>CM060941.1:943790383-953790383 GCA_030765085.1 Allium cepa | reverse complement strand
GTTTCATATTGGCATCGGCTGTTGTTATATTTGTTGTGTTGTCTCTTCTTCTTTTGTTGTATACATGTCCACTGTAGTTGCTATGCCTTTGATACAAATACTTCACTTGATATATACTGATGTTCATTGATCTTTACATCCATTCTAGTTGTTTGGTTGATGTGCATTTTTCTTGTAACTGCTGGCTCGTTCTTGCATTGTTGTGCATACTCGTTGAACTGGTTTTCTTGTGCACTGTTGATTAGTTGATCTTATGGTCTTCATTTGGTCTGCACTCTGGTCTGTTGGTGGCATTTCTTTTGTGGTCTGCACTTCTTGTTTTGAGTAACTTCTATACTTGAGCATGTTTTACTTGTTGTCTTCATAAAATTGTCACTGTGCTTCTTTTGTTGCTCTGACTTGCATACTTCTTGCAGTCTTCATTTTCGTTGTGCATTTGTATCACTTGTGACTGCTATGTATTTGGTCTTTGTTGATTGATTGTGTGCACTTGATTGCTCTGTGCTTTGACATTGTATTCATCCCTGTAGTTGCTCATTTGCAAGTGCATGTTTCGATTCACTGTTGCACTTGCTCATTTGCACTGCTTCACCATTCTTGTTGCCTCTTGCAATATTGGTTTGGTTGTGCACTTGCTTGAGTTTCACTGGTACATGTACATTGCTGGAATGACTTCGACATTGTTTTGATGCTCTGTTTTTGACTTGCGAACTGCCCTGTGTTAAATCCAGTTTCAAAAACTCGGGTTTGACCTTGTGCTTGTGTCGTGATTTTAAATATACTGCACGTGAGTTGAACCCGGTTTTTCATTTGGGTTTGACCTGTGCTCACCTGTCCCTGTATCATTATCAAGTGTATACCGATGTGCACGGCCTTGTAGGATGTACAGTGATACACTGTGCATGTCACACTATTCGTGTATGATGAATTCAAATGTAAATGATGACAAACAACCCAAATAACTGAGGCAAATATTATTTTCAAAAACCATATTTTATTTTATATTGCAAAAATATTTCTTTTTCAATTTTACTGCGTTAGTGAATATTTTTGCAGATTGCTCGGATGCTGGATTCAAAGTGGAATGCAGTTGAAAACAAAATACGAGTGTGAGTGATATGTAGTGAGGTTATTAATGTAAAAACAATTGTGATGTAATTGTTATGTAATCAAAATTGTATATGTATAGTGAGAGCTTGAATTTGTACTATTCAAGATTGTAATAAATATTTGTTTGAATAAAATATCTGTTTGAATTCAAATTCTGTGTAATTTATTTTATTCAACAAATATTTATTTAATCCATGAAAAACAAAATAGTACATTACCAAATACATTTAAATGAATATATATGTTTATTATCATCAAACAAAAACATATAAGCGCATATTCATACATCTACCAACAATACGAAGTGGCTTCCTCTGAACAGTCAGGTTAGGCTCAATATCCAAACTATCAAGAGCAGAATGCTGGACATTAAGAGATGGATCATGAAAATGACGGAAAAGATGCGAGATATGGAATACATCATGCACTCCAGAAAGCTTCTCGGGCAAATCCAGACGATAAGCCAAAGAACCAACTCTTTCCACAATGCGGAAAGGACCAATAAACCTAGGAGAAAGCTTCCCTCTACGACCAAAGCGAATGACATTCCTCAAGGGAGAAACCTTAAGGAACACCTGATCACCAACAGCAAATTCCAAATTCCGCCTACGCCTATCGGCATACTTCTTCTGTCTATCCTGAGCGACTCTCAACCTTTTCTTAATCTCCTCAACTCTCTCAAAAGCTTCCAAAATCACTTCAGGACCAAGAACCAAACGATTACCGGATTCAATCCAACAAGATGGAGATCTACAAGGTTGTCCGTATAAAGCAGCAAACGAGGACATTTTGAGACTGGCCTGAATATAAAGATGGAATGAGATAGTTAAAAAGATCAAGAATAGACTGAAAACAGAAGATAAGATTATACCTGATAGCTATTATTGTAGGTAAATTCGGCAAGATGGAGATAATCTTCCCAAGATCCTCCATAGTCATGCACACAAGCACGAAGGAGATCCTCGAGAATCTGATTTACTCTTTCCGTTTGATCGTCGGTCTAAGGATGGTAAGCAGTGCTCAGATTCAAATGAGTACCCAAAGATTCCTGAAAAGCCTTCTAGACTTGACTAGTAAAAATAGGGTCACGATCACAAACAATACTGAAAGGAACACCATGGAGACGAATGATCTCTCTCGTGTAAATCTCAGATAAACTAGAAGCAGAAAGAGTAGACTTGACCGGAAAAAAATGAGCGGACTTGGTCAGTTTATCCACAATAACCCAAATACTCTCATTGCTCTTCCGAGTCCTCGGTAAACCATCGATGAAATCCATGGAAACCTGTTCCCACTTCCAATTAGGGATCTCAAGGGGCTGCAACAAACCAGGGGTCTTCTGGTGATCGGCTTTGACTTGCTAACAAGTCGCACGCCGACTAACATAGATAGAAATATCCCTTCATCCCCTTCCACCAAAAAAGCTTCTTCATATCCTGATACATCTTCGACACACCAGTATGAATA
This sequence comes from Allium cepa, assembly GCA_030765085.1. Classification (NCBI taxonomy): domain Eukaryota; kingdom Viridiplantae; phylum Streptophyta; class Magnoliopsida; order Asparagales; family Amaryllidaceae; genus Allium; species Allium cepa. The sequence continues at coordinate 953,787,806 of CM060941.1, read as the reverse complement.
GAAAGTCTGGATCAACGATTCTCCTGAAGCAACTCCTGCCTCAAACTATCAACCTTTGGAACACAAATCCTACCATTAATCCTCAAAATCCCTTTATCATCAATCTGAGCTCCACTACTACTACCACCACCACCAACTCTGCTATGAACACTCTCCTTCATCAATCTAAGCATCTCATCCTCATCCTGCTTAGCCATAATCCGATCAAGAAGATGAGAAGAAGAAACAACAAGCTGACACAACAAAGCCTTCTTCCGACTCAGAGCATCGGCCACAACATTAGCTTTACCGGGAGAATAGTTAATGTCGAGGTCGTAAGAAGCCAGAAACTCAAGCCAACGAACTTACCTCTGATTCAGATCCTTCTGGGAGAAGATATATCTCAGAGACTGATGATATGTGAAAAGCTCAAACTTGGTTCCAAGAAGATGATGCCTCCAAAGTTTTAAAGCAAAGACAAAGGCAAGTAACTCTAAATCATGAGCATCATAATTTGCTTCGTGAGTTTTCAACTGACGGTTGGCATAGGCAATGACCCTACCATCTTGCATGAGAACAACACCCAAACCCTCACGACTAGCATCAGTATAAACTGTAAATACCTCACTTCCATTCGGAACAGTAAGAACTGGTGCGGAAGTTAGCTTTCTCTTCAACTCACTGAATGCAGCCTTACATTGATCACTCCAGACAAATATGGCATTCTTCCGAGTCAAAGCTGTGAGAGGTGCAGCAATCCGAGCAAAATTCTCAATGAATCTCCGGTAATAACCAACTAGGCCCAGAAAACTACGAATATCAGAAGGAGTCTTTGGAGTTTCCCAATGTTGGAATAGAATCAGGAGAAAATAAGGACAACAGGAAAAATAGAATTATTAAAATGATAGAGAAAGAGAAGAAAGAAAGACTTACATTGATCACAGTGATCTTGACTGGATCAACAGAAACTCCATTACTAGAAACAATATGCCCGAGATAACGGACTTCATCCTTCCAGAAATGGCATTTAGAAAATTTAGCCTTTAACTGATGATTTCCGAGAGTCTCAAGAACATATTTCAAATGCGACTTATGCTCATCCTTAGTCATAGAGAAGACAAGGATATCATCGACAAAGACTAGCACAAATTTATTAAGCACATCACAAAAACACGATTCATCAAATGATCAAAGAAAGCAGGAGCATTAGTCAAACCAAAAGGCATGCCTAACCATTCATAAAATCCATTCTCAGTGTGGAAAGCAGTCTTGGGAATGCTATCCTCAGCAACCCTGAGCTGATGAAATCCTGTGGCAAGGTCAAGCTGAGAGAAAATAGTGGCACCATGACGCTGATCAAACATATCGTTGATACGAGGCATAGGATATCTGTTTTTCATAGTGAGCTTGTTCAGCTCCCTATAATCAGCACACATCCGAAGAGAACCGTCAGATTTGGTGACAAAAACCACCGCAGCTCCCCATTCATAAAAACTAGGCCTAATCAGACCTTTGGAAGATAAGTCCTCAATTTGGTTTCCCATCTCAACCTTCTCGCGGGGTGCAATTCTTCTAGGAGGAAGAACAATAGGTCGAGCACCAGGAATAAGATCAATCCGAAAATCAATTTCCCGCTTCGGAGGTAAAGAAGTGACTTCACCAAATACGTCGGGATATAGTCTAACCACAGGAGTAGAATCAAGGTCACTGGGAGAAGAATCCAAAGCATAAATAAAGTTGCCAGCAAAATCCTAAGGCATGTGGCACTGAATAATCAAGGTATTCCCATGATCGTCAAAGAGACGAACAGACCGGGCTTTACAAGAGATATGAGCATCACGATTCACTAACCAATCCTTGGCAAGCAATAAATCAAAAACATCGAAGCCCAGAATATAAAAATCACCACCAAAACGATGATCGGAGTGGAGAAGTTTCACTTCTCGACAAATCCGATTAAGGTTAGCAGGACCCCCAATAGGATTTGAAACACATAACGGAACAGAAGTATACTCAGGAGAAAGGAGATGCTCAAACTTATCACACAAATCAACAGCAATAAAACTATGTGAAGCACCAGTATCAAACAACACATGAAAAGGATGATGAAATAAAGTAAATGAACCCTGGAGTGTACCTTGGTCATCACTAGGAGCAGAAGCAGGTGGAGGAACTGGAGATGAGGCAGAAGTTACAGCAAATATACCAGAAGGAGTACCCCTCTACGGGGTAGGGCAATCCTTCTTAAAATGATCGGGCTGGAGACAGATATGGAAGAGATCACGTCTAACCGACTGAGCAGGTAGAGGAACAGCAGCACCAGATAATATGGGACAGCTATTGGCATAGTGCCCTCCCTGATCACACCTGAATAAAGTGATGGAGGAAAGATCAACCGTTTCCTCTAAGCAGGAGCAGATGATGAAGATCCCAAACCAGAACGCTTCTGCGAATTCTTCTTCTGCTGTTGGAAATTTGGCTTACGCTTGTTGGAAACTGCAGAGGAAGACTGATTACCAGAAACAGCAGGACCTTTGGATGTGGGATTCTCATAGCGAATAGCCATATCCATGAGCTGGGTGAAAGAACCGTGAACATGAGAAAGAAGGCGACTATAATACTCTGGACGAGCACCAGCAATGAATTTATCATTCTTCTTAAGAGGAGTGTCAATAAGGCTAGGACCGAATTTGGAATGTTCATTGAACTTCCTCTCATACTCAGCAAAAGACATGGTACCCTGCTTCAAATCCATAAACTCACGATAAAGATGAGATTTTCCGGCTTTTGGCATCCATTTTGCCATAAAAGCCTCCCTGGAAAAGAGATAAAGAAAAAAACTTAAGATAGATTCAAAGGAAGGAAAAAATATAGGAACAAAATTAAGATAACACAAAGGATACCTAAACTGCTCCCAAGTGAGATCAGCCTCAACGGTGTTAGCCGTAACGGATGCCCACCAATCTAAAGCAGAATCATACAACTGCCAGGCTGCTAGCTGACGCTTTTGAGCATCAGTAATGTCAAGACCAGTAAATATCCTTTCAACACTCCGCAACCACTGCTGAGCCTCAATAATAGTCTGTGAACCGGTGAATGGGGTTCCACCTAGTTGAGAGAATTCCTTACAAAGAACAGTGAACCTGACTGGAGCAACAGGTGGAGGAGCTGGGGCAATACCACGACCCCTACCTCTAGCATTTCCTCGATTCATCCTGAAAAATATCAAGAATGAATTTAGGACAAGAATAAAGACAAGCCAAAGATAAATTAAGATAAGGCAAGATAATACACTTAGATGAATATCTTAAAGAAAGAAAAATCCTATCAAGGTAGATACGAAAGAAAGGAAAGTTAGAAAACATTTGAAAATCCTTTAAAAGCAAGAAAATTTTATATATCAAAATAATCTTTGAAAATCCTTTGAAAACATTTTGAAAAATCATTTTATACTTTTAAAATACGTCTCTCACAAAGATATGATTCTGAGATTGATTTCACTCATTTTAGGGTAGAAATACCCTATCTCTAATGAGTTTTTGCTCCGCAGAGGCAATGGTTGCCAAAACCAAAGCTCCGATACCAACTGTAATGGGCCGTGCCAATTTCGTACCATTCAAATCGACAATAATCCACACATGTCAGACTTGAATGATGCGAAATAATAGATTGTAAATAAATTTGGAGCAAATAAAATCAAATATACAGAATCACGAACACAGAACAATCAGAATAACTCGCAGCGGAATATAAAATAACATAGTAGTTCATGAAGCTACTATAACAGAGTCTCAAACCAAATACGTAATATTTTCTAAAAACAACATAATCGAAATCCCAAATACATAGAAGTTCACTAATACATGAGATAAACTAGAACAGCTGAAACGGAAGTAGATAAATATGTAGATAAGCAGAAACTCCAGTGAAAGACCAGCTCCAGGAAGAGAATCCAAAGCTGTGAATACTCAGGCTGACCCGAGCGTAAAGAAAAACACAAAACACTTGAGTCAGGACAATATATACTTATATAATGTAAACCAACTCAAGTGAACTGTAATAAAGATACAAATAACATAAAGGATGCCTGGGACCGCCCATCCTCTAAGGATCCGTTAAACTATTTACTATATAGTAGTATTTCGCTATTATAATAATGTCTACAGTAAAATAAACATACTTTTAAATAGCTTTCCGGGATACCCATATCACCCTTCACCCATAATAGTCCCAGTAGTCCATCCAATATCATGCCATCTCCACTTCGGGTGACTGTCAAAGGATACCACACAGGCTACGGGAGAAAAACAAACTCGTAGTAAAGGCTTGGTATGGTAGGTGACACGACACACAAGGCAATGCCAGGGTAGATATTCCAATTACGCACACGGGCTGGTGGTAACGCAGCAGCCACATATGCCCACCCTGAACAACACTCCAAAATCGAGGGGTGCACCCAAACAATCACAACAGTAATAGAATGGTATTGAAGAAGTATGTTCAGCCAGAGGTGCTACCTCCTTTGGCCCAAGATCGCTCCTGTTTTAGCTACCTTATGCTAACTCACAGGAGATAGGTCCACAAAATGTACCTTAGGAACGTCGTCACCATCCTACTTCATTCTGGAATCTCCCCCGCGTAAACAGTTGTTATAGTGGTTTTCGGTATCGACAGAGAGTATGTCCATATCCGATCCCGGACTCTTTAACAACCAATCATTATTATAACCCATAGTTATAATTTAAAAATGGTATTTATTTTTAAAAAATCGAATATCATTTCAAATCCATTTCAAAATATCAAACTTATCATTTCGTTTGGAAACATATTCATTTTATTCAATTTAAAAATACCATTTTAATTCACATTCCAAAATAGTTCAATTCCAAACAAATTACTTCATTTAAATCATTTAAAAAAAATTAAATTATTAAATTTCCAAAATTTTCAACTTTCAAAGTTCATTTATTCACTTAAATTTTATCAAAACAGTGAAAATTCAACTTTCGCAGCATTTGCAAAATGCTATAGAAAGTTATATTCAAAACAGTTCAATTTAACAAAAGACAGCCTTTAAAATGCTGTAATAGAGTTACATTAGTTTCAAAGAAAATTAAGTTTAATCCAACAATTATAGCATTTATATGATGCTATAATAGCCATTAATTCAATTTAGCTATTTAGTTCACTTATCAACTACAACATTTACGAATGCTGTATTATCATTTACATTATAAATAATAGCATTTCAAAAATGCAGTTAATTAACTTCAAATTTTCAATATTATTTCACAACAATTATATTTCTCTTTAAATCGCTTTTAACTTATAAAATCACTCACTTTTACTTTTATAAACACCATGTAGTTTTCCTTAATTTCATGATATCATAAAGTTAAATTTCCATTTAAAAATTCATATTTAACACTAATTCACTTATTAAATTGCAATGTTCAATTTTAAATTCCTTACATTAAACTTCAACCTAACACTTAAGTTCAAATTCTCAAATATAACTTAGTTTTATTTTTATTTACTTAACTAAAAATTCACTTTTAAGTCAATTCCATGAATTTCCAATTTTAGTTATATTTCAAAATTTCAACTTAAGTATTCATTCATTTCACATTTCAACTTTACTAAAAATATTTAATAGGATATAAAATCACTTTAAATTAATTTAAATTCAAATTATCATAAATTTATCATGATTTCATATTCAACTTAATTTCCAATTATAATTAAATCTAATTTTCCAAAATAACTTACATTGAAAATTTTCTAACTTTTTCATTAATTTATTTCACTTATAAATATTCATAAAATCAATAATATTTTACAAAAATCATTTTTAATTATATTTAAATCAAAATATTTTAATATTTACATTTCAAAAATAAATTTAAAATTTTTAGAAAAACATATATTAACTATGGGTATGTATGTAATTTCCTACACTAGGAAAATTGATACGGGTAATATATCATTGCAACCCGTAATTTACAAAGAAAATTCGGGTTTTATCATTTCGAACCCGCAGTTCCAAGTAAATGAAATAAATTGAAAATCATTCAGGTCTATCATTTCAGCCCATAACGATTTTCCCTTATTCTAAAGTCCGTTCGGGTATGTATCATTTCAACCCACAGTGATTCTAATCTAAAGGGAACTTGCAGTGTGATTAACTGATAAAATAACAAACAACAATAATATAACAGTAACATATGATATAACAGGTGTTTAATCATTTGTGAACATCATATAATAGTGACATAGAAAATAAAATATGGTGATGCAGTTTACATATTCATAAGCGATCAATTTACTATTCATATAAGTATAAAACTGTCTGGTGAGGATAACTCACTGGTTTGAGCTGATGACCCAACGACAAATTGCACAAACGGGATCTACACAAGCACAAAATCACGATACAGATTCGAATGGAGGAGCCAAGCGTCAAATTCCTTGGATACATATCAAACAAAAACGATATAACATCGATAAGTTTCAAATCAACTACGATCAAAACTACACTAGAATGGACTGCACGGAAACAAATATAAATGCTTGCACTTGCTTTTAACTTTTACTAGGCTCATCCATAAGGGGAAATACAACATAATTGCAGGTGTTTGGGTCTAGTTTGGGTGAGTATGGGTTCGTCCTACATGTTAGAATGATGGTGTAAAGGTGGGTGACGGCAAGAACACAAAATAATGCATACACATGGGTTTTGGGCCATGAATTGGGCTCGGCCAAGGCCCTAGGTGTCACGGCCAGAGGAGTGGGGTCCACTGTGGTGGTGTGGCCGTGGGTGCTGGAGATGCTGGAGGTGGTGGTGGTGTAGTAGGTGGCGGCTAAGGGGGCGGTGAGGTGATGGAATGAGAGTGGTGCTCGGTTAGGCTAGTATGAAGGGTGTTTTGAAACTTTTGTGGATATGCATCACCAAGGGGGTTCATGGCTTGGGTGGCTGGTGAGGAGGAGGTGCTGGTGGTGTGTCATCAGTTGGTGGTGGCGGCTTGGCAGCAAGGTGGCATGGTCGAACCTACGTGAGGTGAAGCAAGTGCAAAATCAAACTAGAAAAATCAACATAAGTGAAAAAAGAAGAAAAAAGGAAATAGAATTTTACCAAACTTCTCATGCAAGAGGAGGCCGAAATTTTTTTTGTTAAGGAAGGAGGAAAAAGATACATGAAATGAAAAATGAAGTGTTCGGCTGAAGATGTGAAGAGTTATGGCAAAAGAAATAAAGAGTTGTGTGGAAATGAAGAGGTGGAATTCAGAAAGGCAAAAGGCAATTCAAAAGTCAAAAAATCTTCATATTTCTTTATTTTATTTATATAACTTTATATTTCTGGCATATTTCTGGCAGTAATAATAATAACAGATAAAATTTCGAAATTTTGTCAAAATATAAAATTATATATAATATTCGATAACTAGGCAGCAAGGTGGAGGTGCTGGTGGGGAGGAGGTGCTGGTGGTGTGTCATCAGGTGGTGGAGGCGGCTAGGCAGCAAGGTGGCATGGTCGAATCTACATGAGGTGAAGCAAGTGCAAAATCAAACTAGAAAAATCAACATAAGTGAAAAAAGGAAGAAAAAAGGAAATAGAATTTTACCAAACTTCTCAAGCAAGAGGAGGCCGAAATTTTTTTTGTTCAGGAAGGAGGAAAAAGATACATGAAATGAAAAATGAAGTGGTCGGCTGAAGATGTGGAGAGTTATGGCAAAAGAAATGAAGAGTTGTGTGGAAATGAAGAGGTGGAATTCAAAATGGCAAAAGGCAATTCAAAAGTAAAAAACTCTTCATATTTCTTTATTTTATTTATATAACTTTATATTTCTGGTAGTAATAATAATACCAGATAAAATTTCGAAACTTTTTCAAAATATATATAATATTTATCAATTATGTAAAGTTAAATTAAGGAAAATAGCTAAAAATAGTGAACTGGACTAGAAAATTTGAAATTAAATGAAATAAATTTTTGAAAATTCATATTAGCTTTTAAAATATTTTTAAACATAAATAATAACATAAAATAAAAGTACATTCACAAAATAAATATTTAAAATTTAATTTAAATATAATTTTTAATGAAGAAAATAGCAGAAAATAGGAAAACAGCCATTAAAATAGGAAATCAACATAGTAAATTTTGAAAAAATTATACTATTATTTTAAAAATATTTAGAGATGAAATTTAACAAATAATTTTTTTAAAAAAATAGAATAAAGAAATTCAAAATGAATAAAATAGCAGAAAATTAGAAAACAGCCTTTAAAAATAGGAAATAAATACAGTAAATTTTGGAAAAATTCTATTATCATTTTAAAAATATTTAGAGATGAAATTTAACAACTAAAACAAATTTAAAATAAACTAAAGACATTTGTAGTCAAAAATCTCGGGTTGTTACATATCATATGAAATTAACAAGTGTAATTTTTTTTTATGCTATGTATTAATAAATGTAAACTTATGATACAAGTGGCAAAAATCAATATTCCTCTTGAAATTGAAATTCATACAACGAATTTTGTAAACCAGTAAAACTTCTCAAACCTGGAAGCTAATTCAAAACCAAACAAAAGAAAATCAATACAATGTTCTCAAAGCCTGGAAACAATTCTGGAAAACCAGATTTCAATCTTCAATCTGATCAAAGCCTTCAACATACAGATTATCTCAAAAGTAGGAAATCAAACAGAAAAGTAATTCAAACAAAACTACAAAAAGAAAAAGCTTTAAGCCTGGAAATAAAGATCAGAAGTAAAGTTCAAACTCAATCACTGATCAAAGAAAATGCAGATTTTAGTTCTCCAATTTAAAACAAAGATCTGATCAACTTCAATGAACAATAAATCCAAAAAAATTAAATTCCACGATAAAAGCTCAAATCTATTCTCTGTTCTTTCCCAATATAGGTGAGCAAACTGTCCCCCTTTGATCTCAGCCATGTTTATATCTTGATTGTGTGTCTGATGCTTGTAATTGAAATCATTAGACAAAGTATGATGTATGGATGTGAATATATATGTAAATTTGAACCTGCATATCTGTATATTTATTTAGACATCCCTGTTTTGAAATATCCAACTTTAAAAAGAGTTCTAAATCTAATTTCTTTTCATACAATCAATATTAAAATATGATTTCTGAACAAAAATTGTTTGAAACAAGGCAACATTATTTTTAAAAATGATATCAAGATTTAAAATTCGGTGACTATTTCAATAATAGTAAATTACAAAAGAAATCAAAGACATGTCAAATATTCGATCATATGGAAATTAAGATTTGTTATATAAATAAAATCATATTACAAAATGTGAATTTTGATAGTAATTTTATAATTTTTAAGTGTGAGATTGTTGATATATCGTGAGATGATCAGAGGAAAGAATTTCGTCAATCCTCGACGATCAGAGATAGTTGGATGACGTAATTGATACTGAAGGAAATTTATGTGATGGCGAACTCGAGAAAAATGCTCCTAGCATTACTCGATCATCAGAGTGATTGAGCGGCGATGAATTAGGGTTTTATTCCCAAAATTGTTCGATAATGTTTGAAGGGGTGGTTCGTCATCGAAGGAGCGCTAGAAGATATTGGACCTGGGGGAAACTCTGCATGGGCCGGAGGCAAAAGCTTGGGTGATAAGGCATGGTCAATGGTAGTCGAGATCGTCGGCAATGGTTGGTTTGGTCGATCGAACTTCGAGTTCCATTAATGTCGAGATGCTCAATTGATATAGCTGATGAAATTGAGGATGTTGGGAGGTTAGTTGGTCCGAGTGGAGCATCGGTGTCTTGCTGGTGGCAACGAGGGAGACTGGAGGTGATCGAGGCAGTGGTGCACGTGCACGGTGAACTCTCGTGTGCCTGGATTTGTCAAGATTGGGGCGGAAACGTTAGCCTCGGGTTCATGCTAGTGTAAATAGAAGATAGGCTCGAAGTAGATGATGTGCGCAGGTGTCTTGGGTAGATTAGGTTTTTGCTCAAGGATTTTCAAGCCTGGCTCGGATTGCTTCCGTCTGTAAACAAGGTTCTCAAAGCAAACAGAAAATGCAGTTTTAAGACAAAGTAAATGTTTAATCAAGTGTTTAAAATAAAGGAAATGTTGAACACGTTTTCAAGATTTAAAATTTTGAAGTTAATTGTTTTAAAATTGTTTTGGGTTTATATAATCATGTATTAAGTTAATCATCTTATTTAATCTCAAATTGTTTTCAAAAATAACGAAATTAAAAAGTAATTAAGATAAGGATAATTAAACTTAATTAAATAAAAGAGCTTAAGTGTTTTAGAATAAATTAATTACCTATATTTCTTTTAAATAAGATTTAAAAGATAATTAAGTAATAAATTAAGGTAATGGTTTATCTTTAAAGTCTTAGGTAATTAAAGATAGGTTAATTAAGTAATAATTAAAGAGTTAATTTCTTAATTACTTAAAGGATAATTAATTAAGGTGATTGATTAATAAATGCGATTAATTAAAGGTTTGCTTACTTAATTACTTTGTGTAATTAAATTAAAAGCTAATTACTTAGTGTAATTAATAAAGGATATTTAATTAAGGGTTAATTAATTAATTAATAATTGAAGATTAATTAATTAAGTAATTAAAAGTTAACCAATTTATTATTAAAGCTTAATTTATTAATGATTAAAGATTAATTGATTTATTAATTAAGATAGATTAATTAATAGTTAAAGGTTAATTGATTTATTATTAAAGGTTAATTAATAAATGATTAAGGATAATTAATTAAAATGGTTTGTAATTAATTAATGTTAATTAACCAGGTTTAGTAATTTATTAATCTGGTTTAAGTTCAGTTATAATTAGGATTGAGTAGTTAATTCATAAGTAATTAATTTAATTGAAAATTTAATTGAATTAACTAAGGATTAAACAATTAATTAATCCTGCCTATAAATGATTATTGAATGCTTGGATTGCTTATGAATGTTTGTATTGTATGAGATGCCATGAATTGATTGTCCTAGCCGATCTGTGATATTTTGTTCTGTGAGTTGAGCGGTGTATAATTTATTTGTTTATCTGTAATACGTTCGTATATTATCTATGAAGCTGTGAATGAAGAAAAGTGTTAGACGATTATACCACTTATCGATATTGATGTGTTGGATTCTGATGATTGATGATGTTGCACTATTGTTAAAACCCCTGGACTACACCCTACACACACAAATATGGATTGCACAAGGAAATTGGTTAAGTCATAGATATTTGAATTTAATGAAATTGTTTTAAAGTTGAATTTTGAATCCAAATGGTTTTGGAAATGAAATTGGGTTAAATATAAAAGAAGCTTTTGAAAAGGAATTTTAAAGATAAAAGTTATTATGAATAACTTGATAAAGTCTTGAAATTTAAATAGTTTGAATTTGAATTCAAGATTTGAAATTGAATTCTATGTTTGGAAATTATGGTTTAAAAAGGTTATACAAGTTATAAGTGTGTTTATATGGGTTTTAAACCATTTTAAAAGTATTATTTTGGGAATCTGAATTTAACCCAAGTTTTATACTTGAGGGGCTTTAACATGTGCAAATGTAATTGGATTTTTCCGAAACGAAAACTTTTTTTTCAAATAATAATAGCTTTCATATAAAGGAAAGATTTCCAAATTATGTTGAAAAGATTTCAAGTTTGAAATGAAAATTGTTTTGAAAGCCATTAATGAATCTTGGTTAAAGATTTGTGAACTTTGTTTCCAAAATAAGGGGATCTTAAAGGTGTATCTTTTGTATAAAAGTTTTGAATTGTGAATTGTTTTGAAAAGCTATAATTGAATCTTTGTGGAAGATTGTTGAACTTTGAATTTGAAATTGAAAAGGATCTTAAAAGGTATCTTTTGCATAAACGATTTGGATTGAAATAGAATTGTTTTGAAGGGCTATAAATGAATCTTTGTGAAAGATTGGTGAACTTTATGAAGTGAATCTTTTAGTTTAAAGATTTGAAATGGTAATTTTTTTAAACCATTTGAAAGAAAAAATTTGGATAATAAGTTGTGAATTAACCGAGATCCCGTTATCCATACGGTTTTAAAATATTGCGCTTATTATTCGGTTTAGCCGATAGAGGAGCTTGTGTCATAAAACCCTCTCTGAATAATAATATGACGTTATGTATAGGAATTGAAGATCGATGGTGAAGACCATATATTTTCGAAAGCGAAAGGATAACCCATCGATTGTCTCTGCACCGAATGTCCCCGGTATAGAGATTTGATCACCCTTTGTGATGGGGAGTCTGGACATGATTAGGGATTATCCGGATTGCAAGGGCTTCTTTAGAAGTGCCTTCCGTTCTGTTCGAACCCAGAACAGACTTGTATGGATGTATGTCTGACATTACACTTTGAGATGCAAAGCTTGTTTTTATCAAGTACATTTTTGTTTGGTGGCGGAGAATTTATTCTCTTAGCTTAACATCCTTCTTTGAGACGTACGAGCTCAAAGGTTATGTAGTTGATGGTTACTAGTGATACATTCCCAATTTGGTAGTATGGCATGCTGAGTGCTGTTGAGTGTTACTGATCATTTGTTGATCAAAGCATGGCTTTGTGAAAAGTGTTGCTTTGTGGATGAGACTTCGTCGAGCCTCACAACCCAAAAATGGTCGAAACAGGAAAGATGTGGCAAGGTTGTTAGGGGTCGCTCCCTAAGGGTATGTCCATTTCTTCTAGAAAAGGATGGTATCATGGTATGGAGCCCAGATACTTAACTCATGTGGTCACTGCAAATAGTTACTTTGTGGTTGAGGATCCTTGGATAAAGGTCACAAATGACCGAGGATGGCATACTTGTAGGTGTTACTTCCGGGCTGAGGTAACCCGGCCTTGTTTTAGTAGAGATCTGGGTAGGTTCTCGGGGTGTCCCTCCAGAGGCATACCCATGTGGCAATAGGAAATTCCTTAGCCTGACCATTTGTTGGAAATTCAATAACCAATACACTCCCTGTACGATTTTAGTTGTAGAACCTACAATCTAATATGGTAGCTATAGTAGGCATACTATAATAGTATGTATACTGGCTAAGATTAATATTATACTTGCAAATGTTTTCCACTATGCACTAATAATAATATCAAAAGAATTTCGCGTATCAAGCATGTTTGACTATCGTAAGGAAAAATCTTCCCCAAGTGTGTGATTGCATTGTCTGTGTGCCGAGAGGCCATATGGTAGTTTCATTTTCCAAAAAGCATTGCGGATTTCTTTTAAATTCTTTTTGTTGTTTGTTTTAAAGATAAACTATTTTTGTTTGCTCATAACTGTCCTATGACTGACCTAGTTTAGTAGAACGTGATAGGGGGTTCTCGCTTTGTGTTTGGTGGCGAACTGGAGACCCTTACCCCTACATGTCTTCGGAGTTTATTGTTCCCTTTCTGAACTCTAGGTGCCCACAATGCTTTTCGATAATCAAATAGTAGGAACAGATTCGATATCATCAAGCCTTTGGATTTTAGGGATTGCATTCATGTCTGAACTTGCTTAAGTCAATTTGATGGTGGTTCAAGCTTATTGGATTGGAGTTTTCGAAGCTTTTGGGATGAGCTACCTGGTTTTGGAGCATTAGAGATGGAGTTGAAGTCTGGGCAATGGATCACTTTGAAATCTTTGTTATTTTTACAATCTTTCCGCTGTTGTATTTTGCTCTGATATTTATGGACATGTTGTATCTTGTTGTATCATATATTTTATTAATTGTTGTATCAATCATATATTCATTATTTTCTTCTACTGTTTTGTTGTATTTAATGTGTTATAAGCTCCATCTGAACTGGATTCGACGTTTAAATCTGCGATATTAGAATACAGGTGAAGTATGGATGTCGATTTTCGAACGCCGGATTTCGGGTCATGACAAGTGGTATCAGAGCTAAAGGTTGAAATTTAGCTATTGGAGAATAACAGATTAGGTGACTCATTAGAAATAGGGTGAAGCATACTCTAGAATGAGTATCCCTAAGATATCAGTCCGTATGCCTTAGTAAATTATCTTACTATTCACTGATAGTATGTATGAGTGCAATAAGAGGATGAGATAGGGGACATGGAAGTACCACTTCCAATTGTCAATACCTGCAACAACAAGGAAAAAACTCTTCTCAATCTCCATTGATCCTGTTTCAATTCTTTGATTGCTTCGTGGCGGCTACAAGGTGAAGCTTTGGTGTGGTGGTGGCTCTACGAATCATTTAGAAAAGGTTCTAATTCCTATTTTGTTTCCATCATTTTTAACTTTAATGAATTTGAAAATTTAGTTGAAATAAATTGATTAATAAAATATAAAGTTAAAATTGAATTTTATCGATAAAACGATTTCGATTAAAACCAAATTTGAAGTTTTTGCTGTAATTCTTATGAGGATCAAAGTCTAAAGAGGGACAAGCCAGTATATACTTTAGGGTATTCCAACCGAGATTGAGTATCCACTATTTGTTATGTTGGGTCCAGATGTTCTACGAACGGTTAGTTATTCCTTCGAATTAACCAATGCCCCTGCATATTCGTAGACTGATGACCTGAATATTTCATGAAGTATTGAATGAGTTTGTTCTCATAATTATTAATGATATTCTGATTTGGTAAGCCAAATGCAGAATAGATATTCAGTTTGATCTAGAAAACTGTTTCTCTATCTTTGTGTGTTTCCCTGTCTAGCAAATTTCGAGGATGAAATTTTCTTAAGGGGGAATCTGTAACATTCCTGGATTTTAGCCAAGTTTAATTTGATAATTAATATAATTTTTGGAATAATTTGTGAATTAATTGAGAATTAATTTAAAATTTTGAATATATATATATAATATTTCAAATAAAGGACTTGATTTGAAAATCTATATAATTTATAATTCGGAAAATAAATAGATTGTAAATGGAATAAAATATATATTTATAAAAAAGATATTGTTTGTTTATATACAAATTGATTGTATTTTAATTTTTGAATTTGAGATTTAAAAATAAATGTTTTAAACAATATATTGAATTTGGAAACTCTAAAATTTAATATTAATAGAAAAAAGTTTGTTTTGTATTTATAATATGATAATTTGAAAGTATTATTTTGAAATTGATATAAATAAATTTATAAAATCTATTTAAAGAGTTAAAGGTCAAATATATATATTATATATTTATTTATGTATATTTAATTAACTTTAAATCACATTCTCTGAAATTATAAATATATATATATATACATATATATATATAAAGGTAAAGTATTAGTTTAAGAGTAGGAATATGTCTTTTCGAATCAATATACTATTTAAAATAAGAAGGGTTTAAAGCATATTTGTAAAATAAAATAACATAAGGGTTTGAAAAAAAATTATAAATTATTTAACTTAAGGTTATAAACATAAAAATAAAAATTATGACATTTGTAAGGTATTTAAAACATGCATATACATGTGTTGCTTACTTATCATATGTAATTAACAGCTGTAAAAATTTTTATATTATGTATTTACAAATGTAAACTTGTGATACAAGTAGCAAAAATCAATATTCCTCTTGAAACTGAAACGTATACAAAAGAATTTTGTAAACCAGTAAACCTTCTAAAACCTAGAAGCTAATTCAAAACCAAACAAAAGAAAATCAAAAAATTACCCTCAAAGCCTGGAAACAAATCTGGAAAACCAGATTTCAATCTTCAATCTGATCAAAACCTTCAACCCATAGATCATCTCAAAAACGGGAAATCAAACAACAAAGCAATTCAAACAAATCTGGAAAAAGCAAAAGCTTTAAGCCTGAAAATGAAGATCAGAAGTAAAGTTCAAACTCAATCCCTGATCAAAGAAAATATTGATTTCAGTTCCCAAATTTAAAACAAATATCTGATCAACTTCAATAAACAATAAATAAATAAAAAAATCAAATTCTAGGATAAAAGCTCAAGTCTGTTCTCTGTTCTTTCCCAATCCAGGTGAGCAAACTACTCTCCTTGATCTCAACGCTGTTAATATCTTGATTGTGTGCCTGATGCTTGCGATTGAAATCATGAGATAAAGTATAATGTATGGATGTGAATATACATGTAAATTTGAACATGCATATCTTTATATTTGTCCACACATCCCTGTTTTCAAATATCCAACTTTAAAATGAGTTCTAAATCTAATTTCTTTTTGTACAATCAATATTAAACTATGATTTCTGATGAAAAATTGTTTGAAACAAGGCAACATTATTTTTAAAAATGATATCAAGATTTTAAATTCAGTGATTATTTCAATAATAGTAAATTACAGAAGAAATCAAAGACATGTCAAATATTCGATCATGTGGAAAATTATGATTTGGTTATAAAAATAAAATTGTATTATAAAATGTTGAATTTTGATAGTAATTTTATAATTTTTAAGTGTGAGATTTTCGATATATCGTGAGATGATCAGAGGAAAGAATTTCGTCAATCCTCGATGATCGGAGATAGTTTGGATGACGTAATTGATACTGGAGGAAATTTGGGTGATGGGGAACTCGAGAAAAATGCTCGTAGCATTTCTCGATCATCAGAGTGATTAAGCGGCGACGAATTAGGGGTTTTATTCCCAGAATTGTTTGATGATGTTTGAAGGGGTGGTTGTCATCGACGGGGCACTGGAAGATATCAGACCTAGGGGAAACTCTGCGTGGGCCGGAGGCGAGGTTTGGGTGACAGGGCATGGTCGATAGTAGCCGAGATCATCGGCAATGGTTGGTTTGGTCGATCGAACTTCGAGTTCCATTAATGTCGAGATGCTCAATTGGGAAAGCCGATGAAATTGAGGATGTTGGGTGGTCAGTTGGTCTAAGTGGGGCATCGGTGTCTTGTTGGTGGCAATAAGGTTGACCGAAGGTGATCGAGGCAGTGGTGCATGTGCACGGTGCACTCTCGTGTACCTGGATTTGTCAAGGTTGGGAAAGAAACGTTAGCCTCGGGTTCGTGCTCGTGTAATTACAAGATAGGCTCGAAGTAGATGATGTGCGCAAGTGTCTCGGGTAGATTTGGTTTTTGGTTGGGGATTTTCAAGCCTGGCTCAGGTTGCTTTCGTCTATAAATCAGGTTTTCAAAGCAAACAGAAAGTGCAGTTTTAAGACAAAGTAAATGTTTAACCAAGTTTTTAAAACAAAGGAAATGTTGAACAAGTTTTCAATATTTAAAATTTTAAAGTTAATTGTTTTCAAATTGTTTTGGGTTTATATAATACGACGTTATGGATAGCATTTGAAGACCGTAGTGAAGACCGGATATTCTCGAATGCGAAAGGATAACCCATGGAATGTCTCTGCACCGAATGGCCCCAGTATAGAGATTTGATCATCTTTTGTGATGGGGAGTCTGGACGTGATTAGGGATTATCCGGATTGCAAGGGCATCTTTGGAGGTGCCTTTGGTTCTGTTAGAACCCGGAACAAACTTATATGGATGTATATCTGACATTACACTTTGAGATGTAAAGCTGGTTTTTATCAAGTACATTTCTGTTTGGTGGCATAGAATTTATGCTCTTAGCTTAACACCCTTCTCTGAGACATACGAGCTAAGAGGTTATGTAGTTGATGGTTACTAGTGATACGTTCCCAATTTGGTAGTGTGGCATGTGAGTGTTGTTGAGTGTTGTCGATCATTTCTTGATCAAAGCATGGTTTTGTGAAAAGTGTAGCTTAGTGGATGAGACTTCGTCGAGCCTCACAACCCGGACATGGTCGAAACAGGAAAGATGCGGCAAGGTTATTTGGGGTCGTGCCCCTAGGGTATGTCCATTTCTTGTGGAAAATGGTGGTATCATGGCATGGAGCCCAGATACTTAACTCATGTGGTCACGGAAAATGTATTACATTGTGGTTGTTGCTTTGTGGTTGAGCATCCTTGGATAAAGGTCGCAAACGACCGGGGATGGCATACTTGTAGGTGATACTTCCGGGCAAGGGTAACCCGGCCTTGTGTTGGTAGAGATCCAGGTAGGTTCTCGGGGCATCCCTCCAGAAAGCGTACCCATGTGGCAATAGGAAGTTCCTTATCTTGAACATTTGTTGGAAATCCAATCACCAATATGCTACCTATACGGTTTTAGTTGTAGAACCTACCATCTAATATGGTAGCTATAGTAGGCATACCATAATGGTACATATGCTGGCTAAGATTAATATTATACTTGCTAATATTTTCCACTATGCACTAACAATAATGTTAAAATAATTTCGCGTATCAAGCATGTTTGACTATCATAAGGAGAAATCTCCCCCAAGTTTGGGATTGCATCGTGTGTGTGCTGGGAGGCCTTATGGTAGTTTCATTTTCCAAAAAGCATTGCGGATTTCTTTTAAATTCTTTTTCCTGTTTATTTTAAAGATAAACTGTTTTTGTTTGCTCATACCAGTCCCATGACTAACCTGGAGTTTATTGTTCCCTTCCTAAACTCTGGGTGCCCATAATTTTCCACACGGGCAGTCTAGAGTTGGGTTTGTCAGATAATCAAATAGTAGGAATAGATTCGATAACATCCAACCTTTGGAATTTGGCTATCACATTCATGTTTGACTTGCTTAAGTCAATTTGATGGTGGTTCAAGCTTATTGGATTGGAGTCTTCAAAGCTTTTGGGATGAGCTATTTGGTTTTGGAGCATTAGAGATGGAGTTGAAGTTTGGTCGTTGGATCTATTTGAAACCTTTGTTATTGTTGCAATCTTTACGCTGTTGTATTCTGCTATGATATTTATGGATCTGTTGTATCTTATTGTATCGGATATTGTATTTATTGTTGTATATTGATTGTTTTCTTCCATTATGTTGTTGTACTTAATGTGTTATAAGCTCCATCTGAACTGGATTCGACGTATGAATCTGCGACATTCAAATATGGGTGAAGTATGGATGTCGATTTTCGGATGCCAGATTTCGGATCGTGACAATGGGATTATGGGTGTTGTTATTACTCATAATGCCCTTGCTATATTTTCTTATTAATTTGCTAATAAACCATTTCCATAAACTCGATCTTTTTGTTTAAGTGAGCACGACCTCTAATTAATATTCAAATTTCTATCCTTTTATCACTCTATACTTACATTGTTCTATTTAATTTATCTAGTTAAATCTCATGAATAATATTATTATAAATTACGAGTATTACAGTCTGACATGAATTTATGAAAGCACATACATTGGGTTATACATCTATTAAATGGTGTAGGAGGTTACTACTCTTACTTAACGTCCTATCCCGAGATATACAAACTTGGGGTGGTACTTCTATTGAAATCGATTAGTGTATTGTTGGATATGAGAATGTGGCATTCAAGAATTGTATTTTTTCTATGAAAGGTAGGATGTGGTCACATCGGAATGACAAAAACAGTGTAGGTGTGGCAGTGCTAAGTGGTTTGTTCCTATTAGTATATGGTTATCACATTTCTAGATTACCCTCGATATTTCAGGTTTGTTGTGTATGTTTTGGTCATGGATAGGTCGGGACCAAGGTGATGGGATATCCATTATTATCTATGATAGAGGTATGCTACTTTTGTGTTGGTAGAGGTAAGAGCCTCATGGTAAGAGCCTCGATGCAGCCCTCTAGAGATGAACTGTCCAAAGATAGTCCCTTATATTGTCATTATATTAAATTCATTCTCCAGTACGAACCTTTACGGTCTTTTTTGTAAACCTGCTGTGCTAGAATTTAATAAATGTAACAATTTTGGCTATGATTATATAAATTTGTTCGAACGACTTTTAAAAAGTCATTAAAAATAATGTCTCTAAATTTTTGTATCAAATGGTTTGGTTATGATAAGATAAAGAACGTCCGTGTTTATATGTGAAGTCATCTCAAGACATACCCTTTGTTTCCGAAAAACCTATGTTTTTATTTTCCTCACGCTGCTCCCATGACTGACTCCAGATTTATTTTCTTTTCCCCTAAATTCTGATTGCCCTATTTTTCTGGGCAGCCTAGTTGTTCAGGTCTAACTTGGAACATTTCTAACGAGCTTGGAGCAAGAGCTGTAGTTTCCTCTATAGATAGTTATCCGTTTCCATTTCAGGTGCATTTGTTTACTTTTTATATTCAATAGCAGTAGGGATGGAGATTTGTAATTGTCTAAGATAATATTAGGATGGACTCTAATGTATGTGTTTAAAATTTCTCCTTCAAAGATTATATATTGAAATTATATATGTTGCTCTGCTCATGTAAGATTTTGTTCCGTCTTCTTTTTCCTTTCATGCTTAATTAATACGTTTATCCAGCACTTGGCTTTTCGACAGTAAATACTATAGGCATGTTAACGTTGTTTTTCAAGCTTCGAAAAGGTGGGTCATCACAGAAATCATTAATATTGAAATGTACAATGTTAGCGAAGATAGCAATAACAAAGATATAAAATACAAAAATTAAACATGATAAGAAATTATTAGTGCAGATATGAAGTATTGAAAACTAACAAAGATATGAACGAATCATCAACGAAGATACGAAGAAAGCATTAAAAAGGATATAAACTCAAGCGGTAACGACCAGACTTTTAGACCCTCAAAAACTGACACTAGTACGCTCATGGTACTCACGTGCCGAGCACCGAAGTGCTGAAAAGACAAGATTGTTAGGGTGATAGAAAGAAAAGACATAATGGAATCTCACATCATGATAGGTGCACATAACATTCAATAGATCTTTACAGAAGAAAACTCTAATATACATACATCAATCAGTACAAACTAACCTATCATCGGCATAGATAGTTATAACAGCCTATCCTCACAAACGCTTATAAATACAGTAAAAGAAATGTAGCAGAAAATAAAATACGTCAGTACATTTTAGAGTCATTCATCTTGTCATTTGAAACTCCAAAGCTTCTAATGCTAAATTTGGAAATATACATGGTCTAACCCGAGCATTATAAGAAAATTACTCACGGATCAATCTAGTAAACCAACATGAAAAAATAATATCAAATGGACTTTTCATGTTATAAAACCTTTCAAAATAAAGGTATCTCATATGACTACATTGCATATAAATGCGAATGATTTTTTATCTTATGATAACCAACCCACTTAATCCAATGATATTATAATAATTTCAAGGATTTAAAATAAATATATAACATAGCTGAAATGCTTTCATCTAATATTCTAGCATATTTAGGCATAACTAAGTCCTCAAGGCACTTATTAGAGAACGGTGATATAACCTTGATATTTTATTTGCCTGAATAAAATTAATAATAATTTAATATTAGGATTTTAATTGGAACTTGAGTTTATCAAGTTTTAAGTGGTTGTAACCAATTAAAATTTAGTATTTGGGTTTTATTTCAACAAAATGTATGAAAATTTGGTTTAGCAATTAAGAAGATATAATAAATGGATTGTAATTCATTAGTTGAATTGTGTTGGAGAATTATTTTATGCTTTGCTGAGAAATTTTAATTAAAAGGAATGGTGGAAAAAATAAAAGAGATAACAATTCTTTTCGTATTGGGTCCATTAGCAACCCAAAGCCCATTTAAAAGAAAATAAAAGAGAAGTTTCCTTCTCATTTTTTTATTGGCTGTATGTACTCGAATTTTAGAAAAATAAAAGTAGAGTTAGGTTTCACTGTCCTCTTCCAATACTCAACCAAAACCCATATTTTTAAATGCTAAGAAATTCTAGAAAATTCCCATAAAATCAAGGTCATTATTTTGAACCCTATTCTATATTTTGGACTGATTGATTTTAGTTTTTACGGTAGCCAATTCTTTTATCTGTTCCTTGTGTATTGAGTTCTTGGGTTTGTTGATTTCCAGCTTTAACTGTTATAGAAGTTATAGCTGCTTAATTGCAAGGATAAGAGGTGCCTTATTCCTCATAAAATCTATCTCCAAATTTCTAATTGCATGCTCATGTATTTTATAATGAATTGTCTAGGAATTGGAATGATGACTTTATTGTTTCTGTGGTTAAATCTGTACCATGTTCCCCGTCTAACACTAGTTTATTGTTAGCGACAATTTTTACCGTAATCATCTGATTTATAAGTTTTGAATATATGGTGTGTTGTTAGCTGCATGAAAGAGGGTTAGAATTAAAATTCAAGTGCTAGAACGCTTGAAAACATCCTAGATTTAGGCTAGTCAATGGTTAGAGAATGCTTAGAGCATGCATTCTCCAAATATCACAACCGGATGGCCGATGTAATAAAACGGTCGATCGATTGTGATCTAGAGAAAGTGCTGCTCCAGGCAATTCTTCTTCCTTGCTTTTGTTTGCCTCTTGCTCCCTTTTGGTTTTAATTTTCTTTTGTGTTGATTTGGGATCTTGGGAAATCTTATGTTATGAACTTGTTTTATGTATACATAAATACTTCTATATATGACAAGATTAATTAAATACATATGAATTAGTAAAGAATTTCATAAAATGAAAGGAAGTTCTTAAGTATATATGTTATAAAAAGAGATATTGTTTCTGAATTATCATAAGGAAAAATACTTTCCATGGAGTTTTATACAACATGTATCTATTCCCATTTTTATATCAAATTCAATTTATATTTTATTTTATCCAGTATAATATATATATATACACATATATATATTGGAGCAATTGTTGAGTTTATGGATTTTAAATGAGAAGTTTGAAACTATATGTGTATTCTATTTGAGGATTCATTTCATATGCGGTGAATTGGAAATAATTGCTTTCGAAAACTACAAACCCTTCTTTATTTTATTATGCTATGCCTTTTTGATAATCTTTTGTGACTTTTGGAACTATTGCTTTCTTGTAATTTTTGAATTCATTTGAATGAGAAATCAAATGAAAGGAATTAGCAATACAAGTGGTATGAAACATTTGTATTATTTTATAGCTTAATTCCTGAACTCGTTCGAATGAATATTCTAGCCAAGTGGGATTTACAATCTTTTAGTAAATATTTAAGTATTGCAAAGTGGTTATGAGACATTGGGCGATGCTTATTTATTTACTGATTAAAAGTATAACATGCACATCGATCAGACATGATCTGTTTGATGTGCGAAGTGCTCGTCCCTTGCGTTGAGTGGGATATACAAAATTTTAATAAATATTTACGTATTGCAAAGTGGTTATGGGACATTCGAAAATATTCATTATATAACTATTTAAGAGTATGTTACACTTATCAATAAGAAAAGATCACTATGGCATGCAAAGTTGTAACGATCTCGGATTTTTACTAAGTTTAAATTGATAATTAATTTAATTTTTGATTAAAAAATTGTGAAATTAACTTGTAAATTGAAATGAGTTTCTCTAAATTCAAATAAAATATGTGTTAAATCATCGAAATTGAAATCTTATATATATGTGAATATATATGTCTATGTGCCTATATGAGTAGATTTGAATTTATATATATATACATATACATATACATATATATATATATATATTGGATTTGACTTTAAATTTTAAGTAAATGGTTTAAAGATAATTTGAATTTATAATATAATTAGGAAAAAAAATAAATAATAATAGATAAGTAAATTAAATGTTGGATAGTTAAATTTCAAAAAGAAATAAAATAAATATCTTAAAATTTTACTTATGTAAACTATAAATAAATACTTAGGATAATTCTTAAAATTGGATATGTATATAAACAAATATACATAAGATAGATTATATAGTTATGAAGTGATATAAAGTAAACACATAGATAAATTATAACAACATAATAAATATAGGATTTTATTTAAATTACAGAGCAATATGACTAAAGAAAGAAAACAATACATTCAAATATGAAACATGACAGGAAAATATATATAAGTGTGATTGCAAAAGAAGACACTAATAAATACATTCACATATGAACAAACATGTAACGACCCGGTAAATTTGATAATGTTAAATGAATTAAATTAATAAAATTTCTAATCTAATTTAGAATAAAATAAAAGCTTTAAGATTTTATTTGAGAAAATGTAGTAATTTGTTATAGTAATTGGAATCTAATTTTTATGACAATAGATTTGAATGATGTAAATCTGCACACCTGGTTATAAGTTAAATATAAGAAACCAATATAAATGATGAATCAGTGAATATTAATAAAATTATTTACTAGAATGGAATTCATTTAATATAAAATAAATAGTGGTGATTGTACATTTGGTTGTAATAATAAATAGTGTCTAAATAAAAGTGACCGTTGGATAAATCAATGCAATAAGTGTTGATAAGTAATTTTATTGAATGTTGTCGATAATATATGTACTTAAATTGGTAATAAATGGTTTTGCCTAGGTGATTATGTATTATTAAGCTATAACTAAATTTGAGGTTTGGTAGTAAATAGGAAATAAGGAAAATATGGCAGCTGGTAAATTAATAAATGAATTCTAATAATAAAGTAGTAATTAATGCATATGTTTTGGACATTGGTGATAATTACAAAGTTTGCCTATTCATCTAATTTATTTATTTAAATCTAAACCTATGGCAACATTTTGTTAATAAATGTTGTAAGTGGATTTGAATATCAAAGAATTACAAGTGTTTAGGTTAACCATTTATTTTATTCAGTTAAGAGTGGAAATAGATTGAAATAAATCTAAATTAATTTTTTTGGGTTGTTAATGTGTCTAGTTAATAAAGAAGAATTTATAAGGAATAAAGAATGCACAAATGAAATGTATTATAATCCAAAGGTTATTTATTACCCACAAAATGTTAATTACTGTATAGGAAGAGTCTAAATCCATAAATGAATTTATTGAAATTGCATTTATAATTTATAAGATTTAATGTAGACTTAATTTCAATTAACTGATTTAATAGTGCAGTTAGCGTAGTTTTATTTGGTAGTTGAAATAGTAAATTCTATTAGGTGAAGTTAAGGCTAATTCTATTTAAAATTTGACCTATTGTTGATATAGATTTTAGGAAGCAGGATCTATAAATTAAATTGAGTATTAGATTCAATAATTGCATTTATTGCATAAATAAAGGGAATTTAACGTTAAATTGTACGTTTTTGAATTAAAAAGGAATTTGCGGATATTAAAGTGAAAACATAGACATGTTAAAGGGCATCTTTGTTTTGGATTTAAGTTGAGAATATAAAAGCATAAGATTAAATAATTGGGTTTTGAGAATAAAATTTATAATTTCTAAATAATAAGAAAGTGCAGAAATGAACACTGCAATTTATATCTTGTCAACTTTTAATTCACATCTAATCTTGTTTAATCATTGAAATTGATTATGAATTTTATAGGCGATAAAACTTAGTCAATATTTGAAGTTAAATAAAAATTTGGATTTTTATGATTTATTTTAATTTAATTAATGAATATAAAAATAGTCATTTTTGCCACTGACTCGGATTTCGACGAAACCAGTTTCATCGGATCCGTAACGGTGAATTATAATAATGTTTCAAGTTTCGTAGCAATCGGACTTATCGTTTGATCGTACAGACTCGAAACGCCTTGAAACTTATGCATTGAAATCAATTGAATTTGGAAAATATTGATTTCAGCATAACTTCTTCATATGATCAAATTTGGACGTGAAACTTTTTCCATCGCGTTCGGAATATTTTAAAATACCTATTTGGATATATGGGTTTAATAAATTTCGTTCCGGGGTCAGAACGGGCTTTTTGGGCCAACTACCGTTTAGCACGTTCGTTATCCGTACCCACCTAGCCTTCTTCTATCTGTCTATATATATGCGATCATAAACCCTAGCCTCCCTTTTATTATCATTTTGCTATACGTTCATCTTCTTCAAACTTCTCTTCTTCTTCAATGGGGGCTAACCCTAGATCCAGTCAGTTCAAAAACAAAGTGAAAATTTAAAGTCCTCCTAAAAATCTCGAAAAAATATATTTCATAGTTCTCGATGTCCGTAATCTGCTGGTGTGATTCGTTTTTCAATTGGAGCTATCGTTCATCCAGAACAATTCAAATCATTTTCGGCCTCACATCATCGTCGTAACAAAAGTTGTCGGATCAGAAAACGGTTTCTGGGTTTTGACGAGGGAACGAAGGGGAGTGCATCCGTGTGGTTGATTTTGAGAATCGACGGTTAGATTGCTTGCAATTTGCGAACTAGGGTTCTGAATCACTACCGTTTATTTGCAGCGCACGTGGGTTTTGGGTGTTCGTAGTGACCGTCGCGTGGTGGCGTGAGGTCGAGGGGCCGTAAGGGGGTGATAGGCGCGGCCATCGGTGGAGATGGGGGCGCGTTTGGGCTGTTGATGGTGGCAACTTCGGTTGCGTTCGCGTATAAGGGATGACCACTCCCTGTAGCCTGCATATGATGATGATGACGTGGAACTATGTTTGAGGTGTGAATGTGTACCATTTTTGTTTAAATTAATTTTGTTTTTCAACATCGTTTTAATGCATAACTTTCTCCTACGATATCCGTTCTACGCGCGGTTTTTTTTGTTAGGATCGTATTGGATTTTCAGACCTGATGACGCTGGTTTGGACAAATTCTGAGACGGGCGAATTTTTGGGTTTAAATCGAATTTAAATTCGATTTAAATTCAAAAGGTGAGTGTTTTAACCCACTCACAACTTCTAAAAGTTTTTATGTTTGTTAAATTAATTTTAGAAATGAATAGAAATTTATTTATGAGTATTTGGCATGTTTATTTCATTCATATCTGTTGAATTGCATTTATTAAATTTAACTGTTAATTTAATTTATTTATTGCGTATTTATTTACAGTTATAATTTATTTGTTCGCATATAAACTGCTAGTTAACAGTTATATAAATTATTACTGAATATAAAATGTTAGATTAATAGTTGTTAAATTTAATTTGAATATAACTGACAGTTATTACCTGCTATATAATCTCATATATATATATATTGATTTTGATTGATATTGATGGATGATTGTGATTTGGACAATGGATGATGTTGATGAATGGATGTTTATTTGATATCATTAAATTGCAAGTTATCATGCATTTTTCATTTCATTCGGGATTGTGGTTTGAAATGATATACAACCGCAAAATTTTATTTTTAAATTATGGATTGAAATGATAAATATCCGTATCACTTGACCATAGGACAGAAAATTATATACAGGCACCGTGGTCTATATATAAATTATTTTAAAAGTGATTTCTATGGTTTGGATGGGATACGGTTTATAAAATTTAATTTTGATATTTTATAAAATATTTTTCTTCGAGATATACACATATGAAGTTAAAATTTTAAATTTAAGCTGTGTATAAACTTGTTGAATAAAATGATAAAAATTTGAGAAAATGGAATTTGGTGATTTATCTTATATGTTTAAATTTGGAAATTTTAAGGTATGATATTTATAAATGGATTTTCCAAGATTTACTTAAATAGAATATTTTAGTATAATTTAAATTTAAGAAAATAGTTAATTTCTAGAAATTGGAGTTTTATTTATAGATTTTATGTAAATATTCAAAACTAAATAATAGAACATTTAATTTGTTGAAAGAATAAATTCCAACTTTAGTTTTGAAATATTAATACTCCAAATGGATATATATATATATATATATATAAATAGAAATTGAAGTGGTTTTGGAACTTGAAAGTGATATCTAAATTTGGTAGACTTTAAATAAAGAAGTATATTTGTAAAGCCCTGGAAATAATTTCTTTACAAAGTAGCCTTAAAAGTAAACCATTTATTTTATATACTGTTGAATATCCAAACCATTCAAGTTTTAGAAGTATGGTTTTAAAAGTATGAATTCCGAAATATTATGTTTTGAAAATATAATTCAAATGTTTGGTTTCCAGATATTTATATTTTAAACCGGTATGATTTTGGAAAAAGAGTTATATTTGAGATAAAATGATATCATATTATTTTGGGTTTTTAAATTGATATCGAATTCATAGTTTTGAAATGGAAAATTTATTCGGGTTTTTAAAGTATAAACTACTTTTAAATGACCGCGGTGTTATAATAACGATGGGTTGGCAAAGAGACCGGGATCGGATATGGACTTACTCTCTGTCGATACCGAAAACCACTTTGACTAACCGTGTACGCGGTGGAGATTCCAGAATGAAGTAGGTTGGTGGCGACGTTTCCTGTAAGGTAAATACGTGGACCCAACTCCCGTGAGTTGGCATAAGGTGGCTAAAACAGGAGCGATTGACGGGTTAATGAGGTCATTCCTCTGATCGGACACTCCTCTTCGATATTATACTTTGACTTTGGATGATTCAGTGGCCACTTCTATTTTGATTTTGGGGAGTTTGTTCGAGGTGGGCGGTAGCTGCGGCTACGCGTTACCATCGACCCGGAAGCGTAATTGGTATATCTACCCTGGCATTGCCTAGTTGTGCCGTGTCACCTACCCTATCGCGCCTTGTACGAGTTTGGATTTCTCCCGTAGCCCGTGTGGTATCCTCTGGTGGCTTCCCGATCAGGAGGGACTATGATATTGGATGGACTACTGGGACTATTACGTGTTAAGGTGGAAAATGTAAAGCCTTAATGCTATTTAAAAGTATGTTTATTTTACTATAGACACTATTATAATAGCGCAATATACTACATAGTAAATAGTTTAACGGATCCTTAGGAGATGTAAATCCCGAACATCTTTTGAGTTATTGCACTCATATTTATTTCTGTTAATTTAACTCACATAAGATCTTTTAGTTCTGACTCGAGTGTTTTTGTCTTTTTAAATTCGCTCGGGTCAGTCCGAGCGTTTCAGGATCGAAGACTTTAGCTTTGGAGGACGAAGACGAAGAATTTGTATTATTATTATTTATAGTATTGCACTACACTCACACTGTTCCGCTGCATTGTTATTGGTATGTGTAACTCTGATATGTATTATATAAATGTTTGTAAACAGTTTTTTTTATAAACTGTATATTTTCTTATTATATTTTATCCTTCCGCTGTGAGATTCTATTTGTTTATTTCTTCTCTGTTTTTTTTCTTATTTACCCCATAACAAATCCGCCCTTCCGTATGGTTTGAATCGGCATGTGTGTCGGTTTAAATCGTGCGAAAAGGCGGGATGTTACAGTTGGTATCAGAGCTTTGGTTTAGCGATAAACTTGGGCTCTGTGGGGTTTGACTCTTTGTTTATAGGGTAGTAATACCCTATGGGAGTCGCTGAGTGTATATATATGAGAGAGCGTATTTGTTAGTGTTATAAAAGGATTTTGATATTGTGTTGATCTGTTCCGTTTTGTATTTATAAATTCTGGTTGAGGCATGGGACGCTATGTCATCAATAGGGATTTCTAAACACTTAATAGGACAGACTGACATAATATTTGTTTTATATAGGTGAATGAAATAATTTTGCCTATTATATTTTCTATATATAAAAATATTTTTATAAAGATATATATTTTGGTTGCTATAGATTGGGTGTTAGGTAATATAAATATTTATAATAATTGAAGCTAAGTTGAAATTTTAATAAATCAAATTGGAGATTTTAGAACTTAAGTCCGGGAATTTTTGAAAATTTGCTTTCAAAGGATTTATGAAATATAATGATTTGGTTTATAAGTATTTTAAATATTTAGTATAATTTGGAAGAATTGTGTAAAAGAAGATTTTGGAGAAGATAAATTCTGTACTTTCCTCTCTGTCGCTGGAAAATAATTTCGGTGATGGCGGCCGCATCATCGACTTTCATTTTCGAGTTTCGAAAGGGAAAGGCCACTGTAGTAAATTCTACTGCAGATTTGTTTTGAAATTAATTGGAATTTTAATTGTTTAAAGATAATTAGAGATATAAAAGTTGTAAGAAATTAATTATCTATTATTTTAAAGTAATTTTGAAATTTGACCCGGTATTTAATTCTTAAATTTCCATTAATTAATTGTTTAAAATTATGTTAGTGAAATAAAAGTTAAGTAATAAATGGATTGAAACCTCTAATTTAAATAAGAGAATTATTGCAAAGCTATAAAGAGAAATTTGAATACATATGAGACAAAGCGTAATATTGATTAACATTAAATTTAATGAAAAGATTAGATAAAACTTGTATAAGTTCTTTTGCTTTTTCTTTAACATAAATAACTTACTAAATATGAAAAGCTGAAATGTTAAATAAGAAATTTGAATTGAATATTATACAAGTAGAATTTTGGAAATAATGGAGTACTCAATAAATTGTTATTATATAAATAAGAATTTAGTGGTATAAACTTAATAATTGAAATTTTACGGAAAATAAGTTAAGAATTATTAATAGGTGATATGAACTTAAGTAAATAAAATGAAATTCTTTAATAAATAAGGATTGATTGTAGGGTTATTAACTTAAGTATGTTTTAAATTTCCCCTATTCTAATATAATGGAAAGTAGGAATAATAGATAAATGACTGTAAACACTAAGTAATAAATTAATAAAATTCCTTATTTTTAAGAATAAAGGTTAAAAGGTTAATAATTTAAGTGTAATTAAAAAGGGTTACTGCAATTAAATATAATGGAAAGTGGGCAATTAAATTGTTACTACTATTAAATATAATAGAAACTTCAACCTTAAATAAATGAATGAAATTAAAGGTAAGTTGAAATTGTAATTTATAAAACAAATATATATTAATTAAGGGGAATTGAGAAGAAACTTGTAAATTTTCGCTTACATTCTTAAACATACATAACTTACCATATAATAAAAAGTTGCAATGTTAGTAAGAAAATGTAAAGGAAAATCTTACAAGTGAAGCTTGAGGTAATTAAGGTATTCAATAAATTTGCTGTTATTAATGAGAAAATTATATAAGCTTAAGTTAAATTGGAATTTCACTATATAAGTGAAGGTAAGTAGTATAAATAGATGATATAAACTTTAGTCAATAAATTGGAATACAAATATAATGAATTTTGTAATAAATGAAAAAGTGAAAACTTTAAGAAATAAAAGAAATCCCTCCATAAATGAAAAAAAAAAAAAAATCAAACCACTGAAGCATGAAATAAATGTATAATAAGTTGATTTGGTTATTGGTTTGAATTGTTATTGTTTGATGTATGTTGTTGGGTAAGGAATTTGAAGTTGTGGGATGAATAAAAAATCTATCTATGTTCCATCTAAGACTGTTGAGTAAAGGATGCACTTGATAGTTAATTTCATTTTATACAAATTTCAAGTTTTGGACCCAAACAACAAATTGTTTGATGGATTAAATGGTTGCTTTGTTTGTGTATGTATGCTGTTTGTAAGGTTGATGGTTGTTGTACTGATTGGTTGGTTAATGGTTGAAGCCACCTAAACATTTCACTTTAATATAAATATTTAACCTTTTAGATTATATAAGTGAATACAGGTGATGGAAACAACTGCTACTACTTTTGGTTCCATAATAATAAGCGTATATTGCCCGACAAATAGGTACGTTTCCGGATTACGTTTTATAGCGTTATTTTATATAATTTCCCGTATTGGGATATAATATTTTGATAATATTTGTAATATATTTGTTATATTTTGATATTATATTTTCTCCAGAATCTCTCCGTACAAAGGAGACTCTGCCAAAATTTTCCGTAAATTTTGGACTTAGAATTTGGTTGAAAATATTTTTCCAAACTATAATGATTTAAGTATAAAAGAATATAATGATTATAAACAGGTATATTTTATTTAAGAAAATAAATTTAGTAAATCATTGTTATAAGTTAATATTTGAAATAAGATGTACTGGTTTATTCTTCCTTCTCCCTTCTTTTTCCTTTTCGGGGACGAAAAGTTTTGAGTGGGGGAGAGTGTAACGACCCGGTAAATTTGATAATGTTAAATGAATTAAATTAATAAAATTTCTAATCTAATTTAGAATAAAATAAAAGCTTTAAGATTTTATTTGAGAAAATGTAGTAATTTGTTATAGTAATTGGAATCTAATTTTTATGACAATAGATTTGAATGATGTAAATCTGCACACCTGGTTATAAGTTAAATATAAGAAACCAATATAAATGATGAATCAGTGAATATTAATAAAATTATTTACTAGAATGGAATTCATTTAATATAAAATAAATAGTGGTGATTGTACATTTGGTTGTAATAATAAATAGTGTCTAAATAAAAGTGACCGTTGGATAAATCGATGCAATAAGTGTTGATAAGTAATTTTATTGAATGTTGTCGATAATATATGTACTTAAATTGGTAATAAATGGTTTTGCCTAGGTGATTATGTATTATTAAGCTATAACTAAATTTGAGGTTTGGTAGTAAATAGGAAATAAGGAAAATATGGCAGCTGGTAAATTAATAAATGAATTCTAATAATAAAGTAGTAATTAATGCATATGTTTTGGACATTGGTGATAATTACAAAGTTTGCCTATTCATCTAATTTATTTATTTAAATCTAAACCTATGGCAACATTTTGTTAATAAATGTTGTAAGTGGATTTGAATATCAAAGAATTACAAGTGTTTAGGTTAACCATTTATTTTATTCAGTTAAGAGTGGAAATAGATTGAAATAAATCTAAATTAATTTTTTTGGGTTGTTAATGTGTCTAGTTAATAAAGGAGAATTTATAAGGAATAAAGAATGCACAAATGAAATGTATTATAATCCAAAGGTTATTTATTACCCACAAAATGTTAATTACTGTATAGGAAGAGTCTAAATCCATAAATGAATTTATTGAAATTGCATTTATAATTTATAAGATTTAATGTAGACTTAATTTCAATTAACTGATTTAATAGTGCAATTAGCGTAGTTTTATTTGGTAGTTGAAATAGTAAATTCTATTAGGTGAAGTTAAGGCTAATTCTATTTAAAATTTGACCTATTGTTGATATAGATTTTAGGAAGCAGGATCTATAAATTAAATTGAGTATTAGATTCAATAATTGCATTTATTGCATAAATAAAGGGAATTTAACGTTAAATTGTACGTTTTTGAATTAAAAAGGAATTTGCGGATATTAAAGTGAAAACATAGACATGTTAAAGGGCATCTTTGTTTTGGATTTAAGTTGAGAATATAAAAGTATAAGATTAAATAATTGGGTTTTGAGAATAAAATTTATAATTTCTAAATAATAAGAAAGTGCAGAAATGAACACTGCAATTTATATCTTGTCAACTTTTAATTCACATCTAATCTTGTTTAATCATTGAAATTGATTTTGAATTTTATAGGCGATAAAACTTAGTCAATATTTGAAGTTAAATAAAAATTTGGATTTTTATGATTTATTTTAATTTAATTAATGAATATAAAAATAGTCATTTTTACCACTGACTCGGATTTCGACGAAACCAGTTTCATCGGATCCGTAACGGTGAATTATAATAATGTTTCAAGTTTCGTAGCAATCGGACTTATCGTTTGATCGTACAGACTCGAAACGCCTTGAAACTTATGCATTGAAATCAATTGAATTTGGAAAATATTGATTTCAGCATAACTTCTTCATACGATCAAATTTGGACGTGAAACTTTTTCCATCGCGTTCGGAATATTTTAAAATACCTATTTGGATATATGGGTTTAATAAATTTCGTTCCGGGGTCAGAACGGGCTTTTTGGGCCAACTACCGTTTAGCACGTTCGTTATCCGTACCCACCTAGCCTTCTTCTATCTGTCTATATATAT
This sequence comes from Allium cepa, assembly GCA_030765085.1. Lineage (NCBI taxonomy): Eukaryota > Viridiplantae > Streptophyta > Magnoliopsida > Asparagales > Amaryllidaceae > Allium > Allium cepa. Next base: position 953,754,169 of record CM060941.1, on the reverse strand, counting down.
GCGATCATAAACCCTAGCCTCCCTTTTATTATCATTTTGCTATACGTTCATCTTCTTCAAACTTCTCTTCTTCTTCAATGGGGGCTAACCCTAGATCCAGTCAGTTCAAAAACAAAGTGAAAATTTAAAGTCCTCCTAAAAATCTCGAAAAAATATATTTCATAGTTCTCGATGTCCGTAATCTGCTGGTGTGATTCGTTTTTCAATTGGAGCTATCGTTCATCCAGAACAATTCAAATCATTTTCGGCCTCACATCATCGTCGTAACAAAAGTTGTCGGATCGGAAAACGGTTTCTGGGTTTTGACGAGGGAACGAAGGGGAGTGCATCCGTGTGGTTGATTTTGAGAATCGACGGTTAGATTGCTTGCAATTTGCGAACTAGGGTTCCGAATCACTACCGTTTATTTGCAGCGCACGTGGGTTTTGGGTGTTCGTAGTGACCGTCGCGTGGTGGCGTGAGGTCGAGGGGCCGTAAGGGGGTGATAGGTGCGGCCATTGGTGGAGATGGGAGCGCGTTTGGGCTGTTGATGGTGGCAACTTCGGTTGCGTTCGCGTATAAGGGATGACCGCTCCCTGTAGCCTGCATATGATGATGATGACGTGGAACTATGTTTGAGGTGTGAATGTGTACCATTTTTGTTTAAATTAATTTTGTTTTTCAACATCGTTTTAATGCATAACTTTCTCCTACGATATCCGTTCTACGCGCGGTTTTTTTTGTTAGGATCGTATTGGATTTTCAGACTTGATGACGCTGGTTTGGACAAATTCTGAGACGGGCGAATTTTTGGGTTTAAATCGAATTTAAATTCGATTTAAATTCAAAAGGTGAGTGTTTTAACCCACTCACAACTTCTAAAAGTTTTTATGTTTGTTAAATTAATTTTAGAAATGAATAGAAATTTATTTATGAGTATTTGGCATGTTTATTTCATTCATATCTGTTGAATTGCATTTATTAAATTTAACTATTAATTTAATTTATTTATTGCGTATTTATTTACAGTTATAATTTATTTGTTTGCATATAAACTGCTAGTTAACAGTTATATAAATTATTACTGAATATAAAATGTTAGATTAATAGTTGTTAAATTTAATTTGAATATAACTGACAGTTATTACCTGCTATATAATCTCATATATATATTATTTTGATTGATATTGATGGATGATTGTGATTTGGACAATGGATGATGTTGATGAATGGATGTTTATTTGATATCATTCAATTGCAAGTTATCATGCATTTTTCATTTCATTCGGGATTGTGGTTTGAAATGATATACAACCGCAAAATTTTATTTTTAAATTGCGGATTGAAATGATAAATATCCGTATCACTTGACCATAGGATAGAAAATTATATACAGGCACCGTGGTCTATATATAAATTATTTTAAAAGTGATTTCTATGGTTTGGATGGGATACGGTTTATAAAATTTAATTTTGATATTTTATAAAATATTTTTCTTCGAGATATACACATATGAAGTTAAAATTTTAAATTTAAGCTGTGTATAAACTTGTTGAATAAAATGATAAAAATTTGAGAAAATGGAATTTGGTGATTTATCTTATATGTTTAAATTTGGAAATTTTAAGGTATGATATTTATAAATGGATTTTCCAAGATTTACTTAAATAGAATATTTTAGTATAATTTAAATTTAAGAAAATAGTTAATTTCTAGAAATTGGAGTTTTATTTATAGATTTTATGTAAATATTCAAAACTAAATAATAGAACATTTAATTTGTTGAAAGAATAAATTCCAACTTTAGTTTTGAAATATTAATACTCCAAATGGATATATATATATATATATATAAATAGAAATTGAAGTGGTTTTGGAACTTGAAAGTGATATTTAAATTTGGTAGACTTTAAATAAAGAAGTATATTTGTAAAGCCCTGGAAATAATTTCTTTACAAAGTAGCCTTTAAAGTAAACCATTTATTTTATATACTGTTGAATATCCAAACCATTCAAGTTTTAGAAGTATGGTTTTAAAAGTATGAATTCCGAAATATTATGTTTTGAAAATATAATTCAAATGTTTGGTTTCCAGATATTTATATTTTAAACCGGTATGATTTTGGAAAAAGAGTTATATTTGAGATAAAATGATATCATATTATTTTGGGTTTTTAAATTGATATCGAATTCATAGTTTTGAAATGGAAAATTTATTCTGGTTTTTAAAGTATAAACTACTTTTAAATGACCGCGGTGTTATAATAACGATGGGTTGGCAAAGAGACCGGGATCGGATATGGACTTACTCTCTGTCGATACCGAAAACCACTTTGACTAACCGTGTACGCGGTGGAGATTCCAGAATGAAGTAGGTTGGTGGCGACGTTTCCTGTAAGGTAAATACGTGGACCCAACTCCTGTGAGTTGGCATAAGGTGGCTAAAACAGGAGCGATTGACGGGTTAATGAGGTCATTCCTCTGATCGGACACTCCTCTTCGATATTATACTTTGACTTTCGATGATTCAGTGGCCACTTCTATTTTGATTTTGGGGAGTTTGTTCGAGGTAGGCGGTAGCTGCGGCTACGCGTTACCATCGACCCGGAAGCGTAATTGGTATATCTACCCTGGCATTGCCTAGTTGTGCCGTGTCACCTACCCTATCGCGCCTTGTACGAGTTTGGATTTCTCCCGTAGCCCGTGTGGTATCCTCTGGTGGCTTCCCGATCAGGAGGGACTATGATATTGGATGGACTACTGGGACTATTACGTGTTAAGGTGGAAAATGTAAAGCCTTAATGCTATTTAAAAGTATGTTTATTTTACTATAGACACTATTATAATAGCGCAATATACTACATAGTAAATAGTTTAACGGATCCTTAGGAGATGTAAATCCCGAACATCTTTTGAGTTATTGCACTTATATTTATTTCTGTTAATTTAACTCACATAAGATCTTTTAGTTCTGACTCGAGTGTTTTTGTCTTTTTAAATTCGCTCGGGTCAGTCCGAGCGTTTCAGGATCGAAAACTTTAGCTTTGGAGGACGAAGACGAAGAATTTGTATTATTATTATTTATAGTATTGCACTACACTCACACTGTTCCGCTGCATTGTTATTGGTATGTGTAACTCTGATATGTATTATATAAATGTTTGTAAATAGTTTTTTTTATAAACTGTATATTTTCTTATTATATTTTATCCTTCCGCTGTGAGATTCTATTTGTTTATTTCTTCTCTGTTTTTTTTTTCTTATTTACCCTATAACAAATCCGCCCTTCCGTATGGTTTGAATCGGCATGTGTGTCGGTTTAAATCGTGCGAAAAGGCGGGATGTTACAAAACAAATAAAAGAAGATAAGCAGCTTATAAAACAAGACAAAGTAAAAATAAAAATATCTATGTACAAAATAAATATCTATATACAAATAAGTAAATGAAGATATGCATAAGCTTGCATAGGAAGATATCAACATATTTCCAGTACGTAGATTAAAATATCTATAAACAAGACAAAGGGAATTAATGCTAGATTAGCACACCATAATATCATTTCATCCACCAAATGAAAGAAAAAAATATCGTTAGTCAAAATACAAAACAAGGAAAATATCTTGACTGTTGTAAAAAAAAAAAATCAACCTGCACGACCATTTCTTATATACTAATCTATTCAATTCAATTTCGTCCATCAAGCTAAGAAAAAATCTGAAGTCATACCATCTTCAACTCTAAACAAAATTCAAACTTTAAACAACAATACAACTTCATTTAAAACCAGAGAATCAAAAGGCTTCAGCTTGCAATTTTCACAGCAGTTTCAAACAATAGCAGCCCTCTGCTCTTTCTTTTGAAGCAAGGTGAGTAACATTTTCTTTAAAATTTAATGATATAAATCTGTTGCAAGCATATCTGTAACTAAGCATGGTGGTATATCTACATGACTTCTCTGTGTACCCTTGAATGTTGGAAGTATTTGTGCAGGCTGATGATTATATTGCCCTCTTTCTACAATCCTAAACTTAAGATTTGAGTTCAAAAATCATTTCCACTTGATTTATTCAATGTTTGGACATAGTACTAAAAAAACATTGTTTGTTATAGCATAAACTAAAGATCAAAAATTTATTTGAGTTTAAACAACTTAGTATTCTTTCTGGAAAACAAGATAATTTGAGAAAATTCTAAATGAGTCAAAATTCAAACTTCATGATTTACGGTTTCAGTTGTATAATTGGAATTCTTATACTTTAATATGATTTTTAAAGCATGAATTATAATTTTAGATAGAGGGGGAAAGAGAAGTTCGAGATTGTTTAAATTTCATCATTTTGGTGATCTATTGGGTCGTAGTGGTCGGGACCGTTGGTGGTGATGGAGGGACGAACGAGGGTTCAGGAAAAATAGTGGGATGGTGGTCAGAACACGGCGGCGGCGGCGGCGTATGATTTTTGCTTGTAAACCTAGTTTTAGGTGAGTTTGCCAATTTGATTCGTTTGTCATCTACGTGCGATCGAGTGCTTCGTGGTTTTTGGCGGTTACAGGGGAGAGTTGGCGAGGTGATGGCCGGAATTTCAAGAGTTCTGGTGGTCGAGGTTGCGAGAACGATGATGATTTCCAGGTTCAATGGCGAAACCAGTGATGTTCCAGGCTTTAGCTTTGAACTCGAATCAAATTTCGAGTCGAGGGTGAGCGATCTGACGATCGGAGTTGGGTGTGAACATGTTTTTCGATGTGGGAGGAACATCGGAGATGGTTGGAGGTGATCGGATGCCACCGTGCATGTGCATGGTGTACTTCCTGGTTCTGGTCATTTGCATTAGTTAGAGCAGGGGAGAGCCTCGAGAAATTCTCGAGCAGATTGATGTTTGACTCGAAGGCTTCCAGGTTTGGACTCGAAGCAAATATAGTCAAGGCTCAGGAAGATGTTGTGTACAGGTTTCCAACACCTGTTCTGTTTGAAATTTTAGAATTAAATTTTGAATTATAAGCAAAGTTTAAAGTGAGTTTAAAATCAAAGTTTAAATATGAACTCAAGTTCAGTTTGAAACTTAATTTGTGAATAAATCAAGTTTTAAATATAAAAAAATTGTTTAATAAAGTGTTTTAAGCCTTTATATGTATTTAAAAGAATTTGTATTTAAAACGGGAATTTGAATTGTAAAGAAAGAATTTAAACAAGTTTAGATCAAATTTTAAACCTGGACTTAAATTACATCTGAATTCCAGATTTTGAAATTTAACATGGTTTTATAAATTTAAATTTTTAAATAAGTTTAAATGTAAAGAATTCTTTTAATATGTGAATTCAATAGAAATTGATGTTGAACTATTATAAATTTCTTTTATAACAAAAGTACAACTTTAACATGTAAATTTAAAGATTTTAAAAAAATTAGTATAAAATTTATTAAAGATAAATTGGTATTCTTTTTAAATCTTGGAATTTAAACTGAAATTTTAAAAGTAAATTTGTAAATCAATGTTTCCAAGAATATTTGTGAATGGTAATTTAATCATCACTAAGAATGAGTTTTAACTTAAGTTAATGAAAATCTAATGATTTATAATTCGTTAATTATTAAGTTAATTAGAATAGATAATTAATGTTTTGTATTAATTAAATTCGTAATTACAAGTTTAAAATTTATTAATTAAAGCTAGTTAATTTAATTAAGGAAGGATTAAATTATAATTACGAATTCATTAAGTTACAATTAACACTTAATTAATTAAATAAGTAGGATTAATCAATGAGTTAATTAATGAGTTATTAAGGCCAAACAATTTTAATTAATAATGATTAATGTAAGTAATTTCTTTAGTAAAGTAATTAAAGAGTTGTTATTAGTTAATGAAGGCTATTAACTAAATAATCAACTAATGTGATTAATTTTAACAATTAATTAGATTAATTGATTAATGATAATCAATTATGAAATTGTGTAAGTGTAATTACTTTATGGTAAGTAATTAAAGGTTTAATTTCTTAAAATAAGTAATTAAGGGGTTAATTAATTATGTAATTGGTTTAAAGGTTATCTTAATTTATATGATTAATTAAGAATAATTTAATTAATTAAGGTGATTGATTAATTAATTTATATCAAATGATTTGTAATTAATTAATCAGGATTGGATAATTAATTCATAAGTAATTAATTTACTTGGAAATAAATTGAATTAATTAGGATTAAACAATCAATTAATCCTGCTTATAAACGATTATTGAATGCTTGACCTTACTTATGAATGATTGTAGTGTAAGAGATGCCTTGAATTGATTGTCCTATCTGATCTGTAATATTTTATTTGTTGATTGAGCTGTGTGTAATTTATTCATTTATTTGTTATACATTTGTTTGTTATCAGTGAATCTGTGAATGAACGATGAGCGTTATAATTTTATTTTATTTTTTTGTAAATGGGTAAATTTTATTAAGGCAATCTTTCAGCCCATAAGGATTACATTAAGAACCAGTACACGTAAACTGAATCCTTTCCAAATACAAACAGCACAAACATTTCATTTTCTCGAGTTCATATTTCATGGCGGCTGTAGTGATTCCTATCTCGGCTTTCTATCAATGGATGAGAACAACCCTCTTCTCCAGTTCGAGCTCCGCTTATTTCCCTCTTGGTAAGTTGAAGGTTTCTGACTCTTTTCAGGGCTAGATTCAGATCTCCTTTTGCAATTTTGCTTACTTCTGACTGGTTTCGTTGTTTTTTCTAGAAAATTCTTCGATTCCTTTCCTTCCAAACATTCCAAACAGTTACACTGATGGCAATTTTATGCGCTTTGGTTTTGAGGTCTTCGCAGTCGGCATTCAACGTCAGGTAATTCATTTGTTCTTCCAGTTTGTCTGAATGTGCCTTTAGATTTAGAAAATTATTACATGCATTCCATATCGTGTTAGAGAATGAACAGGTAAAAAAAAGATGGTCATGAGTTTCGGTTTCTTATCCACATAATATGCATTCTGTTTCATTTACCACTCCCCATTTCGCTGATCTGTCTTTCGTTGCTAGTCTTTTCATTATCGCTTTGTAAGCAGTGAAAGCCATTTTAGGGTTGTTGCTTCGATCCCATATGATATTGCTCCATGTAACTTTGTTATCTTTTTCTCTGATTTCATTCCAAGTTGCTTTGGAGGTTAAATCTTTCCCTGTAGGTTTCCATGCCCAGATGTCTTTGTCTCTGCTGTGAAAAATAGGCGTATATTGTATTTCTTGTTTTATGTTCTGTGTTATTGGCAGTGATGCACAATTCCACTTGTTATTATTTATCACATCCTGAACCTTTTTGTTAGGACATCCAAAATCTGAAAATGTATGTAATCCCAACATGTCTATTAATGATTTACCTTGTATCCATGGATCTCTCCAGAGATCAGTCTCTCTTCCATTTGCTATTTCTTGTGTGCAGAGGGGTGCTAAGATATGTCTGATTCTCAGTATAGCCTTCCAGTACGCTGATGCATTATTATCTATTGCCATTTTCCAGAAATTATCTCTGATGTATCTTTTGTTCATCCATTTTCCCCAGAGTCCTTTGCCATTTATTATTTTCCAGGCTTGCTTGAGGGTGTGTACTGTTCTCATATCTTTAAGTCTTCTAAGTCCTACACCACCTTCATCTTTTGGCCTACATAGATTTTCATATTTTATCTTGTGAAGCCCTCCTTTCCAGATGAAATCTGCGCATACCCTTTCAATTTTCTGAATAGAAGCATCTGGGAGTTGAAAAGTTTGCAGCCAGAAATTGACTGATCGTTATAATTTATACTGCTTATCAACTATATTTTTGTGTTTTGATCTGTGATGACGATAATGTTGCACTATTGTGTTCAACACCTGGACCACACCATACACACACAATTATGGATTTCACGAGGAAATCGATTAAGTCACAGATTTTTCAAATGATTTTTAAATAGACAATTTGAGTTCAAACGGTTTGGAAATGGAATCGGGTTAAATATGAGAATCTTCTGAAATGAAATTTCAAGATAAAATTTATTTTTGAATAACATGACAACACTTTGAAATTTAAATAATTTGATTTAAATTTGAATTCAATATTTGGAACTGAATTCTATGAGTTAAATCTAGGGACTAAAGATGTATGCAAGTTTATATGGGTTAAACCATTTCAAATGTATTGATTTAGGAATTTGAATTTAAATTCAAAGGCTTTAACTCATGCAAATATAATTGGATTCTTCCGAAACGAAAACTATTTGTTTTCAAAAATAAAAGCTTTCACATAAGAAATGGACTTCCAATTTGTGTAAAAAGGATTTCTAGTTAAAATGAAAATGACTTCCAAGTTAGGGAAACAGTTTGAAAGCTATAAGTTAAATCTTTGTAACTAAAGATTTAAGGAGTTAATCCAATCTAAATGGGAATTGTTTCTAAAACCTGTAAACGGATCTTTGTGAAACTGGGTGAACTTTGTGAAACAAATCTTTTTCGTTTAAAGATTTGAAATGGTAACTTGTTTAACCATTCAAAAGCAAGTTTGTATTTTTATCAGTTGTTACTTAACTGAAATCCCATATCCATATGTTTTGAAATATTGTGCTCATTATTCGGTTTCGCCGAGAGAGGACCTTGTGTCATATAACCCATTCCGAATAGTGATACGTCGTTATGGATAACATTTGAAGACTGGTGGTGAAGACCGGGTATTTGTGAGAACGATAGGACAATCTATCAATTGACTTTGCACTGAGTTGCTCCGGTATAGAGTTCTCCCTAAGTGATGGGAAGTCCGATCGGGATTGTGAATACCCGGATTTGCAAGGGCTTCTTCGAAAGTGCCTTCGGTTCTGTTTGAACCCGGGACAGACTTGTATGGTTGTATGTCTGACACTACACTTCGAGATATAAAATGGATTTCATTTAAATACATATCTGTTGGTGGCGGAGAATTTATTCTCTTAGCTTAACACCCTTCTCTGAGACGTATGAGCTCAGAAGTTATGTGGTTGAAGGTTATTAGCGATATACTCCCAATTTGGAAGTGTGGCATGCTGAGTGCTGCTGGGTGTTGATGATCATCCATTGATCATTTGTGATCAGAGCATGGCTTCTGTATGAAGCGTAGCTTTGTGGACGAGATTGCATCAGGACCTCACAACCCAGAAATGGTCGAAACAGGAAAGATGCGGCAAGATTATGAGTGTCGCGCCCTTTAGGGTGTGTCATTCCCTTCTGGTAAAGGGTGGTATCATGGTATGGAGCCCAGATATTTACCTACGTGGTGGGCTTCAATCTCATTTGCTGTGTGGTTGTTGTTTTGTGGTTTAGAGGCGCCTCGGATAAAGGTCCCAAAGGACCTCGAGAAGTAGTTACCTAGTTACAGAAGTAACCCAGCCTTGTGTTCGCAGAGATCCGGTTGGTTCGCAGGACTTCCAGCTAGAGGCGTACCCATGGATAGTGGGAAGTTCCTTAGCACGATCATTTTTTGGAAATCCAAACGAAACAATAAGCGCCTGGTACGGTTTTAGTTGTATAACCTTCCATGGAATGTGGTGGTAACCTGCTATTGAACACGGTGGCTGTAGTAGGCATAATTACGAAATGCCTATTGTAACGCCTCGATTTTTCGTTGCCGAAAAACCGAATAGTTATGGGTTTAAGAAAAGAATTTAAGAAAAAGAAGAGAGGAAAGACAGAAAATAGAGAGAAAAGAAAATAGAGCATAGAAAATAGAACAGAAAGAAAATAGAAAATAAAGAAAACATAGAACGGAACAGAACACAGCAAAACAACATCAGAATCTCACAATTCGCAGCGGAACAACATATAATAATAAATGAATAATCTTTAAACAAAGAACTATATCAGTTATTACATTTTATCACATTACATTACATCATATCATCAGAGTGTACAACAACAATATACAGTGCAGCGGAAAAAGAAATACTATATAAACTAGTAATACGCCATGCCATCCAGCTTGCCTCCAGCAACTCCTGAATATCCAGAATATCCTGATATACCTAACTCTTAACTGCCCGTGTGAAAATTTGTGGGCACCCAGAGTTTAGGAAGGAAAACAATAAACTCCAAGTCAGTCATGTGACTGGTGTGAGAACTCAAAACAGTTTATTTATCTTTAAAATCAAAATAGAGGAATATTTTTAAGTCAATTCGCAATGCTTTTAAAAATGAGACTACCATAAGGCCTCCCGCACACACACATGCAAACGCAGAATCGGAGGAGATTTCTCCTTATAATAGTCAAAGATGCTTGATACGCATTTAAAAGAACATTTGATATTATTATTAGTGCATAGTATAGAAAAAAAATTCATTTTGAAAGTAGAATATAAATCTTAGCCAACATAGACATTCCAAACTATGCCTACTATAGCTAACTATGTTCAATAGCAGGTTACCGCCACATTCCATAGCAGGTTATACAACTAAAACCGTACAAGTCACGTATTGTTTCTTTGGATTTCCAACAAATGGTCAGGCCAAGGAACTTCCCATTGCCACATGAGAATGCCTCTGGAAAGACATCCCCGAGAACCAAACCGGAACTCTGCCAACAAGGCCGGGTTACCCCTAACTGGGTAACTACTGACACGAGCACGCCATTCCCCGATCGTAAACGACCTTTCTCACGGGATCCCAAAAACCAACAACCACAAAGTAATAAATTCGTAGTAACCACATAGGTTAAATATCTGGGCTCCATACCATGATACCACCTCTATCCAGAAGGAAATGTACATACCCTAAAGGGTGCTACCCCTCATAACCTTGCCGCATCTTTCCTGTTTTGACCATTTCCGGGGTGTGAGGTTCGACGAAGTCACGTCCACAAAAACATACTTTATACAAAAGCCATGTTTTGGGTCAACAAATGATCAACACAATGATCACTAAGATAGGCGATCAAATAAACGATCCTATCACAACAATCAACACAATGATCATTTCAGCAACACTCAGCATGTCACATTACCAAATTGGGAATATATCGCTGATAATTTCAACTATATAACCTCTGAGCTCGTACGTCTCAGAGAAGGGTGTTAAACTAAAAGAATAAATTCTCCGCCACCAACAGAAATATATTTGAATGAAATCGGCTTTATATCTCAACTTGTAATGTCAGACATACAATCCATACAAGTCTGTTCCGGGCTCGAACAAAACCGAAGGCACTTACAAAGAAGTCCTTGCAATCCGGATATTCACAATCCTGATCGGATTTCCCATCACTTAGGGAGTCTCTATACCATTGCAACTCAGTGCAGAGACAATCGACAGGTCATCCTATCGCTCTCGCAAATACCGGGTCTTCAACACCGATCTTCAAATGCAATTCACAACGACGTATCACATATTCGGAATGGGTTATACGACCCCATGGTCCTTTCCCGGTTAACCCGAATAGTGAGCGCTTATTCAAAAATAAGTATAGCATTCACATTCAAACAAATCACATCAATTGCCCATTCAAAGGGAAATATTGATAGTCGGTTATTGAACTATCAATGGATATGCACACATCACCAGATTCCAAATAATTTTCCAAATTATTTATTTTCCAAAATATCTTCACAAGATATATTATTTTCACACTTTAAAAATAAATCAACATTTATTTTTAAACCCAATTTCCAATTTCATTTATAAATTCCATATTGAATTTATATTTCAAAATATTTATGAATATTACGATTTTCAATCGATTTTCCATATTCACATTCAATTTACCTTACAAGGATAAATTCTAAACATTCATTTCACATTGGAAAAATATTTCCATACTTATTAAATAAGTAATTCACAAGTCTTTTTATTTTCCCTGCTTAGAAAATATTCAATATACTTAAATCGAAATTAAGTATATATTTCATTCTTTAAGGAAATCATTCTCTTAAACATATTTATTTGGGCCAAAATGAATGTTACGTAAAACATCGTTACGACGACTCAAAAATCACTGGTATAGGGATTCGAAGTTTAAAATTGATATATAAATCCCAATACTACACAAAACATTTCCTTTCGGAAATCATTTACTATAACAACAGTGTTATAGTCCATCATCTCCTTTTATTTCTCGAAAACGTCTATTTCAACAATAAATGTTGAAATCTATGGTTTCGAATCTCAACACAATTAAAACTTCGTTAGATCGTTTTAATTCTATTTCAAATATCACATTCAAAACAATTTCTTTAACATATTATTCACTATTCAAAAACGTGAATATACTACGTTAACCATTTTCATCCTTTCTATTCAATTTATTTTTAAAGGCTTATTCACTGTCTAAAAAAACGTGAATATAACTCTATTTCTAGGTTATAACTATTAACTTATCAAAATAAGTTGTTTGCAAATTTATAAACAACGTTTATAAATTCCATTTCTAATTATTTATAGAAACTTCCTTTTTATAAATTCCTTTATTAACCTATTCCAGTTTATAACTTAATTATAAACTAAAAGTTCATATTATAAGTTAAATACTTATAAAACGATTATTTTACAAAATCGTTCCTCTAAAGACTTTCCAAACCATAAATCTTATAACTTATAAGATTCATTTATTTAACCAAATCTATTCTTTCAATAACTTCACAAATTTATAAATCTTACTATTTATAAATTTTATTTATAACTTCACAGTTTATAATTTTATAAATTTCATTCAATTATGAAATTCATTTTCACTTCATTCAAACACTTATAAAAACTTGTTTTAAAATGTCAATATTCCAATTTATAAATATCTATTTATAGATCTCTTAATATAAATCAATTTATATTATTCTTTTAAAACGTCTTCAAATTCCTTTATTATTTCACCATTTTGATTCATAAAATAATTAAATTTCATAAATCCTATATTTAAACTTTTCACAATAAATTCTAAAATCCCGATTAAACTATTTTATAAAATCATTAGCATCGTATTCTCAAAAATCAGCTTTTAACTATATTTCTCAAAAATCATAATTTTTATAACAGTAAAAATTATAACGTTTATTTATTTATAATGGATCAATTCCAAAAATATAGTATATTTTCAAAAATCACTTTATAATCATTTTAAAATTCCAAAACTTGGTCCAATGATGCTACATATCAAATAGTCAATCACGACAACAACGATATCACATATCGTATATGAAAATCAACGAATATCAAAATATCCATAATCAAATAAATACTGTTGAGGAATCCAGTTGGATCCCTCCAACCTGTTTTCCTGCATCCAAAAACATTAGCACAATACCAATTTCGCTCCAGTACGAAATTATCGCGGTACATGTTCTTATTAAATATTATCCGCTTAATAACGGCGCAATAGGGTCTCATCCGCTAAACAAAAAATGCGGGAAATCAACAACTGCAATATATACATATGCCAATATATATATATTGATATTATATATAATACCAATTCCACTGTTTATGAAATATTCGCGGTATATGTTTTTATTAAATAACATCCGCTTACTAACGGCGTATAATGTCTATTTTAACAATCAATAGATATTAATCAACATTCAAACATGCATTCAAATATTTTAAATCTAACTATTTAAAATAAAATCGAAACTGATTCGATTGAGTGAGAAATTCTCACCTTGATTTTAAATTCCGTTTTAGCGATTTATTTATAATAAAATTAAACGGACGTTTAATTTTACCCAAAATTCTCACTAACTCCAAACGACTCCAAACCAACTCCATCGCGTAGTGCTCGTCCATACGATTCCAACGCAACTGAGTTTGCATTTTTTCGACCTCGTATGAAAAAGTTATGAATTATTGAAGATTGTACACGATTTTATTTAATATTTTCAACATAAATATATGATTTTAAACCCTAACTGAGATCATGGCCGTAGATCTCACCCCCCCACATCATAGCCGCACGTTACCTTCTCCTCTCCCTCTCGTTCTTCAGCCGCATATGAACCCATCCAAGGCCGTTCTAGGGTTTGAAAATTCGGCCATCACGCTCGACTATACTCGATCACGTCACCGCCATCGCGAAGCCCTCGACACTAGCTACACTCGGCCCCAAGGATGAGAAGCTCGGCCTCACCCCCTGCATGGAATTCCGTGCGCAACCTGTAGGGAACGGCCCCCCATAGCTCCCTCTCCGTTGCACCATTTCCGATCATCACCGTATGGAATCGAAGCTCTCGTCGTGCTCTACGACTTCCGTGTTGAACACTTCGCGTAATTCTTTACGGATTGAGAGAGATTGAGGGGGAAAGGAGAATGATTTCTGGCCCTTCAATTATAAAGTGGCGGCTGCAGTTTTGTATTAGGGTTTTGTATATTTTTTTTATTAATTTTTGAGATGGTGGGCTATTTATAAGGAACCGACGAAACACTATTCATCCCGGAAATTCCGAACTCCGATTTACGCGCCGTAACCAGCGTTTCTAGGGTTTACCCCGCGTTCCGGACACAATGGAACAGGTTTCGGAAGCTAATTCAGTCATCTGTGCGAGTTATGGCAATAAACGTTCAATTTAAATTTAAACCGATTTAACGATTTTCTAGGCGTTTTAGCTTGTACCGGACAAACGGTAAATCCAATTGACACGAAATTTTAAACCATACAATAATATCACATTACGGATCCGATGAAACTGGTTTCGTTGAAATCCGAGACTTTTTGAAAAATGGCTATTTTAACTCGCCAAATTAAAATTAAAAATAATTCGATGCGTTTCGAGCTGCCACGATCAAACGATAGCTCCGATTGACACGAAAATTGAAATCCGATAATAACAAACTATTACGGATCCAATGAAACTGGTTTCGTCCAATTCTGAGACTGTTCAAAAATTGACTATTTTCACTAGTCGATTTTAATATTAAAATATTCAATTTTCACAAATAAACTTTTAATTCGATTTTAAAAGTTCTAAAATATCGTTCTAACTCCCATATGATAAAATAAAATTTTACAAATCATTTTCAATCATATTTAACTCAATTTTCAATTATTTACATAATTTAACGTATTAAATTATCGATTTAAGTATTCAATTAAATCCAATAATTCAAAATAAAATTTATTCGACTTATAAATTCACTTATTAATATTTAAAATTAATTAAATATTCAAATTTTAATTAATAAAAATTCTGGGTCGTTGCAATCTTCCCCCCTTAAAAGAATTTCGTCCTCGAAATTATCAAGTAAGAAAAGTTACAGAATTTATTAACTTTCCATAATTCATAGTTAAACATCTTACAATAACTTTACTAAGTTTTCAAATCATACTTAGTTAACTTTTCAAAAATAACTACTATTGTTTAACTTTCAATTCCAAAATCAAAGTTTAAGTTTTCAAAATTTTCCAATATTCTCAAATTTTTTCTAACGCCTTAAATTTCCGGAAAAATTCGCCATAGTCTCCTTTGCGCGGCTCGATCCGAAAAAAAAAATGACAGTATATATATCACAAATATACATCTCATCAAGTAATGAGGCATCCCGAAGGGAAAAAAGTGTAAAAGTACGATATTTAATCCGAGATATGTACCTTATATTTTTATTAGCTAGCATATACGGCTAATATAGCGCAAAAGCGAGCTCCAAATGCGAAGCAAACGCGATCCGCACCTACTAATTACTCAACAAACAACATGAGAACTTGCATGTAGAAAATAGTATCGATATACAACATATAGCAACATAATAACTATATATGTCAACATAGCAAATGAAGTAAAAGCAACAAATGCAAACATCAACCAACTATCATTCAACTAACATCCATAACCAATAAATATTCGTTTATATTTTCATTAATATTCAATGAATTGGTTTGCTCAGTTTAATCACATTTGATTCATTAACAGTGGATGTTCTTACTAACATTCATTTTCAATTAGTTTATATTCACTAATTCATATCCAAGCTAGTTCACTTCCAAACAAATTCACTTCTATTCAAATTTATTTACTTCTAATTTGAATTCAATTACATAGCTTTAAATTTCACTAATTCACTTTCATTAACACTTAATGAATTATATACAATCAACTAACAATCATATAACAATCAATGTTTATTAATTACAACCAAATTCCTTTGCTTACAATTGGTTTAATAAATTGATTTTTATTCAACTATTCAATAACTTTAGATTTTAAATGAATCAACACTTACATTCATTATTCCATATCAACTTAATTCACATTCAATTGATTAACATTTAATCCATTAACTCAATTCAATTACTAAAGTTGAATTTCACTTATATAACTTAAGTTCACATTTATATATTCATTAGTTTCACTTCTTATATATATAAGTTTATTTCACAATTGTAATCACTTTAATTATAATTCCATTCTTATAATTATTTTTACTTATACAATTATTTTTTTTATTTAGATTATTCAAACAACTAAACAATCAACTTATATACACTTAAATAATTCTGAAAATTATTTCTTTTTATATCTAAAATATAATTAAGGTAAAATTATTTCATTTACCCAATTTTAAAAACAATACTGTGTCGAATTGTACTATTCAAGTGTTTAGAAACCCCTTCGGCATAGTCTTGCGGACCACACTGACGAAAGTTCATATGCCACTCAATAAACCAATCATCACAATATAAAACAATTTTATATTCACTAACAAATACGCTCTCATGGCTATTATTACACTCAAACTCATTCTAGAGTACTGCTGACTCTATCTTTAATGAGTAATACCCTACAGAACCATGGTTGTCGCTTAACCATAAGCTCTGATACCAAATGTAACGCCTCGATTTTTCGTTGCCGAAAAACCGAATAGTTATGGGTTTAAGAAAAGAATTTAAGAAAAAAAAGAGAGGAAAGACAGAAAATAGAGAGAAAAGAAAATAGAGCATAGAAAATAGAACAGAAAGAAAATAGAAAATAAAGAAAACATAGAACGGAACAGAACACAGCAAAACAACATCAGAATCTCACAATTCGCAGCGGAACAACATATAATAATAAATGAATAATCTTTAAACAAAGAACTATATCAGTTATTACATTTTATCACATTACATTACATCATATCATCAGAGTGTACAACAACAATATACAGTGCAGCGGAAAAAGAAATACTATATAAACTAGTAATACGCCATGCCATCCAGCTTGCCTCCAGCAACTCCTGAATATCCAGAATATCCTGATATACCTAACTCTTAACTGCCCGTGTGAAAATTTGTGGGCACCCAGAGTTTAGGAAGGAAAACAATAAACTCCAAGTCAGTCATGTGACTGGTGTGAGAACTCAAAACAGTTTATTTATCTTTAAAATCAAAATAGAGGAATATTTTTAAGTCAATTCGCAATGCTTTTAAAAATGAGACTACCATAAGGCCTCCCGCACACACACACATGCAAACGCAGAATCGGAGGAGATTTCTCCTTATAATAGTCAAAGATGCTTGATACGCATTTAAAAGAACATTTGATATTATTATTAGTGCATAGTATAGAAAAAAAATTCATTTTGAAAGTAGAATATAAATCTTAGCCAACATAGACATTCCAAACTATGCCTACTATAGCTAACTATGTTCAATAGCAGGTTACCGCCACATTCCATAGCAGGTTATACAACTAAAACCGTACAAGTCACGTATTGTTTCTTTGGATTTCCAACAAATGGTTAGGCCAAGGAACTTCCCATTGCCACATGAGAATGCCTCTGGAAAGACATCCCCGAGAACCAAACCGGAACTCTGCCAACAAGGCCGGGTTACCCCTAACTGGGTAACTACTGACACGAGCACGCCATTCCCCGATCGTAAACGACCTTTCTCACGGGATCCCAAAAACCAACAACCACAAAGTAATAAATTCGTAGTAACCACATAGGTTAAATATCTGGGCTCCATACCATGATACCACCTCTATCCAGAAGGAAATGTACATACCCTAAAGGGTGCTACCCCTCATAACCTTGCCGCATCTTTCCTGTTTTGACCATTTCCGGGGTGTGAGGTTCGACGAAGTCACGTCCACAAAAACATACTTTATACAAAAGCCATGTTTTGGGTCAACAAATGATCAACACAATGATCACTAAGATAGGCGATCAAATAAACGATCCTATCACAATAATCAACACAATGATCATTTCAGCAACACTCAGCATGTCACATTACCAAATCGGGAATATATCGCTGATAACTTCAACTATATAACCTCTGAGCTCGTACGTCTCAGAGAAGGGTGTTAAGCTAAAAGAATAAATTCTCCGCCACCAACAGAAATATATTTGAATGAAATCGGCTTTATATCTCAACTTGTAATGTCAGACATACAATCCATACAAGTCTGTTCCGGGCTCGAACAAAACCGAAGGCACTTACAAAGAAGTCCTTGCAATCCGGATATTCACAATCCTGATCGGATTTCCCATCATTTAGGGAGTCTCTATACCGTTGCAACTCAGTGCAGAGACAATCGACAGGTCATCCTATCGCTCTCGCAAATACCGGGTCTTCAACACCGATCTTCAAATGCAATTCACAACGACGTATCACATATTCGGAATGGGTTATACGACCCCATGGTCCTTTCCCGGTTAACCCGAATAGTGAGCGCTTATTCAAAAATAAGTGTAGCATTCACATTCAAACAAATCACATCAATTACCCATTCAAAGGGAAATATTGATAGTCGGTTATTGAACTATCAATGGATATGCACACATCACCAGATTCCAAATAATTTTCCAAATTATTTATTTTCCAAAATATCTTCACAAGATATATTATTTTCACACTTTAAAAATAAATCAACATTTATTTTTAAACCCAATTTCCAATTTCATTTATAAATTCCATATTGAATTTATATTTCAAAATATTTATGAATATTACGATTTTCAATCGATTTTCCATATTCACATTCAATTTACCTTACAAGGATAAATTCTAAACATTCATTTCACATTGGAAAAATATTTCCATACTTATTAAATAAGTAATTCACAAGTCTTTTTATTTTCCCTGCTTAGAAAATATTCAATATACTTAAATCGAAATTAAGTATATATTTCATTCTTTAAGGAAATCATTCTCTTAAACATATTTATTTGGGC
This sequence comes from Allium cepa, assembly GCA_030765085.1. NCBI lineage: Eukaryota > Viridiplantae > Streptophyta > Magnoliopsida > Asparagales > Amaryllidaceae > Allium > Allium cepa. The sequence goes on along the minus strand of CM060941.1, from coordinate 953,735,065 downwards.
CAAAACGAATGTTACGTAAAACATCGTTACGACGACTCAAAAATCACTGGTATAGGGATTCGAAGTTTAAAATTGATATATAAATCCCAATACTACACAAAACATTTCCTTTCGGAAATCATTTACTATAACAACAGTGTTATAGTCCACCATCTGCTTTTATTTCTCGAAAACGTCTATTTCAACAATAAATGTTGAAATCTATGGTTTCGAATCTCAACACAATTAAAACTTCGTTAGATCGTTTTAATTCTATTTCAAATATCACATTCAAAACAATTTCTTTAACATATTATTCACTATTCAAAAACGTGAATATACTACGTTAACCATTTTCATCCTTTCTATTTAATTTATTTTTAAAGGCTTATTCACTGTCTAAAAAAACGTGAATATAACTCTATTTCTAGGTTATAACTATTAACTTATCAAAATAAGTTGTTTGCAAATTTATAAACAACGTTTATAAATTCCATTTCTAATTATTTATAAAAACTTCCTTTTTATAAATTCCTTTATTAACCTATTCCAGTTTATAACTTAATTATAAACTAAAAGTTCATATTATAAGTTAAATACTTATAAAACGATTATTTTACAAAATCGTTCCTCTAAAGACTTTCCAAACCATAAATCTTATAACTTATAAGATTCATTTATTTAACCAAATCTATTCTTTCAATAACTTCACAAATTTATAAATCTTACTATTTATAAATTTTATTTATAACTTCACAGTTTATAATTTTATAAATTTCATTCAATTATGAAATTCATTTTCACTTCATTCAAACACTTATAAAAACTTGTTTTAAAATGTCAATATTCCAATTTATAAATATCTATTTATAGATCTCTTAATATAAATCAATTTATATTATTCTTTTAAAACGTCTTCAAATTCCTTTATTATTTCACCATTTTGATTCATAAAATAATTAAATTTCATAAATCCTATATTTAAACTTTTCACAATAAATTCTAAAATCCCGATTAAACTATTTTATAAAATCATTAGCATCGTATTCTCAAAAATCAGCTTTTAACTATATTTCTCAAAAATCATAATTTTTATAACAGTAAAAATTATAACGTTTATTTATTTATAATGGATCAATTCCAAAAATATAGTATATTTTCAAAAATCACTTTATAATCATTTTAAAATTCCAAAACTTGGTCCAATGATGCTACATATCAAATAGTCAATCACGACAACAACGATATCACATATCGTATATGAAAATCAACGAATATCAAAATATCCATAATCAAATAAATACTGTTGAGGAATCCAGTTGGATCCCTCCAACCTGTTTTCCTGCATCCAAAAACATTAGCACAATACCAATTTCGCTCCAGTACGAAATTATCGCGGTACATGTTCTTATTAAATATTATCCGCTTAATAACGGCGCAATAGGGTCTCATCCGCTAAACAAAAAATGCGGGAAATCAACAACTGCAATATATACATATGCCAATATATATATATTGATATTATATATAATACCAATTCCACTGTTTATGAAATATTCGCGGTATATGTTTTTATTAAATAACATCCGCTTACTAACGGCGTATAATGTCTATTTTAACAATCAATAGATATTAATCAACATTCAAACATGCATTCAAATATTTTAAATCTAACTATTTAAAATAAAATCGAAACTGATTCGATTGAGTGAGAAATTCTCACCTTGATTTTAAATTCCGTTTTAGCGATTTATTTATAATAAAATTAAACGGACGTTTAATTTTACCCAAAATTCTCACTAACTCCAAACGACTCCAAACCAACTCCATCGCGTAGTGCTCGTCCATACGATTCCAACGCAACTGAGTTTGCATTTTTTCGACCTCGTATGAAAAAGTTATGAATTATTGAAGATTGTACACGATTTTATTTAATATTTTCAACATAAATATATGATTTTAAACCCTAACTGAGATCATGGCCGTAGATCTCACCCCCCCACATCATAGCCGCACGTTACCTTCTCCTCTCCCTCTCGTTCTTCAGCCGCATATGAACCCATCCAAGGCCGTTCTAGGGTTTGAAAATTCGGCCATCACGCTCGACTATACTCGATCACGTCACCGCCATCGCGAAGCCCTCGACATTAGCTACACTCGGCCCCAAGGATGAGAAGCTCGGCCTCACCCCCTGCATGGAATTCCGTGCGCAACCTGTAGGGAACGGCCCCCCATAGCTCCCTCTCCGTTGCACCATTTCCGATCATCACCGTATGGAATCGAAGCTCTCGTCGTGCTCTACGACTTCCGTGTTGAACACTTCGCGTAATTCTTTACGGATTGAGAGAGATTGAGGGGGAAAGGAGAATGATTTCTGGCCCTTCAATTATAAAGTGGCGGCTGCAGTTTTGTATTAGGGTTTTGTATATTTTTTTTATTAATTTTTGAGATGGTGGGCTATTTATAAGGAACCGACGAAACACTATTCATCCCGGAAATTCCGAACTCCGATTTACGCGCCGTAACCAGCGTTTCTAGGGTTTACCCCGCGTTCCGGACACAATGGAACAGGTTTCGGAAGCTAATTCGGTCATCTGTGCGAGTTATGGCAATAAACGTTCAATTTAAATTTAAACCGATTTAACGATTTTCTAGGCGTTTTAGCTTGTACCGGACAAACGGTAAATCCAATTGACACGAAATTTTAAACCATACAATAATATCACATTACGGATCCGATGAAACTGGTTTCGTCGAAATCCGAGACTTTTTGAAAAATGGCTATTTTAACTCGCCAAATTAAAATTAAAAATAATTCGATGCGTTTCGAGCTGCCACGATCAAACGATAGCTCCGATTGACACGAAAATTGAAATCCGATAATAACAAACTATTACGGATCCAATGAAACTGGTTTCGTCCAATTCTGAGACTGTTCAAAAATTGACTATTTTCACTAGTCGATTTTAATATTAAAATATTCAATTTTCACAAATAAACTTTTAATTCGATTTTAAAAGTTCTAAAATATCGTTCTAACTCCCATATGATAAAATAAAATTTTACAAATCATTTTCAATCATATTTAACTCAATTTTCAATTATTTACATAATTTAACGTATTAAATTATCGATTTAAGTATTCAATTAAATCCAATAATTCAAAATAAAATTTATTCGACTTATAAATTCACTTATTAATATTTAAAATTAATTAAATATTCAAATTTTAATTAATAAAAATTCTGGGTCGTTACAATCTTCCCCCCTTAAAAGAATTTCGTCCTCGAAATTATCAAGTAAGAAAAGTTACAGAATTTATTAACTTTCCATAATTCATAGTTAAACTTCTTACAATAACTTTACTAAGTTTTCAAATCATACTTAGTTAACTTTTCAAAAATAACTACTATTGTTTAACTTTCAATTCCAAAATCAAAGTTTAAGTTTTCAAAAATTTCCAATATTCTCAAATTTTTTCTAACGCCTTAAATTTCCGGAAAAATTCGCCATAGTCTCCTTTGCGCGGCTCGATCCGAAAAAAAAAATGACAGTATATATATCACAAATATACATCTCATCAAGTAATGAGGCATCCCGAAGGGAAAAAAGTGTAAAAGTACGATATTTAATCCGAGATATGTACCTTATATTTTTATTAGCTAGCATATACGGCTAATATAGCGCAAAAGCGAGCTCCAAATGCGAAGCAAACGCGATCCGCACCTACTAATTACTCAACAAACAACATGAGAACATGCATGTAGAAAATAGTATCGATATACAACATATAGCAACATAATAACTATATATGTCAACATAGCAAATGAAGTAAAAGCAACAAATGCAAACATCAAACAACTATCATTCAACTAACATCCATAACCAATAAATATTCGTTTATATTTTCATTAATATTCAATGAATTGGTTTTCTCAGTTTAATCACATTTGATTCATTAACAGTGGATGTTCTTACTAACATTCATTTTCAATTAGTTTATATTCACTAATTCATATCCAAGCTAGTTCACTTCCAAACAAATTCACTTCTATTCAAATTTATTTACTTCTAATTTGAATTCAATTACATAGCTTTAAATTTCACTAATTCACTTTCATTAACACTTAATGAATTATATACAATCAACTAACAATCATATAACAATCAATGTTTATTAATTACAACCAAATTCCTTTGCTTACAATTGGTTTAATAAATTGATTTTTATTCAACTATTCAATAACTTTAGATTTTAAATGAATCAACACTTACATTCATTATTCCATATCAACTTAATTCACATTCAATTGATTAACATTTAATCCATTAACTCAATTCAATTACTAAAGTTGAATTTCACTTATATAACTTAAGTTCACATTTATATATTCATTAGTTTCACTTCTTATATATACAAGTTTATTTCACAATTGTAATCACTTTAATTATAATTCCATTCTTATAATTATTTTTACTTATACAATTATTTTTTTTATTTAGATTATTCAAACAACTAAACAATCAACTTATATACACTTAAATAATTCTGAAAATTATTTCTTTTTATATCTAAAATATAATTAAGGTAAAATTATTTCATTTACCCAATTTTAAAAACAATACTGTGTCGAATTGTACTGTTCAAGTGTTTAGAAACCCCTTCGGCATAGTCTTGCGGACCACGCTGACGAAAGTTCATATGCCACTCAATAAACCAATCATCACAATATAAAACAATTTTATATTCACTAACAAATACGCTCTCATGGCTATTATTACACTCAAACTCATTCTAGAGTACTGCTGACTCTATCTTTAATGAGTAATACCCTACAGAACCATGGTTGTCGCTTAACCATAAGCTCTGATACCAAATGTAACGCCTCGATTTTTCGTTGCCGAAAAACCGAATAGTTATGGGTTTAAGAAAAGAATTTAAGAAAAAGAAGAGAGGAAAGACAGAAAATAGAGAGAAAAGAAAATAGAGCATAGAAAATAGAACAGAAAGAAAATAGAAAATAAAGAAAACATAGAACGGAACAGAACACAGCAAAACAACATCAGAATCTCACAATTCGCAGCGGAACAACATATAATAATAAATGAATAATCTTTAAACAAAGAACTATATCAGTTATTACATTTTATCACATTACATTACATCATATCATCAGAGTGTACAACAACAATATACAGTGCAGCGGAAAAAGAAATACTATATAAACTAGTAATACGCCATGCCATCCAGCTTGCCTCCAGCAACTCCTGAATATCCAGAATATCCTGATATACCTAACTCTTAACTGCCCGTGTGAAAATTTGTGGGCACCCAGAGTTTAGGAAGGAAAACAATAAACTCCAAGTCAGTCATGTGACTGGTGTGAGAACTCAAAACAGTTTATTTATCTTTAAAATCAAAATAGAGGAATATTTTTAAGTCAATTCGCAATGCTTTTAAAAATGAGACTACCATAAGGCCTCCCGCACACACACACATGCAAACGCAGAATCGGAGGAGATTTCTCCTTATGATAGTCAAAGATGCTTGATACGCATTTAAAAGAACATTTGATATTATTATTAGTGCATAGTATAGAAAAAAAATTCATTTCGAAAGTAGAATATAAATCTTAGCCAACATAGACATTCCGAACTATGCCTACTATAGCTAACTATGTTCAATAGCAGGTTACCGCCACATTCCATAGTAGGTTATACAACTAAAACCGTACAAGTCACGTATTGTTTCTTTGGATTTCCAACAAATGGTCAGGCCAAGGAACTTCCCATTGCCACATGAGAATGCCTCTGGAAAGACATCCTCGAGAACCAAACCGGAACTCTGCCAACACAAGGCCGGGTTACCCCTAACTGGGTAACTACTGACACGAGCACGCCATTCCCCGATCGTAAACGACCTTTCTCACGGGATCCCGAAAACCAACAACCACAAAGTAATAAATTCGTAGTAACCACATAGGTTAAATATCTGGGCTCCATACCATGATACCACCTCTATCCAGAAGGAAATGTACATACCCTAAAGGGTGCTACCCCTCATAACCTTGCCGCATCTTTCCTGTTTTGACCATTTCCGGGGTGTGAGGTTCGACGAAGTCACGTCCACAAAAACATACTTTATACAAAAGCCATGTTTTGGGTCAACAAATGATCAACACAATGATCACTAAGATAGACGATCAAATAAACGATCCTATCACAATAATCAACACAATGATCATTTCAGCAACACTCAGCATGTCACGTTACCAAATTGGGAATATATCGCTGATAACTTCAACTATATAACCTCTGAGCTCGTACGTCTCAGAGAAGGGTGTTAAGCTAAAAGAATAAATTCTCCGCCACCAACAGAAATATATTTGAATGAAATCGGCTTTATATCTCAACTTGTAATGTCAGACATACAATCCATACAAGTCTGTTCCGGGCTCGAACAAAACCGAAGGCACTTACAAAGAAGTCCTTGCAATCCGGATATTCACAATCCTGATCGGATTTCCTATCACTTAGGGAGTCTCTATACCGTTGCAACTCAGTGCAGAGACAATCGACAGGTCATCCTATCGCTCTCGCAAATACCGGGTCTTCAACACCGATCTTCAAATGCAATTCACAACGACGTATCACATATTCGGAATGGGTTATACGACCCCATGGTCCTTTCCCGGTTAACCCGAATAGTGAGCGCTTATTCAAAAATAAGTGTAGCATTCACATTCAAACAAATCACATCAATTACCCATTCAAAGGGAAATATTGATAGTCGGTTATTGAACTACCAATGGATATGCACACATCACCAGATTCCAAATAATTTTCCAAATTATTTATTTTCCAAAATATCTTCACAAGATATATTATTTTCACACTTTAAAAATAAATCAACATTTATTTTTAAACCCAATTTCCAATTTCATTTATAAATTCCATATTGAATTTATATTTCAAAATATTTATGAATATTATGATTTTCAATCGATTTTCCATATTCACATTCAATTTACCTTACAAGGATAAATTCTAAACATTCATTTCACATTGGAAAAATATTTCCATACTTATTAAATAAGTAATTCACAAGTCTTTTTATTTTCCTTGCTTAGAAAATATTCAATATACTTCAATCGAAATTAAGTATATATTTCATTCTTTAAGGAAATCATTCTCTTAAACATATTTATTTGGGCCAAAACGAATGTTACGTAAAACATCGTTACGACGACTCAAAAATCACTGGTATAGGGATTCGAAGTTTAAAATTGATATATAAATCCCAATACTACACAAAACATTTCCTTTCGGAAATCATTTACTATAACAACAGTGTTATAGTCCACCATCTGCTTTTATTTCTCGAAAACGTCTATTTCAACAATAAATGTTGAAATCTATGGTTTCGAATCTCAACACAATTAAAACTTCGTTAGATCGTTTTAATTCTATTTCAAATATCACATTCAAAACAATTTCTTCAACATATTATTCACTATTCAAAAACGTGAATATACTACGTTAACCATTTTCATCCTTTCTATTCAATTTATTTTTAAAGGCTTATTCACTGTCTAAAAAAACGTGAATATAACTCTATTTCTAGGTTATAACTATTAACTTATCAAAATAAGTTGTTTGCAAATTTATAAACAACGTTTATAAATTCCATTTCTAATTATTTATAAAAACTTCCTTTTTATAAATTCCTTTATTAACCTATTCCAGTTTATAACTTAATTATAAAATAAAAGTTCATATTATAAGTTAAATACTTATAAAACGATTATTTTACAAAATCGTTCCTCTAAAGACTTTCCAAACCATAAATCTTATAACTTATAAGATTCATTTATTTAACCAAATCTATTCTTTCAATAACTTCACAAATTTATAAATCTTACTATTTATAAATTTTATTTATAACTTCACAGTTTATAATTTTATAAATTTCATTCAATTATGAAATTCATTTTCACTTCATTCAAACACTTATAAAAACTTGTTTTAAAATGTCAATATTCCAATTTATAAATATCTATTTATAAATCTCTTAATATAAATCAATTTATATTATTCTTTTAAAACGTCTTCAAATTCCTTTATTATTTCACCATTTTGATTCATAAAATAATTAAATTTCATAAATCTTATATTTAAACTTTTCACAATAAATTCTAAAATCCCGATTAAACTATTTTATAAAATCATTAGCATCGTATTCTCAAAAATCAACTTTTAACTATATTTCTCAAAAATCATAATTTTTATAACAGTAAAATTATAACGTTTATTTATTTATAATGGATCAATTCCAAAAATATAGTATATTTTCAAAAATCACTTTATAATCATTTTAAAATTCCAAAGCTTGGTCCAATGATGCTACATATCAAATAGTCAATCACGACAACAACGATATCACATATCGTATATGAAAATCAACGAATATCAAAATATCCATAATCAAATAAATACTGTTGAGGAATCCAGTTGGATCCCTCCAACCTGTTTTCCTGCATCCAAAAACATTAGCACAATACCAATTTCGCTCCAGTACGAAATTATCGCGGTACATGTTCTTATTAAATAATATCCGCTTAATAACGGCGCAATAGGGTCTCATCCGCTAAACAAAAAATGCGGGAAATCAACAACTGCAATATATACATATGCCAATATATATATATTGATATTATATATAATACCAATTTCACTGTTTATGAAATATTCGCGGTATATGTTTTTATTAAATAACATCCGCTTACTAACGACGTATAATGTCTATTTTAATAATAAATAGATATTAATCAACATTCAAACATGCATTCAAATATTTTAAATCTAACTATTTAAAATAAAATCGAAACTGATTCGATTGAGTGAGAAATTCTCACCTTGATTTTAAATTCCGTTTTAGCGATTTATTTCGAATAAAATTAAACGGACGTTTAATTTTACCCAAAATTCTCACTAACTCCAAACGACTCCAAACCAACTCCATCGCGTAGTGCTCGTCCATACGATTCCAACGCAACTGAGTTTGCATTTTTTCGACCTCGTATGAAAAAGTTATGAATTATTGAAGATTGTACACGATTTTATTTAATATTTTCAACATAAATATATGATTTTAAACCCTAACTGAGATCATGGCCGTAGATCTCACCCCCCCACATCATAGCCGCACGTTACCTTCTCCTCTCCCTCTCGTTCTTCAGCCGCATATGAACCCATCCAAGGCCGTTCTAGGGTTTGAAAATTCGGCCATCACGCTCGACTATACTCGATCAAGTCACCGCCATCGCGAAGCCCTCGACACTAGCTACAGTCGGCCCCAAGGATGAGAAGCTCGGCCTCACCCCCTGCATGGAATTCCGTGCGCAACCTGTAGGGAACGGCCCCCCATAGCTCCCTCTCCGTTGCACCATTTCCGATCATCACCGTATGGAATCGAAGCTCTCGTCGTGCTCTGCGACTTCCGTGTTGAACACTTCGCGTAATTCTTTACGGATTGAGAGAGATTGAGGGGGAAAGGAGAATGATTTCTGGCCCTTCAATTATAAAGTGGCGGCTGCAGTTTTGTATTAGGGTTTTGTATATTTTTTTTATTAATTTTTGAGATGGTGGGCTATTTATAAGGAACCGACGAAACACTATTCATCCCGGAAATTCCGAACTCCGATTTACGCGCCGTAACCAGTGTTTCTAGGGTTTACCCCGCGTTCCGGACACAATGGAACAGGTTTCGGAAGCTAATTCGGTCATCTGTGCGAGTTATGGCAATAAACGTTCAATTTAAATTTAAACCGATTTAACCATTTTCTAGGCGTTTTAGCTTGTACCGGATAAACGGTAAATCCAATTGACACGAAATTTTAAACCATACAATAATATCACATTACGGATCCGATGAAACTGGTTTCGTCGAAATCCGAGACTTTTTGAAAAATGGCTATTTTAACTCGCCAAATTAAAATTAGAAATAATTCGATGCGTTTCGAGCTACCACGATCAAACGATAGCTCCGATTGACACGAAAATTGAAATCCGATAATAACAAACTATTACGGATCCAATGAAACTGGTTTCGTCCAATTCTGAGACTGTTCAAAAATTGACTATTTTCACTAGTCGATTTTAATATTAAAATATTCAATTTTCACAAATAAACTTTTAATTCGATTTTAAAAGTTCTAAAATATCGTTCTAACTCCCATATGATAAAATAAAATTTTACAAATCATTTTCAATCATATTTAACTCAATTTTCAATTATTTCCATAATTTAACGTATTAAATTATCGATTTAAGTATTCAATTAAATCCAATAATTCAAAATAAAATTTATTCGACTTATAAATTCACTTATTAATATTTAAAATTAATTAAATATTCAAATTTTAATTAATAAAAATTCTGGGTCGTTACACATATGCTGGCTAAGATTTATATTATAGTTTCGAAATGTTTTCCACTGTGCACCTATAATAATAATATCAAAATAAATTTTCTCGTATCAAGCATGTTTGACTATCATAAGGAGAAATCTCTTCCAATTCTACGTTTGCATGGTGTATGCGGTGGGAGGCCTTATGGTAGTTTCATTTTCTAAAAAGCATTGCAAATTTATTTTAAATTCCTTTGTTGTTTGTTTTTAAAGACCAAATGTTTTTGTTACTCACACCAGTCCCATGACTGGCTTGGATTTTATTGTTCCCTCCCTAAACTCTGGATGTCCACTATTTTTCCACACGGGCAGTCTAGAGTTGGGTTTCTCATATAGTCAGGTTTAGTAGATTATCTGGAGTTAGTCCAATCTTCGGATCTGGACGAGACTTGCTTATCTAGGGGATACGTGATGTTGGTTCGAGCTAGCTTTGGATTGGAGCATTGGATTTGGGGATGCATTCTTTTGGAGTTATGATTCCGCTACTAGTGTTATCTATTCTTTCCGCTGTGTCTTATATTTCAGATAGAATTAATATCTGATGTATCATTCTGTTGTATCATATGATATCAGATATTGTATCTGTCATTGTATTAATGTTATATATATATTGATATTCTTTTCTTCCGTTGTGTTATACTTAATGGTGTTATAAGCTCTGGCACACCAGATACGACGATTGGATCTGCGGCATTTGAATATGAGTGTCATATTCGGTGCCGATTTTTGAAGGTCGAGTCAGGACCGCTACATTTGGTATCGGAGCTGAGGGTTGAAACTTTAGCTCAGGAGTATAACATATTGAGTAGCTCATTATAGATAGGGTGAAGTATACCCTAGAATGAGTAATCCCTAAGATATCCGTTCGAATGCCTCAGTAAATTCTCTTACTATTCATTGATAGTGAGTATGAGTGCAAGAAGAGGACGAGCTAGGGGACAGGAGAGTACCACTATAAATGGTCAATACCCTGCAATAGTGGAAACAATTTTCTTTATCAATTTCCTTTGATTCGATCCCAAATTCTTTGATTGCTTCATAGCAGCTACGAAAGAAGCTTCAGTATGCTAATGGACCAACGAATTGTTATAGAAAATCCTTGTCTTTATCGGTTTCTCATCAGTTTTTCAATTCTTCGATGGTTCCTGGTAGATCCAGGAAGATGATTTGATATATTTGCATGGGACATAAACTCCAAATAGGTCAGAATTGTTTATTTGGATGAATTGGTTGCTTTGGTTGTTATGGCTGATAGGTATACTTCAGTTCTAAACTAAAAGTTTTGAAATTGTATCCATATATCTGTATATTTTTGGGTCCGGATATGTTCTACGAATGGTTATTTATCCCTTCAAACTAACTAGTGCCCCTGCATATTTCGTAGATTTGATGACCTTAGTATCCTGTGAAGTATTGAATGAGTTGTTCTCATATTATTGATATTTTGATTTGGTGAGCCAAATGCATAATTGATATCCAGTTTGACCAGGAAAACTATTTCTCTGTCTTTGTGTATCTATCTTTGTTGTTTTCGTGCATGCAAATTTCGGGGACGAAATTTCTTTAAGGGGGAATCTGTAACGATCCTGGATTTTTATTGAGTTTAAATTGATAATTAATTTAATTTTTGATTAAAAATTGTGAAATTAATTGGTAAATTGAAACGAGTTTCTCTAAATTCAAATAAAATTTGTGTCAACTCATCGAAATTGAAATCTTATATATATGTGAATATATATGTATATGTGCCTATATGAGTAGATTTGAATTTATATATATGTATATTGGATTTGAATTAAAATTTTAAGCAAACGGTTTAAAGATAATCTGAATTTATAATATAAGTAGGAAAATAAATGAATAATAATAGATAAGTAAATTAAATGTTGGATAGTTAAACTTCAAAAAGAAATAAAATAAATATCTCAAAATTTTAGTTATGTAAACTATAAATAAGTACTTAGGATAATTCTTAAAATTGGATATGTATACAAACAAATATACATAAGATAAATTATATACTTATGTAATGATATAATGTAAACACATAGATAAATTATAACAACATAATAAATATAGGATTTTATTTATATTTCAAAGCAATACGACTAAAGAAAAAAAACAATACATTCAAATATGAAACATGACAGGAAAATATATATAAGTGTGATTGCAAAAGAAGACACTAATAAATACATTCACATATGAACAAACAAATAAAAGAAGATAAGAAGCTTATAAAACAAGACAAAGTAAAAGTATCTATGTACAAAATAAATATCTATGTACAAATAAGTAAATGAAGATATGCATAAGCTTGCATAGGAAGATAGTAACATATTTCCAGTATGTAGATTAAAATGTCTATAAACAAGACAAAGGGAATTAATGCTAATTAATTCTTAGCATGCCATCATGTAATTTCAGCCACCAAATGAAAGACAAAAAAAATCTTTAGTCAAAATACAAAACAAGGAAAATATCTTACTGTTGTACAAAAAAAATATCAACCTGTACAACTCATTTCTTATATACTAATATATTCAATTCAGTTTCGTCCATCAAGGTAAGAAAAAGTCTGAAGTCATACCATCTTCAACTATAAAAAAAATTCAAACTTTAAACAACAATACAACTTCATTTAAAACCAGAGAATCAAAAGGCTTCAAATTGCAATTTTCACAGCAGTTTCAAACAATAGCAGCCCTTTGTTCTTTCTTTTGAAGCAAGGTGAGTAACATTTTCTTTAAAATTTAAAGATATAAATCTGTTGCAAGCATATACATAACTAAGCATGGTAGTATATCTATATGACTTCTCTGTGCACACTTGAATGTTGGAAGTATTTGTGCAGTCTAATGATTATATTGTCCTTTGTCTACAATCTTAAACTTAAGATTTGAGTTCAAAAATCCTTTCCACTTGATGTACTCAATGTTTGAACATAGTGCTAAAACAAACATTGTTTGTTATAGCATAAACTAAAGGTTAAAAATTTATTTGAGTTTAAATAACTTAGTATTCTTTCTGGAAAACAAGATAATCTGAGCAAATTCTAAATGAGTCAAAATTCAAACTTCATGATTTACGAATTAAGGTGTATAAATGAAATTCTTATACTTTAATATGAATTTTAAAGCATGAATTAAAATTTTAAGATAGAGGGGGAAAGAGCAGTTCGAGTTTGTTTGAATTTCGTTATTTTGGTGATCTATTGGGTCGTAGTGGTCGGGACCTTTGGTGGTGATGGAGGGATGAACGAGGGTTCGGGAAAAATAGTGGGATGGTGGTCAGACCACGGTGGTGGCGGCGGCGCACGATTTTCATTTGTAAACCTAGTTTCAGGTGAGTTTTCCAATTTGATTCGTTGTCATCTACATACGATCGAGTGCTTCGTGATTTTAGGCTTTGATAGGAGGAGAGTTGGCGAAGTGATGGCTGGAATTTCAGGAGTTCTGGTGGTCGAGGTTGTGAGAATGCTGATGATTTCTAGGTTCAATGGAGAAACCAGTGATGTTCCAGGTTTTAGCTTTGAACTCGAATCCAATTTCAAGTCGAGGGTGAGCGATCTGACGATCGGAGTTGGGTGTGAAGAGGTTTTCCGATGAGGGAGGACCATCGGAGATGGTCGGAGGTGATCGGAAGCCACCATGCACGTGCACGGTGTACTTCTTGGTTCGAGTCATTTGTGTTAGTTAGAGTAGGGGAGAGCCTGGAGAAATTCTCGTGCAGATTGATGTTTGACTCGAAGGCTCCAGGTTTGGACTCGAAGCAAAAATAGTCATGGCTTAGGAAGATGTTTTGTACAGGTTTCCAACACCAGTTCTGTTTGAAATTTTAGAATTAAATTTTAAATTATAAGCAAGGTTTAAACTGAGTTTAAAATTAAAGTTTAAATATGAACTCAAGTTCAGTTTGAAACTTAGTTTGTGAATAAATAAAGTTTTAAATAAAAAAATTGTTTAATAACTAAAAAGTGTTTTAAGCATTTATGTGTATTTAAAAGAATTTGTATTTAAAATGGGAATTTGAATTGTAAAGAAATAATTTAAACAAGTTTAGATCAAATTTTAAACTTGGACTTAAATTACATCTGAATCCCAGAATTTGAAATTTAACAAGGTTTTATAAATTTAAATATTTAAATAAGTTTAAATGTAAAGAATTCGTTTAATATGTTAATTCAAGGGAGATCGATGTTGAACTCTTTGAAATTTCTTTTATAACAAAAGTACTACTTTAACATGCAAATTTAAAGATTTAAAAAAAATTAGTTTAAACTTTATTAAAGGAATTAGTATTCTATTTAAAACATGGAATTTAAACTGAATTTTTAAAAGTAAATTTGTAAATCAATGTTTCAAAACATATTTGTGAATGGTAATTTAATCATCACTAAGAATGAGTTTTAACTTAAGTTAATGAAAATTTAATGATTTATAATTCGTTAATTATTAAGTTAATTAGAATAGATAATTAATGTTTTGTATTAATTAAATTCGTAATTACAAGTTTAAAATATATTAATTAAAGCTAGTTAATTTAATTAAGGAAGGATTAAATTATAATTACGAATTCATTAAGTTACAATTAACGCTTAATTAATTAGATAAGTAGGATTAATCAATGAGTTAATCAATGAGTTATTAAGGCCAAACAATTTTAATTAATAATGATTAATGTAAGTAATTTCTTTAGTAAAGTAATTAAAGAATTATTATTAGTTAATGAAGGTCATTAACTAAATAATTAATTAATGTGATTAATTTTAACAATTAGTTAGATTAATTGATTAATGATAATTAATTATGAAATTGTGCAAGTGTAATTACTTTATGGTAAGTAATTAAAGGTTTAATTTCTTAAAATAATTAATTAAGGGGTTAATTAATTATGTAATTAGTTTAAAGTTTATCTTAATTAATATGATTAATTAAGAATAATTTAATTAATTAAGGTGATTGATTAATTAATTTATATCAAATGATTTGTAATTAATTAATCAGGATTGGATAATTAATTCATAAGTAATTAATTTACTTGGAAATAAATTGAATTAATCAGGATTAAGCAATCAATTAATCCTGCTTATAAACAATTATTGAATGCTTGACCTTACTTATGAATGATTGTAGTGTATGAGATGCCTTGAATTGATTGTCCTATCTGATCTGTGATATTTTGTTTGTAGATTGAGCTGTGTGTAATTTATTCATTTATTTATTATACATTTGTTTATTAGCTGTGAATCTGTAAAGGACGATGAGCGTCATAGTTTATACTGCTTATCAACTATATTTCTGTGTTTTGATCTGTGATGATGATGATGATGATGATGATGTTGCACTATTGTGCTAAACCCCAGGACCACACCATACACACACGAATATGGATTTCACGAGGAAATCGATTAAGTCAAAGATTTTTCAAATGATTTTTAAATAGACAATTTGAATTCAAACGGTTTGGAAATGGAATCCGGTTAAATATGGGAAGCTTTTGAAATGAAATTTCAAGATAAAATTTATTTTTGAATAACATGATAACGCTTTGAAATTTAAATAATTTGATTTAAATTTGAATTCAATATTTGAAACTGAAATTCTATGTGTTGAATCTAGGGACTAAAGATGTATACAAGTTTATATGGGTTAAACCATTTCAAATGTATTGATTTGGGAATTTGAGTTTAAATTCAAAGGCCTTAACTCGTGCAAATATAATTGTTCTTCCGAAACGAAAACTATTTGTTTTCAAAAATAAAAGCTTTCACATAAGAAATGGACTTCCAATTTGTGTAAAAAGGATTTCTAGTTAAAATGAAAATGACTTCCAAGTTAGGGAAACAGTTTGAAAGCTATAAGTTAAATCTTTGTAGCTAAAGATTTAAGGAGTTAATCCAATCTAAATGGGAATTGTTTCTAAAACCCGTAAATGGATCTTTGTGAAACTTGGTGAACTTTGTGAAACAAATCTTTTTCGTTTAAAGATTTGAAATGGTAACTTGTTTAACCATTCAAAAGCAAGTTTGTATTTTTATCAGTTGTGACTTAACTGAAATCCCATATCCATATGTTTTGAAATATTGCGCTCATTATTCGGTTTCGCCGGGAGAGGACCTTGTGTCATATAACCCATTCCGAATAGTGATACGTCGTTATGGATAACATTTAAAGACCGGTGGTGAGGACCGGGTATTTGTGAGAACGATAGTACAACCTATCGGTTGACTCTGCACTGAGTTGCTCCGGTATAGAGTTCTCCCTAAGTGATGGGAAGTCCGATCGGGATTGTGAATACCCGGATTTGCAAGGGCTTCTTCGGAAGTGCCTTCGGTTCTGTTCGAACCCGGGACAGACTTGTATGGTTGTATGTCTGACACTACACTTCGAGATATAAAACGGGTTTCATTCAAATACATATCTGTTGGTGGCGGAGAATTTATTCTCTTAGCTTAACACCCTTCTCTGAGACGTATGAGCTCAGAAGTTATGTGGTTGAAGGTTATTAGCGATATATTCCGAATTTGGTAGTGTGGCATGCTGAGTGCTGCTGGGTGTTGATGATCATCCGTTGATCATTTGTGATCAGAGCATGGCTTCTGTATGAAGCGTAGTTTTGTAGACGAGATTGCATCAGGACCTCACAACCCAGAAATGGTCGAAACAGGAAAGATGGGGCAAGATTATGAGTGTCGCGCCCTTTAGGGTGTGTCACTCCCTTCTGGTAAAGGGTGGTATCATGGTATGGAGCCCAAATATTTACCTATGTGGTGGGATTCAATCTCATTTGCTGTGTGGTTGTTGTTTTGTGGTTTAGAGGCGCCTCGGCTAAAGGCCCCAAAGGACCTCGAGAAGTAGTTACCTAGTTACAGAAGTAACCCAGCCTTGTGTTCGTAGAGATCCGGTAAGGTTCGCAGGACTTCCAGTGTAACGACCTGGAATTTTGACGATATATTTTAATAAATATTTAATCTAATTTAAATTAAATATAAGCTTGTCAATTTTTAACTTGATGAGATTTTGGATATTTAACATTTATATGTTTTATAAAAGAAAGTTGATTTGAGAAATTTAAAAATTAAATACTTCAAAACCATTTAAAACAAAATCGGTTTTATTCAATAGAATCAAATCAAAGATCATTTTTTTTTAATTTATATGAATACAATTTTAGTTTTTAAAATGATAGGTTTTAAAATAAATAAACATGAAAATATTAAACATAAATATGGAAGTGCAAAACAATATAGGTATAAACATTCAAAATTAGTATAAAACACAATTATAATTATAAGATGTAATCAAAGTAATATAAATATGCAAAATATAAATTATAATTTGACATATATAAATACAAGTATTTTTAGTCAAACAATGATCTTCAAAATTCAAATTAAACAACACAACATCCTTAACAAAAATGTAAAAAAAAGATCATATGAACAAATAAATGCATTTCCTATATACACATATACATTTGTACAACAATTAAGTTTTGTCCAGAGAAAATTTTATAAACTAAAAATGAATGTAAACCAGTAATAAACATATTTGTGCTCTTATACAAATATAATGAAAACAAAGTGTCTGTATCTTACAAAATACAACTACTTGGCAGAGAAAAATAAGACAAGCCATACATATGCACAAACAAAACAGAAGTCTGAACATTTACTACTTGTTAAGCATAAATGAAGCATTCATTAAATGAAAGCAAATATGAAACTGAACAATTGAAAATGTTCAAACATCTTTGTCCAGTAAAAAGAAAAAAATTAAAACCTGTATCTTACTAAACATGTTTGGCCGAAAATGATAAATATCTTGTACAACGAAGTAAGTAACAATAAATATCTTTGTACCAAATTTGCAACAGACAGTAAACATTTATTACTTGCTACCATAAATAAAAGCATAAGCATTAACTAGCCTAACAGCTTGTTTTCACAAGTACATGCAGCCGAGATCATAAAATCATTTCATATTTGCAGTAAATGTAATACTAAGATTTTTGTTTGGTCAAATATGGTTGCTGGCCAGTTATCTCCTATATTGTTCAAAGTAGCTTCTATATATATCTACCATATCTTTATATTCGTATATAAAACTCAATAAAAACCTAAAACAAACCTGAGAATCAAATAAGGAGAGAAGATAATCATCTGTTGCTTTGCAAACTGGAAATTTATTTAAAACAGAAAGCTAAAGAGAGGGCTTCAGGAAATTCTTCTACGGTATTTTTCATCAATACTTTATCTTCTGTTTTTAAAGTTACTTGGTGAGTAAACCTATTACTTTGATTAATCTATGAATTCTGAGTTGTTTTATAGTTTGATTAAGAACTTGTATTATTTCAGTGCACTGCAAGTAACTTGGTAACAGTTTTTGTTTCTATATCTTTTGATTTCAGAACCATAACATTAGGGGATTTGTAATATTTTTTTTGCAAATATTTTGTACATAGGAATTTAGGTTGGATATACATATAGGAAACTGAAAATCATGTTCTGAAGTTAAGTTTTGAAGGTGACAGTAAAGTTCAAACATTGATTGTTCAAAGTTTACTGTGGAAACAGTTAATATGTGTAAACTCAATGATTTTAATTTGTTAATTCAAACTCATATGTTAAATAAACACACAAATTTAGGATTTTTAAAATAAAGATGATGATTTTTAGCTCAATATTTATGGTAAGGTTTGAATATGAACAAAAATTACTTTCTTTTCGATTACAGTAGACTCAATTAATTTTAATCGTTGAGATTTCATATGAAGCAAGTTTGAAGATATAGTAACATAGGAAAAATGTTAAATATTTTTTTTTAATGTAAGAATCTGGAGAAAGGAGCAAGTATAGGGTTTAAGACTGTGTTTTACTGTGTACTGTTAAATTCATGATTTCGGCAATATGAATGGATCGAGTGACTCGAGACTATGCGTGAGGGCAGATGAGTGTGTGGTTGAGCTAGGGCCGGAGACCCAACGCCTCCGATGATCGCCGATGATAGGTCGAACGATTTCTTTTCAGTGCATTCGTATGGTTGTTCGAGCTATAGGTCATATTTTGATTTAAGCTTGTAATTGAAAATCTGGGCGTCGTTTTCATTTGAGTGGGTGATTTGGGGTTTGTGGGGCTGTCGCGAGTCACCGCAGGGGGGTGCGAGCCACCGTGCACGTGCACGGTGGCGATGGAGGTGGAGTTTCGTTTTCCTGTCAACGTGGATGTGCTTCGTGTCGTGCTCGAGTCGACCCACTTTTTTCTTCGGGCCTGTATACGAGATGGGTGCGTAAACATTCACTGGTGTTTTGATTTTAAAAATAAGGTTAAACTTAGCTTACTAAAAAAAAGGGGGGGAAGGAGAAGAAGGGTTCCAGGAGAATTCTCGGGGTAGTTGGCGTGTTACCCGAAGCTATACTTGAGTGAACGTAGGGGCGGTCTCGGGTATTCCCCAGGGAAGTTTTGGATTTGTTTGATCTGCAGTTTTTTTTTCTTTGAGATGAGGTTCAGGCTAATTAATTCAAGAAATATTTTACAATGAAATTATTACTTGATTACTGTTTAAAACTAGTAATTTGATTAAAGGCTTGTACGAAAATTAATTAACATTAAGGGTTAGTTGTAATATTAAATTGATTTCCAGATTTTATGTAGTTTTCTTTAAAAATGTTAATTAAGTCGATTACTTAACATTTATTATGTTTTAATAATTATATTATGATTAGAGTTAGAATTAGATAACGCTTAAGAAATTACTAAATTTAGAAATAACTACTTAGGGATTTATAATTAAGAGAAATCAAGTGATTCAAATAAATGAATAAAAGTGTGATGAATTAATGATTGATTAAGAAAATAACAGATAATAATTGGATAATTAAGTTTTACTGATAATTAAAGATATTAGTAAATGATCAAGAAACAGTTAATTAAGAAATTAAATCACTTGATTAAGGAAGTAACTGATTAATAATGTGAAATAAAGTAATTATGTATTAAGACTAAATAATTAATTAAGAAATTATTAATTATATAATTTGAAAGGAAATAAGTATTTGATTGTTAATTAATGATAAATTTAACAGAGTTAAGCAGTTAACTCTCAGGTAATTAATTTTAACTTGAAGTAATTACAAATAAGACTTAAGGGAAATTGCTTATGAATTGTTGTGTTGAATATCTGATTGTGATATTTATGTGATGATATTCTGTGATGCTCTGTGATATGATGCTTGTATATGTTTTATCCGTGATAGATGCTATGTTAATTCAACCGTTAGATTTAAATTATTTAAACTGTTAAGTTAAATAGACAACTTGGCCCTTAAAATGGCGTTTGGATCCGATGAGACTGGGATCGGAAGAATCAATTTTGGTTCTCCAAAAACCACATCGATCCAAATTAAATGATAGGTCGTAACTTATCAAATGGAGATCGAGATGGAGTTTCGGAATGCAAGCGTTATCGTCGTTAACTCTGAGGGTGATTCCAAAATGAGTGTGACGAGATAATGCCTTCTGTTTCGTTCGAACGCGGAACGAACTTGTATGGATTGAATGCTTTCAGCACATTGTCAGGCGGACGATGAGCATTCTAAGTAATATATTCTATAAAGGTAATCACAGCCTCAAGCCTCATCAACCGGGAATGGCTAAAACAGGGGATGTGCAGCAAGGTTAGGTGGGTCATGCCCAAGCAGGACAAGATATTTCCCCTGTCTAGATGTCCCTTTTTATATTCCGGCTTAGTGGGCGGTTGCTAGCTACAACCGCGGGGTTTATCTTGTTCGGGACTGTTCAGTAAGGAATGGTTCCGGCCTTGTGTTGCAGGGGATGAAGGGAGTAATCCTCGGTACGGTGATCTAGGCCCCGTACTGTGACGGGTGGTACACCAGTAGCCCTGCCATTGTTGGAAATCCATTTTCCCTACGAGACCCTACGGTTTTGATTTGTATTACCCACTTTCGTGGCTAGTAGCTGGAATTTAAGAGATGTAACAATTTCGGCTATTTTCTATTTACTTGAAAACCCTAGACACTATTATAATATCACTGGATTTCCTATGAAATGTTTTGGTTAGCGTAAGGTAAAAACTTACCCGTATTTATTTGTGGGGAGTCTTATGTGATACCTTTATTTTCGAATGTTTTTCAAGTTAAACAACTTTAACCCGTTTACTCATACCAGACCCATGTCCGACCCGGAGTTTATATTCTGTGTTTTCATAAACTCTCGGGTACCCAAATTTTTATGGGTAGCCAAGGGATTCAGGTTAGATTTGACGAATTCTGGAGGAGCAATGGAGCAGGAGGCTTCAGCGTTGTAGATATATATAGTTCCGCTGTGTTAGTATCTCTGAGTCATATTGTATTGAGTTGTATTAACTAGACAGGAATTTATAACTGCCTAGTATGTGATGTATGATCTGTATAACTCTGATTTATGTATTAAACTATGTAATATTTATGTGTTATATTATATTTTGTTCCGTTCCGCTGTGAGATTCTGATGTTGTTGTTCTTTCTTTCTCTTTCTTTTCTATTTTTTACCCCTTTCTTTCTTAATGATGATACGTCTTTCTAGTAGTAGAAGGGCGGGTTGTCACAGTTGGTATCAGAGCATAGGTTGGTGATAACCTTGGCTCTGGTAAGAATTACGCATAGAATAGAGTTTATAGAACTCTAAAATGAGTTTGAGTGTATTAATAGATATGAGCGCGTATTTGTTAGTGAATATAAACTGGTGTTGATTGATTTATTGAGTGGTATATGAACTATCGTCGGCACAGCCTTGAAAACTGTATCGAAGGGGTTTCTAAACACTTAAATAGAGCAATTCGGCACAATATTGTTTTTTACAAAGTAGGGTAAATGAAATAATTTTACCCAAAATTTTATTTTGATATAAAAGAAATATTTTTCTGAAATAACTATATATACTTGGATGTTTGATTGTTAATAGTACAATCACATAAAAATTTAAATGTGAATGGTTTATAACCAAATAAAATTATTTAAAACTCATTTTAAATAAAAAAGGAATATAACTGACATCTGATTAAACTTTAATTTAAGTCCCGGAAATTTGGAAGATGTTTAAATGAATTTAAACAAAGGAATTTGGGAATTTGAAATATTGGAAATGTTTGAAATGTTTTTTCCAAAGATTTGAAGGCAATAATGGAGTATTGTTTTGGAAAATATTGTTGAATGGAAATTATTTTAGGAAAATTTGTGAAAGTAAGGAAGCACTGAACTCACTTCAGTCGCTGGAAAATAATCCTGATGGTGATGGCCACATCATTAGTATTCATTTTCGAGTTTCTAAAAGTGATGGATTGCTACCAGGATAGTTGATCATGATATTGTTTGGACTTGTTGGGTATACAAGTTGTTTTAGAAATTTAAAAGGGAAATTTGTTTTGGTAAAAACAAGTGTTTGGAATTTGAAAATTTGATTTAATATACCAAGTGGGTATGTGTAGTTATCATTTTAAAATGATTTTGGAAATGAAAACCGGGCAATTGAATTGTAAGAAATTCTATTTAAGTAATGTGAAAGTTTAAATGAATTGACTAGTGAACTTATAAAGTAAAGTTGATATTAATAAGAAGAAATTGGGAATTTTGATCCCGGTATTAAACTTTAACTTAAGTAAATGAAATAAGAAATATACCTGAGTTTAACCTGAGATAAGCTAAATGGAATAGGAATTCAAAATGAACTTAGTTGGCTATAACATTTGAAGGTAAAATGATTGAACTTGTGAGGTGAAAATTTATACCTTAAGATGGTAAGTGCTGTATGGATATATATATATATAATCTAAAATTGTGATTATAAGATGAAATGACTCAAATGAATAATATAAGCTGTTAAGTAGGCAAATAAGTTTTGAGCTCACATATTGAGAAATAAATTTGAAAGATTTGTAAGTAGCTAAATTTTAACTGAAGTTGAGTTAAAATAAAACCGAGTTTGAATGAATTCAGTCGAGTTATAAATAATATTGAATGAAATAAAATTCTTATGTAAATAATTAAATGTAAATCAAAGTAAGTATTGAATTTGATAGAAGTGATGTGAGTTGTTAACAAATTTAATTCATGTATAAATTGAATAATTGATTATGAATAAATTCAATAATGAATTGTTAATGTAAATTAAAATTTAAGGATGGATAAAAGAATAAATTAATCAGTAAGTAGTTGGGATTTGATTAAAAGAAAATCAAATCAAAGATTTGGATGATAATTGGTGGAATAGAATGAACTTAAGTTATTAAGTGAAACAGTTAATGACTTAAATAAACTGTGAGATGATTAATTTAAAATATAGGTTGTCAAATTTAATAAAATGGTTTGGAATCAAACCTGTTGAAATGAAAGGAAATACAATGGTAAGGTTGTGAGTAATTTAATTGGGGTGGAATCAAATAATATTGAATTGGAATCAATTTAAAATTTGTTATAAGCTTAAGTGATTATCTATTCACAATGATATTGTTAAATTGCCTAAGGAAATGGGTTGTTTGAAGTAAATAAGATTGAATAAAATTTTATGAATTATTGGAAGTAAAATAGGATGATTTTGAATATGAGTTTGTATTGCTTAAATGGATTATATAAGCAAGTAAGTTGTAAATTCCTTTTAATTAAAAGGGAATGGTTTGAGAATTGATTGAGATTAAATGGGGTTGAGGATTGGAACCTTACATATGTGCTTATGAAAATATGTAATGGAGAATATGTCAAAGTTTTTCAGAATTTGAAAACTATAAAAAAAAAATTAGCAACAAAACAATTTCAAATTGAAAATTTAAAGTAAACTAATGAATGAAACTAATTTAAAAATAATAATAGGAATCAGTTATAAATGGAGATAGTCAACAAAGGTTCAATTTTCAGAGTTAAGAAAATTGAATTCATATGGAATTGGTAATTCAGATTTAAATAAGAAGATATAAAGGCTAAAGTGGCAGAGTAATAATATAAAAGTATATATAATGCTTATATTAAGCTTAAGAAACGAATGGTGAAATTCTTAAGTAAAATCTTTAGAAAATCATTCCAAGTGGATAGAATCAAAATAATGTGAATAAAAGAAATTGATATGGTTGATAATCAATGAATATAAATACGTAGGATGTACGTATATGATTTTATTCACGCAGCAATTAGATCAAGATTTGGGCACAGAATTTCGAGATAGTTATATCGATCCGAATTAGGATTTTTCACTCGATTTTCGACGACGAACCATGGATTTGGATTTTGATTGATGCTGGAAATTCTCTATCATAGTTGTGACTATGCAAGGAGAATGACAGTTTCTGATCAAGAAACTAGTTCTGAGTCCGCACTAGGAAGTCGGGTGGACGATACTAGTTCGGAAATGAAATTGTGTGATCGAGCGATCGGATTTGATATTACCTACGAATGATATATGTACATCGTATGGGCTTGATTTAAAATAAATATTGGAATTCTGTAAAGAAGTCAATAAATTTGGAAAGAGTTAATATTGTGGATTCCAGAATTTAATTTCCAGAATGGATGTCTGGAATTTATTGTGTATCCCATATATCTCAGGAAATTTGTTCATGATTCATCATTAATTGATAAACCAGTAATTCAGGAAATTGGAAGTTGAGTCGAATTTAATGGTGGTCAGGAATCCAGTTTGGATTATTGATCATCGAGAGACAAACTCTCGATAATTTTAGGAAAGCTTATCCGGATTTATATTCGGATAACTAGTGATGTTTGTTAGAGTAGACTGTTTGTTTGTTTGCTATTGTATGAATGATATGTTTGTTTGGGTGGTTAATATAAAAGCTTTTGAATTTACTATTGTTTAAATTTCGGGGACGAAATTCTTTTAAGGGGGGAGGAATGTAACGACCCAGAATTTTGACGATATATTTTAATAAATATTAAATCTAATTTAAATTAAATATAAGCTTGTCAATGTTTAACTTGATGAGATTTTGGATATTTAACAGTTATATGTTTTATAAAAGAAAGTTGATTTGAGAAATTTAAAAATTAAATACCTCAAAACCATTTAAAATAAAATCGGTTTTATTCAATAGAATCAAATCAAAGATCATTATTATTTTTTTTTTAATCTATATGAATACAATTTTAGTTTTTAAAATGATAAGTTTTAAAATAAACAAACATGAAAATATTTAACATAAAAATGGAAGTGCAAAATAATATAAGTATAAACATTCAAAGTTAGTATAAAACACAATTATAATTATAAGATGTAATCAAAGTAATATAAATATACAAAATATAAATTATAATTTGACATATATAAATACAAGTATTTTTAGTCAAACAATGATCTTCAAAATTCAAATTAAACAACACAACATCCTTAATAAAAATGTAAAAAAAAAAGATCATATGAACAAATAAAGGCATTTCCTATACACACATATACATTTGTACAGCAATTAAGTTTTGTCCAGAGAAAATTTTATAAACTAAAAATGAATGTAAACCAGTAATAAACATATTTGTGCTCTTGTACAAATATAATGAAAACAAAGTGTCTGTATCTTACAAAATACAACTACTTGACAGAGAAAAATAAGACAAGCCATACATATGCACAAACAAAACAGAAGTCTGAACATTTACTACTTGTTAAGCATAAATGAAGCATTCATTAAATGAAAGCAAATATGAAACAGAACAATTGAAAATGTTCAAACATCTTTGTCCAGTAAAAAGAAAAAAATTAAAACCTGTATGTTACTAAACATGTTTGGCCGAAAATGATAAATATCTTGTACAACGAAGTAAGTAACAATAAATATCTTTGTACCAAATTTGCCAAAGACAGTAAACATTTATTACTTGCTACCATAATTAAAAGCATAAGCATTAACTAGCCTAACAGCTTGTTTTCACAAGTACATGCAGCCGAGATCACAAAATCATTTCATATTTGCAGTAAATGTAATACTAAGATTTTTGTTTGGTCAAATATGGTGGTTGGCTAGTTATCTCCTATATTGTTCAAAGTAGCTTCTATATATATCTACCATATCTTTATATTCGTATATAAAACTCAATAAAAACTTAAAACAAACCTGAGAATCAAATAAGGAGAGAAGATAATCATCTGTTGCTTTGCAAACTGGAAATTTATTTAAAACAGAAAGCTAAAGAGAGGGCTTCAGGAAATTCTTCTGCAGTATTTTTCATCAATACTTTGTCTTCTGTTTTTGGTGAGTAAACCTATTACTTTGATTAACTATGAATTCTGAGTTGTTTTATAGTTTGATTAAGAACTTGTATTATTTCAGTGCACTGCAAGTAACTTGGTAACAGTTTTTGTTTCTATATTTTTGATTTCAGAACCATAAAAATAGGGGATTTGTAATTTTTTTTTTGCAAATATTTTGTACATAGGAATTTAGGTTGGATATACATAGAGGAAACTGAAAATCATGTTCTGAATTTAAGTTTTGAAGGTGACAGTAAAGTTCAAACTTTGATTGTTCAAAGTTTACTGTGGAATCAGTTAATATGTGTAAACTCAATGATTTTAATTTGTTAATTCAAACTCATATATTTAATAAACACACAAATTTAGGATTTTTAAAATAAAGATGATGATTTTTAGCTCAATATTTATGGTAAGGTTTGAATATGAACAAAAATTACTTTCTTTTCGATTACAGTAGACTCAATTAATTTTAATCGTTGAGATTTCATATGAAGCAAGTTACAAGATATAGTAACATAGGAAAAATATTAAATATTTTTTTTTTAATGTAAGAATCTGGAGAAAGGAGCAAGTATAGGGTTTAAGACTGTGTTTTACTGTGTACTGTTAAATTCATGATTTCGGCACTATGAATGGATCGAGTGACTCGAGACTATGCGTGAGGGCAGATGAGTGTGTGGTTGAGCTAGGGACGGAGACCCAACGCCTCCGATGATCGCCGACGATAGGTCGAACGATTTCTTTTCAGTGCGTTCCTATGGTTGTTCGAGCTATAGGTCATATTTTGATTTAAGCTTGTAATTGAAAATCTGGGCATCGTTTTTGTTTGAGTGGGTGATTTGGGGTTTAAGGGCCTGTCGCAAGTCACCGCAGGGGGGTGCGAGCCACCGTGCACGTGCACGGTGGCGATGGAGGTGGAGTTTCGTTTTCCTGTCAACGTGGATGTGCTTCGTGTCGTGCTAGAGTCGACCCACTCTTTTCTTCGGGCCTGTATACGAGATGGGTGCGTAAACATTCACTGATGTTTTGATTTTAAAAATAAGGTTAAACTTAGTTTACTGAAAAAAAATGAGGGGAAGGAGAAGAAGGGTTCCAGGAGAATTCTCGGGGTAGTTGGCGTGTTACTCGAAGCTATACTCGAGTAAACGTAGGGGCGGACTCGGGTATTCCCTAGGGAAGTTTTGGATTTGTTTGATCTGCAGTTTTGTTTTTTTTTTCTTTGAGATGAGGTTCAGGCTAATTAATTCAAGAAATATTTTACAATGAAATTATTACTTGATTACTGTTTAAAACTTGTAATTTGATTAAAGGCTTGTATGAAAATCAATTAACATTAAGGGTTAGTTGTAATATTAAATTGATTTCCAGATTTTATGTAGTTTTCTTTAAAAATGTTAATTAAGTCGATTACTTAACATTTATTATGTTTTAATAATTATATTATGATTAGAGTTAGAATTAGATGACGCTTAAGAAATTACTAAATTTAGAAATAACTACTTAGGGATTTATAATTAAGAGAAATCAGGTGATTCAAATAAATGAATAAAAGTGTGATGAATTAATGATTGATTAAGAAAATAACAGATAATAATTGGATAATTAAGTTTTACTGATAATTAAAGATATTAGTAAATGATCAAGAAACAGTTAATTAAGAAATTAAATCACTTGATTAAGGAAGTAACTGATTAATAATGTGAAATAAAGTAATTATGTATTAAAACTAAATAATTAATTAAGAAATTATTAATTAAATAATTTGAAAGGAAATAAGTATTTGATTGTTAATTAATGATAAATTTAACAGAGTTAAGCAGTTAACTCTCAGGTAATTAATTTTAACTTGAAGTAATTACAAATAAGACTTAAGGGAAATTGCTTATGAATTGTTGTGTTGAATATCTGATTGTGATATTTATGTGATGATATTCTGTGATGCTCTGTGATATGATGCTTGTATATGTTTTATCCGTGATAGATGCTATGTTAATTCAACCGTTAGATTTAAATTATTTAAACTGTTAAGTTAAATAGACAACTTGGCCCTTAAAATGGCGTTTGGATCCGATGAGACCGGGATCGGAAGAATCAATTTTGGTTCTCCAAAAACCACATCGATCCAAATTAAATGATAGGTCGTATGTTAACTCCGTTTAGGCAACGAGTTAAGGTCTGGGCCGATTCACGACTTAAGGTTCTTAACGGTTCAGGAGGGACCCACTACTCAAGAAGCCTCACGACTTAAAGGGTGAACCGACTCAACAAGCAACCGACTCAACAAGCAACCGACTCAACAAGCAACCGACTCAACAAGCAACCGACTCAACAAGCTACCGACTCAACAAGCTACCGACTCAACAAGTTAACGAGTTAAAGCTTAAGGCGACTTAGAGGAGTGGAGCGACTCAAGGGATTAATGGTGTATGGGATAGACCGACTCAAGTTCTCTAACGACTCAGCGACCTAAGGTGTCAAGTGACCTAACTGACTAAAATCCCAAAACAACAAAGGACCGACCTACGACCTACGGTAGGTCGTTCATGAACTAAGCAAAAGAATTCGATACCACTTCATTTTACATCGTGGCCCATTGACTCGTACACGACTCGGTAAGCAAGCTAACCGGTTAGGCCACGACTCACGACCTAGCTTGAGTCTTCCATGACTTAAAGCTACTAAGTAGAAATCCAATGCCGCCTCATTTTAGACCATGACCTTTTAACTCGCAGACGAGTTAGGACTTGTGCTATATACAGAGGACCGAAGACGCTCTGATACGAAGCCTGTGCTCAACCAGTTGAGTCGCCCACGACTCATGACTTAACAATTCCAGCCCAGAAATTTGCCTATAAATACATGGCCACATCCAACATTCAGGGGACCTTTGGGCTCATTCATTTCAAGCGCCATTACTCTGCTGCATTAGGAACTACTTCAACACCTTCAAGGAACTTCACGAAGAAATCAAACATGTCTAACATGTGTTCAAAGATTCGGATCGACATTGAAGTTTAGACTACTTGTTTAAAATCACTTGAAGCTCAAAGTGTGTTGTAATCAAAGTGTAACTGCATTGATTTGTAATCGAATCGTCAATAAAGATATTCAAAGTGGACGTAGGCTCTCTCTTAAGCCGAACCACTATAAAATTGCTGTTGTTTACTACTTTTTCACTGTTATCTGCTTATAATCTGTTCCCGAGCTATCGGGTGGTGCTTTCACAATCTCACTTCATACACCGGGGTGATAGCGTTAACATTTTTGGTGCTTTCACTGAGAAACTGAACTCAGGCGAGTTATCATCATCGCTTCACAGAGGTTTGTAGAGAGAATTTCCTTGAAAACCAGAAATCTATCCGAAATTATGGCTCCTGGAAGGAAGAGTAGATCTGTCGGATCTGGGAATATTCAAGAGGGAACCTCCGCTTCCCCTATATCGAATCAAGCCACTCCAGCTGTCGGAGTTACAAAGGCAGAGCTGGATGCTGCAATCTTAGGGCTGAACCAACAGATCAATGCCCAAAATGCACAATTCGAGGCTCAGAATGCCCAGAATGCCCTAATTCTGAATAGGTTGAACGATTTGCTTGGGGCAAACCGTCAACCGGCAGGTAATGAAAGGAATTTTGCTTGCAACATTCATGAGGCTGAAGAAAGGAATGCTCCTGAAAGGGCTGCTAGCCCCTTTGAACAAACACTTCCTGAGGTTGGTGGATCTAGAACTCGACATGATGAGGAGTATCTTTCTGGAATGGTCCGACAAATCATGAAAGAGAGTATGCAGAGGGTTGAAGACGAGAAAGAATGGGGTTTCGCCCCGAGTAAAACTCCATTTACTGAGAAAATCTTAAAGGCTGAATTCCCAAGAAAGTTTGTCCCTCCAACCATTCCAGCCTACAAGGGGACAAGTGATCCGAACGAATTCCTATACAAGTATGATTGGCACATGACAGGTGCCAGAGCCTCTGATGAAATAAAGTGCCGATATTTCCCTGTGTATCTCGAAGGTGTAGCTCTGCTTTGGTTCACCAAACTTCCAGTCCGATCTATAGATCAGTTTTCTGACTTAACCCGGAAATTCAAGGAGCAGTTCAGACTATATGCCTCAAAAGCAAAGGATATCATGTCACTGTCAAGTTTGGAGCAGAATCCGGGAGAGACTATCAGATCTTTCTTAAACCGCTTTAATATAGCGCTAGCTGAGGTGGACAATGCAGAACCGCGAATGATATTGACTTATTTGATGAAGGGAATTGACAAGTCGAGCGAGTTTGGGAAATGGCTAAACATGAAGGAACCAAATTCCCTTGAAAAGTTCTATAAAAAGGCAGATGAATTCATACGCTTAGAAAGCCGTCCCATACCGGTAAAGGCAGTGTTGGAAAAAGCCGAAGATAACACTGTTATTCCACGCAAGAATGAATCTGTAGGGCAAAAAAGGGAAAATAACAATGGGAAGAAGCAGAGTAATCTGAAGAAGCCCCGATCCTTCAAGCCATCAGAATATACTCCTTTATCAGATACGCCGGAGCGTATCTACCTTGCCACTAAAGATTCTATTGACTTTCCTAAACCTCCTCCTCTAAGGACCGGGAAAAAGGCTATACAAAGTGGGAAGTTCTGCCGCTTCCATAATCAACCCGGTCACGAGACCGACGAATGCCGTCAGTTGAAAAATCTGATTAAAGAGTTGCTAAGGGAAAACAAACTGCGGCAATTTGTGAAAAAGAATAGCAACAATCCTGCTTCATCTAGTCAGGGGCAACAGGCTCCTACTCATCAGCCTAGGACGATTGAGAAGGCTACAGGGCATGAATCTGGAAGGCCCATTATCAATGTCATTACAGGAGGACCTCACCCAGCAGGCAGAAGCTGGGGTGAAATGGAAAGATATACCCGAGCTTTAAAGTATGTACCGACCGAGGAAGATGTATTTGTTCTGGAAGGTGCTACGCCCTTGAAGCAACAAAGAACTTTCGATGATGATATCGTGTTCAAAGCTAGGGATTCCGCAGGTATTGAAGCTCCTACCTTGGATCCCTTAGTCATCTCGGCTGGTATCGGGCCAGCTATCGTCAGAAGAGTCCTCATTGATTGTGGCGCATCCTGCAATATCCTCTTCAAGAAAACATTCGACCAAATGAAGATCCCTATGACTGATGTGCAAGCCTCATCGCAGAAAATTGCTGGCTTCACTGGGGAGCCAAAGCAGCCAGTAGGAACCATTGATTTGTTTGTGGAACTTGGAGAAGGAGAGAGAAAAGTGGTCCGCAGGCAAACTTTTGTGATTGTCGACGAATTTTCTGCTTACAATGCTTTCCTTGGTCGTCCAACTCTAGCAGCGTTTAAAGCTGTTCTTGCCCCGTGGTGCCTCACTATTAAATTCCCTACAGACAATGGAGTAGGAGTTATAAAAGGGGATCAAAATGCTGGGCGAGAGTGCTATCTGACAGAGCTACGAGAAACCAGAAAAAGAGAAATGGGAAAGAACGCGGCAGCCCCAATCCGCATCAAAGAACCAGCCTT
Organism: Allium cepa; assembly: GCA_030765085.1. Lineage (NCBI taxonomy): Eukaryota > Viridiplantae > Streptophyta > Magnoliopsida > Asparagales > Amaryllidaceae > Allium > Allium cepa. The sequence goes on along the minus strand of CM060941.1, from coordinate 953,702,840 downwards.
GTAGCAATTACAGGGCGGACCCTGCACGGGCGAGCACAGCGGAGCAAGGAAAGAGATGGACCCTAGAAAAGTCAGTGCAGGGGAAAATAGAGTGGTACCAGTGGAAACGACAATACCAATACCTGTTGACCCAAAGGACCCAAACAAGGTGTTGAATGTGGGTTCACAACTTAATGTGTCAATTCAGAGTATCTTAATATCTTTTTTAAAGGCAAATCTGGATGTTTTTGCTTGGACTCATGCCGACATGTGCGGAATATCCCCAGAAGTTGCAGTGCATGCTCTAAATATTGATCCAAAATTCACACCTGTGAAACAAAAGAGGAGAACTCAAGGTCCAGAAAGGTCAGCAGCATTAAAAGAAGAAGTTGATCGACTAATGGAGAATAATTTTATCAAGGAATCTACCTATCCGAATTGGGTTTCAAATCCAGTGCTAGTTAAGAAAGCCAACGGAAAATGGAGAGTATGCATCGATTTTTCAGATCTAAACAAGGCCTGCCCCAAAGACTGCTTCCCATTACCCAGAATCGACCAATTAGTAAACGGAACAGCGGGACACGAATTGTTATCTTTTATGGATGCTTACTCCGGATATAACCAGATCATGATGCATGAGCCGGATCAGGAGGATACGAGCTTTGTCACCGACACTAGTCTTTACTGCTACAAAGTTATGCCCTTCGGGTTGAAGAATGCAGGGGCAACATACCAAAGACTCGTTAATGCTATGTTCAAACCGCAACTGGGCAAGACTATGGAAGTCTACGTCGATGACATGTTAGTAAAGTCTAAGAAAGCAGTGGATCACATAGAACACTTAGCAGACAGGTTCGCAGTCCTTCGGAAATACAGAATGAAGCTCAATCCTTTAAAATGTTCATTTGGAGTGGAATCCGGCAAGTTTTTAGGCTTCATCGTGAGCGCTAGGGGCATTGAGGCCAGTCCATCTCAAATTACTGCATTGAAAGAAGTCAAAGCTCCTAGAACAAAGAAGGAGTTGCAAAGTCTCAATGGAAAAGTCGCCGCCTTAAGTCGGTTTATTTCCAAAGCCACAGATAAATGCATCCCATTCTTTGATGCCCTAAAGAAAGGAAAGAAAAACTTCGATTGGACTCCCGAATGCCAAAAAGCCTTTGATGAATTGATTCGCCATATGGAAACGCCTCCAATACTTTCTAGGCCTGGCGATGGCGAGGATCTTCTTATATACTTGGCAGTATCATCTCATGCTTTAAGTGCAGCGCTGATACGAGAAAACAAAGGGATTCAACATCCAGTTTACTATATCAGCAAAAGACTCACTAGGGCAGAGATAAATTACTCTAAGTTGGAAAAACTCGCCTATTGCCTACTAATTGCGTCTAGGAAGCTGAGGCAATATTTTCAAGCTCATCCTATCAGAGTCCTCACTGATCAACCTTTAAAGCAAATCCTGTTTCGCCCTGAGACTTCGGGTCGTCTTCTAAAGTGGAATATTGAACTCAGTCAGTATGACATCACTTATCATCCCCAAAAAGCAATCAGTGGACAAGCTTTAGCAGATTTCATTGCAGAATTCACAGATAAGGGTAACAGTGAGGAGGAAACAGTCGACGATTCCCCAATCCAATGGAAGTTATATGTCGATGGTGCAAGAAACGACTACTGTTCTGGAGCCGGAGTTGTACTTGAGACCCTTGAAGGCCGATCATTATGCTATGCACTAAGATTGGAATTTCCTTCAACAAACAATGAAGCAGAATACGAAGCCCTTATCGCTGGCTTAAGGATTGCTAAAGAATTAAACATCCGAGCGTTACAGATATTCAGTGATTCTCAGCTTATTGTATGCCAAGTCAAAAAGGAATTCCAAGCAAAATGGGGGAATCTGCCCGCCTACTTGTCAAAGGCTTGGGAGCTCCTGGGTGATTTCGATCATTACATGATAAGTCACATTCCTCGAGAGGAAAACACGAAAGCAGATTCTCTCGCAAAGTATTCTAGCACAGACGAAGCCCAATTTCTGGGATTAACTCCAGTGGAGGTCCTGTCGACTCCTAGCTTTGATGAGATGGATATTGATTGGATCATGAGCATGTCTCAAGAGCAAGAATCATGGATGACTCCGATAACAGAATATCTGCTCAATGGATCTTTACCAGGGAACTCAAAAGAACGACAAAAGCTACTGAGAAAAGCCTCTCGATATATAATCCAGGATGGCCGATTATACAGACGGGGATTCTCAATGCCATTACTTCGATGTGTATCCAGGGAAGAGTCCAAAGCAATCCTAGCGGAGGTGCATGGAGGAGAATGTGGTGATCATTCAGGTGGCCAAACATTAGCAAAGAAAATTCTCCGATATGGATACTTTTGGCCAGAAATTAATCGAGATGCAGTAGAATATTCCCGAAAATGTGACAGATGTCAAAGATTCACCAAAATTCCTAGAGCTCCTTCCACAGAACTCACACAGATGGTCAGTCCATGGCCGTTTGCAATATGGGGAATAGACCTTGTAGGACCGTTACCAACTGCCAAATCTGGAATTAAATATGCCATTGTTGCTGTAGATTATTTTACTAAGTGGGCAGAAGCTGAACCACTGGCTACTATCACCTCAAAGAAGATGATAAGTTTTGTGACTAAAAACATCATTTGCAGATACGGTGTGCCTCAAAAAATAATTACAGACAATGGTACTCAGTTTGAAAGTGAAGAATTCCAAGATTTTTGCAAGCAATTCAAAATCCGGAAAAGCTTTTCAGCAGTGGCTCATCCGCAGGCAAACGGGCAAGTGGAAGCCGTGAACAAAATTATTAAGTCAACCATCAAGAAGCAACTTGAAAAAGAAAAAGGTGGTTGGGTTGATAAGCTACCACTGGCACTATGGGCATACAGAACCACTCACAAAACTGCGACTGGGCACACCCCGTTTTCATTAGCATACGGGTCAGAAGCAATGATTCCGGTAGAAATAGAGGTCCCTTCACACAGAAGAATACATTTCAATCAAGCAGAAAACGAAAAGCTACAGCTCGAAGCGCTAGATCTCCTTGATGAAAAAAGAGATGAGGCTAATCTCAGAATTGTAGCTCATCAGTAAAGAATAGCCAGACATTTCAACTCCAAAGTTCGCCAACGCAGCTTTGAGATTGGAGACCTAGTCCTGAAGAGAATAATGACAGCGACAGGTGTGTTTGGGCCAAATTGGGAAGGACCATATGTCATAGGTCAGAAGCTTCTTGACGGCACATTCAAACTCACCACTGTTGAAGGAGATCAAATTCCAAGAGCATGGAACAGCAACCATTTGCGTCCATACTTTACTTGAAAATTTTGTTGAAATGTTGTAAAAAGAATTATGAATGTATGATTCTTGTGATTGAAGGCAATTGTAAAACTGATGCAAGTAAATAATGAAAGAATATAAAGTGGATGTAGGCCCAATTTCCTGGCCGAACCACTATAAATCTTGTGTTCCTTATTATTATTACATGTTTGCTTTATTTTCGATATAAAAAGTACATAGAATGTATTACTGAAATGTCGATTTAAATTTTTGCAGACAATGGAAGTGAAACTTGCACATAATAAGGCCAAGTGATTCTCGCCAAATTTCAAGTCACAAAAGTCCCGAATTCAAATCCTAAATAGGAAGTACTTCAATTGAACGGCCTATGATTTCGACAGAAACGGGCCTTTGCTAATAAATTGAGATCGTTTGAACAAACAAACATCCAATTAAGAAGCTAATGCTCGTTCTCACGAACTTGCCTGACAATGAAGCACACTTCCTTGGATTAAACAAATTACTTGTAAGAAAAGGGAATGAAAGCTTAAAAAAAAATAAAAATAAAAAAAAATAAAAAAAAAGAGAGGATCACTGAAAAGGCATAAGCAAGTGGACAAGGGAACAACCAAAAGCCATCATCAGCAGCGCAAGTCATCTTCGGAGGCGCAACTCTTCGGAGGATAAAGACCTCTAATGGGTCATACGCCACAAAAAAGAAAGTTCTCTACTGAACAAAAAAAGATTGGAGGAGTCGTGACCCTCCAACCATGAGAGAGTAACTTCCAGGCGATGAAAACCCTCTCTGAGGCACATTTCACCAGGAGTTGAAGTGTAACAGCCGCTCTTCGGAATTTCACTTCACCAGAGTTGAAATGCAAACAAAATAAAGACCTCTTCGGAGGCACATTTCGCCAGGAGTTGAAGTGTAACAGCCGCTCTTCGGAATTTCACTTCACCAGAGTTGAAATGCAAACAAAATAAAGACCTCTTCGGAGGCACATTTCGCCAGGAGTTGAAGTGTAACAGCCGCTCTTCGGAATTTCACTTCACCAGAGTTGAAATGCAAAACAAAATAAAGACCTTTCTGGAAGTCCACGTTTCACCGAGATCGAAATAAAACTTCCAAGTGTTGAAACGTGAAAAGGCTTTCTTCAAAGGCACAACTCTTTGGAGGTACACGTTTCACCAAGATTGAAATAAAACTTCCAAGTGTTGAAACGTGAAAAATCCCTCCTCAGAGGTACAACCCCCTCCCGGGGACACAATCAAAAAGAAAACTTCTTCAGAAGCCCACGTTTCACCGAGATTGAAATAAAACTTCCAAGTGTTGAAACGTGGAAAGGCTTTCTTCGAAGGCACAATTCTTTGGAGGTACACGTTTCACCAAGATTGAAATAAAACTTCCAAGTGTTGAAACGTGAAAAATCCCTCCTCAGAAGTACAAATTTCTATTTCAAAAAAAAAAAAAGAATATATATCCTCATCAAGGGTATACTTTAACTTTCAAAGGAAGAGTGATTTACCTATTCTAGAAAATAACCTTCCTCAAAAAAAAAAGAAGAGGAAGAAAGTTAAAGTACTCTTCAGAGGCCTGCTTTACCACATAGAAGAATTCACTTAGCAAAATGCGTACTTAAGCAAAAGAAAAAAAAAAGTGATTTCTTCGAAGGACAAGCGTAAAAACTTATATGAAGGAAGTTGTACTCTACAAAAAATTTCTTCTAGAATGAAGTAATTATTCTTCAAAAAATAATAAGAGTGCGAGACCCCTCAAAGTATAAAATGTTGCAGCAAACTTATGGTATGGGGGCAACATGGTATAGTTACATACAAAATGGTATAGCTACATCGGTAAAGTACGCTCAAACAACATACCACAAGTTCACCGCAATATCATATAAATAAACTTGTGCAAAAATGAATAATAAATGCATTCTCAAATTCAAACAAGAGTCTGTACAAATAAAGGATCATTTTATTCAATTGCAGATACAGGTTTCAAAATAAAAAAAAAGCAGGGGCCGGTACCCGCACAACACAACATCCGACCATTACACAAAAAAGGAGTCAAAAAGCTCGAAGTCTGACTCTTCACTTCTTCTTGCCACCTTTGGACCCTTTGCCTGGCCGAATGATTAGTTTTTCAGGTCTATCTATAGGCATAAGGGAAGAAGGAGAGGGAGGTGCAACCGGTGCAACTTTCGGTTCCTCTTCAGTAGTGATGATTTTCTTCCCCCTCCTCTTCGATGTTCCGTGTTTCTTTCCTCTCTTCGAAGAAGACTCACTCCTTGGAGTAACAAGAGCGGACAAAACTACGTCATCAGAGGGAGTTTGTTCCGGAGAGATCTCGCCTCCTTCAAGTCCCTCATCCTTCTGCTCTTGCGAAGCGATAGGGTCATCCAAGCCGTGAAGAGCCTCAATTTGTTCCTCTTGTGACCCGGGTTGTGAAGCAGAAGGAGGAGTCACCTGAAGAGGCGGAGGAGGGATAACCGGAGGAAGTGAAGTCTGCACAGCACTTGGTGTTTCAACTGCAGAAGAAGAGAAATTAAAAATATTAGTATCTCCCCGAAAGAAGGGAGATATGGGTTCGTCAAGATTCAAGAAGTAATCGAGAAGCTCATCAAACTTTTGAGGAGTAAGCAAGCGATCGACCTGAATCGGACCAATATCAAAATTACCTGAAGATGTTTGCTTCGTTAGCTCAATCTCATAATTCTGAGCCCCGATATCCTCCAAAGCCTCATCATCAGTAGGGGTGATTACCCCGGTTCTTGTAGGAGGCAGCGAATGAGCACTAGAGCCTGCAATGTCCACTTCGGAAGAAACTAAAGGAAGTTCAGAAGTGGTAGGTGGTATTTCTTTCTCAGAACGTTCTCCTTCCGCCATTCCGGCCCGTACCTTGGCGAGTTGCTCTTTTCCCTTGGCAAGAGCGGCGTGGGCATCATCATCGAGATAATGCTCTTCAAGAGCTGTCTCAGCATAGCCAGCACCTTTACCACCTAGCATATCAAGTGCTGCCTCCCAGACTTCAGCTAACGTAATTTCGTATTTAGGGCCTAGAAAGGCAAGGCTGCCACACCCCAAAATGCTATGCAGATAGAAATCAAATAATGTGGAGCTAATGTCAGCTTTGGTTGCTTGATGGGCCTCTTCGGCCGCGAGTTTACCAGCAACAGCATCGTCACGCTCCTTTTCGGCCATAGCAAGTCGAGTTTTTAACAACTCTATCTCCAAGCTTTGAGAGCCAGTCTGTTCTCGCAGCTGTGAAGCTTCAGCGCGATATTCTTCTATGACCTTCTCTTTGTATGCAAGCTTATCTTCGACTGCCCTTTGACTGGCATGCGCATCTTGTACTTGTTGCTGAAGCATGCTCTCCTTTTGAGAATGGAAAGTAGATGAAGTAGCTAATTCTTCTTTAAGCTTTTCTACTTCCGCTTCCAGTTTTTCATTATAGGAAGCAATACTTCTCATTTCGGCGTCATGCTGTTCGAGAGTCTTCTGCCACTCAGCCTTATCGTTCTCCATTGTGAGCATGGCCTCGAGATTGGCTTGGTTAACCCTCTGAAGCTCGTCGACAAGTTTTTGCCAGTTCGACATTCTTTCGATATCGATCCTGACAGTATCAAGATTTCGCAGCATAGCCGATTTGTCGAGAGGAACCAAGTCGAGATCAAATCGAACCCCTCTCAGGCACCACTGAGGGAATCGACTTTGAAGAGTGGGAGGACCTTGCCCGACTTGGTATGCGGGACGATTGATGATTGTTTGAATGTCGGAACGAACGGGGACAGGAGATTGAGCAGGAGCATGTTCAGAAACGGTCGGCATTGTTTCTTCGGTAAGTCTAGCCCGCTTGCTAGAAGAATCATCCATGTGACCTTTACCTCTCTCATCGTGAGCTTTTCTCTTTTGAGTATCATCATCTCTGTGAGGAGGGTCATGTCTTTCTTGTTCCCTTCGGTGACGTTCTTCATATGCTCGTCTCTCGTCTGCTTTCCTAATGGCCCTCTCTTCATCGGATTCTCTGTAAGAAGGGAGGTAACGCCTATAATCATACTGGCTACGCCTCCCGTAGCGCTGGAAATCATCATAGTACGAGCCGCTGCGCCCCATTGGAGAATCTGGAATAAAAATAATAAGCTTTAGAAATCTTTAAAGTATAAGAAGATGAACGCGCAGAAGTGCTAAAAAATCCTAAGTGTTGTGTAACGTGCAAACTACACGCATCAAGCTACAGACCACTCTGTGGAGTAGAGGTAGTGATAACTTGAGTGGAAGGAGTTGACATTTGTTGTAGAGAAGATGTCGCCTCAATTACAGAAGAGATAGTTTTGGAAATATCATCTTTGAAAAGCTCTTGAGAAGTCACAATTAAATCGCTCAACCCCTCGAAAACATCATCACCATCATGTTTTTTGGGACTGGCTTTTTCAACTCCTTCGTCGGCAGATCTTCCGGAAGATCGTGGAGTTTCTTCCTCTTCGATAACTGGGGCAAGTGCAGACTTGTCAGACGGCCCCGCAACGTCCTTCGGAATTGAACACCTCACTAGTGGAGTTTCTATAGAGGTTCCTCCCTGCATGTGCTCTTTAATAGAGACCGGGGCATCAGGGGTTTCCGCCGGAGAATCGGGAATTTCAGTTGGGACTTCACGAAGTTGAGTAAAGCGAGAGGAATGAAGAAGCCCGTATTGATGTAGAAATCCATCATTTAACAAAAACTTTATACTCCTCTCTTCTGCCGCCACGGCGTTCAATCTCTCGAAAATTTGTTTATAGCATGGATCTCTAGAGGGAGGAGGAAGCGCTAAAACAGGAAAAAATAAAGAAGCCAAGTTAGCATTTAGCAACTCAGATTTCGAAAAGCCCAAGAATGGAGAAATAAAAATAGGAAAATCTTACTTCCTACTCTCCAGATGACATAAAACCCTGGAGGGCAACGAACAAAGAAATACTGGTTTAGAAATCCATGAACACTTTCAGGAAGATCGGTGATGAGCTTGCGGTTTCGAGCACTCCTTATAACTACGATAGAGGGATGATCTTTAATTTTTGTAAATGAACAAAAGTAGCAGACTTCCTCAAAGCTCGGTAATCGGCCCAGAACTCTATTAAATAGCACACATAACCCCATCAGAATGGCATGACCATTGGGGTGAAATTGGAATGGAGAGATAGATAATCGAAGCAGGAACTGCTGAAGGAAGTCATTGAAAGGTGGTATGGCACCGCTCAAGCACATTTGGCGGTTGACAGCAATAAAGCCAGAAGGGGGCCTATCTGCAGTATCATTTGGCCCCGGCAGTAAGGCATCAGCTTCGGCAATACCAAACTGGATGAGAAATTGGTTAAATACCCGCTGATTCAGAGTTGTAGGAGTTCTCTCCGGAGGATTATCCAACAAGTTGGCTACTGGGAAGATATCTTCAGCCTGGCCCGTCGATTCTTCTTGTTGAGATGTCATTCTACACAAGCAACTGGGTGTTCAAATGCGAAGGTGCACGTTTCCTAAAAGTGTGAAGTGTTGTGCAAAACTACTGAAAATAACAAGTAAATATAACTGGAATTAAACTGGTTGACGATTGATCGACTAAGGTAGTTTCAGAACTTGTTAATTTAAAATTCAAGCATAATATTAGTGCAGGCTGGTCAGTTTCGATTGACTGTGTCAGTGTTGCTTTAATATTCTACTTGAAATCAATAGCACTTCGTTCACACGATTTGTTTAAGTTAATTATCTGTTATAAACTAATCTGTCATTTGATATGGGCGGTCGATGACAGTATATTCGTCCCAGTTTTCTGTGAATGTTGTGTTGAACAGATTGTTAGCCTGCAAGTTAAAATAACCTGTGAATGAATGCAATAAAAGTCAACAGTTCAAAGTTTATGCAATGGTTCAAAGTTCGAGCAGAATTCACGCAAGTCCTGACTCGTCAACGGCTCAAAAATCTTGAGTCGGCAGTAAAGCTTGAGTCGGCAGTGCCCTAAGTCGTAAGTCGTATAAAAGGGAGAAGCTCTGGTTCAACTCAAGGCTTAGGCTGTAAGTCGTAAGTCGTATCTCGGCCATGACTCAAGGCTTAGGCCGTGGAGCATGTGGGTTGGATCATGGTTGTTGGATCATACAAAAATGACCGAGTCGTACCTACGGCAATATTCGAATCAATCTGACCGACTAATCACCTAACTCCTAACCAGGTTACCTTCTAATCCATAAACCTTTTCACTCCTAACTCCTAACCCGTTAATCTTCCAACTTTTAACACCATTAACCATCTAACTCCTAACCCATTAACCATCTAATCCCTAACCCGATAACCCAATAACCTCGCAATGGTTAACCCCAGTTCCATCACACCACTAGGTCGCCTCAAATCTCGAATCGTTACAAGTAAGATCAAACCGCCTGCCTTTAATCCATCAATGTCCGATGAAATAATATTCGCAAGGATCAAGGGGGAAAAACAGAGGCGGAGATCGGCAATCATCAGTAATTGAAAAAAGATGCAAAATCTCTTACACGGTGTGATGCTAAAGATGATCGAAAATAAATCAGGTTGGAATCGCCTTTGAGAGCTCGAAGATGCGTTAATGGCAGACACGGTTCAAAGGATAAGAAATGAGAAGAAGGAAGTAAGGGGAACGACTCAAGTCTTTTATAGCTTTGAGCAGTGGCAGTTGAATCGGCACACGAGTTAAGATGAGTCGAAGCACACGACCTACGACTTAGGCATGAACTTCGAGGGGCAAATGTTAACTTCGTTCAGGCAACGAGTTAAGGTCTGGGCCGATTCACGACTTAAGGTTCTTAACGGTTCAGGAGGGACCCACTACTCAAGAAGCCTCACGACTTAAAGGGTGAACCGACTCAACAAGCAACCGACTCAACAAGCAACCGACTCAACAAGCAACCGACTCAACAAGCAACCGACTCAACAAGCTACCGACTCAACAAGCTACTGACTCAACAAGTTAACGAGTTAAAGCTTAAGGCGACTTAGAGGAGTGGAGCGACTCAAGGGATTAACGGTGTATGGGATAGACCGACTCAAGTTCTCTAACGACTCAACGACCTAAGGTGTCAAGTGACCTAACTGACTAAAATCCCAAAACAACAATGGACCGACCTACGACCTACGGTAGGTTGTTCACGACCTAAGCAAAAGAATTCGATACCACTGCATTTTACATCGTGGCCCATTGACTCGTACACGACTCGGTAAGCAAGCTAACCGGTTAGGCCACGACTCACGACCTAGCTTGAGTCGTCCACGACTTAAAGCTACTAAGTAGAAATCCAATGCCGCCTCATTTTAGACCATGACCTTTTAACTCGCAGACGAGTTAGGACTTATGCTATATACAGAGGACCGAAGACGCTCTGATACGAAGCCTGGGCTCAACCAGTTGAGTCGCCCACGACTCATGACTTAACAATTCCAGCCCAGAAATTTGCCTATAAATACATGGCCACATCCAACATTCAGGGGACCTTTGGGCTCATTCATTTCAAGCGCCATTACTCTGCTGCATTAGGAACTACTTCAACACCTTCAAGGAACTTCATGAAGAAATCGAACATGTCTAACATGTGTTCAAAGATTCGGATCGACATTGAAGTTTAGACTACTTGTTCTAAATCACTTGAAGCTCAAAGTGTGTTGTAATCAAAGTGTAACTGCATTGATTTGTAATCGAATCGTCAATAAAGATATTCAAATGGACGTAGGCTCTCTCTTAAGCCGAACCACTATAAAATTGCTGTTGTTTACTACTTTTTCACTGTTATCTGCTTATAATCTGTTCCCGAGCTATCGGGTGGTGCTTTCACAATCTCACTTCATACACCGGGGTGTTAGCGTTCAAATTTTAGCGTTAACATCGTAACTTATCAAATGGAGATCGAGATGGAGTTTCGGAATGCAAGGGTTATCGTCGTTAACTCTGAGGGTGATTCCAAAATGAGTGTGACGAGATAATGCCTTCGGTTTCGTTCGAACCCGGAACGAACTTGTATGGATTGAATGCTTTCAGCACATTGTCAGGCGGACGATGAGCATTCTAAGTAATATATTCTATAAAGGTAATCACAGCCTCAAGCCTCATCAACCGGGAATGGCTAAAACAGGGGATGTGCAGCAAGGTTAGGTGGGTCATGCCCAAGCAGGACAAGATATTTCCCCTGTCTAGATGTCCCTTTTTATATTCCGGCTTAGTGGGCGGTTGCTAGCTACAACCACGGGGTTTATCTTGTTCGGGACTGTTCAGTAAGGAATGGTTCCGGCCTTGTGTTGCAGGGGATGAAGGGAGTAATCCTCGGTACGGTGATCTAGGCCCCGTACTGTGACGGGCGGTACCCTAGTAGCCCTGCCATTGTTGGAAATCCATTTTCCCTATGAGACCCTACGGTTTTGATTTGTATTACCCACTTTCGTGGCTAGTAGCTGGAATTTAATAGATGTAACAATTTCGGCTATTTTCTATTTACTTGAAAACCCTAGACACTATTATAATATCACTGGATTTCCTATGAAATGTTTTGGTTAGCGTAAGGTAAAAACTTACCCGTATTTATTTGTGGGGAGTCTTACATGATACCTTTATTTTCGAATGTTTTTCAAGTTAAACAACTTTAACCCGTTTACTCATACCAGACCCATGTCCGACCCGGAGTTTATATTCTGTGTTTTCATAAACTCTCGGGTACCCAAATTTTTGCGGATAGCCAAGGGATTCAGGTTAGATTTGACGAATTCTGGAGGAGCAATGGAGCAGGAGGCTTCAGCGTTGTAGATATATATAGTTCCGCTGTGTTAGTATCTCTGAGTCATATTGTATTGAGTTGTATTAACTAGACAGGAATTTATAACTGCCTAGTATGTGATGTATGATCTGTATAACTCTGATTTATGTATTAAACTATGTAATATTTATGTGTTATATTATATTTTGTTCCGTTCCGCTGTGAGATTCTGATGTTGTTGTTCTTTCTTTCTCTTTCTTTTCTATTTTCTACCCCTTTCTTTCTTAATGATGATACGTCTTTCTAGTAGTAGAAGGGCGGGTTGTCACAGTTGGTATCAGAGCATAGGTTGGTGATAACCTTGGCTCTGGTAAGAATTACGCATAGAATAGAGTTTATGGAACTCTAAAATGAGTTTGAGTGTATTAATAGATATGAGCGCGTATTTGTTAGTGAATATAAAATGGTGTTGATTGATTTATTGAGTGGTATATGAACTATCGTCGGCAAGCCTCGAAAACTGTATCGAAGGGGTTTCTAAACACTTAAATAGAGCAATTCGGCACAATATTGTTTTTTAAAAAGTAGGGTAAATGAAATAATTTTACCCAAAATTTTATTTTGATATAAAAGAAATATTTTTCTGAAATAACTATATATACTTGGATGTTTGATTGTTAATAGTACAATCAAATAAAAATTTAAATGTGAATGGTTTATAACCAAATAAAATTATTTAAAACTGATTTTAAATAAAAAAGGAATATAATTGACATCTGATTAAACTTTAATTTAAGTCCCGGAAATTTGGAAGATGTTTAAATGAATTTAAACAAAGGAATTTGGGAATTTGAAATATTGGAAATGTTTGAAATGTTTTTTCCAAAGATTTGAAGGCAATAATGGAGTATTGTTTTGGAAAATATTGTTGAATGGAAATTATTTTGGGAAAATTTGTGAAAGTAAGGAAGCACTGAACTCACTTCAGTCGCTGGAAAATAATCCTGATGGTGATGGCCACATCATTAGTATTCATTTTCGAGTTTCTAAAAGTGATGGATTGCTACCAGGATAGTTGATCATGATATTGTTTGGACTTGTTGGGTATACAAGTTGTTTTAGAAATTTAAAAGGGAAATTTGTTTTGGTAAAAACAAGTGTTTGGAATTTGAAAATTTGATTTAATATACCAAGTGGGTATGTGTAGTTATCATTTTAAAATGATTTTGGAAATGAAAACCGGGCAATTGAATTGTAAGAAATTCTATTTAAGTAATGTGAAAGTTTAAATGAATTGACTAGTGAACTTATAAAGTAAAGTTGATATTAATAAGAAGAAATTGGGAATTTTGATCCCGGTATTAAACTTTAACTTAAGTAAATGAAATAAGAAATATACCTGAGTTTAACCTGAGATAAGCTAAATGGAATAGGAATTCAAAATGAACTTAGTTGGCTATAACATTTGAAGGTAAAATGATTGAACTTGTGAGGTGAAAATTTATACCTTAAGATGGTAAGTGCTGTATGGATATATATATATATATATATATATATATATATATATATATATATATAAAATCTGAAATTGTGATTATAAGATGAAATGACTCAAATGAATAATATAAGCTGTTAAGTAGGCAAATAAGTTTTGAGCTCACATATTGAGAAATAAATTTGAAAGATTTGTAAGTAGCTAAATTTTAACTGAAGTTGAGTTAAAATAAAACCGAGTTTGAATGAATTCAGTCGAGTTATAAATAATATTGAATGAAATAAAATTCTTATGTAAATAAGTAAATGTAAATCAAAGTAAGTATTGAATTTGATAGAAGTGATGTGTGTTGTTAACAAATTTAATTCATGTATAAATTGAATAATTGATTATGAATAAATTCAATAGTGAATTGTTAATGTAAATTAAAATTTAAGGATGGATAAAAGAATAAATTAATCAGTAAGTAGTTGGGATTTGATTAAAAGAAAATCAAATCAAAGATTTGGATGAGAATTGGTGGAATAGAATGAACTTAAGTTATTAAGTGAAACAGTTAATGACTTAAATAAATTGTGAGATGATTAATTTAAAATATAGGTTGTCAAATTTAATAAAATGGTTTGGAATCAAACCTGTTGAAATGAAAGGAAATACAATGGTAAGGTTGTGAGTAATTTAATTGGGGTGGAATCAAATATATATTGAATTGGAATCAATTTAAAATTTGTTATAAGCTTAAGTGATTATCTATTCACAATGATATTGTTAAATTGCCTAAGGAAATGGGTTGTTTGAAGTAAATAAGATTGAATAAAATTTTATGAATTATTGGAAGCAAAATAGGATGATTTTGAATATGAGTTTGTATTGCTTAAATGGATTATATAAGCAAGTAAGTTGTAAATTCCTTTTAATTAAAAGGGAATGGTTTGAGAATTGATTGAGATTAAATGGGGTTGAGGATTGGAACCTTACATATGTGCTTATGAAAATATGTAATGGAGAATATGTCAAAGCTTTTCAGACTTTGAAAACTATAAAAAAAAAATTAGCAACAAAACAATTTCAAATTGAAAATTTAAAGTAAACTAATGAATGAAACTAATTTAAAAATAATAATAGGAATCAGTTATAAATGGAGATAGTCAACAAAGGTTCAATTTTCAGAGTTAAGAAAATTGAATTCATATGGAATTGGTAATTCAGATTTAAATAAGAAGATATAAAGGCTAAAGTGGCAGAGTAATAATATTGTCAGGACCCGATTCTTCGACTTCCGAAAATTCGACATCGATACTCACTTTATCGACTGCCGAGAAATCGAACGACGGAAAAACCGACCACTGAGGGTTTTAAAAAAAAAAAAAAGAAGAAGAAGAGAGAAGAAGATAGAAGATGGAGGGAAAAGAGAATAGAAAATAGAAATTTTTTTCAAATAGAAGAAAAAGAAAATAGAGAACATAGAACGGAACAGAAAACAACAGAACAACATCAGAATCTCACAATTCGCAGCGGAACAACATATAATAATAAATGAATAATCTTTAAACAAAGAACTATATCAGTTATTACATTACATCACATTTCATTACATCATATCATCAGAGTGTACAACAACCAACAACAACAACAATGCAGCGGAAAAAGAAATACTATATAAACTAGTAATACGCCATGCCATCCAGCTTGCCTCCAGCAACTCTAGAATATCCAGAATATCCTGATAAACCTTAACTCTTGACTGCCCGTGTGGAAATTGGTGGGCACCCAGAGTTTAGGAAGGAAAACAATAAACTCCAAGTCAGTCATGAGACTGGTGTGAGAACTCAAAACAGTTTATTTATCTTAAAAATGAAAATAGAGGGATATTTTTAAAGTCAATTCGCAATGCTTTTAAAAATGAGACTACCATAAGGCCTCCCGCACACACACACAATGCAAACGCAGAATCGGAGGAGATTTCTCCTTATGATAGTCAAAGATGCTTGATACGCATTTAAAAGAACATTTGATATTATTACTAGTGCATAGTGTAGAGAAAATCATTTCAAAAGTAAAGATATAAATCTTAGCCAGCATAGACATTCCGAACTATGCCTACTATAGCTACCATCCAAACAGCGTTGCGACACCATAAGTGAATGATAGGTTCTACAACTAATACCGTACAAGATCGTATTGTTTCTTTGGATTTCCAACGAATGATCAGGCCAAGGAACTTCCCATTGCCACATGAGAATGCCTCTGGATGGACATCCCCGAGAACCAAACCGGATCTCTACCAACACAAGGCCGGGTTACCCCTAACTGAGTAACAACTGACCGAATATGCCATCCCCCGGTCCTTTGGGACCTTTTGACCGAGCGCTCGTAATCAATTCACACAATCATAACAAAGTGTTTTCAACATGAGTAAGTATCTGGGCTCCATACCATGACACCACCCTTTTCCATAAGGAAATGCACACATCCTAAAGGGCGCTACCCCTCATAACCTTGCTGCTTCTTTCCTGTTTTGACCATTCACGGGGTGTGAGGCTCGACGAAGTCACGTCCACAAAAACATACTTTATACAAAAGCCATGCTTTGGGTCAACAAATGATCGTAGAAATGATCACAAAGATAGACGATCAAATAAACGATCCTATCACAAATAATCAACACAATGATCATTTCAGCATCATTCAGCATGTCACATTACCAAATTGGGAATATATCACTGATAACATTCAACTACATAACCTCTGAGCTCGTACGTCTCAGAGAAGGGTGTTAAGCTAAAAGAATAAATTCTCCGCCACCAACAGAAATATATTTGAAGAAATCGGCTTTACATCTCAACTTGTAATGTCAGGCATACAATCCATACAAGTCTGTTCCGGGCTCGAACAAAACCGAAGGCACTTCTTACGAAGCCCTTGCAATCCAGGTATTCACAATCCCGATCGAATTTCCCATCACTTAGGAGATCTCTATACCAGGAGCTACCCAGTGCAGAGACAATCGATAGGTCATCCTATCGCTTTCACAAATACTCGGTCTTCAACACCGGTCATCAAATGCAATTCACAACGACGTATCACATATTCGGAATGGGTTATACGACCCCATGGTCCTTTCCCGGTTAACCCGAATAGTGAGCGCTTATTCAAAAATAAGTGTGGCATTCAAATTCAAACAAATCACATCAATTACCCATTCAAAGGGAAATATTGATAGTCGGTTATTGAAATATCAATGAATATGCACACATCACCAGATTCCAAATAATTTTCCAAATTATTTATTTTCCAAAATATCTTTACAAGATATAAAATTTCAATATGTCAAAAATAAATCAATATTTATTTTTGAACCAATTCCACTTTCTTTTATGAATTCAATAGTGAATTTACATTCCAAAATATTAATGAATATACGACTTCAATTCGATTTCTAATATTCATTTTCAATTTATCTTCAAAAAGATAAATTCAAAATATTCACTTTATATTGGAAAACAATTCCATACTTATTAAAAATAAGTAATTCAAATCTTTTTATTTTCAACCTTTGGAAAATATTAAATATACTTAAATCAAAATTAAGTATATATTTCATTCTTTAAGGAAATCATTCTCTTAAACATATTTATTTGGGCCAAAACGAATGTTACGTAAAACATCGTTACGACGTCCCAAAATCACTAGTATAGGGATTCGAAATTAAAATAGATATATAAATCCCAATACTATACAAAACATTTCCTTTCGGAAATCATTTACTATAACAACAGTGTTATAGTCCACCATTTCCTTTTATTTCTCGAAAACATCTATTTCAACAATCAATGTTGAAATCTATGGTTTCGAATCTCAACATATTTAAAACATCGTTAGATCATTTTAATTCTATTTGAAACATCACATTCAAAACAATTTCTTTAACATCTTATTCACTATTCAAAACGTGAATATACTTTGTTAACAAATTTCATCCTTTATTCATTTTATTTCAAAGGACTATTCATTATTCAAAAATGTGAATATAACTCCATTAAATAAGTTATAACAATTAACTTATCAAAATAAGTCGTTTGTGAATTTATAAAACAACGTTTATAAATTCCATTTCTATTTATTTTATAACAACTTTTTATAAATCTCTTTTATTAACCTATTCGATTTATAACTCAATTATAAACTAAAGGTTCATATTATAAGTGAAATACTTATAATTTATTCGTTTGCAAAATCGTTCCTTTGAACTTCATAATTATAAATCTTATAACTTATAAGATTCGATTATTCATCCAAATATATTCTTTAATAATTTCACAAAATCTATAAATCTTACTATTTATAAATTTCATTTATAACTTCACCATTTATAATTTTATGAATTCCATTCATTTACAAAAATTCATTTTCACTTCATTCAAACACTTATAAAAACTCGTTTTATAATGTCAATATTTCAATTTATAAATATCCATTTATAAATCTCTTAATATAAGTCAATTTATATTATTCTTTAAAACATATTTAATCTCCTTTATAATTTCACCATTTTGATTTATAAAATAATTAAATTTTATAAATCCTATATTTAAACTTTTCACAATAAATTCTAAAATCC
This sequence comes from Allium cepa, assembly GCA_030765085.1. Lineage (NCBI taxonomy): Eukaryota > Viridiplantae > Streptophyta > Magnoliopsida > Asparagales > Amaryllidaceae > Allium > Allium cepa. Next base: position 953,684,703 of record CM060941.1, on the reverse strand, counting down.
CGATTAAACTATTTTATAAAATCATTAACCCTTATTTCTCAAAAATCAGCTTTTAACTATATTTCACAAAAACCAAAATTTTATAACTTTGAAAATTATAACGTTTATTTATTTAACATGGATCAATTCCAAAAATATAGTATATTTTTTTAAAAATCAATTTTAAAAATCATTTTTAAATTTTCAAAGTTTGGTCCAATGATGCTACATACCAAATAGTCAATCACGACAACAACGATATCATATATCGATATGATAATCCATCAAATATCAAAATATTTGAAATCAAGTAAATACTGTTGAGGAATCCAGTTGGATCCCTCCAACCTGTTTTCCTGCATCCACAAACATTAGCACAATACCAATTTCGCTCCAGTACGAAATTATCGCGGTATATGTTTTTATTAAATATTATCCGCTTAATAGGCGGCGCAATAGGGTCTCATCCGCTAAACAAAAAATGCGGGAAATCAATAACTCCAATATATACATATGCCAATATATATATATATATTGCTATTATATATAATACCAATTTCACTGTTTATGAAATATTCGCGGTATATGTTTTTAATAAATAACATCCGCTTACTAACGGCGCATAATGTCTATTTTAACAATCAATAGATAACAATTATCATTCAAACATGCATTCAAATATTTTAAGTCTAACTATTTAAAATAAAATCGAAACTGATTCGATTGAGTGAGAAGTTCTCACCTTGATTTTATTTTGTTTTAGCGATTTATTTCGAATAAAATTAAACGCGCGTTTAATTTTACCCAAAATTCTCACTAACTCCAAACGACTCCAATCCAATTTCATCGCGTAGTGCTCGTCCATACGATTCCAACGCAACTGAGTTTGCATTTTTTCGACCTCGTATGAAAAAGTTATGGGTTTTACAAGTTTATGCTAATTTAAATAAACTAATTACAACAAAATCTTTATAATATTAAACCTTCTCAAAATCTGCCGTTAGATCCTACACCCCCCCATCTCAGCCGTGCGTTCATCATCTTCCCCACCCCTATACGCACGCGACAAATCTTCGGCCGAACCCATCACGTTAATTAGGGTTAAATTTTACATCAACCACACACCACTTCGACACGATCAAGAGCCACCACGTCGAAGGGCATCTCGAGCACGACACACGGCTGGAACCCCATGCGACTCGGTCGCGTATTCACCTCGGAATTTGAGCTCGAACGTAGCACCTTTGAGGTCAATTTGCCGTCAATCCACAGCACTAAATCCAATCATAGCCATTGAAATCCAAGATCTCATCGAGCTCTACAACTTTGTAGTTGGAGATTTCTTGAATCGATGAACGGATTTGGAGTTATCGAGGGAGGAAGTATGGAGGTTTTCGGCCGTTCATGCCTAATGGAGGCGGCGGCTACGTATAGATTTAGGGTTTAGTTATTTTTTTTTTTTTAGAGTGAGGGTGCCTATTTATAGAATAAATTTTGAACACTATTCATTTCGATTTTCCAAACTCCGATTTACGCGCCGAAACTGACGTTCCTAGGGTTTATCCCGCGTTTCGGACACAATGGTACAGGTTTCGGAAGCTAATTCGGACATCTGTGCGAGTTATGGCTATAAACGCTCAATTTAAATTAAACCGATTTAAATCGATTTCTAGGCGTTTTAATTTGTACCGGACAAACGGTAAATCCAATTGACTTGAAATTTGAAACCTTACAATAATATCACATTACGGATCCGATGAAACTGGTTTCGTAGAAATCCGAGACTTTTTGAAAAATGGCTATTTTAACTCGCCAAATTAAAATAAAAACAATTCGATGCGTTTTGAGCTGCCACGATCAAACGATAGCTCCGATTGACACGAAATTTGAAATCCGGTAATAACTAACTATTACGGATCCAATGGAACTGGTTTCGTCCAATTCTGAGACTGTTCAAAAATTGGCTATTTTCACTAGTCGATTTAAATATTAAAATATTCAATTTTCACAAATTAACTTTTAATTCAATTTTAAAAGTTCTAAAATATCATTCTAACTTCAACATGATAAAATAAAATTTTACAAATCATTTTCAATCATATTTAACCCAATTTTCAATTATTTCCGTAATTTAACGTATTAAATTATCGATTTAATTATTCAATTAAATCCAATAATTCAAATAAAAATTTATTTGACTTATAAATTCACTTCTTAATATTTAAAATTAATTAAATATTCAAATTTTAATTAATAAAAATTCTGGGTCGTTACAAATATAAAAGTATATATAATGCTTATATTAAGCTTAAGAAATGAATGGTGAAATTCTTAAGTAAAATCTTTAGAAAATCATTCCAAGTGGATAGAATCAAAATAATGTGAATAAAAGAAATTGATATGGTTGATAATCAATGAATATAAATACATAGGATGTACGTATATGATTTTATTCACGTAGCAATTAGATCAAGATTTGGGCACAGAATTTCGAGATAGTTATATCGATCCGAATTAGGATTTTTCACTCGATTTTCGACGACGAACCATGGATTTGGATTTTGATTGATGCTGGAAATTCTCTATCATAGTTGCGACTATGCAAGGAGAATGACAGTTTCTGATCAAGAAACCAGTTCTGTGTCCGCACTAGGAAGTCGGGTGGACGATACTAGTTCGGAAATAAAATTGTGTGATCGAGCGATCGGATTTGATATTACGTACGAATGATATATGTACATCGTACGGGCTTGATTTAAAATAAATATTGGAATTCTGTAAAGAAGTCAATAAATTTGGAAAGAGTTAATATTGTGGATTCCAGAATTTAATTTCCAGAATGGATGTCTGGAATTTATTGTGTATCCCATATATCTCAGGAAATTTGTTCATGATTCATCATTAATTGATAAACCAGTAATTCAGGAAATTGGAAGTTGAGTCGAATTTAATGGTGGTCAGGAATCCAGTTTGGATTATTGATCATCGAGAGACAAACTCTCGATAATTTTAGGAAAGCTTATCCGGATTTATATTCGGATAACTAGTGATGTTTGTTAGAGTAGACTGTTTGTTTGTTTGCTATTGTATGAATGATATGTTTGTTTGGGTGGTTAATATAAAAGCTTTTGAATTTACTATTGTTTAAATTTCGGGGACGAAATTCTTTTAAGGGGGGAGGAATGTAACGACCCAGAATTTTGACGATATATTTTAATAAATATTTAATCTAATTTAAATTAAATATAAGCTTGTCAATGTTTAACTTGATGAGATTTTGGATATTAAACAGTTATATGTTTTATAAAAGAAAGTTGATTTGAGAAATTTAAAAATTAAATACCTCAAAACCATTTAAAATAAAATCGGTTTTATTCAATAGAATCAAATCAAAGATCATTATTTTATTTTTTTATTTATATGAATACAATTTTAGTTTTTAAAATGATAAGTTTTAAAATAAACAAACATGAAAATATTTAACATAAATATGGAAGTGCAAAATAATATAGGTATAAACATTCAAAGTTAGTATAAAACACAATTATAATTATAAGATGTAATCAAAGCAATATAAATATACAAAATATAAATTATAATTTGACATATATAAATACAAGTATTTTTAGTCAAACAATGATCTTCAAAATTCAAATTAAACAACACAACATCCTTAATAAAAATGTAAAAAAAAAAAGATCATATGAACAAATAAAGGCATTTCCTATATACACATATACATTTGTACAGCAATTAAGTTTTGTCCAGAGAAAATTTTATAAACTAAAAATGAATGTAAACCGGTAATAAACATATTTGTGCTCTTGTACAAATATAATGAAAAAAAAGTGTCTGTATCTTACAAAATACAACTACTTGACAGAGAAAAATAAGACAAGCCATACATATGCACAAACAAAACAGAAGTCTGAACATTTACTACTTGTTAAGCATAAATGAAGCATTCATTAAATGAAAGCAAATATGAAACAGAACAATTGAAAATGTTCAAACATCTTTGTCCAGTAAAAAGAAAAAAATTAAAACCTGTATCTTACTAAACATGTTTGGCCGAAAATGATAAATATCTTGTACAACGAAGTAAGTAACAATAAATATCTTTGTACCAAATTTGCCAAAGACAGTAAACATTTATTACTTGCTACCATAATTAAAAGCATAAGCATTAACTAGCCTGACAGCTTGTTTTCACAAGTACATGCAGCCGAGATCACAAAATCATTTCATATTTGCAGTAAATGTAATACTAAGATTTTTGTTTGGTCAAATATGGTGGCTGGCTAGTTATCTCCTATATTGTTCAAAGTAGCTTCTATATATATCTACCATATCTTTATATTCGTATATAAAACTCAATAAAAACTTAAAACAAACCTGAGAATCAAATAAGGAGAGAAGATAATCATCTGTTGCTTTGCAAACTGGAAATTTATTTAAAACAGAAAGCTAAAGAGAGGGCTTCAGGAAATTCTTCTGCAGTATTTTTCATCAATACTTTATCTTCTGTTTTTGGTGAGTAAACCTATTACTTTGATTAATCTATGAATTCTGAGTTGTTTTATAGTTTGATTAAGAACTTGTATTATTTCAGTGCACTGTAAGTAACTTGGTAACAGTTTTTGTTTCTATATTTTTGATTTCAGAACCATAACAATAGGGGATTTGTAATATTTTTTTTGCAAATATTTTGTACATAGGAATTTAGGTTGGATATACATAGAGGAAACTGAAAATCATGTTCTGAATTTAAGTTTTGAAGGTGACAGTAAAGTTCAAACTTTGATTGTTCAAAGTTTACTATGGAATCAGTTAATATGTGTAAACTCAATGATTTTAATTTGTTAATTCAAACTCATATATTTAATAAACACACAAATTTAGGATTTTTAAAATAAAGATGATGATTTTTAGCTCAATATTTATGGTAAGGTTTGAATATGAACAAAAATTACTTTCTTTTCGATTACAGTAGACTCAACTAATTTTAATCGTTGAGATTTCATATGAAGCAAGTTAGAAGATATAGTAACATAGGAAAAATATTAAATATTTTTTTTTTAATGTAAGAATCTGGAGAAAGGAGCAAGTATAGGGTTTAAGACTGTGTTTTACTGTGTACTGTTAAATTCATGATTTCGGCACTATGAATGGATCGAGTGACTCGAGACTATGCGTGAGGGCAGATGAGTGTGTGGTTGAGCTAGGGACGGAGACCCAACGCCTCCGATGATCGCCGACGATAGGTCGAACGATTTCTTTTCAGTGTGTTCCTATGGTTGTTCGAGCTATAGGTCATATTTTGATTTAAGCTTGTAATTGAAAATCTGGGCATCGTTTTTGTTTGAGTGGGTGATTTGGGGTTTGTGGGCCTGTCGCAAGTCACCGCAGGGGGTGCGAGCCACCGTGCACGTGCACGGTGGCGATGGAGGTGGAGTTTCGTTTTCCTGTCAACGTGGATGTGCTTCGTGTCGTGCTAGAGTCGACCCACTCTTTTCTTCGGGCCTGTATACGAGATGGGTGCGTAAACATTCACTGATGTTTTGATTTTAAAAATAAGGTTAAACTTAGTTTACTGAAGAAAAAAATGGGGGGAAGGAGAAGAAGGGTTCCAGGAGAATTCTCGGGGTAGTTGGCGTGTTACTCGAAGCTATACTCGAGCGAACGTAGGGGCGGACTCGGGTATTCCCTAGGGAAGTTTTGGATTTGTTTGATCTGCAGTTTTGTTTTTTTTTTCTTTGAGATGAGGTTCAGGCTAATTAATTCAAGAAATATTTTACAATGAAATTATTACTTGATTACTGTTTAAAACTTGTAATTTGATTAAAGGCTTGTATGAAAATCAATTAACATTAAGGGTTAGTTGTAATATTAAATTGATTTCCAGATTTTATGTAGTTTTCTTTAAAAATGTTAATTAAGTCGATTACTTAACATTTATTATGTTTTAATAATTATATTATGATTAGAGTTAGAATTAAATGACGCTTAAGAAATTACTAAATTTAGAAATAACTACTTAGGGATTTATAATTAAGAGAAATCAGGTGATTCAAATAAATGAATAAAAGTGTGATGAATTAATGATTGATTAAGAAAATAACAGATAATAATTGGATAATTAAGTTTTACTGATAATTAAAGATATTAGTAAATGATCAAGAAACAGTTAATTAAGAAATTAAATCACTTGATTAAGGAAGTAACTGATTAATAATGTGAAATAAAGTAATTATGTATTAAGACTAAATAATTAGTTAAGAAATTATTAATTAAATAATTTGAAAGGAAATAAGTATTTGATTGTTAATTAATGATAAATTTAACAGAGTTCAGTAAGGAATGGTTCCGGCCTTGTGTTGCAGGGGATGAAGGGAGTAATCCTCGGTACGGTGATCTAGGCCCCGTACTGTGACGGGCGGTACCCCAGTTGCCCTGCCATTGTTGGAAATCCATTTTCCCTACGAGACCCTACGGTTTTGATTTGTATTACCCACTTTCATGGCTAGTAGCTGGAATCTAATAGATGTAACAATTTCGGCTATTTTCTATTTACTTGAAAACCCTAGACACTATTATAATATCACTGTATTCCTATGAAATGTTTTGGTTAGCGTAAGGTAAAAACTTACCCGTATTTATTTATGGGGAGTCTTACGTGATACCTTTATTTTCAAATGTTTTTCAAGTTAAACAACTTTAACCCGTTTACTCATACCAGACCCATGTCTGACCCGGAGTTTATATTCTGTGTTTTCATAAACTCTCGGGTACCCAAATTTTTACGGGTAGTCAAGGGATTCAGGTTAGATTTGACGTATTCTGGAGGAGCAATGGAGCAGGAGGCTTCAACGTTTTAGATATATGTAGTTCCGCTGTGTTAGTATCTCTGAGTCATATTGTATTGAGTTGTATTAACTAGACAGGAATTTATAACTGCCTAGTATGTGATATATGATCAGTATAACTCTGATTTATGTATTAAACTATGTAATATTTATGTGTTATATTATATTTTGTTCCGTTCCGCTGTGAGATTTTGATGTTGTTGTTCTTTCTTTCTCTTTCTTTTCTATTTTCTACCCCTTTCTTTCTTAATGATGATACGTCTTTCTAGTAGTAGAAGGGCGGGTTGTCACATCCAGCCAGAGGTGTACCAATGGATAGTGGGAAGTTCCTTAGCACGATCATTTGCTGGAAATCCAAACGAAACAATACGCGCCTGGTATGGTTTTAATTGTATAACCTTCCATGGAATGTGGTGGTAATCTGCTATTGAACACGGTGGCTATAGTAGGCATAAGTGTGAAATGCCTATGCTGGCTAAGATTTATATTATAGTTTCGAAATGTTTTCCACTGTGCACCTATAATAATAATATCAAAATAAATTTTCTCGTATCAAGCATGTTTGACTATCATAAGGAGAAATCTCCTCCAATTCTACGTTTGCATGGTGTATGCGGTGGGAGGCCTTATGGTAGTTTCATTTTCTAAAAAGCATTGCAAATTTATTTTAAATTCCTTTGTTGTTTGTTTTTAAATACCAAATGTTTTTGTTACTCACACCAATCCCATGACTGGCTTGGATTTTATTGTTCCCTTCCTAAACTCGGGGTGTCCACTATTTTTCCACACGGGCAGTCTAGAGTTGGGTTTCTCAGATAGTCAGGTTTAGTAGATTATCTAGAGTTAGTCCAATCTTCGGATCTGGACGAGACTTGCTTATCTAGGGGATACGTGATGTTGGTTCGAGCTAGCTTTGGATTGGAGCATTGGATTTGGGGATGCATTCTTTTGGAGTTATGATTCCGCTACTAGTGTTATCTATTCTTTCCGCCGTGTCTTGTATTTCAGATAGAATTAATATCTGATGTATCATTCTGTTGTATCATATGATTTCAGATATTTTCTCTGTCATTGTATTAATGTTATATATATATATATATATATTGATATTCTTTTCTTCAATTGTGTTATACTTAATGGTGTCATAAGCTCTGGCACACCAGATACGACGATTGGATCTGCGGCATTTGAATATGAGTGTCATATTCGGTGCCGATTTTCGAAGGTCGAGTCAGGACCGCTACATTTGGTATCAGAGCTGAGGGTTGAAACTTTAGCTCAGGGGTATAACATATTAAGTAGCTCATTATAGATAGGGTGAAGTATACCCTAGAATGAGTAATCCCTAAGATATCCGTTCGAATGCCTCAGTAAATTCTCTTACCATTCACTGATAGTGAGTATGAGTGCAAGAAGAGGACGAGCTAGGGGACAGGAGAGTACCACTATAAATGGTCAATATCCTGCAATAGTGGAAACAATTTTCTTTATCAATTTCCTTTGATTCGATCCCAAATTCTTTGATTGCTTCATAGCAGCTACGAAAGAAGCTTCAGTATGCTGATGGACCAACGAATTGTTATAGAAATTCCTTGTCTTTATCGGTTTCTCATCAGCTTTTCAATTCTTCGATGGTTCCTGGTAGATCCAGGAAGATGATTTGATATATTTGCATGGGACATAAACTCCAAATAGGTCAGAATTGTTTATTTAGATGAATTGGTTGCTTTGGTTGTTATGGCTGATAGGTATACTTCAGTTCTAAACTAAAAGTTTTGAAATTGTATCCATATATCTGTCTATTTTTGGGTCCGGATATGTTCTACGAATGGTTATTTATCCCTTCAAACTAACTAGTGCCCCTGCATATTTCGTAGATTTGATGACCTTAGTATCCTGTGAAGTATTGAATGTGTTGTTCTCATATTATAGATATTTGGATTTGGTGAGCCAAATGCATTATTGATAGCCAGTTTGACCTGGAAAACTGTTTCTCTGTCTTTGTGTATCTATCTTTGTTGTTTTCGTGCATGTAAATTTCGGGGACGAAATTTCTTTAAGGGGGAATCTGTAACGATCCTGGATTTTTATTGAGTTCAAATTGATAATTAATTTAATTTTTGATTAAAAATTGTGAAATTAATTGGTAAATTGAAACGAGTTTCTCTAAATTCAAATAAAATTTGTGTCAACTCATCGAAATTGAAATCTTATATATATATATGAATATATATGTATATGTGCCTATATGAGTAGATTTGAATTTATATATATGTATATTAGATTTGAATTCAAATTTTAAGCAAATGGTTTAAAGATAATCTGAATTTATAATATAAGTAGGAAAATAAATAAATAATAATAGATAAGTAAATTAAATGTTAGATAGTTAAACTTCAAAAAGAAATAAAATAAATATCTCAAAATTTTAGTTATGTAAACTATAAATAAGTACTTAGGATAATTCTTAAAATTGGATATGTATACAAAAAAATATACATAAGATAAATTATATAGTTATGTAATGATATAATGTAAACACATAGATAAATTATAACAACATAATAAATATAGGATTTTATTTATATTTCAAAGCAATACGACTAAAGAAAGAAAACAATACATTCAAATATGAAACATGACAAGAAAATATATATAAGTGTGATTGCAAAAGTAGACACTAATAAATACATTCACATATGAACAAACAAATAAAAGAAGATAAGAAGCTTATAAAACAAGACAAAGTAAAAATATATATGTACAAAATAAATATCTATGTACAAATAAGTAAATGAAGATATGCATAAGCTTACAAAGGAAGATAGTAACATATTTCCAGTATGTAGATTAAAATGTCTATAAACAAGACAAAGGGAATTAATGCTAATTAATTCTTAGCATTCCATCATGTAATTTCAGCCACCAAATGAAAGGAAAAAAAAATCTTTAGTCAAAATACAAAACAAGGAAAATATCTTACTTTTGTACAAAAGAAATATCAACCTGTACAACTCATTTCTTATATACTAATATATTCAATTCAGTTTCGTCCATCAAGGTAAGAAAAAATCTGAAGTCATACCATCTTCAACTTTAAACAAAATTCAAACTTTAAACAACAATACAACTTCATTTAAAACCAGAGAATCAAAAGGCTTCAAATTGCAATTTTCACAGCAGTTTCAAACAATAGCAGCCCTTTGTTCTTTCTTTTGAAGCAAGGTGAGTAACATTTTCTTTAAAATTTAAAGATATAAATCTGTTGCAAGCATATATATAACTAAGCATGGTAGTATATCTATATGACTTCTCTGTGTACACTTGAATGTTGAAGTATTTGTGCAGTCTAATGATTATATTGTCCTCTGTCTACAATCTTAAACTTAAGATTTGAGTTCAAAGATCCTTTCCACTTGATTTACTCAATGTTTGGACATAGTGCTAAAACAAACATTGTTTGTTATAGCATAAACTAAAGGTTAAAAATTTATTTGAGTTTAAATAACTTAGTATTCTTTCTGGAAAACAAGATAATCTGAGCAAATTCTAAATGAGTCAAAATTCAAACTTCATGATTTACGAATTAAGGTGTATAAATGAAATTCTTATACTTTAATATTAATTTTAAAGCATGAATTAAAATTTTAAGATAGAGGGGGAAAGAGCAGTTCGAGTTTGTTTGAATTTCATTATTTTGGTGATCTATTGGGTCGTAGTGGTCGGGACCTTTGGTGGTGATGGAGGGATTAACAAGGGTTCGGGAAAAATAGTGGGATGGTGGTCAGACCACGGTGGTGGCGGCGGCGCACGATTTTCGTTTGTAAACCTAGTTTTAGGTGAGTTTTCCAATTTGATTCGTTTGTCATCGGCATACGATCGAGTGCTTCGTGATTTTAGGCTTTGATAGGAGGAGAGTTGGCGAAGTGATGGCTGGAATTTCAGGAGTTCTGGTGGTCGAGGTTGTGAGAATGCTGATGATTTCTAGGTTCAATGGCGAAACCAGTGATGCTCCAGGTTTTAGCTTTGAACTCGAATCCAATTTCAAGTCAAGGGTGAGCGATCTGACGATCGGAGTTGGGTGTGAAGAGGTTTTCAGATGAGGGAGGACCATCGGAGATGGTCGGAGGTGATCGGAAGCCACCGTGCACGTGCACGGTGTACTTCTTGGTCAAGTCATTTGTGTTATTTAGAGTAGGGGAGATGTAACAACCCGCATATTTATCGAGTTTGTGTTTAAATATTTTATTTAAATAGTAACTCGTTAATCGGATTTTGGTCCGAAAAGCTACTTTTTGCAAACGGTCAAATTAGGACTCGAGACCACTTCCATTGAGTTCGAAATGTCGTTTACAACTTTTTAAGTATAAACATCGATAGGTTTGGAGTTAGTGAAATTTCACTAAATTTTCCCGCTTTGGACTTTGGGTTAGTTTAGCCTATTAAGCCCAAGTTCCAACCCTCTTCTCCTCACTCTTCATAAATTTCCTAACTAATCAAGCTTTGGCATTAATGGTGGAGGGAATGGGAAATTAAAATTCCAAAACTCAAATTCAATTGCAATCCATCTTTCTACTCCAAATTCAAGAAGAAGACATTGGATTCAAGCTTCTTGTGCTTAGATAGAAGAAGGATTGATTCTTGCTTGCTTAAAACTTCATTTTCATTGATATTTGGTGCAAAGGTGAGATTTTTATCTCACAAATCTAGTCTATATCTATTTTGGACTGTTGGGAATGATTCCCTATCACTTTAGCATGCATATTTGCTTTTGGTTTGGATTGGATTGGCGAAAAACTCCGATTTTTGGTGTTTGGGTGAAATTTCTGCATTTCGGTCGTTCTGGCCGTTTTTAGCTCGCTCGGAGTTAGGTCGTGTGGACCTTAGGTCGTAGGTCGCGTACGAGTTAACCCCTAGGTCGTTCTGGCCATTTTCGTGTTTTCGGAGTTAGGTCGCCCAGGACCTTAGGTCGTAGGTCGTATGGCCGTTAGGTCGCTCTGCTTTGGCTCTGGCCATTTTTGCTCACTCGCAGTTAGGTCGCTCACGACCTAGGACTTAGGTCGCTCGCGAGTTAGTACCATTAGGTCGCTCGGCCTTGTTTAGTGCTAGGTCGCTGGACCATTTAGGTCGTTCGACCCTTAGGTCGCGGGTTTTTAGGTCGTTAGGTCGTTAGGCCGTTAACCCACTAGGTCGCATGGCCTATAACCTGTTAGGTCGCTCGACCGTTTACTCCATTAGGTCGCCCAACCCTACTACAAGTATTAGGTCGTATGACCTTGTTCCACTAAGTCGCTCGACCCTTAGGTCGTAACACATTAGGTCGCACGCCTTTCACACCATTAAGTCGCGAGTTTAATTAGGTCGCTCGGCCTTAAAACGTTAGGTCGCTCGACCTGTGCTATTGTTAGGTCGCTTGGCCATTTCAGTTAGGTCGCATGACCATAGGGTTGCTCCAGTTAGGTCGCTTGACTCCTTAGACCCCTAGGTCGCAACCGTTAGGTCGCTCGACCCTATTCCCCTTAGGTCGTTAGACCCCTAGGTCGCAACCGTTAGGTCGCTCGACCCTATTCCGCACCCCCACCTTGGGGGGTTGCCACCCCCCCTGGACCCCCCCTCCGTAGGGGATCTTATCTGAAAAACATTGAGCTGATTTCCTTGGATTTTATTCACATCTCCGTATGCGATTTTTGTGACTGATTGTTTCTACAATTGCTTCTGTGTTTTGTCACTTCATAATATAAAGGTTTCAATACTAGTAGTAAATATCAAAACTCTTTTAACAAACAATTTCAACTCTATTTTTAATAACAAAGCTCTTTTCTTAAACCGTTTTCCAATCTATTAGTATATACAAGCCTTTACCTCACTCGGATGAGAAATCTAATTAAACGACTTAGTAAAACAAGTGGTATGAAACGCTTGCGTTCACTTCGTCGGTTAATTCTTGGACTTGTTCGATTGAACCTCTTGTGACAATTTTATTAGTGAAGATTTACAGTTTGTTCGTAAATATTTAAGTTAAGCAAGTGGTTATGGGACATGAAGCTAAACTTCTATATTTACTAGCTTAGTGTAATTGACACTTCTCGTTGATCTTGATGATCGCTTTATGAATTAGACTAGCAATTGCGCGATGTCTCTTTCATTGCAAGGTTAGACTAGACACCACTTGTGTGATTCCATTCACACATACCTTTCTGCTTTTTGGTTAGTCTTGACCTCAATCTGTGTGATTCCATTCACACATGCGGGGTAGCTCCCCATGGTTTTCGGACCGTCATGTGATAGGCCTCTTTCCCTTTTTATGATTTCTGGATTTCTCGTGTTGATTTCTGGAATTTATGTCATTGACTTGTTATGAGTACAAGTTTAGGGTATGATGCCCTCTTCGAATCTTTGAGAAGATTCTTGTGATATTGATTATCTCTTATTGATTGATCTTCTGTTGATCATTATTTACATACTTATAGTGGTATGTCGTTATGGATGTTTATGTTTATGCCATATCTTTTATGTTATATCATGTCATCTGATATTTATAGCTAGACTGATCCGTTTATTATTTTCTTAAATAATACTCGGGTCAGACCGAGATGTTACAGGTGCTTCTGCTTGACTTCTTCCCAGGGATTCATTACTCTGACTTTTGGCTAACTGTTTAGATTAGCAGTTTTTGTTGTATACACTTGAGATATAGACTCATAGTTGTATTCTTTTGTATAGCACGTGTTGCTATTCTTTTGTATTATCGTGGATCTTACTGACCACTGCTCTGATGTACACTTTTATGTGTTAGTTATATATTCATATCTACTTCCGCCTTTGTGATATGGATATCTGTGACTGATTTGTGATATGATTATTTCTATGTTTGTTTCCGAAGATTATTTATAGCCACCGTGTGATAAGCAATTACATGGATGGTCGCTCCTCAACAGCCTTATTCTCCGTGCTAGCTGACAGCACTACTCCGGAGTGTTCTTGGCTAGCGTGGGTATAGAGGTGGGGCGTCACAGGAGAGCCTGGAGAAATTCTCGTGCAGATTGATGTTTGACTCGAAGGCTCCAGGTTTGGACTCGAAGCAAAAATAGTCATGGCTTAGGAAGATGTTTTGTACAGGTTTCCAACACCTGTTCTGTTTGAAATTTTAGAATTAAATTTTAAATTCTAAGCAAGGTTTAAACTGAGTTTAAAATTAAAGTTTAATATGAACTCAAGTTCAGTTTGAAACTTAGTTTGTGAATAAATAAAGTTTTAAATAAAAAAATTGTTTAATAACTAAAAAGTGTTTTAAGCATTTATGTGTATTTAAAAGAATTTGTATTTAAAATGGGAATTTGAATTGTAAAGAAATAATTTAAATGTAACGACCCGTAAATTTTCAATAATTAAAATAGCTAATTTAATAAGATTTCGTGATTTAGTGTTAGAAAAAAAAATTTGTAAGTCGTTTGGAATAATAATAACTAGAATGAAATGCAACAAATTTTATCTAAGTTAATTATTTATGAATTGAATGAAATCACAGATCAATTGAAATAATATGTAGTCAAAGGTAATTGAATGAATTTGTATTGAATTGGTAATTGTGACACTTGTTTATAAATAATAAACTTATAACTAATTAAAAGTAGCGGTGATAATTATTTAAGTTACCTATTCATTTAGTTAGTCGAATAAAATTTGAGAACCAATTGCAATTGAAATGAAAGTTTATATATTAGTTGAGTGCATTATCTCTAACTGTAGTTAAATAATAATGTGGAATTCATTTGATGTAATATAGTAAATCGACTGATAATGAAATTTTATTTAAAAATCCAATATTGAAAGCCGTCAAATATTGAACAATTAAATTGTTTAAATTTAATATTTGGAAACTATTGAATTAATTGAATAACGGGAATTGAATAACTGTTTTAATGAAAATGGTTGTTCTATAATTTGAATTTGTTAAATTTTATAAGTTCGTTTGAATATTTCAAAAGATAGTGATTTAATAATAATCAAATTTGTTTAAATTTATTATTACAAATGTTTGAATAATTAAATTCCGAATTTGATACGATTAATTTGATATTGAAATTTAATATATGAAAATAGAGTGAATAATTGAAATTTGATTTAATATGATTCAAATTGGTTTCCAAAGTGAATGTAAGTTATATCGGGATTATAATGGAGTTAATAAGATTTTAAAAATTGGAATTTATTGGATAATTGAATAACGGGTTTAATATGTTTAAAAATGATTTGTAAAATTTTATTTTATCATATTGGAGTTATAGTGATGTTATAGAACTTCTAAAACTGAATTTAAAATTTATTTGCGAAAATTGAATATTTTAATATTTAATTATCGATTGAAAAATAGCCAATTTTTGAACAGTCTCAGAATTAGACGAAACTAGTTCCATTGGATCCGTAATAGTTAGTTATTATCGGATTTCAATTTTCGTAGCAATCGGAGTTGTCGTTTGACCGTGGCAGTTCGAAACGCTTCGAAATTGTTTTAATATTAATTTAGCGAGTTAAAATAGTCATTTTTCAAACGGTCTCGGATTTCGACGAAACCAGTTTCATCGGATCCGTAATATCATATTATTGTAAGGTTTCAAATTTCGAGTCAATCGGATTTACCGTTTGTCCGGGGCGAGCCCAAACACAGAAATTTGATTAACCGATTTAATTTCAAATCGATCGTTTATTGCCATAACTCACACATACGATAGAATTAGCTTCCGAAACCTATTCCATTGTGTCCGGAACGTGGGGTAAACCCTAGAAACGCCAGCCGGCACGCTTCGTTTGGAGTTTGGAAAATTTTCGATGAATAGTGTTTTGGCGATTTTCTATAAAAGGACCCCCACTTTCTTTGTTTTGCATAAACCCTAGGGTTTCAGCCCTTAGCCGCCACTTTCATTTCAATGGCCTGAAAATTTCGAAACTTCTTCTTCATTTTCCTCTCAATCCATCAACAATTAGCAAAAACTCTCAACTACAAAGTTGTAGAGGGCATCGAGATCTACAAATCCAACTGTCATGATCGTGATTGGGTCAACGGATCGTCGGGAAATTGACCACAAAGTCAACATGTTTTTCACGTTTTTCGAGGTGCCTGGACTGACCGAGCTTGGAGATATGGTAGCCGAAGGTGGAGGGAGGTTGTAGCTTTCCAATGAAGGCCTCTAATCGAATTTTAAGCAAAGGATTTGGTCGCAAAATGGAACCCTAGTTCGGCTTCTAAGTGGGTTCCTTGCATCCTATGTTCTGTAGAGAGAACGTGAGATGTAGGAGAAGGGAAAGGACGGCCACGATCTGGAAACAAGGCAGTGAACGGTGGATGCAAGCTAAGGGTTTAAAATTTGAAGATAATGTTGTTAATTTATGAATATAAATTCGTGTAACTTTGAAAATTCATATCTTTTTCATACGATGTCGAAAACGCGCGAAACCAGTTACGTTGGAGTCGTATGGACGAGTACTACGCTATGGAACTGGATTGGGATCATTTGAAGCTAGAGAAAATTTTGGGTTAAATCGAACGTCGTTCGATTTGATTTAAAATCGTAAAAATCAAGATGAGTGTTTTATAACGCTCACAACGTACTAAATATCTTTATGCTAGTTAAATTTGACATTATGAAGTGATATGAATTTTTTTGTCGTTGTTTGATAGAATTTAATTGTCATTTGAATTAACCGTCGAAAATTAAATTGACAGTTAAATTTGAAATTAAATTTGAAATTGAATTGCGATTTAATTACCTGACATCGATAACTATGAAATTGCCATGAATTGTATTGCCTATTGGATGATGTATTTCGATGGATGCTATTGGTTGATATTTGAATGTTTGGATGTTTATTTGCTTATATATATCCTGTTATGCATACATATGTACTGTGATTTAATTTAAGTAATATATACTCATCCCTGACATTTAATTGAAATAAATAATTACTTGGCCATAGGATAGAAAATTATATACGGACACCGATTTGGCTAAATTAATAATTTTTAAAAATCGTCGATTTGAAATTTATTTAAATGTAGATGTAAAAGTTATAAATAGAAATCAAATTTATAGAAATCAAATTTATCGGAGAAATTGAGTTTGGAATGTTGAAATAAATTTTTTTTAAAAGAAATTTTTAAATAATATAAGTCGAGACTTTGAAATTTAAAAATTGAGATTTGATTGAATTTCGAAATTTGATTTGTATAAAGATTTAACCTTAATTCGAGCTTTGAATATTACTAAGTAAAAGTGATATAAAAATGATATTTTGAAATCGAGCTTGGAATTGAATCATATATTGAAATTTGGATTTAAACTTGAATATTGTTGGAAAATTTGTTAAGTGTTATAAATGGGTATTTTGAAATCAAGCTCCAAATCGAAAAATTGAAATTGAATAAATTGAAGGTGAATGTAGAATTGAATTGATTTGAAGTTAAAGTTGACATTGTTTTGAATTGAAATCGAAATTGAATCGGTAGAATGGAAATTGAAGGTGATTTGAATTGGGAAGTTATAATTTGAATGGATTGATTTTGAAGCTGTTTTATTTTGTTTTCCAAATTACTCGGTTATATAAACCATTTTGAATACTTAAACTATTTTAATCTATTTTAAACCCGCTTAACCTAATTTAAATTATTTTAAACTAAATTTATCTATTTCAAATCCATTTTAAGATTTTAAAGTATTTTAAGTATTTTAATTATTTAAACTACTTTTAAACCACTTAAAACTATTTTTCTAAGGTTCCAAACTGGTTAATAAGGTGAAATGTTTATGTTTAAATCTTGAATTTAAATATGAATTGAGTTAAATGAAGTTGCAACCTAAATTGAAATTCGAAATGATCTTGAAAACGAAATGAGATATTGATGCGAAAAATGTTTTTGAAACGGAATCTTACAGTTGAATAGATATGATGATATTTGAAATGGATTTGATTTTTGAAGCGAATATGATATCTTGATATAAATTATGAATCGATTTGAAATGTAAAAGAGCCAACGGTGTAGTAATACGTAGTTATTAAAGAGACCGGGATCGGATATGGACATACTCTCTGTCGATACCGAAAACCACTTTAATAACTTGTATACGCGGAGTGTTGATCCAGAATGAAGTGGATGGTTTGGTGAACGCGTTGACTGAAGAAAGAGAACGATATTGGATGACCCCTGACATGACTAAAACAGGAGCCACGCCGGGCCATTGAGGTTCGCCACCTCTAGCGGACACACTTCTTCGATACCATTTCTATTACATTTGTGATGCGATTTGGGTGCACCCTTGATTTGGGAGTGTTGTTTCGCGGTGTTGGGGTGGCTGCTGGCTATGCCCAACATCAGTCCGGATCACGCAACTACTAGCATCCTAGTTGGTATCGCCTCATGTACCTTGTCATACTGATTATCCTATTCGCGACCACTACGTTTTGTTTTGTGTTATACCTATGGGGTACCCTCTGATAACCACCAGTTTACGGTGGGGCTTACGGTGTTGTATAGACTATGGCATTATAAAATGTGTTAAGGGGGATTATGGTAACGCCTTAACGCTATTTTGATACTTTATATTACTGATAGGCATTACCTACTTAGCGTACATTACTACATAGTGGATAGTTTCACGGATCCTTGAGAGATGGAAAATCCCGTAACATCTCTTAAGTTATTGCATGCACGTTGACACTGGATAGGAGATGTCAAACCCCGTAAACATCTCCGACGCCGTTACACTCATATTTATGTACGATTGATTTAACTTTCATAAGGGTATTTTAGTCCTGACTCGAGTGTTTTGTCATTTCATTACGCTCAGGTCAGACCTGAGTTTTTTCAGATTTTGAAGATCTATTCTGGAGGACGAAGACGAAGATTTGGTATACTATTACTATTATTACCCTTGCATCATGCTATCTGGTGCATTATTTTATTTGTTCTGTTGTATATGTATAACTCTGATAAATGTTGTATAAATAATTGTCAAAGTATAGTAAACGGCTTCATGAACTGTTTATTTGACTATTATATTTTATCGTTCCGCTGCGAGATTCTGTGTTGTTTCATTTCCTTTATTTCTCTTTCTTTTTCTTTTCTTATTTATCCCAATAACCATCTGCCCTTTTGAATGGTTTGGAATCAACATGTGTATTTGATCGTCGGTTTAAACTGTCCAAAAAGGCGGGTCGTTACATTAAACAAGTTTAGATCAAATTTTAAACTTGGACTTAAATTACATCTGAATTCCAGATTTTGAAATTTAACAAGGTTTTATAAATTTAAATATTTAAATAAGTTTAAATGTAAAGAATTCGTTTAATATGTGAATTCAAGGGAGATTGATGTTGAACTCTTTGAAATTTCTTTTATAACAAAAGTACTACTTTAACATGCAAATTTAAAGATTTAAAAAAAATTAGTTTAAACTTTATTAAAGGAATTAGTATTCTATTTAAAACTTGGAATTTAAACTGAAATTTTAAAAGTAAATTTGTAAATCAATGTTTCAAAACATATTTGTGAATGGTAATTTAATCATCACTAAGAATGAGTTTTAACTTAAGTTAATGAAAATTTAATGATTTATAATTCGTTAATTATTAAGTTAATTTGAAAAGATAATTAATGTCTTGTATTAATTAAATTCGTAATTACAAGTTTAAAATTTATTAATTAAAGCTAGTTAATTTAATTAAGGAAGGATTAAATTATAATTACGAATTCATTAAGTTACAATTAACGCTTAATTAATTAGATAAGTAGGATTAATCAATGAGTTAATCAATGAGTTATTAAGGCCAAACAATTTTAATTAATAATCATTAATGTAAGTAATTTCTTTAGTAAAGTAATTAAAGAATTGTTATTAGTTAATGAAGGTCATTAACTAAATAATTAATTAATGTGATTAATTTTAACAATTAGTTAGATTAATTGATTAATGATAATTAATTATGAAATTGTGCAAGTGTAATTACTTTATGGTAAGTAACTAAAGGTTTAATTTCTTAAAATAATTAATTAAGGGGTTAATTAATTATGTAATTGGTTTAAATTTTATCTTAATTAATATGATTAATTAAGCATAATTTAATTAATTAAGGTGATTGATTAATTAATTTATATCAAATGATTTGTAATTAATTAATCAGGATTGGATAATTAATTCATAAGTAATTAATTTACTTGGAAATAAATTGAATTAATCAGGATTAAACAATCAATTAATCCTGCTTATAAACAATTATTGAATGCTTGACCTTACTTATGAATGATTGTAGTGTATGAGATGCCTTGAATTGATTGTCCTATCTGATCTGTGATATTTTGTTTGTAGATTGAGCTGTGTGTAATTTATTCATTTATTTATTATACATTTGTTTATTAGTTGTGAATCTGTAAAGGACGATGAGCGTCATAGTTTATACTGCTTATCAACTATATTTCTGTGTTTTGACCTGTGATGATGATGATGATGTTGCACTATTGTGCTAAACCCCGGGACCACACCATACACACACGAATATGGATTTCACGAGGAAATCGATTAAGTCAAAGATTTTTCAAATGATTTTTAAATAGACAATTTGAATTCAAACGGTTTGGAAATGGAATCCGGTTAAATATGGGAAGCTTTTGAAATGAAATTTCAAGATAAAATTTATTTTTGAATAACATGATAACGCTTTGAAATTTAAATAATTTGATTTAAATTTGAATTCAATATTTGAAACTGAAATTCTATGAGTTGAATCTAGGGACTAAAGATGTATACAAGTTTATATGGGTTAAACCATTTCAAATGTATTGATTTGGGAATTTGAATTTAAATTCAAAGGCTTTAATTCGTGCAAATATAATTGGATTCTTCCTAAATGAAAACTATTTGTTTTCAAAAATAAAAGCTTTCACATAAGAAATGGACTTCCAATTTGTGTAGAAAGGATTTCTAGTTAAAATGAAAATCACTTCCAAGTTAGGGAAACAGTTTGAAAGCTATAAGTTTAATCTTTGTAACTAAAGATTTAAGGAGTTAATCCCATCTAAATGGGTATTGTTTCTAATACCCGTAAATGGATCTTTGTGAAAGTGGGTGAATTTTGTGAAACAAATCTTTTCCATTTAAAGATTTGAAATGGTAATTTGTTTAAACATTCAAAAAAAAGTTTGCATTTTATCATTTGTGACTTAACTGAAATCCCATATCCATATGTTTTGAAATATTGCGCTCATTATTCGGTTTAGCCGGGAGAGGACCTTATGTCATATAACCCATTCCGAATAGTGATACGTCGTTATGGATGGAATTTAAAGACCGGTGGTGAAGATTGGGTATTTTTGAGAACGATAGGATAACCTATCAATTGATTCTGCACTGAATTGCTGTAACGACACGGAAATTTCTATCCCGAAAATTCCAGATAGTTAGTCAAAAGAAGAAAAGAGAAAGAAGAAGAAACAAAAAACTCTGAATTTCACATTCGTCGCGGATAAAATATAATAGCAAATAATAACAGTTATACAAAGAAAACTATATCTGTCAATTTATATTTATGCATCAGAGTTACAGTATCCTATACAAATTGCGCAGTATAGACAACCTATCCAGATAATAACAATTCTGTAGCAGAATCCACTCCATACGCTCCTGCCATCTAGCTCTCCTCCCGAGCTCCAGAATGTCCTTACCTCAAATCTGTAATACTCGGTCTGACCCGAGCATTACATCAAAGTAACACCCAGGTCAGGCTGGAAACCATCGTGAGTAAACCCATATAATATGAAATTTCAAGTTATAACACATGAGAATATTAGGGTAACTCGTATCTGTTACGAGTTCTCCTAGCCAACATTTATCACACAAAATATTCAGGTTAATGTTCATATTTTGAAATTTATTCCATTCTAGCCTGTTTGTTCCACACATCATAATTATGAGAATTTGTTTTTTGATTGCTAATTCGAAGCGGTTTCGGGTAATACAGATACCCGATCCTAGTCACTGCGAATTCAATATCATTCTAATCCAATTTATTCAAGTGAAATACAATTCAATATATATATATATATATATATATATATATATATATATATATATAGGGTGTCATTTACACAATAATTCATCCTAGAAAGGTAACCACCTTATCACCGTCCAACCAAAACCTATCACTGATATTTCATATCAGAAATATCAATAATTCCAACGCATTCAATCTTTTATGAGTGAGCTTAATCAATCATAATTAATCATAAATAGTAATTAACCTTTTTGTCACTACTTACCTTAATAAATTAATTCCTTAATTAATTATTAGTCCTTCAATAAATTACACCGAGTAATTATTTTACTAATTACTTCTACAAAGTAATTACCCTTGAAATACATCCCATTATTTCATTATTTCTTTAATTAATTACATTTCGAAATTTTCTATCATCTACTTTTACTAAGAAATTACACTTGTTTATCTCATTAAGTATGTGTGCCTAATCCATCATCAAGTGATCCTCTTTAATTAACTTAAGACTAACATTATCTTATTAATGTCTTAATTACCCCTAACATTTTAACATAATAATTTACTCCACTAAATTAAATCATTTAATTAAGTTTGAAATGAAATAATTCTTTAACTTAATAAATCAAGTTAAAACTTCTTTTAAATAACTTTAAACATTTATCCAATAATAGTTTAAAACTATTTTCAATTTAAACCCTAATAACTTGCTTAAAATTTCATTCAAAACTAAGTTTTAAAATAACTTTAAAATTTACTTAACAAAATTTAAATCAAACAAATTCAAACTTCTCAACCAATGACCAAGGAAAATAATAATTTCATAAAGTAATTTATATAAGAAGGTTTTAAACAAACAACAAAATAATGTATTTTAAAATTTTCAAACTTTGTCCTAAAATCTTTTAATACTCTGCTTCAAGACTTGCTTTGGGTCAACCCCAAGATTTACTCGGGTCTAATCCGAGTTACCTTCCATTCACCAAATTCAGTTTTCGTTTAGTCAAGTTTTAAATTTAAAACATGGATCTGAAAATATCACTCTCGTTTATTCGAGTTTTTACTCGAGTCACTCACCCCAATACTCGAGCTCACCTTCGAATCACTTCCCATACCAACTCACTGATACATACAAGTCACCGTGCACGTACATCTTCGCCAGAGACACCTCCAGCCATCGATCATCCTTTCGGCAGGTCGACTTTCGACACTGCAACCACTTTCCATCATCAAATCACAAATTCCAGCCTTCGATCGAAATCGAACAATCCATTCGAACCTGTAAACTATACGATCGCCAGAAAACTCCTCGACCAAGCTATCTCGACCACCAGAACCGCTACAACCTCAGCCACGCATCCATCATACTTCCCTACAACCCTCACCAAACCCCAACGCCACTTGATCAATCCTAGGCAATGTAGTTTACCAAAACCCAAACGTCACCAAAACTAGGTTTAAAAACTAAATCACCACACTACCGCCGCCTCGACCATCAAAAATCATCCCTGACATTTTTACGCAACAACCTGATCCCTTTGTTGACTCCAGAAGGAATTTCGACCCTTCAAATCCATTTGATCGTCAGAGGTGGCCAAATAAAAAATTCCAGACAATCCCAAATTTCGAACTCAATACATTATTAAAAATCTTTCCTTTAGTTTTAAAAATCACAATTTTCTACATGGATTCGAATTATAATCTCGAATCATCAAATTATGATGTTTGATATGATTTTTTTTTTAAAAACTGATTTTGAATTTGTCTGCAAATTTCCATATTCTCAGAGAACCTTATTTTGATTCACTTAAAACTATTTTAAAAGTTTAAATCTTGTTAAATCTGACAAGTTTTGTTCAGAAACTATCTCTAAAAATAAATCAGAGGAATGAGGAATTGTTTTTGAACAGATAAATGCCTGAACCTGGAAAACAAAATCGCATTTGTCTGGTTAATCTTAGACATGCATCACAGTTACACACATATAAACATATTTTTAGAACTTAGAACCATCATGCAAACGTTTTCAGGCATACATCACTTGTTAACTTCAGTCAAATGTCACTGCAATAAGTTTAGAGATATTTCCAAACTCACAGTTTAAAGAATAGAGGCTAGTACTAAGAACAGATATTATAAAATCATCAAAACACCAGGCTTCCATATATGCAAACATGCAAAGCAACCATCACCCGGTGATTCACATATTACTTATGTTTTGAATTTTAAATTTACTCACCCTTGCTGAAGAACAGAGCTTGAATCTGTTACAGGCTTTTGATCTTTGTTAAAGTGTTTGCAGGGTTTAGATATTTTTAAATTTTAAAAGATTGGTACATATTTTATAAAATCTTAGATCAAGTTAAAACTTAACTAATTTTCTTGAAAATCCAAGCTTGGCAACGATCAGGTAAAAGAATTGAAATTTTGTTTCAAAAATTTAAATTCTGTATCTAGAACAGGGTAGCACAGAAAATCACATATTTCAACTTTCAAACAGAAAAAAATCACATAAATATTTCTAAGCTAGCATCAGTTATCATAGAAATTTCCACATGAAACAAGCTATAGTTTAGATAAGCTTTTAATTTAAAATTCTACTCACCACTTGAAGTCGAACAGAGAGTTACCCTGTTAAAATGATTCATTCCTTTGAACTTGACTTGATTGTATGATGAATTTTGATTTGCAACTTGTATAATGCTTCAAGTTTGCTGAGATCATGATTTTCATCTTTGCTTCTTTTTTTTAAACTGAGCTTTGATTGATTTTTTTTTCTGTTTTAAACTTACAGGTTTGTGAAATAAGAAAAATGAAAAAATATGGTTCCTTTTTATTTATTATCTATATTACCAAGTTAAAAGAAATATAGGCTATTGCCACTTGATTATTTCATGTCTTCCTTGATTTACATTTGTTAAATTAAATGAACATTTATTAAAAACCTTCCATTTGTCATTTACATATACTTACTAATTAACACTTGTTAGTGTTAAGCCTTATAGATTTACACTTGTCCCTTAGGTACAAATATTTATTTTATATGTTTAAATGGAAGCTTTAGATTAATTTACAATTCTGTAAATGCTTATCTAAATACATTCATATGAAATTTCTTTAGAGAAAATAAAACAAACAAATTATTGACAATTAAAAAACTTCACATTTTTTTATATCTAAAATATTTTAAATATCTATCTTTTGAGTTTCCATTTAAATTTAAAAAATCTAATTTAAAATCAATTTAA
Organism: Allium cepa; assembly: GCA_030765085.1. NCBI lineage: Eukaryota > Viridiplantae > Streptophyta > Magnoliopsida > Asparagales > Amaryllidaceae > Allium > Allium cepa. The sequence continues at coordinate 953,659,568 of CM060941.1, read as the reverse complement.
CAATACATATATATTTTAAACAAACCAAAATTCAATTTGTAATTAATAATTCTATTTTAAAATTATTTATATATTTTTAAAAACAACCCATTATCATTATTGTTTGAAAATAACAATTTTTATCAATTAAAAAATAATAATTTATATAGGGGTTTATTGCATTTAATTTTGCTTGAAATTTCCAGGATATCACATTCCACCCCCCTTTTGAATCTTTTCATCCTCGAAAAGGTACGAACCAGAATTTATTAAAATCCTTAATATCAAAAAAATAAAATTTTGATGTTTATTAAAACTGTTTAAAATCTATATAATATTATCAAAATAGTTTTATAAAAATATTTTTATAACTCGGTGTTTCCACAAGTCCATCTTCGTTCTCATAGAAATTCGGTCATACGTTGATCACGCGTAAGACTGAAAATCTACAAGTGCTTGGTAGACCCCTTTTTAACATCCAGTGAAAATATTTTGAAAAATAATTTTATTAAAAATATAGAAAACATTTTTGAAAATATAGAGAATATCTTTGTGAGAATGCTCTGGAAATCATCACCCCCATCCTTGGTCGCAGTTACATTCCAGGGTTGCGTTGCCATCGCAGCAAAAGTCCATGTAACTGCAGGCACTCTGTGGCCTCTCGATTACGCCATCGATCCCACGACAGATCGCAGTTACATTCCAAGGTTACGTTTCCATCACAGCAAAAGTCCATGTAACTGCAAGCTCTCCGCGGCCTCTGATTTTCGTTGTCAAACTGAAACTTCTCCACTTCTACATTGGTCGCAGTCTACCGATATAAAATCAAACGCAGACTGTTGGCTCTCAGCGGCACACACGACTTTCGCTATGTTACCATAGGTGGAAGTCTATCGATATAAAATCAAACGCGGAATGTTGGCTCTCAGCGGCACACACGACTTTCGCTATGGTATACCCTACTCATAATCCCCAGGAACTAGTTTTGTCCGGACTCCTCATAGGATCAACTTTAGAACCCCCCCCCGGGGCTTAAGGCAGCACCACCCGGTGGCACTCCTGAGAAGTTCATTTCAAGGAAGCGCCTTTTTCTCCAGAGCCATCATCAAACCATTTTATACTATACACATATAGTATCTTTAAATCATACACCTAGTATGATCTCATACAAAGCTCCTTTACACAAAATCGATTATTCCAAAATCGATAATTCTCAAACTAGGCTTTCCAAATTCTCAATATTGATTTTACCTAAAAATCAAAAGCCTCTCCGAATCCAAAGATTCCCAAAACCTTTTCCAAAATTCTCATAAGATCCTTTATATATATATAAATATATATATATATATATATATACACACACATTCAGATATATATAATCTTTTAAACTTTGGATCATTTCAAATTTGTATAAAACTCCCTTTTATAATTCAAAACACCTTCAAAATCCTTTTCTTTTGGCAATAGATTCAACAAGGGAAGTTTCATTTTATAAAACAAAGATATTTAATTTGTTTACTCAAAAATCAAATATCCAAATTTCATTGCTCCTTTCAATATCATTTTCATCCAAATCCATTCAATGTACACATATCATCCGTACGCTATACCAAGTTGATCGCTCGCTCGATCACACATTTTCACTTCCCAACTAGTATCGTCCACCCGACTTCCTAGTGCGGACACACATCTGGTTTCTTGATCAGGAACCGTCATTCTCCTCTTATAGCCATAACTGTGATAGAGAATATCCAAATCCAATCAACAATCCATATCCAGGTTCGCCGTCGAAAATCGAGCGAAAAAATCCCAACTCGGATCGACATACTATCTCGAAATTCTGTGCTCGAATCTGGATCAAATCACCATGCGAATAGAATAACATACGTTCACCCTACGTATTTATCTTTATTGGTTATTAGCCAAATCAATTCCATTTCTATTCACATTCACTTTTATTTTCAATAACTGACTCACAATTTCTTCAATCCATTGGATTATCACCTCTATTCTTATCTCAATTCGGTATTTAACCAATAACAGTTTAAACTCTATCCATTTTAAATTTAAAAATAGCTTGAAATGTTTTAAAAAAAGATAAGTAGTTGAAAAACAATTTATAGTTTGTGAAATAGCTGTAACATAGTTCAGTAATTGTAAAATAATTGGAAAATAGTTAAACAGTCATAGAAATTTTAAATAATTGCAAAATAGCTATAAAAGAATAATTAGTAGTTGAAAATAGTAATTAGTTTATAAAATAGTTGGAAAATTGTTAAACACTTTCAAAAATAATTGTAGAACAAGTATAAGATAATTTGGCTTTTAAAAGAAAGATTGTATATATAATGAATAGCTTGGAAAAATAGGTTTATATTAAAACAATTTATATTAAAAATAGTCCACAGTCAAAACTGCTCACTTCCCAATCTTCATTCTCATCATGTAACAACCCTAGATTTTTCATATATTTTAATATTTGACTTTGTTTTATTTTGAAATTATTTTAAACTTATTTTATTTCTAACATTTCATTTTTTAAATGTAGGTGTTGATTATTATGTGAATTATAATTTTAAACCGGTATAAATTGGATATTTTACTGAAAGATGAATTCCTGTTCAAACTAGTCAAACCTTGACTTTTAAATTTCAAAGTTAAATATTTAAATTCTTAAATTTTATCTTTTATTATGAAAATAGATTTAATAACTTGAATAACTCTTTTCATTTCATTGAAAACGGATATAATTTTTGAAAGTTATGTACATTTCAATTTTGAGTATAATTTGTTTTATTTTGAAATTTTGTCTATTTTAAATTATATAAATCATATTTTCTATGTTATAGTTTATTTTTATATGTGTTAATTTGTTATTTTATGTATATTTTGTCTTTTAATACTTTTAAAGTGATAATAATTTTTTTTCAAAATTTACTGTATTTATTTCCTATTTTTAAAGATTGTTTTCTATTTTTCTATTATTTTCTTCATTTAAATTATATTTAATTAAAATTTAAATATTTATTTTGTGAATGTATTTTTATTTTATGTTATTATTTATGTTTAAAAATATTTTACAAGCTCATATGAATTTTCTAAAAACTATTCTATTTAATTTCAAATTTTCTAGTCTAGTTCACTATTTTAGCTATTTTTCTTAATTTAACTTTATATAATTAATAAATATTATATAAATTTTATATTTTGATAAATTTTTGAAATTTTATCTGGGATTATTATTATTTCTAGAAATATAAAGTTATATAAATTAAATAAGGATATCTGAAGAGTTTTTGTCTTTTGAATTGCCTGTTGCGTTTTTGAATTCCACCTCTTTATTTTCCTCACAACTCTTCATTTCTTTCGGCATAACTCCCCACATTTCAGTTGGCTAATTAATATTCATTTCACGTATCTTCCTTTCCTCCTTCCTGAGAAAAAAATTTCGGCCATCACAAGCTTGGGAAGTTGGTAAAAAAAATTATTTCTTTTATCTCTTTTTCTACTTATATTGTTTATTCTAGTTTGATTTTTTGCACATGCTTTCACCTCTTTTAGGATCGGCCATGCCTCCATTGCTGCCTAGCTGTCTCCAGCACCTGATGGCACACTACCAACACCTCCTCCTCACCAACCATGCCGTGACCCCCTTGGTGATGCCCATCCACAAACTTTTCAAAACAACCCGAATTCCTAGCCTAGCCGAGCACAACATCACTTCCATCTCCTCAACACCCCTCTATCCGCCACCTACCATGCCTCCACCACCTCCATCACCCTTGGCCACACCTCCATAGTGGACCCCACACCTCTGGCCTTGACAATTGGAGCCTTGGCGGAGCCCAAATCCATGACCAAATGCATGTATTCATGCTTATGTGTGTTATTCCCTTCACCCACTTTCGCACCATCACAAACGACATCTAGGCCGACCCATACCCACCATAAACTGACCCAAACACCTGCCATTATTTTGTATTTCCCCTTATGGCTGAGCCTAGTAAAGGTTAAAAGCAAGTGCAAGCATTTCTATTTGATTCTGTGCAGTCTATTCTAGTGTAGTTTTGATCGTAGTTGATTTGAAACTCATCGTTTTTATATTGTCTTGTTTGATGTGTATCCAAGGAATTTGACATTTGGCTCCTCCATTCCAATCTATGTCGTGCTTTTGTGCCTGTGTAGATCTCGTTTGTGAAATTTGTTTTTGGGTCATCAGCTCAAACTAGTGAGTTATTCTCACCAGACAGTTTTATACTTATATGCATAGTAAATCGATCGCTTGTGAATATGTAAACTACGTCACCATATTTTATTTGCTATGTCACTATCATATGATGTTCACACATGATCAAACACTAGTTATATCATATGTTACTGTTATATTATTGCTATTTTGTTATTTTATCAGTTAATCACACTGCAAGTTCCCTTTAGATTAGAATCACTATGGGTTGAAATGATACATACCCGAACGGACTTTAGAATAGGAGAAAATCGTTATGGGCTGAAATGATAGGCCTGAATGATTTTCAATTATTTTCATTTACTTGGGATTGCGGGTTTGAAATGATCAAAATCGGGTTTTCTTTGTAAATTACGGGTTGAAATGATATATTACCCATATCACTTTACTTAGGATAGGAAATGAAATACAGACCCGTTGTTAAAATATGTTTTTCTTAAAATTTTAAAATATTTTATAAATGTAAATATTATAACATTTTGATTTAAATTTGATTAAAAATGATTTTTGTAAAGCATTATTGACTCTCTGAAAAATTTATAAGTGAAATAAATTAATGGTAAAGTTAGAAAATCTGAAATGTAAGTTTTTTGGAAATTATAATTTTGTGATAAATGGAATTTAAATTAAATATGAAAATATGATAAATTTATGATATTTTGAATTAAATGAATTTAAAATAATTTTATAATATATTAATGATTTGTGGATTAATTTAAAATGAGAAATGAATGAATATTTAAGTTGAAATTTTGAAATATAACTAAAATTGGAAATTTGTGAATTTGACTTAAAAGTGAATTTTACGTTAAGTGATTAAAAATGAAATCAAGTTATATTTGAAAATTTAAACTTAAGTGTTAAGTTAAATTTAATTTAATGAATTTAAAATTTAATGTTGGAATTTAATAAGTGAATTACTATTAAATTTTGATTTTTGAATAGAGATTTAACTTTATAAAATCATGAATATAAGGGTATTTGAATGATTGTTTTAAAAGTGAAATTATATGATTTTATATGTTAAAAATGGTTTAAATAAAAATATAATTTTTTGTGAAACTATACTGAATATTTGAAGTTAATTTACTGCATTTCTAAAATGCTATTAATTCTAATGCAAAGGATAATACAGCATTTGTAAATGCTGTAGTTGATAATAATGAACCAAATGGCTCAATTTAAGTAAAGGCTATTATAGCATTTTTTGTGAATGTTATGATGGTTGAATTTAACTAAGTTTATTTGAAACTAATGGAACCCTTGTAACGACCCAAAAATTTTTTGGACTTAATTTGGTTAAATTAATAAGTTTGTAATAAAATTTAGTAGAAAAATAAATAACTTAAAACCTATTTATAGAAATTTAATAGAATCCAAATGAATTAAGTAGAAAAAGGATTCTTACCTGGATATAAAATTTAAAATGAGAAATTAATGAAAATATTAAATTGATTTAAATGCAATAAAAGAGTGTAAATGGTAATTGGAATAAATTAAGGAATCATGTTAATGAAAGTTAATAATTTATGACTTGAATGAAATTCCAATTCAATAAAATCATTTAAATGCTATGATTTGATTTTAAATGGAATATGAGAAAAACAAATGTAAGGATTTGATTAATATATATGTTATTTATTCAGGGTATTGAATAAAATTGGGAATCCAGTTGTAATTAATGGCAATAATGTTGGTATTAGCTAATAAATTAAATTTCAATGCAATACCCATAAATGAATGGAATGAAATGAATGTATATAAATGCATACTAGGTTATTTATCATCAAATAGAAAGAAAGAAAAGTAAATACCGAATTGATTGATGAATAAATATGCATTGAATAGTAATTGAATATTTCGTTAGTATGAATTTAAAGGAATATGGGGTAATTTGATTAAATCAATAAAAGACAATAAATGCAATGATGGTGGGTTATTAATAAAAGTGAATAGGGAAATGATTGTTATAGTAAGAATGGAATTCCAACTTGTTAGAATGGAGTAAATAAACTTAGTAATAAATTTAGTATAGGAAAACGAAATGGAAATATTGATTTAATTAATTCTTATATATATAGTAAATGGCGATTGTTGGATTGTAAATAATAAACTTATTAAAAGTGATCAAGAGTTGTGACCACAAGTTATTATGAGTGATACATATATATTTAATTCATTCAATTGATTTGGAAATCATTGCAATAAATGTAAATTAAATGTTACGTTAAATAAATTAAGGTAATAAATGGATAATAACGTAAATGTTCTTCATAAATATGATGATTTGTGAATAAAGAATGGAAATAAAGTTTCATTAATATATCGGAATTTAATTTACCATAAAGAGGTTAATTGCAAACAAATGAGTTAAATGTTTAAATAGGAATCAAGCTTTATGTATTGATTTGGGTTTATTGCAATTAATTTAAAATTTAATAATAAAATTTTACGTTAATTGGAAGTTAAGTTGAAAACGTGAAATATTTATGTGATAATCTTAAATCCAATGGTTGACACTTCTATTTGAAATTATGAACGGAATAATAATTAATTTATTTAACTAAATGGAATTTTTAGGATTTTATTTATAATTTTATAAATTAAATGAAGTTAATTATTAAAAGTAAGATTAACATTTGGAATTGATAAATTTATCTTCTCTATATGGACATTTAAATTTGTTAAAATCATTGTAAATGTTTGAGTAATATAAAGATGATAAGATTGTCAATTTTAGAATTTAAAATTTAAAATTGGATTTAATCAATTTGTTAATTTATTTAATCAATATAAAAATAGCCATTTTTGTCACGGACTCGGATTTCGACGAAACCAGTTTCATCGGATCCGTAACAGTGAATTATTGTAGGGTTTCAAGTTTCGTAGCGATCGGACTTGTCTTTTGATCGTACGAACGCGAAACGCCTTAAAATCGATTTAATTAAAAATCAATTTGAAATCAATTTGGAAATATATTTTTCAGCATAACTTCTTCATACGATCGAATTTGGATGTGAAACTTTTTCCATCGCGTTCAGAATATTTTAAAACACCTATTTGGACATATGGGTTTAACAAATTTCGTTCCGGGTCAAAACGGGCTTTTTGGGCCACGTTAACGGAAGCACGTATACCTATCCAACCTGATCCATCTATTCAAATCTCTAACCTACCTATATAAACCCAATTATACCCTAGCCTCCATCTATCTTCATTTCTTTGTGCATTCATTTCCCTCAACTCCTCCTTTCCAATGGCTGCAAACCCTAGATCCAGTTTCAATTCAAATCAAAAGTCAAAAATTTAAAGTACCCAGAAAAATTCCAAAAAATTATATGTTGAAGATCTCGAGACGCGTGATTTTTTGGAGATGTTCGTTTTTCGATTGGAGTTATCGTTTTCTTAGAATTTTGCCGTTTATTCTCGACCGTTAAATGATGGTTGATCTTCGCCCGATCGACGAATTGAGGTAACCAGGTTGTGGAGAGCGACGAATGGAGCTCATCGGAGTTGTGGGTTTCACGTTTCAACGGTTAGATTTTCCTCTATAATTCAATTAGGATTTAAAGTAGCGGCGGCTATGGGGGTCGCTCGGCCATCTGGGTGGTTCTATGGAGTCGTGGGGGGCATGGGGAAGGAGCGGAATCGTCGAGGTGGCCTCTGGCCGTTGTTATGGAGTGCGTGGCTTTGGTTTCGGTGGCGGCTAGGGTTGCCTGTGTGAGCGAGCTTGGTTGAGTTTCCTGTACGTGAGTGGAGCGGCCTGTAGGGAAGAACGACGTGGTAAGAGAAGGTGGGTGAGCTGTCTTCTTTTATTTTATTTTATTTAAATTTCAGTCGTTTCAAACGCGTATAACTTCTTCATACGATATCCATTTCATGCGAATTTTTTTTTGTTAGGATCGTAATAAAATTCTGGACTTGATGATGCTAGTTTGGACGAATTCTGAGATGATCAAAATTTTGGGTTTAAATCGGATTTAAATTCGATTTAAATTCAAAAGGTGAGTGTTTTAACCCACTCACAACTTCTAAAATTTCTTATGTTTGTTAAATTGATTTTAGATATGAGTAGAAATTTATTTATGACTGTTTGACATGTTTTATTCATTATCTCTGTTAAATCGTATTTATTTAATTTAACTGTTAATTAATTTTATTATTGCATATAAATTTGACAGTTAAAATTAATTTATTTGCATAAACTGCTAGTTAAACAGTTATTAAATTTATTTTGAATATAAACTGTTAGTTAATAACTGTCATTTATTTCCTGTTATATTTTATATGCTATATATTCTGATGTTTGATTAAATTGATGATGATTGAATTAAATTGGTTGATGATTGATATTGGGTGAATGGATGATGTGTTCTGTCTTATAAAATCTGCAAGTTATCATGCATATTCATTTCATTTGGGATTGCGGTTTGAAATGATATACAACCACATTTTTATTTTTAAATTGCGGATTGAAATGATAAATATCCGTATCACTTGACCATAGGATAGAAAGTTATATATAGGCACTGCGATATATATATATAATTATTTTTTAAATTATTTTATGGTTTGGATATGATACGGTTAAATAAATATTAAATTTGGATATGACGTAAATATATTTTATATATACATACATAGTTAAATTGTTGAATTTAAGTTATGCATAAATCTGTTAAATAAAAATGAATAAGTTGAAAAATGGCATTTGATAATTTATATTATACGTTTAAGTACAGGTTTAAGATCTTGTATATATCTATATGTAGTTAAATTATTTAAATCAATAAAGATTGAAAGATAAATTTAGAATTTAATATAAATTGAGCTTATTTGAAATTTAACTCCACAAGTTGATGTCAGCTTGTTAAAAATTTGAATTTTAAAGGTATGATATTTATAACGGGATGTAATAAATAATTTTAGTATAAATAAATGGAAGGAAATTTTTAGTGTAAATAAATTTCGTTTAATTTAAATGATTATGGATTTATCATGTAAACCTTTCAAACTAAATAATAGGAAAATGAACTGTTGACTTAAATTCACAATCTTAGTTTTGAAATTCATTAAATACTCAAAGTTAGAAAATATTGAAATCGAAGTGTTTTATTTAAACTGAAAGTGAATCTAAAAGTTATGGGTTTAGACTGAAAATAAAGTGAATAAAAATTTGTGAAGGAGTGGAACTTATTTATTTTTAAAGAAATTTTGAATTCAACTGTTTTATTTTATATATTGTTGAATATCCAAATCATTTAAGTTTGAAAGTTACGGGTTTAAAACTATGGATTTCGAAGTATTATGTTGAAAGTAAAAATTCAAATATTTGGTTTCGAGATATTATAAATTTTAAAAGTGGCATTATTTTGGAAAGAAATATATTTGAAATAAAATGATATTATATTAATTTGAGTTTTTATAAAAATAATATCAAATGAGTTTGTTTGGAAAGGAAACGATATCGTATTTATGGGTTTTGGAATGGATAATTATATTCTGGTTTTTGAAAGTATAATTAATTTTTAAATGACCTCGGTGTTATAATAACGTTTGGTTGTTGAAGAGACCGGGATCGGAAGTTGTCATACTCTCTGCCAACTCCGAAAACCACTTTAACAACCGTGTACGCGGTGGAGATTCCAGAATGAAGTAGGTTGGTGGTCGCGTTTCCTATAAGGTAAATGCGTGGACCCAACTCCCGTGAGTTGGCATAAGGTGGCTAAAACAGGAGCGATTGACGGGTTAATAAGGTAGCACCTTTGATCGGACACATCCCTTCGATATTATAATTTGACTCTTGGATTGATTCGGTGGCCTTTTGATTTTATTTGGGGGTGTGGCTCGAGGTGGGCGGTAGTTGCGCGCTACGCGTTACCACTGACCCGGAAGTGTAATTGGTATATCTACCCTGGCACTGCCTAGTTGTGCCGTGTCACCTACCCTATCGCGCCTTGTACGAGTTTCTATTTGTGTCGTACCTATGGAGTGTCTTCTCGTAGTCTCCCGATCAGGAGATATGCAGGCACTATATAGACTATTGGCATTATTTTTGTTAAGGGCTATATAGGTAACCCCTTAACGCTATTAAAAAGTAAGTTTATTTTACAATTACACACTATTATAATAGCGAAATATACTATATAGTAAATAGATTCACAGATCCTTAGGAGATGTAAATCCCGAGCATCTCTTGAGTTACTGCACTCATATCTATTTCTCTTAATCTAAATCACATAAGATCTTTTAGTTCTGACTTGAGTGTTTTTGTCTTTTCAAATTCGCTCGGGTTAGTCCGAGCGTTTCAGGATTTGAAGATTTTATTCTGGAGGACGAAGACGAAGATTTGTAGTACTATTATCTACTATATTATTCCACTACACCATTTAATTCCGCTGCATTAATTATTATTCTCTGGTATGTGTACTCTGATATGTATTGTATAAAAATAATCATAGGTTTTGTAAAACAGCTTCATGAACTGTATATTTGATTTTTATATTTTATCCTTCCGCTGTGAGATTCTATTTTTGTTTATTTCTTTTTTGTTTTTCTTATCTACCCCATAACAATCCGCCCTTCCGTATGGTTTTAATTGGCACGTGTGTTTGTTTAAATCGTGCGAAAAGGCGGGACGTTACATCTGGTATCAGAGCTTTGGTTTAGCGATAAACCTTAGCTTTGTGGGGTTTGACTCTTTACTAATAGGGTAGTAATACCCTATGGGAGTTGCTGAGTGTATGATATGAGAGAGCGTATTTGTTAGTGTTATAAAAGATTTTAATATTGTGTTAATCTGTTCTGCTTTGTATTTATAAATTCTGGTTGATGCATGGGAGGCTGTGACATCAGTAGGGATTTCTAAACGCTTAATAGGACAGACCGACATAATATTTGTTTCTAATATAGGCGAATGAAATAATTTTGCCTATTATATTTTCTATATATAAAACAAAAATTTTCAAAAAATATCTATATTTGGCTGCAATAGATTGGTTGTTATGTAATAAAGATTGAAAAAATAAAATAAATAAAAAGTGGAAATTTAGAACTTATGATCCGGGGTTTTGAAATTTCTTTCGAATAAATTTTGGAACATAATAATATTGTTTATAAGTATTTTCTGATATAAATATTTAGTATAAAATTCGGAATAATTGTTTTAAAGGAGATTTTGGAGAAAATAAGTTTTGTACTTTCCTCTCTGTCGCTGGAAAATAATTTCGGTGATGGCGGCCGCATCATCGACTTTGATTTTCGAGTTTCGAAGGGGGAAGGCCACTTTAGTAGTTTTACTACAGATTCATTTTGATTGAAAAAAATAAATTTTGAATTGTTGTAGATATAATTATAGATATATAAGTTTTAAGAATATATTTATCTATTGTTTTAAAATAAATCGAAAATGTAACCCGGTATTTAATTCTTAAATTTCCGTTAAAATAAAATCAATTATTGTAGTGAAATGAAAAGTAGGTAATTAATAATTGAAACCCTAAATAAAATAAGAGATGTTCATGCTAAGTTATAAATGGAAATTAAAGGTAATTTGGAATTTGTAACATATGAAACAAAGAGTGATATTGTCGAACATTAAAAATTTAAGGATGATAAAACTTGTATAAGTTAATTTGCATTTTCTTTAACATATATAACTTGCCAAATATAAAAAGTTGAAATGTTTAATAAGAAATGTAATGGAATTTGTACAAGTGAAAGTAGGCAATGAAGTATCCAATGAGTTGGCTATTAAATGAGAATTTAATGTTATGAACTTAAGTTATAATTGAAATTTTACTAAATAAATATAATTAATGGTAAGTATCATAAATAGATGACAATAAACTTTAGTAAATGTTAAAGTAAATTATTTTAATAAACAGAACGATGAATACTATGAATAAATAAGTTAAGTAGTGAATAAATGAATATAAAATAATAAAAGGAAAATTCATGATATGAATGAGTGGAAATTTTGGTAGAAATAAGGTGAATAACTGTAAGTAATAAATGAAAATTTTAAATAATCGCTGAATAAATGAAAGAAAGGAAATCAAACAACTAAAGTATGAAATAAATTGATAATATATTAATTTGATTTGTTGGTTTGAATTGTTGTTGTTAAATTATGGTTGTTTGGGTAAGATATTTCAAAATTGGGATAGGATGAAAGAATAATCTATTTAGTTCTATCTAAGGCTGTTGAGTAAATGTGTGACGACCCGACTTTCCACTCCCGGAAAATCGCATAATCTTTAAGAAAGAAAGGGATAGAAAAGAGAAAAGAAAGAAGAGAAAGAGGAAACAACACAAGAATCTCAACAGCGGAACGAATAAATTATATTAATAACATAAGTATTACATAGTATACATCAAATATCAGAGTACACAGACAGTACAACCCATACTAGACAGTTATAAACACCTGTCTAGTATTTAAAACATAATACAACATCACAAATAACTCAGAGATACCAAACACAGCGGACTACTATATAACTACAACGCAGAAGCCTCCTGCTCCTTTTGCTCCTCCATAATTCGTCAAAGCTAACCCGAATCCAAACCTGAATTCCCTTGGCTACGCGTAAAAATTTGAGTACCCAAGAGTTTATGAAAAACAAAAATAAACTCCGGGTCAGACATGGGTCTGGTGTGAGTAACAGGCTAAAGTTGCTTAACTTTTGAAAAACCTTTGAAAAGAAAAGGTATCACGTAAGACTTCCCACACATAAACAAGGAAAAGTTTTTACCTTACGCTAACCAAAACATTTGATAGGAAATCTGATAATATTATATTAGTGTCTAGGGTTTCCAAGTAAATAAGAAATAGCCGAAACTGTTACATTTATTAAATTCCAGCTACTAGCCACAAAAGTGGGTAATACAATCAAAACCGTTGGCACTTATTGGATTTTGGATTCCATCAATGGCTGGGCTACTGGGGTACCGCCCGTCACAGTACGTGGCCTAGATCACCGTACCGAGGATTACTCCCAATCCCCTGCAACACAAAGCCGGGCCCATTCCTTACTGAATAGTTCCAAACAAGACAACCCCGCAGTTGTGATCAGCAACCGCACCACTAAGCCGAAAATAAAGGGACCTCTAGACAGGTATAAATCTTGCTCTCAAGTGGGTGCTACCCACGAAGCTTTGCTGCACCTCCCCTGTTTTAGCCATTCCCGGTTGATGAGGCTTGAGGCTACGATTACCTTTATAGGACATATCACTTAGAATGCTCATCGTCCACCTGACGATGTTCTGAAAGCATTCAATCCATACAAGTTTGTTCCGGGTTCAAAAGAAACCGAAGGCATTATCTCGTTACACTCATTTTGGAATCACCCTCAGAGTTAACGATAATAACCCTTGCACTCTGAATCACCATCTCGAATCTATAAGTACTATTCCGTCAACTCATTACAGAATCACCCACAGAGTTATACTGACGTATAGCCCTTACACCTCGAGTTTTCACTCGCTCCACTTGGATTAACGACATAACGTTATTTGGAATCGATGTGGTTTTCGAATCCCAAATATGGAAACCCGATCCCGGTCTCATCGAAAACCAAAGCGTGTCTTTTAGGGTCCAAGTTGTTTTAAAGTTTAAAACAATTCAATTCATTATCTAAATATACACAGATAGATAATTCACAACACAATGGATAATTCAACATTATCATTATCAACAGATAATTCATATCAGATAATCACTATTATCATCCAAAAGCAACTAATGCATCCATATCACATAACATTACTCCTCTCATAACTGAGATTACAAACCATACCAGGAAATCAATTCCAATCATCAAACATAAGCAACTATCTAATGATCACACCATTTATAATTAATTTAAAATGAATTAAATTAATTATCAAATCCTCTAATTAATTTAAAATAAATTAAATTAATTACTTCATCATCACAATCCTGCTTATCTTAATCTTCAATTGATTACAAATCAATTTTATAAATCATCATCTCATTATCCATTTCACTTAATCATTATTGATTAACCATCTCTAATAACAATAAGTAATTAGCATTTAATATTAATTATAACTTAATTAATCAATTCCAAATTACATCATTAATTAATTAATGATTTCTGATTACAATTAATCAATCTCTAAATATAAATTAATTACATAAGTAATTAATCTTCAATTTAAAACTTATATATTAGTCACCCATGATTAATAATCGGTAATTAACTACTCTAATTACTCATCCGATAATTAATTACTCTTAATTAATTATCCTCATTAATCACTTGATTAATTTTCAAAGTAATTTGAATTTAAATTACTTCTGTAATAAATATCCTTAATTACATTCAGTAATTATTAATTAATTACTTCCTTAAGTAATTACAAATTCATAATTACATAAAGTAATTATCAACATTCCTCAAATGTTTAAATTAATTTAACTTAATTAATCTAAACTAATCACCTTAATTAAATTAATTACACCAAGTAATTAATTCATTAATTACTTTCATTAAGTAATTAAACTTAAATAATTGATTATTATTAATTAATTAATCTAATTAATTATCAAAATTAATCACATTAATTAATTGTTAAAAAATCTTAAGTTAATGATCCTCATTAACATTTCTTAATTACTTAATTAAGAAATTAACTTATATAAATCATTATTAATTATCAATTAATTAATATTTAATTACAATTTAATTAACCTCTAATTATTAATAATTAAGTGTTAATTAAAATCATAATTACTTTAAACACTTGATTAAATAAATCTTAATCATTAATTAAAATTTAATTAACCATCCCTAATTATGGATTAATTAACCTTAATTATTTAATCTCAAATCTTAATTATCTATCTTAAAAATTATTAATTTCTTAATTAAACATCCACATTATTAATTAATTAAATAATTAATATTCCATTTAAATTAATTTAATAATTTAAATGAAACCAATTTCTTAAGTTCTAAATTAAGATACATTCTTCTTTATACAAAATATTTTAAACACTTTGTTTCAAACAAAAATTCAAATTTAAAAATTTCTTTTTAAATTTCAAACTGAAACAAGATTCAAATTTCATCCAAGATTCAAACTTAAAATTTAAAACTTTATTTACTCTTTCATCTCAATTTTTAAATGCAAGTTATTTAATCCTTTCTAAAAATGGTTAAAATAAATTTAAATTTAAAAAGTTATTTAAATTTTAAAAACTGTCATAAAAATCAAATTCCAGGTTAAAACTGAATTTAACCTCATTTTAAACCTTATTCCATAAATTTAAAACTTATAGTTTTAAATTTAAAACCAGAGTTACTGTATACTTTAAAAGGTTTAAAAACTAAATTTAAGTTCCAGATTTAAATTCAAATCAGATTCATTTACTCAAAAATTCAGTTTTCCAGATTTAAACTTTATTTAAAATTTCAGTTGCATTTTTAAAATCTGCCTTTAAATTTAAAACAGAAAAACAGTTTTCTGTAAAACATCTTAAATTTGAATTCAAACTGTTTCAAAAATCCAAGATTTAAATTATTGAATTCATATTTAGATTTCAGGTTTGCAAATTCCCTGTTTGAACTTCATTTTACAAATTTAAACTTACTTTTAAATCTGAAAACAGAAAAACAGTTTCTGTTTTGTTTAAAATCAAATTATAATTTAAGAGAATTTTAAAAACATTTCAAATTTAATTCAAAGATCTAAAATTTAAAACTTATTGAATTTAAATTAAATTCTAGATTCAAACATAGTTTCAGAGTTTGTTTTGCATTTCTTTTACATCAATTTGATAAACCTGGAAACATATTACTATATAAATACTAAAACCTGAAACACTTATATTTTTTTTAAAAAAAAACTCAAATCATTACAAAACCCAGAATTCAAACTTTGAATTCATATTAAAATTCAGTTTAAGTTTTATGCTTAGTTCAGGTTTTAAATTTATTTAAAAAAAACTTACTTTTAAAATTTCTAAAACCTGGAAATAAAAATTTTGCAAATCCTAAAACCCAGAAGCACTGAAACAACCCGAGTTACAACTATCTTACTTCGAGAAAACAACATACTGGCTTCGAGGTTCCTTTCCTATTTACCCAAGACCAGCCCGAGTACAAAAGACCCTGCAACCCAATAACATACCCCATCATCACTAACATGCACAAACCTCTGTGCACCCACTCCCCTACTCCGGCCATCACTGGCCATCATCTCAGGCCATCCTCCATCGACCAGTGACCCCTCATCCCACTTCAACCCTCAGAATCCCAAAATACAACTTGAATTTGAATTCAAGTTTTTAAACCAAAATCTGGAAAACTTTTCCCTCTTCCAGTGATCAACCTGTCAACGCTTCAACCCATCACCTCCGACCACCGTCACACTTCCAACTCCAGCGATAACTCCATCAACACATCCTCTATCCATACTCAAAGGATCTTTGAACTCGAATCATTATAAATGCAGAAATGTTCGATTCTTCACAGCCCAGAAATAACTAGGGTTCATAAATATAAATCCCAAATTCAACATCAACATGTAATCGTGATCCAATTTAGAATTTTTCCCATAATCATTGATGGCTACTCTATCAGCAGGAGCAAAATCAATCAAATCAAATTCAAGAATCAAGTGTACTATATCAAAATGTAAAATACAGTATGTTCATCTCTGCACTTGGTTTACAGCATAATAAATTGTAATTTTTGATTTAAAATTCTTAAATTCACTTATAGTTTCTATTTGTAAACCTGAAACAATAAATTATAACATTTGAATTTTTCTCTATATTAATTATTGCTCTGTGTAACCTGATTTCCAGGTTACAGAAAATTCTGTTTGCTTATAAAATTTTAAAACTTATTCTATTCTAAAATAAACAAACTATGTTCAATTGTTTAGATCATAATAACAACAAGCTGAAGGAAAAGCTCAGGGATCAACATGAGTTTGAAAATTTGCAGAAACACACATACATAATCATCAACTTGAACACAGGCAAATATTTATAGGTAAGATATTCATAGCAAACTCATATGAGTATATTTGCAATTTATAAAACATGCACATCCTTTCCTATTTAATAAAACTTAAATGAGTTACTCACCTGTTATGCAGACAGAACTTTGATTTTGAACATGCAGAGCACACTTTGAAGTCCCCTGTGCTACTTGCTTCCAGATTTAAAGAGTTAAATGCAGCCCTTTGCTTGTACATAGTTGCAGATGCAAATCCCTAGGTCACTTTTGAAAAAATGCAGGCTGTAGTTTGTTTTGCTTTTTCATGGTTGCATGCAGGCTTCCTTGATTTCATGAATGCAGATTTTATTTGTTGCATGCAGATTAAGTTTTGGAGGATGCAGATTTGAATTTTGAGGAATTTGTATGCAAGTGTTTACTTGATTGAGAAATGCATTTGAACAAAGTTTTCAGATTTCTTTTGTTCAGAAATGGAAAAAATGAGAAAGACGTATGGAATGAGTAAATACATGTTTTATATAACAATATTTTGATTTAAATTAAAATTAAAGAAAAACAAAATTTGACACATGTAAAAAGAATGGACACATGTTAATTTACTTACATAAATTTTTAACACATGTTACTTAAATTTGAAATTATATACACATGTCTCTTTTCAAGTAATTAGTTATTTAATTAAGTGTTAATGAATGTTTAAATTAAATTAATTAGTTCTTATACTTTTAAACAGTTAAAATAAATTTATAAAAGATGTTACAACTTATATCAATACATGTTTCATATTTAAATTATATTTTATATTTCAAATTAAATTAACAAATTTCATTTATAAATTAATATTTTAAAAAGAAAAACACAAACACTTTGTAACTTATTTCAATATTCAAACTTTAAGTCAAAAATGAATTTTAAACCAATCAAAACATTTATCTTACATATTTAAAATCATATAGTATTTTATTAGATATTTTTGAAAAGCTTAATATTACAAATAAATCACAATTCCTATTTTAAAAACATTAAAATCATGCTATAATAATTTAATTAAAAACAACTTGTCTATTTAAAATATATATAAATACATATACATTATTAAATAGAAAACAATTTTATTAATTTATTAAAAATAATTTCACAAATTAAATATTTAAATAAAGAAAATTATTAAATCAAATCAAATTTATTGACAAAATTCATCAATTCAATTTAAATTTAAACTCAGATTATTAAATTTAAATTGTCCAAAATTCCGGGATATTACAAAATGATGCGCTGGTAGTTTATTCTTCATTCCGTATAATTTTAAAAGTTTTGAACCCGAACAACTATTTGTTTGTTTGGTCGAATGGTTTCTTTGAATTTGTTGTGTATGCTGTTTGTTGAAATTGATGGTTGTTGTATTGATTGGTTGTTAGTGATTGAAACCACTTAAATATTTCACTTTATATAAATTGTTAACCCTTTGGATTTTATAAGTGAAACGCAGGTTTTGGAAGCAATTGCTACTGCTTTTTGTTCCATAAAATAAGCTAAATTTGCCCGACAAATAGGTACGTTTCGCATTACGGTTTTAACGCTATTTTATATATTTTTCCCGGGTTGGGATATAATGTTTTGGATAAAATATGTATATAATTGTTATATTTAATAATATTTTTTTCCCGAGCCTCTCCGTACAAAGGAGACTCTGCCAAAATTTTTCGTAAATTTTGAACTTAGAAATATTTTGAAAAATGTTTTTCCAAACTTTAGTAATTTAAGTGCAAAGGATTTAGTGGTTATAAATTGATATATTGATCTAAATTAATTAAGTGTATAAATTTAATTGTTTATAAAGTTAATGTTTGAATAAGGTATATTGATTTCTTAGTTCTTCGTTTCCTCTCTTGTCCTTTTTTGGGACGAAAAGTTTTGAGTGGGGGAGAGTGTAACGACCCGAAAAATTTTTGGACTTAATTTGGTTAAATTAATAAGATTGTAATAAAATTTAGTAGAAAAATAAATAACTTATAACCTATTTATAGAAATTTAATAGAATCCAAATGAATTAAGTAGAAAAAGGATTCTTACCTGGATATAAAATTTAATATGAGAAATTAATGAAAATATTAAATTGATTTAAATGTAATAAAAGAGTGTAAATGGTAATTGGAATAAATTAAGGAATCATGTTAATGAAAGTTAATAATTTATGACTTGAATGAAATTCCAATTCAATAAAATCATTTAAATGTTATGATTTGATTTTAAATGGAATATGAGAAAAACAAATGTAAGGATTTGATTAATATATATGTTATTTATTCAGGGTATTGAATAAAATTGGGAATCCAATTGTAATTAATGGCAATAATGTTGGTATTAGCTAATAAATTAAAATTTCAATGCAATACCCATAAATGAATGGAATGAAATGAATGTATATAAATGTATACTAGGTTATTTATCATCAAATAGAAAGAAAGAAAAGTAAATACCGAATTGTTTGATGAATAAATATGCATTGAATAGTAATTGAATATTTCGTTAGTATGAATTTAAAGGAATATGGGGTAATTTGATTAAATCAATAAAAGACAATAAATGCAACGATGGTGGGTTATTAATAAAAGTGAATAGGGAAATGATTGTTATAGTAAGAATGGAATTCCAACTTGTTAGAATGGAGTAAATAAACTTAGTAATAAATTTAGTATAGGAAAACGAAATGGAAATATTGATTTAATTAATTCGTATATATATAGTAAATGGCGATTGTTGGATTGTAAATAATAAACTTATTAAAGGTGATCAAGAGTTATGACCACAAGTTATTATGAGTGATACATATATATTTAATTCATTCAATTGATTTGGAAATCATTGCAATAAATATAAATTAAATGTTACGTTAAATAAATTAAGGTAATAAATGGAGAATAACGTAAAAGTTCTTCATAAATATGATTATTTGTGAATAAAGAATGGAAATAAATTTTCATTAATATATCGGAATTTAATTTACCATAAAGAGGTTAATTGCAATCAAATGAGTTAAATGTTTAAACAAGAATCAAGCTTTATGTATTGATTTGGGTTTATTGCAATTAATTTAAAATTTAATAATAAAATTTTACGTTAATTGGAAGTTAAGTTGAAAACGTGAAATATCTATTACTTATATAGTAAAACAGAAACCAATCTTTTCTTTGGACGACACGTGTTCCTTAAGATGTGGCAACTGCAGATGGCATACCGAATCCATTCGTTTCCCCATTTCTACTTCCCTAACCGCAACCGTTCCCACTTCTCAAATCATAGTCAGTTACCCTTTTATTTTTCTCCTCCGAAACACAAATTTGCTTCATTCTCCTTCCACATCTACCTATTTAAAATCCATAATGGAGTCTGATCCTCTATCCTTTACTTCCTATATGGGTACATTTGGTGTGTGGGATACACCTGCGCGACGCTTATGGTTTAAAACTATGAAACGTGAGAAATTGGTACCATAGAGCAACAACACCAAATGGTATGACTCATTTGTCTTCATCGATTCAGTACTCATTCACAGTTTATGAGTTGTCTTTCCATTTGTTTTATGTAGTTTAAAATTTATGGTCAAAATTGGATCTGATTTTAGTTTTACCATCGGCAGAATAATGATTAGTTTACGTCACTACTTGAGAATATGCGGACCTTCTCCTCCGAAACTTCTCCTCCACTCTGTATAGTTTACCCTTTCAATAACTCTATCCTATAACAGATATGTGGTCACTGATAGTCTTCGGCCACTGACCTTAACAATGACTTTCAAAATTAAGGTTTTCCTTGTTGGTCATTTAGTAATCTTTTCCTTTAGTTTGGTATTCTGTGGATTTGAGCACTTAGTTCGTATTCTATTTTTAATTACATTACTTTCATACTATGTTACGATGATATGATGTAGTGGCCATTCTTTGCCTTCATGCTGTACGTGCGGGGAAATGTTACTGTCGGGTGCTTAATTTATTAAATTGTATAGGTGTTGTTGGACTTGAACTTGAATGTGAATTTAGCTCTTCCCTGTTTTCTTCAAGTATGGATTAAACATGAAATAGATATATGGTTCTGTTACAAAATAGTAGTTTTTACCATTATTCATTTTAATATCTCTTTCATCCGACTTTACTTTGTTTTTTCCTACCATAATTATTCCTTATGCAGATTAGCTATTTGATGAATTTACCGAGTTATCAGTTATTATATGAATAAGTAATTAATACTGTGGAAATTTATTATAACTTTGTTTTCGACACATTTAGCATGTAACGAGAAGTGTTTCTATACAACGAATACATTTACAATTGCATGCATCAATTGGTTGCAATCCTTCAAAATTAAATGTTATATAGATATTTATATAGATCCTTTTTTAGTGCACTAAAGAAAAAAGTTTCTGCATGTTACACTATATTCCCACTATTTGAAAACGATTGAATAATAAACTGAATAACAAACCATATGAGCAAATGTTTTCCATATAAATCTCCTGATTTAATTTTACCATTTCTAACTGTCATCCTTTTGCACATATTATGTTCCCTCGCTTTTAATTTTTACTTTCCATTGTTATCAATCATGAGTTAAGATGCTTTATTGCTAATTTCCATTTTATATTTCTTCATGACCTCTAATTCAATATCAGTTTGTACTTTTTATTTCCCCTTATGTTGTTCACTCAATTGGTCTATTTCTTGAGTACAGTAACTGAGACTGAACTAATGCTCCCAGCTTCTGTAGTTACATGTTTAATAGAAAAAATTGTGCAGTTTCAATTATTTTTTTATAGCCTAACACAGTGAGAGTAATATGAGTAAACAGTTTTCTTCTCAAATTGCCTATCTTATTTCATTTCATTGTATTTATACATTTTTTGGAAGTAATTGAAGGCCATGAGTTCTAGGTACGTCTATATTATAAGGAAATAGGATAAATAATTATTTTTTTGCCAGCAACCATTTCAATACATCGATGTATAGATTACCTAATTTAAGTAGATAAGCCAAATAAAACATATTTCACTGTTGTCATACATATATTTCACTGCTGTCATACATAAATTTTAAATTAAAACAAAGGAATAAAAAGTTATAGAAGTGAACTAATTGCCTATTATATGGCTATGAAACTTCTAAATTATGAAGAGTAACATACAAGAAACATAAAAAAAAAGATATTGTATTGTGACATTAAGAATTAGTAACAACTTTGTGTCAAACATGGAAACCACTTCCGCAACCTCCTCCCTTCTACCCTTATGCAAATATCGAACGGTTTGTTTGAGTTGGTCAAACATCTCACTACCAAATGATAATGATGCTCTATGGAACCCCAACCATCCATGCACTATTTATTATTAAATTGTAGACCTTTATCTGAACTTTGATTGAAACATTAAAAAAAAATTGTTCTTCACAGAATATATAGCTTGGTTGGACCTTCATGTTTTTAACTATAACGTCCCATATAATGATTTTGTTGTGGAAAGCTAGGTAATGCACAATAGATGGCCGTTTTTCATTGAAAATCTGTTGAAAAATCATATTCATTTTTGCCTTCTTTTTTCCAGTTATTTTTTATTCACTGACATAAAAATATATAATGCATTGTTTTATGTGTAATCGTATCAATAGCACGACAATTAACATTTAAAATATTATTTGATACCATTATTTTTCTTGATCTTTAGTTCACAATATTCTCATATTTGATAAGTATCTATTAATACTTTATAGCTGGTAGACTCAAATCATGATTCTGTGCAACGTAATATAGTGTTCACTTTTCCCCCTATGAAATTGCTGATAATGAGCATAAACTTAAAATGTTGTTCAATTAAGTGGATCTCGAAAGATGGTAGAATTTACGATATTTCTTTAGTTTCCATTAATTTTTATTTCTAGTTAACGATGTGTGTAGTACAATCAGATGAAGTGTTGATGTTGGTTTCTCAATCAATACAGTATAAAAAATACTCTATTTCATCGACTTCTCATTTATTGCTTTGGTCTTGAAGCACATGATTGCTACTCCTATAAATGTAATATGACTGTATGATAATTAATAATGAATCATATAAATATGTCATATAAATGGTTTTTTTGGCACTTTTACATACTTGATTTAATTTTTTTTTTCTAATTAACATATGTTTGTTCCACACAGTTAATTTTTCAGTTTTCAACACATCGATTAAGGTAATTCGATTTGATCCTTGCCCTAAAAACCTCAATCTTTTGAAGCTTGATTATGACTTTACACAATTCTTTAAAGTCGAATTCTATTTTAAAAAGGTTCTAATCATACCTGATTTGTAATTTAATTAATTTTGATTGGTTTCCCTATATTTGATACTTATTTTAATACGTAACAAGTTAGAAAAGATGGTACTTTGGAAAAAATAGTAAAAAAATTAAGGTAACTTAATCAGTTTTATCATTCTTCTTTTGTATGGGATCTGAACCTTTATGATATATTTGATGTTTCACACTTTATAACGTTTGTCAGAATTTGCTTCCTATAAGTGGAATAGTACAAGAAATACCTAACCTTCCCTGTTGTTTCGGTAATACATAATCTGGTCTAATGCAACCTTTGCACCGTAATAACATGGTACAAAATATAATAGGACAACGCAAATTGAAGTACAATTTCAAATACTAATTTCTATTTCAAATGAGATTCACACGGTTCCTTAAATTTTTCAGAAGCTTTCCAATTATTTACAAATTTGAATAGTTCTAATTCATTTTATTTTAAGGATTTTCCATACTATATTTGCTTGGGTTAACAATATGTTTATTTTTGATGAAATCGATCAGGTGCTTAAAACAACAACTTTACTGTATCAAAAATTTTTTTATGTTCATCCTACCAGACACGCAATCTAATTGTTTTCTGTTATTTGCCTTAACTAATAAACAAATATGATTTATTTTCTTTTCTTTTTTCCAACTGTTGTTTGGATGTTTAATCAAATATAATTCGATTTGTTAGAAATAAGCTTAGTAAAAAAAGCATGTAACCATTGCCATCTTCTACTCTAGCTAATTATGAAGTTATTGTCTTTTAACTGAAACATTTTTAAATTATTATTACTAATATTATCGTTGTTATAATTATTTTTATTATTTTATTTTTTATATCAGATTGTTGTGTGATAATACAAAGATTGATTGGATATTAGAAGCTTAGGCAAGATACTTTGCTCAGTATGTGTTATATTTCTATGTTTTTTATGGTTTTCTTCTGTCTGTCTGTTTGATAAACTGTTAAGTTAGGTCATAAGCTTTAATGAAATAATAACTCACTAAACACATATGTTATACTTTAAAAACGAGTCTAATTTTAAAGTTTTACTCATCAGATTGGTTCATATGAGTCTAATTTCAACTTTTTTATTCAAATGTTACCTTTAATGCTATTTTCAATAAATCATACGGGCTAGAGATATCATAAAAAGCAATTAATATGTTTTTGTAAGTCTAATAGTGTTATTATATTACACAAGGTGAGCAATTAATTTCAGATAGATTTTTTTGTCTTTATAGATAAAATGTTTTCCTAGGTAGATTAGATCTAGATGATTATGCATATATTGATGTAACTATCTTTAATGAGGTACCTGATGCAAATGTCGGAATTTTCTGTGAAATCTGCAAGTTTTATTGCAAATATTGATGTAACTATCTTTAATGAGGCAGAAAAATGCTTCAACAGTCAAGGAGAAATGTGTTAAGTATATTGATTCTGTTGCCTTAGCATAACTACAATAAATTTGGTTTTGATAATATGAGTTTGAAATTTTTATACTGTTGTTTAAAAGGTACAACATTAGTAATTGCATTTAACCTTTTCGTTTCTAATCATGGCTTATCACTTTTATAAGTAAAATTATCTCCCGATGTGCCAAATCCGTTCATGTTCTTTTTTTGATAGTTCAAACTAGTTGATGTGGCATCTTTACACTGCAATAGCGTTGAAACAATGAGCAGTTTGAGTAAAAAATTAGAGTTGGTTGCAATATGAAATGATGATTAGAGTATCCAAAGACCAATGTTTCTAGAAGCAGTATGAGTGAAAAGATTCATCCGACAAAGCAAAAGTTAATATTATTTATCACCTTTGTTCGAACCGAGTTTGAAGTCACCCTTCAAATTTGTCATTATGATCTTGCCATCTCTATCTTCGGATGTTATGGAGAAACTGGTTAATTAGCTATTTTATGTTCCTATATGTTTATTACTTGTACTACTCTGCTTCTACATAAAGTAAACACCACTTTTTATTCTTGACAGATATATATGACATCACTTATTTTATGTTTCTATTAGTCTTTTTATCAGGTCAATTCCATTATCTCTTAATCTATTATTGGTCTTTAATGTGTTCATTGTTGCATATGCATATGCATTTTAATATCTTACTTTCGGCTATCATGTAGTTAGCACACTAAATTACCTGAACTGGTACTAAGTCTGAACTGCATCGTGGTGAAGGGACATTATGGGATCATGTAGGGACACTACAGGCCTGTGTGCATGTTGAAGCTGCATCATGGTGATTGGCTTTAATTTACATGCATGTGATAAAGCAAGAATGGATTGATAGCTGTGTAGGGGATGATCTGAGCTGAACGAGATGAGTGTTACATTTGGTGAACTGAGTGTATTTATTGAAGGAAAATTGTGTGATCATGTGCATGTTGAACTAGGTGTGTTTGTCGAACTAACTGTATTTGAGCAAGCTAAGTGCATATTAAGCTTAGTGTAATGCTGAATGAGAGATGTAGATTCCTTCTATGCATGTTGAGTGGGGTGAGCGAAATGTGTCATGCTGATGTCTGGCTAAATTCCTGAAGAGAAAATGAAAAAACAAGGAGTGAAAGTGAAAGACATAATACAGAACATCGACATCAATATAAAACAGCATGAACCTCCTTTAAA
Organism: Allium cepa; assembly: GCA_030765085.1. Taxonomy (NCBI): domain Eukaryota; kingdom Viridiplantae; phylum Streptophyta; class Magnoliopsida; order Asparagales; family Amaryllidaceae; genus Allium; species Allium cepa. The sequence continues at coordinate 953,633,379 of CM060941.1, read as the reverse complement.
AAATAGAGCTGCATTTATACAAAGATGTCAGCGTTAAACTTATATAGTTATTTAATGATATATTAAATTATAAGCCTACATTAAACCATGAAGCCTGCATAAATAAAAGCCAAGATCCATCCGACCTGAACTATGAAATTCTATAACTGTGTTACATTTAGACGTTGTCCTATTTGTTTTGATTAAGTGTTGGTCCATTTTGACATTTTAAGTTGTACAATGTGTACTAACGACACGTCTGCTATTTATCTAGCGCAATATTACAAACATCATTTAATTTATGGACTATGTTAGAACTTGCATTTACTATTGATAGATTCATTCAATATAGTATACTTGAATATTTCATCTATTAGTTTTTCTGGGTACTTACAAAATTAATCTCATAAGCTTGAATAAAAACTAAATCAAGGTAAAATATAGGGACAGTATACATACACATAGTTGCATACTGAAGTAAGAAAGACAAATTCAATATCATATGCATTCAAGCTTTTACACGCTATAATAAAAAAAACCTGATAAATGATAACTCTATAATAAAAGTTTGTCTCCCTTTTCTACACTTGATCTCACTTTCAGTTTCACTACATAATAAGAAATAAAGCTATTATGTTGGATCTTACAATTAGCTTCATTTTGTACGTAAGGAAAAAAGACGTTTAAACTTATGACTACTAACCTATTATGAATTCTTCTGCAAATCATGTATTGCTACGGACAGACGGTGGTATCAATGTTGATTAATCTTTGAATACGATACTACTGTTACGAAACAGGTGGCACCAAGGAGGTGGTTTGCATAGTTTGACGATGCATAAATATTACCCATCCATAGAGGTAAGTTCATTCATTATGAAGTCTAATGTTTTTTATATAATATTTTCAATAATATTACAAACATTGGCCAATGGTGATACGATATACCTCTATATATTGCTTCACATCTAACCAAATTATAGTCTAGGTAGATGGTTTTTAAAATTTGGATACTATGGGAAAGATTGTGGGCATTGGATCAATTGGAAGTAACATGGACGCGTTTATTTTACAAAATAGTAATGCAAGCACAACGATGCCAAAACCCATATTTAACTTCATTTTTTACGTACTTGGTAATCTCTTTCAATTCATCCTTTTATTAGGTTCATTTTTACGCAATCATACACGAATACTCTCACTTGATTTGGTAAGATATATAGTAGAATTCCATTGTATTAAGAATGTGCTTGCTCAATGTGGGGAGAACGGGGGGGGGGGGGGGGGGGGGGGGGACATCCAACATTTTTTATATTTTATTTCCTGGATTGTAGAATCCATTCAATAGAAATTGAAGTGTTTACTAAGTTAACAGTGGTTTATTATGTTCGCCATTATCTTAAAGGTGGTTGTATTTGATTTTTTTGGTACTCTAATCTTCAATCATGTGGTAAATACTATGTTGTATGAACAAATGGATTGGAAATGTTGTTTAAATGGCAATTTCCGCTCCACTTTATGCGAATGAAATTAATCACAGACAATCGCATTAAGAACCCTGATGTTGTTGTCTTCAACGCTTATAGACAAAATGGAACTTTCCAAATTATAGTTACCCAGCTTAGCTGGTAATGTACAAACTATAGTTACCAGAGCATAGTTAAAATATGATGGGACCAGAGTTGAAAGTATCTTGCTTTGTAACGTCCCGCTTTTTCGCACACTTTAAATCGACACACGTGCCAATTCAAACCATACGGAAGAGCGGATTGTTATGGGGTAAATAAGAAAAAACAGAGAAGAAAAAAACTAAACAGAATCTCACAGCGGAAGGATAAAATATAATAATCAAATGTACATTTTATAAATCTGTTTACAAAACCATTTATATATTACATATCAGAGTTACACATACCAATAACAATGCAGCGGAACAGTGTGTAGTGCACTAGTATAAATAATATTAATATAAATCTTCGTCTTCGTCCTCCAGAGCTAAATCTTGCAATCCTGAAATGCTCGGACTGACCCGAGCGAATTTGAAAAGACAAAAACACTCGAGTCAGAACTAAAAGATCTTATGTGAGTTAAATTAACAGAAATAAATACGAGTGCAGTAACTCAAGAGATGCTCGGGATTTACATCTCCTAAGGATCCGTTAAACTATTTACTATGTAGTATATTGCGCTATTATAATAGTGTCTATTTGTAAAATAAACTTACTTTTTAATAGCGTTAAGGGGTTACTCATATAGCCCTTAACACAGAATATATTCCCATAGTCTATACAGTACCGTAATCTCCCTCGTACTGGGCGTCGTCAGAGGGCACTTCATAGGTATGGTACAAAACCAAAATCGTATAAGGCGCGCTAGGGTAGGTGACACGGCACAACTAGGCAATGCCAAGGTAGATATACCAATTGCTATCCGGGCTGGTGGTAACGCGTAGCCGCAGCTACCGCCCACCTCGAACTAACACCCCCAAATCAAAGAAATCAATAGTGGCCACCGAATCAATCCAAAGTCAGAGTATAGTATCGAAGGAGTGCGTTCGATCAGAGGAATGACCTCATTGGCCCGAGAATCGCTCCTGTTTTAGCCACCTTATGCCAACTCACGGGAGTTGGGTCCACGTATTTACCTTACAGGAAACGTCGCCACCAACCTACTTCATTCTGGAAACTCCACCGCGTACACGGTTAGTCAAAGTGGTTTTCGGTATCGACAGAGAGTATGTCAATATCCGATCCCGGTCTCTTTGCCAACCCATCGTTATTATAACACCGCGGTCATTTGAAAATAGTTTATACTTTAAAACCGGAATAAAATTTTCCATTTCAAAACTATGAATACGATATCAATTTAAAACCCAAGACAATATGATATCATTTTATCTCAAATATAATTCTTTTCCAAAATCATACTGGTTTAAAATTTAAATATCTGGAAACCAAGCATTTGAATTATACTTCCAAAACATAATATTTTGGAATTCATACTTTAAAACCATAACTTCTAAAACTTGAATGGTTTGGATATTCAACGAATATAAAATAAATGGTTTAACTTTAAAGTTACTTTGTAAAGAAAAATAATTTCCATGGCTTTTCAAATATATTTCTTTATTTAAAGTTTAAACCATAATTTAAATATCACTTCAAGTTCCAAAAACCCCTTCAATTTCTATATATATATATATATATATATATATATCCATTTGGAGTATTAATATTTCAAAACTAAAGTTGGGTTTTCTTCTTTCAACAATTAATATTCTATTATTTAATCTTGAGTATTCATATAATTCCATAAATAAAATTCCAATTTCTAGCAATTAAATATTTTCTCAAATTTACTTTATACTAAATTTTCATTTTTAATTCATCTTGGAAAATCCAGTTATAAATATCATACCTTAAAATTTCCAAACTTAAACATATAAGATAAATTTCCAAATTCCATTTTCTCAATTTTTCATTTTTTTATTCAACGGGTTTATACACAACTTAATTTTAAATTTTTTTACTTCATATGTATATATATCGAAGAATAATATTTTATAAAATATCAAAAATCAAATTTTTATAAACCGTATCCCATCCAAACCATAGAAATCACTTTAAAATAATTTATATATAGACCACGGTGCCTGTATATAATTTTCTATCCTATGGTCAAGTGATACGGATATTTATCATTTCAATCCGCAATTTAAAAATAAAATTTTGCGGTTGTATATCATTTCAAACCACACTCCCGAAAGAAATGGAAAAATGCATGATAACTTGCAATTTAATGATATAAAATAAAACATCCATTCATCAACATCATCCATCATCCAAACCAAAATCATCATCCCATAATAAATCAATATCAATATATATCTGATAATATATAACAGGTAATAACTGGCAGTTATAATCGAAATAAATTTAACAACTATTAAACTAACAGTTTATATTCAGTAATAAATTTTATAACTGTTTCTAGCAGTTTATATGCAAATAAATAAATTCTAACTGTCAATTAATATGCAATAAATAAACTAAATTAACAGTTAAATTAAATAAATGCGAATTAACAGATATACTGAATAAAACATGCCAAACAGTCATAAATAAAATTTCTACTCATATCTAAAATAAATTTAACAAACATAAAAACTTTTAGAAGTTGTGAGTGGGTTAAAACACTCACCTTTGGAATTTAAATCGAATTTAAATTCAATTTAAACTCAAAATTTTGCCAATCTCCAAATTCATCCAAAACAGCGTCATCAGATCCGAAATTTAATTTCGATCCTAACCAAAAATTTTTTTTGCGTGAAACGGATAACGTATGAGAAAATTATGGCGATAAAACGATTGAAAACGAAAATTAAAACTAAATAAAACAAACCTATAGTCAACGCCACGTCATCCCTAACCGCGTTCGTTACATCCAGAAACCCTAGCCGTGCAGAAAACATCGTGCCCCCAGTATTGAAGTCGCCGCTGCTTTGGCCAAGAAAACGTCGCCTCCTCGTACGCCATCGCCACGATCAGGTGGTGTCCCTGAACTCCTCTCGCCGAGCCGCCCTAGATGGTAGCCACGCCAAAAGTCGCGATGCCCATTCCTACTCACGGCCGCCGCGCCAAAACCAGCCAGTCACGGCGAATTCAAGCATCTTCGACCAGATATAACCGTACCGATGAACTCGTATTGACAACCTCTACCCACTGCAACTTCCCGATCGAACCCAGGACGACGATCTACCGTTGAATCTTGCTGATTACCCATGAACGGCCGGGACAAAACCCAAATTTCTGGTCAAACTACAGCCCAAATCGAGAAACAAATCACACCAGGAGATTACGTGTATCGAGAACATCAATGTAACAACCCGCATATTTATCGAGTTTGTATTTAAATATTTTATTTAAATATTAACTCGTTAATCGGATTTTGGTCCGAAAAGCTACTTTTTGCAAACGGTCAAATTAGGACTCGAAACCACTTCCACTGAGTTCGAAATGTCGTTTACAACTTTTTAAGTATAAACATCGATAGGTCGCTCACGACCTAGGACTTAGGTCGCTAGCTCGTAGCTCGCAGCTCGCGTTTGAGCTTAGGTCGTAGGTCGTGGGTAGGTGGGTCGTAGGTCGCTCGCCTATATCCTCTGGCCATTTCATCCCTAGGTCGGTCGGCCTTGTTTAGTGCTAGGTCGCTGGACCATTTAGGTCGTTCGACCCTTAGGTCACGGATTTTTAGGTCGTTAGGCCGTTAACCCACTAGGTCGCATGACCTATAACCTGTTAGGTCGCTCGACCGTTTACTCCATTAGGTCGCCCAACCCTACTACAAGTGTTAGGTCGTATGACCTTGTTCCACTAAGTCGCTCGACCCTTAGGTCGTAACACATTAGGTCACACGCCTTTCACACCATTAAGTCGCGAGTTTAATTAGGTCGCTCGGCCTTAAAACGTTAGGTCGCTTGACCTGTGCTATTGTTAGGTCGCTTGGCCATTTCAGTTAGGTCGCATGACCATAGGGTTGCTCCAGTTAGGTCGCTTGACTCCTTAGACCCCTAGGTCGCAACCATTAGGTCGCTCGACCCTATTCCCCTTAGGTCGTTAGACCTCATTTTGTCTTCACTAGGTCGTACCGTTTTGGTCGGGGCGCTGCCCCTTGGACCCCGCCGGGGGCGCTGCCCCTTGGACCCCCGCGACCTGACCGGGCAGGTCGAACCCCGTAGGCGGTGGCGTTGCCCCCACACCCCCACCTTGGGGGGTTGCCACCCCCCTGGACCCCCCCTCCGTAGGGGATCTTATCTGAAAAACATTGAGCTGATTTCCTTGGATTTTTACTCGCATCTCCGTATGCGATCTTTGTGACTGATTGTTTCTACACTTGCTTATGTGTTTTGTCACTTTATAATATAAAGGTTTCAATACTAGTAGTAAATATCAAAACTCTTTTAACAAACAATTTCAACTCTATTTTTAATAACAAAGCTCTTTTCTTAAACCGTTTTCCAATCTATTAGTATATACAAGCCTTTACCTCACTCGGATGAGAAATCTAATTAAACGACTTAGTAAAAACAAGTGGTATGAAACGCTTGCGTTCACTTCGTCGGTTAATTCTTGGACTTGTTCGATTGAACCTCTTGTGACAATTTTATTAGTGAAGATTTACAGTTTGTTCGTAAATATTTAAGTTAAGCAAGTGGTTATGGGACATGAAGCTAAACTTCTATATTTACTAGCTTAGTGTAATTGACACTTCTCGTTGATCTTGATGATCGCTTTATGAATTAGACTAGCAATTGCGCGATGTCTCTTTCATTGCAAGGTTAGACTAGACACCACTTGTGTGATTCCATTCACACATACCTTTCTGCTTTTTGGTTAGTCTTGACTTCAATCTGTGTGATTCCATTCACACATGCGGGGTAGCTCCCCTTGGTCTTCGGACCGCCATGTGATAGGCCTCTTTCCCTTTTTATGATTTCTGGATTTCTCGTGTTGATTTCTGGAATTTATGTCATTGACTTGTTATGAGTACAAGTTTAGGGTATGATGCCCTCTTCGAATCTTTGAGAAGATTCTTGTGATATTGATTATCTCTTATTGATTGATCTTCTGTTGATCATTATTTACATACTTATAGTGGTATGTCGTTATGGATGTTTATGTTTATGCCATATCTTTTATTTATATCATGTCATCTGATATTTATAGCTAGACTGATCCGTTTATTATTTTCTTAAATAATACTCGGGTCAGACCGAGATGTTACAGGTGCTTCTGCTTGACTTCTTCCCAGGGATTCATCACTCTGACTTTTGGCTAACTGTTTAGATTAGCAGTTTTTGTTGTATACCCTTGAGATATAGACTCATAGTTGTATTCTTTTGTATAGCACGTGTTGCTATTCTTTTGTATTATCGTGGATCTTACTAACCACTACTCTGATGTACACTTTCATGTGTTAGTTATTTATTCATATCTTCTTCCGCCTTTGTGATATGGATATCTGTGACTGATTTGTGATATGATTATTTCTATGTTTGTTTCCGAAGATTATTTATAGCCACCGTGTGATAAGCAATTACATGGATGGTCGCTCCTCAACAGCCTTATTCTCCGTGCTAGTTGACAGCACTACTCCGGAGTGTTCTTGGCTAGCGTGGGTATAGAGGTGGGGCGTCACAGCTTGGTATCAGAGCCAAACTTCGGAACAATGTAGAATAACTTAACAAGGATCATCGTCCTAAGTCTATCTTAGGAGTCATACCGTAGGATTAATTCTAGTCTTCGTACCGATTCATCCTATTTCCTTTATGATTTCTTATTTTATCTATCAAGATTGCTTGATGTTCATTGGTGAATAACCTTCTTCTTTCTCTTCTTTCTTTCTCAAAGGAAGAGAATGTCTAGAGCAGGCCGTCCCAGAACTGGATCATCTGGTGCTGCTCCCCCGGATGGAGTTTTTATGACTGCTCAACAGCTTCTTGATTTAGTAACTAATGCTCAAGCAGCTGGAGCTAACCCGGAACCTACTCACCCAAAGTCGGGATTTACACGTTTGTGCAGCGATTACACCAACTTGGGTGGGAAGCCCTTCAAAGGTTCGGAAAATATCATCGAGGTCCAAGCTTGGTTAAAATCATGCGATCGAATCTTTTCTCGCATGAACCTTATCGATCTCCACCGCGTTCAGGTGGCTTCCAGCATGCTCCAGGAGAGAGCATTGGACTGGTACGAACTCCTTACTTCAGAAATTAATGAAGCGGATCTCACCTGGGAGCAATTTCAGGGACGCTTCGAGTTAAAGTTTGTACCAGAAGCTGGGAAAGTAACCTTGGCTCGACGTTTTATAGACCTTGTTCAAGGTCAATCCTCTGTGACTGATTACGTCGCAGCCTTCGAGTCGCTTTCCAAATATGGGGTTGAATACATCAACACCCCATTGGAGAAGAACCAGAGGTTCGTTTATGGCTTAAATAAGAAGCTTAAGAAGCCACTGCTCCTGAAACTAGAAGTCGCATTTGATCAACTCGTCGATATCGCTCTTCGTCTTGAAGAGGCTGATAGAGAGAGTGATGTTGAAGTGGAAGGCGCTAAACCAAACTTCAACAACAAGAAGAGGCCAAACAAATTCAAGGGTCCTTATCCCAACAAAAAGGGTAAGCAGGCAACCCCTACGGCAAAGTCTCCTTCTCCTAGTGGTGCGAGTTGCTTCAACTGTGGGTCTGGGGATCATTATGCGAATAAGTGCTCTAAGCCCAAATCTTGTCGCTATTGTAAGAGCCCAGATCACTTTATACATCAATGCCTCAAACGTAAAAGCAGGAATGAGGGAAAGTTAAACGTGGCTCAAGCCCCTGGCAACACATCTCGTGGCCAAGGTATTTCTCATTCCATTCTTGATGGTATTATTTTATTTCATGATCAACCTATTAGAGTTCTCTTTGATACGGGTGCATCCCATCCTTTTATATCAAAGGAACTGGTAGACACTTTTTCCTTAAGTGTTACTGCGTTGATGACTTCTTTAAAAATTGCGAATCCTGTTGGTGGATCCGCAACTCTTAGTTTGCTTTGTAAAGATGTGGAGATTATTTTTTGCGATCTTTCTTTCCTAGCCGATTTGCATGTCATGCGTTACTTAGGCTTTGGAATAATTTTGGGAATGGATTGGCTTAACCGTTATCAAGCCCATATCCTATGTCCTGAACGGGCTATTCATCTCCGTCATCCACTATCTATTAATCAGATTTCTGTTAATCTTAAAGATTCAGAATCCTGTTTGGTGGCATCTTTATATTCTTTAAATCCTCGTGATAACGATGATGATGATGAAGATGATATTATTTCTCGTATTCATGTTGTTCGTGAATTTTCCGACATATTCGAGCCCGTTTTAGGTTTGCCACCTAAACGAGCAATTGAGTTCAGAATTAATCTTGTTTCTGGAGCTCAACCTATTACTCGTCCTCCTTATCGCATGTCCAATAAGGAAAATGAGGAGATGCGTAAACAATTATCCGAGTTGGAGACGAGGCAATTTATTCGCTCTAGTTCCTCGCCTTGGGGAGCTTCGGCTATTTTCGTAAAGAAATCTGATGGTACTCTGAGGCTCTGCATTGATTATCGCAAGCTTAACGATCTTACTATTAAAAATAAATATCCTTTACCTCAGATTGATGATCTATTCGATCAGCTTAGTGGTGCTAAGGTCTTTTCACAATTGGACTTGGCTACCGGTTTCCATCAGCTTCGTATCGCTGAGGATAGCATTCCTTTGACATCATTCCGTACTCGATATGGATCTTATGAATGGCTTGTTATGCCATTTGGGTTAACGAATGCTCCAGCTTATTTCGTTGACCTCATGAATCGAGTTTTCAAAGATTTCCTCGATCGGTTTGTTCTCATATTCATTGATGATATTCTAGTGTATTCAAAAACCGAGGAGGAACATGAGAAACATCTTAGGATTGTATTGGAAACACTTAGGAGTAATCAATTAAAGGCGAAATTTTCTAAATGCCACTTTTGGCAATCTCGTGTGAAGTTTCTCGGTCATATTATTTCCGAATCCGGGATATCCGTGGATCCTTCAAAGATCGAAGCGATTCAAGATTGGAAGAGACCGGAGAGTGTGACAGAGATTAGTAGTTTTCTCGGATTGGCCGGCTATTACCGCCGTTTTATTAAAGACTTTTCTAAGATTGCCGTGCCTCTTACTGGCTTGACTAAGAAGGGAGTTAAATACATTTGGTCGGACAAATGTGAAGCCTCTTTTCAGAAATTGAAAGAACTCCTTTCCGATGCTCCTATTCTTGTGATTCTCGAGGGGAATCAAGATTTTGTTGTTTATACCGATGCTAGTCACGTTGGTTTGGGTGCCGTTCTTATGCAAAAAGAACGTGTTGTTGCTTATGCTTCTAGGCAATTGAAGCCGGCCGAGACTAGATATGCCACACATGATCTAGAGCTCGCGGCTATTGTTTTCGCCCTTCGAATGTGGCGCCATTATCTATTGGGAGAGAAATTTATTCTTTACACGGATCATAAGTCTTTGAAATATTTATTTTCTCAAAAAGAACTTAATTTACGTCAACAGCGTTGGCTCGAGTTCCTTGCACCTTATGATCTTGATATTCTTTATACCCCCGGTAAGGGTAATGTGTCGCCGATGCTCTTAGCCGTAAGCAACAAGCAGTTGTTTCTATGATGATATCCGAATGGAACGATCTCGAGATCTTATCCACTTGTGAGATTCGAGAACGCGTATCCGATTTATGCTCATCGCTTGTTTTATGTAGCCTTGAGGCTCATCCTTCTCTTTTAGACCGCATTCTTGAAGCTCAAGGGCTAGATTCTGAATTGGCTCTTCTTGGCAAAAATGTTAAGGATAAAATTGATATTGAAGGTTTGAAAGACTTTGATATTGATTCTCGTGGCGGCATTCGAAAATTTGGTAGACTTATCGTACCAAATATTGGAGATCTTCGTAAAGATATTTTAGAAGATTCCCATCGTTCTAAATTCACCATTCATCCTGGTAGTAGTAAAATGTACGCTGATATGAAGCGACTTTATTATTGGGAGGGAATGAAATCTGATATTGCTAACTTTGTTAAGTGTTGCATGACTTGCCAACTTGTCAAGGCCGAACATCAAAGGCCTGGTGGGTTATTGCAACCTTTAGAAATTCCAATTTGGAAGTGGGATCAAATTTCCATCGACTTTATAGATGGCCTTCCCCGTTCTCGTTCGGGTCATGATAGCTTATGGGTGATTGTTGATAGACTTACTAAATCCGCCCATTTTATTCCGGTTCGGTCTAACCGAACCGTTCCTCTTTTGGCCAAACTATTTGTCAAGGAAATTGTAAAATTGCATGGAGTTCCTACTTCTATTGTTAGCGATCGTGATCCATTGTTTACTAGTGGATTTTGGAAGAGTCTTCAAAAAGCTTTAGGAACGAAGCTTAATTTTAGCACCGCTTATCACCCCCAGTCCGATGGACAAACCGAGCGTGTGAATCAAACTCTTGAAGATCTTCTTCGTGCTTGTGTGCTTGATTTTGGTGGAAGTTGGGAAGATCATATTTCACTTGTTGAATTTTCCTATAATAATAGCTTCCAATCTAGTATTGGTATGGCACCTTTCGAGGCACTCTACGGAAGGCCATGCCGATCTCCTTCTTGTTGGCTTGAGGCCGGTGAGAAGCTGGTTTTAGGTCCAGACTTTATTCGTGATTCTACGGAAAAGATTGAACTTATTCGACATAGGATGAAAGAAGCCCAGAGTAGACAAAAATCCTACGCCGATAATCGAAGAAGGAAATTAGAATTTTCTGTTGGGGATCCTGTTTTTATTCGTGTTTCACCTATGAAGGGTGTTGTACGTTTCAGTCGATCGGGGAAGTTAGCGCCTCGATATATTGGGCCATTTCCTATCACTGAACGTATTGATTCTATGGCTTATCGCCTTGTATTGCCGGCTCAGTTTTCTGCTATGCATGATGTATTTCACGTTTCTCAATTACGGAAATGCCTTCGGGATTCCGATTCTATTCTTGAGCCTGCTGTTATGGAAGAAATTGAAGTTTCGCCGAATTTAACTTATGAGCAGCATCCTATTCGAGTTATAGCTTCTGAGGTTAAACGACTTCGAAATAAAGATGTTCCGCTTGTGAAGGTTCAATGGTCCTCAAATCCTAAGGATTGTTCTTAGGAATCCAGAGAATTCATCGAGCGTACACATCCGGACTTGCTTACTCCTTCTCCTAGAGGTGAACTTCTTATTTCAAAATTCCTCTTGTGTTAATATGCTTTTATGGTTGTTACTTTTTATTTCCATCTTATATACATTGCGAGGACGCAATTTCTTTAAGGAGGGGAGTCTGTAACAACCCGCATATTTATCGAGTTTGTATTTAAATATTTTATTTAAATATTAACTCGTTAATCGGATTTTGGTCCGAAAAGCTACTTTTTGCAAACGGTCAAATTAGGACTCGAAACCACTTCCACTGAGTTCGAAATGTCGTTTACAACTTTTTAAGTATAAACATCGATAGGTTTGGAGTTAGTGAAATTTCACTAACTTTTCCCGCTTTGGACTTTGGGTTAGTTTAGCCTATTAAGCCCAAGTTCCAACCCTCTTCTCCTCACTCTTCATAAATTTCCTAACTAATCAAGCTTTGGCATTAATGGTGGAGGGAATGGGAAATTAAAACTCCAAGCACAAATTCAATTGCAAATCCAACATTCAACTCCAAATTCAAGTAGAAGATATTGGATTCAAGCTTTGGATTGCTTCTCCTTGCTTTCAAGCTTCATCTTCATAAACTTTAGTGCAAAGGTGAGATTTTTATCTCACAAATCTAGTCTATATCTATCTTGGACTGTTGGGAATGATTCCCTATCACTTTAGCATGCATATTTGCTTTTGGTTTGGATTGGATTGGCGAAAAACTCCGATTTTTGGTGTTTGGGTGAAATTTCTGCATTTAGGTCGTTCTGGCCGTTTTTAGCTCGCTCGGAGTTAGGTCGTGTGGACCTTAGGTCGTAGGTCGCGTACGAGTTAACCCCTAGGTCGTTCTGGCCATTTTCGTGTTTTCGGAGTTAGGTCGCTCAGGACCTTAGGTCGTAGGTCGTATGGCCGTTAGGTCGCTCTGCTTTGGCTCTGGCCATTTTTGCTCACTCGCAGTTAGGTCGCTCACGACCTAGGACTTAGGTCGCTAGCTCGTAGCTCGCAGTTCGCAGCTCGCGTTTAAGCTTAGGTCGTAGGTCGTGGGTAGGTGGGTCGTAGGTCGCTCGCCTATATCCTCTGGCCATTTCATCCCTAGGTCGCTCGGCCTTGTTTAGTGCTAGGTCGCTGGACCATTTAGGTCGTTCGACCCTTAGGTCGCGGATTTTTAGGTCGTTAGGTCGCTAGGCCGTTAACCCACTAGGTCGCATGACCTATAACCTGTTAGGTCGCTCGACCGTTTACTCCATTAGGTCGCCCAACCCTACTACAAGTGTTAGGTCGTATGACCTTGTTCCACTAAGTCGCTCGACCCTTAGGTCGTAACACATTAGTTCGCACGCCTTTCACACCATTAAGTCGCGAGTTTAATTAGGTCGCTCGGCCTTAAAACGTTAGGTCGCTTGACCTGTGCTATTGTTAGGTCGCTTGGCCATTTCAGTTAGGTCGCATGACCATAGGGTTGCTCCAGTTAGGTCGCTTGACTCCTTAGACCCCTAGGTCGCAACCATTAGGTCGCTCGACCCTATTCCCCTTAGGTCGTTAGACCTCATTTTGTCTTCACTAGGTCGTACCGTTTTGGTCGGGGCGCTGCCCCGCACCCCGCCGGGGGCGCTGCCCCTTGGACCCCCGCGACCTGACCGGGCAGGTCGAACCCCGTAGGCGGTGGCGTTGCCCCCGCACCCCCACCTTGGGGGGTTGCCACCCCCCCTGGACCCCCCCTCCGTAGGGGATCTTATCTGAAAAACATTGAGCTGATTTCCTTGGATTTTTACTCGCATCTCCGTATGCGATCTTTGTGACTGATTGTTTCTACACTTGCTTATGTGTTTTGTCACTTTATAATATAAAGGTTTCAATACTAGTAGTAAATATCAAAACTCTTTTAACAAACAATTTCAACTCTATTTTTAATAACAAAGCTCTTTTCTTAAAATGTTTTCCAATCTATTAGTATATACAAGCCTTTACCTCACTCGGATGAGAAATCTAATTAAACGACTTAGTAAAAACAAGTGGTATGAAACGCTTGCGTTCACTTCGTCGGTTAATTCTTGGACTTGTTTGATTGAACCTCTTGTGACAATTTTATTAGTGAAGATTTACAGTTTGTTCGTAAATATTTAAGTTAAGCAAGTGGTTATGGGACATGAAGCTAAACTTCTATATTTACTAGCTTAGTGTAATTGACACTTCTCGTTGATCTTGATGATCGCTTTATGAATTAGACTAGCAATTGCGCGATGTCTCTTTCATTGCAAGGTTAGACTAGACACCACTTGTGTGATTCCATTCACACATACCTTTCTGCTTTTTGGTTAGTCTTGACTTCAATCTGTGTGATTCCATTCACACATGCGGGGTAGCTCCCCTTGGTCTTCGGACCGTCATGTGATAGGCCTCTTTCCCTTTTTATGATTTCTGGATTTCTCGTGTTGATTTCTGGAATTTATGTCATTGACTTGTTATGAGTACAAGTTTAGGGTATGATGCCCTCTTCGAATCTTTGAGAAGATTCTTGTGATATTGATTATCTCTTATTGATTGATCTTCTGTTGATCATTATTTACATACTTATAGTGGTATGTCGCTATGGATGTTTATGTTTATGCCATATCTTTTATGTTATATCATGTCATCTGATATTTATAGCTAGACTGATCCGTTTATTATTTTCTTAAATAATACTCGGGTCAGACCGAGATGTTACAGGTGCTTCTGCTTGACTTCTTCCCAGGGATTCATCACTCTGACTTTTGGCTAACTGTTTAGATTAGCAGTTTTTGTTGTATACCCTTGAGATATAGACTCATAGTTGTATTCTTTTGTATAGCACGTGTTGCTATTCTTTTGTATTATCGTGGATCTTACTAACCACTACTCTGATGTACACTTTCATGTGTTAGTTATTTATTCATATCTTCTTCCGCCTTTGTGATATGGATATCTGTGACTGATTTGTGATATGATTATTTCTATGTTTGTTTCCGAAGATTATTTATAGCCACCGTGTGATAAGCAATTACATGGATGGTCGCTCCTCAACAGCCTTATTCTCCGTGCTAGTTGACAGCACTACTCCGGAGTGTTCTTGGCTAGCGTGGGTATAGAGGTGGGGCGTCACAATCAACATATATTTTTCTCGAATTTTTCTGGAGAGTTTGAATTTTCATTGAAATTTGAATAGAATAGGATCTGACCTTTGCATCCATTTGAGGAGGAGAAGAAGTTGAAGAAAAGAACGTACAGACAAATGATAGAAGATGGAGGCTAGGGTTTATCACAGCATATATATAGACAAATCGTAGTAGGCTAGGTGGTCACGAATTACGAACGTGCTAAGCGGTAGTTGGCCCAAAAAGCCCGTTCTGACCCCGGAACGAAATTTATTAAACCCATATATCGAAATAGGTATTTTAAAATATTCTGAACGCGATGGAAAAAGTTTCACGTCCAAATTCGATTGTATGAAGAAGTTATGCTGAAAACAAAATTTTCAAATTGATTTCAAATCGATTTTTAATTCAATCGATTTCAAGGCGTTTCGCGTCCGTACGATCAAACGACAGGTCCGATCGATACGAAACTTGAAACCCTACAATAATTCACCGATACGGATCCGATGAAACTGGTTTCGTCGAAATCCGAGTCCGTGGCAAAAATGGCTATTTTTACATAAATTAAAAAAATTAATAATTAAATAAATTAATTCGTTATTTGAATTTCAAATTCTACAATTCATAAATTTGTCACCTTGTATTACCAAATAAATTAAAAATCCTTTAAACCAAATTCTAATACAAAGGTAAAGCAAATAAATTCACAATTTATAGTATTTAACATTAAATTCAATAATCCTGTTATTTAATAATCATTCCTTTAAACCTGATTTAAATTCTCCTATTTATCTATTTAACCCTTTCTAGAATCATAGCTAATATTTGTCTTTCCTTCATTACCCAAATGTTCTTATTCCATCAAATTTTATTTACTGAAGGTTGCACTTAATCCAATTTATACATCTTGCCCCTTTTCTCTTTAAATCAATAAATCTTCATATAGTATATAAATTTATCATAAATTTTATCTATTCTTCCTTTTTAGGCAATGTTCTATATATTAGATTTCATTTAAATGCAATAAATCATACTATCGTAGTTATATCCAATTAAATAAATAAATGCTTGATTCCCATCTTTACTCATTTGATTGCAATTAACCTTTTTACCATAAATTAAATTCCAATATATCAAATAAACTTTATTTCCATTCCTTTTACTCACAAATCATCGTATTATAAAGATATTTACGTTATTCCTCCTTTTTACCATAAAATAAATTCCAATATATCAAATAAACTTTATTTCCATTCCTTTTACTCACAAATCATCGTATTATAAAGATATTTACGTTATTCCTCATTTATTACCTTAATTTATTTAAGGCAACATTAAATTAATATCTATTGCAATGATTTCAAATTTAACTGAAGGAACTAAGTATATAACTCAAAATAGTTGTGGTAAAACTCTTAATCCCGCATTTATAAGTATATTATTTCCCCTCAAGTGTTATAGATATTACAGAGTATTGGTTTTCATTTAATCATTATTTATTATATATTACTTAAATGAATTCACTATTCAAATCCGTTAAATTTTATTACCAACATCCATCTACCTTTTCCAATAGATTTTGAATTCCATTAAATTTATAACAAATCAAAATTTCCAATCACCCTTTATTATAAACCCAAATCAGCAATTCATTACCGTATATTAATGTCATCAATTTTTTATTTATTATTATAACTCTACGTTAAATTACTATTCAATGTATATTTATTCATCAATCAAATCCGATATTTACTTTCTATCCTTCTATTTGATAAAAATCCAGTATACCTTTACATACATTCATTTATGGGTATTGCATTGAAATTAAATTTATTAGCCAATACCACATTATTACCATTTATTACAATTGGATTCCTAATTTTATTCAATACCCTGAATAAATAACATAAATATCAATCATGTTCTTACTTTTGTTTCTCTCATATTTAAAAATCAACTTATAGCATTTAACTTATTTTATTGGGTCGATATTTTATTCAAGTCATAAATTATTAACCTGCACAAATATGATACCTTAATTTATTTAAATTTCCATTTACAACTTTTATTGCACTAAATCAAATTAATACTTTCTTAAATTTCTCTTATTAGATCTTATATCCAGGTAAGAATCATTTTTCTACTTAATTCATTTGGATTTCATTCTACATTAAATTAGAAATCCTATTAAATTATCACATTTAAAATCATCGAATTTAACGGGTCGTTATACTCTCCCCCACTCAAAACTTTTCGTCCCCGAAAAGGAGAAAGAAGGGAGAAAAAGAATTTAAATAACAATACATCTTATTCAAAATATTTAACCTATAACCAATAATTTACTAAATTCATTACCTTACATAAAATATACCTGTATTATCATCATTATATCTTTATGTACTTAAATAAATAAAGTTTGGATAACATTTTCAAATAATCTCTAAGTGGTTTCAATCACTAACAATCAAATCAATCCAACAACCATCCATTTCAACAAACAGCATACCCAACAATTACAAAGCAACCATACAATCAAACAAACAATTAGTTGGTTGGGTTCAAAACTTTTTAAATTGTACGGAATGAACAATAACTATCCAGTGCATCATTTACTCAACAGTCTTAGATGGGCTAAAATAGATTATTTATTCATCCAACAACTTCAAATTTCCTTACCCAACCAACCATAAAGCAAACAATATCGATTTAAACCAACAAATCAATTTAACTTATATAAATTCATTGCATACTTTCGTTGTTTGATTTCCTTTCTTTTATTCAGACCACATAAATTATCCTTTTAATATTTACATCTATTTCTAACAACTTTTAATTTTATTTACTAATCAGTGGTTGTTTCCTTTATTTTTACTTATTGCTCACAATTATCCAAAAATTTTATTTATTCAGGTCATGTAAGTTTCTTTTATTTGTATTATATTTAATGCACTTCTTCAAATTCAATCATTTATTTAATGCTTACATATCTATTATATTTAATTATAGTAGTCATTTTTAATTTCACTTAAATTCTTAACCTTATAACATTCATTTTATAAGTAAAGGATTTTTATTTATTCATTAACTATGGTTTGCAATCATTTATTTATATTACCTACTTTCCATTATATTAAACTAGTAGCATTTATATCATACTTAAGTTTATAACCATTAAATTCTTATTTATAATAGCAATTCATTGAATACTTCATTTTTCCCAAAATTTTCTACTTGTATAATATTCTATTCAAATCTCTTATTTAACATTTCAACTTTTCATATTTGGTAAGTTATATATGTTAAAGAAAATGCAAAAGAACTTATACAAAATTTTATCTCATCTTTTAATTAAATTCATTGTTCAATAAATCTTCACCTTTTCTTATAAGTCACAATTTAAACTTCATTTATAACTTAGCATTTTAGTCTCTTATTTTATTTAGGGTTTCAATTATTAATTTAATTCTGTTTTACTACCATAATTTAAACAATTTTGTAAATGGAAATTTAAGAATTAAATACCGGGTTAAATTTCAATTTATTTTTAAAATAATTAGATAAATAATTTCTTACAACTTTTATATCTCTAATTATATTTAAAACAATTAAGATTTTAAATAATTTCAAAATAAATTTGCAGTAGAATTTACTATAGTGGCCTTTCCCCTTCGAAACTCGAAAATGAAAGTCGATGATGCGGCCGCCATCACCGAAATTATTTTCCAGCGACAGAGAGGAAAGTGCAAAATTTATTTTCTCCAAACTTTTCTTTAAAACGATTTCTTCCGAATTAAAATGAAATATTTATATCGTAAAGTATTTATAACATATTATTATACTCCAAAATCCTTTGAAAGCAAATTTTCCAAAATCCCGGACTTAAGTCCTAAAATTTCCAAATTTTATTGATTTTATTCTCAATCTTATTTTACCTATTTTAAATAAATTTTATTCCTAACAACCAATCTATTGCAACCAAATATAGATATTATTTGAAAATTTTATTTTATATATAGAAAATATAATAGGCAAAATTATTTCATTCACCTATATTAAAACAGATATTATGTCGGTCTGTCCTATTTAGTGTTTAGAAACCCCTATTGATGTCACAGCGTCCCGTGCATCAACCAGAATTTATAAATACAAAACGGAACAGATTAACACAATATCAAAATCTTTTTATAACATTACAAATACGCTCTCTCATATATATACACTCAGCGACTCCCATAGGGTATTACTACCCTATTAGTAAAGAGTCAAACCCCACAAAGCTAAGGTTTATCGCAAAACCAAAGCTCTGATACCAACTGTAACGTCCCGCTTTTTCGCACACTTTAAATCGACACACGTGCCAATTCAAACCATACGGAAGGGCGGATTGTTATGGGGTAAATAAGAAAAAACAGAGAAGAAAAAAACTAAACAGAATCTCACAGCGGAAGGATAAAATATAATAATCAAATGTACAGTTTATAAATCTGTTTACAAAACCATTTATATAATACATAGCAGAGTTACACATACCAATAACAATGCAGCGGAACAGTGTGTAGTGCACTAGTATAAATAATAATAATATAAATCTTCGTCTTCGTCCTCCAGAGCTAAATCTTGCAATCCTGAAACGCTCGGACTGACCCGAGCGAATTTGAAAAAACAAAAACACTCGAGTCAGAACTAAAAGATCTTATGTGAGTTATATTTACATAAATAAATATGAGTGCAGTAACTCAAGAGATGTCGGGATTTACATCTCCTAAGGATCCGTTAAACTATTTACTATGTAGTATATTGCGCTATTATAATAGTGTCTATTTGTAAAATAAACTTACTTTTTAATAGCGTTAAGGGGTTACCCATATAGCCCTTAACACAGAATATATTCCCATAGTCTATACAGTACCGTAATCTCCCCCGTACTGGGCGTCGTCAGAGGGCACTCCATAGGTATGGTATAAAATCAAAATCATATAAGGCGCGATAGGGTAGGTGACACGGCACAACTAGGCAATGCCAGGGTAGATATACCAATTGCTATCCGGGCTGGTGGTAACGCGTAGCCGCAGCTACGGCCCACCTCGAACTAACACCCCCAAATCAAAGAAATCAATAGTGGCCACCGAATCAATCCAAAGTCAGAGTATAGTATCGAAGGAGTGCGTTCGATCAGAGGAATGACCTCATTGGCCCGAGAATCGCTCCTGTTTTAGCCACCTTATGCCAACTCACGGGAGTTGGGTCCACGTATTTACCTTGCAGGAAACGTCGCCACCAACCTACTTCATTCTGGAAACTCCACCGCGTACACGGTTAGTCAAAGTGGTTTTCGGTATCGACAGAGAGTATGTCCATATCCGATCCCGGTCTCTTTGCCAACCCATCGTTATTATAACACCGCGGTCATTTGAAAATAGTTTATACTTTAAAACCAGAATAAAATTTTCCATTTCAAAACTATGAATACGATATCAATTTAAAACCCAAGACAATATGATATCATTTTATCTCAAATATAATTCTTTTCCAAAATCATACTGGTTTAAAATTTAAATATCTGGAAACTAAGCATTTGAATTATACTTCCAAAACATAATATTTCGGAATTCATACTTTAAAACCATAACTTCTAAAACTTGAATGTTTTGGATATTCAACGAATATAAAATAAATGGTTTAACTTTAAAGTTACTTTGTAAAGAAAAATAATTTCCATGGCTTTTCAAATATATTTCTTTATTTAAAGTTTAAACCATAATTTACATATCACTTCAAGTTACAAAAACCCCTTCAATTTCTATATATATATATATATATATATATATATATACATATATATATATATATCCATTTGGAGTATTAATATTTCAAAACTAAAGTTGGGTTTTCTTCTTTCAACAATTAATATTCTATTATTTAGTCCAGAGTATTCATATAATTCCATAAATAAAACTCCAATTTCTAGCAATTAAATATTTTCTCAAATTTACTTTATACTAAATTTTCATTTTTAATTCATCTTGGAAAATCCAGTTATAAATATCATACCTTAAAATTTCCAAACTTAAACATATAAGATAAATTTCCAAATTCCATTTTCTCAATTTTTCATTTTTTTATTCAACAGGTTTATACACAACTTAATTTTAAATTTTTTTACTTCATATGTATATATATCGAAGAATAATATTTTATAAAATATCAAAAATCAAATTTTTATAAACTGTATCCCATCCAAACCATAGAAATCACTTTAAAATAATTTATATATAGACCACGGTGCCTGTATATAATTTTCTATCCTGTGGTCAAGTGATACGGATATTTATCATTTCAATCCGCAATTTAAAAATAAAATTTTGCGGTTGTATATCATTTCAAACCACACTCCCGAATGAAATGGAAAAATGCATGATTACTTGCAATTTAATGATATAAAATAAAACATCCATTCATCAACATCATCCATCATCCAAACCAAAATCATCATCCCATAATAAATCAATATCAATATATATCTGATAATATATAACAGGTAATAACTGGCAGTTATAATCGAAATAAATTTAACAACTATTAAACTAACAGTTTATATTCAGTAATAAATTTTATAACTGTTTCTAGCAGTTTATATGCAAATAAATAAATTATAACTGTCGATTAATATGCAATAAATAAACTAAATTAACAGTTAAATTAAATAAATGCGAATTAATAGATATACTGAATAAAACATGCCAAACAGTCATAAATAAAATTTCTACTCATATCTAAAATAAATTTAACAAACATAAAAACTTTTAGAAGTTGTGAGTGGGTTAAAACACTCACCTTTGGAATTTAAATCGAATTTAAATTCAATTTAAACTCAAAAATTTGCCGATCTCCAAATTCATCCAAAACAGCGTCATCAGATCCGAAATTTAATTTCGATCCTAACCAAAAATTTTTTTTGCATGAAACGGATGACGTATGAGAAAATTATGGCGATAAAACGATTGAAAACGAAAATTAAAACTAAATAAATCAAACCTATAGTCAACGCCACGTCATCCCTAACCGCGTTCGTTACATCCAGAAACCCTAGCCGTGTAGAAAACATCGTGCCCCCAGTATTGAAGCCGCCGCTGCTTTGGCCAAGAAAACGTCGCCTCCTCGTACGCCATCGCCACGATCAGGTGGTGTCCCTGAACTCCTCTCGCCGAGCCGCCCTAGATGGTAGCCACGCCAAAAGTCGCGATGCCCATTCCTGCTCACGGCCTCCGTGCCAAAACCAGCCAGTCACGGCGAATTCAAGCA
Organism: Allium cepa; assembly: GCA_030765085.1. NCBI lineage: Eukaryota > Viridiplantae > Streptophyta > Magnoliopsida > Asparagales > Amaryllidaceae > Allium > Allium cepa. The sequence continues at coordinate 953,611,229 of CM060941.1, read as the reverse complement.
TCTTCGACCAGATGTAACCGTACAGATGAACTCGTATTGACGACCTCTACCCACTACAACTTCCCGATCGAACCCAGGACGACGATCTACCATTGAATCTTGCTGATTACCCACGAACGGCAGGGACAAAACCCAAATTTCTGGTCAAACTACAGCCCAAATCGAGAAACAAATCACACCAGGAGATTACGTGTATCGAGAACATCAACATATATTTTTCTCGAATTTTTCTGGAGAGTTTGAATTTTCATTGAAATTTGAATAGAATAGGATCTGACCTTTGCATCCATTTGAGGAGGAGAAGAAGTTGAAGAAAAGAACGTACAGACAAATGATAGAAGATGGAGGCTAGGGTTTATCACAGCATATATATAGACAAATCGTAGTAGGCTAGGTGGTCACGAATTACGAACGTGCTAAGCGGTAGTTGGCCCAAAAAGCCCGTTCTGACCCCGGAACGAAATTTATTAAACCCATATATCGAAATAGGTATTTTAAAATATTGTGAACGCGATGGAAAAGGTTTCACGTCCAAATTCGATTGTATGAAGAAGTTATGCTGAAAACAAAATTTCCAAATTGATTTCAAATTGATTTGTAATTAAATCGATTTCAAGGCGTTTCGCGTCCGTATGATCAAACGACAGGTCCGATCGATGCGAAACTTGAAACCCTACAATAATTCACCGATACGGATCCGAGGAAACTGGTTTCGTCGAAATCCGAGTCCGTGGCAAAAAAGGCTATTTTTTCATAAATTAAATAAATTAATAATTAAATAAATTAATTCGTTATTTGAATTTCAAATTCTACAATTCATAAATTTGTCACCTTGTATTACCAAATAAATTAAAAATCCTTTAAACCAAATTCTAATACAAAGGTAAAGCAAATAAATTCACAATTTATAGTATTTAACATTAAATTCAATAATCCTGTTATTTAATAATCATTCCTTTAAACCTGATTTAAATTCTCCTATTTATCTATTTAACCCTTTCTAGAATCATAGCTAATATTTGTCTTTCCTTCATTACCCAAATGTTCTTATTCCATCAAATTTTATTTACTGAAGGTTGCACTTAATCCAATTTATACATCTTGCCCCTTTTCTCTTTAAATCAATAAATCTTCATATAGTATATAAATTTATCATAAATTTTATCTATTCTTCCTTTTTAGGCAATGTTCTATATATTAGATTTCATTTAAATGCAATAAATCATACTATCGTAGTTATATCCAATAAATAAATAAATGCTTGATTCCCATCGTTACTCATTTGATTGCAATTAACCTTTTTACCACAAATTAAATTCCAATATATCAAATAAACTTTATTTCCATTCCTTTTACTCACAAATCATCGTATTATAAAGATATTTACGTTATTCCTCCTTTTTACCATAAATTAAATTCCAATATATCAAATAAACTTTATTTCCATTCCTTTTACTCACAAATCATCGTATTATGAAGATATTTACGTTATTCCTCATTTATTACCTTAATTTATTTAAGGCAACATTAAATTAATATCTATTGCAATGATTCAAATTTAACTGAAGGAACTAAGTATATAACTCAAAATAGTTGTGGTAAAACTCTTAATCCCGCATTTATAAGTATATTATTTCCCATCAAGTGTTATAGATATTACAGAGTATTGGTTTTCATTTAATCATTATTTGTTATATATTACTTAAATGAATTCACTATTCAAATCCGTTAAATTTTATTACCAACATCCATCTACCTTTTCCAATAGATTTTGAATTCCATTCAATTTATAACAAATCAAAATTTCCAATCGCCCTTTATTATAAACCCAAATCAGCAATTCATTACCTTATATTAATGTCATCAAATTTTTATTTATTATTATAACTCTACGTTAAATTACTATTCAATGTATATTTATTCATCAATCAAATCCGATATTTACTTTCTATCCTTCTATTTGATAAAAATCCAGTATACCTTTACATACATTCATTTATGGGTATTGCATTGAAATTAAATTTATTAGCCAATACCACATTATTACCATTTATTACAATTGGATTCCTAATTTTATTCAATACCCTGAATAAATAACATAAATATCAATCATGTTCTTACTTTTGTTTCTCTCATATTTAAAAATCAACTTATAGCATTTAACTTATTTTATTGGGTCGATATTTTATTCAAGTCATAAATTATTAACCTGCACAAATATGATACCTTAATTTATTTAAATTTCCATTTACAACTTTTATTGCACTAAATCAAATTAATACTTTCTTAAATTTCTCTTATTAGATCTTATATCCAGGTAAGAATCATTTTTCTACTTAATTCATTTGGATTTCATTCTACATTAAATTAGAAATCCTATTAAATTATCACATTTAAAATCATCGAATTTAACGGGTCGTTATACGCTCCATATTTACCAGTTAAGTTGACACCACGTTTGCTCCTCCTCTAAAATCCAAGATTTAAAGCCATAATAGATAATGGTCGCAATGTATATAAGGCGATGGCTAGCAGCCTGAAGCCCTGAATAAATATATACATTATTAGAACAAAAGGTAGTTGGTAATTTGTACCTCATAGCTTCGCCTTTGGTAAATCAAAATTTTAGTTGTTTTGAACATTTACAAAATTGAATGAATTTATAAGTTTAAATTTAAAAATAAATACAGAGAACTATGAATTATACTTATATTTTACATTGGTTAGATCTTAAAAATTCCACATCGTTCATATTATTATTCCAACTTATCCATTAAGCAAATAAATGTATATTGTAATATCTTTTATATAAAGCAGAATTTATAAAACTATTTCTGCTCCACAAGCAAATAATTTCTATATTAACTTCCATTTCTCTCTGTTTTGTTGAATTGTGCGAATAATATGGAGTTTTTTTTTTAAAAAATTATGCATTCTTATTGTATTACAATAATTTCAAAGCTTTGGATGTGAAAAGTATGGACAAACACATAAAAGATTCATTTAACATAATAACATGTAGTATTTTTTTATGTGTATATGTGAATGTTTGTTTATACATATGTATGGACACCATCACTTAAATTTTATAGGCACTAGCATAAATACAACCTCATTATGTGAAGTTGATATTTACAATTTTTCGACAACAAAATTAGAAATTCTTGTTCACGTTAGCTTTTTGGATTCCATTTAATTGATCAAACTAGGTATGTAGTGGAATGAAAACAGTGGTAATAATAAAAAAAACAATGGATATTATTGGTGCCATAAGTTAAAACAGATAAATACAACTTAATTCCCATCAGGAGTTTACCGGTCCGACGGGTTCTCCTTAGTATATTCAAAACAAAAATGGATATTGGTCTTTACGTTTACCGTTGCTTTTAAAGTAAAAGTTCATTAATTAATATAACGTAAATGACAGATACCATAAAAGAAAATAGACAAGATCGAAAAAATATATAATCACATTACACTGAATAAACTCAACATTGACCATCCATTTATTTCCTTTACTTCCGTTTGCTAATTCTATTGCCCAACGGAATTAGCAAACAGATTGGCTATGGAAGTTACCTAAGTAGAAAATTAGTACAATATTATCTCTCGACTTTACATAAGTCACAAAAAAAACAAGTACAATGTGAGTATCAAATTCCAAGCAGTATATCACATAAAATATAGACCTACAAGCAATAACAAATAACCAGAAAAATCACATCATCTGTCCTTACTTATCTGCCCGTGTGCGTAGCACGGGCCACACACTAGTTTATGTGATAATCTTAAATCCAATGGTTGACACTTCTATTTGAAATTATGAACAGAATAATAATTTATTTATTTGATTAAATGGAATTTTTAGGATTTTATTTATAATTTTGTAAATTAAATGAAGTTAATTATTAAAAGTGAGATTAACATTTGGCATTGATAAATTTATCTTCTCTATATGAATATTCAAATTTGTTAAAATCATTGTAAATGTTTGAGTAATATAAAGATGATAAGATTGTCAATTTTAGAATTTAAAATATAAAATTGGATTTAATCAATTTGTTAATTTATTTAATTAATATAAAATAGCCATTTTTGTCACGGACTCGGATTTCGACGAAACCAGTTTCATCGGATCTGTAACAGTGAATGTGGCGCCCCACCTCTATACCCACGCTAGCCAAGAACACTACTGTGAATGCTGTCAACTAGCACGGAGAATAAGGCTGTTGAGGAACGACCATCCATGTAATTGCTTTGTGCGAGCATCGATATGTCAGATAGTATAACATGCAATTCTTTTCAAGTGGAAATCCGACATGCCGACACAAACTCAAAACTACTACACAGTGGCTATAATATCTTCGGAAACAAATATAGAAATAAACATAACATAAATCAGTCACAGACAATTCATATCACAAAGGCGGAAATAGATATGAATATTACACATAAAAGTGTATATCAGAGTAGTGGTCAAAAGATCCACGATAATACAAAAGAATAGCAACACGTGCTATACAAAGGAATACAACTATGAGTCTATATCTCAAGTGTATACAACAAACTAAATACTAATCTAAGTAGTTTGCCAAAAGTCAGAGTAATGATCCTGAATGAGAAGTCAAGCAGAAGCACCTGTAACATCTCGGTCTGACCCGAGTATTATTTAAGAAGAAAATAATAAACGGATCAGTCTAGCTATAAATATCAGAAGAAATGATATTGTAACGACCCGTTAAATTTGATAATGTTAAATGAATTAAATTAATATAATTTTTAATCTAATTTAGAATAAAATAAAAGCCTTAATATTTTATTTGAGAAAAACGTAGTAATTTGTTATAGTAATTGGAATTTAATGTAACAATAAAATTTTATGATAATAGATTTGGATAAGGTAATTTGTCACATTTTGTTAAAAGATTTAATTTTAAGAAACCAATATAATGCAATACAAAGGTGTTTGAAACGACTGTTGGGTTTTAAATGGAGTGTATATAAATAGTGAAAATCATTATAACCTCTTAATTTAATACGATTGTTTAATTAATACTAAAAGAATAAAATTTGAAATAGTATTAATGTAATAATAACTGAATTTAAGTGCAACCATATTTATGGAAGTGAATTGGATTTTTGTGGATGTTAACATTGAATAAATTTATTTAAAGTAAAAAGGATTTAAAAGCATGTTTTGGATAGAATGTTAAATTCATGGATTTAGTGTAAGTAACTAGAATTTAATCCTATAAGATTTGGAACTGAATGTATGAAGATAATTTTGTAGAAATAGTAATTAACAACTTAATTGTGCATACCTAATATAATATAAATAACAAAAGGACTAGAACTTGATTTGCCTAGGCATGTATATATATTGATAAACTATAACCAAGTGAGAAATTTGGTAGTAAATAGGGAATAAGTTGACTAAGGCAATTAGTAATTTAATAAATGAATGCATAGTAAGTAAGTGGAAATTTATGCATAAAAATATTTTCATATATAGTATAATTACAAAAGTTTACCCATTTATCTAATGTATATAATTGAATCTAAATTTAGGGCAACATTTTTGTTATTGATGGTGTAGGTGAATTTGAATAAAAGGGTAACAATTATTTTGATTTAACATTTATTGAGTATATAGTTAAGAAGGGCACTCGACGTAAATGAATCTAAATAAATTATTTTGGGTATTGATGTGTCTAGTCAATAAAGGAGAACTTTAAGGAAATAAAATATAAATGAATGTATTTGGGAATAGAGTTCTTGTATATGTTGAATAGTTATTATATAGTTATTAAGAATGAGCGTTACTTTATTAAGTATAAATATAGTAACAGAAGTATGAATAAATTTATAGAAACATAAGATTTACTTTAAGGTAATATTTGAGTGTAGACTTTTGGAATAGATTCAATAACAATAATCATTGTTTGTCACCTATCTTATTTGTTGTTAAGTTATGTTGAAATCAATCTCAAATTTATTCACTAAAATTTTTGCAGTTAGCGTAGTTTTGGCTTTGTAATTGCAGTAGTTAATTCTTTAAGGTGAGGTCAATACTAATTTTATTTTTATTTGACCATTGGTTGTTATAGACTTTAGAAAGCAAGATTTATATGTATAATTTGAGTATAAAATTCAACAACTGATATTTATTACAAATAAAATGGAATTAAACGTAAAACATTACGTTATTGAATATAAAACGGAATTTGTGAACATTAGAGTGAAATCTTGAACTAATGTTAGTAACGTCTTTATTTTAGGTTAAAGTTGAGGATATAAAGGTTAAAAGTCTAAATTATGGGTTTTTGAGAATATAATTTATAAAATTCTTAAATATAAGAAAGTGCAGAAATGAACACTGAAATTTGATATCTTGTCAATTTTAATTCACATCCAAGCTTGTTAAATCATTTGAAATTGATTAATTTATATAGGCAATAAAATTGGAATAAATTTTAGAATATTAATACAAGATTGGATTTTATAATTTATTTAATTTATTAAAAATAGTCATTTTTGTCACGGACTCGGATTTCGACGAAACCAGTTTGATCGGATCCGTATCGGTGAATTATTATAGGGTTTCAAGTTTCGTATCAATTGGACCTGTCGTTTGATCGTACGGACGCGAAACGCCTTGAAATCGATTTAATTAAGAAATCAATTTGAAATCAATTTGAAAATTTTGTTTTCAACATAACTTCTTCATAAGATCGAATTTGGTCGTGAAACTTTTTCCATCGCGTTCAGAATATTTTAAAATACCTATTTGGATATATGGGTTTAATAAATTTTGTTCCGGAGGCTAAACGGGCTTTTTGGGCCATAGTTTGTGGCGTACGTTCATCCTTCTACTCTATACGCTCTAACCCAACCCTAACTATAAATATACAGTTATAAACCCTAGCCACTCCTTATTTTCATTTTCTATACATACACCTCCTTCTCACCTCCTCATTCTAATGGCAGAAAAAAAAACATAATTCCCAAATTCCAGAAAAAAAAAATCAAATTTTAAAAAAAAAAATTACGGATCTGCAGCAGCTTCTGGTCGCGCTTCGGGTTTCAGGGGAGAAAACCCTAGAGCAACTTCGGATCAGGAAGAAAATGACTCGGGTCGCTCCGGGTCGTTTTGGCGAAAACTCCAAGCAGGCACCGGGGAATTGAGGCGGCGCACCGAAGTCGAACCCGAAGTCGACCCAGGACCAGAATTTTCCATTTTTCAAATTTTCATAACTTTTGCATACGAGCTCGGATTCACGCGCGGTTTGTTTTGCTGGGATCGTATCGGAATTTCTGACGTTTTGACGCTGATTTGGATGGATTTGGAGACCGTCAAAATTTTGAGTTTAAATTGAATTTATGTTCGATTTAAATTCCAAAGGTGAGTGTTTTAACCCACTCACAACTACTAGAAGCTTTTATGTTTGTTAAATTAATTTTAGAAATGAATAGAAATTTATTTATGAGTATTTGGCATGTTTATTTCACTCATATTTGTTGAATTGCATTTATTAAATTTAACTGTTAATTTAATTTATTTGTTGCGTATTAATTGATAGTTAGAATTTATTTGTTTGCCTATAAACTGCTAGTTAACAGTTATATAGATTATTACTGAATATAAACTGTTAGATTAATAGTTGTTAAATTTAATCTGAATAAAATTGCCAGTTATTACCTGTTATATATTATCAAATATAAATTGTTATTGATTGATATTGCTTGATGATTGTGATTGGATGATGGGTGATGTTGATGGATGTTTTATTGTATTTCATAAAATTGCAAATTATCATGCATATTTCCTTTCATTTGGGATTGTGGTTTGAAATGATATACAACCGCAAAATTTTATATATTTTTTTAAATTGCGGATTGAAATGATAAATATCCGTATCACTTGACCATAGGATAGAAAATTTTATACAGGCACCGCGGTCTATATATAACTATTTTAATGTGATTTCTATGGTTTGGATGGAATACGGTTTCTAAAAATCTTAAATTTTATATTGTATAAATATTATTCTTCCATATATATACATATGAAGTTGAAAATTTTGAAATTAAAAGGTGTATAAAAATCTTTATTTAAAAATGGAAAAAAATTAAGAAAATGGAGTTTAATAATTTATATCATATGTTTAAATGTTAAGTTTGGAAATTTTAAGATATGATATTTATAATTGGATTTTTCCCAAAATAAATTGAAATGAATATTCTAGTATAATTTGAATTGGGAAAATATATATATTTTATCACTAGAAATTGAAGTCTTATTATTTATGGATTTTATGTGAATATTCAAGACTAATTAATAGAACAATTGATCTGTTGAAAGAATAAAATCCAATTTTAGTTTGAAATATTGTTACTCAAAATGGATATACGTATATATAAATAAATTGAAGTGGTTTTGGAACTTGAGAGAGATAATATAAATTTTGGTTTAGACTTTAATAAAGAAATGTATTTGTAAAGCCATGAGAACTATTTTCTTTACAAAGTAACATTTAAGTTAAATCATTTAATTCATATACCGTTGAATGTCCAAACCATTCAAGTTTTTTTTATAGAAGTTATGGTTTTAAATTATGATTTTCAAAATACTATGCTTTGAAAATATTTGATTTTCAGACGATATGAAGTTAAAGCATTTTGATTTTGGAAAAGAATTATATTTAGGATAAGTGATAAAATATGGTTTTGGGTTTTGAAATGATATCGTATTCATGGTTATGAAATGGAATGTTTATTCTGATTTTTAAAGTATAACCTATTTTTAAATGACCGCGGTGTTATAATAACGATGGGTTGGCAAAGAGACCGGGATCGGATATCTGACATACTCTCTGTCGATACCGAAAACCACTTTGACTAACCGTGTACGCGGTGGAGATTCCAAAATGAAGTAGGTGGTGGCGACGTTTCCTGTAAGGTAAATACGTGGACCCGACTCCCGTGAGTTGGCATAAGGTGGCTAAAACATGAGCGATTCTCAGGCCAATGAGGTCATTCCTCTAATCGGACCCTCCTCTTCGATATTATACTTTGATTTTGGATTGATTCAGTGGCCACTTCTATATTTTGATTTTGGGGAATTAGTCCGAGGTGGGCGGTAACTGCGGCTACGCGTTTCCACCAGCCTGGATAGCAATTGGTATATCTACCCTGGCATTGCCTAGTTGTGCCGTGTCACCTACCATACCGAGCCTTTACTACGAGTTTCTATTTGTGTCGTACCTATGGAGTATCCTCTGGTAGCTTCCCGATCAGGAGGTATTACGGTACTGTATAGACTATTGGCATTATTTGTGTTAAGGGCTATATGGGTAACCCCTTAATGCTATTTAAAAGTAAGTTTATTTTATAAATAGACACTATTATAATAGCACAATATACTACATAGTAAATAGTTTAACGGATCCTTAGGAGATGTAAATCCCGAACATCTCTTGAGTTACTGTACTCATATTTATTTCTGTTAATTTAACTCACATAAGATCTTTTAGTCTGACTCGAGTGTTTTTGTCTTTTCAAATTCGCTCGGGTCAGTCCGAGCATTTCAGGATCGAAGATTTTAGCTTTGGAGGACGAAGACGAAGAATCTGTATTATATTATTTATAGTATTGCACCACACTCTAAATTTCCGCTGCATTGATTGTATTGGTATGTGTAACTCTGATATTCATTATATAAGTAAAATAAATATTTTGTAAACAGTTATCATGAACTGTATATTGATTATTATATCTTATCCTTCCACTGTGAGATTCTATTTTGCTTTATTTCTTCTCTGTTTTTCTTATTTACCCCATAACAATCCGCCCTTGCTTATGCTTTGAATTGGCACGTGTGTCTGTTTAAAGTGTGCGAAAAGGCGGGATGTTACAGTTGGTATCAGAGCTTTGGTTTAGCGATAAACTTTGGCTTTGTGGGGTTTGACTCTTTGTTAATAGGGTAATAATACCCTATGGGAGTCGCTGAGAGTATATATATGAGAGAGCGTATTTGTTAGTTTTATAAAAAGATTTTGATATTGTGTTAATCTGTTCCACTTTGTATTTATAAATTCTGGTTGATGCATGGGATGCTATGTCATCAATAGGGATTTCTAAACACTTAATAGGACAGACCGACATAATATTTGTTTTAATATAGGTAAATGAAATAATTTTGCCTATTATATTTTCTATATATAAAATAAAATTTTCAAATGATATCTATATTTGGTTGCAATAGATTGGTTGTTAGGAATAAAAATTTAAATAATAGGTAAAATAAGATTTCAATTAAATCATTGAAATTTGGAAATTTTAGAACTTAAGTCCGGGATTTTTGAAATCTTCTTTCAAAGGATTTATGAAATATAATGATTTGGTTTATAAATATTTTCTTATATAAATATTTAGTATAATTCGAAAGAATTGGTTTAAAGAGGATTTTGAAGAAAATAAGTTTGTACTTTCCTCTCTGTCGCTGGAAAATAATTTCGGTGATGACGGTCGCATCATCGACTTTCATTTTCGAGTTTCGAAGGGAAAGGCCATTGTAGTAAATTCTACTGTAGATTTATGTTGGAAATATCTGAATTTGTTTGTTTTAAATATAATTGAGATATAAAGTTGTAGGAAACTAATTATCTATTATTTCAAAATAAATTGAAATCTGACCCGGAATTTAATTCTAAAATTTTCCATTAATTAATTGTTAAATTTTAGTGGAAAAAAAAAGTAAGTAATAAATGGATTGAAAACCTCTAATAAGTAAGAGAATTAATGCTAGGTATAAAGGAAGTTAAAATTTTAACTGATAAATAATGGTAAAGATTTATTGAAAATCAACGAATTAAAAGGGTTGAGATTAAACTTGTATAAGTTCTTTTGCTTTTTCTTTAACATAAATAACTTACCAAGTATAAAAAGTTGAAATGTGAATTAAGAGTGGAATAGAATATTATGCAAGTAGAATTTTTGGAAATAATGAAGTATTCAATAAATTACTGTTATAAATAAGAATTTAATGGTATTAACTTAAGTGATGATTGGAATTTTACTAAAATTAAAGGTTGTATTATTAATAGGTGATTTTAACCTTAAGAAAGTAAAAAAAAAAATGAAATTCCTTAATTTATAAAGTTTGATTGTAGGGTTATTAACTTAAGTACGCCTTAATTTCCCCTATTCTAATATAATGGAAAGTAGGAAAAATATAAATGACTGCAATCCATAGTTAATGAATGAGTAAAATCTTTCACTTATAGGAATGCAAGTTATAAGGTTAATAAATTAAGTGTAAGTAGAGGGTTACTGTAATTAAATATAATGGAAACTTCAACATTAAATAAATGAATGAGATTAATGGTAAGTCGAAATTGTAATTTATAAAACAAATATATATTAATTAAAGGAATGGAGAAGAAACTTGTAAATTTTCACTTACATTCTTAAAACATACATAACTTACCATATAATAAAAAGTTGCAATGTTAGTAGGAAAATGTAAAGGGAAATCTTACAAGTGAAGAGTAAGGTAATAAAGGTATTCTATTAATTTGCTATTATTAATGAGAATTAATTGTATAAACTTAAGTTAAATTGGAAATTTTACTATATAAGTAAAGGTAAGTAGTATAAATGGATGATATAAACTTTAGTCAATAAATTGGAATACAAATATAATGAATTTTGTAATAAATGGAAAATGAAAATTTGTAAGAAATAAAGAAATCACTCCATAAATGAAAGAAAGAAAATCAAACCATTGAAGCATGAGATAAATGTATAATAAATAAATTTGGGTGTTGGTTTGAATTGTGTTGTTTGATTTATGTTGTTGGGTAAGAAATTTGAAGTGGTTAAATGGATAAGTATCTATCTTTGTTCCATCTAAGACTGTTGAGTAAAGGATGCACTTGATAGTTAATTTCATTTCATACAAATTTCAAGTTTGAACCCAAACAACTATTTGTTTGATGGATTAAATGGTTGCTTCGTTTGTGTATGTATGTTGTTTGTAAGGTTGATGGTTGTTGAATTGTTTGGTTGATTAATGATTGAATCCACTTGAATAGTTCACTTTAAAATAAATATTTAACCTTTTAGATTATATAAGTGAATACAGGTGATGGAAGCAACTGCTACTGCTTTTAGTTCCAAAATAATAAGCGTATATTGCCCGACAAATAGGTACGTTTTTGGATTACGTTTAAAGCGCTATTTTTCTCGTGTTGGGATATAATATTTTGATAACATATGTAATATATTTGTATATTTTGATATTATACTTTCTCCCGAGCCTCACCATACAAAGGAGACTCTGCCAAAATTTTACATAAATTTTGGACTTAGAATTTTGTGAAAATGTTTTCCAACTTTAATAATCTAAGTATAAAAGAATATAATGATTATAAACAGGTATATTTTATTTAAGAAAATAAATTTAGTAAATTATTGTTTATAAATAATATTTGAAATAAGATGTACTATTTTATTCTTCCTTCTCCCTTCTTTTTCCTTTTCGGGGACGAAAAGTTTTGAGTGGGGGAGATTGTAACGACCCGTTAAATTTGATAATGTTAAATGAATTAAATTAATATAATTTTTAATCTAATTTAGAATAAAATAAAAGCCTTAATATTTTATTTGAGAAAAACGTAGTAGTTTGTTATAGTAATTGGAATTTAATGTAACAATAAAATTTTATGATAATAGATTTGGATAATGTAATTTGTCACATTTTGTTAAAAGATTTAATTTTAAGAAACCAATATAATGCAATACAAAGGTGTTTGAAACGACTGTTGGGTTTTAAATGGAGTGTATATAAATAGTGAAAATCATTATAACCTCTTAATTTAATACGATTGTTTAATTAATACTAAAAGAATAAAATTTGAAATAGTATTAATGTAATAATAACTGAATTTAAGTGCAACCATATTTATGGAAGTGAATTGGATTTTTGTGGATGTTAACATTGAATAAATTTATTTAAAGTAAAAAGGATTTAAAAGCATGTTTTGGATAGAATGTTAAATTCATGGATTTAGTGTAAGTAACTAGAATTTAATCCTATAAAATTTGGAACTGAATGTATGAAGATAATTTTGTAGAAATAGTAATTAACAACTTAATTGTGCATACCTAATATAATATAAATAACAAAAGGACTAGAACTTGATTTGTCTAGGTATGTATATATATTGATAAACTATAACCAAGTGAGAAATTTGGTAGTAAATAGGGAATAAGTTGACTAAGGCAATTAGTAATTTAATAAATGAATGCATAGTAAGTAAGTGAAAATTTATGCATAAAAATATTTTCATATATAATATAATTACATACCTTATATTAATGTAATTTCCAATCACCCTTTATTATAAACCCAAATCAGCAATTCATTACCTTATATTAATGTCATCAAATTTTTATTTATTATTATAACTCTACGTTAAATTACTATTCAATGTATATTTATTCATCAATCAAATCCGATATTTACTTTCTATCCTTCTATTTGATAAAAATCTAGTATACCTTTACATACATTCATTTATGGGTATTGCATTGAAATTAAATTTATTAGCCAATACCACATTATTACCATTTATTACAATTGGATTCCTAATTTTATTCAATACCCTGAATAAATAACATAAATATCAATCATGTTCTTACTTTTGTTTCTCTCATATTTAAAAATCAACTTATAGCATTTAACTTATTTTATTGGGTCGATATTTTATTCAAGTCATAAATTATTAACCTGCACAAATATGATACCTTAATTTATTTAAATTTCCATTTACAACTTTTATTGCACTAAATCAAATTAATACTTTCTTAAATTTCTCTTATTAGATCTTATATCCAGGTAAGAATCATTTTTCTACTTAATTCATTTGGATTTCATTCTACATTAAATTAGAAATCCTATTAAATTATCACATTTAAAATCATCGAATTTAATGGGTCGTTATACTCTCCCCCACTCAAAACTTTTCGTCCCCGAAAAGGAAAAAGAAGGGAGAAAAAGAATTTAAATAACAATACATCTTATTCAAAATATTTAACCTATAACCAATAATTTACTAAATTCATTACCTTACATAAAATATACCCGTCTTATCATCATTATATCTTTATGTACTTAAATAAATAAAGTTTGGATAACATTTTCAAATAATCTCTAAGTGGTTTCAATCACTAACAATCAAATCAATCCAACAACCATCCATTTCAACAAACAGCATACCCAACAATTACAAAGCAACCATACAATCAAGCAAACAATTAGTTGGTTGGGTTCAAAACTTTTTAAATTGTATGGAATGAACAATAACTATCCAGTGCATCATTTACTCAACAGTCTTAGATGGGCTAAAATAGATTATTTATTCATCCAACAACTTCAAATTTCCTTACCCAACCAACCATAAAGCAAACAATATCGATTTAAACCAACAAATCAATTTAACTTATATAAATTCATTGCATACTTTCGTTGTTTGATTTCCTTTCTTTTATTCAGACCACATAAATTATCCTTTTAATATTTACATCTATTTCTAACAACTTTTAATTTTATTTACTAATCAGTGGTTGTTTCCTTTATTTTTACTTATTGCTCACAATTATCCAAAAAAATTATTTATTCAGGTCATGTAAGTTTCTTTTATTTGTATTATATTTAATGCACTTCTTCAAATTCAATCATTTATTTAATGCTTACATATCTATTATATTTAATTATAGTAATCATTTTTAATTTCACTTAAATTCTTAACCTTATAACATTCATTTTATAAGTAAAGGATTTTTATTTATTCATTAACTATGGTTTGCAATCATTTATTTATATTACCTACTTTCCATTATATTAAACTAGTAGCATTTATATCATACTTAAGTTTATAACCATTAAATTCTTATTTATAATAGCAATTCATTGAATACTTCATTTTTCCCAAAATTTTCTACTTGTATAATATTCTATTCAAATCTCTTATTTAACATTTCAACTTTTCATATTTGGTAAGTTATATATGTTAAAGAAAATGCAAAAGAACTTATACAAAATTTTATCTCATCTTTTAATTAAATTCATTGTTCAATAAATCTTCACCTTTTCTTATAAGTCACAATTTAAACTTCATTTATAACTTAGCATTTTAGTCTCTTATTTTATTTAGGGTTTCAATTATTAATTTAATTCTGTTTTACTACCATAATTTAAACAATTTTATAAATGGAAATTTAAGAATTAAATACCGGGTTAAATTTCAATTTATTTTTAAAATAATTAGATAAATAATTTCTTACAACTTTTATATCTCTAATTATATTTAAAACAATTAAGATTTTAAATAATTTCAAAATAAATTTGCAGTAGAATTTACTACAGTGGCCTTTCCCCTTCGAAACTCGAAAATGAAAGTCAATGATGCGGCCGCCATCACCGAAATTATTTTCCAGCGACAGAGAGGAAAGTGCAAAATTTATTTTCTCCAAAATTTTCTTTAAAACGATTTCTTCCGAATTAAAATGAAATATTTATATCGTAAAGTATTTATAACATATTATTATACTCCAAAATCCTTTGAAAGCAAATTTTCCAAAATCCCGGACTTAAGTCCTAAAATTTCCAAATTTTATTGATTTTATTCTCAATCTTATTTTACCTATTTTAAATAAATTTTATTCCTAACAACCAATCTATTGCAACCAAATATAGATATTATTTGAAAATTTTATTTTATATATAGAAAATATAATAGGCAAAATTATTTCATTCACCTATATTAAAACAGATATTATGTCGGCCTGTCCTATTTAGTGTTTAGAAACCCCTATTGATGTCACAGCGTCCCGTGCATCAACCAGAATTTATAAATACAAAACGGAACAGATTAACACAATATCAAAATCTTTTTATAACATTACAAATACGCTCTCTCATATATATACACTCAGCGACTCCCATAGGGTATTACTACCCTATTAGTAAAGAGTCAAACCCCACAAAGCTAAGGTTTATCGCTAAACCAAAGCTCTGATACCAACTGTAACGTCCCGCTTTTTCGCACACTTTAAATCGACACACGTGCCAATTCAAACCATACGGAAGGGCGGATTGTTATGGGGTAAATAAGAAAAAACAGAGAAGAAAAAAACTAAACAGAATCTCACAGCGGAAGGATAAAATATAATAATCAAATGTACAGTTTATAAATCTGTTTACAAAACCATTTATATAATACATAGCAGAGTTACACATACCAATAACAATGCAGCGGAACAGTGTGTAGTGCACTAGTATAAATAATAATAATATAAATCTTCGTCTTCGTCCTCCAGAGCTAAATCTTGCAATCCTGAAACGCTCGGACTGACCCGAGCGAATTTGAAAAAACAAAAACACTCGAGTCAGAACTAAAAGATCTTATGTGAGTTATATTTACATAAATAAATATGAGTGCAGTAACTCAAGAGATGTCGGGATTTACATCTCCTAAGGATCCGTTAAACTATTTACTATGTAGTATATTGCGCTATTATAATAGTGTCTATTTGTAAAATAAACTTACTTTTTAATAGCGTTAAGGGGTTACCCATATAGCCCTTAACACAGAATATATTCCCATAGTCTATACAGTACCGTAATCTCCCCCGTACTGGGCGTCGTCAGAGGGCACTCCATAGGTATGGTATAAAATCAAAATCATATAAGGCGCGATAGGGTAGGTGACACGGCACAACTAGGCAATGCCAGGGTAGATATACCAATTGCTATCCGGGCTGGTGGTAACGCGTAGCCGCAGCTACGGCCCACCTCGAACTAACACCCCCAAATCAAAGAAATCAATAGTGGCCACCGAATCAATCCAAAGTCAGAGTATAGTATCGAAGGAGTGCGTTCGATCATAGGAATGACCTCATTGGCCCGAGAATCGCTCCTGTTTTAGCCACCTTATGCCAACTCACGGGAGTTGGGTCCACGTATTTACCTTGCAGGAAACGTCGCCACCAACCTACTTCATTCTGGAAACTCCACCGCGTACACGGTTAGTCAAAGTGGTTTTCGGTATCGACAGAGAGTATGTCCATATCCGATCCCGGTCTCTTTGCCAACCCATCGTTATTATAACACCGCGGTCATTTGAAAATAGTTTATACTTTAAAACCAGAATAAAATTTTCCATTTCAAAACTATGAATACGATATCAATTTAAAACCCAAGACAATATGATATCATTTTATCTCAAATATAATTCTTTTCCAAAATCATACTGGTTTAAAATTTAAATATCTGGAAACTAAGCATTTGAATTATACTTCCAAAACATAATATTTCGGAATTCATACTTTAAAACCATAAATTCTAAAACTTGAATGGTTTGGATATTCAACGAATATAAAATAAATGGTTTAACTTTAAAGTTACTTTGTAAAGAAAAATAATTTGCATGGCTTTTCAAATATATTTCTTTATTTAAAGTTTAAACCATAATTTAAATATCACTTCAAGTTCCAAAAACCCCTTCAATTTCTATATATATATATATATATATATATATATCCATTTGGAGTATTAATATTTCAAAACTAAAGTTGGGTTTTCTTCTTTCAACAATTAATATTATATTATTTAGTCCAGAGTATTCATATAATTCCATAAATAAAACTCCAATTTCTAGCAATTAAATATTTTCTCAAATTTACTTTATACTAAATTTTCATTTTTAATTCATCTTGGAAAATCCAGTTATAAATATCATACCTTAAAATTTCCAAACTTAAACATATAAGATAAATTTCCAAATTCCATTTTCTCAATTTTTCATTTTTTTATTCAACAGGTTTATACACAACTTAATTTTAAATTTTTTTACTTCATATGTATATATATCGAAGAATAATATTTTATAAAATATCAAAAATCAAATTTTTATAAACTGTATCCCATCCAAACCATAGAAATCACTTTAAAATAATTTATATATAGACCACGGTGCCTGTATATAATTTTCTATCCTATGGTCAAGTGATACGGATATTTATCATTTCAATCCGCAATTTAAAAATAAAATTTTGCGGTTGTATATCATTTCAAACCACACTCCCGAATGAAATGGAAAAATGCATGATTACTTGCAATTTAATGATATAAAATAAAACATCCATTCATCAACATCATCCATCATCCAAACCAAAATCATCATCCCATAATAAATCAATATCAATATATATCTGATAATATATAACAGGTAATAACTGGCAGTTATAATCGAAATAAATTTAACAACAATTAAACTAACAGTTTATATTCAGTAATAAATTTTATAACTGTTTCTAGCAGTTTATATGCAAATAAATAAATTATAACTGTCAATTAATATGCAATAAATAAAATAAATTAACAGTTAAATTAAATAAATGCGAATTAATAGATATACTGAATAAAACATGTCAAACAGTCATAAATAAAATTTCTACTCATATCTAAAATAAATTTAACAAACATAAAAACTTTTAGAAGTTGTGAGTGGGTTAAAACACTCACCTTTGGAATTTAAATCGAATTTAAATTCAATTTAAACTCAAAAATTTGCCGATCTCCAAATTCATCCAAAACAGCGTCATCAGATCCGAAATTTAATTTCGATCCTAGCCAAAAATTTTTTTTGCATGAAACGGATAACGTATGAGAAAATTATGGCGATAAAACGATTGAAAACGAAAATTAAAACTAAATAAAACAAACCTATAGTCAACGCCACGTCATCCCTAACCGCGTTCGTTACATCCAGAAACCCTAACCGTGTAGAAAACATCGTGCCCCCAGTATTGAAGCCGCCGCTGCTTTGGCCAAGAAAACGTCGCCTCCTCGTACGCCATCGCCACGATCAGGTGGTGTCCCTGAACTCCTCTCGCCGAGCCGCCCTAGATGGTAGCCACGCCAAAAGTCGCGATGCCCATTCCTGCTCACGGCCTCCGTGCCAAAACCAGCCAGTCACGGCGAATTCAAGCATCTTCGACCAGATGTAACCGTACTGATGAACTCGTATTGACGACCTCTACCCACTGCAACTTCCCGATCGAACCAAGGACGACGATCTACCGTTGAATCTTGCTGATTACCCACGAACGGCTAGGACAAAACCCAAATTTCTGATCAAACTACAGCCCAAATCGAGAAACAAATCACACCAGGAGATTACGTGTATCGAGAACATCAACATATATTTTTCTCGAATTTTTCTGGAGAGTTTGAATTTTCATTGAAATTTGAATAGAATAGGATCTGACCTTTGCATCCATTTAAGGAGGAGAAGAAGTTGAAGAAAAGAACGTACAGACAAATGATAGAAGATGGAGGCTAGGGTTTATCACAGCATATATATAGACAAATCGTAGTAGGCTAGGTGGTCACGAATTACAAACGTGCTAAGCGGTAGTTGGCCCAAAAAGCCCGTTCTGACCCCGGAACGAAATTTATTAAACCCATATATCGAAATAGGTATTTTAAAATATTCTGAACGCGATGGAAAAGGTTTCACGTCCAAATTCGATTGTATGAAGAAGTTATGCTGAAAACAAAATTTCCAAATTGATTTCAAATTGATTTTTAATTAAATCGATTTCAAGGCGTTTCGCGTCCGTATGATCAAACGACAGGTCCGATCGATGCGAAACTTGAAACCCTACAATAATTCACCGATACGGATCTAAGGAAACTGGTTTCGTCGAAATCCGAGTCCGTGGCAAAAAAGGCTATTTTTTCATAAATTAAATAAATTAATAATTAAATAAATTAATTTGTTATTTGAATTTCAAATTCTACAATTCATAAATTTGTCACCTTGTATCACCAAATAAATTAAAAATCCTTTAAACCAAATTCTAATACAAAGGTAAAGTAAATAAATTCACAATTTATAGTATTTAACATTAAATTCAATAATCCTATTATTTAATAATCATTCCTTTAAACCTGATTTAAATTCTCCTATTTATCTATTTAACCCTTTCTAGAATCATACCTAATATTTGTCTTTCCTTCATTACCTAAATGTTCTTATTCCATTAAATTTTATTTACTGAAGGTTGCACTTAATCCAATTTATACATCTTGCCCCTTTTCTCTTTAAATCAATAAATCTTCATATAGTATATAAATTTATCATAAATTTTATCTATTCTTCCTTTTTAGGCAATGTTCTATATATTAGATTTCATTTAAATGCAATAAATCATACTATCGTAGTTATATCCAATTAAATAAATAAATGCTTGATTCCCATCTTTACTCATTTGATTGCAATTAACCTTTTTACCACAAATTAAATTCCAATATATCAAATAAACTTTATTTCCATTCCTTTTACTCACAAATCATCGTATTATAAAGATATTTACGTTATTCCTCCTTTTTACCATAAATTAAATTCCAATATATCAAATAAACTTTATTTCCATTCCTTTTACTCACAAATCAACGTATTATAAAGATATTTACGTTATTCCTCATTTATTACCTTAATTTATTTAAGGCAACAATAAATTAATATCTATTGCAATGATTCAAATTTAACTGAAGGAACTAAGTATATAACTCAAAATAGTTGTGGTAAAACTCTTAATCCCGCATTTATAAGTATATTATTTCCCATCAAGTGTTATAGATATTACAGAGTATTGGTTTTCATTTAATCATTATTTGTTATATATTACTTAAATGAATTCACTATTCAAATCCGTTAAATTTTATTACCAACATCCATCTACCTTTTCCAATAGATTTTGAATTCCATTCAATTTATAACAAATCAAAATTTCCAATCGCCCTTTATTATAAACCCAAATCAGCAATTCATTACCTTATATTAATGTCATCAAATTTTTATTTATTATTATAACTCTACGTTAAATTACTATTCAATGTATATTTATTCATCAATCAAATCCGATATTTACTTTCTATCCTTCTATTTGATAAAAATCCAGTATACCTTTACATACATTCATTTATGGGTATGGCATTGAAATTAAATTTATTAGCCAATACCACATTATTACCATTTATTACAATTGGAATCCTAATTTTATTCAATACCCTGAATAAATAACATAAATATCAATCATGTTCTTACTTTTGTTTCTCTCATATTTAAAAATCAACTTATAGCATTTAACTTATTTTATTGGGTCGATATTTTATTCAAGTCATAAATTATTAACCTGCACAAATATGATACCTTAATTTATTTAAATTTCCATTTACAACTTTTATTGCACTAAATCAAATTAATATTTTCTTAAATTTCTCTTATTAGATCTTATATCCAGGTAAGAATCATTTTTCTACTTAATTCATTTGGATTTCATTCTACATTAAATTAAAAATCCTATTAAATTATCACATTTAAAATCATCGAATTTAACGGGTCGTTATACGCTCCATATTTACCAGTTAAGTTGACACCACGTTTGCTTCTCCTCTAAAATCCTAGATTTAAAGCCATAATAGATAATGGTCGCAATGTATATAAGGCGATGGCTAGCAGCCTGAAGCCCTGAATCAATATATACATTATTAGAACAAAAGGTAGTTGGTAATTTGTACCTCATAGCTTCGCCTTTGGTAAATCAAAATTTTAGTTGTTTTGAACATTTACAAAATTGAATGAATTTATAAGT
This sequence comes from Allium cepa, assembly GCA_030765085.1. Taxonomy (NCBI): domain Eukaryota; kingdom Viridiplantae; phylum Streptophyta; class Magnoliopsida; order Asparagales; family Amaryllidaceae; genus Allium; species Allium cepa. The sequence continues at coordinate 953,589,503 of CM060941.1, read as the reverse complement.
TTAAATTTAAAAATAAATACAGAGAACTATGAATTATACTTATATTTTACATTGGTTAGATCTTAAAAATTCCACATCGTTCATATTATTATTCCAACTTATCCATTAAGCAAATAAATGTATATTGTAATATCTTTTATATAAAGCAGAATTTATAAAACTATTTCTGCTCCACAAGCAAATAATTTCTATATTAACTTCCATTTCTCTCTGTTTTGTTGAATTATGCGAATAATATGGAGTTTTTTTTAAAAAAAATTATGCATTCTTATTGTATTACAATAATTTCAAAGCTTTGGATGTGAAAAGTATGGACAAACGCATAAAAGATTCATTTAACATAATAACATGTAGTTTTTTTTTATGTGTATATGTGAATGTTTGTTTATACATATGTATGGACACCATCACTTAAATTTTATAGGCACTAGCATAAATACAACCTCATTATGTGAAGTTGATATTTACAATTTTTCGACAACAAAATTAGAAATTCTTGTTCACATTAGCTTTTTGGATTCCATTTAATTGATCAAACTAGGTATGTAGTGGAATGAAAACAGTGGTAATAATAAAAAAAAACAATGGATACTATAGGTGCCATAAGTTAAAATAGATAAACACAACTTAATTCCCATCAGGAGTTTACCGGTCCGACGGGTTCTCCTTAGTATATTCAAAACAAAAATGGATATTGGTCTTTACATTTACCGTTGCTTTTAAAGTAAAAGTTCATTAATTAATATAACGTAAATGACAGATACCATAAAAGAAAATAGACAAGATCGAAAAAATATATAATCACATTACACTGAATAAACTCAACTTTGACCATCCATTTATTTCCTTTACTTCCGTTTGCTAATTCTATTGCCCAACGGAATTAGCAAACAGATTGGTTATGGAAGTTACCTAAGTAGAAAATTAGTACAATATTATCTCTCGACTTTACATAAGTCACAAAAAAAACAAGTACAATGTGAGTATCAAATTCCAAGCAGTATATCACATAAAATATAGACCTACAAGCAATAACAAATAACCAGAAAAATCACATCATCTGTCCTTACTTATCTGCCCGTGTGCGTAGCACGGGCCACACACTAGTTTATGTGATAATCTTAAATCCAATGATTGACACTTCTATTTGAAATTATGAACAGAATAATAATTAATTTATTTGATTAAATGGAATTTTTAGGATTTTATTTATAATTTTGTAAATTAAATGAAGTTAATTATTAAAAGTGAGATTAACATTTGGCATTGATAAATTTATCTTCTCTATATGAATATTCAAATTTGTTAAAATCATTGTAAATGTTTGAGTAATATAAAGATGATAAGATTGTCAATTTTAGAATTTAAAATATAAAATTGGATTTAATCAATTTGTTAATTTATTTAATTAATATAAAATAGCCATTTTTGTCACGGACTCGGATTTCGACGAAACCAGTTTCATCGGATCTGTAACAGTGAATGTGGCGCCCCACCTCTATACCCACGCTAGCCAAGAACACTACTGTGAATGCTGTCAACTAGCACGGAGAATAAGGCTGTTGAGGAGCGACCATCCATGTAATTGCTTTGTGCGAGCATCGATATGTCAGATAGTATAACATGCAATTCTTTTCAAGTGGAAATCCGACATGCCGACACAAACTCAAAACTACTACACAGTGGCTATAATATCTTCGGAAACAAATATAGAAATAAACATAACATAAATCAGTCACAGACAATTCATATCACAAAGGCGGAAATAGATATGAATATTACACATAAAAGTGTATATCAGAGTAGTGGTCAAAAGATCCACGATAATACAAAAGAATAGCAACACGTGCTATACAAAGGAATACAACTATGAGTCTATATCTCAAGTGTATACAACAAACTAAAATACTAATCTAAGTAGTTTGCCAAAAGTCAGAGTAATGATCCTGAATGAGAAGTCAAGCAGAAGCACCTGTAACATCTCGGTCTGACCCGAGTATTATTTAAGAAGAAAATAATAAACGGATCAGTCTAGCTATAAATATCAGAAGAAATGATATTGTAACGACCCGTTAAATTTTATAATGTTAAATGAATTAAATTAATATAATTTTTAATCTAATTTAGAATAAAATAAAAGCCTTAATATTTTATTTGAGAAAAACATAGTAATTTGTTATAGTAATTGGAATTTAATGTAACAATAAAATTTTATGATAATAGATTTGGATAAGGTAATTTGTCACATTTTGTTAAAAGATTTAATTTTAAGAAACCAATATAATGTAATACAAAGGTGTTTGAAACGACTGTTGGGTTTTAAATGGAGTGTATATAAATAGTGAAAATCATTATAACCTCTTAATTTAATACGATTGTTTAATTAATACTAAAAGAATAAAATTTGAAATAGTATTAATGTAATAGCCCAATTTTTTTTTACAAGTATTTTTCACTTGTATTTTTAAAAAAAAAAACCTTGGGGTTTATTTAAAGTGAAAAATAAATTTTAGGATTAACTAATAAGATCTCTGGAAAAATCAAGTTTTAATTAAGAAAACATTTATAGCTTAGGTGGTTAAGATATCTGGGCTATTCACGACAGGTCACGAGTTCGAGTCTCGGCATGGTCAGAATTTCTAATTTTTTTGTATATAAATGAACTGGGTAATTACGCGTTAAAAAGGGCGCGTAAATTTAGGGAATAAGTACCGTATATATATATAAGATATGAAGAATGTAAACCAATTTGAATTTTAGTTAAGTATTAATTTTGAAGAATTTAGTGTATTTATAAACTGTTAAATATCGCGTTTAAAAGGACGCGTAAAATTTATGGTAAGTAATGTAATAAAACGTATAAAATTTAAAACGTTATTTTATATATATATTTTTGATGTTTTGTATTACGTCAGTTTGACGTACTTTTAAAATCATATATAAACACCTTTATGGATTAAAACATCAGTTAGTGATTTTTAAGACGAACGTTACTTTTGGTTGTAACTGACAGTTTTGGTTTTAAATAAAAGGTGTATATACGTTTCCATTTCCAAAAGCTTTGAAAAATTCTTGCCGTCATTTAATTAATCAAACTAAAAAAAAAAAATATATATCAATTCTCATATAATTGGAACGGTTCATATTTTGCCATTCCTCTGATCACGAAACCTTATCTGCCTAAATCTTCAATCACACATATAAAGAAGCTGGAAGGGATATCAACGCATGCTTTGAAATGTCCAAAGAGATTTAATACTTGTTGCATGTTCAGTTCAAAGCCAATTTATTTGTTTACCGTTATTCCTAAAATCACGCAACTGTTTATTGGTAACAAATGTTGAAATCAAAAGTTTTGTATGTTTGGAAATAAAGCATGCATCTATGAAACATTCAATCAAATTTCTTGCCGTTCTTTGGTTCAATCAACATTTAATGCTTGCCAACATTTACGTAAGAAACTCCCTGCTTTTATCAATCAATTGGGCAAGTTTGAAATCTTAACATACCTGACCGTGAGAAATATTTTATCCACCTCATTTATAACTGTGTATTTCTTTTCGCCATTCAAATAAAAAGATTTATTTCCCACTTCTCATTTTCATTTGCGTTTAAAAATAAATTATATATAAGTTTTCTCTCTCCTTAATTCTTACTTTTTATTTGCCTAGCCTCTTTATTATTTTCCTATGTCTATCTCTTGACATTTATTTCTTTATTTTTCTAGATCTTATTTTATCTATTAAATATTTCTTATGTACATCTTTATTTAATAGCTTGTGTAACAACCCTAGTTTTAACAATTTATTTTATTTTAATTATTCAAATTTGAAATAATATTCTTATAGATTAGGTTTAACAATATGGTTAAATATTTGATTTGGAGATATATTTTATAAAATTTTGTATGCCAATAAAATTAAATAATAACTGTAAAACTTTAAGCTATTTTTGAACTGTTAAATTTCGCGTTTGGAAGACGCGTCAATTATAGGGTATAAGTGACGTAATAAAACGTGTGTTTTCAAAACGATATTTTCACACAAATTTTTGATGTTTTAGTTTGCGTCTGTTTAACGTAGTGTAAAAATCATATTTTCATATATTTTTGAAGAAAAATATCAGTCAGTGTTTTAAAAAGCAAATGTTACCTTGTTTTAATTGACAATTTGACTTTACACATATTGTATACGTTTCCATTTCAACTGCCTACATAAATTTGCCTTTTCATTTTGATATCAAACTAGAAAAATATCAAATCAAAATACATAAAACTGAAATAAATTCAACAAGTAGTAACGTACAAAATTTAAGCTAGACGTGTGAAACCTAACTGTCACTTTAAAGAAATCAACATGCACATCAATTCCTTTCCTCTGCCTCTATCTCATCAATTATCAACCTATAATCACGCAAGTTTTAATTTATAAGAATGTGTGTATTAACCCTGCCTTCATCACACAAACTTAATTATAGGGTAACATTAAAAACCTTATTCTCTCTGATGATTTCCTTTTTACTTAAATGCATGCAATTAAAGCTTGAAACCATACACACCATTTCTCTTCCTTTAGCCTCTGTTCTCATCAGTTATATATCAATTCAAATCCTTGAATCAAGTACGTAACTCACGCAGGAAATAAAATCTAGTTTATAAACATCAACAAGTTTTCAAAAAAAATAAAATCCTCTCGGCCTTCTCTTTATGCCTGCCTTCCATTAATCATGCCAGAAGATCAATGCTTGCAATATTCTTTTGTAACTGATGGGAAGAATTCTCGTCCATATCAATAGCATTTATATCAATAGAAACTGACACGTTATTTTTCTCATCTGCCTATAAACTCATTCCCCTCTACCCATTTGTTCTCTGCATCGATCCAATTCTCTGCTCCTTCTCGTGAATCTATCAGGTAAATAGTTATAGTATTGTTCTTTTCTTTCGGTTTAGATATTTTTTCTCCCTTTCTCTTTCTCGAAATTTTGTCCTACCTGTGCCTTGCTCGGCCATTTCCATTGTTATGCCATGCATAAGATGTCTGTACATTCATCCCTATGCTGAGATATAGGCTAGTCTTGTGCATATCAGAGGGTGAAGCAGTAGATTGGTGGGAGAAACTGAGTGTTATGAGGAATGGTTGAAATTTTATACAATAGTGATAAGTTGCATTTAGGAAGTTTAGATTCAGTGACAATATAAGAAATAGCCTTGTATTGAACCTGTTGATTTTCAAACTGCATATAGTGATCAGTAGGCCTTTTTCATGTTGAGGGATGTGGGGTGAAGTAACACTGATATAAAGATGAGTGTAGATATAGGTTGAGTTTTGCATGCATTTTGTAGTTGTAGGCTAGTGAGTTTTAGCCAAGAACCTGGATATGATATTTAATGTATGGGAAGGACTTTGGTTGATTTGTTTAAGATTTTCCAGGATTTGATTTAGTTAGTAGTGGAAAAAAAAATTACATTTTTTTATATTATATTATATATTTTATATTCTTTAAGGGAGTTAACTTGCATTTGTGTTGAGTAGTCTGCATACATTTATGTTGGGTTTAGGGGAGTCTTTCAGTTGCCTTTATATAAGAAAGGGGTTGTCTGTTTGTAGGGGAGAGGAGTCATGTTCTTTATTTTATTTTATTTTTTTTCTTTTCTGAGATTGAAGATCTGGACAGGAGTATTGATGCATAACTGAAGTGAAATGTTGATGCTACTAGGAAATAGGGGTCAGTGAGTGTGAGATTTGTGTTTCCAATAATTTTTGAAAAAGAGATGGCTGGAAGTTTCTTTGCATTTTTTCGAAGAAATTTCAGTATTGGCTCGAAGCATGTGAGCTTGAGACGTGGGGAAGACTCGAAGTAGGTGGGTTTTGGCTCGGGTAAATGAGTTTAGTGGATACCTGTTACAGAGGAGTTGGGAGGTACTTGAAATTGAATAAGTGCGAAGCTTTGAAAAAAAAAAAAAAAAAGAAAAAAAAAAGGAAAAAAAAAAGAAGAAAAGAAAAAGAAAACTGAAAAGATGGGAAGGGAAGGCTGCACAAAATTTTGGCCGTGTGCATGAATATAGAGTGGTGCACGTACGTGCATATATCCATATCACGTTCATGAAGAAAATTTGGTGCACGTGTATTCGTGTTCAACTTTTGCCGTAGTTGTTTAGGAAAAATTTTGGTCGTAAAATTTTAGCACGGTTCACAGTTTTGGGTATGTTTTGGTCACGTTACACGGTGAAGTGGTCGAGCAAAGCAAACATATTCTTGTTCTATTCTTAATTTTCCTTGACCATAAATTCTTAAGTCGCGTTTCAATATTTGAATTTTTCTAGATTTGAATCTAGGCGACGTCCGAGAATCTTTATCGTTACCCTCTGTCGGTCTGTACCGGTGAACTGTCATTTTTGAAATTCAAAATTTTCTGCAAAAATTCAGGTGAGTATTTCTCACCAGACATACGTATTTATATTTGGTAAATTATTGCAAGTGTATGTGTAAAATTGTATTTCACTATTATCTGTCTGTAATGTAATATAGAATGATGGACCCCATTTAAATTGACACCTCATCAGTATTATCTGTTATATTATTTCTGCAGTTATGTTATTGTTTATTTACTGCTTAAATCACCACTGCAAGTTCCCTGTTATTATAGATGGTATGGGCTGAAATGATAGGCCTAATTGATTATTATTGTTCACTTGTTCTGTTAACTGCTGTAAATTGTCTTGGGATTGCGGGTTCGAAATGATAGAACCCGGAGTTGTGTAAATATCGGATTGAAATGATATAAATCCGTTTCACTTGACCTAGGCTAGAAAATCTTATACAGGCCCGTGGTTTATATATTATTTTCTGAAATTATTTAAATTATTTAAATTTAGAAATTTGATGATATTCTAATTTAAATTATATAAAGGATTTTTATGAGATTTACAATGATTTAAAAGGGGTTAAATAAATAAATGTTGAGTTAAAATTTTGGAATATAACTTGTTTAGAAATTCTATATTTTTGGAAAGGTAAAGATTTCAATACAGAAATAATAAATAATAAGTTATATTTGAAATTTGATGTTTAGCTAAAAGTCTACTACAGCATTTAATTGCTGTCTTTTGAAACTTGACTATTTTAAACCCATACTTTAGATAGCATTTCCTAGATGCTGTAGAAGTGAAATTGATTTAAAATTTATTTATTTAAAATTTCATCTCTATTTTGGGAATACGTTAAGATTTGGAATTTAAATATTAAATTGCTAATAAAGTAAGAAATTGAGTTTGGAAAGATTTAAAAGAAGAAAATTGATTTCTATTCTTTTGATAAAAGAAATAAATTCCAGATTTAATTGAATAAATTGAAATGGTATATCTTCAAAGGAAATGTTTTAAATCAAGGATTTGAAATTAAAGGTATTTGAAATATATATATTGATTTGAAAAATATAAAAATACCATTTTTCAAACTATAACCACGGGTTATAATAACGTTTGGTTGGCAAAGAGACCGGGATCGGATATGGGCATACTCTCTGTCGATACCGAAAACCACTTTGACTAACCGTGTACGCGGTGGAGATTCCAGAATGAAGTAGGTTGGTGGTGACGGTTTCTTGAAAGGTATATACGTGGACCCGACTCCCGTGAGTTGGCATAAGGTGGCTAAAACAGGAGCGATTCTCGGATTAATGAGGTAGCTCCTCTGATCGAACGCACTTCTTCGTATGCCATTCTATTACTCTTGTGATTGTTTGGTGCGCACCTTTGATTTGGGAGTGTTGTTCGAGGTGGGCGGTAACTGCGGCTACGCGTTTCCACCGGTCCGGATAGCAATTGGTATATCTACCCTGGCATTGCCTAGTTGTGCCGTGTCACCTACCCTAGCGAGCCTCCTACGAGTTTCTATTTGTGTCGTACCTATGGAGTATCCTCTGGTAGCCTCCCGATCAGGAGGTATTACGGTACTGTATAGACTATTGGCATTATTTGTGTTAAGGGGAATATTGGGTCACTCCTTAACGCTATTTAAAAGTATGTTTACTTTACTATAGACACTATTATAATAGCGCAATATACTACATAGTAAATAGTTTAACGGATCCTTAGAGGATGGGCGATCCCAAGCATCCTTTAAGTTACTTGCTCTTTATTACAGTACACTTGATTTAGCTTACATTATATAAGTATGTATGTCCTGACTCGAGTGTTTTGTTTTATTGTACGCTCGGGTCAGCCTGAGTTGCAGCTTCAGCTTTCTTTCCAGAGCTAGGACCACTCATAGATCTCTCTTGCTAATTGGAAGCTTTTTCAGCTTTATCTATTTTGTAATTCAAGACATTTGAAGACTTTATATTTGCTTATAGCTTAAAATTGTATTGAAGTTTATGAACAACGTATTTCTATTTGGTAAAAGTTTTCAGTGGATTCATGAACCACTGTGTTATTTTATGTTCCGCTGTGAGATTCTGATATCTGTGTCTGTGATTCTGTGTATTTGGTTTCATTTGTTCCTTAGCTATATTTACAACCTATTGTTTTGAACTATTCCAGCTCGACAATTTTTAAGTTTTGTCGAATTCGAATGGTACAAAATAGTGGGTCGTTACAGTTGGTATCAAAGCTTTGGTTTAAACCACAGCCTAAGGAACGAAAACTCATTAGAGATAGAGTAGCAATACTCTAGAATGAGTGAAGTCAAATTCCAGAATCTTTTCCTTATGAGAGAACGTATTTTAAAGTATAAAATGATTTTCAAAGGGTTTTTAAGAAGTGTTTTGATAAAAATAAAACTTCCTGTTTTTTTTAAATATATTTTCCAGCTATTTCTTCTTTCTCTCCATCGTTATATTCAAGCCTTTGTTAAAAGCTTTTCCAAGTTAAGCTGTATCTTATCCTAGAATATCTTGACCTCTATGTCTGGGATTCGACGCTTTCGATCTTCTACTCGGAGGCGATTGGTTAAATAGGCATGGTGCAGAAATCTCTTGTAGTTCTCGTACTGTTGCTCTTAAAGATGATTTAGGGAATCCATTAGAGATCCAGTGTGACTTACCTCAGGAGTTCGCTGGTAGTTTCATCTATCCTCTCGACACTTTTCCGGATGATATCCATTCGACCCCTGTAGTCAAACTTTTCCCGACATATTTGGTGAAGTCACTTCTTTACCAAAGCGGGAAATTTATTCCGTATCAATCTTATCCCTGGAGCAACGGTTTTCTCTCAGCTTGATCTAGCCACAGGTTTCCATCAGCTTAGAAATTGCTAAGGAAACCATACCCAAACTACTTTCCGAACTGAGAATGGTTTCTTTGAATGGCTAGTTATGCCTTTTGGCTTGACTAATGCCCCTGCTTTCTTTATAGACTTGATGAATCGCGTTTTTCGCGGTGTGCTCAATAAATTTGTCCTAGTCTTTATTGATGACATCCTCGTTGAAAATTTATTCCTATACTCGAAAGAAAATCTAATATTATATATATAAGTATAATTTTCAGAATTTAACTAGTTGTTTAGAGATAATAATGTTTGATTTTATTTATAGTTTTGTAAACCATTGGTTTTGTCTTAATGAATAATTGAACTATAAAACATGGTTATAAATTTATTTGGAAACATAAATGGATTTAAAACAAGAATTTAAGAATTTAATATTTGATAGTTTCAAACCTTGTGTTTAAAGTCTTAAAAGGATATATTATTATTTAAATTATTTTCGAATATAAATTTGTTTCCAAAGAATTTTAAAAGTTTTAAAAAATTAGTGCTCTTCTCTTTGTCGCTGGAAAATAATTTCGGTGATGACTACAACATCATCGACATTCATTTTCGAGTATCGAAGTAAAAAGACCACGTTGTAGTTTTGTTTCAAAAATTTAATTGATTTGAATTTCTAAATATGACTTAATTTATAATATATATAGATATATGATTTAAATTTGATTTGACATATACTATATGTATGTATTTATTTATCTCTAAAGGGTTTGAAGTTAATTGGAAATTTAATTCATAAATTTATGTTAAAAGGGTGATTCTAATGATAAAATAAAGTCAAATTTTGAATGAATATTTAAACTTGAATAATAAAATTGGAAAAATTTTACTTGTATAATTGCATGCCAATATAACTTACCTAAATCATTCAGAAATTAACTATGTAATTGGAAAATGTATAATATAAAAGGATTTTATAAATAAAAATTTGAGTGGTTATAATAAATGTTATACACTTAAAGTTTCAGTTACAACAAGACAAATAGAGGTAAATAGAAATAAAATAATAATTGAATAATATACAATATCAAATGGTGTTAAAGGAAATTTAGAAATATATTGGAATAGTTATATTAAATATAATCTACTTAATATGTGCGATAAGATATATTGAGCAGAATATATTTAATAATAATCTGGAATAAAGAAAATTAAATTTGTTGAATAAGATAATTAATTTGGAAATAGTTAAGATTGATTTAACTTCTGTAAAAAATCAAATGAATTAAATCAATTATTGAATATTAATTAATTTAAATTGAATTTATATGGTTTAGATATTAAGAAAAATATTTGACATAGATGAGAAAATATTGAGAAAAATAAATTTAATTATAGTTTGGAATAAAGAAGAAATTAAATGGGGAATTTAGTTTATTTTGGGAAATGGTAAATGTACTTTAAAAAAATCAAGTTAAATTACCATTTCAAATTTGGACTAAAATTAAACATTTTAAATTAGAATGTTATAATACCTTGTGAAAAATTTGGAAAAAAAAAATTTTGAATGATTTTTTTTAGTGTAGGGATATTATACAAGTAAATATGTAAATAAATAAATGTTAAAATTTTAAGTATAAATAGATGAAATCAAAGATTAATTTAAACTTGAATTTTATTGTTTAGATTAATGATTCTAAATTTAGGTTTCAATTTAGTTTTCTTTCAGGTTGTTTCTATACCCCTACCTTCTTCCTTTTCGAGGACGAAAAGTTCTGAGTGGGGGAGAGTGTAATAGCCCAATTTTTTTTTACAAGTATTTTTCACTTGTATTTTTAAAAAAAAAACCTTGGGGTTTATTTAAAGTGAAAAATAAATTTTAGGATTAACTAATAAGATCTCTGGAAAAATCAAGTTTTAATTAAGAAAACATTTATAGCTTAGGTGGTTAAGACATCTGGGCTATTCACGACAGGTCACGAGTTCGAGTCTCGGCATGGTCAGAATTTCTAATTTTTTTGTATATAAATGAACTGGGTAATTACGCGTTAAAAAGGGCGCGTAAATTTAGGGAATAAGTACCGTATATGTATATATAAGATATGAAGAATGTAAACCAATTTGAATTTTAGTTAAGTATTAATTTTGAAGAATTTAGTGTATTTATAAACTGTTAAATATCGCGTTTAAAAGGACGCGTAAAATTTATGGTAAGTAATGTAATAAAACGTATAAAATTTAAAACGTTATTTTATATATATATTTTTGATGTTTTGTATTACGTCAGTTTGACGTACTTTTAAAATCATATATAAACACCTTTATGGATTAAAACATCAGTTAGTGATTTTTAAGACGAACGTTACTTTTGGTTGTAACTGACAGTTTTGGTTTTAAATAAAAGGTGTATATACGTTTCCATTTCCAAAAGCTTTGAAAAATTCTTGCCGTCATTTAATTAATCAAACTAAAAAAATATATATATATATCAATTCTCATATAATTGGAACGGTTCATATTTTGCCATTCCTCTGATCACGAAACCTTATCTGCCTAAATCTTCAATCACACATATAAAGAAGCTGGAAGGGATATCAACGCATGCTTTGAAATGTCCAAAGAGATTTAATACTTGTTGCATGTTCAGTTCAAAGCCAATTTATTTGTTTACCGTTATTCCTAAAATCACGCAACTGTTTATTGGTAACAAATGTTGAAATCAAAAGTTTTGTATGTCTGGAAATAAAGCATGCATCTATGAAACATTCAATCAAATTTCTTGCCGTTCTTTGGTTCAATCAACATTTAATGCTTGCCAACATTTACGTAAGAAACTCCCTGCTTTTATCAATCAATTGGGCAAGTTTGAAATCTTAACATACCTGACCGTGAGAAATATTTTATCCACCTCATTTATAACTGTGTATTTCTTTTCGCCATTCAAATAAAAAGATTTATTTCCCACTTCTCATTTTCATTTGCGTTTAAAAATAAATTATATATAAGTTTTCTCTCTCCTTAATTCTTACTTTTTATTTGCCTAGCCTCTTTATTATTTTCCTATGTCTATCTCTTGACATTTATTTCTTTATTTTTCTAGATCTTATTTTATCTATTAAATATTTCTTATGTACATCTTTATTTAATAGCTTGTGTAACAACCCTAGTTTTAACAATTTATTTTATTTTAATTATTCAAATTTGAAATAATATTCTTATAGATTAGGTTTAACGATATGGTTAAATATTTGATTTGGAGATATATTTTATAAAATTTTGTATGCCAATAAAATTAAATAATAACTGTAAAATTTTAAGCTATTTTTGAACTGTTAAATTTCGCGTTTGGAAGACGCGTCAATTATAGGGTATAAGTGACGTAATAAAACGTGTGTTTTCAAAACGATATTTTCACACAAATTTTTGATGTTTTAGTTTGCGTCTGTATAACGTAGTGTAAAAATCATATTTTCATATATTTTTGAAGAAAAATATCAGTCAGTGTTTTAAAAAGCAAATGTTACCTTGTTTTAATTGACAATTTGACTTTACACATATTGTATACGTTTCCATTTCAACTGCCTACATAAATTTGCCTTTTCATTTTGATATCAAACTAGAAAAATATCAAATCAAAATACATAAAACTGAAATAAATTCAACAAGTAGTAACGTACAAAATTTAAGCTAGACGTGTGAAACCTAACTGTCACTTTAAAGAAATCAACATGCACATCAATTCCTTTCCTCTGCCTCTATCTCATCAATTATCAACCTATAATCACGCAAGTTTTAATTTATAAGAATGTGTGTATTAACCCTGCCTTCATCACACAAACTTAATTATAGGGTAACATTAAAAACCTTATTCTCTCTGATGATTTCCTTTTTACTTAAATGCATGCAATTAAAGCTTGAAACCATACACACCATTTCTCTTCCTTTAGCCTCTGTTCTCATCAGTTATATATCAATTCAAATCCTTGAATCAAGTACGTAACTCACGCAGGAAATAAAATCTAGTTTATAAACATCAACAAGTTTTCAAAAAAAATAAAATCCTCTCGGCCTTCTCTTTATGCCTGCCTTCCATTAATCATGCCAGAAGATCAATGCTTGCAATATTCTTTTGTAACTGATGGGAAGAATTCTCGTCCATATCAATAGCATTTATATCAATAGAAACTGACACGTTATTTTTCTCATCTGCCTATAAACTCATTCCCCTCTACCCATTTGTTCTCTGCATCGATCCAATTCTCTGCTCCATCTCGTGAATCTATCAGGTAAATAGTTATAGTATTGTTCTTTTCTTTCGGTTCAGATATTTTTTCTCCCTTTCTCTTTCTCGAAATTTTGTCCTACCTGTGCCTTGCTCGGCCATTTCCATTGTTATGCCATGCATAAGATGTCTGTACATTCATCCCTATGCTGAGATATAGGCTAGTCTTGTGCATATCAGAGGGTGAAGCAGTAGATTGGTGGGAGAAACTGAGTGTTATGAGGAATGGTTGAAATTTTATACAATAGTGATAAGTTGCATTTAGGAAGTTTAGATTCAGTGACAATATAAGAAATAGCCTTGTATTGAACCTGTTGATTTTCAAACTGCATATAGTGATCAGTAGGCCTTTTTCATGTTGGGGGATGTGGGGTGAAGTAACACTGATATAAAGATGAGTGTAGATATAGGTTGAGTTTTGCATGCATTTTGTAGTTGTAGGCTAGTGAGTTTTAGCCAAGAACCTGGATATGATATTTAATGTATGGGAAGGACTTTGGTTGATTTGTTTAAGATTTTCCAGGATTTGATTTAGTTAGTAGTGGAAAAAAAAATTACATTTTTTTATATTATATTATATATATTATATTATATATATTATATTCTTTAAGGGAGTTAACTTGCATTTGTGTTGAGTAGTCTGCATACATTTATGTTGGGTTTAGGGGAGTCTTTCAGTTGCCTTTATATAAGAAAGGGGTTGTCTGTTTGTAGGGGAGAGGAGTCATGTTCTTTATTTTTTTTATTTTTTTTCTTTTCTGAGATTGAAGATCTGGACAGGAGTATTGATGCATAACTGAAGTGAAATGTTGATGCTACTAGGAAATAGGGGTCAGTGAGTGTGAGATTTGTGTTTCCAATAATTTTTGAAAAAGAGATGGCTGGAAGTTTCTTTGCATTTTTTCGAAGAAATTTCAGTATTGGCTCGAAGCATGTGAGCTTGAGACGTGGAGAAGACTCGAAGTAGGTGGGTTTTGGCTCGGGTAAATGAGTTTAGTGGATACCTGTTACAGAGGAGTTGGGAGGTACTTGAAATTGAATAAGTGCGAAGCTTTGAAAAAAAAAAAAAAAAAAAAAAAAGGTAAAAAAAAAGAAGAAAAGAAAAAGAAAACTGAAAAGATGGGAAGGGAAGGCTGCACAAAATTTTGGCCGTGTGCATGAATATAGAGTGGTGCACGTACGTGCATATATCCATATCACGTTCATGAAGAAAATTTGGTGCACGTGTATTCGTGTTCAACTTTTGCCGTAGTTGTTTAGGAAAAATTTTGGTCGTAAAATTTTAGCACGGTTCACAGTTTTGGGTATGTTTTGGTCACGTTACACGGTGAAGTGGTCGAGCAAAGCAAACATATTCTTGTTCTATTCTTAATTTTCCTTGACCATAAATTCTTAAGTCGCGTTTCAATATTTGAATTTTTCTAGATTTGAATCTAGGCGACGTCTGAGAATCTTTATCGTTACCCTCTGTCGGTCTGTACCGGTGAACTGTCATTTTTGAAATTCAAAATTTTCTGCAAAAATTCAGGTGAGTATTTCTCACCAGACATACGTATTTATATTTGGTAAATTATTGCAAGTGTATGTGTAAAATTGTATTTCACTATTATCTGTCTGTAATGTAATATAGAATGATGGACCCCATTTAAATTGACACCTCATCAGTATTATCTGTTATATTATTTCTGCAGTTATGTTATTGTTTATTTACTGCTTAAATCACCACTGCAAGTTCCCTGTTATTATAGATGGTATGGGCTGAAATGATAGGCCTAATTGATTATTATTGTTCACTTGTTCTGTTAACTGCTGTAAATTGTCTTGGGATTGCGGGTTCGAAATGATAGAACCCGGAGTTGTGTAAATATCGGATTGAAATGATATAAATCCGTTTCACTTGACCTAGGCTAGAAAATCTTATACAGGCCCGTGGTTTATATATTATTTTCTGAAATTATTTAAATTATTTAAATTTAGAAATTTGATGATATTCTAATTTAAATTATATAAAGGATTTTTATGAGATTTACAATGATTTAAAAGGGGTTAAATAAATAAATGTTGAGTTAAAATTTTGGAATATAACTTGTTTAGAAATTCTATATTTTTGGAAAGGTAAAGATTTCAATACAGAAATAATAAATAATAAGTTATATTTGAAATTTGATGTTTAGCTAAAAGTCTACTACAGCATTTAATTGCTGTCTTTTGAAACTTGACTATTTTAAACCCATACTTTAGATAGCATTTCCTAGATGCTGTAGAAGTGAAATTGATTTAAAATTTATTTATTTAAAATTTCATCTCTATTTTGGGAATACGTTAAGATTTGGAATTTAAACATGAAATTGCTAATAAAGTAAGAAATTGAGTTTGGAAAGATTTAAAAGAAGAAAATTGATTTCTATTCTTTTGATAAAAGAAATAAATTCCAGATTTAATTGAATAAATTGAAATGGTATATCTTCAAAGGAAATGTTTTAAATCAAGGATTTGAAATTAAAGGTATTTGAAATATATATATTGATTTGAAAAATATAAAAATACCATTTTTCAAACTATAACCACGGGTTATAATAACGTTTGGTTGGCAAAGAGACCGGGATCGGATATGGGCATACTCTCTGTCGATACCGAAAACCACTTTGACTAACCGTGTACGCGGTGGAGATTCCAGAATGAAGTAGGTTGGTGGTGACGGTTTCTTGAAAGGTATATACGTGGACCCGACTCCCGTGAGTTGGCATAAGGTGGCTAAAACAGGAGCGATTCTCGGATTAATGAGGTAGCTCCTCTGATCGAACGCACTTCTTCGTATGCCATTCTATTACTCTTGTGATTGTTTGGTGCGCACCTTTGATTTGGGAGTGTTGTTCGAGGTGGGCGGTAACTGCGGCTACGCGTTTCCACCGGTCCGGATAGCAATTGGTATATCTACCCTGGCATTGCCTAGTTGTGCCGTGTCACCTACCCTAGCGAGCCTCCTACGAGTTTCTATTTGTGTCGTACCTATGGAGTATCCTCTGGTAGCCTCCCGATCAGGAGGTATTACGGTACTGTATAGACTATTGGCATTATTTGTGTTAAGGGGAATATTGGGTCACTCCTTAACGCTATTTAAAAGTATGTTTACTTTACTATAGACACTATTATAATAGCGCAATATACTACATAGTAAATAGTTTAACGGATCCTTAGAGGATGGGCGATCCCAAGCATCCTTTAAGTTACTTGCTCTTTATTACAGTACACTTGATTTAGCTTACATTATATAAGTATGTATGTCCTGACTCGAGTGTTTTGTTTTATTGTACGCTCGGGTCAGCCTGAGTTGCAGCTTCAGCTTTCTTTCCGGAGCTAGGACCACTCATAGATCTCTCTTGCTAATTGGAAGCTTTTTCAGCTTTATCTATTTTGTAATTCAAGACATTTGAAGACTTTATATTTGCTTATGGCTTAAAATTGTATTGAAGTTTATGAACAACGTATTTCTATTTGGTAGAAGTTTTCAGTGGATTCATGAACCACTGTGTTATTTTATGTTCCGCTATGAGATTCTGATATCTGTGTCTGTGATTCTGTGTATTTGGTTTCATTTGTTCCTTAGCTATATTTACAACCTATTGTTTTGAACTATTCCAGCTCGACAATTTTTAAGTTTTGTCGAATTCGAATGGTACAAAATAGTGGGTCGTTACAATTAATGTAATAATGACTGAATTTAAGTGCAACCATATTTATGGAAGTGAATTGGATTTTTGTGGATGTTAACATTGAATAAATTTATTTAAAGTAAAAAGGATTTAAAAGCATGTTTTGGATAGAATGTTAAATTCATGGATTTAGTGTAAGTAACTAGAATTTAATCCTATAAGATTTGGAACTGAATGTATGAAGATAATTTTGTAGAAATAGTAATTAACAACTTAATTGTGCATACCTAATATAATATAAATAACAAAAGGACTAGAACTTGATTTGCCTAGGTATGTATATATATTGATAAACTATAACCAAGTGAGAAATTTGGTAGTAAATAGGGAATAAGTTGACTAAGGCAATTAGTAATTTAATAAATGAATGCATAGTAAGTAAGTGGAAATTTATGCATAAAAATATTTTCATATATAGTATAATTACAAAAGTTTACCCATTTATCTAATGTATATAATTGAATCTAAATTTAGGGCAACATTTTTGTTATTGATGGTGTAGGTGAATTTGAATAAAAGGGTAACAATTATTTTGATTTAACATTTATTGAGTATATAGTTAAGAAGGGCACTCGACGTAAATGAATCTAAATAAATTATTTTGGGTATTGATGTGTCTAGTCAATAAAGGAGAACTTTAAGGAAATAAAATATAAATGAATGTATTTGGGAATAGAGTTCTTGTATATGTTGAATAGTTATTATATAGTTATTAAGAATGAGCGTTACTTTATTAAGTATAAATATAGTAACAGAAGTATGAATAAATTTATAGAAACATAAGATTTACTTTAAGGTAATATTTGAGTGTAGACTTTTGGAATAGATTCAATAACAATAATCATTGTTTGTCACCTATCTTATTTGTTGTTAAGTTATGTTGAAATCAATCTCAAATTTATTCACTAAAATTTTTGCAGTTAGCGTAGTTTTGGCTTTGTAATTGCAGTAGTTAATTCTTTAAGGTGAGGTCAATACTAATTTTATTTTTATTTGACCATTGGTTGTTATAGACTTTAGAAAGCAAGATTTATATGTATAATTTGAGTATAAAATTCAACAACTGATATTTATTACAAATAAAATGGAATTAAACGTAAAACATTACGTTATTGAATATAAAACGGAATTTGTGAACATTAGAGTGAAATCTTGAACTAATGTTAGTAACGTCTTTATTTTAGGTGAAAGTTGAGGATATAAAGGTTAAAAGTCTAAAGTATGGGTTTTTGAGAATATAATTTATAAAATTCTTAAATATAAGAAAGTGCAGAAATGAACACTGAAATTTGATATCTTGTCAATTTTAATTCACATCCAAGCTTGTTAAATCATTTGAAATTGATTAATTTATATAGGCAATAAAATTGGGATAAATTTTAGAATATTAATACAAGATTGGATTTTATAATTTATTTAATTTATTAAAAATAGCCATTTTTGTCACTGACTCGGATTTCGACGAAACCAGTTTCATCGGATCCGTATCGGTGAATTATTATAGTGTTTCAAGTTTCGTATCAATTGGACCTGTCGTTTGATCGTACGGACGCGAAACGCCTTGAAATCGATTTAATTAAGAAATCAATTTGAAATCAATTTGGAAATTTTGTTTTCAACATAACTTCTTCATACGATCGAATTTGGTCGTGAAACTTTTTCCATCGCGTTCAGAATATTTTAAAATACCTATTTGGATATATGGGTTTAATAAATTTTGTTCCGGAGGCTAAACGGGCTTTTTGGGCCATAGTTTGTGGCGTACATTCATCCTTCTAGTCTATACGCTCTAACCCAACCCTAACTACAAATATAAAGTTATAAACCCTAGCCACTCCTTATTTTCATTTTCTATACATACATCTCCTTCTCACCTCCTCATTCTAATGGCAGAAGAAAAAAAACATAATTCCCAAATTCCAAAAAAAAAAAAATCAAATTTTAAAAAAAAAAAATTACGGATCTGCAGCAACTTCTGGTCGCGCTTCGGGTTTCAGGGGAGAAAACCCTAGAGCAACTTCGGGTCAGGAAGAAAATGACTCGGGTCGCTCCGGGTCGTTTTGGCGAAAACTCCAAGCAGGCACCGGGGAATTGAGGCGGCGCACCGAAGTCGAACCCGAAGTCGACCCAGGACCAGAATTTTCCATTTTTCAAATTTTCATAACTTTTGCATACGAGCTCGGATTCACGCGCGGTTTGTTTTGCTGGGATCGTATCGGAATTTCTGACGTTTTGACGCTGATTTGGATGGATTTGGAGACCGTCAAAATTTTGAGTTTAAATTGAATTTATGTTCGATTTAAATTCCAAAGGTGAGTGTTTTAACCCACTCACAACTACTAGAAGCTTTTATGTTTGTTAAATTAATTTTAGAAATGAATAGAAATTTATTTATGAGTATTTGGCATGTTTATTTCACTCATATTTGTTGAATTGCATTTATTAAATTTAACTGTTAATTTAATTTATTTGTTGCGTATTAATTGATAGTTAGAATTTATTTGTTTGCCTATAAACTGCTAGTTAACAGTTATATAGATTATTACTGAATATAAACTGTTAGATTAATAGTTGTTAAATTTAATCTGAATAAAATTGCCAGTTATTACCTGTTATATATTATCAAATATAAATTGTTATTGATTGATATTGCTTGATGATTGTGATTGGATGATGGGTGATGTTGATGGATGTTTTATTGTATTTCATAAAATTGCGAATTATCATGCATATTTCCTTTCATTTGGGATTGTGGTTTGAAATGATATACAACCGCAAAATTTTATATATTTTTTTAAATTGCGGATTGAAATGATAAATATCCGTATCACTTGACCATAGGATAGAAAATTTTATACAGGCACCGCGGTCTATATATAACTATTTTAATGTGATTTCTATGGTTTGGATGGAATACGGTTTCTAAAAATCTTAAATTTTATATTGTATAAATATTATTCTTCCATATATATACATATGAAGTTGAAAATTTTGAAATTAAAAGGTGTATAAAAATCTTTATTTAAAAATGGAAAAAAATTAAGAAAATGGAGTTTAATAATTTATATCATATGTTTAAATGTTAAGTTTGGAAATTTTAAGATATGATATTTATAATTGGATTTTTTCCAAAATAAATTGAAATGAATATTCTAGTATAATTTGAATTGGGAAAATATATATATTTTATTACTAGAAATTGAAGTCTTATTATTTATGGATTTTATGTGAATATTCAAGACTAATTAATAGAACAATTGATCTGTTGAAAGAATAAAATCCAATTTTAGTTTGAAATATTGTTACTCAAAATGGATATACATATATATAAATAAATTGAAGTGGTTTTGGAACTTGAGAGAGATAATATAAATTTTGGTTTAGACTTTAATAAAGAAATGTATTTGTAAAGCCATGAGAACTATTTTCTTTACAAAGTAACATTTAAGTTAAACCATTTAATTCATATACCGTTGAATGTCCAAACCATTCAAGTTTTTTTTATAGAAGTTATGGTTTTAAATTATGATTTTCAAAATACTATGCTTTGAAAATATTTGATTTTCAGACGATATGAAGTTAAAGCATTTTGATTTTGGAAAAGAATTATATTTGGGATAAGTGATAAAATATGGTTTTGGGTTTTGAAATGATATCGTATTCATGGTTATGAAATGGAATGTTTATTCTGATTTTTAAAGTATAACCTATTTTTAAATGACCGTGGTGTTATAATAACGATGGGTTGGCAAAGAGACCGGGAACGGATATCTGACATACTCTCTGTCGATACCGAAAACCACTTTGACTAACCGTGTACGCGGTGGAGATTCCAGAATGAAGTAGGTGGTGGCGACGTTTCCTGTAAGGTAAATACGTGGACCCGACTCCCGTGAGTTGGCATAAGGTGGCTAAAACAGGAGCGATTCTCAGGCCAATGAGGTCATTCCTCTGATCGGACCCTCCTCTTCGATATTATACTTTGATTTTGGATTGATTCAGTGGCCACTTCTATATTTTGATTTTGGGGAATTAGTCCGAGGTGGGCGGTAACTGCGGCTGCGCGTTTCCACCAGCCTGGATAGCAATTGGTATATCTACCCTGGCATTGCCTAGTTGTGCCGTGTCACCTACCATACCGAGCCTTTACTACGAGTTTCTATTTGTGTCGTACCTATGGAGTATCCTCTGGTAGCTTCCCGATCAGGAGGTATTACGGTACTGTATAGACTATTGACATTATTTGTGTTAAGGGCTATATGGGTAACCCCTTAACGCTATTTAAAAGTAAGTTTATTTTATAAATAGACACTATTATAATAGCGCAATATACTACATAGTAAATAGTTTAACGGATCCTTAGGAGATGTAAATCCCGAACATCTCTTGAGTTACTGTACTCATATTTATTTCTGTTAATTTAACTCACATAAGATCTTTTAGTCTGACTCGAGTGTTTTTGTCTTTTCAAATTCGCTCGGGTCAGTCCGAGCATTTCAGGATCGAAGATTTTAGCTTTGGAGGATGAAGACGAAGAATCCGTATTATATTATTTATAGTATTGCACCACACTCTAAATTTCCGCTGCATTGATTGTATTGGTATGTGTAACTCTGATATTCATTATATAAGTAAAATAAATATTTTGTAAACAGTTATCATGAACTGTATATTGATTATTATATCTTATCCTTCCACTGTGAGATTCTATTTTGCTTTATTTCTTCTCTGTTTTTCTTATTTACCCCATAACAATCCGCCCTTGCGTATGCTTTGAATTGGCACGTGTGTCTGTTTAAAGTGTGCGAAAAGGCGGGATGTTACAGTTGGTATCAGAGCTTTGGTTTAGCGATAAACTTTGGCTTTGTGGGGTTTGACTCTTTGTTAATAGGGTAATAATACCCTATGGGAGTCGCTGAGAGTATATATATGAGAGAGCGTATTTGTTAGTTTTATAAAAAGATTTTGATATTGTGTTAATCTGTTCCACTTTGTATTTATAAATTCTGGTTGATGCATGGGACGCTATGTCATCAATAGGGATTTCTAAACACTTAATAGGACAGACCGACATAATATTTGTTTTAATATAGGTAAATGAAATAATTTTGCCTATTATATTTTCTATATATAAAATAAAATTTTCAAATGATATCTATATTTGGTTGCAATAGATTGGTTGTTAGGAATAAAAATTTAAATAATAGGTAAAATAAGATTTCAATTAAATCATTGAAATTTGGAAATTTTAGAACTTAAGTCCAGGATTTTTGAAATCTTCTTTCAAAGGATTTATGAAATATAATGATTTGGTTTATAAATATTTTCTTATATAAATATTTAGTATAATTCGAAAGAATTGGTTTAAAGAGGATTTTGAAGAAAATAAGTTTGTACTTTCCTCTCTGTCGCTGGAAAATAATTTCGGTGATGACGGTCGCATCATCGACTTTCATTTTCGAGTTTCGAAGGGAAAGGCCATTGTAGTAAATTCTACTGTAGATTTATGTTGGAAATATCTGAATTTGTTTGTTTTAAATATAATTGAGATATAAAGTTGTAGGAAACTAATTATCTATTATTTCAAAATAAATTGAAATCTGACCCGGAATTTAATTCTAAAATTTTCCATTAATTAATTGTTAAATTTTAGTGGAAAAAAAAGTAAGTAATAAATGGATTGAAAACCTCTAATAAGTAAGAGAATTAATGCTAGGTATAAAGGAAGTTAAAATTTTAACTGATAAATAATGG
Source organism: Allium cepa (assembly GCA_030765085.1). Taxonomy (NCBI): domain Eukaryota; kingdom Viridiplantae; phylum Streptophyta; class Magnoliopsida; order Asparagales; family Amaryllidaceae; genus Allium; species Allium cepa. Next base: position 953,566,549 of record CM060941.1, on the reverse strand, counting down.
TAAAGATTTATTGAAAATCAACGAATTAAAAGGGTTGAGATTAAACTTGTATAAGTTCTTTTGCTTTTTCTTTAACATAAATAACTTACCAAGTATAAAAAGTTGAAATGTGAATTAAGAGTGGAATAGAATATTATGCAAGTAGAATTTTTGGAAATAATGAAGTATTCAATAAATTACTGTTATAAATAAGAATTTAGTGGTATTAACTTAAGTGATGATTGGAATTTTACTAAAATTAAAGGTTGTATTATTAATAGGTGATTTTAACCTTAAGAAAGTAAAAAAAAAATGAAATTCCTTAATTTATAAAGTTTGATTGTAGGGTTATTAACTTAAGTACGCCTTAATTTCCCCTATTCTAATATAATGGAAAGTAGGAAAAATATAAATGACTGCAATCCATAGTTAATGAATGAGTAAAATCTTTCACTTATAGGAATGCAAGTTATAAGGTTAATAAATTAAGTGTAAGTAGAGGGTTACTGTAATTAAATATAATGGAAACTTCAACATTAAATAAATGAATGAGATTAAAGGTAAGTGGAAATTGTAATTTATAAAACAAATATATATTAATTAAAGGAATGGAGAAGAAACTTGTAAATTTTCACTTACATTCTTAAAACATACATAACTTACCATATAATAAAAAGTTGCAATGTTAGTAGGAAAATGTAAAGGGAAATCTTACAAGTGAAGAGTAAGGTAATAAAGGTATTCTATTAATTTGCTATTATTAATGAGAATTAATTGTATAAACTTAAGTTAAATTGGAAATTTTACTATATAAGTAAAGGTAAGTAGTATAAATGGATGATATAAACTTTAGTCAATAAATTGGAATACAAATATAATGAATTTTGTAATAAATGGAAAATGAAAATTTGTAAGAAATAAAGAAATCACTCCATAAATGAAAGAAAGAAAATCAAACCATTGAAGCATGAGATAAATGTATAATAAATAAATTTGGGTGTTGGTTTGAATTGTGTTGTTTGATTTATGTTGTTGGGTAAGAAATTTGAAGTGGTTAAATGAATAAGTATCTATCTTTGTTCCATCTAAGACTGTTGAGTAAAGGATGCACTTGATAGTTAATTTCATTTCATACAAATTTCAAGTTTGAACCCAAACAACTATTTGTTTGATGGATTAAATGGTTGCTTCGTTTGTGTATGTATGTTGTTTGTAAGGTTGATGGTTGTTGAATTGTTTGGTTGATTAATGATTGAATCCACTTGAATAGTTCACTTTAAAATAAATATTTAACCTTTTAGATTATATAAGTGAATACAGGTGATGGAAGCAACTGCTACTGCTTTTGGTTCCAAAATAATAAGCGTATATTGCCCGACAAATAGGTACGTTTTCGGATTACGTTTAAAGCGCTATTTTTCTCGTGTTGGGATATAATATTTTGATAACATATGTAATATATTTGTATATTTTGATATTATACTTTCTCCCGAGCCTCACCATACAAAGGAGACTCTGCCAAAATTTTCCATAAATTTTGGACTTAGAATTTTGTGAAAATGTTTTCCAGCTTTAATAATCTAAGTATAAAAGAATATAATGATTATAAACAGGTATATTTTATTTAAGAAAATAAATTTAGTAAATTATTGTTTATAAATAATATTTGAAATAAGATGTACTGTTTTATTCTTCCTTCTCCCTTCTTTTTCCTTTTCGGGGACGAAAAGTTTTGAGTGGGGGAGATTGTAACGACCCGTTAAATTTGATAATGTTAAATGAATTAAATTAATATAATTTTTAATCTAATTTAGAATAAAATAAAAGCCTTAATATTTTATTTGAGAAAAACGTAGTACTTTGTTATAGTAATTGGAATTTAATGTAACAATAAAATTTTATGATAATAGATTTGGATAATGTAATTTGTCACATTTTGTTAAAAGATTTAATTTTAAGAAACCAATATAATGCAATACAAAGGTGTTTGAAACGACTGTTGGGTTTTAAATGGAGTGTATATAAATAGTGAAAATCATTATAACCTCTTAATTTAATATGATTGTTTAATTAATACTAAAAGAATAAAATTTGAAATAGTATTAATGTAATAATAACTGAATTTAAGTGCAACCATATTTATGGAAGTGAATTGGATTTTTGTGGATGTTAACATTGAATAAATTTATTTAAAGTAAAAAGGATTTAAAAGCATGTTTTGGATAGAATGTTAAATTCATGGATTTAGTGTAAGTAACTAGAATTTAATCCTATAAGATTTGGAACTGAATGTATGAAGATAATTTTGTAGAAATAGTAATTAACAACTTAATTGTGCATACCTAGTATAATATAAATAACAAAAGGACTAGAACTTGATTTGCCTAGGTATGTATATATATTGATAAACTATAACCAAGTGAGAAATTTGGTAGTAAATAGGGAATAAGTTGACTAAGGCAATTAGTAATTTAATAAATGAATGCATAGTAAGTAAGTGGAAATTTATGCATAAAAATATTTTCATATATAGTATAATTGCAAAATTTTACCCATTTATCTAATGTATATAATTGAATCTAAATTTAGGGCAACATTTTTGTTATTGATGGTGTAGGTGAATTTGAATAAAAGGGTAACAATTATTTTGTTTTAACATTTATTGAGTATATAGTTAAGAAGGGCACTCGACGTAAATGAATCTAAATAAATTATTTTGGGTATTGATGTGTCTAGTCAATAAAGGATAACTTTAAGGAAATAAAATATAAATGAATGTATTTGGGAATAGAGTTCTTGTATATGTTGAATAGTTATTATATAGTTATTAAGAATGAGCGTTACTTTATTAAGTATAAATATAGTAACAGAAGTATGAATAAATTTATAGAAACATAAGATTTACTTTAAGGTAATATTTGAGTGTAGACTTTTGGAATAGATTCAATAACAATAATCATAGTTTGTCACCTATCTTATTTGTTGTTAAGTTATGTTGAAATCAATCTCAAATTTATTCACTAAATTTTTTGCAGTTAGCGTAGTTTTGGCTTTGTAATTGCAGTAGTTAATTCTTTAAGGTGAGGTCAATAATAATTTTATTTTTATTTGACCATTGGTTGTTATAGACTTTAGAAAGCAAGATTTATATGTATAATTTGAGTATAAAATTCAACAACTGGTATTTATTACAAACAAAATGGAATTAAACGTAAAATATTACGTTATTGAATATAAAACGGAATTTGTGAACATTAGAGTGAAATCTTGAACTAATGTTAGTAACGTCTTTATTTTAGGTGAAAGTTGAGGATATAAAGGTTAAAAGTCTAAAGTATGGGTTTTTGAGAATATAATTTATAAAATTCTTAAATATAAGAAAGTGCAGAAATGAACACTGAAATTTGATATCTTGTAAATTTTAATTCACATCCAAGCTTGTTAAATCATTTGAAATTGATTAATTTATATAGGCAATAAAATTGGGATAAATTTTAGAATATTAATACAAGATTGGATTTTATAATTTATTTAATTTATTAAAAATAGCCATTTTTGTCACGGACTCGGATTTCGACGAAACCAGTTTCATCGGATCTGTATCGGTGAATTATTATAGGGTTTCAAGTTTCGTATCAATTGGACCTGTCGTTTGATCGTACGGACGCGAAACGCCTTGAAATCGATTTAATTAAGAAATCAATTTGAAATCAATTTGGAAATTTTATTTTCAACATAACTTCTTCATACGATCGAATTTGGTCGTGAAACTTTTTCCATCGCGTTCAGAATATTTTAAAATACCTATTTGGATATATGGGTTTAATAAATTTTGTTCCGGAGGCTAAACGGGCTTTTCGGGCCATAGTTTGTGGCGTACGTTCATCCTTCTAGTCTATATGCTCTAACCCAATCCTAACTATAAATATACAGTTATAAACCCTAGCCACTCCTTATTTTCATTTTCTTTACATACATCTCCTTCTCACCTCCTCATTCTAATGGCAGAAAAAAAAAACATAATTCCCAAATTCCAGAAAAAAAAAATCAAATTTTAAAAAAAAAAAAATTACGGATCTGCAGCAGCTTCTGGTCGCGCTTCGGGTTTCAGGGGAGAAAACCCTAGAGCAACTTCGGGTCAGGAAGAAAATGACTCGGGTCGCTCCGGGTCGTTTTGGCGAAAACTCCAAGCAGGCACCGGGGAATTGAGGCGGCGCACCGAAGTCGAACCCGAAGTCGACCCAGGACCAGAATTTTCCATTTTTCAAATTTTCATAACTTTTGCATACGAGCTCGGATTCACGCGCGGTTTGTTTTGCTGGGATCGTATCGGAATTTCTGATGTTTTGCCGCTGGTTTGGATGGATTTGGAGACCGTCAAAATTTTGAGTTTAAATTGAATTTAAGTTCGATTTAAATTCCAAAGGTGAGTGTTTTAACCCACTCACAACTACTAGAAGCTTTTATGTTTGTTAAATTAATTTTAGAAATGAATAGAAATTTATTTATGAGTATTTGGCATGTTTATTTCACTCATATTTTTTGAATTGCATTTATTAAATTTAACTGTTAATTTAATTTATTTGTTGCGTATTAATTGATAGTTAGAATTTATTTGTTTGCCTATAAACTGCTAGTTAACAGTTATATAGATTATTACTGAATATAAACTGTTAGATTAATAGTTGTTAAATTTAATCTGAATAAAATTCCCAGTTATTACCTGTTATATATTATCAAATATAAATTGTTATTGATTGATATTGCTTGATGATTGTGATTGGATGATGGGTGATGTTGATGGATGTTTTATTGTATTTCATAAAATCGCAAATTATCATGCATATTTCCTTTCATTCGGGATTGTGGTTTGAAATGATATACAACCGCAAAATTTTATATATTTTTTTAAATTGCGGATTGAAATGATAAATATCCGTATCACTTGACCATAGGATAGAAAATTTTATACAGGCACCGCGGTCTATATATAACTATTTTAATGTGATTTCTTTGGTTTGGATGGAATACGGTTTCTAAAAATCTTAAATTTTATATTGTATAAATATTATTCTACCATATATATACATATGAAGTTGAAAATTTTGAAATTAAAAGGTGTATAAAAATCTTTATTTAAAAATGGAAAAAAAATTAAGAAAATGGAGTTTAATAATTTATATCATATGTTTAAATGTTAAGTTTGGAAATTTTAAGTTATGATATTTATAATTGGATTTTTCCCAAAATAAATTGAAATGAATATTCTAGTATAATTTGAATTGGGAAAAAATATATATTTTATTACTAGAAATTGAAGTCTTATTATTTATGGATTTTATGTGAATATTCAAGACTAATTAATAGAACAACTGATCTGTTGAAAGAATAAAATCCAATTTTAGTTTGAAATATTGTTACTCAAAATGGATATACATATATATAAATAAATTGAAGTGGTTTTGGAACTTGAGAGAGATAATATAAATTTTGGTTTAGACTTTAATAAAGAAATGTATTTGTAAAGCCATGAGAACTACTTTCTTTACAAAGTAACATTTAAGTTAAACCATTTAATTCATATACCGTTGAATGTCCAAACCATTCAAGTTTTTTTTATAGAAGTTATGGTTTTAAATTATGATTTTCAAAATACTATGCTTTGAAAATATTTGATTTTCAGACGATATGAAGTTAAAGCATTTTGATTTTGGAAAAGAATTATATTTGGGATAAGTGATAAAATATGGTTTTGGGTTTTGAAATGATATCGTATTCATGGTTATGAAATGGAATGTTTATTCTGATTTTTAAAGTATAACCTATTTTTAAATGACCGCGGTGTTATAATAACGATGGGTTGGCAAAGAGACCGGGATCGGATATCTGACATACTCTCTCTCGATACCGAAAGCCACTTTGACTAACCGTGTACGCGGTGGAGATTCCAGAATGAAGTAGGTGGTGGCGACGTTTCCTGTAAGGTAAATACGTGGACCCGACTCCCGTGAGTTGGCATAAGGTGGCTAAAACAGGAGCGATTCTCAGACCAATGAGGTCATTCCTCTGATCGGACCCTCCACTTCGATATTATACTTTGATTTTGGATTGATTCAGTGGCCACTTCTATATTTTGATTTTGGGGAGTTAGTCCGAGGTGGGCGGTAACTGCGGCTACGCGTTTCCACCAGCCTGGATAGCAATTGGTATATCTACCCTGGCATTGCCTAGTTGTGCCGTGTCACCTACCATACCGAGCCTTTACTACGAGTTTCTATTTGTGTCGTACCTATGGAGTATCCTCTGGTAGCTTCCCGATCAGGAGGTATTACGGTACCGTATAGACTATTGGCATTATTTGTGTTAAGGGCTATATGGGTAATCCCTTAACGCTATTTAAAAGTAAGTTTATTTTATAAATAGACACTATTATAATAGCGCAATATACTACATAGTAAATAGTTTAACGGATCCTTAGGAGATGTAAATCCCGAACATCTCTTGAGTTACTGTACTCATATTTATTTCTGTTAATTTAACTCACATAAGATCTTTTAGTCTGACTCGAGTGTTTTTGTCTTTTCAAATTCGCTCGGGTCAGTCCGAGCATTTCAGGATCGAAGATTTTAGCTTTGGAGGACGAAGACGAAGAATCCGTATTATATTATTTATAGTATTGCACCACACTCTAAATTTCCGCTGCATTGATTGTATTGGTATGTGTAACTCTGATATTCATTATATAAGTAAAATAAATATTTTGTAAACAGTTATCATGAACTGTATATTGATTATTATATCTTATCCTTCCGTTGTGAGATTCTATTTTGCTTTATTTCTTCTCTGTTTTTCTTATTTACCCCATAACAATCCGCCCTTGCGTATGCTTTGAATTGGCACGTGTGTCGGTTTAAAGTGTGCGAAAAGGCGGGATGTTACAGATATAGAATAGGAGATATGACATAAACATATAATAATCACAATGCCAAGCTGTGATAAATAAGTAATTGAAAATCGACAAGAGATTAATCAATATCACAATAATCTACTCAAGATAAAAAGGAATGTCATACTCCTGATTTCATTCACCAAGCCACATTAAATGACATATATATATATCCATGCCAATCGTAAAAGTTGGTGAAACACAAATTCCAGAAATCAACACACGAAATCCAGAAATCACAATAAAAAGGAAGGCCAATCCCACAAAATGGACACCGACACACCTAAAAAGACATGCCCCATGAGCAGTCGAACATCGACGCACCTAGAAAGATACGCCCCATGCTCTGGCATCGACGCACCTAGAAAGATACTCCCCATGCACATATAAACATCGACGCACCTAGAAAGATACACCCCATGCATAATAAACATCGATGCACCTAGAAAGATACACCCCATGCTCTAGCATCGACGCACCTAGAAAGATACGCCCCATGCACAAATAAACATCGATGCACCTAGAAAGATACACCCCATGCTCTAGCATCGACGCACCTAGAAAGATACGCCCCATGCACAAATAAACATCGATGCACCTAGAAAGATACACCCCATGCTCTAGCATCGACGCACCTAGAAAGATACGCCCCATGCACAAATAAACATCGATGCACCTAGAAAGATACACCCCATGCATAATAAAACGTTGACGCACCTAGAAAGGTACGACCCACGTGTAAAATGAGACGAAGCTCAATAAAATGAGGAATAGTCCTCCACATAAACAAAGAGACATCGCACATTGCTAGTCTAAACCAAAAAGGTGATCGTCATGATCAACGAGAAGTGTCAATTACAATAAGCTAGTAAATATAAAAGTTTAGCTTCATGTCCCATAACCACATACTTAAACATTTACGAACAAACTGTAAATCTCCACTAGAAAATTGTCACAAGAGATTCAATCGAACAAGTCCAAGAATTAACCGACGAAGTAAACGCAAGCGTTTCATACCACTTGTTTTACTAAGCCGTTTAATTAGATTTCTCATACGAGTGAGATAAAGGTTTGTATATACTAATAGATTGGAAAACGGTTTTATAAATGAATTTGGTATTAAAGTAGAGTTGAAATCATTTGAAGAAAGAGTTTCGATATTTACTGCTAGTATAGAAAACCTTTATATTTTTAAAGTGACAAATCACAAAGAAGATTGTAAGAACAACCAATTACTAAATTCACATTCGAAGATGTGAATAAAATCCAAAGAAATCGATATCAAATCCATAGAAATGGAGATTTCCAAAAAGATCCATAAAAAGAAGTCATCAAAGTCGATAATAAGTGATAACGACTAATAGGATCGCTAAAATCGATATACAATGGAAATTCACACAAAACAGTCTGAATAGGCAAAAATAAACATTTCCAGACGTCTGATTTGAAATCCAGATGTCTGGATTTGTTCTATGGAAATAACCCAGAGAACACTCAGACGTCTGAAACCTCAAGTCAGACGTCTGAGACCTATCCAGACGTCTGGTTTGATGGTTCAGACGTCTGAAAATAGTCTCTGGCTTTTTTTTATAATATGCGTGCATACATTTTTACCCTCCAGGTCCAAACCAGACGTCTGGACTTGGTCACCAGACGTTTGGTCACCTGGTCTAGGCAACAATTTGCCTAGGCCAAAGTGGCCAAAACGTATCGGGAGCAATCGGACGAGCAACGACGACTAAGGATTTATGCCTAGCGACAACCCGGTCTTATAGGCTCTCCGAAACACCTCTTAAAGCATGATCAAACATCAAAGTTATGATTTTTAGAGAATTGGCTTCAAACACCAAAAATGGAAAGATTCACAAAACCAATCCAAATCAAAAGCAATTTCACATGAATAAATGTTAGGAATTCATACCTAACAACAAAGATAGATATAGACATAGATGTGAGATAAAAATCTCACCTTTGAACCCAAATCTATGAAGAAGAAGCTTGAAAGCAAATGGAAATCAACCACACTTCAATCTCACACTAGAAGCTTGAATCTAAGCTTAAAAGAGAAACATTTCCTAAATTAGGTTTAGGAATTTTCTGAGATTGAATGGAGAAAGAGTTGGAGAAGAAGAAGAGAAGCTTACCAATGGGTTCTTCTTGAGTTTGGAGCTAAAGTTTGGATTTGCAAAGGAAGTTAGGGCTTGGAGTTTTAATTTCCTCTTCCACCCTCCATTAACATAAAAGCTTGAGTATTAGGAAAATACAAGAGAAGTGAATGAAGAGGAGAGGGTTGGAACTGAGTTAAGTGGGGTTAATGGGCTCAGCCCAAACCAAAGCCCTAAGTAAAAAGCGGCAAAAATCAACTTTCTCCAAACATATCGAAGCTTATACTCAAAAAGGTCGCAAATGGCATTTTGAACTCAATGGAGGTGGTCTCGAGTCCTAATTCGACCGTATGCAAAAAGTAGCTTTTCGGACTAAAATCCGACTAACGATAAAATATTTAAATATAAAATCGACAAATATGCGGGTTGTTACAGACTCCCCTCCTTAAAGAAATTGCGTCCTCGCAATACTTAAGAGGAAAATAAGAAGTAACAACCATGGAAGCATATCAATACAAAAGAAAATTGAAATAAGAAGTTCACCATAAAGAGCACGAAAAAGTTAGCAAGAACGGGGTCGCTCAATGAATCCTCTAGATTCCCAAGAGTAATCCCTAAGATTTGAGAACCATTGAACTCTCACAAGAAGGACATCTTTATTTCGAAGTCGTTTGAGCTCCGAAGCAATAATTCGAATAGGATGTTGCTCAAAAGTCAAATTTGGTGAAACTTCAATCCCTCAATAACACTGGGCTCAAGAATAAAAACCGGAAACATAAAAGCATTTCCATAGTTAAAAGACGTGGAAAACGTCAAGAATAGCGGAAAGTTGAGCCGGTGCAACGGCGTAGTACAATCACAGTACGCCCGAGAAACTAGAAACTCGAATAATTTGGAACACCGACGTTGTACAAAGGCGGTACGTCCAATGAACCAAAAAGCCAAGTTATTGATGTAGTGCAAACGGTACATCCAATGAATCAAAAAGCGAAGACATTGATGTAGTACAAACGGTACATCCAATTAATCAAACATCAAAGTCATTGATGTAGTACAAACGGTACATCCAATGAATCAAAGACACTGATGTAGTACAAACGGTACATCCAATGAATCCAAAAAAAGAAAAGACATTGATGTAGTACAAACGGTACATCCAATGAATCCAAAAAGAAAAGACATTGATGTAGTACAAACGGTACATCCAATGAATCAAAAGCAAAGACATTGATGTAGTACAAACGGTACATCCAATGAATCAAAGACACTGATGTAGTACAAACGGTACATCCAATGTATCAAAGCCCGAATGATTTCGGAACACCGACGTAGTACAAAAACGGTACGTCCAATGAACCGAACACAATAAAAGAACATCGGACGCAAGCTCATAAAAGAAATGAGATGAAACTCAATAAAACGAAGTACATCAAAACACCCGATGTACTTGATAAAAAGATAATTTCATTCGGTCATCAACAAAGAAACAACCCCTTGTTGCTTACGACTAAACGCATTGGCAACACGATTTCCCCTTCGGGAATAGAAAGAATATCAAGATCATAGGAAGCTAGGAACTCGAGTCAACATGCAGTTCCTTAAGAGAACATAAATATTCCAAAGATTTATGATCGAGGTAGAGAACAAATTTCTCATCCAAATATGATGATGCCAAATTCCAAAAGCAAAAACAATAGCCGAGAGCACTAGATCATAAGTGGCATATCTAGTCTTGATAAACTATAATGATTTAGAAGCACAAGTGATAGCACGTTCTCTATGGCAAGAGAATGGCATCCAAACCAATACGACTAGTATCGGTACAAATAGCAAAGTCTTGGTTCCCCTTCAGGAATCACAAGAAAGAATAAGAGCATCGAAAAGAAAGAACTTCTTTTAAATAATCTTCTTTCCTGAAAAGTTAAAACTTTCAAAATTACATTTATCATTATGTAATAATCATTCTACAAAAAATTTCATTTTTACAAGTCAATGTATCGTGTCTGATTGTCTCATCAAAGCGTTTAGGAAATTCCTATCGATAACGTTGATCAAGCGCATCGACCAAAATTCTTAAAGCACTCAACGGGCAATACAATCACAAAATCATCTTTTATAGGATAAATAAATCTCTTAAAAAGTTTTAAGAATATTCTTTGTTCGTTTCAAGAACAAAAATCCAGTTTTACTTCTAAATAAATCTTATGAAAAAGATTTGCAAAATTTTAAATTACTATTTTCATCCAAAATCAATAAATACAAGAATGGTCTCATCGAAATATTCATAGAATATTCGATTTATAAAATGGATGAAATGAGCTGGACAAATTGAATGACATAATAAGTCATTCATAAGAATCATAACAAGTGCGGAATGCGGTAAGTGGAATGCTAATTTCCGCCACTCGTAGCAAACGAAAACCGGTGGTAAAGTCAAACTGAAAAGACCTTAACACCACTCAAAAGATTGCTTAGGTGACAGTCCTATGACAAATTCAAAAATACCGGAAAAGTTTCACAAATTATTTAGATAAGAGAAACAACACTTTCCTTATAAGTGGGCTTAAGGAATAAAATGATTCCACCAAATTGGAATCAAAATCACAAAGGAAAAATAGAAATCTGCTTAACAGATTGAAAATGTCGAGGATGAATAGTCCACACTGGACAAAGGATATGGCCTCATAATAATTAAGCCAATCCATACAAAAGTAAATTCCGAAGCCAAAGTAAATATCGGCTCGGAAAGAAAAGTCACATAAAACAATCTTGACATCTAAACAAAAGCAAATTGAGTGTTGCGGATCTACCATCCGGATTCACAATCCTCAAAGAAGTCATCAAGCCTAAAATATTCAAAGAAAAAGAATCGACAAGTTCTTTTGATATAAAAATAATGAGATGGACTCATATCAATAAGAACTTGAAAAGAATATTCACGAGACAAATATAACCTAGGATTGAAGGAGAAATACCTTGATCAAGAGAAGAGTTTCTAGGGGCTGGCACAATATTTAGCTTTCTCATGTCCTTGTTCAAAAGTTTGGGACATGCAGATAAAAGATGACCCGGTTTCTTGCAATAGCGACAAGAATGGAGTTTTGGACACATATTCGCATAGTGTTCCTTAGAATTACAATTGTAGCATCCTCCACGATTAGGGATTGGAGTCTTTTCTACAAAAGTAGTTTGCTTCACTCTCTTATTGGGATAAGGCTCTGGAACTTAATATGCCTCTTCTTGGAAGTCCCAATGTGACGCCCCACCTCTATACCCACGCTAGCCAAGAACAATCCGGAGTAGTGCTGTCAACTAGCACGGAGAATAAAGCTGTTGAGGAGCGACCATCCATGTAATTGCTTATCACACGGTGGCTATAAATAATCTTCGGAAACAAACATAGAAATAATCATATCACAAATCAGTCACAGATATCCATATCACAAAGGCGGAAGAAGATATGAATATATAACTAACACATGAAAGTGTACATCAGAGTAGTGGTCAGTAAGATCCACGATAATACAAAAGAATAGCAACACGTGCTATACAAAAGAATACAACTATGAGTCTATATCTCAAGTGTATACAACAAAAACTGCTAATCTAAACAGTTAGCCAAAAGTTAGAGTGATGAATCCCTGGGAAGAAGTCAAGCAGAAGCACCTATAACATCTCGGTCTGACCCGAGTATTATTTAAGAAAATAATAAACGGATCAGTCTAGCTATAAATATCAGATGACATGATATAACATAAAAGATATGGCATAAACATAAACATCCATAACGACATACCACTATAAGTATGTAAATAATGATCAACAGAAGATCAATCAATAAGAGATAATCATTATCACAAGAATCTTCTCAAAGATTCGAAGAGGGCATCATACCCTAAACTTGTACTCATGACAAGTCAAAGAGATAAATTCCAGAAATCAACACAAGAGATCCAGAAATCATAAAAAGGGAAAGAGGCCTATCACATGACGGTCCGAAGACCAAGGGGAGCTACCCCGCATGTGTGAATGGAATCACACAAATTAAGGTCAAGACTAACCAAAAAGCAGAAAGGTATGTGTGAATGGAATCACACAAGTGGTGTCTAGTCTAACCTTGCAATGAAAGAGACATCGCGCAATTGCTAGTCTAATTCATAGAGCGATCATCAAGATCAACGAGAAGTGTCAATCACATTAAGCTAGTAAATATAGAAGTTTAGCTTCATGTCCCATAACCACTTGCTTAACTTAAATATTTACGAACAAAATGTAAATCTTCACTAATAAAATTGTCACAAGAGGTTCAATCAAACAAGTCCAAGAATTAACCGACGAAGTGAACGCAAGCGTTTCATGCCACTTGTTTTACTAAGTCGTTTAATTAGATTTCTCATCCGAGTGAGGTAAAGGTTTGTATATACTAATAGATTGGAAAACGGTTTAAGAAAAGAGCTTTGTTATTAAAAATAGAGTTGAAATTGTTTGTTAAAAGAGTTTTGATATTTACTACTAGCATTGAAACCTTTATATTATAAAGTGACAAAACACAGAAGCAATTGTAGAAACAATCAGTCACAAAAATCGCATACGGAGATGTGAATAAAATCCAAGGAAATCAGCTCAATGTTTTTTAGATAAGATCCCCTACGGAGGGGGGGTCCAGGGGGGGTGGCAACCCCCCAAGGTGGGGGTGCGGGGGCAACGCCACCGCTTACGGGGTTCGACCTGCCCGGTCAGGTCGCGGGGGTCCAGGGGGCAGCGCCCCCGGCGGGGTGTGGGGCAGCGCCCCGACCAAAACGGTACGACCTAGTGAAGACAAAATGAGGTCTAACGACCTAACGACTCAAGGGTCATACGACCTAACGGCTGCGACCTAGGGGTCTAAGGGGTCAAGCGACTTAGTGGTTGCGACCTAGAGGTGTTCGCGACCTAACGATGACTCACGACCCAACATGGCCGACTTAACAGAGTCGAGCGACCTAAGGTAAATGGTCCAACGACCTAACTCGAACGACTTATCTGGAGCTTAGGTCGGAGACGACCTACGAGATAAACCAGGCCGACTTAGTGGACGAGCGACCTAAGGTAAACGGTCCAACGACCTAACTCGAACGACTTATCTGGAGCTTAGGTCGGAGACAACCTACGAGATAAACCAGGCCGACCTAGCGGACGAGCGACCTAAGGTAAACGGTCCAACGACCTAACTCGAACGACTTATCTAGAGCTTAGGTCGGAGACGACCTACGAGATAAACCAGGCCGACCTAGTGGACGAGCGACCTAAGGTAAATGGTCCAACGACCTAACTCGAACGACTTATCTGGAGCTTAGGTCGGAGACGACCTACGAGATAAACCAGGCCGACTTAGTGGACGAGCGACCTAAGGTAAACGGTCCAACGACCTAACTCGAACGACTTATCTGGAGCTTAGGTCGGAGACGACCTACGAGATAAACCAGGCCGACCTAGTGGACGAGCGACCTAAGGTAAATGGTCCAACGACCTAACTCGAACGACTTATCTGGAGCTTAGGTCGGAGACGACCTACGAGATAAACCAGGCCGACCTAGTGGACGAGCGACCTAACTCCGAAGTGCCAATACTTCCAGAATGACCTAAAGCCCTGCGAGCTATGGTACTAACTCGCGAGCGACCTAACGACTTAACTCGTGAGCGACCTAATTCCGAAGTGCCAATTCTTCCAGAACGACCTAAAGTTAACTCGTGAACGACTCACGACCCATGGACGAACGACTTAACTCCGAACGACCTAAAAATGGCCAGAACGACCTAAGTGCAGAAAATTCACCAAAATGCTAAAAATTGGAGTTTTTCGCCAATCCAATCCAAACCAAATGCAAATGTGCATGCAAAAGTGATAGGGAATCATTCCCAACAGTCCAATATAGTTATAGACTAGATTTGTGAGACAAAAATCTCACCTTTGCACTAAAGTTTATAAAGATGAAGCTTGAAAGCAAGGAGAAGCAATCCAAAGCTTGAATCCAATATCTTCTACTTGAATTTGGAGTTGAATGTTGGATTTGCAATTGAATTTGTGCTTGGAGTTTTAATTTCCCATTCCCTCCACCTTTAATGCCAAAGCTTGATTAGTTAGGAAATTTATGAAGAGTGAGGAGAAGAGGGTTGGAACTTGGGCTTAATAGGCTAAACTAACCCAAAGTCCAAAGCGGGAAAAGTTAGTGAAATTTCACTAACTCCAAACCTATCGATGTTTATACTTAAAAAGTTGTAAACGACATTTCGAACTCAATGGAAGTGGTCTCGAGTCCTAATTTGACCGTTTGCAAAAAGTAGCTTTTCGGACCAAAATCCGATTAACGAGTTAATATTTAAATAAAATATTTAAATACAAACTCGATAAATATGCGGGTTGTTACACCCAATATCACAAGCACTTCCTTTACCAACCTCTCCATGAAGAAGAGTAACATCCACAAGCTGATTGAAAGAAACTTCAAGTTTCAAAGGTAGAACCATTTCGGGGTTCTTACTCAAAGCATAGATAAACTCTTGATTCTTTATAAGATCCAAAAGTCGTTGGGCAGACATAAAACTCCATCCTGGGGAGTAGCACTAGATTGACCGGCGCTGGGACGGCCTGGTCTAACCATTTCTCTTCTTTAAGACAGAAAGAAGGAGAAAAGTTATTCTCAAAATAAATATCAAGCAATCTTGATAGATAAAACAAGGAATCATAAAAGAAAGTAGGATAGAACGGTACGAAGACTCGAATAAATCCTAAGGCACAACTCCTAAGAAAGACTTAGGACATGATCCTTGCTAGATTATTCTACATTGTTCCGAAGTTTGGCTCCGATACCAAGCTGTGGCGCCCCACCTCTATACCCACGCTAGCCATGAACACTACTGTGAATGCTGTCAACTAGCACGGAGAATAAGGCTGTTGAGGAGCGACCATCCATGTAATTGCTTTGTGCGAGCATCGATATGTCAGATAGTATAACATGCAATTCTTTTCAAGTGGAAATCCGACATGCCGACACAAACTCAAAACTACTACACAGTGGCAATAATATCTTCGGAAACAAATATAGAAATAAACATAACGTAAATCAGTCACAGACAATTCATATCACAAAGGCGGAAATAGATATGAATATTACACATAAAAGTGTATATCATAGTAGTGGTCAAAAGATCCACGATAATACAAAAGAATAGCAACACGTGCTATACAAAGGAATACAACTATGAGTCTATATCTCAAGTGTATACAACAAAATAAACTACTAATCTAAGTAGTTTGCCAAAAGTCAGAGTAATGATCCTGGATGAGAAGTCAAGCAGAAGCACCTGTAACATCTCGGTCTGACCCGAGTATTATTTAAGAAGAAAATAATAAACGGATCAGTCTAGCTATAAATATCAGAAGAAATGATATAGAATTGGAGATATGACATAAACATATAATAATCACAATGCCAAGCTGTGATAAATAAGTAATTTAAAATCAACAAGAGATTAATCAATATCACAATAATCTACTCAAGATAAAAAGGAATGTCATACTCTTGATTTCATTCACCAAGCCACAATAAATGACATATATATATATATATATATATATATCCATGCCAGTCGTAAAAGTTGGTGAAACACAAATTCCAGAAATCAACACACGAAATCCAGAAATCACAATAAAAAGGATGGCCAATCCCACAAACTGGACACCGACACACCTAAAAAGACATGCCCCATGAACAGTCGAACATCGACGCACCTAGAAAGATACGCCCCATGCTCTGGCATCGACGCACCTAGAAAGATACGCCCCATGCACAAATAAACATCGATGCACCTAGAAAGATACACCCTATGCATAATAAACATCGATGCACATAGAAAGATACACCCCATGCTCTAGCATCGACGCACCTAGAAAGATACGCCTCATGCAAAAATAAACATCGATGCACCTAGAAAGATACACCCCATGCTCTAGCATCGACGCACCTAGAAAGATACGCCCCATGCACAAATAAACATCGATGCACCTAGAAAGATACACCCCATGCTCTAGCATCGACGCACCTAGAAAGATACGCCCCATGCACAAATAAACGTCGATGCACCTAGAAAGATACACCCCATGCATAATAAAACATTGACGCACCTAGAAAGGTACGACCCACGTGTAAAATGAGACGAAACTCAATAAAATGAGGAACAGTCCTCCACATAAACAAAGAGACATCGCACATTTCTAGTCTAAACCACAAAGGTGATCGTCATGATCAACGAGAAGTGTCAATTACAATAAGCTAGTAAATATAAAAGTTTAGCTTCATGTCCCATAACCACTTACTTAACTTAAACATTTACGAACAAACTGTAAATCTCCACTAGAAAATTATCACAAGAGAATCAATCGAACAAGTCCAAGAATTAACCGACGAAGTAAACGCAAGCGTTTCATACCACTTGTTTTACTAAGCCGTTTAATTAGATTTCTCATACGAGTGAGATAAAGGTTTGTATATACTAATAGATTGGAAAACGGTTTTATACATGAATTTGGTATTAAAGTAGAGTTGAAATCATTTGAAGAAAGTGTTTCGATATTTACTGCTAGTATAGAAAACCTTTATATTTTTTAAAGTGACAAATCACAAAGAAGATTGTAAGAACAACCAATTACTAAATTCACATTCGAAGACGTGAATAAAATCCAAAGAAATCGATATCAAATCCATAGAAATGG
Organism: Allium cepa; assembly: GCA_030765085.1. Taxonomy (NCBI): domain Eukaryota; kingdom Viridiplantae; phylum Streptophyta; class Magnoliopsida; order Asparagales; family Amaryllidaceae; genus Allium; species Allium cepa. The sequence goes on along the minus strand of CM060941.1, from coordinate 953,548,767 downwards.
AGGATTTCAAAAAGATCCATAAAAAGAAGTCATCAAAGTGGATAATAAGTGATAACGATTAATAGGATCGCTAAAATCGATAAACAATGGAAATTCACACAAAACAGCCTGAATAGGCAAAAATAAACATTTCCACACGTCTGATTTGGAATGCAGACGTTTGGATTTGTTCTCTGGAAATAACCCAGAGAACACTCAGACGTCTGAAACCTCAAGCCAGACATCTGAGACCTATCCAGACGTCTGGTTTGATGGTTCAGACGTCTGAAAATAGTCTCTGGCTTTTTTTTATAATATGCGTGCATACATTTTTACCCTCCAGGTCCAAACCAGACGTCTGGACTTGGTCACCAGACGTCTGGTCACCTGGTCTAGGCAACAATTTGCCTAGGCCAAAGTGGCCAAAACGTATCGGGAGCGATCGGACGAGCAACGACGACTAAGGATTTATGTCTAGCGACAACCCGGTCTTATAGGCTCTCCGAAACACCTCTTAAAGCATGATCAAACATCAAAGTTATGATTTTTAGAGAATTGGCTTCAAACACCAAAATTGGAAAGATTCATAAAAACAATCCAAATCAAAAGCAATTTCACATGAATAAATGTTAGGGATTCATACCTAACAATAAAGATAGATATAGACATAGATGTGAGATAAAAATCTCACCTTTGATCCCAAATCTATGAAGAAGAAGATTGAAAGCAAATGGAAATCAACCACACTTCAATCTCACACTAGAAGCTTGAATCTAAGCTTAAAAGAGAAACATTTCCTAAATTAGGTTTAGGAATTTTCTGAGATTGAATGGAGAAAGAGTTGGAGAAGAAGAAGAGAAGCTTACCAATGGGTTCTTCTTGAGTTTGGAGCTAAAGCTTGGATTTGCAAAGGAAGTTAAGGCTTGGAGTTTTAATTTCCTCTTCCACCCTCCATTAACATAAAAGCTTGAGTATTAGGAAAATAGAAGAGAAGTGAATGAAGAGGAGAGGGTTGGAACTGAGTTAAGTGGGGTTAATGGGCTCAGCCCAAACCAAAGCCCTAAGTAAAAAGTGGCAAAAATCAACTTTCTCCAAACATATCGAAGCTTATACTCAAAAAGGTCGCAAATGGCATTTTGAACTCAATGGAGGTGGTCTCGAGTCCTAATTCGACCGTATGCAAAAAGTAGCTTTTCGGACTAAAATCTGACTAACGATAAAATATTTAAATAAAATATTTAAATATAAAATCGACAAATATGCGGGTTGTTACAGTGAATTATTATAGGGTTTCAAGTTTCGTAGCGATCGGACTTGTCGTTTGACCGTACGAACGCGAAACGCCTTAAAATCGATTTAATTAAAAATCAATTTGAAATCAATTTTGAAATATTGTTTTCAGCATAACTTCTTCATACGATCGAATTTGGACGTGAAACTTTTTCCATCGCGTTCAGAATATTTTAAAACACCTATTTGGACAACAATTTTCGTTCCGGGGTCAGAACGGGCTTTTTGGGCCACGTTAACGGAAGCATGTATACTTATCCAACCTGATCCATCTATTCAAATCTCTAACCTACCTATATAAACCCAATTATAAACCCTATCCTCCATCTATCTTCATTTCTTTGTGCGTTCATTTCCCTCAACTCCTCCTTTCCAATGGCTGCAAACCCTAGATCCAGTTTCAGTTCAAATCAAAAGTCAAAAATTTAAAGACCCTAGAAAAATTCCAAAAAATTATATGTTGAAGATATCGAGACGCGTGATTTTTTGGAGGTGTTCGTTTTTCGATCAGAGTTATCATTTTCTCATAATTTTGTCGTTTATTCTCGACCGTTAAATGATGGTTGATGATCTTCGCCTGATCGACGAATTGAGGTAACCAGGTTGTGGAGAGCGACGAATGGAGCTCATCGGAGTTTGGGGTTTCACGTTTCAACGGCTAGATTGTCCTCTATAATTCAATTAGGGTCTAAAGTAGCGGCGGCTATGGGGGTCGCTCGGCCATCTGGGTGGTTCGATGCAGTCGTGGGGGTATGGGGAAGGAGCGGCGTCGTCGAGGTGGGCTCTGGCCGTCGTTCTGGAGTGCATGGCTTTGGTTTCGGTGGCGGCTAGGGTTGCTTGTGTGAGCGAGCGTGGTTGAGTTTCCTGTATGTGAGTGGAGCAGCCTGTAGGGAAGAACGATGTGGCAAGAGAAGGTGGGTGAGCTGTCTTCTTTTATTTTTTTTATTTAAATTTCAGTCGTTTCAAACGCGTATAACTTCTTCATACGATATCCGTTTCACGCGAATTTTTTTGTTAGGATCGTAATAAAATTCCGGACTTGATGACGCTGGTTTGGACGAATTCTGAGACGATCAAAATTTTGGGTTTAAATCGGATTTAAATTCGATTTAAATTCAAAAGGTGAATGTTTTAACCCACTCACAACTTCTAAAATTTCTTACGTTTGTTACATTGATTTTAGATATGAGTAGAACTTTATTTATGACTGTTTGGCATGTTGAATTCATTATCTTTATTAAATCGCATTTATTTAATTTAACCGTTAATTAATTTTATTGTTACATATAAATTTGACAGTTAAAATTTATTTATTTACATAAACTGCTAGTTAAAAGTTATTAAATTTATTTTGAATATAAACTGTTAGTTAATAACTGTCATTTATTTCCTGTTATATTTTATATGCTATATATTTTGATGTTTGATTAAATTGATGATGATTGAATTAAATTGGTTGATGATTGATATTGGGTGAATGGATGATGTGTTCTGTCTTATAAAATCAGCAAGTTATCATGCATATTCATTTCATTCGGTATTGCGGTTTGAAATGATATACAACCGCATTTTTATTTTTAAATTGCGGATTGAAATGATAAATATCCGTATCACTTGACCATAGGATAGAAAATTATATACAGGCACTACGTTATATAAATAAAATTATTTTTGAAATTATTTTATGGTTTGGATATGATACGGTTGAATAAATATTAAATTTGGATATGATATAATATATTTTATATATACATACATAGTTAAATTGTTGAATTTAAGCTATGCATAAATCTGTTAAATAAAAATGAATACGTTGAAAAATGGCATTTGATAATTTATATTGTACGTTTAAGTACATGTTTAAGATCTTGTGTATATATATAGTTAAATGATTTAAATCAATAAAGATTGAAAGATAAATTTAGAATTTAATATAAATTGAGCATATTTGAAATTTAACTCCATAAGTTGATGTCAACTTGTTAAAAATTAGAATTTTAAAAGTATGGTATGTATAATGGGATTTAATAAATAATTTTAGTACAAATAAATGGAAGGAAATTTTTATTGTAAATAAATTTAGTTTATTTTAAATTATTATGGATTTATCATGTAAACCTTACAAACTAAATAATAGGAAAATGAACTGTTGACTTAAATTCACAACCTTAGTTTTGAAATTCATTAAATACTCAAAGTTAGAAAATATTGAAATCGAAGTGTTTTATTTAAACTGAGAGTGAATCTAAAAGTTATGGGTTTAGACTGAAAGTAATGTGAATAAAAATTTGTGAAGCAGTGGAATTTATTTATTTTTAAAGAAATTTTAAATTCAACTGTTTTATTTTATTTTTGTTGAATATCCAAACCATTTAAGTTTGAAAGTTATGGGTTTAAAACTATGGATTTCGAAGTATTATGTTGAAAGTAAAAATTCATATATTTGGTGTTTCGAGATATTATAAATTTTAAAAGTGGCATGATTTCGGAAAGAAATATATTTGAAATAAAATGATATTATATTAATTTGGGTTTTTTATAAAAATAATATCAAATGAGTTTGTTTGGAAAGGAAATGATATCGTATTTATGGGTTTTGGAATGGATAATTATATTCTGGTTTTTGAAAGTATAATTAATTTTTAAATGACCGCGGTGTAATAATAACGTTTGGTTGTTGAAGAGACCGGGATTGGAAGTTGTCATACTCTCTGCCAAATCCGAAAACCACTTTAACAACCGTGTACGCGGTGGAGATTGTAGAATGAAGTAGGTTGGCGGAGGCGATTCCTGTAAGGTAAATACGTGGACCCAACTACCGTGAGTTGGCATAAGGTGGCTAAAACAGGAGCGATTGACTGGTTAATAAGGTAGCACCTTTGATCGGACATATCCCCTCGATGTTATACGTTGACTCTTGGATTGATTCGGTGGCCACTTTTGATTTTATTTCGTGGTGTGACTCGAGGTAGGCGGTAGCTGCGCGCTACGCATTACCGCCGACCCGAAAGCGTAATTGGTATATCTACCCTGGCATTTCCTAGTTGTGCCGTGTCACCTACCCTATCGCGCCTTGTACGAGTTTCTATTTGTGTCGTGCCTATGGAGTGTCTTCTCGTAGTCTCCCGATTAGGAGATATGCAGGCATTGAATAGACAATTGACATTATTTGTGTTAAGGGCTACATGGGTAACCCCTTAACGCTATTAAAAAGTAAGTTTATTTTACAATTAGACACTATTATAATAGAGAAATATACTATATAGTAAATAGTTTCACGGATCCTTAGGAGATGTAAATCCCGAGCATCTCTTGAGTTACTGCACTCATATCTATTTCTGTTAATTTAACTCACATAAGATCTTTTAGTTCTGCTCGAGTGTTTTTGTCTTTTCAAATTCGCTCGGGTCAGTCCGAGCGTTTCAGGATTTGAAGATTTTATTCTGGAGGACGAAGAAGAAGATTTGTAGTACTATTATCTACTATATTATTCCACTACACTATTTAATTCCGCTGCATTTATTATTATTCTCTGGTATGTGTACTCTGATATGTATTGTATAAAAATAAAATTGTTTTTGATTTTGATTCCGCTGTAAATTATGTTTGATTTTGATTTTTAAAGAAACTGTTTTTAAAAATAAAAGCTTACTCACCTTCAATTTGAAGAAGCAGAAACAATTTAGGTGTAGATTTCATTTTCCAGGACCTTGTTTTGAAACTGCATGTTGAACCTGGGCTTGCATTTTGATTACAGAAATTGCTTGTTGGATGCAATTGCAAGTTGTAGATGATTACAGAAATTGCTTTAACTTGATGATGTAAATTGTTTGAACATGCATGCAGACCCATTCTACTTTGCTTAGATTTGAAGTTGAGTTGATCTTCATTTTGCAGTTGATACTTTGAAGAAAATGATTGTAGATTTAATATTGAAGTTTGGTTTTGCAGATTTTAAAACATGCAATCTTTGTTTGGATTTTTGATTTACTGAAATCTAATTTTTTAGATTCAAATGAGAATAAGGGTTTGAACAAAGAAAAAGCATTTGTTATATTTTATTATCTAAAAGAATAAATTTCAAGAATCAATTAGCTTGCCACTTGTTATGTTTATTATCTCAAATTTTTACAAGTGTTCACTTTATGGTTTAAGATTTTAACACATGTGCATTTCAATATTTAAAAGCAACTCCTTAATTTAAAAAGGTTCTTAAATCTCTTCTAAAACATTTACAAATTTTAATATAAGATGTTTTAGATGTTTATTAACATTTAGTCCTTAAATAAATACATATAAATTTCCTTATAACATTTACATTTTAATGTTTGCTTGAATATTTTTCAAAACTATTCTTTTGAAACAAATTTCAAAAGAGAAGATTTTTAAAAGAAAAAGAAATGTTGAATTAAATTTTATTTACGGGTTTTAAATCAAATGTTACACTTTAACGTGAATGATTAAATTTATTTCAAAGAAAACAACTTTTAAAACAAAACAAAATAAAATTTTATTATAAAACAAAATTTAAACTACATTTATTTTTATAAACAAAATAAATACTTACTTACATTTCTATGAAAATATAAGATACATTTTTAAAACAAACTTTTGGAAAGTTTTCAACACTAATTTAAATCAAATTAACCAATTTTTATAATTTATACATTTATATATATAATAATTAGAAAATATCCTTTATTAAATTTAAATTTTGAATTAAAATCAAATCCCCTATTTACAATGTATACACATATATACATTATAAATAAATATCTTTAAATCAATTTAGAAAGATGAATTTTATCATTTAAATATTTTTAACATTTTAAAACAATCAGATTCTCAAATTAAATTATCATTATTACAAATTTTGAAAAGAATATCATTTATCAAACTAAATAATTATAAATTTTCAAAAGAAAATTTCTATTTGAATTAAATTATTAAATCAATATTTCACATTTTAAAACAATTATTAATGAAATTATTAAATAATTATTGCCTAAATTTTCGGGACATCACATTCCTCCCCTCTCAAAAGAATTTCGTCCCCGAAATTTAAAAGCAAAGGTAATTTAATAATCCCATACAGATTTTAAAATTAAAAGAGCAAACATATGCTATCAACCAAATACTAGCAACCATAGCAACCAATTCAAACAAACAATTCTAATTATTTAGACAAAATTCTGGATATGATTTCTTAGAGTTTCCCAGGTACAAATACCGGGATACTCGCCCTACAGAATCTAAACTAGCTACACCACTCAGATCTAGAGCTCCTATATATATCTAGATTTACAAATCTAAACAGGATACTGGACCACGGACAAGTCCTGATCAATTTCCAAACCTCTCAGAACTACTGATTCTAAAACCAATGAAAACCATACACGTACTCCCTCAGAGATACGTGAAAATAAAACAATTCCAGCCATCCGAACTGGCAATTCAATCATGTAGATCAAACACTGAACTCTTAAGAGAAACAGAAAGATCCAATCTCTTATCTACAAATCTCTCCTGTCGACCCTGGGATGCCTCCAACCTTCTAGTCCAAACAAATCTACCACACAAACTCTACTACCCAAACATATGAAGACTTCAGACAACTACTCTTATTTGGAAACAGAACAGATGCACAAGACATCCAAGCTTCCAGATCCAAATGAATTTCCTATAGAAATCCTCTGATCCAAGAAAAAAGCTCAAATTCCCAAAGAATCGGGTGCTGCTTCTATCCTGGAATAGCTTCCACTGCGCAACTCTGATTTTAGAATGTTGTTGATGAACACAAGTATAAACTTGATCAACTTATCCTGGAAACATTGCTCATCAAATTCCATAAAATCTCAGTGACCTATCCGTTTCGGTCACAAATACACAGCAAAAATTTAACCAGAATTCTGGATCAAATAAATCTTACCAACTTAAACAGATTTCTCTTAAAGAACCTCCTACTAATCTGATCCACCGGTAAATCTTTAAGAACCAAGTCGAAATAGAACTCAAACTCTTGATGGAAGCAAATCTCAACTCCTTCGAAGATATCCAGAAAATACCAAACCACTTCGATAACTCAAACATCCTCTAGAGATGCTTCAATCCAAACAAAGATTACTTAGAAAACTTCCAAATCATCGCAAGTCACTTTTGCGATTCCACTTAGTTCAGATTCCAAGAAATCGTTCTCTCTTCAACAATCAAAACAGCTAAAGCCTTCAAAACAAAGGAAGAACTAGTGGTCTACCTCTAACCACAAACATCACACCCAACTGAGCTTCAGAACAAATGGACAAGCTCCACCATCTGCCGGCCTACTGACAGAAGAATCACAGAGATTTCTGAACCACCGAAGAAACATGCCATTCACTGCTACTACTGCTGCCAAAACTTCCTTATCCAAAAGCTCATCGAACCTCAAAGCTACACTAGCCTCTTCACAATAGAGCCTTCCAGTAGATAGATAATGCTCAGGAAACTCGCTCCCAAACCAAGCTCAAAACACTCTGCCAAACTAAGTCTCAACTCAAATACAGACAGAACTCCTCCCGGAAGTTTCCAAGATACCATTTCTGGCTTCTGTACTCCCAATTGATCCAAACTCAAGAAAATCCACTCACACGAGTGCTACCAAGCTTACAATCCAAAGATACACTGCGAATCTTGAAAAGATTTCCTTCAGAGATCAGAGAAATCCTTCACCAACTGTAGAACTACTTAAGATGCCCAATACTACCCTAGCAGATTACTTCCAACCTCAAACACTCGGACTCCAACCATTGGTAGTTGTGTTACACACACCACTACCCTATCTACCTTTATTACTTATATTGGAAAACCTGAACAGGTAACCCAATCTAATAGGTAGAAATAAATAATATATATATATATATATATATTCAAAATTCCAAATACGCTCTCTCAAGAAGGACACCACTCCAGAGTCTAGGTAATCGCTCAACCTAGAGCTTGATACCACAATGTGAGGACCCAACTTCCAAAGTCCAGGAAGTCGCACCGCTAAGAAGAAAGAAAGGGATAGAAAAGAGAAAAGAAAGGAAACAAAGAAACAGACAACATCAGAATCTCACAGCGGAATCGAATAAATTATATTATATCACATAAAACTTTACATAGTATCATATACATCAGAGTTAAACAGCTAATACAATACAAACTAGACAGTTATAAACGTCTGTCTGCCAATTACAATTCAAGTACATCAGAGAGAACAGACACAACACAGACACAGCGGAACAACTATATATATCTACACGCTGAAGCCTCCTGCTCCATTATCTTCTCCAGAACTCGTCAAAGCAACTCCAAGAAACACTTGACTACTCATACGTAATATGAGTACCCAAGAGTTTAATAAAACAGAAAATAAACACTCAGGTCAGACAGGGGTCTGGTGTGAGTAAACAGGAATAAAAGTTGCTTAACTTTAGAAAATCCTTTGAAAACAGAAGGTATCACGTAAGAATTCCCACACATAAACATGGAAAAGTTTTTACCTTACACTAACCAAAACATTTGATAGGTAATCCAGTGATATTATAATAGTGTCTAGGGTTTTCAAATAAATAAGAAATAGCCGAAATTGTTACGTCTATTAAATTCCAGCTACTAGCCACAAAAGTGGGTAATACAATCAAAACCGTAGGGTCTCGTAGGAAGAATGGGTTTCCATCAATGGCAAGGCTACTGAGGTACCGCCCGTCACAGTACGTAGCCTAGATCACCGTACCGAGGAGTACGCCCGCTCCCCTGCAACACAAAACCGGAACCTTTCCTTACTGAATAGTTCCGAACAAGACTACCCCGCAGATTGTTCGTCGCCAACTGCCACACAACCGAATATAAAGGGACCTCTAGACAGGGATAAATCTTTCTCTCCAGTGGGGGCTACCCACGAAGCTTTGCTGCACCTCCCCTGTTTTAGCCATTCCCGTTTGATGAGGCTTGAGGCTACGATTACCTTTATAGAACATATCAATCTTAGAATGCTCATCGTCCACCTGACGATGTTCTGAAAGCATTCAATCCATACAAGTTCGTTCCGGGTTCGAACGAAATACCGAAGGCATTATCTCGTTACACTCGTATTGGAATCACCCTCGGAGTTAACGACGATAACCCTTGCACTCTGAATCACCATCTCTAATCTATAAGTACTATTCCATCAACTCATTACGGAATCACCCACAGAGTTATACTGACGTATAGCCCTTACACCTCGAGTCTTCACTCGCTCCACTTGGATTAACGACCTAACGTTTAACTTGGAATCGATGTGGTTTTCAGATATCCAAATATGGAAACCCGATCCCGGTCTCACCGAAACCAAACGACATCTTAATGTCCAAGTTGTACTTAAGGGTTTTAAACAATTAACTCATTTCATTATTATCTATTTCACACAGATAGATAAACTACATCTCACAATAGATAATCACATTCATATCATAAACAGATAATCTGTATCATCACAAACAGATAATCATCATAACCAAATAATCTATCACAAATCATCAATCATAAACCAATCATCCCTATCATACAGATACAACTAATCTCATTACTGAGATCACAACCATTCAATCAATAACATCCATAAGCAATGATTTATTAACCATCAATTATAATTAATTTAAAATTAATTAAATTAACTACAACCATCCCTGATTAATTTAAAATAAATTAAATTTATTAACACTTCTATAAATCCTGCTTAACATTCATTAATTAATTAACGCGGATAATTGATTATTCACTAAGTATTCAACTTGATTAAATATCCTTGGTTAATTATCCACTAATTAATTTCACAAATTGATTAACCTTATTCATAAGTAATTACATTTAATAATCATTTATTAATTAATTATAATTAATTTTATTTATCCTTAATTAATTACAATTAATTAATCACTTAATTAATTAATTAATATTTAATTAAACAATCATTAATTACATCATTAATATTAATTAATGATCTCTAATATTTTAATAAATTACTTGATTAAAATTAATTACATTTAGTAATTAATCTAGTTATTATTCACCTTGATTAATATTCAATTAAGTAATTAACTATCTTTAATTACTCATTCATCAAATTAATTATCTTCATTAATTAATTCCTTAATTAATTACAAAGTAATTATCCAAATTACTTAATTAAAATAAATCACTTTTCACTAATTACATTCAAGTAATTTATCATTATTACTTCTCTAAGTAATCTTGCTCCATTAATTACATTAAGTAATTACTCTCATAAAATCATCAAATGATTTACTTAAATTAATTAAAATAAATTAATTAACTTAACAATCATATTATCATAATTAATTACAATAAGTAATTAATTCTTTAATTACTTTTATCAAGTAATTATATTTAACAAATTACAATTGATTATATTTCATTAATTTAGTTAATTATCAAAATTAATTACATTAATTAATTACTTAATTATCCTTAGATAATTATTTTCATTAATTAACAACATTTTCATTAATTACTTACTTAAGAAAATTTATCTTAGATTAATTATCAATAAATCATTTTTAATTAAAATTAATCTAAACCATTAATTAAACCAAATAATTAAGTAAATTCTTAATTATCTTAATTATTCTCAAAATAATTTATTTACTTATCAAATGACTTCATTTATATTCAAAATGTATTTAAACAATACATTTCTAAATTTAAATTCAAATTCCATTTAAAATTTTAATATTAAAAATGTTTAACTTTTAAACATAAATCTAACTTTAAACAAATATAAACCTTAAAATAAAATGAATGTTAAAGTACATTCATTACTTAAATATAAAAGAAAGATTTAAAATAAATTTACTTGATTAAAATAAATCAAGCTTTGAATATAGATTTATTATTTTAACTTTAATTTTAAATTAACACTTCATATCTTAATTCAAATATTAAAAGAAATAATTCTTCTAAGTTTAAAACTTATTTGAAATCAAATTCTTTTAAAACATTTGAATATGTTCATTTTTTTTCTTTTATTTTTTACAAACTGTTTTGAAACCAAAACTGGTTTCCAAAGTAAACTTGAAAACTGTTTTAACTTGATTACAAAACAAATTTAAATCTTACTTAAAAACATTTAAATCTGTTCAAAATTTAAAAACTTATAAAAACTGTTTGAATCAAAAAATCCGGTTTTAAAGATAAACCTGAAAACTGTTTTAATCTTGATTTAAAACTAAATTCAAATCTTGTTTAAATTTTAAAAAATTTCATTTTAAAAAAAAACTTTGAATTTTAAACTTCATTTGAATTTAGATTCAACTTATACTTGAATCAAAATCCAACACTAAAATATGAATTCATTCAAAATTTAAAAACTGCAAAACTACAGATTTTACAATCTGCAACTACACTATCCCGAGAAACCCATCCCTTACTTCGAGTTTCTAAACCCCTAGCTTCGAGTCAAAAGCACAAAAACCCAAGGAAAACCCGAGTCAAAATACCCTGCACACCCCAAATGTCCACCAGACTTTAAACATGAATGGTGCACATGCACTGTCGCTCCGGCGGCTTCTAGTCACTTCAACCTACTACTACGAGGCACTGATCATCTCCTCTCATGGCTACGACCACCTACTTTCACTGCAACTCAAAATTCTAAAATTTCAGGTTGATCAATACAACCTGAAACACAACCACAAACCCTTATCAAAACCCGTCAACAGCCATAGGCTTGCCTCTGACCATCATCTTCACTGAAATCTCCGACTAATGATCCATCTACGACCCCTCTTTCCATCCCTTAAGTATCGAATTTACTCGATGCAACAGAGTGTATGAGCAGAATCCCAAAACTTCAACACTGCAAGTCTAGGGTTTGATACCTGGAAAACCCAATCCCCATCTCCTCTCTCTCTCTAATCATCTATTGCCAAAATTCCTCCATTCTTACCTCAATACTTCACCTACAGGAAGTATCTTAATACTAAAATTTACTAGCTTAACAGATACTTTCAAAATTCCCATTTCTGTTCAAAACTAAAATGCTAATACTACAGTTCATTTAAAAAGTTGAAATTTGTTTTACACTTTCTGATTTCTAACATACATTCATGTTATAATCTGGTTTTAAATAGTCAATGATGTTGATAACCTAATTTTTATTGAAAATACTAGATACTATAATTATTTCAGAGGTAACAGATTTAGATTTTAACTTAGTTTAACTAATTCACGATTTTCCAAAACCTAAATTTATACTAACAAACATATTTTGTTTACACATAAAATTACTAACTGAACCATTCAATAAAATAAAGATTTTCTATTAAAGAACATCTTAGTTTACAAACAAGTTGGATTTACAGCTACAGGAAAATCAACACAGATAAACATATTCATATATGTACACAGAACAGTCATCATCATACATGCTTATATCTTCTAATTCATATGCTCTGATATCTCAGGCTTTTGTGCATGTGAAGCTACTCATTTCATTTCATTTTTAAAACAGAGAACAGAACAAATTTTACCTAAACATGTTTTGATTTCTGTATATTAAAAACTTAAATTCTGTAAATTATGTTTGATTTTGATTTTTAAAGAAACTGTTTTTAAAAATAAAGGCTTACTCACCTTCAATTTGAAGAAGCAGAAACAATTTAGGTGCAGATTTCATTTTCCAGGACCTTGTTTTGAAACTGCATGTTGAACCTGGGCTTGCATTTTGATTACAGAAATTGCTTGTTGGATGCAATTGCAAGTTGTAGATGATTACTGAAATTGTTTTAACTTGATGATGTAAATTGTTTGAACATGCATGCAGACCCATTCTACTTTGCTTAGATTTGAAGTTGAATTTATCTTCATTTTGCAGTTGATACTTTGAAGAAAATGATTGCAGATTTTATATTGAAGTTTGGTTTTGCAGATTTTAAAACATGCAATCTTTGTTTGGATTTTTGATTTACTGAAATCTGATTTTTCAGATTCAAATGAGAATAAGGGTTTGAACAAAGAAAAAGCATTTTTTATATTTTCTTATTTAAAAGAATAAATTTCAAGAATCAATTAGCTTGCCACTTGTTATGTTTATTATCTCAAATTTTTACAAGTGTTCACTTTATGGTTTAAGATTTTAACACATGTGCATTTCAATATTTAAAAGCAACTCCTTAATTTAGAAAGGTTCTTAAATCCCTTCTAAAACATTTACAAATTTTAATATAAGATGTTTTACATGTTTATTAACATTTAGTCTTTAAATAAATACATATAAATTTCCTTATAACATTTACATTTTAATGCTTGCTTGAATATTTTCAAAACTATTCTTTTAAAACTAAATTCCAAAAGAGAATATTTTTAAAAGAAAAAGAAATGTTGAATTAAATTTTATTCAAGGGTTTTAAATCAAATGTTATACGTTAACATGAATGACTTATTTTTATTTCAAAGAAAACAATTTTTAAAACAAAACAAAATAAACTTTTATTATAAAACAAAATTCAAACTACATTTATTTCTATAAACAAAATAAATACTTACTTATATTTATATGAAAATATAAGATAGAATTTTAAAACAAACTTTTGGAAAGTTTTCAATACTAATTTAAATCAAATTAACCAATTTTTATAATTTATACATTTATATATATAATAATTAGAAAATATCCTTTATTAAATTTAAATTTTGAATTAAAATCAAATTCCCTATTTACAATGTATACACATATATACATTACAAATAAATATCTTTAAATCAATTTAGAAAGATGAATTTTATCATTTAAATATTTTTAACATTTTAAAACAATCAGATTCTCAAATTAAATTATCATTATTATAAATTTTGAAAAGAATATCATTTATCAAACTAAATAATTATAAATTTTCAAAAGAAAATTTTTGTTTGAATTAGATTATTAAATCAATATTTCACATTTAAAACAATTATTAATGAAATTATTAAATAATTATTGTGACGCCCTACCTCAATACCCACGCTAGCCAAGAACACTACGGAGTAGTGCTGTCAACTAGCACGGAGAATAAGGCTGTTGAGGAGCGACCATCCATGTAATTGCTTATCACACGGTGGCTATAAATAATCTTCGGAAACAAACATAGAAATAATCATATCACAAATCAGTCACAGATATCCATATCACAAAGGCGGAAGAAGATATGAATATATAACTAACACATGAAAGTGTACATCAGAGTAGTGGTCAGTAAGATCCACGATAATACAAAAGAATAGCAACACGTGCTATACAAAAGAATACAACTATGAGTCTGTATCTCAAGTGTATACAACAAAAACTGCTAATCTAAACAGTTAGCCAAAAGTCAGAGTGATGAATCCCTGGGAAGAAGTCAAGCAGAAGCACCTGTAACATCTCGGTCTGACCCGAGTATTATTTAAGAAAATAATAAACGGGTCAGTCTAGCTATAAATATCAGATGACATGATATAACATAAAAGATATGGCATAAACATAAACATCCATAATGACATACCACTATAAGTATGTAAATAATGATCAACAGAAGATCAATCAATAAGAGATAATCAATATCACAAGAATCTTCTCAAAGATTCGGAAAGGGCATCATACCCCAAACTTGTACTCATAACAAGTCAATGACATAAATTCTAGAAATCAATGCAAGAAGTCTAGAAATCATAGAAAAGAGAAAGAGGCCTATCACATGACGGTCCGAAGAACAAGGGGAGCTACCCCACATGTGTGAATGGAATCACACAGATTAAGGTCCAGACTAACCAAAAAGCAAAAAGTTATGTGTGAGTGGAATCACACAAGTGGTGTCTAGTCTAACCTCGCAACAAGAGACATCACAAAGTTGCTAGTCTAAATCATCAGAATGATCGTCATGATCAACGAGAAGTGTCAATTACACTAAGCTAGTAAATATAGAAGTTTAGCTTCATGTCCCATAACCACTTGCTTAACTTAAATATTTACGAACAAACTGTAAATCTTCACTAATAAAATTGTCACAAGAGGTTCAATCGAACAAGTCCAAGAATTAACCGACGAAGTGAACGCAAGCGTTTCATACCACTTGTTTTACAAATTCGTTTAATTAGATTTCTCATTCGAGTGAGGTAAAGGTTTGTATATACTAATAGATTGGAAAACGGTTTAAGAAAAGAGCTTTGTTATTAAAAATAGAGTTGAAATTGTTTGTTAAAAGAGTTTTGATATTTACTACTAGTATTGAAACCTTTATATTATAAAGTGACAAAACACAGAAGCAATTGTAGAAACAATCAGTCACAAAAATCGCATACGGAGATGTGAATAAAATCCAAGGAAATCAGCTCAATGTTTTTCTGATAAGATCCCCTACGGAGGGGGGGTCCAGGGGGGTGGCAACCCCCCAAGGTGGGGGTGCGGGGGCAACGCCACCGCTTACGGGGTTCGACCTACCCGGTCAGGTCGCGGGGGTCCAGGGGGCAGCACCCCGTCCAAAACGGTACGACCTAGTGAAGACAAAAAGGGGGTCTAACGACCTAAGAGGGATAGGGTCGGGCGACCTAATGGTTGCGACCTAGGGGTCTAAGGGGTCAAGCGACTTAGTGGTTGCGACCTAGAGGTGTTCGCGACCTAACGATGACTCACGACCCAACATGGCCGACTTAATAGAGGTCGCGACCTAACAGGATAACTCGTGACCGACTTAAGAGTTGCGTGACTGAAGGGTTCCACAACTTAAGGGTTGCACAACTTAAGAGTTTCACGACTTAAGGGTTAGGCCAGGAGCGACCTAACGAGATAAGGTCCAACGACCTACGAGTTAAGGGTCCAACGACCTATCGGGATAACTCGTAACCGACTTAAGGGTTGCGTGACTGAAGGGCTGCACGACTTAAGGTTTAACTCGTAAACGACTCATGACCTATGGATGAACGACTTAACTTCGAACGAGCTAAAAATGGCCAGAACGACCTAGGGTTAACTCGTGAACGACTCACGACCTATGGACGAACGACTTAACTCCGAACGAGCTAAAAATGGCCAGAACGACCTAGGTTTAACTCGTGAACGACTCACGACCTATGGATGAACGACTTAACTCCGAACGAGCTAAAAATGGCCAGAACGACCTAGGGTTAACTCGTGAACGACTCACGACCTATGGACGAACGACTTAACTCCGAACGAGCTAAAAATGGCCAGAACGACCTAGGGTTAACTCGTGAACGACTTAACTCCGACCTAGGGTTAACTCGTGAACGACTCACGACCTATGGACGAACGACTTAACTCCGAACGAGCTAAAAATGGCCAGAACGACCTAGGGTTAACTCGTGAACGACTCACGACCTATGGACGAACGACTTAACTCCGAACGAGCTAAAAATGGCCAGAACGACCTAGGGTTAACTCGTGAACGACTCACGACCTATGGACGAACGACTTAACTCCGAACGAGCTAAAAATGGCCAGAACGACCTAGGGTTAACTCGTGAACGACTCACGACCTATGGACGAACGACTTAACTCCGAACGACCTAAAAATGGCCAGAATGACCTAAGTGCAGAAAATTCACCAAAACGCTAAAAATTGGAGTTTTTCGCCAATCCAATCCAAACCAAATGCTAACATGCATGCAAAAATGATAGGGAATCATTCCCAACAGTCCAATATAGTTATAGGCTAGAATTGTGAGATAAAAATCTCACCTTTGCACCAAATATCAATGAAAATGAAGTTTTAAGCAAGCAAGAATCAATCCTTCTTCTATCTAAGCACAAGAAGCTTGAATCCAATGTCTTCTTCTTGAATTTGGAGTAGAAAGATGGATTGCAATTGAATTTGAGTTTTGGAATTTTAATTTCCCATTCCCTCCACCATTAATGCCAAAGCTTGATTAGTTAGGAAATTTATGAAGAGTGAGGAGAAGAGGGTTGGAACTTGGGCTTAATAGGCTAAACTAACCCAAAGTCCAAAGCGGGAAAAGTTAGTGAAATTTCACTAACTCCAAACCTATCAATGTTCATACTTAAAAAAGTTGTAAACGACATTTCGAACTCAATGGAAGTGGTCTCGAGTCCTAATTTGACCGTTTGCAAAAAGTAGCTTTTCGGACCAAAATCCGATTAACGAGTTAATATTTAAATAAAATATTTAAATACAAACTCGATAAATATGCGGGTTGTTACAATTATTGCCTAAATTTCTGGGACATCACATTAATGTAAGCAATTTAAGGATAATTTGATAGGAATTAACTAATTTGATTATGAATAAAAGGTTAAATTAATTAATGATCAGTGATTAATTAATTGAGAATTAACAACCAAAGGAATAATTACTAGATTAAAGTAATTTATGGAAATTTACTTAATGGAGGTAATTAAGGATTAATTACTTGGTGTAATTTATTATAGAATTGATTCATCAAGAATTTATTAATTTCGGATTAATTAAAAGGATTGATTGATGTAGGAAATTAATTAAAGGTTAGTTAATCGATGGGTATGATTAATTAAAGGATAACAATCAATGTAGGTGATTATAAGATAATTAATTTGAGTAATTAACTAAGGATAATGTGATTAATGTGAATAGGTGAAGATTAATTCATTTGCATTATTAATTAACGCTAATTACTTAATGTAATCAAAGGGGATAATAAGGGATGATTAATTAATGGTTTGTAATTAATGTTAAGTAAGCAGGATTAAATGATTGAAGGAATTTATCTAAATTAATTAGTATGACGTGGTTAATTAATCTTGATTTTAGATAATTGAGTGATATTGAAATGCCTTGGGTTTGATATCTCTGATATGAGATGCTGTGTGATATGTTATGTTGGGTTAAAACTGAGATAATATGGTTTGTCTATCCATGAAGAACGACAATGTAAACACGTAATTCTGGATAAAAGAAATTGTTCAGACTTAAATAGTTGTTAGGAATGACATTGAAATCGACGAGACCGGGGTCGGGCATCAGTAAATACCCGAAACCACTTCAAATTGTAATCTGAAATGGGTCTTTATGAATTTGATTAAATTATTGGGATTAATAGACTGAATGAAATAAATGATGTAAGTATGGTCATTTAATCAAAGTAGTGATGCATTGTTATGATTATAAGTTGTGATTGACTATGATAAGTAAGAACTCGTAAAGATACGAGTTACCCGGGTTTTAAATAAGTTTATTGCATTGGTATTTTCATGATGGATGGATTTACTCACGCTGGTTTCCAGCCTGACCCGGGTGTTACTTTGATGTAATGCTCGGGTCAGATCGAGTATTACAGATTTTCAGGTAGAACAATCTGGAGTTCAAGAGGCGAGCTGGATGGCAGGAACGTATGAGGTGTTTTGCTGTATTTATCTGGGACAAGTTAGTTTTTTTAATTGTCCTGTATTTGTGTAATGATGTAACTCTGATGTATAAAGATATAAGTGTAATGATATAGTTCTTCTTGTAAAACTATTATTTATGTGATATTATATTTTATCCGCTGCGAATGTGAGATTGTGTGTTTCTTTTCGGTTCTTCTTCTATGTCTTTCTTCTTTCTCTTTCTTCTTTTCACTAACTATCCGGAAATTTCGGAATCGAAATTTCCGGGTCGTTACAGAACACATCACTTCGATATTATACTTTGACTCTTGGATTGAATCGGTGGCCACTTTTGATTTTATTTGGGGGTGTGGCTCGAGGTGGGCGGTAGCTGTGCGCTACGCGTTACCACCGACCCGGAAGCGTAATTGGTATATCTACCCTGGCATTGCCTAGTTTTTCCATGTCACCTACCCTATCCGCCTTGTACGAGTTTCTATTTGTGTCGTACCTATGGAGTGTCTTCTCGTAGTCTCCCGATCAGGAGATATGCAGGCACTGTATAGACTATTGGCATTATTTGTGTTAAGGGCTATATGGGTAACCCCTTAACGCTATTAAAAAGTAAGTTTATTTTACAATTAGACACTATTATAATAGCGAAATATACTATATCGTAAATAGTTTCACGGATCCTTAGGAGATGTAAATCCCGAGCATCTCTTGAGTTACAGCACTCATATCTATTTCCGTTAATTTAACTCACATAAGATCTTTTAGTTCTAACTCGAGTGTTTTTGTCTTTTCAAATTCGCTCGGGTCAGTCCGAGCGTTTCAGGATTTGAAGATTTTGTTTTGGAGGACGAAGACGAAGATTTGTAGTACTATTATCTACAATATTATTCCACTACACCATTTGATTCCACGGCATTTATTATTATTCTCTGGTATGTGTACTCTGATATGTATTGTATAAAAATAATCATAGGTTTTGTAAAACAGCTTCACGAACTGTATATTTGATTTTTATATTTTATCCTTCCACTATGAGATTCTATTTTTGTTTATTTCTTTCTTGTTTTTCTTATCTACCCCATAACAATCCGCCCTTCCGTATGGTTTTAATTGGCATGTGTGTCTATTTAAATCGTACGAAAAGGCGGGACGTTACAACCCTATTACAGCATTTTAAATGTTGTCTTTTGTTAAATTGAACTGTTTTAAGTGTGACTTCCCGTAGCATTTTCCAAATGCTGCGAAAGTTGAATTTTCATTGTTTTAATAAATTGAAGTGGATGATTGAACTTTGAAAGATTAAAATTTTGGAAATTTGATAATTTAATTATTAAATATAATATCTTCATTTTAATGATTTAAATGAAACAATTTGTTACGAAATATAAACCTTTTTGAAATATGTTTTGAAATGGTATTTAAATTAAATAAAAATGAATGTGCTTTGGAAGATATGATATTTTGATATATTGAAATGGATTTTGAATGATATTGAATTTTTAAATGATATTTGATTTCGAAGTATAAATATTATTTTGAAATTTTAACCACAGGGTGTATTTAATTTATGGTTTAGCTGATCTTTAAAGGATGGGCGATCCCAAGCATCCTTTAAGTTATGGTGCATTTCTACTACAGTTCATTTGAGTTGATTTACATTATATAAGTATATATTGTCCTGACTCGAGTGTTTTGTGTTTTACTTTACGCTCGGGTCAGCCTGAGTATTCACAGCTTTGGATTCTCTTTCTGGAGCTGGTCTTTGCTGGAGTTTCTGCTTATCTATATTTATATCTACTTTCTGTTCCAGCTATTCTAGTTTATCTCATGTATTATTGAACTTCTATGTATTTGGGATTTTTATTTTGTTGTTTTCAGACTATATTATGTTTTTGGTTTGAGACTTTGCCGTAGTAGCTTCATGAACTACTATGTATTTTATATTCCGCCGCGAGGTATTCTATTTGTTCCGTGTCTATGATTCTGTGATTTGTATTTCATTTGCTCCAAATTTATTTACAATGCGGTATTTTGAGCAATTCAAGTCCGATATGTGCAGCTGCGAATGGCTGAAAATACCGGGTTGTTACATTTGGAATCAGAGCTTTGGTTTTAGGCAAACCATAGCCTGTGGAGCAAAAACTCAATAGAGATAGAGTAGAAATACCCTAGAATGAGTGAAATCAATCTCAGAATCCTTTCTTGTGAGAGAATGTATTTTCGAAGTATAAAATAATTTCCAAATGATTTTTAAAGGATTCTCATAGATTATTTTGGTATATAAATTTTCTTATTTTGAAACCAAGATTTTCAAAACATCATCCCTTCAGTATCCATCTTGTTAGAAATCTCTTGGTTAGGATTCTTTTCGATTAGGATTCCTTGAACTTTGGAACGCTCCCATTTGTTTTGAAATCCAGTCTTGTCTTCCCTATTCTATCCATTTTGATTTTGGAGCATTTCATAACTCCACTTTAGAATGACCTCTATAAAGATCGGTGATTCCGCAAATCTTTGAATGATTTATAAAGGGGTGAAAATCCCTAATAATTAGTATTGATTCACTGGAGATTCCTGTATCCTCGGTTTTCGATGCTATCTATCTCCTGCTCTACCCGGATTCTATCTCTGGCGATCGAATGTCGATTTGCCTTAGATTTTCGAATTGATTATATTACTGAAGTCAAGGTTGACCGGTTAAGGTCGCCCGCGATTTATATAGGCTTATCATCTTCTATTTGGTAATAAAATTATCTTATCTTCATTCGAGCTTATCTTCGAAACAGAATTCTAATTGATCAGAGTTCCTCTAAATTCGAATCTCCGTATTGCTAGAAATCTAACCTTGAATCATTCTTTGGAAATTTGTGTCTAATTGTATTTTGAATTTGTGCATACATCGAAATTATTATTTTGACAAGGATGACCCTATTTTGTATATAAAAGTGAAATGTTTTCAATAAGGATTTTTCACCTTTGGAAAATGAAATTTTGAAGCTTTGAAAGGATTTGAAATTTGGAAATTTATAAGAAAATGCGATTTATAAAAAATGATTTATAAATGAAGGGTTTTGAATTTGAATTTCGAGTAATCGTACTCCGGTGTTTTGAAATGTGTTTTAAAGATTTTGGAATATATATAATAATAATATGATTTAAAGATATTTTTCCAAATAAGAAATGTTTCAAATGTATTCGAATGAACTCCAATGATGTTAAAGAGATTTCAAAGAAGTTTCAAGAAATAAAAGTCCAGAACCCACTTATGTCGCTGAAAAATAATTTCGGTGATGAATACATGCATCATCGACATTGATTTTTGAGTTTCTGAGTGGGGAAGAGGCCACTCTAGTAGCTTTGTTATGCGAGTGATCTTATGAAACCAAATCTTGATTTCTGATTTCGAAGTATGGTTTGATATTCGAAAGATATGTGTATATATATAGAATTGAAATGATTTAAAATAAGCCGGTGTTCGATCCTTGAGATTCAAATTTGTTTTGGTATAACCTTACCTATTAGAATCGATTTACTAATTTGTTGGTGATTTCCAGCTCTTGGATTGAAAGTATGATTTCTTCGACTATTTTGAAGGTTCGAGCACTTCCAAATCAAGGTTAACTTTTCAAAGCTAAGAAATTTTGAATGGTATAAGGTATTTGATAAAGTATGAGTTTAGTTTGGTATGATTAATGTATAAAGTAATATGATTTATAAGTTTGAAACTATTGTGGTGTGAAATAAATAAGACTATTTTGAATTATACTGGTATGAAATATAGTTTTGAAAAGATATTTGAAGTAAAATGTTGAGTTTTTGTTAAATTTATAAGTTAAGAAAAACAGTGAATTTTGACTTAACAAATGAAAGTGAGTTTTAAATTGAATATTTGATTTAAAATTTTGTTGTGATAAATCATATGTTAAAAATTATTTAAATGTGAAATTTTGAAATCTAGAAATATGATTTGTAAGTTTAAAATTTGCTAAAATTGAAGTTGTATTGTTTTTTAAAAGTTATAATAAAATTTGAAATTTTATTAATAGCATTTCTAAAATGCTATAGTTTTTATGACAACACTTTAAAATGCTGTTGTTTTTGAATTTAACTTTGTTTGAATTAACTAAATATCTGTTATGGCATATTATAAATGCCGTTATTCTTGAACTAGACTATTTTGGAAACTATAAGTTACGATAGCACTTTTAAATGCTGTCATTGTTATAATTTGACAATGTTTCGTAATGTTATAGATTTTAACACTCTTGAGTTATGTTTTAAAAAGTTAAATTATTTAATTTTGGAATTGATTATTTGTGAAATTTAAGGAATTTTGAATATAATTTAGTATTTAAATTTGAATTTTAAGGAATTTAAATTTAATTTGAATTTAAATAAGGTTTACTTGGTTATGTGTTAAATGGAATGAAATGTAATGAGATAAATGGATTTTCGAACGGAATTTTGAAGTGTATTTTGTAATGATATTTGAAATAATAATTGAATGACATATTTGATTATTTTAAATGATATTTAAATTTAATTATTTGAAATTGAATTCAAATAATGATTTGATAATGAGGCTTTGAATGATATAATCTTTATTTGATAAAGAATGTGAGTCAGGAATGATAACTGATTTTGATAAATGAAATTTAAAGTTTATATTTGTATGAAAGCATAGTTGGTTTACTTGTAATTTGAGTTTAATTAAAAATGATGGATTTATGAAATGAATGTGTCAAAACTAAGTAATAATAAAGTAAAATTTGAGATATATTAAATTATAAAATTTAGTTTTGGAATACGGTACATTTAAACTCTGAAATATATTAAAGATTGAATATTTTATTTTGCGGATCAAATCTTTATTTGAAATTTGATAATATTTGAAATGGTTTTGTTGGAAAACTAAATTGAATTGAAACTGATGATTTGAATTGAATTAAAGCTGGAGCTTGTAGACTTGGGTCTAAATTGAATAAAATTGTGAAATGTAAAGAATTAAAGGGATGTTTTATGATTTCAAATGTATGATTTAGAAAAGTTATGATTTTCAACGTGTAATGATTTCAAGTATTTTGGTTTCGAAAGATTTATAACTTTGAAAGTATTATGATTTTTGAAAGTGAATATATGTTTGAAATGGAAATGAATTTGTTTGACCTAAATTTTTGTTGATTTGGAAATTTGGATTATTTTCTAAATCTATTGTTTTAAGATACTTTGAAACTAAGTATATGTAATTCAGAAGGAACGGTTTGGCGAAATCATATATGATTTTGAAACTAAATGTTATTGAAACAAATTAAAATTGAGAACCTTTTTTTACTAAATACTTGATTTGGGAGTTATGAACTTATATAAAATGGATTTATATAAGTATGAAGTTGATTTGAAAAATGTTGAATTGAAAAGGTACTCCATTTTTAAATTAAAATCTTATATAATCGAAGTTTATATAAGTATGATTTGATATACTATTGATTTTGGAAAGTATTCAATTTGAAAATGAAATCTTATATATAATGGAATTTATATAAGTGCGATATTTGAAGCTATGATTTTGAAGGGCTGCTATATATGGTATATTATATTTTGATGTAAGAGGTATGAGAAGTACCCTCCGGAAGAAGTATAGTGATATGCTTAGACCCAGATGGACTTGGGGAATCCAGGAATGGATTCGACCGATAAACCCTAACGGACTTGGGGGAATTTAGAAATGGATTCGAACTGATATGGTTGTCCGGACTTAAACTCATGAGTTCCTCGATTTTTTTCCGGCTAGATGGTTCTTTAGTTTACGCAATGGAGGCGCTTTCGATCCTGGGATCTGTTGTTTATGGATCTTCGGGAAGGAAGTGCATCCATTGCGTAAATCATTGAATCAGCAGCGTACCACTGCAGCAGCGGTCGATGGTCCCTTTTTTACGAACTGGCTACAATATTTTTCTGGAATCCGTAAGGTAGAAGGATCTTCTGGAAAGTGTTGTGTCCATTTCGTAAATACTTGATCAGCAGCGGGCCACTGCTATCGTATTATCATCATTTGACATTGGATTTTGAGCGGAATTTCTCATACCTATTTTTTTAGTATTTTCACTGGATGTTGAAACAGGTCTACTAAGTACTTGAGAATTCTAGCTTTGCGCCTAATCAATGCATAGCCAGAGT
The DNA here is from genome assembly GCA_030765085.1 of Allium cepa. NCBI lineage: Eukaryota > Viridiplantae > Streptophyta > Magnoliopsida > Asparagales > Amaryllidaceae > Allium > Allium cepa. Next base: position 953,523,950 of record CM060941.1, on the reverse strand, counting down.
CTGCAGGAAAGAAAGTAAACTTGTTAAGACATCGAGTTATAAAAGTATTTTGGTAAAGTATTGTATAAAGGATATTCTAATCATGATTTAAAATGTCTTAAATATTGTTTACTTCGAACTATCAAATTTGAATCAAATAACTAATTATCATATTAAATGTTTAACATGTCAAATATAAAAAAAAATTAAAATAATGGTTCATCCATGTCTTTCAACCTTCTTTCCCTCCTAGCTACTTTTTCCCTACCTTCTTTCAGGATGTCTTCCAACCTATTGTTATTTCTTGTTGCTTCTCCGCTTCCTTCCTTTTTGAGGACGAAAAGATTTGAGTGGGGGAGAGTGTAACAACCCTAGATTTTTCATATATTTTAATATTTGACTTTGTTTTATTTTGAAATTAGTTTAAACTTAATTTTATTTCAAATATTTCATTTTTTAAATTTAGGTGTTGATTATTATGTGAATTATAATTTCAAACTGGTATAAATTGGATATCTTACTGAAAGATGATTTCTGTTCAAACTGGTCAAACCTTGACTTTTAAATTTCAAATTTAAATATTTAAATTCTTAAATTTTATTTTTATTATGAAAATAGATTTAATAACTTGAACACCGCTTTTCGTTTCTTTGAAAACAGATCTAATTTCTGAAAGTTATGTACATTTCAATTTTGAGTATAATTTGTTTTATTTTGAAATTTTGTCTATTTTAAATTATACAAATCATATTTTCTATGTTATATTTTATTTTTATATGTGTTAGTATGTTATTTTATGTATATTTTGTCTTTTAATATTTTTAAAGTGATAATAAAAATTTTCCAAAATTTACTGTATTTATTTCCTATTTTTAAAGGCTGTTTTCTATTTTTCTGCTATTTTCTTCATTTAAATTATATTTAATTAAAATTTAAATATTTATTTTGTGAATGTATTTTTATTTTATTTTATTATTTATGTATAAAAATATTTTACAAGCTCATATGAATTTTCTAAAAATTATTCTATTTAATTTCAAATTTTCTAGTCTAGTTCACTATTTTAGCTATTTTTCTTAATTTAACTTTATATAATTAATAAATATTATATAAATTTTTATATTTTGAAAAATTTTCAAAATTTTATCTGGGATTATTATTATTTCCATAAATATAAAGTTATATAAATTAAATAAGGATATATAAAGAGTTTTTGACTCTTGAATTGCCTTTTGCCTTTTTGAATTCCACCTCTTCATTTTCCTCACAACTCTTCATTTCTTTTGGCATAACTCCCCACATTTCAGCTGACTAATTCATTTTCATTTCACGTATCTTCCTTTCCTCCTTCCAGAGAAAAAAATTTCAGCCATCACATGCTCGGGAAGTTGGTAAAAAAATTTGTTTCTTTTATCTCTTTTTCTACTTATATTGTTTATTCTAGTTTGATTTTTTGCACATGCTTTCACCTCTTTTAGGATCGGCCATGCCTCCATTGCTTCCTAGCCACCTCCAGCACCTGATGGCACACCATCAACACCTCCTCCTCACTAACCAACCATGTCGTGACCCCCTTGGCGATGCCCATCCACAAACTTTTCAAAACAACCCGAATTCCTAGCCTAGCCGAGCACAACATCACTTCCATCTCCTCACCACCCCTCTAGCCGCCACCTACCATGCCTCCACCACCTCCATGACCTCCAGCACCCTCGGACACACCACCACAGTGGACCCCATACCTCTGGCCGTGACAATTGGAGCCTTGGCCGAGCCCAAATCCTTGACCAAATGCATGCATTCATGCTTATGTGCATTATTCCCTTTACCCACTTTCGCACCATCACAAATGACATCTAGGCCAATCCATACCCACCATAACCTGACCCAAACACCTGCCATTATTTTGTATTTCCCCTTATGGCTGAGCCTAGTAAAGGTTAAAATCAGGTACAAGCATTTCTATTTGATTCTGTGCAGTCTATTCTAGTGTAGTTGTGATCGTAGTTGATTTGAAACTCATCGTTGTTATATTGTTTTGTTTGATGTGTATCCAAAGAATTTGACATTTGGCTCCTCCATTCGAATTTGTGTCGTTCTTTTATGCTTGTGTGGATCCCATTTGTGAAATTTGTCGTTGGGTCATCAGCTCAAACCAGTGAGTTATTCTCACCAGACAGTTTTATACTTATATGCATAGTAAATCGATCGCTTGTGAATATGTAAACTGCATCACCATATTTTATTTGCTCTGTCACTATCATATGATGTTCGCACATGATCAAACACTAGTTATATCGTATGTTTCTGTTATATTATTGCTGTTTTGTTATTTTATCAGCTAATCACACTGCAAGTTCCCTTTAGATTAGAATCACTATGGGTTGAAATGATACATACCCGAACGGACTTTAGAATGGGAGAAAATCGTTATGGGCTGAAATGATAGGCCTGAATGATTTTCATTTATTTTCATTTACTTGGGATTGCAGGTTTGAAATAATCAAACCCGGGTTTTCTTTGTAAATTACGGGTTGAAATGATATATTACCCGTATCACTTTACCTAGGCTAGAAAATGAAATACAGACCCGTTGTTAAAATATGTTTTCCTTAAAATTTTAAAATATTTTATAAACATAAATATTATAATATTTTGATTTAAATTTGATTAAAAATGATTTTTGTAAAGCATTATCGACTCTTTGAAAAATTTATAAGTGAAATAAATTAATGGTAAAGTTAGAAAATCTCAAATGTAAGTTTTTTTGGAAATTATAATTTTGTGATAAATGGAATTTAAATTAAATATGAAATTATGATAAATTTATGATATTTTGAATTAAATAATTTAAAATAATTGTATAATATATTAATGATTTTCGAATTAAGTTAAAATGTGAAATGAATGAATATTTAAGTTGAAATTTTGAAATATAACTAAAATTGGAAATTTGTGAATTTGGCTTAAAAGTGAATTTTAAGTTAAGTAAATAAAATTGAAATTAAGTTATATTTCAAAAATTTAAACTTAAGTGTTAAGTTAAATTTAATTTAATGAATTTAAAATTTATTTTTGGAATTTAATAAGTGAATTACTATTAAATTTTGATTTTTGAATAGAGATTTAACTTTATAAATTCATGAATATAAGGGTATTTGAATGATTGTTTTAAAAGTGAAATTATATGATTTTATAAGTTAAAAATGGTTTAAATAAAAATATAATTGTTTGTGAAATTATACTGAATATTTGAAGTTAATTTACTGCATTTCTAAAATGTTATTAATTCTAATGTAAAGGATAATACAACATTTGTAAATGCTGTAGGTGATAATAATGAGCCAAATGGCTCAATTTAATTAAAGGCTATTATAGCATTTTTTGTGAATGTTATGATGGTTGAATTTAACTAAGTTTATTTGAAACTAATGGAACCCTATTACAGCATTTTAAATGTTGTCTTTTGTTAAATTGAACTGTTTTAAGTGTGATTTTCCGTATCATTTTCTAAATGTTGCAAAAGTTGAATTTTCATTGTTTTAATAAATTTAAGTGGATGAATGAACTTTGAATGATTAAAATTTTGGAACTTTAATAATTTAATTATTAAATAAAATACCTTCATTTTAATGATTTAAATGAAGCAATTTATTTTGAAATATAAACTATTTTGAAATGTGTTTTGAAATGGTATTTAAATTAAATAAAATGAATGTGGTTTGGAAGATATGATATTTTGATATTTTAAACGGATTTTGAATGATATTGAATTTTTAAATGATATTTGATTTCGAAGTATAAATACTATTTTGAAATTTTAACCACGTGATGTATTTAATTTATGATTTAACTGATCTTTAAAGGATGGGCGATCCCAAGCATCCTTTAAGTTATGGTTTCATTTCTACTACAGTTCACTTGAGTTGATTTAGATTATAAAAGTATATATTGTCCTGACTCGAGTGTTTTGTGTTTTACTTTACGCTCGGGTCAACCTGAGTATTCACAGCTTTGAATTCTCTTTCTGGAGCTAGTTTTTGCTGGAGTTTCTACTTATCTACATTTATATCTACTTTCTGTTTCAGCTATTCTAGTTTATCTCATGTAGTAGTGAACTTCTATGTATTCGGGATTTCTATTTTTTTTTCAGACTGTATTATGTTTTTGGTTTGAGACTCTGCCGTAGTAGCTTCATGAACGACTATGTATTTTATATTCCGCTGCGAGGTATTCTGCTTGTTCTATGTCTGTGATTCTATGATTTGTATTTCATTTGCTCCAAATTTATTTACAATGTGGTATTTTGAGCAATTCAAGTCCGACATGTGCGGCTGCGAATGGCTGAAAATACCGGGTTGTTACACATCAATTCAATTTAAATTTCCACTTTCATTTAAATTGACCCAATTCCAATTTTAAATAACTCCAATTTCCATTAGACTTGATTTATTCCCAATTCAAATTGAATTAATTCTCAATTCCCTTTCAAATTTAAAGCGAATTCCATTTTATTTTAAACATATTTAACTTTAATTACAATCCCAAGTTATTCCAATCACTTTGGACTAATATCCATTCAATTGAACCCACTTCAATTTCAATCATTTGAACTCCTATTTGAATAAATCATAATTCCTATTTGAATTTGATCTTATTCAACTTCAATTTCATTTCAAAACAATCCAATTCAAATCTTCCATTTGAATTTTTAAACTTATCCACCTTCAATCACAATTCTAATCAATTCAAATCAAATTCAATTTGAGCAAATGAAATCTACATCTTAACTCTAACCCATCTCAAATTATATAAATTTAAGTTAAATTTCAAAATGTTGATTCAACCCCTTAAATCAAATTAACCTTTATTTTTAAATCAATAATCCAAATCTTTAAACTATTTAACTCTGAGACCAATTCTAAAAGTTCCATTTTAAATTATCTTTACAGAACTCATTACATGGTTCAAGTAAGAGTTTCAAACAATTTTAATTTACAAATTCATTTCTTAACATTCATATCTTAAGTTCAAAGGAATTCCATATCCTTAATTTCAAATTAAAGTGTGATTTTCTTTTTATCCCAATAATGGATATATTACCACACTTCATTTCTCATTTATTTAAACAATTCCAATTTCAGCTTAAAGATCATTAATAACAACGGAATGGTATCATTCAAATCATTTTAATATATCCACCCATTTCCAATTTCCAGATCTCAAACCCATTTTGAGATCACACAAACTCCCCATTTCAGATTAACCATTTAACCTCCTAAGTTAAATTCCAATTTCATCTTGAAATTTCCAAATCAGGTTGATCATTCCAACTTATTTAACTTTTTCCCAAGGTAAACTCAATTCACTTAATCCAGTCAACCTTACCCAATTTGAACTTCCATTTCAAATTTTAAAATTCTCATAAATAATCTTCCCACTTATTAAGTTCAAAAATTTATCGCTTTGGGTATCATATCTCCTTCTCAATTTAAAACTCAATATTTAGAGTTTATTTCAAACTAACTTTAATATTATGTATATCCATACATATATACATATTTACTTCTTGGCTCACCAAGCAAAAATTTAAAATTTAGACCACCTTTGGTTTTAATTCAAAACAAATGCTTTGAAAATTTACAAACAACTTCTTATTCTAAATTAAGATTACATTCAAAATAGTTTAAATAATATTATTTCCTTTAATACTTTGAAAACTATTTCAAATGTTTAGATTTAGAATTTAGAACTTCACAATTAGAAACCCACTTTAAATTTACATTCCTTCTAATTTACAAGTTATTCTCTTTAAACAGTTACTTCCTTAAAACATTTTATTATTAATTGGAAAACAATCATCCCATTATTAAACACAATAACCATTCCATTTCTCTGGTTTGAAACCAATTCTAATTCATCTTATTTTGAAATACTTCTCCAATTCAAGATTTCAAATTTACTTTGAATCCATTTCAAACTTATCTTTATTTAATTTCAGTTTGGTTGTATCTCTATTGACATTTAATTTAATTCCAATAATTTAACAACCAATTACCCTAATATTTATTAGAAAGAAATATTGCTTTATATATCAAAATGTAATCATTTAAAAACCTTATATAAGGAAAAAACAAGTACTCTCTCGTATATATATACTCAACTCATCCTAGGGTACCACTTACCCCATCCTTAATGTGTAATCCCACTAGAGCTAATGTTCTCGCTTAACCTTCAGCTCTGATACCAAAATGTAACGACCCGGAAATTTCTATCCCGAAAATTCCAAATAGTTAGTCAAAAGAAGAAAAGAGAAAGAAGAAGAAACAGAAAACTCAAACTCAGAATTTCACATTCGCAGCGGATAAAATATAATAGCAAATAATAATAACAATTATACAAAGAAAACTGTATTTGTCAATTTATATTTATACATCAGAGTTACAGTATCCCATACAAACTGCACGGTATAAACAAACTATCCAGATAACAACAATACTATAGCAGAATCCACTTCATACGCTCCTGCCATCTAGCTCTCCTCTCGAGCTCCAGAACGTCCTTACCTGAAATCTATAATACTCGGTCTGACCCGAGCATTACATCTAAGTAACACCAGGTTCAAGCTGGAAATCAGCGTGAGTAAACCCATATAATATGAAATTTCAAGTTATAACACATGAGAATATTAGGGTAACTCGTATCCCTTACGAGTTCTCCTAGTCAACATTTATCACACAAACTATTCAGGTTAATGTTCATATTTTGAAATTTATTCCATTCCAGCCTGTTTCCTTCCACACATCGTAATTATGAGAATTTCTTTTATTGCAAATTTGAAGTGGTTTCGGGTAATACAGATACCCGATCCTAGTCACTACGAATTCAATATCATTCTAATCCAATTTTTCAAGTGAAATACAATTCAATATATATATAGGATGTCATTTACACAATAATTCATCCTAGAAAGGTAACCACCTTATCACCGTCCAACCAAAACCTATCACTCATATTTCATACCAGAAATATCAATAATTCCAACGCATTCAATCTTTTATGAGTGAGCTTAATCAATCACAATTAATCACAAACAGTAATTAACCTTTCTGTCAGTATTTACCTTAATAAATTAATTCCTTAATTAATTATTAGTCCTTCAATAAATTACACCGAGTAATTATTTTACTAATTACCTCTACTAAGTAATTACCCTTGAATTACATCCCATTATGTAATTATTTCTTTAATTAATTACATTTCGAAATTTTCTATCATCTACTTTTACTATGAAATTACACTTATTTATCTCATTAAGTATGTGTGCCTAATCCATCATCAAGTGATCCTCTTTAATTAACTTAAGACTAACATTATCTTATTAATGTCTTGATTACCTCTAACATTTTAACATAATAATTTACTCCACCAAATTAAATCATTTAAATTAAGTTTGAAATGAAATAATTCTTTAACTTAATAAATCAAGTTAAAACTTCTTTTAAATAATTTTAAACATTTATCCAATAATAGTTTAAAACTATTTGTAACGACCCGCTATTTTGGACTATTCGCATTCGCACACGTCGGACTTGAATAATTCAAAATACCGAATTGCTAATTTTAATTTGGCAAAACTCAGATATACAGTAAATAAATAATCACAGAATCACAGACACAGAGTAATAATATGCAGCGGAAGTAAAAGAAATAGTAGTTCATGAAGCTACAATATAAATATATAAGATACATCAGAGTTTACAATAGAAAAGTAACACGATACAACAGGTACAAATAAGAATACATCACTGGAATCATCGAATACTGAAAGCGGAATAGATGGCTGGATCTTCAAGCAAAGCTCCAACTCCAAAGGTGAGTCTTGAATACTGGTACACTCGGTCTGACCCGAGCGTAAAGAAAAACAAAAAACACTCGAGTCAGGATTAATATTCTCATATCAATAAATCCAACTCAAGTGAAATAGCAATCGAAATACAAGTAACTCAAAGGATGTTGGAATCACCATCCTCTAAGGATCCGTTAAACTATCTACTATGTAGTAGTGTAGCTAAATAGATAATGTCTATCAGTAATATAAAGTACCAAAATAGTGTTAAGGTGTTACCATTATCCCCCTTAACACATTTTATACAAATGTCATAGTCTATACAGCACTGTAAACTCCACCGTAAACTGGTGGGATATCAGGGAGTACTCCATAGGTATAACACAAAACAAATTCGTAGAGGTCGCGTATATAGGGATACAAGTATGACAAGGCACATGAGGCAATACCCAAGGTAGTGAAACTACTGTTCGCCTGGTCCGGACTGGTGAGAACGCATCGCCGCAGCGATCGCAACACCGCGAAACAACACTCCTGGAAAGTACGAGGGTGCACCAATCGACAACAAGTAATGAGTAGTAGTTACGAAGAAGTGTGTTCGCTCGAGGTGGCTAACCCCATTTGGCCCGGCACGGCTCCTGATTTTAGTCATTTCCAATTTGACACAAGTGTCAAGGCTATCCATTATCGTTCTCTTTCTTCAGTCATTACGCACATCATTCCAACCACTTCATTCTGGATCATCACTCCGCGTATAGTTATTAAAGTGGTTTTCGGTTTAGATAGAGAGTATATCCATAACCGATTCCGGTTTCTTTAATAACTTTCGTAATTATTATACCGATTGGTCGTTTAATATATTTCAAACCAAATCAAAATCAATTTCAATTAAAATTCGAAAATCAACAATCTGTTTGTCTTTCTAAATCAATTTCCAAAATTTACGTTCAACTTTCCCAATTTCCATTTCAAAGTCTTACAATTCGATTTCAACATTACTTAAACAATTCAGATATTGATTCAAGTTCGCATATAAGTTTCATTCCGAAATCATTTGAAATGGTTTAATTTTCATTCAAATCAATTTAAATTCATTTATCGAGTTCATTCAATATTCGCTAAGTAAATTTATCCTTCAAACAACTTCTATCTAAATTCCAATTCATTTAAATCAATTACTTACGTTCAACTTCATTATATCAAAACTTCAAATTGAAATAAATTAAATTTGTCAAATCAATTCTTTAAATTACAAGTCTTACGTTAATTTCAATAAATCTCATTCTATTTCTTGTTAAAGAAATACGATTTTCACTTATTTATTGACTTCATTACAAATTTCAAACTCAATTAATAAAGAACTAAATTTCATTTATTCGAGAAGTTTAATTTTACTTATTAACTTACTTAAAATTTCCAAAGCTTAAGTAATAAATAAAGAAACTCAATTTCATTTATTAACGAAGTTCAAATCCACCTATTCAAAAGTTCAATTTCTCTTATCAAAGAATTCAATTTATTCAATTATCAAATAATTAGCTCTCATTCAATTATTAAATAATTTCAATCCTAATTATTAATAATTTCAAAATTAATAATTTCAAAATTGATTATAAATTCAAACTTAATTTATTAAATCATTTCCACTTAATTATGAATTCGTCTTAATAATTTCAAACTTAATTATAATTTCAAACTTACATTATAATTTCAAATTTAATTATTAAATGATTTCAAAACTCAATCATTACTAATTCCAAATTATTTATTAATAATTCCAAATTTAATTATTAAATAATTAAATTTCAAACAACGTTCTTTCATCAATTACTATGTTAAATTTGTTTCAGATTTCCATCTTTACATTTTCCTCTCAAAAATTCAAATTCCAACTTCATTTCAAAGCTTATTCTTTGCTCGAATAAAATCATTATTTATTTTTAAATCAATTTATTGACCAATCGAATTTTATTTAATTCTCTACCCTAGGTCAAATTCATTTGGGTATATCATTTCAACCCGATTCGAACTTCAATTCCAGATCAAGCATAATAAAGGGAACTTGCATTGTGATAACTGGGATGGTGTCAAAGTAAATAAACAAGCAATAACAACAATCAAACACAATCCAATAATTAATTCAGTAATCCCGAAATAATCGTATTAATTCACATTGTTATTTGTGCGAATTAATAAAATTATTTCTGGAATCTACACTATCATTTCATGTAGATTAAAGATTATTACATTACGGTTTTTCCACTTGTCGTTCAATTTCAATTTCAAATTTAATACAACGACAATTAATCCAATATACGTTCAAGGGTTCAAAGTATAATTTATCAAATTCCACATGTCGATTAACTTAACAATTAAATGAGGTCATATTATTCAAATTAACTAATCAAATTCAATACATACGTCAATTCACAAATTTAAGCTATCCTACGTCAAATTCAATTGCATAATATTCATCACTTTATACATTACAATTTAACATCCAATAAAAACAACAAACAAATAATCAATTATCAACCAAACTGGATTATTATTGCATACATAACAGATAACGGTGTCAGATGTCAAAGGTGAACTGATACATAAATAACCGTGCAATAAATAACAGCAGTATATTTCAATTGTCGTTTCAATTGAAATCAAATTTAATAATAAAAGAATATTAATCATGAGTGATTGCTCACCTTTTGAGGCTAGAGATGCACGAAAAGATGACACGGATACGCACACTGATACGGACATAGAGTTTGAGTTACGAATCCAAGCAAAGAAAATCGGCACGAATTCAACGATCAAAGCTGATAACAGAAATCGATTGAACACATCAGAACGAGATCGATGAAGAAAATTGGTATAAGTGAACACATATATAACTATATATACAACTACCGATAAAATTCATGTTCTTAAATTCAAACACATACTAAATTATACATATACATAAAGGTCATTGTTTTTTTTTTGAATTATAACCCATAGAAAAAAAAATCAAACATATATACCATATAAAAATTTTAAAATGAACACACACATATGTATTATGTGTTTGTATATTTTAAGAGTCGAAGTATCCATACGTATATCTTAGATCATGTAGCTTGGGTATATTATATAAATTAAATATAGTTTTTTTATCATCACCATAAAATCCCTAAGTTCTCAAATCCCAGAACCTTTACATTCACCTCAATTATACATATCAGTAATTACACAAACCTAGGCATTCTTTCCTAATCATATACGTATTACTATCCGACTGACCAAAATAATACATATACAATTTATATGTACACGTACATAACTTTATATATAAAAACTTGTCCTTTTCTTTTTTAGTACTCTGTATACAGGAAACGACTTTTAACTTAGACACAAATATATAAAAGACTAAAATTCGACAGGCACAAGGTAGTATAGTATATTACAGGGCTTGCATGTATATCTATGTTTACAATCCAACAGAATAAATTACACATACTTTATATATACTAACAAGTCTTATATCACCCTACAGGCAAACCTGTAATCCAACCACGTACGGATATACAAACATGTACATCTATATATAGAAAATACTATACTTATATGCATTTCGACTGAACAATATAAATGCATAACTGGTAGATTTATTACTTATTATACTAATACATATAGCATACCTTATTAAAGTATCAATTCAAGACACACCGATACACTTTGCTACACTCGTTCACTGCTGAAGTTTCTACTTGTTCATTCCTCTAACTAGTCTGATCTCATTCAACAAGCTCCTATGTAATATATGTAAACAAAGAGAGTGGAGGAGTTGCCATGGAAATAGGGAGAAGCACGGTCTCTGGTGGCCGGCGAGGCTATGTAGGGGCGGAGGTCGGGGATGATGGCACAGAGGGGATCGGGAATGGTTGCGGCCCCGACGTGCGTTATGGTGGGTCGGTTCTGAAAATGGAAGCTCGCTTGCGACGAGGCTGAGGCGAGCATGCACGTGGTGGAGGGAGGTGATTGGGTGTGCGTTCGGTGGAGCCGAAGCTTGGTCACGTGCGCAAGTTTGGAGAGGGGAATGTTGCAGAAGCTTTCGGACCTGAGCCTCAAATTTTTTTTTTTAAAGTATGGCCGAAAGATAGGAGAAAGAGAATAGGGTGGGGAAGATGTATGAACAGACGAGTGAACAGGCTATTCGTTTTCTAGCATATGAAAAGCAAAACGGCAATTGATTATTTCTCGAAATATTAAAGCAACAGGCTATTCGTTTTCTAGCATGGTGGAATTTAACAGAATAGACATGGGAACTCAAAAGGTTTTAAAACCGAAACTGATACGAAATCATTACGTAGATTTCGCTGTCTCTCGAACCACGAAATATACAAACGAATATATCATAAAGATCAGTACGACAAGACGATCAAAACGGCATATAGATATCGGTGATACGATTGAATTGTAAAAATTCGAAATTTATAATAGCGGAAAATGCATTAAAATCGCAGAAAAATAAGATCGACGGAGCCAAAGATGTCCGAATTTGGAAAAATGACCAACTGACATCTTGCTCAGAAGATGGTTTAAAATTTTTCTATGTAAAAATATTTTGGTTTTGAAAACGTTTTATTTTCATCGTTTTTTAACTGATTAGATTGAAGTAAATTTACGCGCGAAATAAACTTTCATATTTTTGGACGAAACTTTTCCAGTTGCTATGTTTAACTAGACGCATTCCAAATATCAATTTTTTATTTCAAAATTTTACTGTTTAAAACTTACACAAAATTTCAGTTACTAACGTTACTAAAACCGGTTAAATTTTCGGGTCGTTACACTCTCCCCCACTCAAAACTTTTCGTCCCCGAAAAGGAAGGAGGTAGGAGAATAGAAATAAGTAGAAGAAAATAGATTTGAAAACAACATAAAACAATTAGTTTAAGCCTTATAACTTTCAATTCTAAATAAACCTATATTCAACATTTTGTTTTTAAACTCACGGTTTTCATTAAATTGATTTGATATCACGTTTATTAATGTTAGGTACAAAAGGTTTCTTTCCAAAATGAAATTCAATTTAAATTCAATTGATTCAAGATACCTCATTAAATTGATTTAATTTCAATTTATTAACTTTCAAAACAAAATTTTATTTTATTTATCACATCTATTATTCATTTAACTTATTATTCTATTTATCTCCATAAACAATTTATAATTAAAATTTAGTGAATAACATTTATTATACGCACTCAAATTTTATTTATACAGACAATTTATATTGTATATTATCCAATTTTCTTAAATTAATAATTTCCAAGATCATAAATTTGAATAGTCATTTTTCTATAATCGTACTTTATTTGACAAATTCAATTCTTCTTTATTTCAAATTATTATTGAATTTATTCTACTTGATATATCTTATCACATATATATTAAGTCTATTCACATTTACTATAACTACTCAAATTTATTTAAAAATTCCTTTGATAACATTTATATTATATATTATTCAATTACATAATTAACTTTTGAAAATTTAGGTAAGTTATATATAATGCAATAGAGTATTATCCAAATAAAATTTTTCAATTCAATTTATTTCACATTTAACTACTCATTCAAAATCTGGCTTCAATTATAATTGAAAATCATCCTTTAACAAATTTTAAGAATTTATTTCCGATTAGCTTCAACAACATAGAGATAAAATAAATATATAAATATTCATAATATATTAAATCAAATTTAAAATCTTCAATATATATTATAAATCAAGTCATGTTTAGAAATTCAAATCAATTTATTTTTCAAAACAAACCATAACAAGGCTACAGAATAGTCTCTCCACTTCGAAACTCGAAATTGAATGTCGATGATGCAGCCGTCATCACCGAAATTATTTTCCAGCGACAAAAGAGAAGAGCTCTGGTTTAAGCATTTAAAATTCCTTGAAAATGATTTCTATTAGAAAATACTTTAAATAATATACGTTTTAAAATTTAAAACCATAGTTCGGAATTATCTGAAATTAAATTCTCAAATTCTAATTTTAATTCACTTTAAATTCCAATCAAATTATACAAAAGTTTATAAATTCATTTATTTGTATTATGCAATAATCAATGGTTTGCAAAACAATAAATGAAAATCAAATATTATCATTTCTGAGAACAATTCATTAACAATTTAATTTCGAAAAATTTATACTCATATATATAATATAATCATTCAAAAATTTATTTTGTTTACCAAATTTGAAACGGTATCGTGCCAGTTTGCTCTGTTAAAGTGTTTTGGAAATCCTATCGATAGCGCTGATCAGACGAATCGATCGAAAACCCAAATCAACATCAACAACACAATATTTTTTTTTTAATTATTAATTCACAAATACACGTTCTCGCTCGACAATACAAGGATGGATCTCAAAATAAGTATAGAGATTTACATTTGACGGAAATCAAATCAAAGAGAATTTTGATTCGATAATGAGTTCGAAACAGAAGATAAGATAGTTCAATTAACAGAATCGGGAGGTGGATAAGCTTATTTAATTCACGGGCAACTTTAACCGGGTCAACCGTAACTTCAAGAATTAGATCGATGCAGAATTTCGAGGTAAATCGACATTTGATCTCAAAAGATAGGATTCAGGTATAGCAGGAAATAGATAGCATCGTAAACCGAGGATACAGAAATCTCCGGTAAGTCAATGCCTTTTGTAAAGGAGTTTCACCTATTACAAATAAATTTGGGATTGGTGAGACCACCGACTCACTATAAAGATCATTCGAAGTGGAGTTATGGAATACTCCAGAATTGAAAGAAGACGAATAGTGAGGGGCAAGAATGAATTTCGGAACCGGGGGAATGTTCCAAAATTCATAGGAATTAAGTCAAAAGAAAGAGATTGAAACTCGAGTGGGAGTGATTCTGTAATACATTTACCATATATGCTAAGTTTTGCCTCGAGCTACCAAAAGCTCTGATACCAACTGTAACGACCCGCTATTTTGGACTATTCGCATCCGCACACGTCGGACTTGAATAATTCAAAATACCGAATTGCTAATTTTAATTTGGCAAAACTCAGATATACAGTAAATAAATAATCACAGAATCACAGACACAAAGTAATAATATGCAGCGGAAGTAAAAGAAATAGTAGTTCATGAAGCTACTATATAAATATATAAGACACATCAGAGTTTACAATAGAAAAGTAACACGATACAACAGGTACAAATAAGAATACATCACTGGAATCATCGAATACTGAAAGCAGAATAGATGGCTGGATCTTCAAGCAAAGCTCCAACTCCAAAGGTGAGTCTTGAATACTGGTACACTCGGTCTGACCCGAGCGTAAAGCAAAACACAAAACACTCGAGTCAGGATTAATATTCTCATATCAATAAATCCAAATCAAGTGAAATAGCAATCGAAATACAAGTAACTCAAAGGATGTTGGAATCACCATCCTCTAAGGATCCGTTAAACTATCTACTATGTAGTAGTGTACGCTAAATAGATAATGTCTATCAGTAATATATGTAGGATCGATTTCACCCTAGAGAGGGGGGGGGGGTGAATAGGGTGATAGTGTAAATTATAAAAATTAATCGCGGAAGCTTATAAATTAATTTTAATTCAGATCACAGAATAGCAGCACAGATATCGCAGAATATAAATAACAGAATAAAACAGAACAACACAGAATTTACCCAGCTTCGGCAAAAACCCTGCCTACGTGCTGCCCCCAAGGTTTCTACTAGAAATTAGATAGTCCCTCGCTTACACACGTAAACTCGCTATACACCGCTATTGACTAATCTAACTCTACGCTCAAAACCTTGACCACAACTCAACTACCGAGTTGCAAATTCCCAAACTACACACCGTAGTTTGCACCCTAGTCACACGACTAGAAAATAAACGGTTTAAAAGTAAAATACAAAACAAAAACAAATTAAGTAAAATAAAGCCCTATTTAAAATAATAAACTAAAGCCTTTTAATAAAAGAAAGTCGGCCCCTTGTTCACTTCAACCCGTTTCTCTCCTTTTTTCCTTCGTGAAAAAATGGCCGCTCCTTTTTCAGATCTAGGGCTTCGTCCCTTTGATTCAATTAGGGCTTTTGAAGTGCCGATCCTACTTCGATCGATTTTGTGATTGTTCACGTGTTGCCTTGCTCGATCGATTCTCGTTGGTCTCTCTCTGGCTACTTCAAGTTGATGGAGTTCGACTTTGATTTGGTATGTGATTTCTGCTTCGTTACTGTTTGATTTTCGTATTCGAACTTCCATGATTATGCCGATGATGATTTTGGTTTATATAGGATTTGAATTCCTATTATTGCGTTCGTATATGTTTTATTTGAATTTGTCAAATAATTTGTTCTGGCCGTTGATTTTAGCTTGGATGTTTGAGATGATTGCTGACTTCTTCAATTCACGTATATATTTTGGTTGCTTAACATTCACGGTATTGAATCATTACGTGATGACCACGGCTTGGAATTCTTTTTGCTGTTGACTTGTTAAAACACACGGCTTTGATACATTTTTGTATCTGCAGTTTGGATATAGATGATTCCCTCTGATGCTTGATAAAGTTGATATGCTATTTTTGTAGCATACTTGACTTTTGGTTTGTGATGTGAATTTCTGGACATTCGAACTTGCTTGCTTTGTCTTGAACACTGCACTTGTACATATTCACTATCACTTGCATTTTTATTACTGCATTGTTTTAATGCCTGATGCATATCACCTGATCATTGTTGCTGCATTGCTTATGTATTAGTGCTTTGATGCATTTCGCAATTTTTCATGACTTCTATTTACTTCATGTTTGTTGCCAGTTATACTTGTTGCCTTGCATTCCATATGCTTGCAACCTTGCTATAATATTGGCTTGTTCATACCACTGTCTCATGCGTGCTTTACTAGTTGCTGTGTTGATCACTTTCACTGCTGTTGACTACTCTTCATTCACTGCCTGTAGTTGTTGTGTCATTGCTGTTGACATGTTGTTGCATTCTTCTTGATTATTCATTGGTGCACTTTGGTTTGCTGTGATCTCCACTTGCTTGAGTTTCACTGCCATAAGTCGTGCATGTGTGTTGCATATTGTATTCGATATGCATTGCTGCTATGTTGAATAACAGCTCGACCATATGCAATATTACAACTTGTACATGCTTTGATTTTCATTTTATATCACTTGAACTTGCTTGCTGCCATACTGGTTCACTGGTGTACATTATTTGCTGTGCATATATATTGGCCTTTGCTGTGTACATGTTGTAAGTGATTTGTGCTTAGTTGCATTACTGGTATTTCATTTGTAATTTCTGATCTTGTGTATATTTGGGCTGATCATTTGTATACATACATTCTTGTATGTATATATGTGTATGGTCACTTGTGTATTGCCTTTCTGAACTGTGCACATTGTTGCATGGTTCTCTGACCTTGTTGCCTCTGTTTATTTGCCGGTTAGCTTGCAGTTGTATCACTTGATATTCATTCCTGTTGTTTGCAACTGTGTTGCACTTGTGTACTTCATCTATGCACTGTGTCTTTTGTTTGCACCTGTTATCCTGTCCCTTGTTTGGTTTTTGGTGACATCTGTTGGCTGTGCATTGAGCATTGTTCGAACTTGTATCACTTGAGTTGAATCCAGTTTCACAACTCGGGTTTGACCTTGTGCCGAAGTCGAAATTTTATTTATGTTGCACCTGAGTTGAACCCGTCTTTTTCATTTGGGTTTGACCTGTGCGCACCTGTCCCTGTAAAACAATCAAGTGTATATATCGGCGTGCACGGCCTTGTGGCATATACAGTAATACACTGTGTATGTCACAAGTTGTTCGTGTATGATGAATTCAAATTTAAATTATGACGAACAACCCAAATAACTGAGGCAAATCATATTTTCAAAATTATCTTTTATTTTTGAATTGCAAAAATATTTCTTTTTCAATTTTACTGCGTTAGTTTATATTTTTGCAGATCGCTCAGATGCTGGATTCAAACTGGAATGAAGTTGAATATAATTACGAGTGTGAGTGATATGTAGTGAGGTGAATTGTAAATGTGAAATGTGATGTAATTGTAATCAAAGTTGTATAGTTATAGTGAGAGCTTGAAATTGTACTATTCAAAGATGTAATAAATATTTGTTTGAATAAAATATTCGTTTGAATTCAAATTTCGTGTTATTTATTTTATTCTGCAAATATTTATTTAATCTGTGAAAAAATAAAATAGTATATTATCAAATACATTTAAACGAATGTATATATGTTTATTATCATCAAACAAAAAATCATATAAGCGCATATTCAACAATCTCCCCCTTTTGATGATAACAAACATATATTTAAGATTTTGAATATGTTAAATGTATTTGATCGTGGATATGCATTGCTCCCCCTATTTAAATGCTCCCTTTCTATATGATACTCCCCCTACATATATGACTCCCCCTACATATATGCATACAAATAAAATGTGCAAATGAGTCTATATGCATATTGAAAACTTCTTTGACCTTTTCTCTCCCTTTTTACAAAATCTTAACTTTTCTCTCCCCCTTTTGTTATCAGCAAAAGAATAATAGTGTTAGAGAGAATAGAGATAAAGTTATCGATATTAATTCAACATTAAAACTCAATTGAATATAAATATTAAATTTCGATAAAAAATCAAACAAAAATCATAAATATTTTGTTAGGCGCATATTCCACTTTTAGAATGATGGAGATGATGTCATCATATAAAACCATACAATTGTGTCTATTTGTGGTATTTTTATATCAGGAATTTGAATATCTACTAATCATGCATAACCGTTAGGACTTTTAAATGAGATTAGTAGTATTCCAATTTTATTTTAAAAAAAAAAATGAATTCAAGTATCTTCTAACCACGCATAACCGTGAGGACTTTTAAATGGGATTAGAATCAACTTGTTTATTTTAAAAGAAAGAAAAAAAATCAACTTTTGATATGCGTTCCATACATGCATAACCGTGAGGACTTTTAAATGAGCATGGAAGCACATAACAAATTCCAAGTAATTCACCCATGCATAACCGTGAGGACTTTTAAATGAGAGTGAATACTTTGGTATTTATTTATTTTTGTTTTTATTTTAATTTTTTTTTTTTTTTTTAAAATGTGAAAATGAAAAACGAACGATTCCTGTTTAAAATACCACATATTGACAAACTATATAGAATTTTGATGAGTGATGGTCGTTAGAAATATGATAGATATAGAGATGGTCATGGAATTTTTACCAACAAACAGTTTTATAACTCTTGTTTAAATTTCTAAAGAAATTTATTAATTATACCATCTAGAGTTATAACATATAATCAATATCAACACTCATCACTTTTTCAATCACTATTTTTCTTTTCGATAATCATTTGGGAGTCAGATTAGTCATAATAGTCATTTAAAATCAAATTCAAAAATAATTATGAAATTAATTTTTCAAAAATGAATAATCTGAAAATATGGTCAAAAATGATTTTCTCCAGGGGGTTTTAAAAGAAAATTTTCTGCTATTTGAAAATTATTTGAAATGAAGAATATGCAGATATTTTCTTTGAAAAAAAATGATGCAGCAAATGAATGTTTCAAAAATTAATCACGTTACACTAATAATTTTTCTATCAACCATATTACCAGTGTAATCTGCATCTGAATTTAAATTTCACTCAATATTCACTCGTTTAATGTCAAAGACCAGATTAAGAAATTTCAACAAATTTTCTCATGATTATTATCAACAAATTTTAAATGAAATTCTCTTAGATTTGAAATGAAAAACCGTGTCAACAAACAAACATATATTAAAGTGTCAATTTTAGAAGCCATCAAACATTATTTTTATTTCAAGGCAATTTCTTAAAAATTTCAATACTTTCAAAAAAAAATTTAAAATCCTTTTTACAATTTTTAAAATAGAATTCATTAGGATTTTAAATCGAGGCCGTGTCAAAACATGAATATAGATTTAGCCAAAAATATTATAACAACAATATTATTATCCAATCAAAACACTATTTTTCTCTCAAACTTATATATCAAGTAATTCTAGAGAATTTTACAGTGTTTTTGGCATAAGAATATAAATGGCTAATCAATTTTGAATAAAGTCAGAATCAAAATCATCATTAAATCATCATCATATCATCATCGTATAATTGGCTGGTTTTATTCAGAAAATGGTACAGATTATCACATTTAATATATCGTACAAATAAATATACTTTTACCTGTCTTTACCTTTACGATATTTCTCGTCGTTGTTCATTGTGATTCTGTCACCCTTATACTAGGCTAAGGAACTTAGCTTTGTCGTCCGTTGTGTTTCTGGAACAGCCAAAAATCCAGATAACACTATTGTTGTTCCTTAGCCCGCCACCACACCTACACGATGAAAATTTTATGTGACCTATTTGTTTTTATAGGTCCATGGTTGTTAGTGGCAGAAAATTTTGAAAAATAATTTTGTGTAGACCCAAAACTATTTATAATTGTTCCCTTTGGCACCCAAATTTGTTTAACTTTGAGAGATTTTATATTTGTGCCTTTTGGAACCCAAATCGGTATAGTTTTCACATGTTTGGGTCTATACCAACAATTATTGTGATCGTGTCCAAATTTTCTACAAATTGTGCACATAGAATTAACTTGATTAATCTTGTTTTCAACAATTTTCGAATTATTAAATCCAAGTCCTTGTCTAACCGTATTAACAGTTTGCTTTCCTAATAGCATATTCAACGATTTTTCACTTTTTGAAAATTTATCTAAAGTCGTAGACAATTGTTGGACTTTTGATTTGAGAAATTCATTTTCGTTTAACAACTGTGTGCACTTTTTAATAGAATTCTCTCTCCTAGTATTTTCATTCTCCTTTAAAATCAGAATTTCATTTTCAAGCGATTTTATTTTAATTTCTGATTTTTTAATTTCCTCATCAAATGTTGGACACTTATCACACTTAGGGATCCTACTTTGATAGGTTTTAACTAATTGATCAAGTTGTTTATTACATTCTATCAAAGTATCTTTTTGAGATTCAAGTTTGGCGTATTTTTCCCTAAGTCGTTCAAAACAACCGTTTACTTCATGAAAATATATAAGCAACTCAGAATGGGTAAGTTTTGATACCTCACTTGGCTCGTCATCGTCACTGTCAGTTGTATCACCTCGAAGACACAATTCTGCCTTTTCGCTTTCACTGCCAGTGCTTTGATCATTCTCGTCTATTTCATCCCAAGTGGCTGCAAAACTTTTCTTTTTCTGTTTCTTTCCGTGGCTGGATTTAATTTGTGGACAATCGGGCTTGATATGGCCGGGTTTGTTGCAATTATAACAAATAAACTTTTGTTCTTCTGAGTAGTCTAGTGCTTTGGCTATTCTGCTTTTTGCTTTTTGAATTCGAGCTGAATTTCCATGTTTTTGATTCCATTTTTTGAATTTCCTTATTAACAGCTCCAATTCTGCTGCTCCATCATCTTCATCGTTATCATCATCACTTTCGGTTGTTCCTTTGAGAGCTATTGATTTCTTTTGAGTGTCACCTCCTTCACGCTCTTCTTTGAATTTCATTTCAAGCTCATAAGTGGTGAGATTTCCGATGAGTTCCTCAACTTTAAGTTGTTTTAAATCTTTCGATTCTTGTATGGCAGTTACTTTTGCTTCAAAGCTTCGTGGAAGGACTCTGAGGATTTTCCGGACTATTTCTAATTCGGTGTATGTTTTTCCAAGAGCTTTTGATTTGTATATGATATTGGAGAGTCGTCCGTACATCTCTTTGACATTTTCTTCCTTCGCCATTTTGAAGTTCTCGTATTCGCTGCTTAGCATTGCAAGGCGAGATTCTTTGACTTGAGATGTTCCTTCGTGAGTCACTTCTCGTATGTGCCATATTTCCTGCGCAGTTAGACAATGTGAGACACGATTAAATTCAAATTGATCCAATGAACAGATAATAGAATTCATAACTTTAGCATTAGTATTCTGTAATTTATTTTCTAGTTCTGTCCATTGTTCCTTTGGTTTCTCTATCTCCTGATTATCTACAGTTATAGTTGGTATTCTATAACCTGTCTCAACAATATTCCATGCGTCAATGGTTTTTAGAAAAATTTCCATTCTATTTTTCCAATAAGCATATTCACCATTGAACATTGGTGGTCTAACTATCAACTGCCCCTCTGCAAAAGCGTTATTAAAAGAAGCCATTTAAAAAATTCAAATTTTTAAAAACAAAAAACTGATTTTTTTGAAAAAAAAAAAACGAATTTTTAAAACAATTGATGACTTCTATTCCTAGCTCTGATACCACTTGTAGGATCGATTTCACCCTAGAGGGGGGGGGGTGAATAGGGTGATAGTGTAAATTATAAAAATTAATCGCGGAAGCTTATAAATTAATTTTAATTCAGATCACAGAATAGCAGCACAGATATCGCAGAATATAAATAACAGAATAAAACAGAACAACACAGAATTTACCCAGCTTCGGCAAAAACCCTGCCTACGTGCTGCCCCCAAGGTTTCTACTAGAAATTAGATAGTCCCTCGCTTACACACGTAAACTCGCTATACACCGCTATTGACTAATCTAACTCTACGCTCAAAACCTTGACCACAACTCAACTACCGAGTTGCAAATTCCCAAACTACACACCGTAGTTTGCACCCTAGTCACACGACTAGAAAATAAACGGTTTAAAAGTAAAATACAAGACAAAAACAAATTAAGTAAAATAAAGCCCTATTTAAAATAATAAACTAAAGCCTTTTAATAAAAGAAAGTCGGCCCCTTGTTCACTTCAACCCGTTTCTCTCCTTTTTTCCTTCGTGAAAAAATGGCCGCTCCTTTTTCAGATCTAGGTCTTCGTCCCTTTGATTCAATTAGGGCTTTTGAAGTGCCGATCCTACTTCGATCGATTTTGTGATTGTTCACGTGTTGCCTTGCTCGATCGATTCTCGTTGGTCTCTCTCTGGCTACTTCAAGTTGATGGAGTTCGACTTTGATTTGGTATGTGATTTCTGCTTCGTTACTGTTTGATTTTCGTATTCGAACTTCCATGATTATGCCGATGATGATTTTGGTTTATATAGGATTTGAATTCCTATTATTGCGTTCGTATATGTTTTATTTGAATTTGTCAAATAATTTGTTCTGGCCGTTGATTTTAGCTTGGATGTTTGAGATGATTGCTGACTTCTTCAATTCACGTATATATTTTGGTTGCTTAACATTCACGGTATTGAATCATTACGTGATGACCACGGCTTGGAATTCTTTTTGCTGTTGACTTGTTAAAACACACGGCTTTGATACATTTTTGTATCTGCAGTTTGGATATAGATGATTCCCTCTGATGCTTGATAAAGTTGATATGCTATTTTTGTAGCATACTTGACTTTTGGTTTGTGATGTGAATTTCTGGACATTCGAACTTGCTTGCTTTGTCTTGAACACTGCACTTGTACATATTCACTATCACTTGCATTTTTATTACTGCATTGTTTTAATGCCTGATGCATATCACCTGATCATTGTTGCTGCATTGCTTATGTATTAGTGCTTTGATGCATTTCGCAATTTTTCATGACTTCTATTTACTTCATGTTTGTTGCCAGTTATACTTGTTGCCTTGCATTCCATATGCTTGCAACCTTGCTATAATATTGGCTTGTTCATACCACTGTCTCATGCGTGCTTTACTAGTTGCTGTGTTGATCACTTTCACTGCTGTTGACTACTCTTCATTCACTGCCTGTAGTTGTTGTGTCATTGCTGTTGACATGTTGTTGCATTCTTCTTGATTATTCATTGGTGCACTTTGGTTTGCTGTGATCTCCACTTGCTTGAGTTTCACTGCCATAAGTCGTGCATGTGTGTTGCATATTGTATTCGATATGCATTGCTGCTATGTTGAATAACAGCTCGACCATATGCAATATTACAACTTGTACATGCTTTGATTTTCATTTTATATCACTTGAACTTGCTTGCTGCCATACTGGTTCACTGGTGTACATTATTTGCTGTGCATATATATTGGCCTTTGCTGTGTACATGTTGTAAGTGATTTGTGCTTAGTTGCATTACTGGTATTTCATTTGTAATTTCTGATCTTGTGTATATTTGGGTTGATCATTTGTATACATACATTCTTGTATGTATATATGTGTATGGTCACTTGTGTATTGCCTTTCTGAACTGTGCACATTGTTGCATGGTTCTCTGACCTTGTTGCCTCTGTTTATTTGCCGGTTAGCTTGCAGTTGTATCACTTGATATTCATTCGTGTTGTTTGCAACTGTGTTGCACTTGTGTACTTCATCTATGCACTGTGTCTTTTGTTTGCACCTGTTATCCTGTCCCTTGTTTGGTTTTTGGTGACATCTGTTGGCTGTGCATTGAGCATTGTTCGAACTTGTATCACTTGAGTTGAATCCAGTTTCACAACTCGGGTTTGACCTTGTGCCGAAGTCGAAATTTTATTTATGTTGCACCTGAGTTGAACCCGTCCTTTTCATTTGGGTTTGACCTGTGCGCACCTGTCCCTGTAAAACAATCAAGTGTATATATCGGCGTGCACGGCCTTGTGGCATATACAGTAATACACTGTGTATGTCACAAGTTGTTCGTGTATGATGAATTCAAATTTAAATTATGACGAACAACCCAAATAACTGAGGCAAATCATATTTTCAAAATTATCTTTTATTTTTGAATTGCAAAAATATTTCTTTTTCAATTTTACTGCGTTAGTTTATATTTTTGCAGATCGCTCAGATGCTGGATTCAAACTGGAATGAAGTTGAATATAATTACGAGTGTGAGTGATATGTAGTGAGGTGAATTGTAAATGTGAAATGTGATGTAATTGTAATCAAAGTTGTATAGTTATAGTGAGAGCTTGAAATTGTACTATTCAAAGATGTAATAAATATTTGTTTGAATAAAATATTCGTTTGAATTCAAATTTCGTGTTATTTATTTTATTCTGCAAATATTTATTTAATCTGTGAAAAAATAAAATAGTATATTATCAAATACATTTAAACGAATGTATATATGTTTATTATCATCAAACAAAAAATCATATAAGCGCATATTCAACAATATAAAGTATCAAAATAGTGTTAAGGCGTTACCATTATTCCCCTTAACACATTTTATACAAATGTCATAGTCTATACAGCACTGTAAACTCCACCGTAAACTGGTGGGATATCAGGGAGTACTCCATAGGTATAACAAAAAACAAATTCGTAGAGGTCGCGTATATAGGGATACAAGTATGACAAGGCACATGAGGAAATACCCAAGGTAGTGAAACTACCGTTCGCCTGGTCCGGACTGGTGAGAACGCATCGCCGCAGCGATCGCAACACCGCGAAACAACACTCCTGGAAAGTACGAGGGTGCACCAATCGACAACAAGTAATGAGTAGTAGTTACGAAGAAGTGTGTTCGCTCGAGGTGGCTAACCCCATTTGGCCCGGCACGGCTCCTGATTTTAGTCATTTCCAATTTGACACAAGTGTCAAGGCTATCCATTATCGTTCTCTTTCTTCAGTCATTACGTACATCATTCCAACCACTTCATTCTGGATCATCACTCCGCGTATAGTTATTAAAGTGGTTTTCGGTTTAGATAGAGAGTATATCCATAACCGATTCCGGTTTCTTTAATAACTTTCGTAATTATTATACCGATTGGTCGTTTAATATATTTCAAACCAAATCAAATTCAATTTCAATTAAAATTCGAAAATCAACAATCTGTTTGTCTTTCTAAATCAATTTCCAAAATTTACGTTCAACTTTCCCATTCCATTTCAAAGTCTTACAATTCGATTTCAACTTTACTTAAACAATTCAGATATTGATTCAAGTTCGCATATAAGTTTCATTCCGAAATCATTTGAAATGGTTTAATTTTCATTCAAATCAATTTAAATTCATTTATCGAGTTCATTCAATATTCGCTAAGTAAATTTATCCTTCAAACAACTTCTATCTAAATTCCAATTCATTTAAATCAATTACTTACGTTCAACTTCATTATATCAAAACTTCAAATTGAAATAAATTAAATTTGTCAAATCAATTCTTTAAATTACAAGTCTTACGTTAATTTCAATAAATCTCATTCTATTTCTTGTTAAAGAAATACGATTTTCACTTATTTATTGACTTCATTACAAATTTCAAACTCAATTAATAAAGAACTAAATTTCATATATTCGAGAAGTTTAATTTTACTTATTAACTTACTTAAAAT
The DNA here is from genome assembly GCA_030765085.1 of Allium cepa. Taxonomy (NCBI): domain Eukaryota; kingdom Viridiplantae; phylum Streptophyta; class Magnoliopsida; order Asparagales; family Amaryllidaceae; genus Allium; species Allium cepa. Next base: position 953,497,784 of record CM060941.1, on the reverse strand, counting down.
TTCCAAAGCTTAATTAATAAATAAAGAAACTCAATTTCATTTATTAACGAAGTTCAAATCCATCTATTCAAAAGTTCAATTTCTCTTATCAAAGAATTCAATTTATTCAATTATCAAATAATGAGCTCTCATTCAATTATTAAATAATTTCAATCCTAATTATTAATAATTTCAAAATTAATAATTTCAAAATTGATTATAAATTCAAACTTAATTTATTAAATCATTTCCACTTAATTATGAATTCGTCTTAATAATTTCAAACTTAATTATAATTTCAAACTTACATTATAATTTCAAATTTAATTATTAAATGATTTCAAAACTCAATCATTACTAATTCCAAATTATTTATTAATAATTCCAAATTTAATTATTAAATAATTAAATTTCAAACAACGTTCTTTCATCAATTACTACGTTAAATTTGTTTCAGATTTCCATCTTTACATTTTCCTTTCAAAAATTCAAATTCCAACTTCATTTCAAAGCTTATTCTTTGCTCGAATAAAATCATTATTTATTTTTAAATCAATTTATTGACCAATCGGATTTTATTTAATTCTCTACCCTAGGTCAAATTCATATGGGTATATCATTTCAACCCGATTCCAACTTCAATTCCAGATCAAGCATAATAAAGGGAACATGCATTGTGATAACCGGGATGGTGTCAAAGTAAATAAGAAAGCAATAACAACAATCAAACACAATCCAATAATCAATTCAATAATCCCGAAATAATCGTATTAATTCACATTGTTATTTGTATGAATTAATAAAATTATTTCTGGAATCTACACTATCATTTCATGTAGATTAAAGATTATTACATTACGGTTTTTCCACTTGTCGTTCAATTTCAATTTCAAATTTAATACAACGACAATTAATCCAATATACGTTCAAGGGTTCAAAGTATAATTTATCAAATTCCACATGTCGATTAACTTAACAATTAAATGGGGTCATATTATTCAAATTAACTAATCAAATTCAATACATACGTCAATTCACAAATTTAAGCTATCCTAAGTCAAATTCAATTGCATAATATTCATCACTTTATACATTACAATTTAACATCCAATATAAACAACAAACAAACAATCAATTATCAACCAAACTGGATTATTATTGCAAACATAACAGATAACGGTGTCAGATGTCGAAGGTGAACTGATACATAAATAACCATGCAATAAATAACAGCAGTATATTTCAATTGTCGTTTCAATTGAAATCAAATTTAATAATAAAAGAATATTAATCATGGGTGATTGCTCACCTTTTGAGGCTAGAGATGCACGAAAAGATGATACGGATACGCACACTGATACGGACATAGAGTTTGAGTTACGAATCCAAGCAAAGAAAATCGGCACGAATTCAACGATCAAAGCTGATAACAGAAATTGATTGAACACATCAGAACGAGATCGATGAAGAAAATTGGTATAAGTGAACACATATATAACTATATATACAACTACCGATAAAATTCATGTTCTTAAATTCAAACACATACTAAATTATACATATACATAAAGGTCATTGTTTTTTTTTTGAATTATAACCCATAGAAAAAAAAATCAAACATATATACCATATAAAAATTTTAAAATGAACACACACATATGTATTATGTGTTTGTATATTTTAAGAGTCGAAGTATCCATACGTATATCTTAGATCATGTAGCTTGGGTATATTATATAAATTAAATATAGTTTTTTTATCATCACCATAAAATCCCTAAGTTCTCAAATCCCAGAACCTTTACATTCACTTCAATTATACATATCAGTAATTACACAAACCTAGGCATTCTTTCCTAATCATATACGTATTACTATCCGACTGACCAAAATAATACATATACAATTTATATGTACACGTACATAACTTTATATATAAAAACTTGTCCTTTTCTTTTTTAGTACTCTGTATACAGGAAACGACTTTTAACTTAGACACAAATATATAAAAGACTAAAATTCGACAGGCACAAGGTAGTATAGTATATTACAGGGCTTGCATGTATATCTATGTCTACAATCCAACAGAATAAATTACACATACTTTATATATACTAACAAGTCTTATATCACCCTATAGGCAAACCTGTAATCCAACCACATACGGATATACAAACGTGTACATCTATATATAGAAAATACTATACTTATATGCATTTCGACTGAACAATATAAATGCATAACTGGTAGATTTATTACTTATTATACTAATACATATAGCATACCTTATTAAAGTATCAATTCAAGATACACCGATACACTTTGCTACACTCGTTCACTCCTGAAGTTACTACTTGTCCATTCCTCTAACTAGTCTGATCTCATCCAGCAAGCTCCTATGTAATATATGTAAACAAAGAGAGTGGAGGAGTTGCCATGGAAATAGGGTGAAGCACGGTCTCTGGTGGCCGGCGAGGCTATGTAGGGGCGGAGGTCGGGGATGATGGCAAAGTGGGGCTCGGGAATGGTTGCGGCCCCGACGTGCGTTATGGTGGGTCGGTTCTGAAAATGGAAGCTCGCATGCGACGAGGCTGAGGCGAGCATGCACGGGGTGGAGGGAGGTAATTGGGTGTGCGTTCGGTGGAGCCGAAGCTTGGTCACGTGCGCAAGTTTGGAGAGGGGAATGTTGCAGAAGTTTTCGGCCCTGAGCCTCAATTTTTTTTTAAAGTATGGCCGAAAGATAGGAGAAAGAGAATAAGGTGGGGAAGATGTATGAACAGACGAGTGAACAGGCTATTCGTTTTCCAGCATATGAAAAGCAAAACGGCAATTGATTATTTCTCGAAATATTAAAGCAACAGGCTATTCGTTTTCTAGCATTGTGGAATTTAACAGAATAGACATGGGAACTCAAAAGGTTTTAAAACCGAAACTGATACGAAATCATTACGTAGATTTCGCTGTCTCTCGAACCATGAAATATACAAACGAATATATCGTAAAGATCTGTACGACAAGACGATCAAAACGGCATATAGATATCGGTGATACGATTGAATTGTAAAAATTTGAAATTTATAATAACGGAAAATGCATAAAAATCGCAGAAAAATAAGATCGACGGAGCCAAAGAAGTCCGAATTTGGAAAAATGACCTACTGACATCTTGCTCAGAAGATGGTTTAGAATTTTTCTATGTAAAAATATTTTGGTTTTGAAAACGTTTTATTTTCATCGTTTTTTAACTGATTAGATTGAAGTAAATTTACGCGCGAAATAAACTTTCATATTTTTGGACGAAACTTTACCAGTTGCTATGTTTTACAAGACGCATTCCAAATATCAATTTTTTATTTCAAAATTTTACTGTTTAAAACTTACACAAAATTTCAGTTACTAACGTTACTAAAACTGGTTAAATTTTCGGGTCGTTACACTATTTTCAATTTAAACCCTAATAACTTGCTTAAAATTTCATTCAAAACTAAGTTTTAAAATAACTTTAAAATTTACTTAACGAAATTTAAATCAAACAAATTCAAACTTCTCAACTGATGGCCAAGGAAAATAATAATTTCATAAAGTAATTTATATAAGAAGGTTTTAAACAAACAAAAAAAATGTATTTTAAAATTTTCAAAACTTTGTTCTAAAATCTTTTAATACTCTGCTTCAAGACTTGCTTCGGGCCAACCCCAAGATTTACCCGGGTCCAACCCGAGTTACCTTCCATTCACCAAATTCAGTTTTCGTATAGTTTAGTTTTAAGTTTAAAACTTGGATCTGAAAATATCACTCACGTTTACTCGAGTTTTAACTCGAGTCACTCACCGCAATACTCGAGCTCACCTTCGAATCACTTCCCACACCAACTCACTGATACATACAAGTCACCGTGCACGTACATCTTTGCCAGAGCCACCTCCAGCCATCGATCATCCTTCCGGCACGTCGACTTTCGACACTGCAACCACTTTCCATCATCAAATCACATATTCCAGCCTTCGATCGAAATCGAATAATCCATTCGAACCTGTAAACTAAACGATCACCAGAAAACTGCTCGACCAAGCTATCTCGACCACCAGAACCGCTACAACCTCAGCCACGCATCCATCATACTTCACTGCAACCCTTGCCAAATCCCAGTGCCACTCGATTAATCCTGGGCAATGCAGTTAACCAAAGCCCAAACGTCACCAAAACTAGGTTTAAAAACTAAATCACCACACTGCCGCCGCCTCGACCATCAGAAATCATCCCTGACATTTTTACCCAACAACCCGATCCCTTTGTTGACTCCAGAAGGAATTTCACCCTTTAAATCCATTTGATCATCAGAGGTGGCCAAATAAACAATTCCAGACAATCCAAAATTTTGAACTTAATACATTATTAAAAATCTTGCCTTTAGTTTTAAAAATCACAATTTTCTACATGGATTCGAATTATAATCTCGAATCATCAAATTATGATGTTTGATTTGATTTTAAAAAAAACTGATTTTGAATTTGTCTGCAAATTTCCATATTCTCAGAGAACCTTATTTTGATTCACTTAAAACTATTTTAAAAGTTTAAATCTTGTTAAATCTAACAAGTTTTGTTCAGACACTATCTCTAAAAATAAATCAGAGGGATGAGGAATTTTTTTTGAATAAATAAATGCCTGAACCTGGAAAAAAATCGCATTTATCTGGTTTATCTTAGACATGCATCACAATTACACACATATAAACATATTTTCAGAACTTAGAACAATCATGCAAACGTTTTCAGACATACATCACTTGTTAACTTCAGTCAAATGTCACTGCAATAAGTTTAGAGATATTTCCAAACTCACAGTTTAAAGAACAGAGGCTAATACTAAGAACAAATATTATAAAATCATCAAAAACACCAGGCTTCCATATATGCAAACATGCAAAGCAACCATCACCCAGTGATTCACATATTATTTAAGTTTATAATTTTAAATTTACTCACCATTGCTAAAGAACATAGTTTGAATCTGTTGCAGGCTTTTGATCTTTGTTAAAGTGTTTACAGGGTTTAGATATTTTTAAATTTTAAAACATTGGTACATATTTTATAAAATCTTAGATCAAGTTAAAGCTTAACTAATTTGCTTTAAATCCAAGCTCGGTAAAGATCAGGTAAAAGAATTGAAATATTGGTTCAAAAATTTAAATTCTGTATCTGGAACAGGGTAGCACAGAAAATCACACATTTGAACTTTCAAACAGAAAAAAAATCACATAAATATTTCCAAGCTAGCATCACTTATCACAGAAATTTCCACATGAAACAAGCTATAGTTTAGTTAAGTTTTTAATTTAAAATTCTACTCACCTCCTGAAGTCGAACAGAGAGTAACCTTGGGAAAATGATTCATGCCTTTGAGCTCGACTTGATTGTATGATGAATTTTGATTTGCACCTTGTATAATGCTTCAAGTTTGCTGAGATCATGATTTTCATCTTTGCCTTTTTTTTAAACTGAGCTTTGATAGATTTTTTTTTTCTGTTTTAAACTTACAGGTTTGTGAAATAAGAAAAATGAAAAAAGCTGGTTCCTTTTTATTTATTATCTATATTATCAAGTTAAAAGAAATATAGGCTATTGCCACTTGATTATTTCATGTCTTCCTTGATTTACATTTGTTAAATTAAATGAACATTTATTAAAAACCTTCCATTTGTCATTTACATATACTTACTAATTAACACTTGTTGGTGTTAAGCCTTATAGATTTACACTTGTCCCTTAAGGAACAAATATTTATTTTAAATGTTTAAATGGAAGCTTTTGATTAATTTACAATTCTATAAATGCTTATCTAAATGCACTCAAATGAAATTTCTCTAGAGAAAACAAAACAAACAAATTATTGACAATTAAAAATCTTACACATTTTTTTTATATCTAAAATATTTTAAATATCTATCTTTTGAGTTTCCATTTAAATCTAAAAAATCCAATTTAAAATCAATTTAACAATACAAATATATTTTAAACAAACCCAAATTCAATTTGTAATTAATAATTCTATTTTAAAATTTATTTATCTATTTTTAAAAACAACCCATTATCATTATTGTTTGAAAACAACAATTTTTATCAATTAAAAAATAATAATTTATATAGGGGTTTATTGCATTTAATTTTGCTTCAAATTTCCAGGATATCACAATTGCTCCGGAGATTGTGAATATCCGGATTTGCAAGGGTTTCCTCGGAAGTGCCTTCGGTTCGGTTCGAACCGGACAGACTTGTATGGTTGTATGTCTTACACTACGCTTCGAGATATAAAGCGGATTTCTTTCAAATACATATCTATTGGTGGCAGAGAATTTATTCTCTTAGCTTAACACCCTTCTCTGAGACGTACGAGCTCAAATGTTATGTAGTTGAAGGTTATCAGCGATATATTCCCAATTTGGTAGTATGGCATGCTGAGTATTGTTGTGTGTTGATGATCATCTGTTGATCATTTGTGATCAGAGCATGGCTTCTGTATGAAGCGTAGCTTTATGGACGAGACTGCATCAGGACCTCACAACCCGGAAATGGTCGAAACAGGAAAGATGCGGCAAGGTTATGAGGGTCGCGCCCTTTAGGGTGTGTCATTCCCTTCTGGTAAAGGGTGGTATCATGGTATGGAGCCCAGATATTTACCTTTGTGGTGGGCTTCTTTACTGTGTGGTTGTTGCTTTGTGGTTTAGAGGCGCCTCAGATAAAGGTCCCAAAGGACCGAGGGGTGGCATTCTCGAGAAGTAGTTACCTAGTTACAGAGGTAACCCAGCCTTGTGTTGGCAGAGATCCAGTTAGGTTCTCGGGACGTCCCGCCAGAGGTGTACCCATGGACAGTGGGAAGTTCCTTAGCCCGATCATTTATTGGAAATCCAAACGAAACAATACGCGCCCAGTATGGTTTTAGTTGTATAACCTGCCATGGAATGTGGTGGTAACCTGCTATTGAACATGGTAGTTATAGTAGGCATAAGTGCGAAATGCCTATGCTGGCTAAGATTTATATTACACCTTCGAAATGTTTTCCACTGTGCACCTATAATAATAATATCAAAAGAAATTTTCTCGTATCAAGCATGTTTGACTATCATAAGAAGAAATCTCCTCCATTTCTGCGTTTGCATGGTGTGTGCGGTGGGAGGCCTTATGGTAGTTTCATTTTCTAAAAAGCATTGCCAATTTATTTTAAATTCCTTTGTTGTTTGTTCTTAAAGACCAAATGTTTTTGTTACTCACACCAGTCCCATGACTGATTCGGAGTTTACTGTTCCTTTCCTAAACTCTGGGTGCCTACTATTTTTCCACACGGGCAGTCTAGAGTTGGGTTTCTCAAATAGTCAGGTTTAGTAGATTATCTGGGGTTAGTCCAATCTTCGGATCTGGAGAAAACTTGCTTATCTAGGGGACACGTGATGTTGGTTCGAGCTAGATTTGGATTGAAGCATTAGATTTGGGGATGCATTCTTTTGGAGTTATGATTCCGCTGCTGGTGTTTTCTATTCTTTCCGCTGTGTCTTGTATCTCTGATAGAATTAATATCTGTTGTATCATTCTTTTGTATCATATGATATCAGATATTGTATCTTTCATTGTATCAATGTTATATATATATATATATACTGATATTCTTTTCTTCCTCTGTGTTATACTTAATTGTGTTATAAGCTCCGGCGCACCAGATTCGATTTTTGGATCTGCGGCATTTGAATATGAGTGACGTATTCGGTGCCGATTTTCGATGGTCGAGTCAGGACCGGTACAAAAGTTCTCATCTCTTGTGTTTGCAAACAAAGTGCTTGTCTTTTCGGTTAACTCACAACGTCTCTTATTGTAGCTTGCAATGTGCTCGCTTTTATTGACTTACGGAGTCCTCATCTTCTTTGTTATCCCACGAATTGCATGCCTATTATCATGACTTGCGAAATGCTCGTCTTCTGTGTTCTCGCAAAGCCATGTCCATTACTTTAGCTGGCGAAGTGCTTGCTTTTGTTTTTTACTTGCGATGAGCTTGTCTTTAAGGTTTTATGATTTCTGACTCGCTTTTATGCTAGTCTCCTAGTTTTGACTTGCTTTCAAGCAGTTGTATATTTTTTGGAGTTTGACTTGCATTTATGCATTCTATTTTATTCTTGTAATTTCGGAGTTGATTACCATACCATCATATTTTAGGCGATTTTCATTGATGGGAATGATAAGACTTGGTGACATAGTGATTTGTTATTAATGTATTTTTTGCATATGGCATATGTTACATAATTATAATTATGCCTTGTGTATTATGAAATTTGTTGGTGGATGCTTTCTTATTGATGCCTTATACTCTTTAGTGTAATAGACTATCCAGATTTCTATATGTTAGATGCTTATGCATGCTCATTATGTGATCTCATCTTTTTTATATTTAGAGATATTCAGACCCATTTACTCAGACCAAAACTAGATAGGTATAGGGACTGAATGATTTTGGATGTGGACTAGCTTAAAAATTTATGTATATGATGTTGCGTGTATGTTGATGTATCATTCAAGTCTAGCTTATATACTTGTTGTATTCTTGTTTATGATGTTGACTTATGCAACGATCTACATTTTGAGACCTATTATGTTTATGTATGCATATGTTTGTATATCTAAGTCTAGCATTTCCCTTTTGTAGACTCATAATATAGAGAGATATTTGGTTTATTATATTTCCATTGCAATATGTGATTTTGTGTTGTATATCATATGATATATTATTCAGTTCTAATTGAGCCAATGTATTTAACGCTTTGTGCTGAGACTATTCACGTCTATATATGGATTTATGAGGTAAAATATGACATGATAGTGTTAGCTCAAGGAAATAGACATTGATGGTCAGTCCTATTCATTCTTCTCCTCTGTGCTACTCAACAATAATACTTGTAATATTCTTAGGTAATGTGTATATAAAGGTGGTATAGATTGGTATTAGATTAGAGGTTCGGAATAATATAGAACATAAGAAACAAGAATCTTGGCCTAGAAAAACATAGAGTTTTATCATTTGGCTGTGCATGTAAGAATTTAAAATTTATTCCCTATTTCGGATATAAGTATAAATGATTATTGCAAATAATCATTGGAATATTGTTGTAAAATTTTTGAATCACTATATAAATTACTATTAAATAAATGATTTTAAACATTAGTGCTAAGTAGCGGTGTCCAAATCCGTTAGTGAACAAAGTTGCATCGACGAAATTAATAGACCGCTTTCCGATGAGCATGATAATTATTTTGTTCAAAAATGTTTGATTGTTTAATGGATGTTGGATTGTTATCATAAGTAATTGTTTAAAGTTAGTACTGAGTAGGAATCATCACTTGAAATTTAGAAACCCACTCGATATTAATTATAATAGTTTGTGGTATTTTCAGCAGTGTACCTACCATAAAGAATATTGAAAACATACATCATATAAATGAAATATTAATTTATAACTAATTGAATACTATGATGGTATTGGAGAATTACATGATGTATGTATAGATTAATGGTTGTATTATCGAATTGTTATTAGTAAGTTATCATTTGTATGAAAATATAGTCATCCATAAAAAAAATATGGAAATTATTTTTGTGCTAAATTTCCAATTGAGTGCTTTAAGAATTCTGATCGATGCACCTGATCAACAATACCAATAAAGGTTCCTAAACACTTTGACGAGAAAGTCAGATATATTACCTTGAGTTTTAATAATTTTATTAATATTTCATTAATCATTTGTAATAAATATATGTAATATGTAAATGAGAAAATAATATTTTGAAGGAAGTCAAATATTATTTGATAGTGAAATAATATTTTGGGGTAAAGATATGTTTACACATATGTAACGACCTGCTATTTTAGACTATTCGCATCCGCACATGTCGGACTTGAATATTTCAAAATATCGAATTGTTAATTTAAATTTGGCAAAACTCAGATATACAGTAAATAAATAATTATAGATTCACAGACACAGAGTAATAATATGCAGCGGAAACAAAAGATAGTAGCTCATGAAGCTACTATTTATATCACAGAGTCAAATAGGTTACAACAGAAGTCTTGAATACAATAGTCAAATATAAGAATCACAATACATCACTGGAATCAACTGAATATTTGAAGACTGGATAGATAGCTAGATCTCCAGGAGAAGCTCCAGCTCCAAAGGCGAGTCTCGAAAGCTGATCCACTCAGTCTGACCCGAGTGTAAAGCAAAACACAAAACACTCGAGTCAGGATTAACATTCTTATACCAATAAATCCAACTCAAGTGAAATAACAACTGAAATACAAGTAACTCAAAGGACGTTGGAATAACCATCCTCTAAGGATCCGTTAAACTATCTACTATGTAGTAATATACACTATATAGATAATGTGTATCAGTAATATAAAGTATCAAAATAGTGTTAAGGTATTCCCATTATCCCCCTCAACACATTTTATATAAGCGTTATAGTCTATACAGCATTGTAAACTCCACCGTAAACTAGTGGGATATCAGGGAGTACTCCATAGGAATAACACAAAATAAATTCATAGTGGTCGCGTATATAGGGAAACAAGTATGACAAGGCACATGAGGCAATACCCAAGGTAGTGAAACTACCGTTTGCCTGATCCGGACTGGTGAAAACGCATCGCCGCAACGACCGCAACACCGTGAAACAACACTCCCAAAATTTCGAGGGTGTACCAATCAATAACAAGTAATGAGTAGTTTACGAAGAAGTGTGTTCGCTCGAGGTGGCTAACCCCATTTGGCCTGGCACGGCTCCGGTTTTAGTCATTTCCAATTTGACACAAGTGAGGCTATCCATTATCGTTCTCTTTCTTCAGTCATCACGTACATCATTCCAACCACTTCATTCTAGATCATGCTCCGCGTATAGTTATTATAGCGGTTTTAAGTTTAGACAGAGAGTATGTCCATTACCGATTCCGGCTTCTTTAATAACCTTCGAAATTTTTTTTACCCCGATTACTCGTTTAATAAATTTCAAAACCAATTCAAATTCGATTTTAAATTAGAATTTGTAAACCAATATTTTGTTCGTCTTTCTATATCAATTTCCATAATTTACGATTCAAAACTTCCAAATCATCAATTCAAAATCTTATAATCCAATTTTAACTTTTATTTAAACACTTCAAATATTGATTCAAGTTTGTATAAAAATTTCATTCTGAAATCATTTATATGAATTTAATTTATCATTCAAGTCAATTTAAATTCATTGATGGATTTCATTCAGTATTCATTAAATTTATTTATCATTTAAAACAATTCCTATTTAAATTCTAATCTTAAGATCAATTACGTAAGTTCAACTTCGTTATCAAAGCTTCAAATTTAAGTTATATTCAACAAATCAAATTCTTTAAATTACAAGCCTTACATTTGTTTCAATAAAGCGCACTTTATTTCTTGTTAAAGAAATTCAATTTCATTTCTTTATTTACGTAGTTATACATTTCAAAACTCAATTAATAAAGAAACTAAATTTCAAGTATTCAAGAATTTCAATTTCACTTAACTTACTTAAATAATTTTCCAAAGCTAAATAAATAAAGAAACCCAATTTCATTATTAACGAAGTTCAGATTCACTTAATCAAAAGTTCAATTTCACTTATCAAAGAATTCAATTTTTTATTTAATTGTCAAATAATTCAATCTTATTTAATTATTAAATGATTTCAAACTTAATCATTGATAATTTCAAAACTTAATTATTAACAATTCCAAATTATAAATTCAAACTTAATTCAATGAATAATTCCAAATCTTATTGTCAAATAATTTATTTTAAAATAACGTTCTTTCAATAACTACTATATTAATATTTCTGTTTCGGATTTTTAAAATATTAACATTTTCCTTTCAAGTTCCAACTTCATTTCAAATCTTATTATTTATTTAAATAAAATCTTTATTTTATTTTTAATCAAATCATTGACCGATCGGGTTTTATTTAATTCTCTATCCTAAGTCAAGTTCATTTGGGTATTTATCATTTCAACCCGATTCTAGTTCAATTCAAAAATCAAAGAAAAGAAAAGGGAACTTGTAGTGTGATAACTGGGATGGTGTCAAAGTAAATAAACAGGCAATAACAACGATCAATAACAATTCAATAATTGATTCAAATAGTCCCGAAATAATCGTATTAATTTACATTGCTGTTTGTGCAAATTATACAATTATTTCTAGAATCTACTCTTTCATTTCGTGTAGATTAAAGATTATTACTTTAATATTTGTACGGTTCTTCACTTGTCATTCAGTATTCAATTTCACACAACATCAATTTAAACAATAACATTTAAATTGTTCGTGGTGTATTTTACCAAATTTCTACGTGTCAATTAATTTCAACATTTAAAGGGTCATATTATGCAAATGTCATCTAATCAAATTTAACATATATCCAATTTAACTATCCTCCGTCAATTTCAAATTTAAATTATTTATCAGTTACTATATTAACAATTTAACATCCAATGTTAACATCAAACAATCAATCATTTGTCAACTAATACTGTATTATTATTGCATAAATAATAGATAATAGTGTTAGATGTCATAGGTGAACTGATATAGGTAATAATATCCATATAACAGTGCAAATAACTAACAGTCGCATATTTCAATTGTCGTTTCAATTGAAATCATATTTAATAAATAAAAGAACATTAATCGTGAGTGATTACTCACCTTTCGAGGCTAGAGGAAAGTACGGGAATGGAAGCGAGTTGTGCATCCAAACACGAATTCCAAAGCGAAACTAGACTGACACGAATCAACGAACGAATCTGATAAATAGGAATAGATGAATCAGATCAGGACTATCGATGGTGGGAATTTGTATAAGTGAATTCACAAATATAACCAAGTATATCAAATCATTTCGACTTTAATCATATATTAAATTAAGTATATGTGTATATGCAAATAAATGACTATGTGTTACCAAATATGCAAACTTGACCTTATCTCAACAAACATTTAAAAATACGCGGCTCAAATATATGTATTGTACCACATTATATGAAAAATATACACGCATAAAAATGTTATTACATTCTATAGTTATCAAAACATATTACGTTATAAAACCAAACACATACTCAACATACAACAATATGCAGACAAGCTTATATGTTCTAATGTATTTACAACAGCAACACCAATATATATATATAACTATTCGCAACCTATCGAATGTGTACAAGTAATAACACACACATATACTTTAAATTATAAAAAAATTATTATGTATGCTGGCGTCATAAATTTGAACGAATATGGAAGATGGTATGTATAAACTTAGAAACCTTCCATACTTCATAATATATAACCAAATAGAATAGTGCTACGGTTTTAAAACAAAAGAAAACAACAGGTATGTAATTCATATGTATGTGGTCATGAATTTTTTTTTCGCGCTATGTAAGATGTAAATTATATGCTAATGAACACACTTTACGCTGTATAATAAAATACTTACATAAACTGACGTACATGCATACATTCTTGAATTTTATATATACAGAAACTTATATATATATACCCTTTTACCCTTATAGAAAGCAAGATTCTATATATACATGCATATTGAAAAACATATATGGATACTCATAAGCAAAAGTTAAACAGAAGGTGGAAGACCATGCAACATACATTTATTTATAGGTACAATTTTAATGTATGTAAAAAGTATAACTTACACCGTGAGGAGAGAATGGTGCATCGACCGCGCGAAGGCGGAAGGCCCGATGGTGGATGAGGCTTCGATTGAGGAGGCGACCAGATCTCGGTGTCATGGCGCGTGATGCGGGAAGAGGAAGTCATGATGAGTGTAAATAGAATAGTTATATATGGCTGGGCGGAGCGAGCTGGGCGTGTGGAGCTCAAGGAGGAGCGAGCTGGGCGGAGCATAGTGGTCGGCACTGGGTGATGCGGTGGAAGGAAGTAGGGCCGATCCCGCCATTGCTTGAAGGTGTAGTGGAGCAAGTGTGAGGGAAGAAGGCGGAGATTGGGCCACGGTTGCACTAGCTGGCTGTGGTAAGGTGAATGTTTTTCAGGTTACAGCAAAGATGCAAAATATGGAGCTTTTCTCTTTTATAGCTTCGGATGTGGCAATGTCTCTAAGCTCCAAAGCCTTTTCCCATGTATCTTCAGTTAATTTCTTCTTTGGAGCAGTAATGAGTTGAAAGTTTGCATCAGCAAGGGTGGCTATTTCATTGATAGCAATGTTGACCTTGTCAGATGTAAGCCTTCCTCTCATATACGATGACAGTGAATCAAGCTCCTCTGAACTGACATACCAATGAGGTGCAGCACTTCAGACCCTTTTCTCCTTACGCAATAACACAGATTCATCCTTGACTACAGGTGTTATAGATGGATGATCATATTGCATTACATCAACTAGAGCACGGGAAGGAGTACTATCAGGTAAGGCTAAGCTTTGTTGCATACCAGGTGATAAGCGATCAAGCATGTATTGCAACTTCCTTTGTTGCCGCATTGAGAGCTCGATGATTTTTTTAAATAATAATAAGAGAGGCTGGAGCTTGCGTTTAAGCTTGAAAGGCAAGGGAGAAAGAAAGATGTGAAAAAATAGGCAGCGCATATATCACTACACGTTGTATTATTATTATAAATTTCACTAAATGAATCAACAAACACATGAAGGTGGAAGCTGGAAATGCATGGTAGGGGTAGACCACAGACTTCAAGGAGAAGTACACAAATTGTTTCATGAATGTGAAAAGTGTGAGTACAGAATACTGAAAAGGTAGAATAGTAAGAGTTATAATTAAATTCTGGAAATATGAAATGGTTACGGCAGAGCAAAAGGTTTTAAACGGTACCGATATGGGTAGCCGTTTTCGTGGATTCCACTGCGAACTGGACTTCAAAACACAGAATTGAATATACCGTAGAGATCAGTACGTTGAGACGGTCAAAACGGTATGCAGATATTAGTGGTACGATTATCCGATCAAAAGTCGGCGTCGGTACCAAAATGCTGCTATTTCGTCCAAAATAAGAACGATAGAGCAATAGCGATCAAAATTTGAAGAAACGAATTATGACGTCTTTCTCAGAAGATGATTTATAATTTTTCTATGTAAAAATATTTAGGTTTCGAAAACGTTTTATTTTCATCGCTTTTTAACTGATTAAATTGAAGTAAATTTTCGCACGAAATAAACCTTCATATTTTTGGACGAAAATTTACCAGTTGCTATGTTCAACTAGACGCATTTCAAATATTAAATTTTTATTTCAAAATTTTATTTTACTTTATATTAAATTTCACACAAATTCAGTTAATTAAATTAATTAAAATCATTAAAATATCCGGGTTGTTAGACTCTCCCCCACTCAAAACTGTTCGTCCTCGAAAAGGAAGGAGGTAGGAGAATAGAAACAACCAAAAGAAAAAAGACTTGAATTACACTATAAAAAATTAATTTAAACCATATAAATTTTAATTTCAATAAATTTATATTCGACAATTTGTTTTTAAATTCAAGATTTTCATTAAATTGATTTGGTTTCACATTATTTAATGTTAGGTACAAAAGGTTCCTTTCAAATGAAATTCAATTTAAATTCAGTTAATTCAAGATACTCCCTTAAGTTGATTTAATTAAATTTATTAACTTTCAAAACAAAATTTTCTTCTATTAATCACACCTATTATTTATTTAACTTATTATTCTATTCATTTCCATAACATTTTATAATTAAAATTTAAGTGAATAACATTTATTATACGCACTCACATTTTATTTATAAAGACAATATATATTTTATATTATCTAATTTTCTTAAATTAACAATTCAAAGATCATAAATTTTGAATATTCATTTTTTTATGATCATACTTTATTCGACAAATTTAATTCTTCTTTATTCCAGATTATTATTTAGTTTATTCTAGTTAATATATCTTATCACATATATATTAAGTATATATACATTTACTATAACTACTCAAATTTATTTAAATATTCCTTTAACATCATTTATATTGTATAATATTCAATTACATAATTAACATTTGAAAATTTAGGTAAGTTATATATAGTGCAATTGAGTATTATCCAAATAAAATTTTATAATTGAGTTATTTCAAGTTAATATTTATTCAAAATCTTTGCCATCTTTATTTTAAATCATCTTTAATCATAAATTTAAGAATTTAAATTTTCAATTTCCCTTCAAACCATTTAGAGATAATTATGTATATACTATATATATCAAATCAAACTAAATTTAAAATAATGTACCTATTTATATATATATATAAATTAAATCATAGTTAAGAAATTTAAATCGATTTAATTTTCGAAACAAAACTGTAGCAAAGCTACGAATTGGTCTCTCCACTTTGAAACTCGAAAATGAATGTCGATGATGCGACCGTCATCGCAAAGAAATTATTTTCCAGCGACAAAGAGAAGAGCACTGATTTAATCATTTAAAATTCTTTCAGAACGGTTTCTATTCGAAAATATTATAAATAATATACGTTCTTTTTTTTATTTTTTAAACCAAAGTTTGAAGTCGCTGGAAAATTTAATTCTCAATTCTAAATTCCAATTCAAATTATAACCAAAATTTATATATCTATTTATTTATATTATGAAATAGTCAATTATTTATAAAACAATAAATGAAAATTAAATTTTAACATTTCGAACAACCGATTCATTAACATTTTTATTTCAGAAGAATTTAGACTTATATATAATATAATCATACAAAACTATTTTATTTACCAAATTTGAAACAATATTGTGTCAGTTTGATCTGTTCAAGTGTTTTGGAAATTCTATCGATAGCGTTGATCAGACGAATCGATCGAAAACCCAAACCAACATCGACAACTCAAACAACACAATATAAAATAAAACATTTTAGTATAAATACAAATACACTCCCTCGCTTGACAATACAATGATGGATTTCAAATAAGTATAGCGATTCAAATTTGATGGAAATTAAAACAAAAAGAATTTTGATTCGATATTACGTTCGGAACAGAAGATAAGATAATTCAATTAGCAGAATCGGAAGATGGATAAGTTTATTTAATTCGCGGGCAACCTTAACCGAGTCGTCCGTAACTTTAAGAATAAGATCAATGCTGAATTTCGAGGTAAATCAACATTCGATCTCAAGACATGGAATTCAGCTATAGCAGGTAATAGATAGCATTGTAAACCAAGAATACAAAAATCTCCGATAAATCGATGTCTATTATAAAGGAATTTCACCCATTTACAAACAATTCGAAGATTGGTGAGACCGCCGATCCAATGTAAGGGTCATTCGAAGTGGAGTTATGCGATATTCCAGAATCCAGATGAATACGAATAGTGAGGGACAAGAATGAGTTTCGGAACCGAGGGAACGTTCCAAAATTCAAAGAAGATTGATCAAAAGGAAGCGATCGAAAATCGAATGAGAGTGATTCTGTAAATACATTTACCTTATATGCTAAGTTTTGCCAGGGGCTACCCAAGCTCTGATACCTACTGTAACCACCCACTATTTTAGACTATTCGCATCCGCACATGTCTGACTTGAATATTTCAAAATATCGAGTTGTTAATTTAAATTTGGCAAAACTCAGATATACAGTAAATAAATAATCACAGAATCACAGACACAAAGTAATAATATGCAGTGGAAACAGAAGATAGTAGCTCATGAAGCTACTATATATATAACAGAGTTAAATAGGTTACAACAGAAGTCTTGAATACAATAGTACAAGAATCAGAATACATCACTGGAATCAACTGAATATCTGAAGACTGTATAGATAGCTAGATCTCCAGGAGAAGCTCCAGCTCCAAAGGTGTGTCTCGAAGCTGATCCACTCAGTCTGACCTGAGCGCAAAGCAAGACACAAAACACTCAAGTCAGGATTCACATTCTTATACCAATAAATCCAACTCAAGTGAAATAACAACTGAAATACAAGTAACTCAAAGGACGTTGTAATAACCATCCTCTAAGGATCCGTTAAACTATCTACTATGTTGTAATATACGCTAAATAGATAATGTCTATCAATAATATAAAGTATCAAAATAGTGTTAATGCGTTGCCATTATCCCCCTTAACACATTTTATATAAGCGTTATAGTCTATACAACACTGTAAACTCCACCGTAGACTAGCGGGATATCAGGGAGTACTCCATAGGCATAACACAAAACAAATTCGTAGTGGTCGCGTATATAGGGATGCAAGTATGACAAGGCACATGAGGCAATACCCAAGTTAGTGAAACTACCGTTTGCCTAATCCGGACTGATGAAAATGCATCGCCGCAACGACCGCAACACCGCGAAATAACACTACCAAAATTTCGAGGGTGCACCAATCAATAACAAGCGATGAGTAGTTTACGAAGAAGTGTGTTCGCTCGAGGTGGCTAACGCCATTTGGCCCGGCACGGCTCCTGTTTTAGTCATTTCCAATTTGACACAAGTGTCAAGGCTAATCATTATCGTTCTCTTTCTTCATTCAACACGTACATCATTCCAACCACTTCATTTTGGATCATACTCCGCGTACAGTTATTAAAGTGGTTTTTGGTTTAGACACAGAGTATGTCCATAACCAATTCCGGTTTCTTTAATAACCTTCGAAAAAAAATTATCTTTTTTACCTCGATTAGTCGTGTAATAAATTTCAAACCCAATTCAAATTCGATTTTAAATTAGAATTTGTAAACTAATATTCCGTTCGCCTTTCTATATCAATTTCCATAATTTACGATTCAAAACTTCCAAATTATCAATTCAAAATCTTACAATTCGATTTCAACTTTTATTTAAACACTTCAAATATTGATTCAAGTTCGTATAAAATTTTTATTTCGAAATCATTTATATTAATTTAATTTATCATTCAAATCAATTTAAATTCATTGATGGATTTCATTCAATATTCATTAAGTTTATTTATCATTTAAACAATTCCTATTTAAATTCTAACTCTTAAGATCAATTACTTAAGTTCAACTTCGTTATCAAAGTTTAAATTTAAGTTAAATTCAACAAATCAAATTTTTTAAACTACAAGCCTTACATTAGTTTCAATAAAACGCACTTTATTTCTTGTTAAAGAAATTCAATTTCATTTCTTTATTTACATAGTTACACATTTCAAAACTCAATTAATAAAGAAACTAAATTTCACGTATTCAAGAATTTCAATTTCACTTATTAACTTACTTAAATAATTTTCCAAAGCTAAATAAATAAAGAAACCCAATTTCATTTATTAACGAAGTTCAGATTCACTTAATCAAAAGTTCAATTTCAATTATCAAAGAATTTAAATTTTTATTTAATTCTCAAATAATTCAATCTTATTCAATTATTAAATGATTTCAAACTTAATTATTGATATTTTCAGAACTTAATTATTAACAATTCCAAATTATAAATTCAAACTTAATTCAATGAATAATTCCAAATTTTATTGTCAAATAATTTATTTTAAAACAACATTCTTTAAATAACTACTATGTTAATATTTTTGTTTCGAATTTTTAAAATATTAACATTTTCCTTTCGAGTTCCAACTTCATTTCAAATCTTATTATTTATTTAAATAAAATCTTTATTTTATTTTTAAATCAAATCATTGACCAATTGGGTTTTATTTAATTCTCTATCCTAAGTCAAGTTCATTTGGGTATTTATCATTTCAACCCGATTCCAATTCAATTCAAAAATCGAAGCAAAGCAAAGTGAACTTGCAGTGTGATAACTGGGATGGTGTCAAGTAAATAAACAGGCAATAACAACGATCAATAACAATTAAATAATTGATTCAAATAGTCCCGAAATAATCGTATTAATTTACATTGTTGTTTGTGCAAATTATACAATTATTTCTAGAATCTACACTATCATTTCGTGTAGATTAAAGATAATTACTTTAATATTTGTACGGTTCTTCACTTGTCATTCAGTATTCAATTTCATACAACATCAATTTAAACAATAACATTTAAATGGCTCGAGGTGTATTTTGCCAAATTTCTATGTGTCAATTAATTTCAACATTTAAAGGGTCATAGTATGCAAATGTCATCTAATCAAGTTGAACAGATATCCAATTTAACTATCCTCCGTCAATTTCAAATTTAAATTATTTATCACTTCTACATTAACAATTTAACGTCCAATGTTAACATCAAACAATCAATCATTTATCAACCAATACTGTATTATTATTGCATAAATAACAGATAATAGTGTCAGATGTCACAGGTGAACTGATAAAGGTAAAAACATGCATATAACAGTGCAAATAACTAACAGTCGCATATTTCAATTGTCGTTTCAATTGAAATCAAATTTAATAAATAAAAGAACATTAATCGTGAGTGATTACTCACCTTTCGAGGCTAGAGGAAAGTACGAGAATGGAAGCGAGTTGTGCATCCAAACATGAATTCCAAAGCGAAACTAGATTGGCACGAATCAACGAACGAATCTGATAAATAGGAATAGACGAATCAGATCAGGACTATCGATGGAGGGAATTTGTATAAGTGAATATACAAATATAACCATATATGTCAAATCACTTCGACTTTAAGCATATATTAAATTAAGTATATGTGTATACGCAAATAAATGACTATGCGTTACCAAATATGCAGACTTGACCTTATCTCAACTAACATTTAAAAATACACGGCTTAAATATATGTATTGTACCACATTATATGAAAAATATGCATGCATAAAACATGTTATTACATTCTATAGTTATCAAAACATATTACGTTATAAAACCAAACACATACTCAACATACAACAATATGCAGACAAGCTTATATATTCTAATGTATTTACAACATCAACACCAATATATATATATAACTATTCGAAACCTATAAAATGTGTACAAATAATAACATACACATATACTTTAAATTATAAAAAAAGTATTATGTACGCTGGCGTCATAAATTTGAACGAATATGGAAGATGGTATATATAAACATAGAAACCTTCCATACTTCATAATATATAACCAAATAGAGTAGTGCTATGGTTTTAAAACAAAAGAAAACAAAAGGTATATAATTCATATATATGCGTTCAAGAAATTTTTTTTTCGCGTTATGTAAAATGTAAAATATATGCTAATGAACACACTTCACGCTGTATAATAAAATACTTACATAAACTGACGTACATGCATATATTCTTAAATTTTATATATACAGAAACTTATATATACACCCTTTTACCCTTATAGAAAGCAAGATACCCTATATACATGCATATTGAAAAACATATATGGACAATCATAAACAAAATTTAAACAGAAGGTGGAAGACCATGAAACATACATTTATTTATATTTAAAATTTTAATATATGTAAAAAGTGTAACTTACACCGTGAGGAGAGAATGGTGGCTCGACCGCACAAAGGCGAAAGGCCTGATGGTGATGCGGCTTCAATTGAGGAGGCGACCAGATCTCGATGCCATGGCGCGTGATGCGGGAAGAGGAAGTCATGATGAGTGTAAATAGAATGGTTATATATAAACTAGCTGGGCAGAGCGAGCTGGGCGTGTGGAGCTCAGGGAGGAGCGAGCTGGGCGGAGCACAGTGGTCGGCACTGGGTGATGCGGTGGAAGGAAGTGGGGCCGATCTCGCCATTGCTTTAATGTGTAGCAGAGCAAGCATGAGGGAAAGAAGGCGGAGAGTGGGACACAGTTGCACTAGCTAGCCGTGGGAAGGTGAGTGTTTTTCAGGTTACAGCAAAGATGCAAAATGTGGAGCTTCTCTCTTTTATAGCTTCCGATGTGGCAATGTCTCTAAGCTCCGAAGCCTTTTCCCATGTATCTTCAGTTAACTTCTTCTTTGAAGCAGTAATGAGTTGAAAGTTTGCATCAGCAAGCGTGGCTATTTCATTGATAGCAATGTTGACCTTGTCAAATGTAAGCCTTCCTCTCATATACGATGACAGTGTATCAAGCTCCTCTGAACTGACATACCAACGAGGTGCAGCACTTCAGACCCTTTTCTCCTTATGCAATAGCACAGATTCATCCTTGACTACAGTTGTTATAAATGGATGATCATATTGCATCACATCAACTAGAGCACGGGAAGGGGTACTATCAGGTAAGGCTAAGCTTTGTTGCCTACCAGGTGGTAAGTGATCAAGCACGTGTTGCAACTTCCTTTGTTGCCACATTGAGATGTCGATGATTTTTTTTAATAATAATAAGAGAGGTTGGAGCTTGGGTTTAAGCTTGAAATGCAAGGGAGAAAGAAAGATGTGAAAAAATAGACAGCGCATATAT
This sequence comes from Allium cepa, assembly GCA_030765085.1. Taxonomy (NCBI): domain Eukaryota; kingdom Viridiplantae; phylum Streptophyta; class Magnoliopsida; order Asparagales; family Amaryllidaceae; genus Allium; species Allium cepa. Next base: position 953,475,375 of record CM060941.1, on the reverse strand, counting down.
CACTACACGTTGTATTATTATTATAAATTGCACTAAATAAATCAACAGACACATGAAGGTGGAGGCTGGAAAGGCATGGTAGGGTAGAGCCACATAATTCAAGGAGAAGTACACAAACTGTTTCATGAATGTGAAAAGTGTGAGTACAGAATATTGAAAAGGTAGAATAGTAAGACTTATAATTAAATTCTGGAAATATGAAATAGTTACGGTAGAGCAAAATGTTTAAAGCGGTACTGATATGGGTAGCCGTTTTTGCGGATTCCATTGTGAACCGTACTTCAAAACACAGAATTGAATTTTCCGTAGAGATCAATACGACGAGATGATCAAAACGGTATACAGATATTAGTGGTGCGATTATCTGATCAAAAGTCGATGCTAATTCAGTTAATTAAATTAATTAAAATCATTAAAATATCCGGGTTGTTACAACATATGCGCATAAATGTGTTGATTTTAAAAGCAAATGCCATGAAGATAAATAAGATTTTTACATTGTTTATCATTAAATGATTGATTTGGGGTTGAATAATGTTACTTGAGAAGATATAATATGTAACAACCAGGTATTTTCAACCATTCGCATCCGCACATGTCGGACTTGAATTGCTCAAATTACCACGTTGTAGATCAAATCTGGAAAATCTCAGAATATATAGAAAATAAAAATCACAGATCACAGACACAGATTAATAATAGTGCAGCGCCGGTAAAAGAAATAGTAGTTCATGAAGCTACTATGTAAATATATCAGAGTCACAGAAGATACAACAGAAGAAATAAAGTACAAAATGAATACTTGTCTCAAGATGATAACCAAGTACAAAATGAATACAACACTGGGATCAACAGGATAACTGGAAGTGAAATAGATAAAACTAGACCAGAGTGTGACGCCCCACCTCTATATCCACGCTAGCCAAGAACATTACGGTGAATGCTGTCAACTAGCATGGAGAATAAGGCTGTTGAGGAGCGACCATCCGTGTAATTGCTTTGCGCGAGCATTGATATGTCATATAGTATAACATGCATTTCTTTATCAAGAGGGAAATCCGACATACCGACACAAACTCAAAGCTACTACACAGTGGCTATAATATCTTCAGAAACAAATATAGAAATAAACATAACATAAATCAGTCACAGACAATTCATATCACAAAGGCGGAAATAGATATGAATATTATAATAGGAAGTGTATATCAGAGTAGTGGTCTAAAAAGATCAACAATAACACAAAAGAATAGTTACAAGAACTACACAAAAGAATAAGTATACATCATGGAGTCTATATCTCAAGTGTATACAACAAAATAACTACTAATCTAAGTAGTTAGCTGAAAGTCAGAGAAATCAATCCCAAGTGAGAAGTCAAGCTGAAGCACCTGTAACATCTCGGTCTGACCCGAGTATTATCTAATAAGAAAATAATAAACGGATCAGTCTAACTATAAATATCAGATGAAACGATATAGAGTAAAAGAGATGACTAAACACATAATAATCACAATGCCAAGCCGTGATATATATAAGTAATTGAAAATCAACAAGAGATTAATCAATATCACAAAATCTACACAAGAATCAAAGAAATGTCATACTCCTTATTTCGTTCACCAAACCATAAATATTGACGATTATATCAATGTCAATCACAAATGTCAATGACACACAAATTCACCAATGCACAAATATTAATAAAACTTATCAATGGAAATCACGAAAATTGGTGAAACATAAATTCTAGAAATCATCTCAAGAAATCCAGAAATCACAAAAAGGGGGGAGGCCTATCACAAACGGGAGCATAAAACTCACCAACACGTGTATCACAAACGGAACGCTAATTCCATGGTTGCTAACCGTCACAAATTGAGCCGAAACTCCACAAATGACCCGAAGACCATGGGTTGCTACCCCACCAATTTGAGTCGAAAACTCCACAAAACGGTGTTTAGACTCCCTCGCAGACAATGAGACATCGCACATTGCCAGTCTAAATCACAAAGATGATCGTCATGATCAACGAGAAGTGTCAATTACACTAAGCTAGTAAATATATGAGTTTAGCTTCATATCCCATAACCACTTGCTTAACTTAAATATTTACGAACAAACTGTAGATCTCCACTGTAAAATTGTCACAAGAGATTCAATCGAACAAGTCCAAGAATTAACCGACGAAGTAAACGCAAGCGTTTCATACCACTCGTTTTACTAAGTCATTTAATTAGATTTCTCATACGAGTAAGGTAAAGGTTTGTATATACTAATAAATTGGAAATGTGATGTCCCGGAAATAGGCAATAATTATTTAATAATTTCATTGATAATTATTTTAAAATGTGAAAATATTGATTTAATGATTTAATTCAAACAGAAATTCTCTTTTGAAAATTAACAATTATTTAGTTTGTTAATGGTATTCTTTTTCAAATGTTAAAAATATTTAAGTAATAAATTCATCTTTCTAAAATTGATTTAAAAATATTTTATTTATAATGTATAAATGTTTATACATTGTAAATAGAGGATTTGGTTTTAATTTTAATTTATATTAAATAAAGGATATTTTCTAATTATTATATATAAATGTATAATTTGTAAATTGATTTAAATTAATTTAAACTAGTATTGTAAACTTTTCAAAGGGTTTGTTTTAAAAATCTTTCTTATATCTTTATAGAAATGTAGGTGAGTATTTATTTTGTTTATAAAAATCAATATAGTTTAAATTTTGTTTTATAATAAAAATCTGTTTTTTTTATTTTAAAATTGATTTTCTTTTGAAAAAAGACTTAGTTCATTCTTGTTTAAGTATAACATTTGATTTAAACCTTTTGAAATAAAATTGAATTCAACCTTTCTTTTCTTTTAAGAATCTTTTCTTTTGAAATGTAGTTTCATAAAGAATATTATTTTAAAAATAATTAAGGAAACATTTAAAATGAGTAATTTTATAAAAGAAGTTTTCTTGTAGATAAACATTTACATAAACATGTAAAATTAAATTGAATATTATTTTAGATAGATATAAAAACACATTCATAAACTAAGAAACTTATTTTTATATTAAATTTGAATATGTGTTAAGCTTCTAACACAAGAGGAAAACACTTGTAATCACATAACAAATTAATACAACAAGTGGCAATTGTTTTAAATCTCATTATTTAAATTTTTGATAGGAGAAACATAGTAATTCATTTGTCAAAACATTCTCTTCAAAATTGAAAATTTGAGAATCAAAATTTCAGTAAATCTAAAACCTAAAACAAGTGCATGTTTACAAATCTGCAAATCATTTCTACAAACTTCATATCTGCAATTTAAATCTGCAAACAACAACTTCAAATTTGCAACCTACCTGCAATCTAAATTCTGCAAATCAATCTCCAAACTTCAATCTATATGTGCAATCAATTTCTTAAATTTGCAAAATGAAGAATGGAGTCTGCATACCATTTTTCCACATCAAATCTGGAGTGCAACTTCAATCCAAAATTTGGAGGGTCTGCATGAAATCTTCATCAACCAGAGAAGTAATTTCTGCAATCAAATACAAGTCAGGACCTGAAAATTATGATCTGCTTCTCTGGAATATGAATCTGCACCTAAAATTGTCTCTGCATTCTTCAAATTAAAAAGGTGACTAAACCTTTATTTTTAAAAACAGTTTCTCCTTTAAAATAAATGCTTTAGGAAAAAAAAATAGAACTAAAGACTAATGCATACTGTTTTTAACAAGAATCAAAACTGCAGTGCCTTTATGTGGTGAATAATTTCACAATTTATAAGCTTAAGTTTCTGTGCATGTGAAGTGGGTAGAAATATGTATGTTTGTGTGGTTTATATTGATAAATATTCTGTGTACTTATACATAAATATGTATATATATGTGCTGCTGCAGGTATCTGCAAACCTGATGTGTTTTTTTAAAAAAAACTAAGAGTTATTTAGAATCCATTATCACCTGATTTGATATCAAGTAGAATTTGTAGTATAAACAAACTTTGTTGTTTAGAATGAAATGTTAGTTATAAACCAAAATTTAACTATATTTAAAATTCTGTATTCTCTGGAAAACATTTATAACAGAAAATATTTTCTAGAAGTAAGTATATCAATCTTTTAAAAACATTAAAACAGTTTGTAGCAGAATGCATGATTGAATTCATGGATTTTGGAAACTAATGTTACAGTTTTAAATAAACTGTTAAGGGAAAGGCATTCCTGTTTAAAAACAGAAATAGGAAAATTTGAAAATTTCTGTAGGCTAGTGAATTTAGGGGTTAAGAGGCCTACTGTAGTGGAGTTTTGATGTAAGTATGTTATGGGAAATTGGTGATGGATGTTCAGAAGGGGAAGAGATGATATTTGGGTGTTTTCAGGTTTTCAAAATCCTGGTTTTAAGGGTTGCAGTGTTGTAATTTTGAAGGTCTGCACATCCACTATGTTGCATCGAGTGGGGTAAGGATTTGAGAGGTTGTGTAGGGAGTGTAGAGGTAGCTATGGCCAAGGTCGTCTCGATGATGGTGGCCGGAGGTGGTATTTCTGGGTGTTGACAGGTTGGTCTTGGTTGCGGTGGTAACTCAGGTGAACTATTGGGGTGTGCAGGGTTTTGTCCCGAAGTAATCCTTGGGTAGTTTTTCTTCTGACTCGAAGCAAGGGGTTGGGAAACTCGAAGTAAAAGAGGGGTTTCTCGGGTAAGTTGGCTACAGGGTTTAAAACAAAGAATTTTGCAGTTTTTAAATTTTTAAATGAATCCATCTTTTTAAAGTTGGATTTTGATTCAAGTATAAGTTGAAAACTGAATTCAAATAAAGTTTGAAACCCAAAAGTTTTCAAAATGAAACTTTTAAATTTAAACAAGTTTAAATTCAGTTTTAAGTTAAGTTTAAAAACAGTTTTAGGTTTTGGACCTGAAAGTTATTTTGCAGTTTTTTTTAAATGGTGAATGAAATTCAATTTAGTGCAGGAACTGATTCAAGGGTAACTTGAATCTGAATTCAAATGTAATTTTGAATTAAAAGTTTTTTTAAAAAATGAAAATCTTAAAATTTAAACAAGATTTAAATATGGGTTTAAGTCAAGATATAAAACAGTTTCAGGTTTGTTTTAAACCAGAATTAGATTTAAATAGTCTTTTGCAAGTTTTTAAAAGTATGAACAGATTTAAATGTTTAAGCAAAACTTAAATTTGTTTTTGAATTCAAAATTAAAAATTGTTCTCAAGTTTCTTTGAAAACCAGTTTTGAATTCAAAGAGTTGTAAATTTAAAATGAATGAACATATTCAAAAGTTTAAGAGAAATTGATTTCAAATAAGTTTTAAAACTTGAAAGAATTTTTTCCTTTAGTATTTGAATTAAAATATGAAGTGTTTAATTTAAATTTTGAATTGAAATAGTCAATTTAAATCTTTCTTTATATTTCGATAATGAATGTTCTTTAACATTCATTTTGTTGTAAGGTTTATAATTATTTTAATTTGAATTAATGATGATTAAACATTTTAAATATCAAATTTCTAAATAGAATTTGAATTTAAATTTAGAAATGTATTGTTTTAATACATTTTGAATTTAAATGAGTCATTTAATAAGTAATTAAATTATTTTGAAAATAGTTAAAATAATTAAGGATTTTACTTAATTATTTGATTTTTAAATAATGGTTTAGATTAATATTAATTAGAAATGTTCTATTAATAATTAATCTAATTCAAATTTTCTTAAGTATTTAATTATGAAATGTAATTAATTAATTAATGGTGATAATTATTTAAGGATAATTAAGTAATTAATTAATGTAATTAATTCTGATAATTAATTAGATTAATTAATTGAATCTAATTAATTGTAATTTGTTAAATATAATTAATTGTTAAAGTAATTAAGGAATTAATTACTTATTGTAGTTAAATTTAATATTGTGATTTATTTAAGTTAATTAATTTAGTTTAATTAATTTTAATAAATCATTTGATGATTTTAAGATTGTAATTACTTAATGTAATTAATGGAGCAGGATTACTTAGAGAAGTAATAATGATAATTACTGGAATGTAATTAGTAATTTGGATAATTACTTTCGTAATTAATTAAGGAATTAATTAATGATTAATTATTGGATAATTAATTTGTTAATGAGTAATTAAAGATAGTTAATTACTTCATTTAATATTAATCAAGGTGATTAATAATTAGATTAATTTCCAAATGTAAATAAATTTTAATTCATTCAAATATTAAAAATCATTAATTATTATAATTAATGATGTAATTAAGGATTGTTTGATTAAGTTAAATTAAAATAAGTGATTAATTAGTTGTAATTAATCAAGAAGAAATATAATTAATTATAATTAATTAATAAATGAGTAATTAAATGTTAATTACTTATGATTAAGGTTAATTAATTTATGAAATTAATTAAAGACTAATTACTCATTGTAATTAGTGAATGATTAATCAAAGTTGTTTAATCAAGTTAAATACTTAGTGATTAATTAATTAACTGGGTTAATTAATTAATGGATGTTAAGCAGGATTTAAATGAGTAATTAAAGTAATATAAATTAATTAGAGATGGTTGTAATTAATTTAATTCATTTTAAATTAAATCATTGCTTATGGATGGTATTGGTTGAATGGTTGTGATCTCAGTAATGAGATTAGTTGTATCTATATGATACGAATGTTTGGTTTAAGTATGATGGTTTGTGATGGATTATTTGGTTGTGATGATTATCTGTTATGGATGATACAGATTATCTGTTATGATGTGAATGTGCTTATCTATTGTGAGATGTAGTTTATCTATCTGTGTGAATTAGATAATAATGAAATAAGTTAATTGTTTAAACCCTTAAGTACAACTTGGACATTAAAATGGCGTTTGGTTTCGATGAGACCGGGATCGGGTTTCCATATTTGGATATCCGAAAACCACATTGATTCCAATTAAACGTTAGGTCGTTAATCCAAGTGGAGCAAGTGAAGACTCGAGGTGTAAGGGATATACGTCAGTATAACTCTGTGGGTGATTCCGTACTGAGTTTGACGGAATAGTGCTTATAGATTCGAGAAGGTGATTTAGAGTGCAAGGGTTATCGTCGTTAACTCTGAGGGTGATTCCAATACGAGTGTAACGAGATAATGCCTTCGGTTTCGTTCGAACCCGGAACGAACTTGTATGGATTGAATGCTTTCAGAACATCGTCAGGTGGACGATGAGCATTGTAAGTTTGAGATGTCCTAACGGTAATCGTAACCTCAAGCCTCATCAACCGGGAATGGCTAAAACAGGGGAGGTGCAGCAAAGCTTCGTGGGTAGCCCCCACTTGAGAGCAAGATTTATCCCTGTCTAGAGGTCCCTTTATATTCGGCTGTGTGGCGGTTGGTGACGACCAATCTGCGGGGTAGTCTTGTTCGGAACTGTTCAGTAAGGAAAAGGTCCGGCTTTGTGTTGCAGGGGAGTGGGAGTACTCCTCGGTACGGTGATCTAGGCCACGTACTGTGACGGGCGGTACCCCAGTAGCCCTGCCATTGATGGAAACCTAATTTTTCCTACGAGACCCTACGGTTTTGTTTGTATACCTATGTAGCTGGAATTTAATAAATGTAACAATTTCGGCTATTTCTTATTTACTTGAAAACCCTAGACACTATTATAATATCACTGGATTTCCTATCAAATGTTTTTGTTAGCGTAAGGTAAAAACTTTTCCATGTTTATGTGTGGCAAGTCTTACGTGATACCCTTTGTTTTCAAAGGATTTTCTAAAGTTAAGCAACTTTTATCCCCGTTTACTCACACCAGACCCCTTTCTGACCTGAGTGTTTATTTTCTGTTTTATTAAACTCTTGGGTACTCATATTACGTATGAGTAGTCAAGTGATTCAGGATTTCTTTGACGAGTTCTGGAGGAGAAAATGGAGCAGGAGGCTTCAGCGTGTAGATATTTTTAGTGGTTCCGCTGTGTCTGAGTTGTATCTGTTTCTCTGATGTACTTGGATTGTAATCGCTAGACAGACGTTTATAACAGTCTAGTTTGTGTTGTATTAGCTGTTTAACTCTGACGTATATGATACTATGTAAAGTTTTATGTGATATATTATAATTTATTCGATTCCGCCGTGACATTCTGATGTTGTCTGTTCTTTCTTTCCTTTCTTTTCTCTTTCCTATCCCTTTCTTTCTTCTTAGCGATGCGACTTCCTAGAGTTTGAAAGTTGGGTCGTTACACCGTGGTATCAGAGCTCTCTAGGTTGAGCGAATACCTAGACACTGGAGTGGTGTCCTTTTTGAGAGAGCGTATTTTTAATTTTGAATATATATATATATATATATATATATATATTATTTATTTCTACCTATTTGATTGGGTCACCTATTCAGGTTTTCCAATAAGTAATAAAGGTAGATAGGGTAGTGGTGTGTGTAACACAACTACCAATGGTTGGAGTTCGAGTGTTTGAGGTTGGAAGTGATCTGCTAGGACAGTGTTGGGCATCTTGAGTAGTTCTGCAGTTGGTGAAGGATTTCACCAATCTCTGAAGGAAATCTTTTCAAGATTCGGAATTTATCTTTGGATTGTAAGCTTGGTATCACTCGGGTGAGTGGATTTTCTTGAGTTTGGATTAGTTAGAAGTACTGAGGCCAGCATGGTATCTTGGCAACCTTAGGAAGGAGTTCTGTCTATATTTGAGTTTGAGACTCAGTTCGGCAGAATGTTTTGAGCTTGGTTTGGGAGCGAGTTTCCTGAGAGATATCTGTCTATCTGGAAGACTCTATTGTGAAGAGGCTGGTGCAGCTTTGAGGTTCGATTAGCTTTTGGATAAGGAAGCTTTGGCAGCAGTAGCAGCTGTGTGTGGCCTGTTTCTTCGATGATTCGGAAGTCTCTGATGGTTCTTCAGTCAGTAGTTCGGGCAGATGGTGGAGCTTGTCCATTTCTTCTGGAAGCTCAGTTGGGTGTGATGTTTGTGGTAAAGAGGTGGACCCCTAGTTTCTTCTTTTGAAGGCCTTAGTTGTTCTGTTTGTTGAAGAGAGAACGATTTCTTGGAATCTGAATTGAGTGAGATCGCAAAAGTGACTTGCGATGGTTCGGAAGTTCTCTAAGTGTTCTTTGTTTTGGGATTGAAACATCTCTAGTGGATGTTTGAGTTTTCGAAGTGGTTTGGTATTTTCTGGATATCTTCGAAGGAGTTAAGATTTGCATCCATTGAGAGTTGAGTTCTGATTCGACTTGATTCTTGGAGCTTTACCGGTGAATCAGATTAGTAGGAGGTTCTTTGTGACTGTGATCTGTTTAAGTTGGTAGGATTTATTGGATCCAGTTTTCTGGTTGGATTTTTGTTGTGATGTTTGTGACCGAATCGGATAGGTCACTGAGATTTTATGGAATTTGATAAACAATACTCCGGGATAAGTTGATCAAGTTATACTTGTGTTCATTAACAGCATTCTCGAAATCAGAGTGGCGCAGTGAAAGCATGGTGGCAGCTATTCCAGAATAGGAGCAGCATCGATTCTTTGGGAATTTGAGTTTTGTCTTGGATCAGAGGATTTCTACAGGAAATTTATTTTGGATCTGGAGACTTGATTGTTTTGTATCTGTTTGTTTTCCAAATAGAGTAGTTTGTCTGAAGACTTCTGATATTTGTGTAGTAGAGTTTGTGTGGTAGATTTGTTTGATCTAGAAGGTTGGAGGCAGCCCAGGATCGATATGAGAGATTTGTGGATATGAGTATTGGATCTTTCTGTTTCCTCTTGAGAGTTAAGTGTTTGGTCTACAGGATTGAATTTCCAGTTCGGATGGCTGGAAATTGATTTGTTTTTCACGTATCTCTGAGGGAGTACGTGTATGGTTTACCTCTGGTTTTAGAATCAGTAGTTCTGGGAGATTTGGGAGTTGATCAGGACTTGTCTGTGGTCCTGTATTCTGTTTAGATTCGTAGATCTAGATTCATAGGAGCTCTAGACCTAAGTGGTGTAGTTAGTTTAGATTCTGTAGGACGAGTGTCCCGGTGTTTGTACCTGGGAAACTCTAGGGAATCTTATCTAGAATTTTGTCTCGATAGATAGAATTGTTTGTTTGAATTGATTGCTATGGTTGCTAGTATTTGGTTGATAGTATATGTTTTCTATTTTAAATTTAAAATCTGTAGGGGATTACTAAATTGCCTTTGCTTTTAAATTTCAGGGACGAAATTCTTTTAAGGGGGAGGAATGTGATGTCCCGGAAATTTAGGCAATAATTATTTAATAATTTCATTGATAATTATTTTAAAATGTGAAAATATTGATTTAATGTTTTAATTCAAACAGAAATTCTCTTTTGAACATTAATAATTATTTAGTTTTTTAATGGTATTCTTTTCAGATGTTAAAAATATTTAAGTGATAAATTCATCTTTCTAAAACTGATTTAATTTTTTTTATATAATGTATAAATGTTTATACATTGTAAATAGAGGATTTGGTTTTAATTTTAATTTATATCAAATAAAGGATATTTTCTAATTGTTATATATAAATGTATAATTTGTAAATTGATTTAAATTAATTTAAATTAGTATTGTAAACTTTTCAAAGGGTTTGTTTTAAAACTCTTTCTTATATCTTTATAGAAATGTAAGTAAGTATTTATTTTGTTTATAAAAATGAATATAGTTTAAATTTTGTTTTATAATAAAAATCTGTTTTGTTTTATTTTAAAATTGTTCTTCTTTTGAAATAAGACTTAGTTCATTCTTGTTTAAGAATAACATTTGATTTAAACCTTTTGAAATAAAATTGAATTCAGCCTTTCTTTTCTTTTAAAAATCTTTTCTTTTGAAATGTAGTTTCATAAAGAATATTATTTTAAAAATAATTAAGCAAACATTTAAAATGAGTAATTTTATAAAAGAAGTTTTGTTGTAGATAAACATTCACATAAACATGTAAAATTAAATTAAATATTGTTTTAGATAGATTTAAAAACACATTCATAAACTAAGAAACTTATTTTTATATTAAATTTGAATATGTGTTAAGCTTTTAACACAAGAGGAAGACACTTGTAATCACATAACAAATTAATACAACAAGTGGCAATTGTTTTAAATCTCATTATTTAAATTTTATATAGGAGAAACATAGTAATTCATTTGTTAAAACATTCTCTTCAAAATTGAAAATTTGAGAATCAAAATTTCAGTAAATCTAAAACTTAAAACAAGTGCATGTTTACAAATCTGCAAATCATTTCTACAAACTTCATATCTGCAATTTAAATCTGCAAACAACAACTTCAAATTTGCAACCTACCTGCAATCTAAATTCTGCAAATCAATCTCCAAACTTCAATCTATATCTGCAATCAATTTCTTAAATCTGCAAAATGAAGAACGGAGTCTGCATACCATTTTTCAACATCAAATATGGAGTGCAACTTCAATCCAAAATTTGGAGGGTCTGCATGGAATCTTCATCAACCAGAGAAGTAATTTCTGTAATCAAATACAAGTGAGGACCTGAAAATTGTGATCTGCTTCTCTGGAATATGAATATGCACCTAAAATTGTCTCTGCATTCTTCAAATTAAAAAGGTGAGTAAACCTTTACTTTTAAAAACAGTTTCTCCTTTAAAATAAATGCTTTAGGAAAAAAATAGAACTAAAGACTAATGCATACTGTTTTTAACAAGAATCAAAACTGCAGTGCCTTTATGTGGTGAATAATTTCACAATTTATAAGCTTAAGTTTCTGTGCATGTGAAGTAGGTAGAAATATGTATGTTTGTGTGGTTTATATTGATAAATATTCTGTGTACATATACATAAATATGTATATATATGTGCTGCTGCAGGTATCTGCAAACCTGATGTGTTTTTTTTAAATCTAAGATTTATTTAGAATCCATTATCACCTGATTTGATATCAACTAGAATTTGAAGTATAAACAAACTTTATTGTTTAGAATGAAATGTTAGTTATAAACCAAAATTTAACTATATTTGAAATTCTGTAGTCTCTAGAAATCATTTATAACAGAAAATATTTTCTAGAAGTAAGTATATCAATCTTTTAAAAACATTAAAACAGTTTGTAGCAGAATGCATGATTGAATTCATGGATTTTGGAAACTAATATTATAGTTTTAAATAAACTGTTAAGGGAAAGGCATTTCTGTTTAAAAACAGAAATAGGAAAATTTGAAAATTTCTGTAGGCTAGTGAACTTAGGGGTTAAGATGCCTACTGTAGTGGAGTTTTGACGTAAGCATGTTAGGGGAAATTGGTGATGGATGTTCAGAAGGGGAAGAGATGATATTTAGGTGTTTCCAGGTTTTCAAAACCCCGGTTTTAAGGGTTGCAGTGTTGTAATTTTGAAGGTCTGCACATCCATTATGTTGCATCGAGTGGGGTAAGGATTTGAGAGGTTGTGTAGGGAGTGTAGAGGTAGCTATGGCCAAGTTCGTGTCGATGATGGTAGCTGGAGGTGGTATTTCTAGGTGTTGACAGGTTGGTCTTGGTTGCAGTGGTAACTCAGGTGAACTATTGGGGTGTACAGGGTTTTGTCCCGAAGTAATCCTCGGGTAGTTTTGCTTCTGACTCGAAGCAAGGGGTTGGGAAACTCGAAGTAAAAGAGGGGTTTCTCGGGTAAGTTGGCTACAGGGTTTAAAACAGAGAATTTTGCAGTTTTTAAATTTTTAAATGAATCCATCTTTTTAAAGTTGGACTTTGATTCAAGTATAAGTTGAAAACTGAATTCAAATAAAGTTTGAAACCCAAAAGTTTTAAAAATGAAACTTTTAAATTTAACAAGTTTATATTCAGTTTTATGTTAAGTTTAAAAACATTTTCAGGTTTTAAACCTGAAAGTTATTTTGCAGTTTTTTTAAATGGTGAATGAAATTCAATTTAGTGCAGGAATTGATTCAAGTGTAACTTGAATCTGAATTCAAATGTAATTTTGAATTCAAAGTTTTAAAAAAAAAATGAAAATCTTAAAATTTAAACGAGATTTAAATATGGGTTTAAGTCAAGATATAAAACAGTTTCAGGTTTGTTTTAAACCAGAATTAGATTTAAATAGTTTTTTGTAAGTTTTTAAAAGTATGAACATATTTAAATGTTTAAGAAAAACTTAAATTTGTTTTTGAATTCAAAATTAAAAATTGTTCTCAAGTTTCTTTGAAAACCAGTTTTGAATTCAAACAGTTGTAAATTTAAAATGAATGAACATATTCAAAAGTTTAAGAGAAATTGATTTCAAATAAGTTTTAAAACTTGAAAGAATTTGTTTCCTTTAGTATTTGAATTAAAATATAAAGTGTTTAATTTAAATTTTGAAATTGAAATAATCAATTTAAATCTTTCTTTATATTTAGGTAATGAATGTTCTTTAACATTCATTTTGTTGTAAGGTTTATAGTTATTTTAATTTGAATTAATGATGATTAAACATTTTAAAAATCAAATTTTTAAATAGAATTTGAATTTAAATTTAGAAATGTATTTTTTTAATACATTTAGAATTTAAATGAGTCATTTAATAAGTAATTAAATTATTTTGAAAATATTTAAAATAACTAAGGATTTTACTTAATTGTTTGATTTTTAAATAATGGTTTAGATTAATATTAATTAGAAATGTTATATTAATAATTAATCTAATTCAAATTTTCTTAAGTATGTAATTATTGAAATGTTATTAATTAATTAATGGTGATAATTATCTAAGGATAATTAAGTAATTAATTAATGTAATTAATTTTGATAATTAATTAGATTAATTAATTGAATCTAATTAATTGTAATTTGTTAAATATAATTAATTGTTAAAGTAATTAAGGAATTAATTACTTATTGTAATTAATTATAATATTATGATTTATTTAAGTTAATTAATTTAGTTTAATTAATTTTAATAAATCATTTGATGATTTTAAGAATGTAATTACTTAATGTAATTAATGGAGCAGGATTACTTAGAGAAGTAATAATGATAATTACTGGAACGTAATTAGTAATTTGGATAATTACTTTCGTAATTAATTAAGGAATTTATTAATGATTAATTATTGGATAATTAATTTGTTAATGAGTAATTAAAGATAGTTAATTACTAAATTTAATATTAATCAAGGTGATTAATAATTAGATTAATTTCTAAATGTAAATAAATTTTAATTCATTTAAATATTAAAGATCATAAATTATTATAATTAATGATGTAATTAAGGATTGTTTGATTAAGTTAAATTAAAATAAGTGATTAATTAGTTGTAATTAATCAAGAAGAAATATAATTAATTAATAAATGAGTAATTAAATGTTAATTACTTATGATTAAGGTTAATTAATTTATGAAATTAATTAAAGACTAATTACTCATTGTAATTAGTGAATGATTAATCAAAGTTGTTTAATCAAGTTAAATACTTAGTGATTAATTAATTAACCGGGTTAATTAATTAATAGATGTTAAGCAGGATTTAAATGAGTAATTAAATTAATCTAAATTAATTAGAGATGGTTGTAATTAATTTAATTGATTTTAAATTAAATCATTGCTTATGGATGTTATTGGTTGAAAGGTTGTGATCTCAGTAATGAGATTAGTTGTATCTATATGATACGAATGTTTGGTTTAAGTATGATGGTTTGTGATGGATTATTTGGTTGTGATGATTATCTGTTATGGATGATACAGATTATCTGTTATGATGTGAATGTGCTTATCTATTGTGAGATGTAGTTTATCTATCTATGTGAATTAGATAATAATGAAATAAGTTAATTGTTTGAACCCTTAAGTATAACTTGGACATTAAAATGGCGTTTGGTTTCGATGAGACCGGGATCGGGTTTCCATATTTGGATATCCGAAAACCACATCGATTCCAATTAAACGTTAGGTCGTTAATCCAAGTGGAGCAAGTGAAGACTCGAGGTGTAAGGGCTATACGTCAGTATAACTCTGTGGGTGATTCCGTAATGAGTTTGACGGAATAGTGCTTATAGATTCGAGAAGGTGATTTAGAGTGCAAGGGTTATCGTCGTCAACTCTGAGGGTGATTCCAATACGAGTGTAATGAGATAATGCCTTCGGTTTCATTCGAACCCGGAACGAACTTGTATGGATTGAATGCTTCCAGAACATCGTCAGGTGGACGATGAGCATTCTAAGTTTGAGATGTCCTAAAGGTAATCGTAACCTCAAGCCTCATCAACCGGTGACGGCTAAAACAGGGGAGGTGCAGCAAAGCTTCGTGGGTAACCCCCACTTGAGAGCAAGATTTATCCCTGTCTAGAGGTCCCTTTATATTCGGCTGTGTGGCAGTTGGTGACGACCAATCTGCGGGGTAGTCTTGTTCGGAACTATTCAGTAAGGAACGGGTCCGGCTTTGTGTTGCAGGGGAGTGGGAGTACTCCTCGGTACGGTGATCTAGGCCACGTACTGTGACGGGCGGTACCCCAGTAGCCCTGCCATTGATGGAAACCCAATTTTCCCTACGAGACCCTACGGTTTTGTTTGTATACCTATGTAGCTGGAATTTAATAAATGTAACAATTTCGACTATTTCTTATTTACTTGAAAATCCTAGACACTATTATAATATCACTGGATTTCCTATCAAATGTTTTTGTTAGCGTAAGGTAAAAACTTTTCCATGTTTATGTGTGGCAAGTCTTACGTGATACCCTTTGTTTTCAAAGGATTTTCTAAAGTTAAGCAACTTTTATCCCCGTTTACTCACACCAGACCCCTTTCTGACCTAAGTGTTTATTTTCTGTTTTATTAAACTCTTGGGTACTCATATTACGTATGACTAGTCAAGTGATTCATGATTGCTTTGACGAGTTCTGGAGGAGAAAATGGAGCAGGAGGCTTCAGCGTGTAGATATTTTTAGTGGTTCCGCTGTGTTTGAGTTGTATCTGTTTCTCTGATGTACTTGGATTGTAATCGCTAGACAGACGTTTATAACAGTCTAGTTTGTGTTGTATTAGCTATTTACCTCTGATGTATATGATACTATGTAAAGTTTTATGTGATATATTATAATTTATTCGATTCTGTTGTGAGATTCTGATGTTGTCTGTTCTTTCTTTCCTTTCTTTTCTCTTTTCTATCCCTTTCTTTCTTCTTAGCGATGCGACTTCCTGGAGTTTGGAAGTTGGGTCGTTACACCGTGGTATCAAAGCTCTCTAGGTTGAGCGAATACCTAGACTCTGGAGTGGTGTCCTTCTTGAGAGAGCGTATTTGTAATTTTGAATATATATGTATATATATTATTTATTTCTACCTATTTGATTGGGTCACCTGTTCAGGTTTTACAATAAGTAATAAAGGTAGATAGGGTAGTGGTGTATGTAACACAACTACCAATGGTTGGAGTTCGAGTGTTTGAGGTTGGAAGTGATCTGCTAGGACAGTGTTGGGCATCTTGAGTAGTTCTGCAGTTGGTGAAGGATTTCACCGATCTCTGAAGGAAATCTTTTCAAGATTCGGAATTTATCTTTGGATTGTAAGCTTGGTAGCACTCGGGTGAGTGGATTTTCTTGAGTTTGGATTAGTTGGAAGTACTGAAGCCAGCATGGTATCTTGGCAACCTTAGGAAGGAGTTCTATCTATATTTGAGTTCGAGACTCAGTTTGGCAGAATGTTTTGAGCTTGGTTTGGGAGCGAGTTTCCTGAGAGATATCTGTCTATCTGGAAGGCTCTATTGTGTAGAGGCTGGTGTAGCTTTGAGGTTCGATGAGCTTTTGGATAAGGAAGCTTTGGCAGCAGTAGCAGCTGTGTGTGGCCTATTTCTTCGATGATTCGAAAGTCTCTGATGATTCTTCAGTCAGTAGTCCGGGCAGATGGTGGAGCTTGTCCATTTCTTCTGGAAGCTCAGTTGGGTGTGATGTTTGTGGTTAAGAGGTGGACCACTAGTTTCTTCTTTTGAAGGCCTTAGTTGTTCTGTTTGTTGAAGAGAGAACGATTTCTTCGAATCTGAACTGAGTGAAATCGCAAAAGTGACTTGCGATGGTTCGGAAGTTCTATAAGTGTTCTTTGTTTTGGGATTGAAACATCTCTAGTGGATGTTTGAGTTTTCGAAGTGGTTTGGTATTTTCTGGATATCTTCAAAGGAGTTAAGATTTGCATCCATCGAGAGTTGAGTTCTGATTCGACTTGATTCTTAGAACTTTACCGGTGAATCAGATTAGTAGGAGGTTCTTTGTGACTGTGATCTGTTTAAGTTGGTAGGATTTATTGGATCCAGTTTTCTGGTTGGATCTTTGTTGTGATGTTTGTGACCGAATCGGATAGGTCACTGAGATTTTATGGAATTTGATGAAAAATACTCCGGGATAAGTTGATCAAGTTATACTTGTGTTCATCAACAGCATTCTCGAATCAGAGTGGCGTAGTGAAAGCATGATGGCAGCTATTCCAAAATAGGAGCAGCATCGATTCTTTGGGAATTTGAGTTTTGTCTTGGATCAGAGGATTTCTACAGGAAATTTATTTTGGATCTGGAGACTTGATTGTTTTGTATCTGTTTGTTTTCCAGATAGAGTAGTTTGTCTGAAGACTTCTGATATTTGTGTAGTAGAGTTTGTGTGGTAGATTTGTTTAATCTAGAAGGTTGGAGGCAGCCCAGGATCGATATGAGAGATTTGTGGATATGAGTATTGGATCTTTCTGTTTCCTCTTGAGAGTTAAGTGTTTGGTCTACAAGATTGAATTTCCAGTTCGGATGGCTGGAATTTGATTTGTTTTTCACGTATCTCTAAGGAAGTACGTGTATGGTTTACCTCTGGTTTTAGAATCAGTAGTTCTGGGAGATTTTGGAGTTGATCAGGACTTGTCTGTGGTCCAGTATTCTGTTTAGATTCGTAGATCTAGATTTATAGGAGCTCTAGACCTGAGTGGTGTAGTTAGTTTAGATTCTGTAGGGCGAGTGTCCCAGTGTTTGTGCGTGGGAAACTCTAGGGAATCTTATCCAGAATTTTGTCTGGATAGATAGAATTGTTTGTTTGAATTGAATGCTATGGTTGCTAGTATTTGGTTGATAGTATATGTATGCTATTTTAAATTTAAAATCTGTAAGGGATTATTAAATTACCTTTGCTTTTAAATTTCGGGGACGAAATTCTTTTAAGAAGGAGGAATGTGATGTCCCAGAAAGTTACGCAATAATTATTTAATAATTTCATTGATAATTATTTTAAAATGTGAAAATATTGATTTAATGATTTAATTCAAACAGAAATTCTCTTTTGAAAATTAATAATTATTTAGTTTGTTAATGGTATTCTTTTCAAATGTTAAAAATATTTAAGTAATAAATTCATCTTTCTAAAACTGATTTAGAAATATTTTATTTATAATGTATAAATGTTTATACATTGTAAGTAGAGGATTTGGTTTTAATTTTAATTTATATTAAATAAAGGATATTTTCTAATTATTATATATAAATGTATAATTTGTAAATTGATCTAAATTAATTTTAATTAGTATTGTAAACTTTTCAAAGGGTTTGTTTTAAAAATCTTTCTTATATCTTTACAGAAATGTAAGTGAGTATTTATTTTGTTTATAAAAATGAATATAGTTTAAATTTTGTTTTATAATAAAAATCTGTTTTGTTTTATTTTAAAATTGTTTTTCTTTTGAAATAAGACTTAGTTCATTCTTGTTTAAGTATAACATTTGATTTAAACTTTTTAAATAAAATTGAATTCAACCTTTCTTTTCTTTTAGAAATCTTTTCTTTTGAAATGTAGTTTCATAAAGAATATTATTTTAAAAATAATTAAGCAAACATTTAAAATGAGTAATTTTATAAAAGAAGTTTTCTTGTAGATAAACATTTACATAAACATGTAAAATTAAATTATATATTGTTTTAGATAGATTTAAAAACACATTCATAAACTAAGAAACTTATTTTTATATTAAATTTGAATATGTGTTAAGCTTTTAACACAAGAGGAAGACACTTGTAATCACGTAACAAATTAATACAACAAGTGGCAATTTTTTTAAATCTCATTATTTAAATTTTTGATAGGAGAAACATAGTAATTAATTTGTTAAAACATTCTCTTCAAAATTGAAAATTTGAGAATCAGAATTTCAGTAAATCTAAAACCTAAAACAAGTGCATGTTTACAAATCTGCAAATCATTTCTACAAACTTCATATCTGCAATATAAATCTGCAAACAACAACTTCAAATTTGCAACCTACCCGCAATCTAAATTCTGCAAATCAATCCCCAAACTTCAATCTATATTTGCAATCAATTTCGTAAATCTGCAAAATGAAGAATGGAGTCTGCATGAAATCTTCATCAACCAGAGAAGTAATTTCTGCAATCAAATACAAGTCAGGACCGGAAAATTGTGATCTTCTTCTCTGGAATATGAATCTCCCCCAAAATTGTCTCTGCATTCTTCAAATTAAAAAGGTGAGTAAACCTTTATTTTTAAAAACAGTTTCTCCTTTAAAATAAATGCTTTAGGAAAAAAAATAGAACTAAAGACTAATGCATAGTGTTTTTAACAAGAATCAAAACTGCAGTGCCTTTATGTGGTGAATAATTTCACAATTTATAAGCTTAAGTTTCTGTGCATGTGAAGTGGGTAGAAATATGTATGTTTGTGTGGTTTATATTGATAAATATTCTGTGTACATATACATATATATGTATATATATGTGCTGCTGCAGGTATCTGCAAACCTGATGTGTTTTTTTTTTAAAAACTAAGATTTATTTAGAATCCATTATTACCTAATTTGATATCAACTAGAATTTGTAGTATAAACAAACTTTGTTGTTTAGAATGAAATGTTAGTTATAAACCAAAATTTAACTATATTTAAAATTCTGTAGTCTCTGGAAAACATTTATAACAGGAAATATTTTCTAGAAGTAAGTATATCAATCTTTTAAAAACATTAAAACAGTTTGTAGCAGAATGCGTGATTGAATTCATGGATTTTGGAAACTAATATTACAGTTTTAAATAAACCGTTAAGGGAAAGGCATTTCTGTTTAAAAACAGAAATAGGAAAATTTGAAAATTTCTGTAGGCTAGTGAATTTAGGGGTTAAGATGCCTACTGTAGTGGAGTTTTGATGTAAGTATGTTAGGGGAAATTGGTGATGGATGTTCAGAAGGGGAAGAGATGATATTTGGGTGTTTCCAGGTTTTCAAAACCCTGGTTTTAAGGGTTGCAGTGTTGTAATTTTGAAGGTCTGCACATCCACTATGTTGCATCGAGTGGGGTAAGGATTTGAGAGGTTTTGTAGGGAGTGTAGAGGTAGCTATGGCCAAGGTCGTTTCGATGATGGTGGCTGGAGGTGGTATTTCTGGGTGTTGACAGGTTGGTCTTGGTTGTAGTGGTAACTCAGGTGAACTATTGGGGTGTGCAAGGTTTTGTCCCGAAGTAATCCTCGGGTAGTTTTGCTTCTGATTCGAAGCAAGGGGTTGGGAAAGTCGAAGTAAAAGAGGGGTTTCTCGGGTAAGTTGGCTACAGGGTTTAAAACATAGAATTTTGCAGTTTTTAAATTTTTAAATGAATCCATCTTTTTAAAGTTGGACTTTGATTCAAGTATAAGTTGAAAACTGAATTCAAATAAAGTTT
The DNA here is from genome assembly GCA_030765085.1 of Allium cepa. Lineage (NCBI taxonomy): Eukaryota > Viridiplantae > Streptophyta > Magnoliopsida > Asparagales > Amaryllidaceae > Allium > Allium cepa. Next base: position 953,454,730 of record CM060941.1, on the reverse strand, counting down.
GAAACCCAAAAGTTTTAAAAATGAAACTTTTAAATTTATACAAGTTTAAATTCAGTTTTAAGTAAAGTTTAAAAACAGTTTCAGGTTTTAAACCTGAAAGTTATTTTGCAGTTTTTTTTAAATGGTGAATGAAATTCAATTTAGTGCAGGAATTGATTCAAGTGTAACTTGAATCTGAATTCAAATGTAATTTTGAATTCAAAGTTTTTAAAAAAAAATGAAAATCTTAAAATTTAAACAAGATTTAAATATGGGTTTAAGTCAAGATATAAAACAGTTTCAGGTTTGTTTTAAACCAGAATTAGATTTAAATAGTTTTTTGTAAGTTTTTAAAAGTATGAACAGATTTAAATGTTTAAGCAAAACTTAAATTTGTTTTTGAATTCAAAATTAAAAATTATTCTCAAGTTTCTTTGAAAACCAGTTTTGAATTCAAACAGTTGTAAATTTAAAATGAATGAACATATTCAAAAGTTTAAGAGAAATTAATTTCAAATAAGTTTTAAAACTTGAAAGAATTTGTTTCCTTTAGTATTTGAATTAAAATATGAAGTGTTTAATTTAAATTTTGAAATTGAAATAATCAATTTAAATCTTTCTTTATATTTAGGTAATGAATGTTCTTTAACATTCATTTTGTTGTAAGGTTTATAATTATTTTAATTTGAATTAATGATGATTAAACAATTTAAATATCAAATTTTTAAATAGAATTTGAATTTAAATTTAGAAATGTATTGTTTTAATACATTTTGAATTTAAATGAGTCATTTAATAAGGAATTAAATTATTTTGAAAATATTTAAAATAACTAAGGATTTTACTTAATTATTTGATTTTTAAATAATGGTTTAGATTAATATTAATTAGAAATGTTCTATTAATAATTAATCTAATTCAAATTTTCTTAAGTATGTAATTATTGAAATGTTATTAATTAATTAATGGTGATAATTATCTAAGGATAATTAAGTAATTAATTAATGTAATTAATTTTGATAATTAATTAGATTAATTAATTGAATCTAATTAATTGTAATTTGTTAAATATAATTAATTGTTAAAGTAATTAAGGAATTAATTAATTATTGTAATTAATTTTAATATTGTGATTTATTTAAGTTAATTAATTTGTTTAATTAATTTTAATAAATCATTTGATGATTTTAAGAATGTAATTACTTAATGTAATTAATGGAGCAAGATTACTTAGAGAAGTAATAATGATAATTACTGGAATGTAATTAGTAATTTTGATAATTACTTTCGTAATTAATTAAGGAATTAATTAATGATTAATTATTGGATAATTAATTTGTTAATGAGTAATTAAAGATAGTTAATTACTTAATTTAATATTAATCAAGGTAATTTATAATTAGATTAATTTCTAAATGTAAATAAATTTTAATTCATTTAAATATTAAAGATCATTAATTATTATAATTAATGATGTAATTAAGGATTGTTTGATTAAGTTAAATTAAAATAAGTGATTAATTAGTTGTAATTAATTAAGAAAAAATATAATTAATTATAATTAATTAATAAATGACTAATTAAATGTTTATTACTTATGATTAAGGTTAATTAATGAAATTAATTAAATACTAATTACTCATTGTAATTAGTGAATGATTAATCAAAGTTGTTTAATCAAGTTAAATACTTAGTGATTAATTAATTAACTGGGTTAATTAATTAATGGATGTTAAGCAGGATTTAAATGAGTAATTAAATTAGTTTAAATTAATTAGAGATGGTTGTAATTAATTTAATTCATTTTAAATTAATTATAATTGATGATTAAATCATTGCTTATGGATGTTATTGGTTGAATGGTTGTGATCTCTGTAATGAGATTATTTGTATCTATATGATATGAATGTTTGGTTTAAGTATGATGGTTTGTGATGGATTATTTGGTTGTGATGATTATCTGTTGTGGATGATACAGATTATCTGTTATGATGTGAATGTGCTTATCTATTGTGAGATGTAGTTTATCTATCTGTGTGAATTAGATAATAATGAAATAAGTTAATTATTTAAACCCTTAAGTATAAGTTGGACATTAAAAAGGCGTTTGGTTTCGATGAGACCGGGATCGGGTTTCCATATTTGGATATCCGAAAAGCACATCGATTCCAATTAAACGTTAGGTCGTTAATCCAAGTGGAGCAAGTGAAGACTCAAGGTTTAAGGGCTATACGTCAGTATAACTCTGTGGGTGATTCCGTAATGAGTTTGACGGAATAGTGCTTATAGATTCGAGAAGGTGATTTGGAGTGCAAGGGTTATCGTCGTTAACTCTGAAGGTGATTCCAATACGAGTGTAACGAGATAATGCCTTCGGTTTCGTTCGAACCCGGAACGAACTTGTATGGATTGAATGCTTTCAGAACATCGTCAGGTGGACGATGAGCATTCTAAGTTTGAGATGTCCTAAGGTAATCGTAATCTCAAGCCTCATCAACCGAGAATGGCTAAAAATGGGGAGGTGCAGCAAAGCTTCGTGGGTAGCCCCCACTTGAGAGCAAGATTTATCCCTGTTTAGAGGTCCCTTTATATTCGGCTGTGCGGAAGTTGGTGACGACCAATCTGCGGGGTAGTCTTGTTCGGAACTGTTCAGTAAGGAACGGGTCCGGCTTTGTGTTGCAGGGGAGTGGGAGTACTCCTCGGTACGGTGATCTAGGCCACGTACTGTGACGGGCGGTACCCTAGTAGCCCTGCCATTGATGGAAACCCAATTTTCCCTAGGAGACCCTACGGTTTTGTTTGTATACCTATGTAGCTGGAATTTAATAAATGTAACAATTTCAGCTATTTCTTATTTACTTGAAAACCCTAGACACTATTGTAATATCACTGGATTTCCTATCAAATGTTTTGGTTAGCGTAAGGTAATTTTTTTTCTTCATGTTTATGTGTGGGAAGTCTTACATGATACCATTTGTTTTCAAAGGATTTTCTAAAGTTAAGCAACTTTTATTCCCGTTTACTAACACCAGACCCTTGTCTGACCTGAGTGTTTATTTTTTGTTTTATTAAACTCTTGGGTACTCATATTACGTATGAGTAGTCAAGTGATTCAGGATTGCTTTGACGAGTTCTGGAGAAGAAAATGGAGCAGGAGGCTTCAGCGTGTAGATATTTTTAGTGGTTCCGCTGTGTTTGAGTTGTATCTGTTTCTCTGATGTACTTGGATTGTAATCGCTAGACAGACGTTTATAACAGTCTAGTTTGTGTTGTATTTGCTGTTTAACTCTGACGTATATGATACTATGTAAAGTTTTATGTGATATATTATAATTTATTCGATTCCGCTGTGAGATTCTGATGTTGTCTGTTCTTTCTTTCCTTTCTTTTCTCTTTTCTATCCCTTTCTTTCTTCTTAGCGATGCGACTTCCTGGAGTTTGGAAGTTGGGTCGCTACATTGCTAGTCTAAATCACAAAGATGATCGTCATGATCAACGAGAAGTGTCAATTACACTAAGCTAGTAAATATATGAGTTTAGCTTCATGTCCCATAACCACTTGCTTAACTTAAATATTTACGAATAAAATGTTAATCTCCACTATAAAATTGTCACAAGAGATTCAATCGAACAATTCCAAGAATTAACCGACGAAGTAAACGCAAGCGTTTCATACCACTTGTTTTACTAAGTCATTTAATTAGATTTCTTATACGAGTGAGGTGAAGGTTTGTATATACTAATATATTGGAAAATGGTTTAAGAAACGAGCTTTGTACTAAAATAGTGTTGAAATCATTTGAAGAAAGAGTTTTGATATTTACTACTAGTATATAAACCTTTATATTTTTAAAGTGACAAATCACGAAGAAGATTGTAGGAACAATCAATCGCTAAAATTCACATACGAAGATGTGAATAAAAATCCAAAGAAACCGATAAAGAATCCATCAAAATGGATATTCAAAAATCCTTAAAAAGGAGTCATCAAAGTCATAATAAATGATAACAACAAATAGGAAACAACACGAATCGATTAAAGTTGGAAATTCAAGCAAATAGGCAAATAGGAAAAACGTGCAAATAGGAGCAGGTCGGTCAACTGGACTCCCTGAGTCGGTTGACCGAACCAGAGGCAGGAAGTGCCTGGGTAGCAGGTCGGTTGACCGAACCCTGAGCTCGGTCGGCCGAACTTGTAACCTGCACTTCCAAACAGAGGCTGGGAAGTGCTCGGGGTAGCAGGTCGGTCGACCAGACCCTGAGTTCGGTCGGCCGAACCTGTAGCCAGCACTCCTCAAGCTCATCTAATGAATGCCAAACTCTTCCATATTACTATCGGTTGATCATCGACACTAAGGGTTTACGCCAATCGACTATCCGGCCATAGAAGCTCTTCGGTTCATCACCAAAACATGATCAAAACATCAAAGCTGTGATTTTTAAAGAATTGAACCCAAAACACTAAAAATTGGAATATTCACCAAATCGATCCAAACCAAAAGCAATTGCACACGAATAAGTGTTAGGAATTCATACCTAACAATCGAAGATAAATATAAGCATAGATGTGAGATAAAAATCTCACCTTTGAACCCAAACAAATGAAGATGAAGCTTGAAAGCAAAGGAGAATCAACCACTCTTCAAATCCAACTCAAGAAGCTTGATGCTAAGCTTAAAAGAAGAACATTCCCAAAATTAGGCTTAGGAATTTCTGAAATTGATAAAAGAATGAGTTGGAGAAGAAGAAGAGAAGCTTACCAATGGGTTCTTCTATTAGTTTGGAGCTAGAGTTTGATTTGCAAAAGAAAACTAGGGTTTTAGAGTTTTAATTTCCCATCTCTCCCACCATTGATGTTTTAGAACTGAAAAGAGGAGAAAGTGAGGGTGAATAGGGAGGATTGGCTCAGATTTGAGTATAATTTAAACATAGGGCTGAACCCAAACCCAAAGTGAAAAAGTAGCAAAAATCAACTTACTCCAAACATATCGAAGCTTATACTCAAAAAGGTCGCAAACGGCATTTTAAACTCAATGGGAGTGGTCCCGAGTCCTAATTCGACCGTATGCAAAAAGTAGCTTTTCGGACTAAATTTCGAGTATCGACAAAATATTTAAATAAAATATTTAAATATAAAAATCGATAAATATGCGGGTTGTTACAGACTTCCCTCCTTAAAGAAATTGCGTCCTCGCAATATTTAAGAAGAGAATATAAAGTAACAACCATAAAAGCATATTCAACACAAAAGAAATTTGAAATAAAAGGTTCACCTTAAAGAGCACGGGAAAGTAAGTCCGGATGTGATCGCTCGATGAACTCTTTAGACTCCCAAGAACAATCCTTAGGATTTGAAGACCATTGAACTTTCACAAGCGGGACATCTTTATTTCGAAGGCGTTTGACCTCCGAAGCAACAATTCGAATAGGATGCTGCTCATAAGTTAAATTAGGCGAAACTTCAATTTCTTCCACAATACCGGGCCCAAGAATAGAATCAGAATCTCGAAGACACTTTCAAAGTTGAGAAACGTGAAACACGTCATGGATAGCAGAAAATTGAGCCGGTAATAAAAGGCGATAAGCCATGGAACCAATACGTTCAGTGATAGGAAATGGCCCAATATATCGAGGCGCTAATTTTCCTGATCGGTTGAAACGTACAACACCTTTCATAGGTGAAACACGAATGAACAAAAGATCTCCCACAGAAAATTCTAATTTCCTTCTCCGGTTATCGGCATTGGATTTTTGTCTACTCTGGGCTTCTTTCATCCTATGTAGAATAAGTTCAATCTTTTCTGTGGAATCACGAATAAAATTTAGACCTAAAACCAGCTTCTCACCGGTCTCAAGCCAACAAGAAGGAGATCGGCATGGCCTTCCACAGAGTGCCTCGAAAGGTGCCATACCAATACTAGATTGGAAGCTATTATTATAGGAAAACTCAACAAGCGAAATATGATCTTCCCAACTTCCACTAAAATCAAGAACAAATGCATGAAGAAGATCTTCAAGAGTTTGATTCACACGCTCGGTTTGTCCATCGGACTGGGGATGATAAGCGGTGCTAAAATTAAGCTTTGTTCCCAAAGCTTTTTAAAGACTCTTCCAAAATCCACTAGTAAACAATGGATCACGATCACTAACTATAGAAGTAGGAGCTCCATGCAATTTAACAATTTCTTTGATAAAGAGTTTGACCAAAAGAGGTATGGTCCGATTGGACCGAACGGGAATAAAATGGGCAGATTTAGTAAGCCTATCAACAATCACCCATAAGCTATCATGACCCGAACGAGAACGGGGAAGGCCGTTAATAAAATCCATGGAAATCTGATCCCACTTTCAAATTGGAATCTCTAAAGGTTGCAATAATCCACCGGGCCTTTGATGCTCGGCCTTAACGAGTTGGCAAGTCATGCAACGCTTAACGAAGTTAGCGATGTCAAGTTTCATTCCCTCCCAATAATAAAGTCGCCTCATATCCGCGTACATTTTACTACTACCGGGATGAATGGTAAATTTAGAATGATGAGAATCTTCAAAAATATCTTTACGAAGATCACTAATATTTGGCACGATAAGTCTACCAAATCTCCGAATGCCGCCACGAGAATCAATATCAAAGTCTTTCAAACCTTCAATATCAATTTTATCCTTAATATTTTGCCCAAGAAGAGCCAATTTAGGATCTAGCCTTTGAGCTTGAAGAATGCGGTCTAAAAGAGAATGGTGAGCCTCAAGGCTACATAAAACAAGACATGAACATAAATTGGAAACATGGTCTCGAATTTCGCAATTGGATAAGATCTCGAGATCATTCCATTCAGATATCATCATAGAAACAACAGCTTGTTGTTTACGGCTAAGAGCATCGGCGACACGATTGCCCTTACCGGGGTATAAAGAATATCAAGATCATAAGGAGCAAGAAATTCGAGCCAACGCTGTTGACGCAAATTAAGTTCCTTTTGAGAGAATAAATACTTCAAAGACTTATGATCGGTATAAAGAACAAATTTCTCTCCCAAAAGATAATGACGCCAAATCCGAAGAGCGAAAACAATAGCCGCGAGCTCTAAATCATGAGTGCCATATCTAGTCTCGGCTGGCTTTAATTTCCTAGAAGCATAAGCAATAACACGTTCTTTTTGCATAAGAACGGCTCCCAAACCAACGCGTCTGGCATCGGTATAAACAACGAAATCTTGATTCCCCTCGGGAATAACAAGAATAGGAGCATCAGAAAGGAGTTCTTTTAATTTCTGAAAAGAAGTTTCACATTTGTCCGACCAAATGTATTTAACACCTTTCTTCGTTAAACTAGTGAGAGGCACGGCAATCTTAGAAAAGTCTTTGATAAAACGGCGGTAATAACCCGCCAATCCAAGAAAACTACGATTCTCCATCACACTCTCCGGTCTCTTCCAATCTTGAATCGCTTCAATCTTTGAAGGATCCACAGAAATTCCGGATTCGAAAATAATATGACCGAGAAACTTCACACGAGATTGCCAAAAGTGGCATTTAGAAAACTTTGCTTTTAAATGATTACTCCTACGAGTTTCCAACACAATCTGAAGATGCTTTTCATGTTCCTCCTCGGTTTTAGAATACACAAGAATATCATCAATAAAGATGAGAACAAATCGATCGAGAAAATCTTTGAAAACTCTATTCATAAGGTCAACGAAATAAGCTGGAGCATTCGTTAGACCAAATGGCATAAAAAGCCATTCATAAGATCCATAACGGGTACGGAACGATGTCAAAGGAATGCTATCCTCTACAATACGAAGCTGATGAAATCCAGTAGCTAAGTCTAATTGTGAAAAGACTTTAGCACCACTAAGTTGATCGAATAGATCATCAATCCGAGGTAAAGGATATTTATTTTTGATAGTAGGATCATTAAGCTTGCGGTAGTCAACGCAAAGCCTAAGTGTTCCATCGGATCTCTACACAAAAATAGCTGAAGCTCCCTAAGGCGAGGAACTGGAGCGAATAAATTGCTACATCTCCAATTCGGATAATTGTTTACGCATCTCCTCGTTTTCTTTATTGGGCATACGATATGGAGGATGAGTGATAGGTTGAGCTCCAGGAATGAAATTAATTCTGAACTCAATTGCTCGCTTAGGTTTTAATCCTAAAACGGGCTCGAATTTGTCGAAAAATTCATGAACGATGTGAATAAGAGAAATAATATCACCCTCATCATCATCATCGTCATCACGAGGGTTTAAGGAAATAAAGATGCAACCAAAGCAGAATCTGAATCTTTAAGAATAATAGAAACCTGATTAACAGATTGAGGATGTCGAAGATGAATAGTCCGCTCAGGACATAGGATATGAGCTTCATAACGGTTAGGCCAATCCATTCCCAAAATCATTCCAAAGCCTAAATAACGCATGACATGCAAATCGGCTAGGAAAGGAAAATCACACAAAATAATGTCGACATCTTTACACAATAAACGAATTGTTGCGGATCCACCAACCGGATTCGCAATTCTCAAAGAAGTCATTAAACACAAAACATCCAAAGAAAAAGCATCAACAAGTTCTTTTGATATAAAAGAATGGGACGCACCCGTATCAAAAAGAACTCGAATAGGATGTTCACGAAACCCAATAATGCCATCAAGGATAGAATGAAGCATACCTTGACCACGAGATGTGTTGCCAGGGGCTTGGGAAACATTTAACTTTCCCTCCTTCCTGCTCTGAAGCTTGGGGCAGAAGATATAACATGACCGGGACCTTTGCAGTAGCGACAAGAGAGAGACTTTGGACACTTGTTCGCGTAATGGTCCTTCGAACCATAATTATAGCATTCCCCACGACCAAAGGAAGAAGTCTTTGCCACAGGGGTTGCTTGCTTTCCTTTCTTATTGGGATAAGGGCCTTTGAATTTGTTTGGCCTCTTCTTGTTGTTGAAGTTTGGTTTGGAACCCACCACTTCAACATCATTCTCCCTATCCGCCTCTTCAAGACAAAGAGCGATATCAATGAGTTGGTCGAAAGAAACTTCTAATTTTAGAAGTAATGGCTTCTTGAGATTTTTGTTTAAGCCATAAACGAACCTCTGATTTTTATTCAATGGGGTGTTGATATATTCAACCCGTATTTGGAGAGAGATTCAAAAGACGCGACATAATCTGTCACGGAAGATTCACCTTGAACAAGGTCTATAAAACGGCGAGCCAAAGTCACCTTCTCAGCTTCTGGTATGAATTTTAACTCGAAGCGCTCTCGGAATTTCTCCCAGGTGAGAACCGCTTCATTAATCTCAGAAATAAGAAGTTCGTACCAGTCCAATGCTCTTTCTTGGAGCACACTAGAAGCTACCTGAACTCGGTGAAGATCAATGATGTTCGTGCGAGAAAAGATTCGATCGCATGTCCTTGACCAAGCCTGTACTTCAATAATAGTTTCGAAACCTTTAAATGGCTTCCCACCCAAATTAGTGTAGTCATTGCACAAGCCTGCAAATCCAGATTTAGGGTGAGTAGGTTCCGGATTAGAACGGTTGCTTGAGTATTCGTAACAAGGTCAAGAAGTTGCTGGGTAGTCATAAAAACTCCATCTTGGGGAGTAGCACTAGATTGACCGGTGCTGGGACGGCCAGGTCCAACCATTTCTCTTCCCTTAGAAAGAAATAAAGAAGAAGAAAAAGGTTATTCACAAAATGAATATCAAGCAATCTTGATAGATAAACAAGGAATCATAAAGGAAATAGGATGAATCGGTACGAAGACTCGAATTAAATCCTAAAGCACAACTCCTAAGAAAGACTTAGGACGATGATCCTTGTTATAATATCCATATTGTTCCGAAGTTTGGCTTTGTTACCAAGCTGTGACGCCCCACCTTTATACCCACGCTAGCAAAGAACATTACGGTGAATGCTGTCAACTAGCACGGAGAATAAGGCTGTTGAGGAGCGATCATCCGTGTAATTGCTTTGCACGAGCATTGATATGTCAGATAGTATAACATGCATTTCTTTATCAAGAGGGAAATCCGACATACCGACACAAACTCAAAGCTACTACATAGTGGCTATAATATCTTCAGAAACAAATATAGAAATAAATATAACATAAATCAGTCACAGACAATTCATATCACAAAGGCGGAAATAGATATGAATATTACACTAGGAAGTGTACATTAGAGTAGTGGTCTAAAAAGATCCACAATAACACAAAAGAATAGTTACAAGAACTACAAAAAAGAATAAGTATACATCATGGAGTCTATATCTCAAGTGTATACAATAAAATAACTACTAATCTAAGTAGTTAGCCAAAAGTCAGAGAAATCAATCCCAAGCGAGAAGTCAAGCTGAAGCACCTGTAACATCTCGGTCTGTCCCGAGTATTATTTAATAAGTAAATAATAAACGGATCAGTCTAACTATAAATATCAGATGAAACGATATAGAGTAAGAGAGATGACTAAACACATAATAATCACAATGCCAAGCTGTGATATATATAAGTAATTGAAAATCAACAAGAGATTAATCAATATCACAAAATCTACACAAGAATCAAAGAAATGTCATACTCCTTATTTCGTTCACCAAACCATAAATATTGACGATTATATCAATGTCAATCACAAAAGTCAATGACACACAAATTCACCAATGCACAAATATTGATAAAACTTATCAATGGAAATCACGAAAATTGGTGAAACACAAATTCTAGAAATCATCTCAAGAAATCCAGAAATAACAAAAAGGGGGGAGGCCTATCACAAACGGGAGCATAAAATTCACCAACACGTGTATCACAAACGGAATGTTAATTCCATGGTTGCTAACCATCACAAATTGAGCCGAAGCTCCACAAACGGCCCGAAGACCATGGGTTGCTACCCCACCAATTTGAGTCGAAAACTCCACAAAACGGGGTTTAGTCTCCCTCGCAGACAAAGAGACATCGCACATTGCTAGTCTAAATCACAAAGATGATCGTCATGATCAACGAGAAGTGTCAATTACGCTAAGCTAGTAAATATATGAGTTTAGCTTCATGTCCTATAACCACTTTCTTAACTTAAATATCTACGAACAAAATGTAGATCTCCACTATAAAATTGTCACAAGAGATTCAATCGAACAAGTCTAAGAATTAACCGACAAAGTAAACGCAAGCATTTCATACCACTCGTTTTACTAAGTCGTTTAATTAGATTTATCATACGAGTGAGGTAAAGGTTTGTATATACTAATAGATTGGAAAACGGTTTAAGAAACGAGCTTTGTACTAAAATAGTGTTGAAATAATTTGAAGAAAGATTTTTGATATTTACTACTAGTATAGAAACCTTTATATTTTTAAAGTGACAAATCACGAAGAAGATTGTAGGAACAATCAATCGCTAAAATTCACATTCGAAGACGTGAATAAAAATCCAACGAAACCGTTAAAGAATCCATCGAAACGGATATTCAAAAATCTCTAAAAAGGAGTCATCAAAGTCATAATAAATGATAACAACAAATAGGAAACAACACGAATCGATTAAAGTTGGAAATTCAAGCAAATACGAAAATAGGCAAAATGTGCAAATAGGAACAGGTCGGTCAACCGGACTCCCTGAGTCGGTTGACCGAACCAGAGGCAGGAAGTGCCTGGGTAGCGGGTCGGTCGACCGGACCCTGAGCTCGGTCGGCCGAACCTGTAACCTGCACTTCCAAACAGAGGCTGGGAAGTGCTCGGCGTAGCAGGTCGGTCGACCGGACCCTGAGTTCGGTCGGCCGAACCTGTAGCCAGCACTCCCCAAGCTCATATAATGAATGCCAAACTCTTCCATATTGCTATCGGTTGAGCATCGGGACTAAGGGTTTACGCCAATCGACTACCCGGCCATAGAAGCTCTTCGGTTCATCACCAAAACATGATCAAAACATCAAAGCTATGATTTTTAAAGAATTGAACCCAAAACACTAAAAATTGGAATATTCACCAAATCGATCCAAACCAAAAGCAATTGCACACGAATAAGTGTTAGGAATTCATACCTAATAATCGAAGATAAATATAAGCATAGATGTGAGATAAAAATCTCACCTTTGAACCCAAACAAATGAAGATGAAGCTTGAAAGCAAAGGAGAATCAACCACTCTTCAAATCCAACTCAAGAAGCTTGATTCTAAGCTTAAAAGAAGAACATTCCCAAAATTAGGTTTAGGAATTTCTGAAATTGATAAGAGAATGAGTTGGAGAAGAAGGGAAGCTTACCAATGGGTTCTTCTATTAATTTGGAGCTAGAGTTTGATTTGCAAAAGAAAACTAGGGTTTTGGAGTTTTAATTTCCCATCTCTCCCACCATTGATGTTTTAGAACTGAAAAGAGGAGAAAGTGAGGGTGAATGGGGAGGAGTGGCTCAGATTTGAGTATAAGTTAAACATAGGGCTGAATCCAAACCCAAACCCAAAGTGAAAAAGTAGTAAAAATTAACTTACTCCAAACATATCGAAGCTTATACTCAAAAAGGTCGCAAACGGCATTTTAAACTCAACGGGAGTGGTCCCGAGTCCTAATTCGACCGTATGCAAAAAGCAACTTTTCGGACTAAATTCCGAGTATCGACAAAATATTTAAATAAAATATTTAAATACAAAAATCGAAAAATATGCGGGTTGTTACAAGAAGATAATCTCCAGCGATTCCAAATCTCCAGAAAGTGGAATCCCAATCTGTGAATACTCACGCTGACCCGAGCGTAAATAAAAAATACAAACACTCAAGTCAGGACATACATACTTATACAACGTAAACCAACTCAAGTGAACTGTAGTAAAGGTACGAGTAAATTAAAGGATGCTTGGGACTGCCCATCCTCTAAGGATCCGTTAAACTATTTACTATGTAGTAACATTGCGCTATTATAATAATGTCTATCAATAAAATAAACTTACTTTAAAATAGCGTTAAGGAGTGACCCAATATTCCCCTTAACACAATTAATGCCAGTAGTCTATACAGTACCTGCATATCTCCTGATCGGGAGATTATGAAAAGATACTACACAGGTACGACACAAATAGAAACTCGTAGCAATGCTCGATATGGTAGGTAACACGGCACACAAGGCAATGCCAGGTACATATACCAATTATGACACTCGGGCTGGAGGTAGCGCAGCAGTCACATACGCCCACCTCGGAATACATTCCCAAATCGAAGGGGCGCCCAAACAATCACAAAAGCAATAGAATGGTATCGAAGAAATGCGTCCGACCAGAGGAGTTACCCCTTTTGGACTGAGACCACTCCAATTTCTGCCACCTTATGGCAACTCACGGGAGTTGGGTCCATGTAATATACCTCAAGAACGTCGCCACCATCCTACTTTATTCTGGAATCTCCACCACGTACACGGTTGTCAAAGTGGTTTTCGGTATCGACAGAGAGTATGTCCATATCCGATCCCGATCTCTTTGCCAACCATCATTATTAGAACCCGTGGTTATAACTTTAAAATAATATTTTATACCTCAAAATAGAATATTATTTCAATCTAAATCTTTATCAAAATAAAGATTAAATCATTTCCAAACCATTCAATATATCAACATGCCATACCTTTCAAATTCAAATATTTATAAAAATAAATATCAAGTAATTTTTAACCATTTCAATATATTAAATTATCATATCCTTTCGAAACATCCTTTCAAATCATTTTAATACATAAATATCATGTCTTTCAGAATTTCATTTTCAAATCATTTTAATATCAAAATATCATATCTTTCAGAACTTCATTTTTCAATCATTTAATATCAAAATATCAGATCTTTTCAAAAATTATGTGACGCCCCACCTCTATACCCACGCTAGCCAAGAACATTACGGTGAATGCTGTCAACTAGCACGGAGAATAAGGCTGTTGAGGAGAGACCATCCATGTAATTGCTTTGCGCGAGCATCGATATGTCAGATAGTATAACATGCATTTCTTATCAAGAGGGAAATCCGACATACCGACACAAACTCAAAGCTACTACACAGTGGCTATAATATCTTCAGAAACAAATACAGAAATAAACATAACATAAATCAGTCACAGATAATTATATCACAAAGGCGGAAATAGATATGAATATTACACATGAAAGTGTACATCAGAGTAGTGGTCAAACAAGATCCACAATATCAAAAAGAATAGATACAAGTGCTAGATAAAAGAATAAGTATACATCATAGAGTCTATATCTCAAATGTATACAACAAAAACTACTAAACTTAAGTAGTTAGCCAAAAGATCAGATGAAAGTCCGATAAGGAGTCAAGCAGAAGCACCTGTAATATCTCAGTCTGACCCGAGTATTATTTAAGAAGAAAATAATAAACGGATCAGTCTAGCTATAAATATCAGATGAAGTGATATATAATAAGAGATATGACATAAACATATAATAATCACAATGCCAAGCTGTGATAAATAAGTAATTGAAAATCAACAAGAGATTAATCAATATCACAATAATCTACTCAAGATAAAAAGGAATGTCATACTCCTAATTTCATTCACCAAGCCACAATAAATGACATATATATCAATGCCGATCGTAAAAGTTGGTGAAACATAAATTCCAGAAATCAACACACGAAATCCAGAAATCACAATAAAAAGGATGGCCAATCCCATAAAAATGAGCCGGAGCTCCTCCAGACAGGGTATAGTCCCCCATTGCGGACATTGAGCCGAAGCTCCTCCTGGTGAGTCAAAACTCCTCCTGACAGGGTATAGTCCCCCATTGCGGACTTTGAGCCGAAGCCCCTCCTGGTGAACCGAAGTTCCTCATGACAGGGTATAGTCCCCCATTGCGGACATTGAGCCGAAACTCCTCCTGGTGAGTCAAAACTCCTCCTGACAGGGTATAGTCCCCCATTGCGGACTTTGAGCCGAAGCTCCTCCTGGCGAACCGAAGTTCCTCATGACAGGGTATAGTCCCCTATTGCGGACATTGAGCCGAAGCTCCTCCTGGTGAGTCAAAACTCCTCCTGACAGGGTATAGTCCCCCATTGCGGACTTTGAGCCGAAGCTCCTCCTGGTGAACCGAAGTTCCTCATGACAGGGTATAGTCCCCCATTGCGGACATTGCTAGTCTAAATCACAAAGATGATCATCATGATCAATCGAGAAGTATCGATTACAGTAAGCTAGTAAATATACAAGCTTAGCTTCATGTCCCATAACCACTAGCTTAAGTTAAATATTTACGAACAAATTGTAGGTCTCCACTAGAAAATTGTCACAAGAGATTCAATCGAACAAGTCCAAGAATTAACCGACAAAGTGAACGCAAGCGTTTCTTACCACTTGTTTTACTAAGTCATTTAATTAGATTTCTCACACGAGTGAGGTAAAGGTTTATATATGCTAATAGATTGGAGAACAGTTTTATAAACGAATTTGGTATTAAAATAGTATTGAAATCGTTTGAGGAAAGAGTTTTGATATTTACTACTAGTATAGAAAACCTTTATATTTTTAAGTGACAAATCATAGAAGTGATTTTAGAATCAATCAACTCATAAAGATTCACATTCAAAGACGTGAATAAAATCCAAAGAAATCGATACCGAATCCATCAAAATGGATATTCCCATAAATCACGAAGAAAATGTCATCAAAGTCGATAATAAGTGATAATAACAAAAGGGAATCAACACGAATCGATTGAAGTTGGAATTCTCAAGCAAATAGGCAAAACTTGCAAATAGGAGCTGGTCGGTCGACCGGACTCCCTGAGTCGGTTGACCGAACCAAGGGTTGGAAGTGCCCGGGGCACCAGGTTGGTCGACCGGCCCAGGGGCTCGGTCGGTCGAGGCCTGTAAACGGCACTCCCAAACAGAGGCAGGAAGTGCCTGGATAGCAGGTCGGTCGACCGGACCAGGGGCTCGGTCGGCCGAACCTGTTGCCAGCACTCCCCTGCCCTATTTCAAAAGAGATGCAAACTCGGTCAAATTGCATTCGCTCGAGCAACGGCGCTAAGGGTTTATGCCTATCGACTACCCGGCCCTAAAAGCTCTTCGATGGACAATCAAAAACACATTCAAACATCAAAGTTAGGATTTTTAAAGATTTGAACCCAAAACACTAAAAATTGGAATATTCACCAAATCAATCCAAACCAAAAGCAAATGCACACGAATAAGTGTTAGGAATTCATACCTAACAATCGAAGATAAATATAAGCATAGATGTGAGATAAAAATCTCACCTTTGAATCCGAAAACAATGAATGAGAAGCTTGAAGACGAAGGAAGATCAACCACACTTCAATCTCAACATGAGAAGCTTGAATCTAAGCTTAAAAGAGAAACATTTCCTAAATTAGGTTTAGGAATTTTCTGAAATTGAATGGAGAAAGAGTTGGAGAAGATGAAGGAGATGCTTACCAATGGGTTCACTTGAGTTTGGAGCAAGAAGATGGATTTGCTAATGGAAACTAGGGCTTAGGATTTCTTAATTCTTTTTCTCTTCCCCCATTTTTGCTTGACCTAGAGTGTTAGGAAAATAGAAAAGAAGTGAATGACGAGGAGAGGGGTTGGGACAGAATACATAAGTGGGGTTATTGGGCTCAGCCCAAACCAAAGCCCTAAGTGAAAAAGTAGCAAAATTCAACTTTCTCCAAACATATCGAAGTTTATACTCAAAAAGGTTGCAAACGTCATTTTGAACTCAATGGGGGTGGTCTCGAGTCCCAATTCGACTTTTTGCAAAAAGTAGCTTTTCGGACAAAAATCCGACGAACGATAAAATATTTAAATAAAATATCTAAATATAAAATCGATAAATATGCGGGTTGTTACAAATTACTTCAAATCATTTTAATATCAAAATATGATTTCTTTCAAAATTTTATTTCAAATCATTTTAATATAAAAATATCATATCTTTCAAAATTTTATTTCAAATCATTTTAGTATCAAAATACCATATCTTTCAAAACTAAATTTTCAAATCATTTTAATATCAAAATATCATATCTTTCAAAACTTTATTTCAAATCATCATATAAGTTCAAATCCAAATATTCAACTTTAAATACCTTCTAAATTAAAGAAAACATTCATTTATTATCCTTTCAAATCACCTTTAAATAGTTTATTTCAATTAAATTAACTCATTTAAACCACTTAAAAGTGGAGTTATTATACTTTTAAATTAAGTATTCAATTTCCAAAAATAATAAACTATAATTTAAACCATTTAAACATTATAAAAATCATATTTTAACATTCAAAAATGTTTATTTGCATACCTTTAACATCTAATTTTTATAAAATAAATTTCTTCTAAATAAATCAAAATTTTCAATAAATTTACTTAAAAAATTCAGTAGTAAAATTTCCTTTTCTTCACATATGCAATTTATTAACACTTACATTTTTAAATTTCATTTATTTAACCATTTAAATTCATAGAAAAACCAGTAATACTTTAATAAATCACTTAAATCCAAATTTAAATCAAATTATCATATTTTCCATTTTCCAAATAAAATTAAATTTTAATTTTATTATATCTTAAATATCATTTTAAAACCAAAATTTTCCAAATTTTCGAACTTAAGTTATATTTGCGAAAATTCAACTTAACCATTTATTTATTTAACATTTCCACTTATAGAAAAATCATAAATCCTTTATTTAAACACTTTAACATCTATTTAAATCAAATTATCACAAATTTACATTTAAACCCACTTAAAATTTTATTTATATAACTTAAATGTCATTTTAAAAGCCAAAGTCCAATTTTCCAGATTTAAGTTAAATTTCAACAATTCAATTTAATCATTTAATTATTAACATTTTTAACTTATATAAAAATCAAAATTCCCTATTTAAACATTAAAAATCCAATTTAAATCAAGTTTTCATAAATTTACACTTTTAAGAATACTTAAAATTATTCAAAATACTTTATAAAATAACCATGGGCCTGTATATAGTTTTCTAACCTAGGTCAAGTGATACGAATATATATCATTTCAATCCACAGTTTAAAAAGAAAAATCCGGGTTCTATCATTTCAAACCAACAGTCCCAAGTCAAAATAAAATAAATAAAAACCGTTCGAGCCTATCATTTCAGCCCATAACGATTTTTCCCTATTCTAAAGTCCGTTCGGACATGTATCATTTCAACCCATAGTGAACCTAATCTACAGGGAACTTGCAGTGTGATAAACAGATATAAATGAACAGTTAACAACATTTAACGGTAACAGATGAGATTACAGGTAAATTAACAGGTGTAACATTACATATAAATAATCACAAGAAGTTATAACATCATTTATAATTCTACATATTCAAATGTTGTCGCTTCACAATTGCATAAGTATAAAATGTCGTGTGAAATTTACTCACCTCTTTGTGCTGGAGATTGCAATGCAAATTACACAAACGGATTCCCAAAGGCACGATGACACAACGGTGGATTCATGTGGACGAGAACCCAGCTAATAATCTTGTCACAACCCATAAACAAAACCAAAATAAAGTTATAATTCAATACAACATTGAATTGAAATAACTTTGAATTGGAAAGCAATATGAATACACAACTTTTTGCCTTGCTTTCTACACTTGCTAGTAGGCTTAGGGAATGTTTTGGTTCAGGTTTGGACATGGTTTGGGTCTGGTTTGGACCAAGGTATGCACGGCTACAAGCTAGAGATGATGGGGAAGTAACAATATAGGCATGTGAAGAGTTTTATGCAATATGGTGGAGTTTTGGTTCATCTTTGGCTCGGTCTACAAGGTCCTAGGCTCGGCCATGACTTGCTACAGGTCTGGATGGAGGAGATGGTGATGTATAGTGGTGGTAGCAAGGTGGCGGCGGCGGATAGAGGTGGTGGTGGTGGTGAATAATGAAGTAGTGAAGCCAGGTGGCTCAAACTAGCGTAGTTTTAAGGGAATTAACATAGTTTTTGTGGAGTTTCTCTTTATAGATGATGCGGCCATGGTTCAGACCTGAGGAGTAGGTGGTGATGATGGTAGGGATGAGATGTAGGAGGCGGTGGTCGTGGATATGGAGTGGAGGCCGTGAAAAAGAATCCAAGAAAACAAGGCAAAACCATGAAAAAGAGAAGAAAAAGTAGAAAAAGTGAAAAAGAAGAAGAGCCATTACCAAATCCTTTTGGCCTTGAAAATAAAGTGAAAAAAGAAGTCTTTCACGTGAATTAAAAGTGATAAACTCACAGCTATGACACTAAAAAGTACGACCAAAGCATCAAGGGCACTTGAAAAGTCAAGAAAATGAAAGGACTTAGGAAAAGAAAGGTCATAAGTTTTAAAGTTAAGTCTCTTAGAATTTCCTTTTCTATTTAATTAAATAAAACCAAATAAAATTAAGTAAGTGAATTACAGAACTAAAAACAAAATAAAATAAATAAATAAATTTAGGAAAGTAGAGAAAGAATTAAAGAAATTGCTTAAAATTTGAAAACAAGGTTCAAAAATTACAAATAAATCATCACAAGCTTTAGAAAAATATATACTTCATTTAAAAATATTATAAAACAAACTTTTAAAATAAAACACTTCATTTATCATTTCTAAAATGAAACAAATAATTTAAGTTAGAGAAAATAGAAAAGAACTAAAGAAATTGTTTAAAAATTGGAAACAGGAGTTAAATCTTCAAATAAAATATCATTAGCCCTAGAAAATTTCTATTTCACTTTAAAACAAATAAAATGTCAAATAAATAAAATAAATGAGGAAAAAAAATAAACTGGGAATGAGAATGAAATAAGATCTTAAGAAAATAAATAAATAAATAAATAATTACTTTAAATAAATTGAAACTTGGAAGTAAAATTTACAATAGAATACAGCTGACACTGGTAAATGTCAATTACACTTTCAAAAATGTTTTAAAACCAAAATATATATAATAAATGTTATTTTGCCCATATAAACATAAATTAGAACATTACATGACCAAATAAAATATTATTTATATAATTTAAAATAAACAATTTTGTTAAATATAGCAAATTACACACAATATTTAAAAAGGGCATAAACTTCCACAATATAAGTCAGATTTCATCAAAAAGAAAAGCAGTATTCTTAAAATTTTATTTACTTTCATAATAAAAGATAAAATTAAAATTTTCAAACTTTCAAATTTTAAATTTAAAAGTCAAAGTTGACCACATTGACCGAAATACAATTTTTTGTAAAATATTCTTTTTAATCATATTTGGAATGATAATTCATATCAAAATCAAAGTTTATATTTAAAATAACAAATTATCTCAATTAAATTAATAAAATAAAGTTAAATCAAAATTTCAATTAAAAATAATTAAAATATACAATTAAAATAATCACAAAATACAGGGTTGTTACACTCCCCCCACTCAAAACTTTTCGTCCTCGAAAAGGAATGAGGTACGGGAAAGCACAGAAAAGATAGAAATGAAATAAGATTAAGACAAGGTGGCACGATTATTGAGATTATACCTGATTACTGTTGTTATAGGTAAGTTTAACAAGGTGAAGATCATCTTTCCCAGATCCTCCAGAATCAAGAACACAAGCACGAAAAGGGTGGATTCAAAATGGGTACCAAAGATTATCAAAGATTATTGAAAGATTTCTAAGCAGAAAGATTATAAAAAGATGCCTATACCAGTCTGTAGCAAGATAAGGATAATAAGTACAACCAAAAGATAGTTTGAAAAACAAATAAGGATATAAGTTTGAAACCATGGATATTTCAACTTAAATTCATAATTAATCTTACATAAGTTAAATAAATCTTAGTTATCTTAAATTTCATTATCTTATTATCCAATCATCTTAGATTAACAATTTTAAAACTATAGGTTTGAAAAATAATCATTTATTATACTCATAATGTACTTAATAAATTTAATTCTTCTTTATTCCTGATTAAAATTAAAATTATTCCTCTCAATATATTTATGACTTATGTTAAATATACTTAAACTTATTATAACTCTTTTATTTTATTTTTAGTTATTTTAACATTATGTTATTGTAAGTTATTCAATTACCCTTTATTATATTTACCTCTGTTAATCATTTTATAACTAAAATTTAAGTGTATAACATTTATTATAACCACTCAAATTTTATTTATAAAATCTTTTTGTATTGTTTATTATCCAATTACATCGTTAATTTCTGAAACTAAGGTAAGTTATATTTGAATGCAATTGTATTATACATACAAAACTTTCTAATTCAATCATTTCAAGTTTGAATCATTTATTCAAAACTTCGATTTCTTTTTATAATAGAAGTTATTCTTTAGAATTAAATTTATGAATTAAATTTTCGATTTCTTTAAACCATTTAGAGATAAATAAATGTATGTAAATAATCAAATTAATTTAAATCATACATCTATATATATTATAAATCAAGTCATATTTTAGAAATTCAAATCAATTTGATTTCCCAAAACAAAGCTTTAGTAAGACTACAGAGTGGTCTCTTCACCTCGAAACTCAAAAATGAATGTCGATGATGCTGTAGTCATCACCGAAATTATTTTCCAGTGACAAAGAGAAGAGCACTGATTTTCAAACTTTAAAATTCTTTGGAAACATAATCTTATTTGAAAATGCTTTAAATAATATACTTTAAAACATAATCACAAGGTTTGAAACCATCGGATTAAATTCTCAAATTTCTTGTTTTAAATTCATTTCAGTTCCCAAATCAATTTACAAACAACTATTTATATATTCACCGTAGAACAGTAAATGATAAATTAAGTATTATCATTTCAAATAATAAATTTAAATCAATTTATTAAGTTCCATAAATTTACTTATATATCAAAATTTATTTCATTAACCATATTTTAAATAATATTATGTCAGTTTTTTCTGCCAAAGTGTTTTAGAAATCCTATCGACAGCGTTGATCAAACGAATCGATCGAAAACCCAAATCAACATCCACAACTCAAACGACACAGTATATAAAACAAAATATAGATTTACAAGTACAATCCAAAAATTTTGGAAGAATATATTAGGAACAAAAGATAAGACGATTAAATAACAGAGTAGGGAGATCGGTAAGCTTAAGTAAATCGTGGGCAACCTTAACCGGGTCAACCGTGACTTAAAGAATAAGATCACTGTGGATTTTTCTGGGGTAAATCTACATTCGATCTCAAGAGATAAAGTTTGGAATAACAAAAGATATTAGCATCTAAACCAAGGATAGATAAAAATTTCTGGTGAATCGATGCTAATTGCAAAGGAGTTTTCCCCTTTTACAATTAAATTTGAAATTGGCGAGACCGCCGACTCACTAAAAAGATCATTCGAAGCGGAGTTATGGGATACTCCAGAATCAAAAGAAGATGAATAATGAGGGACACAAATGGATTTTGGAACCATAGGAAACGTTCCAAAATTCAAAGGAAATTCGAATCAAAGAGGAAAGATTCAAACTCGAACGAAAGTGATTCTGTAAATAATTTACCTTATATTATAAGTTTTGCCTCAAAGCCAAAGCTATGATACCAAATGTAACAACCAAGTATTTTCAACCATTCGCATCCACTTGTCGGACTTGAATTGCTCAAAATACCGTGTTGTAAATAAAATCTAGCAAATCTCAGAATATACAGTACATAAAAATCACAGATCACAGACACGGAGTAATAATAGTGTAGCGGAAGTATAAGAAATTGTAGTTCACAAAGCTACCATGTAAATATATTAGAGTCGCATAAACTACAACAGAAGAAATAAAGTACAAAATGAATACTTATCTCGAGATGATAACCAAGTACAAAATGACTACAATACTGGGATCAACAGGATAACTGAAAGTGAAATAGATAAAACTAGATAAGCGGATAATCTCCAGTGATTCCAAATCTCCAGAAAGTGGAATCCCAATCTGTGAATACTCAGGCTGACCCGAGCGTAAATAAAAAAATACAAACACTCGAGTCAGGACATACATAATTATACAATTTAAACCAACTCAAGTGAACTGTAGTAAAGGTACATGTAACTTAAAGGATGCATGGGACCATTCATCCTCTAAGGATTTGTAAACTATTTACTATTTAGTAATATTGCGCTATTATAATACTATCTATCAGTAAAATAAACTTACTTTAAAATAGCGTTAAGGAGTGACCCAATATTCCCCTTAAGACAAATAATGCCAGTAGTCTATACAGCACCTGCATATCTCCTGATCGGGAGAATATGAGAAGATACTGCATTCGGTACCTGCATACAAGGCAATGCCAGGGTAGATATTCCAACTACATTCGGGCCGGTGGTAACGCAACAGCCACATACTCCCACCTCGGAGCACATTCCCAAAATCGGAGGGGCGCCCAAACAATCAAAAAAGCAATAGAATGGTATCGAAGAAATGCGTCTGACTAGAGGAGCTACCCCTTTTGGCCCAAGACCGCTCCTGT
This sequence comes from Allium cepa, assembly GCA_030765085.1. Classification (NCBI taxonomy): domain Eukaryota; kingdom Viridiplantae; phylum Streptophyta; class Magnoliopsida; order Asparagales; family Amaryllidaceae; genus Allium; species Allium cepa. The sequence goes on along the minus strand of CM060941.1, from coordinate 953,431,263 downwards.
TTCATCCACTTTTCCCACCACCTCCGATCACTCCTACATCTCTAGGCGAGACCCCATGCCTTCCGATCAACTTGATCGCCAGAGTGAACCCAAAACGTCAATTTCGGTTCAACTCGAACTACTAGTCCTATACATGTCTAAAAATTGTGATTCCAACTTTAAAAATCATGTTTTGGATTATAAATTCAATTTATATTCCTGAATTCAGGAAACAAGATGATAGAAATTTCATGTATGTTTTAACTTGCTCAGTTGTTTTGGTTTCCCAAGGCCAATTCCAGTGTATATCGATTAATTTAAAGTTTAAACTTTCTTTGTAACTGAACAAGCAAATTTTGTTTAAGTCCTAATGTTACATCCCGCCATTTCGCACGCTTTAAATCGACACATGTGCCAATTCAAACCGTTTGGAAGGGAAGATTGTTATGGGGTAAATAAGAAAAACGAGAAAGAAATAAAACAAAAAAATCTCACAGTGGAAGGATAAAATATAATAATCAAATATACAGTTTATAAAGCTGTTTTAAAATATTTGATTATACTTATACAACATACATCAGAGTTACACATACCATATAACAATGCAGAGGAACAATATGAGTGTAGTGGAATATAATAAATAATAACAATAGAAATCTCCGTCTTCGTCTTCCAGAGCTAAAGTCTTCAATCCTGAAACGCTCGGACAGACCCAAGCGAATTGAAAAGACAAAACACTCGAGTCAGAACTAAAAGATCTTATGTAAGTTAAATCAACAGAAATAAACACGAGTGCAGTAACTCAAAAATGCTCAGGATTCACATCTCTTAAGGATCCGTTAAACTATTTACTATATAGTATATTTCGCTATTATAATACTGTCTAATTGTAAAATAAACTTACTTTTTTCTTAGCATTAAGGGGTTACCCATATAGCCCTTAACACATAATAGTCCCATTAGTCCATCAAATATTAGCGCATCTCCAGATTGGGAGACTACCCTAAATATTCCACGGGCTACGGGAGAAAACCAAACTCGTACAAGGCGTGATAGGGTAGGTGACAAGGCACAACTATGCAATGCCAAGGTAGATATACCAATTACGCTTCCGGGCTAGTGGTAACACGTAACCGCAGCTACCGCCCACCTCAGACAAACTCCCCCTAAAATCAAAAATCAAAAGTGGCCACCGAATCAATCCAAAGTCATAGTATAGTATCGAAGAGGAGTATCCGATAAAGGGCGTTAACCCCCTTGGCCCATCAATCGCTCCTGTTTTAGCCACCTTATGCCAACTCACAGGAGTTGGGTTCACGTATTTACCTCAAAGGAAACGCCGCCATCATCCTACTTCATTCTGGAATCTCCACCACGTACACGGTTGTTTAAGTGGTTTTCGGGATTGGCAGAGATTATGACAACTCCCGATCTCGGTCTCTTCAACAACCAATCGTTATTATAACGCTGCGGTTATTTCAAAAATAATTTATACCTTTAAAAACCAAAATAAAATATTCATTTCAAAACTATATAAATACGACATCATTTATATTTTAAAGACCCAAATCAATATGATATCACTCTTATTTCAAATATATCTTTTCCAAAAATCATAGCCTTTTCAAAACTATATACCTTGAAACCATAGCTTTGAAACATAACTTTCAATACTTAATGGTTCAAATACTATATTACTTTATAAAATAAACAACTTCTTTAAATTTCGCAATAAATTCCCAATATCAATTTGAACCTCCAAATAAACCATTTTAATTCCCATATATTTCAAAGCTTGAATATTTTATATTTCAAAACTTTGTAGTTCATATATTTAAATATTTAAATATTCCACTATTTAAAAATGGATTCTTTGATAATGTAATATATATCAAATCCAATTCCTATTAGTTAAATTTTAAATATTTACTTACTAAACAAATATTATTCAGGTAAAATCCTTAAATTTCAATAGAAGGATAATCTTTTAATTAAATTAACTTGGTAATATTCTTTAAATAAATTTGATATTCGTTTAAAGTCTCAAATCAAAAATCATGTTATAAAATAATACCCTTTAAATCTTAATTTATTTACATTTCAAAACAAATTTTTCGAAGAAATTCCTTAAATACTTTAATTCAAATCATATTCACATTTATCGTCAACCTTACTTTTATTTGAGTTATTATAAACTCTACATACAATAGAATTTCAAATATATTCATAACCATATTATATAAACGAAATCAACTTCATTATTTAGCTTATCTTAAAATTCGAAAAAAATTTATACATAGCTAAATTCAAATTTTTTTCCTATATATACATATCAAAATTTAATATTTATCAAACCGTATTCTTTACAAAACCATAGAAAATCATTTCAAAAATAATTATATATATATATATATATATATATATATATATATATGCCGCGGTACCTATATATAATTTTCAATCGTATGGTCAAGTGATACAGATATTTATCATTTCAATCCGCAATTTAAAAATAAAAAAATATGGTTGTATATCATTTCAAACCGCAATCCCGAATGAAATGAAAATGCATAATAACTTACAGTTTATACAATATAAATACAACATCCATTCATCCATCATATCAATCATCAAACATTTATCAATTTATTATTCAATTCATACAATCACATCAATAAATAATAGTTAAATACTGACAGCTAACTTTTCAATAATGAATTAAATAACTGTCTAACTGTAGTTTATATGCAATAATAAATAAATTTAACTAGTAGATTAGTTGTAATAATAGATTAAACTAAAATTTTAACTGGCAGTTTATATGCAAAAATGAATTAAAAAACAACTAAATTATATGAATGCAAATTAACTAAGATAATGATGAAATATATTCCAAACAGCTATAAATAAATTTCTATACACATCACAAATTAATTTAACAAACATAAGAAATTTTAGAAATTGTGAGTGGGTTAAAACACTCGCCTTTTGAATTTAAATTGAATTTAAATTCAATTTAAACCCAAAAATTTGACCTTCTTAGAATTTGTCCAAACTAGCGTTATCAAGTCCGGAATTTCAATACGATCCTAACAAAAGAAACCGTGCGTAAATCGGATATCGTATGCAAAAATTATGATGATTAATGCGATTGAAAACAATTTAAAACAAATAAATAAAATAGAACACATTTCACCATTTCAATCATGTCATGTAACCATCTGCATCTCCTTCACGTGCATACAGATCATGCCACACCCAAAATGCAGCACCTCTTCCCCCGTTGACCGATAGATACGCCACCTACGTGCCGCTATAGTACTCGAGCCGCCGCCATCAAACTCCCCACGTCAACGTCCATCTTCCCCCCACAGTCCATTCGCCAGAAAATCAGCCGCCGCCGCTTTTTTTTAGCTATACCGAAACCCTATTTCGATGATTCACCTCAATCTAACCGTCGACTCGACCCCAAACCACATAGATCGACTCCCCTCAGCTTCCTCTCCAAAACCCAGAAAGGGATTGTCGATCCGACAAGTTTGATCGCGGCGTTGATGAACGGCCGAGAATTCTTCGATTTTTACCGGTCAAACGACAAATTTAATTGAAAAACGAACACCAATAGTGACTTACGCTAGTCGAGAGCTACAACATATATTTTTTGTAGATTTTGCAGAGGAGTTTGGATTTTCAGCTTTGGATTTGATTTGGGATTGGATCTGAAATTTATGTTGTCTGCCATTGAGGAGGAAAGAGTTGAGATATACGTATAGCCAAATGAAAATGTGGGGAATTAGGGTTTATAACAATATAATTATGGACAAAGTTGAAATAGGATGGATCGGATAAGATAGATGTACGCGCTAAACGATATATGGCCCGAAAAGCCCGTTTCGACTCCGGAACGAAATTGGGTCAACCGATATATCAAAATATATGTTTTAAAATATTCTGAACGCGATGGAAAAAGTTTCACATCCAAATTCCAAAGTATGAAGAAGTTATGCTAAAATCAGTAATTTCAAGTTGATTTTAATTGATTTCAATTTCGTTTATTTCAAGGCGCTTCGAGTCCGTATGATCAAACGACAAGTCCGATCGCTATGAAACTTGAAATCCTATAATAATTCACCATTACGGATCCCATGAAACTGGTTTCATCGAAATCCGAGTCAGTGGCCAAAATGGCTATTTTTCCATGAAATAAATAAATAAATAATAAATTAATTAAATCAAATTTCTCGTTTAAATTCTAAAATTTGCAATCTTTGTCACTTCATAATTCTCAAACATTTTAAATGATTTAAAAAAATAATTAATGTCAATTAAATGTTGATTCAATCATCAATTTTAGCGTTAAATTCCAATTTCGTTAAACTTAGAAATTATAAATTGAAATTCCAGTAATTGAATTTTCATTCATATTATTCAAATTCATTATTACAAACAAATGAAATAAATATTGGAATCAAAATCCATTATAATAACATTCTCAATTTTCATCTAAATCCTCGTTTATGTAATATTTTAATATTATATTCCACTTAATTGCAATAAATTCACTTATTAGATTTCAAATTATAAATAAATTAATAGATCTTGGTTTTTACCCATTAAATCAACCAGTCCTCATATTATAAAAAAAACTAACATTTATTACATCTTATAGAATTAACCATTTTTATTGACAAATTAAATCTATCCTAACTGCACAAATTAAGGAAATTAATGGCAATTGATTTCACATTACTTCATTAATTATCAATAGAAATCTCAATAAAACCGTTTATTTATTTAAAATCTTGCAATTCAATAAATTGACATTTTATGGGTATAATTCACATTGAATTATCAAATTACAGTTTATCCCTCATTATTCCATCAATTAATTGTAACTTTGAATTTATTCCCATTTTTCAGATTTTAAATCAATTACAACTTTACCATTTGATTCCAGGTAATAGGTATTCCATATTCAATGCTAATTTTATTTTATTACGTTAATATACGCCTATTTACATTTTAATTTGAATAAATATTAGTTTTTTAAATGTGTATTTCTATCCATTGAAAACATTAATTAAGGTTTTTAAATACTTTACATTCTATAAAATTTTCGACATTAAAACTTTTCATTCTATTAATTTTTTTACATACTTTAGTATTGATTAATTAACGTACTTTGAACTTTATTTCAAATAAATTCATCGACAAATAAATTAGGCAATCAATAATAGTTGTACCCTTAATTTTGTTTCCAAATATCGTACTACCTAATTTCCTTTAATTGCAATTTGACTTCCAAATCTTATGCAATATACTAAAGAAATAAATACATATATTAATTGATTCATTTTTCTCATTCATTACTTTAATATACCCCTATTAACAACTCCTAACCATTGTCTTTACATTTCACACAGATGTAACATTTAATTACATTTATTACAATTCAATGTTGGCATTTATTTCCATACTACTGATTTCATTCACTTATATTCTATCCTTTTACTTTACTTTTTACTTCTTACAACCTTTTTCTTTTATTCATTGGTTTAATGTTCATTTTAGTTATTCCTTTATTACTTACAAATCTTATTTCCTTCATGAATGACATCATTTATCAATTATTACATAATTTCATTTATTAATATTCATGCTATTCATGCTATTCATGTTTAATTCAATTCCTTTGCACATTAATTCATTTACTAAAGTTTACAATCATTTATTTATATTACTTACCTTCTTATTATATTAAATTAGTAGCATTTCAATTATACTTCTGATTATAACATTCCATTAGTTAATTCAATATTCTTGTTTGTTTCTTTTATTAAACTTATAAACAAGTATGACAAATTTCATAATTTCAATTGATTGTACTTACATTTTGAATTTGTAAATCTTAATTTCAATTGCTATATTTAAATTTCTAACATTTGATTAATTATAACTTTTAAAAAATTTATTTCTTCCTAAATTTAATTGCAAAATTTAAATTAAACTGACAAATTTATTAATCAAAATTTACGGGTCGTTACACTCTCCCCCACTCAAAACTTTTCGTCCCCGAAAAGGAAAAGTAGGGAAAAGAAGAATTAAGAAATCAATATCATATTTGAATATTACATTTATAAACAAATAAATTTACAAAATTTATTACTTTAAATAAAATATAACCATTTTATAACCATTAAATCTTTTTATACTAAAATAAATAAAGTTTGGAAATCATTTTCAACAAATTTCTAAGTCCAAAATTGACGGAAATTTTTGGCATAGTCTCCTTTGTACGAAGAGGCTTGGAAGCAAATATAATATCAAATATAATAATATATACAAATATTTTCCAAAATAATATATATCCCAACACGGGAAAATATATAAAATAGCGCTATAAAACCGTAATTTGAAAACGTACCTATTTGTCGGGCAATTAACGCTTATTTTATGGAACCAAAAGCAGTAGCAATTGCTTCCATCACCCGTATTTCACTTATATAATCTAAAAGGGTTAATAATTATATAAAATGAAATATTTAGCGTTGTTTTCAAGTACCAACAAACAATCAATACCTATAACAATCACTTGCAACCAGGTATACAACCATCACAGTGAAACAACACAAATCATCATTCATTCATCAAACAAAACAAATAGTTGTTCGGGTTCAAACTTTAAATTGTACGGAATGAAGAATAACTACTAAGTGTACCCTTCACTCAAAAGTCTTAGGTGAAACTAAATAGATTATTCATTCATCCAAACAATTTTAAAGTATCCTTACTCAATAACCGTAAACCAAAACAACAACAACGATTAGTTTATTCTTATTAATTCTATTCATTTTCATTTATTCAGGTCATGTAAGTTTCCTTTATTGCATTCAATTTATACATTTCTCAATTATATTCATTTATTTCTTACAATTTCATTTATTTATTTATTTTGCCCTATTTCTATTCATTACATTACATTCGTTTCTCAAATTTCATTTACTTATTTAGCGCTTACATTTCTATTATATTAAATTTTAGAAATAGTTCATTACATACTTTTACTCGTACAATTTCCATTACATTTCTTATTAAACATTTCAACTTTTTATATTTGGTAAGTTATATATGTTAAAGAAAATGCAAATGAACTTATACAAGTTTTATCTCATCCTTTAATTAAATTTAGTGTTCAATAATATTACTCATTGTTTCATATGTTACAAATTTCAAGTTTCCTTTAATACCATTAATAACCTAGCATTAAGTCTCTTATTTTATTTAGGGTTTCAATTATTAGTTAAATTCCGTTTCACTACATTAGTTAAACTATTAATAAATGCAAACTAAGGAATTAAATACCGGGTTTAATTTCAAATTATTTTAAAATAATAGATAAACATACTTACAACTTATCTATATCCAAGTATATTTAAACAACTCAAAATTTATATTTGTTTATCAAAAATTCCTGTAGTCGAGCTACTACAGTGGCCTTCCCACTTCGAAACTCGAAAATGAATGTCGATGATGCGTGCACTCATCACCGAAATTATTTTCCAGTGACAAAGAGGGGAGTATAGAGCTTATTTCTTTCCAAAATTTCTTTTAAAAACATTTCTTTCAAATTTATATCAAATATTTATATCAGAAAATACTTCTAATAATATTATTACTATATTCCAAAATTATTCGAAAGAAAGTTTCAAAATCGCAGAACTTAAGTTCTAAATTTCCAATTTTCATTTATTTTATTTTCAGTCTTACTTCGACCATTAATTATAAAGTTATTACCTAACAACCCATATATTGCAACCAAATATATATATGTATATATATATCATTTAAAAATTTATTTATATATAGAAAATATAATAGTAATAATTATTTCATTCGCCTACAATAAAACAAATATTATGTCGATCTGTCCTATTAAGTGTTTAGAAATCCCTATTGATGTCACAGCGTCCCATGCATCAATCAGAATTTATAAATGCAAAACGAAACAGATTAAACAATATTAAAACCAATTTGTAACACTATCAAATACGCTCTCTCATATATACGCTCAGCGATTCCATAGGGTATTATTACACTATTAGTAAAGAGCCAAACCCCACAAAGCTAAGGTTTATCGCTAAGCCTCGCTCTAATACTACATTGTAACATCCCGCCTTTTTGCACTCTTTAAATCGACACACGTGCCAATTCAAATTGTTCGGAAGGGCGGATTATTATGGGGTAAATAAGAAAAACGAGAAAGAAATAAAACAAAACAGAATCTCACAGCGGAACGATAAAATATAATAATCAAATATACAGTTTATAAAGTTATTTTAAAATATTCGATTATACTTATACAACATAAATCAGAGTTACACATACCATATAACAATGCAGCGGAACAATATGAGTGTAGTGGAATATAATAAATAATAAAAATAGAAATCTCCGTCTTTGTCTTCCAAAGCAAAAGTCCTCGATCCTGAAACACTCGGACTGACCCGAGCGAATTGAAAAGACAAAACACTCGAGTCAGAACTAAAAGATCTTATGTAAGTTAAATCAACAGAAATAAACACGAGTGCATTAACTCAAAAGATGCTCGGGATTCACATCACTTAAGGATCCGTTAAACTATTTACTATGCAGTATATTTCGCTATTATAATAGTGTCTAATTGTAAAATAAATTTACTTTTTTCTTAGCATTAAGGGGTTACCCATATAGCCCTTAACACGTAATAGTCCCAGTAGTCCATCCAATATCAACGCATCTCCAGATCGGGAGACTACCCTAAATATTCCACGGGCTATGGGAGAAAACCAAACTCATACAAGGCGCGATAGGGTAGGTGACACGACACAACTAGGCAATGCCAGGGTAGATATACCAATTACGCTTCCGGGCTGGTGGTAACGCGTAGCCGCAGCTACCGCCCACCTCGGACAAACTCCCCCCTAAAATCAAAAATCAAAAGTGGCCACCGAATCAATCCAAAATCAGAGTATAGTATCGAAGAGGAGTATCTGATAAAGGCCGCTAACCCCCTTTGCCCGTCAATCGCTCCTGTTTTAGCCACCTTATGCCAACTCACGGGAGTAGGGTCCACGTATTTACCTCAAAGAAAACACCGCCATCATCCTACTTCATTCTGGAATCTCCACCGCGTACATGGTTGTTAAAGTGGTTTTCGGGATTGGCAGAGAGTATGACAACTCCCGATCCCGGTCTCTTCAACAACCAACAGTTATTATAACACCGCGGTTATTTCAACAATAATTTATACGTTTAAAAACCAGAATAAGATATTCATTACAAAACTATATAAATACGACATCATTTATATTTTAAAGACCTAAATCAATGATATCACTCTTATTTCAAATATATCTTTTCCAAAAATCATAGCCTTTTCAAAACTATATACCTTGAAACCATAGCTTTGAAACATAACTTTTAATACTTAATGGTTCAAATACTATATTACTTTATAAAATAAACAGCTTCTTTAAATTTCACAATAAATTTCCAATATCAATTTGAACCTCCAAATAAACCATTTTAATTCCTATATATTTCAAAGCTTGAATATTCTATATTTCAAAAATTTATAGTTCATATATTTAAATCTTTAAATATTCCACTATTTCAAAATAGATTCTTTGATAATTTAATATATATAAAATCCAATTCCTATTATTTAAATTTGAAATATTTACTCACTGAACAAATATTATTTAGGTAAAACCCTTAAAATTGAATAACATGATATTCTTTTAATTAAATTAACTTGATAATATTCTTTAAATAAATTTAATATTCGTTTAAATTCTCAAATCAAAAATCAAGTTTTAAGATCATACCCTTTAAATCTTAATTTATTTACATTTCAAAACAAATTTTTCGAGGAAAATCCTTAAATACTTTAATTCAAATCATATTCACATTTATCTTCAACCTTACTTTTATTTGAGTTATTATAAACTCTATATACAATAGAATTTCAAATATATTCTTAACCATATTATATAAACGAAATCAACTTCATTATTTAGCTTATTCTAAAATTCGAAACAAAATTATACATAGCTAAATTCAAAAAATTTACTATATATATATATATATCAAAATTTAATATTTATTAAACCGTATGCTTTCCAAAACCATAGAAAATCATTTCAAAAATAATTTTATATATATATATATATATACCGCGGTGCCTGTGTATAATTTTCTATCACATGGTCAAGTTATACGGATATTTATCATTTCAATCCGCAATTAAAAAATAATAAAAATGCGGTTGTATATCATTTCAAACCGCAATCCCGAATGAAATGAAAATGCATAATAACTTATAGTTTATACAATATAAATACAGCATCCATTCATACATCATATCAATAATCAAACATTTATCAATTTATCATCCAATTCAAACAATCACATCAATAAATAATAGTTAATTACTGATAGTTAATTTTTCAATAATGAATTAAATAACTGTCTAACTGTAGTTTATATACAATAATAAATAAATTTAACTAGCAGTTTAGATGCAATAATAAATTAAACTAAAATTTTAACAGGCAGTTTATATGCAAAAATGATTTAAGTAACAAGTAAATTATATGAATGCAAATTAACTGAGATAATGATGAAATATATGCCAAACAGCTATAAATAAATTTCTAAACACATCACAAATCAATTTAACAAACATAAGAAATTTTAGAAATTGTGAGTGGGTTAAAACACTCACCTTTTGAATTTAAATTAAATTTAAACCCAAAAATTTGACCGTCTTAGAATTCGTCCAAACCAGCGTCATCAAGTCTGGAATTTCAATATGATCCTAACTAAAGAAACCGCGCGTAAATCGGATATCGTATTCAAAATTTTGTGATGATTAATGCGATTGAAAACGATTTAAAACAAATAAATAAAATGGAACACATTTCACCATTTCAATCATGCCACATAACCATCTGCATCTCCTTCACGTGCATACAGATCTCCCCCACCCAAAACGCAGCACCTCTCCCCCCGTTGACCGATAGATACGCCGCCTACATGCCGCTACAGAACTCGAGGCCGCCGCCATCAAACTCCCCACGTCAACGTCCATCTTCCCCCCACAGTCCAGTCGCCAGAAAATCAGCCGCTGCTGCTTTTTTTTAGCTATACCGAAACCCTATTTCGATGATTCACCTCAATCTAACCGTCGACTTGACCCACAAACCACATAGATCGACTTCCCTCAGCATCCTCTCCAAAACCCAGAAAGGGTTTGTCGATCCGACAAGTTTGATCGCGGCGATGATGAACGATCGAGACTTCTTCGATTTTTACCGATCAAACGACAAACTGAATAGAAAAACGAACACCACCAGTGAATTACGCTAGTCGAGAGCTTCGACATATATTTTTCGTGAATTTTTCTGAGGAGTTTGGATTTTCAGGTTTAGATTTGATTTGGGATTGGATCTGAAATTTATGTTGTCTGCCATTGAGGAGGAGAGAGTTGAGATATACATACAGCCAAATGAAAATGAGGGGAATTAGGGTTTATAACGATATTTTTCTAGACAAAGTTGAAATAGGATGGATCGGATAAGATAGATGTACGCGCTAAACGATATTTGGCCCGAAAAGCCCGTTTCGACTCTAAACCGGGTCAACCCATATATCAAAATAGATGTTTTAAAATATTCTGAACGCGATGGAAACAGTTACACATTCAAATTGATTTCAATTTCATTTATTTCAAGGCGTTTCGAGTCCGTACGATCAAACGACAAGTCTGATCTCTAAGAAACTTGAAATCCTACAATAATTCACCGTTATGGATCCGATGAAACTGGTTTCGTCGAAATCCGAGTCAGTGGCCAAAATGGCTATTTTTCCATTAATTAAATAAATAATAAATTAACTAAATCAAATTTCTTGTTTAAATTCTGAAATTTGCAATCTTTGTCACTTTATATTTCTCAAACATTTTCAACGATTTAAACAAATTTTTAATGTCAATTAAATGTTAATTTAGTCATCAGTTTTAGCGTAAAATTCCAATTTCGTTAAATTTAGAAATTATAAATTGAAATTCCGGTAATTAAATTTTCATTCATATTATTCAAATTCATTATTACAAACAGATGAAATAAATATTGGAATCAAAATCCATTATAACAACATTCTCAATATTCACCTAAATCCTCGTTTATGTAATATTTTAATATTATATTCCACTAAATTGCAATAAATTCACTTATTAGATTTCAAATTATAAATAAATTAATAAATCTTGGTTTTCACCTCGTCAATCAACCTGTCCTCATATTATAAATAAAACTAACATTTATTACATCTTATAGAATTAACCATTTTTAATGACAAATCAAATCTATCCTAATTGCACAAATTAGGGCAATTAATGGCAATTGATTTCACATTACTTCATTAATTATCAATAGAAATCTCAATAAAACCGTTTATTTATTTAAAATCTTGCAATTAAATAAATTGACATTTTATGGGTAAAATTCACATTGAATTATCAAATTACAGTTTATCCCTCATTATTCCATCAATTAATTGTAACTTTGAATTCATTCCCATTTTACAAATTTTAAATCAATTACAACTTTACCATTTGATTCTAGGTAATAGGTATTCCATATTCAATGCTAATTTTATTTTATTACGTTAATATATGCCTATTTACATTTTAATTTGAATGAATATTACGTTTTTAAATGTGTACTTCTATCCATTGAACACATTAATTAAGGTTTTTAAATACTTTACATTCTGTAAAATTTTCAACATTTAAAAATTTTCATTTTATTAATTTCTTTACATACTTTACGTATTAATTAATTAACTTACTTCGAACTTTATTTCAAATAAATTCACTGACAAATAAATTAGGTAATTTATAATAGTTGTACCCTTAATTTTATTTCCAAATATCGTGCTACCTAATTTCCTTTAATTGCAATTTGACTTCCAAATCTTATGCAATATACTAAAGAAATAAATACATATATTAATTGATTTGTTTTTCTCATTCATTACTTTAATATACCCCTTTTAACAACTCCTAACCATTGTCCTTACATTTCACACAAATATAACATTTAATTACGTTTACTACAATTCAATCTTGGCATTTATTTCCATACTACTGATTGCATTGACTTATATACTACCATTTTACTTTACTTTTTACTTCTTACAACCTTTTTCTTTTATTCATTGGTTTAATGTTTATTTTTATTATTCCTTTATTATTTACAAATCTTATTTCCTTCATGAATGCCATCATTTATCAATTATTACATAATTTCATTTATTAATATTCATGCTATTCATGTTTAATTCAATTCCGTTGCACATTATTTCATTTACTAAAGTTTACAATCATTTATTTATATTACTTACCTTCTTATTATATTAAATTAGTAGCATTTCGATTATACTTCTGATTATAACATTCCATTAGTTAATTCAATATTCCCGTTTGTTTCTTTTATTAAACTTATAACCAACTATGACAAATTTCATAATTTCAATTGATTGTACTTACATTTTGAATTTGTAAATCTTAATCTCAATTACTATATTTAAATTTCTAACATTTGCTTCATTATAACATTTAAAAAATTTATTTCTTCCTAAACTTAATTGCAAAATTTTAATTAAACTAGTAAATTTATTAATCAAAATTTACAGGTCGTTACACCTAAGTTTTATCAGTTATCAGATCAAGAGAATATAAATTTTGATTTCAAAACTTGAGCCTGGGAACAAATAGCAAACACTGACACTCAACAGCATATGTACTTTGTACACATTCATGAAAATGCCAGAGAATTTCATATAAACACATTTGTTCAGGGAATAGCGTGCACCCAATTTAAGTTTAAGATTTTAAATGAAATGTTACTCACAGGGACTTTAGGAAGAAGAATAGAGCTTCTTAAATTTTGAAACTAGCTTGTAAAACTGCAAGCTGAAAACTTTTTCTTCGATCTCTGGCTTGAGTTGATTTATATTGTTGTTTAAATTGAATTTTTGTTTGAGTTTTCAAGATGATGTTTGCTTCCATTTTACTCAGTTGTGATAAACAAACTGAAATGAGGTTTGATGCATATAAAAAGACAGTGTGCAGGTTGATATATAGAAAGAAGTTGACAGGGTATTATAATGTTATTTGTAAAACTTTCGAACTGACTTTAGTTATGCTAGAGATGTAAACATTAAATGCATATGTACCTTTGTCCTACTTCCCATTTTTGTTTACAGCCTACGTACTCGTCTTTTATTTTCTTGTACATAAATATATGTTTTTACTTTATACTTTGTTTATGTTCTTACTCCTTGCCTTGCATTTCTTTACTCTGCTGGGATGATATATTTTGTACTTGCATTTATATTTTTTTTACTTTATCTCGTATGTGCTTTCATACTTTTTCTTAATTGTTCTTGCCTTTGTTTGTTTATATACATTATAGACTTTTGCCTTGTTATTGTTATAAATTTTAAATTTAAGTATTTAATTCTATTTCTAACACAATTGCGTATTTTAATTTCTCTTTTATTTTAAAACTTAAACTATCAAATGCTACACTTAATTATTATTTATTTATACTTATGCTTAATATTTATAAGATTTATTTTAATTTAAACATTTTAAAAGACTTTATTTCAAATTTACAAATCATAGTTTCTTCCAAAATTTATATATTTAACAATTTTTATTTATATTAAAAATCTATTTGTAAAAATTTACATTGTTAATATTGTCTAAATATAACTTATTGTTTTTATTTTACATTTTGCATTTCAATTTCAAGAATCCAATTTATAATCAATTTGTATTCAAAAGTAAATAAACAAACGAATATCTCACTTAAATAAGAAAAAATCAAATTAATTCACAATTAAATTTTCAAAATTAAATTAATTACTAATTTAAATTTAGCTTAAAAATTCGGGATCGTTACAGATTCCCCTCCTTAAGAAATTTCATCCCTGAAATTTGCAGGCACGAAAACAATAGAGATAGATACACAAAGACAAAGAAACAGTTTTCCAGGTCAAACTGGATATCCATTTTGCATTTGGCTCACCAAATCAGACTATCAATAAAAGATACATGAACGCATCTATTTAACACTTCACAAGATACTTGGGTTATCTGGATTCTGAATTCAAGTCGGAATACCCAAAGTATATATAACTTGTCCCTCTTCGGACTTCGATCTACCCAAGAAATTACAATAGAATTTTAAATTTGGTTTTAAACTAAATTGTTTTATCGATACAATTCAAATTCAGCCCCATATTCTATTAATCAGTTTTAACTCAATTTTAAATTTCCAATTTATTTAAATTTTAAATTCCAAATTTCCAATTCATATTCATTAAGGTTTAAATCAAAAACCGATAAGAAATCGGTGAAATACGAAGTAAGGATTTTCTACAACGATTCGTAGGGACATCATCACACTGAAACTTCTTTCTGGAGCTGTCATGAAGCAATCAAAAGAATTTAGAATCAAAGGAAATTGATAGAGAAAGATTGTTTCCGTTATCACAGGGTATTGATCATATGAAGTGGTACTTCCCTGTCCCTATCTCGTCCTCTTCTTGCACCCATACTCACTATCAGTGAATAGTAAGAGAATTTACTAAGGCACGCGAACGGATATTTTAGGGATGCTCATTCTAGGGTATACTTCACGCTATCTCTAATGAGTTACTCAGTGTGTTATACTCCTGAGCTAAAGTTTTAACCCTCAAATCTGGTACCAAATGCAACGGTACGGATTTTTCACGTTCGAAAATCGACATCCATACTTTACATCGTACTCGAATGCCGCGGATTCGACCGTTCAAATCCGAGTTGCCGGAGCTTATAAAAAAATTAAGTAAACAACACAGCGGAAGAATAAGAATAATACATTGATATACAACATTGATACAATATCTGATACAACAGATGATACAATAGAAATCAATATACATCAGAGATATGATACAATAAAATAGCAGCAGAAAGGAAAAATAGATAACACCGTCAGCGGGACTAATAACTCTAAGATAGTCTTTAAGAGAGAACTCCAGCAGTAGCAGCTCGATCCAACATCACGATGCACAACGATAAGCAAGCGCAGTCCGTATCCAAAGACTGAACTAGCTCCAGATAATCTACTAAACTTGACTACCTGAAAAACCCAACTCTAAACTGCCCGTGTGGAAAAATTGTGGACACCCAGAGTTTAGGAAAGAAACAATAAACTCCAGGTCAGTCGTGGGACTGGTATGAGTAACAAAAACAATTTATCTTTAAAAACAAAAAAAGAAATATTTTAAATTAGATTTGCAATGCTTTTAGAAAATGAGACTACCATAAGGCCTCTCGCACACACACACAATGCAAACGCAGAATCGGAGGAGATTTCTGCTTATGATAGTCAAACATGCCTGATACGCAAATTTCTTTGATATCATTAACATAAGTGCGAAGTGCAGAAAGCATTTCGAAAGTATAATATAAATCTTAGCCAACATACGACCATTATCGTATGCCTACTATAGTTACCATGTTCAATAGCAGGTTACCGCCACATTCCATGGCAGGTTATACAACTAAAACCGTACATGGCTCATATTGTTTCTTTGGATTTCCAACAAATGGTCAGGCCAAGGAACTTCCCATTGCCACATGGGTACGCCTCTGGAAGGACGCCCCGAGAACCTAACCGGATCTCTGCCAACACAAGGCCGGGTTACCCCTAACTAGGTAACTACTGACACAAGTATGTCATCCCCCGGCCGTAACCGACCTCTATCCGGGATCCCGACAACCAACAACACAAAGTAATAAATTCGCAGTAACCACATAGGTTAAATATCTGGGCTCCACAAATGGTTTTTATTTCAGAAAGATCTAATTTTATTTTCACAAGTTAAAGCTCTTAAATTATATTCACATCCCCAAATCAATACTTTTAAAATAGTTTAACCCATAGATAACTGGTATAACATCTTTAGTCCCTAGTTTCCAAACATAGAATTCAATTTCAAATCTTGAATTTAAATTTAAAAAAAATTCTTTAAAATTTCAAAACTCAATCAAGTTATTCAAAATAAATTTTATCTTTGAAACTTCATTTCAAAAGATTTTCACTTTAAACCCAATCCATTCCCAAAACATTTGAACTCAAATTGTTTATAAAAAAATCACTTCAAAAATCTGTGACTTAATCAATTTCCTCGTGAAATCCATATTTGTGTGCGTATAAGTGTGGTCCAGGGGTTTGACACAATAGTGCAACCTCATTCAATCATCACAGATCAAAACACAGAAATATAGTTGATAAGCGATATAAACTATAACGCTTATCGTCCATTCATAGATTCAAAGACAATATACAAATGTATCATCAATAAATGAATAAATTATACATAGCACAATCTACAGAACAGAATATCACAGATCAGATAGGACAATCAATTCAAGGCATCCCATACAATACAATCATTCACAAGTAAGGTCAAGCATTTAATAATCATTTATGAGTAGGATTAATTAATGGTTTAATCCTAATTAATTCAATTAATTTCCAATTAAATTAATTACTATGGATTAATTATCCAGTCCTAATTTATTAATTACAAATCGTTTGATATAAAGTAATTTATTAAACACTTTAATTTATTTAAATTATTCTCAATTAATCATATTAATTAAATCAACCTTTAAACCAATTACATAAATAATTAACCCCTTAATTAATTATCTTAGGAAATTAAATCTTTAATTACTTACCATAATGTAATTACACTTGCACAATTTCATAAATGATTCTAATTAATTGTTAAAATTAATCTCGTTAATTATTTTAGTTAATGACCTTCATTAACTAATAACAATTCTTTAATTAATTTGTTAAAGAAATTGCTTACATTAATCATTATTAATTAAAATTGATTAACTATTAATAACTCATTAATAAATTCTAATTATTTAATTAATTAAGTGTTTACTGTAACTTAATTAGTTCTTAATTACAAATAAATTAATTCCCAATCATTAATTACTCTAACCCTTAATTAATTGTTTTAAACCTTTTAATTTATCAAAATAATTAATTGAAATCATTTATAAATTAAATTAATTAATTATCCATTATTATTAACTTAAAAATTAATGAATTATAAATCATCATTACACCTTCATTAACTTAAGACAAATCACATTCTTATTAATGATTGACTTTTCACTCACAATTATGTTGAAAACTGTTATTTTCAAATTTATATTTAAATTTCATTTTAATTCCTAGATTTAAAATGAACCCTTATATATTTCTAATAAAGTTTAAACTAATTTTAAAATCCTTTAAATTACTTGTTGAAGTAATATCTTTATAATAAAGAAATTTTAAAGGAGTTTAAATCAAATTCCTTGTTAAATTCACATATCAAGGGAAGATTTCACTTTTAAACTTATTTAAACATTTAAATTATCAAACTTAATTTGATTCCAAAATCTAGAATTCAATTTCAAATTTTAGTGTAGGTGGAAAATTTTTGATTTAAGCTTTGATCTAAATCTTTCTTTGCAATGTCAAACCCATGTTTAATTGCAAATTCTTTTTTCCTTTAAATACTTCAAAGTAATATAAACAAGTTCAATAAAAACTTTATTTATTCCTAATTTATGTTTTTCAAACTAAACTGGAGTTTAAAATTAAACTTTGACTTTTAAACTCATTTTCGACCTTGCTTTAAAATTAAAATTTTGGTTTTTTTAAATTAGCAAAACAGAACAGGTACTGTTTGTAAACCTGGACAAAATATTCATCACCCAAACTCCAGTGCTCCGTGCACGTGCACATGGTCGTCGACCAACTCAGATCATCGCCGATGATCCCCTCACGTCAACAACCACCCAAACACCCAAATACGATCATCAAATCGTCTTCAAAATTGCAAAACCAAATTCGAGTTTCGAAACCCAAACCTAGAAACCGCAGCTTCCTCCACAACCATACCTGGCAACACCCCCTCCACGCAACTCCGGCCAACAGAAAATCCCAAACTCCGGCCATCACTTCGTCGCCTCAACCTCTACCCCTTCCCTAAGTTTCGCTGCAGTCGATCAACTGGGGAGGACGAACAAATCGTGATACCAACGCACATCCAAACTAGGTTTACAGAAAGAAATTTCTTGCCGCTGACGCCACAGTGGCCTAACGTCGCTTCAACCATTTTTCCCACCATCTCCGATCACTCCTACATCTCCAGGCAAGACCCCATGCCTTTCGATCAACTTGATCGCCAGAGTGAACCCAAAACGTCAATTTCGGTTCAACTCGAACTACTAGTCCTATACATCTCTAAAAATTGTGATTCCAACTTTAAAAATCATGTTTTGGATTTTAAATTCAATTTATATTGATGAATTCAGGAAACAGGATGATAGAAATTTCATGTATGTTTGAACTTGCTCAGTTGTTTTGGTTTCCCAAGGCCAATTCCAGTGTATATCGCTTAATTTAAAGTTTAAACTTACTTTGTAACTGAACAAGCAAATTTTTTTTAAGTCCTACTTTCTATCAGTTATCAGATCAAGAGAATGTAAATTTTGATTTCAAAACTTGTGACGCCCCACCTCTATACCCACGCTAGCCAAGAACACTACGGAGTAATGCTGTCAACTAGCACGGAGAATAAGGCTGTTGAGGAGCGACCATCCGTGTAATTGCTTTGCGCGAGCACCGATGTGTCAGATAGTATAACATGCATTTCTTTTTTTTTCAAGAGGAAATCCGACATACCGACACAAACTCAAAGCTACTACACAGTGGCTATAATATCTTCGAAAACAAATATAGAAATAAACATAACACAAATCAGTCACAGACAATTCATATCACAAAGGAGGAAATAGATATGAATACTACACATGAAAGTGTACATCAGAGTAGTGGTCAAAAAGATCCTCAATAATACAAAGGATAGATACAAGTGCTAGACAAAAGAATAAGTATACATCATAGAGTCTGTATCTCAAATGTATACAACAAAAACTACTAAACTTAAGTAGTTAGCCAAAAGATCAGATGAAAGTCTGATAAGGAGTCAAGCAGAAGCACCTGTAAAATCTCAGTCTGACCCGAGTATTATTTAAGAAGAAAATAATAAACGGATCAGTCTAGCTATAAATATCAGATGAAGTGATATATAATAAGAGATATGACTAAACATATAATAATCACAATGCCAAGCTGTGATAAATAAGTAATTGAAAATCAACAAGAGATTAATCAATATCACAATAATCCACTCAAGATAAAAAGGAATGTCATACTCCTAATTTCATTCACCAAGCCACAATAAATGACATATATATCAACGCCCATCGTAAAAGTTGGTGAAACATAAATTCCAGAAATCAACACACGAAATCCAGAAATCACAATAAAAGTATGTGTGAGTGGAATCACACAAGTGGTGTCTAGGCTAACCGAAAAAAGTATGTGTGAATGGAATCACACAAGTGGTGTCTAGCCTAACCAAACAGCAAAAAGTATGTGTGAATGGAATCACACAAGTGGTGTTTAGGCTAACCGAAAAAGTATGTGTGAATGGAATCACACAAGTGGTGTCTAGCCTAACCAAACAGCAAAAAGTATGTGTGAATGGAATCACACAAGTGGTGTCTAGGCTAACCGAAAAAGTATGTGTGAATGGAATCACACAAGTGGTGTCTAGGCTAACCGAAAAAGTATGTGTGAATGGAATCACACAAGTGGTGTCTAGCCTAACCAAACAGCAAAAAGTATGTGTGAATGGAATCACACAAATGGTGTCTAGGCTAACCGAAAAAGTATGTGTGAATGGAATCACACAAGTGGTGTCTAGCCTAACCAAACAGCAAAAAGTATGTGTGAATGGAATCACACAAATGGTGTCTAGGCTAACCGAAAAAGTATGTGTGAATGGAATCACACAAGTGGTGTCTAGGCTAACCGAAAAAGTATGTGTGAATGGAATCACACAAGTGGTGTCTAGCCTAACCAAACAGCAAAAAGGTATGTGTGAATGGAATCACACAAATGGTGTCTAGGCTAACCGAAAAAGTATGTGTGAATGGAATCACACAAGTGGTGTCTAGCCTAACCAAACAGCAAAAAGTATGTGTGAATGGAATCACACAAGTGGTGTCTAGGCTAACCGAAAAAGTATGTGTGAATGGAATCACACAAGTGGTGTCTAGCCTAACCAAACAGCAAAAAGTATGCGTGAATGGAATCACACAAATGGTGTCTAGGCTAACCGAAAAAGTATGTGTGAATGGAATCACACAAGTGGTGTCTAGCCTAACCAAACAACAAAAAGTATGTGTGAATGGAATCACACAAATGGTGTCTAGGCTAACCGAAAAAGTATGTGTGAATGGAATCACACAAGTGGTGTCTAGCCTAACCAAACAGCAAAAAGTATATGTGAATGGAATCATACAAGTGGTGTCTAGGCTAACCGAAAAAGTATGTGTGAATGGAATCACACAAATGGTGTCTAGCCTAACCAAACAGCAAAAAGGTATGTATGAATGGAATCACAAAAGTGGTGTCTAGGCTAACCGAAAAAGTATGTGTGAATGGAATCACACAAGTGGGTTCAGCCCAAACCAAAGCCCAAAGCAAAAAGTAGCAAAATTCAACTTTCTCCAAACATATCGAAGCTTATACTCAAAAAGGCGCAAACGGCATTTTGAACTCAATGGGGGTGGTCTCGAGTCCTAATTCGACCGTATGCAAAAAGTAGGTTTTCGGACTAAAATCCGACGAACGATAAAATATTTAAATAAAATATTTAAATATAGAATCGATAAATATGCGGGTTGTTACAGACTCCCCTCCTTAAAGAAATTGCGTCCACGCAATACTTAAGAGGAAAATAAGAAGTAACAACCATGGAAGCATATCAACACAAAAGAAAATTTGAAATAGGAAGTTCACCATAAAGTGCACGAAAGAGTTAGCAAGAAATCTGGTGAAACTTCAATTTCCACAATATTACCGGCCTCAAGATTGAAAACCGGAATCCCTAAGGCATTTTCGTAGATAAAAGACGTGGGGAACGTCAAGCATAGCAGAAAGTTGAGCCGGTACAACGACGTAGTATAATAACAGTACGCCCGAGAAACTATAAACTCGAATGATTTGGAACACCGACGTAGTACAAAAACAGAACGTCTAATGAACCGACAAACTGGAACAACGATGTAGTATAATGGTACATCCATTGATCCAGATAAGACGGAACATCGATGTAGTATAATAATAATACATCCGATGAACCGAACACCATAAAAGAACACTGGACACTAGTCCATAAAAGGAATGAGATAAAACTCAATAAAACGAAGTACATCAAAACGTTCGATGAACTTGATAAAGAGATAATTCCCTTCAGACATCATCAAAGAATCAACCACTTTTTGCCTACGACAAAGTGCATTGGCAACACGATTTCCCTTCCGGGAACAAAAAGAATATCAAGATCATAAGATGTCAGGAACTCGAGTCGACATGAAGTTCCTTATGAGAAAATAAATATTCCAAAGATTTATGATCGAGATGGAGAACAAATTTCTCATCCAAATGTGATGATGCCAAATTTTTAAAAGCGAAATCAATAGCCATGGGCACTAGATCATGAGTGGCATATCTAGTCTCAATAGGCATTAATGATTTAGAAGCACAAGTGATAGCACATTCTCCTTGGCAAGAGAACGACATACAAACCAATACGACTAGTATCGATACAAATAGCAAAGTCTTGGTTCCCCTCCAGGAATCACAAGAATAAGAGTATTAAAAAGAAAGAATTTCTTTAAATAATCTGCTTTCTTGAAAAGTTAAAACTTTCAAAATTATATTTTTATTTTTATGTAATAATCTTTCTACAAAAATTTTACATTTTTACAAGTCAATATATCGTGTCTGACTGTCTCATCAAAGCGTTTAGGAAATTCCTATCGATAACGTTGATCAAGCGCATCGACCAAAATTCTTAAAACACTAAATGGGCAATACAATCACAAAATCGTATTCTATATGATAAACATGTTTCTAAAAACTTTTAAGTATATTCTTTGTTCATTTTAAGAACAAAAATCAAATTGTACTTATAAATAAATCTTATGAAAAAGATTTTCAAAATTTTGAAATTTCCATTTTCATCCAAAATCAATAAATACAAGAATAGTCTCATCGAAATATTCATAGAATATTCGATTTATAAAGTGGATGAAATAAGCTGGACAAATTGAATGACAAAATAAGTCATTCATAGAATCATAACGAGTGCGGAGTGCGTAAGTGGAATGCTAACTCACGCGACTCGTAGCCAAATGAAAATCGGTGGCAATGTCAAACTGAAAAGACCTTAGCACCACACAAAAGATTACTTAGGTGATAATCCTAAGACAAGCTTAAAAATACCGAAAAATTTCTCTAACTATATGAATGAGAGAAATAACACTTTCCTTATAAGTGGGTTTAAGGAATAAAATGATTCCACCAAATTGGAATCAAAATCACAAAGGAAAAATAGAAATCTGCTTAACAGATTGAAAATGTCGAAGATGAATAGTCCACTCGAGAAAATAGGATATGGGCTTCATTAATGATTAAGCCAATCCTATCGCACAAATCAATTCCGGAGCCTAAGTAAAAATATCGGCTCGGAAAGAAAAATCTCATAAAATAATTTCGGCATCAATAAAAAGAAAATTGAGTGTTGCGGATCTACCATCCGGATTCACAATCCTCAAAGAAGTCATCAAGCCCAAAATATTCAAAGAAAAGAATCGACAAGTTCTTTTGATATAAAATAGTGAGATGAAACCCATATCAAAAAGAACTCCAATAAGAAGATCAAAAAAATGTAATCAAGGATTAAATGAGAAATACCTTGGCCACGAGATGTGTTGCCAAGGGCTTGAGCCACATTCAACTTTCCCTCCCTCTTGCCTTCACGTTTGAGGAATTGATGGATGAAATGCTCTGGGCTCTTACAATAGCGACACGATTTGGGCTTTGAGCACTTATTAGCTAAATGATCCCCAGATCCACAGTTGAAGCATCTCGCACTACTAGGAGAAGGAGCCTTTGCAGCTGGCGTTGCTTGCTTACCCTTTTTGTTGGGATAAGGGCCTTGGAATTAGTTGGGTCTCTTTTTGTTGTTGAAGTTGGGTTTGGCACGCACAACTTCATTATTGCTTTCTCTATCGGTCTCTTCAAGACGAAGAGCGATATCAATAAGCTGATCAAATGAAACCTTAAGTTTCAAAAGCAATGGCTACTTAAGATTCTTATTCAAGCTATAGACAAATCTTTGATTTTTCTTCATCGAGGTATTAATATACTCAACCCCGTACTTAGAGAGAGATTCGAAAGATGCGACGTAGTCCGTCATAGAAGATTCACCTTGAACAAGGTCTATGAAACGCCAGGCTAAAGTTACTTTTTCAGCCTCCGGCACAAATTTCGATTCGAATCTTTCCCGGAATTGCTCCCAAGTGAGATCCGCCTCAACGATTTCAGAAATTAAAAGCTCATACGAATCTAATGCTCTTCCTTGGAGCATGCTAGAAGCCACTTGGACTCGATGAAGGTCAATAAGGTTCATGCGAGAAAAGATTCGATCGCATGATTTGAGCCAAGCTTGAATTTCAATAACACTCTCGGATCCCATGAATGGCCTTCCACCCAAATCGGTGTAGTCTCTGCACAAGCGTGCAAAACCGGATCTAGGATGTGTAGGCTCTAGATTGGGACCAGCTGCTTGAGCGTTCTTAACAAGATCTAAAAGCTGCTGGGCAGACATGAATACTCCAACCTGGGGAGTAGCACTAGATTGACCGGCGCTGGGGCGGCCAGGCCTAACCATTTCTCTTCCTTAAGAAAGAAAGAAGGAAGAAGAAGAAGGTTATTCACAAATGAATATCAAGCAATCTTGATAGATAAAACAAGGAACCATAAAAGAAAGTAGGATAGAACGGTACGAAGACCCGAATAAAATCCTAAAGCACAACTCCTAAGAAAGACTTAGGACATGATCCTTGCTAAATTATTCTACATTGTTCCGAAGTTTGGCTCCGATACCAAGCTGTGACGCCCCACCTCTATACCCACGCTAGCCAAGAACACTACGGAGTAATGCTGTCAACTAGCACGGAGAATAAGGCTGTTGAGGAGCGACCATCCGTGTAATTGCTTTGCGCGAGCACCGATGTGTCATATAGTATAACTTGCATTTCTTTTTTTTTCAAGAGGAAATCAGACATACCGACACAAACTCAAAGCTACTACACAGTGGCTATAATATCTTTGAAAACAAATACAGAAATAAACATAACACAAATCAGTCACAGACAATTCATATCACAAAGACGGAAATAGATATGAATACTACACATGAAAGTGTACATCAGAGTAGTGGTCAAAAAGATCCTCAATAATACAAAGGATAGATACAAGTGCTAGACAAAAGAATAAGTATACATCATAGAGTCTATATCTCAAATGTATACAACAAAAACTACTAAACTGAAGTAGTTAGCCAAAAGATCAGATGAAAGTCCGATAAGGAGTCAAGCAGAAGAACCTGTAAAATCTCAGTCTGACCCGAGTATTATTTAAGAAGAAAATAATAAACGGATCAGTCTAGCTATAAATATCAGATGAAGTGATATATAATAAGAGATATGACTAAACATATAATAATCACAATGCCAAGCTGTGATAAATAAGTAATTGAAAATCAACAAGAGATTAATCAATATCACAATAATCTACTCAAGATAAAAAGGAATGTCATACTCCTAATTTCATTCACCAAGCCACAATAAATGACATATATATCAATGCCCATCGTAAAAGTTGGTGAAACATAAATTCCATAAATCAACACACGAAATCCAGAAATTACAATAAAAGTATGTGTGAGTGGAATCACACAAGTGGTGTCTAGGCTAACCGAAAAAGTATGTGTGAATGGAATCACACAAGTGGTGTCTAGCCTAACCAAACAGCAAAAAGTATGTGTGAATGGAATCACACAAGTGGTGTCTAGGCTAACCGAAAAAGTATGTGTGAATTGAATCACACAAGTGGTGTCTAGCCTAACAAAACAGCAAAAAGTATGTGTGAATGGAATCACACAAGTGGTGTCTAGCCTAACCAAACAGCAAAAAGTATGTGTGAATGGAATCACACAAATGGTGTCTAGGCTAACCGAAAAAGTATGTGTGAATGGAATCACACAAGTGGTGTCTAGCCTAACCAAACAGCAAAAAGTATGTGTGAATGGAATCACACAAGTGGTGTCTAGGCTAACCGAAAAAGTATGTGTGAACGGAATCACACAAGTGGTGTCTAGCCTAACCAAACAGCAAAAAGGTATGTGTGAATGGAATCACACAAGTGGTGTCTAGGCTAATCGAAAAAGTATGTGTGAATGGAATCACACAAGTGGGGTCTAGCCTAACCAAACAACAAAAAGTATGTGTGAATGGAATCACACAAGTGGTGTCTAGGCTAACCGAAAAAGTATGTGTGAATGGAATCACACTAGTGGTGTCTAGCCTAACCAAACAGCAAAAAGTATGTGTGAATGGAATCACACAAATGGTGTCTAGGCTAACCGAAAAAGTATGTGTGAATGGAATCACACAAGTGGTGTCTAGCCTAACCAAACAGCAAAAAGTATGTGTGAATGGAATCACACAAGTGGTGTCTAGGATAACCGAAAAAGTATGTGTGAATGGAATCACACAAGTGGTGTCTAGCCTAACCAAACAGCAAAAGGTATGTGTGAATGGAATCACACAAGTGGTGTCTAGGCTAACCGAAAAAGTACGTGTGAATGGAATCGCACAAGTGGTGTCTAGGCTAACCGAAAAAGTACGTGTGAATGGAATCACACAAGTGGTGTCTAGCCTAACCAAATAGCAAAAAGGTATGTGTGAATGGAATCACACAGGTGGTGTCTAGGCTAACCGAAAAAGTATGTGTTAATGGAATCACACAAGTGGGTTCAGCCCAAACCAAAGCCCAAAGCAAAAAGTAGCAAAATTCATCTTTCTCCAAACATATCGAAGCTTATACTCAAAAAGGTCGCAAACGACATTTTGAACTCAATGGGGGTGGTCTCGAGTCCTAATTCGACCGTATGCAAAAAGTAGGTTTTCGGACTAAAATCCGACGAACGATAAAATATTTAAGTAAAATATTTAAATATAGAATCGATAAATATGCGGGTTGTTACAAAACTTGAGCCTAGGAACAAATAGCAAACACTGACACTCAACAGCATATGTACTTTATACACATTCATGAAAAATGCCAGAGAATTTCATATAAACACATTTGTTCAGGAAATAGCATGCATCCAATTTAAATTTAAGATTCTAAATGAAATGTTACTCACAGTGACTTTAGGAAGAATAACAGAGCTTCTTAAATTTTGAAACTGGCTTGTAAAACTACAAGCTGAAAACTTCTTCTTTGATCTCTGCCTTGAGTTGATTTATATTGTTGTTTAAACTGAATTTTTGTATGAGTTTTCAAGGTGATGTTTTCTTCCATTTTACTCATTTGTGATAAACAAACTGAAATGAGGATTGATGCGTATAAAAAGATAGTGC
Organism: Allium cepa; assembly: GCA_030765085.1. NCBI lineage: Eukaryota > Viridiplantae > Streptophyta > Magnoliopsida > Asparagales > Amaryllidaceae > Allium > Allium cepa. Next base: position 953,403,545 of record CM060941.1, on the reverse strand, counting down.
GCAGGTTGATATATAGAAAGAAGTTGGCAAGGTATTATAATGTTGTTTGTAAATAGTTCGAACTGACTTTAGTTATGCTAGAGATGTAAACATTAAATGCATATGTACCTTTGTCCTACTTCCCATTTTCGTTTATAGCCTATATACTTGTCCTTTATTTGCTTGTACATAAATATATGTTTTTACTTTATGATTCGTTTATGTTCTTACTCCTTGCCTTGCATTTCTTTACTCGGTTGAGATGATATATTTTGTACTTGCATTTATATTTTTTTTTTACTTTATCTGGTATGTGCTTTCATACTTTTTCTTAGTTGTTCTTGCCTTTGTTTGTTTATATACATAATAGACTTTTGCTTGTTATTATTATAAATTTTAAATTTAAGTATTTAATTTTATTTCTAATACAATTGCATATTTTAATTTCTCTTTTATTTTAAAACTTAAACTATCAAATGCTACACTTAATTATTATTTATTTATTCTTACGCTTAATATTTGTAAGGTTTATTTTAATTCAAACATTTTAAAAGATTTTATTTCAAATTTACAAATCATAGTTTCTTCCAAAATTTATATATACAACAATTTCTATTTATATTAAAAATCTATTTGTAAAAATTTACATTGTTAATATTGTCAAAATATAACTTATTGTTTTTATTTTACATTTTGCATTTCTATTTCAAGAATCCAATTTATAATCAATTTGTATTCATAAGTAAATAAACAAACGAATATCTCGCTTAAATTAGAAAAAATCAAATTAATTCACAATTAAAAATTCAAAATTAAATTAATTAATAATTTAAATTTAGCTTAAAAATTCGGGATCGTTACAGTAAGTAATAAATTTATAAATGTGACTAAAGGCAAATGGTGACAATTATTATATATATTACATATTTATTTGGTCTATTAAATTTAATTGGAAAAAAATGGCAATTGATTCTATTAATTAGTGCAGTTAATGTAGGTTTAATTGATAATGGTAGAAAGGTTTATTCTTTACAATGTAACCAATGTAAATTTTTATCATAGTATGACCTTTGATTTGAATAAATGGATGGAAATCTGTTTACTCAAATTTATTGGAATTGGAAATTTTAATGAGTGAATTTATTACAATCAATGAAATAAAACGTTACATAAATGAAAGGTAAGATAAAATGGTAAAATATTGATGTAGTGGAAGATATAACAATGTTAACTATGTGTGTAAGGTAATAATTGATTTAATAAGAGAATAAATCTATGGTAAATAAATTAATTGAGACTTTATGTAACGACCCATAAAATTTTAATAATTTTAGTTGGTTTTATAACGTATTTAATTGAATATCTATGAAATTTTATAATAATTGAAATTTTAAAATAAAATGTTTATTTATTTTAGTATAAGTATATTTAAATATAACAGAGTGTAAATTTTCAATTTATTTTATCAAAGTTTATTTCATTATGAAATTCTATTTAATTCAAGCTAGCTAATAATTGCTGATAATAAAATATTTTCCAAACCAGAATATTTTTACATAGAAAAATTTTAAATGCTCTCCTGAGTGAGATGGCATCTTCCGTTTTTCGAAATTTGAACACCTGTTGCTCCGTTTATCTTAATTCTGACAAATAGCAGCATTTTCTGGTGCCGATTATTGACTTTTGATCGGATGATCGTACCGCCAATATCTGTGTACCGTTTTGATCGTCTCGTCATATTGATCTCTACGGTGTATTCAATTTTGTGTTTTGAAATCCGGTACGCGACAGAAGCAATAAGCTGTTCGTTGTAATGGTACCCTAAATTGTGACTTTATTTCTCCCTCCAGTTTCAAAAAAATTGAAACGTGCTGTCCAATTCAAGCTATTAATTGTACCGTGCACCTCAATCAAATAATCAATTGCATTTAATATCTTTTCAGCTGGAATCAAGGAAAATTTGACCGTTACCATTTTGGTTATATTGATTTCCCATTTATTTCTGGCTAGTTTTACTCTGCCTTTTCCTTTCTTTTTCTGTACTTACGTTTCAAAAAAATAATATTGTACATATATATTACTATCACGGTTCCACCTTTCCTCCTTTAATCTCGTTTCCCTCCCCCTCTCTTCATCTATACTTCCACTTTTTTTTATATACCACTGAGAAAAATTTCGAACCCATCTCTTTTGCTCTCTCGTTGATTCCCTTCTCTCATGCAACACACCACCTCACTGTGAACCACCGCCTCCAGAATCCCCTTGCCGAGCTTCATCAGGATCCAGCCTCGCAACCACCACGTCCCTCCGAACCTCCCTGCTTACCCACCATCGCTGCCACATTGCATCCCTCCATTGCCTCCTGAGCTACCAAAACCCACATCCATCGCGGCCCCTGCTCCTCCTCCACCTCATCCTTGTTTGCTTCACGATTTTCCAGCTGCTGCTCTATCGGCCTACTTTCCACACTAGTGGAGCGTTTATGTGAGGTATAAATTCATATATAGTTTTCAGGTTTAGTAAAAATATTAGTATATATTTCTTCTTCCCTGTTTTGTACTCGAGTTCGGTTTATAATTTGCAAAATTTTATAAAGTGGCTTGCAATGTTACTAAGTATATAATATACGTACTGTTTTGGATATAGGATACTGCTTTGGGTTTTAAGTACGCATATTTTGTTTTGTTTTGGTTTACACAGTATGTTCATGAGATTTTGAAAGTTTATAAAAGATATTTTTTATTTGGTTTATAATATGCTGTTGATAGGCTAGTATATTGTTATATAATGTGTATAATAATATATATATCAGTAGCTTATATAGTTGACAATTTATTTTATAAAGTATATGGTCTGCATGCTAATAGTTTCAATCTGTACACATATTCGTTTGCTATAGTATGCATGTATGCGTGCATTTGGGCTAGTATATATATAATTTTCAAATGTATTAGCTTAAGTATTATATATAATATGTTGTAAATATGAGTTATATAACCGTATATATAAGTGCTGTAATTGTATATAAGAATGTTTGTACAGTCTGTGGGGTTTTAATGTTTGAATTATAAAAGTTTATTTTATGTTGACTTGTTTTGTACTTCGGGTCTATTGTTATAAATGAAGGTGCAAACAATGATATTTTATAAAGTGTATTAAGTACAAAAGTTATATATGTACACTCTGATGGATTTTTGAATATATTTGGTTAGACATGTTAAATGGATTTTGAGTACTAACTTCAATCTATGTATAACGAGTTGTATATATATATATATTAGTTATGGATATAATATGTTGCCCGAGTAACAAAATTTTATCAGTTGAGCATATATTCATATATTATTGCTATAGTGTCTGCATAATATTTTGACTGATTAATTATATGTGCATTGTATATATTTTTAACCACAATATTTTTTTTTATAAATTGTAACCTAGTATGCTATAATATGGTTATATATGTATATATTGTTAAATTAAATATTGATTTCATAAGATAATATATATATCTTATTTTAAGTATATGGTTGATTTTAGATGTATGTTTTTAATGTAAAACAATGATTTTGAAAGGTGTACGTATATATTCAATAAAAAATGTATTGTATTTAGAATATGTTTTCTTTTGAAAACGGTTATATTTAGTTATATGCATAAGTTCATTTGTACCATATTATCTTCATCAAACCCGTTCTGATTTGTTTCGTCAATTCCGTATCTATCATCTTTGACTGTCGTGCCTGTCTTCTTCATTGAAGCATGTCCATCTAGCATTGCTTTGGAATTCATAGCTAATTTCTTTGTCAAATTTATCTAGTCTCGAAAGGTGAGCAATAACTCACGATTAACGTTTTTTTTATTCATTAAATTTGATTTCAATTAAAACAACGATTGAATATGTTGTTGTAGTTATTTAAATTTGTTATATATGTTATTGTCTGTAACTGTTCACCTGCGGGATATGACACAATATCCTGTTGTTTATATTATATTGTTATTGATGATATATGCCTGTTATTTTATTGTATTTTCTGTTATCACTCTGCAAGTTCCCTATAGTTTAGAAATCACTATGGGTTGAAATGATACATACCCGAACAGACTTTAGAATAGGAGAAAATCGTTATGGGTTGAAATAATAAACCCAAGCGATTTTCATTTAATTGAATTTGGGATTACGGGTTGAAATGCTATCCACCCGTATATATTTATTATACGGATTGAAATGATAAATATCCGTAGCACTTGACTATATGATAGGAAATATATACAGACACCGTTGGTCCATATATATATTTTGAAAATAATTTCTATAATTTTGGAAAGAAATATATGATTTAATAAATTTGATTCTTAAGATGTTATATAAATTAAAATTGTATATATAGATTTAGCAGTAATATTTGATTTAAATTAGATTGATTTAATACATATAATATGGTTAAGTATTTGTGTAAATCTATATTTCAAATAGATTCTCTTGTAATAAATTGAATAATTAAGATTGGAAGATAAGTTTGGGTTTATAAAAATGGTATTTAAATAAGGATTTATTTAATTAAATCGATTTGAAATTTTTGAATGGGAAATTTAAAGGGTATGATTTTAGAATTGGATTTTTGATTTAAGTGATTTAATGAATAATTCACGTTTAAATAAATTAAATATAATATTGAGTAAAATGTAATTTAAGGTTACTTAAATGATATTGAGTCTAATATGGGAGTACTTCAAGTCTAAATAATAATGAGGTTAAATCGAGATCTATATGAAACTGTTATATGGAACATTTAAATATTAAAGCCTTGAACTATATTGGAATTTAAATGGTTTATGTTGAGATTCAGATCTGTATTTGAAATCAACGTAGCTGAATTTGTTATTTAGCAACTAAATTGAATTAAAAGGAAAATTTAGGTTGAACTAAATTTGAATTTATTATTTAGAAAACTAAATTGAATGAAAGTTTGGATGAAACGTTGAATACTTAAAGTTTTGAAATATATGGAAATATAAAGGGGTATTTGTGATTATAAATCCGAATTTGAGATCGATAAAATTTAAGTGGTTATTTTAGAAATTGAGTTGAATTTAAATTGATAAATTGAGATTGAATTTAATTTGAAGGGGAAGGTCGGGTTGATGTTGGAACGATTTGTTAAGTTGAGGAAATTGAAAATACTTTACTGTATAAATTATTTAATATATATAAATACAATTTTGGGAAATATAGAGATATTTGAAGTGAAAATGATATTTGGTTTTGAAGTATAAATTAAGCTGAAATGACCATGGTGTTATAGTGGATATTTCTACCTTGTAGAAAGTTCCATGGACCCTTAGAGGATGGTTATCCCAAACATCCTTTAAGTTATTTGTATTTCAGTTGATATTTCACTTGAGTTGGATTTATTGATATAAGAATGTTAATCCTGACTCGATTGTTTTGTGTTTTGCTTTATGCTCGGGTCAGACTGAGTGATACAGCATTTGAGACTCACCTTTGGAGTTCGGAGCTTCATTTGGAAATCCAACTATCGGTTCTGATTCCAGCCAGTTGATTGGTTCAGAGAAGTCATCTATTGCATTGGAGACTTCACTGCATTTGAACTATTCGATTGTATTTTTCTAACTCTGATGTATATAGTAGCTTCATGAACTACTATTCTTTATCTATTCCGCTGCATTATATTACTCTGTGATCTGTGATTGATTTATTTACTGTATATTTTAAGTTTTGCCAAATTTTAATTAACAATTCGGTATTTTGAATTATTCAAGTCAGACATTTATGCTTTTATTGTTGATTTGAATGGTCCAAAATACCGGGCCGTTACACTTTAGTTATAATTAATGTGTGAAATTGACCAAAATTCAATAAAATGGAAATATAGTAGTGAATACAAATAAGGGATGGAAATTGGAGTATATCAACCAATGAAATGTAAAACAAATGTTAACTATGTTATTAGATCATAAGTTTGGACCATAAATAAAATTCTAAGACAACAAACTACAATGAAGCAATGAAGTGGAAGGTTCTAACGAGTATTAGAATATAATTTAATAATAGGAATTGGAATAATACATGTTAGTTTTAATGATGAGTTAAATGAATATTGATTGATAGAGAAAAATATTTATTTAGTATGTAATTTAATGCTTGTTGGATACTGTAATTTTAGAAATGTGTTTGCATGCCTATAAATAAAGATTACAATGTTCATGTATTTATTTAATTGATTTCATCAATTTGGGTCTGTTTTGAAGTGGAAGATTAATATTAATTGAAAATAAATATATTGGAATCTTTCAATTGAAAAATGAAAAAGAAGAAAAGTGTAATTATAAATTTAATGTAAGAATGTTTACATTTGGAATGTATATTGTTTGGAAATATAAGAATGGATTTATTATTATATAATATGATCAGTTTAGAATATAAGAATGTTTACATTTATGAATAGCATGTAATGAATATGCATTTTAAGGAAAATAAAAGAATGTTTGAGGAAAATAATATGAACGTCTTCCATTTTGAATATAAATATAATGTCGTAAAAAGAGAAAATTGAATTTTTAAAACAACATTTTACGGTAGTTAAATAGTGGGCATAGGTTGCACGGAAGTGATCTTATTTCTAACCTTGAAATATTAAATAAATTAAATATTTTAGTTCATAATTACGTGTCATATAAAATGTTGTTTTTAAATTTGAATTTTTTAATCATGGTTCATATTATTTTTATGTAGTGGCGGTCCCCGTTATGTAAATTCATGTGTTTAAATTTAGTTATGTTGTTGTAATTAAAATCTTTAATGAATGTAAAATTGTATGTTTGGGGTTAACAAAATTAATTGAGTGAACAAATGTTTTGAAATTTAAATTCCAAAAGTTTGTTTACAGAGTAGGGTTGGTCCATTCATTCCCTTTCTAATTAATAATTGTCACACTTTTTTCATTGTTTCCTCATTTGTTCCATTATTCATTTCCATTTACATTGTCTAAATACTTTTCATTTCATGAACGTTACCTACTTTTCATATTTTTAATTCTTTCCTTCAATTCTTTTAATACCTACCAACTTTTTTAGGGTTGTTCATATTTTAATTCTATTTCAACTCCTACTTTGCTTATATTTAGCTTTATTAGATTTTCATTAGTTTCAATCTTCATTCTTTTTACTTCATTTTATTTTTTTAAACCTCATCTTCTCTAGCTTCGTTTTTTGTCTCTCTTCACCTTCCTCCTTCCTTTTTTATCATGTTTCTTCTTCAAATCTCCTTTATCTCCTTTTTTACAAAGCTTTTTTTCTCTTTTCTTCTTCTTATTCTTCAAACCTTATTCTTCTTTTTCATAACTACCTTTTATTTTTCAATTCTTCTTGTTTTTTTAAACCTTCTCTTCTTTCCATATATTTTCTTCAAATGCAGATCTATATAATCTTCTCTCCAAAACTTTCTATAAAAAATGATTAAGATAGCAAGGAAACAATACAAAATGAGAAAGTAGTTGCAGATCCAAATCTGGCTAGAAAAGGAAAAGCAAAAAGATGAGTCATTCAACCCACTCATGCAATGCTAAAAAACTTCCATTGCAAGTTAAATTAAATAAACGATGTGATATATAATTTTTTTATTGTTGTTTATTGATTTAAGTTGACATATATATTAATATTGAATCTGAATTGACATTATTTTTATATTGGAATTTGGTTGATAGTTAAACCCCGATTTAATAACCATTATAAGTTGAAATATATTGGTTGATTTGGATGTTGTTTGAAATGGATGCTTATTGATTGATATGTTGGATGTATGGTTGTTTATTTACTCTAAAAATATCCCTGTTATCACCTTGTATATTATTGACATCGTTTAAGTGGTCCTCTGAATCATTTTAGAATTGGATAATTAAGACATTTAAATTATGGATTGAAATGATATATACCGATACAATTCCTTAAATTTGGATTATTTATTGAAACTGAATTATTTGAAAAGTTTAAGTTTTTAATTTAGACTTCGGATTTATTTTAAATAAAGTGGTTAAAATTGGTATTTTGAATTATTTGAAATCTCATAAATTACTGCACTCGCGTTGTACACTTGATAGGAGATGAAAAATCCTATAAAATCTCTGAAGCCATTGCACTCATATTTTTATTTGAGATTGATTTGACTCACATATGAATTTTTAGTTCTGACTCAAGTGTATTATTTTTCATTATGCTTGGGTCGGTCTGAGCTTTTTCAGTGTATTGAAGACTATTTTATTTTCTAGCGGACAAACACAAAGATTCAATATATTATTGCTATTTATTATTGTTATTCTACAGCTTATTGTGTTCCGCTGTATTATTTTTCTATTTTCTATTGTATGTTTAACTCTGATTTAAATTGAAAAGTATAATCAAATGTCATTTATAAAACAGCCTCATGAACTGTTTATTTGATTATTATATTTTATCATTCCGCTGTTAGATTCTATGTTTTGTTTTTTCTTTCTTTTATATTATTTTCTTATTTACCCCCATTAACAATCCTCCCTTTTGAATGGTTTGAATTAGACATGTGTGGTTTATTGTCGATTTAAATCATCCAAAAAGGTGGGTTGTTACATCCACCGAAATTTCCTCTTCTGTTTCCTACCTCATAATTCCTTTCTCATAAATCTACATATGAGCCTTAGTAAGCTTCAAAAGAACAGTCTAAGAGAGAGGGGAATACGTATTTATACGCACATACACATATACATACAACAAACACAAGTACATTACTATAGCTTTTATCCCAAACCCCAGTCTTATTTTCTAATTCATTGGATTATGTTTTGAAATATCTTTTAGGCTTAAATTTCTTTTAATTTTCATAAACTGGCTCTTGTACCAGCTTGTAACATCCTCCAATTGGAGGCTCAAAACTAATGGTTATGGATGATGTAGTCATCCATAGTTATTAATCCCTGGCTACCAAATACAATAATGTTAAATACATTGATGTAACATAAACACATAGATATGGAAAAAAATTAAAATCATTAAACAATTTTTACATTCCATTTCAAATAATTTCAAGTACATTACATAACTCCAAATTCATGTACCACATTCAGAGAAATTATAATTATTACAATATTCGTCAAGAGCGACATATGAAGATGCCCCCTTGGAGGATCAGAGTATATATCTAGGCAATTAAAAACTTTGCCTTTACAATAAAATATAGTGGAATCAAAACAGAAAAGAACTCTTATCTAGCTTGCTACCTGCACCGTCTCTGGAAGCTCATTCAACTAAGGAGAACCCAGAAACTCAACTCTTAGACTACTCAAAGTTAATTGAGCACCTAAGAGTTTAAGAGGAAACCATAGACTTCGATTCAGACATAAAACCTAGTATGAATCATAATCTACCATCTCAATTCATTTGGATATCTAGTGAGACCATGCCACTTAGTGGAATAGGTTTTCCCCTCGTTGTTATCTTAACCAAAACTTTACAACAATCATATACTGTGCTCCTGCAACCACAATGGTTAAAGCACATCAATTTAAAATATGATAATGATATGAATACGAGTAAAGTATCTTGGATTCCCATCCCCATTCATTTTTACTATCTACCTCAGTTACAGTTTCTTAGGTCAATATTAACCGATTAGTTTTCATAGGCTAACTACTAACATGTTTAAAGCACATGGACTACCTGTCTAGTTTTGTAGTTTTCACCGGATCACTAAGAACCTACTAACCCTTTTAATGTGTTCTTTCATGGGTTCTCCCTGAACCTATTGTTATCACCAATAACGTCAGTCTTAAGATAGTTTGCATGGGTTGACTAAGAGCCTATTGACTTCTATCAATAACTTTATCCTCACATAGTTTTCATGGATCACTATGAACCTATTGGCCCTTACCAATAACTTTTTATGAACATAGTTTTCATAGGTTTACTATAAATACAACTATCTGAAATTTCTTAAATTAGTATTTTGGCATATTATGATTTGGTCTACCAGACTTCTTGGACAAAATTCTACTAATATAGGAGTTAACTAAATTGAAATTAGCTATTGGTTATACCTAGCTGATTATTCTGCTCTTCTCTCCCTAAAATACAATCATGTATATTAGAAGAAGCAAACAAAATAACACTGTTATTTATGGTTTAATATCCTAGAAATCAATTTTATGTGAAACATGCTTAATCCCTTTAGCCTATGATTTTATCAAGGAAGGCTTCATTAAAAACATCATACATAAAAGCCAATTCAAAACTCCTTTATTTTTTCCATGGTTTTCCTCCAAAAATGAGATTGGATTCTTTGTTCTGAAAAATAAGGCTTTCAAACCTTAGACCTTTATTTTTGAAACCATTAAAAAATATCCTGCAAAAGCATCCAAATCTTCTTTTCAAAACACTAAGCATGCCTTTCTGAACACTTTAAATCATCACTTTTGAAACCATCAAAACGTACTTTTGGAAGTATTAGAGCATCACATGATTAGAAGCATAGCTTCGAAACCATTTCAAAGTGCCTTTTTTGAAACCATTAGATTTTACCTTAAAAATATCTTTTGGATCAAAGTGAATATAAATGAAAGTACCCATTTCGAAAATATTAACTTTTGAATAAATAGGTTGGGGAAAGCTGATGGCTTTGGGACCATCCTTTCGAAAGTATTGATCATTTAAGTAAAATATTTGAAAGGTTAGCTTCGTAACTCCTTTTAAAGCCATTGCCTTCAAAATCAATAGTTTAAGTGGCTATTTGATCTCTTTCGAAAGCTTTAGGAAGTGGCTTATTACATTTATGAAACAAAAGCTGCCTTTCGAACACGTTGATGACTTCAATCCCTTCAAAAGGCAAAAAATTGGCAGCATGTTTTTGATTGGGTTTAAACTACCCTTTCAAAAGCATTGATTTACAACAAGGAATGTAACGACCCGTAAATTTAGCCTGTTTTGATAACGTTATCAATTGGAATTTTGCGGGATTTTAAACGATAAAACTTTGAAATATAAATTTTATATTTGGAATACGTCTAGTTAAACATAGCAACTGGTAAAAAGTCCAAAAATATGAAAGTTTATTTCGTGCGTAAATTTACTTCAATTTAATCAGTTAAAAAGCGATGAAAATAAAACTTTTTCAAACCCAAAATATTTTGACATAGAAAAATTCTAAACCATCTTTTGAGCAAGTTGTCAGCTCGTCGTTTTTTCAAATTCGGACATCTTTGGCTCCGTCGATCTTATTTTTCTATGTTTTTCATGCATTTTCTGTAATAGAAAATTCGAATTTTTATAATTCAATTGTACCACTGATATTTATATACCGTTTTGATCGTCTCATCATGCCAATCTCTGCGGTGTATTCATTTCTGTATTTTGAAATCCGGTACGCGACGGAAATAATAAAATGTTCCTTGTATCGGTACCATGAATTTGCAACCGTTGGCCTTTTGTTTTCCAAACTTTGAACCGTGCAACCGAAGCAATGTAATAAATTGCTTTAAATTATTTTTCAGCTGTATCACTTTTGACTGTTGCCACCTCCTCCCCTTTTTAACATTGCTTTGATTATTTTTCTAAATTAAAGACAGCCGATGCTTTTATTTTCCAGAATTCATGGACTATTTCCAACGTTCAATTTATTATACGTTGGTTCATTTCCTAGCTTCTGTAGCCTATCCCTACCTTCTTACCTTGTATTCCCTTGCCTCTTCTTTATTTTGGTTCTCAGAAAAAATAAGTCATATAAAGGTTGCCTCTGGAAACCAAACATTCCCATCTTCCTTTTCCAATTTTCTATACCCAAAATTGCTCCTCCTTCCAGCGAGCACCGCAACCCCAAGCACCGACGAAGCCTCTTCCTCCTCGACCATGCAAGCCGCTGCTACTGTCGCCTCGCCTACGACACATCAAGTCACCAAACCCGATCCCTTCCACTTCACCCATAGCCACCCTCACTCATGCGCCATAAACTCTTCGCCTAGCCTCCACCCTGAACCGCCCATCGCCACAACAACCGAGATTGGCCACCCTCCTCACGGCTAACTAGGCCTCCCCCTCAGATCCGGTCATCCCACCTTTTTCCATGCTCATGCAAGCCACTTGAGCCCCGATCCACCTGCCCCTCTTTCACTATATCCATCGCCGCCTACGACCTGCTCCATCCCTACCTTTTCACTGTCCTTGCCTCGGCCTAACCCTCCCCTTTGCTTCACCTTTGTAGCCGCTTCCGACTTGAGCAAGTACCGCTCTTCCCTGCCAAGCATGGACCGTCCGATCCACACGCGACTCGAGCGCCTTCTATCAGCCTTGCCGTGTCTTTGCATCGATTTATATCGGAGCTTGTGTACGTGTATAGGTATCTATATTCATTTATATGTTAAGCTAATGTAAATTTTACTATCTGATAAAATTTAATCTGCGTGTTAAAAAAAAACAATGTTGTTTATGTATGTATAAAATGAAGGCATGTTTGTGTATGTATATAACGCATGTTTGTGGTGATCTGGTGTAACAATGTAAGCTATATAAGTTGTTTCCTACATTTCCAAACAGCATGTTCAAATTGAAACTCAATCTACTGCATTTATTTTATGTTCGTAGTGTCTGCATTTAATTAGCTTTGTTTATATAATTATGCAGAAGTGATATATATAGTGTTTACATTTGGGTTCTCTTATTTTACTTCCTCTTCTTACATTTTATATATATGTAGTAATTTGGTCTTTAGCTGCTGTGGAAAGAAAATTGACAAGGTTATATATTAATTTTAAGAACTGGTTGCATTTACTGTGTATATAGTATTATATATATAATATAAAGTTTGTTCTTTTATACGTTTTTTTTATGTTGAGATTTCTAAATATAATATGTGTATTTAATGTAAACAATGATTTTGGGAAAATCTGGGCTCTTGTATTATGAGAATGCTAGTCGTGTTTTGGTGAAAGCATGTTCACGCAGCGGTCTTCCATTTTTTTTAAATATTTGTGATAGGGGTAGTGTATTTAAGAGTTCCATTGTATTAATATAAATGTTATATAAAATAATTCACGTACAGTAATATATGTAGTTGCATAATATGTTGTACATAGTTTTAAATATTTCATTACTGCTTAAATTTATATATATCTTATTTTAACTATATGATAAATTGATTTTTTTTGAGAATTTATATATATGCATTTGAATTTATCATTGGGGTTTATATAAAGTAATTTATTTTAATAGGTGTAAATAATGGACTTTAAATGATATATCCCGTTCTCATCGATTCCCCTTTTATCAGCTTGTCCATCGAAATTCGTGCCAACCTTTCTGTACAATTCATGCTTGGATTCGTAGCTCAATTCCATTTGTCAAATCATCTCGAGCCTCGAAAGGTGAGCAAATCACTCACGATTAATATTCTTTTATTTGTTAAATTTGATTTCAAAAACGAAAATTGAAATATGATGTTGTTAGTTATGTACACTGTTATTACCTGTATCTGTTCATCTATGACATCTGACACTATAATCTGTTAACTATTTATGCAATGATAATATAGTTTGGTTGATAATTGATTGATTGTTTTTGTTTATATTAGATGTTAAATTGTAATGTATTAAGTCATAAATATTATGCAATTGAATTTGACATGGGATAATTAAAATTTGAATCGACATATATGTTGAATTTGATTAGTTAAATATGACCCCTTTAATTGTTAAATTAATTGACATGTAGATTAGTGATAATTACACTTTGAACCATTGAACTTATGTTGGATTAATTGTTGTAGTGTAAAATTGAAATCGAATGACAAGTGAAGAACCGTATAAATAATATTGTAATAATCTTTAATCTACATGAAATGACAGTGTAGATTCTAGAAATAATTATATTAATTTGCACAAATAACAATGCGAATTAATACGATTATTTCGGGATTATTTGAATTAATTTATTAGATTGTTATTGATTGTTGTTATTGCTTGTTTATTTACCTTGACACCATTCCAGTTATCACACTACAAGTTCCCTTTTGTTATTCTTTGATTTGAATTGAATTGGAATCGGGTGGAAATGATATATACCCAAATGAATTTAACATAGGATAGAGAATTAAAATAAATCCGATAGGTCAATAAATTGATTTAAAAATAAAATAATTATTTTATTCGAGCAAAGAATAAATTTTGAAATGAAGTTGGAATTTGAATTTTATGAAAGGAAAATGTAAAGATTGAAATCTGAAACAAATATTAACGTAGTAATTGATGAAAGAACGTTATTTTAAATTTAATTATTTAATAATTAAATTTGGAATTATTAATAAATAATTTGGAATTAGTAATAATTGAGTTTTTAAATTATTAAGTTTGAAATCATTTAATAATTAAATTTGAAATTATGATTAAGTTGCAATTATAATTAAGTTTGAAATTATTATGTTGAATTTATAATTAAGTTGAAATGATTTGATGATCAAGTTTGAATTCATAATTAAGTGGAAATGATTTAATAACTAAGTTTGAATTAATAATCAAGTTTGTAATTATTAAGTTTTGAAATTATTAATAATTAAGACTGAAATTATTTAATAATTGAATAAGATTGAATTAATTGATAATTGAATAAAAATTGAATTCTTTGATAAGAGAAATTGAACTTTTGGATAAGTGGATTTGAACTTCGTTAATAAATAAAATTGAGTTTCTTATTTATTAAATTTTTGGGAAAATTATTTAAGTATGTTAATAAGTGAAATTGAAATCTCTCGATTATGTGAAATTTAGTTCTTTATTAATTGAGTTTGAAATTTGTAGCGAAGTCAATAAGTAAGTGAACATAGAATTTCTTTAACAAAAAATAAAATGTGATTTATTGAAATGAATGGGATTTATTGAAATTAACGTAAGACTTGTAATTTAAATAATTGATTTGACGAATTTGATTTATTTCAATTTGATGTTTTGATATAATGAAGTTGAACGTAAGTAATCGATTTAAATGAATTGGAATTTAAATAGAAGTTGTTTTGAATGACAAATTTACTTAATGAATATGGAATGGAATCGATAAATGAATTTAAATTGATTTGTATGAAATTTAAACCATTTTAAACGATTTCGAAATGAAATTTATTTATGAACTTGAATCAATATTTGAATTGTTTAAATAAAAGTTGAAATCGAATTATAAGATTTTGAAATGGTAATTTGGAAGTTTTGAAACGTAAACTTTGGAAATTTATTTAGAAAGACAAACAAAATGTTGATTTTCGAATTGAAATTGAAATTGAAATTGATTTATTTTTGAAATTTATTAAACGACCAAACGGTGTAATAATTACGAAAGTTATTAAAGAGACCAGAATCGGTTATGGGTATACTCCCTATCTAAATCGAAAACCAATTTAATAACTATACGCGGAGTGATGATCCAGAATGAAGTGGTTGGAATGATGTACGTGATGACTGAATAAAGAGAACGATAATGGATAGCCTTGACACTTGTGTCAAATTGGAAATGACTAAAATCAGGAGCCGTGCCGGGCCAAATGGGGTTAGCCACCTCGAGCGGACACACTTCTTCGTAACTACTACTCATTACTTATGATTGATTGGTGCACCCTCGGAATTTCAGGAGTGTTGTTTCGCGGTGTTGCGATCGCTGCGGCGATGCGTTCTCACCATTCGGGATCAGGCAAACGGTAGTTTCACTACCTTGGGTATTGCCTCATGTGCCTTGTCATACTTGTATCCCTATATGCGCGACCACTACGAATTTGTTTGTGTTATACCTATGGAGTACTCCTTGATATCCCACTAGTTTATGGTGGAGTTTACAGTGCTGTATAGACTATGACATTTATAAAATGTGTTAAGGGGGATAATGGTAACGCCTTAACACTATTTTGATACTTTATATTACTGATAGATATTATCTACTTAGCGTACACTACTACCTAGTAGATAGTTTAACGGATCCTTAGAGGATGTGATTCCAACATCCTTTGAGTTACTTGTATTTCGATTGCTATTTCACTTAAGTTGGATTTATTGATATAAGAATATTAATCCTGACTCGAGTGTTTTGTGTTTTGCTTTACGCTCGGGTTAGACTGAGTGGTTGATCAGCTTTCGAGACTCACCTTTGGAGTTGGAGCTTCGCCTGGTGATCCAGCTATCTAACCAGCTTTCAGATATTCGATGATTCCAGTGAAGTATTCTGATTCTTATATTTGACTGTTGTATTCGAGACTTCTGTTGTAACTTATTTAACTCTGATGTATCTTATATATTTATATAGTAGCTTCATGAACTACTATCTCTTTTACTTCCGCTGCATATTATTACTCTGTGTCTGTGTTCTGTGATTTTTTATTCTACTGTATATCTCAGTTTTGCCAAATTTAAATTAACAATTCGGTATTTTAAATTATTCAAGTCCGATGTGTGAGGATGCGAATAGTCCAAAATAGCGGGTCGTTATAGTTGGTATCAAAGCTTTTGGTAGCTCTTGGCATAACTTAGCATATATGGTAAATGTATTTACAGAATCACTCTCATTCGAGTTTCAATCTCTTCCTTTTGACTCAATTTCTTTGAATTTTGGAACGTTCACACGGTTTCGAAATTCATTCTTGTCCCTCACTATTCGTCTTCTTTCGATTCTGGAGCATCCCATAACTCCACTTCGAATGATCTTTATATTGAATCGGCAGTCTCGCCAATCTTCTAATTATTTGTAAATGGGTGAAACACTTTTACAATAAACATCGAATTACCGGAGATTTCTATATCCTCGGTTTACGATGCTAGCTATCTCCTACTATACGTGAATTCGATTTCTTGAGATTGAATGTTGATTTACCTCGGAATTCAGCATCGGTCTTATTCTTTAAGTCACGGTCGTTCCGGTTAAGGTTGCCCGTGAATTAAATAAGCTTATCCATCTCTTGATTCTATTAATTTAATTATCTTATCTTCTGTTTCGAACCTATTTTCGAATAAAAATTCTCTTTGATTTGGTTTCCATCAAATTTGAATCTCTATTCTTGTTTTGAAATCTATTCTTGTATAGTCGAGCGAGGAAGTGTATTTATAAATTAATATTTAAATGTTTATGTATATATATATTGTGTTGTTGAGTTGTTGATGTTGATTTGGGTTTTCGATCGATTCGTTTGATCAACGATATCGATAGGATTTTCAAAACACTTGAGCAGAGCAACTGACACAATATTATTTTCAAATTTAGTAAATAAAATAAGTTTGAATGATTATATTATATATAAGTAAAATTTTCTGGAATTAAAATGTTAATGAATCTATTGTCCCAAATGATAATATTTAATTTTCATTTATTGTTTTATAAACCATTGACTATTTCATAATATAAATAAATAAATTTATAAAATTGGATTATAATTTGATTTGGAGTGATCGGGAGTTGAAATGAATTTAAATCAAGAAATTGAGAATTTGATTTCCGGTGATTCCAAACTTTGACTTTAAAGTTTAAAGCGTATAGTATTTAAAGTATTTTCAAATAGAAACCGTTTCAAAGAATTTCAGATATTTAAATCAGTACTCTTTTCTTTGTTGCTAGAAAATAATTTCGGTGATGACGGCCATATCATCGACATTCATTTTCGAGTTTCGAAGTGGAGAGACCATCAGTAGCTTGCTACACTCTTGTTTTGAAATGAATTTGATTTGAAAATTTTAAAGTACAACATGATTTAAAATATATATATATAAGTATTTGATTTGATTTGGATATAATGTGTATATATATTTATTTCTAAATTATTTGAAGTTAATTGGAAATTTAATTCTTAAAATTTGGGTAAAAGACGATTTCAATTATAAATGAAACCAAGTTTTGAATTAATATTTAAACTTGAGAGAATTGAATTAGAAATTCACTTGCGTAAAATTTAATTGCACTCAACATAACTTACCTAAATTTTCAAAAGTCAACTATGCATTGAATATTATATAGTATAAAATGATATCAAAAGAAATTTTAAATAAATTTAAGTAATTATAATAAATGTAAATATACTTAATATATATGTGATAGAATATATTAAGTATAATAAATTTAATAATAATTTGAAATAAGGAAGAATTAAATTTGTCGAATAAAATATGATTATAATAATGGACTATTCAATTCTTGATTCTAGAAATTGTTAATTTAGGATAATTGGAAAATATACAATGTAAAATGATTTTGTAAATGAAATTTGAATGGGTATAATAATTGTTATATGCTAAAATTTTATTTATAAAGGTTAATAGAAATAAATAAAATAATAAGTTAAATAAATAATAGATGCGATTAATAAAATAAAAATTGTATTTTGAAAGTTAATAAATTGAATTAAATCAACTGAAGAGAGTATCTTGAATTAATGGAATTTAAATTGAATTTCATTTGAAAGAAATCTTGTACATAACATTAATATATGTGAAATCAAATCAATTTAATGGAAACCTTGAATTTAAAAACAAATTGTTGAATATAATTTATTTAAACTGAAATTTATATGGTCAAACTAATGGTTTATTTCATTTTCAGTCTATTTTCTTCTGGTTGTTTCTATTCTCCTACCTCCTTCCTTTTCGGGGACGAAAAGTTTTGAGTGGGGAGAATGTAACGACCCGTAAATTTAGCTGGTTTTAATAACGTTATCAATTGGAATTTTGCAGGATTTTAAACGATAAAACTTTGAAATATAAATTTTATATTTGGAATACGTCTAGTTAAACATAGCAACCGGTAAATTTTCATCCGAAAATATGAAAGTTTATTTCGTGCGTAAATTTGCTTCAATTTAATCAGTTAAAAAGCGATGAAAATAAAACTTTTTCAAACCCAAAATATTTTTACATAGAAAAATTCTAAACCATCTTTTGAGCAAGTTGTCAGTTTATCGTTTTTCCAAATTCGGACATCTTTGGCTCCATCGATCTTATTTTTCTGTGCTTTTCATGCATTTTCCGTAATAGAAAATTCGAATTATTATAATTCAATCGTACCACTGATATCTATATACCGTTTTGATCGTCTCATCGTGCCGATCTCTGCGTTATATTCATTTCTGCATTTTGAAATCCGGTACGCGACGGAAATAATAAAATGTTCGTTGTATCGGTACCATGAATTTGCAACCGTTAGCCTTTTGTTTTCCAAACTTTGAACCGTGCAACCGAAGCAATGTAATAAATTGCTTTAAATTATTTTTCAGCTGTATCACTTTTGACCGTTGCCACCTCCTCCCCTTTTTCACATTGCTTTGATTATTTTTCTAAATTAAAGACAGCCGATGCTTTTATTTTCCGGAATTCATGGACTATTTCCAACGTTCAATTTATTATACGTTGGTTCATTTCCTAGCTTCTGTAGCCTATCCCTACCTGCTTATCTTGTATTCCCTTGCCTCTTCTTTATTTTGGTTCTCAGAAAAAAATAAGTCATATAAAGGTTGCCTCTGGAAACCTAACATTCCCATCTTCCTTTTCCAATTTTCTATACCCAAAACCGCTCCTCCTTCCAGCGAGCACCGCATCCCCAAGCATCGACGTAGCCTCTTCCTCCTCAGCCATGCAAGCCGCTGCTACTGTCGCCTCGCCTACCACGCATCAAGTCACCAAACCCGATCCCTTCCACTTCACCCACAGCCACCCTCACTCATGTGCCATCAACTCTTCGCCTAGCCTCCACCCTGAACCGCCCATCGCCACAACAACCGAGATTGGCCACCCTCCTCACGGCTAACCGAGCCTTCCCCTCAGATCCGGTCATCTCGCCTTTTTCCATGCTCATGCAACCCACTTGAGCTCCGATCCACCTGCCCCTCTTTCACCATCTCCAGCGCCGCCTACGACCTGCTCCATCCCTACCTTTTCACTATCCTTGCCTCGGCCTAACCCTCCCCTTTGCTTCACCTTTGTAGCCGCTTCCGACTTGAGCAAGTACCGCTCTTCCCTGCCAAGCATGCACCGTCCGACCCACACGCGACTCGAGCGCCTTCTATCAGCCTTGCCGTGTCTTTGCATCGATTTATATCAGAGCTTGTATAGGTATCTATATTCATTTATATGTTAAGCTAATGTAAATTATAATGTCTGATAAAACTTAATCTGCCTGTTTAAAAAAAAACAAAGTTGTTTATGTATGTATAAAATGAAGGCAATATATATATATATATATATATATATATATGACGCATATTTGTGGTGATCTGGTATAACAATGTAAACTATATAAGTTGTTTCCTACATTTCCAAACAGCATGTTCGAATTGAAACTCAATCTACTACATTTATTTTATGTTCGTAGTGTCTGCATGTAAGTAGCTTTGTTTATATAATTTTGCAGAAGTGATATATATAGTGTTTGCATTTGGGTTCTCTTATTTTACTTCCTTCTCTTACATTTTATATATATGTAGTAACTTGGCCTTTAGCTGCTGTGGAAAGAAAATAGACAAGGTTATATATTAATTTTAAGAACTGGTTGCATTTACTGTGTATATAGTATTATATATATATAATATAAAGTTTGTTCTTTTATACGTTTTTTTTATGTTGAGATTTCTGAATATAATATGCGTATTTAATGTAAACAATAATTTTGGGAAAATCTGGGCTCTTGTATTATGAGAATGCTAGTCGTGTTTTGGTGAAAGCATGTTCACACAGCGGTCTTCCATTTTTTTTAAATATTTGTGATAGGGGTAGTGTATTTAAGAGTTTCATTGTATTAATATAAATGTTATATAAAATAATTCACATACAGTAATATATGTAGTTGCATAATATGTTGTACATAGTTTTAAATATTTCATTACTGCTTAAATTTATATATATTTTATTTTAACTATATGATAAATTGATTTTTTTTTGAGAATTTATATATATGCACTTGAATTTATCATTGGGGTTTATATAAAGTAATTTATTTTAATAGGTGTAAATAATGGACTTTAAATGATATATCCCGTTCTCATCGATTCCCCTTTTATCAGCTTGTCCATCGAAATTTGTGCCAACCTTGCTGTACAATTCGTGCTTGGATTCGTAGCTCAATTCCATTTGTCAAATCATCTCGAGCCTCGAAAGGTGAGCAATCACTCACGATTAATATTCTTTTAGTTATTAAATTTGATTTCAATTGAAACGAAAATTGAAATATGTTGTTGTTAGTTATGTACACTGTTATTACCTGTATCTATTCATCTATGACATCTGACACTATTATCTGTTAACTATTTATGCAATGATAATACAGTTTGGTTGATAATTGATTGATTGTTTGTTGTTTATATTGGATGTTAAATTGTAATGTATTAAGTGATAAATATTATGCAATTGAATTTGACATAGGACAATTAAAATTTGAATCGACATATATGTTGAATTTGATTAGTTAAATATGACCCCTTTAATTGTTAAATTAATTGACATGTAGATTAGTGATAATTACACTTTGAACCATTGAACGTATGTTGGATTAATTGTTGTAGTGTAAAATTGAAATCGAATGACAAGTGAAGAACCGTATAAATAATATTGTAATAATTTTTAATCTACATGAAATGATAGTGTAGATTCCAGAAATAATTATATTAATTTACACAAGTAACAATGCGAATTAATACGATTATTTCGGGATTATTTGAATTAATTTATTGGATTGTTATTGATTGTTGTTATTGCTTGTTTATTTACCTTGACACCATTCCAGTTATCACACTGCAAGTTCCCTTTTGTTATGCTTTGATTTGAATTGAATTGAAATCGGGTTGAAATGATATATACCCAAATGAATTTAACCTAGGATAGAGAATTAAATAAATCCAATTGGTCAAAAAATTGATTTAAAAATAAAATAATTATTTTATTCGAGCAAAGAATAAGTTTTGAAATGAAGTTGGAATTTGAATTTATGAAAGGAAAATGTAAAGATTGAAATCTGAAACAAATATTAACGTAGTAATTGATGAAAGAACGTTATTTGACATTTAATTATTTAATAATTAAATTTGGAATTATTAATAAATAATTTGGAATTAGTAATAATTGAGTTTTGAAATTATTAATTTTGAAATCATTTAATAATTAAATTTGAAATTATAATTAAGTTGCAATTATAATTAAGTTTGAAATTATTATGTTGAATTTATAATTAAGTTGAAATGATTTGATGATTAAGTTTGAATTCATAATTAAGTCGAAATGATTTAATAACTAAGTTTGAATTAATAATCAAGTTTGTAATTATTAAGTTTTGAAATTACTAATAATTAAGATTGAAATTATTTAATAATTAAATAAGATTGAATTAATTGATAATTGAATAAAAATTGAATTCTTTGATAAGAGAAATTGAATTTTTGGATAAGTGGATTTGAACTTCGTTAATAAATAAAATTGAGTTTCTTTATTTATTAAAGTTTTGGGAAAATTATTTAAGTAAGGTAATAAGTGAAATTGAAACCTCTCGATTATGTGAAATTTAGTTCTTTATTAATTGAGTTTGAAATTTGTAACGAAGTCAATAAGTAAGTGAAAATAGAATTTCTTTAACAAAAAATAAAATGTGATTTATTGAAATGAATGGGATTTATTGAAATTAACGTAAGACTTGTAATTTAAAGAATTGATTTAACGAATCTGATTTATTTCAATTTGATGTTTTGATATAATGAAGTTGAACGTAAGTAATCGATTTAAATGAATTGGAATTTAAATAGAAGTGTTTTGAATGACAAATTTACTTAATGAATATGGATTGGAATCGATAACTGAATTTAAATTGATTTGCATGAAATTTAAACCATTTTAAATGATTTCGAAATAAAATTTATATATTAACTTGAATCAATATTTGAATTGTTTAAATAAAAGTTGAAATCGAATTATAAGATTTTGAAATGGTAATTTGGAAGTTTTGAAACGTAAACTTTGGAAATTTATCTAGAAAGACAAACAAAATGTTATTTTCGAATTGAAATTGAAATTGATTTTTTTTTAATTTTATTAAACGACCAATCGGTGTAATAATTACGAAAGTTATTAAAGAGACCGGAATCAGTTATGGGTATACTCCCTATCTAAACCGAAAACCACTTTAATAACTATACGCGGAGTGATGATCCAGAATGAAGTAGTTGGAATGATGTACGTGATGACTGAAGAAAGAGAACGATAATGAATAGCCTTGACACTTTTGTCAAACTGGAAATGACTAAAATCAGGAGCCGTGCTGGGCCAAATGGGGTTAGCCACCTCGAGCGGACACACTTCTTCGTAACTACTACTCATTACTTGTGATTGATTGGTGCACCCTCGAAATTTCAGGAGTGTTGTTTCGCGGTGTTGCGATCGCTGCGGCGATGCGTTCTCACCAGTCCGGATCAGGCAAACGTTAGTTTCACTACCTTGGGAATTGCCTCATGTGCCTTGTCATACTTGTATCCCTATATACGCGACCACTACGAATTTGTTTGTGTTATACCTATGGAGTACTCCCTGATATCCCACTAGTTTACGGTGGAGTTTACAGTGCTGTATAGACTATGACATTTATAAAATGTGTTAAGGGGGATAATGGTAATGCCTTAACACTATTTTGATACTTTATATTACTGATAGACATTATCTACTTAGCGTGCACTACTACCTAGTAGATAGTTTAACGGATCCTTAGAGGATGGGGATTCCAACATCCTTTGAGTAACTTGTATTTCGATTGCTATTTCACTTGAGTTGGATTTATTGATATAAGAGTATGAATCCTGACTCGAGTGTTTTGTGTTTTGCTTTACGCTCGGGGCAGACTGAGTGGTTGATCAGCTTTCGAGACTCACCTTTGGAGTTGGAGCTTCGCCTGGAGATCCAGCTATTTAACCAGATTTCAAATATTCGATGATTCCAGTGATGTATTCTGATTCTTATATTTGACTGTTGTATTCGAGACTTCTGTTGTAACTTATTTAACTCTGATGTATCTTATATATTTATATAGTAGCTTCATGAACTACTATCTCTTTTACTTCCACTGCATATTATTACTCTGTGTCTGTGTTCTGTGATTATTTATTTTACTGTATATCTCAGTTTTGCCAAATTTAAATTAACAATTCGGTATTTTGAATTATTCAAGTCCGACGTGTGCGGATGCGAATAGTCCAAAATAGCGGGTCGTCATAAGGAAATTCATTCGAAAGCTACACTTTAAACAAAAAGGCGGCAATTTCTTCGAAAGCTATGTTAACCCTTTCGAAGCATTCTTTTGAAAACAAGGCAAGGGGCATCTTCGAAAGCTATTTAAATTTGTTTCGACCCCTTTAAACCTTGGTTTTCAATCCATACCTGCTGCCATTCTCCAATCCATAATGTACTAATGCGTTGATACTTAGTGTATTGGTTTCGACTTGGTTGAGGCGGAAGTATAGAGTCAAAAAGTAGCTATTGAAAGTGGCAAAACTATACTTCTATGCAAACACTATTTTATTGCCTTTTTAAGTAATTGCTTTTTTTTACTTACTTTCCTATTTGTAAAAATATAATTTGTTGCCATGAACTTTTCAAATTCTTTATTAAAAACTATCGCATTCATTTCAAATCTAAATAAGGATAATTAGCAAAGAAGCCCTTACCTTCAGCAAAATAATCAAAACTTTTATGTCCACCAAATATATTAATTTAATTTTCATAGTAAAATACTTAGGAAAATTCTCCAAAATTCCTAGAAATTCATTTTTAATAAGTTGTCTAATATATAAATTTCAGACCAAAAATCCTTCATATAATTGCCGAAATAAAAGTTAAACCCAATTATTCATTTCCTCCTTTAAAAATTCATAATAAATTATCCATAGCTTGGATAATTACGAAAAATTAAACCATCTCCAAGATAATGTTTTACAAAACATATTAAACCCTCATGGCATTTAAAATCAAATGTAAATGATTTTAGCCTTAAAATCGAATAAAACATTTATCAAACAAACTTGTTCGAATATATCATATTAAGAAATCCAAGAATATCATAATAAAAAACAATCATAATTGATTTAAACTTAAACCCAAAATCAAATGCGCTTTAAAAACAAAATTAAAGTTGGGTTTGATTGTTATTCACCATGATTAGAATAAAGAACTTAAGATTTGATTCTTTGTTTAATTCTCCTTGCTTGATTCCTTAGGTTTAATTGATTTTTCCCTTTTTTCTTGCCTAAGTTATGACTGCTTGGTTTATTTTGTCTGCATTTTTGAACAACGAAATATGGATGTGTAGAGAATTAGAAATAAGGTTTTAGGGATAATGGATGTAACATTCCTGGATTTTAGCCAAGTTTAATTTGATAATTAATTTAATTTTTGGAATAATTTGTGAATTAATTGAGAATTAATTTGAAAATTTGAAATTAAAATATATGTGTATATAAGATTTCAAAAAAAGGATTTGATTTGGAAATATAAATAATTTATAATATGGAAAATAAATAGATTGTGAATGGAATAAATTATATGTTTGTAAACAAAATATTATTTGTTTATGTACAAATTGATTGTATTTTAATTTTTGAATTTGAGATTTAAAAACAAATGTTTTTGTAACGACCCGGAATTTTGGACAATATCTATTTAATAATCTGTGTAAATAATTTAGCTGGTTTGATGACTTTTCTTTACAAAATTGGCTAAATTAATCTTTTAAATAATAATAAATTATAATCTGACAATATTGATAAGAGTTATTTTCAAAAGCTAATGAAATTTTACTCTATTTATAATATATATGTTTGATATATATTGTGAATGGGAATATCATTTGTTTTAAATAAAGATTAAATTTTCAAATTGTAATATATATGTATGTATATGTTATAATTTGAGTTGTTTTGAAATATAATTTAAATTTATTGATAAATTTGAATATGTATGAAATTATGATTTAAATCTTTGTTTAAAAATTAATATTCTTCAAAAGCTAATTTAAAGATTAATTCAAATTGTTTTCAAAATATATGATAGTTGTTTATTTTAATATGATAGTTTAAAAAGATTTAAAATTTTTGTTTTGCTTTCTTTTTAAAGTATTTAATTTAAATGGTTATAAATGTATATAAACTTATGTTTTAGATTTCTAAATTCATGTATAAGAAATTTATTAGAATATTTTCTTTAAAGGATTAAACTTATATTTACATATGTGAATTATATTTATTAAGTAAATTTATAAATATATAAGTAAGCATTTATTAACAAAGTAACTTAACATGTAAGTTTATAATTACATTTAAATTAAATAAGAATTTATTAATACTAAAAAAAAAGACATGTGGAAGCATATTAACATCTTAACAACATTTGTAAATTAAGAAGTGCATGTAGAGTGACATTTGTTTGAATTAAGAACATGTGGCAAAATTCTCATTTTAAATTTTAATAAAAACTTTAAGAAGAAAATTAGTTTTCTCAAAAAACATTTTCCCTTTGTTTTCTTTCTTAACTCAAAACAGAAATTATTTCCAAAATCTGAAATTTAAATTCTTCAAAGCAAAAATTAAATCGGCAACTTCAAAGCTTCAATCTGCTTTTCAATGTGATGATTCAACTGCAAATTAAAAATCTACGACATAAAATCAACCTGCATTTCTAATAAGGAGCAACAACACTTCAACCTGTTATGCATGGGTTCAATTTCAACAGCAAAGCACTTTTACAGATCAAAATTTTAAAGCCTGGAAAAAAAAAAGAAAACCTGCTCTATTCTCTGCCTTCTTAAAAATGGTGAGTAAATATTTTAAAAACAGTTTTGGTTCAACTTGTGATTGAATGTTGATGCATGTGTTAATCTATATTATGTTATATGAAAATTCGTTTTACATTGGAATGTATGTTGAATTTAAATGTTGAATTGCCTGTATAAATTCAAAATAGATACTGTGTTTACTAAAATAGTTCAGATACTTCAAAAAAATCAGTAACTTGATTTTGGATGCAAATTTGATATTGATTTGTAAATGAAAACAGTTTGTAATCACATAACTTATCATCTAAAAATAATCGTAGGATTTAAAAGTGGATGAGTTTCTCAGAATTTTCAATTTACAGTAGAAAAAACAAATTTGGGCAAAAATTTGTAATTTAAATTTCTAGTTTTTAATTTATAATCGAATTACAATGGAAAAGTTAGGATTTTTAGAGTTGATATCATAATTGTTAACTGTGTATTTAGGTTGAATTCTTGGTTTGAATGCTTTGGGGTTTATTGGAAATTGCCGTTGATCGGGTTAATGATTCGATTTGAATTTTGGATCGTAGGTAGTATTTGAAATGTGGAACTTGAGAGAAACGTTGAATAAATTTTTCAATGAGTGATTGGTTCGAAATTGAAGAAGTTAGGGTTTATTGGGTTTATGGGTTCGGCTGATATTTCTTGGCCTTTGCGTCATGGATGGAGGACCGGGGGATGTCGCGAGGGTGGAGCATGGGGCTGGGGTTGTGTCGAATTGATATGGATGGCGGCGAGTTCAACGGCGTAGAGTTGAACGTTGGTGATGGATCTTTCGGTTTGTAGTTGCTGCAGACTTTCGCGCTTAAGGGTCAAATTTTTAATTCGAGTGAATTTCTTGGATCTGGGTTTGAATATTGGTTCGTACGCGTTAGTGTGATCGTCTTCGATTGCCTCAGCGACGTAACTTGGCCGGAGGAGAGGGGACATGTGCACCGTGCACGTTTGGATACTGGTGGAGTTTTGTTTTGGGAAGAAGGAGATTCTCGGGTTAGTTCTCGTGTTTTTCCAGGGGGCGACTTGTAGTGTGATAGGTTTTGGAGTTTCCCGGGGTAGGATCGTGGGGTCACCGTGTTTTGCTCGCGTGTTTAGATGGTGGTCTTCTAGTTAGTACTGTGCTTATTGAAGTACTGATTTAACTTGTTATTGAATAAATTTAAGACGAGTGCTAAGTAACTCGAGTGAGTTGTCTTGGTCCTGTAGTGTTTTAGTTACAGTTAAAACCTGTGTTTAATTTAAAAGGAATTAATTTACAAACTTTTTAAAACTTGTTCTCTTTAAGTAAATGTTGATCAAACCTTGTAAGTATTAAGTGAATTTAAATATTGAATCAAGATCTCAAGTAAAAATTTTAAGTAAAGATTTAAAAACAAAGTTTCAAATTTATATTGAAATGGATAAGAAAATTAGATAATTAATGTGTTTTTAACTTTCAAAAATGATATCTAAATGTTTACTTTCAAATAAGGTAAATGTTAAGATTTCCAAAACCAAATAGAATAATTGGTTTTTAAGTTATAAAAATTTGATTAATTTCAAATAATTTATTTATGAAGTTGCATAGGGTTAATTTATTTTTGTTATTAACTTGAGAATACTTGATT
Source organism: Allium cepa (assembly GCA_030765085.1). Lineage (NCBI taxonomy): Eukaryota > Viridiplantae > Streptophyta > Magnoliopsida > Asparagales > Amaryllidaceae > Allium > Allium cepa. Next base: position 953,375,133 of record CM060941.1, on the reverse strand, counting down.
AAATATGATTTGTAATTAAGTAAAGAATTAATTAAGGTAAATGCTTTTCTTAATTAATCATTTTTTTTGAAATATAAGATGTTAATTAATTATTTAATTAATTTTAAATAATTAGTTAATTATTTATTAATTTTAAATAATCACTTAATTGTGGATTAATTAGGTGTGATTACTTAATGAAGTAATCAACAATTAAATTTTTGAATGTAATTAGAAGGTAATTACTTATGATAGTAATTAGAGAAGTTACTCTGAGTAATTAATTGAAAGTGATTAATGGATGATCACTTAAAGTTATTAATTAAGAATTGATTAATATAATTGTTTTAAAGTTAATTAATTATGGAGTAATTAATTAGTTAAGATTTATTTAATGATGGAATTAATTATTGTTAACAGAGTAATTAAGATTTATTAAGGAAGTAATTAGAGATAATTACTTATGTAAGAAATTAAGAGTTAATTACTTGGATTATTTTAGTTAATTAATTAATATGATTAATGAATGAGATTAAATTCAAGATTAATTACTAAGTGTAATTAATTAAAATTGTAATTAAATAATAAAGTAATTAATTAAGGATCAATTGTAATTTAAATTGATTATTAATTACTTAATGAAGTAATTAATTTGGTTAATTAATCAAGGATTAATATAATTAGTTTGGAAATAATTAATTAAGAAATTAATTAATTAAGATAAGTAATTACAAATTTGTTAATTACTATTTATGATAAATAAGATGATTAACTACAAGTTAATTATTTAATTAATTAAAGGATTATTAATTAATAAAGATTATTAATTAATATAATTAATGTAAGTAATTAATTAAAGTAATTAATTTAAGTGTGATTAATTAATTGTAATTAATTAAGGATTAATGTAATTAATTATAGTTAATTAATTAATGAAGGATCATTAATTATTGCAATTAATGATAGTAATTAAAGGTTAATTACTGAATATGGTTAAGGATAATTACTCGAAGGTAATTAAGGATAATTAATCTAGGGAGATTAATTACGAAGATCATTAGAAGATGATTAATGAATTTGATTTGTAATAAATCAATGAAGCAGGAGTTAGGATAATCCAAGTGATTAAAGGATAGTATTTAATTTAATTAGAGATTAATTAAATTAATTAAGAGTTAATCAATTCTGCTATGGGTGATTGATTAATATTGAATTGTTGATATTGAATTATTGATATTGGATGTTGAATGATATTGGATGATTGATATTGGGTGTATGGTTGATACTGGATGATTTGGATGTCTATGAGATATGTGATATGCTGCTTTATGAGGTGAATGTTGATATGAATTATCTATTGTGATAATGTTGTTCATCCATCTGTTTATATCATCCTGAATAAGTTAAATTGTTAAACCCTTAAGTACAACTTGGACATTAAAATGGCGTTTGGTTTCGATGAGACCGGGATCGGGTTTCCATGTTTGGATATCCGAAAACCACATCGATTCCAATTAAACGTTAGGTCGTTAATCCAAGTGGAGCAAGTGAAGACTCGAGGTGTAAGGGCTATACGTCAGTATAACTTTATGGGTGATTCCGTAATGAGTTTGACGGAATAGTACTTATAGGTTCGAGATGGTGATTTAGAGTGCAAGGGCTATGGTCGTTGACTCTGAGGGTGATTCTAAAAATGAGTGCAACGAGATAGTGCCTTCGGTTTCATTCGAACCCGGAACGAACTTGTATGGATTGAATGCTTTCAGCACATCGTCAGGCGGACGATGAGCATTCTAAGATAGATGTGTTCTATAAAGGTAATCGCAGCCTCAAGCCTCATCAACCGGGAATGGCTAAAACAGGGGAGGTGCAGCAAGGCTTCGTAGGTCGCTCCCACTGGAGAGCAAGATTTACCCCTGTCTAGAAGTCCCTTTTTATTCGGCTGTGTGGGGCGATTGAATTCCGGACAACCGGCGGGATTGTCTTGTTTGGGACTGTTCAGTAAGGAATGGTCCCGGCCTTGTGTTGCAGGGGAGTGGGAGTACTCCTCGGTAAGGTGATCTAGGCCACGTACTGTGACGGGCGGTACCCCTGTAGCCCTGCCATTGATGGAAACCCATTCTTCCTAAGAGACCCTACGGTTTTGTTTGTATACCTATGTAGCTGGAATCTAATAAATGTAAAAATTTCGTCTATTTCTTATTTACTTGAAAACCCTAGACACTATTATCATATCACTGGATTTCCTATCGAATGTTTTGGTTAGCGTAAGGTAAAAACTTTTCCATGTTTATGTGTGGGAAGTCTTACGTGATACCTTTTCTTTTCAAAGGTTTTCTAAAGTTAAGCAATTTAAAACCGTTTACTCACACCAGACCCCTGTCTGACCCGAGTGTTTATTTTCTGTTTTATTAAACTCTTGGGTACTCATATTATGTATGAGTAGTCAAGTGGTTCAGGTTAGCTTGACGAATTCTGGAGGAGAAATGGAGCAGGAGGCTTCCACGTGTAGATATATTATGTTTCCGCTATATTTGTGATATATGTATCTTGTACACTTGAGTTGTATGAATTAGACAGATGTTTATAACTGTCTAATAGGTGTTGTATAAGTTGTGTACTCTGATGTAATGAGATACTATGTAATATTTTATGTGATATATTATATTTTATTCGTTCCGCTGTGAGTTATCTGTTGTAGTTGTGTTCTTCTTTCTCTTTCTTTTCTTCTTCTATCCCTTTCTTTCTTCACTAGTGATGCGATTTCCTGTAGATAGGAAGTCGGGTCGCTACAGTTGGTATCAGAGCATTAGGCTGAGCGAATACCTAAGCTCTGAAGTGTGTCTCTCTTTAGGCAGCATTAGGTTGAGTGAATACCTAGGCTCTGTAGTGGTGTCTTTCTTGAGAGAGCGTATTTGTAATTTTTATATAGCTATATATATATATATATATATATATATATATATATATATATATCAACCTAATCTGTTGGGTTATCTGTTCGGATTTTCCAACATTAGTTTAGAGGTAGATGGAGTAGTGTTTTGTGTGTGTAACACGATTACCGCTGATGGAAGAGGTCCATATGTTGAGGCTGGAAGTATTTGTCGAGACTGTAAACCTAATACCGTCTCGAGTGAGATTTGTTGTTTGAAGTAAGGATTTCTCTGATATCCGAAGGAAATCTTTTTAAAGATTAAGAGTTTATCTTTGAAGTGTAAGTTTGGATTTCGCTCGGGTGAGCGAATTTTTCTTGAGTTTGGATTTGACGGTAATGCAGTAGTAGTTGATGATATATTGGTAACTACATGATGAGATGCAGTATCCTTGGATATTTTCCGAAGATGTTTTCTTTTGAAGCAGTTTTGGAAATGATCGAGGAGCAGTCTTTACCTGCCTCAGGGAAGACTCGTCTGTGTAGAAGTTGTTTGGATCTTTAGCATGGAGGTTAGCAGTTTTGGGATATGAGACTAAGGTCTATATGTTATTTGCTTTGGCATGGTCTCATTTGTTATTGCCTAAGCAAAGCAAGTTGTGTATGCTTGGTTTGGAGTCCGAGTTTCTTGAAGGATTGTGTGCCATCTCAGAGGTCTTTTGTGTGGGTTGTTGATGGTTTTTGTTTTGGAGAAGCATTTGGATTAGAAGTTTTTGGTTAACTGTGGTAGCAGTGCAACTCGAAGTGTTCGGTGTGCTGACGAGGAGATCTTTTGGCTTGGAAGTATCATCGAAGTTGAGTTTGGAAGCTGCAGTGTAGCTTGTTTCTCCGATGGTTCGGGAATCTTTGTGATTCTGCTTGTAGCAGTCCGAGCAGTTGGTGGAAATTATCTTGAAGAATTAACCTTGTTTGGAAAAGTTAGGGTTGTTCTAATTGGTAAAGAGAGGACAGTTTCTTTGGAATTCGAATTAGGTTGGATCGCAAAAGTGACTTGCAATTGGTTTGGAATTTTCTTGAGCATTCCTTTATTTGAGGCTGAGGATTCTCATGAGGAAGTAGGAGCGGCTGGAGTAATCAGAAGGTTGTATGCATCTGGAGTTGAGTTCCATATTGTTTTGGTTCCAGAAGTGATTATGGTAGCAAGCCTGGTTGTAGGATGGTTCTTGGAGAAGTAGAGTTGGTGTAGCAGCTCAAAAATTTTTGGAATTTGGATTGGTTAGGTCCAGTTTTGAATTGGATTTCCGTAGTAAGGTGTGTGACTGAGTCAGATGAGTTACTCAGATTTTATGGATTTGATGAACAAAGTTTGCCGGATATATTGAGTAAGTTTATACTCGTGTTCATCAACGGTATTCTCATCTATTTCAGAATCAGAGTTATGCAGCGGAAGCGAGGTAGCAGCTGTGCGAGGAAGGAAGCAAGTTCAGTTTGCTATTGCTTGAGGAGTAGAGCTTGTGTTCTGGATTTCAACGGATTATGGAAGGCCTTTCAGTTGGATAGGATCCAGAAACTGGTTTGTGTTGGTCTAGTTGTTTCTGGAAGTGTCAGCATAGATTGAGATGAGCAGGAAGAGAATTGGTAGCCCAGAATTGTCTGTTGAGTTATGCTGATATGAGTTAAGGAGTTGGTATTCGAAGTTGGAGACCTCATTGTTGTTGAGATTTCTCTGGTTAAGAGAACAGAAATTGGATAAGATTGGATGGCTGGTGCTGAGGAAATTGAGATTTCTTATCTGTGTTATGATCAGATAAGATCTATTGACTATAAGATTGAATTACCAGTTTGGATAACTGGAATTTATATTATTTCACGTATCTCTGAGGGAGTACGTGTATGATTCATCATTGGTTGTTGAATCTGTTGTTCAGTTGGATTTGGAAGTTGAGATAATCTTGAATATAGTCTGGTATTCTGTTTAGATTGATGGAGTCTAGAGATGAGAAAGGTGCTCTGGGTTTTGGTGGTGTAGTTTGTTGGCTTCTGTAGAGCGAGTATCCCGGTGATTTTTACTTGGGAAACTCGAAATAGTATTAGAGTTTCATTCTGATTTATGTCAGGATAGTTAGTTAAGTTTGTTTGCGTGATTGATTGCTTTGGTTGTTAGTAACTGGTTGTTAGGAATGCTTTGCTAATTGAAATTAAAATCTTTGCTGGGTTATTAAATTAACTTTGCTTTTAAATTTCGGGGACGAAATTCTTTTAAGGGGGAAGGATTGTAACGACTCGGAATTTTGGGCAATATCGATTTAATAATCTGTGCAAATAATTTAGCTGGTTTGATGATTTTTCTTTATAAAATTGGCTAAATTAATCTTTTAAATAATAATAAATTATAATCTGACAATATTGATAAGAGTTATTTTCCAAAGCTAATGAAATTTTATTCTATTTATAATATATATGTTTGATATATATTGTGAATGGGAATATCAGTTGTTTTAAATAAAGATTGAATTTTCAAATTGTAATATATATGTATGTATATGTTATAATTTGAGTTATTTTGAAATATAATTTAAATTTATTGATAAATTTGAATATGTATGAAATTATGATTTAAAGCTTTGTTTAAAAATTAATATTCTTCAAAAGCTAATTTAAAGACTAATTCAAATTCTTTTCAAAATATAAGATAGTTGTTTATTTTAAATATGATAGTTTAAAAAGATTTAAACATTTTGTTTTGCTTTCTTTTTAAAGTATTTAATTTAAATGGTTATAAATGTATATAAATATATGTTTTAGATTTCTAAATTCATGTATAAGAAATTTATTAGAATATTTTCTTTAAAGGATTAAACTTATATTTACATATGTGAATTATATTTATTAAGTAAATTCATAAATATATAAGTAAGCATTTATTAACAAAGTAACTTAACATGTAAGTTTATAATTACATTTAAATTAAATAAGAATTTATTAATACTAAAAAAAAGAGACATGTGGAAACATATTAACATCTTAACAACACTTGTAAATTAAGAAGTGCATGTAGAGTGACATTTGTTTGAATTAAGAACATGTGGCAAAATTCTCATTTTAAATTTTAATAAAAACTTTAAGAAGAAAATTAGTTTTCTCAAAAAACATTTTCCCTTTGTTTTCTTTCTTAACTCAAAACATAAATTATTTCCAAAATCTGAAATTTAAATTCTTCAAAGCAAAAACTAAATCGGCAACTTCAAAGCTTCAATCTGCTTTTCAATGTGATGATTCGACTGCAAATTAAAAATCTACGACATAAAATCAACCTGCATTTCTAATAAGGAGCAACAACACTTCAACCTGTTATGCATGGGTTCAATTTCAACAGCAAAGCACTTTTACAGATCAAAATTTTAAAGCCTGGAAAAAAAAAGAAAACCTGCTCTATTCTCTGCCTTCTTAAAAATGGTGAGTAAATAATTTTAAAAACAGTTTTGGTTCAACTTGTGATTGAATGTTGATGCATGTGTTAATCTATATTATGTTATATGAAAATTCATTTTACATTGGAATGTATGTTGAATTTAAATGTTGAATTGCCTGTATAAATTCAAAATAGATACTGTGTTTACTAAAATAGTTTAGATACTTCAAAAAAAATCAGTAACTTGATTTTGGATGAAAATTTGATATTGATTTGTAAATGAAAACTGTTTGTAATCACATAACTTATCATCTAAAAATAATCGTAGGATTTAAAAGTGGATGAGTTTCTCAGAATTTTCAATTTACAATAAAAAAACAAATTTGGGCAAAAATTTGTAATTTAAATTTCTAGTTTTGAATTTATAATCGAATTACAATGGAAAAGTTTGGATTTTTAGAGTTGATATCATAATTTTTAACTGTGTATTCAGGTTGAATTCTTGGTTTGAATGCTTTGGGGTTTATTGGAAATTGCCGTTGATCGGCTTAATGATTCGAGTTGAATTTTGGATCGCAGGTAGTATTTGAAATGTGGAACTTGAGAAAAATGTTGAATAAATTTTTCAATGAGTGATTGGTTCGAAATTGAAGAAGTTAGGGTTTATTGGGTTTATGGGTTCGGCTGATATTTCTTGGCCTTTGCGTCATCGATGGAGGACCGGGGGGTGTCGCGAGGATGGAGCATGGGGCTGGGGTTGTGTCGAATTGATATGGATGGCGGCGAGTTCAACGGCGTAGAGTTGAACGTTGGTGATGGATCTTTCGGTTTGTAGTTGTTGCAGACTTTCGCGCTTAAGGGTCAAATTTTTAATTCGAGTGAATTTCTTGGATCTGGGTTTGAATATTGGTTCGTACGCGTTAGTGTGATCGTCTTCGACTGCCGCGGAGACGTATCTTGGCCGGAGGAGAGGGGACATGTGCACCGTGCACGTTTGGATAATGGTAGAGTTTTGTTTTGGGAAGAAGGAGATTCTCGGGTTAGTTCTCGTGTTTTTCCAGGGGGCGACTCGTAGTGTGATAGGTGTTGGAGTTTCCCGGGGCAGGATCGTGGGGTCACCGTGTTTTACTCGCGTGTTTAGATGGTGGGCTTCCAGTTAGTACTGTGCTTATTGAAGTACCGATTTAACTTGTTATTGAATAAATTTAAGACGAGTGCTAAGTAACTCGAGTGAGTTGTCTTGGTCCTGTAGCGTTTTAGTTATAGTTAAAACCTGTGTTTAATTTAAAAGGAATTAATTTACAAACTCTTTAAAACTTGTTCTCTTTAAGTAAATGTTGATCAAACCTTGTAAGTATTAAGTGAATTTAAATATTGAATCAAGATCTCAAGTAAAAATTTTAAATAAAGATTTAAAAATAAAGTTTCAAATTTATATTGAAATGGATAAGAAAATTAGATAATTAATGTGTTTTTAACTTTCAAAAATGATATCTAAATGTTTATTTCCAAATAAGGTAAATGTTATGATTTCCAAAACCAAATAGAATAATTGGTTTTTAAGTTATAAAAATTTGGTTAATTTCAAATAATTTATTTATGAAGTTGCATAGGGTTTATTTATTTTTGTTATTAACTTGAGAATACTTGATTGAATATGATTTGTAATTAAGTAAAGAATTAATTAAGGTAAATGCTTTTCTTAATTAATAAAAGATTTTGAAATACAAGATGTTAATTAATTATTTAATTAATTTTAAATAATTAGTTAATTATTTATTAATTTTAAATAATCACTTAATTGTGGATTAATTAAGTGTGATTACTTAATGAAGTAATCAACGGTTAAATTTTTGAATGTAATTAGAAGGTAATTACTTATGATAGTAATTAGAGAAGTTACTCATATGAGTAATTAATTGGAAGTGATTAATGGATGATCACTTAAAGTTATTAATTAAGAATTGATTAATATAATTGTTTTAAAGTTAATTAATTATGGAGTAATTAATTAGTTAAGATTTATTTAATGATGGAATTAATTATTGTTAAGAGAGTAATTAAGATTTATTAAGGAAGTAATTAGAGATAATTACTTATGTAAGAAATTAAGAGTTAATTACTTGGATTATTTTAGTTAATTAATTAATATGATTAATGAATGAGATTAAATTCAAGATTAATTACTGAGTGTAATTAATTAAAAATGTAATTAATTAATAAAGTAATTAATTAAGGATCAATTGTAATTTAAATTAATTACTAATACTTAATAAAGTAATTAAAGATTAATTAATTTGATAAATTAATCAAGGATTAATATAATTAGTTTGGAAATAATTAATTAAGAAGTTAATTAACTAAGATAAGTAATTACAAATTTGTTAATTACTGTTTATGATAAATAAGATGATTAATTACAAGTTAATTATTTAATTAATTAAAGGATTATTAATTAATAAAGATTACTAATTAATATAATTAATGTAAGTAATTAATTAAAGTAATTAATTAATTGTAATTAATTAAGGATTAATGTAATTAATTATAGTTAATTAATTAATGAAGGATCATTAATTATTGCAATTAATGATAGTAATTAAAGGTTAATTACTGAATATGGTTAAGGATAATTACTCGAAGGTAATTAAGGATAATTAATCTAGGGAGATTAATTAGGAAGATCATTAGAAGATGATTAATGAATTTGATTTGTAATAAATCAATGAAGCAGGAGTTAGGATAATGCAAGTGACTAAAGGATAGTATTTAAATTAATTAGAGATTAATTAAATTAATTAAGAGTTAATCAATTCTGCTATGGGTGATTGATTAATATTGAATGGTTGATATTGAATGATTGATATTGGATGTTGAATGATATTGGATGATTGATATTGGGTGTTTGGTTGATACTGGATGATTTGGATGTCTATGAGATATGTGATATGCTGCTTTATGAGCTGAATGTTGATATGATTTATCTATTGTGATAATGTTGTTCATCCATCTGTTTATATCATCCTGAATAAGTTAAAATGTTAAACCCATAAGTTCAACTTGGACATTAAAATGGCGCTTGGTTTCGATGAGACCGGGATCGGGTTTCCATATTTGGATATCCGAAAACCACATCGATTCCAATTAAACGTTAGGTCGTTAATCCAAGTGGAGCAAGTGAAGACTCGAGGTGTAAGGGCTATACGTCAGTATAACTCTGTGGGTGATTCCGTGATGAGTTTGACGGAATAGTACTTATAGGTTCGAGATGATGATTTAGAGTGCAAGGGCTATGGTCGTTGACTCTGAGGGTGATTCCAAAAATGAGTGCAACGAGATAGTGCCTTCGGTTTCTTTTGAACCCGGAACGAACTTGTATGGATTGAATGCTTTCAGCACATCGTCAGGCGGACGATGAGCATTCTAAGATAGATGTGTTCTATAAAGGTAATCGCAGCCTCAAGCCTCATCAACCGGGAATGGCTAAAACAGGGGAGGTGCAGCAAGGCTTCGTGGGTCGCTCCCACTGGAGAGCAAGATTTACCCCTGTATAGAAGTCCCTTTTATTCGGCTGTGTGGGGCGGTTGAATTCCGAACAACCACCGGGGTTGTCTTGTTTGGGACTGTTCAGTAAGGAATGGTCCCGGCCTTGTATTGCAGGGGAGTGGGAGTACTCCTCGGTACGGTGTTCTAGGCCACGTACTGTGACGGGCGGTACCCCAGTAGCCCTGCCATTGATGGAATACCATTCTTCCTAAGAGACCCTACGGTTTTGTTTGTATACCTATGTAGCTGGAATTTAATAAATGTAACAATTTCGGCTATTTCTTATTTACTTGAAAACCCTAGACACTATTATAATATCACTGGATTTCCTATCAAATGTTTTGGTTAGCATAAGGTAAAAACTTTTCCATGTTTATGTGTGGGAAGTCTTACGTGATACCTTTTCTTTTCAAAGGTTTTCTAAAGTTAAGCAATTTAAAACCGTTTACTCACACCAGACCCCTGTCTGACCCGAGTGTTTATTTTCTATTTTATTAAACTCTTGGGTACTCATATTATGTATGAGTAGTCAAGTGGTTCAGGTTAGCTTGACGAATTCTGGAGGAGGAATGGAGCAGGAGGCTTCCACGTTTAGATATATTATGTTTCCGCTGTGTTTGTGATATCTGTATCTTGTATACTTGAGTTGTATGAATTAGACAGATGTTTATAACTGTCTAATAGGTGTTGAATAAGTTGTGTACTCTGATGTAATGAGATACTATGTAATATTTTATGTGATATATTATATTTTATTCGTTCCGCTGTGAGTTATCTGTTGTAGTTGTGTTCTTCTTTCTCTTTCTTTTCTTCTTCTATCCCTTTCTTTCTTCACTAGTGATGCGATTTCCTGGAGATAGAAAGTCAGATCGCTACAGTTTTAAACAATATATTGGATTTGGAAACTCTAAAATTTAATACTAATCGAAAAAAAAATTGTTTTGTATTTATAATATTATAATTTGAAAGTTATATTTTGAAATTGATATAAATAAATTTATAAAAGCTATATAAAGATTTAAAGTTCAAATATATATTATATATTTATTTATATTTGATTAACTTTAAATCACATTCTCTGAAATTATAAATATATGTGTGTGTGTGTGTGTGTGTGTGTGTGTGTGTGTGTGTATAAAGGTGAAGTATTAGTTTAAGAGTAGAAATATATCTTTTGAAATTAATATACTATTTAAAATAAGAAGGGTTTAAAACATATTTGTAAAATAAAATAACATACGGGTTTGAAAACAAAATTTATATATTATTTAACTTACAGTTATAAACATAAAAATAAAAATTATGACATTTGTGAGGTATTTAAAACATGCACATACATGTGTTGCTAATTATCATATGTAATTAACAAGTGTAAATTTTTTTATACTATGTATTAACAAATGTAAACTTATGATACAAGTGGAAAAAGTCAATATTCCTCTTGAAATTGAAATGCATACGAAAGAATTTTGTAAACCAGTAAAACTTCTCAGACCTGGAAGCTAATTCAAAACCAAACAAAAGAAAATCAATACAATGTTCTCAAAGCCTGGAAAAAAATATGGAAAACCAGATATTAATCTTCAATATGATCAAAGTCTTCAACCTGTAGATTATCTCAAAAGTAGGAAATCAAACAGAAAAGAAATTCAAACAAAACTAGAAAAAGGAAAATTTTAAGCCTGGAAACAAAGATCAGAAGTAAAGTTCAAACTCAACATTGATCAAAGCAAATGCAGATTTCAGTTCCCCATTTTAAAAAAAAGATCTGATCAACTTCAACGAACAATAAATCCAAAAAAAAAATCAAATTCCAGGATAAAAGCTCAAATCTATTCTCTGTTCATTCCCAATCTAGGTGAGCAAACTGTCCCCCTTTGATCTCAGCCCTGTTTATATCTTGATTGTGTGCCTGATGCTTGTAATTGAAATCATGAGATAAAGTATGATGTATGGATGTGAATAGATATGTAAATTTGAACCTGCATATCTATATATTTGTCGAGACATCCCTGTTTTGAAATATCCATCTTTAAAACGAATTCTAAATCTAATTTCTTTTCATACAATCAATAATTAACTATGGTTTCTGAACAAAAATTGTTTGAAACAAGGCAACATTATTTTTAAAAATGATATCGAGATTTTAAATTCAATGACTATTTCAATAATAGTAAATTACAGAAGAAATCAAAGACATGTCAAATATTTGATCATATGGAAATTATGATTTGTTATATAAATAAAATTGTATTATAAAATGATGAATTTTGATAGTAATTTTATAATTTTTAAGTATGAGATTGTTGATATATCGTAATATGATCAAAGGAAAGAATTTCGTCAATCCTCGAAGATCAGAGATAGTTTTTATGACGTAATTGATACTGGAGGAAATTTGGGTGATGGCGAACTTGAGAAAAATGCTCGTAGCATTACTCTATCGTCAGAGTGATTGAGTGGCGTCGAATTAGGGTTTTATTCCCAGAACTTTTCGATGATGTTTGAAGGGGTGGTTCATCATCGACGGGGCACCAGAAGATATTGGACCTGGGGAAACTTCGCATGGGCCGGAAGGCTTGGGTGATAAGGCATGGTCGATGGTAGTAGAGATCGTCGGCAATGGTTGGTTTGGTCGATTGAACTTCGAGTTCCATTAATGTCGAGATGCTCAATTCGGATAGATGATGAAATTAACGATGCTGGGTGGTTAGTTGGTCTGAGTGGAGCATCGGTGTCTTGCTGGTGGCAACGAGGGTGACTGGTGGTGATCGAGGCAGTGGTGCACATGCACGGTGAACTCTCGTGTGCCTGGATTTGTCAAGGTTGGGGAAGAAGCATTAGCCTCGGGTTCGTGCTTGTGTAAATACAAGATAGGCTCGAAGTAGATGATGTGCAGAAGTGTCTTGGGTAGATTAGGTTTTTGCTCAGGGATTTTCAAGCTTGGCTCGGGTTGCTTTCGTCTATAAACCAGGTTCTCAAAGCAAACAGGGAATGCAATTTTAAGACAAAGTAAATGTTTAGTCAAGTGTTTAAAACAAAGGAAATGTTGAACACGTTTTCAAGATTTAAAATTTTAAAGTTAATTGTTTTAAAATTGTTTTGGGTTTATATAATCATTATTAAGTTGATCATCTTATTTAATCTCAAATTGTTTTCAAAGATGGGTTTAGAATAAATTAGTTACCTATATTTCTTTTAAATTAGATTTAAAAGATAATTAAGTAATAAATTAAGGTAATGGTTTATCTTTAAAGTCTTAGGTAATTAAAGATAGGTTAATTAAGTAATAATTAAAGATTTAATTCCTTAATTACTTAAAGGATAATTAATTAAGGTGATTGATTAATAAATGCGATTAATTAAAGGTTTGCTTACTTAATTACTTTGTGTAATTAAATTAAAAGCTAATTACTTAGCATAATTAATAAAGGATAATTAATTAAGGGTTAATTAATTAATTAATAATTGAAGATTAACTAATTAAGTAATTAAAAGTTAACCAATTTATTATTAAAGCTTAATTAATTTATGAATAAAAATTAATTGATTTATTAATTAAGATTGATTAATTAATAGTTAAAGGTTAACTGATTTATTATTAAATGTTAATTAATAAATGATTAAAGGATAATTAATTAAAATGGTTTGTAATTAATTAATGTTAATTAACATGTTTAGTAATTTATTAATCTGGTTTAAGTTTAGTTATAATTAGGATTGAGTAGTTAATTCATAAGTAATTAATTTAATTGAAAATTTAACTGAATTAACTAAGGATTAAACAATTAACTAATCCTGCCTATAAATGATTATTAAATGCTTGGATGGCTTATGAATGTTTGTATTGTATGAGATGCCATGAATTGATTGTCCTAGCTGATCTGTGATATTTTATTCTATGAGTTGAGCGGTGTATAATTTATTTATTTATCTGTCATACGTTCGTATATTATCTATGAATCTGTGAATGAAGAAAAGCATTAGACGATTATACCGCTTATCGATATTGCTGTGTTGGATTGTGATGATTGATGATGTTGCACTATTGTGTAAAACCCCTGGACTACACCCTACACACACAAATATGGATTGCATAAGGAAATTGGTTAAGTCACAGATATTTTAATTTAATGAAATGGTTTTAAAGTTGAATTTTGAATCCAAATGGTTTTGGAAGTGAAATTGGGTTAAATATAAAAGAAGCTTTTGAAAAGGAATTTTAAAGATAAAAATTATTGTGAATAACTTCATAAAGTTTTGAAATTTAAATAGTTTGAATTTAAAATCAAGATTTGAAATTGAATTCTATGTATGGAAATTATGGTTTATAAAGGTTATACAAGATATAAATGTGTTTATATGGATTTTAAACCATTTTAAAAGTATTGTTTTGGGAATCTAAATTTAACCCAAGTTTTATACTTGAAGGGCTTTAACTTGCAAATGTAATCGGATTTTTTCGAAACGAAAACTTTTTGTTTTCAAATAATAATAGCTTTCATATAAAGGAAAGATTTCCAAATTATGTTTGAAAAGATTTCAAGTTTGAAATGAAAATTGTTTTGAAAGCCATTAATGAATCTTGGTTAAAGATTTGTGAACTTTGTTTCCAAAATAAGAGGATCTTAAAGGTGTATCTTTTGTACAAAAGATTTGAATTGTGAATTGTTTTGAAAAGCTATAATTGAATCTTTGTGGAAGATTGTTGAACTTTGAATTTGAAATTGAAAAGGATCTTAAAAGGTATCTTTTGCATAAACGATTTGGGATCGAAATGGAATTGTTGTGAAGGGCTATAAATGAATCTTTGTGAAAGATTGGTGAACTTTGTGAAGTGAATCTTTTTGTTTAAAGATTTGAAATGGTAATTTTTTAAACCATTTGAAAGAAAAGTTTTGGATAATAAGTTGTGACTTAACTGAGAACCTATTAATCATATGGTTTTAAAATATTGTGCTCATTATTCGGTTTAGCCGATAGAGGGGCCTGTGTCTAAATAGTAAATTCAAATTTGGTTCAACCTAAATTTCACTTTGATTCAATTTAGTTGCTAAATAACAAATTCAACTACGATGATTTCAAATACAGATCCGAATCTCAGCATAAACCATTTAAATTCCAATATAGTTCAAGGTTTTAAATGTTTTATATAACAGTTTCATATAGATCTCGATTTAATCTCATTATTATTTAGTCTTGAAATACTCCCTTATTAGATAATCATTTAAGTAACCTTAAATTACATTTTACTCAATATTTTCTTTAATTTTATTAAACGTGAAGTATTCATTAAATCACATAAATAAAAAATCCAGTTACAAAATCATACCTTTAAATTTTCCATTCAATAATTTCAAATCGATTTAATTAAATAAATCCTTATTTAAAATACCAATTTTAATAAACCCAAATTTATCTCCCAATCTTCATTATTCAACTTTTTACGATGGTAAATTTTGAAATATAAATCTTAAATAATACTCAAACATATTATATGGATGAAATCAATCTCAATAATATTATTATTAAATCTATATATAAAATTTCCATTTATATATATAATATTTTAAGAACCAATATTTATTAAATCCCATATATTTCTTTTCAACTGTAGAAATTTATTTTCAAAATATTTATATGGACCAACGGTGTCTGTATATATTTCCTATCATATAGTCAAGTGCTACGGATATTTATCGCTTTAACCCGTACACTAAATATATACGGGTGGATATCATTTCAACCTGTAATCCCAAATTCAATTAAATGAAAATCGCTTGGGTTTATCATTCAACCTATAACGATTTTCTCCTATTCTAAAGTCCGTTCGGGTATGTATCATTTCAACCCATAATGGTTTCTATACTAACAGGGAACTTGCAGAGTGATAACAGATATGAAAACAATAATAACAACAAGCATATATCATCAAAACAAATATAAACAATAGGATATGGTGTCATATCCCATAAGTGAACAGTTATAGATAATAGCATATATAACAATTTAAATAACTACAGCCTCATATTTCAGTTGTCGTTTCAATTGAAATCAAATTTAATAAATAAAAGAACGTTAACCGTGAGTGATTGCTCACCTTTCGAGGCTAGAGATGAACGAAAGTGGGTTAAATTACGAATCCAAGCACAAGTTTCAAAGCAAAGCAGGATTGGCACGAATTCGATGGATAGAGCTGACAATAGAATTTTACGAGAACTAATCCAAATCAGATTGACATAAATTGAAAATATAACATTGTTATTTTCTTATTAAATTAATACTTCTTTTTAAGTCAACTGTCTAAAAAAAATAGGTATGTAAAAACACATGTATTAAAATGAAATATAATAAAATTTGAATAAATGCTGCAACTTTTATATAGAAATATACATAAACATATACAAGCTTATAGAAAAGGATGAGAACACTTTCCAAACTAACTTTATATATTACTGTAACAAAGAAAGTTTCAAACGCTAACATAACAGTTTTATTATTTTATATAAAACAATATAACATATGTAACAGAACCGTTAAGTCCCAAGATTTTGTAAACCACATACGTATATATTTTATAAGAATCAATATTATAAATCACTACAAACCAATGTATATATAATTATAAATTTTATGGCTAAAGTATATAATTACACGTATACACAGTTGTAAACTTATGCATAAACGAATAATATAAAATCAAACATATACTATTAAAATTTGTAAGTATGTAGGATATAAACAATTGAATCTTAAATAAACAGTACTTTATCCCTATATATATTACTACAAATGAAATACAGTAATCTATATAATACTTAAAACAACATATAATATCAACTTATATACTATTATAATACAAAACATGTACATATATATTCTCTGTCCCATGTGAAATATATATATATATACAAACAAAAATCAGTTTAAAACATACAAAGAAAATATATCTTTGAACATAGAAAATTATATAATATTTTCATATAGATATGCCATGTATTAATTATAAACGGTTGAAAAAAAAGAAAAAAAGAAAAAATATTGTTCTAACTTATATATTACTCATATGCTGCACTAGAAGAAGAGGAGAAGGAACAAAATGTTGGAGATGGCATCAGGGAAGAAGGATGTTTTGCACGTCCTTCGGGTTGAAACAGGGGAAGAGGATGCAAAAGTTTTCAACAACATAAATTGGATTTGGGAAGATGAAAGCTTGATTTTAAATATATGCTTGATTTATTAGATAACGTGTAAGTACAGAAAAGGAATAGGTAAATAAATGATTCAAAGTGGAAAATGGAAGTGACAGACGCTATGACATCTAAAAATTTATTTCACAGTAACGTATGCCACAGATCAGATCAAAAGAAAATTTTAATAGGAACGGTTGTCCATTGATTCAGCAAAGTGTTTAAGTCAATAAAAAAAGAACCGTTGCCAAATAAAGATAAGAAACGTATACCATAAATATAAAGTGATTTGAATAGTAACGACCCCTTAGATTGAGCTGAATAATTAAAGCAATAAATTTTTGTTTGTTTGGATAGTACGTAAGGAGTTTGGAAAGTCAAGGATATTAAAATGGAAAAAGGAATGGACAGAGAAATTTAAGCAAAGATAAAACGTATGCATGTTTTGTACATTCATTCTTCCAAAATGGTATGACGTGGCAAAGGTCGAATTTCAGTAAAAGATGAAATAAATGTGAGAAATGAAATAAATAGGAATGAACCGTATTTTTCCAAAATGAAAGGTATGCAACAAATCAGCAAATAAATAGAAATGTGTAGGGATATGAGTGAAATAAATAGAAAATGTTAAAATATAAATAAATATAACATACATGAAAAGGACAACAGGACGATTTAGAAATTAATAAATGAGAAACGTATATCCTTACACATTTTAGTTTCAAAAAGGACAGAAATTTTATCAAAAGTTATAAAGAGTTAAAAGCAATAAAACGTGGTTTCCACTGAAATTTATTTTATTCCCAACTGAGATGAGAGAGAAAGGGAAAGATTTCAAACAAATGAATATATTCCAAATGAATGTAATATAAACGGTCATGGTGTGGTTCAACAGAAAATTTATTGCAATTTATAATTGTGTGAGTTGTACGTTGATTTAAGGAAAAAAATAAAAGCAATTAATGGCTTGATTTAATAGTACGTTTCAAATTTGAAAAGAAAAGAGAAGTAAGGGTTGAAATTTTGATTTCAATTAAATGGTCGCGTGAATGAGCAAATAGCAATTAGCAAATAGCAGAAAGAGATAATGGAATGTATGATAGAAAAGGAATAAACGAAATGTGAACGGATAGAATGCAAATTGAAATGACAGAGAATTAAATATAGTATGGAAAGGTGTGGCAACACTCACCCATAGATTTAGCTAAAGCCTTTAGAAGAAATTTAATATGGTATGAGTTGTACGGTTTCAAATTTGAAAAGTAGATAAATCCATGTCACAAATTTCAACATCGATGACGCACGTTTTTATTGTTTCCGTCGTGTATCGGATCTCAAAATACAGAAATAAATATACCATAGTGATAAGTACAACGAGACGATCAAAATGGTATATAGATATTGGTGGTATGATTGAATTATAAAAATTCGAATTTTCACTAGCAGAAAAAAATGCAGTAAAAACGCAGAAAATAAGATCGACGGAGCTATAGAAGTCCAAATTTGGGAAAACGAAAAATGACGTCTCGGTCAAAAAATGATTTAGAATTTTTCTATGTAAAATATTCAGGTCTTGAAAATAAATTTATTTTCACCAATTATTAACTGATTTGAATTTAATAGAATTATATAACAAATAAACCTTCATATAATTAATTGAAAATTTACCGTTTGCTATATTTAGTTATACGTAAACCAAATATTAAAACTTTATATCAAAATATTATTATTAAAATTTCTCAAAATCCAAATTAAATACGTTATAAAACCAATTAAAAATTAATAAAATTTTATGGGTCGCTACACTCTCCCCCACTCAAAACTTTTCGTCCCCGAAAAGGAAGGCGGTAGGAGAATAGAACAATCAGAAATAAAGGTTGATTGAAAGTCAAGGGTAAATAATTAATTTAAAACTATATAAATTTTACTTGAAATATCCATTTGAAAACTTCATTTGCGATTCAGTTATCATTAATACTTTAAAATTTTCAAAACTCATTAGAATTTAATATGTTTAGCTAACACCTTTATACATATATGAAAGCTATTTGAAAACAGTTATTTGCATCATTAGTTATATTTACAAAGAAGCTATTGAGAACGTTAAATCCATAATTCATAAATTTATAAGTTTGTCTTTATATATTTTTCAAACATTATTAATAGATCATTCACTTTAAATATGTTTTATTTAATTAATAACTTCAAAAATATTTATAACACTAAAATTTTCTATTAACAATGTAGTATACAAATAAGCAATATTTAAAAGATTATATTTAAAAAGGAAAGAAGGTAGATTCGAAAAAACAGAATCGATGTGAACAACTAAAGCTGAGAAGATAAGGTAGATTTAAAGAATAGAATCGGGCATGAATCGTAAATTTCAAACCATAAGAGTTTCAATTTCAAATATAAACACAAAATTTCTTTGTTGAAAGATACCTTTATAATAAAATACTTTTACATCGAAATAAATCTTTCTTTCATAAATATTTTTATAACTCGATGTTTCAACAAGTTTATCCTCGTTCTTGTAGACTCTGGCCATGCGTTGATCAGGCGCAAAGCTAGAATTCTTCAAGTACTTAGTAGATTTGTTTCAACACCCAGTGAAAATACTTGAAAAACCTTTAAAACAGATATGGAAAGTACAATCCAAACAAAACAACCAAACCAAAACCTTTGTCCAACCATGGTTCGCAGATACACAATGGTTACGCCTGGGTCCCCCAGCAAACAATCCGTATCCGTAAGCTTTCTCAGCCCTGCGAGTTACGCCATGATGACTAGTGGAGTGCAGGATACACAATGGTTACGCCTGGTTCCCACAGGAAACAATCCGTACCCCTAGGCCGTCTCAGCTAGGCGGTTTCTCTACTAATCGCGACCTACACAGATTGTAGGATACACAATGGTTACGCCTGGATCCCCCAGGAAAAAATCTGTACCCTTAGGCCAGACTCAGCCAGGTAATTTCGTTATGCAGTCGCGAGAGAAAAAAACCATGGGTTACGCCATGTTGGGAACACTTGAGTATCACATCCGGAAAACCAAAAATCAGAGAGAATAATATCGATAGAATGAATCCACAATGTGGCCACAAGGCGGATATCAAGCAGAAGGCATTTTCCATATCACTACTTCTAAAATATATATCATATTGTACCTTTTCAAATACCTTCAAATATCATACTTATATAAAGTCCATTATATATAGAATTCTTTTTTTCAAATCGAATACTTTCCAAATCAATAGTATAACAAATCATACTTATATAGACTTCGATTATATAAAATTCTCTTTCCAAATTGAGTACCTTTCAAATCAATAGATTTCAAATCAACTTCATACTTATACAAATCAATTTTATATAAGTTCGACCACTCCCAAATCAAGTGCTTAATAATATAAGGTTCTCAATTTCAAATCATTTCAATATCAATTCAGTTTCAAAATCATATATGATTTCACCAAATTTTCATCCAAATTAAAAATCAAAATTTCAAAGTTCCTTAAATAATAGGTTTAGAAAATTATCCCAGTTTCCAAATTAAAATAATTCAAGTCAAACAAATTCATTTCCAAAATCACCATACAAGTACTGGTTTTTAATTTCAATTTAATTTTAAAACCAAATATTTTCTCAAAATCAATTATACTCAAAATGGTTTTCAAATTTATAATTATCCCTTTAAAACTTTTAAATTATCTATTTCTATTTGAAATATCCAATTTACCTTTCTTAAAACCATTATTCAAAATTATTTTTTTTCAAAACATTTCAAAACTAAATTTATATTCTTTATCAAACTTTTATACTCTCCGAAATTTCTTAGCTTTGAAAATTTAATCTCGATTTGGAAGTGTTCGAACATTCAAAATAGTTAGGGAAATCAAATTTCCGAATTCAAGAGTTGTAAATCAACATAAATCAATAAAACAATTTCAATAGATAGGATTATACTAAATCAAATCCGAAACTCGAAGACTGAACACCGGTCTCACTTTAAATTGTTCCAAATATATACATATATCTTTCGAAAATATCAAATTATACTTCGGAATTTGAAATCAAAACGGTTTTACAAAATCACTCGCATAGCGAAGCTATTAAAGAGGCCTCTCCACCACTCTGAAACTTGAAAGTCAATGTAACAACCTGAGATTTCGCAGTAATTAATTACTGTCGTTAGACGATTAAATTAGGTTGCTAATTTCTGTTGTTATTGGAAATTTTTTTAAATCGGTTTGAAATTTGTTAATAATTTGTTAAGGGATTACGGGCTTTAAATTTTTAATCTCGGCCCATGGGGTTTCTTTGTTTGATGCCGTGATAACCCAATACCCGACCCCCCTTTTCTTTTTCTTTTTTTATTCATAACCCTAAAACGCTAAATAGAAACAATCGAAAAAAAGAGAAAGAAATGGTGGCTTCGTTTCTCAAAAATTAGGGTTTCTGATGCTTGGTTTGAGTTCGTCTTTGACCTCGTTCAACTCGTCGATATCCACGGCTTCAACTCGCGGCCGTTCAAACTGGGGAGTCGTGCTATTCGTTAGCAAAGGTGAGTGAATTCCTTTCACTCACATCTAATTCTACTGTGTTTCAGTCTTTCGATTTAGTTCGAATGTTGTCGATTTCTCTGACTTTATCGAGTTCGTATAATTTGATGACTTTTGCCTTGAATTGACGATGTTGATGTCGTTCCTTTTGACTTCGGCCATTAATTGCTGTTTCGAACTCTCTGTTGGCTAGGTTGCAAATAAGTTGATTTTGTAAAAACTGATATTTCGGTTACTTTAAAAAGTGATAATGTTGGCCTCGGTTTCGAACCTAATATCTTTTGATGTTGCATCTGTTGGGTTCTTTGCTTTATTTATATGGTTCCTTATTTCCTGTGTCTCTGGTCAGTAGCACACGACTTGTTCATGTGTCTTTGACTGTGACACTAGATAGCACTAGGTTTGGCAATTTGATTGATGCTTCGAGTTGTCGCCTTTTTTCACTCTTGTTCATGCAGTTTTATGTGATGATTATTCTAGTCAATCATACTTTATGTTGTTTCACTCTTGCCTTTTTATTAGGCACTGTGCCTTGTTCTTAATTGGGATACATGAATTGATACTTGATGCCTTGATTTCATCGTGACTTCACGGGAATTTGTTGTTGTGTCATGCTGTGCATATGTACATTTTGATTTTGTCGAGACTTGTTCACATTTCTGGTGAACTGTTGTAGCCTTTATGTACCGTTCATGTCATTAACCAGCACTACCCTATTTCACAACTGCATATATGTATTGGTGCATTCATCTTTGGGACCATTCATGCTGTTGCATTGGGTTGTACTTCACTGTGTACATTAGCCTGCACTCCCCTATCGGCTCTGACTTGGTGTTTTCACCTTGGTTCTTCTGTCATTCAATGTATATTTTAAGTTTTCTTTGGCTGCATAGCGAGATGTATTCACTGATGCATCATGTAGTGTCATTTACTACTCTGGTAGTTGATGCTCTTGTAGTGTACGGCCTGGTCCACTGGTCGAGTTCTTTGCTCGATGTACTTAAGTCTGCATCCACATTGTCACTGTTTGATATAGTGCATTTCAGTTGTACTTGCAGTCTGCATTTGGTTGTTGCAGTCACTTGTCCTTCCCACTTCCCTTTTTATATTAATCGTGCACTTTCACTTAAGATTGTATTAGGGTGATTGTTGCAGTTGTTTGAGCATTGCCTTCATGTGTTTCATGTAGTCTGGTTCCTGTAGTAATTGAGTCGCTTGTGCATGTCTGATGCACTTGAAAATGCTATGCATTGTACTACATGTATAGTATATCACCTCTGTTTAAGTTTTGCCTTTGGTTTCAGGATGCAAACTGTACTGGTTTGCATTGATTTGTGTATATTTGGAGCCATTCCTTTGGTGTTGTACCCTGTTGTCCCTGTGCAGTCACTGTTTTCTGTCGATTGGATTTATCTTGGTCGAGGCTTGATAATTATATCTTGACCATTTCAATCGAATTTACACATTGAGATGAATCCAACTTAAATGCTTGGGTTTGACCTTGTGCTCGCGTTGCGATTTTATTTTAAATTGCATTTGTGTTGAACCTGATTTTTCTTGGGTTTGACCTTGTGCGTTTGTGAATATTCATTGGGTACATCATCACTATAGTGGCAAGGCAGGGCACGCAAGCGTGAAATGCAGCCACACAGTATCGATTTTATTGGTATTTCTTTTACTATTGATGAGTGGATCTCTTGTGTAATGCATGTGTAGAGGCGAGGCAGTACACGCGTGCGTGTGCTGCAGCCCTACCTGAATTGATGTTTTTAAGTAATGTTTCAATTACTTGAATTGTTTTGTTCAATTTAATATTTTGGAATTTTGCTGATTTGTTGTTAACGCTGTTATGCATTATATTTACCATTATCTTTTTTCTTTATTAAAGGATTGAATAGGTGAATTTATTGTGACTGTCATCTAATTGTTATTTAATTATTATTGCTTCTGTGCATTAATAACTAAGTTTGAATTAGACTGACCCGTGTATTATTTTCTTTTAAATGTAATACTCGGGTCAGACCAAGTATTTACAGGTTGTAGATATCTTGCTTTGGGTTGCTGCTAGAGCTATGAAGTCTTTTCATACTTTTGGAGTATTCATTGTCTTAGTATAGGATGTTATGTATTCTTGTATATTATATACGATAATGTACATGTATATGTAACTTCCAGTGTCGACAGTTGTAGTCGTATCATATGTATTGTATCACATGTATATCAACTGACATCAGTTATATATATATATATATATATGAGACTTTTGTTTTATCGGTGTTCCGCATTTACATTATCTGTGTTATTAATATATATATTGTCCTAAACTATTATGAACTATCGTAGTTCGTTTTATACTAGAATTGGGTATGTCGATGGGAGTAAATAAATATGAGATGAAAAATAAAAATATATACCACTCCTATCGAGATAACTAATATTAGTGTAAGGCCTAACTGCGGATGGCCGCTCCTATCCAGCCTTATTCTTCATAATAACAGACAGTATTTCCTTTAATACTCTTTGTTATTGTGAGCATAGAGGTGGGGCGTCACAGTCAATGTCGATGATGCGTGCACTCATGACCGAAATTATTTTCCAGCTAGATAAGTGAGTTTTGGACTTCTATTTTCTTGAAAACTTCTTTTAAATTTATTCAAAATTATTGGAATTCATTTGAACTCATTTGAAACATTTCTTATTCAAAAAATACTTTTAAATCGTATTATTTTTATATATTTTTCAAAATCTTAAAACCAATTTCAAAATACCCGAATTCAATTCTCGAATTTCATATTTAACCCTTCAGTTATAAATCATTTTTGTATAAATCAATTTATATAAATTTTCTAAATTTCAAATCCTTTCAAAACTTTTATATATAGGGTAATATTTTCACTTTTATATATAGAATAAAATCATAGTTATCAAAATAATAATTTCGATATATAAAACAATTTTAAAATACAAACAAAACCTGAATTTCAAAGGATGATTCAAGAATGGATTCTAAACAAAGATAGAGATTTAATTTGGAGGAACTCCAATCAATGGAATCCTGATTCGAAGATAGACTCGATCGAATATGAGATAATTAAATTACAAAATAGAAGATGGATATACTTCTATAAATCGCAGGCGACCTCAACTGGATCAACCGTGACTTCAGGAATATAATCGATGCGGAATTCCCAAACAAATCGGCATTCGATTGCCGGAGATAGATTTCGGCATGTCAAGATATAGCAGCATCGTAAACCGAGGATACAAATATTTTCGGTGAATCAATGCCAATTGTAAAGGAGTTTTCATGTAACAACCCGCATATTTATCGATTTTATATTTAAATATTTTATTTAAATATTTTATCGTTCGTCGGATTTTGGTCCGAAAAGCTACTTTTTGCAAACAGTCGAATTAGGACTCGAGACCACCCCCATTGAGTTCAAAATAACGTTTGCGACCTTTTTGAGTATAAGCTTCGATATGTTTGGAGAAAGTTGAATTTTGCTACTTTTTCCCGCTTAGGGCTTTGGTTGGGCTGAGCCAATTAGCCACTTAACTCAGTTCCAACACTCTCCTCTTCATTCACTTCTCTCCTATTTTCCTAACACTCAAGCTTTTATGTTAATGGAGGGTGGAAGAGGAAATTAAAACTCCAAGCCCTAACTTCCTTTGCAAATCCAAGCTTTAGCTCCAAACTCAAGAAGAACCCCTTGGTAAGCATCTCCTTCTTCTTCTCCAACTCTTTCTCCATTCAATTTCAGAAATTTCCTAAACTTAACTTAGGGAATGTTCTTCTTTTAAGCTCAGATTCAAGCTTCTAGTGTTGAGATTGAAGAGTGCTTGTTCTTGCCATTGCTTTCAAGCTTCATCTTCATAAACTTAGTTCAAAGGTGAGATTTTTATCTCACATCTATGCTTATATTTATCTTCGATTGTTAGGTATGAATTCCTAACACTTATTCATGTGCATTTGATTTTGATTTGGATTGCTTTTGTGGATATTCCAATTTTTAGTGTTATGAGTTCAATTCGTTAAAAATCCTAACTTTTATATTTGAACATGTTTTTGGTGATGCATCGAGGAGCATATAGGGCCGGGTAGTCGATTGACATAAACCCTTAGCACCGTTGCTCGTGCGAATGCAATTTTGATCGAGATTGAACCCCATTTGTAATACGCATGGATGAGGCTGGAAACAGGCTCGGCCGACCGACCCCTCTGGTCCGGTCGACCGACCTGCTTCCAAGTGCATAAGCACTTTCTGTTTTAAGGTTCGGCCGACCGAGCTCCTGGGCCGGTCGACCGACCTGCTACCCGAGCACTTCCTGCCTCTGGTTCGGTCAACCGACCAGAAAGTCCGGTCGACCGACCTGCTACTTTTTGCCAGATTAGCCTATTTTGCTAATCCGTTTGAATATCCAACTTTAATCGATTCGTGTGGTCTCCCTTTTGTTGTTGTCATTTATTATCGACTTTGATGACCTTTTCTTTGGGAATTTTAGATATATCCACTTTGATGGATTTTATATCGATTTCTTTGGATTTTATTCACGTCTTCGAATGTGAATTTTCATGCCCGATTGTTTCTACAATCTTCTTTATGCTTTGTCACTTTAAAAATATAAAGGTTTCAATACTAGTAGTAAATATCAAAACTCTTTCATCAAATAATTTCAACACTATTTTATTACAAAGCTCGTTTTCTCAAACCGATTTTCAATCTATTAGTATATACAAACCTTTACCTCATTCGTATGAGAAATCTAATTAAACGACTTAGTAAAACAAGTGGTATGAAACGCTTGCGTTTACTTCGTCGGTTAATTCTTGGACTTGTTCGATTGAATCTCTTGTCACAATTTTCTAGTGGAGATCTACAATTTATTCGTAAATATTTAAGTTAAGCTAGTGGTTATGGGACATGAAGCTAAGCTCATATATTTACTAGCTTATTGTAATTGACACTTCTCTTTGATCATGACGATCATCTTTGTGGTTTAGACTAGCAACGTGCGATGTCTCTTTGTCTATGTGGAGGACTGTTCCTCATTTTATTGAGTTTCGTCTTATTTATGCATGAGGCGTATCTTTCTAGGTGCGTCAATGCTGGAGCATGGGGCGTATCTTTCTAGGTGCGTCGTTGTTCGACATTACATGGGGTGTATCTTTCTAGGTGCATCGATGTTTATTTATGCATGGGGCGTATCTTTCTAGGTGCGTCTGTGCTAGAGCATGGGGCGTATCTTTCTAGGTGCGTCGATGTTCGACATTACATGGGGTGTATCTTTTTAGGTGTATCGATGTTTATTTATGCATGCGGCGTATCTTTCTAGGTGCGTCGATGCTAGAGCATGGGGCGTATCTTTCTAGGTGCGTCGATGTTCGACATTACATGGGGTGTATCTTTCTAGGTGCATCGATGTTTATTTATGCATGGGGCGTATCTTTCTAGGTGCGTTGATGCTAAAGCATGGGGCGTATCTTTCTAGGTGCGTCGATGTTCGACTGTACATGGGGCGTGTCTTTCTAGGTGCGTCGATGTCCAGTCTTTTTGGGGATTGGCCATCCTTTTTATTGTGATTTCTGGATTTCGTGTGTTGATTTCTGGAATTTATGTTTCACCAACTTTTACGATGGGCATTGATATATATGTCATTTATTGTGGCTTGGTGAATGAAATTAGGAGTATGACATTCCTTTTTATCTTGAGTAGATTATTGTGATATTGATTAATCTCTTGTTGATTTTCAATTACATATTTATCACAGCTTGGCATTGTGATTATATATGTTTAGTCATATCTCTTATTATATATCACTTCATCTGATATTTATAGCTAGACTGATCCGTTTATTATTTTCTTCTTAAATAATACTCGGGTCAGACTGAGATTTTACAGGTGCTTCTGCTTGACTCCTTATCGGACTTTCATCTGATCTTTTGGCTAACTACTTAAGTTTAGTAGTTTTTGTTGTATACATTTGAGATACAGACTCTATGATGTATACTTATTCTTTTGTCTAGCACTTGTATCTATCCTTTGTATTATTGAGGATCTTTTTGACCACTACTCTGATGTACACTTTCATGTGTAGTATTCATATCTATTTCCGCCTTTGTGATATGAATTGTCTGTGACTGATTTGTGTTATGTTTATTTCTATATTTGTTTCCGAAGATATTATAGCCACTGTGTAGTAGATTTGAGTTTGTGTCGGTATGTCGGATTTCCTCTTGAAAAAAAAGAAATGCATGTTATACTATCTGACACATCGGTGCTCGCGCTAAGCAATTACACGGAGGGTCGCTCCTCAACAGCCTTATTCTCCGTGCTAGTTGACAGCATTACTCCGTAGTGTTCTTGGCTAGCGTGGGTATAGAGGTGGGGCATCACAGCTTAGTATCAGAGCCAAACTTCGGAACAATATAGAATAATTTAGCAAGGATCATGTCCTAAGTCTTTCTTAGGAGTTGTGCTTTAGGATTTTATTCGGGTCTTCGTACCGTTCTATCCTACTTTCTTTTATGATTCCTTGTTTTATCTATCAAGATTGCTTGATATTTATTTTGAGAATAACTTTTTCCTCTTCTTTCTTTCTTTCTTAAAGAAGAGAAATGGTTAGACCAGGCCGCCCCAGCGCCGGTCAATCTAGTGCTACTCCCCAAGATGGAGTTTTTATGTCTGCTCAACAACTTTTGGATCTTGTAAAGAATCAAGAGTTTATCTATGCTTTGAGTAAGAACCCCGAAACGGTTCTACCTTTGAAACTTGAAGTTTCTTTCAATCAGCTTATGGATGTTACTCTTCTTCATGGAGAGGTTGGTAAAGGAAGTGTTTGTGATATTGGGACTTCCAAGAAGAGGCATATTAAGTTCAAGAGCCTTAATCCCAATAAGAGAGTGAAGCAAACTACTTTTTTAGCAAATTCTCCAATCCCTGATTGTGGAGGATGCTACAATTGTAATTCTAAGGAACACTATGTGAATATGTGTCCAATACCCCATTCTTGTCTCTATTGCAAGAAACCGGGTCATCTTTTATCTGCATGTCCTAAACTTTTGAATAAGGACATGAGAAAGCCAAATATTATGCAAGCCCCTAGCAACTCTTCTCTTGGTCAAGGTATTTTTCTTTCAATCCTTGATGACATTTATTTTGTGATCTTCTTATTCGAGTTCTTTTTGATATGGGTTTCATCTCATTATTTTTATATCAAAAGAACTTGTCGATTATCTTTCTTTGAATATTTTGGGCTTGATGACTTCTTTGAGGATTGCGAATCGGGATGATAGATCCGCAACACTCAATTTGCTTTTTATTGATGTCGAAATTATTTTATGAGATTTTTCTTTCCGAGCCGATATTTTTACTTAGGCTTCGGAATTGATTTTTTTTGAAAGGGTCGACTTAAATGTGAAGCCCGTATCCTATTTTCCGTGTGGACTATTCATCTTCGACATTTTCAATCTGTTAAGCAGATTTCTATTTTTCCTTTGTGATTTTGATTCCAATTTGGTGGAATCATTTTATTCCTTAAGCCCACTTATAAGGAAAGTGTTGTTTCTCTTATCTAAATAATTTGTGAAACTTTTCCGGTATATTTTTGAGCTTGTCTTAGGATTATCACCTAAGTAATCTTTTGTGTGGTGCTAAGGTCATTTCAGTTTGACTTTACCACCGGTTTTCGTTTGCTACGAGTTGCGGAAGTTAGCATTCCACTTACCGCATTCCGCACTCGTTATGATTCTTATGAATGAATTATTTTGTCATTCAGTTTGTCCAGCTTATTTCATCCATTTTATAGTTCGAATATTCTATGAATATCTCGATGACTCCATTCTTGTACTTATTGATTTTTGGATGAAAATAGCAATTTAAAATTTTGCATATCTTTTTCATAAGATTTATTTATAAGTAAAACTGGATTTTGTTCTTGAAACGAACAAAGAATATTCTTAAAACTTTTTAAGAGACCTATAAAAGATGATTTTGTGATTGTATTGCCCGTTGCGTGCTTTAAGAATTTTGGTCGATGCGCTTGATCAACGTTATCGATAGGAATTTCCTAAACGCTTTGATGTGACAATCAGACATGATATATTGACTTGTAAAACTGTAAATTTTTGTAGAAAGATTATTACATAAAATATAATTTTGAAAGTTTTAACTTTTCAAGAAAGCAGATTATTTAAAAGAAATTCTTTCTTTTTAATACTCTTATTCTTGTGATTCCTGGAGGGGAACCAAGACTTTGCTATTTGTACCGATACTAGTCGTATTGGTTTGTATGCCGTTCTCTTGCAAAGGAGAATGTGCTATCACTTGTGCTTCTAAATCATTAATGCCTATTGAGACTAGATATGCCACTCATGATCTAGTGCCCGTGGCTATTGATTTCGCTTTTAAAAATTTGGCATCATAACATTTGGATGAGAAATTTGTTCTCCATCTCGATCATAAATCTTTGGAATATTTATTTTCTCATAAGGAACTTCATGTCGACTCGAGTTCCTAACATCTTATGATCTTGATATTCTTTTTGTTCCCGGAAGGGAAATCGTGTTGCCAATGCACTTTGTCGTAGGCAACAAGTGCTTGATTCTTTGATGATGTCTGAAGAGAATTATCTCTTTATCAAGTTCATCGAACGTTTTGATGTACTTCGTTTTATTGAGTTTTATCTCATTCCTTTTATGGACTAGTGTCTGGTGTTCTTTTATGGTGTTCGGTTCATCGGATGTATTATTATTATACTACATCGATGTTCCGTCTTATCAGGATCAATGGATGCACCATTATACTACATCGTTGTTCCGGTTTATCGGTTCATTAGACGTTCTGTTTTTGTACTACGTCGGTGTTCCAAATCATTCGAGTTTATAGTTTCTCGGGCGTACTGTTATTATACTACGTCGTTGCACCAGCTCAATTTTCTGCTATTCTTGACGTTGTCCACGTCTTTTATCTACGGAAATGCTTTTATGTTTCCGGTTTTATTCTTGTGCCTGGTGATATTGTGGAAATTGAAGTTTCACCAGATTTGATTTACGACCAACATTCCATTCGCATCATTACTTTGGAGGTTGAGCGCCTTCGGAATAAAGATGTTCTTTTTGTGATAGTTCAATGATTCTCAAATCCTAAGGAATGCTCTTGGAAATCCAGAGAATTCATTGAGCGATCCCGTTCAGGCTTACTCTTTCATGCTCCTTATGGTGAACTTCCTATTTCAAATTTTCTTTTGTGTTGATATGCTTCTATGGTTGTTACTTCTTATTTTCTTCTTAAGTATTGCGAGGACGCAATTTCTTTAAGGAGGGGAGTCTGTAACAACCCGCATATTTATCGATTTTATATTTAAATATTTTATTTAAATATTTTATCGTTCGTCGGATTTTGGTCCGAAAAGCTACTCTTTGCAAACAGTCGAATTAGGACTCGAGACCAACCCCATTGAGTTCAAAATAACGTTTGCGACCTTTTTGAGCATAAGCTTCGATATGTTTGGAGAAAGTTGAATTTTGCTACTTTTTCCTGCTTAGGGCTTTAGTTGGGCTGAGCCAATTAACCACTTAACTCAGTTCCAACACTCTCCTCTTCATTCACTTCTCTCCTATTTTCCTAACACTCAAGCTTTTATGTTAATGGAGGGTGGAAGAGGAAATTAAAACTCCAAGCCCTAACTTCCTTTGCAAATCCAAGCTTTAGCTCCAAACTCAAGAAGAACCCCTTGGTAAGCATCTCCTTCTTCTTCTCCAACTCTTTCTCCATTCAATTTCAGAAATTTCCTAAACCTAACTTAGGGAATGTTCTTCTTTTAAGCTTAGATTCAAGCTTCAAGTGTTGAGATTGAAGAGTGCTTGTTCTTGCCATTGCTTTCAAGCTTCATCTTCATAAACTTAGTTCAAAGGTGAGATTTTTATCTCACATCTATGCTTATATTTATCTTCGATTGTTAGGTATGAATTCCTAACACTTATTCATGTGCATCTGATTTTGAGTTGGATTGCTTTTATGAATATTCCAATTTTTAGTGTTTTGAGTTCAATTCGTTAAAAATCCTAACTTTGATATTTGAACATGTTTTTGGTGATGCATCGAGGTGCATATAGGGCCGGGTAGTCGATTGACATAAACCCTTAGCGCCGTTGCTCGTGCGAATGCAATTTTGGTCGAGATTGAACCCCATTTGTAATAGGCATGGATGAGGCTGGAAACAGGCTCGGCCGACCGACCCCTCTGGTCCGGTCGACCGACCTGCTTCCAAGTGCATAAGCACTTTCTGTTTTAAGGTTCGGCCGACCGAGCCCCTGGGCCGGTCGACCGACCTGCTACCCTAGCACTTCCTGCCTCTGGTTCGGTCAACCGACCAGAAAGTCCGGTCGACCGACCTGCTACTTTTTGCCAGATTAGCCTATTTTGCTAATCCGTTTGAATATCCAACTTTAATCGATTCGTGTGGTCTCCCTTTTGTTGTTGTCATTTATTATCGACTTTGATGACCTTTTCTTTGGGAATTTTAGATATATCCACTTTGATGGATTTTATATCGATTTCTTTGGATTTTATTCACGTCTTCGAATGTGAATTTTCATGCCCGATTGTTTCTACAATCTTCTTTATGCTTTGTCACTTTAAAAATATAAAGGTTTCAATACTAGTAGTAAATATCAAAACTCTTTCATCAAATGATTTCAACACTATTTTATTACAAAGCTCGTTTTCTCAAACCGATTTCCAATCTATTAGTATATACAAACCTTTACCTCACTCGTATGAGAAATCTAATTAAACGACTTAGTAAAACAAGTGGTATGAAACGCTTCCATTTACTTCGTCGGTTAATTCTTGGACTTGTTCGATTGAATCTCTTGTGACAATTTTCTAGTGGAGATCTACAATTTGTTCGTAAATATTTAAGTTAAGCTAGTGGTTATGGGACATGAAGCTAAGCTCATATATTTACTGGCTTATTGTAATTGACACTTCTCTTTGATCATGACGATCATCTTTGTGGTTTAGACTAGCAATGTGCGATGACTCTTTGTCTATGTGGAGGACTGTTCCTCATTTTATTGAGTTTCGCCTTATTTATGCATGGAGCGTATCTTTCTAGGTGCGTCGATGCTAGAGCATGGGGCGTATCTTTCTAGGTGCGTCGTTGTTCGACATTACATGGGGTGTATCTTTCTAGGTGCATCGATGTTTATTTATGCATGGGGCGTATCTTTCTAGGTGCGTCTATGCTAGAGCATGGGGCGTATCTTTCTAGGTGCGTCGATGTTCGACATTACATGGGGTGTATCTTTCTAGGTGCATCGATGTTTATTTATGCATGGGGCGTATCTTTCTAGGTGCGTCGATGCTAGAGAATGGGGCGTATCTTTCTAGGTGCGTCGATGTTCGACATTACATGGGGTGTATCTTTCTAGGTGCATCGATGTTTATTTATGCATAGGGCGTATCTTTCTAGGCGCGTCGATGCTAGAACATGGGGCGTATCTTTCTAGGTGCGTCGATGTTCGACTGTACATGGGGCGTGTCTTTCTAGGTGCGTCGATGTCCAGTTTTTTTGGGGATTGGCCATCCTTTTTATTGTGATTTCTGGATTTCGTGTGTTGATTTCTGGAATTTATGTTTCACCAACTTTTACGATGGGCATTGATATATATGTCATTTATTATGGCTTGGTGAATGAAATTAGGAGTATGACATTCCTTTTTATCTTGAGTAGATTATTGTGTTATTGATTAATCTCTTGTTGATTTTCAATTACTTATTTATCACAGCTTGGCATTGTGATTATTATATGTTTAGTCATATCTCTTATTATATATCACTTCATCTGATATTTATAGCTAGACTGATCCGTTTATTATTTTCTTCTTAAATAATACTCGGGTCAGACTGAGATTTTACAGGTACTTCTGCTTGACTCCTTATCGGACTTTCATCTGATCTTTTGGCTAACTACTTAAGTTTAGTAGTTTTTGTTGTATACATTTGAGATACAGACTCTATGATGTATACTTATTCTTTTGTCTAGCACTTGTATCTATCCTTTGTATTATTGAGGATCTTTTTGACCATTACTCTGATGTACACTTTCATGTGTAGTATTCATATCTATTTCCGCCTTTGTGATATGAATTGTCTGTGACTGATTTGTGTTATGTTTATTTCTATATTTGTTTTCGAAGATATTATAGCCACTGTGTAGTAGCTTTGAGTTTGTGTCGGTATGTCGGATTTCCTCTTGAAAAAAAAGAAATGCATGTTATACTATCTGACACATCGGTGCTCGCGCAAAGCAATTACACGGAGGGTCACTCCTCAACAGCCTTATTCTCCGTGCTAGTTGACAGCATTACTCCGTAGTGTTCTTGGCTAGCGTGGGTATAGAGGTGGGGCATCACATTTCACCCCCTTTACAAAACATTCAGTGGAGTTATGGGATACTCCAGAATCAAACAAATATAAATAGAAAGAGACAAGAATGAATTTCGGAACCGAAGGGCATTCCAAAATTCAAAGGAAATCGAGTCAAAAGGAAGAGATTCAACTTGAACAAAAGTGATTCTGTAAATAAATTTACCATATATGTTAAGTTTTGCCTAGAGCCAAAGCTCTGATACCAAATGTAATGACCCGCTATTTTGGACCATTCAAATCGACAATAAAACCATACATATCCGACTTGAATAATTCAAAATACCGAATTGTTAATTAAAATTTGGAAAAACTTAAAATATACAATAAATAAATCAATCACAGATCATAGGGTAATATAATGCAGCGGAATAGACAAAGAATGGTAGTTCATGAAGCTACTATATACATTAGAGTTAGAAATAAAATAAAACCAAATAGTTCAAATGCAGTGAAGTCTCCAATGCAACAGATGACTTCTCTGAACCAATCAACTGGAAAGGCTGGAATCTGAATCGATAGTTGGATCTCCAAATGAAACTTTGAACTCCAAAGGTGAGTCTCTAATGCTGTATCACTCAGTCTGACCCGAGCGTAAAGAAAAACACAAAACACTCGAGTCATGATTAACATTCTTATATCAATAAATCCAACTCAAGTGAAATATCAACTGAAATACAAATAACTTAGAGGATGTTTGGGATAACCATCCTCTAGGGTCCATGGAACTATCTACAATGTTGAAATATACACTATAACACCGTGGTCATTTCAGCTTAATTTATACTTCAAAACCAAATATCATTTTCACTTCAAATATCTCTATATTTCCCAAAATAGTATTTATATATATTAAATAATTTATACAATAAAGTATTTTCAATTCCCTCAACTTAACAAATCGTTTCAACATCAACCCGACCTTCCCATTAAATTAAATTCAATCTCAATTTATCAATTTAAATTCAACTCAATTCCTAAAATAACACTTCAATTTATCGATCTCAAATTCGGATTTGTAATCACAAAAATACCACTTTATATTTCAATATATTTCAAAACTATAAGTATTCACATTTCAACTAAATTTTTATTCAATTTAGTTTTCTAAATAATAAATTCAAATTTGGTTCAACATAAATTTCACTTTAATTCAATTTAATTGCTAAATAACAAATTCAACTACATTGATTTCAAATACAGATCCGAATCTCAACATAAACCATTTAAATTCCAATATAGTTCAAGGTTTTAAATGTTCTATATAACAGTTTCATATAGATCTCGATTTAACCTTATTATTATTTAGTCTTGAAATACTCCCTTATTCGATTCAATATCATTTAAGTAACCTTAAATTATATTTTACTCAATATTTTCTTTAATTTTATTAAACGTGAAATATTCATTAAATCACTTAAATCAAAAATTCAGTTACAAAATCATACCTTTAAATTTTCCATTCAATAATTTCAAATCGATTTAATTAAATAAATCCTTATTTAAAATACCAATTTTAATAAACCCAAATTTATCTCCCAATCTTCATTATTCAACTTTTTACAACGGTAAATTTTGAAATTAAAATCTTAAATAATATTCAAACATATTATATGGGTGAAATCAATCTCAATAATATTATTATTAAATCTATATATAAAATTTCCATTTATATATATATATAATATTTTAAGAACCAATATTTATTAAATCCGATTTTTTTCTTTTCAACTGTAGAAATTTATTTTCAAAATATTTATATGGACCAATGGTGTCTGTATGTATTTCCTATCATATAGTCAAGTGCTACGGATATTTATCATTTCAACCTGTACACTATATATATACGTGTGGATATCATTTCAACCCGTAATCCCAAATTCAATTAAATGAAAATCGCTTGGGTTTATCATTTCAACCCATAACGATTTTCTCCTATTCTAAAGTCCGTTCGGGTATGTATCATTTCAACCAATAATGATTTCTATGCTAACAGGGAACTTGAAGAGTGATAACAGATATGAAAATAATAATAACAACAGGCATATATCATCAAAACAAATATAAACAATAGGATATGATGTCATATCCCATAAGTGAACAGTTATAGATAATAGCATATATAACAATTTAAATAACTACAGCCTTATATTTCAATTGTTGTTTCAATTGGAATCAGATTTAACAAATAAAAGAACGTTAATCGTGAGTGATTGCTCACCTTTGGAGGTTAGAGATGAACGAAAGTGGGATAAATTACGAATCCAAGCACAAGTTTCAAAGGAAAGCAGGACTGGCACGAATTCGATGGATAGAGCTGACAACAGAATTTTATGAGAACAAATCCAAATCAGATTGACATAAATTGAAAACATAACATTATTATTTTCTTATTAAATTAATACTTCTTTTTAAGTCAAATATCAAAATAAAATACGTATATAGGAAATATCATTGGTTTGTATCAAACACATGCATTAAAATCAAATATAATAAAATTTGAAATAAATGCTGTAACTTTTATATAGAAATATACATAAACATATACAAGTTTAAAGAAAAATGATGAGACCACTTTTCAAAATAACTTTATATATTACTGTAACAAAGAAAGCTACAAACCTAACATAACATTTTTATTATTTTATATAAAACAATATAATATATATAACAGAATTGTTAAATCCCAAGATTTTGTAAATCACGTACGTATATATTTTATAAGAATCAATACTATAAATCACTACAAACCAATGTATATATACTTAAAATTTTATGGCTAGAGTATATAATTACACGTATACATAGTTGTAAACTTATGCGTAAACGAATAACATAAAATCATACGTATACTATTAAAATTAGTAAGTAAGTAGGATATAAACAATTGAATCTCAAATAAACAGTACTTTATCCCTATATATATCATTGCAAATGAAATACAGTAATCTATATAATACTTAAAACAACATATAATATCAACTTATATACTATTATAATACAAAACATGTACATATATATTCTCTGTCCCATATGAAATATATATATATATATATAAACAAACAAACAAAAATCAGTTTAAAACATTCAAAGAAAATATATCTTTGAACATAGAAAATTATATAATGCTTTCATATAGATATGCCTTGTATTAACTGTAAACAGTTGAAAAAAAGAAAAAAAGAAAATATATAGTTCTGACTTATATATTACTCACCTATTGCACTAAAAGAAGAGGAGGAGGAACAGAAGGTTGGAGATGGCATCAGGGAAGCATGATGGTTTGCACGTCCTTCGGGTTGAAACAAGGGAAGAGGATGCAAAAGTTTTCAACAAGATGAATTGGATCTGGGAAGATGAAAGCTTGATTATAAATATATACTTTATTTATTTGATAACGTGTAAGTACAGAAAAGGAATAGGTAAATAAATGATTCAAAGTGGAAATGGAAGTGACATACGATATGACATCTAAAAATTTATTTCAAAGTGATGTACGCCACAGATCAGATCAAAAGAAAATTTTAATAGGAACGGTTTTCCATTGATTCAGCAAAGTGTTTAAGGCAATAAAAAAAAGAACAGTTGCCAAATAAAGATAAGAAACATATACCATAGATATAAAGTGATTTGAATAGTAATGGTCCCTTAGATTGAGATGAACAATTAAAGCAATAAATTTTTGTTTGTTTCGACAGTACGTAATGAGTTTGGAAAGGCAAGGATATTAAAATGGAAAAAGGAATGGACAGAGAAATTTAAGCAAAGATAAAATGTATGCATGTTTTGTACATTCATGCTTCCAAAGTGGTATGACGTGGCAACGGTTGAATTTCAGTAAAAGATGAAATAAATGTGATAAATGAAATAAATAGGAATGAACCGTATTTTTCCAAAATGAAACGTATGCAACAAATCAGCAAATAAATAGAAATGTGTAGGGAGATGTGTGAAATAAGTAGAAAATGTTAAAATATAAATAAATATAACATACATGAAAAGGACAACAGGACGATTTAGAAATTAATAAATGAGAAACGTATATCCTTATATGTTTTAGTTTCAAAAAGGAAAGAAAATTTTATCAAAAGTTATAAAGAGTTGAAAGCATTGAAATGTGGTTTCCGCTGAAATTTATTTTATTCCCAACTGAGATGAGAGATGTAACAACCCGAAAATTTCGATCTCGAAATTTCCAGATAGTTAGTGAAAAGAAGAAATAGAAAGAAGAAGAAACAGAAAACTCCAACTCAGAATCTTACATTCGCAGCGGATAAAATATAATATCGCATAAATAATAGTTTTACAAAGAAGAACTATATTAATTCACTAATACATTTATACATCAGAGTTACAACATCTTCACAACATTGGACAGTTTAAAACAACATGTTCAGATATACTACCATAATATATACAGCGGGTACGCTCCATACGTTCTTGCCATCCAGCTCGCCTCCTAAGCTCCAGAACGTCCTTACCTGAAATTCTGTAATACTCGGTCTGACCCAAGCATTACATCAAAGTAACACCCGGGTCAGGCTAGAAACCAGCGTGAGTAATCTCGTCTAACAAGGAATATCCCAAAAACATACAACTTATATAAACCCGGGGTAACTTATCAATTTACTATTTCACAAACTATTATAAACCTTACTCATTTCACACATCAATTTCTAAATGCCAAACTTAGATTAAATGGTCTAATACACTCAAACCATTCAAATCAACACATTGATTTCAATATATCAATTTTATAAAGAATCGAAGTGGCTTCGGGCATTAACTAATACCCGACTCCGATCTCTTCGAATCCAATGTCATCTTAACTTGAATTATTCAAGTGAAATACAATTCTACTTTTAATACAGGATGTCACAGTAATTCATAACAGAGATATCAACCAATTCAAACTTCTCATCATCATTCAATCATTAATAAGCAAGATTGATCACTTCGATTAATTACATTAATTAATGATTCTCAAATTACTTTCATTAGTTAATTATTATTAAATTTCATTTAATAATTAACCTATTACTTAATTATATTCATTAATCAATCTTGATAAATCAAAATCATAAGTTAACTTTCCTTAATTACTCCATGGATTAAACTAACTCCTTGATTAATTATATTAATTAATCCTTTAATTACACTGAGTAATTATTACTTAATTCTTCCATAAAGTAATTATCCTTAATCCAACATCAAATGATTATCTTTAATTAATTAAACCTACCTAATTAATTAAAATTAACCATATTATCTTAATCAATTACACCGAGTAATTAGTTTCCTTTAATTACTTTATTAGTTAACTATAATTATTTACATTAATTCTTAAATTAATTACACTAAGTAACTAATCTTAAATTATTATTATTATTTTTTCCACTAAGTAATTACCCTTCTTATTAACTACAAAAAGTAATTAAACTCAAAACTAATTTCACTCATTAATTTATTACATCCCAGTAATTACCGATTAATTTCTTCACTAGTTAATTACATTTAATAATTATACTTAACAAATCAACGAGTGAATATCTTAAATTAATTAAACTAATTAATTAATCTTAAGGTAATCACATCAAATTAATTAGTTACATTCAATCATTAATCCCTTTTAATTACTTACATTAAGTAACTAAGCTTTAAGTAATTAATCATCTTCTAATTAGTTCCATCCAGTAATTATCCCATAACCACTCACGTTAAATTAACTGATCCTAAGTTACTGTCATTAGTTAATTATCTTTAGTTAAACACATTCGTTACTTATCTTACATTATCACATTAGATAATTAACTACCCTTTATTTCATCAAATAAGTGTATTCAATTTGAAAAATCTTAAATAATTAAGATAAACTTCCTACTTAATTTAAATACTTATTTCATCAACAAATTTATTTGCTTTGTAAAAAGAAACTGGATGCAAATTCGATTGTTTTTAGAAAAAAAAACAGGCAACCCGAGCTACCAACAACGTCTCGAGTCAATACCCAGGTCACTCTCGTCACCGTTCCCCATAAACTCGAAGAAGAAATCACACAAACCTCCATTTCCCACGATGCTTCTACTCAGCGAACAACAGATACCATGGACCCTTGTGCACGTGTACACCGTGGTCTAAATTCTCCGACCAATACTCAGGTCGTCAACAGGTCGGCGACACTACCCCAAATCAACGCGACGTCCAGAAAAATCAATTGTACCGAAAATCAAAATTTAGCAAATTGAAAGCCCCA
The DNA here is from genome assembly GCA_030765085.1 of Allium cepa. NCBI lineage: Eukaryota > Viridiplantae > Streptophyta > Magnoliopsida > Asparagales > Amaryllidaceae > Allium > Allium cepa. Next base: position 953,334,880 of record CM060941.1, on the reverse strand, counting down.
AAGTCCAAACCAATCGATGATATCTCCCCTGCGCCGCCACGTTCGTCCACCAGAATGCTCGCCGATCCTCTCACCGAAGTGCCATGTTGACACGCAACGATCTAACCAACCCCGGTCAAGCTCGATGCATAGCTGGCGGTGCAGTTGTCAAATGAACGTCACCACCCAAAAAAAGGGCAAAAACCCTACCACTAAGGACTGCCGCCTCCATGATGAATAAATAATTCACCCAATATTTTTGCCAAGTCTGACATCTCCTCCGGTACCCCCGGCCGTTATCCATACTTCCCCAATCATCTTGATTGTCAGGAAAAGTCGAAAACAAACAATGACGGTCATCTCCTGATTCCTTACGATTTACCACCCTAAAAATTATGATTCTACTTTCTAAATTCATCGTTTACCATGATGAATTCAAATATATAACCCAACCTAAAAATTTTGAACATTAGTTTTCGATTAAATCCAACTTATTACTGAATTTTCTTAATTTCAGATTTATTACCAAATTAAAATCCTTACCACTATTTTTAGAGTAAGCATTGTGCTGTTATAAACAAACCTCATTCAGAGATAAAAATTTAATTCTAATTGCATAAGGAGATTTAGAATTTTTTTCTTCTTTTCTTTCTCTCAGACAAATTTATTTACTGGAAATAACTGAAAATTCTGTATATTTATATACAGATATACATACATAAAAAAAGAAATTTCCAAGCATATATCCTGACATAAACAAACATGCAAACCATATTACGATCTTCCTATACAAATTTATCACATGCATTCCTAATTCATTGATTAAAACTTTTTTAAGGGGTAGTTTACCCACAATATTTGCAAAACAGAGGCAAGCTTTTAGATCTGAAGCTACTACTGTTTCCAAACTGTATAAGAGGAAAGATTTACTCACCTTTTTATTGAATGCAGACCCTCTGTTTCCCCTTTTGAAATTTGCAGAAAAATGCAGGCATGTTTCTTTGTTGTTTTTAAATCTGAGTTGCAATTTTTTGAAATGTTCATGATCCTTTCCTATAACCACTTGCATGAGAAGAGTAGATGCAATTGCTAAATTCCCATATGCATGCAGAAGCTTTTGATTTCTAGGTTTAAACAGAACCTAGAAAAACAGTGCAGGCTCATGTTTTGAATTTGAGATAAAAGTGGGTTTGATTTTGAAGAAGAATATGCAGATTGATGGATTTTTGAGGAAATGCAGATCTAATTTTTGACGAGGGGTTTTAACTTGCAATTTGCAAACTAATTTCAAACTTTTGAACAAGAATCTAATATGCAGGTTTACTTGAATTTGATTTTAGACTTTTGAAGATTTCTTTGATTAAGGAAAATAAAAATGCAATATGAATGAAGATGCAAATTTATACTAGATGTATTTTTAGATTTATGAAATAAAAGAAAAATTAAAACAAAAATTTACATTTGTCCAAACTTTACAACACTTGTAAAATTGTTTATGTTAATCTTTGAACACTTGTTTCTTTAAGATAATTAATACTTAATTTACAAAGTAATATATGTATTAAGCCTAAATTTAAGTTGTTAGTCCATATTAGATATGTGTATGAATTTACAAAGAAATAAGAACAAATCATGTTTATACAAATTGAAGCTTATACATATAATATTTTAAGATTTATACTTTGGAATTTTAAATTCAAATTAAATTCAAAATCAATTATTTTAAAATCAAGTTATATTCATAAAATTCAATTTGAAATAAAAATTACAAATCCTATTCAAAACTTATTTATAAAGACAACACAATATTAATATTGAAGAGAATTATAATTTAGTTTTACCCCCCCCCCCCCCCGTTTTTTTATTAAAAGAATATACAAATCCTAGACACTTGTTAATTGTATAATAAAGCTTGCTTACACTTGTAATGCTAGCACATATCCTTGTGTTTCTTTGAATCCTTTTATTATTTTAAATATTTTTTTGAAAATCTTTTATTATATTTTTTTTATTTCTATTTGGTAAAAATATTTCTTAATTTATTCTTATAAAGTCCTCATAAAGAAAATATTAGATAACTACTTATCTACCATTTAAAATCAAACATACGCTCTTATTAAATCCAATTTAGTTTAAGATATTTATCTTTGGATTCCGATCTCAAATTCAAACTTAATTTAAAACCTTATTTATTTATTTTTAATCAAACACATATCTAATTTGTTTGAACGTTATAAGTTTTCCCGTTATATTTATATTAGGAGATTTTCCAATAAATATTCATTATCAGATTAATTTATTCAATTTACAATTCAGTATTCCTATTAATTAACCTAATTATACTATTACTTACAATGCCCAGAAATCCGGGTTATCACATTCCTTCCCCCTTTGAATCTTTTCGTCCTCGAAAAGGAACGAAAACAGATTTTATTAAATATTTTAAAACCTGCTAAAATATTCTTTGTTTATTCTAAAACGCTTTTTAAAATCTGTATAATATTTTCAAAATAGTTTTATAAAAATACTTTTATAACTCGATGTTTCAACCAGTCCATCCTTGTTCTCACAGAAATTCGATCATACGTTGATCAGGCGTACAACTGAAAATCTATAAGTACTTAGCAGACCCGTTATAACACCTAGTGAAAATACTTTGAAAATAATTTTATTGAAATATAGAAAATAGTTTTTGAAAATAGAGGATATATCTTTTGGTGAGAATGCTCTGGAAATCATCACCCCCATCCATGGTCGCAGTTAACCCGGTGATTACGTTGCCGTCGCGACAAAATCCACAGATAACTGTAGGCCTCCGCGCCCCACGATTACACCATGGAACCCGCTACAGATCGCAGCTACAACTGGGATTACGTAGCTATCACAGCTAAAACCCATATAACTGTAGGCATCAGCGCCCTCGACTTTCGCTGCCAAAAAATGAAACTTCTCCACTCCACTTGACCATAGATCGCAGTCTACCGATGTTGCGTTGCCTTCCCGGCAAAATCAAGTGTAGACCGTTGACACTCATCCTCCACACGATTTTCGCTATGGTCCCCACAATAGATCGCAGTGACATCGAGTTACACTGTCGTCACAGCATAACCCAAATGCCCCTATAGGCATCAGCGCCATCGACTTTCGCTACCCAATAATCCTCAGGAACTAGTTTTGTCTGGACTCCTCACAGGATCAACTTTAAACCCTCCCTTGGGGCTCAAGGCAGCACCACCCAGTGGTCTCCTGAGAAGTCCATTCCAACGGAGCGCCTTTTTCCCCAGAGCATCATCAAAACATTTAATACTATACATATATAGTATCCTTAAATCATACACCTAGTATGATCTCATTCAAAGCTCCTTTACACAAAATCGATTATCCCAAAATCGATAATTCTCAAACTAGGCTTTCCAAATTCAATATTGATTTTACCTAAAAATCAAAAGCCTTTCCAAATCTATAGGTTCCCAAAACCTTTTCCAAAATCCTCATATGATCCTTTATATATATATTCAGATATATAAAATATTTTAAAACTTAGATCATTTCAAACTTGTATAAAACTCCTTTTTATACTTCAAAACACCTTCAAAATCCTTCTCTTCTGGCAAAAGATTGATCAAGGGGAGTTTCATTTAATAAAACAAAGATATTTAACTTTGTTTACTCAAAATCAAATATTCAAATTTGATTAAACTCTTTTCAATATCATTTTCATTCAAATCCGTACGATGTAAACATATCATCCGTACGCTATACCAATCTGATCGCTCACTTGATCACACAATTTCGCTTCCGAACTAGTATCGTCCACCCGACTTTCTAGTGCGGACTCAGATCTGGTTTCTTGATCAGAAACCGTCATTCTCTTTGCATAGTCATAACTATGATAGAGAATACCCATAACCAATCAACAATCCATATCCAGGTTCACCGTCGAAAATTGAGTGAAAAATCCCACACGGATCGATATGTCTATCTCGAAATTCTGTGCTCGAATCTGGATCAAATCACTCTGCAAATAGAATAACATATGTACACCCTACGTATTTATCTTTGTTGGTTATTAGCCAAATTAATTTCATTTCTATTCACATTCACTTTGATTTTCATTCACTTACTCACAATTGCTTCAATCTAATTGGTTATCACCTCTATTCTAATCTCGATTGGGTGTTTAACCAATAACAGTTTAAACTCCGTCCAGTTTATTTAGAAAATAGCTTGAAAATTTTGAAAATAGATAAGTAGTTGGAAAATAATAACTAGTTTGTAAAATAGCTGTAAAATAGTTCAGTAATTGTGAAATAATTTGGAAATAGTTAAATAGTCATAAAATTTTTAAATAATTGCAAAATAGATATAAAACAGTAATTAGTAGTTGAAAATAATAATTAGTTTATAAAATAGTTAGAAAAATGTTAAACAGTTTCAAAAATAATTGTAAACATATATAAGATAGTTTGGCTTTTTAAAAGAAAAGTTGTATATATAATAAATAGCTTTGAAAATAGGTTTATATTAAAATAATTTATATGAAAAAATAGTCCAGAGTCATAACTGTTCACTCCCCAATCTCCATTCTCGTCAATTCAATTTAAATTTCCACTTCAATTTAAATTAACCCAATTCCAATTTAAATATTCCAATTTCCATTGAAATTGATTCATTCCCAACTCAAGTTGAATTAATTCTCAATTTCCTTTCAAATTTAAATCAAATTCCATTTGATTTTAAACATATTCAACTTTAATTACAATCCCAAGCTATTCCAATCACTTTGGACTAATATCCATTCAATTGAACCCACTTCAATTCCAATCCATTTCAACTTCAGTTTGAATTGATCCCAATTACAAATTCCATTTCCAATCAAGTTGAATTATTCTTGATTTCTTCCCAATTCAATTCAAATTCCATATGAATTTAAAACTATCCAATTATAATTACAAATCCAAATTATTCCAATCAATCCCATTTCAAATTTTCAATTTGATTTTTACACTTATACATCTTCAATCACTATTTCAATTAATTTAAATCAAATTCAATTTGAACCAACTTCAAATTTCAAATTTAAACCATCTCGAATTATATAAACTCGAGTTAATACTTCAAATGTTGATTTAATTCCTTTAAATCAATTTACCTTTCACCTCAACAATGGATCACCATACTCCATCTCTCATTCATTTAAACAATTCCAATTCACAACTTAAAGATTTTTAACAATTATAGGATGATATCATCTAATTATTTCAAAACATCCATCCATTTCCAATTTTTGGATCTCAAACCCAAATTTGAGATCACTCAACTCTCAAATATAATCAATCATTTAACTTCCTAAGTTAAATCTTAATTTCATCTTGAAATTTCCAAATCAGGTTGATCATTTAACCTTATTTAACCCTTCCCAAGTTAAACTCAATTCACTTAATCCAATCATCCTTACCCAGTTTGAACTTCCATTTCAAATTTTGAACTTCTCATAAATAATCTTTTCACTTATTAAGTTCAAAAACTTATTACCTTGGGTATCATATCTCATTTCAAATTTAAAACTCAACACTTGGAGTTTATCTCAAACCATCTTTGATATTCAAGTATATCCACACATATACATATTTACTTCTTGGCTCACTAAGCCAAATTTTAAAATTTAAACCACCTTTGGTTTCAATACAAAACAAATTTTCTTTAAAATTTTCAAACAGCTCTTGTTTGAAATAGGACCATTTCATTCAATTGCATTAAATAATATTGTTTATTATTTCTTTTAAATTAATTTCGTCATTAATTAATTCTAATTAATCACATTCGGTAATTAACTTATTTCTTATTTACCTTCATTAAGAAATTGTTCTTTAAATTACTTACCTCTAGTTACTTTATTAAGTAACTTCCTCTTAATTTATCATTTCCATTTATTATCCATAAATTAATCTTATTAAATAAAGTTTAATTAATTACATAAATTAATTAATTATCCTGAACCCTTTCCCAATTTCAAGATTTAATTTCAGTTTGAATCCATTTTCAAACTTGTCTTTAATTTTAATTTGGTTGTAATTCTATTACCACTTAATTCTTACTATTACTTTTAATTTAATTAATATTACAACCAATTTCCTTAATATAATAGATAATTTATTTCTTATATAGGATTCATTTACTTTTGAAATCATTTTAAAATCCTTTATATAATAAAATATCAAGTACGCTCTCTCATATATATATACACTCAACTCATTCTAGGGTACTACTTACCCTATCCTTAATGAGTCACCTCACCAGAGCCAAGGTTCTCGCTTAGCCTTCTGCTCTGATACCAAATGTAACGACCCGAAAATTTCAATCTCGAAATTTCCAGATAGTTAGTGAAAAGAAGAAATAGAAAGAAGAAGAAAAAGAAAACTCTAGCTCAGAATCTCACATTCGCAGCGGATAAAATATAATATCACATAAATAATAGTTTTACAAAGAAGAACTATATCAATTCACTAATACATTTATACATCAGAGTTACAACATCTTCACAACATTGGACAGTTTAAAACAACATGTTCAGATATACTACCATAATATATACAGCGGGTACGCTCCATACGTTCCTGCCATCCAGCTCGCCTCCTGAGCTCTAGAACGTCCTTACCTGAAATTCTGTAATACTCGGTCTGACCCGAGCATTACATCAAAGTAACACCCGGGTCAGGCTAGAAACCATCGCGAGTAATCTCATCTAACAAGGAATATCCCAAAAACATACAACTTATATAAACCCGGGGTAACTTATCAATTTACTATTTCACAAACTATTATAAACCTTACTCATTTCACACATCAATTTCTAAATGCCAAACTTAGATTAAATGGTCTAATACACTCAAACCATTCAAATCAACACACTGATTTCCATATATCAATTTTATAAAGAATCGAAGTGGCTTCGGGCATTAACTAATACCCGACTCCGGTCTCTTCGAATCCAATGTCATCTTAACTTGAATTATTCAAGTGAAATACAATTCTACTTTTAATACAGGATGTCACAGTAATTCATAACAGAGATATCAACCAATTCAAACTTCTCATCATCATTCAATCATTAATAAGCAAGATTGATCACTTCGATTAATTACATTAATTAATGATTCTCAAATTACTTTCATTAGTTAATTATTATTAAATTTCATTTAATAATTAACCTATTACTTAATTATATTCATTAATCAATCTTGATAAATCAAAATCATAAGTTAACTTTCCTTAATTACTCTATGGATTAAACTAACTCCTTGATTAATTATATTAATTAATCCTTTAATTACACAGAGTAATTATTACTTAATTCTTCCATAAAGTAATTATCCTTAATCCAACATCAAATGATTATCTTTAACTAATTAAACCTACCTAATTAATTAAAATTAGCCATATTATCTTAATCAATTACACCAAGTAATTAGTTTCCTTTAATTACTTTATTAGTTAACTATAATTATTTACATTAATTCTTAAATTAATTACACTAAGTAATTAATCTTAAATTATTATTATTATTTTTTCCACTAAGTAATTACCCTTCTTATTAACTACAAAAAGTAATTAAACTCAAAACTAATTTCACTCATTAATTTATTACATCCCAGTAATTACCGATTAATTTCTTCACCAGTTAATTGCATTCAATAATTATACTTAACAAATCAACGAGTGAATATCTTAAATTAATTAAACTAATTAATTAATCTTAAGGTAATCACATCAAATTAATTAGTTACATTCAATCATTAATCCCCTTTAATTACTTACATTAAGTAACTAAGCTTTAAGTAATTAATCATCTTCTAATTAGTTCCATCCAATAATTATCCCATAACCACTCACGTTAAATTAACTGATCCTAAGTTACTGTCATTAGTTAATTATCTTTTGTTAAACACATTCGTTTACTTATCTTACATTATCACATTAGATAATTAACTACCCTTTATTTCATCAAATAAGTGTATTCAATTTGAAAAATCTTAAATAATTAAGATAAACTTCCTACTTAATTTAAATACTTATTTCATCAACAAATTTATTTGCTTTATAAAAAGAAACTTGATGCAAATTCGATTGTTTTTAAAAAAAAAACAAAAAAAAACAGGCAACCCGAGCTACCAACAACGTCTCGAGTCAATACCCAGGTCACTCTCGTCACGTTCCCCATAAACTCGAAGAAGAAATCACACAAACCTCCATTTCCCACGATGCTTCTACTCAGCGAACAACAAATACCATGGACCCTTGTGCACGTGTACACCGCGGTCCAAATCCTCCGATCAATACTCAGGTCGTCAACAGGTCGGCGGCACTACCCCAAATCAACACGACGTCAAGAAAAATCAATCGTACCGAAAATCAAAATTTAGCAAATTGAAAGCCCCAAAGTCCAAACCCATCGATGATATCTCCCCTGCGCCGCCACGTTCGTCCACCAGAATGCTCGCCGATCCTCTCACCGAAGTGCTATGTTGACACGCAACGATCTAACCAACCCCGGTCAAGCTCGATGCATAGCTGGCGGTGTGGTTGTCAAATGAACGTCACGACCCAAAACAAGGGAAAAAACCCTACCACTAAGGACTGCCGCCTCCATGATGAATAAATAATTCACCCAATATTTTTGCCAAGTCTGACATCTCCTCCGGTACCCCCGGCCGTTATCCATACTTCCCCGATCATCTTGATTGTCAGGAAAAGTCGAAAACAAACAATGATGGTCATCTCCTGATTCCTTACGATTTACCACCCTAAAAATTATGGTTCTACTTTCTAAATTCATCGTTTACCATGATGAATTCAAATATATAACCCAATCTAAAAATTTTGAATATTAGTTTTCGATTAAATCCAACTTATTACTGAATTTTCTTAATTTCAGATTTATTACCAAATTAAAATCCTTACCACTATTTTTAGAGTAAGTGCTGTTATAAACAAACTTCATTCAGAGACAAAAATTTAATTCTAATTGCATAAGGAGATTTAGAATTTTCTTCTTCTTTTCTTTCTCTTAGACAAATTTATTTACTGGAAATAACTGAAAATTCTGTATATTTATATACAGATATACATACATTAAAAAAAAGAAATTTCCTAGCGTATATCCTTCCAAGCGTATATCCTGACATAAACAAACATGCAAACCATATTACGATCTTCCTGTACAAATTTATCACATGCATTCCTAATTCATTGATTAAAACTGTTTTAAGGGGTAGTTTACTCACAATATTTGCAAAGCAGAGGCAAGCTTTTAGATCTGAAGCTACTACTATTTCCAAACTGTATAAGAGGAAAGATTTACTCACCTTTTTATTGAATGCAGACCCTCTGTGTCCCCTTTTGAAATTTGCAGAAAAATGCAGGCATGTTTCTTTGTTGTTTTTAAATCTGAGTTGCAATTTGTAGAAATGTTCATGATCCTTTCCTATAACCACTTGCATGAGAAGAGTAGATGCAATTGCTAAATTCCCATATGCATGCAGAAGCTTTTGATTTCCAGGTTTAAACAGAACCCAGAAAAACAGTGCAGGCTCATGTTTTGAATTTGAGATAAAAATGGGTTTGATTTTGAAGAAGAATATGCAGATTGATGGATTTTTGAGGAAATGCAGATCTAATTTTTGATGAGGGGTTTTAACTTGCAATTTGCAAACTAATTTCAAACTTTTGAACAAGAATCTAATATGCAGGTTTACTTGAATTTGATTTTAGACTTTTGAAGATTTCTTTGATTAAGGAAAATAAAAATGCAATATGAATGAAGATGCAAGCTTATACTAGATGTATTTTCAGATTTATGAAATAAAAGAAAAATTAAAACAAAAATTTACATTTGTCCAAACTTTACAACACTTGTAAAATTGTTTATGTTAATCTTTGAACACTTGTTTCTTTAAGATAATTAATACTTAATTTATAGAGTAATATATGTATTAAGCCTAAATTTAAGTTGTTAGTCCATATTAGATATGTGTATGAATTTACAAAGAAATAAGAACAAATCATGTTTATACAAATTGAAGCTTATACATATAATATTTTAAGATTTATACTTTGGAATTTTAAATTCAAATTAAATTCAAAATCAATTATTTTAAAATCAAGTTATATTCATAAAATTCAATTTGAAATAAAAATTACAAATCCTATTCAAAACTTATTTATAAAGACAACACAATATTAGTATTGAAGAGAATTATAATTTAGTTTTACCCCCCCCTTTTTTTTATTAAAAGAATATACAAATCTTAGACACTTGTTAATTGTATAATAAAGCTTGCTTACACTTGTAATGCTAGCACATATCCTTGTGTTTCTTTGAATGCTTTTATTATTTTAAATATTTTTTTGAAAATCTTTTATTATATTTTTTTTATTTCTATTTGGTAAAAATATTTCTTAATTTATTCTTATAAAGTCCTTATAAAGAAAATATTAGATAACTACTTATCTACCATTTAAAATCAAGCATACACTCTTATTAAATCCAATTTAGTTTAAGATATTTATCTTTGGATTCCGATCTCAAATTCAAACTTAATTTAAAACCTTATATATTTATTTTTAATCAAACACATATCTAATTTGTTTGAACGTTATAAGTTTTCCCGTTATATTTATATTAGGAGATTTTCCAATAAATATTCATTATCAGATTAATTTATTCAATTTACAATTCAGTATTCCTATTAATTAACCCAATTATACAATTACTTACAATGCCCAGAAATCCGAGTTATCACAAGAGAGAAAGGGAAAGATTTCAAACAAATGTATATATTCCAAATGAATGTAATATAAACGGACATGGTGTGGTTCATCAGAAAATTTAATGCAATTTATAATTGTGTGAGTTGTACGTTGATTTAAGGAAAAAAATAAAAGCAATTAATGGCTGATTTAATAGTACATTTCAAATTTTAAAAGAAAAGAGAAGTAAGGGTTGAAATTTTGATTTCAATTAAGTGATCGCGTGAATGAGCAAATAGCAATTAGAAAATAGCAGAAAGAGATAATGGAATATATGATAGAAAAGGAGTAAATGCAATATGAACAGATAGAATGCAAATTGAAATGGCAGAGAATTAAATATAAGATGGAAAGGTGTGGCAAGGCTCACCCATAGATTTAGCTAAAACCTTTAAAAGAAATTTAATATGGTATGAGTTGTACGGTTTCAAGTTTGAAAAGTAGATAAATCCAAGTTACAAATTTCAGCACCGATGACGCACGTTTTTATTGTTTCCTTCGCGTATCGGATCTCAAAATATAGAAATAAATATACCGTAGTGATCAGTACAGTGAGACGATCAAAATGGTATATAGATATTGATGGTACGATTGAATTATAAAAATTCGAATTTTCACTAGCGGAAAAAAATGCAGTAAAAACACTGAAAATAAGATCGACGGAGCTATAAAAGTCCAAATTTGGGAAAATGAAAAATGACGTCTCAGTCAGAAGATGATTTAGAATTTTTCTATGTAAAAATATTCAAGTCTTGAAAATAAATTTATTTTCACTAATTATTAACTGATTTGAATTTAATAGAATTATTAACAAATAAACCTTAATATAATTAATTGAAAATTTACCATTTTCTATATTTAATTATACGTAAACCAAATATTAAAAATTTATTTCAAAATATTATTATTAAAATTTCTCAAAATCCAAATTAAATACGTTATAAAACCAATTAAAAATTAATAAAATTTTATGGGTCGTTACATCAGAGTTTATGCAGTTGATGGTTACTAGTGATACATTCCCAATTTGGTGGTATGGCATGCTGAGTGCTGTTGAGTGTTGCTGATCATTTGTTGATCAAAGCATGGCTTTGTGAAAAGTTTTTCTTTGTGGACGATACTTCGTCGAGCCTCACAACCCAAAAACGGTCGAAACAGGAAAGATGCGGCAAGGTTATTAGGGGTCGCTCCCCTAGGGTTTGTCCATTTCTTCTAGAAAAGGGTGGTATCATGGTATGGAGCTCAAATACTTATCTCATATGGTCACTGTAAATTGTTACTTTGTGGTTGAGGATCCTCGGATAAAGGTCGCAAACGACCGAGGATGGCATACTTGTAGGTGTTGCTTCTGGGCTGGGGTAACCCGGCTTTGTTTTGGCAGAGATCTGGGTAGGTTCTCGGGGCGTCCCTCCAGAGGCATACCCATGTGGCAAAAGGAAGTTCCTTAGCCTGACCATTTGTTGGAAATTTAATCACCAATACGCGCCCTATATAATTTTAGTTGTAGAACTTGCAATCTAATATGGTAGCTATAGTAGGCCTACTATAATGGTATGTATGCTAGCTAAGATTAATATTATACTTGCAAATGTTTACCACTATGCACTAATAATAATATCAAAAGAATTTCACGTATCAAGAATGTTTGACTATCATAAGGAGAAATCTTCCCCAAGTGTGCAATTGCGTTGTGTGTGTGCCGGGAGGCCTTATGGTAGTTTCATTTTCCAAAAAGCATTGCGGATTTCTTTTAAATTATTTTTGTTGTTTGTTTTAAAGATAAACTGTTTTTGTTTGCTCATACTTGTCCCATGACTTACCTTGTTTAGTAGAACGTGATAGGGGGTTCTCGCTTTGCGTTTGGTGGCGAACAAGAGAGTCTTACCCCTAGATGTCTTCGGAGTTTATTGTTTCCTTCATGAACTCTAGGTGCCCACAATGCTTTTCGATAATCAAATAGTAGGAATAGATTCGATAGCATCTAGACTTTGGATTTTAGGGATCGCATTCATGTCTGACCTTGCTTAAGTCAATTTGTTGGTGGTACAAGCTTATTGGATTGGAGTCTGCGAAGCTTTTGGAATGAGCTATTTGGTTTTGGAGCATTAGAAATTGAGTTGAAGTTTGGGCATTGGATCACTTTGAAACCTTTGTTATTTTTACAATCTTTCCACTGTTGTATTCTACTCTGATATTTATGGACATGTTGTATCTTGTTGTATCAGATATTGTATTAATTGTTGGATCAATGATATATTAATTGTTTTCTTCCACTGTTTTGTTGTATTTAATGTGTTATAAGCTCCATCTGAACAAGATTCGATGTTTGAATCTGCGATATTCGAATACAGGTGAAGTATGGATGCCGATTTTCGAACGTCGGATTTCAGGTCATGACAAGTGGTATCAGAGCTAAAGGTTGAAATTTAGCTATTGGAGTATAACAGATTAGGTTACTCATTAGAAATAGGGTGAAGCATACTCTAGAATGAGTATCCCTAAGATATCAGTCTGTATGCCTTAGTAAATTCTCTTACTATTCACTAATAGTACATATGAGTGCAATAAGAGGATGAGATAAGGGACATGGAAGTACCACTTCCAATTGTCAACACCTGCAACAACAAGGAAACAACTCTTCTCAATCTCCACTGATCCAGTTTCAATTCTTTGATTGCTTCGTGGCGGCTACAAGGTGAAGCCTTGGTGTGGTGGTGGCTCTATAAATCATTGTAGAAAAGGTTCTAATTCCTATTTCGTTTCCATCATTTTTAACTTTAATGAATTTGAAAATTTATTTGAAATAAATTGGTTAATAAAATATAAAGTTAAAGTTGAATTTTATCGATAAAACGATTTCGATTAAAACCAAATTTGAAGTTTTTGTTGTAATTTCTTATGAGGATCAAAGTCCAAAAGAGGGACAAGCCAGTATATACTTTAGGGTATTCCAACGTGGATTAAGTATCCATTATTTGTTATGTTGGGTCCAGATGTTCTACGAACGGTTAGTTATTCCTTCGAATTAACCAATGCCCCTGCATATTCGTAGACTGATGACCCGAATATTTCATGAAGTATTGAATGAGTTCGTTCTCATAATTATTAATGATATTATGATTTGGTAAGCCAAATGCAGAATAGATATCCAGTTTTGTCTACAAAACTGTTTCTCTATCTTTGTTTGTTCATCTATCTCTGTTCTTTCCCTATCTAGCAAATTTTGAGGATGAAATTTTCTTAAAGAGGGAATCTATAACATTCCTGGATTTTAGCCAAATTTAATTTGATAATTAATATAATTTTTGGAATAATTTGTGAATTAATTGAGAATTAATTTAAAATTTTGAATATATATATATATATTTATATTTATATTTATATATGTATATGTATATAATATTTCAAATAAAGGTTTTAATTTGGAAATCTATATAATTTATAATTTGGAAAATGAATAGATTGTAAATGGAATAAAATATATATTTATAAAAAAGATATTATTTGTTTATATAGAAATTGATTGTATTTTAATTTTTGAATGTGAGATTTAAAAATAAATGTTTCAAACAATATATTGAATTTGGAAACTCTCAAATTTAATACTAATGGAAAAAAAATTTGTTTTGTATTTATAATATGATAATTTGAAAGTATTATTTTGAAATTGATATAAATAAATTTATAAAAGCTATTTAAAGAGTTAAAGTTCAAATATATATGTTATATATTTATTTATATTTGATTAACTTTAAATCACATTCTCTGAAATTATATATATATATATATATATATATATATATATATATATATATATAACGGTAAAGTATTAGTTTAAGAGTAGAAATGTGTCTTTTCAAATCAATATACTATTTAAAATAAGGAGGGTTTAAAACATATTTGTAAAATAAAATAACATAAGGGTTTGAAATTTTTTTTATAAATTATTTAACTTAAGGTTATAAACATAAAAATAAAAATTATGACATTTGTAAGGTATTTAAAACATGCATATACATGTGTTGCTTAATTATTATATGTAACTAACAGGTGTAAAAAAATTTATACTATGTGTTAACAAATGTAAACTTATGATACAAGTAGCAAAAATCAATATTCCTCTTGAAACTGAAACGTATGCAAAAAAAATTTGTAAACCAGTAAACCTTCTCAAACCTAGAAGCTAATTCAAAACCAAACAAAAGAAAATCAAAATAATATTCTCAAAGCCTGGAAACAAATCTGCAAAACCAGATTTCAACCTTCAATCTGATCAAAATCTTCAACCCATAGATCATCTCAAAAAGGGGAAATCAAACAACAAAGCAATTCAAACAAATCTGGAAAAAGCAAAAGCTTTAAGCCTGAAAATGAAGATCAGAAATAAAGTTCAACCTCAATCCCTGATCAAAGAAAATGCAGATTTCAGTTTCCAGATTTAAAACAATGATTTGATCAACTTCAATAAACAATAAATAAAAAAAATCAAATTCTAGGATAAAAGCTCAAGTCTGTTCTCTGTTCTTTCTCAATCCAGGTGAGCAAACTACCCCCTTTGATCTCAATGCTGTTTATATCTTGATTTTGTGCCTGATGCTTGCGATTGAAATCATGAGATAAAGTATGATGTATGGATGTGAATATACATGTAAATTTGAACATGCATATCTGTATATTTGTCCACACATCCCTGTTTTGAAATATCCAGCTTTTGAACGAGTTCTAAATCTGATTTCTTTTCGTACAATCAATATTAAACTATGATTTATGATGAAAAACTGTTTGAAACAAGGAAAAATTATTTTTAAAAATGATATCAAGATTTTAAATTCAGTGATTATTTCAATAATAGTAAATTACAGAAGAAATCAAAGACATGTCAAATATTCGATCATGTGGAAATTATGATTTGGTTATAAAAATAAAATTGTATTATAAAATGATGAATTTTGATAGCAATTTTAAAAATTTTAAGTGTGAGATTTTTGATATATCGTGAGATGATCAGAGGAAAGAATTTCGTCAATCCTCGACGATCGGAGATGTTTGGATGAGGTAATTGATACTGGAGGAAATTTGGGTGATGGCGAACTCGAGAAAAATGCTCGTAGCATTTCTCGATCATCAGAGTGATTAAGCAGCGACAAATTAGGGGTTTTATTCCCAGAATTGTTTGATGATGTTTGAAGGGGTGGTTTGTCATCGACGGGGCACCGGAAGATATCGGACCTAGGTGAAACTCTGCATGGGCCGGAGGCGAAGGTTTGGGTGATAGGGCATGGTCGATAGTAGCCGAGATCATCGACAATGGTTGGTTTGGTCGATCGAACTTCGAGTTCAATTAATGTCGAGATGCTCAATTGGGATAGCCGATGAAATTGAGATGCTGGGCGGTCAGTTGGTCTGAGTGGGGAATCGGTGTCTTGCTGGGGGCAACGAGGGTGACCAAAGGTGATCGAGGCGGTGGTGCATGTGCACGGTGCACTCTTGTGTAGCTAGATTTGTTAAGGTTGGGGAAGAAACGTTAGCCTCGGGTTCTGTGACGCACCGCCTCTATACCCACGCTAGCCAAGGACACTATGGGGTAATGCCGTCAACTAGCACGGAGAATAAGGCTGTTAAGGAGCGACCATCCGCGTAATTGCTTTGTGTGAGCACCGATAAGTTAGATAGTACAACATGCATCTAGTTTCAGGAGGAAATACGACATACCGATACAAACTCAAAGCTACTACCCAGTGGCTATATATATTCTTCGAAAACAAATATAGAAATAAACATAACACAAATCAGTCACAGACATCCATATCACAAAGGCGGAAATAGATATGAATATATAACACATAAAAGTGTTCATCATTGTAATGGTCAGACAAGATCCACAATATCACAAAAGAATAGTTACAAGTGCTAGACAAAAGAATATGTGTACATCAGGGAGTCTATATCTCAAAGGTATACAACAAAGTAAACTACCAATCTAAGTAGTTAGCCAAAAGTCTGGATAATAATCCCAGATGAGGAGTCAAGTAGAAGCACCTGTAACTACTCGGTCTGACCTGAGTATTATTTAATAAGAAAATAATAAGCGGATCAGTCTAACTATAAATATCAGATGAAATGATATAGAATAAGAGATATGACAGAAACGTACAATAACCATAAAACCATACTGTGATAAGCATGTAATTGGAAATCAACAAGAAATTAGTCAATATCACAAGAATCTTCTCAAAGATAAAAAAGAATGTCGTACTCTTTATTTTTATTCACCAAACCATAAATATTGACAACTATATCAATGCCCATCACAAAAGTTAATGACATACGAATTCACCAGTGCACAAATATTGATAAAACATATCAATGTAAATCACGAAACTTGGTGAAACACCAAGTCTAGAAATTGTGATGACCCCGAATTTTAAGCAATATCAATTTAATAATCTGAATTAAAAATTAAATTGATTCAATAATCTTTGTAATAAGGTTTGAATTAATTTAATAATCCAATTAAAATAAATATTTAATTGGTAGATTTTATCTTTTCAAACTAATAAATTGTTATCTATTTATAATATAGAATATGTATACATTGAAAATAGATATTGTTTTAATCTAATAAATAAATAAATCTTGTTTTCTATAAATAAATATCTTTAGTAAAAATTGGGAATTATGATTTTATTTAAAAGTTAAATTTTTAAAAGGTAAATTAAAAAATAAAATATGGTTTTAAATTGATAAGTTAAAAATTTAATTTGTTTAAATTAATTTATTTGATATTAAGTTTTTTAAAAATATATAATAAATCACTTTATGATTTTAGATACATAAGGTAAATTATTTAATAGTTTAAAATATGTTTTAACTCAAGTTAAATTTAAAATTAAAATAACAATAAGGGTTATTTTGATATAATGTGATAAAATAAATAATTTATTAATAAAGAAGACAATTTCTTTTATCAATTATTTATAGTTATCAAATGTTGCTATTTTCAAAAAAAATATAATAATACATTGTTTTTAACAAATAAATCTTATATTAAAATAATTGTTTTTCAAAAATTTAATTGTGTATTTATATTTGTAAATAATCTGGATTTCAAAATTTAATTTGAACTTCCATTCAAAGCTTTTAAATTTTAAAGTATAAATATTTTTAATTTGTTTTGATTTTAAATTATTTGTATAAACTTTATTTTATAAATAAAATTGGATTTATTCATTTTAAATTTATCTACATGTTAACTAATTAATTAAACAAAGATTTACAATTATCTCATATTAACATCTAACTAAATACTAATTAACTTTTAATTAAATACTAATTACTTTTATAAGACAAGTGTAACATCTTAAGGTCTTACATAACACATGTTAAATGATAAAATAAGGTTTTTGACAAATTTTATATTGTAAGACAAGTGTCAAAAATTTAATTTAGCATTTTCTTTTGTTTTTATTTTTTTAAATAATTTCAGTTTATATCAAACTTCTTTCCCTCGTCTTCTTTTCTTCTTCTAAAACTCTGAAGACAAACAAATCTAAAAAAAAATAAACACTTCCATTTAAAAATAAGAATCTGAAGCAACTTCAAGATCCTGTACATCAGAAACATTCCAAAATCAAATGCATGAAATCAAAGTAAGAAATCTTGCATTTCTTATTCAAGTAAACCTGCATCAAAATAGCCTGCACATTTTCATGTTGAAAAGCAAATCTATTTGAAAGCACCCGCTTTCTGGAATCTGGAGTTGTCTGCATGCAACTGTATTGTGAAATCTGGAGCTAATGCAAAACAAGATTTAAAAGTTCACAAAATTAAATAAGCAAGCCACCCAGATCCATTAAGCAAAGCTAAGGGAGTTTCTAGTTTTAAAAGCACAAGTCTTTTTCAAAATCACTACTCTGCCCATCAGGTTAAGGTGAGTAACATCATAATATAAATGGTTTAAATTATAATTAGGTTGCAAGTTTTATCACTGAAAGAAAATATGTTTGTGAATGCATTATAAGTATATCTCTGAATATTTATATGGATATATTGGTGTGTATTATGATTTTCTGCTCTGTCTTTATATTGTTTCCCAGACTCAAGATTTTTTTATTTCTTACCACCTGATCTAGTTTGCTTAGACTCAATTTACAAACCAAGGATGTTTGAATCAGTGTAGATTAAGTTTTAAAAACTTAAAATTTGTTAAATCAAAATCTACTATTGCTGTAAAGCCTAGGATATCAAAGTGTGTTAATAATATGAAAACTTCAAATTGAGAAATTGATAAATTCAGTATTATGGATTAAAAACTAAAATCAAAACATGATTTTTAGAACAAAAATTAGGATTTTTAGTTGAGGGGGTATGTTGCAGTTTTCTGATGAACAGAAAATGGAAATAGGGGATTTTTGGGTGATCTAGGCAATTTGAAGTGATGGGGTTCTTCTGGTAGGTGGAGGAGTAGTCATTGATGCCAGGAAAAATGAGTGATGGTGATGCAAATCACCAGGGAGGCAGTGATGTTGATTTCTTGACTGTAACCCTAGATTTTAGGATGATTAGTCAACCTGTAGGATTGATCGAGTATCAAATGCTTTTGGGAGGTGGTTGCTGAACTGTAGTAGAGGCTGTGGCCGGTGGTGGAGGTCCTCTGGTGGTCGGAGCACCGTAGATGATGTGTTGACAGGTTCTGATGGGGTTTTGGATTTTTGTTTCTAGGTTTATGTTTTTGAACTCGAATTCAAATTCGAGCTGAATAGGAGCGAGGAGATGATCGTATTAGACTGAGGGGATGATCATTTTGTTGGGAAGCCACCGGAGGTGGATGTTAATGGCTGGAGGCACGGTGCTTGTGCACCGTGCACTATTGGGTTCTGATGAAATTGGCTATTGCAGTGTTTTTAAACTCGAGTATTACTCGAGTGTTTGCTGTGCTTTGCTCGAAGGAATGGGTCTGATGACTCGAAGCAGATATTAGGTTAGCTCGGGTAATTGTAGTTAGTACAGTTTTTCTCTAAAGTGTCCAAGTTTTGAATTTTAAATCAAATTTTAATGAATAAGCTGTAATGATAAGATTTAAACAAGTTTAATCTTGTATGTGTTATAGTTTCAAAGGGTTTTGAAATCTTATATGTTTTTAAAAAATTTGGGAGTGGTTTTCAGTTTAAAAAAAAGAAAAAGAAAAAGAAAACCTGACAGTCTTTTGGAAATTTAATTTCATTTTGAAAATCTGAAACCTAGTTTAAAACAGCAGTTTGAATTTAAATTTTAAGTTCGGTTT
Organism: Allium cepa; assembly: GCA_030765085.1. NCBI lineage: Eukaryota > Viridiplantae > Streptophyta > Magnoliopsida > Asparagales > Amaryllidaceae > Allium > Allium cepa. The sequence continues at coordinate 953,314,809 of CM060941.1, read as the reverse complement.
TTCTTAAGACCGTTGAATCTTCAGGTTTTTTAAAAATAAATTTATATTTTAAATAAAGAGTTTTAAAATCAAGGTTTAAATCAAAAGTTTAATTCTAGTTTAAATCAAATGATTTAAATAAGGAATGGGTTCAAGTATCTTGTATTTAAAATCTGGATATTTGAAAAGTTTCAAAATTCTGAATGTTTCGAACAAGTTTAATTTAAATTGTTTGTTAGAGGTAAATATGTTTTCAAACAAATATTTAAACTTGATTTTCCTTTTGAACGAAGTCATTATAATAGGTTTATAAAGAAAGTTAAATGATTTATTAACTGTAATTTGCAATTTAAATGGTAGCGTACTTTAAACTAAGTTTCAAATGAAATTAAGCAAATTAGTTAAAGATTTATCATATATAAGTTTTAAATATAAGTAATAAATGTTATTTACATTTATTTTTGAAGGATTATAAATGGAATTTAAATTTGGTTAATGCTTAAAATAAATATCATTTTGAATTTTAGATTCAAAATGAAATTTGAATTTAAATTTGAATTTAAAAATGTAATGTTCTAAGTACACTTTAATATTAGTGAAATTATTAATAAGGAATGGATTGTCTTAGAAATTATTAAGATATTAAAATAATTATATAAATAAGATAATTAGGAATGACTTATTTGTTTAATTTATAATTAATAATTTAGATTAATTTAAATTAGAGATTAACTAAGAAGTAAATTAGGAAAAGTAATTAAATAAAGATAAATAGTTAATGAAGGTCATTAACTAAGAATTATTTAGTAATGAATTAATATGATTAATTTTTAATAATTAGTTACATTATTTAATTAATGATAATCAATTGTGAAATTTATTTAAGTTAGTTACTAAATAAAGTAATTAAGACATTAATTACTTAATGTAATTAATGGAGTTTATTGAGATTGGATTAAATTAATTAATTAAGTTTAATTAATTTTAAACATTGAATTTGATAATAATTACTTGATGTAATTAATGAAGTAAAATTACTCGGTGAAGTAATTAAAGATAATTACTGGATGTTATTAGTGGGTAATGATGGAGTTGTCAAAATAATTTAGATTAAATTACTTTGTATAATAAATTGAGGGATTAATTAAGAAATTAATTTAGGGGTAATCAATTTGATAAGTAATTAAGGGAAGTTAATTACTGAATGTGAATAATCAAAGGTGATTAATAATTATGGTTCAATTGAGATTAATTATTAAATGTAATTAGTTAAAATAAAATAACTAATTAAATATAATTAAGGATCATTAATTAATATAATTAATGATGTAATTAAGATTGATCAATCAAGATTAATTAATCAATAATCAATTATTAAGGGTAATTAATTAATTGTAATTAATTAAGGTTAAATGTAATTAATTATAGTTAATTAAGCAAGATTTATTTTGATGTAAGTAATTAATTTAATTCATTTTAAATTAATTAGAGTTGATGTAATGAATTTAATGCAATTTAAATTAATTATAGATAGTATGATTATAGGCCATTGCTTATGAATGGATGATATAGGTTGCCTTGAATGGTTTAAATCTCAGCTATGAGATTAGTAATGTTGAGTAATATGGATGCATAGGTTGCATTGTGATGATGATATGGATTATCTTCTGATAATGATAATGTGGATTATCTATGGATATGATAATGATAATTATCTGTTGTGAATCTGTGAATTATCTATCTGTGTGTATATAGATAATATAATTGCGCTGTTTTAAACTCTAAAACAACTTGGACCTAAAAGGCACGCTTTGGATTTCAATGAGACCGGGATCTGGTTTCCATATTTGGATATCCGAAAACCACATCGATCCAAATTAACGATAGGTCGTGTATCTTATGAGAAGAGTGAAGACTCGAGGTGTAAGGACTATTAGTCAGTATAATTCTGGGGGTGATTCCGTGATGAGTTTGACAGAAATAGTACTTACAGGCTCGAGATGGTGATTCAAAGTGCAAGGATTATCGTCGTTAACTCTAAGCGTGATTCCAAAATGAGTGTAACGAGATAATGCCTTCGGTTTCGTTCGAACCCGGAACGAACTTGTATGGATTGAATGCTTTCAGAACATCGTCAGGTGGACGATGAGCATTCTAAGAAATGTGTTCTCTAAAGGTAATCGTAGCCTCAAGCCTCATCAACCGGGAATGGCTAAAACAGGGGAGGTGCAGCAAGGCTAAGTGGGTCATGCCCAAGTAGGACGAGATTTTCCCCTGTCTAGATGTCCCTTTTTATTCAGCTTAGTGGGTGGTTGGAATTGTGCACCAACTGCGGGGTTGTCTTGTTCGAAAGTGTTCAGTAAGGAATGGTTCCGGCCTTGTGTTGCAGGGGAGCGGGCGTACTCCTCGGTACGTTGATCTAGGCCACGTACTGTGACGGACGGTACCCCAGTAGCCCTGCCATTGTATGGAATCCAAAATCCAATAAGTGCCAACGGTTTTGATTGTATTACCCACTTTTGTGGCTAGTAGCTGGAATTTAATAGATGTAACAATTTCAGCTATTTCATATTTACTTGAAAACCCTAGACCTATTATAATATCACTGGATTTCCTATCAAATGTTTTGGTTAGCGTATGGTAAAAACTTTTTCATGTTTATGTATGGGAAATCTTACGTGATACCTTTTTCTTTCCAAAAGGTTTTTGAAAGTTAAGCAACTTTAACCTGTTACTCACACCAGACCCATGTCTGACCTGGAGTTTATCTTTTGTTTTCATAAACTCTTGGGTACTCAAAATTTTACGAGTAGCCAAGGGATTCAGGTTAGCTTTGACGAATATTGGAGGAGCAATGGAGCAGAAGGCTTCTGCGTTGTAGATATATAGTTTCCGCTGTGTGTTCAATGTTGTCTCTAAGTTGTATTGAGTTGTAAATACTAGATAGGTGTTTATAACTGTCTAGTATGTGTTGTATTATCTGTGTACTCTAATAATTGTGTTGTACAATGTAATATTTTATGTTATTAATATAATTTGTTCATTCCACTGTTTAGATTCTGATGTGTTGTTTCTTCTTTTTTCTCTTCTTTCTCTTTTCTATCCCTTTCTTTCTTATTAATGATGCGTCATTCTGTGGAGACGGATGGCGGGTCGTTACAGTGGTATCAGAGCTTTAGGTTGAGTGAATACCTAGGCTCTGGAGTGGTGTCTATCTTGAGAGAGCGTATTTGTAATTTTAATATATTTATATTTATATTTATTTATTTCTACCTATCTGTTGGGTTACCTGTTCGGGTTTACCAATATAAGATATAAAGGTAGATAAGGTAGTGGTGTGTGTGTGTAACACGATTACTACCATTGGTTGAAGATTGATGTTGAGGTTGGAAGTGTATCCGTCGAGGCTGTAGACCTAATACTGTCTCGAGTAAGTAGTGCAGAGTGTAGAGATTTCATCGATCTCTAAAGGAAACCTGTTAAGGTTCGGATTTCATCTTTGATGTTGGATAAGTTGAATATTGGATCTATCGATTTGGCTGGAGCAAGTGATGGTATTTTGATACCTCAGGAAGTTGTAATTGCACGATGAGATGCAGTGACTATGGAAGTGTCCGAAGATATTTCTTTGGAACAAGATTAAGGAAATGTGTCTACTTCGATATTGTGGCAGGATTCAGCAGGATGTTGTGGTTAGTTTTGGAGTCTGAGTTTGTCGAAGTGCTTCGGATCAGGAAGTTTGGCATTGGTGTCAGCAGTGCAGCTCGGAATTTTCTGTGAGCTGACAAAGAGGTCTTAGCTGAGTAATTTTTCTAGAGATGAATTCAGAAACTGCAGAGTGAATCTGTTTCTTCAATGGGTTGACTAGACCAGTGTAAGCTGTTCTGTTTGGTAAAGAGAGGACAATTTTCTTCGGAAATTTATCTGGGTTGATCGAAAAAGTGACTTGCGATTGTTTGCGTGTTCTCTTGGATTGTTGGAGATTTTCTGGATGTCTTCTGGAAAGACAGAGGTTCGTCAGCATATGGAGATTGAGTTTTCTGATCGACTAGTATTCCAGGAGGTGAACCAGTGGCTTTGTTTAGTTGGAGAATGATTCCTAGAGATAGAGTTTGACGAAGAAACTCAGGTTTCAGAGGAATTTCTGAGTTTTCTTTATGGATCTGTTGAAACATATTTCTGGAAAGTGATGTCCAGTTTGTTCTTGTGTTCATCGTCAGCATTTTCTTATCTACTTCGGATCAGAGTTGTGCAGCCGAAGCAGTTTGAAGTGTTTCTGGTTGTCTTTTCTGGATTAGGAGAAAGTTTGTTGTCTTCTGCTGATTATGGAGTAGAGTTGTGTTTTTGGTTTTGGTTGATCTTGAGGAGATCATTGTGTTGGGTTGTTTTTGGTTCTGATTGTTTCTAGAGGAATCAGCAAGGGTTGAGCTGATCAGTTTGGATGTTGGCAGCCCAAGATCTTCTGAAGACTTTTTGGGGATAAGGGACAAAGGAATTTGGATTCTGGAGTCGGAGTTTTGTTTTGGATAAGTTTCCTCCGATCAAAGGAGCTATATGATCGGGTAAGGCTAGAAAGCTAGTGTGACGACCGCCCATGACTTCTGCACTAAACAGGGAAATAATGCGCTGAAAAGTGTGCCAGGCCGCCATGGACGATCATCAGGGTGGGGTAAAACAATAAACTTTGTCGTACTACTCACAGCGCATGGATAAAATACAATAGAAAAGTATACATAGTGAAACTCCATAGAACAGAATCTCATCTATAAACTCATAATAGTTTGATACAACAATCTGAAAAGTCAATACAGCAAGCCTCACTACATATCACTCAGAGAATCATACAAACAGCGGAACATCCAGTACATATAGTAAGAAAACAATATGCAAAAGCCTCCAGCTCGTCTTCGTCATCAACAGCGTTGGTCACTAAGAACAGCACCTGTCACCTGCTACCAAGTCTGCCCATCCCAGAACGGATGAACAGCCCATGGTAATAAGAGTCGAACATAAAATCTTGAGTCAGAAAAAAGTCGTAGTGAGCAGTAAATCAACAATCAAACATACCAAAAGAGCATAAAGGGTAAAAAGGAATAGGAACCCAACCATCCCACTCCACCTCTTTCTACAGTGATAGCCCCCAGACCCCTTATGCAGAAACAAACATAGCAAAGCAGACATTTAAAGCAGAACAATTATCACTCGAGTCAAGGTCGATGTTTTCCAAGCACAAACCCCCAAGGCCTAAACCAAGATCAGATAAGCACCCACAAAAACATCGCTCTTGAGACCGAGTGGCGATACAACCAAACATCCATGACTCTGGCTATCACTGTTATCATTGCTTCGATATCATCGTTAATTGAATGACCGGCTCATTATTTCATCCATCCGTCAAGGGCTAATGGTAACCCCGGTTCTAGACAGAACTCCGCACGTCGTCGCAGCCCGTGCCTAGGACTGTCGAATCTTCCTAGAGTACTTAGCACGTCGTCGCAGCCCGTGCCTGGGATTATCGAATCTGCCCAGCGTACTCTTGTTTTAAGCCTGCTAGAATCTTCAATAACGATGAGATCTCATCCTTCTAGTCATCCTCTCGACCACTATTCTCATACTAGCTCAAGTGCCTCTCGAGCCATCCATTATCAACGAACTCGGACCATATCACCGAGTTATCAACATGCTTGGAATGATCCCGTCTGGATTAAACCAAGGCTATCTCACATCATGCTTTGCTTCATCGCATCATAGCAAAGTCCCATCTCAACATCATGTTTTGCCTCATCGCATCATAGCAAAATTCCATCCCGACATCATCATCAAATCTATCCATATGAGCTTTATCATCAGCTTCATATGCCACAAGCAGCTTTCCTTATTCAAGAGCCTTTCCACTTAGCTTTTGAATCATCTTCGACCAACTTATCCAAATTCAACCATACATCAACTAACTCATAACAATCAATCAGGACAATCATTAATCCAAGTTATTAATCATTCAAACAAGATCTAAATAAACAGTTATAACAATAATGGAAATTTCGTAAATAAAGAGTCCAAATCTAACAAGCATGAATTCTAAGTAATGTCTTGATGAATGAACTAGCATAGGTTAACATGTAGTAAAGTGGATCTCAAAACTTTATGAACGATGGATCTACATGCAGACTTAAGGAAAATCCATGAAATCACTATCTTTGACGCACAAACAAGCCACTGATCCAATATACTCCTTTGGGTCCGTGTGAGAGATAACCACCACTCATCGAATCACCTAAACACTTCAAAAGCATCTAACTTCAGATCTGGACAGCAAAGGATCTAGCTCGATCCGACAAAATTCCGCTTCAAACGGTGAAATCTCTCTTTGAAGAATGTAGATCTTCAACTTTAGCTCTTGGATCTTTGATCTTAGATGGATGTAAGCACTAGATTAGAGTGGAGAAAAGAAGTGAAGAAGTATTGTAGTCGAGCTCTCAAAATAGCAGCACTTCGTCGCTTCAAAATCCGGTGCCAAAAAGTGAACCAAAGCCATGTATTTATAGGATGAACCCCATGAGTCGTTTGCCCCCGTTAAGTCGGTCACGACTTAACTCTTGCCGACCAAACGACTCATCTCACACCGCCGACCTAACATTGTAAGCGACCCTGCACTTAAGTCTTCTGGACGACCTAACCAGGTGCCGACCTAACTAGGTGCCGACCTAACTTCTTAACTAGTTGCCGACTTAACGAGTCCACTATCTACGACCTAAGCCTGAACACACGGCCTAACATACCCAGCCGATCTAACCAAACATAGGACCTAACACAAGTGCCGACCCAACGACTTAAGGCTTCCACGACCTATCTCAACATAGCATTAACTCCTAGGTCGCTAACTCGTTAACCCGTTAAATCTTAAGCCGCTATCTCTTAGGTTGGCCCATCTTCTTAACCCGCTTACTTCCTTAACTCGTTCCCTCCTTTAGGCCGCTCACTTCTATAGGTCGTTAACTCCTATAAGTCGGTCAACCTCTAAACCGCTAACCTACTAACTTCCTTAAGTCGGTCACTCTCTTAGGTCGGTCCAATTCTATAGGTCGCTCTACCGACCTAAACATTACACGACTTAACTACCTCACTAAGTCGCTCACACGAGAAATTTCCATACGACTTAAGCTCTACAAATGACTTAATGGCAACTATTTTATGATTTATCGACACGTAAAATACGGGTCGTTACATTCTCTCCCCCTTAGGAATTTCGTCCCCGAAATTCCAAACAATCAAGAACAATCAAAACTATTCCGCATGCCTACCATCCATAGCAATCAACAAACCATGCATCCAATTACTAACCTAGCAGGCAGAATTCTAAGTCTAGAACAAGTTACAAATTCATGAGATGTCATGACACCTTAGGGCCATACCTCGAAGAGTTCAGGATGAGCTGCCTTCGTCCTCTCTTCCTCCTCCCATGTACAGTCGTTAACATCATCACTACATTGTACCTTGAGCAACTTGACTACCTTCCTCCTAAGCTGTTTCGTGTCAGTCTCCACAACACGAAGCGGCTTACGAGGTCTCTTAACTAGTGGATCAATCTCAAAGTCTTCACAGCTATCAGCAGAAACCACTGTATTCGAGTCGTGCACATACTTCCGTAGATACGATATATGAAAAACATTGTGCACACTCGACATCTTTTTCGGTAACTCCAATTTATAGGCGAGCTTTCCAATTCGCTCGATGATCGGGAATGGTCCAACAAATCTCGGAGTCAATTTTCCTTTCTTCCCTAATCGAATAACATTCTTCAGTGGAGAAATCTTCACAAAAACCATATCACCTACGTCGAATTCCAAATCCTTACGACGCTTATCGGCATAACTTTTCTGACGGTCTTGGGCTGCCTTCATTCGTCGCCGAATGATCTCTATGCAGTCCGCAGTCTGTTGAATCATTTCTGGCCCAAGTATCAACTTTTATCCTATTTCCAACCAACATGTCGGAGAGTTACACGGTCTTCCATACAATGCCTCATATGGTGCCATACCAATACTCGACTGGTAACTGTTATTATATGAAAATTCCACCAAATGAAGATGGTCCTCCCATGATCCTCCGAAGTCTAAAACACATGCTCTGAGGAGATCCTCCAAAAATCGGTTGACTCTCTCGGTCTGATCATCTGTTTGAGGGTGATAAGCTGTACTCAAACACAACTCGGTTCCCAAAATTTCCTGGAAGCACTTCCAAAATCAACTAGTGAACAATGGGTCTCGATCGCTCACTATACTTTTCGGAATACCATGGAATCGAACTATCCACTTAATATACAACTCAGCCAATTTTGATGCAGTACTAGTTGTTCGAACAGGAATGTATCTTGCACTCTTAGTCAAACGATCTACGATAACCCAAATCTCTTAATTTCCTGCTCTGGTTCTAGGTAGACCATCGATAAAATCCATCGATATTTGCTCCCACTTCCATGTAGGAACTTCTAACGGCTGAAGCAATCCACTTGGCTTCTTCTGCTCGGCTTTTACCAACTGGCAGTTCATGCATTTGGAAATAAAATTTCCAACATCCTTCTTCATACCTTCCCAGTAATAGGTTCTCTTCATATCCCGGTACATCTTATTTCCACCAGGATGAATTGTCAACTTCGAGTGATGAATTTCCTTCAAAACTTCATTCCTCAATTCATCTATACCGGGAACAACCAGTCAGCCTTGTTTCCGTAGCCAACCCTCTCGATCGACCTCGAATCCTTTATCCTTCTCTGGATCCAATCCAGATTCCAAATCACGGATAATCTTGACAAGCTTGTCGTCTCGCTTTTGGCTCTCGCCAATTCTTTCCACAACAGTAGGTCTTATTGATAAGTTTGCCAACATCTCAGGTTCCAATTCACATCTAGGCCTGAAGTCAAACCCAGCTAAATACTCGAGACTCTTCCATTCCGAAAACATGGCTTCCAATCCTGCATGTCTTCGACTTAACGCATCTGCCACTGCGTTACCTTTTCCCGGTGTATAGGCTATATCAAAATCATATGATTCTAAAAACCCTAACCATCGTTGCTGTCGAAGATTCAAATCCTTCTGGGAGAAAAGATACTTCAATGACTTATGATCTGTGAACAACTCGAATCGAACTCCCAACAGGTAATGTCTCCACATCTTCAGAGCAAATACAATTGCCGCCAACTCCAAATCATGAGTCGGATAATTCCTTTCATGCGGCTTCAGTTGTCGACTTGCATACGCAACAACTTTATCCTTCTGCATTAGCACTGCTCCAAGTCCAGTACCACATGCATCGGTGTAAACCACCATCTCATCATTTCCACTTGGAATAGCCAAAACAGGAGCACTTGTCAGTCGCTCTTTCAGAATTCCGAAAGCTTGCTCACACTTAGCATCCCATCTGAACACTTGGTTCTTTTTCGTCAATCCTGTTAATGGTGCAGCTATCTTGGAAAAGTCTTTGATAAACCGATGATAATATCCTTCTAATCCAAGAAAACTTCTCACATCAGATGCATTCTTAGGTCCAACCCAATCCTGGATCGCTGCCAACTTGGCGGGATCAACCGCTATTCCATTTTCAGATATAATATGACCTAAGAACCTCACTTCACTCTTCCAGAAGTGACACTTCGAAAACTTAGCCCTCAGCTGATGTTTTCGCAGAGTTTCCAAAACAATACGCAAGTGCGTCTTGTGCTCTTCTTCAGTTCTGGAATAAATCAAAATATCATCCACGAACACAAGTACGAACTTGTTCAACTGATCTCTGAACACTCTATTCATAAGATCCACAAAATACGCTGGTGCATTGGTCAATCCAAACAGCATTACCAGCCACTCAAAGAAACCGAATGATGTCCTGAAAGCAGTCTTCGGCACACTATCCTTTGCCACTCTCAACTGGTGAAATCCCGTTGCCAAATCCATCTGAGAAAACACCTTAGCTTTGTGAAGCTGATCAAACAAGTCATCTATTCTCGGCAATGGATACTTTATCTTCTAAGTCACTTTATTCAGCTCACAATAATCCACACACAACCTCAACGATCCATCTGCTTTGGTTGCAAACACAACTGGTGCACCCCATTCGGACGCACTACGCCGAATGAATCCTTTCTGTAAAAGGTCATCAACTTGCACCTTCAACTCTTGCTGTTCCCTAGGCGCCATCCGCCTAAGAGGCATCACAACGGGTCTGGCTCCTTCAACTAGATCGATACAAAACTCGATCTCTCTATGCGGCGGTAACCCTTTGACCTCGTCAAAGACATCCTCAAATCCATTCACAATAGGCATCGATGACAGTCCATCCCGTGGAACAACTAGCGAATACATGAAGCTCATGAAGAAGCCTTCTTCATGCTTACATCGTATCACAACCTTTCGCCCCACCACATTCTCGACTGTCACCTCCAGCCTCTTACAATCAACCCTTGCCGCATACTTCCTAAGCCAGTCCATACCCAAAATAATTCCGAACCCCGCAAAGTTCAGAACAAAACAATCACAAACAAAAGAGCAATCATGACTCGATACAACTAGACCACGGCATACCATACACAAATAAGACGAAACCCCAACTGGATTAGTCACAACCAATGGTCTATCAACAATATCTGGTTCCAAACCTAACCGACCTACAAGTTCACTACAAACAAAGGAATGCGACGCCCTAGTATCAAATAACACTCTAACTGGAACACCACAAATGGAAAGAGTACCTTGAACCACCACATTCTTTCCTTTCACTTCCGCAGTAGGTGCTTTCGAAGACGACGGCACAGCCCCCAAAGCATAAGCTTGCACAATTTGCTTGTCCTTCCTTGGTTCCGGACAATTCTTCCTGAAATGCCCTGGTTTGTCACAGTTGTGGCACTTCGCCGGCACCTTCGGATTCTTACAATCTCTGGAGAGATGTTCCTTCTGCTGACAGTTGTAGCATGTCATTTCACCCTTCAGCTTCTTATGGCCATCCTTACCCTTCTGTTGCTGCTGCTTCCTTTTCTGATTTTCACCCTGCTATGGTTTAGACCCTTCCTTGGTTACAACAACAACAGATCCTTCTTTATGAAACAGATTCTCATGCCTGAGAGCTTTCTCCACAAGCTTCTCAAATGGGCCATCCAGAAGATCCACCAATTGCCTCCCAAGATAACTGTCCAAGCCTGTCACAAACTACTCATTCTTCTGATAGGGAGATTCAATATATGACCGTGCATACTTGGACAAAGCTTCAAACTCAGAAACATACTCAAGAACTGGTCTTCCACCTTGCTTGAGCTCCACAAACTTCTTAAACAGAACAGATTTCTGAGCTGTAGAAATGAACTTAGCCTCAAATCTGGCTTGGAATTGCTTCCAAGTGATCTCTTCCTCTGGAATATCAATGGTGATAGAGTTCCACCAATCAGAAGCTCTTCCTTGAAGCTTTCTTGATGCAAGCTTCCTCTTAGTTGCATCCTCAATTCCCAAATCACCAAAGATCCTTCGACAAGCATCAATCCATCTCTGAACTTCAATGGTTGATTCTGTTCCCAAGAAAACCTTTCCTCCAAGAACAGTATAGTCCTTACACAACTTAGCAAAATCCACTGGTCTTGGGGCTTGAACTTGAACTCAAACATCTACGGATGGCCCCGGAGCTGGCATTCTTCTCATGATCGAAGCCATCATAGCCTCGAACATAGAAGCATAATCAGCAGCCCCCTCAACAGCACGGCATCCCCAGCAGCTGGTCTCCCTCTTCGACTCATTCCTAGTATCTAAAAGAAATGATTATACCCTGAGAAACAACTGCATAAGAAGTTCAAATCCTTCTACGCTACTATATTATATATAGTAATCATCCATAAAAATTACAATTACGTCTCTCATACGTAGTTACATCAGCGAGCATTGGCTAAAATCGATTAACCAAAGCTCTGATACCAAATGTGACGACCGCCCATGACTTCTGCACTAAACAGGGAAATAATGCGCTGAAAAGTGTGCCAGGCCGCCATGGATGATCATCAGGGTAGGGTAAAACAATAAACTTTGTCGTATTACTCACAACGCATGGATAAAATACAATAGAAAAGTATACATAGTGAAACTCCATAGAACAGAATCTAATCATATAAACTCATAATAGTTTGGTACAACAATCTGAAAAGTCAATACAGCAAGCCTCACTACATATCACTCAGAGAATCATACAAACAGCGGAACATCCAGTACATATAGTAAGAAAACAATATGCAAAAGCCTCCAGCTCGTCTTCGTCATCAACAGCGTTGGTCACTAAGAACAACACCTATCACCTGCTACCTAGTCTACCCATCCCAGAACGGATGAACAGCCCAAGGTAATAAGAGTTGAACATAAAACCTTGAGTCAGACAAAAGTCCTAGTGAGCAGTAAATCAACTATTAAACATACCAAAAGAGCATAAAGGGTAAAAAGGAATAGGAACCCAACCATCCCACTCCACATCCTTCTACAGTGATAGCCCCCAGACCCTCTAAGCAAAAACAAACATAGCAAAGTAGACATTTAAAGTAGAACAATTATCACTCGAGTCAAGGTCGATGTTTTCCAAGCACAAACCCCCAAGGCCTAAACCAAGATCAGATAAGCACCCACAAAAACATCGCTCTTGAGACCGAGTGATGATACAACCAAACATCCATGACTCTGGCTATCACTGTTATCATTGCTTCGATATCACCGTTAATTGAATGACCGGCTCATTATTTCATCCGTCCGTCAAGGGCTAATGGTAACCCCGGTTCTAGACAGAACTCCGCACGTCGTCGCAGCCCGTGCCTAGGACTATCGAATCTTCCCAGAGTACTTAGCACGTCGTCGCAGCCCGTGCCTGGGATTATCGAATCTACCCAGCGTAATCTTGCTTTGAGCCTGCTAGAACCTTCAATAACGATGAGATCTCAGCCTTCTCGTCATCCTCCTCGACGACTATTCTCATACTAGCTCAAGCGCCTCTCGAGCCATCCATTATCAACGAACTCGGACCATATCACCGAGTTATCAACATGCTTGGAATGATCCCGTCTGGATTAAACAAAGGCTATCTCACATCATGCTTTGCTTCATCGCATCATAGCAAAGTCCCATCTCAACATCATGTTTTGCTTCATCGCATCATAGCAAAATTCCATCCCGACATCATCATCAAATCTATCAATATGAGCTTTATCATCAGCTTCATATGCCACAAGCAGCTTTCCTTATTCAAGAGCCTTTCCACTTAGCTTTTGAATCATCTTCGACCAACTTATCCAAATTCAACCATACATCAACTAACTCATAACAATCAATCAAGACAATCATTAATCCAAGTTATTAATCATTCAAACAAGATCTAAATAAACAGTTATAACAATAATGGAAATTTCGTAAATAAAGAGTCCAAATCTAACAAGCATGAATTCTAAGTAATATCTTGATGAATGAACTAGCATAGGTTAACATGTAGTAAAGTGGATCTCAAAACTTTATGAACGATGGATCTACATGCAGACTTAAGGAAAATGCATGAAATCACTATCTTTGACACACAAACAAGCCACTGATCCAATATACTCCTTTGGGTCCGTGTGAGAGATAACCACCACTCACCGAATCACCTAAACACTTCAAAAGCAGCAAATTTCAGATCTGGACAGCAAAGGATCTAGCTCGATTCGACAAAATTCCGCTTCAAACGGTGAAATCTCTCTTTGAAGAATGTAGATCATCAACATTAGCTCTTGGATCTTTGATCTTAGATGGATGTAAGCACTAGATTAGAGTGGAGAAAAGAAGTGAAGAAGTATTATAGTCGAGCTCTCAAAATAGCAGCACTTCGTCGCTTCAAAATCCGGTGCCAAAAAGTGAACCAAAGCCGTGTATTTATAGGCTGAACCCCATGAGTCGTTCGCCCCCCCTTAAGTCGGTCACGACTTAACTCTTGCCGACCTAACGAATCATCTCACACTGCCGACCTAACACTATAAGCGACCCTGCACCTAAGTCTTCTGGACGACCTAACTAGGTGCTGACCTAACTAGGTGCCGACCTAACTTCTTAACTAGTTGCCAACTTAACGAGTCCACTATCTATGACCTAAGCCTGAACACACGGCCTAACATACCCAGTCGATCTAACCAAACATAGGACCTAACTCAAGTGCCGACCCAATGACTTAAGGCTTTCACGACCTATCTCAACACAGCATTAACTCCTAGGTCGCTAACTCGTTAACCCGTTAACTCTTAAGCCGCTAGCTCTTAGGTCGGCCCATCTTCTTAACACGCTTACTTCCTTAACTCGTTCCCTCCTTTAGGCCGCTCACTTCTATAGGTCGTTAACTCTTATAAGCCGGCCAACCTCTAAACCGCTAACCTACTAACTTCCTTATGTCGATCACTCTCTTAGGTCGGTCCAATTCTATAGGTCGCTCTACCGACCTAAACATTACACGACTTAACTACCTCACTAAGTCGCTCACACGAGAAATTTCCATACGACTTAAGCTCTACTAATGACTTAATGGCAACTATTTTACGATTTACCGACACATAAAATACAGGTCGTTACAGCTAGCTCTGAGATATTTTGGATCTCTGAATTTTTGAGAGGATGAGTATTTGGTTTTCAGGATTGAATTGCCAGTTTGGATAACTGAAATTCGATATGTTTCACGTACCTCTGAGGGAGTACGTGAATGGTCTATCTCTGGTTTTGGAACCAGCTGTTCAGGAGGTTTGGTTGTTGAATCAGAATCGTTTGTAGTCTGATATGCTGTCTAGTTCTGTAGATCTAGATGAGTGAGAGCTTTGTAGCTTAGTAGTATTGATTGTTTGGAATCTATAGAGCGAGTATCCCGATATTTTTACCAGGGAAACTTGAGGAAACTCTATCTTGAATTTTATCTGGATAGATAAGTTTGATTGATTAGGTGAATTGGTTGATACGATTGTTAGCATATCATTGGTATATGCTTGTGTTTTAAAATTAAATCTTTAAATAGATTATTAAATTATCTTTGTTTTAAATTTCGGGGATGAAATTCTTTTAAGGGAGGAGGAATCTGATGACCCGGAATTTTAAGCAATATCAATTTAATAATCTGAATTAAAAATTAAATTGATTCGATAATCTTTGTAATAAGATTTGAATTAATTTAATAATCCAATTAAAATAAATATTTAATTGATAGATTTTATCTTTTAAAATCTAATAAATTGTTATCTATTTATAAAATAGAATATGTATACATTGAAAATAGATATTGTTTTAATCTAATAAATAAATAAATTTTGTTTTCTATAAATATATATATCTTTAGTAAAAACTGAGAATTACGATTTTATTTAAAAGTTAAACTTTTAAAAGGTTAATTAATAAATAAAATATGGTTTTAAATTGATAAGATAAAATTTTTAATTTGTTTAAATTAATTTATTTGATATTAAGTTTTTTAAAAATGTATAATAAATAACTTTATGATTTTAGATACAGAAGGTAAATTATTTAATATTTTAAAATATGTTTTAATTCAAGTTTAAATTTAAAATTAAAATAACAATAAGGGTTATTTTGATATAATGTGATAAAATAAATAATTTATTAATAAAGAAGACAATTTCTTTTATAAATTATTTACATTTATCAAATGTTGTTATTTAAAAAAAAATACATTGTTTTTAACAAATAGATTTTTATATAAAAATAATTATTTTTCAAAAATTTAATTGTGTAGTTATATTTATAAATAAACTGGATTTCAAAATTTAATTTGAACTTGAATTCAAAGCTTTTAAATTTTAAAGTATAAATATTTTTAATTTGTTTTGATTTTAAAATATTTGTATAAACTTTATTTTATAAATAAAATTGGATTTTTTTCATTTTAAAATTTATCTACATGTTAACTAATTAATTAAACGAAGATTTACAATTATCTTGTATTAACATCTAACTAAATACTAATTAACTTGTAATTAAATACTAATTACTTTTATAAGACAAGTGTAACATCTTAAGGTCTTACATAACACATGTTAAATGACAAAATAAGGATTTTGACAAATGTTATATTGTAAGACAAGTGTCAAAAATTTAATTTAGCAGTTTCTTTTGTTTTATTTTTTCAAATAATTTCAGTTTATATAATACTTCTTTCCCTCATCTTCTTTTCTTCTTCTAAAAATCTGAAGACAAACAAATCTAAAAAAAATAAACACTTCCATTTAAAAATAAGAATCTGAAGCAACTTCAAGATCCTGTAAATCAGAAACATACCAAAATCAAATGCATGAAATCAAAGAAAGAAATCTTGCATTTCTTATTCAAGTAAACCTGCATCAAAATAACCTGCACATTTTCAAGTTGAAAAGAAAATCTATTTGAAAGCACCCGCTTTCTGGAATCTGGAGTTGTCTACATGCAACTGTATTGTGAAATCTGGAGCTAATGCAAAACAAGATTTAAAAGTTCACAAAATTAATTAAGCAAGCCACCCAGATCCATTAAGCAAAGCTAAGGGAGTTTCTACTTTTAAAAGCACAAGTCTTTTTCAAAATCACCGCTCTGCCCATTAAGTTAAGGTGAGTAACATCATAATATAAATGGTTTAAAGTATAATTAGGTTGCAAGTTTTATCACTGAAAACAAATATGTTTGAGAATGCATTATAAGTATATCTCTGAATATTTATATGGATGTATTGGTGTGTATTATGATTTTCTTCTCTGTCTTTATATTGTTTCCCAGATTCAAGATTTTTTTTATTTCTTACCACCTGATCTAGTATGCTAAGACTCGATTTACAAACCAAGGATGTTTGAATCTGTGTAGATTAAGTTTTAAAAACTTAAATTTTGTTAAATCAAAATCTACTATTGCTGTAAAGCCTAGGATATCAAAGTGTGTTAATAATATGAAAACTTCAAATTGAGAAATTGATAGATTCAGTATTATGGATTAAAAACTAAAATCAAAACACGATTTTAAGAAAAAAAAATTAGGATTTTTAGTTGAGGGGGTATAGTGCAATTTTGTGATGAACAGAAAGTGGAAATAGGGGATTTTTGGGTGATCTAGGAAATTTGAAGTGATGGGGTTCTTATTGTAGGTGGAGGAGTAGTCATTGATGCCGGGAAAAATGAGTGATGGTGATTCAAATCACCTGGGAGGCAGTGATGTTGATTTCTTGACTGTAACCCTAGATTTTGGGATGATTAGTTGTTTGGGTCGATTCAACCTGTAGGATTGATCGAGTGTCAAATGCTTTTGGGACGTGGTTGCTGAAGTCTAGTAGAGGCTGTGGTCGGTGGTGGAGGTCCTCTAGTGGTCGGAGCACAGTAGATGATGTATTGACAGGTTCTTATGCGGTCTTGCTTTCTGTTTCCAGGTTTATGTTTTTGAACTCGAATTCAAATTCGAGATGAATAGGAGCAAGGTGATGATCGTATTGGATTTAGGGGATGATCATTGATGTTGGGAAGCCACCGGAGGTGGATGTTGATAGTTGGAGGCACGGTGCATGTGCACCGTGCACTATTGGGTTTCTGATGAAACTGGGTATTGTAGTGTTTTTGAACTCGAGTATTACTCAAGTGTTTGTTGTGCTTTGCTCGAAGGAATGGGTCTGATGACTTGAAGCAGATATTAGGTTAGCTCGGGTAATTGTAGTTACTACAGTTTTTCTGTAAACTGTCAAAGTTTTGAATTTTAAATCAAATTTAAATAAATAAGTTGTAATGATAAGATTTAAACAAGTTTAATCTAGTATGTGTTATAGTTTCAAAGGGTTTTGAAATCCTATAAGTTTTTAAAAATTTTGGAAGTGGTTTTCAGTGTTAAAAAAAAAAAACCTGATTGTTTTCTTGAAATTTAATTTCATTTTGAAAATCTGAAACCTAATTTAAAATAGCAGTTTGAATTTAAATTTTAAGTTCAGTTTTTCTTAAGACCTTTGAACCTTCAGGTTTTTAAAAATGAATTTGTATTTTTAGTAAAGAGTTTTAAAATCAAGGTTTAAACCAAAAGTTTGATTCAAGTTTAAATCAAATGATTTAAATAAGGAATGGGTTCAAGTGTCTATGAATTTAATATCTGTATATTTTAATAAGTTTCAAAATTTTGAATGTTTCAAACAAGTTTAATTTAAATTGTTTGTTAGAGGCAAAAAAAATTTCAAAAAAATATTTAAACTTGATTTTCCTTTTGAATGAAGTCATTGTAATAGGTATATAAAGAAAGTTAAATGATTTGTTAACTGGAATTTGCAATTTAAATGGTAATGTACTTTAAACTAAATTTCAAATGAAATTAAGCAAATTAGTTAAAGACTTATCATATATAAGTTTTAAATATAAGTAATAAATGTTATTTACATTTATTTTTGAAGGGTTATAAATGGAATTTAAATTTGGTTAATGCTTAAAATAAATATCATTTTGAATTTTAGATTCAAAATGAAATTTGAATTTAAATTTAAAAATGTAATGTTTTAAGTACGCTTTAATATTAATGAAATTATTAATAAGGAATGGATTGTCTTAGAAATTATTAAGATATTAAAATAATTGAATAAATAAGATAATTAAGGAATGACTTATTTATTTAATTTATAATTAATAATTTGGATTAATTTAAATTAGAGATTAACAAAGAAGTAAATTAGGAAAAGTAACTAAAGAAAGATAAATAGTTAATGAAGGTCATTAACTAAGAATTATTTAGTAATGAATTAATATGATTAATTTTTAATAATTAGTTAGATTAATTAATTAATGATAATCAATTGTGAAATTTATTTAAGTTAGTTACTAAATGAAGTAATTAAGACATTAATTACTTAATGTATTTAATGGAGTTTATTGAGATTGGATTAAATTAATTAATTAAGTTTAATTAATTTTAAACATTGAATTTGATAATAATTACTTGATGTAATTAATGAAGTAAAATTACTCGGTGAAGTAATTAAAGATAATTATTCGATGTTATTAGTGGGTAATGATGGAATTGTGAAAATAATTTAGATTAAATTATTTTGTATAATAAATCGAGGGATTAATTAAGAAATTAATTTAGGGGTAATTAATTTGATAAGTAATTAAGGGTAGTTAATTACTGCATTTGATTAATCAAAGGTGATTAATAATTATGGTTTAATTGAGATTAATTATTTAATGTCACTAATTTAAATTAGATAATTAATTAAATATAATTAAGGATCATTAATTAATATAATTAACGATGTAATTAGATTGATTAATAAAGATTAATTGATCAATAATCTATGATTAAGGGTAATTAATTAATTGTAATTAATTAAGGTTAAATGTAATTAATTATAGTTAATTAATTAATGAAGTAATTAAAGGTTAATTACTGTATTTGGTTTAGAGTGATTAATTTTTTGAAATTAACTAAAGTATAATTAATCAAGATAGATTAATTAAGAGGATAAATTAGAGGTTAGTTAATTAATTAAGTTGTAATTAATTAATGGTGATATAAGCAAGATTTATTTTGATGTAAGTAATTAATTTAATTCATTTTAAATTAATTAGAGATGATGTAATTAATTTAATTCAATTTAAATTAATTATAGATAGTATAATTATAGGTCATTGCTTATGAATAGATGATATTGGTTGCCTTGAATGGTTTAAATCTCAGGTATGAGATTAGTAACTTTGAGTGATATGAATGTATTGTTTGCATTGTGATGATGATATGGATTATCTTTTGATAATGATAATGTGGATTATCTGTGGTTTTGATAATGATAATTATCTGCTGTGAATCTGTGAATTGTCTATCTGTGTGTACATAGATAATGTAATTGCATTGTTTTAAACTCTAAAACAACTTGGACCTAAAAGACACGCTTTGGATATCGATGAGACCGGGATCGGGTTTCCATATTTGGATATCCGAAAATCACATCGATCCAAATTAGCGATAGGTTATGTATCTTATGAGAAGAGTGAAGACTCGAGGTGTAAGGATTATTAGTCAGTATAACTCTAGGGGTGATTCCATGATGAGTTTGATGGAAATAATACCTACAGGCTCGAGATGGCGATTCAGTGTCCAAGGTTAATCGTCGTTAACTCTGAGGGTGATTCCAAAATGAGTGTAACGAGATAATGCCTTCGGTTTCGTTCGAACCCAGAACGAACTTGTATGGATTGAATGCTTTCAGAACATCATCAGGTGGACCATGAGCATTCTAAGAGATGTGTTCCCTAAAGGTAATCGTAGCCTCAAGCCTCATCAACCGGGAATGGCTAATACAGGGGAGGTGCAGCAAGGCTAAGTAGGTCATGCCCAAGTAGGATGAGATTTTCCACTGTCTCGATGTCCCTTTTTATTCGGCTTAATGGGCGGTTGGAATTGCGCACCAACTGCGGGGTTGTTATGTTCGGAACTATTCAGTAAGGAATGGCTCCGGCCTTGTGTTGCAGGGGAGCGGGAGTACTCCTCGGTACGTTGATCTAGGCCACGTACAGTGACGGGCGGTACCCCAGTAGCCCTGCCATTGTATGGAAACCAAAATCAAGTAAGCGCCAATGATTTTGATTGTATTACCCACTTTTGTGGCTAGTAGCTGGTAATAGATGTAACAATTTTGGCTATTTCATATTTGCTTGAAAACCCTAGACCTATTAAAATATCACTGGATTTCCTATCAAATGTTTTGGTTAGTGTAAGGTAAAATCTTTTCCATATTTATATGTGGGAAGTCTTACGTGATACCTTTTCTTTCCAAAAGTTTTTTGAAAGTTAAGTAACTTTAACCTGTTACTCACACCAGACCCATGTCTGACCCGGAGTTCATCTTTTGTTTCGATAAACTCTTGGGTACTCAAAATTTTACGAGTAGCAAAGGGATTCATGTTAGCTTTGACGAATATTGGAGGAGCAATTGTGACGCACCTCCTCTATACCCACGCTAGCCAAGAACACTACGGTGTAGTGTTATCAACTAGCATGGAGAATAAGGCTGTTGAGGAGCGACCATCCATGTGATTGGTTATCACACGTGGCTGTAAATAATTTTCGGAAACAAACATAGAAATAAGCATAACACAAATCAGTCACAGACATCCATATCACAAAGGCGGAAGAAGATATGAATATATAACTAACACATGAAAGTGTACATCAGAGTAGTGGTCAAAAAGAACCACAATAATACAAAAGAATAGCAACACGTGCTATACCAAAAGAATACAACTATGAGTCTATATCTCAAGTGTATACAACAAAAACTGCTAATCTAAATAGTTAGCCAAAAGTCAGAGTAGAAAATCCCGGAAAGCAGTTAAGCTGAAGCACCTGTAACATCTCGGTCTGACCCGAGTATTATTTAAGAAAATAATAAACGGACCAGTCTAGCTATAAATATCAGATGACATGGTATAAAATAAAACATATGGCATAAACATAAAATATCCATACTGACATACTACTATAAGTATGCAAATGATGATCAACAGAAGATCAATCAATAAGAGATATATTGATATCACAAGAATTTTCTCAAAGCTCCAAAGAGGGCATCATACCCTAAACTTGTACTCATAACAAGTCAATGACATAAATTCCAGAAATCAACACAAGAAATCCAGAAATCACAGAAAAAGGGAAAGAGGACTATCACCTGACGGTCCGAAGACCATGGGGAGCTACCCCATATGGGTGAGTCGGAATCACCTAGATGAGGTCTAGGCTAACCAAAAAGCAAAAAGGTATGTGTGAGTGGAATCACACAAATGGTGCCTAGCCTAACCTCGCAACAAAAAGGTACGTGTGAGTGGAATCACATAAATGGTGTCTAGACTAACCTTGCGGACAAAGAGACATGTGTGAGTCGGAATCACACCCATGAGGTCTAGTCTAACCTTGCAAACAAAGAGACATCGCACAATTGCTAGTCCAAATCATAAAATGATCGTCATGATCAACGAGAAGTGTCAATTACACTAAGCTAGTAAATATAAAAGTTTATCTTCGTGTCCCATAAGCACTTGCTTAACTTAAATATTTACGAACAAACTGTAAATCTTCATTAGAAAATTGTCACAAGAGGTTCAATCAAACAAGTCCAAGAATTAACCGACGAAGTGAACGCAAGCGTTTCATACCACTTGTTTTACTAAGCCGTTTAATTAGATTTCTCATCCGAGTGAGGTAAAGGTTTGTATATACTAGTAGATTGGAAAACGGTTTAAGAAAAGAGCTTAGTTATTGAAAATAGAGTTGAAATCATTTTGTTGAAAGAGTTTTGATATTTACTACTAGTATTGAAACCTTCATATTTCTAAAGTTGTTATGCCGCCTTTTTATCATGGCCGTGATACCATAAAATCGACCGAGAAGCCAAAAATAGTTTGTCTCAAAGAATGGTCAACTCAGCATCTCAACAAAGCAAGTTCTGTTGAATGTTTTTCAGATAAGATCCTCTATGGAGGGGGGGTCCCGGAGGGGTGGCAACTCCCCAAGGTGGGGTTGCGGGGGCAACACCCCCACTACGGGGTTCGACCTTCCTTGTCAGGTCGCGGGGGTCTAGGGGGCAGCGCCCCGTCCAAAACAGTACAACCTAGTGAAGACCTAATGTCCAGCGACATACGACCTAATGGGTTCAAGCAGGGTCAAGGTGGAACGACCCAACTACACGCGACCTAAGGGGTGTTCGCGAGTTAGCAGAAGCGAGCAACCTAACAGAGGCGAGCGACTTAAGGGACTCGCGACCTAACAAGGTAATAAGGTCGAGCGACCTACGACCTAATGAGGTAAAGGCCTAATGGCCTAGTGAAACACGCGACCTAAAATGTACGCGACCTAATGGGTTATACGACCTAAAGGAAATAGGGTCGAAAGACCTAAGGAAAATAAGGTCCAATGACCTAAAGGGATGGGGGTCATGCGACCTAAAGGAGTATGCGACCTACAGAGGTGCGCGAGCTAAATGAAGGCGGAACAACTCAGGGTCTAACGACCTAGGGGGGCCGACCTAAGGTCTAACGACCTAAGACCGAGGAGATGTTTCCAACAGAGGGAACGACTTAACGACCTAAGCCTAATGACCTACGACCTTGCGACCTAACTCCGAGGCAACATTTCATAGCCAAACGACCTACGACCTAATGCCGAGCGACCTAAGGCTGTAGAACGAATTAAGGCCTGAAACGGACTATTTGAAGGCCGAGACTTTTCCACGCAAACGACCTAGCATAGGCAGAACGACCTAAGTGCAGAATTTCACCAAAAACACTAAAAATTGGAGTTTTTCGCCAATCCAATCCAAACCAAATGTAATTGTACATGCTAAAGTGATAGGGAATCATTCCCAACAGTCCAATATAGTTATAGGCTAGAATTGTGAGATAAAAATCTCACCTTTGCACAAATTCAATGAAGAAGAAGCATGAAGTCAATAGAGAAGCAACTACAAGCTTGAATCCAATGTCTTTACTTTGATTTTGGAGTTGGATGTTGAATTTGCTAATGAACTTGGGCTTGGAAATTTAATTTCCCTTTCCACTCACCATTAATGCTAAAACTAGAGTTAGGTAGGAATTTATGAAGAGAGGAGGAGAAGGGGTTGGAACTTAGGTTTAATAGGCTAAACCAACCCAAAGTCCAAAGCGGGGAAAGTTAGTGAAATTCCACTAACCCGAAACATATCAAAGTTTATACTTAAAAGAGATTGTAAACGGCATTTCGAGCTCAATGGAAGTGGTCTCGGGTCCAAATTTGACCGCTTGCAAAAAGTAGCTTTTCGGACCAATATTTGATTAATCGACAAAATATTTAAATAAAATATTTAAACATAAAATCGATAAATATGCGGGTTGTTACAGACTTCCCTCCTTAAAGAAATTGCGTCCTCGCAATATATAAGATGGAAATAAAAAGTAACAACCATAAAAGCATATTAACGCAAAAGAAATTTGAAATAGGAAGTTCACCTCAAAGAGCAGGAGTAAGCAAGTCCGGATGTGTTTGCTCGATGAATTCTATGGATTCCCAAGAGCAATCCATAGGATTTGAGGACCATTGAACCTTCACAAGCGGAACATCTTTATTTCGAAGTCGTTTGACCTCCAAAGCAATAATTCAAATAGGATGCTGCTAGTAAGTTAAATTCGGCGAAACTTCAATTTCTTCCACAACACCGGGCTTAAGAATAGAGTCGGAATCTCGAAGGCATTTCCGTAATTGAGAAACGTGGAAAACGTCATGCATGGCAGAAAACTGAGCCGGTAATGAAAGGCGATAAGCCATGCAACCGATACATTCAGTGATAGGAAATGGGCCAATATATCAAGGCGCTAACTTTCCCGACTGACTGAAACGTACAACACCTTTCATAGGTGAAACATGAATAAAAACAAGATCTCCAACAGAAAATTCTAATTTCCTTCTTCGATTATCGGCATAGGATTTTTGCCTACTCTAGGCTTCATTCGTCCTATGTCGAATAAGTTTAATCTTTTCTGTGGAATCATTAATAAAGTCTGGACCTAAAACCAGCCTCTCACCGGCCTCAAACCAACAAGAAGGAGATCGGCATGGCCTTCCGTAGAGTGCCTCGAAAGGTGCCATACCAATACTAGATTGGAAGCTATTATTATAGTAAAATTCAACAAGTGAAATATGATATTCCCAACTTCCACCAAAACCAAGCACACAAGCTCGAAGAAGATCTTCAAGAGTTTGATTCACACGCTCGGTTTGTCCATCGGACTGTGGGTGATAAACGGTGCTAAAATTAAGCTTCGTTCCCAAGCTTTTTGAAGACTCTTCCAAAATCCACTAGTAAACAATGGATAACGATAGCTAACAATAGAAGTAGGAACTCCATGCAATTTAACAGTTTCTTTGATAAAAAGTTTGGCCAAAAGAGGAACGGTTTGGTTAGATCGAACGAGGATAAAATGGGCGGATTTAGTAAGTCTATCAACGATCACCCATAAGCTATCATGACCCGAACGAGAACGGGGAATGCCATCAATAAAATCCATGGAAATTTGATCCCACTTCCACATTGGAATTTCTAAAGGTTGCAATAACCCACTAGGCCTTTGATGTTCGGCCTTAACAAGTTGGCATGTCATGCAACACTTAATAAAGTTAGCGATGTCGGATTTCATTCCCTCCCAATAATAAAGTTGCTTCATATCATCGTATATTTTACTGCTACCGGGATGAATGGTAAATTTAGAACGATGAGAATCTTCTAAAATATCTTTATGAAGATTTCCAATATTTGGTACGATAAGTCTACCAAATTTTTAAATGCCGCCACGAGAATCAATATCAAAGTCTTTCAAACCTTCAATATCAATTCTATCCTTAATATTTTGGCCAAGAAGAACCAGTTCAGGATCTAGCCTTTGAGCTTCAAGAATGCGGTCTAAGAGAGAAGGATGAGCCTCAAGGCTAAAACAAATGATGAGCATAAATCAGATACGCGCTCTCGAATCTTACAAGTGGATAAGGTCTCGAGATCGTTCCATTCGGATATCATCATAGAAACAACTGCTTGTTGCTTACGGCTAAGAGCATCGGTGACACGATTACCCTTACCCGGGGTATAAAGAATATCAAGATCATAAGGAGCAAGGAACTCGAGCCAACGTTGTTGACGTAAATTAAGTTCCTTTTGAGAAAATAAATATTTCAAAGACTTATGGTCCGTGTAAAGAATAAATTTCTCTCCCAATAGATAATGACGCCAAATTCGAAGGGCGAAAACAATAGCCGCGAGTTCTAAATCATGTGTGGCATGTCTAGTCTCGACCGGCTTCAATTGCCTAGAAGCATAAGCAATAACACGTTCTTTTTGCATAAGAACGGCACCCAAACCAACGTGACTAGCATCAGTATAAACAACAAAATCTTGATTCCCTTCGGGAATAACAAGAATAGGAGCATCGGAAAGGAGTTCTTTCAATTTCTGAAAAGAGGCTTCACATTTGTCCGACCAAATGTATTTAACTCCCTTCTTAGTCAAGCCAATAAGAGGCACGACAATCTTAGAAAAGTATTTAATGAAACGACGATAATAACCCGCCAATCCGA
Organism: Allium cepa; assembly: GCA_030765085.1. Classification (NCBI taxonomy): domain Eukaryota; kingdom Viridiplantae; phylum Streptophyta; class Magnoliopsida; order Asparagales; family Amaryllidaceae; genus Allium; species Allium cepa. The sequence goes on along the minus strand of CM060941.1, from coordinate 953,288,716 downwards.
GAAAACTACGAATCTCTGTCACACTCTCTAGTCTCTTACAATCTTGAATCGCTTCAATCGTTGAATGATCCACGGAAATTCCGGATTCGGAAATAATATGACCGAGAAACTTCACATGGGATTGCCAAAAGTGGCATTTAGAAAATTTCGCCTTTAATTAATTACTCCTAAGAGTTTCTAATACAGTCCGAAGATGCTTTTCATGCTCCTCCTCAGTTTTAGAATACATAAGGATATCATCAATGAAGATGATAATAAACCGATCGAGGAAATCTTTGAAAACTCGATTCATGAGGTCAACAAAATAAGCTGGAGCATTTGTTAACCCAAATGGCATAACAAGCCATTCAAAAGATCCATATTGAGTACGGAATGATGTCAAAGGAATACTATCCTCAGCAATACGAAGCTGATGAAAACCGGTAGTCAAGTCCAACTGTGAAAAGACCCTAGCTCCGCTATGCTGATCAAACAGATCGTCAATCCGAGGTAAAGGATATTTATTTTTAATAGTCGGATCGTTAAGCTTGCGATAGTCAACGCAAAGCCTAAGCGTACCGTCAGATTTCTTCACGAAAATAGCCGAAGCTCCCCAAGGCGAGGAGCTAGAGCGAATAAATTGCTTCGTCTCCAATTCAGATAATTGTTTGCGCATCTCCTCATTTTCCTTATTAGACATGCGATAAGGAGGACGAGTAATAGGATGACCTTTAGGGGTAAGATTAATTTTGAACTTAATTGCTCGTTTAGGTGGTAAACCTAAAACGGGCTCAAACATGACGGAAAATTCACGAACGACGTGAATTTGAGAAATGACATATTCCTCATCATCATCATCATCATCATCATGAGGATTTAAAGAATATAAAGATGCAGTCAACATAGAATCCGAATCTTTAAGAATAATAGAAATCTGATTTACAGATTGCGGATGTCGGAGATAAATAGTCCGCTCAGGACATAGGATATGAGCTTCATATAAGCCAATCCATTCCCAAAATCATTCCAAAGCCTAGGTAAAGCATAACATGCAAATCAGCTAGGAATGGAAAATCACATAAAATAATCTCCACATTTTTACAAACCAAACTAAGAGTTGCGAATCCACCAACATGATTCGCAATTCTCAAGGAAGTCATTGAAGAATCAACATTTAAAGAGAAAGTGTCGACAAGTTCCTTTGATATAAAAGAATGGGATGCACCCGTATCAAAGAGAACTCTAATAGGTTGATCATGAAATAAAATAATACCATCAAGAATGGAATGAGAAATACCATGGCCACGAGATGTGTTGCCAGGGGCTTGAGCCACATTCAACTTTCCTTCCTTCTTGCCTTCACGCTTGAATCATTGATGTATGTAATGATCCGGGCTCTTACAATAGCGACAAGATTTGGGCTTAGAGCACTTATTCGCAAAATGATCCCCAGATCCACAGTTGAAGCATCTCGCACCACTAGGAGAAGGAGACTTTGCCGCTGGGGTTGCTTGCTTACCCTTTTTGTTGGGATAAGGGCCTTTGAATTTACTGGGCCTCTTTTTGTTATTGAAGCTGGGTTTCGAAGCTACTACTTCAACATCACTTTCTTTATCAGCCTCTTCCAAACGAAGAGTGATATCTATAAGTTGGTCAAAAGGAACTTCTAACTTTAGAAGTAATGGCTTCTTGAGATTCTTATTTAAGCCATAAACGAACCTCTGGTTCTTCTTCAGTGGAGTATTTATATATTCGACCGCATATTTGGAAAGGGATTCGAATGATGCAACGTATCCGCCACAGAAGACTGACCTTGAACACGTTCAATAAATCTCCGAGCTAAAGTTACTTTCTCTGCTTCTGGTACAAATTTTAACTCGAAGCGTGTTCGGAATTGCTCAAAGGTAAGGTCCGCTTCGTTGACTTCAGAAATAAGAAGTTCATACCAGTCCAATGCTCTCTCTTGGAGCATATTGGAAGCCACCTGAACACGGTGAAGATCGACAAGATTCATGCGAATGAAGATTCGATCGCAGGTCCTCAACCAAGCCTAGACCTCGATGATAGTTTCAGAACCTTTAAATGGCTTCCCACCTAGGTTGGTATAATCATTGCACAAACGTGCAAACCCAGATTTAGGGTGAGTAGGTTTCGGATTAGAACCAGCTGCTTGAGCATTCGTGACAAGGTCAAGAAGTTGCTGGGTAGTCATAAAAACTCCATCTTGGGGTGGAGCACTAGATGGTCCAGCTCTGGGACGACCAGGTCTAACCATTTCTCTTTCTTAAGAAAGAAAGAAGAGAAAGAAGAAGATTATTCACTAATGAATATCAAGCAATCTTGCTAGATAAAACAAGGAATCATAAGGGATATAGGATGAATCGGTACGACGACTCGAATTAAACCTAAGACATAACTCCTAAGGTGGACTTAGGACGATGATCCTTGTTAAGTTATTCTACATTGTTCCGAAGTTTGGCTCTGATACCAAGCTGTGACGCCCCACCTCTATACCCACGCTAGCCAAGAACACTACGGTGTAGTGCTGTCAACTAGCACGGAGAATAAGGCTGTTGAGGAGCGACCATCCATGTGATTGCTTATCACACGGTGGCTGTAAATAATCTTCGAAAACAAACATAGAAATAAGCATAACACAAATCAGTCACAGACATCCATACCACAAAGGCGGAAGAAGATATGAATATATAACTAACACATGAAAGTGTACATCAGAGTAGTGGTAAAAAAGAAGCACAATAATACAAAAGAATAGCAACACGTGCTATACAAAACAATACAACTATGAGTCTATATCTCAAGTGTATACAACAAAAACTGCTAATCAAAATAGTTAGCCAAAAGTCAGAGTAGCAAATCCCGGGAAGAAGTTAAGTAGAAGCACCTGTAACATCTCGGTCTGACCCGAGTATTATTTAAGAAAATAATAAACGGATCAGTCTAGTTATAAATATCAGATGACATGGTATAAAATAAAAGATATGGCATAAACATAAAATATCCATACTGACATACTACTATAAGTATGCAAATGATGATCAACAGAAGATCAATCAATAAGAGATATATTGATATCACAAGAATTTTCTCAAAGATCCAAAGAGGGCATCATACCCTAAACTTGTACTCATAACAAGTCAATGACATAAATTCCAGAAATCAACACATGAAATCCAGAAATCACAGAAAAAGGGAAAGAGGCCTATCACATGAGGGTCCGAAGACTATGGGGAGCTACCCCATATGGGTGAGTCGGAATCACCCAGATGAGGTCTAGGCTAACCAAAAAGCAAAAAGGTATGTGTGAGTGGAATCACACAAATGGTGTCTAGCCTAACCTCGCAACAAAAAGGTATGTGTGAGTGGAATCACACAAATGGTGTCTAGACTAACCTTGCGGACAAAGAGATATGTGTGAGTCGGAATCACACCCATGAGGTCTAGTCTAACATTGCAAACAAAGAGACATCGCACAATTGCTAGTCTAAATCATAAAATGATTGTCATGATCAACGAGAAGTGTCAATTACACTAAGCTAGTAAATATAAAAGTTTATCTTCGTGTCCCATAACCACTTGCTTAACTTAAATATTTACGAACAAATTGTAAATCTTCACTAGAAAATTGTCACAAGAGGTTCAATTGAACAAGTCCAAGAATTAACCGACGAAGTGAAAGCAAGCGTTTCATACTTCTTCTTTTACTAAGCCGTTTAATTAGATTTCTCATCCGAGTGAGGTAAAGGTTTGTGTATACTAATAGACTGGAAAACGGTTTAAGAAAAGAGCTTTTTATTGAAAATAGAGTTAAAATCATTTTGTTGAAAGAGTTTTGATATTTACTACTAGTATTGAAACCTTCATATTTCTAAAGTTGTTATCCCGCCTTTTTAGCAAGGCCGTGATACCACAAAATCGACCGAGAAGCCAAAGATAGTTTGTCTCGAAGAATGGTCAACTCAGCATCTCAACAAAGCAAGTTCTGTTGAATGTTTTTCAGATAAGATCCCCTACGGAGGGGGGTCCCGGGGGGTGGCAACCCCCCAAGGTGGGGGTGCGGGGGCAACACCCCCGCTACGGGGTTCGACCTTCCCGGTCAGGTCGCGAGGGTCCAGGGGGCAGCGCCTAAGGGAGGATAGGATCAAGCGACTTGAGAAGCTCACGACCTATCATTAGCACGGTCGAGCGACCTAAATAGAACGGCCTAAGGTTGAAGGCCTAGCGACCTAATGTCCAGGGACCTATGACCTAATGGGTTCAAGCAGGGTCAAGGTGGGACGACCCAACTGCATGCGACCTAAGGGGTGTTCGCGAGTTAGCAGAAGCGAGCGACCTAACAGAGGCGAGCGACTTAAGGGACTCGCGACCTAACAAGGTAATAAGGTCGAGCAACCTACGACCTAATGAGGAAAAGGCCTAACGGCCTAGTGAAACATTAGACCTAAAATGGCGCGACCTAATGGGTCATACGACCTAAAGGAAATACGGTCGAACGACTTAAGGAAAATAAGGTCCAACGACCTAAAGGGATGGGGGTCATGCGACCTAAAGGAGTATGCGAACTATAGAGGTGCGCGAGCTAAATGAAGGCGGAACAACTCAGGGTCTAACAACCTAGGGGGAGCCGACCTAAGTCTAACGACCTAAGACCGAGGAGACGTTTCCAACAGAGGGAACGACTTAATGACCTAAGCCTAACGACCTACGACCCAACGACCTTGCGACCTAACTCCGAAGCGACATTTCGTGGCCAAACGACCTACAACCTACGACCTACGACCTAATGCTGAGCGACCTAAGGCTGTAGAACGATTTAAGGCCAGAAACGGACTATTTGAAGGCCGAGACTTTTCCACGCAAACGACCTAGCATAGACAGAACGACCTAAGTGTAGAATTTCACCAAAAACACTAAAAATTGGAGTTTTTCGCCAATCCAAACCAAATGCAAATGTACAAGCTAAAGTGATGGGGAATCATTCCCAACAGTCAAATATAGTTATAGGCTAGAATTGTGAGATAAAAATCTCACCTTTGCACAAATTCAATGAAGAAGAAGCTTGAAGTCAATAGAGAAGCTAAGCTTGAATCCAATGTTTTTACTTTAATTTTGGAGTTGGATGTTGAATTTGCTAATGAACTTGGGCTTGGAATTTTAATTTTCCTTTCCACTCACCATTAATGCTAAAACCAGAGTTAGGTAGGATTTTACGAGGAGAAGGGGTTGGAACTTAGGTTTAATAGGTTAAACCAACCCAAAGTCCAAAGCGGGAAAAGTTGGTGAAATTCCACTAACCCCAAACATATCGAAGTTTATACTTAAAAAAGATTGTAAATGACATTTCGAACTCAATGGAAGTGGTCTCGGGTCCAAATTTGACAGTTTGCAAAAAGTAGCTTTTCGGACCAATATCCGATTAATCGACAAAATATTTAAATAAAATATTTAAATATAAAATCGATAAATATGCGGGTTGTTACAGCAATGGAGCAGAAGGCTTCTGCGTTGTAGATATATAGTTTCCGTTGTCTGTTCTGTGTTGTCTCTGAGTTGTAAATACTAGACATGCGTTTATGACTGTCTAGTATGTGTTGTATTATCTGTGTACTCTGATAATTGTGTTGTACTATGTAATATTTTATGTTATTAATATAATTTATTCGTTCATTCTGATGTGTTATTTCTTGTTTTTTCTCTTCTTTCTCTTTTCTATCCGTTTCTTTCTTATTAATGATGCATAATTCTGTGGAGACGGATGGCAGGTCATTACAGAAATCATCAATGGAAATCCAGAAATCACACAAAAAAGGGAGGCCTACCACAAAACGGGAGCTTGAAAACTCACCAACACGTGTATCACAAAATGGAACGCTATTCCATGGTTGCGAACCATTAAATTTAAGCCGAAGCTCCACAAATCGGCCCGAAGACCATGGGTCACTATCCCACCTAATTGAGACGAAGCTCCACAGAAACGGGGTTTAGTCTCCCTCGTAGACAAAGAGATATCGCGCATTTTCTAGTCTTAGTCGCAAAAATGATCATCAACGATCATCATGAAGTATCAATTACAGTAAGCTAGTAAATATATAAGCTTAGCCTCATGTCCCATAACCACTAGCTTAACTTAAATATTTATGAACAAATTGTAGATCTCCACTCGAAAATTGTCACAAGAGATTCAATCGAACAAGTGCAAGAATTAACCGGCGAAGTAAACGCAAGTGTTTCATACCACTTGTTTTACTAAGCCATCTAATTAGATTTCTCGTACGAGTGAGGTAAAGGTTTGTATATACTAGTAGATTGGAAAACGGTTTATGAAACGAGCTTTTTAGTAAAATAGGGTTGAAATCATTTTGACGAAGGAGTTTGATATTTACTGCTAGTATTGAAACCTTCATATTTTTAAAGTGACAAATCACAAAAATGATTGTAGAAACAATCAATCATAAAAATTCACATTCGATGACGTGAATAAAATCCAAAGATTTTGATTCCAAATCCATCAAAATGGAAATACCCTTGCGACTTTACAGCCATAACTAACGACTTAACACAATACTACACAAGAAATCACCGGCTCAACTCATGCGACTCTACGGCATACGACACAAGGGATCAGTGACATAACATGTGGCCTAACTGAGCAACTTAAGAAAATAGCGGCACAAGTGAGCGACCTAGGGAGCTAGCGGCATACGACATAAGGGATCAACAACATAGCAGGTGCGACTTAAAGCAGGTGCAACTTAAAGCAGGTGCGACTTAAAGCAGGCCGAACGACCTAAGTTGGGACGACCTATAGCGGCAGACCGAGCGACTTAAGGAACGAGCGACCTAACTGGTTGCGACTTGTAGCAAGTCGAGCGACTTAAGGAGGTGAAACCTAACAGGCCGAGTCATTAGGGAGGCGAGCGACTTAACAGGCCGAGTCATTAGGGAGGCGAGCGACTTAACAGGCCGAGCGACTTATGAACAGGCCGAGCGACCTATGTGGTGCGACTTAAATGTAGGTGCGACCTAAGTTGGTGCGAGCAAGTTGAGCGACCTAAATAGTCAGCGACCTAAGGCAGGCAGAGCGACCTAAGGAGGTGAGGATGAACGACCTAAGTGGTTGCAACTCAACATGGCGCGACCTAACTACAGGCTGAGAGACATATACGTAGGCCGAACGACCTAAGGAATAAAAGTGCAAAGCTCTCTCAATTTGTAACCGGTCGAGCACGGACGCTAGGGGATTACGCCCATCGGCTACCCGGTCCTATTGGCTCCTCGATGCATCACCAAAAATGTGTTCAAACTTCAAAGTTAGGATTTTTAATGATTTGAACCCAAAACACTAAAAATTGGGATATTCACCAATTCAATCCAAACCAAAAGCAAATGCGCATAAATAAGTGCTAGGAATTCATACCTAATAATCAAAGATAGTTATAGACAAAGATGTGAGACAAAAATCCCACCTTTTTACAAAATCAATGAAGGAGAAGCTTGAAAGCAAAGGAAGAATCAACCACACTTCAATGTCAACATAAGAAGCTTGAATCAATGGCTTCTCATAGAATTGGGAGCTAGAGTTTGGATTTTGTAAATGAACTAGGGCTTGGAGTTTTAATTTCCTATTCCTCTCTCCATTTTTGATGAAGCTTGAGTGTTAGGAAATGAAAGTGAAGTAATGAAGTGAAGAGGGGGTTGAGCTAGAGTCAATAGTTTAGGCTAATGGGCTGAACCAAACCCAAAGCCCAAAGTGAAAAAGTGGCAAAATTCCACTAACTCCAAACATATCAAAGTTTATACTCAAAAAGATCGCAAATGGCATTTTGAACTCAATGGAAGTGGTCCCGAGTCCTAAATCGTCCATATGCAAAAAGTAACTTTCCGGACTAAAATCCGACTAATGATGAAATATGTAAATAAAATATTTAAATACTCAATCGTAAAATATGCGGGTTGTCACAGACTCTCCTCCTTAAAGAAATTGCGTCCTCGCAATATTTAAGAAGGAAATATAAGGTAACAACCATGAAAGCATATCAACACAAAAGAAATTTGAAATAAGAAATTCACCTCAAAGGGCTCGGGAAAGTAAGTCCGGATGTGTTCGCTCGATGAACTCTCTAGATTCCAAAGAGCAATCCTTAGGATTTGAGGACCATTGAACTTTAACAAGCGGGACATCTTTATTTCGAAGGTGTTTGACCTCTGAAGCAATAATACGAATAGGATGTTGCTCATAAGTTAAATTAGGCGAAACTTCAATTTCTTCCACAACACCGGGCTCAATAATAGAATCAGAATATCGAAGGCATTTCCGTAATTGAGAAACATGAAACACATCATGAATAGAAGAAAACTGAGCCGGTAATAAAAGGCGATAAGCCAATGAACCAATACGTTCGGTGATAGGAAATGGCCCAATATATCGAGGCGCTAATTTTCCCGATCGACTGAAACGTACAACACCCTTCATAAGTGAAACACGAACAAACAAAAAATCTTCTATAGAAAATTTTGATTTCCTTCTTTGGTTATCGGTATAGGATTTTTGCCTATTATGGGCTTCTTTCATCCTATGACGAATAAGGTCGATCTTTTCTGTGGAATCACGAATAAAATCTGGACCTAAAACCAACTTCTCACTGGCCTCAAGCCAACAAGAAGGAGATCGGCATGGCCTCCCATAGAGTGCCTCAAAAGGAGCCATACCAATACTAGATTGGAAGATATTATTATAGAAAAACTCAACAAGAGAAATATGATCTTTCCAACTTCCACCAAAATCAAGAAAACATGCACGAAGAAGACCTTCAAGAGTTTGATTCACACGCTCAGTCTGTCCATCGGACTGAGGATGATAAGCGGTGCTAAAATTAAGCTTCGTTCCCAAAGCTTTTTGAAGACTCTTCCAAAATTCACTAGTAAAAAATGGATAATGATCACTAACAATAGAAGTAGGAACTCCATGTAATTTAACAATTTCTTTAATAAAGAGTTTGGCCAAAAGGGGAACAGCCCGGTTAGACCGAACGGGAATAAAATGGGTGGATTTAGTAAGTCTATCAACTATCACCCATAAGCTATCATGACCCGAACGAGAACGGGGAAGGCCGTCTATAAAATCCATGGAAATTTGGTCCCACTTCCAAATTGAAATTTCTAAAGGTTGCAATAACCCACCGGGCCTTTGATGCTGGGCCTTAATGAGTTGGCAAGTCATGCAATACTTAACAAAGTTAACAATATCAGATTTCATTCCTTTCCAATAATAAAGTCTCTTCATATCTGCGTACATTTTACTACTACCGGGATGAATGGTAAATTTAGAACGATGAGAATCTTCTAAAATGTCTTTACGAAGATCTTTAATATTTGGCAAGATAAGTCTACCAAATTTTTGAATACCGCCACGAGAATCAATATCAAAGTCTTTCAAACCTTTAATATCCATTTTATCCCTAAAATTTTGGCCAAGAAGAGCCAATTCGAGATCTAGCTTTTGAGCTTCAAGAATGCAGCCTATAAGAGAAGGATGAGCCTCAAGGCTACATAAAACAAGAGATGAACATAAATCGGAAACACGATCTCGAATCTCACAAGTGGATAAAAACCCGAGATCATTCCATTCGGATATCATCATAGAAACAACCGCTTGTTGCTTGCGACTAAGTGCATCGGCAACACGATTTCCCTTTCCAGGAGGATAAAGAATATCAAGATCATAAGATGCAAGGAATTCGAGCCAACATTGTTGAAGCAAATTAAGTTCCTTTTGAGAAAACAGATACTTCAAAGATTTATGATCGGTGTAAAGAATAAATTTTTCTCCTAAAAGATAATGATGCCAAATTCGAAGGGCCAAAACAATAGCCACGAGCTTTAAATCATGAGTGGCATATCTAGTCTCGGCTGGCTTCAATTGCCTAGAAGCATAAGCAATAACACGTTCTCTTTGCATAAGAACAGAACCCAAACCAACGTGACTAGCATCGGTATAAACAACAAAATCTTGATTCCCCTCGGGAATAACAAAAATAGGAGCATCGGAAAGGAGTTCTTTTAATTTCTGAAAAGATGCTTCGCATTTGTCCGACCAAATGTATTTAACACCTTTCTTTATTAAGCAAGTAAGAGGAACGACAATTTTAAAAAAGTCTTTAATAAAACGAAGGTATAATCCGCCAATCCGAGAAAACTACGGATTTCTATCACACTCTCCAGTCTCTTCCAGTTTTGAATCGCTTTAACCATTGAAGGATCCACGGAAATTTCGGATTTGGAAATAATATGACCAAGAAACTTCACATGAGATTGCCAAAAGTGGCATTTAGAAAATTTTGCTTTCAATTGATTGCTCTAAGAGTTTCCAACACAATCTGAAGATGCTTTTCACGCTCCTCCTCAGTTTTTGAATACATAAGAATATCATCAATGAAGATGAGAACAAACTCATCGAGGAAGTTTTTGAAAACTCTATTCATAAGGTCAATGAAATAAGCCGGAGCATTCGTTAAACCAAATGGCATAACAAGCCATTCATAAGACCCAAAACGAGTATAGAACGATGTCAAAGGAATGCTATCCTCTGCAATACGAAGCTGATGAAAACCGGTTACCAAGTCCAATTGTGAAAAGACTCTAGCACCACTAAGTTGATCGAATAGATCATTAATCCAAGGAAAAGGATATTTATTTTTGGTAGTAAGATCATTAAGCTTGCAGTAGTCAACGCAAAGCCTAAGCGTACCATCAGATTTCCTCACGAAAATAGCCGAAGCTCTCCAAGGCGAGGAACTAGAGCAAATAAATTGCTTCGTCTCCAATTCGGATAATTGTTTGTGCATCTCCTTATTTTCTTTATTGGACATGCGATAAGGAGGACGAGTAATAGGTTGAGATCCAAGGATGAGATTAATTCTGAACTCAATTGCTCGCTTAGGTGGTAATCCTAAAACGGGCTCAAATATGTCGGTGAATTCACGAACAACGTGAATAAGAGAATTTACAACTTCCTCATCATCATTATCATCATCATAAGGATTTAATGAACATAAAGATGTAGCCAAGCTGGAATTCGAATCTTGAAGATCAATAGTAATCTGATTAACAGATTGCGGATGTCAAAAATAAATAGTCCACTTAGGACATAGGATATGAGCTTCATAACGGTTAAGCCAATCCATTCCCAAAATCATTCCAAAGCCTAAATAATGCATGGCATGCAAATCGGCTCGGAAAGAAAAATCACACAAAATAATCTCGACATCTTTACAAAGAAAAATAATTGTTGCAGATCCACCAACCGAATTCGCAATTGTCAAAGAAGTCATTAAACACAAAACATCCAAAGAAAAACTATCAACAAGTTTTTTTGAAATAAAAGAGTGGGACGCACCCGTATCAAAAAGAACTCGAATAGGGTGATCATGAAATAAAATAATGCCATCAAGGATAGGATGAGAAATACCTTGACCACGAGAAGTTTTACTAGGAGTTTGCACCACATTAAGCTTTCCCTCCTTCCTGTTTTGAAGTTTGGGACACGAAGATATATGATGGTCCGGGGTTTTTCAATAGCGACAAGCACGGGGCTTCGAACACTTACTCACATAATGGTCCTTAGAACCACAGTTGTAGCATTGCCAACCACTTGAGGTAGAAGTCTTAGTTTCCGGAGAGGCTTGCTTCCCTTTCTTATTGTTGGGATAAGGACCTTTGAACTTATTAGACCTTTTCTTGTTGGTGAAGTTCGGTTTAGCACTCCCCACCTCAACATCACTTACTCTATCAGCCTCTTCAAGTCGAAGAGCGATATCAATGAGCTGATCAAAAGAAACCTCTAATTTTAGAAGTAATTGCTTCTTGAGGTATTTCAAGCCATAGACAAATCTTTGGTTTTTCTTTAATGGGGTGTTTATGTACTCGACCCCGTATTTAGAAAGTGACTCGAATGATGTGACATAGTCTGCCACAGAAGATTCACCTTGAACAAGGTCTATGAAACGACGAGCCAAAGTCACCTTCTCAGCTTCTGGCATAAATTTTAACTCGAAGAGTTCCCAGAATTTCTCCCAAGTAAGATCCACTTCATTTATTTCAAAAATCAAAAGCTCATACCAATCTAATGCTCTTTCTTGGAGCATACTAGAGGCCACCTGAACATGGTGAAGACCAATAAGATTCACGCGAGAAAAGATTCGATCGCACGTTGTCAACCAAGCCTGGACTTCAATAATAGTTTCAGATCCTTTGAATGGCTTCCCACCCAAATTGGTATTATCGTTGCACAAACGTGTAAGTCCAGACTTAGGGTGAGTAGACTCCGGATTAGACCCTGCTGCTTGAGCATTCCTTACTAGATCAAGGAGCTGCTTGGCAGACATAAATACTCCATCTTGGGGAGTAGCGCAGATTGACCGGCGCTGGGACGGCCATGTCTAACCATTTCTCTTCCTTTAGAAAGAAAGAAAGAAGAAGGATACGGTTATTCACCAAATGAATATCAAGCAATCTTGATAGATAAAACAAGGAATCATAAAGAAAATAGGATGAATCTGTACGAAGACTCGAATTAAATCCTAAAGCACGACTCCTAAGAAGGACTTATGATGATGATCCTTGCTAGATTATTCTACATTGTTCCGAAGTTTCGCTTTGATACCAAGTTGTGACGCCCCACCTCTATACCCACGTAGCCAAGGACACTAAGGGGTAATGCCTTCAACTAGCGTGGAGAATAAGGCTTTTGAGGAGCGACCATCTACGTAATTGCTTTGTGCGAGCACCGATATATCAGATAGTACAGCATGCATCTTGTTTCAGGAGGAAATCCGACATACCGATACAAACTCAAAGCTAATACCCAGTGGCTATATATATTCTTCGGAAACAAATATAGAAATAAACATAACACAAATCAGTCACAGACAACCATATCAAAAAGGCGGAAATAGATATGAATATATAACACATAAAATTGTTCATCAGAGTATTGGTCAGACAAGATCCACAATATCACAAAAGAATAGTTACAAGTGCTAGACAAAAGAAAATGTATACATCAGGGAGTCTATATCTCAAAGGTATACAACAAAATAAACTGCCAATCTAAGTAGTTAGCCAAAAGTCTAGATAATAATCCCAGATGAGGAGTGAAGTAGAAGCACATATAACAACTTGGTCTGACCCGAGTATTATTTAATAAGAAAATAATAAACGGATCAATCTAGCTATAAATATCAGATGAAATGATATAGAATAAGAGATATGAAAAAACGTATGATAACCATAAAACCATACTGTGATAAGTATGTAATTGAAAATCAACAAGAGGTTAATCAATATCACAAGAATCTTCTCAAAGATAAAAAAGAATGTCATACTCTTTATTTTTATTTACCAAACCATAAATATTGACAATTATATTAATGTCCATCACAAAAGTTAATGACACACAAATTCACCAGTGCACAAATATTGATAAACCATATGAATTTAGATCATGAAAATTGGTGAAAGATCAGTTCTAGAAATCATCAATGGAAATCCAAAAATCACAAAAAAAAGGGGGAGGCCTATCGCAAAACGGGAGCATGAAAACTCATCAACACGTGTATCACAAAATTGAACGCTATTCCATGGTTGCTAACCATTAATTTTGAGCCGAAGCTCCACAAAACGGCCCGAAGACCATGGGTCGCTGCCCCACCAAATTGAGCCAAAGCTCCACAGAAACGGGGTTTAGTCTCCCTCGTAAACAAAGAGACATCGTGCATTTGCTAGTCTAAGTCACAAAAATGATCGTCAACGATCATCAAGAAGTGTCAATTACAATAAGCTAGTAAATATATAAGCTTAGCCTCATGTCCCATAACCACTAGCTTAATTTAAATATTTACGAACAAATTGTAGATCTCCACTCGAAAATTGTCACAACAGATTCAATCGATCAAGTCCAAGAATTAACCGGCGAAGTAAACGCAAGCGTTTCATACCACTTGTTTTACTTAGTCGTTTAATTAGATTTCTCATACGAGTGAGGTAAAGGTTTGTATGTAGTAGTAGATTGGAAAACGGTTTAAGAAACGAGCTTTGTAGTAAAATACGGTTGAAATCGTTTTGATGAAGGAGTTTTGATATTTACTGCTAGTATTGAAACCTTCATATTTTAAAGTGACAAATCACGAAAATGATTGTAGAAACAATCAATCACAAAAATTCACATTCCGTGACATGAATAAAATCCAAAGAATTCGATTCCAAATCCATCAAAATGGAAATACCCTTGCGACTTAACAGCCACGACTTACGACTTAACACAATACAACACAAGAAATCAGCGGTTCAACTCATGCGACTCAACGGCATACGACATAAGGGATCAGTGACGTAGCATGTGGCCTAACTGAGTGACTTAAGAAAATAGCGGCACAAGTGAGCGACCTAAGGAGCTAGCGGCATACGACATAAGGGATCAGCAACATAGAAGGTGCGACTTAAAGCAGGACGAGCGACCTGAGTTGGTACGACCTATAGCGGCAGGTCGAGCAACTTAAGGAACGAGCGACCTAACTGGTTGCGACTTGAAGCAAGCCGAGCGACTTAAGGAGGTGAGACCTAACAGGCCGAGACCTAACAGGCCGACTCATTAGCGTGGTGAGCGACCTAAGGAGCGCGACTTAACAGGCCGAGCGACTTATGAATACGCCGAGCGACCTAAGTGGTGCGACTTATATGTAGGTGCGACCTAAGTTGGTGTGAGAAAGCCGAGCGACCTAAATGGTTGGCGACCTAAGGCAGGCAGAGCGACCTAAGGAGGTGAGGCTGAATGACCTAAGTGCTTGCGACCTAACGTGGCGTGACCTAACTGCAGGCCGAGAGACATATATGCAGGCCGAACGACCTAGGGAACATAAGTGCAAAACTCTCTCAATTGGCAACCGGTCGAGCACGGACGCTAGGGGATTACGCCCATCGGCTACCCGGTCCTATTGGCTCCTCGATGCATTACCAAAAACTTGTTCAAACTTCAAAGTTAGGATTTATAAAGATTTGAACCCAAAACACTAATAATTGGGATATTCACCAATTCAATCCAAACCAAAAGCAAATGCACATAAATAAGTGTTAGGAATTCATACCCAATAATCAAAGATAGTTATAGACAAAGTTGTGAGATAAAAATCTCACCTTTTTACAAAATCAATGAAGGAGAAGCTTGAAAGCAAAGGAAGAATCAACCACACTTCAATGTCAACACAAGAAGCCTGAATCAATGGCTTCTCATAGAATTGGGAGCTAGAGTTTGGATTTTGCAAATGAACTAGGGCTTGGAGTTTCAATTTCCCATTCCTATCTCCATTTTTGATGAAGCTTGAGTGTTAGGAAATGAAAGTGAAGTAATGAAGAGAAGAGGGGGTAGAGCTAGAGTTAATAGTTCAGGCTAATGGGCTGAACCAAACCCAAATCCCAAAGTGAAAAAGTGTAAAAATTTCACTAACTCCAAACATATCAAAGTTTATACTCAAAAAGATCGCAAACGGCGTTTTGAACTCAATGGAAGTGGTGCCGAGTCCTAATTCGACCGTATGTAAAAAGTAACTTTTCGGACTAAAATCCGACTAACGATGAAATATTTAAATAAGATATTTAAATACTCAATCGTAAAATATGCGGGTTGTCACAGGTTCGTGCTCGTGTAATTACGAGATAGGCTCGAAGTAGATGATGTGCGCAAGTGTCTCGGGTAGATTTGGTTTTTGTTCGAGGATTTTCAAGCCTGGCTCAGGTTGCTTTCGTCTATAAACCAGGTTTTCAAAGCAAACAGAAAGTGTAGTTTTAAGACAAAGTAAATGTTTAACCAAGTTTTCAAGATTTAAAATTTTAAAGTTAATTGTTTTCAAATTGTTTTGGGTTTATATAATTATGTATTAAGTTAGTTATCTTATTTAATCTCAAATTATTTTCAAAAATGATGAAATTAAGAAGTAATTAAGATAATGATAATTAAACAATCACAGAAGAAAGAGAATGGTATCGAAGAATGCGTCCGAACAGGGGAGTTACCCCTTTTGGCCCGAGACCACTCCAATTTCTACCACCTTATGGCAACTCATGGGAATTGGGTCCACGTAATATTCCTAAAGAACGTCGCCATCATCCTACTTTATTCTGGAATCTCCACCACATACACGGTTGTCAAAGTGGTTTTCTGTATCGATAGAGAGTATGCCCATATCCCATCCCGGTCTCTTTGCCAACCAGTCGTTATTATAACCCGTGGTTATAACTTTAAAATAATATGTTATACTTCAGAATAAAGTATCATTTCATTCTAAATCTTTATCAAAATAAAGATTAAATCATTTCCAATATCAACATGCCATATCTTTCAAATTCAAATATTTATCAAAATAAATATCAAGTCATTTTTAACCATTTCAATATATTAAATTATCATATCCTTTCAAAACATCCTTTCAAATCATTTTAATAATAAATATCATGTCTTTCAGAACTTCATTTTCAAATCATTTTAATATCAAAATATCATATCATTCAGAACATCATTTTTCAATCATTCAATATCAAAATATCATATCTTTTCAAAACATTACTTCAAATCATTTTAATATCAAAATATGATATCTTTCAAAACTTTATTTCAAATCATTTTAATATAAAAATATCATATCTTTCAAAATTTTATTTCAAATCATTTTAATATCAAAATACCATATCTTTCAAAACTTTATTTTCAAATCATTTTAATATCAAAATATCATATCTTTCAAAACTTTATTTCAAATCGAAATATAATTTCAAATCCAAATATTCAACTTTAAATACCTTCTAAATTCAAGATAACATTCATTTATTATCCTTCCAAATCACGTTAAATAGTTTATATTCCAATTAAATTAACTCATTTAAACCATTTAAAAGTGGAGTTATTATACTTTTAAATTAAGTATTCAATTTCCAAAAATAACAAACTTCAATTTAAACCATTTAAACAATATAAAAATCATATTTTAACATTCAAAAATGTTTATTAGCATACCTTTAACATCAAACTTTTATAAAATAAATTTCTTATAAATAAATCAAATTTTTCAATAAATTTACTTAAAAAATTCAGGTGTATAATTTCCTTTTCTTCACATATGCAATTTATTAGCACTTACATTTTTAAATTTCATTTATTTAACCATTTAAATTCATAGAAAACCAATAATACTTTAATAAATCACTTAAATTCAAATGTAAATCAAATTATCATATTTTCCATTTTGCAAATAAAATTAAATTTTCATTTTATTTATATAACTTAAATATCACGTTAAATCCAAAATTTTCCAAATTTCCAAACTTAAGTTATATTTCCAAAAATTCAACTTAACCATTTATTTATTTAACATTTCCGCTTATAGAAAAATATTTATTTGAACACTTTAACATCTATTTAAATCAAATTATCGCAAATTTACATTTTAAACCACTTAAAATTTCATTTATATAACTTAAATGTCATTTTAAAAGCCATAGTCCAACTTTCCAGATTTAAGTTATATTTCAACAATTCAATTTAATCATTTAATTATTAACATTTTTAACTTGTAGAAAAATCAAAATTTCTTATTTAAACATTAAAAATCCAATTTAAATCAATTTTTCATAAATTTACACTTTTAAGAATACTTAAAAATATTCAAAATACTTTATAAAATAACCATGGGCCAGTATATAGTTTTCTAACCTAGGTCAAGTGATACAGATATATATCATTTCAGTCCGCAGTTTAAAAAGAAAAATCCGGGTTCTATCATTTCAAACCAGCAGTCCCAAGTCAAAATAAAATAAATGAAAACCTTTCGATCCTATCATTTCAGCCCATAACGATTTTTCCCTATTCTAAAGTTCGTTCGGACATGTATCATTTCAACCCATAGCGAACCTAATCTACAGGGAACCTACAGTGTGATAAACAGATATAAATGAACAGCTAACAACATTTAACAGTAACAGATGAGATTACATGTAAATTAACAGGTGTAACATTATATATAAATAATCACAAGCAGTTATAACATCATTTATAATTCTACACATTCAAATGTTGTCGCTTCACAATTGCCTAAGTATAAAATGTCGTGTGAAATTTACTCACCTCTTTGTGCTGGAGATTGCAATGCAAATGACACTAACGAATTGCCAAAGGCACGATGACACAACGATGGATTCAAGTGGATGAGAACCGAGCTAATGATCTTGTCACAACCCATAAACAAAACCAAAATAAAGTTATAATTCAATACAACATTGAATTGAAATAACTTTGAATTGAAAAGCAATACGAATACACAACTTTTTGCCTTGCTTTCTACACTTGCTAGCATGGCTTAGGGGATGTTTTGGTTCAGGTTTGGACATGGTTTGGGTCTGGGTTGGGCCAAGGGATTCACGGCTACAAGCTAGAGATGATGGCGAAGTTACAACATAGGCATGTGAAGAGTTTTATGCAATATGGTGGAGTTTTGGTTCATCTTTGGCTCTGTTTACAAGGTCCTAGGCTTGGCCATGACTTGCTACAGGTTTGGAAGGTAGAGATGGTGATGTATAGTGGTGGTAGCAAGGTGGTGGCGGCGGCTATAGGTGGTGGTGGAGAATAATGAAGCAGTGAAGCCAGGTGGCTCAAACTAGCATAGTTTTAAGGGAATTAACATAGTTTTGTGGAGTTTCTCTTCATGGATGGTGCGGCCATGGTTCAGACCTGAGGAGTAGGTGGTGATGACAGTAGGGATGAGATGTAGGAGGCGGTGGCCATGGATATGGAGTGGAGGCCGTGCAAAAGAATCCAAGAAAACAAGGCAAAACCATGAAAAAGAGAAGAAAAAGTAGAAAAAGTGAAAAACAAGAAGAGCAATTACCAAATCCTTTTGGCCATGAAAATAAAGTGAAAAAAAGAAATTTTTCACATGAATTAAAAGGGAGAAACTCACAGCTATGGCAATAAAAAGTACGGTCAAAACATCAAGGGCACTTGAAAAGTCAAGAAAATGAAAGGACTTGGGAAAAGAAAGGTCACAAGTTTTAAAGTTAAGTCTCTTAGAATTTCCTTTTCTATTTAATTAAATAAAACCAAATAAAATTGAGTAAGTGATTACAGAACTAAAAACGAAATAAAATAAAAGAAAAATAAATAAATATATTTAGGAAATTAGAGAAAGAATTAAAGAAATTGCTTAAAATTTTAAAACAGGGTTCAAAAATTACAAATAAATCATCAC
Organism: Allium cepa; assembly: GCA_030765085.1. Lineage (NCBI taxonomy): Eukaryota > Viridiplantae > Streptophyta > Magnoliopsida > Asparagales > Amaryllidaceae > Allium > Allium cepa. The sequence goes on along the minus strand of CM060941.1, from coordinate 953,269,427 downwards.
AAGCTTTAGAAAAATATATACTTCATTTAAGAGTATTATAAAACAAACTTTTGAAATAAAACACTTCATTTATCATTTCTAAAATGAAACAAATAATTTAAGTTAGAGAAAATAGAAAAGAACTAAAGAAATTGTTTAAAAATTAGAAACAGGACTTAAAACTTACAAATAAAATATCACTAGCCATAGAAAATTTCTATTTCACTTTAAAACAAATACAATGTCAAGTAAATAAAATAAATGAGGAAAAACATAAAGTGGGAATGAGAATGAAATAAGATCTTAAGAAAATAAATAAACAACTAAATAAATAAATAAATACTTTAAATAAATTGAAACTTGGAATTGAAATTTACAACAGAATACAACTGACACTGGTAAATGTCAATTACACTTTCAAAAATGTTTTAAAACCAAAATATATACAATAAATGTTATTTTACCCATATAAACATAAATTAGAACATTACATGACCAAATAAAATATTATTTATATAATTTAAAATAAACAATTTTGTTAAATACAGCAAATTACACATAATATCTAAAAAGGGCATAACTTCCACAATATAAGTCAGATTTCATCGAAAAGAAAAGCAGTATTCTTAAAATTTTATTTACTTTCACAATAAAAGATAAAATTAAAAATTTCAAACTTTCAAATTTTAAATTTAAAAGTCAAAGTTGGCCACATTGACCGAAATACACTTTTTTTGTAAAATATTCTTTTTAATCGTATTTGGAATGATAATTCATATCAAAATCAAAGTTTATATTTAAAATAAAAAAATTATCTAAATAAAATAAAGTTAAATCAATTAAAATATATAATTAAAATAATCACAAAATACAGGGTTGTTACACTCCCCCTCCCCCCCTCAAAACTTTTCGTCCCCGAAAAGGAATGAGGTACGGGAAAGCACAGAAAAGATAGAAATGAAATAAGATTAAGACAAGTTGAAACGAAGATTGAGATTATACCTGATTAATGTTATCATAGGTAAGTTTAACAAAGTGGAGATTACCTTTCCCAGATCCTCCACAATCAAGAACACAAGCACGAAAAGGGTGGATACAAAATGAGTACCAAAGATTATCAAAGATTATTGAAAGATTTCTAAGCAGAAAGATTATAAAAAGATGCATATACCAGTCTATAGCAAGCTAAGGATAACAAGACAACCAAAAGATAATTTGAAAAAAAATAAGGATATAAGTTTGAAACCATGGAAATTTCAACTTAAATTGATAATTAATCTTACACAAGTTAAATAAATCTTACTTATCTTAAATTTCATTATCTTATTAACCAATCATCTTAAATTAACAATTTTAAAAATATAGGTTTGAAAAATAATCGTTTATTATACTCACAATATACTTAAAAAATTTAATTCTTCTTTATTCCTGATTAAAATTAAAATTATTCCTCTCAATATACTTGTGACTTTTGTTAAATATACTTAAAATTATTATAACTCTTTTATTTTATTTTTAGTTATTTTAACATTATGTTATTGTAAGTTATTCAATTACCCTTTATTATATTTACCTCTGTTAATCATTTTATAACTAAAATTTAAGTGTATAACATTTATTATAACCACTCAAATTTTATTTATAAAATCTTTTTGTATTGTTTATTATCCAATTACATCGTTAATTTCTGAAATTAAGGTAAGTTATATTTGAATGCAATTGTATTATACATACAAAACCTTCCAGTTCAATCATTTCAAGTTTGAATCATTTATTCAAAACTTTGATTTCTTTTCATAATAGAAGTTATTCTTTAGAATTAAATTTAAGAATTAAATTTCCGATTTCTTTAAACCATTTAGAGATAAATAAATGTATGTACATAATCAAATTAAATTTAAATCATACATCTATATATTATAAATCAAATCATATTTTAGAAATTCAAATCAATTTGATTTCCAAAGACAAAGCTGTAGCAGGACTACGGAGTGGTCTCTTCACCTCGAAACTCGAAAATGAATGTCGATGATGCTGCAGTCATCACCGAAATTATTTTCCAGCGACAGAGAAGAGCACTGATTTTCAAACTTTAAAATTCTTTGGAAACATAATCTTATTTGAAAATGTTTTAAATAATATACCTTAAAACTTGAACACAAGGTTTGAAACCATCGGAGATTAAATTCTCAAATTTCTTGTTTTAAATTCATTTCAGGTCCCAAATCAATTTATAAACAACTATTTATAAATTCATCTATAGAACAGTAAATGATAAATTAAGTATTATCATTTCAAATAATCAATTTAAATCAATTTATTAAGTTCCATAAATTTACTTATATATCAAAATTTATTTCATTAACCAAATTTTAAATAATATTGTGTGAGTTTGTTCTATCTAAGTGTTTTAAAAATCCTATCGACAGCGTTGATCAGACGAATCGATCGAAAACCCAAATCAACATCAACAACTCAAACAACACAGTATATAAAACAAAATATAGATTTACAATCACAATTCAAAATTTTTGGAAGAATAGATTGGGAACGAAAGACAAGACGATTAAATAACAGAGTAGGGAGATCGTAAGCTTAAGTAAATCGCGGGCAACCTTAACCGGGTCAACCGTGACTTAAAGAATAAGTTCAATGTGGATTTTTCTAGGGTAAATCTACATTCTATCTCAAGAGATAGAGTTTGGAATAACAAAAGATATTAGCATCTAAACCAAGGATAGATATAAATTTCTAGTGAATCGATGCTAATTGTAAAGGAGTTTCCCCCTTTTACAGTTCAATTTGAAATTGGTGAGACCGCCAACTCACTAAAAAGATCATTCGAAGCGAAGTTATAGGATACTCCAGAATCAAAAGAAGATGAATAATAAGGGACACAAATGGATTTTGGAACCGTAGGGAATGTTCCAAAATTCAAAGGAAATTTGAATCAAAGAGGAAAGATTCAAACTCGAACGAAAGTGATTCTGTAAATAATTTACCTTATATTCTAAGTTTTGCCTCAAAGCCAAAGGTCTGATACCAAATGTAACAACCAGGTATTTTCAACCATTCACATCCTCGCATGTCGGACTTGAATTTCTCAAAATACCACGTTGTAAATAAAATCTAGCAAATCTCAGAATTTACAGTAAATAAAAATCATAGATCATGGACACGGAGTAATAATAGTGTAGCGGAAGTAAAAGAAATTGTAGTTCATGAAGCTACCATGTAAATATGTCAGAGTCATATAAGATACAACGGAAGAAATAAAGTACAAAATGAATACTTGTCTCAAGATGATAACTAAGTACAAAATGAATACAACACTGGAATCAAAAGGATAACTGGAAGTGAAATAGATAAAACTAGATATGTGGATAATTTTCCAGTGATTTCAAATCTCCAGAAAGTGGAATCCCAATCTGTGAGTGCTCAGGCTGACCCGAGTGTAAATAAAAAATACAAACACTCGAGTCAGGACATACATAATTATACAATGTAAACCAACTCAAGTGAACTGTATTAAAGGTGCAAGTATGTGACGCCCCACCTCTATACCCACGCTAGCCAAGAACATTACGGTGAATGCTATCGACTAGCACGGAGAATAAGGCTGTTGAGGAGAGGCCATCCGTGTACTTGCTTTGTGCGAGCATCGATATGTCAGACAGTATAACATGCAATACTTTATCAAGAGGAAATCCGACATACCGACACAAACTCAAAGCTACTACACAGTGGCTATAATATCTTCGAAAACAAATACAGAAATAAACATAACATAAATTAGTCACAGATAATTCATATCACTAAGGCGGAAGAAGATATGAATATATAACTAACACATGGAAGTGTATATCAGAGTAGTGGTCAAAAAGATCCACAATAATACAAAAGAATAGCAACACGTGCTATACAAAAGAATACAACAATGAGTCTATAACTCAAGTGTATAACAAAATAAACTACTAATTTAAGTAGTTTGTCAAAAGTCAGAGAAGTCAATCCCAGGGGACAAGTCAAGCAGAAGCACCTGTAACATCTCGGTCTGACCCGAGTATTATTTAATAAGAAAATAATAAACGGATCAGTCTAACTATAAATATCAGATGCAACGATATAGAATAAGAGATATGACTAAACACATAATAATCACAATGCCTAGCTGTGATATATATAAGTAATTGAAAATCAACGAGAGATTAATCAATATCACCAAATCTACACAAGAATCAAAGAAATGTCATACTCCTCATTTCGTTCACCAAACCACAATAAATGACATATTATATCAATGCCAATCACAAAAGTCAATGACACACAAATTCACCAATACACAAATATCGATATAGCTTATCGATGGAAATCACGAAAATTAGTGAAACACAAATTCTAGAAATCATCTCAAGAAATCCAGAAATCACAAAAGTCAATGACGCACAAATTCACCAATACACAAGTATCGATATAGCTTATCGATGGAAATCACGAACATTGGTGAAACACAAATTCTAGAAATCATCTCAAGAAATCCAGAAATCACAAAGGGGGGAAGGCCTATCACAAACAGGAGCATAAAGCTCGCCAACACGTGTATCACAAACGGAACGCTAATTCCATGGTTGCTAACCATCACAAATTGAGCCGAAGCTCCACAAACGGCCCGAAGACCATGGGTTGCTACCCCACCAATTTGAGTCGAAACTCCACAAAACGGGGTTTAGTCTCCCTCGCAGACAAAGAGACATCGCACATTGCTACTCTAAATCACAAAGATGATCGTCATGATCAACGAGAAGTGTCAATTACACTAAGATAGTAAATATATGAGTTTAGCTTCATGTCCCATAACCACTTGCTTAACTTAAATATTTACGAACAAACTGTAGATCTCCACTATAAAATTGTCACAAGGGATTCAATCGAACAAGTCCAAGAATTAACCGACAAAGTGAACGCAAGCGTTTCATACCACTTGTTTTACTAAGTCGTTTAATTAGATTTCTCATACGAGTGAGGTAAAGGTTTATATATACTAATAGATTGGAAAACGGTTTTATAAATGAATTTGGTATTAAAATTAGTATTGAAATCGTTTGAGAAAAGAGTTTTGATATTTACTACTAGTATAGAAAACCTTTATATTTTTAAAGTGACAAAACACAAAGAAGATTGTAGGAACAATCAATCACTAAAATTCACATACGGAGATGTGAATAAAAATCCAACGAAACCGATAAAGAATCCATCAAAATGGATACTCAAAAATCCCTAAAAAGGAGTCATCAAAGTCATAACAAATGATAACAAGACATAGGAAACAACACGAATCGATTAAAGTTGGAAATTCAAACAACTAGGCGAAATAGGCAAAAATGCAGCAGGTCGGTCGGCCGGCTACAGAGCTCGGTCCACCGGACCCTGCTCTCAAAATTCCTCGGGAAACACTGTACTCGGTCGACCGAACCTTTAAACAGGGGAGTGCTTATGCACTAGGCAGCAGGTCGGTCGGCCGGCTACAGTTCTCGGTTGACCGGACCTGTTGCCAGTCCCCTCCCAGTCCATCCAATTGAGGTCCAACCTCCACCAAATTGCATTCTCTCGAGCAACGACACTAAGGGATCATGCCAATCAACTACTCGGCCCTATATGCTCCTTGATGCATCACCAAACACTTGTTCAAACATCAAAGTTATGATTTTTAAAGGATTGAACCCAAAACACTAAAAATTGGAATATTCGCCAAATCAATCCAAACCAAAAGCAAATGCACACGAATAAGTGTTAGGAATTCATACCTAACAATCGAAGATAATTATAAGCATAGATGTGAGATAAAAATCTCACCTTTTTACAAAATCAAACAAGAAGAAGCTTGAAAGAAAATGGAGAATCAACCTCTCTTCAACACAACCCAAATGAGCTTGGATCTATGCTCAAAACAAGAACATTCCCAAAATTAGGTTTAGGAATTTCTGAAATTGGTAAGAGAATAAGTTGGAGAAGAAGAAGAGAAGCTTACCAATGGGTTCTTCTATTAGTTTGGAGCAAGAGTTGATTTGCAAGAGAAAACTAGGGTTTTGGAGTTTTAATTTCCAATCTCTCCCACCATTATTGCCTTAGAACTGAAAAGAGGAAGGAAATGAGGGTGAATGGGGAAGAGTGGCTCAGTTCTGAGTATAAGTCCAAACATAGAGCTTAACCCAAACCCAAACCGAAGGTGAAAAGTAGCAAAAATCAACTTTCTCCAAACATATCGAAGCTTATACTCAAAAAGGTCGTAAACGGCATTTTAAACTCAATGGGAGTGGTCCCGAGTCCCAATTCGACCGTATGCAAAAAGTAGCTTTTCGGACTAAATTCCGAGTATTGATAAAATATTTAAATAAAATATTTAAATATAAAATCGATAAATATGCGGGTTGTTACAGACTCCACTCCTTAAAGAAATTGCGTCCTCGCAATATACAAGAAGAAGATATGTAGTAACAACCATAAAAGCATATTCAACACAAAAGAAATTTGAAATAAGAAGTTCACCTCAAAGAGCACGAGAAAGTAAGTCCGGATGTGTTCGCTCGATGTACTCTCTAGATTCCCAAGAACGATCCTTAGGATTTGAAGACCATTGAACTTTAACAAGCGGAACATCTTTATTTCAAAGTCGTTTGACCTCCGAAGCAATGATACGAATAGGATGTTGCTCATAAGTTAAATTAGGCGAAACTTCAATCTCTTCCACAAAACCGGGCTCAAGAATAGAATCGGAATCTCGAGGACATTTACGAAGTTGAGAAATGTGAAACACGTCATGGATAGCAGAAAATTGAGCCGGTAATAAAAGGCGATAAGCCATGGGGCCAATACTTTCAGTGATAGGAAATGGCCCAATATATCGAGGCGCTAACTTTCCCGATCGACAGAAACGTACAACACCTTTCATAGGTGAAACACGAATGAACACAAGATCTCCCACAGAAAATTCTAACTTCCTTCTTCGGTTATCGGCATAGGATTTTTGTCTACTCTGGGCTTCTTTAATTCTATGTCGAATAAGGTCAATTTTCTCTATGGAATCCCGAATAAAATCTGGACCTAAAACCAGCTTCTCACCGGCCTCAAGCCAACAAGAAGGAGATCGGCATGGCCTTCCATAGAGTGCCTCGAAAGGTGCCATACCAATACTAGATTGGAAGCTATTATTATAGGAAAATTCAACAAGTGAAATATGATCTTCCCAACTTCCACCAAAATCAAGCACACAAGAACGAAGAAGATCTTCAAGAGTTTGATTCACACGCTCAGTTTGTCCATCGGACTGGGGATGATAAGTGGTGCTAAAATTAAGCTTCGTTCCCAAAGCTTTTTGAAGACTCTTCCAAAATCCACTAGTAAACAATGGATCACGATCACTAACAATAGAAGTAGAAACTCCATGCAATTTAACAATCACTTTGATAAAGAGCTTGGCCAAAAGAGGAACGGTTCGGTTAGACCGAATGGGAATAAAATGGGCGGATTTAGTAAGTCTATCAACGATCACCCATAAGCTATCATGACCCGAACGAGAACGGGGAAGGCCATCTATAAAATCCATGGAAATATTGTCCCACTTCCAAATTGGAATTTCTAAAGGTTGCAATAACCCACCGGGCCTTTGATGCTCGGCCTTAACGAGTTGGCAAGTCATGCAACGCTTAACGAAGTTAGCGATGTCAAGTTTCATTCCCTCCCAATAATAAAGTCGCTTCATATCCGCATACATTTTACTACTACCGGGATGAATGGTGAATTTAGAACGATGAGAATCTTCTAAAATATCCTTACGAAGATCAACAATATTTGTTACGATAAGTCTACCAAATTTTCGAATGCCGCCACGAGAATCGATATCAAATTCTTTCAATCCTTCAAAATCAATTTTATCCCTAATATTTTGGCCAAGAAGAGCCATTTCGGGATCTAGCTTTTGAGCTTCAAGAATGTGGTCTAAAGGAGAAGGATGAGCCTCAATGCTACATAAAACAAGAGATGAACATAAATCGGATACACGGTCTCGAATCTCACAAGTGGATAAGATCTCGAAATCGTTCCATTCGGATATCATCATAGAAACAATAGCTTGTTGTTTACGGCTAAGAGCATCGGCGACACGATTACCCTTACCGCATGTATAAAGAATATCAAGATCATAAGGAGCAAGGAACTCGAGCCAACGTTGTTGACGTAAATTAAGTTCCTTTTGAGAAAATAAATACTTCAAGGACTTATAATCGGTATAAAGAACAAATTTCTCTCCTAAAAGATAATGACGCCAAATACGAAGGGCGAAAACAATAGCCGCGAGCTCTAAATAATGAGTGGCATATCTAGTCTCAACAGGCTTCAATTGCCTAGAAGCATAAGCAATTACACGTTCTCTTTGCATAAGAACGGCACCCAAACCAACGCGACTAGCATCGGTATAAATAACGAAATCTTGATTCCCCTCGGGAATAACGAGAATAGGAGCATCAGAAAGAAGTTCTTTTAATTTCTAAAAAGAAGCTTCACATTTGTCCGACCAAATGTATTTAATACCTTTCTTCGTTAAGCTAGTGAGAGGCACGGCAATCTTAGAAAAGTCTTTAATAAAATGACGGTAATAGCTCGCCAATTCTAGAAAACTACGAACCTCTGTCACACTCTCCGGTCTCTTCCAATCTTGAATCGCTTCAATCTTTGAAGGATCCACGGAAATTCCAGATTGGGAAATAATATGACCGAGAAACTTCACACGAGATTGCCAAAAGTGGCATTTAGAAAATTTTGCCTTTAATTGATTACTCCTAAGAGTTTCCAACACAATCCGAAGATGTTTTTCATGCTCCTCCTCGGTTTTAGAATACACAAGAATATCATCGATAAAGATGAGAACAAACCGGTCGAGGAAGTCTTTGAAAACTCTATTCATAAGGTCAACGAAATACGCCGGAGCATTCGTTAGACCAAATGGCATAACAAGCCATTCGTAAGATCCATAACGAGTACGGAATGATGTCAAAGGAATACTATCCTCTGCAATACGAAGCTGATGAAATCCAGTAGCTAAGTCTAATAGTGAAAAGACTCTAGCACCACAAAGTTGATCGAATAGATCATCAATCCGAGGTAAAGGATATTTATTTTTGATAGTAAGATCATTAAGCTTGCGATAGTCAATGCAAAGCCTAAGTGTTCCATCAGATTTCTTCACAAAAATAGCTGAAGCTCCCCAAGGCGAGGAACTAGAGCGAATAAATTGCTTCGTCTCCAATTCAGATAATTGTTTACGCATCTCCTCATTTTCTTTATTGGACATACGATACGGAGGGCGAGTGATAGGTTGAGCTCCAGGAATAAGATTAATTCTGAACTCAATTGCTCGCTTAGGTGGTAATCCTAAAACGGGCTCGAATAAGTCGGAAAATTCACGAACGACGTGAATAAGAGAAATAATATCACCCTCATCGTCATCATCGTCATCACGAGGATTTAAAGAATATAAAGATGCAACCAAACTGGAATCTGAATCTTTAAGATTAATAGAAATCTTCTTAACAGATTGAGGATGTCGAAGATGAATAGTCCGCTCAGGACATAGGATATGAGCTTCATAACGGTTAAGCCAATCCATTCCCAAAATCATTCCAAAGCCTAAATATAGCATGACATGCAAATCGGCTCGGAAAGAAAAATCACACAAAATAATCTCGACATCTTTACACAATAAACTGATTGTCGCGGATCCACCAACCGGATTCGCAATTCTCAAAGAAGTCATTAAACACAAAACATCCAAGGAAAAGTATCAATAAGCTCTTTTGATATAAAAGAGTGGGACGCACCCGTATCAAAAAGAACTCGAATAGGATGATCACGAAATAAAATAATTCCGTCCAGAATAGAACGAGAAATACCTTGGCCACGAGATGTGTTGCCATGGGCTTGAGCAACATTAAGCTTTCCCTCCTTCTTGCCCTGAAGCTTGGGGCATGAAGATATAACATGACCGAGAACTTTGCAGTAGCGACAAGAGAGAGACCTTGGGCACTTGTTCGCATAATGGTCCTTCGAACCACAATTATAGCATTCCCCACGACCAATGGAAGAAGTCTTTGCCACGGAGGTTGCTTGCTTCCTTTTCTTATTAGGATAGGGGCCTTTGAATTTGTTTGGCCTCTTCTTGTTGTTGAAGTTTGGTTTGGAACGCACCACTTCAACATCGTTCTCCGTATCCGCCTCTTCAAGACGAAGAGCAATATCAACGAGTTGGTCGAAAGAAACTTCTAATTTTAGAAGTAATGGCTTCTTGAGATTTTTGTTTAAGCCATAGACGAACCTATGGTTCTTCTTTAAAGGGGTGTTGATGTATTCAACCCATATTTGGAAAGCGACTCAAAGGAGGCGACGTAATCAGTCACGGAGGACTCACCTTGAACAAGGTCTATAAATCGTCGAGCCAATGTCACTTTCTCTGCTTCTGGTACAAATTTCAATTCGAAGCGTTCTCGAAATTTCTCCCAGGTGAGATCCGCTTCATTAATCTCAGAAATAAGAAGCTCGTACCAGTCCAATGCTCTTTCTCGGAGCATACTAGAGGCCACCTGAACTCGGTGAAGGTCAATAAGATTCATGCAAGAAAAGATTCGGTCGCATGACCTTAGCCAGGCCTGTACTTCAATAACAGTTTCGGAACCTTTAAATGGCTCCCCACCCAAATTAGTGTAATCGCTACACAAGCGTGCAAATCCCGACTATGGGTGAGTAGGTTCCGGGTTAGCTCCAGCTGCTTGAGCATTTGTCACTAAATCAAGAAGCTGTTGAGCGGTCATAAAAACTCCATCTTGGGGTGGAACACTAGATGGTCCAGCTCTGGGACGGCCTGGTCTAGACATTCCTCTTCCTTAGAAAGAAAGAAGAGCAAGAAGAAGATTATTCACTAATGTATATCAAGCAATATTGATAGACAAAACAAGGAATCATAAAAGAAAATAGGATAGAACGGTACGTAGATCCGAATAAAATCCTAAAGCACGACTCCTAAGAAAGACTTAGGATGATGATCCTTGTTATAATATTCCATATTGTTCCGAAGTTTAGCTCTGATACCAAGCTGTGACGCCCCACCTCTATACCCACGCTAGCCAAGAACATTACGGTGAATGCTATCGATTAGCACGGAGAATAAGGCTGTTGAGGAGCGACCATCCGTGTACTTGCTTTGTGCGAGCATAGATATGTCAAACAGTATAACATGCAATACTTTATCAAGAGGAAATCCGACATACCGACACAAACTCAAAGCTACTACACAGTGGCTATAATATCTTCGGAAACAAATACAGAAATAAACATAACATAAATCAGTCACAGATAATTCATATCACAAAGGCGGAAGAAGATATGAATATATAACTAACACATGGAAGTGTATATCAGAGTAGTGGTCAAAAAGATCCACAATAATACAAAAGAATAGCAACACGTGTTATACAAAAGAATACAACAATGAGTCTATATCTCAAGTGTATAACAAAATAAACTACTAATTTAAGTAGTTTGCCAAAAGTCAGAGAAGTCAATCCCAGGGGAGAAGTCAAGCAGAAGTACCTGTAACATCTCGGTCTGACCCGAGTATTATTTAATAAGAAAATAATAAACGGATCAGTCTAACTATAAATATCAGATGCAACGATATAGAATAAGAGATATGACTAAACACATAATAATCACAATGCCTAGCTGTGATATATATAAGTAATTGAAAATCAACGAGAGATTAATCAATATCACCAAATCTACACAAGAATCAAAGAAATGTCATACTCCTCATTTCGTTCACCAAACCACAATAAATGACATATTATATCAATGCCAATCACAAAAGTCAATGACACACAAATTCACCAATACACAAATATCGATATAGCTTATCGATGGAAATCACGAAAATTGGTGAAACACAAATTCTAGAAATCATCTCAAGAAATCCAGAAATCACAAAAGTCAATGACGCACAAATTCACCAATACACAAGTATCGATATAGCTTATTGATGGAAATCACGAAAATTGGTGAAACACAAATTCTAGAAATCATCTCAAGAAATCTAGAAATCACAAAGGGGGGAAGGCCTATCACAAACGGTAGCATAAAGCTCGCCAACACGTGTATCACAAATGGAACGCTAGTTCCATCTTTGCTAACCATCACAAATTGAGCCGAAGCTCCACAAACGGCCCGAAGACCATGGGTTGCTACCCCACTAATTTGAGTCGAAACTCCACAAAACGGGGTTTGGTCTCCCTCGCAGACAAAGTGACATCGCACATTGCTAGTCTAAATCACAAAGATGATCGTCATGATCAACGAGAAGTGTCAATTACACTAAGCTAGTAAATATATGAGTTTAGCTTCATGTCCCATAACCACTTGCTTAACTTAAATATTTACGAACAAACTGTAGATCTCCACTATAAAATTGTCACAAGGGATTCAATCGAACAAGTCCAAGAATTAACCGACAAAGTGAACGCAAGCGTTTCATACCACTTGTTTTACTAAGTCGTTTAATTAGATTTCTCATACGAGTGAGGTAAAGGTTTATATATACTAATAGATTGCAAAACAGTTTTATAAACGAATTTGGTATTAAAATTAGTATTGAAATCGTTTGAGAAAAGAGTTTTGATATTTACTACTAGTATAGAAAACCTTTATATTTTTAAAGTGACAAAACACAAAGAAGATTGTAGGAACAATCAATCACTAAAATTCACATACGGAGATGTGAATAAAAATCCAACGAAACTGATAAAGAATCCATCAAAATGGATACTCAAAAATCCCTAAAAAGGAGTCATCAAAGTCATAAAAAATGATAACAAGACATAGGAAACAATACGAATCGATTAAAGTTGGAAATTCAAACAACTAGGCGAAATAGGCAAAAATGCAGCAGGTCGGTCGGCCGGCTACAGAGCTCGGTCCACCGGACCCTGCTCTCAAAATTCCTCGAGAAGCAGGTCCGTCGGCCGAACACTGTACTCGGTCGACCGAACCTTTAAAAAGGGGAGTGCTTATGCACTTGGCAGCAGGTCGGTCGGCCGGCTACAGTGCTCGGTCGACCGGACCTGTTGCCAGTCCCCTCCCAGTCCATCCAATTGTGGTCCAACCTCCACCAAATTGCATTCTCTCGAGCAACGGCACTAAGGGATCATGCCAATCAACTACCCGGCCCTATATGCTCCGCGATGCATCACCAAACACTTGTTCAAACATCAAAGTTATGATTTTTAAAGGATTGAACCCAAAACACTAAAAATTGGAATATTCGCCAAATCAATCCAAACCAAAAGCAAATGCACACGAATTAGTGTTAGGAATTCATACCTAAAAATCGAAGATAATTATAAGCATAGATGTGAGATAAAAATCTCACCTTTTTACAAAATCAAACAAGAAGAAGCTTGAAGGCAAATGGAGAATCAACCTCTCTTCAACACAACCCAAATGAGCTTGAATCTATGCTCAAAACAAGAACATTCCCAAAATTAGGTTTAGGAATTTATGAAATTGGTAAGAGAATAAGTTGGAGAAGAAGAAGAGATGCTTACCAATGGGTTCTTCTATTAGTTTGGAGCAAGAGTTGATTTGCAAGAGAAAACTAGGGTTTTGGAGTTTTAATTTCCAATCTCTCCCACCATTATTGCCTTAGAACTGACAGGAGGAAGGAAATGAGGGTGAATGGGGAAGAGTGGCTCAGTTTTGAGTATAAGTCCAAGCATAGGGCTGAACCCAAACCCAAACCCAAGGTGAAAAGTAGCAAAAATCAACTTTCCCCAAACATATCGAAGCTTATACTCAAAAAGGTCGCAAACGGCATTTTAAACTCAATGGGAGTGGTCCCGAGTCCTAATTCGACCGTATGGCAAAAGTAGCTTTTTGGACTAAATTCCGAGTATTGATGAAATATTTAAATAAAATATTTAAATATAAAATCGATAAATATGCGGGTTGTTACAAAGTAACTTAAAGGATGCTTGGGACCACCCATCCTCTAAGGATCTGTAAACTATTTACTATGTAGTAATATTGCGGTATTATAATAATATCTATCAGTAAAATAAACTTACTTTAAAATAGCGTTAAGGAGTGACCCAATATTCCCCTTAACACAAATAATGCCAGTAGTCTATACAGTACTTGCATATCTCCTGATCGGGAGACTATGAGAAGACTCTGCATAGGTACGACACAAATAGAAACTCGTAGTAAAGGCTCGATATGGTAGGTAACACGGCACACAAGGCAATGCCAGGGTAGATATACCAATTACGACACTCGGGCTGGTGGTAACGCAGCAGCCACATACGCCCACCTCGAAACACATTTCCAAAATCGAACGGGCGCCCAAACAATCACAAAAGCAATAGAATGGTATCAAAGAAATACGTCTGACCAGTGGAGCTACCCCTTTTGTCCCGAGACCGCTCCTATTTCTGCCACCCTATGCTAACTCACGGGAGTTGGGTCCACGTAATATACCTCAAGTGTAACGATGCCGATTTTTAATTAAAATTAAATTGTTAATTAAAATAAATTTTGGATAAAATTGTAAATTAATTTGAATTTTTCAAATTTAATAGGATATTTGGACATTGATTTCAGAATTTAAACTGTGGATTTGAAATTCTATATTTAGTATCTATAAATAATAAAAATATCCCATAAATTTATCAATTAAAATAAATAATATATTTAAACTCTTGTACTTTATTTTGAAAATAAATTGGAAAGAAATCTTAACTAAATAAAAATAAGTGGAATAATATATAGATAAATTCCAATTTTATTTTGAGTTAAATTTTTTGAAATAAAGATTGTTTTAAAAAAAGTCATTTAAATTTAAAATCTTATATATATGTATATTACAAGTATGAGTAAAAATTGAATACATGCTGAAATTTAATTTAAATTTTATTCAAGGTGAGTGTGGATATAACAAATGGACATAAGTGTTTATATTTCAAGTTTAAAAATTGAAGTTTTGATTTAGATTTAAAATGAATTTTTTAAAAAGTAAGTAGCATTTTAAAATTATTAAGATGTAATATATATATATTAGTTAAATTCTTTCAACATTGAACATGTACATATATATACAAATGAATGAAGATATATATTTATTTATAAAAGTGTATATAATTTAGAAAATAAAATATGTAGAACTTACTTTTTCCTTGTAAAAATCGAAGGGGCTGAACATACATTCACAATGGAGTAGGATAATGAACAAAATCTAGAGCATATGATTTTCTTCTTACAAATGGCACAAGACATCATTACTCAAATAAATTAATCAAATAAAAAAATTTCAGAAACTTTTCACCTTACCAATTCAAAATTTTAAAACCTCCAAATCTCTGAAAAGTTTAGTAACCAAAAGATCTTGCAATCTTTAAACTCCAACACTCAAGCAAGGAAAATTCCGAAAAAAGAGAAAAGAAAAAAAAAGTAAAAAACTGCCTATCTTCAATTCAGTTCAAAAGACAAAGAAAAATATATGAATCATCTTAAAGTTTTAGGCTCAGGTAAGTTTTTAAAAACTTTATAGTTTATGAAATTATGATTTTAAAATCAAGTTTTTAGCAATCAATTCCAAATTCAAAACTGCAGATTTGTCAAAACAGTGAAGCTTCAGGTTTGCCAATGGAAATAAATTAAAAGGCAAGTAACTTTATTTTCAAAAATTTGAACTTGAAGTTATAATTTCTAATGAAGAAAGAATTTAATACAATAACATTCAATAAATTGTAGGAAAAATCAAGTTTAAAGCTAAACTTGGTTTCTGGTTTCAAAACTGCAGAAAAAAGAAGGAAAGCTTCTCTGATTTTTCAAACTATAAGTAAAATAAAAAAAACTATTGTTATTAATGATTAAGTAAATGAATACAATAAGGAATAATCAAAGATCTGTAACTTTAATTTGCAGATCTAAACTCCAAATTTAAATAGGAAAAGGAAGGAAGTTACAGGCTTTCATCTCTGTTTTGAAAAACTATCAAAAGCATTATGTCATTTGGAAATTGTGAGTAAACCTTGGTTTTTATTTCAATCTTTGTTGCTGTGTGGATGGTTGAATGATTAGGAAAGTTTAGTCTTTGGTTTGCTTGCAAAAGTCTTGAATATATGATTGAATTGTGGCCTGTGCATGTTGATTTTACAAAATGCTAATCACTGTTGTAACTTCAGGAAAATAAAAACCTGACAAACTAAAGTTGATTTGTTGCTAGCTTTGTATAGATTGAAGTGTTGAATTGAAAATGGTTCAGATGCTTCTAAATTGAATTTTAAAAATATGTATATGAACCAAAACAAAAAAATGTATGCATGGGAATGTTATTTTTTCTTCTCTGTTTCATTGCTCTCTGATTTACAGTAAATCATATCAAAATCCAACTCAAATCTTTCTCTTCCCCATTTCTTCTGTAAATGAATTGAAAAACAAGTTGAAGTTTTGCTTTAAAAACTGTACTATGTTCCAAAAATTAAAATTTAAGCTAAAGCTATATAGTTTCTGTAATGACCTATAAATTTTTAATAATTAAAATTGTTAAATTGATAAAATTTTGGTAATTTAATGTGATGAAAAATAAACTTTGTAATAAAATAAGGAAGGAATGTTAAAGTGGTAATGCATATTTTATTCATAAGGTAATATAAAAGAATGAAACTTATCTAAATGAATTTATTTGAGGATTCAATCATAATAAATGAACACATTTAACAAATTCAATATAATTAAGAACAACTGTTAATACAAAGGAAAGGAATTAATTAAATTCGTCAGGTCATTGCTTGATTTCTTGCCTTTTTCTACATGGCCACTTTATTTCTTGCTTTAGCCATACAAACTTTTTCCTAGCAGTGTATTTCTCATTTTAAAATCATGTACAGGAAGATTTAATTCTCATTTCAAAACTCCTCGTTTTCGTTTTCATTTAAGAATAAAACATATCTACATTTCTTTCTCCTTAACTTATGCCTTTTCTGTTTCTGAGCATTTACTCTCACTTTGCTTGCCATCCAAACCATCTACGTATCAACCCAAAAATTTTAAAAATGTTTTATTTATTTAATTTAGATAATTTTTTTAAAATATAAATTGTGGTGTGGATTAATTCCACACATGTATTAATAGAATATTTTTCCGAAAATGTAAATTTTGTCAATGTGGTCAAACTTTGACTTTTAAATTTAAAAAATTAAAAGTTTAATTTTTTTGAATTTTATCTTTTATTTTGAAAGTAAATAAAATTTTAAGAATGTTACTTTTTGTTTCGTTGAAATCTGACTTATAATGTGAAAGTTATGCCTTTTTTACTATTGTGTGTAATTTGCTGTATTTAACAAAATTGTTTATTTTAAATTATATAAATAATATTTTATTTAGTCATGTAATGTTCTAATTTATGTTTTCAGGGGTAAAATAACTTTTTTGTATATATTTTGGTTTTAAAACGTTTTTAAAAGTGTAATTGACATTTTTCAGTGTCAGTTGTATTTTGTTTACAATTTTAAATTTCCAACTTCAATTAATTTAAGAAATTCTTTATTTATTTCATATTTTTCTTAATAACTTATTTTATTATTTTATTTTAAACTTTTTGTTTTATTTTAAAACAAAACGTTGAATTTTTAATCACCCAAATGTTATAAATATAAACAAATGTCTATAATTCCTATTTTGGTTAAAGTCTAACATTAATTGGAGTTTTAAATTTTTAATCCTAGCTTCCTAATCTTTTATAATAACTGAATATATTTGTAACAACGTTTTATTTCATTTTTGTTCTTTTAAAAAAATGGATTATATACCTTTTAAAATTAAATAATTAATATTTTACTTATATACATCCATTTAAGTAATAATTTTTTAACTAAATGGTAAATGAATAAAAAGGATGTAAGCAAAATCATATTTTATTATAATTTTAAAAGTTATAGTGTATAAATAACCTATTTAATTAAACCTTTAATTTGTACGTTTAAAGTGTACGTTCATATCCGTTTGGCTGATTTATTTGGCGCTATAAAAGTACGTTATTTTCTTTTGCATATTTACTTAATGAATAAGTAACGACTATAATTGAAATAAGTACGTGCTCATTCTTTCCTTAACTTTGCTATTTGAAAAAAAAATTCCGTGCATTTTGGGAGGGAAATTCAACCGTGACTTGGCATTTACATTTAAAGATATCCCACTTTCCTTTACTTCAATTTGTTAATAAGTATGAAATCATTGATTTCCCCTAACGTTCAAAATTTATTGCTTACCATTTTTCTTCCCCTTGATCAACGCAACCACTGATAAATAAGCTACTCGCGTGCGTGTTCCTTGCCGTTCAAACATATTTATTTCTTGCATTTTTAACAAACGCAATTTTCTCTTAAATCAAACATCACGCGCTAATTCCTCCTGACAGTTTCAAAGTTAATTATTTCCTGCCGTTTCTTCAAGGAATCAATACTAGTTTTCATTTAAATACTCAACAATGTACGTAAATAATTTTCACCACATTCCCATTTTATAAATATTTCTTGCGTTTTAATCAACGCATTTACTTCCTAATAAATTTTAAACATGTACAAAATGTTTGCCAAAGATTTCTTGTAGTTTCCTTTTGCTAAATTCACGCAACCAATACCACTGTAAATATTCGCTCAAATCTTTCTTGCCTATATTCGCTAACCTAAATCAACGCATTTTTCCCCTAATAACATAAAGAAAACATCACGTATCAATCAAAGATTTGTTTGCCATTTTTTTAATTTGTTTTCACACGTAAAAAATTTTTGGCCAAAAGTTTGCCATGATTTGTGCATCCTCTCTCATATTTATAGGCAACGAAAACTTCTCCTTATGAATACTCAAGCACGTCACAAATATTTCTTGCATCTCATTTTGCTTCATCTTCCTGCTATTTGCATGAGCTTTTGGGCTATCAGGTAATGGCGCATGTTTTTCTTACTATTATTATCTTTTTCTCTCCTTTTTGCTTCACGCTTGTTCCACTGGCTCACACGAATGCTCGACCACCTATAGCCCTCCACCCCACCGCAGCTGCACCACCTCTCCTCTAACATGCAGTGGCCGAGCCATGTAGCAACTATGAACAAACATTTGAGGATATAAAACGCTTGCATCACCTCTGTATTCATTACAGCATCTTGAATTAAAAAGAAAGAAGATTTCCCCTACCATGCATGCATGCGTTTTATAACATGAGCGTGGACAGGAAAGGGTACGTGGGGAGTTGGGGGAGTTATGTGGTGAAGTAGTCAAGCAAATTTGGTCCAATTATCCTTTATCTAATCCCGTTCTAATTTTTCTTTATTTAAAATTTTCTTTGTCCGTAATTCAATTCGCGTACTCATTTTATTTATTTATCTTGTTTCAAGATGAAAATTGGTTTATCTCATCTTCCAATATTTGATCGTGCTTACTATACGCTGTTTCCGGTGTGGTTATCCTAGTTTTGAGTCTAATCTTCAGCAGCATAGAGGTGAGTATTTCTCACCCGACAAACGTACTTATAGATCTGTAAATTATTAACAAGTGAAATTGTAGAATGATTTTATTTTATATTTTAATTGCCTGTGATAAATTTATGATGTTTAAAAAAACCCCGTTATTAAATTTACCCATCATCAGTTATATTTTATACTGTTATATTATGTTGTTATAACATTTATTTATTTACTGTTTATCACTGCAAGTCCCCTGTAGAATAGAATCGTTACGTGTTGAAATGATACGTCTGAATCATATTTGTTATTATTCTTTTATTTATTATTAACTTGGGATTGCGGGTTTGAAACGATAGAACCCGGATTTTTTTTTGTAAATTACGGATTGAATGATATATTATCCGTATCACTTGACCTAGGTTAGAGAATATTATACAGACCCATGGTTATATATATATATATATATATATTATGGAAATATTAAATATTTTTAAATTAGAATGTTATAATATTTTGTTTAAAAATTCGATTTAAAAATGATTCTTATAAGTATAGTGATATTGTTCAAATTAAAAATGTAAATAAATAATTGTTCAGAATTTAAAATATAAATTTATTCTTGTAAATTTTGATTTGTAAAATAAAATGGAATTCAAGTTAGGAAATAAATTACGATGTTTTGGCTAAAATTTGAATAAGTAAATAAGTAAAGGGTAAAGTTGTCTATGAATTAAATAGTTAAATAAAGTGAATACTTAAAAATGGAAGTTGAAATATAACCAAATTTAGAATGTAAAGTGGTTTAGGAATAAAGGTAAGTTAAGAAATTGATTATAAATTTAGTTTATTTTTGAAGTGGTACTTGAGCTTAATTATTAAGTAAAATTTATAGAGAATTTTTCACTTGATTTTAATAAGTATAGAGAAGTTAGATATATATTTGAAAATTTTACTTTAAAATAATCATAAATTATTGAGTAATTTAAATGAATATGCAAAGGTGGAAAATATTATTATATAAGCTAAATTGGTTTAATTTAAGGTTTAATTATTGTTGAAATTATATTGAACTCTAAAATTTAATTTACTCCAATCTGTTGTAAAGGATATTACCGCACTGCGCAAGTGCTGTAGTTGATACAAATGAACTAAGGCTAAACCTTTGGGATTTATACTGGATTTTGTAAGAATTATAACTTCACTTTTAAATAGTTCTAAATGTAGTATTTTGATTGAAACATAAAGCTATTTTGAATTCTTTATAACCACGGGTAATAATAACGTTGATTGTTAAAGAGACCGGGATCGGATATGGGCATACTCTCTGTCGATACCAAAAACCACTTTGACAACCGTGTACGCGGTGGAGATTCCAGAATGAAGTAGGATAGTGGTGACATTTCCTTTTAGGTAAATACATGGACCCGACTTCCGTGAGTTGGCATAAGGTGGCTAAAACAGGAGCGATTCTCGGATTAATTAGGTAGCACCTTTGATCGAACGCACTTCTTCGTATGCCATTCCATTACTTTGTGATTGTTTGTGCGCACCTTTGATTTAGGAGTGTTGCTCGAGATGGGTGGTAGTAGCAGCTATGCGTTACCACCGGTCCGGATGCGTAATTGGTATATCTACCCTGGCGTTGCCTAGTTGTGCATAGCGAGCCTTTTACGAGTTTGATTTTCTCCCGTATCCCGTGTGGTATCCTCTGGTGGCTTCCCGATCAGGAGGGACTATGATATTGGATGAACTACTGGGACTATTACGTGTTAAGGGGAATATTGGGTCACTCCTTAACGCTATTTAAAAGTAAGTATAGGAACTATTATAATAGCGAAGTATTACTACATAGTAAATAATTTAACGGATGCTCAAAGGATGGGCGGTCACAAGCATCCGTTAAGTTAATTGCACTCTATTACAGTTCACTTGAATTATCTTACACTGTATAAGTATGTATATCCTGACTCGAGTGTTTGTGTTCATTTCTTACGCTCGGGTCGGCCTGAGTTTCAGTTCGGACTTCATCCCCGGAGCTAGAACTTCTGCAGATCATCTCTCTTTTCAAGCTGCTGTCAAGTTTCTGTTCAGTTCTTATTTTAGCTTTTGTAATCGAGACAATTGATATTGGGATTTTTTTTTCTGTGGTTTATTCAAACTATATTTGGTTTTAAAGATTATGTAAGAATTTCTTGATTTGAGACTATTGATAGTGGCTTCATGAACCACTAAATTATTTTTAAATTCCACTGCTAGTATTCTAATTTCTGTGTCTGTGATTCTATGATTATTTATTTACGGTATATTCTAAGATTTTCTAAATTTTATTTACAATGCGGTATTTTGAACAATTCAAGTCCGACATGTGCGGATGCGAATGGTTGAAAATACCAGGTCGTTACAGTTTCCTTTGGAAATTTATTAGATGCAGTCACCACTTGTTTTTTTGCAAGAAAATTCGAACTCTACAGATTTCAACTTCAGGAGTATCATTTGAAACTACTTCAAAAGTGATGATTTTAGAAACAAAATTTTAACTTTTTCATTGAACATTCGTCTGGGAAATGGAAGTTGAATTGAAATTGAATTTTTGAGCAATTCTGGTTATCCATGAAATTATGGGCCTTGAGTTCATGGTGGAAGCAAGATCTAATATTCATGATCCCCAGAAAAATACTAGATTAATTTATAAATCATTGCATTTTTAATTCATGGTCAAACTAGGGTTTAATTACCCATTATTGTTCACGGCCGAAATGATGGTGCTGCACCATCTACAGGTGATCGGACTACACGTCAATGGTGCTAAACACGGCGTAACGCGATGACGAAGCTAGGGTCGAAGTTTGGTGGCCTATAACGTACTGAGGAGGCGGCGTGAGGCACTTTTCCGATGACGTTTCAGATGGGTTTTGGGTCGAAGGTTCTCTATAACAACCCTCATATTTAAGGATTATATATTTAAATGTTTTATTTAAATATAGCGTCGTCAGTCGGATTTAGGTCCGAAAGGTCACTTTTTGCAAACAGTCGATTTAGGACTCGAAACCACTTCCATTGAGTTCAAAATGGCGTTTGCGATCTTTTTGAGTATAAGCTTTGATATGTTTGGAGTAAGTAGGATTTTGCTACTTTTTCTATTTGGGTTTTGGGTTTGGGTTCAGCCATTAGCTTAGCTTAATACCCAACTCAGTCCCCTCTCTTCTCCGTTCACTCGTTTTCTTTACTTAAACTCAACACAACTGAAAATGGGGGAAAGGAAGAGGAATTAGAAACTCTAAGCCCTAGTTTCCTCTTGCAAACTCGAATTCTTGCTCCATAATCCAAGAGAAGCTATTGGTAAGCCTCCTCTTCTTCTTCTCCAACTCTATTCCTCTTCAATTTCAGAAATTTCCTAAACTTAACTTAGGAAATACATGTTTTAACTTAGGTCGAACCTTGTAGAGTAGAAGTGAAGAGTGGTTGGTCCTTTCTTTGCATTTGAGCATCACACCTTTGTTTTAGAGTTAAAAAGGTGAGTTTTTAAACTTACATCTACGTTTATAACTTTCATTGTTGTTAGGTATGAATTCCTAACATTTATTCATGTTCATTTGCTTTTTGTTTGAATTGATTTGGTGAATTTTTCAATTTTGGTATTTTGAAGTCAAAATCTTTAAAGATCCTATCTTGGATGTTTGAACATTTTATTTGTGGCATATCGAAGAGCCTATAGTGTTGGGTTGTCGATTGGCATAAATCCCTAGCATCCATCGCTCGTTCGATCGCATTTCGGTTTGGATTTGACATTTTTGTTCTAGGCTGTTTTTTGTCCAGCAGAAAATTTCAGACGTCTGTAACCAAATTCAAACGTCTAGTTGAAAAATCCAAACGTCTGGAGAGGGGTCTGGAAAAGGCAGAGACTAAATCCAGACGTCATAAACAAAATCCAGATGTCTGAAATCAAATTCAGATGTCTGGTTGAAAATTTCAGTCGTCTAAAATGGCCCAGGAATTAAAAAGAGAGAGGAGAAAAGCATATATTTTCCAGAACATATTTTCCAAAACATAGGGCCAGAAGTCTGGAAACATCTACTAGACGTCTGGATCTGTCAATTTTGCCTATTTTGGCTATTTTTGAGTTAATTTCCAACTTTTATTGATTCGTGTTGATTCCAATTAGTTGTTATCGCATTTTTGGACTTTGATGATTCCTTTTTGATTTCATACACGGGTTTTAATAAAATAATCTTCTAACTTTTATTAAAAGCTCGTTTCTCCAAATTATAAATTCTAATTAAAACACACACGATTTCGCACTCCGAGCGAAGTGGGAGGAGAATTAAATAATTAGATAAAACGCGTGCAATGAACGCACGCATTCATCTTCTCACTTAATTCACAATCTATTCGTTTGAACGTATTGACCTTTGTGTCTGGTTTACCAATGAGATGAGGTAAACTTTGTACTACTTTGAGTGTGAAATTGACTAACGGAGTAAATCGTTTAGTGCGAACGGGTGGTCAAGGGACTCACGCTAATTCTTTTCGGGTTCCTTTTCGAGAGCTGTGACACATTCTGCCAGTTAGTGGTGTCCAGTACTGGGCCTTCGTACCTTCACCACTACAGTTTGTTTCCTTTGGGATAGTGTCTTCAGACGGTCTCCTTTAGGTTTGTTGCCTTCGGGTATGTTGCCTTCGGGTATGTTGCCTTCGAGTTTGTACCTTCGGGTTTGTGCCTTCGGGTTTGTTTCCCTATTGTATCGCTTTTGGAGTTGGTCATTCGTCACCGCTCGAGTGATATTAGGATTGGAGACTTCAGGCTAATGGATCCTTGTTTATACGTTACTGAGCACATGTAATTTTTTTGTTGTTTCATTGATATGTATATTCCCCATGCATCGCCCTTCGGTGTTGGTCTTTTTGAGCCGCATGATATATAGCGGTTAACTTCATTAGTATTTGTTATTTTCCTTTTTGGCTTGTTTTGGGATATTCATATCTTTTGTTAGATGATTGTGTTATCTCTTTTAGAGATATTTGTTATACTTTATGACCTTGCAGGTTTATTGTTGTTCAGTTTATCTAACTGATTTGTTAGCTAGACCGACTCGTGTATTTATACTCGGGTCAGACCGAGATGTTTCAGGTTAGGTACTTTTGGACTTAGCCTATTTTGCTTCCGCATGGACTATTTAGCTTGCTCCTTTTTGTTATAGTTTTGTGTATTCATTTTTGTTGTAACTCTGATATGTATTCTTTTGGACTCGCCTCACTACAACAAAACATGTTATTAATAACGCCATTCAATAGCACCTTATTCAAAAGCGTTATTGATTACATTTAATTATTTATTTTCCTTACTAGGTTAACACATACTCAGTTCATGTAACGCCCCAAAACAAAATTACCCCTCTCAAAATTTTCATTTCCCTCTCAAAGCACTTAATCGTTCTCCTCTTCCTCCCAAAACCCTAAATTTTCGTCTCCCTCCTCATCGCTCGCCATCGCTCTTAAGCTGTTTCGATCTTCGCTCATCGCTCATCACTCATCGTTCGCCATCGCCACCTCCGATCTCCGCTCATTGCTCTTCAGCTGTTCCCAAGTCTAAGTGTCCAGAACCCCCAAATTATCTGCTTTGATTTCTAGGTTATGTTTATTAACTGTTTTAATTCGACTTTATCATTTGGTTATGATTATATTTGCGTTCAAATTCGTTAGGAACTGTTTTATTTCTAGGTAAGTTCAAATTTGTCATAAAACAAACAAGGGATTCTGATTTGGATTTCACTCGGTTGAAATATTAGATGTGGTCCAATGCTAAACAACACTGGGTTAATACCCACAAATATATAAATTTCTTTACATCCACAAATTTTTCTTCTGTTGTTTTAGTGTATTTCATCTTTAAAGGTATACCGAAATTATAAAAGTTGGGTAGTCTTTTCAGTTTCATCTTAAAGCATAAGAAGATTATTAAATGTGCACCAATTTTTGTTTTTTATGCACTAACATTATAATGGAAGGAAAAGAAAGGTGAAAAGATAAGAATTTTTTAGCGTGCATTCAAAATAACTGATATAAATATCACAACCTCTACATAAACAGCAAATAATTTCAATTTAATTGAACCACACTTTATATAGTTAGTGTTTTAACAACTGATGTCGATATCAAGCTGCACATTGTTTAATCAGCCAAACCTACTCAATTATAGGCCTTTTAACATAAAGAGCAATGAAAAAGAATGCTTTTATTAATTCAACCACCAGTACTAGTGTTATCGCTGTGTTTGATCAAGTCTCACTCTTTTCGTTTTGAACATTATTTGTTTGTCTGAATTTTGCGTCTATATTGATCGTATTTTATTAAGAGCAGCATTTACAATATCCAGAAATCTGCAAGATTCAAGCATTCTTTTTTTACTTCACAGGTTATGGTGGTGGGTGGTGAGATTGCTGAGGATGATGAAATGGTTTGGGATTTTAATGTGTTGGAAAATGAGAAGAAGGTTTCTGTTGAAAAGTTTCGGAGCTGGGTCTTGAGTTGTGCGCCTGGTATTTTCAATTGTTTGTCAAAGTTTGTTATTGAGAGGATAAAAGCTTTTGGTGTTGAACCTTCTCCAGAGGTAATGCAATTTATTTTATTTTCTTACAAACTCTGTAGACAATGCAAAGCAGGACACTGCTTCTTCAGGCTTTGCATCCGCTATATCATTAGTCATTATTATACCACTTGGTGGATGCCATAGCTGAGGAGCTATACTTGCAGTTACAGTAGCCTACGATATATAAATGAACCAAAAAATATTTAGCAACTTTAATTAAGTGATATGGTACAAATCTATGACCTTAGCATGCACTATTGTAAGGATTATCTTTACTTACCTTTCCACTTGAGTTGCGATCATTACGAGTCCACTTCCATAGTAAATGGACGGCGTTGGATATGAGTCAAGTGTGTAATCTACTGAAGCACGACTAATGATATTGAATGCAATTGTTTTGCAAAGAGTTTTCTCCATTTTTTTAAAAAGGGGAGTGAACAAGGTTACCACGTTTTCTATTGGAGGTATCTAAATCTTTTTTTCTATTTGAATTTTCTGTAGTGATAATTAGTTTAATGCTATAAATGATGTTTTAAGTTTGAACAGGTGTAGAAAACATAGGATCACTTAACAGGTGCATTTAAGCTGCTGATGGCCATGGCAGATGTTGATTACTTCCTAAATCAGCAGGTATCTTATTTTCTTTATATTTTTGGCATAATTTTATCTAGTGATATAGTCAACCATTATTAATAGGGACCTTACTACCCAAAAGCTAATAATCAAGCTGTCAAACGTATCAAACTTAGACATTAGCATCTAATCATGCTCCTCTGACTGGTTATCAGCAGTTCTATAATTTTAATATAATGAAAAGTGTACTTTGACCATCAAGATTCTACTTATATTCACAATGTACACATTCAATATTTTGGCATATGAGTATTTTCAAGATATGCTTAGAAAACATTTTTTTAAAATACATAAAATCATTCCTGCTAAACTACAATTGTGTAAAATAACATCAAGTTCTAGATATTGATATTTATATTTCCTTGAAATTTCTATGCTTTATGTACAGTCAACTGGCATATTTATTCATTGGTAAGTTTAAAACTAAAAGAGCTAGAAGATATGTAAAACTTCGGCTCCAGTGACATCTTTGAACATATAGATTGTATAATACCAAGCACGTTGTAACGACCCACTATTTTGGACTATTCGCATCCGCACATGTCGGACTTGAATAATTCAAAATACCGAATTGTTAATTTAGAATTTGGCAAAACTCAGATATACAGTAAATAAATAATCACGAAACACAGACACAGAGTAATAATATGCAACGGAAGTAAAAGAGATAGTAGTTCATGAAGCTACTATATAAATATATAAGATACATCAGAGTTTACAGCAGAAGAGTAACACGATACATCAAATACAAATCAAAATACATCACTGGAATCATCAAATACTGAAGCAGGATAGATGGCTGGATCTTCAAGCAAAGCTCCAACTCCAAAGGTGAGTCTTGAAAGCTGAACCTCTCAGTCTGACCCGAGCGTAAAGCAAAACACAAAACACTCGAGTCAGGATTAATATTCTCATATCAATAAATTCAACTCAAGTGAAATAGCAATCGAAATACAAGTAACTCAAAGGATGTTGGAATCACCATCCTCTGAGGATCCGTTAAACTATCTACTATGTAGTAATATACGCTAAGTAGATAATGTCTATCAGTAATATAAAATATCAAAATAGTGTTAAGGCGTTACCATTATCCCCCTTAACACGTTTTTATACAAGCATCATAGTCTATACAGCACTGTAAACTCCACCGTAAACTGGTGGGATATCAGGGAGTACTCCATAAGTATAACACAAAACAAATACGTAGTGGTCGCGTATACGGGGATACAAGTATGACAAGGCACATGAGGCAATACCCGAGGTAGTGAAACTACCGTTCGCCTGATCCGGACTGGTGAGAACGCATCGCCGCAGCGATCGCAACACCGCGAAACAACACTCCTGAAATTCCGAGGGTGCACCAATCAATCACAAGTAATGAGTAATAGTTACGAAGAAGTGTGTTCGCTCGAGGTGGCTAACCCCATTTGGCCCGGCACGACTCCTGATTTTAGTCATTTCCAATTTGACACAAGTGTCAAGGCTATCCATTATCGTTCTCTTTCTTCAGTCATCGCGTACATCATTCCAACTACTTCGTTCTGGATCATCACTCCGTGTATAGTTATTAAAGTGGTTTTCGGTTTAGACAGAGAGTATGTCCATAACCGATTCCGGTTTCTTTAATAACTTTCGAAATTATTATACCGATTGGTCGTTTAACAAATCTCAAAACCAAATCAATTTCATTTCAGTTTCAATTCGTAAACCAACATTCCATTTGTCTTTCAAAAACAATTTCCAAAATTTACGTTTCGAACTTCCGAATTACCATTTCAAACCTCTATAATTCAATTTCAATTTTTATTTAAACAATTCAAATAATGATTTAATTTCGTATGTAAGTTTCATTCCGAAATCATTTAAATTAGTTTTAAATTTAACATTCAAAATCAGTTTCAATTTATTTATCGATTTCATTCAATATTCGCTAAGATAAATTATCATTTAAACAATTTTCATTTAAATCTCCAATTCATTAAATCGATTACCTAAGTTCAACTTTATTATATCAAAACTTCAAATTGAATTAAATGAAATTCGTCAAATCAATTCTTTAAATTACAAGTCTTACATTAATTTCAATAAATCACGTTTTATTCAATAAATCACATTTTATTTCTTGTTAAAGAAATTCAATTTTCACTTATTCATTGACTTCGTTACAAATTTCAAACTCAATTAATAAAGAACTAAATTTCACATAATTGAGATGTTTCAATTTCACTTATTAACTTACTTAAATAATTGTTCAAAAACTTTAATAAATAAAGAAACTCAATTTCATTATTTAACGAAGTACAAATCCACTTATTCAAAAGTTCAACTTCTCTTATCAAGGAATTCAATTTTTATTCAATTATCAAATAGTTAAATCTTATTCAATTATTAAATAATTTCAAACATAATTATTAAATAATTTTGAAACTTAATAATTACAAACTTGATTATAAATTCAAACTTAATTATTAAATCATTTCCACTTAATTATGAATTCAAACTTAATTATCAAATCATTTCAACTTAATTATAAATTCATCTTAATAATTTCAAACTTAATTATAATTCCAAACTTAATTATAATTTCAAATTTAATTATTAAATGATTTCAAACTTAATAATTTCAAACTCAATTATTACTAATTCTAAATTATTTATTAATAATTCCAAATTTAATTATTAAATAATTAAATTTCAAACAACGTTCTTTCATCAATTATTATGTTAATATTTGTTTCAGATTTCAATCTTTACATTTTCCCTTCATAAAATTCAAATTCCAACTTCATTTCAAAACTTCTTCTTTGCTCGAATAAAATCATTATTTTTTTTAAAAATCAAATTATTGACCAATCGGACTTTTATTTAATTCTCTATCCTCTGTCAAGTTCATTTGGGTATTTATCATTTCAACCCGATTCCAATTCAATTCAAAATCAAAGCATAGCAAAGGGAACTTGCAGTGTGATAACAGGGATGGTGTCAAAGTAAATAAACAAGCAATAACAACGAACAATAACAATCCAATTATCAATTCACATAATCCCGAAATAATCGTATTAATTCGCATTGTTATTTGTGCGAATTTATATAATTATTTCTAGAATCTACACTATCATTTCATATAGATTAAAGATAATTATATTACGGTTCTTCACGATATTTATTATTCAATTTCAAACTACATCAATTATACAACATACATTTAAATGGTTCAAGGTGTCGTTAACGCTATTTCTACGTGTCAATTTATTTAACATTCCAAGGGGTCATATTATACAAATTTAACTAATCAAATTCAACACATATGTCGATTCACATTTTTAACTATCCTACGTCAAATTCAATTGCATAACATTTATCATTTTATACATTACCATTTAACATCCAAGATAAACAACAATCAATCGATCAATAATCAACCAACGGATTATCATCGTGTAAATATAAATAATGGTGTCAGATGTCAAAGGTGAACTGATACGCAAATAACAGTGCAATAAATAACAGCAGTATATTTCAATTGTCGTTTCAATTAAAATCAAATTTAATAAATAAAAGAATATTAATCGTGAGTGATTACTCACCTTTCGAGGCTAGAGAGAAAATGACAAGACGAGTTACGGATCCAAGCACGGATTCCAAAGAAAAACAGAATTGGCACGAACTGGACGGACAAAGCTGATAATGATGAATCGATAAAAATTCAAGTCAAAACTGGGTCAATGCAGATATATGGTACAAGCGAACTTATGAATATAACTAAATATATATATATATTAAAATTTCACATTTACCTTCACATAAAATTTTATAATGCACCATATCTACATGTATATCAATCAACTACCATATATTCATCTCAGAATACCCAAAACATAGGCATACTAGTATATAAAATATACATATAAATATACCATGTAGGTTAAACAATGCACAAAGACAATCAATACTTCGACTAAATGTAATTTATACCAGGCCTTGTACAAAAACATGCAAACTAACAGTAAGCTGCAGACTTCATATATGAACAAATACATGTGCAGGCTAAGTATGAGTATGCAGATCACAAAACAGATAATACTTTTACATAAAATATAAAATATGCCCAATATAAATTATACTAATATATTATAAAACTAAAATCAATGATTGTGGTGCAAGTGGTATACGAAAGGCAGCTAAGCAATTGATCTTCTTTTATATACTAGGACATGAGTTCTATTTCTTTCACTTCATCTTTGATATATCTATTTTGCTAACATGTACAAAATAGGATCATTTACAGAGGTACGATCTCACGTTTTAGTAAATCATTATTGTTGTATATAGCATTTTATGAAGTTTGAGTAAAGTGGATTTACAGTTTTGCTATTAAAAATGCAATTTTGTTCAATAGCTACGCTAGTTTTAAAAGTATAAACTTTCATTCAGAATATGCGGACTATACAATACATATGTAAAAAAAATGTAGACTGCTTTTCAATATGTATGCAAATTATAAGTCTGTCACCACAATACGTGCTTTCCTTTTCTTGAATTGGTTCCTACTTTTTTTTTTAACTTCTTATATATTTATAGATCTTTGGAAAAAGTAAAAAAAATATATATATATATATATATATATATATATATATACATATATATATATAAATGCTACACGTACACATGGTCTTGGCAAGGAACAAGCTCGGCAAATAGAAGATGCTCGGCTTGTGTGGAGATCGGCGGCCATGTCATGTCAGGTTGGAGAGGCGGGTCGCGGAGAAGGAGAGAAGGAAGAGATGTTGTGCGTTGAAGAGGAGAGAAGAGGGGAGAGGGAAATGCCATGCACAACAATCTTTTCTTCATTTTTTTTTTTGTTGTTGGCTGAAGTGTAGGCTAGGAACAGAACATTTTCCAAAAGTAAGAGGACTTGAATTACTACTGTAACACTAAAAGAAAAGAAAGAGGGGAAGGGAAAGAATAGAAATGACGGATGGGTTCCTGAGAGATTGTTAATGCAAAAGTATAAATTTCTTTAATTAAATGCAACGAACGGAATATATTGAAAATCTTGAAATGTTATGAACGAGAAGGTCACAAATGATGATTACTAGAAATATTAAATGCGGTGACCGTTGAAATTATGTGGTAAACAGAACATAAATAAACCAAAAGTCTCACGAACGTACCGATACGATACAACGTTTAAAATTTCGCCGTTTTCCGGACTCTGAAATATACAAACAAAAATACCGTAAAGATTAGTGCGACGAGACGATCAAAACGGTATATAAATATCAGTGGTATGATTGAATTATAAAAGTTCGAATTTTTCTAAAAGCGGAAAATGCATAAAAATCGCAGAAAAATAAGATCGACGAAGCCAAAGATGTCCGAATTTGGAAAAACGACAAACTGACAACTTGCTCAAAAGATGCTTTAGAATTTTTCTATGTAAAAATATTTTGGTTTTGAAAACGTTTTATTTTCATCGCTTTTTAGCCGATTAAATTGAAGTAAATTTACGCGCTAAATAAACTTTCATATTTTCGGGCAAAAATTTACCAGTTGCTATGTTTAACTAGACGCGTCTCAAATATAGAATTTTCGTTGCGAAATTTTATTGTTTATTTTTATTTAACGAAAATTTCCATTTAACGCAAAATGCACGTTTCTTACATTAAAATTTATTAATTTGGTTCCTGTTATTGGTTACGACTATTTCATATTATTACATTACGTATTTATATATATTACATTATTGGTCTTATCGAAATTGGTCGTCTACGAATTTGGTTTTGGATTTGTAACATATATACAAAGAGATTTCCATTTAATAAATCGTAAAATTTTATTTCTATCGGATTTTTAATTAAAATTTTATTTAATTTAGTATTTTAAAAGCGTTAAAAAATACGGGTCATTACAATCTCCCCCACTCAAAACTTTTCGTCCTCGAAAAGGAAGGAATTAGAAAAATAGAAACAAAAAAAGAAAATAAACTTGAATTACATAATAAACAATTAATTTAAACCATATGAATTTCAATTTAAATAAATTTATATTCCACAATTTGCTTTAAACTCAAGGAATTTCATTTAAATTGATTTGATTTCTCATTTATTAAGGTTAGGTACAAAAGTTTCTTTCAAATGAAATTCAATTTATACTTAATTGATTCAAGATACGCCCTCAAGTTGATTTAATTCAATTTATTAACTTTCAAACAAATTTTCTTCTATTAATCACAACTATTATTCAATTAACTTATTATTCTATTTATCTCCCTAAACATGTTATATTTCCTTTAACATCATTTTATACTGTATAATATTCAATTACATAGTTAACTTTGAAAATTTAGGTAAGCAATAAATAACGCATTTGAGTATTATCCAAATAAAATTTTATAATTCAGTTTATTTCAAGCTAAGTATTTATATAAAAGACCTTGGTTTCATTTATAATTGAAAATCATCCTTTACCCAAATTTAAGGATTTATTTCCGATTAACTTCAATAACTTAGAGATAAAATAAAAATATATATACATTCACACATAATATATCAAAACAAAATTAAAATTTTAATATATATTATAAGTCAAGTCAAGATTAGAAATTTAAATCAGTTTATTTTCACAACAAACCGTAGCAAAGCTACAGGATAGTCTTTCCACTTCGAAACTCGAAAATGAATGTCGATGATGCGGCCGTCATCACCGAAATTATTCTCCAGCGACAAAAGAGAAGAGCTCAAATTTAATCATTTAAAATTCTTTGAAAACCATTTCTATTTGAAAATATTTTGAATAATATATATTTTAAACTTTAAAACCATAGTTCGAAATTATCGGAAATTAAATTCTCAAATTCTTATTAAATTCACTTCAAATTCTAATCAAATTATACCCAAGTTTTATAAATTCATTTATTTATTATGAAATAGTCAATGATTTAAAAACAATAAATGAAAATTAAATTTTAACATTTCGGACAACAAATTCATTAACATTTAATTTCAGAAAAATTTAGACTTATATATGATGTAATCATACAAAACTATTTTATTTACCAAGTTTGAAAATAATATTGTGTCAGTTTGCTCTATTCAAGTGCTTTGGAAATCCTATCGATAGCGTTGATCAGACGAATCGATCGAAAATCCAAATCAACATCAACAATTCAAACAACACAATATAATTTAAAACATTTTCATATATTTATTTACAAATACACTTTCTCGCTCGACGATACATGAATGGATTTCAGAATAAGTGTAGAGATTTAAATTTGATGGGAATCAAATCAAAGAGAATTTGATTCAATAATAAGTTCGAAATAGAAGATAAGATAATTCAATTAACAGAATCGGGAGATGAATAAGCTTATTTAATTCACGGGAAATCTTAGTCAGTCGACCGTGACTTCAAGAATAAGATCGATGCTGGATTCCGAGGTAAATCAACATTCGATCACAAGAGATGGAATTCAGGTATAGCAGGGAATAGATAAAATCGTAAACCGAGGATACGGAGATCTCTGGTAAATCAATGTCTATTGTAAAGGAGTTTCACCCCTTTTTATAAATCGATTTGAGATTGGCGAGATCGCCGACTCAATATAAAGACCATTCGAAGTGGAGTTATGGGATGCTCCAGAATTGAAAGAAGACGAATAGTGAGGGCCACGAATGAATTTCGAAACCGAGGGGACGTCCCAAAAGTCAAAGGAATTGAGTCAAAAGGAAGAGATTGAAACTTGAATGAGAGTGATTCTGTAAATACATTTACCATATATACTAAGTTTTGCCTAGAGCAACCAAAAGCTCTGATACCAACTATAACGACCCACTATTTTGGACTATTCGCATCCGCACATGTCGGACTTGAA
The DNA here is from genome assembly GCA_030765085.1 of Allium cepa. NCBI lineage: Eukaryota > Viridiplantae > Streptophyta > Magnoliopsida > Asparagales > Amaryllidaceae > Allium > Allium cepa. The sequence continues at coordinate 953,234,794 of CM060941.1, read as the reverse complement.
TAATTCAAAATACCGAATTGTTAATTTAGAATTTGGCAAAACTCAGATATACAGTAAATAAATAATCACGAAACACAGACACAGAGTAATAATATGCAACGGAAGTAAAAGAGATAGTAGTTCATGAAGCTACTATATAAATATATAAGATACATCAGAGTTTACAGCAGAAGAGTAACACGATACATCAAATACAAATCAAAATACATCACTGGAATCATCAAATACTGAAGCAGAATAGATGGCTGGATCTTCAAGCAAAGCTCCAACTCCAAAGGTGAGTCTTGAAAGCTGAACCTCTCAGTCTGACCCGAGCGTAAAGCAAAACACAAAACACTCGAGTCAGGATTAATATTCTCATATCAATAAATTCAACTCAAGTGAAATAGCAATCGAAATACAAGTAACTCAAAGGATGTTGGAATCACCATCCTCTGAGGATCCGTTAAACTATCTACTATGTAGTAATATACGCTAAGTAGATAATGTCTATCAGTAATATAAAATATCAAAATAGTGTTAAGGCGTTACCATTATCCCCCTTAACACGTTTTTATACAAGCATCATAGTCTATACAGCACTGTAAACTCCACCGTAAACTGGTGGGATATCAGGGAGTACTCCATAAGTATAACACAAAACAAATACGTAGTGGTCGCGTATACGGGGATACAAGTATGACAAGGCACATGAGGCAATACCCGAGGTAGTGAAACTACCGTTCGCCTGATCCGGACTGGTGAGAACGCATCGCCACAGCGATCGCAACACCGCGAAACAACACTCCTGAAATTCCGAGGGTGCACCAATCAATCACAAGTAATGAGTAATAGTTACGAAGAAGTGTGTTCGCTCGAGGTGGCTAACCCCATTTGGCCCGGCACGGCTCCTGATTTTAGTCATTTCCAATTTGACACAAGTGTCAAGGCTATCCATTATCGTTCTCTTTCTTCAGTCATCGCGTACATCATTCCAACTACTTCGTTCTGGATCATCACTCCGTGTATAGTTATTAAAGTGGTTTTCGGTTTAGACAGAGAGTATGTCCATAACCGATTCCGGTTTCTTTAATAACTTTCGAAATTATTATACCGATTGGTCGTTTAACAAATCTCAAAACCAAATCAATTTCATTTCAGTTTCAATTCGTAAACCAACATTCCATTTGTCTTTCAAAAACAATTTCCAAAATTTACGTTTCGAACTTCCGAATTACCATTTCAAACCTCTATAATTCAATTTCAATTTTTATTTAAACAATTCAAATAATGATTTAATTTCGTATATAAGTTTCATTCCGAAATCATTTAAATTAGTTTTAAATTTAACATTCAAAATCAGTTTCAATTTATTTATCGATTTCATTCAATATTCGCTAAGATAAATTATCATTTAAACAATTTTCATTTAAATCTCCAATTCATTAAATCGATTACCTAAGTTCAACTTTATTATATCAAAACTTCAAATTGAATTAAATGAAATTCGTCAAATCAATTCTTTAAATTACAAGTCTTACATTAATTTCAATAAATCACGTTTTATTCAATAAATCACATTTTATTTCTTGTTAAAGAAATTCAATTTTCACTTATTCATTGACTTCGTTACAAATTTCAAACTCAATTAATAAAGAACTAAATTTCACATAATTGAGATGTTTCAATTTCACTTATTAACTTACTTAAATAATTTTTCTAAAACTTTAATAAATAAAGAAACTCAATTTCATTATTTAACGAAGTACAAATCCACTTATTCAAAAGTTCAACTTCTCTTATCAAGGAATTCAATTTTTATTCAATTATCAAATAGTTAAATCTTATTCAATTATTAAATAATTTCAAACATAATTATTAAATAATTTTGAAACTTAATAATTACAAACTTGATTATAAATTCAAACTTAATTATTAAATCATTTCCACTTAATTATGAATTCAAACTTAATTATCAAATCAATTCAACTTAATTATAAATTCATCTTAATAATTTCAAACTTAATTATAATTCCAAACTTAATTATAATTTCAAATTTAATTATTAAATGATTTCAAACTTAATAATTTCAAACTCAATTATTACTAATTCTAAATTATTTATTAATAATTCCAAATTTAATTATTAAATAATTAAATTTCAAACAACGTTCTTTCATCAATTATTATGTTAATATTTGTTTCAGATTTCAATCTTTACATTTTCCCTTCATAAAATTCAAATTCCAACTTCATTTCAAAACTTCTTCTTTGCTCGAATAAAATCATTATTTTTTTTAAAAATCAAATTATTGACCAATCGGACTTTTATTTAATTCTCTATCCTCTGTCAAGTTCATTTGGGTATTTATCATTTCAACCCGATTCCAATTCAATTCAAAATCAAAGCATAGCAAAGGGAACTTGCAGTGTGATAACAGGGATGGTGTCAAAGTAAATAAACAAGCAATAACAACGAACAATAACAATCCAATTATCAATTCACATAATCCCGAAATAATCGTATTAATTCGCATTGTTATTTGTGCGAATTTATATAATTATTTCTAGAATCTACACTATCATTTCATATAGATTAAAGATAATTATATTACGGTTCTTCACGATATTTATTATTCAATTTCAAACTACATCAATTATACAACATACATTTAAATGGTTCAAGGTGTCGTTAACGCTATTTCTACGTGTCAATTTATTTAACATTCCAAGGGGTCATATTATACAAATTTAACTAATCAAATTCAACACATATGTCGATTCACATTTTTAACTATCCTACGTCAAATTCAATTGCATAACATTTATCATTTTATACATTACCATTTAACATCCAAGATAAACAACAATCAATCGATCAATAATCAACCAACGGATTATCATCGTGTAAATATAAATAATGGTGTCAGATGTCAAAGGTGAACTGATACGCAAATAACAGTGCAATAAATAACAGCAGTATATTTCAATTGTCGTTTCAATTAAAATCAAATTTAATAAATAAAAGAATATTAATCGTGAGTGATTACTCACCTTTCGAGGCTAGAGAGAAAATGACAAGACGAGTTACGGATCCAAGCACGGATTCCAAAGAAAAACAGAATTGGCACGAACTGGACGGACAAAGCTGATAATGATGAATCGATAAAAATTCAAGTCAAAACTGGGTCAATGCAGATATATGGTACAAGCGAACTTATGAATATAACTAAATATATATATATATTAAAATTTCACATTTACCTTCACATAAAATTTTATAATGCACCATATCTACATGTATATCAATCAACTACCATATATTCATCTCAGAATACCCAAAACATAGGCATACTAGTATATAAAATATACATATAAATATACCATGTAGGTTAAACAATGCACAAAGACAATCAATACTTCGACTAAATGTAATTTATACCAGGCCTTGTACAAAAACATGCAAACTAACAGTAAGCTGCAGACTTCATATATGAACAAATACATGTGCAGGCTAAGTATGAGTATGCAGATCACAAAACAGATAATACTTTTACATAAAATATAAAATATGCCCAATATAAATTATACTAATATATTATAAAACTAAAATCAATGATTGTGGTGCAAGTGGTATACGAAAGGCAGCTAAGCAATTGATCTTCTTTTATATACTAGGACATGAGTTCTATTTCTTTCACTTCATCTTTGATATATCTATTTTGCTAACATGTACAAAATAGGATCATTTACAGAGGTACGATCTCACGTTTTAGTAAATCATTATTGTTGTATATAGCATTTTATGAAGTTTGAGTAAAGTGGATTTACAGTTTTGCTATTAAAAATGCAATTTTGTTCAATAGCTACGCTAGTTTTAAAAGTATAAACTTTCATTCAGAATATGCGGACTATACAATACATATGTAAAAAAAATGTAGACTGCTTTTCAATATGTATGCAAATTATAAGTCTGTCACCACAATACGTGCTTTCCTTTTCTTGAATTGGTTCCTACTTTTTTTTTTAACTTCTTATATATTTATAGATCTTTGGAAAAAGTAAAAAAAAAATATATATATATATATATATACATATATATATATAAATGCTACACGTACACATGGTCTTGGCAAGGAACAAGCTCGGCAAATAGAAGATGCTCGGCTTGTGTGGAGATCGGCGGCCATGTCATGTCAGGTTGGAGAGGCGGGTCGCGGAGAAGGAGAGAAGGAAGAGATGTTGTGCGTTGAAGAGGAGAGAAGAGGGGAGAGGGAAATGCCATGCACAACAATCTTTTCTTCATTTTTTTTTTTTGTTGTTGGCTGAAGTGTAGGCTAGGAACAGAACATTTTCCAAAAGTAAGAGGACTTGAATTACTACTGTAACACTAAAAGAAAAGAAAGAGGGGAAGGGAAAGAATAGAAATGACGGATGGGTTCCTGAGAGATTGTTAATGCAAAAGTATAAATTTCTTTAATTAAATGCAACGAACGGAATATATTGAAAATCTTGAAATGTTATGAACGAGAAGGTCACAAATGATGATTACTAGAAATATTAAATGCGGTGACCGTTGAAATTATGTGGTAAACAGAACATAAATAAACCAAAAGTCTCACGAACGTACCGATACGATACAACGTTTAAAATTTCGCCGTTTTCCGGACTCTGAAATATACAAACAAAAATACCGTAAAGATTAGTGCGACGAGACGATCAAAACGGTATATAAATATCAGTGGTATGATTGAATTATAAAAGTTCGAATTTTTCTAAAAGCGGAAAATGCATAAAAATCGCAGAAAAATAAGATCGACGAAGCCAAAGATGTCCGAATTTGGAAAAACGACAAACTGACAACTTGCTCAAAAGATGCTTTAGAATTTTTCTATGTAAAAATATTTTGGTTTTGAAAACGTTTTATTTTCATCGCTTTTTAGCCGATTAAATTGAAGTAAATTTACGCGCTAAATAAACTTTCATATTTTCGGGCAAAAATTTACCAGTTGCTATGTTTAACTAGACGCGTCTCAAATATAGAATTTTCGTTGCGAAATTTTATTGTTTATTTTTATTTAACGAAAATTTCCATTTAACGCAAAATGCACGTTTCTTACATTAAAATTTATTAATTTGGTTCCTGTTATTGGTTACGACTATTTCATATTATTACATTACGTATTTATATATATTACATTATTGGTCTTATCGAAATTGGTCGTCTACGAATTTGGTTTTGGATTTGTAACATATATACAAAGAGATTTCCATTTAATAAATCGTAAAATTTTATTTCTATCGGATTTTTAATTAAAATTTTATTTAATTTAGTATTTTAAAAGCGTTAAAAAATACGGGTCATTACACACGTAGCAGCCTTGATTATTTATATGACGATTTTGTCTTTTCTGCAGTGGGAAACTATCTTTTAGATTGCCTGAAAACGATTAGACAAAAAAGAAGAGAATTTGGTAAACTATATAATTCCAAACTGAAACCTGCATTGTGAAAATATTCGCATGTGATCGAATTTGGTTGGAGTAATGACTCTGGCATAGAAATTGGGATTCGCATGACTGTGGAGACTGAACCTATGATATGTTTTGTGAATGAATATAGATGTTAACACAGGTGCGTTTACAACAAATAATCTCAATTTGGTAAAATCTAAATTATAAGTTTTAACACAGGTGCATTTACATCAATCATAGATGTTGTCACTATGGTATAAGGTCTAAATGATATTGATGAGGCATAGTTGAATAGCGTAAAAATTGGGAAGATTCCTAAATTTTATGCTATTTAGCTCTTGCCTTATCAATATCATAGGTAATCTGAAGATTGTGGACTTTGGTTAAGCGCCTTTACTGGGCTGGATGTGTTGCTTCACCCTACGTGTGGGACTCTGGCTCATGCTGTGATGGCGCAAAGGTAACCTAAATTCTCATCACGCAAAGGTAACTAATAATATTATTTATTTGAGACTTTGAACTGAAAAGTTAACAATCCAGATTAGTTAGTGCATTTCGATAATCTGTCTTTGGATGACTATACCTTCGTTATCTCGTATTTGATTATTGCACTTCATTCAATTGTGTTTTATGTTTCTACTCTGGTATTTGATTATTGCACTTCATTATCCAGTAGTTGTGAGTGTCAATGATTCTTTCTTTATGAAGCTTGTAATGGGGTAAAATGCGGAATCTGCCTGTTGCTGATGAATAGCTCGATAGAATGCCTCTTTTGATCGATGCAATCATTCCCCTAACTGTAAGTCTCATATTTTACAGTTCTAGTATTATCTATGTATAATTTCATTACTTGTATTACTCGCTTACGTACTAATTTAATCTGTTAGCATGTAGTGACTTTACATTGCATTGAAGTGGTGCACACAACATACAAAATCTGCACATCATGTCATGCCTGAGTGATTGTCAATGCAAATTGTCATGACGAATAATAAAGTAAGTATAACAAGTGTACTTAATTTGTACATTTATGTTTAGTGCTAGTTACTTCCGGAGGAAGGGGTAAACAAGTAGAATCAGTCCTGTTTTAGATATATTTTTGGCTGTCCCAGAGGATTTAAGTACAGTATTTTATTTACTTTTCAGTAGCATAGTCCTAAATCTAGCAACTAATTTGAGTGTTGACAATAGAGACACAAATATGCCTATATATTCACTTGTGCCTCTCTAGAGCACATAGCCTAGTGCTGCAAATGTTTTCAAGTATTTGAGAAGTAGGGGTGTAATATGAGACCAAACATTGGACTATCCCTGATTTCCTTTGAGGAAATATATCAATACATTCATTCATAAATTTTGGTAACCTCACTTTGAGGAAAACTCACACACTAGAACTTTACGATTTATTTCTAGCTTTCTGTAGTAATTAGAACAGATATCGAAATTGTAAATTTTAAGTTAGCTATTTATTTGTGGTTGTTTGTCATCATAGATTAACTCTTCACTTATGGCACATACATAAAAGTATGAAAGTAAGATGCATTTTATTTTAACTAAAATATATGGCCAGTGGCAACAGTGAATGAAGAAATGCACTGGGCACTGTTGAAGTGGTTTGGAGAAGTGGTGAAGAAGTTATCATAGGATGGAGTATTGGGGGCGTGCAATGTAAAGGAGGAAGTGGAATTGTATGGTAGTATGTATGATGATATGCAAGTGAAATGGTGCAGAGAATAGAGGCATTAGGGGGTTGATGAATGCTGTGAAAGTTGGAGGAAGTTTGAGAAGTACTTGTTAGCAGAGGAAAAGTGGCTCATAAGTTGATGGATGTAGTGAAAAGGAGGGTGACAATTGGGTAGAAGGAAGCAGGGGAATGTTAGCGGAGGAAGAATTAATTTTTGTTGGTGCAGATTGGAGATGAAGAGGTAGTGGAAAATTGCAGAAAGAAGATGCCTTGACAGTTTGATGAAGAGGATGGTATTGAGGTGGTAATATCACTGAGCAATGAAGTTAGGTGATGGTATATGTGTTGACAGTTTGCACGGCAACAAACAGATGTGAATTGAAATGGAAGTAGATGCAGATGAAGGCAGTATGACAGTGGTAGATGACTGTAGGTGAGGGGAGCGATGTAAATGTATTGACAGAGGAGAATATGGCAGAGAAGTAGTAATGCAACAATGTATTGTTTTTTTATTGGAAATGTAAATGCAGTGTAAGTTATAAACTTGTAAGAAAAATGAAATGCATGTTGAAAAAGGGAATAAAATATTATCATTTTTGTTTGATTTAGTTGAAAATGAGTATATTGTTTACTATGATTTAGTTTGATTGCTATTATTAAATGTGATATATAGGCATAGCTCTTGAAAAGTGTGTCCACGATTTTTATAGCGGCACATATGAGATATTATAGCGGCTATAATGAGCTATTGAATTAACGTACCATAGCGGCGAATTTGCGTTATAAAACTAAGCTCAACCACAGCGGCATATTTTGTGTTATAAATATTCAACAGTTTTTTATAACATGTCGATATACAGCGCTTATCAAACCGCTATGGTTGTGATTAATAGCGGCTATATGCCGCTATAAAAGACACTTTTTGTTGTAGTGCCTATATATTGTGGTTTTCTATACCACTCTCGATATATCATTTCGTATACTCTGTTATGTATCTGTATATGTGTATGAGATGACTTACTGTTCTGTGATGTATATTACATTGTGTTGTCATATTTCGTTCTGATAGATCCTTCAGCCACCTGTGGTTTTGTTTTAATTATTCGTTGGATATGTCGACCTGCTTGGTGTGACAATTGCCGATGTCTTTAATAGATGGTTAAAGCAAGGCTATAGATGGTCGCTCCTAACCAGCCTTATTCTCCACGTTAGTTGACGGTATTACCCTGTAGTGTCCTTGGCTAACGTGGGTATAGAGGTGTGGCGTCACAGCTTGGTATCAGAGCTGAGTTCAAGACAAAATATGATAAACACAAAATAGAAGCACACATTACGGTACATCAAAGTGTAATAAGTATTACAAATCTTTGAATCATCGTGCCTCTATTCCTCCTACCCCAAAGGCTAGATAGAATTTGGGAATACATCTAGGAATGTATTTTGTTCCGTAGTATTCCACATTTGGATTAATGATATCTACATTGGAAATAATCTTGTTCTTATCTTAACTCTCGGCGTATGGCTGGAAGAGGCAGGGGACGACATTTGGGTGTTGGGCAATCCAGTGGCTCGCATCCGGACGGCCTTTATATGTCTGCCGATCAGTTTATGGAGTTTTTTAGGAGCATTCAACCTCCAGCTACTACTAGAGTATCTCCACCATGCAAGTCTGCCTTTGCATGCCTGTGCAATGATTTTTCTCATCTTGGAGGAAAGCCGTTTAAAGGCTCCGAGTCTGTTCTTAAAGTCCAAGCTTGGATTCGCACGTGCGAGCGTATCTTCTCTCGCATGGATCTTTCTGATCATGATAGAGTTCTTGTAACTTCGATCTTATTACAAGAGCGTGCCCTTGATTTGTACAAGCTTCTTATTGCCGAAATTGATGAGTCTGCTCTTTCTTGGACTCAGTTTTGGGAGCGATTCGAACTTAAGTTCGTTCCTGAATCTGAGAAAGTTTTATTGACCCGCCGCTTTGTTGAGTTGAAGCAAGGGAAGTCTTCAGTTTCTGAGTATGTTGCATCATTCGAGGCTTTATCTAAGTATGGTCCTGAATTCATTAGAACCTTTTATAAGAAGAATTTGAAGTTTGTCTCTTGTCTTAAGAAATATCTTAAGAAGTCCTTATTGCTCCAGCTTAAGCTTTCTTTTGAGGAGTTGGTAGATTCTGCACTTTATCTCGAAGCCATCGAGAAAGAGTGTGATAGTGGTGATGATGTTGAGGTTCCTAAGAACCCCAACAAGAAGCAGATTCCATTTCAGAAGTCCAGGTCTTTTCCTTCCAAGAAGAAGAAGAATGGTGGTTCTAATTCTCAGTCTCAGTCTGCTGGAACACCTTCCATTCGGAAGTGTTTCAATTGTGGTTCTCCTGATCATATGATACGAGCTTGTCCTAAGCCTCTCTTCTGCCGCTATTGCAAGAAGGAAGGTCATCATGTTTCCACCTTCCATACTGTTTATGCTGGTGCTAAGTCTAGCTAACTTTATGCTGCTAAGGCTTCTGAAGGTCCTTCTCATCCTAAAGGTATATCTCCATCTATTTTGATAGGTTCTATTTTATTTCGTAATCATAGTATTCGAGTTCTTTTCGATACGGGTGCTTCACGTTCTTTCGTATCAAAGAAGCTCGTCGATGATTTATCTTTGGATGTTTCTTGTTTGGCTAATTCATTAAGGATTGCGAATCCTATTGGAGGATCCACGACCCTTAGCATTCTTTGTGATGATGTTGAGATTGGTTTGTGTGGATTTTCTTTTTGTGTGTATCTACACGTTATTTCTTATCTAGGATTTGATATGATACTTGGTATGGACTAGTTAGTGAGATAAGACGCCAGGATTATTTTTCTGAGAGGATTATATATCTTCGACAACCAGATTTGTTTACTCAGCTATCACTTGTTCTTCGGAATGTGGATAATTCCGAAATGGCTTTACATTCTTTTGACTCGCGAGACAATGAATTTATATCTCATATTCCTATTGCTTGTGACTTTTCTGATGTTTTTGAGCCTGTTTTAGGTTTGCCACCCAAGCGGGCTATTGAGTTCCATATTGATCTCATTCCAGGCGTGCAGCCAGTTAGTCGTCCTCCCACGAGGATGTCTACAAAGGAAAATGAGGAACTCAAGAAGCAGCTTTTAGAGCTTGAGTCCAAGCAGTTGATTCAGTCCAGCTTTTCTCCTTGGGAATCTACGGTCGTCTTCGTGAAGAAATCCGATGGAACTCTTAGGCTTTGCATTGACTATCGCAAGCTTAATGAGTTAACCATAAGGAATAGGTATCCATTGCCTAGGATCGACGATATGTTTGATCTATTGAGTGGTGCTAAGGTCTTTTCTCAGCTTGACCTTGCCACAGGTTTTCATCAGTTACGAGTCGTGGAGGATAGCATACCTCTTACAACTTTCCGAACTCGATATGGTTATTTTGAGTGGCTCGTTATGCCGTTGGTTTGACGAACACTCCTGCTTTCTTTGTTGATCTAATGAATCGAGTATTCCGAGAATACCTCAATAGGTTCATCCTTGTGTTTATTGATGACATTCTTATTTATTCCAAGTCTGAAGCTGAGCATGCTAATCACTTGAGAATTGTCTTGAGTACTCTCCGTCACCATCAGCTTAGAGGAAAATTCTCCAAGTGCCATTTTTGGAAGAATAAGGTTAAGTTCTTAGGCCATGTTGTATCTTCCGACGGCATTTCAGTCGATCCCTCGAAGATCGAAGCCATTAAAAATTAGAAGAGGCCCGAGAATGTTCATGAAATTTGTAGTTTCCTTGGATTGGCGGCTTATTATCATCGGTTCATTAAGGATTTTCCCCATCTTGTGCTTCCTCTCACCAGCCATACTCGGAAAGGAATTCGTTATATTTGGTCCGACTAGTGTGAAGCTTCCTTTCTAACGTGAAAGGAACTTCTCACTAATGCTCTTACTCTTGTGGTTCCCAAGGGGAATCATGATCTTATTGTCTGCACCGATGCTTGTGTTAGTGGTTTCGGTGCTATTATCATGCAGAAGGATCAGGTAGTTGCTTATGCTTCTAGGAAACAGCGCCCGAATGATGTTTGCTATGCCACTCACGATCTTGAGTTAGCCGCCATTGTCTTCGCCTTGAAGATTTGGCGACACTATTTATTGGGCGAGCGCTTCATTCTCTATACCGATCATAAATCCTTGAAGCATTTGTTCACTCAGAAGGAACTCAATATGAGGCAACAGGGTTGGCTCGAGTTTCTCGCTTTCTGTGACTTTGATATCCAGTATACCCCTGGTAAGGGTGATCGTGTTGCTGATGCGCTTAGTCGCAAACATTCGGTTGTTGTTTCTATGATGCTTGCCGAATGGAATATTCTTAAGACTCTATCTTTCTGTGAAATTCATGATCGAGGTTCATCTTCTGATTCTCCTATTCTATTATTTAGTTTGGGAGCTCGACCCATTTTACTGGATCGTATTACCGATGCTCAGCGTAGTGATCCAGAGTTGTTGCATCTTGTTCAGGTGTGTGAGTCTGGATCTTGTGATGAGGCGTTGTGGGATTTCAGAATTGATTCTCATGGGTGTCTTCGCAAGAAGAACCGTCTTTTTGTGCCTTCTGATTTTGCTCTTAGGCATGACATTCTAGATGACTTTCACCGTTCTAAGTATACTATTCATCCTGGTAGTCGTAAGATGTACGCCGATATGCATCGCCTTTATTATTGGGAAGGCATGAAGCGTGATGTGGCGAGTTATGTGAGTAATTGCATGACTTGTCAGCGTATTAAGGCCGAGTATCAACATCCTTTGGGTCTTCTTCAGCCTCTAGAGATTCCATTGTGGAAATGGGATCATATTTCTATGGATTTCATTGACAGCCTACCTCATTCGAGGTCGGGCCATTCTAGCATCTTGGTTATTGTTGATCGCCTCACCAGGTCTGCTCATTTTGTTCCTATTAAGTCTAATAGGACTACTTCTCATTTGGCTAAGATGTATGTTAAAGAAATCATGAGACTTCATGATGTTGCTAGTTCTATTGTGAGTGACCATGATACTTTATTCACGTGTCATTTTTGCCAGAGTCTTTAGCAAGCTTTTGAAATGAAGCTTAATTTTAGCACAGCTTATCATCCGCAGTCTGACGGACAGACCGAACGGGTGAATCATATCTTGGAAGATCTCCTCCATATTTGTATTCTTGATTTTGGTAGTAGTTGGGAGGATCACCTACCTCTTGTAGAGTTCTCCTACAATAATAGTTTTCAGTCCACTATCGGTATGGCTCCTTTCAAAGCCCTATAAGGAAGGCCATGTCGATCACCTTCTTGTTGTTTGGAATCTGGTGAGAAGCTTATTCTTGGCCCAGATTCTGTTCGTGATTCTTCTGAGAAGATTGATCTTATTCATCAGAGAATGAAAGAGGATCAGAGCCGCCAGAAATCCTACGTGGACATCCGTAGGAAGCCTCTCGAGTTCTCGATTGGTAATCTCGTCTTTATTCGTGTTTCTCCTTTGAAAGGGGTTATGCTCTTCAGTACGACTGGGAAATTGGCTCCTCGTTTTATAGGACCATTTTCTATTACTGAACGTATTGGCCCTGTGCTTATAGAGTTTCACTTCCTGCCCATTTATCTGGCATTCACGGTGTATTTCACGTTTCTCAACTTCGGAAGTGCCTTCGAGAGTCGGATTCTGTTATCGATTCTCTTGATTTGCAAGAGCTTGAGATCTCACCGGACTTATCTATTGTACAGCAACCTATTCGCGTGCTTGCTATGGAGGTGCGGCACCATCGAAACAAGGACGTGTCACTCATTAAAGTTTAATGGTCCGCTAATCCCAGTGACTGTACTTGGAAAACCAGAGAGTTTATCGAGCGATCATATCTAGGTTTTCTATCTTTGCTTTGCAACGGTGAGAATATCTCTTCCTCTCAAGCTTATTTCCTTTTCTTTTTAGATGATGTATGTAGTTGTTACAAATATCGTCTCTAGGAACTGCGTGGACGCAATTTTGTTAGGAGGGAAGATCTGTAACAACCTGCATATTTAACGATTATACATTTAAATGTTTTATTTAAAGATAGCATCGTTAGTCGGATTTAGGTCCGAAAGGTTACTTTTTACAAACTGTTGATTTGGGACTCGAAACCACTTCCATTGAGTTCAAATGGCGTTTGCGCTCTTTTTGAGTATAAGCTTTGATATGTTTGGAGTAAGTAGGATTTTGCAACTTTTTCTATTTCGGTTTTGTGTTTACGTTTAGCCCATTAGCTTAGCTTAATATCCAACTCAGTCCCCTCTCTTCTCCATTCACTCATTTTCATTTCTTAAACTCAACATAACTGAAAATGGGGGAAAGAAAGAGGAATTAGAAACTCCAATCCCTAGTTTCCTCTTGCAAACTGGAATTCTTGCTCCATAATCTAAGAGAAGCTATTGGTAAGCCTCCTCCTCTTCTTCTCCAACTCTTTTCCTCTTCAATTTCAGAAATTTCCTAAACCAAACTTAGGAAATACATGTTTTGAACTTAGATTGAAGCTCGTAGAGTAGAAGTGCAGAGTGGTTGGTCTTTTCTTTGCATTTGAGCTTCTCACCTTTGTTTTTGAGTTAAAAAGGTGTGTTTTTGAACTCACGTCTTCATGTATAACTTTCATTGTTGTTAGGTATGAATTCGCAACATATATTCATGTACATTTGCTTTTTATTTGAATTGATTTGGTGAATTTTTCAATTTTGGTATTTTAAAGTCAAAATTTTTAAAAATCCTATCTTGGATGTTTGAACATGTTATTTGTGGCGTATTGAAGAGCCTATAGTGCTGGGTTGTCGATTGGCATAAATCCCTAGCATCCATCACTCGTTCGATCACATTTCGGTTTGGATTTTCCATTTTCGGTCTAGGCTGTTTTTTTTTTCCTAGCAAAAAATTTTAGACGTCTGAAAACAAATTCAGACGTCTGGTTGAAAAATCCAAACATCTAGAAATGGGTGTAGAAAAGGCAGAGACCAAATCCAGACGTCTGAAGCAAAATCCAAACGTCTGAAATCAAACTTAGACGTCTGGATGAAAATTTCAGACATCTGAAATGGCCCAGGAATTAAAAAGAGAGAGGAGAAAAGCATATATTTTCCAGCACATTGAGACGACCCGACTTTCTTACCACAGAAAATCGCATCATTTTTAAGAAAGGAAGGGATAGAAAAGAGAAAAGATAGTAAAGAAAGAAACAACATCATAATCTAAATAACGGAACGAATAAATTATATTAATAACATAAACATTACATAGTATCATACACATCAGGGGTACACAGCTAAAACAACACATACTAGACAGTTATAAACACCTGTCTAGTTATACAACTTAATACAACTCAAAGACAACAACTCAGAGAACACACGGCGGAAAACTATATAGCTATACGCAGAAGCCTCCTGCTCCATTTGCTCCTCCAGAATTCGTCAAACCAACCTAAATTCCCTTGGCTACCCATAAAAATTCAGAACCCAAGAGTTTAAGAAAAACAGAATAAACTCCGAGTCAGACATGGGTCTGGTGTGAGTAAATGGTTAAAGTTGCTTAACTTTAAAAACCTTTTGAAATAAAAGGTATCACGTAAGACTTCCCACACATAAACATGGAAAAAATTTACCTTACGCTAACCAAACATTTGATAGGAAATCCGATGATATTATAATAGGTCTAGGGTTTTTAAATAAATATAAACTAGCCGAAATTGTTACATTATTAAATTCCAGCTACTAGCCACAAAAGTGGGTAATACAATCAAATTCGATGGCACTTATTGGATTTTGGATTCCATACAATGGCAGGGCTACTGGGGTACCGCCCGTCACGGTACGTGGCCTAGATCACCGTACCGAGGGGTACGCCCGCTCCCTTGTAACACAAAGCCGGAACCATTCCTTACTGAACAGTTTCAAATAAGACAACCCCGGCGGATGTAGCTATTAAACTGCCCACATAGCCGAAATAAAGGAACCTCTAGACAGGGGTAAATCTTACTATCAAGTGGGGGCTACCCACGAAGCCTTGCTGCACCTCCACTGTTTTAGCCATTCTCGGTTGATGAGGCTTGAGGCTTGAGGCTATGATTACCTTAGCGAACACATCACTTAGAATGCTCATTGTCCACCTGACGATGTTCTGAAAGAATTCAATCCATACAAGTTCATTCCGTGTTCGAACGAAACCGAAGGCATTATCTTGTTGCACTCATTTTGGAATCACCCTCAGAGTTAACGACAATAACCCTTGCACTCTGAACCTTCCTCTCGAACCTGAAAGTACTACTCGTCAAACTCATCACGGAATCACCCTTAGAGTTATACTGACGAATAGTTCTTACACCTCGAGTCTTCACTCTTCATAAGAGATTCACGACCTATCGTTAATTTGGATCGATGTGGTTTTCGGATATCCAAATACGGAAACCCGATCCCCGTCTCATCGAAATAAACAGAATAGATTATTCACAAGTCACAAGTGATAACCTCATTATCAAAACAAATAGATGATCCATACCAAAATAGGTAATCCACATCATCATTACAATAGATAATCTATATTACCATCATAATGAAACCAAGCATCCATAGCACACAACATTACTTATCTCATTTCTGAGATTACATCTATTCAAGACAATCAATGTCATCCATTCATACATAAGCAATGAATTTACTTAATCACAACATAATTAATTTGAAATGAATTAAATTAACTATCTCTATCTCTAATTAATTTAAAGTGAATTAAATTAATTACTTCATCTCTTAATTAATTTAAAATTAATTAAATTAATTACCGTCATCACAATTAATCTTGCTAACTTATCCATTAATTAAACCAATTAATTAATCATCATCTTAATTAATCAACCTTGTGTAATTAACTCTAAATTAAGTAATTAATCCTTAATTATTCTCATTAATCATATTAATTAATGAACCTTAATTAATTACTTCCACTAATTAATTAACTATAATTAATTTCATTATTTCTTTTTAAATTAATCATGCTTAAATTAATTGCTTCCAATTAATCAACTTTAATAAATAAATATAGTAATTAATTATTCTTAATTACTTCTTAATTACTTTTAATTACTTTTATAAATTCTTTGATTTATTGCACCAAGTAATAAACCCTTAATTACTTTACCAAGTAATTATCCATTTAAAATTACTTCCAAATCAGTAATTTACCTTATCCCAATTACCTCCTATAATTTATCAATTACTTATCTTAAGTAATTAGCCTTATCAAAAATTATCAAGTAAACATACTTAATCATTTATCAAGTGACTTCCTTTAATTAATTAACAAATTAATTAACTTACTTGATCACACTCATCCCATAAAACATAATCGAGTAATTCATTTCTTAATTACTCTTTAACCAAATTAATCTTCAATTAACAGATTAATTATCATCAACTACTAATTAATAAACCTTAATTATTAATCAATCCTTTAATACAAAGTAACCAATCACTAATTACTTTTGTAATTAATTAATTAACCTTAATTAATTAATTAATTATCTCTTAATCATTAATTAATAAACTTATTAACAAACTTAATTACAAATTAATTGATAAAAATATAATTAATTAATCCTTAATTACAATTAATTAACCTTAAATAATATTTAATTAATTCTTAATTAACTTGTATTATAGATCAATGGCCCTTTTTAATTATTAATTAAGAAACCCAAATTATTACTTAATAAAAACCTTTATTAAGTATAAATTAATTACTATTCTAATTAACCCCTAATTTCTTAATTAATAAGTAATTAAAATTTAATTAATCATTAGTCATTAATTTAAATCATCATAATTATTTGTTAATTAATTAATAATAATACTTAATTAATTACTTAATTAACCCCTTTTAAAATAATAATTAAATTAATTAACAAAACTTAAAATTCTTATTCAACTTAATTAATTATTATTCATTAACATCTAATTATTATTTAAGATAAAACATTATTTTAAATTAACCTTGAAATCTTTATTTAACTTAATTCATTAATTAGTTTAAAATTTAAAGTAGTCATTAATTAATTTCCTTAAATTATTAATAAATAATCCTAATTTCAAGTTAATAAATTACTTAAACCTTTAATTGTTAATTATAAATCATTTTTCATTAACCGATAAAAACGTTTCCTTATAAATTTTCCTTTTTATATTTCCAAAATAAGTTGGAAAATTAATATTAAGGTTTTATCATAAAACATTTTAAACATCATAAAAAAACAATTCAATTCAAAGACAAGGATTTTAATTTAACTTAAATTATTTAAAGTTTAAACTTTATTTGTTTTAAATTAAAATCTGTTAAACATTCCATTTGGGTTCAACCCATGTTTACATGAATCTAAAAACAAAGCATAATATCTTTTCTTTTAAAACAAATATGAGTTTAAAGTTTTTTTTTTAAAAAAAACTGTTTTAATTAAAACTTTCAAAACTGTTAAACACAGCAGTTTAACCTACATGCAAAAACACAAGAACCACTCGAGATACAACCCAAAATACACGAGTTCCTTCCCGAGTCATCTACCTTATTTCCCGAGCTAAAACCCAGCAACACAAAACCCAAATATGTAACGACCTGCCTTTTTGGACAGTTTAAACCGACGATCAAATACACATGTCGATTCCAAACCATTCAAAAGGGCAGATGGTTATTGGGGTAAATAAGAAAAGAAAAGGAAAATAAATAAAGGAAATGAAACAACACAGAATCTCGCAGCGGAACGATAAAATATAATAGTCAAATAAACAGTTCATGAAGCTGTCTACTATACTTTGACAATTATTTATACAACATTTATTAGAGTTATACATATACAACAGAACAATTTAAATAATGCAGCAGATAGCATGATGCACAGATAATAGTAGTAATAGTATACCAAATCTTCGTCTCCATCCTCCAGAATAGATTTTCAAAATCTGAAAAACTCAGGACTGACCCGAGCGTAATGAAAAGACAAACACTCGAGTCAGGACTAAAATATCCTTATGAAAGTTAAATCAATCGTAAATAAATATGAGTGTAACGGCGTCAAAGATGTTTACGGGGTTTGACATCTCCTATCCAGTGTCAACGTGCGTGCAATAACTCAAGAGACGTTACGGGATTTTCCATCTCTCAAGGATCCGTGAAACTATCTACTATGTAGTAATATACGCTAAGTAGATAATGCCTATCAGTAATATAAAGTATCAAAATAGCGTTAAGGCGTTACCATAATTCCCCTTAACACATTTTATATTCCCAAAAGCATATACAAGACCGTAGTTTCCCCAAAACCGGAAGTCACCAGAGGGCAATCCATATACTCAAGGTACAAATCAAAAACGTAGTGGTCGCGAATAGGATAATCAGTATGACAAGGTACATGAGGCGATACCAACTAGGATACTAGTAGTTGCGTGATCCGGACTGATGTTGGGCATAGCCAGCAGCCACCCCAATACCGCGAAACAACACTCCCAAATCAAGGGGTGCACCCAAATCGCATCACAAATGTAATAGAAATGGTATCGAAGAAGCGTGTCCGCTAGAGGTGGCAAACCTCAATGGCCCGGCGCGGCTCCTGTTTTAGTCATGTCAGGGGTCATCCAATATCGTTCTCTTTCTTCAGTCAACGCGTTCACCAAACCATCCACTTCATTCTGGATCAACACTTCACGTACAATAGTTATTAAAGTGGTTTTCAGTATCGACAGAGAGTATGTCCATATCCGATCCCGATCTCTTTAATAACTACGTATTATTACACCGTTGGCTCTTTTACACTTCAAATCGATTCATAATTTATATCAAAATATCATATTCGCTTCAAAAATCAAATCTATTTCAAATATCATCGTATCTATTCAAATGTAAGATTCCGTTTCAAAAATCGTTTTTCGCATCAATATCTCTTTTCGATTTCAAAATCATTTCGAATCTCAATTTAGGTTGCAACTTCATTTAACTCAATTCGTATTTCAATTCGGGGTTAAATATAAACATTCCACTTTATTGACCAGCTTAGAATTTTAGAAAATAGTTTTAAGTAGTTTAAAAGTAGTTTTAAATAATTAAAATAGTTAAAATACTTGAAATCTTAAAATAGATTTGAAATGGATAAATTTGGTTTAAAATAATTTAAATTGGGTTACGTAGATTAAAATAGATTAAAATAGTTTAAGTATTCAAAAAGGTTTATATAACCGAGTAATTTGGAAAACAAAATAAACGGCTTCAAAACCAATCCATTTCAATTTTAACTTCCCAATTCAAAACGATTTCACTTTTCATTCTACCGATTCCATTTTTCGATCCCGATTCAATCAGCATCAACTTTGACTTCAACTTATTCAATTTCATATTCACTTTCGATTAATTCACTTTCAATTTTATATCCACTTCCGATTAATTCAATTTCAATATTTATAATCACTTTCAATTAATTCAATTTCAATTATATATCGATTTGGAGCTTGGTTTTTCAAAATATCCATTTATAACACTTAACAAAATTATCCATCATTATTCAAGTTTAAATCCAATTTCAAATATGATTCAATTTCAAGCTCAATTTCAAAATATCATTTTTTTATGTCGCTTTTACTTAGTAATATTCAAAGCTCGAATTAAGATTCAATCTTTAAACAAATCAATTTTCGAAATCCAAATCAAATCCCAATTTTTAAATTTCAAAGTTTCGACTGATATTATTTAACAATTTCCTTTAACCAAAATTTATTTCAACATTCCAAACTCAATTTTCGATAAATTCGATTTCTATAAATTTATTTCTATTTAAACTTTTAAATCAAACATTTCAATAAATTTCAAATCGACGATTTAAAATTATTAATTTAGCCAATTCGGTGTTCGTATATAATTTTCTATCCTATGGCCAAGTAGTCAATTATTTCGATTAGATGTCAGGGATGAATATATATTACTTAAATCAAATCACAGTTTTATATGTATGCATAACAGTATATATATAAGCGAATAAACATCCAAACATTCAAATATCAACCAATAGCATCCATCGAAATACATCATCCAATACACAATACAATTCATGGCAATTTCATAGTTATCAATGTCAGGGAATTTAATCGCAATTCAATTTCAATTTCAATTTAGCTGTCAATTTAATTTTTCAACAGTTAATTCCAACTACAATCTATATGACAATTAAATTTCCATCAAACAACGACAATAAAATCATAACACTTCATAATGTCAAATTTAACTATCATAAAGATATTTAGTACGTTGTGAGCGTTATAAAACACTCACCTTGATTTCAATGTAGTTCCAGCGTTTTATTTCGAATAAAATTAAACGAGCGTTTAATTTTACCCGAAATTCAAACTAGCTCCAAACGACTCCAATCCAGCTCCACTGCGTAGTGCTCGACAAAACGAGCCCGCCGCAATTCGTTTCGTCACAATCCGACCTCGTATCAACAAGTTATAGTGTTTTAAACATTCACGAATTAATATATAAATTAATCAATATTTTATTTTAACTTTTAAACCTTTCATCCAATCTCAGCCGTTTGTTGCTTCAGCTTGCATCAGGGCCGCTCCATCGTTTCTCCTACTTCCCGTTCTTGCTCCAGTAAACGCACGAAGAACCCATGTAGCCGCCGCACTAGGGTTAATTATCGAGCCACCTCTGTTTGACTTCGCCCCGATCAGAGACCACCAACATGCTCGCCTGTTCGAGCTCCATCCACGGCTTGAAGGGAATCGAGCTCGGCCTCCTCCTCTCGAGTGCGGACGCATACGAACGACTCGCTTTGAGCACGCATTCCCATCGATCCACTTCTTTGTTTTCGATCGTGACCGTTGGATGCGAAGGTCTTATCGCCCTCAACATCTTTGTAGTTGAACGCTCCTCGAATAGTTGAACAGATTGGAAGAAAATCGTGGAGGAAGTGGCACAATTTTCGGCCGTTGGTTTGTAGTGGAGGCGGCCGGCCATTTCTAGGGCTAGAGTTTTTATATAAAAAAAAAGAACTAATGAAGAGGCTTTATAGAAAAACGACGAACTCTATTCAATCCAGATTTCCAAACTCCGAATTTCGCACGGTAACTAACGTTTCTAGGGTTTATCCCGCGTTCCGGACACAATGGAACAGGTTTCGGAAGCTAATTCGATCATCTGTGCGAGTTACGGAAATAAACGATTGATTTTAAATTAAACCGCTTAAACGAATTTCTATGCGTTTTGGCTTGCCCCGGACAGACGGTAAATCCGTTTGACTTGAAATTTGAAACCTTACAATAATATCACATTACGGATCCGATGAAACTGGTTTCGTCGAAATCCGAGACCGTTTGAAAAATGACTATTTTAACTCGCCAAATTAATATTAAAACAATTTCAACGTGTTTCGAGCTGCCACGGTCAAACGACAACTCCGATTGCTACGAAAATTGAAATCCGATAATAACTAACTATTACGGATCTAATGGAACTGGTTTCGTCCAATTCTGAGAATGTTCGAAAATTGGCTATTTTTCAGTCGATAATTAAATATTAAAATATTCAATTTTCACAAATACATTTTAAATTCAGTTTTAAAAGTTCTATAACATCACTATAACTCCAATATGATAAAATAAAATTTTACAAATCATTTTTTAATCATATTAAACCCGTTATTCAATTTATCCAATAAACACCAATTTTAAAATCGTATTAACTGTATTAAAATCCCAATATAACTTACATTCACTTTGGAAACCAATTTGAATCATATTAAATCAAATTTCAATTATTCACTCTATTTTCATGTATTAAATTTCAATATCAAATTAATCATATCAAATTCGAAATTTAATTTATTCAAACATTCGTAATATTAAATTTAACAAATTTGATTATTCTTAAACCACTATCTTTTGAAATATTCAAAACGAACTTATAAAATTTAACTTTTGAAACAAATTAAAATTATAGAACAACTATTTCCATTTAAAACAGTTATTCAATTATTCAATAATTTTTAAATATTTAATTTAAACGATTTAATTGTTCAATATTTGACGGATTTCAATATTGGAAAATAAATTTTTTATTATAAGTCGATTTACTATATTACATCAAATGAATTACACATTATTATTTAACTATAGTTAGAGATAATGCATTCAACTAATATATAAACTTTCATTTCAATTGCAATTGGTTCACAAATTCAATTCGACTAACTAAATGAATAGGTAACTTAAATAATTATCACCGTTAACTTTTAATTACTTATAAGTTTATTATTTATAAACAAGTGTCACAATTACCTATTCAATACAAATTCATTCAATTACCTTTGATTACATATTATTTCAATTGATCTGGGATTTCATTCAATTCATAAATAATTAACTTAGATAAAATTTGTTGCATTTCATTCTAGTTATTATTATTCCAAACGACTTACAAATTTTTTCTAACACTAAATCACGAAATCTTATTAAATTAGATATTTTAATTATCGAAAATTTACGGGTCGTTACACTCTCCCCCACTCAAAATTTTTCGTCCTCGAAAAGGGAAAAGAGGGAAAACTAAGTAAAGAATGCAACATTTGAAATATTTTATTCAAAATTATCCACTTATAAAAAAATGAAATTTCATTTATAAATCGTTACTACACTTCCACTAACTTACTCCGAACGGCTTTCTAAACTTAAAAGTTAGTTATCAAAACAAGTTATAAAAAAAAAATTAAAACTTGAAAAATTTTCTAACACCTGGATTTTCGAAAAATTTCGACAGAGTCTCCTTTGCGCGGCTCGATCGGTACAGCTACAAAACGCCTCTACGGGCCCCAAACCAACAAAAGAAAATCAAAAAGCCAAGTGGCTCATCAAAAATCACCAAATCCAATGATAAAATAAACATGTACCTTATATTTTTATTAGCGAGCATATACGAATAATATAGCGCGAAAGCGAGCTCCAAATGCGAAGCAAGCGCAATCTGCACCTACTAAACGCTCAACAAACTATGAGAAACATGCATATATGAAAATAATATCAATATACATCATATAGCAACATAACAACTACATGTGCCAACATAGCAAATGCAACAAAACAACAAATGCAACCATCAATCAACTATCATCCAACTATCATCCAACAAATCCATAACCAATCAATATAAATTCACTTCTCATTAATATTTATCGACTTGGTTTTCAATTTTAATAACAGTTGATTCATTAACGTTGGATTTTACTAACATTCATTCTCAATTCAATTAGTTAACATTCACTAATTTATATTTACATTAGTTCACTTCCAATTTGAATCAAATTAAATTCTATTTCAATTCATTTAACTTCCAATTTGATTTCAATGATTTATAGCTTCCAATTTCATTAACACTTAATGAATTATATACAATCAACTAACAATCATATAACAACAAAATCATACCCAACATAACCAAATTATTAATTTCACATTCAATTTGGTTTATCTCTTTTATATATATATCCTGTCATATAATTTTAAAAGAATCATTTTATATTTGGCATCTTAAATTTCCAATATTAACTTTAATTAAGTCTGTAACCCATACATATATCATCCGTAAGCAATATCAATCTAATCGCTTACTCGATCACACAATTTCACTTCCAACTAGTATTGTTCACACGACTCTCTATTGCGGACTCAGATTTGGTTCATTGATTGGAAACTCTTACTCTCCTTGCATAGTCATATACTATGATAGAGAGTTCCAGAATCAAATTAAAAATCCATATCTAGGGTTCGCCGTCGAAAATCGAGTGAAAAATCCTAACTTGGATCGATATAAATCATCTCGAAATTTTGTGCTCGAATTTGGATCAAATCGTTATGCGAATAAAATAATATACGTACAATCTCACGTATTACCTTTTAATAGATTTCTATCCAATTTATCTATACTAAATTATTTTATTGGTTTTTTTTTTCATTTACAATTTATTATTCACAATCCATTATTCAGTTAGTATATTCATTTCTTTACATAGCATGTTCTTTAACCTTATCTTTTCTTAACATCATATCAAAGAATTTTCTTACTCAAGTTCATTTTAAACATTCCATGTGATTTAATTAAATTCAATTTCATTTCCAATTGATTCTTAGCTATAAGAAATTCCTTTGTTTACATTTATTTCATTTTCTTAATTTCAGTTAATACAAATTTATTTGTGGAACATTTATTAACGCAGAACATTTTATTAATCATCACTTTAATTTATAGTCATTCCATAAAAGCCTAACTTCTTATATATGACTTTTCTTAGTTTATAGTTATCTTAAAGGTTACAAATTTAATTTTCTTACAATCCTTTGCAATTTATATTTATTTCCTATAACCAATTTATAAAAATATAATACGATTCATTTATCTTCTTCCTTAGGTTCACTTACTTGTTCCATTTATCCATTCACCATTTCATGTTATATTTAAGTATATATAAATTTTTATCACAATCAAAATTTTCTATTTATATACATTTTAATACATTTTGAGTTTTCCTTACTTGTGTACTTCAATTACTTTCAGGTTCTGTTTATTTGTACAACATCTCATTACATATCCAACATTATTTTAACTTTTTAATATTTGGTAAGTCTTGTTATATGTTATCAAAATGCAAATTTGGTATTATACAAATTTATAGAACTTCATTTTAATTAATTAGAATGTTCACAAATTTAATTTTTTTAAATCCTCTTATTTTATAAATTTTGGTTATTCACATTTCATTCAAATACTTTGAAAATTTCTAATTAACCTAACTTAGAATTTTAAATGCCCGGTTCTTTTCAAATCGTTTGAAATAAACATGTATACTTATATTTTTTTTTTAATATATATATATATATCAAATCATACCTTTGGAGTTTAAACCAAAACCCATTTACCCGAAATAATTTCGAAGCAATGCAAAGCTTCTTAGAAGCCTCCCCCACTTTGAGACTCGAAAATGAACGTCGATGATGCTGCACAGTCATCACCGAAATTATTTTCCAGCGACATAAGAGAGGAGTACTATATTCATTCCTTCTTAAAAATCCTTTCAAAATATTTCCATAAACAATTTCCAACTAATATTAACATATATTTCTTCAAAACTTTGAGAACCATTTTCAAAATCTCCGGGTCTTAAATTCAATTTTTTTTTTCAATCTAATTCTATTTTAATTCCTAAGTCACCTTTATAAAATATTCTTATAGGATTTTCTTTCTTAAAACATCCCACAAGTGTTTTATCATAGTTCATTTTGTAATTCACCTTATTTATTTAAATTACAATATCCAATTAATGTTAATAGCTAATATTTCATTTCCAACAACCAAATAAGCTAGATTGATCACAATAAATTTTGAAATAAATTCTTTATATAAAAAATATAATTAGGGCAAAATTATTTCATTTACCCAATTTCAAAACAATACTATGTCGAATTGTTCTGTTTAAGTGTTTAGAGATCCCTGTCAATGACGTTAATTACTCGTATTGACCAGAATCCATAAGCCACTCAACAAATCAACCGACACAATATAAAACATTTTAAATCACTAACAAATACGCTCTCTCATATACACTCAACTCATTCATATAGTTTACCTCTATTTCAATGAGTTATTCCCCACTAGAGCCAAGGTTTATCGCTAAACCAAAGCTCTGATACCAACTGTAACGACCTGCCTTTTTAGACAGCTTAAACCGATGATCAAATACACATGTCGATTCCAAATCATTCAAAAGGGCAGATGGTTATTGGGGTAAATAAGAAAAGGAAAAGAAATAAAGGAAATGAAACAATACAGAATCTCGCAGCGGAACGATAAAATATAATAGTCAAATAAACAGTTCATGAAGCTGTCTATTATACTTTGACAATTATTTATACAACATTTATTAGAGTTATACATATACAATGGAACAATTTAAATAATGCAGCAGATAGCATGATGCACAGATAATAATAGTAATAGTATACCAAATCTTCGTCTCCATCCTCCAGAATAGATCTTCAAAATCAGAAAAACTCAGGACTGACCCGAGCGTAATAAAAAGACAAACACTCGAGTCAGGACTAAAATATCCTTATGAAAGTTAAATCAATCGTAAATAAATATGAGTGTAACGGTGTCAAAGATGTTTACGGGGTTTGACATCTCCTATCCAGTGTCAATGTGCGTGCAATAACTCAAGAGACATTACGGGATTTTCCATCTCTCAAGGATCCGTGAAACTATCTACTATATAGTAATATACGCTAAGTAGATAATGCCTATCAGTAATATAAAGTATCAAAATAGCGTTAAGGCGTTACCATAATCCCCCTTAACACATTTTATATTCCCAAAAGCATATACAAGACCGTAGTTTCCCCAAAACCGGAAGTCACCAGAGGGCAATCCATATACTCAAGGTACAAATCAAAAACGTAGTGGTCGCGAATAGGATAATCAGTATGACAAGGTACATGAGGCGATACCAACTAGGATACTAGTAGTTGCGTGATCCGGACTGATGTGGGCATAGCCAGCAGCCACCCCAACACCGCGAAACAACACTCCCAAATCAAGGGGTGCACCCAAATCGCATCGCAAATGTAATAGAAATGGTATCGAAGAAGCGTGTCCGCTAGAGGTGGCGAACCTCAATGGCCCGGCGCGGCTCCTGTTTTAGTCATGTCAGGGGTCATCCAATATCGTTCTCTTTCTTCAGTCAACGCGTTCACCAAACCATCCACTTTATTCTGGATCAACACTTCACGTATAATAGTTATTAAAGTGGTTTTCAGTATCGACAGAGAGTATGTCCACATCCGATCCCGGTCTCTTTAATAACTACGTATTATTACACCGTTGGCTCTTTTACACTTCAAATCGATTCATAATTTATATCAAAATATCATATTCGCTTCAAAAATCAAATCTATTTCAAATATCATCGTATCTATTCAAATGTAAGATTCCGTTTCAAAAATCGTTTTTCGTATCAATATCTCTTTTCGATTTCAAAATCATTTCGAATCTCAATTTAGGTTGCAACTTCATTTAACTCAATTCGTATTTCAATTCGGGGTTAAATATAAACATTCCACTTTATTGACCAACTTAGAATTTTAGAAAATAGTTTTAAGTAGTTTAAAAGTAGTTTTAAATAATTAAAATAGTTAAAATACTTGAAATCTTAAAATGGATTTGAAATGGATAAATATGGTTTAAAATAATTTAAATTGGGTTGCGTAGATTAAAATAGATTAAAATAGTTTAAGTATTCAAAAAGGTTTATATAACCGAGTAATTTGGAAAACAAAATAAACGGCTTCAAAACCAATCCATTTCAATTTTAACTTCCCAATTCAAAACGATTTCACTTTTCATTCTACCGATTCCATTTTTCGATCCCGATTCAATTAGCGTCAACTTTGACTTCAACTTATTCAATTTCATATTCACTTTCGATTAATTCACTTTCAATTTTATATCCACTTCCGATTAATTCAATTTCAATATTTATATTCACTTTCAATTAATTCAATTTCAATTATATATCGATTTGGAGCTTGGTTTTTCAAAATATCCATTTATAACACTTAACAAAATTATCCATCATTATTCAAGTTTAAATCCAATTTCAAATATGATTCAATTTCAAGCTCAATTTCAAAATATCATTTTTTATGTCGCTTTTACTTAGTAATTTTCAAAGCTCGAATTATGATTCAATCTTTAAACAAATCAATTTTCGAAATCCAAATCAAATCCCAATTTTTAAATTTCAAAGTTTCGACTGATATTATTTAACAATTTCCTTTAACCAAAATTTATTTCAACATTCCAAACTCAATTTTCGATAAATTCGATTTCTATAAATTTATTTCTATTTAAACTTTTAAATCAAACATTTAAATAAATTTCAAATCGACGATTTAAAATTATTAATTTAGCCAATTCGGTGTACGTATATAATTTTCTATCCTATGGCCAAGTAGTCAATTATTTCGATTAGATGTCCGGGATGAATATATATTACATAAATCAAATCACAGTTTTATATGTATGCATAACAGTATATATATAAGCGAATAAACATCCAAACATTCAAATATCAACCAATAGCATCCATCGAAATACATCAACCAGTACACAATACAATTCATGGCAATTTCATAGTTATCAATGTCAGGTAATTTAATCGCAATTCAATTTCAATTTCAATTTAGCTGTCAATTTAATTTTTCAACAGTTAATTCCAACGACAATCTATATGACAATTAAATTTCCATCAAACAACGACAATAAGATCATAACACTTCATAATGTCAAATTTAACTATCATAAAGATATTTAGTACGTTGTGAGCGTTATAAAACACTCACCTTGATTTCAATGTAGTTCCAGTGTCTTATTTCGAATAAAATTAAGCGAGCGTTTAATTTTACCCGAAATTCAAACTAGCTCCAAACGACTCCAATCCAGCTCCATTGCGTAGTGCTCGACAAAACGAACCTGCCGCAATTCGTTTCGTCACAATCCGACCTCGTATCAACAAGTTATAGTGTTTTAAACATTCACGAATTAATATATAAATTAATCAATATTTTATTTTAACTTTTAAACCTTTCATCCAATCTCAGCCGTTTGTTGCTTCAGCTTGCATCAGGGCCACTCTATCCTTTCTCCTACTTCCCGTTCTTGCTCCAGTAAACGCACGAAGAACCCATGTAGCCGCCGCACTAGGGTTAATTATCGAGCCACCTCCGTTTGACTTCGCTCCGATCAGAGACCACCAACATGCTTGCCTGTTCGAGCTCCATCCACGGCTTGAAGGGAATCGAGCTCGGCCTCCTCCTCTCGAGTGCGGACGCATACGAACGGCTCGCTTTGAGCACGCATTCCCATCGATCCACTTCTTTGTTTTCGATCGTGACCGTTGGATGCGAAGGTCTTATCGCCCTCAACATCTTTGTAGTTGAACGCTCCTCGAATAGATGAACGGATTGGAAGAAAATCGTGGAGGAAGGGGCACAATTTTCGGCCGTTGGTTTGTAGTGGAGGCGGCCGGCCATTTCTAGGGCTAGAGTTTTTATATAAAAATAAAAGAACTAATGAAGAGGCTTTATAGAAAAACGACGAACTCTATTCAATCCGGATTTCCAAACTCCGAATTTCGCACGGTAACTAACGTTTCTAGGGTTTATCCCGCGTTCCGGACACAATGGAACAGGTTTCGGAAGCTAATTCGATCATTTGTGCGAGTTACGGAAATAAACGATTGATTTTAAATTAAACCGATTAAACGAATTTCTATGCGTTTTGGCTTGCCTCGGACAGACGGTAAATTCGTTTGACTTGAAATTTGAAACCTTACAATAATATCACATTACGGATCCAAAGGAACTTGTTTCGTCGAAATCCGAGACCGTTTGAAAAATGGCTATTTTAACTCGCCAAATTAATATTAAAACAATTTCAACATGTTTCGAGCTGCCACGGTCAAACGACAACTCCGATTGCTACGAAAATTGAAATCCGATAATAACTAACTATTACGGATCCAATGGAACTGGTTTCGTCCAATTCTGAGACTGTTCGAAAATTGGCTATTTTTCAATCGATAATTAAATATTAAAATATTCAATTTTCACAAATACATTTTAAATTCAGTTTTAAAAGTTCTATAAGATCACTATAACTCCAATATGATAAAATAAAATTTTACAAATCATTTTTTAATCATATTAAGCCCGTTATTCAATTTATCGAATAAATTCCAATTTTAAAATCGTATTAACTCTATTAAAATCCCAATATAACTTACATTCACTTTGGAAACCAATTCTAATCATATTAAATCAAATTTCAATTATTCACTCTATTTTCATATATTAAATTTAAATATCAAATTAATCATATCAAATTCGAAATTTAATTTATTCAAACATTCATAATATTAAATTTAACAAATTTGATTATTCTTAAACCACTATCTTTTGAAATATTCAAAACGAACTTATAAAATTTAACTTTTGAAACGAATTAAAATTATAGAACAACTATTTCCATTTAAAACAGTTATTCAATTATTCAATGAGTTTTAAATATTTAATTTAAACGATTTAATTGTTCAATATTTGACGGATTTCAATATTGGAAAATAAATTTTTTATTATCAGTCGATTCACTATATTACAACAAATGAATTCCACATTATTATTTAACTATAGTTAGAGATAATGCATTCAACTAATATATAAACTTTCATTTCAATAGCAATTGGTTCACAAATTCAATTCGACTAACTAAATGAATAGGTAACTTAAATAATTATCACCGTTAACTTTTAATTACTTATAAGTTTATTCTTTATAAACAAGTGTCACAATTAACTATTCAATACAAATTCATTCAATTACCTTTGACTACATATTATTTCAATTGATCTGGGATTTCATTCAATTCATAAATAATTAACTTAGATAAAATTTGTTGCATTTCATTCTAGTTATTATTATTCCAAACGACTTACAAATTTTTTCTAACACTAAATCACGAAATCTTATTAAATTAGCTATTTTAATTATCGAAAATTTACGGGTCGTTACAAAATACCTACTGACACCAACCACCTCGTGCACCTGTAACAGTGCCAGAACCACCTCCGGTCAATGACGACCCCACCGCCACATCACTCAACAACCCTACAAACCCCTACGATCATCAGAACATCGCTTCTTGCGTCGAATCAAAATTGAGTATCCCTTGTTGTACAGAACCCAAACCCAATCATCAGAAAACCCTAAATCCCACACCTCTAATCGACGATAAACGCCACAACTCCGGCCATGGATTGCCGAACCACCACGCATCCTTCACCCAGAATTTCATACAACTCGATGCAAAAATGAAGGTGCGGTAGCCAAAATTCCCAAGTTCAACAGAACTTGGTTTAAAATCAAAATCAAGCAATTAAAATCTTCATAGTGGATTAAAATTGTTCAATAATTTTCCCACACTTTCTGATCCTACCTCAACCTCCACCAAGAACTCCGAGCAATCCAGATGCAAGGATCATCAGATTTGAGCAGAAATCCAGTTTCCAGATAATACCCAATTTCTTGTTCAATACAATTTTAAATATTGTGATATTTGTTTCAAAAATCCTAACTTTCCTAACTGAAGTAGGATATATGCTTAAATCAATGAAAATTAACCTTTGATTTTATTGCATTTGAAGCTTTTAACTGAGTTTCCTTGTTCCAGAAATTTTTACTGAATCTAAAATACCATTTCTTGTTTTTAAGAAAATTACATGATGTTTTAAACTAATTAGCTGGATTTAAACACCACAGATTCACAGAGATTAAGATGAAAATTTAAGATTTTGTTTGTTTAAATCTCTGAAATCAATAATTGGAAGATTCAAACAATCCAAATAATTTCAAATATATTCCTATACAGAGATTTGTACTCCTACCATCACATGCAACACATCATTATCACAGAAATATTTCAAACAATAGATAATTCATCACTTAAGTTTCTGTAAAAGTTGGTTACTCACCTTTTGAAAGAGATGTAGGGGTTTGATATTGCACTGGAAATTTGCAAAATACATTGAACTTGAAGCTTTAAAAACTGGAGTACTTACTAAAAATGATTTGAACCTTATGCTTAGTCTTTAAACTGAAGTTGCTTTCAACAGATTTGCCTCAGGTTTGCATGCATAAGAAAAATTTGCAGATACTTGAATTTTTGAAAACAACTGCTGATCTGGTATAAGGAAATTATAGACAAGGAAATGTAGATTTGATTTGCATTTCAATTTCAGGTTTTGGATGTTAATTTGAGCATGGATTTCCAGATTTTTGTTTTGAGGCAAAACTGAAAAGAATGTTTACAGTTTTCCATAAACAGAGGTTGATGTTTTTGAGGAGATTTCAGAATTTTTTTGTTTGAGCAATTGTTTGAGGATTTCAGACTTTGGTTTTGAGTGTTTTATGATTCTGAAGAGTAAAAGTTGCATTGATGATTCTAGTTTCTTTTTTAGGAATGAACAAAAATTTTAAAGAAAAAGAAGATGGAGGAAGATGGTGATTATATAGGTAAGTTTTCAGATTTATTAAATTAAAAAGAAATTAGAAAAATAATGGACACTTGTCTTAAGCTTAATTTAAATGTTTAACACTTGTTGTTTAAATGATTCCTAACTTAACACTTGTCAAATTGAGTTTATTTTAATTCTAAATGAAATTTGAAAGCCCTTTCTAAATTAATTTCCTAATTACTAATATGTTTCCTTAATTTTAAAAATACTTTTCTAATTAAATTTTCTAATAAACAAATACATTATAAATTTATAAATGTTTGCTAAATTTATATAAAATACAATCTTTAAAAAGAAATGAAACCAAATATAATTTAAATAAAATTATATACAAATTGAAAACTCATTTTAAAAATCCTATTTCAAAAGCCTTGTATTTATTCTTATTAAATAAATACAAATCCAAATTTCTAAGATAAATTTCTACAAAAAGAAAAATAAATAAATCTTATTTTTAATTAAAAATATTATCTATATATTTCAAAACCAAACTATATTATTATTTTAAAAATAATTTATCCTATTTTAAAATCAATTTAAAATACATTGAAATAAATATTTAAACACACTTATTAATTTTGAAAACAATAAGCCAATTTATTTATACAAATAAAATAATTATTCTTATTATAAAACCAATTTACAACTATAATTAAGACATTGTATTATTAATACTTGGTTAATTATCTTTGAAAATAACAATTTATCGATTTCAAATAATTAAACTTAAGAGATTATCACATTTTAAATTCCTGGAAATTCCGAGATATTACATTCCTCCCCCCAAAAGAATTTCGTCCTCGAAATTTAAAACAAAGATAATCCAAAGTTTTATTTTATTTCAACCAATTCAAACATAGATAACAGCCATACACTATCAATCAAACAAATAATTTCATCCAAATAACCAATTCAATCAAATAAATAACACTAGCTATCCGGACACAGATTCAGATAAACTTCCTAAAATTATCTCGAGTTTCCCAAGTACAGACACAGGGATACTCACTCTACTAAATCCAAACTAGCTATACTGCTAAGCTACTGAGTTCCTACTCAGATAGATCTAAAATCTACACAAGATATCAGACCACAGACAAGTCTGATCAACAACTAAAACCTTCACAGAACTACTGGTCTCAAAACCAATGATGGACCAAACACGTACTCCCTAAGAGACAAGTGAAATATTTTGAATTCCACCCTTCCAAACTGGCAATTCAACTCTACAAACCAAAACACTGATCTCTACAAAAACTCAGAAGAATCCAATATACCTTGGAGCTCACCAAATCTCATTGCTCCTTTACCAGAGAAAATTCTCAACAATATCGAAGTCTCCAACTTCGAATTTCAAATTCTTCTGTTACTTAACCTCACAAACTTCCCGGATGATCCTAGCTGTCTACAAATCCTTCCTGATCAGCTCAACCTTCGCTGATGCCTCTACAACAAACAAACTGGATCAACTCACAAACTGATTCTCACAAGATCAATCCAAAAATCAAAACCAAACTTTACTATCAATCAGTAGAAAACAACTTCTCCCATCCGAGAAAGACAGAACAGAATCACACGCCAACTTGCCTCAGATTCTGCAAAAAAAAATCAGTAGAAACTCTCTAATCCAAAACACTGCAACTTCCAGTTGCTTCAACTCAAGAACAACAGCCACCTTGCTTCCGCTACACAACTTTGATCTGGAGCAGATGAGAATGACGTCGAATGAACATAGGCACAAACTAGACATCACATCTCGGAAATAAGGTTCAACAGAAGTTCCAAGAAATACAGAGATGCTACACCAAACAATCAACCTATGAGGTAACCTTCTACCTAGCTCAATCACCGGTAGCACTCCTGACATCACATCGATTCAGAACTCAGACTCCAATGCAGGCAAATCTCTAACTTTCCTGAAGATATACCCAGAAAATCTTCGACAATTCCATAACTTCTACATCCTCTAGAAATGCCACAAATCCAAGCAAAAGACTATCTAAGATAATCACCAAACCGTCGCAAGTCACTTTTGCGATCAACCAATCCAATATCCAAGATACTGTTCTCTCTCCACTAGTCAGAACAGTTTATCCTTGACCAACTAATCCATCGAAGAAACAGATCCTCACTGCTGCTTCTGAATTCCACCTCCAGGAAATTGCTAAGCCAAAAAGATCTTCCTACTGGAATACAAAACATTCCCGAGCTGCACCGCGAACATAGATGCCAAAGACTTCATATCCAGAGTTCTTTGAGAATCTCGAACCTCCAACTAAACACATATATTCTGCTGAACTCGGCTGCAACACTAAAGCAGACACACTTCCTTAAACTTGCTCTGAAAGAAAACATCTTCGGAGACATCCATAGTCACTGCATCTCATCACGCAGCTACTACTTCCTGAGGTATCAAAATACCATCACTCGCTTCTGCCTAACCGACAGATCCAAATTCTCAAAAATCCGCTCACAGGAGCGAAATCAAACTTACTCTTCGAAGATGAACTCCGAACCTCAACAGGTTTCCTTCAGAGATAAATGAAATCCTTACACCAAACTGCAGAGATGACTCGAGATGGTATTAGGTCTTCAGTCTCGACAAATACACTTCCAATCTCAAATATTCAAACTCCAACCATTGGTAGTTGTGTTACACACACCACTACCTCATCTACCTTTATAACTTATGTTGGAAAAACCCAAACAGGTAACCCAACAGATAGGTAGAAATATATATATATATATATATATTTATATATATATATAGTTATATATAAAACTTACAAGTACGCTCTCTCAAGAAAAGACACCACTACAGAGCTTAGGTATTCACTCAACCTAATGCTCCGATACCAGCTGAGACGACCCGACTTTCTTACCACAGAAAATAGCATCATTTTTAAGAAAGAAAGGGATAGAAAAGAGAAAAGATAGAGAAGAAAGAAACAACATCAGAATTTAAACAGCGGAACGAATAAATTATATTAATAACATAAACATTACATAGTATAATATACATCAGGGGTACACAACTAAAACAACACATACTAGACTGTTATAAACACCTGTCCGGTTATACAACTTAATACAATTCAAAGACAACAACTCAGAGAACACACAGCGGAAAACTATATAGCTATAGGCAGAAGCCTCCTGCTCCATTTGCTCCTCCAGAATTCGTCAAGCTAACCAAAATTCCCTTAGCTACCCGTAAAAATTAAGTACCCAAGAGTTTAAGAAAAACAGAATAAACTCCGGGTCAGACATGGGTCTGGTGTGACTAAACGGTTAAAGTTGCTTAACTTTAAAAACCTTTTGAAAGAAAAGGTATCACGTAAGACTTTCCACACATAAACATGGAAAAGTTTTTACCTTACGCTAACCAAACATTTGATAAGAAATCCGATGATATTATAATAGGTCTAGGGTTTTCAAATAAATATGAAATAGCCGAAATTGTTACATTATTAAATTCGAGCTACTAGCCACAAAAGTGGGTAATACAATCAAAACCGATGGCACTTATTGGGTTTTGGATTCCATACAATGGCAGGGCCACTGGGGTACCGCCCATCACAGTACGTGGCCTAGATCACCGTACCGAGGAGTACGACCCCTTCCTTGAAACACAAAGCCGGAACCATCCCTTACCGAACAGTTCCAAATAAGACAACTTCGGTGGATGTAGCTATTCAACCGCCCACACAGCCGAAATAAAGGAACCTCTAGATAGGTGTAAATATTACTCTCAAGTGGGGGCTACCCATGAAGCCTTGTTGCAACTCCCCTGTTTTAGCCATTCCCGGTTGATGAGGCTTGAAGCTACGATTACCTTTAGTGAACACATCACTTAGAATGCTCATCGTCCACCGACGATATTCTGAAAGCATTTAATCCATAAAAGTTCGTTCCGGGTTCGAACGAAACCAAAGGCATTATCTCGTTACACTCATTTTGGAATCACCCTCAGAGTTAACGACAATAACCCTTGCACTCTAAACCTTCCTCTTGAACCTGAAAGTACTACTCGTCAAACTCATCACAGAATCACCCCCAGAGTTATACTGACGAATAGTTCTTACACCTTGAGTCTTCACTCTTCATAAGAGATTCACGACCTATGGTTAATTTGGATCAATGTGGTTTCCGGATATCCAAATATGGAAACCCGATCACGGCCTCATCGAAATCCAAAACGTATCTTTTAGGTCCAAGTTGTTTACATTTAAACAATTCCATTTAATTATCTATATACACACAGAATAGATAATTCACAAGTCATAATTTTATCAGAATAAGCAGATGATCCATAACAAAATAGGTAATCCACATCGTCATCACAATAGATAATCTATATTACCATCATAATGCAACCAAGCATCCATACCACACAACATTACTTATCTCATTTCTGAGATTACATGTATTCAAGACAATCAATGTCATCCATTCATACATAAGCAATAAATTTACTTAATCACAACATAATTAATTTAAAATGAGTTAAATTAACTATCTCTATCTCTATTTAATTTAAAGTGAATTAAATTAATTACTTCATCTCTTAATTAATTTAAAATTAATTAAATTAATTACCTTCATCACAATAAATCTTGCTTAATTATCCATTAATTAACCTAATTCATTAATCATCATCTTAATTAATCAACCTTGATTAATTAACTCTGAATTAAGTAATTAACCCTTAATTATTCTCATTAATCATATTAATTAATGAACCTTAATTAATTACTTCCACTAATTAATTAACTATAATTAATTTCATTATTTCTTTATAAATTAATCATGCTTAAATTAATTGCTTCCAATTAATCAACTTTAATAAATAAATACAGTAATTAATTATTCTTAATTACTTCTTAATTACTTTTAATTACTTTTATAAATTCTTTGATTTATTACACCAAGTAATAAACCCTTAGTTACTTTACCAAGTAATTATCCATTTAAAATTACTTCCAAATCAGTAATTTACCTTATCCCAATTACCTCCTGTAATTTATCAATTACTTATCATAAGCCATTAGCCTTATCAAAACTTATCAAGTAAGCATATTTAATCATTTATCAAGTGACTTCCTTTAATTAATTAACAAATTAATTAACTTACTTGATCACACTCATCTCATAAAACATAATCGAGCAATTCATTTCTTAATTACTCTTTTACCAAATTAATCTTCAATTAACAGATTAATTATCATCAACTATCAATTAGTAAACCTTAATTATTAATCAATCCTTTAATACAAAGTAATCAATCATTAATTACTTTTATAATTAACTAATTAACCTTAATTAACTAATTAATTATCTCTTAATCATTAATTAATAAACTTAATTATTAATTAACAACCTTAATTACAAGTTAATTAATAAATATAATTAATTAATCATTAATTACAATGAATTAACCTTAAATAATAGTAAATTAATTATTAATTAACCCTTATTACAGATAAATAACCCTTTTTAATTATTAATTAAGAAACCCAAATTATTACTTAATAAGACCTTTATTAAGTGTAAATTAATTACTATTTTAATTAGCCCCTAATTACTTAATTAATAAGCAATTAAAATTTAATTAATCATTAGTCATTAATTTAAATCATCATAATTATTAGTTAATTAATTAATAATAATACTTAATTAATTACTTAATTAACCCCCTTTAAAATAATAATTAAATTAATTAACTAAACTTAAAATTCTTGTTCAAGTTAATTAATTATTATTCATTAACATCTAATTATTATTTAAGATAAACATTATTTTAAATTAATCTTGAAATCTTTACTTGACTTAATTCATTAATTAGTTTAAAATATAAAGTAATCATTAATTACTTTCCTTAAATTAATAATTACAATCCTAATTTCAAGTTAATAAATTACTTAAACCTTTAATTGTTAATTATAAATCATTTTTCATTAACCAATAAAAACTTTTCTTTATAAGTTTTCCTTTTTAAATTTCCAAAATAAGTTGGAAAATTAACATTAAGGTTTTTATCATAAAACATTTTAAACATCATAAAAAAATTCAATTCAAAGACAAGGATTTTAATTTAACTTAAATTATTTAAATTTAAACTTTATTTGTTTTAAATTAAAATCTGGTTAAACATTCCATTTGGGTTCAACCCATGTTTACATGAATCCAAAAACAAAGTATACTATCTTTTCTTTTAAAACAAATTTGACTTTAAAGTTTTAAAAAAAACTGTTTTAATTAAAACTTTTAAAACTGTTAAACACAACAGTTTAACCTGCATGCAAAAACACAGGAACAACTCGAGACACAGTCCAAAATACACGAGTTCCTTCACGAGTCATCTACCTGATTTCCCGAGCTAAAACCCAGCAACACAAAACCCAAATACCTACTGACACCAACCACCTCGGGCACCTGCACCAGTGCCGGAACCACCTCCGGTCAACGACGACCCCACCGCCACATCAATCAACAACCCTACAAACCCCTACGATCATCAAAACATCGCTTCTTGCCTTGAATCAAAATCAAGCATCCCTGGTTGTACAGAACCCAAACCCAATCATCAGAAAACCCCAAATCCCACGCCTCCGATCGATGATAAACGCCACAACTCCGGCCATGGATCGCGGACCCACCACGCATCCTTCACCCAAAATTTCATACAACTCGATGAAAAAACAAAGGTGCAATAGCCAAAAATCCCAAGTTCAACAGAACTAGGTTTGAAATCAAAATCAAGCAATTACAATCTTCATAGTGGATTACAATTGTTCAACAATTTTTTCCACACTTTCTGATCCTACCTCAATCTCCACCAAGAACCCCGAGCAATCTAGATGCAAGGATCATCAGATTTGAGCAGAAATCCAGTTTCCAGATAATACCCAATTTCTTATTCAATATAATTTTAAAAACTTTGATATCTGTTTCAAAAATCCTAACTTTCCTAACTGAACTAGGATATATGCTTGAATCGGTGAAAATTAACCTTTGATTTTATTGCAAGCTTTTAACTGAGTTTCCTTGTTCCAAATTTTTTTACTGAATCTGAAATACCAGTTCTTGTTTTTAAGAAAATTACATGATGTTTTAAACTAACTAGCTAGATTTAAACACCACAGATTCACAAAGATTAAGCTGAAAATTTAAGATTTTGTTTTGTTTAAAATCTCTGAAATTAGTAATAGGAAGATTCAAACAATCCAATTAATTTCAAATATATTCCTCTACAGAGATTTGTACTCCTACCAGCACATGCAACACATCATTATCACAGAAATACTTCGAACAATAGATAATTCATCACTTAAGTTTCTGTAAAAATTGTTTACTCGCCTTTTTAAAGAGATGCAGGGGTTTGATATTGCACTGGAAATTTGCAAAATGCATTAAACTTGAAGCTTTAAAAACTGGAGTACTTGCAAAAATGATTTGAACCTTATGCTTAGCCTTTAAATTGAATTTGCTTTCAACAGATTTGCTTTAGGTTTGCATGCATAAGAAAAATTTGCAGATACTTGAATTTTTGAAAACAACTACAGATCTGGTATAAGGAAATTATAGACGTAGAAATGCAGATTTGATTTGCATTTCAATTTCAGGTTTTGGATGTTAATTTGAGCATGGATTTCCAGATTTTTGTTTTGAGGAAAACTAAAAAGAATGTTTATAGTTTTCTGTAAACAGAGGTTGATGTTTTTGAGGAGATTTCAGAATTTTTTTGCTTGAGCAATTGTATGAGG
Organism: Allium cepa; assembly: GCA_030765085.1. Classification (NCBI taxonomy): domain Eukaryota; kingdom Viridiplantae; phylum Streptophyta; class Magnoliopsida; order Asparagales; family Amaryllidaceae; genus Allium; species Allium cepa. Next base: position 953,194,710 of record CM060941.1, on the reverse strand, counting down.
ATTTCAAAATTTGGTTTTGAGTGTTTTATGATTCTGAAGAGTAAAAGTTGCCTTGATGATTCTAGTTTCTTTTCTAGGAATGAACAAAAATTTTAAATAAAAAGAAGATGGCGGAAGATGGTGATTATATAGGTAAGTTTTCAGATTTATTAAATTAAAAAGAAATTAGCAAAATAATGGACACTTGTCTTAAGCTTAATTTAAATGTTTAACACTTGTTGTTTAAATGATTCCTAACTTAACACTTGTCAAATTGAGTTTATTTTAATTCTTAAAGAAATTTGAAAGCCCTTTCTAAATTAGTTTCCTAATTACTAATATGTTTCCTTAATTTTAAAAATCATTTTCTAATTAAATTTTCTAATAAGCAAATACATTTATAAATTTATAAATGTTTGCTAAATTTATATAAAATACAATCTTTAAAAAGAAATGAAACAAAATATAATTTAAATAAAATTATATACAAATTGCAAACTCATTTTAAAAATTCTATTTCAAAAGCCTTGTATTTATTCTTATTAAATAAATACAAATCTAAATTTCTAAGATAAATTTCTTTAAAAAGAAAATAAAAAATCTTATTTTTAATTAAAAATATTATCTATATATTTTAAAACCAAACTATATTATTATTTTACAAATAATTTATCCTATTTTAAAATAAATTTAAAATACATAGAAATAAATATTTAAACACACTTATTAATTTTGAAAACAATAAGCCAATTTATTTACACAAATAAAATGATTATTCTTATTATAAAACCAATTTACAACCATAATTAAGACATTGTATTATTATTACTTGGTTAATTATCTTTGAAAATAACAATTTATCAATTTCAAATAATTAAACTTAAGAGATTATCACATTTGAAATTCCTGGAATTCCGGGATATTACAAACATATTTTCCAGAACATAGGGCCAGACGTCTGGAAACATCTACCAGACGTCTGGAGCTGTCAATTTTGCCTATTTTGGCTATTTTGAGTTAATTTCCAACTTTTATCGATTCGTGTTGATTCCAATTAGTTGTATCGCATTTTTGGACTTTGATGATTCCTTTTTGATTTCATTATGGGTTTTTATAAAATAATCTTCTGAATTGTATTAAAAGCTCGGTTCTCCAATTTATAAATTATATTTAAAACACACACGATTTCACACTCCGAGCGAAGTGGGAGGAGAATTAAATGATTAGATAAAACGCGTGCAATGAACACGTGCATTCATCTTCTCAGTTAATTCCCAATCTATTCATTTGAACGTATTGACCTTTGAGTCTGGTTTACCGATGAGATGAGGTAAACTTTGCAATACTTTGAGTGTGAAATTGGCTAACGGATAGTAAACCGTTTAGTGTGAACGGGTGGTTATGGGACTCATGTTAACGCTTTTCGGGTTCCTTTTCGAGAGTTGTAACACATTCTGCCAGTTAGTGGTGTCCAGTACTGGGCCTCCAGACCTTCATCACTACGGTTTGTTGCCTTTGGAATATTGTGCAACGGCCCGCTATTTTGGACTATTCGCATCCACACATGTCGGACTTGAATAATTCAAAATACCAAATTATTAATTTAAATTTTGCAAAACTCAGATATACAGTAAATAAATAATCACAAAATCACAGACACGGAGTAATAATATGCAGCGGAAGTAAAAGAGATAGTAGTTGATGAAGCTACTATGTAATATATAAGATACACCAGAGTTAAACCAGATACAACAGAAGAGTAACACGATACATCTGGTACAAATCAAAATACATCACCGGAATCATTGAATACTGAAAGCATAATAGATGGCTGGATTTCCAAGAGAAGCTCTAACTCCAAAGGTGAATCTCGAAAGCTGAACCACTCAGTCTGACCCGAGCGTAAAGAAAAACACAAAACACTCGAGTCAGGATTAACATTCTTATATCAATAAATCCAACTCAAGTGAAATAACAATTGAAATACAATAACTCAAAGGACGTTGGAATAACCATCCTCTAAGGATCCGTTAAACTATCTACTATGTAGTAGTATACGCTAAATAGATAAGGTCTATCAGTAACATCAAATATCAAAATAGTGTTAAGGCTTTACCATTATCCCCCTTAACACATTTTATATAAGCGTTATAGTCTATACAACACTGTAAACTCCACCGTAAACTAGTGGGATATCAGGGAGTACTCCATAGGTATAGCACAAAACAAATTCGTAGTTGTCGCGTATATAGGGAATACAAGTATGACAAGGCACATGAGGCAATACCCAAGGTAGTGAAACTTCTGTTTTCCTGATCCGGACTAGTGAAAACGCATCGCCGCAACGGTCGCAACACCGCGAAACAACACTCTCAAAAGTACGAGTGTAATATCCCGGAGTTTTTAACAATATCAATTTAATAATCTGTAGTTAAAATTAAATTGATATTGATATTCTGTTAATATTTTTTCAAATAAATTCAATAATCTTCTTCAATAAATATTTAAATTGGTCATTTTATCTTTTAAAAATAATAAATTGATTTCTATTTCCAATATAAATATTTGGTTTATATTTTAAATAGATTGGTATTGTTTTAATTTTAATAAGTAAAGCATATTTTCTTGTTTTAATATTTGTAGTAGCTTGAAAAAAAAAATTATTTAATATTTAAGCTTTTCAAAATTAAATAAATGGTTTGGGCTTAAATTTAATAAATGAATCATGTTTTAAAATTCTAATATATACATTATAAATTGGAAATTTTGATTTTTATTAGTATTGAGTTTTTAAGACTATTTCATAAATAAATATATGATTTTAAATTTGATAAGAGAAATATTTAAATGTTTAAATTAAATTAGATTGAGTTTTAAATTTAGAATAAATTCAATAAAATGGTTTCATGGCTTAATAAAATGGATATTTTATTGATAAAAATATAATTTCTTGTGAAATGAATTTAATTTAATAATAAGAGATTTATAAAAACAATATTGATATTGTAATGTCTTTATAAATAAGTTTTAAATAGGATTTGTAATTTTTATTTCAAATTGAATTTATATTTATAACTTGATTTGAAAATAATTGATTTTGAATTTAGTTTGAATTTAAATTTAAAAGTATAAATTTTAAATTGTTTAATTGTTTTAATCTTTAATATGTATAAGTTTATTTATAAACATGATTTGTTCTTATTTCTTTTGTAAATTCATACACATATCTAATATAAACTAACAAATTAAATTAGATTAACACATGTATTACTTTGTAAATTTAAATACTAATTATCTCAAAGAAAACAAGTGTTGCATTCATTAGCATTGATTTAAACAAGTGTTCAAATTTAACATTAACAAATTGACAAGTGTTGTATAGTTTGTACAAGTGTAAAAATTTGGTTTTAATTTTTCTTTTATTTTATTAAATCCGAAAACACATTTAGTTTAGTTTGAATCTCCAATCATATTGCATTTTCATTTTCCTTAATCAAAGAAAATCTTCAAACTTCTAAAATCAAATTCATTTTTCATGTTAAAAATTCAGAAACCCTGCATATTCAAATCCACAAATCTACATATTCCGAAACCATGTTCAAATCTGTTTATTCCTCCTCTTCAAAATAAAATACCTTCTTCATCAAAAATTCTGAGGCCTGCAAGTGTGACGCCCTACCTCAATACCCACGCTAGCCAAGAGCATTACTGTGAATGCTGTCAACTAGCACGGAGAATAAGGCTGTTGAGGAGCGACTATCTGTATAATTGCTTTGTGCGAGTACCGATATACCGGATAAAAATATAACTTTTCATCTCAAGAGGAAATCCGACATACCGACACAAACTCAAGGCTACTACACAGTGGCTATAATATCTTCGGAAACAAATATAGAAATAAACATAACATAAATCAGTCACAGACAATTCATATCACAAAGGCGGAAATAGATATGAATATTACACATAAAAGTGTATATCAAAGTAGTGGTCAAAAAGATCCACAATAATACAAAAGAATAGCAACACGTGCTATACAAAGAATACATCTATGAGTCTAAATCTCAAGTGTATACAACAAAATAAACTACTAATCTAAGTAGTTTGCCAAAAGTCGAAATGATAGTCCGATAAGGAGTCAAGCAGAAGCACCTGTAAAATCTCAGTCTAACCCGAGTATTATTTAATAAGAAAATAATAAACGGATCAGTCTAGCTATAAATATCAGATGAAGTGATATATAATAAGAGATATGACATAAACATATAATAATCACAATGCCAAGCTGTGATAAATAAGTAATTGAAAATCAACAAGAGATTAATCAATATCACAATAATCTACTCAAGATAAAAAGGAATGTCATACTCCTAATTTCATTCACCAAGCCACAATAATTAACATATATATATATATATATATCAATGCCCATCGTAAAAGTTGGTGAAACATAAATTCCAGAAATCAACACACGAAATCCAGAAATCACAATAAAAAGGATCAACGACGTCGTACAGTGGGACATCCGATGAACCAAATCACAATAAAAAGGATGGCCAAGACATTGATGTAGTACAAACGGTACATCCAATGAATCCAAAAGCCAAAACATCGATGTAGTACAAACGGTACATCCGATGAATCGAAACACATTAGAAAGTACATGGGTCGCTAGCCCAAATCACGAAAATTGGTGAAGCACAAATTCTAGAAATCATCACAAGAAATCTAGTAAATTTCACAAAGTAAAAGGGGGGAGGCCTATCACATGAACGGGAGCATGAAAACTCACCAACAGCTGTAACACATGAACGAGAAGCTATCTCATGGTAGCTAGCCATTAATTTGACACACGAATGGTCCGAAGACCTGACACACGAATGGTCCGAAGACCGTGGGTTGCTACCCCACCAAATTTGAGTCGAAACTCCACAAAGCAGACAAAGAGACATCGCACATTGCTAGTCTAAACCATAAAATGATCGTCATGATCAAAGAGAAGTATCAATTACACTAAGCTAGTAAATATAAAAGTTTAGCTTCATGTCCCATAACCACTTGCTTAACTTAAACATTTACGAACAAACTGTAAATCTCCACTAGAAGAATGTCACAAGAGATTCAATCGAACAAGTCCAAGAATTAACCGACGAAGTAAACGCAAGCGTTTCATACCACTCGTTTTACTAAGTCGTTTAATTAGATTTCTCATACGAGTGAGGTAAAGGCTTGTATATACTAATAGATTGGAAAACGGTTTTATAAACGAATTTGGTATTAAAATAGTATTGAAATCGTTTGAGGAAAGAGTTTTGATATTTACTACTAGTATAGAAAACCTTTATATTTTTAAAGTGACAAAGCACAGGGGGAATTGTAGAAACAATCAATCACAAAGATCACATTCGAAGATGTGAATAAAAATTCAACGAAATCGATAAAGGGTCCATCGAAGTGGATATATCTAAAATTCCCAAAGAAAATAAGTCATCAAAGATGATAATAAATGATGACAATAAATAGGATCATCACGAATCGATTTAAATTGGAAATTCAATCCAAAAAGGCAAATTGGACTCAAACAGCAAGTTCAGTCGACTGAACAAAGTGGACTCAAACGGTATTTTGAACTCAATGGAGTGGTCTCAAGTCCTAATTCGACCGTATGCAAAAAGTAGGTTTTCGGACTAAAATCCGACGAACGATAAAATATTTAAATAAAATATTTAAATATAAAATCGATAAATATGCGGGTTGTTACAGACTCCCCTCCTTAAAGAAATTGCGTCCTCGCAATAAGTAAGAAGGAAATATAAGAAGTAACAACCATAGAAGCATATTAACACAAAAGAAAATTTGAAATAGGAAGTTCACCATAAAGTGCACAAAAGAGTTAGCAATAAATCTGGTGAAACTTCAATTTCCACAATAACACCGGGCTCAAGAATGAAAACCGGAATCCCTAAGGCATTCCCGTAGATAAAAGACGTGGGGAACGTCAAGAATAGCAGAAAATTGAGCCGGTGCAACGGCGTAGTACAAAAACGGTACGCCCGAAAAACTAAAAACTCAAACAATTTGGGACATCAGCGTAGTACAAAAACGGTACGCCCAATGAACCCAAGCAAAGACATCGATGTAGTACAAACGGTACATCCGATGAATCAAATAGCAAAGACATCGATGTAGTACAACGGTACATCCGATGAATCAAAAGCAAAGACATCGATGTAGTACAACGGTACATCCGATGAATCAAAAGCAAAAACATCGATGTAGTACAAACGGTACATCCGATGATCAAATAGCAAAGACATCGATGTAGTACAACGATACATCCGATGAATCAAATAGCAAAGGCATCGATGTAGTACAACGGTACATCCGATGAATCAAAAGCAAAGACATCGATGTAGTACAAACGGTACATCCGATGAATCAAAAGCAAAGACATCGATGTAGTACAAACGGTACATCCGATGAATCAAATAGCAAAGACATCGATGTATTACAACGGTACATCCGATGAATAAAATAGCAAAGACATCGATTTAGTACAACGGTACATCCGATGAATCAAATAGCAAAGACATCGATGTAGTACAACGGTACATCCGATGAATCAAAAGCAAAGACATCGATGTAGTACAACGGTACATCCGATGAATCAAAAGCAAAGACATCGATGTAGTACAAACGGTACATCCGATGAATCAAATAGCAAAGACATCGATGTAGTACAACGGTACATCCGACGAATCAAATAGCAAAGACATCGATGTAGTACAACGGTACATCCGATGAATCAAAAGCAAAGACATCGATGTAGTACAAACGGTACATCCGATGAATCAAAAGCAAAGACATCGATGTAGTACAAAGGTACATCCGATGAATCAAATAGCAAAGACATCGATGTAGTACAACGGTACATCCGATGAATCAAAAGCAAAGACATCGATGTAGTACAAACGGTACATCCGATGAATCAAATAGCAAAGACATCGATGTAGTACAAACGGTACATCCGATGAATCAAATAGCAAAGACGTCGATGTAGTACAACGGTACATCCGATGAATAAAAAGGAAAGACATCGATGTAGTACAACGGTACATCCGATGAATCAAAAGCAAAGACATCGATGTAGTTCAACGGTACATCCAATGAATCAAAAGAAAAGACATCGATGTAGTACAAACGGTACATCCGATGAATCAAAAGCAAAGATATGGATGTAGTACAAACGGTACATCCGATGAATCAAAAGCAAAGACATCGATGTAGTACAACGGTACATCCGATGAATCAAATAGCAAAGACATCGATGTAGTACAACGGTACATCCGATGAATCAAAAGCAAAGACAACAATGTAGTACAAACGGTACATCCGATGAATCAAATAACAAAGACATCGATGTAGTACAAACGGTACATCCGTTGAATCAAATCCCAAATAATTCGGAACACTGACGCAGTACAAAAACGGTACGTCCAATGAACCGAAGCCCGAATGATTTTCGGAACACCGACGTAGTACAAAAACGGTACGTCCAATGAACCGAACACAATAAAAGGACATCGGACGCTAGTCCTTAAAAGGAATGAGATAAAGCTCAATAAAATGAAGTATACCAAAACGTCCGATGAACTTGATAGAAAAATAATTCCATTCAGACAACATCAAAGAATCAACCACTTGTTGCCTACGACAAAGCGCATTGGCAACACGATTTCCCTTTTCGGGAATAAAAGAATATCAAGATCATAAGATGCTAGGAACTCGAGTCAACATGAAGTTCCTTATGAGAAAATAATTATTCCAAAGATTTATGATCGAGGTAGAGAACAAATTTCTCATCTAAAAATGATGATGCCAAATTCCAAAAGTAAAAACAATAGCCGCGAACACTAGATCATGAGTGGCATATCTAGTCTCGATAAGCTATAATGATTTAGAAGCACAAGTGATAGCACGTTCTCCTTTGAAAGAGAATGGCATTCCAAACCAATACGACTAGTATCGATACAAATAGCAAAGTCTTGGTTCCCCTTCAAGAATCACAAGAATAAGAGTATTGAAAGGAAGGGTTCTTTTTAAATAATTCTCTTCCCCGAAAAGTTAAAACTTTAAAAATTACATTTTTACTTTTATGTAATAATCTTTCTACAAAAATTTACATTTTTACAAGTCAATATATCGTGTCTGATTGTCACATCAAAGCGTTTAGGAAATTCCTATCGATAACGTTGATCAAGCGCATCGACCAAAATTCTTAAAGCACTCAACGGGCAATACAATCACAAAGTCATCTTTTCTAGGATAAATAAATCTCTTAAAAAGTTTTAAGAATATTCTTTGCTCGTTTTAAGAGCAAAATCAAATTGCACTTATAATTAAATCTTATGAAAAAGATTTGCAAAATTTTAAATTTCTATTTCCATCCAAAATCCATAAATAAGAATGGTCTCATCGAAATTTTCATAGAATATTGGATTTATAAAACGGATGAAACAAGCTGGACAAATTGAATGACATAATAATTCATCCATAAGAATCATAACGAGTGTGGAATGCGGTAAGTGGAATGTTAATTTCCGCAACTCGTAACAAACGAAAACCGGTGGTAAAGTCAAACTGAAAAGACCTTAACACCACACAAAAGATTTCTTAGGTGATAATCCTAAGACAAACTCAAAAATACTGGAAAATTTCTCAAACTACATGAATGAGAGAAATAACACTTTCCTTATAAGTGGGCTTAAGGAATAAAATGATTCCACCAAAAATTTGAAATCGGAATCACAAAGAAAAATAGAAATCTGCTTAACAGATTGAAAATGTCGAAGATGAATAATCCACTCGAAAAAATAGGATATGGGCTTCACAATGATTAAGCCAATCCTTACAGAAAGGTCAATTCCAAAGCCAAAGCAAAATATCGGCTCGGAAAGAAAAGTCACCTAAAACAATCTCGACATCTAAACAAAAGAAAATTGAGTGTTGCGGATCTACCATCCGGATTCGCAATTCTCAATGAAGTCAACAAGCCCAAAATATTCAAAGAAAAGAATCGACAAGTTCTTTTGATATAAAAATAGTGAGATGGAAACTATATCAAAAAGAACATGAACAAGATAATCACAAAGCAAATGTCATCAAGGATTGAATGAAAAATACCTTGTCCAAGAGAAGAGTTGCTAGGGGCTTGCACAATATCTAGCTTTCTCATGTCCTTATTCAAAAGTTTGGGACATGCAGATAAAAGATGACCCGGTTTCTTGCAATAGCGACAAGAATGGGGTTTTGGACACATATTCGCATAGTGTTCCTTAGAATTACAATTGTAGCATCCTCCACGATCAAGGATTGGAGTCTTTACTACAAAAGTAGTCTGCTTCACTCTCTTATTGGGATTAAGGCTCTTGAACTTAATATGCCTCTTCTTGGAAGTCCCAATATCACAAACACTTCCTTTACCAACCTCTCCAGGAAGAAGAGTAACATCCACAAGCTGTTTGAAAGAAACTTCAAGTTTCAAAGGTAGAACCATTTCGGGGTTCTTACTCAAAGCATAGATAAACTCTTGATTCTTTACAAGATCCAAAAGTTGTTGAGCAGACATGAATACTCCATCCAAGGGAGTAGCACTAGATTGACCGGCGCTGGGGCGGCCTGGTCTAACCATTTCTCTTCCTTAAGAAAGAAAGTAGGAAGAAGAAGAAGGTTATTCACAAAATGAATATCAAGCAATCTTGATAGATAAAACAAGGAATCATAAAAGAAAGTAGAATAGAACGGTACGAAGACCCGAATAAAATCCTAAAGCACGACTCCTAAGGTGGACTTAGGACGATGATCCTTGTCATAATATTCCATATTGTTCCGAAGTTTGGCTCTGATACCATGCTGTGACGTCCCACCTCAATACCCACGCTAGCCAAGAACATTACTGTGAATGCTGTCAACTAGCACGGAGAATAAGGCTGTTGAGGAGCGACCATCTGTATAATTGCTTTGTGCGAGTACCGATATACCGGATAAAAATATAACTTTTCATCTCAAGAGGAAATCCGACATACCGACACGAACTCAAGGCTACTACACAGTGGCTATAATATCTTCGGAAACAAATATAGAAATAAACATAACATAAATCAGTCACAGACAATTCATATCAGAAAGGCGGAAACAGATATGAATATTACACATAAAAGTGTATATCAGAGTAGTGGTCAAAAAGATCCATAATAATACAAAAGAATAGCAATACGTGCTATACAAAAGAATACATCTATGAGTCTAAATCTCAAGTGTATACAACAAAATAAACTACTAATCTAAGTAGTTTGCCAAAAGTCGGAATGATAGTCCGATAAGGAGTCAAGCAGAAGCACCTGTAAAATCTCAGTCTGACCCGAGTATTATTTAATAAGAAAATAATAAACGGATCAGTCTAGCTATAAATATCAGATGAAGTGATATATAATAAGAGATATGACATAAACATATAATAATCACAATGCCAAGCTGTGATAAATAAGTAATTGAAAATCAACAAGAGATTAATCAATATCACAATATTCTACTCAAGATAAAAAGGAATGTCATACTCCTAATTTCATTCACCAAACCACAATAATTAACATATATATCAATGCCCATCGTAAAAGTTGGTGAAAGAAATCAACACACGAAATCCAAAATCACAATAAAAAGGATCAACGACGTCGTACAGCGGGACATCCGATGAACCAAATCACAATAAAAAGGATGGCCAAGACATTGATGTAGTACAAACGGTACATCCAATGAATCCAAAAGCCAAAACATCGATGCAGTACAAACGGTACATCCGATGAATCGAAACACATTAGAAAGTACATGGGTCGCTAGCCCAAATCACGAAAATTGGTGAAGCACAAATTCTAGAAATCATCACAAGAAATCCAGTAAATTTCATAAAGTAAAAGGGGGGAGGCCTATCACTTGAACGGGAGCATGAAAACTCACCAACAGCTGTAACACATGAACGAGAAGCTATCTCATGGTAGCTAGCCATTTATTTGACACACGAATGGTCCGAAGACCAGACACACGAATGGTCCGAAGACCGTGGGTTGCTACCCCACCAAATTTGAGTCGAAACTCCACAAAGCAGACAAAGAGACATCGCACATTGCTAGTCTAAACCATAAAATGATCGTCATGATCAAAGAGAAGTGTCAATTACACTAAGCTAGTAAATATAAAAGTTTAGCTTCATGTCCCATAACCACTTGCTTAACTTAAACATTTACGAACAAACTGTCAATCTCCACTAGAAGAATGTCACAAGAGATTCAATCGAACAAGTCCAAGAATTAACCGATGAAGTAAACGCAAGCGTTTCATACAACTCGTTTTACTAAGTCGTTTAATTAGATTTCTCATACGAGTGAGGTAAAGGCTTGTATATACTAATAGATTGGAAAACGGTTTTATAAACGAATTTGGTATTAAAATAGTATTGAAATCGTTTGAGGAAAGAGTTTTGATATTTACTACTAGTATAGAAAACCTTTATATTTTTAAAGTGACAAAGCACAAGGGGGATTGTAGAAACAATCAATCACAAAGAACACATTCGAAGATGTGAATAAAAATCCAACGAAATCGATAAAGGATCCATCGAAGTGGATATATCTAAAATTCCCAAAGAAAATAAGTCATCAAAGGTGATAATAAATGATGACAATAAATAGGATCATCACGAATCGATTTAAATTGGAAATTCAATCCAAAAAGGCAAATTGGACTCAAACAGCAGGTTCAGTCGATTGAACCGAGTTTTCAGTCGACTGGCCCTGTACCTGGAAATTTTCCAGGTTCAGGAAACTTTCTGTTTCCAGGTTCAGTCGACTGTACAGAGTTTTTCAGTCGACTGAATCATGCCTGGAAACTTTCGGGTTCCAGGTTCCAGGTTCAGTCGACTGAACAGAGTTTTCAGTCGACTGAATCATGCCTGGGCTGTTTTTCAGCCTATTCAAATGAAGAGCAAATTCTTCCAAAATGCAACCGGACGAACATTGGCTCTAAGGGTTTTTGCCAATCGGCAACCCGGCCCTATATGCTCCTCGGTGCATCACTAAAAGCACGATCAAACATCCATATAAGGATTTTCACACAAATTTGACTTAAAAACCCAAAAATTGGAATATTCACAAAACCAATCCAAATCAAGAGCAAATGCACATGAAGAACTGTTAGGAATTCATACCCAACAACCAAAGATAATTATAGTCATAGATGTGAGATAAAAATCTCACCTTTGAACTAAGTTTATGAAGATGAAGCTTGAAAGCAATGGCAAGAACAAGCACTCTTCAATCTCAACACTAGAAGCTTGAATCTAAGCTTAAAAGAGAAACATTGCCTAAATTAGGTTTAGGAAATTTCTGAAATTGAATGGAGAAAGAGTTGGAGAAGGTGAAGGAGATGCTTACCAAGGGGTTCTCTTTGATTTTGGAGCAAGAACTTGGATTTGCAAAGGAAGCTAGGGCTTGGAGTTTTAATTTCCTCTTCCACCCTCCATTAACATAAAAGCTTGAGTATTAGGAAAATAGTAGAGAAGTGAATGAAGAGGAGAGGGTTGGAACTGAGTTAGTAAGTGGTTAATTGGCTCAGCCCAAACCAAAACCCTAAGCAAAAGTAGCAAAATTCAACCTTCTCCAAACATATCGAAGCTTATACTCAAAAAGGTCGCAAACGTCATTTTGAACTCAATGGAGGTGGTCTCGAGTCCTAATTCGATCGTATGCAAAAAGTAGGTTTTTGGACTAAAATCTGACGAACGATAAAATATTTAAATAAAATATTTAAATATAAAATCGATAAATATGCGGGTTGTTACAGCAAGTTTCAAACCTGCATGTCATAAAAAAAAAGAGAGAGAAGGGCCTGCACAATGTTTTAAAACCTGGAATGGATGAAGCCTGCACTCTAATTAAAACCTGCGTTGAATTAGCATCTGCATGTATTTGGGGGATTAGCAATAACATCTACTTTCTGCACGCAAGTAATTCGAATTTGGGATCATGGGCAACTCAGATTTTAAACATCAAAGGGTCAAGTCTGCACCATTTTCTGCAAATTTCAAATGATCACCAGAGCTCTGCATTCAAAAAGGTGAGTAGCATTTAATCTTAAAACTGTAATTTAGGTTGCTTGAGATTTAACATGTTTGTGTGCCTAATGTAAATGTGATTGTGTATGCATGTTTGATTTTGTTCTGCAGAGTATACCCAGATCATCTTCCTATGAAAAGAATTCCTACAATTGATCTAATTTGAGATAGTATTTGGGTTTTAGAATAATTAAAGGAGTTTGCTTATCATAGATAGAATTTAAAGCTATGATGTTAAGGGTTTGGTTGCTTGAAGTTTTAAATTTTAAACTTAAGTAAATAAAAATATATATATATACAGGATAATATCTCTGTAACACAGAAAGCATTATGTGAATTTTTAACAAAACTTAAACATGTTTAACTTGTAATGCAGTATCAGGTAACAAAATTAATTACAAAAACATGAATTTTTTTAAACTAACAATTTGTATTTTAGGGTGTTAATTCAAGTGACAGTTTAAAATTGAACTAAAAATGAAATTTGGCAAGTTCATGAAATCTGTAACTTGAGATGTTTTGGAATTCTTCTGAGCAATATAGGAAGAATTGTAGATCCTTAGAAAAATCATGATTGTGGATATAATCTGTTAGACTGGTTGCAGTTTATAAACTCTTGTTTAAACCCTAGTTTTGATGGGTTTTGAGGAAGGGGTCTTTTTGATCTGGATGATTGATCGAGTGACTTGGTACTTGGTGAATGTGAAGTAGGTATGTGGATGGGTTCATGGCCGGAGAGGTGGATCTGCAGGTGATCGGAGAGAGACGAAATGGCCATTGACAGGTTTGAGCAGAACCTGTAATATTTTTTCCAGGTTTTGAATTTGGGGTTTCAGAACCAAATTTTGAATTCTTTGATTATGTTCGACCTGGTGTGGTTGTTAGGGCATGGATGAGCTACTGGTTGAGGTTTGATTGTCACTAATGATAAGTGAGGGCGATGGGGTTCTGGTGAAGTTTGTTGGGTTGGTTGGTGTTACCGGGGAGATGTGGGAAAGTTGAGTTGGCTCGAAGCAGGTTGTATAATAACTCGGAGTAGTGCTGCATTTGACTCGAAGTAGAAATTGGGTTTTCTTAGGTCACTGTGATTTATAGGTTATAGAAACTGTATTTTTCAATCTGGGTTTTAAAACTTTTTAAATCTGTAGTTTAGGTTTAAACTACGGTTTAGGTTTAAAATCAAATTCAAGTTTGAATTTTCTGATTAAATTCAAATTCCAGTTTTTAAATAAAATAAAAGTTTCAGAAATTTAATTTAATTAACTATTTTATTTTGGTGAATAGTTGAAACTTTTTAATAATGAGGTTTTTGAATTGTGAGTAAGATTTAAAGATTAATTTTAAAATCTGGAAATCTAAGTTTAAAAATGAAGTTCAGTTTTAAATTTAAATAGGAGATTTAAATTGAAAGTTTAGACTAAGAATGAGTTGAGAATTTCTTAAACTTTGAAATGGATGTAACTTTAAAATTTTATGATTACATTTTAAGACAAACTTTTGTTTTGTCCTGAAATTTAAATAAGTTTTAAATTATTTAAACTTTGATAAGTTTCAAAATTGTTCTATTTTAAAACTTGTATTTTAAAATGAAAATTTAAAAAGTAGTTCAAAAAGTACTTTGTTTCAATAATATTGTTTTAAACATAATTAAGTTATGTTTTATCTTGAAATTTAATTAAGATTAATATTTCAGGATTAATTTACTTAACAAGGTGATTAAGATTAATTAATTAATTTAATTAATTAATTGATTTTGGAATTAATAATTGATTAATGATTAATCAATCTATAATTAAGATCATTAATTAATTAGTAAGTAATGATGAATATTATTAATTATGTAATTAAGTTTTAAATCAAGGTTAATTAATTTAATAATTAACTTTAATTAATGAATGATTAAAGATAATTTAATTTGTAATTAATTTAAGTTAATTACTAAATGAAATAATTAGAAAATGGTTAATGAAGGTTATTAATCAGGATTATTTAACAATTAATTAATATGGTTAATTTTTATAATTAATTAGATTAATTAATTTACTAATAATCAATTGTAAATAGTTTGAGTGTAATTACTTGATAAAGTAATTAAGGAATTAATTACTTAATGTAATTAATTTAATTTAATATGATTGTTTAATTTAATTAATTAATTTTAAACACTTGGGTTTTATAAATAGTTAGTTTATGTAATTAATGATTTTGGAATTTACTTACTTAAGTAATTGATTAATAATTACAAGTTGTAATTAAATGAAGATGTTAAGAATGAAGTAATTAAATTAAAGGATAATTAATTTATTTAATATAGTAATTAAGCTAGATAATTACTACATGTAACTAATCTGTGATGATGATTAATAAGTATAAGTTAATTACTTAAGGTAATTAATAAAAGGAGATCATTAATTATTGTAATTAATGATGTAATTAAGGATGATTAATTATGATTA
The DNA here is from genome assembly GCA_030765085.1 of Allium cepa. Classification (NCBI taxonomy): domain Eukaryota; kingdom Viridiplantae; phylum Streptophyta; class Magnoliopsida; order Asparagales; family Amaryllidaceae; genus Allium; species Allium cepa. The sequence goes on along the minus strand of CM060941.1, from coordinate 953,179,107 downwards.
ATTAATCAATAATAGGTAATTAATTAATGTAATTAATTAAGGATTAATGTAATTAATTATGATTAATTGATTAATTGAAGTAATTAAAGGTTAATTACTGTTTAGTTGAGAATAATTAATTTTGTGAAATTAATTGAGGATAATTACATGAATGTAATTAAGGATAATTAATCAAGAGTAATTAATTAAGGTGATTAATAATGAATGATTAAATTGGTTGTAATCAATTAAATGATTGAGTAAGCAAGATTTATATTGGTAAAGTAATTAATTTAATTTATTTTAAATTAATTTAAGATGGGTAGTTAATTTAATTCATTTTAAATTAATTAGAGATAAAGATAATTAATTTAATTCATTTTAAATTAATTATATTGTGATGAGTTAATCATTGCTTATATATATTTGGATGACATTGATTGTCTTGGATGTTTTGTGATCTCAGTAATGAGATAAGTTTGGTTGTGAGATATGAATGCTTGGTTTGCATTGTGATGATAACTTAGATTATCAATTGTGATGATGATATATGGATTATCTATTATGATATTGATAATGCGGATTACCTGTTATGTGATAATGTTGATTATCAGTTATGATTTATGAATTATCTATCTGTGTGTATATAGATACTGCATTGAATTGTTTCAAAAACCTTTAAAATAACTTGGATTTAAAAGACACGCTTTGGTTTTCGATGAGACTGGGATCGGGTTTCCATATTTGGATATCCGAAAACCACATCGATTCCAAATAACGTTAGGTCATGAATCAAAGTGGAGCTTTGTGAAGACTCGAGGTGTAAAGACTATAAGTCAGTATAACTCTGTGGGTGATTCCGTAATGAGTTGACGGAATTAGTTCTTATAGATTCGAGATGATGATTTAGAGTCCAAGGGTTATCGTCGTTGACTCTGAGGGTGATTCCAAAATGAGTGTAACGAGATAATGCCTTCGGTTTCGTTCGAACCTGGAACGAACTTGAATGGGTTGAATGCTTTCAGAACATCGTTAGGTAGACGATGAGCATTCTAAGTGATATGTCCTATAAAGGTAATCGTAGCCTCAAGCCTCATCAACCGGGAATGGCTAAAACAGGGGAGGTGCAGCAAGGCTTCGTGGGTCGCACCCACTGGAGAGCAAGATTTACCTCTGTCTAGAAGTCCCTTTATATTCGGCTGTGTGGGTGGTTGCTAGCTACAACCACGGGGTTGTCTTGTTCGGAACTGTTCAGTAAGGAATGGGTCCGGCTTTGTGTTGCAGGGGAGCGGGCGTACTCCTCGGTACGTTGATCTAGGCCACGTACTGTGACGGGCGATACCCCAGTAGCCCTGCCATTGTATGGAATCCAAGTGCCAACGGTTTTGATTGTATTACCCACTTTTGTGGCTAGTAGCTGGAGTTTAATCATTTAGCAATTTCGGCTCTTTCTTATTTATTTGAAAACCCTAGACACTATTATAATATCATCAGATTTCCTATCAAATGTTTTGGTTAGCCTAAGGTAAAAACTTTTCCATGTTTATGTGTGGGAAGTATTACGTGATACCTTTCTTTTCAAAGGATTTTTAAAAGTTAAGCAACTTTAACCTTTGACTCACACCAGACCCATGTCTGACCCGGAGTTTATTTTTGGTTTTCATAAACTCTTGGGTACTCAAATTTTTATGAGTAGTCAAGGGAATTCAGGTTAGGATTCAGGTTAGCTTTGACGAATTATGGAGGAGCAATGGAGCAGGAGGCTTCTACGTGTAGTTATATGTATATATATATATATATATATATATATATATATATATATATAGTATTCCGCTGTGTGTTCTCTAAGTTGTTGTATTGAGATTGTCTAACTAGACGGGTATTTATAACTATCTAGTATGTGTTGTATATCTTTGTACTCTGATAATGGTTGTAAACTATGTAATATTTATGTTATTAATATAATTTATTCGTTCCACTGTGTAGATTCTGATGCTGTTTCTTTCTTCTCTTCTTTCCATTCTATTTTCTATCCCTTTCTTTCTTAAAAATGATGCGATTTTCTGTGGTAAGAAAGTTGGGTCGTCTCAGCTGGTATCAGAGCATTAGGTTGAGTGAATACCTAGGCTCTGTAGTGGTGTATTTCTTGAGAGAGCGTATTTGTAATTTTTAATGTATATATATATATTTATTTATTTCTACCTATCTATTGGGTTACCTGCTCAGGTTTTCCAATATAAGTTATAAAGGTAGATGGAATAATAGTGTGTGTAACACGACCTACCATTTGTTGGAGTATGAATGAGGTTGGAAGTGTTTTGTCGAGACTGTAGACCTAATACCGTCTCGAGTGAGTTCTGTAGTGATGAAGGACTTCATTTATCTCTGAAGGAAACCTGTTAAGGTTCGGAGTCCATTTTTGAAGTTGGATGAGTAGAATTTGGATTTGTTGGTTGGCAGAAGTGGGTGATGGTATTTTGATACCTCAGGAAGTAGTAGCTGCGTGATGAGATACAGTGACTATGTATGTTCCCGAAGATGTTTTCTTTGGAACAAGTTAAGGAAGTGAGTCTGCTTCAGTGTTATGGCTGTGTTCAGCCGAAGTTTCTGCTTGCTTTGAGGTCCGAGTTTCTCGAAGAGCTTTGGATTTGGAATTCTTTGGCATCCGTGGCAGCAGTGCAACTTGGAATGTTCTCGGTGTTGGCAAGAGATCTTCTGGCTTAGCCGTTTTTCTGAAGTGGAGTTCAGAAGCATTTGAGTGGACCCGTTTCTTCGATGGGTTGGCCAGTTAAGTGTACGCTGTTCTATTTGGTTAAGGGAGAACAGTTTTCCTTGGATTTGGTTAGGGTTGATCGCAAAAGTGACTTGCAATTGTTTGAATATTCTCTTGGGTTATCTGATTTTTTCTGGATGTCTTCAAGATGTTAGAGTTTTGTTCACATCTGGAGTTTGAGCTTTCTTATTGTCTAGGATTCCAGGAGTGGTACCGGTGGTTCAGCTTTATAGAAGAATGGTTCCAAGAAATTGAGTTGGTAGCAGCTTGGAATTTTGGATGGAAATTTCTGAATTTCTTTTGGATTTGTTAGACCATATCTCTGGGGTGTGTTGTCCTGTTTGTGCTTGTGTTCTTCTTCAGCATATTCTTCTACTTCGGATCAGAGTTGTGCAGCGGAAGCAGTTTGGAAGTATATCTGCTTTTCTTTTCTGGACAGGAGAAGTGAGTTGTTGTCTTTTGATGTTGAGGAGTAGAGTTTGAGTTCTTCGTTTTGGTTGATCTTGAGGAGATCATTTTGTTGAGTTGATTGGTCTAGTTGTTTCTAGAAGCATCAGCGAAGGTTGAGTTGATCAGTTAGGTTGTGTACAGCCCAGGATCGTCTAAAGAGATTTTGTGGATAAGAGTCGGAGGGATTTGGACTTTGAAGTCGGAGATTTAATTTTGGATAAGTTTTCTCCGATCAAAAGTGAGCTATAAGATTGGGTAAGTCTGGGAAGCTAGCTCTGAAGTATTTTGGATCTTTTCTGTGATCTAGGAGATTAAGTGATTGATCTATAAGATTGTGTGACGCCCCATCTCTATACCCACGCTAGCCAAGAACACTACGGTGTAATGCTGTCAACTAGCACGGAGAATAGGGCTGTTGAGGAGCGACCATCTATGTAATTGCTTTGTGCGAGCACCGATATGTCAGATAGTATAACATGCATTTTATTTCAAGAGGAAATCCAACATATCGATACAAACACAAAGCTACTACACAGTGGCTATAATAATCTTCGGAAACAAATATAGAAATAAGCATAACTCAAATCAGTCACAGATAATTCATATCATAAAGGCGAAAGAAGATATGAATATGTAACTAACACATGAAAGTGTATATCAGAGTAGTGGTCAAAAAGATCCACAATAATACAAAAGAATAGCAAGACGTGCTATACAAAAGAATACATCTATGAGTCCATATCTCAAGTGTATACAACAAAATAAACTACTAATCTAAGTATTGAACCAAAAGATCAGATGATGGTTCCCGATAGGAAGTCAAGAGGAAGCACCTGTAGAATCTCAGTCTGACTCGAGTATTATTTAATAAGAAAATAATAAACGGATCAGTCTAGCTATAAATATCAGATGAAATGATATAGGATAAGAGATATGACTAAACGTATAATAATCACAATGCCAAGCTGTGATAAATAAGTAACTGAAAAATCAATAAGAGATTAATCAATATCGCAAAGATCTTCTCAAAGTTAAAAAGGAATGTCATACTCCTAATTTCATTCACCAAGCCACATTAATTGATAAATCAAATCAATAGAAATCACAAAAATAGGCGAAGCATAAATTTCAGAATTCAACACACGAAATCCAGAAATCACAAGAAAAGGATGGCCAATCCCAGAAAAATGAGCTTGAGCTCCTCCAGACAGGGTATAGTCCCCCATTGCGGACTTTGAGCCGAAGCTCCTCCTGGTGAGTCAAAAAATCCTCCTGACAGGGTATAGTCCCCCATTGCGGACATTGAGCCGAAGCTCCTCCTGGTGAATCAAAACTCCTCCTGACAGGGTATAGTCCACCATTGCGGACATTGAGCCGAAGCTCCTCCTGGTGAGTCAAAACTACTCTTGACAGGGTATAGTCCCCCATTGCGGACTTTGAGCCGAAGCTCCTCCTGGTGAACCGAAGTTCCATATGACAGGGTATAGTCCCCCATTGCGGACATTGAGCCGAAGCTCCTCCTGGTGAGCCGAAGCTCAATAAAAACGACGTACAGTCCTCCTCGTGGACAAAGAGACATCGCACAATGCTAGTCTAAACCATAAAATGATCGTCATGATCACCGAGAAGTGTCAATTACAGTAAGATAGTAAATATATGAGCTTAGCTTCATGTCCCATAACCACTAGCTTAACTTAAATATTTACGAACAAATTGCAGATCTCCACTAGAAAATTGTCACAAGAGTTTCAATCGAACAAGTCCAAGAATTAACCAACGAAGTAAACGCAAGCGTTTCATACCACTTGTTTTACTAAGTCGTTTAATTAGATTTCTCATCCGAGTGAGGTAAAGGTTTGTATATACTAATAGATTGGAAATCGGTTTGAGAAAACGAGCTTTGTATTGAAAATAGAGTTGAAATCGTTTTGAGGAAAGAGTTTTGATATTTACTACTAGTATAGAAAACCTTTATATTTTAAAGTGACAAATCATAGAAGTGATTGTAGAAACAATCAATTCATAAAAATTCACATTCGAAGAAGTGAATAAAATCCAAGAAATCGATACCGAATCCATCAAAATGGATATTCCCATAATTCACGAAGAAAATGTCATCAAAGTCGATAATAAGTGATAATAACAAAAGGGAATCAACACGGAAGTTGGAATTCTCAAGCAAATAGGCAAATAGGCAAAACTTGAAAATAGGAGCAGGTCGGTCAACCGGACTCCCTGAGTCGGTTGGCCGAACCAGAGGTTGGAAGTGCTCGGGCACTAGGTCGGTCGACCGACCCAGGAGCTCGGTCGGCCGAAGCCTGTAACCCGCACTTCCAAAACAGAGGCAGGAAGTGCATGGACTACAGGTCGGTCGGCCGGCCCAGGGGCTCGGTCGGTCGAACCTGTATACTTGCACTTCCTACCCTTTTTCAAAAGAGGTGCAAACTCCCTCAATTTGCAAACCGTCGAGCAACGACACTAAGGGTTTACACCAATCGACTACCCGGCCATAGAAGCTCTTTGGTTCATCACCAAAAAGATGATCAAAACATCAAAGTTATGATTTTTAAAGAACTGAACCCAAAACACCAAAAATTGGAATATTCACAAAAGGAATCCAAATCAAAATCAAATGCACATGAATAAGTGTTAGGAATTCATACCTAACAATCGAAGATAAACATAGACTAAGATGTGAGATAAAAATCTCACCTTTGAACCCAAATTAATGAAGAAGAAGCTTTTAAAACAAGCTAAGATCAATTCCTCTTCAATAACAACTCAAGAAGCTTCAATCTAAACTTAAAGGAGAAATGTTTCCCAAATTAGGTTTAAGAATTTTTGAAATCAAAGAGAGGATGAGTTGGAGAAGAAGAAGATGCTTACCAATGGGTTCTCTTGAGTTTGGAGCTAGAAGATGTATTTGCTAATGGAAACTAGGGCTTAGGATTTCCTAATTCTTTTTCTCTTCCCCCATTTTTGATGAAGCTTGAATGTATTAGGAAATTAGGAGTGAGTGACGAGGAGAGGGGGTTGGGACTGAGCTAGTAAGTGGTTAATGGGTTCAGTCCAAACCAAAGCCCTAAGTGAAAAAGTGGCAAAAATCAACTTTCTCCAAACATATCGAAGCGTATACTCAAAAAGGTCGCAAACGTCATTTTGAACTCAATGGGGGTGGTCTCGAGTCCCAATTCGACTGTTTGCAAAAAGTAGCTTTTCGGACCAAAATCCGACGAACGATAAAATATTTAAATAAAATATTTAAATATAAAATCGATAAATATGCGGATTGTTACAGACTCCCCTCCTTAAAGAAATTGCGTCCTCGCAATACATAAGAAGAAAATAAGAAGTAACAACCATAGAAGCACATCAACACAAAAGAAAATTTGAAATAGGAAGTTCGCCATAAGGTGCATGAAAGAGTAAGCTTGAACGGGATCGCTCGATGAATTCTCTGGATTCCCAAGAGCAATCCCCAGGATTTGAGAACCATTGAACTCTCACGAGAAGAACATCTTTATTCCGAAGGCGCTCAACCTCCGAAGTAATGATGCAAATGGAATGTTGCTCATAAATCAAATCTGGTGAAACTTCAATTTCCACAATATCACCGGGCACAAGAATAAAAACCGGAATCCCAAAGGCATTTCCGTAGATAAAAGACGTGGTGAACGTCAAGAATAGCAGAAAATTGAGTTGGAACAACGACGTAGTATAATAACAGTACGCCCGAGAAACTAGAAACTCAAATAATTTGGAATATCAGCGTAGTACAAAAATGGTATGCCCAATGAACCAAAGCCCGAATAATTTTGGAATACCGACGTAGTACAAAAACGGTACGTCCAATGATCCGATAAACCGAAACAACGATGTAGTAAAATAATGGTACATCCATTGATCCAAATAAGACGGAACATCGATGTAGTATAATAACAATACCTCCGATGAACCGAACACCATAAAAGATCATCGGACGCTAGTCCATAAAAGAGATGAGATGAAACTCAATAAAACGAAGTACGTCAAAATGCCCGATGAACTTGGTAAAACGATCATAAGATACAAGGAATCTCGAGCCAACGAGATTGACACAAATTAAGTTCCTTAAGAAAAATAAATATTCCAAAGATTTATGATCGAGGTGGAGAACAAATTTTCTCGCCCAAAAATGGTGATGCCAAATTTTAAAAGTAAAGACAATAGCCGCGAGCACTAGATCATGAGTGGCATATCTAGTCTCGATAAGCTATAATGAATTAGAAGCACAAGTGATAGCACGTTCTCCCTCACAAGAGAACGACATCCAAACCAATACGACTAGTATCGGTACAAATAGCAAAGTCTTGGTTCCCTTCGGAAAACACAAGAATAACAGTATCGAAAAGAATACTTTCAAATAATCTTATTTCCCAAAAACTAAAATTTTCAAAATTACAATTAACTTATGTAATCATCTTTTTAGAAAATTTTACTTATTTGAAGCGAATTTTACTGTGTTGGATTGTCTCATCAAAGCGTTTAGGAAATTCCTATCGATAACGTTGATCAAGCGCATCGACCAAAATTCTTAAAGCACTCAATGGGCAATAAAATCACAAAATCGTCTTCTAGATAATAAACATGTTTCTTAAAAACTTTTAAGAACATTCTTCGTTCGTTTCAAGGACAAAATCCAATTTTACTTATAAATAAATCTTATGGAAAAGATTTGCAAAATTTTTAAATTGCTATTTTCATCCAAAATCAATAAATGCAAAAATGGAATCATCGAGATATTCGATAGAATGCTCGATACCTAAAATGGATGAAATAAGCTGGACAAACTGAATGACATAATAAGTCATTCATAAGAATCATAACGAGTGCGGAATGCGGTAAGTGGAATGCTAACTCCCGCAACTCGTAGCAAATGAAAATCGGTGGCAAGGTCGAACTAAAAAGACCTTAACACTACTCTAAAAATTGCGTAGGTGATAGTCCTAAGACAAACTCAAAAATACCGGAAAAGTTTCACAAATTATTTAGAGAAGAGAAATAACACTTTTCTCATCTTGAGGGCTTAAAGAATAAAATGATGCCTTCAAAAATTTGAAATCGGAATCACAAGAAAAAATAGAAATCTGCTTAACAGATAGAAAACGTCGGAGATGAATAGTCCACACGGAAAATAGGATATGGGCCTCACGACGATTAAGCCAATCCTTACAAAAATCAATTCCGAAGCCTAGGTAAAAATCGGCTCGGGAAGAAAAATCACATAAAATAGTTTCGGCATCAATAGAAAGCAAATTGAGTGTTGCGGATCTACCATCCGGATTCACAATCCTCAAAGAAGTCAACAAGTCCAAAATATTTTCAAAGAAAAAGAATCAACAAGTTCTTTTGATATAAAATAGTGAGATGGAACCCGTATCAACAAGAGCTCAAATAAGAAGATCACGAAATAAAACAATGCCATCAAGGATTGAGTGAAAAATACCTTGACCAAGAGAAGAGCTGCTAGGGGCTTGCAGCTTTCCTTCTCTCTTGCTTTAACGCTTGGGACACGAAGATATATAATGATCCGCACTTTTGCAATAGCGGCAATAAATAGGCCTTGGACACCAATTTATATAGTGGTCCCTAGAGCCACAATTGTAGCATTCTCCGCGATTAGGGATGGGAGTATTTTCTATAGAAGTCTCTTGCTTCGACCTCTTGTTAGGATTAGGACTTTCGTACCTAATAAAGGGATGCCTCTTCTTGTTGTTGTTGGAGTTCGGTCTGGCACTCCCAACCTCGACATCACTTTCTCTATCGGCCTCTTCAAGACGAAGAGCGATATCAATAAGCTGATCAAATGAAACCTCAAGTTTCAGGAGTAATGACTTCTTAAGATTCTTATTCAACCCATAGATGAATCTCTGATTTTTCTTCATTGGGTGTTAATGTATTCAATCCCGTATTTGGAAAGAGATTCGAAAGATGCGACATAGTCTGTCACAGAAGATCCACCTTGAACAAGGTCAATAAAACATCGGGCCAAAGTTACCTTTTCAGCCTCCGGCACGAATTTCAATTCGAATCTTTCTCGGAATTGCTTCAATGATTTCAGAAATTAAAAGCTCATACCAATCTAATGCTCTTTCTTGGAGCATGCTAGAGGCCACTTGGACTCGATGTAGATCAATAAGGTTCATGCGAGAAAAGATGCGATCGCATGATTTGTGCCAAGCTTGAATTTCTTTAACACTCTCGGATCCTTTAAATGGCCTTCCACCCAAATCGGTATAGTCTCTGCACAAGCGTGCAAAACCAGATGTAGGATGAGTAGGCTCCGAATTAGAACCAGCTGCTTGAGCATTCGTGACAAGGGCAAGAAGTTGCTAGGAAGACAAAAAAACTCCATCTTGGGGAGTAGCACTAGATTGACCGACGCTGGGATGGCCTGGTCTAACCATTTCTCTTCCTGAAGAAAGAAATAAAGAAGAAGAAAAAGTTGTTCTCAAGATAAATATCAAGCAATTCTTGATAGATAAAACAAGGAATCATAAAGAAAATAGGATGAATCGGTACAAAGTCTCGAATTAAATCCTAAAGCACGACTCCTAAGAAAGACTTAGGACGATGATCCTTGTTATAATATTCCATATTGTTTCGAAGTTTAGCTCTGATACCAAGCTGTGACGCCCCACCTCTATACCCACGCTACCCAAGAACACTACGGTGTAATGCTGTCAACTAGCACGGAGAATAAGGCTGTTGAGGAGCGACCATCCGTGTAATTGCTTTGCGCGAGCACCGATATGTCAGATAGTGTAACATGCATTTCATAACATGCATTTTACAAGCCTTCGAAATATTTTTATCCAGCTTTAAATTGGAGATTCAATTTTTTATTCGACTTTCAATAGATTAAACTTATAATTTAATCGCCAAATTCATATTGATAATTTGAAATTCAAGTCAAACCATCATTCAAATATTTAAAATTTATTAAATATTTTCAATTTAAATTGTTCAAAATTCTTGGTCGTTACAGCTGTGGTGATATTTGCATTGGATATTTGGAGGCATTATCTCTTAGGGGAGAGTTTGAGCTTTAGATTAATCATAAGTCCTTAAGATACTTATTCCCTAAGAAGGAGTTGAATATGCGACAGTAGAGGTGGTTGGAATTTTTGGCTGCTAGCTCTATCAGAGTACCGCCGTGTTATCCAATTTATTAGTTCGGCCAATGTTGATCGAGAGGATTGATTCTAAACAGAGAGTGGATCTAATATTAACCGAGAGGATTAGAAGGCTTGAGGTGAGATCAGTGATCGATGATTTAAAGGAATGTCATGTTGACCAAAAAAGATGGTTGAGAAAGAAGGGATGGTTGAGAAAGAAGGGATGGTTGTGTGTTCTGAATGTTGAGGACTTAAGAATGAAGTACTTGGAGAATGTCATTGGTCCAAGTTTACGATTCATCCCGGAGGAACCAAGATTTAACAAAGTATAAAGAGGAACTTCTATTGGAAAGGTGTGAAGAGGGATGTTGGTTTATGGGTTAGGAAGTGTGCAAACCGTCAATAAGTTAAGGCCGAACATCAAAAGCCAAGTGGGTTGCTTCAGGCTTTAGAGATTCCAGTTTGGAAATGAAATTCAATATCCATTGATTTTATAGATGCGTTGTAAAGGTCAAACAGAGGAAATGAGAGTTTATGGATAGTGGACTGGCTGACCAAGAGTACACATTTTTGTGCAGTTAAGTCAATCAAGATGGCACCCGTTTTAGCTAAGATTTTTATGAAGAACATAATTAGACCTCATGGAGTTCCTTGTAGTATAGGCAGTGACAGAGATGTTTCATCCATTAGTGAATTCTGGAAGAGTCTATAGGAATTGTTCATACCAAGCTTAATATGAGTACTGCATACCACCCTCAGATTGATGGGTAGATTGAGAGAATCAACAAGGTACTCAAGGATTTTCTCAAAGATTGTGTATTGAAATTTGGTGGATCTTGGAAAGATCATTTACGATTGGTTGAGTTTTCCTATACTAATTGTTGCCAGACTAGTATAGGAATGGTGTAACGACCCTGGATTTTAGGCCCGTTTATGTTAATAAATGTTTAATCGAATTTAAATAAAATGTAAATTGACCATATGAAAATTATTTTGATTTTGGAAATATTGCCATTTACTTATATAAATTGCACTTTAAATGGGTGATTTATTTGGAAATTTGAAATAAATCTCAATAATATTTACAATAAAATTATTCTTATTCAATTAAAATAAAATTTATATTATATGATTGAATTACAATACTTTGTCTTATTAACATATATATTGATGCGAATGATAATGTTCAACATAAAACCAAAGTTCATTAATAGAATATAAATATTAAATGTAAGTTAAACATATGAATGTAATTTAAAAATTGATAGTTAGAATATAAGATATAAATATAAGTAAGTAAACTTATGAAATATAATTTAAATATTGAAGGCTAAAATACAAAATAAAAATAAAAATAATAGCCAAATGAATAAGTTTATAAATAAAATATGAAAGTAAGCAATTAAGTAAAAGAATAAACACTTAGCAATGTAATATGAAATGAACAAAGTTATATATATATATAGTTGTACTCACCAAAAATCAAAGTCAAGCTGCACTAAAAAAACTAAAATATATAAATATGAACAAGCTTCTTTAATAAGACAAGCTATGAATGAACATACTCACCAAACTAATCAGGCTGAAAATTTTAAGGGACAAAAATATTATAAGTACAAGTGTGATAAGAAAACAAGACAAAATCAATTAATGAAGCCACAAACAAATCTTTTCAGCCTACAATGTATGAAAAAAAAAATCTTTGGTAAACAAAAGAGAAAAATATATTTCTAGTACATAAAAAAATAATCTTGCATCATGTCTTCAGCCGCATACTCTTTTATATATATCACATCCCTATCTCATTTCATTCATTAGATTAAAATTTAATCTAAGGAAGTTGAAGTCCGGAAGCATAATATCAGGCTGTGATCATCTGGAAACAAGACGGTCCTTCTCAACCCAAGTGTGCTCTGTTAATTTAAATTCAGGTGAGTAAACTTAATATTAAATTTACGTTAAAATATGATCAGTACATATTTTTTTCAATATGGTTTGGATTACCTCTTTATCTCTATAAATGTAAATTGTTTGACAAATACAGAGACAAGATTCTTCTCTATTCAGGGTTTGGGATGAACCATCATGTAAAACAAAAAAAGAAAATTCGATCCCTTTATTTCTATTCACTTTCAAGCTTTGATGTTTAAAGTAAAAGGTTGTATTTAGGTAAGGACTTTGATCTAAAAATAGTTTCATGAGGTAAAAACGTGTACAAGAGGAAAGATGAAATTTTTACAGAGGATACTTAAAATTTTGAAATTTTCGATTTTAAATAAACACTGATTCAAGTACCTAGTTTGAATCCTTATACAAAATGATGATTTCAAAGACGAATTTGGTGATTTTTAGTGGTGAGATTTGTGAGCAGTTTGGAGATGTTTCATTTGAGGAAATTTGATCGAATTCAGGCGATCGATGGAACTGGTGGTAGTCGGGTTGTGCGAGGAGGTAGACGAGCCCACCGGGGTGGTGAGAAAAATATGTAGGAGTGGTCACGACCTTTGTGGCAGAGGCGGCGTTCATTTTCTTCTCGGTAACCTAATTTTTGCTGGCGTTCGGACACGTGCTCACCGCGACCTCCACCAAGCGTTGAGTGGCACACGATTGGAACAGAAAGAAATTTGGGGGGGGTGGCGGAGGAGTGACCAGAGTTGTTGGGCGTCAGGCGGTCAGCAGTGGGTTTACGAACAGGTTTTGGTGATCAGTGATGGGTTCGAGTTCATCGAGCTGTGCTCGATTTTTAATGGTGATGTGGTCGACTCGTTCGTGGATATTGTCGATGCCGAGGGCATTTGCGACTTGTTGGAGGATTCACCAGTCGCCAGTGGGTCGTCAACGCCTTGTGCACGTGCACGACGTAGGCGTTGATGTCAGGTGGTTGTATCGAGAGGGAGACTCGAGATGGAACTCGAGCACAGAGGGGTTTTGCGCGAGGGTTACTTCGAGTTCGTGAGATAAGTATACAGGTTTCAAAACTTAAGTTTCCAAAACAAAAGAACGAGGAAGGAGTACTCGGGAAGGTTGAGTGGGAAACCCGGAGTTTTACTCATGCATAGCAAGATTTTTCTTGGGTGTTGTTTAAGAGCTTAAGCTTAACAAAACTTGGTTTATTAAACTGAATTAGTTCAAAGTAAAATAAAGTTTATTGTTAAAAATGTTTTCAACTTAAATGAATATCTTAATTTAGTAGCTAACGGAAGATACATAATTAGATTTAGTTAACATTTAAACATTTTTAGTTAATAAGTGTTTAGTTTTAAAGTTAATAAGAAAAGATTCTTGACTCTTATTTAATTAATTTGTAATTAAGAAGTTTAAATTAGTTAATTAAGTTAATATATGAATTATGGCAACAAATTAAGTAATTAATTACATTAAATATAAGGTTATTTAATAATTAAGTCTGGAGTTAATATTATAATTGGTTTTCAAAATTTAAGGGAAGACTTTTAAATGTTTAATTAAGTTGAACATTTAATATATATAAATTAGTTTAGAAAGAAATTAAGAACAATTACTCCTAAATTGTAATTTGTCATAGATTATAAATAATTGATAAATTTGTAACTAACTACTTAAGTTAACTTATGAATGATTAATAGTTAATTAATCGAGTAATTTGATTAGGAATAAATAAAGGGTTAAGGAAGTAATTAGCAGTTAATGAATGGGTAATTAAGTTGATTAATAATTAAGATTATTAAATAAATGGTTAATTAAAGTAAATAACTGAGTTAAGAAATAATTAGGTAATTGATAGTTTGAAATAAAATAAGTAAGTAATTAAGACTAAATGATTAATTAAGAAATGATTAATTAAACAATTTGAAATGAAATATGTAATTATTTGTTAATTAATAATTAATTTAACAGAGTTAAGTGGTTAACTCTCAGGTAATTAATTCTAAATGGAACTAATTACAAATAAGACTTAAAGATGACTGCTTATGGATTGTTATGTTGAATATCTGCTTGTGATATTTATTTGATGATACTCTGTGATGCTCTGTGATATGTTATGTTATATCTATGATGCTTGTATATGTTTTAACTGTGATAAATGCTATGTTAATTCAATTGTTGAATTTAAATTATTTAAACTGTTAAGTTAAATAAGCGTTTGGATTCGATGAGAGCGGGATCGGAAGAATCAAATTTGATTCTCCGAAAACCACGTCGATCCAATTTAAACGTTAGGTCGTGAATTCTGAAATGAAGATCGAGATGGTGTATTCAGAATGCAAGGGTTATCTTCGTTGACTCTAAGGGTGATTCCAAAACGAGTGTAACGAGATAATGCCTTTGGTTTCGTTCGAACCCGGAACGAACTTGTATGGATTGAATGCTTTCAGCACATCGTCAGGCAGACGATGAGCATTCTAAGAAATGCGTTCAATAAAGGTAATCGCAGCCTCAAGCCTCATCAACCGGGAATGGCTAAAACAGGGGAGATGCAGCAAGGTTAGGTGGGTCATGCCCAAGCAGGACAAGATATTTCCCCTGTCTAGATGTCCCTTTATATTTTGGCTGTGTGGGCGGTTGCTAGCTACAATCGTGGGGTTTATCTTGTTCGGGACTGTTCAGTAAGGAATGGTTCCGGCCCTGTGTTGTAGGGGGTCGGGAGTGATCCTCAGTATGGTGATCTAGGCCCCGTACTGTGACGGGCGGTACCCCAGTAGCCCTGCCATTGTTGGAAAACCATTTTCCCTAGGAGACCCTACGGTTTTGATTTGTATTACCCAATTTTGTGGCTAGTAGCTGAATTTAATAGATGTAACAATTTCGGCTATTTTCTATTTACTTGAAAACCCTAGACACTATTATAATATCATATGATTTCCTATGAAATGTTTTGGTTAGCGTAAGGTAAAAACTTACCCATATTTATTTGTGGGGAGTCTTACGTTATACCTTTATTTTCAAATGTTTTTCAAAGTTAAACAACTTTAAACCATTTACTCATACCAGACCCATGTCTGACCCGGAGTTTATATTTTGTTTTTCATAAACCCTTGGCTACTCAAATTTTTACGAGTAGCCAAGTGATAGGTTTTGGACTTTGACTTCTGGAGAGCTTGGAGCAGGAGTTTCCAGACGTATGTAGCTATCTATCTAGTTCCGCTGTGTTAGTAGTTGATGTGTACTGTATCTCTGATGTATATTGTGATTGATGTATGTATGGGTGTCATATGCATTGATATTGTATAACTTTGATATATGTAAAAACTATGTGATATTTATGTGATATATTATATTTTGTTCCATTCCGCTGTGAGATTCTGATGTTTTTGTTCTTTCTTTCTCTTTCTTTCTATTTCTATCCCTTTCTTTCTTAATGATGACACGTCTTTCTGGTAGTAGAAGGGCGGGTTGTCACAGTTGGTATCAGAGCATAGGTTGGTGATAACCTTGGCTCTGGTAGGAATTACCCATAGAATAGAGCCAGAAGTACTCTAAAATGAGTTTGAGTGTATTAATAGATATGAGCGCGTATTTGTTAGTGAATATAAAATTGTTTTTATATTGTGTTGATCTATCTGTTGAGTATTTATGGATTCTGGTCGTTGGATGGGACGCCATTTCATCGATAGGAACTCCTAAACTCTTAAACAAGATTGACTAACACAATATTGTTTTTAAAAGTTGGGTAAATGAAATAATTTTACCCAAAATTATATTTTGGCATAAAAGAAATATTTTTCTAAAATTATTATATATATATATTTGGATATTTGGTTGTTAATACTATAGTTGAATAAAATTTTAAAATTTGAGTGGTTTATAACCAAATTAAATTGTCTAAGTATGGTTTAAATAAAAAGGAATATAACTAAAATTTGTTTTGGTGAAACAAGTGTTTGGAATTTGAAAATTTTATTGGAAATACAAAGTGGGTATGTGTAGTTATCATTTCAAAAATGGTTTTGGAAATGAAAACCGGGCAGTTGAATTCTAAGAATTCTATTTAATAATGTGAAAGGTTTGAATAAATCAACTATTGAACTTATAAAGTAAAGTTGATATTGATAAGATGAAATTGGGAATTTTAATCGAGGTATTAAAATTTAATTTAAGGAAATAAAAGTGAAGAAAATGTACTTGAGTTTAACCTCAGATAAGTTAAATGGAATTGAAGTTCAAAATGAACTTAATTGGATATAAAATTTGAAGGTAAAATGATTGTAATTGTGAGGTGGAAATTTATGCCTTAAGACAGTAAGTGCTATATATATATATATATATATATATATATATAATATGAGATTGTGATTATAAGATGAAATGACTAAATGAGCAATATAAACTTTAAAGTAAACAAATAAGTTTTGAGCTCATATATTGAGAAATAAATTTAAAGATTGGTAAGTAGCTAGATTTAACTGAAGTTGAGTTAAAATAAAGTTGAATTTAAATAAATTCAATTGAGTTACAGGTAATATTAAATGGAATAAAATTCTTATGCAATAAATAAATGTAAACCAAAGTAAGTATTGAATTAGATTAAAATAGAAATGGTGTGAGTTGTAAACAAATCCAATTCAAGTATGAATTGAATAACCTTATTATGAATAAATTCAATAATGAATTGTTAATGTAAATTAAAATTTAAGAATGGATAAAAGAATAAACTAATCGAACAGATTAGTAAATAGTTGGTATTTGATTAAAGGAAAATCAAATCAAAAGATTTAAATGGAAATTGGTGGAATAGGATAAACTTAAGTTATTGGGTAGAACAGTTTGAAGAAAATAAATGACATGAGTAAATTGTGAAATGATTATTTAAAATATTGGTTTGTCGAATTTAATAAAATGGTTTGGAATCAAAATTTTTGAAATGAAAAAAAGGGAAATGTAAGGATTGTGAATAAATAAATTAGGATGGAATCAAGTGTAAATTGAGTTGGAATCAATCTAAGATTTGTTATAAAGCTTAAGTGATTCTTTATTCACAATAATATTCTTGAATTGCATAAGAAAATGGGTTATTTGAAGTAAATGGAATTAGATAAATTTTACGAATTTTATGAAGAAAAATGGGATGATTTTGAAATCAATTGAAATGAATATGAGTTTGTTTTGCTCAAATGGATTATATATATAAGCAAGTAAGTTGTAAATCACTTTAATTGAAAGGAATGATTTGAAAATTGGTTAGAACTAATTGTGATAAGGATTGAAACCTTACATATGTGCTTATGAAAATATGTAATGCTAAACAAAGAAGACTCTGCCAATGAAAACTAGTGGATGAAACCAATTTAAAAATAATAATAGGAATCGGTATTAAATGTAAGATAGTCAATAAAAATTCAATATTCAGAGTCAAGGATAAATTGAATTCATATGGAATTGGAAATTCAGATTTAAATAAAAAGATATTAAAGCTAAAATGGTAGAGTAATAATATAAGAATATATATAATGCTTATATTTAACTTAAGAAACGAATGGTGGAATTCTTAAGTAAATTTGATATTGAGAGAATTATTCCAAGTAGATAGAAATCAAAATAATGTGAATAAAAGAAAGTTGTTATGGTTGATAATCAGTGGATATAAATACGTAGGATTAACGTATATTATTTTATTCGCATAACAATTTGATCCAGATTCGAGCACAGAATTTTGAGATGGTTATATATCGATCCGAGTTAGGATTTTTCACTCGATTTTTGACGACGAGCCATGGATATGGATTTTGATTGATTCTAGAAAATCCCTGTCAGAGTTATGGCTATGCAAGGAGAATGAAAGTTTCTGATCAAGAAACCAGTTCTGAGTCCGCACTAGGAAGTCGGGTGGACGATACTAGTTCGAAAGTGAAATTGGGTGATCGAACGAGAGATCAGATTTGATATTGCGTAGGAATGGTATATGTACATTGTACGAGCCTGATTAAAATAGATATTGAAATTCTGTAATAAGGTCAAAAAGATTTAGAAAGAATTAATATTGTAGATTTCAGAATTGAATTGCTAGAATGGATGTCTGGAATTTATTGTATATTCCATATATCCCATTAGGGAAAATTGTTCATGATTCATCATTAGTTGTTAAACCAGTAATTCAGGAATTTAGAAGTTGAATCAAATTTAACTGTGGTCAGGAATCCAGTTTGGATTATTGATCATCGAGAAACAAACTCTCGATAATTTTAGGGAAGTTTATCTGGATTTGTGTTCGGATAACTAGTATTGTTAGTTAAGATAGACTGTTTGGTTGTCTGTTAATATATGAGTGATATGCATATTTGAATGGTTGGAATAATAGCTTTTAAATTATCTTTGTTTAAAATTTCGGCCATGAAATTCTTTTAAGGGGGGAGGAATGTAACGACCCTGGATTTTTGGCCCATTTATGTTAATAAATGTTTAATTGAATTTAAATAAAATGTAAATTGACCATATGAAAATTGTTTTGATTTTGGAAATATTGCCATTTACTTATATAAATTGAACTTTTAATAGGAGATTTATTTGGAATTTCGAAATAAATCTCAATCATATTTACAATAAAATTATTCTTATTCAATTAAAATAAAATTTATCTTATATGATTGAATTACAATACTTTGTCTTATTAACATATATATTGATGCGAATGATAATGTTCAACATAAAACCAAAGTTTATTAATAGAATATAAATGTAAGTCAAACATATGAATGTAATTTAAAAATTGATAGTTAGAATATAAGATAAAAATATAAGTAAGCAAACTTATGAAATATAATTTAAATGTTGAAGGATAAAATACAAAATAAAAATAAAAATAATAGCCAAATGAATAAGTTTATAAATAAAATATGAAAGTAAGCAATTAAGTAAAAGAATAAACACTTAGCAATGTAATATGAAATGAACAAAGTTATATATATATATATAGTTGTACTCACCGAAAATCAAAGTCAAGCTGCAAAAAAAAATAACTAAAATATATAAATATGAACAGGCTTCTTTAATAAGACAAGCTTTGAATGAACATACTCACCAAACTAATCAGGCTGAAAATTTTAAGGGACAAAAATATTATAAGTACAAGTGTGATAATAAAACAAGACAAAATCAATTAATGAAGCCACAAACAAATCTTTTCAGCCTACAATGTATGGAAAAAAATCTCTGGTAAACAAAAGAGAAAAATATATTTCTAGTACATAAAAAAAAATCTTGCATTATGTCTTCAGCCGTATACTCTTTTATATATATCACAACCCTATCTCATTTCGTTCATAAGATTAAAATTTAAACTAAGGAAGTTGAAGTCTGGAAGCATAATATCAGGCTGTGATCATCTGGAAACAAGACTGTCCTTCTCAAACCAAGTGTGCTCTGTTAACTTAAATTCAGGTGAGTAAACTTAATGTAAAATTTACGTTAAAATATGATCAGTATATATTTTTTTCCAATATGGTTTGGATTACCTCTTTATCTCTATAAATGTAAATTGTTTGACATATACAGAGACAAGATTCTTCTCTATTCAGGGTTTGGGATGAACCATCATGTAAAACAAAAAAAGAAAATTCGATCCCTCTATTTCTATTCACTTTCAAGCTTTGATGTTTAACGTAAAAAGTTGTATTTAGGTAAGGACTTTTAGTTTCATGAGGTAAAAACGTGTACATGAGGAAAGATGAAATTTTTACAGAGGATGCTTAAAATTTTGAAATTTTCGAATTTAAATAAACACTGATTCAAGTACCAAGTTTGAATCCTTATACAAAGTGATGATTTTTAAGACGAATTTGGTGATTTTTAGTGGTGAGATTTGTGAGCAGTTTGGAGATGTTCATTTGAGGAAATTCGATCGAATTCAGGTGATCGATGGAACTGGTGGTAGTCGGGTTGTGCGAGGAGGTAGACGAGCCTACTGGGTGGTGAGAAAAATATGTATGAGTGGTCACGACCTTTGTGGCAGAGGCGGCGTTCATTTTCTTCTCGGTAACCTAATTTTTGCTGGCGTTCGAACACGTGCTCACCGCGACCTCCACCAAGCGTCGAGTGGCACACGATTGGAAGAGAAGGAAGTTTGGGGGGTGGCGGAGGTGTGACCGGAGTTGTTGGGCGTCAGGCGGTCGGCAGTGGGTTTACGAACCGGTTTTTGGTGATCGGTGATGGGTTCGAGTTCATCGAGCTGTGCTCGATTTTAATGGTGATGTGGCCGACTCGTTCGTGGATGCGTGGTCGATGCCGAGGCCATTTGCGACTTGTTGGAGGATTCACCTGTCGCCAGTGGGTCGTCAACGCCTTATGCACGTGCACGGCGTAGGCGTTGATGTTTGGTGGTTGTATCGAGAGGGAGACTCGAGATGGAACTCGAGCATAGAGGGGTTTTGCGCGAGGGTTACATCGAGTTCATGAGATATGTATACCGGTTTCAAAATTTAAGTTTTCAAAACAAAAGAACGAGGAAGGAGTACTCGGGAAGATTGAGTGGTAAACCGGGGGTTTTACTCATGCATAACAAGATTTGTCTCGGGTGTTGTTTAAGAGCTTAAGCGTAACAAAACTTTGTTTACTAAACTGAACTAGTTCAAAGTAAAATAAAGTTTATTGTTAAAAATGTTTTCAACTTAAATGAATATCTTAATTTAGTAGTTAATTAAAGATACGTGATTAGATTTAATTAACATTTAAACATTTTTAGTTAATAAGTGTTTAGTTTTAAAGTTAATAAGAAAAGATTCTTGACTCTTATTTAATTAATTTGTAATTAAGAAGTTTAAATTAGTTAATTAAGTTGATATATGAATTATGGTAACAAATTAAGTAATTAATTACATTAAATATAAGGTTATTCAATAATTAAGTTTGGAGTTAATATTATAATTTGTTTTCAAAATTTAAGGGAAGATTTTAAATGTTTAATTAAGTTGAACATTTAATATATATAAATTAGTTTAGAAAGAAATTAAGAACAATTACTCCAAAATTGTAATTAGTCATAGATTATAAATAATTGATAAATTTGTAATTAACTACTTAAGTTAATTTATGAATGATTAATAGTTAATTAATCGAGTAATTTGATTAAGAATAAATAAAGGGTTAAGGAAGTAATTAGTAGTTAATAAATGGGTAATTAAGTTGATTAATAATTAAGATTATTAACTAAATAGTTAATTAAAGTAAATAACTGAGTTAAGAAATAATTAGGTAATTGATAGTCTGAAATAAAAATAAGTATGTAATTAAGACTAAATGATTAATTAAGAAATCATTAATTAAACAATTTGAAATGAAATAGGTAATTATTTGTTAATTAATAATTAATTTAACAGAGTTAAGTGGTTAACTCTTAGGTAATTATGGATTGTTATGTTGAATATCTGCTTGTGATATTTATTTGATGATATTCTGTGATGCTCTGTGATATGTTATGTTATATCTATGATGCTTGTATATGTTTTATCTGTGATAAATGCTATGTTAATTCAATTGTTGAATTTAAATTATTTAAGCTGTTAAGTTAAATAGACAAATTGGCCCTTAAAATGGCGTTTGGATTCGATGAGACCGGGATCGCAAGAATCAAATTTGATTCTCTGAAAACCACATCGATCCAATTTAAACGTTAGGTCGTGAATTATGAAATGAAGATCGAGATGGTGTACTCAGAATGCAAGGGTTATCGTCGTTGACTCTGAGGGTGATTCCAAAACGAGTGTAACGAGATAATGCCTTCGGTTTCGTTCGATCCCGGAACGAACTTGTATGGATTGAATACTTCCAGCACATCGTCAGGCAGACGATGAGCATTCTAAGAAATATGTTCAATAAAGCTAATCGCAGCCTCAAGCCTCATCAACCGGTAATGGCTAAAACAGGGGAGATGCAGCAAGGTTAGGTCGGTCTTGCCGAAGCAGGACAAGATATTTCCCCTGTCTAGATGTCCCTTTATATTTCGGCTGTGTGGGCGGTTGCTAGCTACTACCGCGGGGTTTATCTTGTTCAGGACTGTTCAGTAAGGAATGGTTCCGGCATTGTGTTGTAGGGGGTCGGGAGTGATCCTCGGTACGGTGATCTAGGCCCCATACTGTGACGGGCGGTACCCCAGTAGCTCTGCCATTGTTGGAAATCCATTTTCCCTACGAGACCCTACGGTTTTAATTTGTATTACCCACTTTTGTGGCTAGTAGTTGGAATTTAATAGATGTAACAATTTCGGCTATTTTCTATTTACATGAAAACCCTAGACACTATTATAATATCATATGATTTCCTATGAAATGTTTTGGTTAGTGTAAGGTAAAAACTTACCCGTATTTATTTGTGGGGAGTCTTACGTGATACGTTTATTTTCAAATGTTTTTCAAAGTTAAACAACTTTAAACCGTTTACTCATACCAGACCCATGTCTGACCCGGATTTTATATTTTGTTTCTCATAAACTCTTGGGTACTCAAATTTTTACGAGTAGCCAAGTGATAGGTTTTGGACTTTGACTTCTGGAGAGCTTGGAGAAGGAGTTTCCAGACGTATGTAGCTATCTATCTAGTTCCGCTGTGTCAGTAGTTGATGTGTACTGTATCTCTGATGTATATTGTGATAGATGTATGTATGGCTGACATATGTATTGATATTGTATAACTTTGATATATGTAAAAACTATGTAATATTTATGTGATATATTATATTTTGTTCCGTTCCGCTGTGAGATTCTGATGTTGTTGTTCTTTCTTTCCCTTTCTTTCTATTTCTATCACTTTCTTTCTTAATGATGATACGTCTTTCAGGTAGTAGAAGGGCGGGTTGTCACAAATGGCGCCATTTAAAGCGTTATGTTGAAGGCCATGAAAATTACCAGCATGTTGGTTGGAGACTAGAGACATATTAGTCTTAGGTCCAGATTTGTATGGAGAGGCACCAGAGAACATTGAGTTGATCAGGGAAAGGATGAAGGATGCTCAGTCTAGATTGAAAAGTTGCACGGATAAGAGGCATAAAGACCTAGAATTCTCAGTCAAAGATAAGATTTTGTAACGACCCGTAAAATTCGATAGTAAATTTGGTTAATTTAATTAAAATTTGTAATTAAATTTAGAAAGAAATAAAATTTTATAATTTATGTCGAAATAAAAGTTTAATAATGAATTGTAGCAACCAATTGTTGGCAATTGAAGTAAAATCAATAAAAGTGAAATAGCGTAAATTGTGCACTTGTGTATAAAATTTAAAATAAGTAAACAAGCGTAAAAGTGATGTAAATTAAAGGATTTGTACATAATTTATAGTAATTGATTAAATTCGGTATTATGTAGGCAA
Source organism: Allium cepa (assembly GCA_030765085.1). Classification (NCBI taxonomy): domain Eukaryota; kingdom Viridiplantae; phylum Streptophyta; class Magnoliopsida; order Asparagales; family Amaryllidaceae; genus Allium; species Allium cepa. The sequence continues at coordinate 953,155,476 of CM060941.1, read as the reverse complement.
TTATAATAATTGGTTGAAGCTGGATAAACTTATGTGTAACCTTGGCATGTAAATAATTACTATAAGTTACCTGTTTAATTAGTGGATGGAATTGGAAATAAATTTTAGTAAAAACAAATAAATGTCACGTTTATGGGGATGTGATACAATGTTAGAAATTAGATGCAGCATTTATAATTAAAATTTACAATTTAGAGTAAAATTGAAATTGATTGAAAATAATGTAAATGGTCTTACTTGATTATAAGTTTAATATAAGCAACAAATGGAAATGTTGAACTAGTGAATTAATTAATGAATTCATAGTAATAAATAGTGATTTAGTAAAATCAAGGTTCTGTATGTAATTGTTTGGAAATAATAACTAGAATAAATTGCAACAATAAAAATGTAAATTAACTGTTAATAACTTGGATGTAATTCCAATAAGTGAAATAGTGTAAATGTTATAACTTGGTTACCAAATTTATAACGGAAAGGTGAATGTAAATTAAAGAGAAGCATAAGTTTATTTATAAGGCTGTAATTGATGAAATAGAAGTTGGAAACAAAGTAAATAAATTATTGAGGACATTTATTAAATGTATATATATTTGGCAATTAAATCAAATCAATTTATAGAAATTGTAACAACCCGCATATTTATCGATTTTATATTTAAATATTTTATTTAAATATTTTATCGTTCGTCGGATTTTAGTCCGAAAAGCTACTTTTTGCAAACAGTCGAATTGGGACTCGAGACCACCCCCATTGAGTTCAAAATGCCGTTTGCGACCTTTTTGAGTATAAGCTTCGATATGTTTGGAGAAAGTTGATTTTTGCTACTTTTTGCTTTGGACTTTGGTTTGGGCTGAGCCAATTAACCACTTACTAACTCAGTCCCAATCCCCCTCTCCTCTTCATTACTTCATTCCAACTCCTAACTCTCTAGCAAAACTGAAAATGGAGGTGGAGAGTGGAAATTAAAACTCCAAGCCCTAGCTTCCTTTGCAAGATCCATCTCCTAGCTCCAAAGTTCATGAGAACCCATTGGTAAGCTTCCTCTTCTTCTTCTCCATCTCTTCTTCTCTTCAATTTCAGAAAATATCCTAAACCTAATTTAGGAAAATATGTGTTTTATTCTTAGATTGAAGCTTGTTGAGTAAGAGTGAAGAGTGGTTAGCCTTTCCTTTGCATTTGAGCTTCTTCTTCTTATTCTTGAGTTAAAAAGGTGAGATTTTTATCTCACATCTATGTTTATATTTATCTTCGATTGTTAGGTATGAATTCCTAACACTTATTCATGTGCAATTGATTTTGATTTGGATTGTTTTTGTGAGTATTCCAATTTTTAGTGTTTTGAGTTCAATTCGTTAAAAATCCTAACTTTGATGTTTGAACGTGTTTTTGGTGATGCATCGAGGAGCTTATAGGGCCGGGTAGTCGATTGGCATAAACCCTTAGCGTCGTTGCTCGTGCGATTGCAAATTGATCGAGGTTTGCACCTCATTTGAAATAGGGTAGGAAGTGCAAGTATACAGGTTCGGCCGACCGAGCCCCTGGGCCGGTCGACCGACCTGCTACCCGAGCACTTCCTGCCTCTGTTTGGAAGTGCTGGATACAGGCTTCGGCCGACCGAGCCCCTGGGCCGGTCAACCGACCTGCTACCCGAGCACTTCCTGCCTATAGTTCGGTCAACTGACCAGAAAGTCCGGTCGACCGACCTGCTACTTTTTGCCAGATTAGCCTATTTTGCTAATCCGTTTGAATATCCAACTTTAATCGATTCGTGTGGTATCCCTTTTGTTGTTGTCATTTATTATCGACTTCGATGACCTTTTCTTTGGGAATTTTAGATATATCCACTTTGATGGATTTTGTATCGATTTCTTTGGATTTTATTCATGTTTTTGAATATGAATCTTAGTGATTGATTGGTCCTACAATCTTCTTTGTGATTTGTCACTTTAAAAATATAAAGGTTTTCTATACTAGTAGTAAATATCAAAACTCTTTCCTCAAACGATTTCAATACTATTTTAATACCAAATTCGTTTATAAAACCGTTTTCCAATCTATTAGTATATACAAGCCTTTACCTCACTCGTATGAGAAATCTAATTAAACGACTTAGTAAAACAAGTGGTATGAAACGCTTTCGTTCACTTTGTCGGTTAATTCTTGGACTTGTTCGATTGAATCTCTTGTGACAATTTTCTAGTGGAGATTTACAATTTGTTCGTAAATATTTAAGTTAAGCTAGTGGTTATGCGGCATGAAGCTAAGCTCATATATTTACTAGCTTATTGTAATTGACACTTCTCGTTGATCATGACGATCATCTTTATGGTTTAGACTAGCAATGTGCGATGTCTTTTTGCTGTTTGTTTAGGCTAGACACCACTTGTGTGATTCCATTCACACATACTTTTTCGGTTAGCCTAGACACCACTTGTGTGATTCCATTCACACATACTTTTTGCTGTTTGGTTAGGCTAGACACCACTTGTGTGATTCCATTCACACATACTTTTTCGGTTAGCCTAGACACCACTTGTGTGATTCCATTCACACATACTTTTTGCTGTTTGGTTAGGCTAGACACCACTTGTGTGATTCCATTCACACATACTTTTTCGGTTAGCCTAGACACCACTTGTGTGATTCCATTCACACATACTTTTTCGGTTAGCCTAGACACCACTTGTGTGATTCCACTCACACATACTTTTATTGTGATTTCTGGATTTCGTGTGTTGATTTCTGGAATTTATGTTTCACCAACTTTTACGATGGGCATTGATATATATGCCATTTTATTGTGGCTTGGTGAATGAAATTAGGAGTATGACATTCCTTTCTATCTTGAGTAGATTATTGTGATATTGATTAATCTCTTATTGGTTTTTCAATTACTTATTTATCACAGCTTGGCATTGTGATTATTATATGTTTATGTCATATCTCTTATTCTATATCGTTTCACCTGATATTTATAGCTAAACTGATCCGTTTATTATTTTCTTATTAAATAATACTCGGGTCAGACCGAGATGTTACGGGTGCTTCAGCTTGACTTCTCTCTTGGGATTGATTTCTCTGACTTTTGGTTAACTACTTAGATTAGTAGTTTTTGTTGTATACATTTGAGATATAGACTCCATAATGTATACTTATTCTTTTGCGTAGCACATGTTGCTAATCTTTTGTATTATCGTGGATCTTGTTTGACCACTACTCTGATGTACACTTTCATGTGTAGTATTCATATCTATTTCCGCCTTTGTGATATGAATTGTCTGTGACTGATTTGTGTTATGTTTATTTCTATATTTGTTTCTGAAGATATTATAGCCACTGTGTAGTAGCTTTGAGTTTGTGTCGGTATGTCGAATTTCCTCTTGATAATGTAGCATGTTATAGTATCTGACATATCGATGCTCGCACAAAGCAATTACACGAATGGTCGCTCCTCAACAGCCTTATTCTCCGTGCTAGTTGACAGCATTACACCGTAGTGTTCTTGGCTAGCGTGGGTATAGAGGTGGGGCGTCACAGCTTGGTATCAAAGCCAAACTTCGGAACAATGTAGAATAATTTAACAAGGATCATCGTCCTAAGTCCATCTTAGGAGTCGTGCTTTAGGATTTTATTCGGGTGTTCGTACCGTCCTATCCTATTTTCTTTTATGATTCCTTGTTTTATCAATCAAGTTTGATTGAAATTTATTCTGAGAATAACTTTTTCCTCTTCTTTATTTCTTTCTTAAAGAAGAGAAATGGTTAGACCTGGCTGCCCCAGTGCCGGTCAATCTAGTGCTACTCCCCAGGATGGAGTATTCATGTCTGCCCAGCAGCTTTTAGATCTTGTTAAGAACGCTCAAGCAGCTGGTCCCAATCCAGAGCCTACTCATCCTAGATCCGGTTTTGCACGCTTGTGCAGAGACTACACCGATTTGGGTGGAAGGCCATTCAAGGGATCCGAGAGTGTTATTGAAATTCAAGCTTGGCTCAAATCATGCGATCGTATCTTTTCTCGCATGAACCTTATTGATCTACATCGAGTCCAAGTGGCTTCTAGCATGCTCCAAGAAAGAGCATTAGATTGGTATGAGCTTTTAATTTCTGAAATCGTTGAGGCGGATCTCACTTGGGAGCAATTCCGGGAAAGATTCGAATCGAAATTTGTGCCGGAGGCTGAAAAAGTAACTTTAGCCCGGCGTTTCATAGACCTTGTTCAAGGTGAATCTTCTGTGACGGACTACGTCGCATCTTTCGAATCTCTCTCTAAGTACGGGGTTGAGTATATTAATACCCTGATGAAGAAAAATCAAAGATTTGCCTATGGCTTGAATAAGAATCTTAAGAAGCCATTGCTTTTGAAACTTGAGGTTTCATTTGATCAGCTTATTGATATCGCTCTTCGTCTTGAAGAGGCCGATAGAGAAAGCGATAATGAAGTTGTGCGTGCCAAACCCAACTTCAACAACAAAAAGAGACCCAACGAATTCCAAGGCCATTATCCCAACAAAAAGGGTAAGCAAGCAACGCCAGCTGCAAAGGCTCCTTCTCCTAGTAGTGCGAGATGCTTCAACTGTGGATCTGGGGATCATTTTGCTAATAAGTGCTCAAAGCCCAAATCGTGTCGCTATTGTAAGAGCCTAGAGCATTTCATCCATCAATGCCTCAAACGTGAAGGCAAGAGGGAGGGAAAGTTGAATGTGGCTCAAGCCCTTGGCAACACATCTCGTGGCCAAGGTATTTCTCATTTAATCCTTGATTACATTTTTTTTTATCTTCTTATTTGAGTTCTTTTTGATATGGGTTTCATCTCACTATTTTATATCAAAAGAACTTGTCGATTCTTTTCTTTGAATATTTTGGGCTTGATGACTTCTTTGAGGATTGTGAATCCGGATGGTAGATCTGCAACACTCAATTTGCTTTTTATTGATGCCGAAATTATTTTATGAGATTTTTCTTTCCGAGCCGATATTTTTACTTAGGCTTCGGAATTGATTTTTTTTGAAAGGGTTGACTTAATTGTGAAGCCCGTATCCTATTTTCCGTGTGGACTATTCATCTTCGACATTTTCAATCTGTTAAGCAGATTTCTATTTTTCCTTTGTGATTTTGATTCCAATTTGGTGGAATCATTTTATTCCTTAAGCCCACTTATAAGGAAAGTGTTGTTTCTCTTATCTAAATAATTTGTGAAACTTTTCCGGTATATTTTTGAGCTTGTCTTAGGATTATCACCTAAGTAATCTTTTGTGTGGTGCTAAGGTCTTTTCAGTTTGACTTTACCACCGGTTTTCGTTTGCTACGAGTTGCGGAAGTTAGCATTCCACTTACCGCATTCCGCATTCGTTATGATTCTTATGAATGAATTATTTTGTCATTCAGTTTGTCCAGCTTATTTCATCCATTTTATAGATCGAATATTCTATGAATATGTCGATGACTCCATTCTTGTACTTATTGATTTTTGGATGAAAATAGCAATTTAAAATTTTGCAAATCTTTTTCGTAAGATTTATTTATAAGTAAAACTGGATTTTGTTCTTGAAACGAACAAAGAATATTCTTAAAACTTTTTAAGAGATTTATTTATCCTATAAAAGATGATTTTGTGATTGTATTGCCCGTTGAGTGCTTTAAGAATTTTGGTCGATGCGCTTGATCAACGTTATCGATAGGAATTTCCTAAATGCTTTGATTTGACAATCAGACACGATATATTGACTTGTAAAAATGTAAAATTTTTGTAGAAAGATTATTACATAAAAAATAAAAATGGAATTTTGAAAGTTTTAACTTTTCTGGAAAGAAGAATTATTTAAAAGAAGTTCTTTCTTTTCGATACTCTTATTCTTTCTTGTGATTCCTGAAGGGGAACCAAGACTTTGCTATTTGTACCGATACTAGTCGTATTGATTTAGATGCCATTCTCTTGCAAAGGAGAACGTGCTATCACTTGTGCTTCTAAATCATTATAGCTTATCGAGACTAGATATGCCACTCATCATCTAGTGCTCGCGGCAATTGTTTTACTTTTGGAATTTGACATCATCATCTTTGGGGGAGAAATTTGTTCTCTACCTCGATCATAAATCTTTGGAATAATTATTTTCTCATATGGAACTCCATGTTGACTCGAGTTCCTGATGTCAGGACACGATTCTTCGTCTTTCGAAAATTCGACATCGACACTCACTTTATCGACTGCCAAGAAATCGAACGACGGAAAACCGAACACTGAGGGTTTTTAAGAAAAAGAATTTAGGAAAAGAAAATAGAAATAGATAGAAATTAAGGAGGAGAGAAGACAGAAGGTAGAAAATTTTAAAAATAGAAAGAAAAGAGAATAGAGGAAAAAGAAAATAGAAAAGAAACGGAACAGAAAACAACAGAATCACATCAGAATCTCACAATTCGCAGCGGAACAACATATAATAATAAATGAATAATCTTTAAACAAAGAACTATCAGTTATTACATTTTATACATTACATTACATCATATCATCAGAGTGTACAACAACATCAACAAACAGTGCAGCGGAAAGAGAAATACTATATAGCTAGTAATACGCCATGCCATCCATCTTGCCTCCAGCAACTCCAGAATATCCAGAATATCCTGATAAACCTAACTCTTGACTGCCCGTGTGAAAATTGGTGGGCACCCAGAGTTTAGGAAGGAAAACAATAAACTCCAAGTCAGTCATGTGACTGGTGTGAGAACTCAAAACAGTTTATTTATCTTTAAAATCAAAATAGAGAGATATTTTTATTTCAATTCGCAATGCTTTTAAAAATGAGACTACCATAAGGCCTCCCGCACACACACACAATGCAAACGCAGAATCGGAGGAGATTTCTCCTTATGATAGTCAAAGATGCTTGATACGCATTTAAAAATAACCTTTGATATTATTACTAGTGCATAGTGTAGAGAAAAATTCATTTCGAAAGTAGAATATAAATCTTAGCCAGCATAGACATTTCGAACTATGCCTACTATAGCTACCATCCAAACAGTGGTGACCACCATAAGTGAATGGCAGGTTCTACAACTAATACCGTACAAGTTTCGTATTGGGAATTGGATTTCCAACAAATGGTCAGGCCAAGGAACTTCCCATTGCCACATGAGAATGCCTCTGGAAAGACATCCCCGAGAACCAAACCGGAACTCTGCCAACACAAGGCCGGGTTACCCCTAACTGGGTAACTACTGACACGAGCACGCCATTTCCCGATCGTAAACGACCTTTCTCACGGGATCCCGAAAACCAACAACCACAAAGTAATAAATTCGTAGTAACCACATAGGTTAAATATCTGGGCTCCATACCATGATACCACCTCTATCCAGAAGGAAATGTACATACCCTAAAGGGTGCTACCCCTCATAACCTTGCTGCATCTTTCCTGTTTTGACCATTTCCGGGGTGTGAGGCTCGACGAAGTCACGTCCACAAAAACATACTTTATACAAAAGCCATGCTTTGGGTCAACAAATGATCAACACAATGATCACCAAGATAGACGATCAAATAAATGATCCTATCACAATAATCAACACAATGATCATTTACAGCAACACTCAGCATGTCACATTATCAAATTGGGAATATATCGCTGATAACTTCAACTATATAACCTCTGAGCTCGTACGTCTCAGAGAAGGGTGTTAAGCTAAAAGAATAAATTCTTCGCCACCAACAGAAATATATTTGAATGAAATCGGCTTTATATCTCAACTTGTAATGTCAGACACACAATCCATACAAGTCTGTTCCGGGCTCGAACAAAACCGAAGGCACTTACAAAGAAGTCCTTGCAATCCGGATATTCACAATCCTGATCGGATTCACCATCACTTATGGAGAACTCTATACCGGAGCAACTCGGTGCAGAGTAAATCGACAGGTCATCCTATCGCTCTCGCAAATACCGGGTCTTCAACACCGATCTTCAATGCTATTATAACGACGTATCACATATTCGGAATGGGTTATACGACCCCATGGTCCTTTCCCGGTTAACCCGAATAGTGAGCGCTTATTTAAAAATAAGTGTAGCATTCACATTCAACAAATCACATCAATTACCCATTCAAAGGGAAATACTGATAGTCGGTTATTGAACTATCACTGGATATGCACACATCACCAGATTCCAAATAATTTTCCAAATTATTTATTTCACAAAATATCTCTACAAGATATATAATTTCAATACTTCAAAAATAAATCAATATTTATTTTTAAACCAATTTCACTTTCTTTTATAAATTTCTTAGTGAATTTATAATTCCAAAATATCAATGAATATTCGATTTCAATTATTCATTTTCAATTTATCTTCAAAAAGATAAATTCCCAAAATATTCACTTTATATTGGAAAACATTTCCATACTTATTTAATAAGTAATTCACAAATTTTATTTATTTTCAACCCTTAGAAAATATTCAATATACCTAAATCGAAATTTAGTATATATTTCATTCTATTAAGGAAATCATTCTCTTAAACATATTTATTTGGGCCAAAACGAATGTTACGTAAAACATCGTTACGACAAACCAAAATCAGTAGTATAGGGATTCGAAATTAAATAGATATATAAATCCCAATACTATACAAAACATTTCCTTTCGGAAATCATTTACTATAACAACAGTGTTATAGTCCATCATCTCCTTTTATTTCTCGAAAACATCTATTTCAACAATAAATGTTGAAATCTATGGTTTCGAATCTCAACACATTTAAAACGTCGTTAGATCGTTTTAATTCTATTTAAAATATCCAAATCCAAAACAATTTCTTTAACGTGTTATTCACTATTCAAAAACGTGAATATACTTCATTAACAATTTCATCCTTTTATTCAATTTAATTCAAAGGATTATTCACTATTCAAAAATGTGAATATAACTCCATTTATAGGTTTCAACAATTTTCTTATCAAAATAAGTCATTTGCGAATTTATAAAACAACGTTTATAAATTCCATTTCTATTTATTTATAAAAACTTCCTTTTTATAAATCTCTTTATTAGCTTATTCGATTTATAATTTTAATTATAAACCAAAAGTCCAAATTATAAGTCAAACACTTATAATTTATTTATTTGCAAAAATCGTTCCTTTGAACTTTACAAATTTTATAAACCTACTGTTTATAAAATTTCCATTTATAACTCCACCGTTATATAATTCTATAAATTTCATTCTTATAACTTCACCATTTAAATTCTATAAATTTCATTCTTTAATGAAATTCATTTTCACTTCATTCAAACACTTATAAAAACTCGTTTTATAATGTCTATATTTCAATTTATAAATATCCATTTATAAATCTCTTAATATAAATCAATTTATATTATTTTTTTAAAACGTCTTTAATCTCCTTTATTATTTCACCATTTTGATTTATAAAATAATCAAATTTTATAAATCCTATATTTAAACTTTTCACAATAATTCTAAAATATCTCGATTAAACTATTTTATAAACTCAATAGCATCATATTCTCAAAAAAATCAGTTTTTAACTATATTTCTCAAAAATCATAATTTTTATAACTCAAAAATTATAACGTTTATTTATTTATAATGGATCAATTCCCAAATATAGTATATTCTCAAAAATCACTTTTAAAATTATTTTAAAATTCCAAATTTGGTCCAATGATGCTACACACCAAATAGTCAATCACGACTACCACGATATCATATATCAATATGAAAATCCATCAAATATCAAAATATCTGAAATCAAATAAATACTGTTGAGGAATCCAGTTGGATCCCTCCAACCTGTTTTCCTGCATCCAAAAACATTAGCACGATACCAATTTCGTTCCAGTACGAAATTATCGTGGTATATGTTCTTATTAAATATTATCCGCTTAATAACGGCGTAATAGGTTCTCATCCGCTAAACAAAAAATGCGGTGAATCAATAACTCCAATATATACATATGCCAATATATATATATTGCTATTATATATAATACCAATTTCACTGTTTATGAAATATTCGCGGTATATGTTTTTAATAAATAACATCCGCTTACTAACGGCGTATAATGTCTATTTTAACAATCAATAGATATCAATCAACATTCAAACATGCATTCAAATATTTTAAATCTAACTATTTAAAATAAAATCGAAACTAATTCGATTGAGTGAGAAGTTCTCACCTTGATTTTAAATTCCGTTTTAGCGATTTGTTTCGAATAAAATTAAACGGACGTTTAATTTTACCCAAAATTCTCACTAACTCCAAACGACTCCAAACCAAATCCATTGCGTAGTGCTCGTCCATACGATCCCAACGCAACTGAGTTTGCATTTTTTCGACCTCGTATGAAAAAGTTATGAATTATTGAAGTTTACACATATTTAAACAAACTAATTTCAACAATAACTTAAATATTTTAAACCCACACAAATCTGGGCAGTAGGATCTTGCTCCAACCTGATCACAGCCCTTGCACGCAACTCCCTCTTCCACGTTCTCCTTCCCAGTAACAAACACGCACACAAAACCCAACTCCATCCATACTAGGGTTAATTATTGCATCGCCTACGTCGCACTTGAACTCGATCAGGGACTTGCAACTTCTAGCTCACCTCCTCCACCATGTTCGGCCTGAACCCTGGCCAACTCGGCCTCATATGCTGCCTTGGAATGCGTGCGTGACCTGAAGCATACGGCCCCCCTTAGCTCCCTCTCCGTTGCACCATTTCCGATCATCACCGTATGGAATCGAAGCTCTCGTCGAGCTCTTCGACTTTGTAGTTGAGCACTTTGCGTAATTCTTTACGGATTGAGAGAGATTGATGAAGAAGTGAGAGACAATTCTGGCCATCAGTTATAGATAGTGGCGGCTAGGGTTTTAGTATTAGGGTTTATTTTTTTTTTTCTAAGTTATGAAGAGGTGGGTCTATTTATAGAATTTCGTTCGACACTATTCATCCGGAAATTCCGAACTTCGATTTACGCGCCGTAACCAGCGTTTCTAGGGTTTACCCCGCGTTCCGGACACAATGGAACAGGTTTCGGAAGCTAATTCGGAAGTATGTGCGAGTTATGGCTGTAAACACTCAATTTAAATTAAACCGATTTAAGCGATTTCTAGGCGTTTTAATTTGTACCGGACAAACGGTAAATCCAATTGACTTGAAATTTGAAACCTTACAATAATATCACATTACGGATCCGATGAAACTGGTTTCGTTGAAATCCGAGAATTTTTGAAAAATGGCTATTTTCACTCGCCAAATTTAAATTAAAAATAATTCGATGCGTTTCGAGCTGCCACGATCAAACGATAACTCCGATTGACACGAAAATTGAAATCCGATAATAACTAACTATTACGGATCCAATGGAACTAGTTTCGTTCAATTCTGAGACTGTTCAAAAATTGACTATTTTCACTAGTCGATTTAATATTAAAATACTCAATTTTCACAAATTAACTTTTAATTCAATTTTAAAAGTTCTAAAATATCATTCTAACTCCCATACGATAAAATAAAATTTCCCAAATCATTTTCAATCATATTTAACTCAATTTTCAATTATTTCCATAATTTAACATATTAAATTATCGATTTAATTATTCAATTAAATCCAATAATTCAAATTAAAATTTATTTGACTTATAAATTCACTTATTAATATTTAAAATTAATTAAATATTCAAATTTTAATTAAATAAAATTCTGGGTCGTTACAATCTTCCCCGCTTAAAAGAATTTCGTCCTCGAAATTATAAGTAAGAAAAATTATATAATCTATTAACTTTCCCAAAACAAATTTAAACTTCTTTACAATACTTTACTAAGTTTTCAAATCATACTTCGTTATCTTTTCAAAAACAACTACTATTGTTTAACTTTCAATTCCAAAATCAAAGTTAAAGTTTTCAAAATTTTCCCATTTTCTCAAAAAATTTCTAACGCCTTAAATTTTCGGAAAAATTCGCCATAGTCTCCTTTGCGCGGCTCGATCCGAAAAAAAAAAATGACAGTATATATATCACAAATATACATCTCATCAAGTAATGAGGCATCCCGAAGGGAAAAAAGTGTAAAAGTACGGTATTTAATCCGAGATATGTACCTTATATTTTATTAGCAAGCATATACGGCTAATATAGCGCAAAAGCGAGCTCCAAATGCGAAGCAAACGCGATCCGCACCTACTAAACACTCAACAAACAACATGAGAATCATGTATATAGATAATAATCTCAATATACAACATATAGCAACATAATAACTATATATGCTAACATAGCAAATGCAACAAACAACAAATGCATTATATTCAACCATCAACCAACTAACATCCATAACCAATAAATATTCATTCATATTTTCATTAATATTAATGAATTGGTTTTCAATTTAATCACATTTGATTCATTAACAGTGGATGTTTCTAACATTTATTTTCAATTAGTTTATATTCACTAATTCATATTCAAGTTGGTTCACTTCCAATTCAAATTCAATTTTATTCAAGTTTATTTACTTCTAATTTGAATTCAATTACTTTAGCTTTCCATTTCATTAACACTTAATGAATTATATAAAATCAACTAACAATCATATAACAATCAATGTATATTAATTACAACCAAATTCCTTTGCTTATATTCATTCAATTTGATTTAACACCTTTACTTGTCAATTGGTTTAATTTAATTGATTTTCATTCAGTTATTCAACTTTCTAATAACATTAGATTTTAATGAATTAACACTTATATTCATTTATTCCATATGAATTTTATTCACATTCATTTGATTAACATTTAATCCATTTATAAACATCACTTGTTTTTACATAACTTAAATTCCTAAATATATCCATATAGTTTCACTTCTTATATATATAAGTTTATTTCACAATTGTAAACTACTTTAATTATAATTCAATTCTTATAATTCTTTTGCTTATACAATTATTCTTTTATTTAGATTATTCAAACAACCAAACAATCAACTTATATACTCTTTAATAATTCTGAAAAATTATTTCTTCATATATAAAATATATAATCAAGTAAAATTATTTCGTTTACCCAATTTTAAAACAAATATTGTGCCGAATTGTTCTATTCAAGTGTTTAGAAACCCCTTCGGCATAGTTGTCGAGACCACGCTAACGAAAGTTCATATGCCACTCAATAAACCAATCATCACAATATAAAACAATTTTATATTCACTAACAAATACGCTCTCATAGCTATTATTACACTCAAACTCAATCTAGAGCACTACTGACTCTATCTCTAATGAGAAATACCCAACAGAACCATGGTTGTCGCTTAACCATAAACTCTGATACCACATTGTCAGGACACGATTCTTCGTCTTCCGAAAATTCGACATCGACACTCACTTTATCGACTGCCGAGAAATCGAACGACGGAAAACCGAACACTGAGGGTTTTTAAGAAAAAGAATTTAGGAAAAGAAAATAGAAATAGATAGAAATTAGGGAGGAGAGAAGACAGAAGGTAGAAAATTTTAAAAATAGAAAGAAAAGAGAATAGAGGAAAAAGAAAATAGAAAAGAAACGGAACAGAAAACAACAGAATCACATCAGAATCTCACAATTCGCAGCGGAACAACATATAATAATAAATGAATAATCTTTAAACAAAGAACTATCAGTTATTACATTTTATACATTACATTACATCATATCATCAGAGTGTACAACAACATCAACAAACAGTGCAGCGGAAAGAGAAATACTATATAGCTAGTAATACGCCATGCCATCCATCTTGCCTCCAGCAACTCTAGAATATCCAGAATATCCTGATAAACCTAACTCTTGACTGCCCGTGTGAAAATTGGTGGGCACCTAGAGTTTAGGAAGGAAAACAATAAACTCCAAGTCAGTCATGTGACTGGTGTGAGAACTCAAAACAGTTTATTTATCTTTAAAATCAAAATAGAGAGATATTTTTATTTCAATTCGCAATGCTTTTAAAAATGAGACTACCATAAGGCCTCCCGCACACACACCCAATGCAAACGCAGAATCGGAGGAGATTTCTCCTTATGATAGTCAAAGATGCTTGATACGCATTTAAAAATAACATTTGATATTATTACTAGTGCAAAGTGTAGAGAAAAATTCATTTCGAAAGTAGAATATAAATCTTAGCCAGCATAGACATTTCGAACTATGCCTACTATAGCTACCATCCAAACAGTGGTGACCACCATAAGTGAATGGCAGGTTCTACAACTAATACCGTACAAGTTTCGTATTGGGAATTGGATTTCCAACAAATGGTCAGGCCAAGGAACTTCCCATTGCCACATGAGAATGCCTCTGGAAAGACATCCCCGAGAACCAAACCGGAACTCTGCCAACACAAGGCCGGGTTACCCCTAACTGGGTAACTACTGACACGAGCATGCCATTTCCCGATCGTAAACGACCTTTCTCACGGGATCCCGAAAACCAACAACCACAAAGTAATAAATTCGTAGTAACCACATAGGTTAAATATCTGGGCTCCATACCATGATACCACCTCTATCCAGAAGGAAATGTACATACCCTAAAGGGTGCTACCCCTCATAACCTTGCTGCATCTTTCCTGTTTTGACCATTTCCGGGGTGTGAGGCTCGACGAAGTCACGTCCACAAAAACATACTTTATACAAAAGCCATGCTTTGGGTCAACAAATGATCAACACAATGATCACCAAGATAGACGATCAAATAAATGATCCTATCACAATAATCAACACAATGATCATTTACAGCAACACTCAGCATGTCACATTACCAAATTGGGAATATATCGCTGATAACTTCAACTATATAACCTCTGAGCTCGTACGTCTCAGAGAAGGGTGTTAAGCTAAAAGAATAAATTCTCCGCCACCAACAGAAATATATTTGAATGAAATCGGCTTTATATCTCAACTTGTAATGTCAGACACACAATCCATACAAGTCTGTTCCGGGCTCGAACAAAACCGAAGGCACTTACAAAGAAGTCCTTGCAATCCGGATATTCATAATCCTGATCGGATTCACCATCACTTATGGAGAACTCTATACCGAAGCAACTCGGTGCAGAGTAAATCGACAGGTCATCCTATCGCTCTCGCAAATACCGGGTCTTCAACACCGATCTTCAATGCTATTATAACGACGTATCACATATTCGGAATGGGTTATACGACCCCATGGTCCTTTCCCGGTTAACCCGAATAGTGAGCGCTTATTTAAAAATAAGTGTAGCATTCACATTCAACAAATCACATCAATTACCCATTCAAAGGGAAATACTGATAGTCGGTTATTGAACTATCACTGGATATGCACACATCACCAGATTCCAAATAATTTTCCAAATTATTTATTTCACAAAATATCTCTACAAGATATATAATTTCAATACTTCAAAAATAAATCAATATTTATTTTTAAACCAATTTCACTTTCTTTTATAAATTTCTTAGTGAATTTATAATTCCAAAATATCAATGAATATTCGATTTCAATTATTCATTTTCAATTTATCTTCAAAAAGATAAATTCCCAAAATATTCACTTTATATTGGAAAACATTTCCATACTTATTTAATAAGTAATTCACAAATTTTATTTATTTTCAACCCTTAGAAAATATTCAATATACCTAAATCGAAATTTAGTATATATTTCATTCTATTAAGGAAATCATTCTCTTAAACATATTTATTTGGGCCAAAACGAATGTTACGTAAAACATCGTTACGACAAACCAAAATCAGTAGTATAGGGATTCGAAATTAAATAGATATATAAATCCCAATACTATACAAAACATTTCCTTTCGGAAATCATTTACTATAACAACAGTGTTATAGTCCATCATCTCCTTTTATTTCTCGAAAACATCTATTTCAACAATAAATGTTGAAATCTATGGTTTCGAATCTCAACACATTTAAAACGTCGTTAGATCGTTTTAATTCTATTTAAAATATCCAAATCCAAAACAATTTCTTTAACGTGTTATTCACTATTCAAAAACGTGAATATACTTCATTAACAATTTCATCCTTTTATTCAATTTAATTCAAAGGATTATTCACTATTCAAAAATGTGAATATAACTCCATTTATAGGTTTCAACAATTTTCTTATCAAAATAAGTCATTTGCGAATTTATAAAACAACGTTTATAAATTCCATTTCTATTTATTTATAAAAACTTCCTTTTTATAAATCTCTTTATTAGCTTATTCGATTTATAATTTTAATTATAAACCAAAAGTCCAAATTATAAGTCAAACACTTATAATTTATTTATTTGCAAAAATCGTTCCTTTGAACTTTACAAATTTTATAAACCTACTGTTTATAAAATTTCCATTTATAACTCCACCGTTATATAATTCTATAAATTTCATTCTTATAACTTCACCATTTAAATTCTATAAATTTCATTCTTTAATGAAATTCATTTTCACTTCATTCAAACACTTATAAAAACTCGTTTTATAATGTCTATATTTCAATTTATAAATATCCATTTATAAATCTCTTAATATAAATCAATTTATATTATTTTTTTAAAACGTCTTTAATCTCCTTTATTATTTCACCATTTTGATTTATAAAATAATCAAATTTTATAAATCCTATATTTAAACTTTTCACAATAATTCTAAAATATCTCGATTAAACTATTTTATAAACTCAATAGCATCATATTCTCAAAAAAATCAGTTTTTAACTATATTTCTCAAAAATCATAATTTTTATAACTTAAAAATTATAACGTTTATTTATTTATAATGGATCAATTCCAAAATATAGTATATTCTCAAAAATCACTTTTAAAATTATTTTAAAATTCCAAATTTGGTCCAATGATGCTACACACCAAATAGTCAATCACGACTACCACGATATCATATATCAATATGAAAATCCATCAAATATCAAAATATCTGAAATCAAATAAATACTGTTGAGGAATCCAGTTGGATCCCTCCAACCTGTTTTCCTGCATCCAAAAACATTAGCACGATACCAATTTCGTTCCAGTACGAAATTATCGCGGTATATGTTCTTATTAAATATTATCCGCTTAATAACGGCGTAATAGGGTCTCATCCGCTAAACAAAAAATGCGGGGAATCAATAACTCCAATATATACATATGCCAATATATATATATTGCTATTATATATAATACCAATTTCACTGTTTATGAAATATTCGCGGTATATGTTTTTAATAAATAACATCCGCTTACTAACGGCGTATAATGTCTATTTTAACAATCAATAGATATCAATCAACATTCAAACATGCATTCAAATATTTTAAATCTAACTATTTAAAATAAAATCGAAACTAATTCGATTGAGTGAGAAGTTCTCACCTTGATTTTAAATTCCGTTTTAGCGATTTATTTCGAATAAAATTAAACGGACGTTTAATTTTACCCAAAATTCTCACTAACTCCAAACGACTCCAAACCAACTCCATTGCGTAGTGCTCGTCCATACGATCCCAACGCAACTGAGTTTGCATTTTTTCGACCTCGTATGAAAAAGTTATGAATTATTGAAGTTTACATGTATTTAAACAAACTAATTTCAACAATAACTTAAATATTTTAAACCCACACAAATCTGGGCCGTAGGATCTTGCTCCAACCTGATCACAGCCCTTGCACGCAACTCCCTCTTCCACGTTCTCCTTCCCAGTAACAAACACGCACACAAAACCCAACTCCATCCATACTAGGGTTAATTATTGCATCGCCTACGTCGCACTTGAACTCGATCAGGGACTTGCAACTTCTAGCTCACCTCCTCCACCATGTTCGGCCTGAACCCTGGCCAACTCGGCCTCATATGCTGCCTTGGAATGCATGCGTGACCTGAAGCATACGGCCTCCCTTAGCTCCCTCTCCGTTGCACCATTTCCGATCATCACCGTATGGAATCGAAGCTCTCGTCGAGCTCTTCGACTTTGTAGTTGAGCACTTCGCGTAATTCTTTACGGATTGAGAGAGATTGATGAAGAAGTGAGAGACAATTCTGGCCATCAGTTATAGATAGTGGCGGCTAGGGTTTTAGTATTAGGGTTTATTTTTTTTTTCTAAGTTATGAAGAGGTGGGTCTATTTATAGAATTTCGTTCGACACTATTCATCCGGAAATTCCGAACTCCGATTTACGCGCCGTAACCAGCGTTTCTAGGGTTTACCCCGCGTTCCGGACACAATGGAACAGGTTTCGGAAGCTAATTCGGAAGTATGTGCGAGTTATGGCTGTAAACGCTCAATTTAAATTAAACCGATTTAAGCGATTTCTAGGCGTTTTAATTTGTACCGGACAAACGGTAAATCCAATTGACTTGAAATTTGAAACCTTACAATAATATCACATTACGGATCCGATGAAACTGGTTTCGTCTAAATCCGACAATTTTTGAAAAATGGCTATTTTCACTTGCCAAATTTAAATTAAAAATAATTTGATGCGTTTCGAGCTGCCACGATCAAACGATAACTCCAATTGACACGAAAATTGAAATCCGGTAATAACTTACTATTATGGATCCAATGGAACTGGTTTCGTTCAATTCTGAGACTGTTCAAAAATTGACTATTTTCACTAGTCGATTTAATATTAAAATATTCAATTTTCACAAATTAACTTTTAATTCAATTTTAAAAGTTCTAAAATATCATTCTAACTCCCATATGATAAAATAAAATTTCCCAAATCATTTTCAATCATATTTAACTCAATTTTCAATTATTTCCATAATTTAACATATTAAATTATCGATTTAATTATTCAATTAAATCCAATAATTCAAATTAAAATTTATTTGACTTATAAATTCACTTATTAATATTTAAAATTAATTAAATATTCAAATTTTAATTAAATAAAATTCTGGGTCGTTACACCTGACATCTTATGATCTTGATATTCTTTTTATTCCTGGAAGGGAAATCGTGTTGCCAATGCGCTTTGTCGTAAGCAACAAGTGGTTGATTCTTTGATGATGTCTAAAGGGAATTATCTCTTTATCAAGTTCATCGAACGTTTTGATGTACTTCGTTTTATTGAGTTTTATTTCATTCCATTTATGGACTAGTGTCCGGTGTTCTTTTATGGTGTTCGATTCATCGGATGTATTATTATTATACTACATCGATTTTCCGTCTTATCTGGATCAATGGATGTACCATTATACTACATCGTTGTTCAGGTTTATCGGTTCATTAGACGTTCTATTTTTGTACTACGTCGGTGTTCCAAATCATTCGAGTTTATAGTTTCTCGGGCGTACTGTTATTATACTACGTCGTTGCACCAGCTCAATTTTCTGCTATTCTTGACGTTCTCCACGTCTTTTATCTACGGAAATGCTTTTATGTTTCCGGTTTTATTCTTGTGCCTGGTGATATTGTGGAAATTGAAGTTTCACCAGATTTGATTTACGAGCAACATTCCATTCGCATCATTACTTTGGAGGTTGAGCGCCTTCGGAATAAAGATGTTCTTTTTGTGATAGTTCAATGATTCTCAAATCCTAAGGATTGCTCTTGGGAATCCAGAGAATTCATTGAGCGATCCCGTTCAGGCTTACTCTTTCATGCTCCTTATGGTGAACTTCCTATTTCAAATTTTCTTTTGTGTTGATATGCTTCTATGGTTGTTACTTCTTATTTTCTTCTTAAGTATTGCGAGGACGCAATTTCTATAAGGAAGGGAGTCTGTAACAACCCGCATATTTATCGATTATATATTTAAATATTTTATCGTTCGTCGGATTTTAGTCCGAAAAGCTACTTTTTGCAAACAGTCGAATTGGGACTCGAGACCACCCCCATTGAGTTCAAAATGCCATTTGCGACCTTTTTGAGTATAAGCTTCGATATGTTTGGAGAAAGTTGATTTTTGCTACTTTTTGCTTTGGGCTTTGGTTTGGGCTGAGCCAATTAACCACTTACTAACTCAGTCCCAATCACCCTCTCCTCTTCATTACTTCATTCCAACTCCTAACTCTCTAGCAAAACTGAAAATGGAGGTGGAGAGTGGAAATTAAAACTCCAAGCCCTAGCTTCCTTTGCAAGATCCATCTCCTAGCTCCAAAGTTCATGAGAACCCATTGGTAAGCTTCCTCTTCTTCTTCTCCATCTCTTCTCCTCTTCAATTTCAGAAAATATCCTAAACCTAATTTAGGAAAATATGTGTTTTATTCTTAGATTGAAGCTTGTTGAGTAAGAGTGAAGAGTGGTTAGCCTTTCCTTTGCATTTGAGCTTCTTCTTCTTGTTCTTGAGTTAAAAAGGTGAGATTTTTATCTCACATCTATGTTTATATTTATCTTCGATTGTTAGGTATGAATTCCTAACACTTATTCATGTGCATTTGATTTTGATTTGGATTGCTTTGTGAGTATTCCAATTTTTAGTGTTTTGAGTTCAATTCGTTAAAAATCCTAACTTTGATGTTTGAACGTGTTTTTGGTGATGCATCGAGGAGCTTATAGGGCCGGGTAGTCGATTGGCATAAACCCTTAGCGCCGTTGCTCGTGCGATTGCAAATTGATCGAGGTTTGCACCTCATTTGAAATAGGGTAGGAAGTGCAAGTATACAGGTTCGGCCGACCGAGCCCCTGGCCCGGTGGACCGACCTGCTACGCGAGCACTTCCTGCCTCATTTTGGAAGTGCTGGATACAGGCTTCGGCCGACCGAGCCCATGGGCCGGTCGACCGACCTGCTACCCGAGCACTTCCTGCCTATGGTTCGGTCAACCGACCAGAAAGTCCGGTCGACCGACCTGCTACTTTTTGCCAGATTAGCCTATTTTGCTAATCCGTTTGAATATCCAACTTTAATCGATTCGTGTGGTCTCCCTTTTGTTGTTGTCATTTATTATCGACTTTGATGACCTTTTCTTTGGGAATTTTAGATATATCCACTTTGATGGATTTTGTATCGATTTCTTTGGATTTTATTCACGTTTTTGAATGTGAATCTTAGTGATTGATTGGTCCTACAATCTTCTTTGTGATTTGTCACTTTAAAAATATAAAGGTTTTCTATACTAGTAGTAAATATCAAAACTCTTTCCTCAAACGATTTCAATACTATTTTAATACCAAATTCGTTTATAAAACCGTTTTCCAATCTATTAGTATATACAAGCCTTTACCTCACTCGTATAAGAAATCTAATTAAACGACTTAGTAAAACAAGTGGTATGAAACGCTTGCGTTCACTCTGTCGGTTAATTCTTGGACTTGTTCGATTGAATCTCTTGTGACAATTTTCTAGTGGAGATCTACAATTTGTTCGTAAATATTTAAGTTAAGCTAGTGGTTATGGGACATGAAGCTAAGCTCATATATTTACTAGCTTATTGTAATTGACACTTCTCGTTGATCATGACGATCATCTTTATGGTTTAGACTAGCAATGTGCGATGTCTTTTTGCTGTTTGGTTAGGCTAGACACCACTTGTGTGATTCCATTCACACATACTTTTTTGGTTAGCCTAGACACCACTTGTGTGATTCCATTCACACATACCTTTTTGCTGTTTGGTTAGGCTAGACACCACTTGTGTGATTCCATTCACACATACTTTTTCGGTTAGCCTAGACACCACTTGTGTGATTCCATTCACACATACTTTTTGCTGTTTGGTTAGGCTAGACACCACTTGTGTGATTCCATTCACACATACTTTTTCGGTTAGCCTAGACACCACTTGTGTGATTCCATTCACACATACTTTTTGCTGTTTGGTTAGGCTAGACACCACTTGTGTGATTCCATTCACACATACTTTTTCGGTTAGCCTAGACACCACTTGTGTGATTCCATTCACACATACCTTTTGCTGTTTGGTTAGGCTAGACACCACTTGTGTGATTCCATTCACACATACTTTTTCGGTTAGCCTAGACACCACTTGTGTGATTCCACTCACACATACTTTTATTGTGATTTCTGGATTTCGTGTGTTGATTTCTGGAATTTATGTTTCACCAACTTTTACGATGGGCATTGATATATATGCCATTTTATTGTGGCTTGGTGAATGAAATTAGGAGTATGACATTCCTTTCTATCTTGAGTAGATTATTGTGATATTGATTAATCTCTTATTGGTTTTTTCAATTACTTATTTATCACAGCTTGGCATTGTGATTATTATATGTTTATGTCATATCTCTTATTCTATATCGTTTCACCTGATATTTATAGCTAGACTGATCCGTTTATTATTTTCTTATTAAATAATACTCGGGTCAGACTGAGATGTTACAGGTGCTTCAGCTTGACTTCTCTCTTGGGATTGATTTCTCTGACTTTTGGTTAACTACTTAGATTAGTAGTTTTTGTTGTATACATTTGAGATATAGACTCCATAATGTATACTTATTCTTTTGCGTAGCACATGTTGCTAATCTTTTGTATTATTGTGGATCTTGTTTGACCACTACTCTGATGTACACTTTCATGTGTAGTATTCATATCTATTTCCGCCTTTGTGATATGAATTGTCTGTGACTGATTTGTGTTATGTTTATTTCTATATTTGTTTCTGAAGATATTATAGCCACTGTGTAGTAGCTTTGAGTTTGTGTCGGTATGTCGGATTTCCTCTTGATAATGTAGCATGTTATACTATCTGACATATCGATGCTCGCACAAAGCAATTACACGGATGGTCGCTCCTCAACAGCCTTATTCTCCGTGCTAGTTGACAGCATTACACCGTAGTGTTCTTGGCTAGCGTGGGTGTAGAGGTGGGGCGTCACAGAAATCAATTTTAAATTAATTGGAAGGAAATCTATAATAAATGAATTTATTTGTAAGTGAATGAAATTTGTTTCTATATTAATTGGAAATTGGAATAAGATGGTAATTGTTATTGTAATAAGAGTAAGCCTATAATAATTCTTCCCATAAATTGATAACTGGTTCAATAATGTAATACTATCCATAATAGGGCAATTTGATTGAATAATAGAATGAAAAGTCTATTAAATTGGATTTTTGAATTATTGAAATTGGAAGTAAGAATAGTAATTATTGTAATAATTAAAATGGGAGTCAATTAGAATTTAATGAACCTTAATGTATATTAATGAGAATTTAAGGAAATAGTCACCAGATATGAAGGAAATATGATGAATTGAAATGTAGTTTATTTGTAAAACAATAAGTGATGTAATATAGGAATGAAATCAAAATAGATAAGTTTAATTGAGACTTTAATTTCAAATAACGTGTGAAATTGACCAAAATATAGTAAATGGAAATATAATAGTCAATAAATAAAGGATGGAATGAGAGCATTAATGTAATGAATGTAAAACATATATTAACTATGATTATAGAAAGGTTTAATAGAGAATGGAAGCATTGAAATCAGGTTTAAAGCAATGTATTGTAAGTAATTATAAATAACTGGAATCATTTAATTGAAAATAAATGAATTTAAACATGTAAATATTACATTAATAGAGATTTAAATGAAATCTAAGAATACTAAAATAATAGATTTTGAATCCAGTATTAAATCCATCTATTTGAAATTTATGGATGGAATAATCATTGATTTATTTAATTTAATTTATAATTTTGAATATAATGAAATTGAAGATTTGGCACTGCAATTGATAGATTAATCAACTTTAAATTGACATCTAAAATTGTATAAAATTTTGTATAAATGATTAAGAATTATAAAGTGATAAAGATTGTCAATTTCAAAATTTAAATTAGAAATTTGATTTAATTAATTAATTATTAATTTACTTAATTATGGGAAAATAGCCATTTTGGCCACTGACTCGGTTTTCGACGAAATCAATTTCATCGGATCCGTATTAGTGAATTATTGTAGGTTTTCAAGTTTCGTAGCGATCGGACTTGTCGTTTGATCTTACGAACGCAAAATGCCTTGAAATCGATTTAATTAAAATCAATTGAAATCAATTTGGAAAATATTGATTTTAGCATAACTTCTTCATACGATGGGATTTGAACTTGAAACTTTTTCCATCGTGTTTAAAATATTTTAAAACACCTATTTTGATATATGGGTTAACCCAATTTCGTTCCGGAGTCGAAACGGGTTTTTTGGGCCACTTTGGCGTTAGCGCATATATCCAACCTTATCCATCCATTCTAATTTCTGACCTGCCTATATATATCCTGCTATAAACCCTAGCAACCTCTATTCCTCATTTTATACGTACAGAATGCTCCTCTTCCTCAATGGCTGTAAAGCCTAATTTATCCAATCCGCCTTTCAATTCAAAAAATCAAAGTCAAAAATCTAAACTCCTCAAAAAAATTCAAAAAATATATATATCAAAGCTCTCGACGAGCGCATCTCAGATCCATGATTCGTTTTTCATTTTGATTCATCATCTGATCAGTAAAAATCAAAGAAGTTTCAACCTTTTATCGCTCGACGACGAATCTCGTCTGATCGCAAAATCACTACTTGGTATTGTAGAGAGGACCGAGGGGATTTCATCCATGCAGTTTATTTGGCGATTCAACGGTTGGATTTTTAGCAAAATTCGCCTATGGTTTAGGAAATAGGGGTCGGCGGCTGTCCTTCATTGATCGATTGGAGGTGTAGTGATTGGGGTGGCCTCGGCCAGTGGTGGTGCGGCGGACCGAGGGCGCGGCTTTAGCAGGCCGCGTTAGGCACTGGCTGCGATGATTTCTTGCATGCATGCTTGGTTAGGGTGCATGCTTCACGTTTTTTCCTGGGAAGAAGAAGTTATGTGTATGCGGTGATACGGTGCTGAGGTGGCAAGGAGGGGAGGTGATTGTGTTCTTTTTTTTGTTTATTTCTATAATTGTTTTCAATAGCATAAATCGTCATAACTTTTGCATACGAACTCCGTTTCACACGCGATTTTTTTGTTAGAATCGTAATAAAATTCCGGACATTTTGGCGCAGGTCTGGACGAATTCTAAGACTTTCAAATTTGTGGGTTTAAATTGGATTTAAATTCAATTTAAATTCAAACAGTGCGTTTTAACCCAATCACAACTTCTAAGATTTCTTATGTTTGTTAAATTGATATATGATGTGATTTAAAATTTATTTTTGGTTGTTTGGCATATTTTTAATCATCATCTCAGTTAATTTCTGTAACGACCAGAGAATTTCGAACCCGAAAATTTCAGATATTTATGAAAAAGAAGAAAGAGATAGAAGAAGACGAACAGAAACACCAAACATCTCACAATCGCGGCGGATAAAATATAATAATAAATAATAATAGTTTACAAAAGAATACTATATCTATCGATTACATTTAATATACATCAGAGTTTCACATATATATACAGTCATTGAATACATACAATTATCATGACTCAGATTAACAATACTATAAATACAGCGGAAATACTCTATACGCTCCTGCCATCCAGCTCGCCTCTTAAGCTCCAGAACGTACCTACCTGAAAATTTGTAATACTCGGTCTGACCCGAGCATTACACCAAAGTAACACCCGGGTCAGGCTGGAAACCAGCGTGAGTAAACTCAACTAACATGGAATACCAAAGAAATCAACTTTTGTAAACCCGGGTAACATATATCAATCCACAAGCCACAAATTATTATAGACAACACTTAGTCCACATTTAAATTTATAAATACCAAAGATTTAGATTTTTAAACAGTCCACTGCCCCCAAATCACTTCAATCCAGCATATAGAATTTATATATCAATCTACATACATTCGTAGTGGTTTCGGGTATTTCTTCTATACCCGAACCCGGTCTCTTCAAATCTCATGTCATTTTATTCCAAGTTATCCAAAGAAATACTCAACATTTCATATCAGAGTTATCAACTCCTTCAAATCATCCAATATCATTCAATCATTCAGAAACAATGCTTAATTACGTACAAATCGATTCAATTAATTGCAATTGAATTCCAAACCTCAATCACTTAGATTCCTTCATTAATTAATTTCCAAATTAATTAATTAACCAATCCACTATTATTCATCTTAATTAATCACACTGGATTAATTATCTTCAATTACATTTAAGTAATTATCTTTAATTAATTTTACGATATTGGTTCTTCTTAACCAAAATCGATAAGTAATCTTAATTATTTCATGAATTAATTAACTATTTTAAATTTCATTAATCCTTAATTACTTATATTAATTAACTTCTCATAAGTCACTTATATTGATTTATTTTCTTAACTAATCAATCTCTATTTACGTTATTGATTATATAAATTAATGATTTCTCATTCACATTTCAATTTATTCTATTCTAATTTAATTTCTCTTTTTACAATGGAAGCTTAAAGGAATTCAAAACCAAATTTATTTATTTATTTTTTTAAATTCAATTCGGTTTAAAATTGCACTTTGACATCCAAGTTATTAAAGCACTTAATATGTTAAAACTTTATTTGTTAGATTCTAACTTGGATCTAGAACTTGTTTAAACCTCTACTTTGCAATTTAACTCCAGTTTTAAATATCACTTTTATTTCTTTCCAATTCTTTTTTTTAATTCTATAATTATTTCGCTTTCAAATTTCGCCCTTATATTTCTTCCAAAAATCCAATTATATATATATATATATATATATATATCGATAGCTTAAAATACCGAATATTCAACCTAACCACATCATTAAAACTTCCAAAAACCAATAATATCCATCATAGAATATCAATCACTCCATATATACTATATACTACCATATATAATATAGCACATCAAAACAAACCAATCATTTAAATTTAACCATTTAAATTTAATTAGAAATCCAAAAGCGTGAGGTTTATTCACCTTTGATTTTAATTTGCAATCCATCCAGGCCAGCTTGTCCATTTCCAGTTTTTGACCTTGAATATGCAATTTATATGGTTTATTAACATTTAGATAAATCAATTAGTGCTCATAGATTTAATCCATTATTTAATTTAAAACTAAATTTCCTTAAATAAATTAATTAGCTAACAATTTAATTTTAACTAAATAATTTATTTCTTATTTATTTTATATATTTCTATCTCCCTTTTCTTAATCTTATCTAAAAAAATAATTTCTAAAACTATTCGATTAACTCAGGTTTTAAAGTAAAGTACTATCAATTGTAAAATTGCTCAAAATAATTTTTCTAATGCATTGCAATTTATAACTGTGTATATTGTTCAAATATGTTTTCAATATATATATTTATATATATATATATATATATCACTGAAATAAATAAAAGTTCCTGTATAAAAATATTCACATGTATATTTAATATTTAAGAGAACAAACCATACTTTTATAAAACTTACTGTAAATATTCGATCTCTATCATTTTATTTTATTTTCCTGATTCTGCGTATATATAATTATATAAATGAATTTTAAAGAAAATACCTTACTGCACAAATTAATCTTGATCGACGATCCAAGCTACCACTTCCTGTGCTGCCGCGAGCCCAACACCATGCGATCAGCCTTCATCTACTGGTTGCGACCAGAAATGATGACGATTCCCTAATTCGAACGCGGCACCAAATGCGAGCCCGAGCTGACAAAAAACTACGATCCTCCCTCGCGCACAATAACGCATGCGTGCGCTTCACAACCTTGAGCCGCCTCGCCCCTCGCGATTATTTCGATTAGGCGAGATTCCCTCTTCCTTTTTTTTGCAGTGAATGATTCTGTCGCCCCCCCTCTTTTCTTCGATCGTCCTCGGATAGGGTTTTTCGCTGGAAGGAGGAGGGTTTCAATTCGAGAAACAAAAGGAGGCTTGTTTTCAAATCGGCTTCGGCCAATTTTTTTTTAGTGAATTCTTGTTTTCCGGTTGAAAGATAGAGAGAGGGGTTAAGGTATAGGCTGGGAGAAGCTTCCTGCGTACGCTGGTTTTATTAATAAAAATATCTCTGATAAGTTGACGTTAAATATAATACATTATAAATCTTCAAAACGTCACGTTGCATAACGCGAAATTCCATACCTTGAATAAGACATGTTGACAGACGTTGATAAGGTTTTACCCGCATTCCGAACCCAATGGAACATGATTCAGAGGCTAATTTGATCGGATGCACGAGTTACCGAAATAAACGATCAATTTTAAATTAAATCGATTAAAATCGTTCTAAGCGTTTCGAGCTGCCAGGGTTAAACGACAACTCCGATGGCTACGAAAATTGAAATCCGATAATAACTAGCTATTACGGATCCAACGGGACTAGTTTCGTCGAATTCCGAGAATGTACCTGGGAAGGCTATTTTCAAATTCCAATTTAAACGATATATTATCAAAATTGAACAAAACACTTCCAAACTCAATTTCAACACTATCACTACTTCCAATGCTATCAATATAAATTTTATAAGCCTTCAAATTATTATAAAAAGGCTTAAAACTCCAGATTCAGCGTTTTACCCAATTTCAAATTATATGATTCAATATTTAAACTATATAATTCATTGATTTAATCCTCAAGTAAATATTGATATTTTGAAATTCAAGTTAAAATTAACTTTTAAATACTTTAAATCGATTAATTATTCCAATTTAACTCGTTAAAATTTCCGGGTTGTCACATTCCTCCCTCCTTAAATGAATTTCGTCCCCGAAATTACTAGTTAGGAAGAATGGACCAAAACCCGTTTACCTTTCCCAAAACTCACAATTCAACGTTCTACCAACCATCCTTTATTAAAGGCCCACTGTCACCTTAACCAATTTCCCAAAAGCTTCTATAGTTTCACACAACACCCCTTTGCTCAATCATCTAAATTTCAATTTGAAAGCAACTTTGGAATTATCAAATTTTTCTAACTCCCTAAATTTTCGAAAATTTTTGCCAGCGTCTCCTTTGCGCGGCTAGCTCGGTACAACTACAAAAGGCCTCTATGGGCTTCCAAATACCAAAAGAAAACAAAATGCCAAGTGGCTAGATCAAAAACCCAATCCAATTCATACAGAAATTAAAATAGATACCTTTTTGTCTGGTAATTCACATTTATCTTTTGGAATCAAATCCAATTTTCTTTTCCCCTTTTAACACCTGCATATCTTACTTAGCAACTACATTCAACCGTAACATTTCTAAT
The DNA here is from genome assembly GCA_030765085.1 of Allium cepa. Taxonomy (NCBI): domain Eukaryota; kingdom Viridiplantae; phylum Streptophyta; class Magnoliopsida; order Asparagales; family Amaryllidaceae; genus Allium; species Allium cepa. The sequence continues at coordinate 953,126,308 of CM060941.1, read as the reverse complement.
CATTTTATACATTCTCTTATATAGGTTTTCATATTTATTTCAATTTAGTTTTTCCCATTTTATATGAATTCCATTTATCTTCACTTCTGAGTATTTAATTTTATCCTTCATTTATAACCGATTCATATTAGTTTCATCTTCTAATTTACATTAGTTTTTAATCTGAAATCATTTTTGTAACGATCCTGAATTTTAATTACTTTTAACTTGATAATTAAATTAATTTTTCAAATAAAAATTGTAAATTGATCAAATTTAGTAAATATATATATGTAATTCCTTTGATATGTATTGAATTTCAAACCCTTGTCTTTTAAATGATATGTATACATACAAACAAAAATAATAAAAATAAATATATACGTAGAAAAGGAAAAAAAATTATTGTATGTAGTTAGAAATTGAAATAGAAAAATATATATATATAAGATAAACTATAAAGTATAAAGTCAACAAACAAAGTAAATATTTGTATTACAAATAATAAAATATAAAAGCTAAACAAATAAACAAACATGAAATATACATAAGTATGTACAAGCAAAATAAGATGAAGTTGAGACAAAGTATTTCAAATAAATTATAAAAATATAGAATACGAAAAGAACCTAGAATTATATAAGCTATAAAAAAATGTAAAATATAAAACCCACATATATACAAGATGATATGCATACATTTAAGTACGGTACAAACAAATGAAAATATAAAGAAAACAAGAAGCCTCAACCTGAAAAAAAACTCAATAGTTTAAACTATCATCATAACAAAACCAATATAAATTAATATACTTAAAACCTGGAAACAAGTAAGCTAGGCTAGGCTGGAAATAATAAGAAGACATAAAGGACCTATACAATTAATGCCATGTCCAGCCACCATAATATTATTATCTGCCTCCAAAAAAATGAACCTGCATGATAAAATGAATAAAACAAAGTAAAAATGTAAATATCTTCTATTCAAATGTGTAGACAAAGTATGGGTAATAGCTTGTAAATGAGAACCTAAAGTACTGAGTAATTAATGCAAGCATATAAAACAAGATTTGTAGCCACTATTTTTGTTTAATATGAAAGCAAAAAAAAGAAGAGAAACTTCAGTTTATAACTGAAGCAAGAACATAAACAAAGAAGATAAAGACAAAGCAATAAATGCATGGATCTTAAGCACACAAAAATATAGATTTATCAGCCACCATGTATATCATATCAGCTGAGTCAAACAATGTAAAAAAAAAGCAAACATATATATGAAAGCTTACAAAACAAATCTGCACATACACAATTAAATAGCATAATCAACAAGTAAAAAAACAAATACCCAACATATTTACATCATCTCAGCCAAAGTATGTATAAGGAAGCTTGCTTAAGATGACAAATAATAATTAATGCAAGCACACCAAAAATATCTTACCCTGTAATCCTTTCCTGTTATACATATCCTTCTTATTTCATTCGTTCAACATAGCATAGCAAACCTGAATATACAAGTAGCATTTCCATTGTTATAAACTGAAGCTTTATACAACGACAAGCAAGAAGATTATGGAAAAAAAAATCAAAGCAAATCATTTTCAGTTTTTAAGATCAAAACTGTCAAACATGAAGTGCTTTGTTTCATTTCTCTGAAAAAACACAGTGAGTAACATTACAATTAAAATAGTTCGAGTACATTGTTCTGTTGCATGTTCCCTCTGGAATTCACTTTGTTTGTGTGATTTTAGTATTTCTCTGTGTTATGTATAAATATAGTGATGAGCATCTCTGCGTTTCCCTCTAACTTCAGTTCCAGAATCAATTTTTTATCAAAACTCAATTGCTCTTGATCCAAACCTTATTGAGTCATAAGTCTTGAACCAAGTATACTTGTTAGATCATAGATTTTAGTTTAAAAAACTTGTTCAAGTTAAAATAACTTAAAATTGTTTTTGGAAATATGAAATACAGAGTAAACTCAATTAAGTCAAAAAATAAATTGTCTTAGTTTATAAATTCAGGTACACGAATCAAAAGCTAACACTAAAACTTGATTTTTGAAACAAAAATTATTATTTTTAGTTAAGCATTGAAGTAGAAGTTTGGGTTTGATCATTTTGGGAATTTTGGGTCGCCATGGGCGATCCCATTGATCGGAGGGGAAGAGTTTCCTCCTGGAGGAGGAGGAGTGATCGGTGAAGCTAGGAAAAATATTGGAATGGTGGATAGTTCAACGTGGCGGCGTCGGCGAGCATCTGAAATTTCTAAACCTAGTTTTGTCAATGGTTGGGTTTTTGCTTCGTTCATCGTCTAGGGATGATCAAGTGTTATGCGGCTTTGGGAGATGGTGGAGGAGATGTCGATGAGGTCGTAGCCAGTGTCGTAAGAATTCTGGTGGTCGGGGCGTTGCGAACGACGTCGTTCTAGGGTTGGGGTGGTTTCCCTGTTCGAGTTTTCCAGGTTTCAACCTGACTCTTATTTTTGTTTTTCGAATGTCGGGGAAGGTTCAGATGATCGGAGGATAGTCTGAGGTGGGTCGGTAATTTGCTCGACCTAGTAGCGATGGCCGGAGGGAGGCGGTGGAGCGGTGCACGTGCACGCGAGAAATGTTGTGCATTTGGGAAGTTTGTTTTGCTTTTGCCTGGGAAGAATAAAGCTTACTCTCGCGTGTTTACTCGATGTTGAACTCGAGAAGGGAATGATGATGTCTCGGGTTTGTATAGTTGTGTACCCAGTTTTTAATAGCTACAGGTTTTAATTAAAAACTAGATAGTGTTTAAGTTTTTCTTTTTAAAATTTAAACTGAATTCAAAATTGAAAGACAAGTTTTAATCAATGGTTTTGAAACAAGTTTAAAATCTGAATTCAAATTGAGTTTGAATTCTAATTTTTTTTTATAATAAATAAGTTTATAAAAATGGAATGTTTTTTTTACAACTAAAATTTGTTAAAGTGTTTTAAAAAAAAATGTTTCTAAAGAATCTGAAAATTTAAGATTTAAACAAAGTTTAAATCTAAATATAAATCTGGATTCAAAAGCTTAAGTTGAATCCTAGTTTTGAAATATAATAAACTTTTTGAATTTAAAATATTGTAATACAACTTTGAATATTTAAAATGTATTTTAAATTGATTTAAATTGAATATAGTTTTAGAACTCTTTTAACTTTCCCTTTAAAAGATAAGTATTTCTTTAACATGTAAACTTAAAAGTTTGGAAATCAGTTTAAACTTTTGTAACGCTAAATTGGGGTTCAATTTGAATCTTGGGCTTTAAATTGAAATAAATTCAAAGATCAATGTTTCCAAACATATTTATAAATGATATTTAAAGCACTACTGAGAATGGGTTTTAAACTTAAGTGATGAAGATATAATGATGATTTGTAATTCATTCAATAAGTTAATTAAAATGAATAATTTATTTGTTAAATTAATTAATGATTTGGGTTAATTAAATTGGTAATTAAAGGTTTAAAGATTAATTAAGGAAAAATAAAATTTGTAAACCAAGGATTATCAATTAGATATTGATTAATGATTAAAGTTGATTTAATCAAGTAATTAAGCAATAATCAATTGAAGGATAATGTGTTAAATTAACCAGTGTAATTAATTAAGAAATAATTATTAATTAAGGAGTAATTAATTAGTTTTTGTAATTACTTAAGGATTATTGATTAAGGATTAATTAATGATTAATTAAAAGATAGTTTATTCAATGTATAGCAATTAATTGACCATAACTAAGCTTAAATCCGCTTCGTTACATTTGGTATCAGAGCTAAGGTTAAACTTTAGGTCAGGAGTATAACACAATAAGATACTCATTAGAGATAGGGTGAAGTAAGCCCTAGAATGAGTATATCCCCAAGATATCCGTTCGAATGTCTAAGTAAATTCTCTTGCTATCCACTGATAGTGAGTATGAGTGCAGGAGAGAACGAGATAGGGGACAGGGAAATACGACTATAAATGGTCAATACCCTGCAACAGTGGAAACAATCTTTCTCTATCAATTTTCTTCGATTCGTTTCCAAATTCTTTTGTTTGCTTCGTGACAGCTCCAGAAGAAGTTTCGTTGTGATGATGGCCATACGAATCATTGTAGAAAATTCTTTCTTCGTATCTTCTTTAGTTTCTTATCAGTTTTTTAAACCTTAATGAATATGAATCGAAAATTCGAAACTAAAATTTGAAATAAATTAGAAATTTTAAAATAAGTTAAATTGATTAGTAGAATATGAAGCTAAATTTGAATTGTATCGATCAAAAGATATCGTTTAAACTGAATTTGAAATTCTATTGTAATTTCTTATGTATATCGAAGTCAGAAGAGGGACAAATTGGTATATATTTTAAGATATTTCGACTTGAGTTTGGAATCCATATCTAGTGTTTGGAAGCTGTGGAAAATAAAATTCCCTTTATCTATTGTTGGTGTCCGATATATTCTATGGATGGTTAGTTATCCATTCGAACTAATCAATGCCTTGCATGTTTCGTAGATTTGGTGACCCGACTATCCTATGCAGTATTGAATGAGTTCGTTCTCATATTGTCGATATTCTGATTTGGTAAGCCAAATGCAGAATTTAGGCCTAGTTGATTTGGAAAGATATTTCTCTATCTTTTATCTATCTCTGTGTTGTTTTCGTGCCTGTAAATTTCGAGGACGAAATTTCTTTTAAGGGGGGAAGTCTGTAATGATCCTCAATTTTAATTAATTTTAAATTGATAATTAAATTAATTTTTCGAATAAATATTGTAAATTGATCAAATTTAGTAAATACATATATGTAATTCCTTTGATATGTATTGAATTTCAAACCCTTGTCTTTTAAATGATATGTATACATACAAACAAAAATAATAAAAATTAATATATACGTAGAAAAGGAAAAAAAATTATTGTATGTAGTTAGAAATTGAAATAGAAAAATATATATATAAAAGATAAACTATAAAGTATAAAGTCAACAAACAAAGTAAATATTTGTATTAAAAATAATAAAATATAAAAGCTAAACAAATAAACAAACATGAAATTTACATAACTATGTACAAGCAAAATAAGATGAAGTTGAGACAAAGTATTTAAAATAGATTATAATTATATAGAATATGAAAAGAACCTAGAATTATATAAGCTATAAAAAAAATGTAAAATATAAAACCCATATATATACAAGATGATATGCATACATTTAAGTATGGTACAAACAAATGAAAATATAAAGAAAACAAAAAGCCTCAACCTGAAAAATAACTCAACAGTTTAAACTATCATCATAACAAAACCAATATAAATTAATATACTTAAAACCTGGAAACAAGTAAGCTAGGCTAGGCTGGAAATAATAAGAAGACATAAAGGACCTATACAATTAATGCCATGTACAGCCACCATAATATTATTATCTGCCTCCAAAAAAATGAACCTGCATGATAAAATGAATAAAACAAAGTAAAAATGTAAATATCTTCTATTCAAATGTGTAGACAAAGTATGGGTAATAGCTTGTAAATGAGAACCTAAAGTACTGAGTAATTAATGCAAGCATATAAAACAAGATTTGTAGCCACTATTTTTGTTTAATATGAAAGCAAAAAAAAAAGAGAAACTTCAGTTTATAACTGAAGCAAGAACATAAACAAAGAAGATAAAGACAAAGCAATAAATGCATGGATCTTAAGCACACAAAAATATAGATTTATCAGCCACCATGTATATCATATCAGCTCAGTCAAACAATGTAAAAAAAAAGCAAACATATATATGAAAGCTTACAAAACAAATCTGCACATACACAATTAAATAGCATAATCAACAAGTAAAAAAACAAATACCCAACATATTTACATCATCTCAGCCGAAGTATGTATAAGGAAGCTTGCTTAAGATGACAAACAATAATTAATGCAAGCACACCAAAAACATCTTACCCTGTAATCCTTTCCTATTATACATATCCTTCTTATTTCATTCGTTCAACATAGCATAGCAAACCTGAATATACAAGTAGCATTTCCATTGTTATAAACTGAAGCTTTATACAACGACAAGCAAGAAGATTATGGAAAAAAAAAATCAAAGCAAATCATTTTCAGTTTTTAAGATCAAAACTGTCAAACATGAAGTGCTCTGTTTCATTTCTCTGAAAAAACACAGTGAGTAACATTACAATTAAAATAGTTCGAGTACATTGTTCTGTTGCATGTTCCCTCTGGAATTCACTTTGTTTGTGTGATTTTAGTATTTCTCTGTGTTATGTATAAATATAGTGATGAGCATCTCTGCGTTTCCCTCTAACTTCAGTTCCAGAATCAATTTTTAATCAAAACTCAATTGCTCTTGATCCAAACCTTATTGAGTCATAAGTCTTGAACCAAGTATACTTGTTAGATCATAGATTTTAGTTTAAAAAACTTGTTCAAGTTAAAATAACTTAAAATTGTTTTTGGAAATATGAAATAGAGAGTAAACTCAATTAAGTCAAAAAATAAATTGTCTTAGTTTATAAATTTAGGTACACGAATCAAAAGCTAACACTAAAACTTGATTTTTGAAACAAAAATTAATATTTTTAGTTAAGCATTGAAGTAGAAGTTTGGGTTTGATCATTTTGGGAATTTTGGTTCGCCATGGGCGATCCCATTGATCGGAGGGGAAGAGTTTCCTCCTGGAGGAGGAGGAGTGATCGGTGAAGCTAGGAAAAATATTGGAATGGTGGATAGTTCAACGTGGTGGCGTCGGCGAGCATCTGAAATTTCTAAACCTAGTTTTGTCAATGGTTGCGTTTTTTCTTCGTTCATCGTCTAAGGATGATCAAGTGTTATGCGGCTTTGGGAGATGGTGGAGGAGATGTCGACGAGGTCGTAGCCAGTGTCGTATGAATTCTGGTGGTCGGGGCGTTGCGAACGACGTCGTTCTAGGGTTGGGGTGGTAGCATTTCCATTGTTATAAATTGAAGCTTTATACAACAACAAGCAAGAAGATTATGGAAAAAAAAAATCAAAGAAAATCATTTTCAGTTTTTAAGATCAAAACTGAAAAACATGAAGTGCTCTGTTTCATTTCTCTGGAAAAACACAGTGAGTAACATTACAATTAAAATAGTTCGAGTACATTGTTCTGTTGCATGTTCCCTCTGGTATTCACTTTGTTTGTGTGATTTTAGTATTTCTCTGTGTTATGTATAAATATAGTGATGAGCATCTCTGTGTTTCTCTCTAACTTCAGTTCCAGAATCAATTTTTTATCAAAACTCAATTGCTCTTGATCCAAACCTTATTGAGTCATAAGTCTTGAACCAAGTATACTTGTTAGATCATAGATTTTAGTTTAAAAAACTTGTTCAAGTTAAAATAACTTAAAATTGTTTTGGAAATATGAAATACAGAGTAAACTCAATAAAGTCAAAAAATAAATTGTCTTAGTTTATAAATTCAGGTACATGAATCAAAAGCTAACACTAAAACTTGATTTTTGAAACAAAAATTATTATTTTTAGTTAAGCATTGAAGTAGCAGTTTGGGTTTGATCATTTTAGGCATTTTTGGTCGCCGTGGGTGATCCCATTGATCGGTGGGGACGAGTTTCCTCCTGGAGGAGGAGGAGTGATCGGTGAAGCTAGGAAAAATATTGGAATGGTGGATAGTTCAACGTGGTGGCGTCGGCAAGCTTCTGAAATTTCTAAACCTAGTTTTGTCGAAGGTTGGGTTTTCGCTTCGTTCATCGTCTAGGGATGATCGAGTGTTATGCGGCTTTGGGAGATGGTGGAGGAGATGTCGACGAGGTTGTAGCCAGTGTCGTATGAATTCTGGTGGTCGGGGCGTTGCGAACAACGCCGTTCAAGGGTTGGGGTGGTTTCCCTGTTCGAGTTTTCCAGGTTTCAACCTGACTCGTATTTTTGTTTTTCGAACGTCGGGGAAGGTTCGGATGATCAGAGGATAGTCTGAGGTGGATCGGTAATTTGCTCGACCTAGTGGCGATGGCCGGAGGGAGGCGGTGGTGCGGTGCACGTTCACACGAGAAATGTTGTGCATTTGGGAAGTTTGTTTTGCTTTTGCCTGGGAAGAATAGAGCTTACTCTCGCGTGTTTACTCGATGTTGAACTCGAGAAGGGAATGATGATGTCTCGGGTTTGTATAGTTGTGTACCCAGTTTTTAATAGCTACAGGTTTTAGTTAAAAACCAGATAGTGTTTAAGTTTTTCTTTTTAAAATTTAAACTGAATTCAAAATTCAAAGACAATTTTTAATCAAAGGTTTTGAAACAAGTTTAAAATCTGAATTCAAAATGAGTTTGAATTCTAATATATTTTTTTAAAATAAATAAGTTTATAAAAATGGAATGTTTTTTTTTACAACTCAAATTTGTTAAAGTGTTTTATAAAAAAATGTTCCTAAAGAATCTAAAATTTTAAGATTTAAACAAAGTTTAAATCTAAATATAAATCTGGATTCAAAAGCTTAAGTTGAATCCTAGTTTTGAAATATAATAAACTTTTTGAATTTAAAATATTGTAATACAACTTCGAATATTTAAAGTGTATTTTAAATTGATTTAAATTGAATATAGTTTTAGAACTCTTTTAACTTTCCCTTTAAAAGATAAGTATTTCTCTAACATGTAAACTTAAAAGTTTGGAAATCAGTTTAAACTTTAGTAACGCTAAATTGGGGTTCAATTTGAATCTTGGGCTTTAAATTGAAATAAATTCAAAGATCAATGTTTCCAAACATATTTATAAATGATATTTAAAGCACTACTGAGAATGGGTTTTAAACTTAAGTGATGAAGATATAATGATGATTTGTAATTCATTCAACAAGTTAATTAAAATGAATAATTTATTTGTTAAATTAATTAATGATTTGGGTTAATTAAATCGGTAATTAAAGGTTTAAAGATTAATTAAGGAAAAATAAAATTTGTAAACCAAGGATTATCAATTAGATATTAATTAATGATTAAAGTTGATTTAATCAAGTAATTAAGCAATAATCAATTGAAGGATAATGTGAAAAATCAACCAGTGTAATTAATTAAGAAATAATTATTAATTAAGGAGTAATTAATTAGTTTTTGTAATTACTTAAGGAATAATTATTGATTAATGATTAATTAATGATTAATTAAAAGATAATTTATTCAATGTATAGCAATTAATTGACCATAACTAGCAGAATAATTCATAAGGAAATCATCTGATTAAAATAAATCAGATAATTAAATTCATTCTACTTATGGATACTTGAATTGTATCGGATGCTGAATTGTTTGATATCCCTGATCTATGATGCTTTGTTATATATCCTGATTGTGTTGTGATCTGTAATTTATTTATCTGTGATAAATATATTTGTGATTTGTGAATGACAGATAAGCGTTATGGTTTATACCGCCTATCAAATATATTGTTGTATTTGGATCTGTGATGATTGGATGATGTTGCACTATTGTGTAAAACCCATGGAAAACACCATACACACACAAATATGGATTGCACGAGGAAATCGGTTAAGTCACAAATTTTTGTCAATCGTAAAGATTGAATTCCTAAATCCAAGATAGTTTTGGAATTGGAATTGAGAACTTTTGAAATGAGTTTCAAAAATAAAAGTTATTTTAAATAACGTGATAAAACTTGAAATTAAATAAATTTGAATTCAATATTTGAAATTGAATTCTATGATTTGGAAACTATGGTTTAGAAAGGTTATTCAACTTATATATGAGTTTATATGGATTAAACTATTTTAAAGGTATTGTTTGGAAATATGAATTTAATTCAAAGGCTTTAACTCGGGTAAATAAAATTGGATCTTTCTGGAACGAAACTAATTGTTTCCAAATGATAAAGGCTTTCACTTAAGTAATGAACGCCCAATTTGTGTTAAAAGGATTTCAAGTAAAAAATGAAAATGATTTTCCAAGTTATGGAAACTGTTTGAAAGCTATAAGTTAAATCTTTAATTTAAAGATTTTAAACGAGTTAATCCAATTGAAATGGAAATTGTTTTATCCGAAAATGAAACTTTATGAAGCTGGGTGAAATTTGTTAAATAAATCTTTTTGGTTAAAAGATTTGAAATGGTAATTTTTTAAACCATTTGAAGGAAAGTTTTGAACTAATAAGTTGTGACTTAGTTGAAATCCCATATCCATATGTTTTTAAATGTTGCGCTCACTATTCGGTTTAGCCGGGAGAGGACCTTTGTGTCGTATAACCTATTCCGAATATGTGATTCGACGTTATGGATAGCATTTAAAGACCGGCGGTGAAGACCGGGTATTTGTAAGAACGATAGGACAACCTATCGATTGTCTCTGCACTGGCTGATCCCCGGTATAGAGATTCCCTAAGTGATGGGAAGTTCGATCGGGATTGTGAATACCCGAATTGCAAGGGCTTCTTTTGAAGTGCCTTCGGTTCTGTTTGAACCCAGAACAGACTTGTATGGTTGTATGTCTAACACTACACTTTGAGATATAAAGAAGATTTCTTTCAAATACATATCTATTGGTGGCGGAGAATTTATTCTCTTAGCTTAACACCCTTCTCTGGGATGTACGAGCTCAGAGGTTATGTAATTGAAGGTTATCAACGATATACTCCCAATTTGGTAGTGTGGCATGCTGAGTGCTGCTGTGTGTTGATGATCATTTTTTGATCATTTATGATCAGAGCATGGATTTTGTATAAAGCGTAGCTTTATGGATGAGACAGTATCAGGGCCTCACACCCCGGAAATGGTCGAAACAGGAAAAATGCGGCAAGGTTATGAGGGTCGCGCCCTTTAGGGTGTGTCATTCCCTTCTGGTAAAGGGTGGTATTAGGTATGGAGCCCTAATATTTAACCTATATGGTTGCTTCAATCTCATTTACTGTGTGGTTGTTGCTTAGAGGTGCCTCGGATAAAGGTCCCAAAGGACCGGGGAGTGGCATGCTCGAGTAGTAGTTACCTAGTTACAGAGGTAACCCGGCCTTGTTTTGACAGAGATCCGGATTGGTTCTCGGGACGTCCCGCCAGAGGCGATCCCATGTGGCAGTAGGAAGTTCCTTAGCCTGACCATTTGTTGGAAATCCATTAATCCAATACGAAACCCTGTACGGTTTTAGTTGTAGAACCTGCTATTCACTTATGGTGGTCACCACTGTTTGGATGGTAGCTATAGTAGGCATAGTTCGGAATGTCTATGCTGGCTAAGATTAATATTCTACTTTCGAAATGTTTTCTACACTATGCACTAATAATAATAAAAAACAAACAAATGATTTTGCGTAGTAAGCATGTTTGACTATCATAAGAAGAAATCTCCTCCAAGTCTGCGTTTCATTGTATGTGTGGCGGGAGGTCTTATGGTAGTTTCATTTTCCAAAAGCATTGCGAATTACTTTAAATTTCTCTTGCCGTTTGTTTTTAAAAGATAAACTGTTTTTGTTGCTCACACCAGTCCCATGACTGATCTGGAGTTTATTGTTCCTTTCGTAAACTCTGGGTGCTCATAATTTTCCACACGAGTAGTCTAGAGTTGGGTTTTTCAGATAGTTAGGTTTGGTAGATTATCTGGAGCTAGTTTAGTCTTTGGACGTGGACGAGACTTGCTTGTCTTAGTCCATCGTGATGTTGGGTCGAGCTGCTGCTGGAGTTCTTCAGTGAAGACTATCTTAGAGTTATTGTTCCGCTGCTAGTGTTAGCTATTTTCCTTTCCGCTGCTACTTTATTGTATCATATCTCCGATGTATATCGATATCTATTGTATCATATGTTGTATCAGGATGTGGTATCGGATGTTGTATATTGATATTCATTATTTCTTCCGCTGTGTTGTTTACTTAATGATGTTATAAGCTCCGGCGACTCGGATTTGAACGGTCGAATCTGCGGCATTCGAGTACGATGTAAAGTATGGATGTCGATTTTCAGACGGGCAAAATCCTCTTCGTTACAGTTTTGTCGTTAACCAAAATTTCTAACTCCCAAAATTTTCAGAAAATTTTGGCAGAGTCTCCAATCATATTTGACAAAAAAGGTAGGTTAGGTAAAAAGAAATAGTTTAAAAGTCAAATCTACATGCTTTTCCTATTTCAAATCTTTCGGCACCAGGCTTCCGACTCCTTACCTCCGCCTCTGACTCCATCGAAACAAATGCATAGGGTATTAGATATCTGGTACGTAGTGAATTGGGTATAGGTGAAAGGTAGTGGGCTGAAACCAAGGGTTACGAAGGGGTCGAAGATATACTTTGCTTTTAAATGAAAATGTGCCTGCTTTGCTTTCGACCAAATAGCTTTCAAATTAGTCTGCTTTCGACTAGGTTAATGACTTTAAAAAGAGAATGGTTTTAAGATGTCGTGGCTTCGGTTATAAATATCCGCTTTTGACTAGGTTGAATCCCCTGACTACCACCTTTTACCTTTCAATCTGGATTAGTTTCGTAAAGGCTACCTTATTTTTAATACCAAGTCGCTTCTCTAATGCTTCGAAGGGATGGTTTCGACGCCATCAACTAAATTCTTTTAAAAGAGATGCTTTTTACTTAAATGTTTTAAATGACCCTTTTTCTCTATAAAAAGCAGAACCCAAATGGTTTCAAAAGAGATAGTTTTTATGGTTTCGAAAGGTGTTTCCACATGTTATAAATTGAACCAAATACTTTCGAAAGGTTTGGTGTTTTGATCCTCTCAAATATTTTAAAGAAAGGTTTCTAAAGGGTGGCTCCCCAATGGTTTTAAAAGTTCTGAGGAAAGTTTTTCCAATGGTTTCGAAAGGCATGTTTATGTGCTTTAAAGAGGATGTCTAAGGTTTTAAAGCTTTCGAAGGAGTTGTTTTTCAATGCTTTCGAAAGGATAAATATGAATGGTTTCAATAGGTATGGTTTCGAAAGCTATATTTTGGCCTTCGGCCTAAGGTTTTTTACTTATATTGAAAGGGATACATTTAAACGTTTCGAAAGGGGTACTTTCAATGGTTTCGAAAGGGTTGGTTAAAAGGTTATAAACAAAGTTTTCGAATGAGTTGTTTTGGAAATATACCCTAAATGTTTTTAAGTTAAAAAGGGTTTTAACTTATTTAGGAGTGATGGCAAATCCTAGATAATTTCATTAACATTATTTGGGTAAAGCATATATTAATGGAAAATAGTTTAGAGTAAAGAAAAGAGTATAATTTCCTCGTATATATATATATGATTTATAGGTTTAAATCATTTTGAAAAGGTTTCCATGGAAAAATTTAAAGGGTAGTTAGCCTTAAGAAAATGACTCATATTAAAAGACCAGATGGGACTTGTGTAGGGTCGTGCCCTATACTGATTAGCTATTAGCCTCTAACTAATTTAGTTCAAAATTCTAGTATGTAGGGATTTGTCACAAGCAAGAATAAAACTTTGTCACATGCAGAAAGGAATCTAAAAAGGAAAGGCAGGTTATCAGTAAGCCTGCAAAACCAGTAGGATCTGTTTGAGCTGGAGACGTAAGTAAAGACACACCGTCCAGAAGAGAAGTATCTAATAGATGTTAGAATTTTATTTTTTCTGGTAGGCCTGAGTTAGCAAAGGGTTAGCAGTTAGCCAAGCAAAACTATAGTGTATGGGCAGATAGCTCATATGATAATTGAATTGCTTTTTTACATGGTATTGCTTTACATATTTGACCAGTTTTCATCGCAGGATTATAATTTGCAAAAGATATGTTTTAGAAAGGATATTTGTGAGGGAAAACTGTTACGCTAAGTGGCATGGTCTCAATAAATATCTGATTACCGAGATGTATTGTGTTATTCACACCAGGCTTTATGTCTGACTCGAAGTTTATTTTCCTTAAAACTCTTGGGTGCTCAAATTGATTTAAGTAGGTTGAGGGTGGAGATTTATAGGTTGTAGTAAGTTGGAAAATAAAGCATCTGGTGATGCGTAGGTGCTGATGGATAGCTAATTAGCAGTTACTGTTATATATTTTGGATTGATTCCGCTATATAAGTACCCTGGTCAACCAATAGGGCATCGACATATGTCGTCCTTGGCGTACTTATGTAATAATTATATTTTATCTGAACCTTGGAAATGGTTACAGATTATGTAACTTGGATATAGAACATGTTTGGGAAATGAAATTAGGAAAACATTGTTCTTTGAAATCTATGATTTTGTTTTATATTCCAGTGCTTTTGATATTATGGATACTGTTATCATAGCCATATAGTCGCCAAAAGTCAATACGTTAGATGGCTGCAACATCTGTAGCGCTTAGCTTTTGGCCTCTAAGTGGGGTATGTGACAGAAATACAGAAGGGGACCTTCGGGACTAGACGTAGAACGAGAGATCCGAAACAGTATATAAACTCTCCCTTTTTATACTTTACTATTTATTGTCTACTATTGCATTAACTTATGCAATTACATATTATACACAATTTAGATAATATACGATCCATGAGACTTTCAAAAATCATATAATATAAATATATGTAGATGGTATCATTTTTGGATCTACCAATGACAAACTAAATAAAGAATTTTCAAAAATAACGACTAAGGAATTTGAAACGAATCATATGGGAGAACTAAATTATTTTCTTGAATTACAAATAAAGCAACTAAGTAATGGAATTTTTATTAGTCAAGAAAAATATGTTAAAGATTTAATTAAGAAATTTGTAATGTCAAATACCAGTGGTAAACCTAATCCTAAGGCAACTAATGAAAAATTAAATAAAGAAGAAAGTTCAAAAGACGTAGATCAAAAATTATATAGAGAAATACATTGGTAAAAAAAGCCTATGACAACTAACGAAAATTTAAATAAAGAAGAAAGTTTAAAAGATGTAGATCAGAAATTATATAGAGGAATGGTTGGATCACTACTCTACATAATAGCTAGTAGACCTGATATAATGTATAGTGTTTTTCTCTGTGCAAGATATCAATATCAACCTAAATAAACTCATTTAAAATCTGTAAAACAAATTTTGAGATATGTAAACATCACATTAGACAATGGCCTTTTTTACCCAAAAGAAGACTCCTTCGAATCAATTTCATATAGTGATGTCGGCTGTGCAGGTTGCAAATCAGATTGAAAAAGCACAAGTGGAAACTTACACTTTTCGGGACACTCTCTGGTTTTCTGGTTTAGTAAGAAGAAAAACTATGTATCTCTGTCTATGATAGAAGTAGAATATATTTCAACAGAATTAGTTTGTTCCTAGGTTATCTATATGCAACAAACATTAAAAGGTTTTGGCTTAAATTTTACTAAATCGCCTATATACGGTGATATTACAAGTGCGATCAATCTATCTCAAATCGAACTCATCATGCTAGAATTAAAAATGTTGATATAAGACACCATTTTCTATGGGATAATGTAAACAAATAAATAACATCACTTGAATTTATAAACGTTTAAAATCAAATAGCTCATATATTAACATTCACTGAATCAAACATCTTTACTAAGTTAATAAGAGAGTTAGTAATTTTTTCTCTATCGAAAATATAAAAATAATGAAGTAAAAATTATAGGATATAAAGAAAAACAAAATAATGAAAATCAATACTATGTATGTTGATATACCTGCTATCCCACCTTCTGGTCAAGGCTGGAATATTAACAAACTGGCAAGGAAGGATGGATATCAGGACTGAAGATCGATTGGAAACAGGACTGTGAACGATATCATTAAAATTTGGCCGAGCTCGGATCAGGACGGAATCACTTAGAGGTGATGGTCAAGGCTAGGCAAGGCAGCATTTCAAATTTCAGGTTAATCGGAGTTCGTATGGTAAAGATATGATCGATACAAGACAAAAAGGACGCACTCCATCGATCATATTCGACTTGATCAACATCTGTTCGAATCGACCGGGCTCGGATCGATCCTTGGCCGTACTACTTGAATCCATCGGGTCAGCATCGATCAGTGTGGAACAATGCTATTCGTATCGATATCGATTGGCCTCATTCGTACCGACCAAACATCAACAGTTCGTATTGGTCCATTAGTGCATCCCAATCTTACATTATTTGTATCGATGGCAAGGGCTTTGTTCGCATCCATCGAGTGCTAACTGTTCGTATCGATCCATTGCACAACGATCGATCGATGCGAATGCTTATAAATGACCGATGCAATAGTGCCGTAGCTATCGATATATGCAGTATGAAGTGGTCGACGCGAACTCAATTTCGATGTTGGATGCGAATAAGACTCCTTCAATTCGGTACAAAAGGTGGAGCGATCCAAGAATCTTGCACCACGTCACCTCGCACGCACGTGCCTTGATCGAGTCAAACAGGATGGATACGAAAGCATGGATTCGAAATTAGTAGCATATGAAAATCATAATTTTGCATCGATCATATCTCACGAACCACATGTCTAAATGCTATGTAATTTTCACAGGAACTTACGTACAAGATAAAGAACATTCCTGCCAAGTTTCAGCTCGATTGGATCGTCTTTGATCGATACGAAATTGGTTCGTATCGATGACGGATCGAGTCGAAACTTTCTGGGATTGGTCTGTGGGCCCCCTCACGTGCCAGAAGGAGTCTCCCAAAGTTTGAGCATGATATCAGCCTCCTACACCTATAAATAGCCACCTGGAGCCTACAGAGGGGGAATCTTTTTGCTATTCGACGTCCAGACTCTGTCGGATTCAATTCTACATCTCACCATTGCTGTTATATTTGAGTCCCTTCATTGTAACTGCTGTAATCACCTGTAATCAGTGAAGAACATCACTAAAAGACAAACCTTTGAAGTGGACATAGGCCGGAGATAGCCGAACCACTATAAATATTGCGTTTCTGTCCATTATATCTGAATTGTTGTTCGTTATTTGCTTAGATCTGTGACTTGTGCTCGAATATTGTTGATCTATATTCATATATTGATGCTTTTACGATACTTGGGGTTTATGACCAATTTTAGCGCAAACAATACCCTAACATCGTATATCGACATATAGCCATGATTTCTAAATTTAAAATTTCCCTCTAAAATTCAAATGGGTGGTTACGTAGTAACCAAGCATCGATTTTCCTATTAACTTTTTTGTATTATCTCTATTTCAAACTTCTCGAACAAACAAACCATGACCTCCTCTAATCCCAGACGTCCTAGAGAAGAGAATTCATTATTTTCCTTCCCTTCTTCTACTCAAGGCCACTTCCAAAACACTGCTATGGCCAAGATCATTGAAATGGAGGGTGAAATGAAGAATATTCTACAAATTCTCAATGAAATTCAATGGGCAATTTCCTTTGACCAAAGAACAAGAAAAGCAAAGCCAAATTCTTCTAAATTTGCAAAATATCTATTTGATAATTCTATAAATCCATCGTTATTGAAGATGATTTTGCAAATTTGGCTATTTATAACTCCATTCAAGATAGTGATAATGAGGATGAGGAGGAAGAAGAAGAGGAAGAGGAAGAGGAAGAACATACAGAGTAAGATGATGAAATCCCATCGAACAAAAAGGGAGCTTTTGCCTTCATTATCCTTATTGTCCCATTCACAAATCCCCATTTATTAAAAATTCACATGAGATCTGCTTTGCTTTGAATGTACAGCATGTAAATTTTATTTGATTTAACAAGTTTGCTTCGAACTTATTTATATGGTAAAGATTTGACTGGTTTGTAATTACTATGTATCATGATAATGAATGAACATATAGTTTTGTATGCTTATTATTAATGATTTGTGTTATCACTCTTTGTTTCTTATGTAGCATTCTTATCATTATTACTACAGTATCTCAGTTAGGGGAGTTATAGTTGGTTTATTTTTGTTGATGACAAAGGGGGAGAAATATATAAAATCTAAGCATAGATTAAAGGGGAATTTTATAACCTAGGAGGACTTATATTATATTTTAGATACAGAGTTGTCATCATCAAAAAAGGAGAGATCATTAGTACCTTAGGTATTAGTTTTGGTGATAAAACTTATAAAACATTTATATAAATACTACTGTTATATATATAGTGCAGGATATTGATTAAGAAGACTATAAGATGCTGATATCAAGAGTAGATTTAAGATGCTGATATAAAGTATCAAGAGTACAAGAATGAAGACTCATGAATATTGAAGAGTTCAAGGGTTCAAGATATTTCAGATAAGTTACAGAGTAGTATAATTTATGTTAAAACCTTGATAGCACTTTCCTGATCTCTCATACCTTCTCTAATTTTTTTTTTAAATTGTTTTTTTTTTCAAATATTCTGTTTTTAAAATAATCTTCTCAAAATATTTTTCAAAAATATTTTTCAATCAATTGCTTATATAGATACCACTTTAATGTTATTAAGTTTACATATACACACACACACAAACACACACACACACACACACACATATATATATATATATACATATACATATATTGAAATTTTGTTTATACTTTAAGAAGTCATAACTGTACTGGTTTATATATATATATATAATTGAACACTCTTATTATATATCTTAAAATTATTTTGTGAAGTTTATTAAGTTATATTTGGATTATGGTGTGTATAAAAAATATTTTAATGATTCTACAGAGTATCAAACTTTTTTCTTTAAAGCAACCGATTTTCAAAATAATATTTTAAAGTGTATTTCAAAATGCAAACTGCAAAGGGATACATTGACAAAACATATCAATGTATTTCAACATAATGGCCTTAAAATTGAAAATTCAAATTTAAATGGAAGTGTCTTTTTTTCATATCTCACCATGAATGAACATAGCCTTTGTTTCCCTATATATAATAGACTCTGAAATGAATTTTTGTTAAACAATTACTTATTCTTCTCTCCTCTTTTCACTCTCTTGATTTCTAAATCAATTTTTACCAAAACTCTACCAAAATTCAACCAGAATCAAATTCAATCATTACTAATTTGATTCTTCTTCATCTACTCTCTAATTTCTCTCATCTATCTCAAGATCAAAGTGTTATTCAAGAGTTATTGTGACGACCCGGTTTTTTTAGCAGTATTATTTTAATACATATTTAATCTAATTTAAATAAAAGGTAAACTTATCATTTTAAAAGAAATGTGACTTTTGGAAATAATTGCCATTTATGTGTATTTTGAGAAGGAATCTGATTTTTAACTTAAATTAAAGTCTCTTAAGAATATTTATAATAGAATTTATCTTATAATCAAATTAAAATGATTTGTCTTGTTAACATTTGGTATAAAAATATGTATAGGTAATAATGTTTCAAATAGAATCAAATTCTATCAATATAACATTTACGTATAAAATGTAAGTAAACCATATGAACATTGATAGTCAAACTATAAAATACAAACAAGGGTTAAGTGAAACACTAAGTACAAAATGAAATAAAAACAAGTATAACAAAATAACAAAACATATATTTAAATAAATATCTTCATATATGACAGTGTTTGCCCGCATGTTCAAATTAGAAGTAACAAAGACAAACTATATACATGTGCTTAAAAACAATATATAAATGGGCAAGCTTCTTAAATAAGACAAGGTAATATATGAAATATGCTTTCAAAAAAAAAAATCAAGCGTACAAACCTGGAAGATATATATATAGAGTACAAGTATGATGATATAACCAGGACAAAGATAATTAATGTAGCACACATTCTTCATCTCAGCCAACAATTGAAAGAAAAAAATATCTCTGGCTAAGTTTATAAAAAAAAAAAGATCTGATCAAATCTTAACAAGGAAGCTTAACCTGATAGCACCTTCCTTATTTTATCCTGTCATCTTCTATATATTTATGCATATCCTATTTAATTTCGTTCAGAGACCATTTAGCAACCAGAGAATAAGAAAACAGTCATTTTCATTTTTTTCAAAGTTTAAACTCAAGTTCAAAACATAAACAAACAAGAAAGGAAAGCATTCAAGGGCTGAATCAATTGCAGTTTTCTCAAACGTCAAAGTATTCTCTGTTCAAAGATTTTCAAGTGAGTAAACACACCATCTCGAAGATCAAATCTTGATGATTGTTTTATGGAAATTCTGTGCTTGCTACTTTTAGTAAAATATGAAATTTTGTGTTGCTTAGTTGTTTACTGAAGTTATACTCTGATATGTTCCTCAACCTTTCAAGCCATTGAGTACAGAAATCAGAGAAAAACCTTAGATACTTCTTCATATCAATAATTTAAACTTAAGAATTTAAATTAAATAAGTTTGTTTTAACCAATGACAGGGTTTGAGATTTTATTTGAGGAGTTACAGAGTGTTATGGGTACTGGGCATTCAAGTTACAAGGAAGGGAATCAAGTGGGAAAAATTCGAATGTTTTAAATTTTGAATTTGATTTCATATGTTGATTAAGTATACAAAGGAAAGATTTTTAAAACAAGAACGATGATTTTTAGGTGAATATAAATGGTTCAATGCTTATATGAACTCAAAATGCAATTTAATCGATTTCTGTCGAATCAACAAATTTTAGCTGCTGAAATTTGTTGTATGGCTAGCTTGACGATCCACGAACATAGGAAAAATTCTTGAAATTTTTTCGAATGCCAGAATTTTCGATTTGAATCGAGTTTAGGGTTTCATTGCGAGTTTGTGAGCATGACAGAAACAAGATGAGTTCGCCGCCTACACGTGTTCGAGTGTCATAAGGTTCTGAAGGGTGGAAGCCTGTCGTGTTGGCGTGGTGTGGTTGAAGTTTTGGCGTCTCTAGTGAAGTGAGGAGCGGTGGCGAGACGATCATATAGGTTGGGTTGATTTTGCAATTCGGTCGAACTGTGGTTTTTCGATTCGAGATTTCTATAGGCAATTCGAACCTAGATTTTGATTGTGTGGGTGATTTGTCATGTTTCAGAGGCATTTGTGTTCGCCGGAGCTAAGGGGAAATGTCGTGCACGTGCACGGCAATGATGACAGTGTCAGTGTCGTTGACAAGGCTTCGGTCTCGTGTTGTCCCTCGAGTTCGATGGGTGGTCGCTTCGAGTTTGGGGAACGAGAGCATGAGACAGTTACCTGGGTGATTAGCTTGTGCTTAAGTAAATTTATACTTACTAGAAATAAAGTAAAAGGGGGAGAAGAAGGAGAGGGTGAGAGGAAAACGAAAGTGACCCGAGTGAAATTATTCGGTAACTCGAAGTGATACTCGAAGTTTAGAAGGGGAGGTCTCGGGTTTTTCTTTAAGCTGCAGTATAAAATAAATAGATATACAAATAAAAAAAAAGGGAAAAGAAAAATGAAGTTAACTGAATTTAGTTTTCTGCAATTGTTAAGCATTGAAAACTTAAGAGCGGTTTGACAAGTTAAGTTAAAGCCTTAATACAAGTTAACTATTTTAGTTAAGGATAAAGTTAATTAACAATTAAGTTATGGTTAGTAATAAATTTATTTTCAAAGTTTAAAGAAGCATTCTTTGAAATGTAAATAATTATAAATTATTAATATAAATTAAAGTAATTAAGAATAATTAAATTATAATTGTGCTTAGAGTTGGATTAATTAATAATTGATAGATAAAGTTGTATTTAACTACTTAAGATTAATTAACGAATGATTAGCAATTAAGTAATTAAGTATTTAAATTGACTAGTGATTAATTAACTGGTAACTGAGGAATACTTAATTAGTATTTAAGTTGTGTTAATCAATAATTAAGGTTTATTAATTAATGGTTAAAGAATAAATAATCTGCAATTAAGATTTAATGAATTGGGTTTAGGATAATTAAGGGATGGATTATCCGATAAAAATTAATTTGTTAATTAATTAAAGGGTATCTCTCGATAATTAATTACATATAAATATTTGATGTGATTTAATGAAGTAACTCGCAATTTCAGGACATAATAAATTAAAGGAGGTTATTTAATGGAAAGAAATAAAAAGGGGTAATTACTTAGTAAAAGTAAATAAGGATGAATCACTTGGAGTAATTAATCAAAAGGGATTAATAATTCAGTGAGAGGTTAATTACTTAAGCAAGAAATTTCAGAAGGGTAATTACTATTTATGAGTAATTGAGCTTGAATTAATAGATGCAATTAATTTAGGATAAAAATCCATAAATTTAGATTAAGTATAATCGCTTAATGGAAGTAATTATATAATGATGAAATTTTAATGTAATTAAGGAATAGTTAACCAAGGAGGATTAACTAAGATGAATGATTATGGGATGGTGAATCAATTAGGTTTGTAATTAATTAATAAGCAGGACTTAAAGGTATTTGATTGAATTCAATTATGGCTAATTAGATTTATTAGGGATGGTGCATTTTGCTTGGGTATGATTAAATAATAATTAAATGCTTTAAATGGATTAATATTGATACCCTTTATTTGAAATGGTTCGTGAAATACTGTGTTTGGATGGGTAGAGAAAATGTGGTTATCTGTCAATGATAAATTGCTGAGTAATAAGGGTGACATCTTTATTTAAATTTTAATTGCATTTCACTTGAACAACACGTGTTATGATGAACTGAATTCGAAAAGACCGGAGTCGGATATTAGTTAAACCCGAAACCAATTCGATTCTTAGAAATTGATGTGCTAAATAAGTGAGGTCTATATCAACTTATGAAGTAAAAATTTATATAAGTTACCCGGATTTTAAATGAGTTGTATACTTTAGTATTTCATGTAGATGGGTTACTCACGCTGGTTTCCAGCATGACCCGGGTGTTACTTTGATGTAATGCTCGGGTCAGACCGAGTATTATAGATTTTTAGGTAGGTACGTTCTGGAGCTCAGAAGACGAGCTGGATGGCTACAGCGTATAAAATATTTCCGCTGTATTATATTGTTGTGTATGTGAGACATGATAATTGTATATATTCAGTGACTGTATATATGTGAAAACTCCGTTGTATATTAAATGAAATCGACAGATATAGTATTCTTTTGTAAACTGTTATTATTTATTATTATATTTTATCCGCTGCGAATGTGAGTTGTTGATGTTTCTGTTCTTCTTCTTCTATCTCTTTCTTCTTTTTCATAACTATCTGGAATTTTCGGGTTTGGAAATTTCGGGTCGTTACATTTGGTATTAGAGCCGAAAGGTTAAGCGAGAACCTTGGCTCTGGTAGGGATTTACTCATTAAATAGAGTCTGTAAGTACTCTAGAATGAGTTGAGTACATGTATATATATATATATATATATATATATATATATGAGAGCGTATTTGTTATTTGCTTATAAAGGTTTTAAATGATTTTACATAAAAATATATTTTGATATATAAAGCAATATTTCTCCCTAATAAATATTAAGGTGATTGGTTGTTAAATTATTGGAATTAAAATTGAGAAGTAATATAATACAACCAAATTGAAGTCTTGAATTAGAATTAAATGCAGTAAAAATGAAAATACAACCAAATCGAAATTTAATTAATTGAAAATGAAATTCTAAAATTAGAATTCAGGAACTAAATTATTTAAAAGCTTTAAATAAAGGTGAGTTTGAAATGAGACTTATTGCAAACAATGAGTTGTTTGAAATTTGATTTGAATTTAAAACCAAAGGTGGTTTAAATTTTAAAATATGGTGGGAGGGTCAAGAAATAAATATGTATATATGTATGGATATACATGATATCAAAGATAATTTAGAATAAACTCTAAGAAGTTGAGTTTTGATTTTTCCCTGAAATGTGATAAAAACTCAAGTGATATAAGTTTGAACTTATAAGAGGGAAAGAATTTTGAGGTTTGAAGTGGGAGTTCAATTTGAGTAAGGTTGATTGGATTAAGTAAATTGGAATTTAATTTTGGAAAGTTAAATAAGTATAGAAAAAAAAAGAGTAACCAGAATTGAAAATTTCATGATGAAATTGAAATTTAACTTGGAAAGTTAAATGATTAATTTGAATTGGGGATTTGTGTGATCTCAAAACGGGTTTGAGATTTAAATTTGAAAATAGATGGACGTTTTAAAATTAATGGGATGTTATCATCCTATTGTTAATAAAATCTTTAAATTGAGAATGGTATTGTATAAATAAAATCAATTTGAATAATTGACTTGTAAAATTAAACTGTTTAAGAACTGGCTTCAAATTGGAAGATAAATTTGAATAATAAATTAAATCTTGAAAACAAATAAAATTGCATTGAACTCTTATTTGAACCTTGAAATGTATAAGTAAAGATAATTTGAAATGAAGAATTGGACTCAGAAATTGGAATCGTTTAAAAACTTTAAATAAAAGTTAATTTGGTTTAAAGAGTTAAACCAACCTTTGAGAATTCAACTCGAAGTTATATAATTCGGGATAGTTTAGATTCAAGATTGAAATTGAATCAGTTCAAAATTGAATTTGGTTAGAATTAATTGGATCAGTAATTGAAGATGTATAAGTTTGAAAATTAATTGGGAAATTGAATTGGATTGTATTGAAATGATCTGAATTTGAAATGGATTAAACTGATGATAATTTAAATTGTTTTGAATAATATGAAATTAAAATTAAAATCGAACAGGATTTAAAATCAACTAGAATTTGATTTGAATTGGGAAAGGAATCAAGATTGATTCAACTTAAATTGGGAATTAATCAAATCAAATGGAATTTGGAGTTATTTGAATTGGAATTGGGTCAATTTAAATGGAAATTTAAATTGAATTGTTGGGAAAGTGAACAGTTTGACTCTTGACTATTTTTAACATAAATTGTTTTTAATATAAACTTATTTTTCTAAGCTATTAAATATATACAACCTTCCTTTCCTAAAGCCAAATTATTTTATGGTTTGGAGTTATTTAACCATTTTCAACTGTTTTCTAAACTAATTCCTATTTTTCAACTATTTCACAAACTAATTTCTATTTTACAACCATTTGGCAATTATCTACAATGTTTGGAACTATTTAACCATTCCTCAACTATTTTACAATTAGTTAACTATGTTAATAGTTATTTTGCAAACTAATAATTATTTTTCAACTACTTATCTATTTTTCAAAATTTTCAAGCTATTTTCTAAATAAACTGGTCGGAGTTCAAACTGTTATTGATTACATACCCAACTGGGATAAGACTTGAGGTAATAATTCAAATGGGGATAAAGGCAAATGTGAATAAGTTAATGTAAATAGAAAGGAAATTGATATTGGAAAGAGTAATCAAATTTGAATATTTGATTTTGGGTAAACAAAGTTATGTCTTTGTATATATATTCTTCCCTTGTTAAATTTGTTGTTGGAAGAAAAAGGATTTTGGAAGTGTTTGAAGTATAAAAAGGATTTTTATACGAGTTTAAAGTGACCCAAAGTTTAAAAATAATAATAATATATATCTGTATATATATAAAGGATCTTATGAGGATTTTGGGAAAAAGGGTTTTGAGAACCTTTGGATTTGGAAAGGCTTTTGATTTTTGGGTAAAATCAATATTGAATTTGGAAAGACTAGTTTGAGAATTATCGATTTTGGGATAATCGATTTTGTGTAAAGGAGCTTTGTATGATATCATACTAGGTGTATGATTTGAAGATACTATATGTATAGTATAAAGTGTTTTGATGATTGCTCTAGGGAAAAAGGTGCTCCCTTGAAATGATTCTCAGGAGTGCCATCGAGTGGTGCTGCCTTGAGCCCAGTGGGGTTCTAAAGTTGATCCCGTGAGGAGTCCGGACAAAACTAGTTCCTGAGGATTATTGGATAGCGTAAGTCGATGGCATTGATGCCTACAGAGGCATTTGGGTTATGCTGTGACGACAGTGTAACTCGATGTCGCTGCGATCTACTATGGGGACCATAGCGAAAATCGTGTGGAGGATGAGTGTCAACAGTCTACACTTGATTTTGCCGGGAAGGCAACGCAACATCGGTAGACTGCGATCTATGGTCAAGTAGAGTGGAGAAGTTTCATTTTTGGCAGCGAAATTCGATGGCGCTGATGCCTACAGTTATATGGGTTTTTGCTGTGATAGCTACGTAACCCCAGTTCTAGCTGCAATCTGTCGTGGGTTCCATAGTGTAATCGTGGGGCGCGGAGGCCTACAGTTATCTGTGGATTTTTTCGGGACGGCAACGTAATCATCGGGTTAACTGCGACCATGGATGGGGGTGATGATTTCCAGAGCATTCTCACCAAAGATATTTCCTCTATTTTCAAAAACCCGATTCCTATATTTTCAATAAAATTATTTTTCAAATGTTTTACTGGGTGTTGAAAACGGGTTTACCAAGTACTTATAGATTTTCAGTCCAACGCCTGATCAACGTATGACTGAATTTCTGTGAGAACAAGGATAGACTGGTTGAGACATCGAGTTATAAAAGTATTTTTATAAAGAGCTATTTTATTAAGTATGTTGTGAATTTAAAAGCATTTCTAAAATTTTAAATAAAGGTGTTGGAATTTTGGGAAAATAAAAAGGAAATCCAAACTAGGTTTTCAATGAAGTGATTTGTAATTAAAATCGAATATTGATTTAGAAATTGGAAATAAGCTAATTGGTTAAATAATTGTGAAGATTGAGTATGTTAATAAAATTTAACTTTGGTAAACAAATGGTTTGTAAATTAATAATATTTGGAAATGAATTCGACTTGTAAATAGAATTCGACTTGGATTTGATAATGAATTAAATAAGAAGAGATGTTGTAAAATAAAAATAAAATAGAGTTGGATTGAAAATGTGATGGTTTGAACTACAAATAAAATTCAAGGGTGATTTGAATAATGTTTAATGAAATTTGCAAGAAAATTGGATATAAGAATGTTATTATAATAGCAATGCTTTGAGTTGCAAAACAAAACCCAAGTGAATAGAAATAAATTGAGAGTGGCCTTGTATTAAAACGGGTTAATGGAATTAAATAATAAATGGATGAAGCCTGATTGAATAAAAACTAAATCAAAGTTTTAGTTGATATTGAGTTATTAGGATGGAAGGTATTAAATAAAAGGTTTGGGTTAAATTTATTATTGGAAAATGGATATTTTTATAAGCATTTTAATAAATCTGGCTTCGTTCCTTTTCGAGGACGAAAAGATTCAAAGGGGGGAGGAATGTGACGACCCGGTTTTTTTAGCAGTATTATTTTAATACATATTTAATCTAATTTAAATAAAAGGTAAACTTATCATTTTAAAAGAAATGTGACTTTTGGAAATAATTGCCATTTATGTGTATTTTGAAAAGGAATCTGATTTTTAACTTAAATTAAAGTCTCTTAAGAATATTTATAATAGAATTTATCTTATAATCAAATTAAAATGATTTGTCTTGTTAACATTTGGTATAAAAATATGTATAGGTAATAATGTTTCAAATAGAATCAAATTCTATCAATATAACATTTACGTATAAAATGTAAGTAAACCATATGAACATTGATAGTCAAACTATAAAATACAAACAAGGGTTAAGTGAAACACTAAGTACAAAATGAAATAAAAACAAGTATAACAAAATAACAAAACATATATTTAAATAAATATCTTCATATATGACAGTGTTTGCCCACAAGTTCAAATTGGAAGTAACAAAGACAAACTATATACATGTGCTTAAAAACAATATATAAATGGACAAGCTTCTTAAATAAGACAAGGTAATATATGAAATATGCTTTCAAAAAAAAAAATCAAGTGTACAAACCTGGAAGATATATATATATATATAGAGTACAAGTATGATGATATAACCAGGACAAAGATAATTAATGTAGCACACATTCTTCATCTCAGCCAACAATTGAAAGAAAAAAATATCTCTGGCTAAGTTTATAAAAAAAAAAGATCTGATCAAATCTTAACAAGGAAGCTTAACCTGATAGCACCTTCCTTATTTTATCCTGTCATCTTCTATATATTTATGCATCTCCTATTTAATTTCGTTCAGAGACCATTTAGCAACCAGAGAATAAGAAAACAGTCATTTTCATTTTTTTCAAAGTTTAAACTCAAGTTCAAAACATAAACAAACAAGAAGGAAAGCATTCAAGGGCTGAATCAATTGCAGTTTTCTCAAACGTCAAAGTATTCTCTGTTCAAATATTTTCAAGTGAGTAAACACACCATCTCGAAGATCAAATCTTAATAATTGTTTTATGGAAATTCTGTGCTTGCTACTTTTAGTAAAATATGAAATTTTGTGTTGCTTAGTTGTTTACTGAAGTTATACTCTGATATGTTCCTCAACCTTTCAAGCCATTGAGTAAAGAAATCAGAGAAAAACCTTAGATACTTCTTCATATCAATAATTTAAACTTAAGAATTTAAATTAAATAAGTTTGTTTGAACTAATGACAGGGTTTGAGATTTTATTTGAGGAGTTACAGAGTGTTATGGGTACTGGGAATTCAAGTTACAGGGAAGGGAATCAAGTGGGAAAAATTCGAATGTTTTAAATTTTGAATTTGATTTCATATCTTCATTAAGTATACAAAGGAAAGATTTTTAAAACAAGAACGATGATTTTTAGGTGAACATAAATGGTCAGTGCTTATATGAACTCAAAATGCAATTTAATCGATTTCTCTCGAATCAACAAATTTTAGCTGCTGAAATTTGTTGTATGGCTAGCTTGACGATCCACGAACATAGGAAAAATTCTTGAAAAATTTTCGAATGCCAGAATTTTCGATTTGAATCGAGTTTAGGGTTTCATTGCGAGTTTGTGAGCATGACAGAAACAAGATGAGTTCGCCACCTACACGTTTTCGAGTGTCATGAGGTTCTGAAGGGTGGAAGCCTGTCGTGTTGGCATGGTGCGGTTGAAGTTTTGGCGTCTCTGGTGAAGTGAGGAGCGGTGGCGAGACGATCATATAGGTTGGGTTGATTTTGCAATTCGGTCGAACTGTGGTTTTTCGATTCGAGATTTCTATAGGCAATTCGAACCTAGATTTTGATTGTGTGGGTGATTTGTCATGTTTCAGAGGCATTTGTGTTCGCCGGAGCTAAGGGGAAATGTCGTGCACGTGCACGGCAATGATGACAGTGTCAGTGTCGTTGACAAGGCTTCGGTCTCGTGTTGTCCCTCGAGTTCGCTGGGTGGTCGCTTCGAGTTTGGGGAACGAGAGCATGAGACAGTTACCTGGGTGATTAGCTTGTGCTTAAGTAAATTTATACTTACTGGAAATAAAGTAAAAGGGGGGGAAGAAGGAGAGGGTGAGAGGAAAACGAAAGTGACCCGAGTGAAATTGTTCGGTAACTCGAAGTTATACTCGAAGTTTAGAAGGGGAGGTCTCGGGTTTTTCTTTAAGCTGCAGTATAAAATAAATAGATACACAAATAAAAAAAAAGGGAAAAGAAAAATGAAGTTAAGTGAATTTAGTTTTCAGCAATTGTTAAGCATTGAAAACTTAAGAGCGTTTGACAAGTTAAGTTAAAGCCTTAATACAAGTTAACTATTTTAGTTAAGGAAAAAGTTAATTTATGGTTAGTAATAAATTTATTTTCAAAGTTTAAAGAAGCATTCTTTGAAATGTAAACAATTATAAATTATTAATATAAATTAAAGTAATTGAGAATAATTAAATTATAATTGTCTTTAGAGTTGGATTAATTAATAATTGATAGATAAAGTTGTATTTAACTACTTAAGATTAATTAACGAATGATTAGCAATTAAGTAATTAAGTATTTTAATTGACTAGTGATTAATTAACTGGTAACTGAGGAATACTTAATTAGTATTTAAGTTGTGTTAATCAATAATTAAGGTTTATTAATTAGTGGTTAAAGAATAAATAATATGCAATTAAGATTTAATGAATTGGGTTTAGGATAATTAAGGGATGGATTATTCGATAAAAATTAATTTGTTAATTAATTAAAGGGTATCTCTTGATAATTAATTACATATAAATATTTGATGTGATTTAATGAAGTAACTCGTGATTTCAGGACGTAATAAATTAAAGGAGGTTATTTAATGGAAAGAAATAAAAAGGGGTAATTACTTAGTAAAAGTAACTAAGGATGAATCACTTGGATTAATAATTAAAAGGGATTAATAATTCAGTGAGAGGCTAATTACTTAAGTAAGAAATTTCTGAAGGGTAATTACTATTTATGAGTAATTGAGCTTGAATTAATAGATGCAATTAATTTAGGATAAACATCCATAAATTTAGATTAAGTATAATCGCTTAATGGAAGTAATTATTTAATGATGAAATTTTAATGTAATTAAGGAATAATTAACCAAGGAGGATTAACTAAGATGAATGATTATGGGATGGTGAATCAATTGGGTTTGTAATTAATTAATAAGCAGGACTTAAAGGTATTTGATTGAATTCAATTATGGCTAATTAGGTTTATTAGGGATGGTGCATTTTGCTTGGGTATGATTAAATAATAATTAAATACTTTAAATGGATTAATATTGATACATCCTTATTTGAAATGGTTCATGAAATATTGTGTCTGGATGGGTAGAGAAAATGTGGTTATCTGTCAATGATAAATTGCTGAGTAATAAGGGTGACATCTTTATTTAAATTTTAATCGCATTTCACTTGAACAACACGTGTTATGATGAACTGAATTCGAAAAGACCGAAGTCGGGTATTAGTTAAACCCGAAACCAATTCGATTCTTAGAAATTGATGTGCGAAATAAGTGAGGTCTATATCAACTTATGAAGTAAAAATTTATATAAGTTACCAGGGTTTTAAATGAGTTGTATACTTTAGTATTTCACGTAGATGGGTTACTCACGCTGGTTTCCAGCCTGACCCGGGTGTTACTTTGATGTAATGCTCGGGTCAGACCGAGTATTACAGATTTTCAGGTAGGTACGTTCTGGAGCTCAGAAGACGAGCTGGATGGCTACAGCGTATAAAATATTTCCGCTGTATTATAGTTATGTATGTGAGACATGATAATTGTATATATTCAGTGACTGTATATATGTGAAATCTCTGATGTATATTAAATGAAATCGACAGATATAGTATTCTTTTGTAAACTGTTATTATTTATTATTATATTTTATCCGCTGCGAATGTGAGTTGTTGATGTTTCTGTTCTTCTTCTTCTATCTCTTTCTTCTTTTTCATAACTATCTGGAATTTTTGGGTTTGGAAATTCGGGTCGTTATAGTTATAGGTTCAATTGTAATCAAGATTAAAGAACAGAATCGGTAAACTGTATCAAATCGTACTCCATGGTGTGTTTGGCATCCCTGAAATCCAAGCAGCTATGATGTAGCCTATAAAATTTGGATGTGCATAGTATCCCATAAATCTAGTGGATGTGCTTTAGCCCGAAAATC
This sequence comes from Allium cepa, assembly GCA_030765085.1. Classification (NCBI taxonomy): domain Eukaryota; kingdom Viridiplantae; phylum Streptophyta; class Magnoliopsida; order Asparagales; family Amaryllidaceae; genus Allium; species Allium cepa. Next base: position 953,095,093 of record CM060941.1, on the reverse strand, counting down.
AAGTCACTCTACCTAGAAGTCGGGATTTAAAGGGTATATCTTGTAGCCTTGAAATCGAAATCTATTTGCATTTAATAGTTGAAAAGAAACCCGTACAAAGAATTGTATGAAACTGAATGTTGGGTATCTCCGAATTGGTATGAAATCCTAGTGTGTTTTTTCCTTTTTTACCTTCATTTATACTTTGATTCCACGATTGTTTCTATGATTGCTAATTACATCATTCCAAGTAGAATCTTAAAGAATTTGAAAATTATTCATATAATCCATTAAACACTATTCACCCCTACTCTAGTATTAATTTAGTCTTAAGGTCCATATTTCGCTGGCTCACAGCTACAATTTATTTAGCAAATTTAGTATTCATTATAAGGCGTACAATCATGACGATGTGCTAAGCATATGACACTAACGTGATGTTACTCGATATACATATAGCGTTGTTGGTGGATGTTTGATGTGGTTCATGGTCTGACACTAATTAGAGGTTCCTCGATGCATACGATAATTAGGACATGACACTATTGGTAGATGCCCGATGCAGTGAAATAGTTGACGTTGCCGTAAATTTTTAGAAACGGATGCAGTAGCCCCTAAGTCGTCTTTGACGCGAATCGACATTGCGAGTTCCTCTCAGTGCAAGTACGATAAGTTGCAATTGTAGTTTGGGTAATATAGTCCTAAGGATGAAATTTATGCGATCTTATGGTAGGAACATACCCAGAGGTTATTAGTTCGACCTATTGTTGATCACTTGTTTGATGCATTATTGATATGTTGTCTGGTCCATTGTTGATTAGTTATTGATTAGTCGTTCGATTAGTTGATTGACCCATAAGTATAAATCTCCATAAGAAATTGGGTGTATTTGTATTTAGAGCCATATTCATTAGGTTAATGTGACCAACCCTAGTAACTAATTCACAAGGACAAGTATTAGACCATAGGTTATGTAGATCATAAACGAAGTAAGTTGCATGTGATTGCCATATATTAGTAATACAACTCATTCGCTGGACCTTTGTCTACCTGCTCCTTTCATTTTCCCTATCACTAGAAGATAGGGTAACAATTGATTTAGTCAAACATAGTGCGTGAAGAAATGAGCTAGGCATTGGAGTCTATTATTCTTTGTTATTCTCCATGTAATAATTTATTATATTTATCAGACTATTTTGATATTCATGAACTTTGTTTATGAACTATGTGCTTTTGAGACGTTGTTTTAGAAATGTTTTTTCGTACAAATATCTTAGTTCATTTCGTTGTGAGATTTGGAGGTGTGGAATTTCTTGACTGTATCTTAGTCTATCTAATGTTTAAAAACCGATAGCTTGGTTTTTTGGGTACGGCACGAGTCCAAAAGTCAACTTTAGGCATTGGGTTAGTGCATCCGGAGGTGCGGGTTGTTCAGTTCACATTTTCAATGGTAATCATTTGAGCTGTGCTTAACCAAGTGTAAATCATCACACTAGCCTATACATTTGGGTTAACAATCTCAATATAATCTCTTCGATTAAAAATCCTAACTTAATCTTTTGGATTAGTAACACCAACATATTCTTTTGCATTAAAAATCCCAATAATAACTAGTTACTTGAATGTTGAATAACCTTTTTAGTGTCTGTATCCTATACTATATACCATTACACAAGTTGCAATTGAGGACGGGTTAACAAATCTATCTCCTCTATTGGATTCCCAGATCCTACTATAACGAATTTCTCCACCTACTCTTTTAACTTCCACCAATAGGTCATTAGAATCAACTATGAATAAGAGATTTTAATTGCGGTGTAATTGTGCACCGTGTTGAGTGTCATGTTCAATAACAACATGAAGTGAGCGCCTAGGACATCACCAAGTATGATATTTCCCACATGTTGCATGACTCCATTTAGCTACATGGACTCCCAAAAGGTAGAAGTGTGAATAAGTTTCTCCAATCCATCCTACCTGGCATGTACTGGGTCCAGGTTCAAACTAGGCTTTCTGTAGTAAAACATACGAATTTTAATTCAAACATCCGATCCCCTGTACAAAATTTTAATTATAGGCATTAGACAACCGGTTCTTTGTTCAAACATTTGATTTTGATTTCAAGCATCTGAATAAGAATTTAGACTTTTGAATCAGATCAGTTTTGAAATGTTTCTTCCTTGTTCCATAACTTTTGAAATTCAAACGTCTTAGTAAAGTTTCAGAAGTCTGAATATGAATTTTCTGGTATGGCAATTTTTTGTTTTATTTAAATCGTTCATCTTCTTCATGGATTTGAGTATACATTAAAAATTCGTTTTTAACAAGTTTATAGTTGTAGTTTTTGTTGATTATATATAACAATTCAATAATTTTTCTACATATTTCTAATCAATTATCTATATGTATTAAAGTACTGTAACAACCCGCTATTTTGGACCATTCAAATCGACAATAAAAGCATACATGTGTGACTTGAATAATTCAAAATACCGAATTGTTAATTTAAATTTGACAAACATAACATATATAGTAAATAAATCAGTCACGGATCACAGACACAGAGTAATAAAATGCAGCGGAATAGATAAGGAATAGTAGTTCATGAAGCTACTATATACATCAGAGTTAGAAATAAAATACATCAGAATTGTTCAAATGCAGTGAAGTCTCCAATGCAACAGATGACTTCTCTGAACCAATCAACTGGAAAGGCTGGAATCTGAGTCGATAGTTGGATTTCCAAATGAAGCTCGTCTCAAATGCTGTATCACTCAGTCTGACCCGAACGTAAAGCAAAACACAAAACACTCGAGTCAGGATTAACATTATTATATCAATAAATCCAACTTAAGTGAAATATCAACTGAAATACAAATAACTTAAGGGATGTTTGGGATAACCATCCTCTAAGGGTCCATGGAACTTTCTACAAGGTATAAATATACACTATAACACCGAGGTCATTTCAAATTAATATATACTTCACAACAAAAATAACTTTTCATTTCATATATATATTTTCTAAAATATACATAAATATTTATAAAGTAGAATATTTGTAGTTTCCTCAACTTAATAAATCGTTTTCAAAATCAACCCGACCTTCCCATTGAAATTAAATTCAATCTCAATTTTATCAATTTAGATTCAACTCAATTCCTAAAATAAACACTTAGATTTTATCGATCTCAAATTCGGATTTGTAATCACAAATTACCCCTTTATATTCAAAATATTTCAAACCTTGAGTATTTAATAATTTCAAAACTAAGGTTGGAATTTATATTCAACAATTTATTGTCCTATTATTTAGTTTTAAAATATTCACCAAATAAATCCATAAAATAAAACTCAAATTTCTAACAAATAAATATTTCCTTCAATTTATTTATACTAGAAATATTCATTTAATTTATTTTGAGTAAAAATCCAGTTATAAATATCGTACCTTTAAATTTCCCATTCAATAATTTCAAATCGATTTAACTAAATAAAATTCTTAATTTAATACCATTTCAGCTAAATCCAAATTTTATCTCCCTACCTCAATTTATCCTAATTATTGCAAAAATCTATTTGAAATATAATTTACATAAATATTTAACATAATTTATGTATTATATCAATATTAGTTAAATTAAATATTATTACTAAATCTATATATACAATTTTCATTTATATAATATCTTAAGAATCAAATTTATTAAACCATATATTTCTTTCCAAAATTATAGAAATTATTTTCAAAATATTTATATGGACCAACGGTGCCTGTAAATATTTCCTATCATATAGTCAAGTGCTACGAATATTTATCATTTGAATCTGTATACTAAATATATACGGGTGGATATCATTTCAACCCGTAATCCCAAATTCAATTAAATGAAAATCGCTTTGGTTTATCATTTCAACCCATAACGATTTTCTCATATTCTATAGTCTGTTCGGGTATGTATCATTTCAACCCATAGTGATTTCTAAACTACAGGGAACTCGCAGAGTGATAACAGAAAACACAATAAAATAACAGGCATATATCATCAATAACAATATAATATAAACAACAGGATATGGTGTCATATCCCACAGGTGAACAGTTACAGATAATAGCATATATAACAAATTTAAATAACTACAGCAGCATATTTCAATTGAAATCAAATTTAATAAATAAAAGAACGTTAATCGTGAGTGATTTGCTCAACTTTCGAGGTTAGAGAAGATAGACAACGAAGTTGAGTTACGAAATCGAAGCATGAATTACGAAGCAAAGCACGAAGGACATGGGTTTGTCGGACAAGCTGATAAATAGGAGTTGACGAAGTCAAATCAGAACTGGATTGATACGGATAGATGGTATAAGTGAATATATATATATATATAACTATATACTATATATATATAAATCAAATTCTAAATCCAAACATATATTAAATTAAATATATATAGGAATTCCAAATTCCGTTGTTTTAAACTAAAACTCAAATACTAACGTCAAACATATAAAAACAAATTATATGTTATAGTTAAAACGATATTGATTTTAACTTTAGTATTGATAAAATCAACTTAAACCCAAAATAGTGTATATATATATATAAATAACTATATGTAAGCTATTTATACATGTCACCACTACATTTGTGTTATATAAAATATATGCAAGCCCATTATAAATATATACAGACCCAATTAATGCGTGCCACAACCAATTTCAACCTGTACGTCCCTTTTTACATCACATCAAGGACTAGATCCAACTATCCAAAGTTTAAAATATAATATAATATATATATATATATATATATATGTACCTAGCTTATAACTTTTATAAACCTTATATATAAATGTACCGTGTTGTTTTTTTTTATACACATTTCAAATAATTCTGTAAATATACTGACTTTAAAAATCAAAGTTATTATAACATGTTTATAAACAAACTACAGACTAATATAAATTTATATAAAGAAAACTATGACACGTATCATAATTAAAACGAAAACAAATATGCGCATCTACTTAAAACCGAATAAAATATCCAATATATACATGAAGTTTAATCAAAAATCAAATCTAACTTTACCAAAAAAAACTGTACCAAATTTAACTTACTATATATGTATACATAGCAAATTACAAACTTATTTACTTATGTATGCTGACAGAATATATCTATAAACCTGAACCAAACCATACATATAATTAAATAAATAAGCTTATACTCAAGCAAGCCTGAAGAGAAAACTTTCAATAAATACTATTATTGTTATATATATATATGCACTTTTATTATTATAATATATATAAGCTAATTGATACAGGCTTTGGAAACTGGCAACAAATATATATGTAACTTCATAACTTAAAGAAAATTAACTTAATAAACTTATTTAATATAAACAACTGTACATATAACTGTTTTAAAACAAAAAATCAAGCAATTTAAAACCAAATATACTTCAACTTCGCAGCAAAATTATTGATGTAACACTTTATAACCGCCTTAAATACTTACACGTTAAAGCAACCGAGAAGAAGAAGGATGCGGACATGTCTGCAGGGGGAAAATGGCGACGTGGCCGCATGAGGCGGGCCTGGGGTGGTCGAGCTACAGGAATGGGGAAGCTAGAAAGCGGTGGAGACATGGTGAGGTGGCGGCCCGAGGCGGCGGGGTTGATAGGGTACGGAAGACGGAAGCAAAGTTTAAGTCATTTGGATGCGGCTTCGGTCAGTAGCTATGTGGCATCGCTGGTGAGTTTGTGAGGAGAGTGAGGCCGAGTGGAAGAACTGGATGGTGAGGGAAGAGCGGGCTTCGGCTGGCTCGGTGAGGTCGTGAGGGGTTGAGGATTGGATAGGAAGAGAAAGAAAAAAAAATATATAGAGGAGCTGCCATGCGCAAATTTTGGGAGCTGGAGTTGGAACATAAAAAAGAGAGAAGAGGAAAAGCTAAATAAAGGAGAGCAGAGAAGGAAAAAAGAGGAGTAGAAGCAGCACATACCAAAGATATAAATGCCGAGATATACGCAAGAGAACTGGAAATGTGTACAGTCAATAAAAGAAACGTCACAGTAACATACAAAATAAATAAATAAATAAATAAATAAGAAAAAATATATAAGAAAGGAAAGGAACGGCAACAGTCACGTTGATTCCGCCCAAAGATTTAATGCATTCTATTGTGATGGCCAGTTTCATAGATATAAAGGCATGGATGTGTTCTTTCCAGAGTTAAAAAACAGAAATAAAGAAAGAGCAGAAGAAACGTCCCATCATAAATATAAATATTAGTTTCAATAGAAATGTATAGAAATAATTATGGGTAGTGGGAAGGGTATAGTCATTGCACAAAACGAATAATAAAAGCAAGGATGAGGATTACAAAAAAATTTATTAATGGCTACGAAAGGAAAAGTCTATCTGAATTTGGAAAAAAAATTATCAAGCAATTAATAGTTTGATTGGATAGCACGTTTCAAATTTTGAAACCAAAGAAAGTAGTAAAGTCAGAGTTTAGGGTACAAGTATGACGAACAGTTTATTGGTTCCGTCGTGAACCGGACTTCAAAATACAGAAATAAACATACCGTAGAGATCAACACTGCAAGACGATCAAAACGGTATATAGATATCGGTGGTACGATTTAATTATAAAAATTCGAATTTTCTACTAGCGGAAAGTGCAGCAAAAACGTAGAAAAATAAGATCAACGAAGCTAAAGAAGTCCAAAATTGGAAAACGAAAAATGACGTCTTAGTCAGAAGATGATTTAGAATTTTTTTCTATGTAAAATATTTAGGTTTCAAAAATATTTTATTGTCAACAATTATTAGCTAGCTTGAATTTAATAGAATTTCACAATGAAATAAACTTTGGTAAAATTAATTGAAAATTTACCAACTGCTATGTATAATTGGACGAAATCCAAATATTAAATTTTTACCTCAAAATATTATTATATAAAATTTCTCAAAAGTTTCAATTAATTACGTTAAATAAAAACATTTAAAACTATTAAAATCTATGGATCGTTACACTCTCCCCCACTCAAAACTTTTCGTCCCCGAAAAGGTAGGAGGTAGGAGAATAGAACAACCAGAAATAAAATAGATTGAAAGACAAGATAAACAATTAATTTAAAACTATATAAATTTTGTTTGAAATATTTATTTGATAACTTCATTTGAAATTCAATTTTCTTTAATACTTTTCAAACTCCTTTGAAAACAATTATTTACATTATTACTTATATTTACAAAGAAGCTATTGAAATATTAAATCCAAAATTCATAAATTTTCATTTTGTTTCAAGATACCTTCCAAATATTATTATTAGATCACAAATCATTTTTTTCTAAATATGTTTTATTTTAGATAAATAACTTCTAAAATTTATAACACTAAAATTTCTATTAAACCATGTAGTATATAATTAAACAATATTTTTAAAGGATATATCCAACAAGGAAGGAAGGTAGATTTGGAAAACAGAATCAAGGTGAATAACTAAACTGAGCAGATAAGGTAGATGCAAGGAGTAGTATCGGGCACGAATAATTAATGTAGAACCATAAGAATTTAAATTTCAAATATTAATTCAAAATTTCTTTGTTGGGAAAAATACTTTTATAATAAATACCTTTATAATAATACTTTTATAATAAAATACTATTATATCAAAATAGATTTTCTTTCAAAAATACTTTTATAACTCGATGTTTCAACAAGTTTATCCTCGTTCTTGCAGACTCTGGCCATGCGTTGATCAGGCGCAAAGCTAGAATTCTTCAAGTACTTAGTAGACTTGTTTCAACACCCAGTGAAAATACTTGAAAAACCTTTAAAACAGATATGGAAAGTACAATCCAAACAGAACAACCAAACCAAAACCTTTGTCCGACCATGGTTCGCAGATACACAATGGTTACGCCTGGATCCCCCAGGAAACAATCCGTATCCGTAAGCTTTCTCAGCCCTGTGAGTTACGCCATGATGACTAGTAGAGTGCAGGGTACACAATGGTTACGCCTGGGTCCCCCAGGAAATAATCCGTACCCCTAGGCTGTCTCAGCCAGGCAGTTTCGCTACTATTCGCGACCTACACAGATTGTAGGATACACAATGGTTACGACTGGATACCCCAGGAAACAATCCGTACCCCTAGGCCAGACTTAGCCAGGCAATTGCGCTATGCAGTCACGAGAGAAAAAAACCATGGGTTACGCGAGGTGGGAGCACTCGAGTATTACATCCGGAAAACCAAAAATTAGAGAGAATAATATCGATAGAATGAATCCACGATGTGGCCGCAAAGCGGATATCAAGCAGAAGGCACTTTCCACATCTTTACTTCGAAAATATATATCATATAGTACCTTTTTCAAATCACTTTCAAATATCATACTAATATAAAGTCCATATATATAGGATTCCATTTTTCCCAAATCGAATACTTTCCAAAATCAATAGTAGATCAAATCATACTTATATAAAATTCGATTATATAAAATCTCTTTCCGAATTGAGTACCTTTCAAATCAATAGATTTCAAATCAACTTCATACTTATATAATCTATTTTATATAAGTTCGACCACTCCCAAATCAAGTGCTTAATAATATAAGGTTCTCAAATTTCAAATCATTTCAATATCAATTCAGTTTCAAAATCATATATGATTTCACCAAATTTTCTTCCAAATTAAATATCTAAATTTCAAAGTTCCCAAAATAATAGGTTTAGAAAATTATCCCAGTTTCCAAATTAAAATAAATCAAGTCAAACAAATTCATTTCCAAAAATCACCATATAAGTACTGGTTTTTAATTTAAATTTAGTTTCAAAACCAAATATTTTCTCAAAATCAATTATACTCAAAATGGTTTCCAAATTTATAATTATCCCTTTAAAACTTTTAAACTATCTATTTCTATTTGAAATATCCAATTTACCTTTCTGAAAACCATTATTCAACTATTTTTTTTCAAAACATTTCAAAACCAAATTTATATTCTTTATCAAACATTTTATACTCTTCGAAATTTCTTAGCTTTGAAAATTTAATCTCGATTTGGAAGTGTTCGAACATGCAAAATAGTTAGGGAAATCAAATTTTCAATTCAAGAGTTAAAAATCAACAATAAATCAATTATTAAATCCGAAACTCGAGGACTGAAAACTGGCCTCATTTTAAATTGTTTCAAATAGATACTTATATCTTTCTAAAATATCAAATTATACTTCCAAATTTGAAATCAAAAACGGTTTTACAAAATCACTTGCATAGAGAAGCTATTAAAGTGGCCTCTCCCCCACTCTGAAATTCGAAAATCAATGTCGATGATGCGTGCACTCATCACCGAAATTATTTACCAACGACATAAGTGAGTTCTGGACTTTTATTTTCTTGAAAACTTCTTTGAAATTTATTCAAAATTATTGGAATTCATTTAAACTCATTTGAAACATTTCTTATTCGAAAAAATACTTTAAATTGTATTATTTTTATATATTTTCCAAAATCTTAAAACCAATTTCAAAATACCGGAATTCAATTCTCGAATTTCAAATTTAACTCTACAGTTATAAATCATTTTTATATAAATCAATTTCTTATAATTTTTCAAAATTTCAAATCCCTTCAAAACCTTTTTATATAGAATAACATTTCTTATTTGCTTTATATATATAGGTATACAATCCTTATCGAAAACATTTTCACTTTTATATATATAAAAAAAATCATAGTTATCAAAATAAAATTTCGGTGTAAACAATTTCAAAAATACAAACAAAACCCGATTTTCAAAGGATGATTCATGAATGGATTTCAAAACAAGATAGCGATTTAATTTAGAGGAACTCCAATCAACAGAATCCTGATTCGAAGATAGACTCGATTGAAGATGAGATAATTAAATTACAAAATAGAAGATGGTTATACTTCTATAAATCGCGGGCGACCTTTACCGGTCAACCGTGATTCCAAAATTAGATCGGTGCAGAATTCTGAGGCAATTCGATATTCGATCGCCAGAGATATAGAATTCGGCATAATAATATATATCAGCATCGTAGACCGAGGATACAGAAATCTTCGGTGAGTCAATGCCAATTGAAAAGGAGTTTTCACCCCCTTTACAAATCATTCATTGGAGTTATGGGATACTCAAGAATCAAACGAATATTAATAGGGAGAGATAAAATGAATTTTGGAACCGAGGGACATTCCAAAATTCAAAGGAAATCGAGTCAAAAGGAAGAGATTCAACTCGAGCGAAAGTGATTCTGTAAATAAATTTACTATATATTTTAAGTTTTGCCTAGAGCCAAAGCTCCGATACCAACTGTAACAGCCCTTTATTTTGGACCATTCAAATCGACAATAAAACCATACATATCTGACTTGAATAATTCAAAATACCAAATTGTTAATTTAAATTTGGCAAGCGTAACATATACAGTAAATAAATTAGTCACAGATCACAGACATAGAGTAATAAAGTGCAGCGGAATAGATAAGGAATAGTAGTTCATGAAGCTACTATATACATCAGAGTTAGAAATAAAATACATCAGAATAGTTCAAATGCAGTGAAGTCTCCAATTCAACAGATGACTTCTCTGAACCAATCAACAAGAAAGGCTAGAATCTGAATCGATAGTTGGATTTCCAAATGAAGCTCCGAACTCCAAAGGTGAGTCTCAATTGCTGTATCACTCAGTCTGACCCGAGCGTAAAGCAAAACACAAAACACTCGAGTCAGGATTAACATTCTTACATCAATAAATCCAACTCAAGTGAAATATCAACTGAAATACAAATAACTTAAGGGATGTTTGGGATAACCATCCTCTAAGGGTCCATGGAACATTCTACAAGGTAGAAATATACACTATAACACCGAGGTCATTTCAAATTAATTTATACTTCACAACATAATATCTTTTCATTTCATATATATATTTTCCAAAATATACATAAATATTTATAGAATATTTGTAGTTTCCTCAACTTAACAAATCGTTTTAAAAATCAACCCGACCTTCCCATTGAAATTAAATTCAATCTCAATTTTATCAATTTAAATTCAACTCAATTCCTTAAATAACCACTTAGATTTTATCGATCTCAAATTTGGATTTGTAATCACAAATTACCCCTTTATATTCAATATATTTCAAACCTTGAGTATCTAATAATTTCAAAACTAAGGTTGGAAATTATATTCAACAATTTATTGTCCTATTATTTAGTTTTAAAATATTCACCAAATAAATCCATAAAATAAAACTCAAATTTCTAACAAATAAATATTTCCTTCAATTTATTTATACTAGAAATATTCATTTAATTTATTTTGAGTAAAAATCCAGTTGTAAATATCGTACCTTTAAATTTCCCATTCAATAATTTCAAATCGATTTAACTAAATAAAATTCTTAATTTATACCATTTCAGCTAAATCCAAATTTTATCTCCCCACCATAATCTATCCCAATTATTGCAAAAATCTATTTGAAATATAATTTACATAAATATTTAACACAATTTATGTATTATATCAATCTTAGTTAAATTATATATTACTACTAAGTCTGTATATACAATTTTCATTTATATAATATCTTAAGAATCAAATTTATTAAACCATATATTTCTTTCCAAAATTATAGAAATTATTTTCAAAATATTTATATGGATCAACGGTGCCTGTATATATTTCCTATCATATAGTCAAGTGCTACAGATATTTATCATTTCAATCCTTACACCAAATATATACGTGTGGACATCATTTCAACTCGTAATCCCAAATTCAATTAAATGAAAATCGCTTTGGTTTATCATTTCAACCCATAACGATTTTCTCCTGTTCTAAAGTCTGTTCGGGTATGTATCATTTCAACCCATAGTGATTTCTAAACTAAAGGGAACTTGCAGAGTGATAACAGAAAACACAATAAAATAACAGGCATATATCATCAATAACAATATAATATAAACAACGGGATATGGTGTTATATCCCGCAGGTGAACAGTTACAAATAATAGCATATATAACAAATTTAAATAACTACAGCAGCATATTTCAATTGAAATCAAATTTAATAAATAAAAGAACGTTAATCGTGAGTGATTTTCTCAACTTTCGAGGTTAGAGAAGATAGACAACGAAGTTGAGTTATGAAATCGAAGCATGAATTACGAAGCAAAGCACGAAGGACATGGGTTTGTCGGACAAGCTGATAAATAGGAGTTGACGAAGTTAAATCAGAACTGGATTGATACAGATAGATGGTATAAGTGAATATATATATATATATATATATATTTATATATATATAACTATATATACTATATATATATAAGTCAAATTCTAAATCCAAACATATATTAAATTAAATGTATATATAGGAATTCCAAATTCCGTTGTTTTAAACTAAAACTCAAATACTAACGTCAAACATATAAAAACAAATTATATGTTATAATTAAAAAAATATTGATTTTAACTTTACTATTGATAAAATCAACTTAAACCCAAAATAGTGTGTGTGTGTGTGTGTGTGTCTATATATATATATAAATAACTATATGTAAGCTATTATACATGTCACCACTCATTCATGTTATATAAAATATATGCAAACCCATTATAAATATATATAGATCCAATTAATGCGTGCCACAACCAATTTCAACCTGTACTTCCCTCTTTACATCACATAAAAGACTAGATCCAACTATCCAAAGTTTAAAATATAATATATATATATATATATATATATAAATATATAAATGTACCTAGCTTATAACTTCTATAAACCTTACATATAAATGTACTGTGTTGTTTTTTTTATATTTTAAAACATATTTCAAATAATTCTATAAATATACTCACTTTAAAAATCAATGTTATTATAACATGTTTATAAACAAACTACAGACTAATATAAATTTATATTAAAAAAACTATGACGCGTATCATAATTAAAACGAAAACAAATATGTGTATCTACTTATAATCGAATAAAATATCCAATATATACATGACGTGTAATCAAAAATCAAATCTACCTTTACCAAAAAAACTGTACCAAATTTAACTTACTATATATGTATACATAGCAAATTACAAACTTACTTACTTATGTATGCTAACAGAATATATCTATAGACCTGAACCAAACCATACATATAATTAAATAAATAAGCTTATACTCAAGCAAGCCTGAAGAGAAAACTTTCAATAAATACTCTTATTATATATGTATGTATGTATATATATATACACTTTTATTATTATAATATATATAAGCTAATTGATACAGGCTTTGGAAACTGGCAACAAATAAATACGTAACTTCATAACTTAAAGAAAATTAACTTAATAAACTTATTTAATATAAACAACTGTACATATAACTATTTTAAAACAAAAAGTCGAGCAATTTAAAACCAAATATACTTCAACTTCGTAGCAAAATTATTGATGTAAAACTTTATAACCGCCTTAAATACTTGCACGTTAAAGCAACCGAGAAGAAGAAGGATGCGGACATGTCTGTAGGGGGGAAATGGCGACGTGGCCGCATGAGGAGGGCCTGGGGTGGTCGAGCTAAAGGAGTGGGGAAGCTGGAAAGCGGTGGAGACATGGTGAGGTGGCGGCCCGAGGCGGCGGGGTTGGTAGGGTACGGAGGACGGAAGCAAAGTTTAAGTCATTTGGATGCGGCTTCGGTCAGTAGCTATGCGGCGTTGCTGGTGAGTTTGTGAGGAGAGGGAGGCCGAGTGGAAGAACTGGATGGTGAGGGAAGAGCGGGCTTCGGCTGGCTCGGTGAGGTCGTGAGGGGTTGAGGATTGGATAGTAAGAGAAAGAAAAAAAATATAGAGGAGCTTCCATGCGAAAATTTTGGGAGCGGGAGTTGGAACATAAAACAGAGAAGAGGAAAGGCTAAATAAAGGAGAGCAGAGGAGGAAAAAAGAGGAGTAGAAGCAGCACGTACCAAAGATATAAATGCTGAGATATACGCAAGAGAACTGGAAATGTGTAGAATCATTAAAAGAAACATCACAGTAACGTACAAAATAAATAAATAAATAAATAAATAAATAAATAAGAAAAAATATATAAGAAAGGAAAGGCAACAGTCACGTTGATTCCTCCCAAAGATTTAATGCATTCTATTGTGATGGCCAGTTTCATAGATATAAAGGAATGGACATATTCTTTCCGGAGTCAAAAAACAGAAATAAAGAAAGAGCAGAAGAAACGTCCCATCATAAATATAAATATTAGTTTCAATAGAAACGTATAGAAATAATTATGGGTAGTGGGAAGGGTATAGTCAGTGCACGAAACGAATAATAAAAGCAAGGACGAGGATTACAAAAAAAATTATTAATGGCTACGAATGGAAAAGTCTATCTGAATTTAGAAAAAAAATTATCAAGCAATTAATAGTTTGATTGGATAGCACGTTTCAAATTTTGAAACCAAAGAAAGTAGTAAAGTCAGAGTTTAGGGTACCGGTACGACGAACAGTTTATTAGTTCCGTCGCGTACCAGACTTCAAAATACAGAAATAAACATACCATAGTGATCAACACTGCGAGACGATCAAAACGGTATATAGATATCGGTGGTACGATTTAATTATAAAAATTCGAATTTTCTGCTAGCGGAAAGTGCAGCAAAAACGTAGGAAAATAAGATCGACGGAGCTAAAGAAGTTCAAAATTGGAAAAAGAAAAATGACGTCTCAGTCAGAAGATGATTTAGAATTTTTTTCTATGTAAAATATTCAGGTTTCAAAAGTATTTTATCGTCAACAATTATTAGCTAGCTTGAATTTAATAGAATTTCACAATGAAATAAACTTTGGTAAAATTAATTGAAAATTTACCAGCTGCTATGTTTAATTGGACGAAATCCAAATATTAAATTTTTATCTCAAAATATTATTATATAAAATTTCTCAAAAGTTTCAATTAATAACGTTAAATAAAGCCATTTAAAACTATTAAAATCTACGGATCGTTACAAGTACATTATCTATGTGTATTCGAAGTTATAGAGTCAAATCTAGGCAAATTCAAGAGAATATATATGTGCACTTTTTGTTTACCAAAATTTATACAAATCTTTTAAACAAAATCATATCTATAGAATTAGGGGTATATTTAATCTGATTTACCCTTCCATCCCAAATTACAGTGGTTATTCTATTAGTTCATTACCTAGGTTTTTTCAATCATTTGGATTAATAAGTATTTTGAACATAAACATTGATTCAAGTTTAAAAATCATTTATTTGGTTCTAAGAAGGTATATATATGAAAATTAACTAGTTATCTATGCCGTAGACATTTTGTAGATAAACCGACTCATCTCAAACAATCACTCGAAGAACTTCCTCTTCTAATTCAAGTCAAATTCCTCGAATCTATTCTTTACCTACTTTGTTGATTTTTGTCTCCCCTCCCACAATTTGGACCCTCCACCCTTTGATTCTTTATTTCTTTTTTGTTTTGTTTTAACATTAGAAATTGGAGAAGATATTTCAAAAAATTAGAGTTTAGGTTAAGAAGTCTGGGGGAGGAAGAGGTAGAAAAGAACGTTGGGGTTTAGAATAAAGATAGGTGAGGCTTATTGCTTTATTTTTGGTTGAAGAGTATGGCTATTACGGTAGATCTCGAAATTAATATTTACGGAAATGATACTAGATCTAGTTTTCGCTAATTCTGACATGTTTATTGATTTTAGCAAGTTATCTGCAAAAGACATTCCAAAAGTAATGGAATAGGTATCAAAGCTTAATTCTACTGTTTATGAAAATTTATTATTATGTCCTTTTATATAAAATTAAAATTTGACCCTTATTTGTATTTTAGTTAATTTATTTAAATTATCTAGGGTATTACATTTCACCTGACAAATTTTTGGTGGGAACTGGTGCTTCTATCTTTGCCTTTGGATTGACATATTTAAAAATTGACATGTGTCTCCACGTGTATGCATGATTTATTGGAAGAAAGATAAAAATATAGTGTTGTGTAAATTCTGTAAACAACCTAGAAATAAGTCAATGAAAACAAGTGGTAAAGGCATACTTTCACTCGAATGCATTATTTTCCTATTACAGTGAGATTGCAATGGTTGTATGCATATACCGATGTAGCGAAACATATATGATGGCATAGTTAATGATGACGAGATGAACATGTTTCATACCATCCTTCAAACGGTGAAACTTAGAAACATTTTGATATGGAAAATCTTAATTTTGTTAAAGAATCGTGTAATGTTAGATTTAATTTATGTATGGGTGGTTTTGCCTCATTTTCTTCATTCGGTACGCCTTACTCAACATGGTCAATCATTCTAACACCTTACAATCTCTTTTCTTGGATATGTGTGAAGAATCCATACATGTTACTAATCGTGTTTGTTCCTAGACCTAAAAATCCAACAAACTGGTGTACATGTACTTGCAACATTTGGTTGATGACTTGAAAAGGCTTTCGACAAAGGGTATTTTACCTATGGCGCTAATCGTATTTGTTCCTAGACCTAAAAATCCAACAAAGTGGATGTACATGTACTTGCAACATTTGGTTGATGACTTGAAAAGGCTTTCGACAAAGGGTTTTTTACCTATGGCGTTTCAAATAAAATGAAGTTTAGAATGTTTTCTTCTATATTGTGAATGATAATCGATTTTTCTGCATATAGGATTCTTTTGAATGGAATACTTGTGGAAAGTTCGATTGTCATGTTTGAAAGGATAAGGTAAAGTTATTTAGACTAACAAATAGCGGTAAATTGGTGGGATTGACATCGTCTTTGTTTGCAAGGAAATGACCATTTTATATTTGATAAAAATATAGCTATTAATTAGAGCCACTTTTCATTCTATTAGCAAAGAACTGTATGAGCTAATGCAAGATCATCCAAATATGCATGAGATAGGAAAAGAGCCAGAAATTCGCAGTTGTGACGCCCCACCTCTATACCCACGCTAGCCAAGGACACTACAGGGTAATGCCGTCAACTAACACGGAGAATAAGGCTGGTTAGGAGCAACCATCTATAGCCTTGCTCTAACTATCTATTGAATACATCGACAATAAACATACCAAGCAGGTCGACATACCCAATGAATACTTAAAAACAAAACCATAGGTGGTTGAATCTATCACAACAGAATATAACAACTCAAATGTAATATACATCACAGAACAGTTAATCATCATATACATATATACAGATACATAACAGAGTATACTAACTAATACATGTCAAGTGGTATAGCAAACCACAATATACAGACGAGTCAAAAGAATACATATCAGAGTTACTACAAAATAGGACTACACAAAAACTATAACGAAAAGGAACAAGCTGAATAGTCCATGCGGAAGCAAAATAGGCTAAGTCCAAAAGCACCTAACCTGAAACATCTCGGTTTGACCCGAGTATGAAATACACAGGTCAGTCTAGCTAAACAATCAGTTAGATAAACTGAACAACAAAAAACCTGCAAGGTTACAAAACATAATAGATATCTCTAAAAGAGATAACACAATCATCTAACGAAAGATGAATCATATAGAACAAGCCTCATATCATCGGCAACATATAAAAACAAAGGATAAGAATATCCCAAAGCAAGCCAAAAAGGCAATAACAAATACCAATAAGGTATACAAGTTCCACAAGGTAAACGTTATGCATCATGCGGCTCGTAATGACCAACATCGAAGGACGATACCTAGGGAATATACATATGAATGAAACATCAGAAAATTTGCTCAAGCTCAGTACTGTACAAACAAGGATCCATGAGCCCGAAGACTCCAAACCCAATATCACCCATGCGGCTCATAACGACCAACATCGGAAGCGATACTAAAGGGCAACCCAATATCACCCATGCGGCTCATAACGACCAACATCGGAAGCGATACTAAAGGGCAACAAACCCGAAGGCACAAACTCGAAGGCACATACCCGAAGGCAACAAACCGTAGTGGTGAAGGTCGAAGACCCAGTACTGGACACCACTAACTGAGGTGTCATAACTCTCAAAAAGGAATCCGAAAAGTGGTAACGTGAGTCCCATAACCACTCGTTCGCACTAAACGGTTTACTATCCGTTAGTTAATTTCACACTCAAAGCAGTACAAAGTTCACCTCATATCATCGGTAAACCAAACCAAAGGTCAAAACGATCAATTGAATAGGTCGGGGATTAATCGGAAAGATAAACACACAGATTCATGGTCCGTGTTTTGCCCAACCATTTAATCACCCTTCCACTACACTCGAAGTGCGAAAGTGTGTGTTTTAAATAGAATTTATAAATTGGAGAAACGAGCTTTTAAATGTGATTTGAGAGATTATTTTATAAAAACCCGTGGATGAAGTCAAAAATAAGTTATCAAAGTCAAAGAGGCAATAACCACCACTAAGAACCAACATGAATCGATAAAATCCGGAAAACCAATCAAAACGAGCATAAATAGGCAAAACAGGAAAACAGGAGCAGGTCAGTCGACTGAAATCCCTGTTCAGTCGACTGAAAATTGTCCAGAAAAATTTTGGGCTTCAGCTCAGTCGACTGAACAGAGGATCCAGTCAACTGAACCCAATTTCCTGCATTTTCTACTTATAACAAATGAAGTGCAAACTCTCCCAACTTTCAGCCGGACGAGCACGGACGCTAAGGGTTTACGCCTAGCGGCTACCCGGCCCTATAAGCACTTCAATGCATCACCAAAACATGATCAAAACATCAAAGTTAGGATCTCTATAGAATTGAACCCAAAACACTAAAAATTTGGGTATTCACTAATTCAATCCAAACTAAAAGCCAGTGCATATGAACAAGTGCTAAGAATTCATACCCAACATCAATGAAATCAAGAGAAGTAGATGTGAGTTCAAAACTCACCTTTAACCCAAAAACAAGAAGATGGAGCTCAATAACAAGGAGAAGACCAACCAAACACTACTTCAACTCAACAAGCTTCAACCTAAGAATAAAACACATATTTCCTAATTTAGGTTTTGGAAATTTTCTGAAATTGAAGAGGAGAAGAGTTGAAGAAGATGAAGAAGAGCTTACCTATGTCTTCTCTATGAATTTGGAGCAAAAAAAATCAAGTTGTAAGAGAAAACTAGGGTTTGCAAATTTCTATTTCCTCTTCCCTTCCACCATTTTCAGTTCTAGCTTAAGAAATGAAAGGAAATGAGGATGAATGAAGAGAAGGGGTTGGGTTAGGGTATTAGTTAGCTAGTGGGCTGAACCCAAACCCAAAACCCAATAGAATAAGGGTCAAATTTTCACAAACTCCAAACATATCAAAGATTATACTCAAAAAGATGGCAAACGCCATTTTGGAACCAATGGAGGTAGTTTCGAGTTCCAATTCGACCATTTGTAGAAAGTAACATTTCGGACCCAAAATCCGACTAACGACGCTATATTCAAATAAAACATTTAAATATATAATCGTTAATATGCGGGTTGTTACAACGGTGAAGAAGGGCGTCCCAATTGGTATACACACGGTATAAAATGGGAGTTTCCATATTGGAAAAATCATAAACTTTGATAAAAAAATAAATGTAATGCATAATGAGAAAAATGTGTTCAAGAACTTCTTTAACACAATAATGAACGCAAAAAGAAAAACTAAAGACCGTTTGAAGTCAAGAAAGGATATTGTGTTATACTATAATCGTCCTAACCATAAAATTGATAGTGGATGACCAAATTTCAAAAAATCTTGCTGTTTGAAACGACCAATTATTTTCCATTATTCAATTCGAAAATAATCTACACATGCCGGACGTGAATAGTATAAAATAACAGATTGTAATAAAAATTCGGAGCAAATGAAAATCAAATCACGGAATCACAGACACAGAACCTCAGGATATCTCGCAGCGGAAAAATAAATACCATAGTAGTTCATAAAGCTACTATCACAAAGTCTCAAAACCAAATACAAAATACATAATATCGTCTGAAAGTAAATATGACATCAAATCCCAAATATAAAGAAGTCTACTAATACAAAGATGACAGCAGAACAACAAAACTGAAATATAGATAACTAGATAGGCTGATAAATCTCCAGCGATTCCAGACCTCCAGAGAGTGGAAATCCAAATCTGTGAATAAACTCAAGCTAACCCGAGCGTAAATAAAAAACAAACACTCGAGTCAGGATATATATACTTATCCAATGTAAACCATCTCAAGTGAACTGTAGTAAAGGAACAAATAACTCAGAAGATGCTTGGGACCGCCCTCCTCTAAGGATCCGTTAAACTATTTACTATATAGTATGTTGTGCTATTATAATAATGTCTAACAGTAAAATAAACATACTTTTAAATAGCGTTAAGGCTTTACATTTTCCACCTTAACACAAATAATTCCAATAATCTATACACTACCTGCATATCTCCTGATCGGGAGACTACGAGAAGATACTGCATAGGTACGACACAAATAGAAACTCGTTGTAAAGGCTCAATGTGGCAGGTGACACGACACACAAGGAAATGCCAGGTTAGATATACCAATTACGAACACGGGCAGGTGGTAACGCGGTAGCCACATACGCCCACCTCGGAACACAATCCCAAAATCGGAGGGTGGCCACCAAACAATTACAAAGTAATAGAATGGTATCGAAGAAATGCGTCCGACAAGAGGAGCCACCCTTTTTGGCCCGAGATCGCTCCTGCTTTAACCATCTTATGCCAACTCACGGGAGTTGGGTCCACGTAACATATCATAAGAACGTCGCCACCATCCTATTTCATTCTGGAATCTCCACCGTGTACACAGTTGTCAAAGTGGTTTTCGGTATCGACAGAGAGTATGTCCATATCCGATCTTGGTCTCTTTGCCAACCCATCGTTATTATAATCGTAGTTATAACTTTTAAAAATAATACTTTATTCTTCAATATAAAATATCATTTCAAAACCCAATTCTTTATCCAATAAAGATTTAATCATTTCCAATTCATTTCAATATTTCAATATATCATATCCTTTCAAAACTTCTCTTTTAAATCATTATTTAAATTCAAGTTCAAATATCAAACTTATACCCTTTTAATGTTCAAAGATAACATTCATTTAGTTCAATTCAAATCATCCTTTAAAATGATTCATTTTTCAATTTATTTCATTCATTTAAATCATTTAAAAGTGAAGTTATTATTCTTTCAAGTCAAGTATTCAAATTTCAAAGTTTCAAGTCATTCGGAGTTCATTTACTAAGTCAAAACACATAATTATTAAAATTTCAGCCTTACACGGCATTTAAAAAAACTGTTATAAGTTATACTTGGAAACATTTTGATTCGGAAAAGACGACACTCAAAAACTGTTGTTGAAACTCAGTTTTAGTTAAATTTTAGTTTAAAACATGAAAGACAACATTTCCAGAAATGCTGTAATAGCTCAGGTTTCAAAACAAGGGTTTTTATTCATTTCTGCAAAGACAGCAGACCACTACAGCATTTACAGAAATGCTATAATAGATCTGAGTTCCATTTTGGCTTATAAGTTCAACTACAGCAACTACAGCATTTCAGAAATGCTGTAATCGCTCTTTTTACTCAATTTTAGTTCAATTCAGAAACTGTAGCATTTTTGAATGCTATTAAAAGTGAATTCCAGATTTTTAGTGTATTTTCAACAAATAATAGTCTTCATTTTAAACTCTTTAAACACTTTAAAAATCATAATTTAACACTTAAACAAATTCCTTTAATAAATACAGGTGTAAAATTTCCAATTCTTCACATTTTAAATAAGCAACTTAACACTTAAATGTTCCTCCATTTTTTCTTCTCAAATAAATTTTAGTTTCTAATTTTTATTTATATAACTAAATTTTGTTTAACAAAATTCCAATTTCCACTTAAGTTATATTTCAAAATTCAATACAACTATTCATTTTTCCTAACATTTTAACTTATAGAAAAATCCAAATTTCTATATTTAATAACTAAAAATCCAATTTAAATCAAATTTTCTTATATATACACTTTTAAAATTACTTAAAATTTCCAGAAAATTTATAAAAATAACCACGGGCCTATATATAGTTTTCTAACATAGGTCAAGTGATACGAATATATATAATTTCAATCCGCGGTTTACAAAAATATCCGGGTTCTATGATTTCAAACCCGCAATCTCAAGTCAAAATAAGTAATTTAAAAACTGTTCAGGCTTATCATTTTAGCCCATAACGATTTTTCCTTATTCTAAAGTCTGTTTGGGTATGTGTCATTTCAACTCATAGTGAACCTAATCTACAGGGAACTTGCACTGTGATAAACAGATATAAATGAACAATTTAACAGTATACAACAGTAACAGGTGATATGACATGTAACAGGTGAGATGATATGCAATTTAACAGGTTTAACATCATATATATAAAATCATATGGCAGTTATTACATCATAAATATTTTTCTACACATTCAGTTATTGTTGTTTTACAACTACATAAGTATGAATGACGTGTGAGCTTTACTCACCTCTAATTGCTGAAGATTTCAAAATCAAAGGCACAACAGAAAACAAAGCATGATGACACGATTACGGACTTGAGTGGAGAGCAAATCCAAGCTACAACTCTTGTGTACAACCCAAAACAAACAATCAAAACAAACACAATTCAATACAACTTTAAAATGCAATAACTTTGAAATAAAAGAGAATACGATTTGCCAAACTTTTTGCCTTGCTTCCTCAAACTTTTGTCATATCCTAGGGTATGGTTTGGTTCAGATTTGGTCAAATTTTGGCTCAGGTTTGGGCTAGCATGGGTCGGGTTCAAGGCATGAACAAGGTGGAGTTTTCTACATGAGAAGGTGAAAGGGTTTTAGGCAAGTGGTGGAGTTTTGATTGGCTAAAGGGCTCGGCCATGGGAAGTGGGCTCAGCCTGTGGGTGCACCATGACTAGATAGAGCTTGGTGGGGTGTTCTGTGGTCAGGTCCGAGGTGGCGGTGGCTGCAATGGTGGTGGTTAGGGTGGTTGTTGAAGGAGATGAAGCAAAGGAGGTCAACTAGCATTGTTTTTTAGGCAATAGGTTGCATTCTAGAGGGTTTTGATCGCCATAGGGGCTCAGCCTTGGTCAAGATCAGAAGAGTGGCTGGTGGTGATGTCATGGAAGTGATGTAGGGTGGTGGTGGCCGTGGAACAAAGGGGAGGCCGATCCAAACAATGAAAAGAAAAAGGCAAAATTTGCATAGAAATAGGAAGAAAAGTGGAAAAGGAGATG
The DNA here is from genome assembly GCA_030765085.1 of Allium cepa. NCBI lineage: Eukaryota > Viridiplantae > Streptophyta > Magnoliopsida > Asparagales > Amaryllidaceae > Allium > Allium cepa. The sequence goes on along the minus strand of CM060941.1, from coordinate 953,071,780 downwards.
GAGACCATTACCAAAATTTTGTTGAAGCCGTGAGAAATGAGGAGCTAAGAAATTTTTCACATGAAAGGTAAAGAAAATACACGGCTAAGAAATGTATTGTACAACCAAAATGCAAATAAATGAGGAGTTGTGAAAATGAAGAGTTTTGAAGGTGAAAAGACTTAAGTTTTGCAACTTTTTTAAACCTTTGGCATTTCCTTTTCTTTTTAATTGTATATAAACAAAATAAACTCAGAAATATACTTTACAACTGAAACAAAGTAGTAGGAAACAAAAATAAATATTTAAATTTAAAAGAAATGGAAAAATAATGACAGAAATTGCTCAAAAATTGGAAACAGTGTCCAAAAATTACAAAAAAATCACCAATGGCTTTGGAAAATTATTTACTTCATTTTAAAAATATTATAAGACAAAATTTGGAATAAAACAATTTTTAAAACATTTTCAAAGTGAAATAAATAATTAAATTCATAGGAAATATCAAAAGAATTGAAGAAATTGCTTAAAAATAGGAAACAGAACATGAAAATTTCAAATAAATTACCGTTAATTCTAGAAAATTTTCTACTCCACTATAAAAATAATTTAAAACAAAATTTTAAGTAAATAAGTTCAAAAAAAAATTCAAAATGAAATAAATTCAAATAAAATAATGTCAAAAATATTAGGTCGTTACACTTTCCCCCACTCAAACCTTTTCGTCCTCGAAAAGAATGGAAAGAAGGAAATAAGAAAAACAAGATAGAAAAACAAAATAGTACCAGGAATAAACAATTCTGGATTTGAAGCATGAATGCTCTCTTCCGTCTCCGAGTACAATCACGATCGTCAGTACTCCACTGTACTTCGACCAGACTAACGGATTTCCTTCTTAGCTGCTTCGTATCTCTGTCGACAATATGAAGTGTGTTAACGCTAAAATTTGAACGCTAACACCCTGGTGTATGAAGTGAAGTTGTGAAAGCACCACCCGATGATTCGGGAGCAGAGTATGAGCAGAAAATCACAGAAAAAGCAGTAAACAACAGCAATTTTATAGTGGTTCGGCTTAAGAGAGAGCCTACGTCCACTTTGAATATCTTTATTGACGATTTGATTACAAGTCGATGCAATTACACTTTGATTACAACACACTTCAAGTTACAAGTGACTTAGAACGAGTAGCCTAAACTCCAATGTCGATCAAAATCTTCGAACTCATGTTGGACATGCATGACTTCTTCGTGGAGTTCTTTGAGGCTTTTCTTTGTATCTCAAAAGCTTTAAGTGTTGGAGTAGTTCGGAATGCAGCAGAGTAACGGCGCTTGAAATGAATGAGCCAAAAGTCCCCTGCTAGTTGGAACTAGGGTCGTATTTATAGGCATTTTTCGGAGTAAGGTCGTAGGTCGTGACCGACCTAAGTAAGGTCGTAAGTCGTCACCGACCTAGGAAGCCCTGGCTCCCCTTCTGTAAGTATATGCGTGCTTCCTCCAAGTTCTAGTTCGTGCGCGACCTAATACACAACGGCCCAACGAAAACGGCTTCTTCATCTATGTATTTAGGTCGTTAGCGACCTATCATAGATCGTGAGCGACCTATCATAGGTCGTGAACACCTTCCTGTAGCCATAGCTAGAGCCTTTAGGTCGCAGAATTCCATAGGTCGCAGCTTCCCTTAGGTCGTAGAGTTCTGTAGGTCGCAGCTTCCCTTAGGTCGCATCTACTTTTAGGTCACTTGATCAGTTAAGTCGCTAGGCTGCTCCATCTCTTAGGTCTCTAAGGACTGAAGGTACTAGGTCGCATAAAGACTTTAGGTCGATAAATCCTTTGACTCGTTAGGTCGCTTGCTTGCTCATCTGGTTAGGTCGTGAACTAGACCATTGAGTTTGATAGGTGGCCTACCAATTCAGCCGTTAGGTTGCGACTTTCTATAGGTTGCGACTTTCTATAGGTCGCTAGGCCATTCCTGTAGTTAGGTCGCTCCATATCTTTAGGTTTTAGGTCGCTAACGAAGAGGAGTTAACAAAGTGGATTCCTCTCAACAGTTAGATTAGGCTCAATATCCAAGCTGTCAAGAGCAGAAGGCTGAACAAACAAAGATGGGTCATGAAGATACCGGCGAAGATGTGAGATATGGAATACATCATGCACTCCAAAAAGCTTCTCGGGTAATTCCAGACGATAAGCCAAGCCACCAACTCTTTGCACAATACGGAAAGGACCAATGAACCTAGGAGAAAGCTTCCCTTTACGACCAAAGCGAAGAACATTTCTTAAGGGAGAGACCCTAAGGAAAACCAAATCACCAACAGCAAACTCATATCACCAAAGCGAAGAACATTTCTCTTAATCTTCTCTCTCAGAATCTTCCAAAATCATATCAGGACCAAGAACCAGACGATTACCGGGTTCAATCTAGCAAGATGGAGATCGACAAGGTCGTCCGTTTAAAGCAGCAAATGGAGACATCTTGATACTGGCCTGAATTCAAAGATAGAAGGAGATAGATGAAAGATTAAGATAAGCTTAAAATATAAAATAAGATTATACCTGATAACTATTATTGTAGGTGAATTCGATAAGATGCAAATGGTCTTCCCAAGATCCACCATAATCAAGTACACAAGCACGAAGAAGATCTTCGAGCATCTGATTCACTCTCTCCGTTTGACCGTCGGTCTGCGGATGGTAAGTAATGCGCAGATTCAGATGAGTACCCAAAGATTCCTGAAAAGCTTTCCAGAACTGACTGGTAAAGATAGGATCACGATCACAAACAATACTGAGTGGAACACCATGGAGACGAACAATCTCCCTCATGTAGATCTCAGACAAGCTAGAAGCAAAACGGGTGGACTTGACCGGAATAGAATGAGAAGATTTGGTAAACCTATCCAAAATAACCCAGATACTCTCATTGCCTTTCCTAGACCTCGAAAATCCATCAATGAAATCCATGGAAACCTGTTCCCACTTCCAGTTGGTAATACCTAGGGGCTGCATCAAACCAGGGGTCTTTTGATGATCGGCCTTGACTTGCTGACAAGTCGCACATCAACTAACAAAGATAGAGACATCTCGCTTCATCCCTCTCCACCAATAAAGCCTCTTCATATCCTTATGCATCTTCGACACATCAGGATGAATAGAAAGTCTGGATCGATGATTCTCCCGAAGCAACTTCTACCTCAACCCATGTGCATTCGGGACACAAATCCTGCCATTAATCCTCAAAATACCACTATCATCAATCTGAGCTCCACTACTACCACTACTACCACTAACCCTGCTCCGAACACTCTCCTTAATAAGCCTAAGCATCCTATCCTCATTCTGCTTAGCCTTGATATGATCCAGAAGAGGAGAAGAAACAACAAGCTGACACAACAAAGCCTTCTTCCAACTCAGAGCATCGCCACAACATTAGCTTTACCAGGAGTATAGCTAATATCAAGGTCGTAAGAAGCCAGAAACTCAAGCCAATGAACTTGCCTCTTATTCAAATCCTCTTGGGTGAAGATATATCTCAGAGACTGATGATCGGTGAAAAGCTCAAACTTGGTTCCAAGCAGATGATGCCTCCAAAGCTTCAAAGCAAAGACAACAGCAAGCAACTCTAAATCATGGGCAACATAAATAGCTTCATGGGTTTTCAACTGACGGTTGGCATAGGCTATGACCTTACCATCCTACATGAGAACAACACCCAATCCCTCGCGACAAGCATCAGTATATGCCGTCAATCCTCCACTTCCGTTTGGAATGGTAAGAACTGGTGCGGAAGTTAGCTTGCTCTTTAACTCAGCGAATGCAGCTTCACACTTCTTATCCCAGATAAACTTTGCATTCTTACGAGTAAAAGCAGTGAGCGGTGCAGCAATCCAAGCAAAATTCTCAATAAATCTCCGATAGTAACCGTCAAGGCCCAGAAAACTACGAATCTCAGAAGGAGTCTTAGGAGTTTCCCAATCTTGTAACAGAAATAGGGAGATAGAATGATTAAATGATAAAGGAAAAGAGAAAGAAGGAAAGACTTACATTGATCGCGGCGATCTTGGCTGGATCAACAGAAACTCCATTACCAGAAACAATATGTCCAAGGAATCGGAATTCATCCTTCCAGAAATGGCATTTAGAAAATTTAGCCTTCAATTGATGGCTTCTAAGAATCTCTAGAACAGATTTCAAGTGCACTCATGCTCTGCCTTGGTCTTAGAAAAGACAAGGATATCATCAACAAAGACTAGAACAAATTTATTAAGAACATCACGAAAAACACGATTCATCAAATCAACAAAGAAAGCCGGAGCATTAGTTATATCAAAAGGCATGATTAACCATTCAAAGAACCCATTCTTAGTCTGGAAAGCAGTCTTGGGAATGCTTTCCTCAGCAACTCTGAGCTGGTGAAAACCTATGGCAAGATCAAGCTGAGAGAACCAAGTAGCACCATAAAGCTGATCAAACATATCATTGATGCGGGGAATTGGACATCTGTTTTTCATAATAAGCTTGTTTAGCTCCCTATAATCAACACACATCTTCAAAGATCCATCGGACTTAGCGACGAAAACCACCGCTGCTCACCATTCTGAATGGCTAAGTCTGATCAGACATTTGGAGAACAAGTCCTCAATTTTCTTTGCTAACTCAACCTTCTTGCGAGGTGCCATTCTTCTAGGAGGAAGAACAACAGGTCGAGCACCAGGAATAAGATCAATGCGGAAATCTATCTCCCGCTTAGGAGGAAAAGCAGTGACTTCACCAAAAACATTAGGAAAGAATTTGACCACACGAATCGAATGAAAATCATACGGAGCAGAATCCAGAGAATAATTAAAACTGCCAGCAAAATACTGAGGCATGCGACACTGAATAACAAAGGAATTACCCAGATCATCCTCAAGATAAATAGGCCGGGCTTTACAAGAGATATAAGCATCATGCCTACCAAGCCAATCACTACCAAGCAACAAATCAAAAACATCGAAGCCCAAAACATAGAAATGACCACTGAAACGATGATTAGAATAAAGAAGCTTCACTTGTTTACAAATCCTATTAAGGTTTGCGGGACTGCCAATTGGATTTGAAATGCATAAGGATTCAAAAACATACCCAGGAGAAAGCAGATGCTCAAACTTATCACACAAATCAATAGATGTAAAACCATGGGATGCATTAGTATCAAAAAGCACACGAACAGGATGCTGAAATAAAGAGGAAGAACCCTGGAGAGTACCTTGGTCATCACTAGGAGCTAGAGGAGCAGGTGTTGGAGAAGAGGCAGAGGTGACAGCAAATATACCAGAAGGCTTACCCATTTGTTGGGTAGGGCAATCTTTCCAGAAATGGCCAGGCTGGAGACAGATGTGGCAAAGATCACGCCTAGCTGGCTCAGCAGGGGGAAGAATGGCAGTACCAACAATAGTAGGACAACTATTCGCATAGTGTCCCTTCTGGTCACACTTGAAGCAGGTGATGGAAGAAAGGTCAACTGGCTGCCTCTGAGATGGAGCAGATGATGAAGATCCCAAACAAGGATTCTTAAGCCAATTCTTCTTCTGTTGTTGGAAACTGAGCTTTCTCTTCTTAGAATTTGCAGAAGAAGTCTGAGATGAAGGAGAACCAACAGAAGCAGGACCCTTAGAAGTAGGGTTCTCATAACGAAAAGCCATATCCATAAGCTGGGTAAAAGTGCTATGAACATGAAAAATGAGCCGACTATAGTACTTGGGACGAGCACCAACAATAAACTTCTCATTCTTCTTGAGAGGAGTGTCTATTAGGCCAGGTCCGAACTTAGAAAGTTCGTTAAACTTCCTCTCCTACTCTGAAAAAGATATGCTTCCTTGCTTGAGGTCCATCAACTCCCTATAAAGCTAGGATTTCCCGGCTTCGGGCATCCACTTAGCAACAAAAGCCTCCCTGAGAAGAATGATAATTAAGCTAAGAAAAGGCACGAAAAGATAGAAAAAACCTAATTCAAAAAACACATGAAGATACAATAACTGTTCCCAAGTAAGATTAGCCTCAATAGTGTTAGCCGTAACAGACTCCCACCAATCTTGGACAGCCTCCTGCAACTGCCATGCGGCTAACTGACGGTTTTGGGCATCAGTAATCTCAAAACCAGTAAATATCCTCTCGATATTCCTCAGCCATTGCTGAGCCTCAATGATAGACTCAGAACAAGTGAACTTGATTCCTCCAAGCTGAGTAAATTCTTTGCAAGGAACAGTGAAACAGGCAGGAACTGGGGCTGGGGCAGCACACGAACCTGACCTCTAGCATTTCTACGATTCATCCTGAAAATTCAAGAATGAATATTAGGACAAAGGTAGAGATAAGATAAAATAAGACAAGACAAGATAAATGCACTTGGATGAGCATCCTAATTATAGAAATTTCTAACAAGGTAGATATGAAAGGAAAGAAGTTAGAAAATTTTTACTTTTAAAACAATAAATTTTTTATATCAAAATAATCTTTGAAAAATCCTTAGAAAATCATTTTAAAATCATTTATACTATGAAAATACGTTCTCTCACAAAGAAATGATTCTGAAGTTGATTTCACTCAATCTAGGATATTTCTATCCTATCTCTAATGAGTTTTTGCTCCGCAGGCTATGGTTTGCCTAAAAACCAAAGCTCTGATACCAACTGTAATGACCCATTATTTTCCACTATTCAAATCGAAAATAATCCACACATGTCGGACTTGAACAATACAAAATAACAGATTGTAATAAAAATTCGGAGCAAATGAAAATCAAATCACAAATCACAGACAGAGAACATCAGAATATCTCGCAGCGGAAAAATAAATACCATAGTAGTTCATGAAGCTACTATCACAAAGTCTCAAAACCAAATAAAAAATACATAATATCTGTCTGAAAGTAAATACGACATCAAATCCCAAATACAAAGAAGTCCACTAATACAAAGCCGACAACAAAACAACAAAACTGAAATATAGACAACTAGATAGGCTGATAAATCTCTAGCGATTCCAGACCTCCAAAGAGTGGAAATCCAAATCTGTGAATAAACTCAGGCTGACCCGAGCGTAAATAAAACACAAACACTCGAGTCAGGACATATATACTTATCTAATGTAAACCAACTCAAGTGAACTGTAGTAAAGGTACAAATAACTTAGAAGATGCTTGGGACCGCCCATCCTCTAAGGATCCGTTAAACAATTTACTATATAGTATATTGCGCTATTATAATAATGTCTAACAGTAAAATAAACATACTTTTAAATAACATTAAGGCTTTACATTTTCCACCTTAACACAAATAATGCCAATAGTCAATACACTACCTGCACGTCTCCTGATCGGGAGACTACGAGAAGATACTACATAGGTATGACCCAAACAGAAACTCGTAGTAAAGGCTCGATATGGTAGGTGACACGGCACACAAGGCAATGCCAGGGTTGATATACCAATTACACACACGGGCTGGTGGTAGCGCAGCAGCCACATACGCCCACCTCAGAACACATTCCCAAAATCGAAGGGTGGCCACCAAAAAATCACAAAGTAATAGAATGGTACAGAAGAAATGCGTCCGACCAGAGGAGCTACCCATTTTGGCCCGAGAGCACTCTTGTTTTAGCCACCTTATGCCAACTCACGGGAGTTCTGTCCACGTAACATACCATAAGAACGTCGCCACCATCCTACTTCATTCTGGAATTTCCACCACGTACAAAGTAATCAAAGTGGTTTTCGGTATCGACAGAGAGTATGTCCATATCTGATCCTGGTCTCTTTGCCATCCCATCATTATTATAACCCGTGGTTATGACTTTTAAAAATAATACTTTATTCTTTAATATAAAAAATCATTTCAAAACCCAATTCTTTATCCAATAAAGATTAAATCATTTCCAAATCATTTCAATATTTCAAATTATCATAACCTTTCAAAACTTCTCTTTTAAATCATTATTTAAATTTAAATTCAGATGTCAAATTTAATACCCTTTTAAAGTTCAAGGATAACATTCATTTAGTTCAATTCAAATCATCCTTTAAAATGATTCATTTTCCAATTTATTTCATTCACTTAAATCATTTAAAAGTGAAGTTATTATTCTTCCAAGTCAAGTATTCAAATTTCAAAGTTTCAAGCCATTCGGAGTTCGTTTACTAAGTCATAACCCATAATTATTAAAATTTCAGCCTTTCACGGCATTTAAAAAAAACTGTTATAAGTTATACTTGGAAACATTTTGATTCGGCAAAGACAGCACTTAAAAACTGCTGTTAAAACTCAGTTTTAATTAAATTTTAGTTTAAAACAACAATGTAACAACCCGCATATTTATCGATTTTATATTTAAATATTTTATTTAAATATTTTATCATTCGTCGGATTTTAGTCCGAAAACCTACTTTTTGCATACGGTCGAATTAGGACTCGAGACCACCTCCATTGAGTTCAAAATGCCGTTTGCGACCTTTTTGAGTATAAGCTTCGATATGTTTGGAGAAAGTTGATTTTTACCACTTTGTCATTTAGGGCTTTGGTTTGGGCTGAGCCAATTAACCACTTACTAACTCAGTCCCAATCCCCCTCTCCTCTTCATTACTTCATTCCAACTCCTCAAACTCAAGCTCCAACTGAAAATGGTGGAGAGGAAAGGGAATTAGAAACTCCAAGCCCTAGTTCCTCTTGCTAGCTCATGTTCTTGCTCCAAACTCAAGAAGAACCCATTGGTAAGCTTCTCTTCTTCTTCTCCAACTCTTTCTCCATTCAATTTCAGAAATTTCCTAAACCTAACTTAGGGAATGTTTCTCTTTTAAGCTTAGATTCAAGCTTCTAGTGTTGAGATTGAAGAGTGCTTGTTCTTGCCATTGTTTTCAAGCTTCATCTTCATAAATTTAGTTCAAAGGTGAGATTTTTATCTCACATCTATGACTATAATTATCTTTGGTTGTTGGGTATGAATTCCTAACACTTCTTCATGTGCATTTTCTCTTGATTTGGATTGGTTTTGTGAATATTCCAATTTTTGGGTTTTTAAGTCAAATTTGTGTGAAAATCCTTTTATGGATGTTTGATCATGCTTTTAGTGATGCACCGAGGAGCATATAGGGCCGGGTTGCCGGTTGGCATAAACCCTTAGAGCCAATGTTCGTCCGGTTGCATTTTGGAAGAATTTGCTCTTCATTTGAATAGGCTGAAAAACAGCCCAGGCATGATTCAGTCGACTGAAAACTCTGTTCAGTCGACTGAACCTGGAACCCGAAAGTTTCCAGGCATGATTCAGTCGACTGAAAAACTCTGCACAGTCGACTGAACCTAGAAACAGAAAGTTTCCTGAACCTAGAAAATTTCCAGGTACAGGGTCAGTCGACTGAAAACTCTGTTCAGTCGACTAAACCTGCTGTTTGAGTCCAATTTGCCTTTTTGGATTGAATTTCCAATTTAAATCGATTCGTGATGATCCTATTTGTTGTTATCATTTATTATGACCTTGATGACTCCTTTTTAGGGATTTTTGAATATCCATTTCGATGGATTCTTTATCGGTTTCTTTGGATTTTATTCACATCTTCGTATGTGAATTTTAGTGATCGATTGTTCTTACAATCTTCTTTGTGATTTGTCACTTTAAAAATATAAAGGTTTTCTATACTAGTAGTAAATATCAAAACTCTTTCTTATAATGATTTCAACTCAACTTTAATACCAAATTCATTTATAAAACAGTTTTCCAATCTATTAGTATATACAAACCTTACCTCACTCGTATGAGAAATCTAATTAAACGACTTAGTAAAAGGAGTGGTATGAAACGCTTGCGTTTACTTTGTTGGTTAATTCTTGGACTTGTTCGATTGAAACTCTTGTGACAATTTCTAGTGGAGATCTACAATTTGTTCGTAAATATTTAAGTTAAGCTAGTGGTTATGGGACATGAAGCTAAGCTCATATATTTACTAGCTTACTGTAATCGACACTTCTCTTTGATCATGACGATCATTTTATGGTTTAGACTAGCATTGTGCGATGTCTCTTTGTCCACGTGGAGGACTGTATGCCGTTTTTATTGAGCTTCGGCTCACCAGGAGGAGCTTCGGCTCAAAGTCCGCAATGGGGGGCTATACCCTGTCACGAGGAACTTCGGTTCACCAGGCGGAGCTTCGGCTCAAAGTCCGCAATGGGGGACTATACCCTGTCACGAGGAACTTCGGTTCACCAGGAGGAGCTTCGGCTCAAAGTCCGCAGTGGGGGACTATACCCTGTCAGGAGGAACTTCGGTTCACCAGGAGGAGCTTCGGCTCAATGTACGCAATGGGGGACTATACCCTGTCACGAGGAGCTCTGGCTCATTTTTATGGATTGGCCATCCTTTTTATTGTGATTTCTGGATTTCGTGTGTTGATTTCTGGAATTTATGTTTCACCAACTTTTACGATGGGCATTGATATATATGTCATTTATTGTGGCTTGGTGAATGAAATTAGGAGTATGACATTCCTTTTTATCTTGAGTAGATTATTGTGATATTGATTAATCTCTTATTGGTTTTCAATTACTTATTTATCACAGCTTGGCATTGTGATTATTATATGTTCATGTCATATCTCTTATTATATATCACTTCATCTGATATTTATAGCTATACTGATCCGTTTATTATTTTCTTCTTAAATAATACTCGGGTCAGACTGAGATTTTACAGGTGCTTCTGCTTGACTCCTTATCGGACTATCATCCCGACTTTTTGCAGACTACTTAGATTAGTAGTTTATTTTGTTGTATACACTTGAGATTTAGACTCATAGATGTATTCTTTTGTATAGCACGTGTTGCTATTCTTTTGTGTTATTGTGGATCTTTTTTGACCACTACTCTAATATACACTTTTATGTGTAATATTCATATCTATTTCCGCCTTTGTGATATGAATTGTTTTTGACTGATTTATGTTATGTTTATTTCTATATTTGTTTCCGAAGATATTATAGCCACTGTGTAGTAGCTTTGAGTTTGTGTCGGTATGTCGGATTTCCTCTTGAGATGAAAAGTTATATTTTTATCCGGTATATCGGTACTCGCACAAAGCAATTATACAGATGGTCGCTCCTCAACAGCCTTATTCTCCGTGCTAGTTGATAGCATTCACAGTAGTGTTCTTGGCTAGCGTGGGTATAGAGGTGGGGCGTCACAGCTTGGTATCGGAGCCAAACTTCGGAACAATATGGAATATTATAACAAGGATCATCGTCCTAAGTCTTTCTTAGGAGTTGTGCTTTAGGATATTATTCGGGTCTTCGTACCGTTATATCTTATCTATCAAGATTGCTTGATATTTATTTTGAGAGTAACTTTTTCCTCTTCTTTCTTTCTTACTTAAAGAAGAGAAATGGTTAGACCAGGCCGTCCCAGCGCCGGTCAATCTAGTGCTACTCCCCAGGATGGAGTATTTATGTCTGCCCAGCAGCTTCTAGATCTTGTTAAGAACGCTCAAGCAGCCGGACCCAATCCAGAGCCTACTTATCCTAGATCTGGTTTTGCACGCTTGTGTAGAGACTACACCGATTTGGGTGGAAGGCCGTTCAAGGGATCCGAGAGTGTTATAGAAATTCAAGCTTGGCTCAAATCATGCGATCGCATCTTTTCTCGCATGAACCTTATTGACCTTCATCGTGTCCAAGTGGCTTCTAGCATGCTCCAAGAAAGAGCGTTAGATTGGCATGAGCTCCAAAATTCTGAAATTGTTGAGGCGGATCTTACTTGGGAGCAATTCCGGGGAAGATTCGAATTGAAATTTATGCCGGAGGCTGAAAAAGTAACTTTGGCCCGGCGTTTTATTGACCTTGTTCAAGGTGGATCTTCTGTGACAGACTATGTCGCATCTTTCGAATCTCTTTCCAAATACGGGGTTGAATACATTAACACCCCATTGAAGAAAAATCAGAGATTTGTCTATGGCTTGAATAAGAATCTTAAGAAGTCATTACTCCTGAAACTTGAGGTTTCATTTGATCAGCCTATTGATATCGCTCTTCGTCTTGAAGAGGCCGATAGAGAAATTGATGTCGAGGTTGGGAGTGCCAAACCGAACTCCCACAACAACAAGAAGAGACATCCCTTTATTAGGTTTGAAAGTCCTAATCCTAACAAGAGGGCGAAGCAAGAGACTTCTATAGCAAATGCTCCCATCCCTAATCGCGGAGAATGCTACAATTGTGGCTCTAGGGACCACTATATAAATAGGTGTCCAAGGCCTATTTCTTGCCGCTATTGCAAAAGTGCGGATCATTATATCTCTTCGTGTCCCAAGCGTCAAAGCAGGGGAGAAGGAAAGCTGCAAGCCCTAGCAACTCTTCTCTTAGTCAAGGTATTTTACATTCAATCCTTGATGGCGTTGTTTTATTTCGTGAATTTTCTATTTGAGTTGTTTTTGATATGGTTCACTATTTTATATCAAAAGAACTTGTCGATTCTTTTTCTTTGAATATTTTGGGCTTGATGACTTTTTTGAGGATTGCGAATCCGGATGGTAGATCCGCAACACTCAATTCGCTTTTATTTGATGTCGAAATTATTTTATGTGATTTATCTTTCCGAGCCGATATTTTTACTTAGGCTTCGGAATTGATTTTTGTAAGGATTGGCTTAATCGTTGTGAAGCTCATATCCTATTTTCCGTGTGGACTATTCATCTTCGACATTTTCAATCTGTTAAGCAGATTTCTATTTTTCCTTTGTGATTTTGATTCCAATTTGGTGGAATCATTTTATTCCTTAAGCCCACTTATAAGGAAAGTGTTGTTTCTCTTATCTAAATAATTTGTGAAACTTTTCCGGTATTTTTTTGAGCTTGTCTTAGGATCATCACCTAAGCAATATCTTTTGTGTGGTGTTAAGGTCTTTTCAGTTCGACTTTACCACCATTTTCATTTGCTACAAGTTGCGGAAGTTAGCATTTCACTTATCGCATTCTGCCCTTGTTATGATTCCTATGAATGAATTATTATGTCATTCAATTTGTCCAGCTTATTTCATCCACTTTATAAATCGAATATTCTATGAATATTTCGATGAGACCATTCTTGTATTTATTGATTTTGGATGAAAATAGTAATTTAAAATTTGCAAATTTTTCTCATAAGATTTATTTATAAGTAAAACGGGATTTTTGTTCTTGAAACGAACAAAGAATATTCTTAAAACTTTTTAAGAGATTTATTTATCCTATAAAAGATGATTTTGTGATTGTATTGCCCGTTGAGTGCTTTAAGAATTTTGGTCGATGCGCTTGATCAACGTTATCGATAGGAATTTCCTAAACGCTTTGATGAGACAGTCAGACACGATATATTAACTTGTAAAATGTAAATTCTTCTAGAAATAATTTTTACATTGAAATAAATGTAATTTTTGAAGTTTTAACTTTTCGGGAAAGAGAATTATTTAAAAGAACCCTTCCTTTCAATACTCTTATTCTTGTGATTCCTGAAGGGGAACCAAGACTTTGATATTTGTACCGATACTAGTCGTATTGGTTTGGAATGCCATTCTCTTGCAAAAGAGAGCGTGCTATCTCTTGTGCTTCTAAATCATTATAGCTTATCGAGACTAGATATGCCACTCATGATCTAGTGTTCGTGGCTATTGTTTTTGCTTTTGGAATTTGGCATCATCATTTTTGGATGAGAAATTTGTTCTCTACCCCGATCATAAATCTTTGGAATAATTATTTTCTCATAAGGAACTTCATATTGACTCGAGTTCCTAGCATCTTATGATCTTGATATTCTTTTATTCCCGAAAAGGGAAATCGTGTTGCCAATGCGCTTTGTCGTAAGCAACAAGTGGTTGATTCTTTGATGTTGTCTGAATGAAATTATTTTTCTATTAAGTTCATCGGACGTTTTGGTAAACTTCGTTTTATTGAGCTTTATCTCATTCCTTTCAAGGACTAGCGTCTGATGTCCTTTTATTGTGTTCGGTTCATTGGACGTACCGTTTTTGTACTGCATCAGTGTTCCGAATTATTTGGGTTTTGATTCATCGGATGTACCGTTTGTACTACATCGATGTCTTTGCTTTAGATTCATCGGATGTACCGTTGTACTACATCGATGTCTTTGCTTTTGATTCATCGGATGTACCATTGTACTACATCGATGTCTTTGCTTTTGATTCATCGGATGTACCGTTGTACTACATCGATGTCTTTGCTATTTGATTCATCGGATGTACCGTTTGTACTACATCGATGTCTTTGCTTGGGTTCATTGGGCGTACCGTTTTTGTACTACGCTGATGTCCTAAATTGTTTGAGTTTCTAGTTTTTCGGGCGTACCGTTTTTGTACTACGCCGTTGCACCGGCTCAATTTTCTGCTATTCTTGACGTTCCCCACGTCTTTTATCTACGGGAATGCCTTAGGGATTCCGTTTTTCATTCTTGAGCCCGGTGTTACTGTGGAAATTGAAGTTTCACCAGATTTCTTGCTAACTCTTTTGTGCACTTTATGGTGAACTTCCTATTTCAAATTTTCTTTTGTGTTAATATGCTTCTATGGTTGTTACTATATATCTTCTTCTTGTAATATTGCGAGGACGCAATTTCTTTAAGGAGGGGAGTCTGTAACAACCCGCATATTTATCGATTTTAAATTTAAATATTTTATTTAAATATTTTATCATTCGTCGGATTTTAATCTGAAAACCTACTTTTTGCATACGGTCGAATTAGGACTCGAGACCACCTCCATTGAGTTCAAAAGGTCATTTGCGACCTTTTTGAGTATAAGCTTCGATATGTTTGGAGAAAGTTGATTTTTACCACTTTTTCATTTAGGGCTTTGGTTTGGGCTGAGCCAATTAACCACTTACTAACTCAGTCCCAATCCCCCTCTCCTCTTCATTACTTCATTCCAACTCCTTAAACTCAAGCTCCAACTGAAAATGGTGGAGAGGAAAGGGAATTAGAAACTCCAAGCCCTAGTTCCTCTTGCTAGCTCATGTTCTTGCTCCAAACTCAAGAAGAACCCATTGGTAAGCTTCTCTTCTTCTTCTCCAACTCTTTCTCCATTCAATTTCAGAAATTTCCTAAACCTAACTTAGGGAATGTTTCTCTTTTAAGCTTAGATTCAAGCTTCTAGTGTTGAGATTGAAGAGTGCTTGTTCTTGCCATTGCTTTCAAGCTTCATCTTCATAAATTTAGTTCAAAGGTGAGATTTTTATCTCACATCTATGACTATGATTATCTTTGGTTGTTGGGTATGAATTCCTAACACTTCTTCATGTGCATTTGCTCTTGATTTGGATTGGTTTTGTGAATATTCCAATTTTTGGGTTTTTAAGTCAAATTTGTGTGAAAATCCTTTTATGGATGTTTGATCATGCTTTTAGTGATGCACCGAGGAGCATATAGGGTCGGGTTGCCGATTGGCATAAACCCTTAGAGCCAATGTTCGTCCGGTTGCATTTTGGAAGAATTTGCTCTTCATTTGAATAGGCTGAAAAACTGCCCAGGCATGATTCAGTCGATTGAAAACTCTGTTCAGTCGACTGAACTTGGAACCCGAAAGTTTCCAGGCATGATTCAGTCGACTGAAAAACTCTGCACAGTCGACTGAACCTGGAAACAGAAAGTTTCTTGTACCTAGAAAATTTCCAGGTACAGGGCCAGTCGACTGAAAACTCTGTTCAGTCGACTGAACCTACTGTTTGAGTCCAATTTGCCTTTTTGGATTGAATTTCCAATTTAAATCGATTCGTGATGATCCTATTTGTTGTTATCATTTATTATGACCTTGATGACTCCTTTTTAGGGATTTTTGAATATCCATTTCGATGGATTCCTTATCGGTTTCTTTGGATTTTATTCACATCTTCGTATGTGAATTTTAGTGATCGATTGTTCTTACAATCTTCTTTGTGATTTGTCACTTTAAAAATATAAAGGTTTTCTATACTAGTAGTAAATATCAAAACTCTTTCTTATAATGATTTCAACTCTACTTTAATACCAAATTCGTTTATAAAATAGTTTTCCAATCTATTAGTATATACAAACCTTACCTCACTCGTATGAGAAATCTAATTAAACGACTTAGTAAAACGAGTGGTATGAAACGCTTGCATTTACTTTGTTGGTTAATTCTTGGACTTGTTCGATTGAAACTCTTGTGACAATTTTCTAGTGGAGATCTACAATTTGTTCGTAAATATTTAAGTTAAGCTAGTGGTTATAGGACATGAAGCTAAGCTCATATATTTACTAGCTTACTGTAATCGACACTTCTCTTTGATCATGACGATCATTTTATAGTTTAGACTAGCATTGTGCGATGTCTCTTTGTCCACGTGGAGGACTGTACGTCGTTTTTATTGAGCTTCGGCTCACCAGGAGGAGCTTCTGCTCAAAGTCCGCAATGGGGGACTATAGCATGTCACGAGGAACTTCGGTTCACTAGGAGGAGCTTCGGCTCAAAGTCCGCAATGGGGGACTATACCCTGTCACGAGGAACTTCGGTTCACCAGGAGGAGCTTCGGCTCAAAGTCCGCAATGGGGGACTATACCCTGTCACGAGGAACTTCGGTTCACCAGGAGGAGCTTCGGCTCAAAGTCCGCAATGGGGGACTATACCCTGTCACGAGGAACTTCGGTTCACCAGGAGGAGCTTCGGCTCAAAGTCCGCAATGGGGGACTATACCCTGTCACGAGGAACTTCGGTTCACCAGGAGGAGCTTCGGCTCAAAGTCCGCAATGGGGGACTATACCCTGTCAGGAGGAACTTCGGTTCACCAGGAGGAGCTTCGGCTCAATGTCCGCAATGGGGGACTATACCCTGTCAGGAGGAGCTCTGGCTCAATTTTGTGGATTGGACATCCTTTTTATTGTGATTTCTGGATTTCGTGTGTTGATTTCTGGAATTTATGTTTCACCAACTTTTACGATGGGCATTGATATATATGTCATTTATTGTGGCTTGGTGAATGAAATTAGGAGTATGACATTCCTTTTTATCTTGAGTAGATTATTGTGATATTGATTAATCTCTTATTGGTTTTTCAATTACTTATTTATCACTGCTTGGCATTGTGATTATTATATGTTCATGTCATATCTCTTATTATATATCACTTCATTTGATATTTATAGCTAGACTGATCCGTTTATTATTTTCTTCTTAAATAATACTTGGGTCAGACTGAGATTTTACAGGTGCTTCTGCTTGACTCCTTATCGGACTATCATCCCGACTTTTTGCAGACTACTTAGATTAGTAGTTTATTTTGTTGTATACACTTGAGATTTAGACTCATAGATGTATTCTTTTGTATAGCACGTGTTGCTATTCTTTTGTGTTATTGTGGATCTTTTTTGACCACTACTCTAATATACACTTTTATGTGTAATATTCATATCTATTTCCGCCTTTGTGATATGAATTGTTTTTGACTGATTTATGTTATGTTTATTTCTATATTTGTTTCCGAAGATATTATAGCCACTGTGTAGTAGCTTTGAGTTTGTGTCGGTATGTCGGATTTTCTCTTGAGATGAAAAGTTATATTTTTATCCGGTATATCGGTACTCGCACAAAGCAATTATACAGATGGTCGCTCCTCAACAGCCTTATTCTCCGTGCTAGTTGACAGCATTCACAGTAGTGTTCTTGGCTAGCGTGGGTATAGAGGTGGGGCGTCACAATCAAAGACAGCATTTCCAGAAATGTTGTAATAGCTCGGTTTCAAAACAAGGGTTTTTATTCATTTCTATAAAGAAAGCAGACCACTACAGCACTTAAAGAAATGCTATAATAGATCTGAGTTCCATTTTGGCTTATAAGTTCAACTACAGCAACTACAGCATTTCAAAAATGCTGTAATAGCTCTTTTTACTCAATTTTAGTTCAATTCAGAAACTATAGCATTTTTGAATGCTGTTAAAAGTGAATTCCAGATTTTTAGTTTATTTCCAGCAAATAATAAACTTCATTTTAAACTCTTTTAACATTTTAAAAATCATAATTAAAATTAAAAATGTTCATTACATATCATTTAAACATATTGTTTTTATCATAATAAATTCCTTATTATTAAATCAAATTTCAACAAATTCCTTTGATAAATTCAACTATAAAATTTCCAATTCTTCATATTTTAAATAAATAACTTAACACTTAAATGTTCCTCCATTTTTTCTTCTCAAATAAATTTAATTTCCAATTTTTATTTATATAACTAAATTTATTTAACAAAATTCCAATTTTCACTTAAGTTATATTTCAAAATTCAATGCAACTATTCATTTTTCCCAACATTTTAACTAATAGAAAATTCCAAATTTCTATATTTATTAATTAAAAATCAAATTTAAATCAAATTTTCATATATATACACTTTTAAAAATACTTAAATATTTCCAGAAAATTTATAAAAATAACCACGGGCCTATATATAGTTTTCTAACCTAGGTCAAGTGATACGGATATATATCATTTCAATCCGCAGTTTACAAAAAAAATCCGGGTTCTATCATTTCAAACTCGCAATCCCAAGTCAAAATAAATAATTTAAAAACTGTTCAGGCCTATCATTTCAGCCCATAACGATTTTTCCTTACTCTAAAGTCTGTTCGGGTATGTATCATTTCAACCCATAGTGAACCTAATCTACAAGGAACTTGCAGTGTGATAAACAGATATAAATGGACGGTTTAACAATATACAATAGTAACAGGTGATATGACATGTAATAGGTGAGATGATATGCAATTTAACAGGTTGAACAACGTATATATAAAATCACATGGCAGTTATAACATCATAAATATTTTTCTACACATTCAGCTGTTGTTGTTTTACAACTGCATAAGTATAAATGTCGTGTGAGCTTTACTCACCTCTAATTGCTGAAGATTTCAAAACCAAAGGCACAACATAAAACAAAGCAAGATGAAACGATTATGGACTTGATTGGAGAGCAAATCCAAGCTACAACTCTCGTGTACAACCCAAAACAATGTAACAACCCTGTATTTTGTAATTATTTTATTGTATATTTTAATTATTTTTAATGTAAGATTTTGATTTAAAAACTTATTTTACTTATTTGAAATGATTAAATTTATTATTTAAATATAATCTTGATTTTTATGAGTTATAATTCAAAACTTGTGTAAGTTGAATATTTGCCTGAAATGCTGATTTTGGTCAAAATAGTCAAACTGTGACTTTCAACTTAAAATTTTAAAAGTTTAAAATTTTAATTTTTTTCATTTATTTAAAGACTTTGGCTTTTGTTTTCTTAAAAATCGAATTTTGGAAATTTTCTTGAAATGATTTCTGATCATTTGTCCAAATAAAAATAAACAATGTCTGAAAATTTGATTTGGATAAAAGGTGTAACTTTAATAGAAATTCTAAATTTTATAATTCTAAAGGCAAAATTTTCATCTTGAACTGTATACAATTGTGTAACATTTGTTTCACTTTTTTTTTGGTCAGATTTGTTGTATACTTTTTTAAAAAAAAAAGTTAGTAATAATCAGTGTGAAACGGGAAATAAACTTTACATTTCTTTTACATATGTTTACATCTGTTTCTTAACTTTATATTTAACAATCAATTAGATGAAGCTAAATCAAATGTTATTAATTATGGTATAATAGCTATTAAATTTTGGTTTAAAGTGATGGTTTATTTTTCCTAATAGAAATGTTAGTATTTTAAATTTATTTAATAAGAGAAACAAAATAATTTGTACGTTACTTTGGGCATATATTTAATTGTTGCTCTTCCCTTTTCGTTATCTATTTGATTTCTTTCTTGCGTTAACAATGCAAAGTTTTTAGCCGTATATTCTCTTTTGAGAATCCAAAATCTTGCTCAAATCTTGCCTTAAATCATTTCCGTGTGTGAATTATTTCTTTCCCTCTTGCCTCCCATACGTTTCCACCTATTGGATAGAATTAAATTGCCTCTACCGTTCAAGCATTTTACTCTTGCCTGCCCTCTACATAAATTAGTGAGCAAATGTTAATATATATTTCACGTTCAAAAGTTCCATACCACAAATTATTCATTTTGCTTCCATCAAAATTTGCGTGAGCATCTCCTGAAGGTATGAATCGGCGCATGCTTTTCCTTTCATTTTTTCTCTTTTTTCTTTCTTTCTTCTTTTCACTCTTGTTTTATTTCATTTGTTCTCCTTTCATTGTTTTGCTTTATCCTATTGCCTACCACCGTGCTTGGCCATTCACCATATTCTTCCGACCCTACCCATGCCAGACCACCGAGCCTTGTTTGAGAAAAAAAAGGAATGAAAAAAATTCCATTTTTGTCGCCTTTGTATTTTGTTTTTGAAGTAATATTGCCACCGAGCCTTGTTTTGAAAAAAAAAAGGGGAAATGAAAAAAAAAGTTGCTTTTGTCACTTTGTATTTTTGAAGTTATAATCTATTTTTCCACTGGCCCTTATTCTGGAAAAAAGAAATGAGAAAAAAAAATTGACTTGTCACCTCTGTAATTTGGCATTCTAGTCTATATTCCCTCTGCCCTTTTGTTTGAAATAAAAAAGAAATGAACAAAATTTGTTTTGTCACCTTTGTTTTGAAGTTATAGTCTATTTTAAAAGTGGTCTTGTATTTTTGAAGTCATAGTTTATTTTGTTTTTATAAAATTAAATAGAAAAGGAAATTTGAAAGGCCTTAAACTTTCTATCTTTCTATGGGCCTTTATAGTCCACCCTTTTACTTTTAACCTAACCTTTCACCAATTAACCGTAACACCTCCTCATATCATCTCCTACCACTTCACATTTTTGTGCTTGCCACGCCTTTGTGATGCCAAACCAGATCCTTTTCCACCTGAAAACCTGTGTGGCCTAGCCCTAAGCATGTATGGCCGAGCATACATGGAGTTGTGGTCAAGCAAAAGTGGTTGAAAAGCTTGGTAATGTCATTTGTTCCTTCTACTTTTCTATTGTTCAACAAATCTTTATATTGTATGCATATGTTTATATGGTCTTGTTTATTTGTTGTATACAAGATCATTATCAAGGCTTTCCATTCATTCAATTCAAATCGTATTTGTCGTGCTTTTGGAATCGCTCTTGTGTTTGTTGTTTTGGTCTCTAGCTTCGAAAAGGTGAGTCTTTCTCACTCTAACATATATACTTATGAAAAGTGGATTGATGACAAGTGTTTAGTAATGTAAAATGTTTATGCAAGTTAATGATGATCATAAGATATGCTATGCCGTGTTATTACCATGTTATTACCATATTAAAACTGTTAATTTTCACCTGACATCTGATACATGACTATATATTGTGATATTGACATTATTTATATTATTTCTGTATATGATCACACTGCAAGTTCCCTGTTAGGATAAAAATCATTATGGGCTGAAATGATAGGCCTGAGTTATTTTATTTATTTATTTAAACTTGGGATTGCGGGTTTGAAATGATAGAACCCGGATTTTTGCCTTTTAAACTGCGGATTGAAATGATACATATCCGTATCACTTGACCTAGGTTAGAAAACTATATACAGACCCGTGGTTATTCTATAAAGTGCTTTGAATATTTTAAGTATTTTAAAAATATAAAATTATGAAATTTGATTTAAATAGATTTTGAAAGGTTTTAAAATAAATAAATTATGATTTTTCTATGTGTTAAAAATGTAATTTATGAATGGATTAACTGGATTTTGAAATATAACTTATGTTTGAAATTTGGAATTTTGACTAAAAATGATATTTAAGTTACATGAATAAAATGGACTTTAATTTTATTTGGAAATGGTAAATATGATAAATTGATTTATATTTGAATTTAAGTGATTTATTAAAGAATTATTGATTTTCTATAAATTTAAGTGGTTGAATAAATGACTGTTGAAAATGAAATTTTAAAATATAACTTGACTTGAAAATGTGAAATTTGAGTTTTAACTAAAGATGTTAAATTAATCAAATAAACTGGAAGTTTAGTTAAATTTGCAAAATGGTAATATAAATCTGAAACGTATAGGTTTTAATTTATGAAAGAAACGTATAGGTTTTAATTTATGAAAGAAACGTATAGGGCTTAATTTATGAAAGAAACGTATAGGTTTTAATTTATGAAAGAAACGTATAGGGTTTAATTTATGAAAGAAACGTATAGGGTTTAATTTATGAAAGAAACGTATAGGGTTTAATTTATGAAAGGAACGTATAGGTTTTAATTTATGAAAGAAATGTATAGGTTTTAATTTATGAAAGAAACGTATAGGTTTTAATTAATGAAAGAACGTATGGTGTTCTAATTAATGATAGGAACATGTAAATTCCTAATTAATGAAAGAAAGGTATAAGTTTTAATTAATGAAAGAAACGTATAAGTTTTTAATTAATGAAAGAAACGTGTAAAGTCCTAATTAATGAGAGAACATGAAAGTTTTAATTAATGCAAGAACATGTAAAGTTTTAATTAAGAAAGAAACATGTAAAGTTTTAAGTAGTGTGGTATTGATTTAATTAATAAATGTTCATTATTGTAATAGGAATATAAAATTTAAAACGTACATTTGACACGTAGATTTTAATCAATGTAATGGTGTATTTTAAATTGATTAAAGTGATAAATGTTACTTATTGTAATAATAATGTAAGTTAATAAGGTGCTTTTAACTTAACATAAGAATTTCGGTTTAAATTGTATATTACAGTAAGAAAGTTTATTTAACTATAAGGCTATGATAAATTGACATGTTAAAATTTTAAGCTTATCAATACTTTGATTATATACAATGTAAAGTGGAAAGTTGTACATTCCGAAAATGCAATGATTCCTTAAGGTAACATTTCCAAAATGCTATGATAATTTAAAGGAATATTTTAAGTTTATTAAATTTAAAGAAATATTTAATGATTTGAAAATTTGGGTTTTATTTGAATGATATAATATTGAATTATTTTTGAAATGGAAATGATACGGTTGTGATATTGTTTTGAAATGAGTATGATATTTTGGTCTTGAAAGTATAAATTATTTGAAATAAATATCCATGGGTTATAATAACGATTGGTTGTTAAAGAGACCCGGATCGGATATTGTCTTATAGCCGGACAATATCGAAAACCACTTTAACAACTGTGTACGCGGTGGAGATTTCAGAATGAAGTAGGATGGTGGCAACGTTCTCGAGGTATGTTACGTGGACCCAACTCCCGTGAGTTGGCATATATGACTAAAACAGGAGCTATACCGGGCTACACAAAGGGTCGCACCCTTTCATCGAGCATGCTCCATCGGAAACTATTCTATTACTGTTGTGATTCGATTCGGTGGTGCCACTTTGATTCGGGGGTATTGTTCGAGGTGGCCGGAAGCTTCTGGCTTGCCGTCACCACCGGTCCGGGAGTGCAAACGGTGTATCCACCCTGGCATTGCCTCGCGTGTCGTGTCATATCCTTATATCGAGCCCACTACGATTTTGGTTTTAAAGATCTGACCGCGTTAAGGTTCACCATCCCCTTAACGCTATTTTCTATATGATTATACTTTACTGATTAGACACTACCGTATATAGCGTATAGTACTACATAGTAAATAGTTTAACGGATCCTTAGAGGATAGGCGGTCCCAAGCATCCTTTAAGTTACTGATGCATTTTGTTACTGTTCACTTGAGTTGATTTACAGTTTATAAGTATTTATGTCCTGACTTGAGGGTTTTGTGTTTTGCTTTACGCTCGGGTCAGATTGAGTGAGTTAGCATTCCAGATTCACCTTCGGCGTTGGAGCTTTCCTTGAAGATCCAGCCTTCTATTTTGTTTCAGTATCCAGTGTTTCAGTGATGTATCTTGTTACTCTTCTGTTGTATCTTATTTAACTCTGATGTATCTCATATTTATATAGTAGCTTCATGAACTACTATCTCTTTTTCTTTCGCTGCATTTTTATATACTCTGTGTCTCTGATCTGTGATTTTATTTACTGTATATTCTGAGATTTGTCAAATTTTTATTTACAACGCGGTATTTTGAGCTATCCAATTCCGGCATGAGTGTCTACCTATACACTTATAATGGATGCGAATGGCTGAAAATATCGGGTCATTACAGTTGGTATCAGAGCGAGGTTAGCTCTAGGCAAAACTCAGCATATGGAGTATATGTATTTACAGAATCACTTTCACTCGAGTTGAATCTCTCTCTTTTGACTCGATTCCTTTGAATTTTGGAACGTTTCCTGCAGTTCCAAAAATCCATTCTTATTCCCCGCTACTCATCTTCACTTGATTCTGGAGTATCCCATAACTCCACTTCGAATGATCTTTATAGTGAATTAGCGGTCCCGCCAATCTCAAAAAATTTCTTGTAAAAGGAGTGAAACTCCTTTACAACAGCATCGATTCACCAAAAATTTTATATCCTCGGTTTAAATGCTAGTATCTCCTATTATCCTAAACTCTATCTCTTGAGGTCGAATGTAGATTTACCCTAGAAAATCCACTTCAATCTTATACTTTAAGTCACGGTTGACCCGATTAAGGTTGCCCGTGATTTATTTTAGCTTATCCGCCTCCCTACTCTGTATTCAATCATCTTGTCTTTTGTTTCCAACATATTTTCAAACATTTTGAATTGTATTTGTCAATCTATATTTTTTTTATATTGTGTTGTTTGAGTTGTTGATGTTGAGTTGGGTTTCCGATATATTCGTCTGATCAACGCTATCGATAGGATTTCTAAAACACTTTGACAGAACAAACTGACACGATATTATTTTAAAATTTGGTTAATGAAATAAAATTTTGATATATATATTTATGGAACTTAATAAAATGATTCAAATTGATAATTTGAAATGATAATACTTGATTTATCATTTATTGTTCTATAAATGAATTTATAAATAATTGTTTATAAATTTATATGGGAACTTAAATGAATTTAGAAAAAGAAATTTGAGAATTTAATTTCCGATGGTTCCAAACCCTTTGTTTAAAAGTTTAAAGGGATATAATATTTAAAATATTTTCAAATAGAAATTTGTTTCCAAAAAATTTTAAGTTTAAAATTAGTACTCTTCTCTTTGTCGCTGGAAAATAACTTCGGTGATGACTGCAGCATCATCGACGTTCATTTTCGAGTTTCAAAGTGAAGAGACTGTTCTGTAGTCTTGCTGCAGTTTTGTTTTGGGAAATTAAATTGATTTGAATTTCTAAAATATGACTTAATTTATAATATATATAGATATATGACATATTATATATATATTATTACTTATCTCTAAATGGTTTGAAGAAATCGGAAATTTAATTCTTAAATTTTATTTTTAACAATAATTTCAATTATAAAAAGAAAATCAAAAAAAATTGGATAAATGATTAAACTTGAGATAATTATATTGGAAAGTTTTATTTGTATGACACAATTCCATTCCAATATAACTTACCTTAATTTCAGAAGTTAACAATGTAATTGGGTAATATACAATATAAAAAGATTTTATAAATAAAATTTTGGTGGTTATAGTAAATGTTATACACTTAAATTTTAATTATAAAATGATTAATAGAGGTAAATATAATAAAGGGTAATTGAATCTACAATAAAATGATGTTAAAAGAACTAAGAATAAAAGAAAGCAGTTATAATAAGTGTAAGTATATTGAACATGAGTGATAAATATATTGAGAGGAATAAATTTAATTTTTATTAGGAATAAAGAAGAATAAAATTTATTAAATACATTGTGAGTGTAATAAATGATTACTTTTCTAACCCATGGTTTTAAATAAAAAAATGTTAATTTAAGATGATTGGATAATAAGATAATGAAATTTGAGATAGTTAAGATTTATGTAACTTGTGTAAAAGTTTATTTTCTATTTAAGTTGAAATCTCCATGCTTTCAAATTCATTTTCTTATTTTGTTTTTCAAACTATCTTTTGGTTGTTCTTATCGTCCTCATCTTGCTATAGACTGGTATATGCATCTTTCTATGATCTTTCTGTTTAGAAATCTTTCTATAATCTTTGATAATCTCCACCTTGTAAAACTTACCTATAACAACAGTTATCAGGTATAACTTCAATCTTCTTGACATCTTATCTTAATCCTATTTCACTCTATCTTTTCTGTGCCCTTCCATACCTCATTCCTTTTCGGGGACGAAAAGTTTTGAGTGGGGGAGAGTGTAACAACCCTGTATTTTGTAATTATTTTATTGTATATTTTAATTATTTTTAATGTAAGATTTTGATTTAAAAACTTATTTTACTTATTTGAAATGATTAAATTTATTATTTAAATATAATCTTGATTTTTATGAGTTATAATTCCAAACTTGTGTAAGTTGAATATTTGCCTGAAATGCTGATTTTGGTCAAAATAGTCAAACTGTGACTTTCAACTTAAAATTTTAAACGTTTAAAATTTTAATTTTTTTCATTTATTTAAAGACTTTGGCTTTTGTTTTCTTAAGAATCTAATTTTGGAAATTTTCTTGAAATGATTTCTGATCATTTGTCCAAATAAAAATAAACAATGTCTGAAAATTTGATTTGGATAAAAAGTGTAACTTTAATAGAAATTCTAAATTTTATAATTCTAAAGGAAAAATTTTCATCTTGAACTGTATACAATTGTGTAACATTTGTTTTACTTTTGTTTTGGTCAGATTTGTTGTATACTTTTTTTAAAAAAAAAAGTTAGTAATAATTAGTGTGAAACGGGAAATAAACTTTACATTTCTTTTACATATGTTTACATCTGTTTCTTAACTTTATATTTAACAATCAATTGGATGAAGCTAAATCAAATGTTATTAATTATGGTATAATAGCTATTAAATTTTGGTTTAAAGTGATGGTTTATTTTTCCTAATAGAAACGTTAGTATTTTAAATTTATTTAATAAGAGAAACAAAATAATTTGTACGTTACTTTGGGCATATATTTAATTGTTGCTCTTGCCTTTTCATTATCTATTTGATTTTTTTCTTGCGTTAACAATGCAAAGTTTTCAGCCGTATATTCTCTTTTGAGAATCCAAAATCTTGCTCAAATCTTGCCTTAAATCATTTCCGTGTGTGAATTATTTCTTTCCCTCTTGCCTCCCATACGTTTCCACCTATTGGATAGAATTAAATTGCCTCTACCGTTCAAGTATTTTACTCTTGCCTGCCCTCTACATAAATTAGTGAGCAAATGTTAATATATATTTCACGTTCAAAAGTTCCATACCACAAATTATTCATTTTGCTTCCATCAAAATTTGCGTGAGCATCTCCTGAAGGTATGAATCGGCGCATGCTTTTCCTTTCATTTTTTTTCTCTTTTTTCTTTCTTTCTTCTTTTCACTCTTGTTTTATTTCATTTGTTCTCCTTTCATTGTTTTGCTTTATCCTATTGCCTGCCACCGTGCTTGGCCATTCACCATATTTTTCCGACCCTACGCATGCCAGACCACCGAGCCTTGTTTGAGAAAAAAAAGGAATGAAAAAATTCCATTTTTGTCGCCTTTGTATTTTGTTTTTGAAGTAATATTGCCACCGAGCCTTGTTTTGAAAAAAAAAGGGGGAAATGAAAAAAAAAGTTGCTTTTGTCACTTTGTATTTTTGAAGTTATAATCTATTTTTCCACTGGCCCTTATTCTGGAAAAAAGAAATGAGAAAAAAAAAATTTGTGTTGTCACCTCTGTAATTTGGCATTCTAGTCTATATTCCCTCTGCCCTTTTGTTTGAAAAAAAAAAAAGAAATGAACAAAATTTGTTTTGTCACCTTTGTTTTGAAGTTATAGTCTATTTTAAAAGTGGTCTTGTATTTTTGAAGTCATAGTTTATTTTGTTTTTATAAAATTAAATAGAAAAGGAAATTTGAAAGGCCTTAAACTTTCTATCTTTCTATGGGCCTTTATAGTCCACCCTTTTACTTTTAACCTAACCTTTCACCAATTAACCCTAACACCTCCTCATATCATCTCCTACCACTTCACATTTTTGTGCTTGCCACGCCTTTGTGATGCCAAACCAGATCCTTTTCCACCTGAAAACATGTGTGGCCTAGCCCTAAGCATGTATGGCCGAGCATACATGGAGTTGTGGTCAAGCAAAAGTGGTTGAAAAGCTTGGTAATGTCATTTGTTGCTTCTACTTTTCTATTGTTCAACAAATCTTTATATTGTATGCATATGTTTATATGGTCTTGTTTATTTATTGTATACAAGATCATTATCAAGGCTTTCCATTCATTCAATTCAAATCGTGTTTGTCGTGCTTTTGGAATCGCTCTTGTGTTTGTTGTTTTGGTCTCTAGCTTCGAAAAGGTGAGTCTTTCTCACTCTGACATATATACTTATGAAAAGTGGATTGATGACAAGTGTTTAGTAATGTAAAATGTTTATGCAAGTTAATGATGATCATATGATATGCTATGCCGTGTTATTACCATGTTATTACCATGTTAAAACTGTTAATTTTCACCTGACATCTGATACATGACTATATATTGTGATATTGACATTATTTATATTATTTCTGTATATGATCACACTGCAAGTTCCCTGTTAGGATAAAAATCATTATGGGCTGAAATGATAGGCCTGAGTTATTTTATTTATTTATTTAAACTTGGGATTGCGGGTTTGAAATGATAGAACCCGGATTTTTACCTTTTAAACTGCGGATTGAAATGATACATATCCGTATCACTTGACCTAGGTTAGAAAACTATATACAGACCCATGGTTATTCTATAAAGTGCTTTGAATATTTTAAGTATTTTAAAAATATAAAATTATGAAATTTGATTTAAATAGATTTTGAAAGGTTTTAAAATAAATAAATTATGATTTTTCTATGTGTTAAAAATGTAATTTATGAATGGATTAACTGGATTTTGAAATATAACTTATGTTTGAAATTTGGAATTTTGACTAAAAATGATATTTAAGTTACATGAATAAAATGGACTTTAATTTTATTTGGAAATGGTAAATATGATAAATTGATTTATATTTGAATTTAAGTGATTTATTAAAGAATTATTGATTTTCTATAAATTTAAGTGGTTGAATAAATGACTGTTGAAAATGAAATTTTAAAATATAACTTGACTTGAAAATGTGAAATTTGAGTTTTAACTAAAGATGTTAAATTAATCAAATAAACTGGAAGTTTAGTTAAATTTGGAAAATGGTAATATAAATCTGAAATGTATAGGTTTTAATTTATGAAAGAAACGTATAGGTTTTAATTTATGAAAGAAACGTATAGGTCTTAATTTATGAAAGAAACGTATAGGGTTTAATTTATGAAAGAAACATATAGGTTTTAATTTATGAAAGAAACATATAGGGTTTAATTTATGAAAGAAACGTATAGGGTTTAATTTATGAAAGTAACGTATAGGTTTTAATTTATGAAAGAAAAGTATAGGTTTTAATTTATGAAAGAAACGTATAGGTTTTAATTAATGAAAGAACGTATGGTGTTCTAATTAATGATAGGAACATGTAAATTCCTAATTAATGAAAGAAAGGTATAAGTTTTAATTAATGAAAGAAACGTATAAGTTTTTAATTAATGAAAGAAACGTGTAAATTCCTAATTAATGAGAGAACATGAAAGTTTTAATTAATGCAAGAACATGTAAAGTTTTAATTAAGAAAGAAACATGTAAAGTTTTAAGTAGTGTGGTATTGATTTAATTAATAAATGTTCATTATTGTAATAGGAATATAAAATTTAAAACGTACATTTGACACGTAGATTTTAATCAATGTAATGGTGTATTTTAAATTGATTAAAATGATAAATGTTACTTATTGTAATAATAATGTAAGTTAATAAGGTGCTTTTAACTTAACATAAGAATTTCGGTTTAAATTGTATATTACAGTAAGAAAGTTTATTTAACTATAAGGCTATGATAAATTGACATGTTAAAATTTTAAGCTTATCAATACTTTGATTATATACAATGTAAAGTGGAAAGTAGTACATTCCGAAAATGCAATGATTCCTTAAGGTAACATTTCCAAAATGCTATGATAATTACTGTTGTGATTCGATTCGGTGGCGCCACTTTGATTCGGGGGTATTGTTCGAGGTGGACGGAAGCTGCTGGCTTGCCGTTACCACCGGTCCGGGAGTGCAAACGGTGTATCCACCCTGGCATTGCCTCGCGTGCCGTGTCATATCCTTATATCGAGCCCACTATGATTTTGGTTTTAAAGATCCGACCGCGTTAAGGTTCGCCATCCCCTTAACGCTATTTTCTATATGATTATACTTTACTGATTAGACACTACCGTATATAGCGTATATTACTACATAGTAAATAGTTTAACGGATCCTTAGAGGATGGGCGGTCCCAAGCATCCTTTAAGTTACTGATGCATTTTGTTACTGTTCACTTGAGTTGATTTACAGTTTATAAGTATTTATGTCCTGACTCGAGGGTTTTGTGTTTTGCTTTACGCTCGGGTCAGATTGAGTGAGTTAGCATTCCAGATTCACCTTCGGTGTTGGAGCTTTCCTTGAAGATCCAGCCTTCTTATTTTTTTTAGTATCCAGTGTTTCAGTGATGTATCTTGTTACTCTTCTGTTGTATCTTATTTAACTCTGATGTATCTCATATTTATATAGTAGCTTCATGAACTACTATCTCTTTTTCTTCCGCTGCATTTTTATATACTCTGTGTCTGTGATCTGTGATTTTATTTACTGTATATTCTGAGATTTGCCAAATTTTTATTTACAACGCGGTATTTTGAGCTATCCAATTCCGGCATGAGTGTCTACCTATACACTTCTAATGGATGTGAATGGTTGAAAATATCGGCTCGTTACAAACAAACAATCAAAACAAACACAATTCAATACAACTTTAAAATGCAATAACTTTGAAATAAAAGAGAATATGAATTGCCAAACTTCTTGGGTTGCCTCCCCAAATTTTTGTCACAGCCTAGGGTATGGTTTGGTTCAAATTTGGTTAAGTTTTGGCTCAGGTTTGGGCTAGCATGGGTCGGTTTCAAGGCATGGACAAGGTGGAGTTTTCTACATGAGAAGGTGAAGGGGTTTTAGGCAAATGGTGGAGTTTTGGTTGGCCAAAGGGCTCGACCATGGGAAGTGGGCTCAGCCTGTGGGTGCACCATCACTGGACAGAGGTTGGAGGGTGTGTGTTGGTCAGGTCAGAGGTGGTGGTGGCTGCAATGGTGGTGGTTAGGGTGGTGGTTGAAGGAGATGAACCAAAGGTGGTCAACTAGCATTGTTTTTTAGGCAATAGGCTGCATTCTAGAGGGTTTTGATCACTATAGGGGCTCGGCCTTGGTCAAGATCAAAAGAGTGGTGGGTGGTGATGTCATGGAAGTGATGTAGGGTGGTGGTGGCCGTGGAACAAAGGGGAGGCCGATCCAAACAATGAAGAGAACAAGGCAAATTTTGCATAGAAATAGGAAAAAAAGTGGAAAAAGAGATGGAGGCCATTCCCCAAATTTTTGTTGAAGCCGTGAGAAATGAGGAGCTGAGAAATTTTTCATGTGAAAGGTAAAGAAAATACATGGCTAAGAAATGTAATGTATGGCCAAAATGCAAATAAATGAGGAGTTGTGAAAATGAAGAGTTTTGAAGGTAAAAAGACTTAAGTTTTGCAACTTTTTTAAACCTTTTGCATTTCCTTTTCTTTTTAATTTTATATACACAAAATTAACTCAGAAATATACTTTACAACTGAAACAAAGTAGTAGGAAATAAAAATAAATATTTAAATTTAAAAGAAATGGAAAAAGAATTACAGAAATTGCTTAAAAATTGGAAACAGTGTCTAGAAATTACAAAAAAATCACCAATGGCTTTGGAAAATTATTTACTTCATTCTAAAAATATTATAAGACAAAATTTGGAATAAAATGATTTTTAAAACATTTTCAAAGTGAGATAAATAATTAAATTCATAGCAAATATTAAAAGAATTGAAGAAATTGCTTAAAAATAGGAAACGGAACCTGAAAATTTCAAATAAATTACCATTAATTCTAGAAAAATTTCTACTTCACTATAAAAATAATTTAAAACAAAATTTTAAGTAAATAAGTTCTAAAACATTTTCAAAATGAAATAAATTCAAATAAAATAATGTCAAAAATATTGGGTTGTTACACTGTTGCAAGTTAGAAAATAAGTATTGACAGAAACTATTGAAGCGAGTTCCTAATTTAAGGTTTCCTGATGGAATTACTTCTAGCAGTAAAAGATGTGTTGATATGAAGGATTTTGAAACGTCGGGTATGAAGTGTCACAATTGCCATGTATTTTTAGCGACTCTTTTTAGATAGAATGTATGGAGCTATTATCATCAAAGATATGGAGCTCGAGCTTAGTTTGTTTTATAAAGAGAATGCCCAATAATACTTAATAAAAGTAACTTGAAAAAAATAGGCACAAATGCACCTAAGTTATTGCGTAAATTAGAGAAAATATTTCCTCCTGGAATATTCGACTGCATGGAACACTATCCAAACATCTATCAACTAAAGCTTTAATGCGAGGACCAACTCAATGTGCATTGATTGCATCTTTTTATGAGGTATGTAAAATAAAAGTACGATTTATGGATTCCTTTTCAAAATCAACATAGTAGATGTATAATTGATAACATTTCTTATAAAGGCCTCTGGATCACCAAAAAAATAAGTGAAATAAAATGCACATGCTACAGGTTCGATATGTCAAGCAGATATTATGGAAGAAGCATCCACAATTTTAATTATTATTTCAAAGAGCATGTCAAAATGAATTCTAATCTCCTCGTAATGATGGTGCTATAGA
The DNA here is from genome assembly GCA_030765085.1 of Allium cepa. Classification (NCBI taxonomy): domain Eukaryota; kingdom Viridiplantae; phylum Streptophyta; class Magnoliopsida; order Asparagales; family Amaryllidaceae; genus Allium; species Allium cepa. The sequence continues at coordinate 953,038,965 of CM060941.1, read as the reverse complement.
TTATTGACATTTCTCTTCCCTTTTTTCAAAACGTAGGCGTCGTCTTGGTATATTGAAGGATGGGAGTTTTCGAACACTTAAAAAGTCTATTATAGGTAGAACAATGGTCCTTCTCAACTGTGAAGAATTAAACAAATATATAACTTAGTTAAATCATAGATTTTATTTCAAAAAATTTGATAAGTTTTTTTGAGTTAAAATAGAAATTTTACTAAATATATAAATTAATATTTTAAACAAAAATTTATGTAATATTGTCAAACAAATTTTATTAAAATGTAAAGATCGTCATGATGTATTGGTGCAACATTTATTACTAATGTAAAAGAAGAAAACTGATTGTTCAAGTCACATGTTGGTAAATTGGAGAAGAAGCTCGGTAATCTTACTTATGCGTTTATGTGACAGTTCTGTTTGATGACATTTTTTCTTCTACTGAAGGTAGTTATGGTGTGCAGGGTTTAAGGGAGTAGGTTATATAATTTGATTATTCAGCCTTGTGACCAGGCCATATTCAGATGACTTAGATCAACTAAAATAAAAAATTGTCAAGCAGGAAATTCAGGATGATAAATACAAAGCTGTGGCCTCAAGCAGAGTTGATAGATGAAGTCTCAAGGTAGAAAAGAATCTTCATATAATAGCCTATACACCGCCTACCATAAGAGCCAAATTCAAAGCCTATAGGACAAGAGAAATTATGAATCGATACCGATTAATAACATGGATCGGTACCGATCCTTAAAACTTCCCCAAATTGTCCACCTACCTCGTGCCACATCGAATTGAGGGAGTAACAAGCTAATCCATGCATGTTTGATAAATCGCAAGCCTATATGTAACGTCCAGCCTTTTCGTAAGGTTTAAATCGACACATGTTCCAATTCAAACCATACAGAAGGGCAGATTGTTATGGGGTAAATAAGAAAAAATAACAGAGAAATAAAAAGAACAAACAGAATCTCACAGCGGAAGGATAAATATAATAATCAAATATACAGTTCATGAAGCTGTTTACAAAATACTTAATTTTACTTATACAATATATATTAGAGTTGCACATACCAACGAATAAAAATCGATGCAGCGGATACAGTGTGTAGTGGAACAATATAATATAATAATAATAATGAAATCTTCGTCTTCGTCCTCCAGAAGTAAAGTCTTCGATCCTGAAATGCTCAGACTGACCCGAGCGAATTGAAAAGGCAAAACACTCGAGTCAGAACTGAAAAATCTTATGTAAGTTAAATCAACAGAATTAAATATGAGTGCAGTAACTCAAGAGATGCTCGGGGTTTGCATCTCCTAAGGACCCGTTAAACTATTTACTATGTAGTATATTTCGCTATTATAATAGTGTCTAATTGTAAAACAAACTTACTTTTTTCTCAGCATTAAGGGGTTACCCATATAGCCCTTAACACGTAATAGTCTCAGTAGTCCATTCAATATCATGGTCCCTCCTGATCGGGAAGCCACCAGAGGATACCACACGGGCTACGGGAGAAAATCAAACTCGTACAAGGCACGATAGGGTAGGTGACACGGCACAACTAGGCAATGCCAGGTTAGATATACCAATTACGCATCCGGGATGGTGGTAACGCGTAGCAGCTACAACCTCCCACCTCGAACAACACCCTCAAAATCAAAAATCAAAAGTGCCAACGAATCAATCAAAAAGTCAGAGTATAATATCAAAGGAGTGCGTCCGATCAGAGGAATGACCTCACTGGCCCGAGAATCGATCCTGTTTTAGCCACCTTATGCCAACTCATGGGAGTCGGGTCCACGTATATACCTTAGTGGAAAAGCCGCCACCATCCTACTTCATTCTGGAATCTCCACCGTGTACACGGTTGTTAAAGTGGTTTTCAAAGTTGGCAGAGAGTATGACAACTTCCAATCCCGGTCTCTTCAACAACCAGTCGTTATTATAACACCGCGATTATTTCAAAATAATTTATACTTTAAAACTAGAATATAATATCTCTTTCAAAACCATATAAATACGATATCATTTATATTTTTAAAACCCCAAATCAATATGATATTATTTTTATTTTATAAATATCCCTTTTCCCAAAATCATAATAATTTCAAATATATATATATATATATATATATATCTTAAACCTCATAGCTTTGAAAAAAAATTCTAATACTTAAATGGTTTAAGTATTAAACCGCTGTACATAACAAAATAGCTTTTTAAATTTCACAAACAAATTCCAAATATAGGTTTAAATTCCCAAATAAACCATTTCAATTTCCATATATTTCAAAGCTTTAATTATTCCACCATTTCAGAACTTATTCTTTGATAATTTCGTATATATCAAATTCAATTACTATTATTTAGATTTTAAATGTTTACTTAATAAATCAAATATCATTTAAGTAAAACCTTTAAACTTCAAATAACATGATATTCACTCAATTTAATTAACTTGATAGTATTCATTTAAATCGACTTGATATTCATTTAAGTCCTCTAAACCAAAATCAAGTTATAAAGACCATACCTTTTAAAACCCTAAATTTTATTTAAATTTCAAATAAATTTTATTCGAGGATAATTCTTAAATACCTTGATTCAGTGCAAATTCATATTTATCTTCCAACATTTATTTTATTTAAGACATTATAAACTCTATCCATAATTTTAAATAAATACTTAACCATATTACATCTAAGTAAATTTACTTTTATTTTTAAACTTCTTTTATCCTTTAAACCAAATTTATACATAGTATAAATTCAAGTGTTTAACTATATATAAAATAATATCAAAAATCAATATTCAAACCATATTCTTTCAAAAACCATAGAAAATCATTTCAAAAATCATTTTATATATATATATATATATATATATCGCGGTGCCTGTATAAAATTTTCTATCCTATGGTCAAGTAAACGGATATTTATCATTTCAATCCGCAATTTAAAATAAAAATTACGGTTGTATATCATATTAAACCGTAATCCCGATAAGATAAGAATGCATAATAACATGCAGTTTATACAATATAGAACACATCATCCATTCAACCAATATCAATCATCAACCATTTATAATAATCATCATCCAATTTAAAACAACAGCATCAATATAGAGCATTTAGTAAATAACAGGAAATTACTAACAGTTTATATTAAATAATAAATTAGACAATCTGTCAAACTGGCAGTTTATATGCAATAATGAATTAAATAACAATTTAATAATAAATTAAATCCATCCAAACCAGTGCCAAAAGGTCTGGAATTTCAATACGATCCTAACAAAAGAAACCGCACGTAAAACGGATATCGTATGCGATAGTTATATCACTTTGAGCAATTGAAAATTAAATTCAAATTAAAACAAAAAATAGAAAACAAGCCCTCACATTATTCAAGGCCACGTCAGCAACCTGAAGCACGCGCTTGAGAACTCAGGCGCGAAACCTAGATCAACGGCCCCTCTTTCACGACCTGTCGCACCACCTACCATCGACTTCACCCTGATCGGAGGCCTTCGCCGCGACGTCCACACCAGGCCGATCCCACACCGCCACCGCCTTGACCTCCGGGGCCCTCTGCCCTGTGCGACCTTCGGCCATCTATCCTAGATTTCTGGCAAAATCAATCACCTTCTGGCTGAAGTAACCGTATGGATTGAAAGCCCTGGTCGACCTCTACACAGCAGCACGCCCCGATCGAACCATCGACAACGATCCACCGTTGAACGAGAAGCCTTATAATGAATGGTCGGAACTAAATCGCTAATTCCAGGACAAACGATAACTAGAATCAAGAAACAAATTTTAGATCTGATTTGCGCCCGTCGAGAGCTTCGATATTTAATTTTTGTGAATTTTTTTGAGGAGTCTTGATTTTGATGTTGAAATTTGAATTGGAATTGGGTTGTAAATTATAGGGTTTGCTGCCATTGAGGAAGAACGAGAATAGAAAGAGAATTACGTACAGACAAATGATAAGTAGGGAGGCTAGGGTTTATAGCGACATATTTATAGACAAATTTGAAATAGAATGGATACGATAAGGTGGATGTATGCGCTAACGACAAAGTGGCCCAAAAAGCCCGTTCTGACTTCGGAACTAAACTGGATCAACCCATATATCAAAATAGATGTTTTAAAATATTTTAAATGCAATGGAAAAGGTTTCAGGTTCAAATTGCATCGTATGAAGAAGTTATGCAAAAATCTATATTTTCCAAATTGATTTCAATTGATTTCAAGGCGTTTCGAGTCCATACGATCAAACGACAAACCCGATCGCTACGAAACTTGAAATTCTACAATAATTCACCGATACGGATCTGATGAAACTAGTTTCGTCTAAATCCAAGTCAGTGGCCAAAATGGCTATTTTTATATTAATTAAACAAACAAAAATTTAGTCAATTTAATCAAATTTTCAATTTAGATTCAATAATTACCAATTCTTATCATTTTAAATTTTCCAATCATTTACAATGATTTAAACCAAATTTAACTGTCAAATTAGAGTTGATAAATTTATAAATTTAAATATTAACCCCAATTTCATTAAAATTTCAAATTATAAATAAATTCCCCAGAATTCCGTTTAACTAAATAAATAAATTATTATTTCATTCATTCCTGTCAAATAGATGGATTAAACCTTGGATTCAAAACTATTACATAAATATTCTCACTATCATCTAAATTGCCATTTTATATATTTAATTCATTTTCCTGTAATTAATCCTTTTATTATAAATTGAATGCAATCAATTTTTATAAGTTCCAATAAAACTGATTACATTCAATTCCACCCTTTGATTAAGCCTATTATTACACTATAACACAGTTAACCCTTGTCTCATATTTCATTACAGTAATATATTGAAATTTTATCTTCGTTTCAATTACTGTAATATTAAATATTTAATACTACTTATTTTCAATAAAAATCTCATTATTTAACTGTAAATTCAAATAAATAAATAAATCCTGCCTCCCCTTCTTTTAATTCAAATAATTATCATAATTTCGTCTTAGGTACCATTTACATTGGTTTATATCCTGATAAATTAACATTTTCCCAAATTATCTTTAGTTCAAATTGCATAACATTTAATTCCAATTGCTACAAAATTTAATTAGATTTCAATAGATTGATTTTTTTTAATCCAAAACTTTTATTAAGTTCATTACTATTATATAAACTTAGTTACCTTGTTTTCTTTTCATTCATTACCTTTTAATTTATTTCCTTCAAACAAAATTATAATTACTTACAGAACATTGATTATATTCAATGACCATTTATTATAATTTAAATTCATTAATTTAATTCAATGCTTACATTTTGTTTTCATATATTAAATTTGTAGCTACGTATACGTCTTCATTGATTTGCATTAACTCCATTCCATAAATCTATATCCAATTACTACCTTAAAATAAGTTTATATTTCTATTAATTTCCATTCACGCTTCCGTTATTTTATATTACAATCATTAAAGTAACGTTTATAATCAACACAAAGATTATGAATACTTATCGACCTACATCAACCTTATTACATAAATTTACGTTTTATCCCATTATAAATAAATGTGCACCTGAATTAATTCATATTTACATCCACTTCCATATATAAATTTTGTTACCAAGTTATAACATTTACATTTATTTTTCTTATTTTAATTAATTACCAAATATTCCTATTTACACTAAATTATAACTTTGAAATCTTAACATATCCATAAATTGTCAATTGCGTGATATATCCTTAATTACTATTAAATATTCTCCATAAATTTATTTACTTGGTTTCAAACTTTTATTCATCAATTACTCCCCTATAAAAAAAACTTATGTTTCTATTCAATTTACGTTATTTCCAATTAATTGCAATATAAATTTTAAATCCTTAATTTTTAATTTCAATTTCTACATCTAATTTCTACCATTCGTTCCAATATAAATTATAATATTTTTATTTCTTTCTATATTTAATTAAAAAAATCTTAATAATTTAACTTATTTTAATCATCGAATTTTACGGGTCGTTACAGTCTCCCCCACTCAAAACTTTTCGTCCCCAAAAAGGAAAAAAGGGAAAAAAGAATTAAGAAATTAGTATATCTTATTTACAATATTAAATTTATAAACAAATAAATTTGCGAAATTAATAAATTTAAACAAATATACTGATTTATAACCATTAAATCCTTTTATGCTTAAATTAAAAAGTTTGCGAACATTTTTCAAAAAATTTCTAAGTCCAAAATTTACGGAAAATTTTTGCAGAGTCTCCTTTGTACGAGGAGGCTAGGGAGAAAATATAATATCAAATATAACAATATACAACATATATTTCCAAAATAATATATATCCCAACCCGGGAAAGCAATATAATAGCGCTATAAATCCGTAATCCGAAAACGTACCTAGTTGTCGGGCAAATAACGCTTATTTTATGGAACCAAAAGCAATAGCAAATGCTTCCATAACCTGCATTTCCCTTATATAATCCAAAAGGGTTAACAATTATATAAAATGAAATGTTTAACTAGTTTCAATCCATAAAAAAACAATCAATACATACAACAATCACTTGCAACCAGGTATACAACCATCACATACAAAACAACACAATCAAACATTCATTCATATCAAACAAATAGTTGTTCGGGTTCAAAACTTTAAATTGTACAGCATGAAAAATAAACTATCAAGTGCACCATTTACTCAACAGTCTTTAATGAAACTGAATAGATTATTCTTACATCCGAACAAATTCAAAGTATCCTTGCCCAAACAACCATAAACCAAAATAAACAATAAATCCAAACAATAAATTAAGTTTATCCTTATTAATTTCATTTCATAGCCTTTGTTGTTTGATTTCCCCTTTTTTGTTAAGATTTCTTTTAATTCACATTTATTTATTTTCATTGGCTTACAGTATTTATGTTCAACTAAATTTCGTAGCATATTCATTTTTTCTCTTGAGTTTATAATCGTCTATTTATAATACTTACCTTTAATTATATTTACTTATAGTAAAATTTCAATTATAACTTAAGTTATCATAATATATCATCAATTTTTATAGATAAAAGCAATTTATATTATCATATACAAACCAAATTTCTTAGCAGGTAAATTTATAAACTTAAGTTTTTTTCATCTTTTACTCTTATTTTATTCAGAAGCAACTTCAAACTATTTACTTAAGTTTATGATTACTTGCTCATAATGCCTACTTTTCATTATTTTTAATTATTATCATCTCAAATATACTTAAGTTTACAACAACCATAACATCCAATTCTTATTTATTAAAGAATTTAAATGAATACTTTCATTATCTCAAGTTTATCGCTTGTATAATATCTATTTCAATTTCTTATTTACATTTCAACTTTTAATATTCGGTAAGTTATATATGTCTTTAAGAATGTAATTGAAAGTTATACAAGTTTTTCTTGATTCTTTTAATTAATTAATGGTTCAATAATTATATCTTTTGTTTTATAAGATTATAAGATTACAATTTCTACTTTCTTTTAACCCCATTTATAACTTAGCATTAAATCACCTATTTTAATTAAAAGTTTCAATCATTAATTACTTAAAGTTCAAATTCACTACAATAAGTGAAACTATTGATTAATGGAAACATAAGTATTTAAATACCAGGTTAAATTCAAATCATTTGAAAGAAAATAGATAGAGGTTTATAGTTAAAATTTATACATCCAATTATACTTAAAACAATTTAGAAATTTATATTTGGTTATCAGAATAAATCCGTAGTAAAACTACTATAGTGGCCTTCCCACTTCGAAACTCGAAAATGAATGTCGATGATGAGTGCATTCATCACCGAAATTACTTTTCAGCGACAGAAAGGGGAGTACATAACTTAAATTTTTCCAATATCTTCTTTAAAACAATTCTTCCAAATTATATTGAAATATTTATATCAACAAATACTTCTAATAATATTGTTATTATATTCCAAAATCATTCAAAAGAAATTTTCAAAACCCCAGAATTTAAGTTCTTAATTTACAATTTCATTTATTTTTTTCAACTTATTATTTATAAATTTCATTACCTAACAAACAATACATTGCACCAAATATAATGTTATATATAAAATTTATTATATATATATAGAAAATATAATAGGCAAAATTATTTCATTCACCTATAATAAAAACAAATATTATGTCGGTCTGTCCTATTAAGTGTTTAGAAATCCCTATTGATGTCATAGCGTCTCATGCATCAACCAGAATTTATAAATACAAAACGGAACAATTTAACACAATATTAAAACCTTTTTATAACACTAACAAATACGCTCTCTCATATATATACACTCAGCGACTCGCCATAGGGTATTACTACCCTATTAGTAAAGAGTCAAACCCCACAAAGCTAAGGTTTATCGCTAAACCAATGCTCTGATACCAGATGTAACATCTAGCCTTTTTGCACGGTTTAAATCGACACACATGCCAATTCAAACCATACGGAAGGGCGGATTGTTATGGGGTAAATAAGAACAAAAAAAAAAGAGGAAGAAAAGGAACAAACAGAATCTCACAGCGGAAGGATAAAATATAATAATCAAATATACAGTTCATGAAGCTGTTTACAAAATATTTAATTTTACTTATACAATATATATCAGAGTTGCACATACCAACGAATAAAAATTGATGCAGCGGAATACAGTGTGTAGTGGAACAATATAATATAATAATAATAATGAAATCTTCGTCTTCGTCCTCCAGAAGTGATGTCTTTGATCCTGAAATGCTCGGACTGAGCCGAGCGAATTGAAAAGACAAAACACTCGAATCAGAACTAAAAGATCTTATGTAAGTTAAATCAACATAAATAAATATGAGTGCAGTAACTCAAGAGATGCTCGGGATTTACATCTCCTAATGATCCATTAAACTATTTACTATGTAGTATAATTCGCTATTATAATAGTGTCTAATTGTAAAATAAACTTACTTTTTTCTTAGCATTAAGGGGTTACCCATATAGCCCTTAACACGTAATAGTCCCAGTAGTCCATCCAATATCATGGTCCCTCCTGATCGGGAAGCCACCAGAGGATACCACAAGGGCTATGGGAGAAAACCAAACTCGTACAAGGCGCGATAGGGTAGGTGACACGGCACGACTAGGCAATGCCAGGGTAGATATACCAATTACGCATGCAGGCTGGTGGTAATGCGTAGCAGCTACTACCGCCCACCTCGAACAACACCCCCAAAATCAAAAATCAAAACTGGCCACCGGATCAATCCAAAAGTCAGAGTATAATATCGAAGAAGGCGTCCGATCAGAGGAATGACCTCATTGGCTCGAGAATCGCTCTTGTTTTAGCCGCTTTATGCCAACTCACGGGAGTCGGGTCCACGTATATACCTTAGAAGAAACGCCGCCACCATCCTACTTCATTCTGAAATCTTCACCGCGTACACGGCTGTTAAAAAGGTTTTTGGAGTTGGCAGAGAGTATAACAACTTCAATCCCAGTCTCTTCAACACCCAATCGTTATTATAACACCGCGGTTATTTCAAAAAAAATTATACTTTAAAACTAGAATATAATATATCTTTCAAAACCATATAAATACGATATCATTTATATTTTTAAAACCCCTAATCATTATGATATCATTTTTATTTTATAAATATCCCTTTTCCCAAATCATAATAATTTCAAATATATATATATCTTAAACCCCATAGCTTTGAAACAAAATTTCTAATACTTAAATGGTTTATATATTAAACCGCTTTACATAACAAAATAGCTTTTTAAATTTCACAAATAAATTCCAAATATAGGTTTAAATTCCCAAACAAACCATTTCAATTTCCATATATTTCAAAGCTTTAATTATTCCACAATTTCAAAACTTATTCTTTGATAATTTCATATATATCAAATTCAATTACTATTATTTAGATCTGAAATGTTTACTTAACAAATCAAATATCATTTAAGTAAAACCTTTAAACTTCAAATAACAAGATATTCTCACAATTTAATTAACTTGATAATATTCATTTAAATCGACTTGAAATTCATTTAAGTCCTGTAAACCAAAATCAAGTTATAAAGATCATACCTTTTAAAACCCCAAATTTTATTTAAATTTCAAATAAATTTTATTCGAGGGTAATTCTTAAATACCTTAATTCAAAGCAAATTCATATTTATCTTCCAACATTTATTTTATTTAAGACATTATAAACTCTATCCATAATTTTAAATAAATACTTAACCGTATTATATCTAAATAAATTTACTTTTATTTTTAAACTTCTATTATCCTTTAAACCAAATCTATACATAGCTTAAATTCAAGCATTTAACTATATATAAAATAATATCAAAAATCAATATTCATTAAACCATATTCTTTCCACAACCATAGAAAATCATTTCAAAAATAATTTTATATATATACCGCGGTGCCTGTATAAAATTTTCTATCCTATGGTCAAGTGATATGGATATTTATCATTTCAATTCACAATTTAAAAATAAAAATTACGGTTATATATCATTTTAAACCATAATCCCGATAAGATAAGAATGCATAATATCTTGCAGTTTATACAATATAGAACAAATCATCCATTCAACCAAAATCAATCATCAACCATTTATAACAATCATTATCCAATTTAAAACAATAGCATCAATATAGAGCATATAGTAAATAACAGGAAATTACTAACAGTTTATATTCAATAATAAATTAAACAATCTTTCTAACTGGCAGCTTATATGCAATAATGAATTAAATAACAATTTAATTAAATAAATTTAATTTAACTGGAATGATGATAAAATTATGCCAAACAGCTGTAAATAAATTTCTACTCATATCATCAATCAATTTAACGAATATAAGAAGTTTTACAAGTTGTGAATGGGTTGAAACACTCACCTTTGGGATTTAAATTGAGTTTAAATCCAATTTAAACCCAAAACTTGAACAGTCTTCAAACCAGTGCCAAAAGGTCCAGAATTTCAATACGATCCTAACAAAAGAAACCGCGTGTAAAAGGGATATCGTATGCGATAGTTATATCACTTTGAGCAATTGAAAATTAAATTCAAATTAAAACAAAAAATAGAAAACAAGCCCGCACATTATTCAAGGCCACGTCAGCAACCTGAAGCACGCGCATGAGAACTCAGACGCGAAACCTAGATCAACAGCCCCTCTTTCACGACCTGCCGCACCACCTACCGTCGACTTCACCCTGATTGGAGGCCTTTCCCGCGACGTCCACACCAGGCCGACCCCACGCCGCCACCGCCTTGACCTCCGGTGCCCCTTCCCTCGTGCGATCTTCAGCCATCTATCCTTGATTTATGGCGAAATCAATCACCTTCTGACCAAAGTAACCCTATGGATTGAAAGCCCTAGTCGACCTCTACACAGTAACGCACCCCGATCGAACCATCGACGATGATCCACCGTTGAACGAAAAGCCTTACAATGAATGGTCATGTAACATCCCGCCTTTTTGCACACTTTAAACCAACACACGTGCCAATTCAAAGCATACGCAAGGGCGGATTGTTATGGGGTAAATAAGAAAAACAGAGAAGAAATAAGAACAAAAACAGAATCTCACAGCGGAAGGATAAAATATAATAACAAATATACAGTTCATAAACAGTTTACAAAAGCTTGATTCTTCTTTTACAATAAATATCAGAGTTACACATACCAATACAAGCAATGCAGCGGAATAGAAAGAGTGTGGTGTAATACTATATATAACATAATACTTATTCTTCGTCTTCGTCCTCCAAAGCTAAAATCTGCTATCCTGAAATGCTCGGACTGACCCGAGCGAATTTGAATAGACAAAAACACCCGAGTCAGACTAGAATATCTTATGTGAGTTAAATAAACAGAATATAAATATGAGTACAGTAACTCAAGAGATGTTCGGGATTTACATCTCCTAAGGATCCGTTAAACTATTTACTATGTAGTATATTGCGCTATTATAATAGTGTCTATTTATAAAATAAACTTACTTTTAAATAGCGTTAAGGCTTTACATTTTCCACCTTAACACGTAATAGTCCCAGTAGTCCGTCCAATATCATAGCCCCTCCTGATCGGGAAGCCACTAGAGGATACCACACGGGCTACGGGAGAAAACCAAACTCGTACAAGGCGCGATATGGTAGGTGACACGGCACAACTAGGCAATGCCAGGGTAGATATACCAATTGCTATCCAGGCTGGTGGAAACGCGTAGCCGCAGTTACCGCCCACCTCGGACTAACTCCCCAAAATCAAAATATAGAAGTGGCCACTGAATCAAATCCAAGTCAAATTATAATATCGAAGAGGAGCGTCCGATCAGAGGAATGACCTCATTGGCCTGAGAATCGCTCCTGTTTTAGCCACCTTATGCCAACTCACGGGAGTTGGGTCCACGTATTTACCTTACAGGAAACGTCGCCACCACCTACTTCATTCTGGAATCTCCACCGCGTACACGGTTAGTCAAAGTGGTTTTCGGTATCGACAGAGAGTATGTCCATATCCGATCCCGGTCTCTTTGCCAACCAATCGTTATTATAACACCGCGGTCATTTAAAATAGTTTATACTTTAAAACCAGAACATAGTCCCTTTCAAAACCATAATATTACGATATCATTTCTTCTTTTAAAACCCAAAACAATATGATATCGTTTATCCCAAATAAAATTATTCCTTTCCAAAAAATTATGTCACTTTTTATTATTTAATATCCCATGTAACCAATATTCTGTTTGTAACTTTCAACATAATTCTTCGAAAATCCATAGCATTTTAAAACCATTATTTTCAAAACTAAATGGTTTGGATATTCAACGGTATGCGAATTAAAAAAAAGTTTAACTTTACTGTTGCTTTATAAAGAAATAAATTACATGGCTTTCCAAATATTTCTTCTTTTAAAGTTAAACCAAAATCCAAAATATTACTTCAAGTCGCAAAACCATTTCAATTTTATATATATTTATATCCATTTTGGAGCATTAATATTTCAACTAAAGTTGGATTTTTATCCTTTCAAAAATCAATATTCTATTAATTAATCCTGACCATTCACATAAAATCCATAATTAATAAGACTTCAATTTCTAGTAAAATATATATATATATATATATATATATATTTCCAAATTCAATTTTTACTAGAATATTCATTTCAAAATATTTTGGAAAAAAAATCCAATTATAAATATCATATCTTTAAAATTTCCAACTTAATATTTAAACATAGGATATAATCATCAAACTCCATTTTCTTAATTTTCTTCCATTTTTAATAAAGAAATTTATTCACCTTTTAATTTCAAAATTTCAACTTCATATGCATATAACTATGGAAGAAAACATTTATTCAGTATAAAATTTAAGATTTTTATAAACCGTATTCCATCCAAACCATAGAAATCACATTAAAATAGTTATATATAGACCGCGGTGCCTGTATATAGTTTTCTATCCTATGGTCAAGTGATACGGATATTTATCATTTCAATCCGCAATTTAAAAATAAAAATTTGCGGTTATATATCATTTCAAACCACAATCCCGAAAAATGAAATATGCATGATAATTTTCAATTTAATGATATGCAATAAACATCCATCCATCAACAACATCCATCATCCAATCGCAACCATCAACCAATATCAATCAATAACAATTATATATATGATCATATATAACAGGTGATAACTGGCAGTTTATTCAAATTAAAATTTTCAACTATTAATCTAACAATTTATATTCAGTGATAATTGACATAACTGTTAACTAGCAGTTCATATGCAACCAAAAATTTCTAACAGCCAATTAACACGCAATAAATCAATTAAATTAACAGTTACATTCAATAAAATGCAATTCAACAGATATGAATGAAATAACATGCCAAAAGCTCATAAATAAATTTCTATTCATTTCTAAAATTTATTTAACAAACATAAAAGCTTCTAGTAGTTGTGAGTGGGTTAAAACACTCACCTTTTGAATTTAAATTGAATTCAAATCCAATTTAAACCCAAAAATTGGACAGTCTCCAAATTCATCCAAACCAGTGCCAAAACGTCAGAAATTCCGATACGATCCCAGCAAAACAAACCGCGCGTGAATCCGAGCTCGTATGCAAAAGTTATGAAAATTTGAAAAATGAAAAATTCTGGTCCTGGGTCAACTTCGGGTTCGACTTCGGGGCGCCGCCTCATTTCCCCGATGCTTGCTTGGAGTTTTCGCCAAAACGACCCGGAGCGACCCGAGTCATTTTCTTCCTGATCCGAAGTTGCTCTAGGGTTTTCTCCTCTGAAACCCGAAGCGCGACCAGAAGCTGCTGCAGATCCAAAAAATTTTTTTTTTTTTTTTTTTTTTTTTTGAAATAAAATTTTGGAATTTGGGAATTAGGTTTTCTGCCATTGGAATGAGGAGTTGAGAAGGAGATGTACGTATAGAAAAATGAAAATAAGGAGTGGCTAGGGTTTATAATCGCAAATATATAGACAGATAAAAGAAGGCTAGGTGGGTACGGATAACGAACGTGCTAAACGATAGTTGGCCCAAAAAGCCCGTTCTGCCTCCGGAGTCGAATTTGTTAAAACTATATATCCAAATAGGTGTTTCAAAATATTCTGAACGCGATGGAAAAAGTTTCGCGACCAAATTCGATCGTATGAAGAAGTTATGCTAAAAAAAATAAAAATTTCAAATTGATTTCAAAATGCGTAAATTTCAAGGCGTTTCGAGTCCGTACGATCAAACGACAAGTCCGATCGCAACGAAACTTGAAACATTATTATAATTCACCGTTACGGATCCGATGAAACTAGTTTCGTCGAAATCCGAGTCCGTGACAAAAATGGCTATTTTTAATATTTATTAAATAAATTAAAATAAATCATAAAATCCAAATTTTCTTTCAACTTTAAATATTGGCCAAATTTCATTACTTATATAATCCAATCAATTCCAAATAATTTAGCAAGCTTGGATGTGAATTAAAATTTATAAGTATATAAATTTCGCAGTGTTAACCTCTGCGTTTTCTTATTATTTGGGAATTATAAATTTTATTCGCAAAACCCAATTATTTAATCATATACTTATACTCTCATCTTAAATCTAATTATATAAATAACTTGATTTCTATTATCCAACTCAAAATATATCAATTATTCTCCAACTACATAGTTAACGTTTCTTTTATATATCACTGTGGTAATATTTCAAAATGTTCATCTTTTGTTTGCATAAATTACTGTATTTAGATAAAATTGTAATTTTGGTAACTTATCACATAAATAACTTAAAACCTCAACTAATACATTCCACCTTTGTTTCATCTTATTCATTCACTCATCAATATTCCGTACTAACTACAAAATTTAGTGTATTCCTTTAAATTGATCAAAATAAGACTTATCAACTAATAGAAAGATTTACGTACAAAATTTATTGTCATACATCTAATTTACAAGCCTATACTTAATTATTATCCTACAATACGTTTTACGTTACTATAATGTTCATTCTTCCGTTCCTACGTTTCTATAAATTTATTCCTTTATAATTTATTTAACGCAACACTTAATCTACACCTATTGCGATGTTTCAAATTTACTTGAATGAACAATTTCTTTACTTAAAATAGTTGTTGTAAACTCTTAATTCCACATTTATAAGTGTATTATTATTTTCACTCAAATATTATACATATATATAGAGTATTGGGTTTTTATTTAATCATCATTTATCATATATATTAATTAATTAAATTCAATACTTAAGTCTGACTAAATTTATTCCCCAAATACACATTTACATTTCTCAACCAATAAATATAACCAATCAAATTCTCATTTTATTGAACCTTGGTCAATTCCACACGTTAATTTTACTTAAAGTCTCAATTAATTAATTTACCTCGGTTTCATTACCTTATTACCTTATATGCATAATTGACATGGTTATATCTTCCATTACATCAATAATTTATCATTTCATTTCTATGCAATATATACTCATCTTATTCCATTTATTTGGTTACTGCATTGAAATCTATTTATTAACCAATACTAACGTTATTATCATAAAAAAAAAAATTTGATTCCCAATTTTATTCAATACTTAGAACAAAAATTTTCACATTAAATCAAATCCTTCTATTCAAACCAAGTATCATGCTATGATAATATTTTACGTTGGTTACACTGAAAAAAATCAACTTTTTATCGTTATCAATTAAACATACATTAATTGCACAAATTAAAGGAATTAATTGCCATTTATCAAATTAAATTTTTCATACATCAATCTATTTCATCTAAATCCTTACCTATGAATATTGCAACCTTTAATTCCATTAAATACCAATTAACCCAAATTATTTCATTTATTCTAAGTCATATCACTAAAATAATTCATCATAATAAACTTAAAATCTATACGTTTATTGATTTATTTCTATTTGTCTTATGTTAAATTCTAAATTTAGTAAGACAACCTAAAGTACTCCACTCAATCGACAGCCCCTTTCAATTGTTAATACGTACTTAAATTTCTACAGTTGCCTTCCATCTGCACTTCCGTTACTATGATAAAAATTAGTAACGTTTATGCCATCAATCCATCATAATTACTTACCCTTAATTGAGTTTGATTTCCAAATAAATTTGCTGACCCTTAATTAGACAATTTATAAAAGTTTGTCATCATACCTATAGTTCTACGCTTATGCTATGTCTTAAATTTCAATAAATTTATAAATTTTGAGATGTTCATTAGGGTTTACAAATTTATTGACTTGCAATAACAGGGTTTCTTAATCTATTCAATTTATCGTTCACAATCTTTTATTGCATTAAATTGGTTTAATATTCCCATATTAAATTCTATGTACAGGTAAGAATTTTTCTTTCTTTCTCTACTTAATTCATTTGAATTTTATTCAAATGTCTTTAAATAGGTTTCTAAGTCACTTCTATATAATTTATTCTAGCCTTCATTTTAATACTTATCTACCACCTTTATTCTTTCCACTAAAATAAATTACAAAATCCTATTAAACAAACAATTTTAAATGGTCGAACTTAACGGGTCGTTACAGGTCAGAACTAAATCGCTGATTTCACGACAAACGATAACTCGAATCGAGAAACAAATTGCAGATCTGAGTTGCGCTCGTCGAGAGCTTCGATATATAATTTTTGTGAATTTTTTTAAGGAGTTTTGATTTTGAAGTTGAAATTTGAATTGGAATTGGGTTGTAAATTCTAGGGTTTGTCTGCCACTGAGGAAGAAGGAGAATAGAATGAGAAGTACGTATAGACAAATGAGAAGTAGGGAGGCAAGGGTTTATAATGACATATTTATAGACAAATTTAAAATAGAATGGATCGGATAAGGTAGATGTACGCGCTAACGACATAGTGGCCCAAAAAGCCCGTTCTGACTCCGGAACAAAATTGGGTCAACCCATATATCAAAATAGATATTTTAAAATATTTTAAACGCAATGGAAAAGGTTTCCGGTTCAAATTACAACGTACGAAGAAGTTATGCAAAAATCAATATTTTCCAAATTGATTTCAAGGCGTTTCAAGTCCGTACGATCAAACGACAAGCCCGATCGCTACGAAACTTGAAACCCTACAATAATTCACCGATACGGATCTGATGAAATTGGTTTCGTCGAAATCCGAGTCAGTGGCCAAAATGGCTATTTTCATATTAATTAAATAAATAAAAATTTGGTCAATTTAAATTCGATAATTACCAATTCTTATCATTTTAAATTTTCCAATCATTTACAATGATTTAAACCAAATTTAACTGTCAAATTAGAGTTGATAAATTTATAAATTTCAATATTAAGCCCAATTTCATTAAATTTTCAAATTATAAATCAATTCCCCAAAATTCCACTTAATTAAATAAATAAATTATTATTTCATTCATTCCTGTCAAATAGATGGATTAAACCTTGGATTCAAAACTATTACCTAAATATTCTCACTATCATCTAAATTCTCATTTCATATATTTATTTCATTTATTGTAATTAATCCTTTTATTATAAATTGAATCCAATCAATTTTTATAAGTTCCAATAAAACTGATTAGATTCAATTCCACCCTTCAATGTAACACAGTTAACCCTTGTTTCATTTTTCATTCCATTAATATATTCAAGTTTTATTTTCATTTCAATTAGTGTAATATTAAATATTTAATTCTACTCATTTGCAATAAAAATCCCATTATTTAACTGTAAATTCAAATAAATAAATAAACCCTGCCTCCCTTTCTTTTAATTCAATTAATCATCATAATTTCATCTTAGGTACCATTTGGTATGTGTAACGACCCGCCGCTCTGACCGCCTCTAGTCGGTAATTAAACCAACTAGAAACGTTCAAAATGACGGATTGTTATTTAGTTTATAACATTTAAACAGAATCAGCTACAGAATCACAAAATAATAATCATATTTCTCATAAATGAATTTTCTTTTATATACAAATATCAGAGTTATACAATGAATTACATTTTAATACAGCGGAATATACATATATCTTTTATTAAGTACAAGAAAAATTTTCTGAAAAACTTTAGTGATGCGGTAATTCCCCTCTCTCTAACTTCGCTGCCTGAAAATCTTCAAGCTGTAAAAATACTCGGTCTGACCCGAGCGTTTTATGCAAAACCCAAAAACACTCGAGTCAGGATTAATCTTTATTCAAGTAAATAAATTTGCAATGAACTGAATAAAATAGTAACAGCAGTAAAGACAATCGTGAAAGACCACCAACTACAACGATGCACAAAGATACAAGGTAAACTGGCATTCAGGCTGCAGTGTACAACAAATCCAGCAGCCCCAACTACAACAGTGAATACAACTACAAGTACAAGGCATGTCAACAGCAATATGAACTGTTCAGCTACAACTAAGCAAGGGTCAAGCGAATAAACACAACTCGAAGCATGTACATATGCAGCCACAAGACCACAAAGACACCAATGATACAAGAGAGGAATGCAACAACCAGGTGAAGATGCAGACATAAACAAACAAGTCTCAACCAAACATGTCAGTGAATAGTTCAGTGAAGAATCAGTGCACAACATCATGAATATACACAGTGCAGACACAAGTCAGTGGTAAGTATACAAGCATACCAGATCAAAATCGAACTAAAGTATGGTGAAACACTGCAACTCAAAGAGTATCGACAATGCAACACTTGATTGAGCTACAAACAGTGATGCAAGTATTGAAATCAGACTAAATGAAGAAACAGTGCAACAGATCAAGTGACATGATGAAGCAGAGCAAATGAGACAATGTCACGAGACTCAACATGTACATGTACTGATCAGTGAAACCCAAAGCTAACAGAGTCAACACAAATGCAATGCTTAGTATACAAGTGACTTGAACAAGACTCGAGAAGCTACAGATATCAGTGAACATGATATGGAAATCAAAATATACAAAGTGCAACAAATGTGCCCAAAACAGTTTGAAAACATAAGTGTGAGGCAGCCCCAGAAGAATTGGGAAATCAGTGTTACAAAACAACCCAGATATGAATTTTTTTTTTAAAAAAAAATATCAGTCACATAAATTTAAAAGTTACTCGGGCTGTTACTCGATTTATAAATATAGCAATGCATCAGATTCATTTATTTCATTTTCATGCTAGGTTATTAAAATGATCATATTAAATTTCAGGTGTAAGGCAGCAAAACACATGAGCAACTCGAGTGAACACATTTTCATACAACCATACAGTTTACAAAAGTCATGGCAATAAGTAAATGAGGCAACAACCATAAATCAACTTAAAGCATATTAAATCATCTGAAATGGAATTTTAAGCAAATTCAAGAACCTGGAACTTAAAAACAGAAAACACATTCACACTGCAGCATGCATTACAACATACATTCATATATATATGCACCAGTAATAAGCTTGAAAAAGATGCATTAAAGCTAAAACATGTTTTGACAAATTTAAAGATGTTTGGTAATCTTTCCTTTAGAAACCATTATCTGTTGTTACTTATTTCCAGAAGTAACAGGTTTATTTTTCTAACTTAAAATTTTACAAACCTAATCTATGCTAAATAACATAATTTGTTCACACAATAAACTCTAACTATGATTCAATCATATATAAGTGGATTTGTATTTTAAAATCCTAACTAAATACAGAAACAGTGCAGTTAGAAGATTTGCATACATGTGTATGCATATTCAAGAAAACACAGATCATACACATCAATAGTCAACAAGCATAACCAATGCTATCAGTACTTAAGCATAGATAAATTCAAAACAACCTATAAATACTGTTGTTGCTTACTAAAAGAAAGAACAGAGTAGTATATTTTTCTTTTACTAATCACTGTTTTGATTTTCTTATTTGAAAGACATTTTAAATTAAACTTTTAAATGAAACAAACAAGTTAAATTTATAACTTAAGTTTTAAACAGAGATTAATTCCATACTTTCTCTCATTTCAAAACAAAGATTCAAACTTCTTAAATTACGTATGATAGCAAGTAAACAAGAATCAGAAACATGCAAGTTAATAATCAAATCAAATGGCTTCAACAAGTTTCAATTCAAAAAAAACTAAAGCAGTTCAAAATTCAATATACAGGCTCTGCTTCACCCCTCAGGTGATTCAAGTAAAACCCCTAATTAAAATTTAAATTTAAAGAAATCTTGAAGCAATTAAAAACATAATTATTCCCATTATTTTTGGCCTGAGGGAATGTGATCAAAAACTTGGATTAAGTAGTGGATCAGATTCAATTTCAAGTTGCAGTCCAAGGTCGAAACAACATTTCCAAGCAAATATAAACACAAGCATAGCCATTAATTCACATGCAAAGGCTATTCACAATTATACAAGCTTTCAAATTTCTTGCATGCAACAAGATTTACATTTCCTATATCACTCAACATACATAGCAACACTGATAAGAGGGAGGCAGGGTTTACCCACAGGCATTTCAAACTGGAGGAAAAATTTATTTACAGACACATACATACATCACATATGCACTGATGTTCAAACAAGAACATGTAAACAAAGTTTTCCACAACCATATTCAAAGACCCATCACATGCAGAAAAACATAGCAAGTCAAGTTTTTAATAGCATCTGTTCTTATCAATTTAAAAATAAATTACAAATAGCATCTGTTCTTATCAGTTTAAAAATAAATGTTCTTATCAATTTAAAAGCAAATTACAAATAGCATCTGTTCTTATCAATTTAAAAACAAATTACAAATAGCATCTGTTCTTATCAATTTAAAAACAAATTACAAATAGCATCTGTTCTTATCAATTTAAAAATAAATTACAAATAGCATCTGTTCTTATCAATTTAAAAATAAATTACAAATAGCATCTGTTCTTATCAGTTTAAAAATAAATGTTCTTATCAATTTAAAAGCAAATTACAAATAGCATCTGTTCTTATCAATTTAAAAACAAATTACAAATAGCATCTGTTCTTATCAATTTAAAAACAAATTACAAATAGCATCTGTTCTTATCAATTTAAAAATAAGTTACAAATAGCATCTGTTCTTATCAATTTAAATTCAAGCAATCGAGCAAATGATGGCAAATAACACCCAACAAAACAAACATGCAGAGACTTATCTGTTCATGTCAGTTTAGATTAAATTATCAGAGCAAATGATAACAAATAACCCCCAAATCATAGCATGCAACCAAACACCCAATTCAAACAAATCTAAAAACTTGAATAAAAATTAATCGTGAGGAAAAAACTCACCTTGTCGAAGCGAATTGGGGCAGCCGCGACGAGGCGAAGGAGGTGTCGAGCAGAATTGAAGCCGAAGCCCTAATTTGTTGAAGGTCGGCCACTTCGATTTCTACACAAGCCCTAGTTTCGGAGAGGAACGAAAATGAGAATCGAAGCCGCCATTTTTTTATTTTTATTTTTTCGTTTCTTTGCTTAGGTTTACGAAGTGTGGAAGAGAAAATGGGGACGGGTTTTACCCCTTCTAAATTATCACGGCCCAGAAAACACATGGACCACTATTAAATTATTTAAAGCCCACAACCTCTCTTTTTAACAAATTTTTAAATGAATTTAAACTAATTGAAAAGTTATAATATATTATGTACCAAAGATCTTGCAATATTATTATTTATTTATTTATTCTTCTTATTATTATTATTTTTATTCAATTTGTTTTGTATAATTATTTTCTTTACTTTGTTTTGTAAATTTTGTTGTTTGAATTTTTAAATACAAATTTAATATTAAATTTTCAAACTCCAAAGTCAAATTCAAATTTTTATTCAACTTTGTATAGATTAAATTTTAAAACTTAATCGCCAATTTCATTGTTATATTGGGAATTCAATTTAATCCATCATTCAAATATTTAAAATTAATTAAATATTTTCAATTTAAATTGTTCAAAAATTCAGGATCGTTACAATCTCCCCTCCTTAAAAGAATTTCGTCCCGAAATAACAAGTAAGGAAAAATGATTGTTAAATTTCACTAATATTTATACCCTACTCAATTCTATCAAGTTTGAAACTTATAAAAAATAAATAAATAAGTATAGGATTCATTCTATTTGTTTTATCTCATTAGCTTTGTTAATTAACTCATTTGCTCATCATTTTCTACAATCAAGACGCAAAAGTCTTTTACTAAAGTTTTCAACTTAAAAACTCAAATTTTTAAATTTGAAATTCTTCATTTAAGAAATTTACATAGTATAACTTTTCCAAAGTTGTGAACTTTCAAAACATTTCAAAAATCCTCTTCCTTAGTTCATTAGGTTGGAATTTATGTTATTTTAGTTTCAGATTATTGATTTTCTATTTAAAGTTTGAAAATACTTGCTAACTCGAAATTTAACAAGTCTATTGTCGTTCTTAAAGACATTAGGCATACGCTGGCCAGGCGCAAGTCTAAAAATCTCCAAGTACTAAATATACTTGCTTCAATTCCCAGTGAAAATACTTTAAAAATCTTTTAAAAAATGGATATGGAAAGCACATTCCCCTATGGATCACAGTTTACCCGGGGGTTACGCTACTATCCCAGTAGAATCGCTTGTAAACTATAGATTTCTCATCTCTTGAATTTCGCCATGGTTGTTGCCATAGATCGTGGTCCACATGGCGTTTACGCTACTATCCCAGTAGAATCGCTTGTGACCGTAGGCATCTCGCCCCTCGAATTTCGCTTTGGCTTCTAGATTGCAGTTTACACGGCGGTTGCGCCACTATCCCAGTGGAATCGCTTGTAACTGTAGGCATCACGCCCCTCAAATTACGCTAGTCACTCCAACTAATGGAAAACAAACGGCCAATCCAACTAATGGAAAACAAATGGCCAATCCAACTAATGGAAAACAAATGGTCAATCCAACTAATGGAAATCAAATGGTCAATCCAACTAATGGAATTCTACGTAGCTACGATCTTCAAATGGACACTCATCTCGAGTTCCAACAACCTTCACAAATTTTAAATGGAAGGTACTTTTCCATATCCTCAGTTTGGAAAACATAATATCATACATACATATATAATATTTCATTTCACAATTCGTACATATCATACCCATGTACTTACATAAGTTTTCCACAACAATTTCTTTCCAAACTAATGGTTTTCGAATTTATCGTATTCTCATATATACGTTCTGAAAACCTCAATATCTCATACCCATAACAAATAGAGGATTCACAAATTTTCCATTTCATTATCCATTTAAAATTTTCCACTAAGTCGATTTGGAAATTTAAGGTTATCTCAAACCTAATTCACATTCATAATCCAATTTATTATCGACTTCACACTCGATTTGGATTTCACGTGACATCGTAAATTCTCAACACATAATTGATGTCTATCGATATATAACCTCTGAGCTCATATGTCTCAGAGAAGGGTGTTAAGCTAAAAGAATAAATTCTCCGCCACCAACAGATATATATTTAATAGAGATCAATTGCTATGTCGTCAATTCACAATGTTAGACATACAATCCAAATCAACCATTTAAAATTCAAAGTTCAACTTATATTGTTTTTGCGTCAAAGTTAAACTCAATTTAACTCAAAATTCAATCCTTTGAAAATTTCCAAGTTGAACTAATTATTCATATTTTCCAAAAATAATATCTTTACAAGATATATAATTTTCCACACTTAACCATTTGAACACAAATTTCAAATCATTTTTCACCTTTCAATCTTTGAAAACAAATTTCAAAGCAAACTCCTTAAACCGAAACATTTCCAAATATTTATCCATTTTAAACTTGAAATGGTTCATTTAAATCAATCAAATAAATCCTTACCGATTTATTTTAAACTTACGTTCCAAATCCGTAAATTTATTTCCACATTTCAAAAATAAATCAATATTTATTTTTAACAAATTTCCCTTTATTTTATAAATTCCATAGTGAATTTACATTTCCAAAATATCTATGAATATACGATTTTCAAATCGATTTCACATATTCATTTTCAATTTATCTTTAAAAGATAAAATCTCAAAACATTCACTTTTCACTTTATCTCTAAAAGATAAAATTTCAAACCTTTCATTTCATATTGGAAAATATTTCCATACTTATTTAATAATAAGTAATTCACAAATCCATTTATTTTCAACACTTTGAAAACATTCAATATACTTAAATCATAATCAAGTATATATTTCATTCTTAAAGGAAAACATTCTTTAAACACATTAACTTGAGTCAAAACGAGTGTTGCGTAAAACACCGTTACGACGACCCAAAATCACTAGTATAGGGATTCGAATTTAAGATAGATATATAAATCCCAATACTATATAAAAACATTTCCTTTCGGAAACCATTTACTATAACAACAATGTTATAGTCCACCATTTCTTTTGATTTCTCTCGAAAATGTCTATTTCAACAATGAATGTTGAAATCTATGCTTTCGATTCTTAACACATTTTAAAACAACTTGAAGTGGATTAACTTCACTTTCTGCACATTCAAATTCAAATTCATCACTGAACCTATTAAATCTATTATGGATTTTCATGTTGACAAACATCAAATTTGAAATCTAAATTCCATTTGAACTTCGCATTTGCTTTCTATTCCAAAAATAATCAACTAATTCTTTAGTAAACCACTTATCCACTTGGTTCCATTAGATTTATATCTCCATATTAACTATTTTAGACATTAGTCTAAACTTGAAATATAAGCTTTTACATCAAAACTAATTTGATTCATACAGTTAAGTTGACAAATACATTTCCTATCAAAATTTTGCAATCCTCATTAGCGAAGGTTGGATAATTCAATCATTTTCCCAAGACATATTCGATTTATGTAATAATATATTCACTGTCCAAAATCGTGAATATACTTCGTTAACCAATTTCAATATTTTACGCATTTAATTCAGAACTATCCACTGTCCAAAATCGTGGATATAATTCCTAACCAAACTCTTATTATCACAATATTTAACTTAAAGGATAATTCGCTGTCCAAAATTACGAATATATCTCCTTTAACAACTTTTATGTTTCATTTATCAAATTCAATTGGTTTCAAATTTATAAACAATCTTTACAAATTCCACTTTTATTCATAAAACTTCGATTTATAATCTCCTTCATTAATTTGATTCAATCTATATAACTCAATTATATACCAAAAGTCCATATTATAAGTTAAATACTTATAATCCATTTATTTACTAAATCGTTCTTCAGAACATTTGAAATCAATCTTCAAAAGAATTCAGAATCAAATTTCCAAGTTATAGTTCAATAATTCTCTTGGTTATAACCAAATTGACATGTCATTTCATTTCCCAATTATTTCGGAGATATTCAAAATATTTGGCTTAAACCAGTTCACTAATTCACTTAACTTATATTTTATTCTTCATAAATCTCACCAATTCGATAATGAGTTTTCAAATGATCGAGACTCAGATCTAAGGAGACCTCACCAAAGAGAACTATCGCAAGCCAAAATTTAGAGAGGGGAATTTTCAAAAATAATTCTAATTTTCAAAATACTTTTTATTTTAAAGAAAACAATTTTAAACTTCTTTAGATTTGAAAACACTTTCTTTAAAGTGATTCTAGTAACTATTCATATTAAACGCCATAAACTAAGCTTTGTGTAAACCAAAGCTCTGATACCACTTTTGTAACGACCCGCCGCTCTGACCGCCTCTAGTCGGTAATTAAACCAACTAGAAACGTTCAAAATGACGGATTGTTATTTAGTTTATAACATTTAAACAGAATCAGCTACAGAATCACAAAATAATAATCATATTTCTCATAAATGAATTTTCTTTTATATACAAATATCAGAGTTATACAATGAATTACATTTTAATACAGCAGAATATACATATATCTTTTATTAAGTACAAGAAATTTTTTTTGAAAAACTTTAGTGATGCGGTAATTCCCCTCTCTCTAACTTCGCTGCCTGAAAATCTTCAAGCTGTAAAAATACTCGGTCTGACCCGAGCGTTTTATGCAAAACACAAAAACACTCGAGTCAGGATTAATCTTTATTCAAGTAAATAAATTTGCAATGAACTGAATAAAATAGTAACAGCAGTAAAGACAATCGTGAAAGACCACCAACTACAACGATGCACAAAGATACAAGGTAAACTGGCATTCAGGCAGCAGTGTACAACAAATCCAGCAGCCCCAACTACAACAGTGAATACAACTACAAGTACAAGGCATGTCAACAGCAATATGAACTGTTCAGCTACAACTAAGCAAGGGTCAAGCGAATAAACACAACTCGAAGCATGTACATATGCAGCCACAAGACCACAAAGACACCAATGATACAAGAGAGGAATGCAACAACCAGGTGAAGATGCAGACATAAACAAACAAGTCTCAACCAAACATGTCAGTGAATAGTTCAGTGAAGAATCAGTGCACAACATCATGAATATACACAGTGCAGACACAAGTCAGTGGTAAGTATACAAACATACCAGATCAAAATCGAACTAAAGTATGGTGAAACACTGCAACTCAAAGAGTATCGACAATGCAACACTTGATTGAGCTACAAACAGTGATGCAAGTATTGAAATCAGACTAAATGAAGAAACAGTGCAACAGATCAAGTGACATGATGAAGCAGAGCAAATGAGACAATGTCACGAGACTCAACATGTACATGTACTGATCAGTGAAACCAAAAGCTAACAGAGTCAACACAAATGCAATGCTAAGTATACAAGTGACTTGAACAAGACTCGAGAAGCTACAGATATCAGTGAACATGATATGGAAATCAAAATATACAAAGTGCAACAAATGTGCCCAAAACAGTTTGGAAACATAAGTGTGAGGCAGCCCCAGAAGAACTGGGAAATCAGTGTTACAAAACAACCCAGATATGAATTTTTTTTTCAAAAAAAAAATATCAGTCACATAAATTTAAAAGTTACTCGGGTTGTTACTCGAGTTATAAATATAGCAATGCATCAGATTCATTTATTTCATTTTCATGCTAGGTTATTAAAATGATCATATTAAATTTCAGGTGTAAGGCAGCAAAACACATGAGCAACTCGAGTGAACACATTTTCATACAACCATACAGTTTACAAAAGTCATGGCAATAAGTAAATGAGGCAACAACCATAAATCAACTTAAAGCATATTAAATCATCTGAAATGGAATTTTAAGCAAATTCAAGAACCTGGAACTTAAAAACAGAAAACACATTCACACTCCAGCATGCATTACAACATACATTCATATATATATATGCACCAGTAATAAGCTTGAAAAAGATGCATTAAAGCTTAAAACATGTTTTGACAAATTTAAAGATGTTTGGTAATCTTTCCTTTAGAAACCATTATCTGTTGTTACTTATTTCCAGAAGTAACAGGTTTATTTTTCTAACTTAAAATTTTAGAAACCTAATCTATGCTAAATAACATAATTTGTTCACACAATAAACTCTAACTAATTCAATCATATATAAGTGGATTTGTATTTTAAAATCCTAACTAAATACAGAAACAGTGCAGTTAGAAGATTTGCATACATCTGTATGCATATTCAAGAAAACACAGATCATACACATCAATAGTCAACAAGCATAACCAATGCTATCAGTACTTAAGCATAGATAAATTCAAAACAACCTATAAATACTGTTGTTGCTTACTAAAAGAAAGAACAGAGTAGTATATTTTTCTTTTACTAATCACTGTTTTGATTTTCTTATTTGAAAGACATTTTAAATTAAACTTTAAATGAAACAAACAAGTTAAATTTATAACTTAAGTTTTAAACAGAGATTAACTCCATACTTTCTCTCATTTCAAAACAAAGATTCAAACTTCTTAAATTATGTATGATAGCAAGTAAACAAGAATCAGAAACATGCAAGTTAATAATCAAATCAAATGGCTTCAACAAGTTTCAATTCAAAAAAAACTAAAGCAGTTCAAAATTCAATATACAGGCTCTGCTTCACCCCTCAGGTGATTCAAGTAAAACCCCTAATTAAAATTTAAATTTAAAGAAATCTTGAAGCAATTAAAAACATAATTAATCCCATTATTTTTGACCTGAGGGAATGTGATCAAAAACTGGGATTAAGCAGTGGATCAGATTCAATTTCAAGTTGCAGTCCAAGGTCGAAACAACATTTCCAAGCAAATATAAACACAAGCATAGCCATTAATTCACATGCAAAGGCTATTCACAATTATACAAGCATTCAAATTTCTTGCATGTAACAAGATTTACATTTCCTATATCACTCAACATACATAGCAACACTGATAAGAGGGAGGCAGGGTTTACCCACAGGCATTTCAAATTGGAGGAAAAATTTATTTACAGACACATACATACATCACATATGCACTGATGTTCAAACAAGCACATGTAAACAAAGTTTTCCACAACCAGATTCAAAGACCCATCACAATGCAGAAAAACATAGCAAGTCAAGTTTTTAATAGCATCTGTTCTTATCAATTTAAAAATAAATTACAAATAGCATCTGTTCTTATCAGTTTAAAAATAAATGTTCTTATCAATTTAAAAGCAAATTACAAATAGCATCTGTTCTTATCAATTTAAAAACAAATTACAAATAGCATATGTTCTTATCAATTTAAAAACAAATTACAAATAGCATCTGTTCTTATCAATTTAAAAACAAATTACAAATAGCATCTGTTCTTATCAATTTAAAAATAAATTACAAATAGCATCTGTTCTTATCAATTTAAAAATAAATTACAAATAGCATCTGTTCTTATCAGTTTTAAAATAAATGTTCTTATCAATTTAAAAGCAAATTACAAATAGCATCTGTTCTTATCAATTTAAAAACAAATTACAAATAGCATCTGTTCTTATCAATTTAAAAACAAATTACAAATAGCATCTGTTCTTATAAATTACAAATAGCATCTGTTCTTATCAATTTAAATTCAAGCAATCGAGCAAATGATAGCAAATAACACCCAACAAAAAAAACAGGCAGAGACTTATCTGTTCATATCAGTTTAGATTAAATTATCAGAGCAAATGATAACAAATAACCCCCAAATCATAGCATGCAACCAAACACCCAATTCAAACAAATCTAAAAACTTGAATAAAAATTAATCATGAGGAAAAAACTCACCTTGTCGAAGCGAATTGGGGCAGCCGCGACGAGGCGAAGGAGGTGTCGAGCAGAATTGAAGCCGAAGCCCTAATTTGTTGAAGGTCGGCCACTTCGATTTCTACACAAGCCCTAGTTTCGGAGAGGAACGAAAATGAGAATCGAAGCAGCCTTTTTTTTATTTTTATTTTTTCGTTTCTTTGCTTAGGTTTACGAAGTGTGGAAGAGAAAATGGGGACGGGTTTTACCCCTTCTAAATTATCACGGCCCAGAAAACACATGGACCACTATTAAATTATTTAAAGCCCACAACCTCTCTTTTTAACAAATTTTTAAATGAATTTAAACTGATTGAAAAGTTATAATATATTGTGTACCAAAGATCTTGCAATATTATTATTTATTTATTTATTCTTCTTATTATTATTTTTATTCAATTTGTTTTGTATAATTATTTTCTTTACTTTGTTTTGTAAATTTTGTTGTTTGAATTTTTAAATACAAATTTAATATTAAATTTTCAAACTCCAAAGTCAAATTCAAATTTTTATTCAACTTTGTATAGATTAAATTTTAAAACTTAATCACCAATTTCATTGTTATATTGGGAATTCAATTTAAACCATCATTCAAATATTTAAAATTAATTAAATATTTTCAATTTAAATTGTTCAAAAATTCAGGATCGTTACAGTATGTATCCTGATAAATTAACAGTTTTCCAAATTACCTTTATTTCAAATTGCATAATATTTAATTCCAATTGCTACAAATTTTACACATTTTATAAATTGGATTTCAATGGATTGATTTGTTTTAATCCGAAACTTTTATTAAGTTCATTACTATTCTATAAACTTAGTCACCTTGTTTTCTTTTCATTCATTACCTTTTAATTTATTTCCTTCAAACCAATATTATAATTACTTACAGAATATTGATTATATTCAATGACCATTTATTATAATTTAAATTCATTAACTTAATTCAATGCTTACATTTTGTTTTCATATATTAACTTTGTAGCTACGTATATGTCTTCATTGATTTGCATTAACTACATTCCATAAATCTGTATCCAATTACTACCTTAAAATAAGTTTACATTTCTATTAATTTCCATTCACACTTCCGTTATTTTATATCACAATCATTATAGTAATGTTTATAATCAACACAAACATTATGAATACTTATTGACCTGCATCATCCTTATTACATAAATTTACGTTTTATCCCATTATAAATAAATGCGCACATGAATTAATTCATATTTACATCCACTTCTATATATAAATTTTGTAACCAAGTTATAACATTTAGATTTATTTTTCTTATTTTAATTAATTACCAAATATTCCTATTTGCACTAAATTATAACTTTGCAATCTTAACAAATCCATAAATTGTCAATTGCATAATATATACCTTAATTACTATTGAATGTTCTCCATAAATTTATGTACTTGGTTTCAAACTTTTATTCGTCAATTACTGCCCTATAAAAAAACTTACGTTTCTATTCAATTTACATTATTTCCAATTAATTGCAATATAAATTTTAAATCGTTTGTAACGACCCGTTAAATTAATAATATTAAATGAATTGAATTAATATAATTTATAATCTAATTGAGAATAAATGTAGAAATTTGGTATAGTAGTTGTAATTTAGTGTAACAATAAAATTTTATGACAATAGATTTGGATAATGTAGATTGTCACAATTTGATTTAAAGTTAAATATAAGAAACTGATATAAGGGTTGAATTAGTGAATATCAATAAAAAGATTAAGTAGAATGGAATTCATTTAATATAAAATAAATAGTGGAAGACTTACATTGGATTGTAAAATGGATAGTAACTAACTAAAAGGTGACCGCTGAATAAATCAATGCAATAAGTGTTGATAAGGAAATTTAATGAATGTTGTCAATAATAAATGGACTTAAGATAGTAATAAAATTTGTTTTGCCTATGTAAATTTTATGTATTGATAAGCCATAATTAAATTTGAAATTTGGTAGTAAATAGGGGATAAGTTGACTAAGGAAATTAGTAATTTAATAAATGAATGCATAGTAAGTAAGTGGAAATGTATGCATAAAAATATTTTCATATATGGGATAATTACAAAAGTTTACCCATTTATCTAATGTATATAATTGAATCTAAATTTAGGGCAACATTTTGTTATTGATGGTATAAGTGAATTTTAATAAAAGGGTAAAAATTATGTAGATTTAACATGTATTGAGTATATAGCTAAGAAGGGCATTCGATGTAAATGAATCTAAATTAATGTGTCTAGTCAATAAAGGAGAACTTTAAGGGAATAAATATAAATGAATGTATTTGGGGAATGGAGTCCTTTTATATGTTGAATATTATAACGTTGTTATTAAGAATGAACGTTACTTTAGTAATTATTAATATGGTAACGGAAGAGTGTATAAATTTTATAGTAATGTAAAAACGTATTGTAAGATAATAATTAAGTGTAGACTTATAAAATATATTTATGACAACAAATTTTGTAAGTTATTTATTCTATTAGTTGTTAAGTTTTATTTATGTGTAAGTTAACAATATTACAATTCAATTGAATACAGTAATTTATGCAAACAAAGGATGAACATTTGGAAGTATTACTGTAGTGATATATATATATAAGAAACGGTAACTTTGTAGTTGGGGAATAATTGATTTATTTGTGAGTTGTAATCAAATAGAGTCAAATTTATTAGAATTTATTGCAATTTATGGGATTAATTGCAGTAACCTTTGAAGATTTATTCACTAAAATAATTGACGATGGAAATTATATGTAAATTTGCTTTTAGTTAATTTAAAATATCCAGAGGGCTAGAAATGACACAAATCTACTAGTTTAGAAATTTACAATAAAAAGTGGTAAGTAATTTTTCTAAATATTTAGATAGTAGGAAGATGTAGATTTAGATGGAATTTATTATTTAACTATTTCATAAGTTGAGATCTAAGTTTAGAATTGAGATTTTAATGTATAGATATTGAGCCAATGTTAGTTTCATTAAATTGACATCAATAACCTTGAATAATAGAAAGAAAGTGAATTTAATAAATTTAATCAAACTTATAATGTTGAATTTATTAAAATTGGAATTAATATTGAAGTTAAGAATTTACATTTGAATTGATGAATAGAACAACTATTGACACTTAAATTGTTTAGAATTGGAGTAAATAGTTAAGAAAATTTAAAGGGAGAAAATTTGGTCAATTTTTGAATTTAGATGTAAAAATTGGATTTTTATAATTTATTTAATTTATTTAATGAATATTAAAAATAGCCATTTTGGCCACGGACTCGGATTTCGACGAAACCAGTTTCATCGGATCCGTATCGGTGAATTATTATAGATTTTCAAGTTTCGTATCGATCGGACTTGTCGTTTGATCGTACGGGCGTGAAACGCCTTGAAATCAATTTTAATAAAATCAATTTGAAATCAATTTGAAAATTTTGTTTTCAGCATAACTTCTTCATATGATCAAATTTGGACGTGAAAATTTTTCCATCGCGTTCAGAATATCTTAAAATACCTATTTGGATATATAGATTTAATAAATTCGGTTCCGGAGGCATAGCGGGCTTTTTGGGCCATAGTTTGTTTCGTACGTTCACTTATCCGATCCATCTACGCTATCTCTAGTCTACCTATATAAGCACGGTTATAAACCCTAGCCCCATTTTATTTTCCCTTTTTCTGTACATTCATTTCTTTATCTCCTTCTCCTCCTCAAATGAATGCAACCTAGATCTACCCCAATCCAAATTTCAGTGAAAATGCAAACACTTCAGAAAAATTCCACAAAAATATATGTTAATGTTCTCAAGGCACGTAATCTACTGGTGCAATTCGTTTTCTGTTTTGAACATTCGTTTGACCAGAATTAATTCAAACAGTCCGTGACCATTCATCATCGTCGTCGCAAACTTCGTCGGATCGTCAAACCTTTTCTGGGTTTTGTAGAGTGGACGATGGGGATCGCATCTATATGGTTTTTGTGTCGATTCAACGGTTAGATCGTCATAGATCTTCGATTTGGGTTTCGAATTACATGGGCAGCTGTTGCTGGGAGCACAGATTTTCGTGCCCGCGTGGCCGTTTGGAGGAAGGCGGTTCGATTTGGGATGATGAGCTTGGCCGCGATAGCCTTGTTTGATCGGAGACGAACGTGAAGGTGGCGAATTCTGGCAGCTGCGTTCAAACGTGGGAGGGGTTCACGAATGCATATGGTTTCTGGAAGGGGGCCGCATGCGTTTCTGGGAATAGAAGGAGTGACGTGGCACATATATTTGTAAGTGATGAATGTGTGTCGTTTTATTTATTTTCAATTTTGAATTAGATCATCATTTTTTGCCATAACTTTCTCATACGAAGTCGGATTCACACGAAATTTCTTTTGTTAGGATCGTAATTTAATTCCGGACTTGATGGCGCTGGTTTGGACGAATTCCGAGACGGGCGAATTTTTGGGTTTAAATCGAATTTAAATTCGATTTAAATTCAAAAGGTGAGTGTTTTAACCCACTCACAACTACTAGAAGCTTTTATGTTTGTTTAAATTAATTTTAGAAATGAATAGAAATTTATTTATGAGTATTTGGCATGTTTATTTTATTCATATCTGTTGAATTGCATTTATTTAATTTAACTGTTAATTTAATTAATTTATTGCGTATAAATTTACAGTTAAATTTATTTGTTTGTATATGAACTGCTAGTTAACAGTTATATAATTTATTTCTGAATATAGACTGTAGATTAATAGCTGTTAAATTTAATTTGAATAAAATTGCCAGTATTACCTGTTATGTAGTACCAAAAATAATATTGTTATTGATTGATATTGATTGATGATTGCGATTTGGATGATGGATGATGTTGATGAATGGATGTTTATTGTATATCAATAAATTGCAAATTATCATGCATATTTCATTTCATTCGGGATTGTGGTTTGAAATGATATATAACCGCAAAATTTTATATCTTTTAAATTGCGGATTGAAATGATAAATACCCGTATCACTTGACCATAGGATAGAAAATTATATACAGGCACCGCGGTATATATATAACTATTTAAATGTGATTTCTATGGTTTAGATGGAATACGGTTTATAATAATCTTAAATTTTATATTGTATAAATATTTTTCTTTCATATATATATACATATGAAGTTGAAAATTTTGAAATTAAAAGGTGTATAAAAATCTTTATTAAAAATGGAAGAAAATTAAGAAAATGGAGTTTAATAATTTATATCATATGTTTAAATGTTAAGTTTGGAAATTTTAAGATATGATATTTATAATTGGATTTTTCCCAAAATAAATTGAAATGAATATTCTAGTATAATTTGAATTGGGAAAAATATATATATTTTATTACTAGAAACTGAAGTCTTATTATTTATGGATTTTATATGAATATTCAAGACTAATTAATAGAACAATTGATTTGTTGAAAGCATAAAATCCAACTTTAGTTTGAAATATTGATACTCAAAATGGATATACGTATATATAAATAAATTGAAGTGGTTTTGGAAATTGAGAGAGATAATATAAATTTTGGTTTAGACTTTAATAAAGAAATGTATTTGTAAAGCCATGAGAACTATTTTCTTTACAAAGTAACATTTAAGTTAAACCATTTAATTCATATACCGTTGAATGTCCAAACCATTCAAGTTTTTAGAAGTTATGGTTTTAAATTATGATTTTCAAAATATTATGCTTTGAAAATATTTGATTTTCAGACATTATGAAGTTAAAGCATTATGATTTTGGAAAAGAATTATATTTGGGATAAGTGATAAAATATGGTTTTGGGTTTTGAAATGATATCGTATTCATGGTTATGAAATGGAATGTTTATTCTGATTTTTAAAGTATAACCTATTTTTAAATGACCGCGGTGTTATAATAACGATGGGTTGGCAAAGAGACCGGGATCGGATATGGACATACTCTCTGTCGATACCGAAAACCACTTTGACTAACCGTGTACGCGGTGGAGATTCCAGAATGAAGTAGGTGGTGGCGACGTGTCTTGTAAGGTAAATACGTGGACCCGACTCCCGTGAGTTGGCATAAGGTGGCTAAAACAGGAGCGATTCTCAGGCCAATGAGGTCATTCCTCTGATCGGACCTTCCTCTTCGATATTATACTTTGATTTTGGATTGATTCAGTGGCCACTTCTATATTTTGATTTTGGGGAGTTAGTCCGAGGTGGGCGGTAACTGCGGCTACGCGTTTCCACCAGCCTGGATAGCAATTGGTATATCTACCCTGGCATTGCCTAGTTGTGCCGTGTCACCTACCATACCGAGCCTTTACTACGAGTTTCTATTTGTGTCGTACCTATGGAGTATCCTCTGGTAGCTTCCCAATCAGGAGGTATTACGGTACTGTATAGACTATTGGCATTATTTGTGTTAAGGGCTATATGGGTAACCCCTTAACGCTATTAAAAAGTAAGTTTATTTTATAAATAGACACTATTATAATAGCGCAATATACTACATAGTAAATAGTTTAACGGATCCTTAGGAGATGTAAATCCCGAACATCTCTTGAGTTACTGTACTCATATTTATTTCTGTTAATTTAACTCACATAAGATCTTTTAGTCTGACTCGAGTGTTTTTGTCTTTTCAAATTCGCTCGGGTCAGTCCGAGCGTTTCAGGATCGAAGATTTTAGCTTTGGAGGACGAAGACGAAGAATCTGTATTATATTATTTATAGTATTGCACCACACTCTAAATTTCCGTTGCATTGATTGTATTGGTATGTGTAACTCTGATATTCATTGTATAAGTAAAATAAATATTTTGTAAACAGTTATCATGAACTGTATATTGATTATTATATCTTATCCTTCCGCTGTGAGATTCTATTTTGCTTTATTTCTTCTCTGTTTTTCTTATTTACCCCATAACAATCCACCCTTGCGTATGCTTTGAATTGGCACGTGTGTCGGTTTAAAGTGTGCAAAAAGGAGGGATGTTACATCGTTCATTTTTAATTTTAATTTCTACATCTAATTTTTGCCATTCGTTTCAATATAAATTATAAGATTTTTATTTCTTTCTATATCTAGTTAAAAAAATCTTATTAATTTAACTCATTTTAATCATCGAATTTTACAGGTCATTACACTATATCAACTTAAATGAACGATAAATAAATCAAATACTTTGCCCAACCTAGAATCAAGGAATTCATTCAAACTCAGGCCCATAAACAAGCAACCAAGGCATCAAAGACGAAAGTACAAGTCATCCAAACCTCCACACTAGGGAAATCGAGATCCATAGAGCAAACTCATAGATCGGTACAAATCCATTAATATCGATGAGCTATCCACGTTCTCTCAAGGGCAACTCCTTCGGGACATATGGAACATAGGGAAAAATATGGGTATGAAATTTTCATCCAGATGCAGCTATTAATAGAGGATGAAGGGAATAGTTAGAGGGAACTTTTCACTTGTTTGACAATCTCTGGTAACCTTATTGTAACTCCAGGGATTGTCACCGATCTATAATAATAGCTTTGTTAAAACCAATCAGAATCTCCAACAAAGTTTAAGTAGACGTATGTCATAGGCCTTTGATCTGCTAAATCACTATAATCATTATGTTTTCTTGTTTTCCTCGTTTTTCAAGTTATATTCTTCATTTCATTCTCTACTTTAAATCTCTGGGTGTACTTGGCTATTTTTGGCGTAAATGGTTTGATACTTTCACTGAGAGGCATATCAGTCTCAGGATACTCGCATTTATTTTCTATTTTTGGATTGCTCTAGTCTATGAAGCGGATCCGTCGGTTTTGTTATAGTAATCCACGACTATTCAGATTTTCGTAGTATCTGTAGCAAAGTTGATTGAACTTGCTCAAACCAACACTGTTGAAATTCAAATCCTATCGGATATGGTAACCCAGGTTGAAATGAATAGGATGATGAAAGAGCTGAATGAAAAGGTGCAAGAGAATCGGGATTAATTGAGGAAGTAAACGAAGGAGAGTCTTAACTTACTAAATAAGTTAGCCCATAGTCGCAGAAGGAGCAAAAACGAATTATCACCTTTCTATTAAGAAGAGGACAATTCTTCATCGTTCAAGGGAAAGCATAGGAAAAGAAAACAAAAGATGAAAAGAGAGGATACCAGTACTTTAAAGGACATGTAGAATAGTGCTCGAAATAAAGGATTATAGATCGATATCAATCCACATTCAAGAATCA
Source organism: Allium cepa (assembly GCA_030765085.1). Lineage (NCBI taxonomy): Eukaryota > Viridiplantae > Streptophyta > Magnoliopsida > Asparagales > Amaryllidaceae > Allium > Allium cepa. The sequence continues at coordinate 953,000,848 of CM060941.1, read as the reverse complement.
GAATAGAACCCCATGCTCTCAACCGATGTGATAGAGATGTTATTGATTTGGATGGCAATGTTGGTCAAGTTGTCGACGGCCAGAGTGTTTAAGCTTAGACGACTCATGTTGGTCCACCATTTAACGGTTCTCCTAAATTCAAGAGAACCCAGGTATCATAATACTAACCAAAATAGTCAGCAGAGCCAAATAATTGGGACAAGTCATGGTAATCGTTGTCCAGTGGATCTGATGGAACCAGAAACGTTGCCAGAGATGATAAAGAAGTTAGTAAATGAAACCCAATAGAGAAGGAATGATGAATGGAGGTCTTCTTATAACAAGAAGCCAATCACTGAAGACATATTGGACAAAGAGTACCCCAGAGGTTAACGGTGTCGACGATGCCATCCTATAGTGGAATGATGAATCTGATGCAACATATTTTGAAGTATGCATAGAATATGGACACGGCTAGGGCAACGAATGCCGTTGGATGTTGTTGTTTTCCTTTTTTTTATTAAAGGAGTGGCAAAGATGTTGTGTACTCGGCTTTCGTCGAGATCCATATCATCTTTGGATTAGTTGGCCAAAATGTTTGTTGAGCGGTTCTGTTTGCATGCTACCTATACGAAAGATGTGATGTCACTATTGAACCTTCTTCAAAACATGGGGACATCGAAAGATTTTCTAAGTAGGTTCATATGACGGTGACGTAAGTAAGCAATGCAAAGGAGGATATTGTGCTGATGGCACCGATCAAGGGGGATACATCTGACATTGATTTTTGAAGATGGTTGAGATGAAACCCCACCAACCATGGATGATTTTTATAGGAAAGAAACGTAGTTCATGCACTTGGAAGAGGTAAATTTGTCAGTTGGAAAAGATGGTGCAATGTAGTCGACTGAAGTTGTTTAAACTAAAGCTGTAATGAAATAGTCCAGAGGAAGTTCCAGTATTGTAGCTATAAGTGTTAAGAACAAAAGAAGTGCGTAAGAAAAAGGATAATTGGGGGAGGGAAGATAAAAAATTAAACCCTAGGAAATGTCCTAGATTTCCAAAATATAAGGAATATACATCGGTGAATAACACTGTTGAGAATATATACCTATGCATAAAAGGTGTGGAAATGTATAAGAAACCACCTCCGAGGAAGTTGAAGGAGAAAGTGAAGAGATATAGTAAGATCTATCATTTTCAAGAGACCTATGGTCATAACACAAATGAATGTAGGAATGTACGAGACATGATAAAGGATTTAATTGAAAAAAGAAGTTGCAGTAATATGTCATAGGCTCCAAGGATCGCGGTTAAGGAAGTGCTTATCCCCAAGGACCATCACTCAAATGAGGACATGCTGGCCAAGTGATGACGAGTCTAGGTAGCTTGGAAAAAGATTAATCATTAATTCAATCACTGGTGGACCACATCCAATTGTGAAGAAATGGAATGAGATGGAGATATAGGCAAACGCTCTAAGGTATGCTGTGCATGAAAGATGTTTTGCTTTTGAAGATGGAGCTCCAATAAAGTAGCTCAAAAAGATGGCAAAAGATACTATCTTTCAAAACAGGTTGCAGATGGGGTCGAAGCTTTGCGCTTATCCCTTGGTGATATCGGCCACAATTAGGCCAGTGACTTTGAGGAAATGTTTGTTGATTGTGGCATTTCGGTGAACATTTTGTTCAAAAAAGCTTATAATTTTATCATGATGGATAGGAAGGATTTGAAGTCAAATAAACCTAGAAATTAACGGATAAGCAATAGAGCCTATAGATTGTGTGGATTTACCTATAGTTCTTGGTGAAGGTGACCGCAAGAGAGTGTGAGTTGTAGCCTTCATGTTGATGGACATTTTTTATGCCTATAACGCTTTCTTGGGTGATCAATCCATGCTAGCCTTTGGATGGCCCTTGCCCTACGATGCTTGATAATGAAATTTCCTACACAAGATAGGGTGGACCCATTCAAGGAAACCAAAGAGTTGGACTCGAATGCTATATTGCAGAGCTAAAGGAGGCAAAGTGGCATGAAAAAGGAAAGGATGTAAAGAAGACTCTTTGCAAATCATAGGATCCATAGCAACCACCGCGTAAGCCTTGGCTTGGTCGGCATAATAGATCCTAGTAAGCTATATATCCGATGAAAGAGCTAGAGGATATAAGGGTGGCCCCTGCGAGTTGACGATCAACATCTTGGTCAATCAGGATGATCCTACTCTGGTCCTAAAGATTGGATCTCAATTCAGCATGAAAATGATGAAAGAATTGATGGGTTTTCTCTGAGTAAACCAGGATGTCTTCACCTAGAGACATTTGACATGTGTTGGATATTACCATAGATAGCATGTCATGAATTAAATTTGAACCCAAAATGCGTTGCTATGAAGCAGAAGAAAATTATCCTAGATTCAGAGCAATCCATTGCGCTAAAAGAGGATAAGCTGAAATACAATGGCTTCATCTGCGATGCTCTATACCCTGAATGGGTATCTAATTCAGTCTTTGCTAAAAAATCTAGCGAGAACTAGAGAACATACATCGACTATTCAAATCTGAATAAGGAATTTCTGAATGATAGTTTCTCACTGTCGAAGATCGACAAATTGGTGGATTCGACCAGTAGGTATAATTTTTTATCGTCCATGGATGCTTGTTCTGGTTACAACAAAATTCTAATGCTTGTCTTGGATGAGGAACAATAGCTTCATAACCAACTTGGGATTGTATTGCTACATATCCTTCAGTTTGAAAAATGCCGAAATGACTTACTAGTGGCTGGTGAATTCAATGTTCCGAAGGTAAACCGAACGTACAATGGAAGCTTACGTGGATGATATGCTTGTGAAGTCATGATGATCAATGACCAAATGAAATACCTGAGAAGATGTTTAGCGTGCTCCGAACATACATGATGAAACTTAACCTGCCGAGATGTTCATTCATAGTGGCATCATGAAAGTTCTTGGGTTTTATAGTAAACTCGAGAGGTATAGAAGCGAACCCATAGAAGTTTGAGGCTTTGAAAAACATTGAGGCACTTAAAAAGGAGGTTAAGAGTTTGGATGGGAAGGTAGCCACCCTGATTTGATTTATTTCAAGGGCTACAAATAAATTTATACCTTTCTTCGATGTTCTCAAGAAAGGAAAGAGAAACTTTACTTGCATAGGGAGTGCAAGGTTGATTTTCAGTCCTTGATGGATCATTAGTAAGGCCTCTCGTCTTGTCAAAACCTTTGGTGGGATAGGATTTGTTTATTTATTTAGTAGTATCGGTGCATGCTTTAAATGATGCACTTATACATGAAGGTCCAGGATCTAGAGGTCGGTGTACAACATTAGCAAACATTAACTGAGGCGGGGAGGAACTACCCAAAGTTGGAGAAGCTAGCTTATTGCCTATTGATCGCTATAAGGAAGCTCCATCCGCATTTCTAGGTTCTCCCAATGAAAGTACCAACTAAGCATCCTTTGAGATAGGTTCTACCGAGACCCAAGGCTTGTAAAAGGCTATTGAGATAGAATATCAAACACAGTCAGTAAGACACAACGTATAATCCTTAGAGAGCGATTCAAGTCATGCTTTAGCAGGCTTCATTGTTGAATATATCTCTCAGGGTGATAGCGTAGAAGATAATGCAAGATGGAATTTAAATGGAAGTTGTATACTAATGGGGCATCAAATGAATGCTGTTTAGGGATGGAGTTGTTTTGGTAACCCTCGAGGACTGATCGATCTGCTATGCCTTAAAGCTTAATTTTTCAACAACAAATAATGAAGCGAGTATGAAGCCTTAATCAAGGACTCAAGATTGCAAAGGAATTGGAAGTCAAAACCTTACTTATTTTTCAAGACTTCCAATTAGGTTTACTAGGTAAAGAAGGAATTCCAAGCCAAATGGGAGTGGTTTGAGCCTTAAATAACCAACATCTTGGAATTATTGAGCGATATTGAATATTATACCATAACACATATTTCTGGAGATGAGAATCGAAAGCTAATTCACTAGCCAAAGTTGCTAGTCTGGGGGATGCACAACTCATGAGTTGGTTTCTACAGAAGTAATATCAGCTCCAAGAATCGACTAGATCGATGTCGACTGGATCTCAGAGGTTGAATGTGAGAGGGAGTCATGGATGACCCAATCAAGGAAATTTTCTAATAGGACCTCTTCCTAATGGAAGAACTGAATGACGAAAGCTACTTCGTGAGGAATCACGGCTCATTATTCAGAAGGATTCTGATATAGGAGAGGATTTTTGGTTCCTTATTATGGTGTGTCGCCAATAATGAAACTAAAAGGGTCCTAGATGATGTGCATGAAGGGGGTTGTGGTGAGACATTAGTGAAAAAGGTTTTTTGCATGGGTATTTTTAGCCAACTTTCAGCCATGATATCGGTGACTACATTAGATGGTACAACAGATGCCAAAGATTTTCAAAGATTCCAAGAGCCCCACAGATGGAGATCACGCAGATGGTCAGTCCCTGGCTATTTACAGTACATGGAATTGATAACATTGGCTTGTTACTGACATCAAAAGGCGCAGCGAAGTATGCTATTGTAGCTGTTAATTACGTCGTGAATTGAGCTGAAGCAGAGCCATTAGCCATGATTACAACGAAGAAGATAAACAACTTAGAAGTCAAGAACATAATCTATCAATTTGGGATCCCACAAACAATCATTTCTAATAATGGGACCCAATTTGATAGTGTTGAGTTTAAGACCTTTTGCAATAAACATCGCATCAAGTAAAGATTTGCAATGGTGGCACATCAACATGTGAACAAACATGTTAAGGCCGTGACCAATATATTCAAGTCCATTCTGATGAACTAGTAGGAGAAGGCTAATGTAAAGTGGGTTGATGAATCACCATTAGCACTTTAGGCCCACCGAACAACTAAACAAGTCCGCGATCGTCCATACTCCATTCGCACTGACCTATGGATCAAAGGACGTGACTTTGATTGAATTAGAGGTATCTTCTCATCGGACAATCCAATACAACGTCAAAATGAAAGAGGGCTCTTACTGGAGTCTCTCGACATGATCGATGATAGGCGAGATGAAGCTAACTTAGGGGCCGATACTCATTTGTAGCAAGTAGCCTTACATTACAACACAAAGGTCAGGAGTCATACTTTTGAAATCGACGATCTTGTCCTTAAACAAATCTTCCTTGGTCTTATAAACATGGTCCTGAGCTGGGAAGGTTCGTAAGCAATTGAACATCAACTTAGAAATGGGACATTCAAACTGGCTTTTTTCATGGGATTTAACTCCTACATGCATGGAATAGCAAGCATCTACGATGCTATTTGACTTCAATAAGACATTGTTTATATTCAATAAGCTTAAATGTTAAAAGACATAATCTGTCATTTCATGTGCATATAAAGCAATTTGACTTTTGGAATCAATGAATGTGTGTTCTTGTTAGCTTAATTACGTGCTTCGAGCAATGACGAAATTATACAATTCTTCTTGCTAATAATGGAGGTACATAAGCACTCGAAAATAGGCACCATTTGAAGCTAAAATGTCCATGATCAGACCTGCGGAACAGGACTATTCCTAGTGTCCAAGTATAGACATCAATAAAATCCTCCAGACCATGGCTTGGGTATAACAATATAAACGTTTGAGGGTGGAATGACAAATTATGCCCCAATAAAGCTCTAACCGAGAATTTGAAAAAGCATAATCTCCTCACTCAAAGGACGGTGAGGTGAAAGATTAACGCTTGAAGTTTGGTAAGAGCTTAAAAAGGTCTAGGAAATGGATGGTCCAATCACCACTCTATGTGATCGATCCTAATTAACACCTAGAGTTAGGCAAGGCTGGATTAAAACGTCCATGAAATGGATGTTCAAATCACCATTTCAGGTGTTCAAACCCGGTCGAGGCCTGAAGATTTGCATGACTAAGAAGGGATGCATGGAGATAGGCATCTAGGCCATATTTCTTGGTTACAGAAATAATGCAATACCAATTGTTGTCACTGGTCGGATAGAACTCAACTAAACACAAATAAAATAACTTAGCTAAATGATAATAGAGAAGTGGCTCAACACACATGAGCAAAAATAATAAATGCATTTATCAATGCTTAGACAAATTGACACAAGGCTTAGAAAAAGAACAAGTTTACTTTATTAACAAAAATTTTAAACTAAAAGCAAGGTTTGCACTCGTATAACTTCAGCCTATGTACACAAGAGTTGAATGAAATAAAGGATAATGAAGATATGAGAAGTTGTAGCTATGTTTTATTCCTCTTCTTCGGATCCTTCCTTACCTAGAAGAGTGCATATCTGGATCACTCCTTCCCACCATTTCTTTTCCTTTTTCGCCCTTTAGGAGGTTGCACCTTGAAGACAGGGGAGGCACATTTTGAACACCCTTAGAAGTATGGTTAGTGACTTGGGAAAAGATAGATTAAGTGAGAAATGAGATAGACAGAGAGGATGTATATCAACATCCTTTTCTTTCGTGATCTGTTTGGCCATACGGACTTGAGTTTGGAGCATCTCTTTTATGTTGGCCCCGAGGAAGGATCAAAAGTCCCATTTATAGTGACGTCCTCCTCTTTTTGTACCCTATATAGGTCATTTGTCATCTCCTCCTCCAAGGGCATGAATTGTCTTAGCTCCAGAACTAGGAGTCTTATCGGCTAGAACATCTGGGATTGTTTAGGAGGCAGACATGATGATTGGTTCAATAGCTGCAACTTATGTCCCTATTGTCAAGCTTTTTTCAAAACAAGGGACAACTATGTGCTACAATGGAATTAGAAAAATGCAAAATAGAGATTAATGAAGTGGATCGGTGGCATATGAGTCATCTCAAATATAGGTAAAGTCGGTGATATATCTCTAGGACATGCCAATTTGACATGGGCTAGGGCGTCACTAGAACCACTTTCCAGTATAGGAGATAAAATAGTTGACTTTTGAAACCGAGGCTCATCAAGATTATACTGAGCGTCCAATTGGAGGCAACATGGAAGCCGAAGCCCCATAAGTAATGTTTGTTATCGAGCTATGAGGGGCAGACTTAGAGCTGTCACCTTGAACTTTTTAGGCCCTAGTAGCCAATTAAGGATGTAAGATAAGTTTATCGGTCTTGAGTGCTTCTAGGTCCTCTTCATCTAGAAGGTCGAGCTTCAGCCGTTCTACATGACCTCAGCTCTCTCAAAATGCTCTTAGTCTGACGTACAATTTCCTTCCATGCCAAGGCCAAAGCCTTGGGATTCTCTTCCTCCAACCAATTTAAATTTCCAAAATTGGTGACATTTTTCATTATAGCGGACAAGTATATGCTTGAGCTCATCCTTAACCTGTTTCTCTATGGCTTCAACCTACCTTTCGCCATCTTTTTGCTCAGGCTTTCGCCATCTAATAACTCCTTGCAATAACCTTGAGCCTGTGTAAAGGCCTCATCTTTCTTCTTATTTTCACTTTCTAATAGCTTTTTTCGCCCCTGTACTTCCTTCTTTAGATGCTCATTATCCAGCGACAAACCATGGCCCCGATTATGAGCAATCTCAATTTGCTTTTGATGGTTCTAATGCTCCAACTCGGCTGACTTGGTCGGGTCTTCCACCTGTTTCTTGGGTTCAGTCAATGATGTGTTAAGGTTTTCAACCTCTTTGTCGAACATAGAGATGATGCATTTGTCTTGCTCCTACTCTAGTTTCACCCCCATCAAGCTCCACCTTTCTTTTATAGGCATCTTTGGAAATAGTCTCAGCTAGTTCCCACTATGTGAAACACTGATCGTACACATCATCCACATAGGTTATGACATCTGACCCAACCCTCATAAGGATATCCTTCAAGTGGGGGATGCTCATGATATCATCAAAAAACATTTTCAAGAAATTGCACTTCAACGCTTTAAAATATGGGTTAGAAGCGATTATTGTTTTGTATTGGCAGTGGGAACCAGAATTAGTTGCTTGTTATGCCTCAGATGAGAAATATTAGAAGTAACCGACCTCGATAATTACTTGGACTATCGTGGCATGTAAGATGATGTCATAAGCTATGTTGATAAAGGAGTTGAGGCATGAGTGGGTAGTACATCTATAGGCGGGACATAATCAACCCTTGGTGAATGTTTGTCCGTACTATATGGTAAGGGTGAACAAGACCTACCTCTTAGAGATGACTTGTGAGATCTATGACTTCTTTGCAACTCCAACATTCCTGGCCTGAACGCTACTTGAGTTGGAATCATAAGACGAGCCATGGGTATGGTTGTATGATCCATTTCTTTTGTACTTACTCACTCGCCTGGCTTTGGATGATATCATACATACTCTTGGGTTCCATTGGATCTACACATAAAATGTGATTGGGTTAGCATTAATGAAATGGAAATCTAGTGCAGGAAGAGCAAAGGTGTAGTGTCGTGTACTTGTGAATGTATCCAAGTGTTCCTCCATGGAACATGGACTTTGAGTTTTCTAACAGGAGTTATTTTCGCCACTCAAGTAGAAAGGAGTTCATCAGGAAAACAGATAGGGGAACCGATATTCCTTATATTAATATTGCCTAAGCTAAAGGAACCAAACTCATTTGCAATACTTCCCAATGACACATAGATGTACCCAGAGGGTCGAATGGGAGTCTCATCCACCGTAGTAGCTGGTGGAGGTTGTATAGATGTTTGAGATAAGACAATCTTTACTTGAGGTCGTCAAGTAACAAGAAACTCATGAGCATCATCATTACTCCCATCATTAGAGGATTCCCAGCCAATATCGACATCATGGTTGCTTTCACCATCACTCCTTCCTCCCTCAGCATGTTTACTCTTTTCTATGCTTTCAGGTCATGGCTTGGATCTGGGGACTTCATCATCCTCTGACAAAGAACTATCATCATCCTTATCACCAACATCGAGAACATGGCCAATGCAAAATCCTCCTCCATAAGATTATAGGCTCACAAGTTCTCATCAGTAAAGAATGTCCTAATCTTCCTTTCTTCGAATGAGACTTGATAAAGAGATGCAATTTTGCTCACTAAGACCGCACCTCAAGGCCTTCATGAGCTATCTGCCAAAGCAAGAGATAACTGTATGCGTAGCTAAAGCTATAACATCCACACTAAAAAAGGGATGAGAGTAAGACTTACATTTGGACAACGCTCTTTGAAAAATAATATGGGCATCATACAAAGAAAAATTCGTCCTTAAATTAGCTCTGTTTGTTCCAAAGACCTTTCGCTATGCGGAAAACCCTGGAAGGCTCTAAGTATGTGAGGGAAGGTAATGCTTTCCGATGTTTAAAGTGATAAAGCTAACGAATCTCCCGAGTGTTGTGCTCACGGTTTATATGGCGGACGAAGATAACATATATGCTACTCAGGAAAACATAACTATTAGAATGCCATTAAGCCGGAGCTAGTTTAATAAATTGTTGGAAAGTATGAATTAAGTGATTAAAGGTGTAATGCAACCAGCCATGCTCATATATTGATTGCAAGTCGTGTATCCTATGGGCGGAAGATGAGGTTTCTAATGGCTCAATGTAACTAACACATCCTCACATGGAAATACTGTGCCTCTCATATATTCTTACAAGGAATCCTTCATAATCTTCGAGGTAGGAAAATTCATGGGATCATCTAAAATAATAACATCACCCATGTCAATATAGGGGACAACCCCAGTGCGGACCCTTCATCCTACACAAAGGGAACTATCTGAAGATGTTGTTCCATTGGATAACCAATTGATTGGGATCTAGATTGTGTATGAGTCTGTCTTGGTGCAGCTAATGTGGTAGAGCTAGTTCTTATATCTGATATAACATATACCGATGTTGAAGGACCGACGGCCATGGCGGAGGGCCACAAGGAGCGTCTACGAATTATAACTATCAAAACTTCACACATTAGTGATATCAAACATACTAAAAGCTATGATCTTAAAGCTGGTAATAAAGTCCTATATGTCAATGTACAATGTAACGACACCACCACGATACCTAGACTGGCAAAGAACATTACAAGTAATGTCGTCTGCTAATCCGGAGAATACGACTTGTTAAGGGTGCTCGAATGTGAATATATCTTTATACTAATATTTACACGTCATTTTTACCTTTTCACTTAATATATGAACTAAATTTGACATCTACAATATTAGTACAAAGTAATAAACACACTGATTTCTCATAATCAAAACAATATATCATATAAATAATAGTCACTGATCACAATGGAATAAATCTCAAATTATACATATACAAATTATTTAGTTTACAAAATGAAATACTAACTAGATTGTTGTACAAATTTAACAATTCTTTAGTCTTAATTATACATTTTATATACAAGGTCAAAATTCCTAAATGGGATAAACTAGAAGCAAATGTTTATCTTCTTGCTAGCACAACCATTCAAAGGTCAACATGTCCTGTAGCCTGAAAAGTCTCGACCAGACTTGAGCAAAATAAAATAACACTGGGGTCAGACTATCTTTAAATATCCAATAAGGTGGGAACAAGATATAGCATAAGAACAAACAACATATAAGTAAATATATATGTTCAGAATTAAACTCACATAACAAAACATACTATCTCTAAGCACGCAAATATCAATTATTAACACAGTACATGGTTATAAGTTTATGTTACAGACACGAACTAGTCACTAAACACAAAATAATAGAATTAACTTAACATCCATTACAAGAAACAAGAACATATATTTATTTTACGAATACATGACACAATAATATATGCTTATTTCACAAACACAAGACACAAAGAATATATATACTTATTTCACAAACACAAAACAGTCATAAAATCCAAATATCCAAAATCCAAGAGATCTTAATCCAACCGATCGTAACAATCGTCCAAAACAATCGCAATGATTGTACTCAGAATCCATGGCAAACAAACAAACAAATAGGTATCACTCGAATCGATCTGATACCAAGGATCGCACTCAGACCAGGAAAACAGAATCACAGAATGATCTCAAGGATAGTCCATACCGATCAAGGTGTTCTAGAAACCATGACTTGATAAGTTCACATTTATTTAATATTATCAACTTATTATTATTGAAAAGAAATCCAGGAATAAACTTCTTAATTATCTAGCAGCCACCTGCCGCACACCAAAAGAGAGTAAATTCTAAAGTTTCAAATACTAGCACTTTCAGCAATCACTAGAATTTGACCAATACGTCTCATACCGTATGGTGAAATTCATGTATTTACTAAAAGCTAGTAAATATCATTTATTACGGATAACACTGGAAAACCTGAACCATATTCTCTTAATGATCTAGCAACCACTTGTCGCACACCAAAAAGAATACAACTCTAAAGTGTTAAGTACTTTCCCAAATACGATCACAAGAATTTAACCAAGCATCTAATACTATCCGGTGAAATTCGAGTATTCGTTAATGGGCTAGTCAACTCCATTCAAACATTCTATTCAATGAGTTATACCATATTCGACGAAGCATTATTCGAAAACATTTAAACCAATCGATGACATTAAGTCGATTATTAGTACTTCTCAAATTATATAATTAAGGTTCTCAAAATATATTTTTTCTTTAAGTAAAAAAATTAAATTAAATTGCCATGAAACTATTCATTTATAAACCATATATAAGTTGCATCTTCATTTTATAATAAACTTCTCGTATAAAATATTCTACTGGTCTATATGTATTTGTATCTCATCAAGAAAGAACTGTATACATATAAACATATTATAGTCTAACTACAAAAAATAAAATAAAAGATACTTGTAAGATTTTCATATGCTACTGGTTCATAATACTACATGTAAAGTTAGCCCATAATATAAATAAAAGTGACGGGCTGCTAGTGACGGTAAGTACCAGGACAAGCAATAATCTATTCGCAAGCTTTCTTTTTGAAACTCCTCTATACTTATTTACTAAAACATGACTTTATGTGTGTGTGTATAGTTGTACTGCTGCAATTAAGTGAAATCTTATAACTTCAAACTAATTGTACAACATATATGCAAGTTTTAATATATGAATGCAAAGACTAGTTTATTTTTCCAAAAGCGAAAATGTCTCATGCCATCATTACATACATAAGAATAGGTAACACAATATGTAATAACATACATAACATGGATAGCACACGTCCCTTTTTCATTCATATAGCAAATTTACTTTATATCAAACCATGAACAGGTTACATACGAAAATTTTCCAGGTGTGAAATACTAACTTATAGTATTATACTAAGCTAAACTAAGGACTATTTTTCAAGGCAATAGGACAATATAATATGGTACATGACCATATTCTCAAGTGACGGTGCAATTTAAGTACATAACAAAGTCAAAGTATTAAACAAACCAAATGACAGGCAAAGGAATTCAAAACAACTAAAGCACTATTCAAAAAAGAGGATTTTTCATATGAGTCTAAATTAATGTGTACAATTGCATTAGGGGAAGGGTGCTTGCTTCACTTCAAAGCAATAGAACAAAGCATGGATTGACAAAGGGCATTTGCATTTAATGCAAAGGCAAGGGACGTGATACATTTCAAGGCATCGGTACAAGGCATGATCCACTTTCAAGGAAACTAACATATATATAAGTAAATAAATAAAAACCAATGACATATTGTAGTACTATTCACAAATGAAGAAATTTGTATTTTTGAAAAATTAACGTGTACAATTGCAAAAGGAAATACAAATTAAGCTACAGGCATTTAACCAAACAAAGTCAAGGCAAGTTATAGGCAAACAAGGCTAGATGGGTATGTGTCTTTTAGCATGTGAAATATTAAATCATGGAAAAAGATATGAACTTATAGGGGCAAGGATGCACGAAATATTGGCTACAGGAAATCGTGTGTACAAAAGCAATACTTGGCAGGGACAAAACAAATTCAAAGAACGATGCAAGGACGCATGAAAAGGAAACGAATGCTACAGAGCCAGGAACAAGTGCATGTTCATATTTTCCAAATAGCGTGCAATTTACAGTGAGCGACTAAGTAGATATAAACAGAAAATAGCAGTAAATCATCAAATATTAGCAATCAAATACTCAATCATTGAACCTAAAATTTCTAAGAACACAATTAGATATTCAAAGGTATGTTGTCTGAGGATTATCTCACCTTAGTGTTAAACGATTGCACCACCACCTGGTGCACAGCCTAGCCCGCCATCACCTGAACGCAGCCACCACCAACGTCCCACCTTCGGCTATGCAGCTTGACCTCTACTATGTCACTACTCTAATCCGTGACGTCTCCATCCAAGAAATTCACGAATTGATTTAGCGATTGATAAATAGTATAAAAGGAGATTTGGGCTTTATTTGTTAATAGGGAGATAAAATAATTTTTAGCTTCTCAGGGAACGAAGAGAATAAACGTACATGAATTGGTAACTTAGTCTTCGAAGGGATTTCATTTTAGGAAATTAAATAAATTGAAAAGGCTAGTGGGCCAGAATGATTGTAAAAAGGCCCAACAAAATAAGTTAATTAATACTTAGCTCAATCAATAGATTTCAACTAAGCTAAATTAGATTATCTTCTACAAATTAATTCAATTTTTTTCTCAACTAAATTGAATTCCATAATTAATCAACAGATCAATTTTATAACTAAATTACAAAAATTCCAAATTTAAATAAATCACACCATCTGATCAAAATAAATTAAGTCATTAACGACAGGGTTGTTACATACAGGACCTGAAAAATGAAAGCGTGTGTTGATCTATCGTTTATTGTACATTGACGGGGAATAACAAAACTGTGTGCGCAATTAAAATTGTGCATTATGTACCCGAAATTATGCGGTGTGTAACAACCCGCATATTTATCGATTTTATATTTAAATATTTTATTTAAATATTTTATCGTTCGTCGGATTTTGGTCCGAAAAGCTACTTTTTGCAAACAGTCGAATTGGGACTCGAGACCACCCCCATTGAGTTCAAAATGACGTTTGCGACCTTTTTGAGTATAAGTTTCGATATGTTTGGAGTAAGTTGATTTTTGCTACTTTTTCACTTAGGGCTTTGGTTTGGGCTGAGTCCATTAACCCCACTTATGTATTCAGTCCCAACCCCTTCTCCTCTTCATTACTTCATTCCTCATTTCCTTATACTCAAGCTTTATATTAATGGAGGGTGGAAGAGGAAATTAAAACTCCAAAACCCTAGTTTTCTTTAGCAAATCAAAGTCTAGCTCCAAACTAATAGAAGAACCCATTGGTAAGCTTCTCTTCTTCTTCTCCAACTCATTCTCTTATCAATTTCAGAAATTCCTAAACCTAACTTTGGGAATGTTCTTCTTTTAAAGCTTAGAATCATGCTTCTTGAGTTGGATTTGAAGAGTGGTTGATTCTCCTTTGCTTTCAAGCTTCTTCTTCAATCGTTTGGGTTCAAAGGTGAGACTTTTAATCTCACATCTAAGTTTATGAATTATTTTCGATTGTTAGGTATGAATTACTAACACTTATTCTTGTGTATTTGCTTTTGGTTTGGATTGATTTGGTGAATATTCTAATTTTTGGTGTTTTGGGTTCAATTCTTTAAAAATTATAACTTTGATGTTTTGATCATGTTTTTGGTGATGAACCACAGAGCTTCTATGACCGGGTAGTCGATTGGCATAAATCCTTAGCGCCGTTACTCGAGAGAATGCAATTTGGTCGAGGTTGGACCTCATTTGGATGGTCTGGGAAGGGACTGGGAACAGGTCCGGCCGACCGATCCCTGCTGCCGGCCGACCGACCTGCTTCCAAGTGCATAAGCACTTCTCTGTTTATGGTCCGGTCGACCGACTACAGGGTTCGGCCGACCGACCTGCTACCCCGAGCATTTCTGTTTTTGGTCCGGTCGACCGAGCTCTGTAGCCGGCCGACCGACCTGTTGCTGTTTTACCTATTTCGCCTATATTGCGTGGTTTCCCAAATTTAATCGATTCGTGTTATTTCCCTATTTTTTGTTATCATTTGTTATTGATTTTGATGACTTATTTTCTTCGGGAATTCTTGGAATATCCATTTCGATGGATTCTGTATCGATTTCTTTGGATTTTTATTCACATCTTCGTATGTGAATTTTAGTGATTGATTGTTCCTACAATCTTCTTCGTGATTTGTCACTTTAAAAATATAAAGGTTTCTATACTAGTAGTAAATATCAAAACTCTTTCTTCAAATGATTTCAACATTATTTTAGTACAAAGCTCGTTTCTTAAACCGTTTTCCAATCTATTAGTATATACAAACCTTTACCTCACTCGTATGAGAAATCTAATTAAACGATTTAGTAAAACGAGTGGTATGAAACGCTTGCGTTTACTTCGTCGGTTAATTCTTGGACTCGATTGAATCTCTTGTGAGAATTTTATAGTGGAGATCTACAGTTTGTTCGTAAATATTTAAGTTAAGCAAGTGGTTATGGGACATGAAGCTAAACTCATATATTTACTAGCTTAGTGTAATTGACACTTCTCGTTGATCATGACGATCATTTTATGGTTTAGACTAGCAATGTGCGATGTCACTTTGTCTATGTGGAGGACTGTTTCTCATTTTATTGAGCTTCGTCTCATTTCTTTTATGGGTCGTACCTATCTAGGTGCGTCGATGTTTATTTACACATGGGTCGTACCTTTCTAGGTGTGTCGATATTTATTTATGCATGGGGTGTACCTTTCTACGTGCATCGATGTTTATTTACTTCGTGGAGCAATCGGCTCAATAATTCGGGACATGGGGCGTATCATTCTAGGTGCGTCGATGTTTGTCTATGCATGGGGCATGTCTTTCTAGGTGCGTCGATGTTCGACTTTGCATGGGGTGTATCTTTCTAGGTGCATCGATGTTAGACATTACATGGGGTGTATCTTTCTAGTTGCATCGATGTTTATTTATGCATGGGATGTATCTTTCTAGGTGCATCGATGTTTATTTGTGCATGGGGAGTATCTTTCTAGGTGCGTCGATGCTAGAGCATGGGGCGTATCTTTCTAGGTGCGTCGATGTTCGACTGTGCATGGGGCGTGTCTTTCTACGTGCGTCGATGTCCAGTTTATGGGATTGGCCATCCTTTTATTGTGATTTCTAGATTTCTATTTGATGATTTCTAGAATTTATGTTTCGCCAACTTTTACGATTGGCATTGATATATATGTCATTTATTGTGGCTTGGTGAATGAAATTAGGAGTATGACATTCCTTTTTATCTTTGAGAAGATCTTGGCGATATTGATTAATCTCTTATTGATTTTTCAATTATTTATTTATCACAGCTTGGCATTGTGATTATTATACGTTTAGTCATATCTCTTATTCTATATCATTTCTTCTGATATTTATAGCTAGACTGATCCGTTTATTATTTTCTTCTTAAATAATACTCGGGTCAGACCGAGATGTTACAGGTGCTTCTGCTTGACTTCTCTTCTGGGGTTATCATATGACCTTTTGGCTAACTACTTAGATTAGTAGTTTTTGTTGTATACATTTGAGATATAGACTCTATGATGTATACTTATTCTTTTGTCTAGCACTTGTATCTATTCTTCTTGATATTGTGGATCGTGTTTGACCAATACTCTGATGTACACTTCCTAGTGTAATATTCATATCTATTTCCGCCTTTGTGATATGAATTATCTGTGACTGATTTGTGTTATGCTTATTTCTATATTTGTTTTCCGAAGATTATTATAGCCACTGTGTAGTAGCTTTGTGTTAGTATCGGTATGTCGGATTTCCTTTATGCATGTTATACTTTCTGACATATCGGTGCTCGCGCAAAGCAATTACACGGATGGTCGCTCCTCAACAGCCTTATTCTCCGTGCTAGTTGACAGCATTACACCGTAGTGTTCTTGGCTAGCGTGGGTATAGAGGTGGGGCGTTACAGCTTGGTATCAGAGCCAAACTTCGAAACAATATGGAATATTATAACAAGGATCATCGTCCTAAGTCCATCTTAGGAGTAGTGCTTTATGATTTAATTCGAGTCTTCGTACCGATTCATCCTATTTTCTTTATGATTCCTTGTTTTATCTATCAAAAATTGCTTGATATTTATCTTGAGAATAACTTTTTCTTCTTCTTTATTTCTTTCTTAAAGAAGAGAAATGGTTAGACCAGGCCGTCCCAGCGCCGGTCAATCTAGTGCTACTCCCCAGGATGGAGTATTTATGTCTGCCTAGCAGCTTGTTGATCTAGTAAAGAATTCTCAAGCTGTCGGTCCCATTCCAGAGCCTACTCATCCTAGATCCGGTTTCGCACGCTTGTGCAGAGACTACACCGATTTGGGTGGAAGGCCATTCAGGGGATCCGAGAGTGTTATAGAAATTCAAGCTTGGCTCAAATCATGCGATCGCATCTTTTCTCGCATGAACCTTATTGATCTACATCGAGTCCAAGTGGCTTCTAGCATGCTCCAAGAAAGAGCATTAAATTGGTATGAGCTTTTAATTTCTGAAATCATTGAAGCGGATCTCACTTGGGAGCAATTCCGGGGAAGATTCGAATTAAAATTTATGCCGGAGGCTAAAAAAGTAACTTCGGCCCGGCGTTTTATTGACCTTGTTCAAGGTGAATCTTCTGTGACAGACTATATCGCATCTTTCGAATCTCTTTCCAAATACGGGGTTGAATACATTAATACCCCATTGAAGAAAAATCAGAGGTTTGTCTATGGCTTGAATAAGAATCTTAAGAAGCCATTACTTCTGAAACTTGAGGTTTCATTTGATCAACTTATTGATATCGCTCTTCGTCTTGAAGAGGCCGATAATGAAGGTGATGTTGAAGTTGTGCATGCCCAACAAAACTTCGACAATAACTTGAAGAGGTCTATCAAATTCAAAGGTCCCAATTCTAATAAGAAAGGGAAGCAACAAATTCCGGTAGCAAAGACTCCCACCTCTAGTCGTGGCCAATGCTACAATTGTGGTTCCACGGACCATTATGCAAGAGAGTGTCTGAGACCCCTCTTTTGTCGCTATTGCAAGAATTCGGGTCACCATATAACTGCATGTCCCATACTTCAAGGTAAGAAGGAGGGAAAGCTCAACGCAGTGCAAGCCTCTAACAACTCTTCTCTTGGTCAAGGTATTTTTCACTCAATCCTTGATGGCATTGTTTTATTTCGTGATCTTCTTATTCGAGTTCTTTTTGATATGGTTTTCATCTCATTATTTTTATATCAAAAGAACTTGTCGATTCTTTTTCTTTGAATATTTTGGGCTTGATGACTTCTTTGAGGATTGTGAATCCGGATGGTAGATCCGCAACACTCAATTTGCTTTCTATTGATGTCGAAATTATTTTATGTGATTTTTCTTTCCGAGCCGATATTTTTTTACTTAGGCTTCGGAATTGATTTTTGTAAGGATTGGCTTAATCGTTGTGAGGCCCATATCCTATTTTCCGTGTGGACTATTCATCTCCGACATTTTCTATCTGTTAAGCAGATTTCTATTTTCTCTTGTGATTCCGATTTCAAATTTTTGAAGGCACCATTTTATTCTTTAATCCCTCAAGATGAGAAAAGTGTTATTTCTCTTATCTAAATAGTTTGTGAAACTTTCTGGTATTTTTGAGTTTGTCTTAGGATTATCACCTAAGAAATCTTTTGTGTGGTGTTAAGGTCTTTCTAGTTCGACCTTGCCACCGATTTTCATTTGCTACGAGTTGCGTGAGTTAGCATTCCACTTACCGCATTCCGCACTCATTATGATTCTATGAATGAATTATTATTTCATTCAGTTTGCCCATCTTGTTTCATCCATATTATACATCGAGTATTCTACAAATATCTCGATGACTCCATCTTTGTATTTATTGATTTTGGATGAAAATTGAAATTTAAAATCTTGCAAATCTTTTTCATAAGATTTATTTATAAGTACAATTTGATTTGCTCTTAAACAAGCAAAGAATATTCTTAAAGGTTTTTAAGAAACATGTTTTTGTGATTGTATTGCCCATTTAGTGTGTTAAGAATTCTGGTCGATGCGCTTGATCAACGTTATCGTTAAGAATCTCCTAAATGCTTTGATGAGACAATCAGACACGATATATTGACTTGTGAAATGTAAATTTTTCTAGAAATATTTTTACATTGAGATAATTGTGATTTTGAAAGTTTTAGCTTTTTGGGAAAGAAAATTATTTAAAAGAAGTTCTTTCTTTTCGATACTCTTATTTTTGTGATTCCCGTGGGGAACCAAGACTTAATCTTTTGTACCAATGCTAATCGTATTGGTTTGGACGCGCTCTCTTGCAAATGAGAACGTGCTATCACTTGTGCTTCTAAATCATTATAGCGTATCGAGACTAGATATGCCGCTCATGATCTAGTGCTCGCGGCTATTGTTTTTACTTTTAAAATTTGGCATCATCATTTTTGGATGAGAAATTTGTTCTCCACCTCGATCATAAATCTTTGGAATATTTATTTCTCATAAGGAACTTAATTTGCGTCAACCTCGTTGGCTCGAGATTCCTTGTATCTTATGATCGTTTTACCAAGTTCATCGGGCGTTTTGACGTACTTCGTTTTATTGAGTTTCATCTCATCTCTTTTATGGACTAGCGTCCGATGTTCTTTTATGGTGTTCGGTTCATCGGAGGTATTGTTATTATACTACATCGATGTTCCGTCTTATCTGGATCAATGGATGTACCATTATTTTACTACATCGTTGTTCCGGTTTATCGGTTCATTGGACATACCGTTTTTGTACTACGTCGGTGTTCCGAAATTATTCGGGCTTCGGTTCATTGGACGTACCGTTTTTGTACTGCGTCGGTGTTTCGAATTATTTGAACTTTGGTTCATTGGACATACCATTTTTGTACTACGTCGGTGTTCCAAATTATTCGAGTTTCTAGTTTCTCAGGCGTACCGTTTCTGTACTACGCCGTTGCACTGGCTCAATTTTCTGCTATTCTTGACGTTTTCTGCGTCTTTTAACTATGGAAATGCTTTTATGTTTCCTATTTTATTCTTGAGCCTGGTGATATTGAGGAAATTGAAGTTTCACCAGATTTGACTTTTGAGCAACATTCTATTCGCATCATTGCTTCGGAGGTTGAGTGCCTTCGAAATAAAGATGTTCTTTTTGTGAGAGTTCAGTGGTTCTCAAATCCTATGGATTGCCCTTGGGAATCTAGAGAATTCATCGAGCGATCCCGTTCGTGCTAACTCTTTCGTGCTCTTTATCGTGAACTTCTTATTTCAATTTTCTTTTGTGTTGATATGCTTTTATGGTTGTTACTTTTTATTTTCTTCTTAAGTATTGCGAGGACGCATTTTCTTTAAGGAGGGGAGTCTGTAACAACCCGCGTATTTATCGATTTTATATTTAAATATTTTATTTAAATATTTTATCGTTCGTCGGATTTTGGTCCGAAAAGCTACTTTTTGCAAACAGTCGAATTGGGACTCGAGACCACCCCCATTGAGTTCAAAATGACGTTTGCGACCTTTTTGCGTATAAGCTTCGATATGTTTGGAGTAAGTTGATTTTTGCTACTTTTTCACTTAGGGCTTTGGTTTGGGCTGAGCCCATTAACCCCACTTATGTATTCAGTCCCAACCCCTGCTCCTCTTCATTACTTCATTCCTCATTTCCTTATACTCAAGCTTTATATTAATGGAGAGTGGAAGAGGAAATTAAAACTCCAAAACCCTAGTTTTCTTTAGCAAATCAAAGTCTAGCTCCAAACTAATAGAAGAACCCATTGGTAAGCTTCTCTTCTTCTTCTCCAACTCATTCTCTTATCAATTTCAGAAATTCCTAAACCTAACTTTGGGAATGTTCTTCTTTTAAAGCTTAGAATCAAGCTTCTTGAGTTGGATTTGAAGAGTGGTTGATTCTCCTTTGCTTTCAAGCTTCTTCTTCAATCGTTTGGGTTCAAAGGTGAGATTTTTAATCTCACATCTAAATTTATGAATTATCTTCGATTGTTAGGTATGAATTCCTAACACTTATTCGTGTGCATTTGCTTTTGGTTTGGATTGATTTGGTGAATATTCTAATTTTTGGTGTTTTGGGTTCAATTCTTTAAAAATCATAACTTTGATGTTTTGATCATGTTTTTGGTGATGAACCAAAGAGCTTCTATGGCCGGGTAGTCAATTGGCATAAACCCTTAGCGCCGTTGCTCGAGAGAATGCAATTTGGTCGAGGTTGGACCTCATTTGGATGGGCTGGGAAGGGACTGGGAACAGGTCCGGCCAACCGAGCCCTACTGCCAGCCGACCGACCTGCTTCCAAGTGCATAAGCACTTCTCTGTTTATGGTCCGATCGACCGACTACAGGGTTCGGCCGACCGACCTGCTACCCCGAGCATTTCTGTTTTTGGTCCGGTCGACTTAGCTCTGTAGCCGGCCGACCGACCTGTTGCTGTTTTGCCTATTTCGCCTATATTGCGTGGTTTCCCAAATTTAATCGATTTGTGTTATTTCCATATTCGTTGTTATCATTTGTTATTGAATTTGATGACTTATTTTCTTGGGGAATTCTTGGAATATCCATTTCGATGGATTCGGTATCGATTTCTTTGGAGTTTTATTCACATCTTCGTATGTGAATTTTAGTGATTGATTGTTCCTGCAATCTTCTTCGTGATTTGTCACTTTAAAAATATAAAGGTTTCTATACTAGTAGTAAATATCAAAACTCTTTCTTCAGATGATTTCAACACTATTTTAGTACAAAGCTCGTTTCTTAAACCATTTTCCAATCTATTGGTATATACAAACCTTTACCTCACTCGTATGAGAAATCTAATTAAACGACTTAATAAAACGAGTGGTATGAAACGCATGCGTTTACTTCATCGGTTAATTCTTGGACTTGTTCGATTGAATCTCTTGTGACAATTTTATAGTGGAGATCTACAGTTTGTTCGTAAATATTTAAGTTAAGCAAGTGGTTATGGGACATGAAGCTAAACTCATATATTTACTAGCTTAGTGTAATTGACACTTCTCGTTGAGCATGACGATCATTTTATGGTTTAGAATAGCAATGTGCGATGTCTCTTTGTCTATATGGAGGACTGTTTCTCATTTTATTGAGCTTCGTCTCGTTTCTTTCATGGGTCGTACCTATCTAGGTGCGTCGATGTTTGTTTACACATGGGTCGTACCTTTCTAGGTGCGTCGATGTTTATTTATGCATGGGGTGTACCTTTCTAGGTGCATCGATGTTTATTTACTTCATGGAGTAATTGGCTCAATAAGTCGGGACATGGGGCGTATCTTTCTAGGTGTGTCAATGTTCGTCTATGCATGGGGCGTGTCTTTCTAGGTGCGTCCATGTTCGACTTTGCATGGGGTGTATCTTTCTAGGTGCATCGATGTTAGACATTACATGGGGTGTATCTTTCTAGGTGCATTGATGTTTATTTATGTATGGGATGTATCTTTCTAGGTGCATCGATGTTTATTTGTGGATGGGGCATATCTTTCTAGGTGCGTCGATGCTAGAGCATGGGGCGTATCTTTCTAGGTGCGTCGATGTTCGACTGTGCATGGGGCGTGTCTTTCTAGGTGCGTCGATGTCCAGTTTATGGGATTGGCCATCCTTTTATTGAGATTTCTGGATTTCTATTTGATGATTTATGGAATTTATGTTTCGCCAACTTTTACGATTGACATTGATATATATGTCATTTATTGTGGCTTAGTGAATGAAATTAGGAGTATGACATTCCTTTTTATCTTTGAGAAGATCTTTGCGATATTGATTAATCTCTTATTGATTTTTAAATTATTTATTTATCGCAGCTTGGCATTGAGGTTATTATACGTTTAGTCATATCTCTTATTCTATATCATTTCTTCTGATATTTATATCTAGACTGATCCGTTTATTATTTTCTTCTTAAATGATACTCGGTTCAGACCGAGATGTTACAGGTGCTTCTGCTTGACTTCTCTTCTGGGGTTATCATATGATCTTTTGGCTAACTACTTAGATTTGTAGTTTTTGTTGTATACATTTGAGATACAGACTCTACGATGTATACTTATTCTTTTATCTAGCACTTGTATCTATTCTTTTTGATATTGAGGATCTTTTTTGACTAATACTCTGATGTACACTTCCTAGTGTAATATTCATATCTATTTCTGCCTTTGTGATATGAATTATCTATGACTGATTTGTGTTATGCTTATTTCTATATTTGTTTTCCGAAGATTATTATAGCCACTGTGTAACAGCTTTGTGTTAGTATCGGTATGTCGGATTTCCTCTATGCATGTTATACTATCTGACATATCGGTGCTCGTGCAAAGCAATTACATGAATGGTCACTCCTCAACAGCCTTATTCTCCGTGCTAGCTGACAGCATTACACCGTAGTGTTCTTGGCTAGCGTGGGTATAGAGGTGGGGCGTCACACAGTGTGTGCATCTAAACATCATGTAGTTCAGACTTATTATTCAATAAGAAAGATTAGCAAGCAACTTATTCAAGCATCGATTAACATCCGAAGTGACAATCATCGCCGACCGCCCTAATGGCACCTTCAACCATAGATCAACCAAATTTGATTACATAGTTCCCTTTACGATCTTGTGGAAGTATTTGGAAAACTTTCACAAAAAATTTGAATCACTTGCAGAAACCCAAGCTTGACCCAAGTAAAATATAATATCAACCCGAGCTAAGACACCAATGAGTTGAAGAAAATCATATTTTGAGAAAGTTGTGAAAAAGTTCAATCTATATGATGATCTCATAAGAAAATACTCATGCATTCAAATTTTCAGCAAAAATCCCCTAAGTATGGGATCAGTACCAACCCACGAGTAGAGGAGGGTGATTCTTCTTTCTGGTTCAAGCATGGTCGAAGATCCACATGGCATGAATGCCTCCAAGCAGTGGCACCACTTATCGAAATCGTGCTGATTAGATTCAAGGATTTTCAAATCTGGGCTTTAGATTATTCTAGTGACCCGATCTTTGAAGCTCGTGATCGTAAAATTGGTGATTATAGCAACTATCAATGTTATTTATTTTTTTGTATCTTACCTTTCTCATTTGCTATCAAGACTCTATGATCTAGTAATTCATAACTAAGTCTGATTAAATCACATCTCAATAATCCCTTTATAAGATCCAATATCCCAACTAGCTCCCAAAGCTATACCTTCAGATCTCGGGGTGTTGGTATAGACAAAAATTTGCACTAATAATTTTTGGTGCTAGAAGGATGGCCTGAACCTCCACCACTTGTTCCTTAATAGAGATTGGACAATACATTCCAGTCAGTAACGTCTCGTTCTGAAAATGAAGAAGTCATCTTGGAACTACCTCTCAACCTTCACATTCAGCTCATTGAAAAAGACAATAATGAAAGATTGGTCAACCCTATTTCGGAGAAAGAGAATGGCAAAGAATATGACCCTGTCTGCAAGCTTCAAGCTTCTCAAATCAGATAGCTTTCAGTATATCTTCAAGAATCCCTATAGGAATCAGCCTAATTCCAAAGATCTTTATGACCTTAAATAGTAAAGTTACGAATCTTTCCATCGAATTGTTAAATGCAAAGATTTCGTTTCTTCCAATAAGAAGGTCATCCCAATTACTCAAGATGGCGAGTCTTGAAAGAAACTGAAGTGGGATTGGATTCTCACTCCATTCAACCAAAGCCTATCCCGATATTCCTCGAAACTCTGAAGACTTTTCTTTCCCAGATTACCCTCCATTAAAGAAAATGGGAAACCTAAAGAGTGAGAAGTATTGTATCTATCATTTGACAAACGGGAATGAGATGTATAAATGCTGAAAGCTTTCTTACATGGTAGAGAAATTTATACAGAAATGGAAGTTAACCAAATTTATTAAACGTTAGATTAAACATCTTTTCTCGAAATTGTTTACTTTATTCTATTTTTTGGCCCCAGGAGAATTTCGTGTAACTCTTGTCAAATGAATGCATATGGCTTTTTTATACAAAGATGAATTTGCAAGAAGAATCCCTTTTGTAAATCAAATACCTACAGTCAAATGAAAGATACAAATCTTATTACTATACTCTTCTCAACTTAAACCACTCCCCCAAAAGCTTTAACTCTAAGAGGCACCTTTTGGTTTTGGATTTCTTGAAGTTTAATCAACAAGCCTCATTTCAATGCATTCTTCTTCCGCGTAACCCTATTTACTGAGTATTTACTCTAAAGGTTCATTCAAGTCTCGGTTATTTACGGTATCTCTTTCGATATATCCTCTCCTTTTAAGAATTTTTGCATCTTATATTTGCATTTAGAATCTAAGGATTAAAACTCTTCCATTAATCCAACGGGATCATTCAAGATATTCAATTGTTCAAAGAAAATAAAAAATAATGATTCTATCAACAGTCTTCTAATTCAAATTTGGGTCAAACTTTCTACCAAACAATGTGACTAACCAACTACGTGACTTTAAATATGTGTAGTTAATGCCCCACTATTTCCCCGCTATAACCCCACTATATCTCATAGCGGAATTCTACCGCTATGATTTTTCCATATAACCCCAAAATATAGCCTTTCCGCTTTAATCCCTGCTATTTTTGCTATATCCTGTTATTCCCGCTATATTTTTCTATTTTCGCTATATCTTCTTTAATAAAATGAATTAAAAAATTGCACTTATACATTATAAAAATTATGAAACTAATTTATTTGATTTAATTTTTAATATATTTTCAGAAATGAAAATACTCTAATATTCTACTAAATTCAATTATGTTACATAACAGTTTTACGTTTATTTAAAGTATATTCGCACATGTTTTTTGATTAAAATTATTTATGTATTAAGTATAATTCTATTGAATGATAATTTTTATTAAATTACTATTAATATATTTGTAAAAATATTAAGTACGAGTTTTATATGCTATTTTAGAGTCATCCGCTATATCCTCGATGTATCCCCGCTATGACTTTTTGCACCTCTACCGCTTCGAATCCGCTGAGCGCTTTAACTGCACAGCTTTAAATGTCTTTTACAAAATAGTCCAAAAGCATCCATTTCAAAGGGTTCATATTTTTCTTTACCACGTTACAAATAATTTTTGATGGCTGTTAACTTATAATAGTTTTTGATGGCCGACACCCACCAAAAGTGGTTGTAGATTGCCGACGTTGGCTAAAAGTGGCTGTAGATTTAGACCCAATGATAAGTTGGTAGACATCGCCATAAGAGCACTCCTACAGTGGCGAAATAAAATTGTAAGGCCATATCGCTTAGGCCTAAAATAATGTCAAAAAGTAGAATGCATATTGATAGTGAGCCATGGTTAAGTAGTACCACGCATTGGGTAGATTCCCAATAAGTTTAAAAAGTTAGGTAGATTCCCAATAATAGTCACCATGGTCATGTAGTACCATGCATTGGGTAGGTTCCCAATAAGATTAGAAATTTGGGTAGATCCCAATAATACTGGGCTATGGTCAAGTAGTACCATGCATTTGGTAGGTTTCTAATAAGATTAGAAAGTTAGTTAGATTCCTAATAGTAGCGAGCCATGGTAAGCAGTAACATGTATAGGATTTGGATTAGGAAGATCCCAATATGATTAAACCTAAGTAAATTCTCAATAAGGAAGGAATGCTAGGAAAAGTTGCTAAGTTAAGGAATCAAGTGGATTCTCGATTAAAAAAGGAGTAAGAATACAATCAGAATGAGATGAAACTCCTAATTGTGCCACTAGGCTGGCTTCCGATGTGAATCAGCGATAAAACTCGATTGGGTCCGTGATCTTATTTTGACAAGAAATATAAAAATAGCAAGAGATACCCTACAAAAAGAAGATTCTAAAGCACACTTAAAGTGACAACATAAGAAATAAAATCAAAAAGAGTAAAGTTCCTTTGAATATAATTTGTCCAAGAAGATGTTATAAGGGATCGGCTAAGAAGAATTCCTAAAGAAATAATATTACAAAAACTAGATTACAAACTTGAGAGCAACAAAGCATAAAGTATAAAAACAGAAGGAAGATATCCTTTCCAATGAGCAAGCCAAGATGTCAAGTCAGGGCGCAGAAAAAATCTTAGTTCCTTAATCTTGAAAGGAATTCATTAGCAACATCATCCTTAGCCTCTTTTCCTCCCTTCATCTAAAAGAAATGCCAATGTAATCTCACAAGGTCAGATATTTGTTCATAGCTTACTATTCTCCGAGGTAAAGCGAATCTTAAGTTTTCAGACTTAACTTTGACTCAAGGATATTGCTATCAATCTCAACGGCCTTAAGGGTTAATTTCATCTTCTAAAGTTTAGCTACCTTGTCCTCATAAGATTGGTAAAGAGAAGTGCAGTCTTTTTGAGTTTTTGAGAAGCTCAGCCAGAGTACTCCCTAAGGAACATTGACTTAAGATTAAAAAAGAGAAAGATAGGAAATAAAGAAGTACTCCATATTAGGTGCTCTAGCTTGAAATATCATATGACAATCACATCGTATAAGGTCGAATGGCTATTCAAACATTATACACTGCCACCAAGAAAGTTTCAGTTAAAAAATTATACAAGCCAAAATTTACAGAAGTTATATTACTCAAGGATAAGTTACGGTAGGTTATCTTCATCAAGTGTGTTATCAGGAATGTCTTCTTGTAACTCCTTATTAATAGAAGCTGTAGGATCGATTTCACCCTAGAGGGGGGGGGGGGGGGGTGAATAGGGTGATAGTGTAAATTATTAAAAATTAATCGCGGAAGCTTATAAATTAATTTCAATTCAGATCACAGAATAGCAGCACAGATATCGCAGAATATAAATAACATAATAAAACAGAACAACACAGAATTTACCCAGCTTCGGCAAAACCCTGCCTACGTGCTGCCCCCAAGGTTTCTACTAGAAATTAGATAGTCCCTCTCTTACACACGTAAACTCGCTTTACTCGCTATTGACTAATCTAACTCTACGCTCAAAACCCTGCCACAACTCAACTACCGAGTTGCGAATTCTCAAGCTACGCCACGTAGCTTGTCCCCAAGTCACACGACTAGAAATTTAAACGGTTTAAAAATGAAAATTACAAATTAAAAACAATTTAAAAATAAATTTAAACAAAGCCCTTAAAAATAAACTAACCCCCTTTTTTTAACACCCTTAACCCTTTTCTCCTTAACAAATCCGGCTGGCCCTTCTATCTCTTTGTAGACCCGATCTTTTTATAATTCTTGAGTAAAAGAAAAATGGCGGCCGTTGTTTTCTTCTTTCTGAGATTAGGCCTTGAAAAATTGGGGACTTTCGTTCCTCTTGCTCTGGAAATTAGGGCTTGAAGTCACCTGCTTTAATTCGATCGATCCAGGGATGTTTTGTGTGTCGCCTTGATCGATTGATTCCTCGTTGCTTACGCGGCTGCTTCGAGTTGATGGAGTTCGACTTCAATTCGGTATGTGATTTTCGTTTATGCTGTTCTGTTATGCTTGATTGAACTCCATCAATGAAATTGCAGATGATGATTTGTTATATAGGGTTTGTAACCCTAGATTTGCGTTCGTACTAATATATTTGAATTTGTCAAATTATTTGCTCTGGCCATTCGATTATACTTGGATGCTCGTGATTTTTCCTTGACTAATTCATTTGTGTAAATACTCGATTGCTTGATTGACACGGCTTTAAAAATTGTGATGGGCACGGCTTTAATTTGACTTTGTCATATTCGATAATACTTCTGCTGTTGAAATTTTATTTCATGATTTTCTCTGGTTGACTTCGACTTGGTTTTTGACTTGGTCCAACTTATCCACGGCTTCAATTTTTGACACTTGACTCTGTCACATTCGTATACTTTTGTGACTTGATTCCCATGGTTATTTTCAGTCGCTGTTGTGCATTGTTCATGCAGTTCATTGTGCATTATTTTCAGTTGCATTATTGTTGTTGTGTCACTTTGATTTTGGGGTTGCTGTGTTATCATCATGTTGGTAGTAATCTTCAAGTACATTTGCATAAGTGAATTGAGTCAGTGATAGTCATGTGCCACTGCATCACTGTTGCAAGTGTTCTTGCTTCTGCATATTGCTGTATCCATGTGCCACTGTTTGTACTTGATGGTTGCTTTGTATCACTGGTTCATTCCACTGTTTCATGCATGCTCGACATTGTTGTTTACTTGCTTTGATGCATTTGCATGCTGCCATACTTGTTCACTCGTATCATGCTTGGCTTTGCCGTTCATCCTGTTGCACTTTGGTCTCTTGTCATGTTTGCTGTCCATTTTGCATTGGTGCATTGCTGTCATATTGGTTCGAATTGTACTTGCAGTTGTTAACTTGATTCGGTTGTGTTGGAACTGGATTAGTGCAGTTTTCATTCTAGTTTGTAACTGCAGCCATGTTGCATTTTGAGTTGCAGTGTTGGTCTGACTTGCTTGAGTTTCACTGCCATAAGTCGTGCATGTGTGCTGCATTTCATTTGCAGCCTTGACTTTTGTGATATTTGACAGCTCTGGCTCGATGTTGTTACTGAGTTTGACTGCATGTTCATTGGTACTGCTTCATCGGTTCATATTGAACTGTTTCCTGTCATGTTCACTTGCACACTCGAGTTTGTAATCTCTGATTCATAGTGTATATGTTGGCTGCAGTGTTGTGTTTGTTCTCCTGCATGTAGTCAGTTGTAACTGTGTTGGACTTTACTCTGGTTAGCACTTGCACATTTGAAGTTGTAGCATGTCACTGTGATGTTTTCATTTGCTTGAGTTTCAACTGTGCTCGACCATACTTGCCCAGTTTACACAGATGCTCCACTTGTTCATTTTGTTCAAGTGTACTTGTCTTCATTCTAACCATGTTGGCACTGAGTTACTGTCTTGTTTATATTAGACTAGTCGACACTTGATTCTTGAGTTTTGGCCATTCGCACCTGTGTTGAATCCAGTTTCACAGCTCGGGTTTGACCTTGTGCTCGAGTCGTGATTTTTATGTTATCGCACGTGAGTTGAACCCGGCTTTTATTTGGGTTTGACCTGTGCTCACCTGTCCCTGTAAATCAAACAAGTGTATATATCGGCGTGCACGGCCTTGTGGCGTATACAGTGATACACTGTGTATGTCACAAGTTGTTCGTGTATGATGAATTCAAATTTAAATTATGACGAACAACCCAAATAACTGAGGCAAATTATATTTTCAAAAATTATTTTTTATTTTTGAATTGCAAAAATATTTCTTTTTCAATTTTACTGCGTTAGTAAATATTTTTGCAGATTGCTCAGATGCTGGATTCAAACTGGAATGAAGTTGAAGATAAATACGAGTGTGAGTGATATGTAGTGAGGTGATGATATGTAAAATAGTGATGTACTTGAATTTGTATCAAAGTTGTATAGTGAATAGTGAGAGCTTGAATTTGTATACTATTCAAAATTGTAATAAATATTTGTTTGAATAAAATATTCGTTTGAATTCAAATTCCGTGTTATTTATTTTATTCAGCAAATATTTATTTAATCTGTGGAAAATAAAATAGTATATCAAATACATTTAAGCGAATGTATATATGTTTATTATCGTCAAACAAAAATCATATAAGCGCATATTCTACAGTCTCCCCCTTTTGATGCTAACAAACATATGTTTAAGATTTTGAATATGTTAAATGTATTTGATCATTGATATGCTCTAATTGCTCCCGCTATTTAAATGCTTCCTCTCTACACAAAGCTCCCCCTACAAATATGCATACAAATAAAAATATGCAAATGAGCCTAGATGCAAATAGAAAATTATTTGACCTTTGCTTGATTTTATTTGACAAAATCTTAACTTTTCTCTCCCCCTTTTGTTATCAGCAAAAGAATAATAGTGTTAGAGAAAATAGAGATAAAGTGATCGTTATTAATCCAACATTAAAACCCAATTGAATATAAATATTAAATTTCAATAAAAAATCAAACAAAAATCATAAATATTTTGTTAGACGCATATTCCACTTTTTGAATGATGGAAATGCTGTCATCATATAAAACCATATAGTTATGTCTATTTGTGGTATATTTATATCAGGAATTTGAATATCTACTAACCATGCATAATCGTTAGGACTTTTAAATGAGATTAGTAGTATTCCAATTTTATTTAAAAAATGAATTCAAGTATCTTCTAACCACGCATAACCGTGAGGACTTTTAAATGGGATTAGAATCAACTTGTTTATTTTAAAAGAAAAAAATCAACTTTTGATATGCGTTCCATAGATGCATAACCGTGAGGACTTTTAAATGAGCATGGAAGCACATAACAAATTCCAAGTAATTCACCCATGCATAACCGTGAGGACTTTTAAATGAGAGTGAATACTTTGGTATTTATTTATTATTTATTTATTTATTTATTTATTTTTGTTTTTTTTTAAAAAAAATGTGAAAATGAAAAACGAACGATTCCTGTTTAAAGTACCACATATCGACAAACTATATAGAATTTTCATGAGTGATGGTTGTTAGAAATATGATAGAGATAGAGATGGTCATGGAATTTTTACCAACAAACAGTTTTATAACTCTTGTTTAAATTTCTAAAAATTTTTATTAATTATACCGTCTCGAGTCATAATATTTGATCAATATTAACACTCATCACTTTTTCAATCGCTATTTTTCTTTTCGATAAACATTAGGGAGTCAGATTAGTCAAAATAGTCATTTAAAATCAAATTCAAAAATAATTATGAAATTAATTTTTCAAAAATGACTAATCTGAAACTATGGTCAAAAATGATTTTCTCCAAGGGGTTTTAAAAGAAAATTTTCTGCTATTTGAAAATTATTTGAAATGAAGAATATGCAGATATTTTCTTTGAAAAAAAAACGATGCAGTTACTAATTGTCTCAAAAATCACGTTCAACTAGTAATTTTTCTATCAACTAGATTACCAGTGTAATTTGCATCTGAATTTCTCTTTCACTCAAAAATCATTAATTGAATTTGATTGACCAAACCATGTAGTGTGCACCAAAAATTTCAAATTCAATTTTAACAACAATTTAAATGACATTCTTTTGAATTTGAAATGAAGCCGTGTTAATAATCAGAAAACCGTGAATATAGAGTTAGCCGAATTATAACCAAATGTATTATTATCCAACAAAAACACTATTTTTAATCCAAAATGATATATATGAAGTAATTCAAAGAATCTAGAGATTTTTATAGTGTTTTTGGCATAAGAATATAATTGGCCAACTATGTTGAATAAGTCAAAGTCAAAATCACCATCTTTTCATCATCTCAATACTGGCTGATTTTAATTCAGAATACGGTGCAGATTATCACATTTAATATATCGTTTAAAACATACCATTACCTGTTTTACCTTTACGATATTTTCGTTGTTGTCCATTGTGATTCTGTCACCTTTATACTAGGCTAAGGAACTTTTCTTTGTCGCCCGTTGTGTTTCTGGAACAGCCAAAAATCCAGAGAACACTATTGTTGTTCCTTAGCCTGCCACCACACCTACACAATGGAAGATTTATGTGACCTATTTGTTTTTATAGGTCCATGGTTGTTAGTGGAAGAAAATTTTGAAAAATAATTTTGTAAAGACCCAAAACTATTTATAATTATTCCCTTTGGCACCCAAATTTGTTTAACTTTGAGAGATTTTATATTTGTGCCTTTTGGAACCCAAATCGGTATAGTTTTCACATGTTTGGGTCTATACCAACAATTATTGTGATCGTGTCCAAATTTTCTACAAATTGTGCACGTAGAATTAACTTGATTAATATTGCTTTCAACAATTTTCGAATTATTATATCTAAGTCCTTGTCTAACCGTATTAACAGTTTGCTTTCCTAGTAGCATATTCAACGATTTTTCACTTTTTGAAAATTTATCTAAATTCGTTGACAATTGTTGGACTTGTGTTTTGAGAGATTCATTTTCGTTTACCAATTGTGTGCACTTTTTAATAGAATTCTCTCTCCTAGTATTTTCATTTTCTTTTAAAATCAGAATTTCATTTTCAAGTGATTTTATATTGATTTCTGATTTTTTAATTTCTTCTTCGAATGTTGGACACTTATCACACTTAGGGATCCTACATTGATAGTTCTTAACTAATTGATCAAGTTGTTTATTGCATTCTATCAAAGTATCCTTTTGAGATTCAAGTTTAGCATATTTTTCCCTAAGTCATTCATAACAGCCGTTTATCTCATGAAAATAAATAAGTAATTCAGAGTGAGCAAGTTTTGATACCTCGCTTGGCTCGTCATCATCGCTATCGGTTATATTTCCATGAAGGCACATATCTGCTTTCTCACTCTCAGTGCTATCGCTTTTATTCCACGTGGCTGTAAAACATCTTCGTTTTGATTTCTTTTCTTTGTCGAGTTGAAATTGGGGATAATTGGGCTTGATATCACCGGGTTTGTTGCAAATGATCCCGTGTTGTTTCGAGTTATCCAGTGCTTTGATTATTCTGCTTTTTAATTTTTTTATTTAGAGCTGGATTTCCGTATTTGTGATTCCACCTTTTGAATTTCTTCATTATTAATGCCAGCTCGGCTGCTCCATCACCATCATCCTCATCACAACTGCTATTTACCAATCCTGTTAAGCACATTTCTTTAACCGAGTTAGTTGTGGAGGACTTCTCATTGCTGTTGACTTTTGCACCATATATTGCATCGAAAGTATTCCAGATTTCCTGTGCATTTTCACAATGAGAAATGAAATTAAAATTATCTTGATTAATATGAGAATATAATATATGCATAGCAAGAGCATTAATCGAGATAATTTTCTTATCTGTTATGTCACACCCATTTTCAATAATATCCCAACATTTAATATTAACAGATTTTAAATAAAATTCCATTTTCAATTTTTAATTCAAAAAATCTGTTCCATCGAAAATAGAAGGAATAATATTGGAGTGACCCTCAACAGAAGTATTAATAAAAGATGCCATTTCAAAAATTCAAAATTTTAAAACAAAAATCAATTTTTTAAAACACAAATTTTTTAAACAAAAAAAATTGATTTTTAAAAAAAAATTAAAACAAAAACGGCTTTTGTTCCTAGCTCTGATACCACTTGTAGGATCGATTTCACCCTAGAGGGGGGTGAATAGGGTGATAGTGTAAATTATTAAAAATTAATCGCGGAAGCTTATAAATTAATTTCAATTCAGATCACAGAATAGCAGCACAGATATCGCAGAATATAAATAACAGAATAAAACTGAACAACACAGAATTTATCCAGCTTCGGCAAAACCCTGCCTACGTGCTACCCCCAAGGTTTCTACTAGAAATTAGATAGTCCCTCGCTTACACACGTAAACTCGCTATACCCGCTATTGACTAATCTAACTCTACGCTCAAAACCCTGCCACAACTCAACTACCGAGTTGCAAATTCTCAAGCTATGCCACGTAGCTTGTCCCCTAGTCACACGACTAGAAATTTAAACGGTTTAAAAAAGAAAATTACAAATTAAAAACAATTTAAAAATAAATTTAAACAAAGCCCTTAAAAATAAACTAAACCCCTTTTTTTTAACACCCTTAACCCTTTTCTCCTTAACAAATCCGGCTGGCCGGTCTATCTCTTTGTAGACCCGATCTTTTTATAATTCTTGAGTAAAAGAAAAATGGCGGCCGTTGTTTTCTTCTTTCTGAGATTAGGGCTTGAAAAATTGGGGACTTTCGTTCCTCTTGCTCTGGAAATTAGGGCTTGAAGTCGCCGGCTTTAATTCGATCGATCCAGTGATGTTTTGCGTGTCGCCTTGATCGATTGATTCCTCGTTGCTTACGCGGCTGCTTCGAGTTGATGGAGTTCGACTTCAATTCGGTATGTGATTTTCGTTTATGCTGTTCTGTTATGCTTGATTGAACTCCATCAATGAAATTGCCGATGATGATTTCTTTATATAGGGTTTGTAACCCTAGATTTGCGTTCGTACTAATATATTTGAATTTGTCAAATTATTTGCTCTGGCCATTCGATTATACTTGGATGCTCGTGATTTTTCCTTGACTAATTCATTTGTGTAAATACTCGATTGCTTGATTGACACGGCTTTAAAAATTGTGATGAGCACGGCTTTAATTTGACTTTGTCATATTCGATAATACTGCTGCTGTTGAAATTTTATTTCATGATTTTCTCTGGTTGACTTCGACTTGGTTTTTGACTTGTTCCAACTTATCCACGGCTTCAATTTTTGACACTTGACTCTATCACATTCGTATACTTTTGTGACTTGATTCCCATGGTTATTTTCAGTCGCTGCTGTGCATTGTTCATGCAGTTCATTGTGCATTATTTTCAGTTGCATTATTGCTGCTGTGTCACTTTGATTTTGGGGCTGCTGTGTTATCATCATGTTGGTAGTAATCTTCAAGTACATTTGTATAAGTGAATTGAGTCAGTGATAGTCATGTGCCACTGCATCACTGTTGCAAGTGTTCTTGCTTCTGCATATTGCTGTATCCATGTGCCACTGTTTGTACTTGATGGTTGCTTTGTATCACTGGTTCATTCCACTGTTTCATGCATGTTCGACGTTGTTGTTTACTTGCTTTGATGCATTTGCATGCTGCCATACTTGTTCACTCGTATCATGCTTGGCTTTGCCGTTCATCCTGTTGCACTTTGGTCTCTTGTCATGTTTGCTGTCCATTTTGCATTGGTGCATTGCTGTCATATTGGTTCGTATTGTACTTGCACTTGTTAACTTGATTCGGTTGTGTTGGAACTGGATTAGTGCAGTTTTCATTCTAGTTTGTAACTGCAGCCATGTTGCATTTTGAGTTGCAGTGTTGGTCTGACTTGCTTGAGTTTCACTGCCATAAGTCGTGCATGTGTGCTGCATTTCATTTGCAGCCTTGACTTTTGTGATATTTGACATCTCTGGCTTGATGTTGTTACTGAGTTTGACTGCATGTTCATTGGTACTGCTTCATCGGTTCATATTGAACTGTTTCCTGTCATGTTCACTTGCACACTCGAGTTTGTAATCTCTGATTCATAGTGTATATGTTGGCTGCAGTGTTGTGTTTGTTCTCCTGCATGTAGTCAGTTGTAACTGTGTTGGACTTTACTCTGGTTAGCACTTGCACATTTGAAGTTGTAGCATGTCACTGTGATGTTTTCATTTGCTTGAGTTTCAACTGTGCTCGACCATACTTGCCCAGTTTACACAGATGCTCCACTTGTTCATTTTGTTCAAGTGTACTTGTCTTCATTCTAACCATGTTGGCACTGAGTTACTGTCTTGTTTATATTAGACTAGTCGACACTTGATTCTTGAGTTTTGGCCATTCGCACCTGTGTTGAATCCAGTTTCACAGCTCGGGTTTGACGTTGTGCTCGAGTCGTGATTTTTATGTTATCGCACGTGAGTTGAACCCGGCTTTTATTTGGGTTTGACCTGTGCTCACCTGTCCCTGTAAATCAAATAAGTGTATATATCAGCGTGCACGGCCTTGTGGCGTATACAGTGATACACTGTGTATGTCACAAGTTGTTCGTGTATGATGAATTCAAATTTAAATTATGACGAACAACCCAAATAACTGAGGCAAATCATATTTTCAAAAATTATCTTTTATTTTTGAATTGCAAAAATATTTCTTTTTCAATTTTACTGCGTTAGTAAATATTTTTGCAGATTGCTCAGATGCTGGATTCAAACTGGAATGAAGTTGAAGATAAATACGAGTGTGAGTGATATGTAGTGAGGTGATGATATGTAAAATAGTGATGTAATTGAATTTGTATCAAAGTTGTATAGTGAATAGTGAGAGCTTGAATTTGTATACTATTCAAAATTGTAATAAATATTTGTTTGAATAAAATATTCATTTGAATTCAAATTCCGTGTTATTTATTTTATTCAGCAAATATTTATTTAATCTGTGAAAAATAAAATAGTATATTATCAAATACATTTAAACGAATGTATATATGTTTATTATCATCAAACAAAAATCATATAAGCGCATATTCTACAGAAGCAGCTCCCCCTCCTCCACCAAGAGCTCAGCTTCATCCTCCACAATGGCCTCGGTCTCATTTTCCTTCTTATATCTCTCGTACCTTTTAGCAAAATTGGATTACTTTGGATGTATTTTTCCTAAGATACGTTAGAGAAAAAGGTATATTTTGGTCTTGGTGGTAAGCTTAAGCATTAAACAAGAGTTGGAAGGCTCATCCCCCGGCCTCCTTCTCACGCTCTTCTTTAGCAATATAGTATTCTTTATCAACCATCCTGACCTTAGCTTTCTTCAACCTCCTATCCCTTTCCTTTAAGGCTTTCTCAAGAGTCTTGATCTTATGATCCTTCTCTCCAGCAATCCTACCTAATTCCTCTACTCGACCATTCACCTTTTGAACTTTAGCTTTGAATTACGCAAGTCTTTTTTCATTGCTTCAGTAGTGGACATTTTCTCCTCTATTTTCAACCGCCCATATAGAAGGACAGAGATTTCTGCTACAATCAAAAAAGGCAACAAAGTAAGAAACAATGTTGAAATCATAAACCTACACATAAAAATTTCATTCCTACCTTAATGCTCTTCCAAAGGCTATACTCGATTGGTCTTCAAATTCCTGGGCCAGAGGTCTAGCATATGCTTTGTGTAGGATCGTTTTAACCCTAGAGGGGGGTGAATAAGGTGACACTAACAATAATAAAAATTAATATGGAAATAAAAACAATAACAAAAAGTAATGAAGTAGAGATCACACATAGATTTACCCATCTTCGGCAAAAACCTGCCTACGTGCTGCCCCCAAGGTTTCAACTAGAAATTAAGCAGTCAGATGTTTATGCATGTAAACTTGCAACACCAGCTACTTGACTAACCTAACTCTACACTCAAAACCCTTTCAAAACTCAACCACTGAGTTGAAAATTCTCGAACTACACCACTGTAGTTCGTAACCTAGTTACACAAATAGAGTTTAACAAATTTTAAAAGAAAACTACAAAATAAAACAAAAGAACTAAACTCTAATTAATTAAAAATCTAAGCTCAAATTAAAATAGGACCAGCCACTTAAATTATAACACAAGAAAAATAAGGATGTCTCCCTTTTCTCTTTAATTCATATGCTCTGGCCAATCTTTCTTTGTTCCTCTTCAAAAAATTAGGGCTTCATTCAATTGAAACCCCCGCTTCTAGAATTGATCGATTGAGGTGTTCTTTTCTTTCTAGTTGCTTCGTTAATCGATTTTATTTAGTTTCTCTCGGTAGCTTCAATTGATTCGAGTTTGAATGACACGAAATTGCTATGTGATTTATGCTTTATTTTACTTATTGATTTGTTTGAACTCAAATGCTTGAATGTCGATGATGATCTGGGAATTTATAAGGAATAAAACCCCAAATTATTGTTTGTATATTTTCTATTTGAATTCTTCAATTTGCTATGCTCGACCATTGATTTGTAATCGAACGTTGGTGATGACTTCTTACTTATTCTTAGTTGAATATTTCTTGAATAGTTTGAGTTGGTTCCTTCTTTTGCTCCTAGGACTTTAGCATTACTGATTCATGATAATATTAACTATGACTTTTCAATCTTTCCTTAACTTTCATTAAACTGTTACTAATAGAAATTTAAACACTCCAATAGTTTTGATTGACCATTTCTTTCCTCCTTGACTTGTTCGAACTGCTACTTCACTGTTTTTGATTAATTGGTTTGACATTTCATTGAAATGTCATGTTCACTTGTGTGTGTCTTCACATGATCACTGTCACTATTTTTTCTGTTGTATTGCTTGTAGTTGCATGTACACATGTCTGCACTTGGTTCGAGCATACTGATGTGTTCTTGTTATTATGTTCTGGTTTGGATTTGAATATGGTCTGTGTGCATGGTTGCACTTGAGTCGAGCTAGTGCAATTTGAATGATCATTGTTTTGGTCTTGTATGGTTCAATTTGTTTTGAATTTTGGACATGTTCACTTCCGAACTATAGTCTTGTTTTACTGCTCTATTGTTGTCTCCTCTGTTGCATATGTCACTGTGTATATACAGGTATACGTATGAACATGCATGTGTATATGTATGCTAGTTGAGGCATTTGTGTTTACACAGAGTTGTAAGTTGAATTGTTTTCATGCTTTCTTGATCCATGTGTAGTCCTCATGTTGAAGTCTGGTTGTCACTGCACATTGATCCTGCATTTATGAAGTCTGGTTCACTTCATTTCTAAAGTATTCATTTTCTTTTTGACCTTTGTACACTTGAGCATGTTGAACGTGGTTCTGGTTTTGTTATGAAGTCTGGTATGTGATTCATTTTGAAGCTGGTTTAGTTCTTGTACCATTTTGTGTTCAGACTTGTTTTCACTTGCTTGCATATTGTTGATTTGAATCTTGTTAGGAGCTTGTTCTGCTTCGAGTTAACTTGCCAGTTGCTTCGAACCAGATCATGCCTGAGTTGCCTTCATTCTGCTTGTTTTATGATGAACTTGTGTTGCTAGCTTCATATATACATTTGTGCACTTGTATTTGTCTTTGGTTGTATACATACCTAAAATGCATAAAATCCATCTGCTTTGAGTCCACTTCATGTTGTATGTTTTATGCATGTACACTGGATCGTCTTGGAGTCTACATGTGAGTACATTTTGTTTTGAGGCCGTTGAGTTGAACTATAGCTCTTACTTGATTTGATTCAAACACCTTTCATGTTGCCCTGTGACTAGTGCACTTTTGTTACTGTAGTCAAGTCCGGTTCCTATTGGTTTGTATTGCACCTGAGTTGAATCTAGCTTTGGCTTGGGTTTGTCCTTGTGCTCACCTATCCCTGCAGTTTTGATGAGCAAGCGTATATCAGTGTGCACGACCTTGTGGCATGTACAGTGATACACTATGCATGTCACAAGTTGTTCGTGTATGATAAAATAAACAAAAATGACGATGAACAACCCAAATAATCGAGGAAAATAATATATCCAAAACACACACTTTATTTTGCACTGTAAAATGTTTACTTTTTCAATTTTAATGCATCAGTGGTTATTTTGCAGATAATTCAGACGTTGGATACAACCTGGAACAAAGTTGAAGATCAAATACGAGTGTTGAGTGAATATATGTAGTGAGGTGAACATTGTAAAGTGAAAATTTTGTTATAATTGAAATTGTATTGTAAATGAAAAATGTGTAAATGTAGTGAGAGATCAAATTTGTAATTTGTACTATTTGAATTTGTAATAAAATATTTGTTTGAATAAAATATCCATTTAAATATGCATTCTGAGTTATTTATTTTATTCAACAAATATTTATTTAATTTTGTAAAAAATAAATAAAAAATAAAATAGTACAATAACAAATACATTAAAACGAATATATATATATATATATATATATATATATATATACACATATTTATTATCATCAAAAATATATATTATATTCTACATTTTGGTAATGGCATAGAAAAGACCATTTTAAAGGCAAATCTTGTGATTTCTATCACATGCTTGTTTTTCTCATCAAGCAAACCTGAATCTTTTTCCTCGAAACTTCTGGCTTTGGAGGATCTGAAGACCTTTTGTTTCAGAGCTCAACTTCATCCTCCAGAATGGCCCCTTTTCCTTTATCTAGGGAGTTGCCCTTCTTAGAAGAAGAAGTTACTACAACAAGGAGAAAGGTATACGGCTAAAGTCAAAATCAAGAGTAAGTTATGATAAGAGAATAAAATAAGCTAGTTTAATGGTTAAAGGTTGAAAACCATCAATCTCACTTGCCTCGGAATTGGATTTGTTTCTTCTCTATTATCAAAAATTACTGCAAAAGATTTCTCATATTCCTAAAGGGTTTAAGTTTGGAAAATGTAGCAAAAGGAAGTAGCTGACCTTGAGCATTCAGTTTGCTTTCGGTAAGATTCAAGTACGGGTATTGTTGTAAAGATGGAATCTTCATGACTTCCCTATACCTATCCTTAAATTGATTTGTGATGGCTGGGTCACTGCTCTTCTCGGGTCCCACAGTTTGAGATTTAATAAACTAAGGAAGTAGGAATTCTAATGCAAATAAGACTAAAAGAAAGTAAAATACTCAAGCATATACCAGCAATATTGAAAGAGGTGACTACTCATCGGAAGGGGCCTTAACCAAGAACCATTGACATGGCGTTAGTTTTCTCAATAGTTCAATTAAAGGAGATGGTCTTAGAAATTTGAGGAAGTATGTAAGAAATTTCTCAACAGACTTTGGCTCTAGTAGGTTAAACATGTAATTGATCTCAGTAACGGTTATATCCTAATAGCCTTTTTTAGGGTATAGAATCATGACAGCCTTTTTAAGGGATTAATGAGATAAAGTTCCAAGACATTAATAAATAAAGGGGTTAGAGGTAAAAAGATTCTGTGCTTTAATTATTCAGCGGACCATATAAAATACCCAATGGAGGGTTAATAAAAACTATCCTGGATCCAGGAGTGATTGTCTCAAGTCCCGAGATCCCGTAAGAAGACAAAACTTCGTCAAGATCTTGTTGAGTTTTGATAAAAGCATCCTTTTCCAACCTAAGGAAAGGGAGGCAAGGTATCTGATTATTTAAAGAAAGGTCATATTATCGCTCCCACATGGATGTAGTAGGTTAAAGCCAATGAGAACCCAATTCTAAATCTTGGTTAAGCATTATAACGAGGAATATCAATGATGATATTGACAATCTTAATAAGTATAATAAAATCAAAACGAACTTACTGGCTTAAGAGCAGCTACCAAAGGAAAAAAATGTAGAAAGTTTGAAGCAGCTGCCAATGGAAAAATGAAGAAAGCTTGAAAATATCAATGGTGGTTTTACAATTTGAACAGGCGAAAAAAGGAGAGAAAGATGGAGGATTGTTTATATTAAGAAGGAACAACACATATTGAAGAAGGAGATGTTTTTCACCGTAGATCACATTCGACAGCTGTCCATAAGAGGAATATCAAGCGATTTCCTCATCAGATGCTAAATCATCCTTTCATAGGAAAAGAGGGATGCTTTTTGAAGATAACTAATCAATTACCAGCACTTGGACTCACGTTTAGTGCAAGACTAGAATATGTTCCTTCAAAAGTCTAATCCCGGATGGTTACTTACAAATTCCTTGCTGCAAGTACCATTTTGAGCTCATGGTCTTTGATTAGATTTCGCCTTACGGCACTTAAACAATTTTTCTAATCACTTAGCCTAGTTTGCTTAAAGTAATGAGCATGATTTCAAAAGTTTTGACCTCATGGTCTCAAATTAGATCTCGCCTCATAGCACTGAAATAATTTTGCTTATCACTTAGCCTTGATGGCCTCAAGTGATGAGCATAATTTCAGAAGTTTTGACTTCATACTCTTAAACTAGATTGTGCATCTCTACATTCAGACAATTTCACTTGATACTTAGCCAAGATGGCTTCAAGTGGCAAGCACAATTACCAAAAATTTCAATCCAAACTAAATAGTCACCTTTCGGCTTTTAAAACCTTTAAAAATTCATCATTTGATCTAAGTGACCAGCTTAGTCTTAACCTTTGGGCATCTAATTTAGTTCAATCATAAGCAAGACTGTTTATTTTTTTCAAACTCAAGTTAGCGGTTTGTTCTCTTCTTATCCTAGTTCCTCAATTCAGAATTAAGTGCCATGACTGCTTCTATACAAATAGTGTAAACTGAGCCCAGAAAATAATCACGAAAAGTGAACTAAACCCACTTACATCAAAGTTCGCTCCATATTTCATATATATGTAAACTTTGAGGGGCAAGTGTTATACTAAAATTTCTCAATATTACAAGCAACGATTATCTTCCTAAGAAAAGTCGCACGCCATCTAATTATCTGTATTGTAAGAATTATGTTGTTTTACTGTATGAGGACTGAATGGAATGAGCTCAGTTTAATGACCTTAAATTTTCGATCCAAAAAATTCCAGAGAGTTAGAGAAAAGAAGAAAAGAGAAAGAAGAACGGAAACCCCATAACTCAATCTCACATTCGCAGCGGATAACATATAATATCAATAATACAAGTTTACAAAGGAAAACTGGACTTGTCAAATTACACTTTATTACATCAAAGTTACAACATTTACAAACACTGGACAGATTCAATCAACCTGTCCCAGACAAACTACAATATCACAGCGGTATACATTCCATACGTTCCCGT
Source organism: Allium cepa (assembly GCA_030765085.1). Taxonomy (NCBI): domain Eukaryota; kingdom Viridiplantae; phylum Streptophyta; class Magnoliopsida; order Asparagales; family Amaryllidaceae; genus Allium; species Allium cepa. Next base: position 952,957,678 of record CM060941.1, on the reverse strand, counting down.
TATCCGGCTCGCCTCTTGAACTCCAGATCGTCCTTACCTGGAAAACTGTAATACTCGGTCTGACCCGAGCATTACATCAAAGTAACACCCAGGTCAGGATGGAAACTAGAGTGAGTAAACCCATCTAACATGGAATACAACAGCATAAAACTTACATAAAACTGAGGCAACTTGTTTTAAGTTTACAAATTCACAGGTTTGGGACAACGCTTATTACACACATCAATTTCTAAGTACCAAACTTAGATTAAATGGACCAGTTCACTTAAATCTTTTCATTCTAGTCTATTGATTTCACATATCAAATCTGTACAGAGTTATTATAGATTACAAATCGAAGTGGTTTCGGGTATATACTAAAACCCGACTCCGGTCTCGTCGAATTCAATACCATCTCAACCCACGTTATTCAAGTGAAACACAATTCAACCTTTAAATACAAGATGTCACTTTTTATATAGCAATTCATCATCGTTAGATAACCACATAATCACTGTTCAGGACAAACATATCATATCACAAACATTTCATATCAGAAATATCAACCAATCATTCATAAGCAAGATTATTCAGTCACCCATTACTAATTCAATCAAATTAATTACTTTAATCATTCTTAATCTTGCATACTAACAATAATTAATTACAAACCATTAATTTATCATTCCCCAATTATCCTCTCTAATTACATTCAGTAATTAGCCTTTAATTAATTTTATAATTAACTAATTAATCATCTCTCAATGATCTATCTTAATTAATCTTCCCTAATTAATTATCCTTTAATTACATCAAGTAACTATCCTTTAATTAATTACACAAATTAATTATCCTTAACCAATTTCAGTCATTAACCTTTAGTTACTATCATTAATTACATTAATTAATGACCCTCCATTACTTCCATTAATTAATTGACAATAACTAATTACATTGATCCTTAATTAATTATAATTAATTAATTATACTTTAATTAATTACTTCCATTAATCATCCTTGATTAATTTTATTAATTATATTAATTAATGATCCTCAATAATTAATTAACCCTTTTAATTAATTAAATAATTATCTTTAATTATCCATATTCATTAATTAGTCTTAATTAATCATAAACAGAAATTAACCAACTTGTAATTACTTACCTTAATTAGTTAACTTCTTAATTAATTATATTAATACTTAGATCAATTACACTAGTTAATTAATCCTTAATTGCTTCATTAAGTAATTATTAATTAATTACATTAATTAATAATCCTTAATTAATTACTTCATTAATTAATCACACTTTTAACTAATTACATTTAGTAATTAATCTTAATTAATAACATTAATTAATTAATCAAATTAATTTCACTAAGTAATTATCCCTTAATTACTTCCATTAAGTAATTAACCTCTGTTACTTCATTAAGTAATCCCCTTTAATTAATTACATCCAGTAATTACCCACTAATTACTTTACCAAGTAATTATAATTAGTTAATTCATAATTAAATGATTATTTTAAATTAACCAAACAATTAATTAATCATTTAAGATTAATTAAATAATTAGTTAACTCCTTTTATTTAAAAGTCCTTAATTAATTAAAAAATCATTTATCTTAATTAACTTTTACTTATAAGTAAATCATTAACTATATATTCTTAAGTTAATATCAATAATTAATTAACCTTATTTATCTTCACAAATTAATTATTTCAAATTAATCAAAAACTTAATAACTTAAAGACAAATTCTTTGAAATCAGTTATAATTTAAAAGAAATATAAATATTTTAATTTTAACCTTTAAATCTTTGAAATCTTCCAAAGATTGTTTAAATACATTTTACTTTGCTTTAAAAACTTAGAAACATTACCTTTGAAAACAATGATATTTTAAACTTTGAAACTTCATACTGTTCATGCTTTACTACTTAAGAACCTGGCATCACTTTTTCTACAATTGGAAACAGTTTTCGAAATCAAAGTTACCCGAGTCAACTCGTACCATCCTCGAAACAAACACGATACTCTTCGCGTTCGTTTACTACTCCGAGAAAAAAACATCGATTTGCACGAGGCCACCCCGAGCACCCAGCTTCTTCTCAAATTCAAATCTTCACCAGATATCAGAGGTGCACCGTGCACATGTACAAACCCATGGCGATGCTCCGACCTTCGCGACCACCGTCATCAAGACATTGCTCATCTCCACCTTCAATCCAAACCACTCAAATTCCAAACAAACGTGTCATCGAGAATTCAACATGAACGAACCCTTAGAAACAAAACACTACGACCAAACATCGCCTCCAACAGACAACTCCGACCACCTAGAGCTTCGCCACATCGTCCATGTCCTCACCGAAGTTCGAGCTCCATTTTCCCCCTCGACCGGTCACTTCCAAAGCTGTGACGGCGACTCAGTCACCTTATTTCCAGCCTTGACCAATAACTAGGGTTAAACCCTATCCCTTCGATTTGCCAACGCCACAGTGCATTAAAAATCCTAATACCATTTTTGCCGACAACGTCGATCACCGGTATTGCTTCAGTAGGAACCCCGACTACTCCAGTGTCGCCGATCTCCAGAAATCACTCGAAACCCATTTTCCCTTCATCATTCAATTCCTCCCGAATTTCATAATTAAAATTCATGATTTCACTCTTAAAAATCCTAATTTTAGATGACAATTCAGATTATAATCATGAATTTACCAATTATTCAAGTCAAAATTATGACATTTTTTAGTTTCACTGTAATATTTACATTTTAGTTAACACTATGCTCAGTTCCTATATAAAAATATTTTTAACACTTAAATCTTGTTGTAATAAACAACTTTTTGTTTATACTTCATACCATATAACAGTTCAAGGGATGAGCAATTTATTTATTTTAAATTCTTTTAGAACTTGAGAACAATAAACAGAGCAAAATATTTTTTTAGACATACACACACATTTCATACATATAAACATACTTTCCTGTTTAAAACAATCATGCAAACATTTCCCATATTTTACTTTAAGTAATTTATGCATACATCTATTTATAAGTAGGTTTAAAACTTTAAAATAAATTTGTTTACTCATAGTTAGAAGAAAACAGAGAACAGCTGGTTGTTTGATCTGCTACTTGAAACTTGATGTATCTGAGAACTTGTACTTGATTTGGAACAATCCGTTGCTTGATGTTTTGAATCTATCTGAGTACGTCTTGAATTTGTTTTAGTTATGGAAGAAAGGAGAAGAAATTTATTGAAGAAAAATATGTGAAAAAGTTTCTCTTTTTTTTACTGTAAATTGCCTTTTCACAAATCATTTTATATATTTTTGAATTTAAAAGAAAAACCAAATGTCCCACTTGTTTATTTGCATGTTAACTTAAGTACAATTGTTTAAATATATGAATTACCAAGCTTACAAATGTCTTCATGCATTTATATTTATTTATTATGTTTTCTTTCTTTTATACTTATTTTGTTTATTTTTTCTATTCCATATTTTGAGAATTTGTTTTATGTTATATGTATACTTATATATACAAATTAAGATTATTTTCTTGGATAATTTTTAAAAGAAAGTACATTAAATCCTATTATTTAATTCTTATTTCAAATTTAATTCATAATAAAATAAATATACATAGATATTATTCTTTGATGTTTGAAAATAGAGTTTACTTAAATAGCCTTTGAGAATCATCGTGTTGAACTCAAAACAACAGTTCCTAATCATAATATAAATATATATATACACACACACATACTTAAAAGTTTCAATATTATAAAGTTTGCATATGCCTGTTTTCATATTTAATAATTCACCATAAGGTTTATCACTTAAAGAAAATTATTTATTATAGTTTAAATCCATTTTTATATATATATATATATATCCAGATTTTTTAAAATTATCAGAATTTTATCTGCTTAACTGTATAAAACCAGTTAATTATCCAATTATTAGATGTTTCAAAAATATGGGTTATCACACTCATACCGAGAGAATAATGCATAGGCCAAACATATCATCCCAAAACATTAATTTCTAGTAGCAAGAGTCGCTGACCAAGACGGTCAATAGGATGATGCAAGGATCAGAAACAAGTGGCCACCTACGCGAGAAACAAGCACCAAACTGTGCCTCCTAAGTAGAAACATTATTTTGAACAAGCTAAAAGCATAGCTGCTTAATAGGCCATTCAACGATCTAAGGAGAAAAATCTCCACCAATGGCGTTATGACATATTAGCTATAAATAGGCAGCAATTCCAAGGTGCTAATGTAGCGACCCGACTTTCTATTACCAGAAAATCGCATCCCTAATTAAGAAAGAAAGAGATAGAAGAAGAAAAGAAAGAGAAGAAAGAACAACAACATATCAGAATCTCACAGCGGAACGAATGAAATATAATATGTAACATATATTTAGAATCATATACATCAGAGTACACAACTATATATCTCAATTTAGATAGTTATAACATTTCTATCTAATATACAAAACAAAAACAATTATACAGAATAACAGACAGCGGAAACTCTAACTATCTATACGCTGAAGCCTCCTGCTCCAAAGCTCCACCAGAATTCGTCAAAGTTAACCTGAATCGCTTGACTACTCATACATAATATGAGTACCCAAGAGTTTAATAAAACAGAAAATAAATACTCGGGTCAGACAAGGGTCGTGTGAGTAAACGGTTTAAGATTGCTTAACTTTAGAAAATCTTTTGAAAGAAAAGGGTATCACGTAAGACTTCCCACACATAAACATGGAAATTTTTTTACCTTACGCTAACCAAAACATTTGGTAGGCAGTGATATTATAATAGTGTATAGGGTTTTCAAGTAAATATAAAATAGCCGAAATTGTTACATTCATTAAATTCCAGCTACTAGCCACAAAAGTGGGTAATACAAACAAAACCGTAGGGTCCCGTAGGAAGAATGTGTTTCCAACAATGGCAGGGCTATTGAGGCACCGTCCATCACAGTACGTGGCCTAGATCACCGTACTGAGGAGCCACCCTAACTCCCCTGCAACACAAGGCCGGGACCATTCCTTACTGAAAAGTCCCGAACAAGACCACCCTGTAGATCCAATTGCCCACAAAGCCGAAATAAAAAGGGACATCTAGACAGGGATGAATCTCGCCCTCCAGTGGGAGCTACCCAAGAAGCCTTGCTGCACCTCCCCTGTTTTAGCCATTCCCGGTTGATGAGGCTTGAGGCTGCGATTACCTTTGTAGGACACATCTATCTTAGAATGCTCATCGTCCATTTGACGATGCGTTGAAATCATTCAATCCATACAAGTCCGTTCCGGGTTCGAACGGAACCGAAGGCACTATCTCGTTGCACTCATTTTGGAATCACCCTCAGTGTCAACGACCATAGCCCTTGCACTCTAAATCATCATCTCGAACCTATAAGTACTATTCCGTCAAACTCATTACGGAATCACCCCCAGAGTTATACAGACGTATAGTTCTTACACCTCGAGTCTTCACTTGCACTCCACTTGGATTCACGACCTAACGTTTATTTTGGATCGATGTGGTTTTCGGATATACAAATATGGAAACCCGATCCCGGTCTCACCGAATCCAAACGCCATTATGTCCAAGTTGTACTTAAGGGATTTAAACAGTAGATATTCAGAATATCACTTAACATAAATGGATGATTCATAACACACAGATAGATAATTCACTATTATCACATTCATCCATACATATCACAAAGCAGCATATATATCACATCTTAGATATATCACATTCATATCATCACATATCAACCAGTGACATATGATATCATTCAATATCATTCTCATCTAATGATACCTGTCAACCCATCATTAATCAACCATAGCAAGGTTTGATCCAACTTAATTAATTTAATTTATCTTTAATTAAATTAATTCTTACTTAAACATTTGGATTATCATCAATCCATCTCACCATTCATTAATTAATTTCAGATTAACCAATAAACATCATTTAATTCTCCACTTTAATTAATCTCCCTTGATTAATTATTACTTAATTACTTAAAGTAATTATTCCTTAATTACAAATTTAATTAATCATCTTGATTAATTACTTCTTAATTATCCGAGTAATTATCTCTCAATTACCCTTTAAAATTAATCACACTTGATTAATTATCACTTAATTACCTTAATAATTATTTAATTAATCACACCTGATTAATCACCTTTAATTAAACCTACTTTATTAATTACTTTTAATTAATCACATTTAATTAATTGCTTTTAGTTAAACACGTTTTATTAATTACTTTAATTACATTTAGTAATTAAAACTTAATTATAAACTAATTATCCTTTAATTATTAATTAACAATTAATTAATTATTTAATGACTACTTCATTAATTAAATTTCCTTTAGTTTAATTACTTTAACAAGTAATTTATCACATTAATTAATTACACTTAACCCTTTTATTAATTAACCATTAATTAAATAATTTAAACCTTTTATTAATTTTATTAATTAATTCTTTAATTAATAACTCAAGTGATTAACTCTTGATCACATCCACTTAATTACTTTCATAAAGTAGTTATTTCTTACTTAATTATCTCTTGTAATAAACCACTTAATTACTTTACCCAGTAATTATACTTAATTAACTCCAAGTGATTATTTTTAATTAATCACAAATTAATCACTTAATTAATTACTTAACTTAATCATTTAAATTTAATTAAATGATGCTTAACTTCTTATATTATAAAAATTCTTAATTAAGAAAACATCATCTTAAATAAATCATTTATATTAACCAATAACTCTTGATTATTGATAATAATTGAATTATCTCAATTATTTTCACAATTATTTATCTTTAAATAAATCATAATCCTAATTTACATAAGTTAAATCATTATTATAATTGATTATCAAATTCTAAATCTTTAAACTTATTTAAAATAAATTATATTTGAAATCAATTATAATTAAAATAATTTTTATCATTCAAATAAAACTTTTGCACTTTTCAAATTATTAAATAAAATTTAATACAAACCTATTATTAAATTTAATATATTTATATTATAAAAAAATTTATATTTCAAATATAAGAGCTTAACTTTAAACAAATTCTAATTTTACAATTAAACTTGTTTAACTTTTGGTTTAAATTTTGATCATCTTCAAAAATCAAGTTCCTTTTGGTTTCAAAATCTTTTTAAAAAAACATAACTGTTAAATTTTTAAAACCCTGATCAATCAATACAACTCAACCAACTCGAGCCATCCCACAGCAAGCTTACGCGACAGGCCGGAGTAAACTAAACAAAAACCCCGAGTTACCCAGACCTCACTTTGCTTTGAGTAAAACTCGAACCCTTCCCGAACACAAACCCGAGCTCCCACACTTCTCTTCCCCAAAACCCAATAGAGAGACGAAATCATGCACGTAAACGTGCGCGTCGCCGCCGGACGTTGGCGAACTCACGCCAACCACCTACATGTCGCACTCAACCCCTACTACCAATCTCATCACTCAGAAACTTGAAATAGACCGAGAATCAAAATGCGACAGTCGAACCCAACCGCCTAAACCTCACACCATCGAAATACGACCACCTCCGGTGATCCCTGCATCAATAAGTCATGCGATCCTCCTCGAAGCTCCACCTTACTTCCCAGCACCTTCAGAACCCTACGCGACCATCCCCGGTTGCATCACAACGTCGCAAATCCCATTTGTACGCTCACGACATATACAACATACAAAACCCTACTACCTAAATCTACCATCACCCCCAACATCAATAAAATACATGAGTATTTTTCTGATGATCACTGTTGTCTCCTCCACCTTCGAGCACAACCACGTCCATTGATTTGTCGCCGTCCCAAATTGACCAAAATGCACAAAACAATCAAACCCCAAATTCTCGCAAATTACTAACCTAAAATTCATGATTCAAGTATCGAAAATCATGTTTTCTTATTTGCAATATGATTTTAGAAACAAAACTTAGGTCAGCATTCGAAAGTTTTTAACCCAAATTAAAGATTTACTGTAAATTTCAAAATTCCTGAGCCAAAAATCACTTTAAAATCCTGTAAATATTTTTAAGTGATAGATTTCTTGTTTACAATCAACTTCTATTTACACATCAAAGGCCAATACAAATTCAATATGGGATTATTGATTTTAATATGAAATTGGAGCCTGTTACTTTACACAGAACATATGTCTAACTTCTCAGGCAAATCAAAGATACAAAATTCAACATGCATTCAAATTTAAATCAAAATAATTCATCAACATCATGATGATCTATCACAAGATCAAGATGAGAGTCAAAATCAAGAACTGTTTTTAAAAGAAATCCATTTACTCACCTCGTTTGCAGAAAAAGGAAAGTGTTTTTTTCCAGGTTTGATTTTACTGCATGTTGAAAGAAAATTCCCCTGTAGTTGATTTTAATTCTGCATGCAAATGAATCTGTATTGCATGTTGATGAATTCCCTGTGTTGCTTGATTTCAGATTGCATTGATGTTTTTTTTTTCAGATTGAAATTCCAGGTTCTACAGATTTTCATTTCCTTTTTTTTTTTTAAGATCTTGTTTGCATTAAATTCAATTTTTTGAAGAGAATAAAGGAATTTCTTAGCTGAAGATGAAGAGTAAACTCCTTCTTCATATTTTACAAATTTTAATTTTAAATAAATATCAAGAAAAATGCCATTTGTCTACCTTATGCCCCAATTTACTTACACCTATGTCTATATGATTACAAGTGTCAGTAACAAATATTAATAAGTTAACAAGTATTATGTAATGTTTAATTAATATTTACAAAATTTATTTTCAAATGTTTTATAAACGTTTTAAGTGTTTATTTTCTTTTTAATTATCTATTTAAGCTATATACATGTATTTATGTAATGTGTATATGTAAGTGATGTGTATTTTATCTTATAAATAAGCTTTAGACTTCAATAAATATTTCAAAAGTAAATTCATATAGGCATTTATAAATAATTTATATTTTAATCAATTTAATTCTATCATTTTTTTATAAATTTGAGAAACTTAGTTTAACTCTTTATATAAAAAAAATTTAAAACAATTTTATCTTATTTAAAACAGAAGCTAAAATATATGTTTATAAAATAAGAAATTAACTTTGTTATTAAAATTTAAAATTTAAAATATCATTTCAAAAGCATTAAATCAAATTAACCTTTCAAATTACAAAATATATATATTAAAGTTTGAAAACTTTTATTAACTTCAAATCAATATAGTTCCTATTTCAAATATATACAAGTACATATACACATTTCAAATACAAAAGCATTTTAACATTATATTTGATAATTACTGTATTAAATCTTAAAAAAATTTCAAATCACAATATATATATATATATATATATATATTCATATATATTATAATTTGAGTTGATTGCTTTTATTACTTAAAAACTTCTTACTTACAAGATATATCAATACATATATATTATAAATAGAAAATATTTTGATTAGCTTCTGAAAAATAAATCTTACCAATTTTAAATTGCCAAAATAATATTTCCAAATTAAAATATTATTAATTTCAAAAGAGTTAAACCTACAAATTTATACTGTTAAGAAAATTGTTGATAGATATTGACAAATTATTATTATCAACCTTTTAAAAAAAAAAATTAACTTGTCAATTTATAAAGGTAAAATGATCAAATCAATTTAATTGTTATCAAAGATTATTAAATTGATATTGCTCAAAATTCTGGGTCGTCACAGCTAGGATCTTGGGGCAAGAAAAAGAATTAAGACATAAAATAATATTGTAATTTCCTATATTAGAGCTTTATTTACAAACAATTTAATAATGGACATGTGTAAACTTAATGTAGAAGCTTCTCAGCTAGATAAGAGTGACTAAATAAGGAAAGAACATTGGATTAGAAACTTTTGGCCCAAACCACTAATAAAGTCTTGGAGTCACTTACTTTTTCTACCTTACCTTCTCTACATTTGCTAATAAGACTCTATATTCTAACATTTTGTAACCTAAGCTTAATTAAACCACATCTTGGTAATCCCTTCATCAGATTCAAAATTCCAACAAGCTCCCAAAGATATAACTTCAGACCTTAGGGTGTTGGCATTGACGAAAATTTATACTAACAATAACAAAGAACCAGAATTTTAAATGACGAAAGTTCTAACTTCTTTATTCAAGGATGGATATCATTGAAAGATTTAGGAACATGGAATGGCAAACATTAAAACACGCTTCAGTTTTATACCACACGAAAACTACAAGTCGAAAACCACAACGATACAACGATTGATAAAAGATGCTACATTTTAGGAAAGAAGTCAAAAGGAGATGTAACGTCTGATCAAAGTAAAGCTTGAACCCAATGATGTAGAGTCTTCAATCCATTTTGTTCCAAAGCATATCTTGTTAAAACAATACATACTTTGGTGGGTAAATGTGATCCAGCCTTATGACCAGGCCATATTCGGATGAATCATGTTGGTTAAACTAAAAGGTTATCAAGCAGAAATTTAAAACATTAACCTACCAAGCTCAAGCCTCAAGCAAAGCTAAGAGATCAAGTCCTAAGGTAACAAAGAGTCTTCATACAATACCATAAGTGCCAAACTCAAAGCCCATGGAAAAGTGAAATTATGAATCAGTACCGATCCATGTTATCCCGCCTTTTGGCAAGGCCGCGACACCAAGAACTTGACTGGAAACCAAGGATAGTTCGTCTTGGAGATCATTGATACATAGGTCTGCTATGGGTGTCGATAAATTTTTTTCGAGTACGGACCAAGCTACAATTGATATGACATGACAAGCAAAGCTAAAAAAGCCAGCATTTCAAATTTCAAGTCAATCGGAGTACGTATGCTCAAGATATTGATCGATCACGGTTGAGAAATCCAAACTTGCATCGATCATAACTTGAGATCTATACGTCCAAATGGCGCCAAATTTTCACAGCTGCTTACAACCTATATGAAGAACGTCTCTGCAAAATTTCATCTCGTTTGGAGCAAGTCTTGATCGATACGAAATTCGTTCGTATCGATCACGGACCGAAAAATTCCAATTTGCATCGATCATATCTTGAGATACACAGATCCAAATGCTATGAAATTTTCACAGGAGCTTGCATGCGACCTAAGGAAGGTTCACACCAAATTTCAGCTCGATTGGATCAATTCTTGATCGATACGAAATTCATTCGTATCGATCACGGACCGAAAAACTCCAACTTACATCAATCATATCTTACAATCCACAATTCCAAATGCAATGAAATTTTCACAGGAGCTTACGTGCGACCTAAGGAAGGTTCATTCCAAATTTCAACTCGATTGGATCAAATCTTGATCGATACAAAATTCGTTCGGAATGATCACGGATCGGGCCGAAACTTTGTGGGATCGATCGCGTGGGCCCCCCCACATGCCAGAAGAAGTCTCCCGAGATTTGAGCGAAATTCTGCCTCCTACGCCTATAAATAGCACCCTAGAGCCTATAGAAAAGGGATCTTTTGGCCCTCCTATGTCCGGACTCTGCCGAATCCATTTTTGTCTCCATAGCTGCTATTGTATACAAATCATCTGCCGTAATCTGCTGCAATAAGTTGTAACTGGCATGTGAAAATCAATAAAATCATCAACTTCATAGTAGATGTACGCAATACGCCGAACCACTCTAAGATTCTGTGTTTCTATGTATTTTCTTATATTTTTATTATTGTGTTTGTTAGATCTGTTTATTTTACATCTATTCTCTTCAAACACATCCGAAGAGTGTTGTGCCCAATTTTGGTGCAAACACTTTGGTGCTTTCACTGAGAAAATCCAGATTTTCTCCTACTCTATGGATCTACTACTGTCGTTAGATTGCAAAAATCTTAGGAGGAGATCTAGATTTATCGTTCATTGATTCCTTCTATTCTATTCAGATTGCACTAGATCTAAGAGGAACTACGTTCATCATGAATTTCATACACATATTTTCGTATCCATGAAAATATGATGGTTTTCGTATGCATATTTTCGAACCCAGAAAATATGTTGTATTTTGTATCCATATTTTCGTATCCATGAAAGTATGATGGTTTTCGTACCCATATTTTCGAATCCAGAAAATATGTTGTATTTCGTATCCATATTTTCGTATCCATGAAAATTTGATGAATTTCGTGCCCGCGTTTTCAAATCCAGAAAAGATGTTTTTTCGTATCCATATTTTCAAACCTAGAAAATATGATGAATTTCGTATCCATACTTTCGTATCCATGAAAATATGAAGTTTTTGTATCCTTGTTATCGTATCCATGAAAATATGATGGCTTTCGTATCCATGAAAATATGATGGCTTTCGTATCCATATTTTCGAACCTAGAAAATATGATGAATTCGTATCCATACTTTCGTATCCATGAAAATATGAAGTTTTCGTATCCATGTTTTCATATCCAGAAAATATGGTGCTTTTCGTATCTATGTTTTCGTATCCAAAAAATATGACAACATTCGTATCGATCGAATTTCGTACTCTCTTTTGTATCGATCACCTATTGACTACTTCGTATCCATAGGGAAGCGCTACTTCGTATCCATTAGCAGATAGTCTCTCTTCGTATCGATCAAATATTGACTATTTCGTATCCATCGGGGAGCGCTACTTCGTATCCATCCTGGAAGGCCTTGTTCGAGTCCATCAGGGCTCATTAGTTCGTGTCCATCAAGTAAACATCACTTCATATCCATCATGGAACCACTATTCGTATCCATCAAGTTGGTGCGACAATGATCGATATGAAAAGTGATCGACACGATAACTGATCGATACGAAATGATGGATACGAAGTGCAGATCAATCCAGCCAGCTACATTTCACGTCGATCCTCAAACACCACCTCGTAGCAAAAATGATGATGAAATTTTAAAAAAAGATTTCGAGTACGATCCAAATTTCCTAAAAAGAGGCTAAATTTTTTTCCGGAGGGAATACCCCCGAACCATATTCTCAGCGCAGAGTACCTGCATAGTTAATTCAAAAATCAACTTAGTATAGAAACATTCTGATCGTTCCATGACTGGACGGGACATAGGAGATTACGACAACAATTGTTGAATTGCAATCGAGGAATGGGTATTGAAATACTACTCAATCGGTACCCCCAGAGGCTGGAGAACCTAGCTAATATGTCAGGAACCAAAGTTGATTAATGTATCATGCTTCTATGGTGGACTGCAACTTGCCACAATTGACCTGCTTTTAAAAATCCTGAATTGACAACTATGGTACGATGGCTAATGTGACGACTGCCCTACACTGTCTACTCTACCAACTCAAAACATAGCTGGTCACTACTGAACCATCTTGAAATTCCCGCATCTTAATCATTCCACATCCATATGACTAAAAGCATGACATATAACCTTAATAGGATTTCCTTACTATCTTATACGGGCCTCTTTCCTGGTGAAAATTAGAAATAATCACCAATCTGTGAGCCTATCTTAATCTACTCACCATCCAACCGGCATTACTAACCACTCAAACATTGGGAAATCGGGCATACATCATTCACTAGTATTACAAGACCCTATAGACTTAAAATGAATTTAATAAATTTGATTCTAGTATCTTTCCCAGTCGGGACTATTCATTGAAACCATCCTACATGCATAAATTCTAGCAAAAATTCAGCATGTTGACTATGTCAGTGTACTATGAAAATTCAACCTCTGACACTATCTCATGAAGTGAGAGTGGTGAATGGATTCCACGAAGAGTGATGAATGCCATCTTATGTAGATGTGCCCCTAAGCCTCAAAGAAGACTGTCTATAGGTTCGATAAGAGAACTGGCGGATAGCCACAAACAAGTGCACCAACATATCGTATCTAATATAGAGTTGATAAACTAGATGAAGGATCAATGTCGCAAGATATGGAGGAAACCTACTCCATACTCTAAATCGGGAAGCTCCACTTCTTTAGATAGCTACCGTGGATGCCAACGCCATAAGGCTGCTCCGGAAAGGATAGCTCTGACAATATGTTCGAGCCCATAAAACAAAGGGTCGGGAACCTTAATCCCTATCAATCAAGAACTTTGATCAAACTGAACCACTTGCATTAGACTTTCGACTGAGAAGGGATGGAATAAAGTGAAATAGCCAGCATATGACACTGCTTCACTTATCAATGACATTTAATCCGATCTCTTTTGAATTATTTCTATTTCGTTTATGTTGCAAAATATAATCGACTTGAATTAAACTACTTGCAAATGATGCATGTAACCGAGTACTTAAGTATTGGTACAAAACAACCTCTATGGACTATGATCAAATCATTGAGGTATCATTATAACGAGCGTGACTCAACCACTCGTCGACTGCTATATGCACCTGACTTGGGGAAAGGCATCAAAGCAGAAGAGACCAACAAGGTTAGGACTCCAGTACAAAGTGGATGCAACCGACCATCCACTCATATATGTATGAAATTTAATTAGGAGATTTGAGGAAGACTTGGGGTTATATGTCCCAACAGTGTACTCTCCATCTCGTACTTGAAACTTGCCAAAATATTAATGCTTCCTATGATGCCTAGTAAAATCGAAATCACACCAAAGGTGGACGTGATGTGACCATCCATACATACAATCCTGCATTGGACACTTGGGGTTATTTAAGAACACATGTTTAAAGTGGATATGATTTGACCATTCACTCCCCAGTTTGCGTCTGTGATTCCGCAAAATAGTCATGCCTTAAACCGACTTCATAAGGGGGCCAACCCTCAATTTATAGTCATCAACAATCGACTGCTAGTGCACTAACCATCATGAGCCATCATTCTAACTCTCTTCCTCAACTTGACCAGAAGTGCACAAAGCATAAAGTGGACACGACTCGACGATCTGCTCTCCAACTCTTGACCCTAACTTAAGGGAAAATACACAACTCAAAGTGGATGTATTCGGTTATCCCCTCCTTTGTCCAAGATCAAAGCTTTCCAGAACACCACTCTTACTCTTAGGCTTGGTACAAGTGGGATCCAAATGAACATGGATGCGATTCAACCGTCCACAAACTAAATCTCATCCTTTGTTGATGGTAGATAAGTAGAAAGTGATCGAGATCTGACCAATCACTTCTTAAATGAAACCCGAGCTCGGGGGCAAGTCACCACACTGAAGCCAAAAGAGGATTGACAGACGACAATCCTTTAACTAGCTCTAGTCTCCCAAAGTACGAGTTAGAGTATAAACTTATAAATGCAGTTTCGAAGAGGGTGGATCTGTCCACCTAACGACTTCGCTCGTACCTTGACCAAGTTTGAGGAGGATGGACCCGTCAATCTAACGACCTCGCTTGTCAACTCAGGGTGGATGTAAATTGACCGTCCACGATCATGATAATTCCATTGTTCGCAGAGTGTGAACACAATCAAAACACCCAAACAAACGTGACTGACCGTTTGTCGTCCGACTCTAAAACTCCCAGAGTGCGAGTTAGAGTATAAACTCATAAATGCGGTTTCGGAGAGGGTGGATCCGTCCGCCTAACGACTTCGGCCGTATCCTAACCAAGTCTGAGGAGGATGGACCCATCCATCTAACGACCTCGCTTGTTAACTCGGGGTGGATGTGATCTGACCATCCATGATCCCGATAAATCCATCTTTTCCAGAGTGTGGACGACCTCCAAAAAAGCCTACACAGATATGGATGACCATCTGTCGGCCAACTCCATGTTCACAGAGTGCGAATTGGAGTATAAATATCAACTATAGGTTCCCGGAGTGCGAACCGAAGTATAAACACTAACTCCAGATTCCCAGAGTGCGAACTGGAGTATAACATCAACTAACTCCAAATCCCCAGAGTGCGGACTAGAGTATAAACATGAACTAACTCCAGATTCCCAAAGTGCGAACTGGAGTATAAACATCAACTAACTCCAGATTCCCAGAGTGCGAACTGGAGTATAAACATCAACTAACTCCAGATTCTCAAAGTGCGAACTGGAGTATAAACATCAACATACTCCAGATTCCCAGAGTGTGAGTATAAACATCGACTAACTCTAGTCTCGAGAGCGCAGACTGGAGTATAAATATCAAATGGATTTGACTGACAACCCATCAACCAACTCCAGTCCTCAAAGCTAGAATTGGAAAATAAATACTAGAAGGGAAGCGATTCGACTGTCCATCTATCAACTCTGATTCCATATCAAGTCTTGTAGTATAAAAAGTGGATGTGGTTCAACCATCCGCTTTCCAATCTTCCCCTGACATGGGGGCACATTTATCATAAAAAATCGAATGCTCCAAACATCTAGCTAAAAGTGGGAACGACACCGCCGTTCACGCATCAACACTTATCCCCGACACGAGACCTATAACATAATCTTATAGGGATGCTCTCCGACCCAACAAGACAAAATTTATTCCTTGATTCAACAGGGAGATTCATATTCGCAAAACGGACCTAGCTGAACGTCTTATTCTAAATGGATGTGATTATCCATCCTACCGCAAATGAATGTGACATGACCGTTCATCCGCTAACTCTAGCCAATGATCTGGTGGGTTGTGCATGCAACGTGGATGGATGTGACCCATCCATCCGCCAATCATCTCCTTTCTCTTATTCAGTAGGAGAAACATCAAATTAAAGTTTTCCCAATCTGACTGACTACACTTCGACTTTCGCCATTGACTAGTGCCAGAGACATTAATCAAGGAAAATGCGGTTGGCCATTTTCTGCTAAAATTCTTAGTCCCCAGAGTGTGGACAGGGATGTAAACATCAAATAGGTGTGACTAATGGCCCTTCAACTGACTCTGATCCCTGGAGTACGACTACGAGCGTAGACAAATGAATGAATGTGATCCGACCATTCATTCACCAACTCCGACCTAAAGTCGACGGGAGGAGTATAAACTCGCTATAGATGCAATTAGACCGTCCATAAACTAACTCTTCTAACCTTAGACTGTGGGAAGAAGAACAAATCATTGAAAGAAGAGAAAGGTGACCTGCTACATTGCTAGCTTAGCATCCTTTACAACTTAAGGCAATGACTGCAAGGAGGCCTTAATGCTAACCAATCAGAATGATGCCCGAAGTTACGAGAAGCAAATTATATCGTACCGCCAGATGGACGGGCAATATCGATATGCACCTTTCATATCATACCAATGGATCGATAGGCAATGAGGACCACACATTCTACATTGTGTCGCTAAATCAACGACCAATATCGATCCTCTTTGACTATAAGTCGATGTGACACAAGCGCCCGTTGAATACCTTCGACCACCAGAGCATGGATAGAACCACAAATGAGTGTGACTTAACCATTCGTCCTCCGTCGCCTTCCTTCGATCCACCAAGAAGAGCATGAGACTGACTGCATTTGAGCTGACTTTGTCCCTAGATTTGATGGGAGAACGTAAGTCGAAACGGACGTGGTTGATCGCCCAACTCCAAAAGAATGCAATGCGACTATTCATTCTTCGACTCTTACCATGATCTGATTAAACGAGCTATTCACAAGGAGTGCAACCTAACTGTCCACGCACCGATTCTTACCCTCGATTCGATAAGGGAAGCATCAATCCTACATTGGATCTCACTGGACGATTCACTCTTCAATTTTTGCCTGGAGTATGACGACATAAGCAACAAAGTGAAAGTCGATGAGGCAACGAAGTATTCTACCTAGAGGAAAAACTAGGATAGAATGCAGAATACGGCACAGCTCAGCCTTCCATCGATTAACTCGATATCATGGTTCAACGGGATAGAATGTGAAATTGAAGCGAACATTATCTACCTTGCCACTTATCGAGATATTCCCTAGACTTGGGAGAATGCATGAGAAATAAGCTGAATGTAATTTTATTGTTCATCAAATAGCTTTGACTCTTACAGCTTAGACTACAGTGTAAATACAACAGAAGCTAGACTCGATCATTCGCATAATACATCCATCGACCCAAGACTGGGGGCACAAGTTTGATCATCCAAGAGCTGGATACACCTACTTAATCCTATAGCTTGGGCCTAGTATTTGTAAAAACTTGAAGTTGCAACCGAAAAGATGCTTAGAGAAAGAATCGTCAAATCGACGCCCGGACCTATGGGCAACTGATCGTCATTCTTACCTTTTAAATGAGAATGGATCACGAGTACATTGAATGGAAAGTGCATTGCTCGAAACACAAGTAGATTACTATGCTGTAGCACGTGACACAAGGCTAAACTCTATTGATCCTTCGATTCGACGCCCATACAATCATGATCATTTACCATTGCAAATAAGCACATGAAGTGCCTACAACCCATCACAAGTATTGTAGATCAGATTGTAACTCTTCGCAACAATGATGCAAGAGTCAACTGCATTGTTCCAGGTGAATTTGATATGTCTGCTTGGACTCGATCTCATATATATATATATGGACTCTCACCAACTATTGAGAACCTTGGATTAAATGTCAACCCGATGCATGTCTCGGTGAATAAAAACAAAGCGACATCGATCTAGAAAGATCTGCTGCACTAAAGGAAGAGGGGAATCTACTCAAAACCAATAGGTTTATCCACGATGTCCTCTACCTAAAATGAGTATCCAATCCTTTACTTATGAAAGAAACAAATGGAGATGGCGGACGTACGCCGAGTACTCGGATTTGCACGAGGCATGGCAAATCATAGCTTTCCACATCTAATGATCAACCAACTAATTGACTCGGCCATCAGACATGAATTACTCTCACCCATGGACGCAAAATTCCAAATACAATCAGATATTAAAATATGTCCTAGACCAGGAATACAACTATTTCGTTACTGACCCGGGCCTATTGTGCTATGTTGCAATCCTTGGATTCAAACTTGAGAATTGCTTATGCTACTTACCAAAGGACGATTAACCAGTCATTCAAAAATCAGATCAGCCGATCGATGAAAGTATATGTGGTTAATACGCTCGTGAGATCACGACTATCAAACGACCACATCGATGACTTTGAAAAGATATTCAGTGCTCTCCAACAACTATAGAATGAAAATTGATCCTTTGAAATGCTCTTTCAGCACTGTATAAGAAGAATTCTCGGGTTTCGTCATCGATTCTCGTGGGATTGAGGCTATTGCTGAAGATTAGAGTCATCGATGTACTGAGGAAACCAAGCAGCTCTAATAGATTGCTCAAAGAGACCTCCCATTCTACCAAAGCCGTTGGATCGTGAAGATATATACCTCAATTTGGTCATGTCAACACACGCCATAAGCATCGCAATGCTATGTAAAGCGAAACTAATCAGTATCTGATGAAAGCTAGCTATTGGTAAGCTTACCCTGTTAATGTATGTATCGATCAAACGTTACGATGGATCCAATGGCAACCTTAGAAGTCTGAAAGGTTACTCAAATGGAATATAGAGCTAAGTCAATTTGATATCACTTATCTCCCTTAGAGAACTATCCATGGTCAAAGTTAGCATACTGCATATCTGAATTCACTACATCAGATGATTATCCGAAGAATAGTAGAGAACTGTCCAACCGATGGAGAACATACATAGATGGAACTTGCAGTAATCGGTTTTCTAACATCAAAGTCGTGTTAATGGCTCTTGAAGAATGATCGATCGGCTATAACCTAAAACCCAACTTCCCTGCAACAAAACGAAGCTAAGTATGAAGCCTTGTCGCCACGCCGAGACTAGCAGAAGACTAGTAAGGGAAACTTTACATATCTTATATGATTTCTGGTTAATGTGCCAGGTCAGGGAGGACTATCTGACTAGGGGGAAATGTCTTGCTCCTTATCTCAGCTGGATCCTAGAGATACTAGCTGACTTCGAGCATTACACCACTATGCAAATCCTCAGAGAACAAAACGAAAAGGCTGAATCATTGGCCAAGCTAGCCAGTTCTGGGGATGCGCAACAAATAGACTTTATCCCAGTTGAAATACTTATTATTCCAAGCACTGATAGATGAAGGTTGACTAGATTTTAGAGATGGATCCAGGAAAGGGGTCATGGATGACTCCTATCAAAGACTATCTACCTTGGGGAATTCTTTTTGAATAGGGGAATGAGAGATGGCATATCCTCCGCGAACCATCACTGCATGATTATGTCTGGATCGTACGACTCCATCGGCACAAAGCATTACTCCTATATCCATTAATCCGAGACCCAATATTTCATATCCATCAATACGAAGCATACATTCTAACATGTCAAATCGATCCAGGAGAGGATCGATACAAAGGAAGGACTTAAAACAACCATTGAACGTTGTTACAACTCAAATTTAACTTCGATCCAGGAGAGGATCGATATGAAACTCAATCCAAACAAGAAATAAAGAACTTGATAACAACCCACGAATGTGCAAACATTAATAGGAGTTGAGGTAACATATAGCGATGAACAACAAATCGCTAGTGCTCACCACTCAGTTACAACGAAACATTGCATGATCATTGATAATCAACAGTTTGACATCTACGTCACCGATGATCAACCAAAGGCTACATCTTTTGATGAAAAGATAGCAACTACTCAACGACCCGGATAGAACTTTTCAGAATGAAGATGGCAGTTTTCAAAGCACGTCATGTTCACACAAGACGTACTTTAGGGGGCAAATGTTATCCCGCCTTTTGGCAAGGCCGTGACACCAAGAACTTGACTGGAAACCAAGGATAGTTCGTCCTGAATATCATTGATACATAGGTCTGCTATGGATGTCGGTAAAATATTTTCGAGTCTGAATCAAGCTACAATCAATATGACATGACAAGCAAAGCTAAGAAAGCTGACATTTCAAATTTCAAGTCAATCAGAGTAAGTATGCTCAAGATATTGATCGATCACAGTTGAGAAATCCAAACTTGCATCGATCATAACTTGAGATCTATAGGTCCAAATGCCACCAAATTTTCACAGTAGCTTACATACTATATGAAGAACGTCCCTGCAAAATTTCATCTCGATTGGAGCAAGTCTTGATTGATACGAAATTCGTTCGTATCGATCACGGACCGAAAAATTCCAATTTGCATCGATCATATCTTGAGATCCACAGATCCAAATGCTATGAAATTTTCACACGAACTTACATGCTACCTAAGGAAGGTTCATGCCAAATTTCAGCTCGATTGGATCAATTCTTCATCGAGAGGAAATTCGTTCGTATCGATCACGGACCGAAAAACTCCAACTTGCATCGATCATATCTCACAATCCACAAGTCCAAATGCTATGAAATTTTCACAGGAGCTTACGTACGACCTATGGAAGGTTCATATCAAATTTCAACTCGATTGGTCAAATCTTGATCGATACGAAATTCGTTCGCATCGATCACGAATCGGGCCGAAACTTTATGGGATCGATCGCGTGGGCCCTCACGTGCCAGAAGATGTCACTCGAGATTTGAGCGAAATATCATCCTCTTATGCCTATAAATAGCAATCCGGAGCCTATAGAAAAGGGATCTTTTGGCCCTCCTACGTCCAGACTCTGCCAAATCCATTTTTGTACTTCATAGCTGCTATTGTATACGAATTTCAATATTATCATCTGCTGTAATCTGCTGCAATAAGTTGTAATCGGCATGTGAAAATCAATAAAATCATCAACTTCATAGTGGACGTAGGCAATACGCCGAACCACTCTAAAATTATGTGTTTTTGTGTATTTTCTTATATTTTTATTGGTGTGTTTGTTAGATCTGCTTCATTTTACATCTATTCTCTTCATTTTATCTCTTCAAACACATCCGAAGAGCGTTGTGCCCAATTTTGGTGGAAACAATCCATACCCTAAATCTTCCCTAAATTATCCACCTACTTCATGCTGCACTAAGTTGGGGCCAGTCATAAGCTAATCTATGCCTTGTCAAAAGAATCGCAAGCACATATCAACTCAAATGAACGGTGAAAAAATCAAGTAATTCTAGCCAACCTCCAAATCAAAGAACTCACCCAAATTCAGGCCCATAAACAATGTAACCAAGGTGTCAAAGATGAAAGTACAAGTTAGCCAAACATCCACAAGAGGGAAATTAAATTCCACTCATGGATCCTTACCTATCCCAAGATATGTATCGATACTGATCTATAAAAATCGACGAGCTGGCCATGATCTCTCAATTGAAACTCCTACGGGATGTAGGAAACGTTGGTAGAAATGTAAGTGAAAGATTTTTTTCAACACATAGCTATAAATAAAGAATGAAGGGCATAGTTCGAGGCATCTTTAGGGTTGTCTAATGAATTGTGGTAATTCTATTTTAATTTTAGGGATCGTCACCAATCCATAAGAATAACTTTGCAAAAATTATTCGGAATGTCCAACAAAATTTAAATAAACGTAAGCTTTTGATTGGCCGAACCACTACAATCATTTTGTGTTCTTGTTTTCCTCGTTTATCAAGTTATTTTCTTCACTTTATTCTTTACTTTTAATCTCTGAGTGTTTGTGCCTATTTTTAGCGTAAATAGTATGGGCTGGATATTTTTTATGTTATGGCTTGTGTTGGTTGGATATTATTATGTTGGACATTTGTATGTATATGTATATGTATATATCTATGTATGTATCTATACATTTGGCTGGCTATTTATGTTTCAGGATGTGTATTTATGTGCTTATGTATGAAAACATTTGTTTAATTGGATAGTTATGATGCCGAATGATATGGTTTGGTGACATGTATCTTTATGATGTTGGATTCTATTTGTGATATATGAATTTTTGATAGTATCGTATTATATTAGTGTGATTATATATCAAATATATTTATGAATTTTTGGTCAAGGCAAGAACTGCTACAAAAGAGCTTTAGTAGAGGCTTTGGAAAGGAGTCAATAAGGCATCGGTAATCTAATTTTAGCATTTTAATACGGTGTCAGTATGGTGTCAAAAAATCTTACTTTAACATTTTAAAAAGCGTCAATGAGGCGTTGTTAAGTTATCCTCATGGCATCAGATAATAAATTTTATGGGGGTCGACATGTCGTAGAAAAAGCATCGTAAACAGAATGTCGGCTATGCATTGAAATGACATTAGCAAGAAGGTGGTGGTATGTGTTAATATAAAGCGTCGGATAAGCATCCATAAGCACCCTACGAAAACATCGATAAGGCACCAATAAAAAGTTAATGATGCTTTAAAAGACATCAACGCGATGTTGGTAAACTATTTACCGATGCACAGCTGACGCCTTTGTGGCGTTAGTAAACAAGGTAACTTTAATGAGGATATGCTAGCCTATCACAACATACACAATGGTGGGTAATGTCTATCATCAAAAAGATAGCTATACTAATCATCAACCAAAACTCTTATCATAACTCTAGCGGCTTAAGGATGTGATGGATCTGATTAGTCCAATGGAAATATCACTCAAATGGCCCAACTTGTTAATACGGTCAAAGGTGTTACTGCCAACTGCTCGCTGGTAAGCATTCTTGCTTAGAAAACCCAACTAATGTAACACACGTTATGTTACTAGTAACCATTTACTAGTAAGCATCCTTACTGGGAAAAGGTCAGTTCAAACCTACTAATGGAACACTCTATTGTGACACTCCAATGCCAAGTCTATTTCATTTAAACTATTATTCAAACTTTTTAGAACCATTAAAATGTAATTGGAAATTCGTTTTCAAATTGGTTAAAAGTTATAATAATGGTTTAAGGTTGAAAAATGGATCCAATGTTTTTTTTAATATACATACAAACATATATTGGCTAGAGGTTATAAAACACTCGCTTATCGATAATATAACCAAAATAGCTTCCAATAATGATGAATCCAAGTTGGATAACAATGATAAAGGAATATCTCTCCCAAAATAAATGATCTCCAATAATACTACCGAGGTTTGCTAAAATATGAGTTTTGATTTTACCCCAATATTATGATGGTTTTAATTAAAGATATGTTAACGCTTGTTTTGGTATGAGTTTAGATCCAAATTGGAATGCAGTAGTGGCTGTACCAGCCCTAGTTACCCACTAAAATTGCAAAATTAACATAACACACCAGAATATGGGCTTTTAGGCTAGTTAAAAATCTACCTAACAGGGTTGAAACTTAAAATAATCATATTCCACTTGGCCAAATTACTATTATGACTACCTAGCAAAAAGGGAAACTATCTTTTATTTGGAATAAGAAGCAAGTCATAATTCCGCTCTTATCACAAGTTATGACTTATATATAATTTATGTCGTGAATTGTGAAGATTTGATTCTAAAGTCAAAATAGGTCAAATTATTATATTTTACAAAGTTTAACTCATTTCAAGTTCATTTCATTACGTAACTAATATTTTACTTACCTAACGATATGCAAAGTGTGGATTGTTACAAATATGGTTCTCCCTATTAATGGGGAGATAAGGTAGAAGAAAGGAAGGGTAAAACCTTATGGCAACCCATATTTTAGAGAATTTACACATTGGAATGAGATTGAAATTAATAAAAAGTGGGAAGAATTAAATATATGTTGTTAAACCCAGTAAGAAAAATAAGAAGACCAGAATAACTCATGTTACACAAGAGAATTTATTTCATTTATGCTTAATGGATTGGAAAAAGATCCTGATGCCCTTAAATTAAGTCATGATTCCTTCATTCCATAGCCATCCAACTTAGAAAAGGCAATGTGAGAACACTAATAGCTTCCAGATTTAGGAAAAGAAGGGAGAAACAAATATTTGTAAATGGGGCAAAGCTTACATTCATTAATCGAGCTAATCAACTATACATTAGTACTGTTACCCATATGTGTTATCCAGCATTTTGACTCGACTATATTCAGACTGAGTGGACAAGTTAGACTCAACTGTCATCAAGGACAACTTCCCGAACGATGATTATGATATCCATAAATCAATTGCAGGCATTAATGTAAAGCGATGATCAACCGAGACCAAGATAGACTCTCTAGAGTATTCTATGTATGGGTTAGTATCTTCCTCAAGCAGGGGATTGGTGCCTATCCTTTCTTAGGGGATTGGTAAATATCTTTAATATTTTTCCAAACTGGATGAGATCGATACAGACTGGCAAGGAAGGACCCACGAGGCTATATTTCAAATCTCAAGTCGTTTGGAGCTTGTATGCTCAAGTGGGCAACTTACTTCACTAAAAAAGGGATCGGTATAAAAGAGGTCATACAGAAGGGATAGGCATATTTCAGGCAAATAAATGCAACTCAATGAATAATAATCAATATTTCAAAATCATGCATACGAAATTTTGTGAGCAAGATGCGGGGAACCTACAGAGCCTACTACAGCGATTGCATCCTAATCAGAGGAGATTGGAGGGTTCAACCCCTATCCCTATAGAGGGATCAGTTGAAATCACAATGCATGCAACACAACTTCATGGAAATTTGATATCTCATAAATGGTAAGTCGGAATGGCACGAAATTTAGAAGGAAAGTAGATAACATCATAAGAGAACCACTAGAGGGATTGCACCCCATTTGGGCACCAAAATAGGGTCGGGGCTGACCCTTATTGCAAGCCCTAATGGGCATCAGAATTCTTGTGCGTCCTTGTCTTGGCCTGGAGGTTCTTTTGTCGAAATTTTAGCCTATTCCCTGCATGTGTTCCCTTATACATACAACAAGGATGACGTCAGGAAAGGAATCCGTTTTTTTGCTGCGAAGGCTCTTCTATTTTTATTCTTCATTCTTATACTAATGGATCTCGTCTAATCTATATATTCTTGTAACCATAATCAAGTGTAAGATCAATAAAAATATGAAGTTAACGTAGGCCAAGATTGCGAAACCACTATAAAAATCTCTATGTTCATTAATGATTTTTTCTCTGTTATAATTTCATTCTTTATTTATTCTCTTATAGATTCTATTAGGTATTCATTTTCGTTTTTGACACCAATAATATCCATTTTTTAATATGGTTAAGCATGTACTTTTTCTTAATAATGACTTTAAGAATGATTATGACATGGGTATCATATGACTAATGCTATATATTTATTCGGAAAGAGCAAAAGTAGAAAGCACTTAGCTCCTAAAACCCATTATATATGTTGTTGTAAATATGATAATGAAGAGCATTTAGCTTCAAAATAAATTACATCTTAATGGTGGAATTTGCAACTCTACCATTGACTCTCTGAAGCAAAGCCAATGGTTCAAGGTGGAGCATACGAGGATCTTAAAAAATACAATAAATGATTTTGTCTCATAATTGTTTTAACATTTTTTTACATATTTGATACAACCATATTTTCGAAAAAGTATTTCTTTTCTTCTTCTCAAGATGCATAGGCGTGCACATGACCATAAACTGTGTAGTAATATCTTGAGACTTCCAGGTGGACAAAGGGGCAGCAATTGAGCTTTCAATAGGATAACTGGCACAGTGATGACAAGCACAACAATGATGAACTCGATGGCATGAGAAGGTGATGATCATAAGGTCGTTATGGAGTGTTCAAGTTCAAAACCTGAAGTTCTGGACGATCTAGATCATAAGGTAGAGCATGGTTGAGGGTCGACAATGTTGTTCATGGTGGCATCTAACGCCAAGGAGAATTGGACAAGTCAAGGAGGAGGCGGCTAGAGCTTCTCAGCATGGATCACTCATTTTCCTCAAAAAATTATAATCCTTATAGTTTGTAATTGTTATAATTCTCACATAAATTTCTATTTTATTCAACTTGCACCATTGGATACGTATTAATACTAGACAATGGATTCATACTAAAATTCCAGACATTTTAATACGATTTAATCATATAAAACATTTTCTTATATCATAATATAAACTAGACATCAATACAATAATTTGTAAAGTCTACAGATTTGGGTTGATAACATCCCAACATATTAGTTCATTGCTAATTATTTAGAAATTTCACATTCAAAACCAAATATTGCAAATGTTTATTAAAATACATGTATTATGCATACAAATATACATTTTATTATGTACCAAAATAAATATTATCCAAGATTAATAAAATTATTTTGTTAAATACTATACTAGAATAAATGTATATTTAAATTATAATATATATTTATTTTAACTGCATCTTTTTGAATAACTTTTTAATGACGAATAAATAATGAAATTATTTTATCAAACAACACACTCGAATGCATTTCATATTAATGTTAGTATTTAAAATAAATCATAATTTTATTAAAATAATTGTCGTTAAATATGATTTAATGTTAATAATATTATTCGTGATACCACTATTAACGATCTACAACATAATGATTATTATTTTTATAAATTCCCTTACTTATTCCGCTGTGTGATGCGCCTGATCCACCAGATGGTGTTTTATATCTGCTGTAAAAGAGAGGGGGGAGAAAGAGAACGGTATTAATGGAGTTTTTGGTAATAACGCCTTTTATTTGTTAATGTAGAGCTCATTTTGCTGCATGAATATTTACGCATATATTTTAGGAAAACCATACTCCGAAGAGTAGAGTTATGGAATTCAATAGACCTGCCTCCAATCGAACCCTCTTTATAGTTGGGCTCGCATAGAGGCACAATCTCGAGATTTTTAACTCATTTTAAGGGATTATTACATGCCTCCTCAAATTACAAGCTGGTAAAGTGTAGCGGTCATGGTTCAAACACTCATCCTCCACTAGGGAGCTGGGAACCTCTGTCAACTCCACTAAAGCTTCCGAGTATTTGTGCCTATATTAAAATCATTTCTTACATATATGCCTTATTTTTAGTTTATTTTTGATAGAAAAGAAGTGTAGGTTTCTTGCTTCTTATCTCGAGTTAAATGTGAGATGATATATATATATTTTCTTTGCGTACATAACTGCATAGAGTGACTTGTGTTTCTGATGGAACTTGCATGCTTATTTACACAGCATTTCGGAGATTGCATTATTTCACATAAAATTTATTTTCACACCTTCTATAAATTTTAAATTTTGTATAAATTTGATTTTACGTAGTGTTTAAAAGGAAAGTCAACTTTTCTGAATAATTAGACTAGTTATGTTAGCAATAAATAGGGTACTTATAACTTTTTTTACGAACCTAATATCAGATAAACTTTCAAAAAATATATTCACTTGTAACCGTCCTTTCATAAAGTTAATTTCACCATATATTTATGAAAATATGCTAATTTGAAAATTAAACAACTTTTACTTGGCATTTATCAGAATATGTTTTCTTTACCCAATAAAGTTATTTCAACTTACCTTTTACACAATCAATATTTTTTACATGTAAAAATATGTTTACTTTACATTTATTTAATATATATCGCTATTACCAAGTAAAGTTATTTGCACTTAACTTTCAAAAAAAATATTATTTTCCAATTAGTAAAGCTATTTTAATTTAGAATTTAGAAAAATATGTTATTCTAAGCAATAAAGATGTATTTATTAAGTTTTTTGAGCAATTTAGTATTATACCCTTTTATTATATTATTGAAATCACCTTTTATTTAATATTTTTTTTGATTTCTTAAAACTTCTGACGTTGTTCTTCTATTTTTAAACAATTATAATGAAGACGAATTTAAATGAATGGCCAAACGGAGTATGATGTTTATATAATTAAGTATTCTTAAAACTTATTAATTAATTGATATGTCAGCGATTAGGCTTAAACTTGCATATATTTTGACTTTCAAATAAATTACCCCTTACACTTATTCAATCTCAACAAATATGGATACTAATTTTTCGAAGTTATATCATTAATGCCACTATTAGAACGCTGTGTCATTAATGATTTCAAACATCAGGACACTTTTGTCATTAATGACCACATTTTACGTTTCAGATCAGTTAAACACATTCGTAACTCAAAATGTTGTATGTGCTCTTTATTAATGTAGTTTATTACTAATTTATTTATAGAATTAGCGTTATATTACCTTTACTCAAAGATCATGATCCGTTAACCTCAAAATGAAAATTGTCTAAATCAGGAAGTGAAGAAAGGGAGCCATAAACAAACACTTGTTCAGGTAATTCGTTTGATTATTTACATTTTTTGTTGCTGTCCTTTTTAAATATTTGCCAGTCTTATCATACTTATTTGATTTTAAAGTTTGATTTAGGATTTCATAGCAGGATATTTTTTATCAGATATTTAATCTTTATTTAATAATTCTTTTGGTTTGGTTTATTCATCAGAAAATAAACAAAAAATTAAATCATTTATGAATTTTGTTTGGTTGTATATGCATCTAAATAAAGTTGGAAAATACCCATAATAGTTTTTTAATCAACCAACTAAAATCTAGAAATTAGTTGAGATTTTTATATTTTCTAAAAAACTGGAAATTGAAAAGATATCATAGTAGAGGGGCCACTATTCAGAAAAGAAATGTAGTGGGTTTTTTATTTTCATCTTCAATCATGACTACTTAAAATAGGGAATGCTACAGATATTTTATTCACATCTAACAAGATTAGAGTAATTATGTTGTTTTATTATGAAATGACATGGCATAGTTTTAGATATTTTTGAAAACTTGTGATTTTCTACGGTGGAAGCCTAATTTTAGATATTTATGTCAAATCCCAAACACTGAAAATAAAATATCATCAACAAAATCAATAACGGACGTCTTTGATACCACTTCTAAGGAGTTAATCCACTTTTGATTCAATCATTATTAGTCCTTAATATTGTAATAGATAAATCATATTGGTTCATCAAGAAGAAATGAGAGGAGGAAGCAGTACTATGAAAGCCATGCGTTAATCCATTGATTGTGATTAACAAATAGTAGTTGGTTTAGACTTCAAAATTGACACATACCCTTAATTAAATAATAATATCCATAGAAGAGGTTTGTAGAATAGATTAAAAGCTTGTATAACTTTGGGACACTAAACCCTTGCAATGATATGAAGTTTTATGTTAAATACTTTAGCAATCTAAAAACCACCATGGTCCTACGCATTCCTTCCATAAGAATTATGCCTACAAGACTTAGGTGTTTATTTCTTGATGACTTTTGTTAGGATACTGATTAAAAATAGCAACAAACACGGGAATTTACTAGCTTGATCCATACGTTGACTTTCCCTACAAGACTTACATATGTTTACTTCAAAATATATAAAAGAATCCCAATGAGGCAAACAACGTATATTAAGAATTTAGTGCAAAATCTTAATATATTGATGCTATCTTGTAGCTAGAAATACTAGAGGCACAAGAATTTCATAAAGCTAATTCAAATTTTGATGCCTATACTTCCTAGGTTCCTTTTTTTATGCCCCTATTGTATGCGCATGTTTGATTCATTTTTTATGTTTGCTATAGTTGAGTAATGTTAAAATCTTTGAATGTATATTTGATTTAATAGGGAAACTAAACTTTATTATGATAGGCATATACAATAATGATTAATAAACTTAATGATAAAGGAGGATTAAAAAAATGTAAAAGACTAATGTTCAACCTTTTGCTATTTGTTTCTGGAGTGCTTTCTCTCTCATAGGTATTAATATGTAAAACTATTGCACTTTCACTATTTTGATAGGAAATCAATTTGTAAGAAGCGAACAATTTTGGTCATGTATAAATCACATGTGTGCTTAATACGATCCTCTTTTCAATCCAATACTGACTTACTACACCGTTATAGTAAATCGAGCATTTTCCGTCACCCAAATTCAATATAACTACTTGTTTCTTGTTATGATTTTAATTTGATTTGGTAATTGTATCCTTAACTCAATTTGTCCCCATTAACAATGATGTAAATACTATTATGTCAAATAATGACTATCTCTTGCTTGTTTTAATATATGTACATTAGTGTAATGTACATAGGAACGTTTGAAATTTAGTACCCATAAGTGCATACATGTTGAATATATGTAAAGCCTTAAGCTTGATTACAAGCTAAATCATGTTGTTAATAATATACCCATTACAAACTTTCAAATGAATTAGTAGCTTCAAACTTTTTTCCACATATTCAAAATTTGTTGATTGTAAACTCACTATAATACATCGAAAAACAAGACAAACCTGCAATATAATCGATTCTTAAATGAATAAACCCTCTATAACAATTTAGCGTGGTAGTAGATTCCTATAATTACGAAGTTTATTAGTTTGATAAATCTTTTACTTTTCTAGTCTTTATATTTTAGGAGAATCACATGAGAAAATTAGTTTATTATTGTCAAGTCATAAATCTGTGACTACCATGTTGTTAATTTTCTCCAACTCTAATGTTTCTACCTACATATATTAACAAATTCATTAAGACAAGCCATGTAAGTCAATTTAAAAATTAAGGCTATGGCCCGATTAGAAGTGATAGACATTTGTTTTTCGAACTTAAGTCCTTACTATCATTCCGAAAGTACCAAATTGTCCCAAAAAAGCATCATTGCATGCACTGATAAAAAGGGTATTGGTTAGCTTTTATTAATATTTATTTAAATTTGCTACAAAGAAACAATAACCATTAAATAATTTTCCTAAAGTAATCGTAGGGTAATTTGGCCATCAAATAAGACATATAATAAATCCTATCCCAAAATAAAAATATGTCATAAAGATATCGATTTCTAAATTTTTTTTTGAATTCTCCCATAATTTCTTTGCCATAACTTTGATTTCAAATCATTTTCACTATTGGAAATCTTTAAATTACCTCTTTGATTTAAGTACAACACAACATCAAATAATCAATACATTACATCTTGACACAATAATAGGGGTAGGCATAAACTACACCGTTATATGTAAACTGCCCACACCGGACCGTAAAAAGGGTGTAGAAACCCGCACCGAATCTTCTAACTAAAGCAAATACCCCAGAACAGAACGGCTTGCACCGATATGGTCCAATTGCAGTTTGAACGATTGAAAAGATAATATTAAACAGGATCGAACAGAAAACTCGCATAATTAATCCTATGATGAAAATATAAACAACTTCAATCTCCTTTTATATTCTAATGATATATATTCTATTTTTAGTATATGTTTTTGTTATACTAATGATAATGTCGTTGTCATAAAGGAGAAGTTACTATAGTTTTAATACAATATTTTTCATCAATTTTTTTGGATAAATGCTAACTATGATCTTATTCTAGCCATTTTACATAATGATTATGGATTAATTAACGTTAATATTCTCTACTAAACAAAATCTCACTAGTAGTTAAAATGTCAAATTGAAATATTCATAGAATTAATAATTAATCATTCATTTCAGTAGAACATTGTGTGTTTCAATCTTTAAGTGTAAAAGTTTTACGCAGTTTCCTTCATAAATTGATATGTGGTGAAAGTAATTCTCTTATTTCATATTTAACATAGGCTCAAAGCGAACCAGACCAAAACTGGACCATATTACATTAAGCGGAACCGTTTAAAAGTTTAGTATAATGGTTTGTACTTTGGTTAACCATTTAAAGTAGTGCCGAAGTGGTTTGAGCTCTAAACCACACCACCAACCCAAGCCCACCCCTACATAATAATGTACATTAGCTCCTTAGTTCTACATACTCCACCTCCATCCAAAAAATCAAGATATGCATATACACCAATCATAATATGTATAACATCATTTAAAATTGGTTTTGGTGCCATAATGGTTCCATATAGGTTTTTTGTGGATCTCCTTTCTCTCTTAAACTTGATTCAAGAAAATGAACTTCTCACCTCTAGTTGGTAAACTTCCTATATTTTCCATTCTCTTTTAACCATCTTATATGAAATGTTACTCTTACTATGTGCAATTTCTTTTTCTATTATCCTACTAGCTCAGGTATTTACACCTTGAGTAGATAAATTACAACCCTTATGTTGCAATTGCTCAACTAAATATGTGTTTTTTAATAACAAGAGTGGTACTATATTCAAGGACAGCGCTCCTTTTTATGTCTCAGGGTCCAAAACCTTAATCTTTAGAAGCCATGCTTAGAACATCACAAAGCTAATAGTTGCGCCGGTCATTCTTGAAAATTAAATATGTGGATTTTAGCTTATCGAATATGCCAAATTCTTGTTAGTGTTACGACTTTTCCATCAAACATTATCAACTTAATCAACATAACAGCATTTACGTCCATTTCATGACCATTTGCGAACCCCACCTTATTATTTTGCTCATCGTAATTTATGAAAAATTTCGTATGCTTGCATATGTGAAAACAATCACTAGAATTAATAACCATTCTTTTTATTACGCCATAAATGAAGATCATGAATCCATTGTCTTTGGTACCAAAATTTTCCCTTCATCCCCAACTTTCCCATGTTTATACTAGTCTTCCTCTAATTACTTCATTATCACTTTAAATCTTTTTAGATTATTATAATATATTTTCACATCGCATGGTGTTGGCAATATTAGAGATGACTTCCTTTACCCTTATTGGTCATTTTACTTCGCTCACACTGTTCAAATAATCAATAGGGTTGTTATATTTTTT
Source organism: Allium cepa (assembly GCA_030765085.1). NCBI lineage: Eukaryota > Viridiplantae > Streptophyta > Magnoliopsida > Asparagales > Amaryllidaceae > Allium > Allium cepa. The sequence continues at coordinate 952,924,140 of CM060941.1, read as the reverse complement.
CATCCTTAAGGTTCATCCTTCTCATTGTTAAAATTAGGATATAACTCCTGTACCATGTTAGAGAACCAAGTACTATCACAAACCAATTAATAATATGCGGAGTGATCTTTTGGTATTTATATAGAATTTATTTCATAAGCTGTTTGATATAGGACTATTCGTGACACAAACTCTAACATGTATCGTATCATTAGCTAAAGATGCGGACATTCATATTTAGGCTTCAAGTAATATAGATATAAATAAGGGTCATGTATTGTTGAATTTTTAATTTCCTTGATTATAATATTTCCTTGATTATAATATTGATAATATGAAGAGTGATCTCTTAGTATTATTACCCATTTGTATTTTTACTTTCCTTGATTATAATATTTTCCTATTATATAATTACTTAGGCGTCAAGTAATATAGATATAAATAAGAGTCTTGCAATGTTGAATAATGAATTCAGCTATCTATAAAATATAAATAAAAGTCATGATTACTGGTTTCTTTTTCTCTCCTTGCACTTCTTCTTTATCGTTTTGTTTTGATTTATTCAATAATTTTAACACTCATTTCCTCTTTGATTAAGATCAAAACACTAAATCCATTAAAACAACTCCATCTAATTTTAAGTTGTTTAATGAAACCACAAACGTCTCCCAACTTTCTAGCAATGAACTCATTAATATTATTTTTAGAAAGTACCCATTAATTGTATAGCTTTTATCTCTTGTCATCTTGTATTTCACGGATACCAATTGATTCACAATAGCTTGAACCTTAAATTTAGATTTCTAATATTCGAATGAGAAGACTTTAATTTTCACAATTATTTGTGTATATTACTTCTAATTTCTTCTACATTTCATTGTTTTGTAGCATTGATACAAATCATAGAATTCTTCAAGAGGCAGCGAACAATCCTCTTAGGCTTTTTATTCCTTATTGTCCGTGTGACGCCCCACCTCTATACCCACGCTAGCCAAGAACACTACGGTGTAGTGCTGTCAACTAGCGCGGAGAATAAGGCTGTTGAGGAGCGACCATCCATGTAATTTCTTATCACACGGTGGCTATAAAATAATCTTCGGAAACAAATATAGAAGTAAGCATAACATGCGAATCAATCACAGATATCCATATCACAAAGGCGGAAAGAGATATGAATATATATCACATAAAAGTGTACATCAGAGTAGTGGTCTAAAAAGATCCACGATAATACAAAAGAATAGCAACGCGTGCTATACAAAAGAATACAACTATGAGTCTATATCTCAAATGTAAACAACAAAAGCTGCTAATCTAAACAAGTAGCCAAAAGTCTGAGTAGTGAATCACTGGGGGAGGAGTCAAGCAGTAGCACCTGTAACATCTCGGTCTGACCCGAGTATTATTTATAAGAAAATAATAAACGGATCAGTCTAGCTATAAATATCAGATGACATGATATAAAATAAAAGATATGGCACAAACATAAAATATCCATACTGACATACTACTATAAGTATGCAAATAATGATCAACAGGAGATCAACCGATAAGAGATAAATCAATATCACAAGAATCTTCTCAAAGATCCAAAGAGGGCATCATACCCTAAACTTGTACTCATGACAAGTCAAAGAGATAAATTCCAGAAATCAACACAAGAAATCCAGAAATCATAAAAAGGGAAAGAGGCCTATCACATGACGGTCCGAAGACCAAGGGGAGCTACCCCGCATGTGTGAATGGAATCACACAGATTGAGGTCAAGACTAACCAAAAAGCAAAAAGGTATGTGTGAATGGAATCACACAAGTGGTGTCTAGTCTAACCATGCAATGAAAGAGACATCACGCAATTGCTAGTCTAATTCATAAAGCGATCATCAAGATCAACGAGAAGTGTCAATTACACTAAGCTAGTAAATATAGAAGTTTAGCTTCATGTCCCATAACCACTTGCTTAACTTAAATATTTACGAACAAACTGTAAATCTTCACTAATAAAATTGTCACAAGAGGTTCAATCGAACAAGTCCAAGAATTAACCGACGAAGTGAACGCAAGCGTTTCATACCACTTGTTTTACTAAGTCGTTTAATTAGATTTCTCATCCGAGTGAGGTAAAGGCTTGTATATACTAATAGATTGGAAAACGGTTGAAGAAAAGAGCTTTGTTATTAAAAATAGAGTTGAAATTGTTTGTTAAAAGAGTTTTGATATTTACTACTAGTATTGAAACCTTTATATTATAAAGTGACAAAACACAGAAGCAATTGTAGAAACAATCAGTCACAAAGATCGCCTACGGAGATGCGAATAAAATCCAAGGAAATCAGCTCAATGTTTTTCAGATAAGATCCCCTACGGAGGGGGGGTCCAGGGGGGGTGGCAACCCCCCAAGGTGGGGGTGCGGGGGCAACGCCACCGCTTACGGGGTTCGACCTAAAGGAGTAAGCGACCCTAAGGAAACTCGCGACCTAATCATGGCCGAGCTAAGGTGAGGTGCGACTCAACCAGGTAAGCGACCTAAGGGAGACGAGCGACCTAAGGAACTCGCGACCTAACAAAAGCACAGGTCAAGCGACCTAAGGGAGACTCGTGACCTAAGGAACTCGCGACCTAACAATAGCACAGGTCAAGCGACCTAACGTTTTAAGGCCGAGCGACCTAATTAAACTCGCGACTTAATGGTGTGAAAGGCGTGCGACCTAAAGTGTTACGACCTAAGGGTCGAGCGACTTAGTGGAACAAGGTTATACGACCTAACGGAGTAAACGGTCGAGCGACCTAACAGGTTATAGGTCATGCGACCTAGTGGGTTAACAGCCTAACGACCTAAGGGTTATAGGCCCAACGACCTAACGGGTTATAGGTCCAACGACCTAGCGGGTTAGAAGGTCATGCGACCTAAAAATGGAAGGCAAGGCCGAGCGACTTAAAGAACCAAGGCCACACGAGTTAAGGCCTAACGGACTGACGACCTACGACCTAAAGGCCCACGACTTACAACCTAAGGAGCCAGAGCGAGCGACCTAAGGCTGTATAGGGGACTTAAGGCCAGAAACGACCTAAGTGTTTGCGACCTAACGACCTAAAAGCCCGCAACCTACGACCTAAGAGCCATACGACCTACGACCTAATTCCGAGTGCCGAGCGACCTAACGTTGTAGGCCATTTTAAGTTCGGAAACGAGCTATTTTGAGGCCGAGACTTTTCCACGCGAACGACCTAGCATAGGCAGAACGACCTAAGTGCAGAATTTCACCAAAAACACTAAAAATTGGAGTTTTTCGCCAATTCGATTCAAACCAAATGCAAATGTGCATGCAAAAGTGATAGGGAATCATTCCCAACAGTCCAATATAGTTATAGACTAGAATTGTGAGATAAAAATCTCACCTTTGCTCCAAAACCCAATGAAAATGAAGAACAAAGCTTGAAGGCAAATGGAGAAGCAACCACAAGCTTGAATCCGATGTCTTCTTCTTGAATTTGGAGTTGAATTTTGGAGTTGCAATAAAACAAAGACTTTGGAGTTTTAATTTCTCATTCCATTCACCATTTTTGTTGAAGCTTTAGTGTTAGGAAATGAAATGAAGCAATGAAGAAGAAGGGGGTGGAACTTGGGCCTAATGGGCTAAAAGTCCAAACCAAAGGCTCGAGTGAAAAAGTGGTGAAATTCCACTAACCCCAAACATATCAATGTTTATACTTAGAAGATTGCAAACGACGTTTCGAACTCAATGGAAGTGGTCTCGAGTCCTAATTTGACCGTTTGCAAAAAAAGTAGCTTCGGACCAAAATCCGATTAACGATAAAATATTTAAATAAAATATTTAAATATAAAAATCGATAAATATGCGGGTTGTTGCAGTCCGCATTTCTTATGTCACTCCAGTAGGTTCTATTCTTATCATAGAATTGTTGAAGATCATTGATACATGAATAATCTTCTGTCTTTTCTTTCCCATTTTCCTATTCTTTTCATCCAATTTATCCATACTTTCCTCCTCCATATAAAACATTTCTCTTTAAAATATTTAGGTAGTGGACCTTGATACAAACCGTTGAGGGTTTTTATTTAGAAGATTAAAATACATGAAGAAATGGATTTTTTTTCTTTTTTCTTTGACCTTTTCTTTATTCAATTTAATCGAACATAGTACAATATGAATTTAATTAAAATACGAAACTCCAATTTAATAACCCATACGGTGGTCAGTTCCTAAACATGTTTATTTATTGTTGTTACTGGTAAATATGAGTCATTAGATAATTTTCCTAAATAACCCTAATTTTTTTTGAATATTATTAAACAAAATATGTATCAAAACCTACGTTGAAATAAAAATATCTTAAACATGAGTCATTAGATAAATTTCCTAAATTATCCTAAAAGATTTCGAATATTAGATAAAATATGTATCAAAATCTACCATGAAATAAAAATATCTTATAAAGATAATGTTATTTAATGACATGCCTTTTTGGGCAGTTTAAATCGACGATAAACCATACACGTCAGACTCAAACCATACAAAAGGACAGATTGTTGCTGGGGTAAATAAGAAAAAGCAGAGAAAGAAAAAATAAATACAGAATCTCACAACGGAATGACAAAAATATAATAATCAAATAGCAGTTCATGAAGCTGTTTTATAAATACATTTGATTGTTCTTTTACAACAAAAAAATTAGAGTTTCATAAAATATGTAAAGAAATAAACAAATGCAGCGGAATACATGATGCTGTGGAATGCATATCATAAATAATATTAGAACAAATCTTCATCTTCATCCTCCAGAAATAAGGTCTTCAACCCTGAAATGCTTAGGCTGACCCGAGCGGATTGAAAAGACAAAACACTCGAGTTAGAACTAAAAGATCTTATGTAAGTTCATTAAATAAGATATTCTCAAAAGTCAATTCATAATTAATATCAAAATATAATATTCTCAAAACCATATCACTTTCGAAATCGCATTCACTTTCAAAATTGTCGGCAAGATAGGTTAATTAAATCACCTTTCCAAAGTCATCATATTTAGTTATTTCACAAAAAGATTATCAATTTCAAATCCCAACTTAGGGTGTATCATCATCAAGGATTTTAATATAAATACTTCAACTTTACATAGTCTGAAATTTTAGAAAATGGTTTAGATAGTCTTAAATAGTTTTAACAGTGGAAAAATAATTTATATAGATTAAAATAGTTAGAGTAGTAAAATTAGTTTTTAAATAGATTTAAATTTTATTAATTAGATTTGAATTGATTCAAACGTATTTAAAATAGATCAAATAGATTTTATTAGTTTTAAAATATTTTAAATAGATTAATTATAGATTAAATTGATTTAAATTATATTAAGTAGATTTTTAAATAGATTAAATTAATTTAAAATAGAATAAATTTATTTAAATTATATTAAATAGATTTAAAATTGATTAAATAAATTTAATTAGTTTAAAATAAGTAAAATAGATTAAATTGGATTAAATAGGTTATAATAGATTAAATAAATTAAAAACAGTTTTAAATTGATTAAAATAATTCAGATTAATTTTAAAGTAGATTTCAAAGTTATATCCAAACATTTCCAATAACTCAATTTTCGATAAATTCATTTGTATTTGACACTTCAACTTTGAAATTCCAATTTAAATCCTTTGAACAATTCATCAAATCAATTCCAATTTCAACATTTACGCTTGGACTTTCGAAAATAATTCAGTTTATATAAATCAAATTTCTATTTCAAAATATAAGTTAATTGAATTCAAAATTTAAAGATTCAAAACCACTTAATTTAACGAATCCGGTGTCCGTATATAATTATCTACCCTAGGGTCAAGTGATGCGGATATTTATCATTTTAATTTGCAATTTAAAATTTTACGGTTATATATCATTTCAAACCACAATCCCGAATTAAATAAAATCCATAATATTGATCAAATCTATCATTTCAACCCATAATAATTTTTCCCTAATCTATAGATTGTTCGGGTATGTACATTTGAACCATAGGGTACTTGTACTGTTATAACAATATAAAATACAACATCCTATCATCTGATATCAACAATCAAACATCCACAATAATCATCATTCAAATCAATCAATAAATGTCAATAGATAACTGATAATCAATAATAGGTATTAAATTAACAGTTTAAATTCAATATTAAATTAAACGATGATTAAATGCAATAAAAGTCAAATTTAACCAAAATGACAATTTAACACACCAAACAGCAATCAATAAATTTCTAATCACATAATGAATTAAATTTAACTAACATAAGATAGTTTAGTAATGTGAGTGGGTTTGCCCATTAATACAACATACAAATGGTCGAGAAAATGAAAAGATAATAAGTTAATTGTAGTTATTTATAAGTCCCTCACTTACTATAAGCAAACTCAAAGAAGAACATCTTGGACAAAGGAAAACTTCCATACCAAGTGGAAATATTATTCAATTGAACTAGCATATAAAGAAGTTAGTTTACAACTTAGTATGATCAGTGAGTATCTTCTAAAAAGCAAATATTTAGGTGGATAAACTTGGTCTAAATATTGAATATTATCTTGAACTGTAAATATTTCCTTAAAAAATTACAACACATATTACACTCTTAATTTCTATAAAATCCACGTTAAATATGCATTTTTAAGGGTCATTCGCTCACCTTAAGAACTCATAGGTGCTCTAAAGAGATTGCCTAGATCTCCCACAGAAGGTTGTCCATATTCAAGCTCAATTAGGATAGTCTATTGAGTGTATCTCTCTAGCATCACCACATATGGTTAAGAAACTATTAAGAGAAAAAAGCTCAACCTTAAATCAAATCATAAAATCCATCAAATGTATCTCAAAAGCACCATCAATTGTGATTTGTGGATTCCTTAAGAATAATAAGGTGTAATCACATACAAGATTGAAAAATCCATCAAGTGCTTCTTTGAAGTACCTCCAATATTGGTTGTGGATTTAACAAAGCAGGAAGCACAACTTAAAAAAATCATTGGAATCTATCTGATGCATCTCGAAAAAACTATTGAAGCCAGTCATGGGTTCACTAAGAGCATGAACCTCAATATTATATTATTATATAGAACGCTTGAATCTCTAAAGCACCATAAAATCTAGTTATGAATTACATAATGGTAAAGGAACTAAATATATTATAAAAGAACCCTTAAAGTCCTCACGTGATAGACATCAAAACTGACTAGGTATCCTGTGTCAACATAAAGTTAAAATTAGGATAACAACAAAATAATATGTTGCGTTTGCCATAAAGCACAACTAGAATTGACTATGGTTTAATAATAAGTTTACGTCACAAAATTATGGCTACCATGAAAGAATCCATTAAATGCATCACATAAGCACCACAAAGATTGGTTATGGATTTGCATGAGTGCATAACTCAATAATAAATCTTAGTAACTAATGCAAGATCTAACTGGGCCTCATCCACATAGATGGGTATCGTCGTCTCCCTTCGATAATACCATGAATAAAATAAATCTTGATTAACCTCTACCAATACCAACCATTTTGAATAATCGATACAATCCAAACAATATTGGCTACGGGATCAACATAAGCATTCTGAATAATTAACCAATATGCAAATGTATATGCATACACACACATATATGCCATAACCAATATAGGGATAAACTTTTTTGTGTGTATGCATGTGTATATATACACATACATATCCATAGACACATACACACGCATATGCACACACACGCGCGCGCACACATATATGTATAAAATTCCAAATAACTAACCTACATTGAATTTTTTTATCCACCATAGGATTTTACTACCATGGTATCAACACTAACATCTCATATGAATATGTATAGAAGCATAAAAGATATCATAAAGGGTAGAGATTATTCCAAATCACCTTGCTATAATATTTACAAATCAAAATAGCCATGAAAGCTTCTCCAATGTGTAAGAATCTAACCACGAACTCAGTGGCAAAAATCACAAAAACGTGAAAGAAATACTCTATCAGGTACATTGGTCTATTTGCAATTAATTAAAATATGGCTTCTTAACTGAAAATTTTCAACTTCTTCCCCGTTTCATTTTCCCACTCGAGAACCCACTGCAACTATTCTTCCCTCTATTACCACCATATGAATCTCGACCATGAACAAAAATTTAACCTCCCTACGATAGTGCATGAATTCCAACCATCTGCCATAAACCTGGCCATCATCTCGAAAACCCAACATGAATATGTTGTTGTCTACTACAACCACTATGCATTCCTTCTCCAACCATCGAGTTGGCAAAAATGTCCGCTTTTAGTTTCGTCATTGTCTTAGAAATTAAACGATGTCTATCTCCTCTCCTATCTCCATCTATCATGGTGCCAACAACCCCCAAACATAAATTTTAGACTTCTAATTAGATGAAGGCTTTAAATTTGAATTGTTTTGTAAATCGTAATTTGATGGATTTTTATTAACGGAAATTAGCGCAAATATATTTTAACTTGATATGTTAAATTTGTTGAAATTGGAAACACGTCAATAAAATTATTTTCGTCAAAAAGTGGCACAAATATCCAAAAGATATAGAAGAGATTAAAACGAAGAAATTAAATTAAAAACAAAAGGAAATAATACCCAAAAAGTATAATGGTTCAGCTAGTTACTGGCCTATGTCTACTTAAACTTTGTTGAAGTTTTCATTGAATTTTTACAAAGTAGTTCTTATTGATAGGTTATAATCCCTGAGACTACAAAGGTAATGCTGAAATTTGTTAAACAAGCCAAAAGTCCTCCAAACAATGCCTCTTCTCTTTATTTTAATCTACAAGTTAACAAAAATCTCTCAACCACATTCATACCAACGTTCCCCATATCCAGGTAAAGATGATTTGAAAGATCATGACCAGCTCATCAACCACTGTTGATCAATATCGATCCATGCACTATGGATCCATACCTATCCATAAGATGGGCTGCAAGGCCTTTTTTGATCCTTGGAAATTATTTTGCGATTGCACTCTTGTCTATGACATTTGGCTATACTGACATGATCTTGAATTTTAGTGGATTCTTTGGTTCAGAGGTTAGGCAAAAGCACTTGATTATCCATCGATCATTTCTATTGAGGGTCGTAAGTTAACCATCATTTATTATGTGCATCAATCAATAATTACTACGGCATTTTATGGCATTAATTGTGTGGTGATCCAGGAAAAAATTAGGGATCGGTACCGATTCCTAGCCATGGGTCGGTACCGACCCATGACTTTGTTTGAAACTTAAATTTTAGCACTTGGAGTGACTTGTGAATTGATGGATCCATCTCTTGATCTTATTTGGTATCTGAGTTTGGTAGTAATCACTCAAGATTCTTGCTTAGTAATTTTCTTGTTTGTCTAATTTTTTTCGTCCAAATATGGCTTAATCATAAGGTTGGGTAAAATTGCCCCCCCAAAGCATGCCTTGTAAATAAAAGGCATGCTTTGATCAAGAACAAATGTCAAAATTGGTCATTCACTATTAGTTGAATTTTATGGCTATTGACGAACCAAACAATGGCGAATTGTTCGATTCCGTCGGATTCACCTGTAAATCGAAGATCGTTCTAGACCATCACAGCCAGGGACTCAAGTTATTGCTTGAGTGTTAGTCGCAACTAATCATTCCATGTTTTCTTAAGATTATTATATTGTATGTTTTAATGTAGATTGGAATCATCTCGTATTCTTCCGGGAGTTTACAATCACGTATCAACATCGATGTTATCGCGTGTTCATCCAGGATCTAAGTCACAACATAGAAATAATAAGTCGGGAAATCAAAGTTAATAATCACAGAAGCTCATTGCCACCTGTTGGAATGTTATTTATATATCATCCAGTGTTACCCAGAATTCCATTATATAAGCGCCCAACTGAATCGAAGCAGTGGCATAATATGATAATATTTATCAAGTCGTTTCAACGTCAAGCAGTTTCCAAGTCCAAAGTCTAGTCTTCGATCTCTTTAGATCGCATTATCAATATCCAGGTTAGCTTTCGGTCTTTTCAGGTTATGTAATTAGTGACCAGTTCAATTATTGACCTCTTTGGATAGTTAATTAATGTCGAATCTAATTTACTCATATTAAGGGATCCAACAACCGATTGAGCTAAGCCACTCACTCTCCATGAGTGGACTCGCTATCCCATACAAGTCAAATCCAATCACTCTCCAATAAGGAACTTGCACCTTTCGTCTCATTACCCTACCTCTTTGGTTGAAAAAACCATGTTCAGTTCGTTCATAAATCATTATAGAGGGTATGTAATCACCATTGATGTTTCAAAATCAATATCAATTATCAAGTTCGAGTGATTTTTAAAATCAAATATTCATTCACATAATTCCAATTCAAATTCAAACATTATACAGACATCTAAACATCCATCCAACAAAGCATTACACCCTACCATCCAACTTAGAGCGTGCTTAGAGACTAATTGAGGTCCCATGTATGAATAAGTGGGTTGATTGTAATTTCACAGTATTTATTGGAAGCAATGGAAAAGTAGAGAATTGAACCTTACTTTCTGCCTTCTTGATAATGAGATAACTATTCCCAACTTAGATCCAGGACCACTTACATTTGTTGATGATGGTTGCTTATAATGTAACACCACGGGTTGGTTCCCCACGTACCACAATAGTCGATTGTTTCTAATTTGCTCCTCAATTAGATTACAATGGTGCCTACAATCATTTTTTATGCCCATCCAGTTTATGGAATAGGCAATAATTTCCGATCACTTATCCTGGTCCGTGGGTTCTCTCTTCATATGTTTTTGGTGGGGAATCTGCTCTTGGGTATCCAAGTATATCCTCCCTAGGGTTTGGCTAACTCCATGTAAGAAGAGAATTTCGGCTTCCATCTCTTCCGCTTTGCTTATTTAAAGCCATCATCCACCCTTTTCTTTCCTTTATCTTTATCAAACCTTGCTTTGGATGGTCCTCCGTCATTCACAACATTATAATTTTCCTTTTTAGCTTCAGCATCTTCTTCATATAAGTATCTCTCAAACTATTGATAAAATTCCACGAGATCCACTGGTGGATCCTTTCCAAAGCAACGTTAAAATCTGTTTACTAGCGACTCTTGAAACTGCCACCATCAAAAGCACTGATGGATCCAACTTATGAATTACAGCGACTATTGCGTTAAACCTATTTAAATAACTCATTAGGGTCTCTCTAGCCCTTTGCTTCATGCTCGATGGCATCATCATGTTCTTTAACCGTGAAATATGAACCTTGAACCGCCTGAGGAACCTATTCATTAACTCGGTCAATGTGCTGATGGACATGTCTTCCAACCGTTTGAACCACATCACCACTAAGTCTATCAAATATAAGAAGAAACACCTTCCCATCACCTCTTTAGGCATAACTAACACATCAGTATGTCAGATGTATCTCATTTGATGAACCGTTGGATCACTTTTCCCATCGTATATTCCAAAGTTGGCAGCTTAAAATTTGAAGGATTCCTCGCATGCCAAATATTAGGAGTGATGGATTTCTGTTCACATCCTTCAGACTTTAGTATGGCAGTCCACTTTTCATCGCTTCTCTAACTATCTTAGAAATTATGTCGCCATCATCTAACAGAAGCCTTTGTCCCATATTTACATTCTACCTCCCATTCCTACGGGAAAATTCTGGCATGCACTCTTTTGGTTGTGTATTTACATCCGATTTACGTTTTGATGTTCAACGTCGTTTCCCAGGCATGCCCCATCACTATCTGGGTCCAAATTCATCTGTCCCTAAGCCCTCTTGGATCGGTACGAATTATGCTCAAGGATCGGTATTGACTTATGGCACCACTTTAGGGGTTGCTACATTTTGCTCCATTCTATTCCCAAGTACCTTTGTTCTTGCCTCTGGCCTTTGGTTTTGGTCTATAATAACTTCGACTATTCCTAGTTGTCCTATCCTTTTGAGGAATCCTTACATCATCTCTTCATGGCCAGTTATCATTCTTTCCAACATTTCTATCATAATAGTCTCCTTCTCATCTCTGGTTATGTAGACGGAAGAAGGGTTAAATCCTTAGGACACCTATTGGCTACCCCCAAGTCCTTGTTGGCTTCCCCCAACAGTAGTTCTACTAGTTGATGGTCTTGTAATCTTCTTAAAGTTAGTTTCAAGTTGTCAAATTGTAATTCTCTGTGAAAGTACCTAAATGATCAGCATTCGTACTCACAATACCCATGTCCAATAGGAGTTGCTTCCAAAAGATCCTGGCCCACTCATCAATCTTTAGTGGTTTAGTGCTAATCGATAAGATACGCTACAATGCCTCCTTTGATCCTTGGAAATTAATTAGTTGGCATGTACCCTTGTCTTGGTTACATCTATATGAACTTGAACTGGAGTGGATTCTTTGGTTTGGAGGTTAGTCGAGAGCACTTGACTTATCCATTGATCGTTTCGGTTAAGGATTGTGAGTGAACCATCAGCTACTGTGTGCATCAAATGATAACCGCTAAGGCATTTTATGGCCTGAATTTTGTGTGATCTAGGAAAAAATTAGGGATTAGCATCAATCCCTGGCCATAGATCAGTATCGATCCATGATTTCGTTTGAAACTCAGGTTTTGGCACTTGGTGTGATTTGGTGAGTTGATGGCGATATTATTTAGTATTTGAGCTTGGCAGTTATCGTTTCGAGTTCCTGCTTGGTAATTTTTTTATTGATCAATCTGGTTCATTCGAATATGGCGTAATTATAAGGCTGAATAATACAAACATTTTTCGTTTGATAACAATATGCCAATTTTTCATGTGATTCTCAACATACAACCAAAAAATTTAAATATTTTGTTAGCAGAAATATGATATTTTTTCCAAACCAATAGACTTCATAGTTATATTCAATTTACTATCTGCATAAATTGTTATAGAGGACAACGTTCAATTGAAAATTGGTTATTTATAGTTTGGCCTATATCATTGTAGTTTAGTATAGTGAGTATGAGAATCAATGTATTTATTTATGTGTTTAAATTGGTTTGAGGTTACTGGTTAATGATTGTTTACTATAGATTATTATTTTTCGAGCGAGTTTGCCTTTTGACTATGCTTAAGATTCAACATTCTTTCAATATGTTTGCATATATGGGTTTTGTTTGCCCATGTTACTAGTATATATGTTATTATTGTATGCATGTCCATTATATTACATAAGGAGTTCAATTCCTTGAATTTTTTATCCATTTGTTCTCATTTTATCTCAGCTTAAATTAAGGTACATTTCTTTTATTGTATAGAAAATTTTTATTATTCCATGAAGTATACTAGTATTAACTTAGTAATTGATGGTATACCATCCTAAATACGTAATAGATAAATCTAAAATAAATTTTATGCGCATTTATTTCTTTTATAAACCCAAAATCATCATTTCTTAGTTATCTAGTGAAAGTTCCACCCTTTTATCTATGTTTATAGTACATTTCTATTTTCTCATTTACTTTCCATCCTTTTTTTTTATTCCATGTCATTTCATTTTCTTATAATTTTATCTCTTTGCCTTTTACAGCTCATATATATGCTACAATTAAAAAAAACTCAATTCTTAATTAAAATAAAATCAAAGATTCTTTCTAAACAATTTTAAGTCAATCTTTTAGATTTTTAATTTGAATAGAAATTGAATTCATTTATGGTTCTTCACTTTCCATTCGTCTTCAAATTTTATTAAGGTAGTATTTTTTTGTTGAGACTTGATTTCTACCTATTGCTTTCAATGTTTTTATCATGCAAAAGCTGCATAAAGTCCTTCAAAAGCCTTAACTTAATGGGTATATAGAGCTAAATTTAAAGTTTTATTTATTATTAGTCTTTTCATTTATATTGAGATTGATTCTGTTGTGCATGTTCTCAATTTATGATTTTAGATCTTTACTCGGAGAAACATGTCCCTATTTTCTTCATATTTTTGTTGCAATTCATATGATTATGAATATGTTTTTTTGTCATAATTTATAGGATATTATTAAATTTATTTATGCATGGAAAACTATGAAATCTTTGTTTATCTTGTAAAATTTAAGTTGGTAAAATTAAATTACTTCCTTTTCTAATGTTCTGTACTTACAATGGCCTTCATCTGATTTATGTTCGTTGTTACGATTGTGAATTTCATTTATTTATTTATTTTGTAATAAATAGTTGATTTTCAATTTTTTATAATCTACTAGAGATAAAGTACATCTTTTTCCTCTTTGAAATATATGTTTATAAGAAAATTAGGCTAGGAAAAAAGTTTTCGATGTAAAAGTATAGTTAAGTAATAAATTTCTATACCAAATTTTTGAAACCAAGAAGTATAAGTGTACAGATGGAACTTTTGTTCTGTATACCGTAAGTAACTTTATGTTAAATTTTAGTTGTAAATATGTGTTTTCTAAATATATTTTCATTCGATTGTTTTATGTTCTATTATACAACGTAAAGTTATCTTTTATAATATTAGATATTATTCACCTTACACAACAAATAGTTTGATACATTTTTGTATAGTGATGTTTCATTGAGTATGAAATGTGCAGTTACAACATAATTCTTAGTGATTATAGTACTATAATTTTACTCAATTATATTCAACCTCTAACTATATAATCTGAAGTCTGAATGAAGGATTCCAAAGTATTTGTTGCATATGAATAACGAAAGTTTCAACCTTCGGCTTACTATTGTAAAGCTCTATTATGTATTTAAATTCTTATAAGTACTAAAAAATTAATGAGAACTTTATATATAGCTTCATATAGCTCTCTTTTGTATCTTAATCCAATAACTAAGCTTCTATACCGAAGTACAAAGAAATGTATAAAAGATAGATGCCAAGCATTATATTTGAACACAAAGATTGGACCTATAATTTGATGAAAATTAAGGACTGCAAATGTCAATTGTATTGGAAGCAATGGTCATCTAGCTTATCTTAAAATGAAAGCAAAGGCCTCTATATGAGCCTTCAACCGAAAGCATAAGTCACAAGACCAACTTTATACCGAAAGACTAAAATCATCAAGGCATGCTAATAGTCCTGTGGTTATGCACTACCTTCAAAATATATACCGAGAACCATTAATGGTCATTACATAAAGAAATGGCCCTAGGTGGCCATAACTAAAAGAATAGGCTAAAAGCCCATAGTTAGCATATAAGATTGAATGTGTCTCTACAAGGAAAAGTGCCCCAAGATAAATCCCAGAGTACCTCAAGATAAAGTCAATATCAATGGTTAAGAAAAAAATCTAGCTAGCCTAAAGCTTATACAAAGTACATGTATAAAGGTGCCCAAAGTTATATATATGCCGCATCATTAGTCCACTTCAATACTTAAGTAGCTAGATGATGAAACATGTACAAACATTAGCCACATATGTAGGGAAAGTTAGAAATCCAAGATAAATTATCTATGCTAATCACAAAGTTAAAAACCGCCTATAAATGAAAAGTATATACACCCATATATGAGATTCTATCTAGACTTCAGTAAGGCGGACACTAGAATACCTTAATCATCTGTAATCATTTTAGACATTGTATATTTAATATTTTTAAAAAAGATCATTAGTGGAAAATGGTCGAACCGACCTTGTAAATCCATTTTCGGCTCAATTGGAAAATAAGAAAGAATCTTCTCAATAGCGGACATAGAGACAAACTCGAAACCACTATAAATTTCTATGTTCTTAATTTTGGCACTTTTCATCCTACTACTTCCAACTAAACTTTTTTCCTTTCACCATTTTTTTGAACCACTACTTCTAGAGCTTGCATTTGTGTTTTATGGTGTTGAACTATGACAAAAAATCACTGCAACATTTTTAGGGCTAGAAGGAGGGTCATCCAACCTCTATTCCTACATACTACCTCCTATTATTTGCATTTTGTTAATATTTTACTTGAAAACAAAGTCAAATACTACTTAAAGGGAAATCCCCCATTCTTCAATGGTTGAGGAATTTGACGTTGAAACACCAGCTGAAATGGTAAACATAACTGTTACCGAAGAATATGTTCCTTTGGTTACTTTGTATGGACACTTTCGACAAATGATGCTACCATTTGTTGAAATATATTATAAAACACATGGACAAATATCAAGCCACTATAAAGAATACTATGGAAAGGATGAACAGAAAGGCATATTCTTTTGTTGATGAAGAGAGTCAACCACCAAGCCCAACCGAAATCTTGGTAAATAGCTAATGGCCGAGGAAGAACTTAAGGTTAAATTTACTAGAGATGCTGCTATTAAGGCTTGGGAAGAGTCTTCTCAGATAGCTCAAGAGGGTCAATTTGGAAAGTCCCCAACTTTAAGCTCTGAAAGGATAAGCCTCAATGGTGTAATTTGGGTTGATCTTAAAAGCAGAAATGTTGATATTGAAGATGCTAATCACCTAAGTCTCGGAAGAAACCAAAATAATGAAAGTTCGCTAAAGAAATTGATTGAACAAGTATAAAAACTTCAAGAAGAAAGGTATTGTTCTTATATGGAACCTAAAATTAAGAAAATTCAACCCTCGGCTAGGATCATGAGTACCGCATTACCAGTGGGATTACGAACCCAAAGCCATTACATGATGGATCAACTAATCTTGAAGATCACATCGCTTTATATATAATACAAATGTCGACCATTCATACATGTGATGAAGTTAAGCGTAGTTTCTTACCAAATACTTTGTTCTTACCTATACTAAACTGGTTTCATAACTACCTCCAAATCTTAATACATTCATATAGGTTGCTAACTGCATAATTTATGACCTAATTATCCAAATCAAGTGACGCTCAAACTGTTGTGAGTTTATTAGCAGGCATCCAAGAAAGGAAAAAGGGATTTCCTAAAGATTATAGCAAAGGATTTAAAGATATCGCTGCTAAGGTGGAAAACATGTCTGAAGAGTTAAAATTGATAGTTATCACTTTTGCGCTATAGAGAAATATCCCATTCTCGAATGACTTAATAAGGTAAAAGTGAACATCCCTAAATAATTCATTTACAGAGCTTAAAGAGAAATCTAAATCGAGTAATCAAAGAAGGCCCTAGGCAAGAGCTGAGAATGGACAGACAAAAGCCGAAACTTCGTCCTTGTAAAGAAACCGAGACGGGAGTTCCAAGCTATAGAATCTCCCTATTAACTAACTCTTTTTCATAGATATTTATCCTAGATACATGCACTAACATGAGATAGAATGCAATATCTGATAGTGGAAAAGGAAGGCACACCAAACCAACCAATGGGTCACATACTATTTTTCATAAATAAACACAATGATCACCATATTAAAGAATGCAGATTCCTTAAAGACTTTATCTAATGCTTATGAGAGCATGAAAACTTGAAGAGTTTGAAAGAGCCGGGTGTGTGTAGGGGGGCACAATGTTGGTTGAATATAAAATGCACAGTAATAAATAGAAGTGTCAAGATATTTGCCAGGAGCGCAAAATTTGTGAATATAATAATAGGAGGTCAACATTTGGTAGGGTCCAGTAACAATAGCTAGAAAGATATATCAATGAGCCCCATGAGGCCGAATAAAACATGTTTGAAATAAGAAGGTCCGAGATGATGAGGAAGCTTAGGTTACAATATTAATACGTAGTGTGTTAGCCATGCTCATAACGATCCCTTCATGATTACCACTCAAATTTGTCTCTCCGAGGTTTTCAAAATTATGTTGGATATTAGAGTAGCATAAACATCATTTTAAGCGTTCATTCAATAAGACAGGCTTACTCGAAGGCGTACTTAGGCCTAGCCAACAACATATCTAAATTTTCAGTGGCAAATGAGGCCATTCCTCTTAGGAATGAAATCTTCTGGAGAAAGTTGGCTCTGCAATATGCTTCTAAATAGTTAGAACTATGTTTGCTATAATGAACATAACCTCAATGTATAATGCCTTCTTTAAAAGGTCAGTCCTTGAACCTTTGATGGTCATGTTTCAACCAAACACTTATTGGAGAAATTCCCTACCAAGAGTTGTAAAGGTTATGTAAAAGAAGAGCAGTGGAACTCAAAAAAACTTTATTATGAAAGGTTGAATCTGATCAATAAAGAAAAATGTTTAGCACATGAGAACGATATCAAACCAAAAGGAAGAACCAATAAATACAAATAACTCAATCTACAAACCGATATCAAAATACTTTCCTCACTAAAAAGGAAATTAAAAGATATTTTAGTCATAATAACTTTGGAGTACTAAGATTCAGTTGAAAGTTCTTATGAGTTCCATCTAGACATGAAAATAAAACTATGGGAAAGATAGTTCAGATGCCATGTTACCAAAATAATTTGATGAGATACAGGTGGGGCCAAAGTAATAGATTTTTGGCTGAAAGAGAATGTCTGCTTACATAGTGCAAGAGGTTTCACAAGAAGAAATCATTCATCTTGAGTTAGAACCTATGATCGTAAACAAGAAGGCTGCATCACTAAATTTGAGTTGGATCCTATGACCGAAATCGAAAAGGCCACATTTATCAAAAGCCATGAAGTAATATTTATAGGTGCAAAGACCAAATCAAGAACATTAAGATTGGAACTTACCTTCTCCTATTAGTCCAAGAGGAACTGATAACATTCCTTCAAACTAGTGTAGATTCATTTTCATGGTCCTGTGGCAACATGGTGGGAATAGACCCTTCAGTTATATATCATTGCTTGATTATTGATCCCAAGTAACCTGTAGTAAGGAAAAAAGGATGACCTCTTGATAAGGTTTGATATGCCACTTAAACAAGAAGTTGAAAATTTTCTAAGAAATAATTTCACAAGGGATATTCAATATTCGAAATGGATTTCTAATCCAACCTTGGTAAAGAAATTGAATGGCAAGTGGAAAACTAGCATATATTTCACTAATTTCAACAAAGCTTGCCTAAAGGAACATTTTCCTTTGCCGAGAATGGATTAGTTAGCCGGTGCCATCTGTGGGAATCAATTATTATATTTGGATGCTTATATAGGCTATATCCAAATCTAGATGTTAAACCAAATAGAGCCGAGGATAGATTAGTTAGTCAGTGCCATTTGTGAGCATCAATTAGTTTTGTATGTGGATGCTTATTTCGTCTATAACCAAATCCCAATGTTTAAACCAGGTAGTGAACACACCATCTTCATTACTGATATAGGATTATTTTGCTACAAAATAATTCCTTTCAATCTCAAGAATACTGGGGAAACTTATGAAAGATCGGTCTATCATAATCTTATAAAGAAAATAGGTCGAAACATGGAAGTGTATGTAGACAATATGCTCATAAAATCAAAGCTATCTGGGAGCCATGTTTCGGATCTTGCCAAAATATTTGAAGTCCTTTGGACATACAACTTGAAAGTGAATCCCCAAAAATGTTCCTTCAAAATTGAATCTAAGAAATTCGCTAGCTTCACAGTGAGTGCAAGAGGGACAGAAGTCAATCCTATGAAAATCAGAGCTATTACCGGTATAAAACTGCCAACTAGTAGTGAATAAACTTTGAGCTTATATGGAAAGATCGCAATCCTTAATAAGTTAATACGACGATTGATTGAGAAATGCATTTTTTTAAATACACTAAAGAAACATACTACTTTCAAATGGACAACCTAATTCCAATTTACTTTTGAAAATTTGCAACGACGTCTTAGTAAGCCTCCAATTCTATCAAAGCCAATAGATGTAGAAGATCCTTTCTTTAATGAGTTACTTTGGAACAAATAGTAGTAAGGTCAGTGCGAGTCTGAGACGATGACAAGGTTCAACATCCTATTTTTTGTCTTAACAAAAGATTAGGTCCAGCTTAGATGCACGATTTGGCTATTAAAAGTTAGCCGGTCACCTAGTATTCACCGCATAGAAGCTTCGGGCTTACTTCCAAGCTCATCCTCTCAAAGTCAAAACAGTTAAACGTTTACGGCTAGTTTTTAGCACGCCCAAATGGGCTAGAACTTGGCCAATATGACATCTCATATTTTCCTAGAATTTCTATTTAGGGATAAAAACCGACAGATTTTATTTTTGAATGTACTTGTTTTAATGCCAATATCTCAATTGTTGACAAAACCAGACAAATTTCTTGGAAACTCTTTATTGATGGCGCCTCAAGTGAGCGAGGGCAAGAGATAGCTATGCATAGTCACTGTAAATAATACTGCATTGCAAAACTTGCCTTCTCAGTTATAAAATACATATTTGAATACAAATTTTAATTGTTGGACTAAAACGACAATCTCTATAAATGTTTCATAAATAAGGGTCTGCAGCGACTTATAACTAATCATAAAAAAAATTTACAAAATTATTAAGCTTGGAATCTAAGACCCTCTCTGAGAAAAATAAGTAAAGAAACCGCTCAATAATTTCAAAACCTACAACATCGAGAACATCCCCCAAGATTGAAATGCTATAACTAATGCTTTTGCCAAATATGCAAGCTATTTGGACGCTCAAGGATACAAATTCATTCTAGTGGAGTTTCTCAAATAACCAAGCATACAAGTAATAGAGAAATTTCTAGTTATAACTTGAGCTTAGGTAGCTTGAACTAAAATTCGACAGCTATTAGCGGTTAAGGAAAACTAGATGACTTCATATATTCGACACATAAAGGATGGCATCTTGCCTTCAGATTTTTCTAAAGCAAGTCATATAAAGTATAATGATCCGAGTTTTTCTATTATAAATGGAGTATTCTATAGAAGGGGCTACGCAACACCCTATTTCTGATGTTTAATAGCCATTGAAGCCAAAGGGCTAAGTGGCGAATGATGGCATATGTGGGAATCATTAAAGAGGCCATAAGTGGGTAGAAAAGATACTCAAATAAGGCTTCTATTGGCCTACGTTAGACCAAGACGAATTAGCATGTTCAAAGATACATGATGAATGCCAATTTTATGCTAAGGTATCAAGAGCTCTACCTAACAAGCTAACTCCTACAATGAGCCAATGGCCATTCGATATCTAGGGCATCGACCTTATATGCCTCTTCCAACCGTGAAAGGAAGGGAAATATTTGTAGCATTAGATATTGATTAATTTCATGAAATTGGTTAAAACCAAACCCCTAGAAACCGAACGGCATATAAGTTCGATGAAGTTATCATGAAAATATAGTGATGAGATTCAATCCCTAATAGTAGATAATAACAGATAATGACATGCAATTCGAAAGATGGCAATTCACTGAATACTTTGAGATCATGGCCTAATGAAGGGTTTCTCTTCATTGGCTCACCCACAGGAAAACGATGTAGTAGAAATAGCCTATAAAACAATAAAAACTTTCCTAGTGAAATCCGGAATAGGGAAAAAAGCAACCGGGTAGACGAATTTCCATTTCTTTTTATGGGATTACAAACAAGCTCTAAAACTTCAACGGGACATACCCCATTTTCTTTATTATATGACTACAAAGAAATGCTCATGGTAGAACTCAAAATATCTTCTCATTATAGACTATGTATAATGCTTAATAAAGCTCAAAACTCCAAGAAGAGTCATTCGGTTACTTGCTTGAACTTCGATATCAATCTACCATAAGAACGATAAAGTATATCAGATGAATAACTCGGTATTATATGCAAAAACCTGAAGTTCAAATGAGGAAATCTTGTCCTTTGCAAAATCATGTTGAACAATAAGGATCCTACCGATGGACCACTTGATCTAAATTGGGAAGGATTCCTCATCATCCATGAAGTCATTCCTTCGGGTTCCTATCGATTTAAAGTGGCCAGACAATAACATAATTCGTCGAATATGGAATTCAAATTATCTAAAACATTTCCATAGCATAATACAGTTTTAGGTATATATTTTAGTACAAGTTAGCCCTGGCCAAGTAGTACTATGCAACTATAAGGATTTCAAATATATAATTTTTTTTATTCATTTAAAAAATATTATGTATTTTAGCCATGAACAAGTAGTATCATGCAACAAAATTCCTTTCAAATATATCAAATTTGGTAGCCATGGTTAATTAGTGCCATGCAAGAGGGAGCCATGACAAGGAAGTGTCAGGAAGTTACAGACATAGAGCTTCCGCTAGTAGTTTTCTAAGAGACATACATGTACGAGTTGGCCTCAATGATTGAAGCATGTTACCAAAAGTTTAATAAAGTAAATTCTTGGCACAAGACTGGCCTATTTCCATAAATTTCAATCTATATTGCGGTTTTTGAAACTAGCACCGAAACCAATATGATATTGTGTTCGATCACTGGAATCCTACTGAAATTGCAATCTCTTTAAACAGCAGCATTAGGCCTTTTAGCATTATCGATTGTTCAGAAACTTTAATGTCAAAGCCATTTCAGCCCGGTCTCAAAAAGAAAAACTTTTAAAAGGCTATATTTTGACTCTAATAGTCCCCATAGTAAGACAATGAACTTTGATACAGTGGACCACCATAGTAAATTCAAAGTACGAGTCTATTGCCTAGAAAGTAAAGGACATGTTCATGGTTAAACCGACAAACAAAGTGATAAGCGTTTATCATGATATTTCAAAGTTGAAACAAGTATTTAAATGGATCAGAACGATTGGCCAAAACATTTAAAGGACAGGTACATGACTTTCTCGCAAAAAATTTCACTTGCTTAAAGTATCCGCTTAAAACATGGGGCTTTCCATGGATAATCCTCATAGATGCCAAAAAGTAATCCAATGAGTAACACCTCAAGTGGCTTGGATCGATTCCCTTTAACCTAGCATACCTAGCATAGATTGCATTACATTAATCCGTAGCTATCCCTTATGTAGAAGTAATTGATATGCCACCTATGCTCTATAATTCTCACTAATTGACGAGGTTGGAACCTTAAATCCTCATTATACAATGATGTTCGAACTTCAAATTTGTAACAATCCTCCTTGAGATGGGCCTAGTTTTCTACCCAGTAAAAGCCCATTGAGCCTTAATTCCATTTCGAGGCTAGTTGTAGGTTAGTATTATTGATAAAACAATTTGCAGAGCTTCTATCTACGCTTTCAGAATCTCATAAGGAAGGGAAAATAAAATAAGCACATATTTATGAAGCCAAATAACAAAAGTGCAATGTCAAAATGGTTCATAAAACATGTCTAATACGCATATTGGGCACATCAAAATAACATAAACAGATAATTTAAATAACCATCCATCAATCCACATCCATATTCTCTGCACTGACCATAGTCCCTAACTTGTGTGTTGTAATGAGGAGGGAAGGTCAGAACAACAATGTTCGATGAATGAAAACCTTAAGTTTTATAAAAATATTATATATATTGTAATCATTCGGATAAGTATTGCCTCTCATACTATATATATATATATATATATATATATATCCATGCATATCCCCACTATAATACCCTTAAATTGGGAAATAGGTTGACCACCCTATCATTTACTACCTAACCCCAGGTAAGCCACTCATGTCCTAGTACTTTCTAACTGTCATTGTATCAATCCTCTTGTAGGCCACTTACTACTCCTTGAATAAGGAAGGGTAGACTCTCCAAAATGTAATTTAATACCATGATCTTGAAGCGGACCTTCCACAAGGGATTGTTGTTGATGCACGTCAAAGATGCTCCCTAGTTTATGGCCCATAACCCAACTATGATGTCTAACATTAGATTGACTATTTGCAGGTACGGCTTGAAGGATTAGCTAGGCAGACTTATCTTAAGAATTTGGACTGACCTCGCATCCACCGTGGGTACCTATTATAGGCGATGTCCCACACCATAAAAAAAGTCACACTACTTATAGTCAGATAAGCTGGGCAGAATTTTATTGGCTTTTAACCGACCTTCCATACCTACAACATAGCCATATTTTCATTCCCTACTGTTCTACACTAAATTATGCCCATATCTATGTTTATTATATGCACACATATATAAAATAAATCTCATTAGTATTTGTGCATTTAAGGCCTTCAAAGGGATGCTCACTATTTTGCCTTAATTTATGGATTAATTTTCGTAATTATCCCTAACCCTTCTTTATTATATTGATTGTTGATTATTAATTTTCATTATGTGTCTTAATTATTTGTCTTAATTATTTTATTCATTATAAGTCTATATCTGTACGTGTAAGTTTTGAAGATTAAGGGAATATATAACCAAAATAATTTGTGTTCAATATAAATTCATTACGTTTGTTTGTTGTCTACTCGGGGTGGCATATTGTCAACTATAATTTCTATACAAGTTCTATTCGGGGTGGTATATTCAATCAACACAATAATTTAACAAGGCCCAATAGTACCAGTAATTTAACAACATAATTTAGACTTGCACATAATATAAAAATGGAATTTTAACATACAATTTCATTTTATATTATTATACTGGAGTACGTCCTCTTTTCCAAAGAAGAAATTTTATGATATAAACATCTAATAACCCATCCAAATTTTGAAACAATGGCATTGAAACAGGCTTATTTCTTTAAAGTAGGCAGTAACTACTAAGTAGAGTAGAAACCTCTTTTTTCCCTATATCGCATATATATTTATGTTTATTGGTTCTAGGGTTCTCTGTTATTGCAATAGAAAAGTGAAAAAGGGAATCAGATAGAATGTAAAATGTTTATCGTGCAAATATTAATAAAACCCAAACTAATTACATTAATATAAAATAATCAAGGTTTCAATTAATCCAAGAATTACATAATATGTGGAGATTTTGGGGTTTTGTATATGTAATAATCCGAATTTTTTAGGCATATGTCACTTGGAAGATAACAGGATTTGATTTGTTAAAATACTAATTTGTAAATTGAACAGATATAATTCTGATATATATATATATATATCTGAATATGCATATAGATAAATTTGAACTATAATAAATGCTGAATTGTTAATATTTGGATTGGTATTTATTTGATAATCCTCTGTTATAATTATTGAAATTGGATAATATTTGTTTAATGATCGTCTTTGATAATTATTCAATTTGGCAAAATTTTATCTTTTACAAATAAATATGTTCTCTATTATATATATATGTATATTTTAAATGGTTAGCTATGGTTTACATTCAAAATTTATATTCAAGGTTATTAAAAATATTTTTTTATATTTTTGCTACAATAAAGGTAGTATATGTATATAGTTAATTGCTAAAGTATTAAAGGTCAAAGTTTAAATAGAATTCTATTAAGATTCGTACTTTCTTTAAATACATACATACATAAGTATGAAGGTAAATAACAAGTATAACACTTACAATATATATAGATATACAAATAAATTTAAAGATATACATTAACAAAAACATAAGGCATGATTTAGTGCTCTAGACATTTGTAAGTTGTGTGATTTATGAAACCAACATTTGTAGCTTTTATAAAATATGAAAGGACAAGTGTCATTGTTTTATTTTAGTTGAAATGTATAGATTAATTCAGGATGTATATTTTCCTCTTCTGCTCATAAAATAAAATAAAGAAAATCAATCAAACTAACAGTAAAATCAAAATCTGTTCAACCTGTTAACTGAAGCAAGATAAGCAAGCTTCAGATCCTAATCCAACAACTGGAACTTGAAGCAAAGATCATCCCAACAAGATCAAATTCAAGATTCAGTTCTTGACCAGGGCAGTGCAAATCAAATTCAAGTACAGAACAAATTCCAGTTCAAAAGCAATTCCTTTGCTTTAAACAGAATTTAAGGTGAGTTAACAAAAGCTTTAAAACTAGAAATCTTGAATTGTTTAATGTATGATATAATCTGTGAAGAAAAGTTGAGATTATGATATGCATGGATTAGTATTGACTGGAAAATAGTTGAATTATTGAATTTATATACAAGTGCAGGACTGAGTATATATAGATAATTAGCCTCTGTTTGGTTTTAACAGGAAAAAAAATCATGTTTAAAAATCTATAACCCATGATATAAACAATTTTATGATTTGATCTTTAAAAGAAATTTGTGTGTATCTACCAGATATAAACTTTTAAATTTTTTCCAGGTACATATACTAAGTATTTATTTCTGATAAGAATGAGCAGTAAAAAAAATACAAGTCCAGAATTAGATTCTTAAATTTCTAAGCTTTGTTTATTTGAATCAAATTGTATTTGAATAAGTTGGTTTTTGGGAAAATTTAAAGCAAGAAGTTTTAAAAGCAAATCAAACTACAGTTCAAAACAGTATTACTCTCTGTTCCAAAACTTTGTTTTCAGGTGAGTAATTCCATATTTTAAAAGCTTAAGTAGATTTGAATCTACGCATATGGATTCCCGGACTAGATTTGTACTTTGCAAGTGTATATATTTGCATGAATCTCTGGATATATGTGTGCATCTGTTCTGTGCATAATGATTTAAACCGTTCTTCCCTGTTTAGACTGTAGAATTAAAAAAACAAAGCAAAAAATAACTCAACTCTTTATCTATGTGATATTAGGAATTAATTTTTAAATAAAATAAATTTTGTAGATGAGATTTTGGTTTTTAAAATAAGTTATGTATTATATGTTTAAAATTCACCTGGAATCAGTAAAACAGTTGATCTTTCCAAAATTGATGAAAAATTTAAATAAATTAATTTGTAAATTCAAGCATGTAAGTTGATTCAACTCTGGAAAACTCAATTTTTAAAACAAATTTCATGAGTTTTAGTCTTTCATTGGGTTTGCAATCTGGGAATGATCAGATTTTGGCTTTCGATCAACTTCTGGTGACTGGGAAGATTTTGGAGGTTGAGGTTTTGGCTGGAGCTAGCCTGGTGATCGTTGAGACTTGGAAAAATGACAAGGAGTTGGGTAGATCATCGTGGCGTCGGCGATAGTTCATTTGAGTTGATTAACCCTAGTTCTGTCGAAGTTAGGGAAATTGATCACAGTGGCTTCATTGGTGAATCGAGCTGCAAGTGCTTCTGGGAAAAGATGGCATGGGGACTTACGAGGCCGTGGACGGAGTTTGGAGAACTCTGGTGAACGGCGACGGTGGTTTAGGGGTAGTTTTCTGGTGAGGTCAGGTTTCATTTTCCACTGGAATACTAGAATTCGATTTGGGTTTGGTGGTGTTGAATTGATGGTCGAAGTCGACTCTTGAGTTCGTCGCCGACATATGGAAGGTAGCGGCGAAGGTCACAACGGCGTGAAGCATCGGTGTACGTGCACGACAAGGTTGGTGTGTCAGTGTTTTGGAGATGGAAGGTGACTCGGGTTGGGTCTCGAAGAGAAGCTCGGGATTGTAAGGGAAATGCTCGAGTTCGCTTTGGGTTTATAGGAAGGTGTTTCGTTTGTGAATTATCGTGATTTCCAGATTTTGGTGAAAGCTTGTGAAAGTTTAGTCAGATTCTAAGTGTATAGGTGGGTTCAAATATAAATTTTGAAATCTGGCTGTGAAAGTAAATAAAGTAAGACTAAAATGATTTAAACAAGTTTAAAAGATTTAAAGTATATTTTAAGATGAGTTAGTTTTTCCCACCGTATGTTTAAACAAGTTTTACACAGGTTTCAAGATCTGAACAATAAAGAATGTTTAAATTAATTTATTTTTAGTAATTATATATTTGGAAAATTTTGAAATAATGTTCTAAGTATTGTTTTAATGAAATGAATATTATAATTTAGATATAAATTAAAAAGGTTAATTATTTAATGTAATTAATGAAGGTTAATAAATTTATCAAAGCGTAATTACTTAGGGAAGTAATTAGGGAATGGTTAATGAGTCTAATTTAATTAAGGGGAATTGACTAGTGATTAAGATATAATTAACTAATGTAATTAATTTAAAGAAAATGGTTTAATTAACTAAGAAGGGTTAATTACTTGATTCATTAAGGGTTAGTTAATTAATGTGTGGGATTAATTAAAAGATAATTAATCGATGTAAATAATTCATTTAAGTAAGTAATTAAGAATCAATGTAATTAATATGGATGGGTAGAGGTAAATTAATTTGTGTGATTTACAAAAAATTAATTACTTATTTTAATTAAAGGATGATTATTCAAAGAAGATTAATTAAGATGGATAATAAAAGATGATTTATTAATTGATTGAAATTAATTAATGTTAAGTAAAGGAAAATTAAGTGATTAAGAAAAAATTAAAATTTAATTAGAGACAAATGAAGTAAACTTTGAAAGTGATAAATCTTGCATATGAATGATTTAATGATGTTAAAAGCTTTGAATTGGCTGATATCCGTGATGCGAAATATTACGTGATATGATATGTTTAAATGTACAGTGATGTTGTGATTATCTATCGATGACGATTTGCCATGTAAAAGTGACATCTTGTATTATAGTTGAAATGAATCTCACTTGAATAAGTTGGACTAATATTATATTGAATTCGAAGGGACATGAGTTGGGTATTGGTAAATTCCCGAAACCACTTCGATTCTTTTTTTTAAATAGATTCGTGAAATCAATAGGCTGGAATGAAATGATTTAAGTGAATTGGATCATTTAATCTTAAGTTTTGGTACTTAGAAAATTGATTGGTGAATAAGAAATGATTATAAGAAATTGGAATTTATACATTGATACGAGTTACCTCGGGTTTTATATGAGTTGTATGCTTCGTATTCCTTGTTTGGATGGGTATACTCACGCTGGTTTCCAGCCTGACCCGGGTGTTACTTTGATGTAATGCTCGGGTCAGACCGAGTATTACAGCTTTTCAGGTAAGGACGTTCTGGAGTTCAGGAGGCGAGCTGGATGGTAGGAACGTATGGAGTGTTTTCCGCTGTGTGTATTTTGGCTGATTATCCGGGACATGTTATTTTAATCTGCCCAGTGTTGTGTAATGTTGTAACTCTGATGTATAAAAATATAAGTGTACTAATACAGTTATTCTTTGTAAAACTGTTATTTATGTGATATTATATTTTGATCCGCTGCGAATGTGAGATTTCTGTGACTTGTTTCTGTTTCTTCTTCTTTCTCTTCTTCTTTTCCTAACTATCTGGAATTTTCGGAATCAAAATTTCTGGGTCGTTACATTTGGTATCAGAGCAAGGCTAAGCGAGAACCTTGGCTCTGGTGGGATTACTCATTAAGGACAGGGTCAATGTATCCTAGAATGAGTTGACTGTATATATATATATATATATATATATGAGAGCGTACTTGTTACTTTCTTATATTAAGATTTTAAATGACTTTGTAAGAATATATTTTGATATATGTAGCGATATTTCTTTCTAACAAATATTAAGGTAATTGGTTGTTAAATTTTTGGAATTAAATTAAGTGGTAATAGAAATACAACCAAATTGAAGTTAAATTAAAGATAAGTTCAAAATGGATTCAAACTGAAATTCAAATCTTGAAGTTGGGGAAGAATTTCAAATTAAGATGAATTAGAATTGGTTTCAAACCAGAGAAATAGAATGGTTATTGTGTTTAATAATGGGATGATTGTTTTCCAATAAACAATAAAATGTTTTAAGTGTTGAATATGCGCTTTGCGCTTATATGATTTTTGTTTGATGATAATAAACATATATACATTCGTTTAAATGTATTTTTTAATATACTATTTTATTTTTCACAGATTAAATAAATATTTGCTGAATAAAATAAATAACACGGAATTTGAATTCAAACAAATATTTTATTCAAACAAATATTTATTACAATTTTGAATAGTATACAAATTCAAGCTCTCACTATTCACTATACAACTTTGATACAAATTCAATTACATCACTATTTTACATTGATAACCTCAATACATATCACTCACACTCGTATTTATCTTCAACTGCATTCCAGTTTGAATCCAGCATCTGAGCAATCTGCAAAAATATAAACTAACGCAGTAAAATTGAAGATAAAATATTTTTGCAATTCAAAAATAAAAGATAATTTTTGAAAATATGATTTGCCTCAGTTATTTGGGTTGTTCGTCATAATTTAAATTTGAATTCATCATAAATGAACAACTTG
Source organism: Allium cepa (assembly GCA_030765085.1). NCBI lineage: Eukaryota > Viridiplantae > Streptophyta > Magnoliopsida > Asparagales > Amaryllidaceae > Allium > Allium cepa. The sequence continues at coordinate 952,894,148 of CM060941.1, read as the reverse complement.
TGACATACACAGTGTATTACTGTATATGTCACAAGGCCGTGCACACCGATATACACTTGATTAATTTACAAGGACAGGCGAGCACAGGTCAAACCCAAATGAAAAACCGGGTTCAACTCACGTGCAATAACATTGAAAATCACAACACGAGCACAAGGTCAAAGCCGAGTTTTAAAACTGGATTCAACACAAGGCAACATGACATGAATGAAACGAAGACCAACATCAAAACGGACTGCAACAATCATGTATGCAGATCAGGTCAGACCAGGCAGCAACATGCTTGAAGACCACAGCAAAACCAACAGTGGCAGTTAAAGCAACATCAAGTTGAAACAGTTTCATGTAACAGATAATGCACAGGATACATGATTGGTACACAAACAATAAGCTGCGGTAAAGCACGAACATGTGTGGACAATGAAAACCAAAGCCAATAGTATCGAATACAACATAGCCAGAGCCACCAAAGTGCAGAGAAACTACAGAGTGGCAGCAGTTCAGATGACATAACTAGTCTCGACCAAATTCAGAAAGGCAATGCACCAATACAAACTCCAATGACTCAAGCAACATGTCCAGGTACAACATGACAATGATCAAATACAACAAACATGTATGCAGCATCAGGCCAGACACTTCAATGATCAAACAGGGATGAATACAATGTCAAAGCACATACAACCAAGTTGTCAACAATGACCATGACTCGAGTGCATGTTAAGGCACAGTGCTATCAAAAAAACCAAAGAACATCAAAGCCAAGGAATTCAAGTCATAGCAAAATCAACCATATTCCAATTTATAGTTTTTAAAATGATCGAGGCTAAAAATATGCAAACTCAAGCATATATATGAACAAATCAGGGTATAGCCAAAGTCAGTTAACATCAACATAGTTTTATGCATCAAAGAAACAATTCTAGCCGTGTAACTGAGTCAAAGCCAGAAACAATGCAAGTAGACCAAACGAAGAATATGCAGTGTACTATAATACAACAGTGAGCACATTCATATGTACAAATGCAAAGAACAGTGGTGATGCAGTGCAACAGCTACGACTGCTTCGAACTAACTACTGAAACAAGTACAGTGCATCAAGACAAGTGTGCCAGAGAAAGAAAGGTCACAACACAGCATCATGAATATGCACAGTGGCAACACCACAAATTAACTGCAACATTTCCACGAATGCAATGCTAATTCGAAGTTCATGTTAAACCGATCAGAAGATGGCCAGAGATTACAGTTCTCAGTGAAGTCGAAAAACAGTAAACAAGCTATAGTTTAAATCACGAAATCAATGCTACAGTGGAGGAACGCAAAGATGGCCGAAGCAAGCACAAGAATTCACAAATCAAAGTCGTAATCGAAATCAAAGTTGAACAGGTCAGAGACGTGGTGACAAAAATTTGACGAAGTCAAAAATAACACCGTGATGAACAAGGCAATTTCAAAGCCGTGAGTAGCAAGTAAAGCATCAAATATACGATTGTGAACAAGTCAGAAAACATCTCAATCATCGAAGTATAATCAAGCGGCCAGAGATGAATAATTGACAAATTCAAATCTATCTATGCGAACGAGAAAATAGGGTAACAAACCCTATAAATGCCCTAATCATCATCGGCAATCAATCATCGAGTTCAAGCAAACAAATCAGAAGAAGAAAAGAGATAAATCACATACCACTCAGATAACTCGATCGAAAATTGGGAGAACCATGTGCTAAGCAGAGAGATCATCGATTGACGAAGCAACAACGCCAATCCATTCATTCAATCGAGAAATAGAAGTCGACAGCCCCAGTTTTCACAAGCCCTAATTCAGTTGCAAAGGAACGAACGAAAGAAGGAACTAAAGCCGACATTGATAAGAGAAGATAACAGGGCCGTGTTTTACTTGAGTAATAATATTTTAAGGGCCGGCCTTGTTTTATTTCTAAAGGCTTTAGTTTAATTTTTAATTAAGGGTTATTGTAACTTTTATTTGTGTTTTTAATTGTTTGTTTTTTACTTTTCAAGTCAAAGAATTTGTAAATCACCACCTAGGTTGTAGGTAGTGTCAGATTGTCTAGTTAGAATTAGTTCAGTGAGCAGGGTGTGCGAGTTTGCAAAGTTCTATTGTAGGCGGGAGCAGAGTTTGCGAGTAAGCGAAGCTCTATAGGCGGGAAGCAAAGTTTGCGAGTAAACGAAACTCTATTGGCAGGAGCAGGGTGTGCGAGTCTAGTAGAGTGTTTGTGAGCAGGAGCAAATATTTGCGAGCAGGGTGTGCGAGTTTAGTAGAGTGTTTGTGAGCGGGAGCAAATGTCTGCGAGTCTAGTAGAGTGTTTGTAAGTGTGATACTGTTTAATTCTAATAGAAATCTGTGAATGCAGCAGTAGGCAGGGGTTGCCGAAGCTGGGTAAATTTTGTGTGTGATTTACTTTACTGCATATTTATTTCTGTAGTTTATTTCTGTGTTTAAATCGAGAAAATTTGGTATAACCCTATTCACCCCCCCTCTAGGGTTAATGTAGATCCTACAAGTGGTATCAGAGCCCGGTATATTTTTTATTTAACTCTAGAGTCATGAGTCTACAAAATAATGCTTTTTCTGAGGGGCAATCTATTGTTAGGCCACCCATGTTTAACGGGAACGATTATGCTTATTGGAAAGTTAGGATGGGTATCTATCTTAGTTCTGTTGATTATGATGTTTGGGATATCATTGAAACTGGCTATAAACCTCCCACTATAATCGTTGGAGATACTGAGATTCCTAAACCTAAGGATAGGTGGGATGCTAACGATAAGAAATTGAAAACGACAAATGCTAAAGCCATGAATGCTTTGATATGTGCTCTTGATAAAAATGAATTTAATAGAATTTCTCATTGTACAACAGCACAGGAAATATGGCATACATTGGAGGTGACACACGAAGGAACTTCTCAAGTCAAGGAGTCTCGGCTAGCCCTATTCAGCAATGAATACGAAAACTTTGTGATGGACAAAGGCGAGAGCATAAAGGATATGTTTGGACGCTTTTCAACCTTGGTATACAATGCTAGAGCGCTTGGGAAGGTATTCACTGAGGTAAAGCTTGTGAGAAAGATACTACGAGTCTTACCGATGAACTTTGAGGCAAAAGTCACAGCAATCCAAGAATCGAAAGATTTGAGTAAACTAAGCATGGAGGAGTTGATTGGCAACTTGATGACATATGAGCTTGAGTTAAAAGCAAAGGAAGAACGCAACAACTCCGAACCAAAGAAGAAGACGATTGCCTTATAGAGCAAAGAAGAAAGCGATAAATATGAAGAAGATCCAATTGAAGAGCTTGCAATGGCTTTCAATAATCTTAGAAAATGGTCGAGATTCAAGCCACGCAAGAAGAAAACAAGTTGTAATAGGCCAAAAGATTCCGAAAATTCCGATAATGAACTGACGTGTTATAACTGCAACAAGCCTGGCCACATCAAAGCAAAATGCCCACTTCTCAAAGACAACAAAGGAAAGAAAAAGAAAAAGAACGCTTTTGCAGCAACTTGGGATGATGAAGAAGGAGAGGAAGTTTCGGATAGCAGCTCGGAGGAGGCTAACTTGTGTCTTATGGCGAAATCAAATTCAGAAGCAAGCTCCGACGAATCTAGTGAGGCAGGTGAGTATTCCTATAGAGATCTTGTTTTTATGTGTCTTGATCTTACTAAGGTAGTGGATACTCTTGAATCTAAAATAGAAAAACTGAAATCTGATAGGAGAGAATTTGCTCGTGAAAATTTTAGGTTAAAAACTGAACTTAAAAATATTCAAAACCTTGAATGTAACCAATGTAAAATTTTAGATTCAGAATTGACAAGACTTAAGAATAACTCTGAGAATCTTGAAAAAGAAAACTTGAATCTTAAGGAAACCATCGACACTAGGAAAAAGGATTTTATAAATCGATGCACCTCACTTGTCACTGAAAACTCAACATTAAAAACCAAAGTCCAAAATCTTGAGAAATCCCTGAATAACTTTTCAAAAGGAGAAAAATCATTCAAAATGTTATTGGGAAATCAAATTTTTGCTAACAATAGAAAAGGACTAGGTTTTGGAAAATCACAAGATGATGATAAAGGTAAAAGTATTGCTCGATCTGAAATAATTAGACATCATAGTCATAGGAACACAAAATTTAATCAAGTCAATTTAATGTGCTCGATTTGCAGAAAATTTGGACATAATCAAAATAATTGTTGGTATAGACCCAAACATTTAAAAACTATACCGATTTGGGTTCCAAAAGGCACAAATATAAAATCTTTGAAAGTCAAACAAATTTTGGTGCCAAAAGGAACATATATAAATAGTTTTGGGTCTCCACAAACATATGTTTCATATTCTGCCACTAACAATCATGGACCTATAAAAACAAATAGGTCACATAAATCTTTCATCATGTAGGTGTGGTGGCAGGCTAAGGAACAACAACACTGTTCTCTGGATTTTGGCTGTTCCAGAAACACAACGGGCGACAAAGCAAAGTTCCTTAGCCTAGTTCAAAGGTGACAGAATCACAGTGGACAATGACGAAAAATTATCGTAAAGGTAAAACAGGTAAATTTATTTTTGAACGATATATCAAATGTGATAATCTGCACCATAATCTGAATTAAATCAGCAAATATTGAGATAAACAAAGGATGATGATTTTGATGCTATGATTCTTTTTCAAAATATTGACTAACCATCTTTAAATAGAATTACTTGGAGTAATTATGATGGTTGACTGATTCGGACTTAATTGATATGATTTTTTGACTTGTTCTTATTTATGACATTGATTTGTGCTTAAATGATGACCAATCAGATTTTCAATTTTGAACTAATTTATATAAATTTGTTCGGTCAAATGATGGTTACTCATGCTACACCTAGATATATTTGTTTTGATATTTTGGTCACTGCTTGTAAATTTGCACGATTTCAAATTCATGTGAAAAAGGATTTTAAAAAATTGTTGAAACCTTAAGAAATTGTTTTTGAAATAATTATGATGTTGATTGACTGTTGATTACTCATGAACTTGTTTATCCTATGGTTTCTGAAATTAACACCATGATATGTGTTTGAGTGTTAACACGGCTTCAATTCAAATTCAAAAGAATGATGTTAAGTTTGAAATTTTTGGTGCACACTCCATTGTTCAACGAGTGAATATTGAGTGAAATTTAAATTCAGATGCAGATTACACTGGTAATATAGTTGATAGAAAAATTACTAGTGGAACGTCATTAATTTTTTAAAAACATTCATTTGCTGCATCGTTTTTTCGAAGAAAATATCTGCATATTTTTCACTTGAAATAATTTTCAAATAGCAGAAAATTTTCTTATAAAACCCCTCGAGAAAATCATGTATTGACCATATTTTCAGATTAGACATTCTTATTTGATTTTAAATGACAAATTTTGACTAATCTGACTTCCTTTGATTATCGAAAAGATGAATAGTGATTGAAAAAGAGATGAGTGTTGATATTTATCATATATTATAACTCGAGAAAGTATAATTAGAAAATTTCTTTAGAATTTCATAACAAGAGTTATAAAAACTTTTTGTTGGGTAAAAATTCCATGACCATTTCTATTTCTATCATCTTTCTACCGACCATCACTCATCAAGATCATATTTAGTATGTAAATTTGTGGTAGTTTACGAAGGAAATCATTTGTTCTTCAATATCTTTAAATCTGTGAAGGAAATTATTTGTGCTTCAACTTATTATATTTAGCAATAAAAATAAATATCCAAAGTATTCACTCTCATTTAAAAGTCCTCACGGTTATGCATGGGTGAATTACTTGGATTTTTGATTATGTGCTTCCATGCTCATTTAAAAGTCCTCACAGTTATGCATGTATGGAACGCATATCAAAATTAATTGATTCAAATAGACAAGTTGATTCTAATCCCATTTAAAAGTCCTCACGGTCATGCGTGGTTAGAAGATACTTGATTTCATTTTTTTAAATAAAAATTGTGAATACTACTAATCTCATTTAAAAGTCCTAACGGTTATGCATGGTTAGTAGATATTCAAATTTCCTGAAATAAATATACCACAAATAGATAGAATTGTATGATTTTTGATGATTTTATCCCCATCACTTCTGAAAGTGGAATATGCGCTTGACAAGGGTAATTATGATTTTTGTTTGAGTTTTATTGAAATTTAATATTTATATTCAATTGAGTTAAATGTTTGATTCATGTCTATCACTTCATCCCTATTTTTATAACACTGTTATTCTTTTGCTGATAACAAAAGGGGGAGAGAAAAGTTAAGATTTTGTCAAATAGAATCAAGCAAAGGTCAAATAATTTTCCATTTGCATATAGGCTCATTTACATATTTTTATTTGTATGCATATATGTAGGGGAAGTATCATGTAGAGAGGAAGCATTCAAATAGGGGGAGCAAATTGAACAATCAAATACATTTAATACATTCAAAATCTTAAATATATGTTTGTTATCATCAAAAGGGGGAGATTGTTGAATATGCGCTTTGCGCTTATATGATTTTTGTTTGATGATAATAAACATATATACATTCGTTTAAATGTATTTGTTAATATACTATTTTATTTTTCACAGAATAAATAAATATTTGCTGAATAAAATAAATAACACGGAATTTGAATTCAAACGAATATTTTATTCAAACAAATATTTATTACAATTTTGAATAGTATACAAATTCAAGCTCTCACTATTCACTATACAACTTTGATACAAATTCAATTACATCACTATTTTACATTGATAACCTCACTACATATCACTCACACTCGTATTTATCTTCAACTGCATTCCAGTTTGAATCCAGCATCTGAGCAATCTGCAAAAATATAAACTAACGCAGTAAAATTGAAAATAAAATATTTTTGCAATTCAAAAATAAAAGATAATTTTTGAAAATATGATTTGCCTCAGTTATTTGGGTTGTTCGTCATAATTTAAATTTGAATTCATCATACACGAACAACTTGTGACATACACAGTGTATTACTGTATATGTCACAAGGCCGTGCACACCGATATACACTTGATTAATTTACAGGGACAGGCGAGCACAGGTCAAACGCAAATGAAAAACCGGGTTCAACTCACGTGCAATAACATTGAAAATCACAACACGAGCATAAGGTCAAACCCGAGTTTTAAAACTGGATTCAACACAAGGCAACATGACATGAATGAAATGAAGACCAACATCAAAACGGACTGCAACAATCATGTATGCAGATCAGGTCAGACCAGGCAGCAACATGCTTGAAGACCACAGCAAAACCAACAGTGGCAGTTAAAGCAACAACAAGTTGAAACAGTTTCATGTAACAGATAATGCACAGGATACATGATTGGTACACAAACAATAAGCTGCGGTAAAGCATGAACATATGTGGACAACGAAAACCAAAGCCAACAGTATCGAATACAACATAGCCAGAGCCACCAAAGTGCAGAGAAACTACAAAGTGGCAGCAGTTCAGATGACATAACTAGTCTCGACCAAATTCAGTAAGGCAATGCACCAATACAAACTCCAATGACTCAAGCAACATGTCCAGGTACAACATGACAATGATCAAATACAACAAACATGTATGCAGCATCAGGCCAGACACTTCAATGATCAAACAGGGATGAATACAATGTCAAAGCACATACAACCAAGTTGTCAACAATGACCATGACTCGAGTGCATGTTAAGGCACAGTGCTATCAGAAAAACCGGAGAACATCAAAGCCAAGGAACTCAAGTCATAGCAAAATCAACCATATTCCAATTTATAGTTTTTAAAATGATCAAGGCTAAAAATATGCAAACTCAAGCATATATATGAACAAATCAGGGTATAACCAAAGTCAGTTAACATCAACACAGTTTTATGCATCAAAGAAACAATTCTAGCCGTGTAACCGAGTCAAAGCCAAAAACAATGCAAGTAGACCAAACGAAGAATATGCAGTGTACTGTAATACAACAGTGAGCACATTCATATGTACAAATGCAAAGAACAGTGGTGATGCAGTGCAACAACTACGACAGCTTCGAACTAACTACTGAAACAAGTACAGTGCATCAAGACAAGTGTGCCAGAGAAAGAAAGGTCACAACACAGCATCATGAATATGCACAGTGGCAACACCACAAATTAACTGCAACATTTCCACGAATGCAATGATAATTCGAAGTTCATGTTAAACCGATCAGAAGATGGCCAGAGATTACAGTTCTCAGTGAAGTCGAAAAACAGTAAACAAGCTATAGTTTAAATCACGAAATCAATGCTACAGTGGAGGAACGCAAAGATGGCCGAAGCAAGCACAAGAATTCACAAATCAAAGCCGTAATCGAAATCAAAGTTGAACAGGTCAGAGACGTGGTGAAAAAAATTTGACGAAGTCAAAAATAACACCGTGATGAACAAGGCAATTTCAAAGCCGTGAGTAGCAAGTAAAGCATCAAATATACGATTGTGAACAAGTCAGAAAACATCTCAATCATCGAAGTATAATCAAGCGGCCAGAGATGAATAATTGACAAATTCAAATATATCTATGCGAACGAGAAAATAGGGTAACAAACCCTATAAATGCCCTAATCATCATCGGCAATCAATCATCGAGTTCAAGCAAACAAATCAGAAGAAGAAAAAAGTTAAATCACATACCACTCAGATAACTCGATCGAAAATTGGGAGAACCGTGTGCTAAGCAGAGAGATCATCGATTGACGAAGCAACAACGCCAATCCATTCATTCAATCGAGAAATAGAAGTCGACAGCCCCAGTTTTCACAAGCCCTAATTCAGTTGCAAAGGAACGAACGAAAGAAGGAACTAAAGCCGACATTGATAAGAGAAGATAACAGGGCCGTGTTTTACTTGAGTAATAATATTTTAAGGGCCGGCCTTGTTTTATTTCTAAAGGCTTTAGTTTAATTTTTAATTAAGGGTTATTGTAACTTTTATTTGTGTTTTTAATTGTTTGTTTTTTACTTTTCAAGTCAAAGAATTTGTAAATCACCACCTAGGTTGTAGGTAGTGTCAGATTGTCTAGTTAGAATTAGTTCAGTGAGCAGGGTGTGCGAGTTTGCAAAGTTCTATTGTAGGCGGGAGCAGAGTTTGCGAGTAAGCGAAGCTCTATAGGCGGGAAGCAAAGTTTGCGAGTAAACGAAACTCTATAGGCGGGAGCAGGGTGTGCGAGTCTAGTAGAGTGTTTGTGAGCGGGAGCAAATGTTTGCGAGCAGGGTGTGCGAGTCTTGTAGAGTGTTTGTGAGCGGGAGCAAATGTCTGCGAGTCTAGTAGAGCGTTTGTAAGCGTGATACTGTTTAATTCTAAAAGAAATCTGTGAATGCAGCAGTAGGCAGGGGTTGCCGAAGCTGGGTAAATTTTGTGTGTGATTTACTTTACTGCATATTTATTTCTGTAGTTTATTTCTGTGTTTAAATCGAGAAAATTTGCTGTAACCCTATTCACCCCCCCTCTAGGGTTAATCTAGATCCTACATTAAGGAAGCAACCATTTAGAGAGAGTAACTTGTAAATTTGAAAGGATGTAAATTAAAGTGGGTTTCCAATTGTGAAGTTCTGAATTCTAAGTCTAAACATTTGGAATTGTTTTCAAAGTGTTAAAGGAAATAATATTATTCAAACTATTTTGAATGTAATCTTATTCTAGAATAAGAAGTTGTTTGTAAAATTTAAAAGAACTTATTTTGAATTAAAACCAAGGGTGGTTTAAATTTTAAAATTCGGCTTGATGGGCCAAGAAGAAAATATGTATATATGTGAGGAATATACATAATACCAAAGATGGTTTGAAATAAACTCTATGTGTTGAGTTTTAAATTTGGAATGAGATGTGATACCCGAAGTGATAAGTTTTTGAGCTTAATAAGAGGAAAGATTATTAATTTGATGTTTAAAATTTGAATGGGAATTCAAATTGTGTAAATTTGACTGGATTAAGTAAATTGAATTTAACTTGGAAGAAGTTAAATAAGTTTGATTGATCAACCCGATTTTGAAATTTCAAGTTGAAAACCAGGGAAGTTAAATGGTTAATTTGAGTTGGGAGTTTGGGTGATCTCAAAATGGGTTTGAGATCTGAAAATTGAGTATGGATGGATGTTTTAGAATAAATTAGAGGATATCACCCTATTATTATTAAAAAATAAAAATAATAAATAAAGGGTAATTTGATTTAAGGGGTTAAATCAACATTTAAAAATTTAACTCGAATTTATATAATTCGGGATAGTTTAAATTTGAAATTTGAATTGAATCAGTTCAAATTGAATTTGATTTAAATTAATTGGATTTATGATTAAAGATGTATAAGATTAACAATTCAAATGGAAATTTTAATTGGATTGGTTTGAAATGATTTGAAATCTGAAATGGGTTCAATTTGAAATTAGTCTAAATTGATTTGAATAATTTGGAATTGTAATTAAAGTTGAATAATTTTAAATTCAAATGGATTTCGAATTGAATTTCGGAGGCAATCAAGAATAATTCAACTTGATTTAGAAATGGAGTTTGGAATTGGGATTGATTCAAACTGGAGTTGAAATGAATTGGAGTTGGGACTAGTTCATTGAAATTTATTTAAATTGGTAGAATTTGAGATCAAAGTTGAATAAAGTTAAATTTGGAAAGAAACTAAGGTTAATTCAACTTGAATTGGGGATAAATCAATTTCGATGGAAATTGAAGTTATTTAATTGGAATGAAGTCAATTTAAATGGAAGTGGAAATTTAAATTGAATTGATGGAATTGGAGACTGGGTATTGAACAATTTGACTCTGGAATATTTTCAAAATAAATTGTTTTAGTACAAATCTATTTTTCCACACTATTTACTATACAACTTTTCTTATACTTGTTTTACAATTATTTTTGAAACTATTTAACAATTTTTCAACTGTTTTATAAACTAATTACTTTTTTACAACTACTTTATAACTAATTATTATTTTATAATTACTTTGCAATCATTTAAAATTTCTATAATTATTTGAATATTTTCCAACTATTTTTAATTACTTAACTATTTTTAATTACTTAACTATTTTACAACTATTTTACAAACTAACAATTGTTTTTCATTCAACTACTCATCTATTTTTATATTCTTCAAGCTATTTTCAAAATTTAAGCCGATCAGAGTGCAAACTGTTCATGATTAAATACCCAATTGAGATAAGAATTGAGGTGATAATCCAAATGGGATTGAAGCAACTGTGAATAGGGAATTGAAAATAAAGTGAATGTGAATAGGAAAGGGGATTGATTTGGTTAATAATCAATGAAGATAAATACGTAGTATGTACTTATATTATTCTATTCGCATATTGATTTGATCCAGATTCGAGCACAGAATTTCGAAATAATTATATCGATCTGAGTTAGGACTTTCCACTCAATTTTCGATGGCGAACCTGGATATGGATTTTTGATTGGTTCTGGATATTCTCTATCATAGTTATGGCGATGCAAGGAGAATGACTGTTTCTGATCAAGAAACCAGATCTGATTCCGCACTAGGAAGTCGGGTGGACGATACTAGTTCGGAAGTGAAATTGTGTGATTGAGTGAGCGATCAGATTGATATTGCGTACGGATGATATGTGTACATCGTACGGATTGGAATGAAATTGATATTGAAAGTGTATAGATAAGAACTGTAAAATGGATTTTGAAGTGGAAATATATTTTTCGAAATATATAATGAAGTAAAGTGGAAATTTGATATTTCTATGGTAATAACTTACTTTTTAGAAGTAAGTAATTTGGTAGGTGATTTATAGTGTAATCAAATTTGAATATTTGATTTGAAATAAATAAAGTTATATATATTTGTTATGTAAGATAAATCTCCCCGTGTTGAATCTATTTCCGAAAGGAAAAGATTTTTGAAAGTGTTTGAAGTATAAAAAGGGTTTTATACAAGTTTGAAATGATCATAAGATTTTTAAAGATTATATATATATATATATATATATATATATATATATATATAGGATCTTATGAGAATGATTTGGAAAAGGTTTTGGAAACCTTTGGATTTGAAAAGGCTTTTGATTTTTGGGTAAAATCAATATTGGAATTTGGAAAAGCCTAATTTGAGAATTATCGATTTTGGTATAATCGATTTTGAGAAAGGAGATTTATACGAGATTCATACTAGGTGTATGGTATTGGAAGATACTATATGTGTATAGTATAAAGTGTTTTGGAAATGGATATGGAGAAAAAGGCGCTCTCTTGGGATGAACTTCTCAGGAGTACCATAGGTTGGTACTGCCTTGAGCCTCTAAGGGGGAGGTTCTAAAGTTGATCCTGTGAGGAGTCCGGACAAACTAGTTCCTGAGGATTATTGGGTAGCCAATGTCGAGGGCGCTGATGCCTACAGAGGCATTTGGGTTATGCTGTGACGACAGTGTAACTCGATGTCGCTGCGATCTACTGTGTGGACCATAGCGGAAATCGTGTGGAGGTGAGTGTCAACAGTCTGCGCTTGATTTTTCCGGGAAGGCAAAGTAACATCGATAGGCTGCGATCTATGGTCAAGTAGAGTGGAGAAGTTTCATTCTTTTGGCAGCGAAATTCGAGGGCGTTGAGGCCTACAATTATATAGTTTTTTGCTGTGATAGCAACGTAACCCCAGTTGTAGCTGCGATCTGTAGCGGGTTCCATGGTGTAATCGAGGGGTGTGGAAGCCTATAGTTATCTATGGATTTTGTCGGCATGGCAACGTAACCATCGGGTTAACTGCGGCCATGAATGGGGGTGATGATTTCCAGAGCATTCTCACCAAAGATTATCCTCTATTTTCAAACACTGTTTTTTATATTTTCAATAAAATTATTTTCCAAATTATTTTCACTGGGTGTTGAAAAGGGTTTACCAAGTATTTATAGATTTTCAGTCCTACGTCTGATCAACGTGTAACCAAATTTCTGTAAGAACTAGGATGGACTTGATGAAAAATCGAGTTATAAAAAGTATTTTTATAAAACTATTTTGACAATATTATATATATTTATAAGTGTTTTAAAACGATCAAAGGAAATTTATCTGATTTTAAGCATTATAATAAATTCTGGTTTCATTTCTTTTCGAGGACGAAAAGATTCTATGGAGGGTGGAATGTGATAACCCGAATTTTTTGGGCATCTTTCACTTTGAAGATAACATGATTTGACTTGTTAAAATACTAATTTGTAATTGAGCAGATATAATTCTGATATATACATCTGAATATGCATATAGATGAATTTGAACTATAATAAATGCTGAATTGTTAATATTTGGATAGGTATTTATTTGATAATCCTCTGTTATAATTATTGAAATTGGATAATATTTGTTTAATGAGCTTCTTTTATAATTATTTAATTTGGAAATTATTTATCTTTTACAAATAAATATGTTCTCTATTATATATATATGTATATATATATATATGTACGTATGTATATTGTAAATGGTTAGCTATGGTTTACATTCAAAATTTATATTCAAGGTTATTAAAAATAATTTTTTTTTATATTTTTACTACAATAAAGGTAGTATATTATTTACTTGCTAAAGTATTAAAGGTCAAAGTTTAAAATAGAAATCAATTAAGATTCATACTTTCTTTAAATATATACATGCATAAGTATGAAGGTAAATAGCAAGTATAACACTTACAATATATACACACACACACACACATATAAAAACAAATTTAAAGATATGCATTAAAAAAAACATAAGGTATGATTTAGAGCTCCAGACATTTGTAAGTTGTGTGATTTATGAAACCAACATTTGCAGCTTTTATAAAATATGAAAGGACAAATTGTTATTGTTTTATTTTAGTTGAAATGTATAGATTAATTCAGGATGTATATTTTCCTCTTCTACTCATAAAATAAAAAAAATCGATCAAACTAACAATAAAATCAAAATTTGTTCAACCTATTAACTGAAGCAAGATAAGCAAGCTTTGGATCCTAATCCAACAACTGGAACTTGAAGTAAAGATCATCCCAACAAGATCAAATTCAAGATTCGGTTCTTAACCAGGGCAGTGTAAATCAAATTCAAGTACAGAACAAATTCCAGTTCAAAAGCAATTCCTCTGATTCAAACAAAATTTAAGGTGAGTTAACAAAAGCTTTAAAACTAGAAATCTTGAATTGGTTAATGTATGATATAATCTGTGAAGAAAAGTTGAGATTATGATATGCATGGATTAGTATTGACTGGAAAACAGTTGAAGTATTGAATTTATATAAAAGTGCAGGACTGAGTATATATAGATAGTTAGCCTATGTTTGATTTTAACAGGAAAAAAAATCATGTTTAAAAATCTATAACTCATGTTATAAACAATTTTATGATTTGATCTTTAAAAGAAATTTGTGTGTATCTACCATTTAAACTTTTAATTTTTTTTTCCGGTACATATACTAAGTATTTATTTCTGATAAGAATGAGTAGTAAAAAAAATATAAGTCCAGAATTAGATTCTTAAATTTCTAAGCATTGTTCATTTGAATCATATTGTATTTGCATAAGTTGGTTTTTGGGAAAATCTAAAGCAAGAAGTTTTAAATGCAGATCAAACTACAGTTCAAAACAGTATTACTCTCCGTTCCAAAATTTTGTTTTCAGGTGAGTAATTCCATATTTTAAAAGCTTAAGTAGATTTGAATCTGCACATACGGATTCCTGGACTAGATTTGTACTTTGCAAGTGTATATATTTGCATGAATCTCTGAATATATGTGTGCATCTATTCTGTGCATAATGATTTAAACTGTTCTTCCCTGTTTAGGCTGTAGAATTAAAAAAAAAAACCAAAGCAAAAATTAACTCAACTCTTTATCTATGTGATATTAGGATTTAATTTTTAAATAAAATAAGTTTGTGTAGACGAGCTTTTGGTTTTTAAAATAAGTTATGTATTATATGTTTAAAATTCACCTGGAATCAGTAAAACAGTTGATCTTTTCAAAATTGATGAAATTTTTTATTTAATTTGTAAATTCAAGCATGTAAGTTGATTCCACTCTGGAAAACTCGATTCCTAAAACAAATTTCATGAGTTTTAGTTTGATATTGGGTTTGCAATTGGGGAATGATCAGATTTTGGTTTTCGATCAAGTTCTGGTGACTGGGAAGATTTTGGAGGTTGAGGTTTTGGCTGGAGCTAGCCTGGTGATCGTTGAGACTGGGAAAAATGACAAGGAGTTGGGTAGATCGTCGTGGCGTCGGCGATAGTTCATTTGAGTTGATTAACCCAAGTTCGGTCGAAGTTAGGGAAATTGAGCATAGAGGCTTCATTGGTGAATCGAGCTGCGAGTGCTTCTAGGAAAAGATGGCATGGGGACTTGGAGGCTGTGGACGGAGTTTGGAGAACTCTGGTGAACGCCGACGGTGGTTTAGGGGTAGTTTTCTGGTGAGGTTAGGTTCCATTTTCCACTGGAATAGTAGAATTCGATTTGGGTTTGGTGGGGTTGAATTGATGGTCGAAGTCGACTCTTAAGTTCGTCGCCAACATATGGAAGGTAGCGGCGAAGGTCACGATGGCGTGAAGCATCAGTGTACGTGCACGACAAGGTTGGTGTGTCAGTGTTTTGGAGATCAAAGGTGACTCGGGTTGGGTCTAGAAGAGAAGCTCGGGATTGTAAGGGAAATGTTCGAGTTCGCTTTGGGTTTACAGGAAGGTGTTTCGTTTGTGAATTATCGTGGTTTCCAGATTTTGGTGAAAGCTTGTGTAAGTTTAGTCGGATTCTAAGTGTATAGGTGGGTTCAAATATAAATTTTGAAATCTGGCTGTGAAAGTAAATAAAGTAAGACTAAAATGATTTAAACAAATTTAAAAGATTTAAAGTATATTTTAAAATGAGTTAGTTTTTCCATCTTATGTTTAAACAAGTTTTACACAAGTTTAAAGATCTGAACAATAAAGGAATGTTTAAATTATTTGATTTTAGTAATTATATGTTGGGAAAATTTTGAAATAAAGTTTTAAGTATTATTTTAATGAGATGAATGTTATAATTTGGAATAAATTAAAAAGGTTAAATATTTAATGTAATTAATGAAGGTTAATAAATTTATCAAAGCGTAATTACTTAGGGAAGTAACTAGGGAATGTTTAATGAGTCTAATTTAATTAAGGGTCATTGACTAGTGATTAGGAGATAATTAACTAACGTAATTAATTTAAAGAAAATGGTTTAATTAATTAGGAATAGTTAATTACTTGATTCATTAAGGGTTAGTTAATTAATGTGTGTGATTAATTAAAAGATAATTAATCGATGTAAATAATTCATCTAAGTAAGTAATTAAGAATCAATGTAATTAATATGGATGGGTAGAGGTAAATTAATTTGTGTGATTTACGAAAAATTAATTACTTATTTTAATTAAAGGATAATTAATCAAAGAAGATTAATTAAGATGGATAATAAAAGATGATTTATTAATTGATTGAAATTAATTAATGTTAAGTAAAGGTAAATTAAGTGATTAAGAAAAAATTTAAATTTAATTAGAGACAAATGAAATAAATTTTGAAAGTGATAAATCTTGCACATGAATGATTTAATGATGTTAAATGCTTTGAATTGGCTGATATCCCTAATGTGAAATATTATGTGATATGATATGTTTAAATGTACAGTGATATTGTGATTATCTATCGATGACGATTTGCCATGTAAAAGTGACATCTTGTATTATAGTTGAATTGAATCTCACTTGAATAAGTTGGATTAATATTATATTGAATTCTAAGGGATAGGAGTCGAGTATTGGTAAATACCTGAAACCACTTCGATCCTTTTTAAAATTGATTCGTGAAATCAATAGGCTGGAATGAAATGATTTAAGTGAATTGGATCATTTAATCTTAAGTTTTGGTACTTAGAAAATTGATTTGTCAAATAAGAAATGCTTATAACAAATTGGAATTTATACATTGATACGAGTTACCCCGGGTTTTATATGAGTTGTATGCTTCGTATTCGTTGTTTGGATGGGTTTACTCACGCTGGTTTCCAGCCTGACCCGGGTGTTACTTTGATGTAATGCTCGGGTCAGACCGAGTATTACAGCTTTTCAGGTAAGGACGTTCTGGAGTTCAGGAGGCAAGCTGAATGGCAGGAACGTATGGAGTGTTTTCCGCTGTGTGTATTTTTGTTGATTATCTAGGACATGTTGTTTTAATCTGTCCAGTTATGTGTAATGTTGTAACTCTGATGTATAAAAATATAAGTGTACTAATATAGTTCTTCTTTGTAAAACTATTATTTATGTGATATTATATTTTGATCCACTACGAATGTGAGATTTCAGTGACCTGTTTCTGTTTCTTCTTCTTTCTCTTCTTCTTTTCCTAATTATCTGGAATTTTCGAGATCGAAATTTCCGGGTCGTTACAGTATACAAAATCCTCTATGGCATAATATAAATATCATAATAAATAATATTGTCGATGAAAAATATAAATTCCCACTCACAAATGATTCCCTTTGAATTCCTTTGGATTCGATTCCATGACTGTGCCTTCTTCCTTCCTATAATTATCTCTTCTTTATTTATATAATATATAAATTCATTTAAGTGTATTAAACTTAGGATAATTTAGTTTGGGGAAGAATAATGCAGAGAATATATATATATATAAATATATATTGTTACCTTTCCCTTGCTCGATTCTTTAATCTTCTCCAAACTCTTGAATCTTGTATACATAGTTGTTCTGGACATTTTTTTATATAAGAATTGCACCGAGAAGGAGAAAGATGGTAGAGTTTCATTGGCTTATTTATTTTTCTAAATTGAAGTGATGGGCTAGCCTCTTGTTTATAGTGTTTTGGATGCTCTTGGACTGTATGATCAAAATCTACCAAATCTATGTCATTCGGGCGTTGAAAAACCCTTGCTGACTTACTTTACTGGTCGACCGACCTAATGAAGGTGGTCGACGGACCTTTGATCTTGGCACGTATTGATTTTGCTTTCTATAATTTATGTTTACTACTTTTTTTATAACTCAACGTTAAGAATTTCTAAATGTTTAATTTTTAACATTAAAATTTAAATTATTTATTCTGAGTTATTTTCGATTTGAAAATATCAAATGTCAATAACTTCTTCATTTGAACTCCGATCACAAAATTTTACATATAAAATTTGCTTAGAAAATGGCAAGTGCAATCACATAAGTTTCATGGATAAATTCTATTGTTTGCAAAAAAATTGATTTTAGATTCATTATTAATTAACTGATTTCCCTTAATTAATTTTATGTTACTTTTATAGGGTGTTACATTTCCCCCCTTGAAAGAATTTCAACCCAGAAATTTCTAAGGGATATATAGTGTAATGTTCACTCCATAACCATAGTATGTACACAACCATCTATTCTATCAAAAATGTAAAGTGATTACATATGCATCATATCTGTAGGTGAGCTCAACCCTAGCGTGAATGCAAGTTACTGACATGTAGGTATGTACGCAAATAGCATAAATATGCATAAAATTCTACTTGGATGCAAAAACTATAGGAAAAAAATGAGGCTACCATCCATTACTATCCAATATAGCAACCATAATGCAACCAAAATCCACATAGTACTAAAACTAGAAAGAGGAAATTTACTAGAGAAGAGCTATAGGTAAGAAGCCTTCATCTTTTACTTAGACCAGCCAAATTTCTTTATTACACAGCTTCCTGACTCCATACCCCACCATGTGTATGGTGGCACGAGATTCCATCGGTTCTATCTTTGTATTTTCTAAATGATTTTGCTCCTCTATGATAGTTTTACTATGTAGAATCTTCCACAGATGCAGTACATGGAAAACGTTTTGGATTCTAGCCAAGTTTGATGGAAGCTCTACCCAGTTGTGGGTCCCCTCACTCTCTCCAAAATCGGGAAGGTCCAACAAATCTCAATGCCAACTTCCCCAAGGTTTCAAATCTAAAATTTTCTTAAGGGAGGAAACCATAACAAGAATCGTGTCCCAAACTGAGAATTCCGGCTCCTTCCTTCACCTATCAGCATAGGATTTTTGTTTGTCCTGAGCGGTCTTCATTCACTCCCTAGTTACCTCAACCTTCTTCATGGTCTCATAAATCGAATACGGCCAAAGTAGGATTTTGTTGGTATTTACCCACCAACAAATTGGGGACTTGCATAGCCTTCCGTATATGACTTCAACGGATGCCATACCTTTCATCATCTAATAAATATCATTCAAGGTAAATTCTACTAAAGGTAAATGCTTCACTTGTTATCCTTTGAAATCCATTATACAAGCTGATAATAATTCCAACGAGACTCCGACTGTTTACCCTTTACTTCTGTCCAACTGCCTGAGGATGGTAAGAGTTGTAAAGATTCGGCATCAACCCTAAAGCCGACTGTAAATTCCTCAAAGTATCACAAGTAAATAAGGGGCCACCATCACTGACTAAATTGATTGGAATTCCATGTAATTAAACTACCTTATTGATGTAAATCTATGCTAGCAATGATGTGTCCTATTACTTCTTACTAGAATACAATGATCGCTTTTAGTGAGCCTATAAACTATAACCCAAATGCTTCGGTTCTACTTTGACTTGTGAGAAACCCATCTATAAAATCCATTATTATTTGCTCCGGCTTCCATGTCAGGAACTCGAACGACCATAATAGAGCTCTGGTTTTCCTTGATTGGCTTTGATTTGTTAGCATATCAACACCTTGCTCCATATTCCACTACTTGGCTTTTCATTCCTGGCTAATAGGAAACTCGCTTTATGTCCCTATACCTCTTATTTCCTCCGAGATGAATGATTATCATAGAATGGTGAACCTTGACCAGTACTTCCTTCACAACCTCCTCCACCATTGGAATACAAAGGCTTTCATCTTTTCTTAGCCATCCTCTTTCAATGATTGAATGCCTATCTTTATGAGTGAAATACTCTCTCCTCTTCAACTTAGCTAAAATATCTACTATTTTCGCTTCCTTCTTCTAATCTTGACTGATGCGGTCCACCGATGCCGGCCTTACCTCTATTCTTTCCAAATATCCTAGAGTGAATCCTGATGGTGGTTGGAAATTAAAATTCATGAGGATTTCCAACTGCCACCACTCATATATAGCGCTTAGAGTAGCATGCCTTCGACTAAGGGCATCCGCACTGACATTTCCTCTTTCGGGAATCTCAAAGTCATATGACGCTATAAACTCCATGCTTCTTTGTTGCCTATGTGTAACGATTGACCTTTTTGACACTTAAAATTTAAAATTAATAAATCAATGGTATTCACATGCCGATTATCCGATTGTTGGAAAGATAGATTGTTGGGGTGAAAGAAAAAACCAAATAGAATCTCACATCGTGACTAGAAATATTATATATAAATGATCTTTACAAAAAAAGTGTCATATACATATATCAATTAGAGCAAACTAACCAATCATCGGCCTTGATAGTTATAAGTCCTTACAAATGCTGATAAATACAAAAAAAGATATACGGTGGAAATAAAAAAATGCGTGAATATATCTTCGAGGCATCCAACTCGTCTCCTGAAGCTCCAAAGCGTCTATAACTAAAATATGGAAGTACACTCAGGCTGACCTAAGCATTATATGAAAATAACATCTGGACCATCTACTAAACTGGCTGAGAAACTCCAATTGTATGATATTATATTTATAAAACCCTTTTAAATTAGATGTATTTTGTAAGACTATGCTACAAGTAAACATGGATGGGTTTTTACCTTACGATAACCAAAACACTTTTATTAGAAAATCTATTGATATTATAATATTGTCTAGGGTTTAAAATAAATATTGAATCATAACCGGATTGGTTATATTAATTACATTCAACAACATATTTAGTGTACAACTAAGTCCTTAAAGCACATATTGAAAAAAGGGTTCCACACAATGAAAATGCTACTAGGTTACTTCCTATCGCAGTGTACCTCTAGAAAAATGAATCGAGGGACTCACACGGGCACCTTGCGAATCAAGATTGGCCCACCACTTATAGGATAATACCAATTATAATCATCACCCTGGCTGCCAACTTGACAAACTGGTTCCATGGCCACAAACATACATAATTCGTCAATAAATATTGATCTAGATATAAGTGATGAACATACCCTAATGGTAGCAAGCTACATAGCCCTAAAGCATATCCCATGTTTTTGTCAAGACTGGGTGTGAGGCTCGAAGTTACATTTTACCTTTTAGCAAATCCTACTTGGAATGCTAACACTACCCTCCAAGAAACAATGCAATGCCAACGTTCACCCATGCAAGTTTGTTCTGAGACTGAACAAATGCAAAGGCACCAATTCTACTACATCCATTTTGGAATCAGCCTCAGATCAGTAGCAAGTAGTCCTTGCACTTGAAGGAACTCTGCTGTCGATTTCCATCAGCTTTAAGATGTCTCCAATTCAAACGCTCATGCTAGTTCAAAGTTGTTTCGAATAACCTATCTGATTCCTGTCTCCTCGAACCAACAACTAAGATTTAATTATTTAAATAATTCTGATATTTAAAAATAAAGCGTTTAAAATTCTAGATCGTTACATTCTCCCCTTTAAAAGAATTTTGTCCCTGATTTACTAACATAGTAATGAAAGCAAAACTCACACATCAATACCTAACGTTATGTAACCACTAGTAACCAAAGAACAATCACATTACAATACTACACAGTATTTCAATTACTAGCAACTATAGCTTATAGTTCATCTAGGTTCAGAAACTTTCTCATTGTACAAGGATGACAAATAATCCACCAAGTGTTACCTTACGCTCAATAGCTTTAGATTATTACTTAGATGATTACTCATACAACCTCAAACAATTCAAATAGTCATCCCCCAAAATCTCCACAAGCCAAAACACATAGTATTAAAATATTATTAAAGCCTATACGATGTACATATGTCATCCATATGCAATATCAAATCCAATCACTAGCTCAATCAAATAGATTTCACTTCGGAACTAGTATATCTCACCTGGCCTCTCTAGTGCAGACTTCGATTTGGTTCCTTAATTAGAAACCTCTGTTTTCCTTACTTAGCCATATGTTATGATAAAAACATTAGGATCATATCAATAACCAGTATCGAGTGTTCGCCATCAAGAATCGAGTGAAAATTCCTAACTCGGATCAGTGTAAATCATCTCTAAATCATGTAATCCAATCGTTGATCAAGAACTGTATGCTAATAGAATAATCTATGAACATCTTACATACTTTATTCCATTTGGTTTTTCAACCATACCGATTACATTTCATTTTAATTCATATTCATTCTCCATATTCCACATCTCATACTGAAATCATTTATGTTAAAAATTCAGTTTAGGTTGTTAAACATTATAATCATTTAAAAAAGTCACGGATTTATTTTTAGAACTTTTCAAGACTTTAGTTCATATTGTATATCACTCCACTGCATCCTTGAAGTATATAAAAAACAATCTCATTCATTTTACATAACATGGATATGCAACAAATTTAAAACTTATTTTAACTTATTAGCTTCTCCTTTTAGAGTTACAAAACTTACTTTGATATTTTCACAAAAACTTAACTTCATGTTCTTAGCTAATTTGGAAGTTTCTGATTGTCCAAAATCACCAAAATTTCATTCCATTTCCAATAATGTAAACTACCAATCAAAATATTAAATGAGATGCACAGACTAGATTACTCCAATTTATAGGATACATGAGCCCATAAAATGTCCTAACATAAAACTTAAGAACAAAATACCAAGTTCTATTTCACATCAATTTGAAATAAATACATACACACACTCTTATATCTTTCATATGTCAAATCATCCTTTCATGATTAAATCAAAATTTATTTCACCTAAACAACCGTTGCAGCTTCCCCTACATCGAAACTTGAAAATGAACGTTGATGATGCTGATTCATCCCTAAAATTATTTTCCTTAAAAGTCCCTTTTAAAATATTTTCATTCCTAAATACTTTCAGTCAATAGTAATATTATTTTCTCTTCATATAATATGAAAACAATTTGCAAAAACATCGACACTCAAGTTCTTAAATTCTCAGTTTAAATCATTTTTACTACTAACCACATTTTATAAACCATATTTATAAAATGTCGCTATTTATTTTGTAAAA
Source organism: Allium cepa (assembly GCA_030765085.1). NCBI lineage: Eukaryota > Viridiplantae > Streptophyta > Magnoliopsida > Asparagales > Amaryllidaceae > Allium > Allium cepa. The sequence goes on along the minus strand of CM060941.1, from coordinate 952,870,899 downwards.
TCATTTCTAAAATATTTATTCCAAAATATCTTAACTTTTTTTAATAAACAACTTTTATTAGAATCCAATTTTGACCTTGTTATCGCCGAACACTTTATATTCAAACCGTGAAACATAATTTACAAGGTGTTCATTCAATGTTCCCATAAATTCTATCTACCTATCACATGCAGTAAAAAGTTAAATTACTTATAAATCAAAAAAATATATTTAATGCTCATAAATTGGACAAGCATAGCTACCCAATCTTCAAACAATAGCCAATGCCCCTATCTAGATGAGCATGACTAATCAAATAGTAAATGATAATAATTGAATATTTTAATTTCTTGACAAACAAACACAAAAAAATAAGTATATCTATTTTTGAAAATTATTCTTTTATATATCAAAATATAATCCAAGGTAAAATTATTTCATTTACCAATTTCAAAACTTTATTGTGTCGATTTGCCTTGTTCAATTGTTTAAGGATCTCTATTAATACATTAGCTACTCGTATTGATCTAAACCCATAATCTACTCAATAAACTAATCAAAACAATATAATTTTTTATAACAATACAAATATGCGCTCTCATACACTGAAACACATTGTAGGGTGTTCCTAACCCTATCTCTAATGAGTTAACTCTAGGGCATTACAAACCCTATCTCTAATGAGTTTACCGCATCAAAGATTAGGTGTTTGCTCAACCTAAGCTCTTATACTACATGTAATGTTCACCCTTTTCGGGTGGTGAGTACACCGTGGTAACCTCGAATCGGAATTTACGGAACCATCTCAGCCTCTCGACCCGTGAACCAACCTGTAAAGGGATATGTGAGGGTAAGAGTATAACCTTCATCACAGTTAACAAAGCGAGAACCCACTATCGTGTATGAAACTTAGCAACCAGATCCGGTCTTGATCTTCTAGAATCGACAATCAATATTTTCCGGTTGACTTAATCCTGGTTATTTTAGAAGTAAGTGGATTATACAAGAGTCCTAAGAAGATTCCTCATATACCGCTGAAAGCTAAAGACATTTCACTGGAATGAGTTCTCCTGAGGGATCTCAAACAATATGAACATGTGAAGCTCATGTATACTTCCTAAGTCAAAACTAGTCAAGATCTGATAGTCGGTTATTTAACTATCAAATAAACAAAAAATAAAACCAAAGATTTAATTTCATAAGGAAACCAAGCATGTTTGAGCACATAAAGCACGATCAAGTCACATAGATGACTTTTAATCCCTTTTTTTATTTAAGTAATACTTGGTTAATTAAATCTCTTTTATAAGTAAAACTCCCTTTATCTAATAAAATATTTTTCATCGAGCAAAATTTCTCATTCATTAAAACATCCCTTATTTATCAATATCCCTTTTATTAATTAAAACTTCCTTTATAAATGTGTATACACACACACACACACATTTCTCTTTATAAAAATATATACTAGCATTCTATTGTTCCACTATTCATTTGTACTCTTTTCGATATTCAAAAAGTATCAATATGCTTATCTTAATGGTATAAGTATATTCACAAATTACTTCACTTTCAATGGTTAAAACATTTCCATATACTTATATAAAATATATTCACAAATCTTAGGGGAAATTTCATATTTCCAAAACCATATTTGAAAAGGATAAAAAACAATTCCATTTCAAATATTGTTTGTTATAAACGAAAAACATTTCACACTTAATCGTTAACTATAAAACTCTATTTCAGGATCATATTGCTTTTCAATAATATAATTTTGTGGGTTGGAAACAAATGTTGTTTAAACATCGTTAATATAAACCCAAAGTCACTTTCATACTTGTCGTTACTTTAAAACCCCCTGCTTAAAGCTCTAAGTATTTCAACTCATATTAAAAGAAGTAATATACCATTTTAATTTACTTTACAGTACCACCTATTATAACAAAAGTGTTTAATCCAAAAACTTCCATTCTATCCCCTTACAAATTGATTAACTTCTTTCCAAACTTTTAAATATATCAAAATACTTCTATAAAGATACACATATACACACATTAATTTATTTATAATTTGAAACCTTTACCTAAACCTTTATAAATGATTATTAAAACAATAACATACTTTGATATTTTTCCTAAAATAATTTCCTTTTGTCAAACACACCAAAACTATGTAGTCACAATCAAATATATATTTTCACATTTCAACCACTTTAACCACCATTAAATACAAGGAATTTCAAAGTTTGCTTATAGCGAAAATTTCACTTCAACCATTCACAATACCTTATCAAACATGTAACAACAAGTTCAAGATACGATACAAGTTTTAGAGGGTTCATATAGAGATTATATTATAAATAATGTTGTCACTTAATTTCCAAAGTATTGACCCAAAAAATGGATCAAAACCCTTGATTTAGTATGAAAGCACCAACCTAGTTTATCAAGGTAAATAGAATGAACACAAGAAATAAAAACTTTCAAATAAAGTAAAAAGACAAGAGAATTTTATATTGGTTCGGCTTTTAACGAAGCCTACGTCCACTTTATAATTTTTGATATTGACCGACTGTAATTACAAGTTGAATAAGATAACAATTAGTGTGGATCTTGTGAGTTAGATCAAGTCACTGGTGTTAAATCTCATTGGAGAACCAAAGAGAACTCCTTTGATGACCGTTGTGTAGGAGAGGAAGGATGAAGAATAGTTTCTGCAAAGTTTCAACAGCCAATCCACAAGATCCCCTTTATGTTGACTATAGAATTGTATTTATAGAAGCTAGAGAGCACTTGGACTAAAGCCGCTTTGTCAAAAAATCACATTTAAAGGTACGCAAGTCCTTCCTAAATTCTAAAACGAGCCGAACCAATCTAATGGACCATTAGCGGTGCATAAAGCATGGTCGCTAGCGATCCATAAGGTTAGTGTACTTTTGGCTCTTTCCCTTTGGTTCATCTTTCTTGCCTTATGTAGATACTCTTTATGTAATGTCATGACTTGATGCTTTGTTTTAATGACGATTCATGTACTGATTGCAGTGAACTGCTAATGGAATTAGATGAACTCTTGATCTAGCTAGCTTGGAATGCCCCTAAAATTTAGCAGAAATTCCCAGAATACCTAATGGTTCATGGTGGAAGAGGATTGAAGGATTCAAGAGCGACCCTTATGGATCGCTAGAGATTTGTATGAGGTAGATAGCTAGTGATCCATCACCATAGGGGATTTTTAACTTCTTTTCCATGAGTCTTTCTTGATTCCTTCTTCTAGTCCTTTTGGTTGATTCTTGAGTTATCCTAACTCGATGTAATGTCCCGACTTCCTTTGAATTCCCATGGGTCAAAAACCCGGATAAGAATTGCCCCTTAGAGTATGCTTTTGTTGGAAACAAGACATGCTCTAGAATTTATTGCTTTTGAGTTCCCTTTTGGTGGGGTTAAAGTAGTTATATTGAGGCCATCATGCTAATTTGGCTTTGGTTATTCGACCATCTATTGAATTTGTACATGAATCACCGTCTCTCATCATAATCAACCAATTTTAATCCCATAACTTTCGAGACGCTCGCAAAAGATACTTAGATTATGCTTGATGAGTTTGGTTGCAATCACATGGATCGCTAGTCCATGGATCGTTAGCGATCCAAGGACTTAACATTTTTTTGTGCATTTTTCTATTTAATCCATTCGTGCCAAACTACCCTCCTTCACATTTTCATTTAACGATTAGAGCTAAGTTTTTCTACGACCTGACCTAACTCTAAACCAAACCCTAATTCCATTCAAGCAATCATCATTGCCAGTCATCCACTACCAAAATCTCCTACCACCGAACTTGCGTTACCTTACAGCTGCCTTAAGCCGGTCATTAGCAATAAAAAATTCATCATTTTAGATTGCCATTGGCTTGCCTACCTTGGGTCGCTACCGAATTAAACTTTGACTATTCCCACCCTTTGATTTTTTACTTCAGGTGTGTGGTCTGAAATTTGGCATTCGTTTAGCAATCTGGTGATGCGACTGGATTAGTGGTGATCATTATAGAGAATTCGAGTTGATTACAATTTTATGGAAGAAGATAGTAAATGGAGTCTAGAATTCTCCACAAAACGAATCTCGGGCTTTGTCCCGGTACTTGCATGTTTTACTTTCTTCATCCACAGAATCAAAATTGACTTGCATTGAATTACATTGTTAATCTAACATGACCTCACGAACTGGTTTTGGTTCTTTCGAGGATGATAACAGCTTAGGATAGCATCTCTCGTGAAGCTTATGTTGTTATCTCCTTTTGAAGAGTTCGGATTGGTCCCATTATTGTACACTTGGTGTACTTGAAATAGGAAGAGCTTCCTGTGTTACTTCGAACAGCGAATCCATTATTGATTGTTGATCGATAACAGGTAAGTGTAGGAGAAATAACTTTGATAAACGAAAAGAGAAGCTCCTTTTTTTCTTCACTATCAGTGAACTATCAACACAGGATAGAGCGTTTGTAGTGTTCAAGACACTGAGCCCATTCATTATAGATAGCACATTGCACTAGCCCCAGTCTACAGTTGAAACCCGATGTGTCGGTGTATATCAATACTCTTTCGGAATTCAAGTGTTGTAGGGCGATTTTTATTTAAAGATAAATTTACCAAACCACGTTAGACGCAAGTTCTGTTCTATAGAATAAAGCACCAATCCTCTTGGGTAAGTCCAGTAGGGGAAGTCCAACACTTCCAAAAGCTGAATCATCATTCATTGTGCCTTCGCAAACAATTTCGGTAGCGCCTATCCTTTCGGTACCGCAAGCTGAATATGGTAAACTAGTTCTAGTTGGTCCATTTGTAGACTGGACTCCTTCGAATTTCATAGTTCTACTTAATCCCTCAAAGGGAGCTTCCTCCATAATCTTCGTTGAACTTCTACATAACAGTTGCTTATAACATGACATTCCAGATGACGGTGTGTGCCTTTCGAAGAAGAATGAGTTTGCACATATGCCTCCTTTGTGGTACACTGCTTGCCACCGGTATATGTGTATAAACGGAGCAGTGCCCCCTTTAATTACTTCTTGAAAGAAACTCTTTTGAACCTAGGGATCGCCCCATTTCAGATTCATCCTAATGGTTATGCGATTCCGACTTGCCTTCATGTCTTGTTTATGTGGACATTTAATCGTGCCCCAAGATTCAGTGAGTTAAGATATTTTTACTCATTCAATAAGAGATATGAATTTCCATCCCTTGTCATCATCGAGGTGCAAAGAAATCGCTAGATCATGCTGCATCTTCAGAGCAACCTATCCCAATTCATGACCCGGTATTTCTTCATTCGTTGCCCTAAGGAATTTAACCAACTTTGGACGATAGGGGGTGAGTTCTCTCTTTTGGTTATTAGGATTTAACATGTCTCTATGGAATTATTGATAAATTGAATACATCTTGTAATTATTCCAAGGCCGACAAGGATATATCAATCGATATAATTTTCCATACTCTAAAGGTCGTAGATGCCAAGGAGAGACCAGTTAAGTTTTTATTGAGAGAAGAAAACTTACTTCGCTATAGATTGTTGTATCCCTGGAGATCGGCCATGGACGTTGAAGTTCCATCGTCTTACGGTTCTAGAATATGAACACATTCCACTTCTTCATTACGAGGCTCTGAAGAGGGCGATCTCCTAGAAAGAGAAGGTCCGTTTGGCAAGTCAGCCGAAGAAATTCATGAACGAAAGGGGTGTTACGACTGAAAGAAACTGCCTCGTCAAAATGCCCTGATTCTAGAGGAGGGGGAAGAAGAATTCAAGCAATGTAAGGAAAAGGCTACAGTGACAGTAGAATAGGAGGAGGATGTAGTTAAGGTCAACAACAGTTATGATTCCTCCTTTAGTGATAACGATTCCGATGCGTGTTCCGGTGATGAGAACTTTGAATCATGTGATGAGACTTTGGGAATGAGTCCATTCTTTCAGATTTGCCTCCTTACTTGATTCATGATAAAGATATTCCCTCAATAGTAGAGCGACTTCAAGATTCACAGCTTAGGGAAATCGCTGCTGACTTTGGGGTTTTAAGCAATGTTTACGTAGATATCGATGAACTCATCGGCAAAGATTTTTAATTCAAGGGGTTGCCTCCTCGCCTCAGTCATATCGTGTCTAGAGTCAGACCGATTTCTACCATGGTGTCTTCCAATCTAGTTTTTGACATCCTTTTAGGCCGCCTTAGACATATTACACGTTTCACGGAGGTCATATTCACTTACATGTGCAATATTTAGGTCCATTTTTTGTCGCTAAAGCTCTTTATTTATTCTTTATATCAGATACTATAAGAGGCCATGGATTTTATGATCATTTGGAATAATTCACTAATTCACAACGTTGGTCAAGAAAGTCTTCAAGATGCCACCAGCACCATGAAATTGAGAAAGAGTAGAGAAGGCGGACGGACTTAGAAGCCGAAGCACATCGCAGGGACGACATAGGGTAGGATTTGTAAGAGTGATTATGAGAAGAGGAAATGCCATGAAAATCCAGAAGAGCCATCCAAGAAGCCAAAAGTAGATAGCAGTTCTCATCCGTCAGAGCATCAAGCTTTTGCCCCAGCCCTAATCTCTGTTAGACTTGATGTTCCGGTTTCCACTATCTAAGTCGCATCTTCATCCTAAGCTCCGTTGACCCATGTGGTGCATGATTTTGGTCCTTCACATTCTCGTAGGACGCCAACTTATATTCTTTCATCCGGTCCCCCTAAACTTGAAGCTGCGCTCCTTGGGTGGTTTCTAAAGGTAGTCAAGTTTGACCATGACTTGTGTCCAATCCACAAATATTCTTACATGCCCCATCTTTAGGCGATTCAAAGTGATTTAGATCGAGTTAGATGAAGGGAAAAGTTATGCAAGTAGTTAGCAACATGAACTGCAATAATTATTAAGAGATCCTTTCCTATGAATTAGAGAAATACAATTATGAGCAGGAGTTAGTAGAACAAGATGGTAGAATCGACTGATTAATGCAAGAGAAGGGCACTGCACTCCGAGGGAGTAAGAATAGTGCTATTTTATTGAAGGAACTGAAAAGGGCATATGAAAAAATAGAGATCGTATTTTAGGATGAAATCAAGAAGGCCCATGCAGACAAAGTTAAGCTTAAAGAGAAGCTCAAAGCCAGCAACATGATTGTTGAATCTCAAAAGAAAACTATTGCTGATCATGACAAAGTTATTAAAAGACATAACAAGAGAATCGCTGAATACGTAGGAATTATGAAATCCCATGACATGACCGTTCTGATCAAGCTCAAATGATTACTTCGCTCAAGGAAAGTGTCGTGCAACTTGCACCAAGAAGGCTTGAGTTGAAGTTGAGAAGGCCGCCCTAACAGCCGATTACTTAGAGTTGCAAGATACTTTCAAAAAGAAAATGGAGAAGATGGATGACACCATCCTAAATTTTGAAGTTAACTTCTTACTGCATCAGGGAGCATCAGCTATTTGGACCCTAAATTCTAACGTACTCTTAATGTGGTTTGGGAAGATGTTCTGGCCCATTTTGAGAGAATGGAGATGTATATACCAAGAAAGTGTTGGAGGATTTCTATCTCAATAGGGAATCGAAGAAAGCTTTGATAGAGGTTGAAGAGATCCTTCAAATTGATGGGGAATGGGACACCGCCGATGCTGCTATGATTGCAATTGCCAAAACTTTGTCAGAGCCTTACCTTTACAGGCCTTTCGGATCATTGAAATAGCCTTACGATCAGTTAGCAAGTACTGATGGTGCTGCTCTATAGCTACTCCTCCGAAAACTATCTTTGAAACTTCGGGCTGCTCTGAAACTTCTTCGAAGACCATGCGGCAGTCAAAAGAAGGAGAAGGCGGGGAACATGAGATTGAAATTCTTGTCCATTCCTCTAATGCAGGTAACCTTCTTGTTTCCCTAGAGTTTGAGAATTTTCAGCTCATGCCACAAGAAAAAGACGAACATAATGCTTTCATTTTTGATCCTAAAGGTCCATCATCTTTACCTATCGACTTGTCGATTTCTTCAATGCCTGGGCTTGCTGCTATTTCAACCGCCTCGATGCTTATTTCTGTAGCTGTCTCGATTGTCGCACTTGTGTCTAGCTTGCAACTAGGGCCAAAATTCGAGAAGATTGCTGCATTGCATGGCCTATACGACCCTTCTGTATCTTTAGAGGGTGATTTTATGACAGTTGAAGATTGAGGGCAGGAGGACTAAACTGGCTAGCTACATAAATCTGAACAATAAATGGTAGTCGTTAAGAAGGAAATGGTTGAGAGAAAATCTTCGAGGAGGTCCCGCAAATCCTGGAAGCGTAAAACCAAGGTGGAGTCTTTCGAGAAGGTCAAAGATCAGGGATGAGATGCCAACGTCGAGGAGACATTTAATATTTCAGGCAGCGATAATACCCCAGGCTGGGATTCTGAGAGGAAGAAGAAAGTCTCGACTAAAGATGGGAAAGGGAGCGATGGAAAGAGGCATTCATACGCTTGAGCAATAATTGAGCCATATTTTGGGGCATTCTATTTTGATTGATACATGTTATGTTTAAATGCATAGTTTGCACTTACTGCTTTGATTGTCGTAGCATCTGTATTTTCCTTTTATTTAGCCGTTATTGTGTCGGTATGGCCCTTACATTTTTGACTTTCTATAGAAAATGCTATAAGCAATACAATGTTGACATTTTGATTGCAACTTTACGCATCCACTTATTTGTGTTTCATGCACTTATGTCAATTTTATTCGCTGCTATTTCATTTTATTTAGTCATGTAATTACCGCCAAATTCTTTGTTTGAAGTAATAGGACTGTGAAGTACTTGGTTTTTTTGTTTTTGAGTACCGGTGCGTGTGCCCCCCGGTTCATGGGCTGCTTACTTCAAACACTAGACAAATGGATGATTAATCCGAGTGACTTTTTGGATGTCTGTAATCAGGCCTTTTTTGTGGTTCCCATCTTTAGGAACTTGTGACTTGAACAACTTGATTTCACAGCTATTGTCGATCAACAATCGGAATTCTCTATTGATTCGTAGTTGTTTTTTATTGTTGGATTCATACCCATTACTCCCGATAGTAGGAGTGAATTGATTCTTCTTATTTCTGCAATACATGAGTTTCCCTTTATTGTTGGGACAATGCTGGTACTTAAGATTCTGGCTTTTGGATGTGTGCATGGGTGATAGGATGCATGGCTTTTGGGATCAATATGACCCATCGACCCGAAACGGTGTTTAATTCCTCGACGCTACCAATCTTCAGGCAACGTAAGCAGTTCATGTTTCAAGAGCATGATTCCATGGCTCAAAAGAAATATGCGGCTTACGGGGGTGCGTGGCTTTTAAGGTTGTGCTTGCTTGGATGTGATTCCATAATCCAAAAAGCAATATGTAGATTACGAAATGTGCGGCTTTTATTTGGGGCTTCCTAGCGTTGCCGGAGCAACACTGGTTCCTAAAAGGTGGTGGTCGGGTTCTGTTGGTCCAACTGTTCGACTCGATTTGCTTCCATCGTCCCGACAGGTAAGTGGGGCGTACTTGTGCATGATTCTACTACCTCAAGTAGCGCTTAGATGATTTTGAGCCAATTTGACCCCGCCGACTTGGCAGGTTACTTTTATGAACACAATTTCATTGGTTCAAAAAGTAAGGAAACTTTTATTAATGAAAGTTAGGAATACCTATTTACAATGCCTCCTGTTTTCTGGGTGGCTTATTTTCTAGAAATAGAATATACGTAAGATAATATTAGATAAAGTAGCGACGTAGCGATTTGATGTTCCATGCTCGAGGAATTTGGATTGCATCTATTATTAGCTTGAATGTGCCATCCCATAGCTTCTGATCGATCACATAGGTCCTTTCCATCTTGGTCTGAGTGCACCTGGTAAAGGGTAGACTCCCTTAAGGACAAGGTCTCCAACTTCGAAGGTGTGATTATGAACTTTGAAGATGAAGTACTATAACGATACCGATTCTTCGTTGCCGAAAAAACCGAAGTGTTATGGGTTTAAGAAAGAAAAAGAGGTAGAAGAAGAGAGAAGAGGGAAAAAGATAGAAGATGGAGGGGAAAGAGAATAGAAAATAAGGTAGAACGGAACGAAAAAATAACAGAACAACATCAGAATCTCACAATTCGCAGCGGAACAACATATAATAATAAATGAATAATCTTTAAACAAAGAACTATATCAGTTATTACATTTTATACATTACATTACATTACATCATATCATATCATCAGAGTGTACAACATCATACAACAACAGTGCAGCGGAAAAAGAAATACTATATAAACTAGTAATACGTCATGCCATCCAGCTTGCCTCCAGCAACTCCAGAATATCCAGAATATCCTGATAAACCTAACTCTTGACTGCCCGTGTGGAAATTGGTGGGCACCCAGAGTTTAGGAAGGAAAACAATAAACTCCGAGTCAGTTATGTGACTGGTGTGAGAACTCAAAATAGTTTATTTAACTTTAAAATCAAAATAGAGGAATATTTTTAAAGTCAATTCGCAATGCTTTTAAAAATGAGACTACCATAAGACCTCCCGCCACAAACACAATGCAAACGCAGAATCGGAGGAGATTTCTCCTTATGATAGTCAAAGATGCTTGATACGCATTTAAAAGAACATTTGATATTATTATTAGTGCATAGAGTAGAAGATATTTCGAAAGTAGAATATAAATCTTAGCCAGCATAGACATTCCGAACTATGCCTACTATAGCTAACTATGTTCAATAGCAGGTTACCGCCACATTCCATAGCAGGTTATACAACTAAAACCGTACAAGTCTCGTATTGTTTCTTTGGATTTCCAACGAATGATCAGGCCAAGGAACTTCCCATTGCCACATGAGAATGCCTATGGATGGACATCCCCGAGAACCAAACCGGATCTCTACCAACACAAGGCCGGGTTACCCCTAACTGAGTAACAACTGACCGAATATGCCATCCCCCGGTCCTTTGGGATCTTTCAACCGAGCGCTCGCAATCAATTCACACAATCATAAAGTGTTTTCAACATGAGTAAGTATCTGGGCTCCATACCATGATACCACCCTTTTCCAGAAGGAAATGCACATATCCTAAAGGGCGCTACCCTTCGTAACCTTGCTGCATCTTTCCTGTTTTGACCATTCACGGGGTGTGAGGCTCGACGAAGTCACGTCCACAAAAACATACTTTATACAAAAGCCATGCTTTGGGTCAACAGATGATCATAGAAATGATCACCAGGATAGTCGATCAAATAAACGATCCTATCACAAATAATCAACACAATGATCATTTCACAGCAACACTCAGCATGTCACATTACCAAATTGGGAATATATCGCTGATAACCTTCAACTACATAACCTCTGAGCTCGTACGTCTCAGAGAAGGGTGTTAAGCTAAAAGAATAAATTCTCCGCCACCAACAGAAATATATTTGAATGAAATCGGCTTTATATCTCAATTTGTAATGTCAGACATACAATCCATACAAGTCTGTTCCGGGCTCGAACAAAACCGAAGGCACTTCTCACGAAGCCCTTGCAATCCGGGTATTCACAATCCCGATCGAATTTCCCATCACTTAGGGAATCTCTATACCAGGAGCTACCCAGTGTAGAGACAATCGATAGGTCATCCTATCGCTTTCGCAAATACTCGGTCTTCAACACCGGTCATCAAATGCAATTCATAACGACGTGTCACATATTCGGAATGGGTTATACGACCCCATGGTCCTTTCCCGGTTAACCCGAATAGTGAGCGCTTATTCAAAAATAAGTGTGGCATTCAAATTCAAACAATTCACATCAATTACCCATTCAAAGGGAAATATTGATAGTCGGTTATTGAACTATCAATGGATATGCACACATCACCAGTTTCCAAATAATTTTCCAAATAATTTATTTTCCAAAATATCTTTACTAGATATATAATTTCACACTTCAAAAATAAATCAATATTTATTTTTAAACCAATTACACTTTCTTTTATAAATTCCATAGTGAATTTATATTCCAAAATATCCATGCATATATGATTTCAACTATTCGTTTCAATTTATCTTCAAAAGATGAATTCTCAAAAAATTCCCTTTATATCGGAAGACATTTCCATACTTATTTATTCATAAGTAATTCACAAATTTTATTTTCAACACTTGGAAAATATTCAATATACTTAAATCGAGATTAAGTATATATTTCATTCTTTAAGGAAATCATTCTCTTAAACATATTTATTTGGGCCAAAACGAATGTTACGTAAAACATCGTTACGACAACCCAAAATCACTAGTATAGGGATTCGTGATTAAAATAGATATATAAATCCCAATACTATACAAAACATTTCCTTTCGGAAATCATTTACTATAACAACAGTGTTATAGTCCACCATTTCCTTTTATTTCTCGAAAACGTCTATTTCAACAATGAATGTTGAAATCTATGGTTTCGAATCTCAACACATTTAAAACATCGTTAGATCGTTTTAATTCTGTTTAAAACCTCACATCTAAAACAATTTCTTTAACATGTTATTCACTATTCAAAAACGTGAATATACTTTGTTAACAAATTTCATCCTTTCTATTCTTTTTATTTCAAAGGATTATTCACAGTCAAAAATGTGAATATAACTCCATTAATAGGTTACAACAATTTACTTATCAAGATAAGTCGTTTACGAATTTATAAAACAACGTTTATAAACTCCATTTCTATTTATTTTATAACAACTTCCTTTTATAAATTCCTTTATTAATCTATTCGATTTATAACTCAATTATAAACTAAAGGTTCATATTATAAGTTAAATGCTTATAAAACGATTATTTTACAAAATCGTTTCTTTGAACTCCATAATTATAAATCTTATAACTTATAAGATTCAATTATTCATCCAAATATACTCTTTAATAATTTCACAAAATTTATAAATCTTACTATTTATAAATTTCATTTATAACTTCACCATTTATAATTTTATAAATTCCATTCACTTATGCAATCCATTTTCACTTCATTCAAACACTTATAAAAACTTGTTTTATAATTCAAATGTTTTAATTTATAAATATCAATTTATAAATCCTTTATAAAATCAATTTATACTATTATTTTAAAACATCTTTAATCTCCTTTATAATTTCACCATTCTCTTGATTTATAAAATAATCAAATTTTATAAATCCTATTTTTGAACTTTTTATAATAAATTCAAAAATCCCGATTAAACTATTTTATAAAATCATCAGCCTCTTATTTTCAAAAATCAACTTTTAACTATATTTCTCAAAATCATAATTTTTATATAACATTAAAAATTATACGTTTATTTATTTAAAATGGATCAATTCCAAACATATAGTATATTTTCAAAAATCACTTTAAAAATCATTTTAAAGTTCCAAAACTTGGTCCAATGATGCTACACACCAAATAGTCAATCACGACCACAACGATATCATATATCGATATGATAATCCATCAAATATCAAAATATCTGAAATCAAATAAGAACTGTTGAGGAATCCAGTTGGATCCCTCCAACCTGTTTTCCTGCATCCACAAACATTAGCACAATACCAATTCCGCTCCAGTACGGAATTATCGCGGTATATGGGATTTAAAATATTATCCGCTTAATAGACGGCGCAATAGGGTCTCATCCGCTATGCAAATGCGGGAAATCAATCAACTGCAATATATACATATGCCAATATATATATATTGCTATTATATATATAATAGCAATTTCACTGTTTATGAAATATTCGCGGTATATGTTTTTAATAAATAACATCCGCTTACTAACGGCGCATAATGTCTATTTTAACAATCAATAGATAGCAATCATCATTCACACATGCATTCAAATATTTTAAATCTAACTATTTAAAATAAAATCGAAACTGATTCGATTGAGTGAGAAGTTCTCACCTTGATTTCAATTTCGTTTTAGCGATTTATTTCGAATAAAATTAAACGGACGTTTAATTTTACCCGAAATTCTCACTAACTCCAAACGACTCCAAACAAATTTCATCGCGTAGTGCTCGTCCATACGATTCCAACGCAACTGGTTTCGCGCGTTTTCGACCTCGTATGAAAAAGATATGAATTTTTGAATTTTACACGAATTTTTATATAAAATTACAACATAATTTTTAATTTTTATAACCTAAACTAACAGGGGCCGTAGATCTTGCTTTGCTTGCATCTGGGCCGACCACACCTTTCTTCCTCCTCTCGTTCTCCATCTACAGGCAAGTTTCACGTAACCAAACCCATATAGCAAAAATTAGGGTTAATTCTTGCTTCCAATTCGACGAACTATAGCACGATCAGGAAGTTCCATTGCGAAGAGCACGACACGTACTATACTCGGCCACCACCTTGCAAAGCTCGGCCTCACCATTATCCTCGAATTTCGTGCGCAACTTACGTGCGTCGGCCCCCCTTTACTCCCTCTACGTTGCTCCAAAACCCATCATCACCGTATGGATTTCAAGATCTCATTTAGCTCTTCATTTTGCTTCAGGAAGTTTTAACGAAAGCTTGTGGATTGGGAGAGATTGAGGGATGAAAATTGGAGCTTTCTGGCCATTTATATTGATGGTGGCAGCTGGCTAGGGTTAGGTTTAGATAATTTTTTTATTTATTTATGAGAGGGGGTGTTGGTCTATTTATAGGAATTTGAACGAACACTATTCATCCGGAAATTCCGAACTCCGATTTACGCGTCGAAACTGACGTTCCTAAGGTTTATCCCGCGTTCCGGACACAATGGAACAGGTTTCGGAAGCTAATTCGATCATATGTGCAAGTTATGGCAACAAACGTTCAATTTAAATTAAACCGATTTAAACGATTTTCTAGGCGTTTTAATTTGTACCAGACAAACGGTAAATCCAATTGACACGAAATTTGAAACCTTACAATAATATCACATTACGGATCCGATGAAACTGGTTTCGTCGAAATTCGAAACTTTTTGAAAAATGGCTATTTTAGCTCGCCAAATTAATATTAAAAATAATTCGATGCGTTTCGAGCTGCCACGATCAAACGATAACTCCGATTGACACGAAAATTGAAATCCGGTAATAACTAACTATTACGGATCCAATGGAACTGGTTTCGTCCAATTATGAGACTGTTCAAAATTTGACTATTTTCACTAGTCGATTTTAATATTAAAATATTCAATTTTCACAAATTAACTTTTAATTCGATTTTAAAAGTTCTAAAATATCGTTCTAACTCCAACATGATAAAATAAAATTTTATAAATCATTTTCAATCATATTTAACTCAATTTTCAATTTTTTCCATAATTTAACATATTAAATTATCGATTTAATTATCCAATTAAATCCAATTATTCAAATAAAAATTTATTTGACTTATAAATTCACTTATTAATATTTAAAATTAATTAAAT
The DNA here is from genome assembly GCA_030765085.1 of Allium cepa. Lineage (NCBI taxonomy): Eukaryota > Viridiplantae > Streptophyta > Magnoliopsida > Asparagales > Amaryllidaceae > Allium > Allium cepa. Next base: position 952,855,441 of record CM060941.1, on the reverse strand, counting down.
ATTCAAATTTAACTTAATTAAAATTCTGGGTCGTTACAATCTTCCCCCCTTAAAAGAATTTCGTCCTCGAAATTATTAAGTAAGAAAAGTTATAGAATCTATTAATTTTCCCAAAATTCATAGTTAAAACTTCTCATAATCTTTACTAAGTTTTCAAATCATACTTAGTTATCTTTTCAAAAACAATTACTATTGTTTAACTTTCAACTTCAAAAATCAAAGTTAAAGTTTTCAAAAATTTTCCAATTTTCTCAAATTTTTTCTAACGCCTTAAATTTCCGGAAAAATTCGCCATAGTCTCCTTTGCGCGGCTCGATCCGAAAAAAAAATGACAGTATATATATATCACAAATATACATCTCATCAAGTAATAAGGCATCCCGAAGGGAAAAAAGTATAAAAGTACGGTATGTAATCCGAGATATATACCTTATATTTTATTAGCAAGCATATACGGCTAATATAGCGCGAAAGCGAGCTCCAAATGCGAAGCAAACGCGATCCGCACCTACTAAACACTCAACAAACAACATGAGAACATGCATGTAGACAATAGTATCAATATACAACATATAGTAACATAATAACTATATATGTTAACATAGCAAATGTAGCAAAACAATACATTCAACCATCAACCAACTAGCATTCATAACCAAATCAATATTCATTTATATTCTCATTAATATTCAATGAATTGGGTTTTCAATTTAATCACTTTTGATTCATTAACAGTGGATGTTCTTACTAACATTCATTTTCAATTAGTTTATATTCACTAATTCATATTCAAGTTGGTTCACTTCCAAATCAAATTCAATTCTATTCAAGATTCACTTAACTTCAAATTGGATTTCAATTACTTTAGCTTCCAATTTCATTAACCCTTAATGAATCATATACAATCAATCAACTAACCATATAACAACCAATTTATATTAATTTCAACCAAATTCCTTTGCTTATATTCATTCAATTTGGTTTAACACCATCACTTTCAATTGGTTTAATTAAATTGATTTTTATTCAATTATTCAAATTCCAATAACATTAGATTTTAATGAATTAACACTTATATTCATTATTCCCTATCAACTAAATTTACATTCCATTGATTAACATTCATTTTTTTATTTCAACTCATATTTATATAGTTTCACTTCTCATATATATAAGTTTATTTCACAATTGTAAATCACTTTGATTATAATTCAATTCTTATAATTCTTTTTGCTTATACAATTCTTCTTTAATTTAGATTATTCAAACAACTTAACAATCAACTTATATACACTTTGATAATTCTGAAAAATTATTCCTTTATATATTAAATATAATCAAGGTAAAATTATTTCATTTACCCAATTTAAAACAATATTATGTCGAATTGTTCTGTACAAGTGTTTAGAGATCCCTATCAACAACGTTAATTACTCGTATTAACCAGAATCTATATACCACTCAACAAACCAATCATCACAATATAAAACAATTTTATATTCACTAACAAATACGCTCTCATAGCTATTATTACACTCAAACTCATTCTAGAGTACTACTGACTCTATCTCTAATGAGTAATACCCAACAAAACCATGGTTGTCGCTTAACCATATGCTCTGATACCAAATATAACGATACCGATTTTTCGTTGCCGAAAAAACCGAAATGTTATGGGTTTAAGAAAGAAAAAGAGGTAGAAGAAGAGAGAAGAGGGAAAAAGATAGAAGATGGAGGGGAAAGAGAATAGAAAATAAGGTAGAACGGAACGGAAAAAATAACAGAACAACATCAGAATCTCACAATTCGCAGCGGAACAACATATAATAATAAATGAATAATATTTAAACAAAGAACTATATCAGTTATTACATTTTATACATTACATTACATTACATCATATCATATCATCAGAGTGTACAACATCATACAACAACAGCAGTGCAGCGGAAAAAGAAATACTATATAAACTAGCAATACGTCATGCCATCCAGCTTGCCTCCAGCAACTCCAGAATATCCAGAATATCCTGATAAACCTAACTCTTGACTGCCCGTGTGGAAATTGGTGGGCACCCAGAGTTTAGGAAGGAAAACAATAAACTCCGAGTCAGTCATGTGACTGGTGTGAGAACTCCAAAACAGTTTATTTAACTTTAAAATCAAAATAGAGGAATATTTTTAAAGTCAATTCGCAATGCTTTTAAAAATGAGACTACCATAAGACCTCCCGCCACACACACAATGCAAACGCAGAATCGGAGGAGATTTCTCCTTATGATAGTCAAAGATGCTTGATACGCATTTAAAAGAACATTTGATATTATTATTAGTGCATAGAGTAGAAGATATTTCGAAAGTAGAATATAAATCTTAGCCAGCATAGACATTCCGAACTATGCCTACTATAGCTAACTATGTTCAATAGCAGGTTACTGCCACATTCCATAGCAGGTTATACAACTAAAACCGTACAAGTCTCGTATTGTTTCTTTGGATTTCCAACGAATGATCAGGCCAAGGAACTTCCCATTGCCACATGAGAATGCCTCTGGATGGACATCCCCGAGAACCAAACCGGATCTCTACCAACACAAGGCCGGGTTACCCCTAACTGAGTAACAACTGACCGAATATGCCATCCCCCGGTCCTTTGGGACCTTTCAACCGAGCACTCGAAATCAATTCACACAATCATAAAGTGTTTTCAACATGAGTAAGTATCTGGGCTCCATACCATGATACCACCCTTTTCCAGAAGGAAATGCACATATCCTAAAGGGCGCTACCCCTCATAACCTTGCTGCATCTTTCCTGTTTTGACCATTCACGGGGTGTGAGGCTCGACGAAGTCACGTCCACAAAAACATACTTTATACAAAAGCCATGCTTTGGGTCAACAGATGATCATAGAAATGATCACCAGGATAGACGATCAAATAAACGATCCTATCACAAATAATCAACACAATGATCATTTCACAGCAACACTCAGCATGTCACATTACCAAATTGGGAATATATCGCTGATAACCTTCAACTACATAACCTCTGAGCTCGTACGTCTCAGAGAAGGGTGTTAAGCTAAAAGAATAAATTCTCCGCCACCAACAGAAATATATTTGAATGAAATCGGCTTTATATCTCAATTTGTAATGTCATACATACAATCCATACAAGTCTGTTCCGGGCTCGAACAAAACCGAAGGCACTTCTCACGAAGCCCTTGCAATCCGGGTATTCACAATCCCGATCGAATTTCCCATCACTTAGGGAATCTCTATACCAGGAGCTACCCAGTGCAGAGACAATCGATAGGTCATCCTAACGCTTTCGCAAATACTCGGTCTTCAACACCGGTCATCAAATGCAATTCATAACGACGTGTCACATATTCGGAATGGGTTATACAACCCCATGGTCCTTTCCCGGTTAACCCGAATAGTGAGCGCTTATTCAAAAATAAGTGTGGCATTCAAATTCAAACAATTCACATCAATTACCCATTCAAAGGGAAATATTGATAGTCGGTTATTGAACTATCAATGGATATGCACACATCACCAGTTTCCAAATAATTTTCCAAATTATTTATTTTCCAAAATATCTTTACTAGATATATAATTTCACACTTCAAAAATAAATCAATATTTATTTTTAAACCAATTCCACTTTCTTTTATAAATTCCATAGTGAATTTATCCATGCATATACGATTTCAATTATTCATTTCAATTTATCTTCAAAAAGATGAATTCTCAAAATATTCCCTTTATATCGGAAAACATTTCCATACTTATTTATTCATAAGTAATTCACAAATTTTATTTTCAACACTTCGAAAATATTCAATATACTTAAATCGAGATTAAGTATATATTTCATTCTTTAAGGAAATCATTCTCTTAAACATATTTATTTGGGCCAAAACGAATGTTACGTAAAACATCGTTACGACAACCCAAAATCACTAGTATAGGGATTCGTAATTAAAATAGATATATAAATCCCAATACTATACAAAACATTTCCTTTCGGAAATCATTTACTATAACAACAGTGTTATAGTCCACCATTTCCTTTTATTTCTCGAAAACGTCTATTTCAACAATGAATGTTGAAATCTATGGTTTCGAATCTCAACACATTTAAAACATCGTTAGATCGTTTTAATTCTGTTTAAAACCTCACATCTAAAACAATTTCTTTAACATGTTATTCACTATTCAAAAACGTGAATATACTTTGTTAACAAATTTCATCCTTTCTATTCTTTTTATTTCAAAGGATTATTCACAGTCAAAAATGTGAATATAACTCCATTAATAGGTTAAAACAATTTACTTATCAAGATAAGTCGTTTACGAATTTATAAAACAACGTTTATAAACTCCATTTCTATTTATTTTATAACAACTTCCTTTTATAAATTCCTTTATTAATCTATTCGATTTATAACTCAATTATAAACTAAAGGTTCATATTATAAGTTAAATGCTTATAAAACGATTATTTTACAAAATCGTTTCTTTGAACTCCATAATTATAAATCTTATAACTTATAAGATTCAATTATTCATCCAAATATACTCTTTAATAATTTCACAAAATTTATAAATCTTACTATTTATAAATTTCATTTATAACTTCACCATTTATAATTTTATAAATTCCATTCACTTATGCAATCCATTTTCACTTCATTCAAACACTTATAAAAACTCGTTTTATAATTCAAATGTTTTAATTTATATATACCAATTTATAAATCCTTTATAAAATCAATTTATACTATTATTTTAAAACATCTTTAATCTCCTTTATAATTTCACCATTCTCTTGATTTATAAAATAATAAAATTTTATAAATCCTATTTTTAAACTTTTTATAATAAATTCAAAAATCCCGATTAAACTATTTTATAAAATCATCAGCCTCTTATTTTCAAAAATCAACTTTTAACTATATTTCTCAAAATCATAATTTTTATATAACATTAAAAATTATACGTTTATTTATTTAAAATGGATCAATTCCAAACATATAGTATATTTTCAAAAATCACTTTAAAAATCATTTTAAAGTTCCAAAACTTGGTCCAATGATGCTACACACCAAATAGTCAATCACGACCACAACGATATCATATATCGATATGATAATCCATCAAATATCAAAATATCTGAAATCAAATAAAAACTGTTGAGGAATCCAGTTGGATCCCTCCAACCTGTTTTCCTGCATCCACAAACATTAGCACAATACCAATTCCGCTCCAGTACGGAATTATCACGGTATATGGGATTTAAAATATTATCCGCTTAATAGACAGCGCAATAGGGTCTCATCCGCTATGCAAATGCGGGAAATCAATCAACTGCAATATATACATATGACAATATATATATATATATATTGCTATTATATATATAATACCAATTTCACTGTTTATGAAATATTCGCGGTATATGTTTTTAATAAATAACATCCGCTTACTAACGGCGCATAATGTCTATTTTAACAATCAATAGATAGCAATCATCATTCAAACATGCATTCAAATATTTTAAATCTAACTATTTAAAATAAAATCGAAACTGATTCGATTGAGTGAGAAGTTCTCACCTTGATTTCAATTTCGTTTTAGCGATTTATTTCGAATAAAATTAAACGGACGTTTAATTTTACCCGAAATTCTCACTAACTCCAAACTACTCCAAACCAATTTCATCGCGTAGTGCTCGTCCATACGATTCCAACGCAACTGGTTTCGCGCATTTTCGACCTCGTATGAAAAAGATATGAATTTTTGAAGTTTACACGAATTTTTATATAAAAATTACAACATAATTTTTAATTTTTATAACCTAAACTAACAGGGGCCGAAGATCTTGCTTTGCTTGCATCTGGGCCGACCACACCTTTCTTCCTCCTCTCGTTCTCCATCTACAGGCAAGTTTCACGTAACCAAACCCATATAGCAAAAATTAGGGTTAATTCTTGCTTCCAATTCGACGAACTATAGCACGATCAGGAAGTTCCATTGCGAAGAGCACTACACGTACTATACTCGGCCACCACCTTGCAAAGCTCGGCCTCACCATTGTCCTCGAATTCCGTGCGCAACTTACGTGCGTCGGGCCCCCTTTACTCCCTCTACGTTGCTCCAAAACCCATCATCACCGTATGGATTTCAAGATCTCATTTAGCTCTTCGATTTTGCTTCAGGAAGTTTTTAACGAAAGCTTATGGATTGGGAGAGATTGAGGGATGAAAATTGGAGCTTTCTGGCCATTCATATTGATGGTGGCGGCTGGCTAGGGTTAGGTTTAGATAATTTTTTTTTTATTTATGAGAGGGGGTGTTGGTCTATTTATAGGAATTTGAACGAACACTATTCATCCGGAAATTCCGAACTCCGATTTACGCGTCGAAACTGACGTTCCTAAGGTTTATCCCGCGTTCCGGACACAATGGAACAGGTTTCGGAAGCTAATTTGATCATATGTGCGAGTTATGGCAACAAACGTTCAATTTAAATTAAACCGATTTAAACGGTTTTCTAGGCGTTTTAATTTGTGCCAGACAAACGGTAAATCCAATTGACACGAAATTTGAAACCTTACAATAATATCACATTACGGATCCGATGAAACTGTTTTCGTCGAAATTAAAAACTTTTTGAAAAATGGCTATTTTAACTCGCCAAATTAATATTAAAAATAATTCGATGCGTTTCGAGCTGCCACGATCAAACGATAACTCCGATTGACACGAAAATTGAAATCCGGTAAAAACTAACTATTACGGATCCAATGGAACTAGTTTCGTCCAATTCTGAGACTGTTCAAAATTTGACTATTTTCACTAGTCGATTTTAATATTAAAATATTCAATTTTCACAAATTAACGTTTAATTCGATTTTAAAAGTTCTAAAATATCGTTCTAACTCCAACATGATAAAATAAAATTTTACAAATCATTTTCAATCATATTTAACTCAATTTTCAATTATTTCCATAATTTAACATATTAAATTATCGTTTTAATTATCCAATTAAATCCAATTATTCAAATAAAAATTTATTTGACTTATAAATTCACTTATTAATATTTAAAATTAATTAAATATTCAAATTTAACTTAATTAAAATTCTGGGTCGTTGTAATTATAGTGCGACTCTTTTTCTGTAAGTGGTAGTTCTTATTCTTCCTTTCTTTCATAAACCATATCAACTGACCCTAGTAGAAGTTGTTCATTCTACCTTTTATCGAAGTTTCACCTCCATTGTGAAGCGACTTCTAGCTCAACTGAGATCATTTCTTATGAACCATATGCTAGGGTGAACGGTGAATTCCTAATTGCAGACTTGTGCATTGTCCTATATGCCCATGGTGCAAGTGGAAGTTCACCGACCCTATTGCCTTTTTCTTTAGTTAGTCGTTTATTGATGATGAATTTGATGATCTTATTTATTGCTTCCACTTGCCTGTTTTCCTGCAGATGTGCGATGGCAGAAAAACTTTTCTCAATTCGGAAGCCTTGCAAAAGTTTTTAAACTTAGCGCTTTCGATTTGAGTCCCATTGTCTGTGATGATTTTCTATGGCACCCCAAACTTGCAAATAAATTTTTTTAGTAACAAAGTTAATGGCTTTCTTTGTGGTAGCGGTTGCCGATGGTTCCACTTCGGCCCATTTGGTGTAATAGTCGACAACAACAATAGCATATATGTGCACCAATCAAATTGATTGTCCAGATCGCAAATGGCCATGGGTTAGCCATCTGTGTTAGCTCCATCAAGGGGGTTCTTTTGATCCTGCTGAATCTTTGACATCGATTGCATAGTCTGGCGTATTCTACTGCATCGTGGTTTACTGTTGGCTAAAAGTATCCATATCAAAGAACCTTCTTTGCAAGGGTTTGCGACCGATATGATCTCCGTAGTCACCTTCATGAACTTCTCTTAGTATTCTTTGAGCTTCGTCATTGGTCGCACAACTGAGCAAGGGGCAAAGAATCACCTTCGTTAGAGTATCCAATCCCTCATTACAAATCACTGTACCTTCCGAAGAATATTTTTTCGCTGGTTCCTGTCCACAGGGAGAGCTCTTATGAGTAGGTATCCATTAATCATCATCATCCATGTCTCCAATTCCTTGGTCTTTTCAAAAATCCAGTCAATGTCCATTTCGATTATGCTTGAAGTGTCAGGGTCTCAACTGGAACTATCCCAAATGAACAAGCCCTATAAGAACTGGCCAGTTGTGCCAGATAATTAGCCTTCGTGTTTTGTTCCCTCGAGATATGAGTTATGGTGTAATGCTTGATGTCATTCAGCAGCTCCTGCACTTTAGATAGATACGAGAAGAGATTCTCCACCCGATCCTGGTATTCTTTCACCTGAAAAATAACTAGTTGAGAATCACTATAGATGTGCATGGATTTTATCTCGAGTTCCCTCACAATCTTTAGCCCAGCTATCAATGCTTCATATTCCCCCACGTTATTTGTTGCAGGGAATTCCAAGCACAAGGGATAGCAAATAGATCATCCTTCAGGAGTCTCGAGCACTATGCATGCTCTCGAGCAGAAGTTGTTAGATGTACCATCGATGGAAAACTTCAAATATATATGAACTTCTGGAGTGATTTCTTTCTTATTATCTCGTATCGCGAATTAAGAAATGAAATCTGCCAGTGCCTACCCTTCGAACGCTTTTAAAGGATGGTATGTGATTTCGTATTAATTTAATTTAATGTTCCAATTGATAAACTGTCCAGAGTGTGAGAAATGCGGATTACAGATCTTAAGGCTAGGAAAAACACTAGAGGGGGATGAATAGTGTTTTTAAGGAACTATTAAATCTTTTTGAGTTTTTGTTAATTTGAACACAAATGTATGCAATATTCAGACACAGAAATAAAGTAAAAGTAGTAAAGGGAAGAATACACCGTATTTTATACTGGTTCGGAGTTACCCTACATCAAGTCCCGCACACAAGTAAGGATTTCCTTTCAAAAACAATCTTTACAATTACACCCTCGATTTCAAGGCCACGAGTCACACTCTCCAGATTCACAATCCTCTAGGCAGAGATACTTGATTTCCCGGGCAACAAGTTCATCCAATTAATTTCCAAGGCTACAATCACACGTTTTCTCGCTTGATTGATTTCCAAGGCCACAATCACACCTTTTCTCGTTTAATTGATTACAAAGAAGCCCATAACTCTAAATAACACCGAGGATCTTGTTGAGATAGTGATAGAGAATCAAACCAAAGATAATCATGTTAGATTCAATGTTGATTTCGGCAGAGTAATGTTAAGAATGTGTATAAAGAAATGTGGAAGAAGAAGAGAAATGAAAACCAGAAAAAATGATTGAAAATTCATTGAAAAAAGCCACTATTTATAGAAGAACAATAGCCATGTCCATTCGCGAAGAGATAGGACGAATGGGCACTTCTTTTGAAATTTAAATTTTGAAATTAACTGACACTATGACGACATGGGTACATTGAGCATGTCGACATCCCAAAGGAAATTTTGGTGATTTGTTTTTCTTTGAAAATAACTTTTATCTTATATTAAAACTATTTTAAACTTTATAAGTATACTTGACTATAGTTAAAATACATAAGTAAATATAGAGAATAATATATATATAATTTTACTATAATTTTATATTTAAATCTAAGTATATATATTAAAAGTTAAATATATTATTATTAAAGATAGTTTTAAAACTAAGGATAATTTGGTTTTGAAATTAAAGATTATTTTGAGGCTAAAAGTATTTAAAATCAGGATAGATGTTTTTGATTCTTTTAAAAGGAAGGTTTTAAAATCATTTTGAAAACAAGATATAATTTTGAAAAACATTTGAATAAAAGTTAGTGGATACAAAACAATGTTCCACTAGATTTTTCGTACGTTCCATCCTACTTAGGGTTCCATCCCTTTAACGGGCTCGAAGTGGATTCCATTCCATGAATAAATTGGATTTTAAGATGCCAGTGCTTTTCTAGGAGTTTTAACAAAATTCCTAATTAAAAAATAAATTACTTGAAATCTTGAACACTTGATAATCTTGATATTCTTGATATCTTGAATCTCTATACTGTACAACTTGGTACCTGCATGATTAAATTCTGCATATACATATATTTTTAAACTATAATGTTAGTATTTATATTTTATAATCCTATTCTAAGGTTGTTGTCATCAAAATCATCATCCCACGGACTAACAATCTCCCCCCTTTTGATGATGACAACCTTTGTTTATAAAATATTACATCTATCCTAACAACCCCCCTTAGTCTATGCCTAACTATCCTATTTTATAATTCTCCCCTTTTTTCATCAACAAAAACTAACTCCAAACTATATAACTCCCCCTCATTCTTGTACTAAAGTACCTGCATTAATAAACTGTACAATGGAGTATATAATAGATAGATTAAGAGATAATTATACTGATAGACATGATAATTTATTGGAGATCATATACATATCAATGTGTATTTGTACATGTTTTTTACCACAAACATTAAACCAAATTAAAACATCAATCCACACCAAATATTAATCTATATCAATCCAAATTAAAGCAAATGAAATGAAATCAAACCGACCAAACAATTCAAACAAAGCAATAAAATCAAACATTACGAGGAACTTCCACCCATTCTTCTTCTCCAAATATAGGGCCTGCTTTAATGGCATCCCTATTTCATTATCATTGGTTAGAGAGACTGGAGGATGTGCTTCGTTATCATCCTTGTGCAGAGTGGAAATCATCCATTGTATTGCATTGAAATGCATTTCTTGCTCCTTGATCATCTGCATTTGGCTCAATTCTAAGTGTCGCTGGTTACAAAGAATGAACGAAAGAAAATTCTTGAAATAATTAAGAGTTTCTTTAAGATTCTCGGATAAATTATGAATTGGATTGGCCATATTCGAGTTTGTGAGAAGAATGAGAGACAAAGTGGATAAGAAATAATACTCAGTGATGAATTCTGGAATAAATAGGTATTTATAGGTGTAGAAATTCGTTTGAAATGAATAGACATAAGGTAGATATTCAAATTTCAAATTCAAAATGAAATGTCATTTCTGACCAGTACATGTCGACATGGTCATTGGGGGATGTCGACATGGTCCGGTGAATTTTGATGACTTATTTTGGTTTTGTAATTTTTTTTTTGTGTGTGTGTATATAATACACTAACATTTATTCTGGAGATAAGATAAGCTAGATAACAGAAAAGAAACTCCATTTCATTTCATACTATGACGATACAACGATTAAACATAAAGAACTACATGAAATTTCAAATTAAAACAAACTAAAACTAATACAACATGAAATGGAATGGTAATACTAGTTAGAGGATGATGAATATGAAGATAATCCAAGCTTCTTGTTGACTTTGGAAATAAACTTGTTCATCTTTGAGACGACACAATTTTCTCACCAAAGAAAATCGTACCATCTTGAAGAAATAAAGGGATAGAAAAGAGAAGAGAAAGAAGAGAAAGAAGAAACAACATAGAATCTTAACAGCGGAATGAATAAATTATATTAATAATATAAATATTACATAGTTTACAACCATTATCAGAGTTACACAGGTAGTACAACACATCACATATTAGACAGTTATAAACACCTGCCTAGTTATACAACTCAATACAGTACAAGAGAACTACTCAGAGAAATCAACACAGCGGAATACTATATATCTACACGCAAAAGGCTCCTGCTTCATTGCTCCTCCACAATTCGTCAAAGCTAACCTGAATCCCTTGGCTACTCGTAAAAATTTGAGTACCCAAGAGTTTAAGAAAACAAAAGATAAACTCCAGATCAGACATGGGTTTGGTGTGAGTAACAGGTTAAGGTTACTTAACTTTCAAAAACCTTTTGAAAAGAAAGGTATCACATAAGACTTCCCACACATAAACATGGAAAAGTTTCTACCTTACGCTAACTAAAACATTTGATAGGAAATCCGATGATATTATAATAATGCCTATGGTTTTCAAGTAAAATACAGAAATACCTGGAATGCTTACATCTCACGTTCCAACATAGTTGGGCACAACTAATACGTACGACACTTATTGGATTTTGGATTCCATACAATGGCAGGGCTACCGGGGTACCACCCATCACAGTACATGGCCTAGATCAACCATTCCTTACTAAATAGTTCTGAACAAGACAACCCCACCGTTGTAGCTGGCAACGCCCACACAGCCAAATAAAAGGGACCTCTAGACAGGGGAAAATCTCGTCCTACTTGGTCATGACCCACTTAACCTTGCTGCACCTCCCCTGTTTCAGCCATTCCCGGTTGATGAGGCTTGAGGCTACGATTTAGTGAACACATCACTTAGAATGCTCATCGTCCACCTGACAATGTTCTAAAAGCATTCAATCCATACAAATTCGTTCCGGGTTCGAACGAGACCGAAGGCATTATCACGTTACACTCATTTTGGAATCACCCTTAGAGTTAACGACAATAGCCCTTGCACTTTGAATCTTCATCTTCACTTGAGATTCATGACCTATCGTTAGTTTGGATCGATGTGGTTTTCGGATATCCAAATATGGAAACCCGATCACGGACTCATCGAAATCCAAAACGTCGTTTTTTAGGTCCAAGTTGTTTTAAAGTTTAAAACAATTCAATTATCTATATATACACAGATAGATAACTCACAAATCACAATTGATAATCAACATTACCATTATAAACAGATGATCCACATTATCATTATAAACAGATAATCCATATCACAATGCAACCAAAGCATTCATATCAGACAACATTACTTATCTCATTTCTGAGATCATAAAGCATCCAAGGCAATCAATATCACCCATTCATGCACCAGCAAAGATTTACTTAGTCACAATATAATTAATTTCAAATGAATTAAATTAATTACCTCCATCTCGAATTAATTTAAAGTGAATTAAATTAATTACTTCATCATTAATTAATTTAAAATAAATTAAATTAATTACTTCATCAATATAAATCTTTCTTACTTAACCATTTAATTGATTACAATCAATTAATTAATCATTCAAAATTAATCTACTTAATTAATCACCCTTGATTAATTATCCTTTAGTTACATTCAAGTAATTATCCTTAATTAATTTCACAATATAATCATTCTCAACCAAAAACAGTAATTAACCTTTAATTACTTCAATTAATTAATTGTAATTAATTACATTAATCCTTCATTAATAACATTAATTAATTACCATTAATCACTTATTATTGATTAATTAACCATAATTAATCAGCTTTAATTACATCATTAATTGTATAAATTAATGATCCTTAATTATATTTTAATTAGTTATCCTCTTAAATTAATTATCTTAAGCAATTAACCCATAATTATAAATCCCCTCTGATTAACCATATTCAGTAATTAACTAACTTAATTACTTCATTAAAACAAATCAATTATTCCTTAATTAATTTCTTAATTAATCCCTTGATTAATTACTAAGTAATTTAAACCCAAATTACTTACATTATTAAACATATTCCATTACTACATCATGTAATTACTAATCAATTACTTCACTAAGTAATTTCCAATCCATTAATTATATTGAGTAATTATTATTAAAACATCAAGTGTTTAAAATTAATTAAACTTAATTAATTGAATTAATTAATCACATTTGACACAATTAATTACCTTAAGTAATTAATTTCTTAATTACTTCATTAAGTAATTACACTTAGACAATTCACAAATGATTATCATTAAATTAATTAATCTAATTAATTATTAAAATTGACCACATTAATTAATTATTAAATAATCCTAGTTAATGACCTTCATTAACCATTTTCTAATTATTTTCATTAAGTAATTAACTTAGATTAACCCTTGTTAATTAAAATTTAATTTATCCTTAATTATTCATTAATTAAATCCTAATTATTTAATTAATTAAGAGTTAATTGTAATTAAATTATTTAACCTTGATTATAAATTAATTGCTTAATTAAGAAATATTTAATCATTAGTTAATAATCTAATTAATGATCTTTAATTTCTAATTTATTAACCCTTAATCAATATTTATCCTAAATTAACTAATTAAATAAATTAACCAGTTATTCCTTAGTTACCTCATTAATTAAATTAATTTCAAAACATTAATCTTAATTAATTTTTTAGATAAAACATTCCTTGATTATGTTTTAAATTGTCGTTAAAAAATTTATTTGAAAGCAAATTTCTTTTGAACTTACTTTTAAATTTCATCTCAAATATGAAATTTAAAATGAATATAATTTAAACTTAATCAAAGTTTAAACAATTTAAATTTTTTTAAAAAAGATTATAAGACAAACAAGTGCTTGTCTTGGAAAGAAATTCATAAGAGTTTAAAACTAAATTTATTTTTAAATTCAAATAATTCAAATATACACTTAATTTACAATTTGTTTAAATCTTCAAATTTAAAAACTTCCTTTATTTCGAAACTGGAATTCATATTTAAACCCTTGATTTCTAGATTTAAATATAACTTTAAATCTTTCTCATATTTTAAAAGCTTCAGTTTTTAAAATTTCAAACTACTTACCTTTATAAAGTAGTTTAACGAGTTTAAGCTTAAAAACTTTATATTATTATCTATTAAAAACTGAGATTTACAACTAAACTTGGATTCTAATATTCAAACTTGAATTTTAAAACTAGGTTTAAAACCCTTCTTTACATTTAAAATTTTCAGATTTTAAAATTTTTAAAACTGATTTTATAGGTTCCGGTAAAACCTAAAACACTGAACAATCCCGGGAACACCCAAATCTGCTTCGAGTTTTTCCCCCTTTGCTTCGAGTCAAGTACTCGAATAACTCGAGCTATTCCCGAGTTCAAAATTCTGCACACCACTAAAGTTCATCTGAACTTCAACTGCACGGTGCACATGCACCGTGGCTCTGACCATCACCGGCTATCCACCAGCTCTTCAACTCATCAGCGATCATCTCCATTCTCGATCTCGATCACCAGAATCCACCACAGTAGCTCAAATCACAAATCGAGCTAGCTACCCAAACCTGGAAACAACAAGCAGGTTTCCCTTCAAAACCTGTCAACACCAAATCCTCACTGCTTCGACCACTTGAAAGTCAGCTACTCCGACCTGGGCTTCATCCATGGCCAATTAAACAATCCCCAAAAGATCATAACACTCGATCAATCCTACAAACCGAAATGATCGATTCTTCAAACCAATTAAAAACTAGGGTTTAAAAAGAATTATCAAATCACACCTTCCACAATGATATCCATCACCATCAAAGATTTTTGTCAGCTTCTCCTAACCATCCTCCATCACCTAGAAGAAACCCAAGCCTCCACAATTCAAAGATCGCCAGAATTTCCACAAAGTTCATATTAAGTTCAATACAAAACTGCACCTTCATCCTAATTCTAAAAATCTTAATTCTCGATTTAGAAATTAAGCTTTAGTTAATGCTTTTGATTTATGATACTGAATTGCAAAATTAATATGTTTGGATTTTACAGTGGTATGAGTTTCTTGTTAAAATCTTATTTCCAGAGCAATTATAATTTTAATTTAAGTTAAATAAATTTTCTAAAATTTAGCTTATAATCAAACAAACAATATTTAATTAGATCCTAAGTCTTAAAAATCTATGGATCAAGGCGAAAATGATATAAATTGAAAAAAAAATTGGGCTTGACATCTAGAACAGAGATGTTCTATAGATTTTTTAAAATCATACAAGTATTACACATCACAAATACACCGGAAATTCCAACATATACATACCAATTACAACTTATTCAAAGCATAATATCAGACAACCAGATTAGTCGTTAAGTTTAAAAGGAGTTACTCACCTGATTATAGAAGAACAGAGTACTCTATATTTTTAAAAAGCTTGTTCTTATAAAAATTGAGTGGCATGCTGTTGAAACTAGAATGCTTATGCTTCCTGACCAAAACTACTTGCATGCAGGCTTTGATCTTATTGACTTCAGGTTGAAATGAAATGCAAGTTTGATTTCCAGAGGAAGAAATGCAGTTGCATGCAGAATTCATTTTCCAGATTTTAACAAAATGCAAATTTTCTTTTTGAAGATGATTACTAACATTTAGATAATGAGGAGTTTTGATTATTGATATGAGGAGTTTAAATTTAGATTTGTAAACTGATTTGGGTTTCCATGTTACAGATTTGTGAAAAAAACAAGTTGAAATTTCCTTTGATTAGAAAAAAAATGAGAAAAGAAACAAGAGTGAAGGATGTTTACTTATATAGGTAAATTTTCAGATTTTATTAAATAAAAGAAAATTGATTTTAAAAGAGGCCACTTGTACAAATTCATCATTTGTCAAATGAAATGTTTATCTTATAACATTTGTTATAAAAGGCTTAAGAATACAACACTTGTCCTATTTAAATGTAATTTGTATATTAATTTACATGTTAATGTATGTATTAAGCCAAATTAATTTGTTAGTTAATATTTAAATACGTATATAAATTTATAAAAGAAATAAAAACAAATTATACTTATAGATAAAGCTTATGATATAAAAATTAAAACAATTAAAAATCTATACTTTGGATTTTAAATTCAAATCAAATTCAAAATCTAATATTTAAAAATCAAGTTATGAATACAAATTAAATTTGAAATAACAATTACTTTTTTTATTCAAAATCTATTTATAAAGACAATACACTATTAATATTGTTTTTAAAAATATCTTATTATTAAATTTAAAATAATTATAAAAGAAATCATTTCTTTATCAATGAATTACTTATTTTATCAAGCTATAAAACTTTTTGTTAATTCATTTTAAATTTAAAATTCAAGCCAAAATTATTTTAAACATTTAAACATTTGTCATAACAATTTAAAAATCATATATTTATTTATTACATAGCTTTGAAAAACTTAACATTAAATTAAATCAAAATTTCCAAATTATTAATGTATATATTAGAATTTTAAATCATGATTCATTTACTAAATTTAAACAAAGATTTATTTATTAAATAACTTTGAAAAGCTTATACATTAAATAAAAACAAATTCTCAAATTACTAAAATGTTAGAATTAGAAAATATGCTTTATTTATTAACTTTAAAACAAAGCTAATCCATTTAAAATATAAACCACATATTTATATTATAAATAGAAACCAATTTGTTATTTTTAAAAGATAAAATAACCAATTAAATATTTATTAAATAAGATTATTAAATCTATTTGAATTATTATTAACAAAATTATCAATATCAATTTAATTTTAATACAGATTATTAAATTGATATTGTCAAAAATTCCGGGATATTACAATCTTTGATGAAATTTTGTCCAACTTCTTACTAACAGATCGTTTAAGAATCCGTTGATTCTCAACAATGGTCTTTTGGTTTTTGAGAAGGGTATTCTTGGATGGATTAAGAGGATAGTCGATGCTTTCCAAAGAAGAAGTTTCACCTTCTTCTTCTTCTTCCTCAATTTCCATTTCATCTCCTTCTCTTCTTCTATCTGCTCATGAGCCAAACGCTCTTCCTTTTTGGCAAGAGTTCCATAAGGTTGAAAACCAAATAGAATTTGATAAGCAAAATGTTGGAATGATTGAAAACTTTTCTAGAAACAAATTCTTCTCCTTCAAAATCCACTCCAAAATAATTAAAAATCCGAGTGAGATAAATTCCATGATACAAAGTATTCTCACCCATTTCAAGATTTTTGGGACGAAGTTCATCCAAAATAATTTCCGCCCAATTAACATCATAATTTCCAAAAATAGGAAAAAGTACTTTGCAAAATTTTGAAGTAGGATTGTTAAAATTTCCCGATCTTGGGGTCAAAGTATGTTGTAAAAGAAGATTAACAATTCTAGCTTTTGGTCGAAAGCTTCGATTTTTGAATTCAAAATCATCTTTTCCTTTGAAAATGTGATTTAATGTCTCACGATCATTTTCATCAATTTTAAAACTAGAAAGATCCATTCCCATGCTTTTGCAATTGATAATGGTACGCAAAAGATCACAGTTTTAAACGATTCTAGTGCCTTTGACACTACTCCAAATTTCATCAACATTTCCAATATAAAATCCACGGTCTAAATTTGCATAGAAAATCTTAACAAGATTTGGATAACAAACGAAATCATTTTGAGAAGCATCAATAAAACTAAGAATTTGATTGTTTGCAAAAAGAGAATCAATTTCATAAGAAGAGAAATCTTGAAATATAGCAAACTTTCCGGGATGGACTTTTCCATAGTTAGCATAATTGATATACGGTTTTATTGCCTCCAGATCATTGAAGAGTTTCTCTTTTATCTTTCTGGAAATTCTCATTGTGGAGGGCTTGCTTGAAGAAGCCATTAGAGTAGAGAGTAGAGAGCTTGAAGTTTTGAAGAGAGAGTTTGAATTCGAAATTGAGAGTGAAAAGATGTGATAAAAGATAGTGAATAAATAGATTCTCAATGGACATGTTCTCTGGTCAAAAGATGCCTTTTCAGAGAATTGAATGAAGTGAAAAGGGGGAGGGAAATTCAACCATTTGAATTCAAATTTTGAATTTCAAATTTTGTACCAATGTCGACATCATGGTAGGGACCATGTCGGCATGTGCCTGTGAATTTCTATGATTTATTTTTCCTAAGTACTCTAATATGTATATACTTATTATTTTTAATGTCTATATATATGTGGAAATACTATTAGAATTATAGTATATTCCATAATATATTATTATACTAATAAAAATAATAATAAAATAATAGTAAAATTCAAATAACACACCAATTCAAAATCCATCAATCAAGCATCTAATCTAAGCATGCAATTTCAACCAATTGGATTGTAAATGTGTAATTTTTTCTGAGTCCGTTTCACTGAATTTGTCGGAATCATGAACTGCCGTGAAACACAAATTTGAATTATCTGTCTTCTGATCATCATCGCTTGAGAATGAGTCTGAGTCATCTAGAGTAGCAGTAAATGCACGCTTCCGTTTCTTTACTGAATCATTGTTTATAGGAGGATTTTGCTTATCTAGATACGGACAGTCTCTTTTGATATGACCTGGTTCATCACGGTTGAAACATTTTACATTGTTTGGCACTACATTCTGATTTCCAGAGTTCTTATAGTTGTTTCTCTTGAGATTATTCATCTTTCTGTATTTCAGAAATTTCCGAAAATTCCTGGTCATAAAGGTTATCTCTTCATCATTATCGTTGTTTGAGTCTGATCCATCAGTCAATGCATTAAATGCCATTGACTTCTTTTCAGATGCTTTGCTTTCTCTACTCCCGATCATTTGGACTTCAAATGACATTAGATTTCCAATTAATTCTTCTATCTTTAAGGTACTGATGTCATTTGCCTCTTTGATCGCAAGTGTCTTTTGGTCCCATTCTGGAGTAAGAGAATTTAGGATTTTTCTGACTTGATCTTCTTCCGAAAATTCCTTTCCCAAGGATATTAGAGAATGTACAATATCCTGAAATATACTATACATATATGAAATAGACTCATTAGAATTCATTTTAAATAATTGAAACTGATTTGTGAGCATGGAAATTTTGGTCTGTTTAACTTTTCTTGTTCCTTCGTGAGTAACTTGGAAAGTTTTCCATATTTCATATGCAGACTTACAAACTGACACTCTATTGAATTCATTCCCATCAAGCGAATAAAACAGAATATTCATTGCCTTAGAATTATTTTGTGCAACAATCTTTTGCTCAACGATCCACTTTGCAAAATCATTTTTGGGTTCAGAATATTCAGTCTGTGTGATATTCCAAGCGTCTAATCCTACAGATTGTAAATATATTTTCATCCTGCATACCTGATATGCATAGTTACTACCATTAAAAAGTGATGGTCTGATAGTAGAATAACCTTCTACAAATGAACTAGTGACAGGGATACGAGTGTTAGTAACAGTACCAGTGTTGGCAGCCATTTTGAAAACTTTTCAAAATTCCGGTTATGAAACTTTGAAAACCTTGCTCTGATACCACATGTGAGAAATGCGGATTACGGATCTTAAGGCTATGATAAACACTAGAGGAGGGTGAATAGTGTTTTAAGAAATTATTAAACCTTTTTGAGTTTTTGTTAATTTGAACACAAATGTACGCAATATTCAAAAACGGATATGATCACAGAAACAAACACAGATGCATAAATAAAGTAAAAGCAGTAAACGAAAGAATACACCGGATTTTATACTGGTTCGGAGTTACCCTACATCCAGTCCCGCACACAAGTACGGATTTCGTTTCAAAAACAATCTTTACAATTTCAACCTCGATTTCAAGGCCACGAGGTACCCCTCCATATTCACAATCCTCTGGGTAAGATACTTGATATCCGGGCAACAAATTCACCCAATTGATTTCCAACGCTACAATCACACCTTTTCTCGCTTGATTGAATTTCACGGCCACAATCACACCTTTTCTCGTTTAATTGATTATAAAGAAGCCTATAACTCTGAATAGCACTGAGGATCTTGTTGAGTTAGTGATAGGGAATCAAACCAGAGACAATCTAGTTAGATTCAATATGGATTTCGATAAAGTAATGTTAAGAATGTGTATAAAGAAACATGGAAGAAGAAGAGAAATGAAAACCAGAAAAAATGATTGAAAATTCGTTGAAAACAACCCCTATTTATAGAAGAACAACAGCCATGTCCGTTCGTGAAGAGATATGACGAATAGACAATTCTTTTGAAATTTAAATTTTGAAATTAACTGACACTATGTCGACATGGGTACATTAAGCATGTCGACATCCCAAAGGAAATTTTGGTGATTTGTTTTTCTTTGAAAATAACTTTTATCTTATATTAAAACTATTTTAAACTTTAGAAATATACTTGAGTATAGTTAAAATACATACGTAAATATAGAGAATAATATATATAAAATTTTACTATGATTTTATATTTAAATCTAAGTATATATATTAAAAGTTAAATATATTTTTATTAAAGATAGTTTTAAAACTAAGGATAATTTGATTATGAAATTAAAGATTATTTTGAGGCTAAAAGTATTTAAAATCAGGATAGATGTTTTTGATTCTTTTAAAAGGAAGGTTTTAAAATCATTTTGAAAACAAGGTATAATTTTGAAAAACATTTGAATAAAAGTTAGTGGATACAAAACAATGTTCCACTAGATTTTTCGTAGGTTCCATCCTACTTAGAGTTCCTTCCCTTTAACGGGCTCGAAGTGGATTCCATTCCATGAATAAATTGGATTTTACGATGCCAATGCTTTTCTACGAGTTTCAACAAAATTCCTAATTAAAAAATAAATTGCTTGAAATCTTGAACTCATGATAATCTTAATATTCTTGATATCTTGAATCTCTATATTGTACAGTCTTCATTCTTGGTACCTGCATGGTTAAATCCTACATATACATATATTTCTAAACTATAATGTTAGAATTTATATTTTATAATCCTATTCTAAGGTTGTTGTCATCAAAACCATCATCTCACGGACTAACTCAGAGGTCTCAAGGCAGTTTAACACTTGCTTCAAAAATTAATCTGTCGGCACTCTGATAGGGTGTGCATGGAAGTACGGTCGTAATTTTCTAGATGCGATGACATGCATGTTTATTGTTCTTTTCTGCTCTAGTGAACTATTTATTGATGTAATTTAGGGGTTGCTAGATCTTAGCTTCTTCTTGTATGAGCACGACCCTCAAGGCATGTGGCAAGACTGCTAAATAGATGTGTAATTTTCTTCGTCTATTGGCTTGGACATGATTAGCAGGGTTTCCATATGTCATTTAACAAGCTTGATTCGATTCGAAGTTTTTCTTTCCCATCTTTAGCTCGACCAACAACGGTACACATTTGTTAGTCGCTTTTGAGATAAACCGTCTTAGTGCTGCAACCTTTCCATTCAGGCTCAATAACTCTTTCCTGTTCCTTGGAGACTCGACTTCCCGTAAACCGGTTATTTGCTTGGGATTTGCTTTGATGCCTCTGGCGCTCATGATAATTCCCAAAATCTTCCTCGAGGCTACCCCAAAATGACATTTAAGTGGATTTAGCTTTATTCCATATTTGCAAAGTATTTCAAACATTTCATCTATGTTGTCTAAGTGATTCGCGGTTATGCATGATTTAACAAACATATCGTCTACATAAACTTCCATTGTCTTCCCAATCTGAAGCTTAAAAATGGCATCTACTGGTCGCTTGTAAGTTGCACCAGCATTCTTTAAGCCAAATGGCATTACTTTGTAACAATATAGTCTTAGGTCGGTAATGAAATTAGTATTTTCTTGGTTCAGTTTGTGCATCATGGTTTGGCTGTACCCCAAGTATGCATCCATAACTAATAGCAGTTCATGTCCATCTGTCCTATTCACAAGCTTATCGGTTCTGGGCAGAGGAAAGCTGTCCTTTGGGAAAGCTTTATTCAGATCCGAGTAGTCGATAAGATTTCTTTATTTTCGATTGTATTTCTTGACCAAGAATGGGTTAGATACCCAAGTAACTTACATCATGGATAAAGCCATTTTCCATCATCTTATACACTTCATCTTTTAGTGCTTTGGACCGCTCGGGCCTTAGAATGTGCCTTTTTGCTTCATGGGTGTATAACTGGGATCGATGTTAAGTGCATGGCAGACTATCTCTGGCAACACTCTGCACATATAGGAATGCTTCCAAGCAAACATAGCCAGATTAGCATGAAGAAATTTGGTAAATTCCTGTAGCATCCTATATCCAAGATGCAATCAAATTTTAAGGATCTATGTTGGGTCATCCATATCGACTGGGACATACATCGTCAGTTCTATCGGTTCTGCCCATTCCTCCCCTGAACTCTTCTTTCTAGGGTCCAAAGCCTTCTGAAATCGGCTATGGTCCCTAAGCCAGGGGCAGTCTTATAGTCGCTATATGGACGGTTTACGAATGTGGAGAATTCCGCTACATTATTCCCCTTTTCTTTTCTTTTAAATTCGCATAGTTCCATGATATAACATTTCCTAGCGGCATTTTGATATCCCTTTACCACCCGGACTCCATTCTCCATAGGAAATTTCATAGTTAGACACCGTTGAGCTAAAGCAATTCTAAAGTCTGCAAGGCAATTAAATCCAAGATGGCATTGTAGGCGGACATCTTGTCTATGATCATAAAGGTTTGGGTGAGGGTAACCTTTCCATTCCCTTCTCCAAGTTCTGTGGGTAAGTCAATTGTCCTGACTGGTTGTTTGGGTTCATCAGTGAATCCTTGAATATTTGTTTGGCAAACAAATATGTCTTTTATGTCGATCTTTGTCTGATTAAAGGTGCATTTGAAAAGGATGGTCATAGAACTGCCATTGTCCAACAATGCTCGTCGGACCATGGCGGGTCCGATTCTCACTGTAACGGCCATGGGATTGAGGGTTGGAGCTTCTATTCCCTTAGTGTCTCAATTCCTGAATACTATGTCATCTTTTAGGGTTCTCTACAACTTAGCGAGGGTTTCACCTACGATCGCAAAGCATACATCTCGAAGCGTGCGTCAATGAACTCGCATACTGCTCCATTTCTTCCCAACTCTTGTGCATAGGATGGGGCCCTCCAAATATCGTTCCAGTGATGTGTCTCTAGTCAGTCCATCTAGGTCCCTCTTTGCCAGTTCCAGCTATGGATTGATCAGAATTTAGTGGTTTCCTCATATACTGTTGGATCTTGTTTTCCTAATCAACTCCTTAATCAAGTTCTTCATGCGACAACACTCGTTCATGTTGTGACCATGTGCCTCATGAAAGCAGCAATACTTTCCAAAATGCTTCTGTTGTTTAGTTGCTTCCTATTAATGCAGCTTCTTTTATTCTTTCGTCCCTTGTGTCGCGAGATATATGTATTCTTCGGGCCGCATCCTTTCAGTCACTTGCTACTTCCATTTCTCTTGGTAGTACTCCGGTTCATTCTTTTTTGATTTATAGTTTTTCCTATGTTCCCTTCAGCATTCCCAAAGATGTTTATACTCTGGTTCATCACCCTACCATTCTATCCATGTCAATCGGTTGAAGGTTAGCATATTTCCTTTCTAATTCCTATACCTCTTCCAATCTCAAGAATTGGCTCGACTTTCGGTTGAAGCCCTTCTTAGTGGTAGGTTGTTTCATTTTGCTCCATTTCCCAAATTCAGCCTTGAGGTGAATTGCATGGACTAAGTCTGTAACGAACGGAGATTTTCGACTTTCGAAAATTCCACATCGATACTCACTTTATCGACTGCCGAGAAATCGAAGGCCAAAAACCCGAAATGTTATGGTTTTTAAGAAAGAAGAAATTTAGAAAAGAGAAGAGAAAAAGATAGAAAATAGGGAGGAGAGAAAACAGAAGATAGAAAATTTTAAAATAGAAGGAAAAGAGAATAGAGAAGAGATAGAAAATAGAAAATAGAACAAAATTTTAAAATAGAAAGAAAAGAGAATAGAACGAAATAGAAAACAACAGAATCACATCAGAATCTCACAATTCGCAGCGGAACAACATATAATAATAAATGAATAATCTTTAAACAAAGAACTATATCAGTTATTACATTTTATCACATTACATTACATCATATCATCAGAGTGTACAACAATATACAACATCAAACAGTGCAGCGGAAAAAGAAATACTATATAAACTAGTAATACGCCATGCCATCCATCTTGCCTCCAGCAACTGCAGAATATCCAGAATATCCTGATAAACCTTAACTCTTGACTGCCCGTGTGAAAATTGGTGGGCACCCAGAGTTTAGGAAGGAAAACAATAAACTCCAAGTCAGTCATGTGACTGGTGTGAGAACTCAAAACAGTTTATTTATCTTTGAAACCAAAATAGAGGAATATTTTTAAATCAATTCGCAATGCTTTTAAAAATGAGACTACCATAAGGCCTCCCGCACACACACACATGCAAACGCAGAATCGGAGGAGATTTCTCCTTATGATAGTCAAAGATGCTTGATACGCATTTAAAAGAAGCATTTGATATTATTACTAGTGCATAGTGTAGAAGAAATTCATTTCGAAAGTAGAATATAAATCTTAGCCAACATAGACATTTCGAACTATGCCTATTATAGCTACCATCCAAACAGTGTTGCGACACCACAAGTGAATGATAGGTTCTACAACTAAAACCGTACAAGTTTCGTATTGGGAATTGGACTTCCAACAAATGATCAGGCCAAGGAACTTTCCATTGCCACATGAGAATGCCTCTGGAAAGACATCCCCGAGAACCAAACCGGAACTCTGCCAACACAAGGCCGGGTTACCCCTAACTGGGTAACTACTGACACGAGCACGCCATTCCCCGATCGTAAACGACCTTTCTCACGGGATCCCGAAAACCAACAACCACAAAGTAATAAATTCGTAGTAACCACATAGGTTAAATATCTGGGCTCCATACCATGATACAACCTCTATCCAGAAG
This sequence comes from Allium cepa, assembly GCA_030765085.1. Classification (NCBI taxonomy): domain Eukaryota; kingdom Viridiplantae; phylum Streptophyta; class Magnoliopsida; order Asparagales; family Amaryllidaceae; genus Allium; species Allium cepa. The sequence continues at coordinate 952,829,893 of CM060941.1, read as the reverse complement.
GAAATGTACATACCCTAAAGGGAGCTACCCCTCATAACCTTGCCGCATCTTTCCTGTTTTGACCATTTCCGGGGTGTGAGGCTCGACGAAGTCACGTCCACAAAAACATACTTTATACAAAAGCCATGCTTTGGGTCAACAAATGATCAACACAATGATCACCAAGATAGACGATCAAATAAACGATCCTATCACAATAATCAACACAATGATCATTTCAGCAACACTCAGCATGTCACATTACCAAATTGGGAATACATCGCTGATAACTTCAACTATATAACCTCTAAGCTCGTACGTCTCAGAGAAGGGTGTTAAGCTAAAAGAATAAATTCTTCGCCACCAACAGAAATATATTTGAAAGAAATCGGCTTTATATCTCAACTTGTAATGTCAGACATACAATCCATACAAGTCTGTTCCGGGATCGAACAAAACCGAAGGCACTTACAAAGAAGTCCTTGCAATCCGGATATTCACAATCCTGATCGGATTCACCATCACATATGGAGAACTCTATACCGGAGCAACTCGTTGCAGAGTAAATCGACAGGTCATCCTATCGCTCTCGCAAATACCGGGTCTTCAACACCGATCTTCAATGCAATTATAACGACGTATCACATATTCGGAATGGGTTATACGACCCCATGGTCCTTTCCCGGTTAACCCGAATAGTGAGCGCTTATTTAAAAATAAGTGTGGCATTCAAATTCAAACAAATCACATCAGTTACCCATTTAAAGGGAAATATTGATAGTCGGTTATTGAACTATCAATGGATATGCACACATCACCAGTTTTCAAATAATTTTCCAAATTATTTATTTTCCAAAATATCTTTACTAGATATAAGATTTCACACTTCAAAAATAAATCAATATTTATTTTTAAACCAATTCCACTTTCTTTTATAAATTCCTTAGTGAATTTACATTTCACAATATCTATTGATATACGTTTTCAATTATCCATTTTCAATTTATCTTCAAAAAGATGAATTCTAAATATCACTTCATATTGGAAAACAATTCCATACTTATTTAATAAGTAATTCACAAATTTTATTTATTTTCAACACTTAGAAAATATTCAATATACTTAAATCGAAATTAAGTATATATTTCATTCTTTAAGGAAATCATTCACTTAAACATATTTATTTGGGCCAAAACGAATGTTACGTAAAACATCGTTACAACGTCCCAAAATCACTAGTATAGGGATTCGAAATTAAAATAGATATATAAATCCCAATACTATACAAAACATTTCCTTTCGGAAATCATTTACTATAACAACAGTGTTATAGTCCACCATTTCCTTTTATTTCTCGAAAACGTCTATTTCAACAATAAATGTTGAAATCTATGGTTTCGAATCTCAACACATTTTAAAACATTGTTCGATCGTTTTAATTCTATTTAAAACATCCAAATCCAAAACAATTTCTTTAACGAGTTATTCACTATTCAAAAACGTGAATATTCTTTGTTAACAAATTTCATCCTTTTATTCATTTTATTTCAAAGGATTATTCACAGTTCAAAAACGTGAATATAATTCCATTAATAGGTTTCAGCAATTTACTTATCAAAATAAGTCGTTTGCGAATTTATAAAACAACGTTTATAAATTCCATTTCTATTTATTTCATAACTACTTCCTTTATAAATCTCCTTTATTAACCTATTCGATTTATAACTCAATTATAAACCAAAAGTTCACATTATAAGTTAAATGCTTATAAAGCGATTATTTTACAAAATCATTCTTTTAAACTTCATAGTTATAAATCTTATAACTTTTAAGATTCAATTATTCATCTAAATATATTCTTTAATAACTTCACAAAATTTATAAATCTTACTATTTATAAATTTCATTTATAACTTCACCATTTATAATTTTATAAATTCCATTCATTTACAAAATTTATTTTCACTTCATTCAAACACTTATAAAAACTCGTTTTATAATGTCAATATTTCAATTTATAAATATCCATTTATAAATCTCTTAATATAAATCAATTTATATTATTCTTTAAAACGACTTTAATCTCCTTTATTATTTCATCATTTTGATTCATAAAATAATTAAATTTTATAAATCCTATATTTAAACTTTTCACAATAATTCTAAAGTATCTCGATTAAAATATTTTATAAAATCAATAGCATCATATTCTCAAAAATCAGTTTTTAACTATATTTCTCAAAAATCAAAATTTTTATAACTCTAAAAATTATAACGTTTATTTATTTTAAAATGGATCAATTCCAAAAATTATTTTATAAACGTATACTTTCTAAAATCACTTTAAAATCATTTTAAAATCCCAAAATCTGGGTCCAATGATGCTACACACCAAATAGTCAACCACGACAACAACGATATCATATATCGATATGAAAATCCATCAAATATCAAAATATCTGAAATCAAATAAAAACTGTTGAGGAATCCTGTAACGACCCAGAATTTTTATTAATTAAAATTTGAATATTTAATTAATTTTGAATATTTATAAGTGAATTTATAAGTCGAATAAATTTTTATTTGAATTATTGAATTTTATTGGATAATTAAATCGATAATTTAATACGTTAAATTATGGAAATAATTGAAAAATTGGGTTAAATATGATTGAAAATGATTTGTAAAATTTTATTTTATCATATTGGAGTTAGAATGATATTTTAGAACTTTTAAAATCGAATTAAGAGTTAATTTGTGAAAATTGAATATTTTAATAATTTAATCGACTTGTGAAAATAGCCAATTTTTGAACAGTCTCAGAATTGAACGAAACCAGTTCCATTGGATCCGTAATAGTTAGTAATTATCGGATTTCAATTTTCGTGTCAATCGGAGCTATCGTTTGATCGTGGCAGCTCGAAACGCATCGAATTATTTTTAATTTTAATTTGGCGAGTAAAAATAACCATTTTTCAAAAAGTCTCGGATTTCGACGAAACTAGTTTCATCGGATCCGTAATGTGATATTATTGTAAGGTTTCAAATTTCAAGTCAATTGGATTTACCGTTTGTCCTGTACAAATTAAAACGCCTAGAAAATCGCTTAAATCGGTTTAATTCAAATTGAGCGTTTATAGCCATAACTCGCACATACTTCCGAATTAGCTTCCGAAACCTGTTCCATTGTGTCCGGAATGCGGGATAAACCCTAGGAACGTCAGTTACGGCACGTAAATCGGAGTTCGGAATTTCCGGGATGAATAGTGTTTCGTTTTTCTCTATAAATAGCCCTCACACAAATTAAAAAAAAAAACAAAACAAAACCCTAGCCATAACGCAGCCGCCACCCTCCCCATGAACGGCCAGAAAGCTCCCATCTTCATCCCCAAATTTCTTCAAATCCGTGCAACGATTCGACGAACTTCTAACTAGAGAATTGAAGAGCACAACGAGAGCTTCGATGTGAACGGTGGAGATCGTGTTTGGTGTCGTGTGGAGGGGGCTACAGGGGGCCGACCGTGCTGCCTTGCGTGCGCGTTTCCCAAGGAGGGAGGGGGCCGAGCCTTGAGCCATTCACGCCGAGCATGGTGCTGGAGTTGGGCTACGACATGGAGCTCCTGGATCGTGTCGAAGTTGAGCGAGGTGATCGATAAAATTAACCCTAATTATCATTATGGGTTCGGCGGCTAAACGTGAATACTAGATCTTATGCGTGAGAGGGAGGAAGAAAGAGGGGAGCCGTAGGATTTAGGTTGGAGGGTTATGATTTGGGTATGTTAAAAAAATTAAAAGTTATGTTGTAATTTATGTGTATAAATCGTGTAACTTCAAATATTCATATCTTTTTCATACGAGGTCGAAAACGCGCGAAACCAGTTGCGTTGGAATCGTATGGACGAGCACTACGCGATGGAGTTGGTTTGGAGTCGTTTAGAGTTAGTGAGAATTTTGGGTAAAATTAAACGTCTGTTTAATTTTATTCGAAATAAATCGCTAAAACGGAAATAAAATCAAGGTGAGAACTTCTCACTCGATCGAATTAGTTTCGATTTTATTTTAAATAGTTAGATTTAAAATATTTGAATGCATGTTTGAATGTTGATTAATATCTATTGATTGTTAAAATAGACATTATACACCGTTAGTAAGCGGTTGTCATTTATTAAAAACATATACCGCGAATATTTCATAAACAGTGAAATAGGTATTATATATGATATCAATATATATATATTGGCATATGTATATATTGCAGTTGATTGATTTCCCGTATTTTTTAGCGGATGAGACCCTATTGCGCCGTTATTAAACGGATAATATTTAATAAGAACATATACCGCGATAATTTCGTACTGGAGCGAAATTGGTATTGTGCTAATGTTTGTGGATGCAGGAAAACAGGTTGGAGGGATCCAACTGGATTCCTCAACAGTTTTTATTTGATTTCAGATATTTTGATATTTGATGGATTTTCATATTGATATATGATATCGTTGTTGTCGTGATTGACTATTTGGTGTGTAGCATCATTGGACCCAGATTTTGGGATTTTAAAATGATTTTAAAGTGATTTTAGAAAGTATACGTTTTATAAAATAATTTTGGAATTGATCCATTTTAAATAAATAAACGTTATAATTTTTAAAGTTATAAAAATTATGATTTTGAGAAATATAGTTAAAAACTGATTTTTGAGAATATGATGCTAATGGTTTTATAAAATAGTTTAATCGGGATTTTAGAATTTATTGTGAAAAGTTTAAATATAGGATTTATAAAATTTGATTATTTTATAAATCAAAATGATGAAATTATAAAGGAGTTTAAAGACGTTTTTAAAATATTAATATGAATTGATTTATATAAAGGATTTATAAATTGATATTTATAAATTAAAACATTTGAATTATAAAACGAGTTTTTATAAGTGTTTGAATGAAGTGAAAATGAATTTCATAATTGAATGGAATTTATAGAATTTTAAACAGTGAAGTTATAAATGAAATTTTATAAACAGTAGGTTTATAAAATTTATAAAGTTATTGAAAGAATGAATTTTGGATAAATAAACATTCTTATAAGTTATAAGATTTATAATTATGAAGTTCAAAGGAACGATTTTGCAAACGAATAAATTTATAAGTATTTAACTTATAATATGAACTTTTAGTTTATAATTGAGTTATAAACTGAAATAGGTTAATAAAAGAATTTATAAAATGGAAGCTTTTATAAATAAATAGAAATGGAATTTATAAACGTTGTTTTATAAATTCGCAAATGACTTATTTTGATAAGAAAATTGTTGAAACCTATTAATGAAGTTATATTCACGTTTTTGAATAGTGAATAATCCTTTGAATTAAAATGTATAAAAGGATGAAATGTGTTAACGTAGTATATTCACGTTTTTGAATAGTGAATAAGATGTTAAAGAAATTGTTTTGAATGTGATATTTCAAATAGAATTAAAACGATCTAACGATGTTTTAAAATGTGTTGAGATTCGAAACCATAGATTTCAACATTTATTGTTGAAATAGACGTTTTCGAGAAATAGAAGGAAATAGTAGACTATAACACTGTTGTTATAGTAAATGATTTCCAAAAGGAAATGTTTTGCATAGTATTGGGATTTATATATCTATTTTAATTTCGAATCCCTATACTAGTGATTTTGGGTTGTTGTAACGATGTTTTACGCAACATTCATTTTGGCCCAAATAAATATGTTTAAGAGAATGATTTCCTTAAAGAATGAAATATATACTTAATTTCGATTGAAGTATATTGAATATTTTCCAAGTTGAAAATAAATAAAAATTGTGAATTACTTATGAATAAATAAGTATGGAAATGTTTTTCCAATATAAAGTGAATATTAGAGAATTTATCTTTTTGAAGATAAATTGAAAATGAATATTATAAATCGAAATGAAGTCGTATATTCATTAATACTTTGGAATGTAAATTCACCATTGAATTTATAAAAGAAAGTGGAATTGGTTTAAAAATAAATATTGATTTATTTTTTTGAAGTATGAAATTATATATCTAGTGAAGATATTTTGGAAAATAAATAATTTGGAAAATTATTTGGAAACTGGTGATGTGTGCATATCAATTGATAGTTCAATAACCGACTATCAATATTTCCCTTTGAATGGGTAATTGATGTGATTTGTTTGAATGTGAATGCTACACTTATTTTTGAATAAGCGCTCACTATTCGGGTTAACCGGGAAAGGACCATGGGGTCGTATAACCCATTCCGAATATGTGATACGTCGTTATGAATTGCATTTGAAGATCGGTGTTGAAGACCCGGTATTTGCGAGAGCGATAGGATGACCTGTCGATTTACTCTGCACCGAGTAGCTACGGTATAGAGTTCTCCATATGTGATGGTGAATCCGATCAGGATTGTGAATATCCGGATTGCAAGGACTTCTTTGTAAGTGCCTTCGGTTTTGTTCGAGCCCGGAACAGACTTGTATGGATTGTATGTCTGACATTACAAGTTGAGATATAAAGCCGATTTCTTTCAAATATATTTCTGTTGGTGGCGGAGAATTTATTCTTTTAGCTTAACACCCTTCTCTGAGACGTACGAGCTCAGAGGTTATATAGTTGAAGTTATCAGCGATATATTCCTAATTTGGTAATGTGACATGCTGAGTGTTGCTGAAATGATCATTGTGTTGATTATTGTGATAGGATCGTTTATTTGATCGTCTATCTTGGTGATCATTGTGTTGATCATTTGTTGACCCAAAGCATGGCTTTTGTATAAAGTATGTTTTTATGGACGTGACTTCGTCGAACCTCACACCCCGGAAATGGTCAAAACAGGAAAGATGCGGCAAGGTTATGAGGGGTAGCACCCTTTAGGGTATGTACATTTCCGTCTGGATAGAGGTGGTATCATGGTATGGAGCCCAGATATTTAACCTATGTGGTTACTACGAATTTATTACTTTGTGGTTGTTGGTTATCGGGATCCCGTGAGAAAGGTCGTTTACGATCGGGGAATGGCGTGCTCGTGTCAGTAGTTACCCAGTTAGGGGTAACCCGGCCTTGTGTTGGCAGAGTTCCGGTTTGGTTCTCGGGGATGTCTTTCCAGAGGCATTCTCATGTGGCAATGGGAAGTTCCTTGGCCTGACCATTTGTTGGAAATCCAAAGAAACAATACGAAACTTGTACGGTTTTAGTTGTAGAACCTGCCATCTAATATGGTAGCTATTAGTAGCCATAATATAATGGTACCTATGCTGGCTAAGATTTATATTCTACTTTCGAAATGAATTTTCTACACTATGCACTAGTAATAATATCAAATGTTCTTTTTAAATGCGTATTAAGCATGTTTGACTATCATAAGGAGAAATCTTCTCCAAGTCTGCGTTTGCATTGTGTGTGTGGCAGGAGGTCTTATGGTAGTCTCATTTTTAAAAGCATTGCGAATTGACTTTAAAAATATTCCTCTATTTTGTTTTCAAAGATAAATAAACTGTTTTGAGTTCTCACACCAGTCACATGACTGACTTGGAGTTTATTGTTTTCCTTCCTAAACTCTGGGTGCCCACCAATTTTCACACGGGCAGTCAAGAGTAAGGTTTATCAGGATATTCTGGAGTTGCTGGAGGCAAGCTGGATGGCATGGCGTATTACTAGTTTATATAGTATTTCTTTTTCCGCTGCACTGTTGTTGTTGATGTTGTACACTCTGATGATATGATGTAATGAAATGTATAAAATGTAATAACTGATATAGTTCTTTGTTTAATGATTATTCATTTATTATTATATGTTGTTCCGCTGCGAATTGTGAGATTCTGATATTGTTCTGTTGTTTTCTGTTCCGTTCCATGTTCTCTTTTCTATGTTCTTTTCTCTCTATTTTTTTCTATCTTTCTTATCTTCTCTTTCTATCTTTCTTCTTTTCTTTTTTCTTAAAACCCTCAGTGTTCGGTTTTCCGTCGTTCGATTACTCGGCAGTCGATAAAGTGAGTATCGATGTTGAATTTTCGGAAGTCGAAGAATCGGGTCCTGACAATGTGGTATCGGAGCTTATGGTTAAGCGACAACCATGGTTCTGTTGGGTATTATTCATTAGAGATAGAGTCAGTAGTGCTCTAGATTGAGTTTGAGTGTAATAATAGCTATGAGAGCGTATTTGTTAGTGAATATAAAATTGTTTTATATTGTGATGATTGGTTTATTGAGTGGCATATGAACTTTCGTCAGCGCGGTCTGTCAAACTATGCCGAAGGGGTTTCTAAACACTTGAATAGAACAATTCGACACAATATTGTTTAAAAAAAAAATTGGGTAAATGAAATAATTTTACCTTGATTGTATTTTATATATAAAGGAATAATTTTTCAGAATTATTAAAGTGTATATAAGTTGATTGTTTAGTTGTTTGAATAATCTAAATAAAGGAATTGTATAAGTAAAAAGAATTATAAGAATGGAATTATAATTAAAGTGATTTACAATTGTGAAATAAACTTATATATATAAGAAGTGAAACTATATGAATATATTTATGAATATGAGTAGTAAATAAAAATGAATTGGATGAATGGATTGAATATTAATCAATTGAATGTAAATTAAGTTGATAAGAAATAATGAATATAAGTGTTAATTCGTTAAAAATCTAATGTTATGAAAAGTTGAAAGATTGAATGAAAATCAATTTAAATTAAACCAATTGTAAGCAAAGGAATTTGGTTGTAATTAATATACATTGATTGTTATATGGTTGTTAGTTGATTGATTGTATATAATTCATTAAGTGTTAATGAAATGGAAAGCTAAAGTAAATAAATTTGAATAGAATTGAATTTAAATTGGAAGTGAACCAACATGAATATGAATTAGTGAATATAAACTAATTAAGAATGAATGTTAGTAAACCCAATGTAAATGAATCAAATGTGATTAAATTGAAAACCAATTCATTGAATATTAATGAGAATATGAATGAATATTGATATTGGTTATGAATTTAGTTGGATGATAGTTGGTTGATGGTTGAATATAATTGCTTTATTGCAGTTGCTATGTTGACATATATAGTTATTATGTTGCTATATGTTGTATATCGATACTATTGTCATATATGCATGATTCTCATGTTGTTTGTTGAGTGATAGTAGGTGCGGATCGCGTTTGCTTCGCATTTGGAGCTTGCTATCGCGCTATATTAGCCGTATATGCTCGCTAATAAAATATAAGGTACATATCTTGGATTAAATACCGTACTTTTACACTTTTTTCCCTTCGGGATGCCTCATTACTTGATGAGATGTATATTTGTGATATATATACTGTCATTTTTTTTTCGGATCGAGCCGCGCAAAGGAGACTATGGCGAATTTTTCCAGAAATTTAAGGCGTTAGAAAAATTTGAGAAAATTGGAAAATTTTGAAAACTTAAACTTTGATTTGAAATTGAAAGTTAAACAATAGTAATTGTTTTTGAAAAGATAACTAAGTATGATTTTGAAAACTAAGTATTATAAAAAGTTTTAATTATGAATTTTTGGGAAAATTAATAGCTTCTGTAATTTTTCTTACTTGTAATTTCGAGGACGAAATTCTTTTAAGGGGGGAAGATTGTAACGACCCAGAATTTTTATTAATTAAAATTTGAATATTTAATTAATTTTAAATATTTATAAGTGAATTTATAAGTCGAATAAATTTTTATTTGAATTATTGAATTTTATTGGATAATTAAATCGATAATTTAATACGTTAAATTATGGAAATAATTGAAAAATTGGGTTAAATATGATTGAAAATGATTTGTAAAATTTTATTTTATCATATTGGAGTTAGAATGATATTTTAGAACTTTTAAAATCGAATTAAGAGTTAATTTGTGAAAATTGAATATTTTAATAATTTAATCGACTTGTGAAAATAGCCAATTTTTGAACAGTCTCAGAATTGAACGAAAGCAATTCCATTGGATCCGTAATAGTTAGTTATTACCGGATTTCAATTTTCGTGTCAATCGGAGCTATCGTTTGATCGTGGCAGCTCGAAATGCATCGAATTATTTTTAATTTTAATTTGGCGAGTAAAAATAGCCATTTTTCAAAAAGTCTCGGATTTCGACGAAACCAGTTTCATCGGATCCATAATGTGATATTATTGTAAGGTTTCAAATTTCAAGTCAATTGGATTTACCGTTTGTCCTGTACAAATTAAAACGCCTAGAAAATCGCTTAAATCGGTTTAATTCAAATTGAGCGTTTATAGCCATAACTCGTACATACTTCCGAATTAGCTTCCGAAACCTGTTCCATTGTGTCCGGAACGCGGGATAAACCCTAGGAACGTCAGTTACGGCGCGTAAATCGGAGTTCGGAATTTCCGGGATGAATAGTGTTTCGTTTTTCTCTATAAATAGCCCTCACACAAATTAAAAAAATAAAAAGAAAACAAAACCCTAGCCATAACGCAGCCGCCACCCTCCCCATGAACGGCTAGAAAGCTCCCATCTTCATCCCCAAATTTCTTCAAATCCGTGCAACGATTCGACGAACTTCTAACTAGAGATTTGAAGAGCACAACGAGAGCTTCGATGTGAACGGTGGAGATCGTGTTTGGTGTCGTGTGGAGGGGGCTACAGGGGGCCGACCGTGCTGCCTTGCGTGCGCGTTTCCCAAGGAGGGAGGGGGCCGAGCCTTGAGCCATTCAGGCCGAGCATGGTGCTGGAGTTGGGCTACGACATGGAGCTCCTGGATCGTGTCGAAGTTGAGCGAGGTGATCGATAAAATTAACCCTAATTATCATTATGGGTTCGGCGGCTAAACGTGAATACTGGAGCTTATGCGTGAGAGGGAGGAAGAAAGAGGGGAGCCGTAGGATTTAGGTTGGAGGGTTATGATTTGGGTATGTTAAAAAAATTAAAAGTTATGTTGTAATTTATGTGTATAAATCGTGTAACTTCAAATATTCATATCTTTTTCATACGAGGTCGAAAACGCGCGAAACCAGTTGCGTTGGAATCGTATGGACGAGCACTACGCGATGGAGTTGGTTTGGAGTCGTTTGGAGTTAGTGAGAATTTTGGGTAAAATTAAACGTCTGTTTAATTTTATTCGAAATAAATCGCTAAAACGGAAATAAAATCAAGGTGAGAACTTCTCACTCGATCGAATTAGTTTCGATTTTATTTTAAATAGTTAGATTTAAAATATTTGAATGCATGTTTGAATGTTGATTAATATCTATTGATTGTTAAAATAGACATTATACACCGTTAGTAAGCGGTTGTCATTTATTAAAAACATATACCGCGAATATTTCATAAACAGTGAAATAGGTATTATATATGATATCAATATATATATATTGGCATATGTATATATTGCAGTTGATTGATTTCCCGTATTTTTTAGCGGATGAGACCCTATTGCGCCGTTATTAAACGGATAATATTTAATAAGAACATATACCGCGATAATTTCGTACTGGAGCGAAATTGGTATTGTGCTAATGTTTGTGGATGCAGGAAAACAGGTTGGAGGGATCCAACTAGATTCCTCAACAGTTTTTATTTGATTTCAGATATTTTGATATTTGATGGATTTTCATATTGATATATGATATCGTTGTTGTCGTGATTGACTATTTGGTGTGTAGCATCATTGGACCCAGATTTTGGGATTTTAAAATGATTTTAAAGTGATTTTAGAAAGTATACGTTTTATAAAATAATTTTGGAATTGATCCATTTTAAATAAATAAACGTTATAATTTTTAAAGTTATAAAAATTATGATTTTAAGAAATATAGTTAAAAACTGATTTTTGAGAATATGATGCTAATGGTTTTATAAAATAGTTTAATCGGGATTTTAGAATTTATTGTGAAAAGTTTAAATATAGGATTTATAAAATTTGATTATTTTATAAATCAAAATGATGAAATTATAAAGGAGTTTAAAGACGTTTTTAAAATATTAATATGAATTGATTTATATAAAGGATTTATAAATTGATAATTATAAATTAAAACATTTGAATTATAAAACGAGTTTTTATAAGTGTTTGAATGAAGTGAAAATGAATTTCATAATTGAATGGAATTTATAGAATTTTAAACAGTGAAGTTATAAATGAAATTTTATAAACAGTAGGTTTATAAAATTTATAAAGTTATTGAAAGAATGAATTTTGGATAAATAAACATTCTTATAAGTTATAAGATTTATAATTATGAAGTTCAAAGGAACGATTTTGCAAACGAATAAATTTATAAGTATTTAACTTATAATATGAACTTTTAGTTTATAATTGAGTTATAAACTGAAATAGGTTAATAAAAGAATTTATAAAAAGGAAGCTTTTATAAATAAATAGAAATGGAATTTATAAACGTTGTTTTATAAATTCGCAAATGACTTACTTTGATAAGAAAATTGTTGAAACCTATTAATGGAGTTATATTCACGTTTTTGAATAGTGAATAATCCTTTGAATTAAAATGTATAAAAGGATGAAATGTGTTAACGTAGTATATTCACGTTTTTGAATAGTGAATAAGATGTTAAAGAAATTGTTTTGAATGTGATATTTCAAATAGAATTAAAATGATCTAACGATGTTTTAAAATGTGTTGAGATTCGAAACCATAGATTTCAACATTTATTGTTGAAATAGACGTTTTCGAGAAATAGAAGGAAATAGTAGACTATAACACTGTTGTTATAGTAAATGATTTCCGAAAGGAAATGTTTTGCATAGTATTGGGATTTATATATCTATTTTAATTTCGAATCCCTATACTAGTGATTTTGGGTTGTTGTAACGATGTTTTACGCAACATTCATTTTGGCCCAAATAAATATGTTTAAGAGAATGATTTCCTTAAAGAATGAAATATATACTTAATTTCGATTGAAGTATATTGAATATTTTCCAAGTGTTGAAAATAAATAAAAATTGTGAATTACTTATGAATAAATAAGTATGGAAATGTTTTTCCAATATAAAGTGAATATTAGAGAATTTATCTTTTTGAAGATAAATTGAAAATGAATATTATAAATCGAATTGAAGTCGTATATTCATTAATACTTTGGAATGTAAATTCACCATTGAATTTATAAAAGAAAGTGGAATTGGTTTAAAAATAAATATTGATTTATTTTTTTGAAGTATGAAATTATATATCTAGTGAAGATATTTTGGAAAATAAATAATTTGGAAAATTATTTGGAAACTGGTGATGTGTGCATATCAATTGATAGTTCAATAACCGACTATCAATATTTCCCTTTGAATGGGTACTTGATGTGATTTGTTTGAATGTGAATGCTACACTTATTTTTGAATAAGCGCTCACTATTCGGGTTAACCGGGAAAGGACCATGGGGTCGTATAACCCATTCCGAATATGTGATACGTCGTTATGAATTGCATTTGAAGATCGGTGTTGAAGACCCGGTATTTGCGAGAGCGATAGGATGACCTGTCGATTTACTCTGCACCGAGTAGCTACGGTATAGAGTTCTCCATATGTGATGGTGAATCCGATCAGGATTGTGAATATCCGGATTGCAAGGACTTCTTTGTAAGTGCCTTCAGTTTTGTTCGAGCCCGGAACAGACTTGTATGGATTGTATATCTGACATTACAAGTTGAGATATAAAGCCGATTTCTTTCAAATATATTTCGGTTGGTGACGGAGAATTTATTCTTTTAGCTTAACACCCTTCTCTGAGACGTAGGAGCTCAGAGGTTATATAGTTGAAGTTATCAGCGATATATTCCCAATTTGGTAATGTGACATGCTGAGTGTTGCTGAAATGATCATTGTGTTGATTATTATGATAGGATCGTTTATTCGATCGTCTATCTTGGTGATCATTGTGTTGATCATTTGTTGACCCAAAGCATGGCTTTTGTATAAAGTATGTTTTTGTGAACGTGACTTCGTCGAACCTCACACCCCGGAAATGGTCAAAACAGGAAAGATGCGGCAAGGTTATGAGGGGTAGCACCCTTTAGGGTATGTACATTTCCTTCTGGATAGAGGTGGTATCATGGTATGGAGCCCAGATATTTAACCTATGTGGTTACTACGAATTTATTACTTTGTGGTTGTTGGTTATCGGGATCCCGTGAGAAAGGTCGTTTACGATCGGGGAATGGCGTGCTCGTGTCAGTAGTTACCCAGTTAGGGGTAACCCGGCCTTGTGTTGGCAGAGTTCCGGTTTGGTTCTCGGGGATGTCTTTCCAGAGGCATTCTCATGTGGCAATGGGAAGTTCCTTGGCCTGACCATTTGTTGGAAATCCAAAGAAACAATACGAAACTTGTACGGTTTTAGTTGTAGAACCTGCCATCTAATATGGTAGCTATTAGTAGCCATAATATAATGGTACCTATGCTGGCTAAGATTTATATTCTACTTTCGAAATGAATTTTCTACACTATGCACTAGTAATAATATCAAATGTTCTTTTTAAATGCGTATCAAGCATGTTTGACTATCATAAGGAGAAATCTTCTCCAAGTCTGCGTTTGCATTGTGTGTGTGGCAGGAGGTCTTATGGTAGTCTCATTTTTAAAAGCATTGCGAATTGACTTTAAAAATATTCCTCTATTTTGTTTTCAAAGATAAATAAACTGTTTTGAGTTCTCACACCAGTCACATGACTGACTTGGAGTTTATTGTTTTCCTTCCTAAACTCTGGGTGCCCACCAATTTTCACACGGGCAGTCAAGAGTAAGGTTTATCAGGATATTCTGGAGTTGCTGGAGGCAAGCTGGATGGCATGGCGTATTACTAGTTTATATAGTATTTCTTTTTCCGCTGCACTGTTGTTGTTGATGTTGTACACTCTGATGATATGATGTAATGAAATGTATAAAATGTAATAACTGATATAGTTCTTTGTTTAAAGATTATTCATTTATTATTATATGTTGTTCCGCTGCGAATTGTGAGATTCTGATATTGTTCTGTTGTTTTCTATTCCGTTCCATGTTCTCTTTTCTATGTTCTTTTCTCTCTATTTTTTTCTATCTTTCTTATCTTCTCTTTCTATCTTTCTTCTTTTCTTTTTTCTTAAAACCCTCAGTGTTCGGTTTTCCATCGTTCGATTACTCGGCAGTCGATAAAGTGAGTATCGATGTTGAATTTTCGAAAGTCGAAGAATCGGGTCCTGACAAATCCAGTTGGATCCCTCCAACCTGTTTTCCTGCATCCACAAACATTAGCACAATACCAATTTCGCTCCAGTACGAAATTATCGCGGTATATGTTCTTATTAAATATTATCCGCTTAATAACGGCGTAATAGGGTCTCATCCGCTAAACAAATAAATGCGGGAAATCAACAACTGCAATATATACATATGCCAATATATATATATTGATATTATTTATAATACCAATTTCACTGTTTATGAAATATTCGCGGTATATGTTTTTATTAAATAACATCCGCTTACTAACGGCGTATAATGTCTATTTTAACAATCAATAGATATCAATCAACATTCAAACATGCATTCAAATATTTTAAATCTAACTATTTAAAATAAAATCGAAACTGATTCGATTGAGTGAGAAGTTCTCACCTTGATTTTAAATTCCGTTTTAGCGATTTATTTCGAATAAAATTAAACGGACGTTTAATTTTACCCAAAATTCTCACTAACTCCAAACGACTCCAAACCAACTCCATCGCGTAGTGCTCGTCCATACGATTCCAACGCAACTGGTTTCGCGCGTTTTCGACCTCGTATGAAAAAGATATTGATTTTACAAGTTTGTACACGATTTTAAACAAATATTTACAACAATTATTAACAAATCTTAACCTAGATTCAATCAACACCGTCCATTTCCTTCTAGAGCAAATCTGGGCCGACCCTATCATCTTCCTCTCCTCTTCGTTCTACAGGCCATTGACGTTCATAAGAACCCATAGGAGCCCAAACAAGGGTTGAATCTTCCTCCCTCCTCGTTCTACTATATGACGATCAAAGACCCCCAAATCGAAGCCACTTGAAGGCTCCACCCACGGCCAGAAGCACTCGCAACTCGGCCACCCCCCTCTCCTCGAAATACGTGCGCAAGTAAGCACGGTCGGCCCCCTTTTTCTCCCCCTACGATGCTCCATTTACGATCATATCCGTATGGATTGAAAGCTCTCTTCATGATCTTCAATGTTGTAGTTGATCATTTCGCGTGAATGTTTGTGGATTGGGAGAGATTAAGGAATGAATGAAACTAATTTCTGGCCATGGGTTTTAGCATAGGCGGCTAGGGTTTTGAGATGTTTTATTATTATTATTTTTTTTTTAAATGAAGGGTGGGGCTATTTATAGAATTTCAAACGACACTATTCATCCTGGAAATTCCGTACTCCGATTTACGTGCCGTAACCAGCGTTTCTAGGGTTTACCCCGCGTTCCGGACACAATGGAACAGGTTTCGGAAGCTAATTCGGACATCTGTGCGAGTTATGGCTACAAACGCTCAATTTAAATTAAACTGATTTAAGCGATTTTCTAGGCGTTTTAATTTGTACCGGACAAACGGTAAATCCAATCGACTTGAAATTTGAAACCTTATAATAATATCACATTACGGATCCGATGAAACTAGTTTCGTCGAAATCTGAGACTTTTTGAAAAATGGCTATTTTAACTCGCCAAATTAAAAATAAAAATAAATCGATGCGTTTCGAGCTGCCACGATCAAACGATAACTCCGATTGACACGAAAATTGAAATCCGGTAATAACTAACTATTACGGATCCAATGGAACTGGTTTCGTTCAATTCTGAGACTGTTCAAAAATTGACTATTTTTACTAGTCGATTTTAATATTAAAATATTCAATTTTCACAAATTAACTTTTAATTCGATTTTAAAAGTTCTAAAATATCATTCTAACTCTAACATGATAAAATAAAATTTTACAAATCATTTTCAATCATATTTAACCCAAATTTCAATTATTTCCATAATTTCACATATTAAATTATCGATTTAATTATTCAATTAAATCCAATAATTCAAAATAAAATTTATTTGACTTATAAATTCACTCATTAATATTTAAAATTAATTAAATATTCAAATTTTAATTTCTAAAAATTCTGGGTCGTTACAATCTTCCCCTCTTAAAAGAATTTCGTCCTCGAAATTATCAAGTAAGAAAAGTTATAGAATTTATTAATTTTCCATAATTCATAGTTAAACTTCTTACAATAACTTACTAAGTTTTCCAAATCATACTTAGTTATCTTTTCAAAAACAACTACTATTGTTTAACTTTCAATTCCAAAATCAAAGTTAAAGTTTTCAAAATTTTCCAATTTTCTCAAAAATTTTCTAACACCTTAAATTTTCGAAAAAATTTGCCATAGTCTCCTTTGCGCGGCTCGATCCGAAAAAAAATGACAGTATATATATCACTAATATACATCTCATCAAGTAATGAGGCATCCCGCAGGGAAAAAAGTGTAAAAGTACGATATTTAATCTGAGATATGTACCTTATTATTTTATTAGCAAGCATATACGGCTAATATAGCGCGAAAGCGAGCTCCAAATGCGAAGCAAACGCGATCCGCACCTACTAATCACTCAACAAACAACATGAGAACATGCATATAGACAATAATCTCAATATACAACATATAGCAACATAATAACTATATATGTCAACATAGCAAATGAAACAAACAACAAATGCAATATATTCAACCATCAACCAACTAACATCCTTAACCAATAATATTCATTCATATTCTCATTAATATTCAATGAATTGGTTTTCAATTTAAATCACATTTGATTTATTCACAGTGGATGTTTTTACTAACATTCATTTTCAATTAGTTTATATTCACTAATTCATATTCAAGTTGGTTCACTTCCAAAACAAATTCAATTCCATTTAAGATTCACTTAACTTCTAATTGAATTCCAATTACTTTAGCTTCCAATTTTATTAATACTTAATGAATTATATACAATCAACTAACAATCATATAACAACAAAATCACTTTGCATATATTCATTCAATTTGGTTTAACATTAAATTGATTTCCATTCCAATTTATTCAACTTTCAATAACATTAGATTTTAATGAATTAACACTTATATTCATTATTTCACATCAACTTAATTCACATTTAATTGATTTACATTCAATTTATTAATTCAATTCAATTACAACAGTTGAATTTCATTTACATAACTCAAGTTCATATCCATTTTTATTTACAACTCATATTCATAAATATATTCATTAGTTTCACTTCTTACATATATAAGTTTTATTTCACAATTGTAAATCACTTTAATTATAATTCGATTCTTATAATTCTTTTTACTTATACAATTCCTTTATTTAGATTATTCAAACAACTTAACAATCAACTTATATACACTTTAATAATTCTGAAAAATTATTCCTTTATATATAAAATATAATTAAGGTAAAATTATTTTATTTACCCAATTTAAAACAATATTATATATTCACTAACAAATACGCTCTCATAGCTATTATTACTCTCAAATTCATTCTAGAGCACTACTGACTCTATCTCTAATGAGTAATACCCAACAGAACCATGGTTGTCGCGTAACCATAAGCTCTGATACCAAATGTAAAGAACGGAGATTTTCGACTTTCGAAAATTCCACATCGATACTCACTTTATCGACTGGCGAGAAATCGAAGGCCAAAAACCCGAAATGTTATGGTTTTTAAGAAAGAAGAAATTTAGAAAAGAGAAGAGAAAAAGATAGAAAATAGGGAGGAGAGAAAACAGGAGATAGAAAATTTTAAAATAGAAGGAAAAGAGAATAGAGAAGAGATAGAAAATAGAAAATAGAACAAAATTTTAAAATAGAAAGAAAAGAGAATAGAACGGAATAGAAAACAACAGAATCACATCAGAATCTCACAATTCGCAGCGGAACAACATATAATAATAAATGAATAATCTTTAAACAAAGAACTATATCGGTTATTACATTTTATCACATTACATTACATCATATCATCAGAGTGTACAACAATATACAACATCAAACAGTGCAGCGGAAAAAGAAATACTATATAAACTAGTAATACGCCATGCCATCCATCTTGCCTCCAGCAACTGCAGAATATCCAGAATATCCTGATAAACCTTAACTCTTGACTGCCCGTGTGAAAATTGGTGGGCACCCAGAGTTTAGGAAGGAAAACAATAAACTCCAAGTCAGTCATGTGACTGGTGTGAGAACTCAAAACAGTTTATTTATCTTTGAAACCAAAATAGAGGAATATTTTTAAATCAATTCGCAATGCTTTTAAAAATGAGACTACCATAAGGCCTCCCGCACACACACACATGCAAACGCAGAATCGGAGGAGATTTCTCCTTATGATAGTCAAAGATGCTTGATACGCATTTAAAAGAAGCATTTGATATTATTACTAGTGCATAGTGTAGAAGAAATTCATTTCGAAAGTAGAATATAAATCTTAGCCAACATAGACATTTCGAACTATGCCTACTATAGCTACCATCCAAACAGTGTTGCGACACCATAAGTGAATGATAGGTTCAACAACTAAAACCGTACAAGTTTCGTATTGGGAATTGGACTTCCAACAAATGGTCAGGCCAAGGAACTTTCCATTGCCACATGAGAATGCCCCTGGAAAGACATCACCGAGAACCAAACCGGAACTCTGCCAACACAAGGCCGGGTTACCCCTAACTGGGTAACTACTGACACGAGCACGCCATTCCCCGATCGTAAACGACTTTTCTCACGGGATCCCGAAAACCAACAACCACAAAGTAATAAATTCGTAGTAACCACATAGGTTAAATATCTGGGCTCCATACCATGATACAACCTCTATCCAGAAGGAAATGTACATACCCTAAAGGGAGCTACCCCTCATAACCTTGCCGCATCTTTCCTGTTTTGACCATTTCCGGGGTGTGAGGCTCGACGAAGTCACGTCCACAAAAACATACTTTATACAAAAGCCATGCTTTGGGTCAACAAATGATCAACACAATGATCACCAAGATAGACGATCAAATAAACGATCCTATCACAATAATCAACACAATGATCATTTCAGCAACACTCAGCATGTCACATTACCAAATTGGGAATACATCGCTGATAACTTCAACTATATAACCTCTAAGCTCGTACGTCTCAGAGAAGGGTGTTAAGCTAAAAGAATAAATTCTTCGCCACCAACAGAAATATATTTGAAAGAAATCGGCTTTATATCTCAACTTGTAATGTCAGACATACAATCCATACAAGTCTGTTCCCGGATCGAACAAAACCGAAGGCACTTACAAAGAAGTCCTTGCAATCCGGATATTCACAATCCTGATCGGATTCACCATCACATATGGAGAACTCTATACCGGAGCAACTCGGTGCAGAGTAAATCGACAGGTCATCCTATCGCTCTCGCAAATACCGGGTCTTCAACACCGATCTTCAATGCAATTATAACGACGTATCACATATTCGGAATGGGTTATACGACCCCATGGTCCTTTCCCGGTTAACCCGAATAGTGAGCGCTTATTTAAAAATAAGTGTGGCATTCAAATTCAAACAAATCACATCAATTACCCATTTAAAGGGAAATATTGATAGTCGGTTATTGAACAATCAATGGATATGCATACATCACCAGTTTTCAAATAATTTTCCAAATTATTTATTTTCCAAAATATCTTTACTAGATATAAGATTTCACACTTCAAAAATAAATCAATATTTATTTTTAAACCAATTCCACTTTCTTTTATAAATTCCTTAGTGAATTTACATTTCACAATATCTATTGATATACGTTTTCAATTATCCATTTTCAATTTATCTTCAAAAAGATGAATTCTAAATATCACTTCATATTGGAAAACAATTCCATACTTATTTAATAAGTAATTCACAAATTTTATTTATTTTCAACACTTAGAAAGTATTCAATATACTTAAATCGAAATTAAGTATATATTTCATTCTTTAAGGAAATCATTCACTTAAACATATTTATTTGGGCCAAAACGAATGTTACGTAAAACATCGTTACAACGTCCCAAAATCACTAGTATAGGGATTCGAAATTAAAATAGATATATAAATCCCAATACTATACAAAACATTTCCTTTCGGAAATCATTTACTATAACAACAGTGTTATAGTCCACCATTTCCTTTTATTTCTCGAAAACGTCTATTTCAACAATAAATGTTGAAATCTATGGTTTCGAATCTCAACACATTTTAAAACATTGTTCGATCGTTTTAATTCTATTTAAAACATCCAAATCCAAAACAATTTCTTTAACGAGTTATTCACTATTCAAAAACGTGAATATTCTTTGTTAACAAATTTCATCCTTTTATTCATTTTGTTTCAAAGGATTATTCACAGTTCAAAAACGTGAATATAATTCCATTAATAGGTTTCAGCAATTTACTTATCAAAATAAGTCGTTTGCGAATTTATAAAACAACGTTTATAAATTCCATTTCTATTTATTTCATAACTACTTCCTTTATAAATCTCCTTTATTAACCTATTCGATTTATAACTCAATTATAAACCAAAAGTTCACATTATAAGTTAAATGCTTATAAAACGATTATTTTACAAAATCGTTCTTTTAAACTTCATAGTTATAAATCTTATAACTTTTAAGATTCAATTATTCATCTAAATATATTCTTTAATAACTTCACAAAATTTATAAATCTTACTATTTATAAATTTCATTTATAACTTCACCATTTATAATTTTATAAATTCCATTCATTTACAAAATTTATTTTCACTTCATTCAAACACTTATAAAAACTCGTTTTATAATGTCAATATTTCAATTTATAAATATCCATTTATAAATCTCTTAATATAAATCAATTTATATTATTCTTTAAAACGACTTTAATCTCCTTTATTATTTCACCATTTTGATTCATAAAATAATTAAATTTTATAAATCCTATATTTAAACTTTTCACAATAATTCTAAAATATCTCGATTAAACTATTTTATAAAATCAATAGCATCATATTCTCAAAAATCAGTTTTTAACTATATTTCTCAAAAATCAAAATTTTTATAACTTTAAAAATTATAACGTTTATTTATTTTAAAATGGATCAATTCCAAAAATTATTTTATAAACGTATACTTTCTAAAATCACTTTAAAATCATTTTAAAATCCCAAAATCTGGGTCCAATGATGCTACACAACAAATAGTCAATCACGACAACAACGATATCATATATCGATATGAAAATCCATCAAATATCAAAATATCTGAAATCAAATAAAAACTGTTGAGGAATCCAGTTGGATCCCTCCAACCTGTTTTCCTGCATCCACAAACATTAGCACAATACCAATTTCGCTCCAGTACGAAATTATCGCGGTATATGTTCTTATTAAATATTATCCGCTTAATAACGGCGTAATAGGGTCTCATCCGCTAAACAAATAAATGCGGGAAATCAACAACTGCAATATATACATATGCCAATATATATATATTGATATTATTTATAATACCAATTTCACTGTTTATGAAATATTCGCGGTATATGTTTTTATTAAATAACATCCGCTTACTAACGGCGTATAATGTCTATTTTAACAATCAATAGATATCAATCAACATTCAAACATGCATTCAAATATTTTAAATCTAACTATTTAAAATAAAATCGAAACTGATTCGATTGAGTGAGAAGTTCTCACCTTGATTTTAAATTCCGTTTTAGCGATTTATTTCGAATAAAATTAAACGGACGTTTAATTTTACCCAAAATTCTCACTAACTCCAAACGACTCCAAACCAACTCCATCTCATAGTGCTCGTCCATACGATTCCAACGCAACCGGTTTCGTGCGTTTTCGACCTCGTATGAAAAAGATATTGATTTTACAAGTTTGTACACGATTTTAAACAAATATTTACAACAATTATTAACAAATCTTAACCTAGATTCAATCAACACCGTCCATTTCCTTCTAGAGCAAATCTGGGCCGACCCTATCATCTTCCTCTCCTCTTCGTTCTACCGGCCATTGCCGTTCATAAGAACCCATAGGAGCCCAAACTAGGGTTGAATCTTCCTCCCTCCTCGTTCTACTATATGACGATCAAAGACCCCCAAATCGAAGCCACTTGAAGGCTCCACCCTCGGCCAGAAGCACTCGCAACTCGGCCACCCCCCTCTCCTCGAAATACTTGCGCAAGTAAGCATGGTCGGCCCCCTTTTTCTCCCCCTACGATGCTCCATTTACGATCATATCCGTATGGATTGAAAGCTCTCTTCATGATCTTCAATGTTGTAGTTGATCATTTCGCGTGAATGTTTGTGGATTGGGAGAGATTAAGGAATGAATGAAACTAATTTCTGGCCATGGGTTTTAGCATAGGCGGCTAGGGTTTTGAGATGTTTTATTATTATTATTTTTTTAATGAAGGGTGGGGCTATTTATAGAATTTCAAACGACACTATTCATCCCGGAAATTCCGAACTCCGATTTACGCGCCGTAACCAGCGTTTCTAGGGTTTACCCCGCGTTCCGGACACAATGGAACAGGTTTCGGAAGCTAATTCGGATATCTGTGCGAGTTATGGCTACAAACGCTCAATTTAAATTAAACCGATTTAAGCGATTTTCTAGGCGTTTTAATTTGTACCGGACAAACGGTAAATCCAATCGACTTGAAATTTGAAACCTTACAATAATATCACATTACGGATCCGATGAAACTGGTTTCGTCGAAATCCGAGACTTTTTGAAAAATGGCTATTTTTACTCGCCAAATTAAAATTAAAAATAAATCGATGCGTTTCGAGATGCCACGATCAAACGATAACTCCGATTGACACGAAAATTGAAATCAGATAATAACTAACTATTACGGATCTAATGGAACTAGTTTCGTTCAATTCTGAGACTGTTCAAAAATTGACTATTTTTACTAGTCGATTTTAATATTAAAATATTCAATTTTCACAAATTAACTTTTAATTCGATTTTAAAAGTTCTAAAATATCATTCTAACTCTAACATGATAAAATAAAATTTTACAAATCATTTTCAATCATATTTAACCCAAATTTCAATTATTTCCATAATTTCACATATTAAATTATCGATTTAATTATTCAATTAAATCCAATAATTCAAAATGAAATTTATTTGACTTATAAATTCACTCATTAATATTTAAAATTAATTAAATATTAAAATTTTAATTGCTAAAAATTCTGGGTCGTTACAAAGTCCATGAAAACTATATCCTTATTCGGATTACTTACTTGGGTCGGCTGTTAGTAACTACACCAAGTGTTTGCCTTTGCAAACAATCTTGGTGGGTGTGTTGAATCCTTAGCTCTCCTGTCTTTGGGAGAGCCACTCCCTTGGTGTTTCGTTGGCTTGTAGTTGGTCTGATCGGGGCAGTTTGGATCTCCGTGGCGTTATCGACTGCATTTGTGTTTCCTTATAACTTGTTGTCGTCAAGTCGCTCACCATCTTCTGAATTAGAGAGATCCATGACCATATCCTCGTATGGGGTCTTCGCCCTTAAATTTAAGTTCGTTGCTATTTGCCTCATAGTTGGTGGAGTGCTTGTGTTTCCTTCTATATCAGTTCCCATAGTTTCACCTATCAACTCTTTCTATGGCTGCTTCTCCGATTGTGCCAGAAATTGAAGAATTTTCTTGCTCTTCGGCAGCCACGGGCTCTCTCATAGTTCTTCGAGCATCATGAGATGCAAGATCAATAAGGCATTTAGTCTATTCCTCAGAGCCCTTGGCTATTTTTCATTATCTAATTAATTTCGTCAACGATTTTATTCAACTCAACCCTAGTGACAACTTCACCCTGAATAGAGGATCCTAGAATCTGATCACTAGAGTTAGCTCCTAACTGTGGATTTTTGGGATTCTTTACTTCAAGTTGCTGGGGTTTTGCTTATTCTCGGGCAATGGTTGCTCTTATGGATCTTTCAGAAGTTGTTCACTTTCTTCCTGGTGTCATGGGTTCTCAACAACAATGTAACGACCCGTAGATTTTACGGATTTAATTTGGTTAAATTAATAAGTTGTAATTAAATTTAGAAGAAAAATAAATTAAAAACCTACTTATAGTAATTCGAAGTTAATTCAAATGATTTTAAGTGGTGAAAAGAATTTTACCTATATATGAGTTGAATATGAGGAATTTGAGGAAAATATTAAACTAATATAATGTAATAAACATTGTTAACAGTAAATGGAATATGATAATAAGAACAATTGCAAGTTTGTATTTATGGGCGAAATAATATTGATAGGTAGTAATTGTTGTAGAGAATAAATTACAAATGTTATAAATTATATAATGGTGACAGCTATTGTTCGTTACCAATGCATTTAATTTATAGCGCTTAAATGTAATTAATCATTGCATTTTTGTAAGTTAAGAAGTAACTGAAAATTTTGAAGGAAAAATCAATAGAAAGGTTAACTATATGCATAAGATGGAAAGTTGAATAGAATTCTAACAAATGATAATAATGGAAAACGTATACAATCAATGTAGGCAATTTGAAATTACAATGCTGTTGAAATGATTAAACGTTTCTTGTGATAATTAATAAATAACGAAAGGAGTAAGCGTATTTATTTAGAGTATAATTACTATTGGGTAGAGATTTAAGTAACAACGTTTAATGCAATGTTAGTAATGCCAGTTTAAGTCAATAATAAGGAATTGGGAATCATATCTATGAAATGATAACGAGAATACAAGGTGATAAATGCCAATTAAGGGTAATAATTAATAAACTTAATGAAATCCCAATTTTATATAAAATAATTTAAAAGTCAGGTTTGGCTATAATTTGAACATAAGTAAATTTAATTTGTAGTATGAAAATATATGCAAAAATTGATTTTTGTAATAAAAGATTTTGTATGTGACAAAAAGGTAATGGTAATGTTTATGGTAGGTTGCCTATTCATTTATTTAGATTTTTAGTTGGAATTGGAAATAAGTTTGTAATAAATGTAAATAAATGATACATTTATGTGAAATGTAACCAATGTAAATTTTATTTATAATATAGCAAAGGGTGGATTTAAGAAGTGAAATTGCAGAATTTGAAGCTAATTAATAATAGACATAGTAAAGTTGGCAATCCAATCAAATACTTAGGAATAAAATTATTGGAAGGTAACCTAATTTATAAATAAATGGTAAGTATTTAAGATATAATTCTATATTAATTGAAACTGATTGTAGATTTAGTGTAGTAATGTTAAGGCTAACTAAATTTGCTTTATAGATGGAATTATAATCAAGGTGGATAGGTAACGAACTTAAAAATATAATTAAGAACTAATAGGTGGCAAATTAATATAGTTTGTATTATGTAAGTAAACTTTGGTAAATCAAATTCTACCAATCCAAAGCTAACGTTTTGTTAATATAGATTTAAGTATAGAGAGCAATATTTATTTATTTAATTGAAGTATTGCAAAATAAATGAAAATTTAACATCTAAATATTACGTTAATAGGAAGTAATTGTTCTACGTATCATTACATTCATTTAGCCCATTTTGAAACTTAATCAATTGAAATTAATAGGAGAGAGAATACTAATTGTAATAGGTGCAATTAAAAGCAGCTTATGTTTTGTGAAATATAAGAAAAGTTTTGAAAAAAAAAAACATTTACATCAATAAAATGAATGTTTAGGTTCAATTTAATTTAAATAAAAATATAGAAAGATTGATTTTTAAAGAAAGAAATATATGTTTATTTGAACTGTGTTTAGCTTCAAACTAATTACAAGAATAGGAAAATAATCTATTTATTACTCTTGTGTATAAACAATTTTTCTATTTTTTTTTATGCATTTTAGTTGTCTGTTTTAAAATTTAATTTTGTGTGATTGCAATTAATGTAGTTCAAATATTTCAATTAAAAGAAAAGAAAACGGTGATTGCAATTAATAGATTTAATAATAAAAAACGCGCGTTTTATGGTAAACAAAAGGGTGTTTTAATGGTAATTAGAGATTATTTTGGGAAAACAAATCAAATGTTTTCATTTTTAAGGTAATTATAAAAAATTATTATGCATAGACAAAAACCCAAATGCGTAGAAATTTGAATATTACTTGATTTAATGAAGTTAATTTTGGTGTGCTTAGGGTTAACAAAATTTATTAAGTAAACAATGGTTTTGAAATTTGAATCCTAAAAGTATGTTTACAGTATAGAGTTAGTCCATTCATTCCCTTTCTAATAAATAATTACCTCTTTTTAATACCTGCTACTTTTAAAAAGGTTGTTCATATTTACTATATTTCAAAACCAAGTTTGTTCATATTTACTTTATTTCTTTCCGTTCATTTTCCAACTTCATTTTCTGAAAGGTCATTTCATTTATTTCTAATTAATAGTGGTCTCTCTTTTCAAATCTCTTTGATCCTAAACCTAACTCTAACCTTATAAATAAGATATGACGCAAATGAAACCATAGCCTCCATTATAATCTTTTCTTTTTTTCCTTTTTTTCCTTCAAATCTCCTTATTATCTCTGATTTTAATTCTTTCTTCCTCTTCAAATATACTTCTTTTTCAAATTTTCTTCTATTTCAAACCTTCTTCTTTCTTTTCAAATCTAGATTTTCTCTTCCATTTTCAGTTTTTATTTTAATCATTTTCTTTTTCAATTCTTCTTTTTCAAATCTTTTTTTTTTCCAAACCTTTTAAAAATGCATACATTCATATAATAAGGAGGAAAATTAAAGTAAATCGAAATAAAAGAAAAATTACGGAACAAAGTTAGCAATCAAGAAGAAGCATACGCGTTTTCCACGAGGGAAGAGTGCATGTGGCACGGTATTTTATTTTTGTTTAATTTATTAATTTTGATTTCAATTAGTTCTAATAATCATAACTCGTACATACGGACTCCGTTTCACGCAATTTTTTTTTTGTTAGGATCGAAATTAAATTCCAGATCTTTTGACACTGGTTTGGACAAATTTGGAGATAGTCGGATTTTTGGGTTTAAATCGGATTTGAATTCGATTTAAATTCAAAAGGTGAGTGTTTTAACCCACTCACAACTACTAGAAACTTTTATGTTTGTTTAAATTAATTTTAGAAATGAATAGAAATTTATTTATGAGTATTTGGCATGTTTATTTTATTCATATCTGTTGAATTGCATTTAATTTATTTAACTGTTAATTTAATTAATTTATTGCGTATGAATTTACAGTTAAAATTTATTTGTTTGTATATGAACTGCTAGTTAACAGTTATATAGATTATTACTGATTATAAACTGTTAGATTAATAGTTGTTAAATTTAATCTGAATAAAATTGCCAGTTATTACCTGTTATATATTATCAAATATAAATTGTTATTGATTGATATTGCTTGATGATTGTGATTGGATGATGGATGATGTTGATGGATGTTTTATTGTATATCATTAAATTGCAAATTGTCATGCATATTTCCTTTCATTCGGGATTGTGGTTTGAAATGATATACAACCACAAAATTTTATATCTTTTAAATTGCGGATTGAAATGATAAATATCCGTATCACTTGACCATAGGATAGAAAATTATATACAGGCACCGCGGTCTATATATAACTATTTTTATGTGATTTCTATGGTTTGGATGGAATACGGTTTATAATAATCTTAAATTTTATATTATATAAATATTTTTCTTCCATATATATGTACATATGAAGTTGAAAAATTTGAAGTTAAAAGGTGTATAAAAATCTTTATTAAAAATGGAAGAAAATTAAGAAAATGGAGTTTAATAATTTATATCATATGTTTAAATGTTAAGTTTGGAAATTTTAAGATATGATATTTATAATTGGATTTTTCCCAAGATAAATTGAAATGAATATTCTAGTATAATTTGAATTGAAAAAAATATATATATTATTACTAGAAATTGGAGTTTTTATTTATTTATGGATTTTATGTGAATATTCAAGACTAATAAATAGAACATTCGATTTGTTGAAAGAATAAAATCCAACTTTAGTTTGAAATATTAATACTCCAAATGGATATACGTATATATATATATAAATTGAAGTAGTTTTGGAACTTGAGAGAGATAATACAAATTTTGGGTTAGACTTTAATAAAGAAATGTATTTGTAAAGCCATGAGAACTATTTTCTTTACAAAGTAACATTTAAGTTAAACCTTTTATTTTATATACCGTTGAATATCCAAACCATTCAAGTTTTTTTTTGAAGTTATGGTTTTAAATTGTGATTTTCAAAATATTATGCTTTGAAAATATTTGATTTTCAGACGTTATGAAGTTAAAGCATTATGATTTTGGAAAAGAATTATATTTGGGATAAGTGATAAAATATAGTTTTGGGTTTTGAAATGATATCGTATTCATGGTTATGAAATGGAATGTTTATTCTGATTTTTAAAGTATAACCTATTTTTTAAATGACCGCGGTGTTATAATAACGATGGGTTGGCAAAGAGACCGGGATCGGATATGGACATACTCTCTGTCGATACCGAAAACCACTTTGACTAACCGTGTACGCGGTGGAGATTCCAGAATGAAGTAGGTGGTGGCGACGTTTCCTGTAAGGTAAATACGTGGACCCGACTCCCGTGAGTTGGCATAAGGTGGCTAAAATAGGAGCGATTCTCAGGCCAATGAGGTCATTCCTCTGATCGGACCCTCCTCTTCGATATTATACTTTGATTTTGGATTGATTCAGTGGCCACTTCTATATTATGATTTTGGGGAGTTAGTCCGAGGTGGGCGGTAACTGCGGCTACGCGTTTCCACCAGCCTGGATAGCAATTGGTATATCTACCCTGGCATTGCCTAGTTGTGCCGTGTCACCTACCATACCGAGCCTTTACTACGAGTTTCTATTTGTGTCGTACCTATGGAGTATCCTCTGGTAGCTTCCCGATCAGGAGGTATTACAGTACTGTATAGACTATTGGCATTATTTGTGTTAAGGGCTATATGGGTAACCCCTTAACGCTATTTAAAAGTAAGTTTATTTTATAAATAGACACTATTATAATAGCGCAATATACTACATAGTAAATAGTTTAACGGATCTTTAGGAGATGTAAATCCCAAACATCTCTTGAGTTACTGTACTCATATTTATTTCTGTTAATTTAACTCACATAAGATCTTTTAGTCTGACTCGAGTGTTTTTGTCTTTTCAAATTCGCTCGGGTCAGTCCGAGCGTTTCAGGATCGAAGACTTTAGCTTTGAAGGACGAAGACAAAGGAGTCGTATTATTATTATCTATAGTATTGCACCGCACTCTAAATTTCCGCTGCATTGATTGTATTGGTATGTGTAACTCTGATATTCATTGTATAAGTAAAAAAATATCTTGTAAACAGTTATCATGAACTGTATATTGATTATTATATTTTATCCTTCCGCTATGAGATTCTATTTTGTTTTATTTCTTCTCTGTTTTTCTTATTTACCCCATAACAATCCGCCTTTGCGTATGCTTTGAATTGGCACGTGTGTCGGTTTAAAGTGTGCGAAAAGGCTGGATGTTACAGTTGGTATCAGAGCTTTGGTTTAGCGATAAACTTTGGCTTTGTGGGGTTTGACTCTTTGTTAATAGGGTAGTAATACCCTATGGGAGTCGCTGAGTGTATATATATGAGAGAGCGTATTTGTTAGTGTTATAAAAAGATTTTGATATTGTGTTAATCTGTTCCGTTTTGTATTTATAAATTCTGATTGGTGCATGGGACGCTGTGACATCAATAGGGGTTTCTAAACACTTAATAGGACAGACCGACATAATATTTGTTTTAATATAGGTGAATGAAATAATTTTGCCTATTATATTTTCTATATATAAAAATATTTTTATAAAGATATATATTTGGTTGCTATAGATTGGGTGTTAGGTAATAAAATATTTATAATAATTGAAGCTAAGCTGAAATTATAATAAATCAAATTGGAGATTTTTGAACTTAAGTCCGGGATTTTGAAATCTGCATTCAAAGGATTTATGAAATATAATGATTTGGTTTATAAATATTTTCTTATATAAATATTTAGTATAATTCGAAGGAATTGGTTTAAAGAGGATTTTGAAGAAAATAAGTTTGTACTTTCCACTCTGTCGCTGGAAAATAATTTCGGTGATGACGGCCGCATCATCGACTTTCATTTTCGAGTTTCGAAGGGAAAGGCCACTGTAGTAAATTCTACTGCAGATTTGTTTTGAAATTATTTAAAATTTTAATTGTTTAAAGGTAATGAGAGATATAAAAGTTGTAAGAAATTAATTATCTATTATTTTAAAGAAATTTTGGAATTTGACCCGGTATTAATTCTTGAATTTCCATTAATTAGTTGTAAAAATTTAGGTTAGCGAAATAAAAGAAGTAATCAATGATTAAAAGAGTTGAGATTAAACTTGCATAAGTTCTTTTGCTTTTTCTTTAACATAAATAACTTACCAAGTATAAAAAGTTGAAATGTAAATTAAGAGTGGAATAGAATATTATGCAAGTAGAATTTTGGAAAAAAAATGAAGTATTCAATAAATTACTGTTATAAATAAGAATTTAATGGTATTAACTTAAGTGATGATTGGAATTTTACTAAAATTAAAGGTAAGTATTATAAATAGGTGATTTTAAACTTAAGTGAATAAAATGAAATTCTTTAATAAATAAGGATTGATGTGTAGGGTTATTAACTTATGTATGAATTAAATACTACTAGCTAAATATAATGGAAAGTAGGTAATATAAATAAATGACTGCAAACCCTAGTTAAAGAATTTGTAAATTCCTTTACTTATAAGAATGGATATTTTAGGGTTAAGAATTTAAGGGAATTAAAAAGGGTTACTATAAATAAGTAATAGAATTGTAAGCATGGAATAAAAGATTGAAATTTAGAAGTGTATTAAACACAATACATATAAAAAACTTACATGACCGGAATAAATAAATAATAAAAGTGAATAAATTGTAAGTAATAAGTAAAAATCAAGGATACAACCACTGACGAGAAAATAAAATTTGAAGTTGTTAGAAATAAATGTAAACTATAAAAAGGAAAATTTATGCGGTTTGTATAAAAGAAAGGAAATCAAACAACTAAAGTATGTAATGAATTTTTATAGGTTAAATTGATTTGTTGGTTTAAATCGATATTGTTTGCTTTATGGTTGGCTGGGTAAGGAAATTTGAAGTTGTAGGATGAATAAATAAGCTATTCTGTCCCATCTAACACTGTTGAGTAAATGATGCACATGATAGTTATTTTTCATTCCGTACCATTTCAAGTTTTGAACCCGAACAACTATTTGCTTGTTTGATCGAATGGTTGTTTTGTTGTGTATGCTGTTTGTTGAAATTTATGATTGTATATTTGGTGTTGTTAGTAGTTGAAACCATGAAAATATTTCGCTTTATAGAAATTGTTAAACCTTTGGATGTTTATAAGTGAAATGCAGGTTATGGAAGCAATTGCTACTGCTTTTGGTTCCATAAATTAAGCATAAATTACCCGACAAATAGGTACGCTTCGGATTACGATTTATAGCGC
Organism: Allium cepa; assembly: GCA_030765085.1. Lineage (NCBI taxonomy): Eukaryota > Viridiplantae > Streptophyta > Magnoliopsida > Asparagales > Amaryllidaceae > Allium > Allium cepa. The sequence continues at coordinate 952,797,221 of CM060941.1, read as the reverse complement.
TATTTTATATATTTTCCCGGGTTGAGATATAATATTTTGGATAAAATATGTAATATAATTGTTATATTTTGATATTATATTTTCTCCCGAGTCTCTCCGTTCAAAGGAGACTCTACCAAAAGTTTTCCGTAAATTTTGAACTTAGAAGTATTTTGAAATGTTTTTCCAAACTTTAGTAATTTAGATATAATTTTTTTATGGTTATAAATTGATATATTTTATCTAAATTAATTAATTTTATAAATTTAATTGTTTATAAAGTTAATGTGTGAATGAGGTATATTGATTTCTTAGTTCTTCGTTTTCCCTTCTTTTCCTTTTCGGGGACGAAAAGTTTTGAGTGGGGGAGAGTGTAACGACCCGTAGATTTTACGGATTTAATTTGGTTAAATTAATAAGTTGTAATTAAATTTAGAAGAAAAATAAATTAAAAACCTACTTATAGTAATTCGAAGTTAATTCAAATGATTTTAAGTGGTGAAAAGAATTTTACCTATATATGAGTTGAATATGAGGAATTTGAGGAAAATATTAAACTAATATAATGTAATAAATATTGTTAACAGTAAATGGAATATGATAATAAGAACAATTGCAAGTTTGTATTTATGGGCGAAATAATATTGATAGGTAGTAATTGTTGTAGAGAATAAATTACAAATGTTATAAATTATATAATGGTGACATCTATTGTTCGTTACCAATGCATTTAATTTATAGCGCTTAAATGTAATTAATCATTGCATTTTTGTAAGTTAAGAAGTAACTGAAAATTTTGAAGGAAAAATCAATAGAAAGGTTAACTATATGCATAAGATGGAAAGTTGAATAGAATTCTAATAAATGATAATAAGGGAAAACGTATACAATCAATGTTGGCAATTTGAAATTACAATGCTGTTGAAATGATTAAACGTTTCTTGTGATAATTAATAAATAACGAAAGGAGTAAGCGTATTTATTTTGAGTATAATTACTATTGGGTAGAGATTTAAGTAACAACGTTTAATGCAATGTTAGTAATGCCAGTTTAAGTCAATAATAAGGAATTGGGAATCATATCTATGAAATGATAACGAGAATACAAGGTGATAAATGCCAATTAAGGGTAATAATTAATAAACTTAATGAAATCCCAATTTTATATAAAATAATTTAAAAGTCAGGTTTGGCTATAATTTGAACATAAGTAAATTGAATTTGTAGTATGAAAATATATGCAAAAATTGATTTTTGTAATAAAAGATTTTGTATGTGACAAAAAGGTAATGGTAATGTTTATGGTAGGTTGCCTATTCATTTATTTAGATTTTTAGTTGGAATTGGAAATAAGTTTGTAATAAATGTAAATAAATGATACATTTATGTGAAATGTAACCAATGTAAATTTTATTTATAATATAGCAAAGGGTGGATTTAAGAAGTGAAATTGCAGAATTTGAAGCTAATTAATAATAGACATAGTAAAGTTGGCAATCCAATCAAATACTTAGGAATAAAATAATTGGAAGGTAACCTAATTTATAAATAAATGGTAAGTATTTAAGATATAATTCTATATTAATTGAAACTGATTGTAGATTTAGTGTAGTAATGTTAAGGCTAACTAAATTTGCTTTATAGATGGAATTATAATCAAGGTGGATAGGTAACGAACTTAAAAATATAATTAAGAACTAATAGGTGGCAAATTAATATAGTTTGTATTATGTAAGTAAACTTTGGTAAATCAAATTCTACCAATCCAAAGCTAACGTTTTGTTAATATAGATTTAAGTATAGAGAGCAATATTTATTTATTTAATTGAAGTATTGCAAAATAAATGAAAATTTAACATCTAAATATTACGTTAATAGGAAGTAATTGTTCTACGTATCATTACATTCATTTAGCCCATTTTGAAACTTAATCAATTGAAATTAATAGGAGAGAGAATACTAATTGTAATAGGTGCAATTAAAAGCAGCTTATGTTTTGTGAAATATAAGAAAAGTTTTGAAAAAAAAAAAACATTTACATCAATAAAATGAATGTATAGGTTCAATTTAATTTAAAAAAAATATAGAAAGATTGATTTTTAAAGAAAGAAATATATGTTTATTTGAACTGTGTTTAGCTTCAAACTAATTACAAGAATAGGAAAATAATCTATTTATTACTCTTGTGTATAAACAATTTTTCTATTTTTTTTTTATGCATTTTAGTTGTCTGTTTTAAAATTTAATTTTGTGTGATTGCAATTAATGTAGTTCAAATATTTCAATTAAAAGAAAAGAAAACGGTGATTGCAATTAATAGATTTAATAATAAAAAAACGCGCATTTTATGGTAAACAAAAGGGTGTTTTAATGGTAATTAGAGATCATTTTGGGAAAACAAATCAAATGTTTTCATTTTTAAGGTAATTATAAAAAATTATTATGCATAGACAAAAACCCAAATGCGTAGAAATTTGAATATTACTTGATTTAATGAAGTTAATTTTGGTGTGTTTAGGGTTAACTAAATTTATTATGTAACGACCTGTAAGATTTTAATAAATTTTATTGTTTTATTTACGTATTAAATTGGATTTTGTGAAAATTTAAATAAATTAAATGGCAAATAAAAAGTTAATATTTGGAATGCGTCTGAATAAACATAGCAAACTGTAAATTTTCGTCCAAAAATATAAAAGTCTATTTCGCGCGTATATTTACTTCAAATTAAATCAGTTAAAAAGTGACGGAAATAAAACGTTTCAAAACCAAATCTTTTTACTTAGAAAAATTCTAAATCCTCTTCTGAGCAAGGAGTCATCTCTAGTTTTTCAAAATTCGGACTTCTATAGCTCCGTCGTTCTTATTCTCTGCATTATACTGCATTTTTCAGCTAGTAGAAAATCTGAATATTATAATTCAATCATACCACTGATATCTGTATACCGTTGTGATCGCCTCGTCGTGCTGATCTCAACAGTATATTTATTTCTGTATTTTGGAATCCGGTGTACAACGGAAGCAATAAATTTGTTCGTTGTAACGACACCACAAATTGTGCCTTCTTAACTTTTCTTTGCTTTTCAAAATTTAAAAACGTACAGTGGGGCCACAATAATTATTCGCTTTAACTTTCTTTGAATCATATCGTGAACGTTGATTTCCTTTATTACTTTGTTTTCTCCTGTCTGTTCAAATTTCAAACAGCTAGAATAAAACAGCCACTAGCATTTCATTTCAACTTTTATTCCAAATTTCAGCGGTTGCCATCCTGTACTGTTTCAATAAGCCTCAACGTATAAAACTTTATACGTTTTATATTATTAAATGTTTACAGTCATTTTATTCTTCCTCTCTACCTTCGGTTCACTTTGTTTTTTTTTTTTGCAAGCTTCATTTTATACTGTGAGCCTTTTCCTTGATTTCAGGCGTTAAAAATTCTTTGCAGCCACTATTTATATAAATTTCACTTTTTCTTTTTCTTGTTCACCTTCCACCCTTCAGCTCCATTTTCGTTTGCTTGAAGCCAACTCCTCCACTCTCATCTTTTCTACCACCCTCCTTTACCTCGGCCAAGCACTCAAGCTCCACCACAAGCCACACACCCAACAAGAAATCACGTCCTCCCTCTTTTTCCCATCCCAGCCGAAACCCCTCCTCCACCACGTGACCTCCACCCATTGCTCCTAGATCCGACCGCCCACCTCCTTGACCATACACGCGCCTGCCTCATCCACCCTGAAAACCTCGTCGCTCCCTCACTCTTTATCACGCGCAACAGCCGAGGCCAAACTCCACCCGTACCTCCTGCAAATACTAGCCGAGCCCACCATCCCTTACCACCTGCCAGTGATCGCCAGAGCAGCCGTGGCCTCCCATCCCTCTCACCCAATCATTCGACCGCGTGCAGCCTAGCCTAGGCCGAATCGTTCCATCATCCTCCGCCTTCCCGGTTCCTAGCCTTTTCTTTGCTTCCATCTCCTTCCAGTCAACATCTGTAAGTGTATTGCTTTATTTTTTTTTTTTATCATCCTATGCATGCGTTGGTTTATAGAAGTGGATTGTGTATTGATATCTGTTGCATGTGAGTATATTAGATTTAATAAGATATGTATATAAGAGACATTAGTCTGTTGAGATATATGTTTCATTAAGTACTATATATAGTAAAAACTTGAGTACAAGTTGATGCAGTTTATACATTTATAAGATAGATATACACAAAGTTTTGAGGAAGAGATTTGTAGGGGTTAGCTTATATAAATTTTCAACATATAAACTTTGATTTCCAGAAACCATAGTCTGCCTTATTATGTTGGGTTTTGTCCTAGCTTGAATCGCCTGTACTTGTTATAGTTTGATATTACACTTAGGCTATATAGTGGTATGCATGGGTTATTATAATATATATAGGTTACATACATAAAAGTGTTTCGGCCATCTGATTTTTTTTGCCTGTAAATTTTATTTTATACGTCAAATATACATGTTTTAAGATGGGCTGAGAGTGTTTGTTTAAATGTTTAAATGGGTCAGTTATATTGTAAGTTTATTTTATACCGATCTAGTACACTATATATCAAATTTGACACTTTGATGGATATAGCAGGTCTGCATATTTTTCGTGTTGTGTACCTTTGTTTACCATTTTTCATGTAAGAGATTTATATATGTTAGTTGTAAATAAGGTGGTCTGCATATTGCTATACGTGATAAACATTCTACTTTCTCATTTATAATATAATCTAAAAGAGAGTATATGTTAGTGTTTGTAGATAGGAGCTGAAAGGTAGTTGATTTACACCTTAAATTATGTTAGTACAGTCCTTTAGATTTCTTTTGTACCGCATATAGCATACATTTTTACTAGTGGATGCATGTTTTATATATGGCTTTAAGTAACACTCGTATATACGGTTTTAAACATATAAGTTATTTATATATATAACACACGTATATTATTTAGTTGTATTATATATTAGTTGTACATGTTTTTTTGATATATATGTACATAGATTTTGGTGACAATATATAGATGAGAATATAAGAAAAAGGGAAATAAAAAGTTAATTTGGTATTGAGATGTATATATTACATAGGTAGGGTTGGATTTCAATATATGCGTTTTAAAAGTTATGTTAAAATGTACATATGGTACGTTTTAATTGCATGTCTTGATTTAAACATTTGTTTTTCGAATGTGAATAACAAGATAGTAACATAATATACTATTCGTTCTAATTTATCATCATCGACCAAATTCTGATTTGATTTCATCGATTCTTTTTTTTTCGTTATCAGTTCTGATCGTCGGATTCATGCCGATCTTTCTTTGCTTTGATTCGTAACTCAAATCAGCTTCGTTGTCCATCACTCTAGCCTCGAAAGGTGAGAAATCACTCACGATTAACGTTCTTTTATTTATTAAATTTGATTTCAAATTGAAACGAAAATTGAAATATGCTGCTGTTAGTTGTTTTACTGTTATGACTGCTATTATCTGTATCTGTTCACCTATGACACCTAACACCATTATCGGTTAATTATTTATGTGATAATAATACAGATTGGTTGATAATTGATTGTTTGATTGATTGTTGTTTAAATGGGATGTTAATTATTATTGCTAAATGATAACTAGTTGCTAGTAAAATTTGGGGTAGTATAGTTTACAAATTTAACGGATTATATATATGACGGACCTGGATTTATTAAAACCTGACCCCGCCATATGTGAAGTTTGTTTTGTTAAAATTTGACCCTTTAATTGTCGTAGAAATTGAAATTATACTTGAAATCGTTGAACGTAGTTTGGATTAATTGTTGTAGTTTCTAACCGAAATTTGAAAAGAACGACAAGTGAAAAACTATAATCTTTAATCTACATGAAATGATAGTGTAGATTCTAGAAATAATTATACAAATAACAATGTGAATAAATATGATTATTTCGGGGGTATTTGATTTATTTATTGAATTGTTATTGATTGTTGTTATTGCTTGTTATTTACTTTGACACCATCCCTGTCATCACACTGCAAGTTCCCTTTGTTATGTTTGTTATTGAATTGGAATGGATTGATAGACCCAAGCGGGTTTCATTTAATTAAATTTGGGATTACGGGTTGAAATGCTATCCACTCGTATACATTTAGTGTACGGCTGGAAATGATAATATCCGTAACACTGGGACCTTATGATAAGAAAATATGGTCTTATTTAAATGTAAATGATTAAATACATAAATTATGGTAAATATTTATGAAAATTTTCCTCGGATAAATTTTGCAATAATATTGAACAATTAAGATTGGGAGATAAATTTGGGTTATTTTGAATGGTATTTAGATAAGGATTTATTTACTTAAATCAATTTAAAATTTACCAAATGAGATATTTCACGTTTAATTAAATATTAGAAATATTGAGTAAAATGAAATTTAAGGTCACTAAAATGATATTAAATCAAATAAAGGGTATTCAAGACCAAATAATAATGATGTAAAAATCAAGAATCTATACGAAACTGTAAATTTAAATTGTTATATTTAAGCTATGAGCTATATTGCAATTAAATGGTTTAGAGATTTGGATAGGTAATCGGAACCAAGATAGTTTAATTTGTTATTTTAGATAACGAATTGAATTAGATATAAAATTGAGGGTGAACTAAATTTGGATATTTTATTTAGGAAACTAGATTGGGAAAAATTTAGTTGAAATGTAGAATACTTAAAGTATGGAAACATATTGGAATAAAAGGGGTAATTGGGATATCAAATCCAAATTTGAGATTTATAAAAATTGAAGTGGATATTCTAGGAAAATTTAAATTGATAAAAATGAGATTGAATATAATTTGTATGGTAAGGTCGGGGTGATGATTATGTTAAGTTGAGGGAGTTGAAATACTTTACTGAATACATTATTTAATATTTGGGATTTGAAGTATAAATTAAGTGAATGACCACGGTGTAATAGTATATATTTCTACCTTATAGATAGTTTTATGGACCCTTAGAGGATGGACATCCTAAACATCCTTTAAGATATATTATATTTCAGTTGATATTTCATTTGAGTTGAATTTATTGATATAAGAATGTAAATCCTGACTCGAGTGTTTTGTGTTTTGCTTTACGCTCGGGTCAGACTGAGTAATACAGCATTTGAGACTCACCTTTGGAGATTGGAGCTTCAATTTGGAGATCCAACCATCGATTCAGCTTTCAGTTTCTAGTTGACTGCTTCAGAGTAGCCATCGGCTCGTACTGAAGACAATTTTGTATTCAAAGTATTCTGATGTATTTTATTCTAAACTCTGATGTATATAGTAGCTTCATGAACTACTATTCTTTTTCTATTCCGCTGCATTTTATTACTCTGTGTCTGTGATCTGTGATTGATTCATTTACTGTATATTTAAGTTTTGCCAAAATTATATTAACAATTCGGTATTTTGAATTATTCAAGTCGGACATGTACGGTTTTATTGTCGATTTGAATGGTCCAAAATAGCGGGTCGTTACAGCTGGTATCAGAGCTTTGGCTCTAGGCAAAACTTAACATATATGGTAAATTTATTTACAGAATCACTTTCGCTCGAGTTGAATCTCTTCCTTTCGACTCGATTTCCTTTGAATTTTGGAATGTCCCTCGATTCCAAAATTCATTCTTGTCTACCCCTATTTATATTCATTTGATTCGGGAGTATCCCATAACTCCACTAAATGTTTTGTAAAGGGGTGAAAACTCCTTTACAATTGGCATTAATTCACCTAGATTTCTGAAGTCACGGTTGACCGGCAGATGTCGCCCGCGATTTATAGAAGTATATCCACCTTCTACTTTGTAATAAAGATTTCCTCATTTTGTTCAAGCCTTCACACTTTGTTTCGAAACTTCCTTTGGTCAAGTTTCTCTTAGAATTTTGAACCTCTATCTTGTTTGATTTTGGACTCCTTGAATGATAGGAAACTATTTTGTAGATGGCAAAATCGGAAGAGCAGAAAGCAGCTCGTCGAGCTCGGAGAGCACTAGCCCGTAAGGAACGGGAGGAAGCAATGGAGAAATGGGAAAAGATATGGAGGGAAAGGGCCGGACCTGGTCCTTACGACCATGTCATCTGTTATCGGTGTCAGGAAAAGGGACATTATGCAGCCATGTGCGGGAAGAGAGATGAAGGAAAGAAGAGTGAGGGCAAGCGTTATCGATCCAAGATCTTCTGTTTTAAGTGTCGTAGTACGGGACACTTTCCCAGTCGCTGCCAGAAGGTGAAGAAAGTAAAAGCTACACCCACTACATCAGTCGACCAATCAACCATTTGCTATCACTGCAAGCTGCCTGGGCATATAGCCAGGAATTGTCCTGTGAGGAAGTACGGAAGGAAGGCTGCGTTCCCTCAGGTCGTTAGGGAGGATGGGCGTGTCGTGCATTTATGCAAGAAATGCAGAAGTTGGGGCCATATTGAGGGGGAGTGTACTGGACCCGTTGAGGCCCCACCCGGTAGAATTAATACCGATGCTTTGTTTATGTAGAGGGGTTCCTGTGGATCTGTTTGTTTTCAGCGGTTGTTTTGTTACTTTAGGTAAACTCTATTGTATCTTTTGCTTAACTGAAGTTCTCAAATAAAGTATTCATGTTCCTATTTTCGTTTGATGTGAAGTTTAAATCTCTATCTTTGTTTTGAGATCCATCTCTTGAATCACCCTTTGTAAAATAAAAATGAAAATAATGTTATTCAGTTATTCCAATATATCGGGTATATTTGCATTTGGAAATTTCTTTATATATCAAAATTTTATATACCTATATATAAACCAAATAAGTAATGTTATTCTATATAAAAGGTTTTGAAAGGATTTGAAATTTTGGAAAATTTATAAGAAATTGTTTATATAAAAATGATTTATAACGGAAGTGTTAAATTTGAAATTCGAGGATTGAATTCCGGTATATTGGAAGTGGTTTTGAGATTTTGGGAGATATATAAAAATAATACGATTTAAAAGTATTTTCCGAGTAAGAAATGTTTCTAATGAATTTTAATAATTTTGAAGAAATTTCAAGGAAGTTTCAAGAGAATAGAAGTCCAGAACTCACTTATGTCGCTGGAAAATAATTTCGGTGATGAGTGCACGCATCATCGACATTGATTTCGAGTTTCTGAGTGGGGAGAGGCCACTTTAATAGCTTCGCTATGCAAGTGATTTTGTAAAACCGTTTTTGATTTCAAATTCCAAAGTATAATTTGATATTTTCGAAAGATATATGTATATATTTGAAATTATTTAAAATATGCCGGTGTTCGATCCTCGAGTTTTCGATTTGACTTAGAATAACCCTACTTATAAAAATTGATTTCCAACTCTTGGATTTGAAATTTGATTTCACCAACTATTTTGAAGGTTCGAGCACTTCCAAGTCAAGGTTTAAAATTTTAAATCTAAGAAATTTCGAAGAGTATAAATGTTTGATAAAGCATATAAGTTTAGTTTTGGATGTTTAAGTTTGAAGCTTTTGATAAATAAGAGAATATGAATATTTTGAATTATACTAATATGGAATTTAGTTTTGAAATGTCTTGAAAAGAATTTTTTTTTTTAGTTTGAATAATGGTTTTCAGAAAGGTAAATTGGATGTTTCAAATGGAAATAAATACTTTAAAGGTTTCAAAGGGATAAGTATAAATTTGGAACCATTTGGAGATAATTGATTTGAGAAAATAATTGGTTTTGAAATAAAATTGGAATTAAAACCAGTACTCATATGATGATTTTGGAAATAAATTTGTTTGACTTGAATCAGTTTAATTTGGAAACTGGGATTATCTTATCAGCCTATTTTTCTGGGACCTTGAAATTAAGAGATCTAAATTTGAAGAAAATTTGGTAAAATCATATTTGATTTCGAAACTGAATTGACATTGAAATAATTTGAAAATGAGCACCTTACATTATTAAGCACTTGATTTGGGAGTGGTCGAACTTATATAAAATGGATTTGTATAAGTATGAAATTGATTTAAAAATCTATTGATCTGAAAGGTACTCAATTTGGAAAGAGAATTGTATATAATCAAAGTCTATATAAGTATGATTTAATATACTACTGATTTGGAAAGTATTCGATTTGAAAATAGAATCCTATAGATATGGACTTTATATAAGTACAAAATTGAAAGTGATTTGAAAAGGTACTATATGATATATATATTTTCCAAGTAAAGATATGGAAAGTGCCTTCTGCTTGATATCCGCTTTGTGGCCACAGCGTGGATTCATTCTATTGATATTATTCTCTCTGATTTTTGGTTTTTCGGATGTAATACTCGAGTGTTCCCACCGTGGCGTAACCCGCGGTTTTTCTTTTTCTCTCGTGAATGCACAGCGAAATTGCCTGGCTGAGTCTTGCCTAGGGGCACGGATTGTTTCCTGGGGGAACCAGGCGTAACCATTGTGTATCCTGCAATCTGTGTAGGTCGCGAATAGTAGCGCAAGTGCCTGGCTGAGTCTTGCCTGGGGGTACAGATTGTTTCCTGGGGGAACCAGGTGTAACCATTGTGTATCCTGCACCCTACTAGTCATCATGGCGTAACTCGCAGGGCTGTGAAAGCTTACGGATATGGATTGTTTCCTGGGGGAACCAGGCGTAACCATTGTGTATCTGCGAACCATGATCGGACAAAGGTTTTGGTTTGATCGTTTTGTTTGGATCGTACTTTCCATATCTATTTTAAAGGTTTTTCAAGTATTTTCACTGGGTGTTGAAGCAAGTCTACTTAGTACTTGAAGAATTCTAGCTTTGCGCCTGATCAACGCATGGCCGGAGTCTGCAAGAACGACGATAAACTTGTTGAAACATCGAGTTATAAAAGTATTTTCGAAAGAAAAATTCATTTTGATATAATAGTATCTTATTATAAAAGATTATTATAAAGGTATTTTGTTATAAAAATATTTTTCCCAACAAAGAAATTTGCATTAATCTTTGAAATTAAATTCCTTTGGTAAATGGAAAATTCGTGCCCGATTCTTTTCTTTTGAATCTACTTTATCTGCTCAGTTTAGTTATTCACCTTGATTCTGTTTTTCCCAATCTACCTTCCTTCCTTGTTGGATTTATCCTTTAAAATATTGGCTAATTATATACTACTTTGTTAGATATAAAATTCTAGTGTTATAAATATTTTTGAAGTTATTAATTGAATGAAACTCTTTAAAGAGAATGATTATTAATTTATTTATAATATTAGAAAGGTATCTTGAGTTAAATTAAAAATCTCATAAATTTTGGATTTAATATTTTCAATAGGCTTTGTAAATATAAATAATAATGTAAATAATTGTTTCAAAAAGGAATTTGAAAAGTATTAAATATTAAAGAAAAAATTTAATTGCAATTGAAGTTTCAAATGAATATTTCAAGTAAAAATTATATAGTTTTAAATAAATTATCTACCCTTGACTTCCAATTCCTGGTTGTTCTATTCTCCTACCTCCTTCCTTTTCGGGGACGAAAAGTTTTGAGTGGGGGAGAGTGTAACGACCTGTAAGATTTTAATAAATTTTATTGTTTTATTTACGTATTAAATTGGATTTTGTGAAAATTTAAATAAATTAAATGGCAAATAAAAAGTTAATATTTGGAATGCGTCTGAATAAACATAGCAAACTGTAAATTTTCGTCCAAAAATATAAAAGTCTATTTCGCGCGTATATTTACTTCAAATTAAATCAGTTAAAAAGTGACGGAAATAAAACGTTTCAAAACCAAATCTTTTTACTTAGAAAAATTCTAAATCCTCTTCTGAGCAAGGAGTCATCTCTAGTTTTTCAAAATTCGGACTTCTATAGCTCCGTCGTTCTTATTCTCTGCATTTTACTGCATTTTTCAGCTAGTAGAAAATCTGAATATTATAATTCAATCATACCACTGATATCTGTATACCGTTGTGATCGCCTCGTCGTGCTGATCTCAACAGTATATTTATTTCTGTATTTTGGAATCCGGTGTACAACGGAAGCAATAAATTTGTTCGTTGTAACGACACCACAAATTGTGCCTTCTTAACTTTTCTTTGCTTTTCAAAATTTAAAAACGTACAGTGGGGCCACAATAATTATTCGCTTTAACTTTCTTTGAATCATATCGTGAACGTTGATTTCCTTTATTACTTTGTTTTCTCCTGTCTGTTCAAATTTCAAACAGCTAGAATAAAACAGCCACTAGCATTTCATTTCAACTTTTATTCCAAATTTCAGCGGTTGCCATCCTGTACTGTTTCAATAAGCCTCAACGTATAAAACTTTATACGTTTTATATTATTAAATGTTTACAGTCATTTTATTCTTCCTCTCTACCTTCGGTTCACTTTGTTTTTTTTTTTTGCAAGCTTCATTTTATACTGTGAGCCTTTTCCTTGATTTCAGGCGTCAAAAATTCTTTGCAGCCACTATTTATATAAATTTCACTTTTTCTTTTTCTTGTTCACCTTCCACCCTTCAGCTCCATTTTCGTTTGCCTGAAGCCAACTCCTCCACTCTCATCTTTTCTACCACCCTCCTTTACCTCGGCCAAGCACTCAAGCTCCACCACAAGCCACACACCCAACAAGAAATCACGTCCTCCCTCTTTTTCCCATCCCAGCCGAAACCCCTCCTCCACCACGTGACCTCCACCCATTGCTCCTAGATCCGACCGCCCACCTCCTTGACCATACACGCGCCTGCCTCATCCACCCTGAAAACCTCGTCGCTCCCTCACTCTTTATCACGCGCAACAGCCGAGGCCAAACTCCACCCGTACCTCCTGCAAATACTAGCCGAGCCCACCATCCCTTACCACCTGCCAGTGATCGCCAGAGCAGCCGTGGCCTCCCATCCCTCTCACCCAATCATTCGACCGCGTGCAGCCTAGCCTAGGCCGAATCGTTCCATCATCCTCCGCCTTCCCGGTTCCTAGCCTTTTCTTTGCTTCCATCTCCTTCCAGTCAACATCTGTAAGTGTATTGCTTTATTTTTTTTTTTATCATCCTATGCATGCGTTGGTTTATAGAAGTGGATTGTGTATTGATATCTGTTGCATGTGAGTATATTAGATTTAATAAGATATGTATATAAGAGACATTAGTCTGTTGAGATATATGTTTCATTAAGTACTATATATAGTAAAAACTTGAGTACAAGTTGATGCAGTTTATACATTTATAAGATAGATATACACAATGTTTTGAGGAAGAGATTTGTAGGGGTTAGCTTATATAAATTTTCAACATATAAACTTTGATTTCCAGAAACCATGGTCTGCCTTATTATGTTGGGTTTTGTCCTAGCTTGAATCGCCTGTACTTGTTATAGTTTGATATTACACTTAGGCTATATAGTGGTATGCATGGGTTATTATAATATATATAGGTTACATACATAAAAGTGTTTCGGCCATCTGATTTTTTTTGCCTGTAAATTTTATTTTATACGTCAAATATACATGTTTTAAGATGGGCTGAGAGTGTTTGTTTAAATGTTTAAATGGGTCAGTTATATTGTAAGTTTATTTTATACCGATCTAGTACACTATATATCAAATTTGACACTTTGATGGATATAGCAGGTCTGCATATTTTTCGTGTTGTGTACCTTTGTTTACCATTTTTCATGTAAGAGATTTATATATGTTAGTTGTAAATAAGGTGGTCTGCATATTGCTATACGTGATAAACATTCTACTTTCTCATTTATAATATAATCTAAAAGAGAGTATATGTTAGTGTTTGTAGATAGGAGCTGAAAGGTAGTTGATTTACACCTTAAATTATGTTAGTACAGTCCTTTAGATTTCTTTTGTACCGCATATAGCATACATTTTTACTAGTGGATGCATGCTTTATATATGGCTTTAAGTAACACTCGTATATACGGTTTTAAACATATAAGTTATTTATATATATAACACACGTATATTATTTAGTTGTATTATATATTAGTTGTACATGTTTTTTTGATATATATGTACATAGATTTTGGTGACAATATATAGATGAGAATATAAGAAAAAGGGAAATAAAAAGTTAATTTGGTATTGAGATGTATATATTACATAGGTAGGGTTGGATTTCAATATATGCGTTTTAAAAGTTATGTTAAAATGTACATATGGTACGTTTTAATTGCATGTCTTGATTTAAACATTTGTTTTTCGAATGTGAATAACAAGATAGTAACATAATATACTATTCGTTCTAATTTATCATCATCGACCAAATTCTGATTTGATTTCATCGATTCTTTTTTTTTCGTTATCAGTTTTGATCGTCGGATTCATGCCGATCTTTCTTCGCTTTGATTCGTAACTCAAATCAGCTTCGTTGTCCATCACTCTAGCCTCGAAAGGTGAGAAATCACTCACGATTAACGTTCTTTTATTTATTAAATTTGATTTCAAATTGAAACGAAAATTGAAATATGCTGTTGTTAGTTGTTTTACTGTTATGACTGCTATTATCTGTATCTGTTCACCTATGACACCTAACACCATTATCGGTTAATTATTTATGTGATAATAATCCAGATTGGTTGATAATTGATTGTTTGATTGATTGTTGTTTAAATGGGATGTTAATTATTATTGCTAAATGATAACTAGTTGCTAGTAAAATTTAGGGTAGTATAGTTTACAAATTTAACGGATTATATATATGACGGACCTGGATTTATTAAAACCTGACCCCGCCATATGTGAAGTTTGTTTTGTTAAAATTTGACCCTTTAATTGTCGTAGAAATTGAAATTATACTTGAAATCGTTGAACGTAGTTTGGATTAATTGTTGTAGTTTCTAACCGAAATTTGAAAAGAACGACAAGTGAAAAACTATAATCTTTAATCTACATGAAATGATAGTGTAGATTCTAGAAATAATTATACAAATAACAATGTGAATAAATATGATTATTTCGGGGGTATTTGATTTATTTATTGAATTGTTATTGATTGTTGTTATTGCTTGTTATTTACTTTGACACCATCCCTGTCATCACACTGCAAGTTCCCTTTGTTATGTTTGTTATTGAATTGGAATGGATTGATAGACCCAAGCGGGTTTCATTTAATTAAATTTGGGATTACGGGTTGAAATGCTATCCACTCGTATACATTTAGTGTACGGCTGGAAATGATAATATCCGTAACACTGGGACCTTATGATAAGAAAATATGGTCTTATTTAAATGTAAATGATTAAATACATAAATTATGGTAAATATTTATGAAAATTTTCCTCGGATAAATTTTGCAATAATATTGAACAATTAAGATTGGGAGATAAATTTGGGTTATTTTGAATGGTATTTAGATAAGGATTTATTTACTTAAATCAATTTAAAATTTACCAAATGAGATATTTCACGTTTAATTAAATATTAGAAATATTGAGTAAAATGAAATTTAAGGTCACTAAAATGATATTAAATCAAATAAAGGGTATTCAAGACCAAATAATAATGATGTAAAAATCAAGAATCTATACGAAACTGTAAATTTAAATTGTTATATTTAAGCTATGAGCTATATTGCAATTAAATGGTTTAGAGATTTGGATAGGTAATCGGAACCAAGATAGTTTAATTTGTTATTTTAGATAACGAATTGAATTAGATATAAAATTGAGGGTGAACTAAATTTGGATATTTTATTTAGGAAACTAGATTGGGAAAAATTTAGTTGAAATGTAGAATACTTAAAGTATGGAAACATATTGGAATAAAAGGGGTAATTGGGATATCAAATCCAAATTTGAGATTTATAAAAATTGAAGTGGATATTCTAGGAAAATTTAAATTGATAAAAATGAGATTGAATATAATTTATATGGTAAGGTCGGGGTGATGATTATGTTAAGTTGAGGGAGTTGAAATACTTTACTGAATACATTATTTAATATTTGGGATTTGAAGTATAAATTAAGTGAATGACCACGGTGTAATAGTATATATTTCTACCTTATAGATAGTTTTATGGACCCTTAGAGGATGGACATCCCAAACATCCTTTAAGATATATTATATTTCAGTTGATATTTCATTTGAGTTGAATTTATTGATATAAGAATGTAAATCCTGACTCGAGTGTTTTGTGTTTTGCTTTACGCTCGGGTCAGACTGAGTAATACAGCATTTGAGACTCACCTTTGGAGATTGGAGCTTCAATTTGGAGATCCAACCATCGATTCAGCTTTCAGTTTCTAGTTGACTGCTTCAGAGTAGCCATCGGCTCGTACTGAAGACAATTTTGTATTCAAAGTATTCTGATGTATTTTATTCTAAACTCTGATGTATATAGTAGCTTCATGAACTACTATTCTTTTTCTATTCCGCTGCATTTTATTACTCTGTGTCTGTGATCTGTGATTGATTCATTTACTGTATATTTAAGTTTTGCCAAAATTATATTAACAATTCGGTATTTTGAATTATTCAAGTCGGACATGTACGGTTTTATTGTCGATTTGAATGGTCCAAAATAGTGGGTCGTTACATATTAAGTAAACAATGGTTTTGAAATTTGAATCCTAAAAGTATGTTTATAGTATAGAGTTAGTCCATTCATTCCCTTTCTAATAAATAATTACCTCTTTTTAATACCTGCTACTTTTAAAAAGGTTGTTCATATTTACTATATTTCAAAACCAAGTTTGTTCATATTTACTTTATTTCTTTCCGTTCATTTTCCAACTTCATTTTCTGAAAGGTCATTTCATTTATTTCTAATTAATAGCGGTCTCTCTTTTCAAATCTCTTTGATCCTAAACCTAACTCTAACCTTATAAATAAGATATGACGCAAATGAAACCATAGCCTCCATTATAATCTTTTCTTTTTTTCCTTTTTTTCCTTCAAATCTCCTTATTATCTCTGATTTTAATTTTTTCTTCCTCTTCAAATATACTTCTTTTTCAAATTTTCTTCTATTTCAAACCTTCTTCTTTCTTTTCAAATCTAGATTTTCTCTTCCATTTTCAGTTTTTATTTTAATCATTTTCTTTTTCATTTCTTCTTTTTCAAATCTTTTTTTTTCCAAACCTTTTAAAAATGCATACATTCATATAATAAGGAGGAAAATTAAAGTAAATCGAAATAAAAGAAAAATTACGGAACAAAGTTAGCAATCAAGAAGAAGCATACGCGTTTTTCACGAGGGAAGAGTGCATGTGGCACGGTATTTTATTTTTGTTTAATTTATTAATTTTGATTTCAATTAGTTCTAATAATCATAACTCGTACATACGGACTACGTTTCACGTAATTTTTTTTTGTTAGGATCGAAATTAAATTCCAGATCTTTTGACACTGGTTTGGACAGATTTGGAGATAGTTGAATTTTTGGGTTTAAATCGGATTTGAATTCGATTTAAATTCAAAAGGTGAGTGTTTTAACCCACTCACAACTACTAGAAACTTTTATGTTTGTTTAAATTAATTTTAGAAATGAATAGAAATTTATTTATGAGTATTTGGCATGTTTATTTTATTCATATCTGTTGAATTGCATTTAATTTATTTAACTGTTAATTTAATTAATTTATTGCGTATGAATTTACAGTTAAAATTTATTTGTTTGTATATGAACTGCTAGTTAACAGTTATATAGATTATTACTGATTATAAACTGTTAGATTAATAGTTGTTAAATTTAATCTGAATAAAATTGCCAGTTATTACCTGTTATATATTATCAAATATAAATTGTTATTGATTGATATTGCTTGATGATTGTGATTGGATGATGGATGATGTTGATGGATGTTTTATTGTATATCATTAAATTGCAAATTGTCATGCATATTTCCTTTCATTCGGGATTGTGGTTTGAAATGATATACAACCACAAAATTTTATATCTTTTAAATTGCGGATTGAAATGATAAATATCCGTATCACTTGACCATAGGATAGAAAATTATATACAGGCACCGCGGTCTATATATAACTATTTTTATGTGATTTCTATGGTTTGGATGGAATACGGTTTATAATAATCTTAAATTTTATATTATATAAATATTTTACTTCCATATATATGTACATATGAAGTTGAAAAATTTGAAGTTAAAAGGTGTATAAAAATCTTTATTAAAAATGGAAGAAAATTAAGAAAATGGAGTTTAATAATTTATATTATATGTTTAAATTTAAGTTTGGAAATTTTAAGATATGATATTTATAATTGGATTTTTCCCAAGATAAATTGAAATGAATATTCTAGTATAATTTGAATTGAAAAATATATATATATTATTACTAGAAATTGGAGTTTTTATTTATTTATGGATTTTATGTGAATATTCAAGACTAATAAATAGAACATTCGATTTGTTGAAAGAATAAAATCCAACTTTAGTTTGAAATATTAATACTCCAAATGGATATACGTATATATATATATAAATTGAAGTAGTTTTGGAACTTGAGAGAGATAATACAAATTTTGGGTTAGACTTTAATAAAGAAATGTATTTGTAAAGCCATGAGAACTATTTTCTTTACAAAGTAACATTTAAGTTAAACCTTTTATTTTATATACCGTTAAATATCCAAACCATTCAAGTTTTTTTTTGAAGTTATGGTTTTAAATTGTGATTTTCAAAATATTATGCTTTGAAAATATTTGATTTTCAGACGTTATGAAGTTAAAGCATTATGATTTTGGAAAAGAATTATATTTGGGATAAGTGATAAAATATAGTTTTGGGTTTTGAAATGATATCGTATTCATGGTTATGAAATGGAATGTTTATTCTGATTTTTAAAGTATAACCTATTTTTTAAATGACCGCGGTGTTATAATAACGATGGGTTGGCAAAGAGACCGGGATCGGATATGGACATACTCTCTGTCGATACCGAAAACCACTTTGACTAACCGTGTACGCGGTGGAGATTCCAGAATGAAGTAGGTGGTGGCGACGTTTCCTGTAAGGTAAATACGTGGACCCGACTCCCGTGAGTTGGCATAAGGTGGCTAAAACAGGAGCGATTCTCAGGCCAATGAGGTCATTCCTCTGATCGGACCCTCCTCTTCGATATTATACTTTGATTTTGGATTGATTCAGTGGCCACTTCTATATTATGATTTTGGGGAGCTAGTCCGAGGTGGGCGGTAACTGCGGCTACGCGTTTCCACCAGCCTGGATAGCAATTGGTATATCTACCCTGGCATTGCCTAGTTGTGCCGTGTCACCTACCATACCGAGCCTTTACTACGAGTTTCTATTTGTGTCGTACCTATGGAGTATCCTCTGGTAGCTTCCCGATCAGGAGGTATTACGGTACTGTATAGACTATTGGCATTATTTGTGTTGAGGACTATATGGGTAACCCCTTAACGCTATTTAAAAGTAAGTTTATTTTATAAATAGACACTATTATAATAGCGCAATATACTACATAGTAAATAGTTTAACGGATCCTTAGGAGATGTAAATCCCGAACATCTCTTGAGTTACTGTACTCATATTTATTTCTGTTAATTTAACTCACATAAGATCTTTTAGTCTGACTCGAGTGTTTTTGTCTTTTCAAATTCGCTCGGGTCAGTCCGAGCGTTTCAGGATCGAAGACTTTAGCTTTGAAGGACGAAGACGAAGGAGTCGTATTATTATTATCTATAGTATTGCACCACACTCTAAATTTCCGCTGCATTGATTGTATTGGTATGTGTAACTCTGATATTCATTGTATAAGTAAAATAAATATTTTGTAAACAGTTATCATGAACTGTATATTGATTATTATATTTTATCCTTCCGCTGTGAGATTCTATTTTGTTTTATTTCTTCTCGGTTTTTCTTATTTACCCCATAACAATCCGCCTTTGCGTATGCTTTGAATTGGCACGTGTGTCGGTTTAAAGTGTGCGAAAAGGCTGGATGTTACAAATAATTCTTCTACACAAACATTGATGTTCTAACTTCTGAACCTATATGATTCAAAATAAATAGCTAGATCTAAGCACGTGCTTAATTCCCAATGAAAGGACCAAAATGTTAAAACAAAATATGGATCAACTCCCAGGATTTAGTACGAAAGCACCAACCTTGTTTATCAAGGAAAATAGAATGATGACAAGAAATAATAACTTGCAAATAAAGTAAAAAGATGAGATTTTATAGTGGTTCGGCTGTTAACGACGCATACATCCTCTTTATAATTTTTTATATTGACTAACTACAATTACCAGTTGAATACGATTGCAATTTGTTTAGATCTTGTGAGTTAGATCAAGTCACCAGTGTTAGAATTCATTGGAGAATTACAGTGAACTCATTTGATGACTATTGTATGGGAGGGAAAGAATGAAGAATAGTTTCTATAGAGCTTCAACAGCCAGTCCGGAAGATCGCCTTTATGTTGATTATAGAATTGCATTTGTAGAGGCTAGAGAGCACTTAGACTAAAGCCACTTTGTCAAATACTCACATTCCAATGTACGCAGGCGCTCCCAAAATTTCAGAACGAGTCAACCCAATCTAACGGACCGATGGTGGTCCACAGGGCATGTTGCGACCACGATATCTGCACCGCAACCCCTCAAACCACCTCTACCTACCCGCATTCGAAGGTTCGTAGGAGCCCTTTATGACCCCTCTTTAGCAACCCAACAAAGTACATGTTGCTACTAGTATATCTGCACCGCAACCCCTCTAATCACCTCTACCAACTCGCCTTCGGCCAATTAGCATAACTCCACCCTTGCCATAATCTAACATCGCTTGAATCACCACTTAAGTCAAGCCTTTGTTCGACTGCAAATAGTCGAGCATGACCAAACTTCGTCGCACATAAAACAAAACACACCAACAAGAAGCCATCCTTACCACAATCCCAATGGATCTAACGACGTCGAATTTCGATGCCCATAGATCACTAAACAATTGAAAGAAGAAAAAGTGGGCAAAAGGAAGTGGTTTATTTTAATTAGCAGGACCGGAAGAGGAAAGTGATAGTTAGGTTAAGTGTGTGGGGGTATGTGTTGGGATGGATGAGCTTACTTAGGATTTAAGAATAGTAATAAGATAAAATAAAATGATTATGTCTAGGATAGACATGAATATAGATAAGCATTGAATATGAGAATAATAATGTTATTTTCTTTTATATTATTGTTTTATTAGGCAAGTATTACTACTATGTTTTATTAGGTAGGTTATTATACTATTTTGTTTTATCAAGCAGGTTATTATACAAATCTTTTTTATTAAGCAAGTCATCATACTATTTTTTTATTAGGCAGGTTATTATACAATTCTTTTTTATTAAGCAGGTCATCATACTTTTTTATTAGGCAGGTTGTTATTTTATTTTATTAGGTAGGTCATTATACTAATTTATTTTATCACATTTAATTCTCATAAATTTCTATAATGCGTTTCGAGCTCGCATGACCAAACGACATGTCCGATCACCATGAGACTCATCCCCGTACAACATTTCATTATACCAGATCCAACGACACTAGTTTCGTTAAAATTAAAAATTGCCCTAGTATGGTAATTTCATGCATTAGTTAAAAAAATTATTATTAAAAAATATTTAATCACTTTAAACAAAAATTAAAAGTTTACCAATATCATTTATTATTTAAAAGGAGTTAAATTGGATTAATAAATATATTTTATTACATCAAATCCAAGATATAAATATTTTAAAAAATTGCTATTTAAAAATAAAGCGTTTAAAATCTTGGGTCATCACATTCTCCCTTCCTGAATGAATTTCATCCCCGAAATACTAACACAAGCAACGATAACGACACGTACACATCAATACCTTATGGTATTGCAATCACCGGCGACCTAAGAACAATCACATAGCAATACGACATAGTACTACAATCACTAGCAACTATAACTTGTGGTTTGCTCAGGATATAAAACCTTCTCGGTGTATAAGGATGATAAACCATCCACTAAGCGTTACCTTATACTCAACAACCTCATGTTATTACTTAGTCGATTACTCATACTACCTTAAACAATTCAAAGAGTCATCCCCAAACTCTCCACAAGCCAACGCACATAGTATGCAAATATTAATAAAGCTCGTATGATAAATATATGTAATCCGTATGTAATATTAAATCAAATCACTTGCTCAATCACATAAATTTCACTTTCGAACTAGCAAAAATCACCCAAGCTCTCTAGTGCAGACTCTGATCTGGTTCATTAAATAGAAACCTTCATTTTCCTTACATAGCGACATGCAATGATTAAAATTATAGGCTCATATCAAAAACTTGTACCGAATGTTCGCTATCAAGAATCGAATGAGGAATTCTAACTCGGGCCAATGTGAATCACCTCAAAATCATGTAATGGAATCCTGGATCAAGAACTAGTATGCGAATAAAATGATCTACATACAACTTACATAATTTATTCCAATTGGTTTCTTAACTGCACTAATTACTTTTAATTTTAATTCACATTCATTCTCCATACATTCCACATTTCATACTAAAATCATTTATGAATCATTTCATAAACTTCAAGTTATTAAACATTACAATCATTTCAAAAGCGACAACTTTATTTTTAAAACTTTTCAAAACTTAAGTTCATATTGTATATCACTCCACTACATCTTAGGAGCATATATAAAACAATCTCATTCGTTTTACTTAACATGGGTATTCAACAAATTTAAAACTTGTTTTAACTTGATAGCATCTCCTTCTAGAGTTACAATACTCTACTTTTATATTCCAAACACTCTTCAAGTTCTCAACTAATTTGAAAGTATTAGACGTCCAAAATTGCTGAAAATTCCATTTCATTTCAATAATTGAAAACTACCAAACAAAATATCAAACCAAGGTGCACAAACTAGATTACCCTAATGCATAAAATACACGAGTCCATAAAATGCCCTAATAGAAAATTTAGGAACTAAACAATGGGTTTTATTTCCAATCAATTTGAGTTAATTGTAGATACTTATATCTTTCGTATATTAAATCATACTTTCAGGATTAAATCAAAATCTATTTCACCAAAATAAGTTATAGCTTCCCTCCACTTCGATACTCGAAAATGAATGCCAATGATGTTGTAGTCATTACCGGAATTATTTTCTCGTAATAGAAATGAGTTTTGTACTTGTTATCTCTTTGAAAATACTTCTTAAATTATTTCACATCATAAATACTTACAAATAATGATAATATTTTTCTCTCTTCACAAACTTTGAAAAGTAATTTTCGAAAACATCGGGACTTCAGTTCTTAAATTCTTAGTATAGACCACATTTTATAAAACCATATTTGTGTAAAGTCACTTTTTGTTATAGAATCATATTTGTGTAAAGTCCAGTTTTAATCTAACATTGTCATCGAATGCCTTATATTCAAATTATGAAACTTAATTCACAAGGCGTTCATTCAATTTTCGCATAATTTCTATCTACCTAATCATGTAAAAAGGTAAATTACTTAAAAATTAAGCAAACAATAGTCAATTCTCATAAACTAGACAAGCACAACTATTTAATTTACAAACAATAGTCAATGCCCTTATCTAGATGAGCATGATTAATCAAACAATAAATGACAATAATTGAATATTATCATTTCCTAGCAAACAAACACACAAAATAACTATTTCGATTTCTGAAAATTATTCTTTTACATATAAAAATATTATCCTAAGTAAAAAAATTCATTTACAAATTTCAAAACAATACTTTGTCGGTTTACGTTGTTCAGGTGTTTAGAGATCCCTACCAAGAAGTTAGCTGCTCGTGTTGACTAGAATCCATAATGCACTCACCAAACCAATCAACATAATATCAAACATTTTTATAACAATAACAAATACGCACTCTCTTGTACACACATGCTCATTCCTACTCATTTTTGGGTGTAACCTAATATCTAATGAGTTACTCAATCTAGAGAATTACTAATCCTATCCCTAATGAGCTTATCTTACCAAGACTTGGTTGTTCGCTCAACCTAAGCTTTGATGCCACGTGTAACACTCACCCTTTTGGGTGGTGACTAGATTGTTGTACCTTGAATATGATTTTACGAAACTTCATTGGCCTATCGACCTGTGAACCAATCCGTAAAAGGACATGTTGGGGGTAAGAGTCTAACCTTTATTGTAGTTCACAAAGTGAGAAACCACTATCATGCATGAATCTCACTGTAACGACCTGGTATTTTCAACCATTCGCATCCGTACATGTCGGACTTGAATTGCTCAAAATATCAGATTGTTAATTTATGTTTGGCAAAACTCAGCATATGCAGTAAAAAAATCAATCACGGAATCACAGATATAGAGTAGTACAATAATACGTAGCAGAATAAATAAAGAGTACTAGTTCATGAAGCTACTATATACAAATATCGGAGTTAGAAATAGAATACAACAGAATATCTCAAATACAGCGAAGTCTTCAGTACGAACATATGACTTCTCTGAACCAATCAACTGGAAAAGCTGAAAGCTAAATCGATAGTTGGATCTCCAAACGAAGCTCCAAACTCCAAAAGGTGAGTCTCAAATGCGGTATCACTCAGTCTTATCCGAGCGTAAAGAAAAACACAAAACACTCAAGCCAAGATTAACATTCTTATATCAATAAATCCAACTCAAGTGAAATATCAACTGGAATACAAGTAACTCAAAGGATGTTTGGGATAAACCATCCTCTAAGGATCTGCAAAACTATCTACAAAGTGGAAATATACACTGTAACACCGCGGTCATTTCAAATTATTTCATATCTCAAAACCCAAAATATCATTTTCATTTCAAATATATCTATTTTTCAAAATAGATATATATTAAATAAATTATACAGTAAAATATATGAAATATCCTCAAACTTCACAAATCGTTTCAATTTTTCAACTCGACTTTCCAATTCAAATTTAAATTAAATCTCGATTTATAAATTTCCATTCAATTAAATCTCTAACCAAACAAATTAAAATTATATTGATTTCAAATACAGATCTGAATCCTAAATTTACCATTTAATTCCAATATATTTCAAAACTTTAATATTCAACATTTAAAAGTTCAATTTAACAGATTCATATAGATCTCGATTCAACTTCATTGTTATTTATTCTTGGAATATTCACTTAATAAATTCAGTAAAAATTTAATAACCTTAAATTACCTTTAACTAAATATTCCTTTCGATTTGTTTAAACTTGAAATATCCATTTAATCACTTAAAATCAAAAATCAAGTTATAAACCAAATCTTAAACTACAAATCCAATAGTTCAAATCAATCCAATTAAGTAGAATTCTAAATTAAATACAATTTCAATTAATTCAACTTTATCTTCTCGACCTTACTTATTCAAATTATTACAACAATCAAATTTTGTAATATAGGTTTATATAAATACTTAAACACATTATATGTATTAAATCAATCTCAAAAATATTGTTACTAAATTTATATATATAATTACCATTTATATATTATGATTTAAGAAACATTATTTATTAAAACTCATGTATTTCTTTTCAAAACCATAGAAAATTTATTTTCAAACATTTATGTATATATATATATGGACCAGCAGTGTCTGTATATATTTTCCGATCCTATGCTCAAGTGATATAGATATTTATCATTTCAATCCGTAATTTAAATATATATGGGTAGATATCATTTCGACCTGTAATCCCAAATTTAATTCAAATGAAAATCGCTTGGGTCTATCATTTCAACCCATAACGATTTTCTCCTATTCTAAAGTTCGTTCGGGTATGCATCATTTCAACCCATAGTGGTTTCTATTCTAATAAGGAACTTGCAGAGTGATAACAGAAATGAAAATAATAATAATAATAATAACTGGCATATACAATCAAAAATAAATATAAACATCAGGATATGGTGTCATATCCCACAGGTGAACAGTTACTGATAATAGCATATATAACAATAAACATAACTACAACAGCATATTTCAATTGTCGTTTCAATTGAAATCAAATTTAATAAATAAAAGAATGTTTATCGTGAGCGATTTCTCACCTTTCGAGGTTAGAGATAGAGACAAGGAAGTTGAGTTACGAAATCCAGGTACGAATTCCAAAGCAAAATAAGATTGACACGAATCGATGAGCAGAGCTGATAAATAGGAATGGGCGAAATCAATCAGAACGGGATCGATGAAGAAAATTGGAATAAGCAAACTTGTAAATGACTATATATGTATGAATCATATTCTACACTCAACACATGCTGACCGAATACATACCTATATATACTGTATAAATAACAACTTAAACAAATCAACAACTATATATATACAACACTATACAACCTTATGTGACACTATATAACACAGCCGATATAATATACCTTTACTGAATAACTTAATATATACATATGTTTTTGTCAAAGTCCACAGAAATCCAACAGTAAAGCTAAAGCTAATATACCTTTATAACTTTATATATGTAGTCGAAACTGATATAACTAAATATATGAAACTTATTAAAATACGTATATAAAATTTAACTTTGATTTATAAACAGATATATAACAGGCCTCATACTACAATAAATATAACTCAGTATATACACAAAATATACCACGGTAACCTAACTTATTATAACATCATCTATATACATTACTTGTTATACCATATATGTGGCCTATACACCTCACCACCCTTACGCATTAATATACCACTTTTAGCAACTAAACATATATCCACATGAATTAACAGACGAAAAAAAAAGCTTGCACACAAAATTATTATTAAACTGGAAACAGGAAAACCCAAAATAATAGAACCAATGTAAAAAATTCACTAATTATATACTAACAGATAAACGTACTATACCTAATATATGCGAATGCGTGCCAGCTAGTGGTGAAGAATGGCTGATGGGTTGCTGTCGTGGTTGCATGGTACGGGCTGGGTGATAGAAAAGATAGGAATAAGAGGTGGCACGGTGGTCGAAGGCGAAGATCAGAGCAGTGGCGGTTGTGATGTAGCTTGGGTCAGGGTGCGATGGAGGAAAGGCTAGGGTGATGACGCGGGGGACGGAAGAGAGGGGCGCGGTCCAGGAAGAATGAAATGGAGCTCGGTTGCGGATGTTGCAGTGGGTGGCTCGCACGGATCTGGTGAGCTTAGGGGTCTGGCCGATGGAATGAACGGTGAGTGGGTTGTGGATGGGCTCATGGCTCGGTCGAGCGGAGGTGAGAGGCGGTGGCGGTCATGCGAAGATTTGATGGGAGAAGGGGAAGGAGAGTCTCTCAGTCGTTGTGTGCATGGAGGGTGGGAAAGTGGTAGATCTATGTGGAGGAGCTTCAAAATGAATGGAGGCAGCTACGTTTCTGGGAAAAATGAAGATAAAGGGGAAAGAAATATAGGCTACAGAAAGATGAAGTTAAAAGTAACTGTTCAAAAAATAAATGTGAATGTATACAAATAAATGAAACGAAACGTACACGAAAAAGGGGTGAGGGATGGCAACGGCTGAAATTTAGCTGAATAATAAAAGCCAATGCTTTGAACGTATGCCATAAATTAAGTAACGGACACTAATTTTTAAATTTATTAGTAGCTAGGAATAGGAACGTTTGAACGTGAATTGAAAAAAATTATTAAAGCAATTATAGTTTAAACGGTAGGAAAAGTAATAGCTACCCACTGATTCAGAACAAAAATAAAGTAATTAATAGCTTGACTGGATATCAGGTTTCAAAATTTTGAAACCGAAGGAAGAAATAAAGTCATAGTTCAGGGTACCGTTGCTACGAACAGCTTATTATTTCCGTCGCTTACCAGACCTCAAAATACAGAAATAAATATATAATTGAGATCAGCACGACGAGATCAAAACGGTATACATATATCAGTGGTACGATTATCCGATCAAAAGTCGATAATCGGTACCAGAAATGTTGTTATTTTCCCAGAATTACGATAAACGGAGCAATAGAAGTCAAAATTTTGAAAAACAAAAGATGACATCTCACTCAGAAGAGGATTTAGAAATTTTCTATAGAAAAATATTCAGGTTTGAAAATTAATTTATTAACATTAATTATTAACTGGTTTGAATAAAAGTAGAATTACACAATAAAATTTACTTTCATAATTTCTGATCAAAATTTACCATCTGCTTATATTTAGATGGACGTAATCCAAATATTAATTTTTTTTCGAAATATTATTATTTAAAATTTCTCAAAAATTCAATTAAATACGTTAATAAAACCATTAAAAATTATTAAAATTTTATGGGTCGTTACACTCTCCCCCACTCAAAACTTTACGTCCCCGAAAAGGAAGGAGGTAGGAGAATAGAACAACCAGAAATAAAACTAAATTGAAAGTTAAAATTAACAATTAATTTGAAACTATTTAAATTTTATTTGAAATGTTCATACCTTTCAAAACCCATTTGTAAAATTTCCTGCTTCCTCCACAAATATCATTTATATGTTTACATAACACTTAAATAAATAAGAAAACTATTTGAAAACAATTATTTACATCATTACTTATATTTACAAACAAGCTGTTGAAAACATTAAATCCATACTTCATAAATTTATAAATTTTATCCCAAGATACCTTTCAAATATTATAAATAAACCAATAATCATTTTCTTCAATTAATACTTCAAAATATTAATACCCCTAATAATTTACTATTAAACCATGTAGTGTATAAATAAACAATATTTTAAAAGGATAAATTCAACAAGGAAAAGAAGGCAGAGTCCGAAAAACAGAATATAGGTGAATAAATAAAGCTGAGCAGATAAGTAGATTCAGAAGAATAGATCGGGCACGAATAGTTAATTCAAACCATAAGGATTTCAATTTCAAATATTAATATAAAATTTCTTTGTTGGAGATACTTTTATCATAAAATACCCTTAAAATAAAATTCTTTTATATCGAAACAAATTTTTCTTTCGAAAATACTTTTATAACTCGATGTTTCAACAAGTTTATCCTCGTTCTTGCAGACTCTAGCCATGCGTTGATCAAGCGCAAAGCTAGAATTCTTCAAGTACTTAGTAGACCTATTTCAACACCTAGTGAAAATACTTGAAAAACCTTTAAAAACAGATATGAAATGTACAATCCAAACAAAACACCTGGATCGCAGGATACATAACAATGGTTATGCCTGGATCCCCCAGGAAACATCCATATCCTTCAAGCATTCACTGCCTTGTGAATTAGGCCATGATAAAAAAAACCCGTGGACCGCAGGATACATAACAATGGTTATGCCTGGATCCCCCAGGAAACATCCATACCCTTTAAGCAAACTCTTCCTTGCGGATTACGCCATGACAACAAAACCGGTAGACCGCAGGATACGTAAAAATGGTTACGCTTGACCCCCAGGAAACATCCATATCCTTTAAGCAATCTCTGCCTTGCGGATTATGCTACCCCAGAAAAAAATGACCGTGGGTTACGCCACAGTAGGACACTCGAGTATCACATCCGGAAAACCAAAAATCAGAGAGAATAATATCGATAGAATAAATCCACAACGTGGCCACATAGCGGATATCAAGCAGAAGGCACTTTCCATATCCTTACTTTGAAAATATGTATCATATAGTACCTTTTCAAATCACTTTCAAATATCATACTTATATAAAGTCCATTATATATAAGGTTTCATTTTCAAATCAAATACTTTCCAAAATCAATAGTATATCAAATCACACTTATATAGATTTCGATTATGAGGGATTTCACTTTTTAAATTGATTACCTTTCCAAATCAATAGTTTTCAAATCAACTTCATACTTATAGAAATCAAATTCTATATAAGTTCGATAACTCCTAAATCAAGTATTTAGTAAAGAAAGTTCTCAATTTCAATTTCTTTCAATACCGTTTCGGTTTCAAAATCATATATGATTTCACCAAATTATTTCTTTCATATTTAATATCTTCAGTCTCAAAATTTCCAAAATAATAGGTTTAGAAAATAATCCTAGTTTTCAAATCAACATAATTTAGGTCAATCAAATCCATTTCCAAAATCATCATATAAATACTGGGTTTAAATTCCAATCTATTTTCAAAAACCAAATATTTTACAATATCAATTATACCCCAAAATGATTACACAGCTTAAAATCATCCCTTTAAAAGCTTCAAACTATTAATTTCTATATGAAACATCCAATTTACCTCTCTGAAACTATTATTTAAAACTAAATTTTTATTCAGAACCTTTCAAAACTAAATCCATATTCATATAATTCAAACTAGTCTTATTTATTTTATTAAATAAACATTTTCAAACTTATTTAAATCATATTGAAACATACAAAATTAAACTTACATACTTGTCGAAATTACTTAGCTTTAAAATTTTAAACCTTGATTTGGAAGTGTTCGAACCTTCAAAATAGTTGGTGAAATCAAATTTCAAATCCAAGAGCTGGAAATCAGCAACAAATCGGTAAATTAATTTTTATAAATAAAGTTATACTAAATCAAATCAAAAACTCAAGGGTTGAACATCGGCTTACTTTAAATCATTTCAAAAATATATACATATATCTTTTGAATATCGAATTGTACTTCGGAATTCGAAATCAAAATTTGTTTCACAATTTCACTCGCATAGAAAAGCTACTGGAGTGGCCTCTCCCCCACTCTGAAACTCGAAAATCAATGTTGATGATGCGTGAACTCATCACCGAAATAATTTCCCAGTGACAAAAGTGAGTTCTGGACTTGTAACAACCCGCATATTTATCGATTTTATATTTAAATATTTTATTTAAATATTTCATCATTGGTCGGATTTTAGTCCGAAAAGCGACTTTTTGCATATGGTCGAATTAGGACTCGGGACCGTTCCCATTGAGTTTAAAATGCCGTTTGCGACCTTTTTGAGTATAAGCTTCGATATGTTTGGAGAAAGTTGATTTTTGCTACTTTTCACTTTGGGTTTGGTTTGGGCTCAGCACTATGTTAACTTATGCTCAAATCTGAGCTACTCTTCCCCACTCACCCTCATTCTCTTCTCATTTCAGTTTTTAGAGTATTAATGGTGGGAGTGACTGGAAATTAAAACTCCAAAACCCTAGTTCGTCTTGCAAATCAAATTCCTAGCTCCAAACTCAAGAAGAACCCATTGGTAAGCTTCTCTCCTTCTTCTTCAACTTATTCTCTTACCAATTTCAGAAATTTCTAAACCTAATTTTGGGAATGTTCTTGTTTTGAGCATAGATTCAAGCTCATTTGGGTTGTGTTGAAGAGAGGTTGATTCTCCATTTGCTTTCAAGCTTCTTCTTGGTTGATTTTTGTGAAAAGGTGAGATTTTTATCTCACATCTATGCTTATATTTATCTTCGATTGTTAGGTATGAATTCCTAACACTTATTCGTGTGCATTTGCTTTTGGTTTGGATTGATTTGGTGAATATTCCAATTTTTAGTGTTTGGGTTCAATTCCTTAAAAATCATAGCTTCGATCTTTGATCATGTTTTCGGAGATGCATCGAAGAGCTTATAGGGCCGGGTAGTCGATTGGCATAATCCCTTAGCGCCGTTGCTCGAGAGAATGCAATTTGGTCAAGATTGAACCTCATTTGTAATAGGCAGGGAAGAGGCTGGAAACAGGTCCGGCCGACCGACCCCCCTGGTTCGGTCGACCGACCTGCTTCCAAATGTGCAGTTGCACTTCTGTTTCTGGTTCGGCCGACCGACCCCCCTGGTTCGGTCGACCGACCTGCTTCCAAGTGCATAAGCACTTTCTGTTTTAAGGTTCGGTCGACCGACTCAGGGAGTGCGGTCGACCGACCTGATGATTTTTGCTAGATTAGCCTATTTTGCTAATCCGTTTGAATATCCAACTTTAATCGATTCGTGTTGTCTCCCTTTTGTTGTTGTCATTTATTATCGACTTTGATGACCTTTTCTTTGGGAATTTTAGATATATCCACTTTGATGGATTTTGTATCGATTTCTTTGGATTTTATTCACGTCCTCGTATGTGAATTCTAGTGATTGATTGTTCCTACAATCTTCTTTGTGTTTTGTCACTTTAAAAAAAATATATAAAGGTTTTCTATACTAGTAGTAAATATCAAAACTCTTTCCTCAAACGATTTCAATACTATTTTAATACCAAATTCGTTTATAAAACTGTTTTTTCCAGTCTATTGGTATATACAAACCTTTACCTCACTCGTATGAGAAATCTAATTAAATGACTTAGTAAAACAAGTGGTATGAAACGCTTGCGTTTGCTTCGTCGGTTAATTCTTGGACTTGTTCGATTGAATCTTTTGTGACAATTTTCTAGTGGAGATCTACAGTTTGTTCGTAAATATTTAAGTTAAGCAAGTGGTTATGGGACATGAAGCTAAACTCATATATTTACTAGCTTAGTGTAATTGACACTTCTCGTTGATCATGATGATCATTTTTGTGATTTAGACTAGCAATGTGCGATGTCTCTTTGTCTGCAAGGTAGACTAAACCCCGTTTTGTGGAGTTTCGACTCAAATTGGTGGGGTTGCAACCCACGGTCTTCGGACCATTCGTGTGTCAGACCTTCGGACCATTCGTGTGTCAAATTAATGGCTAGCTACCATGAGATAGCTTCTCGTTCGTGTGTTACAGCTGTTGGTGAGTTTTTATGCTCCCGTTCGTGTGATAGGCCTTCCCCCCTATTTTGTGTGATTTCTGGTTTTCGTGTGTCGAATTCTGGAATTTCCTTCTTCACCTATTTTTGTGATTTCTATTGATATGATTTATCAATATTTGTGCATAGGTGAATTTGTGTGTCATTGACTTTTGTGATTCCTGGATTTCTTGAGATGATTTCTAGAATTTGTGCTTCACCAATTTTTGTGATTTCTATTGATAAGCCTTATCAATATGTGTGCATTGGTGAATTTGTGTGTCATTGACTTTAGTGATTTCTGGATTTCTTGTGTAGTCTTCTGGAATTTGTGTGTCATTGACTTTTGTGATTGACATTGATATAATCGTCAATATTTATGGTTTGGTGAACGAAATAAAGAATATGACATTTCCTTTGATTCTTGTGTAGTTCGTGAAACTATTATTTTGTGATATTGTGGATCTTTTTAGACCACTACTCTGATGTACACTTTTATGTGTAATATTCATATCTTATTCCGCCTTTATGATATGAATTGTCCGTGACTGATTTATGTTATGTTTATTTCTATATTTGTTTCCGAAGGATTTATATAGCCACCATGTAGTAGCTTTGAGTTTGTGTCGGTATGTCGGATTTCCTCTTGAAATAGAATGCATGTTATATTATCTGACATATCGGTGCTCGCGCAAAGGAATTACACGGATGGTCACTCCTCAATAGCCTTATCCTCCGTGCTAGTTGACAGCATTACACCGTAGTGTTCTTGGCTAGCGTGGGTATAGAGGTGGGGTGTCACAGGACTTCTATTTTCTTGAAACTTCTTTAGGATCTCTTCGAAATCATTGGAATTCATTCGAATTCATTTCTTATTCGGAAAATATCTTTTAAATCATATTATTATTTATATATTTTATTTATTTTCCAATATCCAAAAATCGATTTCAAAACACCGGAGTTCTATTCCTCAAAATTTAAGTTCCAAAACCCTTTAGTTATAAATCATTTTTATATAAATCAAATTTCTTATAGTTTTCAAAATTTCAAATCCTTTCGAAACTTTTATATATAGAATAACATTTCTTATTCGTTTTATATATACA
This sequence comes from Allium cepa, assembly GCA_030765085.1. NCBI lineage: Eukaryota > Viridiplantae > Streptophyta > Magnoliopsida > Asparagales > Amaryllidaceae > Allium > Allium cepa. Next base: position 952,763,471 of record CM060941.1, on the reverse strand, counting down.
TATATAATACTTATCGAAAACATTTTCACTTTTATGTAGAATATAATCATTCTTATCGAAATATTTTCGATATATAAAACAATTTCTAAAATACAAACAAACCCGATTTTTCAAAGGATGATTCAAGAATGGATTTCAAAACAAAAATAGAGTTTCAAATTAGAGGAACTCTAATCGAATTGAATTCTGATTCGAAATTAGATTCGATCGAAGATGAGATAATTAAATTTCAAAATAGAAGATGGATATACTTATATAAATCACGGGCGACCTTAACCGGGTCAACCGTGACTTCAGGAATATAATCGATGCGAAATTTCCAAAAACAAATCGACATTCAATCGTCAGAGATAGAATTTGGCATAACCAGAGATAACAGTATCGTAAACCGAGGATACCGAAATCTTCTATGAATCAATGTCAATTGTGAAGGAGTTTTTCACCCCCTTTACAAATCATTTAGTGGAGTTTTGGGATACTTCAGAATCAAATGAATATAAATAGGGAGAGCCAAGAATGAATTTCGAAACCGAGGGACATTCCGAAATTCAAAGGAAATCGAGTCAGAAGGAAGAGATTCAACTCGAACGAAAGTGATTCTGTAAATAAATTTACCATATATGCTAAGTTTTGCCTAGAGCCAAAGCTTTGATACCAACTTGTAACGACCTTGTATTATTAACCATTCACATCCATACATGTCGGACTTGAATTGCTCAAAATATCATATTGCTAATTTATATTTGGCAAAACTCAGCATATGCAGTAAAATAAATCAATCACATAATCACATATATAGAGTAGTACAATAATACGCAGCGGAATAAATAAAGCATAGTAGTTCATGAAGGTAATATATACACATATCAGAGTTACAAATAGAATACAATAGAATATCTCAAATACAGCGAAGTCTTCAGTACGAACAGATGACTTCTCTGAACCAATCAACTGGAAAAGCTGAAAGCTGAATCGAAAGTTGGATCTCCAAACGAAGCTCCAAACTTAAAATCGTGAGTCTCAAATGCTGTATCGCTCAGTCTGACCCGAGCGTAAAGCAAAACACAAAACACTCGGTCACGATTAACATTCTTACATCAATAAATCCAACTCAAGTAAAATATCAACTGGAATACAAGTAACTCAAAGGATGTTTAGGATAAACCATCCTCTAAGGACCTGTAAAACTATCTACAAAGTGGAAGTGTACACTGTAACACCGCGGTCATTTCAAATTTTTTCATATTTCAAAACCCAAAATATCATTTTTATTTCAAATATATATATTTTTCAAAATAGATATATACTAAATAAATTATACACTAAAATATATGAAATATCCTCAAACTTCACAAATCGCTTCAATTTTTCAACTCGACTTTCCAATTCAAATTTAAATTAAATCTATATTTATAAATTTCCATTCAATTAAAACTCTGACTAAACAATTTCAAATTATATTGATTTCAAATACAGATCTGAATCCCAAATTTACCATTTAAGTTCCAGTATATTTCAAAACTTTAATATTCAACATTTCAAAGTTCAATTTAACCGATTCATATAGATCTCGATTCAACCTCATCGTTATTTATTCTTGGAATATTCACTTAATAAATTTAGTAAAAAATTTATAACCTTAAATTACCTTTAACTAAATATTCCTTTCGATTTTTTTAAACTTGAAATATCCATTTAATCACTTAAAATCAAAAATCAAGTCATAAACCAAATCTTAAACTTCAAATCCAATAGTACAAATCAATCTAATTAAGTAGAATTCTAAATTAAATAATTCAACTTTATCTTCTCGACCTTACTTATTCAAATTATTACAACAATCAAATTTTGTAATATAGGTTTACATAAATACTTAAACATATTATATGTATTAAGTCAATCTCAAAAATATTGTTACTAAATTTATATATAAAATTACCATTATATATAATAATTTAAGAACCAATATTTATTAAAACTCATGTATTTCTTTTCAAAACCGTAGAAAATTTATTTTCAAAAATTTATATATATATATATATGGACCAGCGGTGTGTGTATATATTTTTCTATCCTATGGTCAAGTGATACAGATATTTATCATTTCAGTCCGTAATTTAAATATATATGGGTAGATATCATTTCGACCCGCAATCCCAAATTTAATTCAAATGAAAACCGCTTGGGTCTTTCATTTCAACCCATAACGATTTTCTCCTATTCTAAAGTCCGTTTGGGTATGTATCATTTCAACCCATAGTGATTTCTATTCTAACAGGGAACTTGCCGAGTGATAACAGAAATGAAAATAATAATAACAATAATAACTGGCATATATCATCAAAAATAAATATAAACATCAGGATATGGTGTCATATCCCACGGGTGAACAGTTACTGACAATTGCTTATATAACAATAAACATAACTACAACAACATATTTCAATTGTCGTTTCAATTGAAATAAAATTTAATAAACAAAAGAATGTTAATCGTGAGTGATTTCTCACCTTTCGAGGCTAGAGATATAGACAATGATGTTGAGTTACGAAATCCAGGCATGAATTCCAAAGCAAAGTAAGATTGACTCGAATCGATGAGCAGAGCTGATAAATAGGAATGGGAGAAATCAATCAGAATAGGATCGATGAAGAAAATTGGAATAAGCAAACTTGTATATGACTATATATGTATGAATCATTTTCTAAACTCAACACATGCTGATCGAATACATATACCAATATATACTGTATAAATAACAAATTAAACAAATCAACAACTATATATATACTACACTATACAACCCTATGCGACACTATATAACACAGCCGATATAATATACCTTTACTGAATAACTCAATATATACATATTTTTTATCAAAGTCCATAGAAATCCAACAGTAAAGCTAAAGATAATATACTTTTATAACTTTATATATATAGTTGAAAATGATATAACTAAATATACGAAACTTATTAAAATACATATATAAAATTTAACTTCGATTTATAAACAAATATATAACTGGCCTAATACTACAATAAATATAACTCAATATATACGCAAAATATACTACAATAACCTAACTTATTATAACATCATATATATATATATATATATTACTTGTCATACCATATATGTAGCCTATTCACCACACCACCCTTACACATTAATATACCACTTTAAGCAACTAAACCTATATCCATATGAACTAACAGACGGAAAAAAAAAACTTACACATAAAATTATTATTAAACTGGAAACAGGGAAACCCAAAACAATAGAACCAATGTAACAAATTCACTAATATATATATATATATATATATATGCACTAACAGATAGAAGTACTATACCTAATATATGCGAATGCATGCCAGCTAGTGGTGATGAGTGGCTGTTGGGTTGCTATTGTGGTTGCATGGTACGGGCTTGGTGATGGAAAAGATGGGAACAGGAGGTGGGGCGGTGGTCCATGGCGGAGATCAGAGCAGTGGCGGTTGCAATGTAGCTTGGGTCAGGGTGCGATGGAGGAAAGGCTGGGGTGATGACGCGGAGCACGAAAGAAAGGGGTGCGGTCCAGGAAGAATGAAACGGAGCTCGGTTGCGGGTGTTGCAGTGGGTGGTTCGCACCGATCTAGTGAGCTTAGGGGTCTGGTCGATGGAATAAACGGTGAGTGGGTTGTGGAGGGGCTCACGGCTCGGTCGAGAAGAGGTGAGAGGCGGTGGCGGTCATGCAAAGATTTGAGGGAAGAAGGGGAAGGGGAGTCTCTCGGTTGTTGTGTGCATGAAGGGTGGGAAAGTAGTAAATCTATGTGGAGGAGCTTCAAAATGAAGGGAGGCAGCCGCGTTTCTAGGAAAAATGAAGATGAAGGGGAAAGAAATATAGGCTATAGAAAGATGAAGTTAAAAGTAACCGTTGAAATAATAAACGTGAACGTATACAAATAAATGAAACGAAACATATACAAAAAAAGGTGAGGGATGGCAACGGCTGAAATTTAACTGAATAATAAAAGCCAATGCTTTGAACGTATGTCATAAATTAAGTAACAGACACTGATTTTTAAATTTATTAGTAGTTAGGAATTTGAACGTTTGAACATGAATTGAAAAAAATTATTGAAGCAATTATAATTTAAACGGTAGGAAAAGTAATAGCTATGTAACGATCCACCTTTTTGAACGATTTAAATCGACAATAAGCCACACATGTCTGATTCAAACCATTCAAAAGGGAGGATTGTTAATGGGGTAAATAAGAAAATAATAGAAAAGAAGGAAAAATAAAACAGAGAATCTCGCAGCGGAATGACAAAATATAATAATCAAATAAACAGTTCATGAAGCTGTTTTACAAATGACATTTGATTATAATTTTACAATTCAAATCAAGGTTATACATACATCAGAAAATAAAAATATAATGCAGCTGTGGAATAATAATAATAAGTAGAATTAATATACTGAATCTTCATCTTCGTCTTCGTCCTCCAGAAAATAAAATGGTCTTCAATACACTGAAAAAGCTCAGACTGACCCGAGCATAATGAAAAACAATACACTCGAGTCAGAACTAAAAATTCTTATGTAAGTTAAATCAATCTCAAATAAAAATATGAGTGCAATGGCTTCAGAGAGGTTATGGGATTTTCATCTCCTATCAAGTATACATCGTGAGTGTAGTAATTTACGGGATTTCAAATAATTTGAAATACCAATTTTAACCACTTTATTTAAAATAAATCCGAAGTTTAAATTAATAACATAAGCTTTTTAAATAATTCAGTTTTAATAAATAATCCAAATTCAAGAATTTTATGGGTATATATCATTTCAACCCATAATTTAATTGTCTTAATTATCCAATTCTAAAATGATTCGGAAGACCACTTAAATGTTGTCAATAATATAGAAGGTGATAACAGGGACATATTACAATAAACAAACAACCATACATCCAACATATCAATCAATAAGCATCCATTTCAAACAACATCCAAATCAACCAGTATATTTCAACATATAATAGTTATCAATATCGGGGTTTGACTATCAATTAAATTCCAATATAAAATTAAATGTCAATTCAGATTCAATATCAATTCAAATGTGAACTTAAATCAACAAATTTAAAAAAAATTATATCACATCATATATTTTATTTAACTTGCAATGGAATTTTTAGTATTGCGTGAGTGGGTTGAATCACTCACCTTTTTGCTTTCCCTTTTCTAGCCAGATTTGGATCTGCAACTACTTTCTCATTTTATTTTTTTTCCTTGCTATCTTAATCTTTTTTTTATAGAAAGTTTTGAAGAGAAGATTGTATAAATCTGGATTTGAAGAAAAAGACATAGAAAGAAGAGAAGGTTTAAAAGAGAAAAAAATTAAAGAAGAAGATGAATTAAAAAAAAGAAAAGGAAGCTTTAAAAAAGAAGAATAAGATTTGAAGAAGAATAGAAAAAAGTATAAAAATGAAGCAAAAAAAAAGAGAAGAAGGAGATTTAAAAAAGAAAAAAAAATGAAAAGGGAATGAGGAAGGTGAAGAGTGAAAAGAAATGAGATGAAAATTTTATTTGGAAAAAATGAAGCTACAAAAGATGAGATTAGAAATGAGGCTACAGGAATGAAGATGGAAAAAAAATGAAAAGCTAATAAGGTATATATAAACAAACTAGGAATTGAAATAAAGTAAAAATATGAATAGCCATAAAATGCAGTACTGAAAGATCTAAACTAAAGGAATAAATATATCAATAAAGATAAAAATAAATCTTCCGTTTTAAATATGAAGCTTCCAGAATTACCAATGAAAGGAAGCTATAAGAACTAATGATGCATAAGAAAAATAAACTTTTGAACTAAAAATAGTAAATGCTAATTAGAGGGCATGCATATTAATTTGGACGTTCGCATTAAAAACGGAAAAAACAGAAAAGGAAAAAACTTCAGGTAAAGGAATTAAAAAGAGCAAACGAATAAAGGAGAAACAAATGAAAAGAATGTGGAAATTATTAATTATAAATAAATCAAATGAAATAACCATTAATTTATAAGAAATGAATGAGTAGTTTAATTATTAGACTAGTTGAAAACGAAAAGAGAGAGATTGCAGGGTGATAATAAATGTAAAGTAAATGAAGGGACCACCTATTTCCTATAAACAAACCTTTTTGAAATTCAATTTGTGAAACGTAACCAAATTGACTTCATTAACTCAAATAATATTCAAATTTGTACGCATTTAATTTTTTTATCTATGCATAGTAAATAAAATTACTTACCATAAAAATGAAAACGTTCAATTTGGTTTTCCCAAAATGATCGTTTATTTCCATTAAAACATCCTTTCTGTTTAACACAAAAGATGCGTTTCTTTTATTAAATCTATTAATTGCAGTCAACGTTTTCTTCCCTTCTCATTGAAATATTTCAATTATATTAATTACAGTTACTTATAAAGTTAAATTTCAAAACAGACAACTAAAATGGATGAAAAATTGAATAATTGTTTCCTTTAGTCATTTAAGCACATTTATAAATTTATTGCTTATACAGTAGAGAAAAAAATAACTTGCTTAAATAAATTATTTTTCCACTCTTGTAATCCATCTATATGCTAAAACACAGTTCAAATATACTTATATTTCTTCCTTTAAATCAATCATTCTATTCTTTAACTTAATGAAATTAAAATTACATTCACAAATGAAAGATCCATTTTATTTGATAATAAATGTTCTTTTCATTAAACCAACTTATATTTAAAGATTATCCCATTAAAGAGTCACAGAAATAATACTTCGTACAACCACATCATTTCTTTATCAATTAATTTCATATTATCATTATATTTGTACCAAATTTAAGTGCTTACAATTTGAACGTAATATTTCTCAATGAAATTCTCATTATATTTTTAACATAAAACATATGTTGCACATATCATTAACTAATTAGCATTTACTTCTATCTCTTATTAATGGCAAGATATAATTACTATTACTTACAATGATTAAATCTCAAAACATACCCTAATACAGGGAAGAAAATTAATCCAATTGTTTCCTTTGAAATCCAAATTTCTATGTTAAACCCAATATCTATAGACTAATTTAATTCCATCATTTAATTACAAATGTAATAAAACCTGTTCATTATATATTTAAATTTCAAACAAATCCTTTTATTTTGATTTACATTCTTATTATTAAATCAACTATTCCCTTATGCAATTGATTGACATAAGTTTTACACTCAGCACTCAACACTTAACGTTTCTTCTTATATCAATTGTAATATTTTAATTACGTTAATTCTCCATTAATTACCAAATAGATTTCTAACTGATTTAATAATAAGAAAATAAATGAAACAATTGTTATACGTTAATAATCTATATCTATTAACTTATTCTTTACAAACAAAGGTTAATAAATTTACGTACAAAATAATTGATTTCATACTCCATATTAAAACCAATTGCAATTAATAACATAAGATTACATCAATTTATACATCATTTATTCTATTCCTTATTAACCTTTATTATTTAAATTGATTGAAATTACGTTAACATAGTATAGTAGTCAATTACATTCAATCAATATTAGCCAATTATATGTTTTATCTCATTAAATTATTTGTTATAAGATTTGTCTTAAAGTCAAAATTTCAAATCTAATAAGATTAAATTTAATAAATCATAAATTTTAATTTCTGACAATATTAAAGCCCAAAACCTTATTAAATTTAATATTTTTAATTATCCAAATATGGGTTGTTACAGTCTCCCCAACTCAAAACTTTTTCGTCCTCGAAAAGGAACAAGAAGGAATCGAGGAGTATGAAATATTTATTCAAAATGATCAATTTATAAACAATTTAACTTACATATTTAAATTTAATATAAATTTGAAAATAACACCATTCGGTTATTGAATAAAAATTTAAGTTTTTTGGTATTTGCCCATGAAGAGAAAAGAAATATTTCAACATATCTAAAAATTTAGTTAAAACATTTAACTTCATTCACTTAGTAAAAATATAAGATATATTTAAAACATCCTCAAAGCATTATGCAAAGATTTTTCAAAAGTTTAAAACAATGTTAGAAATTTATATCAAACATTATAATAAACTTTAAAATAGGGTTCCTTAAATCCAAAAAATTTATTAGACTCGTTATTTTTAAAAAAAGTATAAACTCAATATTATTAAACTGAAACTAATAGTATACTCAAATCTTACATTAAATTTCTAAATCAAAGTATAAAATTTCATACCTTCATAATTAATTTAAACACTTGTTTCAAAATGAATATTCTAATACAAAATTTAAATAGTAAATAAACGTATAAACTTTACTATTAGTACTTTGAAATTAAGTAAATATTTCAAATTATACTTCCAACATAGGGATTCAAATTTATTTGTCAAGTATATTGCTATAAATAAACTCAGCAAATCAATTTTTTTCCCATTTATATAATATCTTTAAATTCTACATTCAAAGAAACTTATATAAATTTTACTTGCAATATTCATTTGAAAGCTTCATTTGCAATTCAATTATCTTTAGTACTTTAAAAAATTTCAAAACCCATTTGTAAAATTTCCAGCTTCCTTTATAAGTAACATTTACATGTTTAAATGACACCTTTATAAACATATGAAAGCTATTTGGAAACAGTTATTCACATCATTAGTTATATTTACAAGGAAGTTATTTGAAAGCATTAAATCCATAATTCATAAATTTATTAATTTACCTCAAGGCACTTTGCAAACATTATTAATAAATCAATAATCATTTGTTTAAATATTTTTATTTAATTAATAACTTCCAAAATATTTATAATTTTCTATTAACCCATGTAGTATATAAATAAAAAATATTTTAAAGATTATATTCAAAAAGGAAAGGAAGGTAGATTCTGGAAACAGAATATAGGTAAACAACTAAAGCTGAGCAGATAAGGCAGATTCAAAAGAATAGTATCGGGCACGAATCGTTAAATCAAACTGTAAATTTTAAATTTCAAATATTAATTCAAAATTTCTTTGTTGGGAAAAATACTTTTATAATAAATACCTTTATAATAATACTTTTACAATAAAATACTATTATATCGAAATAAATTTTTCTTTCGAAAATACTTTTATAACTCGATGTTTCAACAAGTTTATCCTCGTTCTTGCAGACTCTGGCCATGCGTTGATTAGGCGCAAAGCCAGAATTCTTCAAGTACTTAGTAGACTTGTTTCAACACCAAGTGAAAATACTTGAAAAACCTTTAAAACAGATATGGAAAGTACAATCCAAACTAAACAACCAACCAAAACCTTTGTCCGACCATGGTTCGCAGATACATAATGGTTACGCCTGGAAACCCCAGGAAACAATTCGTATCCGTAAGCTTTCTCAGCCCTACGAGTTACGCCATGATGACTAGTAGAGTGCAGGATACACAATGGTTACGCCTGGGTCCCCCAGGAAACAATCCGTACCCCTAGGCTGTCTCAGCCAGGCAGTTTCGCTACTATTCACGGCCTACATAGATTGCAGGATACACAATGGTAACGCCTGGATCCCCCAGGAAACAATCCGTACCCCTAGGCCAGACTCAGCCAGGCAATTGCGCTATGCAGTCGCGAGAGAAAAAAACCATGGGTGTAACGACCCAGAATTTATATTAATTAAAATTTGTATATTTAATTAATTTTAAATATTAATTAGTGAATTTATAAGTCGAATAAATTTTATTTCGAATAATTGGATTTAATTGAATAATTAGATCGATAATTTAATAGTTGGAAATACAGAAATAATTGAAATTGGGTTAAATATGATTAAAATTGATTTGTAAAATTTTATTATATCATATTGAAGTTATCATGATGTTATAGAACTTTTAAAATTGAATTTAGAGTTAAATTGTGAAAATTGAATATTTTAATATTTAATCGACAAGTGAAATAAGCCATTTTTCAAACAGTATCAGAATTGGACGAAACCAGTTCCATTGGATCCGTAATAGTTTGTTATTATCGGATTTCAATTTTCGTAGCAATTGGAGCTATCGTTTGACCGTGGCAGCTCGAAACGCATCGAAATTGTTTTAATATTAATTTGGCGAGTTAAAATAGACATTTTTCAAACAGTCTCGGATTTCGACGAAACCAGTTTCGTCGGATCCGTAATGTGATATTATTGTATGGTTTCTATTTTCATGTCAATTGGATTTACCGTTTGTCCGGTGCAAGCTAAAACGCCTAGAAATTAGTTTAAATCGGTTTAATTTAAATTGAACGTTTATTGCCATAACTCGCACAGATGACCGAATTAGCTTCTGAAACCTATTCCATTTTGTCCGGAACGCGGGATAAACCCTAGAAACGCCAGTCATTGCGCGTAAATCGGAGTTCGGAAATTCCGGGGTGAATAGTGTACTTAAAATGATCAAATAAACAGTTTATGAAGCTGTTTTACAAATGACATTTGATTATACATTTACAATTCAAATCAAGGTTATACATACATCAGAAAATAAAAATATAATGCAGCTGTGGAATAATAATAATAAGTAGCAATAATATACTGAATCTTCATCTTCGTCTTCGTCCTCCAAAAAATAAAATGGTCTTTAATACACTGAAAAAGCTCAGACTGACCCGAGCATAATGAAAAACAATACATTCGAGTCAGAACTAAAAATTCTTATGTAAGTCAAATCAATCTCAAATAAAAATATGAGTGCAATGGCTTAAGAGAGGTTATGGGATTTTCATCTCCTATCAAGTGTACATCGTGAGTGTAGTAATTTACGGGATTTCAAATAATTTGAAATACCAATTTTAACCACTTTATTTAAAATAAATCCGAAGTTTAAATTAATAACATAAGCTTTTTAAATAATTCAGTTTTAATAAATAATCCAAATTCAAGAATTTTATGGGTATATATCATTTCAACCCATAATTTAATTGTCTTAATTATCCAATTCTAAAATGATTCAGAAGACCACTTAAATGTTGTCAATAATATAGAAGGTGATAACAGGGACATATTACAATAAACAAACAACCATACATCCAACATATCAATCAATAAGCATCCATTTCAAACAACATCCAAATCAACCAGTATATTTCATCATATAATAGTTATCAATATCGGGGTTTGACTATCAATTAAATTCCAATATAAAATTAAATGTCAATTCAGATTCAATATCAATTCAAATGTGAACTTAAATCAACAAATTTTAAAAAAATTATATCACATCATATATTTTATTTAACTTGCAATGGAATTTTTAGTATTGCGTGAGTGGGTTGAATCACTCACCTTTTTGCTTTCCCTTTTCTAGCCAGATTTGGATCTGCAACTACTTTCTCATTTTATTTTGTTTCCTTGCTATCTTAATCTTTTTTTTATAGAAAGTTTTGAAGAGAAGATTGTATAAATCTGGATTTGAAGAAAAAGACATAGAAAGAAGAGAAGGTTTAAAAGAGAAAAAAATTAAAGAAGAAGATGAATTAAAAAAAAGAAAAGGAAGCTTTAAAAAAGAAGAAGAAGATTTGAAGAAGAATAAAAAAAGCATAAAAATGAAGCAAAAAAAAAGAGAAGAAGGAGATTTAAAAAAGAAAAAAAATGAAAAGGGAATGAGGAAGGTGAAGAGTGAAAAGAAATGAGATGAAAATTTTATTTGGAAAAAATGAAGCTACAAAAGATGAGATTAGAAATGAGGCTACAGGAATGAAGATGGAAAAAAAATGAAAAGCTAATAAGGTATATATAAACAAACTAGGAATTGAACTAAAGTAAAAATATGAATAGCCATAAAATGTAGTACTGAAAGATCTAAACTAAAGGAATAAATATATCAATAAAGATAAAAATAAATCTTCCGTTTTAAATATGAAGCTTCCAGAATTACCAATGAAAGGAAGCTATAAGAACTAATGATGCATAAGAAAAATAAACTTTTGAACTAAAAATAGTAAATGCTAATTAGAGGGCATGCATATTAATTTGGACGTTCGCATTAAAAACGGAGAAAACAGAAAAGGAAAAAACTTCAGGTAAAGCAATTAAAAAGAGCAAACGAATAAAGGAGAAACAAATGAAAAGAATGTGGAAATTATTAATTATAAATAAATCAAATGAAGCAACCATTAATTTATAAGAAATGAATGAGTAGTTTAATTATTAGACTAGTTGAAAACGAAAAAAGAGAGATTGCAGGGTGATAATAAATGTAATGTAAATGAAGGGACCACCTATTTCCTATAAACAAACCTTTTTGAAATTCAATTTGTGAAACGTAACCAAATTGACTTCATTAACTCAAATAATATTCAAATTTGTACGCATTTAATTTTTTTATCTATGCATAGTAAATAAAATTACTTACTATAAAAATGAAAACGTTCAATTTGGTTTTCCCAAAATGATCTTTTATTTCCATTAAAACATCCTTTCTGTTTAACACAAAAGATGCGTTTCTTTTATTAAATCTATTAATTGCAGTCAACGTTTTCTTCCCTTCTCATTGAAATATTTCAATTATATTAATTACAGTTACTTATAAAGTTAAATTTCAAAACAGACAACTAAAATGGATGAAAAATTGAATAATTGTTTCCTTTAGTCATTTAAGCACATTTATAAATTTATTGCTTATACAGTAGAGAAAAAAATAACTTGCTTAAATAAATTATTTTTCCACTCTTGTAATCCATCTATATGCTAAAACACAGTTCGAATATACTTATATTTCTTCCTTTAAATCAATCATTCTATTCTTTAACTTAATGAAATTAAAACTACATTCACAAATGAAAGATCCATTTTATTTGATAATAAATGTTCTTTTCATTAAACCAACTTATATTTAAAGATTATCCCATTAAAGATTCACAGAAATAATACTTCGTACAACCACATCATTTCTTTATCAATTAATTTCATATTATCATTATATTTGTACCAAATTTAAGTGCTTACAATTTGAACGTAATATTTCTCAATGAAATTCTCATTATATTTTTAACATAAAACATATGTTGCACATATCATTAACTAATTAGCATTTACTTCTATCTCTTATTAATGGCAAGATATAATTACTATTACTTACAATGATTAAATCTCAAAACATACCCTAATACAGGGAAGAAAATTAATCCAATTGTTTCCTTTGAAATCCAAATTTCTATGTTAAACCCAATATCTATATACTAATTTAATTCCATCATTTAATTACAAATGTAATAAAACCTGTTCATTATATATTTAAATTTCAAACAAATCCTTTTATTTTGATTTACATTCTTATTATTAAATCAACTATTCCCTTATGCAATTGATTGACATAAGTTTTACACTCAGCACTCAACACTTAACGTTTCTTCTTATATCAATTGTAATATTTTAATTACGTTAATTCTCCATTAATTACCAAATAAATTTCTAACTGATTTAATAATAAGAAAATAAATGAAACAATTGTTATACGTTAATAATCTATATCTATTAACTTATTCTTTACAAACAAAGGTTAATAAATTTACGTACAAAATAATTGATTTCATACTCCATATTAAAACCAATTGCAATTAATAACATAAGATTACATCAATTTATACATCATTCATTCTATTCCTTATTAACCTTTATTATTTAAATTGATTGAAATTACGTTAACATAGTATAGTAGTCAATTACATTCAATCAATATTAGCCAATTATATGTTTTATCTCATTAAATTATTTGTTATAAGATTTGTCTTAAAGTCAAAATTTCAAATCTAATAAGATTAAATTTAATAAATCATAAATTTTAATTTCTGACAATATTAAAGCCCAAAACCTTATTAAATTTAATATTTTTAATTATCCAAATATGGGTTGTTACAGTCTCCCCAACTCAAAACTTTTTCGTCCTCGAAAAGGAACAAGAAGGAATCGAGGAGTATGAAATATTTTATTCAAAATGATCAATTTATAAACAATTTAACTTACATATTTAAATTTAATATAAATTTGAAAATAACTCCATTCAGTTATTGAATAAAAATTTAAGTTTTTTGGTATTTGCCCATGAAGAGAAAAGAAATATTTCAACATATCTAAAAATTTAGTTAAAACATTTAACTTCATCCACGTAGTAAAAATATAAGATATATTTAAAACATCCTCAAAGCATTATGCAAAGATTTTTCAAAAGTTTAAAACAATGTTAGAAATTTATATCAAACATTATAATAAACTTTAAAATAGGGTTCCTTAAATCCAAAAAATTTATTAGACTCGTTATTTTTAAAAAAAGTATAAACTCAATATTATTAAACTGAAACTAATAGTATACTCAAATCTTACATTAAATTTCTAAATCAAAGTATAAAATTTCATACCTTCATAATTAATTTAAACACTTGTTTCAAAATGAATATTCCAATACAAAATTTAAATAGTAAATAAACGTATAAACTTTACTATTAGTACTTTGAAATCAAGTAAATATTTCAAACTATACTTCCAACATAGGGATTCAAATTTATTTGTCAAGTATATTGCTATAAATAAACTCAACAAATCAATTTTTTTCCCATTTATATAGTATCTTTAAATTCTACATTCAAAGAAACTTATATAAATTTTACTTGCAATATTCGTTTGAAAGCTTCATTTGCAATTCAATTATCTTTAGTACTTTAAAAAATTTCAAAACCCATTTGTAAAATTTCCAGCTTCCTTTATAAGTAACATTTATATGTTTAAATGACACCTTTATAAACATATGAAAGCTATTTGGAAACAGTTATTCACATCATTAGTTATATTTACAAGGAAGTTATTTGAAAGCATTAAATCCATAATTCATAAATTTATTAATTTACCTCAAGGCACTTTGCAAACATTATTAATAAATCAATAATCATTTGCTTTAAATATTTTTATTTAATGAATAACTTCCAAAATATTTATAATTTTCTATTAACCCATGTAGTATATAAATAAAAAATATTTTAAAGATTATATTCAAAAAGGAAAGGAAGGTAGATTCTGGAAATAGAATATAGGTAAACAACTAAAGCTGAGCAGATAAGGCAGATTCAAAAGAATAGTATCGGGCACGAATCGTTAAATCAAACCGTAAAATTTTAAATTTCAAATATTAATTCAAAATTTCTTTGTTGGGAAAAATACTTTTATAATAAATACCTTTATAATAATACTTTTATAATAAAATACTATTATATCGAAATAAATTTTCCTTTCGAAAATACTTTTATAACTCGATGTTTCAACAAGTTTATCCTCGTTCTTGCAGACTCTGGCCATGCGTTGATTAGGCACAAAGCCAGAATTCTTCAAGTACTTAGTAGACTTGTTTCAACACCCAATGAAAATACTTGAAAAACCTTTAAAACAGATATGGAAAGTACAATCCAAACAAAACAACCAACCAAAACCTTTGTCCGACCATGGTTCGCAGATACATAATGGTTACGCCTGAATCCCCCAGGAAACAATCCGTATCCGTAAGCTTTCTCAGCTCTACGAGTTACGCCATGATGACTAGTAGAGTGCAGGATACACAATGGTTACGCCTGGGTCCCCCAGGAAACAATCCGTACCCCTAGGCTGTCTCAGCCAGGCAGTTTCGCTACTATTCGCGGCCTACATAGATTGCAGGATACACAATGGTTACGTCTGGATCCCCCAGGAAACAATCCGTACCCCTAGGCCAGACTCAGCCAGGCAATTGCGCTATGCAGTCGCGAGAGAAAAAAAAACCATGGGTGTAACGACCCAGAATTTATATTAATTAAAATTTGTATATTTAATTAATTTTAAATATTAATTAGTGAATTTATAAGTCGAATAAATTTTATTTCGAATAATTGGATTTAATTGAATAATTAAATCGATAATTTAATAGTTGGAAATACAGAAATAATTGAAATTGGGTTAAATATGATTAAAATTGATTTGTAAAATTTTATTATATCATATTGAAGTTATCATGATGTTATAGAACTTTTAAAATTGAATTTAGAGTTAAATTGTGAAAATTGAATATTTTAATATTTAATCGACAAGTGAAATAAGCCATTTTTCAAACAGTCTCAGAATTGGACGAAACCAGTTCCATTGGATCCGTAATAGTTTGTTATTATCAGATTTCAATTTTCGTAGCAATTGGAGTTATCGTTTGACCATGGCAGCTCGAAACGCATCGAAATTGTTTTAATATTAATTTGGCGAGTTAAAATAGACATTTTTCAAACAGTCTCGGATTTCGACGAAACCAGTTTCTCGGATCCATAATGTGATATTATTGTATGGTTTCTAATTTCATGTCAATTGGATTTACCGTTTGTCCGGTGCAAGCTAAAACGCCTAGAAATTAGTTTAAATCGGTTTAATTTAAATTGAACGTTTATTGCCATAACTCGCACAGATGACCGATTAGCTTCTGAAACCTATTCCATTTTGTCCGGAACGCGGGGTAAACCCTAGAAACGCCATTCATTGCGCGTAAATCGGAGTTCGGAAATTCCGAGGTGAATAGTGTTCGTCGTTTTTTTCTATAAAAGCACCTCAACTCTTCGCATCTGCAACCATTTGAAACCCTAACCCTAATTTGGAGCCAGCCGCCACCTCCACAAACCAACGGCCAGAAATCATATCCTTCTCCCTCATTTTTCTTCCAATCCATCGGTTATTTCCAGAAAACTTCAACTACAACATGGAAGAGCGTGAGGAGAGCTTCAATTCTATACGGGTATGATCGTTTTTAGCGGCACGAATCGATGGCAATTGAAGCTGTAATGGCCGAACTTCACGCACATGTTTCGAGGTCAGGTCAGGGCTGAGCTCGAAGCCCTTTATGCCGAAGGTGGAGCGCGAGGTGTGCTTCGAAATGATGTTGCTTGATCGATATGGAACGTTCGATGGTGGCTGAAAATTTTAGCCCAGATAGCGTAGTTGGGTTTGTTGTTGGGTGCGGTTACTGGTTGGAATGAAGGGGAGGGAGAAAGAAAGGGGTGGCTGCGATTTTCCTTGGCAAAACGTGCGGCCTTGATTTGTTTGCTATATATATATAAAAAAAAAGAAATGTTGTAGATTTATTTATATTAAAATCGTGTAACTTTAAAAATATATAACATTTTCATACGAGGTCAAAAACGTGCGAAACCAGTTGCGTTGGAATCATATGGACGAGCACTACGCTATGGAATTGGATTGGAGCCGTTGGGACTTAGTAAGAATTTCGGGTAAAATTAAACGTCCGTTTAATTTTATTCGAAATAAATCGCTAAAACGAATTGAAATCAAGGTGAGAACTTCTCACTCAATCGAATAGTTTCGATTTTTAATTTTAAATAGTTAGATTTAAAATTCTTGAATGCATGTTTGAATGATGATTGTTATCTATTGATTGTTAAAATAGACATTATGCGCCATTAGTAAGCGGGGGTTATTTATTAAAAGCATATACCGCGAATATTTCATAAACAGTGAAATTGGTATTATTTATGTACTTGGAGTTGATTTCCCGCAGTATATAGCGGATGAGACCCTATTGCGCCGTCTATTAAGCGGATAATATTTATATATCCCATATACCGCGATAATTCCGTACTGGAGCGGAATTGGTATTGTGTTAATGTTTGTGGATGCAGGGAAACAGGTTGGAGGGATCCAACTGGATTCCTCAACTGTATTGATTTATTTACAGATATTGTGATATTTGTTGATTATCATATCGATGTATGATATTTGGATGTCGTAATTGACAATTTGGTGCTGCTACATCATCGGATCCATTTCTGAAGTTTTAAAAAAAATGATTTTTGGTTTTAAAAGGAATTTTAAAGTGATTTTCGAAAGTATTCGTTTTATTAAATTTTGAATTGTTAAAATAAATAAGCGTTAAAATTTTATTTTCGTAAAAGTTATGATTTTTGGAAAATAATACTTAAATATGATTTTGAAGTATATAAGCTTTAAATAACGATTCTTAAATTATTAAAAGAATAAATTTAGTTAAATCGGGATTTTTGAATTATTATAAACAATTTATATAAAAGTTGTATAAAATTGATATTTATAAATTAAAATATAGAAATTCTAAAACGAGCTTTTTATAAGTGTTAAAATAAAGTTTGAACCTAGATTCATAAGTAAATAAGAATTTTTGATTTATAAATTAGTGTTGATATAAAAGAATGGATTTGTGATATAATGAATTATAAGTAATTTACTTATAAACCGGGTTTCGACATGTAGATGGAATATAAATAGAATTGATTTATAAAGGAGATTTTTAAATCAAAGCTTATAAATAGAAATATAATTTATAGACATTGTTTATAAATTCAAAATCAATGGAATTTGATAAATTGAAAGTTGAAATTGGTTAAGGAAGTATATTCACGATTTTGGACAGCGAATATATTATTATAAATAAAATGGATATGCTTGGGAAAATGAATATTATAAATTGAAGTTAATCGTTTTAACGATGTTGTAAAAGGTGTAAACATCGAAAACATAGATTTCAACATTCATTGTTGAAATAGACGTTTTCGAGGAATAGAAGGAAATGGTGGACTATAACACTGTTGTTATAGTAAATGGTTTCCGAAAGGAAATATTTTGTATAGTATTGGGATTTATATATCTATTTTAATTTTGAATCCCTATACTAGTGATTTTGGGTCGTCGTAACGATGTTTTACACAACATTCGTTTTGGCCCAAACAAATGTGTTTAAGAGAATGATTTCTTAAAGAATGAAATATATACTTAATTTTCGATTTAAGTATATTGAATATTTTCCAAGTGTTGAAATTGAATGGATTTGTGAATTACTTATTATTAAATAAGAATGGAAATTTTTTCCAATATGAACTGAATATTTAGAGATTTTATCTTTTAAAGATAAATTGAAAATGAATAATTGAAATCTTTATATTCATAAATATTTTGGAATGTAAATTCACTATGGAATTTATAAATGAAAAAGGGAATTTGTTTAAAAATAAACGTTGATTTATTTTTAAAGTATGGGAATAAATTTACGGATTTGGAACGTAAATATAAAGTAAATCGTTAAGGATTTATTTAATTGGTTTAAATGAACCATGTTGAAATGAAAGTATTTCGCGTAAGGAAAATGTTTGAAATTTGTTTTCAAAAGTGATAAAGGATTGAAAAGTGATTTGAAAATTTGTTTTCAAATGGTTGAAGTGTGGAAAAATGTATATCCAGTAAAGATGTTTTGGAAAGTAAATAATTTGGGAAATTATTTGGATTTGGTGATGTTGAACACGCCTATTGATAGTTAAATATCCGACTATCAATATTTACCTTTAAATAGGTATTTGTTGTGATTTGTTTGAATTTGAATGCCACACTTATTTTTGAATAAGCGCTCACTATTCGGGTTAGCCGGGAAAGGACCTTGGGGTCGTATAACCCATTTCGAGTATGTGATACGTCGTTATGGATTGGATTTGATGACCGGTGTTGAAGACCGGATATTTGTGAAAACGGAAGGATTACCGTCGAGTTACTCTACATCGGCTGATCTCCGATATAGAGGTTTTATCACCTTTAGTGACGGGAAATCCGGTCGTGATTAGTGAATATTCGGATTGCAAGGACTTCTTTGTAAGTGTCTTCGGTTCTGTTCGAGCCCGGAACAGACTTGTATGGATTGTATGTCCGACTTTACAAGTTGAGATATAAAGCTGATTTCTTTCAAATATATTTCTGTTGGTGGCGGAGAATTTATTCTCTTAGCTTAACACCCTTCTCTGAGACATACGAGCTCAGAGCTTATATAGTTGAAGGTTATTAGTGATATACTCCCAATTTGGTAGTGTGGCATGCTGAGTGTTGCTGTGAAATGATCATTGTTTGATCATTTGTGATAGGATCAATTATTTGATCATTTATCTTGGTGATCATTTCTATGATCATTTGTTGACCTAAAGCACGGCTTTTGTATAAAGCGTGGCTTTGTGGACGAGACTTCGTCGGACCTCACACCCCAGAAATGGTCAAAACAGGAAGGATGCAGCAAGGTATTAGGGGGTAGCACCCCTTTAGTGTATGTCATTCCTTCTGGATAGAGGTGGTATCATGGTATGGAGCCTAGATATTTAACCTATGTTGTTGGTGCAAATTCTGTGATTGTTGGAAATCGAGGATCCTCGCATAGATCGGTTACGATGGGGGGATGACATATTCGTGTCAGTAGTTACCCTGTTAGGGGTAACCCGGTCTTGTGTTGGCAGAGATCCGGTGTGGTTCTCGGGACGTCATTCTAGAGGCGTTTCTATGTGGCAATGGGAAGTTCCTTGGCCTGACCATTTGTTGGAAATCCAAAGAAACAATACGATCTTGTACGGTTTTAGTTGTAGAACCTATCATTCACTTATGGTGGTGCCCCACTGTTTTATAGTAGGCATAAGTGCGGAATGCCTATGCTGGCTAAGATTTATATTTTTACTTTCGAAATGATTTTTTCCTACACTATGCACTAGTAATAATATCAAATGTTTCTTTTTAATGCATATCAAGCATCTTTGACTATCATAAGGAGAAATCTCCTCCGATTCTGCGTTTGCATTGTGTGTGTGTGCGGGAGGCCTTATGGTAGTCTCATGTTTAAAAAGCATTGCGAATTGAATTTAAAAAATATTCCTCTATTTTGATTTTAAAGATAAATAAACTGTTTTGAGTTCTCACGCCAGTCACATGACTGACTCGGAGTTTATTGTTTTCCTTCCTAAACTCTGGGTGCCCACCAAATTTCCACAGGGGCAGTCAAGAGTCAGGTTTTCTGGATATTCTGGAATTCAGGAGAGGTTGGAGGCAAGCTGGATGGCATGGCGTATTCCTAGTATATAATATTTCTTTTCCGCTGTTGATATTGTTTGTTGTTGTACACTCTGATGATGTAATGAAATGTAATGTAATGTAATAACTGATATAGTTCTTTGTTTAAAGATTATTCATTTATGTATTATATGTTGTTCCATTGCGAATTGTGAGATTCTGATGTTGTTCTGTTATTTCTTTCTGTTTCTGTTGCTTCTTTTTCTCTCTTCTTGTACCTTTTTCTTTTTCTTAAACCCTAACGGTACGGTTTTTCGGCTTTCGATTGCTCGGCAGTTGATACAGTGGACGTATTGATGTCGGCGTTCGTGGACGAAAAATCGCGTTCGTTACATTTGGTATCAGAGCTTATGGTTAAGCGACAACCATGGCTCTGTTGGGAATTACTCACTAGAGATAGAGTCAGTAGTACTCTAGAATTAGTGTGAGTGTAATAATAGATACGAGTGCGTATTTGTTAGTGGATATTAAATGGTTTTATATTGTGATGATTGGTTTGTTGAGTGGCATATGAACCTTCGTCGGCATAGTCTGCGCAACTGTATCGAAGGGGTTTCTAAACACTTGAATAGAACAATTCGACAGTATCGTTTTAAATTGGGTAAATGAAATAATTTTACCTCGATTATATTTTGTATATGAAGGAATAATTTTTCAGAATTATTAAAGTGTATAAAATTGATTGTTTGGTTGTTGAAAATATGTATATAAGTCAATGAAAGTTGTATGAATAAGTTAAATGAAACACATTGTAAAAGAATGAATTGTATAAGCGAATTTTTTTTTATAAGTATGAAATTATAATTAAAATGATTTACAATGGTGGAATAATCTTATATATAAGAAGTGAAATTATATAAGTAAAAGGGGTTTGTAAATGTGATTTATAATCTGAAAATAAAATCCCAGAGAGGTGTTTTGAAAGGATTTGATATTCTGGAAAATTGTTTTGGAGAAAATTAAAGCTCTAAACTCTTTTCGGTCGCTGGAAAATAATCCTGATGATGATGGCCACATCATTAGAATTCATTTTCGGGTTTCCAAAAGAGGAATTGCTGCCAAATTATTTTAAACGAAAGTTATTTGGAAAATTTGGATTTGGTTTTGGAAATTCAGAAGGTAATTTGAATTGATTTCAAAAATGGTTTTGAAAGGTTGAAAAGACTCTGGAATCCTATTTCAAAAAAAATATTTATAGGAATGATAAATGAGTTGATAACTTATACAGATTGAATTTTGATAGAATAAATTTAACTTAAAGGATGAAGTTAAACAAAAGGAAGTATAAGTAAATCAATAAAATCCAAGTTGAAATAAATTTGTGTTGTAATCAAAGACATGTAATTTGAATTTAACAAAAGGAAAGTTAAATAAATTGATTTGGATTTGATAAGATGCTTGAAATGAAATATAACTTAAGTGAAGTTGAATGAAGTTAATTTTGGTATCGAAGTAAATTAATAAGTGAATTAATGAAGTGAAGTCATTAAGAATTTGAACTTGAGTTATATAAATGGAATTCAACATTATATTGTTAAAAGAATTAGCAATTGAATTGAACTAATGGATTGAATGTTAATCAATTAAATGTAAATAATTGATATAAAATAATGAATGTAAGTGTTAATTCATTGAAGCTAATGTTATTGGAAGTTGAATAAATTGAATGAAAGTCAATTTTATATGATCCAATTGGAATTGAATGTGTTGAACCAAATTGAATGTAAAGTGAATAAATTTGGTTGTATTGAATATGCATTGGTTGTCATATGATTGTTAGTTGATTGTATAAAATTCATTAAGTGTTAATTGAATTAGCGAAATTGGAAGCTATGTAATTGAATTCAAATTGGAAGAAAATGAATTTGAATAGAATTGAAGGAGAATTGGATTTAAATTAGTAAATGCAAACTAATTAAAATTGAATATGAATGAATGTTAGTATATCCAATGTAAATGAATCAAATGTGATTTAAATTGAAAACCAATTCATTGAATATTAATGAGAATATGAATGAATATTGATTTGGTTATGAATGATAGTTGGTTGATGTTTGCATTTGTTGCTTTAGTTGCATTTAATACATTGGCATATACAGATGTTGCTATATGTTGTATATTGAGATTATTTTCATATATACATGTTCTCATGTTGTTTGTTGAGTGTTTAGTAGGTGCGGATTGCGCTTGCTTCGCATTTGGAGCTCGCTTCCGCGCTATATTAGCCGTATATGCTCGCTAATAATAAATAAGGTACATATCTCGGATTACATACCGTACTTTTACACTTTTTTCCCTGCAGGATGCCTCATCACTTGATGAGATGTATATTTGTGATATATATACTGTCATTTTTTTTTCGAATCGAGCCGCGCAAAGGAGACTATGGCGAATTTTTCCAAAAATTTAAGGCGTTAGAAAAAATTTGAGAAAATTGGGAAAATTTGTGAAAAACTAAGTTTTGATTTAAAGTTGAAAATTAAACAATAGTACTTGGTTTTGAAAAGATAACTAATTATGATTTGAAAACTTAGTAAAGTATTATAAGAAGTTTAACTATGTATTTTGGGAAAGTTAATGAATTCTGTAACTTTTCTTACTTGGTAATTTCGGAGACGAAATTCTTTTAAGGGGGAAGTATGTAACGACCCAGAATTTCTATTAATTAAAATTTGTATATTTAATTAATTTTAAATATTAATTAGTAAATTTATAAGTGGAATAAATTTTATTTCGAATAATTGGATTTAATTGAATAATTAAATCGATAATTTAATAGTTCGAAATACAGAAATAATTGAAATTTGGGTTAAATATGATTAAAATTGATTTGTAAAATTTTATTATATCATATTGAAGTTATCATGATGTTATAGAACTTTTAAAATTGAATTTAGAGTTAAATTGTGAAAATTGAATATTTTAATATTTAATCGACTAGTGAAATTAGCCATTTTTCGAACAGTCTCAGAATTGGACGAAACTAGTTCCATTGGATCCATAATAGTTTGTTATTATCGAATTTCAATTTTCGTAGCAATTGGAGTTATCGTTTGACCGTGGCAGCTCGAAACGCATCGAAATTGTTTTAATATTAATTTAGCGAGTTAAAATAGTCATTTTTCAAACAGTCTCGGATTTCGACGAAACTAGTTTCATCGGATCCGTAATGTGATATTATTGTATGGTTTCAAATTTCATGTCAATTGGATTTACCGTCTGTCCGCTGCAAGCTAAAACGCCTAGAAATTAGTTTAAATCGGTTTAATTTAAATTGAACGTTTATTGCCATAACTCGCACAGATGATCGAATTAGCTTCCGAAACCTATTCCATTGTGTCCGGAACGCGGGATAAACCCTAGAAACGCCAGTCACTACGCGTAAATCGGAGTTCGGAAATTCCGGGGTGAATAGTGTTCGTCGTTTTTTCTATAAAAGCACCTCAACTCTTCACATTTGCAACCATTTGAAACCCTAACCCTAATTTGGAGCCAACCGCCACCTCCCAAAACCAACGGCCTGAAAATCATATCCTTCTCCCTTCTTTTTCTTCCAATCCATCGATTATTTCCAGAAAACTTCAACTACAACATGGAAGAGCGTGAGGAGAGCTTCAATTCTATACGGGTGCGATTGTTTTTAGTGGCACGAATCGATGGTAATCGAAGCTGGAATGGCCGAACTTCGCGCATGCGTTTCGAGGTCAGGTCAGGGCCGAGCTCAAAGCCCTTTACGCCGAAGGTGGAGCGCGAGGTGTGCTTCGAAATGATGTTGCTTGATCGATATGGAACGTTCGATGGTGGCCGAAAATTTTAGCCCTAGATAGCGTAGTTGGGTTTGTTGTTGCGTGCGGTTACTGGTTGGAACGAAGGGGAGGGAGAAAGAAAGGGGTGGCTGCGATTTTCGTTGGCAAAATGTGCGGCCTTGATTTGTTTGCTATATATATAAAAAAAAGAAATGTTGTAGATTTATTTATATTAAAATCGTGTAACTTTAGAAATGTATAACTTTTTCATACGATGTCAAAAACACGCGAAACCAGTTGCGTTGGAATCGTATGGACGAGGACTACGCTATGGAATTAGATTGGAGTCGTTTGGAGTTAGTGAGAATTTCAGGTAAATTAAACGTCCGTCTAGTTTTATTCGAAATAAATCGCTAAAACGAATTGAAATCAAGGTGAGAACTTCTCACTCAATCGAATAGTTTCGATTTTTAATTTTAAATAGTTAGATTTAAAATTCTTGAATGCATGTTTGAATGATGATTGTTATCTATTGATTGTTAAAATAGACATTATGCGCCGTTAGTAAGCGGGGGTTATTTATTAAAAACATATACCGCGAATATTTCATAAACAGTGAAATTGGTATTATTTATGTACTTGGAGTTGATTTCCCGCAGTATATAGCGGATGAGACCCTATTGCACTGTCTATTAAGCGGATAATATTTTATATATCCCATATACCGCGATAATTCCGTACTAGAGCGGAATTGGTATTGTGCTAATGTTTGTGGATGCAGGGAAACAGGTTGGAGGGATCCAACTGGATTCCTCAACTGTATTGATTTATTTACAGATATTGTGATATTTGTTGATTATCATATCGATATATGATATTTGGATGTCGTGATTGACTATTTGGTGCTGCTGCATCATCGGATCCATTTCTGAAGTTTTAAAATAATGATTTTTGGTTTTAAAAGGAATTTTAAAGTGATTTTCGAAAGTATTCGTTTTATAAAATTTTGAATTGTTAAAATAAATAAGCGTTAAAATTTTATTTTCGTAAAAGTCATGATTTTTGGAAAATAATACTTAAGTATGATTTTGAAGTATATAAGCTTTAAATAACGATTCTTAAATTATTAAAAGAACAAATTTAGTTAAATTGGGATTTTTGAATTATTATAAACAATTTATATAAAAGTTGTATAAAATTGATATTTATAAATTAAAATATAGAAATTCTAAAACAAGCTTTTTATAAGTGTTAAAATAAAGTTTGAACCTAGATTCATAAGTGAACAAGAATTTTTTATTTATGAATTAGTGTTGATATAAAAGAATGGATTTGTGAATAAATGAATTATAAGTAATTTACTTATAAACCTGATTTCGACATGTAGATGGAATATAAGTAGAATTGATTTATAAAGGAGATTTTTAAATCAAAGCTTATAAATAGAAATAGAATTTATAGACATTGTTTATAAATTCGAAATCAATGGAATTTGATAAATTGAAAGTTGTAATTGGTTAAGGAAGTATATTCACGATTTTGGACAGTGAATGTATTATTATAAATAAAATGGATATGCTTGGGAAAATGAATATTATAAATTGAAGTTAATCGTTTTAACGATGTTGTAAAAGGTGTAAACATAGAAAACATAGATTTCAACATTCATTGTTGAAATAGACGTTTTCGAGAAATAGAAGGAAACGGTGGACTATAACACTGTTGTTATAGTAAATGGTTTTCGAAAGGAAATATTTTGTATAGTATTGGGATTTATATATCTATTTTAATTTTGAATCCCTATACTAGTGATTTTGGGTCGTCGTAACGATGTTTTACGCAACATTCGTTTTGGCCCAAACAAATGTGTTTAAGAGAATGATTTCTTAAATAATGAAATATATACTTAATTTTCGATTTAAGTATATTGAATATTTTCCAAGTGTTGAAATTGAATGGATTTGTCAATTACTTATTATTAAATAAGTATGGAAATGTTTTCCAATATGAACTGAATATTTAGAGATTTTATCTTTTAAAGATAAATTGAAAATGAATAATTGAAATCGTATATTCATAAATATTTTGGAATGTAAATTCACTATGGAATTTATAAATGAAAAGGAGAATTTTTTTTAAAATAAACGTTGATTTATTTTTAAAGTATGGGAATAAATTACGGATTTGGAACGTAAATATAAAGTAAATCGTTAAGGATTTATTTAATTGGTTTAAATGAACCATGTTGAAATGAAAGTATTTCGCGTAAGGAAAATGTTTGAAATTTGTTTTCAAAAGTGATAAAGGATTGAAAAGTGATTTGAAAATTTGTTTTCAAATGGTTGAAGTGTGAAAAAATATATATCTAGTAAAAATATTTTGGAAAGTAAATAATTTGGGAAATTATTTGAATTTGGTGATGTTGAACACGCCTATTGATAGTTAAATATATGACTATCAATATTTACCTTTAAATAGGTATTTGTTGTGATTTGTTTGAATTTGAATGCCACACTTATTTTTGAATAAGCGCTCACTATTCGGGTTAGCCGGGAAAGGACCTTGGGGTCGTATAACCCATTCCGAATATTTGATACGTCGTTATGGATTGCATTTGATGTCCGGTGATGAAGACCGGATAGTTGTGAAAACGGAAGGATTACCGTCGAGTTACTCTACATCGGCTGATCTCCGATATAGAGGTTTTATCACCCTTAATGACGGGAAATCCGATCATGATTAGTGAATATCCGGATTGCAAGGACTTCTTTGTAAGTGCCTTCGGTTCTGTTCGAGCCCGGAACAGACTTGTATGGATTGTATGTCTGACATTACAAGTTGAGATATAAAGCTGATTTCTTTCAAATATATTTCTGTTGGTGGCGGAGAATTTATTCTCTTAGCTTAACACCCTTCTCTGAGACATACGAGCTCAGAGGTTATATAGTTGAAGGTTATTAGTGATATACTCCCAGTTTGGTAGTGTGGCATGCTGAGTGTTGCTGTGAAATGATCATTGTTTGATCATTTGTGATAGGATCAATTATTTGATCATTTATCTTGGTGATCATTTCTATGATCATTTGTTGACCTAAAGCACGGCTTTTGTATAAAGCGTGGCTTTGTGGACGAGACTTCGTCGGACCTCACACCCCGGAAATGGTCAAAACAGGAAGGATGCAGCAAGGTATTAGGGGGTAGCACCCCTTTAGTGTATGTCATTCCTTCTGGATAGAGGTGGTATCATGGTATGGAGCCTAGATATTTAACCTATGTTGTTGCTGCAAATTCTGTGATTATTGGAAATTGAGGATCCTCGCATAGATCGATTACGATGGGGGGATGACATATTCGTGTCAGTAGTTACCCAATTAGGGGTAACCCGGCCTTGTGTTGGCAGAGATCCGGTTTGGTTCTCGGGACGTCATTCCAGAGGCGTTTCTATGTGGCAATGGGAAGTTCCTTGGCCTGACCATTTGTTGGAAATCCAAAGAAACAATACCATCTTGTACGGTTTTAGTTGTAGAACCTATCTTTCACTTATGGTGGCGCCCCACTGTTTGGATGGTAGCTATAGTAGGCATAAGTGCGGAATGCCTATGCTGGCTAAGATTTATATCTTTACTTTCGAAATGATTTTTTCCTACACTATGCACTAGTAATAATATCAAATGTTTCTTTTTAATGCGTATCAAGCATCTTTGACTATCATAAGGAGAAATCTCCTTCGATTCTGCGTTTGCATTGTGTGTGTGTGCGGGAGGCCTTATGGTAGTCTCATTTTTAAAAAGCATTGCGAATTGAATTTAAGAAATATTCCTCTATTTTGATTTTAAAGATAAATAAACTGTTTTGAGTTCTCACACCAGTCACATGACTGACTCGGAGTTTATTGTTTTCCTTCCTAAACTCTGGGTGCCGACCAAATTTCCACACGGGCAATCAAGAGTCAGGTTTTCTGGATATTCTGGAATTCAGGAGAGGTTGGAGGCAAGCTGGATGGCATGGCATATTCCTAGTACATAATATTTCTTTTCCGCTGTTGATGTTGTTTGTTGTTGTACACTCTGATGATGTAATGAAATGTAATGTAATGTAATAACTGATATAGTTCTTTGTTTAAAGATTATTCATTAATGTATTATACGTTGTTCCGCTGCGAATTGTGAGATTCTGATGTTGTTCTGTTATTTCTTTCTGTTTCTGTTGCTTCTTTTTCTCTCTTCTTCTACCTTTTTCTTTGTCTTAAACCCTAACGGTACGATTTTCGGCTTTCGATTGCTCGGTAGTTGATACAGTGGACGTATTGATGTCGGCGTTCGTGGACGAAAAATCGCGTTCGTTACATTGGGTTACGCCACGGTGGGAACACTCGAGTATTACATCCGGAAAACCAAAAATCAGAGAAAATAATATCAATAGAATGAATCCACGATGCGGCCACAAAGCGGATATCAACCAGAAGGCACTTTCCGTATCTTTACTTCGAAAATATATATCATATAGTACCTTTTCAAATTACTTTCAAATATCATACTTATATAAAGTCCATTATATATAGGATTCCATTTTCAAATCGAATTCTTTCCAAATCAATAATCTCGAATATATCAAATCATTCTTATATAGACTTCGATTATATAAAATCTCTTTCCAAATTGAGTACCTTTCAAATCAATAGATTTCAAATCAACTTCACACTTATACAATCCATTTTATATAAGTTCGACCACTCCCAAATCAAGTGCTTAATAATATAAGGTTCTCAAATTTCAAATCATTTCAATATCAATTCAGTTTCAAAATCATATATGATTTCACCAAATTTTCTTTCAAATTAAATATCTAAATTTCAAAGTTCCCAAAATAATAGGTTTAGAAAATTATCCCATTTTCCAAATTAAAATAATTCAAGTCAAACAAATTCATTTCCAAACTCACCATATAAGTACTGGTTTTTAATTCCAATTTAATTTCAAAACCAAATATTTTCCCAAAATCAATTATACTCAAAATGGTTTCCAAATTTATAATTATCCCTTTTTTAAAACTTTTAAACTATCTATTTCTATGTGAAATATCCAATTTACCTTTCTAAAAACCATTATTCAACTTTTTTTTTTCAAAACATTTCAAAACTAATTTATATTCTTTATCAAACATTTTATACTCTTCGAAATTTTTGGAAGTGTTCGAACATTCAAAATAGTTGGGGAAATCAAATTTTCAATTCAAGAGTTGAAAATGAACAATAGATCAATAAATCAATTATTAAATCCGAAACTCGAGGACTGAACATCGGTCTCATTTTAAATTGTTTCAAATATATACTTGTATCTTTCTAAAATATCAAATTATACTTCGGAATTTGAAATCAAAAACGGTTTTACAAAATCACTTGCATAGCGAAGCTATTAAAGTGGCCTCTCCCCCACTCTGAAACTCGAAAATCAATGTCGATGGTGCGTGCACTCATCACCGAAATTATTTTCCAGCGACATAAGTGAGCTCTGGACTTCTATTTTCTTGAAAACTTCTTTGAAATTTCTTCAAAATTATTGGAATTCATTTGAACTCATTTGAAACATTTCTTATTCGGAAAAATACTTTTAAATCGTATTATTTTATATATTTTCCAAAATCTTAAAACAATTTCAAAATACTGGATTTCAATTCTCGAATTTCAAATTTAACTTTACATTATAAATCATTTTTATATAAATCAATTTCTTATAATTTTTCAAAATTTCAAATCCTTTCAAAACCTTTTTATATAGAATAACATTTCTTATTTGCTTTATATATATAGGTATATAATCCTTATCGAAAACATTTTCACTTTTATATATATAAAAAATCATAGTTATCAAAATAAAATAGAATAAGATAGTTTGTATAAGAAAAATAAAAGAAATAGTTTTGTAAAAATGGTTTTAAATCAATAGTAGTTTTGCATAGAAGAAAATTCCAATTTAAATTATGAAGATATCCAACCCTACAACTTTCTATTTCAGCGCCAAAGCATATCAATAATATTAGAATATAAGATGTACGTATGTCATCATTTCGCAAATTCACATTCGATCGCTCGCTCGATCACACAAGTTAGCTTTCGAACTAGTATTGTCCATTCAACTTCCCTAATGCGGACTTCGATATGGTTTCTTGACTAGAAACCATCATTCTCCTTGCATAGCCATATACTATGATAGAGAATTCTATAATCAAACCAAAAATCCATATCAACTATTCGCCATCAAGAATCGAATGAAAAATCTCAACACTAAGTGATGTAATTCACATAGAACTTGTGTACTCAAATCCGGATCAAATTAATTTTGCGAATAAAATAATATACATGCAACTTATGTAATTATTCCAATTTGTTTCATCACAATTTCATTTCAATTAAATTCATTTTTAATCTCATCAATTAACACAAATATCACTTCATACTTTAATATTTGTTTCACAGAATTTCTCCATTTAATATAAACATTAATATATCCATTCTCATAATATAGCTTATATTTCACTTTAATTTAAATTACATTCATTTCACATGTAATATTTCTCATTTAAAACTAATTTATTTGCAAATCATTTCATAAGGAATTTCTTTACGACCAAGTTATAAAACTTATTTCCTTTTTATAAGATATTTTTCGAGTTTAAAGTTATCACAACTTTATTTATAACCATTTATTGCAACATCTATTTATTTCATAACAATTTACAAGTCATGGCTTTATTTGAAATCATTTCACTTTTAATTCATATTGCTTATTCCATGTAGTTTCACCTTTACCTTTAAATTTATTTATGACATGTTTAATAAATGTTAATTAAGTTTATAAACATATTTTTCTAATTTAATCACATTTACAACATTTCCTTAATCACAATTTCAATTTAAAGATCCAAAGGCTTAAAGTACACACTTGTATATTATTACATTTCATGCCAAGAATGTATACCCCAATTCCATTCATTTACTAAATATAGATATAACAAATTAAACCTTATTTTACTTGCTTTCAAATTAAGGTTATCAATTCAACTATATAATTCAACCTAATTATCAAGTTTCACTCATATATTAATACAAAAGGGTGTCGATTATCCAAAATATCCAAATATTCCATTTTTTCCAATAGGTGAAACTACATGTCAACAAACAACAAAATTCACATCAACATTTCAATTTCATAAACAAATATCCTAATTATTCATTTTATTCTCTTTAATACACCATTATTAAACTAATGTTTAGTCCATTAATTCAATCATCAAAAATTAACCAATTTTTATAATTTTATTAAACACAATAAGTCAACAAAAATGATAATAATTAAATATTACCATTTCATAAATCAAACACATTACTAATAACTATATTAGTCTTAAAAATTTATTCCTTTATATATAACATATAATATTAGGAAAAATTAATTTCATTTCAAAATTTATATAAAACATGTTTATAACACTAACAAATACGCGCTCTCGTATATACACTCAGACAACTCATTCTAGGGTATTACTACCCTATCTCCAATGAGTTAACCCCAAACAGGTTAAGGTATGTCTAAACCAAAGCTCTGATACCAACTGTAATGATCCACCTTTTTGTACAATTTAAATCGACAATAAACCATACATGCCTGATTCAAACCATTCAAAAGGGAGGATTGTTAATGGGGTAAATAAGAAAATAATAGAAAAGAAGGAAAAATAAAACAGAGAATCTCGCAGCAGAATGACAAAATATAATAATCAAATAAACAGTTCATGAAGCTTTTTTACAAATGACATTTGATTATACTTTTACAATTCAAATCAAGGTTATACATACATCAGAAAATAAAAATATAATGCAGATGTGTAATAATAATAATAAGTAGCAATAATATACTGAATCTTCATCTTCGTCTTCGTCCTCCAAAAAATAAAATGGTCTTCAATACACTGAAAAAGTTCAGACTGACCCGAGCATAATGAAAAACAATACACTTGAGTCAGAACTAAAAATTCTTATGTAAGTCAAATCAATCTCAAATAAAAATATGAGTGCAATGGCTTCAGAGAGGTTATGGGATTTTTCATCTCCTATCAAGTGTACGTCGTGAGTGTAGTAATTTACGGGATTTCAAATAATTTGAAATACCAATTTTAACCACTTTATAAAATAAATCCGAAGTTTAAATTAATAACATAAGCTTTTTAAATAATTCAGTTTTAATAAATAATCCAAATTCAAGAAATTGTATGGGATATATCATTTCAACCCATAATTTAATTGTCTTAATTATCCAATTCTAAAATGATTCAGAGTACCACTTAAATGATGTAAATAATATAGAAGGTGATAACAGGGACATATTACAATAAACAAACAACCATACATCCAACATATCAATCATTAAGCATCCATTTCAAACAACATCCAAATCAACCAGTATATTTCAACATATAATAGTTATCAATATCGGGGTTTAACTATCAATTAAATTCCAATATAAAATTAAATGTCAATTCAGATTCAATATCAATTCAAATGTGAACTTAAATCAACAAACTTAAAAAAAATTATATCACATCATAATTTTTATTTAACTTGCAATGAAATTTTTAGTATTGCGTGAGTGGGTTGAATCACTCACCTTTTTGCTTTCCCTTTTCTATCTAGATTTGGATCTGCAACTACTTTCTCATTTTGTTTTGTTTCCTTGCTATCTTAATCTTTTTTTTTATAGAAAGTTTTGAAGAGAAGATTGTATAAATCTGGATTTGAAGAAAAAGACATAGAAAGAAGAGAAGGTTTAAAAGAGAAAAAAAATTAAAGAAGAAGATGAACTAAAAAAAAGAAAAGGAAGCTTTGAAAAAGAAGAAGAAGATTTGAAGAAGAATAAAAAAAGCATAAAAATGAAGCAAAAAAAAAGAGAAGAAGGAGATTTAAAAAAGAAAAAAAAATGAAAAGGGAATGAGGAAGGTGAAGGGTGAAAAGAAATGAGATGAAAATTTTATTTGGAAAAAAAGAAGCTACAAAAGATGAGATTAGAAATGAGGCTACAGGAATGAAGATGGAAAAAAATGAAAAGCTAATAAGGTATATATAAACAAACCAGAAATTGAAATAAAGTAAAAATATGAATAACCCTAAAATGTAGTATTGAAAGATGTAAACTAAAGGAATAAATATATCAATAAAGATAAAAATAAATCTTCCGTTTTAAATATGAAGCTTCCAGAATCGTGAATGAAAGGAAGCTATAAGAACTAATGATGCACAAGCAAAATAAACTTTTGAACTGAAAATCGTAAATGCTAATTAGAGGGCATGCATATTAATTTGGACATTCGCATTAAAAATGAAAAAAACAGAAAAGGAAAAAACTTCAGGTAAAGCATTTAAAAAAGCAAACGAATAAAGGAGAAACAAAGGAAAAGAATGTGGAAATTATTAATTATAATTAAATCAAATGAAGCAACCATTAATTTATAAGAAATGAATGAGTAGTTTAATTATTAGACTAGTTGAAAACGAAAAGAGAGAGATTGCAGGGTGATAGTAAATGTAAAGTAAATGAAGGGACCACCTATTTCCTATAAACAAACCTTTTTGAAATTCAATTTGTGAAACGTAACCAAATTGACTTCATTAACTCAAATAATATTCAAATTTGTACGCATTTAATTTTTTTATCTATGCACAATAAATAAAATTACTTACCATAAAAATGAAAATGTTCAATTTGGTTTTCCCAAAATGATCTTTTATTTCCATTAAAACATCCTTTCTGTTTAACACAAAAGATGCGTTTGTTTTATTAAATCTATTAATTGCAGTCAACGTTTTCTTCCCTTCTCATTGAAATATTTCAGTTATATTAATTACAGTTACTTATAAAGTTAAATTTTAGAACAGACAACTAAAATGGATGAAAAATAGAATAATTGTTTCCTTTAGTCATTTAAGCACATTTATAAATTTATTGCTTATACAGTAGAGAAATAAATAACTTGCTTAAATAAATTATTTTTCCACTCTTGTAATCCATCTATATGCTAAAACACAGTTCAAATATACTTATATTTCTTCCTTTAAATCAATCATTCTATTCTTTAACTTAATGAAATAAAAACCACATTCACAAATGAAAGATCCATTTTATTTGATAATAA
The DNA here is from genome assembly GCA_030765085.1 of Allium cepa. Classification (NCBI taxonomy): domain Eukaryota; kingdom Viridiplantae; phylum Streptophyta; class Magnoliopsida; order Asparagales; family Amaryllidaceae; genus Allium; species Allium cepa. Next base: position 952,728,611 of record CM060941.1, on the reverse strand, counting down.
ATGTTCTTTTCATTAAACCAACTTATATTTAAAGATTATCCCATTAAAGAGTCACAGAAATAATACTTCGTACAACCACATCATTTCTTTATCAATTAGTTTCATATTATCATTATATTTGTACCAAATTTAAGTGCTTACAATTTGAACGTAATATTTCTCAATGAAATTCTCATTATATTTTTAACATAAAACATTTGTTGCACATATCATTAATTAATTAGCATTTACTTCTATCTCTTATTAATGGCAAGATATAACTACTATTACTTACAATGATTAAATCACAAAACATACCCTAATACAGGGAAGATAATTAATCCAATTGTTTCCTTTGAAATCCAATTTTCTATGTTAAACCCAATATCTATATACTAATTTAATTCCATCATTTAATTACAAATGTAATAAAACCTATTCATTATATATTTAAATTTCAAACAAATCCTTTTATTTTGATTTACATTCTTATTATTAAATCAACTATTCCCTTATGCAATTGATTGACATAAGTTTTACACTCAGCACTCAACAGTTAACGTTTCTTCTTATATCAATTGTAATATTTTAATTACGTTAATTCTCCATTAATTACCAAATAAATTTCTAACCGATTTAATAATAAGAAAATAAATGAAACAATGGTTACAAGTTAATAATCTATATCTATTAACTTATTCTTTACAAACAAAGGTTAGTAAATTTACGTACAAAATAATTGATTTCATACTCCATATTAAAACCAATTGCAATTAATAACATAAGATTACATCAATTTATACATCATTTATTCTATTCCTCATTAACCTTTATCATTTAAATTGATTGAAATTACGTTAACATAGTATAGTAGTCAATTACATTCAATCAATATTAGCCAATTATATGTTTTATCTCATTAAATTATTTGTTTTAAGATTTATCTTAAAGTCAAAATTTCAAATCTAATAAGATTAAATTTAATAAATCATAAATTTTAATTTCTGACAATATTAAAGCACAAAACCTTATTAAATTTAATATTTTTAATTATCAAAATATGGGTTGTTACAAGCTACCCACTGATTCAGAACACAAATAAAGCAATTAATAGCTTGATTGGATAACACGTTTCAAAATTTTGAAACCGAAGGAAGAAATAAAGTCACGGTTTACGGTACCGTTACTATGAACCACTTATTGTTTCCGTCGCATACCAGACCTCAAAATAAAGAAATAAATATATTATTGAGATCAGCATGACGAGATGATCAAAATGGTATATAGATATCGATGGTATGATTATCCGATCAAAAGTCGATAATCGGTACCAGAAATGCTGTTATTTTCCCAGAATTACGATAAACAGAGCAATAGAAGTCAAAATTTTGAAAAACAAAAGATGGCGTCTCACTCAGAAGAGGATTCAGAAATTTTCTACAGAAAAATATTTAGGTTTGAAAATTAATTTATTAACATCAATTATTAACTGATTTGAATAAAAGTAGAATTACACAAAATAATTTTACTTTCATAATTTCTGATCAAAATTTACCATCTGCTTATATATAATTGGATGTAATCCAAATATTAAATTTTTTTCAAAATATTATTATTTAAAATTTCTCAAAAATTCAATTAAATACGTTAATAAAACCATTAAAAATTATTAAAATTTTACGGGTTGTTACACTCACCAACCAGATCCATCTGGTCTCCCCAAACCAACAGTCGATAGTTTCCAGCTAACTCATTCCTGGTTCTTTTAGAAGTAAGGGGACTATATAAGGTCCCACGGGCATCTCCCATATAACCCTTAAAGCTAGAGACATTTTACCGAAATGAGTTCTTCCAAAGGATCTCAAACCATATGAACATGTAAAGCTCATATATAGTTCCTAAGTCAAAACTGGCTAAGTTTTGATAGCCAATCATTTAACTGTCAAATAAGCAAACAATCAAATAAAAGATTTAATTATAGGGAACCAAGCATGATTAAGTGCATAAAGCATAACCAAGTCACATAGATGACTTTTAATCCCATTTTTATATATTTATTCCTTGGTTAATTAAATCATTTTTATGTAAAAAATCCTTTTATCTAATAATACTTCTTTCATCAATCAAAACTTCTAATTCATTAAAAATTCCTTATTAATCAAACTCCTTTTTTATTAATTAATAGTCCTTTTGATTAAAACTTCATTTATAAATGTGTGTATGTATGCACATTTCTCTTTGAAAAAATATATACTACTATTCTACTATTCATTTATACTCAAAAATTACTAAGCAACATTCTTTACATATTATTCACATTAACCTTAGAGATAACTCTTTATTAAATATATCTTACGTTTATGGTCCAAACTCGAAAATTTTGTCGTCGAGTTCTGTGGAATGTGTGTCTAAAATTGAGATCATTTGCTCTTGGATCTTGGATTATGGGTGTTGACATCAATGTTACGTGTTTTTTGAACGTTGCCCCGAGAAGGCGATTTCTCTTCTGTGGAAAAATTTGACCACTTTATTATTAATACTAATTTGATTGAATTACCACTAACTAATAGAGAATTCATGTGGAGTAATTTTAGAGAGTCCCCTTCTATGGCTCTTCTAGATAGATTTTTCATTTGTGACAAAATTGAAGATAAATATCCTGTTTGTAGAGTCTTTGGTTTGCCGCATACATATTCTGGTCATTGCCCTATCATTCTTATGTGTGATAATCATAAAATTGTTAATTGAACTTTTAAATTTGAAAAAATATGGTTATTAGAATCTAACTTCCCTAATCTAATTAAAAATAAATGGATATCAATGAATTTTTACAATATCAGTTATACGTTTAGTCTGCATAAAAATTTGTTTTAAAACGTAGAGGTCTTGGGAATTTTTTTTATAATTGGAGTAAAATGTATCTGGCAGTATTTAAATTAAAAAAAAATTTACTTCTGAAATGCTTAAAATTAACAAGATAGAAGAAACTAGACAACTAAATCTTGGAGAGCATAATATGCTTGCTAATTAAAAAGAACTTAATTCAATTCTAAAAAGGAAGAGGTTACCTGGAAGCAGGGATTTAGAATTTAATGGATTAATGAAGATGATAGTAATACAATTTTTTTTCTTCATAATATGGCTAATGGTGGAAAACGTAGCAACATAATAAATCCTATTTTGTGGATAATGTTGAATTGTTTGATCAAAGAGACCTAAATAAGACCTTTACTGATTTCTATAGGGATATTGGCAATAAGAATAAACATAGAATAAACGTTAGGTGGAATGAACTATATCCTATTGAATCTAGAATTAACCATACTGACTTTGATAATTCTTTTTTTTGAAGAGGAGATTTTAAAGGCTATTAACGACATGCCTAGTGTTAAAGCTGCGAGCCTCAATGGTTTTCCTATTTTATTTTACAAATTTTTTTGGAATGTTTAATATTTGATTTAATTAGCATGTTTAATGAATTTTATAATGGGAAACTACACTTAGGAAGATTTAATTTTGCAAACGTTATTCTATTACATAAAAAATCGGTGCTCATAATTTAAAAGATTTTAGACCAATTTCTTTAATTAATTGTTCTGTTAAAATTATTATAAAAGTTTCAGCAAATAGACTTATCACAAGAATGAATGATCTAAGTGATTGTTCTCAAACAGCTTTCATTAATAGTATAAATATCACAGATGTAATGGCTGCTATTCAAGTATACATTAACCACAGTTGTAAGAATAACATTACATGTGCGCTTCTAAAACTGGATTATGCCAGAGCTTTTGACTCAGTGGATTGGGATTTTTTAATTGATATGTTACCGGCTAGAGGTTTTAGTTGCAACTGGAATTATTGGATTATGATTTTGCTTAAAACTGGTAATTCTAGCATAATGGTTAAAGGGATTTTAGGAAATAAAATTCAATCAAAACATGGCTTAAGACAGGGTGATCCTTTATCGCCTCCCTTGTTTAACTTTGCCGTAGATGTTTTCACTATGATAATTAAAAATTTGTTAGAAATGGATCTTTAGGATGCGTTGGTAGTGAAATCTCACGCAATAATCTCTCTGTTCTTCAATTTGCGGATGATACATGTAACGACCTGGAAATTTCAATGATTTAAATTTGTTAATTTGATTAAGTTATGATAATTTAATATTTAAGGCATGAAAAAAATAATTAGTTAAATTAATAGGATTTTGTAATTTATTTAGAAGGAAATAAAACCTTATAATTTATAATGGAATAATATTGAAACAAATAAAATTTGTAGATGAATAATGAATAATAACTAGGGTGGAGTATAACAATGGTTATTAAAGCTAAAACTTTGATAGATTGAATGAAACTACAATAAATGACATAGTGTAAATGTTATGACTTAGTTATAATGGGAATATGAGAAAAAAAAAGTGTAATTATTGAATTAATTTGTGAAATATTATTATAAATAGTAGTTGTTGTGAAGAATAAATATACAAGTATTATAAACGATATAATGGTTGTGTTACCAGTTAATTCACCAAGTACCAATAAAGATAATTAAATGTACGTTAATGATAATTAATAAATAACGGAAATGGCGAATGTAAATTCAAATTAGAAACGTAAACTTATTATAAGGTAGTAATTGGTGTAATAAAAGCATGAGACCAAGTAAGTAAATTTATTGGGAATATTAAATGTAATTGGATGTAGATTAATTGAATAACGTTAATGCAAACTAATTTAGCGCAATCATTATTAATTGAAACCTATTGCAATGAATGGAATTAAATATTACGTAGGGTGGATTTAAGGTAATATTTGGTAATAAGGTATTGTTGTGGTTTATGAATGAATGGAAAATTAATATGAAAGGTAGCGATGATAATATAAGTTGACTATAAATAAGTGGAATGAAATCCCAACAAAGGAAGTAATGCAAAAGTATATTTAGCAAAAATTTCAATACTAGTGGAAAATTTAGTTAACACACAATAAAGAAAGGAAGTTGAGTATATTTAAGTAATGTAAAGTAAAACCAGCATTAACTATGTTATTTGAAATCACTGGATTGGTTATAAATATTGAAATCAAATAAAAAACAATTTATTTGGAATTTAAATTGTAATAATAGGATTAATTGCAATTAAAGGTAATTTAATTTGTACGTTAATTGGAATTAAGTTTAAATGGGAGAATATTAAGAACCAAGATTTAAAAGCAATGTTAGCTATATTCTTATTGTAATAGGACTCGAATAACAAGGGTTAAGAATTTAATAAATGGATTTGGAGTTTTATTTTATAATTTCTAAATTTAATAAAATTGAAATTAAATATTGAAATTGAGTTTAACATTGGAATTTATGAATTAATCAACTCAAAATTGACATTTAAATTTGTTTAAGTCATTGTGAATGATTGAGAAATTAAAAATGATGAAATTTATCAATTTAAGAATTGAAATTTGAAAACTTGGATTTAACTAATTAATTTTTAATTTATTTAATTAGCTGGAAAATAGCCATTTTGGCCATCGACTCGGATTTCGACGAAACCGGTTTCATCGGATCCATAAGGTGAATTACTGTAGGATTTCAAGTTTCGTAGCGATCGGGCTTGTCGTTTGATCGTACGGACTCGTAAAGCCTTAAAGTAAATGAAATTGAAATCAATTTTAAATAATTTTATTTTGGCATAACTTCTTCATATGATTGCATTTGGACGTGAAACGTTTTCCATCGCGTTTAAAATATTTTAAAACATCTATTTTGATATATGGGTTGACCAAATTTCGTTTCGGAGTCAGAATGGGCTTTTCAGGCCATTCATCGTTCAACGCGTTTATAAATCGGATCCATCTATTCTTTTTTAAACCTTGTCTATAAATACCCGGTTATAAACCCTAACATACCTCTATTTCTCATTTATGTGCATACAATTCGGCCATCTCTTATCCTTAATGGCAGACAAACAAATGCAAGATCCAAATACAGTTCCAAATCAAATCAAAAGCTAAAATTTCAAACTCCTCAAAAAAATTCAAAAAAAATATATATCGAAGCCCTCGATGTACGCATCTCATATCTGCAGTTAGTTTTTGGGTCTGAATCATTGTTTTGTCAGAAATCAAGATTGAACCGTGGCCGTTCATATTGGATTTTTGACGATCCAACGGTGGATCATCGACCTTTTGTCGATCGGGAAGCGGCGATGGGTAGAGGAGGTGGTGCAGCACACATCGTTGCCGTTTATAGGTCAAGATAATGTGTGAAATAGCCAGAAATGGAGAATAACAGTACGACGACGGCTGTCCACTAGGCAGAGGCAGAGCATGCCGCGTGGGCCCGGGGGAGATGTCCGGCGATAGGCGACATGGTGGAGGAGTTCGATCGGGACGGCGCGGCATGTGGCGGTCGGCGATTTCGACATTACGATGGTGGCGTGGATTAGGGTAACGTGAATAATATTCGCGTGAAAGGCTGTGTACAGGGTGGCGTGATGACGTGTTCTGCATGAGTTGTTTTATTATTAATTTATTTTTTAAATTATGTATTCAATTGTTCTAATCACCATTACATAATCGAATTTAGGCGCCGTTTTCTCAGCTAGGTTCGTATTATGACTCTGGACATTTTGGCACTGGTTTGGACGAATTCTGAGGCTGTGCAATTTTTGGGTTTAAATTGGATTTAAATCCCATTTAAATTCCAAATGTGAGTGTTTAACCCACTCATAACTTCTAAAATTTCTTATGTTTGTTAAATTAAATTTTTGTTGTGATTATGCATTTATTTATGACTTTTCGGATATTTTTAATCGTCATCCCGGTTATTGCATTCATTTAAATTAAAACATTATTTAATTTATTGTTGAATATAACTGCCAATTAATTACCTGTTATATATTATCAGTTATATATTCATATTGATTGATTGTTGGATGATGATTGTGATGGATGTATGATTTTATGATGGATGAATGAATGTTTTATTTATATCATCATAATCTGCAAGTTCTTTATTGATTTGTCATTTTTGATTCGGGATTTCGGTTTGAAATGACATATAACTGTATTTTTATTTTAAATTGTGGATTGAAATGATAAATATACATATCACTTGACCATAGGATAAAAAATATATACAGACACCGTCGGTCTATATATATATAAATATTTTGAAAATGATTTCTATGGTTTTGAATAGAATTATACGGGTTAAATAAATATTGATTCTTTTTGTATTATATTAAAATATTTTACATATAGGTAAATTCATGTATTTAAGCTGTGTATAAATTTGTTGATTTACAATAAGTTAAATAATGGAGTTAGATTTTATTAAAATAAAATATGGTTAAGTATTTAAATCATACTTTAATATAGAGGTTACAATGATTTAAATAAATTAATATTTGGAACTTAGATTGGAAATTTAATTGAAATTGAGCCTATTTAAGAATTAAACTCCATAAGTTGATGTCAAATTTATTAATTGGAAATTTTGAAAAGGTATGATATTTATAAGTGGATTTTTATTTCTAGGTGAATTAAACTATTATTTCAAGTATAATGAATTGAAGGCAATATCTAGTTATTTAAAATTTGAGTCTTATTTAAATGATAAGGTGTTTATTATGTAAAATATTTCAAATTAAATAATAGAAAATTTAAATTGCTGAATTGAAATTATCAAATTTAGTTTTGAAATTTCGAAATATTTAAAGCGTTGAAATATACCGAAATTTGAAATGTTTATAGAAATTGAAAGGTTTTGAAGTTATGAATTCCAAAGCATTATGTTTCAAAAGGGTTACATTTCAAATGTTTGGTTTTGAAGTATATAATTTGGAAGTGCTATGATTTTGGAAAAGGGATATATTTGAAATAAAATGTATTATATTGATTTGAAATAAAAAGGATATCATATTGATTTGGTTTTAAAATGGAAATGATATCGTATTTATATGGTGTTGAAATGGATATTATATTCTGGTTTTAAAAGTATAAACTATTTTGAAAACACCGCGGTGTTATAATAACGTTTGGTTGTTAAAGAGACCGGGATCAGAAGTTGTCATACTCTCTGCCAACTCCGAAAACCACTTTAACAACCGTGTACGTGGTGGAGATTCCAGAATGAAGTAGGATGGTGGTGACGTTTCCTTTGAGGTAAATACGTGGACCAGACTCCCGTGAGTTGGCATAAGGTGGCTAAAACAGGAGCGATTCTCGGACCAATGAGGTAGCACCTTTGATCAGACACATCCCTTCGATATTATACTTTGACTTTTGGATTGATTCGGTGGCCACTTTTGATTTTTTTTTATTTGGGGCTGTGGCTCGAGGTGGGCGGTAGCTGTTGCTATGTGTTACCACGAGCCCGGATAGCAATTGGTATATCTACCATGGCATTGCCTAGTTTTGCCGTGTCACCTACCCTAGCGCGCCTTATACAATTTTGTTTTATACCATACCTATGGAGTGCCCTTTGACGATGCCCAGTACGGGGGAGATTACGGTACTGTATAGACTATAGGAATATATTACGTGTTAAGGGGAATATTGGGTCACTTCTTAACGCTATTTTAAAGTAAGTTTATTTTACTAATAGACACTATTATAATAGCGAAGTATTACTACATAGTAAATAGTTTAACGGATCCTTAGGAGATGTGAATCCCGAGCATCTCTTAAGTTACTGCACTCATGTTAGACACTGGATATGAGATGTCAAATCCCGTAAACATCTTCGACGCCGTTACACTCATATTTATTTCCGTTGATTTAACTTACATAAGATCTTTTAGTTCTAACTCAAGTGTTTTGTCTTTTCAATTCGCTCGGGTTAGTCCGAGCATTTCAAGATTTGAAGATTTTATTCTAAAGGACGGAGACGAAGATTTTATTACTATTACCTATAATATTATTCCACTACACCATTGTATTCCGCTGCATTATTAATATTATCTGGTAAGTTTAACTCTGATATGTATTGTATAAGTACAATCAAATATTTTTAAAAACGGCTTCATAAACTGCATATTTGATTATTATATTTTATCGTTTCGCTGCAAGATTCTAATTTTTTTTTCCTTTCTTTGCTTTTTCTTATTCACCCCAAAACAATCTGCCCTTCTATATGGTTTAAGTCTGACGTGTGTGGTTTATCGTCGATTTAAATCGTATGAAAAGGCGGGACATCACAATACATTATTATTTAATTCTCATTTTCCTAATCACGTCATTACCCCTAAATTTATTTTGTATATCTTTGAACTACTTTCAGAACAAAAAATTAATTTTCATAAAAGTTTGGTTTTATTATTAAATGACGTTGAAAAGGTTGAAGGTTTAGTAGCTAATACGCTTAATTGTAAAACTATGAATTTCCCTATTGATTATCTTGGATTTTTGATTAGGCCGACTAAACTAAAGCATGATAACTGGCTAATTATTATAGATAAAATTAGAAATAGAATTTCTAATTGGAATGAGAGGTTTTTATGGAGAGCTGAAAGATTAGTTCTCATCAATTATTTTTATCGGCTCTTCTGATTTGTTTGATGTCCATGCGTCTTTTCCCTGATCTGATGAATAAAATTGATAAAATAAGAAGGGATTTCTTATGGAGCGCCGATAATCCTAACAGTATTCTAAAATGTTTAGTTAACTGGGAAACGGTTTGTAAATCATAAAAGGAGGGAGGATTAGGTATTATTAATTTACTTAACATGAATTTGTCTTTATTAGGGTAGTGGTTATGAAAATTTAAGGGTACAAATGATAATTCTATTTCGAATGAAATTATATCTAAACATTATTTTAATGCTAGTAATAATTTATACCAAATTACACTTTTAATTAATAGTAAATTGACTAACTTTTGGAAATAAATTTTAACATGTCATTAGATTTATAACCTTGATACTAATACGATTGTTCATTCAGGAAATAATACTACTTTTTGGAATGATCATTGGATATCTGTCATTCCTCTTAGTGTAAAATTTAAAGAGCTTTTTGAAATTTGTGACATTAAAAATGATTTAATTAAGGATTTTTTTCCTTTAGATAACGATCCTACTTAGAACTTCAGTTTTAATATAATCTTAGAAGGTAAAACTATTAGAAAATTTTCTTTATTATGTGCAAGATTTAATTTATATAATATTGATAACAAAAATGATATTATTAATTAGGAATGGGATAAAGTAAATTCACTTCAAATTCATTGTATAAATTTGTTAATTTCTCAGCCATTACTAATAACACTTTTAATCTTATTTAGAAAGCAAATGCACCACCAAAAGCTAAGATTCATATGTGGTTAATCATGCATGAGAAGATAAATAATATTGAACTTTTAAAGAGAAATAATTTGCAAAGGGATAATAAATGTTCTTTTTTTAAATTATATTTTGAAGATATTAATCATATATTGCGATTATATGGATACTAGCTGCATTCTTAATAACACTCTTATTTTTTAACTTTATTCTTACAACCGAAGTTATTGATTCTGACTTTTACTGGAATAACATAAGATTTAAGTTTAAAAAGAGAAATAGATTTTTATTAGATACTTTATTCATTATAATATGTTGGTATATTTGGTTTGAGAGAAACCAAAGACTATCTAATAACAATAATGATTATATTAATTGATTGATATTTATGATATCATCATTTTGTTTCAATTGGATCTCAAATCCAAAATATAGATTGGCTAAAAATAGTCATTTAAAATAATATCTTCATAAGATTAGAAAAAGCATTGTGTTATTTAAACAAAAAACGGTATTTTTAGGATTAATAATTATAACATTAACATTAACTTAAATTTGAATGATGATTTTACTGATTATCATAATGTTATTTTGATCAAAGGAGCATAATGTTGATATTTTTTAGATTTTTAAAATTTTATAAGCTTTTAACTTCATTTTTATGCCTTTTTGATTTCTTGATCACTATTTCATAATATTAGAGTAAGTTAAGATGTTGCTTAATGAGTTTTGATCCTTTTCTAGTCGATCTCTTATTTTAGTTTTTTTACTATCTTATGATTTTATTTTTAGTTTTAGTAATTTTATTTCGTTAATGCAAATATATGTATATAAATTTTATTTATGTACATATGTAACGACCCATCTTTTTCGACGGTTCAAATCAACAACAAACTATACATGTTAGACTCAAACCGTTCAAAAGGGTGGATTGTTAATGGGGTAAATAAGAGAAAAAATAAAAAAGGAAAGAAAAAATAAAACATAGAATCTCCTAGCGGAACGACAAAATATAATAATTAAATAAAAGTTCATGAAGCTGCTTTACAAATAACATTTGATTACACTTTTACAAATTCAAATCAGAGTTATACATACATCATAAATAAACAAATAATGCAGCGGAACACAGAATTTAGTAGAATAATAAATACCAAGAATATATTGAATCTTCATCTTCGTCCATAGAAAATAGTTTTCAACACTAGAAAACTCAGGCTGACCCGAGCATAATGAAAAACAATATACTCGAGTCAGATCTAAAAAATTCCTGTGTAAGTCAAATCAATCTCAAATGAAATATGAGTGCAATGGCTTCAGATATGTTATAGGATTTTTCATCTCCTGTCAAGTGTACAACGTGAGTGCAATAAATTACGAGATTTCAAATAATTCAAAATACCAATTTTAACCACTTTATTTAAAATAAATCCAAAGTTCAAATTAAAAACATAAACTTTTTGAATGATTCATTTTCAGTAAATAATCCAAATTCAAGAAATTGTCTGGGTATATATCATTTCAACCCATAATTTAAATGTCTTAATTGTCCAATTCTAAAATTATTCAGAGGACCATTTAAATGATGTCAATAATATACAAGGTGATAGCAGGGACATATTAAAATACATAAAGACCATTCATCCAACATATCTGTCAACAAGCATCATTTCAAACAACATCCAAATCAACTAATATAATTCAACATATAATAGTTAGCAATATAGGGGCTTAACTATAAATTAAATTCCAATATAAAATTAAATGTTAATTTCAGATTCAATATCAATTCAAATGTCAACTTAAATCAACAAACAGCAATAAAAAATTGATATATCACATCATATATTTTATTTAACTTGTAATGGAATTTTATTATTGCGCGAGTGGGTTGAATCACACACCTTCGATTTATAGCCAATTGAAAATACAATAAAAGCCCAAAATTTCAACGGTCTTTAAATTCAACCAAACTAGTTTCATGTTGTCTAGAATTTTGATACCAACCTAAAAGAAGAAACCACGCATTAATCAGAGTTCATATACGAAAGATATTCAAGTTATAATAATATTATGGAAATGAAATAAAAAACCATGTACACATATTTTAATAATAAAATAAAACAAGTTAGTTACTCACATTAAGAATTTTGAAGCCTGCTCATGTTTCTAAATTCTGGAGAATCAATGTAAAAAATGACACGATGGCTTAAACATGGAGGAAGTTGTAACGACCCAGAATTTCATTGATTTGAAATTCTTATATTTAATTGATTTTAAATATTCAAAAGTAAATTTTATAAGTCGAATAACTTATATTTTGAATATCTAGATTTAATTGGATAATTAAATTGTTAATTTAATATTTGAAATTGAGGAAATAATTAGAGTTTGGATTTAATGTGAATGAAACTGATTTACAAAGTTGAAATAAATTCTATTGGAATTAGAATGATGTTGGAGAACTTTTAAAATCGAATTAAAAGTCAAATTGTAGAAATTGAATATTTTAATATTTAGTTGACAAGTGCAAATAGCCATTTTTCATACAGTCTTGGATTTCGACAAACCCGTTACATCGGATCCATAATGTTAATTATTGTAGGATTTCAAATTTCGTGTCAATGGATTTACAGATTGTCTGGGCAAGTAAAAGGCATAGAAATCTATTTAAGTGAATTTTAAATTTAAATTGGTCGATTCGAAAACCTATCTTTCAAATACGATTGAATTGGCATCCGATGTATATTCCATTGTGTTCGGAATAGGGGTAAAACAGTATAAACGCCAGGCTGCACGCTTCATTTCGAGTTCGAAAAATTTGACGATGAATAGTGTCGATAATTATTTTATAAAAGCCCTTGATTTTCATCATTTTACACCAAACCCTAATAAACTAGGTCTAGCCGCCATTTTTATTTCAATGGCCAGGAAACTCTCTCCTTCATCCTCCATTTTCTTCCAATCCATCATCCTATACCAAAAATTGTCAACTGCAATATTGTAGGGCTCATCGAAATCTTCTAGATCAACGGTTATGATTGGATTTCACGCCATGGATTGACGACAAACAGCTCGCGTTCATCACGTGTTCGAGTACGATTTTACACGCATATGGTCGACCGAGTTCGTCGCCATCAGGGGCGGAGGTGTGTCGTGTGATTTGCTTTTGTCTGGACGTGGTGGATCGTCCTCCGATCATCTATAGGAGGAGCGGCGTTGAACAATAGATCGACGATGTTGGGTTCTTCGACCTATACATGCCTACGAGGAAGAAAAACAAGAACGGCTGTAATCTTCATCCAAAAATGTGTGGCCAGATGTTAGAAAGGTAAAAATAAATTAAAAATGAAATTGATTTATATTTAAATTCGTACAATCTTTAAAAAGCTATAACTTTGTCAAACGAGGTCCGTTTTTGACGAAACGAGTTGCTTTGGGTCCGTATTGTCGAGCACTACATTAGGGTGCTGGATTGGGATTTATTTGAGCTAGTGAAAATTTTGGTTGAAATTAGATGTTTGTTTAATTTTAACCGGAATAAATTGCTATCGCGACGACTACAAGCAATGTGAGTACAACTCGCTCTTTTTGACTTAATGATATTTTTATATAAGTGAGAAATAACTTATTATATGATGATTGATGATTGTTTGGATGATATATGATATACTGATTGGTATTTGGATATATACCTGCCTAGTGGAGAAGATGATCCTATACGTTCCCTTGTATGAGCGGATGACCCTTTGTACACGCGTCTGCCTTGAAGCGAACATTGTACACATATTCTACTATTTATGTTTGTTGCAGGTGAAAGGTTGGAGGGATCCAACTAGATTCCTCACCAGTGCCGATTTATTTAAAAATATTATGATATATTCTGTTATCGTATGATATATGATGTTTTGGATGCTGTGATTATTGTACTTAGTGCTATTGCAGCATTGGCCTATTTCGGTAATTTTAAAAATACTAAAGTGATGATTTTTAAATTGAAAAAGGATTTTTGAAAGTGATTTTGGAAATATACGTTTTATTGAATTTTGAACTGTTAAGGAAATTGATTTTTTAAATAAATAAATGTAATAATTTTTATTGTTATAAAATATTATGATTTTTGGGAAATATAATAAGAATATGATTTTTAAAATAAGAAGTTAACTATTTTGTAAATTAGTATAAACTGTTTGAAAGTGTTTAAAATGAAGTTATAAATGGATTTTTATAAGCAAATAAGATTTATAATTGTAGTTATAAAATGAATGGGCTTTGTAAATAAATGGATTATAAGTAATTAACTTAAAAATTGGACTTTGGAATATAAGTAAGATATATATAGAATTGGTAAATAAAGGGATTTATGAATTGAAGTTTTATAAATAGAAATGGAATTTATAAACATTGTTTTATAAATCCGAAATCAATTGTATTTGATAAGTTAATTATTATAGTTATTAAAGGAATTATATCCATGATTTTGGACAGTGAATAATCCTTATAATAAAGTGCAATAGTAAAAAATTTGATTAGTTATTAAGTCCACGATTTTGGATAGTGGATTTTACTTTAAAATAAAATGTGTAGAAGTATTGAATTTGGTGAACGAGCTATATTCAAGATTTTGGGCAGTGAATAATATATTAAATAAATGTTTTGTAAAGTGATCTTTTAAATTGAATTTAAACGATTTGAATATATTTTAAAATGTGTTGAATATCGAAACCATATATTTCAACATTCATTGTTGAAATAGACGTTTTTGAGAAATAAGAAAACGATGGACTATAATACTGTCGTTATAGTAAATGATTTTCAAAAGGAAATGTTTTTGTATAGTATTGGGGTTTATATGTCTGACTTATTTTCGAATCCCTATACGAGTGATTTTGTGTTGTCGTAATGATGTTATACGCAACATTCGTTTTGACCCAAATAAAAGATGTATAAGAGAACGATTTCCTTAAAGAATAAAATATATACCTAATCGTGATTTAAGTATATGCAATATTTTCTAAGTGTTGAAAATAATTGATTTGTGAATTACTTATTATTAAATAAGTATATGGAAATGTTTTCCAATATTGAAAAGTTGAAATGGTTTGAGAATTATCTTTTTAATGATAATCTAAAATGAATATTTGGCAAATAGTTTAATTAATAAAAGATTAATTAAAGGGGCCCAGTGATTGTTATGGTGCTGAATATTAGTTTGTTTGCTTTGATAGTTAAGTAACCGATTATCAAACATTAGCCAAATTTTAGTTCCTCGACTTGATGTGGGAAATATTTAGTCGTACACTTAGTACGTAGCCTTCAGTGTAGGTTTGATTATTAGTTGTGTTGAGGATGTTGATTCGTTTAGTGCGGGGTGTTACTCCAATCTATCGAGCTTCCTTCTTGGCCCGAAGGATAGCAAGTTGAAAGTTGAAGACGTGATAAGTCTATGAGACTTGTTTTCCGTGTGAGGTTGAGAAACGCTTTTGCGTTGTTGGTGCGAAGAGACCGAGATCAGATTTATCTGAAAACCACTTCAGACCAACGTATATGCGACGATTGTGCAGGTTGCTTGTGATGATATTGATATTCCAAATTTTCATAGTAGGGGACTGCTTGTTGATTGTTTGGGGTTAAGATCTCAATATGCATATAGTAGCAGTGGTCACTTCATTATGAAATATCCAATGTAAGGACTATTTGCTACTAATCCTAGGGATTTCCCGAAAGGATGTAGTAGAAAAGTACCTACGGTTTGTTCTGTTCCTAGAATAATTGTATGGATGTTTGTCCAACATTGCATTTCTATAGATTACGTACATTGGTTTTTACAAACGTATATCAGTGGTAGCGGAGAAGGCAACTTTGCTTTGCTTAACACCCTCCTTGAGATGAATGAGCTTAAGGGTTGCTTTTTTATGAAAGGCAATCAGTAGTCAACGGAAATGGCCATGTGGCATCCAAAATGATGTGATATGTGATATGTGAAAGGTAATCGTAGCCTCGCGAGCCTCACACCTCGGTTATAATGGGATTCTATGTGGTCAGTTGTATGTTCGCATTTTGGATAGTAGTGATTTGGGTTATCAGATGTTCTGAGCTCCAAGTACCAGATACGTCTTGGCCTCATGGCCGCGATGCGCGGAGTCCGAGTCCTCGGATGTTATTCGCAGATTGCATCCACTTTTAGCCATTTGTGTTGTTGTATAAGGGCGTTTGAGTCATGGACGTACCACGGATACAGATTGATCTTTCCACTAGTTTTCTATCATGTTAGAAATCTAATCCCAATATGAGATTTACAGTTTTGATTGTATTCCTAAAATAGCTGTAATAACTTGCAAACATTTTAGCTACCCCTTTTTGGTGTCATATATTCAGTTTGGTATATTCCTTTGACCCAGTCCGGATATATTCCGTTAGACTTAGGCCTGGTATTGATACCTTATTTGAATAAGTTTATTTAAAAAGTGATTTCAAAAGAATGTCATTACAAATAATATCAAACTTTTTGATATTTAAAAATGTTTTAGTTATCGTAAGGTAAAAACATGTCCGTGTTTATGTATGGACTTATCTTACGAGATACTTCTTTTTTGATAAAGGAAAAGTTTGGTAATTTAATAAAATTCGGTTGAGTGTGTTTCTCACGTTGGTTTACCAAACTGATCCGGGCGTTCTTTCCTTTCAGTGCTCGGGTCAGACCGAGTATATTTACAGGTCTAGATTTGATGCTTTTGGAGCATCAACAGGAGAGCTGGAGATCTTCATTTTCGTACATCGGTTTTGCTTGATGTGTTCAGCCTGATAGGGGGTTCTCGCTTCTTGTTAGGTAGCGAACGGATGACTCTTTCTCCCACATGTCCCTAGAGTGAAAGATTTGGTTGTAGCCGAGAGGCTGGCCGTAAAAGCAAACCGTGAGGTATTAGTGTGAGCTACGATGGGTATTACCCACTGGTTGTGTCCCATCACATTTGGTATCAGAGTTTACATTTTGTATATTCCTAAGCTTTGATGTGTACTCATTATAGATAGGGACAATAGCACCCTAGATTGAGTTTGAATGTATTATATATATGAGCGCGTATTTGTTAGTGAATATAAAATATTTTATATTGTTTTTGCTTATCCGTTGAGCTGTTTGTGAATTCTGGTCGGTATGTGGGACATCATATTATCGATAGGGATTTCCAAACACTTAAACGAGGCAAGTCAACATAGTATTATTCTAAATTGGGTAAATGAAATAATTTTACCTCTTTTATATTTTATATATAAAAGAAATAATTTTCCAGAATTATTAAAGTATATATAAATGAATTGTTTGGTTGTATGAAAATGTAAATATATATAAGTTGGTAAAAACTGGTTGAATAATTAGATAAAAACTGGTTGAATAGTCTAAATAAAAACTACAATTGTAAAAGAATAAATTATATAAGCGAATGAATTATAAATATGGAATTATGATTAATATGATTTAAAATTGTGAAATAAACTTATATATAAGAAGTAGAACTATATGAATATATTTATAAATGTGATTTATAAATAAAAGGATTTTTGGAAAAAAATATAAAGCACTGAATTCTCTACTGTTACTGGGAAATAATAAGGGTGACGACTACAGCATCATAAGTGTTATTTTCGAGTTTCTGTGTGATGGATTCGCTACCAATAGTAAATTAAAATGGAAGTTTTGTTGTGATAAGCAAATTTGATTTAAAATCTAAGTCGAAACTGATAAATATAAGTAAGATGAACTATGAATTATAACATGAAATGAAAAATTTAACTTGGTAAAGTTGAAATAAATGCGAGTAGCATAATAAAATATATGATTTGAAATTTAATTGAAGGAAAGTTAAATAAAAGGAATTGGATATTAACTGGACTTGGTAAGTTATTGAAACAGAAATTAAACTTAAAAGATAAGTGATTATATATATGAATTTGCAAGTTTGAATAAATAAGATTTATAACTTATAAAGTGAGAAAATGTAAGTAAAACCAATTGTTAAAATGGTTAAACACTTTTGGTTAGGCAAAACAATATTTTAATTTGAATGGTGATATGATTTTGACTTAAGTTAAATTAAATGACTTTAGAGATGAAATGAAACAAAATTTAAGTAATATTGAATGAAGTTGATTTTGGTATCGAAGTAAACTAATACAGTGAATTAATAAAATGAAGTGATGAATGTGAATTTGAGTTATATAAAGAAATTCTACTTTATTTGTGAAATGAATCTGCATTGGAAATGTCGTGTTAAGAATTTGAATAAAACTTAAGTTAAGAAGTTGTGAATATAGTGAATATGTAACGACCCGTAATTTTCGTTAGTATAATTTGTCATTTTAATAAGATTTAGATAATTTAATTTAGAAAGAAATAAAGATTTATAATTAATAATGAAGCGAATGTTGGAAGTGAAATGAAACCATGGAAATTTAAGCTAAGTATTAACAGTCGATATAAAATGACGAATAAATTGAAGCGATGTGAATGGTTACACTAGGCTAAGAATTGAACATAAGAAAACAAGGGTAAGTAGTTAATTTATTTAATGAATTAATAATATTAGATAGTAAATTTAATTAAATCAATGTCCTATAGTAATTGGAGTATGGTTTGGGAATGAAAGCTTTAAGGAAAGCATTTAATTTACAAATGAAATCAATGCATTAAATTATTTGTAACTGAATGTAAAATTATGAAATTTTGTAAAGGTAAGTTTATAAATAATTAATTTGCGCAAACCCAATCAATTGAAATAACTGAAAGGTAATTAAATAGTGTCTTAATGTAAAATTTAGATAAATTTTGAAATTAAATGCTAACTCCATTCAGAATATGATGATGGTGTAATATTTTGATTGTAAGCAATAGTTATAAGTTACATGTTTAACTAGTTGATGAAATTTGAATTTGAAATAAATGTAATACACTAAATAAAGGTTACATTAATATGGGAAGTAATGCCATGTTTATAAGTTGTTAATATAGAGTGTGTTAATACTTAGAAATGGAAATTAGGAAGTAGTTGGAATTAAATGAACTTTAATGTGTATTAATGAGAAATTTACGCTATAACCGAAGGTGTGTATGGAATAAATACAAACCAATGTGAATTGTAACTATGAGATAATAATTTAGTGAACAACAGCATTTAAAACCTAAAGAAATTCATTCCTTGAGAATTTAAGTTTTAAATTTCTGGACAAATTGAAAATGTACTTTACTATTGTAAATTTTGAATTTTTCAATGATAAATTCATGTAGGAAGTTGTTTAAAGTATTCTAAATTTACTAAGTAATCCAAAGTGATAAAGTTTGCAAATAATTAAAGTTGAATTGTAAATCTGATTTAATTAACTTATTATTAATTTATTTGGAATTTAAATGGTAATGATAGGATTAATTGCAATTAAAGGTAATTTAATTTGTATGTTAATTGAAATTAATTCAAAATGGGTGGATATTAGGAGCCAAGACTTAAAAGCAATGTTAGCTACATTCTTATTATAATGAGACTCGTATAACAAGGGTTGTGAATTTTTATAAATGGATTTTGGAGTTTATGGTCGAATTTCAAAATTTTAATAAAATATTAAAAACAAGGTTAACAATTGAATTTATGAATTTATCAACTCAAATTTTACATTTAATTTTTTTTTGAATCATTGTAAATGTTTGAGAATTTTAAAGTGATAAGGATTGCATATTTCAGAATTTTAACGCGAAATTTGATTTAATTAATTTATTTTAAATTTATTTAATTAATATAAAAATAGCCATTTTGGTCACGGACTGGGATTTCGACGAAACCAGTTTCATCGGATCCGTAACGGTGAATTATTGTAGGGTTTCATGTTTCGTATCGATCGGACTTGTCGTTTGATCGTACGAACGCGAAACGCTTGAAATCGATTTAATTGAAATCAATTTGGAAATATTGATTTCAGCATAACTTCTTCATACGGTAGAATTTGGACGTGAAACTTTTTCCTTAGTGCTCAAAATATTTTAAAACACCTATTTCGATATACGGGTTTACCCAATTTCGTTCCGGGGTCATAACGGGCTTTTTGGGCCACATTAGCAGTAGCACGTATATCTATCAACCCGATCCATCTATTTTTCAACTTTATCTATAAATACCTACTAAACCCTAGCCTCCGTCTATTCTCATTTGTTTATGCGTTCATTTTTCCTCAACTCCTCATTTCCAATGGATGCATAACCTAGATTCAATTCTGGATCCAATTTCAAAAATTCAAAAAAATCAAATGAAATTCAAACTCTTTGAAATAATTCAAAAAAATTATAGAATCGAAGATCTCATAGATCCAAATCTACGCGCAGCTTCTATTTTTGCAATTGATGTTCGAGTCATTCTGAAATCGCGGTCAAACTTGTGAAATTCGAAAACCTAAGGTCGACTTGGGGCTTCCTGATTTCTTCATCGATTGGCGAAATTATTTTGGGGGTTTGGTAGAGATTTTCGCATGAAGGCTTGGGATGGTGTTCGTTCGATCTGTAGCAGGGGGTAGTGGCTAGAAATTGGGTTTTAGGGTTTCGAAACCCTAGCTAAGGGGTGGCGGCCGACAGCAGAATAGGGGATCGGACCTTTGGGGGGCGTGGAGGAGATGACGGTGAAGAAGAGTGATGGGTCGGCAAAGCACGGAGGCGGCCGAGGAGGGCGGTAGCATTGGTCAACGTCCGTTCGGTTTGATGCAGTACTTTGCGCGTGGGGAGGGGGGAGGGAGATCTGTGCGTATGAGAGGGAGATGAGTCAGCGGTGACGTGTAAGAGAATAGTTACGTTTATTTTTTTATTATTTAATTTTTATTTTTATTTCAACGTTAAAAATCTTAATAGCTTTCTCATACGAACTCCGTTTCACGCGCAATTTTTTTGTTAGGATCGTAATTAAATTCCGGTTCTGTTGACACTAGTTTGGACAAATTCTGAGACGGTCAAATTTTTGGGTTAAATTGAATTTAAATTCAATTTAAATTCAAAAGGTCAGTGTTTTAACCCACTCACAACTTCTAATTTTTCTTATGTTTGTTAAAGTGATTTAAGATATGAGTAGAAATTTATTTGTGACTGTTTTGCATAATTTATTCATCATCTCAGTTAAATCGCATTTATTTAATTTAACTTTCAATTAATTTTATTATCGCATATAAGTTGACAGTTAAAATTTATTTATTTGCATATAAACTACTAGTTAAACAGTTATTTATTTATTTATTTATTTGAATATAAACTGTTCGTTGATACCTGTTATATTTTATATGTTCTATTGATGTTTGTTTAAATTGATGATGATTGCAATAAATTGATTAATGATTGATATTGGGTGAATGAATGATGCTTTCTATATAAACTGCAAGTTATTATGTTTTTTTTCATTTTATTCGGGATTGCGGTTTGAAATGATATACAACCGCATTTTTATTTTTAAATTGCGGATTGAAATGATAAATATCCGTATCTGTAACGACCCAGTATTTTCAACCATTCGCGTCCGCACATGTCAGACTTGAATTGTTCAAAATACCGCGTCGTAAATAAATTTTTGGCAAAACTCAGAATATGCAGTAAATAAATCACAGGCACAGATATCAGAAATCTTGCAGCGGAATTTAAAATACTTAGTGGTTCATGAAGCCACTAAAAATCTCAACCAAATAAATTTTTACATGGTTTAGAATCTCAAATACAGTTTAAAACATCAATAGAAATCCAAATATTCAAAAGTCTCCATTACATAAATAAGATATAGACTGAAAGATTTTGCCAGCAGCTCGAAAGATCTACAGAATGTCCTAGCTTCGGGAAGAAAACTGAAACTGCAACTCAGGCTGACCCGAGCGTAAAATAAAACATAAACACTCGAGACAGGACATACATACTTATATAGTGTAAGTTAATTCAAGTGTACTGTAATATAGAGCAAGTAACTTAAAGGATGCTTGGGACTGCCCATCCTCTAAGGATCCGTTAAACTATTTACTATGTAGTAATACATCGCTATTATAATAGTGTCTATTTGTAAATTAAACTTACTTTTAAATAGCGTTAAGGCTTTACATTTTCCACCTTAACACAAATAATGCCAATAGTCTATACGGTATCGTAATACCTCCTGATCGGGAAGCTACCAGAGGATACTCCATAGGTACGACACAAATAGAAACTCGTAGAAGGCTCGCTATGGTAGGTGACACGGCACAACTAGGCAATGCCAGGGTAGATATACCAATTGCTATCCGGACCGATGGAAACGCGCAGCGCGCAGCTGCCGCCCACCTCGAACAACACTCCCAAATCAAAAGTGCGCACCAAAACAATCAGAAAAGTAATAGAATGGCATACGAAGAAGTGCATCCGATCAGAGGTGCTACCTCATTAATCCGAGAATCGCTCCTGTTTTAGCCGCCTTATGCCAAATCATGGGAGTTGGGTCCACGTCTTTACCTCAAAGAAAATGTCACCACCATCCTACTTCATTCTGGAATCTCCACCACGTACACAGTTCGTAAAGTGGTTTTCGGTATCGACAGAGAGTATGCCAGATATCCGATCCCGGTCTCTTTCACAACCAAACGTTATTATAACCCGTGGTTACAGCTTTTAAAATGGTATTTATACTTTACAAATCAAAATATATTTCAAATACTACAATATCAAAATATTGTTTTTAAACATTGGTCATTTTACAATATACCATTTAAATCTATTCAGTTTATTTAGGAATTGATTGTCTTTTTCTCCCTTTTTAAATTAAATTCTTCCATTTAAAACCATTCAAAGTCAATTCCTTATTTTTATTAATTACATATTAACTTCCAAAATTTAAACCCATTTCCCCAAAGATTATTTCCATAAATTTATTTTTAAATAATTAAAATCCCAGTTTCTGTAGCACTTATGAAATGCTACCTAAAGTCTATAGGTTAAAACAGTTCGTTTATAAAAGACACCATTTAAGTGCTGTAATAGACTATTAACTTAACAATCAAGTTTTAAATTCCCAAATATAACTTTTTACCAATTATTTACTTAACTTAAACCTTATTTTTAACAAAATTCAGAAATTCCCAAAATAAGTTATATTCCAAAATTTATTTAAACATTTATTTATTTATTTAACATTTTTAACTCATTCAAAACATTATAAATCTTATAAAAATCCTTTAAATATATTTAAACCAGAATATTATAAATTTCCATTTTAAAATAAATTTAAAATATTTCA
This sequence comes from Allium cepa, assembly GCA_030765085.1. Taxonomy (NCBI): domain Eukaryota; kingdom Viridiplantae; phylum Streptophyta; class Magnoliopsida; order Asparagales; family Amaryllidaceae; genus Allium; species Allium cepa. The sequence goes on along the minus strand of CM060941.1, from coordinate 952,705,076 downwards.
GAAAAACATTATATAAACCACGGGTCTGTATATAGTTTTCTAGCCTAGGTCAAGTGATACGGATTTATATCATTTCAATCCGCAATTTACAAAACCCCGGGTTCTATCATTTCAAACCCGCAATCCCAAGTTAACAAATCAAATTTAAACAATTAAATAATATATATGGATAATAATTGTCGTTCAGGCTTATCATTTCAGCCTATAACGATCTCAATTTACAGGGAACTTGCAGTGATGATTTAACAGTAAATAAGCATTAAATAATATAACTGCAACTATATTACAACAGATAAACAACTCATGAGGTGTTAATTTAAAATGGGGTTTAACATCATACGTTATATTACAAAAGATGACATTTAATAAATAATTTACATATACATTTGTGATAATTCACAGAAATATAGGTATGTTTGTCTGGTGAGAAATACTCACCTGAATGCTGCAGAAAAATTTGATAAAAATGGAAATCTTCCGGAAAAGAAACGCACAGTGGGTAACGATCAAATTGATGCGGAGTCTGCCAACAGATATATATATACTTTTGAAAGAGAAACGAATTAATAATAATCAAAACGAAATTAAGAAAACTTCAACATGAAAGTTTCAAACAAAACGGGACGAACGGAAACAATTCGACCCGTAGGCTCGACTACTCCACCCCCACTCGACTAACGTTCCCGGTGATATACCTAAATGGATTCGAAACTATATGTTCGCACAAAAAGTGCACGCGCTTCCTACCTACTAGATTTGCATGCGTGATCCAAGATTTTTATTTTTATTTTTTTTATTTTTTAAACGTCCCTGCCTATCTACAAACTTTACATGCATGATCTCAGTAATATGAACTCATTGCCCACTATCATGCTGGTGGAACAATTAGGCAGTGCAGAGAAAATTTTGACATAGGCTATATCATAAAATTCATGCATATAGGTGGCCGCGAAATCAACAGTGGTGTGGTTTGCATTTATGTATGCGGTTCCTATATTTTTCTTTCCCTTACATATATATCAATTTCCCTTTCAACACATGAACCAGATTTTGCAAACTTATAAAACATTTTGAAAAAAAAACTGAATGCATGCTTCTACAATATATATGCATGGCCGAAAATTTCAAAACATAAATGCATGTTTTAAACATTTTTATGGCCGTGATGCATGTACAGGTACACTCACTATCTCTCCTCTCCCTCTTCCTTTCCTCTCCTTCCTCTGTTTTATATATTATATATATATATTTTTCCTTTGCCCTATTATAAAAATGTTCTGCAACACGTTCAACATCCCATGCAAAAATGAAAAACTCACGCAACCATATGTATCAAAGTATTGCAGGCTTAGATGATTTCACCCACTACAGGGACGAAACCAAGTCAGCGGGAAGAAGGAAAAAAAATGTGGCAAGGACAGGTGGTGCAGTCGTGGAGGAGATAGAGCAGTCGAGTAAAATAAATGAATCTGAATCAAAGAAGAAAGAAAAGAAAAAAAAGGAAAAAATAAATGAAAGGAAACAAATGAGAATACCCATTACCTGTAGCTTGCAAAAGTTCTTGTGAAGAATCAAAGGAGGTATAAAGTTTATGTGAACGAGGCTAGTATTTATAAAGAGGAGTTGCTTTGTATGCAAGGAAGTGAAGTATACTCGGTCCAAAATGGAACATAGGCACGGCATGCAGGGAAACAAATAGGTGAAAATTGGCAAGAGATCTCTAAAAAAATATATGCGCGATTTACTTTCCAGTTTGTTATGCTTGAACGTTGTTTCTTTTTTTTGTTTAAAAGGATGCTACAAAAATTGTCAGCAAGATTTTGGAACGAAAAGTTTTATACAAAAAATAAAACCCTAATGAAAGCTATGGAAAAAGGTAACGTTTTGCTATAAAACTACTGACTGATTTATAAATCCATATAGATATTGCAGTATGCATTTTAAAATACGCCAAACCGACGCAATACAATACGCCCAAAAATTTATGCAAAAGTAACATTTTTTATTTACGCGTTTATGCGTTACTTATACCATTACAATGCGTGCCCTTTTTAAATTCGAAATTATCAGTTTATTAATATGCTATAAATTCTTAACATTTATTACTAAATTAAAAAGATAAAACTTTGGTTACATCTCTCTCTGATTCTTATTACCATAAAAAGGCGATTTATTATCCAAATGGACCAAATATTACAAATTTTTAAAGCAAGTATATAATCCAATTTTTTTTTTTTTTATTCCCATTTAGAGTTATCCTTAAACAAAGTGAAACTTTCATTTATTATTTAGCATTTGGGAAATGATTTGATCAAATTAAAATATATATAAAGTGGGAAGTAAATTTTACTGGAAAGAGAAAAATAACGTAAGAGATATGAGTAAAGAGAAAAACGCATATGAAATAGGCAAGCAGATAGGAGAATGGATACTGCGCATGACTGAGATTTAGAAGAAAATTGTGTTTTGAAAAATGCAAGAAATAAATTTTGTTGAATGGAAAAAAAATCTATGGAAATCAAATTTTTAAAGTAATGCGTTGAATTTAGAGGCAACATATTTGATTTGAACGCTAGAATATTCCTTCCCTCTAAAAACACATGCCACTGATAAATTTACTCATTTACACTAAGGTCATATTTTTAAGAATGTGTACCATAGCCATAATATTTTATGCCCAAAATATACCGAAATAACGGATTAAAATTCTGTACGTTTTCTTATATATATATATATATATATCTATATATCTATATATATGTACGGTATTTATTCCCTAAATTTACGCGCCCTTTTTAACGCGTAATTACCCAGTTCATTTATACACTAAAAAAAATTGAAATTCTGACCGTGCTGAGACTCGAACTCGTGACCTGTCGTGAATAGCCCAGATGTCTTAACCACCTAAGCTGTAACGACCCAGAATTTTTGATAATTAAAATTTGAATATTTAATTAATTTTAAATATTAATAAGTGAAATTTATAAGTCGAATAAATTTTATTTTGAATTATTGGATTTAATTGAATAATTAAATCAATAATTTAATATGTGAAGTTATGGAAATAATAGAAAATTGAGTTAAATATGATTGAAAATGATTTGTAAAATTTTATTTTATCATATTGGAGTTAGAACGATATTTTAGAACTTTTAAAATCGAATTAGGAGTTTATTTGTGAAAATTGAATATTTTAATATTAAAATCGACTAGTGAAATTAGCCAATTTTTGAACAGTCTCAGAATTCAACGAAATCAGTTCCATTGGATCCATAATAGTTAGTTATTAGCGGATTTCAATTTTCGTGTCAATCGGAGCTATCGTTTGATCGTGGCAGCTCGAAACGCATCGTATTATTTTTAATTTTAATTTGGCGAGTTAAAATAGCCATTTTTCAAAAAGTCTCGGATTTCGACGAAACCAGTTTCATCGGATCCGTAATGTGATATTATTGTAAGGTTTCAAATTTCGTGTCAATTGGATTTACCGTTTGTCCGGTACAAATTAAAACGCCTAGAAATCAATTTAAATCGGTTTAATTTAAATTGGACGTTTATAGCCATAACTCGCACAGATGTCCGAATTAGCTTCCGAAACCTGTTCCATTATGTCCGAAACGCGGGGTAAACCCTAGAAACGCTGGTTACGTCGCGTAAATCGGAGTTCGGAATTTCCGGGATGAATAGTGCTCGATTTTTTCCTATAAATAGACCTAAATTTCTAAAAAAAAAAAAAAAAAAAAAAGAGGCAAAACCCTAATTCTCTATGCAGGCCGCCACCATTGGAATGAAGGGCTGAAAAACAATCCTCTTCCCCCTCTCTTTTCTCCAAATCCGTCGACTATTAGGCTAAACTTTCAACTAGAGTATTGAAGAGGGCGATGAGAGCTTCGATGTGAACGGTGATGATCGTGTTTGGAGCGACGTGGGGGGAGATACAGGGGGCCGACGCCCTGATGTTGCACATGAAAATCGAGACTACATGGGTGGCCGAGCTTCATTCTGTTGGTGGTGGAGGTAGCTCTTGCGAAGGGCTTCGACATGGCAGTGGTTTGATGAGGTTTAGTTGAGTATTGATGGTGCAAAATTAAACCCTAGGAGAAGCTTATGGGTTAGGTGGTGCGGCTATTTACTGGAGAAGAAGAACGTGAGAGGGAGAAGGGGGTGGACGGCTGAGATGCAGGGGTTTTGGATCTGAGGGGTGAGATTTGTTGTGGTTTAAAAGAATAATAAAAGTTGTAAATTATATATATATATAAAATCGTGTAACTTCAAATATTCATATCTTTTTCATACGAGGTCGAAAACGCGCGAAACCACTTGCGTTGGAATCGTATGGACGAGCACTACGTGATGGAATTGGATTGGAGTCGTTTGGAGTTAGTGAGAATTTTGGGTAAAATTAAACGTCCGTTTAATTTTATTCGAAATAAATCGCTAAAACGGAATTGAAATCAAGGTGAGAACTTCTCACTCAATCGAATCAGTTTCGATTTTATTTTAAATAGTTAGATTTAAAATATTTGAATGCATGTTTGAATGATGATTGATATCTATTGATTGTTAAAATAGACATTATGCGCCGTTAGTAAGCGGATGTTATTTAATAAAAACATATACCGCGAATATTTCATAAACAGTGAAATTGGTATTATATATAATAGCAATATATATATATATATTGGCATATGTATATATTGGAGTTATTGATTTCCCGCATTTTTTTGTTTAGCGGATGAGACCCTATTGCGCCGTTATTAAGCGGATAATATTTAAATCCCATATACCGCGATAATTTCATACTGGAGCCAAATTGGTATTGTGCTAATGTTTTTGGATGCAGGAAAATAGGTTGGAGGGATCCAACTGGATTCCTCAATAGTTTTTATTTGATTTCAAATATTTTGATATTTGAAGGATTATCATTTCGATATATGATATCGTTGTAGTCGTGGTTGACTATTTGGTGTGTAACATCATTGGACCAAATTTGGAATTTTAAAATGATTTCAAAGTGATTTTTTGAAAGTATACGTTTATAAAATATATTTGGAATTGATTCATTTTAAAATAAATAAACGTATAATTTTTTAATGTTATAAAAATTATGATTTTTGAGAAATATAGTTAAAAACTGATTTTGGAGAATATGATGCTATTGATTTTATAAAATAGTTTAATTTGGGAAATTTGAATTTATTGTGAAAAGTTTAAATATAGGATTTATAAAATTTAATTATTTTATAAATCAAAACAGTGAAATTATAAAGGAGATTAAAGATGTTTTAAAGAATAATATAAATTGACTTATATTAAGAGATTTATAAATGGATATTTATAAATTGAAATATTGACATTATAAAACGAGTTTTTATAAGTGTTTGAATGAAGTGAAAATGAATTTCATAAATGAATGAAATTTATGGAATTATAAACGGTGAAGTTATAAATGGAATTTTATAAACAGTAGGTTTATAAAATTTGTAAGGATATTAAAAGAATAGATTTGGGTGAATAAATAAATCTTATAAGTTATAAGATTTATAATTGTGAAGTTTAAAGGAACGATTTTTGCAAACAAATAAATTATAAGTATTTAACTTATAACGTGAACTTTTGGTTTATAATTGGGTTATGAATTGAATATAGGTTAATAATGGAATTTATAAACGCTGTTTTATAAATCCGCAAACGGCTTATTTTGATAAGTTAATTGTTGAAACCTATTAATGGAGTTATATTCACATTTTTGAACTGTGAATAATCCTTTAAAATGAAATGAATAAAAGGATGAAATTTGTTAACAAAGAATATTCACGTTTTTGAATAGTGAATAAGATGTTAAAGAAATTGTTTTGAATGTGATGTTTTAAATGGAATTTAAAACGATCCAACGATGTTTTAAAATGTGTTGAGATTCGAAACCATAGATTTCAACATTTATTGTTGGAATAGACGTTTTCGAGAAATCGAAGGAAATAGTGGACTATAACACTGTTGTTATAGTAAATGATTTTCGAAAGGAAATGTTTTGTATAGTATTGGGATTTATATATCTATTTTAATTTCAAATCCCTATACTAGTGATTTTGGGTTGTCGTAACGATGTTTTACGTAACATTCGTTTTGGCCCAAATAAATATGTTTAAGAGAATGATTTCCTTAAAGGATGAAATATATACTTAATTTCGATTTAAGTATATTGAATATTTTCTAAGTGTTGAAAATAAATAAAATTTGTGAATTACTTATGAATAAATAAGTATGGAAATGTTTTTCCAATATAAAGTGAATATTAGAGAATTTATCTTTTTGAAGATAAATTGAAATGAATAATTGAAATCGAATATTCATAGATATTTTGGATTTAAATTCACTAAGGAATTTATAAAGGAAAGGGGAATTTGTCTAAAAATAAATATTGATTTATTTTGATGTGTGAAACTATATATCTTGTAAAGATATTTTGGAAAATAAATAATTTGAAAAATTATTTGGAAACTGGTGATGTGTGCATATCCATTGATAGTTCAATAACCGACTATCAATATTTCCCTTTGAATGGGTATTTGATGTGATTTGTTTGAATTTGAATGCCACACTTATTTTTGAATAAGCGCTCACTATTCGGGTTAACCGGGAAAGGACCATGGGGTCGTATAACCCATTCCGAATATGTGATACGTCGTTGTGAATTGCATTGAAGATCGGTGTTGAAGACCTGGTATTTGCGAGAGCGATAGGATGACCTATCGATTGACTCTGCACCGAGTTGCTCCGGTATAGAGTTCTCCATATGTGATGGTGAATCCGATCAGGATTGTGAATATCCGGATTGCAAGGACTTCTTTGTAAGTGCCTTCGGTTTTGTTCGAGCCCGGAACAGACTTGTATGGATTGTATGTCTAACATTACAAGTTGAGATATAAAGCCGATTTCTTTCAAATATATTTCTGTTGGTGGCGGAGAATTTATTCTTTTAGCTTAACACCCTTCTCTGAGACGTACGAGCTCAGAGGTTATGTAGTTGAAGGTTATCAGCGATATATTCCCAATTTGGTAATGTGACATGCTGAGTGATGCTGTAAATGATCATTGTGTTGATTATTTGTGATAGGATCGTTTATTTGATCGTCTATCTTGGTGATCATTTCTATGATCATTTGTTGACCCAAAGCATGGCTTTTGTATAAAGTATGTTTTTGTGGACGTGACTTCGTCGAGCCTCACACCCCGTGAATGGTCAAAACAGGAAAGAAGCAGCAAGGTTATGAGGGGTAGCGCCCTTTAGGATGTGTGCATTTCCTTCTGGAAAAGGGTGGTATCGTGGTATGGAGCCCAGATACTTACTCATGTTGAAAACACTTTGTTATGATTGTGTGAATTGATTACGAGCGCTCGGTGAAAAGGTCCCAAAGGACCGGGGGATGACATATTCGGTCAGTTGTTACTCAGTTAGGGGTAACCCGTCCTTGTGTTGGTAGAGATCCGGTTTGGTTCTCGGGGATGTCCATCCAGAGGCATTCTCATGTGGCAATGGGAAGTTCCTTGGCCTGATCATTCGTTGGAAATCCAAAGAAACAATACGAGACTTGTACGGTTTTAGTTGTATAACCTGCTATGGAATGTGGCGGTAACCTGCTATTGAACATAGTTAGCTATAGTAGGCATAGTTCGAAATGTCTATGCTGGCTAAGATTTATATTCTACTTTCGAAATAAATTTTTCCTACACTATGCACTAATAATAATAGCAAATGTCCTTTTTAATGCGTATCAAGCATCTTTGACTATCATAAGGAGAAATCTCCTCCGATTCTGCGTTTGCATTATGTGTGTGTGCGGGAGGCCTTATGGTAGTCTCATTTTTAAAAGCATTGCGAATTGACTTTAAAAATATTCCTCTATTTTGATTTTAAAGATAAATAAACTGTTTTGAGTTCTCACACCAGTCACATGACTGACTCGGAGTTTATTGTTTTCCTTCCTAAACTCTGGGTGCCCACCAATTTCCACACGGGCAGTCAAGAGTTAGGTTTATCAGGATATTCAGGAGTTGCTGGAAGCAAGATGGATGGCATGGCGTATTACTAGTATATAGTATTTCTTTTTTCCGCTTCATTGTTTGTTGTTGTATGTTGTTGTACACTCTGATGATATGATGTAATGATGTAATGTAATGTATAAAATGTAATAACTGATATAGTCCTTTGTTTAAAGATTATTCATTTATTTATTATATGTTGTTCCGCTGCGAATTGTGAGATTCTGTTGTTGTTCTATTTTTCTGTTCCCTCTATGTTCTCTATTTTCTTTTTCTTCTATTTTAAAAATTTCTATCTTCTATTTTCTTTTCTCCCTATTTTCTATCTTCTCTTCTCTTCTTCTTCTTTCTCTCTTTTTCTTTTCTTAAATTATTTTTAAAACCATAACTATTCGGTTTTTCGGCAACGAAAAATCGCGTACGTTACATTTGGTATCAGAGCATATGGTTAAGCGACAACCATGGTTCTGTTGGGTATTACTCATTAGAGATAGAGTCAGTAGTACTCTAGAATGAGTTTGAGAGTAATAATAGATACGAGTGCGTATTTGTTAGTGAATATAAAATTGTTTTATATTGTGATGATTGGTTTATTGAGTGGCATATGAACCTTCGTCAGCACGGTCTGTACAACTATGCCGAAGGGGTTTATAAACACTTGAATAGAACAATTCGACACAGTATTGTTTTAAATTGGGTAAATGAAATAATTTTACCTTGATTATATTTTATATATAAAGGAATAATTTTTCAAAATTATTAAAGTGTATATAAGTGGATTGTTTAGTTGTTTGAATAATCTAAATAAAAGAATAATTGTATAAGCAAAAGAATTATAAGAATTAAATTATAATTAAAGTGATTTACAATTGTGAAATAAACTTATATATATAAGAAGTGAAACTATATGAATATAACTTAAAATATGTTGAATGAAGTTGATACTGGTGTCAAAGTAAATTATTAAAGTTAAGTGATGAATATAAACTTGAGTTATATAAATGAATTGGATTAAAGGATTGAATGTTAATCAATTAAATGTGAATAATTGGTATGAAAAAATGGATATAAGTGTTAATTCATTAAAATCTAATGTTATCGAAAGTTGAATGGTTGAATAAAAATCAATTAATTAAACCAATTGAAAGTAAAGGTGTTAAAACCAAATTGAATGAATATAAGCAAAGGAATTTGGTTGAAATAAATATAAATTGATTGTTATATGGTTGTTAGTTGATTTATTGTATGTAATTCATTAAGTATTAATGAAATTGAAAGCTAAAGTAATTGAAACCCAATTTGAAGGTTAAGTGAATCTTGAATAGAATTGAATTTGATTTGGTAGTGAACCAACTTGAATATGAATTAGTGAATATAAACTAATTGAAAATGAATGTTAGTAAAAGCATCCAATGTAAATGAATCAAATGTGATTAAATTGAAAACCCAATTCATTGAATATTAATGAGAATATAAATGAATATTGATTTGGTTATGGATGATAGTTGGTTGATGTTTGCATTTGCTATGTTGTCATATATAGTTGTTATAGAGATATATGTTGTATATTGAGATTATTTTCATACATGCATGTTCTCATGTTGTTTGTTGAGTGTTTAGTAGGTGCGGATCGCGTTTGCTTCGCATTTGGAGCTCGCTTTCGCGCTATATTAGCCGTATATGCTTGCTAATAGAATTATAAGGTACATATCTCGGATTACATACCGTACTTTTATACTTTTTTCCCTTCGGGATGCCTCATTACTTGATGAGATGTATATTTGTGATATATATACTGTCATTTTTTTTCGGATCGAGCCGCGCAAAGGAGACTATGGCGAATTTTTCCGGAAATTTAAGGCGTTAGAAAAAATTTGAGAAAATTGGAAAATTTTTGAAAACTTTAACTTTGATTTGGAATTGAAAGTTAAACAATGGTAATTGTTTTTGAAAAGGTAACTAAGTATGATTTGAAAACTTAGTAAAGTATTATAAGAAGTTTAAATTTATTTTGGAAAGTTAATAAATTCTGTAACTTTTCTTACTTAATAATTTCGAGGACGAAATTCTTTTAAGTGGGGAAGATTGTAACGACCCAGAATTTTTGATAATTAAAATTTGAATATTTAATTAATTTTAAATATTAATAAGTGAAATTTATAAGTCGAATAAATTTTATTTTGAATTATTGGATTTAATTGAATAATTAAATCAATAATTTAATATGTGAAATTATGGAAATAATAGAAAATTGAGTTAAATATGATTGAAAATGATTTGTAAAATTTTATTTTATCATATTGGAGTTAGAACGATATTTTAGAACTTTTAAAATCGAATTAGGAGTTTATTTGTGAAAATTGAATATTTTAATATTAAAATCGACTGGTGAAATTAGCCAATTTTTGAACAGTCTCAGAATTGAACGAAACCAGTTCCATTGGATCCGTAATAGTTAGTTATTACCGGATTTTAATTTTCGTGTCAATCGGAGCTATCGTTTGATCGTGGCAGCTCGAAACGCATCGAATTATTTTTAATTTTAATCTGGCGAGTTAAAATAGCCATTTTTCAAAAAGTCTCGGATTTCGACGAAACCAGTTTCATCGGATCCATAATGTGATATTATTGTAAGGTTTCAAATTTCGTGTCAATTGGATTTACCGTTTGTCCGGTACAAATTAAAACGCCTAGAAATCGATTTAAATCGGTTTAATTTAAATTGGACGTTTATAGCCATAACTCGCACAGATGTCCGAATTATCTTCCGAAACCTGTTCCATTATGTCCGGAACGCGGGGTAAACCCTAGAAACGCTGGTTACGTCGCGTAAATCGGAGTTCGAAATTTCCGGGATGAATAGTGTTCGATTTTTTCCTATAAATAGACCTAAATTTCTAAAAAAAAAAAAAAAAAAAAAAGTGGCAAAACCCTAATTCTCTATGCAGGCCGCCACCATTGGAATGAAGGGCTGAAAAACAATCCTCTTCCCCTTCTCTTTCTCCAAATCCGTCGACTATTAGGCTAAACTTTCAACTAGAGTATTGAAGAGGGCGATGAGAGCTTCGATGTGAACGGTGATGATCGTGTTTGGAGCGACGTGGGGGGAGATACAGGGGGCCGACGCCCTGATGTTGCGCATGAAAATCGAGACTACATGGGTGGCCGAGCTTCATTCTGTTGGTGGTGGAGGTAGCTCTTGCGAAGGGCTTCGACATGGCAGTGGTTTGATGAGGTTTAGTTGAGTATTGATGGTGCAAAATTAAACCCTAGGAGAAGCTTATGGGTTGGGTGGTGCGGCTATTTACTGGAGAAGAAGAACGTGAGAGGGAGAAGGGGGTGGACGGCTGAGATGCAGGGGTTTTGGATCTGAGGGGTGAGATTTGTTGTGGTTTAAAAGAATAATAAAAGTTGTAAATTATATATATATATAAAATCGTGTAAATTCAAATATTCATATCTTTTTCATACGAGGTCGAAAACGCGCGAAACCAGTTGCGTTGGAATCGTATGGACGAGCACTACGTGATGGAATTGGATTGGAGTCGTTTGGAGTTAGTGAGAATTTTGGGTAAAATTAAACGTCCGTTTAATTTTATTCGAAATAAATCGCTAAAACGGAATTGAAATCAAGGTGAGAACTTCTCACTCAATCGAATCAGTTTCGATTTTATTTTAAATAGTTAGATTTAAAATATTTGAATGCATGTTTGAATGATGATTGATATCTATTGATTGTTAAAATAGACATTATGCGCCGTTAGAAAGCGGATGTTATTTAATAAAAACATATACCGCGAATATTTCATAAACAGTGAAATTGGTATTATATATAATAGCAATATATATATATTGGCATATGTATATATTGGAGTTATTGATTTCCCGCATTTTTTTGTTTAGCGGATGAGACCCTATTGCGCCGTTATTAAGCGGATAATATTTAAATCCCATATACCGCGATAATTTCGTACTGGAGCGAAATTGGTATTGTGCTAATGTTTTTGGATGCAGGAAAACAGGTTGGAGGGATCCAACTGGATTCCTCAACAGTTTTTATTTGATTTCAGATATTTTGATATTTGATGGATTATCATATCGATATATGATATCGTTGTAGTCGTGATTGACTATTTGGTGTGTAGCATCATTGGACCAAATTTGGAATTCTAAAATGATTTCAAAGTGATTTTTTGAAAGTATACGTTTATAAAATATATTTGGAATTGATTCATTTTAAAATAAATAAACGTATAATTTTTTAATGTTATAAAAATTATGATTTTTGAGAAATATAGTTAAAAACTGATTTTTGAGAATATGATGCTATTGATTTTATAAAATAGTTTAATTTGGGAAATTTGAATTTATTGTGAAAAGTTTAAATATAGGATTTATAAAATTTAATTATTTTATAAATCAAAACGGTGAAATTATAAAGGAGATTAAATATGTTTTAAAGAATAATATAAATTCACTTATATTAAGAGATTTATAAATGGATATTTATAAATTGAAATATTGACATTATAAAACGAGTTTTTATAAGTGTTTGAATGAAGTGAAAATGAATTTCATAAATGAATGAAATTTATGGAATTATAAACGGTGAAGTTATAAATGGAATTTTATAAACAGTAGGTTTATAAAATTTGTAAGGATATTAAAAGAATAGATTTGGGTGAATAAATAAATATTATAAGTTATAAGTTTTATAATTGTGAAGTTTAAAGGAATGATTTTTGCAAACAAATAAATTATAAGTATTTAACTTATAACGTGAACTTTTGGTTTATAATTGGGTTATGAATTGAATATAGGTTAATAATGGAATTTATAAACGCTGTTTTATAAATCCGCAAACGGCTTATTTTGATAAGTTAATTATTGAAACCTATTAATGGAGTTATATTCACATTTTTGAACTGTGAATAATCCTTTAAAATGAAATGAATAAAAGGATGAAATTTGTTAACAAAGAATATTCACGTTTTTGAATAGTGAATAAGATGTTAAAGAAATTGTTTTGAATGTGATGTTTTAAATGGAATTTAAAACGATCCAACGATGTTTTAAAATGTGTTGAGATTCGAAACCATAGATTTCAACATTTATTGTTGGAATAGACGTTTTCGAGAAATCGAAGGAAATAGTGGACTATAACACTGTTGTTATAGTAAATGATTTCCGAAAGGAAATGTTTTGTATAGTATTGGGATTTATATATCTATTTTAATTTCAAATCCCTATACTAGTGATTTTGGGTTGTCGTAACGATGTTTTACGTAACATTCGTTTTGGCCCAAATAAATATGTTTAAGAGAATGATTTCCTTAAAGGATGAAATATATACTTAATTTCGATTTAAGTATATTGAATATTTTCTAAGTGTTGAAAATAAATAAAATTTGTGAATTACTTATGAATAAATAAGTATGGAAATGTTTTTCCAATATAAAGTGAATATTAGAGATTTTATCTTTTTGAAGATAAATTGAAATGAATAATTGAAATCGAATATTCATAGATATTTTGGATTTAAATTCACTAAGGAATTTATAAAGGAAAGGGGAATTTGTCTAAAAATAAATATTGATTTATTTTGAAGTGTGAAACTATATATCTTGTAAAGATATTTTGGAAAATAAATAATTTGGAAAATTATTTGGAAACTGGTGATGTGTGCATATCCATTGATAGTTCAATAACCGACTATCAATATTTCCCTTTGAATGGGTATTCGATGTGATTTGTTTGAATTTGAATGCCACACTTATTTTTGAATAAGCGCTCACTATTCGGGTTAACCGGGAAAGGACTATGGGGTCGTATAACCCATTCCGAATATGTGATACGTCGTTGTGAATTGCATTGAAGATCGGTGTTGAAGACCCGGTATTTGCGAGAGCGATAGGATGACCTATCGATTGACTCTGCACCGAGTTGCTCCGGTATAGAGTTCTCCATATGTGATGGTGAATCCGATCAGGATTGTGAATATCCGGATTGCAAGGACTTCTTTGTAAGTGCCTTCGGTTTTGTTCGAGCCCGGAACAGACTTGTATGGATTGTATGTCTGACATTACAAGTTGAGATATAAAGCCGATTTCTTTCAAATATATTTCTGTTGGTGGCGGAGAATTTATTCTTTTAGCTTAACACCCTTCTCTGAGACATACGAGCTCAGAGGTTATGTAGTTGAAGGTTATCAGCGATATATTCCCAATTTGGTAATGTGACATGCTGAGTGATGCTGTAAATGATCATTGTGTTGATTATTTGTGATAGGATCGTTTATTTGATCGTCTATCTTGGTGATCATTTCTATGATCATTTGTTGACCCAAAGCATGGCTTTTGTATAAAGTATGTTTTTGTGGAGGTGACTTCGTCGAGCCTCACACCCCGTGAATGGTCAAAACAGGAAAGAAGCAGCAAGGTTATGAGGGGTAGCGCCCTTTAGGATGTGTGCATTTCCTTCTGGAAAAGGGTGGTATCATGGTATGGAGCCCAGATACTTACTCATGTTGAAAACACTTTGTTATGATTGTGTCAATTGATTACGAGCGCTCGGTGAAAAGGTCCCAAAGGACCGGGGGATGGCATATTCGGTCAGTTGTTACTCAGTTAGGGGTAACCCGGCCTTGTGTTGGTAGAGATCCGGTTTGGTTCTCGGGGATGTCCATCCAGAGGCATTCTCATGTGGCAATGGGAAGTTCCTTGGCCTGATCATTCGTTGGAAATCCAAAGAAACAATACGAGACTTGTACGGTTTTAGTTGTATAACCTGCTATGGAATGTGGCGGTAACCTGCTATTGAACATAGTTAGCTATAGTAGGCATAGTTCGAAATGTCTATGCTGGCTAAGATTTATATTCTACTTTCGAAATAAATTTTTCCTACACTATGCACTAATAATAATAGCAAATGTTCTTTTTAATGCGTATCAAGCATCTTTGACTATCATAAGGAAAAATCTCCTCCGATTCTGCGTTTGCATTGTGTGTGTGTGCGGGAGGCCTTATGGTAGTCTCAATTTTAAAAGCATTGCGAATTGACTTTAAAAATATTCCTCTATTTTGATTTTAAAGGTAAATAAACTGTTTTGAGTTCTCACACCAGTCACATGACTGAGTCGGAGTTTATTGTTTTCCTTCCTAAACTCTGGGTGCCCACCAATTTCCACACGGGCAGTCAAGAGTTAGGTTTATCAGGATATTCAGGAGTTGCTGGAAGCAAGATGGATGGCATGGCGTATTACTAGTATATAGTATTTCTTTTTTCCGCTGCATTGTTTGATGTTGTATGTTGTTGTACACTCTGATGATATGATGTAATGATGTAATGTAATGTATAAAATGTAATAACTGATATAGTCCTTTGTTTAAAGATTATTCATTTATTTATTATATGTTGTTCCGCTGCGAATTGTGAGATTCTGTTGTTGTTCTATTTTTCTGTTCCCTCTATGTTCTCTATTTCCTTTTTCTTCTATTTTAAAAATTTCTATCTTCTATTTTCTTTTCTCCTTATTTTCTATCTTCTCTTCTCTTCTTCTTCTTTCTCTCTTTTTCTTTTCTTAAATTTTTTTTAAAACCATAACTATTCGGTTTTTCGGCAACGAAAAATCGCGTACGTTACATAAGCTATTAATGTTTTCTTAATTAAAACTTGATTTTGCTAGAAATTAAGTTATTTACCATCTTCGACAAAAACCCCAAATTAAAGTTAATTCTTAACCATGTCAAAATTTCAGTGATCTTATTATTTAATTAAAAAATTTTGGTCAATTGTTTTTATTTTTATTTTTAATCACTTTAAAATTTAGATTTTTATATAATAAACCCCAAAGTTTTTAAAATACAAGTGAAAAATACTTGTTAAAAATTTGGGCTGTTACACTCTCCCCCACTCAGAACTTTTCGTCCTCGAAAAGGAAGAAGGTAGGGGAATAGAAACCACCAGAAAGAAAACTAAATTGAAACTTAAATTAGAATCATTAATCTAAACAATAAAAATTCAATTTTAAATTAATCATTGATTTCATCTATTTATACTTAAAATTTTAACATTTATTTATTTACATATTTACTTGTATAATATCCCTACACTTAAAAAAAATCATTCATTTTTTTATCCAAATTTTACACAAGGTATTATAACATTCTAATTTAAAATGTTTAATTTTAATCCAAATTTGAAATTGTAATTTAACTTAATTGTTAAAGTAAATTTACCATTTCCCAAAATAAACTAAATTCCCCATTTACTTTCTTCTTTATTCCAAACTATAATTAAATTTATTTCTCTCAATATATTTTTCTCATCTATGTCAAATATGTTTACACTTATTACAACTGTTTAAATTTATTCTTAGTTCCTTAACATCATTTTATATTGAAAAGTATTCCATTACCCTTTTATTTTATTTACCTCTGTTAATCTTTTTATAACTAGAATTTAAGCGTATAACATTTATTATAACCACTCAAATTTTATTTATAAATCTTTTTATATTGTATAATATCCAATTACATTATTAACTTCTGAAAATCAAGGTAGGTTATATTGAAATGAAATTGAGTATTACACAAATAAAACTATCAAATTCAATTATCTCAAGTTGGAATTATTTATTCAAAAATTTGATTTTCTTTTTTTTTAAATTGAAATTATTCCTCAAGATAAAATTTAATAATTAAATTTCTAATTCCCTTCAACCCAAATAAGTATATGTACATAATATGTCAAATCAAATTTAAATCATATATCTATATATTATAAATCAAGTCATATTTTAGAGATTCAAATCAATTAAATTCTCAAGGTAACACTGTAGCCAGACTACAGAATGGTCTTTCACTTCGAAACTCGAAAATGAATGCCGATGATGTTGCTGTCATCACCGAAATTATTTCCTAGCGACTAGGAGAAGAGCACTGATTTTTAAACCTTTAAAATTCTTTGGAAACAAATTTTTATTCGAAAATATTTTAAATAATATCTCCCTTTAAAATTTTAACACAAGGTTTGAAACTATCGGAAATTGAATTCTCAAGTTCTTGTTTTAAATTCATTTCAGTTTCCAAATTAATTTATAAATTGTTTATATTCAATTATTTATATTAGACAAAACACATGGTTTACAAAACCATAAACAAAATCAAAAACTATTATTTCTTGATAGCTAGTTAGATTAATTATAAAATCCTGAAAATTTATACTTATATATAATATTAGATTTCCCAAATATAGGAATAAATTTTCAAAAACAAGGATAGAGATTCAAATTTGATGGACTCAAATCAAAGAGAATTTTGATTTAAAGATAAGTTGGAATTAGAAGATCCGATGATTAAATAACAGAATAAGGAACTAGATAAGTTTACATAAATTGCGGGCAACCTTAACCTGGTCAACCGTGACTCAAAGAGTCAGATCGAATGTAGATTTACCATTCGATCCAAAGAGATAGAGTTCGTAATAACCAAAGATACTAGCATCTAAACCGAGATTAAATATAAATCTTTGGTGAATCAATTGTAACGACCCCAGATTTTTTATGAATTTAAATTGATAATTAAATGAATTTTTGAATTTAAATTGTAAAATTGATTATAAATGGCAGCGAGTTTCCCCGATTCAAATAGAAAATATATTAAGTTGTATGAATTTGTATATATGTGAATATATACATATATAGATTGGATTTGAAATAAAATCTTAAATATGGGGTTTTAAGAATAAATGAAACTTAGAATAAAACGCATTAAACAAATTTGTTAAGGAACAAACACACTAAAACAACTTTTACAATGTGTACATAAAGTAAAAGGAATATATATCAAACATAAGCAAAAAATATCCACAAGAACAAAATCTGCATACAAATACCAGATCAAATCAGCTGATGTGTTTGATAACCCTGCATAACAAAATATTATTTTTCATTTGAAAACAAAAAGGACTCTAACTATTAATGCTATGTCATCTCAGCCGAGATAATGGCTTTAATACAGGAAAATAAAGTAGGCAAGACAAAGAAGCAAACATAAACAAAGTTTCAGCCGAACCCAAGAGAAAAAAAATGTGAGCATGGTACAAGGCAATTAATGCAAATATACTTCAGCCCCCAATTGAAAGTATGCATGTCCACATTTTTATAAAAAAAAGTATAAACCATTGTACAAAGAAAATCTCTGGAAAAATAAATAAATATAATACATCCTGTACTTGCAAAGAACTTCAAGCTGCATGCTTCCTTTTATACATATCTCCCCTCACCATTTCGTTCACCTGAAAAAACTAAGAAAGGAGAAAGAAAAAAAACTGAAGTAAGAAACATTTAAAACTCAAACAAAAAGTTAAACTTCAACCATATAGATTGGTAGAGGAGAATTGATATCCAAGCAATCAAGGCCTGGGCATCAGGAGGCAAAGAAGCTTCAGTATCAAAAACCTGATAACAAACTCAACATCAGTTTGAAAGCTTTAAAAGCAAGAAAATGTGGAAGGTGAGCAACTTCCTCTTTAAAGCCTAATTTTATTGATTCATTGAAATGTTGATGAGCAAAAATCCCCAACCCTTAGTCTGTTTATTTTTGTTTGTGAGCAAACTTTCCTCAAATTTGTTTATGTTTGATTGTGTATGGTAAAATCTGAAGTTGGGATGTGAAGTATGTTCCAAATATCCTTGCCAGTGTGATAATGGACATATATAGGTGTCTGTACAGACATAAACTCTGTTATACCAACAGAGTAAAGAAACCACATATTGAAATAAGAAAAAAAAATTTATCTTTCTCTCTAAACAAAATTTAGCTTCAATTTCTAAAGAGAAGTTGTTTATAACATCATGACTTCACTTTTAAAAATAATTTCAGAAAGAAAAAAAAAATGTGAATACTGTGAAAATAATTATTTACAATAAAATTATCATTAACCAGAAAATTCGAGAATTTTAATTCTATAATCTGATTTTATAATTGTGTTCGTATTACAAAATAATGATTTTAAGTGAAGGAATTATGATTTTTAAGTTTATAATTACTGAGACAAATTAAGTTGAACAAAATTCATTTTCTGGCAAATTCACGGCGATCGACGTTGAGTTGGACAGCGTGCTTGTTCCTGAAGGAAGTTGGCGTGAAGGGGATCATCAGAAAAATAATCACTGAATTTTTAAAGGGCCGTGGGTGGGATTTGAAGTTACTTTAGGGTTTAAAACCCAGTTTGACTCGTCGAAGTTTGGAGCTGGAATTCGCCAGCATCGTTGCATCGAGTGGAATCGCGTTCAGGGGAATGAAGCAGGGGACCACGACGGAAATCTTGGTGGAGTGGCGAAGTCAACGGTGACAGGGATTGGCAAGGCGGAACGATTTGGGTTGAACTATGCTGTTACAAGTCTTGTTGATATGCTCGATTTTGGTTTCTGAGGAAATTGACAATGATGGATGGTCGAGTTAGCCATGCGTGTTGCCGATGATGTGGCAAGGTGGTTGGGATTGATAGGAGAAGCTCCGGTCGTTGGTGCATATGCACCATTATTTTTGTGTATCAGTGAGGAGTTTAGGGAGAAGAAGGAGATGGGTTGCGTACAGGAAGTCTCGGGGAAGATGGGTAAATGACGCGAAGTGATACTCGAGTAAATCGAGTAGTTTACTCGAAGCAAAATAGGATGGCTCGGCTGATTGACTAGTTACAGGTAAAAGAAACTGTCTGTGTTTTAAATCTAGGAAAATTTTTTTTTTGAAAGCCAGACTTGAACAAGTTTGAAATCCATATTAAAAGATGGATTCAGATTTAACGTTTGCAACCTGGTTTAAAAATAATATAAGTTTTCTAGGAGATTTAAAATGTTTAAACAACCTGAATGTTTGAAGTATACTTTAAAGGTTTGGATTTGAAAATAAATTGTAAATGTAAGGAAGAGATTTAAACAAAAAGTTTTAAATCAAGGTTTAATTCTGTAAATCAAGTTTAGTTTGAATCTTGATTTGTAAATTAAGAATTAATTAATCAAATTTAAAAATAAATGCATGTTCAGTTTTGAAATTTAAAGTTAGTTAAGCATATAAGTGAATTTAAAAGAATTTGAATTTCAAAGTGAAGTTGGAATGAAAGAAAGGAATTTAAAACAAAGTAAAACCAAAAGAGAAATCCGAATTTAAAACTGGAATTAAAGTCGAGATTTTGAAATTAAGCAAAGTTTTGTAAATCAAATATTTGAATATTAATAAAATATTAATCAATGATTAAAGTTGATTTATCAAGTGATTAAGTAATAATAAATTTAAGGATAATGTGATAAATTCATTTAGTAATTAATTTATTTAAAGGTTAATTAAATCAATGTGATGAATTAAGAGTAACTTTATTTATTAAAGTGTTTGATAAATGAATTTATATCAAATGATTGTAATTAATTAATTAGAATTTGATAATTAATTTATAAGTAATAAATTTATTTGAGAATAAATTGAATTAATTTAGGATTAAACAATTAATTAATCCTGCTTATAAATGTTTATTGAATGCTTGACCTTACTTATGAATGATCATATTATATGTGATGCCTTGAATTGATTGTCCTATCTGACTTGTGATATTTTGTTCTGAGTATTGAGCTGCGTATAAGTTATTCATTTACCTTTGCATATTATCTGTGAATCTGTGAATGGACGATAAGCATTATAGTTTATATTGCTTATCGAATATATTGTCGTATTTGATCTTTGATGATTGAATGGTTGTGCACTATTGTGTTAAACCCCTGGACCCCACTATACACACACCAATATGGATTTCACGAGGAAATCGGTTAAGTCACAGATTTTTGAAATAGTATTGAATTTGAATTTTTAAATTCAAATGTTTTGGAAATGGAATCGGAATAAAAGTGAAAAACTTTTGGAATGAAATTTCAAGTTAAAATTTATTTTAATTTACTTGATTAAGTTTTGGAAATTAAATAAATTTATTTAAATTTAGATCCGAAATTTGGAATTGAATTCTATGATTTGAAATTAGGGATTAAAGATGTTATATCGGATATATATGAGTTAAACCACTTTTAAGTATTGTTTTTGGGAAATTGAATTAACCTAAATATTGTAACTTATAAAAAGGAAATCGGGTTTTTCCAAAATAAAGCTGTTATTTCTAAATGATAAAAAGATTTGGTTTCAAATCTTATTGAAAGGGATTTCAAGTTAAAACTAAGATAGTTTTCCAAGTTATAAATGAATATTTGGAAACAAATTTTGAAAATGAATGTTTGGGAACGATTTGAAAACTATGAGACAAATCTTTGAATTTAAAGATTTGATGAATTAAGCTTTTTGAAACGGGATTGTTTTGAAATCCGATAATGAATATTTATGAAAGTACATGAACATTATGAAATAAATCTTTTGTTTAAAAGATTTGAAATGGTAATTGGATTAAACCATTTGAAAGTAAGTTTTGAATTATTACGTTGTGACTTAATTGAAATCCCATATCCATATGTTTTAAGTATTGCGCTCACTATTCGGTTTAGCCGGGAAAGGACCTTTGTGTCGTATAACCCATTCCGAATATGTGATTCGACGTTATGGATAACATTTGAAGACCGGTGTTGAAGACCGGGTATTTGCGAGAACGATAGGATGACCTATCGATTGTCTCTGCACTGAGTCGCGCCGGTATAGAGATTTTCTAAGTGATGGGAAGTCCGATCGGGATTGTGAATACCCGGATTTGCAAGGGCTTCGTAAGAAGTGTCTTCGGTTCTGTTCGAACCCGGAACAGACTTGTATGGATTGTGTGTCTGACATTACATTTTGAGATATAAAGCAGATTTCTTTCAAATACATTTCTGTTGGTGGCGGAGAATTTATTCTTTTAGCTTAACACCCTTCTCTGAGACGTACGAGCTCAGAGGTTATGTAGTTGAAGGTTATCTGCGATATATTCCCAATTTGGTAATGTGACATGCTAAGTGTTGCTGTGAAATGATCATTGTTTGATCATTTGTGATATGATCATTTGTTTGATCATTTATCTTTGTGATCATTACTTTGATCATTTGTTGACCCAAAGTATGGCTTTGTACCAAAGCGTAGTTTTGTGGACGAGACTTCATCGAGCCTCACACCCCGGAATGGTCAAAACAGGAAAGATGCACCAAGGTTATTAGGGGGTAGCGCCCCTTTAGGGTATGTACATCTCCTTCTGGATAGAAGTGGTATCATGGTATGGAGCCCTGATACTTACTTATGTGGACATCACAAACCCATATATATCTTGTTTTGTGATTTGATGTTGGGGCCCCGGTTAAAGGTTGTTACAACCGGGAGGTGGCATACTCGTGTCAGTAGTTACCCAGTTAGGGGTAACCCGACCTTGTGTTGGCAGAGATCCGGTTAGGTTCTCGGGGACGTCCTTCCATAGGCCTTCTCATGTGGCAATGGGAAGTTCCTTGGCCTGACCATTTGTTGGAAATCCAAAGAAACAATACGAGCCTTGTACGGTTTTAGTTGTATTACCTGCTATGGAATGTGGCGGTAACCTGCTATTGAACATAGTAGCTATAGTAGGCATAAGTGCAGAATGCCTATGCTGGCTAAGATTTATATTCTACTTTCAAAATGTTTTCTGCACCGTGCACTTATAATAATAATACCAAAGAAATTTTCTGCGTATTAAGCATGTTTGACTATCATAATAAAAATCTCCTTCAAGTCTGCGTTTGCATTGTGTGTGTGGTGGGAGGTCTTATGGTAGTTTCATTTTCAAAAAGCATTGCGAATTTACTTTAAAATCTTTTATTGATTGAATTAAAAGATAAACGGTTTTTGTTGCTCACACCAGTCCCATGACTGATCCGGAGTTTATTGTCCCTTTCCTAAACTCTGGGTTCTCACTAATTTCTACACGAGCAGTCTAGAGTTGGGTTTTTCAGATATTAGGTTCAGTGAATTATCTGGAGTTAGTTCAGTCCTTGGTTCGCACCAGTCTTGCCTAGCTTGGTGCATTGTTATGGGGAGTTCGAGCTATTGCTGGATTGGTTCTTGGAGATGGAGTTCAGATTTGGAGTTCTTCGTTGAAGACTATCTTAGAGTTATTTATTCCGCTGCTAGTGTTATCTATTTTCTTTCCGCTGCTATTTTATTGTATCTCTGATGTATATTGATATTCATTGTATCACTCTGTTGTATCAGTGTTGTATATCAATGTATTATTCTTTTATTCCGTTGTGTTGTTTACTTAATGTTGTTATAAGCTCCGGCAAATCGGATTTGAACGGTCGAATCTACGTCATTCGAATACGATTTGATGTATGGATGTCGATTTTCGAGCGGGCAAAATCCATGACGTCACATTTGGTATCAGAGCTAAGGTTGAAACTTTAGCTCAGGAGTATAACACGTTAAGTAGCTCATTAGAGATAGGGTGAAGTATCCCTAGAATGAGTGTATCCCTAAGATATCTGTTCGAATGTCTCAGTAAATTCTCTTACTATCCACTGATAGTGAGTATGAGTGCAAGAAGAGAACGCGATAGGGGACAGGGAAATACCACTATAAATGGTCAATTTCCTGCAGCAGTGGAAACAATCTTTTCTCTATCAATCTCTTTTGTTCAGCGTCTCTTTCCAATTCTTTGATAGTTCCTGGTAGATCCAGGAAGGAAATTTGAGATATTAATATGGGACATAAACTCCAATTTGGCCAAAATTGTTTGTTTGGATGAATTGGTTGCTTTGGTTGTTATGGTTGATAGATATACTTTAGTTTTAAACTGAAAAAAATATTGAAATCGTTTCTCTATCTTTCATCTATCTTCGTTATCTCTCTCTGGTGAATTTCGAGGACGAAATTCTTTTTAAGGGGGGAAGTCTGTAACGACCCCAGATTGTTTACGAATTTAAATTGATAATTAAATGAATTTTTGAATTTAAATTGTAAAATTGATTATAAATGGCAGCGAGTTTCCCTGATTCAAATAGAAAATATATTAAGTCGTATGAATTTGTATATATGTGAATATATACATATATAGATTGGATTTGAAATAAAATCTTAAATATGCGGTTTTAAGAATAAATGAAACATAGAATAAAACGCATTAAACAAATTTGTTAAGGAACAAAAACACTAAAACAACTTTTACAATTTGTACATAAAGTAAAAGGAATATATATCAAACATAAGCAAAAAAAATCCACAAGAACAAAATCTACATACAAATACCAGATCAAATCAGCTGATGTGTTTGATAACCCTGCATAACAAAATATTATTTCTCATTTGAAAACAAAAAGGACTCTAGCTATTAATGCTATGTCATCTCAGCCGAGATAATGGCTTTAATACAGGAAAACAAAGTAGGCAAGACAAAGAAGCAAACATAAACAAAGTTTCAGCCGAACCCAAGAGAAAAAAAATGTGAGCATGGTACAAGGCGATTAATGCAAATATACTTCAGCCCCCAATTGAAAGTATGCATGTCCACATTTTTATAAAAAAAAGTATAAACCATTGTACAAAGAAAATCTCTGGAAAAAATATATATAATACATCCTGTACTTGCAAAGAACTTCAAGCCGCATGCTTCCTTTTATACATACCTCCCCTCACCATTTCGTTCACCTGAATAAACTAAGAAAGGAGAAAGAAAAAAAACCGAAACATTTAAAACTCAAACAAAAAGTTAAACTTCAACCATATAGATTGGTAGAGGAGAATTGATATCCAAGCAATCAAGGACTGGGCATCAGGAGGCAAAGAAGCTTCAGTATCAAAAACCTGATAACAAACTCAATATCAGTTTGAAAGCTTTAAAAGCAAGAAAATGTGGAAGGTGAGCAACTTCCTCTTTAAATCCTAATTTTATTGATTCATTGAAATGTTGATGAGCAAAAATCCCCAACCCTTAGTCAGTTTATTTTTTTGTTTGTGAGCAAACTTTCCTCAAATTTGTTTATGTTTGATTGTGTGTGGTAAAATCTGAAGTTAGGATGTGAAGTATGTTCCAAATATCCTTTCCTGTCTAATAATGGATATATATAGGTGTCTGTACAGACATAAACTCTGTTATACCAACAGAGTAAAGAAACCACATATTGAAATAAGAAAAAAAAAATATCTTTCTCTCTAAACAAAATTTAGCTTCAATTTCTAAAGAGAAGTTGTTTATAACATCATGACTTCACTTTTAAAAATAATTTCAGAAAGAAAAAAAAATGTGAATACCGTGAAAATAATTATTTACAGTAAAATTATCATTAACCAGAAAATTCGAGAATTTTAATTCTATAATCTGATTTTATAGTTGTGTTCGTATTACAAAATAATGATTTTAGGTGAAGGTATTATGATTTTTAAGTTTATAATTACTGAGAAAAATTAAGTTGAACAAAATTCATTTTCTGGCAAATTCACGGCCATCGACGTTGAGTTGGGCACCGTGCTTGTTCCTGAAGGAAGTTGGCGTGAAGGGGATCATCAGAAAAATAATCACTGAATTTTTAGAGGGCCGTGGGTGGGATTTGAAGTTACTTTAGGGTTTAAAACCCAGTTTGACTCGTCGAAGTTTGGAGCTGGAATTCGCCAGCATCGTTGCGTCGAGTGGAATCGCGTTCAGGGGAATGAAGCAGGGGACCACGGCGGAAATCATGGTGGAGTGGCGAAGTCAACGGCGACAGGGATTGGCAAGGCGGAACGATTTGGGTTGAACTATGCTGTTACAGGTCTTGTTGATATGCTCGATTTTGATTTCTAAGGAAATTGACAACGATGGATGGTCGAGTTAGCCATGCGTGTTGCCGATGATGTGGCAAGGTGGTTGGGATTGATAGGAGAAGCTCCGGTCGTTGGTGCATATGCACCATTATTTTTGTGTATCGGTGAGGAGTTTAGGGAGAAGAAGGAGATGGGTTGCGTACAGGAAGTCTCGGGGAAGATGGGTAAATGACGCGAAGTGATACTCGAGTAAATCGAGTAGTTTACTCGAAGCAAAATAGGATGGCTCGGCTGATTGACTAGTTACAGGTAAAAGAAACTGTCTGTGTTTTAAATCTAGGAATTTTTTTTTTTGAAAGCCAGACTTGAACAAGTTTGAAATCCATATTAAAAGATGGATTCAGATTTAACGTTTGCAACCTGGTTTGAAAATAATATAAGTTTTCTAGGAGATTTAAAATGTTTAAACAACCTGAATGTTTGAAGTATACTTTAAAGGTTTGGATTTAAAAATAAATTGTAAATGTAAGGAAGAGATTTAAACAAAAAGTTTTAAATCAAGGTTTAATTCTGTAAATCAAATTTAGTTTGAATCTTGATTTGTAAATTAAGAATTAATTAATCAAAGTTAAAAATAAATGCATGTTCAGTTTTGAAATTTAAAGTTAGTTAAGCATATAAGTGAATTTAAAAGAATTTGAATTTCAAAGTGAAGTTGGAATGAAAGAAAGGAATTTAAAACAAAGTAAAACCAAAAGAGAAATCCGAATTTAAAACTGGAATTAAAGTCGAGATTTTGAAATTAAGCAAAGTTTTGTAAATCAAATATTTGAATATTAATAAAATATTAATCAATGATTAAAGTTGATTTATCAAGTGATTAAGTAATAATAAATTTAAGGATAATGTGATAAATTGATTTAGTAACTAATTTGTTTAAAGGTTAATTAAATCAATGTGATGAATTAAGAGTAACTTTATTTATTAAAGTGTTTGGTAAATGAATTTATATCAAATGATTGTAATTAATTAATTAGAATTTGATAATTAGTTTATAAGTAATAAATTTATTTGGGAATAAATTGAATTAATTTAGGATTAAACAATTAATTAATCCTGCTTATAAATGTTTATTGAATGCTTGACCTTACTTATGAATGATCATATTATATGTGATGCCTGGATTTGATTGTCCTATCTGACTTGTGATATTTTGTTCTGAGTATTGAGCTATGTATAAGTTATTCATTTGCCTTTGCATATTATCTGTGAATCTATGAATGGACGATAAGCATTATAGTTTATATTGCTTATCGAATATATTATCGTATTTGATCTGTGATGATTGAATGGTTGTGCACTGTTGTGTTAAACCCCTGGACCCCACTATACACACACCAATATGGATTTCACGAGGAAATCGGTTAAGTCACAGATTTTTGAAATAGTTTTGAATTTGAATTTTTAAATTCAAATGTTTTGGAAATGGAATCGGAATAAAAGTGAAAAACTTTTGGAATGAAATTTCAAGTTAAAATTTATTTTAATTTACTTGATTAAGTTTTGGAAATTAAATAAATTTATTTAAATTTAGATCCGAAATTTGGAATTGAATTCTATGATTTGAAATTAGGGATTAAAGATGTTATATCGGATATATATGAGTTAAACCACTTTTAAGTATTGTTTTTGGGAAATTGAATTAACCTAAATATTGTAACTTATAAAAAGGAAATCGGGTTTTTCCAAAATAAAGCTGTTATTTCTAAATGATAAAAAGATTTGGTTTCAAATCTTATTGAAAGGGATTTCAAGTTAAAACTAAGATAGTTTTCCAAGTTATAAATGAATATTTGGAAACAAATTTTGAAAATGAATGTTTGGGAACGATTTGAAAACTATGAGACAAATCTTTGAATTTAAAGATTTGATGAATTAAGCTTTTTGAAACGGGATTGTTTTGAAATCCGATAATGAATATTTATGAAAGTAAGTGAACATTATGAAATAAATCTTTTGTTTAAAAGATTTGAAATGGTAATTGGATTAAACCATTTGAAAGTAAGTTTTGAATTATTAAGTTGTGACTTAATTGAAATCCCATATCCATATGTTTTAAGTATTGCGCTCACTAGTTGGTTTAGCCGGGAAAGGACCTTTGTGTCGTATAACCCATTCCGATTATGTAATTCGACGTTATGGATAGCATTTGAAGACCGGTGTTGAAGACCGGGTATTTGCGAGAACGATAGGATGACCTATCGATGGTCTCTGCACTGAGTCGCGCCGGTATAGAGATTTCCTAAGTGATGGGAAGTCCGATCGGGATTGTGAATACCCGGATTTGCAAGGGCTTCGTAAGAAGTGCCTTCGGTTCTGTTCGAACCCGACACAGACTTGTATGGATTGTGTGTCTGACATTACATTTTGAGATATAAAGCAGATTTCTTTCAAATACATTTCTGTTGGTGGCGGAGAATTTATTCTTTTAGCTTAACACCCTTCTCTGAGACGTACGAGCTCAGAGGTTATGTAGTTGAAGGTTATCAGCGATATATTCCCAATTTGGTAATGTGACATGCTAAGTGTTGCTGTGAAATGATCATTGTTTGATCATTTGTGATATGATCATTTGTTTGATCATTTATCTTTGTGATCATTACTTTGATCATTTGTTGACCCAAAGTATGGCTTTGTACCAAAGCGTAGTTTTGTGGACGAGACTTCATCGAGCCTCACACCCCGAAAAGGTCAAAACAGGAAAGATGCAGCAAGGTTATTAGGGGGTAGCGCCCCTTTAGGGTATGTACATCTCCTTCTGGATAGAAGTGGTATCATGGTATGGAACCCAGATACTTACTTATATGGACATCACAAACCCATATATATCTTGTTTTGTGATTTGATGTTGGGGCCCCGGTTAAAGGTTGTTACAACCGGGAGGTGGCATACTCGTGTTAGTAGTTACCCAGTTAGGGGTAACCCGACCTTGTGTTGGCAGAGATCCGGTTAGGTTCTCGGGGACGTCCTTCCATAGGCCTTCTCATGTGGCAATGGGAAGTTCCTTGGCCTGACCATTTGTTGGAAATCCGAAGAAACAATACGAGCCTTGTACGGTTTTAGTTGTATTACCTGCTATGGAATGTGGCGGTAACCTGCTATTGAACATAGTAGCTATAGTAGGCATAAGTGCAGAATGCCTATGCTGGCTAAGATTTATATTCTACTTTCAAAATGTTTTCTGCACCGTGCACTTATAATAATAATATCAAAGAAATTTTCTGCGTATTAAGCATGTTTGACTATCATAAGAAGAAATCTCCTCCAAGTCTGCGTTTGCATTGTGTGTGTGGTGAGAGGTCTTATGGTAGTTTCATTTTCAAAAAGCATTGTGAATTTACTTTAAAATCTTTTATTGATTGAATTAAAAGATAAACTGTTTTTGTTGCTCACATCAGTCCCATGACTGATCCGGAGTTTATTGTTCCTTTCCTAAACTCTGGGTGCTCACTAATTTCTACACGAGCAGTGTAACGACCCGGTGTTTTCAACCATTCGCATCCGCACATGTCGGACTTGAATTGTTCAAAATACCGCGTTGTAAAAATAAATTTGGCAGAACTCAGAATATGCAGTAAATAATTAATCACAGAATCACAGACACAGAATCAGAATACTCGCAGCGGAATTAAAAAATACTTAGTGGTTCATGCAGCCACTATAAATAGTCTCAACAAATACAAATTACAAAGTCTTCCATCCCAAATATAGTTTAAATCATCAAATAAAAATCCCAAAGTCTTGATTTCATAAATAAGATAGCGGACAGAAAGAAGCAAACAACTTGAAAGGATCTACAGAAGTCCTAGCTCCGGGATGATGACTGAACTGCAACTCAGGCTGACCCGAGCGTAACATAAAACATAAGCACTCGAGTCAGGACATACATACTTATATAGTGTAAGCTAATTCAAGTGTACTGTATTATAGAGCAAGTAACTTAAAGGATGCTTGGGACCGCCCATCCTCTAAGGATCCGTTAAACTATTTACTATGTAGTATATTGCGCTATTATAATAGTGTCTAATTGTAAAATAAACTTACTTTTTAATAGCGTTAAGGGGTTACCCATATAGCCCTTAACACAAATAATGCCAATAGTCTATACAGTACCGTAATACCTCCTGATCGGGAAGCTACCAGAGGATACTCCATAGGTACGACACAAATAGAAACTCGTAGGAGGCTCGCTATGGTAGGTGACACGGCACAACTAGGCAATGCCAGGGTAGATATACCAATTGCTATCCGGACCGGTGGAAACGCGTAGCCGCAGTTACCGCCCACCTCGAACAACACTCCCAAATCAAAGGTGCGCACCAAAACAATCACAAGAGTAATAGAATGGTATACGAAGAAGTGCGTTCGATCAGAGGTGCTACCTCATTAATCCGAGAATCGCTCCTGTTTTAGCCACCTTATGCCAACTCACGGGAGTCGGGTCCACGTATTTACCTTAAAGAAACCGTCACCACCATCCTACTTCATTCTGGAATCTCCACCGCGTACACGGTTAGTCAAAGTGGTTTTCGGTATCGACAGAGAGTATGTCCATATCCGATCCCGGTCTCTTTGCCAACCAAACGTTATTATACACCGTGGTTATAGTTTAAAAATGGTATTTTTAAAAATCAAATATATTTCAAATACCTTCAATATCAAATTCTTGATTAAAACATTTCATTTGATAATATACCATTTCAACTTATTCAATTTAATTTGGAATTTATTGCTTTTAACAAACTTTAAAATCAATTTCTTCCTTTAAAACTATCCACAGTCCATTTCTTAATTTTTATTAATTACATATTTAAATTCCAAAAATTTAACTTATTCCCAAAATAAATTTCTATAAATTTAAATAAATCAAATTTCAATTTCTGCAGCACCTATGAAATGCTACCTAAAGTTTATGGGTTAAACAGTCCAATTTTAAAAGACAACATTTAAATGCTGTAATAGGTTATTAACTTATCAATTTAGTTTAAATTCCAAATACAACTTATTATCAATTATTTCTTAACTGAAGTCTCATCTTAACAAAAATCCAGAATTTTTCCAAATAAGTTATATTTATTTATTTAAAATCTTAACTCATTCAAAAATCATTTTTAAATCTTTATAAAAATCCTTTAAATACATTAAACCACAATATTATAAACTTCCATTTAAAAATAATTTTAAAATATTTCAGAAAAATATTATAGGAACCACGGGTCTGTATAAAATTTTCTAGCCTAGGTCAAGTGATACGGATTTATATCATTTCAATCCGCAATTTTACAAACCCCGGGTTCTATCATTTCAAACCCGCAATCCCAAGTTAAAATTAAACAGTTAACTGAATAAATGCATAATAATCATCGTTTTAGGCCTATCATTTCAGCCTTAACGATTTAAATTTATAGGGAACTTGCAGTGATGATTTAAATTAGTAAATAAACATTTAACAATATAACTGCAGAAATATTACAACAGATAAATAACTGATGAGGTGTCAATTTAAATGGAGTTTAACATCCTACGTTATATTACAGACAGATAACAGTTAAATAATAATTTACACATACACTTGCGATAATTCACAGAAATATAGGCATGTTTGTCTGGTGAGAAAAACTCACCTGAAGGCTGTAGAAAATTTGATTCAAGCGAAAATAAAAATCCAGCGAAAAAGAAACGCACAGAGGGTAGCGATCAAATTTCCCCGGATGTCACGCCTAGATTCAAATCTATAACAAGATCCAAATACCGAATACGTGACTTTTAAAATTTATGGTCAAAGCAAATATTTGAAACAATTGGAACGAATATAGTCAAAGAAATTTGGCACGATACGCTCGACCACTACACCACCCTACTTGACGAACAACTCGGCCCAAAAATAAATTTTTTTTCTCTACCTTTTATATATATACTCTATTATTTAATTAAACAAAACGCACAACCACCACATTACTAAACTTCAACTGGAAGTATGCATAAGGTCACGGCCCAAGCCTATATCAACTAAGAATGCACGCTCACTGTAACCCAAAAGAAATGCAAATACTTCACTCCCTTATTTTTTTCCCTTCACGCAAAAACACACTGCCTATTTCCTACTAGATTTGCGTGTACACATGCAAAAGTTTTCACCCAGCCTATACTACGAACTAATGCATGGATAGTACATTATTTGATCTGCACGTTACTTCGTTCCTCTTTTTTTTTTTTTTTTTTTTGCCTTCATGCCTTTGCAAAACACGTTCATGCACTCAGTTCCTCTTCCTCCTTAAAATATGCATTCAGGCCTACGCATGCTCTCTCCTTGAAATAAAGACATGGTTGTTCATAACCAAGATTCAAAGGCTACTTAGATTTAAAGAATGAATTGCCCTTGTAACAGCGATGAAGTTGTAAAATGTTATACTGGATAAAATGTCTTCAGCGAGTGCAATATGAAAAAAAAAAAAAAAAATCGGTGCTACATATATGTAGCAGAAGACATGTGAAAATGGTCGCTTGAAAAAAAGTGAAAAATAAATAGTACTATTTTTTTCAATGAACATTGTTGACTTTCTATTTTGTTTAACCCAAAACTAAGTATGATATATACAATGAATAACCCATTTTTCCGTAGTGATAGTACGTGTAAACTTTAAGCTAGCATTAAATTAAATCTGGGTCAACTACACCATCTCTTTGCACACACATATTAGATTTCTACAGATGCGATGACTCATAAATTTCCAAAGTTTGTCAACTAGATCGGGTGAAGTAGATGGGTTGGAGTGGCCGAGCATATCAAATGAGAATCACAGAATAGAAGAGAAACAAAAGAAAAGGAAACAGAGAGAAGTTATGATGTCATACCTGGAGCAAGCAACAAGCGAAGAAGGCTACGGCAAAACTGAGATTTGTGGAGAGAAAAAAATATGCGTACAAGGCTTTATATATTCAGTGAGATTATGCAAAGATGGTA
Organism: Allium cepa; assembly: GCA_030765085.1. Classification (NCBI taxonomy): domain Eukaryota; kingdom Viridiplantae; phylum Streptophyta; class Magnoliopsida; order Asparagales; family Amaryllidaceae; genus Allium; species Allium cepa. The sequence continues at coordinate 952,672,283 of CM060941.1, read as the reverse complement.
AGTGTAAATCACAAGGCAAGAAATAAATGAGATCAAGGACTAAATGGATACGAAGGTGTGATTGAAAATAAACAGAGAGGCATGCGAAATTAAAGGTGAAGAGGCAAGCGAAAAATGGGTGATTACTTTCCAGTTCTCCATGTTTGAACGTTATCTTTTCTTTTGTACACACGGTTAAGGCTTGTGAAATCTAGCAAGATTTTTTTTCTTGAACGTTGCGCGTGATTTATTTCCAGTTATACAAAAATTTGATTAAATGCATGCGTTGATTAAAGTGGATAATCAATAAGCAATTAAAATTTGCTTTGCACTGAATAGGCAACGAAATAATGTTTTACACAATTATGTTTGATCAGTTACTATATTTGTTGCAAGATTTCTTTTTGTTGAATGGATAAGACTGCGTGATTTTGTAGAGAAGAAATGGCAAGAGAGAAAAATTGATGTTGGGCAAAGGAGCAAATCAGATACGAAAAAAAAACAAGGCAAAATTAACAGAGGATATGCACGTTATTAAAAATGCCAGTTATACAAAATCCAGATTAAATGCATGCATCGATCTTTCTTTCTTTTAGATGAAAGGCCGAGAGAGATAAGATGGAAGATTATGTACGTGATTAATATTTCCAATATCTTATATGCAATAAATATAGCCTGCGTGATTAAAGGAAGAAACGGCAAGATATACATTTGTCCAATTCTAAATTTAAAAGCTGCGTGATTTAAAACTGCCAATTAATGAAAAGATTTGATTTTATATGCGTGATATTCATTGCCAGTTTATAAATTTTGATTTCAACATTTTTTCATTTAATAGTTGCGTGATTGTAGATTGAAGAAACGGCATTTGGAAGAACTGATATTAGGCAAGAGATTGATTTTAGGCAAAAGATATTTGGATGAAAAGTTATATACAAAAGTTTAAAACAAATTTTGACAGTTAAAACAAAAGTAACGTTTGTTATAAAATCACTAACTGATATTTTAATCCATAAAGATATTTAAATATGATTTTTACTTTATATGCGTGATTATAGGAACGAAAAATTTTATCTTGCAAAATAAAGGCAGTGGAAACAGAGAGATATAAATAGGAATGTGAGAATTTGAAAAGATAGGCAAGGTTAAATTTGAATGCATGAGTTGATTTTAGGCAATCAAATATATTGGTCCATTTAGGTTGCGTGAATAAATGAATACAGTGACATGCTCAAGAAACAAAAAGGTAAGAGGCAAATGCCAAAAATGTTAAAAGAATAAAATTTTGTGTCACGCGCAAAGGAAGGCAAAATTGATTTTCTTTCAAATGATATATGCATGATTTAAGAAGAAATATATGGTATGTTTAAATCAAAAAATGGAAGAGTTGATTATTATCATTATATTTTAAAGAACAGTTACAAACAGATTTGAACGTTTCTCTTTTATATATGGAAATTTGATTTCAACATTTGATACTATTTAATAGTGGCGTGATTTTGAATGCAGACCATTGATACGATATTTTAAATACATATAGATGTTGAAATATGATTTTTAAAATACGCCAAACTGACGCAATACAAACACCCAAAAAAATACGTTTTTAATTTATACGTTGATTATGTTACTTATACCATAAATTTTACGCGTCCTATAAACGCGAAATCCAACAGTTCATTAATACACTAAATTCTTCAAAATTATTACTTAACAAACTTAATTGGTTTTCACATATTATATATATATACAAAATTCCTTTTATTAAAATTCAAATGGGGTTGTCTTTTAACAAATTTAACCGTTTCACACTTTAAATTTCCATATTTAGTATTTTAAGGAAATGATTTAAATCAAACTATATATGTATATAAATTGGGAAGTAAATTTTACTGGAAAGAGAAAAATAACGGATTAAAGTTATTCCCTAAATTTAGGCGCCCTTTTTAACGCGTAATTTCCCAGTTCATTTATACACAAAAAAATTCGAAATTCTGACCATGCTGAGACTCGAACTCGTGACCTGTCGTGAATAGCCCAGATGTCTTAACCACCTAAGCTATTAATGTTTTCTTAATTAAACTTGATTTTGCTAGATATTAAGTTATTTACCATCTTCGACAAAACCCCAAATTTCCAAATTAAAGTTGATTCTTAACCATGTCAAAATTTCAGAGATCTTATTATTTAATTAAAAATTTGGTCAATTGTTTTTTTTTATTTTTAATCACTTTAAATAAACCCCAAATTTTTTTTTTAGAAAAATACAAGTGAAAAATACTTGTTAAAAAAATTGGGCTGTTACAAGCAGTCTAGAGTTGGGTTTTTCATATAGTTAGGTTCAGTGAATTATCTGGAGTTAGTTCAGTCCTTGGTTCGCACCAGTCTTGCCTAGCTTGGTGCATTGTTATGGGGAGTTCAAGCTATTGCTGGATTGGTTCTTGGAGATGGAGTTCAGATTTGGAGTTCTTCGTTGAAGACTATCTTAGAGTTATTTATTCCGCTACTAGTGTTATCTATTTTCTTTCCGCTGCTATTTTATTGTATCTCTGATGTATATTGATATTCATTGTATCAGTCTGTTGTATCAGTATTGTATATCAATGTATTATTCTTTTATTCCGCTGTGTTGTTTACTTAATGTTGTTATAAGCTCCGGCGAATCGGATTTGAACGGTCGAATCTACGGCATTCGAATACGATTTGAAGTATGGATGTCGATTTTCGAGCGGGCAAAATCTGTGACGTCACATCAATGCTAATTGTAAAGGAGTTTCACCCCTTTATTAGAATATTGGCGAGACCGCCAATTCACTATAAAGATCATCCGAAGTGGAGTTATGGGATACTCCAGAATCGAAAGAAAATGAATAGTGAGGGATACGAACGAATTTCGGAACCGCAGGGAACGTTCCAAAATTCGAAAAGGAAGAGATTCAAGCTCAAATGAAAGTGATTCTGTAAATCAATTTTACCATACATTCTAAGTTTTGCCTAGAGCTAAAGCTCTGATACCAAACTGTAACGACCCAGTATTTTCAACCATTCGCGTCCGCACATGTCGGACTTGAATTGTTCAAAATACCGCGTCGTAAATAATTTTTTGGCAAAACTCGGAATATGCAGTAAATAAATCACAGACACAGATATCAGAAATCTCACAGCGGAATTTAAAATACTTAGTGGTTCATGAAGCCACTAAAAATCTCAACCAAATAAAATTTTACATGGTTTAGAATCTCCAATACAGTTTAAAACATCAATAGAAATCCAAATATTCCAAAGTCTCCATTACATAAATAAGATATAGACTGAAAGATTTTGCCAGCAGCTCGAAAGATCTACAGAATGTCCTAGCTCCGGGAAGAAAACTGAAATTGCAACTCAGGCTGACCCGAGCGTAAAATAAAACATAAACACTCGAGTCAGGACATGCATACTTATATAGTGTAAGTTAATTCAAGTGTACTGTAATATAGAGCAAGTAACTTAAAGGATGCTTGGGACTGCCCATCCTCTAAGGATCCGTTAAACTATTTACTATGTAGTAATACATCGCTATTATAATAGTGTCTATTTGTAAATTAAACTTACTTTTAAATAGCGTTAAGGCTTTACATTTTCCACCTTAACACAAATAATGCCAATAGTCTATACGGTATCGTAATACCTCCTGATCGGGAAGCTACCAGAGGATACTCCATAGGTACGACACAAATAGAAACTCGTAGAAGGCTCGCTATGGTAGGTGACACGGCACAACTAGGCAATGCCAGGGTAGATATACCAATTGCTATCCGGACCGATGGAAACGCGCAGCGCGCAGCTGCCGCCCACCTCGAACAACACTCCCAAATCAAAAGTGCGCACCAAAACAATCAGAAAAGTAATAGAATGGCATACAAAGAAGTGGGTCCGAGCAGAAGTGCTACCTCATTAATCCGAGAATCGCTCCTGTTTTAGCCGCCTTATGCCAACTCATGGGAGTCGGGTCCACGTCTTTACCTCAAAGAAAATGTCACCACCATTCTACTTCATTCTGGAATCTCCACCGCGTACACGGTTGGTAAAGTGGTTTTTGGTATCGACAGAGAGTATGCCAAATATCCGATCCCGGTCTCTTTCACAACCAAACGTTATTATAACCCGTGGTTACAGCTTTTAAAATGGTATTTATACTTTACAAATCAAAATATATTTCAAATGCTACAATATCAAAATATTGTTTTTAAACATTGGTCATTTTACAATATACCATTTAAATCTATTCAATTTATTTAGGAATTGATTGCCTTTTTCTCCCTTTCTAAAATTAAATTCTTCCATTTAAAACCATTCAAAGTCAATTCCTTATTTTTATTAATTACATATTAACTTCCAAAATTTAAACCCATTTCCCCAAAGATTATTTACATAAATTTATTTTTAAATAATTAACATCCCAGTTTCTGTAGCACTTATGAAATGCTACCTAAAGTCTATAGGTTAAAACAGTTCGTTTATAAAAGACAGCATTTAAGTGCTGTAATAGACTATTAACTTAACCATCAAGTTTTAAATTCCCAAATATAACTTTTTATCAATTATTTACTTAACTTAAACCATATTTTTAAAAAAATTCAGAAATTCCCAAAATAAGTTATATTCCAAAATTTATTTAAACATTTATTTATTTATTTAACATTTTTAACTCATTCAAAACATTATAAATCTTATAAAAATCCTTTAAATATATTTAAACCAGAATATTATAAACTTCCATTTTAAAATAAATTTAAAATATTTCAGAAAAACATTATATAAACCACGGGTCTGTATATAGTTTTCTAGCCTAGGTCAAGTGATACGGATTTATATCATTTCAATCCGCAATTTACAAAACCCCGGGTTCTATCATTTCAAACCCGCAATCCCAAGTTAACAAATCAAATTTAAACAATTAAATAATATATATGGATAATAATTGTCGTTCAGGCCTATCATTTCAGCCTATAACGATCTCAATTTACAGGGAACTTGCAGTGATGATTTAACAGTAAATAAGCATTAAATAATACAACTGCAACTATATTACAACAGATAAACAACTCATGAGGTGTCAATTTAAAATGGGGTTTAACATCATACGTTATATTACAGACAGATGACATTTAATAAATAATTTACATATACATTTGCGATAATTCACAGAAATATAGGTATGTTTGTCTGGTGAGAAATACTCACCTGAATGCTGCAGAAAAATTTGATAAAAATGGAAGTCTTTCGGAAAAGAAACGCACAGTGGGTAACGATCAAATTGATGCGGAGTCTGCTAACAGATATATATATACTTTTGAAAGAGAAACGAATTAATAACAATCAAAACGAAATTAAGAAAATTTCAACATGAAAGTTTCAAACAAAACGGGACGAACGGAAACAATTCGACCCGTAGGCTCGACTACTCCACCCCCACTCGACCAATGTTCCCGGTGATATACCTTAATGGATTCAAAACTATATGTTCACACAAAAAGTGCACGCACTTCCTACCTACTAAATTTGCATGCGTGATCCAAGATTTTTTTTTTTAAACGTCCCTGCCTATCTACAAAATTTACATGCATGATCTCAGTAATATGAACTCATTTCCCACTATCATGCTGGTGGAACAATTAGGCAGTGCAGAGAAAATTTAGACATAGGCTATATAATAAAATTCATGCATATAGGTGGCCGCGAAATCAACAGTGGTGTGGTTTGCATTTATGTATGTGGTTCCTATATTTTTCTTTCCCTAACATATATATCAATTTCCCTTTCAACACATGAACTAGATTTTGCAAACTTATAAAACATTTTGAAAAAAAACTGAATGCATGCTTCTACAATATATATGCACGGCCGAAAATTTCAAAACATAAATGCATGTTTTAAACATTTTTATGGTCGTGATGCATGTACAGGTACACTCACTATCTCTCCACTCCCTCTTCCTTTCCTCTCCTTCCTCTGTTTTATATATTATTATTATTTTTTCCTTTGCCCTGTTATAAATATGTTCTGCAACACGTTCAACATCCCATGCAAAAATGAAAAACTCACGCAACCATATGTATCAAAGTATTGCAGGCTTAGATGATTTCACCCACTACAGGGACGAAACCAAGTCAGCGGGAAAAAGGAAAAAAAATATGGCAAGGACAGGTGGTGCAGTCGTGGAGGAGATAGAGCGGTCGAGTAAAATAAATGAATCTGAATCAAAGAAGACAGAAAAGAAAAAAAGGAAAAAAAGTATAATATATAAAACAGAGGAAGGAGTGGAAAGGAAGAGGGAGAGGAGAGATAGTGAGTGTACCTGTACATGCATCACGGCCATAAATTTTTTTAAAACATCCATTTATGTTTTGAAATTTTCGGTCGTGCATATATATTGTAGAAGCATGCATTTAGTTTTTTTTTCAAAATGTTTTACAAGTTTGCAAAATCTAGTTCATGTGTTGAAAGGGAAATTGATATATATGTTAGGGAAAGAAAAATATAGGAACCGCATACATAAATGCAAACCACACCACTGTTGATTTCGCGGCCACCTATATGCATGAATTTTATTATATAGCCTACGTCCAAAACTTTCCTCTGCATCTCATAGTTTAGCCTTCTTCTTCTTTTGTGCTGAAGCCTCTATCAGGTAATGGTTTTACTTTTTCTTTTCTTCTTCCAGTTTTTCCCTTTCTTCTTCTTGTTGTTCTCTGTTTCCCTTTTGCCTTGCTCGGCTACTTCTCCACCACGTCACGTCCCTCTAAGTTTTCATAACCGATCTTATATCCCGAACAAGCCCATGGTTAATATATTATAATATTTTTCTAAAAATTATTAAGTATTTTTGAAATAAAATTTATGTAATTTAACTAAAAATTTGACTTAAGGCTTTAAAATTTTAAAGGTGTTTTGTTTTCTATAAGTTAAATTTTTGTAAGTTAATAATTGGTTTTAAAGTGAATTTAAAGATTTTATTTACGATAAATGACATAATAATTAAATTTGATTTAATATGGAGTTGAAATCTAACCTAGAAATTTTAATAAAAGTTTTTTCTGAAAATGGATATGTTTGGTATAATAAATAATGTACATTGAATTGATAAAATGAAAGACGGTTGAAATGGAACATTTTGGAATAACTATTATTTAACTTGAATCATAGTTGAATTGATGTCTAAGTGAATAAAGTTGTGAAGAAAATTTAGTGTATATTAACTATAAAAAGGAAAAAATATATTTATGGAACGGATGTGTTTTGTAAGTAAATAATTGAAAATGTTGTTTTCAAATGGAAAGGTGAAATTTCCATTTATGACTTAACTTGAAAATTGGATATTGGGTTTTAAATAAAATTGTTAAGTTAAGTAAATAAATGAGAATTTAGTTTTATTTAGGAAGTGGGTATTTTTAAATTAAGTGTAAAGTTATTTGGAAAAATATATATACAAGTTAAGTAAAATTGGGAAATTCTGACTTACAAATGATTCATAGTAAATTTGGATATTTTATTTATAAAATTTATTTTATTTAATCATAAGATAAATGGTATCCAAATGAACATTTTTATGAAGCAGGAATATGATTTAATAAGTTAAGAATGGTTAAAAATTTAAATTTTTATGTTTCTGAATTCGACAATGTTTTGAAATTAAAGTGGCAGAGACGTGTTGTATTTATGAACAGAGAGAGTTTGCATTAGGCAGAGACGCAAGTTTTGTGTAAATACATATTTTTCAAATTAGATAAGTTGGACATGCCGTTGGAAAAAAAAAAGGAAAAAAAAATGAAAGGAAACAAAAGAGAATACCCATTACCTGTAGCTTGCAAAAGTTCTTGAGAAGAATCAGAGGAGGTGTAAAGTTTATGTAAACGAGGCTAGTATTTATAAAGAGGAGTTGCTTTGTATGCAAGGAAGTGAAGTATACTTGGTCCAAAATGGAACATAGGCACGGCATGTAGGAAAACAAATAGGTGAAAATTGGCAAGAGATCTCTAAAAAATATATGCGCGATTTACTTTCCAGTTTGTTATGCTTGAACGTTGTTTCTTTTTTTTTGTCTAAAAGGATGCTACAAAAATTTTCAGCAAGATTTTGGAACGAAAAGTTTTATACAAAAATTAAAACCCTAATGAAAGCTATGGAAAAAGGTAACGTTTTGCTATAAAACTACTGACTGATTTATAAATCCATATAGATATTGCAGTATGCATTTTAAAATACGCCAAACCGACGCAATACAATACGCCCAAAAGTTTATGCAAAAGTAACATTTTTTATTTATACGTTTATGCGTTACTTATACCATTACAATGCGTGCCCTTTTTAAACTCGAAATTATCAGTTTATTAATATGCTATAAATTCTTAACATTTATTACTAAATTAAAAAGATAAAACTTTGGTTACATCTCTCTCTATTCTTATTACCATAAAAAGGCGATTTATTATCCAAATGGACCAAATATTACAAATTTTTAAAGCAAGTATATAATCCAATTTTTTATTTATTTTTATTTTTATTTTTATTCCCATTTAGAGTTATCCTTAAACAAAGTGAAACTTTCATTTATTATTTAGCATTTTGGAAATGATTTGATCAAATTAATATATATATAAATTGGGAAGTAAATTTTACTGGAAAGAGAAAAATAACGTAAGACATATGAGTAAAGAGAAAAACGCATATGAAATAGGCAAGCAGATAAGAGAATGGATACTGCGCATGACTGAGATTTAGGAGAAAATTGTGTTTTGAAAAATGCAAGAAATAAATTTTGTTGAATGGAAAAAAAATCTATGGAAATCAAATTTTTAAAGTAATGCGTTGAATTTAGAGGCAACATATTTGATTTGAACGCTAGAATATTCATTCCCTCTAAAAACACATGCCATTTACTCATTTACACTAAGGTCATATTTTTAAGAATGTGTACCATAGGCATAATATTTTATGCCCAAAATATACCGAAATAACGGATTAAAATTCTATACGTTTTCTTATATATATATATATATATATATATATATATATATAACACGGTATTTATTCCCTAAATTTAGGCGCCCTTTTTAAGGGGTAATTACCCAGTTCATTTATACACTAAAAAATTGAAATTCTGACCGTGCTGAGACTCGAACTCGTGACCTGTCGTGAATAGCCCAAATGTCTTAACCACCTAAGCTATTAATGTTTTCTTAATTAAAACTTGATTTTGCTAGAAATTAAGTTATTTACCATCTTCGACAAAAACCCCAAATTAAAGTTAATTCTTAACCATGTCAAAATTTCAATGATCTTATTATTTAATTAAAAATTTGGTCAATTGTTCTTATTTTTATTTTTAATTACTTTAAAATTTATATTTCTATATAATAAACCCCAAAGTTTTTAAAATACAAGTGAAAAATACTTGTTAAAAATTTGGGCTGTTACAGTATCACTTGACCATAGGACAGAAAATTTTACACAGACACCATCGGTATATATATAATTATTTTGAAAATGATTTCTATGGTTTGGATATTAAACGGTTTAATGAATATTAAATTTTGATATTATATAAATATTATTTTATATATCCATATATAGTTTAAATTTTGAATTTAAGCTATGTATAATATGTTAAATAAAAATGAATAAGTTGGAAATAAAATGAATAAGTTGGAAAAAATGGAGTTTGATAATTTATATTATATGTTTAAGTATAGGTTTAAGATCTTGTGTATATATAGAGTCTAAATGATTTAAATTGATTAAGATTGGGAGTGAAATTGGAAATTTATTTGGAATAGAGCTTAATTAAGAATTTAACTTCATAAGTTGATGTAAAATTTATTAACTTGAAATTTTAAAAAGATATGATATCTATAACTGAATTTTTATTCAAGATGAATTAAACGAATATTTCTAGCATAAATAAATTGAAGGAAATGATTAAGTTGTTAGTAATTGGAGTTTTATTTTAAATGATTTTTGATTTATTATGTAAACATTTCAAAGAATAAATAATAGGACAATGAATTGTTGAATATGAATTTCCAACCTTAAGTTTTGGAGTTGTTAAATACTCCAAGTTAGAAATATATTAAATTGAAGTGGTTTATTCAACTGAAAGTGAATTTAAAATTTATGGTTTAGACTAAAATTTTAAATGAATAAATTGTAAAGTCACGGAAACTATTTTATAAAGAAATTTTAAATTCAAACTGTTTTATTTTATATACTGTTGAATATCCAAACCATTTAAGTTTTGAACGTTATGGTTTTGAAACTATGGATTTCGAAATATTATGTTGAAAGTTAAATTTCAAATATTTGGTTTCAAGGTATTATAAATCTTAAAAGTGGCATGATTTTGGAAAAGAAATATATTTGAAATAAAATGATATCATATTTATTTGGGTTTTAAAAGGAAATGATATCGTATTTATGGGTTTTGAAATGGATAATTATATTCTGGTTTTGAAAGTATAATTATTTTTAAATGACCGTGGTGTTATATAACGTTTGGTTGTTGAAGAGACCGGGATTGGAAGTTGTCATACTCTCTGCCAACTCCGAAAACCACTTTAACAACCGTGTACACGGTGGAGATTCTAGAATGAAGTAGGTTGGTGGCGGCGTTTCCTTTAAGTTAAATACGTGGACCCGACTCCCGTAAGTTGACATAAGGTGGCTAAAACAGGAGCGATTCTCGGGCCAAGCGGGTTAGCGCCCTTTATCGGACACTCCTCTTCGATACTATACTCTGACTTTGGATTGATTCGGTGGCCACCTTTACTTTTGATTTTAGGGGGAGTTTGTTCGAGGTGGGCGGTAGCTGCAGCTACGTTTTACCACCAGCCCGGATGCGTAATTGGTATATCTACCCAGGCATTGCCTAGTTGTGCCGTGTCACCTACCCTATCGCGCCTTATACGATTTTGGTTTTGTACCATACCTTTGGTGTGCCCTCTGACAACGCCCAGTACGGGGGAGATTACGGTACTGTATAGACTATGGGAATATATTATGTGTTAAGGTGGAAAATGTAAAGCCTTAACGCTATTTAAAAGTAAGTTTATTTTACAATTAGACACTATTATAATAGCGAAATATACTACATAGTAAATAGTTTAACGGATCCTTAGGATATGTAAATCCCGAGCATCTCTTGAGTTACTGCACTCATATTCATTTCTGTTAATTTAACTTACATAAGATCCTTTAGTTCTGACTCGAGTGTTTTGTCTTTTCAATTCGCTCGGGTCAGTCCGAGCGTTTCAGGATTTGAAGATTTTTCTGGAGGAAGAAGACGAAGATTTCATTACTATTATTATTATATATTATATGGTTCCACTACACTGTATTCCGCTGCATTAATATTATTGGTATATGAACTCTGATATTTATTGTATTAAGAAGAATCAAATAATTGTAAACAGTTTCATGAATTGTATATTTATTATTATATTTTATCCTTCCGCTGTGAGATTCTGTTTTGTTTAATTCTTTCTCCTTTTTCTTATTTACCCCATAACAATCCGTCCTTCCGTATGATTTGAATTGGCACGTGTGTCGATTTAAAGCGTGCGAAAAGGCGGGATGTTACAGAATATTAGAATTCAATCTAAATTGAATATTAAACCAATTGAAAGTAAATTAATTTGGTAATGTTGGTTATGCATTGGTTGTTAGATGGTTGTTAGTTGATTGTATAAAAAATTCATATGAAATTGAATTATTAAAATTGAAAGCTAAATTATTGAATTCAAATGGGAAGTTAAGTGAATTTAAATAGAATTGATTTGATTTGATTTGGAAGTGAACAAATTGGAATATTAATTAGTGAATGTAAACTAATTGAAAATGAATAATTGAATGTTAGTTAAGTCCAATGTTAACGAACAAAATGTGAATTAAATTGAAAATGAATTCAATGAATGTTAATGAGAAATGAATTTATATTGATTCGGTTATGGATATATTAGATAGATATTGGGTTGTTGGATTTTAGTTGGATGATAGTTGTTTGATGATTGGATTTGTTGCTTTTGATTGCATTTGCTATATTGGCGTATATAGTTGTTGTATTGATATATGTTGTATATTGATATTACTTTCATATATACATCTTTCTCATGGTTTTTGAGTGTTTAGTAGATGCATATGGCGCTTGCTTCGCTTTTGGAGCTCGCTTTCATGCTATTTTAGCCGTATATGCTCGCTAATAATATATAAGGCACACATCTCGGATTAATATCGTACTTATATACTTTTTTCCCTTCGGGATGCCTCATTCTTGAAGATGAGATGTATATTTGTGATATATACATACATATATATATATATATATATATATATGTTTTGATCCTACTACGATCGAACTGCGCAAAGAAGACGTTGGCAATTTTTTTTGAAAATTTGAGGTGTTGGAAATTTTTGAGAATTTTGGAAAAATATGGATTTTGAGTTATAAAAGTTAAACAATATTGGTTGGTTTTGAAAAGATAACTATAAGTGGATTTGAAACATAGAAAAGTTTTTATAAGAAGTTTAACTGATGGAGTTTAAAAAAGTTAAAAGGTTTAAAAAGATTTGATTTCTAATTTGAACGAATTGTTTTGAAAAGTTAATGGACTTTATGACTTTTTCTTACTTGGTAATTTCGAGGACGAAATTCTTTTAAGTAGGGGAGAATGTAATGATCTAGAATTTCAGTCATTTGAAATTCATATATTTAATTGATTTTAAATATTTAAAAGTAAATTTTATAAGTCGAATAACTTAAATTTCGAATATCTAGATTTAATTGGATAATTAAATTGTTAATTTAATATCTGAAATTGAGGAAATAATTAGAATTTGGATTTAATGTGAATGAAATGATTTACAAAGTTGAAATAAATTCTATTTGAATTAGAATGATGTTAGAGAACTTTTAAATCGAATTAAAAATTAAATTGTAGAAATTGAATATTTTAATATTTAATTGACAAGTGAAAATAGCCATTTTCATACAGGCACGGATTTCGACAAAACTAGTTTCAACGGATCCGTAATGTTAAATTATTGTAGGACTTCAAATTTCGTGTCAATTGGATTTACGGTTTGTCGGGGGCAAGCTAAAACGCGTACAAATCTATTTAAGTGAATTTTAAATTTAAATTTGTCGATTCAAAAACCTATCTTTGAAATACGATCAAATTGGCTTCCGATATATATATTCCATTGCGTTCGAAACAGGGATAAAACATTATAAACGTCAAGAGGCACGCTTCATTTCGAGTTCGAAAATTTTGATGGTGAATAGTGTCGATAAATTTTCTATAAAAGCCCTTGATTTTCTTCATTTTACACCAAACCTTAATAAACTAGGTCTGGCCGCCATTTTTGTTTCAATGGCCTGGAAACTCTCTCTTTCCTCCTCCTTTTTCTTCCAATCCATCATCTTATACCAAAAACCGTCAACTACAATATTGTAGGGCTCATCGAGATCTTCTAGATCAACGGTTATGATTGGATTTCGCCATGGATTGACGACAAATAGTTTGCGTTCATTATGTGTTCGAGCATGATTTTACACGCGTATGGTCGACCGAGTTCGTCGCCGTTAGGGGCGGGGGTGTGTGGCGCGACGTGCTTTTGTCTGGATGTTGTTGATCGTCCTCCGATCATCTATAGGAGGAGCGGCATTGAACAATGGATCGGCGATGTTGGTTCTTCGACCTGTACGTGCCTACGAGGAAGAAAAACAAGAACGGTTGTTACCTTTATTCCAGAAACGTGCGGCCAGATGTTAGAATTTTTTTTTCAAATAAAATACAATGAAGTTGATTTATATTTAAAATCGTATAATCTTTAAAAAGCTATAAATTTGTCATACGAGGTCCGTATATGACGAAACGAGTTGCATGGTCCGTATTGACGAGTACTAAATTATAGAGCTAGATTGTGATTTATTTGAGCTAGTGAAAATTTTGGTTGAAATTAAACGCTTGTTTAATTTTAACAGGAATAAATCGTTATCGAGACGGCTACAAGCAATGTGAGTACAACTCACTCTTTCTGACTCACTGATATTTTTATATAAATGAGAAATAGTTTATTATATGATGACTGATGATTGATGATTGTCTGTATGATACATGATATATTGATTGGTATTTGGATATATATATATATACCTGCCTAGTGGAGCAGATGACCCTATACGTTCCCGTGTATGAGCGGATGACCCTTTGTACGCGCGTCTGCCTTGTAGTGGACATTGTACACATATTCTAATATGTATGTTTGTTCCAGGTGACAGTTTAGAGGGATCCAACTAGATTCCTCACCAATGTTGATTTATTTATAGATATTATGCTACATTCTGTTATCATATGATATATGATGTTTTGATGCCGTGATTGTTATTTTATTGCTGTTACGGCATTGGGCCTATTTTGGTAATTTAAAAATATTAAAGCAATGATTTTTAAATTTAAAAAGGATTTTTCAAAGAGATTTTGAAAATATACGTTTTATTGAATTTTGAACTGTTAAGGAAATTGATTTATTTTAAATAAATAAATGTTATAATTTTTATTGTTATGGAAATTTATAATTTTTGGGAAATATAATAAGAATATGATTTTTGAAATAGGAAGTTAACTATTTTGTAAGTAGTATAAAATGAGGTTTATAATTTATTATAAATGGTTTATATGTAGGATTTATAAAACTGGAGTTTTATAAATCAAAGTGATGAAATAATAAAGGAGTTTTGAAGTGTTTGAAATGAAGTTATAAATGGATTTTTATAAGTAAATAAGATTTATAATTGTGAAGTTATAAATGAATGGGTTTTGTAAATAATGGATTATAAGTATCTAACATATAAATTGGACTTTGGAATATAAATAAATATATATAGAATTGGTAAATAATGGGATTTTATAAACTGAAGTTTTTATAAATAGAAATGGAATTTATAAACATTGTTTTATAAATCCGGAATCAATTGAATTTGATAAGTTAATTATTATAGTTATTAAAGGAATTATATCCATGATTTTGGACAGTGGATAATCCTTTAATAAAAGCGTAATAGTAACAAATTTGAGTAGGTATTAAATCCACGATTTTGGATAGTGGATTTTACTTTAAAATAAAATACATAGAAGTATTAAATTTGGTGAACGAACTATATTCAAGATTTTGGACAGTGAATAATATATTAAATAAATGTTTTGTAAAGTGATCATTTAAATTGAATTTGAACGATTTGAATATATTTTAAAATATGTTGAATATCGAAACCATATATTTCAACATTCATTGTTGAAATAGACGTTTTCGAGAAATAAGGAAATGATGGACTATAACACTGTTGTTATAGTAAATGATTTTCGAAAGGAAATGTTTTTGTATAGTATTGGGGTTTATATATCTATCTTATTTTCGAATCCTTATACTAGTGATCTTTGATTGTCATAACGATATTTTACGCAACATTCATTTTGACCCAAATAAAAGATGTTTAAGAGAACGGTTTCCTCAAAGAATAAAATATATACCTAATCGTGATTTAAGTATATGCAATATTTTTTAAGTGTTGAAAATAATTGATTTGTGAATTACTTCATGTTAAATAAGTATATGGAAATGTTTTATAATATTGAAAAGTTGAAATGGTTTGAGAATATAATTTTTAAAGATAATCTAAAGTGAATATTTGGCAAATAGTTTAATTAATAAAAGATTAATTAAAAGGGCCCAGTGATTGTTATGGTGCTGAATATTTGTTTGTTTGCTTTAATAGTTAAATAATCGACTGTCAAACATTTTTCATATTTTAGTTCCTCGACTTGATGTGGGAATTATTTAGTCGTACACTTAGTACGTAGCCTTCTGCGTAGGCTTGATCATCAGTTTTGTTGAGGATGTTGATTCGTATAGTGCGGAGTGTTACTCCAATCTATCGAGCTTCTTTCTTGCCCGAAGGATAGCAAGTTAAAAGTTAGAGATGTGATAAGTCTATGAGACTTAGTTTCTGTGTGAGGTTGAGAAACGCTTTTGCGTTGTTGGTGTGAAGAGACTGGGATCAGATTTATCTGAAAGCCACTTCGGACCAACGTATATGCGACGATTGTGTAGGTTGCTTGTGATGATATTGATATTCTGGATTTTCATTGTGGGGGGCTTCTTGTTGATTGTTTGGGGTTAAAATCCCAATATGCATATAGTAACAGTGGTCTCTTCATTATGGAATATCCAATGCAAGGACCATTCGCTACTAATCCTAGGGTTTTCCCGACAGGATGTTGTAATGGTTCGTAAATTTTGATAAATAAATTGGTTGAATTGATAAGATTTTTGTAATTAAATTTAGAAAGAATGAAATTTTTTATAATTTATAATGAAGTAAATGTTAAGAATGAATTTGAGCCATGGTTATTAAGAACTAATTATTGACAATTTAAGTAAAATCACAATGAAAATGAAATTGTGTATATTGTTGCACTTGGTATGAAATAAAAATATAAAATAAGTAAATAAGTGTAAGTGCTGTATAACTAAAGGAATTTGTATATTATTAATAGTAATTGATTGAATTCGGTAATATGTATGTAATTATAAAATTTGGTTGAAGTATGATAAACCTATGTGTAACCTTGGCTTGTAAACAATTATTATGAGTTACCTGTTTCATTTGTTGATTGAATTGGAATGGGAAGTAAAATTCTAATAAAAATATAATTAAAGGTTACATTAATAGGAATGATAATGTGTTAAGTAATAAAAAGTAAACAATACTAGTCAAGATTAATGAATTTATGTATTGAAGGGAATACCAATTAATGAAAAGAAATGCAAATGTTATATTTGGCAAAATTTCAATATAAGTGGGAATTATAGTTAATGCATAATTGCAAGATTTTAATTGATTTTATTTAGAAAATTAGGATATAAATTTTACTAAATATAATTAAATATTTTGTTAATGTAAATTATGATAATATTTGAAAGTAATGTCAGTTCCATCAAATTTTAAATACAGTAATAAATAATGTGTAAAAAGGCAATAAATTATACGTTTGCTTGACACGTTTTATACCCATTCTTTTTTAATTTTTTGGCATTATTAATGGTATGTTATTTCCTGATATATTCTTTAGCATATGTACTAAATAAATAAGAAAGATATAAATTTAAATTATGTTGCTTTGTTAATTATTTTGGGCGTACGTTTCGTTTTAATTATTGCGTTATTGTGCGCACTCTTTAATTTCTTACCTTAGCTGAAAAAAGTCAAATCATTCAATAGCCATGCTTTTCTATAGGAAAGAAATGAAAAGCTTTCCTTGTCGTTCACGTGTGAGAATATTCTCTTTCCTTTTTACTTCTCCTTAATTAATAGGAATAAATTCCTAAGTTTCCTCTAGCCGTTACTATCTTTATTTCTTGCACCATTTGATTTCCTACCTCTTTATTTACCTATTTATGTATTTCCTACCTTAACTTATTCCTCAATACCCATAGTCGTTCCTTACATGTAGCCTATCAATTCATATGAAGATAGGAAGAGTTCTCATTTTTCCATTTATTCCTTTTTTTAAAATAGGAATTAAATCCCTTCATTTTCTCTTGCCACTTTAAACAAAATTTCTTTCCACTTTATCAATTTGAGGCTTATCTTATAAATACAAATCACACGTATATACCCTACTCCATATCAATAGACCTTCATCTCCTCTCTCGTGCGAAGCAGCAGGTAAATGGCCGCATGCTTTCCCTTTATTTTTTTTCTTCTTCTTTTTCATCCTTTTCTTTTGTTTTCTTCTTGTTTATATTGCTTTTGCTTTTCCTTTATTTTAAGTATAACATGTTTCAAGTATATATTTTAAAATATAAGTATGTATATATAGTGCAGCACAAGTATACATTAATTTAAAGTTATAAACATCTGCATTTGTTCTATGGTTAGTTTTATATGAGTATTTATTGAAATTTGTTTAGTCTGTCTTTTGAATATACACTGGGTTGTTGCATACTGTTTATATATAATATAAGAAGTTTAGAAGTCTGCATACTTTTACATATCATATAAGAAGTTTAGGATAGTTGCATTTCAATCTATATGATTTCATCGGAGAAAATATCATGAACACATGTTAGTCTATATATTGTGTAATGAGTTTGAATTCTATGTTCATATCTTGTTTTAACATATAATATATATACACATGTTTTGATTCAGTTGGCACATGTCTGAATAGCTTGCATACATAGTTTACACCTATACACATAGACGACCTGCATTTTTCATATATGTGACATTTTAAGCCAGGGCCTATCGGTTCTATACTTGGATTTAAAATGGAAGGTATAAGTTTTAAATATGTAACGTGTTTAAGTGTAACATTTATGCGGTTACATATATAGTTATGGTTATATACTGCGACCTGGGTTGCATAAGAATTATATATTGATTTTAAAGTAAGTCACTTTGATTTTATTAGGGGTATTGAGTTTCAATTATATATTAGGTATGTATTATAAATATGGGTTTGGATATAATAATGATTTTGTATATACCCATAAACGTTTTGATTTTTATTATAGATATGCTTTATATTCAATATATATGTTTAAAGTTAAAGATTTATTTAAAAATATATATGTATTTGTTTCAATATATATATATATTGTACATGTGTTTTAAGTGTGATTTAAGGTCTGCACTTAAATTTTTAGTCTGCATGTTTGTAATGTATAAAGATAATGTATATAAATTCATGCCTGCGTTGCCGTACAATTTTTAAAGAATATATATGATTTTAAATGAAAATTGATTTTTACATTATATTATATATATATATATATATATATAATGTTACTTTTATAAAGACTTAAATTTTAGATGGTGTTCAGATATTGGTTTGAAATATGGGTAATATAGTATACAGGCATTTATTTCAATCTTATGTATATATGATGATTAATTTTATTTATTGGTTTTAAACAAAATATTGATTTCATATATATTTAGTTCAAATTTATATCGACTGATTCAATCGTTCTCTTCGATTTTCCATTATCAGCCATGTCCGTCGTGCCTATTTTCTACATCAAATCTTGTCCATCTAGCGTTACTTTGGATTTCGTAGTTCACTTCATTGTCTATCTCTCTAACCTCGAAAGGTGGGCAATCACTCACGATTAATGTACTTATACTTATTAAGTTTGATTTCAATTGAAATGACAATTGAAATATGCTGCTAGTTTGAACTGTTATTTATTTAAATTTTTATATATGCTAGTATCTGTAACTGTTCACCTATGGGATATGACACCATATCCTGTGTTTATATTATATTATTATTGATGATATATGCCTGTTGTTATATTCTATATTATCTGTTATCACTCTGCAAGTTCCCTATTTGTGTAGAATTCACTATGGGTTGAAATGATACATACCCGAATGGACTTTAGAATAGGAGAAAATCGTTGTGGGTTGAAATGATAGATCCAAGCGATTTTCATTTGAATTGAATTTGGGATTGCGGGTCGAAATGATATCAACCTGTATATATTTAAATTACGGATTGAAATAATAAATATCCGTATCACTTGGCCATAGGATAGGATATTATCTACAAACACCGTTGGTCTATATATTAAATATTTTAAAACGATTTATATGGTTTTGAAAGGGAATATATATATATATATATAGTTTTATTTAATATTGGAAATGGTTGATATATTAATAAGTTTTAAAATAAAGTGATTTAATTAATATATAATGTTAAGTAATAAATTCTTAAATCTATTTTTCAATGATTTGTATAAGTAAGGAAGATAATGTTGAATTTATTAAAATTGTATTTAGTTAAGAATTTTACTTAATTAAATCGTTTTGAAACTATTGAATTTGGAATTTTTAGATAGGATCTTATAACATGATTTTGATTTAGGAAATTAAATGAATATTTCCTGATTAAAGAAATTGAAGGAAAATATAGTAAACTATAATTCAAGGTTTTTTAAACGATAGTGAATTTATTAAGTGAATATTCCAAGACTATAAAATAATGAAGTTAAACCAAAAATTTATATGAAATTGTTAAATTTAGTTTTGAAATAAAGCCTTGAAATATATTGGAATTTAAATGTTTATTTTGTGGTTCAAATCAGTATTTGAAATTGATAAAATTTGAATTTGTTTAGTCAGAAACTGAATTGAATGGAAATTGATAAATTTAGATTGAATTAAATTTGAATGGAAAAGTCGAGTTGACTTTTGAAACGATTTATGAAGTTTTGAGGAAATTACCAATACTTTACTTTATAAATTAGTTAGTATATATATATATATATACTATTTTGGAAAGTAGATATATTTGAAATGAAATGATATTTATGATTTGAAGTATAAATTTATTTGAAATGACCACGGTGTTATAGTGTATATTTCTACATTGTAGATAGTTCCCCGGATCCTTAGAGGATGGGTATCCCAACATCCTTTAAGTTAATTGTATTTCAGTTGATATTTCACTTGATTCGGATTTATGGATATAAGAATGTTAATCCTGACTCGAGTGTTTAGTGTTTTACTTTATGCTCGGGTCAGCCTGAGTATTTACAGCTTAGCTTTAGATTTCTTTTCTGGAGCTAGGAATTACTGGGGATTCTACTTGTCTAGTTATCTATTCCCTTTCAGTTTCAGTTGTTCTATTTCAGCTATGGTATTTATAAACTTCATTGTTTTTGAGATTCCTATTGTATATGTTTTTCAAACTGATATTATGTATTTTGTTTTGAGAGTTTGTTATAGTAGCTTCATGAACTGGTATGGTATTTTAATTTCCGCTGTGGGTTATTCTATATTTCAGTGTCTATGATTCTGTGGTTGTATTTCATTTGCTCCAAATTTTATCACAATCTGTTATTTTGAATTATTCAAGTCAGACATGTGTGTCTGCCATTGCATTTGGAGGGTGTAGCATGACAGGGGGTTCTCGCTTCCTGGTTTGGTAGCGAACGGTTAACTCTTACTCCTACATGTCCCCACGGGGGTTGGTGCAGTCGAGTGGCTGGCCGTAAAGGCAGAACAGGTACCAGTGTATGCTACGGTGGGCTTTACCCCACTGGCGTGGCCCGTTACATTTCATATCAGAGATTTGGTTTTTAGGCAAACCATAGCCTGGGAAGCAAAAACTCATTAGAGATAGCGTAGAAATGCCCTAGAATGTGAGAAATCAGTCTTAGAATCATTTCTTTGTGAGAGAACGTATTTTTGAAGTATAAAATGATTTCTAAATGATTTTTAAAGGATTTTCAAAGATTATATTAGTATAAAATCTTCTTATTTTGAAATCAAGATTTTCTAAGTTTCATCCCTTTTGTATCCACCATGTTAGAAATCTCTTGTTTATGATTCTTATAGATTGGGATTCCCTGTATTGTGGAACGCTCCCACTGTTATAAAATCCAGTCCTGTCTTCCCTATTTTTCCTTTTGAATTTTGGGGCATTCCGTAACTCCACTTTGGAATGACCTTTTTAAAGATCGGCGATTCCATAAATCTTTGAATGATTTGTAAAGGGGTGATACTCCTTTACAATTGGCATTGATTCACCGGAGATTTCTATATCCTCATTTTACGATGCTATCTACCTTTTGCTCAACCTAGATTCTATGTCTGGCGATTGAATGTCGATTTGCCTTAGATTTCCGCATTTATTATATTCCTGAAGTCACACTTGACCGGTTAAGGTCGCCCGCGATCTATATAGGCTTATCCATCTTCTATCTTGTTTGATCTAGATTCTTTGTTGAAAGGAAGCTATTTGAGCATGCAAAATCAAAAGAGCAGAAAGCAGCTCGTAGAGCACGAAGAGCACTGGCCCGTAAGGAGTAGGAGGAAGCGGTCGAGAAGTGGGAAAAGCTATGGAGAGAAAGGGCAGGACCTGGTCCTTATGACGATGTCATTTGTTATCGATGTCAGGAAAAGGATCACTATGCTGCCATGTGTGGGAAGAGAGGTAAAGGAAAGAAGAAGGGGAGCAAGCATTTTCGATACAATATCTTCTGTTTTAGATGCTATCAGAAGGGGCACTTTCCTAGCCGCTGCCAGGAGGTGAAGAAGGTGAAATCTGCACCCACTACATCAGTTGGCCCACCAACTGTTTACTACCACTGTAGGAGGTTTGGGCATATAGCCAGGAATTGTTTAGAGGGGCAGCATGGGAACAAAGCTGTGTACCCATAGTTCGAGAAGGAAGATGGGACTGTGGTGCATTTGTGCCAGAAGTGTGGAGGTTGGGGGCACATTGAGGAGAGTGTTCGGGACCCGTTGAAGTACCACCCGGAAGAGTTAATACTGATGCCTTGTTCATGTAGGGTGGTATTCTGTGGATCTGTTTGTTATCAGTAGTATGTTAGGTTGCATTCAGTGAACCCTATTTTATCTTTTGCTTATCCGAAGTTGTCAAACTAAAAAGATATTTGTGCTCCTGTTTTCGTATGATCTGAAATTCAAATCTCTGCTTGTTTTGAAATCTATCCTTGAAAAATCCCTTGAAAATTTGTGTTTGGTTGTATTTTGAATTTGTGCATACATCGAAATTATTATTTTGATAAGGATGACCACTTTTTATATAAAAGTGAAACGTTTTCGATAAGGATTATATACCTTTTAAAAATGAAAATTTGAAAATTCGAAAGGATTTGATATTTTGAAAATTATATATAAGAATTTGGATTTATATAAAAATAATTTATAACTGAAGGGTTTTAATTTGAAATTTGAGAGATTGAACTTTGGTGTTTTGAAATTGGTTTTAAGAGTTGGGGAAATATATAATAATAGGATTTAAAGATATTTTCCCAATAAGAAATGTTTCAAATGTAATTGAAAAAATTTCAATTATTTTGAAGAAATTTCAAAAGAAGTTTTCAAGAAAATAAAAGTCCAAAACCCACTTATGTCATTGGATAATAATTTCGGTGATGAATGCATTCATCATCGACATTGATTTTCGAGTTTTTGAGTGGGGGAGAGGCCACTCTAGTAGCTTTGCTATGCGAGTGATTTTATGAAACCAATTTTGATTTCAGATTTTGAATTATGGTTTGATATTCGAAAGATATATATACATACACACACACACACACACACACATTTGAAATGATTTAAAGTGAGGCGGTGTTCAGTCCTTGAATTTCAGATTTGTTTTGGTATAAGCTTATCTATTAAAATTGGTTTCACCAACTATTTTGAAGGTTCGAGCACTTCCAAATTGAGGTTAAATTTTCAAAGCTAAGAAATTTTTAAGAGTATAAAATATTTAATAAAGTATATAAGTTTGGTATTGTATGCTTAAAGTATGAAGAGTATGGCTTAAATAAATTTGAAACTTTTGTTAAATAAATAATTTGCAAAAGGTGAATTGGATCTTTTGAATAGAAATAAATAGTTTAAAGGTTTTAAAGGGATAGTTATAAACTTGGAAATCCTTTTAGGTAAAATTGATTTTGAGAAAAATATTTGGTTTTGAAAATAGATTGGAATGTAAACCCAGTACTTATATGATGATTTTGGAAATGAATTTGTTTGACCTAAATTAGGTTAATATGTGAACTTGGATTATTTTCTAAACCTATTTTTCGGAAACTTTGAAACTGAAGATATTTAATTTGGAAGAAATAACTTGGTGAAATCATATAAGATGTTGAAAATGAATTGATATTGAAATGATTTAAAATTGAGGACCTTGTATTATTAAGTACTTGATTTGAGAGTTGTCGAACTTATATAAAATGGATTTGTATAAGTACGAAGTTGATTTGAAAACTATTGATTTCAAAGGTACTCAATTTGGAAAGAGAAATCTTATAAGTGTGATTTGATATACTATTGATTTTGGAAAGCATTCGATTTGAAAATAAAATCTTATACATAATGGGCTTTATATAAGTAAGATGTTTGAAAGTGATTTGAAAATGGTACTATATGATATATATTTTCGAAGTAAAGATATGGAAAGTGCCTTCTGCTTGATATCCGCTCTGTGGCCACATTGTAGATTCATTCTAACGATATTATTCTCTTTGATTTTTGGTTTTCCGGATGTGATACTCAAGTGTCCCACTGTGGCGTAACCCATGGTTTTTTTTCTTGGCATGACTGCGTAGCGTAATTCGCCTGGCTAAGATGGCCCTAGGGTACGGATGTTTCTTAGAGGATTCAGCCGTAACCATTGTGTATCCTCTGATCTACGTAGATCGTTTTTCGTAGAGAAATCCATAGGGCTGAGAAAGCTTACGGATACGGATGTTTCCTGGGGGATTCAGGCGTAACCTTTGTGTATCTACGGTCTACTAGTCATCATGGAGAAATTCGCAGGGCTGAGAAAGCTTACGGATACAGATGTTTCGTGGGGGATCAAGGCGTAACCTTTGTGTATCTGCGATCCATGGTTGGACAAAAGGTTTGGTTGATTTGTTTGGATTGTACTTACCATATCTGTTTTTAAAAGTTTTTCAAGTATTTTCACTGGGTTTTGAAACAAGTCTACTAAGTACCTAGAGGATTTTAGCTTAGCGCCTGATCAACGCACCGCTAGAGTCTACAGGAACAAGGATAAACTTGTTAAGACATCGAGTTGTAAAAGTATTTTGATAAAGTATCACATAAAGGATATTTTGATCATTTATTTTACCTTTCTAAATAATTGAAATTTATATAATTTTAAAATAATGGTTCATCCTTGTCTTTCAACCTATCTTTCCTTCTAGCCACTCCTACTTTCCACCTTGATAAACTTACCTATAACAACAGTTATCAGGTATAATTTTAATCTTCTCGTCATCTTGTCTTAGTCCTATTTCATTTTTTTTTGTGTTTTCCGTACCTCGTTCCTTTTCGGGGACGAAAACTTTTGAATGGTGTAACGACCCGTATTTTTACGGATCGATAGATCGTAGAATTATTAGGTCGTTAGTGTTGTTTATGTTCTCCTTAGCCTAAGTCGTATGGGAGGTTAACTCGTATAGGGATAGGTCGTGTACGAGTTACGAGTTATGGGTTTCTGACCGACCTAAGTATAGACCGAGTTATGGTAGTAACCAACCTATAGGATGACCGACCTATAGTGCTTGACCGACTTAAGGAAGTTGCCGAGTTATAGAAGTTAACTCGTAAGGATATTGACCCGTGTGGAAGTTAGGTTGGGTTAGAGGAACTAACGGGTTAAGAGATGAGTCGTGTTCGAGTCAGTGGGGTTTTAAGTCGTAAACGACTTAGGAGATTACGACCTAGTTAAGACGTGTTAACGAGTTATAAGAGTTAACGAGTTAGTGTGTTACGACTTAGTGATTTGGGACGAGTTAACGACCTAAGGGACTCATGAGTTAGCATGTTAGCAAGTTAAGAGGAGTAGCGACCTACGAGTTAGTGGGTTAGTAGAGATAGTGAGTCACCGGGTTAAGGGTTAGGTCGGCACATACTAAGTCGTTAGCGACTTAGTGATAGGTCGTAACTCGTGTTGCTCGTTAGGTCGTATACTAGTTAAGTCGCGGCATAGTTGATCCGCGTTCGTTTTAGGTCGTAAGATCATCTGGGCCGTTGGTTTCGTTAGATCGGCGTATATGTTAACCCAGTTAGGGTGTAACTCGTGAAGTTGTTGAGTCGGCTACCCTGATGAGTCGTTAGTCGTTATGATTAGGTCGCATAGGAGTGAGGTCGGCCGTGTGTTAACTCGTGTGACTCTGGGTTTGGTTAGGTCGTGGTTTTCGATGAGTCGTAGGTCGTAGGGTGATGAGTCGTGAGCGACCTAAGAGCTTAGGTCGGAGACGACCTAAGACCGAACGAGTTAAGGCTTTAGGCCTATAAATACCATGGTTTCACTTCATTTTGGCACCGGATTTTGAGGCGACGAAGTGCTGCCATTTTGAGAGCTCGACTACAACATTTCTTCACTTCTTTTCTCCACTTTGATCTAGTTCTTACATCCATCCAAGATCGAAGATCCAAGAGCCAAAGTCGAAGATCTTCATCTAACAAAGAGAGATTTCATCGTTCGAAGCGGAATCTTGTCGGATCAAGCTTAGTTCTTCGCTGTCCAGATCTGAAGTGGATATCTTTTGGGGTGTTTAGGTGATTCGGTGAGTGATGGTTATCTCTCACGCGGACCCAAAGGAGTATATTGGTTTGGTGGTTTGTTGAAGTGTTGTAGATAGTGATTTTATGCATTTTTCTTTAGATTCAAGTGTAGATCCATTACTTATGAAGATGTTTACTTATGCAAGTTCATTCATCAAGTTGTAGAGACAAAACCCATGATTTATATTTGTTAGATCTATGCTAAAAACCCATGATTCATGCATGTTAGATCTATGCTCATTTATTTATGAAATTGCCATTTTAGTTATAAATGCCTATTTAGACCATGTTTGATTACTTGATTGCTTAAACTAATGATTGATTTGATTGATTGCTATGTATGTTAGTTGATGGATAGTTAGATCTAGACAGGATGGTCAATGGTGATTTAAAAGCCAAGAGAAAGGCTCTTGAATTGGAAAAGCTGTTGTTGGCATATGAAGCGGATGTGGAAGCTCATATGGATGGATTTGATAGGATGAAGTTTTGCTATAATTAGAGGAAGCAGAACATGATATCGAGATGGGACTTTGCTATGATGCGTTGGAGCAAAGCATGATGTGAGATAGTCTTGGTTTAATCCAGGCAGGGACCATTCCAAGCATATTGATAACTCGAGGGATGGTTCGAGTTGGTTGATAATGGATTGCTCGAGAGGAAGCTTGGGCTAGCATGAGAGTAGTCGTCGAGGAGGATGACTAGGAGGCTTGGATTTCATCGTTATTGAAGGTTCTAGCAAACTTAAAGCAAGAGTACATGGGGACGCCCAAAAGACTACAGGCAGGTGGTCGAGTACTCTGGGCAGAGTAGATAAGTCCTAGGCACAGGTAGTGTGCGGAGTTTTGTCTAGAACCGGGGTTACCATTAGCCCTTGATAGATGGCTCAGGAAGGAGTCGGTCATTCAATTAACGGTAATTTCGAAGCAAGGTTAACAGTGATAGCTAGAGTCATGGATGTTTGGTTGTATCATCATTCGGTCTCAAGAGCGGTGTTTTTTGGGTGCTTATCTGATCTTGGTTTAGGCCTTGGGGGTTTGTATTTGGAAAACATCGACCTTGACTCGAGTGACTATTGCTTTACTTTAATTATCTGCTTTGCTATGCTTGCTTCTCCTTAGTATGAGTCTGGGGGCTATCACTGTAGAAAGAGGTGGAGTGGGATGGTTGGGTTCCTATTTCTTTTATCCTTTATGCTCTTTTGGTATGTTTGATAGTTGATTTACCGCTCACTAAGACTGTTGTCTGACTCAAGGTTTTATGTCTCCTCTTATTACCTTGGGCTGTTCATCCATGTTTGGGATGGGCAGACTAAGTGACAGGTGACAGGTGCTGATCTTAGTGATTGACGATGCTGATGACAAAGACGAGCAGGAGGCTTGCGTATTATTTTCTTTATAATATGTACTGGATATTTCCGCTGTTTGTTGTTACTCTGAGTGCTTGTAGTGAGGCTTGATTGTACTGATTTTCAGAGGCTTGTATAAAACTACTATGATGCTTATATGATGATGTTCTGTTCTATGGAGCTTCACTATATTATATTTCTCTATTGTATTTTATCCATGCGCTGTGAGTTGTACGATAGATTCTGCGATGTTTATTCTACCCTTGACAGTCACCCATGGCTGCCTGGCACACTTTCAGCGCACCATTCATTTGTTTCCGTGCGGGAGTCATGGGCGGTCGTCACAAATGGGGAAGAGTGTAACGACCTGTAAATTTTGATAAATAAATTGGTTGAATTGATAAAAATTTTGTAACTAAATTTAGAAAGAAATAAATTTTTTATAATTAATATTGAAGTAAATGTTAAGAATGAATGTTAGCCATGGTTATTAAGAACTAATTATTGACAATTTAAATAAAATCACAATGAAAGTGAAATTGTGTATATTGTTGCACTTGGTATAAAATAAAAATATAAAATAAGTAAATAAGTGTAAGTGTTGTACAACTAAAGGAATTTATATATTATTAATAGTAATTGAATGAATTCAGTAATATGTATGTAATTATAAAATTTGGTTGATGTATGGTAAATCTAAGTGTAACCTTGGCTTGTAAACAATTATTATAAGTTACCTGTTTAATTTGTTGATTGAATAGGAATGGTAAATAAAATTCTAATAAAAATATAATTAAAGGTTACATTAATGAGAATGAGAATGTGTTAAGTAAATAGAAGGTAAACAATACTAGTCAAGGTTAATGAATTTATGTATTAAAGGGAATACCAATTAATGAAAAGAAATGCAAATGTTATATTTGGCAAAATTTCAATATAAGTGGGAATTATAGTTAATGTACAATTGCAAGATTTTAATTGATTTTATTTAGAAAATTGGGAAATAAGTTTTAATAAATATAATTAAATATTTTGTTAATGTAAATTATGATAATATTTGAAAGTAATGTCCATTCCATCAAATTTTAAATATAGTAATAAATAATGTGTAAAAAAGCAATAAATTATACGTTTACTTGACATGTTTATATCCATTCTTGTTTAATTTTGGCGTAATTAATGGTACATTATTTCCTGATATATTCTTTATCATATTTACTAAATAAATAAGAAACATATAAATTTAAATTACGTTACTTTGTTAATTATTTTGGGCGTACGTTTCATTTTAATTATTGCGTCTATTGTATGCGCTCTTTAATTTCTTACCTTAGCTGGAAAAAAATCAAATCATTCAATAGCCGTGCTTTTCTATAGGAAAGAAATGAAAAGCTTGCCTTGTCATTCACGTGTGAGAATTTCCTCTTTTCTTTTTACTTCTCCTTAATTAGTAGGAATAAATTCCTAAATTTCCTCTAGCCATTACTACCTTTATTTCTTGCCCTTTTTTCTCCACCTTTTGATTTCCTACGTCTTTATTTACCTATTTATTTATTTCCTACCTTAACTTATTCCTCAACACCCATAGTCGTTCCTTACATGTAGCCTATCAATTTACAAGATAAGAAGAGTTCTCATTTTTTCATTTTTCCTTTTTTTTAAATAGGAATTAAATCCCTTCATTTTCTCTTGCCACTTTAAACAAAATTTCTTTCCACTTTATCAATTTGAGGCTTCTCTTATAAATACAAATCACACGGACGTTTCCTACTCCATATCAATAGACCTTCATCTCCTCTCTCGCGTGAAGCAGCAGGTAAATGGCCGCATGCTTTTCCTTTATTTTCTTTTTCTTCTTCTTCTTCATCCTTTTCTTTTGTTTTCTTCTTGTTTATATTGCTTTTGCTTTTCCTTGATTTTAAGTATAACAAGTTTCAAGTACATATTTTAAAATATAAGTATGATTATATAGTGCAGCGCAAGCATACATTAAATTTAAAGTTATAAACATCTGCATTTATTCTATTGTTAGTTTTATATGAGTATTTATTGAAATTTGTTTAGTTTGAATTTTGAATATACACTGGGTTGTTTCTGTAATGACCCATAAAATTTTAAATGGTTTTATTAACGTGTTCAATTGAATTTTGGAGAAATTTTAAATAATAAATTTGAAATTAAAAATTTATAATTAGAATACATATATTTAAAAGATGGTAAATTTTCATTTCATTTTATGAAAGTTTATTTCATTGCGAAATTCTATTAAATTCAAGTCAGCTAATAATTGTTGATAATAAAATATTTTCCAAACCTGAATATTTTAACATAGGAAAATTCTAAATCATCTTCTGACTGAGACGTCATTTTTCGTTTTTCCAAATTTGGACTTCTATAGCTCCGTCGATCTTATTTTCCGCTTTTGTTTTTTTATGTTAGATTATATACTTTTTAAATTGAGTAATTAATATTTTTACTTATATACATCAGTTCTTGGTAAATGATGAATGAATCAGATGGATGTAAACAAATCGTATTTTTAATTAAGTAATAAATTTGAAAATTTATAGTGTATAGATAAATTTTATAAAATGAACGTTTTAAATTGTACGTTCGTATCCGTTTGATTTATTTAGTTAGCATATAAATAGTACGTAATTAATAAAATACTCTTTAAACATATGTTTTACTAAATATAAGTAGTGAATAAATAAGAAAACGTATAAATTTAAATGCGTTACTTTTATTTTAATGTGGGCACATGGTTGATTTCATTAATGCATCTATAGTGCGCATTATTAATAAAAATTTATTACCTTAACTAAATAAATAAATTTATCTGTAGCCTTGCATTCCAAGTGGGAAAGAAATCATTTCCCTAGCCGTTCAATTTCTTTTAAATCTAGCTTTGATAGGTTACGTGTAAATTTCTATGCTTCTCTTTTTCTCCATTTTTATAATAGGAATAAAATCTCCAAATTCGCGTATCCATTTCAAGATTTATTGAAGTTCATGTGTAAACTTTTACACATTCTTTTTGATTCAATGGTTTTAATTTGGTATAAAAACTCTTTTTTTACTTACCGTTCAAAACAACAAATATTTGCTTGCCACTTTTGCATTGGATTTACTGACTTATCGACAATCCAATACGTACGGAAACTTCCTTGCCTCTCGGGTATAAATTGATAGGAATATATTCCATAGCCTGATGCACAATCAACGCAATCGTGTATAATTGATTTAAATTTATTTCTTGCCTATATTCTCTCACCTTAATCAACGCAATCGTGTATAATTGATTTAAATTTATTTCTTGCCTATATTCTCTCACCTCAATCAATGAAATCATGTATAATTGATTTAAATTTATTTCTTGTCTATATTCTCTCACCTCAATCAACGCAACCCTGATAAATATAAGCCTCGTACACAAATAGTTTTCAATTGCATCTCAACATTTCCTTCATTTCTTCTTACGTGCGTGAGCTCTGAAGGTATGGCCTCCATTTTCTTCTTTTTATTCTATATTTTTTTCCCTTGCTTTGCTTCTCCCTTCCCTGTCCTCTGCTTTCAATATATTTGACAAATCCATCTTTATATTTCAACTCGCGTTCACAAATTTTCACATTATAACAATCTCCATTTAATTGATATTTTAGTATAAAACTATATCTACTTTTTTTTTATGTTTAATGCTTATGTGAATTTTAAGCCAAGCTTTTCGGAGACGTATATATACGTAAGTCTTATATCTTATTTGTTATTATAAAATATTAGTAATATACATATTATGAAAATATAATTAGATTTTTATTCCTGTTCGAATATAACATATATTAGTATGGCAGCTGAGTGTTGTAAAAGCATTAGTGATTAATGTTGTAAAACTAAAAATTTAAATGTATAATTTTCATCTCGATTCTAATGTGTGTGTATATGAAGTATGTTTTGTTTTTTCCCTTTTATGTAGTTATTCGTATATAAATACGTTGTTATATGGTTTGTATATGATAGCTGTTGAGTCGATTTTATAAAACTATGTTTAAAAGTTTCCATTTTGTTTAACAATAATTGTAATTCTACAAGGTATGTGTATAACAGTGGCATATAAGTTTAAGTAATATATGTACATAAAATTTCGATTTACATACATGACTTGTATGTATTATTCAAGTGCGTGATCTATTAGTCTTGTTAATATGGATATAAAGGGACAAATTGTATATATTGGTTTCTTTTATAAAATCTTTGTTTATGTATAAAAATATGTATAAGTTATATTGTTTAAATAAATATTTATTTAACTAGTTCGTTTTAATTTTTGTTGTAGTATAAAAAGCTACAGTACAGTTTCCTACACATCATGTTATAGGGATGATGTTATATATATTTTTTTATTTGAATTATTGTTTTAAATCGTTATATATATATATATATATATGTGTGTGTGTGTGTGTGTGTGTGTGTGTGTGTGTGTGTTAATTTGTTAAAAATCTAGTGCACGGTGTTTATTTATATCTCAGGTTTTGGTTGTTAAAATGCATAGTTGTAGAGATAGGAAGTTATATTATACATAAGAGATTTTGGGTCTAGCCGTATAAGTGTTATCATGATTTTTCAGCGTATAGATTATATTGATATAAAATATAGGTTGATTTTTGTAAACGTGTTCAATTTAAAACAACAATGTTTGAAATATATATATATATATATATATATATATATATATAATTTTATTTCTGTTTGAATTAAATATCGATTTGAAAATATACGTTTTAAATTGATTTTTCTGAAAATTATATATGCAATGTATCTTCTTCATCGATCCCATTGTGATTTGAATTCGTCTATTCCAATTTATCAGCTTATCCGTGATTCGTGCCAATCTTGTTCGTTTTGGAAATTCGTTCTTGGATTCGTAACCCATTTCAAATCTTTCTAGTCTCGAAAGGTGAGCAATCACTCACGATTAACGTTCTTTTATTTATTAAATTTGATTTCAGTTGAAACAAAAATTGAAATATGCTGTTGTACTTAGTTATTTACATTGCTATATATGTTGTTATCTGCAATTGTTCACCTGTGGGATATGACACCATATCCTGTTGTTTATATTATATTTTTATTGATGATATATGCCTGTTATTTTATTGTATTATCTATTATCACTCTGGAAGTTCCCTGTAGTTTAGAATTCACTATGGGTTGAAATGATACATGCCCGAACGGACTACAGAATAGGAGAATTTTGTTATCGGTTGAAATGATAAACCCAAGCGATTTTCAATTAGATTGAATTTGGGATTGCGGGTCGAAGTGATATCTACCCGTATATTTAAATTTCGGATTGAAATGATAGATATCCGTATCCCTTGACTATAGGGTAGGAAATAGTATACAAACACCGTTGTTCCGTATATATATATATATAATGTTTTGAAAATAATTTCTATGGTTTGAAAAGAAGTATGTGGTTTTTAATAAATATTGGTTCTTAAATTATTATGTATGAATGGAAGTTTTATATATAGATTTAATAATAATATTATGGAGATCGATTTAATCCATATAATATGTTTAAGTATTTATTTAAATTTTTATTTCAAAATTGATTGTTGTAATAATTTGAATAAGTTAAGGCTGAGAAAATAAAGTTGAATTAACTGAAATTGTATTTAGTTAAGAATTTTACTTAATTCGATTGATTTGAACTATAGAATTTGAAATTTAAGATTTGATTTATAACTTGATTTTGATTTAAAATGATTAAATGGAAGTTTCAGGTTTAAACAAATCGAAAGGAATATTTAGTTTAAAGGTAAATTTTGTTTATTGTAACGACCCGTAAAATTTAACCGGTTTTAATAACGTTATTAATTGAAATTTTATGGGAATTTAAACGATAAAATTTTAAAATATAAATTTTATATTTGGAATGCGTCTAGTTAAACATAACAGCCGGTAAATTTTCGTCCGAAAATATGGAAGTTTATTTCGTACGTAAATTTACTTCAGTTTAATCAGTTAAAAAGCGATGAAAATAAAACGTTTCCGACACATAAATATTTTTTCATCGAAAAATTCTAAATCATCTTCTGAGCAAGCCGTCAATTTGTCATTTTTCAAAATTCGGACATCTTTAGCTCCGTCGATCTTATTTTTCTATGATTTTCATGCATTTTCCGCAGTAGAAAATTTCGAATTTTTATAATTAAATCGTACCATTGATATTCATATATCGTTTTGAGCGTCTCGTCGAGCCGATCTTCACGATATATTTATATGTTCGTTTCGATGTACAGTTCACGGCGAAAGTGACGAAAACGGTAATCGTATCGATACCCGTTCGATTCCATCTGCGTTGCGTGACTACTCAAATTTCCACTGGCTAGAATTCAACGGTCATCGGTTTTACTTTTGCCTTGATTCCGGCGAATTCTTCATTTCCAACGTAAACGCGTATACCGGTTCATTTTATTTTTTTTAAATGGCATTCGTTTTCTTATCTTGTACTGTCTGCTCACTCTACCCTCCTTCTCCTTCTTTTATTTTTGTTACAGAAAAGAATATTTGAACCTCCCCATGCCATTCCCTCTCCTTCCCCTTATCTCTAAAACCATAACTTGCCTGAGAATCTAGATTTTTCTAAACCATTGAAGCATGCTTATTCATTCACTCGATCCACATTCCCTCCTTCCGGCGAGCTGCTCATCACCTCCAACTTCGATACCAGCACCGGTCTTGCCTCCTTGAACCGCCGCTCCGCCTCACCTCGGCATTAGCCATTCTCCATTTTTCACCACAAACGACCAAGACCCAATCACAACCGACAACCATCGTCGCCTCGCCTCCATCACCCGCCTCTGCCTCCGTACGTCATATGACGCGGGCCATCAAACCTTCATGACCTCGCCTCACCTTCCCCTACGAGCGATTCCGCCATCTCCCCTTTGCTTGCCTGTCGATCTCCTCTCTGTTGCTCGACACATGGTAGCCCGCATCCTCCTTCCCTTACCGAGGCAGCTCTCTTCCTCTAGTTAGCAGCCACGCATCATATTTACATAGGTAATTCGTTTGCTATAATTTTTTTTTTCTAAAGCTGTTTTATATATATGCATATATGTTGATACTGTAGTTGAATTTTTTTTGAGATATAGGAATCTGTACACTCTAGTTATATGATGCGCGTGTTATGATATTAAGAGCATTTATATTCGGAGTAGTAAAGGGTAGGAATCAAGACCTCTGATTATCTTACATAAACATAAAGGTACTTTAGTTCTTGTATTGGAAGGTGACAAACTTTTACACAGCTTTGTTTGGACTCAAAACTTGGTTATATACAACATACGTCTGTCCCCAGTTTACAGGTATATGTAGTATATATGTATTGTTTTATAAGTGGTGGCATATATATGTTAATATACAATCTTAAC
Organism: Allium cepa; assembly: GCA_030765085.1. Taxonomy (NCBI): domain Eukaryota; kingdom Viridiplantae; phylum Streptophyta; class Magnoliopsida; order Asparagales; family Amaryllidaceae; genus Allium; species Allium cepa. Next base: position 952,637,353 of record CM060941.1, on the reverse strand, counting down.
AATATTGTAGTTAGTTAACTCATGAAATATGCCTATGTGTTATCCCTGGGAAGTACTGTTTTAAAGAAATGTATAATATAAAGTTATATAATTTTAAAAGTAACAGTTGCATTTGGAAAATGTCAATACGTATAAAGAAGTAGAATTTTTTTATAATTTATATTTTAAGATTTGCTAGTATATATTTGTTCATTTTTTTTAAAAGCATGGTCGGGCCTCTGTTTTTCTTTTTATATAATATAATAAAGTTTTGTATTACAAAGTATGTTATATACAGGTTGTTTATATATATTTGTTTGTATATGTGTTAGTCTGGTCTACTTGTACGCATTTCCAGTACTCACACATACTTTGGATCGGATCTGAGAGTTTACATATGTTCGTTTTATTCTCTAAGTCATGGCAGATCTGCATATGTTTTCATTCATATATATATAACTCAACAGAAAATTTTGTAATGAAATAATATACGAATGTCTATATATTTATATATTTATATAGTGGCTACTAGCTATGAAAAGTATATAAGTTTGCTACGTTTTGTTTTAAGCATTGGTTGTTGTGGAAGCAATTCATTTTATAATGTGTCGGTATAATATGAAGTGTGTAGGCGTATTAGATTAAATACATAAGTTATAATATGTTAGTATAATACGTTTATATAACATGTTTGTAAGGTTTTCATTTTACTTGAACAAGTTTGGTTCAGTATTGACAAATATAGGTTCTGATATGTATCAAGTTATCTTAGAAGTATTACATAAATATTTGCAATAGTTTACAAGACATATATTATACGTTGGGAATATTTTATTTTTTTATAAAATTTCAATTATAAGTCTGCATATTTGTTTATATAGATTAAGTGTTTGCCTATACATTTTAATACATGGGTTAGAAGTATGATATGATTTTATTTACATAAAAGTTATATAAGTTTGGTTGACGATTTCTTTTATAAGTAGTACAAGTGTATACTTTACTTTATTAGTAGGGGTAAATATAAATTTGAAAATAAATCATATGACTTTAAAAAAAATTGAATTTTTTTTAGTTCCATTTATATCAACTGACTCAATCGTTCTCGTCAATTTCTCATTATCAGCTTTGTTCGTCGTGCCTGTTTTCTTCAATGAATCGTGTCCATCTAGCGTTGCTTTGGGATTCATAGTTCATTTCTTTGTCAAACATGTCTAGCCTCGAAAGGTGAGTAATCGCTCACGATTAATATTATTTTATTTATTAAATTCGATTTCAATTGAAACGACAATTGAAGTATGCTGCTGTTATTTATTGCACTGTTATTTATGTATTAGTTCACCTTTGACATCTGACGCCATTATCTGTTATTTATACGATGATAATCCTGTTGATTGATAATTGGTTGATTGTTTGTTGTTTATATTGGATGTTAAATTGTAATGTATAAAGTGATAAATATTACGCAATTAAATTTGACGTAGGATAGTTAAAAATCTGAAATGACATATGTGTAAATTTGATTAAATGACATTTGTATACTATGACCCCTTTAAATGTTAAATTTATTGACACGTAGGATTTGGTTAATACACCTTGAATCACTAAATGTATGTTGTTTAAATTGATGATGTATGAAATTGTAAATAGATGACAAGTGAAGAACCGTAATGTAATAATCTTTAATCTACATGAAATGATAGTGTAGATTCTAGAAATAATAATATTAATTCGCACAAATAACAATGCGAATTAATATGATTATTTCGGGATTATTTGAATAAATTTATTGGATTGTTATTGATGTTTGCTATTGCTTGTTTATTTACTTTGACACCATCCCAGTTATCACACTGCAAGTTCCCATTGCTATGTTTTGATTTTTTGAATTGAAATGGAATCGGGTTCAAATGATAAATACCCAAATAACTTGACTTAAGATTGAAAATTAAATTAAACCTGATTGGTCAATAATTTGATTTGAAATAAAATAAAGATTTCATTTGAACAATAATAAGGTTTGAAATAAAATTTGAATTTAGATTTTAATGAAAGGAAATTGTGAATATTTGAAATTTAAAATAAATATTAACGTAGTAATTGATGAAAGAACATTGTTTAAAGTTTAATTGATTAATAATTAAGTTTTGAAATTATTAATAATTAAGCTTTGAAACTACTAATAATTAATTTTGAAATTATTAATAATTAAGTTTTGAGATCATAAATTATTAAGTTTTGAAATTATTGATAATTAAGATTGAAATTATTTAATAATTGAATAAGATTGAATTATTTGATAATTGAATAAAAATTGAATTCTTTGATAAGAGAAATTGAACTTATGAATAAGTGAATGTGAACTTCATTAATAAATGAAACTGGGTTTCTTTATTTATTTACCTTTGGAAAATTATTTAAGTATGTTAATAAGTGAAATTGAACTTCTTAAATATGTGAAATTTAGTTCTTTATTGATTGAGTTTTTGGGATTTGTAACTAAGTAAACAAATAAATGTAATTGAATTTCTTTAACAAGAGATAATTGCATTTTATTGAAACAAATGTAAGACTTGTAATTTAAAGAATTTGATTTGATGAATTTAATTTAATTAAATTTGCAATTTTTGATATAACGGATATGGATTTAAGTAATTGATTTAATGAATTGGAGATTTAATGTTAATTGTTTTGAATTGATAAATTAATGTAACGAATATTGAATGAATTCGATAAATGAATTTAAATTGATTTGAATGTAAATTAAATTAACTTAAATGATTTCGGAACAAAATTTATTCACGAACTTGAACCAATATTTGAACTGTTTAAATAAAAGTTTAAATTGAATTATAAGATTTTGAAATTGTAATTTGGAAGTTTTGAAACGTAAATTATGAAAATTGACATTAAAAGACGAATGAAATGTTGGTTTACAAATTCTAATTGAAATTTAATTTGATTTGGTTTTGAAATATAATAAGCGTCCAATCGGTGTAATAATTACGAAAGTTATTAAAGAAACCGGAATCGGTTATGGACATACTCTCTGTCTAAACCGAAAACCACTTTAATAACTATACCGGAGTGTGATCCAGAATGAAGTGGTTGAAATGATGTACGTGATGACTGAAGAAAGAGAACGATAATGGATAGCCTTGACACTTGTGTCAAATTGGAAATGACTAAAACAGGAGCCGTGCCGGGCCAAATGTGGTTAGCCACCTCGAGCGAACACACTTCTTCGATACTACTCATTACTTGTTATTGATTGGTGCACCCTCGTACTTTTGGGAGTGTTGTTTCTCGGTGTTGCAATCGTTGCGGCGATGCGTTTTCATCAGTCCGGATCGGGCGAACGGTAGTTTCACTACCTTGGGTATTGCCTCATGTGCCTTGTCATACTTGTATCCCTATATACGCGACCACTACGAATTTGTTTTGTGTTATACCTATGGGGTACTCCCTGATATCCCACTAGTTTACGGTGGAGTTTACAGTGCTGTATAGACTATGACATTTATAAAAATGTGTTAAGGGGGATCATTGTAATGCCTTAACACTATTTTGATATTTATATTACTGATAGACATTATTTATTTAGCGTACACTACTACATAGTAAATAGTTTAACGGATCCTTAGAGGATGGCTATTCCAACGTCCTTTGAGTTACTTGTATTTCAGTTGTTATTTCACTTGAGTTGGATTTATTGATATGAGAATACTAATCCTGTCTCGAGTGTTTGTTGTTTTGCTTTACGCTTGGTTCAGACTGAGTGGTTCAGCTTTTGAGACTCACCTTTGGAGTTGGAGCTTCGTCTGGAGATCCAGCCATCTATCCATTTTTCAGATATCTAGTTGATTCCAGTAATGTATTCCGATTATTGTATTTGACTTTTGTATCCGAGACTTCTGTTGTAACTTATTAACTCTGATGTATCTTATATATTTATATAGTAGCTTCATGAACTACTATCTCTTTTACTTCCGCTGCAAATTATTACTCTGTATCTGTGATTCTGTGATTATTTATTTACTGTATATATGAGTTTTGCCAAATTTAAATTAACAATTCGGTATTTTGAATTATTCAAGTCCGACATGTGTGGATGCAAATAGTCTAAAATAGTGGGTCATTACATTTATTAAATAAATATTGAACTTATTAAGTAAACATTTCAAGACTAAATAACAAGGCTAAACCGAGATCTATATGAAACTATTAAATTGAACTTTGAGATGTTGAATATTAAAGCTTTGAAATATACTAGAATTAAAATGGTTAATTTTTTATTAGTTCTGCATTTGAAATCAATATAATTTGAACTTAACTGGTCAGAAACTGAATTGAATGGAAATTGATAAATTGAGATTGAATTTAACATGAATGGGAAAGTTGGTTTGATTTTGAAGCCATTTTGTTAAGTTTGGGAAATTACAAATATTCTACTTTGTAAATATTTATATATATTTTGGAAATATATATATTTGAAATGAAAAGATATTTTTGTTGTGAAGTATAAATTAATTTGAAATGACCTCGTTGTTATAGTGTATATTTCTACCTTGTAGATAGTTCCATGGACCCTTAGAGGACGGTTATCCCAAACATCCTTTAAGTTATTTGTATTTCAGTTGATATTTCACTTGAGCTGGATTTATTGATATAAGAATATTAACCCTGAGCGGAGTGTTTTGTGTTTTTGCTTTACGCTCGGGTCAGACTGAGTGATAAAGCATGTGAGACTCACCTTTGGATTTTGGAGCTTCGTTTGAAGATCCAACCATTGATTCAGCTTTCAGCATTTCCAGTTGATTGGTTCAGAAAAGTCATCTGTCCGTACCGGAGACTTCACTATATTTGAGATATTATGTTGTATTTTATTCCTAACTCAGATGTTTATATAATAGCTTCATGAACTACTATTTATTTGTTCCGCTGCATATTACTACTCTATGTCTGTGATTATGTGATTGAGTTATTTACTGTATATGTTGAGTTTGCCAAATTAAATTAACAATATGATATTTTGAGCAATTCAAGTCCGACATGTGTGGATGCGAATGGTTGAAAATATCAGGTCGTTACAGTTGGTATCAGAGCTTTGGCTCTAGGCAAAACTTAGCATATATGGAAAATTTATTTACAGAATCACTTTCGCTCGAGTTGAATCTCTTCCTTTTGACTCGATTTCCTTTGAACTTTGAAACGTTCCCTTTGGTTCCAAAATTCATTCTTGTCTCTCTCTATTTATATTCTTTTGATTCTGGAGTATCCAATGACTCAACTGAATGATTTGTAAAGGGGGTGAAACTCCTTTACAATTGGTATTCATTCACCAAAAATTTATATATCCCTCGGTTTAGATGCTACTATCTCCTGTTATTCCGAATTCTATCTCTAGCGATCGAATGTCGATTTGCCTTAGAATTCTACATCCATCATATCTCTAAATTCATGGTTGACCCGATTAAGGTCTCCCATGATTTATAGAAGTAAATCCATCTTCCATTTTGTAATTTAATTATCTCATCTTCGATCGAGTCAATCTTCAAATCAGGATTCTATTGATTAGAGTTCCTCTAATTTAAATCTGTATCTTTGTTTTGAAAACCATTCTTGAATCATCCTTTGAAAATCGAGTTTTGTTTGTATTTTAAAATTGTTTATATACCGAAATTTTTTATTTGGGTAACTATGATTTTATTTTATATATAAAGGAGAAAATGTTTTCGATAAGGATTATATAGCTATATATAAAACGAATAAGAAATGTTATTCTATATATAAAAGTTTCGAAAGGATTTGAAATTTTGAAGATTATATAACAAATGGATTTATATAAAAATAATTTATAACTGAAGGATTTTAATTTGAAATTCGAGAGATTGAATTTTGGTGTTTTGAAATTGGTTTTAAGATTTGGAAATATATATATATATATATATATATATAATAATAATAATACGATCTAAAAGATATTTTTTGAGTAAGAAATATTTCAAATGAATTCCAATGATTTCGAAGAGATTTTTTTTAAAGAAGTTTCAAGAAAATAGAAGTCCAGAACTAACTTTTGTCGCTGGAAAATAATTTCGGTGATGACTACACGCATCATCGACATTGATTTTCGAGTTTCAGAGTTGGAGAGAGTCCACTTTAGTAGCTTTGTTATGCGAGTGATTTTGTGAAACCAATTTTGATTTCAAATTCTGAAGTCTGATTTGATATTCGAAAGATATATGTATATATATTTGAAATAAAATAAAGTATGTCGGTGTTCAATCCTCGAGTTGTCGATTTGATTTAGTATAACACTATTTATAAAAATTTATTTACTGATTTGTTGCTGGTTTCCAACTCTTGGATTTGAAATTTTATTTCACCGACTATTTTAAAGGTTCGAGAACTTCCAAATCAAGGTTTAAAATTTTAAACTAAGAAATTTCGAAGAGTATAAAATATTTGATAAAGAATATAAGTTTAGTTTTGTATGTTTAAAGTATGAAGAGTATGACTTAAGTAAATTTGAAACGTTTGTTAAATAAATAACTTGCAAAAGGAAAATTGGATTTTTCATATGGAAATAAATAGTTTAAAGGTTTTAAAGGGATAGTTATAAATTTGGAAACCATTTTGAGTACAATTGATTTTGAGAAAAATATTTGGTTTTGAAATTAGATTGGAATTAAAACAAGTACTTATATGGTGATTTTGGAAATGAATTTGTTTGACTTGAATTATGTTAATGTGGAAATTGAGATTATTTTCTAAACCTACTATTTTGGGAACGAAATTTAGATATTTAATTTGCAAGAAATAATTTGGTGAATTCATATATGATTTTGAAACCGAAATGATATTGAAAGAAATTGAAATTGACAACCTTATTTTACTAAATACTTGATTTGGGAGTTATCTAACTAATAAAGATTGATTTGTATAAGTATGAAGTTGATTCAAAACTATTGATTTGGAAAGGCACTCAATTTGAAAAGTGAAATCTCTGATAATCGAAATCTATATAAGGGTGATTTGATATACCATTGATTTTGTGAAGTATTCGATTTGAAAATGAAATCTTATATATAATGGACTTTATATAAGTATGATATTTGAAAGTGATTTGGAAAAGGTACTATATGATATATATTTTCGAAGTAATGATATGGAAAGTGCCTTCTGCTTGATAACCGCTTTGTGGCCGCATTGTGGATTCATTCTATCGATATTATTCTCTCTGATTTTCAGTTTTTCGGACGTGATACTCGAGTGTACTACCGTGGTGTAACCCACGGTCTTTTTTTTCTGGGGTAGCGTAATCCGCAAGGCAGAGATTGCTTAAAGAGTATGGATGTTTCCTAGGGGATCCAGGCGTAACCATTTTTATGTATCCTGCGGTCTACCGGTTTTGTTGTCGTGACGTAATCCACAAGGCAGAGATTGCTTAAAGGATATGGATGTTTCCTGGGGGATCCAGGCGTAACCATTGTTATATATCCAATGGTTCATAGGTTTGGTTTATCATGGCGTAATTCGCAAGGCAGTGAATGCCTAAAGGTTATGGATGTTTCCTGGGGGATCTAGACGTAACCATTGTTATGTATCCTGCGATCCAGGTGTTTTTTGGATTGTACTTTCCATATCTGTTTTTAAAAGTTTTTCAGTATTTTCTTTGGGTGTTGAAATAGGTCTACTAAGTACTTGAAGAATTCTAGCTTTGCGCTTGATCAACGCATGGCTAGAGTCTGCAAGAACGAAGATAAACTTGTTGAAACATCGAGTTATAAAAGTATTTTATTTTAAAAGTGTTTTATTATAAAGGTATTTTATTATAAAAGTATTTCCAACAAAGAAATTTTGTATTGATATTTGGGATTCAAATTTTTATGGTTTGAATTAGTTATTCATCCCCGATACTATTCTTTTGAATCTACCTTATCTGCGCAGTTTATTTATTCACCCATATTCTATTTTCTGAATCTACCTTCTTTTCCTTGTTGACTATATCCTTTTTAAATATTGTTTATTTATATGCTACGTTGTTTAATATAAGATTTTAGTGTTATAAATATTTTTAAAGTTAGCAATTAAAATAAAACATATTTAAAGAAAATGATTATTAATTTATAAATAATGTTGAAAGTATCTTAAGATAAATTAATAAATATATGAATTAGGGATTTAATGTTTTCAAATAACTTCCTTGTAAATATAAGCGATGATATAAATAATTGTCTCAAATAGTTTTTATATATTTATAAAGCTGTTATTTAAACACATAAACTATTTTTATAAAAGAAGCAAGAAATTTTACAAATGGGTTTGAAAATATTATAGTATTATAGAAAATTGAATTGCAAATGAAGTTTTCAAATAAATATTTCAAATAAAATTTATGTAGTTTTATATTAATTGTTAATCCTTATCTTTCAATCTATCTTTCTTTCTGGTTGTTTCTATTCTCCTACCTCCTTCCTTTTCGGGGACGAAAAGCTTTGAGTGGGGGAGAGTGTAACGACCCGTAAAATTTTAAGTGGTTTTATTAACGTATTTAATTGAATTTTGGAGAAATTTTAAATAATAAATTTGAAATTAAAAATTTATAGTTAGAATACGTATATTTTAATATAGAAGATGGTAAATTTTCATCTGATTTAGTGAAAGTTTATTTCATTGCGAAATTCTATTAAATTTAAGTCAGTTAATAATTGTTGATAATAAAATATTTTCCAAACCTGAATAATTTTACATAGAAAAATTCTAAACCATCTTCTGACTGAGACGTCATTTTTCGTCTTTCCAAATTTGAACTTCTATAGTTCCGTTGATCTTATTTTCCACTTTTTTTCTGTTAGATTATATACTTTTTAAATTGAGTAATTAATATTTTACATATATACATCTGTTCTTGGCAAATGATGAATGAATCAGATGGATGTAAACAAATCGTATTTTTAATTAAGTAATAAATTTTAAAATTTATAGTGTATAGATAAGCTTTATAAACTGAACGTTTTAAATTGAATGTTCGTATCCATTTGATTTATTTAGTTAGCATAAAAATAGTACGTAATTAATAAAATACTCCTTAAACATATATTTTACTAAGTATAAGTAGTGAATGAATAAGAAAACTTATAAATTTAAATGCGTTACTTTTATTTTAATGTGGGCGCATGGTTGATATGATTAATGCATCTATAATGCGCATTCTTAATAAAAATTTATTACCTTAACTAAATAAATAAATTTATTTGTAGCCTTGCATTCCAAGTGGGAAAGAAATCATTTCCCTAGCTGTTCAATTTCTTTTAAATCTAGCTTTGATAGTGTAACGACCCGGAAAATTTTAACGATTTTAATTGATTCTATAACGTATTTAATTGAATATTTGCGAAATCTTATAATAATTGAATTTTTAAATAAAATGTTTATATATTTAGAATACGTATATTTAAATATAGCAGATTGTAAATTTTCAAATAATTTTATGGAAGTTTATTTAATTGAGAAAACGTGCTGTCCGAATCAAGCTATTAATTACTTTAATTGATTTCTGAATCAGTGCGTAACGGTTTCTTTTTACTACCGTAAAAGTTTCTATTGCTTAATACTTTTCCAATCCAGGTACTCTTTTCCATTCGTAACCATTAATAAATTTGAGATCATCGACCTTGCTTTTATTATTCCTTGTAGTTTCGTGCACTGACTTTACCGTTCCCACTACCCATAATTTTCTCTATATGTTTCTTTTGCAATTGAAGCGTATATTTATATTTATGGTGGTGCGTTTATTCTGGTCTCTCTTTATTTTTGTTTTTAATGCTTGAAAGAATCTCAAATCATCAAGCTAGTAGCATCTGTTCCTTCCCTCGCTTTCAAAAGGCCTATAATATATAAACCACCTGCTTATAGATCCGAACACAACTTTGTCATCAAATTTAATGTGCCTTACTCTCCTTATTATTTCGGTTCCAACCTTCCTGGTAAATGGCTTTAATAAATTTTGGCTAAATCATAGCTACGGACTTTTCAAATTTCTTTCATTTTATATTTATTTCCAATTCCTTCATTTGCTTCAAAATTTTTGAACGTGCCTAATCATCTCAGCATGTATATATAATGTAAGCCTACCTTTCCTTGGAAAGCTATTGCTCACGAAAATTTCCTGATTTCTTTCCTTTTATCCATTTTTATATCCTTGACTTTCAAAACTCATTATGTGTTGTGCAAACAAACAAAAATTTATTGCTTTAAGTGTATAGCTAAATCAACTATTGACCGTTACAATTACTTTTTTTTTCATTTCAATTTATTACTTAAATAATGTTTTGATGAATTAATGGACAGCTTTACGTTTCTTTTGCTTTTGAAAACTTTATATTTATATTGTACGTTTCTTTTGCATTTCAAAATTTTGAAACATGCTGCCCCATTTAAGCCATTAATTGTTTTAATTATTTTTCTTAATCAACATATAACCGTTGCTTTTTATTATTCTAGGATTTACATCCATACTTTAATCTCTGCTGTTCCATTTATTTCATTTGAAATCTAAATTTATTTACCATTCATTTATATGCTTCTTTCTCTTCCCTCTTTTACCTCTTCGTTTCCGTGTTTCATGGATATTTTATGTTTATGCCATATGTTTATGTTATATCTTGTCATCTGATATTTATAGCTAGACTGACCCGTTTATTATTTTTCTTAAATAATACTCGGGTCAGACCGAGATGTTACAGGTGCTTCTGCTTGACTTCTTCCCAGGGATTCATCACTCTGACTTTTGGCTAACTGTTTAGATTAGCAGTTTTTGTTGTATACACTTGAGATATAGACTCATAGTTGTATTCTTTTGTATAGCACGTGTTGCTATTCTTTTGTATTATTGTGGATCTTTTGACCACTACTCTGATGTACACTTTCATGTGTTAGTTATATATTCATATCTTCTTCCGCCTTTGTGATATGGATGTCTGTGACCGATTTGCGTTATGCTTATTTCTACGTTTGTTTCCGAAGATTATTTATAGCCACCGTGTGATAAGCAATTACATGGATGGTCGCTCCTCAACAGCCTTATTCTCCGTGCTAGTTGACAGCACTACTCCGTAGTGTTCTTGGCTAGCGTGGGTATAGAGGTGGGGCGTCACACTGGCTGAGTCTTGCCTAGGGGTACGGATTGTTTCCTGGGGGATCCAGGCGTAACCATTGTGTATCCTGCACTCTACTAGTCATCATGGCGTAACTCGCAGGGCTGAGAAAGCTTACGGATATGGATTGTTTCCTGGGAGACCCAGGCGTAACCATTGTGTATCTGCGAACCATGGTCGGACAAAGGTTTTGGTTTGGTTGTTTGTTTGGATTGTACTTTCCATATCTGTTTTTAAAAAGGTTTTTCAAGTATTTTCACTGGGTGTTGAAACAGGTCTACTAAGTACTTGAAGAATTCTAGCTTTGCGCCTGATCAACGCATGGCCAGAGTCTCCAAGAACGAGGATAAACTTGTTAAAACATCGAGTTATAAAAATATTTTCGAAAGAAAGATTTATTTCGATATAAACGTATTATTATAAAGATATTTATTATAAAAGTATTTTTCCCAACAAAGAAATTTTGTATTAATATTTGAAATTAAAATTCTTATGGTTTGAAATAAATTATTCGTGCCCGATTCTATTCTTTTGAATCTACCTCATCTGCTCAGCTTCATTTTTCACCTATATTCCATTTTCGGAATCTACCTTCCTTTCCTTTTTGAATAAATCTTTTAAATATTGCTTATTTGTATACTACATTGTTTTATATAAAATTTTAGTGTTATAAATATTTTTGAAGTTATAAATTAAATAAAACATCTTTAAAGAAAATGATTATTAATTCATTGATAATATTTGAAAGGTATCTTGAGATAAATTAAAATTTTCATAAATTTTGGATTTAATATTTTCAATAGTCTTTGTAAATAGAAGTAATAATGTAAATAATTGTTTGTAAAGGAGTTTGAGAAGTATTAAATATTAAAGAAAATTTAATTTCAAATGAAATTTTCAAATAAATATTTTAAATAAAATTTATATAGTTTTAAAATTTATTGTTTATCTTGGCTTTCAGTCTATTTTTTTTTTCTGGTTGTTTTATTCTCCTACCTCCTTCCTTTTCGGGGACGAAAAGTTTTGAGTGGGGGAGAGTGTAACGACCCGGAAAATTTTAATAATTTTAATTGATTCTATAACGTATTTAATTGAATATTTGTGAAATCTTATAATAATTGAATTTTTAAATAAAATGTTTACATATTTAGAATACATATATTTAAATATAGCAGATTGTAAATTTTCAAATAATTTTATGGAAGTTTATTTAATTGAGAAAACGTGCTGTCCGATTCAAGCTATTAATTGCTTTAATTGATTTCTGAATCAGTGCGTAACGGTTTCTTTTTACTACCGTTAAAGATTTCTATTGTTTAATACTTTTCCAATCCAGGTAGACTTTTCCATTCGTAACCATTAATAAATTTGAGATCATCGACCTTGCTTTTATTATTCCTTGTAGTTTCGTGCACTGACTTTACCTTTCCCACTATCCATAATTTTCTCTATACGTTTCTTTTGCAATTGAAGCGTATATTTATATTTATGGTGGTGCGTTTATTCTGGTCTCTCTTTATTTTTGTTTTTAACGCTTGAAAGAATCTCAAATCATCAAGCTAGTAGCATCCGTTCCTTCCCTCGCTTTCGTAAGGCCTATAATATATAAACCACCTGCTTATAGATCCGAACACAACTTTGTCATCAAATTTAATGTGCCTTCCTCTCCCTATTATTTCGGTTCCAACCTTCCTGGTAAATGGCTTTAATAAATTTTGGCTAAATCATAGCTACGGACTTTTCAAATTTCTTTCATTTTATATTTATTTCCAATTCCTTCATTTGCTTCAAAATTTTTGAACGTGCCTAATCATCTCAGCATGTATATATAATGTAAGCCTACCTTTCCTTGGAAAGCTATTGCTCACAAAAATTTCCTGATTTCTTTCCTTTTATCCATTTTTATATCCTTGACTTTCAAAACTCATTATGTGTTGTACAAACAAACAAAAATTTATTGCTTTAAGTGTATAGCTAAATCAACTATTGACCGTTACAATTACTTTTTTTTTCATTTCAATTTATTACTTAAATAACGTTTTGATGAATTAATGGACAGCTTTACGTTTCTTTTGCTTTTGAAAACTTTATATTTATAGTGTACGTTTCTTTTGCATTTCAAAAATTTCAAACATGCTGCCCCATTTAAGCCATTAATTGTTTTAATTATTTTTCTTAATCAACATATAACCGTTGCTTTTTATTATTCTAGGATTTGCATCCATACTTTAATCTCTGCTGTTCCATTTATTTCATTTGAAATCTAAATTTATTTACCATTCATTTATATGCCTCTTTCTCTTCCCTCTTTTACCTCTTCGTTTCCGTGTTTCTAGGAATATATATATATATATATATATATATATATATATAGTATAGCATAGATTGCATCTTCTTTTCTCTCTGTAGGCTATTCGTTGCCCTCAAATTAATATTAAAAGAGGAGAGAGCTTTGTAAATATTATATAAAGTCATATAGCACGTTCACATATCAGATGCAGACCTACCTTTATATTTAAGAAACTAGCATTTTCTCTGTTGCCTGAAGAATGCCCTTCGCCATGTCATGTTGCTTGAATCACGCATGCATTCTTCCTTTAAAAATCGCCTGTTCTCATCTCCCCTCCATCTTTTCTTATTTCTTCCAAACCTGAGCATGAGCACTCTCTTTTGCTTGGCCTGCCTCCTCCCCATGGCCGCATGCATTAGTTGGTAAAACATTTCCTCTCTGGTTTTTAAGAGCAAGTACGCATTTTATTTGATATAAGTCTATTTTATATATTAAGAACAGTATAGATTGTGCATAAGTTTTGTTTTATATGTTTACTGCAACTATGGGGATTTTGAATTCCCTAACAGTTGAACTTTAATAATAATAATATATTTCATAATAGTATATATATGATAATTGTTATATTTACAAACGTATATATAAATATTTAACTTCTGTTCATATATAAAGGTTAGTATATATTTATACTGTATTATGTATATTATTTTAAGATTTTACGGTATATAGTTTTTGACTTTTGTTAGCATATAGTTATCGTACGGCTTTTAGATATGTATGTTTTACTAACTAGTTGATAAGTTAAATATATAGATATATATATATATATATGCGTTTTATTTTACTATTGATAGCTTACGGTATATATGGTATAAGTTTGGCAGCCTTCTATTAATATACGTATTTTTATATGTTTTATATATTTGGTTATAACAGTTTCAACTATAATGAAATATGTTATTTTATTAGCTTTCATATGTTAGATATATAAAATATAGTATTTCAATTTTCGTTACTGTTTTGGTATATACATTATATAAAATTGGTGGGTACAAGTTTGATAGGTCAATTTATAATATATATATATTTATGATTGTTTTAGTATTTTAGAGTCTACCGTACTATATTTTATTTTATTTTCAACAATTTACATAAGTTATATTTAAATGTAGGTATATATATAAATTTTCTATGGTAGTTTTACAGTATAAATTATATCAATATTTTATAATTTCAACAGTATATGCTTTCAAAAGTTTATTTCATGTCAGCCTTAAGGTTGTTTGCACTGACTGATATACGTTGGATTTTTTTTTAGGGATGTGTATTTTGATTTCAAGTATAGTCATATGTATAGTCATATACAAATTGGTAGAGGAAATGTTATATAGTATATATATGGTTATATTAATATAGTCGGTCTGCACACCTATGTATATATATTAACCGAGGCATGCATATTTGGTTGCATATTTTATAAACTGTGTCTGCATATGTTGGCTAGTTGTATATAAGCTCACTTATCCTATTTATCTTCCTTGATCCAATTCTGATTTGAATTCGTCTAATCCTACTATCAGCTTTGATCATTGAACCGTGTCCATCTAGCTTTGTTTTGGAATTCGGATCTGGATTTCATAACTCACTTCTTTTTCTCTGGCCTCGAAAGGTGAGAAATCACTCACGATTAACATTCTTTTATTTACTAAATTTGATTTCAATTTAGACAACAATTGAAATATGAGGCTGTAGTTATTTAAATTGTTATATATGCTATTATCTGTAACTATTCACTTATGGGATATGACACCATATCCTATTGTTTATATATTTATTTTGATGATATATGCCTGTTGTTATTATTATTTGCATATCTGTTATCACTCTGCAAGTTCCCTGTTAGTATAGAAATCACTATGGGTTGAAATGATACATACCCGAACAGACTTTAGAATAGGAGAAAATCGTTATGGGTTGAAATGATAAACCCAAGCGATTTTCATTTAATTGAGTTGGGATTACGGGTTCAAATGCTATCCACCCGTATACATTTAGTGTACGGATTGAAATGATAAATATCCGTAACACTTGACCATATGATAAGAAATATATACAGACATCGTTTGTCCATATATATAAATATTTTGAAATTTAATTCATTGTTTTGGAAAGAAATATATGGTCTTATTAAATGTTAATCATTAAAATTTTTTATATATAAAGGGTAATGATATATAGATTTAATAATATTTAATTTAGTCAAAATTTGATTTAATACATAAATTGTGTTAAATATTTATGTAAATTTTATTCCAAAAATTATTCTGCAATTTACTAAGATTGGGAGATAAATGTGGGTTTATATATATGGTATTTAAATAAGGATTTATTCAATTAAATCAATTTGAAATTATTGAATGGGAAATTTAAGGGTATGATTTTGTAACTGGATTTTTATTTAAGTGATTTAATGAATATTTCACGTTTAAACAAATTAAAGAAAATATTGAGTAAAATGTAATTTAAGGTTACTTAAATGATATTGTATCTAATGAGGGATTATTTTAAGACTAGATAATAATGAGGTTAAATCGAGATCTATATGGAACTATTACATATAACATTTAATTAAATATTAAAGCTTTGAACTATATTGGGATTTAAATGGTTTATTTTGAGATTCGGATATGTATTTGAAATCAGTATAGTTGAATTTATTATTTAGAAACTAAATTGATTAAAAAGTTAGTTGAAACGTTGAATACTTAATGTTTTGAAATATATTGAATATAAAGGGTATTTTGTGATTTTAAATCCAAATTTGAGATCGATAAAATTGAAGTGGTTATTTTAGAAATTGAATTGAATTTAAATTAATAAATTGAGATTGAAATAGATTTAAATAGGGTGGTCGGGTTGATGTTAAACGATTTGTTAAGTTGAGGGAATTGAAATTTCTTTACTGTACAAATTATTTAATATATAAAAATACTATTTGGGAAGTATAGAGATATTTGAAGTGAAAATGATATTTGGTTTTGAAGTATAAATTAAGTTGAAAAGACTACGGTGTTATAGTGTATATTTCTATCTTTTAGATAGTTCCATGGACCCTTAGAGGATGGTTATCCCAAACATCCTCTAAGTTAATTATATTTCAGTTGATATTTCACTTGAGTTAGATTTATAGATATAAGAATGTTAATCCCGACTCGAGTGTTTTGTGTTTTGCTTTACGCTCGGGTCAGACTGAGAGATACAGCATTTGAGACTCATCATCGAAGTTGGAGCTTTGCTTGAAGATCCAGCTATCTATCCCTTCAGTCATCCAGTTGATTGGTTCAGAGAAGCCATCTGTTGCATTGGAGACTTCATGGCATTTGAACTATTCGATTGTATTTTATTTCTAACTCTGAGGTATGTAGTAGCTTCATGAACTACTATTCTTTATCTATTCCGCTGCATTGTATTACTCTGTGTAAGTGATCTATGATTGATTTATTTACTGTATATTTTAAGTTTTGCCAAATTTTATTAACAATTCGGTATTTTGAATTATTCAAGTCGGGCATGTACGGTTTTATTGTCGATTTGAATGGTCCAAAATAGTGGGTCGTTACAGTTGGTATCAGTGCTTTGGCTCTAGGCAAAACCTAGCATATATGGTAAATTCATTTACAGAATCACTTTCGTTCGAGTTGAATCCCTTCTTTTTTACTTGATTTCCTTTGAATTTTGGAATGTCCCTCGGTTCCGAAATTCATTCTTGTCTCTCCCTATTTATATTCGTTTGATTCTGGAGTATCCCATAACTCCACGGAATGAATTGTAAAGGGAGGGTGAAAACTCCTTTACAATTGGCATTGATTCACCGGAGATTTCTGTATCCTCGATTTACGATGCTGCTATATCTTGGTATGCCGAATTCTATCTCTGGCAATCGAATGTCGATTTGCTTTAGAATTCCGCATCAATTATATTCCTGAAGTCACGGTTGACCCGGTTAAGGTCGCTCGAGATTTATAGAAGTATATCCATCTTCTATTTTGTAATTTGATTTTCTCAACTTTATTTGAGCCTATCTTCGAATCAGGATTCTATTGATTAGAGTTCCTCTAAATTAAATCTCTATCTTTGTTTTGAAATCCATTCTTGAATCATCCTTTGAAAATCGGGTTTGTTGTATTTTAAAATTGTTTTATACGAAATTATTATTTTGATAACTATGATTTTATTCTATATATAAAAGTGAAAATGTTTTCGATAAGGATTATATACCTATATATAAAACGAATAAGAATTGTTATTATATATATAAAAGTTTTGAAAGGATTGGAAATTTTGAAAATTTATAAGAAAGTGATTTATATAAAAAGGATTTATAACTGAAGGGTTAAATTTGAAATTCGAGAATTGAATTCCGATATTTTGAAATTGGTTTTAAGATTTTGGGAAAATATATAAAAATAATACGATTTAAAAGTATTTTTCCGAATAAGAAATGTTTCAAATGGGTTCAAATGAATTCCAATAATTTTGAAGAAATTTCAAAGAAGTTTTCAAGAAAATAGAAGTCCAGAACTCACTTATGTCCCTGGAGAATAATTTCGGTGATGAGTGCACGCATCATCGACATTGATTTTCGAGTTTCAGAGTAGGGGAGAGGCCACTTTAATAGCTTCGCTATGCGAGTGATTTTGTAAAACCGTTTTTGATTTCAAATTCCGAAGTATAATTTGATATTTTCGAAAGATATATGTATATATTTGAAACAATTTAAAGTGAGACCGGTGTTCAGTCCTCGAGTTTTCGATTTGACTAGTAATAACTCTATTTATAAAAAAATATTTGATTTCCAACTCTTAGATTTGAAATTTGATTTCATCGACTAGTTTGAAGGTTCGAGCACTTCCAAATCAAGGCTTAAAAGTTTTAAACTAAGAAATTTCGAAAAGTATAAAATTTTTGATAAAGCATTTAAGTTTAGTTTTGAAGAGTATGACTTAAGTAAGTTTGAAACCTTTTGTTAAGTAAGTGTATATGACTATTTTTAATTATACTAATATGGAATTTAGTTTTGAAATGTTTTGGGAAAAAAAAGATTAATTTCAAATAATGGTTTTTAGAAAGGTAAATTGGATATTTCTAATAGAAATAGATAGTTTAAAAGTTTTAAAGTGATGATTATAAATTTGGAAACCATTTTGAGTATAATTGATTTTGAGAAAATATTTGGTTTTGAAATTAAATTGAAATTAAAAACCAGTACTTATATGGTGATTTTGGAAATGAATTTGTTTGACTTGAATTATTTTAATTTGGAAACTGGGATAATTTTCTAAACCTATTATTTTGGGAACTTTGAAATTTAGATACTTAATTTGGAAGAAAATATGGTGAAATCCTATATGATTTTGAAACTGAATTGATATTGAAATGATTTGAAATTGAGAACCTTATATTGTTAAGTACTTGATTTGGGAGTGGTCGAACTTATATAAAATGGATTTGTATAAGTATGAAGTGATTTGAAATCTATTGATTTGAAAGGTACTCAATTTGGAAAGAGAATTTTTTTTATAAATCGAAGTCTATATAAGTATGATTTGATATGCTATTGATTTGGAAAGTATTCGATTTGAAAATGGAATATTATATATATATATGGATTTTATATAAGTATGATATTTGAAAGTATTTGAAAAGGTACTATATGATATATATTTTCGAAGTAAAGATATGGAAAGTGCCTTCTGCTTGATATCCGCTTTGTGGCCACATCGTGGATTCATTCTATCGATATTATTCTCTCTGATTTTCGGTTTTTCGGTTGTAATACTCGAGTGTTTCCCACCGTGGCGTAACCCATGGTTTTTTTCTCTCGTGACTGCATAGCGCAACTGCCTGGCTGAGTCTTGCCTAGGGGTACGGATTGTTTCCTGGGGGATCCAGGCATAACCATTGTGTATCCTGCAATCTGTGTAGGTCGCGAATAGTAGCGCAAGTGCCTGGCTGTAACAACCCGCATATTTATCGATTTTATATTTAAATATTTTATTTAAATATTTTGTCGTTAATCGGATATTGGTTCGAAAAGCTACTTTTTGCAAACGGTCAAATTAGGACTCGAGACCACTTCCATTGAGTTCGAAATGCCGTTTACAATTTTTTTAAGTATAAACATTGGTAGGTTTGGAGTTAGTAGAATTTCACTAACTTTTCCCGCTTTGGACTTTGGGTTAGATTGCCCTTATAACTCAAGCCCAAAGCCCCTTCCTTCTTCTCACTCTTCATAAATTTCCTAACAACCAAGCTTTTGCATTAATGGTGAGTGGAAGAGGAAATTAAAACTCCAAGCTTAGGTTTCAACTTTAAATCCATCATTCAACTCCAAAATCAAAGTGAAGACATTGGATTCTAGCTTGTAGTTGCTTCTCCATTGTTTCAAGCTCCTTCTTCATTGAATTTGTGCAAAGGTGAGATTTTTATCTCACAAATCTAGTCTATAACTATATTGGACTGTTGGGAATGATTCCCTATCACTTTTGCATGCACATTTGCCTTTAGTTTGGATTGGATTGGCGAAAAACTCCAATTTTTAGCATTTTTGGAAATTTCCTGCACTTAGCTCGTTCTGGCCACTTGACTCGTTCGGTGATAGGTCGCAAGGTCACTGGGTCGTAGGTCGCAGGGCTTTAGGTCGTTCTGGAAGAATTGGCACTTCGGAATTAGGTCGCTCACGAGTTAAGTCGTTAGGTCGCTCGCGAGTTAGTACCATAGGTCGCAGGGCTTTAGGTCATTCTGAAAGTGTTGGCACTTCGGAGTTAGGTCGCTCGCAAGTTAAATCTTAAGTTGTAGGTCGCTCACGAGTTAGGCCTTAAGCCGTAGGTCGCTCGCGAGTTAAGCCTTAAGTCGTAGGTCGCTCACGAGTTAGGCCTTAAGCCGTAGGTCGCTCGCGAGTTAAGCCTTAAGTCTTAGGTCGTTTCCGACCTATAATCTCTAGGCAAACGTTAAGTCGCTCGCCCTAGTTTATCTCGTAGGTCGTCTCCGACCTAAGCTCCTGATAAGTCGTTCGAGCTAGGTCGTTGGACCATTTACCTCAGGTCACTCGTCCACTAAGTCGGCCTGGTTTATCTCGTAGGTCGTCTCCGACCTAAGCTCCTGATAAGTCGTTCGAGTTAGGTCGTTGGACCATTTACCTTAGGTCGCTCGACTCTGTTAAGTCGTAGGTCGTTAGACCTTAGGTCGTTCGCCTTCCTTAAGTCGCTCGACCCCTCCACACTAGGTCGCTCGGCTTGCTTGAGTCGTAGGTCGTTGGACCTTAAGTCGCTTGCCTCCCTTAACTCCAGTTAGGTCGCTCGGCCATTGTGTTAGGTCGCGTGAACCCTTAGGTCGTTAGACCTCATTTTGCTTTAGGTCGTAGGCCGCTTGTCTTCACTTAGGTCGTACTGTTTTGGACGGGGCGCTGCCCCGCACCCCACCGGAGGCACTACCCCTTGGACCCCCGCGACCTGACCGGGCAGGTCGAACCCCGTAAGCGGTGGCGTTGCCCCCGCACCCCCACCTTGGGGGGTTGCCACCCCCCTGGATCTCCCCTCCGTAGGGGATCTTATTTGAAAAACATTGAGCTGATTTCCTTGGATTTTATTCACATCTCCGTATGCGATCTTTGTGATTGATTGTTTCTACAATTGCTTCTGTGTTTTGTCATTTTATAATATAAAGGTTTCAATACTAGTAGTAAATATCAAAACTCTTTTAACAAACAATTTCAACTCTATTTTTAATAACAAAGCTCTTTTCTTAAACCGTTTTCCAATCTATTAGTATATACAAACCTTTTCCTCACTCGGATGAGAAATCTAATTAAACGACTTAGTAAAACAAGTGGTATGAAACGCTTGCGTTCACTTCGTCGGTTAATTCTTGGACTTGTTCGATTGAACCGCTTGTGACAATTTTATTAGTGAAGATTTACAGTTTGTTCGTAAATATTTAAGTTAAGCAAGTGGTTATGGGACATGAAGCTAAACTTCTATATTTACTAGCTTAGTGTAATTGACACTTCTCGTTGATCATGACGATCATTCTGATGCTTTAGACTAGCAACTGTGCGATGTCTCATGTTGCGAGGTTAGACTAGACACCACTTGTGTGATTCCACTCACACATACCTTTTTGCTTTTTGGTTAGTCTGGACCTTAATCTGTGTGATTCCATTCACACATGTGGGGTAGCTCCCCTTGGTCTTCGGACCGTCATGTGATAGGCCTCTTTCTCTTTTCTATGATTTCTGGACTTCTTGCATTGATTTCTAGAATTTATGTCATTAACTTGTTATGAGTACAAGTTTGGGGAATGATGCCCTTTCCGAATCTTTGAGAAGATTCTTGTATATTGATTATCTCTTATTGATTGATCTTCTGTTGATCATTATTTACATACTTATAGTGGTATGTCATCATGGATATTTTATGTTTATGCCATATCGTTTATGTTATATCTTGTCATCTGATATTTATAGCTAGACTGACCCGTTTATTATTTTTCTTAAATAATACTCGGGTCAGACCGAGATGTTACAGGTGCTTCTGCTTGACTTCTTCCCAGGGATTCATCACTCTGACTTTTGGCTAACTGTTTAGATTAGCAGTTTTTGTTGTATACACTTGAGATATAGACTCATAGTTGTATTCTTTTGTATAGCACGTGTTGCTATTCTTTTGTATTATTGTGGATCTTTTGACCACTACTCTGATGTACACTTTCATGTGTTAGTTATATATTCATATCTTCTTCCGCCTTTGTGATATGGATGTCTGTGACCGATTTGCGTTATGCTTATTTCTACGTTTGTTTCCGAAGATTATTTATAGCCACCGTGTGATAAGCAATTACATGGATGGTCGCTCCTCAACAGCCTTATTCTCCGTGCTAGTTGACAGCACTACTCCGTAGTGTTCTTGGCTAGCGTGGGTAGAGAGGTGGGGCGTCACACTGGCTGAGTCTTGCCTACGGGTACGGATTGTTTCCTGGGGGATCCAGGCGTAACCATTGTGTATCCTGCACTCTACTAGTCATCATGGCGTAACTCGCAGGGCTGAGAAAGCTTACGGATATGGATTGTTTCCTGGGAGACCCAGGCGTAACCATTGTGTATCTGCGAACCATGGTCGGACAAAGGTTTTGGTTTGGTTGTTTGTTTGGATTGTACTTTCCATATCTGTTTTTAAAAAGGTTTTTCAAGTATTTTCACTGGGTGTTGAAACAGGTCTACTAAGTACTTGAAGAATTCTAGCTTTGCGCCTGATCAACGCATGGCCAGAGTCTCCAAGAACGAGGATAAACTTGTTAAAACATCGAGTTATAAAAATATTTTCGAAAGAAAGATTTATTTCGATATAAACGTATTATTATAAAGGTATTTATTATAAAAGTATTTTTCCCAACAAAGAAATTTTGTATTAATATTTGAAATTAAAATTCTTATGGTTTGAAATAAATTATTCGTGCCCGATTCTATTCTTTTGAATCTACCTCATCTGCTCAGCTTCATTTTTCACCTATATTCCGTTTTCGGAATCTACCTTCCTTTCCTTTTTGAATAAATCTTTTAAATATTGCTTATTTGTATACTACATTGTTTTATATAAAATTTTAGTGTTATAAATATTTTTGAAGTTATAAATTAAATAAAACATCTTTAAAGAAAATGATTATTAATTCATTGATAATATTTGAAAGGTATCTTGAGATAAATTAAAATTTTCATAAATTTTGGATTTAATATTTTCAATAGTCTTTGTAAATAGAAGTAATAATGTAAATAATTGTTTGTAAAGGAGTTTGAGAAGTATTAAATATTAAATAAAATTTAATTTCAAATGAAATTTTCAAATAAATATTTTAAATAAAATTTATATAGTTTTAAAATTTATTGTTTATCTTGGCTTTCAGTCTATTTTTTTTTCTGGTTGTTTTATTCTCCTACCTCCTTCCTTTTCGGGGACGAAAAGTTTTGAGTGGGGGAGAGTGTAACGACCCGGAAAATTTTAATAATTTTAATTGATTCTATAACGTATTTAATTGAATATTTGTGAAATCTTATAATAATTGAATTTTTAAATAAAATGTTTACATATTTAGAATACATATATTTAAATATAGCAGATTGTAAATTTTCAAATAATTTTATGGAAGTTTATTTAATTGAGAAAACGTGTTGTCCGATTCAAGCTATTAATTGCTTTAATTGATTTCTGAATCAGTGTGTAACGGTTTCTTTTTACTACCGTTAAAGATTTCTATTGTTTAATACTTTTCCAATCCAGGTAGACTTTTCCATTCGTAACCATTAATAAATTTGAGATCATCGACCTTGCTTTTATTATTCCTTGTAGTTTCGTGCACTGACTTTACCTTTCCCACTATCCATAATTTTCTCTATACGTTTCTTTTGCAATTGAAGCGTATATTTATATTTATGGTGGTGCGTTTATTCTGGTCTCTCTTTATTTTTGTTTTTAACGCTTGAAAGAATCTCAAATCATCAAGCTAGTAGCATCCGTTCCTTCCCTCGCTTTCGTAAGGCCTATAATATATAAACCACCTGCTTATAGATCCGAACACAACTTTGTCATCAAATTTAATGTGCCTTCCTCTCCCTATTATTTCGGTTCCAACCTTCCTGGTAAATGGCTTTAATAAATTTTGGCTAAATCATAGCTACGGACTTTTCAAATTTCTTTCATTTTATATTTATTTCCAATTCCTTCATTTGCTTCAAAATTTTTGAACGTGCATAATCATCTCAGCATGTATATATAATGTAAGCCTACCTTTCCTTGGAAAGCTATTGCTCACAAAAATTTCCTGATTTCTTTCCTTTTATCCATTTTTATATCCTTGACTTTCAAAACTCATTATGTGTTGTACAAACAAACCAAAATTTATTGCTTTAAGTGTATAGCTAAATCAACTATTGACCGTTACAATTACTTTTTTTTTCATTTCAATTTATTACTTAAATAACGTTTTGATGAATTAATGGACAACTTTACGTTTCTTTTGCTTTTGAAAACTTTATATTTATAGTGTACGTTTCTTTTGCATTTCAAAAATTTCAAACATGCTGCCCCATTTAAGCCATTAATTGTTTTAATTATTTTTCTTAATCAACATATAACCGTTGCTTTTTATTATTCTAGGATTTGCATCCATAATTTAATCTCTGCTGTTCCATTTATTTCGTTTGAAATCTAAATTTATTTACCATTCATTTATATGCCTCTTTCTCTTCCCTCTTTTACCTCTTCGTTTCCGTGTTTCTAGGAATATATATATATATATATAGTATAGCATAGATTGCATCTTCTTTTCTCTCTGTAGGCTATTCGTTGCCCTCAAATTAATATTAAAAGAGGAGAGAGCTTTGTAAATATTATATAAAGTCATATAGCACGTTCACATATCAGATGCAGACCTACCTTTATATTTAAGAAACTAGCATTTTCTCTGTTGCCTGAAGAATGCCCTTCGCCATGTCATGTTGCTTGAATCACGCATGCATTCTTCCTTTAAAAATCGCCTGTTCTCATCTCCCCTCCATCTTTTCTTATTTCTTCCAAACCTGAGCATGAGCACTCTCTTTTGCTTGGCCTGCCTCCTCCCCATGGCCGCATGCATTAGTTGGCAAAACATTTCCTCTCTGGTTTTTAAGAGCAAGTACGCATTTTATTTGATATAAGTCTATTTTATATATTAAGAACAGTATAGATTGTGCATAAGTTTTGTTTTATATGTTTACTGCAACTATGGGGATTTTGAATTCCCTAACAGTTGAACTTTAAAAATAATAATATATTTCATAATAGCATATATATGATAATTGTTATATTTACAAACGTATATATAAATATTTAACTTCTGTTCATATATAAAGGTTAGTATATATTTATACTGTATTATGTATATTATTTTAAGATTTTACGGTATATAGTTTTTGACTTTTGTTAGCATATAGTTATCGTACGGCTTTTAGATATGTATGTTTTACTAACTAGTTGATAAGTTAAATATATAGATATATATATATATACGCGTTTTATTTTACTATTGATATCTTACGGTATATATGGTATAAGTTTGGCAGCCTTCTATTAATATACGTATTTTTATATGTTTTATATATTTGGTTATAACAGTTTCAACTATAATGAAATATGTTATTTTATTAGCTTTCATATGTTAGATATATAAAATATAGTATTTCAATTTTCGTTACTATTTTGGTATATACATTATATAAAATTGGTGGGTACAAGTTTGATAGGTCAATTTATAATATATATATATTTATGATTGTTTTAGTATTTTAGAGTCTACCGTACTATATTTTATTTTATTTTCAACAATTTACATAAGCTATATTTAAATGTAGGTATATATATAAATTTTCTATGGTAGTTTTACAGTATAAATTATATCAATATTTTATAATTTCAACAGTATATGCTTTCAAAAGTTTATTTCATGTCAGCCTTAAGGTTGTTTGCACTGACTGATATACGTTGGATTTTTTTTAGGGATGTGTATTTTGATTTCAAGTATAGTCATATGTATAGTCATATACAAATTGGTAGAGGAAATGTTATATAGTATATATATGGTTATATTAATATAGTCGGTCTGCACACCTATGTATATATATTAACCGAGGCATGCATATTTGGTTGCATATTTTATAAACTGTGTCTGCATATGTTGGCTAGTTGTATATAAGCTCACTTATCCTATTTATCTTCCTTGATCCAATTCTGATTTGAATTCGTCTATTCCTACTATCAGCTTTGATCATTGAACCGTGTCCATCTAGCTTTGTTTTGGAATTCGGATCTAGATTTCATAACTCACTTCTTTTTCTCTGGCCTCGAAAGGTGAGAAATCACTCACGATTAACATTCTTTTATTTACTAAATTTGATTTCAATTTAGACGACAATTGAAATATGAGGCTGTAGTTATTTAAATTGTTATATATGCTATTATCTGTAACTATTCACTTATGGGATATGACACCATATCCTATTGTTTATATATTTATTTTGATGATATATGCCTGTTGTTATTATTATTTGCATATCTGTTATCACTCTGCAAGTTCCCTGTTAGTATAGAAATCACTATGGGTTGAAATGATACATACCCGAACAGACTTTAGAATAGGAGAAAATCGTTATGGGTTGAAATGATAAACCCAAGCGATTTTCATTTAATTGAGTTGGGATTACGGGTTCAAATGCTATCCACCCGTATACATTTAGTGTACGGATTGAAATGATAAATATCCGTAACACTTGACCATATGATAAGAAATATATACAGACTTCGTTTGTCCATATATATAAATATTTTGAAATTTAATTCATTGTTTTGGAAAGAAATATATGGTCTTATTAAATGTTAATCCTTAAATTTTTTTATATATAAAGGGTAATGATATATAGATTTAATAATATTTAATTTAGTCAAAATTTGATTTAATACATAAATTATGTTAAATATTTATGTAAATTTTATTCCAAAAAGTATTCTGCAATTTACTAAGATTGGGAGATAAATGTGGGTTTATCTAAATGGTATTTAAATAAGGATTTATTCAATTAAATCAATTTGAAATTATTGAATGGGAAATTTAAGGGTATGATTTTGTAGCTGGATTTTTATTTAAGTGATTTAATGAATATTTCACGTTTAAACAAATTAAAGAAAATACTGAGTAAAATGTAATTTAAGGTTACTTAAATGATATTGTATCTAATGAGGGATTATTTTAAGACTAGACAATAATGAGGTTAAATCGAGATCTATATGGAACTATTAAATTGAACATTTAATTAAATATTAAATCTTTGAACTATATTGGGATTTAAATGGTTTATTTTGAGATTCGGATATGTATTTGAAATCAGTATAGTTGAATATATTATTTAGAAACTAAATTGATTAAAAAGTTAGTTTGAAACGTTGAATACTTAAAGTTTTGAAATATATTGAATATAAAGGGTATTTTGTGATTTCAAATCCGAATTTGAGATCGATAAAATTGAAGTGGTTATTTTAGAAATTGAGTTGAATTTAAATTAATAAATTGAGATTGAAATAGATTTAAATAGGGTGGTCGGGTTGATGTTAAATGATTTGTTAAGTTGAGGGAATTGAAATTTCTTTACTGTACAAATTATTTAATATATAAAAATACTATTTGGGAAGTATAGAGATATTTGAAGTGAAAATGATATTTGGTTTTGAAGTATAAATTAAGTTGAAAAGACTACGGTGTTATAGTGTATATTTCTATCTTTTAGATAGTTCCATGGACCTTTAGAGGATGGTTATCCCAAACATCATCTAAGTTAATTATATTTCAGTTGATATTTCACTTGAGTTAGATTTATAGATATAAGAATGTTAATCCCGACTCGAGTGTTTTGTGTTTTGCTTTACGCTCGGGTCAGACTGAGAGATATAACATTTGAGACTCATCTTCAAAGTTGGAGCTTTGCTTGAAGATCCAGATATCTATCCCTTCAGTCATCCGGTTGATTGGTTCAGAGAAGCCATCTGTTGCATTGGAGATTTCATGGCATTTGAACTATTCAGTTGTATTTTATTTCTAACTCTGAGGTATATAGTAGCTTCATGAACTACTATTCTTTATCTATTCCGCTGCATTGTATTACTCTGTGTAAGTGATCTATGATTGATTTATTTACTGTATATTTTAAGTTTTGCCAAATTTTATTAACAATTCGGTATTTTGAATTAATCAAGTCGGGCATGTACAGTTTTATTGTCGATTTGAATGGTCCAAAATAGCGGGTCGTTACAGATAGGTTACGTGTAAATTTCTACGCTTCCCTTTTTCTTCATTTTTATAATAGGAATAAAATCTCCAAATTCGCGTATCCATTTCAAAATTGCTTGAAGTTCATGTGTAAATTTTTGCACGTTCTTTTTGATTCAATGGTTTTAATTTGGTATAAAAACTCTTTCTTTACTTACCGTTCGAATAAAAAAAATATTTGCTCGCCACTTTTGCATTGGATTTATACCTTATCAGCAATCCAATACGTACGGAAACTTCCTTGCCGCTCGGGTATAAATTGATAGGAATATATTCCATAGCCTGATGCATAATCAACGCAATCGTGTATAATTGATTTAAATTTATTTCTTGCCTATATTCTCTCACCTCAATCAGCACAATCATGTACAATTGATTTAAATTTATTTTTTGCCTATATTCTCTCATCTCAATCAATGCAATCGTGTATAATTGATTTAAATTTATTTCTTGCCTATATTCTCTCACCTCATTCAACGCAACCCTGATAAATATAAGCCTCGTACACAAATAGTTTTCAATTGCATCTCAACATTTCCTTGATTTCTTCTTGTGTGCGTGAGCTCTGAAGGTAAGGCCTCCATTTTCTTCTTTTTATTTTATATTTTTTTCCATGCTTTGCTTCTCCCCTCCCTGTCCTCTACTTTCAAAATATTTGACAAATCCATCTTTATATTTCAACTCGCGTTCACAAATTTTCACATTATAACAGTCTCCATTTAATTGATATTTTAGCATAAAACTATATCCATATTTTTTTTTATGTTTAATGCTTATGTGAATTTTAAGCCAAGCTTTTCAGAGATGTATATATACGTTAGTCTTATACCTTATTTGCTATTTTAAAATATTAGTAATATACATATTTTGAAAATATAATTAGATTTTTATTCCTGTTCGAATATAACATATATTAATATGGCAGTTGAGTGTTATAAAAGCATTAGTGATTAACGTTGTAAAACTAAAAATTTAAATGTATAATTTTCATTTCGATTCTAGTGTGTGTATATATATATAAAGTATGTTTTTTCCCCTTTTCTGTCATTATTCGTATATAAATATGTTGTTATATGGTTTGTATATGATAGTTGTTGACTTGATTTTATAAACTGTGTTTAAAAGTTTCCATTTTATTTAACAATAACTGTAATTTTACATGGTATGTATATAACAATGGTTTATAAGTTTAAGTAATATATGTATATAAAATTTCGATTTACATACATGACCTGTATGTATTATTCAAGTGCATGATCCTTTAGTCTTGTTTATATGAATATAAAGGGACAAACTGTATATATTGGTTTCTTTCATAAAATCTGTTATTTATGTATAAACCTATGTATAAGTTTGTTTAAATAAATATCTATTTAACTAGTTCGGTTTAATTTTTGTTATAATATAAAAAGCTATAGTACAGTTTCCTATACATTATGTCATAGGGATGATGTTATATATATTTGTTTATTTATTATTATTTTAAATCGTTATGTATATGTTAATTTGTTAAAAATCTAGTGTACGGTGTTTATTTATATCTCAGGTTTTGTTGTTAAAATACATAGTTATAGAGATAGGTAGTTATATTATACATTTCAGAGATTTTGGGTCTAGCCGCACAAGTGTTATGATGATTTTTCAACGTATAAAATATATTGATATAAAATATAGGTTGATTTTAGTATACGTGTTCAATTTAAAACAACGATGTTTGAAATATATATATATATATATATATATATATATATATATATAATTTTATTTGTGTTTGAATTAAATATCGATTTTAAAATATACGTTTTAAATTGATTTTTCTGAAAATTATATATGCAATGTATCTTTTTCATCGATCCCGTTTTGATTTGAATTCGTCTATTCCTATTTATCAGCTTATCCGTGATTCGTGCCAATCTTGTTCGTTTTGGAAATTCGTTCTTGGATTCGTAACCCATTTCAAATCTCTCTAGCCTCGAAAGGTGAGCAATCACTCACGATTAACGTTCTTTAATTTATTAAATTTGATTTCAATTGAAACGAAAATTGAAATATGCTGCCGTTAGTTATTTACATTGCTATGTATGTTGTTATCTGCAATTGTTCACCTATGGGATATGACACCATATCCTGTTGTTTATATTATATTTTTATTGACGATATATGCCTGTTATTTTATTGTATTACCTATTATCACTCTGCAAGTTCCCTGTAGTTTAGAATTCACTATGGGTTGAAATGCTACATACCCGAACGGACTTTA
Source organism: Allium cepa (assembly GCA_030765085.1). Lineage (NCBI taxonomy): Eukaryota > Viridiplantae > Streptophyta > Magnoliopsida > Asparagales > Amaryllidaceae > Allium > Allium cepa. Next base: position 952,606,758 of record CM060941.1, on the reverse strand, counting down.
TAATAGGAGAATTTCGTTATATGTTGAAATGATAAACCCAAGCGATTTTCAGTTAGATTGAATTTGGGATTGCTGTTCGAAGTGATATCTACCCGTATATTTAAATTTTGGATTGACATAACAGATATTTGTATCCCTTGACCATAGGGTAGGAAATTATACACAGACACGGTTGGTCCATATATATAAATGTTTTGAAAATAATTTCTATGGTTTGAAAAGAAATATATGGTTTTTGACAAATATTGGTTCTTAAATTATTATGTATGAATGGAAATTTTATATATAGATTTAATAATAATATTATGGAGATCGATTTAATCCATATAATTTTTTAAAATATTTATTTAAATTTATATTTCAAAATTGGTTGTTGTAATAATTTAAATAAGTTAAGGTTGAGAAAATATAGTTGAATTAATTGAAATTGTATTTAGATAAGAATTTTGCTTAATTGGATTGATTTGAACTATAGAATTTGAAATTTAAGATTTGATTTATAACTTGATTTTGATTTAAAATGATTAAATGGAAGCTTTTGGTTTAAACAAATCGAAATGAATATTTAGTTTAAAGGTAAATTTTGGTTACTAAACAAATATTGAACTTATTAAGTGAACATTTCATGACTAAATAACAAGGTTAAATCGAGATCTATATGAAACAATTAAATTGAACTTTGGAATGTTTAATATTAAAGCTTTGAAATATACTAGAATTAAAATGGTTAATTTTTGATTAGTTCTGCATTTGAAATCAATATAATTTGAATTTGTTTGGTCAGAAACTGAATTGAATGGAAATTGATAATTTATGATTGAATTTAATATAAATGGGAAAGTCGGGTTGATTTTGAAGCGATTTGTTAAGTTTGAGAAAATTACAAATATCCTACTTTATATATATTTATATATATTTTGGAAATATATATATTTGAAATGAAAAGATAATTTTGTTGTGAAGTATATATTAATTTGAAATGACATCGGTGTTATAGTGTATATTTCTACCTTGTAGATAGTTCCATGGACCGTTAGAGGATGGTTATCCCAAACATCCTTTAAGTTATTTGTATTTCAGTTGATATTTCACTTGAGTTGGATTTATTGATATAAGAATATTAATCCCGACTTGAGTGTTTTGTGATTTTGCTTTACGCTCGAGTTAGACTGAGTGATACAGCATATGAGACTCACCTTTAGAGTTTGGAGCTTCGTTTGGAGATCCAAATATCGATTGAGCTTTCAGCATTTCCAGTTGATTGGTTCAGAAAAGTCATCTGTCTGTACCCGAGACTTCATTGTATTTGAGATATTCTGTTGTATTTTATTCCTAACTCAGATGTTTATGTAGTAGCTTCATGAACTACTATTTATTTATTCCGCTGCGTATTATTACTCTGTGTCTGTTATTCTGTGATTGAGTTATTTACTGTATATGTTGAGTTTGCCAAATTAAATTAACAATATGATATTTTGAGCAATTCAAGTTCGACATGCGTGGTTGCGAATGGTTGAAAATATCATGTCGTTACAGTTGCATACTGTTTATATATAATATAAGAAGTTTAGAAGTCTGCATACTTTTACATATCATATAAGAAGTTTAGAATAGTTGGATTTCAATCTGTACGATTTCATCAAAGAAATATCATGAACACATATTAGTCTATATATTGTGCACATGAGTTTGAATTCTATGTTCATATCTTGTTTTAACATATAATATATACACATGTTTTGATTTAATTGGCACGTGTCTGAATAGCTTACATAAATAGTTTACACCTATACACATATACGACCTGCATTTTCATATAGGTGACATTTTAAGTCAGGGCCTATTGGTTCTATACTTGGATTTAAAATGGAAGTATAAGTTTTGAATATGTAACGTGTTTAAGTGTAATATTTATGCGGTTACATATATTGTTATGGTCATATACTGCTACATGGGTTGCAAAAGAATTATATGTCGATTTTAAAGTAAGTCACTTTGATTTTATAAGGGGTATTGAGTTTAGATTATATATTAGGTATGTATTCTAAATATGGGTTTGGATATAATAATGATTTTGTATATACCCATAAATGTTTTGATTTTTATTATAGATATGCTTTAAATTCAATATATATGTTTACAGTTTAAGATTGATTTAAAAATATATATGTATTTGTTCTAATATATATATTGTATATATGTTTTAAGTGTGATTTAAGGTCTGCACTTAAATTTTTAGTCTGCATGTTTGTAATGCATAAAGATAATGTATATAAATTCATACCTGTGTTGCCGTACAATTTTGAAAGAATATATATGATATTAAATGAAAATTGATTTTTATATTATATATATATATATACACATATATATATATATATAAAAGGTTACTTCTATAAAGATTCAAATTTTAGATGGTGTTCGGATATTGGTTTGAAATATGGGTAATATAGTATACAAGTATTTATTTCAATCTTATGTATATATGATGATTAATTTTATTTATTTGTTTTAAACTAAATATCGATTTCATATATATTTAGTTAAAATTTATATCAACTAATTCAATCGTTCTCTTCGATTTCCTATTATCGGCCTTGTCCGTCGTGCCTATTTTCTACATCAAATCTTGTCCATCCAGTGTTACTTTGGATTTCATAGTTCACTTCATTGTCTATCTCTCTAACCTCGAAAGGTGAGCAATCACTCACGATTAATATTCTTATATTTATCAAGTACAATTTCAATTGAAACGACAATTGAAATATGCTGCTAGTTTGAACTGTTATTTATTTAAATTGTTATATGTGCTAGTATCTGTAACTGTTCATCTATAGGATATGACACCGTATCCTGTGTTTATATTATATTATTATTGATGATATATGCCTATTGTTATATTCTATATTATCTGTTATCACTCTGCAAGTTCCTTGTTAGTATAGAATTCACTATGGGTTGAAATGATTCATACTCGAACGGACTTTAGAATAGGAGAAAATCGTTATGGGTTGAAATGATAGACCCAAGCGATTTCATTTGAATTGAATTTGGGATTGCGGGTCGAAATGATGTCTACCCGTATATATTTAAATTACGGATTGAAATGATAAATATATGTATCACTTGGCCATAGGATAGGAAATTATATACAGACACCGTTGGTCTATATATAAATACTAGTGCGTGGTCCGTGCTACGCACACGGGTAGATAAATAAGAATAGATGACGTAGTTTTTGAGTTATTTGTTATCGCTTGCAGGTCTATATTTTACGTGATATACTGTTTGGAATTTGATACCCGTGTTGTATTTTTTTATTTGTGTCTTATGTTACACCAGGAGATAATGTTGTTGTACTAAGTTTTTAGTTAGGTAACAATCTTTTTGCTAATTCTGTTGGACATCAGTAATTTTTTTAATTTTTGAAGTTCATATATTTAGTTAAACATCGTATTAGAATCCTATTAACATTCGAGCTGAAGTAGAAAAATGGTAATGTTTCATGTTTATGTAAATTAAATTAGTAAAGGTATGCTAATGTAGAAGTATAATATTTATGAGTCAGTTGGGTCTTTGGAGATTATTGCTCTTGTTTCTATTTAGTTGTGGATTTTTTTCGTATGCATGGTGGATGGGATTCTTTAATTCAACTTGTTATCCAAACAACTTTTATCTGCTTCATCGCCTTTGTATTGCAGAATAAAATGCAGCTTCCTTTGCTTGCAGAACTTTTTTTATCTTATGTTGCACAAATGTGGGTCCAAATGCATATCGTGTAATATGAAATATTTAACTTAGAGGTATCAAAAAATTAAACGATGGGACACTGAAATGTACTGAGGCTACATATATTCCAGTTACTGTACTAAAACAGAACCACTATTTTAGTTTCATGAGCGATAGAAAAATAGTTGATGTAACTGGAATTTTTTTAATTTAGGTCATAAACTGGTTGAAAATAAAGCTGGTTGAAAATAACCTTTCTGTTTATCTGTAAATGGTCGTACTTAAAGCAGTGTATATCTGAATATGATTGTAAAATGGTTATTACTGACAAGGTAGGGTATAATATGATTGTAAAATGTTATAAATTCGTACACAATTGTATAAATCTTTGGCAAAATTCCAGTCGTAAAGTAATATTAGAATTGTTTCTTCTTTGGCTTTATCGAAAGGAAAACTTGTATATTACTTGACAGCCATCACTGAAAATAAAATGAGACATATTAGTTTGAAAAATATAATTTGTGATTTGGTTATATTTATGCAACATAAATAGTTTAAAGTTTGGTACGTTAACAACATAGTATAATGGTTACTTTTTAACGATAAATTCACATAGATGAGATTGAAAGCAGCTGTAGATAGAATATTTCAATACATCGTTGTCACAAAAGGAGTATCTGATTGAGGTTACTTTATTACTACTTGTTGACTTAAAATTCAGTTATCAAGGAATCCATCCCTCTTTTCTTCGAGGTTAATAATGAAATAGAATTAGAACTTAAAATTTGTACCCATTTAAAATCACGAGTATCAAAAAATAAAACGATTGTACCTTCATTCCCTGTCAAAAAACAAAACATGTATATTTCTGCGCATTTGATTATCTTTGTTCAGGCAAAAACTGACAAAGTTTGCACTCACTTTACAAAGCAAACGTATGCAAAAATAGTATAGTAAAATCCTCCAAATGCTTAGCATTAAAGTAGTAGATTTAGCCATAGTACGTACATTTTTTACGGCATTTTAACACTCTCAAGGAAAAACTTTTGCATTTTCCCAATGTTTAGGACAATCAGCGCAATTTTTTTAAAAAAATCCAAGTCCAATCCGATGATGATTCTGATCTCAAATGCCAATCGAAATGCTGTAAAGATACCGCGTCAGAATTTGCAATGCAGTGCTGCCTTTTTGATTTTGATGACTGAATAGAAGAAGAAAATGAAAATTGAGTTTATTGCCGATTGAAATAATTCTCAGTACATTAATATATCAGGTACAACAATCAGTATTTATATTACATATGAATACTATGGCAATGGGCTAAAAGAAACAAAATGCAGCCCAATCTATATATGACAATGGTTATTTCAATTATGTTGGTGCCAATCCCCATTTTATGGCACACCATTTTACCCACCAAGAGCAGTCATATCTAGTTAGCTCCAAATCCTAAACCATGAGCATCACTATGTCCTAGTTGCACTCTATGTGTCAAACGGATTGGGTTGGGTGGGTTGTAAATGGGTTGTTTTGAAATTAACCGAACCCATTTAAAAGAAAAAATGACCCAACCCATTAAACCCATTTATTAAACGGGTCAACCCAACCTAACCCGTTAGTTTATCGGGTAAACCCAACCCAAACCATTCAACCCATTATTAATAAAAACCAAAAGAATAAAATAGGTCAAAAACTATCTATCAAACATGAAAATAGGTCAAGAACTACACAGCATTGTAACTTTGCATGTATAGAAACAATAGAGGGGTGACAATTATCTTCATCATCCGAAAGTTATACTACAGCATGTGAAATAAAACTAACATCTAAATACATCTAGGCAATAAAACAAACATCCAAATACATCAGGAAATTCCTGCTCTAAAACAAAGCTAAACAGATGCAGCATTCGATTGTGCGCTATTTCATTTAAAACAAAGCTGTCAATTCTTGATCATCATGTTGAATTATCAACAAATAAAGGAAAAAGTATATAATTATTTCATTCTGTGGCTAACCATTATGAGAAGATTAAAATTTCTTCTTTCAACACTGTTTCTAAAACAACTCAATTAATGTTATCAAATATCAGAAAGGATAATGTTATTGAAACTTTAAATGCTACAAACTCAACTCCTTTTGATTTGATTATCTGATTATCCTGAAACAGATTTGTGCCCTTGGGAATTTCCAAAGCTATAAATTGGTGTCTTAGTATCTTGAAATAGATTTGATTGTTGTGATAAAGTTGTAAAAATATTGCAAACCAGAACACTGGAGGGCTTGATGTAATAGTTGGCAGCTTGTACAAAATTATGCAGTGCAGCTACTATAAAAAAAGAAAAAGAAAAGGGGGAAAAAAAGAGAACCCACCTAGAAATCCATCGCAAAGCTGTAGGTGGTAGTGTTAGAGGCTAAGAGCTGGATGATGGTATCTGATTTAACTAATTCTTGTAACCTCGGATGAATCCTTCAAACAAAAAAAAGTCTACTTACTCGGATTCTTGAAATATTCTGAAGGTATTGAAGGAGGAAAAAACTTCTTAGCCACAAAGATGTGCTTTAAGTCATCAGTATGAACTCATATTAAACAAAGTGCATAACAATATAAAATAAAAGTCGATCAGGATGTACAGGTTTTTACCTTATGTTGGATGTATTTCTCTCTTATTGCAAGTAGATTGCTTCCAGTGTTGTAACATATTTGATGATGCAGAGCTTCCACACATTTACACAAATTTGAGGGTTGGTATTGTGTATAATAGCCTAAAGTAGGATTCTGCAAAACAAAATATAGCCAGAAATAGAAATATGTAACCTTAGTATATTCAGATAATAAACAAAGTAGCATAATTTGTTCCTGTTTCTGAAAGAAATAACTGCATACCCAGCGATGTTTTACTGGTTGGAAAATAAACCGAGATAGAAAAACGGCAGAAGCAGATATGTATGTGTAAGTATATATGTGTGTTCCCACGCATATCTTATTCTTATAGATCATCAAAAAAAATGTTTAGTCGATTTTCGTTACTGAATGACGATCTCAAAAATAACTTTTTAAGGACTGCACTATAAACTAAAGTTACAGCGAATTTCTAGTTAAATAAATAAGAAATACATCATTTCTCTCAAGTAAGTATGTAAATTATAAGTTAATATATATCCAAATTTGAGAACAATCCGTCTCAGTCGCGGCTATATTTTTTTTTTTTCTAGTAGTGAGATAAGCGTCGGGATTATTCATTTCATAGTTACTCGGTCTGAATTCAAATATTGCTTCAGTCCATGAGAAATGGTGGAAAATCTTATCGATTTTATGGACCCATTTTCCTACAGCATTGTACATTTTTTTAAGGTACGTTGTGTACGGCGTGCCATTATTGATGTTACTATCAACAGAGTTCAAAGATTGTGTGGCAGTGTAAATACATATGAATTAATAACGTGGATGGAAGTCGAATGTGCAATAGAACATGCTAAATCTAATTGTGGACAGCGCATAGCATAGGTGGGTAACAGTGATTAGAGTACAAAAAGCAAACTAAATGTGCCAGTACAAATTGAAGAGGGATGGTACAGAAGACGTATAAAACTTAGGGAATCCGTCATAATGCACATAGATGTAAAGTTATAATTTGTGTGATTTAGTGGGTCGGTCGGGTTTCTACCATCTACGGGGTCCACACATACTATTATTACTACGCTTGAACTATGGCATGCAGTATTGCTTTTTAAACGTACAACCCAGCAAGACTAATATGTCTCATTCACCGAGGGCAAAACAACGTAAACCGTGTTGTAACAGTATGGTTGTTATTTATCTGGGAAATAATATTTACAAATCAAAAGCAGTTTTGGCGCCTCAACATTTTGATTAATATTATGAAACTCACAGCAATATTCAACCACATAATAGACTGGCTATATGCCTTGATATATATATATATATATATATATATATATATATATATATATATATATATATATAAGGTACGGCATTATTTAAGTACGAAACAATGAAAACCATGGTTATTATTTACTTGGAAAATAATATTTACAACCCAGCTCGGCTAATATGTGAAGGAAGGAGGTTCTTTCAGGAGATGAAGTAAAATGAGAGAATGTATGCGGACATAGATATTTCAACCAAAATTAGGAATATAGTTTACATAGCACCATGGTCATATATTGTAATGTACAGTGCATGCAGTGCAAATCAAATATCAAATAACAATCATTCTTAAATTGTAAACCATTAAGTAATTGTTTGTACTGATGCCTATTTTTATTGACCAACAGAAACTGACAATGATAATGACATGGTTAATGGTTACATAATTACAAGTGTGCAAAGTAACCGAGTTCTGGACGAAAAAAATGATAGAATCACCAATAAGGCAGTATCAAAGATGCCAGAAAACCCTTGCAACATGCTGCCATATCCTATGATGCGAAAAGTTAATTAGACTGCTAAAATGTGAAACACAGGCTTTAACCAATTTGACACCACCCAATGTCAGACTAAGGGAAAAAACATACCAATGTTTAACTGTTTTTTAATCCACCACCCACATCATTTCAATGTAATATCTCAGGCAACATAATGTATATATTATGAGTGGTTAGTGATAATATCTATTAATGTATTACTTGGTGAGATTAAAAAAATTCTGATACACATATTTGGATTTCAAGCATAGAGGAATTCACTATCAATCCAAAAGAAATGGAGATGGGGATTCAATGGCTATTGTTGATGAGACTGTGATATTGTGCCTAAGGAACAAAATTGTATCATAGTAATAAATAAGGAAGGGGAAACAACGTTAGTCTGACCCAAGGAGGAGGGAGGTATGCATTGGTATAAAAAAAAGTTAATAGAGTAATAAGCAAATGTATTTAAAAAAAATTGTAGGCAGCTGAATAATCTATAACATAGTTAGGAAAGGTACATGAATAGATTTAACATTATACACCACTGTAAGTTGTATGCAATAGGAGATCGGTAAAGAAGAACATGTTACCACCTTAGAAAATTTCAGTGGATGAAAAAGTTGTTTATGTTCAAAGTTAAATTGGTAGGCCTGAGGTGGAAAAAAATAATGAGTTATAATTTTACCAATTTGTAGATGCTAAGCATATCGTCAACCTTCTGGCCTAATACCCCTTCAGCTTCCTATCAAATGCTGTGATAGTGGTTGCCATGTCGGAATCCAATACATCGATATATAAATGAAATCTATTATATTCATTTTTACGATTAGAGGTTAGTGGAGATAGTGGTAAAACAATTAAGTTTCAGAGATTACCAGTTCATGGGGTTTTCAGCCATTTTATGGCATCTTGAGAAAAAATAATTTGTTCCATCCAGGTGAATCATAGACTTACATAACGTGCGTGAAAGATAGCTCCATAGGGAAGGATTTCAAAGCCTCATGATGGTTGCAGCTATTACATATATCTGTAAGGCTTATGCTATTAGCTAATTATAATGGTAAAAATTGTTTAATTTAAAAGCTTTGAAATATTAAAATTCACAATTACTTTGGAATGATTAGGTAAATTTTACATATAGAGTGGAACATGTACGGAAAAAAGAAAGAAAGATGAACATTTAAAAGTGGAGTAATTAGGAAACACTAATATAATAATCACATAGATAAATAGCGATCAGCCCGACAGTTAGCTTTCGTGACATTATTTAGAAGTTGTGCTATTGTAGAATAAACCTTTGCCACTTCTTGAAATTAGACTCTTCGGACTTAGAAAAGTGGACCAACCATTTCCTAACTACTGTTGAAAATGCAAGGTATTCATAAATTGTTATAATATGTAAAGTTTCATATTCATCACCAATTGTGAGATTAAGAAAATACTGTCATGTAGGAAATAGTAGGTGCAGTAGATAATCGAATTATATCTACCAACGAAACATGTAAAATAAATAAAATTCAAATGCTCAGTATCAGAATTAACAAACCGGTAATCAGTTAGAGATGAATTAATTTTTTTTTCCAATACGGTTAACAAATAATGCCTGCTCGGCATGATAGCATCTCCCTAAACATGTGTGATACATTTAGTGTGAATTTATCTTAGTTCGATCGATTTGGGAAAGGTTACAAAATAAAACATAATAAGGTGCACCTGTGATTGTGATTTAAAAAATATGCACGGTTTATACTAAATTCGAGTATGTTTTCTTTTAATAAATAGCAAAAGCCGAATCTATCTTTTGCAACCGATGACTTTATAAGTTAAAAATTTACTTCTTTGTGAACAGTTTATGAATACACAGATAATGCACTTACTATGATCTCTTTACATAAATTTATATTAATACGAATAATTAATGCTAAAAAATTAAGCGGCACTTAGACGATGCTTAAGCAGCGCTTAAGTGACATTAAGTGAAGTAGTACTTCTATCGCCTTGCCTTACTTAGCGCTTAATATAACATAGTTCATCATATTAATCAAACTGTATTCACCATTAAGCATATAATATAACTATGTGTCCATTTGAATAAATAATATCAGATTAACCATGCACACCAACAGAATTAAGGCATACAACACAACCATTTTTGTCATGGCATAGCTTTGGAGTAATATGCACATGTCCCTAACTATAAAGAATTGAAATCCAGAATCCTTTTTTAGCCCTTTTGTGCCATGACATTAGTAACTCTTTATTAGTGAATAATATTCATTTATTATTTGATACGTAGTAAAATTCGTAATTAAAATCAGACTTTTAGTATCATACGACATTCATTTATTTTATTTCACATAAAAGAATTAGTAACACCCATTCACAATTAGATTTCAGTTATGCATCACTAATTCTAACAAATAAATTACATTTGTATGTAACTTAATGCATAATTCTAGCTTTTCTTTGTAGCGCATGTATTGTATGTGCATTCCTTGCATTATTTTTTATGAATGCAGCTCCATATTGATACAGGTATGTTAACTTAATGAAAAATTGCATCTTTACTCTTGAATGAGAATGAAGTTGAATATGATCACATAGTATATAAACATAATACTTACATCATCATTGTTATTCATAGCTAAAACTTACAAATTTTAAATTCATAGGCAGTCATAATTGTCTTATAGGGTATGTGCAAATTATTTATCATTTTGTCTGTAATATTCTTTGAAGAAAAGGCATAAACAGTAAGATTGTAAGTTTGTAACTCAGAAATGAGGAAAAGACTCTCATTTGTAGGTGAGGGAAATCCCATGTTCTACCTGCTAATAAAAGTAAAGAATCTACAGCCTAAAAAAGGACAAATTTTATCATTATTAATCTTTGTTAATGTATTTTGGTAACAAAAGGTTAGTAATTGCGACCAAAAAAGCAACGAATATAACAGCAAGTACATTGCCAAAACTGAATTAAGACAACTGAATTAAGAAGAAAAGCAGACAAAATTTTATACACAGAAATCAGAAAATAAGTTAATTTTCAACAGATTGAAGGATTAAGGAAGTTATTATTCTCCACAAATAATCTGAACTAAGCAACTGCAGATTACTCTTCCGTAATAAACAATAAATTTGCAAAACAAAGCCCAAACTAACGTATACATTTAACTGAAGGATTAAAATCTGATTACCTATTCAATAAGAAGATGAATGCTTATGAAGATGAAGGTGGAAGTTGCAGATCACAAAACATAAATAATCGAAATTGAATGTGATGACTGCAATTGAGTTGAGGTAGAACATGGAATTGATAGCAACTACCATTGTGTAGAAAAACTGAATCAAAACTGCAATCTGATGTTAACATCCATATTTAATTTTCATTGCGTTGCTCAAAATTGAATCTAAATTGCAATAGCTGTTTGTTTAAATCAAGATTGTTAGGATAACAAATTAATTACGTGAAAGCCTTTTATTTGATATATATAAAAGGGATGCAGCACAATTTTAGAGTAACAAATAATTGGATGAAGTGTTATTGTAAATCCTACCACCTATGTGTTCGAAAATATAGAACTATGTAAGTCGAGCAATAAAAATCAACAAATAACTAACCTCATTGTAGTAAATCCCAAATTCGACTTCGTGATTTCACCAGCAATATATAAACATGTGTAATGTTGATTCCCAATTCGAGTACGCGATTTCACCATCAGTATAACATCTGTAATGTTGATTATTTTTGGAGTAAGATTAGTCGGCAGGAAAAGAAAGAAAGAAGGAGTAGGTTTTGTAGAGCGTGGATACAGAAGGGAGGAGGAGGAAGACGAATATGGTTTTGGAACTGTAGGTAACGGTTGTAGGAAAAAACACACCGTGCCGACTGGAATTCAAAGCAGTGGATTTAGGAGAAAGCACATCGGTTACCGAGTGATAATGTTATGCTTCCGAAAATACCCTAAGTGAAAGAGGACACGTGTCTTCATATAAGCGATCTGGTTTTTGTTTTCCTATATAAGTAATAGATTTTAAAATGATTTCTGTGGTTTTGAAAGGGAAATATATATATATATATATATAAATATATATATATATATAGTTTGATTTAATTTTGGAAATGGTTGATATATAAATAAGTTTTAAAACAAAGCGATTTAATTAATATATTATGTTAAGTAGTAAATTCTTAAATCGTCTTTTCAATGATTTGTATAAGTAAGGAAGATAATGTTGAATTTATTAAAATTGAATTTAGTTAAGAATTTTACTTAATTAAATCGTTTTGAAACTATTGAATTTGGAATTTTAGACATGATCTTATAAGTTGATTTTGATTTAGGAAATTAAATGAATATTTCCCAATTAAAGAAATTGAAGGAAAATATAGTGAATTATAATTCAAGGTTATTTAAACGAAGTGAATATTCCAAGGCTATAAAGTAATGAAGTTAAACCAACATTTATATGAAATTGTTAAATTTAGTTTGAAATGTTGAATATTTAATGCCTTGAAATATATTGGAATTTAAATGTTTATTTGTGATTCAAATCTGTATTTGAAATTGATAAAATTTGAATTTGTTAAGTCAGAAACTGAATTGAATAGAAATTGATAAATTTAGATTGAATAAAATTTGAATGGAAAAGTCGAGTTGACTTTTGAAGCGAGTTGTGAAGTTTTGAAGAAATTACCAATACTTTACTTTATAAATTAGTTAGTATATAAATACTATTTTTGTAACGACTCAATTTTTCGACTTTCGAAAGTCGACATTAATACGTCCACTGTATCAACTGCCGAACCATTGAACGCTGGAAAACCGAACCATTAGGGTTTAAGAAGAAGGTAGAAGAAGAAAACAGAAAACAGAAAACAATATCAGAATCTCACATTTTGTGGCGAAACAACATATAATATATCAATGAATAATCTTTAAAACAAAGAACTATATCAGTTATTACATTACATTATCAGAGTGTACAACAACAAACAGCGAAAAGAAATATAACATATACTACTGATACGCTTCGCCATCCAGCTTGCTCCTGATCTCCACAGCAACTCCTGAATTCCAGAATGACCTGATAACCTGACTCTAGAATGCCCGTGTGGAAATTGGTGGGCACCCAGAGTTTAGGAAGGGAACAATAAACTCCAGGTCGGTCATGGGACTGGTGTGAGATCTTAAAAATAGTAATTTTCACAAAGAAAATAAAAATATAAAGAAATCTGCTATGCTTTTTTTATAACATGGAACTGCCATAAGGCCTCCCGCAACACACACAATGCAAACTCACACTTGAAGGAGATTTCTCCTTATGACAGTCAAAAATTCTTAATACGCAAAATCTTTGGAAATTATTATTTTTAGTGCATAATGCAGAAAATATTTCGAAAGTATAATATTAATCTTAGTCAGCATGGGCATTTCGCACTTATGCCAACTATAGCTACCATGTTCAATTGCAGGTTACCGCCATATTCCATGGCAGGTTGTGACGCCCCACCTCTATACCCACGCTAGCCAAGAACACTACTGTGAGTGCTGTTAACTAGCACGGAGAATAAGGCTGTTGAGGAGCGACCATCTGTATAATTGCTTTGTGCGAGTACCGATATACCGGATAAAAATATAACTTTTCATCTCAAGAGGAAATCCGACATACCGACACAAACTCAAAGCTACTACACAGTGGCTATAAAGGTCTTCGGAAACAAATATAGAAATAAACATAACATAAATCAGTCACAGACAATTCATATCACAAAGGCGGAAATAGATATGACTATTACACATAAAAATGTATATCAGAGTAGTGGTCAAAAGATCCATGATAATACAAAAGAATAGCAACACGTGCTATACAAAGGAATACAACTATGAGTCTATATCTCAAGTGTATACAACAAAATAAACTACTAATCTAAGTAGTTTGCCAAAAGTCAGAGTAATGATCCAGGATGAGAAGTCAAGCAGAAGCACCTGCAACATCTCGGTCTGACCCGAGTATTATTTAAGAAGAAAATAATAAACGGATCAGTCTAGCTATAAATATCAAAAGAAATGATATAGAATAGGAGATATGACATAAACATATAATAATCACAATGCCAAGCTGTGATAAATAAGTAATTGAAAATCAACAAGAGATTAATCAATATCACAATAATCTACTCAAGGTAAAAAGGAATGTCATACTCCTGATTTCATTCACCAAGCCACAATAAGTGACATATATATATCCATGCCAATCGTAAAAGTTGGTGAAACACAAATTCCAGAAATCAACACACGAAATCCAGAAATCACAAAGAAGTATGTGTGAGTGGAATCACACAAGTGGTGTCTAGGCTAACTGAAAAAGTATGTGTGAATGGAATCACACAAGTGGTGTCTAGCCTAACCAAACAGCAAAAAGTTATGTGTGAATGGAATCACACAAGTGGTGTCTAGGCTAACCGAAAAGGTATGTGTGAATGGAATCACACAAATGGTGTCTAGCCTAACCTCGCAAACAAAGAGACATCGCACATTGCTAGTCTAAACCATAAAGATGATCGTCATGATCAACAAGAAGTGTCAATTACAATAAGCTAGTAAATATATGAGCTTAGCTTCATGTCCCATAACCACTAGCTTAACTTAAATATTTACGAACAAATTGTAGATCTCCACTAGAAAATTGTCACAAGAGATTCAATCGAACAAGTCCAAGAATTAACCGACGAAGTAAACGCAAGCGTTTCATACCACTTGTTTTACTAAGTCGTTTAATTAGGTTTCTCATACGAGTGAGGTAAAAGTTTGTATATACTAATAGATTGGAAAACTGTTTTGTAAACGAATTTGGTATTAAAGTAGAGTTGAAATCATTTGAAGAAAGAGTTTTGATATTTACTACCAGTATAGAAAACCTTTATACTTTTAAAGTGACAAATCACACAAAGAAGATTGTAAGAACAACCAATTACTAAATTCACATTCGAAGACGTGAATAAAATCCAAAGAAATCGATACCAATTCCATAGAAATGGATATTTCCAAAGAGATCCATGAAAAGAAGTCATCAAAGTCGACAATAAGTGATAACGATTAATTGGATCGCTAAAATCGATAAACAATGGAAATTCATACAAAACAGCCTGAATAGGCAAAAATAAACATTTCCAGACGTTTGATTTGGAATCCAGACGTCTGGATTTGTTCTATGGAAATAACCCAGAGAACACTCAGATGTCTGAAACCTCAAGTTAGACGTCTGAGACCTATCCAGACGTCTGGTTTGATGGTTCAGACGTCTGAAAATAGTCTCTGGCTTTTTTTTATAATATGCATGCATACATATTTACTTTCCAGGTACAAACCAGACGTCTGGACTTGGTCACCAGACGTCTGGTCACCTGGTCTAGGCAACAATATGCCTAGGCCAAAGTGGCCAAAACGTATCGGGAGCGATCGGACGAGCAACGACGACTAAGGATTTATGCCTAGCGATAACCCGGCCTTATAGGCTCTCCGAAACACCTCTTAAAGCATGATCAAACATCAAAGTTATGATTTTTAGAGAATTGGCTTCAAACACCAAAAAAAAAGAAATATTCACAAAACCAATCCAATTACAAAGCAATTGCACATGAATAAATGTTAGGGATTCATACCTAGCAACAAAGATAGATATAGACATAGATGTGAGATTAAAAATCTCACCTTTGAACTAAATTTATGAAGATGAAGCTTGAAAGCAAAGGGGAATCAACCACTCTTCAAATCCAACTCTAGAAGCTTGAATCTAAGCTTAAAAGAGAAATATTTCCCAAATTAGGTTTAGGAATTTTCTGAAATTCAAAGAGAGAATGAGTTGGAGAAGAAGAAGAGAGAACTTACCAATGGGTTCTCTTGAACTTTGGAGCAAGAACATGGATTTGCAAAGAAAGCTAGGGCTTGGAGTTTTAATTTCCTCTTCCACCCTCCATTAACATAAAAGCTTGAGTATTAGGAAAATAGAAGAGAAGTGAACGAAGAGGAGAGGGTTGGAACTGAGTTTGTAAGTGGTTAATTGGCTCAACCCAAACCAAAGCCCTAAATGAAAAAGTGGTAAAAATCAACTTTCTCCAAATATATCGATGCTTATACTCAAAAAGGTCGCAAACGTCATTTTGAACTCGATGGAAGTGGTCTCGAGTCCTAATTCGACAGTTTGCAAAAAGTAGGTTTTCGGACCAAAATCTGATGAACGGTGAAATATTTAAATAAAATATTTAAATATATAATCGATAAATATGCGGGTTGTTACAGACTCCCCTCCTTAAAGAAATTGCATCCTCGCAATAATTAAGAAGGAAATATAAGAAGTAACAACCATAGAAGCATATTACCACAAAAGAAAATTTGAATCAAGAAGTTCACCATAAAGAGCACGAAGGAGTAAATCCGAAAGTTTTCGTCCGATGAATTCTCAAGATTTCACATGAGCAATCCTTAGGATTTGAGAACCATTGAACTTCTATCAAAAAGAATATCTTTATATCGAAGGCGCTCAACCTCCGAAGCAATGATGCGAATGGAGTGGTGCTCAAAAGTCAAATTTGGTGAAACTTCAATCCCTCAATAACACCGGGCTCAAGAATAAAAACCGGAAACATAAAAGCATTTCCATAGTTAAAAGACGTGGAAAACGTCAAGAATAGCAGAAAGTTGAGCCGGTGCAACGGCGTAGTACAATCACGGTACGCCCGAGAAACTAGAAACTCGAATAATTTGGAGCACCGACGTAGTACAAAGGCGGTACGTCCAATGAACCAAAAAGCCAAGTCATTGATGTAGTGCAAACGGTACATCCAATGAATCAAAAAGCGAAGACATTGATGTAGTACAAACGGTACATCCAATGAATCAAACATCAAAGTCATTGATGTAGTACAAACGGTACATCCAATGAATCAAAGACACTGATGTAGTACAAACGTTACATCCAATGAATCCAAAAAAAGAAAAGACATTGATGTAGTACAAACGGTACATCCAATGAATCCAAAAAGAAAAGACATTAATGTAGTACAAACGGTACATCCAATGAATCAAAGACACTGATGTAGTACAAACGGTACATCCAATGAATCCAAAAAGAAAATACATTGATGTAGTACAAACGGTACATCCAATGAATCAAAGACACTGATGTAGTACAAACGGTACATCCAATGAATCCAAAAAGAAAAGACATTGATGTAGTACAAACGGTACGTCCAATGAATCAAAGACACCGATGTAGTACAAACGGTACATCCAATGAATCCAAAAAAAAAGACATTGATGTAATACAAACGGTACATCCAATGAATCAAAAGCACAGACATTGATGTAGTACAAACGGTACATCCAATGAATCAAAGACACTGATGTAGTACAAATGGTACACCCAATGAATCCAAAAAGAAAAGACATTGATGTAGTACAAACGGTACATCCAATGAATCAAAAGCAAAGACAATGATGTAGTACAAACGGTACATCCAATGAATCAAAGACACTGATGTAGTACAAACGGTACATCCAATGAATCCAAAAAGAAAAGACATTGATGTAGTACAAACGGTACATCCAATGAATCAAAAGCAAAGACATTGATGTAGTACAAACGGTACATCCAATGAATCAAAGACACTGATGTAGTACAAACGGTACATCCAATGAATCCAAAAAGAAAAGACATTAATGTAGTACAAACTGTACATCCAATGAATCAAAAGCAAAGACGTTGATGTAGTTCAAACGGTACATCCAATGAATCAAAGACACTGATGTAGTACAAACGGTGCATCCAATGAATCCAAAAAGAAAAGACATTGATGTAGTACAAACGGTACATCCAATGAATCAAAGACACTGATGTAGTACAAACGGTACATCCAATGTACCAAACAACAAAGGCATTGATGTAGTACAAACGGTACATCCAATGAATCAAAGATAACAAAAGAACATCGGACGCAAGCTCATAAAAGAAATGAGATGAAACTCAATAAAACGAAGTACATCAAAATGCCCGATGAACTTGATAAAAAGATAATTTCATTCGGTCATCAACAAAGAAACAACCCCTTGTTGCTTACGACTAAACGCATTGGCAACACAATTTCCCCTTCGGGAATAAAAAGAATATAAAGATCATAGGAAGCTAGGAACTCGAGTCAACATGCAGTTCCTTAAGAGAACATAAATATTCCAAAGATTTATGATCGAGGTAGAGAACAAATTTCTCATCCAAATATGATGATGTCAAATTCCAAAAGCAAAAACAATAGCCGAGAGCACTAGATCATAAGTGGCATATCTAGTCTCGATAAACTATAATGATTTAGAAGCACAAGTGGTAGCACGTTCTCTATGGCAAGAGAATGGCATCCAAACCAATACGACTAGTATCGGTACAAATAGCAAAGTCTTGGTTCCCCTTCAGGAATCACAAGAAAGAATAAGAGTATCGAAAAGAAAGAACTTCTTTTAAATAATTCTCTTCCCCGAAAAGTTAAAACTTTCAAAATTACATTTTTTTCAATGTAAAAATTATTTCTAGAAGAATTTACATTTTACAAGTTAATATATCGTGTCTGATTGTCACATCAAAGCGTTTAGGAAATTCCTATCGATAACGTTGATCAAACGCATCGACCAAAATTCTTAAAACACTCAACGGGCAATACAATCACAAAATCATCTTTTATAGGATAACTAAATCTCTTAAAAAGTTTTAAGAATATTCTTTGTTCGTTTCAAGAACAAAATCCAGTTTTACTTATAAATAAATCTTATGAAAAGATTTTCAAAATTTTAAATTACCATTTTCATCCAAAATCAATAAATACAAGAATGGTCTCATCGAAATATTCATAGAATATTCGATTTATAAAATGGATGAAATAAGCTGGACAAATTGAATGACAAAATAAGTCATTCATTAGAATCATAACAAGTGCGGAATGCGGTAAGTGGAATGCTAATTTCCGCAACTCATAGCAAACGAAAACCGGTGATAAAGTCAAACTGAAAAGACCTTAGCACCACACAAAAGATATTGCTTAGGTGATGATTCTAAGACAAGCTCAAAAATACCAGAAAATTTCTCTAACTACAAGAATGAGAGAAATAACACTTTCCTTAAAAGTGGGCTTAAGGAAAATAAATGATGCTTTTAAGTTGTAATCAAAATCATAAAGGAAAAATGGAAATCTGCTTAACAGATTGAAAAATGTCGAAGATGAATAATCCACTCGAAAAAATAGGATATGGGCTTCACAATGATTAAGCCAATCCCTACAGAAAAAGTAAATTCCGAAGCCAAAGTAAATATCGGCTCGGAAAGAAAAGTCACATAAAACAATCTCGACATCTAAACAAAAGCAAATTGAGTGTTGCGGATCTACCTTCCGGATCCACAATCCTCAAAGAAGTCATCAAGCCCAAAATATTTAAAGAAAAAGAATTAACAAGTCCTTTTGATATAAAATAATGAGATGGACTCATATCAACAAGAACTTGAAAAGAATATTCACGAGACAAATAAAACCAAGGATTGAAGGAGAAATACCTTGATCAAGAGAAGAGTTTCTAGGGGCTTGCACAATATTTAGCTTTCTCATGTCCTTGTTCAAAAGTTTGGGACATGCAGATAAAAGATGACCCGATTTCTTGCAATAGCAACAAGAATGGGGTTTTGGACACATATTCGCATAGTGTTCCTTAGAATTACAATTGTAGCATCCTCCACGATCAGGGATTGGAGTCTTTGCTACAAAAGTAGTTTGCTTCACTCTCTTATTGGGATGAAGGCTCTTGAACTAAATATGCCTCTTCTTGGAAATCCCAATATCACAAACACTTCCCTTACCAACCTCTCCAGGAAGAAGAGTAACATCCACAAGCTGTTTGAAACCATTTCGGGGTTCTTACTCAAAGTAAAGATAAACTCTTGATTCTTTACAAGATCCAAAAGTTGTTGAGCAGACATGAATACTCCATCCAGGGGAGTAGCACTAGATTGACCGGCGCTGGGACGGCCTGGTATAACCATTTCTCTTCTTTGAGAAAGAAAGAAAGAAGAGGAAAAAGTTATTCTCAAAATAAATATCAAGAAATCTTGATAGATAAAACAAGGAATCATAAAAGAAAATAGGATGAATCGGTACGAAGACTCGAATTAAATCCTAAAGCACGACTCCTAAGAAAGACTTAGGACGATGATCCTTGTTATAATATTCCATATTGTTCCGAAGTTTGGCTCTGATACCAAGCTGTGACGCCCCACCTCTATACCCACGCTAGCCAAGAACACTACTGTGAATGCTGTCAACTAGCACCCACCAATTTGAGTCGAAACTCCACAAAACGGGGTTTAGTCTACCTCGCAGACAAAGAGACATCGCACATTGCTAGTCTAAACCATAAAGATGATCGTCATGATCAATGAGAAGTGTCAATTAAAATAAGCTAGTAAATATATGAGCTTAGCTTCATGTCCCATAACCACTAGCTTAACTTAAATATTTACGAACAAATTGTAGATCTCCACTAGAAAATTGTCACAAGAGATTCAATCGAACAAGTCCAAGAATTAACCGACGAAGTAAACGCAAGCGTTTCATACCACTTGTTTTACTAAGTCGTTTAATTAGATTTCTCATACGAGTGAGGTAAAGGTTTGTATATACTAATAGATTGGAAAACTGTTTTGTAAACGAATTTGGTATTAAAGTAGAGTTGAAATCATTTGAAGAAAGAGTTTTGATATTTACTACTAGTATAGAAAACCTTTATATTTTTAAAGTGACAAATCGCACAAAGAAGATTGTAAGAACAACCAATTACTAAATTCACATTCGAAGACGTGAATAAAATCCAAAGAAATCGATACCAAATCCATAGAAATGGATATTTCCAAAAAGATCCATGAAAAGAAGTCATCAAAGTCGACAATAAGTGATAACGATTAATAGGATCGCTAAAATCGATAAACAATGGAAATTCACACAAAACAGCCTGAATAGGCAAAAATAAACATTTCCAGACGTCTGATTTGGAATCCAGACGTCTGAATTTGTTCTCTGGAAAAAACCCAGAGAACACTCAGACGTCTGAAACCTCAAGTCAGACGTCTGAGACCTATCCAGACGTCTGGTTTGATGGTTAAGACGTCTGAAAATAGTCTCTGGCATTTTTTTATAATATGCATGCATACATATTTACTTTCCAGGTCCAAACCATACGTCTGGACTTTGTCACCAGACGTCTGGTCACCTGGTCTAGGCAACAATTTGCCTAGGCCAAAGTGGACAAAACGTATCGGGAGCGATCGGACGAGCAACGACGACTAAGGATTTATGCCTAGCGACAACCCGGCCTTATAGGCTCTCCTAAACACCTCTTAAAGCATGATCAAACATCAATGTTATGATTTTTAGAGAATTGACTTCAAACACCAAAAAAAAAGAAATATTCACAAAACCAATCCAAATCAAAAGCAATTGCACATGAATAAATGTTAGGGATTCATACCTAACAACAAAGATAGATATAGACATAGATGTGAGATTAAAAATCTCACCTTTGAAGTAAATTTATGAAGATGAAGCTTGAAAGCAAAGGGGAATCAACCACTCTTCAAATCCAACTCTAGAAGCTTGAATCTAAGCTTAAAAGAGAAATATTTCCCAAATTAGGTTTAGGAATTTTCTGAAATTCAAAGAGAGAATGAGTTGGAGAAGAAGAAGAGAGAACTTACCAATGGGTTCTCTTGAACTTTGGAGCAAGAACATGGATTTGCAAAGAAAGCTAGGGCTTGGAGTTTTAATTTCCTCTTCCACCCTCCATTAACATAAAAGCTTGAGTATTAGGAAAATAGAAGAGAAGTGAATAAAGAGGAGAGGGTTGGAACTGAGTTAGTAAGTGGTTAATTGGCTCAGCCCAAACCAAAGCCCTAAATGAAAAAGTGGTAAAAATCAACTTTCTCCAAACATATCGAAGCTTATACTCAAAAAGGTCGCAAACGTCATTTTGAAATCGATGGAAGTGGTCTCGAGTCCCAATTCGACAGTTTGCAAAAAGTAGGTTTTCGGACCAAAATTCGATGAACGGTGAAATATTTAAATAAAATATTTAAATATATAATCGATAAATATGCAGGTTGTTACACAGGTTATACAACTAAAATCGTACAGGGCTCGTATTGTTTCTTTGGATTTCCAACAAATGATCAGGCAAAGAAACTTCCCATACCGAAATGGAACGCCTCTGGAAGGACGCCCCCGAGAACCTAACCAGATCTTTGCTGACACAAGGTGGAGTTACTACACGCTTCTGGGTGCATTGAAGCTATAACTTGATAACTCTACACAAAAAAAGTATGCCATCCCCGTTACCGACCTTTATCCAAGAATCCTCAACCACAAAGCAACAATCACACAGTAATGAGATTGCAGTAACCACATAGGTAAAATATTTGGGCTCCATGCAGAAGAAAATGGACATACCCTAGGGGCGCGACCCCTAAAAACCTTGCCGCAACATCCTGTTTCGACTATTTCCGGGTTGTGAGGCTCGACGAATTCTCATCCACAAAGCTACGCTTTTCACAAAAGCCATGCCTCGATCAACAAATGATCATCAACACTTCGTATGCCACATTACCAAATTGGGAATATATCACTAGTAACCATCAACTACATAACCTCTAAGCTCGTACGTCTCGGGAAAGGGTGTTAAGCTAAGAGAATAAATCCTCCGCCACCAACAGAAATATATTTGACAGAAACCAGCTTTACATCTCAATTTGTAACGTCGGACACACATCCATACAATTCTATTCCGGGTTCAAACAGAACCGAAGGCACTTCCAAAGAAGCCCTTGCAATCTAGGTATTCACAATCCCGATCGGACTACCCATCACTTAGGGAATCTCTATACCCTAGCTACTCAGTGTAGAGACAATCGATAGGTCATCCTATCATTCTCGCAAATACCCGGTCTTCACCACCGATCTCCAAATGCAATCCCATTTCGTTGTATCGTTATTCAGAATGGGTTATATGACACTAAGGTCCTCTCGCAGCTAATCCGAATAACAAGCGCTTATTTTTAAAAATAAGTGTTCATTTAGATTTCAACAAATCACAACAATTTTCACTTTGATCTTTTAAATAAAAGATCTAGCACAATCACAAAGGTTCGATGTGGTTTTCGGATATCCACTTGGAACCCAACCCCCGGTCGCATAGAAATTCAAACGCCATTTAAAGGCAAATATTGATAGTCGGTTATATAACTATCAATCAACATTCACAACAATTACCAGATTTAAGTAATTTTCCCAAATTATTTATTTTCAAAATATCTTCGCAGGATATATTTTTAACACTTTATCACTTTGAAAATCATATTTCAAATCGATTTCCCATCCTTTGAAACAAGTTTCAAATCTTTTCCACGCTTTGAAAATAAACCAATGTTTATTTTAAAACCAATTTCCCTTTCCCTTATAAATTTCAATTGTGTGTTTACACTTTTAAATATCAACTGATATACGATTTTAAATCGATTCTCCAACATTCACTTTCAAACACCAAATCAAATTCCAAATTGATTTCTAAATTTATTTTCGAAACACGAAATCAATTTCCCTTCGAACACCAAATAAATTTTCATACTGATTTCCAAAATTTATTTCAATTACCAAATCAATTCCAATTGATTTCCAAAATTGCTTCAAATACCAAATTAATTACAAATTGGTTCCCAAGGATTTATTTTCGAATACCAAGTCAATTTTCCAAATCGATTTCAAAATTTATTTCAACTCCAAATTAAATCCCTAATTTAATTTCTAAATTTATTTCCTTTTTGAAATAAATTCCTTTATCTCTTTCAAATATTTAAAATCCATATTTTAAATAAATTCTTTGTAACATTCCTGAAATTTATCAAGATTTATTTGGCAATTAAATTTATTTTTGAGAATAAATTGTGAATTAATAGAGATTTCTAGAATAAGTAAATAATTTTTGATTTTAAATAGAAATTTAATTAGAAATTTAAGTAAAAGTAACTTACAAATAAATATTGGATTTAGGGAAAATAAGATGTATATTTATATAAATGAATTATAAATAGAAATTAGAGATTAGTAAGATTTCAAAATAAAATGTATTAAAAATAAAATAGAAACTAAAAGCTTGAGATTTATAAAAAGGCTAATGATAATTTGTTTCTAAAATATTTAATATATGTGGGAGGTGTAAAAAATTTCAAAAGATTATTTTTAAAGATTTAATTCTCATATGTAAATAAATATGACTATTGTTAATATGAAATTTAAAGTTTTAGAACCCTTCTTTTCTTTTAAAAGTTGTACAAGAATAAAAAAAATGTATGAATAAAATATGAACATTCCTAATAACTTGAAAATAAAATGCAAAATAAGATTTGATAAAAGATTTAAAATTTGGAAGATTAATAAAATAAACATTTGTAAAATGTATAAACATGTTGAACAAAAAATTTAAATGTAAGAAAATAATTGGAATAAAATTTTCTTGTGTAAATATAAATAGATATTTGTTTGTTTATTTATGTAAATGAATGTAAATATGATTTTAAAATAGAATTACTAATCGGAAAATTCAAAATGTAAAAATGTTTACAAATGTTAGAAATATGAAGATATAAATAATACCAATTACTTCCATATTAACAAATTAATGATACAAAAGGGAAAAACATAAAAAAAAAATATTGCACATATGTATATATCCAAACAAATGTAAACATACTTTAAAGATCTCACATATCTACATATATACAAAATGGCATCATTACCATTTTTTTAATAATGAAATTTAAAATTACAAGAAACTCCACATCTTCCCATATGCCATCATATAACATATCTTAGCAAATCTCAGCAAAATCTGAAAAGGGATTTTGCAACACACATTTCAATATCAAGGCTGTTCAAAAAAAAAAAAACCCAAAACCAAGTTTTCAAAACAGATTTCAAACAAAGGAAAAGCAAGTGCAAGATCAATCTCAGATTTATAAATGAATTCACAGCTGCAGCTTGGCCAGGAAATAAATGCAGTTTCTCTGGAAAAAAAAAGAAAAAAAAAAGAATGAAGTTGCAGGAAACTCAAAGTAAGAAAAAAAAAACCTGAAGCCTGTTTCCCTGTTCTCTGTCAAAACATAATAAGGTGAGCAAACCATTTTTTTTATAGTTTTAAATCGGGTTTGAATTGTTATCTGCATGCGTTTATATTTGAAATATGGAAGCAAAATAGGTCCTCGACCATAAAAATTAAAGCTTGTAAATTTGTTCAAAATGCAAGGGCCTGATGCAAAGTATCAGATACAAAATTCTAAAGTAAAAGAGCAAAGCAAAAGATCAAAGCATGCAAATCAACCTGAATGAAGTTTCAGGCAATCTAAAAAAAAACAAAGAAAAATTTCAAGTCTCAACTATATCAAAATTCCAGTTTCTCAGTTGTAAATTTCAGAGCATTTCCAAACTTCACTATCAAACAACACCAGGTGAGCAACTTTCCTTTTAAAGCCAAATTCTGTTAATACATATTGTGATGGTATGATGATTTGTTTGATTGTGTGATGGTTGAATATCTTGATGAATGCAATATGTTGTATGAATACCATTACATGTCTGCATATATAGGAATGTTTATGTGAAAATGACTGTAAACATATGCCTCTGTTACATCAAAAGAACCAAGTGCCATATATAGGAAAAAAGTCGTATCTCCTCACCCAATCCAATTCAGGTTATAATTCCTGAATGAAAATGCTTATGACAATATAAAGTTGGGTTCAAAAATGATCCAAAGTAAAAACATATAGTAAATAATTTGAAAAATAGAAATGACATGGATAATTTACTTCAAGTCAAAAATCAATAGTTTGGATTTAATGTTCTAGCTATACGAATTGATTTGTAATACAAAATCATGAATTTAGGCGATCAATTCAGAATTTTTAGTTTATTACATTGTGGGAAATCAAGAGATGAACAGAAACCACATTTTTGTCAAAACCAAATCAATGGCGAACTTTCATGGGTCAGGCCTTACGTCGAAGGTGGTTCGAGTGTCATAGGTTGCCAGAAAAATGTTCGTTTAATTTTTCAATCGCTGTGGGGATTAAACGAAATGATTTTAGGGTTAAATGACTGTATTGGGTCGAGTTGGGAAATCATATCGTCCCGTCGCCGTTGAAGCTTTTCAGGCGATCGGCATGGGGGAAAAAAGCTTCGTGGGTCCACAGTGAAGCATGGTTCAAGATTATGTGGTCGTCGGTGATCTATATCATCGGAGCGAGGCGATTTTGTTAATGGTTTTGGGTTCCAGAAATTCGAACAAATGGGGTGTTTTCGTTTTCGTCGTTGATTAGGGTGCCTCGGTGTTTGGGTTAGCTAGTGGTGTCATTGATGACTCGCAGATGGCAGGAGTAATGATCAGAAGCGTTGAGCCGAGGCGTACACGTGCACGGCGTGTACTGAATGTCAGTGAAAAAAAAATTGGAGAAGAAAGACATTAAACTCGAAGTAACTCTCGGGACGTTCGCGTGATGGCATGAATTTTTGCTCGAGTTGGATGCAGTGACGATCGCTAGTTTTACTATATACGGTGGTTTATAAGATTTCATAGAAAGAAGGGGAAGGAAGAACTCGGGTACTTGGTGGATTTGCTCGGGAATAACTTCGGGTAGGATGGGTTTTTGCTCGGGTCGTGTGCGAAGCAGCTCATGTGGGTTTGGGTGTGTAACAATATAAGTTTTAAAAGAAAAAAAAAACATTCCTAAGCTCCAGGTTTTAAAAAGATGAAAAAAATTTGTAACTAGATTTCGATTGTAAAGCATGAACGAAATTTTAAAGTTATTTTAAATGATTAGAGAGAGTAATTAACCAAAATGATTTTTGGTTTATATAATTTTTTTTAAAAGGAAAATTTATCAATAGGGTGGATTAATTAACGTGCTTGTCTCAAAGTTAAGATGTTAATATGATTAATTAAACGTTTAAAGGTTAATCAATTTATAATTAAAGATTTATTAATTAATATAATTAGTAAATGACGATTAAATTAATGAAAAGAAAAACAATTAAAGGTAATTAATTGTTTAAAGATAGTTACTTAATTGAAAGTAATAAATTATTGATCAAAGTTAATTTATCAAGTGATAATTAAATTATGTGATTAGGGATAATAAATAATTATTATTAAAGGATAATTTATCAAATGATAATTAATCAAATGGTGATTAATTCAGGTAATTAAATTAAGGATAATTAATTAATTTAAAGTTTAATAATTAATGAAGAATGATAATTAATTGAGGATAAATGGTAATTGATTAATCAGGGGTTAAATTAATTAATTAAAGATAATTAACTAAACGGTCAAGTGAATAACTAAAGGTTAATTATTTAAGAATTAAAAGTTGATGAAGTATAATTAAAGGTTAATTAAATTGTATTTAATGGTAAATTTATAAATGACTAAAGGGTAGCTAATCAAGTGATTTGTAATTCATTAATATTAATTTACCAGGATTAGTGACTAATCTAGTATAAGTCAATCAGATGATTAATTGACCTTACATATGGATGTTTGGATTCTATTGGATGATTGTTTGATATCCTTGATTGTGATGCTCTTTTTTGATTTGAGTTATGTTTACCGTGATTTATTATCTATGATATATACTTGTGATCTGTGAGTGAAAGATAAGCGTTACAATTGGTTGTACCGCTTGTCAAATATAAGCGTTATAGTTTGTACCGCTTATTTACTATATTGTCGTATTTGAATCTGTGCTGATTGATGATGTGGCACTTTTATTGTGTAAAAACCCCTGGACCACACTTATACACACACAAATATGGATTGCACGTGGAAATGGGTTAAGTCACAGATTTTGAAATAATTTTAAAATTTAATTTTTGAATCCAAAATAGTTTTGGAATTGAAAGCTTTTGAAAAGTAAATTTCAAAATGAAGGCTATTTTGAATAACTTGATTGAGTTTTGGAATTTAAATAATTTGATTTAAATTTGAATTCAATATTTGAAATTGAATTCTATGATTTGGAAATTATGGTTTAAAAAGGTTATTCAACTTGTAAATGTGTTTATATGGGTTTTTTTAAAACCATTTTTAAAAGTGTTGGTTTGGGAATTTAAATTTAACCCAAAGATTTAACTTGTATAAATGAAATCGGATTTTTCCAAAACGAAAACTATTTGTTTTCGAATAATAAAAGCTTTCACATAAGAAATGAACTTCCAATTCGTGCTAAAAGGAATTCAAGTTTGAAACGAAAATAATTTTACAAGATATGAATAAATCTTTGGAAACGAGTTTGAAAGCTATAAATTAATTCTTTGATTTAAAACTTTAATGAGTTAATCCAATTGAAATGGAAATTGTTTTGGAAATCTATAAATAGTTCTTTGTGAAACTAGGTGAACTTTGTGAAATAAATCTTTTTGTTTAAATATTTGAAATGGTAATTTGTTTAAGCATTTGAAGAAAAGTTTTGGGTTTTGTTAGTTGTGACTTAACTGAAATCCCATATCCATATGTTTTTAAATATCGCGCTCGCTATTCAGTTTAGCCGGGAGAGGACCTTGTGTCATATAACCCATTCCGAATAGTGATACGACGTTATGGATTGCAATTGAAGACCTGTGTGGAAGACCGGGTGTCTTCGACAACGGTAGGATAACCTGTCGATTTGACTCTGCACTGAGTTGCTCCGGTATAGAATTCTCCCAATGTGATGGGAAGTCCGATCGGGATTGTGGACACCCGGGTTGGCAAGGGCTTCTCCGGAAGTGCCTTCGGTTCTGTTCGAACCCGAAACAGACTTGTATGGTTGTATGTCCGACACTACACTTTGAGATATTAAACTGATCTCTATCAAATACATTTCTGTTTGGTGGCGGAGAATCTATTCTCTTAGCTTAACACCCTTCTCTGAGACATACGAGCTCAGAGGTTATGTAGTTGATATTTATCAGTGATATATTCCCAATTTGGTTGTGTGGCATGCTGAGTGGTGCTATGTATCATTTGTTGATCAAAGCATGGCTTTTGTATAAAGCGTAGCTTTGTGGACGAGACTGCATCAGGACCTCACACACTGGAAATGGTCGAAACAGGAAAGATGCGGCAAGGTTATAAGGGTCGCGCCCTTTAGGGTTTGTCATTCCCTTCTGAAAAAGGGTGTTATCATGGTATCGAGCCGAGATATTTCACTCATGTGGATACTGCAGATCTATTACTTTGTGAATGCTTTGTGGTTGTTGGATTAGAGGTACCTCGGATAAAGGTCCCAAAGGACCGGGGGATGGCACGCTCGTGTAGTAGTTACCTAGTTACAGAGGTAACCCGGCCTTGTGTTGGCAGAGATCTAACCGTAACGTTAGGTTCTCGGGACGTCCCGCCAGAGGCGATCCCATGTGGCAGTAGGAAGTTCCTTAACCTGACCATTTGTTGGAAATCCAATCAAAACAATACGCGCCCTGTACGGTTTTAGTTGTAGAACCTGCCATTTAACATGGCAGCTATAGTAGGCATAATATCATGGTACCTATGCTGGGTAGGATTTATATTATACTTTCAAAGGTTTTTCTACACTATGCACTAGTAATAATATCAAAGAATTTTCTCGTATTTAGCATATTTGACTATCATAAGGAGAAATCTCCACCATGTGTGCGTTTGCATTGTGTGTGTGCCGGGAGGCCTTATGGTAGTTTTATTTTCCAAAAAGCATTGCGAATTTCAAATTTAAATTCTTTTGGTTGTTTTAAAGACCAAATATTTTTGTTTGCTCATACCAGTCCCATGATTGACCTGGAGTTTATTGTTCCTTTTCTAAACTCTGGGTGCCCACTATTTTCCCACACGGGCAGTCTAGAGTTGGGGTTTTCAGATAATCAATAGTAGGTGTAGATTCAATAGCTTTCAGCCTAGGATTTGGCAATCCTTCTCACACCAGACTTGCTTATCTTTGTGCATTGTGATTGGGAGTTCGAGCTATTGCTGGATTGGTGTTTTGAAGATGGAGTTCTTTCTTGAAGACTATATTGGAGATTTTTGTTCCGCTGTTAGTGTTGTCTTTTTCTTTCCGCTGCTTTTGTCTTGTATCATATCTCTGATGTATATTCACTATATCATTATGTTGTATCAAATGTTGTATATTGATATATTCTGTTTCTTCCGCTGTGTTGTACTTAATGTGTTATAAGCTCCGGCACGACTCGAATTTCCACGTTTGAATCTGCGGCATTCAAGTACAGTGTAGTACGGATGTCGATTCTCGAACGATGGAATTTGGATCGTGACATTTTGGTATCAGAGCTGAAGGTTAAAACTTTAGCTAAGGAGTATAACACATTAAGTAGCTCATTAGAGATAGGGTGAAGTATACCCTAGAATGAGTAATCCCTAAGATATCCGTTCGAATGCCTCAGTAAATTCTCTCGCTATCCACTGATAGTATGTATGAGTGCGAGAAGAGGACGAGATAGGGGACGGGGAAATACCAGTACAAATGGTCAACACCCTGCAATGGCGGAATAACCTTTCTCTATCAATCTCCTTTGATTCGATTTCGGAATTCTTTTGATTGCTTCGTAGCAGCAACAAGAAGAAGCTTCGATGTGATGGTGGCCCTACGAATCGTTGTAGACGATCCTTACTTCGTATCTTCATTAGTTTCTTATCAGCTTTTCGATCTAAACTCTAATGAATTTGAATTTGAAATTGAAATTTTAAGTTAAGTAAATTGGTTAACTAATATGAAACTAAATTTGAATTGTATCGATAAAACGATATAGGTTAAAAACCAAATTTGAAATTTTGTTGTAATTTCTTGTGTATATCAAAGTCCGAAGAGGGACAAGTCATACATACTTTGGGATATTTCGACTTGAATTTGGAATCCATATCTAGTGTTTGAGAAATTGTAGCAGATTGAACCTATTTATCTATTCTTTGGGATCCGATATATTCTACGAAAGATTAGTTATCCCTTCGAACTAATCAATGCCCTTACATATTCGCAGACCGGTGGACCCGAATATCTTGTGAAATAATTGTATGAGTTTGTTCTCAATATTGTTGATATTCTGATTTGGTAAACCGAATGCAGAATAAATATTTCAATCTTAATTGATCAATTATTCCTTTATCTATCATCTATTCTTTCTCGTCTCTCTTGCCAATTTTGAGGACGAATTTTTTTTTAAAGGGGGGAAATCTGTAACATTCCTGAAATTTATCAACATTTATTTGGCAATTAAATTTATTTTTGAGAATAAATTGAGAATTAATAAGAGATTTCTAGAATAAGTAAATAATTTTTGATTTTAAATAGAAATTTAATTAGAAATTTAAGTAAAAGTAACTTACAAATAAATATTGGATTTAGGGAAAATAAGATGTATATTTATATAAATGAATTATAAATAGAAATTAGAGATTAGTAAGATTTCAAAATAAAATGTATTAAAAATAAAATAGAAACTAATAGCTTGAGATTTATAAAAGGCTAATGATAATTTGTTTCTAAAATATTTAATATATGTGGGAGATGTAAAAAAATTCAAAAGATTATTTTTAAAGATTTAATTCTCTTATATAAATAAATATGACTATTGTTAATATGAAATTTAAAGTTTTAGAACCCTTCTTTTCTTTTAAAAGTTGTACAAGAATAAATAAAAAAATATGTATGAATAAAATATGAACATTCCTAATAACTTGAATATAAAATGCAAAATAAGATTTGATAAAAGATTTAAAATTTGGAAGTTTAATAAAATAAACATTTGTAAAATGTATAAACATGTTGAACAAAAAATTTAAATGTAAGAAAATAATTGGAATAAAATTTTCTTGTGTAAATATAAATAGATATTTGTTTGTTTATTTATGTAAATGAATGTAAATATGATTTTAAAATAGAATTACTAATCGAAAAATTCAAAATGTAAAAATGTTTACAAATGTTAGAAATATGAAGATATAAATAATACCAATTACTTCCATATTAACAAATTAATGATACAAAAGGGTAAAACATAAAAAAAAAATATTGCACATATGTATATATCCAAACAAATGTAAACATACTTTAAAGATCTCACATATCTACATATATACAAAATGACATCATTGCTTTTTTTTTTAATAATGAAATTTAAAATTACAAGAAACTCCATATCTTCCCATATGCCATCATATAACATATCTTAGCAAATCTCAACAAAATTTGAAAAGGGATTTTGCATCACACATCTAAATATCAAGGCTGTTCAAAAAAAAAAAAACCCAAAACCGAGTTTTCAAAACAGATTTCAAACAAACTCAGAAAAAATGGAAGACAGTTTTCAAAACAGATTCAAAACCAAATACCTTTCTTCAAGAACAAACCTGAAGATGAAGATCAAGTTAATATCAAGTTAAGGGTTAAGCAAAGGAAAAGCAAGTGCAAGATCAATCTCAGATTTATAAATGAATTCACAGCTGTAGTTTGGCCAGGAAATAAATGCAGTTTCTTTGGAAAAAAAAAAGAAAAAAAAAGAATGAAGTTGCAGGAAACTAAAAGTAAGAAAAAAAACCTGAAGCCTGTTTCCCTGTTCTCTGTCCAAACATAATAAGGTGAGCAAACCATTTTTTTTAAAGTTTTAAATCGGGTTTGGATTGTTATCTGCATGTGTTTATATTTGAAATATGGAAGCAAAATAGGTCCTTGACCATAAAAATTAAAGCTTGTAAATTTGTTCAAAATGCAAGGGTCTGATGCAAAGTATCAGATACAAAATTTTAAAGTAAAAGAGCAAAGCAAAAGATCAAAGCATGCAAATCAACCTGAATGAAGTTTCAGGCAATCTAAAAAAAAAACAAAGAAAAATTTCAAGTCTCAACTATATCAAAATTCCAGTTTCTCAGTTGCAAATTTCAGAGCATTTCCAAACTTCACTATCAAACAACACCAGGTGAGCAACTTTCCTTTTAAAGCTAAATTCTGTTGATACATATTGTGATGGTATGATGATTTGTTTGATTGTGTGATGGTTGAATATCTTGATGAATGCAATATGTTGTATGAATACCATTACATGTCTGCATATATAGGAATGTTTATGTGAAAATGACTGTAAACATATGCCTCTGTTACATCAACAGAACCAAGTGCCATATATAGGAAAAAAATCATATCTCCTCACCCAATCCAATTCAGGTTATAATTCCTGAATGAAAATGCTTATGACAATATAAAGTTGGGTTCAAAAATGATCCAAAGTAAAAACATACAGTAAATAATTTGAAAAATAGAAATGACAGGGATAATTTAGTTCAAGTCAAAAATCAATAGTTTGGATTTAATGATCTAGCTATACGAATTGATTTGTAATACAAAATCATGAATTTAGGCGATCAATTTAGAATTTTTAGTTTATTACATTGTGGGAAATCAAGAGATGAACAGAAACCACATTTTTGTCAAAACCAAATCAATGGCGAACTTTCATGGGTCAGGCCTTACGTCGAAGGTGGTTTGAGTGTCATAGGTTGCCAGAAAAATGTTCGTTTAATTTTTCGATCGCTGTGGGGATTAAACGAAATGATTTTAGTGTTAAATGGCTGTTTTGGGTCGAGTTGGGAAATCATATCGTCACGTCGCCATTGAAGCTTTTCAGGCGATCGGCATTGGGGAAAAAAAGCTTCGTGGGTCCACAATGAAGCATGGTTCAAGATTATGTGGTCGTCGGTGATCTATATCATCGGAGCGAGGCGATTTTGTTAATGGTTTTAGGTTCCAGAAATTCGAACAAATGGGGTGTTTTCGTTTTCGTCGTTGATTAGGGAGCCTGGGTGTTTCGGTTACCTAGTGGTGTCATTGATGACTCGCAGATGGCAGGAGTAATGATCAGAAGCGTTGAGCCGAGGCGTACACGTGCACGGCGTGTACTGAATGTCAGTGAAAAAAAAATTTGGAGAAGAAAGACATTAAACTCGAATAACTCTCGGGTCGTTTGCATGATGGCATGAATTTTTGCTCGAGTTAGATGCAGTGACGATCGCTAGTTTTACTATATACGGTGGTTTATAAGATTTCATAGAAAGAAGGGGAAGGAAGAACTCGGGTACTTGGTGGATTTGCTCGGGAATAACTTCGGATAGGATGGGTTTTTGCTCGGGTCGTGTGCGAAGCAGCTCATGTGGGTTTAGGTGTGTAACAGTATAAGTTTTAAAAGAAAGAAAAACATTCCTGAGCTCCAGGTTTTAAAAAGCTGAAAAATTTTGTTACCAGATTTCGATTGTAAAGCATGAACGAAATTTTAAAGTTATTTTAAATGATTAGAGAGAGTAATTAACCAAAATGATTTTTGGTTTATATAACTTTTTTTTAAAGGAAAATTTATCAGTAGGGTGGATTAATTAATGTGCTTGTCTCAAAGTTAAGATGTTAATATGATTAATTAAACGTTTAAAGGTTAATCAATTTATAATTAAAGATTTATTAATTAATATAATTAATAAATGAAGATTAAATTAATGAAAAGAAAAACAATTAAAGGTAATTATTTGTTTAAAGATAGTTACTTAATTGAAAGTAATAAATTATTGATCAAAGTTAATTTATCAAGTGATAATTAAATTATGTGATTAGGGATAATAAATAATTATTATTAAAGGATAATTTATCAAATGATAATTAATCAAATGGTGATTAATTCGGGTAATTAAATTAAGGATAATTAATTAATTTAAAGTTTAATAATTAATGAAGAATGATAATTAATTGAGGATAAATGGTAATTGATTAATCAGGGGTTAAATTAATTAATTAAAGATAATTAACTAAACGGTCAAGTGAATAAGTAAAGGTTAATTATTTAAGAATTAAACGTTGATGAAGTATAATTAAAGTTTAATTAAATTATATTTAATGGTAAATTTAAAAATGATTAAAGGGTAGCTAATCAAGTGATTTGTAATTCATTAATATTAATTTACCAGGATTAGTAACTAATCTAGTATAAGTCAATCAGATGATTAATTGACCTTACTTATGGATGTTTGGATTCTATTGGATGATTGTTTGATATCCATGATTGTGATGCTCTGTTTTGATTTGAGCTATGTTTACCGTGATTTATTATGTATGACATATACCTGTGATCTGTGAATGAAAGTTAAGCGTTACAATTGGTTGTACCTCTTGTCAAATATAAGCGTTATAGTTTGTACCGCTTATTTACTATATTGTTGTATTTGAATCTGTGCCGATTGATGATGTGGCACTTTTATTGTGTAAAAATCCCTGGACCACACTTATACACAAACAAATATGGATTGCACGTGGAAATGGGTTAAGTCACAGATTTTGAAATAGTTTTAAAGATTTAATTTTGGAATCCAAAATAGTTTTGGAATTTAAAGCTTTTGAAAAGTAAATTTCAAAAATAAAGGCTATTTTGAATAACTTGATTGAGTTTTGGAATTTAAATAATTTGATTTAAATTTGAATTCAATATTTGAAATTGAATTCTATGATTTGGAAATTATGGTTTAAAAAGGTTATTCAACTTATAAATGTGTTTATACGGGGTTTTTTTAAACCATTTTTAAAAGTGTTGTTTTGGGAATTTAAATTTAACCCAAAGATTTAACTTGTATAAATGAAATCGGATTTTTCCAAAACGAAAACTATTTATTTTCGAATAATAAAAGCTTTCACATAAGAAATGAACTTCCAATTCGTGTTAAAAGGAATTCAAGTTTGAAATGAAAATAATTTTACAAGTTATGAATAAATCTTTGGAAACGAGTTTGAAAGCTATAAATTAAATCTTTGATTTAAAACTTTAATGAGTTAATCCAATTGAAATGGAAATTGTTTTGGAAATCTATAAATAGATCTTTGTGAAACTAGGTGAACTTTGTGAAATAAATCTTTTTGTTTAAAGATTTGAAATGGTAATTTGTTTAACCATTTGAAGAAAAGTTTTGGGTTTTGTAAGTTGTGACTTAACTGAAATCCCATATCCATATGTTTTTAAATATCGCGCTCGCTATTCGGTTTAGCCGGGAGAGGACCTTGTGTCATATAACCCATTCCGAATAGTGATATGACGTTATGGATAGCAATTGAAGACCGGTGTTAAAGACCGGGTGTCTTCGAGAACGGTAGGATAACCTGTCGATTTGACTCTGCACTGAGTTGCTCCGGTATAGAGTTCTCCCTATGTGATGGGAAGTCCGATCGAGATTGTGGACACCCGGATTAGCAAGGGCTTCTTCGGAAGTGCCTTCAGTTCTGTTTGAACCCGGAACAGACTTGTATGGTTGTATGTCCGACATTACACTTTGAGATATTAAACTGATCTCTATCAAATACATTTCTGTTTGGTGGCGGAGAATTTATTCTCTTAGCTTAACACCCTTCTCTGAGACATACGAGCTCAGAGGTTATGTAGTTGATATTTATCAGTGATATATTCCCAATTTGGTAGTGTGGCATGCTGAGTGCTGATGTGTATCATTTGTTGATCAAAGCATGGCTTTTGTATAAAGCGTAGCTTTGTGGACGAGACTACATCAGGACCTCACACCCCGGAAATGGTCGAAACAGGAAAGATGCGGCAAGGTTATGAGGGTCGCGCCCTTTAGGGTTTGTCATTCCCTTTTGAAAAAGGGTGGTATCATGGTATGGAGCCCAGATATTTCACTCATGTGGATACTGCAGATCTATTACTTTGTGATTGCTTTGTGGTTGTTGGATTAGAGGTACCTCGGATAAAGGTCCCAAAGGACCGGGCGATGGCACGCTCGTGTAGTAGTTACCTAGTTACAGAGGTAACCCGGCCTTGTGTTGGCAGAGATCTAACCGTAACGTTAGGTTCTCGGGACGTCCCGCCAGAGGCGATCCCATGTGGCAGTAGGAAGTTCCTTAGCCTGAACATTTGTTGGAAATCCAATCAAAACAATACGCGCCCTGTACGGTTTTAGTTGTAGAACCTGCCATTTAACATGGCACCTATAGTAGGCATAATATCGTTGTAACAACCCTAGATTTTTTATATATTTTAATATTTGACTTTATTTTATTTTGAAATTATTTTTAAACTTTTTTTATTTCAAACATTTAATTTTTTTAAAATATAAGTGTTGATTATTATGTGAATTATAATTTCAAACCGGTATAAATTGGATATTTTACTAAAGGATGAATTTCTGTTCAAACTGGTCAAATCTTGACTTTTAAATTTCAAATTTAAATATTTAAATTCTTAAATTTTATCTTTTATTATGAAAATAGATTTAATAACTTGAATACTGCTTTTCGTTTCGTTGAAAACGGATTTAAATTGTAAAAGTTATGTACATTTCAATTTTGGGTATAATTTGTTTTATTTTGCAATTTTGTCTATTTTAAATTTTTTAAATAATATTTTCTTTGCTATATTTTATTTTAATATGTGTTATTATGTTATTTTATATATATTTTGTCTTTTAATATTTTTTTAAAGTGATAACAATTTTTTTTCAAAATTTACTGTATTTATTTCCTATTTTTAAAGGCTGTTTTCTATTTTTCTGCTATTTTCTTCATTTAAATTATATTTAATTAAAATTTATATATTTATTTTGTGAATGAATTTTATTTTATGTTCTTACCTCTATTTATAAATATTTTTCATGTACATAAAAAATTTCCAAAGTCATTGCATTTATTTCCAAGTTTTCTAAACTAGTTTTCATTTTCTGTGCTATTTTCCTAATTTAATCATATATAATTAATATTTATTTCTTTATATTTTGTTTATTTGTGATATTTTCGTATTTTAACTGAATTTATATATATATATTTCAGTTATTTAAAACTATAAAAGAAATAAGAAAAATTTGAAAGGTTTTGTGACTTTTTATTTCTTAAGGCTCTTTGTATTCTCACCTTTTCAACTCCAACCATTACTTTTCATTCAGTTGGCTGCCTTAACTCATTTCTCCAGCCAACTCCTCTATCATTTCACGTGATTTTTCTATCTCAAACTCAAAAAAAAGCACGGCCTCTCCTTTGTGAAAAGCTTGGTAAAAAATTTCTTCTTTTCTATGCAACTTCTACTTGTTTTCTTATGATTTTGCACTTGTTTTCTCACCTTCTATGCTCAGCTCCTCCTTCCTCCTCCACCTTGGCCTCTTCCACCACCACCACATCTGGTCATCACCTCCTCCAGCCCAGGCCCAAGCCATGGCCATGCCCCTTGATGAAGAAGACCCACCTAAAAATGAACAAAACTCCACCTAATTGTTCATAGCCTAGCCTAACTTGTTCCACCACCTCTCTCCATCACTTTGGACGGCCATACACCACCACCAGCACCACCAGCAAATTCCAGACCTGAGCCCACTGCCACCTCATCCTCTAGTCCACTACAGACCTGGCCGTGCTCTCCTTGGCCTTGGCCGAGCCCTCTAGTGCATAGGAATCCATGCTATTTGCCTTGTAGTGTTAGTTCATGCTCATATATCTTTGCTCCATCATTTTTGCCATGCTAGGCCGACCTTTAAGAACCCAAACCAGATCCAAACCATGCCTTTAGCCGTGCCATTTCAGATCTGGAGTTGAAGCATAGGTGGTAGAAAGCAAGTGCAAACACTTCGGTGATGTTTTGTGTATTCATTTCTAGCTTTGTTTAATTGAATTTGGGTTGAAAACTTATGTTATATTTATTGTTTTGTCTCATGTATCCAAGGAGAATTAATCTTTGGCTCTTCCACTCATCTTTGTGTCGTGTTATCGTGCTTGTTTGGATCTCATTCGTGCATTCGTTGTTGTGTCTCCAGCTCAAAACAGTGAGTAAATCTCACCAGACTAAGATGTACTTATA
Organism: Allium cepa; assembly: GCA_030765085.1. NCBI lineage: Eukaryota > Viridiplantae > Streptophyta > Magnoliopsida > Asparagales > Amaryllidaceae > Allium > Allium cepa. Next base: position 952,567,620 of record CM060941.1, on the reverse strand, counting down.
TAGTGATAACTGACATCACCTGAATCTGTAAATGCATATCATCCTGTTATAACTGCTATATTATATTCATATGAAGTTCACACCTATATTTACACTTGTTATACCATATGTTACTGTTATTTCATGCTATTCTTTTATTTTCATCAGTTTATCACACTGCAAGTTCCCTTTAGATTAGAGTCACTATGGGTTGAAATGATACACACCCGAACGGACTTTAGAATAGGAGAAAATCATTATGGGCTGAAATGATAGGCCTGAATGATTTTGAATTATTTTATTTTACTTGGGATTGCGGGTTTGAAATGATCAAACCCGGGTTTTCTTTGTAAATTACGGGTTGAAATGATATATTACTCGTATCACTTTACCTAGGCTAGAAAATGAAATACAGACCCGTTGTTAAAATATGTTTTTCTAAAAAAATTTAAATTATTTTAGAAATGTAAATATTATAATATTTTGATTTAAATTTGATTAAAAATGATTTTTTGTAAAGCATTATTGATTTTCTGAAAATTTATAAGCGAAATAAATAAATGGTAAAGTTAGAAAATCTGAAATGTAAGTTATTTTGGAAATTAGAATTTGGTGATAAATAGAATTTAAATTAAATACTAAAAAATATGATAAATTTATGATATTTTGAATTAAATGAATTTAAAATGATTTTATAATATATTAATGATTTTTTGAATGAAGTTAAAATGTGAAATGTGAATATTTAGGTTGAAATTTGGAAATATAACTAAAATTGGAAATTTATGAATTTGGCTTAAAAATGAATTTTTAGTTAAGTAAATAAAAATGAAATTAAGTTATATTTGAAAATTTTAAACTTAAATGTTAAGTTAAATTTAATTTAATGAATTTAAAATTTAATGTTGGAATTTAATAAGTGAATTATTATTAAATTTTGATTTTTGAATGGAGATTTAACTTTATAAAATCATGAATATAAGGGTATTTGAATGACTGTTTTAAAAGTAAAATTATATGATTTTATAAGCTAAAAATGATTTAAATAAAAATATAATTGTTTGTGAAATTTATTGAATACTTGAAGTTAATTAACTGCATTTCTGAAATGCTATTAATTCTAATGTAAATGATAATACAGCATTTGTAAATGCTGTAGTTGATAATAATGAACCAAATGGCTAAGTTTAATTAAAGTTTATTATAGCATTTTTGTAAATGCTATAATTATTGAATTTAACTAAGTTTTATTTGAAACTAATGTAACCCTATTACAGCATTTTTAAATGCAATCTTTTGTTAAATTGAACTGTTTTGAATGTAACTTTCCGTAGCAATTTCTAAATGCTGCGAAAGTTGAATTTTCATCTGTTTTAATAAATTAAGTGAATAAATGAATTTTGAAAGACTAAAATTTTGGAAATTTAATAATTTAATTATTAAATATAACAACTTCATTTTATGATTTAAAATGAAGTAATTTGTTTCGAAATATAAACTATTTTGAAATGTGTTTTGTAATGGTATTTAAATTAAATAAAAATGAATGTGGTTTGGAAGATATGATATTTTGAATGATACTGAATTTTGAAATTACATTTGATTTTGAAGTATAAAATACCATTTTGAAATTTTAACCACGGGAGGTAATTAATTTATAGTTTAACCGATTCTTAAAGGATGGGCGATCCCAAGCATCCTTTAAGTTATTGTGTACTTCTACTACAGTTCACTTGAGTTGGTTTACATTATATAAGTATATATTGTCCTGACTCGAGTGTTTTGTGTTTTACTTTACGCTCGGGTCAACCTGAGTATTCACAGCTTTGGATTCTCTTTCTGGAGCTGGTCTTTGCTGGAGTTTCTGCTTATCTACATTTATATCTACTCTCTGTTTTAGCTGTTCTAGTTTATCTCATGTTTTTGTGAACTTCTATGTATTTGGGATTTCTATTATGTTGTTTTCAGACTGTATTATGTATTTGGTTTGAGACTCTATCGTAGTAGCTTCATGAACTACTATGTATTTTATATTCCGCTGCGAGGTATTCTGTTTGTTCTATGTCTGTGATTCTGTGATTGTGTTTCATTTGCTCCAAATTTATTTACAATGCGGTATTTTGAGCAATTCAAGTCCGACATGTGCGGATGCGAAAGGCTGAAAATATCCGGTTGTTACAGTTGGTATCAGAGCTTTGGTTTTAGGCAAACCTTAGCCAGCGGAGCAAAACTCATTAGAGATAGGGTAGAAATTCCCTAGAATGAGTGAAATCAATCTCAGAATCATTTCTTTGTGAGAGAACGTATTTTCAAAGTATAAAATGATTTCCAAATGATTTATAAAGTATTTTCAAAGATTATTTTGGTATAAAAATGTTCTTATTTTGAAACCAAGATTTTCTAAGCTTCTTTCCTTTTGTATCTATCTTGTTTGAAATCTCTCGGTTATGATTCTTATCGATTAGGATTTCTTGCACTTTGGAACGCTCCCACTTGTTCTGGAATCAAGTCTTGTTTTCCCCATTTTTCCTTTTGATTTGGAGCATTCCATAACTCTACTTTGGAATGACCTCTCTATAGGGCGTTGATTCTGTAAATCGTTGAATGATTTATAAAGGGGTGAAATTCCTTTATAATTGGCATTGATTCACCGGAGATTTCTGTATCCTCGGATGTCGGTGCTATCTATCTTCTCCTCTATTTGGTAATTAAATTATCTCATCTTCATATGAGTTTATCTTTGAACTAGAATTCTATTTGATTAGAGTTCCTCTAATTTTGAATCTTTGTTTGTTTGAAATCCTTCCTTGAATCATCCTTTGGAAATTTGAGTTTGGTTGTATTTTGATATTGTGCATTCATCGAAATTATTAAGGATGGCCATTTTTCTATATATAAAAGTGAAATGTTTTCGATAAGGATTATATACCTTTCAAAAACGAAAATTTGAAATTTCGAAAGGATTTGAAATTTCGAAAATTTATGAGAAATTTAAATTTATATAAAATGGATTATAACTGAAGGGTTTTGAATTTGAATTTCGAGCAATCGAATTCCGGTGTTTTGAAATAGGTTTTAAGATTTTGGAAAATATATAATAATAATATGATTTAAAGATATTTTCTGAATAAGAAATATTTCAAATGTATTTGAATGAATTCCAAAGATTTTGAAGAGATTTTAAAGAAGTTTCAAGAAAGTAAAAGTCCAGATCCCACTTATGTCGCTGGAAAATAATTTCGGTGATGAATGCATGCATCATCGACATTGATTTTCGAGTTTCTGAGTGGGGGGAGAGGCCACTCTAGTAGCTTTGCTATGCGAGTGATTTTGTGAAACCAATTTTGATTTTTGATTTTGAAGTATGGTTTGATATTCGAAAGATACACACACACACACACACATTTGAAAAGATTTAAACTAAGCCGGTGTTCAGTCCTCGAGTTTCAGATTTTGAAACCTAACTTTTGAAATTGGTTCACTGATTTAGTGTTGATTTCCAACTCTTGGATTTGAAAATATGATTTCTTCGACTATTTTAAGATTCGAGCACTTCCAAATCAGGGTTAACTTTTCAAAGCTAATATATTTGAAAGGTATAAGTTATTTGATAAAGAATATAAGTGTAGTTTGTATGTTTCAAATATGAAATAATATGATTTGTATAAGCTGAAACTGTTTTGTTAAGTAAATAAATAGGACTATTTTGAATTATACTAATATGAAATTTAGTTTTGAAATGTTTTGGATAAAAATTAGTCTTAAAATGTTTGAGAAAATTTGGTTTTAAATGTTTTAACTTAGTAACATCTTTATGAAACTATTTATTTAACAAGTTGGAATAGGTACATAAGTTGTACGTATGCTGTTTTATTCGCATAATTAATCTGATCCAAGTTTGAGTACACAAGTTCGAGGTGAATTACACCATTTCGTATTAGGATTTTTCATTTGATTCTTGATGGCGAATATTTGATACGGATTTTTGGCTTGATTCTAGAATTCTCTATCATAGTATATGGCTATGCAAGGAGACTGATGGCTTCTAGTCGAGAAACCATATCGAAGTCCGCATTAGGGAAGTCGAATGGACAATACTAGTTCGAAAGCGAACTTGTGTGATCGAGCGAGCGATCGAATGTAATGTTGCGAAATGATGACATTATGTACATCTTATATCCTTATATACTTGACGTTGAAATTGAAAGTTGTTGGGTTGGATATCTTTGTAATTTAATTGAAATTTTCTTTTATGAAAAACTACTATCAAATTTAAAACCATTTTTCAAAACTATTTTTCTTTTATTCTTCTTAAACTAACTGTTTTATTCTATTTTTTATACAAACTATTTTATATACAAAACTGTTCTTAAATAAAAATCTTTTAGTAAGCAAAGATGTTCAATCCCATATGGCATTTCATGCAGCGAAATTTATTTTTTTGAAAATTTTGATCCTTATATAAGATAAACTTTATGTACGTATAAAATGATTTTGAAAACCATTGATCTTGATAAATCTATAATTGAAGCTTATATTAGTATGAAAGGATATTTGGTTTACCTGTAATTTGAGTTTATTTAAAAATAATGGATTTATGAAATAAATATTTCAACACTAAGTAATAATGAAGTAAAATTTGAGATATATGAAATTATGAAATTTAGTTTTGAAATATGGTATATTTAAGCCTTGAAACATATTTAAGATTTAATAGTTTATTTTGTAAATCAAATCTATATTTGAAATTTGATAATATTTGAAATGGTTTCGTTGGAAAACTAAATTGAATTGAAACTAATGGTTTGAATGGAATTAAAATTTGGAAATTTTAGATTTTGGTTTAATTGAATAAATTTGTGAAATGTAAAGAACTAAAGGAATGTTTTATGATTTCAAATGCATGATTTCTAAATGTTATGATTTTCAAAGTGTAATGATTTCAAGTATTTTGGTTTTGAAAGATTCATAACTTTGAAAGTATTATGACTTTTGAAGTGAATATATGTTTGAAATGGAAATGAATTTGTTTGACTTAAATTTTGTAGATTTGGATTATTTTCAAAATCTATTGTTTTAAGAAACTTTGAAACTGAATATATGTAATTTGGAAGAAATTATTTGGTGAAATCATATATGATTTTTAAACTGAAATACTATTGAAATGAATTAAAATTGAGAACCTTTTTTTTTAAAAATACTTGATTTGGGAACTATCGAACTTATATAAAAATGATTTGTATAAGTAAACCATTGATTTGAGAACTGTTGATTTGAAAAGATACTCAATTTTGAAAAGTGAAATCTTATATAATCGAAATCTATATAAGTGTGGTTTGATATACTATTGTTTTGAAAATTATTTGATTTGAAATGAAATCTTATATAAAATGAACTTTATATAAGTATGATATTTGGAAGTGATTTTGAAAGGTACTATATGATACATATTTTCGAAGTAAAGATATGGAAAGTGCCTTCTGCTTGATATCCGCTTTGTGGCCACACTGTGGATTCATTCTATCGATATTATTCTCTCTCTTTGATTTGGGTTTTCCGGATATGATACTCGAGTGTCCATCGAATTCCACGGCGATCCCCGTGGTCTTATGATCGCGACTACATAGCGCAACTGCCTGGCTGAGTCTTTCCTAGGGGTACAGATTGTTTCCTGGGGGATCCAGGCGTAACCATTGTGTATCCTGCAATCTGTGTAGGTCGCGAATAGTAGCGCAAGTGCCTGGCTGAGTCTTGCCTGGGGGTACGGATTGTTTCCTGGGGGATCCAGGCGTAACCATTGTGTATTCTGCATTCTACTCGTCATCATGGCGTAACTCGCAGGGCTGAGAAAGCTTACGGATACAGATTGTTTCCTGGAGGATCCAGGCGTAACCATTGTGTATCTGCGATCGATGGTTAGACAACTGTTTCGGTTTGGTTGATTTGTTTGGATTGTACTTTCCATATCTGTTTTTAAAAGTGTTTTCATTATTTTCACTGGGTGTTGAAACAAGTCTACTAAGTACTTGGAGAATTCTAGCTTTGCGCCTGATCAACGCATAGCCAGAGTCTGCAGGAACGAAAGTAAACTTGTTAAGACATCGAGTTATAAAAGTATTTTGATGAAAGCAGCTTGATAAAGTACTGTATAAAGAATATTTTGATAATTTATTTTCCCTTCTAAAAATTTAAAATGTTTTAAATATTGTTTACCTTGAACCATCAGATTTGAATCAAATGACTATTCATCATATTATAAAATGTTTAAAATGTTATGAAATTTTAATTGAAATGTATAATGGTTTAAATAATGGTTCACCCTTGTCTTCCAACATGCTTCCCTTCCTATCTAACTTTTCCCTACCTTCTTTCGAGGATGTCTTTCAACCTATTGTTCTTCCTTGTTGTTTCCCCGCTTCCTTCCTTTTCGAGGATGAAAAGATTTGAGTGGGGGAGAGTGTAACAACCCTAGATTTTTTATATATTTTAATATTTGACTTTATTTTATTTTGAAATTATTTTTAAACTTGTTTTATTTCAAACATTTTATTTTTTAAATATAAGTGTTGATTATTATGTGAATTATAATTTCAAACCGGTATAAATTGGATATTTTACTAAAAGATGAATTTCTGTTCAAACTGGTCAAATCTTGGCTTTTAAATTTCAAATTTAAATATTTAAATTCTTAAATTTTATCTTTTATTATGAAAATAGATTTAATAACTTGAATACTGCTTTTCGTTTCGTTGAAAACGGATTTAAATTGTAAAAGTTATGTACATTTCAATTTTGGGTATAATTTGTTTTATTTTGCAATTTTGTCTATTTTAAATTTTTAAATAATATTTTCTTTGCTATATTTTATTTTAATATGTGTTAATATGTTATTTTATATATATTTTGTCTTTTAATATTTTTTTAAAGTGATAACAATTTTTTTTCAAAATTTACTGTATTTATTTCCTATTTTTAAAGGCTGTTTTCTATTTTTCTGCTATTTTCTTCATTTAAATTATATTTAATTAAAATTTATATATTTATTTTGTGAATGAATTTTATTTTATGTTCTTATCTCTATTTATAAATATTTTTCATGTACATAAAAAATTTCCAAAGTCATTGCATTTATTTCCAAATTTTCTAAACTAGTTTTCATTTTCTGTGCTATTTTCCTAATTTAATCATATATAATTAATATTTATTTATTTATATTTTGTTTATTTGTGATATTTTCGTATTTTAACTGAATTTATATATATATTTCAGTTATTTAAAACTATAAAAGAAATAAGAAAAATTTGAAAGGTTTTGTGACTTTTTATTTCTTAAGGCTCTTTGTATTCTCACCTTTTCAACTCCAACCATTACTTTTCATTCAATTGGCTGCCTTAACTCATTTCTCCAGCCAACTCCTCTATCATTTCACGTGATTTTTCTTTCTCAAACTCAAAAAAAAAAGCACGGCCTCTGCTTTGTGAAAAGCTTGGTAAAAAATTTCTTCTTTTCTATGCAACTTCTACTTGTTTTCTTATGATTTTGCACATGTTTTCTCACCTTCTATGCTCAGCTCCTCCTTCCTCCTCCACCTTGGCCTCTTCCACCACCACCACATCTGGTCATCACTTCCTCCAGCCCAGGCCCAAGCCATGGCCATGCCCCTTGATGAAGAAGACCCACCTAAAAATGAACAAAACTCCACCTAATTGTTCATAGCCTAGCCTAACTTGTTCCACCACCTCTCTCCATCACTTTGGACGACCATACACCACCACCAGCAGCAAATTACTGACCTGAGCCCACTGCCACATCATCCTCCAACCCACTACAGACCTGGCCGTGCTCTCCTTGGCCTTGGCCAAGCCCTCTAGTGCATAGGAATCCATGATATTTGCCTTGTAGTGTTAGTTCATGCTCATATATCTTTGCTCCATCATTTTTGCCATGCTAGACCGACCTTTAAGAACCCAAACCAGATCCAAACCATGCCTTTAGCCGTGCCATTTCAGATCTGGAGTTGAAGCATAGGTGGTAGAAAGCAAGTGCAAACACTTCGGTGATGTTTTGTGTATTCATTTCTAGCTTTGTTTAATTGAATTTGGGTTGAAAACTTATGTTATATTTATTGTTTTGTCTCATGTATCCAAGGAGAATTAATCTTTGGCTCTTCCACTCATCTTTGTGTCGTGTTATCGTGCTTGTTTGGATCTCATTCGTGCATTCGTTGTTGTGTCTCCAGCTCAAAACAGTGAGTAAATCTCACCAGACTAATATGTACTTATATAGTGATAAATGACATCACCTGAATCTGTAAATGCATATCATCCTGTTATAACTGCTATATTATATTCATATGAAGTTCACACCTATATTTACACTTGTTATACCATATGTTACTGTTATTTCATGCTATTCTGTTTATTTTCATCAGTTTATCACACTGCAAGTTCCCTTTAGATTAGAATCACTATGGGTTGAAATGATACACACCCGAACGGACTTTAGAATAGGAGAAAATCATTATGGGCTGAAATGATAGGCCTGAATGATTTTGAATTATTTTATTTTACTTGGGATTGCGGGTTTGAAATGATCAAACCCGGGTTTTCTTTGTAAATTACGGGTTGAAATGATATATTACCCGTATCACTTTACCTAGGCTAGAAAATGAAATACAGACCCGTTGTTAAAATATGTTTTTCTAAAAAAATTTAAATTATTTTAGATATGTAAATATTATAATATTTTGATTTAAATTTGATTAAAAATGATTTTTTGTAAAGCATTGTTGATTTTCTGAAAATTTATAAGTGAAATAAATAAATGGTAAAGTTAGAAAATCTGAAATGTAAGTTATTTTGGAAATTAGAATTTGGTGATAAATAGAATTTAAATTAAATACTAAAAAATATGATAAATTTATGATATTTTGAATTAAATGAATTTAAAATGATTTTATAATATATTAATGATTTTTTGAATAAAGTTAAAATGTGAAATGAATGAATATTTAGGTTGAAATTTGGAAATATAACTAAAATTGGAAATTTGTGAATTTGGCTTAAAAGTGAATTTTAAGTTAAGTAAATAAAAATGAAATTAAATTATATTTGAAAATTTTAAACTTAAATGTTAAGTTAAATTTAATTTAATGAATTTAAAATTTAATGTTGGAATTTAATAAGTGAATTATTATTGAATTTTGATTTTTGAATGGAGATTTAACTTTATAAAATCATGAATATAAGGGTATTTGAATGACTGTTTTAAAAGTGAAATTATATGATTTTATAAGCTAAAAATGATTTAAATAAAAGAGGGAATTAGGCTGAAGGAAAAACTTGAGAACACTTTTAGTCTGAAGGACAGAAGTTTTAAAATTTAGCCTTAAGGACAAAAAATGATATATTCATATAACATTACACATCCATAATGCTATATTCATATAGCATTACACATCTATAATGCTATATACAACAAAATTTTATAAGTTTCTGCATGCACAAACAAGCAGCTGTGTAATGCTATATGAATATAGCATTATGGATGTGCAATGCTATATGAATATATCATTTTTTGTCCTTCAGACTAAATTTTAAAACTTCTGCCCTTCAGACTAAAAGTGTTCTCAAGTTTTTCCTTCAGCCTAATTCCCTGATAATAAAAATATAATTGTTTGTGAAATTATATTGAATACTTGAAGTTAATTAACTGCATTTCTGAAATGCTATTAATTCTAATGTAAATGATAATACAGCATTTGTAAATGCTGTAGTTGATAATGATGAACCAAATGGCTAAGTTTAATTAAAATTTATTATAGCATTTTTGTAAATGCTATAATTATTGAATTTAACTAAGTTTTATTTGAAACTAATGTAACCCTATTACAGCATTTTTAAATGCAATCTTTTGTTAAATTGAACTGTTTTGAATGTAACTTTCCGTAGCAATTTCTAAATGCTCCGAAAGTTGAATTTTCATCTGTTTTAATAAATTAAGTGAATAAATGAATTTTGAAAGACTAAAATTTTGAAAATTTAATAATTTAATTATTAAATATAACAACTTCATTTTATGATTTAAAATGAAGTAATTTGTTTCGAAATATAAACTATTTTGAAATGTGTTTTGTAATGGTATTTAAATTAAATAAAAATGAATGTGGTTTGGAAGATATGATATTTTGAATGATACTGAATTTTGAAATTACATTTGATTTTGAAGTATAAAATACCATTTTGAAATTTTAGCCACGGGAGGTAATTAATTTATAGTTTAACTGATTCTTAAAGGATGGGCGATCCCAAGCATCCTTTAAGTTATTGTGTACTTCTACTACAGTTCACTTGAGTTGGTTTACATTATATAAGTATATATTGTCCTGACTCGAGTGTTTTGTGTTTTACTTTACGCTCGGGTCAGCCTGAGTATTCACAGCTTTGGATTCTCTTTCTGGAGCTGGTCTTTGCTGGAGTTTCTGCTTATCTACATTTATATCTACTCTCTGTTTCAGCTGTTCTAGTTTATCTCATGTATTAGTGAACTTCTATGTATTTGGGATTTCTATTATGTTGTTTTCAGACTGTATTATGTATTTGGTTTGAGACTCTGTCGTAGTAGCTTCATGAACTACTATGTATTTTATATTCCGCTGCGAGGTATTCTGTTTGTTCTATGTCTGTGATTCTATGATTGTATTTCATTTGCTCCAAATTTATTTACAATGCGGTATTTTGAGCAATTCAAGTCCGACATGTGCGGATGCGAAAGGCTGAAAATATCGGGTTGTTACAATCGTGGTACCTATGCTGGCTAGGATTTATAATATACTTTCAAAGGTTTTTCTACACTATGCACTAGTAATAATATCAAAGAATTTTCTCGTATTAAGCATATTTGACTATCATAAGGAGAAATCTCCCCCATGTATGCGTTTGCATTGTGTGTGTGTCGGGAGGCCTTATAATAGTTTCATTTTCCAAAAAGCATTGCGAATTTCAAATTTAATTTCTTTTGTTTGTTTTAAAGACCAAATATTTTTGTTTGCTCATACCAATCCTATGACTGACCTGGAGTTTATTGTTCCTTTCCTAAACTCTGGGTGCCCACTATTTTCCCACACGGGCAGTCTAGAGTTGGGGTTTTCAGATAATCAATAGTAGGTGTAGATTCAATAGCTTTCAGCCTAGGATTTGGCAATCCTTCTCACACCAGACTTGCTTATCTTTGTGCATTGTGATTGGGAGTTCGAGCTATTGCTGGATTGGTGTTTTGAAGATGGAGTTCTTTCTTGAAGACTATATTGGAGATTTTTGTTCCGCTGTTAGTGTTGTCATTTTCTTTCAGCTTCTTTTGTCTTGTATCATATCTCTGATGTATATTCACTATATCATTCTGTTGTATCAAATGTTGTATATTGATATATTCTGTTTCTTCTGCTGTGTTGTACTTAATGTGTTATAAGCTCCGGCATGACTCGAATTTCCACGTTTGAATCTGCGGCATTCAAGTACAGTGGAGTACGGATGTCGATTCTCGAACGATGGAATTTGGATCGTGACATTCTTCGACCTTTGAATAATATTACCCGAAATCCATTTATTAAGCCTTTTCCTTATATTTTGGAATTTTATTCAATAGGATTAAAAATAAAACTTTATCCATTTAAAATTCCTTCTTTTAAATTTATCCAATTCTCAAAAATAAAGTTTACTATAAACTTTCAACTTGAATTTTCAAAATTCCAATTTTTATTTATTTCCGGTATCTAGCGATACCAAAAATATATTCGGTTAAATTATAGCCTTTAACGATTTTAACCATAAATAAAATCACACAGGGATTATAAATAACCAACACACATCATATGAAACAAATTCAATATTTGAGGAATCCAGTTGGATCCCTCCAACCTGTTTCCCTGCATCCACAGATGTTAGCACAACAATTAAATACCAATTCCACTTGGAGGTGGAATATCGCGGTATATGGGATTTATAAAATATCATCGGCTATTATGCGGCGCAATAGGGTCTCATCCGCTATATAACGTGGGAAATCAATCACCTAATATATACTATGTACTCAATATATATAATATCATCTAGTGAATATTTATTATAAATCGATCAACCAAGCACACAGTCATCAATTTAAATTTAACTGTTAAAAATCAAACTGGAAATTTCAATTTGTACTTGAGTGAGAAGATCTCACCTTTGCTTTTTATTTTGCAATTCATTACCTTCCTAACTCGATTTTCTCGATTTAAGACCTTGCATAACAATTACATGATTTTTATTAATTTTTCGAATTAATCAAGCAATAAATCCCATTTAATAATTTAATTAGCCAACTATTTCATTTTAAACTAATACTTTTAATTTAAACAAATTTCTCTTAACAAATTTATTTAACTAAAAATTTGATAAAAACTAAATCTCCTTTTTTATATAACCTTTGGTAACCAAAATAAGTTAAACAAATAAATCACCTTAATAAATTAATTTAGAGTAATTTTGTAAGTTTATTAAATAACCCTACCTCTAAATATATTTGATTAAACAAGCAAAAATGCATATTGTTTTATTTATTTATTTCATTACCTTTGAAATTACGTACAGTAAAAATAATCTGTGAAAATCATCCTATTTATATAAATCCCTACATACGGTTTCTTTTCACTGTAAAATAAAAATCATGTATTTATAAAATCTTACTAATATACATATTCTATTTTATTTTTCTACGAAATCTATTCTGTATATATGTAAAATAAATTTATACCATACTGACTCCACGAACGAGCGTCACCATCGATCGACTCGAGCAACCCTAACCGTGTCATCTCAACTCTGGCCATTGACATCTGCCACCAACCCACAATCAATTGCGATCCCACGTCTTTGCTGCCGAGAACCAACGCGATGTGCCGCCGTTTGAATCCACTCCTACTCGATCTCCCTCGTAAGCGCCAACTTCGCCACCTTCAGACGAAGCTTGCGAGTGCCTTCGATGCCCTCCACGATTCAAACTCAAGCATTGAATCCCCATACTCGTGCCTCTCCCCTTTGCTTACGAACATCGAATTACCGTCAACTGACTAACCTCAACGCCATCACGTGCCACGCGACATAGTTGCCACTTACTGCCGCGAATCGCGACCTCTAGATTCCTCGTGTCCCATCGAGATTTGTATGTGGCATCGAGCTCGATTTTGAATTTTCAAAAATAAGGAATACGATCATTTATGAACAAAAGGGTTCGACTGAATCTAATTTGCTTGTGAATGAATTCGTGGATTTAGCAGGAAACGGGCGGCCATTTATTTGTTTTCGTCTGAAAGCAAGAAGATATGATTTTATCTGGAAAGGAGGGGAGATCCACGCGATTTAACATAGAGGGATAGGTCGGCTTCTAAAAGAGATAGGTTGGCTAAGGAAAACATAGGGTGGCAGTGATTTGAATTTTTTTGATCAGATATATATATTTAATTCAGTTAATTATTTTCTCGGCGTTTTTATCTCGTACGATCACACGATAGCTCCAGAAGTTACGAAATATGTAATCCGATAATAATTCAATATTACGGTTCCAATGGAACTGGTTTCGTCGAATTCCGAGACCGTGCCTCAGAAAGCTATTTTTAAATATCAATTTAAACGATATATTCTCAAAACTGAACAAATCTTCAAATTAAATTCTGAAGCTTCCATTATCTTCAGTATTATCAATATGAATTTTACAAGCCTTTGAAATATATTTAATCCTCTTAAAACTGAAGATTCAAATTTTTATCCAACTTTAATAGATTAAATTCAATAATTTAATTTCCAAATTCATATTTATATTTTGAAATTCAAGTTAAATTAACTTCCAAATATTTAAAATCAATTAAATATTTCGATTTCAAATGTTCAAAATTCTAGGTCATCACAATTTTGGAAAGTAGATATATTTGAAATGAAATGATATTTAAGTTTTGAAGTATGAATTAATTTGAAATGACCACGGTGTTATGTGCATATTTCTAAATTGTAGATAGTTCCACAGATCCTTAGAGTCTGGGTATCCCAACATCCTTTAAGTTAATTGTATTTCAGTTGATATTTCACTTGAATCGGATTTATGGATATAAGAATGTTAATCCCGACTCGAGTGTTTTGTGTTTTACTTTACGCTCGGGTCAGCCTGAGTATCTACAGCTTAGCTTTGGATTTCTTATTTGGAGTTAGGAATCGTTAGAGATTCCGCTTGTCTACTTATCTATTCCCTTTCAGTTTCATTTGTTCTATTTCAGCTCTGGTATTTATAAACTTCTATGTATTTGAGATTTCTATTGTATATGTTTTTCAAACTGATATTATGTATTTTGTTTTGAGAGTTTGTTATAGTAGCTTCATGAACTACTATGGTATTTTAATTTCTGCTACGAGTTATCCTGAAATTTCGGTGTCTATGATTCTATGGTTGTATTTCATTTGCTCCAAATTTTATCACAATCTGTTATTTTGAATTATTCATGTCAGACATGTGTGGATTATTGTCGATTTGAATGACCTAAAATAGTGGGTCGTTACAGATGTGGTAGGAAAGTACCTTCGATTTGTCCTGTTCCTGGACAACTTGTATGAACGTTTGTCTGACATTGCATTTCTATAGATTACGTACGTTGGTTTTTACAAATGTACATCAGTAGTGGCTGTCAGGACCCGATTCTTCGACTTCCGAAAATCGACATTAATACGTCCACTGTATCAAATGCTGCCTAATCGAAGGCCGGAAAATCGAATCATGAGGGTTTAAGAAAGAAGAAAGAGGTAGAAGAAGAGAGAAAAAGATAGAACAGAAAAAACAAATACCAGAACAGGAAAGAACAACAGACAATATCAGAATCTCACAATTCGCAGCGGAACAACATATAATAGATAAATGAATATTTATTAAAACAACGAACTATACATTTTATACATTACATCACATTCATTATCAGAGTTTACAACAACAAACAGCGGAAAAGAAATACTATATACAATAGATAATATGCTACGCCATCCAGCTCGCCTCCAGATATCTGTAGCAACACCGGAATCCAGAATGACCTGATAACCTAACTCTAGACTGCCCGTGTAGAAATTGGTGGGCACCCAGAGTTTAGGAAGGGAACAATAAACTCCAGGTCAGTCATGTGACTGGTGTGAGAACTAAAAACAGTTATTTATCTTTAAACAAAGAACAGGAGAAATTTTAAATAAATTCGCAATGCTTTTTAGAAAATGAGACTACCATAAGTTCTCCCGCCACACACACAATGCAAATGCAGACTTGGAGGAGGTTTCTCCTTATGATAGTCAAAGATGCTTACTACGCAAAATCAAATCATTTTTGATATTATTATTAGTTCATAGTGTAGAAAACAATTTCGAAAGTAGAATATAAATCTTAGCCAGCATAGGCATTCCGCACTTATGCCTACTATAGCTACTATGTTCAATAGCAGGTTACCGCCACATTCCATAGCAGGTAATACAACTAAAACCGTACAAGGCTCGTATTTTTTCTTTGGATTTCCAACAAATGGTCAGGCCAAGGAACTTCCCATTGCCACATGGAAACGCCTCTGGAATGACGTCCCGAGAACCTAACCGGATCTCTGCCAACACAAGGCCGGGTTACCCCTAACTGGGTAACTACTAACACGAATATGTCATTCCCCGATCATAACCGATCTATATCCGAGGATCCCCGATTTCCAACAACCACAAAGTAATAAATTTGCAGTAACCACATAGGTTAAGTATCTGGGCTCCATACCATGATACCACCTCTATCCATAAGGAATGACATACACTAAAGGGGTGCTACCCCCTAATAACCTTGCTGCATCTTTCCTGTTTTGACCATTTCCGGGGTGTGAGGCTCGATGAAGTCTCGTCCACAAAGCCACGCTTTACAAAAGCAGTGCTTTGGGTCAACAAATGATCAAAGCAATGATCATCAAGATAGACGATCAAACAAATGATCCTATCACAAACGATCAACCAATGATCATTTCACAGCATCACTCAGTATGCCACATTACCAATTCGGGAATATATCACAAGTAACCATCAACTATATAACCTCTGAGCTCGTACGTCTCAGAGAAGGGTGTTAAGCTAAGAGAATAAATTCTCCGCCACCAACATAAATATATTTGATAAAGAACAGCTTTACATCTCAAATTGTAACGTCAGACATACAATCCATACAAGTCCGTTCCGGGATCGAACGGAACCGAAGGCACTTACAAAGAAGTCCTTGCAATCCGGATATTCATTAATCACGTCCGGACTTCCCGTCACTAAGGGTGGTAAAACCTTTGTACCGGAGATCAGCCGATGCAGAGTAACTCGATGGTAATCCTTCCGTTTTCACAATTATCCGGTCTTCAACACCGGTCTCCAAATGCAATTAATAACGACGTATCACTATTCGGAATGGGTTATACGACCCCATGGTCCTTTCCTGGTTAACCCGAATAGTGAGCGCTTATTTTAAAAATAAGTGTGGTATTCAATTTCAAGCAATTCATAATAATTTCTCATTCAAGGGTAAATATTGATAGTCGGTTATTTAACTATCAATAAAGATGCGCCACATCATCAGATTCCAAATCATTTCTCAAATTATTTAATTTCCCAAAATATCTTTACAAGATATATAATTTTCCACACTTCAAAATTAACAACGTTTATTTTGAAACCAATTTTCCCTTTTCATTTATAATTTTCATAGTGAATTTATATTTCAAATTATCTATTGATCTACAGTTTTCAATAGATTTCAAATATTCAATTTCAATTTATCTTCAAAAAGATAAATTCTTAAAAACATTCCATTTCATATGGGAAAAGCATTTCCATACTTATTTAATAAGTAATTCACAAAATCTTATTTATTTTCAACAATTTGAAAATATTCAATATACTTAACCCATAGTTAAGTATATATTTCATTCTTTAAGGAAAACGTTCTTTTATTCACTTTTATTTGGGTCAAAACGAATGTTGCGTAAAACATCGTTACGACAACCCAAAATCACTAGTATAGGGATTCGAAACTAAATAGATATATAAATCCCAATACTATACAAAAATATTTCCTTTCGGAAACCATTTACTATAACAACAGTGTTATAGTCCATCATTTCATTATTTTCTCGAAAACGTCTATTTCAACAATGAATGTTGAAATCTACGACTTCCTTTCCTTCTATTTCTCGAAAACGTCCATTTCAACAATGAATGTTGAAATCTATGTTTTCGATATTTGATGCATTTTAAAACGTCTTTAAATCGTTTTAAATTCTATTTAAACATCCTTTTCACAAAAGATATCCATTTTATTTAACGATATATTCACTGTTCAAAAACGTGGATATAACTCCTTTAATAAACTTTTATATTCAATTGATCAAATTCAATTGATTACGAATTTATAAACAATGTTTATAAATTCTATTCTTATTTATAGACTTCGATTTATCAATCTCTTTTATCAATCCAATTCAATTTATAAAATTCAATTTTATACCAACAGTCCATATTATAAGTTAAGTACTTATAATTCATTCATTCATTTACCAAATCGTTCTTTTAAGCTTCACAAATTCCAAATCTTATTGCTTATAAGATTCTTTTATATTTTATAACAACTTCAACTTATAAAATCTTCTTTATTTACAATTTCTAGAAATATCCCATTTAAATGCCCAAACCCCAGTTTTATAAGTTAATTACTTATAAATCTTTTATTTTCAACATCTATTCATTTTTATAATACTTATAACACTCGTTTTATAATTCCCAATAAATTTAATTTATAAATATCAATTTATAAAATCTCTCATATAACTATTTATGATAATTATTCAAAACCCAAGTTTAACTATTTTATAAATCTATTTATTTTAAAATTTTCCTTTTGGGTTATATTTTATAAAAGCATTAATTTTTATAACATAAAAGCTTATGCGTTTATTTATTTTAAAGTGAATCAATTCAAAAATTAAATAAAACATATACTTTGGAAAAATCACTTTAAAACCCTTTTTAGAATAAAAATCGTTATTTTTAACTTTAAAAATGAATCCGATGATGCAACAGCATCCAACAGTCAATCACGGGAACAACATCATATATCGATATGATAGTCAACAATCATCACAATATTTATAAACAAATAAATATTTGTGAGGAATCCAGTTGGATCCCTCCAACCTGTTTCCCTGCATCCACAGACGTTAGCATAATACGAATCCCGTTTCAAGACGGGATATCGCGGTATATGGGATTTTATAAAATATTATCCGCTTAATAGGCGGCGCAATAGGGTCTCATCCGCTATACAAGGCGGGAAATCAATTCCAATGTATACATATGCCAATATATATATATTGCTATATATAGTATATCCTACTATATCTAATATCACAATCAAATAGCAATCAATCAAATCAGCAAATTTTAAATATAACTATTTAAAATTTAAATAACCCTTTTGAGTGAGAAGTTCTCACCTTAGCTATTATTTGCAATCCATTTTCCTATTCCGGCTTGCTTTTCTTGATTTATAAACCTTGTATAATCATATATACCATTCATTAATATTCGAAATAACCGAATAATAAATTTTCATTTTATAGTTTCAATTATTCAATGGTTTTTCTTCTATAATAATTTATTTAACTAAAATTTGACTTTCAAAACCAAATTTAAAACAATTTATTAAACCAAAATGTTTACATAAATGTTCAGAAATATTTTTTTTCAAAGTTTAACTTTATATACAATCCCCTAACACATTTAAAATTTCTAATATATTCTTTTCACCATTCTATCTATATATACATTCCTATTTCAATTTAAATTATGTATTTAATTTAATATATATATATATATATTTACATAAACTAAAGTGGTTCTATATTTTACTGTAAAAACTATTTTTTTTTTCTTCTGCCGTGCGTATATATCTACATGTAAAATTAAAACTTGGAAAAGAAACTGCCATCGCTCACCATAACCTACCCACGAACTCTGGTAGACCCCAAGCCCTAATGCCACTGCCTCAACATCGTTCGAACGCGAGCGACCCAACTCGACATCGCATCAATGTTGCCCAAACCCTAAAACGCCTGCAACACCTCCCCTACCATCGCGCCCACCGGCCTTTACCGCCGCCGCCGCCGAAGCCTCAGATGCGACGCCGCCTCACGAACCCCAAAACCAAACGACGTCGCCGCAAACCCATTCGAGCCCACCCGCGCTCCACCATCGCGACCTCGGCCTGCGCGCGGTCGAGCGCCGCTCCCTCTACGCCTCACTCTCTTTTTTTTGCTCGCGTTCGATTTGAGAATAGAAAATGGGGAGCCGCGGTTTTGATTTTGAAACGAGAGTGTTTTGTTTTGAGAAAGGGAAAGGGGTTTAAATGAGTGGCCATTATTCTTGTTTTTGAACACAGAAGGAGATCTCGGCTACTGATAATAAAGAATAAAAGGGGGAAACAAGAGTACGCTTGTCACGATTTTCTTCCGTGATTCTCGGCATAATTTTAGGCATATTGAACGGGATGCTGTCGTTATCTAATTTAAATTTAAATTTAAATTAAATTTGGGTTCGATTAGAACTTACAACGCGTTTATGTGTCGTATTCCCACACGGCAACTCAGAAAAATACGAAATTTGAAATCCAATAATAATTCAATATTACGGACCCAATGGAACTGGTTTCGTCGAATTCCGAGATTGTGCCTCGGAAGGCTATTTTTAAATTCAATTTAAACGACATAAATTCAAAACCGAACAATTCTCTTTGAAATTAAATTCTGAAGCTTCTATTATCTCCAGTATTATCAATATGAATTTTTACAAGCCTTTGAAATATTTTAAATCAGCTTAAAATTGAAGATTCAAATTTTCATTCAACTTTCAATAGATTAAATTTTATAATTTAATCGTCAAATTCATTCTGATAATTTGAAATTCAATTCAAACCATCGTTCAAATATTTAAAATTAATTAAATATTTCATTTTTAATTGTTCAAAATTCTGGGTCGTTACAGTGGCCGAGAAGGCAACTTCTCCTAACTTAACACCCTCCTTGAGACGTATGAGCTTAAGGGTTGAATTTTTGTGGAAGGCAATTAGTAGCCAACGGAAATGGCCATATGGCATTCAAAGTGATGTGATATGTGATATGTGAAAGCTAATCGTAGCCTCGCGAGCCTCAAACCCCGGTTATGATGGGATTCTATGTGGTCAGATATATGCTTGCATTTGGATAGTAGATACCAGGTACCAGATACGTCTGGTCCTCGTGGCAAGGATGTGTGGAGTCCGAGTCCTTGGATGTTATTCGTAGATTGCACCCACTTTTATCCATTTGTGTTGTTGTATACCGGCGTCTGAGTCATGGACGTAAGCCCTGGATACAGATTTTTCTTTCCACTAGTTTACTATCATGGTGGAAATCCAATCCTAATATGAGATTTACGGTTTTGATTGTATTCCCAAAATAGCTGTAACGACTTGCAAACATTTCAGCTACCCCTTTTTGGTATCATATATTCCGTTCGGTATATTCCATTGACCCAGTCCGGATATATTCCGTTAGACTTAGTCGAGGTATTGATACCTTATTTGAATTAGTTTATTTGAAATGTGATTTCAAAAGAATGTCATTAGAAATAATATCAAATGTTTTGATACGTAAAAATGTTTTAGTTATCGTTAGGTAAAAACATGTCTGTGTTTATGTGTGGAATTTTCTTACGAGATAATTTGTTTTTATAAAGGAAAAGTTTGGTAATTTAATAAATTCAGTAGAGTATGTTTCTCACGCTGGTTTAGCAGACTGATCTGAGCGTTCTTCCCTTTCAATGCTCGGCTCAGACCGAGTATATTTATAGGTCTAGATTTGATGCTTTTGGAGCTTCAGCAGGAGAGCTGGAGATCTTCATTCTCGTACATCCTTATTTGCTTGATTATCTACTACATTGCTTAGTTGTTTTAAATTATCGGCATTTGTAAGGATAGTTTATTATAACTGTTCAGGCTGATAACTATTGATTGATCGTTGAACTTTAATTGATGTGTGTATATATCGTAACATCCCACCTTTGCCTTTCTGTATGCTTTAAACCAACAGTAAACCATACACGTCAGACTTAAACCATAATGAAGGGCAGATTTTTATTGGGGTGAATAAGAAAAATAGAGAGAGAAATAAAACAAATCAGAATCTCATAGTGAGATGACAAAATATAATAATCAAATAACAGTTCATGAAGCTGTTTTACAAAACATTTGATTATACTTATACAACACATATCAGAGTTACACATACCAGAGAATAATAAATAATAATGCAGCAGAACAGTATGAATTTTGTGGAATAATATAACAAATAAAAGTAATGCAACCTTCATCTTCGTCCTCCAGAAATAAAGTATTCGAATGCTGAAATGCTCAGACTGATCCGGGCGAATTGAAAACACAAAACACTCAAGTCAGAACTAAAAGATCTTACGTAAATTAAATTAATGATAAATAATATGAGTGGAATGGCGTCAGAGATGTTTACGGGATTTGACATCTTCTATCCAGTGTCAAACGTGAGTACAGTAACTCAAGAGATGTTCGGGATTCACATCTCATAAGGATCCCATAAACTATTTACTATGTAGTAATATTTCGCTATTAGAATAATGTGTATAGTAAAATAAACTTACTTTTAAATAGCGTTAAGAAGTTACCCATATAGCCCTTACCACGTAATAGTCCCAATAGTACATCCAGTATCAGCGCATCTCCAGATTGGGAGACTACCTTAAATACTCCACGGGCAACAGGAGAAAACCAAACTCATACAAGGAGCGCCAGGGTAGGTGACACAACACAACTAGGCATTGCCATGGTAGATATGCCAATTACGTTTCCGGATAGATGGTAGCGCGTAGCAGCTACTACCGCCCACCTCGAGCCACACACCCAAAATCAAGAGGGTCCAAATCAATCACAAGGTAATAGAATGGTATCGAAGGAGTGTGTCCAATAAAAGGTGCTACCTTCTTAGCCCGTCAATCACTCATGTTTTAGCCACCTTATGCCAACTCACGGGAGCCGGGTCCACGTATTTACCTCAAAGGAACGCCGCCACCATCCTACTTCATTCTGGAATCTCCACCGCGTATACGATTGTTAAAGTGGTTTTCGGAGTTGGCAGAGAGTATGACAACTTCCGATCCCGGTCTCTTTAACAACCAAACGTTATTATAACACCACGGCCAATTCAAAATAATTTATACTTCAAAACTAGAATATAATATCCATTTCAAAACCATATAAATGCGATATCATTTCCATTTCAAAACCAAATCAATATAATCTAATTTCTACTTCAAAACTCAATCAATATGATATCATTTTTAATAAAACCCAAATCAATATAATATCATTTTTATTTCAAATATATCCTTTCCATGATCATAACACTTTCAAAATTATAATATTTCGAAACCAAACGCTCGAAATAGAACCTTTCAAAACATAATACTTCGAATGTCATAACTTCTAAACCATAACTTCCATACTTAAATGGTTTGGATATTCAAACAGTATATAAAATAAAATAGTATGAATTTAAAATTATTTTTAAAGTAAAATAATTTCCTCGACTTTACAATTTTATTCACTTTAAATTATATCTCAATTCATAACTTTCAACTCACTTTCATTTTTCAATAAACCATTTCAATTTCAATATATTTATAACTTTAAGTATTAAACAATTTTAAAAACCAAGGTTGGTAATTACGATTCAATAATTCCATTTTTCTATTATTTAGTTTTGAAATATTCACATAATGAATCCATTATCATTTAAATAAAACTCAAATTACAAATAACTAAATATTTTCTTCAATTTATTTATACCTGGAATATTCATTTAATTCATCTTAAACCAAAATCCAGTTATAAAAATCATACCTTTAAAATCTCAATTTTATTAAATTTCAAATCAGTTTCATATTTATCCTCCAACCTTATTCTCATTTAAGTCATTATAAACTCCAGAAATATAATTTAAATAAATACTTAACCATGTTATATCTTAATAAAATCAAACTTTATTATGAAACTTATTTTATACTTTAAACCTATTTATACATAGCTTAAAACCAAGAATTTAACTATATATAAAATAACATTTAAAAAATATCCAAATCAATATCTCATAAAACCATATATTTCTTTACAAAACCATAGAAATCATTTCAAAATATTTTTATATATAGACCACGGAGTCTGTATATAATTTTCTACCCTATGGTCAAATGATACGAATATTTATCATTTCAATCCATAATTTAAAATAAAATAAGGTTATATATCATTTCAAACCGCAATCTCGAATGAAATAAAAATGCATAACAACTTGTAGTCTATAACAATATAAAATACAACATCCGTTCATCCAATATCAATCATCAACCATTTATCACAATCATCATCCAATTCAAACAATAACAACAATATGGAACAGATAATAAATAACTTGTTTTTACTGGAAATCTATATTCAACGATAAATTAAATAACAATTTTATTCAATAAATTCAATTTAACTGGAATGATGATAAAAATATGCCAAACTGTCATAAATAAATTTCTGATCACATCAAAAATTAATTTAACACACATAAGTAATTTTAGAAGTTATGAGTGTGTTAAAACACTTACCTTTTGAATTTAAATTGAATTTAAATCCAATTTAAACCCAAAATTCGAACAGTCTCAGAATTTGTCCAAACCTACATCAAAATGTACGGAATTAAGATACGATCCTAGCGAAGAAAACCGCGCGTGAATTGGACCTCTTATGCAGAAGTTATACGAATTAGAAGATACAGATTTCAAATATAAATTAAATAAAATAAAACCAGAAAAGAAAAACATGTCACCCAATCTCAATTGCGTAACCCTGGGCTTCCAGGTAGCATCGAACGCTCGAACGACCACCACGACCGGACATTCACGCCACCACAGGTGTTGCCGCAGCTCTTCCCCCATCCGGCCGACCGTCTTCCAAGCCTTGCGACTCCCACTCATCGACGAACGTCGAACTGCATTGCGTCCACCCAGGCAGCAAAAGCGCAGTCGCCATCGGTCCTAGCAAACCATAGCAAATTTTGTACGGTAGCCTCCGAAACACGTTCCATTGTGTTCGAAATGCGGATAAAGCCTTATAAACGCCTGGTGGCATGCCTCGATAGGAGTTTGGGATTTCGAGTTAGGTTATACGAGATATTTTGAATATAAAATTATAAAAAATCAAAAACATTCAAACCCTACCTTCCTCTACACACTTCCCCTTTTTAATATTAACATCTAAGCCCTCACTTCTTCTTTCCCTAAATCAATCGAACGAAAACCCTTCATTTATCAAAAACAGAGAAGAAAAAAATCGAAATCGATGTCGAAGATTCGTACTCCGTCGCATGTGATAGTCACGGCGTCGCCTGAGTCATGACATCTCAATATTGGGTGAACGAGTTCTCGAGACTCGTGATTCCAAGGCAAGGAGGTAGGCGGGGCACGGTTGCGAGTTCAAGTAGGAGGGAAGCATCGTGAGCTCAGTAGAGTCGATGGCAACTTGGCGATGGTATAGGCAAGGTCGTGAGTTTGGGGGTTCGCATCGATTTTAGGCAACTGGGTCGCATGGTCCAATACGAGCACAAGGTTGCGATGGAGACACGTTCGGCCTGGTGGTGATGGCACAGTCGGCCTGACTCCGGTCACCTGAACAATGTGAGGTATTCGTTCTTTTTTATTTTTTTATTTTTTTATTATTAAACTTGATTAAATACATGCAGTTCATATGTATATATATAGGAAATTAAACCAACATTGTATGTTCGTTTCTGTTTTAATTTAGATTTGAATAATATGTACAGATTAAGAGAAAAATAAATATTTTTGTTTAATGCATATCCACACATATTTAATATAAACATTAAACTGAAAAAAATTGGTTTATATAGATGAAGCTTGAAAAAAAATGTTTACACGGTTTTAATTTACTAGTTATTTTGAATAATGTATTTTAGTGATTTATTTGATGTATAAACTTATTTAATTTGTTATGGTTACAAAAAGGGTTGTAAACGGAAATTAATTTAAAATCAAATCTTTTGTTTAAACAAAATTATTAGTTAAAAATAAAATCATTGGATAATTAAAATTACCAAACGAAAATTGAATTTTCGATTGTTTTGTATATTAATGAACCGTATAAATTTTTATTCAAGGTTTAAAAAAATCGTGAAATCAAGCCGGAATGGAAAATGGATTGCAAAATAAAAGCTAAGGTGAGATCTTCTCACTCAAATTATAATAATTGAAGAGTTCAGTTACTGATTTATTATTGGATTGTGATAATTAAATTTAAATTATTGATTGTGTGCTTGGATGATAATTTATTATCAGTTGCATTGAAATAGACCCTATACGCCGCATAATAGCGGATGATATTTTATAAATCCCATATACCGCGATATTCCACCTCGAAGTGGAATTGGTATTTAATTGTTGTGCTAACGTCTGTGGATGAAGGGAAACAGGTCTGAGGGATCCAACTAGATTTCTCAAAACATTTTGATTTGTTTTCAAAATTTTGTGTTGATTATTTATAATCTGTTTGTGATTATTTGTGATTAAAACCCTTGAAGGCTAAAATCTAGCCGAATATATTTTTGGTATCGTAGGATACCAGAAATAAATAAAAATTGGATCTTTAAATGTAGGTAGGAAATCTATAGTGAAATCCTATTGAATAAAATTCCAAAATATGGTGAAAATGTTTAATAAATAGATCCACGTAATATTATTCAAAAAATGAAGAATTTATTTTAAAAATATGGTTTTTAAATAATTTGGAAGATAAAGGAATTCATTTTGAAATAAATTTAGAAATAAATTGAATGTTAAAAGAATAAATCTTTAGGGAAATCAATATAAAAAATTGATTTGGTGTTTAAGATAAAATTTGAAATCAAGTTGAAACTTGATTTGGTGTTTGGAAATGATTTTTAAAATCAATTTGGAAATCGTATATCAGTAGAAATTTATAAAATTAAAATTCAAAATGATAATTTTATAAAGGAAAGGGAATTTTGATTTAAAATAAATGTTGGTTTATTTTTAAAGGTGTGAAAAGAAATTTACAGATTTGGAATGTAAATTAAAATAAATCGAAAAGATTTCTTAATTGATATAAACGAAAGGAGAATTCTTCCCTGAAAACCCGAGTATATTTTTGGAGTAACTTTTGAAGTATAAATTAAAAGTTCTGGAAATTGATTTGAAGAAAGAAATTATGGTTGGAGAAATTATTTTCGAAAATTGTTTTAAATCTTTAAAGTAAAGATTTATTTAATTAATTATAGAAGGGATTATTTTAAAGATTAAAATTGATATTTGTTTTAGGAAACGATTAGTTAAATAGTTATACCTTATCTGCTAATTTTATTTTAAAATTAGTTGGGACTTAAAATCTTGTATGTGATAATTTGTATAATGTTTTCATAACCAATATTTTAAGTTAGTATTTAAGATGGTTTTATTTTAAATGTTCCAAGAATATTTTAGATAAGTGATTTGAATTATTTTAACTCGGCAGATTTCCAGTGGGAATGAATAAATATTTGGAAATATATTCCACGTAAGGGAAATGATATGAAATTTGTATTTAAAAGATGGAAATATGTAAATTGATTTGAAATTTGTTTTCAAAGTGTTGAAGTGTTAAAATTATATCTTGCGAAGGTATTTTTTTTTGAAAAATATATAATTGGGGAAAATTATTTAAATCACGGTGATTGTTGTTAATATTTATTGATAGTTAAATAACCGACTATCAATACTGGCCTTTAAATGACATTAGAATGTCGATGCGACCGGGGGTCGGATTCCAAGTGGATATCCGAAAACCACATCGAACCTTGTGATTGTGATAGATTTTTTGTTTAAAAGATCAAAGTGAAAATTATTGTAGTTTTTTGAAATCTAAATGTAACACTTGTTTTTAAAAATAAGCGCTCGTTATTCGGATTAGCCAGGAGAGGACTTTGTGTCATAAAACCCATTCTGAATAACGATATGACGAAGTGGTATTACATTTGAAGACGGTGTTGAAGATCGGGTATTTTCGAAAGCGAAAGGGTTACCTGTCGAATATCTCTGCACCGGATTGCTCTGGTATAGAGATTTTATCACCTTTGTGATGAGGGTTATGAACGTGATTAGTGAATATCCGGATTTGCAAAGGCTTCTTTTGAAGTGCCTTCGGTTCCGCTCGATCCCGGAACGGACTTGTATGGATGTGTGTCTGACATTACACTTTGAGATGCAAAGATGGTTCCTATCAAATACATTTCTGTTGGTGGCGGAGAATTTATCCTCTTAGCTTAACACCCTTCTCTAAGACGTACGAGCTCAGAGGTTATGTGGTTGATGTTTACTAGTGATATATTCCCAAAGTGGTAATGTGGTATACGAAATGCTACTAATCATTTGTTGATCCAATCTTGATTTTGTGAAAAGTGTAGCTTTGTGGACGAGACTTCGTCGGACCTCACACCTCGGAAATGGTCAAAACAGAAAAGACGCGACAAGGATATGAGGGTCGCGCCCTTTGGGGTATGTCATTTCCTTATGGAAAGGGTGGTATCAAGTGTGGAGCCCTGATATTTAACCTTTGTGGTTACTACAAATACTTTTCTTTGTGGTTGTTGGTGTAGAGGATCCTCGGATAAAGGTCCCAAAGGACCGGGGGATGGCATACTCGAGTAGTAGTTACCTAGTTACAGAAGTAACCCGCCTTGTGTTGGCAGAGACGCGGGTAGGTTCTCAAGACATCCCTCCAGAGGCGTACCCATGTGGCAGTAGGAAGTTCCTTAGCCTGACCATTTGTTGGAAATCCAAAGAAACAATACGCGCCCTATATGGTTTTAGTTGTATAACCTGCCATCTACTTATGTTGGCCCCCCACTGTTTGGATGGTAGCTATAGTAGGCATACAATAATGGTTGTATGCTGGCTAAGATTAATATTATACTTTTAATGTTTTCTTCACTATGCACAAATAATAATATCGGAAGGATTTTGCGTATTAAGCATGTTTGACTATCATAAGGAGAAATCTCCTCCAATTCTGCATTTGCATTGTGTGTGTGCCAGGAGGCGTAATGGTAGTTTCATTTTCCAAAAGCATAGCGAACTTTTTTTTATTTTCTTTGTAAAATTAACTATTTTTAAAATCTCACAGCAGTCCCATGACTGACCTGGAGTTTATTATTTCCTTTCTAAACTCTGGGTGCCCACAATTTTCCACACGGGCGGCATAGAGTCAGGTTATCATTATTCGAAAGAAAAGTCGAAAGAGATGCTGCGGAAATCAGGAGTTGGAGCTGGATGACGAGGCGTATCATTTATATATGTAATATTTCTTTCCGCTGTTTGTTGTTGTACACTCTGATAATGTAATATGATGTAACAACCCAGAATTTTTGATAATTTAAAAAATTGGATATTTAATTGAATTTAAATATTAATAAATGAAATTCTTAAGTCGAATAATTTTATTTCGAATTTCTGGATTTAATTGGACGATTAAATCGATAATTTAATAGGTTAAATTCCAGAAATAAAAAAAATCAAGTTAATATGATTGAAAATGATTTGGAAAATTTTATTTTATCATATTGGAGTTATAGAAATGTTATAGAACTTCTAAAAATCGAATTAAAAGTTAAACTGTGAAAATTGAATATTTTAATATTTAATTATCGATTGAAAAATGGCCAATTTATGAACAGTCTCAGAATTGAACGAAACTAGTTCCATTGGATTCGTAATAGTTAGTTATTATCGGATTTCCATTTTCGTAGCAATCGGAGTTGTCGTTTGACTGTGGCAGCTTGAAACGCATCGAAATCGTTTTAATATTAATTTAGCGAGTTAAAATAGTCATTTTTCAAACGGTCTCGGATTTCGACGAAACCAGTTTCATCGGATCCGTAATGTGATATTATTGTAAGATTTCAAATTTCAAGTCGATTGGATTTACCGTTTGTCCGGTGCAAATTAAAACGCCTAGAAAATCGTTTAAATCGATTTAATTCAAATTGATCGTTTAATTCCGTATATCGCACAGATGATCGAATTAGCTTCCGAAACCGGTTCCATTGTGTCCGGAACGCGGGATAAACCCCAGAAACGTCAGTTTCGGCACGTAAATCGGAGTTTTGAAAACCTGGATGAATAGTGTCGTTTGATTTCTATAAATGGGCCAAAATTCACAAAAAAAAATAGAAAAAAAAACTAGGGTTTCAAGAAATAATGGCCGGCCGCCACTTTTGATTCCAATGGCCAGAAACTTCCCTCCTTTCCTCCCTCCGATCTCCTCATCCATTCACAATTAGACCTCGGCCTCAACAGGAAAGTTGGAGAGCTCATCGAGCACTACGAGTTCAACGGTGGAGATGTGAACCGGTGTTGTGTGGAGGCCGCAATCTGCCCGCGTTCGTATGGTCTTTGAGCACATTTTTCAAGGAGGTGGAGGCGCTTGAGGCGTGCGGTCGGTGGCCATGGGTAGCTTGGGTTGGTGGCGTTCGAACGGTGCTGGTATGATGGGAATTCGCGCAGCATATAGGCGACGACAAGTAACCCTAATCGAACGCGATGGGTTCCTATTCGCGTGAGCTACATGGGAGCAAGCGGGAAGATGAAGTTGCGTTCCACGGCCTTGATTTCATCATTGGAAATGAACGGCCTTTGATAAATGAGGTTAAAAATATTAAAAGAAAATGTAGATTTAATTATATTAAATCGTGTAAATGTTTAAACTGTGATATCTTTTTGCTGCGAGATCGAAAAATTATGAATCAAAGTGCGTTGGAATCGTATGGTCATGCTCTTCGCGATGAAGCTGATTTGGAATCGATTGGAGCTCGTTTGAATTTCGGGTAAAATTAAACGTCCGTTTAATTTTATTCGAAACGAACGCCGAAACCGGAAATAAAATCAAGGTGAGAACTCCTCACTCAATCGAACAGATCGAATTGAATTTTAAATAGTTAGATTTAAAATTTTTGAATGATGATTGCAATTATTGATTGTTGTTTGATTGTGATAGTAGATATAGTAGGATCTACTATATATAGCAATATATATATATTGGCATATGTATATATTGGAATTGATTTCCCGCATTGTATAGCGGATGAGACCCTATTGCGCCGCCTATTAAGCGGATAATATTTTAAAAATCCCATATACCGCGATATTCCACCTTGAAGTGGAATTGGTATTGTGCTAACGTCTGTGGATGCAGGGAGACAGGTTGGAGGGATCCAACTGGATTCCTCACAAATATTTATATGATTATAGATATTGTGTGATTATTGATTATCATATCGATATATGATATTTGTGCCGTGATTGACTATTTGATGTTGTTGCATCATCGGATTCATTTTTAAAGTTAAAAATAACGATTTTGAATTTAAAAGGGTTTTTAAAGTGATTTTTCAAAGAATATGTTTTATTAAATTTTTGTATTGATTCATTTTAAAATAAATAAACTTATAAATTTTTATGTTATAAAAAAATTAACATTTTTAAGAATTATGATAGAAAAGGTAATTTTTAAAATACACAGATTTTTATAAAATAGTTAAATTGGGATTTTGGATAAATTTTATTATCGGTTTATATAAAAGATTTTATAAATGGATATTTGTGAATTAAATTTATTGGAATTCTGAAACGGGTTTATAAAGTGTTGAGTTGATGTATAAAATGAATTTCATTAAAATTTATAGATTTATAAGTTGTGAAAGTTATCAAATGAATAGATGTTGAAAATAAAAGTTTTATAGGAAATTAACTTATAAACTGGCTTTTGGGCATTTAAATGGGATACTGATAGAAACAGTTAATAAAAGAATTTTTTTTTATAAGTTGAAATTGAAAGGAAATATATAAAGAAATCTTATGAGTAATAAGATTTAAAAAATTTGTGAAGTTCAAAGGAACGATTTGGTAAATAAATAATATTATAAGTATTCAACTTATAATATAGATTTTGGTTTATAATTGGGTTATATAAATTGAATTGGATTTAATAAAAGAGATTAGTAAATTGAAGTTTATAAATAGAGATGGAATTTATAAACATTGTTATAAATTCGGAAATAAATGGAATTTGATAAATTGAATATAGAATTTGTTAAAGGAGTTATATTCACGTTTTTGAACAATGAATATATCGTTAAATAAAAGGGATATCTTTTGGGAAGAGGATGTTTTAAATAGAATTTAAAACGATTTAAAGATGTTTTAAAATGCATCAAGTATCGAAACATAGATTTCAACATTCATTGTTGAAATAGACGTTTTCGAGAAATAGAAGGAAAGGAAGTCATAGATTTCAACATTCATTGTTGAAATAGACGTTTTCGAGAAATAAGGAAATAATGGACCATAACACTGTTGTTATAGTAAATGATTTCCGAAAGGAAATATTTTTGTATAGTATTGGGATTTATATATCTATTTAATTTTGAATCCCTATACTAGTGATTTTGGGTCGTCGTAACGATGTTTTACGCAACATTCGTTTTGACCCAAGTAAATGTGAATAAAAGAACGTTTTTCCTTAAGGAATGAAAAATATACTTAACTATGGTTTAAGTATACCGAATATTTTCAAATTGTGAAAATAAATAATATTTGTGAATCACATACTTTTAAATAAGTATGGAATTGCTTTTCCAATATGAAATGGAACGTTTTTGAGAATTTATCTTTTTTGAAGATAAATTGGAATTGAATAATTGAAATCTATTGAAAACTGTAGATCAATAGATAAATTTGAAATATAAATTCACTATGGAATTTAGAAATGGAAAGGGAAATTGGTTTTCAAAATAAACGTTGTTTATTTTTGAAGTGTGGAAAATTTTATATCTTGTAAAGATATTTTTGGGAAATTAAATAATTTGAGAAATTATTTGGAATCTGATGATGTGGCGCATCTTTATTGATAGTTAAGTAACCGACTATCAATATTTACCTTTAAATAGGTATTTGTTGTGATTGCTTGAATTTGAATGCCACGCTTATTTTAAAATAAGTGCTCACTATTCGGGTTAACTGGGAAAGGACCATGAGTCGTATAACCCACTCCGAATAGTGATACGTCATTATGAATTGCAATTGAAGACCGGTGTTGAAGACCGGATATTTGTGAAAACGGAAGGATTACCGTCGAGTTACTCTGCATCAGCTGATCTCAGGTACAGAGGTTTTATCACCCTTAGTGACGGGATGTCCGGACGTAATTAGTGAATATCCGGATTGCAAGGGCTTCTTTGGAAGTGCCTTCGGTTCTGTTCTATCCCGAAACAGACTTTTATGGATTGTATGTCTAACATTACAAATTGAGATATAAAGCTGATTTCTTTCAAATATATTTCTGTTGGTGGCGGAGAATTTATCCTCTTAGCTTAACACCCTTCTCTGAGACGTACGAGCTCAGAGGTTATATAGTTGAATGTCATTAGTGATATACTCCCAATTTGGTAGTGTGATATACTAAGTGTTGCTGTGAAATGATCGTTGAATGATCATTTGTGATAGGATCATTTGTTTGATCGTCTATCTTGATGATCATTGCTTTGATCATTTGTTGACCCAAAGCACTGCTTTTGTAAAGCGTGGCTTTGTGGATGAGACTTCATCGAGCCTCACACCCCGGAAATGGTCAAAACAGGAAAGATGCAGCAAGGTTATTAGGGGGTAGCGCCCCTTTAGTGTATGTCATTCCTTCTGGATAGAGCTGGTATCATGGTATGGAGCCCAGATACTTAACCTATGTGGTTACTGCAAATTTATTACTTTGTGGTTGTTGGAAATCGGGGATCCTCGGATATAGATCGGTTACGATCGGGGAATGACATATTCGTGTCAGTAGTTACCCAGTTAGGGGTAACCCGGCCTTGTGTTGGCAGAGATCCGGTTAGGTTCTCGGGACGTCATTCTAGAGGCGTTTCCATGTGGCAATGGGAAGTTCCTTGGCCTGACCATTTGTTGGAAATCCAAAGAAACAATACGAGCCTTGTACGGTTTTAGTTTTAGAACCTGCCTCCTCAGGAGGTAGCTATAGCGGACATAATATAATGGTACCTATGCTGGCTAATATTTATATTCTACTTTCGAAATTGTTTTCTACACTATGCACTAACAATAATATCAAAAACGATTTGATTTTGCGTAGTAAGTAGCTTTGACTATCATAAGGAGAAACCTGCTCCAAGTCTGCGTTTGCATTATGTGTGTGGCGGGAGACCTTATGGTAGTTTCATTTTCAAAAAGCATTGCGAATTTTCTTTTAAAATTTCTCCTATTCTTTGTTTAAAAAGATAAATAACTATTTTAAGTTCTCACACCAGTCCCATGACTAACCTGGGGTTTATTGTTCCCTTCCTAAACTCTGGGTGCCCACCAATTTCCACACGGGCAGTCTAGAGTTTGGTTATCAGGTTATTCCGGTTTTAGGAGTGCTATGGAGCTCAGGAGGCGAGCAGGATGGCATAGTCTATTATTTATTGTATCTATTGTATATAGTATTTCTTTTCCGCTGTTTGTTGTTGTACACTCTGATGATGAATGTAATTTGATGTAATGTATAAAATGTATAGTTCTTTTGCTTTAATGATTTTTCATTTATCTATTATATGTTGTTCCGCTGCGATTGTGAGATTCTGATATAGTTCTGTGTTTCTTTTCTGTTCTTCTTCTTCTTTTTCTCTCTCCTTCTACCTCTTTCTTCTTTCTTCAACCATAACATTTCGGTTTTTCGGCAACGAAAAATCCGAAACGTTACATTTGGTATCAGAGCATATGGTTAAGTGACAACCTGCTCTGTTGGGTGTTACTCATTAGAGATAGAGTCAGTAGTACTCTAGAATGAGTGTGAGTGTAATAATAGATATGAGCGCGTATTTGTTAGTGAATATAAAATTTGTTTTATATTGTGATGATTGGTTTATTGAGTGGCATATGAACCTTCGTCGGCACAGTCTGTACAACTGGATCGAAGGGGTTTCTAAACACTTGAATAGAACAATTCGACACAGTATTGTTTTAAAAAAAATAGGGTAAATGAAATAATTTTGCCCAAAACTATTTTTGTATATAAAAGAAATAATTTTCTGTAAAATTATTATAGTATATGGATGCATGGATGTTAGGTAGTAATAATATTAAACTATTACCATTGAAATTGAATAAGAATCGGAATTGTTGTTATATGAAAATTGAAATAAAGATAATAAAAAAAAAGAAAAAAAAATCCATATACAAAATGAAATTGAGAATATAAATTATAAATGTGACATATAATTGGAAATAGAATTCCAGAGAAGTTTTTGGAAATGTTTTTGGAAAAAATTGGAAATTTTAGGAATTAAATTCCTTTTTGATTTGAAAATGATTTTCAAAGGTTTTTGGAAAATTATTTTTGAAGGAATGAAAAGCTCTAAACTCTTTTGGTCGCTGGAAAATAATTCCGATGGTGATCGCGACACTATTGGTGTTCATTTTTGGGTTTCCAAAAGAGAAATTGCTGCCAAGTTGTTTTAAAAAAAAAAGTTGTTTGGAAAATTTGGATTTGGTTTTGGAAAAGCTGAAAAGACTCTGGAATGCTATATAAAAATATTTATGGAATATTATTAAGTTGAAAATAATTTGGAGTAATTAAAATGAATTGGAATTGAAATTGATTTAAGCAAAGCGAAGTATTGAAATGAAAATTAGTAAGCTAAACTAATTGAATGAATGACAGTAAATACGATTTTTAAATGAATTGAATTAAATGAAAATAAAATTGATATAAATTGAGTTAGAATCAATTCAAAATGGTTATGAGTTCTATAAATTGAAATGAGTTTGGTAACTTAGGAGAATTCAAATTAAAATTGAATTTAACTTGGATAAAAGTAAATTTGAGAATTTAATCTAATGGACTCAATAAGTTGAGATAAAATGAAACGGTGAATGAACAAATGAAGCTACATTCGCAAATAAATGAAATTGGAAATTGTTTACAAGGAAATGAACTTGAGTTTGAAGTGAAATAGCTTAAGTAAATTCAAGATAAATATGAATATGGAATGTAAACAAAATTGAATGGAAAATATGAAATGCAAATTGAACTGAAGTAAAATTAGAATAAATTGAATTGGTATCAATTTGAATTAGTATAAACTAGAATGAATATGAATTCATTTGGCTTAGAAACAAATAGAATTGAGATTATAAATTGAATTCAAATAAAAATTTAAATTTTAAATTGAATTCAAATGAAATTTGAAATGCAAAATTGATTGAAATGTAAAATTGAATGAGAATAAATATGTAACTTCAATAGAGAAGTAAAAATGGTATAAGAAGTATATATTGAAAATTTTGTAATAGAATTGGCAAAATGATTTGAATATTGGAATTGGATATTACTACTAGCAGGTTATACAGGTGTATTAAAAGAAAAGGAATTGGGATTTTGATTTCAAAGATAAAATTGAATTGCTCGACAAAAAGGTACGTATTTCAATTTCAATATGAAATTTGATGATTTTCTTCTCCAGCCACTTGGCTTTCTCTTTTATTTTTGATTCTGAGGGGTCGTGGTGCCGTTTTGTAGTCGTACCGAGCTAGCCGCGCAAAGGAGACGCTGGCAAAAATTTTCGAAAATTTAGGGTGTTAGAAAATTTTTGAGAAATTTTGAAAGTTTAAAATTTGAATTTGAATTTAAATTTTAATTTTGAAGTAAACAATGTTGTTTGAAACTTATAATTGAAGTTTGGAAGCCAGTTGAAATGATAATGAATCTTTAATAAAAAGATTTCTGTTAGAAGTTGATAAAACTATTTGAATTGTGAAAAATAATAAACGGTTTAGGATCATTCTCCTTAACTTGCAATTTCGGGACGAAATTCTTTTAAGGGGGGAAGATTGTAACGACCCAGAATTTTTGATAATTTAAAAAATTGGATATTTAATTGAATTTAAATATTAATAAATGAAATTCTTAAGTCGAATAATTTTATTTCGAATTTCTGGATTTAATTGGACAATTAAATCGATAATTTAATAAGTTAAATTCCAGAAATAATAAAAAAAATCAAGTTAATATGATTGAAAATGATTTGGAAAATTTTATTTATTATATTGGAGTTATAGAAATGTTATAGAACTTTTAAAAATCGAATTAAAAGTTAAACTGTGAAAATTGAATATTTTAATATTTAATT
This sequence comes from Allium cepa, assembly GCA_030765085.1. Classification (NCBI taxonomy): domain Eukaryota; kingdom Viridiplantae; phylum Streptophyta; class Magnoliopsida; order Asparagales; family Amaryllidaceae; genus Allium; species Allium cepa. The sequence goes on along the minus strand of CM060941.1, from coordinate 952,531,220 downwards.
ATCGACTGAAAAATAGCCAATTTATGAAGTCTCAGAATTGAATGAAACTAGTTCCATTGGATCCGTAATAGTTAGTTATTATCGGATTTCCATTTTCGTAGCAATCGGAGTTGTCGTTTGACCGTGGCAGCTTGAAATGCATCGAAATCGTTTTAATATTAATTTAGCGAGTTAAAATAGTCATTTTTCAAACGGTCTCGGATTTCGACGAAACCAGTTTCATCGGATCCGTAATGTGATATTATTGTAAGATTTCAAATTTCAAGTCGATTGGATTTACCGTTTGTCCGGTACAAATTAAAATGCCTAGAAAATCGTTTAAATCGATTTAATTCAAATTGATCATTTAATTCCGTATATCGCACATATGATCGAATTAGCTTCCGAAACCGGTTCCATTGTGTCCGGAATGCGGGATAAACCTAGAAACGTCAGTTTCGGCCCGTAAATCGGAGTTTTGAAAACCCGGATGAATAGTGTCGTTTGATTTCTATAAACGGGCCAAAATTAACAAAAAAAAAACAGAAAAAAAAGCTAGGGTTTCAAGAAATAATGTCCGGCCGCCGCTTTTGATTCCAATGGCCAAAAACTTCCCTCCTTTCCTCCCTCCGATCTCCTCATCCATTCACAATTAGACCTCGGCCTCAACAGGAAAGTTGGAGAGCTCATCGAGCACTACGAGTTCAACGGTGGAGATGTGAACCGGTGCTGTGTGGAGGCCGCAATCTGCCCGCGTTCGTATAGTCTTTGAGCACATTTTTCAAGGAGGTGGAGGCGCTTGAGGCGTGCGGTCGGTGGCCATGGGTAGCTTGGGTTGGTGGCGTTCGAACGGTGCTGGTATGATGGGAATTCGCGCAGCATATAGGCGACGGCAAGTAACCCTAATCGAACGCGATGGGTTCCTATTCGCGTGAGCTACCTGGGAGCAAGCGGGAAGATGAAGTTGCGTTCCACGGCCTTGATTTCATCATTGGAAACGAATGGCCTGTGATAAATGAGGTTAAAAATATTAAAAGAAAATGTAGATTTAATTATATTAAATCGTGTAAATGTTTAAACTGTGATATCTTTTTGCTGCGAGATCGAAAAATTATGAATCAAAGTGCGTTGGAATCGTATGGTCGTGCTCTTCGCGATGAAGCTGATTTGGAATCGATTGGAGCTCGTTTGAATTTCGGGTAAAATTAAACGTTCGTTTAATTTTATTCGAAACGAACGCCGAAACCGAAAATAAAATCAAGGTGAGAACTCCTCACACAATCGAACAGATCGAATTGAATTTTAAATAGTTAGATTTAAAATTTTGAATGATGATTGCAATTATTGATTGCTGTTTGATTGTGATAGTAGATATAGTAGGATATACTATATATAGCAATATATATATATATATATATATATATTGGCATATGTATATATTGGAATTGATTTCCCGCATTGTATAGCGGATGAGACCCTATTTGAGACGACCCGACTTTCACTCCCAGAAAATCGCGTCATGAATTAAGAAAGAAAGGGATAGAAGAAGAAAAGAAAGAAGAGAAGAAAGAAACAACACAAGAATCTCAACAGCGGAAACGAATAAATTATATTAATAACAAAGTATTACATAGTATACATCAATTATCAGAGTACACAGACATATACAACACATACTAGACAGTTATAAACACCTGTCTAGTTATTACAACTCAATACAAACAGAACACTTAGAGACCAAACACAGCGGAACTATATAACTATACGCAGAAGCCTCCTGCTCCATATGCTCCTCCACAATTCATCAAAGCTAATCCTGAATCCTAACCTGAATTCTCTTGACTACTCATAAAAATTTGAGTACCCAAGAGTTAAAGAAAAACAGAAATAACTCCGGGTCAGACATGGGTCTGGTGTGAGTAACAGGTTAAAGTTGCTTAACTTTGAAAAACCTTTGAAAGAAAAGGTATCACGTAAGACTTCCCACACATAAACATGGAAAAGTTTTTACCTTACGCTAACCAAAACATTTGATAGGAAATCCGATGATATTATAATAGTGTCTAGGGTTTTCAAATAAATAAGAAATAGCCGAAATTGTTACATCTATTAAATTCCAGCTACTAGCCACAAAAGTGGGTAATACAATCAAAACCGTTGGCACTTATTGGATTTTGGATTCCATACAATGGCAGGGCTACTGGGGTACCGCCCGTCACAGTACGTGGCCTAGATCACCGTACCGAGGAGCCACCCTAACTCCCCTGCAACACAAAGCCGGACCCGTTCCTTACTGAACAGTTCCAAATAAGACAACCCCGACGGTTGTCATGATCAACCGTCCCACACAGCCGAAATATAAAGGGACCTCTAGACAGGGGTAAATCTTACTCTCAAGTGGGGGCTACCCACGAAGCTTTGCTGCACCTCCCCTGTTTTAGCCATTCCCGGTTGATGAGGCTTGAGGTTACGATTACCTTTATAGGACACATTTATCTTAGAATGCTCATCGTCCACCTGACGATGTTCTGAAAGCATTCAATCCATACAAGTTCGTTCCGGGTTCGAACGAAACCGAAGGCATTATCTCGTTACACTCGTATTGGAATCACCCTCAGAGTTAACGACAATAACCCTTGCACTCTGATTCACCATCTCGAATCTATAAGACCTATTCCGTCAAACTCATTACGGAATCACCCACAGAGTTATACTGACGTATAGCCCTTACACCTCGAGTCTTCACTTGCTCCACTTAGATTCACGACTTAACGTTAATTGGAATCGATGTGGTTTTCGGATGTCCAAATATGGAAACCCGATCCCGGTCTCATCGAAATCCAAAGCGTGTCTTATTAAGGCCAAGTTGTTTTAAGTTTAAAACAATTCAATTCATTATCTAAATATACACAGATAGATAATTCACAACATCCCAAGTAATCAATCTTATCATTATCAAGAGATAATTCATACCAAATCAGATAATCTATATTATCATCCAAGAGCAACCAATGCATCCATATCACATACACTACTCATCTCATAACCGAGATTACAAACCATACTAACAACCAATACCAATCATCAAACATAAGCAAATGATCAAATGATCACACATTCTATAATTAATTTAAAATGAATTAAATTAATCATCAAAATCCTGCTTAACTTAACCATCCATTGATTTCAAATCAATTTATAAATAATCATCTCAATATTCATTTAATTAACCATTACTGATTAACCATCTCTAATTACAATAAGTAATTAGCATTTAATATTAATCACACAAGTTAATTATATTAAACCCTACATATATATTAATCACCATTGATTAATAACCATTCAGTAATTAACTATATTAATTACTCAACCCATAATTAATTATTAATTAATTATCTTCATTAATCACTTGATTAATTTCAAAGTAATTTAAATCCAAATTACTTCTATATCAAATATCTTTAATTACATCCTGTAATTATTAAATTAATTACTTCCTTAAGTAATTACAAATTCATTAATTACATAAATAATTATCAAACCATCCATAAATGTTTAAACCAATTAAACTTAATTAATTAATCTAAACAAATCACATTAACCTTAATTAATTACATTAAGTAATTAATTCACTAATTACTTTCATTAAGTAATTAAACCTAAACAATTGATTATTAATTAATTAATCTAATTAATTATTAAAATTTAATCACATTAATTAACTGTTAAATAAATCTTAAGTTAATGACTTCATTAACATTTCATAATTACTTAATTAAGAAATTAACTTAAATTAATCATCATTAGTTATTAAGTAATTAATATTTAATTACTATTTAATTAATCTCTAATTATTAATTAACTAAGTGTTAATTAAAATCTTAATTAATCATTAATCACTTGATTAAATAAATCTTAATCATAAATTAAAATTTAATTAACCATCCTTAATTATAGATTAATTAAACTAATTAATTAATCTCAAATTAAACTAATCATCATTAATTATTTAATTAAACATCCACATTATTAATTAATTAAATAATTAATATTTATCTTAATTACCTTAATAATCAATGAATCTAATCATTAAACATTTATTTATCTTAAGATAAAACATTTCTTATTTAAATCATGCATTTAAAAACAAAATGTCTTAAAATTTACATTAAATTCCATTTAACATTCTCTTTAAACTTTAAAACTCAAATTTATTTTAAATAAGATTTTCAAAACAATACAACTTAATCTTATATGTTTACAAGAAACATATACTTTGTTAATAAGTTTAAAAAGAATTTAAATTTCAATTCAAATCAAATTCAAACAAATTTAAAAACATCTTTAAATTTTAAAATTGAAATATAACTCCCATTTTCAATTTAGTTTAAACTCTTTAAAACTCTTTCTACCATTTCTCCTTCAATTCAAATGTAAATCATTTGGAAGCAATTTAAATTTTAAATCTTTATTTTAAAACTGAAGCTTAAAAATTTAAATCCAGATTTTAAACTCAGTTTTGAATTCATTTGAATTCCTAATTTAAATACTTAACCTCTTACTTCAAATGCAAAACAATAATGCATTTTATATTTGAAGGTTTAAAATCAAATTTAAATTTAAAAACATAAATGTTTTCAAATATCTGACAAATTAAATTTGAATTCATATTCAAATTCCAGGTTTAAAAATCTAAATTTCAAACTCCACTTGAAATTTAAACTCCCCTTCTCATTTTAAAACAGAAACAGTTTTCTGTTTTTAAAAAAAATCAACTTTGAGATTTTCTGAATTTAAACTATTTCAAAAGACCAAAATTTAAACTTATTTGAATTCATTATTAAATTCAGTTTTTAAAATCCAGAGTCTCAATATAGTTTGCATTTTGATTCAAACTTCATAAATCTGGAAACAGATTCCCTGTTTTTTTTTTTTTTTTTTCAAACCAAATTTGAATTTTGCATTTAAATTATGATAAATTTAAAATTCAAACCTTTTGAATTCATTTTTAGATTCAGGTTTAACCCTAAGTTCAAATTTCCAGTTTAAATTCAAACTTTACTTTAAAAAAAATTCTTAAATAAACAGAACAGTTCTGTTTAGCTAAACCTGAACAATGCAACTCGAGGCAATCCATTCTGCTTCGAGTCAGTTACTTACATGCTTCGAGTTTTTTCCCATTTTCCCCGAGATGCACCCGAGTCACAATTCCCTGCACCTAAAACAAAATAACACAACCTGAAACAGCTATGCATCCACTGCCTAACCTGTCAACATCATTATCTCTCAACTCCGACCACCATCATCGACCGAACTCCGGCATTAGCTTCATTAATACACCATCTATCATTCACCAAAGAATCCTTGAACTCGATTCACTCTAGAAGCAACAGCCCTAATTTTCCCTATGCCCAATGACTAGGGTTCATCACCTCAAATCCCAAATTCCAATCCCAAACTTGATTTGCATACCAATTCAATAATTTTCCTATGTTTATTGGTAGCTACATTATCTTCAGTAGCAAATTCATTCCAAACAAATGCCAATATCTCCAGTGTTTACCAAATATGTATAATACTGTAATATTAAAACTGCCCTTTATCCTTGACACTTTAAACTTTAATTTTTTGATCTAAAATTCTTGAATTTGCTTATGATTAAATTAGTAAACCTGAAACATTAATTTATGATACCTACATTTTCTAAATTTTTACAGAATTTAGTTTATGTTTTATGTATTCAAACAACACAGTCACTAAAACAAATAAGAGACATTTAAATTTTATGTTATCATGAAATAAACAAATTCCACTCAAATTCTAATCCATGATAACATCCAGATCAAGAAGGAAATCTGTTTATCAGTTTTGAACTCAAACTAAAAAGAATCAGAACCTTGGAATTAAAACATGTATTGCATTCATATATGCACAGGCAGTAGAAAACATGAACACAATTTAACTCAGCAAATAAGCAACATGCATTCCTACCTTACTTTACTTAAATTTAGTGTTACTCACCTTATTGCAAGATGCAGAGCACACTGTCCAGATTGAACATGCAGAAGCTTGAATGTATTTTGAAGAATGCAGATCCTTGTTTGAAATTAAGGTATGCAGACCTCTGATCCAAGATTATGAGATGCAGAGCCTCAAATTTGTTTCCAGATCTGAGAATTCATGTATGCAGACCCTTTTGCTTGCTTGATGATTTCAGATGTAAATCCCAGGTTGTAGATTTTAAGAAAATAAAATGCAGGCTTCAAATTGTTTTCCAGATGCAAAGAAATGCAAACCCTTGCTTGCTTTAATCTTGATTTACCATATTTTGAAGATCCATGAATGCATGTAGATTTGTATATGTTGAAGGATGCAGATCTTTATGCTTGCAAATGAAAGGCAGGGCTTCAAATGGTTGTGCAGGTTGTATTTTGAAGAAGAGAAGTTGCAGATTTGAATTTTGAAAGAGGAGTTGCAGGTTTTAAATGAAATGCAGATTTGAAAAATGCAGATTTGTTTGGGTTTCAGATTTGCAATTTTGAGAAAGAGGAGTTTTGAATGCAAAGTATGTGCAGACTTGTATATGGTGGAGAATGTAATTTGGTTTTCTCTTTTATTAAGGAATGAGGAAAAAAAATGCAAATGAATGAAGAGCAAGATTATATGAATGTATTTTCAGATTTAAGTGAATTAAAAGAAAAATTAAATGAAACATTGACACTTGTCTTTTTAAAATAAACACTTGTTAGCTTTAAGCTCTAATATATGTACACATGTCTCTTTGATTAATAACCATGTTTAATTAAAGTTAAATAAGTATTAAGCATTGTTAATGAATTCTTATGCAAAATTATGTATTAAATAATTCTAAAGAACAAAGAAAAACAATACACAATTAAATCATTTTGAAAAGAAACTTTTTAAAACAAATTATAAAAGGGTTTGTAAAATAATTTTATATACAACTTGAATTAAAAAAAAAATGAATTTGAAACTAATTAAAACATTTATCTCTTATTTAAAATCATATAGTATTTTAATTAAATATTTTTGAAAAGCTCAAATCAAAAAATAAATCACCATTTCTATTTTCAAAACATATTAAAATTATACTATACTAATTTAACTAAACAAATTGTCTATTTAAAATATATACAAATACATATACATTATTAAATAGAAAACAATTTGTTAACTCATTAAAAATAATTTCACAAATTAAATAATTAAATAAAGAAGATTATTGAATCAATATCAAATTTATTAACAAAAATTATCAATTCAATATAAATTTAAATCCAGATTATTAAATTTATATTGTCCAAAATTCCGGGTCGTTACAATCCTTCCCCCTTAAAAGAATTTCGTCCCCGAAATTTAAAACAAAGTCAATTTAATAACCTATTTACAGATTTTATTTTAAAATACAGCATATGTTATCATATGCCAACAACCAAAGCAACCAATTCACACATTCATAACAAATCTAATTATCCAAAAGAAATTTGGATAAAATCTTCACGAGTTTCCCCGGTATATATATATATATATAGGGATACTCGCTCTATAGAATACAATCAATCAATACTACTAAACTATAGAGCTCCTAACAATCATTCTAAACAGAATATCAGACTACAAACGAGTCTGACACAACAAACAAACCATCTTAAACTACTGGTTCTACAACCAGAAATATCAAACATGAACTCCCTCAGAGATACGTGAAACACCCAGAATCCCAGTTATCCAAACTGACAATCCAGTTCTAGGAAAATCAAACACTGATCTTACCAATCACAGAAGAAACCAAAACACTTCGGAGCTAGCTTTCCAAACTTATAGCTCCTTGGATCAGAGAAAAACTTATCCAAAATCAAATCTCCAATTCCAGAATCCAAATTCTCTGTCTCTTATCCATAAAAATTCTTCAGACAATCCTAGGCTACCAACACCCATCCTAATCAGCTCAACTCTTGCCGATTCCAACAGAAATAGACTGAAGCAAAACAATCTAATGATCTCCTCAACATCACTCAAAAACCAAGAACACAAACCCTGCTTCTCAACAACAGAAGACAGAACAAACTTCCCCTTAACCGAAAAACAAACAGAAGCATCTCCAAACTGCTTCCGCTGCACAACTCTGATCCGAAACAGAAGAAAATGCTGACGAAGAGCACAAGAACAGACCAGACAACCTAGCACAGAAATATGGTTCCATATATCCATAAGAAAAACTCAGATGTTCCTCCTAAACCTGAGTTGCTTCACCAACTTCTATCTCAAGGAACCATCCATCTACTAACTGAATCACCAGCTCCAATCCTGGAAAGAAAACTCGATCTCCAGATGCAGACAAACTCTGACTTCCAGAAGACATCCAGACAATCTCCAACAAACACAAGAGAACATACTATCGCAAGTCACTTTTGCGATCAACTCAGCCTAAATCCAAAGAAAACTGCTCTCTCTCTTAACCAAATAGAACAGCTTATGCTGACTTAGCCAACTTACCAGAGAAACGGATCCACTCGGATGCTTCTGAACTCCACTTCAGAAAAACTACCCAGCCAGAAGACTCCTACCAACTCAGAACACTCTGCTAAACTCAGCCACATCACCGTGCTGACTCACTTCTTATTCTTGTTCCAAAGAAAACATCTTCGGAAACATCCATAGTCACTGCATCTCATCACGCAGCTACTATTTCCTAAGATATCAAGATACCATCACTTGCTTGCTTCTGCTCAACCGACAGATCAAAACTCAATTCAACACTTCAAAGATGAACTCCGAACCTTTACGGGTTACCTTCAGAGATCGATGAAGTCTTCATCACAACAGAACTCACTCGAGACGATATTAGGTCTACGGTCTCGACAAATACACCTCCAACCTCAAACATTCAAACTCCAACCAGTGGTAGTCGTGTTACACACACTTCTACCTCATCTACCTTTATAACTTATATTGGAAAAACCCGAACAGGTAATCCAACAAATAGGTAGAACCAATAATATATATATATATAAAATTACAAATACGCTCTCTCAAGATAGACACCACTACAGAGCCTAGGTATTCACTCAACCTACAGCTCTGATACCAAATGAGACGACCCGACTTTCACTCCCAGAAAATCGCGTCATGAATTAAGAAAGAAAGGGATAGAAGAAGAAAAGAAAGAAGAGAAGAAAGAAACAACACAAGAATCTCAACAGCGGAAACGAATAAATTATATTAATAACAAAGTATTACATAGTATACATCAATTATCAGAGTACACAGACATATACAACACATACTAGACAGTTATAAACACCTGTCTAGTTATTACAACTCAATACAAACAGAACACTTAGAGACCAAACACAGCGGAACTATATAATTATACGCAGAAGCCTCCTGCTCCATATGCTCCTCCACAATTCATCAAATCTAATCCTGAATCCTAACCTGAATTCTCTTGACTACTCATAAAAATTTGAGTACCCAAGAGTTAAAGAAAAACAGAAATAACTCCGGGTCAGACATGGGTCTGGTGTGAGTAACAGGTTAAAGTTGCTTAACTTTGAAAAACCTTTGAAAGAAAAGGTATCACGTAAGACTTCCCACACATAAACATGGAAAAGTTTTTACCTTACGCTAACCAAAACATTTGATAGGAAATCCGATGATATTATAATAGTGTCTAGGGTTTTCAAATAAATAAGAAATAGCCGAAATTGTTACATCTATTAAATTCCAGCTACTAGCCACAAAAGTGGGTAATACAATCAAAACCGTTGGCACTTATTGGATTTTGGATTCCATACAATGGCAGGGCTACTGGGGTACCGCCCGTCACAGTACGTGGCCTAGATCACCGTACCGAGGAGCCACCCTAACTCCCCTGCAACACAAAGCCGGACCCGTTCCTTACTGAACAGTTCCAAATAAGACAACCCCGACGGTTGTCATGATCAACCGTCCCACACAGCCGAAATATAAAGGGACCTCTAGACAGGGGTAAATCTTACTCTCAAGTGGGGGCTACCCACGAAGCTTTGCTGCACCTCCCCTGTTTTAGCCATTCCCGGTTGATGAGGCTTGAGGTTACGATTACCTTTATAGGACACATTTATCTTAGAATGCTCATCGTCCACCTGACGATGTTCTGAAAGCATTCAATCCATACAAGTTCGTTCCGGGTTCGAACGAAACCGAAGGCATTATCTCGTTACACTCGTATTGGAATCACCCTCAGAGTTAACGACAATAACCCTTGCACTCTGATTCACCATCTCGAATCTATAAGACCTATTCCGTCAAACTCATTACGGAATCACCCACAGAGTTATACTGACGTATAGCCCTTACACCTCGAGTCTTCACTTGCTCCACTTAGATTCACGACTTAACGTTAATTGGAATCGATGTGGTTTTCGGATGTCCAAATATGGAAACCCGATCCCGGTCTCATCGAAATCCAAAGCGTGTCTTATTAAGGCCAAGTTGTTTTAAGTTTAAAACAATTCAATTCATTATCTAAATATACACAGATAGATAATTCACAACATCCCAAGTAATCAATCTTATCATTATCAAGAGATAATTCATACCAAATCAGATAATCTATATTATCATCCAAGAGCAACCAATGCATCCATATCACATACACTACTCATCTCATAACCGAGATTACAAACCATACTAACAACCAATACCAATCATCAAACATAAGCAAATGATCAAATGATCACACATTCTATAATTAATTTAAAATGAATTAAATTAATCATCAAAATCCTGCTTAACTTAACCATCCATTGATTTCAAATCAATTTATAAATAATCATCTCAATATTCATTTAATTAACCATTACTGATTAACCATCTCTAATTACAATAAGTAATTAGCATTTAATATTAATCACACAAGTTAATTATATTAAACCCTACATATATATTAATCACCATTGATTAATAACCATTCAGTAATTAACTATATTAATTACTCAACCCATAATTAATTATTAATTAATTATCTTCATTAATCACTTGATTAATTTCAAAGTAATTTAAATCCAAATTACTTCTATATCAAATATCTTTAATTACATCCTGTAATTATTAAATTAATTACTTCCTTAAGTAATTACAAATTCATTAATTACATAAATAATTATCAAACCATCCATAAATGTTTAAACCAATTAAACTTAATTAATTAATCTAAACAAATCACATTAACCTTAATTAATTACATTAAGTAATTAATTCACTAATTACTTTCATTAAGTAATTAAACCTAAACAATTGATTATTAATTAATTAATCTAATTAATTATTAAAATTTAATCACATTAATTAACTGTTAAATAAATCTTAAGTTAATGACTTCATTAACATTTCATAATTACTTAATTAAGAAATTAACTTAAATTAATCATCATTAGTTATTAAGTAATTAATATTTAATTACTATTTAATTAATCTCTAATTATTAATTAACTAAGTGTTAATTAAAATCTTAATTAATCATTAATCACTTGATTAAATAAATCTTAATCATAAATTAAAATTTAATTAACCATCCTTAATTATAGATTAATTAAACTAATTAATTAATCTCAAATTAAACTAATCATCATTAATTATTTAATTAAACATCCACATTATTAATTAATTAAATAATTAATATTTATCTTAATTACCTTAATAATCAATGAATCTAATCATTAAACATTTATTTATCTTAAGATAAAACATTTCTTATTTAAATCATGCATTTAAAAACAAAATGTCTTAAAATTTACATTAAATTCCATTTAACATTCTCTTTAAACTTTAAAACTCAAATTTATTTTAAATAAGATTTTCAAAACAATACAACTTAATCTTATATGTTTACAAGAAACATATACTTTGTTAATAAGTTTAAAAAGAATTTAAATTTCAATTCAAATCAAATTCAAACAAATTTAAAAACATCTTTAAATTTTAAAATTGAAATATAACTCCCATTTTCAATTTAGTTTAAACTCTTTAAAACTCTTTCTACCATTTCTCCTTCAATTCAAATGTAAATCATTTGGAAGCAATTTAAATTTTAAATCTTTATTTTAAAACTGAAGCTTAAAAATTTAAATCCAGATTTTAAACTCAGTTTTGAATTCATTTGAATTCCTAATTTAAATACTTAACCTCTTACTTCAAATGCAAAACAATAATGCATTTTATATTTGAAGGTTTAAAATCAAATTTAAATTTAAAAACATAAATGTTTTCAAATATCTGACAAATTAAATTTGAATTCATATTCAAATTCCAGGTTTAAAAATCTAAATTTCAAACTCCACTTGAAATTTAAACTCCCCTTCTCATTTTAAAACAGAAACAGTTTTCTGTTTTTAAAAAAAATCAACTTTGAGATTTTCTGAATTTAAACTATTTCAAAAGACCAAAATTTAAACTTATTTGAATTCATTATTAAATTCAGTTTTTAAAATCCAGAGTCTCAATATAGTTTGCATTTTGATTCAAACTTCATAAATCTGGAAACAGATTCCCTGTTTTTTTTTTTTTTTTTCAAACCAAATTTGAATTTTGCATTTAAATTATGATAAATTTAAAATTCAAACTTTTTGAATTCATTTTTAGATTCAGGTTTAACCCTAAGTTCAAATTTCCAGTTTAAATTCAAACTTTACTTTAAAAAAAATTCTTAAATAAACAGAACAGTTCTGTTTAGCTAAACCTGAACAATGCAACTCGAGGCAATCCATTCTGCTTCGAGTCAGTTACTTACATGCTTCGAGTTTTTTCCCATTTTCCCCGAGATGCACCCGAGTCACAATTCCCTGCACCTAAAACAAAATAACACAACCTGAAACAGCTATGCATCCACTGCCTAACCTGTCAACATCATTATCTCTCAACTCCGACCACCATCATCGACCGAACTCCGGCATTAGCTTCATTAATACACCATCTATCATTCACCAAAGAATCCTTGAACTCGATTCACTCTAGAAGCAACAGCCCTAATTTTCCCTATGCCCAATGACTAGGGTTCATCACCTCAAATCCCAAATTCCAATCCCAAACTTGATTTGCATACCAATTCAATAATTTTCCTATGTTTATTGGTAGCTACATTATCTTCAGTAACAAATTCATTCCAAACAAATGCCAATATCTCCAGTGTTTACCAAATATGTATAATACTGTAATATTAAAACTGCCCTTTATCCTTGACACTTTAAACTTTAATTTTTTGATCTAAAATTCTTGAATTTGCTTATGATTAAATTAGTAAACCTGAAACATTAATTTATGATACCTACATTTTCTAAATTTTTACAGAATTTAGTTTATGTTTTATGTATTCAAACAACACAGTCACTAAAACAAATAAGAGACATTTAAATTTTATGTTATCATGAAATAAACAAATTCCACTCAAATTCTAATCCATGATAACATCCAGATCAAGAAGGAAATCTGTTTATCAGTTTTGAACTCAAACTAAAAAGAATCAGAACCTTGGAATTAAAACATGTATTGCATTCATATATGCACAGGCAGTAGAAAACATGAACACAATTTAACTCAGCAAATAAGCAACATGCATTCCTACCTTACTTTACTTAAATTTAGTGTTACTCACCTTATTGCAAGATGCAGAGCACACTGTCCAGATTGAACATGCAGAAGCTTGAATGTATTTTGAAGAATGCAGATCCTTGTTTGAAATTAAGGTATGCAGACCTCTGATCCAAGATTATGAGATGCAGAGCCTCAAATTTGTTTCCAGATCTGAGAATTCATGTATGCAGACCCTTTTGCTTGCTTGATGATTTCAGATGTAAATCCCAGGTTGTAGATTTTAAGAAAATAAAATGCAGGCTTCAAATTGTTTTCCAGATGCAAAGAAATGCAAACCCTTGCTTGCTTTAATCTTGATTTACCATATTTTGAAGATCCATGAATGCATGTAGATTTGTATATGTTGAAGGATGCAGATCTTTATGCTTGCAAATGAAAGGCAGGGCTTCAAATGGTTGTGCAGGTTGTATTTTGAAGAAGAGAAGTTGCAGATTTGAATTTTGAAAGAGGAGTTGCAGGTTTTAAATGAAATGCAGATTTGAAAAATGCAGATTTGTTTGGGTTTCAGATTTGCAATTTTGAGAAAGAGGAGTTTTGAATGCAAAGTATGTGCAGACTTGTATATGGTGGAGAATGTAATTTGGTTTTCTCTTTTATTAAGGAATGAGGAAAAAAAATGCAAATGAATGAAGAGCAAGATTATATGAATGTATTTTCAGATTTAAGTGAATTAAAAGAAAAATTAAATGAAACATTGACACTTGTCTTTTTAAAATAAACACTTGTTAGCTTTAAGCTCTAATATATGTACACATGTCTCTTTGATTAATAACCATGTTTAATTAAAGTTAAATAAGTATTAAGCATTGTTAATGAATTCTTATGCAAAATTATGTATTAAATAATTCTAAAGAACAAAGAAAAACAATACACAATTAAATCATTTTGAAAAGAAACTTTTTAAAACAAATTATAAAAGGGTTTGTAAAATAATTTTATATACAACTTGAATTAAAAAAAAAATGAATTTGAAACTAATTAAAACATTTATCTCTTATTTAAAATCATATAGTATTTTAATTAAATATTTTTGAAAAGCTCAAATCAAAAAATAAATCACCATTTCTATTTTCAAAACATATTAAAATTATACTATACTAATTTAACTAAACAAATTGTCTATTTAAAATATATACAAATACATATACATTATTAAATAGAAAACAATTTGTTAACTCATTAAAAATAATTTCACAAATTAAATAATTAAATAAAGAAGATTATTGAATCAATATCAAATTTATTAACAAAAATTATCAATTCAATATAAATTTAAATCCAGATTATTAAATTTATATTGTCCAAAATTCCGGGTCGTTACACTATTGCGCCGCCTATTAAGCGGATAATATTTTAAAAATCACATATACCGCGATATTCCACCTTGAAGTGGAATTGGTATTGTGCTAACGTCTGTGGATGCAGGGAAACAGGTTGGAGGGATCCAACTGGATTCCTCACAAATATTTATATGATTATAGATATTGTGTGATTATTGATTATCATATCGATATATGATATTTGTGCTGCGATTGACTATTCGATGTTGTTGCATCATCGGATTCATTTTTAAAGTTAAAAATAACGATTTTGAATTTAAAAGGGTTTTTAAAGTGATTTTTCAAAGAATATGTTTTATTAAATTTTTGTATTGATTCATTTTAAAATAAATAAACTTATAAATTTTTATGTTATAAAAAAAAATTAACATTTTTAAGAAATATGACAGAAAGGTAATTTTTAAAATACATAGATTTTTATAAAATAGTTAAATTGGGATTTTGGATAAATTTTACTATCGGTTTATATAAAAGATTTTATAAATGGATATTTGTGAATTAAATTTATTGGAATTCTGAAACGGGTTTATAAAGTGTTGAGTTGATGTATAAAATGAATTTCATTAAAATTTATAGATTTATAAGTTGTGAAAGTTATCAAATGAATAGATATTGAAAATAAAAGTTTAATAGGAAATTAACTTATAAATTGGCTTTTGGGCATTTAAATGGGATACTGACAGAAACAGTTAATAAAAGAATTTTTTTTATAAGTTGAAATTGAAAGAAAATATATAAAGAAATCTTATGAGTAATAAGATTTAAAAAATTTGTGAAGTTCAATGGAACGATTTGGTAAATAAATAATATTATAAGTATTCAACTTATAATATAGATTTCGGTTTATAATTGGGTTATATAAATTGAATTGGATTTAATAAAAGAGTTTAGTAAATTGAAGTTTATAAATAGAGATGGAATTTATAAACATTGTTATAAATTCGGAAATAAATGGAATTTGATAAATTGAATATAGAATTTGTTAAAGGAGTTATATTCACGTTTTTGAACAATGAATATATCGTTAAATAAAAGGGATATCTTTTGGGAAAAGGATGTTTTAAAAAGAATTTAAAACGATTTAAAGATGTTTTAAAATGCATCAAGTATCGAAACATAGATTTCAACATTCATTGTTGAAATAGACAATTTCGAGAAATAGAAGGAAAGGAAGTCGTAGATTTCAACATTCATTGTTGAAATAGACGTTTTCGAGAAAATAAGGAAATAATGGACCATAACACTGTTGTTATAGTAAATGATTTCCGAAAGGAAATATTTTTGTATAGTATTGGGATTTATATATCTATTTAATTTTGAATCCCTATACTAGTGATTTTGGGTCGTCGTAACGATGTTTTACGCAACATTCGTTTTGACCCAAGTAAATGTGAATAAAAGAACGTTTTTCCTTAAGGAATGAAAAATATACTTAACTATGGTTTAAGTATACCGAATATTTTCAAATTGTGAAAATAAATAATATTTGTGAATCACATACTTTTAAATAAGTATGGAATTGCTTTTCCAATATGAAATGGAACGTTTTTGAGAATTTATCTTTTTTGAAGATAAATTGGAATTGAATAATTGAAATCTATTGAAAACTGTAGATCAATAGATAAATTTGAAATATAAATTCACTATGGAATTTAGAAATGGAAAGGGAAATTGGTTTTCAAAATAAACGTTGTTTATTTTTGAAGTGTGGAAAATTTTATATCTTGTAAAGATATTTTTGGGAAATTAAATAATTTGAGAAATTATTTGGAATCTGATGATGTGGCGCATCTTTATTGATAGTTAAGTAACCGACTATCAATATTTACCTTTAAATAGGTATTTGTTGTGATTGCTTGAATTTGAATGCCAAACTTATTTTAAAATAAGCGCTCACTATTCGGGTTAACCGGGAAAGGACCATGGGGTCGTATAACCCACTCTGAATAGTGATACGTCGTTATGAATTGCAATTGAAGACCGGCGTTGAAGACCGGATATTTGTGAAAACGGAAGGATTACCGTCGAGTTACTCTGCATCGGCTGATCTCTGGTACAGAGGTTTTATCACCCTTAGTGACGGGATGTCCGGACGTAATTAGTGAATATCCGGATTGCAAGGGCTTCTTTGGAAGTGCCTTCGGTTCTGTTCGATCCCGGAACATACTTGTATGGATTGTATGTCTAACATTACAAATTGAGATATAAAGCTGATTTCTTTCAAATATATTTCTATTGGTGGCGGAGAATTTATCCTCTTAGCTTAACACCCTTCTCTGAGACGTACGAGCTCAGAGGTTATATAGTTGATGGTCATTAGTGATATACTCCCAATTTGGTAGTGTGATATACTAAGTGTTGCTGTGAAATGATCGTTGAATGATCATTTGTGATAGGATCATTTGTTTGATCGTCTATCTTGATGATCATTGCTTTGATCATTTGTTGACCCAAAGCACTGCTTTTGTAAAGCGTGGCTTTGTGGACGAGACTTCATCGAGCCTCACACCCCGGAAATGGTCAAAACAGGAAAGATGCAGCAAGGTTATTAGGGGGTAGCGCTCCTTTAGTGTATGTCATTCCTTCTGGATAGAGGTGGCATCATGGTATGGAGCCCAGATACTTAACCTATGTGGTTACTGCAAATTTATTACTTTGTGGTTGTTGGAAATCGGGGATCCTCGGATATAGATCGGTTACGATCGGGGAATGACATATTCGTGTCAGTAGTTACCCAGTTAGGGGTAACCCGGCCTTGTGTTGGTAGAGATCCGGTTAGGTTCTCGGGACGTCATTCCAGAGGCGTTTCCATGTGGCAATGGGAAGTTCCTTGGCCTGATCATTTGTTGGAAATCCAAAGAAACAATACGAGCCTTGTACGGTTTTAGTTGTAGAACCTGCCTCCTCAGGAGGTAGCTGTAGCGGGCATAATATAATGGTACCTATGCTGGCTAAGATTTATATTCTACTTTCGAAATTGTTTTCTACACTATGCACTAATAATAATATAAAAAATGATTTGATTTTGCGTAGTAAGCATCTTTGACTATCATAAGGAGAAACCTCCTCCAAGTCTGCGTTTGCATTGTGTGTGTGGCGGGAGACCTTATGGTAGTTTCATTTTCAAAAAGCATTGCGAATTTACTTTTAAAATTTCTCCTATTCTTTGTTTAAAAAGATAAATAAGTGTTTTAAGTTCTCACACCAGTCCCATGACTGACCTGGGGTTTATTGTTCCCTTCCTAAACTCTGGGTGCCCACCAATTTCCACACGGGCAGTCTAGAGTTTGGTTATCATGTTATTCTGGTTTTAGGAGTGCTATGGAGCTTAGGAGGCGAGCATGATGGCTTAGTCTATTATTTATTGTATCTATTGTATATAGTATTTCTTTTCTACTGTTTGTTGTTGTACACTCTGATGATGAATGTAATTTGATGTAATGTATAAAATGTATAGTTCTTTTGCTTTAATGATTTTTCGTTGATCTATTATATGTTGTTCCGCTGCGATTGTGAGATTCTGATATAGTTCTGTGTTTCTTTTCTGTTCTTCTTCTTCTTTTTCTCTCCCCTTGTACCTCTTTCTTCTTTCTTCAACCATAACATTTCGGTTTTTCGGCAACGAAAAATCCGAAACGTTACATATGATGTAATGTAATAACTGATATAGTGATTCCGTTTAAAGATATTTAATTATCTATTATATTTGTTCCACTGCGAAATGTGAGATTCTGTTATTGTTTCTGCTTCTTCTTTTATCTTCTTCTTCTGTCTCTCCTTCTCAAACCCTAACGGTTCGGTTTTTGGCATTCGACTGTGCGACATTAGATAAAGTGGTCGTATCGATGTCGACTTTTGGGTGTCGAAAAAAGGGACTGTTACAATAAGTATTAATTGAAAAAAAGGAAACCAAACCATAAATGTATGAAAAGAAATGATTAAGAATGAATTTGATCATTTTTCTGAATGTGTTTGTTGGTTGTTTTGGTTTATGAGTTGTTTGGATAGGGATACTTTAAAATTGTCTGGACGTATAAATATCTATTTAGCTTCATCAGAGATTGTTGAGTAAATGGTGCGCTTAGTAGTCTGTTTTTCTTTCTGAACAATTTGAAGTTTTGAACCCGAACAACTATTTGTTTTGTTGAGTGAATAGATAAATTGATTGGTATTGATTTTTTGTAATGGTTATTTGCTTGTTGCAGGTGATTGATGTTTGTATTGATTTGTTGTTTATGGTTGGAACAACTTAAATATTTCATTTTATAAATTTTTTAACTGTTTTGGATTATATAAGTGAAATACAGGTTATGGAAGCAATTGCTACTGCTTTTAGTTTCGTAAAATAAGCGTTAATTGCCCCACAAATAGGTACGTTTTCGGATTACGGCACTATTATATTATTTTTCCCATGTTGGGATATATGATGTTGGAAATTATATGTTGTATATTATTATATTTGATATTATATTTTCTCCTGAGCCTCCCCGTACAAAAGAGATTCTACCAAAATTTTCCGTAAATTTTAGACTTAGGAAATATTTTGAAATTGTTTCCAACTTTATAAATTTGAATATATAAAGATTTAATTGTTTATAAATCTATATATTTTATTTAAATTATTCTATTCTGTAACTTATTGTTATGAATATAATGTTTTGAATAATATATATAGATTTATAAGTTCCTCTTTTCCCATCTTTTCTTTTTCGAGGACGAAAAGTTATTAGTGGGGGAGAGTGTAACGACCCGCAAATTTCGATAATTTAAAATTGGTTAAATTTATAAGGTTTTGTAATTAAATGTTGTTGAATATGTGCTTATATGATTTTTGTTTGATGATAATAAACATATATACATTTGTTTAAATGTATCTGGTAATGTACTATTTTATTTTTCATAGATTAAATAAATATTTGCTGAATAAAATTAAATAACACAGAATTTGAATTCAAATAGAAATTTTATTCAAACAAACATTTGTTATAATTTTGAATAGTACAAATTCAAGCTCTCACTATACATATATAATTTCGATTACAAATACATCACAATTTCATATTTACATTTAACCTCACTGCACATCACTCATTCACTCAATTCGGATTTTATCTTCAACTTCATTCTAGTTAGAATCCAGCATCTGACCAATCTGCAAAAATATTCACTAACGCGGTAAAATTGAAAAAGAAATATTTTTGCAATATAAAATAAAATGTGAATTTTGAAAATAATATTTGTCTCAGTTATTTGGGTTGTTCGTCGTCATTTATATTTGAATTCATCACACACGAACAATGTGACATGCACAGTGTATCACTGTACATGCCACAAGGCCGTGCACACTGATATACACTTGATAATATTACAGGGACAGGTGAGCACAGGTCAAACCCAAATGAAAAGCCGGGTTCAACTCAAGTGCAACACAAATAGAGTCACAACAGGCGCACAAGGTCAAACCCGAGCGTTTAAGCTGGATTCAACACAAGTGCAAATCAAAAGTACACATGAATGCTATGATCAAATGACATGAACAAGAGCTAAACTACAAATGCACTTGCAACTGAAACTGTAGCTCAAAGTAAAACCAAAGTGTCAGTGACCACTCAAACCAGTTCAAACATGAAACAAGACCAACTACAGGCCAAATGCCAGGTCGAACAAATACAACAAGACCAGAATGAAGACAATATCACTGACTCAAATGGACAGACCAAATGATCACTATATACATGTACTCGAGGCAATATGAACAAGTGACACAACAATGCTTAAAGACTACAGACCGAACCAATATATCAGCCTCAACAGTAGAGTGGCTCAACATCAAATACCACATTCAAAAACAACTCAAGTGATATGCAGTAACACTTTATCAAAATCAAACAAGACACAGTGTAGAAGCGAATGGAACCAAATCAAGTTAAACAAGTAACAAAACACTGGACAAGCTATCATGAATGAATAAAAACAAAAAATAAATAGAGATATGCTACAGGATGGTCAGCCACCAAAGTATACGGCAACTACAAACTGCAAATATCCAAGTACTACAAGCCCAACACAGTGACACAGTACCAAAAACCATCAATGAACAAAATCAAGCAACATGTATGCACCAGCAAACCAAGCTACGCAATGAACAGGTGGCCATAAACAGAGTGCATGCTACAATAACAAAGACCAAGGCTACAAATGTGCAGAGTGCAGACTTGAATGGACAGATCAAGTGAAGTATACAAGAGAAGCCATATGTAGTAAACAACATGAAGAACATCAATGCAACAGACTCTCATTGACAACATCAAGTTTATATGGATATGCAATAGTGCAAAATTAAATGCCATCAGATGTATAAAATCATATCGAAGACAACTGCAGTGCAAAATCGTGAGCTATTGAACAAGAACATGAATTCACAAATCAATTTCAAGTTAAACAAATCAAGACCGAAGTTAGATGACAATTAAACCGTAGTGACCAAGTAATTTGACCAAGTCACGAATCAACACCGTGAATGTCAGCCAACAAAATTATATGAATTGAAGAAGTCAGAGAAATCATCAGCATCAAAGAAATATTGAACGGCCGAGCTATATCAAATTGACAAATTCAACTAACTTCAGACGAATGCAAATACAGGGATTCGATCTCTATAAATTGCAATAATCATCATCGGCATAGATTGATCAAGTTCAAGCATTGAATCAGAAAGTAAAAGAGCAAAAAATTACTTACCGAAGCCATACCACAAACTCGATCAATTTCAAAGAGACCGTGAGCAAAACAGAGAAGCATGCGATCGACGAAGCAAACAAAGTGATAAATCTTCCATTCGATCTAGCAACCAAAGCCGGCATCTTTGAAATTAAAAACCCTAAATTTGCAAAGCCCTAAATCAAAGCCGCCATTCTCAAGATAAAGGAACGGCCGACATAATAAAAGAAAAAGGGGATAGGCCGGCCTTGTTTACATTAAGGCATAATAGTTTAAAAATAGGGTTTTTTTATTTTAATTGTGTTTTTAAATTGTTTTTAAGTTGTAATTTCTTTTTAAACCGTTGAAATTACTAGTCGTGCGACTAGGGGATAAACTACGTGGCGTAGTTTGAGAATTCGCAACTCAGTGGCTGAGTTATGGCAGGGTTTTGAGCGTAGAGTTAGGTTTAGTCAATAGCGGGTGTCGCGTGTTTACGTGTGTAAACGTCTGACTATCTAATTTCTAGTAGAAACCTTGGGGGCAGCACGTAGGCAGTGTTTTGCCGAAGCTGGGTAAATTCAATGTCATTCTATCTCTGCATTTTATTATTCTGCTATTTTTCTGTGCTATTATTTATCTATGATCTGTGTTGAAATAATTTTATAAGCTTCCACAATTAATTTTTATAATTTGTACCATCACCCTATTCACCCCCCTCTAGGGTGAAATCGATCCTGCAAGTGGTATCAGAGCTAAAAATAGAAGTCAACTTTTGTTTTAAAAAATTTGTTTTTCAAAAACCAATTTTTGTTTTAAAAATTTAAAATTTTAAAATGGCTTCTTTTAATGATACTTTTATTGAGGGTCGTTCCGATATTATTCCTTCTATTTTCGGTGGAACATATTTTTTGAATTGGAAATTGAAAATGGAATTTTATTTAAAATCCATTAATATTAAATGTGTGGATATTATTGAAAATGGGTGTGATAACAAATGACGAGAAAATTATCTCGATTAATGCTCTTGCTATGCATATATTACATTCTCATATTAATCAAGATAATTTTAATTTCATCTCTCATTGTGAAAATGCACAGGAAATCTGGAATACTTTAATTGCAATATATGGTGCAAAAGTCAACATCAATGAGAAGTCCTCCACAACCGACTCAGTTAAAGAAAAATGCTTAACAGGGTTGGTAAAAAGCAGTTGTGATGAGGATGATGATGATGGAGCAGCTAAGCTGGCGTTAATAATGAAGAAATTCAAAAGGTGGAATCACAAATACGAAAATCCAGCTCTAAATCAAAAATTAAAAAGCATAATAATCAAAGCACTAGACAACTCAGAAGAACAAGGGATCATTTGCAACAAACCCGGTGATATCAAGCCCAATTATCCCCGATTTGAACTCGACAAAGAAAAGAAATCAAAACGAAGATGTTTTGCAGCCACGTGGAATAAAAGCGATAGCAGTGAAAGTGAGAAAGCAGATATGTGCCTTCATGGGAATATAACCGATAGCGACGATGACGAGCCAAGCGAGGTATCAAAACTTACTCACTCTGAATTACTTATTTATTTCCATGAATTAAATGGCTGTTTTGAATGACTTAGGGAGAAATATGTTAAACTTGAATCACAAAAAGTTACGTTGATAGAATTAAATGAACAACTAGTTAAAACCTATCAAAGTAGGATCCCTAAGTGTGATAAGCGTCCAACATTTGAAGAAGAAATTAAAAAATCAGAAACTAAAAGGAAATCGCTTGAAAATGAAATTCTGATTTTGAAAGAAAGTGAAAATACTAGGAGAGAGAATTCTATCAAAAAGTGCACACAATTGTTAAACGAAAATGAATCTCTCAAAACACAAGTCCATTGTTTGTCAACAACTTTAGATAAATTTTCAAAAAGTGAAAAATCGTTGAACATGCTATAAGGAAAGCAAACTGTTAATACGGTTAGAAAAGGACTTAGATATAATCAGTCTAAAATGTTAGAAATGAGATTAATCGAGAAAATTCAATGTGCACATTTTGTAGAAAATTTGGACACAATCAAAATAGTTGTTGGTATAGACCCAAACACGTGAAAACTATATCAATTTGGGTTCCAAAAGGCACAAATATAAAATCTCTCAAAGTTAAACAAATTTGGGTGCCGAAGGGAACAATTATAAATAATTTTGGGTCTTCACAAAATTATTTTTCTAAATATTCTACCACTAACAACCATGGACCTATAAAAAAAATAGGTCATATAAATCTTTTTCCGTGTAGGTGTGGTGGCAGGCTAAGGAACAACGACAGTATTCTATGGATTTTGGCTGTTCCAGATACACAACGGGCGACAAAGAAAAGTTCCTTAGCCTAGTATAAAGGTGACAGAATCACAACAGACAACAACAAAAAAATGTCTTAAAGATAAAATAGGTAATGGTATATTTATTTGAACGATATATTAAATGTGATAATCTGCACCATATTCTGAATTAAATCAACCAAGTTGAAAAAATGATGATTTTGACTCTGACTTATTCAACTTAGTTGGCCAAATTATATTCTTATGCCAAAAACACTATAAAATTCTCTAGATTCTTTGAATTACTTCATATATATTAGTTCGGATTAAAAATAGTGTTTTGTTGGACAAATACGGCTAACTCTATATTCACGTTTTTTATTATTTACACGGCTTCAATTCAAATTCAAAAGAATGTCACTTAAAATGCTGTTAAAATTGAGTTTGAAATTTTTGGTGCAAGCTTCATGGTTTGGACAATTGAATTCAATTAATGATAATTTTGAGTGAGAGAAATTCTGATGCAGATTACACTGGTATTCTAGTTGATAGAAAAATTACTAGTTGAACGTGATTTTTGAGACATTTAGTAACTGCATCGCTTTTCAAAGAAAATATCTGCATATTTTTCATTTCAAATAATTTTCAAATAGCAGAAAGTTTTCTTATAAAACCCCCTCGAGAAAATCATTTTTGACCATATTTTCAGATTAGTCATTTTGAAAAATTGATTTCATAATTATTTTTGAATTTGATTTTAAATGACTATTTTGACTAATCTGACTCCCTAATAATTATCGAAAAGATAAATAGTGATTGAAAAAGTGATGAGTGTTGATATTTATTATATATTATGACTCGAGATGGTATAATTAGTAAATTTCTTTAGAAATTTAAACGAGAGTTATAAAACTTTTTGTTGGTAAAAATTCCATGACCATCTCTATCTCTATCATATTTCTAACGACCATCACTCATAAAAATTCTACATAGTTTGTCGATATGTGGTACTTTAAACAGGAATTGTTCGTTTTTCATTTTTACATTTTTTTTAAAATAATAGAAAAAATTTATGTAGTAAAAAATAGTAATAATAATAATAAATAAATAAATAAATACCAAAGTATTCACTCTTATTTAAAAGTCCTCACGGTTATGCATGGGTGAATTACTTGGAATTGGTTATGTGCTTCCATGCTAATTTAAAACTCCTCACGGTTATGCATGCATGGAACGCATATCAAAAGTTGATTTTTAAAATAAACAAGTTGATTCTAATCCCATTTAAAAGTCCTCACGGTTATGCGCGGTTAGAAGACACTTGAATTCATTTTTTTTAAATAAAATTGGAATACTAATCTCATTTAAAAGTCTTAACGGCTATGCATGGTTAGTAGATATTCAAATTCCTGATATAAATATACCACAAATAGACACAACTGTATGGTTTTATATTATGACAAAATTCCCGTCATTCTAAAAGTGGAATATGAGCCTAACAAAATATTTATGATTTTTGTTTGATTTTTTTATTGAAATTTAATATCTATATTCAATTGAGTTTTAATGTTGAATTAATATCGATCACTTTATCTCTATTTTCTCTAATACTATCATTCTTTTGCTGATAACAAAAGGGTGAGAGAAAAGTTAAGATTTTGTCAAATAAAATCAAGCAAAGGTCAAATAATTTTCTATTTGCATCTAGGCTCATTTGCATATTTTTATTTGTATTCATATATGTAGGGGGGCTTTGTGTAGAGAGGAAGCATTTAAATAGGGGGATGTGATGCCCCACCTCTATACCCATGCTAGCCAAGAACACTACGGTGTAGTGCTGTCAACTAGCACGGAGAATAAGGCTGTTGAGGAGCGACCATCCATGTGATTTCTTATCATACGGTGGCTATAAATAATCTTCGGAAACAAACATAGAAATAAGAATAACACAAATCAGTCACAGACATTCATATCACAAAGACGGAAGAAGATATGAATATATAACTAACACATGAAAGTGTACATCAGAGTAGTGGTCAAAAAGATCAACAATAATACAAAAGAATAGCAATACGTGCTATGCAAAAGAATTCAAATATGAGTCTATATCTCAAGTGTATACAACAAAAACTCCTAATCTAGATAGTTAGCCAAAAGTCAGAGTAGCAAATCCCGGGAAGAAGTCAAGCAGAAGCACCTGTAACATCTCTGTCTGACCCGAGTATTATTTAAGAAAATAATAAACGGATCAGTCTAGCTATAAATATCAGATGACATGGTATAAAATAAAAGATATGGCATAAACATAAAATATCCATACTAACATACTACTATAAGTATGCAAATGATGATCAACAGAAGATCAATCAATAAGAGATAAATCAATATCACAAGAATCTTCTCAAAGATCCAAAGAGGGCATCATACCCTAAACTTGTACTCATAACAAGTCAATAACATAAATTCTAGAAATCAACACAAGAAATCCAGAAATCATAGAAAAAGGGAAAGGGGCCTATCACATGACGGTCCGAAGAATATGGGGAGCTACCGCATATGGTTGAGTCGGAATCACCCAGATGAGTTCTAGGCTAACCAAAAAGCAAAAAGGTATGTGTGAGTGGAATCACACAAATGGTGTCTAGACTAACCTCGCAACAAAAAGGTATGTGTGAGTGGAATCACACAAATGGTGTCTAGACTAACCTTGCGGACAAAGAGATATGTGTGAGTCGGAATCACACCCATGAGGTCTAGTCTAACCTTGCAAACAAAGAGACATCGCACAATTGCTAGTCTAAATCATAAAATGATCGTCATGATCAACAAAAAGTGTTAATTACACTAAGCTAGTAAATATAAAAGTTTATCTTCGTGTCCCATAACCACTTGCTTAACTTAAATATTTATGAAACAAACTGTAAATCTTCACTTGAAAATTGTCACAAGAGGTTCAATCGAACAAGTCCAAGAATTAACCGACGAAATGAAAGCAGGTGTTTCATACCACTTGTTTTAATAAGCCGTTTAATTAGATTTCTCACCCGAGTGAGGTAAAGGTTTGTATATACCAGTAGATTGGAAAACGGTTTAAGAAAAGAGCTTTGTTTTTGAAAATTGAGTTGAAATCGTTTTGATGAAAGAGTTTTGATATTTACTACTAGTATTGAAACCTTCATATTTCTAAAGTCGTTATCCCGCCTTTTTAGCAAGGCCGTGAAACCATAAAATCGACCGAGAAGCCCAAGATAGTTTGTCTCGAAGAGTGGTCAACTCAGCATCTCAACAAAGCAAGTTCTGTTGAATGTTTTTCAGATAAGATCCCCTACGGAGGGGGGTCCAGAGGGGTGGCAACCCCCCAAGGTACGACCTAGTGAAGACCTAAGGGCGGATAGGATCGAGCGACTTAAGAAGCTCACGACCTATCATTAGCACGGTTGAGCGACCTAAATAGAACGACCTAAGATTGAAGGCCTAGCGACCTAATGTCCAGCGACCTACGACCTAATGGGCTCAAGCGGGGTCAAGGTGGAACGACCCAACGGCATGCGACCTAAGGAAGCAACGAACTAAAATGGTCCAGTGACCTAGTGGTTGCGACCTAGGGCTCTTGGCGACCTAATGGGAAAGGGGGTCAAACGACCTAACGATACAATGGTCATGCGACCTAACTGGAATTAAGGTCATGCGACCTATCTATGTGAGCGACCTAATGGGAAAGGGGGTCAAACGACCTAACGATACAATAGTCATGCGACCTAACTGGAATTAAGGTCATGCGACCTATCTATGTGAGCGACATAAGGGTTTAAAGGCCACGCGACCTAACGCCTTAACTAGGCTGAGCGAGCTAACAAATATCGCGACCTAAAAAGGGAACGACCAAAAGGGGAACGAAGGCCTATGACCTAAAGCCCTAACGAGCTAAGGCCTACGACCAAAGGCCCTAACGTGCTAACATTTGTCACGACCTAAATGGTAACGACCTAACAGGGGAAGGCAGAGCGACCTAACGCTGTAGAGGGTATTTAAGGCCAGAAACGACCTAAGGGTTAGCGACCTAGCGACCTATAGGCCGAACGACCTACGACCTAATTCCGAGGCGATGTTTCTAGGCAGTGCGACCTAAATGCAGAAAATTCACCAAAACGCTAAAAATTGGAGTTTTTCGCCAATCCAATCCAAACCAAATGCAAAATACATGCAAAAGTGATAGGGAATCATTCCCAACAGTCCAATATAGTTATAGGCTAGAATTGTGAGATAAAAATCTCACCTTTGCACAAATTCAATGAAAAAGAAGCTTGAAGTCAATAGAGAAGCAACTACAAGCTTGAATCCAGTGTCTTTACTTTGATTTTGGAGTTGGATGTTGAATTTGCTAATGAACTTGGGCTTGGAATTTTAATTTCCCTTTCCACTCACCATTAATGCTAAAACTAGAGTTAGGTAGGAACTTATGAAGAGATGAGGAGAAGGGGTTGGTACTTAGGTTTAATAGGCTAAACCAACCCAAAGTCCAAAGCGGAAAAAGTTAGTGAAATTCTACTAACCCTAAACATATCAAAGTTTATACTTTAAAAGATTGTAAACGGCATTTCGAACTCAGTGGAAGTGGTCTCGAGTCCTAATTTAACCGTTTTCAAAAAGTAGCTTTTCGGACCAATATCCGAATAACGATAAAATATTTAAACAAATATTTAAATATATAATCGATAAATATGCGGGTTGTTACAGACTCCCCTCCTTAAAGAAATTGTGTCCTCGCAATATATAAGATGGAAATAAAAAGTAACAACCATAAAAGCATATTAACACAAAAGAAATTTGAAATAGGAAGTTCACCTCAAAGAGCAGGAGTAAGCAAGTCTGGATGTGTTCGCTCGATGAATTCTCTGGATTCCCAAGAGCAATCCTTAGGATTTGAGGACCATTGAACCTTCATGAGCGGAACATCTTTATTTCGAAGTCATTTGACCTCCGAAGCAATAATTCGAATAGGATGCTGCTCGTAAGTTAAATTTGGCGAAACTTCAATTTCTTCCACAATACCAGGCTCAAGAATAGAATCAGAATCTCGAAGGCATTTTCGTAATTGAGAAACGTGAAACACGTCATGCATGGAAGAAAACTGAGTCGGTAATGAAAGGCGATAAGCCATGGAACCAATACGTTCAGTGATAGGAAATGGCCCAATATATCGAGGCGCTAACGTTCCCGACCGACCGAAACGTACAACACCTTTCATCGGTGAAACACGAAAAAAACAAGATCTCCAAAAAAAAATTCTAATTTCCTTCTTCGATTATCGACATAGGATTTTTGTCTACTCTGAGCTTCTTTCATCCCATGTCGAATAAATTCAATCTTTTCTGTGGAATAACGAAAAAAGTCTGGACCTAAAACTAGCCACTCACGGGCCTCAAGCCAACAAGAAGGAGATCAGCATGGCCTTCCGTAGAGTGCCTCGAAAGGTGCCATACCAATACTAGATTGGAAGCTATTATTATAGGAAAATTCGACAAGTGAAATATGATCTTCCCAACTTCCACCAAAATCAAGCACACAAGCTCGAAGAAGATCTTCAAGAGTTTGATTCACACGCTCAGTTTGTCCATTGGACTTGGGGTGATAAGCAGTGCTAAAATTAAGCTTCGTTCCTAAAGCTTTTTGAAGACTCTTCCAAAATCCACTAGTAAATAATGGATCTCGATCGCTAACAATAGAAGTAGGAACTCCATGCAATTTAGTAATTTCTTTGATAAAGAGTTTGGCCAAAAGAGAAACGGGTCGGTTAGATCGAACGGGAATAAAATGGGAGGATTTAGTAAGTCTATCAACGATGACCTATAAGCTATCTTGACCCGAACGAGAACGGGGAAGGCCAGCTATAAAATCCATGGAAATTAGGTCCCACTTCCAAATTGGAATTTCTAATGGTTGCAATAACCCACTAGGCCTTTGATGTTCGGCCTTGACAAGTTGGCAAGTCATGCAACACTTAACAAAGTTAGCAATATCAGATTTCATTCCTTCCCAATAATAAAGTCGCTTCATATCAGCATACATTTTACTACTACCGGGATGAATGGTGAATTTAGAACGATGGGAATCTTCTAAAATATCTTTACGAAGATCACCAATATTTGGTACGATAAGTCTACCAAATTTTCGAATGTCGCCATGAGAATCAATATCAAAGTCTTTCAAACCTTCAATATCAATTTTATCCTTAACTTTTTGGCCAAGAAGAGCCAATTCAGGATCTAGCCCTTGAGCTTCAAGAATGCGGTCTAAAAGAGAAGGATGAGCCACAAGGCTACATAAAACAAGTGATGAGCATAAATCGGATACGCGCTCTCGAATCTCACAAGTGGATATAATCTCGAGATCGTTCCATTCAGATATCATCATAGAAACAAATGCTTGTTGTTTACGGCTAAGAGCATCGGCGACACGATTACTCTTACCCGGGGTATAAAGAATATGAAGATCATAAGGTGCAAGGAACTCAAGCCAACGCTGTTGACGCAAATTAAGTTCCTTTTGAGAAAATAAATATTTCAAAGACTTATGATCCATGTAAAGAATAAATTTCTCTCCCAATAGATAATGACGCCAAATTCGAAGGGCGAAAATAATAGCCGCGAGTTCTAAATCATGTGTGGCATATCTAGTCTTGGCCGGCTTCAATTGCCTAGAAGCATAAGAACCCAAACCAATGTGAGTAGCATCAGTATAAACAAAAAATCTTGATTCCCCTCGGGAATTACAAGAATAGGAGCATCAGAAAGGAGTTCTTTCAATTTCTGTAAAGAGGCTTCACATTTGTCCGACCAAATGTATTTAATTTCCTTCTTAATCAAGCCAGTAAGAGGCACGACAATCTTAGAAAAGTCTTTAATGAAACGATGGTAATAACCCGCCAATCCGAGAAAACTACGAATCTCTGTCACACTCTCCGGTCTCTTCCAATCTTGAATCGCTTCAATCTTTGAAGGATCCACGGAAATTCCAGATTCGGAAATAATATGACCAAGAAACTTCACACGAGATTGCTAAAAGTGGCATTTAGAAAATTTCACCTTTAATTGATTACTCCTAAGAGTTTCCAATACAATCCGAAGATGCTTTTCATGCTCCTCCTCGGTTTTAGAATACACAAGGATAACATCAATGAAGATGAGAACAAACCGATCGAGGAAAGCCTTGAAAACTCGATTCATGAGGTCAACGAAGTAAGCCGGAGCATTCATCAAACTAAATGGCATAACAAGCCATTCATAATATCCATAACGAGTACGGAACGATGTCAAAGGAATACTATCCTCAGCAATATGAAGCTGATGAAAACCGGTAGCCAAGTCCAACTGTGAAAAGACCCTAGCTCCGCTAAGCTGATCAAACAGATCGTCAATCCGAGGTAAAGGATGTTTATTTTTAATAGTCAGATTGTTAAGCTTGCGATAGTCAACGCAAAGCCTAAGCGTACCATCGGATTTCTTCACGAAAATAGCCGAAGCTCCCCAAGGCGAGGAGCTAGAGCGAGTAAATTGCTTCGTCTCCAATTCAGATAATTGTTTGCGCATCTCCTCGTTTTCCTTATTAGACATGCGATAAGGAGGATGAGTAATAGGTGATCTTCAGGGGTAAGATTAATTCTGAACTCAATTGCTCGGCTCAAATATGTCGGAAAATTCACAAACGACGTGAATTCGAGAAATGACATCTTCCTCATCATCATCATCATTATCATGAGGATTTAAAGAATATAATGATGCAGCCAACGCCAAATCCGAATCTTTAAGAATGACAGAAACCTGATTTACAGATTGCGAATGTCGGAGAAAAATAGTCCGCTCAGGACATAGGATATGAGCTTCATAACGATTAAGCCAATCCATTTCCAAAATCATTCCGAAGCCTAGGTAACGCATAACATGCATATCGGCTAGGAATGGAAAATCACACAAAATAATCTCCACATTTTTACAAAGCAAACTAAGAGTTGTGGATTCACCAACAAGATTCGCAATTCTCAAGGAAGTCATTAAAGCATCAACATTTAAAGAGAAAGTGTCGACAAGTTCCTTTGATATAAAAGAATGGGATGCACCATATCAAAGAGAACTCTAATAGGTTGATCATGAAATAAAATATTACCATCAAGAATCAAATGAGAAATACCTTGGCCACGAGATGTGTTGCCAGGGGCTTGAGCTACGTTTAAGTTTCCCTCCTTCTTGCCTTCACGTTTGAGGCATTGATGTATGTAATGATCCAGGCTCTTACAATAGCGACAAGATTTGGGCTTGGGGCACTTATTCACAAAATGATCCCCAGATCCACAGTTGAAGCATCTCGCACCACTAGGAGAAGGAGACTTTGCCGCAGGGGTTGCATGCTTACCCTTTTTGTTGGGATAAGGGCCTTTGAATTTACTGGGCCTCTTTTTGTTGTTGATGTTGGGTTTGGAAGCTACTACTTAAACATCACTTTCTTTATCAGCCTCTTCCAAACGAAGAGCGATATCTATAAGTTGGTCGAAAGGAACTTCTAACTTTAGAAGTAATGGCTTCTTAAGGCTTTTGTTTAAGCCATAAACGAACCTCTGGTTCTTCTTTAATGGGGTGTTGATGTATTCGACCCCATATTTGGAAAACGACTCAAAGGCTGCGACATAATCAGTCACAGAGGACTCACCTTGAACAAGGTCTATAAAGCGTCGAGCCAGAGTTACCTTCTCTGCTTCTGGTACAAATTTTAACTCGAAGCGTGTCCGGAATTGCTCCCAGGTAAGGTCCGCTTCGTTGACTTTAGAAATAAGAAGTTCATACCAGTCCAATGCTCTCTCTTGGAGCATACTGGAAGCCACCTGAACACGGTGAAGATCGACGAGATTCATGCGAATGAAGATTCGATCGTAGGTCCTCAACCAAGCCTGGACTTCGATGATAGTTTCAGAACCTTTAAATGGCTTCCCACCTAGGTTGGTGTAATGATTGCACAAATGTGCAAACCCAGATTTAGGGTGAGTAGGTTCTGGATTAGAACCAACTGCTTGAGCATTCGTGACAAGGTCGAGAAATTGCTGGGTAGTCATAAAAACTTCATCTTGGGTGGAGCACTAGATGGTCCAGCTCTGGGATGACCAGGTCTAACCATTTCTCTTCCTTAAGAAAGAAAGAAGAGAAAGAAGAAGATTATTCACTAATGAATATCAAGCAATCTTGCTAGATAAAACAAGGAATCATAAAGGATACATGATGAATCGGTACGACGACTCGAATTAATCCTAAGACATAACTCCTATGCTGGACTTAGGACGATGATCCTTGTTAAGTTATTCTACATTGTTTCGAAGTTTGGCTCTAATACCAAGCTGTGACGCCCCACCTCTATACCCATGATAGCCAAAAACACTACGGCGTAGTGCTGTCAACTAGCACGGAGAATAAGGCTGTTGAGGAGCGACCATCCATGTGATTGCTTATCATACGGTGGCTATAAATAGTCTTCGGAAACAAACATAGAAATAAGCATAACACAAATCAGTCACAGACATCCATATCACAAAGGCGGAAGAAGATATGAATATATAACTAACGCATTAAAGTGTACATCAGAGTAGTGGTCAAAAAGATCCACAATAATAAAAAAGAATAGCAACACGTGCTATACAAAAGAATACAACTATGAGTCTATATCTCAAGTGTATACAACAAAAACTGCTAATCTAAATAGTTAGCCAAAAGTCAGAGTAGCAAATCCCAGGAAGAAGTCAAGCAGAAGCACCTGCAACATCTCGGTCTGACCCGAGTATTATTTAAGAAAATAATAAACGGATCGGTCTAGCTGTAAATATCAGATGACATGGTATAAAATAAAAGATATGGCATAAACATAAAATATCCATACTGACATACTACTATAAATATGCAAATGATGATCAACAGAAGATCAATCAATAAGAGATAAATCAATATCACAAGAATCTTCTCAAAGACCCAAAGAGGGCATCATACCCTAAACTTGTACTCATAACAAGTAAATGACATAAATTCCAGAAATCAACACAAGAAATCCAGAAATCACAGAAAAAGGGAAAGAGGCCTATCACATGACGGTCCGAAGACCATGGGGAGCTACCCCATATGGGTGAGTTGGAATCACCCAGATGAGGTCTAGGATAACCAAAAAGCAAAAAGGTATGTGTGAGTGGAATCACACAAATGTTGTCTAGCCTAACCTCTCAACAAAAAGGAATGTGTGAGTGGAATCACACAAATGGTGTCTAGACTAACCTTGCGGACAAAGAGATACGTGTGAGTCGGAATCACACCCATGAGGTCTAGTCTAACCTTGCAAACAAAGAGACATCGCAAAATTGCTAGTCTAAATCATAAAATGATCGTCATGATCAACGAGAAGTGTTAATTACACTAAGCTTGTAATATAAAGTTTATCTTCATGTCCCATAACCACTTGCTTAACTTAAATATTTAAGAACAAACTGTAAATCTTCACTAGAAAATTGTCACAATAGGTTCAATCAAACAAGTCCAAGAATTAACCGACGAAGTGAACTGAAGCGTTTCATACCACTTGTTTTACTAAGCCGTTTAATTAGATTTCTTATCCGAGTGAGGTAAAGGTTTGTATATACTAGTAGATTGGAAAACGGTTTAAGAAAAGAGCTTTGTTATTGAAAATTAAGTTGAAATCATTTTGATGAAAGAGTTTTGATATTTACTACTAGTATTGAAACCTTCATATTTCTAAAGTCGTTATCCCGCCTTTTTAGCAAGGCCGTGATACCATAAAATCGACCGAGAAGCCCAAGATAGTTTGTCTCGAAGAATGGTCAACTCAGTATCTCAACAAAGCAAGTTATGTTGAATGTTTTTCAGATAAGATCCCCTACGAAGGGGGGTCCAGGGTGGTGGCAACCCCCCAAGGTAGGGGTGTGGGGGAAACAGCCCCGCTACGGGGTTCGACCTGCCTGGTCAGGTCGCGGGGGTCCAGGGGCAGCGCTCCGTCCAAAACAGTACTACCTAGTGAAGACCTAAGGGCGGATAGGATCGAGCGACTTAAAAAGCTCACGACCTATCATTAGCACGGTCGAGCGACCTAAATAGAACGGCCTAAGATTGAAGGCCTAGCGACCTAATGGCCACAAGCGGGGTCAAGGTGGAACGACCCAACTGCACGCGACCTAAGGAGGCAACGAACTAAAATGGTCCAGCGACCTAGTGGTTGCGACCCAGGGCTCTTGGCGACCCAATGGGAAAGGGGGTCAAACGACCTAACGATACAATGGTCATGCGACCTAACTGGAATTAAGGTCATGCGACCTATCTATGTGAGCGACCTAATGGGAAAGGGGGTCAAACGACCTAACGATACTATGGTCATGCGACCAAACTGGAATTGAGGTCATGCGACCTATCTTTATGAGCGACATAAGGGTTACAGGCCACGCGACCTAACGCCTTAACTAGGCTGAGCGACCTAACAAATATCACGACCTAAAAAGGGAACGACCAAAAGGGGAACGAAGGCCTACGACCTAAAGCCCTAACGAGCTAAGGCCTATGACCAAAGGCCCTAGCGTGCTAACATTTGTCGCGACCTAAATGGTAATGACCTAACAGGGGAAGGCTGAGCGACCTAACGCTGCAGAGGGGATTTAAGGCCAGAAACGACCTAAGGGTTAGCGACCTATAGGCCGAACGACCTACGACCTAATTCCGAGGCGACGTTTCTAGGCAGTGCGACCTAAATGCAGAAAATTCACCAAAACGCTAAAAATTGGAGTTTTTCGCCTATCCAATCCAAACCAAATACAAATATACATGAAAAAGTGATAGGGAATCATTACCAACAGTCCAATATAGTTATAGGCTAGCATTGTGAGATAAAAATCTCACCTTTGCACAAATTCAATGAAGAAGAAGTTTGAAGTCAATAGAGAAGCAACTACAAGCTTGAATCCAATGTCTTTACTTTTATTTTGGAGTTGGATGTTGAATTTGCTAATGAACTTGGGCTTGGAATTTTAATTTCCCTTTCCACTCACCATTAATGCTAAAACTAGAGTTAGGTAGGAATTTATGAAGAGATGAGGAGAAGGGGTTGGAACTTAG
The DNA here is from genome assembly GCA_030765085.1 of Allium cepa. Taxonomy (NCBI): domain Eukaryota; kingdom Viridiplantae; phylum Streptophyta; class Magnoliopsida; order Asparagales; family Amaryllidaceae; genus Allium; species Allium cepa. Next base: position 952,495,091 of record CM060941.1, on the reverse strand, counting down.
GTTTAATAGGCTAAACCAACCCAAAGTCCAAAGCGGGAAAAGTTAGTGAAATTCTACTAACCCCAAACATATCAAAGTTTATACTTAAAAAGATTGTAAATGGCATTTCGAACTCAGTGGAAGTTGTTTCGAGTCCTAATTTGACCGTTTGCAAAAAGTAGCTTTTCGGACCAATATCCGAATAACGATAAAATATTTAAACAAAATATTTAAATATATAATCGATAAATATGCAGGTTGTTACAGACTCCCCTTCTTAAAGAAATTGCGCCCTCGCAATATATAAGATGGAAATAAAAAGTAACAACCGTAAAAGCATATTAACACAAAAGAAATTTGAAATAGGAAGTTCACCTCAAAGAGCAGGAGTAAGCAAGTCCGGAGTGTTCGCTCAATGAATTCTTTGGATTCCCAAGAGCAATCTTTAGGATTTGAGGACCATTGAACCTTCACGAGCAGAACATCTTTATTTCGAAGTCTTTTGACCTCTGAAGCAATAATTCGAATAGGATGCTGCTCGTAAGTTAAATTTGGCGAAACTTCAATTTCTTCCACAATACCAGGCTCAAGAATAGAATCGGAATCTCGAAGGCATTTCCGTAATTGAGAAACGTGAAACACGTCATGCATGGAAGAAAACTGAGCCGGTAATGAAAGGCGATAAGCCATGGAACCAATACGTTCAGTGATAGAAAATGGCCCAATATATCGAGGCGCTAACTTTCCCGACCGACTGAAACGTACAACACCTTTCGTAGGTGAAACATGAATAAAAACTAGATCTCCAACAGAAAATCTAATTTCTTTCTTCGATTATCGGCATAGGATTTTTGTCTACTCTGGGCTTCTTTCATCCTTTGTCGAATAAGTTCAATCTTTTCTGTGGAATCACGAATAAAGTCTGGACCTAAAACCAGCCTCTCGCTGGCCTCAAGCCAACAAGAAGGAGATCAGCATGGCCTTCTGTAGAGTGCCTCGAAAGGTGCCATACCAATACTTGATTGGAAGCTATTATTATAGGAAAATTCGACAAGTGAAATATGATCTTCCCAACTTCCACCAAAATCAAGCACACAAGCTCGAAGAAGATCTTCAAGAGTTTGATTCACACGCTCGGTTTGTCCATCGGACTGGGGGTGATAAGCAGTGCTAAAATCAAGCTTCGTTCCTAAAGCTTTTTGAAGAATCTTCCAAAATCCACTAGTAAACAATGGATCTCGATCGCTAACAATAGAAGTAGGAACTCCATGCAATTTAATAATTTCGTTGATAAAGAGTTTGGCCAAAAGAGGAACGGTTCGGTTAGATCGAACGGGAACAAATTCAAGCTCTCACTATACATATACAATTTTTATTACAAATACATCACAATTTCATATTTACATTTAACTTCACTACACATCACTCATTCACTTAATTTGGATTTTATCTTCAACTTCATTCCAGTTAGAATCCAGCATCTGAGCAATCTGCAAAAATATTCACTAACGTAGTAAAATTGAAAAAGAAATATTTTTGCAGTATAAAATAAAATGTGAATTTTGAAAATAATATTTGCCTCGGTTATTTAGGTTGTTCGCCACCATTTATATTTGAATTCATCACACACGAACAATGTGACATGCACAGTGTATCACTGTACATGCCACAAGGTCGTGCACACCGATATACACTTGATAATGTTACAGGGACAGGTGAGCATAGGTCAAACCCAAATGAAAAGTCGGGTTCAACTCAAGTGCAACACAAATAGAGTCACAATAGGCGCACAAGGTCAAACCCGAGCGTCTTTGCTAGATTCAACACAGGTGCAAATCAAAAGTACACATGAATGCTATGATCAAATGACATGAACAAGAGCTAAACTACAAATGCACTTGCAACTGAAACTGTAGCTCAAAGTAAAACCAAAGTGTCAGTGACCACTCAAACCAGTTCAAACATGAAACAAGACCAACTACAGCCCAAATGCCAGGTCGAACAAATACAACAAGGCCAGAATGAAGACAATATCACTGACTCAAATGGACAGACCAAAGGATCACTACATACATGTACTCGAGGGAATATGAACAAGTGACACAACAATGCTTAAAGACTACAGACCGAACCAATATATCAGCCTCAACAGTACAGTGGCTCAACCTCAAAGACCACATTCAAAAACAACTCCACTGATATGCAATAACACTTTATCAAAATCAAACAAGACACGGTGCAGAAGCGAATGGCACCATATCAAGTTAAACAAGTAACAAAAAACTGGACAAGCTATTATGAATGAACAAAAACAAAAATGAAATAGAGATATGCTACCGGATGGTCAGCCACCAAAGTACACGACAACTACAAACTGCAAATATCCAAGTACTACAAGCCCAACACAGTGACACAGTACCAAAAACCATCAACGAATAAAATCAAGCAACATGTGTGCACCAGTAACCAAGCTTCGCAATGAACCAGTGGCCATAAACAGAGTGCATGCTACAACAACAAAGACCAAGGCTACAAATGTGCAAAGTGCAGACTAGAATGGACAGATCAAGTGAAGTATACAAGAGAAGCCATATGTAGTAAACAACATGAAGAACATCAATCCAACAGACTCTCATTGACAACATCAAGTTTATATGGATATGCAATAGTGCAAAATTAAGTGCCATCAAATGTATAAAATCATATCGAAGACAACTGCAGTGCAAAATCGTGAGCTATTGAACAAGCTTATGAATTCACAAATCAATTTAAAGTTGAACAAATCAAGACCGAAGTCAGATGACAATTAAATCATAGTGGCCAAGTAATTTGACCAAGTCACGAATCAACACCGTGAATATCAAGCAACAAAATTATATGAATTGAAGAAGTCAGAGAAATCATTAGCATCAAAGAAATATCGAACGGCCGAGCTATATCAAATCGACAAATTCAACTAACTTCAGACGAACGCAAATATAGGGATTCAATCTCTATAAATTGCAATAATCATCATCGGCATAGATTGATCGAGTTCAAGCATTGAATCAGAAAGTAAAAGAGCAAAATATTACTTACTGAAGCCATACCACAAACTCTATCAATTTCAAAGAGACCATGAGCAAAACTGAGAAGCATGCGATCGACGAAGCAAACAAAGTGATAAATCTTCCAAATCGATCTAGCAACCAAAGCCGGCATCTTTGAAATTAAAAAGCCCTAAATTTGCAAAGCCCTAAATCAAAGCCGCCATTCTCAAGATAAAGGAACGGCCGACATAATAAAAGAAAAGGGGGATAGGCCGGCCTTGTTTACATTAAGGCATAATAGTTTAAAAATTGGGTTTTTTATTTTAATTGTGTTTTTAAATTGTTTTTAAGTTGTAATTTCTTTTTAAACCATTGAAATTACTAGTCGTCTGACTATCTAATTTCTAGTAGAAACCTTGGGGGCAGCACGTAGGCAGGGTTTTGCCGAAGCTGGGTAAATTCTGTGTCGTTCTATCTCTGCATTTTATTATTCTACTATTTTTCTGTGCTGCTATTTATCTGTGTTGTGTTGAAATAATTTTATAAGCTTCCGCAATTAATTTTTATAATTTCTACCATCACCCTATTCACCCATCCCTCTAGGGTGAAATCGATCCTACAAATGTGGAAGGAAATGAAATCTTATTATTTATATTGGAGCGAATGTTAGAAATTAAATGTTGCAATGGAAAATAAAATTTTTTCTTAACAATTGGAATGAAACACCAATAAAGAAATAGTGGAAAACGTTATAATTTATGAATTTAATATGGTTGTGAAATTAATACTGAAAGAAATAAAATTGAAAATAGTATTAACGAAATAATAACTAAAATGAATTGCAACTGTATAAATGTAAGTTAATTGTTAATAACTTGGATGTAATTACAATAAGTGAAACAATGTAAAGGTTATAACTTGGTTACAAAATTTATATACGGGAATGGATGCAAATATGAATTAATTAATGAGATAATAGATAGTTAATGGTAATTGAATAAAATCAACTTTATGAAAGAGTTGTAACATTTTTTTGTGAATAATGAATTCATATATGTAATTAAAGTTATGATAATGATGGTTATAAGTTACCTGTTTAATTTGTCTATTAAATTCAAATGGGGAATCAATTAGAACTAAATGAACTTTAATGTTACATTAGCAAGTTTAAGACAATAACAGAGACTGTGAACGTAACAAAATGAATAGGAAATGCTAATTTATTCATAAAGTAATAGTAGAAATAAATGAATGGAAGGAAATTCCATTTAATGAAAATAAATTTAAATGTTAGGACTTAGTTATAAATGCAAATTAAGTAAATAAATGTAAGTATTGTATGAATATATGAATTAACGTCTGAGTTAGGGTAATAGAATGAATGCATATGATGTAAGTAATTATAATAGATAATGAAATTGCTATAAATCTGAATTTAATTTTACGTTAATGTAAATTTGGGTAATAATTGGAATAATGTAAATTTTATTCGGTGTTATGATAATTAGTTGATTAGAACATAAACTTAAGTATAAATTTAAGGAATGGAAATAAAGATGTATTCATGTAAAATTTAATAAATGGAAATTCGAAAGGAAAGGTCAGGTGAGATATTGGAATATGTTATAATTGGGTATGAGGTTGAAACGTAAGAAACGAATGTAGTTACTTAATTAGCTAATGGATATATAATAATATAGTTGACGGTAATTAAATAAAAGCAGAAGTATTTAAGAATTTTAACGGAAAAGGTGAATATAATAATGAATTAAATAGTATTGTAAATTTATTCATAGTGTAATAATCGATATAATGAAAATTTATGCAGTAACGGAACCCAAGTAAATGAATTTATTTAGAATATTAATCACAATTAGCGTGTATACTGGTAGAAATATAATAATATAAAAATATGGATATTAATGCACTATGGTAAACCATGATAATTATATCGTAAAATGAAATCAGTGAATAACTAGATAGGTTAAGAATATGGATTATCTGAAATTAATTTATACTTACTGAATTTATGAAAATTGAAGTTAAACACTGAATTGTAAATTTATTAACTTTGAACTGATGTCAAGAATTTGCTTTAATTTATGGCAAGTGTCCAAGCAATTTGAATTGAAAGAAATTGCGATTTATTTAAAATTGAACTGAAACTTGATTTAAGTAAATTTAATATTAAATCATTTAATTTATGTAAAAATAGCCATTTTGGCCCTGACTTGGATTTCGACGAAACCAGTTTCATCGGATCCGTAACGGTAAACTATTGTAGGATTTCAAGTTTCGTAGCAATCGGACATGTCGTTTGATCGTACGGACTCGAAATGCCTTGAAATAAATTAAATTGAAATCAGTTGAAATCAATTTGGAAAATATTGATTGATTTTAGCATAACTTCTTCATACTATGGAATTTGGACTTGAAACCTTTTCCATTGCGTTTTTTAATATTTTAAAACACCTATTTTGATATATGGGTTAACCCAATTTCGTTCCGGAGTCGAAACGGGCTTTTTTGGGCCACTTTGTCGTTAGTGTGTATATCTATCTTATCCATCTATTCTATTTTCAAATTTGTCTATTTATACCCTGTTATAAACCCTAGCTTCCTATTTCTCATTTATCTATGTGTACAATTCCATCAGCCCCTACTCTTTTAAATAGCTGCAAACCTTAATTTCAATTGCAAAATTCAAAAACTAAATGAAAATTCAATCTCCTCAAATACCATCAAATTTTATATGGATTCAAAGATATCGAAGAGCATAACTCAGAGCTGCAACTCATTTTTCGATTCGATGCATTGTTTGTCCAAAAATCAAAGAACAATTTGCGACCATTCATCACGTCGAAATCAAACTAGTCCGATCGTCAAACCAATTCTGGGTATTGTAGAGTGGACCGAGAGGATCGCATCTGCATAGTTTGTTCGTCGTTTTGACGGTTGGATCTTCGGCAAATTCGATTAGGGTTTTCAAATCCATGGTGGCGGCTGCTGGTCTCGTGCCTCGATTTGGGCGTTGGCACTTTGTCGCGAGGCACGGAGGAGGATGGAGCGGCGTTGTTTGGATGGAGGGTTCGACATTGATGAGGTGGCGTTCGATGCCGTGCGTGAGCGAGATTGCTTGGGTTATGTTCGAATGTCTGGAGATGAAAGCGCATGGTTATCAGGTGACGTGTCTATGTGAGTGGAGGGGTAACGTGTTTTTTTTCTGTTTTATTTTATTTATTTTCAAATTTAAAATCATCTAACTTCAATTGTGAATAACTTTTGCGTACGAATTTGAATTCATGCGTGGTTTTTTGTTAGGATTATATTAAAATTCCAGACATTTTGGCACTGGTTTGGACCAATTTGAAAAATGTTCAATTTTTGGGTTTAAATTGGTTTTTAATTCAATTTAAATTCAAAAGGTGAGTGTTTTAACCCATTCACAACTTCTAAAATTTCTTATGTTCGTTAAATTAGATTTAGATTGTGAATATGAATTATTTATGACTATTTTGTATATTTTAATCATCATCTCAGTTAACTACATATATTAAAATTTAATCGTTATTTAATTTATTATTGAATATAACTGCCTGTTAATTTCTTGTTGTATAATATCAGTTATATATTGATATTGATTGACTGATTTGGATGATGATTGTAATAGATGTATGATTTGTGATGGATGAATGGATGTTGTATTATATTATTATAAAATAAAGTTGTTATGCATTTTTATTTCATTCGGGATTGCGGTTTGAAATGATATATAACCGCATTTTTATATTAAATTACGGATTGAAATGATAAATATCTGTATCATTCGACCATAGGGTAGAAAATTTTATACAGACATCGTGGTCTATATATATATAAAATTATTCTAAAATGTTTTCTATGGTTGTAAAGAAATATCTGGTTTTATGAGGTGTGAATTTGGATATTGTATAAATGTATTTTATATATAGTTAAATTGTAACGACCCTGAAATTTAGACCCAGTTTAAAATTTTTAAATCGCTTATTTTATGTAGAAATTCAAATTTTCACAAACAACTTCCATTGCCAACCGAACTTCAAATTTGGAATGCATCTAGATAGACATAGGCATGCGCCAAATTTCGTTGAAAAATATTGAAGGAAATTACGCTCGTCGCATTTACATTTTAGTTCAAATCTTATGCGAAAATTTTCTATCGTCCGAACTCAAATATTTTTCCCGATGTTGCATAAGAAAAATATTCTGAACTTGACGGCGCATTTCGTTTCGTCAAATTTCGCTTTTAATTGCTAGCTAAAATGTTCGCTCGTGCAAATGGTTCAATAAGATTTACCACTTTGCAAACGGTGTCGAACCATCAATATCTTTATACCGTTGTGTCTGTCTCGACGCGCTGATTAAAATGGTATATTTATATGTGTTAATCGGAGTTCGGCGTTGCAAATTATAATTGTTAACGGAGCGCACACTAGTCCGTTACGCAGCGCAAACCGGTACCCAACATTTCAACATTTAAAATTTTAGAGCCTCCAGCTGCCTTGGGAACCCAAATAGCCACCATTTTGAAAATCATCATTGCACTGACGTATGCACACTCTGAATCCTGTGTATATATCCCTCTTCATTTATTACACTGTACACCAGCTCATTCATTTATTGCTCTGCATCAGTTCACTTTGCCTCGGAGAAACTGGGTACGTAACTTTTGCTCCTCTGTTTCTTTTTTTTCTTTCTCTCCTTCCTCCTCTTCTTCTTCGCTTCACATTTTCTTTGTTTTTCTTCCTGTACTCCCTCCCTCTGTTTTCCTTTGTTCACGTTTCCATAACATTTTTTATTTTTCTCTACAAAAACTGAAAACATGCTTCCAATCTCTTGCGCATTTTTTTATTTTTTTTAAAAAACTTCAAACCCCTCCACTACCGGCTCACCCCCTCCTACCGGCCACCCCCTTCCACCACCAGCGCCACCGCCTAGCCCACCTCCCCTCTACTTTCCCCAGTAGCTCCGCCCCACTACGCACTGCCGACCCCACCTCTACCTCCACACCCACTGGCCCACTTCACCATACCCAGTCACCAACCACCCCATGCTGCTCCGCCCCTCACTGCCCTCAGCCCGCCTCACCTACCTCACCGGCCTCCGCCCCTACCAACCCCATGCGAGCCCCACTGCACCCACGCCATGTCCAAAGCTCCGCCTTCCACCAGCCCGCCTCCTGCCATCCTCCCACACCACACGGCCCGCCCATGCAGTCACGCCCCATCAGCCGCCCCTACCCACCGCCTCCACCACTCCACTGCAACCGCCGCAGCCACGGCCTCTCCCCTCTGCATGCGCCCCGCCACTGCCTAGCACCTCCTCTTCCCCATGCGGCCACACCATGCAGCTCCACCCGCCTCGCCTGCCGCTCCAAACACCCAAACCGCTACCAGCTAGTCGACATCGCCGCAAAACCCGACTGCCATCACCATCCCAGACCCCAGCCTTGGCTCAGTAGACTTCCCACTGCACTGCCGCTTTTATATGTGAAACAGTAAATAGTTTAGTTATATACAGTATAAAGATTTTATATAAAGTATAGTTATATATGGTTTTCACACAATCAGTGGCTTATAAACTTTGTATACATATATTCAGTTTTATATCTATGTTTCAGCTATGAAGTTACGATTCTGTATAGTTTGTTATAAACATAAGTTTTAAACTTTATAAACATAAAAGCTGGTTATAAGTTGTATAGTTAATCAAGTACAAGTGCAAGTTATAAACATAAAAGCTGGTTTGCAAAGTTTGTACAGTTGCATACAAGTTGTATAGTTAATAAAGTACAAGTTATAAGTTTTATGTGTCAGTATAAACTTTATAAACTTTTTATATGAGTTGTATTATGTATGAGTTAAAGAACAAAGAAGCATGGGTTTAGAGGAAACAGTACAGTCATATATGAATATATTGGTGCCTAGATAGTTGATGAAGCTACGGGTTCTGAAAGATTTATATATAAAGCTACAGGTTTTGAAAAAAAAATATAAAAGCAGTTATGTTGAAACATGTTTATATTAAGATATAAGTGTCCAAGTTTGAGTTGTTACATATAGTACAAGTTTTACAGAATCAGTTAGATATGCTCTCAAACAACGTTTTGCTGCGTTTTATTCCAGCCCCCGCTATTGATACGGAAACATAGGCTATTTCCATCCCGCTTGTCGAATCTATCTTGCTCCGTTGTTTGGTATGGTTTATATATATTCAATCAATATATATATTGCAATATGCAAATTATTTATTAATTATTTGTTGATTGCAGTTGTGTTCATTTTGCGTCGTGCTTGTTAGGGCATATTTATCTATCCGTCTTCGTGCTTCGCCATCATCTTCTTCAACCACGCAAGGTGAATATTTCATTCACGACTCAATCTATTATGCTATGATAATAAAGTGATAATTGTTGTTTATATTAATTTGGATGTTAATTTTTGATTGTTGGAATTGTTGAAATAAAAATTTAAATCGCTATGCAATTTAATTTTGAATATTGCTAGTTTACGACAATTAGTTGTGACACTAAAATTATTATGTGATGTTGAATGTGGTTGTTAATATAAGTGAACTTTAATATGAAATTTGAAATTGATATAGGATAGTCAACAATATAAAATGGATTATATATGTTGAACTTGACCCCTTCAAATGTAAATAAATCGTCGCGTAGAAATAGCGTTAACTACACTTTGAACCATTGAATGTATGATTGATATAGTAATTTGATAATAGACACCAAGTGGAAACCATGATAATCTTTAATCCGCATGAAACGATAGTGTGGATTCTAGGAATAATTATATTAATTTGCATAAATAACAAATGTAAGTTAATACAATTATTTCGGGATTATTTAATAAACTGTTAAATTGTTATGTATGGTTGCTATTGCTTGTTTATTTACTTTGACACCATCCCAGTTATCACATTACAAGTTCCCTTTGCTATGCTTTGTTTTATATTGAATGATATTGGGTTGAAATGATAAATACCCCATTTAAACAACTTGGCCTAGGATAGAAAATAAAAATAAGAAACCCGATTGGTCAACAAAACAAATCGAAATATATTTTAAATTAAGGAATGAACTTAACAATTTGTAGGGAAATTTAAAAAAACGAACTTAAGGGATTTAAGTTGAAATAAATCAATGGATTTAAAAATTAAAACGGATTAATAAACTTACCTAATTCGATAAAATGAATTTAAAATTTAATTGAAATAAGATTTAGGAGCAAGTAAGTTTTAAAATTTAATAATTTAAAGATTTAAAGATTTGTTAGCTCTAGTTTTAAACTCAGGCTTTAATTAAATAGATTTGAACTTGTTATAAGTTAAATTGAGATTTAGGAAATTTTGACTTACTAATTTAATGAATTTAAATTAGGGATAATTTAAATTTAAATGATTTTAAATTTAACGAATTAACCAAATCAGGACATTGTAAATGGAAATGGACTTCTTTGGTTAGAAATTTAATTGAATCGGTAAATAAAACAAATGAAGTTTTGAAAAAGGAGAATTTAATTAATAAAGTTAATTTTATCAAATTTATGATAACAATGGATGAAATCATGAAGTGACATGAATTGAACTTGATTTAATGGTTTAACTAAGTTCACCATTAAATTGAATTCGTTTATTTTGAACTAAATTTAATAAGCGACCTTAGACTTTATTAAATCGAACTTGAATACTAAATTTTAAATTGTAACTCAAATGTTTGAACCAAAAATTGCATTCGGAAACATGTTTGAAATGTCTAAAATTAAATTGAATCTTAAAATGTCAAATTTTGGAAGTCAAATTTGCACCTTGACTTTTGGACTTTGATTTGTTTAAGCGTCAATCTAACCGACCTTCGGGTAATAAATACGTAGTTAGTAAAGAGACCGGGATCGGGAATGGACATACTCTCTGTCGATACCGAAGACCACTTTAATAACTATTATGCGCGAAGTGTTGATCCAGAATGAAGTGGATGGTTTGGTGAACGCGTTGACTGAAGAAAGAGAACGATATTGGATGACCCCTGACATGACTAAAACAGGAGCCGCGCCGGGCCATTGAGTATCGCCACCTCTAGCGGACACGCTTCTTCGATACCATATCTATTACTTTTGTGATTCGATTTGGGTGCACCCTTGATTTGGGAGTGTTGTTTAGCGGTGTTGAGATAGTAGCTACTATGCTCAACATCAGTCCGGATCACGCAACTACTAGTATCCTAGTTGGTATTGCCTCATATACCTTGTCATACTGATTATCCTATTCGCGACCACTACATTTTGATTTGTACCTTGAGTATATGGATTGTCCTCTGGTGACTTCCGGTTTTGGGGAAACCACGGTCTTGTATATGCTTTTGGGAATATAAAATGTGTTAAGGGGAATTATGGTAACGCCTTAACGCTACTTTAATATTCTATTTTATTGATTAGACATTACCTACATACCGTATTCTATTGTATATATAGATAATTTATCGGATCCTTAGAGATGTTATTTTATTCATCTTTGAGTTATGGACTTTATTTCCTGCACTTGATTATCCTGTATAAGATTTTGAGTCCTGACTCGAGTGTTTCTTTTTGTATATGCTCTGGTCAGTCTGAAGCTTACCAGTTTGCTGATCAAGGTTGGTTGAAGATGCTGAAGACTTAGCATTTATCTTTATCAGTCTATTTTGATGTCCGTGTCCGTTGGACATTTATGTATTTCTTTTCAGTCACCTTTTGTTTAGACATTGTTGTACTATATGTAGTAGCTTCATGAACTGCTATTATGACGATGTATTTCCGCTGCATTATTCTGTGACTGTTCTGTGACTGTGATGTTGTATTGATTCTCATTTACATTTATGTATTTATAATCCCATAATGATTCGTGTTTTGTATTATTTAAGTTGACATGTGAGGATTATTGTCAATTTAAATGGTCCAAATATACGGGTTGTTACAGTTGGTATCAGAGCTTTGGTTTCCCTAAAACCTTAGTTTGGGATTATATAAACTCATTAGAGATAGGGTAGCAATACCCTAGAATGAGGAGAATCGATTCAATATCCCGATCCTTTAAAAATTCAAACTTCTTTGATCCGTTCATTAGATTTTCTTCAAGCTGTATGATTTTTCTATCCTTGGTTCTAAATCTCTTTCGATATTTCAGGATGAGCACCGGAAGAAACAATAGGGGAGGAAGAGGTCATGGTCCTGCCCGGGATGCACCTGCCGTCCCATCTCCAGTCAAATTCACCACTCTTAGCAAGGAGTATACACAGCTAGGTGGTACTAAGTTTTCTGGATCCGAGGTTATTATCGAGGCTCAGCAATGGCTCAAAGGCTTAGAGAAGATATTTTCTGGATTGGAGATCACTGATGCTCAGAAACGTCAGCTTGCTGCGTGGCAACTTCAGGATGCCGCGGAAGATTGGTGGGAATCGGTTACTTCCCGTATCGAGGAGAACACCATCACTTGGGCCCAGTTTAGGTATAAATTTATTTGGATTTCGTAGTCTAATTCTTCTTTCAATCTTTAAATGGTTACTCAGCTAGTCTATTAGGGATACTTTCTCGGCACAGTGGATGCCCTCTGCTGGGAAAACCCAACTTTATAGAGCTTTTATGGATCTTAAGCAAGGCAGTATGACTATTTCCGAGTACGAGAGGAAATTCAACGAACTCTCCAAGTTTGGCCCAAGATTGATCGATACACCACTTCTAAAGAACGAGAAGTTCATTATGGGAGCTAGACCAGAGTATTATGACTTGCTTACTGGCCACACTCACTGCACCTTCACAGAGCTTGTCGACTATGCTCTTCGATATGAGGCAAAGCCAAGGGGACCCACTGCCAAAGCCCCTCCTACTCAGCCCTCTTCCAGCCAGCTCGGAAAGAGGAAGATGAACTTCGATCAGCAAAAGAAAGCTTGGCAAAAGACTACAGGATTAGGATATGCCCAGAAAATCCCAATCGACCTTGTTAAGATCACTTGCTTCAAATGCGATAAGAAGGGCCACTATGCTAATAGTTGTCCATCCACTGGAGCTGCTATTCCACCACCTCCTCAGACGAGGAATGATTTATGCCATGTCTGCCTCCAGCCAGGTCACTTCAAGAGAGATTGCCAATTGAGGAAGAAAGGCACACCATCGGGAGTATATGCTGTCACCACTCCTGCACCACCTCCACCACCTGCTCAGGATGACCGAGGTACCTTACGAAGTACTTTTACATTTCATAATTTACCTGTTCGGGTATTATTCGATACTGGTGCATCTCATAGCTTCGTATCTATTGATCTTTGTAATAAGCTCAAATTAGAACCAACTCTTGCTACTACTTCCTTATGCGTCTCCAACCCCATTGGAGGACTTGCCAACCTCAGTAGAATTTGTAAAGAGGTTGTGCTTTGTATGGAAGATATCGATTCACTTGGGATTTTTATGTGCTTGGCTTCGAAGCATTTGACATCTTATTTGGCGCTGATTGGTTAAGAAAATTCGATGCTGTCATTTCTTGCAAAGCTCGATCTGTTTCTCTAGTCAATGACAAGGGTCTACCGCTTGTCATCGAATGCAAATCACCTCAGAAATATGCCGGAAGCTTCATATTCTCTCTTGATGCTCACCCTGATGACCTTAGTACTACTCCTATCGTTCAGAAATTTCCCGATGTATTTGGAGAGGTCGACTCTCTACCGCCAAAACGAGAGATCGATTTCCACATTGACCTTATTCCCGGATCTACTCCCGTAGTTCTCCCTCACAGAAGGATGGCTCCTAAAGAAAAACTGAACTTAAAACCCAAATTGATGATCTATTTGCTAAGGGTTTTATCAGGAGAAGTTGTTCTGAATGGGGCGCCGTAGTCGTATTTGTCACCAAGTCTGATGGATCTCTTTGCATGTGTGTTGATTACCGAGAATTAAACAAGCGCACTCTGAAGAACCGCTATCCGATGCCTCGCATCAATGATTTATTCGATCAGCTCCATGGAGCTAAAGTTTTCTCACAACTTGATCTAGCCACTGGGTTCCACCAACTCAGAGTAGCAGAAGATAGTATTCATAAAACAGCTTTCCGTACCGAGAATGGATTCTATGAATGGTTGGTTATGCCATTTGGTTTGACCAACGCACCTGCTTATTTCGTCGACTTAATGAATAGAGTCTTTCGTGATGTCCTTAACAAGTTTGTTCTTGTCTTCATTGATGATATTATCGTCTTCTCCAAGGATGAGAAAGAGCATGAAACACATCTTGCTTATGTTCTGGGAACTCTCCGAAATCATCAGCTTAAAGCCAAGTTTTCGAAATGCCACTTCTGGCGAGACGAAGTACGATTCCTTGGCCATATTGTTTCTGAAAACGGGATTTCGGTCGATCCAACTAAGATCGCCGTAATCAATGTAAGTTCTATCCTATTCGTTATTTCTATTCGATCCATCGTGTTCCTTTCTAATTTGAAAACTTATCTACAGGATTGGGAGACTCCCAAAACTCCTACTGATATCCGAAGCTTCTTGGGCCTAGCCGGTTATTATCACAGATTCATTGAGCGCTTTGCCCGGATTTCTGCCCCACTCACTGCTTTAACTCGAAAGGATGTCAAGTTTATTTGGAGTGAGAAGTGTGAATCAGCTTTTAATGAGTTGAAGCGTAAGTTAACTTCAGCCCTAGTTCTTGCGGTAATTGACGGGAGTGAAGGATTAACTGTCTATACCGATGCTTGTCGAGAAGGTTTAGGCGCTGTCCTTATGCAAAATGGAAGGGTTATTGCTTATGCTGGTCGTCAGTTGAAGACTCATGAAGTAAACTATGCAACCCATGATTTAGAGCTTCTTGCAGTTGTATTCACTTTGAAACTATGGAGGCACCATCTTTTGGGGACAAAATTTGAATTCTTCATAGATCATAAGTCCTAGCGGTATATTTTCTCTCAGAAGGACTTGAATCAGAGACAAGTCCGATGGCTCAAATTCTTAGCTGCATATGATCTCGACATCAATTATACTCCTGGAAAAGCAAACGTTGTAGCTGATGCTTTGAGCCGTAGAAAAGCATTGTCATGTTGTAATCTTGTAGAAGGCATGCTATTTCAGCTTGTTATCTCCCCATCTCTTATGGATCGCATCAAAGCTAAGCAATATGAGGACACCTTACTCTATCGCATGAAGGAGTTAGTTCTTGGTAGAGTTGGAAATGCTGACAGTAAAGTGGGAGCACAGATAGATAGTAATGGAGTTCTAAAGATTGACAACCGTATTTGTGTTCCAAATGTTGACGGATTGAGACAAGAAGTGCTTAGAGAGAACCATCAGTCAGCACTTTCATTTAATCCTGGTGTCACCAAGATGTATCGAAATATGATGCGTTTATATTGGTGGAGTGGGATGAAGAGAGATATTTCCATTGATGTCAGTAGATGCACCACTTGCCAGCAAGTCAAGGCCGATCACCGGAAGACGGCAGGATTACTTCAACCCCTAGAGATTCCGTGTTGGAAATGGGATCAGATTTCTACGGACTTCGTTTACGGATTACCGAGGACCAGAAAAGGGAACGAGAGTATATGGGTGATTGTTGATAGGTTGACAAAATCTGCTCACTTTATTCCTGTTAAGGCCACTCGTACTGCTTCGAGTTTGGCCGAGATTTATATGAGAGAGATCATCAGACTTCATGGAGTTCCATCTAGTATTGTATGCGATAGAGATCCTTTATTCACTAGTAAATTCTGGAAGGCATTTCAGGACGTCTTGGGCACTAAACTAAATCTGAGCACTGCTTATCATCCTCAAACAGATGGCCAAACTGAGAGGGTAAATCAGATTTTGGAAGATCTGCTCCGAGCTAGCATTATTGATTTCGGTGGATCTTGGGAAAAACACCTTCATTTGGTTGAATTCACTTATAATAACAGCTATCAGGTAATCCAAAATTTTCAATTTGAATAAGCAAAAATTTGAATTGAAATATAACTATCTTTATAAATCAGGCGAGTATCCATATGGCACCGTTCGAAGCTTTATATGGACGGCCATGCAAATCGCCAGCTTGTTGGATTGAGCCTGGTGATCATTAGTTCTTGGCCTGGATATGATTATGGAAGCATCCGAGAAGGTCAATGAGATCAGAAGGAAGATGAAGACCGCACAAGATAGGCAGAAGAGCTATGCCGATAGGCGTAGAAGAGAGTTAAAATTCCAGGTTGGAGATGAGGTTTTTCTTAAAGTATCACCTTTGAAGAATGTTATTCGATTTGGTCGTAGAGGGAAGCTCGCTTCTAGATTTGTTGGACCATTCACTATCACCGAGAGGATTGGTACTCTAGCCTACAGAGTTGCGCTGCAAGAGAAATTTGAGGGCGTGCACAACGTATTCCATGTTTCACATCTCCGGAAGTTTGTACACGATCCATCCATGACCATTCCTATTGCTCAGTTAGATGAGGTTGATATTGAGCCGGATTTGACTATAGAGAGGAGACCGCTTCATATTGTAACAACCCGATATTTTCAGCCATTCGCATCCGCACATGTCGGACTTGAATTTCTCAAAATACCGCGTTGTAAATAAATTTGGACCAAATGAAATACAATCATAGAATCACAGACACAGAAATATCAGAATAACTCGCATCGGAAATTAAAATACCATAGTAGTTCATGAAGCTACTATAACAAACTCTCAAAACATAATACATAATATGAGTCTAAAAAACATATACAATAGAAATCTCAATTACATAGCAGTTTATCAATACCAAAGCTGAAATAGAACAACTGAAACTGAAGGGATAGATAGCTAGACAAGCAGAATCTCCAGCAATTCCTAGCTCCAGAAAGAAATCCAAAGCTAAGCTGTAAATAATCAGGCTGATCCAAGCGTAAAGTAAAACACAAAACACTCGAGTCAGGACAATATATACTTACATAAAGTAAATCAACTCAGGTGAACTGTAGTAGAAATGCACAATAACTTAAAGGATGTTTGGGATCGCCCATCCTTTAAGAATCAGTTAAACTATAAATTTTACATCCCGTGGTTAAAATTTCAAAATTGTATTTTATACTTCAAAATAAAATATCATTTTAAAATTCAATATCATTCAAAATTCAATATCATTCAAAATCCATTTCAAAATATCAAAATATAATATCTTCCAAACCACATTCATTCTTATTTAATTTAAATACCATTACAAAACACATTTCAAAATAGTTTATATTTCGAAACATATTACTTCCTTTTTAAATCATAAAATGAAGTTATTATATTTAATAATTAAATTATTAAATTTACAAAATTTTAGTCTTTCAAATTTCATTTATCCACTTAATTTATTAAAACAGATGAAAATTCAACTTTAGCAGCATTTAGAAATTGCTACAGAAAGTTACATTCAAAACAGTTCAATTTAACAAAAGACAGCATAAAAAAATGCTGTAATAGGGTTACATTAGTTTCAAATAAAACTTAGTTAAATTCAACAATTATAACATTTACAAAAATGCTATGATAGCCTTTAATTAAACTTAGCCATTTGGTTCATTATTATCAACTACAGCATTTACAAATGCTGTATTATCATTTACATTAGAATTAATAGCATTTCAGAAATGTAGTTAATTAACTTCAAGTATTGAATATAATTTCACAAACAATTATATTTCTATTTAAATCATTTTTAACTTATGAAATCATATAATTTCACTTTTAAACAATCATTCAAATACCCTTATATTCATGATTTTATAAAGTTAAATCTCCATTCAAAAATCAAAATTTAATAATAATTCACTTATTAAATTCCAACATAAAATTTCAAATTCATTAAATAAATTTAACTTAACACTTAAGTTTAAAATTTTCAAATATAACTTAATTTCAATTTTTATTTACGTAACTTAAAATTCACTTTTAAGCCAAATTCACAAATTTCCAATTTTAGTAATATTTCAAAATTACAACATAAATATTCATTCATTTCACATTTAACTTTATTCAAAACTCATTAATGTATTGCAAAATCATTTTAAATTCATTTGATTCAAAATATCATAAATTTATCATATTTTCATATTTAATTTAAATTCCATTTATCACCAATTTATAATTTCCAAAATAACTTACATTTCAGATTTCTAACTTTGCCCTTTATTTATTTCATATATAAATTTTCAGAAAATCAATAATGCTTTACAAAAATCATTTTTAATCAAATCTAATCAAAATATTATAATATTTACATTTCTAAAATATTTTAATTTTTTTTTTAGAAAAACATATTTAACAACGGGTCTGTATTTCATTTTCTAGCCTAGGTAAAGTGATACGGGTAATATATCATTTCAACCCGTAATTTACATAGAAAACCCGGCTTTGATCATTTCAAACCCGCAATCCCAAGTAAAAGAAAATAATTGAAAATCATTCAGGCCTATCATTTCAGCCCATAACGATTTTCTCCTATTCTAAAGTCCGTTCGGGTATGTATCATTTCAACCCATAGTGATTCTAGTCTACAGGGAACTTGCAGTGTGATAAACTGATGAAAGTAACAGAATAGCATGTAATAACTGTAACATATGATATAACATGTGTAAACATAGGTGTGAACATCATATGAATATAATATAGCAGTTATAACAGGATGATATGCATTTACAGATTCAGGTGATGTCAGTTTATCACTATATAAGTACATATTAGTCTGGTGAGATTTACTCACTGTTTTGGGCTGATGACACAACGACGAATTGCACAACGGGATCTATACAAGCACAAAAGCACGATATTGATACGAAATGGAGGAGCCATGGATTAATTCCCTTGAATACAAATCAAACAAACAATATAACAATTATAAGGTTTCAGACCAAAAATATGATAAACGATGCTAGAAATAACTTCATAAAACAAAGCCGAAATGCTTTGCACTTGCTTCCGACATCTCATAGGCTTGGCTAGAGGTAGAATACAGGTCTAAGACAATGATTTAGGGTCAGGTCTGGGTTGCTAAGGTCGGCCTAACATGAGTTTGAGTGATGGTGTAAAGGTGGGTGAAGGCAAGAACACAAAATCATGCATACACATGGGTTTTGGGCCATGAATTGGGCTCGGCCAAGGCCCTAGGTGTCACGGCCAGAAGAGTGGGGTCCACTGTGGTGGTGTGGCTGTGGGTGCTGGAGGTGCTGGAGGTGGTGGTGGTGGAGTAGGGGCAGCCATGGTTGGTGGAAGTGGTGGATGTGGAAGCTAGTGCTCGGCTAGGTCAATATGAAGGGTGTTTTGAAACTTTTGCGGATATGCATCACCAAGGGGGTTCATGGCTTGGGTGGCTGGTGAGGAGGAGGTGCTGGTGGTGTGTCATCAGGTGGTGGAGGAGGCTAGGCAGCAAGGTGGCATGGTTGAACCTACATGAGGTGAAGCAAGTGCAAAATCAAACTAGAAAAATCAACATAAGTGAACAAAAGAAGATAAAAGGAAATAGAATTTTACCAAACTTCTCAATCAAGAGGAGGCCGAAATTTTTTTCAAGAAGGAGGAAAAAGATGTACGTGAATGAAGAATGGAGGTAGGCAGCTGAATTATGTGAGTGGTTATGGCTAATTGATGGCAAAAGTAAGTTAAAATGTGAAAATGTGGGAAAATCAAAAGCCATAGGAAACAAAAGGTCACAAACCCTTTCAATTTACCTTTTATTATTTATATAAGTTTGTGTAGCAGAAATAATAATAATATCAGATAAGATTTCGAAATTTTTAACAAATATACAAATATATATAATATTTATCAATTATGTAAAGTAAAATTAAGGAAAATAGTTAAAACAGTGAACTAGACTAGCAAAATTTGAAGTTAAATAATTTTTAGAAAATTCATATAAGCTTGTAAAGTATTTTTAAACATAAATAATAACATAAAATACAAATATATTCACAAAATAAATAATTAAAATTTAATTTAAATATAAAATTTTAATGCAGAAAATGGGAAAACGACCCTTAAAAATAGGAAATCAACACAGTAATTTTTGGAAAAATTCTATTATTATTTTAAAAATATTTAGAGATGAATTTTCACCAATAAAAAAAATTTAAAATAAAATAAAGAAATTTAAAAAGAAGAAAATGGCAGAAAATTAGAAAACAGCCTTTAAAAATAGGAAATAAATACAGTAAATTTTGGAAAAATTATATTATCATTTTAAAAATGTTAAAATACAAAAATATACATAAAATAACATAATGACACATTTTAAAATAAAGTATGATAAAGAAAATATAATTTATATAATTTAAAATAGACAAGATTGCTAAATAAAATAGATTGCATTCAATATTGAAATATACATAACTTTCACAATTTAAATCTGTTTTCAACGAAACGAAAAGCAGTATTCAAGTTATTAAATCTAATTTCATAATAAAAGATAAAATTTAATAATTTAAATATTTAAATTTGAAATTTAAAAAAAATCAAAGTTTGACCAGTTTGACTAGAAATCCATTTTTCAGTAAAATATTCAATTTATACCAGTTGGAATTATAATTCACATAATAATCAAAATTTATATTTAAAAATGAAATGTTTGAAATGAAAAAAGTTTGAAAATAAATTTAAAAATAAAATAAATTCAAAATTAAAATATACATAAAAATCTAGGGTTGTTACACTCTCCCCCACTCAAATCTTTTCATCCTCGAAAAGGTAGGAAGCGGAGAAATAATTAGAAAGAACAATAGTTTGAAAGACATCCCAAAAGAAGGTAGGAAGAAAGTAGCTAGGAGGGAAAGTGGTTGAAAGATAAGGATGGACCATTATTTAAACCATTATACATTTCAATTTAATTTTTTTTTATAGCATGATGAATAGTCATTTGATTCAAATCTGATGGTTCAAAGTAAAAAAAAATTAAACATTTTAAAATCTTTAGAAGGGAAAATAATTGATCAAAATATTCTTGATATAGTGCTTTATCAAGATACTTTTATCAAAATACTTTTATAACTCGATGTCTTAACAAGTTTACTTTCGTTCCTGCAGACTCTGGCTATGCGTTGATCAGGCGCAAAGCTAGAATTCTCCAAGTACTTAGTAGACTTGTTTCAACACCCAGTGAAAATAATGAAACACTTTTAAAAACAGATATGGAAAGTACAATCCAAACAAATCAACCAAACCGAAACAGTTGTCTAACCATGGATCGCAGATACACAATGGTTACGCCTGGATCCCTCAGGAAACAATCCATATCCGTAAGCTTTCTCAGCCCTGCGAGTTACGCCATGATGACGAGTAGAGTGCAGGATACACAATGGTTACGCCTGGATTCCCCAGGAAACAATCTGTACCCCTAGGCAAGACTCAGCCAGGCACTTGCGCTACTATTCGCGACCTATATAGATTGCAGGATACACAATGGTTACGCCTGGATCCCCCAGGAAACAATCCGTACCCCTAGGCAAGACTCAGCCAGGCAATTGCGCTATGTAGTCGCGATCATAAGACCATGGAGAATGCCATGGAATTCGATGGACACTCGAGTATCATATCTGGAAAACCCAAATCAAAGAGAGAGAATAATATCGATAGAATGAATCCACAGTGTGGCCACAAAGAGGATATCAAGCAGAAGGCACTTTCCATATCTTTACTTCGAAAATATGTATCATATAGTACCTTTCAAAATCACTTTAAAATATCATACTTATATAAAGTCCATTTTATATAAGATTTCATTTCAAATCAAATACTTTTCAAAATACTAGTATATCAAATCACACTCATATAGATTTCGATTATATAAGATTTCACTTTTCAAAATTGGGTACCCTTTCAAATCAACAGTTCTCAAATCAATAGTTTTCAAATCAACTGCATACTTACACAAATCAATTTTTATATAAGTTCGATAACTTTCAAATCAAAGTATTTAAATAAACAAGGTTCTCAATTTCAAACCATTTCAATATCAATTCAGCTTCAAAATCATATATGATTTCACCAAATCATTTCTTCCAAATTACATAAATTTAGTTTCAAAGTTTCTTAAACGATAGATTTAGAAAATAATCCAAATTTCCAAATCCACAAAATTTAGGTCAAATAAATTCATTTCCATTTCAAACATGTATTCACTTCAAAAATCATAATACTTTCGAAGTTATAAATCTTTCGAAACCAAATACTTGAAATCATTTCACTTTGAAAATCATAACATTTGAAATCATAAAACATTCCCTTGATTCTTTACATTTCACAAATTTATTCAATTAAACTTAAATCTAAAATTTTCAAATTTTAATTCAATTCAAACCATCGGTTCAATTCACTTAATATTTTTTATAGATTTGATCCACAAAATAAATTGCTCAGTCTTAAATATATTTCAAGGCTTAAATATTCCATATTTCAAGACTAAATTTTATAATTTCGTATATCTCAAATTTTACTTCATTATTACTTACATATGTCATTATTTCGCAACATTACATTCGATCGCTCGCTTGATCACACAAGTTCGCTTCCGAACTAGTATTGTCCATTCGACTTCCCTAATGCGGACTTCGATATGGTTTCTTGACTAGAAGCCATCAGTCTCCTTGCATAGCCATATACTATGATAGAGAACTCTAGAATCAAGCCCAAAATCCATATCAAATGTTCGCCATCAAGAATCAAATGAAAAATCCTAACACGAAATGGTGTAATTCACCTCGAACCTGTGTACTCAAACTTGGATCAAATTAATTATGCGAATAAAACAACGTACGTACAACTTATGTATCTATTCCCACTTGTTAAATAAATAGTTTTATAAAGATGTTACTAAGTTAAAACATTTAAAACCAAAATTTTCTCAAACATTTAAAGACTAATTTTTATCCAAAACATTTCAAAACTAAATTTCGTATTGGTATAATTCGAAATAGTCTTATTTATTTACTTAACAAAACAGTTTCAACTTATACAAATCATATTATTTCATACTTGAAACATACAAACTAAACTTATATTCTTTATCAAATACCTTATACCTTTCAAAATTTCTTAGCTTTGAAAAGTTAAAGTTGATTTGGAAGTGCTCGAACCTTCAAAATAGTCGAAGAAATCATATTTTCAAATCCAAGAGTGGGAAATCACTAACAAATCAGTAAATCAATTCCAATAGATAAGGTTATAACAAAACAAATCTGAATCTCGAGGACCGAACACTGACTTACTTTAAATCATTTCAAATATATATATATGTACGGATCTATCTTTCGAATATCAAACCATACTTCGAAATCTGAAATCAAAATTGGTTTCACAAAATCACTCACATAGCAAAGCTACTAGAGTGGCCTCTCCCTCACTCAGAAACTCGAAAATCAATGTCGATGATGCATGCATTCATCACCGAAATTATTTTCCAACGACATAAGTGAGTTCTGGACTTCAATTAACTTTGAAAAACTTCTTTGAAATTCTTTAGAAATCATTGAAATTCATTCGAATACATTTGAAACATTTCTTATTTGGAAAAAAATATCTTTAAATCATATTATTATATATTTTCCAAAATCTTAAAACTGATTTCAAAACACCAGAATTCGATTCCTCGACATTCAAATTCAAAACCCTTCAGTAATAAATCATTTTTGTATAAATCACGTTCTTATAAAAATTTTAAAATTTCAAATTCTTTCGAAATTTCAAATTTTCATTTTTGAAAGGTATATAATCCTTATCGAAAACATTTCACTCCATCCTTAATAATTTCGATGTATGCACAATTTCAAAATACAACCAAATACAAATTTCCAAAGGATGATTCAAGGAAGGATTTCAAACAACAAAGATTCAAAATTAGAGGAACTCTAATCAAATAGAATTCTAGTTCGAAGATAAACTCAAACGAAGATGAGATAATCTAATTACCAAATGGAGGATAGATAAGCCTATATAAATCGCGGGCGAACTTAATCGGTCAACCGAGACTTTAGGAATATAATCAATACGGAAGTCTAAGGCAAATCGACCTTCGATCGCCAGAGATAGAATCCGGGTAGAGCAGGAGATAGATAGCATCGACATCCGAGGATACAAAAATCTTTAGTGAATCAATGCCAATTGTAAAGGAGCTTCACCCCTTTACAAATCATTCAAAGATTTACGGAATCACCGCTCTTTAGAGAGGTCGTTCCAAAGTAGAGTTACGGAATGCTCCAAAATTAAAAGGAAAAAATGAGGAAAACAAGACCGGATTCCAGAACAAGTGGGAGTGTTCCAAAGTTCAAGGAATCCTAGTCGATAAGAATCTTAACCAAGAGATTTCTAACAAGGTGGATACTGAAGAGATGAAGTTTAGAAAATCTTGATTTCGAAATAAGAACATTTTTATACCAAAATAATCTTTGAAAATCCTTTAAAAATCATTTGGAAATCATTTTATACTTTGAAAATACGTTCTCTCACAAAGAAAGGATTCTGAGATTAATTTCACTCATTCTAGGGTATTTCTACCCTATCTCTAATGAGTTTTTGCTCCGCATGCTAAGGTTTGCCTAAAACCTAAGCTCTGATACCAACTGTAACAACCCGATATTTTCAGCCATTCGCATCCGCACATGTCGGACTTGAATTTCTCAAAATACCCGTTGTAAATAAATTTGGAGCAAATGAAATGCAATCACAGAATCACAGACACAGAAATATCAGAATAACTCGCAGCGGAAATCAAAATACCACAGTAGTTCATGAAGCTACTATAACAAACTCTCAAAACATAATACATAATATCAGTCTGAAAAACATATACAATAGAAATCTCAATTACATAGCAGTTTATCAATACCAAAGCTGAAATAGAACAACTGAAACTGAAGGGATAGATAACTAGACAAGCAGAATCTCCAGCAATTCCTAGCTCCAGAAAGAAATCCAAATCTAAGCTGTAAATACTCAAGCTGACCCGAGCGTAAAGTAAAACACAAAACACTCGAGTCAGGACAATATATACTTATATAATGTAAACCAACTCACGTGAACTGTAGTAGAAATGCACAATAACTTAAAGGATGTTTGGGATCGCCCATCCTTTAAGAATCAGTTAAACTATAAATTTTACATCCCGTGGTTAAAATTTCAAAATGGTATTTTATACTTCAAAATAAAATATCATTTCAAAATTCAATAACATTCAAAATTCAGTATCATTCAAAATCCATTTCAAAATATCAAAATATAATATCTTCCAAACCACATTCATTCTTATTTAATTTAAATACCATTACAAAACACATTTCAAAATAGTTTATATTTCGAAACATATTACTTCCTTTTTAAATCATAAAATGAAGTTATTATATTTAATAATTAAATTATTAAATTTACAAAATTTTAGTCTTTCAAATTTCATTTATCCACTTAATTTATTAAAACAGATGAAAATTCAACTTTAGCAGCATTTAGAAATCGCTACAGAAAGTTACATTCAAAATAGTTCAATTTAACAAAAGACAGCATAAAAAAATGCTGTAATAGGGTTACATTAGTTTAAAATAAAACTTAGTTAAATTCAACAATTATAACATTTACAAAAATGCTATGATAGCCTTTAATTAAACTTAGCCATTTGGTTCATTATTATCAACTATAGCATTTACAAATGCTGTATTATCATTTACATTAGAATTAATAGCATTTCAGAAATGCAGTTAATTAACTTCAAGTATTCAATATAATTTCACAAACAATTTTATTTCTATTTAAATCATTTTTAACTTATAAAATCATATAATTTCACTTTTAAACAATCATTCAAATACCCTTATATTCATGATTTTATAAAGTTAAATCTCCATTCAAAAATCAAAATTTAATAATAATTCACTTATTGAATTCCAACATAAAATTTCAAATTAAATAAACTTAAATTAACACTTAAGTTTAAAATTTTCAAATATAACTTAATTTCAATTTTTATTTACCTAACTTAAAATTCACTTTTTAGCCAAATTCACAAATTTCCAATTTTAGTTATATTTCAAAATTACAACATAAATATTCATTCATTTCACATTTAACTTTATTCAAAACTCATTAATGTATTACAAAATCATTTTAAATTCATTTGATTAAAAATATCATAAATTTATCATATTTTCATATTTAATTTAAATTCCATTTATCACCAATTTATAATTTCCAAAATAACTTACATTTCAGATTTCTAACTTTGCCCTTTATTTATTTCACTTATAAATTTTCAGAAAATCAATAATGCTTTACAAAAATAATTTTTAATCAAATATAATCAAAATACTATAATATTTACATTTCTAAAATATTTTAATATTTTTTTTAGAAAAACATATTTAACAACGGGTCTGTATTTCATTTTCTAGCCTAGGTAAAGTGATACGGGTAATATATCATTTCAACCCGTAATTTACAAAGAAAACCCGGGTTTGATCATTTCAAACCCGCAATCCCAAGTAAAAGAAAATAATTGAAAATCATTCAGGCCTATCATTTCAGCCCATAACGATTTTCTCCTATTCTAAAGTCCGTTCGGGTATGTATCATTTCAACCCATAGTGATTCTAGTCTACAGGGAACTTGCAGTGTGATAAACTGATGAAAGTAACAGAATAGCATGAAATAACAGTAACATATGATATAACAGGTGTAAACATAGGTGTGAACATCATATGAATATAATATAGCAGTTATAACAGGATGATATGCATTTACAGATTCAGGTGATGTCAGTTTATCACTATATAAGTACATATTAGTCTGGTGAGATTTACTCACTGTTTTGAGCTGATGACACAACGACGAATTGCACAACGGGATCTACACAAGCACAAAAGCACGATAGTGATACGAAATGGAGGAGCCAAGGATTAATTCCCTTGAATACAAATGAAACAAATAATATAACAATTATAAGGTTTCAGACCAAAAATACGATAAACGATGCTAGAAATAACTTCATAAAACAAAGCTGAAATGCTTTGCACTTACTTCCGACATCTCATAGGCTTGGCTAGAGGTAGATTACAGGTCTAAGACAATGATTTAGGGTCAGGTCTGGGTTGCTAAGGTCGGCCTAATATGAGTTTGAGTGATGGTGTAAAGGTGGGTGAATGCAAGAACACAAAATCATGCATACACATGGGTTTTGGGCCATGAATTGGGCTCGGCCAAGGCCCTAGGTGTCACGGCCAGAAGAGTGGGGTCCACTGTGGTGGTGTGGCTGTGGGTTCTGGAGGTGCTGGAGGTGGTGGTGGTGGAGTAGGGGCAGCCATGGTTGGTGGAAGTGGTGGATGTGGAAGCTAGTGCTCGGCTAGGTCAATATGAAGGGTGTTTTGAAACTTTTACGGATATGCATCACCAAGGGGGTTCATGGCTTGGGTGGCTGGTGAGGAGGAGGTTCTGGTGGTGTGTCAATAGGTGGTGGAGGAGGCTAGGCAGCAAGGTGGCATGGTTGAACCTACATGAGGTGAAGCAAGTGCAAAATCAAACTACAAAAATCAACATAAGTGAACAAAAGAAGATAAAAGGAAATAGAATTTTACCAAACTTCTCAATCAAGAGGAGGCCGAAATTTTTTTCAAGAAGGAGGAAAAAGATGTACGTGAATGAAGAATGGAGGTAGACAGCTGAATTATGTGAGTGGTTATGGCTAATTGATGGCAAAAGTAAGTTAAAATGTGAAAAGGTGGGAAAATCAAAAGCCATAGGAAACAAAAGGTCACAAACCCTTTCAATTTACCTTTTATTATTTATATAAATTTGTGTAGCTGAAGTAATAGTAATATCAGATAAGATTTCGAAATTTTTAACAAATATACAAATATATATAATATTTATCAATTATGTAAAGTAAAATTAAGGAAAATAGTTAAAACAGTGAACTAGACTAGCAAAATTTGAAGTTAAATGAAATAATTTTTAGAAAATTTATATAAGCTTGTAAAGTATTTTTAAACATAAATAATAACATAAAATACAAATATATTCACAGAATAAATATTTAAAATTTAATTTAAATATAAAATTTTAATGCAGAAAATAGCAGAAAATGGGAAAACGACCCTTAAAAATAGGAAATCAACACAGTAATTATTGGAAAAATTCTATTATTATTTCAAAAATATTTAGAGATGAATTTTCACAAATAAAACAAATTTAAAATAAAATAAAGAAATTTAAAATGAAGAAAATGGCAGAAAATTAGAAAACAACCTTTAAAAATAGGAAATAAATACAGTAAATTTTGGAAAAATTATATTATCATTTTAAAAATGTTAAAATACAAAAATATACATAAAATAACATAATGACACATTTTAAAACAAAGTATGATAAAGAAAATATAATTTACATAATTTAAAATAGACAAAATTGCTAAATAAAATAGATTGCATTCAATATTGAAATATACATAACTTTCACAATTTAAATCTGTTTTCAACGAAACGAAAAGCAGTATTCAAGTTATTAAATCGAATTTCATAATAAAATATAAAATTTAAGAATTTAAATATTTAAATTTGAAATTTAAAAAAAAAATCAAAGTTTGACCAGTTTGACCAGAAATTCATTTTTCAGTAAAATATTCAATTTATACCAGTTGGAATTATAATTCACATAATAATCAAAGTTTATATTTAAAAATGAAATGTTTGAAATGAAACAAGTTTGAAAATAAATTTAAAAATAAAATGAAGTCAAAATTAAAATGTACATAAAAATCTAGGGTTGTTACACGTATCGTTGATAGGGATAGGAAGCAGCTAAGAAGGAAGGCTGTTAGCCTAGTCAAAGTCCAATGGAGTCCCGATGATCGTAATTGTACTTGGGAAACCGAGGAGAGTATCCGGGATTCTAATCCTGAATTGTTTGTTGAAGGTAAGTTCCATTTTATATTCTTTACTTCATTCATAATCTATTCTATGTCCATCGTATCTCTTCTATTTGTCTTCCACTCTTTACTTTGTTCCTTTTCGGGGACGAAAAGTTTTGAGTAGGGGAGAACGTAACGACCCTGAAATTCAGACCCAGTTTAAAAATTTTAAATCGCTTATTTTATGTAGAAATTCGAATTTTCACAAACAACTTCCGTTGCCAACCAAACATCACATTTGGAATGCGTTTAGATAGACATAGGCGTGCGCCAAATTTCGTTGAAAAATATTGAAGGAAATTACGCTCGTCGCAATTACATTTTAGTTTAAATCTTATGCGAAAATTTTCTATCGTCCGAACTCAAATATTTTTCCCGATGTTGCATAAGAAAAATATTCTGAACTTGACGGCGCATTTCGTTTCGTCAAATTTCGTTTTTAATTGCTAGCTAAAATGTTCGCTCGTGCAAATAGTTCAATAAGATTTACCACTTTGCAAACGGTGTCGAACCATCAATATCTTTATACCGTTATGTCCGTCTCGACGCGTTGATTAAAATGGTATATTTATATGTGTCAATCGGAGTTTGGCGTTGCAAATTATAATTGTTAACGGAGCGCACACCGGTCCGTTACGCAGCGCAAACCGGTACCCAACATTTCAACATTTAAAATTTTAGAGCCTTCAGCTGCCTTGGGAACCCAAATAGCCACCATTTTGAAAATCATAATTGCACTGATGTATGCACACTCTGAATCCTATGTATATATCCCTCTTCATATATTACACTGTACACCAGCTCATTCATTTATTGCTCTGCATCAGTTCACTTTGCCTCAGAGAAACTGGGTACGTAACTTTTGCTCCTCTGTTTCTTTTTTTTCTTTCTCTCCTTCCTCCTCTTCTTCTTCGCTTCACATTTTCTTTGTTTTTCTTCCTGTACTCCCTCCCACTGTTTTCCTTTGTTCACGTTTCCATAACATTTTTTATTTTTATCTGCAAAAACTGAAAACATGCTTCCAATCTCTTGCGCATTTTTTTATTTTTTTTAAAAAACTTCAAACCCCTCCACTACCGGCTCACCCCCTCCTACCGGCCACCCCTTCCACCACCAGCGCCACCGCCTAGACCACCTCCCCTCTGCTTTCCCCAGTAGCTCCGCCCCACTACGCACTGCCGACCCCACCTCTACCTCCACACCCACTGGCCCACTTCACCATACCCAGTCACCAACCACCCCATGCTGCTCCGCCCCTCACTGCCCTCAGCCCGCCTCACCTACCTCACCGGCCTCTGCCCCTACCAACCCCATGCGAGCCCCACTGCACCCACGCCATGTCCAAAGCTCCGCCTTCCACCAGCCCGCCTCCTGCCATCCTCCCACACCACACGGCCCGCCCATGCAGTCACGCCCCATTAGCCGCCCCTACCCACCGCCTCCACCACTCCACTGCAACCGCCGCAGTCACGGCCTCTCCCCTCCGCATGCGCCTCGCCACTGCCTAGCACCTCCTCTTCCCCATGCGGCCACACCATGCAGCTTCATCCGCCTTGCCTGCCGCACCAAACACCCAACCCGCTGCCAGCTAGTCGACATCGCCGCAAAACCCGACTGCCATCACCATCACAGACCCCAGCCTTGGCTCAGTAGACTTCCCACTGCACTGCCGCTTTTATATGTGAAACAGTAAATAGTTTAGTTATATACAGTATAAAATTTTTATATAAAGTATAGTTATATATGGTTTTCACACAATCAGTGGCTTATAAACTTTGTATACATATATTCAGTTTTATATCTATGTTTCAGCTATGAAGTTACGATTCTGTATAGTTTGTTATAAACATAAGTTTTAAACTTTATAAACATAAAAGCTGGTTATAAGTTGTATAGTTAATCAAGTACAAGTGCAAGTTATAAACATAAAAGCTGGTTTGCAAAGTTTGTACAGTTGCATACAAGTTGTATAGTTAATAAAGTACAAGTTATAAGTTTTATGGGTCAGTATAAACTTTATAAACTTTTTATATGAGTTGTATTATGTATGAGTTAAAGAACAAAGAAGCATGGGTTTAGAGGAAACAGTACAGTCGTATATGAATATATTGGTGCCTAGGTAGTTGATGAAGCTACGGGTTCTGAAAGATTTATATATAAAGCTACAGATTATGAAAAAAATATATAAAAGCAGTTATGTTGAAACATGTTTATATTAAGATATAGGTGTCCATGTTTGAGTTGTTACATATAGTACAAGTTTTACAGAATCAGTTAGATATGCTCTCAAGCAACGTTTTGCTGCGTTTTATTCCAGCCCCGGCTATTGATCCGGAAACATAGGCTATTTCCATCCCGCTTGTCGAATCTTTCTTGCTCCGTTGTTTGGTATGGTTTATATATATATTCAATCAATATATATATTGCAATAAGCAAATTATTGATTAATTATTTGTTGATTGCAGTTGTGTTCATTTTGCATCGTGCTTGTTAGGGCCTATTTATCTATTCGTCTTCGTGCTTCGCCATCATCTTCTTCAACCACGCAAGGTGAATATTTCATTCACGACTCAATCTATTATGCTATGATAATCAAGTGATAATTGTTGTTTATATTAATTTGGATGTTAATTGTTGATTGTTGGAATTGTTGAAATAAAAATTTAAATCGCTATGCAAGTTAAATTTGAATATTGCTAGTTTACGACAATTAGTTGTGACACTAAAATTATTATGTGATGTTGAATGTGGTTGTTAATATAAGTGAACTTTAATATGAAATTTGAAATTGACATAGGATAGTCAACAATATAAAATGGATTATATATGTTGAACTTGACCCCTTCAAATGTAAATAAATCGTCGCGTAGAAATAGCGTTAACTACACTTTGAACCATTGAATGTATGATTGATATAGTAATTTGATAATAGACACCAAGTGGAAACCATGATAATCTTTAATCCGCATGAAACGACAGTGTGGATTCTAGGAATAGTTATATTAATTTGCATAAATAACAAATGTAAGTTAATACGATTATTTCGGGATTATTTAATAAACTGTTAAATTGTTATGTATGGTTGCTATTGCTTGTTTATTTACTTTGACACCATCCCAGTTATCACACTGCAAGATCCCTTTGCTATGCTTTGTTTTATATTGAATGATATTGGGTTGAAATGATAAATACCCCATTTAAACAACTTGGCCTAGGATAGAAAATAAAAATAAGAAACCCGATTGGTCAACAAAACCACTTTCTAAATCGAAATATATTTTAAATTAAGGAATGAACTTAACAATTTGTTGGGAAATTTAAAATAACGAACTTAAGGGATTTAAGTTGAAATAAATCAATGGATTTAAAAATTGAAACGGATTAATAAACTTACCCAATTGGATAAAATGAATTGAAAATTTAATTGAAATAAGATTTAGGAGCAAGTAAGTTTTAGAATTTAATAATTTAAAGATTTAAAGATTTGTTAGCTCTAGTTTTAAACTCAGGCTTTAATTAAATAGATTTGAACTTGTTATAAGTTAAATTGAGATTTAGGAAATTTTGACTTACTAATTTAATGAATTTAAATTAGGGATAATTTAAATTTAAATGATTTTAAATTTAACGAATTAACCAAATCAGGACATTGTAAATGGAAATGGACTTCTTTGGTTAGAAATTTAATTGAATCGGTAAATAAAACAAATGAAGTTTTGAAAAAGGAGAATTTAGTTAATAAAGTTAATTTAATCAAATTTATGATAACAATGGATGAAATCATGAAGTGACATGAATTGAACTTGATTTAATGATTTAACTAAGTTCACCATTAACTTGAATTCGTTGATTTTGAACTAAATTTAATAAGCGACCTTAGACTTTATTAAATCGAACTTGAATACTAAATTTTAAATTGTAACTCAAATGTTTGAACCAAAAATTGCATTCGGAAATATGTTTAAAATATCTAAAATTAAATTGAATCGTAAAATGTCAAATTTTGGAAGTCAAATTTGCACCTTGACTTTTGGACTTTGATTTGTTTAAGCGTCAATTTAACCGACCATCGGGTAATAAATACGTAGTTATTAATGAGACCGGGATCGGGAATGGACATACTCTCTGTCGATACCGAAAACCACTTTAATAACTATTATGCGTGAAGTGTTGATCCAGAATGAAGTGGATGGTTTGGTGAATGCGTTGATTGAAGAAAGAGAACGATATTGGATGACCCCTGACATGATTAAAACAGGAGCCGCGCCGGGCCATTGAGGATCGCCACCTCTAGCGGACACGCTTCTTCGATACCATATCTATTACTTTTTTGATTCGATTTGGGTGCACCCTTGATTTGGGAGTGTTGTTTAGTGGTGTTGAGATAGTAGCTACTATGCTCAACATCAGTCCGGATCACGCAACTACTAGTATCCTAGTTGGTATTGCCTCATGTACCTTGTCATACTGATTATCCTATTCGCGACCACTACGTTTTGATTTGTACCTTGAGTATATGGATTGCCCTCTGGTGACTTCCGGTTTTGGGGAAACCACGGTTTTGTATATGCTTTTGGGAATATAAAATGTGTTAAGGGGAATTATGGTAACGCCTTAACGCTACTTTAATATTCTATTTTATTGGTTAGACATTACCTACATACCGTATTCTATTGTATATATAGATAGTTTACCGGATCCTTAGAGATGTTATTTTATTCATCTTTGAGTTATGGACTTTATTTCCTGCACTTGATTATCCTGTATAAGATTTTGAGTCCTGACTCGAGTGTTTCTTTTTGTATATGCTCGGGTCATTCTGAAGCTATCCAGTTTGCTGATCAAGGTTGGTTGAAGATGCTGAAGACTTAGCATTTATCTTTATCAGTCTATTTTGATGTCCTTGTCTGTTGGACATTTATGTATTTCTTTTCAGTTACCTTTTGTTTAGACATTGTTGTACTATATGTAGTAGCTTCATGAACTGCTATTATGACGATGTATTTCCGCTGCATTATTCTGTGACTGTTCTGTGACTGTGATGTTGTACTGATTCTCATTTACATTTATGCATTTATAATCCCATAATGATTCGTGTTTTGTATTATTTAAGTTGACATGTGAGGATTATTGTCAATTAAAATGGTCCAAATATACGGGTTGTTACATAAATTCTTGGGTTTAAGCTATGAATAAGATTTGTTTAAAGTATAAATAAGTTAAATAATAAGTTGGATTTTATTAAAATATAATATGGTTAAGTATTTACTTAAAGTATATTTTTGTATAGAGTTTATTTGGTTTTTTATAAAAAAAGGTTGAGAATAGAGTTTTGAAATTGATTGTAGATTTTATTTAATTAAAGAATTTTATTTAGTAAGAATCCTTTTGGAACTTATTGAAATTGATATTCTAAAAAAATATGGTTTTATAACTTAATTCGGGTTTAAGGTGATTTGAGTGAATAAACCGTGGAATATTTCGTTATTGAAAATTGAAGTTTTATTTAAAGGATATTGAATTTAGCAAGCAAATATTTCAAAACTAAATAATAGAAAGGTGAAATTGGTATATGTATATGAATTATAAAATTTAGTTTCGAAATATAAATATTTAAGCTTTGAAATATATTGAATCTGAAATGGTTTATTTGGAGGTTCAAACCGGTATTTGGAATTTATTTGTGAAATTAAAGAAGCTATTTTATTTTATAAAGTAATTTAATATTTAAACCATTTAAGTGGTGTAGTTATATTTCAAGGTTATGAAATTCAAAGTTATGTTTTGGAAGGTTATATTTCAAATGTTGGTTTCGAAGTATATAAATTTGAAAGTGTTATGGCTTTAGAAAAGGATATATTTGAAAAATGATATTATATTGATTTGGGTTTTTAAAACAGAAATGATATCGTATTTATACGGTTTTGAAAGGGATATTATATTCTGGTTTTGAAGTATAATTATTTTAAATTGACCATGGTGTTATAGTAACGTTTGGTTGTTAAAGTGACTGGGATCGGAAGTTGTCATACTCTCTACCAACTCCGAAAACCACTTTAACAACCGTGTACGCAGTGGAGATTCCAGAATGAAGTAGGATGGCGGCGTTTCCTTTAAGATAAATATGTGGACTCGACTCTCGTGAGTTGGCATAAGGTGGCTAAAACAGGAGCAATTGACGGGTTAAGAAGGTAGCACCTTTTATCAGACACATCCCTTCGATGTTATACTCTGACTTTTGGATTACTCAGTGGCCACTTTTGATTTCTTTGATTTGGGGGTGTGGCTCGAGGTGGGCGGTACCTGCGGCTATGCGTTACCACTGACCCGGAAGCGTAATTGTATGTCTACCCTGGCATTGCCTAGTTGTGCCGTGTCACCTACCCTAGCGTGCCTTATACGATTTTGTTTTGTACCATACCTATGGAGTGTCGTCTAGCGACGCCCAGTACGGGAGAGATTACGGTACTGTATAGACTATAGGAATATAAAAGTGTGTTAAGGGCTATATGGGTAACCCCTCAACGCTATTTTCAGTATATTATGCTTTACTTTAGACACTATTATAATAGCATATATTACTACATAGTAAATAGTTTAACGGATCCTTAGGAGATGTGAATCCCGAGCATCTCTTAATAGACTGCACTCACGTTAGACACTGGATAGGAGATGTCAAATACCATAAACATCTCTGACGCCGTTACACTCATATTTATTTCAGTTGATTTAACTTACATAAGATCTTTTAGTTCTGACTCGAGTGCTTTGTCTTTCAATTCACTCGGGTTTATTTCAGTTGATTTAACTTACATAAGATCTTTTAGTTCTGACTCGAGTGTTTTGTCTTTCAATTCACTCGGGTCAGCCTGAGCATTTCAGGATTTGAAGACCATATTCTGGAGGACGAAGACAAAGATTTATTATTATATATTATAGTATTCCACTACATTCACATTGTTCCACTACATTATTATTGATTATTCTCTGGTATCTGTAACTCTGATATTGTGTTGTATTAGTAAAGAAAATCGAATATTTTGTAAAACAGTTTCATGAACTATATATTTGATTATTATATTTTATCTTTCCGCTGTAAGATTCTATTTTGTTTTTTCCTTTCCCTGCTTTTTCTTATTTGCTCCATAACAATCCGCCCTTCCGTATGGTTTGAATTGGCTCGCGTGTCGATTTAAAGCGTGCGAAAAGGAGGGACGTTACAAGCATATAACACAACATACAATCAGTATAACAACCATAAGCAACAATATTAAACAAATTCCTAACTAATACATGACATACAATCATATATGTTTTTTTCATTTTTTTCCAATTTATTCACATTCAACTGATTTGTTTTCAATCCATTTTCATCCAATAGACCAACATTCATTTCATTGATATTTGATTGATTCAAATTCAACATATTTATATTTAGTTTATTTGTTTCAATTATTTACAATTGATTTCATCCATTTTTAATTTATTTATATGTGATTGACTTACTTCCAATTGTTTAACATTCGTTATAACATATAATAATCACATGCAACCAAAATCTTTACGACCATTATATGGAACCAAAGAATCCATCACACATCCATAGCAACTAAAACTAATGGTTTGCCAGGTTCAGAAACTTTTTATTGTACAAGGATAATAAATAAACTATCAAGTGTACCATACGTTTAACAGACTTAATAATTACTTAATAGATTATTTATATACCTCAAACAATTGAATTATCATTTCCCAAACATCCCATAAGCCAAAAAATCCAAGAATTTCAAATACTATTTAAGTTTATTCGTATTAATTCCTTTCACATACTGTTCATTTATTTTCATTCATTCATATGATGATTATTTTTATTAATTTACTTCATCGCATACAAAATTCATTTCCCATTCAATAATTTTAAAATCATCAATGAATAAATTCTCAAAGTATCACATAATTTTCCTTGCAATTTAATTCATATTTATATAAACTTGATTTTAATTTAATATTTATATTTGCTAGTGATTCAATTCATACCTAAGTTTCTTATTTCTTTGATTCCAATTTATTTCTTTATAAATAGCACCATTTAATATTAAAACTATTTATTAATCATCTCATCATTCCTTTAAGTTTAAAATCATTTACTTAAATAGCATTCCCCTTTAACTATTCAATTTAATTATAAATCACCTTAAAACTTAATTTGAGTTCATAATATTCTAGTAACATCCTAATTCTTTTATTTATAAACATATGTTCATTTTTGAGGCATTTCTATCAATATGCTTTTGTTTATATAATATTTTATCACATATTCATATTAGCATTTCAACTTTTAAACACTTCCGGTAAGTTATATCCATGTTTTAAGAATGCAAATTGAGTATTATACAAATTTATCTTATCCATTTTAGTTAGCAAAAGTATTCAATAATTTTCATCTTCTAATTTCATTACCCTTATATTTACAAGTGACAAATCTCCAATTTCTTTACTTTTCATTAATCAATTAACTCTTAATTTCTAATTTTCCATTTTAAAAATTGCCAACTATTAAAATTTCACTTTATTTATAAACCGCAACATTAATTTAATAGGAACCTAAGAACTAAATATCAGGTTCATTTCATCATTTTAAAACATAATATGTATATACACTTTGCGATGACGCAGAATTCTTGATACTTGAATTTGGAATATTTAATTGATTTTTAAATATTTAAAGGTTATTTTCAACTTGAGTTTCAAATATCACTGTTTATATGGTAGTTAAATCATTGAATTTAATAACTTGAAATTAGGTAAAATATTGATTCTTTAATTTTAAGCTGATTAAAAATATTTCAAAGGCTTGGAAAATTTATATTTATAATACTAAAGATAATAGAAGTGCTAAAAATTAAAATTTGAAGTGTTTGTTCAGTTTTGGAAATATATCATTTAAACCGATATTTAAAAATAGCCTTCCGAGGCACGTTCTCGGATTTCAAAGAAACCAGTTCCATTGGATCCGTAATAGTGTATTTTTATCCGATTTCAATTTTCGTAGTGTTTGGAGCGATCGTGAGATCATATGGTAGAAAAACACGCTGAAATCTATATTGAAAATTCAGTTCAATAACTGGCCAAAAAGCTATCTTCTCCATACGATCGAATTTGAACTCAAAACCTTTTCCATTGCATTCGAAATAGGGGTTTAACATTATAAACGCCTAGTGGCACGCCTCTATAGGATGCAAAAAATTTAAGCTACGTTTCAAGACAATTTAAATTTGAATTTAAATTTTAAAAAAATATCATTGCATTTGATCATGTGGTAAGCCTTTGCAACACGTATAGAGAGTTAAACCACGTGTCTACATTTAGAGATGCATGTAAATTTTTTGAAATTTATATGTTAACGTAAAAATTATTAAAAAATAATAATAATAACCCGAGCCATGCTTTTATCTTCAAATCGATATCGACCTTTAAAGAGAAAAAAATGGCGACCGAACAAAAATCGAATCCTTCCCAAATCGAACAAAGTCGCGTTCTTTCAAATGGAGGCTATCAATCGTGAATCGACAAGAGATGGTCGAGCATCTGAATCCAATCGAATAGGGTCGTTGGTGTCGGCTGCTTTTTGGGGTTCGACGCTGTCGTACGAGGTGACTCTCGTGAGACGGATGGACGACGACACGCGTGGAAGATGGCAGCGACGTATAAATCGCGAGCAGCTAGGGTTTCGTGAGCATGAGTACGATGTGGGGCGCGACATGTCGTGTTGGAACAAGGAGTCGCGATCATTGAGTGGAAACGTAAGAGAGGGTTGCTGATCGATGTAGGACTGAGCATCTTGAGTAGGTATTTTTAGTTTGTCGATTTGAATTTTATATAATGTGTATATATATATATACAAACAAGAAATAGAATATATATATATATAACTAGATTTTTAAATTTACAGTAAGAGATAAAACAAAAAAAATTCCAGTTTAAAATTTATATTAAAGCATATATATGTAAACGTATATAGTAGGAAAGGCATAAATATATGCATGCACAGGCCTATTTAATCTAATTAGGTATGTAGTTAAGATTCTGAAAAATAATAAAGAATAATAATAATAAAATATAGGAATTTTAAATGAAACCTATATAGTTTATATTCATAAGTATATAGCTTCAAAAGAAAATAGATACACACATTTTTAAATATACAAGTTATTTTAGATAATATATTTTTGTGATTAATTTGATTAATAAACTCATATAATTTATTTAGCTACTAAAATATTTTTATGAGGAAAATTATTGGTTTAAAATAAATTATTGGTTAATTAAATTTATTAATATGGTAATTGATTAGTTCAAAATTAAATAAATAAATGGTAATTGATTTTTCAGTTGTTCAAAATATTAATCAACTGTATAATGTTTATATAAGGTCGAAATTGTGAAGAAAATCAAGCTGGAATAGGAATGGATTGCAAATGACAAAATTAAAGGTAAGATCTTCTTACTTAATCGGAATAGTTAGAATTTAAATTATTGATTGTTTGGATGTGATATTATATATGTGTGTGTGTATATATATATTTGAGTGATTGATTTCCCACATTACATAGCGGATGAGACCTTATGCGCCCCTCAAAATAGCGGATGACACCTTATACCGCGATATCCCGCCTTAAAGCGGGATTGGTATTTTAAATTATTGTGCTAACATCTATGAATGCAGGGAAACAGGTTGGAGGGATCCAACTAGATTCCTAAAATTGTTTGAATTTATTTCATATGCCATGATATGATTTGTTGATAAACTGTAATTGATTTTATTAATAATTGGAACTATTGAAGGTTATGGTTTGGCCGAATATTTTTGTATTTTAAAATGCCAGAAATGTAAAATTGGATTTTTGGAAGGAAATTAAGATAGAGAATTTTAAGTAAAATAATTTTAGACAATTGAATAAATTAAATGAAGGAATTTGGAACGAATTTTAAATGGTTTGGAGAAATAAAGGGATAATTTTGAAATCAAGTATGGAATTGATTTTTCCGATTTAAATGGAATTTAAGTCGCAAATATAGGTGTTAATATTGGATTATTGGGTTTTGAAATAAATTTGGATAAGTAAAGGGAATTATTTTCAAAGGGAGTAAATTTTGGAAATCGATTTCAAATTTGATTTAGTATTTGAAACTATGTTTTAAGAAAGAAGAATGAGACCATGGAATTTATAAACTAGGTTTATAAAAAGAAATAATTTATCAGTGGATATTTGGAAATATAAAGTCACGATGGAATTTATAAAGAATGGGTAATTTGTTTTAAAAATAAATATTGGTTTATTTTTAAAAGTGTGGGAAGAAAATTTATGAATTTGGGTTGTAAATTTGAGATAAATCGAGAAGGATTTATTAATTGATTTAAATGGACTATTTTGGAATGGAAAGTGTGTTTTCCCTGGAAAGCCAAGTATGTTTTCAAAGTAGCTTTTAAGTATAAATTAAAAGTTCTAAAGTTGGTTTTAAAAAGAATGTTTTTAGGGAAATTATTTTCTTAAATTGTTTTAAATTTTTTAAAGTAAATATTTATTAATTTAATTGTAGAAGTGATTATTTTAAAGATTTAACTAGTATTTGATTTAGAAGATGGTTATTTAAATAATTATACTCTATCTAATAATTTTATTTTTAAATTTTAGTTTGGGGCTTAAGTTTTACATGAAATATTAGTATAAAAATTCATAACTAATATTTTAAATAAATGTTTTAAAATATTTTTGTTTTAAATGTTTCCAAGTATATATTCTTCGATAAGTGATTTAAATTATTTTAAAGTATTCAGACTTGGCAAATTTTTAGTGGAAATAAACAATATTTGGAAATTTATTCCACGAGAGGAAAGTGATTTGAAAATTGTTTTCAAAGGGTTGAAGTGTGGAAATATATTTTGCAAAGATATTTATAAATAAAAAAATAAATAAATAATTTGGGAAAATTATTTAAATATAATGATTGATGTGAATGTTATTTGATAGTTAAATAACCGACTATCAATATTGGTCTTTAAGACGACATTTGAATTTCGATGTGACCGGGGGTCGGATTCCAAATGGTTATTGGAAAACCACATCGAATCTTAAAGGTGGATCTTTTGTTTAAAAGATTGAAAATGGAAATTTTCTATGACTTAACTATGTCTGAATGTATCCACTTATTTTTAAAAATAAGCACTCATTATTCGATAAAGCCGGGGGAGGACATTAAGTCATAAAACCTGTAACAACCCTACATTTTTGTATATTATTTAAATTGGACTTTCTTTTATTTTTAAATTTATTTTATTTCAAACATTTCATTTTTAAATATAAATGTTGATTATTAAGTGATTTATAGTTCAAACTAGTATAATTTGAATATTTTACTGTAAAGTGAATTTCTGGTCAAACTGTTCAAACTTTGACTTTTAAACTTCAAATTTAAATTATTTTAAATCTTAGATTTTATATTTTATTATGAAAATAGATGAAATAACTTGAACACTGCTTTTCGTTTCGTTGAAAATGGAGTTAAACTACAAAAGTTATGTACATTTCAATTTTGTGTGTAATTTGATTTATTTAACAATTTTGTCTATTTTAAATTATATAAATTATATTTTCTTTGTCATATTTTATTTTAATATGTGTTAATATGTTATTTTATGTATATTTTTGTCTTTTAATATTTTTGAAGTGATAGTATATTTTTTCTAAAGCTTATTGAATTTATTTTCTATTTTTAAAGCCTAGTTTCTATTTTCTTTGCTATTTTCTTCATTTAAATTATATTTAAATTAAAATTTATGTATTTATTTGTGAATGCATTTTAGTTTATGTTATTATCTTTGTTATAAATAATTTTACAAGTACATAAAGATTTTCCAAAGTTCATTGCATTTATTTTTCACATTTTCAAGACTAGTTTGAAATTTTTGATGTTTTATTAATTCAATTATATATATAATTAATATTTATTTATTTATTTTTGTTTATTTAATAAATTTTCTTAATTTTATCTGAATTTATATATATATTTCAGTTATTTAAAATTTAAAATAAATTGATGGAAATTTTAAAGGTTTTAAACACTTTAACTTCCAAAGCCTTTTTACATTCCGACCTTTCATTTTCTCAACTCCACTCTTTAATAATTTTTGCCGTGCTTTCATTTCTCATTCTAGCTGCATCTCCCTCATTTTTCACGTATTCTAACCTTCTCAAACTCATAAAAAAATTGCACGGCCATTGCTTCAAAGGTTTGGGTAAAATTCATCTCCTTCTTCCTTGTTTTTCTAGATTTCTATTGAATTTTGTATATGTTCTCTAACTTCATAGCTTTGTTCCTCCACCTCCAGCTGCTAGGCCGACCCCATCATCACCACAACCAGCCACCACCACCTCCAGATCACCACCCCATCAGGCCGACCTGCCCTAGGCAAGAGATCCACCCTCCATTTACACAAACCATCACCATATAGTTTAGGCCGAGCATACCCTTCCTCTATCACCACTTCCACCACCTTTTCCACCACTTCCTCCACCACCCCTTGCTCTAACCTGACCACCACCCACTACCACCTCACCCACCACCATCTGGACACCTGGCCATGCCCCTATATCTTGAGGCCGAGCCCACGTATAGCCTAGAAATGATGATATGTTGCCTTGTGTGTAGATTGTTGCACCCTATGTCCATCACCTTTAATTTCCACCATGGCCATCACCAATAGCCTCCACCACCTGATCTTCCACCACCTCTAGCTGCCACATTAGACCCCAGCTGACCTTCACATTGCATGGCTAGACCCACAACATCAAGGGTCGAACCCTATGGTGCAACAAAAGCCACCATTTGCCTTAGAACCCTTTGTATTCCATTGTCTTCTCTACTTGTAACTCCCACTCACCTTATCACCTTGTAGCCGAGCCTATACTGGACCCAAACCAGACCTTAATCCACGCCTTGGCTATGCTATTTCAGTTCATAACT
Source organism: Allium cepa (assembly GCA_030765085.1). Taxonomy (NCBI): domain Eukaryota; kingdom Viridiplantae; phylum Streptophyta; class Magnoliopsida; order Asparagales; family Amaryllidaceae; genus Allium; species Allium cepa. The sequence goes on along the minus strand of CM060941.1, from coordinate 952,452,106 downwards.
GAAGTATGTGAAGTTGAGAACAAGTGCAAACCATTTAACTTGTTTTGGACAGTGATTTCTAGTGTTGTTCAAGTGTTATATTGTTTTGTAATTTATATGTTGCATTGTTTTGTGTAAATGTGAACAGGGAAATTATCTTTGGCTCTCTCAATATCAAATCTTTATCGTGCCATTGTGCTTTTGAAGATCTCAGTTTGTGTCAGTTGTATTGCAATCTCCAGCTCAAACAAGTGAGTTATCCTCACCAGACAATATGTACATATATAACTAGTAAATTGACCCCTTTTGAATCTGTAAAATGCATTAACATGTTACATATGCTATATTATGGTTATATGATGTTCACCCATGCTTAAACACCTATTATAACATCTGTTACTGTTATATTATGTTGTTCTGTTATTTTTATCAGTTTATCACACTGCAAGTTCCATTTAGATTAGAATCACTATGGGTTGAAATGATACATACCCGAACAGACTTTAGAATAGGGGAAAATCGTTATGGGCTGAAATGATAGGCCTGAGCGATTTTCATTTTATTTCATTTACTTGGGACTGCGGGTTTGAAATGATAAAAAACCCGGATTTTCTTTGTAAATTACGGGTTGAAATGATACATTACCCGTATCACTTTACCCAGGCTAGAAAATTATATACAGACCCGTAGTTAAAATATATTTTTCTAAAATTTTTAAAAATATGTTTGAAATGTAAATATTATCATATTTTTATTTAAAACATAATTAAAAATGATTTTTGTAAAGTATTAATGATTTTTTTGGAAATTTATAGGTTAAATAAATTATGGAAAAGTTAGAAAATTTAAATGTAAGTTATTTTGGAAATTTTGATTTAATTATAATTGGAAATTAAATTAAATATGAAATTATGATAAATTTATGATAATTTGAATTTAAAATGAATTTAAAATGATTTTATAATATATAAATGATTTTTGAGTAAAGTTAAAAAATGAAAGGGATGATTGTTTAAGTTGAAATTTTGAAATATAACCAAATGGGAATTTGTGAATTTGGCTTAAAAGTGAATTTTAAGTTAAGTGAATAAAATTGAAATTAAGTTATATTTTGAAATTTAAACTTAAGTGTTAAGTTGAAATTTAATTTAATGAATTTAAATTTGAATGTTGAAATTTAGTAAGTGAATTATTATTAAATCTTGATTTTTGAATGGAAATTTAACTTTATAAAATCATGAACTTAAGGAAAATTAAATGTTGTTTATAAATGTGAAAATGTATGATTTTATAAGTTAAAAATGTTTTAAATAAAAATATAATTGGTTGTGAAATTATATTGAATATTTGAAGTTAATTAACTGCATTTTTGAAATGCTATTAATTGCAATTTAAATGATATTACAGCATTTGTAAATGATGTAGTTGATGATAATGAACTAAAAAGCTAAATTGAATTAAAGGCTATTATAGCAATCTTTTTAAGTGATATAATTGTTGAATTTAACTAAGTTTATTTGAAATATTAAGTAACCCTATTACAACATTTTTAAAAATGATGTCTTTTGTTAAATTGAACTGTTTTGAATGTAACTTTCCGTAGCGTTTTCTAAATGCTGCGAAAAGTGAATTTTCACTATTTTGATAAACTTAAGTGAATAAATGAACTTTGGAAGTTGAAATTTTTTAATATAATAACTTCATTTTAATGATTTAAAATGATTTTTGAAATATAAACTGTTTAGAAATGACTTGAAATGGATATGATATTTTTGATATATTAAAATGATTGAAATGTGGTTTTGAAATGATATGATATTTTGATATATTAAAATGATTTGAAATGTGGTTTTGAAATGATATGATATTTTTGTGTATTAAAATGATTTGAAATGTGGTTTTGAAAAGATATGATATTTTGATATATTAAAATGATTTGACAAGAATTTCTGGAAAGATATGATGTTTTAAAATGGTTTGGAATTAATTTAATCATTATTTTGATAAAGATTTGGATTTGAAATGATGTCCTATTTTGAAGTATAAACATTATTTTAAAAGTTATAACTACGGGTTATAATAACGATTGGTTGGCAAAGAGACCGGGATCGGATATCTGGCATACTCTCTGTCGATACCGAAAACCACTTTGACAACCGTGTACGCGGTGGAGATTCTAGAATGAAGTAGGATGGTGGCGACGTTCTTGAGGTATATTACATGGACCCAACTCCCGTGAGTTGGCATAAGGTGGCTAAAACGGGAGCGATCTCGGGCCAAGTGAGGTCATTCCTCCTATCGGACACATTCCTTCGATACTATACTCTTACTGGTGATTGATTAGATGCCCATCCTCCGATTTTGATATGAGAGTGTGTTCCGAGGTTGGCGTATGTGGCTGCTGCGTTACCACCAGCCCGTGTGCGTAATTGGTATATCTACCCTGGCATTGCCTTATGTGCCGTGTCACCTACCATACCGAGCTTTTACTACGAGTTTGTTTTTCTCCCGTAGCCCGTGTGGTATCCTCTAACAGTCACCCGGAGTGGAGATGTCATGATATTGGATGGACTACTGGGACTATTATATGTGAAGGGTGATATGGGTAGCCCGGAACGCTATTTAAAAGTAAGTTTATTTTACTGTAGACATTATTATAATAGCGAAATATTACTACATAGTAAATAGTTTAACGGATCCTTAAAGGATGGGCGGTCTCAGGCATCCTTTAAGTTACTTGTACCTTATTACAGTTCATTTGAGTTGGTTTACATTATATAAGTATATATTGTCCTGACTCGAGTGTTTGTATTTTTATTTACGCTCGGGTCAGCCTGAGTTATTCACAGATTTGGATTCCACTTTCTGGAGATGGGAATCGCTAGAGATTATCTGCTTATCTAGTTTTATCTATTCCAGTTCTGTTGTTCTATTCAGCTTGTACTTGGTTATCATCTTAAGAGTTCTGTTGTACTTTATTTAGTCTGTTGTATTTTATTTAACTCTGATATATTTATATAGTGGCTTCATGAACTACTATTTCTTTTACTTCCGCTGCATTATTAAATACTCTATCTCTGTGATCTGTGATTTTATTTACTGTATATTCTGAGATTTTCCAAATTTTATTTACAATGCGGTATTTTGAGAAATTCAAGTCCGACATGTGCGGATGCGAATGGTTGAAAATATCGGGTTGTTACAGTTGGTATCAGAGCTTTGGTAGCTCTAGGCAAAACTCAGTATATAGGGTAAATGTATTTACAGAATCACTTTCATTCGAGTTTAAATCTCTTCCTTTTTGACTCGATTCCTTTGAATTTTGGAACATTCCCTGTGGTTCCAAAATCCATTCGTGTCCCTCACTATTTATCTTCTTTTGTTTCTAGAGTATCCCATAACTCCACTTCAAAAGATCTTCATAATGAGTCGGCGGTCTCGCCAACCTCAAATTTATTTGTAAAAGGGGAAAACCCCTTTACAACAACATCGATTCACCAGAGATTCTATATCCTCGGTTTAGATGCTAGTATCTCTTATAATTACGAACTCTACATCTTGAGATTGAATGTAGATTTACCCCAGAAAATCCACATCGATCTTATTCTATAAGTCACGGTTGACCCGGTTAAGATTACCCACGGTTTATTTAAGCTTATCCATCTCCCTACTCGGTTTAACCATCGTGTCTTTTGTTTCTAAACCATCTCCAAACATTTTGAACTATACTTGTAAATCTATGTTTTATATATTGTGTTGTTTGAGTTGTTGATGTTGATTTGGGTTTCTAATCGATTCGTCTGATCAACACTATCGATAAGATTTCCAAAACACTTGAACAGAGCAAACTGACACAATACGTTTTTAAAATTTAGTAATGAAATAAATTTTGTAACTATATTATAAATCTTTAACTGGATTTTTATTTGAATTAGTTGTTAAGAAATAATATTTGATTTATATATCATTTTCTATTGTTTCATATATCTAATTGAACTATAAAACATGGTTATAAATTTATTTGGAAATTTAAAATGAATGTAAAACAAGAATTTGAGAATTTAATTTCCGATGGTTTCAAACCTTGTGTTTTCAAGTTTTAAAAGGATATCTTATTTAAAGCATTTTGAATAGAAATTTGTTTCCAAAGAATTTGAAAAGTTAAAGAAATTTGTGCTCTTCCCTTTGTCGCTGGAAAATAATTTCGGTGATGAACCGCGGCATCATCGACTTTCATTTTCGAGTTTCGAAGTGAAGAGACCGTTATGTAGTCTTGCTACAGCTTTGTTTTGGGAAATTTAGTTGATTTGAATTTCTAAAATAAGACTGGATTTATAATATATATATATATGATTTAAATATGATTTGACTTATTATGTTTATATAGTTATTTATCCCTAAATGGTTTGAAGGGAATCAGAAATTTAATTCTTAAATTTTATTTTAAAGAATCATTTCAATTATAAAAAGAAAATCAAAATTTTAGATAGATGATTCAAACTTGAGATGAGGAAATTAGAAAGTTTTATTTGTATAATACAATTGCATTCAAATTTAACTTGCCTTAATTTCAAAAGTTAACAATGTAATTGGAGAATATACAATATAAAAAGTTTTTATAAATAAAATTTGAGTGGTTATAATAAATGTTATACACTTGAATTTTAGTTATAAAAAGATTAACTGAGGTAAGTAGAATGAAAAGGTAATTGAATAATTTACAATATAAATGATGTTGAAGGAATTAAGAATAAATTAAAAACGTTATAATAAGTGTAAGCATATTTAACATAGGTGATAAAATATATTGAGAGGAATAATTTTAATTTTAATTAGTAGTGAAGAAGAATTAAATTTTATTTGGTACATTTTGAGTATAATAAAAGATTTTTCAAATACATGATTTTAGGGATTTGTTAATTTAAGATAATTGGATGATAAGATAATGAAATTAGAGATGCTTAAGATTTATTTGACTTATGTAAAATTAATTTTCAGTTTAAGTTGAAATTTTATGGTTTCAAATTTATTATTTTATTTTGTTTTTCAAACTATCTTTTGGTTGTCCTAATTTCCCTTATCTTGCTATAGAATGGGAGGCTATTGCATATACCAGTCTATTTAGAAATCTTTCTATAATCTTTAATAATCTTTGGTACTTATTTTAAATCTGAGCACTGCTTGTCATCCACAGACCGTCGGTCAAGCGGAAAGAGTTAATCAGATTCTAGAAGATCTTTTCGTGCTTGTGTTCCTGATCTTGGAGAATCTGGGGAAGATCATCTCCACCTTGTGAAACATACCTATAACAATAGTTATCAGGTGTAATTTAAATCTCCTTGTCATCTTACCTTAATCTTATTTCACTCTATCTAATTCTGTGCTTTCCCGTACCTCATTCCTTTTCGGGGACGAAAAGTTTTGAGTGGGGGAGAGTGTAACAACCCTAGATTTTTGTATATTATTTAAATTGGACTTTCTTTTATTTTTAAATTTATTTTATTTCAAACATTTCATTTTTAAATATAAATGTTGATTATTAAGTGATTTATAGTTCAAACTAGTATAATTTGAATATTTTACTGTAAAGTGAATTTCTGGTCAAACTGTTCAAACTTTGACTTTTAAACTTCAAATTTAAATTATTTTAAATCTTAGATTTTATATTTTATTATGAAAATAGATGAAATAACTTGAACACTGCTTTTCGTTTCGTTGAAAACGGAGTTAAACTGCAAAAGTTATGTACATTTCAATTTTGAGTGTAATTTGATTTATTTAACAATTTTGTCTATTTTAAATTATATAAATTATATTTTCTTTGTCATATTTTATTTTAATATGTGTTAATATGTTATTTTATGTATATTTTTGTCTTTTAATATTTTTGAAGTGATAGTATAATTTTTCTAAAGCTTATTGAATTTATTTTCTATTTTTAAAGCCTAGTTTCTATTTTCTTTGCTATTTTCTTCATTTAAATTATATTTAAATTAAAATTTATATATTTATTTGTGAATGCATTTTAGTTTATGTTATTATCTTTGTTATAAATATTTTTACGTGTACATAAAGATTTTCCAAAGTTCATTGCATTTATTTTTCATATTTTCAAGACTAGTTTGCAATTTTTGCTGTTTTATTAATTAAATTATATATATAATTAATATTTATTTATTTATTTTTGTTTATTTAATAAATTTTCGTACTTTTATCTGAATTTATATATATATTTCAGTTATTTAAAAATTAAAATAAATTGATGGAAATTTTAAAGGTTTTAAACACTTTAACTTCCAAAGCCTTTTTACATTCTGACCTTTCATTTTCTCAACTCCACTCTTTAATGATTTTTGCCATGCTTTCATTTCTCATTCTAGCTGCATCTCCCTCATTTTTCACGTATTCTAACCTTCTCAAACTCATAAAAAAATTGCACGGCCATTGCTTCAAAGGTTTGGGTAAAATTCATCTCCTTCTTCCTTGTTTTTCTAGTTTTCTATTGAATTTTGTATATGTTCTCTACCTTCATAGCTTTGTTCCTCCACCTCCAGCTGCTAGGCCGACCCCATCACCACCACAACCAGCCACCACCACCTCCAGATCACCACCCCATCAGGCCGACCTTCCCTAGGCAAGAGATCCACCCTCCATTTACACAAACCATCACCATATAGTTTTGGCCGAGCATACCCTTCCTCTATCACCACTTCCACCACCTTTTCCACCACTTCCTCCACCACCCCTTGCTCTGATCTGACCACCACCCACTACCACCTAACCCACCACCATCTGGACACCTGGCCATGCCCCTATAGCTTGAGGCTGAGCCCATGTATAGCCTAGAAATGATGATATGTTGCCTTGTGTGTAGATTGTTGCACCCTATGTCCATCACCTTCAATTTCCACCATGGCCATCACCAATAGCCTCCACCACCTGATCTTCCACCACCTCTAGCTGCCACATCAGACCCCACCTGACCTTCACATTGCATGGCTAGACCCACAACAGCAAGGGTCGAACCCTATGGTGCAACAAAAGCCACCATTTGCCGTAGAACCCTTTGTATTCCATTGTCTTCTCTACTTGTAACTCCCACTCACCTTATCACCTTGTAGCCGAGCCTATACTGGACCCAAAATAGACCTTAATCCATGCCTTGGCTATGCTATTTCAGTTCATAACTGAAGTATGTGAAGTTGAGAACAAGTGCAAACCATTTAACTTGTTTTGGACATTGATTTCTAGTGTTGTTCAAGTGTTACATTGTTTTGTAACTTATATGTTACATTGTTTTGTGTAAATGTAAACAGGGCAATTATCTTTGGCTCTCTCAATATCAAATCTTTATCGTGCCATCGTGCTTTTGAAGATCTCAGTTTGTGTCAGTTGTATTGCAATCTCCAGCTCAAACAAGTGAGTTATCCTCACCAGACAATATGTACATATATAACTAGTAAATTGACCACTTTTGAATCTGTAAAATGCATTAACATGTTACATATGCTATATTATGGTTATATGATGTTCACCCATGCTTAAATACCTATTATAACATCTGTTACTGTTATATTATGTTGTTCTGTTATTTTTATCAGTTTATCACACTGCAAGTTCCCTTTCGATTAGAATCACTATGGGTTGAAATGATACATACCCGAACGGACTTTAGAATAGGGGAAAATCGTTATGGGCTGAAATGATAGGCCTGAGCGATTTTCATTTTATTTCATTTACTTGGGACTGCGGGTTTGAAATGATAAAACCCGGATTTTCTTTGTAAATTACGGGTTGAAATGATACATTACCCGTATCACTTTACCTAGGCTAGAAAATTATATACAGACCCGTAGTTAAAATATATTTTTTTAAAATTTTTAAAAATATGTTTGAAATGTAAATATTATAATATTTTGATTTCAAACATAATTAAAAATGATTTTTGTAAATTATTATTGATTTTTTTGGAAATTTATAGGTTAAATAAATTATGGAAAAGTTAGAAAATTTAAATGTAAGTTATTTTGGAAATTTTGATTTAATTATAATTGGAAATTAAATTAAATATGAAATTATGATAAATTTATGATAATTTGAATTTAAAATGAATTTAAAATGATTTTATAATATATTAATGATTTTTGAGTAAAGTTAAAAAAATGAAAGGGATGATTATTTAAGTTGAAATTTTGAAATATAACCAAATGGGAATTTGTGAATTTGGCTTAAAAGTGAATTTTAAGTTAAGTGAAAAAATTTGAAATTAAGTTATATTTTGAAATTTAAACTTAAGTGTTAAGTTGAAATTTAATTTAATGAATTTAAATTTGAATGTTGAAATTTAATAAGTGAATTATTATTAAATCTTGATTTTTGAATGGAAATTTAACTTTATAAAATCATGAACTTAAGGAAAATTAAATGTTGTTTATAAATGTGAAAATGTATGATTTTATAAGTTAAAAATGTTTTAAATAAAAATATAATTGGTTGTGAAATTATATTGAATATTTGAAGTTAATTAACTGCATTTTTGAAATGCTATTAATTGCAATTTAAATGATATTACAGCATTTGTAAATGATGTAGTTGATGATAATGAACTAAAAAGCTAAATTGAATTAAAGGCTATTATAGCAATCTTTTTAAGTGATATAATTGTTGAATTTAACTAAGTTTATTTGAAATATTAAGTAAACCCTATTACAACATTTTTAAAAATGTTGTCTTTTGTTAAATTGAACTGTTTTGAATGTAACTTTCCGTAGCGTTTTCTAAATGCTGCGAAAAGTGAATTTTCACTGTTTTGATAAACTTAAGTGAATAAATGAACTTTGGAATTTTAATATAATAACTTCATTTTAATGATTTAAAATGATTTTTGAAAAATAAACTGTTTAGAAATGACTTGAAATGGATATGATATTTTTGATATATTAAAATGATTGAAATGAGGTTTTGAAATGATATGATATTTTGATATATTAAAATGATTTGAAATGTGGTTTTGAAATGATATGATATTTTGATATATTAAAATGATTTGAAATGTGGTTTTGAAAAGATATGATATTTTGATATATTAAAATGATTTGACAAGAATTTCTGGAAGGATGTGATGTTTTAAATGGTTTGGAATTAATTTAATCATTATTTTGATAAAGATTTGGATTTGAAATGATATCCTATTTTGAAGTATAAACATTATTTTAAAAGTTATAACTACGGGTTATAATAACGATTGGTTGGCAAAGAGACCGGGATCGGATATCTGGCATACTCTCTGTCGATACCGAAAACCACTTTGACAGCCGTGTACGCGGTGGAGATTCCAGAATGAAGTAGGATGGTGGCGACGTTCTTGAGGTATATTACGTGGACCCAACTCCCGTGAGTTGGCATAAGGTGGCTAAAACAGGAGCGATCTCGGGCCAAGTGAGGTCATTCCTCCTATCGGACACATTCCTTCGATACTATACTCTTACTGGTGATTGATTAGATGGTCATCCTCCGATTTTGATATGGGAGTGTGTTCCGAGGTGGGCGTATGTGGCTGCTGCGTTACCACCAGCCCGTGTGCGTAATTGGTATATCTACCATTGCATTGCCTTGTGTGCCGTGTCACCTACCATACCGAGCCTTTACTACGAGTTTGTTTTTCTCCCGTTGCATGTGTGGTATCCTATGACAGTCACCCGGAGTGGAGATGGCATGATATTGGATGGACTACTGGGACTATTATGTGTGAAGGGTGATATGGGTAGCCCGGAACGCTATTTAAAAGTAAGTTTATTTTACTGTAGACAATATTATAATAGCGAAATATTACTACATAGTAAATAGTTTAACGGATCCTTAAAGGATGGGCGGTCTCAGGCATCCTTTAAGTTACTTGTACCTTATTACAGTTCATTTGAGTTGGTTTACATTATATAAGTATATATTGTCCTGACTCGAGTGTTTGTATTTTTATTTACGCTCGGGTCAGCCTGAGTTATTCACAGATTTGGATTCCACTTTCTGGAGATTGGAATCGCTGGAGATTATCTGCTTATCTAGTTTTATCTATTCCAGTTCTGTTGTTCTATTCAGCTTGTACTTGGTTATCATCTTATGAGTTCTGTTGTACTTTATTTAGTCTGTTGTATTTTATTTAACTCTGATATATTTATATAGTGGCTTCATGAACTACTATTTCTTTTACTTCCGCTGCATTATTAAATACTCTGTGTCTGTGATCTGTGATTTTATTTACTGTATATTCTGAGATTTGCCAAATTTTATTTACAATGCGGTATTTTGAGCAATTCAAGTCCGACATGTGCGGATGCGAATGGTTGAAAATATCGGGTTGTTACAAAACCCATTCCGAATAATGATACGACAAAATGGGATTACATTTGAAGACGGTGGTTGAAGACCGGGTATTTTCGAAAATGAAAGGATTACCTGTCGATTGTCTCTACACTGAGTTGCTCCGATATGGAGATTACCCTATGTGATGCGGAGTTCGAACGTGATTAGGGGATATTCGTATTTGCAAGGACTTTTTCCTTAATTGGATGAAGTGCCTTCAGTTCCATTCAGACCTAGGATGGACTTGTATGGATGTATGTCTGACATTGCACTTTGAGATATAAAGCTGGTTTCTATCAGATACATTTCTGTTTGGTGGCAGAGAATTTATTCTCTTGGCTTAACACCCTTCTTTGAGACGTACGAGCTCAGAGCTTATGTAGTCGATGGTTACTAGTGATATATTCCTAATTTGGTAATGTGACATGCTAAGTGCTGATCATTGGTTGATCGAAGCATGGGCTTGTGAAAAGCGTAGCTTTGTGGGACGAGACTTAATCGAACCTCACACCTCGAAAATGGTCGAACCAAGAAAGGATGCAACAAGGTTATGGGGATCCCCCTTAGGGTATGTGCATTTCCTTCTGGATAAAAAGTGGTATTCTGGTATGGAGCTTAGATATTTAACTTGTGTGGATAAAAAAGTGGTATTTTGGTACGGAGCCTAGATATTTACTTATGTGATTGTTGGAAATTGAGGCGCCTCGGTAAAGGTCGGTTATGGCCGGGGGATGGCATACTCGTGACAGTTAGTTACCTAGTTACAGAGGTAACCCAGCCTTGTGTTGGCAGAGATCTGGTTAGGTTCTCAGGGCGTCCCTCTAGAAGCGTACCCTTCGGATAAAGAAAGTTCCTTAGCCTTGACCATTTGTTAGAAATCCAATCACTCAATACGAGCCATGTACGGTTTTATTTGTAGAACCTTCCAACTACCATGGTAGCTATAGTATGCATACTATAATGGCATGTATGCTAGCTAAGATTAATATTATACTTTCGAAATGTTTTCACACTATGCACTAATAATAATATCAAAATGATTTTTCGCGTATCAAGCATGTTTGACTATCTTAAGGAGAAACCTTCCCCAAGTGTGCGATTGCATTGTGTGTGTGCCGGGAGACCTTATGGTTGTTTCATTTTCCAAAAAGCATAACAGATTTCTTTTTCTTTCCTTTTGGCAAAAATAACTGTTTTTAGATCTCACACCAGTCTCATGACTGACTCGGAGTTTATTGTTCCCTTCTCAAAACTCTGGATGCTTCTAATTTTCCACATGGGAAGCCTAGAGTCAGGTTATCGTTGTTCTGGAGCGAAGTCAGGAAAGTATGCTATGGAGATTAGCAGAAAAGCTGCATGGCAAGTCGTATTACATGTATATGATGTTATTTTTCCACTGTTATGTTGTATTCCGCTGTTGTGTTGCATATGACTCTGATGATGTAATGTATAAACAGATATAGTTCTTTTGTTTAAAGATTAGTCATTTTCTATTATATATTATTCCGCTGCGATTGTGAGATTTTGATATTGTTTCTATTTCTTCTACTACCTTTTTCTTCTTTAACCCTAATGATTTGGTTTCCCCACATTCTATTGTTCGGCATTTGATACAGCTGATGTATTGATGTCGATTTTAGGGCGTCGAAAAATCAGGTCGTTACAATTTGGTATCACAGCTGAAGGTTAAGCGAGAACCTTGGCTCTGGTGGGGGATTGCTCATTAGAGATAGAGTCAGTAGTACTCTAGAATGAGTTTGAGTGTAATAATAGATATGAACACGTATTTTATTGTGAATATAAAAAATTATTTTTATATTGTGTTGACTTATCGGTTGAGTGTTTATAGATTCTGGTCGATATATGGGACGCCATTTTATCGATAGGGGTTCCTAAATCTTAAACAAGATAAACCGACATAGTGTTGTTTAAAAATAGTGTAAATGAAATAATTTTACCCAAATTATTTTTGTATGTAAAAGGAATAATTTTCCGCAAATTATTATAGTATATATGGTTGCTTGGGTGTTAGAAAGTGATGGTATTAAATTATTATCATTGTTATTGAATAAGAAATAGAAATCATAACCAAAGGTAAAGAAATAAATTCATATACAAATCGGATTTGTAAATGTAAATTGAAAATGTGCTTTATAATTTGAAATAGAATTTCAGAGAAATTTGTGAAAATATTTTTGAAAGGAATTGGGGTATGAGGTTTGGGAAATTTAAATCCCTTTTTAGTTTGAAAGTGATTTTCAAAGGTTTTAGAAAAAGAATGGTGAAATTATTTGGGAAATATTTTTGAATTGGATATGAAATCTGGTGGGATTTGGAATTTAAAAATATTTGGAAAGTGTTTTTTGAAGGGATGAAAGCAACTAAACTCTTTTCGGTCGTTGGAAAATAATTCTGATGATGATCATGATATCATCGGTGTTCATTTTCGAGTTACCAAGAGAGGAATTGCTGCGAAATTGTTTTTGCAAAAGTTGAGTTTGATTTTGAGATAGTTTGATTTTGGATATAATTGATTTCAAAAATGATTTTGAAATCTTAAGTAATTATTTAAACTCTGGAATTTTATTTAAAAATGGTTATAGAATATTTATAAGTTTAAAAACTTATAAGGGTTTGGAAAAGATTAATTGGAATGGGCAAGCAAATAAATTAAAGAAAAAATTGAATTAAGAATGGAATTGAAAATTTGAGTCAAATAAAATGATGATATGGATTAGATATGAATGAAGGATAGTTGATAAAAATTCAGTATTCAGAATTTTTAGATAAACTGGATTCAAATGAAATTGAAATGTAAGTGAATATAAATGGACAAAAAACCAATGTGGTGTAGTAGAAAATAAATATAAGAAGTGTTTAAAATATTTATATTAAACTTAAATGAACGGTGAAATTCTTAAGTAAAATCTGGAATTGGGAAAATATACTAAGTAAGTATTTGAATGGGATAAATAAAAGTGTGGAAAATGAAAATTTTGGATAGAAATCAATATAAATGTGAATAAAAGAAAATTGATATAGCTAATAATCAAATAGAAATAAATACGTAGGATGTATGTATATTATTTTATTCATATAGCAATTTGATCCAGAAGAGTACATAATTTCGAGATAGTTATATCGATCCGAGTTGGGAATTTTCACTCGATTTTCAACGGCGAACCCTGGATATGGTTTTTTGGTTGATTCTAGAAATCTCTATTATAGTTTATGGCTATGCAAGGTGAATGATGGTTTTTGATCAAGAAACTAGATTCGAGTTCGCACCAGGAAGTCGGGGGGACAATACTAGTTTGGAAGTGAAATTGTGTGATCGAGTGAGCAATCGAATTTGGTATTGCGTATGGATAATATATGTGCATCGTATGGACTTAAATGAAATAAATATTGAGACTTTTGTAAAGAAATATGCAAAATGGTTTTGAATGTTGCAACTGGACATTATTGCTAAGTAGAATATACAGGTGTTATAAAGGAAAATGGAATTGGATTTTTGATTTTAGAAGATAAAAGAAATTTCTGTCCAAAAGATATGTATTTAAATTTTTGTATGCAATTTGATGATTTTCTGGTCTACCCACTTGGCATTTTGTTTTCTTTTATTGAATTCTGGAGGGCCGTAGTGGCATTTTGCAGTAGTACCGAGCTAGCCGCGCAAAGAAGATGCTAGTTAAATTTTTCAAAAATTTAGGGAGTTAGAAAATTTTTGAGAAATTTTTTGATAATTTAAAATTTGAATTTAAATTTAAATTTGAATTGTTGAGAAAAATAATATTGTTTGGAACTTATGGTTGAGGTTGGGAAGTTAGTAAGGATGAAGTATCTTTAATAAAAAATTGTTTTGGAAAGTCCAAACCATGGGGTTTTGGAAAGTTGTTAAAATAACTATTTGGATTGGGAAAATAGTGAACGAATTATGGATCATTCTTCTTAACTAGTAATTTCGGGGACGAAGTTCTTTTTTAAGGGGAGAAGAATGCGACGACCCAGAATTTTTGATATTTGAATTTGGAATATTCAATTGATTTTTAAATATTTAAAGGTTATTTTCAACTTGAATTTCAAATATCACTGTTTATTTAGTAGTTACATTATTGAATTTAATAATTTGAAATTGGGTAAAATATTGAATCTTCATTTTTAAGCTGATTAAAAATATTTAAAAGGCTTGGAAAATTGATATTTATAATATTAAAGATAATATAACTGTTTAAAATTGAAATTTGAAGTGTTTGTTCAGTTTCGAAAATATATCGTTTAAATCGATATTTAAAAATAGCGTTCCGAGGCACAGTCTCGGATTTCGGCAAAACCAGATTCATTGGATCCGTAATAGTGTATTATTATCGGGTTTCAATTTTCGTAATGTTTGGAGTGATCGTATAATCGTACGGAAGGAAAACTCGCTGAAATCTACATCAAAAATTCAGTTTAATAATTGGTCCCAAAAGCTATCTTCTCCATACGATTGAATTTGGACTCGAAACTTTTTCCATTGCGTTCGGAATAGGGGCTTAACATTATAAACATCTTGCGGCACGTCTCGATAGGATGCAAAAATTTTAAGCTACGATTTCATGACAATTTAAATTTGAATTTAAATTTAAAAAAAATTAATATTGCATTTGATAATGTGGCAAGCCTTTGCAACATGTATGGAGAGTTAAAGCATGTGTCTACATTTAGGGACACGCGTAATTTTTTTTAAAATTTATATGTTAACGTAAAAACAGTTAAAAATAATAATAATAACCCGAGCCATGCTTTTATCTTAAAATCGAAATTGAACTTCAAAGAGAAAAAATGGCGATTGAACAAAAATCAAATCATTCCCAAATCGAACAAAGTCGTGTTCATTCAAATGGGGGGCACTCGACCGTGAATCGACAAGATATGGCTGAGCATCTCAATTCAATCGAACAGGGTCGATGGTGTCGGCTGTTTTTAGGGAAAGGTCGCGATCGAGTTTGGTGGCAAGGAGCTCGTGATTGTGGAGTTTGGCGCTATCGTATGAGGTGACTATCTTGAGATGGATGGGTAGCGGCACGCATGGAAGAGTGCAGCGACATAGAAATCGCGAGCAACTAGGGTTTCATGAACACGATTACGACGTGGGGCGCGACATGTCGTGTTGAAACAAGGAATCATGATCGTTGGTTGGAAACATAGGCGAAGGTTGTTCATCGATGTGGGAATGAGCATCTCGAGTAGGTATTTTCAGTTTATTGATTTGAATTTTATATAATTTATATATATATATATATATATATATATATATATACAGGAAACAGAAGATACATGTGTATATATATAGATAAAACTAGATTTTTAAATTTACAACAAGAGATGAAACATACTTTTTTTCCAGTTTAAAAATTTATATTAAAGCATGTATATATGTTAACATATACAGTAGGAAAGGTATAAATATATGCATGCACATGCCTATTTAATCTAATTAGGTATATAGTTTAGATTCTAAGAAATATAAAAGAATTGTTAAAAAAATTGGAATTTTAAATGAAACCTGTGTAGTTTATTTTTATAAGTACATAGCTTCAAAAGAAAATAGATATACACATTCTTAAATCTACTAGTTCTTTTACGTAATATATTTTTGTGTGATTAATTTGATTAATAAACTTATTTAATTTATTTAGCTACTAAAAGATTTTTAAGAGGAAAACTATTGGTTTAAATTAAATTATTAGTTAATTAAATTTATTAATATGGTAATTGATTAGTTGAAAATTAAATAAATAAATGGTAATTGATTTTCCAATCGTTCAAAATACTAATCAACTATGTAATGTTTATACATGGTCGAAATTGTAATAAAATCAAGCCAGAATGGGAATGGATTGCAAACGACAAAATTAAAAGTGAGATCTCCTCACTCAATCGGAATAGTTAGAATTTAAATAATTGATTGATTGTTTAGATGTAATAGTTTATAGGATAGTATATATATATTGGAGCGATTGATTCCTGCATTATATAGCGGATGAGACCCTATGCACCCCGCATAATAGCGGATGATACCTTATACCGTGATATCCCGCCTTGAAGCATGATTGGTATTTTAAATTGTTGTGCTAACATCTGTGGATGCAAGAAAACAGGTTGGAGGGATCCAACCGGATTCCTTAAATTGTTTGAATTTATTTCATATGCTATGATATGATTTGTTGATAAACTGTGATTGATTTTATTGATAATTGGAATTATTGAAGGTTATGGTTTGGCCGAATATTTTTTGGTATTTTAAAATACCAAAAATATAAAATTGGATTTTTGGAAGGAAATTAAAATAGAGAATTTTAAGTAAAATAATTTTAGAGTAGTGGATAAATTAAAAGAAGGAATTTGGAACAGATTTTAAATGGTTGGGGAGAAATAAAGAGATAATTTTGAAATCAAGTATGGAATTGATGTTTCTGATGTAAATGGAATTTAAGTCATAAATATAGGTGTGAATATTGGATTAATGGGTTTTGAAATAAATTTGGATAAGTAAAGGAATTTATTTTAGAAGGGAGTAAATTTTGGAAATCGATTTGAAATTTGATTTAGTACTCGAAACTGTGTTTTAAGAAAGAAGAATGAGACCATGGAATTTATAAACTGGGTTTATAAATAGAAATAATTTATCAGTGGATATTTGGAAATATAAATTCACGATGGAATTTATAAAGGAATGGGTAACTTTTTTAAAATAAACATTTGTTTATTTTTATAAGTGTGGAAAGAAAATTTATGAATTTGGGATGCAAATTTGAGATAAATCGAGAAGGATCTATTAATTGATTTAAATGGACTATTTTGGAAAGGAAAGTTTATTTTCCCTGGAAAGCCGAGCATGTTTTCAAAGGAGCTTTAAATTATATACTAAAAGTTCTAAAGTTTGTTTTAAAAAGAATATTTTTAGGGAAATTATTTTCTTAAATTTTTTTTAAAATTTTAAAGTAAATATTTATTAAGTTAATTGTTGAAGTGATTATTTTAAAGATTTAACTAGTATTTGATTTAGAAGATGGTTATTTAAATAATTATACTCTATCTAATAATTTTATTTTTAAAATTTAGTTTGGGGCTTAAGTTTTACATGAAATATTAGTATAAAAATTCATAACTAATACTTTAAACAAATGTTTTAAAATAGTTTTATTTTAAGTGTTTCCAAGTATATATTTTGGGATAAGTGATTTAAATTATTTTAAAGTTTTCGGACTTGGCAAATTTTCAGTGGAAATAAACAATATTTGGAAATTTATTCTACGAGAGGAAAGTGATTTGGAAATTGTTTTTAAAGGGTTGAAGTGTAGAAATATATCTTGTGAAGATAAATATAAATAAATAAATAATTTAGAGAAATTATTTAAATCTGATGATTATTGTGAATGTTATTTGATAGTTAAATAATCGACTACAAATATTGGCCTTTAAGACAGCATTTGAATTTCGATGCGACCGGGGGTCGGATTCAAAATGGTTATCCGAAAACCACATCGAATCTTAATGATGGATCTTTTGTTTAAAGGATTGAAAATGGAAATTTCCTGTGACTTACCTATGATATGAATGTATCCGCTTGTTTTTAAAAATAAGCGCTCATTATTCGGTAAAGCCGTGGGAGGACATTAAGTCATAAAACCCATTCAGAATAAAGATACGACGAAATGGGATTGCATTTAAAGACGGTGGTTGAAGACCGATTATTTTCAAAAACGAAGGGATTACCTGTTGATTATCTTTGCACTGAGTTGCTCCGGCATAGAGATTACCCTATGTGATGGAGAGTCCGGGTGTGATTAGGCGATATCCGAATTTGTAAGGACTTTTTCCTTAATTGGATGAAGTGCCTTCGGTTCCATTCCGACCTAGGATGGACTTGTATGGATGTATGTCTAACATTACACTTTGAGATATAAAACTGGTTTCTATTAATTACATTTCTGTTTGGTGGTGGAGAATTTATTCTCTTAGCTTAACACCCTTCTTTGAGACATACGAGCTCAAAGATTATGTAGTTGATGGTTACTAGCGATATATTCCCAATTTGGTAATGTGGCATGCTAAGTGCCGATCATTGGATGATCGAAGCCTGGCTTTTGTGAAAAGCATAGCTTTGTGGGACAAGACTTCATCGAACCTCACACCCCGGAAATGGTCGGAACAGGAAAGGATGTAGCAAGGTTATGGCGGTCGCGCCCCTTTGGGTATGTGCATTTCCTTCTGGATGAAAAGTGGTATTCTGGTATGGAGCCCGGATATCTAACTTGTGTGGATAAAAAAAAGTGGTATTATGGTATGGAGCCTAGATATTTACTTATGTGGTAGTTGGAATATGGGGCGCCTCAGTAAAGGTCGGTTACGACCGAGGGATGGCATACACGTGACAGTTAGTTAACTAGTTACAAAGGTACCCGGCCTTGTGTTGGCAGAGATCCAGTTAGGTTCTCGAGGCATCCCTCTAGAGGCGTACCCTTTGAATA
The DNA here is from genome assembly GCA_030765085.1 of Allium cepa. Lineage (NCBI taxonomy): Eukaryota > Viridiplantae > Streptophyta > Magnoliopsida > Asparagales > Amaryllidaceae > Allium > Allium cepa. Next base: position 952,433,252 of record CM060941.1, on the reverse strand, counting down.
TACGAAGTTCCTTAGCCTTGACCATTTGTTGGAAATTCATTCACTCAATATGAGCCATGTACGGTTTTAGTTGTAGAACCAGCCTAACATGGTAGCTATAGTAGGAATACTATAATGGTATGTATGCTGGCTAAGATTAATATTATACTTTCGAAATGTTTTCTACACTGGCACTAATGATAATATCAAAAGGATTTTTCACGTATCAAGCATGTTTGACTATCATAAGGAGAAACCTTCCCCTAGTGTGTGATTCCATTGTGTGTGTGTCAGGAGACCTTATGGTAGTTTCATTTTCCAAAAAGCATAACGGATTTCTTTTTCTTTCCTTTTGGCAAAAATAACTATTTTTAGATCTCATACCAGTCCCATGACTGACTCGGAGTTTATTGTTCCCTTTTCTAAACTCTAGGTGCCCCTAATTTTCCACAAGGGCAGCCTAGAGTCAGGTTATCGTTGTTCTGGAGCGAAGTCAGGAAAGTATGCTGTGGAGATCAGAAGACAAGTTGGATGGCGAGTCGTATCACACGTATATGATGTTATTTTTCTGCTGTTATGTTGTATTCCGCTGTTGTGTTGTATATGACTCTGATGATGTAATGTATAAACAGATATAGTTCTTTTGTTTAAAGATTAGTCATTTATCTATTATATATTGTTCTTCCGTGATTATGAGATTCTGATATTGTTTCTATTTCTTCTCCCACCTCATTCTTCTTTAACCCTAACGATTTGGTTTTCCAGCATTTGATACAGTGGACGTATTGACGTCGATTTTCGGGCGTCTAAAAATCGGGCCATTACATACTTATATCTTTTATATATCCAAAACATATTTTGAAATTTAAAATTAAGATTTATTTATCAAAATAAATGTGTAGTAAAGCTACTACAGTTGTCTTCCTATTTAGAAACTCAAAAATGATGTCGATGATATGGCCGTCATCACCGGAATTATTTTCCAGCGACAGAAGAGGAGAGTACAGAACTTATTTCCTTTTGATTTTTTTTAATTATTTCTTCCAAATTACTTTGAAAATATTTTTTTCCAAAATTACTTCCAAATAATACTAATATCATATTCTAAAATCTTCTGAAAACTTATTTCAAAACCCAGAACATAAGTCTTCAAATTTCAATTCATATTCACTTTTATTTATAAGTCATATTCTGCAACTAATATTTACAAAATTTCGCTTCCTAACTATCATATCACATACAACTACATCCATTTATAAAAATTATTCTTTTTTATACAAAATATAATACTATGTAAAATTATTTCATTTACCTATATTTTAAAATAATATTGTGTCGGTCTGCCCTATTAAGTGTTTAGAAATCTCTATCGATGTCATAACGTCTTATGTACCGACCAGAATTTATAAATACTAAATAGAACAAATTAACACAATATAAAACATTTTTATAGTACTAACAAGTACGCTCTCCCATATATACACACACTCAGACAAACTCATTATATGGTATTACTACCCTATCTTTAATGAGTCAGACCCCCACAAAGCTAAGGCTATCGCTAACTCAAAGCTCTGATACCAAATGTAGTGGCACACCTTTTCGGACGGTTTAAATTGACAATAAATCACAAATGTTAAACTCAAACCATTCAAAAGGGAGGATTGTTATTGGGTAAATAAGAAAAGAAGAGAAAAGAATGAAAAAACAAAACACAGAATCTCATAGCGGAATGACAAAATATAATAATCAAAGAAACAATTCATGAAGTTGTTTTACAAATACATTTGATTACACTTTTACAATTCAATCAGAGTTATATATACAGTAGGTACAATAAGATAATGCAGTGGAATAACATGATGCAGTGGAATAATTATAATAAATAATGGACTCATCTTCATCCTCCAAAATAAAATAGTCTTCAATACACTGAAAAACTCAGACTGACCCGGGCATAATGAAAAGACAAAACATTCGATTCAGAACTAAAAGATCTTATGCAAGTTGAATCAAAATAAGTAAATATGTGTGTAATGGCTTTAGAGATGTTTATAGGATTTTACATCTCCTATCAAGTGTCTAACGTGCATACAATAACTTAAGAGATTTTCAGTATTTCATCTTCTAAGGATCCGTTAGACTATCTATATACATAATACAATATGCTATTATAATACGTCTATAGTAAAGTAAAGTATTGAAATAGCATTAAGGCACTACCCATATCCCCCTTAACACATTTTAAATAAATGTCGTAGTCCATATAGATACTGTAAGCTCCACCAAACCAGTGGTTTACTCAGGGAGCACTCCATAGGTACGATACAAACCAAAGTTGTATTGGGCTCAATCAGGATAAATATGACAAGGCACATGAGGCAACGCCTAGGGTAGGATACTACGATTTTGCGGATCCAGACTACTGGTAACGCATAGCAGCTACTACCACCCAGCTTGAGACACACTTCCATAATCAAATCAAAGGGTGGCCACCAAATCAAATCACAAAGTAATAGATATGGTTTCGAAGAAGCATGCTCAATAGAGGGAACGACCCCACTTGGCCCGGCATGGCTCCTGTCTTAGTCATTTTAATTATGACCCAAAGGTCAAGGCTATCCATCAACGTTCTCTTAGTTCATTCCAGAAGAATTCGCCAAACTATCCTACTTCATTCTAGATTCTCCACCACGTGCACAATTGCTAAACTGGATTTCGGTATTGGCAGAGAATATGACAATATCTGATCCCGGACTCTTTAACAACCAAATGCTTATTTCACACCATGGTCATTTATACAAAACATTTCAACAAAATTCCAAGTTACAATTTCAATCAATACTAAAATATTTAACTTCAATTATATTTTAGTTTTGAACATTTAACAACAATTTCCATCAAATTATCTCAATTTCAAAATCATATCTTTAAAAATTCCATAAACAAATAGATTTAATAATCTTATTAGATATTATTCTGTTAAATTAGACTAAATTTACAATTTAATCTTATTTCCTCTTTCCTTATTTTATTTATTAGAGTTGTTATAAAATCTATATTAATTATATTAAATTTTTGTTTATTAAAGTTTTTGTATAAAAATATGTATTCATTATATGCAATTAAAACTAAATTTACTCTACTAAATCAAATCTAAATTAATTATATGAAGTTAAATCTAAATTAATTATATTCAATTTAAAATATATGTTTCGAAAAGATATTAAATATCTTGATAAATTAAATTTAAATTATTCATATTATATATTTAAAGCTAAAAAAATTATAAGTTAAAATCTAAGTTTACATTTAAAACCATATATTAGCTATAATTTAAAACTTCGAAACATATAAAATAATTCATTTTCCAAATATGAATTTTAATAAATCATTAAGCTATATTTATAAATCAAATTTATTAAATCAAACATACTTTAGAATTTTGGAAAATAATTTACATGGTGTCCGTATATAATTTTCTACCCTATGATCAAGTGATACGAGTATATATTATTTCAACCCGTAATAATTTAATTTTCCAAATATATACCATTTCAGCCCGTGTCTCGAATCACATTTTTGCAAATCCATAAAATTGCTCGGGTTTATCATTTCAACCCATAAAGAATTTTCTCTAATCTATAAGATCATTCGAGTACGTGTAATTTCAACCCATGGTGATTTTTTTATAACAACAAACTAAGGAACTTACAATGTGATAACGATATATAAATAAACATACATCCAATCACCCAAAAATATCAATAAATAAGCATCCATCACGATCATCATTCAAACCAATCAATAAATCTCAACATATAAACTGGTAATCATTATCAAGTATTTAACTGGCAATTAATTTCAATATTAGTTGAAATGGAAATTTAATTCAATATAAATCAAACTAAACTTAAATGACAATTAAATATACCAAATAGCAATCAATCAATTTCTAATCACATCATAAATTTAATTTAACTGACATAAGATGGTTTAGCATTTTTGAGTGGGCTAAAACACTCACCTTTGATTTATTGTTAATTAAAAATCCAATCAAGGCCCAAAATTGAACGGTCTCAGAATGTAGCCAAACCAGTTTCAAAATGTTTGGAATTTCGATATAATCGCAAAGGAGAAAACCATGTATGAATCCGAGCTCATATGAAAAGTTATGCATGTTAGAACGATTAAATTTATATTTAGTTTTAAAATAAATCAAAGGGAAATTTAGTAATATATCAATTGTAACCCTACCCAGCCAACCCTCGTTACCTTTGTTCATGCGACAAGCTTCAGCTGCCAGAAAACATCCATGATCGCACATGCCTCCGCTCACCCATACTCCGATCAGACAACGCCTATGACACCCCTTGGTCGCGCCGCCCCTCCCATGCGAACACTGCCACCTCTGGCTCCTCCGAGCTGAACCACCGCCATATGCCTATGAGTGGTTTTCTGGCCAACTCGAGGCGATTCTAAACAAAACTCACCACATGAATCGACTCTATTTGATAAGCTCTACGCCATGTTACCCTCTGATTGTTCCAAAGCCGAAGATCCACCGTTAAACGACAAACCCTAATACGAACGGCCGAGAATAAATCGATGACTTCTGGCTAATCCGTGACTCGAATAAAAAAAATGCAATAATAGATTGCAATTGTCAAAAGCTTTTCAATGATATATAATTAATATGATTTGAGGAGTTTGAATTTTTGAAATTAGATTTGAAATTGAATTTAGGAATTAGGGTTTTGATATTTTAACATTTGAGAAGGATGAATAGATGGAAATAATAGTATGTACAGAAATAAGAAAAGGCGGCTAGGGTTTCAAAAAAGAAATCTATTTATATAGACAAAGAATGATAGGAATGAATGGACAGATCAATTTGTGTTGAAACGATGACAACGACTCGAAAAGCCCATTTTGTTCCTGAAACGAAAATGGGTAATCCAATATATCGAAATATAGGTTATCGATATTTTTAAACTCAATGGAACTAGTTTCAAATCCTAATTCTATCGTAAATAGGAGTTAGCTTTTAAAATCAAATTATTTTAATTGAATCCATTATATTGATTTTTACACATTTCGAGCCGCACAATCAGATGATAAGTCTGATTGCTACGAAACTAGAAATCCTTTAATAATTCACTATTACGGATTTGATGAAACTAGTTTCGTCGAAATCCAAGATAGTGGCCAAAATGGCTATGTTTACACGTTATTAAATAAGTTATTATTAAATTGGCTAAATCACTTTTAAATTCATATTAAAAGTTAACAATTTATCATTTTTGATTAACCAGGAATCTATAAACTTTTACAACACAATTTTCCATGTTAAATCCAATATTTAAATATTACATAAATTTCAACGTTTAATTACAACTGTGATAAAATCCCAATTAATTATATTTTAGTATCAATCAAATTCTTATATTTTGATTCTCAATTTTATTTATAAATCATGAATATCATATGAATATAATTAACATCAGTTTACACTCTATTACATTCAAATTATACATTTATCATCTAAACTCATATTAACTATAATATTTCAATTTCATTAATTCCATTAATTGCCAATTTAATTCCTTATTTACAATTATAACCAAATTAAGTTCACAATTATTTAAATTGATTGAAATTACCTTAAAATAGTTGTCAATAAACTTCAAACAATAGTATTAAATCATATTCTAATTATTTTCTCATTGATAAATCATAAATTTTATCTCTCACGATATTAAATTTCAAAATCTTATTCATTGAACTATTTTTAATTATAAAAAAAATACGGGTCGTTACAACCTTGTCCCCTCACAGTTGATCGCGACTTGTAGCTCTCATAGCTATAATAAATAGATGTGAATTGCTTGGGCTACCTTGAGCACCTCCGACGAACAGTAATCGACTTCTTATCGTCTTACGAATCCAATCACCCCTTGATTTTACCTCCTGCTGTAACAACCCTAGTTTGGAGATTATCTTTCAATATTGAATTATAATGATAATTATAATTTAATATTGTGAATTAAATTAAATTTGGAGAAATTAAATTGTTTATTTGGAATAAACAATGAATTTTGGAATTTAAAACGAGAAAATGAAATTCCAAGCTTTATTTTATTTGTTTGGGTTAATAATGAATGGAAAATAATTTTTATTTATAGAAATTGCAATAATTTTATTGATTATTGCCAATTACTTCTTTTAATAATTTCTAAAGGAAGTATTTGATTTTTAAAGGTTGTTTATTGAAATAAAAAGTGAAAATCAGGTTAAAAATAAGTTTTGGCTATAATTAATGGTTTGAAATGGTTTGAAGTATTTTTCTAAGTGATAACATAAATTTTGTGGAATTTTAGGAGTTAAAAAAAATGGTTTTATTCATTAATTTGAGTAAATAGTGAATTCATGTTAAATAAAGGAATTTAATAATAACAAAATATTTAAAAATAAAAATTAATCTTTTTATATGTTATAAAATGTTCTAATTTGAATGTATACAGGTTTTCACATTTTTTTGTGTGTAATTATGAAGAGAATGAATTTTATTTGTGTGTATATGTAATATACACACATATTTTTGGTTAAGTATTGATTTTATCCTTATGCCACCTTATATTTCTTTTTATTTTGGGTCCAATTCAGCCCAATACCACATAACCAAGTAAGAAATGAGAAACAATTGTACGTTCATTTCTCATGCTTCTTCTTCCTCCTTCAGCCTGAAAGAAAATACAGGAAGCCTCTTCCTCAAAAATCAAACAAAGCCAATTTCTTCAAATTAATTCAACAAACTAAATCTTTTTGCAATCTAGAGTTAAATCGAAGGTAATCTAACTCCAAAATACTTAATTTCATCAAAATCTCTGATCTATGGAAAGATTTCAAATTTAGTTGTTTGCATGTTATTTTCTCTTCCTCTACGGGTTCATAAAGGCTCAAATCTTGCCAAAGCACTTCGATTTCGCTACAAAATCCGAGCTTTTGCATCAAATCAGCAAGGTGAGAACAATATCTCATAAATACTAGCTAAATTGCTTGTGAAATTGCTTGAATTTGTTGCATATGTGAATGTTTATTCAATATATAGTCTATTTTCGTTTCTGGCCTAAAGTGCCAACTTTGGCTATCCATAACTTTCATCCCCGGCAACGAATGCTGCCGAATCTTTTTCTCGGTCAAGTTTATATGTTAAACTTCATTTCTGCAAAGTTTGGTTGTGGTCATTTGGGTGTTCAAATCGTCACCGCAAAATCAGTGCACAGCCTGCAAATATTCTGTGCACATTTTGTTTTCTGAGTTGTTGCAAACATGGACTGAGTCCATGTTTGAGACATCATATCTCTTTCGTTTCTTTCTCAAATTGCACTATTTTTTTTTCTTCAAAGATGAAGTTCTCTACTTTTTGCATACCAAATTACAGGTCATTTTGACATAGACAGCTTATATAAATCTGCTGTCAAACTTGGACATGGACCACTTTTTGCCCAGAGTTCAACAGTGAAACACTGTCTGGGTTCAATTTTGAGAGATCATAACTTTCTCAAATTTTATCAAAATTGCATCATTCTATTTTTGTTTAAGGGTTGATGTTTTCTACTACATGTGTACCAATTTTGAGCACAATCTGATGCAATTTGATTACTTGTTTTATGACTGAAATTTGAGTCCAGGAGGGTTTTAGGCCTCCACATTTATTTGGTTTTTGAACTGTTGCTAACATGGCCTGAGTCCATGTTTGTGACAGCATAACTCATCGGTTTCAAATCGGATTTGCGTGATTCTTTTTGCAAATTGAATTAGGAATGTTTATTTACATTCTTGTAAAGTTTCATGAAAATCTGGATTGGTTTGCTATTTCTAAACTGCTGTCGAACTTGTACTCGCAGCTTGTTAATTCAGTGTTTTAAACCTTGTTTTGGTCCGACTTTGAAACGATGCAAATTCTTCGTTTCAAATCGGATTTGAATGATTCTTTTTGAAGATTGAAGTAGGAATGTTGAAATATATTCATACCTAATTCCATGTCATTTGGAATCTGTTTGTAGGTCCAAACCTGCTGTCGAACTTGGGTTCGCAGCATGTTGTCACCGGTTTTTATACTAAATAATTTCTGGCTTTTTCTGATATTTTTCGATTTCTTTGAGATTTTTCTCTAAATTCCATACACGTGTTTTATAAAGCATTACAAAGTGTTTTTCAAATAAATTGACTTCTGAAATTATAATTTAATATTATTTTTAAGTATTAAATTAATTACTCCATAATAGGAGAATTTCAAATGCAATTTCTAAAGAGATTTTGAAGCGTTCCTCAAACTCGTTTTCTACAACTTAATTTATATATAAAACACACAATTTTGCACTTCGAGCGAAGGGGGAGGAGAATTAAATGATTGGATAAAATGCGTGCTATGAACACGTGCGTTTATCTTTTCGGTTAATTCCTAATCTATTCGTTTGATCGTTTTGACCTTTGGGTCTGGTTTACCAATGAGATGAGGTAAACTTTGTACTTCTTTGAGTGTGGAATTAACTAATGGTTAGTAAACTTTTTAGTGAGAATGTGTGGTATGTGACACACGTGAACACTTTTTGGGTTCCTTTCCGAGAGTTTGTGACACATATTGCCAGTTAGTGGTGTCCAGTACTGGGCCTCCGGACCTTCGCCACAACGGTTTGTTGCCTTCGGGTTTGTGCCTTTGGGTTTGTTGTCTTCGGGTTTGTTGCCCTATAGTATCGCTTTTGGAGTTGGTCCATCGTCATTGCTCGAGAGATACTTGGGTTTGTTGCCTTCGGGTTTGTTGCCCTATAGTATCGCTTTTGGAGTTGGTCCTTCGTCACCGCTCGAGAGATACTTGGGTTTGTCACCTTCGGGCTTGTAGATCCTTGTTTTTACAGTACTGAGCACGTGCATCTTTTGTTTCATTGATATTTATATTTCCCCAGAGTATCGCTTTTCGGAGTACGTCTTTTGAACCACTCGATACATAGCGATTACCTTGTGGAAACTTGTGTTACCTTTATTGGTATTTGTTATTTGCCTTTTTGGCTTGATTTGGGATATTCATATCCTTTGTTTATTGAGTTGCCGATGATATGAGGCTTGTTACGATTCATCTTTTATTAGATGATCGAGTTATCTCTTTTAGTTATATTTGTGGTACTTTATGATCTTGCATGTTCATTATCATTTAGCTTATCTAACTGATTTGTTTAGCTAGACTAACCGGTGTATTTTATACTTGGGTCGGACCGAGGTGTTTCAGGTTAGGTACCTTTTGACTTAGCTTATTCTGCCTCTGCATGGACTATTATGCTAGCTCTTTTTGTTATAGCTTTTTGTGTGGTCCTTTTTGGTTTGCTACTCTGATATGTATATTCTTTTGACTCGTGTTTGTACTGTGGTCGTCATACCACATATGTGATGTATCATTTTGTGTACTTTGTGATGGATTTGTGTATGTGTGTATCTATGGGATTATCTACTATTCTGTGATGTGTTTTGCATTTGAGTTGTTGTATTTTGTTCTGATAGATCCTATAGCCACCTATGGCTTTGTATTAAGTATTTATTGGATATGTCGATCCACTTGAATCAGGAAAAAAATGGCATTGTCGATGTATTCAATAGATATTTAATACAATGCTATAGATGGTTGCTCCTATCCAGCCCTATTCTCGGCATTAGCAGACAGTATTATTCAGTAATGCTCTTTGTTGATGTGGGTCTCAGGGTGGGGCGTTACACCTTCCGTCATCTATGCTTCATGGCCCCTCTATCACAACACTACAAGGCACATGTTGTGACCACCATCCCTCCGCCAAACAGCTTAAACCTCATTGATCAACTCGCCTTCGGCCAACTAGCATAGTGCCACCCTTACTATAATTTAACACCACCTGAATTGCCACTTCTGCCGAGCCCTTATTCGCTTATAAATATTTGAGCACGACCAAACTTCATGATACAAACAATACATGCCAACACAAAGTCCTTCTCACCGCGATCCCAATGGATCTAACGACGTCGAATTAAGATGCCTATAGCTCACTAAAAATTAAAAAAAGAAGAAGAAGGGAAAAAGAGGCGGCTAATTTTAATTAGCGGGGAGGAAGAGGAAAGTGATAGCTAGGTTAATTTTATGGGGGTATTTATAGGAATGGAGGAGTTTATTTAACGTTTAAGAATATTAATAAGTTAAAATAATATGCTTACGTTTCGGATAGACTTGAATATCGATAAGCATGGAACATGAGAATCATTATGCTTTTTTGTTTTATACCATTCTGTTTATTGGGCAGGTAATCATACTATTTTATTTCATCGGGAAGGTTATTATACTATTCTTTTTTATTAGGCGGGTCATTATACTATTTTTTATATTAGGAAGGTCATTCTACTATTTTGTTTTGTTAGGCAGGTTATTATACTATTTTGTTTTATTACATTCAATTCTCTTAAGTTTCTACTACGTATTTCGAGTTCATATGACCATACAGCACGTCCTACCATCGTAAATTTCATTGGGAGACAACAACCAATTATTCCGGATCTAATGACACTAGTTTCGTCAAAATCCAAAACAACGCCCCGGGATTATAATTTTACGCGTTAGTTAAAAGGAATTTGTAACGACCCGTAAATTTTTGATAATTAAATTTAGTTAATTTAATAAGTTTAGCGATTTAATATTAGGAGAAATAAAAATTTGTAATTTAATAATGAAATAATGACTAAAATGAAATGTAACAGTGTTAATTATAGTCAACCATTAACAATTTAAATGAAATTCCAATTAATTAAAGTGGTTTAGATGTTATACTTGGTTATAAATTGAATATAAGAAAACAAGTGTAAATATTGAATCACTTAATGGAATAATATATAATTAACAGAAATTGAATAAAATCAGCGTCAGTAAGTAATGCTAACATTTGGTTGTAAATAATAACTTATTAATTTGACTAAATGCAAATGGTGGTAAATTATTATATGTTACCTATTTATTTAGTTTGTTAAATTAAATTGGAAATCAATTAAAATTGAATGGAATTAAATGTTACATTGATGGGTTTAAGACAATAAATGCAACTTGTGAATGTAATAAAATATATAAATGTAAATTATATTCATAAGAAAATAATCGATTTAATAAAAGATTTGAATCAAGATAAATAAATTAATTGGGATCTTAAATTTTAATTAATGTATAAATTTGATAAAAAATTCAATATAAATGGAAAGATAGTAGTTAATACAAATAAAGATGGAAATCAGACGATATTAATATAATGAAAGATAAACAAATGTTAACTATGTTATTTGAGTAATGATTGATTGAATATAAAGTCCAAAATCAAATTAAAATATTTATTGGAATTAAATTATAATAATTTGGATTTAATTACAGTTGAAATTGAACACTGTAAATAGGACAATTTTAAACGCTGAATTGGTGTGTAAACTTTTTTTTGAATTATTATAAATGTCTAAGAAATCAAAAATGATGAAATTTGTAGGTTAATAAATATTGAATTAAACATTGAAATAATTAATTTAATATTAATTAATTTAATTAATTTGAAAATAGTCATTTTGGCCACTGTCTAGGATTTCGATGAAACTTGTTTCATTGATCCGTAACGATGAATTATTGTAAGGTTTTAAGTTTCGTAGCGATTGGACTTGTCATTTGATTATACGGACTCGAAATGCCTAGAAATCAATTTAATTGTAACCAATTTGAAATAAGCTGATTTTAAATTAACTTCTTCATACGATGGAATTTGGACTTGAAACCTATTCCAATGAATTTAAAAATATTGAAAACATCTATTTTGATATATGGGATGACCCATTTTCGTTCCGAAGACAGAACAGGCTTTTCAGATCGTCTATCGTTCAACTTCCAAATCAAATCTGATCCTTTCATTTCCATTTATGATTTTCCTATAAATTGTCCGTTATAAACCCTAACTACTTCTTATTTTCATTTTTCTATACGTACATTTCCTTTTCAACTCCTTATGCCAATGGCAGACAAACCTAAAACCAAATTTTCAATTCAATTACAAATCAAAACCAAATCAAAAAAATTCAAACTCCCCAAACCCTATCAAATTTTGTATCCATTTGAATCTCTCGACGAGCGCAAGGCAAATCTGCAGTCGGTTTTTTCAATTTGGGTTTCGATGTGCCTAGAATTCAATGGTCAATTCTCGACCGTCCGTTTCATCACGATCGACTGCAACTGATCGTCGATTGAAGGATATTGGGCTGTAGGGATCGTTGTATGCAGCTCATCGGTGCTTGTAGTTCGTCGTTTCAACCGTCAGATGGGGTGCTAAAAATCGATTAGGTTTTGAAACATTGACGGCAGTTGGGTTGAGAACGGCACCGGAAGCTACCTGTTGGTGGCCGAATGTAACTACCCGCATATTTATCGATTTTATACTTAAATATTTTATTTAAATATTTTGTCGTTGATCGGATATTGGTCCGGAAAGCTACTTTTTGCAAATGGTCAAATTAGGACCCGAGACCACTTCCATTGAGTTCGAAATGCCGTTTACAATCTTTTTAAGTATAAACTTTGATATGTTTGGGGTTAGTGGAATTTCACTAACTTTCCCCGCTTTGGACTTTGGGTTGGTTTAGCCTATTAAACCTAAGTTCCAACCCCTTCTCCTCATCTCTTCATAAATTCCTACCTAACTCTAGTTTTAGCATTAATGGTGAGAGGAAAGGGAAATTAAAATTTCAAGCCCAAGTTCATTAGCAAATTCAACATCCAACTCCAAAGTCAAAGTAAAGACATTGGATTCACGCTTGTAGTTGCTTCTCTATTGACTTCAAGCTTCTTCTTCATTGAATTTGTGAAAAGGTGATATTTTTATCTCACAATTCTAGTCTATAACTATATTGGACTATTGGGAATGATTCCCCATCACTTTAGCATGTACATTTGCATTTGGTTTGGATTGGATTGGCGAAAAACTCCAACTTTTAGTGAGTTTGGTGAAAAATTTCATTTAGGTCGCACTGTCTCGGAATTAGGTCATTCTGGTGGAAAATTCACCTTGGAGTAGGTCGCAAGGTCGTAAGTCGTAGGTCACTCGCCTTTAGGTTATGCCCCTTTAGGTCGCTCGGCCTTGCTTACCTCGTTAGGTCGCGTGACCTTAGGTCGTTCCCCTTTAGGTCGTATGACCTTAAGTTGTTCACATGGGTTAGGCCTTTAAACCATTAGGTCGCTCGAATGAGTTAGGTCGTTGGACCTTAGGTCGTTTACTCTTTAGGTCACATGTTCCACCAGGTTGCGTGAACCCTTAGGTCGTTGGACCTTATTCCCTCTTAGGTCGGCAACCACTAGGTCGTTTGCCTTACTTAACTCGCAAACACCGTTAGGTCGCAAGCCTTTAGGTCGCATGAACCCTATCTTCCTTAGGTCGTTGGACCTTGTTTCCTTGGGTCGTTACACCGTTAAACCGTTAGGTCGTAGAACTCCCTAACTCGCTCGGCCTTGCCTTCGTTAAGTCGCGAGACACGTTAGGTCGTGCATCACCTTAACTCGCTCGACCTTGTTTAGGTCGTTAGGTCGCGAACACCTCTAGGTCGCTCGACCCCTTATACTCGTAGGTCGCTCGATCCTATCCTCCCTTAGGTCTTCACTAGGTCGTACCGTTTTGGACGGGGCGCAGCCCCGCACCCCGCCGGGGGCGCTGCCCCGGACCCCCACAACCTAACCGGGCAGGTCGAACCCCGTAGAGGGGGAGTTTCCCCCGCACCCCCACCATGGGGCGTTGCCACCCACTGGACCCCCCATTCGTAGGGGATCTTATTTGAAAAACATTCAACAGAACTTGCTTTGTTGAGATGCTGAGTTGACCATTCTTCGAGACAAACTATCTTTGGCTTCTCGGTCGATTTTATGGCATCACAGCTTTGTTAAGAAGGCGGGATAACAACTTTAAAATATGAAGGTTTCGGTACTAGTAGTAAATGTCAAAACTCTTTCAACTCTATTTTCAATAACAAAGCTCTTTTCTTAAACCGTTTTCCAATCTACTAGTATATACAAACCTTTACCTCACTCGGATGAGAAATCTACTTAAACGGCTTAGTAAAACAAGTGGTATGAAACGCTTGCGTTCACTTCATCGATTAATTCTTGGACTTGTTCGATTGAACCTATTGTGACAATTTTCTAGTGAAGATTTACAGTTTGTTCGTAAATATTTAAGTTAAGCAAGTGGTTATGGGACATGAAGATAAACTTTATATTTACAAGCTTAGTGTAATTAACACTTCTCGTTGATCATGACGATCATTTTATGATTTAGACTAGCAATTGTGCGATGTCTCTTTGTTTGCAAGGTTAGACTAGACCTCATGGGTGTGATTCTGACTCACACGTATCTCTTTGTCCGCAAGGTTAGTCTAGACACCATTTGTGTGATTCCACTCACACATTCCTTTTTGTTGCGAGGTTAGGCTAGACACCATTTGTGTGATTCCACTCACACATACCTTTTTGCTTTTTGGTTAGCCTAGACCTCATCTGGATGATTCCAACTCACCCATATGGGGTAGCTCCCCATGGTCTTAGGACCGTCATGTGATAGGCCTCTTTCCCTTTTTCTGCGATTTCTGGATTTCTTTTGTTGATTTCTGGAATTTATGTCATTTACTTGTTATGAGTACAAGTTTAGGGTATGATGCCCTCTTTGGATCTTTGAGAAGATTCTTGTGATATCGATTTATCTCTTATTGATTGATCTTCTGTTGATCATCATTTGCATACTTATAGTAGTAAGTTAGTATGGATATTTTATGTTTATGCCATATCTTTTATTTTATACCATGTCATCTGATATTTATAGCTAGACTGATCCGTTTATTATTTTCTTAAATAATACTCGGGTCAGACCGAGATGTTACAGGTGCTTCTGCTTGACTTCTTCCCGGGATTTGCTACTCTGACTTTTGGCTAACTATTTAGATTAGCAGTTTTTGTTGTATACACTTGAGATATAGACTCATAGTTGTATTCTTTTGTATAGCACGTGTTGCGATTCTTTTGTATTATTGTGGATCTTTTTGACCACTACTCTGATGTACACTTTCGTGTGTTAGTTATATATTCATATCTTCTTCCACGTTTGTGATATGGATGTCTGTGACTGATGTGTGTTATGCTTATTTCTATGTTTGTTTCGGAAGATTATTTATAGCCACGATGTGATAAGAAGTCACATGGATGGTCGCTCCTCAATAGCCTTATTCTTCGTGCTAGTTGACAGCACTATACCGTAGTGTTCTTGGCTAGCGTGGGTATAGACGTGGGGCGTCACAGCTTGGTATCAGAGCCAAACTTCGGAACAATGTAGAATAACTTAACAAGGATCATCGTCCTAAGTCCCGCTTAGGAGTTATGTCTTAGGATTAATTCGAGTCGTCGTACTGATTCATCCTATATCCTTTATGATTCCTTGTTTTATCTAGCAAGATTGCTTGATATTCATTAGTGAATAATCTTCTTCTTTCTCTTCTTTCTTTCTTATGGAAGAGAAATGGTAAGACCTGGTCGTCCCAGAGCGGGACCATTTAGTGCTCCACCCTAAGATGGAGTTTTTATGACTACCCAGCAACTTCTTGACCTTGTCATGAATGCTCAAGCAGTTGGTTCTAATCCGGAACCTACTCACCCTAAATCTGGGTTTGCACGTTTGTGCAATGATTACATCAACCTGGGTGGGAAGCCATTTAAAGGTTCTGAAACTATCATCGAGGTCCAGGCTTGGTTGAGGACCTGCGATCGAATCTTCATTCACATGAATCTCGTCGATCTTCCCCTTGTTCAGGTGGCTTCCAGTATGCTCCAAGAGAGCATTGGACTGGTATGAACTTCTTATTTCTGAAGTCAACGAAGCGGACCTTACCTGGGAGCAATTCCGGACACGCTTCGAGTCAAAATTTATACCAAAAGCAGAGAAGGTAACTCTGGCTCGACGCTTTATAGACCTTGTTCAAGGTGAGTCCTCTCTGACTGATTATGTCGCAGCCTTTGAGTCGCTTTCCAAATATGGGGTTGAATACATCAACACCCCATTGAAGAAGAACTAGAGGTTCGTTTATGGCTTAAACAAAAGCCTCAAGAAGCCATTACTTCTAAAGTTAGAAGTTCCTTTTAACCAACTTATAGATATCGCTCTTCGCTTGGAAGAGGCTGATAAAGAAAGTGATGTTGAAGTAGTAGCTTCTAAACCCAACTTCAACAACAAAAAGAGGCCCAGTAAATTCAAAGGCCCTTATCCCAACAAAAAGGGTAAGCATGCAACCCCTGCGACAAAGTCTCCTTCTCCTAGTGGTGCGAGATGCTTCAACTGTGGATTTGGGGATCATTTTGCGAATAAGTGCTCTAAGCCCAAATCTCGTCGCTATTGTAAGAGCCCAGATCATTACATACATCAATGCCTCAAACATGGAGGCAAGAAGGAGGGAAAGTTAAACGTGGTTCAAGCCCTTGGCAACACATCTCGTGGCCAAGGTATTTCTCATTCCATTCTTGATGGTATTATTTGATTTCATGATCAACCTATTAGAGTTCTCTTTGATACGGGTGCATCCCATTCTTTTATATCAATGGAATTTGTCAACACTTTCTCTTTAAATGTTGATGCTTTAATGACTTCCTTGAGAATTGCGAATCCTGTTGGTGGATCCGCAACTCTTAGTTTGCTTTGTAAAAATGTGGAGATTATTTTATGTGATTTACCATTCCTAGCCGATTTGCATGTTATGCGTTACCTAGGCTTTGGAATGATTTTGGGAATGGATTGGCTTAATCGTTATGAAGCTCATATCCTATGTCCTGAGCGGACTATTTATCTCCGACGTCCGTAATCTGCAAATCAGATTTCTATTTTTCTTAGAGATTCAGATTCTGTGTTGACTGCATCTTTATATTATTTAAATCCTCATGATAATGATGATGATGATGATGATGATGAGGAAGATGTCATTTCTCGAATTCACGTCGTTTGTGAATTTTCCGACATATTTGAGCCTGTTTTAGGTTTACCACCTAAACGAGCAATTGAGTTCAGAATTAATCTTACCCCTGAAGCACAACCTATTACTCGTCCTCCTTATCGCATGTATAATAAGGAAAATGAGGAGATGCGCAAACAATTATCTGAATTTGAGACGAAGCAATTTATTCTCTCTAGCTCCTCGCCTTGGGGAGCTTCGGCTATTTTCGTGAAGAAATCCGATGGTACGCTTAGGCTTTGCGTTGACTATCGCAAGCTTAACGATCTGACTATTAAAAATAAATATCCTTTACCTCGGATTGACGATCTGTTTTATCAGCTTAGCAGAGCTAGGGTCTTTTCACAGTTGGACTTGGCTACCGGTTTTCATCAGCTTCGTATTGCTGAGGATAGTATTCCTTTGACATCGTTCCGTACTCGTTATGGATCTTATGAATGTCTTGTTATGCCATTTGGTTTAACGAATGCTCCGGCTTACTTCGTTGCCCTCATGAATCGAGTTTTCAAGGCTTTCCTCGATCGGTTTGTTCTCATCTTCATTGATGATATCCTTGTGTATTCTAAAACCGAGGAGGAGCATGAAAAGCATCTTCGGAGTGTATTGGAAAGTCTTAGGAGTAATCAATTAAAGGCGAAATTTTCTAAATGCCACTTTTAGCAATCTCGTGTGAAGTTTTTCGGTCATATTATTTCCGAATCCGGAATTTCCGTGGATCCTTCAAAGATTGAAGCAATTCAAGATTGGAAGAGACAGAAGAGTGTGACAGAGATTCGTAGTTTTATCAGATTGGCGGGTTATTACCGTCGTTTCATTAAAGACTTTTCTAAGATTGCCGTGCCTCTTACTGACTTGACTAAGAAGGGAGTTAAATACATTTGGTCGGACAAATGTTAAGTCTCTTTTCAGAAATTGAAAGAACTCCATTCCGATGCTCCTATTCTTGTTATTCCGGAGGGGAATCAAGATTTTGTTGTTTATACTGATGCTAGTCACGTTGGTTTGGGTGTCGTTCTTATGCAAAAAGAACGTGTTATTGCTTATGCTTCTAGGCAATTGAAGCCGGCCGAGACTAGATATGCCACACATGATTTAGAACTCGCGGCTATTGTTTTCGCCCTTCGAATTTGGCGTCATTATCTATTGGGAGAGAAATTTATTCTTTACACGGATCATAAGTCTTTGAAATATTTATTTTCTCAAAAGGAACTTAATTTGCGTCAACAGTGTTGGCTTGAGTTCCTTGCACCTTATGATCTTGATATTCTTTATACCCCTGGTAAGGGTAATCGTGTCGCCGATGCTCTTGGCCGTAAACAACAAGTAGTTGTTTCTATGATGATATCCGAATGGAACGATCTCGAAATTATATCCACTTGTGAGATTCGAGAGCGCGTATCCGATTTATGCTCATCACTTGTTTTATGTAGCCTTAAGCCTCATCCTTCTCTTTTAGACCGCATTGTTGAAGCTCAAGGGCTAGATCCTTAATTGGCTCTTCTTAGCCAAAATGTTAAGAATAAAATTGATATTGAAGGTTTGAAAGACTTTGATATTGATTCTCGTGGTGACATTCGAAAATTTGGTAGACTTATCGTACCAAATATTGGTGATCTTCGTAAAGATATTTTAGAAGATTCCCATCGTTCTAAATTCACCATTCATCCCGGTAGTAGTAAAATGTACGCTGATATGAAGCGACTTTATTATTGGGAGGGAATGAAATCTGATATTGCTAACTTTGTTAAGTGTTACATGACTTGCCAACTTGTCAAGGCCGAACATCAAAGGCCTGGTGGGTTATTGCAACCCTTAGAAATTCCAATTTGGAAGTGGGACCAAATTTTCATGGATTTTATAGATGGCCTTCCCCGTTCTCGTTCGGGTCATGATAGCTTATGGGTGATCGTTGATAGACTTACTAAATCCACCCATTTTATTCCCGTTCGTTCTAACCGAACCATTCCTCTTTTGGCCAAACTCTTTATCAAAGAAATTGTTAAATTGCATGGAGTTCCTACTTCTATTGTTAGCGATCGAGATCTATTGTTTACTAGTGGATTTTGGAAGAGTCTTCAAAAAGCTTTAGGAACGAAGCTTAATTTTAGCATTGCTTATAATCCCCAGTCCGATGGACAAACCGAGCGTGTGAATCAAACTCTTGAAGATCTTCTTCGAGCTTGTGTGCTTGATTTTGGTGGAAGTTGGGAAGATCATATTTCACTTGTCGAATTTTCCTATAATAATAGCTTCCAATCTAGTATTGGTATGGCACCTTTCGAGGCACTCTACGGAAGGCCATACCGATCTCCTTCTTGTTGGCTTGAGGCCGGTGAGAGGCTGGTTTTAGGTCCAGACTTTATTCGTGATTACATAGAAAAGATTGAACTTATTCGACATAGGATGAAAGAAGCCCAGAGTAGACAAAAATCCTATGCCGATAATCGAAAAAGGAAATTAGAATTTTCTGTTGGAGATCTTGTTTTTGTTCGTGTTTCACCTATGAAAGGTGTTGTACGTTTCAGTCGGTCGGGAAAGTTAGTGCCTCGATATATTGGGCCATTTCCTATCACTGAATGTATTGGCTCCATGGCTTATCGCCTTTCATTACCGGCTCAGTTTTCTGCCATTCATGACGTGTTTCACGTTTCTCAATTACGGAAATGCCTTTGAGATTCCGATTCTATTCTTGAGCCTGGTATTGTGGAAGAAAGTGAAGTTTCGCCAAATTTAACTTACAAGCAGCATCCTATTCGAATTATTGCTTCGGAGGTCAAATGACTTCGAAATAAAGATGTTCCGCTTGAGATGGTTCAATGGTCCTCAAATCCTAAGGATTTCTCTTGGGAATCCAGAGAATTCATCGAGCGAATACATCCGGACTTGCTAACTCCTGCTCTTTTAGGTGAACTTCCTATTTCAAATTTCTTTTGTGTTAATATGCTTTTATGGTTGTTACTTTTTATTTCCATCTTATATATTGCGAGGACGCAATTTATTTAAGGAGGGGAGTCTGTAACAACCCGCATATTTGTCGATTTTATATTTAAACATTTTATTTAAATATTTTGTCATTGATCGGATATTGGACCGAAGAGCTACTTTTTGTAAACGGTCAAATTAGGACCCGAGACCACTTCCATTGAGTTCGAAATGCCGTTTACAATCTTTTTAAGTATAAACTTTGATATGTTTGGGGTTAGTGGAATTTCACTAACTTTTCCCGCTTTGGACTTTGGGTTGGTTTAGCCTATTAAACCTAAGTTCCAACCCCTTCTCCTCATCTCTTCATGAATTCCTACCTAACTCTAGTTTTATCATGATGGTGAGTATAAAGGGAAATTAAAATTCCAAGCCCAAGTTCATTAGCAAATTCAACATCCAACTCCAAAATCAAAGTAAAGACATTGGATTCAAGCTTGTAGTTGCTTCTCTATTGACTTCAAGCTTCTTCTTCATTGAATTTGTGCAAAGGTGAGATTTTTATCTCACAGTTATAGTCTATAACTATATTGGACTGTTGGGAATGATGCCCCATCACTTTAGCATGTACATTTGCATTTGGTTTGGATTGGATTGGCAAAAAACTCCAACTTTTAGTGATTTTGGTGAAAACCTGCATTTAGGTTGCACTGCCTCGGAATTAGGTCGTTCTGGTGAAAATTCGCCTCGGAGTTAGGTCACAAGGTCGTAAGTCGTAGGTCGCTCTCCTTTAGGCCGTGCCCCTTTAGGTCGCTCGGCCTTGCCTACCTCGTTAGGTCGCGTGACCTTAGGTCGTTCCCCTTTGGGTAGTATGACCTTAAGTTGTTCACATGTGTTAGGCCTTTAAACCATTAGGTCGATCGAATGAGTTAGGTCGTTGGACCTTAGGTCGTTTGCCCTTTAGGTCGCGTGTTCCACTAGGTCGCGTGAACCCTTAGGTCGTTGGACCTTATTCCCTCTTAGGTCGGCAACCACTAGGTCGTTTGCCTTGCTTAACTCGCAAACACCATCATGTCGCAAGCCTTTAGGTTGCATGACCCCAATCTTCCTTAGGTCATTGGACTTGTTTCCTTGGGTCGTTAGACCGCTAACCCGTTAGGTCGTAGAACTCCCTAACTTGCTCGGCCTTGCCTTCGTTAAGTCGCGAGACACGTTAGGTCGTGAATCACCTTAACTCGCTCGACCTTGTTTAGGTCGTTAGGTCGCGAACACCGCTAGGTCGCTCGACCCCTTGTACTCGTAGGTCGCTCGATCGTATCCTCCCTTAGGTCCTCACTAGGTCGTACCATTTTCGACGGGGCGCTGCCCCCAGGACCCCCGCGACCTAATCGAGCAGGTTGAACGCCGTAGCGGGGGCGTTGCCACCCCCTAGACCCCCTCTTTGTAGGGGATCTTATCTGAAAAACATTCAACATAACTTGCTTTGTTGAGATGCTGAGTTGACCATTCTTCGAGACAAACTATCTTTGCCTTCACGGTCGATTTTATGGCATCACGGCCTTGCTAAGAAGGCGGGATAACAACTTTAGAAATAAGAAGGTTTCAATACTAGTAGTAAATATCAAAACTCTTTCAACAAAATGATTTCAACTCTATTTTCAATAACAAAGCTCTTTTCTTAAACCGTTTTCCAATCTACTAGTATATACAAACATTTACCTCACTCGGATGAGAAATCTAGTTAAACGGCTTAGTAAAACAAGTGGAATGAAATGCTTGCGTTCACTTCGTCGGTTAATTCTTGGACTTGTTCAATTGAACCTCTTGTGACAATTTTCTTGTGAAGATTTACAGTTTGTTCGTAAATATTTAAGTCAAGCAAGTGGTTATGGGACACGAAGATAAACTTTTATATTTACTAGCTTAGTGTAATTGACACTTCTCGTTGATCATGACGATCATTTTGTGATTTAGACTAGCAATTGTGCGATGTCTCTTTGTTCGCAAGGTTAGACTAGACCTCATGGTGTGATTCCGACTAACACATATCTCTTAGTCCGCAAGGTTAGTCTAGACACCATTTGTGTGATACCACTCACACATACCTTTTTGTTGCGAGGTTAGGCTAGACACCATTTGTGTGATTCCACTCACACATACATTTTTGCTTTTTGGTTAGCCTAGACCTCATCTGGGTGATTCCGACTCACCCATATAGGGTTCCTCCACATGGTCTTCGGACCGTCATGTGATAGGCCTCTTTCCCTTTTTCTGTGATTTCTGGATTTCTTGTGTTGATTTCAGGAATTTATGTCATTTACTTGTTATGGGTACAAGTTTAGGGTATGATGCCCTCTTTGGACCTTTGAGAAGATTCTTGTGATATCAATTTATCTCTTATTAATTGATCTTCTGTTGATCATCATTTGCATACCTATAGTAGTATGTCAGTATGGATATTTTATGTTTATACCATATCTTTAATTTAATACCATGTCATCTGATATTTATAGCTAGACTTATCCGTTTATTATTTTCTTAAATAATTCTCGGGTCAGACCGAGATGTTACAGGTGCTTCTGCTTGACTTCTTCCCGGGATTTGCTACTCTGACTTTTGGCTAACTATTTAGATTAGCAATTTTTGTTGTATACACTTGAGATATAGACTCATAGTTGTATTCTTTTGTATAGCACGTGTTGCTATTCTTTTATTATTGTGGATCTTTTTGACCACTACTCTGATGTACACTTTCAGGTGTTAGTTATATATTCATATCTTCTTCCGCCTTTGTGATACAGATGTCTGTGACTGATGTGTGTTATGCTTATTTCTATGTTTGTTTCCGAAGATTATTTATAGCCACCGTGTGATAAGCAGTCACATGGATGGTCGCTCCTCAACAGCCTTATTCTCCATGCTAGTTGACAGCACTATACCATAGTCTTCTTGGCTAGCGTGGGTATAGAGGTGGGGCGTCACACCGGAGGTGCGGCTTCCAGAGGGCTTTGCAGTGGAGGTGGCCGATTTTGGAATAGGGTCGTATGGAGGCGGCTAACGGTGGTGGAAGGAGTGACGGAAGGTGTTATTTGAACGTCTGGGTCCACGTACGAGAATGTCGGGTAGGGCTTGCGTTTCAAGCATAGTGACGTGGCTGTTGGTTAGTGGTTAATCCTCTTTTATTTACTTTATTTATTTTTCAATTTCAAACCATTTACTGTCAACAGCTATTGCATACGAACTCAGATATGGACGCGGTTTGTTCCATTGGGATCATCTTGAAATTACGGATATTTCCACATAGGTTTGGATAAATTCCAAGACTGTTTGAATTTGGGCCCTAAATTGGATTTCAAATCGATTTAAATTCAAAGGTGAGTGTATTATCCCACTCACGACTTCTAAAATTTCTTATGTTAGTTAAATTGATTTATAATGTGATTAGGAATTTATTTATGGCTGTTTGATATATTTAAATTGCTATTTCTATTAATTTGTATTATTTTGAATTTATTGTTATTTACTATATTGTTGAATTTAAATTGCCGGTTAATTCATGTTAATGATAATCTGTTAATGGCTGTAATTTATTTGATTGATTTGTATGATGTTGTGATGAATGTTTATTGTTGATATTGGATGATTGGATGTTGTATTTTATACTGTTATAACACTGCAAGTTCCCTATAGGTTGAAATGATACATATCCGAATGATCTATGGATTAGGGAAAAATCGTTATGGGTTGAAATGATCGACTCGAGTGATTTTATAGATTTTAAAATTAAATTCAGGATTGCGGTTTGAAGTGATATATAACCGTAAAATTTTAAATTGGGGATTGAAACTATAAATATCGTATCACTTGACTCTAGGGTAGAGATTTATATACGGACACCAGACTGTTTAAATTAAATGATTTTCAATCCTAAATTTCAAATCCAGTTAAATGACATTTGGAAATAAAATTTGATGTATATAAATTGAATTATATCAAAATCCAAGTTTATGTTCAAATTGGAATTAGATCAAAGGAATTATTTAAAGGAATTAAATTGAAATTTAAAGTTGATTTTTTAGTATAATTTAAATTTATCAGAATTGAGTTATTAAAATCATTTGAAATATAACTTTGAAATGTATTGAAATTGGAATAATTTAAATTGATATTTAAAACATGGATTGAAATCGGTACAGAATCTAATAGTTCATTTAAAGTTGAATTGAAAGATATAAAACTGGGTTTTTGTTGATTTGGAAATTGAAATGGTTCAGATGTGTTGAAATAAAATAAATAGTTTAAATTGATATTAATTCCAAATTCATATTTAATATAAGCAGTTTAAAATATATTATTTAAAATTTCTAACTACTAAGATTTTCAAATTTTAAACTATTTTAACCTGTATTAACTATATTAAATCATTTTAACTTATTTTAAACCATTTAATTTATTTTAAAACTAATTAACCCATTTTAACTTATTTTAAATCTAATTAATCTATTATAAAGCTATTTAATCTATTTTAATTTTATTTAATCTATTTTAAATCTATTTAAATATTTTAAATCAATTTAACAGTATCGTTAATCTATAATTAGACTATTCAGAGTATTTAACTATTTATCACTATTTTGAAAATTCATAACTAATTAAGCTACTTTCTAAATTTTCAGACTTAGTAAAGGGAAAGTGTTTATATTCAAATTTCATTAGTTTAAAAAGCAAATATGGTTAAATGATGTTATAGCCTAAGTTGGGATTTAAAAGTTATAATTAATTGAATGTGATGATTTTGAAGTAAGGATTTAACCTTATTGGAAATATAATTTTTGAAGGAAATTATGATTTTAAAAATGATATGATTTCAAAGGTGAATATGATTTCAACGTGAATATAATGTCAAAAGTGATATGGTTCGAATTGAATATGATATTTTGATATCAAATTATGAAATTGTTTTGAAAATTTAAAAGAACCATCTAGTGTGTAATAAGAGATTGTTTGTTAAAGAGACCAGGATCAGATATTGTCATACTCTCTGCCAATAATGAAAACCACTTTAACAACTGTGTTCGTGGTGGAGATTCCTTAAATGAAGTAGGATAGTTTAGCGAACGATTTCCTTATGAGGTATGATGTGACCCCGACTCCCGTGAGTCAGCTTAGATGTGACTAAAACAGGAGCCATGCTGGGCCAAGTGAGGTCATTCCTCATATCGGGCACGTTTCTTCGATAACAGTCTATTACTTTGTGATTGAATTGGTGGCTACCCTTGATTTGATTTGGGAGTGTGTCCGAGGTGGCTGGTAGTAGCTGCTATGCATTACCACCAGTCTGAATCCGCAATTGGTATATCTAATCTGGCATTACCTCGAGTGTCGTGTTCACATGCCCTAAAGTGCCTTCTACGAGTTTGTTTTGTACCATACCTATGGAGTGCGCTTTGCTAGCCATCCGGTTTACGGAGGGAGTTACGGTACTGTATAGACTATGGGAATATATAAAAATGTGTTAAAGGGAATATGGGTAACACCTTAGTGCTATTTTAATACTTTGCATTACTATAGATACTGTTATAATAGCGTATTGTACTGCATAGTAGATATTTAATGGATCCTTAGGAGATGTGAATCCCGAACATCTCTTTAGTTACTGTACTCACGTTGGATACTTGATAGGAGATGTCAAACCGCGTAAACATCTCTGAAGCCGTCACATGCATATTTACCACTGATTTAACTTACATAAGATCTTTAAGTTCTTACTTGAGCGTTTTGTCTTTCCAATTCGTTCGGGTTAGCCTGAGCATTTCAGGGTCGAAGACCTTATTTCTGGAGGACGAAGACGAAGTTTTGTATTATTATTATTATTATTACTACATTTATTCCACTACATCATGTTGTTCCGCTGCATTTATTTATGTAGCTATTTACTCCTATTTATTTAACTCTGATGTTTGTGTTGTAAAGAATAATCAAATGTATTTATAAAACAACTTCATGAACTATTATTTGATTATTAATTTTGTCATTCCGCTACGAGATTCTGTATTTGTTTTATTTATTTCTCCTTTTTTCTTGTTTACCCCATAACAATCTACCCTTTTGTATGGTTTGAGTTTGACGTGCGTTTCTGCTTAAAACGTCCAAAAAGGCAGGTTATTACAGTTGGTATCAAAGCGATGTTTAGCGATAACCTTAACATTATTGGGTCTGACTCATATTAAGTAGGGTAGTAATACCCTAGAATGAGTCGTTGAATGTATATATATGAGAGAACGTATTTTTTAGTGTTATAAAGGTTTTTGTATTATGTTAATTTGGTCCGTTTTGTATTTACAAATTCTGGTAGGTGCATAGGATGCTATGACATCGATAGAGATTTCTAAACACTTAGTAGGGCAGATCGACATAATATTGTTTTGAAATATTGGTAAATGAAATAATTTTGCCTGTTATATATTTGGTATATAAAAGAATAAATCTTATAAATAATATAGCTAGTTTTTATATATTTATATTTAGGTAGTGAAATTTGTAAATATTGGTTGAGAAATAAGCTTTGTAAAGAAAATAAATATAAATTGGAAATTTAGAACCTAGGTTCCGGGATTTTTGAAATCTTTCAAAGGATTTTGGAATATTATATTAATATTACTTAGAAGTATTTTCTGATATTAATGTTTCAAGACGATTTAGAAATGTTTTAAAAGTTCTGTACTCCCCTTTCTGTCGCTGGAAAATAACTTCGGTGATGAGTGCACACATCATCGATGTTCATTTTCGAGTTACAAAGTTGGAAGACCATTGTAGTAAGTTTACTACACAATAATTTTGATAAATTAATCTTAATTTAATTCCAGGTAATATTTGATATATATAAAGATACGATTGTATATATTATTTTAAAATAATTGAAATGAAACCCGATTGTTTAGTTCTTAAGTTTCTATAACTAGAAATTGAAATTATTATAATGAATGAAATCTTGACCATGTTAATAATTGGAAACTTATAGAAGAAAAAGAAGAAATTTAATGATAAAATGATTAATGAAATGGATAAGAAATTGAAATTTTGAAAATTGTCAATAAAAAGGAAAGGAAAATAAGAAATGGTAACTATTGAACCTTTGTTAACTAAATAAACGAGAGCAGTTTGTGTAACTTTCTATTGCATTCAAAAAGACATTTATATGTATATAACTTACCAAAATATTTAAAAGTTGAGTTGTTAATAGAAATATGTAATAGAATATTATGCAAGTAAAACTTAAATAAACGAAAGTGTTCAATGGAATTACTTTTATAAATAAAATTTTTTATATTATAATTATTATAAACTTAAATTATAATAGAAATGCTACTAGTAAAATTCAATAGAACAGTGAGTACCGTAAGTAAAAGATTATAAACTTAAGTTAATGTTTGAAGCTAATTATAATTTAAGTAAATAATAAAATGAATACCATATTAAATTAAATGGTTATAACTTTAGGAAAGTTGAAATGCTTCAGTAAAAAATAGGTTTAATATTCAATGATATTATACAAGGAAATTAATGTAAATTAAAAGGTAAGGAACTTAAGTATGAACTTATGTATTAATGAATATTAATGTCTAACGGAAATCAAATATATAAAATAATAAATGTGAACTAAACTGAAATACAATATAAGTAATACTTAAATAATAAATTCATTGGTTTTCATAAACAATTGAATGGAAGAAAAAAAACATATATAAGAAATGAATATCAAGCAATTAAATGAAATAGCATTGAATGAATAAATGAAAAATGAACTTTGTAAGAAATAAATGAAAATAAGCACTGAATAAATGGTTGCGAATTTATTTACAAAGAAACCTATATAATACTCTAGGAATTTATTTACATATGTTTAAATAATTATATATGAGTAACATATGTAAGAAAATGTAAATAACATATGTGAATAAATGAATTAAATAAATGGAATAAAGTGCTAAATGAATAAATGGAAATAAAATTTTGTAAGAAATAAATATAAAATTAAAGAAAGTAATCATTGGATGAATGAAAAAAATAACAACAAATCTTGTGAAAAGAAATTAATTAGAATAAACCTAAATAATGTTTGGAATTTGATGTTTGTTTTGGTTTATGGGTTGTTGGACAATGATACTTCTAATTTTTTATGATGTATGAATAATTTATTGAGTTTTATCTTAGACTAGGAGTAGATGGTATACTTAGTAATTTATTTGTCATTCTATAAGATTAAAGTGTCCAAACCCAAACAGACCATTTGTTTTGCTTGTTACGGATGAATGGTTGATCTCTTTGATTTTATGTGATGGTTAGATGCTTCTTTGCAAGTGATTGTTGTTATGTTGTATTGGTTTGTTTTGTTATTAGTTGAAAAAACTTTAAATATTTCATTTTATATAATTACTAACATCTTGGATTATATAAGTGAAATACAGGTTATGAAAGCAAACGTTACTGCATTTGTATTATAAAATAAGCGTTATTTGTTCAAAAAATATGCATATTCTTGGATTATGGTTTTCTAGCGATATTATAATGTTTTCCCACGGTTTGGGATATTTTTTTTGAAATATATGATATATTTTTATTATTGATATTGTTATATCTCCTAGACCTCTCCGTACAAAGGAGACTGTCGAATTTTTTTTAAATGTTTCTAAACTTTTGTCAATTTGAATATAAAAGGATTTAATTATTTTAATTTATATATTTTATTTAAAATATTTAATTATGTAAATTAATTGTTATAAATTTAATATTTTGAATAAGATATGTTGATTACTTAATTCCTTCTTTCCCTTCTTTTTCTTTTTTGGGGACGAAAAGTTCTGAGTGAGGGAAAGTGTAACGACCCGTAAATTTTCGATTATTAAATTTAGTTAATTTAATAATTTTAGTGATTTTATATTGGAAGAAATAAAATTTTCTAATTTAATAATCAAATAATAACTAAAACGAGATGTAACAATGTTAATTATAGTCAATCATTAACATAAATGAAATTCTAATTAATTGAAGTGGTTTAGATGTTATACTTGGTTATAAATTGAATATAAGAAAACAAGTGCAAATATTAAATCAATTATAATATATAATTAATAGAAATTGAATAAAATCAAAGTTAGTAAGTAATAACATTTGGTTGTAAATAATAACTTATTAATGTGACTAAAAGTAAATGGTGGCAAACTATTATATGTTACCTATTTATTTAGCATGTTAAGTTAAATTTGAAATCAATTAAAATTGAATGGAATTAAATGTTACATTGATGTGGTTTAAGACAATAACTGCAATCTGTGAATATAATAAAATATGTAACCGTAAATTATATTCATAAGGAAATAATCGATTTAATAAAAGATTTGAATCAAGCTAAATAAATCAATTGGGATCTTAAATTTTAAGTAATGTATAAATTTGGGAAAAAATTCAATATAAACGGAAATATAGTGGTCAATACAAATAAAGATGGAAATCGGAGGATATTAATGTAATGAAAGACAAACAAATATTAACTATGTTATTTGAGTAATATTTTATTGAAAATAAAGTCTGAGATCAAATTAAACAATTTACTGAAATTAAATTATAATAAATTTGATTTAATTACAGTTGAAATTGAACACTATAATTAGAATAATTTTATACATTGAATTGATGTGTAAATTTGTTTTGTAATTATTATAAATGTCTGAGAAATCAAAAATGATGAAATTTGTTAGTCAATAATATTGAATTAAAAAGTGAATTAATTAATTTAATATATATTTATTTATTTAATGTGAAAATGGCCATTTTGGCCACTGTCTCGGATTTCGACAAAACTAGTTTCATCAGATCCGTTATTGTGAATAATTGTAAGGTTTCAAGTTTCATAGCGATCGGAATGGTCGTTTGATCGTATGGGCTCGAAACGCTTAGAAAATCAATTTAATTAAAACCAATTTAAATAAGCTGATTTTAAGTTAACTTCTTCATACGATGGAATTTGAACTTGAAACCTATTCCATTGAATTTAAAAATATTGAAAACATCTATTTTGATATATGGGATGACCCATTTTCATTCCGAAGACAGAGGATTTTTGGATCGTTTATCGTTCAACTTCCAAATCAAATCTGATCCATTCATTTCTATTTCTGATTCGCCTATAAATTGTCCGTTATAAACCCTAGCTAATTCTTATTTTCATTTGTTTGTATGTGCATTTCCTTCTCAACTCCTCATTCCAATGGCGGACAAACCTAAAACCAAATTTCCAGTTCAATGGCAGATCAAAACCAAATAAAAAATTCAAACTCCTCAAACCCTATCAAAAATTATATCGATTTGAAGCTTTCGACGAGCTCAAAGAGAATCTGTAGTCGTCTTTTCGATCTAGGTTTCCATGTGCTTATAATTTGAGGGTCAATTCTTGGCCATTTCTTTCGTCATGATCGACTGCAACCGATCGTCGATTGAAGGATACTGGGCTGTGAAGATCATCGCACGCAGCTCATTGGTGCTTATAGTTCGTCGTTTCAATGGTCAGATGGGGTGCTAAAATTCGATTAGGTTTTGAAACTTTTGTGGCGGCTGGGTTGAGAACGGCACCGGAGGCCGGATGTTGGTGGACGAAGGTTCGGCTTTAGGAGGGCTTTGTAGTGGAGGTGGGCGATTTTAGTATAAGGTCGTGTGGTGGCGGCTAATGGCGATGGAATGAGCGACAGCCGGTGTTGTTCGAATATTTGGATTCGTGTACGAGAATGTCGGGTAAGGCTTGCGTGTCAAGCATAGTGACATGGCTATTGGTTAGTGGCTAATCCTCTTTTATTTATTTTATTTAATTTCCAGTTTCAAACCGCTTAAAGTTTGTAACTTTTACATACGAATTCGGATTTGGACGCGGTATGTTCCATTGGGATCATATTATAATTTTGGACATTTTTGACGTTGGTTTGGACAAATTCTGAGACTGTTTGAATTTGGGACCTAAATTGGATTTCAAACTGATTTAAATTTAAAGATGAGTGTTTAAACCCATTCACGACTTATAAAATTTCTTATGTTGGTTAAATTAATTTATAATGTAATTAGGAGTTTATTTGTGGTTGTTTGATATATTTAAATTGCTATTCCTATTAGTTTGTATTATTTTGAATTTATTGTTATTTAATGATTATTGAATTTAAATTGCCAGCTAATTCCTCTTAACGATAATTTGTTAGTTGCTGTAATTTATTTGATTGATTTGGATGATGTTGTGATGAAAGTTGATTGTTGATATTGGATGATTGGGCGTTATATTTTATATTGTTATAACTGCAAGTTCCCTATGGGTTGAAATAATACATACCCAAATGATTTATAGATTAGGGAAAAATCATTTTAGTTGAAATGATATACTCGAGCGATTTTATGAATTTTAATACTAAATTTGGGATTGCGGTTTGAAATGACATATAACTATAAAATTTTAAATTGCGGATTGAAATGATAAATATCCATATCACTTGACCCTAGGGTAGAGAATTATATACGGACATCGGATTGGTCAATTTAAATGATTTTAAAATCCTAAATTTTGAATCCACTTAAATGGCGTTTGAAAAAAAAATTTGATTTGTATAAATTGAATTATTATCAAAATCCAAGTTTATGTTAAAATTGGAATCGGTTTAAAGGAATTCTTTAAAGGAATTAAATTAAAATTTAAAGTTGATTTTTGTAACAACCCGCATATTTATCGGTGGTATATTTAAATATTTTATTTAAATATGACGTCGTATGTCGGATTATGGTCCAAAAAGCTACTTTCTACAAACGGTCGAATTGGAACTCAAGACCACCTCCATTGGTTCCAGAATGGCGTTTGCGATCTTTTTGAGTATAATCTTTGATATGTTTGGAGTAAGTGAAATTTTGACCTTTTCTATTGGGCTTTGGGCTTGGGTTTCACCCAAACTGTTCTATTAACCTCAACTCAGCCCTTCTCTCCTCTCATTCACTTATTCATTTCTTAAAAACTAAGCTAAAAACTGATAATGGTGGAAGGGAAAGGGAAATATAAATTGCAAACCCTAGTTCTTCTTGCTAGCTCATATTCTTGCTCCAAAATCGAAGAGAAACAATAGGTAAGCTCCATCTCCATCTTCTCCATCTCTTCTCCTCTTCAATTTCAGTAATTTCCTAACCCTAACTTAGGAAATACTTGCTTTGATTCTAGATTGAAGCTTGTAGTGTTGAAGTGGAGTGTAGTTGGTTGATTCCTTGCATTGGTGCTTCTTCATCTTCTTTGTTTTGTGTAAAAGGTGAGTTTTGAACTCGCATCTACTTCTCTTGATTTCATTTATGTTGGTTATGAATTCCTAACACCTTGTTCATATGCACTTGCATTTGGTTTGGGTTGAATTGGGGAATATTCCAATTTTTAGTGTTTTGGGTTCAAATCTTTGAAATCCAAACTTTGATGTTTTGATCATGTTTTGGTGATGCATCGAGGAACATATAGGGCCGGATTGTCGATTGGCATAAGCCCTTAGAGCCAATGTTCATCCGATTGCATTTTGGAAGAGTTTGCTCTTCATTTGAATAAGGCTGAAAACAGCCCAGGCGTGATTCAGTCGACTGAAAACTCTGTTCAGTCGACTGAACCTGGAACCCGAAAGGTTCCAGGCATGATTCAGTCAACTGAAAACTCTGCACAGTCGACTGAACCTGGAAACAGAAAGTTTCCTGAACCTGAAAAATTTCCAGGTATAGGGTCAGTCGACTGAAAACTCTGTTCAGTCGACTGAACCTGCTGTTTCAGCCCACTTTGCCTTTGGGGTAGAATTTCCAATTTGAATCGATTCATGATGATCCCATGTATGATTATCAATTGTTTTGACTTTGATGGTTCCTTTTAATTTTAATCCACGGGTTTTTATAAAATAATCTCTCGAATCGCATTTAAAAGTTCGTTTCTCTAATTTATAAATTCTATTTAAAACACACACTTTCGTACTTCGAGCGAAGTGGAAGGGTGATTAAATGGTTGGGCAAAACACGGACCATGAATCTGTGCGTTTATCTTTCTGATTAATCCTCGACCTATTCGATTGATCGGTTTGACCTTCGGGTTTGGGTTACCGATGATATGAGGTAAATTTGTACTGTTTTGAGTGTGAAAATGGCTAACGGATAGTAAACCGTCTAGTGCGAACGAGTGGTTATGGGACATACGTTAACACTTTTCGGATTCCTCTTCGAGAGTTGTGACACATTCCGCCAGTTAGTGGTGTCCAGAACTGGGTCTCACCACTACGGCTTGTCGCCCTATAATATCGCTTTTGGAGTTGGTCCTTTGCCCCGACTCAAGAGATATTGGAGTGGTTTCTTCACCACCGCTCAAGAGATATTGGAGTGGTTTCTTCACCACCGCTCAAGAGATAACGGATTGGTTTACTCACCACCGCTCATGGTGTTTCATTTATATGTATATTCCCTAGGTATTGCTTTTCTGTATTGGTTCTTTGGAGCCACACGAAATATAGCGTCTACCTTGTGGAACTTGTATTATCGGTATTTGTTGTTTGCCTTATGGCTTGCTTTGGGATATTCTTATCCTTTGTTTCTATATGTTGCCGACGATATGAGGCTTATTCTGTATGATTCATCTTTCGTTAGATGATTGTGTTATCTCTTTTAGAGATATCTATTATGTTTTGTAACCTTGCAGGTTTATTGTTGTTAAGTTTATCTAACTGATTTGTTTAGCTAGACTGACCCGTGTATTTTATACTCAGGTCAGACCAAGATGTTTCAGGTTAGGTGCTTTTGGACTTAGCCTCTTTTGCTTTCGCATGGACTATTCCGCTGACTCCTTTTTGTCTTAGCTTTTTGTGTAGTCCTTTCTGTTATAACTCTGATATGTATTCATCTGGAACTCGTCTGTATAGTGTGGTTTGCTATACCACTTGACATGTATTATTTTGTATACTCTGTTATGTATCTATATATTTGTATATGATGGTTTACTGTTCTGTGATGTAGATTGCATTTGAGTTGTTATATTCTGTTCTGATAGATCCTATAGCCATTGTAGTCTTGCTTTAAATATTTATTGAATACGTCGAACTGTTTGTGATTCTACTTTTCGACGTGTTTAGTGAATAGTTAAGGTAAGATTACACATGGTCGCTCCTATCCAGCCTTATTCTCCGTGTTAGCAGACGGTATTATCTATATAATACTCTTTGCTAACGTGGGTATAGAGGTGGGGCGTCACAGCATGGTATCAGAGCTGAGTTCAGAGCAAAATATGATAAACACAGAATAGATGCACATATTATGGTACATCAAAGTGTACAAGTGATACAAATCTTTGAATCCTTGTGTCTCTTTATTCCATCAAGGTTAGATAGAGTTTGGGAATACGTCTAGGAATGCATTTTATTCCGTAGTATTCCATCTTGAATCATCTACCTTGTGAATAATCTTGTTCTTATCTTACCTTCAG
The DNA here is from genome assembly GCA_030765085.1 of Allium cepa. Lineage (NCBI taxonomy): Eukaryota > Viridiplantae > Streptophyta > Magnoliopsida > Asparagales > Amaryllidaceae > Allium > Allium cepa. The sequence goes on along the minus strand of CM060941.1, from coordinate 952,398,763 downwards.
CGTATGGTTGGAAGAGGCAGGGGACGACGTTCTGGTGTTGGGCAATCCAGTGGCTCACATCCGGATGGTGTTTATATGTCTGCCGATCAGTTTATGGAATTGTTTAAGAGCATTCAGCCTCCAGCTCCTACTCGGGTATCTCCACCTCGCAAGTCTACCTTTGCACGCCTGTGCAGTGACTTTGTTCATCTTGGAGGAAAGCCGTTTAAGGGCTCCGAGTCTGTTCTTGAAGTCCAAGCTTGGGTTCGCACGTGCGAGCGTATCTTCTCTAGATGGATATTTCTGACCATGATAGAGTTCTTGTAACTTCTAACTTATTCAAGAGCGTGCCCTTGATTGGTACGAGCTTCTTGTAGCCGAAATTGATGAGTCTGCTCTTTCTTGGACTCGGTTTCGGGAACGATTCGAACTCAAGTTCGTTCTTGAATCTGAGAAAGCTTTGTTGACCCGTCGCTTCCTTGAGTTGAAGCAAGGGAAGTCTTCTGTTTCTGAGTATGTTGCATCATTCGAGGCTTTATCTAAGTATGGTCTTGAATTCATTAGCACTTCATATAAGAAGAATCTGAAGTTTGTCTCTGGTCTTAAGAAATATCTTAAGAAGTCTTTGTTGCTCCATCTTAAGCTTTCTTTTGAGGAGTTGGTAGATTCTGCACTTCATCTTGAAACCGTCGAGAAGGAATGTGATAGTGGTGATGATGTTGAGGTTCGTAAGAACCCCAACAAAAAGCAGTCTCCATTGGATGAGCGGGAATTTTTCCCTTCCAAGAAGAAAAAGCCCGTTGAATCTGATTCTCAGTCTCAGCCTGCTGGAACACCTTCCATTCGGAAGTGTTTCAATTGTGGTTCTCCTGATCATATGATTCGAGCTTGTCCTAAGCCTCTCTTCTGCCGTTATTGCAAGAAGGAAGGTCATCGAAGTTCCACTTGTCCCATTGCTCCGAATAATTCTCCATCTGGCAAGTTAAATTTAACAGATGCTTCTGGAGGTTCTTCTCAGGGATAAGGTATGTCTCTATCTATTTCGGAAAGTTTCTATTTTTCTTCTTTGTGATTTCGATTCCAATTTGATGGCATCATTTTATTCTTTAAGCCCTCATGATGAGGAAAGTGTTGTTTCTCTCATTCTTGTAGTTTGACAATTTTCAAACATTTTGGTCTTATCTTAGGGTTATCACCTAAGCAATCTTTTGAGTAGTGTTAAGGTCTTTTTAGCACGACCTTACCACTGGTTTTCATCTGGCTACGAGTTGCGGAAGTTAGCACTCCACTTACCGCATTCCGCACTCGTTGTAATTTTTATAAATGATTTGTTATGTCATTCAGTTTGTCTAGCTCATTTCATCCATTTTATGAATCGAGTATTCTGTGAATATCTCGATGATTCCATTTTGGTATTTATTGGTTTTGGATGGAAATTAGCAATTTAAAATTTTTGCAAATCTTTTCATAAGAGTTTTTTATAAGTATAAATGGGATTTTGTTCTTAAACGAACAAAGTGAATTTTCAAAAGTTTTTAGAAACATTAAAAGATGGTTTTGTGATTGTATTGCCCATTGAGTGCTTTAAGAATTCTGGTCGATGCGCTTGATCAACGTTATCGATAGGAATCTCCTAAATGCTTTGATGAGACAATTTGACACAGTAAATTGATTCGAAATAAGAAATTTTTTCTCGAAATATGATTTCATGAAGATAATTGAAATTTTGAAGCTTTAGCTTTTTGGTAAAGAATTTTATTTGAAAGTTTTAGCTTTTAAGAAAGTAGATTATTTGAAAGGACTCTTTTCCGATACTCTTATCTTGGGATTCCCGAAGGGAACCAAGATTTTATCTTTTTACCAATACTAGTCGTGTTGGTTTGAATGCCGTTCTCTTGCAAAAGAAAACATGCTATCACTTGTGCTTCTAAATCATTAAAGCCGATAGAGACTAGGTATGCCACTCATGATCTAGTGCTCACGGCTATTGTTTTCGCTCTTTATATTTGGCATCATTATTTTTGGGAAAGGAATTTTGTTCTCCTCGCCAATCATAATTTTTGAATGTTTAATTCCTCATAAGGAACTTAGTGTTGGCTCGAGTTCCTTGCATCTTATGATCTTGATATTCTTTTATTCCCGAAAAGGGGAATCGTGTTGCCAATGCGTTTAGTTTAAGCAACAAGTGATTGTTTCTTTGTTGATGTCCGAATGGAATGATCTTTTTACCAAGTTCATCGGACGTTTTGTTGCACTTCTCTTGTTGAGCTTTGGTTCATTTGACGTATTGTTTGTACCACGTCGGTGTTCCAAATTATTTTGAGCTTAGGAATCCGTAGAATTCTCTGAGCAGGCAAGTTCCGACTTATCTTTTCGTGCACTTTATGGTGAACTTCTTATTCAGTTATTCTTATGAGTTGATATGTTTTTGGGTTGTCACTCTTTATTTTCTTCTTAAGAATTGCGAGGACGCAATTTCTTTAAGGAGGGGAGTCTGTAACAACCCACATATTTATCGGTGGTATATTCAAATATTTTATTTAAATATGACGTCGTATGTCGGATTATGGTCCAAAAAGCTACTTTCTACAAACGGTCGAATTGGGACTCAAGACCACCTCCATTGATTCCAAAATGGCGTTTGCGATCTTTTTGAGTATAATCTTTGATATGTTTGGAGTAAGTGAAATTTTGACCTATTCTATTGGGCTTTGGGCTTGGGTTTCACCCAAACTGTTCTATTAACCTCAACTCAGCCCTTCTCTCCTCTCATTCACTTATTCATTTCTTAAAAACTTAAGCTAAAAACTAATAATGGTGGAAGGGAAAGGGAAATAGAAATTGCAAACACTAGTTCTTCTTGCTAGCTCATATTCTTGCTCCAAAATCGAAGAGAAACAATACGTAAGCTCCATCTCCATCTTCTCCATCTCTTCTCTTCAATTTCAGTAATTTCCTAACCCTAACTTAGGAAATACTTGCTTTGATTCTAGATTGAACCTTGTAGTGTTGAAGTGGAGTGTAGTTGGTTGATTCCTTGCATTGGTGCTTCTTCATCTTCTTTGTTTTGTGTAAAAGGTGAGTTTTGAACTCACATCTACTTCTCCTGATTTCATTGATGTTGGGTATGAATTCCTAACACCTTGTTCATATGCACTTGCATTTGGTTTGGGTTGAATTGGGGAATATTCCAATTTTTAGTGTTTTGGGTTCAAATCTTTGAAATCCTAACTTTGATGTTTTGATCATGTTTTGGTGATGCATCGAGGAACATATAGGGCCGGATTGTCGATTGGCATAAGCCCTAAGAGCCAATGTTCGTCCGATTGCATTTTGGAAGAGTTTGCTCTTCATTTGAATAAGGCTGAAAACAGCCCAGGCGTGATTCAGTCGACTGAAAACTCTGTTCAGTCGACTGAACCTGTAACCCGAAAGTTTCCAGGCATGATTCAGTCGACTGAAAACTCTGCACAGTCGACTGAACCTGGAAACAGAAAGTTTCCTGAACCTGGAAAATTTCCAGGTATAGGGTCAGTCGACTGAAAACTCTGTTCAGTCGACTGAACCTTCTGTTTCAGCCCACTTTGCCTTTGGGATTGAATTTCCAATTTGAATCGATTCATGATGATCCCATGTATGATTATCAATTGTTTTGACTTTGATGGTTCCTTTTAATTTTAATCCACGGGTTTTTATAAAATAATCTCTCGAATCGCATTTAAAAGTTCGTTTCTCTAATTTATAAATTCTATTTAAAACACACACTTTCGCACTTCGAGCGAAGTGGAAGGGTGATTAAATGGTTGGGCAAAACACGGACCATGAATCTGTGCGTTTATCTTTCTGATTAATCCTCGACCTATTCGATTGATCGTTTTGACCTTCGGGTTTGGGTTACCGATGATATGAGGTAAATTTGTACTACTTTGAGTGTGAAAATGGCTAACGGATAGTAAACCGTTTAGTGCGAACGAGTGGTTATGGGACATACGTTAACACTTTTCGGATTCCTCTTCGAGAGTTGTGACACATTCCACCAGTTAGTGGTATCCAGAACTGGGTCTCACCACTACGGCTTGTCGCCCTATAATATCGCTTTTGGAGTTGGTCCTTTGCCCCGACTCAAGAGATATTGGAGTGGTTTCTTCACCACCGCTCAAGAGATATTGGAGTGGTTTCTTCACCACCTCTCAAGAGATATTGGAGTGGTTTCTTCACCACCGCTCAAGAGATATTGGAGTGGTTTCTTCACCACCGCTCAAGAGATATTGGAGTGGTTTCTTCACCACCGCTCAAGAGATAACGGAGTGGTTTACTCACCACCGCTCATGATGTTTCATTTATATGTATATTCCCTAGGTATTGCTTTTCTGTATTGGTTCTTTAGAGCCACACGAAATATAGCGTCTACCTCGTGGAACTTGTATTATCGGTATTTGTTGTTTGCCTTATGGCTTGCTTTGGGATATTCTTATCCTTTGTTTCTATATGTTGCCGACGATATGAGGCTTGTTCTGTATGATTCATCTTTCGTTAGATGATTGTGTTATCTCTTTTAGAGATATCTATTATGTTTTGTAACCTTGCAGGTTTATTGTTGTTAAGTTTATCTAACTGATTTGTTTAGCTAGACTGACCCGTGTATTTTATACTCGGGTCAGACCAAGATGTTTCAGGTTAGGTGCTTTTGGACTTAGCCTCTTTTGCTTTCGCATGGACTATTCCGCTGACTCCTTTTTGTCTTAGCTTTTTGTGTAGTCCTTTCTGTTATAACTCTGATATGTATTCATCTGGAACTCGTCTGTATAGTGTGGTTTGCTATACCACTTGACATGTATTATTTTGTATACTCTGTTATGTATCTATATATGTGTATATGATGGTTTACTGTTCTGTGATGTAGATTGCATTTGAGTTGTTATATTCTGTTCTGATAGATCCTATAGCCATTGTAGTCTTGCGTTAAATATTTATTGAATACGTCGAACTGTTTTTGATTCTACTTTTCGACGTGTTTAGTGAATAGTTAAGGTAAGATTACACATGGTCGCTCCTATCCAGCCTTATTCTCCGTGTTAGCAGACGGTATTATCTATACAATACTCTTTGCTAACGTGGGTATAGAGGTGGGGCGTCACAATTTTTGAGTATAATTGAAATTTATCAGAATTGAGTTATTAAAATCATTTGAGATATAACTTTGAAATGTATTGAAATTGGAATAATTTAAATTGATATTTCAAACATGGATTGAAATCGGTATAGAATCTAATAGTTCATTTAAAGTTGAATGGAAAGATTTGAAATTGGGTCTTTGTTGATTTGGAAATTGAAATGGTTCAGATGTGTTGAAATAAAATAAATAGTTTAAATTGATATTAATTCCAAATTCGTATTTTAATATAAGCTGTTTAAAATATATTATTTTAAAATTTCTAATTATTAAGATTTTCAAATTATTAAACTATTTTAACCTATATTAACTTTATTAAATCATTTTAACCTATTTTAAACCATTTAATTTATTTTAAAACTAATTAACCCCTTTTAACTTATTTTAAATCTAATTAATATATTGTAAAGCTATTTAATCTATTTTAATTTTATTTAATGTATTTTAAATCTATTTAACTATCTTAAATCAATTTAACAGTATCTTTAATCTATAATTAGACTATTTTAGAGTATTAAACTATTTATCGCTATTTTTACTATTTAAACTACTTTCTTAATTTTCAGAGTTAGTAAAGGGGAAGTGCTTATATTCAAAATTCATTGGTTTAAAAAAAAATACGATTAATTTATGTTATAAACTAAGTTGCGATTTAAAAGTTATAATTAATTGAATGTGATAATTTTGAAGTAAGGATTTAATATAATTGGAAATATAATTTTTGAAGGAAATTATGATTTAGGAAATGATATGATTTCGAAGGTGAATATGATTTCAAAGTGAATATAACATCAAAAGTGATATGGTTTGAACTGAATATGATATTTTGATATCAAATTATGAAATGGTTTTGAAAATTTAAAAGAACCATCCGGTGTGTAGAAAATGATTAGTTGTTAAAGAGACAGGGATCAGATATTGTCATACTCTCTGCCAATACCGAAAACCACTTTAACAACTATGTACGTGGTGCAGATTCTAAAAATGAAGTAGGATGATTTGGCGAGCGATTTCTGTATCAGGTATGACGTGACCCTGACTTTCATGAGTCAGCTTAGATGTGACTAAAACAGTGCCCTGCCGGGCCAAGGGAGGTCATTCCTCCTATCGAGCACATTTCTTCGATACCATTCTTGTAACAACCCTGTATTTTCTGATTATTGTAATTGTATATTTTAATTATTTTAATTTAAATTCCTAATTTAAAAAAAAACTTTATTTTATTTATTAAAATGAATATATTTTGTTAATTGAAATACAAATCTTGATTTTGATGTGGATTTGAATTTCAATCATGCATAAATTGAATATTTCCAGAAAAGTGAATTTTGGTCAATCTGGTCAAACTTTGACTTTTAAATTTAAATTTTAAAAGTTTTAAAATTTTAATTTTACCTTTTGTTATGAAAGTAAATAAAATTTCAAGAACAATGCTTTTCGTTTCGTTGAAATCCGAACAATACTGTGAAAGTTATGCTTTTACAAAATTGGGTGTAAATTGTTTAATTTAACAATATTGTTTATTTTAAATTATATAGATAATTTTTATTTGTCATATCTTATTATAAATTGTATTATATGTTATGTTACATATATTTTTACCATTTAAATATTTTTAAAGAGATGTTTGAAATTTTCCAAAGCTTATTGAATTTATTTTCTATTTTTAAAGCCTAGTTTCTATTTTCTTTGCTATTTTCTTCATTTAAATTATATTTAAATTAAAATTTATATATTTATTTGTGAATGCATTTTAGTTTATGTTATTATCTTTGTTATAAATATTTTTACAAGTACATAAAGATTTTCCAAAGTTCATTGCATTTATTTTTCATATTTTCAAGACTAGTTTGCAATTTTTGCTGTTTTATTAATTAAATTATATGTAATTAATATTTATTTATTTATTTTACTTGTTTAATTTATTTCTGAGTTTATTTTATCTTTATTTATCATTATTTAAATGTATTTAAAATGACAAAAAGAATTAGAGAAATATGAGGAGTTTAAAACCTTTCATTTACCTTTGACTTTTCACCTCCCTGCCTTTTCAATTTCATCATATGCATTCAATTGGGGCTGTTCCTTATACCATCTTCAGCCGTATTTTTTTTTCCTTCATTTTTCACGAAATTTCTTCCTCCTCATCTCTGAAAATTTTAGCCTCCATCATCTCCAAGAGTTTGGTAAAATTCTTTTTCTTTTCCATTGCTTTTCTACTTGTTTATGTTGTTTTCACTTGCTTTCTCACCCTTATAGCTCAGCCCCTTGCTCCTCCTTCACCATGGCTGCCACCACCACCACCTGAGCCAGCCTCCACCACCTCCTCTACAGCCCCAAGCCACTGGCCATGCACCAATGTGACCAAATCCAACAATATCTACACAAACTTCACCTATATGCACCATAGCCAATCACCTATGCCTTCATCACTTTCAACCACCCGTTGGCCGCCACCTACTCCACCTCCACCATCCATGGATGACCTGGAACCCGCTGCCACACCATCCTACAGCCCACTACAGTGATGGCCGCACCATGCTAGCTTGTGGCTGAACCCATATGTTGCATAGGATCCATGGTAGTTGCATTGTAGTGTTAGTTCCATGCACATATCACTCTACCATACTTTGCTCCATCATTTTCCCATGCTAGGCCGACCTTTAGGAACCCAGACCAGATCAAAACCATGCCTTTAGCCGTGCCATTTCAGATCTGGAGCTGAAGCATAGGTGGTAGAAAGCAAGTGCAAACACTTTGGATTTGTTTATGCATCCAATTCTATCATTGTTTAATAGTATTTTTTGTTGAAACTTATGTGTTGTTATACTTGTTTTGTTGAATGTATCTAAGGGAAATGATACTTTGGATCTCCCACTCATCTTTGTGTCGTGTTATCGTTCTTGTTGGGATCTCATTCGTGCATTCGTTGTTGTGTCTCCAGCTCAAACAAGTGAGTTATCCTCACCAGACAATATGTACATATATAACTAGTAAATTGACCCCTTTTGAATCTGTAAAATGCATTATCATGTTACATATGCTATATTATGATTATATGATGTTCACCCATGCTTAAACACCTATTATAACATCTGTTACTGTTATATTATGTTGTTCTGTTATTTTTATCAGTTTATCACACTGCAAGTTCCCTTTAGATTAGAATCACTATGGGTTGAAATGATACATACCCGAACGGACTTTAGAATAGGGGAAAATCGTTATGGGCTGAAATGATAGGCCTGAGCGATTTTCATTTTATTTCATTTACTTGGGACTGCGGGTTTGAAATGATAAAAAACCCGGATTTTCTTTGTAAATTACGGGTTGAAATGATACATTACCCGTATCACTTTACCCAGGCTAGAAAATTATATACAGACCCGTAGTTAAAATATATTTTTCTAAAATTTTTAAAAATATGTTTGAAATGTAAATATTATCATATTTTTATTTAAAACATAATTAAAAATGATTTTTGTAAAGTATTAATGATTTTTTTGGAAATTTATAGGTTAAATAAATTATGGAAAAGTTAGAAAATTTAAATGTAAGTTATTTTGGAAATTTTGATTTAATTATAATTGGAAATTAAATTAAATATGAAATTATGATAAATTTATGATAATTTGAATTTAAAATGAATTTAAAATGATTTTATAATATATAAATGATTTTTGAGTAAAGTTAAAAAATGAAAGGGATGATTGTTTAAGTTGAAATTTTGAAATATAACCAAATGGGAATTTGTGAATTTGGCTTAAAAGTGAATTTTAAGTTAAGTGAATAAAATTGAAATTAAGTTATATTTTGAAATTTAAACTTAAGTGTTAAGTTGAAATTTAATTTAATGAATTTAAATTTGAATGTTGAAATTTAGTAAGTGAATTATTATTAAATCTTGATTTTTGAATGGAAATTTAACTTTATAAAATCATGAACTTAAGGAAAATTAAATGTTGTTTATAAATGTGAAAATGTATGATTTTATAAGTTAAAAATGTTTTAAATAAAAATATAATTGGTTGTGAAATTATATTGAATATTTGAAGTTAATTAACTGCATTTTTGAAATGCTATTAATTGCAATTTAAATGATATTACAGCATTTGTGAATGATGTAGTTGATGATAATGAACTAAAAAGCTAAATTGAATTAAAGGCTATTATAGCAATCTTTTTAAGTGCTATAATTGCTGAATTTAACTAAGTTTATTTGAAATATTAAGTAAACCCTATTACAACATTTTTAAAAATGCTGTCTTTTGTTAAATTGAACTGTTTTGAATGTAACTTTCCGTAGCGTTTTCTAAATGCTGCGAAAAGTGAATTTTCACTGTTTTGATAAACTTAAGTGAATAAATGAACTTTGAAAGTTGAAATTTTTGAAAATTTAATAATTTAATTATTAAATATAGTAACTTCATTTTAATGATTTAAAATGATTTTTGAAATATAAACTGTTTGGAAATGTAAATTGAAATGGTATTTTAAATTGAATAAAATGAATAATGATTTGAAATGAATGTGGTCTTGAAAAGATATGATATTTTGGTTTATTAAAATGATTTGAAATGAAGTTTTGGAAAGATATGATATTTTTGATATATTAAAATGATTGAAATGACTTGAAATGGATATGATATTTTTGATATATTAAAATGATTGAAAAGAGGTTTTGAAATGATATGATATTTTGATATATTAAAATGATTTGAAATGTGGTTTTGAAATGATATGATATTTTGATATATTAAAATGATTTGAAATGAATTTCTGGAAAGATATGATGTTTTAAAATGGTTTGGAATTAATTTAATCATTATTTTGATAAAGATTTGGATTTGAAATGATATCCTATTTTGAAGTATAAACATTATTTTAAAAGTTATAACTACGGGTTATAATAACGATTGGTTGGCAAAGAGACCGGGATCAGATATCTGGCATACTCTCTGTCGATACCGAAAACCACTTTGACAACCGTGTACGCGGTGGAGATTCCAGAATGAAGTAGGATGGTGGCGACGTTCTTGAGGTATATTACGTGGACCCAACTCCCGTGAGTTGGCATAAGGTGGCTAAAACAGGAGCGATCTCGGGCCAAGTGAGGTCATTCCTCCGATCGGACACATTCCTTCGATACTATACTCTTACTTGTGATTGATTAGATGCCATCCTCCGATTTTGATTGGGAGTGTGTTCCGAGGTGGGCATATGTGGCTGCTGCGTTACCACCAGCCCGTGTGCGTAATTGGTATATCTACCCTGGCATTGCCTTGTGTGCCGTGTCACCTACCATACCGAGCCTTTACTACGAGTTTGTTTTTCTCCCGTAGCCCATGTGGTATCCTCTGGCAGTCACCCGGAGTGGAGATGGCATGATATTGGATGGACTACTGGGACTATTATGTGTGAAGGGTGATATGGGTAGCCCGGAACGCTATTTAAAAGTAAGTTTATTTTACTGTAGACATTATTATAATAGCGAAATATTACTACATAGTAAATCGTTTAACGGATCCTTAAAGGATGGGCGGTCTCAGGCATCCTTTAAGTTACTTGTACCTTATTACAGTTCATTTGAGTTGGTTTACATTATATAAGTATATATTGTCCTGACTCGAGTGTTTGTATTTTTATTTACGCTCGGGTCAGCCTGAGTTATTCACAGATTTGGATTCCACTTTCTGGAGATTGGAATCGCTGGAGATTATCTGCTTATCTAGTTTTATCTATTCCAGTTCTGTTGTTCTATTCAGCTTGTACGTGGTTATCATCTTAAGAGTTCTGTTGTACTTTATTTAGTCTGTTGTATTTTATTTAACTCTGATATATTTATATAGTGGCTTCATGAACTACTATTTCTTTTACTTCTGCTGCATTATTAAATACTCTGTGTCTGTGATTTGTGATTTTATTTACTGTATATTCTGAGATTTGCCAAATTATATTTACAATGCGGTATTTTGAGCAATTCAAGTCCGACATGTGCGGATGCGAGTGGTTGAAAATATCGGGTTGTTACAATTCTATTACTTTGTGATTGATTTGGTGGCCACCCATGATTTGGTTTGTGAGTGTGTCCAAGGTGGGCGGTAATAGCTGCTATGCATTACCACCAGTCCGGATCCACCATTGGTATATCCACTCTGGCATTGCCTTAAGTGTCGTGTTCATATGTCCTAGAGTGCCTTCTACAAGTTTGTTTTGTACCATAATTATGGAGTGCCCTTTGATAGTCTTCAAGTTTATGGGCGGAGTTATAGTACTGTATAGACTATGGGAATATAAAAAATGTATTAATGGGGATATGGGTAATGCCTTAATGTTATTTTAATACTTTACCGTAGACACTATTATAAAAGCATATTGTACTACATAGTAGATAGTTTAACGGATCCTTAGGTGATGTGAATCCCGAACATCTCTTTAGTTACTGCACTCACGTTGGACACAAGATAGGAGATGTAAAACGTCGTTAACATCTATGACGTCGTCACACGTATATTTACCGTTGATTTAACTTATATAAGTTCTTTTAGTTTTGACTCGAGTTTTTTGTCTTTTTAATTCGCTCGGGTCAACCTGGGCATTTCAGGGTTAAAGACCTTATTTCTAGAGGACGAAGACAAAGAATTGTATTATTATTATTATTATTATTATTATTATTATTATTATTATTATTATTATTATTATTATTATTATTATTATATTTAATCCACTACATCATGTTGTTCCGCTGCATTTATTTATGTAGTTACTTACTCATGTTTATGTAACTCTGTTGTTTGTGTTGTAAAGAATAATCAAATGTATTTATAAAATAGCTTCATGTACTGTTATTTGATTATTATATTCTATCATTCCGCTGTGAGATTCTGCATTTGTATTTTTCTTTCTTTTTTATTTACCCCATAACAATCTGCCTTTTGGATGGTTTATGTTTGACATGCATGTCTGCTTAAAACATCCGAAAAGGCAGGTCGTTGTAGAGTTATTATTAAAACAAGTTTAATCACTTTAAATAAAAATTAAAGTTTATTGTTATCATTTATTATTAGAAAGAGTTAAATAGGGTTATTAAAAATATTTTATTACATTAAATTAAAGATTTAAAGATTTAAATAATTTTGATATTTAAAATGGAAGCATTTAAAATTCTGAATCATTGAACTAATGTTCAAGTCTTTTTGGGAAAACAGTATCTAGTGGGCATATGATCCATAAATAGTTTGAATCTTTCTCTCAAGAGATAGTCTTCCACATTTTTAAGGCAAATACGATAGCCGCTAATTCTAAGTTATTAGTGGGATACCTCCTCTTATGGTCCTTTAATTGTTTGCTTGCATAACCTACCATCGTTGTAGGATCAACTAACAACCCATTGTTAAAGACAATATTGTAACACTCCACCTCTATATCCATGATGTCCAAGAGTATTACATAGTAATACTGTCAGATAATAAGGAGAACAAGGCTATATTGGGCACATACATGAATATTCTCTTGGAGTAACATTGTATGCATTAAAACATCAAATATTAATTACCACAAAACATACGCGGTACCAGTACAGATTAATTAACACGTATGCCTCTAAGATAGAACAATACAAAATGTACAGCAAATGATAGAGAACACAAAGTTGTATTGTAGAGATAACATATAATTTATACATAATATGTACAGTAAGGGATCAACTCAATACAAATGTCAAATATCTCAATGATATATTATACGCACTAAAAATGGTTACAAACACCCAAGAATAATTTTTGTAGAGAAAAAAATAAAGAAAAGCAAAAAAATTAAACCGAGTAAATGAATAAGTAAGCAATAGAGAATAAGAAGTAATTAAAGAAACAGATATTTATAGTGGTTCGGCATTGTATGCCTACGTCCAGTTTAAAGATTATCATTTACTACTCTCTTATGAATCTGATTACAACAATTGAACAAAGCTAGCACTTATGTAACGACTCATATTTTTAACTATTTAAATTATTAAATTTAATATGAATATTGAATAAAAAATGGTCAACAATGTAAATTTAGTGATGTGTCAATGTAATTTATTGAATATGACTTTAATAAAATTTTGAAATGACCAATTTCAGAAAATTTGGAAATAACAAGTAGTGAAATGAAATTTATGTATTGAATGTATTTATAATTAATAGTTATATTGAATAATAAATGTTGACTTATTTAGTTGAAATTAAATTAATTATTGACAAGTAAAATTTATTGAGATTTTAATATTGGAGAATTAAATTGTTTAAAATTTAATGTTGGAAATTTTTTAAATAATTGATCCTGAAATTAATGTGAACGAAAATTATTTCAAAAATTGATTTAAATTTTAGTTAAACAAGAATAAAGATTTTTAAATTTTGAATTTGAATTTATAGTGATTAAATTAATTTTTGAAAATTTCTTGTGTTAATTGACGTGTAAAAATAACCATTTTGTCCACTTTCTCGGATTTCGACGAAACAAGTTTCATCGGATCCGTAATATTGAATTATTATGGGGTTTCAGGTGTTGTAGCGATCATACTTATGGTTCGACTGTGCAAGCTTGAAATGTGTAGGAATCAATTTAGGGAATTTAATTCAAATAAATTGATTTGAAAAGCTATCTTCTTAATATGACAGAATTGACATACAAAACGAGTTCCATTACGTTCGGAGTAGGGGCAAAACATATAGAACGCCAGACGATATGCCTCATTTAGAGTTTGGAATTTTGTGGGCCAATCGAGTTAGATATTTTCTAATTAAATAATATATATTTTTCTTACCTCCCTCCAACATTTCGTACAACCCCATCTCTTATTTGTCTTCCCTTGTACCCTTCCAAGTGTTTTCCATTTCAAAAATTTTAGCCGATTGAGAAAATAAAATAAAAATAAAAACTCGCGCAGCTTTTAGTGGAGCGCAAGATTGAGGAAGCGAGCTGGAGGGGCGGCTTGCGGAAGAAGGCGGGCGTTCAATTGCGATGTTTGGGTTTGGGTTCTTTGCGTGCGTGGCTTGAGGTGAGGGCGGCGGCCTGGGGACGTCGACGGAGGTGATGGGTGTGGCTAGCGATCGCAAGAGAATAAATAAATAAATATGATGGAAATCACGATCTGAGGAGAAGGATGGGCGTGGGCTTGGAAGTCGCGTGAATGAGGAGCTGTGGGGTGGCTCAGCTATAATCGCGCGGTGCATGGTAGGGAGGAAGGCGAACATGGCAGGTGGCATGGTACTGGACGCACGCACTGTATATATAAAAAGTAAGTGATGAAGTCACATGGCCTAGGAATGAAAACTTGCGCACGGCCTTGAACGAGGAAGATAGGTTCGACTTTTTTAAGTAGATTAATTTTAGTTCATTTAGTTTTAGTTATATCGTTAACGCTAATAAAATCATAACCATTTCATACGAGGTCCGTTTTAGGTGAATGAGTCACATTTCGATCGTATCGTCGTTGCCGACAAGATAGAGTTAAGGTTTCAAATAAAGAGGTGAGTATTTTATATGCTCATGATTAACTAAATTAATTTTTATGTTAGTTAAATTTATACCATGAAGTAATTTAATTTCATTAGCTGATGTTTGATAAATTAATTGATATTGGATTGATATATGAATTGAATTGATAAGGATTTAAATGGACAGTTGAATTTGAAAGTAAATTTCCAATTAGACGCTCGATATTGATAACTAATTAAACTGTTGTGTTATATTGACTGTTTGGACGATTAGTTGTGACGTATGCTATTAGTTGATATTTTGGATGATTTGGACATTTATTTTTATATATATCCTGTTATCACCCTGTAAATTATTTACAGTATATAAACTGTAAATTATTTACAGTATATAACACTGTAATTAAATTATGTTGAAATAATTAAGAAATAGGTTGAAATGATATATACCTATGACATTTATTTTGAATTCAAATTATATATATCGATCCCTGAAATTAAATTGATATAACCAATCACTTGGCCTAGGGTAGAAAATTATATACGGATGACGGTTTGGTTAAATGAAATGGTTTTAAATTCTTGATTTAAATTTATTTAAATGACTCTGTTTTATAAAATAAAATTGAATTGGATATGGAAACTGAAATAGTCTCGATTGAGTTTTTGAAATGTTGAAAATAAATTAGTTAAACGAAATGGTTTAAAGAATTGAATTTGAAAGTAAAAAAATTATAATCGGCATATGATATAAATTATGGAAATTTATTAGTTTACAGGATGTGAACTTTTATTCGAGCCGTGAAATAAATCCAAGCAAAAGTAATTTAAATGGATAATTCAAATTGAACTCAAAATTGAATTATTCTAAAAAGATCTAAACCTTAAATTGAATACTGAAGTTTTATTTGATTTATGTGATTTAATAGATATATAGAATTCAAACACGAATTTATATAAATCAAAATGACTTAAAATTGAGAATTGAATTGAAATTAATTCAAATTGGAATTGAATTGAAATTAATTGAAATTGAAATCAAAATTGAATTAATTTAAAATTGAAATCGAAATCGATTTGAATTAAATAGGAATCTATTTAAATAGAAATAGAAATAGAAATTGATTGGAATTAGAAGATTTGGAATTGAATCAGTTTGACTTATTATTTTCAAATAAATTATTTTAATATAAACTGTTTAAAACTTATCTTTTAAATCTTGCAATTATTTTTATTTTCCAAACTATTTTACTATATAAACCATTTTCAATACTCAATTTTATATCGATTGTTAACTTTTTAAACTATTTAAAAAAATTCAAACTATCTTCTAAAAATTCAAACTGATTAAGGTTGGATTTTTTATATTTAAATCATGGATTGAAATGCGAAATGGGTTAAAACAAACTTTTAACCTAAATTGTAATTTGAATTGAATTTTGAAGCGAAAATGACTTTCAAGTGAAAATTGACATATTTGAAGTAGATATGGTATTTCGAAATGAAATTGATTTTGAGGCGAATATGATATTTTGATATTAAGTATGAATTGTTTTCGAAATGTAAAATTACTGATCGGTGTGCAAAATAATTTTTGGTTGTTAAATAGACCGGGGCCTCTTATTGGCATACTCTCTGTCAATATTGGAACCACTTTAACAACTGCGTACGCAGAGGAGACTCTAGAACGAAGTGGTTGGATTTGGCATCGTTTACTAAATTTGAAGAAAGAGAACGATGATGGATAGACCTGGACACTTGTGCCAATTTAAAATGACTAAAACAGGACGGCTTGATAGAGCCACGTGCGCAAGCAACCCCTAGCGTACATCCGTTCTTCGATTTTCTTCCATATTATTACTCTTGATGTCGGTTTCGATTGGTGCACCTTGATTTTAGGATAACTTCTCTCTGACTCGATATAGAATGGATGTACATGGTAGGTGATCGTGGCTATGATGCGTTACCACCAGCCTTGCAGTCCGATCTGGTAGTATTCTATCTTGAAAATTGCCGCACGTGCCTTGTCATGCTTTCATCCCTATATGAGGCCACTATGGTTTTTGTTTAGTTTTGTTGTATCACGGCGCATCCTTATCCCCCGACGTGATACTGGGCAAACTTTACAACAATGCTTAAAAAACATTAAGGGGGTTAATGTAAAGCCTTAGTGCTAAGAAAAGTATTTATTTTACTGATTACACATTATATATAGCGTATTCTACTTTATATAAATAATTTGATGGATCATTAAGAGATGGAAAATTCTGAACCATTTGTCGCGTTATTATATGCACATTATGCACTAGATAGGAGATGTGAAATCCCATAAACATCTCTGGTGCTATTATACTCATGTTTTTATGTGATATTGATTTGACTCGTATAAGGATATTTTAGTCCTGACTATAGTGTTTTGCCTTTTTATTACGCTCGGGTCAGCCTAGAGTATTTCAGCGCGTTGAAGATCATTTATTAGAGGACAAAGACGAAGATTTGTTATACTATTACTATTATTATTCGATGCATCATGTTGTTCTACTGCATTATCTTTTTTGGCTGATGTGCATATACCTATGATATGTATTGTATAAATTATAATCAAATGTATAAATATAGATTCATGAAATGTTAATTTGATTATTATATTTTATCATTCCATTGCGAGATTCTGTGTTTATTTCATCTTATTTTCTTATTTTTTTAATTAACCCTATTGGTTATCTATGTTCCAGATTGTTTGAGTTGGACGTGCAAAATGTGGGCCGTCATAGTTGGTATCAGAGCTTTGGTTTAGCAATAACCTTAGCTTTGTGCAGTTTAATTCATTTGAGATAGAGTAGTAATACCCTAGAATGAGTTGTTTGAGTGTGTATATATGTATATGTATATAGAGCGTATACTTGTTAGTGTTATAAAATGTTTTATATTGTGTTTACTTATCCGTTGAGTTGTTTATAAATTCTGATCTGTGCGTGGGACTTCAAGTTATTGATAAGGGTTTCTAAACACTTAAACGTGGCAAGTCGACATAGTATTATTTTAAAATAGGGTAAATGAAATAATTTTTCCTAAATTATACATTATATATAAAAAGGAAACTGAATGAGAATAAATGGGTAAGTGAAATCAGTGTGAATAATAGAATTTGATTTAAATTTAAATTGTATGTAAATAAACTGGATGCAAATGAATTAAGTGAATGTTAAATAAAGAAATGTTGACACACTTGGGTATAAAAGGTAAGAAATATAAGCTTAAATTATGAAATGGATAGATTTATAAAATAATTGAATATGAATTGAATAGGTTGTAAGAACAAAGTTTGAAAATATTAACTTAACTAATTTGAATTCATGGATGTTTATAAACTTAAGTAATGAGCTATGAAGTAAAAATATAATCTTAGTTAAGTTAAAAGAATGAATGTAACTGTGAATTTGAGAAAATTAAATTCACAAGCTTTTGAAATTGTTTTCTAAGATTTTGAAATAATAATTAGTATTATTTGAAAATATTTATTAATAGAAATTATTTCAAAGAGGAATTAAAAGGAGATAAATCCTATACTCCCCTCTTTTGTTGCTGGAAAATAATTTCGGTGTTGACGGCCGCATCATCGTCATTAATTTTTGAGTCTCAAAGTGGGGAAGGACACTTAGTAGCTTTGCGATGAATTCGATTCAATAAACAAATTTTGATTTAAAATTTCTAAATATGATTTGATATATATAAAAGATATGAGTATATAAATTATTTCAAAATGATTTGAAATGAACCCGATATTTGAATTCTGAAATTTCTGTTAATTAATGATTTTAAATTTTAGAGTTAAAGCGAATTATTTTGAATAATTGGAAACTTCTAAAATAGGGGAAAATAAATTGAAACTAAGTGTTTAAATAAAGTATGAGAAATTGAATTATAACTATTAAATTTCAAGACAATGAAAATTTAAACTTGCAAAAATTATTAAATATTCTTACTAACTAAAATGAGTTAGATAAATTTGTATAATATTCAGTTACATCCTAAAAACATATATAAAACTTATCAAAATGTTTTAAAAGTTGATATGTTAGATATGGATGGTAATAGAATATTATACAAGCTTGAATTGAGTAATAAGAAATGTTTAAAGAAATATTCCCAATTAAGATCGTGTTTAAAGAAATGTTTATAAAAATTAAATTAAGTTGTTATGAGAAATGTTATACACTTAGTTAATATTCTAAGAAATGTTAAATGAATAATCTGAATAGTAAAAAGAAAATACAATTTAAATACGTGTCTTAAGAGAAGGTAAACAAATAATAAATTAAAACGTATTTTTGTAAATTGTTTGAAGAAAAATATAATAAAATTTGCAAAAGATGTTTAAGATTTAATTATAGCTTTCTAAGGTAATTATAATTTTAATGATATTGTGTAAAAGAAGATACATCTGTATAAAGTGATTATAAACATAAGAAGTGATTAATGTAATAAGAAAGTTGAAATTTGAATTATGAAATGAAATTTAGTTAAGTCAAATTGAATGGAATAAATTGATGAAGTTAATGAAATAAATTATAAAATGGAAGTTACCTTATGGAAATTTGAATGAAATTGATTGTGATGAAAAGAAAATTTCATTAATATGAATTTAAATAAATGAAATGTATAAGTGAAGTAAATCAATGAATTAATATGAACTCTAGATATGAAGTAATAATAATAAACATTAGTTGTATTATATAAAACGTTTAAAAAATACTTAAATGGTTTGTGAAATGGTTTGTAAATGATATTAGTATTAAAGAGAATATACTATGCAGTAATAAAATAAAATTTACTTAAGTAAAATTATTAATACGAGTTTGAATTAGTGAAATGAATAAATGAATTGATATGAGATGTTAAACATCAAATGAAACAATTTTAATTTTACAAATTTAATTGAATAAATTAAATATGAATGAAATGATGTCAATAAATTTGAAGAAAACTGATTAAATGTTAAGAAAAATTAGATAATAATAAGAAATGAAGTGTATAAATTAAATATTGACATTGTACAATGTTAATATAATATGAATTAATTTGATGAATATGAACTGTTGGATGATTTATTTTCTTACAAACCATTGTTATTACTACTTTTGGCTGCATAAGACTGTTTTGTTGTGTGTTGGTGCTAATGTTTATGATTTGGATTCAAAATTCATGTTATATGGTTTTATTTAACTCATATATGTTTCTATATCTTTACAAGTTGTTAATATTATAAATTGAGTTGAGATAGGTACATAGGAAGACCATTTGGGCATATAGGAAAATTTTATTTGCTTTTGCTTGCTTAATATGACCGAACTCGCTCATATTAATATTAGTAAGGTACGTATATTTTTTTCCCTATGGGATGCCTCATCTTTGAGATGAGATGTATATTTGGTATATATATTGTGTTATAAAAAAAATTCGACGGGCCCGTGCAGACGAGGCGCTGCCGAAATATTTCGTAAATCTGGATGATAGGAAAATTTTAAGGTTTTAAAATTTTGTGACTTATTTTTGTATATAAGTTGTATTTTTCTAGAGCCGATCGGAGTGGCATAGTAGAAGCGTTGTAAAAGTTTTCAAATAAGTTTTTAATGTTTATAAGTGGATCGTTGTAACGACCTGGAATTTTGGTCGTTAGTTTTTGGAACATTTAATTCATTTTAAATGTTGAATGTGGATTGTTAATTAATTTTGGAATATGAAGATTTTTGGTTGAATTAATAAAATGAGTTATAATTTCAGATATGGCAATTTAATTAGATTTGGATAAATAGTAATTTGATTTTTGGAATTAAGATAATTTATAAATCTGAGAAATAAATGAATATGAAAATGGATTCTAAAATTTATTTAAGTCTAGCCAGATTAGAATTTCAATATTGGACTTACGAATGGGATTTTTAAGTCAAGCAGTTAAAATTGGAATTTATATTAGTTTAATGATGGAGTTTAATATATAGTAATAATGTAAATAATCAGATTTTGATTTAGAATGAAACAGAATGAATTCTAATGTGAATATAAATTCTATATGATCTATAATTAAGCTAGTAAAGTTTTAAAAGTGAAATTATAAATGATTTCGACGATTTTGAAAATTGCTCGATTTAATCGACGAGTTAAAATAGCCTTTCGAGGCGTAGTCTCGGAATTCGACGAAACTAGTTCCATTGGATCCATAATAGTGTATTATTATCGGATTTCAAATTCCGTAGCGTTTAGAGTTACACGTTTGTTCGTATAAGTGAGAAACGTTTTGAAATTAAAATTGAAAATTTAATATTTAAACTCGATTCAAAAAGCTGTCTTCCATGTATGATTGTATTAGAACCCGAAACACATTCCATTGTGTTCTGAATACGGGTTAAACATTATAAACGCTAGGCGACTCGTGTTGTTTGGAGCTCGTTAGAAAAAGTACATAAATTTGGAAAATATGAATAAATAATATTAAATACGTATATAAATACTTTACGTACGGACTGAAACCTTAGTATTGAGAAAAGCCGCCGGCGTAAGCCATTAATGACCGAAAAGAATCGAAATTCATCTTTAATTTTCAACAATCGAGTTATAGAAAATTCTTCCAACTAGATAATCGTAGAGGGCCTCTAGACTTATAAAGTGGACGGTCGTGATTGAATTCTATATAGCGTGGATGCCAGAGTTTCGTTGTGTTCATAAGCTACTCCAGGATCATTTTCAAGATGGTGGAGGGGTTTTGGAGACTGGTCTTCTGGCGAAGGTGAGGGCCGCGTGGGATTACGGCGTGGCGACGTTGGATCGATCTCCGGCCATGCGATGGAGGTGCGGCAATGGGTAGAAGGTAGAGATGTATGGGTTCGTGTTCGTATATCTGGGAACGAAGAAGAAATAGAGTGCGGCCTGGATTTTTCCTTGGAATCTATGGTCTAGATTTGTTCTAGTATAAAAGAGTTGTAATTTATTTATATAAGCAAACTTTAAAAACTTATATATCATGCATACGTTATCAGAATTCGACGAAACAGGAAGCGTCGAAATCACAGCGACGAGATACACGCTGCAGTGTAGATCTGGGAACGATCGGAGCCTGTGAAAATTTTAGATTAAATCGAAGGCGCTCGATTTAATTGGAGCGCTCGACATTTTAAACTCAAGGTGAGTTAATCTCACTCACATATGGATTAAGATAATTAATTTAGATAGTTAAAATTTAAATGATTGATTGAATGTGATTGTTATTATCTGTCTGGATGTGACATTAAATATAGTAGTGTACATATATTGGAGTGATTGATATTTCCCGCATTATATAGCAGATGAGACCCTATGCCCCCGCATAATAGCAAATGACTTTTTATACCGTGATGTCCCCCTCAAAGTGTGATTTGGTAGTTTATTTGTTGTGCTAACATTTGTGGATGCATGAAAACAGGTTTGAGGGATCTAACTAGATTCCTCAAAATATTGAAAATATTTTCATAATCTGCGATATGTTCATTTCATATCCTGTGATAGATTGAATTGGAAATTAATTTATTCGATGTTATGGTTTGGATGAATATATTTTGGCATTTTAAGATATAGAAAGTATAATGAATACATTTTTTTAAAAAGGGAAATGAAAAGAGAATTTTTAAGTAAAATAATAATTGAGAATTTGGATAATTTAAAGGAATAAATTTGGATGGAATAACAAGTTAATTTTCAAAAATCCTATTTCATAAATTCCGGGTACGGGAAAATAGACATTTTAAACAAATGTTAATAAAAGAGTTTTGAGGACTTAAGTGATACTGGTAAGAAATAAAAGACTTAATTTTTTTTTAAATCAGGATTTAAATGGTTTGGGAACAGTAAAAGGAAAATTTTGGAATAAAGAATGAAATTGATGTCTTAGATTTAAATAAGGATTTTAAATCATAATAAAGGGTGAACTTGGTGTTAATGGATTTTAGAACTGATTTTGGAGAAAGTAAGAGATAAATTTTAAAGGGAATATAACTCAAGAGATCGGTTTGAAATCGATTAAGTGTTTTAGAAACTGTGATTTAAAGTAAGACGAGGAATGGAAATTTGTAAACTCAGTTTATAAATGAAGTGGAATATTTATCAGTGGATAAATCTGAAGTACAGATTCAAGGTGTGAATTTATAAGAAAAGGAAATTCGTTTTAATAATAAAAAGGTGACTTTATTTTTAAAAAAAGTTGGAAGGTGTATTTCCTGAAAAGCTAAATATATTTTTCAAAAGAAGATATCTAAGTATAACTTTAAGGTTTTAAATTGTTTTAAAAGAATAGCTTAGAGAAATTTATTATTTTTAATTGTTGTAGAATTTAAAAGCAAACATTATTCAAATTAATTTTAGTGGTACTTATTTTAATGGTTAAATTAGTATTATATTTTTAAAGGAAAATTTTCTAATATTTATACTTTATATAAAAAATTAATTTTTAAAAATAGTTTGTGGCTTAAGTTTTACTTGGAAAATTATTATAGGATTTCATAACTATTATTTTAAGTAAAGTGATTTAAGTAGTTTTATTTCAAAGGTTTTAAGTGTATGTTTTTGGGTAAAGTGATTTAAATTATTAAAAATCTAATTTAATAAGACTTAGAGTTTTTCAGTGGAAGTAAAATATTTGGTTGAATTGATTGTTTATTTGATAAATAAATAACCGACTATCAAATCTGGACCCAAATATGAATTTGGAAATATCTAGGAGGAGTACGGAAATTATATGGTACAGTTACCATTCGAGGTGCTATACTGTACGTATAAACTTGTTCGTTCTTCTAGGACATTTATAAGGAAATCCATCCACTAACAGTTAGGGGTGAACTCCGGTCTTATTCTCGTCTGTGTATTTCCTAAAGAACCAGGGTTGAGTTTATCGAGAAATAACGAACGTTGTTTTGAAGAGACCGAGATTGGATTGTGAGCCGAAAACCACTTCAATCCAACGAGTACGTTTTCGTAATGAAGAAAAGAGCTTGAAGTTGAAGATAGAGCAGTGTAGTGCAATGGCTAATCGCTACTAATCCTAAGGTGATTCCAAAATGGATGTAGTAGGAGTAGTGCCTTCAGTTCCGTTCGGACCCGGAATGGACTTGTATTAATGAATGCTATCGGAACATCGTCAGGAGGACGATGAGCATTCTAAGCGAGATGTGTTCTAAAAAGTAACGCTTAGCCTCGAACCTCATCAACCAGGAATGACTGAAAATCAGGGGATATGCAGCAAGGCTATGTGGATAGCACCCAATTAGGGTAAGGTCATACCTGTCTGGAGGTCCCTTTTTACTCGGCTGTGTGGGCAGTTGCGGATCCCACCGTAGGATGATCTTATTCAGACTATCCAATAAGGGGTAGCTCCGATCTTGTGTTGCGGAGGATCGAGATGGATCCTCGATATGCTGATCTAGACCACGTACCGTGATAGGTGGTACCTCAGTGCCTAGTCATTGGTTGGAAATCCATTCTCCCTACATGCCCTTTACAGTTTTGATTATAAAGCCTAGTATTGCTGAAATTTAATGAATGTAATGATTTCAGCTATTTGAATAAGTATTTACTTAGACACTATTATAATATCGGAGAATTTTATAAGAAATGTTTTGGTTGACGTAAGGTAAAAACCTGGTATGTTTATTTGTGGCGTGATCTTACGAGATACCTTTGATTTTCGAAGGATTTGAAACTTTAATAATTAAGCTGAGTGTATTTTTCTCACGCTGGTTTTCCAGACCGACTGGGTGTTATTTTATTATAATGCTCGGGTCAGACCGAGTATTATAAAATACAAAATAGGATGCTGTAGAGCTTAAGAGATGAGCTGGATAGCGAAGCGTATCACACGTACTTGAAGTATATTCCGTTGTGTAGTATAAGCTGTATATTCAGCTTTTTTGAGGACAAGTTAATATAACTGTCCAGTAATTGTTTTGATTGTGATGTACTCTAATGATGTAATGTATAAAACAGATATAGTTTCTTTTTGTGTAAAGATAGGTTATTATCTATTATATTTTGTTCCACTGCGATTGTGAGATTTTGTTATTTGTTTAATTCCTTCTTTCTTCTATCTTCTTTCTCTTCCCACAACAATCTGTCTTTTCCGGCACTTGATCGTCAGCATATTAAACAGTGCTGTATTTGTGTCGATTTTTGAGGATTGAGAAGGTTTGGTCATCACATTTGGTATTGGAGTTTAGGTTGGCAAAAACCTATGCTTTGGTGGGGGAATTACTCATTAGAAATAGAGTCAGTAGTACTTTAGAATGAGTTTGAGTGTAATAATAGATATGAGAGCGTAATTGTTAGTGAATATAAAAACTGTTTTTATATTGTGTTGACTTATCGGTTGAATGTTTATGAATTCTGGTCGGTACGAGAAGTGCAACCGTATCAATAAAGATTTCTAAACTCTTAAACAAGATAAACCAACGTAGTATGGTTTTAAAGTGGGTAAACGAAATAATTTTACCATAAATTATATTTTGACGTAAAAGAAATAATTTTATGAAATTATATATATATATATATATATATATATGGATGTTTGGTTGTTAATATTATAATCAAATAAGAATCTAAAATTTGAACTGGTCTGTACTTATAACCAAATAGGATTATTTAAGTATGAAATAATGCAATGGAGCATGACCAAAATTTGATTTAAACCAGAATTTAGATCTCGAGAATTTTAGAAATGTTTAAAATAAGTTTGAACCAAGTATGGAAATTTTTAAATCTTGGAAATCTTTGAAATGTTTTCCAAAGTGTTTGAAGGAAATAATGGAGTATTATTTGGGAAACATTTTTGAATAAAATTTGTTTTGAAATGAATTTGTGGAAGTAAGGAAGCACTGAACTCACTTCAGTCGTTGAAAAATAATCCAGTTGATGATGGCCACATCATCAGTATTCATTTTCCAATTTATAGGTGATGGATTGCTACCGGGGTGGTTTGGTGTAATGATTTGTTTGGACTTGTTTGATAAACAAGTTTGTTTTAGAAATTCTAAAAGGGAGGTTGTATTGGTAATACATAGTTGTTTTGAAATCCGGAGGTTTGATTTGATATACCAAGAGAGTACGTGTTATTTATGATTTCAAAATGGTTTTGAAATGAAATCGGGTAATTGAATTCTAGGAATTCTATTTAAACAATGTGAAAAGTTAGATGAATTAGTTATTAAACTTATAAAGTGAAGTTGACATAAATAAGAAAGGAAATTAAAAATTTTAACCCTGGAATTAAAATTTATCTCGAGTAAATCAAAGTGAATAAGATATATTGGAATTTAACTTAAGATAAGTTAAATGAAATTAAATTTGGATTTGGATTGAATGGGATATTAAGTAGGAATAGTAGGATAATTGAATAAGCATAAGTACAATTATTGAATGGGATGAATACATTTAAGTCCTTAAGTGAAATAAATAATCCAGAATTACGGATATAAGATGTGAATAGACTCGAGGGAGCAGTGTAAGATTTTAAGTAAATAAGTTGGTGAACTTATGAATAGAAAAATGGAATTGTAAAACCTAAATAAAAATGGTTGGGTGTTTGATAAAAGAATGGAAAATTCCAAATTCGATTCTAAATGAAATGTGAATTGGAATAATATAAAGTAAAATATAAAATATGAATGGACTTAAATAAGTAAATAAGTTTATGAATTTATAAATTGGGAAATAAAAATTTAAATTGGATTGAGAAATAAAATTGGATTGGATTGAAATCAAAATTCAGATGAGCTATAAATAATATTAAATAGAATTAAATTCTTGTTTAAATTAGTGAAAGAAATGGTATGGATTTAAGTTGGTTAAATAAAATTTAGTTGAACTTGAATTAAATTAAAAAAAAGAATTTGAATTGAAAGGAAATTTAGTTAAGTTGAAGATGATATTGAATGAATTAAATTCTTATTTAACTAAATTCAAAAGAATGGTATGAAGATGAATCTAGCGTACGCTAGATTCAATAAAATTTGTATTGGAATGCATAAATTTTGAAAGCTTATGAAAAAAATTTGAAAGTAAAATAAAACCCAAGTATAAAATTGTTTGATATTTTGGTAAATGAAATAAAAATCTAATGTTGATTTAAGATCTGGAAGTGAACTAATTGTATAACTAACTAGTTAATGAAATCTGAAATGGAACCTAATATGGTAAAATAGAAGATTGAATTACGAGTTAATGGTGGAGTTTGGAATTAAAGCTTGAGTTATAAATAGAATTCGACCTATATTGTAAATGAACTAAATATGATGGAAATATTGTCGAATGAAATGAAGTTGGATTAAAACAGAAATGGTTTGAGCTGTAAATAAATCCAGTTTCAGTATAGAATAATTGAAAATAGCCATGTTAGTAATTGTTATTTGCATGAATAACATCAAGTTTGTATAGAAATTAGTCGTTTGATCGTAAATGGAAGTAAACGAATTAAAAGAAGTGAATAAAAATTTGGTTTTTAATCAAAAGGGAATAAACTGAAATTTAATATAGTGAATTGCAGGTAAATGAAAGTGAATCATAAATGTGATGCAAATATATAAATTTGAAATATGGATTTATGGAGGAAATTAAAATGGAAACCTTGAATTATGAAGTTTATTTATTTAGGTTATGAAGCTTTGTGTTAGGCTAGTAGGTAAATGGAATGTTGTTAAAATTTCATGATTTTGGAAACTTGCGTGCTTGTTTGAGTAAGTACAGGTACATGAGGCTATTGAATAGAGTTTGGGCTGTGTAAATGCATATAAAATAAGCCGCTCGCATTAAAAACGCTAATATGAGGTACGCCTTCGCAATAAAATTAAGAAATGATTATATATTGCTATATATTTTGTATTCCGACCGTGTGGGTCGATGTATATATTTTATCATATATGTGGTATTGTGTAACGCTCTCCGTACAAAGGACACACTGTAAAAAAAAATCGAAAATTTTAGGTGTTAGAATTTTTTTGAAAGTTTTGAAAATTTTGGTTAACTAGAAAAGTTGTTTTTTTTAAACAATGTAAGAAATCTAAGTTTTTGAGTTAGAAATGAAAGCTAATGGTTTTGGATTAAACTAAAGGGTTTTGAGAAATTAATGTAAGTTTTAATTAAGTGGGTTTTGGGTAAGTTAATGGGATTGGAGAGTAATTTTTCCTACCTTAGCAAATTTCGGGGATGAAATTTTTATAAGGGGGCGGAATGTAATGACCCAGAATCTTGGTCGTTAGTCTTTGAAACATTTAATTCATTTTAAATGTTGAATGTGGATTGTTAATTGATTTTGGAATATGAAGATTTTTTGTTGAATTAATAAAATGAGTTATAATTTCAGATATGGCAATTTAATTAGATTTGGATAAATAGTAATTTAATATTTGGAATTAAGATAATTTATAAATCTGAGAAATAAATGAATATGAAAATGGTTTCTAAAATTTATTTAAGTCTAGTTAGATTAGAATTTTAATATTGGACTTATAAAAGGGATTTTTAAGTCAAGAAGTTAAAACTGGAATTTATATTAGTTTAATAATGGAATTTAATATATAGTAATAATGTAAATAATCATATTTGATTTAGAATGAATCGGAATGATTTCAAATGTGAATATAAATTCTATATGATTTATAATTGAGCTAGTAAAGTTTTAAAAGTGAAATTTTAAACGATTTCGACGATTTTGAAAACAGCTTGATTTAATCGACGAGTTAAAATAGCCTTTTGAGGTGCAGTCTCGGACTTCGACGAAACAGTTTCCATTAGATCCGTAATAGTGTATTATTATTGGATTTCAAATTTTGTGACTCGAGTATTACAGATTTTCGGGTAAGGGCGTTCTGTGGCTCAAGAGGCGAGCTGGATGGCAGGAACGTATAGAGGGTATTCCGCTGTGATATATTGTAGTTTATCTGGGACAAGTTATTTTAACTGTCCAGTGTATTCTGCAAATGTTGTAACTCCGATGTATTAATGTAAATTAATTGATACAGTTTTTCCTTGTATAACTTTTATTTCATTTAATATTATATTTTTGTCCGCTGCGAATGTGAGAATCTGTATTTTGTTATGTTTCTTCTTCTATCTCTTTCCTTCTTTTTCTAACTATCTGGAATTTTCAGGATCGAAAATTTCGGTTCGTTACATGCATTTGAGTTACCGTTTGTTCGTAAGAGTAAGAAACGCGTTGAAATTAAAATTGAAAATTTAATATTTATATTCGATTCAAAAAGCTATCTTCCACGTATGATTATATTAGACCCCAAAACACATTACATTGTGTTCGCAATACGGGTAAAACACTATAAACGCCAGGCGGCACGTGTTATTTCGAGCTCGTTAGAAAAACTATGTAAATTTGGAAAATATCAATAAAATAATATTAAATACGTATATAAATACTTTGCGTACATGCCGAAACCCTAGTAATGAGAAAAGCCGCCGACATAAGCCATCGATGGCCGAAAAGCATCGAAATTCATCTCCAATTTTCAATCAATCCATCGAGTTATAGCAGATTCTTCCAACTAGAAGATCTTAGAGGGCTTTGAGACTTATAAAGTGGACGGTCGTGATCGAATTCTATAGAGCGTGGATGCCAGAGTTTCACCGTATTCTTGAGCTGCTCGAGGATCATTTTCGCGATGGTGGAGGGGTTTTGGACGACCGGTCTTCTACCGTAGATGAGGGCCGCATGGAGCTATGGCGTGGAGATGTTGGATCGATCTCCAGCTATGCGATGGCGGTGCGGCGATGGGTAGAAGGTAGTGACGTATGGGTTCATGTTTGTATATCTGGGAACAAAGAAGAAATAGAGTGCAGCCTGGATTTTGCCTTGGAATCTACGGTCTAGATTTGTCTGGTATAAAAAAAGAGTTGTAATTTATTTATATAAATTTATATGCAATCTTTAAAATCTTATATCTCATGCATACGTTATAAGAATTTGACGAAACATGAAGCGCCAGAATCGCAGCGATGGGGTCTACGCTGCATTGCAGATCTGGGAACGATTGGAGCTCGTGAAAATTTTAGATCAAATCGAAGGCGCTCGATTTAATTTAAAATTGGAACACTTGACGTTTTAAACTCAAGGTAAGTTAATCTAACTCACCTCTGGATTTCCATAATTAATTTAAATAGTTAAAATTTAAATTATTGATTGATTGAATGTGATTGTTATTATCAGTCTAAATGTGATATTATATATAGTAGTGTATATATATTGGAGTGGTTGATATTTCCCGCATTATATAGCGGATGAGACCCTATGCGCCCCACATAATAGCGGGTGACCCTTTATACCGCGATGTCCCCCTCGAAGTAGGATTCGGTATTTTATTTGTTGTGCTAACATCTGTGGATGTAGGAAAACAGGTTAGAGGAATCCAACTGGATTCCTCTAAATATTGAAATTATTTTCATAATATGTGATATGTTCATTTGATATCCTGTGATAGATTGAGTGGAAATTAAGTTATTCGATGCTATCGTTTGGATGAATATATTTTGGTATTTTAAGGTATAGAAAGTATAATGAATTTTTAAAAAAGGGAAATGAAAAGAGAACTTTAAGTAAAATAATTATCGAGAATTTGGATAATTTAAAGGAATGATTTTGGAAGGAATAAAAAGTTAGTTTTCAAAAATCCTATTAAATAAATTCCGGGTATGGGAAAATAGAGATTTTAAATAAATGGAAATAAAAGAGTTTTGATGGCTTAAGTGATATTGTTAAGAATTAAAGGACTTATTTTTTTAAAATTTAGGATTTATATGGTCTGGGAACAATAAAAGGAAATTTTTTGAATAAAGAATGATATTGGTGTCTCATATTTAAATAAGGATTTTAAATCATAATAAAGGGTGAATGTAGTGTTAATGGATTTTAGAAATGATTTTGGATAAATCAAGGGATAAATTTTAAAGGGAATTTGACTCAGGAAATCGATTTGAAATCGATTAAGTGTTTTGGAAACTATGATTTAAAGGAAGACGAGGAATAGAAATTTGTAAACTAGGTTCATAGATGAAGTGGAATATTTATCAGTGGATAAATCTGAAGTAAAGATTCACGGTGTGAATTTATAAAAAAAGGCAATTCGTTTTAAAAATAAAAAGGTGACTTTATTTTTAAAAAAAGTTGGAATGTGTATTTCCTGAAAAGCTAAGTATATTTTTCAAAAGAAGATTTCTAAGTTTAACTTTAATGTCACGACCGGCCATTTCGTACCATTCAAATCGACAATAATCCACACATATCGGACTTGAATGATGCAAAATATCAGATTGTAAATAAATTTGGAGCAAATGAAATCAAATATACAGAATCACAAAAATAGAATAATCAGAATAACTCGCAGCGGAATATAAAATAACATAGTAGTTCATGAAGCTACTATAATAGAGTCTCAACCCAAATACATAATAACAGTCTGAAATAACATAATAGAAATCCCAAATACATAGAAGTTCACTAATACATGAGATAAACTAGAACAGCTGAAACAGAAATAGATATAAATGTAGATAGGCATAAACTCCAGCAAAGACCAGCTCCAGAAAGAGAATCCAAAGCTATGAATACTCAGGCTGACTCGAGCATAAAGCAAGACACAAAACACTCGATTCAGGACAATATATACTTATGTAATGTAAACCAACTCAAGTGAACTGTAACAAAAATACAAGTAACTTAAAGGATGCCTGGAACCGCCCATCCTCTAAGGATTCGTCAAAGTATTTACTATATAATAATATTGCGCTATTATAATAATGCATATAGTAAAATAAAATAATGCATATAGTAAAATAAACATACTTTAAAATAGCATTCCAGGCTACCCATAACACCCTTCACAGATAATAGTCCCAGTAGTCCATCCAGTATCAGCATATCTCCAGATCGAGAGACTACCCTAAATACTCCATGGGCTATGGGAGAAAAACAAACTCGTAGTAAAAGCTCGGTATGGTAGGTGACACGGCACACAAGGCAATGCCAGGGTAGATATACCAATTACGCACACGGGCTGGTAGTAACGTAGCAGCCACTATGCTCACCCCGAACAACACTCCAATTCAAGGGGTGCACCCAATCAATCACAACAGTAATAGAATGGTAACGAAGAAGTGTGTCCGGCCAAAGGTGCTACCTCTTTTGGCCCGAGATCGCTCCTGTTTTAGCCACCTTAAGCTAACTTACGGGAGTCAGGTCCACGTAATGTACCTCAGGAACGTCATCACCATCCTACTTCATTCTGGAATCTCCACCGCGTATACAGTTGTTAAAGTGGTTTTCCGTATCGACAGAGAGTATGTCCATATCTGATCCCGGTCTCTTTAACAACCAATCGTTACTATAACCTGCAGTTATAATTTAAAAATGATATTTATATTTAGAAAATCAAATATCATTTCAAAAATTCAATATCATTTCAAATTCATTTCAAAACAATCAAAAGATCATATCTTTCCAAAACCACGTTCATTTTTTTCAATTTAAAATACCATTTCAACTCACATTTTAAAATAGTTTATATTTCAAAGAATTACTTCATTTAAATCATTAAAAATGAAGTTATTACATTTAATAATTAAATTATTAAATTTTCAAAATTTTAAACTTTTCAAAGTTCATTCATTCACTTAAATTTATCAAAACAATGAAAATTCACCTTTCGCAGCACTTAGAAAATGCTACGGAAAGTTATGTTTAAAACAGTTCAATTTAACAAAAGAGAGCATTTAAAACGATGTAATAGGGTTACTTTAGTTCCAAATAAAAATTAGTTAAATTTAGCAATTACAGCACTTACCAAGTGCTATAATACCCTTTATTAAAATTTAGCCATTTGGTTCATTTATATCAACTGCAACATTTACAAATGCTATAATATCATTAGAAATAATAGCATTACCAAAATTGCTGTTAATTAACTTTCAAATATCCAATAGAATTTCATAAACCATTAAATTTTCATTTAAACCATTTCAAACTTATAAAATCATATATTTTTCACTTTTATAACCATCATTTGATTTTCCTTAAATTCATGATTTTATAAAGTTAAATTTCCATTCAAAAATCAATATTTAATAATAATTCACTTATTAAATTCTACATTCAATTTCAATTCATATAATTAAAATTTTAACTTAACACTTAAGTTTAAAATTTCAAATATAACTTAATTTCATTTTATTTACTTAACTTTAAAAAATGACTTTTAAACCAAATTCACAAATTTCCAATTTAAGTTACATTTCAAATTCAACTCAGTACTCATTCATTTAACTCTTTAGCTTTATTCAAAAGTCATTAATATATTATAAAATCATTTTAAATTCATTTAAATTTAAAATATCCTAAATATACCATAATTTCCAACTTAAATTTAGATTTCAATTATCACCAAATTATAATTTTCAAAATAACTTACATTTCAGATTTTCTGACTTTACCATTAATTTATTTAACATATAAATTTTCAAAAAATCAATAATACTTTACAAAAATCATTTTTAATTAAGTTTAAATCAAAATATTATAATATTCACATTTCTAAAATATTTTAAAATTTTTAGAAAAACTTATATTAACTATGGGTCTGTATTTCATTTTCTGACCTAGGAAAAGTGATACGGATAATATATCATTTCAATCCGTAATTTACAAAGAAAACCCGGGTTTTATCATTTCAAACCCATAGTCCCAAGTAAATGAAATAATTTGAAAATCGTTCAGGCCTATAATTTCAGCCCATAACGATTTTCCCCTATTTTAAAGTCCATTCGGGTATGTATCATTTCAACCCATAGTGATTCTAATCTAAAGGGAACTTGCAGTGTGATAAACTGATGTAAATAACAGAACATCATAATATAACAGTATTATATGATATAATAGGTAAATAAGCATAGATGAACATCATATGATCATAACATAGCAGATATAATATGGTGATGCATTTTACAAATTCAAATGTGATCGATTTACATGTCAAATAAGTATAAAATTGTCCGGTGAGAATAACTGACTGGTATAAGCTGGAGACACAACCAAAACACACAACAACGATCTTTAGAGGCACGAAAGAACGAAAATGATTTGAGATTGAGAAAGCCAAAGATTAATTGCCTTGAACACATTCAAACAAAACAATATAACTAACATAAGTTTTCAACCCGAATAAAATAAACAATATTATAAATAAGTGCATAAACAAAGCTAAAATCTTTTGCACTTGCTTTCAACCACTTGTGCTTCAGCCAAGGGTCAGAAACACACAGCTTAGCATGGGTTAGGATCTGGTTTTTGGGTTCATAGGGTCGGCCAAACATGGGTTTGATGATGGAGCAACATTGGGTGCATAAACTACACAACATAAAGGCAACACACATGGTTTTCAAGCAACAAATGAGCTCGGCCAAAGCCAACAAGGGCACGGCCAAGTTCAGGTGGGGTCAGTGTGACGACCCGAACTCGATGTCCAACAAATAACATCAAATTTGTATCGCCGGAGCTTGCAACAACATTAGATGATAAATAACACAACAGAAATAAAAGATGATATCATTGATACAACATGAATACAGTATCCAATACGTCAATTTGATACAATGACAATCATCAACATCAGAGAATTTACAACACAAAATACAGCGGCACACGACACAGTATGAGATGAGTCTTCAAAAGAAACTAAAACTACAACTCTAGTCCAAAACTCCAAAGCTAGAGCTTTAAAGCATCAAGCTCGATCCACCATTAACGTTGCACAAGGATAAGAAAGTGTATTCGTGGACTCCAACGGTTATACAACTAAAATTGTATAGGGCGCATATTGTTTCTTTGGATTTCCAACAAATGGTCAGGCTAAGGAACTTCCTATTGCCACATGGGAACGCCTCTGGAGGGACGCCCCGAGAACGTACCCGGTTTTCCACCAACACAAGGCCGGTTACCCCCTACCTAGGATGTAAAACCTAAGATATGCCACCCCCGGTCGTTTGCGACCTTTATACGAGAGCTCTTAACACTAACAACACCACACAGTAATAAATATACAGAGTGTCCACATGAGTAAGTATATAGGATCCATACCATGATACCACCCTTTTCCAGAAGGAATGGACATACCCTAGGGAAGCTACCCCTGAAACCTTACCGCATCTTTCCTGTTTCGACCATTACCGGTTTGTGAGGCTCGATGAGGTCTCGTCCACAAAGCTACGCTTTTTCACAAAGTCATGCTTTGATCAACAAATGATCATCAACACACAACAACACTTAGCATGCCACACAACCAAATTGGGAGTATATCGCTGATAACCTTCAACTACATAACCTCTGAGCACGTATGTCTCAGAGAAGGGTGTTAAGATAAGAGAATAAATTCTCCGCCACCAACAGATATGTATTTGAAATAAATCTGCTTTATATCTCAAAGCGTAATGTCAGACATACAACCATACAAGTCTGTTACGGGTTCGAACAAAACCGAATGCACTTCCGAAGAAACCCTTGCAATCCGGGCATTCACAATCCCGATCGGACTTCCCATCACTTAGGGAATCTCCATACCATAGCTACTCAGTGCAGAGACAACCGATAGGTCATCCTATCATTCTCGCAAATACTCGGTCTTCACCACCGGTCTTCAAATGCTATCCATAATGACATATCGTTATTCGGAATGGGTTATATAACACAAGGTCCTCTCCCGGCTAAACCGAATAATGAGCGTAATATTTAAAAATATATGGATATGGGATTTTAAATAGGTCACAATTTTAAAATTCAAATCTTTCTTTAAAATGGTTTAAACAAAGTACCATTTCAAATCTTTTAAACAAAAAGATTTATTTCACAAAGTTCACCAGGTTTCACAAAGATCCATTCATGGATTTAAAACAATTTCCGTTTCAATTAGATTAACTCATTAAATCTTTAAGTCAAGATTTATCTTATAGCTTTCAAAACAATTTTCAAAGATTCATTTATAACTTGGAAAACCATTTCCAATTCAAACTTGAAATCCCTTTAATACAAATTGGAAATTCATTTCTCATATGAAAGCTTTTATCATTTGAAAACAACCAGTTTTATTTCGAAAAAATCCGATTGTTATCCCACCTTTTGGTAAAGCCTGGAATATCGACAAATTGGCAAGAAATGATGGATATTGGGATTGGATATCGATTGGAATCAAGGCTGCAATCGATGTCGTCAAAATTTGATTGAGCTCCGATCCGGACAGAGTCGATTGGAGATGATGATAAGGACTAGGAGAGGCTATGTTTCAAGTTTCAGATCAATCAGAGGTCGTATGCATAAGATATGGATGGATTGAGGTGCACAAGGCATGGTTTGTATCGATGCATTTCGCATCGATCAACAGGGATGATGCATATCGATACGCTCCGTATCAATTAGGTAGTTGGTGTTTCGTATCGATCAGCTTCGTATCGATCGGAAGAAGCTCGACTTGACGGGGTTCGCATCGAGTCAGGTGTTAGTTCGACTCGATAGTGTTC
Source organism: Allium cepa (assembly GCA_030765085.1). NCBI lineage: Eukaryota > Viridiplantae > Streptophyta > Magnoliopsida > Asparagales > Amaryllidaceae > Allium > Allium cepa. The sequence continues at coordinate 952,362,547 of CM060941.1, read as the reverse complement.
GTACGGATCAAAGGCAGAGTAGGGTGAAGGACTTCGAATCGAAATTACTCATATCAATCATCAGGGACTCGACTCAATGGGTTTGCATCGATCAGGTTTTGGTTCGACTCGATGGTTTCGTATCGTTCAGGATGGGAAGAGGTGGTATGTTTCGAATCGATACTCTCGTATCGATAGCAGATGGAATTTAGCACTTCCGTATCCATGGGAGGCTATCTAAGTTTGACTCCATTAGGTAAAATCTCGCTCGTATCCATCAGGTAAGGCTTCGTTCATATCCGTCATTGAGTTTGGTTTCGTACCCATCTGTTGGCCTTTCATTCGTATCGATCAAGTTATACATTTCGTATCGATCGGATCGATATGAAATACTCCCCTGCGATCGATACGAGAGAACACACGATGCAAACAGTTGAGTACAGGGAGAAGTGATGGACACGTGCAAGCGTGAAGCGTGGATACATGCACGTCCCCAGGAAAGAAGCGTTCAACTCGGCGCATCAAGTGGATCAACCTAGTCAACACGCCGCAAAAATCGAATCGATCTAGGAGGTTAGCGCCACGTCATTACGCATACGCGCCTCCATCGAGTCGAAAGCGATGGATTCGAAGACGACAGCCAACAGAAAACCCAAGTTTGAATCTGTTTGCACAAAAAATGGGCAAACACCTCCAAGTCGTATGTTTTAGTTGATTTTATGTTGTTCTTAGAGATTTGGGTGATTTATGCAAATACGTAAAAAGCAGGGACTAAACTGCAAAAGACACACAGATTTATAATGGTTCGGGCAGAATGTGCCTACGTCCACTTTATATGTTATTCTCCTTTATTGTTCAGATTACAAGTACAAAGCTTTGATTACAAGTGTATGAAAGCTTTTTGAAAGTTCTGTCCGTGCTTGAGCTCTCAAACTTGTCTGCCATTGTTGTACCCCTGCCCCTCTATTTATAGAGTGAGATTAGGAGTAGGGGTCTGGGATGTATATAGCTGCTGGTGGGCCTGGGCTGGCGTGATCTGGCCTGGCATTGTTGATTCGGTAACGCCCTGGCTCGGTAGTGAGTGGAGCATGGATTGGTTCGGTGGTGGGTGGAGCGTCGAGTCCTGGTCCGATGGTACTTTGGCTCGGCAGTGGATGGAGGCGTTGATTGGTCCGATGATGTTTGGAGGTGGCTGGTTCGGTAGGCCTTCTTAGCCTTGATTCGGTAGTGTGGTTCGGTGATGAAAGGGGTGTGGATTGATTCGGTGGTGAGAGGAGTTGGTCCGGTGGCAGAGGATTGGTGCCGAAGGGGTTGGTTCGGTGGTCTCGGTCCGGTGGGACTTCGTCCAACATTTGCCCCCCAAAATGGGGCATATGCCTGCATATGCCGCGCTTTATTTATTTAGACACCCTCGTTCGGCATGAGTGCCGAACCGGTTGGTCTGACTATCCTTCTCTTGCCTATAAGTATAGGCTCCACGCCTCTGTTATTCCTTACCATTTGAAAGAGCCGATCCAAATTCTTAACTGCCGAATCAATCATAGTGCCGAATCAGGTTTTACTGCCGGACTAGGTGAGGCATTCTCTTGCCGAATAAACTTTATGTTTGGATTACTGAACGAAGCTTATGGGGGATGAGTACCGAATGGATTCCTAGACTCGAACTACCGAATGGGACTTTGGGAGTATGAGGGCCGAATGAATCCTTAGACTCACACTACCGAATGAAATTTTGGGGGTGTGAGTTCCGAATGGATTCTCAGACTCGTAATACCAAATGAAATTTTGTGTTTTGAATTATGAATGAGATTCCAAGCTGCACATACTCGCTTGTTTATATCTCTTCTTCTAACGATGCATTTTCTCGTGTTGCGGATAATGTCTCATAAAGTAGAAACTCATTCTGACAAGAAGAAATCCAAGGACAAAGAGGAGTCCTCCATAGTGCCTCCAGTTCAGTCAGAGCCAGAACGACATGGATCATCCCCGCGATCATTAGTAGATGGGTACAACCCCCAAGAGCTTTTGAAACTCACCGCCTGACTTCTTTCCCAGCTCCCTCAAAGACGAGCAGCTTGACGCTATATCTAGATCCTTTGGGATTGGCAGAGCGCGTATGATGTTGCCAGGGAAAGGAGTGATGCCGTATAACCCGCCTGAAGGATATTTTGCTTATAGTAAGTATCACTGCATGTGCGGGGCCATTCCTACGATCAACTCTTGGATCGTCAAATTCATCACATACTTGAAGGTGGCCCCTTTCCAGCTTCAGCCCAACTCCTATGCCATCTTGGTGAGCTTGTTTATTATTTTCCAGAGAAAGTACGGGCGTCCCCCCTCCAATCGGGAAATTCGGTACCCGTACAACTTGAGAGGCTACAAGAAGGGGTCCCCATATATTAGCTTAGAATTGGCCGTGTCTTTCAAGCAGGTCCTGGACTTATATTCAAAATTTAGCATGTTCAAGAAGGAATGGTTCTTTGTCAGAGATGACTCTGTCTCTTTCCACCGCTTCACCTCTGGATGTAAGTTGACTCTTATTTATAATTTCCGTTCTGACTGCAATGCTCCTCCTTATGTGCTTTGTTTCTTGCTAGCGACAGGTGGCTTTGCGGTTGTAGATAATGATCGTTTGGTTCGGATGGCTGGGGAAATAGAAGCCATCCCGAAAAATGAGAGGGCAGCTTCTTATTTAATCAGGAATGCCACTCTTTTGGAGTCATAACTAGATTCTGCCACACCAGTCTATGGTCAAGCAAAGAGACATAGCTGAGGAGAGGGCCCCCAAAGCTAAAGGAGGGGCTGCGGCGAGGAGCGGCAAAAGGAGACCCTTCTCAAAACATCCAATTGCCGGGGGGAAGAAACTTAAGAAGTCCGATGGGCCCTCCCTCAGCACAGCCCAGATGTCCCAGAGAAGGAAGATGTGGAGGAGGAAGGAGGCGAGGATGAAAGGGTGAGGCGGAGAGTGGAAGTGGTGGAGAAGGTGATGGTGATAGTCATAGCGGAGATGGTGGCGACGGACAGAGCGGTGATGGCACTGGGGATTTGTCTTCTGAGCAAGCAGGTGTGATACAGGAGTGGACAGATGACGCCTTCTTCCTAGCTTTTGAAGGGTTGGAGGAAGGATCGGCTTCAGTGGAGAAGCCCAAAAAGGCTGACAAGGCCGGGGCCGATTCATCTTCTGAGAGCGTCCAGCTAAGGCAATTCCTGCGATTCAAGGTGAATTTTTGACTCCTGCCGACTCCATTTATGATAAGGATTTAGGAATATTTTATGGTTAGCTCCCGTCCTGGAATGAGATCCAGGACTTATTGCAATATCCTACTCCTCCCCGGGGTTTGTATAACAAAAGCGTCTCTTTACTCTTCTTAACTTGATATATTTCTTGAATTATAGCTCAATGTATGCTTGTAACACTTAGTTTTTATCACAGAAGCGGGTAAGGTGGCCAAGACATCAGATGTTCGGCACCGCCTTGAACAATACAAACTTCTCAAGGCTTCTACCAAACCAAAGCCTCCGACTACCCGCCCTGGAGACGTAGTCGGCTACCGTCCTCTTCTTGGAGTTATCGAAGAGGATATCCAAAGGAAGAAGATGAGTCATTCCTTGTTTGAACCCTCACTTGGTCCTCAATACCCAACTCAGCCTTTTTGGGATACCATGAAGAAGAATACTAAATTTATACCTCGTCCGCACCCGTCTGGAATTCCTACCATTACCCGAATAGGCCATCCCGGCTTGGCTCGTAATCCGTATGCAGGTCATCCGGATCTGGATCTAGGTTCTTGTGATATTTCCTTTGATGAGGCAAGCGGTGAGCATCTTCTTCCCCGTAATACTATGGTAAGAGTATTGGATGAAGCTAAGTCCCTGGACCTTGATTTGCTTACCACTCGGGTCGTAACTTTGGGGGACGAAGCTAAGGCAAACATTGACCGGGTTGCTGAGGAAACCAAGAAGCTAACGGGGCATCATGCCCGACTGGTCGAGGTTTGGGAAGAAATCGGGAGTGCTAATATCCGATTGCTGTTAATGGTTTCCGACGAGGCCAAACAACTAGCTGATCAGGCCATTCAGATCTCTCAACATGAGGCTGCTTCTAGGCAATTAAAGAAAACCATGGAAGAGGCCAGTAGGGCAGAGTTACGGAAAATGGAGGCTGTTTGTAAGGAACGGATTGACTTGGCTATTGCAATGGTGGATGAGGTTCGGAAAGCGGATCTTGAGCGGGTACAGGAGTTATTCGGGAAACTTGAAGCCGTAGAGCTTACTCAAACCAAGCTGAAGGAGGAGATGGAGGCAATGAGGAAATCCTTTCAGGCTGACTGCTCGCGTTATCAATCAGAGAGGGATGCCGCCACTACAAACCTGTTGGCTTCTGAAGAACGAATAACGGAGTTCGAGGAGAATGAGGGAATAATGGATGAGATGCTTTAGGATATATACTTTCGCACTTGGAAACAGGGTAACTTATCTTGGATGGATGATTATCCCCAAGTTATGGCCAGGATTTATCTCAGGGCCCTGGAGGAGGCTAAGGCCGATGCAGAGAAGGAGGGTGGCGTGGCCTTTAGAATGGATGTGGTTACGGCTCAATTCACCAAGGAGTAAAAAGTGGCGGGAAGGAGGGTATGCGGCTGCTTACCGTTGAGGAGGTTGGTGTGCAATTAGAGGATGATGATCAAGGAGCAGATGCTGGTAAGTCTTCCCTTTTAGCTTTTCGTAATTTGATTGCTTATTGTTTATTTAACGGATTCTTCTCCTGAATTGGATAGGTGGGACCTCTGAAGCACCAACTACCACTGGTCAACATGCTGAGAGTTCCGATCCTACGGTTAAGTAGATCTTGGAGGGCCTGTAGGATAGAGGTGAAGCTCCGATGCAGCCGACTCCTTGACTTGATTTGGGCATCTTTTGGTTTACTTGACATCGCTGTCTATGGTAGTCTCAGAACATAATGTAACTTTTAGGCTGTAATTATGTTATTCGTAACGAACGACTTTATTTTTGGCATGCAATTTTTAACTTGAGCTGATTCTGTCATATTTGAATGCTATCGTTATTTTGGTGTGTTGCATAAGAAATATAGCTGTGCATATTCCTGTGATTCAATTGTGTTTGATGTCAAGTTCTTGCTTAAAATATAATTTCATATCTTACAATGTTGTTGTGATGTGTGAATAAATTACAGCTACGTATTCATATTCAAAAGAAGAATGTACCGCCCTTGTGTCTTAGTCGTAGACGGTTGCTTTGAATGTCTTCTATGACTGAGAATGGAATGCAGCTGAGTGACCTGTCATCCAGTGGTGAGCTCTTATTCCCATTAGCAAGCGTCTCCTATTTTGTATCCTGTACTTTAGGGGTCGTTATAGAGGATATGAGGAAAGTTTTTAAACAAAATAGGAATATAAGAAACAGTAAAACTTCCAATCATGGAAGGCCTTCGATGTGCTTAAGTTCGTGGAAAACTGGTTTTGTAGTCACTTTCCCTAGCTGTGGGTCTTGGAGACATTTGTCACCCATCTTACACCTCTGCGGGGAGATTTCTTATTTTACCACAGCCGTACTTAAGACACTCGGAGCCGAGATCGCGCACGGTAACTACCCGGGCCATTATGGCCCGTAATCGTGGGTATTATTCGATTTACCGTGGCCGGCTAGCATGGGTGCCGATCATCAATTGTGAACTACCCCTGGCTAGCCACTCCTTATGTTGGGGCTTAAAGTAGGTTCACGGTTGCGGGCGAGCCGAACGCCGTAATGAGTTGCCTAGGCTATGGTTGGCCTACTCGGTGGCTTATAATCGGCCCATTACAGTTGGCTTTAAGGGCCATCACGAGCAATGAGTTAACCCGCAGCAGAGGGATGCTAGAGCAAAAGTGTCTCACTGGCGAGGGCATAGATTCGTATAGTACCTGTTAGGTCTTGTCCAGGTGAAGTCGCGCTGTGATGTGTCTTGAATGGAAATGTCGTTTATACAGGATTTTGTTCAACAGAAAAGGATAAAGTTCAACAAGCAGCCAAGATATAAAGGAACAAGTTAAAAAAGAGACAAGTTTTTAAAGTGGTTCGGCAAGTAAATGCCTACGTCCACTGATTCTCTTTGTTAATTCACTTCATATAGGTAGTACATGTTAAGAAAAGTATCGACGAAGGTGTTGGATGTTCCACGCCCTATGGAACACCTCTCCGTCCACTGTTGACAAAATATAAGCTCCGTTGTGGAGATCTTTATGAATTACATATGGTCCGTCCCAGATTGGATCTAGCGCACCGGGGCGTGGGAAAATTCGCTTGAGGACAAGATCTCCTTCTTGTAAGCTATGATGCTTGACTTTGGAATTGTGTTGTGCTGCCACTTTCTGCTTGTGAGCTGCTGCTTTGAGTGCTGCATCGTTTCTTCTCTCTTCAATTAGATCCAAAGACATGTGAAGGAGTTCTTCGTTCTCTTCTGGATTATAGCGGATCCTACGGTGGGAAGGTACTACAGTTTCGACTGGGAGCATGGCCTCCGATCCGTATGCCAAAGAGAAAGGAGTATGCCCGTTGATGTTATGAAAGATGAACAGTAGGCCCAAAGTGCCGTAGGAAGTTCATCCACCCAAGCACCTTTCAATTTTTCAAGCTTCTTTTTTATTAGAGTTTTGAGAATTTTGTTGACAGCTTCGACTTGTCCGTTTGCCTGAGGGTAAGCCACATATGAGAAGCTTTTGTGAATTCCATGCTTTTGGTACAAGTCGACAAACTCTTCGCTGTCAAACTGAAGTCCATTATTCGATATGATTTTGAGTGGAACCCCGTACCTGCATAGAACATTTTTGATAAAGATGTTAATAAATTTTGCGGAAGATATTTTATTTAGAGGTTCCGCTTCCACCCATTTGGTGAAATAGTCGACTGCCACTATAACATAATTGGCTCCGCCTCGGCCCACTGGCAGTTCGCCAATCAAGTCAATTCCCCATACTGCAAAGGGCCAAGGGTTGGTCATTTGAGTAATTTCACTTGTCGGTAGTCGAGGAATCTTAGCAAATTTCTGACATCTGTCACATCTTTTGACGAAGTCTAAGGCGTCTTTGTTTAAGGTGGGCCAGAAATATCCATATCGGAGTATCTTCTTTGCCAGATTCTGCCCTCCAGTGTGATCTCCACAGCTTCCTTGATGTATGTTGGATAAAATTTTCTTGGCTTCCTTTCCAGCATCACACCTTAATAATGGGTTAGAGAAGCCGCGCCGATAGAGGATGCCTTCTTGTATTGTGTAGCGGGAAGCTTTCCTCAGGATTTTATTGACTTCGTTACGCCCGTCGGGCAGTGTGCCATCTTGTAAGAATTTTCGGATGGGAGTCATCCAAGTTTCCTCTTCGATTGCAGCTATCAAATTCACTTGCTCGAAACTTGGGGTTAGTTGCTTTGAGATGGCTACTGTTCCGAAAATGGTGCCGTCTCTCATGCTAGCTTGCTTCGCCAGTTCGTCGGCCTCTTGGTTCTCTCCTCGAGGGATGTGTTTGATTAATTAGTGATCCAATTGATCGAGTAGCAGCTTGGTCTTCTTCAGATATGCTGTGAGTCATTCTCCTCGAGTCTGAAATTCTCCTAGTATTTGGTTTACAATAAGTTGTGAATCACTATGAAGACATAAAGAACTGACTCCAATCTCTAAGGCAAGTTCTAATCCAACTATTACTGCTTCGTATTCTGCATCGTTGTTGGTGGCAGCGAATTCCAACCTTAGAGCATAGTGTAGCTTCCTTCCCCTGGGAGTGATTATTACGACACCTGCCCCCGAGCCTTGCTCGTTTGATGCTCATCTACAAAGAGATTCCACTTAATGTCTTTTGCTATTTAAGATTGCTCCGTACTTTCGTTGGCAGTGAATTCAGTAATGAAGTCGTCCATGGCTTGTCCCTTGATGGTGGTGCGATGATGGTAGGTGATATCATATTGACTCAGTTCAATGCACCATTTAAGCAGTCGTCCAGAAGTGTCGGGACGATGGAGTACCTTCCTTAGCGGTTGATCTGTCAGAACTCTGATGGAATGTGATTGGAAATAGTGTTGCAGTTTCCGTGACGTGATTAGTAAACAGTATGCTAGCTTCTCAAGTTTAGGATATCTGGCTTCTGCCCCCGTTAACCTCTTTCTTATAAAGTATACTGGTCGTTGCGCGCGGTTGTCTTCTCTCACCAAAGCGGCGCTTAGAGCATGAGATGACACAACAAGGTATAGGTGTAGCTCTTCGCCTTCGTTTGGAGTTGAGAGTGCTGGTGGTCTCTGGAGGTGTTCGATTAGGTTAAGGAAGGCTGTTAAGCATTCGTCAGTCCATTCGAACTTTCCTTTGTCTTTCTTTAGTGTCTCGAAGAAGGGGACGCACTTGTCACTCGCATTAGAGATGAATCTGCTTAGGGCGGCCACCTTCCCATTTAGGCTTTGCATTTCTTTTCGAGTGGAAGGTATCTTGATATCTTTCAGGGCTCGGACTTGTTCGGGGTTTGCTTCAATTCCTCTGGCATGGATGATGAATCCAAAGAACTTTCCTGACGATACTCCGAATGAGCACTTCAGAGGATTCAGCTTCATTCCATATTGGCCAAGCACTTGAAAGATCTCGCCCAGGTGGCTTACGTGATCGTTGGCTTTCCTCGATTTTACTAGCATGTCATCCACATAAACCTCCATAGTTCTTCTTATCAGTTCTGCAAATATCTTGTTGAGGAGGCGCTGATAGGTAGCTCCGGCGTTCTTAAGTCCAAAAGGCATTACTCCATAGCAGTACAATCCCCGGTCAGTGATGAAACTAGTGTGGTCTTGATCGGGGGCGTGCATAGTAATTTGGTTATATCCTGAGTATGCGTCCATAAAAGATAAGAGTTCGTGTCCGGCTATGCTGTCCACCAGCTGATCGATTCGGGGGAGTGGGAAACAATCCTTCGGGCAAGCATCATTTAAGTTGGAGAAGTCAATGCATGTTCGCCACTTCCCATTAGCCTTCTTTACTAGTACTGGGTTAGCGATCCACTTTGGGTAGATGGCTTCTCGTATGAAGTTATTGGCAAGTAGATTCTTTACTTCTTCATCGAGGGCTGCTGATCATTCTGCCCCCATACTTCTCTTTTTCTCCTTTACTGGCGCCTTCGTAGGATCGATGTTTAGTACGTGGCATGCCACATCTGGGGAGATTCCAGTCATGTCAGCGTGTGTCCATGCAAATACATCCAAGTTGTGGCGGAGAAAATCAATGAGTTGGTCCCTCAATTCTGCTCTTAGCTGAGATCCGATTTTCAACAGTCTACTCGAGTCATGGTAGTCTACAGATACAAACTCCATAGCCTCTACAGGCTCGGCGGTGGCCTTCCCCTCTTCGTCCTTGGGGTCTAATTCATTAAAGGGATGACTGATATATCGAAGAGGAGGGGCTTTCTTTAGTTGCTATGCTTCCGAGTTTTTCATGTAGAGAGTAGTCTCCGCATCCTTCCCTCTATCCGTCCTACGATTATTGCGAAGTTCAGTTACATAGCAATCTCGAGCGGCATCTTGATCTCCTTCTACCTCCCCTAATCCATTGTCTGTTAGAAATTTCATCTTCAGGCACCACGGGGCCAGGACAATCTGAAAGTCAGACAAGGCTGGTCTCCCTAAAAAGGCGTTGTAGGCCGAGTGGTTATCTATTAGCACAAATGTTTGTTTCCGCACAACGGAGCGGGGGTGACTTCCTATCTCAACAAAAAGGTCCAATTGCCCGAGGGGCATCTTCGCGTCTCTAATGAAACCGTGTAGTGGTTTGTTGCAGGGAGACACATCCTTCATTAACAGCTTCATTCTGTCGAAAGCATGCTTGAATAGGATATTTACTGAGCTTCCAGTGTCTACTAGAATTAGGAAAACTTCGGCTGGGCCGAACCGGGCAGAGATGACCATAGGACCCATGTGAGGGTACTGCCTTCCTTCTAGGTCACGCGCTTTTCGCTTCGGGTGGCATTCTGCCGTAACAGAATTAACGTAGCCTTCATTGTTTCTAAGTGACTTTCCGTATCTTCCATCTCTGCCCAGTTTCTGTCGGCGATGTGTGGTCCTCCCGATATGGTATGGACCACTATCTTCTCTTGACTGGAGCCGCTGGTGTTGCGATTTCCCCCTTCTGTTTCTGGGAGGGGTGGCCTTGGGTTTTCATTAGCCGGAGATGGGGTTCTGTTCTGACCTTTTACATAGCGTTCCAGTCTCTTCAGTCTGATGTGCTCTTCAATTAAGTCTCGGAGATGATGGCATTCATTGATATCATGCCCATGACATTCGTGGAAGCGGCAGAACTTTCGAGACTTAATTGCGTTATCTGATTCTTTCTTGTACGGGGGCGTCTGTATTTAACTTCGTCTTGGGTGGCAAGGAAGATGTTTTCGATTGTCTCGTTCAAAGGAGTGTAAGTGTCAAATCTCTGTCCTGGCCGATATAGACGTTTTTCTCCCTTCTTGCCCCCAGCATTGTCTCTAGAGTCATTTCTTCGGACGTCCTTGGCTACATCTGGTGTGTCGCCATGAGCTGCTTTGGTTTGTTGCCCTGTCTGTCTTTCAATGGCAGCATCGTTAATCTTCTAGCAAACTTAGTATCTGGATGCACACCACTACAAAGGGCCATTAAGATTAGTTTCTCATCGGCATCTTGGACTGCGGCCGCGGCAGCATTGAATCGGGTTAGATATTGCTGTACTGTCTCTCCAGGCTTCTGTTTGATATTATATAGGGAATAAGTGTCCTTGGGTTGTTCCACATTCATGCGGAACTGGCTGATGAAATTTTCATTCAACATTTCCCATGAGATGATGGATCCTTGGGGTAGGTGGCAGAACCAGGAGGTAGCTAAATCTGCCAAGAATAATGGAAAGCATTTGCACAATACTCCTTTTGTGGCTCCGCTCATGAGCATATGTTGCGTGTATCTCTGCAAGTGTACAACGGGGTCATAGATTCCCTTATAAGGTTCCATCGTTGGCATTTTCCATACTCAGGGGGTGATGGCAATTTCGATATTGCAGGTGAAAGGGCTGGTTACCCTAGCGCCTATCCCTCGATCTCTTTGATCCCGTTGGACGCACTCTCTGAATAATCACGCCATCCTTTCATCAGAATTTGGGGCAGATAGAAATGAGTTTGGTTCTTCTCTGCGGGATTGATTCCGTCCAGATGATCTGTAGGGATGGTATCGTCCATCACTCCTAATATTTTCTAGTGGCTGTCTCTGGTCTTCCGGGAGCATGCTGGGGTCAGCTACAGTTGGCCCTTTCCTTAATCTTTCCCTGCTGGCTTCTGTTCTGGGCACTTCCTCGGGTCCAACTTCAGGCTGGACTCTAGATCGGCCCTGTTCATTGGTGTTTCCATGGTCAGGTAGCATTACCGGCTCAGCCATAGCCGACCCTCGCCTGGTAACTCCCCAGTCAGGTTTGGTTCCAAATGTTTCCTCGGTTCGGAGTTCGGGCTCGGCTCCTATCATTGTTGTTTCTATTGCTAGTTTCTTCGAAGAAGAAAGATCTCTGTCGCCTCCCAGATCCTCTAGACTGGGACTCATCCCATGATTCAATATTATGGTTGGATTCTTCAACATCCCTTAAGCGTGCACTACAAGAAAAAACACTTTCCACAGCAGCTATTCTCAGCGTCTGTCCCATAAACGCAGTAGACCAAAATCTGGAGGGAATTTTTTTACGTTTCAACGCTGAGAAAACCTAAATAATATAACTTCGCGCCTCATTTTCACTTCGCCTTTTTAGTTTTATCGGCCTTTCATCTCGTCAACATCTCCATCACCTAATCAAACCTCTCTTCCCATCACCGAAATCCGTCTTCATCACTGCCGCTTCATCGTTCAAACGTCTCCTTTCACCATTATTTCGATTTCGAATCCAAATCTTCACCGCTAGCTGCTCTCTCTACAGGTACTTATTTTCAACTATTGGTCGATTTTATTTAGGTTTAAAATGGGTTCTTCAATTAGTTTAATAATTCATCAGTTTTGATTTTGTTAGTTCAGTACGTGTTTCTTCGATTGCCCTAAATCAAAATTTATTGAATCGATTTTGTTACTAAATTGATGTTAACGAGTTTATTACTACTGCTGTATGTTTTCGCTCGCGTGCTCCTCGGTTGGTCGAGTTCGAACATTGTTTGGCTGCATCGTCTTCCACCCCAGCTAGCAACAGTGAGTTTTTCTCACGATTAATTTTTATTCAAGTTTTTAGATTTGTTTGAATTGGGTGCTTGGTTGCATGTTTGTTTGTTGGGGTGTTATTTGTTATTATTTGCTCGGTTATTCGAATTTAAACTAATAAGAACAGATAAGTCTCTGCATGTATGTTTGTTGGGTGTTATTTGCTATCATTTGCTCGATTTGTTTGAATTTAAACTGATGAGAATGGATGCTACCAAATTTTTGATTTAAACTGTTGAGAACAGATGCTTTTAAACTGATAAGAATAGATGCTTTTGAACTGATAAGAACAGATGCTTTTAAACTGATAAGAACAGATGCTATTTGAAATTTGTCTTTAAAGTGATTGGAATGCCACTGCAATCAAATTGAAGAGCTGGGTTTTGAGATTTGTGATTGTAGGCAGTATGAAGAAGAAAAGCAATGTAGAAATTCAAGTTAAATTCATATTTCAAAGGTTTTTTTTCTTTACAGTTGAATTATACTTTTGGTGTTGAATATACTTTTGTAATTATAATCGATCTTTCCATATACTTTATTGATTCCTCTGTGTTTTCATCAAACAAACGAAATTAGAATAAAACTTGTGAAATATCATATATGCATCTAGTAAAAGCGAAACAAAATGATTATCCTTGGATCAAATTGATACCTTAGTAGCAACTCTTATTCGAATTATAAATAACATCAAGTGCTATTCCTATATTTATCAAAAGTTGTCTATGTTTAGATTGCTTTATTGTTTGATATGTTCCCACTATTTACAACATTTTGTTATATTTCATTGAATTTTACAGACAATCAACAAGTGTAATGGTTAAAAAAAAAGAAAAAATCAGAATGCACAGTAGTTTTATTTGCTAGACTGGAACACGCACACTACGTACATGCATAACCTTAGTGATAATAATGTTGAATTAAATAATTTCTGTTTTGATGTGCCACATTTTGTCCGCAGTCGAGCATCCATTAATACTGGTTAAAATAATACTCAACTCGTTAGCTGTTTCAGTAGCCAAATTCAATGATAGTGCAGGCAATCAATGATAAGGCATGTAAGTATTTAGCAAGAATAGCAAACTTGGGTAGGTTGAGAAAAATACAGCTATACATTAGAGAATAGCGAACTTGTGGCTTTCTCGTAGGAATATTTGAGCTGGTGGATGCATGAACAGCTTGTCATGGATCAAGCCTGGTATATGTTGGCTTATCACATTCGCTATTTGTTTGAGTTCTCTAATATATAGTTGTATATATTTTTTTCAAGAACATAGGTTAAAAATTACAACTGTTTTATTTAACTACAAGTTGAATTGCAGTGCTCTTATCTCTTATCTGAACCTCCTTCAAAATTAATGTGCCTTAGATCTTTCTTATGTATATTTGGATTGAATTTTATTTCTCCATACTAACCATCTGTATGAGTCTCTAATGTATGGCTGTATTTTTCAGTTCAACCATGATGAGCATAAATGTAGTTTGAAGTAAATTTTGTTAATTTACAGTCATATGATTTTCATTCACTGGAATCCATGATAAAGAGGCTGGTGGATAATAACTGACTGGAAAGGAAATAAATCTATCTGGGAGGCATCTGCAAATTCAGTAGTTACAAGTAAGACTCTTTAATTCAATTTATTTGTTAAAAAGCTCAGTAAAATGTTACTGCCAACATGACCTCTAGTAAATATATCTGTAGCAAGTAGAAGCTAGAGTCTTATTTTCTGTGATCGTAAGAGTCCTCTCACTCGGACATTGAAAAAAAAAACGAATTATATAATGATGTTGTATGTATGTATGATGTTGTATATATGTATGATGTTGTGTAGTGGGTAATGAATGTTGCAGCAGTGGTTAAGGTGGATGGGTTAGCAGGTGGTTGATGATGAAGCAGGGGAGCAGTTTTGATGACGTAATGTAGGAGGAATGTGGTATGCAACAGTTTGTACACTACAGTGAAGGGTGTACACTGTTGTGCAAGATGTAAGTGTGATGGTGGAGGAGGTGGATTGGTGATGGAGGACTGGTAGTGCAGGCAAGTTGGTTGATGAAGTGTAAGGATATGGTTGTGTAGGTAGATATGGTGGCACAACAGTTTGGTTGTAGAATGTTGTATATGGCAGTGAAGTGGAGAGTAGGCATTGAAAGTTGTGGATGGTAGTTGATGAGTTGGAAATGTTGTTGTGGTTGAACTGGGTTATGAGTTGATATGGATGAGATAATGGTCGAGGAGATGATGGGGGAGTGGTTTGTTGTTGAAACTATTATTACAGTAGTGGAGTAGTAAACAGAGAAGCAGGTTGATGTTGGATGTTGTTCAGGGTGGGCAAGGCAGTAGCATGCAACAATGGACAGAGGGATTGATTGGCTGATGTTGGTCGATGTTGGATAGTGGAAGTGGAGTGGTGTTTGATATGAAGGGGTTGTTTGATAACAGAGTTGTACACAAGGGCAGTTTTAGTTGTGCACTGATGTAGAAGTGCACAGAGAAGGAGGTATTGGTGAGGTGATGGCCAGAAGGATTGAAATAATGGAATGAAGTGGATGTAGATGCAACTGTGTAGTTGGACAGTGAGGCTTGTGATGTTGAAGGCAGGTATTTACTGTTGTATTGGGTGATGTTTGTTGTGGTTGCAGGGAAGGTGGCAGGGATTAGTTGTGTTGTTGCAGCGAGGTTTGGAAATACTACTTTTGAAGTTTGAAGTATGATGTAGATATGGAATTGTTTTGGAGTAATGGTATGGTCAGTTTTTTGTAGTCAGTAAAGATATGGTGCAAGTCAGTGATGATGAGGGGGTAGTTGTATATGTGCAATGATGACAGTGTGCATTGTGCAGGCAGAAGAGTATGTTGCAAGGGCAGGAGTAAGTTGTGATATGGTTTATGAGTTAACATTTAACATGTTAGGTTTTAGGGGCATACCAAATTATACAAAAACATCCCTGCTGAATTACAAATGGCTGTAGAGGAAGCAATTTAGCTGATAGTGGTTTTGTACGAACTCCAGTTGATGAAACCGATATGAAAGAGGATCAGGAAGCCTCTGATTCGAACATGATCTAGAAATCTCCAATCTCAAGAAAGCCAGGCAAGTGATGCAAATTTTAAGTTTATATTTCTGTACTGTTGTTTGGTGTGCCCTGAAATTTGTTTAAATATTTCGAATTTACCTTCAGAAACTTAAAATTGATAATGAGCCATCCTTTTTCTCACGAAGGCTAGTTGCACTTACTCTTGGACTTGATGTAGCTGATATTACTAATGGATGTAACGAGGCTACTTTAATCACTACTAGACATAAAGACAAAAAAAATGATATGAAATTTTCTGAAGCACTATTGCTAAGGTTATTGGTAGAGTGGAGAAGAAAAATAAGGTATGTTTTTTTTTCCTTATTGGTTTTGGCTTAATGCTACTTGTACTTAGTAATTCAGTGTAGTACATGTTGAACATACACAAATACATGATATAGGCTGATGTTAGTTAATGGTCCATCACATTTATATGTGCTGACAAATGGAACCAAATACTGATGCAGAAGAATAAAACAATGTTACGTCCTTACCATACCATAGATCTTACTACCTGAGTTAAACTCTTCATTCTTATTCTCATTTTGATACCACTTCATTCTTGTTTATATTAACGATAAAAAATGCAAAAAAAAAAAAACATATATGCAGAAAAATGATATTAATAAACTATAGTTATATATTGAAGTTTATTCTAGTTATATATTAAGATAACTAAAGTTTATTCTCATTTTGATACCACTTCAGGACCCCTTTCTATGCGTTATCCTGTGCATGATAATAAAGTAAGTTATGAACGAGCTTTTAATAACAACTACTTAAACAACATCTACTTAAATCTGTGAAATAAACTTTTCGTAGATGAATCAGTAGGGTGACTGTTCTTCTTTACACACACACACACACACACACACACTAATGTTTCATCTAATGGTTCATAATTCTTAGCCATATTTCATCTTCAGACAGTACGCCAGAATAACTACGAACAAGATCCATACGTAAAGGAATTTGGAATTAGCATAAGTGACAAATTGGCATCTGTCGAAGCTAGAGTTCTTCCTGCGCCTTGGGTAATATGCAATAACATCTCAGTGACTTTACGTCAATCCTTTATACATTTTCTAGTAGCTAAGTCAACCATTTAAAAAAAAAATCGATTTCTTGCAGTTGAAATATCATGATTCTGGAAAAGAGAAAGAGTGTTTGCCTCAGGTTGGACAATGGAATATGATGAACAAGGTACACTATTCTTTCTTTCTTTTTATTCAAATTATTACATTGCTTTTATGCTAACACAGATTTCCATTTTGCAGAAAGTGATAAATGGTGGCACAGTAAATTATTGGGCGTGCATCAACTTTTCACGCAATATTCAGGAAAGCATGGCTCATGGATTCTGTCAAGAACTGGCACAGATGTGCCAGCTGTCTGGCATGGTATACAACTTTCTCATGAGTTGGAATAATTTTTTTATGCAAACATTGGTAGCTTGCTTTGTGTTCTATACTTCTATAGGTACCAATACATTGTACACGTGTTGCATGTGTGTTATTTGTTTGTGTTCTTAATTATTTTGGATCCAAGAGTAAGATTTTTCTTAAACTTTTTGTAAATAAATGAATGGAAATATATATATATATATATATATATATATATATATATATATAAATTTTGTTGCTTATAATTTGTTTAAATAAACATTATAACCGGAAGTTTGCAGTACAAGGAAAGTTATAAGTTGTACAACCATTTGTTAAGTTATAAACTGGAATAAGAACTATGTTCCCAAGGTTGGTTTCCAATTTTTGTTATTATGCTTATAAATAATTTCCCTCCTTTTATTTACAATATGAATCGAGTTAATAGTCTTTTCCTTGGGGTGAATTATCTTTGCCTTGCACACATACTAATAAGTTTGATGATTAACTTGCACACGTATACCACAACAGGAATTCAACCGTGAACCAGCAATACCAATTTATAATGGCAGACCTGATCAAGCAGAGAAGGCACTTAAGCATGTGTTTAATGCTGCAATGAGCAAGCTTAAAGGCAAAGAGCTAGAGCTTCTTATTGCCATACTTCCAGATAATAATGGTTCTTTGTATGGTGCGTTAGTTTCTATATCATAGTTTGCAGCTATCCTAAAGTGCTTAGTGTGATTTGGTACTTATAAGTGCCATGATATCCATTTTTCAGGTGATTTAAAAAGAATTTGTGAAACTGATTTGGGATTAATATCTCAATGTTGCCTTACTAAATATGTTTTCAAGATAAGCAAACAATACCTGGCAAATGTGTCACTGAAAATCAATGTTAAGGTAAAAAAAAAAAAATTCCTGACGCTTTTCCTTTTTATAGTAATTAATATTAACCTATGCTCTCTTTGAATTGTGTAGATGGGAGGCAGAAATACTGTATTATTAGATGCACTTAGGTGGAAAATCCCATTAGTTAGTGACATACCAACAATAATATTTGGAGCCGATGTAACTCATCCAGAAAATGGTGAGGAGTCTAGCCCATCTATTGCTGCGGTAATTAATAAATTATTTATCCTACTTATTTATTTTACAGTAGTTTAGCTAAATTATAACTAACTGCTCGCATATGCAGGTTGTTGCCTCTCAAGATTGGCCTGAAATTACAAAATACGCAGGATTAGTATGCTCTCAAGCACACCGACAGGAGCTTATCCAAGATTTGTATAAAACGTGGCATGATCCAGAAAAGGGTCAGGTTACTGGTGGCATGATTAGGTTTGTTAAATTTTGCGACATTTGTTAAACTTATTTGAACTGTAGAGATTTGATAATGGTTGTAATTGCAAAATGCAGAAGGCTCACTTACATTGGATTTGTTTAATTGGTATTTTCTTAATTTGGTTAAGAATAAGTGTGATGTATATAACTACATACATATTAATTTGTCATTCAATTCATCACAAGTTGAGAAGACTTTGTGGACAAAAGTTTAATTGGAAAGGTTGCTAAAATAAGCAGATCTTGACATCTAGTTGCTAGGGGAGAGTATATATTTACAGGTTTCTTCCACTCTTCATTTTTGTTATATGTAAAAAATCAATTCTGTAAATTTAGATACATGAACAAACCGAAAGAATATGCAATATTTTGCATTCAGGTTGAAAGGATGGAATTCCTGCAGGGTAAGCTTACAGCTATGGGTAGTTGTTTGTTGAGGAGTAAAGGCAGTGGAAGGCAAGTGAGTTTTGTTGCTATAGGGAAGGCGGGTGTAGTCCTGGTGCAGCAGTTGTCAATAGTTTGAATGCAGGTGGTCGTGTTGCTGTGGTGATAGTCCGCTGATATGTAAGTGTTGTGAGAAAGAAGAGTTTGTGGGAGTGAGTCATTGTTGAGATGATGTTGTGGTCTCAAGTTGTGAAGGAAGTGGTATGAACTGTTGTAGGAGTAGATGTATAGGAAGGAGGAATGCGGGCAGTAGCAAGTGAAGGAAGAAGATGGTTTAGTGATATTGATGAACTGTGTTGTATGTATGGCTGGTGGTAGCAAGTTGGAGGAGGGGTGAGAATGAAGTTGAACTGCAGTTGTGAGTGTGAAGTTGAACAAGGTTATGTGAGGATGGTGGCAGATGCGTTGGAAAAGTCAGTGGCAGATGGGTGGTTGCTGTTCAGGCTGATGGCAGCGGTTTGTTGGGCAGTTGTATGGTGATGGAGATGCACACAGTTGTGTGGACAGTTGAAGGTGATATGTGTTGTCGGATATGCGTTGTCTGATATGCTTATATGCGAACAGTTGAAGGTGATATGCTTGAAGGGTTGTTATACTGAATGTATATATTTGTAATTGTAATATACTGAACGTATATATCATGTAAATGTTTATGTATCTAATTAATAGTTATTAGAACATGTTATATATGCTAGTTGCTTCAATATAATCAAAATATAATTCTGGAATATTCAAAAATAGAGTGGAATATTAAAGCTGTTATATAAATAGAAGACAACGTTTGATTAATGCTGTCAATGAAGAAACAACAGCGTTTAATTCGTGCTGTAATTATCTTGAAATTGTCAATAACAGCGTTTTTTACATGCTGTCGAAATAGTTGATGATTCAATAACAGCGTTTTAAACATGCTGTCGAAATTGTTGATGATTCAATAACAGCGTTTAGAAAACATAATACAGCACGTTATAAACGCTGTTGAAAATATTATTGACAGCGCGTAATAAACGCTGTCAAAGAGATGTTTCAACAGCGTTTATAGAAACGCTGTTGTAAGTTATGTATATACGACAGCATGTCGTTATACAGCGTTTCTAATAACGCTGTTGTATCATATTACAGCGTTTATCAAACGCTGTTAAAAGCCTTTTGTGGTGTAGTGGTGACATGAGTTGGTCCACCAAAGCTTCTTGTTGGGATGTGAATCGGTTAGTTACTTCAGCCACAACCTTGTCTAGATCTGCCCTAGTAATTGATGTCGGTTGTTCCGTGGCAGGGGCTGTCGGATTTGCCTGACTTCCATTTCGTACGGCTGTTGACATGGGACGGTTCTCTTGATCTGTGATCACTGGATCTGGAAGGCTGCTAGTTGCGATGTTCTTTCCTCTGCTAACATCTTTCTTCTGCCTGGGAGGCATGTCTTCCAAGCAATGAGCGATGCTTTCGGGAAGATGGTTTAGTGGGAGAAACTGAAGCTTCTAGCTCGAGTTCTTAGTGAAAGCACCAAAAATGTTTGCACAAAAAATGGGCAAACACCTCCAAGTCGTATATTTTAGTTGATTTTATGTTGTTCTTAGAGATTTGGGTGATTTATGCAAATACGTAAAAAGTAGGGACTAAACTGTAAAAGACACACAGATTTATAGTAGTTCGGCCAGAATTTGCCTACGTCCACTTTATGTGTTAATCTCCTTTATTGTTCGGATTACAAGTACAAATCTTTGATTACAAGTGTATGAAAGTTGTTTGAAAGTTCTGTCCGTGCTTGGGCTCTCAAACTTGTCTGCCATTGTTGTACCCCTGCCCCTCTATTTATAGAGTGAGGTTAGGAGTAAGGGTCTTGGATGTATATAGCTGCTGGTGGGCCTGGGCTGACGTGATCTGGCCTGGCATTGTTGATTCGGTAACGCCCTGGCTCGGTAGTGAGTGGAGCATGGATTGGTCCGTGGTTGGTGGAGCATTGAGTTCTGGTCCGGTGGTACTTTGGCTCGGTAGTGGATGGAGGCGTTGATTGGTTCGATGATGGTTGGAGGTGGCTGGTTCGGTAGTGCCTTCTTAGCCTTGATTCGGTAGTGTGGTTCGGTGATGAGAGGGGTGTGGATTGATTCGGTGGTGAGTGGAGTTGGTCCAGTGGCAGAGGATTGGTGCCGAAGGGGTTGGTTCGGTGGTCTCGGTCCGGTGGGACTTCGTCCAACAGAATCGATCATAACTCACGATCCACCGATCCAAATGCAACGAAATTTTCACAGCAGCTTGCATACAAGGTAAGGAATGGTCCTGCATAGTTTCAGCTCGATTGGATAATTTTTGATGGATATAAAATCACTTTGTATCGATTACAGATCGAGTCGAAACTTGGTGGGGTCGGTCGCGTGGGCCCACTCACGTGCCACAAAAATTCTTCCAAAGTTTGAGCGTGATCTCAGCCTCCTACGCCTATAAATAGAGCCCCAGAGCCTATAGAAAAAGGACTTTTTGGCGATCGGACGTCCAGACTCTGCCGGATTCATTTCTACCCTTCAACATATTCAAAATTCTTCATTGCTACTGCTGTAATCATTTGTAACCAGCAAGGATAATCAATAAAAGGATAAAAACTCTAAAGTGGATGTAGGCCGGAGATAGCCAACCACTATAAATCTTGCGTCTCTGTTCATTACTTTTGGATTATTGATTGCTGTTTGTTATTTTCCAAGATCTAATATTTGTGCTTGAATATCGCTGATTTGTATTCATACTTTGGTGCTTTCACGACATTTGGGGTTTGTGACCAATTTTGGTGCGAACACTTTGGTGCTTTCACTGAGAAAGAGAAGCACCCGCTACATCGGGTTGAAGTTTGGATTGGAAGAGCATGAAGAATTCAGACTTAGAGAAAATGACTAGACAAAACAGTAGAAGGCAAAGGGCTGAGAGAAGCCAACAGGAAGGAAGTCAAGAAGCTTCCTCCGGAGCTGGAGAAGGACAAGCTTCCGTCTATATCACCAGGGATGAAATGGAAGCTATGACAAATTCTTTGCAAGAGAGATTGTTGAAAAGTCAACAGGAAATGATGCAGACTATCTTTGAGCAGATAAGAGTTGCAGGGACGCAGAACTTAGGAATAGCTACAGCGGCTGTTAATGTGGAACAAGGAACTAGGCTTATGGAATCCAATAGAGGACAGAATACAGAACCGTAAGGCGATCAACGAGGGCTTGGGGGCAGGCCTCCATGACTAACACAGGAGGACCTTTGGAAGGAGTTCAATAGGCTAGAGCCAACGTTGCTGCTAATGAGCCACATGAAGAATATGTGCCGGAGTTCCCTCGAGGGCATGTGGGGCAGCCCCTGACAGACAATACTGGATTAGTGGAGATCATTAGAAAAATTATGCGTGGAGGTTCGACCAATAGAGACTTGGAAGTAGTGAACAGGAGTCCGTTCGCTCGGGAAATCAGGATAGCTCAGAATCCACCTAAGTTCAAGCAACCTAGCATGGAAGTATATGATGGCAAAGCTGATCCAACTGATTACTTGATGAGGTATACTAGACATATGGAAGTGTTAGGGGCATCGGAGGAAGTAATGGCTCGATGCTTCCCTTTGCACTTGACGGACTTAGCTGCAATGTGGTTTAGGCAGTTGGGGGAAGGATCTATCAGGACTTGGAGGGAATTGGTGGATAGGTTTTTAGGATAGTTTCGGGTTCATATCAAGAGACCAAAGAACGTGATGACGCTAACTCGGTGAAACAAAGGACGGATGAATCACTTAGAGCTTTTCTAACTCGATTCAATGCGGCGGTTTCTTCGGTGGATCGGCCGGATCCATCAATGGTTTTAATGGCGGCAGTGTCAGGAGTCAGGGAGGATTCGGATTTCAAGGTATCTTTAATACGAGACCCACCACTGGATCTCGGGTAATTCTTTCACGAAGCTGAAATATTCCTTCGACAAGAGGATGTGTGTGCAGATTTAAAGTTGAAGGAGGTGAATGCAATTGAGGGTGGAGGACCATCCAACAAAGGTTCGGATAAAGACAAAGGGAAAAGGAAGTTGGACAATGATTCTGGAAAAGCTAGGAAGCGATGGAAGGATCCAAAGTTTTCTACCTACACATCATTGAACGAGACGCAGGAGTGGATATACCTGGATACTCAGAATCGCCTTCCCTACCGAAGGCCGGCGAGGAGAGAACCATCTGAACGGGAGAGGCGTCAGGAAGGCACTGTCTCTTCCATGATTTGGACGGACATGATACCAATAGCTGCAGACATTTGAAGGATATAATTAAGGAACATGTCAGGAATGGACAACTGAGACAGTATGTTGGAACACGGAATGCACCGGTGGAGCAGGAGCAACCACCGTCTACCTTACACCATGACGATGTGAGGCCGAGGAATGATGGTTGTTGATTATCAATTGACTTGGTTAATATGGAAAAAGTAACAAACCATTAGCAAACGACCAAGTCATTTACACATGTATGGGGACGGAGATAGCCCCTAGGCATGCTCTGAATGATGATAAACCGCGAAGCTTTGGTTTGTGAAATTTGACTTTTGCTTTCGGATTGGACACTGCTTTTTCTGGTTTGGTTTTGGAGTTTGGATTGAACTCCTGGTTTTGTTTACTTTCCGATTTAAATTTTCCTTTGGATGATTGTTTTCGGTTTTGGATGCTGTTTTGGATTTCTGATTTTCTGGTTTTTGATTTGGATTTTGATTGGATTTTTATCTGGTTTTGATAAAAGGTCGTCGGGTATGGATTATGCCTGGCAAGGGGTGAGTCGCTTTGCCCAAACATGGTAAATTGACTCATTCAGGTCGTCGAGTGTGGACTATGCTCGACAAGGGTCCGGAGAGACCAAGATTCGTCCTAGGACTTAGGCCATGTATCATCAATTGTTATTTTTACGTCGCTGAGTATGGACTATGCTCAACAAGGGTCCGGTGTGACCAGGATTCGGCCTAGAACTTAGGCCCCATATTATCGATTACTGTTTCAGGTCGTTGAGTATGGACTATGCTCAACAAGGGTCCGAAGAGACCAGGTTTCAGGTCGTTGAGTATGGACTATGCTCAACAAGGGTCCGGAGAGACCAGCATTCGGCTTAGGACTTAAGCCATGGCATTGTACAATGTCCAGGAACACTGGACCAGGGTCGTCAAGTGTGGGTTACGCTTGGCAAGAACACAGAGAGGTTAGCTCAACATCCAAGGACACTGGATCACGGCCGTTAGGTGTGGATTGCACTTGGCAAGAGCCTGGAGAGGTTATGGATTTGGGTATCGACTCGGAGAGGTCCTTGATTCTGTTATCGACTGTCAGATAAGGATGGATTAGGACTTGGTTGTCGAGCTCGAATGGACATGGAATTGGCTATGGACTTCAGATATCGGATTCGGAACTATTCAAAACACGTCTTCTTATCACAAGGCATGTTTTGGGGGGAAAATGTTATCCAACTTTTTGGTCAAGGCTGGAATATCGACAAATTGGCAAGGAATGATGGATACTGGGATTGGAGATCGATTGGATTCAAGGCTGCAATCGATGTCATCAAAATTTGATTGAGCTCCGATCGGGACAGAATCGATTGGAGATGATGATAAAGACTAGGAGAGGCTATGATTCAAGTTTCAGATCAATCGGAGGTCGTATGCATAAGATATGGATGGATTGAGGCGTGCAAGGCATGGTTCGTATCGATGCATATCGCATCGATCAGCAGGGATGGTCCATATCGATACGTTTCGTATCGATCGGGTAGTTGGTGTTTCGTATCGATCGGCTTCGTATCAATTGGCAGAAGCTCGACCCGACGAGGTTCGCATCGAGTTAGGTGTTGGTTCGACTCGATAGTGTTCGTATGGATCAAAGGCAGAGTAGGGTGAAGGACTTCGAATCGATATTGCTCGTATCGATCATCACGGACTCGACTCAATGGGTTCGCATCGATCAGGTTTTGGTTCGACTCGATGGTTTCGTATCGGTCAGGATGGGAAGAGGTGGTATGTTTCAAATCGATACTCTCGTATCAATAGCAGATGGACTTTAGCACTTTCGTATCCATGGGAGGCTATCCAAGTTTGACTCCATTAGGAAAAATCTCGCTCGTATCCATCAGGTAAGGCTTCGTTCGTATCCGTTATTGAGTTTGGTTTCGTACCCATCTGTTAGCCTTTCATTCGTATCGATCAAATTCAATATTTCGTATCGATCGGGTCGATACGAAATACTCCCCTACGATCGATACGAGAGAACATGCGATGCAAACAGTTGAGTACAGGGAGAAGTGATGGACACATGCAAGCGTGAAGCGTGGATATGTGCACGTCTCCAGGAAAGAAGCGTTCAACTCGGCGGACCAAGTGGATCAACCCAGTCAACATGCCGCAAAAATCTAATCAATCCAGGTGGTTAGCGCCACGTCATTACGCGCACGCTCCTCCATCGATTCGAAAGCAATGGATTCGAATGGATGGATTCGAAGATGAAAGCCAACAGAAAACACAAGTTTGAATCGATCATAACTCAAGATCCACCAATCCAAATGCAACGAAATTTTCACAGCAGCTTGCATACGAGGTAAGGAATGTTTCTGCAAAGTTTTAGCTCGATTGGATCATTTTTGATGGATACGAAATCACTTCGTATCGATCACAGATCGAGTCGAAACTTGGTGGGGTCGGTCGCGTGGCCCCACTCACGTGCCAAAAAAAGTCTTCCGAAGTTTGAGCGCGATCTCAGCCTCCTACGCCTATAAATAGAGCCCCAGAGCCTACAGAAAAAGGACTTTTTTGGCGATCGGACGTCCAGACTCTGCCGGATTCATTTCTACACTTCAACACAACCATTGTATTCAAAATTCTTCATTGCTACTGCTATAATCATCTGGAACCAGTAAGGATAATCAATAAATGGATAAAATCTTTGAAGTGGACGTAGGCGGGAGAAAGCCGAACCACTATAAATCTTGTGTCTCTGTTCATTACTTTTGGATTATTGATTACTGTTTGTTATTTGCTGAGATCTGATATTTGTGCTTGAATATCGCTGATTTGTATTCATACTTTGGTGCTTTCACGACATTTGGAGTTTGTGACCAATTTTGGCGCAAACACCGATCTAATTTATACAAGTTAAAATCTTTGGGTTAATTCAAATTCCCAAAACAACATTTTAAAAATTGTTTAAAACCCATATAAACTTGTATACCATTTTAAATCATAAATACCAAATATGGAATTCAACTTTAGATATTGAATTCCAATTTAAATCAAATTATTCAAATTTCAAATCTTTATTTAGTTATTCAAAATAACTTTCATTTTTAAAACACCTTTTTAAAAGCTTTTCACTTTAAACCCAACCCATTTCCAAACGATTTGGATTTAAAATTCAACTTTTAAAACTATTTTGAATTCAAATATCTGTGACTTACCGATTTCCACGTGCAATCCATATTTGTGTGTGTATGGTGTAGTCCGGGGGTTTTACCTAATAGAAGTGCAACGTCATAAATCAGTACATGTTCAAATCCAACAATATATTTGATAAGCGGTATAACTATAATGCTTATCTTTCATTCACAGATCACAGATATACATAACATATAATAAATTACATTAACACAGCTCAAATCAAAATAGGGCATCACAATGAGGGATATCAAACAATGCAATCATCCAACAGAATTCAAACTTCCATAAGTAAGATCAGTTGACTGTCTGATTAATTCAAATAAGATTAATTACTTATGAACTACTAATCCTGGTTAATTAACATTAATAAATTACAAATCTTTTTGATTAATTATTCTTTAATCATTTATTAATTTACCATTAGTAATAAGTTAATTAACCTTTATTTTAATTCATCTACTTTTAATTATTAAATAATTAACCTTTGAAAACAGATTTACTTATTATCAGAAATTAACTGAAGACCTTTAAGTTAATTAACAATTAAACACTTTCTTTTTCTTAATCAATTAATTATAAATTTAAATAAACTCAGTTAAAACAATTCTATAACCCTCATTTATATATACAAAAAATTTGTTTAAGACAATAAATTAAAACTGGATTCATTAAAACCTGATTTATTTAAAATTTCAAAATTCCCATAAATGAAATCACCCAGACCCCAAAATAGCTCGAGCACTTACCCGAGCCCATTGCCATTTTTCCCGAGCAAAACCCAGTCCCTTCTTTTCCCTTTTCATTTTTTTTAAAATTTTCATGGTTTAACTTTCAAACTATTACCATATTTCGCCACAACGCGAGCCTAAACCATATTTCCTCATGCCCAGCTTCGAAAAACCCAGAGTTCAATTCTTCTTCTCCAACCCATCGAAACCAGACCAGATACAAGGGAACGTGCGTACACATGCACCGCAGATTGACGTCGCTCTGATCGTCGTTCCGATCACCAATACATCATCGACGACATTCCCAAGCATCGCGAGCTCCTTAAACAAAATCAAAATTGATTTGTTCGACCCCAAAACTGGAACTAACCCAAATGACTAAAATTCTTCGCCGATGGCGATCTATTCCACCGGAGCTCATGCCAACCGACCCCGAGGTATGACAGGACATCCAACAACATTCCCTACAAATGTGATCGCCTCTGATCCATCCAACACTTCGCCATTACCCCGAGAACATAGACCACCAAAATACCCCACATAACCCTAAATCACCATCCCCTCGCTACTACGGCCGTCATAAAATTCTCAACCTAATTTTCCCACGACCATCCATCTACGAGTCACCTTCAGCCACAATCTCAGTGCCGACCACCACGTCGATCGCTAGAAAATGGCAAAATTATTTTTCCTGTTCAACTAACTAATACTCGAGATTCATTAACTTAAAAATCATGAGACTTCCACCTAAAGTCACCATTTTGTAATTCAAACGTAACTATGAAATCAGATTTTAAAATTATCATATTCGATTTTTGGGCTTATTTAAGTTTTCACTGTTATAAATTATTTTTCTAAATAAATATTCAACTTAAATTCTTAAAATTACTTTTAAATAAAATGTTACGATCTTGCAACCATTTTTCCTTCAAATATCAAACCCTAAAGAAGATTGGAGGATTAGCTTGTGAATTTTTGAATGAGTCTTTAAATCCCTGTAACCAAAATAGGAACCTGATTTCCTATATACAGGCGTACACATACATTTCCCCAACATGCAGGCATATATACTTAATCGTACAAGCATATCTCATTTCACAACTTAAAAGATCATCACATACTACTGAGAAATAAACATAATAAGGGTTTTAAAGGATGTTTGCTCACCTGAAAAGTTTGTGAATAGAGAGTTGCTTCCTGTTTTGAAAACTGCAGTATTGAATTTCTTTTGAATCCTGTTTTGTTGAATGAATTGAATGATGATGCTTCTTATTTTCATTTTCTGGTTTTGTTATGTTTTGTTTGAACAAACTAGAATAAATTAGATGTATACATAAAGAAAATAGGTTTTACAGGGTAGGTGGCACCTGGTACAAGCTCTTCCTCTGTTCATATTTTTTTTTTCATTCTTGCTTTGACTAAAGAGTTTTATAAACTGAAATGACTCTTGACATATTTTCGGATGAAATGATTTTCATTGTGCTTGAGAAGATGTCATTTAATGCTTATGTCCACATTTCGTTTACAGCAAATCCATTTGATTTGTACTTCTTTGTTTTGTTGATATTTTTTGTTTCTTCTATACATAAACACTTTATTTTATTATCTGTAATACAAATATTTACCTTGTACATAAATTTTTTTTCCTATCTTCTTGTCTTGCATTTATCTTCTTGAATTCATACATGAATCTCCATATGTTCACTGAAGTACTTATGTTTTATTTTTACTAAATTAATCTTATGTATCTATATGAGTTACCCTATATATTTATTATTAACCATTCTTAGTTTTATTTCTATTTATAGTTTGATTTTCAAAATTTTAATTTATAACATATATTTTGTACTTATATTTTACACTTATATTTAATATTGATTGGTTAAATTTTATTTAAACATTAGTATCTATATTACATTCATTTGCGTATACTATATCAAATGTTAATAATGTAGAGCATTTAATTGAATTGAATAAGACAGATTACTTCCAAATTACACACACACACATATATTTTTTTGAATTTCCAAATCAAAATTTTATTTATAATCCAATTCAATTGAAAATATTTATTTTGAGTTTCAAATCCAAATTTATAAAATAAATAAGTATATATATCTTATTAAATTTGAAAAATTCAAATAAATACACCATTTAACCCAAAAATTTAATTTAATTACAAATTTAAATTCGTCTTTAAACCAGGATCGTTACAGATTCCCCCTTAAGAAGTTTCGTCCCCGAAATTTGCCAGGGATATAACTAAGAACGGATAAAAGATAGAGAAATATCTTTTCAGATCAAACTGAATTTTTTATTCTGCATTTGGCTTACCAAATCAGAATATCAACAATAGATATGAGAATAAACTAAATCAACTACGAAACAATTAGGTCATATGATCTTCGAAGTATACAGGGGTATTGGTTAGCTCGAAGGGATAACTGACCGTTCATAGATTATATTGAAACCCAATGAAATAAACAAAAATAGATTCGACTACGATCTCAGATTCAAGATTTTACTCATTTATGATTTGCTAAGAAATAAAACTATGGGTAGTTATCGTGTCGGACAAACTTGAAAATATTTAATTGTAAATGAAAAAGTTACCTTATAAAATTTATTTTCCTTAATCAGCTTTTGAGGTTGAAGAATTGTCCCTAATTGCATACACTTTTTTTACTAGAGCTTGCTTCGTTGCTGGGCAGTCCTTGATCCTATGTCCCGGCTTGCGGCAATAATAGCATCCCGTAGATTCCTGATCTGGCCTCATAAATGTTTCTCTCATTCCTGGCTTTCAAGGATTCTTGCATTTATCCGAGTAATGACCTTCCTTCAACCAATTGAGACAAGTAACATCCTTCACCTCTTTCTTCTGTATATTCTTCTTTCCTTTATCTTTCCTCGGTTTCTTTCCACCAAACGTTTTTTTCCTCCAATTTAGATTACTTGTATCTCCATTTTCCTCCGGATCTTCTTGCTTATCCAGAGTATCGTATTTATAACCCATATCAATTAATTCAGAAAAAGATTCTTTAACGTGAGTAGTCATCCTCTCCTGAAACGCCTTGTTCATTCCCCGAATAAACTTTTCATTCTTCTTTAACGGTGTATTCACCAATTCTGCACCAAATCAAGATAATTCATTAAATTTGTTCAAGTATTCCTCAAATGATAAACTTCCTTGCTTCAAATCCGTGAACTCTTGGTACATTCTAGAGATACCAGCAGACGGCATAAATCGCTGCTCGAACACTTCCTTGAAACGACTCCAAGTAACCGGCTCATCTAATGTAACTGTTTCCCACCATACTAAAGCCTCTTCCTGGAGTTGCCAGGAAGCTATCATGATCATCTTCTAATTTTAGTCCGTTGAAAATCCTTTTCAGGATCGGATCCAGGCTTGTGCTTCAATAACAGACTCTTTGCCAATGAATGGCTTTCCAGCAAGTCTAGAAATGCTTCGATATAAATCAACCAAATTTGGTTGAGACCGAATAGGAATATCTGTCGTTGCAGGGCTTTGACCAGCTGAAGTGGTACTTCCCTGTCCCCTATCTCGTCCTCTTCCTCCACTTATTCTTACTATTTGTGAATAGTAAGAAGACCGATTTAGGCAATCGGACGAAATTTCTCAGAGAATAACAACAGATAAAGAGAATAGACTGAATAGTTTGGGTTTGGTTTCACTAGTTGTACTCATTCTAGAGTATACTTCACCCTATCTCTTATGAGCCATCTAATGTGTTACACTCCGTAGCTAAAGTTCTAACTCAAACTCTAGCTCGGATACCAAATGTGACGACCCAAACTCGATGTCCGACAAGCAACATCAAATTCGTATCGCCGGAGCTTGCAACTACATTAGGTGATAAATAACATAGCAAAAATAAAAGATGATATCATTGATACAACATGAATACAATATCCAATACGTCAATTTGATACAATAATAATCATCAACATAAAAAAATATACAACACAAAATATAGCGGAACACGACACAATATGAGATGAGTCTTCAAAAGAAACTAAAACTGTAACTCCAATCCAAAACTCCAAGCTCGATCCACCATGAACGTTGCACAAGGATAAGCAAGTGCAGTCGTGGACTCCAAAGCCTCCAAAATGTATCAACAAAAAGCTGAAGGTTACCAAAACGATATCTACTATCTCAAAAACTAAACTCTAGACTGCCCATGTGGAAAATTATGGGCACTCAGAGTTTAGGAAGGGAACAATAAAGTCCAGGTCAATCATGGGACCGGTGTGAGCAACCAAAAACGGTTTGTCTTTAAAAATATTCACAGATTTTAAATTTCAAATCCATAATGTTTTTAAAAAAAAAATGAAACTACCATATGGCCTCCCGCCACACACACCATGCAAACGCAGAATCAGAGGATATTTTATGATAGTCAAACATGCTTAATACGCATAAATCCTTTTTTTAATATTATCATTAGTGCATAGTGGAAAACATTTTGAAAGTATAATATTAATCTTAGCCAGCATAGACATTCCGAACTTTGCCTACTATAGCTACCATCTAAACAGTGGTCACCACCATAAGTATATGGCAAGTTATACAACTAAAACCGTAAAAAGCATGTATTGTTTCTTTGGATTTCCAACAAATGGTCAGGCTAAGGAACTTCTTATTACCACATGGGAACGCCTCTAGATGGACGCCTCGAGAACCTACCCGGCTCTCTGCCAACACAAGGCCGGTTACCCCCTTCTCGGGAAGTAAAACCTAAGATATGCCACCCCCGGTCGTTTGCAACCTTTATACGAGAGCTACACACCAACAACATCACACAGTAATAAATATATACAGTGTCCACATGAGTAAGTATCTGGGCTCCATACCATGATACCACCCTTTTCCAGAAGGAATGGACATACCCTAGGGGAGCTACCCCTGAAACCTTGCCGCATCTTTCCTATTTCGACCATTACCGATTTGTGAGGCTCGATGAGGTCTCGTCCCCAAAGCTACACTTTTTACAAAGTCATGATTTGATCAACAAATGATCAACAAATGATCATCAACACACAACAACACTTAGAATGCCACACTACCAAATTGGGAGTATATCCTTGATAACCTTCAACTACATAACCTCTGAGCTCGTATGTCTCAGAGAAGGGTGTTAAGCTAAGAGAATAAATTCTCTGCCACCAACAGATATGTATTTGAAATAAATCTTCTTTATATCTCAAAGTGTAATGTCAGACATACAACCATACAAGTCTGTTCTGGGTTCGATCTGAACCGAAGGCACTTCCAAAGAAGCCCTTGCGAATCTGGGTATTCACAATCCTGATCGGACTTCCCATCAGTTAGGGAATCCCCATACCGTAGCTACTCATGCAGAGACAATCGATAGGTCATCCTATCATCCTTGCAAATATCCGGTCTTCACCACCGGTCATCAAATGCTATCCATAACGACGTATCGTTATTCGAAATGGGTTATATGACACAAGGTCCTCTCCCGGCTAAACCGAATAATGAGCGTAATATTTAAAAATATATGGATATGGGATTTCCGTTAAGTCACAACTTTAAAATTCAAATCTTTCTTTCAAATGGTTTAAACAAAGTACCATTTCAAATCTTTTAAAAAAGTATTATTTCACAATGTTCAACCGGTTTAACAAAGATCCATTCATGGATTTCAAAACAATTACCATTTCAATTAGATTAAATCATTAAATCTTTAAATCTATATTTAACTTACAGCTTTCAAAACCCTTTTCAAAGATTCATTCATAACTTAGAAAACCATTTCCAATTCAAACTTGAAATCCCTTTAATACAAATTGGAAATTCATTTCTCATATGAAAGCTTTTATCATTTGAAAACAACCAGTTTTATTTCGGAAAAATCCGATCACATTTATACAAGTTAAAATCTTTAGGTTAATTCAAATTCCCAAAACAACATTTTAAAAATGGTTTAAAACCCATATAAACTTGTATACCATTTTAAATCATAAATACCAAATATAGAATTCAATTTCAGATATTGAATTCCAATTTAAATCAAATTATTCAAATTTCAAATCTTCATTTAGTTATTCAAAATAACTTCCATTTTTTAAATACCTGTTTAAAAGCTTTTCACTTTAAACCCTACCCATTTCCAAACCATTTTGATTTAAAATTCAAATTTTAAAACTACTTTGAATTAAATTCAAATATCCGTGACTTAACCGGTTTCCACGTGCAATCCATATTTGTTTGCATATGGTGTAGTCCATGGGGTTTTACCCAATAGAAGTGCAACATCATAAATCAGTACATATTCAAATACAACAATATATTTGATAAGCGGTATAATTATAACGCTTATCTTTCGTTCACAGATCACAGATATACAACATAGATAATAAATTACATTATCACGACTCAAATCAAAATAGAGCATCACAATCACGGATATCAAACAATGCAATCATCCAACAGAATTCAAACATTCATAAGTAAGATCAGTTGATTGTCTGATTAATTCAGATCAGATTAATTACTTATGAATTACTAATCTTGGTTAATTAACATTAATAAATTACAAATCTTTTTGATTAATTATTCTTTAATCATTTATTAATTTACCATTAATAATAAGTTAATTAACCTTTAATTAATTCATCAATTTTTAATTATTAAATAATTAACCTTTGAAAACAGATTTACTTATTACCATAATTAAATTAACTAAAGACCTTTAAGTTAATTAAGAATTAAACATTTTCTTTTTCTTAATCAATTAATTATAAATTTAAATAAACTCAAGTTAAAACAATTCTACAACCCTCATTTGTCCTGATACCTAAATAAGTACCAATTATATATTAAACAATTATTTAAGACAATAAATTAAAACTGGATTCATTAAAACCTGATTTATTTTAAAATTTAAAAATTCCCATATACGAAATCACCCAGACCCCAAAACAGCTCGAGCACTTACCCGAGCCCATTGCTATTTTTCCCGAGCAAAACCCAATCCCATCTTTTCCCTTTTCTTTTTTTTTTAAATTTTTTTCAAGGTTTAACTTTCGAACCATTACCACATTTCGCCACAACCCGGGCCCAAACCAAATTTCCTCGAGCCTAGCTTCGAAAAACCCCGAGTTCAAGTCTTCTTCTCCAAATGATCAAAACCAGACCAGATACAAGTGAACGTGCATACACGTGCACCAAAGATTGACGTCGCTCTGATCTTCGTTCCGATCACCAACACATCATCGACGACATTCCCAGGCATCGCGAGCACCCAAAACCCAATGTTTCGCCGGAAATCAAAATTGAGTCGTTCGACCCCAAAACTGGAACTAACCCAGATGACTAAAATTCTTCGCCGACGACGATCTATTCCATCGGAGCTCGTGCCAACCGACCACGAGCTATGACAGGACCTCCAGCAACATTCCCTACATATCCGATCGCCTCCGATCCATCCAACTCTTCACCATTACCCTGAGAACATCGACCACCAAAACACCCCCACAAAACCCTATATCACCATCCCCTGGCCACTATGGCCATCAGAAAATTCTCAACCTAATTTTCCCAAGACCATCCGTCTACGAGTCACCTTCGGGCACAACCTCAGCGCCGACCACCACGTCGATCGCCAGAAAATGGCAAAAATAGTTTTCCAGTTCAACTAACTAATACTCAAGATTCATTAACATAAAAATCATGAGACTTCCACCAAAAATCACCATTTTGTAACTCAAACTCAATTATGAAATCAGATTTTAAAATTATCATATTCGATTTTTGGGCTTATTTCAAATTTTCACTGTTATATATTATTTTTCGAAATAAATATTCAACTTAAATTCTTAAAATTATTTTTAAATAAAATTTTACGATCTTACAACCATTTTTCCTTCAAATATCAAAGCCTAAAGAAGATTGGAGGATTAGCTTGTGAATTTTTGAACGAGTCTCTAAATCCCTGTAACAAAAACAAGAACCTGATTTCCTATATACATGCATACACATACATTTCCACAACATGCAGGCTTATATACTTAATCATAAAAGCATATCTCATTTCACAACTTAAAAGATCATCACGTACTACTGAGATATAAACATAATAAGGGTTTTAAAGGATGTTTGCTCACCTGAAAAGTTTGTAAACAGAGAGTTGCTTCCTGTTTTGAAAACTGCATTATTGAATTTCTTTTGAATCCTGTTTTGTTGAATGAATTGAATGATGATGCTTCTTATTTTCTTTTTCTGGTTTTTTTATGTTTTGTTTGAACATACTAGAATAAATTAGATGTATATATAAAGAAAATAGGTTTTACAGGGTGGGTGGCTTCTGGTACAAGCTCTTCCTCTGTTAAGATTTTTATTTCTTTCTTACTCCGACTAAAGAGTTTTATAACTTGAAATGACTCTTAACATATTTTCGACTGAAATGATTTTCATTTATGTTTGAGAAGATGTCATTTAATTCTTTTGTCCCCATTTTGTTTACAGCAAATCCATTTGATTTGTACTTCTTTGTTTTGTTGATATTTTTTTGTTTCTTCTATACATAAACACTTTATTTTATTAACTGCAATACAAATATTTATTTTGTACATAGATTTTTATCCTATCTTCTTGTCTTGTATTTATCTTCTTGCATTCACACATGAATCTCCATGTGTTCACTTAAGTATTTATGTTTTATTTTTACTAAAATAATCTTATGTATCCGTATGAGTTACCTTATATATTTATTATTAACCATTCTTAGTTTTATTTCTATTTATAGTTTGATTTTCAAACATTTAATTTATAACATATATTTTGTACTTATATTTTACACATATATTTAATATTGATTGGATAAATTTTATTTTAAACATTAGTATCTATATTACATTCATTTGCGTATATTATATCAAATGTTAATAATGTAGAGCCCTTAATTTAATTTAATAAGATAGATTTCCTTCCAAAGTACACACATATTTTTTTTTACTTTCCAAATCAAAATTTTATTTATAATCCAATTCAATTGAAAACATTGATTTTGAGTTTCAAATCAACATTTATAAAATAAATAAGTATATATATCTTATTAAATTTGAAAAATTCAAATAAATCCATAATTTAACCTAAAAAATTAATTTAATTACTAATTTAAATTCGTCTTTAAACCGGGATCGTTATAGTCAGGATGATGTGTTAGTGGTGTCAGGTCAGGTAGGGGTTGGAGATGGTGCTGCAAGTGGCGGCCAAGGTCGAATTTGAGGTGGTGGAACCTAGATGTGATCGGCTATGCATATACAAGTGGAGTTTGGTGTATTTGTGTGTGGATCTACACCTAGGGTGGGTCGGCTTGGGATGGTCAGTGAGAAGGAGGTGATGGCGACAGGTTCAGGTGGTGGTGGAGGCGGCAACACGACTGGACATGGCAGGTCGAACCAAAAGAGAAGAAGCAAGTGCAAATTCAAAGAACAAAACAATGTAAAAGAATGAAAAGAAAAGGATATTTTACCAAAACTTTTCACAAAGGAGATGGCCGAATTTTTTCGGAGTTCGAGATGAAAATTTTGTGCGTGAATGAAATAGGAGTGGTAGGCTGAAATAATGGAGTTAAGGCAGTCACTTGAATTAAGGTGTTGTTTGAAATGTGAAAAGACAAGAATACAAAAAGCCTTAGGCAAATAAAAAGTCGCAAAACTCTTCATATTTCCACATTTTCTTTCGGAAATTTAAATAACTAAAAAATATATATAAATTCAGATAAAAACACGAAAATATAGTAAATAAACGAAAATAAATAAATAACTATTAATTAAATATGATTAAATTAAGAAAATAGCAAAGAAAATGTAAACTAGGCTAGAAAATTTTAAAATAAATAAAATGAACTTTGGAAAAAAAATTATGTACTTGAAAATATTTAAAAATAAAGATAAGAACACAAAAATATTATGCATGTATAAAAATAAATAAATAAATTCTAATTAAATATAATTTAAATGAAGAAAATAGCATAAAAATGAAAACTAGCCTTTAAAAATTAAAATAAATGCAATAAATTTTGGAAAAATTCTATTATCAATTTAAAAATATTTATAAATGAAATCTTACAAATAAAAAAAATTTAAATTAATTTCCAATAAAAATAAAGTCAAATTTAAATTATAGTAAAAAAATCAAGGGTTGTTACACTCTCCCTCACTCAAATCTTTTCGTCCTCGAAAAGAACGGACAAGGAAAATAAAGAGAAACAAGAAAGAAAGAAAAATAGTACCTGAAATGAACAATTTCGGATTCGAAGCATGAATGCTCTCCTCCATTTCCCAGGTACAATCTCGATCATCAGTACTTCACTGTGCTTTGTCCAGATTAATAGATTTCTTTCTGAGCTGCTTCATACCTCTGTCGACGATAGGAAGTGGCTTCCTCTCAACAATCAGATTAGGCTCAATATCCAAACTATCAAGAGCAGAATGCTGGACAATAAGAGATGGATCATGAATATGTCGGCGAATATGCGAGACTTGGAATACATCATGCACTCCAGAAAGCTTCTCGGCTAAATCCAGACGATAAGCCAAAGAACCAACTCTTTCCACAAGGAAGAAACCTTAAGGAATACCTAATCACCAACAGCAAATTCCAAATTCCGCCTATGCCTATCAGCATATTTCTTCTGCCTACCCTGAGCGGCTCTTAACCTCCTCTTAATCTCCTCAACTCTCTCAGAAGCTTTCAAAATCACATCATGACCAAGAACCAAACGATTACCAGATTCAATCCAGCAAGATGGGGATCTACAAGGTCGTCTGTATAGAGCAGCAAACGGAGACATTTTTGAGGCTGGCCTGAAAGCAAATATGGAATGAGATAGATAAAAAGATTAAGCATAGACTGAAAAACTGAAGATAAGATTATACCTGATAGCTATTATTGTAGGTGAATTCGGAAAGATTGAGATAATCTTCCCAAGATCCTCCATAATCAAGCACATAAGCATGAAGAAGAGCCTCGAGTACCTGATTCATTCTTTCCGTTTGGCCGTCGGTCTGTGGATGGTAAGCAGTACTCAGATTCAAACGAGTACACAGAGATTCCTGAAAAGCTTTCCAAAACAGACTGGTAAAGATAACAATATTGAGTGGAACACCATGGAGATGAACAATCTCTCACATATAGATCTTAAATAACTAGAAGCAGAACGAGTAGACTTGACCGGAATGAAATGAGCGTACTTGGTCAGTCTATCAACAATAACCTGGATACTATCATTACCCCTCTGAGTCCTCGGTAAACCATCAATGAAATCCATGGAAACCTGTTCCCACTTCCAATTGGGAATCTCAAGGGGCTGCAATAAACCAGTGGTCTTTTGGTGATCGGCTTTGACTTGCTGACAAGTCGCACACTGACTAATAAAGATAGATATGTCCCGCTTCATCCCCTTCCACCAATAAAGCCTCTTCACATACTGATACATCTTTGACACACCAGGATGAATATAAAACCTAGATCGATGATTCTCTTGAAGCAACTCCTGCCTCAAACCATCAACATTCGGGACACAAATCCTGCCATTAATCCTTAAAATCCCTCTATCATCAATCTGAGCTCCACTATTACCACTACCACCAACCCTGCTACGAACACTCTCCTTCTTCAATCTAAGCATCTCATCCTCATCCTGCTTAGCCATAATACGATCAAAAAGAGGAGGAGAAGAAACAACAAGCTGACACAACAAAGCCTTCTTCCGACTCAAAGCATCGGCCACAACATTAGCTTTACCGGGAGTATAGCTAATATCGAGGTCGTAAGAAGCCATAAACTCGAGCCAACGAACTTGCCTCTGATTCAAATCCTTCTAGGAGAAGATATATCTCAGAGACTGATGATCGGTGAAAAGCTCAAACTTGGTTCCAAGAAGATGATGCCTCTAAAGTTTCAAAGCAAAGACAACAGCAAGCAACTCTAAATCATAAGCAGCATAATTGGCCTCGTGGGTTTTCAACTGACGGCTGGCATAGGCAATGACCCTACCATCCTGCATGAGAACAGTACCGAAACCCTCACGACTAGCATCAGTATATACCATCAATCCCTCACTTCCATTCGAAACGGTAAGAACTGGTGCGGAAGTTAGCTTGATCTTTAACTCATTGAATGCAACCATACACTGATCACTCCAGATAAACTTGGCATTCTGACGAGTCAAAGCTATGAGAGGTGCAAAAATCCGGGCAAAATTCTCAATGAATCTCCGGTAGTAGCCGGCAAGGCCTAGAAAACTACGAATATCAGATCGAGTCTTTGGAGTTTCCCAATCCTAAAACAGAATAGGGGAAAATAAGGACAACAGGAAAGATAGAATCATAAAATGATAAAAAAGAAGAGAAATAAGAAAGACTTACATTGATCGCAGCGATCTTGATTGGATCAACATAAACTCCATTACTAGAAACAATATGCCTGAGATATCAGACTTCATCCTTCCAGAAATGGCATTTAGAAAATTTAGCCTTCAACTGATGATTTCTAAGAGTCTCTGGAACATATTTCAAATGCGACCTATGCTCTTCCTTGGTCTTAGAAAAGACAAGGATATCATCAACAAAGACTAGCAAAAATTTATTAAGCAAAGCACGAAAAACACGATTCATCAAATCAACAAAGAAAGCAAGAGCATTAGTCAAACCAAAAGGCATGACTAACCATTCATCAAACCCATTCTCAGTGCGGAAAGCAGTCTTAGAAATGCTATCCTCGGCAATCCTGATCTGATGAAAACCAGTGGCAAGATCAAGCTGAGAGAAAACTTTGGCACCATAAAGCTGATCAAACATATCATTGATAC
Source organism: Allium cepa (assembly GCA_030765085.1). Taxonomy (NCBI): domain Eukaryota; kingdom Viridiplantae; phylum Streptophyta; class Magnoliopsida; order Asparagales; family Amaryllidaceae; genus Allium; species Allium cepa. The sequence continues at coordinate 952,323,121 of CM060941.1, read as the reverse complement.
GAGGCATTGGATATCTGTTTTTCATAGTGAGCTTGTTCAGCTCCCTGTATTCCACACACATCCGAAGAGAACCATCAGACTTGGTGAAAAAACCACCGCGAATCCCTATTCAGAAAAACTCGGCCTAATCAGACCTTTGGAAGACAAGTCCTCAATTTGCTTTCCCATCTCAACCTTCTCGTGGGGTGCCATTCTTCTAGGAGGAAGAACAACAGGTCGAGCACCAGGAATAAGATCAATCGAAAAATCAATTTCCCGCTTCGGATGTAAAGAAGTGACTTCACCAAATACATCAGGATATAATCTAACCATAGGAGTCGAATCAAGATCACTGGAAGAGGAATTTAGAGAATAAATAAAGTTGCCAGCAAAATCATGAGGCATGCGACACTGAATAATCAAGGAATTCCCTTGATCATCAACAAGATGAACAGTCTGGGCTTTACAAGAGATATGAGCATCATGATGCACTAACCAATCCTGATCAAGTAGTAAATCAAAAGCATCGAAGCCTAGAACATAAAAATCACCACAAAAGTGATGATCAGAATGGAGAAGTTTCACTTGCTTACATATCCGATTAAGGTTGGAAGGATCCCCAATAGGATTTGCGACACATAATGGAACAGAAGCATACCTAGAACATAGGAGATGTTCAAACTTATCACACAAATCAACAGAAATAAAACTGTTTGAAGCTCCAGTATCAAACAACACACAAATAGGATGATGGAATAAAGTAAATGAACCCTAGAGAGTACCTTTGTCATCACTAGGAGCAGAAGCAGGTGGAGGAGCTAAAGATGAGGCAGAAGTGACAGCAAATATACTATAAGGAGTGCCCCTCTGCTGGGTAGGGCAGTCCTTCTTAAAATGACCAGGCTGGACACAGATATGACAAAGATCACGCCTAACCAACTGAGCCGATGGAGGAATAGCAGCACTAGATAAAGTAGGACCGCTATTGGCATAGTGTCCCTTCTGATCACACGTAAAGCAAGTGATAGAGGAGAGATCAACAGGTTGCCTTTGAGTAGGAGCAGATAATGAAGATAAAGACAAGCCAAAGATAAATTAGGATAAGACAAGAGAATACAGTTGGATGAATATCCTAAAGAAAGAAAGAAAAAATCTAACAACGTAGATATAAAAGAAAGGAAGTTGGAAAACATTTGAAAATCCTTTAAAACAAGAAAAAATTATATATATCAAAATAATCTTTGAAAACATTTTGAAAATCATTTTATACTTTTAAAATACGTCACTCACAAAGATATGATTCTGAGATTGATTTCACTCATTCTAGGGTAGAAATACCCTATCTCTAATGAGTATTTGCTCCCCAGGCAATGGTTTGCCAAAAACCAAAGCTCTGATACCAACTATCACGACCGGCCATTTCGTACCATTCAAATCGACAATAATCCAGACATGTCGGATTTGAATGATGCAAAATAACAGGTTTTAAATAAATATGGAGCAAATGAAATCAAATACACAGAATCACAGACATAGAACAATCAGAATAACTTGCAGCGGAATATAAAATAACATAGTAGTTCATGAAGCTACTATAATAGAGTCTCAACACAAATACATAATAACAGCCTGAAACAACATAATAGAAATCCCAAATACATAGAAGTTCACTAATACATGAGATAAACTAGAACAGCTGAAACAGAAATAGATATAAATGTAGATAGGCAGAAACTCCAGCAAAGACCAGTTCCAGAAAGAGAATCCAAAGATGTGAATACTCAGGCTGACCCGAGTGTAAAGCAAGATACAAAACACTCGAGTCATGAAAATATATACTTATATAATATAAACTAACTCAAGTGAACTGTAATAAAAATACAAGTAACTTAAAGGATGCCTGGGACCACCCATCCTCTAAGGATCCATCAAACTATTTACTATATAGTAATATTGCGCTATTATAATAATGTCTACAGTAAAATAAACATACTTTAAAATAGCGTTCTGGGCTACCCATATCACCCTTCACACATAATAGTCCCACATCTAGTATCAGCATATCTCCAGATCGGGAGACTACCCTAAATACACCATGGGCTACGGGAGGAAAAAAACTCGTAGTAAAGGCTCGGTATGGTAGGCGACACGGCACACAAGGCAATGCCAGGGTAGATATACCAATTACGCACACTGGCTGGTGGTAAAGTAGCAGCCACTACGCCCACCCCGAACAACACTCCAAATCAAGGGGTGCACCCAATCAATCACAACAGTAATAGAATGGTATCTAAGAAGTGTGTCCGGCCAAAGGTACTACCCCTTTCGGCCCGAGATGGCTCCTGTTTTAGCCACCTTAAGCTAACTCATGGGAGTCGGGTCCACATAATGCACCTCAGTAACGTCGTCGCCATCTACTTCATTCTGGAATCTCCACCACATGCACAGTTGTTAAAGTGGTTTTCGGTATCGACAGAGTGTATGTCCATATCCGATCCCGGTCTCTTTAACAACCAATCGTTATTATAACCCGTAGTTATAATTTAAAAATGGTATTTATATTTCAAAAATCAAATATCATTTCAAAAATTCAATATCATTTCAAATTCATTTCAAAACAATCAAAAGATCATATCTTTCCAAAACCACATTCATTTTATTCAATTTAAAATACCATTTCAACTCACATTTTAAAATCGCTTATATTTCAATTCGAATTACTTCATTTAAATCATTAAAAATGAAGTTCTTACATTTAATAATTAGATTATTAAATTTCCAAAATTTTAAACTTTTCAAAGTTCATTCATTCCCTTAAATTTATCAAAACAGTGAATATTCATCTTCCGCAGTACTTAGAAAATGCTACGGAAAGTTATGTTTAAAACAGTTCAATTTAACAAAAGACAGCATATAATATGCTGTAATAGGGTTACTTTAGTTCCAAATTAAACTTAGTTAAATTTAGCAATTACAGCACTTACAAAGTGCTTTAATACCCTTTATTTAAATTTAGCCATTTGGTTCGTTTATATCAACTACAGCATTTACAAATGCTGTAATATCATTTACATTAGAAATAATAGCATCACAAAAATTGCTATTAATTAACTTTCAAATATCCAATATAATTTCATAAACCATTAAATTTTTATTTAAACCATTTCAAACTTATAAAATCATATATTTTTCACTTTTATAACCATCATTTAATTTTCCTTAAATTCATGATTTTATAAAGTTAAATTTCCATTCAAAAATCAATATTTAATAATAATTCACTTATTAAACTCCACATTCAATTACAATTCATATAATTAAATTTTTAATTTAACACTTAAGTTTAAATTTTAAAATATAACTTAATTTCATTTTATTTACTTAACTTGAAAAAAATTCACCTTTAAACCAAATTCACAAATTTCCAATTTAAGTTACATTTCAAAATTCAACTTAATATTCATTCATTTAACCCTTTAACTTTATTCAAAAATCATTAATATATTATAAAATCATTTTAAATTCATTTAAATTCAAAATATCCTAAATTTATCATAATTTCCAAGTTAAGTTTAAATTCCAATTATCATCAAATTATAATTTCCAAAATAACTTACATTTCAGATTTTCTAACTTTACCATTAATTTATTTCACTTATAAATTTTCAAAAAATAATAATACTTTACAAAAATCATTTTTAATTAAGTTTAAATCAAAATATTACAATATTCACATTTCCAAAATATATTAAAATTTTTAGAAAAACTTATATTAACTACGGGTCTCTATTTCATTTTCTAACCTAGGAAAAGTGATACGGATAATATATCATTTCAATCCGTAATTTACAAAGAAAATCCGGTTTTATCATTTCAAAACCGCAGTCCCAAGTAAATGAAATAATTTGAAAATCATTTAGGCCTATCATTTCAGCCCATAACAATTTTCCCCTATTCTAAAGTCCGTTCGGGTATGTATCATTTCAATCCATAGTGATTATAATCTAAAGGGAACTTGCAGTGTGATAAACTGATATAAATAACAGAACAACATAATATAACGGTAACATATGATATGACAGGTAAATAAGAATGTGTAGACATCATATAATCATAACATAGCAGATATAATATGGTGATGCATTTTACAGATTAAAATGTGATCGATTTACTAGTCATATAAGTATAAAACTATCTGGTGAGAATAACTCGCTGGTATAAGCTAGAGACACAACCAAAACACACAATAATGATCTTCAGAGGCACAAAAGAACGACAATGATTTGAGATTGAGAAAGCCAAAGATTAATTGCCTCGAACACATTCAAACAAAACAATATAACTAACATAAGTTTTCAACCCAAATAAAATAAGCAATATTATAAATAAATGCATAAACAAAGCTAAAACTTTTGCACTTGTTTTCAACCACTTGTTCTTCAGCCAAGGGTCAGAAACACACGGCTAAGCATGGGTTAGGATCTGGTTTTTGGGTTCATAGGGTCAGCCAAACATGGGTTTGATGATGGTGCAACGTTTGGTGCATGAACTACACAACACAAAGCAACACACATGGTTTTCAAGCAACAAATGCGCTCAGCCAAAGGCAACAAGGGCATGACCAGGTTCGGGAAGGGTCAGGGGATGATGTATCAGTGGTGTCAGGTGAGGTATGGGCTGGAGATGGTGGTGCAAGTGGCGACCAAGGTTGATTTTGAGGTGGTGGAACCTAGATGTGATCGGCTATGCGTATACATGTGGAGTTTGGTGCATTTGTGTGTGGATCTACCACCGAGGGTGGCTCGGCTTGGGATGGTCAGTGAGAAGGAGGTGGTGGTGATAGGTTCAGGTGGTGGTGTAGGCGGAAACATGGCTGAAGATGGCAGGCCAAACAAAAAGAGAAGAAGCAAGTGCGACTTCAAAGAACAAAACAATGAAGAAGAATGAAAAGAAAAGGAGATTTTACCAAAACTTTTCACAAAGGAGATGGCCGAATTTTTTCAGAGTTTGAGATGAAAATTTTTGTGCGTGAATGAAATGGGAGTGCTCGGCTGAATGAATGGAGTTAAGGCAGCTAATGGAATTAAGGTGTTGGTTGAAATGTAAAAAGACAAGAATACAAAAAGCCTTAAGCAAATAAAAAGTCACAAAACTCTTCAAATTTCTCCATTTTCTTTTGGAATTTTAAATAACTGAAAAATATATATAAATTTAGATAAAAACATGAAAATTAAATAAACAAAAATAAATAAATAAATATTAAGTATATATGATTAAATTAAGAAAATCGCAAAGAAAATGTAATCTAGGCTAGAAAATTTGAAAATAAATGAAATGAATGGAAAAAAAAATTGTACTTGAAAATATTTAAAAATAAAGATAAGAACACAAACATAAAATGCATGCATAAAAATAAATAAATAAATTTTAATTAAATATAATATAAATGAAGAAAATAGTAGAAAATTGGAAACTAGCCTTTAAAAATTAAAATAAATGCAATGAATTTTAGAAAAAATCTATTATCACTTTAAAAATATTTATAAATGAAATCTTACAAATAAAACAAATTTAAAATAATGACAAACAAAAATAAAGTCAAATTTAAGTTATATTCAAAAATCTAGGGTTGTTACATTTAAGGTTTTAAATTATTTTAAAAGAATGTTTTAGAGAAATTTATTTTTTAATTGTTTTAGAATTTTAAAGTAAAAATTATTCAAATTAATTTTAGTAGTAATTATTTTAAAGGTTAAATTAATATTATATTTTTAAAGGAAAATTTTCTAATATTCATACTTTATACAAAAATAATATTTTTAAAAATAGTTTGTGGCTTAATTTTTGCTTGGAAAATTATTATAGAATTTCATAACTATTATTTTAAGTAAAGTGATATAAGTAAATTTATTTCAAAGGTTTTAAGTGTATGTTTTTGGGTAAAGTGATTTAAAATATTAAAAATCTAATTTAATAAGACTTGGAGTTTTGCAGTAAAAATAAAATATTTGGTTGAATTGATTGTTAAATAACCGACTATCAAATCTGGACCCAAATATGACTTTGGAAATATCTAAGAGGAGTATGGGAATTATATGGTACAGTTACCGTTCGAGGTGCTATACTGTACCTAAAACTCATTCGTTCATCTATGACGTTTATAAGGAAATCCGTCCACTAACGGTTAGCAGGTGAACTCCGTTCTTATTCTCGTTTGTGTATTTCCTAATGAATCGAGGTTGAGTTTATCGGAAAATAGCGAACGTTATTTCGAAGTGACCGAGACGGATTATGATCCAAAAACCACTTCGATCCAACAGTACGTTTTCATGACGAAGACAAGATTTTGAAGTCGAAGATGGAGCAGTGAAGTGCAAGGGCTAATCGCTACTAATCCTATGGGTGATTCCAAATTGGATGTAGTAGGAGTAGTGCCTGCGGTTCCGTTCGGACCTGCAATAGACTTGTATGGATGAATGCTATCAGAACATCATCGGGAGGACAATGAGCATTCTAAGTGAGATGTGTTCTAAAAAGGTAACGCTTAGCCTCAAACCTCATCAACTGGGAATGATTGAAAATCAGGGGATATGTAGAAAGACTAAGTGGGTAGCACCCAATTAGGGTAAGATCAACCCTGTCTAGAGGTCCCTTTTTATTCGGCTGTGTGGGCAGTTGATGATCCCAACCGCGGGGTGATCTTATTTGGACTATCCGTAAGGAGTAGCTCCGGCCTTATGGTAGAGGATCGGGAGGGATCCTCGGTATGCTGATCTAGACTAGGTACCGTGACAGGTGGTATCCCAGTGCCAAGTCATTAGTTGGAAATCCATTCTCTCTACGTTCCCTTTATGGTTTTGATTGTAGAGCCTAGTATTGTAGAATTTAAGGAATGTAACAATTTCAGCTATTGAATAAGTATTTCTGCTTAGACACAATTATAATATCGGAGGATTTATTAGAAATGTTTTGGTTATCGTACGGTAAAAACCTGGCATGTTTATTTGTGGCGTGGTCTTACGAGATACCTTTGATTTTCAAAGGATTTTGAAAATTTAATAATTAAATTGAGTTTATTTTTCTCACGCTGATTTTCCAAACTGACTCGGGTGTTATTTTATTATAATGCTCGGGTCAGATCGAGTATTACAAAATACAAGATAGGATGCTGCGGAGCTCAGGAGATGAGCTAGATAGCTAGACGTATCACACGTACTTGAAGTATATTCCGCTGTGCAGTATAAGCTGTATAGTCAGCTTTTGTGAGGACAATTTAATATAACTTTCCAGTAATTGTTTTGATTTTGATGTACTCTGATGATGTAACGTATAAAACAGATATAATTTCTTTTTGTGTAAAGATCAGTTATTATCTATTATATTTTGTTCCGCTGCGATTGTGAGATTATGTTATTTGTTTAGTTCCTTCTTTCTTCTATCTTCTTTCTCTTCCCTTAGCAATTTGACTTTTCCGGCACTCGATCGTCGGCATATTATACAGTGGCGTATTTGTGTCGATTGTCGAGGATCAAGAAGGGCGGGTCATCACAATTGTATAAAAATAAAATATATCGAAAGTTAAATTCTAAACTTAACCCCTTTTCGAGAACGAAAAGTTTTGAGTTGGGGAGAATGGTAAAGACCCGTAATTTTAATTGTTTAAATTATTAAATTCAACATGATTTATGAATTAAAAATGGGTAAAAATGAAAATTTAATGATGTATTAATGTAATTTATCAAATATGAACTTTAATAAAATTTTGAAATAACCAATTTCTAAATTTTTAGAAATAAAAAGTAGTGAAATGAACTTTATGTATTTTATGTGATTATAATCAATAGTTGGATTGAATTACGAATGTTGACTTATTTGGTTGAAATCAAATTAACCGTCGATAATTAAAATTCATTGAGATTTTAGGATAATTAAATTATTTAAAATTTAATATTAGAAATTATTTAAATAATAGAATCCTGAATTTAACGTGAATGAAAATGATTTCAAAAGTTGATTCAAATTTTAGTTAAACCAGAGTGAAGATTGTTAAATTTTGAATTTGAATTTAAAGTGATAAATTTATTTTTGAAAATTTCGTGTCTTAATTAACGTGTAAAAATAGCTACTTTGGCCAATGTTTCGGATTTCAATGAAACCAGTTTCATCGAATCTGTAATAGTGTATTATTGTAGGATTTCAAGTTTTGTAGCGATTGGACTTATCATTCGACCATGCGAGCTTGAAATGCATAGAAATTATTTTAGAGAATTTAATTAAAATAAATTGATTTGATATGATATCTTTTGAATATGATGGAACTGGCTCAAGAAACTAGTTCCATTGTGTTCGGAATAGGGGTAATACATATAGAACGACAGGCGGCACGCATCGTTTGGAGTTTAGAATTTCGTATGCCAATCGAATTAGATATTTTTCTAATTAAATAATATATATTTGTCTTACCTCCCTCCGACAATTCGTACAACCTCGCCTCCTATTTGTCTTCCCCTATAACGACTCGCTTTTTTTAGATGTTTTAAGCAAACACCCATGTCAGACTCAAACCATTAAAAAGGGCAGATTATTATGGGGTAAATAAGAAAAAGAGAAAGAAATAAGACGAATACAGAATCTTGCAGCAGAATGACAAAATATAATAATCAAATAACAGTTCATGAAGTTGTTTACAAATAAATTTGATTATACCAATACATTACAGAATCAGAGCTATAGACAACAAGAATAAATAAATAATTGAATGCAGCGGAACAACATGATGCAATTGAATAATTATAATAAACAATAGTAGTACAAATCTTCATCTTTATCCTCTAGAAATAAGGTCTTCAACCATGAAATGCTCAGGCTGACGCAAGCGAATTGAAAAACAAAACACTCGAGTCCGAACTAAAAGATCCTATGTAAGTTAAATCAACGGAAAATAAGTATGAGTGTAACGGCTTAAAAGATGTTTACAGGATTTGACATCTCCTATCCAATGTCAACGTGAGTGCAAAAACATCAGAGATGTTCGGGATTCACATCTCCTAAGGATCCGTTAAACTGTCTACTATGTAGTGCAATACGCTATTATAATATGTCTAAAGTAAAGTAAAAGTATTAAAATAACGTTAAGGCGTTACCCATGTCCCCCTTAACACATTTTATATATTTCCATAGCCTATGTAGTACCGTATGATCCTCCGTGAGGTTTACCCAGAGGACATTTCATTGGGTTGGTACAAAACAAACTCATAGAAGGCGCTCCAAGGCATGTGAACACGGCACTCAAGGCAATGCTAGGGAAGATTTACCAGTTGCAGAACCGGCCTAGTGGTAACGCATAGCAGCTACAATTGTCCACCTCGGAATACACTCCCAAATCAAAATAAAGGGGTGGCCACCAAATCATCACAAATGTCATAATATGGTATCGAAGAAGCATGTGCGATCGGAGGAATGACCTCACTTGGCCCAGATATAGCTCTATTTTAGTCACATCTAAGCTGACTCACGGAAGTCAGGGCCACGTCATACCTTGTATAGAAATTGTTCGCCAAATCATCCTACTTCTTTCTTGAATCTCCACCACGCACATAGTTGTTAAAGTGGTTTTCAGTATTGGCGGAGAGTATGACAATATCTAATCCGGGTCTCTTTGACAACCACTCGCTTAATACACACCGGATGGTTCTTTTAAATTTTCGAAACCATTTCGTAATTGGTATCCAAATATCATATTTAGTTCAAACCATATCATTTCGAAATTATATTCACTTTAAAATCATATTCACCTTTGAAATCATATCGTTTCTGAAATCATAATTTCTTTCAAAAATCGTATTTCCAATTAGGTTAAATCCTTACTTTAAAATCATCATATTCAATTAATTATAACATTTAAATCCCAATTTAGGTTATAACATTGTTTAACTGTATTCTCTTTTAAATCAATGATGTTGGATATAAAAACTTCCCCTTTACTTAGTCTGAAAATTTAGAATATAGTTTAAATAGCTATAAATAGTTAAAATAGTTATAAATAGTTAAATACTCTAAAACAGTTTAATTATAGGTTAAAGATACTGTTGAATTGATTTAAGTTAGTAAAATAGATTAAATATACTTAAAATAGATTAAATAGCTTTAAAATAGATTAATTAGATTTAAAATAAGTTAAATGGGTTAATTAGCTTTAAAATAAATCAAATGGTTTAAAATAGGTTAAAATGATTTAATATAGTTAATATAGGTTAAATTAATTTGAAAATCTTAAAATTTAGAATCTTTAAAATAATATATTTTTAAAACGGTTTATATTAAAAACATGAATTTGAAATTTATATTAATTTAAACTACTTATTTCGTTTCAAATTCTCAATCCAATATCGAATTCTATATTGCTTCCAATCCATGTTTGAAATATCAATTTAAATTACTCCAATTCCAATATATTTCCAAGTTATATATCAAACAATTTTAATAACTCAATTCTGATAACTTCACTTGTACTTCAAATTCAATTTCAATTAAATTCCTTTAATAATTCTTTTAAACCAATTCTAGTTTTAACATAAATCTTGAATTTCATAATAATTCAACTCATATAAATCAAATTTTATTTCAAAATATCATTTAACTAAATTCAAAACTTAAGGATTTAAAATCATTTAATTTAACCAATCCAGTGTCCGTATATAATTCTCTACCATAGGGTCAAGTGATACTGATATTTATCATTTCAATCTGTAATTTATAATTTTATGGTGATATATCATTTCAAACCGCAATCCCGAATTAAATATTAATATTCATAAAATCGCTCTATTCTATCATTTCAACCCATAATGATTTTTTCTTAATCTATAGATCGTTCAGGTATATATCATTTCAAGCCATGGTGATTTTCCTAATAATAGTTGAGGGAACTTGCAAAGTGATGGAATACATATAAATTAACATAACATCCAATCATCCGATAATAAAATTAAACATCCATAACAATCATCATCCAATTCAACCCAATAAATTACAACAAATAACGGATTAACATTTACCGGTAATTAACTGGAAATTTAAATTCGAGAATAAATTAATTGGCAATTTAAATTCAATAATAAATAAATAAATGGAAATCTAACTCAATATAATTCAAATTAACAGGAATAGCAATTTAAATATACCAAATAACCATAAATAAATTCTTAATCACATCATAAATTAAATTTAACAAACATAAGAAATTTTAGAAGTTGTGAGTGGGTCAAAACACTCACCTTAGATTTTAAATTGAATTAAAATCCAATTTTGGGCCCAAATTCAAACGATCTTAGAACTAGTCCAAACCAGCGTCAAAATGTCCTAAATTTTGATACGATCCCGGTTAAATAAACTGCGCAAGCATCAGACCATGTATGTAAAAGTTATACGCGTTAGAACATTATACGTTTTATAATATAAATAAATAAAATAATTTAAACAAGCAACACGTCACCTACTTCCTTCCACGTGCTCACCGAGACCCTGGAAACCCTAGCCTATATAGTCATGCACGCGAGCTTTACTACAACGCGACGACCACCAGGAGCTCGCCGCCTCCCATACGCCTCACGAAAGCCCCCCTAAGAGACGAACGATGCACAAATCCCCTAGCCACCGCCAATGACCATTAAATCCCAATGAATTGTTCTGGTCGATCTGACTATCAATTCAACGAATAAGCCAAGCCGATGAACTCCCCTCCATCCTCACTACAAAACTGTATCAACGGATCGACGATCCGTTGAAGTTGATCAACGCGCGATGAACGTCCGTGGATAATACATCAATTTCTGACCAAACCATGATTCAATTGAAAAAATGAATTGCAGATCTGAGATGCGCTCGTCGAGAGCTTTGAAACGGTATATAATTTGATAGGGTTTGGACGAGCTTGATTATTGGAATTGCTTTTTGAAATTGATTTTGTGATTTCGAATAAGGGTTTCTGCCATGTGAAGAAGGAGAAAGGAATAGATAGATAAATTTGTACGTACTGAAAAACTAATTTGAGAAACACTAGGGTTTATACCAGGCTATTTATAAGCAGAGCTGAAAATAGAAAGAACGAAGAAGATTTGATTGCACGATAAACGACCTGAAAAGCCCATTCTATTTCCGGAATGAAAATGGATAATCCCATATATCAAAATAGATGTTTTCGATAGTTTTAAACTAAATGGAACAAGTTTCAAGTTCTAATTTCATCGTATGAAGAAGTTAGCTTAAAATCAGCTTATTTCAAATTGATTTCAATTAAATTGCTTTTTAGGCGTTTCGAGTTCGTACGATCAAACGATATCTCCGATCGCTATGAAACTTTAAATCCTACAATAATTCACCACTGCAGATAAGATGAAACCGTGTTCGTCGAAATCCAAGACAGTAGCCAAAATGGCTATTTTCACATTAATTAAATAAAATACTATTAAATTAATTAATTACTTTTTTTTAATTTAAATTTGATAGTTAACAAATTTCATCACCTTTAATCATTTGGACATTTACAATGACTTAATACAAGTATACATAACAATTCATTATTGGTTATTACACTAATTATAGTGTTCAATATCCACTATAATTTAAATCCAATCATTATAATTAAATTTCAATAAATTTTTTAATTTGGTTTCGATCTTTAAATTAAATTAATTATTTCTCTACATACATAATTACCATTGTTATATATTTCATTACATTAATATTTTACCATTTTCATCTTCCTTTTCATTAACTTAATATATAATCACAATTAACTATAATAAATTCATTTACTGTAATTTAAATTCCAATAAATTGAGCAACTTGATTCCAATTCTTTTTATTCAATCAATTGTCATATTATGCATAAAATTTTCATTGGTTATATCTTATTGAACTAATATTCCAGAATTATCAATTTAATCTACATTAACTGCACTAATTAAGTGAATTAACTGCTACTGATTCGCAATTTTAATTTAACACGCTAACTAAAGAGGTAAGATATAATAGTTTATCACCATAACTTATAGTCATATTAAAAAGTTTATTATTTCAAAAAAATGTTACAATTACTTTCCTAACACTATCTTATTCAACCACCACTAATTATATATTATCTCATTAATTAATTCATATTTACATTTGTTTTTTATATTAAATTTATAATCAAGTTATAACATTTACATTATTTTAATTAATTGAAATTTCATTAAAATTGCTAATAATTTTCTTAAATTAACATTATTACATTTTATTCTGGTTATTATTTCATTAATAAATTACAAATTTTTATTTCTTCCAATATTAAATCAAAAAATATTATTAAATTAACTATTTTTTATCGTCGAAAATTACGGATCGTTACATCCCCCATATCCTTCCATTTGTTCTCTCATTTCAAAAATTTCAGGCAATTGAGAAAATAAAAAAATAAAAAAACGCGCAGCCTTTAGCGTGAGCGCGAGATCAAGGAAGCGAGATGGAGAGGTGGCGTGAAAGGGGGAAGGCACAGTGTTTGATTGCGATGTTAGGGTTCAGGTTCTTTTCTTGCATAGCCTGAGAGTGAGGACGGCGACCTGGTGATGTCGGCGGAGGTGCTGGATGTGGCGAGCGATCGTGAGAGAAAAAAATACAATGGACATCGCGATCGGGGAGAAGGAGGGCGCGAGCTTCCAAGTTGTGTGAATGAGGAGCTATGTGGTGGTTCAGCTGCAGTGGCATGGCGCACAACAAGGGGGAAGGCGAACTCAGCAGGTGGCGTGGTGTTGGGCATGAGCATTATATATAAAAAAAAGTAAGTGATAAAGTTGCGTGGCGTGGGAATGAAGACTTGCGCACATCCTTGAAAGAGGAAGAAAGGTTCTTTTTTTAAGTAAATTAATTTCGTTTAGTTTAGTTTTAATTATATCATTAAGGATAAAAAATCGCAACTCTTTCATACGAAGTCCATTTTGGTGAAACGAGTCACATATCGATTGAATCGTCATTGTCTACTGCATGCAATTGAAGTGGGATTTATTTGAAGCAGAAAATATTTTCAGTTTCAAATAAAAATGTGAACGTTTTATACGCTCATGGTTGACTAAATTAATTTTTATGTTAGTTAAATTAATATCATGAAGTAAATTTATTTCATTGGTTGATGTTCGATAAATTAATTGACATTAGATTGATATATGAATTGAATTGATAAGGATTGAAATGGACATTTGAATTTGAAATTAAATTTCCAGTTAGACGATCGATATTGATAACTAATTAACTGGTGTGTTATATTGACCGTTTGGATGATTGATTGTGGTGGATGCTATTGGTTGATATTTTGGATGATTTGGATGCCTTTTTATATATATCCTGTTATAACCCCGTAAATTATTTACAATATATAAAACTGTAAATCAAATTATTTCGATTAAACTAAGAAATAGGTTGAAATGAAAATGTCACGGTCCAAATTCCAGTGTTCGAGAATCGACATCTGTACTCCACTATACTTGAATGTCGTAGATTCAAACGTTGAAATTCGAGTCGTGCGAAGCTTATAACAATTAAGTACAACGCAGCAGAAGAAACAAAATATACATTTGATATACAACATGATACAATATCTGATACAACATAATGATACAATGAATATACATCAGAGATATGATACAAGACAATAGCAGCGGAAAGATAAGATAACATCAGCAGCGGAACAAAAATCCCCAAGGTGATCTTCAAGGAAGAACTCCATCTTCAAAACACCAATCCAGCAATAGCTCGAACTCCCAATCACGACGCACAAAGATGAGCAAGTGCAGTTCATATCCAAAGACTGAACTAGCTCTAGATAATCTACTAAAGCTGACTATCTGAAAAACCCAACTCTAGACTGCCCGTGTGGGAAAATAGTGGGCACCCAAAGTTTAGGATAGGAGCAATAAACTCCAGGTCAGCCATGGGACTGGTATGAGCAAACAAAAGCAATTGGTCTTTTAAAACAAGCAAAGAATTTAAATTTGAAAATCCGCAATGCTTTTTAGAAAATGAAACTACCATAAGGCCTCCCGCCACACACACAATGCAAACGCAGAATTGAAGGAGATTTCTCCTTATGATAGTCAAATATGCTTGATACGAGAAAATTCTTTGATATTATTATTATAAGTGCACGGTGTAGAAAAACCCTTTCGAAAGTATAATATAAATACTAGCCAGCATAGGCATTTCGCACTTATGCCTACTATAGCTACCATGTTCAGTAGCAGGTTACCACCACATTCCATGGCAGGTTATACAACTAAAACCGTACAGGGCACGTATTGTTTTGATTGGATTTCCAACAAATGGTCAGGCTAAGGAACTTCCTACAGTCCATGGGATCGCCTCTGGCGGAACGTCCCGAGAACCTAACCGGATCTCTGCCAACACAAGGCCGGGTTACCTCTGTAACTAGGTAACTACTACTCGAGCGTGCCATCCCCGGTCCTTTGGGACCTTTATCCGAGGTACCTCTAACCCAACAAACACAAAGCAATCACAAAGTAATAGATCTGCAGTATCCACATGAGTGAAATATCTGGGCTCCGTACCATGATACCACCCTTTTCCAGAAGGGAATGACAAACCCTAAAGGGCGCGACCCTCATAACCTTACCGCATCTTTCCTGTTTCGACCATTTCCGGGGTGTGAGTTCCTGATGCAGTCTCGTCCACAAAGCTACGCAATATACAAAAGCCATGCTTTGATCACAAATGATCAACGAATGATCATCAACACACAACAGTACTCAGCATGCCACACTACCAAATTTGGGAGTATATCGCTGATCAATATCAATTACATAACCTCTGAGCTCATACGTCTCAGAGAAGGGTGTTAAGCTAAGAGAATAAATTCTCCGCCACCAAGCAGAAATGTATTTGATAGAGATCAGTTTAATATCTTAAAGTGTAGTGTCAGACATACAACCATACAAGTCTGTTTCGAGCAGAACCGAAGGTACTTTCGAAGAAGCCCTTGCAAATCCGGGTATCCACAATCCCGATCGGACTTCCCATCACTTAGGGAATCTCTATACCGTAGCTACTCGGTGCAGAGACAATCGATAGGTTATCCTAACGTTCTTGAAGACACCCGGTCTTCAACACCGTTCTTCAAATGCAATCCATAACGTCGTATCACTATTCGGAATGGGTTACATGACACAAAGGTCATCTCCCGGCTAAACCGAATAGTGAGCGCAATATTTAAAAACATATGGATATGTGATTTCAGTTAAGTCACAACTTTAAAATCCAAAGCTTTGCTTCAAATGGTTAAACAAATTACCATTTCAAATCTTTAAACAAAAAGATTTATCTCACAGAGTTCACAGAGTTCACATAGTTTCACAAAGATCTATTCATAGATTTCAAAACAATTTTCATTTCAATTTGGATTAACTCAATTAAATCTTTAAATTAAGATTTAATTTATAGCTTTCAAACGCGTTCCAAAGATTTATTCATAACTTGGAAAACTATTTCCATTTTAGACTTGAAAACCTTTTGACACCAATTGGAAGTTCTTTCCTTCTGTGAAAGCTTTTATTATTTGAAAACACATAGTTTTCGTTTCGGAAAAATCCAATTTCATTTATGCAAGTTAAAATCTTGGGTTAAATTTAAATTCCCAAAACACCACTTTTAAAATGGTTTAAAACCCATATAAACATATTTATTAGTTGAATAACCTTTTTGAACCATAGTTCCAAATCATAGAATTGGATTTCAAATATTGAATTCGAATTTAAATCAAATTATTTAAATTTAAAAACTCAATCAAGTTATTTAAAATAACTATTATTTTTAAAATTCATTTTCAAAAGCTTTCAATTCTAATTCCAAAACTAATTTGGATTCAAAAATTCAATCTTTAAAACTATTTCAAAAATTGTGTCTTAACCCATTTCCACGTGCAATCCATATTTATGTGTGTATAACTGTGGTCCAGGGGTTTTACGCAATAAAAGTGCCAAATCATCAATCAGCACAGATTCAAATACAACAATGTATATTTGATAAGCGGTATAAGCTATAACGCTTATATTTGACAAGCGGTACAACCAATTGTAACGCTGATCTTTCATTCACAGATCACGGGTATATACCACAGATAATAGATCACGTTAAAATAGCTCAAATCAAAACAGAGCATCGCAATCAGGGATATCAAACAATTCAATCATCCAATAGAATCCATACATCCATAAGTAAAATAACTTAATTGTTTGATTAATTCAAATCAGATTTAGTTACCTATGAATTACTAATACTGGTTAATTAATATTAATAAATTACAATCATTTGATCAATTATTCTTTAATCATTTACTAATTAACAATTAATAATAAATTAATTAACCTTTAATTTTAATTTATCAACTTTAAATTATTAAATAATTTATCTTAACTTATTTAATTCATTATTTCATTTATCATCTTCCAATTAATCATATTAATTAGTTATCCTTAATTGAATTATTGTTTGATCACTCGGTTAATCAACTTTAAGTTATCAATTTATTACTTTTAATTAAGTAAATTACATCTAAGAAATTAATTACCTTACATTAATGGTTAATTATCTTGTAATTTATAAGTGATCGTCTAAACAATTATAATTTGTAATTACTAATTTAATTACATTGAATTATTAAACTTTAATCATTTGATTTATCAATCATAAATTATTAATCAATTATCCTTGATTACTTTTATCAAGTAACCATCCTTAAGTAATTAATTATTATTTGCAAACATCAATTAAGGAATTAATTAACTATATTTTTTTATTAATCTCAAATTTATTAGTCTTAATTGAATTACCAAAAAGTGATTATCTCTTTAAATCAATTAACTTTAAAACATTTAATCCTTAAATCTATACTCTTTGAAACAAAGTATATTTTTTTTCATAAATCAACTTGAGACTTTAAAGTCAAGTAACAATTTTTAAACCTCATCATTTTCTCCTTATTTTAAATTTATTTAATTTCTTAATTAAACTTGAACTCAAATAGCTTAAAATAATTTACTCCAATCTTGATCCCATAACTAAATCAAAACATTTATTTTTCCTGAAGGATGGATCGAAAAAAAAAGTTTCAGGTTGATTTAATTAAATTTGGATAAAAACATGTTTTATTTTTAAATTTTGAACGGTAAAAACTTCAACCCCGAGATGGCTCGAGTTCTTACCCGAGCCAGGTAACACATTCCCCGAAGTTAGCTTCGAGCCTTCCTCTTTTTTTCTTTCTTTTTTTTGTCAAAATCAGATACACTGATTTAACTCACGCAACGCCTCGATATCGAACACGAGCCAAAGCAAGTTTTCCCCGAGCCAAACCCTTATTTACTTCGAGACAACCCCGAGATGACACCTTCTTCCCCAACTTCAACAACCCAAATGCCCAAATGAAACGCGTCACGTGCACCGTTGACCGCCACCGTTCCGATCATTGTTCCAATCACCAACACGTCATCGATGACGTCCCCAAGCATCACGAGCATATAGATTTCCAAATTTAATTGGGAATTAAAATCGAGCGGGTTTGCTCCCATCAGAACCCACAACTCGAACAACAACTTCCCCCCGCCAATGCCACCGACCACCGTTGAACTTGCCTTTCCACCCAGAGCACCGTCAAAGCCCCACGCATCCATCTCCTCAGGTGCGATCGATCGAAAACCCCAGATGATGACGCAGCGACGCAAATTTTCGACCACCAATAAATTTCCACTTAAACCTAAAAAGTGATCGTCCACCATCCAAATCGAATTATAAATTAAACGAACATTTTTCTGATGGTCCTCTGTCTACAAGCTTCCTCCTCCAACAAACACGTCATCTTGTTTGTAGCCGATCGACCCGAATTGACAAAAAACCCCATTCTGATCAACACAAATTTTCACATCAATTATAAGCTTAAAATTTCTAGAATGATTATCAAAATTCATGTTTTTGGTATACGAATGCATCCCTATAACTTAATCTCAAAATATGGACATTTGATTTTGGATCTATTTATGATTTCCTACTACTATTGCTTATTTTTGCAGTAATCCTTAATACAGAATTTTGAATTTATTTTTAACATTGATGTTATGCTATTCCAGTTATCTTATATTTATACAACTAAGCTTATAAACAATTGGTTACGAAGATTTTGATTTTTCTCTTGTTTCTAGCCTGTAGACATAGGAACGGATATACATATATCTGTATGACAGGCATGCACTAATATATTCAAGCACACAGACATATCAAACAACATTTCCAGAACAAAATTTAAGCATTAATCACAACATCAAAGAATAAAGGCCAACATAAGTGAATTTGCTCCCAATCATTAGACGAATAAATCAAAGGTTGAAATGTTTTCTCACCTTGGAGTTGTGCAGGAAGAAACAGAGAACAAAAAGCAAAGCCTGTATTTTTTTTCACTTTATTCCTTTGATCTGCAAAAGTTTATTAATACAAAACTTTATTTAAATTTCTATTGTATCTATTACTTAACCAATTAATAACAAACACAAGAATTTATTTACTTACAGTTTGTATTTGTTTTAAAGCTTCAAACATATTTTATTTTCCAGGCCACAGACTTCAATTTACATTTGCTTTCGAGTTGAATCTGCATTTTGGTTTTGTTTCATTATTGACTATTAACATCAAACTCAAATTTTAAAAAAATAAATTTACTTACCTTCATCCCTTTTTTTCCAGCCAAACTTGTTTCTTCCGGGTTTTGATTTCCAGATTTAAATTTTCCTTCTTTACTTTGGTTTGAACTTTGAAACTTTTAAATCTGAAGCTTGTTGAAGCTTTGAACTTGCATACTTTCAGATCTGTTTGTGATCTGCCATTTTTTTTAAAAACTGAAGTTCCGCATTGCTCATCATTTTTTTTTCTTTCTTGGTTTTCATTTTGTTTTCCAGGTTGCTTTTTTTTTCCATTGAACTTTGATTCACCTTTTTGGTTTTGAAACTGATTTTCAATCTGAAGCTCTCACTTATTCCAGGTTGAAGTTCTTTGAAAACAAGGATTTAGTTTCGGATTTTCAGTAGAAAAGACAGATCTTCTTAACTGATTTTTTTCTGTTTCTTTGTTTTCAATTTTTTTTCTTTCTTTCTTCTTTGGGAGTTGAGATATAAGATACTCAATCTTCCCTCTACTATGCTTCAGATTTGCTGAGATATTTAATAATCTCCTATGGGAAACTGAAAAGTTTTTCATAATTTTGAAATTCCATTATTTTATTCAATTAAATAATTTGAATGCCATGTGTAGAGAAATGAAACCTAAAGGCATGTTGATTTGCTTACTTATCTCCATTATGTATGTTTACATTTGTGATTATACAAAGATAAAAGAATTTTAATAATAAATTTTATATCATATTCATTTTAAAATTAAAGGTACTTCTTTATTCATTTGTATGTGTTGTGTTTTCACTTATATTTATATTTATACATACAAAATTTTTACCCCAATTGGTTTCTTACATTTTTTTTGTTCAACATGTTTATACACAAATATATTTATACAATTTACATTCATACATCATTTTTTTATTATTTATTTTTGTACATCTTTTATTAGAAAGAATGATTTCAAAATTTTGATTTCATATTAAAAATAGTTACATTTATTCATATGAAAATTTAACTTAAAAATAACATTTTGAAAATGAGTATACTAAATTTTTTCTTTTTATTACAACTTCCTAATATTGATAAAATTGAAAAAATTCAGGAAATAATTATCATTGACTTTTTTATATATCTCAAGCTTTTAATTTCTATTTTATTTTTAATACATTTTATTATGAAATTCAATATTTATTTTTTTATAAAATATTTATTCTTACATTTTAAATCAAATTTCTATTTATTCCCAATACACTTATTTTTTCTAAACCCAATATTTATTTGTAAGCTACTTATACTTAAATTTCTAATTAAATTTCTATTTATAATAAAAAATTATTTATTAATTCTAGAAATCTCTAATTAATTCACAATTTATTTTCAAAAATTAATTTAATTGCCAAATTAAACTTGATAAATTTCAGGAATGTTACAGATTCGCCCCCCCCCCCCTTAAAAAAAATTTCGTCCCTGAAATTTGCTAGGGGGACAAGAAATAATGGATGATAGATAAAGAAATGATTGATCAAATCAGATCGAAATATTTATTCTGCATTTGGTTTGTCCAAATCAGAATATCAACAATATGAGAACAAACCCATACAATAATCACACAAGATATTCGGGTCCACCGGTCTACGAATATGCAGAGGCATTGATTAGTTCGAAGGAATAACTAATCATTCGTAGAATATGTCGGTCCCCAGAGAAACGATGGATGGATTCAATCTTCTATAATTTCTCAAACACTAGATAGGGATTCCAAATTCGGGTTGGAATACCGCAAAGTATATATAACTTGTCCCTCTTAGGACTTCAGTTTACATAAGAAATTACAATAGAATTTCAAATTTGATTTCAACCGATATCGTTTTACTGATACGATTCACATTTAGCTTTATATTTGTTAACAATTTAACTCAATTTAAAATTTCCAACTTATTAGCGTTATATTTGTTAACAATTTAACTCAATTTAAAATTTCTAATTTATTTAAAGTTTCAATTTCAAATTTCAAATTCATTAAAGTTTAGATCGAAAAGCTGATAAGACACCGATGAAGATACGAAGTAAGAATTTTCTACAACGATTCGTAGTGCCACCATCACACCGAAACTTCTCCCTGGAGCTGTCACGAAGATATCAAAGTATTGGGGGTCGAATCAAAGGAGATTGATAGAGAAAGATATTTCCGTTGTTGCAAGGTATTGACCATTTGTAGTGGTACTCCCCTGTCCCCTATCTTGTCCTCTTCTAGCACTCATACTTACTATCAGTGGATAGTAAGTATGATTTACTTAGGCATTCGAACGGGTATCTTAGGGATTACTCATTCCAGGGTATACTTCACCCTACCTCTAATGAGCTACTTAATGTGTTATACTCCTAAGCTAAAGTTTTAACCCTCAGCTCTGATACCAAAATGTCACGGTCCAAATTACAGCGTTCGAGAATCGGCATTCGTACTCCACCGTACTTGAATGCCGCAGATTCAAACGTTGAAATTCGAGTCATGCCGGAGCTTATAACACTAAGTACAACACAGCAGAAGAAACAGAATATACACTTGATATACAACATGATACAATATCTGATACAACAGAATGATACAATGAATGTACATTAGAGATATGTTACAAGACAATACCAGCGGAAAGAAAAGATAACATCAGCAACAGAACAAAAATCCCCAAGGTGATCTTCAAGGAAGAACTCCATCTTTAAAACACCAATCCAGCAATAGCTCGAACTCCCAATCACGATGCACAAAGATGAGCAAGTGCAGTTCAGATCCAATGACTGAACTAGCTCCAGATAATCTACTAAACCTGATTATCTGAAAAACCCAACTCTAGACTGCCCTGTGGGAAAATAGTGGGCACCTAGAGTTTAGGATAGGAACAATAAACTCCAGGTTAGTCATGGGACTGGTATGAGCAAACAAAAGCAATTGGTCTTTTAAAACAAGCAAAGAATTTAAATTTGAAAATCTGCAATGCTTTTTAGAAAATGAAACTACCATAAGGCCTCCCGCCACACACACAATGCAAACGCAGAATTGGTGGAGATTTCTCCTTATGATAGTCAAATATGCTTGATACGAGAAAATTCTTTGATATTATTATTATAAGTGCATAGTGTAGAAAAACCCTTTAGAAAGTATAATATAAATCCCAGCCAGCATAGGCATTTCGCACTTATGCCTATTATAGCTACCATGTGCAGTAGCAGGTTACCACCACATTCCATGGCAGGTTATACAACTAAAACCGTACAGGGAATGTATTTTTGATTGGATTTCCAACAAATGGCCAGGCTATGGAACTTCCTACTGTCTATAGTTTGGCCTCTGGCGGGACGTCCCGAGAACCTAACCAGATCTCTGCCAACACAAGGCCGGGTTACCTCTGTAACTACTACTCGAGCATGCCATCCCCTAGTCCTTTGGGACCTTTATCCGAGGTACCTCTAATCCAACAATCACAAAGCAATCACAAAGTAATAGATCTGCATTATCCACATGAGTGAAATATCTAGGCTCCGTACCATGATACCAACCTTTTCCAGAAGGGAATGACAAATCCAAAAGGGCGCGACCCTCATAACCTTGCCGCATATTTCCAGTTTCGACCATTTCCGGGGTGTGAGGTCCTGATGCAGTCTCGTCCACAAAGCTACGCTTTATACAAAAGCCATGCTTTGATCACAAATGATCAACGAATGATCATCAACACACAGAAGCACTCAGCATGCCACACTACCAAATTTGGGAGTATATCACTGATCAATATCAACTACATAACCTCTGAGCTCGTACGTCTCCGAGAAGGATGTTAAGCTAAGAGAATAAATTCTCCGCCACCAAGGATAAATGTATTTGATAGAGATCAGTTTAATATCTCAAAGTGTAGTGTCAGACATGCAACCATACAAGTCTGTTCCGGGTTCGAACAGAACCGAAGGTACTTTCGAAGAAGCCCTTGCAAATCCGGGTATCCACAATCCCGATCGGACTTCCCATCACTTAGGGAATCTCTATATCGCAGCTACTCGGTGCAAAGACAATCGATAGGTTATCCTAACGTTCTTGAAGACACCCGATCTTCAACACCGGTCTTCAAATGCAATCCATAACGTCGTATCATTATTCGGAATGGGTTATATGACACAAAGGTCCTCTCCCGGCTAAACCGAATAGTGAGCGCATGTGACGCCCCACCTCTATACCCACGCTAGACAAGAACATTACTGTGAATGCTGTCAACTAGCACGGAGAATAAGGTTGTTGAGGAGCGACCCTCTGTATAATTGCCTTGTGCGAGTACCGATATACCGGATAAAAATATAACTTTTCATCTCAAGAGGAAATCCGACATACCGACACAAACTCAAAGTTACTACACAGTGGCTATAATATCTTCGGAAACAAATATAGAAATAAACATAACATAAATAAGTCACAGACAATTCATATCACAAAGGCGGAAATAGATATGAATACTACACATAAAAGTGTACATCAGAGTAGTGGTCAGAAAGATCCACAATATCACAAAAGAATAGTTACATGAACTACACAAAAGAATAAGTATACATTATGGAGTCTATATCTCAAATGTATACAACAAAAACTACTAATCTAAGTAGTTAACCAAAAGTCAGAGGAATCAATCCCAAGAGAGAAGTCAAGCAGAAGCACCTGTAACATCTCGGTCTGACCCGAGTATTATTTAATAAGAAAATAATAAACGGATCAGTCTAACTATAAATATCAGATGAAACGATATAGAATAAGAGATATGACTAAACACATAATAATCACAATTTCAAGCTGTGATATACATAGGTAATTGGAAATCTACGAGAGATTAATCAATATCACCAAATCTACACAAGAATCAAAGAAACGCCATACTCCTTATTTCGTTCACCAAGCCACAATAAATGACATATAAGATATGGCAAGGATGTATAATATCCATAATGGCATACTACTATAAGTATGTAAATGATAATCAACAAACGGTTAATCAATCTCAAAGAATCTTCTCAAAGATCCAAAAAGGGTATCATACCCAAAACTTGTATTCACAACAAGTTAATGACACACGAATTCACCTATGCACAAGAATTGATAAATCATATCAATAGAAATCACAAAGTTGGTGAAACATAAATTCCAGAAATCAACACAAGAAATCCAGTCAATGACACACGAATTCACCTATGCACAAGAATTGATAAATCATATCAATAGAAATTACAAAAATAGGTGAAGAAGAAAATCCCAGAATTCGACACACGAAATCCAGAAATCACACAAAATAAGGGAGGAGGCCTATCACATGAACGGGAGCATGAAAACTCACCAACAGCTGTAACACATGAACGAGAAGCTATCTCATGGTAGCTAGCCATTAATTTGACACACGAATGGTCCGAAGACCTGACACACGAATGGCCCGGAGACCGTGGGTTGCTACCCCACAAATTTGACACACGAACGGGGTTTAGTCTCCCACGCAGACAAAGAGACATCGCACATTGCTAGTCTAAATCACGAAAATGATCGTCATGATCATCGAGAAGTGTCAATTACACTAAGTTAGTAAATATATGAGTTTAGCTTCATGTCCCATAACCACTTGCTTAACTTAAATATTTACGAACAAACTGTAGATCTCCACTATAAAATTGTCACAAGAGATTCAATCGAACAAGTCCAAGAATTAACTGACAAAGTGAACGAAAGCGTTTCATACCACTTGTTTTACTAAGTCGTTTAATTAGATTTCTCATACGAGTGAGGTAAAGGTCAATATATATACTAATAGATTGGAAAACGGTTTTATAAACGAATTTGGTATTAAAATAGTATTGAAATCGTTTGAGAAAAGAGTTTTGATATTTACTACTAGTATAGAAAACCTTTATATTTTTAAAGTGACAAATCACAAGGACGATTGTAGGAACAATCAATCACAAAGATTCACATTCGAAAATGTGAATAAAATCCAAAGAAATCGATATAAAATCCATCAAAGTGGATATATCTAAAATTCCCAAAGAAAAGGTCATCAAAGTCGATAATAAATGACAAGAACAAAAGGGAGACCACACGAATCGATTAAAGTTGGATATTCAAACGGATTAGCAAAATAGGCTAATCTGGCAATTAACAGCAGGTCGGTCGACCGGACTCCCTGAGTCGGTCGACCGTGCCTTAAACAGAGGAGTGCTTCTGCACTCGGCAGCAGGTCGGTCGACTGGGCTCCCTGAGTCGGTCGACCGAACCTTAAAACAGAAAGTGCTTATGCACTTGGAAGCAGGTCGGTCGACCGGACCAGAGGGGTCGGTCGGCCTAACCTGTTTCCAGCCTCTTCCCTCCCTATAACATATGAGGTTCAATCTTGACCAAATTACATTTTTCTCGAGCAATGGCGCTAAGGGATTATGCCAATCGACTACCCGACCCTATATGCTCTTCGATGCATCACCAAAAACATGTTCAAACATAGAAGTTAGGATTTTTAACGAATTGAACTCAAAAAACTAAAAATTGGAATATACACCAATTCAATCCAAACCAAAAGCAAATGCACACGAATAAGTGTTAGGAATTCATACCTAACATTCGAAGATAAATATAAGCATAGATGTGAGATAAAAATCTCACCTTTTTCACAAAATCGAACAAGAAGAAGCTTGAGAGCAAATGGAGAATCAACCTCTCTTCAACACAACCCAAATGAGCTTGAATCTATGCTCAAAACAAGAACATTCCCAAAATTAGGTTTAGGAATTTCTGAAATTGGTAAGAGGATAAGTTGGAGAAGAAGAAGAGAAGCTTACCAATGGGTTCTTCTTGAGTTTGGAGCTTGGAATTTGATATGCAAGAGAAACTAGGGTTTTGGAGTTTTAGTTTCCAATCTCTCCCACCATTAAAGCTAACAAAACTGAAAAGAGAAAGAAGTGAGGGAGAATGGGGAGAGTGGTTCAGTTTTGGAGTATAAGTTAACATAGGGCTGAGCCCAAAAACCAAACCCAAAGTAAAAAGTAGCAAAAATCAACTTTCTCCAAACATATCGAAGCTTATACTCAAAAAGGTCGCAAACGGCATTTTAAACTCAATGGGAGTGGTCCCGAGTCCTAATTCGACCGTATGCAAAAAGTAGCCTTTCGGACTAAAATCCGACTAACGATAAAATATTTAAATAAAATATTTAAATATAAAATCGGTAAATATGCGGGTTGTTACAGACTCCCCTCCTTAAAGAAATTGCGTCCTCGCAATATTTAAGAAGAAGATATATATATAGTAACAACTATAAAAGCATATTCAACACAAGAGAAGTTTGAAATAAGAAGTTCACCTCAAAGAGCACGAGAAAGTAAGTCCGGATGTATACGCTCGATGTACTCTCTAGATTCCCAAGAACAATCCTTAGGATTTGATGACCATTGAACTTTAACAAGCGGAACAT
Organism: Allium cepa; assembly: GCA_030765085.1. Lineage (NCBI taxonomy): Eukaryota > Viridiplantae > Streptophyta > Magnoliopsida > Asparagales > Amaryllidaceae > Allium > Allium cepa. The sequence continues at coordinate 952,295,958 of CM060941.1, read as the reverse complement.
CTTTATTTCGAAGTCGCTTGACCTCCGAAGCAATAATACGAATAGGATGTTGCTCATAAGTTAAATTAGGCGAAACTTCAATCTCTTCCACAACACCGGGCTCAAGAACAGAATCGGAATCTCGAAGGCATTTCCGTAATTGAGAAACGTGAAACACGTCATGAATAGCAGAAAATTGAGCCGGCAATAAAAGGCGATAAGCCATGGAACCAATACGTTCAGTGATAGGAAATGGCCCAATATATCGAGGCGCTAACTTTCCCGATCGACTGAAACGTACAACACCTTTCATAGGTGAAACATGAATGAACACAAGATCTCCCTCAGAAAATTCTAACTTCCTCCTCTGGTTAACGGCATAGGATTTTTGTCTACTCTGGGCTTCTTTCATCCTGTGTCGAATAAGTTCAATTTTCTCTGTGGAATCATGAATAAAATCTGGACCTAACACCAGCTTCTCACCGGCCTCAAGCCAACAAGAAGGAGATCGGCATGGCCTTCCATAGAGTGCCTCGAAAGGTGCCATACCAATACTAGATTGGAAGCTATTATTATAGGAAAATTCAACAAGTGAAATATGATCTTCCCAACTTCCACCGAAATCAAGCACACAAGCACGAAGAAGATCTTCAAGAGTTTGATTCACACGCTCGGTTTGTCCATCGGACTGGGGGTGATAAGCGGTGCTAAAATTAAGCTTCGTTCCTAAAGCTTTTTGAAGACTCTTCCAAAATCCACTAGTAAACAATGGATCACGATCGCTAACAATAGAAGTAGGAACCCCATGCAATTTAACAATTTCTTTGACAAAGATTTTGGCCGAAAGAGGAACGGTTCGATTAGATCGTACGGGAATAAAATGGGCGGATTTAGTAAGTCTATCAACAATTACCCATAAGCTATCATAACCCGATCGAGAACAGGGAAGGCCATCTATAAAATCCATGGAAATTTGATCCCACTTCCAAACTGGAATTTCTAAAGGTTGCAATAACCCACCGGGCCTTTGATGTTCGGCCTTAACGAGTTGGCAAGTCATGCAACGCTTAACGAAGTTAGCGATGTCAAGTTTCATTCCCTCCCAATAATAAAGTCGCTTCATATCCGCGTACATTTTACTACTTCCGGGATGAATGGTAAATTTAGAACGATGTGAATCTTCTAAAATATCTTTACGAAGATCACCAATATTTGGCACGACAAGTCTACCAAATTTCCAAATGCCGCCACGAGAATCGATATTAAAGTCTTTCAAACCTTCCATATCAATATTATCCTTAATATTTTGGCCAAGAAGAGCCAATTCAGGATCTAGCCTTTGAGCTTCAAGAATGTGGTCTAAAAGAGATGGATGAGCCTCAAGGCTACATAAAACAAATGATGAGCATAAATCGGAAACACGGTCTCGAATTTCGCAAGTGGATAAAATCTCGAGATCGTTCCATTCGGATATCATCATAGAGACAACAGCTTGTTGTTTACGGCTAAGAGCATCGGCGACACAATTACCCTTACCGGGCGTATAAAGAATATCAAGATCATAAGGGGCAAGGAACTCGAGCCAACGTTGTTGATGCAAATTAAGTTCCTTTTGGGAGAATAAATATTTCAAAGACTTATGATCCGTGTAAAGAACAAATTTCTCTCCTAAGAGATAATGACGCCAAATCCGAAGAGCAAAAACAATAGCCGCGAGTTCTAAATCATGAGTGGCATATCTAGTCTCGGCAGGCTTCAATTGCCTAGAAGCATAAGCAATAACACGTTCTCTTTGCATAAGAACGACACCCAAACCAACGCGACTAGCATCGGTATAAACAACGAAATCTTGATTCCCCTCGAGAATAACAAGAATAGGAGCATTAAATAGGAGTTCTTTTAATTCTTGAAAAGAAGCTTCACATTTGTCCGACCAAATGTATTTAACACCTTTCTTAGTCAAGCTAGTGAGAGGCACGACAATCTTAGAAAATTCTTTAATAAAACGATGGTAATAGCCTGACAATACAAGGAAACTACGAATCTCTGTCACACTCTCCGGTCTCTTCCAATCTTGAATCGCTTCAATCTTTGAAGGATCCACGGAAATTCCGGATTCGGAAATAATATGACCGAGAAACTTCACACGAGATTGCCAAAAGTGGCATTTAGAAAACTTTGCCTTTAATTGATTACTCCTAAGAGTTTCCAACACAATCCGAAGATGTTTTTCATGCTCTTCCTTGGTTTTAGAATACACAAGAATATCATCGATAAAGATGAGAACAAACCGGTCGAGGAAGTCTTTGAAAACTCTATTCATAAGGTCAACGAAATACGCCGGAGCATTCGTTAGACCAAATGGCATAACAAGCCATTCATAAGATCCATACCGAGTACGGAACGATGTCAAAGGAATACTATCCTCTGCAATACGAAGCTGATGAAATCCAGTAGCTAAGTCTAATTGTGAAAAGACCTTAGCACCACAAAGCTGATCGAATAGATCATCAATCCGAGGTAAAGGATATTTATTTTTAATAGTAAGATCATTAAGCTTGCGGTAGTCAACGCAAAGCCTAAGTGTACCATCGGATTTCTTCACAAAAATAGCTGAAGCTCCCCAAGCCGAGGAACTAGAGCGAATAAATTGCTTCGTCTCCAATTCAGATAATTGTTTACGCATCTCCTCGTTTTCTTTATTGGACATACGATACGGAGGGCGAGTGATAGGTTGAGCTCCAGGAATGAGATTAATTCTGAACTCAATTGCTCGCTTAGGTGGTAATCATAAAACGGGCTCAAATATGTCAGAAAATTCACAAACGACATGAATAAGAGAAATATTATCACCCTCGTCATCATCATCGTCATCACGAGTATTTAAAGAATACAAAGATGCAACCAAGCTGGAATCTGAATCTTCAAGATTAATAGAAATCTTCTTAACAGATTGAGGATGTCGAAGATGAATAGTCCGCTCAGGACATAGGATATGGGCTTCATAACGGCTAAGCCAATCCATTCCCAAAATCATTCCAAAGCCTAAATAACGCATGACATGCAAGTCGGCATGGAAAGAAAAATCACACAAAATAATCTCGACATCTTTACACAATAAACTGATTGTTGCGGATCCACCAACCGGATTCGCAATTCTCAAAGAAGTCATTAAACACAAAACATCCAAGGAAAAAGTATCAACAAGCTCTTTTGATATAAAAGAATGGGACGCACCCGTATCAAAAAGAAATTGAATAGGATGATCACGAAATAAAATAATTCCATCCAGAATAGAATGAGAAATACCTTGGCCACGAAATGTGTTGCCAGGGGCTTAAGCAACATTCAACTTTCCCTCCCTCCTATTTTGAAGTTTGGGACACACATGCATAAAATGGTCCGGGCTTTTGCAATAGCGACAAGTACGGGGCTTTGAACACTTGTTCGCAAAATGGTCTTTCGAACCACAATTATAGCATTTCCCTTGAGTAGAGGAAAAGGTCTTTTCAGCAGGAGTTGCTTGCCTCCCTTTCTTATTGGGATAAGGACCTTTGAATTTGCTTGGCCTCTTCTTGTTGTTGAAGTTTGGTTTGGAACCTACCACTTCAACATCATTCTCCCTATCCGCCTCTTCAAGACGAAGAGCGATATCAACGAGTTGGTCGAAAGAAACTTCTAATTTTAGAAGTAATGGCTTCTTGAGACTTTTGTTTAAGCCATAAACAAATCTCTGATTCTTCTTCAGAGGGGCGTTGATGTATTCAACCCCATATTTGGAAAGCGACTCGAAGGAGGCGACGTAATCAGTCACGGAGTACTCACCTTGAACAAGGTCTACAAATCGTCGAGCCAATGTCACTTTCTCTGCTTTCGGTACAAATTTCAACTCGAAGCGTTCTCGGAATTTCTCCCAGGTGAGATCCGCTTCATTAGTTTCAGAATAAGAAGCTCGTACCAGTCCAATGCTCTTTCTCGGAGCATACTAGAGGCCACCTGAACTCGGTGAAGGTCAATAAGATTCGTGCGAGAAAAGATTCGATCGCATGACCTTAGCCAAGCCTGTACTTCAATAACAGTTTCGGAACCTCTGAATGGCTCCCCACCCAAATTAGTGTAATCGCTACACAAGCGTGCAAATCCCGACTTTGGGTGAGTAGGTTTCGGGTTAGCTCCAGTTGCTTGAGCATTTGTCACTAAATCAAGAAGCTGTTGAGCAGTCATAAAAACTCCATCTTGGAGTGGAGTGCTAGATGGCACGGCTCTGGGGCGGCCTTGTCTAGACATTTCTCTTCCTTTAGAAAGAAAGAAGAAGAAGAAAAGGTTATTCACCAAATTGAATATCAAGCAAATCTTGATAGACAAAACAAGGAATCATAAGGAAAATAGGATGAATCGGTACGAAGACTCGAATTAAATCCTAAAGCACGACTCCTAAGATGGACTTAGGACGATGATCCTTGCTATAATATTCCATATTGTTCTGAAGTTTGGCTCTGATACCAAGCTGTGACGTCCCACCTCTATACCCACGCTAGACAAGAACATTACTGTGAATGCTGTCAAATAACACGGAGAATAAGGCTGTTGAGGAGCGACCCTCTGTATAATTGCTTTGTGCGAGTACCGATATACCGGATAAAAATATAACTTTTCATCTCAAGAAGAAATCCGACATACCGACACAAACTCAAATCTACTACACAGTGGCTATAATATCTTCGGAAACAAATATAGAAATAAACATAACATAAATCAGTCACAGACAATTCATATCACAAAGGAAGAAATAGATATGAATACTACACATAAAAGTGTATATCAGAGTAGTGGTCAGAAAGATCCACAATATCACAAAAGAATAGTTACACGAACTACACAAAAGAATAAGTATACATTATGGAGTCTATATCTCAAATGTATACAACAAAAACTACTAATATAAGTAGTTAACCAAAAGTCAGAGGAATCAATTCCAAGAGAGAAGTCAAGCAGAAGCACCTGTAACATCTCGGTCTGACCCGATTATTATTTAATAAGAAAATAATAAACGGATCAGATAACTATAAATTCAGATGAAACGATATAGAATAAGAGATATGACTAAACACATAATAATCACAATTTCAAGCTGTGATATACATAGGTAATTGGAAATCTACGAGAGATTAATCAATATCACCAAATCTACACAAGAATCAAAGAAACGCCATACTCCTTATTTCGTTCACCAAGCCACAATAAATGACATATAAGATATGGCAAAGACGTATAATATACATAATGGCATACTACTATACGTATGTAAATGATAATCAACAAACGATTAATCAATCTCAAAGAATCTTCTCAAAGATCCAAAAAGGGTATCATACCCAAAACGTGTATTCACAACAAGTTAATGACACACGAATTCACCTATGCACAAGAATTGATAAATCATATCAATAGAAATCACAAAGTTGGTGAAACATAAATTCCAGAAATCAACACAAGAAATCCAGTCAATGACACACGAATTCACCTATGCACAAGAATTGATAAATCATATCAATAGAAATCACAAAAATAAGTGAAGAAGAAAATCCCAGAATTCGACACACGAAATCCAGAAATCACACAAAATAAGGGGGGAGGCCTATCACATGAACGGGAGCATGAAAACTCACCAACAGCTGTAACACATGAACGAGAAGCTATCTCATGGTAGCTAGCCATTAATATGACACGCGAATGGTCCGAAGACCTGACACACGAATGGCCCGAAGACCGTGGGTTGCTACCCCACAAATTTGACACACGAACGGGGTTTAGTCTCCCACGCCGACAAAGAGACATCGCACATTGCTAGTCTAAATCACGAAAATGATCGTCATGATCATCGAGAAGTGTCAATTACACTAAGTTAGTAAATATATGAGTTTAGCTTCATGTCCCATAACCACTTGCTTAACTTAAATATTTACGAACAAACTGTAGATCTCCACTATAAAATTGTCACAAGAGATTCAATCGAACAAGTCCAAGAATTAACCGACAAAGTGAACGCAAGCATTTCATACCACTTGTTTTACTAAGTCGTTTAATTAGATTTCTCATACGAGTGAGGTAAAGGTTTATATATATACTAATAGATTGGAAAACGGTTTTATAAACGAATTTGGTATTAAAATAGTATTGAAATCGTTTGAGAAAAGAGTTTTGATATTTACTACTAGTATAGAAAACCTTTATATTTTTAAAGTGACAAATCACAAGGAAGATTGTAGGAACAATCAATCACAAAGATTCACATTCGAAAATGTGAATAAAATCCAAAGAAATCGATATAAAATCCATCAAAGTGGATATATCTAAAATTCCCAAAGAAAAGGTCAACAAAGTCGATAATAAATGACAAGAACAAAAGGGAGACCACACGAATCGATTAAAGTTGGATATTCAAACGGATTAGCAAAATAGGCTAATCTGGCAATTAACAGCAAGTCGGTCGACCGGACTCCCTGAGTCGGTCGACCGAGCCTTAAACAGAGGAGTGCTTCTGCACTCGGCAGCAGGTCGGTCGACTGGGCTCCCTGAGTCGGTCGATCGAACCTTAAAACAGAAAGTGCTTATGCACTTGGAAGCAGGTCGGTCGACCGGACCAGAGGGGTCGGTCGGCCGAACCTGTTTCCAGCCTCTTCCCTGCCTATAACATATGAGGTTCAATCTTGACCAAATTGCATTTTTCTCGAGCAATGGCGCTAAGGGATTATGCCAATCGACTATCCGGCCCTATATGCTCTTCGATGCATCTCCAAAAACATGTTCAAACATAGAAGTTAGGATTTTTAACGAATTGAACTCAAAACACTAAAAATTGGAATATACACCAATTCAATCCAAACCAAAAGCAAATGCACACGAATAAGTGTTAGGAATTCATACCTAACATTCGAAGATAAATATAAGCATAGATGTGAGATAAAAATCTCACCTTTTTCACAAAATCGAACAAGAAGAAGCTTGAAAGCAAATGGAGAATCAACCTCTCTTCAACACAACCCAAATGAGCTTGAATCTATGCTCAAAACAAGAACATTCCCAAAATTAGGTTTAGGAATTTCTGAAATTGGTAAGAGGATAAGTTGGAGAAGAAGAAGAGAAGCTTACTAATGGGTTCTTCTTGAGTTTGGAGCTTGGAATTTGATTTGCAAGAGAAACTAGGGTTTTGGAGTTTTAGTTTCCAATCTCTCCCACCATTAAAGCTAAGAAAACTGAAAAGAGAAAGAAGTGAGGGAGAATGGGGAGAGTGGTTCAGTTTTGGAGTATAAGTTAACATAGGGCTGAGCCCAAAAACCAAACCCAAAGTAAAAAGTAGCAAAAATCAACTTTCTCCAAACATATCGAAGCTTATACTCAAAAAGGTCGCAAACGGCATTTTAAACTCAATGGGAGTGGTCCCGAGTCCTAATTCGACCGTATGCAAAAAGTAGCCTTTCGGACTAAAATCCGACTGACGATAAAATATTTAAATAAAATATTTAAATATAAAATCGATAAATATGCGGGTTGTTATAGCGCAATATTTAAAAACATATGGATATGGGATTTCAGTTAAGTCACAACTTAAAAATCCAAAGCTTTGCTTAAAATGGTTAAACAAATCTTTAAACAAAAAGATTTATCTCACAAAGTTCACCTAGTTTCACAAAGATCTATTCATGGATTTCAAAACAATTTTCATTTCAATTTGGATCAACTTAATTAAATCTTTAAATTAAGATTTAATTTATAGCTGTCAAACGCGTTCCAAAGATTTATTCATAACTTGGAAAACTATTTCCATTTTAGACTTGAAAACCTTTTAACACCAATTGGAAGTTCTTTCCTTCTGTGAAAGCTTTTATTATTTGAAAACACATAGTTTTCATTTCGGAAAAATCCGATTTCATTTATACAAGTTAAAATCTTGGGTTAAATTTAAATTCCCAAAACACCACTTTTAAAATGGTTTAAAACCCATATAAACATATTTATTAGTTGAATAACCTTTTTGAACCATAGTTCCAAATCATAGAATTTGATTTCAAATCTTGAATTCAAATTTAAATCAAATTATTTAAATTTCAAAACTCAATCAAGTTATTTAAAATAACTTTTATTTTTAAAATTCATTTTCAAAAGCTTTCAATTCTAAATTGAAAACTAATTTGGATTCAAAAATTCAATCTTTAAAACTATTTCAAAATCTGTGTCTTAACCCATTTCCACGTGCAATCCATATTTGTGTATGTATAAGTGTAGTCCAGGGTTTTACGCAATAAAAGTGCCACATCATCAATCAGCACAGATTCATATACAACAATGTATATTTGATAAGCGGTATAAACTATAACGCTTATATTTGACAAGCGGTAAAACCAATTGTAACGCTTATCTTTCATTCACAGATCACAGGTATATATCACAGATAATAGATCACGGTAAACATAGCTCAAATCAAAACAGATCATCACAATCAGGGATATCATACAATTCAAACATCTAATAGAATCCAGACATCCATAAGTAAAATTAGTTAATTGTCTGATTAATTCAAATCAGATCTAATTACCTATGAATTACTAGTGGTTAATTAATATTAATAAATTACAATCATTTGATCAATTATTCTTTAATCATTTACTAATTAACAATTAATAATAAATTAATCAACCTTTAATTTTAATTCATCAACCTTAAATTATTTAATAATTTATCTTAACTTGTTTAATTCATCATTTCATTTATCATCTTCCAATTAATCATATTAATTAGTTATCCTTAAATGAATTATTGTTTGATCAATCGGTTAGTCAACTTTAAGTTATCAATTTATTACTTTTAATTAAGTAATTTACCTCTAAGCAATTAATTACCCTACATTAATGATTAATTATCTTTGAATTTATAAGTGATCATCTAAATCAATTATAATCTGTAATTACTAATTTAATTACATTGAGTTATTATACTTTAATTATTTGATTTATCAATCATAAATTATTAATCAATTATCCTTGATTCCTTTTATTAAGTAACTATCCTTAAGTAATTAATTATTATTTGCAAACATCAATTAAGGAATTAATTAACTATATTTTTTCTATTAATCTCAAATTTATTAGTCTTAATTGAATTACCAAAAAGTGATTATCTCTTTAAATCAATTAACTTTAAAACATTTAATCCTTAAATCTTTACACTTTGAAACAAAGTATATTTTTTCATAAATCAACTTGAGACTTTAAAGTCGAGTAACAATTTTTAAACCTCATCATTTCTCCTTCTTTTAAATTTATTTAATTTCTTAATTAAACTTGAACTCAATTAGGTTAAAATAATTTACTCCAATCTTGATCCCACAACTAAATCAAAACATTTATTTTTCCCGAAGGATGGATCGAAAAAAAAGTTTCAGCTTGATTTAATTAAATTTGGATAAAAGCTTATTTTATTTTTAAATTTGGAACGGTAAAATCTTCAACCCCGAGATGGCTCGAGTTCTTACCCGAGCCAGGTACCACTTTCCCCGGAGTTAGCTTCGAGCCTTCCTTTTTTTTTGGTCAAAATCTGATACACTGATTTAACTCACGCAACGCCTCGATATCGAACACGAGCCAAAGCAAGTTTTCCCCGAGCCAAACCCTTATTTACTTCGAGACAACCCCGAGATGACACCTTCTTCCCCAACTTCAACAATCCAGATGCCCAAATGAAACGCGTGCATGTGCACCGTTGACCTCCACCATTTCGATCGTCGTTCCGACCACCAAAACGTGATCGATGACGTCCCCAAGCATCACGAGCATATAGATTTCCAAATTTAACTGGGAATCAAAATCGAGCAGGTTTACTGCCATCAGAACCCACAACTCGAACAATAACTTCCCCCCGCCAATGCCACCGACCACCGTTGAACTTGCCTTTCCACCCAGAGCACCGTCAAAGCCCCACGCATCCATCTCCTCAGGTGCGATCGATCGAAAACCCCAAATGATGAAGCAGCGACGCAAATTTCCGACCACCACTAAATTTCCACTTAAACCCTAAAACGTGATCATCCACCATCCAAATCGAATTATAAATTAAACGAACATTTTTCTGATGGTCCCTTGTCCACAAGCTTCCTCCTCCAACAAACACGTCATCTTGTTTGTAGCCGATCGACCCGAATTGGCAAAAAACCCATTCTGATCAACTCAAATTTTCACATCAATTATAAGCTTAAAATTTCAAGAATGATTATCAAAATTCATGTTTTTGGAATACGAATTCATCCCTATAACTTAATTTCAAAATCTGCACATTTGATTTTGGATTTATTTATGATTTCCTACTGTTATTGCTTATTTTTGAAGTAAATCCTTTATAGAATTTTGAATTTATTTTTAACATTGATGTTATCCTATTCCAATTATCTTCTATTTATACAACTAAACTTATAAACAATTGGTTGCGAAGAATTTGATTTTTCTCTTGTTTCTAGCGTATAGACATAGGAACAGATATACATATATCTATATGACAGGCATGCACTAATATATTCAAGCACACAGACATATCAAACAACATTTCCAGAACAAAATTTAAGCATTAATCACAACATCAAAGAATAAAGGCCAACATAAGTGAGTTTGCTCACAAGCATCAAAGGAATAAATCGAAGGTTGAAATGTTTGCTCACCTTGGAGTTGTTCAGGAAGAAACAGAGAACAGAAAGCAAAGCCTGTATTTTCTTTTCACTTTATTCCTTTGATCCACAAAAGTTTATTAATACAAAACTTTATTTAAATTTCTATTGTATCTGTTACTTACCCCATTAATAACAAACAAAAGAATTTATTTACTTACGGTTTGAATTTTTTTTAACGCTTCAAACTTATTTTATTTTCCAGGCCGTAGACTTCAATTTACATTTGCTTTCGAGTTGAATCTTCATTTTGGTTTTGTTTCATTATTGACTATTAACATCAAACTCAAATTTTAAAAAAAGAAATTTACTTACCTTCATCCGTTTTTTTTCCAGCCAAACTTGTTTCTTCCAGGTTTTGAGTTCCAGATTTAAATTTTCCTTCTTTACTTTGGTTTGAACTTTGAAACTTTTAAATCTAAAGCTTGTTGAAGCTTTGAACTTTCATACTTTCAGATTTGTTTGTGATCTTCCATTATTTTTAAAAACTGAAGCTCTGAATTGCTCTTCATTTTTTTCTTTCTTGGTTTCATTCTGCTTTCCAGGTTGCTTTCTTTTTTTTCCATTGAACTTTGATTCTCCTTTTTGGTTTTGAAACAGAGTTTCAATCTGAAGCTCTCTCTTATTCCAGGTTGAAGTTCTTTGAAAACAAGGATTTAGTTTCAGATTTTTAGCAGAAGTGAGAGATCTTCTTTTCTGATTTTTTTTCGTTTCTTTGTTTTCACTTTTTCTTTCTTTATTTATTATTTGGGTGTTGAGATATGTAACAACCCGCATATTTATCGATTTTATATTTAAATATTTTATTTAAATATTTCATCATTCGTCGGATTTTGGTCCGAAAAGCTACTTTTTGCAAACAGTCGAATTGAGACTCGAGACCCCTCCCATTGAGTTCAAAACGCCGTTTGCGATCTTTTTAAGTGTAAACTTTGATATGTTTGGAGTTAGTGAAATTTTGCTACTTTTCACTTAGGGTTTTGGGTTTAGGTTGGGTTCAGCCCAATGTTCTAACTTAATACCCCCAAACTGAATCATCCCTCCCCATTCACTCTCACTTCCTCCTCTTTTCAGTTCTAAAGTAAAAATGGTGGAAGAGATTGGAAATGGAAATTCCTAAGCCCTAGTTTCCATTAGCAAATCCATCTTCTAGCTCCAAACTCAAGAGAACCCATTGGTAAGCTTTCTCTTCATCTTCTCCAACTCATTCTCTCTTTGATTTCAGAAATTTCCTAAACCTAATTTAGAAAATGTTTCTCTTTTAAGCTTAGATTGAAGCTTCTTGAGTTGTTGTTGAAGAGGAATTGATCTTGCTTGTTTTTAAAGCTTCTTCTTCATTTGTTTGGGTTCAAAGGTGAGATTTTTATCTCATATCTTAGTCTATATTTATCTTCGATTGTTAGGTATGAATTCCTAACACTTATTCATGTGCATTTGATTTTGATTTGGATTGCTTTTGTGAATATTCCAATTTTTGGTGTTTTGGGTTCAATTCTTTAAAAATCATAACTTTAATTTTTTGATCATGTTTTTGGTGATGAACTAAAGAGCTTCTATGGCCGGATAGTCGATTGGCATAAACCCTTAGCGTCGTTGCTCGTGTGATTGCAATTTGGTCGAGATTTGCACCTCGTTTGAAATAGGGTAGGAAGTGCAGAATGCAGGATTCGGCCGACCGAGCCCCTAGGCCGGCCGACCGACCTGTAGACCGGGAACTTCCTGCCTCTATTTAGGTAGTGCTGGTTACAGGCTTCGGCCGACCGAGCCCCTGGGCCGGTCGACCGACCTGGTGCCCGAGCACTTCCTGCCTCTGGTTCGGTAAACCGACTCAGGGAGTCCAGTTGACCAACCTGCTCCTATTTGCAAGTTTTGCCTATTTGCTTGAGAATTCCAACTTCAATCGATTCGTGTTGATTCCCTTTTGTTATTATCACTTATTATCGACTTTGATGACATTTTCTTCGTGACTTATGGGAATATCCATTTTGATGGATTCGGTATCAATTTCTTTGGATTTTATTCAAGTCTTTGAATGTGAATCTTTATGAATTGATTGTTTCTACAATCACTTCTATGATTTGTCACTTAAAAATATAAAGGTTTTCTATACTAGTAGTAAATATCAAAACTCTTTCTTCAAATGATTTCAACACTATTTTATTACAAAGCTCGTTTTCTCAAACCGATTTCCAATCTATTAGTATATACAAACCTTTACCTCACTCGGATGAGCAGTCTAATTAAATGACTTAGTAAAACAAGTGGTATGAAACACTTGCGTTTACTTCGTCGGTTAATTCTTAGACTTGTTCTATTGAAACTCTTATGACAATTTTCTAGTGGAGATCTACAATTTGTTCGTAAATATTTAAGTTAAGCTAGTGGTTATGGGACATGAAGCTAAGCTCATATATTTACTAGCTTACTGTAATTGACACTTCTCGGTGATCATGATGATCATTTTATGTTTTAGACTAGCATTGTGCGATGTCTTTTTGATTTGGTTCATCGGATGTCACGTTGTACGACGTCGTTGTTCCCTTTGATTTTGATTAGGTTCATCGGATGTCACGCTGTACGACGTCGTTGTTCCCTTTGATTTTGATTTGGTTCATCGAATGTCACGCTGTACGACGTCGTTGTTCCCTTTGAGTTTGATTTGGTTCATCGGATGTCATGCTGTACGACGTCGTTGTTCCCTTTGATTTTGATTTGGTTCATCGGATGTCACGCTGTACGACGTCGTTGTTCCCTTTGATTTTGATTTGGTTCGTCGGATGTCACGTTGTACGACGTCGTTGTTCCCTTTGATTGTGATTTGGTTCTTCGGATGTCACGCTGTACGACGTCGTTGATCCCTTTGATTTGGATTTGGTTCGTCGGATGTCACGCTGTACGACGTTGTTGTTCCCTTTGATTTTGACTTGGTTCATCGGATGTCACGCTGTACGACGTCGTTGTTCCCTTTGATTTTCACTTGGTTCATCGGATGTCACGCTGTACGACGTCGTTGTTCCCTTTGATTGTGATTTGGTTCATCGGATGTCATGCTGTACGACGTCGTTGTTCCCTTTGATTGTGATTTCGGGATTTCGTGTGTTGAATTCTGGAATTTATGTTTCACCAACTTTTACGATTGGCATTGATATGTATGTCATTTATTGTGGCTTGGTGAATGAAATTAGGTGTATGACATTCCTTTTTATCTTTGAGAAGATCCTTGCGATATTGATTAATCTCTTATTGATTTTTCAATTATTTATTTATCACAGCTTGGTATTGTGATTATTATACGTTTAGTCATATCTCTTATTCTATATCATTTCACTTGATATTTATAGCTAGACTGGCCCGTCTATTATTTTCTTCTTATAAATAATACTCGGGTCAGACTGAGATTTTACAAGTGCTTCTGCTTGCCACCTTATCGGACCATCATATGATCTTTTTGCTAACTACTTAGATTAGTAGTTTTTGTTGTATACATTTGAGATACAGACTCTATGATGTATACTTATTCTTTTTTCTAGCACTTGTATCTATTCTTTTTGATATTGTGGATCTTGTTTGACCACTACTCTGATGTACTCTTTCATGTGTTATATTCATATCTATTTCCGCCTTTGTGATATGAATTATCTGTGACTGATTTGTGTTATGTTTATTTCTATATTTGTTTCCGAAGACCTTTATAGCCACTGTGTAGTAGCTTTGAGTTTGTGTCGGTATGTCGGATTTCCTCTTGAGATGAAAAGTTATATTTTTACCCGGCATATCGGTACTCGCACAAAGAAATTACACGGATGGTCGCTCCTCAACAGCCTTATTCTCCGTGCTAGTCGACAGCATTACTCCGTAGTGTTCTTGGCTAGCGTGGCTATAGAGGTGGGGCGTCACAGCTTGGTATCAGAGACAAACTTCGGAACAATATGGAATATTATAACAAGGATCATCGTCCTAAGTCTTTCTTAGGAGTCGTGCTTTAGGATTTAATTCGAGTCTTCGTACCGATTCATCCTATTTTCTTTATGATTCCTTGTTTTATCTATCAAGAATTGCTTGATATTTATCTTGAGAATAACTTTTTCTTCTTCTTTATTTCTTTCTTAAAGAAGAGAAATGGTTAGACCAGGCCGTCCCAGCGCCGGTCAATCTAGTGCTACTCCCCAGGATGGAGTATTTATGTCTGCCTAGCAGCTTGTTGATCTAGTAAAGAATTCTCAAGCTGTCGGTCCCATTCCAGAGCCTACTCATCCTAGATCCGGTTTCGCACGCTTGTGCAGAGACTACACCGATTTGGGTGGAAGGCCATTCAGGGGATCCGAGAGTGTTATAGAAATTCAAGCTTGGCTCAAATCATGCGATCGCATCTTTTCTCGCATGAACCTTATTGATCTACATCGAGTCCAAGTGGCTTCTAGCATGCTCCAAGAAAGAGCATTAGATTGGTATGAGCTTTTAATTTCTGAAATCAAAGAAGCGGATCTCACTTGGGAGCAATTCCGGGAAAGGTTTGAATTGAAATTTGTGCCGGAGGCTGAAAAAGTAACTTTGCCCCGGCGTTTTATTGACCTTGTTCAAGGTGAATCTTCTGTGACAGACTATGTCACATCTTTCGAATCTCTTTCTAAATACGAGATTGAGTGTATTAATACCCCAATGAAGAAAAATCAGAGATTTGTCTATGGCTTGAATAAGAATCTTAAGAAGTCATTGCTTTTGAAACTTGAGGTATCATTTGATCAGCTTATTGATATCGCTCTTCGTCTTGAAGAGGCTGATAGAGAAAGCGATATTGAAGTTGTGCGTGCCAAACAGAACTTCAACAATAACATGAAGAGGCCTATTAAATTCGAAGGCCGCAATCCCAACAAGAAAGGGAAGCAACAAACTCCGGTAGAAAAGTCTCCTATCTCTAGTCGTGGACGATGCTACAATTGTGGTTCCACAGACCACTATGCAAGGGAGTGCCCGAAACCTCTCTTTTGCCGTTATTGCAAAAATTCGGGTCATCTTATATCTACATGTCCCATTCTTCAAAGCAAGAGAGAGGGAGAGCTGAATATTATGCAAACTCCTGGTAACACTTCTCGTGGTCAAGGTATTTATCATTCAATCCTTGATGACATTTGCTTTGTGATTATCTTGTTCGTGTTCTTTTTGATATGGGTTCCATCTCACTATTTTATATCAAAAGAACTTGTTGATTCTTTTTCTTTAAACGTTTTGGGCTTGATGTCTTCCTTGAGAATTGCGAATCCGGATGGTAGATCCGCAACACTCAATTTGCTTTCTATTGATGTCGAAATTATTTTATGTGATTTTTCTGTCCGAGCCGATTTTTACTTAGGCTTCGGAATTTACTTTTGTAAGGATTGGCTTAATTATTATGAGGCCATATCCTTTGTCCCGTGTGGACTATTCATCTTTGACATTTTCTATATGTTAAGCAGATTTCTATTTTTCCTTTATGATTTTGATTCCAACTTGATGGCATCATTTTATTCCTTAAGCCCATTTATAAGGAAAGTGTTATTTCTCTCATTCATGTAGTTTGAGAAATTTTTCGGTATTTTTGAGCTTGTCTTAGGATTATCACCTAAGTAATCTTTCGTGCAGTGATAA
This sequence comes from Allium cepa, assembly GCA_030765085.1. Classification (NCBI taxonomy): domain Eukaryota; kingdom Viridiplantae; phylum Streptophyta; class Magnoliopsida; order Asparagales; family Amaryllidaceae; genus Allium; species Allium cepa. The sequence continues at coordinate 952,279,640 of CM060941.1, read as the reverse complement.
GGTCTTCTTAGCTCGACCTTGCCACCGGTTTTCATTTGCTACGAGTTGCGGAAGTTAGCATTCCACTTACCGCATTCCACACTCGTTATGATTCCTATGAATGACTTATTATGTCATTCGGTTTATCCAGCTTATTTCATCCATTTTAGGTATCGAGCATTCTATCGAATATCTCGATGATTCTATTTTTGCATTTATTGATTTTGGATGAAAATAGAAATTTAAAAATTTTGCTAATCGTTTTCATAAGATTTATTTATAAGTATAACTAGATTTTTGTTCTTAAAACGAACAGAGAATATTCTTAGAAGTTTTTGAGAAACTTACTTATCCTATAGAACATGATTTTGTGATTTTATTGCCCGTTGAGTGCTTTCAGAATTTTGGTCGATGCGCTTGATCAACGTTATCGATAGGAATTTCCTAAACGCTTTGATGAGACAATCAAACACAATAAAATTCGCTTCAAATAAGTAAAATTTTCTAAAACGATGATTACATAAAAATGTAATTTTGAAAATTTTAACTTTTCGGGAAAGAGGATTATTTAAAAGAAATCTTCCTTTCGATACTCTTATTCTTGTGATTCCTGAAGGCGAACCAAGGCTTTGCTATTTGTACCGATACTAGTCATATTGGTTTGGATGCCATTCTCTTGCAAAGGGGAACGTGCTATCACTTGTGCTTCTAAATCATTATAGCTTATCGAGACTAGATATGCCACTCATGATCTAGTGCTCGCGGCTATTGTTTTTACTTTTGGAATTTGGCATCACCATTTTTGGATGAGAAATTTGTTCTCCACCTCGATCATAAATCTTTGGAATATTTATTTCTCATAAGGAACTTAATTTGCGTCAACCTCGTTGGCTCGAGACTCCTTGTATCTTATGATCGTTTTACCAAGTTCATCGGGCGTTTTGATATACTTTGTTTTATTGAGCTTTATCTCATTCCTTTTATGGACTAGTGTCTGATGTTCTTTTATGGTGTTCGGTTCATTGGACGTACAGTTTTTGTACTGCGTCGGTGTTTCGAATTATTTGAACTTTGGTTCATTGGACGTACCATTTTTGTACTACGTCGGTGTTCCAAATTATTCGAGTTTCTAGTTTCTCGGGCGTACCGTTTTTGTACTACGCCGTTGCACTGGCTCAATTTTCTGCTATTCTTGACGTTTTCTGCGTCTTTTAACTATGGAAATGCTTTTAGGTTTCCTATTTTTATTGTCGAGCTGGTGTTATTGATGAAATTGAAGTCTCACCAGTTTTGACTTATGAGCAACATTCCATTCGCATCATTACTTCGGAGGTAGAGCGCCTTCGGAATAAAGATGTTCTCCTTGTGAGAGTTCAATGGTTCTCAAATCCTAGGGATTACTCTTGGGAATTTAGAGAATTCATCAAGCGATTCCGTTCGTGCTAACTCTTTCGTGCTCTTTATGGTGAACTTCTTATTTCAATTTTCTTTTGTGTTGATATGCTTTTATGGTTGTTACTCTTTATTTTCTTCTTAAGTATTGCGAGGACGCAATTTCTTTAAGGAGGGGAGTCTGTAACAACCCGCATATTTATCGATTTTATATTTAAATATTTTATTTAAATATTTCATCATTCGTCGGATTTTGGTCCGAAAAGCTACTTTTTGTGAACAGTCCAATTGAGACTCGAGACCCCTCCCATTGAGTTCAAAACGCCATTTGCGATCTTTTTAAGTGTAAACTTTGATATGTTTGGAGTTAGTGAAATTTTGTTACTTTTCACTTAGGGCTTTGGGTTTAGGTTGGGTTCAGCCCAATGTTCTAACTTAATACCCCAAACTGTATCATCCCTCCCCATTCACTCTCACTTCCTCCTCTTTTCAGTTCTAAAGTAAAAATGGTGGAAGAGATTGGAAATGGAAATTCCTATGCCCTAGTTTCCATTAGCAAATCCATCTTCTAGCTCCAAACTCAAGAGAACCATTTGGTAAGCTTTCTCTTCATCTTCTCCAACTCATTCTCTCTTTGATTTCAGAAATTTTCTAAACCTAATTTAGGAAATGTTTCTCTTTTAAGCTTAGATAGAAGCTTCTTGAGTTGTTGTTGAAGAGGAATTGATCTTAGCTTGTTTTTAAAGCTTCTTCTTCATTTGTTTGGGTTCAAAGGTGAGATTTTTATCTCACATCTTAGTCTATATTTATCTTCGATTGTTAGGTATGAATTCCTAAGACTTATTCATGTGCATTTGATTTTGATTTGGATTGCTTTTGTGAATATTCCAATTTTTGGTGTTTTGGGTTCAATTCTTTAAAAATCATAACTTTGATGTTTTGATCATGTTTTTGGTCATGAACCAAAGAGCTTCTATGGCCGGTAGTCGATTAGCATAAACCCTTAGCGTCGTTGCTCGTACGATTGCAATTTGGTCGAGATTTGCACCTCATTTGAAATAGGGTAGGAAGTGCAGAATACAGGATTCGGCCGACCGAGCCCCTGGGCCGGCCGACCGACCTGTAGTCCGGGCACTTCCTGCCTCTGTTTAGGAAGTGCTGGTTACAAGCTTCGGCCGACCGAGCCCCTGGGCCGGTTGACCGACCTGGTGCCCGAGCACTTCCTGCCTCTGGTTCGGTCAGCCGACTCAGTGAGCCCGGTTGACCGACCTGCTCCTATTTGCAAGTTTTGCCTATTTGACTATTTGCTTGAGAATTCCAACTTCAATCGATTCGTGTTGATTCCCTTTTGTTATTATCACTTATTATCGACTTTGATGACATTTTCTTCGTGATTTATGGGAATATCCATTTTGATGGATTCAGTATTGATTTCTTTGGATTTTATTCACGTCTTTGAATGTGAATCTTTATGAATTGATTGTTTCTACAATCACTTCTATGATTTGTCACTTAAAAATATAAAGGTTTTCTATAGTAGTAGTAGTAAATATCAAAACTCTTTCTTCAAATGATTTCAACACTATTTTATTACAAAGCTCGTTTTCTCAAACCGATTTCCAATCTATTAGTATATACAAACCTTTACCTCACTCGGATGAGAAATCTAATTAAACGACTTAGTAAAACAAGTGGTATGAAACGCTTGCATTTACTTCGTCGGTTAATTCTTGGACTTGTTCTATTGAAACTCTTGTGACAATTTTCTAGTGGAGATCTACAATTTGTTCGTAAATATTTAAGTTAAACTAGTGGTTATGGGACATGAAGCTAAGCTCATATATTTACTAGTTTACTGTAATTGACATTTCCCGGTGATCATGACGATCGTTTTATGTTTTAGACTAGCATTGTGCGATGTCTTTTTGATTTGGTTCATCGGATGTCACGCTGTACGACGTAGTTGTTCCCTTTGATTTTGATTTGGTTCATTGGATGTCATGCTGTACGACGTCGTTGTCCCCCTTGATTGTGATTTGGTTCATCGGATGTCACGCTGTACGACGTCGTTGTTCCCTTTGATTTTGATTTGGTTCATCGGATGTCACGCTGTACGACGTCGTTGTTCCCTTTGATTTTGACTTGGTTCATCGGATGTCACGCTGTACGACGTCGTTGTTCCCATTGATTGTGATTTCAGGATTTCGTGTGCTGAATTCTGGAATTTATGTTTCACCAACTTTTATGATTGGCATTGATATGTATGTCATTTATTGTGGCTTGGTGAATGAAATTAGGAGTATGACATTCCTTTTTATCTTTGAGAAGATCCTTGCGATATTGATTAATCTCTTATTGATTTTTCAATTATTTATTTATCACAGCTTGGTATTGTGATTATTATACGTTTAGTCATATCTCTTATTCTATATCATTTCACCTGATATTTATAGCTAGACTGATCCGTTTATTATTTTCTTCTTATAAATAATACTCGGGTAAGACTGAGATTTTACAGGTGCTTCTGCTTGCCACCTTATCGGACCATCATTTGATCTTTTGGCTAACTACTTAGATTAGTAGTTTTTGTTGTATACATTTGAGATATAGACTCTATGATGTATACTTATTCTTTTGTCTAGCACTTGTATCTATTCTTTTTGATATTGTGGATCTTGATTGTCCACTACTTTGATGTACACTTTCATGTGTTATATTCATATCTATTTCCGCCTTTGTGGTATGAATTATCTGTGACTGATTTGTGTTATGTTTATTTCTATATTTGTTTCCGAAGACCTTTATAGCCACTGTGTATTAGCTTTGATTTTGTGTCGGTATGTCAGATTTCCTCTTGAGATGAAAATTTATATTTTTATCCGGCATATCGGTACTCGCACAAAGAAATTACACGGATGGTCGCTCCTCAACAGCCTTATTCTCCGTGCTAGCCGACAGCATTACTCCGTAGTGTTCTTGGCTAGCGTGGGTATAGATGTGGGGCGTCACAAGATATAAGATACCCAATCTTCCCTCTACTGTGCTTCAGATTTGTTGAGATATTTAATAATCTCCTATGGGAAACTGAAAAGTTTTTCATAATTTCAAATTCCTTTATTTTATTCAATTAAATAATTTGAAGGACATGTGTAGAGAATTGAAACCTAAAGGCATGTTGATTTGCTTACTTATCTCCATTATGTATGTTTACATTTGTGATTATATAAAGATAAAAGAATTTTAAAAATAAATTTTATATCATATTTATTTTAAAATTAAAGGTACTTCTTTATTCATTTGTATGTGTTTGTTTCCACTCATATTTATATTTATACAAACAATTTTTTTACCCCAATTGATTTCTTTAATTTTTTTTGTTTAACATGTTTATACACAAATATATTTATACAATTTACATTCATACAACTTTTTATTATTATTTATTTTTGTACAACTTTTATTAAAAAGAATGATTTCAAAATTTTGATTTCATATTAACAATAGTTACATTTATTCATATGAAAATTTAACTTAAAAATAACATTTTGAAAATGAGTATACTAATTTGTTTTCTTTTTATTACAACTTCCTAATATTGATAAAATTGAAAATTTTTAGGAAATAATTATCATTAACTTTTTTATAAATCTCAAGCTTTTAATTTCTATTTTATTTTTAATACATTTTATTATGAAATTATATATTTATTTGTTTATAAAATATTTATTCTTACATTTTAAATCAAATTTCTATTTATTCCCAATACAATTACTTTTTCTAAACCCAATATTTATTTGTAAGCTACTGATACTTAAATTCCTAATTAAATTTCTATTTATAATCAAAAGTTATTTATTAATTCTAGAAATCTCTAATTAATTCATATTTTATTTTCAAAAATAAATTTAATTGCCAAATTAAACTTGATAAATTTCAAGAATGTTACATGGTATATATCCGTGACATTTATTTTGGATTGATACAATATATATCTACCCTTTAAATTAAATTGAAATAACTATTCACTTGGCCATATAGTGGAAAAATATATACGGACACCGTATTGGTTAAATGAAATGGTTTTAAATTCTGGGATTTGAATTTATTCAAATGATTTCGTTTTATAAAATAAAATTCAATTGGATATGGAAATTGAATTAATTCAAATTCAAGTTTTTGAAATGTTGAATTTAAATTAGTTAAACGAAATAGTCTAAAGGATTGAATTTAAAAGAAAAAATAAAAATAATAAAATTATAATCATAATATGATCTAATTATAGAAATTCATTAGTTTAAAGGATTTGAATTTTTATTTGAACTGTGATATAAATCCAAGCAAAAGTAATTTAAATGGATGTTTTAAATTTAACTCGATATTGAATTATTCCAAAAAGATTTGAACTTTAAATTGAATATTGAAGTTAGATTTGATTTAAATTGATATTCCGAAATTGAATTCAAATTTATATAAATTGAATTGGTTTAAAATTGAGAATTGAATTGAAATTAATTCAAATTGGAATTGAATTGAAATTAATTTGAATTGAAATCGAAATCGAATTAATTTGGAATCGAAACTGAAATTCATTTGAATTAAATTGGAATCGAAGTTAATTCAAATTGAAATTGAATCGATTTAAATGGAAATGAAAATAGAAATTGATTTAAATAGGAAGATTTGGAATAGAATTAGCTTGACTGTGAAATTATTTTCAAATAAATTATTTTGACCTAAAGTATTTAAAACTTATCTCCAAATGTTAAAATTATTTTTATTTTCCAAACTATTTTACTATATAAATTATTTTCAATACTCAACCCATTTTATATCAAACTATTTAATTTTTTAAACTATTTAAAAAAATTCAAACTATTTTATAAAAATTAAAACTGGTTAAGGCTAGATATTTTATATTTAAATCATGGATTTAAATGCGAATTGGGTAAAAATGAAGTTATAACCTAAATTGTAATTCAAATCAAATTTTGAAGTGAAACTGACTTCCAAGTGAAAATTGACATATTTGACGTAGATATGGTATTTCGGAATGAAATTGATTTTGGACTGAATATGTTATTTTGATATTAAGTATGATTTGTTTTTCAAATGTAAAAGTACCAACCGGTGTAAAACGAGGTTGCGTTATTAAAGAGATCGTACCTCTTATTGGCATACTCTATGTTAACATTAGAACCACTTTAACAACTGTGTATGCAGAGGAGACTCCAGAACGAAGTGGTTGGATTTGACGTCGTTTGCTGGATTTGAACAAAGAGAATGATGATGGATTGACCTCGACACTCGTGCCAATTTGAAACGACTAAAACAGAATGGCCCGACGGGCCAAGCGGGCTAGCTACCCATAACGGACATTCGTTCTTCGATTATCTTCCATACTATTACTCTTGATGTTGGTTTGATAGGTGCACCTTGATTTTGGGATAAACTCCCTTTGACTCCATATAGGATGGATGTACGTGGTGGGCAATCGTGGCTACGATGTGCTATCACCTTCCCTACGACCCATACTGGTAGTATCATGCCTTGGGAATTTCCTCACCTGCCTTGTCGTACTTTTATCCCTAGGAGACTACTACGATTTTGGTTTAGTGTTGTCATATCACAGTGCATCCCTATTCTCGGCAAGCTACTGGGGCGTTATATGCAAATTGTATAACAATGCTTAAAAACGCATTAATGGGGATTAATGTAAAGCTTAACTCTAAGAAAAATATTTATTTATTGATTAGACATTAAATATAGCTTATATAAATGTTTGCGTCAAAATTGGGCACAACACTCTTCGGGAGTCGTTGAAGAGATAATAGTCAAGAATGCAAGTTCAAAACAGATATTATCTAACAAAAACTCCAATCAACAGTGAAGAAAATGCATAGACAATCGATTTATAGTGGTTCGGCGTGTTGCCTACGTCCACTGTGAAGTTTTTTGATATTTTATTGATTCTCTTTCAATGTTTACAAGTTGTTACAGCGATCAACAGCAAGTTACAACTGGAAATTCGAAATCAACAATCAAATTATGATATAGGATGATGGAGATCTTGATCCGGCAGAGTCTGGACGCTTCAGAGTCCGAAGAGCCCCATTTTCTGTTGGCCCTGGGGCTCTATTTATAGGCGTAGGATGCTGGTATCTCGCTGAAAACTCGGGAGACCACTCCTGGCACGTGAGGGGGCCCACACGCACGGTCTCAGGAAGTTTGGGCCCACTTTTGGCATCGGTTCGAACTCACTTCGAACCGATCAAGAATTCATCCAATCGAGGTGAAATTTGGCGTAGACATTCTTCAACATGCATGCAAGCTTCTGTGAAAATTTCATGGCATTTGGATCAGTGGGTTAGGAGATATGATGGGTTCGAAATTGGGTTTATTGCTCGGTTGTTTGGTTCGAAACCAAGGTTTCGAACCGATCCTTTCGAATCCATGGAGGCACGTGGCTTCGCGTTAACGTGGAGAGCAAACTTCGAATCGATCCGGTCTTCACTCCGTGTTGACCGCTTTGACTCCATATACCTCGGCGTATTCGAACCGATGGAAGACACGTCATCATAGTTGGTTGACCCAGTGGTTTCGAATGAAGCTGCACAGTTGGGTTCGAACAAGGACTCCGTGATGGGTTCGAACAAGGACTCTGTGATGGGTTCGAACACGGAGATGGATTCGAAGTGGGTGGAGCTGAAGGTGAGGCGCTTCGATGGTTTCGAAACCGATGGGTTCGATGTCCTTCGGTTCGAGGGTGATGGTTTCGAAGGGTGCCTGATGATGGTTTCGAAGACACCCATCATGATGGGTTCGAAACCAGGGTGTTTCCTACAAGTTGAACCGATCATAACTTTAGCGTATGAACTCGGATTGACTTGAAACTTGAAATTCCGACTCCTATAGCCTTTCTTGCCGTGTCCTATCAATTGTAGCTCAATCTGGACTCGAATAAAATTCAGTGATATCCATGGTGAAACGAAGTATGACCAGCCTCTGAGACGAACTGTTCTCCGTTTCTGACCGATCTTTTGGTATCGCGGCTTTGCCAAAAAGCGGGATAACATTTTGCCCCCCAAAGTACGTCTTGTGGGAACATGACGTGCTTTGAATAGCTGCAATCTCTCTCTGAACAATCATTGCTCTCTTTTTTCCTGAAACCCGTATTCTGTGTTGTTGTAACCTCGTGTTGACATGATTGATTGTTGTATAACAGTGCTTAGCCGTTGGCTGTTGCATTTGTAACAAGATGAGTGTTTGATCTCTGTAAATGCTTAAAATCGATTGTTAGTTCGACTATTATGCATATATGTTAGTTTGACCCTTGCAAGCGTTGTGCGTTCATGAGTCGTTGCCAGCTTGGTTGGCTATTGAATTTCGTATCGATTCCCTCTTGAACCGATTTGGAAACTTGAGTTGAGACAACGCTTGACAGTTGTTTAGAAAAGTCCCTTCGTATCGATCCTCCCCTGAATTGATATTGAAGGTTGAAGGAATTGAATTCTGTATTGCGTGAGTGTGATGTTTTGAACCGATGCATTCGAGCATCGATGGGCTCGAAATTCACGTTTGTATGGACGCGGTATGCTCATGTTATGATGGGTTCGAAGTCAACATTCGAACCGGTTTGAGGGAATGGATATGGAATTACTATTCGAGTCGATTCGAATTGGAAGAAGATGAGTACGAAGTCATCTGTCGTATCGATAGGCCATGGATGGATTCGAAGTGGTGGATGTGAACAAGGTCTTCAAATCGATATGCCTATAGTTCGTTTCGCATCGATGCAGCCTATCACTCTGTAGTGCATTTCGTACCGTTGAAGCACGAGGTGAACTTCGAATCGATAGGGCTTTAGGCAAATGGGTTCGAAAGCTAACTTCGAACCGATCTGGTACTTGACCAGTTGTGGCCGGTTGGGTTGGCTGGGAGAGCAATCGTCTCGGTTGCTTTTAACACCTCATATAAATAGCAGTGGGCTCGCCATTTTTTACTTTTTACTCTTTTACTTTCACCTTGACTTTTCTATGTTCTTCATCGTTTCGGAGCTCCAAAAAGGAAAACACTGTGTTGCTTCATCGAATCGACCAAGATTCAAGTCTTCAATCTCTCGAATTCATTGTTCAAACTAGGTAATCAGCCTCGAATTCAAACGGCGAACGGCAAAGTTACTTCGAACCCGCACCTTTCTATCAATTGATAAAGTCAGATCTGGCCTGGCAGAGGGCTTCAAAGCCATATGGGGACTCGTGCTCGAATCAATTTCCTGGACGACCCTATGGGGGTGACGCAGTTTGTACCCATTGGTGGATTCGATGGTTTCATTCGAATCGATGGATTCGAACCCATCGGTTGTGGTTTCGAAGTCCATAACTTCGCATCGATACGAAGAGTATCGATGCGAACGTGGATGACGTTAAGTTGAGGGTTCCCTTGTCGTTTCGAATCTTGTCAAGCAATGATCGATTCGAAGTTGTCCCTTATCGATCGGTTCGAATTTGGCATCTGGTCATCGATTCGAAGCGCGTCTAACTGCATGGGTTCGAAGCGACGTCAGGATGGGTTCGAATGAAGGGGTGTTCGGTTGGGTTCGAATGAAGTCCTTGTGATGGTTTCGAACCCTCTATGATGGATACCAAAGTTTGATATTTTCTAGGCACAACTCCGACGAGCTTCACTCTTGCACATTTGGACTTGAATATTAAACTGCATACATGACCGCCCTTCGAAGCTCGTCGATGGAACCATAACAATTTTTATCCGGATCAACTTCAATCATGGAAACAGATTAGTGATGACGGTCAGCGATGACGGTCATTATAGCTGGACTCCGTAGCTTTGTCGTTTGCATATTTCTTTAACTCTGCAACATTTATCCAAGCAATGCATGTCACTGCACAACATACACTCATACACGCTACACTGGGGAACGCACGGGTTTTTGTCGTCTAACGATGGTTTCTCGTGAGTTAGCTAGTTATGGAACCGTCAAGTTCACAGCAGCAGGAGACTCAAGTTACAGTCTCTCCGAGGCTAGAGATTCCGGATATTGATCCCGAGATTATTGGTCCAGCCCCGGATGAACTTCCCGATGCGTCGTTCATTGCTAATCCATCAGATTCCGTTCCATCCAATATCTCTGAAGACATGTTGGGGAGAATATGTTTGAGGCACGGCATGTCGCTGGATGATGTGCTACTGCCGGGGCCGAATGATAGACCGCGTAATCCACCGGAGGGATATACAGCATTTAACCGCCACGCGTGCGCGGCCGGGACACTTCCTCCGTTCAACGAGTATATAAGGGGAGTATTGTCGTTTTTGAGGATCGCCCCATCTCAGCTGCACCCGAACGGATATGCGTCGATCAATAGCTTGTTCATTGCATTTATGGAATATCTCCATCGACCACCGCTCCCAATTGAGATCAGATACTTGTTCAATTTCAAAACTCGGGGTGATTATCCCTCCTTCACATTCCTGGAAGCGGTGAGAAATTGCCAAGTGGTTACCGGGTCTTGGACCAGGTTGAGTTATTATAGGACAGAATGGTTTTATGTCAGATGTCCTCCTGGATTTTCCCGACGATGGCTATTCAGACGTGAGCATTGCTGAGTTCGTAAATAATTACTACGGCAATTGCAGCCGAAGTGGAACTTATATTTTATTCTTTTTTACAGCGGTGATCCAGCGACCAGAGGGTAAGCACTTTAGGGAGATGGTGCGAGTGCTTCGAGAAGTCCCGAGTGGAGATAGGGATATCGACGTGTTATTGACGGATAGGAATCTCTGGGCCTGCGGTTTGATCGAACAAGGGCAGTGCATACTCTTTGAAGTGGCACTAAGGGTCGTCTCGAAGAAACGAGTCATGCACAAGAAACCCGGAGTTACTACAGCTGAGGAAGCTGACTCTGAAAGAATCCACACCGATGATGAGCCGCTGGCCGGGCCTACGGATGCAGTTCCGGATGTCGCGGAGCAGAGAAAAGGCAAGGCTGCCACGGTTAAGTCAAGTAAGAAGGGGAGATGGAAATCGGTTGTCACGGCCCGTTCTACTCCCGGAGTTAGAATCTCGGAGACGTCTCCTTCGAGAACCGAAAATCTTTTTGAAGGGCTTGCCGATCTTCCAATCCCGGACGATGTGTCTTTTCAACATGATGCCGGGTTGGAGGAATTCCATCGCACTCTAGAATTGAACGAGCCTCTTATTACTAGCGAGGTCGACACTTCCGGTTGGTCGGGGGGAATGCATATTCATACACATTTCACGACACTGCATAACCTTTGACTGAAAACTATCTGTTTTGAAAGGTGATTAATTCTATTTTATTTTGCTTCGCAGATATCATGTCTAAGCGCGGTTCAATGCTTGGGAGTCTTCGACATGCCCGCAAGCCTTCATATTACGATTCGCGCAGACGAGAAGGGGATAGAGGTTATGATCAGGGGCGCTCTGGGCATTATGACCAGGGACGCTCTGGGTATTCTAGTCACGAGATATATGACACGGATAGGGGCTATAAGCGTCGATCGCGATCGCGTACCCCTCCTCCTTCCAGAGATCCCGTACAACTTCCTGCTCATGTCCCTCATCCTTCCGAGTCTTCTCGATATACGTCGGTTTCTCAACCTTCCCGATCTGAGGCGATGACCCCGATAGTCGTAGAGCAGCCTCCTACTGAAATCTCGGGGGAAGGGGCAATTTGACTTGCGCAACTAAAGAGGGAGTTCCCGAATATTTGCTTCAATAACTACGTCTTTCCCCCGAACCTGAAAAGAATCCCGCCGGAGGCCGAGCGGTTAGCGCTCGACTATGTGCATGACTTTTACACCCAATACAAGGCGTGGTATAGGGCGGCCGATAAGGCATCGGCGTTGGCCTTCGAACGAGCGGCTACGATTGAAAATCTTCAAACCGAGCTGGCTCAAAAAGACCGCATCATACAAGTGCTGAATACCGAGGCTGAATCGTCTCGAAAATCAGAGATGGAGGCTCTTACAAAGGTCGATGAAGCTCAAGCAGCCATGGATAGAATGAAAAAGGAGCACTATGTTACGGTGGAAGACATGGGCCACCGGAACACTGTCGTCACTGCTGAGCAGGATGCGGCGTTAAAAGAACTTAATGAGCTCAAGGCTAAATTTGTCGAAATTATTAAAGATAGAGATGACGCGCATAACACGGCGCAAGAAGCCTGCGAGCAAGCCGTAGTGCTTCGCACTGAGAGAGATGTGGTCGTGGCCAAAGTTCAGGCGGTCGAAGCAGAGGTGGAGGAGAAGGTTCAACAGGCAGAGGCCAGGCTAGAGGCCGATATCGAAGATTTGCTCATAACTTACAACGCCAATGTGTTAAAGCATAGAAACTTGGTCTGTCTTCAAGATTATCCAGTTCACCTTCGTAGCGCTTGGGACAGATAGGTTGAGGAGGAAGAGGAAGCGCATCCAGGTGAGTCGGTCGATCGATTCGAACTTGAGAACCGGCTGCTCACAGACGATGAGAAGAAGGTTCTTCATGACGCTATCATCGCTCATGAGAAGGAGATGATCGGCGGTCGTTCCCTGGAAGTCGGAGAGGGATCAGGTGTTGAGCACCATTCTGCTGTCAGTGAAGTCACCACATCATCTTCGTCGGTGTCTGTATCTGCGGTCGGTTTGCAACCTGTTCCTGCTTATGACCCGGAACGGCCGCGCTTATCTCCTATTCACGAGCATTCTTCCGAGGCCGTTCAGCCGTCTGCGAGCCAAACCGGGGAAGGTATTCCGAAGTTATCTCAAGCGTTTTCTGAATAGAGTGTTTGTTTTGCAGCAGTTACTAATAACTTCTTATTTTTTGCCTAGTGACTGGAGTTGCGCCGACTGTTGTGGCTCAAGAATCAAGCAGAGGAGATAAGGCCATCGCCACCGAGACTACTGTTGTAACCGCGGTATCTGCTGATGCAGCGCAGGGGGGATCCTTATCTGCTGATGAACTAATGGTGAGCGAACTGCTCGGTGAGCAGGGTGGTTCTTTCTCTGGCTTGCCATTTATCATCGTTAGTAGCCTTCCGCCGTCCTCAAGTTCTTCGATGCAGGCCGTGGATGCCCCCAGCCAAGCCCATGCGACTCGTGATGAGGAAATTTTGGCTGAGATCAACGCCGAAATAGAGGCTGCGGGGCAGAGCGGTACCGTCGGTGGCAGCACGGCGGCGCAGAGTCCAGCACCTGCTATGGTAGCACCATCGGATGGCACTATCTCAACTTCCGTTACGGATCCATTCCCCCCTACTCCTCCGACGAGAAGCCCCCATGTAGATTCAAGCTCCGAGGAGGATATTGACATCATGCCTCCAGCCGAAGAGCCACCGCTGGAGAGGAGACACTCAAAACGAAGAATTTCTGTCCCTAGTGACACTGAAGATGTACCACTAGTGAGAAGGACGAAAAAGAAGAAATAAATCAGCTTCTCTAGTAGATGTTTTGGTAGATAGGTACTTGTCTTCGTTTTTTGTCAGTAGGTCGTGTATAGATGCAGGTTCGGCCCCTGCTAGTAGGCATTCTTTTTTTGGGAGAACTTATTTTCGTGTAAGTTCTTGTTTCAAGTTAGTTGAAATAAAATTTAGTTCCTTTGTTTCAACTCTTGTTCTATTTGTGCTTAAGTACTTGCAGTGTCTTGTTTTCGGTCCGGTGTACTTGTGGTGTTTTTACCGTTTAAGTAGAGTTCGTTTCATTCGCCAAGCCTGAAAATCTTGGTCACAGGTTGCGATTGATGAATGAGTTGAACTTCGGACGTTGTATCACTTCGGTTGGTGATTAATATTTAGCTTTCGTGCCCCTCAGTTTTGGGGAATAGAACTTGTATTTTTGGTGGTTGATCGCACTTGTTGCAAGTCTTGAGCACACGTCCGCATTCCGGGGACTTAGAATAATTTGAGATTCATAACCTGGTTTGCATTCCTGGAATTCGAGAATTATCGATGCTTGTAACACGGTTCGCGCTCCGGGAACTTGGGAATGATGTTTACATTTCAACTTGAACTCTACGAACTCGGTGTTAGTATTGACACTTTAGTTCGCACTACGAGAACTTTAACTTGGTGTTTGTGCTCCAATTCACATGCCGGGAACTTTGAGTTGATGTTTATACTCCAATTCACACTCTGGGAATTTGGAGTCCGCATTGATGGGTAGGTTCGCGCAGTGGGAACGAATTATTGAATGTTTATACTCCAATTCGCGCTCCGGGAATTTGGAGTCCGTTCGCGCTCCGGGAACGAATTGTTAAACGTTTATACTCCAATTCGCGCCGTGGGAGGTTGGAGTCCGTTCGCGCTTTGGGAACGAATTGTTAAATGTTTATACTCCAATTCGCGCTCCGGGAATTTGGAGTCCGTTCGCACTCTGGGAACGAATTGTTAAATGTTTATACTCCAATTCGCGCTGTGGGAAGTTGGAGTCCGTTCGCGCTCTGGGAGCGAATTAAATGTTTATACTCCAATTCGCGCTCCGGGAAGTTGGAGTCCGTTCGCACTCTGGGAACGAATTGTTGAATGTTTATACTCCAATTCGCACTCTGGGAACTTGGAGTCCGTTCGCGCTCTGGGAACGAATTATTGAATGTTTATACTCAAATTCGCACTCTAGGAACTTGGAGTCCGTTCGCGCTCTGGGAACGAATTATTGAATGTTTACACTCCAATTCGCACTCTGGGAACTTGGAGTCCGTTCGTGCTCTGGGAACGAATTATTGAATGTTTACACTCCAATTCGCACTCTGGGAACTTGGAGTCCGTTCGCGCTCTGGGAACGAATTATTGAATGTTTACACTCCAATTCGCACTCTGGGAACTTGGAGTCCGTTCGCGCTCTGGGAACGAATTATTGAATGTTTATACTCCAATTCGCACTCTGGGAACTTGGAGTCTGTTCGCGCTCTGGGAACGAATTATTGATTGTTTATACTCCAATTCGCACTCTGGGAACTTGGAGTCCGTTCGCGCTCTGGGAACGAATTATTGAATGTTTACACTCCAATTCGCACTCTAGGAACTTGGAGTCCGTTCGCGCTCTGGGAACGAATTATTGAATGTTTATACTCCAATTCGCACTCTGGGAACTTGGAGTCCGTTCGCGCTCTGGGAACGAATTATTGAATATTTATACTCCAATTCACGCGGTGGGAATTTGGAGTCTGCTCGCGCTCTGGGAGCGAATTATGGAATGTTTATAATCCAATTCACGCTGTGGGAAGTTGGAGTCCGTTCGCGCGGTGGGAACGAATTATGGAATGGACTGTCGTGTGTTGGTCCAGTTCAGCCCTCGATGTGTTGGCTTGCCCCCGAGCTGGGGTTTCACTTAGTGAGTGGCCGGTTGTAACGCAGTCACTCGCTATTTGAATAAATTCCATTGTTTGATGGAACTTAGCTCTTCGTGTGTCGTGATTGTTGAATGTTGTATTCGGTGAATCACAGCTTTAGCTTGAAGAGATAGCATTTTATTTGCTGAAATGAGAAAACGTGGCAAAGTCAGTGCCTTATTACAAATTCAAAATTCAGAATGTAAAGGAAGCTACAAAGCATTCATAGACTGAAGGAGCCTGTCATGTGTGGCAGCGACGAGGTTCTTCGTCGTTCCAGGCTCCTGAGTAAATAGGCCCGCCACTGATGGCGTTTATCACCAATCTCCCACGGGGACAAGTCGAGTCTTCCTGCCTCGGTCGATTGGGTTCATTGATTGGATTGGATGGGCCCGCTTCTCTAGGCTACGGTGTCCGCACAAACTATTCCAGCTTCCTTTCTCTGACTAGTTTTTCAACAAGATCTTGTAAGTTACGACACTCGTTCGTATTGTGCCCGTAGCCTTCATGGAACCTGCAAAATTTTCCCGTCTGGATTTGTCTCTCCGACGACGGTCTTGGAGCAGGTTTTTCATACTGAATTGTATTACGGGTCTGCAAATACAAGTCCTCCGGTGAAGTATTCAAAGGAGTATAACTGTCGAACATCGGATTTTTGCGTTGCGGGCCACGATTTTGATCTTGTTTTTTAAGTTGATTCACGCTCTCTCTTCGCCGAGCTTGTTTATTTTTAATGTTCAACTGTACTTTTCCGAATCTCTCACCGGATTGTTTTGTTGCAACATTGCTTAGGGTTCCTTCCGCATTTGGCCCTGCGTCAGTTTGCTTCCTAGACTGTTTCGCGTCTTCCTGTCTCAGGAATTGAGCTGCTTTGGCATGGAAACGGTCCAATGACGCAGGTGGTTTCCCAGCTAGCCAATTGCCAAATTCAGAATCGGGGTCGATCCCCTTAGTTAACGCCATAAGGATGGAGTTATCGTTTGGATTACTAATCTCTGCACATGCAGTATGGAATCTTTCTAAGTAGTGTCTGAGTGTCTCTCCGGGAGCTTGTGTGACACTAGATAGAGTGTTGACATCTTTCGGCCTTGCGACGTGCATGCGGAATTACTCAACTAATTTTGTGGCCAGCTGGTCGAATGAGGAGATGGATCGAGGAGGCAATTGGGTGAACCACATGGTGGCGATGCCCCCCAAGGATATGGGGAAACTACGACACTTCACAGCGTCGTCGGCTCTGGCAGCAGTCATCGACCATTCATATTTTAGAATATGTTGGTTGGGGTCGGAGTTTCCCTCATACATGGGTAGAGTGGGCATTCGGAATCGCCGTGGGGTTTCAACATTAAGAATATTGTCCGTAAAGGGAGTATGACTTCGGGAAACTCCCCAATCGTCGTTTGTGAACCCCTGACTCTCACGGATCATCTGACGTATCATAGTTGAAAGATCCGGCATTTGCACCGGAATGTGGTCACGTTCCATACTTTGGGTTTGAACCGGATATCGTCGACGGTTCACATCTTGCCTTCTCGACTCATAGTCCTTTGGGACGTACGGTTCAGGAGTACGGCCGCTATGACGATGGTCTAGGTCCGACTGGTCTTGAGCGTCGACCCCTGGTTCAGCCGCAACGCTAGTGGTGCGGTATTCTGCGGCGTGATGAGGAACGGCGCCACCTCGGGAGGAGGGTCCGGTTTGGAAGCTGGCTGACGGGCCAACTCTTATTTGTCCAACGGTCAATGTCGGTTGGTTTCCAGCAGATGGCATACGACTCCCATCTAACCGGGGTCATGGAGGTCGATTATGATAATCAGAAGATGAAGAACTTTCGCTGGAAGAGCGAGAAGCACGATCTCTCATGGATCTCTTTCGTTTTTGGCAATCCAGCTTGTTGATTAGCTCAGCGTTAGCGCGTAGCTGTTCTTCTAGTTGTCGCCGACTCTGGGTCAGCTCTTGGAGTAACAACTGCAATTCTTGTCGGGTAACCGGACCCGACGGCTCTGAGTGCCCAGCGGCATCTTGATTAGGTGGAGATAGAGGGGCAGGATTCTGTCTATCCTGTCCTTCTTGATTGACGGCGTTCGAGGTGGTTCTTGTGCTAACCATCTTTAGAGTTGAGTTCCTTTCCTAGACTTTATGCAAATCTGAATAGAAGGGAAGGAAGTTGGATTTAACGATCTGGATCTCTCTCTTAGATTTATTCAATCCGGTATCGATGACAGATCCAACGAGCAGGAGAAAATCTGGGTTCTCTCGGTGAAAGCACCAAAGTGTTTGCGTCAAAATTGGGCACAACACTCTTCGGGAGTCGTTGAAGAGATAATAGTCAAGAATGCAAGTTCAAAACAGATATTATCTAACAAAAACTCCAATCAACAGTGAAGAAAATGCATAGACAATCGATTTATAGTGGTTCGGCGTGTTGCCTACGTCCACTGTGAAGTTTTTTGATATTTTATTGATTCTCTTTCAATGTTTACAATTTGTTAGAGCGATCAACAGCAAGTTACAACTGGAAATTCGAAATCAACAATCAAATTATGATATAGGATGATGGAGATCTTGAGCGTCAAAAGCACCAAACTTGAAATGCTGACTCCTATAGCCTTTCTTGCCGTGTCCTATCAATTGTAGCTCAATCTGGACTCGGATAAAATTCAGTGATATCCATGGCGAAACGAAGTATGAACAGCCTCTGAGACGAACTGTTCTCCGTTTCTGACCGATCTTTTGGTATCGCGGCTTTGCCAAAAAGCGGGATAACAATAAACATTATATATAACGTATTCTACTATATGTATAATTTGATGGATCCTTAAGAAATAGTAAATCCCGTCACATCTCTTGAGTCATTGCACGAACGTTATACACTGGATAGGAGATGTGAAATCACATAAACATCTCTAACTTTATTACACTCATGTTTTTACCTGATATTGATTTAACTTATATATGGATATTTTAGTTCTGACTTGAGTGTTTTGTCTTTTCATTACGCTCAGGTCAGCCCTGAGTATTTCAGTGCATTCAGTGGACGAAGATGAAGATTTGGTATATTATCACTACTATTATTCCCTTCGTCATGTTGGTCTGTTGCATAATCGTTTTTTCTGATGTGTATATAACCATGATAAAAGTTGTAACGACCCACTATTTTAGACTATTCGAATCGACAATAATCCTCACATATCGGGCTTAAATAATTCAAAATAACAGATTGTAATAAATTTTGGAGCAAATAAAATCAATCACAAAATCACAGACACAGAAATAACAGAACAACTCGCAGCGAGAATAAAATACCATAGTAGTTCATGAAGCTACTATATACAAACACTCAAAACATATACAAAGTATCATAGTTTAAAAATGGATACAATAGAAGTCTGTATACATAAATCAATAATACAGAAGCAAATACCAAATAGGAAAAATAACTAGATCAGAAACAGACAAACAGATAGACATATAAGCTCTAGCAAATATCTAGCTCTAGAAGGTGAATCCAAAGCTGTGACTCTTTGGCTGACCCGACCGTAAAGTAAAACACAAAACACTCGAGTAAGGACATACATACTTATACAATGCAAACCAACTCAGGTGAATTGTAATAGCAATGCATAATAACTTAAAGGATGCTTAGGATCGTCCATCCTTTAAGGATCCATTAAACCATCAATTAAACAGAAATAAATGCTATCATAGAAATGTCCATATTAAAGCAAACCATGCAACTAACAGTGTAAATGTGACTAGGGTAGCGCAGAGCTGCAGTAATCGCTCACCTCTAGTCACACTATCAAATTGAAGGTGTGTATCAAAACAATCACTAGGAAATCAAACGACACACAGAGAAGTATACCCATGGTTATAAATTTCAAATGGTTTATGATTTCGAATTAAAATCATTCACTTAAATCCTTAAAACTGAAGTCATTATACTTGCAAATCAAATATTCAGTTCCTAAAAATTTTGCCTTTACTGAACTCATTTACTCGCTTAAAAACATTAACATTGAAAATTTCCGCCTTTCACAGCATTTAGAAAATGCCGTAGTAAGTTTTACTTGAAACAATTCATTTCAGTCAAAGACAGCATTTAAATAAAACTACTGTAATATTTAAGTTCATTTGAAACGGTTCAGTTAGGAAAGACAGCATTTAAATAGAACTGTTGTAGTACTCCATTACATTTGAAAACAGTCCATTTCAGCCTACTGCAGCACTTATCAAGTGCTCTTGTAGCCCTTTTATTAGTTTAAAGTTTTTGGTTTCATTCAGCAACCACAGCACTTATTAAGTGTTGTAATATGCCTTAGTCAAAATTTAGCTATAGTTCATTTGTATCAACCACAACACTTACAAAGTGCCATAATATTATTTACTTTAGATTTTATGTTAACTTCAGAAATGATAGCATCTCTGAATTGCTGTTATTTAATTTCCAGATTTTCAATGTAATTCCAGCAACAAATAAACTTTGATTTTAACCCTTTAAACATTATAGAAATCATATTTTAACACTCAAAAATGTTCATTAAAATACCTTTAACTTGTGATTTTTATAAAGTAAATTTCCTATAAATAGAATCAAAATTTCAATAATTCACTTAATGAATTCAATTGTAAAATTTTCTATTCATCACATTTTAACAAATTACTTAACACTTAATTTTTTACTACCATTTCATGAATTAAACTTAATTTACATTTTTATTTTCTTAAGTTAATTTTTATTTTAAACCAAATATCAAATTTCAAAATTTAGTTATAATTCAAATTTCAACTTAACTATTCATTTATTTAACCCTTTTAATTCATAGAAATATCGATAATACTTTATAAAATCATTTTAAATTCAAATTTAAATCAAATTATTATAAATTTACATTTTAAAATACTTTTAAAATTCCAGAAAAATGTATATGAAATAGCCACGAGTCTTTATATAATTTTCTAACCTAGGCCAAGTGATATAGATATATATCATTTCAATCCACAATTTACAAAGAAAAATCTATGTTCTATCATTTCAAACCCGCAATCCCAAGTCAAATAAAAATAAATAAAAATCGTTTAGGCCTATCATTTCAACCCATAACGATTTTTCCATATTCTAAAGTTCGTTTGGGTATGTATCATTTCAACCCATAGTGATTTTATTCTACGGGGAACTTGCATTATGAGAACAGAATAAAATAACGGTATAGCAACATATGGCAGTAACATATGATATGACAGGTTGATAAACAGGGTTAACATCATATAACATGATATTATAATTCTACAGATTCACTTGCTATCGATTCACCATTTATATAAGTATAAATGTCATGAGTGTGTACACACCTCTTTACGCTAGAGTTAGAAAATCAAAGAATCCGAAAGCACGATAACGCAACTATAGAATCAAGTAGGAAGAAAGCCAAGATGTAGATCTTGTGAACAAAACATAAATAAGACATATAAATATTTATTCAATAAGAAATACATATGGAAACAATTTAAATAAAAGCAACAAAACACAACATAGTTTGACCATGCCTCAACCATCATATGTGCTCGGCCTAGTTGTCATAAGTGCTCGGCCATGGCTATATCATAGGCTAGGATATGGATCCAAATAGCACGGCTAGCAAGTAGTGGAGGAGTGGAAGTTACAAGGTAGGGAATACAAAGGGTTAAGGCAAATAAGTGGATATTGGTGCAACAACAAGGCTCGGCCTGAGGTGATGTTGGCTCGGTCATGCAAGGTGGTGGTCAGGTGGTGGATGGAGTGTCGTCCAGAGGTGATGGAGAAACCGGTGGCTGCTAAGGAGGTGGCCTAGGTGGAAAATGAAGGGGATGTGATTTTAGAGCTCGGTCATGGCATTAGCATGGAGTTTTGTCAAGGGGAAGTCACGGCTTGAATTGGTCAGAGGAGGATGGTGGTGTGGCCGTGGATGGTGGTGGTGCTGGATGGTGGAGGTAGTGGAAGGGCTATGGCCGAGTAAGACTATGGAAAAGCAGGGCAAAAATATAAGTAAAAATAAGAATGATTTTCGGCCATTGAATAATAAATGGCGGCTTGCCTTAGCTTCAATTTGGAACCGTGACCTTTTTCATCTGTCTTGTCGCCTTCGCCGCTCCCTATGGTGAAGAACAAAAAGGATAAATCTTGTTTCTCGATTTCCCCTGGATCTAGCACGCATTCTGGGAAGTCTTATTCTACTCCTCTACCAGCAGTTGATCGTGTTTCTATGCGTGCTTGTGGCAGTCCCGGTGAACCCATTCCGTCTGTTGCTGGCCTCAATTCCAATTGTAAGTCCCCCTCTTCTTTGGGCAATTCAGGTGGTTTCGGTTTAGTGCAAGAACTGTCTGTGCAAGGTGATGATTCTCAGTTATCTGCTGCTTTGCCAGCTACTATTTCGGCAGATGATATTCAAGTTTGTGATGTATCTTGTGCTGATGTGGATGTCGTTCCTCCTGTTTCCCATATACCCGACAACCTCCATCACATCTCAGCAGGCACGGCCCCTGTTTGTTCAAATGCCCCTATGAGTCGAAACGTTAATCAATGGTTGTCGCTCTTCTCTGGCCTCCCCCGGTCTGGTGGAAATTACATTCCTAAAGCCTTCATTCATTCTGAGGGTGATTCCCCTCCGGTCAAAGTCATACATGAAGGGATATCTAGATGGAAGGAATTCTTAGTTGGGTTCTTTCTTGACTCGGTTGTGGACTATAACGTAGTTCGTAATCAATGTCGTAGTAGATGGAAAATTAGAGGTGGGCTTCGTGTGTTTTTACTGGAGGGTATGTTTTATTTTATATTCTCTATTGCAAAAGAAAGAAGGCGTGTCTTAGAATCAGATCCCATCATTATTGACGGTATGCCTTTCATTGTCACCACTTGGTCTCCTTCAGTGGCGAGTGCCAGGGAGCAAGTTTTGTCTATTCCATTTGGGTTATTTTTTCACGTATTCCTGCAGTTTTGCAGGCATTAATTGGTATCAACTGGCTTGCATCGCGTATTGGTATCCTCAAATGCTTTGATTCTACTACGGTGGATAGAGACTACTTCTCTTTTGCTAAAGCCTTGATTGAAATTACTCCTGACAAACTGCTTCCTCATCAGATCAAAGTTTGCACTGATGACCTCAATATTTTTGTTACTGTTAAATATAATTGGAAGCCTGACATCTGCACCACCTGCCACTCTTTTGGACACTGTTTGGAGTCTTGCTCATTTGCGTGTGGGGATCCTATCCCGGTGAAGGTCCCCCTTCCTTGCCCATCCCCTCGGCAGTGGGTTCCGAAAGCTGTTATTTCAGATTATTTGCATATAGTTGTTCCTGCTGCCCCAGTTATTCCTATTCCTTAATTTAATACTTTTGCCACTAGTGATTATGATGTTGTTGCGACTATTGTGCCATCGGTTATCAGGTCGGTTGTTTGGGATCCCCCTGATCAATCTTGGCATCACTTAGCTTCTGATATGAGGTACAGTCTGACCTATCAAGTTTTTTATAAATATATTGGCATGGGTAATCATTGTCTTATTTACAACATTGTTGATGGGCATATCTCTCTCTTCTCAACTGGTGACTACGGTACAAGAAACTCCCTTTTGCTTGATGTTACTGCTTGGGATAGGAAATTTTTATATGGACCAGGGTCTCTTGATTATGATGCTTCTCTTGCTGATCAGTTCTTGGATTACCTCCTTGTTCGTGGGCCGGAATCTGCAGTTACTGATGGTGATTCTTCTTCATATGAAGAAGTCTAGCTTGTTTCCTTTGTAGCTTTGGTTCTAATGCCAAACTCATGTTTTAAATGTATTTTTATTCTTTTAGTTGCTAGGGCAATTCTGCCTTACTCCTGATTTGTATGTTTGGGCTGAACACCTTCAATTCAGCAAGTGGTATGGCCACTATAAAACCTGCTTGCTCGTGCAAAATAATAACTTTGTTTTGCCTGCAAAATATAAGTAAAAAGAAGAGGAAAAGTAGAAAAAAATAGGAAGAAGACATTACTAAAAAAATTCAGAAATGCTTATGGCCGATAGAAATGAGATGCATGTAAGAAGTTTCTCACATGAAATGAATAATACAACTCACGGCCAAGAGATGTGGTGAACGACCAAACAATGAAAAGGCAAAGTATTTGAAAAGTCATAAGCAATTGAAGAGTTTTTGTCTCTTAGAATTTCCATTTTCTTTAAATCAAATAAAAACAAATGAAACTTAGTAAATGAATTACAAAGTGGAAAAAAAGTAAAATGAATTGAAAAAAATAAATAATTTAGGGATAAAAATAATAATGAAATAGTTTAATAAATTGAAACTAGACATAGAAATTACGAACAAAATACAATTAACTTTGGAAAATTATAACTATGCTCATAAAATATTTTAAAATAAAATATACGCATAACATGTCATGTTACACAAATATGCACAAAATAAAAAAATAAAAAATTATTTATATAAACTAAAATAAACAATTTTGTTAAATAAAACAATTTGCACACAATATTGTAAAAAGCATAACTTTCACAATATAAATCAGATTTCGATGAAACGAAAAGCAGTATTCTAAAAATTTTATTTACTTTCATAATAAAAGATAAAATAAAAAAATAAAATATTTAAATTTTAAATTTAAAAGTCAAAGTTTGACCATATTGACCAAAATCCACATTTTTGGAAAATATTCTATTTATTCATGTTTGAAATTATAATTCACATAAAAATCAAAATTTTATATTTAAAATAAAATTTTTTATTCATTTTAATAAATAAAATAAAGTTTTTAAATCGGGAATTTTAGTTAAAATAATTAAAATATACAATTAAAATAATCACAAAATATAGGGTTGTTATACTCTCCCCCACTCAAATCTTTTCTTCCTCGAAAAGGAATGAGGTAAGAAAAACAAAGAAAAAGATAGTCTGAAATAGGATTAAGACAAAATGACAAGAAGATTAAAATTATACCTGATAACTATTGTTATAGGTAAGCTTAACAAGGTAGAGAATAGGAATAGCTAGAAGGGAAAATAGGTTGAAAGACAAGGATGAACCATTATTTTAAAATTATGTAAATTTAAATTATTGAGGAAGGTAAAATAAATGATCAAAATATCATTTATATAATACTTTATCAAAATAATTTTATAACTCGGTGTCTTAACAAGTTTATCCTCGTTCCTGTAGGCTTGGGCTATGCGTTGATTAGGCGCAAAGCTAGAATTCTCCAAGTACTTAGTAGACTTGTTTCAACAGCCAGTGAAATTTAAAAACTTTTAAAAATAGATATAAAAAGTACAATCCAAACAAAACAACCAAATCATGTCGATCATGGATCGCGGATATACAATGGTTATGCTTGGATCCCCTAGGAAACATCCGTACACGTAGGCCACCGCAGCCCTGCGATCATGCCATGAAGATTGGTGGTACCATAGATACACAATGGTTACGCCTGAATACCCCAGGAAACATCCGTACCCGTAGGGTCTCACAGCCCCTGCTGATTACGCTATCAAGCGACCCAATAGATTGTAGATACACAATAGTTATGCCTGGATCCCTCAAGAAACATCCGTACCCGTAGGATCTCGTAGCCCCTGCGAATTATGCTATGCAATCGCGCTCAAAAGACCTTGGAGATCTGTAATGACCCATCTTTTTGGACAGTTTAAACCGACGATCAAATACACATGCCGATTCCAAACCATTCAAAAGGGGAGATGGTTATTGGGGTAAATAAGAAAAGAAAAGAAAGGGAAATAAAGGAAATGAAACAACACAGAATCTTGCAGTGGAATGATAAAATATAATAGTCAAATAAACAGTTCATGAAGCTGTTTACTATACTTTGATCATTATTCATATAACATTTATCAGAGTTATACATATGCACCTGAACAAATAAAATAATGCAGCAGACAACATGATGCAAAGATAATAATAGTAATAGTATACCAAATCTTCGACTTCGTCCACCAGAATAGATCTTCAATAAGCTGAAAAACTCAGGTCAGACCCGAGCGTAATGAAAAGACAAAACACTAGAGTCAGGACTAAAATATCCTCATGTAAGTTAAATCAATCGTAAATAAATATGAGTGTAACGGCGTTAGAGATGTTTACGGGGTTTGACATCTCCTATCCAGTGTCAACGTGAGTGTAATAACTTAAAAGATGTTATGGGATTTTCCATCTCTCAAGGATCCGTTAAACTATCTACTATGTAGTACAATACGCTATTATAATATGTCCATAGTAAAGTAAAAGTATTAAAATTGCGTTAAGGCGTTACCATAATTCTCCTTAACACATTTTATAATGCCATATTCCATACAGCACAGTAAACCCCACCGTAAACTAGTGGTTATCAGAGGGTACCCCATAGGTACAACACAAAACAAATCGTAGTGGTCGCGAATAGGATAATCAGTATGACAAGGTACATGAGGCGATACCAACTAGGATACTAGTAGTTGCGTGATCCGGACTTATGTTGAGCATAGCCAGCAGCTACCTCAACACCGCGAAACAACACTCCTAAATCGAGGGGTGCACCGAAATCGAATCACAAAAGTAATAGATATGGTATCGAAGAAGTGTGTCCGCTAGAGATGGCGAACCTCAATGGCCCGGCGCGGCTCCTGTTTTAGTCATGTCAGGAGTCATCAAATATCGTTCTCTTTCTTCAGTCAATGCGTTCACCAAAACATCCACTTCATTCTGGATCAACACTCCCCGTATACTAGTTATTAAAGTGGTTTTCGGTATTGACAGAGAGTATGTCCGTATCTGATCCCGGTCTCTTTAATAACTACGTATTATTACACCGATGGCTCTTTAACATTTCAAATCAATTCATAATTGATATCAAAATATCATATTCGCTTCAAAAAATCAAATCCATTTCAAATATCATCATATCTATTATGTAAGGTTCCGTTTCAAAAATCATTTTTCTTTCGCCTCAATATCTCATTTCGATTTTGAAATCATTTCGAATTTTAATTTTTATTTGCAACTTCATTGAACCCAATTCGTATTTAAATTGAAGTTTTAAACATAAACATTTCACCTTATTGACCGGCTTGAAATTTTAGAAAATAGTTTTAAGTAGTTTAAAAGTAGTTTTAAACAATTAAAATACTTAAAATACTTAAATTATTTAAATTGGTTTCAAATAGATAAATTGATTTAATATAGTTAATGTAGGTTAAAATAGTTTAAGTATTTAAAATGGTTTATATAACAGAGAAATTTGGAAAACAAAATGAAACAGCTTCAAAACCAAACCATTTCAATTACAACTTCCCAATTCAAATCAATTTCAATTTCCATTCTACCGATTCAATTTCGATTCAATTCAAATTAATATCAACTTTGACTTTAAATTAATTCAATTCTACTTTCACCTTCAATTAATTCAATTTCAATTTATATCGATTTGCAGCTTGATTTTTCAAAATATCAATTTATAACACCTAACAAAATTATCCTTAAATATTGAAATTTAAATCCAAATTTCAAATATGATTCAATTCCAAGCACAATTTCAAAATATCATTTTTTTATGTCACTTTTACTTAGTAATATTCAAAGCACGAAATACTGTTCAATCTTTAAAACAAATAAATTTTCGAAATTCAATCATATCCCAATTTTAATTTCAAAGTCTCACTTAAATTATTTAACAATTTCTTTTAACCAAAATTTATTTCAACATTCCAAACTCATTTTTTTTATTATAAGTTCGATTTCTATAAATTGATTTTATTTACAACTTTTAAATCAAAACATTTAAATAAATTTCAAATCAACGATTGTTAAAATTAAAAATTTAACCAAACCGGTGACCGTATATAATTTTCTATCCTATGGCCAAGTGATTAGTTATTTCAATTAAATGTCAGGGATGAATATTATTTAAATCAAATCACAGTGTCATATGTATGCATAATAGGCTATATATAAGCAAATAAACATCCAAACATTTAAATATCAACCAATAGCATCCATCGAAATACATCATCCAATAGACAATACAATTCACGGCAATTTCATCGTTATCGATATAAGGTAATTTAATCGCAATTAAATTTTAATTTCAATTTGACTGTCAATTTTTAATTTCCTAGCATTAAATTCGATGACAAATCTAGATGACGATTTTAGTTTATCAAACAACAACAACTAAAATTGTATCACTTCATACTGTCAAATTTAACTAGCATAAAGATATTCTAGTACGTTGTGAGCGTTACAAAACACTCACCTTGATATCCTGTTGTCACCGAGACGTTCCGTTTTGGAACTAAACCAGACGACTCCCGATTTTAGCCCAAATTCCAACTGTCTCCAAATTCATCCAAACCAGTTTCGTTTCGAAGCTCTCGCCATCTTGATCGCAAAGCAAAAAGTTTCGTTCCAATCGGACCTCGTATGTGAGAGTTATACATTTTATAAGATATCAACCATTTTATTTTAAATCAAAAGCTAATATTTAAATAAATAAATAAATAAGCCTCCACTACCTCCTCTTCCTAGACTCATACCTGTACACGAAGGCACAGAGCAACCCACTTCTCTCCATGCACAAACCCAGCGATATGGAGCTCCGATACACCGTTTGAGATGCCGTCTTCGCCAAACCTCTTCTCTTCGAAGTCTCCATCGTCTCGACCCCAAAAGAACAAACTCGGCCACACTTAGGGAATTGCAACCCAACCATTTCCTCTCTCCCACGTTCACGTCGCACACATGAAACAAGAGCCGCACCCCACCAAAATCTCGTCGGAGATGAAATCCTGCTCCACGAATCCAAAGACGATAACCAAAATGCGAATCGATGCAAGAATCCCTCAAAAATCAAAACCCTAACCCAAAGCTCGACCGCGACCTACAGCCATGCCTCCACAATCTTGACCGTGCCTTATAAAACCACCACCAAATCGAAGCAAATGAAAAGTTAGGATTTTTAAAACTAGTTTCGCGATTTTACGCTGAGTATATTGTGAGTAATTATTTTTCTAAGTTGCCATTTTCTTTTAGCCTTTTTTTTCTTCACTGCCATCTACACGCATCATAAAGGAGGCGAAGACATGATGCCTTGTGTGTAGGAGGCATGCTACAGTGATTTGAAATGAAATAAAAGAAGCTGATGTGAAAAGTTGACTAGACAATATATTAATTTAAATTTCAAAATATCCCAATTTTGCAACTCAAAATCTCAAACCCCTATCGAGGTGTGCTGCTAGGCGTTTATAATGTTTTACCCACATTACGAACACAATCGAACATGTTTCAGAGCCTAATTCGATCGTATGAGTGAGTTACGGAAATAAATGATCAATCTTAAATTAAATCGATTAAATTAATTTCTAAGCGTTTTGAGTTGCAACGGTCAAACGACAACTCCAATTGCTATGGAAATCTAAACTCGACAAAAATAAACTATTACGGATCTAATAGAACTGGTTTCGTCGAATTCTGAGACTATGCCCCGGAAGGCTATTTTTAACTTGTTGGTTAAATCGACGACTTTTCAAAATTTACAGAATTGCTAAAAATTCCAATTTTAAAATCTTATTAACTCTATTATAATCCAAATATAACTTACATTCACTTTGGAAACCAATTAGAGTATTAAATCAAATTTCAGTTATTCATTCTATCTTCATACATTAAAATTTCAGTATCAAATTAATCATATCAATTTGGAATTTGATTATTCAAATATCTGTAGTATTAAATTTAAACAAATTTGATTATTCTTAAATCACTATCTTTTGAAATATTCAAAACGAACTTATCAAATTAACTTTTGAAACAAATTCAAATTATAGAACAACCATTTCCATTAAACAGTTATTCGATTCCCGGTATTCTATTATTCAATAAATTCTAAATATTAAATTTAAACAATTTAATTGTTCAATATTTGACAGATTTCAATATTGGATTTTAAATAAATTTTCGTTATTAGTCGATTACTTTATTACATCAACTGAATTCCATATTATTATTTAACTTCAGTTAGAGATAATGCACTCAACTAATATACACTTTCATTTCAATTGCAATTGGTTCCCAAATTCAATTCGACTAACTAAATGAATAGGTAACTTAAATAATTATCACCATTAACTTTTAATTACAATTATAAGTTTATTATTTACAAACAAGTGTCACAATTTCCTATGTAATACAACTTCATCCCATTACCATTGACTATGTATTATTTCAATTGATTGGGATTTCATTCAATTCATAAATAATTAACTTAGATAAAATTTGTTGCAATTCATTCTAGTTATTATTATCATAAATAAATTACAAATTTTTAATTCTTCCCACATTAACCCATGAAATCTTATTAAATTAACTATTTTAATTATCGAAAATTTACGGGTCGTTACACTCTCCCCCACTCAAAACTTTTTGTCCCCGAAAAGGAAAAAGAAGGGAAAAGTAACTAAGTAAAGAATTTAACATTTGATATATTTTGGTCAAAATTATCAACTTATAAAACAATGAAATTCCATTTATAAAGTCGTTACTACATTTCCACTACGTTACTCTGATTAGGCTATGAAGTTTACGAGTTAGTTATCAAAACAAGTTATAAATTTTAAAACTTGAAAATTTTTATAATACCCGGATTTACGAAAAATTTCGGCAGAGTCTCCTTTGCGCGGCTCGATCGGTACAGCTACAAAACGCCTCTACGGGCCCCAAACCAATCAAAAGGAAACCAAAAGACAAATGGCTCAATCAAAAAAATTACCAAATCCAATGACAAATTAAACACGTGCCTTTTATCGGGCAATCCACATTTTCTTGATTTTAAATACCTGCATCTCATTTACCAACGGTATCTAATTATATAATTTAAAAGAATCATTTTATATTTGGCATCTTTAGTTTCCAATATTAGCTTTTAAATAAGTCCGTAAGCCGTACATTTATCATCCGTGAGCAATATCAAATCTAATCGCTTATTCGATCACACAATTTCACTTCCAACTAGTATCGTTCACCCGACTCTCTATTGCGGACTCAGATTTGCTTCCTTGATTGGAAACTGCTACTCTCCTTGCATAGTCATATACTATGATAGAGAATTCCAGAATCAAATCAAAAATCCATATACAGGGTTCGCCGTCGAGAATCGAGTGAAAAATCCTAGCTTGGATCGATATAAATCATCTCGAAATTTTGTGCTCGAATTTGGATCAATCGTTGTGCGAACAAAATAATATACGTATAAATCACGTATTACCTTCCAATGGATTTCTATCCAATTTGTCTATACTAAATTATTTTATTGGCTTTTATTTTTTTTACAATTAATTATTCACAATCCATTATTCAGGTAGTATATTCATTTCTTTACATAGCATGTTCTTTAAAATTATCTTTCTTAAACATCATATCATAGAATTTTCTTACTCGAGTTCATTTTAAACATTCTATATAATTTAATTTAATTCAAATTTAATTTTCCAATTGATTCTTAGCTATAGAGAATTCTTTTGTTTACATTTACTTCAATTTCTTAATTTTAGTTAATAACAAATTTATTTATGGAACATTTTATTAACCAACACTTTAGTTTGTTAATTATCCTATAAAAGTCTAAACTCTCATAAATGACTTTTCTTAGTTTATAGTTACCTTAAAGGTTACAAATTCATTTTTTTACAATCCCTTTGCAATTTATATTTATTTTCTATAACCAATTTACAAAGATATAATACGATTCGTTTATCTTCTTTCTTAAGTTCACTTACTTGTTCCATTTATCCATTCATCATTTCATGTTATATTTAAGTATTTATAATTTTTATCACAAACAAATTTTCCATTTATACACATTTTAATTCCTTTTGAGTTTTCCTCACTTGTATACTTCAATTATTTTCAGGTTCTGTTTATTTGTACAATATCTCATTACATATCCAAACCATCATTTCAACTTCTTAATATTTGGCAAGCCATATTATATTTATTAGAATGCAAATTTGGTATTATACAACTTTATAGAATTTCATTTCACTTGATTAGAATATTCACAAATTTGATTTATTTAAATCCTCTTTACCTTTCAACTTTAAAGCTACACTACAACTCTAAAGTTTTCCCAAAACATAAGCTTAGATATCTTAATCCTTTTATTTTATAAATTCTGGTTATTCACAATTCATTCAAATAATTTGAAAATTACTAATTAACATAACTTAGAAATTTAAATGCCCAGTTCTTTTCAAATTGTTTGAAATAAACATATACACTTATATCTTTAATATATCATATCATACCTTTAGAGTTTAAACCAAAACCCATTTAACCAAAATAATTTCGAAGGAAAGCAAAGCTTCTTAGAAGTCTCCCCCACTTTGAGACTCGAAAATGAACATCGATGATGCTGCGCAGTCATCACCGAAATTATTTTACAGCGATAGAAGAGAGGAGTACTGAATTCATTCCTTCTTAAAAATCCCTTCAAAATATTTCCCATAAATATTTTCCAACTAATATCACAACATATTTTCTTCAAAGCTTTGAGAACCATTGTCAAAACCTCCGGGTCTTAAATTCAATATTTTCCAATTTAAATCTATTTTAAATTTATAAGTCACCTTTATAAAATATTCTTATAGGATTTTCTTTTTTAAAACGTTCCATAAGTGCTTTATCATTGTTCATTTTGTAATTCACCTTATTTATTAAATTACAATATCCAATTAATGATAATAACCAATATTATCATTCCTAACGACCAGGTAATCTACATAAGTCACAATAATTTATGAAAATTTTCTTTATATACAAAATATAATTAGAGCAAAATTATTTCATTTACCCAATTTCAAAACAATACTATGTCGAATTGTTCTATTTAAGTGTTTAGAGATCCCTATCAATGACGTTAATTACTCGTATTGACCAGAATCCATAAGCCACTCAACAAATCAACCGACACAATATAAAACATTTTATATCACTAACAAATACGCTCTCTCATATGTATACACTCAGCGAATCATCATAGGATATTAGTACCCTATTTATAAAGAGTCAGACCCCACAAAGCTAAGGTTATCGTTAAACCAAAGCTCTGATACCAAATGTAACGACCCACCTTTTTGGACAGTTTAAACCGACGATCAAATACACATGCCGATTCCAAACCATTCAAAAGGACAGATGGTTATTGGGGGTAAATAAGAAAAGAAAAGAAAGGGAAATAAAGGAAATGAAATAACACAAAATCTTGCAGCGGAACGATAAAATGTATAAACAGTTCATGAAGTTGTTTACTATATTTGATCATTATTCATATAACATTTATCAGAGTTATACTTATACACATAAACAAATAAAATAATGCACCAGACAGCATGATGCAAAGATAATAACAGTAATAGTATACCAAATCTTCGACTTCGTCCTCTAGAATAGATCTTCAATAAGCTGAAAAACTCAGGTCTGACCCGAGCGTAATGAAAAGACAAAACACTCGAGTCAGGACTAACATATCCTCATGTAAGTTAAATCAATCGTAAATAAATATGAGTGCAATGGCGTCAGAGATGTTTACGGGGTTTGACATCTCCTATCCAGTGTCAACGTGAGTGTAATAACTTAAGAGATGTTACGGGATTTTCCATCTCTCAAGGATCCGTTAAAATATCTACTATGTAGTACAATATGCTTTTATAATATGTCTAAAGTAAAGTAAAAGTACTAAAATAGCGTTAAGGCGTTACCATAATTCCCCTTAACACATTTTATAATGCCATAGTCTATACAGCACCGTAAACCCCACCGTAAACTAGTGGTTATCAGAGGGTACCCCATAGGTATAACACAAAACAAATCGTAGTGGTCGCGAATAGGATAATCAGTATGACAAGGTACATGAGGCGATACCAACTAGGATACTAGTAGTTGCGTGATCCGGACTGATGTTAAGCATAGCCAGCAGTTACCTCAACACCGCGAAACAACACTCCCAAATCGACGGGTGCACCGATATCGAATCAAAAAAGTAATAGATATGGTATCGAAGAAGTGTGTTCACAAGAGATAGCGAACCTCAATGGCCCAGCGCGGCTCCTGTTTTAGTCATGTCAGGGGTCATCCAATATCGTTCTCTTTCTTCAGCCAATGCGTTCACCAAACCATCCACTTCATTCTGGATCAACACTCCACATATACTAGTTATTAAAGTGGTTTTCGGTATCGATGGAGAGTATGTCCATATCCGATCCCGGTCTCTTTAATAACTACGTATTATTACACCGATGGCTCTTTTACATTTCAAATCAATTCATATTTGATATCAAAATATCATATTCGCTTCAAAAAATCAAATCCATTTCAAATATCATCATATCTATTCAAAATGTAAGGTTCCGTTTCGAAAATCATTTCTCTTTCGCCTCAGTATCTCATTTCGATTTCGAAATCATTTCGAATTTCAATTTTTAGTTGCAACTTCATTTAACCAAATTCGTATTTAAATTCAAGTTTTAAACATAAACATTTCACCTTATTGACCATCCTGAAATTTCATAAATAGTTTTAGGTAGTTTAAAAGTAGTTTTAAATAATTAAAATAGTTAAAATACTTAAAATATTTAAATGGGTTTCAAATAGATAAATTAATTTAATATAGTTAATGTAGGTTAAAATAGTTTAAGTATTTAAAATGGCTTATATAACAGAGAAATTTGGAAAACAAAACGAAACAGCCTCAAAACCAAACCATTTCAATTATAACTTCCCAATTCAAATCAATTTCAGTTTCCATTCTACCGATTCAATTTCGATTCGATTCAACTTAATATCAACTTTGACTTCAAATTAATTCAATTCTACATTCACCTTCAATTAATTCAATTTCAATTTATATCGATTTGGAGCTTGATTTTTCAAAATATCAATTTATAACACTTAACAAAATTATCCTTAAATATTCAAATTTAAATCCAAATTTCAAATATGATTCAATTCGAAGCTCAATTTCAAAATATCCTTTTTATGTCACTTTTACTTAGTAATATTCAAAGCTCGAAACACTGTTCAATCTTTAAAACAAATAAATTTTCGAAATTCAATCATGTCTCGATTTTAATTTCAAAGTCCCACTTAAATTATTTAACAGTTTCTTTTAACCAAAATTTATTTCAACATTCCATACTCAATTTTTTTACGATAAATTCAATTTCTATAAATTGATTTTATTTATAACTTTTAAATCAAAACGTTTAAATAA
This sequence comes from Allium cepa, assembly GCA_030765085.1. NCBI lineage: Eukaryota > Viridiplantae > Streptophyta > Magnoliopsida > Asparagales > Amaryllidaceae > Allium > Allium cepa. The sequence goes on along the minus strand of CM060941.1, from coordinate 952,244,641 downwards.
ATTTCAAATCAACGATTTTAAAAATTATAAATTTAACCAAACCGGTGTCCGTATATAATTTTCTATCCTATGGCCAAGTGATTAGTTATTTCAATTAAATGTGAGGGATGAATATCATTTAAATCAAATCACAGTGTCATATGTATGCATAATAGGATATATATAAGCATATAAACATCCAAACATTTAAATATCAGCCAATAGCATCCATCGAAATACATCATCCAATAGACAGTACAATTCACGGCAATTTCATAGTTATCGATATTAGGTAATTTAATCGCAATTAAAAATTTAATTTCAATTTGACTGTCAATTTTAAATTTCCTAGCATTAAATTCAATGACAAATCATCATCATTTAGATTAGTTTATCAAACAACAATAAGTAAAATTGTGTCACTCCATACTGTCAAATTTAACTAGCATAAAGATATTCTAGTACGTTGTGAGCGTTAGAAAACACTCACCTTGATATCCTGTTGTCACCGAGACGTTTCGGTTTGGAACTAAACTGGACGACTCCCGATTGTAACCCAAATTCCAACCGTCTCCAAATTCATCCAAACCTGTTTCATTTCGAAGCTCTCGCCATCGTGATCGCAACACAAAAAGTTTCGTTCCAATCGGACCTCGTATGTGAGAGTTATACATTTTATAAGATATCAACCGTTTTATTTTAAATCAAAAGCTAATATTTAAATAAATAAATAAGCCTCCACTACCTCCTCTTCCTAGACTCGTACCTGTACACGAAGACACAAATCAACCCACTTCTCTCCGTGCACAAACCCAGCGATATGGAGCTCCGATACACCGTTTGACATGCATTCTTCGCCAAACCTCTTCTCTTTGAAGTCTCCATCGTCTCGACCCCAAAAGAACAAACTCGGCCACACCTAGGGAATTGCGACCCAACCATTTCCTCTCGACCACGTTCACGTCGCACGCACGAAACAAGAGCTGCACCCCACCAAAATCTCGTCGAAGATGAAATCTTCCTCCACGAATCCAAAAACGATAACCAAAATACGAATCGATGCATGAATCCCTCAAAAATCAAAACCCTAGCCCAAAGCTCGACCGCGACCCATAGCCGTGCCTTCCCAATCTTGACCGTGCCTTACAAAACCACCACCAGATCGAAGCAAATGAAAAGTTAGGATTTTTAAAACTAGTTTCGCGGTTTTACGCTGAGTATATTGTGAGTAATTATTTTTCTAATTTGCCATTTTCTTTTAGTCTTTTTTTTCTTCACTGCCATCTGCATGCATCATAAAGGAGGGGAAGACGTGATGCCTTGCGTGCAGGAGGCATGCTACAGTGATTTGAAATGAAATAAAAGAAGCTGATGTGAAAAGTTGACTAGACAATATATTAATTTAAATTTCAAAATATCCCAATTTTGCAAATCAAAATCTCGAACCCCTATCGAGGTGTGCCGCTAGGCTTTTATAATGTTTTATCCACATTTCGAACACAATGGAACATGTTTCAGGGCCTAATTCGATCGTATGAGCGAGTTACGGAAATAAACGATCAATTTTAAATTAAATTGATTAAATTAAATTCTAAGCGTTTTGAGTTGCCACGGTCATACAACAACTCCAATTGCTATGGAAATTTAAACTTGACAAAAATAAACTATTACGGATCTAATAGAACTGGTTTCGTCTAATTTCGAGACTGTGCCCCGAAAAGCTATTTTTAACTCGTCGGTTAAATCGACGACTTTTCAAAATTTACAGAATTGCTAAAAGTTCCAATTTTAAAATCTTATTAAATCTATTATAATCCAAATAACTTACATTCACTTTGGAAATCAATTAGAATCATATTAGATCAAATTTCAGTTATTCACTCTATCCTCATACATTAAAATTTCAATATCAAATTAATCATATCAATTCGGAATTTGATTATTCAAGTATCTGTAATATTAGATTTAAACAAATTTGATTATTCGTAAATCACTATCTTTTGAAATATTCAAAACGAACTTATCAAATTAACTTTTGAAACAAATTCAAATTATAGAACGACCATTTCCATTAAACAGTTATTCGGTTCCTAGTATTTAATTATTTAATAAATTCCAAATATTAAATTTAAACAATTTAATATTCAATATTTGATGGATTTCTATATTGGATTTTAAATAAATTTTCGTTATCAGTCGATTACTTTATTACATCAAATGAATTCCACATTATTATTTAACTTCAGTTAGAGATAATGCACTTAACTAATATACACTTTAATTTCAATTGCAATTGGTTCCCAAATTCAATTCGACTAACTAAATGAATAGGCAACTTAAATAATTATCACCGTTAACTTTTAATTACACTTATAAGTTTATTATTTACAAAGAGGTGCCATAATTTCCTATATAATACAACTTCATCCCATTACCATTGACTATATATTATTTCAATTGATTTGGGATTTCATTCAATTCATAAATAATTAACTTGGATAAAATTTGTTGCAATTCATTCTAGTTATTATTATCATAAATAAATTACAAAATTTTAATTCTTCCCACATTAAATCAGGAAATCTTATTAAATTAAAAATTTTAATTATCGAAAATATACGGGTCGTTACAAGATCTTCATAGTAGGACACTCGAGTATCACATCCGGAAAACCAAAAATCAGAGAGAATAATATCGATAGAATGAATCCACAATGTGGCCACAGAGCGGATATCAAGTAGAAGGAACTTTCCAAATCTTTAGTTTGAAAATATTTATTATATAGTACCTTTTTCAAATCACTTTCAAATATCATACTTATATAAAGCCCATTATATATAATATTTCACTTTCAAATTGAATACTTTCCAAAATCAATAGTATATCAGGTCACACTTATATAGACTTCCACTATATAAGATTTCACTTTCCAAATTGAGTACCCTTCAAATCAATAGTTTTCAAATCAACTTCACACTTATACAAATCCATTTTATATAAGTTCGACAACTCCCAAATCAAGTACTTAATAATACAAAGTACTCAATTTCAAATTATTTCAATATCAATTCAGTTTCAAAATCATATACGATTTCACCAAGTTATTTCTTCAAAATTACATGTCTCCATTTTCAAAGTTTCCAAAATAATAGGTTTAGAAAATAATCCCGGTTTCCAAATTAACATAATTTAGGTCAAACAAATTCTTTTCCAAAATCATCATATAAATACCGGTTTTAAATTCCAATCAATTTTCAAAACCAAATATTTCTAAAAATCAATTATACTCAACATGGTTTCCAAATTTATAACTATCCCTTTAAAACCTTTAAAATGTTTATTTCGACTCAAAAGAACCAATTTTCCTTTTGCAAATTATTTACTTAACAAAAGTTTCAAATTTATTTAAATCACACTCTTCATACTTTACATACAAAACTAAACTTATATAGTTTATCAAATATTTTATACTCTTCGAAATTTCTTAGCTTTGAAAATTAAACCTCGATTTGGAAATGGTCGGACCTTCAAAATAGTCAGTGAAATAAAATTTCAAATCCAAGAGTTGGAAATCAGCAACAAATCAGTAAATCAATTCCAATAGATAAGGTTATACCAAAACAAATCTGAAACTCGACGACGGAACACTGGCTTACTTTAAATCATTTCAAATATATATATATATATATATATATATATATATATATATATATATATATATATATATCGAAAAATCAAATCGTCCTTGGGAATTTGGAATCAAAATTTGTTTCACAACATTACTCGCATAGCAAAGCTACTAGAGTGGCCTCTCCCCCACTCTGAAACTCGAAAATCAATGTCGATGATACGTGCACTCATCACCGAAATTATTTTCCAGCGATACAAGTGAGTTCTGGACTTCTACTTTCTTGAAACTTCGATGAAATCTCTTCGAAATAATTGGAATTCAGTCGAATTCATTTTAAATATTTTTTATTCAAAAAATATCTTTAAATGTATTATTATTATATATTTTCCAAAATCTTAAAACCTATTTCAAAATACCGGAGTTCAATCTCTCAAATTTCAAATTCAAAACCCTTCAATTACAAATCATTTTTATAAAAATCAATTTCTTATAAAATTTTCAAAATTTTAAATCCATTCGAAACTTCAAATTCTCATTTTAAATAGTATATACATTTCACTTTTACATAAAAATATGGTCATCCTTATCAAAATAATAACTTCGATGTATGCACAATTTCAAAATACAACCAAACATAAATTTTCCAAGGGATGATTCAAGAATGGATTTCAAAACAAAACAGAGATTAAAATTTGGGGAACCCTAATCAAATAGAATTCTGGTTCGAAGATAAGCTCGAATGAAGATGAGATAATTTAATTACCAAATAGAAGGTGGATAAGCCTATATAAATCGCGAGCGACCTTAATCGGTCAACCGTGACTTCTGGAATATAATCAATGCGGAAATCTAAGGCAAATCCACATTCGATCGTCATAGATACAATCCAGGTAGAGCAGAAGATAGATAGCATCGTAAACCGAGAATAAAGAAATCTCCGATGAATCAATGCCAATTGTAAAGGAGTTTCATCCCTTTATAAATCATTCAAAGATTTGCGGAATAGCCCTTTTTCTTATAGAGGTCATTCAAAGTGGAGTTATGGAATGTTCCGAAATCAAAGGAATACAAGTAGGGAAGACAAGACTGAATTTTAGAACAAGTGGGAGTGTTCCAAAGTTCAAAGGAATCCAAATCGATAAGAATCCTAACCAAGAGATTACTGACAAGGTGGATACAGAAGGGATGAAGTTTAGAAAATCTAGATTTCAAAATAAGGAAAAATTTATACCAATATAATCTTTGAATATTCTTTAAAATCATCTGAAAATCATTTTATACTTCAAAAATACATTCTCTCTCAAACAAATTATTCTGAGATTGATCTCAATCATTCTAGGGAACTTCCACCCTATCTCAAACGAGTTTTTTCTCCGCAGGCTATGGTTTGCCTAAAACCAAAGCTCTGATACCAAATGTAAAGACCCACTATTTTGGACTATTCAAATCGACAATAATCCTCACATGTCAGACTTGAATAATTCAAAATAACAGACTGTATTAAATTTTGAGCAAGTAAAATCAACCACAGAGTCACAGACATAGAAATATCAGAATAACTCGCGGCGGAAATAAAATACCATAGTAGTTCATAAAGCTACTATATACAAACTCTCAGAACATATACAAAGTATCATAGTTTAAAAATGGATACAATAGCAGTCTGGATACATAATCAATAATACAGAAGCAAATATCGAATAGAAAAAACCTGGATCAGAAACAGACGAACAGATAGACGGATAAGCTCCAGCAAATCTCTAGCACGAGAAGGTGAATCCAAAGCTGTGACTCTCAGGCTGACCCAAACGTAAAGTAAAACACAAAACACTCGAGTCAGGACATACATACTTATACAATGTTAACCAACTCAAGTGAACTGTAATAGCAATGCACAATAACTTAAAGGATGCTTGGGATCGCCCACCCTTTAAGGATCCATTAAACCATCAATTATACAGAATGAAACGCTATCATAGAAATGTCCATATTAAAGTAAACCATGCAACTAACAGTGTAAATGTGACTAGGGTAGCGCAGAGCTGCAGTAATCGCTCACCTCTTGTCAGACTATCAAATTGAAGGTGTGCATCAAAATAATCACTAGGAAATCAAACGACATACAGAGAAGTATACCCGTGGTTATACATTTCAAATGTTTTACAATTTCAAATTAAAATCATTCATTTAAACCATTAAAAGTGAAGTAATTGTACTTACAAATGAAATATTCAATTCCCAAAAATTTAGCCTTTGCTTAGCTCATTTACTCACTTAAAAACCATAAACATTGAAAATTTCAGCATTTAGAAAATGCTGTAGTAAGTTATACTTGAAACAATTCATTTCAGCCAAAGACAGCATTTAAATAAAACTGCTGTAATATTTAAGTTCATTTGAACGGCTCAATTAGAAAAGACAGCATTTAAGTAGAACTGCTGTATTATTCAATCACGTTTGAAAACAGCTCATTTCAGCCTACTGCAGCACTTATCAAGTGCTGTTGTAGCCCTTTTATTAGATTAAAGTTTTTGGTTTCATTCAGCAACCACAATACTTACTAAGTGTTGTAATATGCCTTAGTCAAAATTTAGCTATAGTTCATTTGTATGAACTACAACACTTACAAAGTGCTGTAATATTATTTACTTCAGTTTTTAAGTTAACTTTAGAAATGATAGCATTTTGAAGTGTTGTTGCTTAATTTCCAGATTTTCAATGTAATTCCAGCAACAAATAAACTTTGATTTTAACCCTTTAAACATTATAAAAATCATATTTTAACACTCAAAAATGTTCATTAAAATACCATTAAATTATGATTTTTATAAAGTAAATTTCCTATAAATAGAATCAAATTATCAATCATTCACTTAATAAATTCAAGTGTAAAATTTTCTATTCTTCACACTTTAACAAATTAATTAACACTTAATTTTTTTATATTACCATTTCATGAATTAAACTTAATTTACATTTTTATTTTCTTAACTTAATTTTTATTTTAAACCAAACATCAATTTCAAAATTTAGTCATAATTCAAATTTCAACTTTACCATTCATTTATTTAACCCTTTTAACTCATAGAAAAATCAATAATACTTAATAAAATCATTTTAAATTCAAATTTAAATCAAATTATCATATTAACATTTTAAAATACTTTTTAAATTCTTGAAAAATATATATGAAATAAACACAGGTCTGTATATAATTTTCTAACCTAGGTCAAGTGATACGGATATATATCATTTCAATCCGCAATTTGCAAAGAAAAATCTGGGTTGTATCATTTCAAACCCGCAATCCCAAGTCAAATAGAAATAAATAAAAATCATTCAGGCCTATCATTTCAGCCCATAATGATTTTTCCCTATTCTAAAGTTCATTCGGGTATGTATCATTTCAACCCATAGTGATTCTATTCTAGCGGGAATTTGCAGTATGAGAACAGAATAAAATAGCAGTATAGCAACATATGGCAGTAACAGATCATATGACAGGTTGATAAACAGGGTTAAAATCATACAATTTATAACACATGCAGGTATAAAATGATATAATAATTCTACAGATTCACTTGCTATCGATTCACCATTTATATAAGTATAAATGTCATGAGTGTATACACACCTCTTTACGCTGGAGTTAGCAAATCAAAGCACACAAACGAATTCCAAAAAGCACGATAACGCGACTATAGACTCAAGTGGGAAGAGAGCCAAGATGTAGATCTTGTGAACAACACATAAACAAGATAATATAAATTTTTATTCAACAACAAATATATATGGAAACAATTTGAAATAAAAGCAACAAAGCACTACATAGTTTGACCATGCCTCAACTATCATATGTGCTCGAACGTGGGGTCATAAGTGCTCGGCCAAGGCTATGTCATAGGCTAGGATATGTCTAACAAACCGCATATTTATCGATTTTATACTTAAATATTTTATTTAAATATTTCATCATTAGTCGGATTTTAGTCTGAAAAGATGCTTTTTGCATACGGTCAAATTAGGACTCGAGACCCCTTCCATTGAGTTCAAAATACCATTTGCAACCTTTTGTAGTGTAAACATTGATATGTTTGGAGCTAGCTAAAAATTTGACCTTTTTCACTTTGGGTTTGGGTTTGGGTTCAGCCCAATGTTCTAACTTAATACCCCAAACTGAAACCCCCTCTTCATTCACTCCCTCTTTCTCTACTTTTCAGTTCTAAAGAGATTAGTGGTGAGTGGAATGGGAAATTAAAACTGAAGCCCTAGTTTTCTATTTGCAAATCAACTTCTAGCTCCAAATTCAAGAGAACCCATTGGTAAGCCTTCTCTTCACCTTCTCCAACTCCTTCTCTCTTGAATTTCGGAAATTCCTAAACCAAACTTTGGGAATGTTCTTCTTTTGAGCATAGATTCAAGCTCATTTGGATTGTGTTGAAGAGTGGTTGATTCTCCCTTTGCTTTCAAGCCTCTTCTATATCGATTTTGTGAAAAGATGAGATTTTTATCTCACATCTAAGTCTATGATTATCTTTGATTGTTAGGTGTGAATTCCCAGCACTTATTCATGTGCATTTGATTTTGATTTGGATTGGTTTTGTGAATATTCCAAATTTTAGTGTTTTGAGTTCAAATCTTCAAAAATCATAGCTTTGTTGTTTGAACTTGTTTATGGTGATGCATCGAAGAGCCTATAGGGCCGGGTTGCCATTTGGCATAAATCCCTAGCGCCATTGCTCGTTCGTTTGCGAATTGGACGAGATTGCATAGCAATCATATAGGCCGGAAAATTGCCCAAGCTCCAGTCAGTCGACTGGCTGTAGCTATTATGAATTCCGAGGGCCATTTGCAGAGCCATGGGGCTCTGTTTCCCTGCAGTCAGTCGACTAACTCTCTGAGTTCAGTCGACTGACCAATATCCTGCATATTTTCAGGGACTGTGATCAGTCGACTGAACCCATTGAGCCAGTCGACTGACCTACTCTTAAATGCCTATTTTGCCTATTTGGCTTGTGATTCCAGTTTTTATCGATTCGTTTTGATTCCTAATTGATGCTATCAATTTTTCGACTTTGATGACTTCTAATATGGAATTCTTGGAAATATCCATTTTGATGGATTTGATATCGATTTCTTTGGAATTAATTCACGTCTTCGTATGTGAATTTTGGTGATTGATTGTTTCTACAATCATTTTTGTGCTTTGTCACTTTAAAAAACAAAGGTTTCTATACTAGTAGTAAATATTCAATCTCTTTATCAAAGATTATTTAAACTCTATTTTCAATATCAAACTCGTTTATAAAACCGTTTTCCAACCTATTAGTATATAAAAGCTTTTACCTCACTCGTATGAGAAATCTAATTAAACGGCTTAGTAAAACGAGTGGTATGAAACGCTTGCGCTTACTTCGTCGGTTAATTCTTGGACTTGTTCGATTGAATCTCTTGTGACAATTTCCTAGTGGAGATCTACAATTTGTTCGTAAATATTTAAGTTAAGCTAGTGGGTATGGGACATGATGCTAAGCTCATATATTTACTAGCTTACTGTAATTGACACTTCTTGATGATCATGACGATCATTTTTGGTGATTTAGACTAGCAATATGCGATGTCCCTTGGTCTACGAGGGAGACTAAACCCCGTTTTGTGGAGTTTCGACTCAAATTGGTGGGGTAGCAACCCATGGTCTTCGGGCCGTTTGTGGAGCTTCGGCTCAATTTGTGATGGTTAACAACCATGGAATTAGCATTCCGTTTGTGATACACGTGTTGGCGAGCTTTATGCTCTCATTTGTGATAGGCCTTCCCCCTTTTGTGATTTCTGGATTTCTATTGATGATTTCTGGGATTTGTGCTTCACCAATTTTCGTGATTTTCATTGATAAGTTTTATCAATATTTGTGCATTGGTGAATTTGTGCATCATTGACTTTTGTGATTGACATTGATATAATTGTCAATATTTATGTTTTGGCGAACGAAATAAGGAGTATGACATTCCTTTTGATCTTTGAGAGGATTTTTGTGATATTGATTAATCTCTTGTTGATTTTCAATTACTTATTTATCACAGTTTGGCATTGTGATTATTATACGTTTAGTCATATCTCTTATTCTATATCATTTCATCTGATATTTATAGCTAGACTGATCCGTTTATTATTTTCTAATTAAATAATACTCGGGTCAGACCGAGATGTTACAGGTGCTTCTACTTGACTTCACATCCAGGATCATTACCTTGACTTTTGGCTAACTACTTAGGTTAGTAGTTTTTGTTGTATACACTTGTGATATAGACTCATGGTTGTATCCATATTCTTTTATATAGCACTGGTAGCTATTTCTTTTGTGATGGTGTGGATCTTGTTGACCACTACTTTGATGAACACTTTTATGTGTTATATATATTCATATCTATTTCCTCCTTTGTGATATGAATTATCTGTGACTGATTTGTGTTATGTTTATTTGTATATTTGTTTCCGAAGATTATATATAGCCATTGTGTAGTAGCTTTGAGTTTGTATCAGCATGTCAGATTTCCTCTTGAGATGAAAAGTTATATTTTTATCTGGCATAACGGTACTCGCACAAAGCAATTATACAGATGGTCGCTCCTCAACAGCCTTATTCTCCGTGCTAGTTGACAGCATTACTCCGTAGTGTTCTTGGCTAGCGTGGTTATAGAGGTAGGGCGTCACAGCTTGGTATCAAAGCCAAACTTCGGAACAATGTAGAATAATTTAGCAAGGATCACCGTCCTAAGTCCATCCTAGGAGTCGTACCTTAGGATTTAATTTGTGTCTTCGTACCGTTCTATCTTATTTTATTTTATGATTCCTTGTTTTATTTATCAAGGTTGCTTGATATTCATTTGGTGAATAACCTTTTTATTCTTCTTTCTTTCTTTCTTAAGGAAGGGAAATGGTTAGACTAGGCCGTCCCAGCGCCGGTCAATCTAGTGCTACACCCCAAGATGGAGTTTTTATGTCTGCCCAGCAGCTTCTTGATTTAGTTAAGAATGCTCAAGCAGCTGGTTCTAATTCGGAACTAACTCATCCTAAGTCTGGATTTGCACGCTTGTGCAACGATTATACCAACTTGGGTGGGAAACCATTCAAGGGTTCTGAAACTATTATTGAAGTCCAGGCTTGGCCGAGATCAAGTGATCGAATCTTTTCTCGCATGAATCTTATTGATCACCGAGTTCAGGTGGCTTCTAGTATGCTCCAAGAAAGAGCATTGGACTGGTATGAACTTCTTATTTTTGAAATTAATGAAACGGATCTCACCTGGGGGCAATTCCAGGCACGTTTCTAATTAAAGTTTGTGCCAGAAACTGAGAAGGTGACTTTGGATTGCCGTTTTATTGACCTTGTTCAAGGTGAATCTTCTGTGACTGACTATGTCGCGTCTTTTGAATCTCTCTCTAAATATGAGGTTGAGTACATCAACACAACATTGAAGAAGAACCAGAGATTTGTCTATGACTTAAACAAAACTCTCAAGAAGCCATTACTTCTAAAATTAGCAGTTTCTTTTGAATAACTCATTGATATCGCTCTTCGTCTTTGAAGAGGCAGATAGGGAAAGTGATGTTGAAGTGGTGGGTCCCAAACCAAACTTCAACAACAACAAGAAAAGGCCTAACAAATTCAAAGGTCCTTATCCCAACAAAAAGGGGAAGCGAGAAACCCCTGTGGCAAATACTTCTTCCTTTGGTCGTGGAGAATGCTATAATTGTGGTTCAATGGACCATTATTCAAATAAGTGTTCGAAGCCTTTCTCTTGTCGCTACTGCAAAAGTCCCGGCCATGTTATATCTTCATGCCCCAAGCTTGAGGGCAAGAAGGAGGGAAAGTTAAATGTTGCTCAAGCCCCTGGCAACACATCTCGTAATCAAGGTATGTCTCATTCTATCCTTGATGGCATTATTATATTTCGTGATCAACCTATTCGAGTTCTTTTTGATACGGGTGCATCCCATTCTTTTATTTCAAAAGAACTTGTTGATACTTTTCTTTAAGTGTTGTTGCTTTAATGACTTCTTTGAGAATTTTAAATCTAGTTGGTGGATCCACAACTCTTAGTTTGTTTTGTAAAGATGTCAAGATTATTTTGTGTGATTTTCCTTTCCTAGCCGATTTTCATGTCATGCATTACTTAGGATTTGGAATGATTTTTGGAATGGATTGGCTTAACCGTTATGAAGCTCATATCCTATGTCCTGAGCGGACTATCCATCTTCAACATCCTCAATCTGTTAAGCAGATTTGTATTATTCTCAAAGATTTGGATTCCACTTTATATGCATCTTTATATTCTTTAAATCCTCGTGATGATGATAATGATGATGAGGAAGACGTCATTTCTCTTATTCACGCTGTTCGTGAATTTTCCGACATATTTGAGCCCGTATTAAGATTACCACCTAAGTGAGCAATTGAGTTCATAATTAATCTTACCCCTGGAGCTCAACCTATTACTCGTCCTCCTTATCGCATGTCCAACAAAGAAAATGAGGAGATACGCATGCAATTATCCGATTTGGAAACGAAGCAATTTATTCGCTCTAGTTCCTCGCCTTGGGAGATTCAGCTATTTTCGTGAAGAAACCGATGGTACACTTAGGTTTTGCGTTGACTACCGCAAGCTTAATGATCTTACTATCAAGAATAAATATCCTTTACCTCAGATTGATGATCTATTCGATCAACTTAGTGGTGCTAAAGTCATTTCACAATTAGACTTAGCTACTGGTTTTCATTAGCTTCGTATTGCAGAGGATAGCATTCCTTTGACATCGTTCTGTATTCGGTATGGATCTTATGAATGGCTTGTTATGCCATTTGGGTTGACGAATGCCCCGGCTTATTTTGTTGACCTAATGAACCGAGTTTTCAAAGACTTCCTCGATCGATTTGTTCTCATCTTTATTGATGATATTCTTGTGTATTCTAAAATCGAGGAGGAGAATGAAAAGCATCTTTGAATTGTGTTGGAAACTCTTAGGAGTAATCAATTAAAGGCAAAGTTTTTTAAATGCCACTTTTGGCAATCTCCTGTGAAGTTTCTCTGTCATATTATTTCCTAATTCGGAATTTCTGTGGATCCTTCAAAGATTGAAGCGATTCAAAGTTGGAAGAGACCGGAGAGTGTAACGGAAATTCGTAGTTTCCTTTGATTGGTGGGTTATTACCGTCGTTTTATCAAAGACTTTTCTAAAATTGTCGTGCCTCTCACTAGCTTAACGAAGAAAGGTGTTAAATACATTTGGTCGGACAAATGTGAGACTTCTTTTCAGAAACTAAAAGAACTCCTTTCTGATGCTCCTATTCTTGTTATTCCCGAGGGGAATCAAGATTTTATTGTTTATACTGATGCTAGTCGCATTGGTTTGGGTGCCTTTCTTATGCAAAAAGAACGTGTTATTGCTTATGCATCTAGGCAGTTGAAGCCAGCTGAGACTAGATATGCCACTCATGATTTAGAACTCGTAGCTATTGTTTTCTCCCTTCGTATTTGGCGTCATTATCTTTTGGGAGAAAAGTTTATTCTTTATACCGACCATAAATCTTTGAAATATCTATTTTCTCAAAAAGAACTTAATTTGCTTCAACAGCGTTGGTCAAATTTCTCGCACCTTATGATCTTGATATTCTTTATACTCCTGGAAAGGGAAATCGAGTTGCCGATGCACTTAGTCGGAAGAAACAAGCGGTTGTTTCCATGATGATATCCGAATGGAATGATCTCGAGGTTTTGTCCACTTGTGAAATTCAAGGTCATGTTTCCGACTTGTGTTCATCTCTTGTTTTGTGTAGCCTTGAGGCCCATCCTTCTCTTTTAGACCGCATTCTTGGAGCTCAAAGGCTAGATCCTGAATTGGCTCTTCTTGGCCAAAATATTAAGGATAAAATTGATATTGAAGGTTTGAAAGACTTTGATATCGATTCTCGTGGTGGCATTTGGAAATTTGATAGACTTATCGTGCCAAATATTAGTGATCTTCGTAAAGATATTTCAGAAGATTCTCATCGTTCTAAATTTACCATTCATCCCGGTAGTAGTAAAATGTACACGGATATGAGGCGGCTTTATTATTGGGAGGGAATGAAATCTGATATTTCTAACTTTGTTAAGTGTTGCATGACTTGCCAACTTGTCAAGGCCGAACATCAAAGGCCCGGTAGGTTATTGCAACCGTTAGAAATTCCAATTTTGAAGTGGGACCAAATTTCTATGGATTTTATTGACGGCCTTCCCCGTTCTCGTTCGAGGCACGATAGCTTATGGGTTATAGTTGATAGACTACTAAATCCGCCCATTTTATTCTCGTTCGGTCCAATCGAACCATTCCTCTCTTGGCCAAGCTTTTTATCAAAGAAATTGTAAAATTACATGGAGTTCCTACTTCTATTGTCAGTGATCGTGATCCATTGTTTACTAGTGGATTTTGGAAGAGTCTTCAAAAAGCTTTAGGAATGAAGCTTAATTTTCGCACCGCTTATCACTCTCAGTCCGATGGAAAAACTGAGCGTGTGAATCAAACTCTTGAAGATCTTCTTCGAGCATGTGTCCTTGATTTTGGTGGAAGTTGGAAAGATCATATTTCTCTTGTTGAGTTTTCCTATAATAATAGCTTCCAATCTAGTATTGGTATGGCACCTTTCGAGGCACTCTATGGAAGGCCATGCCGATCTCCTTCTTGTTGGCTTGAGGCCGGTGAGAAGCTGGTTTTAGGTCCAGATTTTATTCATGATTCCACAGAAAAGATTGACCTTATTCGTCATAGGATGAAAGAAGCCCAGAGTAGACAAAGATCCTATGCCGATAACCGGAGAAGAAAATTAGAATTTTCTGTGGGAGATTTTGTGTTTGTTCATGTTTCACCTATGAAGGGTGTTGTGCGTTTCAGTCGAGGGAAAGTTAGCACCTCGATATATTGGTCTGTTTCCTATCACCAAACGTATTGGTTCCGTGGCATATCGCCTTTTATTATCGTCTCAATTTTTTGCTATTCATGACGTGTTTCACGTTTCTCAATTACGGAAATGCCTTCGAGATTCCGATTCCATTCTTGAGCCCGGTATTGTGGAAGAAATTGAACTTTCACCTAATTTGACTTATGAGTAACATCCTATTCGTATTATTGCTTCGGAGGTCAAAGGGCCTTTGAAATAAATATGTTTCTCTTGTTAAGGTTCAATGGTCCGTGAATCCTAAAGATTGCTCAGGGGAATATAGAGAATTCATCGAGCGAACACATCTGGACTTACTTGCTCATGCTCTTTGAGGTGAACTTCTTATTTCAAATTTCTATTGTGTTGATATGCTTTTATGGTTGCTACTTTATGTTTCCATCTTATATATTGCGAGGACGCAATTTCTTTAAGGAGGGGAGTCTGTAACAACCTGCATATTTATCGATTTTATACTTAAATATTTTATTTAAATATTTCATCATTAGTCGGGTTTTAGTCCAAAAAGCTGCTTTTTGCATACGGTCAAATTGAGACTCGAGACCCCTTCCATTGAGTTCAAAATGCCATTTGCAACCTTTTTGAGTATAAACATTGATATGTTTGGAACTAGCTAAAAATTTGACCTTTTTCACTTTGGGTTTGGGTTTGGGTTCAGCCCAATGTTCTAACTAATACCCCAAACTGAAACCCCCTCTTCATTCACTCCCTTTTCCTCTACTTTTCAGTACTAAAGAGATTAATGGTGAGTGGAATGGGAAATTAAAACTCAAGCCCTAGTTTTCTATTTGCAAATCAACTTCTAGCTCCAAATTCAGGATAACCCATTGGTAAACCTTCTCTTCACCTTCTCCAACTCCTTCTCTCTTGAATTTCAAAAATTCCTAAACCAAACTTTGGGAATGTTCCTCTTTTGAGCATAGATTCAAGCTCATTTGGGTTGTGTTGAAGAGTGGTTGATTCTCCCTTTGCTTTCAAGCCTCTTCTACATTGATTTTGTGAAAAGGTGAGATTTTTTTCTCACAGCTAAGTCTATGATTACCTTTGATTGTTGGGTATGAATTCCTAGCACTTATTTATGTGCATTTGATTTTGATTTTGATTGGTTTTGTGAATATTCCAACTTTTAGTGTTTTGAGTTCAAATCTTTAAAAATCATAGCTTTATTGTTTGAACTTTTCTTTGGTGATGCATGAAGAGCCTATAGGGCCGGGTTGCCATTTGGCATCAATCCCTAGCGCCATTGCTCGTTCGTTTGCGAATTGGACGAGATTGCATAGCAATCATATAGGCCGAAAAATTGCCCAAGCTCCAGTCAGTCGACTGGCTGTAGCTATTATGCATTCCGAGGGCCATCTGCAGAGCCATGGGGCTCTGTTTCCCTGCAGTCAGTCGACTGACTCTTTGAGTTCAGTCGACTGACCAATATCCTGCATATTTTCAGGGACTGTGATCAGTCGACTGAACTCATTGAGCCAGTCGACTGACCTGCTCTTAAATGCCTATTATGCCTATTTTGCCTATTTGGGTTGTGATTCCAGTTTTTATCGATTCGTTTTGATTCCTAATTAATGTTATCAATTTTTCGACTTTGATGACTTCTAATATGGAATACTTGGAAATATCCATTTTGATGGATTTGATATCGATTTCTTTGGAATTAATTCACGTCTTCGTATGTGAATTTTGGTGATTGATTGTTTCTACAATCATTTTTGTGCTTTGTCACTTTAAAATACAAAGGTTTCTATACTAGTAGTAAATATTCAAACTCATTATCAAAGATTATTTAAACTCTATTTTCAATATCAAACTCGTTTATAAAACCATTTTCCAACCTATTACTATATACAAGCCTTTACCTCACTCGTATGAGAAATCTAATTAAACGGCTTAGTAAACGAGTGGTAAGAAATGCTTGCGTTTACTTCGTCGGTTAATTCTTGGACTTGTTCGATTGACTCTCTTGTGACAATTTTCTAGTGGAGACCTACAATTTGTTCGTAAATATTTAAGTTAAGCTAGTGGGTATGGGACATGATGCTAAGCTCATATATTTACTAGCTTACTGTAATTGACACTTCGTGATGATCATGACGATCATTTTTGGTGACTTAGACTAGCAATATGCGATGTCTCTTGGTCTGCGAGGGAGACTAAACCCCGTTTTGTGGAGTTTCGACTCAAATTGGTGGGGTAGCAACCCATGGTCTTCGGGCCGTTTGTGGAGCTTCGGCTCAATTTGTGATGGTTAAAAACCATGGAATTAGCGTTCCGTTTGTGATACACGTGTTGGTGAGCTTTATGCTCCCGTTTGTGGTAGGCCTTCCCTCTTTTGTGATTTCTGGATTTCTATTGATGATTTCTGGGATTTGTGCTACACCAATTTTCGTGATTTTCATTGATAAGTTTTATCAATATTTGTGCATTGGTGAATTTGTGTGTCATTGACTTTTGTGATTGACATTGATATAATTGTCAATATTTATGGTTTGGTGAACGAAATAAGGAGTATGACATTCCTTTTGATCTTTGAGAGGATTTTTGTGATTTTCATTAATCTCTTGTTGATTTTCAATTACTTATTTATCACAGCTTGGCATTGTGATTATTATACGTTTAGTCATATCTCTTATTCTATATCATTTCATCTAATATTTATAGCTAGACTGATCCATTTATTATTTTCTTATTAAATAATACTCGAGTCAGACCGAGATGTTACAGGTGCTTCTACTTGACTTCACATCCAGGATCATTACCTTGACTTTTGGCTAACTACTTAGATTAGTAGTTTTTTTTGTATACACTTGAGATATAGACTCATGGTTGTATCCATATTCTTTTGTGATAGTGTGGATATTGTTGACCACTACTTTGATGAACACTTTTATGTGTTATATATATTCATATCTATTTCCTCCTTTGTGATATGAATTATTTGTGTTATGTTTATTTCTATGTTTGTTTCCGAAGATAATATATAGCCATTGTGTAGTAGCTTTGAGTTTGTATCGGCATGTCGGATTTCCTCTTGAGATGAAAAGTTATTTTTTTATCTGGCATACCGGTACTCGCACAAAGCAATTATACAGATGGTCGCTCCTCAACAGCCTTATTCTCCGTGCTAGTTGATAGCATTACTCCGTAGTGTTCTTGGCTAGCGTGGGTATAGAGGTGGGGCGTCACAATATGGATCTAAATAGGCACGGCAAGAAAGTAGTGGAGAAGTGGAAGTTACAAGGTAGGGAATACAATGGGTTAAGGCAAGTAAGTGGAGATTGGTGCAGCAACAAGCCTCGGCCTGAGGTGATGTGGGCTCGGTCATGCAAGTTGGTTGTCAGGTGGTGGCTGGAGAGTTGGCCAGAGGTGGTGGAGGAACTAGTGGCGGCGGCTAAGGGGGTGGTCAAGGTGGAAAATGAAGGGGATGTGGTTTTAGAGTTCGGCTATGACATTAGCATGGAGTTTTGCAATATTTTATGGAGTTTTTATCAAGGGGTTGTCACAGCTTGCATTGGTCAGAGGGGGTTTGTGGTGTGGCCGTGGATGGTGGTGGTGCTGGACGGTGGAGGTGGTGGAGAGGCTATGGCCAAGTAGGACTATGGCAAAGTGTGGCAAAAATATAAGTAAAAAGAAGAGGACAGGTAGAAAAAAATAGGAAGAAGACATTACCCAAAAAATTTCAGAAATGCTTATGGCCGAGAGAAATGAGATGCAAGTGAGACGTTTCTCGCATGAAATGAATAAGACAAGTTACGGCCAAGAGATGTGGTGAACGGCCAAACAATGAAAAAGCAAAGTATTTGAAAAGTCATAAGCAAATGAAGAGTTTTTGTCTCTTAGAATTTCCATTTTCTTTAAATCGAATAAAAACAAATGCAATTGAGAAAATGAATTATAAAATGAAAAAAAGTAAAATAAAATGAAAATAAATAAATAATTTAACGAAAAAAATAAAGAAATAGATTAATAAATTGGAACTAAATTTAGAAATTGCAAACAAAATACAATTAACTTTGGAAAATTATGACTATGCTTATAGAAAATTTTAAAATAAAATATATGCATAACGTGTCATGTTACACAAATATACACAAATTAGAACAAACAAAAATGTTATTTATATAAATTAAAATAAACAATTTTGTTAAATTAAACAATTTACACACAATATTGTAAAAAGCATAACTTTCACAATATAAATCAGATTTCGACGAAACGAAGAGCAGTATTCTTAAAATTTTATTTACTTTCACAATAAAAGATAAAATTTGAAAATTAAAATATTTAAATTTTAAATTTAAAAGTCAAAGTTTGACCATATTGACCAAAATCCATATTTTTGGAAATATTCTATTTATTCATGTTTGAAATTATAATTCATATAAAAATCAAAATTTTATATTTAAAATAACAAAATTGATTCATTTTAATAAATAAAATAAAGTTTTTAAATTAGGAATTTCAGTTAAAATAATTAAAATATACAATTAAAATAATCACAAAATACAGGGTTGTTACAAATGTTGTATAAATTGTAATAATGTATAGTAAACAGCTTCATGAACTATTTACTTGATTATTATACTTTGTCATTCCGCTGCACGATTCAGTGTTTATTTCTTTTTCTTCTCTTATTTTTTAATTAACCTCATTGATTATCAATGTTCTTGATTGTTTGAATTGGACTTTTGTGGATTATTGCGAATTTAAACCTTCTGAAATGTGGGTTGTCACAACTTGATTACAATGGAGTCTAGAGTAATAAGTAGCATAAAGATCTTAAAATGAACCAATAGGTCTATATTTATAGGGTGAGATGACGAGATGTTTCGCTAAAATGTGGACAGTAGTGTAACAACCGTGATTTTATTACCGTCGTAATAAAAATTTAATTTTTTAAATTAAAATATGAAAAAGAAAATTTTGCAAATGATTTCAAAGTTAGTTGAATATTTTCTTATGGTAGCACTTGAGAGATGAAGTGCTAATTTTGCCCTTCACGTGCGTGTGAAACTAGTCCAATTCAAAGGCAAAAATTTGTGACTGTTGTTAACAATATTTATAAAACAAAAGTCTATAGCCTTGCTTTTATGTCATCATCAAAGCTAGTGGTGTACTCCTGCAAAGCACGTTCTTCCTTTAAATGCACTTGTACAACTTCTGCCAACTTATATTTTATTTTGACTTATATACAAAAATGAAAGAGTAAAAGTATAGGCCTGCAACATTTTTTTTCAAAAACTTTCCAGTTGCTGCATTATTTTTATTCCACATTCTTCAGTAGCTCGGTTGAAACTCTAATGGTGGTTCAAATTTAGCTCCAATTGATTCCTATTTGCTAACTGATTTTGAAGCAAATATAAGGTGAGTGCCACACTCACATTTCTAGTTTAAAATCTATGTTATCCATTTTATTTGGATGCTTTTCTGTAATTTACTTCTTTATACCTGAGTGCAAAGTATAAATGAGACCAAGTCACCTTCTTGTGTACTTTTGGTGTAAGTGCGTCAAGAATTTTAGTATGCATGTGTGAAACAATTGTGGTGTGCGTGCATCGAAAATGAATTCAGGTCAGGGTCATTTTGTTTTATAATTTTGGCCGTCTGCGTATATGTTATAAATGAAAATGTACATGTAGTATAAAGGGTGATTTGCGTGCATGAGAGTAAAGTTTAATTTGTTCATTCTTGCATGCATGCGAGGTATACCCCAAATTTGCATGTGAAAAGCTTTGGCCAGACCACGCATTTGTTTTGTGTACTGATAGTAGTATCCAGATAGTAGTACACATTTTTTGTGTTATAGTTTTATTAACTTCATATTTGCATGAGAGTTGCATTTCACAAATCAACGTTTCCAGGCATTTTCCTTCATTCACGCGTTGCCTGTACTTTTACACTTTGTTAACTTCAACATTTACGCGCACAGTTCATTCTTGCGTAAAAATTCCATATGGCCAGGTCAAGAGTTGCGTACGTTCCAAAATTTCACATAAGTTGGTCAGGCTATTTTATAATACACAATGAATTCGATGCCAGTGCATGCAATGTACAAGAATCTAGTTCCAGACCATTATATTATTTATTCGTGCATGCATGATTTGGTGCAAATTTGTAGCATGCGCAAATGCATGGTCCTGACATCATTTTCGTATTAGTAAATTCTAAGTGAACATGCGTCCATTTGTATACGATTGAAGTGGTCATGTCCAGACATTGTTCTAACCTTAATTTCATTATTTCATTTAGTATGTGCGCATTTGTAGTATTAGCCAAGTCAGTGTTTCTCATCACACACATAAATATAGATCCAGGTCATAATTTTCATCAAGCACATGAATATAAGTCCAGGTTATTATTTCGGCACCTTCTTGCATGCATTTTAACTTAGCATGCTCAAGTGAAATTTCAATACAAAAATATAGTTCTTGGTCATGTTGTCTGTTTACTTTATTTTTTAACCATGAAAACTACCGTCTGCGTGTAGTATTGTGTTGTGTATAAATTTAATGTCCAAGCAACAGTGCGTGTATGTGTCATATTATATATTGCATGCAAATAGGTGAAGCACGTGAATTAGTCACTAGATTTCTAGTCCAGTTGCTTTAAAACTTTTGAGTATAATTTAATTCTTGCATACAAGTGTATTGTTCAGTGCAATGTTTGAACGCATATATAGTAATGCAGTCCACCGGTTAATTTACGTTGAACCGGTGTTTTGTTTTGCAACGTATTTTGTTGCCGTTATTTTTATAACGGATTTTTACTTTGGTACTATATTTTTAAAGCGTGTTGTTTTAATGAGATTTTTGACGAATAAAAATTACGGTTGTTTTGACTTCAGTAACCTTCAATTTAAAGTGAATTTTTAAGCGGTTATCCCACAACGCTGATTTGATATCCGCTTTTACGGTGTTTTGTGAAGAGCAATTTCCTCGTTGAAATTGCTATAGATGTTGCTGTTTTAATCACGTGTTTTCAAATCGTTTTAAAATAAAATTGTTTCCCAAAAGTTTTACTGTTTGTGCTTTCAAATGAATGAGGAAGCGATTTAAATGCTTCAGCAAAATTGAGGACTATGAACCCTTACTCTTACTGATTCTTAGACGAGCCGACTTCTTATCGTCAGGAAATCACATCATCTTGAAGAAAGAAAGGGATAGAAGAAGAAAAGAAAGAGAAAGAAGAACACAAACAAAATCAGATACTCACAGCGGAACGAATGAAATATAATAAATAACATAAAATATTACATAGTATCTCACTACATCAGAGTACACAACTTATACAACGGATGTTAGATAGTTATAAACATCTGTCTAACTATACAACTCAAGTACAACAAATACAGATACCAAACAACACGGCGGAACCATAATATATCTACCCGTGGAAGCCTCCTGCTCCATTACTCCTCCAGAATTCGTCAAGCAAACCTGAATCACTTGACTACTCATACATAATATGAGTACCCAAGAGTTTAATACAACAGAAAATAAACACTCGGGTCAGACAAGGGTCTGGTGTGAGTAAACGGGTTAAAATTGCTTAATTTTAGAAAAACCTTTGAAAAGAAAATGTATCACGTAAGACTTCCCACACATAAACATGGAAAAGTTTTTACCTTACGCTAATCAAAACTTTTTATAGGAAATCCAGTGATATTATAATAGTGTCTAGGGTTTTCAAAATAAAATACATAAATAGCTGGAATGCTTAATCTCACGTTCCAACATAGTGGGGCACAATCAAAACCGTACAGGCACTTATTGGATTTTGGTTTCCATCAATGGCAGGGCTACTGGGGTACCGACCGTCACAGTACGTGGTCTAGATCGCGGTACCGAGAAGTACCCCACTCGCTACATCACAAGGCCGGAACCATTCCTTACTGAACAGTCCCGAACGAGACCACCTCGTAGTTGGCGCGACCAACCACACACTAATCCGAAATAGAAAGGGACCTCTAGACAGGGCTAAATCTTGCTCTCCAGTGGGAGCTACCCACGAAGCCTTGCTGCACCCCCTTGTTTTACCCATTCCTAGTTGATGAGGCTTGAGGCTGCGATTACCTTTATAGAACACATCTATCTTAGAATACTCATTGTCCACCTGACGATGTTCTGAAAGCATTCAATCCATACAAGTTCGTTCCGGGTTCGAACGAAACTGAAGGCACTATCTCGTTGCACTCATTTTGGAATCACCCTCAGAGTCAACGACCATAGCCCTGGCACTCTGAATTAACAACTCGAACCTATAAGTACTATTCCATCAAACTCGTTATGGAATCACACACAGAGTTATACTGACGTATAGCCCTTACGCCTCGATTCTTCACTTGCTCCACTTGGATTCACGACCTAACGTTAATTGGAATCAATGTGGTTGTCGGATTATCCAAATATGGAAACCCGATCCCGGTCTTACCGAAACCAAACGCCATTTTAGATGTCCAAGTTGTACTTAAGGGTTTAAACAATTTAAACTTATATACAGGATGATATATAAACAGATAGATGAATCACATTATCACAATAGATAGTTTATAACAACATTCATCTCACAACAGCATATCACGTAACAGAGATATCCGGTATCTACCACTATTAACCAACACCCAATATCAACCGACCATCCAATATCAGTCTCCAAATATTGATCATCCAATATTAATCAATCCATCAATATTGATAAATCATCCAAAACAGAATTTATTAACTCTTAATCAATAGGATTACCTAAATCCTTCTTCATTTATTTATTCCAAATAAATTAATCATCTCTAATGATCTTCCTTAATTAATCTTCCTTGATTAATTATATTTCATTACATTTAAGTAATTATTCTTAACCATATGCAATAATTAATCTTTAATTACTATCATTAATTACAATAATTTAATGATCATTCATTTACTTCATTTATTAATTAATTATAATTAATTACATTAAACCTTAATTAATTACAATTAATTAATCACACTTAAATTAATCACTTATATTAATCAATCTTGATTAATTAACAAAAGATCCTTATTAATTAATAATTTCTTTAACTAAATAAATAATTAACTTATAATTAATCATTCTATTAATCATAATCAGTAATTAACAATTTGTAATTACTCAACTTAATTGATTAACTTCTTAATTAATTAACTTCTAATTTAATTATATTAATCCTTGATTAATTAATCTAATTAATTAATCCTTAATTACTTCATTAAGTAATTATTAACAATTAAATTAATAAATAAATCCTTAATTAATTTCCATATTAATTAATTACACTTTAATTAATTACACTTAGTAATTAATCTTAAGTTAAACTAATTCATCAATTAATTAATCACATTAATTAATTAACTAAATAATTAAGTAATTAACTCTTAATTACCTGACAAGTAATTATCTCTAATTACTTCATTAATAACTCTTGATTACTTTCTTAATTAATTACCTTAACAAATAATTAATTCCATTATTAAATAATTCTTAATCCTTTAATTAATTAATTACTTCATTATTAATTAATTTCTATAATCATATTAATCAATTCTTTAATTGACATCATCAAGTGATTATCCAGTAATCGCTTCCATTAAAATACTCATGAGTAATTACCATTAATTACTTCCGTAAGTAATTAACTTCCTTAATTACATTCAACAATTAACCATTAATTACTTTATTAAGTGATTACACTTAATTAATCCATAATTAAGTGATATATAAATTTAAATAAACAATTAACTAATTATTTAAAATTAATTAAACAATTAATTAATTGGCTTATTTTATCTAAAATCCTTAACTAATTAAGAAAACATTATTCTTAACTAAACTAATCAAATCATATTAACAAGTATTCTTAAGTTAATTTCCCAAATAATTTAACCTTATTTATTTCCATAAATAAATTATTTGAATAATTTAAATCTTATTTATTCAAAGAAAGTTATTACACTTGGTTTACAAAATCATAATAGTAATCTTACTTGAAAAAAAAAGCATTTATAAATCATTTCCAAATTTAAAAAACTTTAAATTATCAAATTTTAAACTTATTTAATTCAATATAAATTGAAAGTTCTGTTACTAAAACGTTGCTTCAAAACTTTAACTTAAATCTTTGATTTAATAATTAAATTCAAATTCTCTTTTAAATTTGAATTTTAAACTTAATTAAGATAATTATTTTTAAAAATCAAACATCTTAAAACATTTTTAAATTTAAAATATAAATTCAATTTACATTTTAAAAAGATTGATTAACTTTTTCTTCTAAGAACAAGTTTTAACTTGAAAATTCTTTTCCTTTTATAAAGCTCAACTTGATTTATTTATTAAGAATAACATGTACAATTTGTAAACTTATTTTTTTAATATAAAACTTGAGCAATATACTAGCACAGCTGAAAGTCTCAGGTCAAACCCGAGTAAAATTACCAAAAGAACCCGAGCAAGTATCGAAGCAAACCCAACTCAACACGGCTTCGAGTCAAACACGCGAATATCCCGAGAGCTTCTTCAAGTTCCAATCGTACTCCCCAAACGAAATGCTCTAGTGCACACGAATGTGCATGATGCACATGAGCCACCACCCACGGCCATTTCAGGTCGTCGCGATCATCCCCTACAACCACAAATTCACACGCGAACCAAAATCCAGACCCAAATCGAAGAAAGCAACCACGAATCGAAATTCGACTCCATCACTCAAAACTGCAGAATAGCCGTACCCAAATTCCAACGCCTCAGATGAACGCACCACCACCAGAAGCTCTAGTAATCTCCCCCAAGCACCGCAGCATCACCGTGCCACCTTCCATCAACTTGCGATCACCCCCGGCACAATACCCTTGTCGCAACCATCGCGACAGTCCAGCCAAAAACAAATGCAGGAAAAAAAAATCCTATTTTGTTAAATTCCTAATTCCTCAGCTTAGAAAAATTTTAGGGTATTTTTCCCATGATCTATGATTCACAAACAGGCTTCAAACAAAATTCCGGCTTCGATTATCATGTCAATCAATGGCAATCACCAAAACAACCAAAAACATTCAAACCGAGAATTCAACTTAATTACATAGTTAAAAATTATGATACCAACTCTAAAAATCCTAACTTTCCAATTGAAACTCAATTATACATTCAAAACTAGAATTTGAAATTATAAAAAATTTGCCCAAACTTGATTTTTCGCTGCAATTTGAAAATTCCGAGTAACTCGTTCATTTTAAAATCCGATAATTATTCTTAGAAGATATATTATGTGTTTGCAAACAACTTTCATTCACAAATCATTGTCCAGTTCATGTTAAAAATCAAGTTATTTAGAATTTTGAAGGATTTGGACTGTTTTAAATAAACACAGTATCCATTTTTAAATCTTACAGGCAATTAAATATCTCGATTCAACATGCAATCCAATTTAATTAAAATTTTCATATAACATCATGATGTCATCATAAAATCCAGATGAAATCTAAAATCAAACTATTTTAAAAAATATTTTACTCATCTTTTTTCAATATGCAGGGAACAGGCAGTATTGATTCATTCTCCTGGCTTTGAACATCTACAGTGTTTTGCTGATGAAAATGGAAGCATGCATGCTTCAATTCATTTTAGAAGTTGAAACTGTTGATCTTGACTTGCAGGTTGAAACAAATGTTGATTTGCAGTTTGAAGTTTGCGGATTTGACCTTCATTTGAAATGCAGGTTTTGAATTGCAGTAATTTGATTTGAGTTTACATTTGATTTTGCTTTTGATTTGCTTTTGGAATTTTATTATTAGGTTTTGATTTTGGAAAGAAATGAAGGAGAAAAGAAAAGTTTTAGAATCTATAAAAAAAATGAACTCAGATTTTTTTTTCTTTTACAGCCGTTTGTTTACTTAAGTTTTTTTTTATTTGAGAAAAATAGAAACTTGCCACTTGTTCCTTAATTTAGACAAATGTCATTAAATTCACTTAACTACTTTACATGTGTTATATTCAGGTAATTAACATGTTTACACATGTCATTGTATTTTAATAAACTTTTATTTAATTTAAATGTAAATAAAACTGTAACGACCCGGAATTTTGACAGTATATTTTAATAAATATATAATCTAATTTAAATTAAATTCAAGCTCCTCAAGTTATAAACTGTTAAGATCTAAATCATTTGCCGGTTATATATGTGACTGTAAAGAAATTTTGGATTTGAAAATTTAAAATGGAATCTTTTAAAATTATTTATAACAAAATCTCTTTTATTCAATAAAATCAAAGACTCTATATTTTTATTCTTTGATAATATGCGTATGAATATAATTGTAGTTTTTAAATGATTATGTTTAACAATCATATGAATATTGAACATGGAAATCTAAAACATAAGTATAAAACAATATGAATGGTTATAACATAAACATACAAAACAAGTATAAAACATAATTATAAATTATAAAATGTAACTAAAGAGATAAATATACAAATATAAATTATAACTTGAAATATAAAAATACAAATATAGGTTATGAATCGATGTTTGATAATTAAACTACAAATAGGACAAATTTAGAAATCATAACCATAATAATCATACATGAACAACATAAATAAAATAAAATTAATATACTAACAATGACTATGTTAAGTTACTCAATATATATAAGGTAGGTTAGCCTAAAACATTAACTTGTGAAACCCATTTAAACAATACATAAATGCTGTAGAAACAAGTGTGCAAAAGAGTCAAGTATACATATTAAATATAAAATATATTTATGCATAATTTGTTACATACATATGTTCAAAATGTCTTTGTCCAGAAAAGTAAAATAAAAACAAAACTTATGTACTGTTGTAAACTTTATAGGCATAAGAAAACAAAATTATTCACTTCAATAAAATAAACAAATCTTTGTCTTGTATAAAAATAGCAAGAATCAGTAAACATTAATTACATGTTATCATAAATGAAGCATAAGCATTAAATTAGCACAACTTCTTGTTAAGCAAGTACTGCAGCCGAAATTTCTGAGATGGTTTCCTTCTGCAGTGTATAATACTTAGCCAATTAAAAAGAACATGGCAATACAAATAAAAACAGCCTAGATACAACCTATATTATTCAGTTACTTCTATATATGTCCATCATATTTTTAAGTTCGTTCATAAAAACATAACTAAACCTAAAAGTAAACCTAAGAAACGTTGTTGCTTTGCAAACTTAAATAAAATTCAAAACAGAAAAATTAAAGAAAAGATTCAGGATTCTTCTGCAGTATCTACAACATATCACCATCTGTTCAAAATTTTGTTCTTGTGAGTAAACTTATTATTTTCAATTTAAACTTGTATATTTAGCTTACAATTGGTGTGTGCTTTGATATCTGCTTAAATAAGTAGCCCTGAGTACTTTCTGTTGCTCTGATAGCATATGTAGCTGTTCTTCAGAAATTTTGAGTATCTGAACAAAGTAAAGCAAAGAAATGTGTAAACACTTCTTCATATAAATGTTTTGAACTTTGGTATTATTGCTAATTCAAGTTGTTTATCTTAAATCAAAGGCCTGCAACTTTGTTGAAGTTTAACAGTATTTTATAAACACTGTTTATTCAAATTACAGGTAAAAGGAATTAAAAGTCAAAAATTCGAATATTTAAATTTAGGAATTCAATAACATATTATGATTTCATACACATAGTAAGGATTTTTAACATAAAAAATATGATTTTTAAGCAAAGAAAATGAGAGCAGTTTTAAAAGGAAGCCGAATTGGATTCTTGTCAATTTTGGATGATTGGTTTAATTTTAACGGTTGTAATTTGATATGAAGCAAGCTTGTAGACAATTTAACACAAGAAAAATGCTAAAAAAATTATTCAATGAAGGAATTTTGGGTATGGATCAAAGATAGGGTTTGGTTCTTACATTTTTAATGCTCTGTAAAAAATTGGTTTTCGGCTCCATACGGTAATCGAGTTGAACGCGATTCCAGGAGAGGTTAGGGGAGAGTGTGGTCGAAGTTTAGGTGAAGTACCATCGCCCCAGGTGGTCGTCGTTGATGGGCCGAGGCGTTTTTCTTCCGGTGTGTTCGTTTGGACAGTTCGTGCTTCAGGTCCTTTTTTGATTTCGATAATTTCGTGCTGAGTTGAATCTCGATTTCGACTCTAGGGATGAATCGGTTTGTGGGTGATAGCGCGAGTTGCCGGAGGCGAAGCGAACCACCGTGCACGTGCACGGTGGTGAAGAGATGTCTGTCGATATGCTGGGATTGGCGCGTGCTCGTGCTCGAGGTACTTGGTTGTTTGCTTCGGGATTGTCTCCGAGTCGCTTGCGTGAGTTATGCACTACAGTTTTGTTTTAAACTTAAACTTAAAAAAATGAGAAGGGAGGTAAAGAAACAGGAAAAAGAGGAAGAAGATGGAGTGAGAGAGAGAGAGAGACGGGAAAAGAAAGGGATGGCTCGAGATTTACTCGAGTGGAATGGGGCCTGTCTCGAGTTCTCGCCCTAAGGTCTTACCTAAGTACTTCAAGTACGAATTAACAAAGATTAACATTTAATTTAGTAAATAACATTATTTGTTTTAAGTTAATATTTGTTTAAAATTTATTTAAAGGAAGGCTTGTAAAAAAGTAAAAATAAAATGATTAATGGTAAAGTTTATGGTAATTAAGAATATAAAATGCTTGTAATTAAATTAAAAACTTTAAATTAAATTTGTAATTAAAAATTTAATCTTGTGTTTAATCTATTCAACTTAAGAAAATTTAATTAAAGGATTAATAAATGGTAATTAATTTAGGTGATTAATTTAGGATTATATGATTAATAAATTGTTAATAATTGATTAATTAAAGTAATCTGTGATGATTAAATAAGTAATTAAATCTTATTAACTAATAATTAAAATCATTAACTAATGATTAAGAATCAATCAATTATACCGGTAATTAAGTAATAATTAATAAATAGAAGTTTAGTAATTAAATAATTAATTAAAGATTAGATGATTAATAAATTGATAATTAATGATTAACTAAGTAATTAATTGATCATTAATAAGTTAATTAATCAGTAATTAATTAAGCAGAATAAAGTAGTTTATTCTTAAGCAAATAATTAAGTTAAGTAAACCAAAACTGTTCTGGTAGGAATTGGTAATTCAGTTTGATTGACTTTGATATCTGTTTGATGATATTTCTGTGATATTTTGTGATATATTATGGATATCTGTGATAACTGTGTATGATTTGACTGTTATACCTGTTATGTGAATTCTGATATTAAATTGAACTGTTAAGTTAAATAGACAACTTGGCCCTTAAAATGGCATTTGGATTCCGATGAGACCGGGATCGGAAGAATCAATTTTGATTCTCCGAAAACCACATCGATCCAAATTAAACGATAGGTCGTGACTTATCATTTGGAGATCGAGATGGTGTTTCAGAATGCAACGGTTATCGTCGTTAACTCTGAGGGTGATTCCAAATGGAGTGTAACGAGATAATGCCTTCGGTTTCGTTCGAACCCGGAACGAACTTGTATGGATTGAATGCTTTCAGCACATCGTCAGGCGAATGATGAGCATTCTAGCAAAAATGTTCAATAAAGGTAATCACAGCCTCAAGCCTCATCAAACGGGAATGGCTAAAACATGGGAGATGCAACAAGGTTGGGTGGGTCATGCCCAAGCAGGACGAGGTATACCCCTGTCTAGATGTCCCTTTTTATTTCGGCTGTGTGAGCAGTTGTTGGCCACAACTGCGGGGTTATCTTGTTCGGGACTGTTAAGTAAGGAATGGTTCCGGCCTTGTGTTGTAGGGGGTCTTGAGTGATCCTCGGTACGGTGATCTAGGCCCCGTACTGTGACGGGCGGTACCCCAGTAGCCCTGCCATTGTTGAAAACCCATTTTCCCTACGAGACCCTACGGTTTTGTTTTGTATTACCCACTTTCGTGGCTAGTAGCTGGATTTAATAGATGTAACAATTTCGGCTATTTTCTGCTTACTTGAAAACCCTAGACACTACTATAATATCACTGAATTTCCTATAAAATGTTTTGGTTAGCGTAAGGTAAAAACTTACCCGTATTTATTTATGGGAAGTCTTACGTGATACCTTTATTTCAAATGATTTTCAAAGTTAAGCAATTTTAACCCGTTTACTCATACCAGACCCTTGTCTGACCCGGAGTTTATATTTTGTTTTTCATAAACTCTTGGGTACTCAAATTTTTATGAGTAGCCAAGTGATAGGTATTGGGAGTGTTGATTTTCTGGAGAAGCTTTTGGAAAGAAGACCAGACCTATATATCTATATATGTATTTCCGCTGTATAGTTAGTGTATGCTATGTTTTGGATGTATGTATGGACATATATGTATATGACAGTCCCATTATATGATATTGTATGACTTTGATGTATGTATAACTATGTAATAGTTATGTGATGTATTGTATTTTGTTCCATTCTGCTGTGAGATTCTGATGTTGTTATTCTTTCCTTCTATTCTTTTCTATTTCTATCACTTTCTTTCTTAATGATGATACGTCTTTCTGGGGTTAAAAAGACGGGTCGTCACAGTTGGTATCAGAGTGATAGGTCGAGCGAGTACCTAGGCTCTTGTGTTATTTTTATCTTTAGAGTGCGTATTTGTATTTTCATATAATTATATATAACTATCTAAATTTGTTGAGTTACCTGTTCAGGTGACCGACATGAGTTCCGGAAGAAGAGGTAGAGTTAGGCCCAGTACTTCAACCGATGATGGACAGAGTCAAAATGCTAGTGAGGCTGTCAATCCAGTACCGCCTCAAGTTAGTTTTGCAGCTTGATGCAAAGATTTCAAAAATCTCGGAGGCCAACCATTCAAAGGTTCAGAGTTAATAATTGAGGTTCAAGCCTGGATACGCTCTTGCGAGCGCATTTTCAAGAGCATGAAATTGTCTCATGAGCGTAAGAGGCAAATGGCATCGTGGCAATTGCAGGGTGGTGCAACAGCATGGTGGGATTCAACAATTGCAAATATTTCTGAGGATGACATTTCATGGGAGAGATTTAAGGAGTTGTTTGAGGAGAAGTTTATGCCGATGGTAGGGAGAACCCAATTGTATCAGAATTTTCTGTATTTGAAGCAAGGTAGCATGTCTATTTCGGAATATGAGACCAGATTCAACGAACTCACTTGTTATGGACCAGGACTCATCGATACTCCTCTTAAAAAAATGAGAAATTTGTGCAAGGATTGAGGCCTGAATTCCATGGAAAATTGACGGTGCTTCTGAAAGGATCTTTTGCTGATTTGTTTGATATGGCGTTGAGGTATGAAAGTTTGATGAGTAAGAAACCGGTGGCTCCAGTTGCAGCTTCAGGTGGGAATTTCACTAATCCGAATAAGCGGAAGTTCGATCCCAAATGGAGAAAGCCGAATAAGAAGAAACCTGGGAATAACAACGGACCTCGCAAATGCTACATTTGTCAACAGGAAGGACATTTGGCAAATAAATGTCCTAGAAAAGGATTCCAGCAGCAACAGCATCAGATAGGCCCAGGATCAGCTATGGTACAAAGATCATTGTGTTTTAATTGTCATCAGCCAGGACACATGATCAAGAATTGTCCACTTCTGCAGAGGGCACCTCAGAATAAAGTTTTTGCTTTGGAAGCCCGACCATCTTCTTCTTCGATGTGCAAAGGAGTATTAGAAGGTACTTTACTTTTAGATGGAAAATATATTAAAGTTTTGTTTGATTCGGATGCTTCCTTGAGTTTTATTTCTTTGGACTCTGTTGAAAAGTTTTCTCTTACCCCTAGTTCTGTAGACTATCCCATCTTGGTATCTAACCCTATAGGAGGGTTACCAAATTAGACACCATCTGTAAGGACTTGAAGATCTCTTATTTATCCCACAGTTTTTCTTGTGACCCGTTTGTGTTGAATTTTAAGGGATTTGATCTTATTTTGGGAATGGATTGGCTGGATAAGTATAAAGCCGTTTTGAATTGTGATGAAAGAACAGTTTCGTTGGAAATCGAACTGGGTAGAATTGCCAGAGTGTCGTGCGATAATTCTGGGATTCACTTGAGCAGTCTTTTGCATGGAATTGAGACTTCTGAAGAGAAGATTAAGGACATCGATGTGGTACAAGATTTTCCTGGTGTATTTGAAGAAGTTAAGTGTCTGCCACCACATCGAGAAATAGAGTTCCATATTGATTTGATTCCAAGAGCTGTGCCGGTGATTCAGCCCAGTAGGAGAATGGTTCCTAGGGAAAGAGAAGAGTTGATTAAGCAAACTCAGGATCTTTTAGAGAAGAGATTGATAAGACCCAGTTTTTCTTGTTGGGGTTCGGCGGCAGTGTTTGTGACTAAATCGGATGGATCACTGAGGTTCTGTGTGGATTATGGAGAATTGAACAAAGTGACTATCCGTAACAAATATCCTCTTCCTCGCATCGATGAACTTTTTGACCATTTGCATGGTGATTCCATCTTTTCTCAATTGGTATCTGTGTTCCTGGAATCTGTGTTCCGAATGATAGGGAGTTGAGGCAGGAAGTCTTATCAAAGAGTCATCGCTCCAAATTGAATATTCATCCGGGAATTTCGAAGATGTACAAGGACATGAGGAGAGTTTTCCGGTGGCCGAATATGAAAAATGATGTTGCTAGATTTGTGAACAGTTGTGCCATCTGCCAACAAGTTAAAGGTGATCAACAGAAATCTGCCGGGTTATTGCAGCCTTTGGAAATTCCAAATTGGAAATGGGAGATGATCTCGATGGATTTTATCGATGGTTTTCCTAGAACCAGGAAAGGAAATGATGGTATATGGGTTATTGTAGATCGTTTAACTAAGAGTGCCCATTTTATATCAGTTAAGGAAACCCGTACCGCAGTTTCTCTGGCAGAAATTTTCTTGAAGGAGATAGTTAGATTGCATGGTGTTCCAATCAGTATATTAAGTGACCGTGATCCTATTTTCACTCGCAAATTCTGGAAAGCTCTGCAATAAGCAAAGGGAACAAATTTGAGATTGAGTACAGCCTATCATCCTCAAGCGGACGGTCAGACGGAGAGGCTTAATCGAATTCTTGAGGATATGCTGCGGGATTGTGTTTTGGATTTTGGAGGATCTTGGGAGGACCATCTTCATCTAGTGGAATTCTCTTATAATAACAGTTATCAAGCGAGTATTAAGATGGCTCCTTATGAGGCTTTATACGGAAGACCGTGTAGATCCCCATCTTGTTGGATTGAATCGAAGGATCGTCTTGTGCTCGGACCTGATCTTATTCAAGAAGCTTCTGCGATGGTTGAGCTTATCAAGAAAAGGATGAAAGCTGCTCAAGATCGTCAGAAGAAATATGCTGATAGAAGACGAAGACCATTGGAATTTAAGATCGGAGACCTGGTTTTTGTTAAAGTTTCCCCAATAAAAGGTGCTATAAGATTCGGAAAGACGGGAAAACTTTATTCGAGATACATTGGACCATTTTGAGTGTTGGAAAGAATTGGAGCTGTAGCCTACAGGATTGAAGTGCCAGAGTGGATGTCTGGGATTCATAATGTGTTTCATGTATCGCATATGAGGAAATTTGTTCATGATCCATCATTGGTTGTAGAACCAGTAGTTCAAGAAGATTTGGAGGTTGAACCCAATTTAACTGTAGTCAGAAATCCAGTTAGGATTATGGATCGAGACGAGAAGCAACTCAGGAACAAAGTGGTGAAACTCGTCAAGGTGCAGTGGAGTGAGGATCCCAGAGATTGTACCTGGGAAACTCTTGATAGTTTTAGGAATGCTTATCCGGATTTATGTTCAGATAACTAGTGATGTTTGTTAGAGTAGACTGTTTGATTGTTTGTTATTGTATGATGATATGTATGTTTGGATTGTTAATATAAAAGCTTTTGAATTAACCGTTGATTTAAATTTCGGGGACGGAATTCTTTTAAGGGGGAAGGAATGTAACGACCCGGGATTTTGACAATATATTTTAATAAATATTTAATCTAATTTAAATTAAATTCAAGCTCCTCAAGTTATAAACTGTTAAGATCTTAATCATTTACCGGTTATATATGTGGTTGTAAAGAAATTTTGGATTTGAAAATTTAAAATGGAATCTTTTAAAATTATTTATAACAAAATCTCTCTTATTCAATAAAATCAAAGACTCTATATTTTTATTCTTTGATAATATATGTATGAATATAATTGTAGTTTTTAAATGATTATGTTTAACAATCATATGAATATTAAACATGGAAATCTAAAACATAAGTATAAAACAATATGAATGGTTATAACATAAACATACAAAACAAGTATAAAACATAATTATAAATTATAAAATGTAACTAAAGAGATAATTATACAAATATAAATTATAACTTGAAATATAAAAATACAAATATAGGTTATGAATCAATGTTTGATAATTAAACTACAAATAGGATAAATTTTGAAATCATAACCATAATAATCATACATGAACAACATAAATAAAATAAAATTAATATACTAACAATGACTATGTTAAGTTACTCAATATATATAAGGTAGGTTAGCCTAAAACATTAACTTTTGAAACCCATTTATACAATACATAATTGTTGTAGAAACAACTGTGCAAAAGAGTCATGTATACAAATTAAATATAAAATATATTTATGCATAATCTGTTACATACATATGTTCAAAATGTCTTTGTCCAAAAAAGTAAAATAAATAAAAAACTTATGTGCTGTTGTAAACTTTATAGGCATAAGAAAGCAAAATTATTCACTTCAATAAAACAAACAAATCTTTTTCTTGTATAAAAATAGCAAGAATCAATAAACATTAATTACATGTTATCATAAATGAAGCAAAGCATTAAATTAGCACAACTTCTTGTTTCAGCAAGTACTGCAGCCAAAATTTTTGAGTTGATTTCCTTCTGCAGTGTATAATACTTAGCCAATTAAAAAAAAACATGATAATACAAATAAAAACTGCCTAGATACAACTTATATTATTCAGTTACTTCTTTATATATCCATCATATTTTCAAGTTCGTTTATAAAAACTTAACTAAACCTAAAAGCAAACCTGAGAAACATTGTTGCTTTGCAAACTTAAATAAATTCAAAACAGAAAAATTAAAGAAAAGCTTCAGGAAAGTTCTTCTGCAGTTTCTTCAACATATCACCTTCTGTTCAAAGTTTTGTTCTTGTGAGTAAACTTATTATTTTCAATTCAAACTTGTATCTTTAGCTTACAAATGTTGTGTGCTTTGATATCTGCTTAAATAAGTAGCCCTGAGTACTTTCTGTTGCTCTGGTAGCATATGTAGCTGTTCTTCGGAAATTTTAAGTATCTGAACAAAGTAAAGCAAAGAAATGTGTAAACGCTTCTTCATATAAATGTTTTGAACTTTGGTATTGTTTCTAATTCAAGTTGTTTATCTTAAATCAAAGGCCTGCAACTTTGTTGAAGTTTAACAGTATTTTATAAGCACTGTTTATTCAAGTTACAGGTAAAAGGAATTAAAAGTCAAAAATTCGAATGTTTAAATTTAGGAATTCAATAACATATTTTGATTTCATACACATAGTTAGTATTTTTAACATAAAAATTATGATTTTTAAGCAAAGAAAATGAGAGCAGTTTTAAAAGGAAGCCGAATTGGATTTTTGTCAATTTTGGATGATTGGGTTAATTTTAACGGTTGTAATTTGATATGAAGCAAGCTTATAGACAATTTAACACAAGAAAAATGCTAAAAAAATTATTCAATGAAGGAATTTTGGGTATGGATCAAAGATAGGGTTTAGTTCTTACGTTTTTAATGCTCTGTAAAAAAATTGTTTTCGGCTCCATACGGTAACCGAGTTGAACGCGATTCCAGGAGAGGTTAGGGGATAGTTTGGTCGAAGTTTAGGTGAAGTACCATCGACTCAGGTGGTCACCGTTGATGGTCCAAGGCGTTTTTCTTTTGGTGTGTTCGTTTGGACAGTTCGTGCTTCAGGTCCTTTTTTGATTTCGATAATTTCGTGCTGAGTTGAATCTCGATTTCGACTCTAGGGATGAATCAGTTTGTGGGTGATAGTGCGAGTTGCCGGAGGCGAAGCGAACCACCGTGCGCATCCATGGTGGTGAAGAGATGTCTGTCGATATGCTGGGATTGGCGCGTGCTCGTGCTCGGGGTACTTGGATGTTTGCGATTATCTCCGAGTCGCTTGCGTGAGTTATGCACTGCATTTTCGTTTTTAACTTAAACTTAAAAAAAAAGGAAGGTAAAGAAACAGGCAAAAGAGGAAGAAGATGGAGTGAGATAGAGAGACGCGGGAAAAGAAAGGGATGGCCCGAGATTTACTCGAGTGGAATAGGGCCTGTCTCGAGTTCTCGTCCTAAGGTCTTACCTAAGTACTTCAAGTATGAATTAACAAAGATTAACATTTAATTTAGTAAATAACATTAGTTCTTTTTAAGTTAATATTTGTTTAAAATTTATTTAAAGGAAGGCTTGTAAAAAAATAAAAATAAAATGACTAATGGTAAAGTTTAAGGTAATTAAGAATATAAAATGCTTGTGATTAAATTAAAAACTTTAAATTAAATTTGTAATTAAAAATTTAATCTTGTGTTTAATCTATTCAACTTAAGAAAATTTAATTAAAGTATTAATAGATGGTAATTAATTTAGGTGATTAATTTAGGATTATATGATTAATAAATTGTTAATAATTGATTAATTAAAGTAATCTGTGATGATTAAATAAGTAATTAAATCTTATTAACTAATAATTAAAGTCATTAACTAATGATTAAGAATCAATCAATTATACCGGTAATTAAGTAATAATTAATAAATAGAAGTTTAGTAATTAAATAATTAATTAAAGATTAGATGATTAATAAATTGATAATTAATGATTAACTAAGTAATTAATTGATCATTAATAAGTTAATTAATCAGTAATTAATTAAGCAGAATAAAGTAGTTTATTCTTAAGCAAATAATTAAGTTAAGTAAACCAAGACTGTTCTGGTAGGAATTGGTAATTCTGTTTGACTGACTTTGATATCTGTTGGATGATATTTCTGTGATATGTTGTGATATATTATAGATATCTGTGATAACTGTGTATGATTTACCTATTATACCTGTTATGTGAATTCTAATATTAAATTGAACTGTTAAGTTAAATAGACAACTTGGCCCTTAAAAGGGCGTTTGGATTCCGATGAGACCGGGATCAGAAGAATCAATTTTGATTCTCCAAAAACCACATCGATCCAAATTAAACGATAGGCCGTGACTTATCATTTGGTGATCGAGATGGTATTTCAGAATGCAAGGGTTATCGTCATTAACTCTGAGGGTGATTCCAAAAGGAGTGTAACGAGATAATGCCTTCGGTTTCGTTCGAACCCAGAACGAACTTGTATGGATTGAATGCTTTCAGCACATCGTCAGGCGGACGATGAGCATTCTAAGAAAAATGTTCGATAAAGGTAATCGTAGCCTCAAGCCTCATCAACTGAGAATGGCTAAAACAGGGGAGATACAGCAAGGTTAGGTGGATCATGCCCAAGCAGGACGAGGTATACCCCTGTCTAGATGTCCCTTTTTATTTCGGCTGTGTGAGTAGTTGTTGGCCACAATTGCGGGGTTATCTTGTTCGGGACTGTTCAGTAAGGAATGGTTCCGGCCTTGTGTTGTAGGGGGTCGGGGGGGATCCTCGGTACGGTGATCTAGGCCCCGTACTGTGACGGGCCGTACCCCAGTAGCCCTGCCATTGTTGGAAACCCATTTTCCCTACGAGACCCTACGGTTTTGTTTTGTATTACCCACTTTCGTGACTAGTAGCTGGAATTTAATAGATGTAACAATTTCGGCTATTTTCTATTTACTCGAAAACCCTAGACACTATTATAATATCACTGAATTTCCTATAAAATGTTTTGGTTAGCGTAAGGTAAAAACTTACCCGTATTTATTTGTGGGAAGTCTTACGTGATACCTTTATTTCAAATGATTTTCAAAGTTAAGCAATTTTAACCCGTTTACTCATATCAGACCCATGTCTGACCTGGAGTTTATATTTTGTTTTTCATAAACTCTTGGGTACTCAAATTTTTATAAGTAGCCAAGTGATAGGTATTGGGAGTGTTGATTTTCTGGAGAAGCGTTTGGGAAGAAGACCAGACGTATATATCTATATATGTAGTTCCGCCGTGTAGTTAGTGTGTAACAACCCGCATATTTATCGATTGTATATTTAAATATTTTATTTAAATATTTTATCGATCGTCGGATTTTGGTCCGAAAAGCTACTTTTTGCAAACAGTCAAATTAGGACTCGAGACCCCTCCCATTGAGTTCAAAACGCCGTTTGCGATCTTTTAAAGTGTTAACTTTGATATGTTTGGAGTTAGTGAAATTTTGCTACTTTTTCACCTAGGGCTTTGGTTTCGGCTGAGCCCATTAACCCCACTTAACTCAGTTCCAACCCTTTCCTCTTTATTACTTCATTTCATATTCCTAACACTTTAAGCTTTAAGCACCAATGGTGAAAGAGAGTGGAAATTAGAAATCCCAAACCCTAGTTTCATTGCAAATCCAAGATCTAACTCCAAATTCAAAGAGAACCCATTAGTAAGCATCCTCTTCTTCTTCTCCAACTCATTCTCTTATCAATTTCAGAAATTCCTAAACCTAACTTTGGGAATTTTCTTCTTTTAAATCTTAGAATCAAGCTTCTTGTGTTGGATTTGAAGAGTGGTTGATTCTCCTTTGTTTTCAAGCTTCTTCTTCAATTGTTTGGGTTCAAAGGTGAGATTTTTATCTCACATCTTAGTCTATAACTATCTTCGATTGTTAGGTATGAATTCCTAACACTTATTCGTGTGCATTAGCTTGTGGTTTGGATTGATTTGGTGAATATTTCAATTTTTAGAGTTTTGGGTTCAATTCTTTAAAAATCATAGCTTTGATGCTTTGATCATGTTTTGGTGTTGAACCGAAGAGCTTATATGGCCGGGTAGTTGATTGACGTAAACCCTTAGTGCCGATGCTCGACCGATAGCAATATGGGAGAGTTTGGCATTCATTAGATTGGCTTGGGGGGTGTTGGCTACAGGTCCGGCCGACCGAACTCAAGGTCCGGCCGACCGACCTGCTACCCAAGCACTTCCCAGCCTCTGTTAGGAAGTGCAGGTTACAGGTCCGGCCGACCGAACTCAGGGTCCGGTCGACCGACCTGCTACCCTGAGCATTTCTGGTTTTTGGTCCGGTCGACCGAGCTCTGTAGCCGGCCGACCGAACTAATGCAATTTTGCCTATTTCGCCTAATTGCTTGAATTTCCAACTTTAATCGATTCGTGTTGTTTCCTATTTGTTGTTATCATTTATTATGACTTAGATGACTCCTTTTTAGGGATTTTTGAATATCCATTTCGATGGATTCTTTATCGGTTTCGTTGGAATTTTATTCACATCTTCGTATGTGAATTTTAGTGATTGATTTTTCCTACAATCTTCTTTGTGATTTGTCACTTTAAAAATATAAAGGTTTTCTATACTAGTAGTAAATATCAAAACTCTTTCTTCAAATGATTTCAACACTATTTTTTTACAAAGCTCGTTTTCTTAAACCATTTTCCAATCTATTAGTATATACAAACCTTTACCTCACTCGGATGAGAAATGTAATTAAACGACTTAGTAAAACAAGTGGTATGAAACGCTTGCGTTTACTTCGTTGGTTAATTCTTGGACTTATTCGATTGAATCTCTTGTGACAATTTTCTAGTGGAGATCTACAGTTTGTTCGTAAATATTTAAGTTAAGCAAGTGGTTATGGGACATGAAGCTAGACTCATATATTTACTAGCTTAGTGTAATTGACACTTCTCTTTGATCATGACGATCATTTTATGGTTTAGACTAGCAATGTGCGATGTCTCTTTGTCTATGTGGAGGACTGTTCCTCATTTTATTGATCTTCGTCTCATTTTTTTCATGGGTCGTACCTATCTAGGTGCGTCGATGTTTGTTTACACATGGGTCGTACCTTTCTAGGTGCGTCGATGTTTATTTATGCATGGGGTGTACCTTTCTAGGTGCATCGATGTTTATTTACTGCGTGGAGCAATCGGCTCAATAAGTCGGGACATGGGGAGTATCTTTCTAGGTGCGTCGATGTTCGTCTATGCCTGAGGCGTGTCTTTCTAAGTGCGTCGATGTTCGACTTTGCATGGGGTGTATCTTTCTAGGTGCATCAATTTTGACATTACATGGGATGTATCTTTCTAGATGCATCGATGTTTATTTATGCATGGGATGTATCTTTCTAGGTGCATCGATGTTTATTTATGCATGGGGCGTATCTTTCTAGGTGCGTCGATGCTAGAGCATGGGGAGTATCTTTCTAGGTGCGTCGATGTTCGACTGTGCATGGGGCGTGTCTTTCTAGGTGCGTCGATGTCCAGTTTATGGGATTGGCCATCCTTTTATTGTGATTTCTGGATTTCTATTTGATGATTTCTGGAATTTATGTTTCGCCAACTTTTACGATTGGCATTGATTTATATGTCATTTATTGTGGCTTGGTGAATGAAATTAGGAGTATGACATTCCTTTTTATCTTTGAGAAGATCTTTGCGATATTGATTAATCTCTTATTGATTTTTCAATTATTTATTTATCACAGCTTGGCATTGTGATTATTATACATTTAGTCATATCTCTTATTCTATATCATTTCTACTGATATTTATAGCAAGACTGATCTGTTTATTATTTTCTTCTTAAATAATACTCGGGTCAGACCGAGATGTTACGGTGCTTCTGCTTGACTTCTCTTCTGGGGTTATCATATGATCTTTTGGCTAACTACTTAGATTAGTAGTTTATTTTTTTGTATACATTTGAGATACAGACTCTATGATGTATACTTATTCTTTTATCTAGCACTTGTATCTATTCTTTTTGATATTGTGGATCTTGTTTGACCACTACTCTGATGTACACTTTCATGTATTATATTCATATCTATTTCCGCCTTTGTGATATGAATTATCTGTGACTGATTTGTGTTATGTTTATTTCTATATTTGTTTCTGAATACCTTTTTATAGCCACTATGTAGTAGCTTTGAGTTTGCGTCGGTATGTCGGATTTCCTCCTTAAATGAAATGCTTGTTATTCTATCTGGCATATCGATGCTCGCACAAAGCAATTACACGGATGGTCGCTCCTCAACAGCCTTATTCTCCATGCTAGTCGACAGCATTACTCCGTTGTGTTCTTGGCTAGCGTGGGTATAGAGGTGGGGTGTCACAGATTGGTATCAGAGCCAAACTTCGGAACAATATGAAATATTGTTACAAGGATCATCGTCCTAAGTCCATCTTAGGAGTCGTGCTTTAGGATTTAATTCGAGTCTTCGTACCGATTCATCCTATTTTCTTTACGATTCCTTGTTTTATCAATCATGATGGTTTGATATTCATTCTAAGAATAATTTTTCTTCTTCTTTCTTTCTTTCCAAAGGAAGAGAAATGGTTAGACCAGGCCGTCCCAGCGTCGGTCAATCTAGTGCTACTCCCCAGGATGGAGTATTTATGTCTGCCCAGTAGCTTCTTGATCTAGTAAAGAATGCTCAAGCAGCCGGTCCCAATCCAGAGCCCACTCATCCTAGATCCGGTTTTGCATGCTTGTGTAGATACTATACCGATTTGGGTGGAAGGCCATTCAAGGGATCCGAGAGTGTTATAGAAATTCAAGCTTGGCTCAAATCATGCGATCGTATCTTTTCTCGCATGAACCTTATTGATCTACATCGAGTCCAAGTGGCTTCTAGCATGCTCCAAGAAAGAGCATTAGATTGGTATGAGCTTTTAATTTCTGAAATCTTTGAAGCGGATCTCACTTGGGAGCAATTCCGGGAAAGGTTCGAATTGAAATTTGTGCCAGAGGCTGAAAAAGTAACTTTGGCCCGGCATTTTATTGACCTTGTTCAAGATGAATCTTCTGTGACAGACTATGTCGCATCTTTCGAATCTCTTTCTAAATACCGGATTGAGTATATTAATACCCCGATGAAGAAAAATCAGAGATTTGTCTATGGCTTGAATAAGAATCTTAAGAAGCCATTACTCCTGAAACTTGAGGTTTCATTTGATCAGCTTATTGATATCGCTCTTCGTCTTGAAGAGGCCGATAATGAAGGTGATGTTGAAGTTGTGCGTGCCCAACAGAACTTCGACAATAACTTGGAGTGGCCTATAAAATTCAAGGGCCCCAATTCTAATAAGAAAGGGAAGCAACAAATTCCGGTAGCAAAGATTCCTACCTCTAGTCGTGGTCAATGCTACAATTGTGGTTCCACGGACCATTATGCAAGGGAGTGTCCGAGACCCCTCTCTTTTGCCGTTATTGCAAAAATTCGGGTCATCTTATATCTACATGTCCCATTCTTCAAAGCAGGAGAGAGGGAGAGCTGAATATTGTGCAAGCTCCTGGTAACACTTCTCGTGGTCAAGGTATTTCTCATTCAATCCTTAATGACATTTGCTTTGTGATTATCTTGTTCGTATTCTTTTTTATATGGGTTCCATCTCACTATTTTATATCAAAAGAACTTGTTGATTCTTTTTCTTTGAATATTTTAGGCTTGATGACTTCTTTGACGATTGTGAATCCGGATGGTAGATCCGCAACACTGAATTTGCTTTTTATTGATGTCGAAATATTTTATGTGATTTTTCTTCCGCGCCGATTTTTACCTA
Organism: Allium cepa; assembly: GCA_030765085.1. Lineage (NCBI taxonomy): Eukaryota > Viridiplantae > Streptophyta > Magnoliopsida > Asparagales > Amaryllidaceae > Allium > Allium cepa. The sequence continues at coordinate 952,201,244 of CM060941.1, read as the reverse complement.
GGCTTAGGAATTGATTTATGTAAGGATTGGCTCAATCGTTGTGAAGCCCATATCCTATTTTCCGTGTGGACTATTCATCTTCGACATTTTCAATCCGTTAAGCAGATTTCTGTTTTTTTTCCTTTATGATTTTGATTCCAACTTGATGGCATCATTTTATTCCTTAAGCCTTCATGATAAGGAAAGTGTTGTTTCTCTTATCTAAATAGTTTGTGAAACTTTCCGGTATTTTTGAGTTTGTCTTAGGATTATCACCTAAGAAATCTTTTGTGTGGTGTTAAGGTCTTTCTAGTTCGACCATGCCACCAGTTTTCATTTGCTACGAGTTGCGGAAGTTAGCATTCCACTTACCGCATTCCGCACTTGTTATGATTCCTATGAATGAATTATTATGTCATTCAGTTTGTCCAGCTTATTTCATCCATTTTAGGTATCGAGCATTCTATCGAATATTTCGATGAGACCATTCTTGTATTTATTGATTTTGGATGAAAATAGTATTTTAAGATTTTGCAAATCTTTTCCATAAGATTTATTTATAAGAAAAATTGGATTTTGATCTTGGAATGAACGAAGAATGTTCTTAAAAGTTTTTAAGAAACATGTTTATTATCTAGAAGACGATTTTGTGATTTTATTGCCCGTTGAGTGCTTTAAGAATTTTGGTCGATGCGCTTGATCAACGTTATCGATAAGAATTTCCCAAACGCCTTGATGAGACAATCAAACACAGTAAAATTCACTTCAAATAAGTAAAATTTTATAAAAAGATGATTACATAAGTTAATTGTAATTTTGAAAGTTTTAGTTTTTGGGAAAGAAGATTATTTGAAAGAATTCTTTTTCGATACTCTTATTCTTGTGTTTTTCGAAGGGAACCAAGACTTTGCTATTTGTACCGATACTAGTCCTATTGGTTTGGATGTCGTTCTCTTGCAAAGGAGAACGTGCTATCACTTGTGCTTCAAAATCATTATAGCTTATCGAGACTAGATATGCCACTCATGATCCAGTGCTCGCGGCTATTGTTTTTACTTTTAAAATTTGGCATCATCATTTTTCGATGAGAAATTTGTTCTCTACCTCGATCATAAATCTTTGGAATATTTATTTTCTCATAAGGAACTTCATGTTGACTCGAGTTCCTGGCATCTTATGATCTTGATATTCCTTTTATTCCCGAAGGGGAAATCATGTTGCCAATACGTTTTGTCGTAGGCAACAAGGTGATGTCGGAATGGAATTATCTTTTTATCAAGTTCATCGGGCGTTATGATATACTCGTTTTATTGAGTTTCATCTCATTTCTTTTATGGACTTGCGTCTGATGTTCTTTTATGGTGTTCGGTTCATTGGACGTACCGTTTTTCTACTATGTCGGTGTTCCGAAATTATTCGGGCTTTGGTTCGTTGGGAATACCGTTTTTGTACTACGCTGATATTCCAAATTATTTGAGTTTCTAGTTTCTCGGGCGTACTGTTATTATACTACGTCGTTGCACCAGCTCAATTTTCTGCTATTCTTGACGTTCTCCATGTCTTTTATCTACGGAAATGCCTTAGGGATTCCGGTTTTTATTCTTGTGCCCGATGATATTGTGGAAATTGAAGTTTCACCAGATTTGATTTATGAGCAACATTCCATTCGCATCATTGCTTCAGAGGTTGAGCGCCTTCGGAATAAAGATATTCTTCTTGTGAGAGTTCAATGGTTCTCAAATCTTAGGGATTACTCTTAGGAATCTAGAGAATTCATCGAGCGATCCCGTTCGTGCTAACTGTGATGCCCCACCTCTATACCCACATTAGCAAAGAGTATTGTATAGATAATACCGTCTGCTAACATGGAGAATAAGGCTGGATAGGAGCGACCATGTGTAATCTTACCTTAACTATTCACTAAACACGTCGAAAAGTAGAATCACAAACAGTTCGACATATTCAATAAATATTTAAAGCAAGACTACAATGGCTATAGGATCTATCAGAACAGAATATGACAACTCAAATGTAACATACATCACAGAACAGTAAATCATCACATACACATATATAGATACATAACAGAGTATACAAAATGATACATATCAAGTGGTATAGCAAACCACAATATACAGACGAGTTCACAAGAATACATATCAAAGTTACAACATATAAGGACTACAAGAAAGCTAAGACAAAAAGAAACTAGCGGAATAGTCCATGCGGAAGCAAAAGAGGCTAAGTCCAAAGCACCTAACCTGAAACATCTCGGTCTGACCCGAGTATAAAATACCCGGGTCAGTCTAGCTAATCAAATCAGTTAGATAAACCGAACAATAATAAACCTGCAAGGTCATACAGTATAACAAATATCTCTAGAGGAGATAACACAATCATCAACAAGAGATGAATCATATAGAACAAGCCTCATATCATCGGCAACATATAGAAACAACGGACACAAATATCCCAAATCAACCCAAAAAGGCAAATAACAAATACCAATAAGGTATACAAGTTCCGCAAGGTAAACGCTACGCATCATGCGGCTCAAAAAGACCAACACCGAAGGGCGATACCAAGGGAATATACATATCAATGAAACATCATAAAATTGCTCGAGCTCAGTACTGTATAAACAAGGATCCATGAGCCCGAAGACTCCAAACCCAAATACCACACATGAGGCACATAAGGCCAACATCAGAGCGATACTATATAGGGCGACAAACCCGAAGGCACAAACCCAATATCACCCATGCAGCACATAAGGGCAACATCGGAGCGATACTATAGGGAGACAAGCCGTAGTGGTGAAGGTCGAAGACCCAGTACTGGATACCACTAACTGGCGGAATGTGTCACAACTCTCGAAAAGGAATCCGAAAAGTGTTAACGTATGTCCCATAACCACTCGTTCGCACTAAACGGTTTACTATCCGTCAGCCACTTTCACACTCAAAGCAGTACAAAGTTTATCTCATATCATCGATAAACCAAACCCGAAGGTCAAAACGATCAATTGAATAGGTCGGGAATTAATCGGAAGGATAAACGCACAGATTCATGGTCCGTGTTTTGCCCAACCGTTTAATCATCCTTCCACTTCGCTCGACGTGCGAAAGTGTGTGTTTTAAATAGGAATTATAAATTGGAGAAGGGAGCTTTTAATACGATTTGGAGAGATTATTTATAAAACCCGTGAATGAAGTCAAAAACAAGTCATCAAAGTCAATCGTGAATTGATAACACAAACCAAGTCGACAAAAGTCGATAACCAATGGAACTTCATTCAAAGAAAGGCAAATTAGGCAAAACAGGGGATTCCAGACGTCTGAGCGGTGCCTTAAGACGTCTGGTTTCGGTCTCTGGAAAAATTCCAGAAAACCCAACCAGACGTCTGGTTTTGCATACCAGACGTCTGAAACCAATCAGACGTCTGAACCTGAGGATCAGACGTCTGATCCTGGTTTCTGACTTTCTTCCAACTGCCGTGGCTTATTATTTTTCACTCCAGGTTAAAACCAGACGTCTGAGCTTTGCTTCCAGACGTCTGGTCACCTGGTCTGGGCAACAATTTGCCTAGGCCGAAGTGGCCAAAACATATCGGAACGAATCGATCCAACTCCACAGCAATAGACATGAATCGAGGTTAGAATTTCATATCCAACCACAGCAAAAACAACATACTTAGATGTGAGTTACAAAAACTCACCTTTTTTACACAAAACAAAGAAGATGAAGAAGCACCAATGCAAGGAATCAACCAACTACACTCCACTTCAACACTACAAGCTTCAATCTAGAATCAAAGCAAGTATTTCCGAAGTTAGGTTTAGGAAATTACTGAAATTGAAGAGGAGAAGGGATGGAGAAGATGGAGATGAACTTACCAATGGATTCCCTTTGATTTTGGAGCAAGAATCAAGCTTTGCAAAGGAAACTAGGGCTTGGTAATTTCTATTTCCACTTCCTTTCCCCCATTTCAGTTTTAAGCTTAAGTTTAAGAAATGAATAAGTGAATGAGAGGAGAGAAGGGCTGAGTTGAGGTTAATAGAACAGTTTGGATGAAACCCAAGCCCAAAGCCCAATAGAAAAGGTCAAAATTTCACTTACTCCAAACATATCAAAGATTATACTCAAAAAGATCGCAAATGACGTTTTGAACTCAATGGAAGTGGTCTTGAGTCCCAATTCGACCGTTTGCAAAAAGTGACATTTCGGACCCCAAAATCCGAATAACGACGCCATATTTAAATCAAACATTTAAATATGTAATCGTTAAATAGGCGGGTTGTTACAGATCTCCCCTCCTTAAAGAAATTGCGTCCTCGCAATACTTAAGGAGAAAATAAATAGTAACAACCAAAAGGCATATCAACACAAAAGAATATCCGAAGAAGAAGCTCACAATAAAGGGCACGAAAAGATAAGCCCGAACTTGCTTGCTTAGAGAATTCTCTAGATTCCTAAGCTCAAATATTCGGAACACCGACGTAATGCAAACAATACGTCAATGAACCGAAGCCCAACAAAAACGAGCATAATAAAACGTCCGATGAACTTGGTAAAAAGATCATTCCATTCAGACATCAACAAAGAAACAATCACTTGTTGCTTACAACAAAGTGCATTGGCAAAACGATCCCCCTTCCGGGAGTATACAAAGAATATCAAGGTCATAAGATGCAAGGAACTCAAGCCATCATTAAGCTCCTTATGAGAAAATAAATATTCCAAAAATTTATGATCGAGGTGGAGAACAAATTTCTCTGCCATAAATAAACAATGATGCCAAACTCTAAAAGCGAAAACGATAGCCACGAGCACTAAATCATGAATGGCATATCTAGTCTCGATAGGCTACAACTATTTAGAAGAATAAATGATAGCACTTTCTCTTTTGCAAGTGAACGACATCCAAACCAATACGATTAGCATTGGTACAAAAGACAAAGCATTGGTTCCCTACGGGAATAACAAGAATAGGGATGTCGAAAAGAAAGAGTTCTTTTAAATTAATTTTCTTTCCCAAAAAGCTAAGACTTTCAAAATTACAATTATCTTTATGTAATAATCTTTCAAGAAAAATTTACTTTATTCCAAATCAATTTACTGTGCCTGATTGTCTCATCAAAGCGTTTAGGAAATTCCTATCGATAACGTTGATCAAGCGCATAAACCAGAATTCTTAAAGCACTCAATGGGCAATACAATCACAAAATCATCTTCTATATGATAAACATGTTTCTAAAAACTTTTAAAAATATTCTTTGTTCGTTTAAAGAACAAAAATCCAATTATACTTATAAATAAATCTTATGAAAAAGATTTGAAAAATTCTTTAAATTGCTATTTTCCATCCAAAATCAATAAATACCAAAATGGAATCATCGAGATATTCACAGAATACTCGATTCATAAAATGGATGAAATGAGCTAGACAAACTGAATGACATAACAAATCATTTATAAGAATTACAACGAGTGCGGAATGCGGTAAGTGGAGTGCTAACTTCCACAACTCGTAGCCAAATGAAAACCAGTGATAAGGTCGAGCTAAAAACACCTTAACACTACAACAAAAGATTGCTTAGGTGATAATCCTAAGACAAGACTAGAAATACCAGAAAATTCTCAAACTACAAGAATGAGAGAAACAACACTTTCCTCATCATGAGGACTTAAAGAAAAATGATGCCATCAAATTGGAAATCAAAATCACAAAGGAAGATAGAAATCTGTTTAACAGATTGAAAATGTCGAGGATGAATAGTCCACTCGGGATATAGGATATGGCTTCATAATAATTAAGTCAATCCTTTCAAAAATGTCAATTCCGAAGCCTAAGCAACGCATAACATGAAAATTGGCTCGGAAAGAAAAATCTCATAAATAATCTCGACATTAATACAAGCAAATTGAGCGTTGCGGATCCACCAATTCGGATTCGCAATTCTCAAAGAAGTAACCATACAAGAAACATCCAAAGATAAATCATCGAAGAGCTTCTTCGATACGGAAAAATGTGAAGCCCCCGTATCGAAGAGAGCTCGAATACAATAGTCAAGAAATAAAATAGAACCTTCCTAAACAGATGGAGATGTACCTTTTCCCCGAGAAGAACCTCCAGAAGCATCCGTTATCTTTATCTTGCTAGATAAAGGATTTTTTTTTCGAAACAATAGGACAAGTGAAAATACGATGGCCTTCCTTCTTGCAATAGTGGCAGAAGAGAGGCATAGGGCAAGCTCGAATCACATGATCAGGGGAACCACAATTGAAACACTTCCGAGTGGAAGGTGTTCCAACAGACTGAGACTGAGACTGAGGATCGGATTTAACGGGCTTTTTCTTCTTGGAAGGGAAAAATTTCTGCTTATCGAATGGAAACTGCCTCTTGTTGGTGTTCTTGCGAACCTCAACATCATTCCCACCATCACACTCCTTCCCGAAGGCTTCGAGATGAAGTGCCGAATCAACCAACTCTTCAAAGGAAAGCTTAAGCTGGAGCATTAAGACTTCTTAAGACATTTCTTAAGACCAGATACAAACTTCAGATTCTTCCTATACGAGGTACTAATGAATTCAAGACCATATTTAGATAAGGCCTCGAAAGATGCAACATATTCAGAAATGGAAGAATCCCCTTGCTTCAATTCAAGAAAGCGCCGGGACAACAAAACTTTCTCAGATTCAGGAACGAACTTGAGTTCGAATCGTCCCCGAAACTGAGTCCAAGAAAGAGTAGACTCGTCGAATTCAGCTAAAAGAAGCTCGTACCAGTCAAGGGCAAGCTTTTTCAATAAGCCAGAAGTTACAAGAACCCTATCATGGTCAGAAAGAACCATGCGAGAGAGAACATGCTCGTACATGCGAACCCAAGCTTGGACCTCAAGAACAATCTCGGAGCCTTTAAATGGTTTCCCTCCAAGATGAGAAAAATCACTGCACAAACGTGCGAAGGTGGACTTGCATGGAGGAGATGTTCGAGTAGGAGCTGGAGGCTGTGTGCTCCTAAACCACTCTAAAAACTGATCGGCAAACATATAGACGCCGTTCGGATGTGAGCCACTGGATTGCCCAGCATCCGAGAGTCGTCCTCCATCTCTTCCAGCCATAAGCTGAAAGTTAAGATAAGGTAAAGATTATTCCCTAGGTAGATATTTCAACATGGGATACTATGGAATAATCCTAGACGTATTCCCAAATACTATCTAGCCTTGATGGGATAAAGAGACACGATGATTCAAAGATTTGTATCACTTGTACACTTTGATGTGCCATAATATGTGCATCTATTCTGTGTTTATCATATTTTGTTCTGAACGCAGCTCTGATACCACGCTGTGACGCCCCACCTCTATACCCACGTTAGCAAAGAGTATTGTATAGACAATACCGTCTGCTAACACGGAGAATAAGGCTGGATAGGAGCGACCATGTGTAATCTTACCTTAACTATTCACTAAACATGTCGAAAAGTAGAATCACAAACAGTTCGACGTATTCAATAAATATTTAAAGCAAGACTACAATGGCTATAGGATCTATCAGAACAGAATATGACAACTCAAATGTAACATACATCACAGAACAGTAAATCATCACATACACAGATATAGATACATAACAGAGTATACAAAATGATACATATCAAGTGGTATAGCAAACCACAATATACAGACGAGTTCACAAGAATACATATCAAAGTTACAACATATAAGGACTACAAGAAAGCTAAGACAAAAAGAAACTAGCGGAATAGTCCATGCGGAAGCAAAAGAGGCTAAGTCCAAAGCACCTAACCTGAAACATCTCGGTCTGACCCGAGTATAAAATACCCGGGTCAGTCTAGCTAAACAAATCAGTTAGATAAACCGAACAATAATAAACCTGCAAGGTCATACAGTATAACAAATATCTCTAGAGGAGATAACACAATCATCAACAAGAGATGAATCATATAGAACAAGCCTCATATCATCGGCAACATATAGAAACAACGGACACAAATATCCCAAATCAAGCCAAAAAGGCAAATAACAAATACCAATAAGGTATACAAGTTCCGCAAGGTAAACGCTACGCATCATGCGGCTCAAAAAGACCAACACCGAAGGGCGATACCAAGGGAATATACATATCAATGAAACATCATAAAATTGCTCGAGCTCAGTACTGTATAAACAAGGATCCATGAGCCCGAAGACTCCAAACCCAAATACCACCCATGAGGCACATATGGCCAACATCAGAGCGATACTATATAGGGCGACAAACCCGAAGGCACAAACCCAATATCACCCATGCGGCACATAAGGGCAACATCGGAGCGATACTATAGGGCGACAAGCCGTAGTGGTGAAGGTCGAAGACCCAGTACTGGACACCACTAACTGGCGGAATGTGTCACAACTCTCGAAAAGGAATCCGAAAAGTGTTAACGTATGTCCCATAACCACTCGTTCGCACTAAACGGTTTACTACCCGTCAGCCACTTTCACACTCAAAGCAGTACAAAGTTTATCTCATATCATCAATAAACCAAATCCGAAGGTCAAAACGATCAATTGAATAGGTCGGGAATTAATCTGAAGGATAAACGCACAGATTCATGGTCCGTGTTTTGCCCAACCATTTAATCATCCTTCCACTTCGCTCGACGTGCGAAAGTGTGTGTTTTAAATAGGAATTATAAATTGGAGAAGGGAGCTTTTAATACGATTTGGAGAGATTATTTATAAAACCCGTGAATGAAGTCAAAAACAAGTCATCAAAGTCAATCGTGAATTGATAACACAAACCAAGTCAACAAAAGTCGATAACCAATGGAACTTCATTCAAAGAAAGGCAAATTAGGCAAAACAGGGGATTCCAGACGTCTGAGCGGTGCCTTCAGACGTCTAGTTTCGGTCTCTGAAAAAATTCCAGAAAACCCAACCAGACGTCTGGTTTTGCATACCAGACGTCTGAAACCAATCAGACGTCTGAACCTGAGGATCAGACGTCTGATCCTGGTTTCTGACTTTCTTCCAACTGCCGTGGCTTATTATTTTTCACTCTAGGTTAAAACCAGACGTCTGAGCTTTGCTTCCAGACGTCTGGTCACCTGGTCTGGGCAACAATTTGCCTAGGCCAAAGTGGCCAAAACATATCGGAACGAATCGATCCAACTCCACAGCAATAGACATGAATCGAGGTTAGAATTTCATATCCAACCACAGCAAAAGCAACATACTTAGATGTGAGTTACAAAAACTCACCTTTTTTACACAAAACAAAGAAGATGAAGAAACACCAATGCAAGGAATCAACCAACTACACTCCACTTCAACACTACAAGCTTCAATCTAGAATCAAAGCAAGTATTTCCTAAGTTAGGGTTAGGAAATTACTGAAATTGAAGAGGAGAAGAGATGGAGAAGATGGAGATGAACTTATCATTGGATTCCCTTTGATTTTGGAGCAAGAATCAAGCTTTGCAAAGGAAACTAGGGCTTGGTAATTTCTATTTCCACTTCCTTTCCCCCATTTCCGTTTTAAGCTTAAGTTTAAGAAATGAATAAGTGAATGAGAGGAGAGAAGGGCTGAGTTGAGGTTAATAGAACAGTTTGGGTGAAACCCATGCCCAAAGCCCAATAGAAAAAGTCAAAATTTCACTTACTCCAAACATATCAAAGATTATACTCAAAAAGATCGCAAACGACGTTTTGAACTCAATGGAAGTGGTCTTGAGTCCCAATTCGACCATTTGCAAAAAGTGACATTTCGGACCCCAAAATCCGAATAACGACGCCATATTTAAATCAAACATTTAAATATGTAATCGTTAAATAGGCGGGTTGTGACACTAACTCTTTCGTGCTCTTTATGGTGAACTTCTTATTTCAATTTTCTTTTGTGTTGATATGCTTTAATAGTTGTTACTCTTTATTTTCTTCTTGAGTAGGACGCAATTTCTTTAAGTAGGGGAATCTGTAACAACCCGCATATTTATCGATTGTATATTTAAATATTTTATTTAAATATTTTATCGATCGTCGGATTTTGGTCCGAAAAGCTACTTTTTGCAAACAGTCGAATTAGGACTCGAGACCCCTCCCATTGAGTTCAAACCGCCATTTGCGATCATTTTAAGTGTAAACTTTGATATGTTTGGAGTTAGTGAAATTTTTGTTGAATATGCGCTTATATGTTTTTGTTTGATGATAATAAACATATATATTCATTTAAATGTATTTGGTAATGTACTATTTTGTTTTTCATAGATTAAATAAATATTAGTTGAATAAAATAAATTACACAGAATTTGAATTTGAATTCGAACAGAATAAGTTACACAGATTTTGAACTCAAACATAAATTTTATTCAAACAAATATTTATTACAATCTTGAATAGTACAAATTCATGCTCTCACTATACATATACATTTTTGATTACATCACGATTACATCACAAATATTTTTACATTGATTACCTCACTACATATCACTCACACTCGTATCTTGTCTTCAACTGCATGCTAGTTTGAATCCAGCATCTGAGAAATCTGCAAAAATATTCACTAACGCAGTAAAATTGAAAAAGAAATATTTTTGCAATATAAAATGAAATACGATTTTTGAAAAAAATGTTTTGCCTCAGTTATTTGGGTTGTTCGTCATCATTCACACTTGATTTCATCACAAAGTAGTGCACATAGATATCACAGGGACAGATAGCCATAACTGGCTGCAATACACACGTGTACATTTATACACGTGTGCACTGCCTCGCCAACTCGTGTGCACAGTCAACCAATACATACAACATGTGCAGAGGACAAGTGTACAAGTGACTCAAGCAAATACACATGGAACAGTGAAAGCAAGCTATTGCACAAGATATAGAGCCACAACAAGTCCAGCAACAAGTCCAGTTGCAACATGGTGAACAAGACACAGTGCTGAGCACATGCAAACTGCAATGCAAATTCAAGGCCAATGCAGGTAACGGCTTGGTACAATGCAAATACATGGAACAATACCAAAGTATGGAGTGTGCAAGTTCAAATGACCAGAGCTCAGCATACATGAAGTAATGCAATGCCCAAAGACCAAGTCGAAGTCGAATTGTTGTCAACAGTTCTAAGTATCCAACAACAATATGAATGCTATGTTCAATCATGATACAGACCAGAAACACAAGTACAGGGAACAACCAGGTGAAGATGCAAGAACAAAGAGTGTACATAGCTCATGTATGCATCAGTAACCAACACATGAAGATCAACAACAAACCCAAATGCACATGTCAACATCAAGTCTCAAGTGATACAAATATCAAGAATCAGTGCAACAGAAAGTGGTGTAAATACAACTCGAAGTAATGCTCAGGTTCAATCTCTAAATACACAGCAGTTCATACAAAGAAGCCATGGTCAATGCAAAGCAAAAGTGAAGATACAGTGAAATTCTACAAGTCAAGGCCAAGCATGATGCAGTGGTGATGCAATACATACAACAAAAGAAGCAGTGCCAAGAATACATGTACTCAAGGCAAAATGCACAAGTGAAAACCAAAATGACACAGCAGTTTGTTTTTTAACAAGAAAAACAGTGACATAATGCAACAACCAAAGCCTTGACTACAAGAACATCACAAGTAAATCGATACAGCACTGACTCAAATGCTCAACTACAAGACATAGCAACTGCACAGCCCAATGAACAAGACACAACAAAGTTCATAAGTGCAGACCAAATGCAGTGACAAGTTGAAGCAGTAGTTTCTGCAGTGGCAACGAGGAAATTCATGTGTAAACAATCAAAAATATATTCTTTGAAAAAGTCAAAGCAAAGTAGAATAGGAAAGTTGTTGCCGTGTGAATCAAGAAAATCGAACGCAACACAATCAAAGCCGTGCGCATCAAGGTTGTAGTTATATCAGGAAAATAGTACGCATCAAGCAATAGAAAATCAGGAAAGTATCGAATTAATACGAACGAATTCAAGTGTCTCAAATTCATATAAATACAATCCCAATTCATCATCATCGGCCATCGAGTTCAATCAAGTGCAATCAAGTTAAAGCAAGCAATTGAACCAGTAACGAAAGTAATACATACCGCAATTTAGTGAACTCGATCAAGAGAAGCAGCTGCAAACAATTTGCAATCTCGAAGAATCAATTATCAGAGAACAAGCGACGCAAGTCTTCGGTCATCAGAGAACGAACATGAGAAAGGTCATCAGAGAATGAACATGAGAAAAATCATCAGAACGAATCCCTAATTCGAGAAAGAAGCTGAAGCCCTAAATTCGACAATAAGAGGCCGACATTTTTTCACAAGCAAAAGAAAAGGGGACGGTGGAATTCAAGTGGGCCGGCCTTTATTATTAAAGGGGAATTAGTTTTTATTTAGGGTTTAATTTTTAGAAGGTTTTTTCTTATTTTTTAATTGAGCAAAAATCACGCATTCAAGCTCGTATTGTAATTTTTGCTCCTGCTGTTATTTGTGAAGTTGTTTTTTCTTTTCGAGTCGAAGAATCTGTAAATCACCACCTAGGGATTAGGTAGTGTCAGATTGTCTATTTAGAATTAGTTCAGTGAGCAGGGTGTGCGAGTTTGCAAAATTCTATTGTAGGCGGGAGCAGAGTTTGCAAGTAAGCAAAGCTCTATAGGCGGGAGGCAAAGTTTGCGAGTAAGCGAAACTCTATAGGCGGAGCAGGGTGTGCGAGTCTAGTAGAGTGTTTATGAGCGTGGAGCAAATGTTTGCGAGCAGGGTGTGCGAGTCTAGTAGAGTGTTTGTGAGCGTGGAGCAAATGTCTGCGAGTCTAGTAGAGTGTTTGTGAGCGTGGAGCAAATGTCTGCGAGTCTAGTAGAGTGTTTGTAAGCGTGATACTGTTTAATTCTAATAGAAATCTGTGAATGCAGCAGTAGGCAGGGGTTGCCGAAGCTGGGTAAATTTTGTGTGTGATTTACTTTTCAGCATATTTATTTCTGCTATTATATTTCTGTGTTTAATTCGAGAAAATTTGCTATAACCCTATTCACCCCCCCCTCTAGGGTTAATCTAGATCCTACAAGTGGTATCAGAGCCCGGTATATTTTTTATTTAACTCTAGAGTCATGAATCCGTCAAATAATGCTTTTTCTGAGGGGCAATCTATTGTTAGGCCACCCATGTTTAACGGGAACGATTATGCTTATTGGAAAGTTAGGATGAGTATTTATCTTAGTTCCGTTGATTATGATGTTTGGGTTATTATTGAAACTGGCTATAAACCTCCCACTATAATCGTTGGTGGTACTGAGATTCCTAAACCTAAGGATAGATGGGATGCTAACAATAAGAGATTGAAAACAACAAATGCTAAAGCCATGAATGCTTTGATATGTGCTCTTGATAAAAATGAATTTAATAGAATTTCTCATTGTACAACAGCACAGGAAATTTGGCACACTTTGGAGGTGACATACGAAGGAACTTCTCAAGTCAAGGAGTCTCGTCTAGCCCTATTCAGCAATGAATACGAGAACTTTGTGATGGACAAAGGCGAGAACATAAAAGACATGTTTGGACGCTTTTCAACTTTGGTGTACAACGCTAGAGCACTTGGGAAGGTATTCACTGAGGTAGAGCTTGTGCGAAAGATACTACGAGTCTTACCAATGAACTTTGAGGCAAAAGTCACGGCAATCCAAGAATCGAAAGATCTGAGTAAGCTAAGCATGGAGGAGTTGATTGGAAACTTGATGACATATGAGCTTGAGCTAAAAGCAAAGGAAGAACGCAATAACTCTGAACCAAAGAAGAAGACGATTGCCTTAAAGAGCAAAGAAGAAAGCGATGAAGAAGGAGAAGATCCAATTGAAGAGCTTGCAATGGCTGTCAATAATCTTAGAAAATGGTCGAAATTCAAGCCACGCAAGAAGAAAACAAATCGTAATAGGCCAAAAGGTTCTGAAAATTCCGATAATGAACTGACGTGTTATAACTGCAACAAGCCTGGCCACATCAAACCAAAATGCCCACTTCTCAAAAACAACAAAGGAAAGAAAAAGGCGAAGAAGGTATTTGCAGCAACTTGGGATGATGAAGAAGGATAAGAAGCTTCGGATAGCAGCTCAGAGGAGGTTAACTTGTGTCTTATGGCGAAATCAAATTCAGATTCAAGCTCAGAGGAATCTAGTGAGGAAGGTGAGTATTCCTATAGAGATCTTGTTTTTATGTGTTCTGATCTTACTAAAGTAGTTGATGCTCTTGAATCTAAAATTGAAAAACTGAAAACTGATAGGAGAGAACTTGCTCGTAAAAATTTTAGGTTAGAAACTGAACTTGAAAATATTCAAAACCTAGAATGTAAAAGATGTAAAGTTTTAGATTCAGAATTGACAAGACTTAAGCATAACTCTGAGAATCTTGAAAAAGAAAACTTGAATCTTAAGGAAACCATCGACACTAGGAAAAAGGATTTTATAAATCGATGCACCTCACTTGTCACTGAAAATACAACACTAAAAACCAAAGTCCAAAATCTTGAGAAATCTTTGAATAACTTTTCAAGAGGAGAAAAATCTTTCAACATGCTATTGGGAAATCAAATTTTTGCTAACAACAGAAAAGGACTTGGTTTTGGGAAAACACAAGCTGAGGATAATGCAAAAGGGAAAAGTATCTTTGATATATGTGAAATAATTGGACATCATTCTGAAAATTGTAGTCATAGGAACAAGAACACAAAATTTATACAAGTTTGGGTTCCTAAGAATTCTACAAACAAATTTCATGTCTATTGGAACAAGAATGAAAAGTCTAAACAAGTTTGGGTTCCAAAGGGTTTGTTTATTCATAATGTTTCTGCCACTAACAATCATGGACCTAGAAATAGGTCACAAAAATCTTTCAGCGTGTAGGTGTGGTGGCAGGCTAAGGAACAACAACGGTGTTCTCTGGATTTTGGCTGTTCCAGAAACACAACGGGCAACATAGCAAAGTTCCTTAGCCTAATATAAAGGTGACAGAATCACAATGGGCAATCACGAGAAATTATCGTAAAGGTAAAACAGGTGAAGGTATATTAAATGTGATAATCTGCACCATATTCTGAATTAAATCAGCCAAAATTGTGATAATGATGTGATGTCTTTAATTCTGACTTACTGATATGATTTTTCCTTTGACTTGTTCTTACTTTGATTTGTGCTCAAAAGTAGACCAACCATCCTTTCATCATTGAACTTAATATGTTTGGTCAAATGATGGTATTTTATTGATCCTTGATTACTCGTGCTACACTTAGACATATTTTGACATTTTGATCACTGCTTGTAAATTTGCACGATTTCAAACTCATGTGAAAAAGGATTTTAAGAAATTGTTGAAACTTCAAGAAATTGTTTTTGAAATAATTAAGATGTTGATTGACTGTTGATTACTCATGAATATAATTGTTTATCCTATGGTTTCTGAAATTAACACCATGATATTTGTTTGAGTGTGAACATGGCTTCAATTCAAAATCCAAAGAATGTCATTTAAATTGTTGCTAAAATTGGGTTTAAAATTTTTGATACACACTTCATGTCTGGTTTACCAAATCCAGTTAGTAATATTTTGGATTGAAAAAGAAATTCAGATGCAGTTCATACTGGTAATCTAGTTGATAGAAAACGTACGAGTTGAACGTGATTAATTCTTGAAACATTCATTTGCTGCATCGTTTTTTCAAAGAAAATATCTGCATATTTTTCACTTGAAATAATTTTTCATTTAGCAGAATTTTTTTTCTCATATAACCCCTTCGAGAAAATAATTGTTTGACCATTTTTTCAGATTAGTTAATTTCATTTGATTTTAAATGACAAATTTTGACTGATCCGACTCCCTACTAATTATCAAAGAGATAAATAGTGATTGAAAAAGTGATGAGTGTTGATATTTAACATACATTACTCAAGAGAGTATATTTGGAAAATTTCTTTAGGAATTAAAACAAGAATTATAAAAAAAAATTGTTGGCTAAAGATTCCATGACCATTTCTATATCTATCATTATTTCTATCGACCATGGTTTATCAAATATTCAATATAGTTTGTCGATATGTGGTACTATAATTAGGAATCATTTGTTTTTCATGTCATATTTTTAAATAAATAAATAAATATCCAAAGTATTCACTCTCATTTAAAAGTCCTCACGGTTATGCATGGGTGAATTACTTGAATTTTTTTTATTATGTGCTTCCATGCTCATTTAAAAGTCCTCACGGTTATGCATGTATGGAACGCATATCAAAATTAATTTCTTAAATAGACAAGTTGATTCTAATCCCATTTAAAAGTCCTCACGGTTATGCGTGGTTAGAAGATACTTGATTTCATTTTTAAAATTAAATTCGAATACTACTAATCTCATTTAAAAGTCCTAACGGTTATGCATGATTAGTAGATATTCAAATTCCTGATATAAATGTACCACAAGTTGATTCAACTGTATGATTTTATATGAACACCATATCCATCATTTCTAAAATTGGAATATGCGCCTAACAAGGGTAGTTATTGTTTTTGTTTGATTCTTATTGAAGTTTAATATTTATATTCAATTTGAGATTAGTGTTGGATTAATATCGATCACTTTATCTCTATTTTTCTCTCACACTATTATTCTTTTGCTGATAACAAAAGGGGGAGAGAAAAGTTAAGATTTTGTCAAATAGAATCAAGCAAAGGTCAAATAATTTTTCCATATGCATCTAGGCTCATTTGAATATATTTCTATTTGTATGCATATATGTAGGGGGAGCATCATGTAGAGAGGAAGCATTTAAATAGGGGGAGCAATTAGAGTATATAATTGGTCAAATACATTTAACACGGTCAAAATCTTAAATATATGTTTGTTATCATCAAAAGGGGGAGATTGTTGAATATGCGCTTATATGTTTTTGTTTGATGATAATAAACATATATATTCATTTAAATGTATTTGGTAATGTACTATTTTGTTTTTCATAGATTAAATAAATATTTGTTGAACAAAATAAATTACACAGAATTTGAATTTGAATTCGAACAGAATAAGTTACACAGATTTTGAACTCAAACAGAAATTTTATTCAAACAAATATTTATTACAATCTTGAATAGTACAAATTCATGCTCTCACTATACATATACATTTTTGATTACATCACGATTACATCACAAATATTTTTACATTGATTACCTCACTACATATCACTCACACTCGTATCTTGTCTTCAACTGCATGCCAGTTTGAATCCAGCATCTGAGAAATCTGCAAAAATATTCACTAACGCAGTAAAATTGAAAAAGAAATATTTTTGCAATATAAAATGAAATACGATTTTTGAAAAAAATGTTTTGCCTCAGTTATTTGGGTTGTTCGTCATCATTCACACTTGATTTTATCACAAAGTAGTGCACATAGATATCACAGGGACAGATAGCCATAAGTGGCTGTAATACACACGTGTACATTTATACACGTGTGCACTGCCTCGCCAACTCGTGTGCACAGTCAACCAATACATACAACATGTGCAGAGGACAAGTGTACAAGTGACTCAAGCAAATACACATGGAACAGTGAAAGCAAGCTATTGCACAAGATATGGAGCCACAACAAGTCCAGCAACAAGTCCAGTTGCAACATGGTGAACAAGAAACAGTGCTGAGCACATGCAAACTGCAATGCAAATTCAAGGCCAATGCAGGTAACGGCTTGGTACAATGCAAATACATGGAACAATACCAAAGTATGGAGTGTGCAAGTTCAAATGACCAGAGCTCAGCATACATGAAGTAATGCAATGCCCAAAGACCAAGTCGAAGTCGAATTGTTGTCAACAGTTCTAAGTATCCAACAACAATATGAATGCTATGTTCAATCATGATACAGACCAGAAACACAAGTACAGGGAACAACCAGGTGAAGATGCAAGAACAAAGAGTGTACATAGCTCATGTATGCATCAGTAACCAACACATGAAGATCAACAACAAACCCAAATGCACATGTCAACATCAAGTCTCAAGTGATACAAATATCAAGAATCAGTGCAACAGAAAGTGGTGTAAATACAACTCGAAGTAATGCTCAGGTTCAATCTCTAAATACACAGCAGTTCATACAAAGAAGCCATGGTCAATGCAAAGCAAAAGTGAAGATACAGTGAAATTCTACAAGTCAAGGCCAAGCATGATGCAGTGGTGATGCAATACATACAACAAAAGAAGCAGTGCCAAGAATACATGTACTCAAGGCAAAATGCACAAGTGAAAACCAAAATGACACAGCAGTTTGTTTTTTAACAAGAAAAACAGTGACATACTGCAACAACCAAAGCCTTGACTACAAGAACATCACAAGTAAATCGATACAGCACTGACTCAAATGCTCAACTACAAGACATAGCAACTGCACAGCCCAATGAACAAGACACAACAAAGTTCATAAGTGCAGACCAAATGCAGTGACAAGTTGAAGCAGTAGTTTCTGCAGTGGCAACGAAGAAATTCATGTGTAAACAATCAAAAATATATTCTTTGAAAAAGTCAAAGCAAAGTAGAATAGGAAAGTTGTTGCCGTGTGAATCAAGAAAATCGAACGCAACACAATCAAAGCCGTGCGCATCAAGGTTGTAGTTATATCAGGAAAATCGTATGCATCAAGCAATAGAAAATCAGGAAAGTATCGAATTAATACGAACGAATTCAAGTGTCTCAAATTCATATAAATACAATCCCAATTCATCATCATCGGCCATCGAGTTCAATCAAGTGCAATCAAGTTAAAGCAAGCAATTGAACCAGTAACGAAAGTAATACATACCGCAATTTAGTGAACTCGATCAAGAGAAGCAGCTGCAAACAATTTGCAATCTCGAAGAATCAATTATCAGAGAACAAGCGACGCAAGTCTTCGGTCATCAGAGAACGAACATGAGAAAGTTCATTAGAGGACGAACATGAGAAAAATCATCAGAACGAATCCCTAATTCGAGAAAGAAGCTGAAGCCCTAAATTCGACAATAAGAGGCCGACATTTTTTCACAAGCAAAAGAAAAGGGGACGGTGAAATTCAAGTGGGCCGGCCTTTATTATTAAAGGGGAATTAGTTTTTATTTAGGGTTTAATTTTTAGAGGGTTTTTTCTTATTTTTTAATTGAGCAAAAATCACGCATTCAAGCTCGTATTGTAATTTTTGCTCTTGCGGTTATTTGTGAAGTTGTTTTTTCTTTTCGAGTCGAAGAATCTGTAAATCACCACCTAGGGATTAGGTAGTGTCAGATTGTCTATTTAGAATTAGTTCAGTGAGCAGGGTGTGCGAGTTTGCAAAATTCTATTGTAGGCGGGAGCAGAGTTTGCAAGTAAGCAAAGCTCTATAGGCGGGAGGCAAAGTTTGCGAGTAAGCGAAACTCTATAGGCGGAGCAGGGTGTGCGAGTCTAGTAGAGTGTTTGTGAGCGTGGAGCAAATGTTTGCGAGCAGGGTGTGCGAGTCTAGTAGAGTGTTTGTGAGCGTGGAGCAAATGTCTGCGAGTCTAGTAGAGTGTTGTGAGCGTGGAGCAAATGTCTGCGAGTCTAGTAGAGTGTTTGTAAGCGTGATACTGTTTAATTCTAATAGAAATCTGTGAATGCAGCAGTAGGCAGGGGTTGCCGAAGCTGGGTAAATTTTGTGTGTGATTTACTTTTCAGCATATTTATTTCTGCTATTATATTTCTGTGTTTAATTCAAGAAAAATTGCTATAACCCTATTCACCCCCCCCCCCCTTCTAGGGTTAATCTAGATCCTACAATTTTGCTACTTTTTCACTTAGGGCTTTGATTTGGGCTGAACCCATTAACCCCACTTAACTCAATTCCAACCCTCTCCTCTTCATTACTTCATTTCATATTCCTAACACTTTAAGCTTTAAGAAACAATGGTGGAAGAGAGTGGAAATTAGAAATCCCAAACCCTAGTTTCATTGCAAATCCAAGATCTAGTTCCAAATTCAAAGAGAACCCATTAGTAAGCATCCTCTTCTTCTTCTCCAACTCATTCTCTTATCAATTTCAGAAATTCCTAAACCTAACTTTGGGAATGTTCTTCTTTTAAAGCTTAGAATCAAGCTTCTTGTGTTGGATTTGAAGAGTGGTTGATTCTCCTTTGTTTTCAAGCTTCTTCTTCAATCGTTTGGGTTCAAAGGTGAGATTTTTATCTCACATCTTAGTCTATAACTATCTTCGATTGTTAGGTATGAATTCCTAACACTTATTCTTGTGCATTTGCTTTTGGTTTGGATTGATTTGGTGAATATTTCAATTTTTTAGTGTTTTGGGTTCAATTCTTTAGAAATCATAGCTTTGATGTTTTGATCATGTTTTGGTGTTGAAGCGAAGAGCTTATATGGCCGGGTAGTCGATTGGCGTAAACCCTTAGTGCCGATGTTCGACCGATAGCAATATGGAAGAGTTTGGCATTCATTAGATTGGCTTAGAGGGTGCTGGCTACAGGTCCGGCCGATCGAACTCAGGGTCCGGCCGACCGACCTACTACCCAGGCACTTCCCAGCCTCTGTTAGGAAGTGCAGGTTACAGGTCCGGCCGACCGAACTCAGGGTCCGGTCGACCGACCTGCTACCCCGAACATTTCTGTTTTTTGGTCCGGTCGACCGAGCTCTGTAGCCGGCCCACCGACCTGATGCAATTTTGCCTATTTCGCCTAGTTGCTTGAATTTTCAACTTTAATCGATTCGTGTTGTTTCCTATTTGTTGTTATCATTTATTATGACTTTGATGACTCCTTTTTAGAGATTTTTGAATATCCATTTCGATGGATTCTTTTCGGTTTCGTTGGATTTTTATTCACATCTTCGTATGTGAATTTTAGTGATTGATTGTTCCTACAATCTTCTTTGTGATTTGTCACTTTAAAAATATAAAGGTTTTCTATACTAGTAGTAAATATCAAAACTCTTTCTTCAAATGATTTCAACACTATTTTATTACAAAGCTCATTTTCTTAAACCATTTTCCAATCTATTAGTATATACAAACCTTTACCTCACTCGGGTGAGAAATCTAATTAAACGACTTAGTAAAACAAGTGGTATGAAACGCTTGCGTTTACTTCGTTGGTTAATTCTTGGACTTATTCGATTGAATCTCTTGTGACAATTTTCTAGTGGAGATCTACAGTTTGTTCGTAAATATTTAAGTTAAGCAAGTGGTTATGGGACATGAAGATAAACTCATATATTTACTAGCTTAGTGTAATTAACACTTCTCTTTGATCATGAAGATCATTTTATGGTTTAGACTAGCAATGTGCGATGTCTCTTTGTCTATGTGGAGGACTGTTCCTCATTTTATTGAGCTTCATCTCATTTCTTTCATGGGTCGTACCTATCTAGGTGCGTCGATGTTTGTTTACACATAGGTCGTACCTTTTCTAGGTGCGGTGATGTTTATTTATGCATGGGGTGTACCTTTCTAGGTGCATTGATGTTTATTTACTTCGTGGAGCAATCGGCTCAATAAGTCAGGACATGGGGCGTATCTTTCTAGGTGCGTCGATGTTCGTCTATGCATGGGGCGTGTCTTTCTAGGTGCGTCGATGTTCGACTTTGCATGGGGTGTATCTTTCTAGGTGCATCGATGTTAGACATTACATGGGGTGTATCTTTCTAGATGCATCGATGTTTATTTATGCATGGGATGTATCTTTCTAGGTGCATCGATGTTTATTTATGCATGGGGCGTATCTTTCTAGGTGCGTCGATGCTAGAGCATGGGGCGTATCTTTCTAGGTGCATCAATGTTCGATTGTGCATGGGGCGTGTCTTTCTAGGTGCGTCGATGTCCAGTTTATGGGATTGGCCATCCTTTTATTGTGATTTCTGGATTTCTATTTGATGATTTATGGAATTTATGTTTCACCAACTTTTACGATTGGCATTGATATATATGTCATTTATTGTGGCTTGGTGAATGAAATTAGGAGTATGACATTCCTTTTTATCTTTGAGAAGATCTTGCGATATTGATTAATCTCTTATTGATTTTTCGATTATTTATTTATCATAGCTTGGCATTGTGATTATTATACGTTTAGTCATATCTCTTATTCTATATCATTTCTTCTGATATTTATAGCTAGACTGATCCGTTTATTATTTTCTTCTTAAATAATAATCGGGTCAGAACGAGATGTTACAGGTGCTTCTGCTTGACTTCTCTTCTGTGGTTATCATATGATCTTTTGGCTAACTACTTAGATTATTAGTTTATTTTGTTGTATACATTTGAGATACAGACTCTATGATGTATACTTATTCTTTTGTCTAGCACTTCTATCTATTCTTTTTGATATTGTGGATCTTGTTTGACCACTACTCTGATGTACACTTTCATGTGTTATATTCATATCTATTTCCGCCTTTGTGATATGAATTATCTGTGACTGATTTGTGTTATGTTTATTTCTATATTTGTTTCCGAAGACCTTTATAGCCACTGTGTAGTAGCTTTGAGTTTGCGTCGGTATGTCGGATTTCCTCCTTAAATGAAGTGCATGTTATTCTATCTAGCATATCGATGCTCGCGCAAAGAAATTACATGGATGGTCGCTTCTCAACGGCCTTATTCTCCGTGCTAGTCGATAGCATTACTCCATAGTATTCTTGGCTAGCGTGGGTATAGAGGTGGGGCGTTACAAAGTGTATGTTGTATTTTGGATGTATGTATGGACATATGTATATGACAGTCTTGTTATATGATATTATATGACTCTGATGTATGTATAACTATGTAATAGTCATGTGATGTATTATATTTTGTTCCATTCCGCTGTGAGATTCTGATGTTGTTATTCTTTCCTTCTATTCTTTTCTATTTCTATCCCTTTCTTTCTTAATGATAATATGTCTTTCTGGGGTTAAAAAGACGGGTCGTCATAGTTGGTATCAGAGTGATAGGTCGAGCGAGTACCTAGGCTCTTGTGTTATATTTATCTTGAGAGTGCGTATTTTTATTTTCATATAATTATATATATCTATCTAAATTTGTTGAGTTACCTGTTCAGGTGACCGACATGAGTTCCAGAAGGAGAGGTAGAGTTAGGGCCAGTACTTCAACCGATGATGGACGAAGTCAAAATGCTAGTGAGGCTGTCAATCCAATACCGCCTCAAGTTAGTTTTGCAGCTTTATGCAAAGATTTTAAAAAATATTAGAGGCCAACCATTCAAAGGTTCAGCGTCAATAATTGAAGTTCAAGCATGGCTACGCTCTTGCGAGCACATTTTCAAGAGCATGAAATTGTCTCATGAGCGTAAGAGGCAAATGGCATCGTGGCTATTACAGGGTAGTGCAACAGCATGGTGGGATTCAAAAATTGCAAATATTTCTGAGGATTACATTTCATGGGACAGATTTAAGGAGTTGTTTGAAGAGAAGTTTATGTCGACGGTAGGGATAACCCAATTGTATCAGGATTTTCTGTATTTGAAGCAGGGTAGCATGTCTATTTCGAAATATGAGACCAGATTCAACGAACTCTCTTGTTATGGACCAGGACTCGTCGATACTCCTCTTAAAAAGAATGAGAAATTTGTGCAAGGATTGAGGCCTGAATTCCATGGAAAATTGACGGTGCTTCTGAAAGGATCTTTTGTTGATTTGATTGATATGGCGTTGAGATATGAAAGTTTGATGAGTAAGAAACCGGTGGCTCCAGTTGCAGCTTCAGGTGGGAATTTCACTAGTCCGAATAAGCGGAAGTTCGATCCCAAATGGAGAAAGCCGAATAAGAAGAAACCTGGGAATAACAACGGACCTCGCAAATGCTACATTTGTCAACAGGAAGGACATTTGGCAAATAAATGTCCTAGAAAAGGATTCCAGCAGCAACCCCAACAGAGTGGCCGAGGATCAGCTATGGTACAGAGATCATTGTGTTTTAATTGTCATCGGCTAGGACACATGATCAATAATTGTCCACTTCTGCAAAGGGCACCTCAGAATAAAGTTTTTGCTTTGGAAGCCGGACCATCTTCTTCTTCGATGGGCAAAGGAGTATTAGATGGTACTTTACTTTTAGATGGAAAATATATTAAAGTTTTGCTTGATTTTGGTGCTTCCTTGAGTTTTATTTCTTTGGACTCTGTTGAAAAGTTTTCTCTTACCCCTAGTTCTATAGACAGTCCTATCTTGGTATCTAACCCTATAGGAGGGGTGACCAAATTGGACACTATCTGTAAGGACTTGAAGATCTCTTATTTATCCCACAGTTTTTCTTATGACCCGTTTGTGTTGAATTTTAAGGGAATTGATCTTATTTTGGGAATGGATTGGCTGGATAAGTATAAAGCCGTTTTGAATTGTGATGAAAGAATAGTTTCATTGGAAACTGATCTGGGTAGAATTGCCAGAGTGTCGTGTGATAATTCTAGGATTCACTTGAGCAGTCTTTTGCATGGAATTGAGACTTCTGAAGAGAAGAATGAGGACATCGATGTGGTACAAGGTTTTCCTGATGTATTTGAAGAAGTTAAGTGTCTGCCACCACATCGAGAAATAGAGTTCTGTATTGATTTGATTCCAAGAGCTGTGCCGGTGATTCAGCCCAGTAGGAGAATGGCTCCTAGGGAAAGAGAAGAGTTGATTAAGCAGATTCAGGATCTTTTAGAGAAGGGATTGATAAGACCCAGTTTTTCTTGTTGGGGTTCGGCGGCAGTGTTTGTGACTAAATCGGATGGATCACTGAGGTTCTGTGTGGATTATAGAGAATTGAACAAAGTGACTATCCGTAACAAATATCCTCTTCCTCGCATCGATGATCTTTTTGACCAGTTGCATGGTGCTTCCATCTTTTCTCAATTTGTATCTGTGTTCCTGGAATCTGTGTTCCGAATGATAGGGATTTGAGGCAGGAAGTGTTAACAGAGAGTCATCGCTCCAAATTAAATATTCATCCGGGAATTTCGAAGATGTACAAGGACATGAGGAGAGTTTTCTGGCGGCCGAATATGAAGAAGGATGTTGCTAGATTCGTGAACAGTTGTGACATCTACCAACAAGTTAAAGGTGATCAACAGAAATCTGCCGGGTTATTGCAGGCTTTGGAAATTTCGAATTGGAAATGGGAGATGATCTCGATGGATTTTATCGATGGTTTGCCTAGAACCAGGAAAGGAAATGATGGTATATGGGTTATTGTAGATCGTTTAACTAAGAGTACCCATTTTATACCAGTTAAGGCAACCCATACTGCAGTTTCTCTGGCGAAAATTTTCTTGAAGGAGATAGTTAGATTGCACGGTGTTCCAATCAGTATAGTAAGTGACCACGATCCTATTTTCACTCGCAAATTCTAGGAAGCTCTGCAATCAGCAATGGGAACAAATTTGAGATTGAGTACAGCCTATCATCCTCAAATGGACGGTCAGACGGAGAGGCTTAATCGAATTCTTGGGTATATGTTGCGGGCTTGCGTTTTGGATTTTGGAGGATCTTGGGATGACCATCTTCATCTAGTGGAATTCTCTTATAATAACAGTTATCGAGCGAGTATTAAGATGGCTCCTTATGAGGCTTTATACGGAAGACCGTGTAGATCCCCATCCTGTTGGATTGAATCGAAGGATCGTCTTGTGCTCGGACCCGATCTTATTCGAGAAGCTTCTGCGAAGGTTGAGCTTATCAAGTAAAGGATGAAAGCTGCTCAAGATCGTCGGAAGAAATATGCTGATAGAAGACGAAGACCATTGGAATTTGAGATCGGAGACTTGGTTTTTGTTAAAGTTTCCCTAATAAAAGGTGCTACAAGATTCGAAAAGATGGGAAAACTTGCTCCGAGATACATTGGACCATTTCGAGTGTTGGAAAGAATTGGAGCTGTAGCCTACAGGATTGAATTGCCAAAGTGGATGTCTGGGATTCATAATGTGTTTCATGCATCGCATCTGAGGAAATTTGTTCATGATCCATCGCTGGTTGTAGAACCAGTAGTTCAAGAAGATTTGGAAATTGAACCCAATTTAACTGTAGGCAGAAATTCAGTTAGGATTGTGGATCGAGATGAGAAGCAACTCAGGAACAAAGCGGTGAAACTCGTCAAGGTGTAGTGGAGTGAGGATCCCAGAGATTGTACCGGGGAAACTCTCGATAGTTTTAGGAATGCTTATCCAGATTTATGTTCGGATAACTAGTGATTTTTGTTAGAGTAGACTGTTTGATTGTTTGTTATCGTATGATGATATGTATGTTTGGATTATTAATATAAAAGCTTTTGAATTAAGTGTTGATTTAAATTTCGGGGACGAAATTCTTTTAAGGGGGAAGGAATGTAACCACCCGGGATTTTGACACTATATTTTAATAAATATTTAATCTAATTTAAATTAAATTCAAGCTCCTCAAGTTATAAACAGTTAAGATCTTAATCATTTACCAGTTATATATGTGACTGTAAAGAAATTTTAGATTTGAAAATTTAAAATGGAATCTTTTAAAATTATTTATAACAAAATCTCTCTTATTCAATAAAATCAAAGACTCTACATTTTTATCCTTTGATAATATACGTATGAATATAATTGTAGGTTTTAAATGATTATGTTTAACAACCATATGAATATTAAACATGGAAATCTAAAACATAAGTATAAAACAATATGAATGGTTATAACATAAACATACAAAACAAGTATAAAACATAATTATAAATTATAAAATGTAACTAAAGAGATAAATATACAAATATAAATTATAATTTGAGATATAAAAATACAAATATAGGTTATGAATCATTGTTTGATAATTAAATTACAATTAGGATAAATTTAGAAATCATAACCATAATAATCATACATGAACAACATAAATAAAATAAAATTAATATACTAACAATGACTATGTTAAGTTACTCAATATATATAAGGTAGGTTAGCCTAAAACATTAACTTGTGAAAACCATTTATACAATACATAATTGCTGTAGAAACAAGTGTGCAAAAGAGTCAAGTATACAAATTAAATATAAAATATATTTATGCATAATCTGTTACATACATATGTTCAAAATGTCTTTGTCCAGAAAAGTAAAATAAAAACAAAACATATGTGCTGTTGTAAACTTTATGGGCATAAGAAAACAAAATTATTCACTTCAATAAATAAACAAATCTTTGTCTTGTATAAAAATAGCAAGAATCAGTAAACATTAATTACATGTTATCATAAATGAAGCATAAGCATTAAATTAGCACAACTTCTTGTTTAAGCAAGTACTGCAGCCGAAATTTCTGAGATGATTTCCTTCTGCAGTTATAATACTTGGCCAATTAAAAAAACATGGCAATACAAATAAAAAATGCCTAGATACAACCTATATTATTCAGTTACTTCTATATATATCCATCACATTTTTAAGTTCGTTCATAAAAACTTAACTAAACCTAATAGCAAACCTAAGAAACATTGTTGCTTTGCAAACTTAAATAAAATTCAAAACAGAAAAATTAAAGAAAAGCTTCAGGAAAGTTCTTCTGCAGTTTCTTCAACATATCACCTTCTGTTCAAAGTTTTGTTGTTGTGAGTAAACTTATTATTTTCAATTTAAACTTGTATCTTTAGCTTACAAATGGTGTGTGCTTTGATATCTGCTTAAATAAGTAGCCCTGAGTACTTTCTGTTGCTCTGGTAGCATATGTAGCTGTTCTTAAGAAATTTTGAGTATCTGAACAAAGTAATGCAAAGAAATGTGTAAACACTTCATCTTATAAATGTTTTGAACTTTGGTATTGTTGTTAATTCAAGTTGTTTATCTTAAATCAAAGGCCTGCAACTTTGTTGAAGTTTAACAGTATTTTATAAACACTGTTTATTCAGGTTACAGGTAAAACGAATTAAAAGTCAAAAAATCGAATGTTTAAATTTAGGAATTCAATAACATATTTTGATTTCATACACATAGTTAGGATTTTTAACATAAAAATTATGATTTTTAAGCAAAGAAAATGAGAGCAGTTTTAAAAGGAAGCCAAATTGGATTTTCGTCAATTTTGGATGATTGGGTTAATTTTAACGGTTGTAATTTGATATGAAGCAAGTTTGTAGACAATTTAACACATGAAAAATGCTAAAAAAATTATTCAATGAAGGAATTTTGGGTGTGGATCAAAGATAGGGTTTAGTTCTTACGTTTTTAATGCTCTGTAAAAAAATTATTTTCGTCTCCATAGGGTAATCGAGTTGAACACGATTCCAGTAGAGATTAGGGGAGAGTGTGGTCGAAGTTTAGGTGAAGTACCATTGCCTCAGGTGGTCGCCGTTGATGGGCCGAGGCGTTTTTCTTCCGGTGTGTTTGTTTGGACAGTTCGTGTTTCAGGTCCTTTTTTGATTTCGATAATTTCGTGCTGATTTGAATCTTGATTTCGACTCTAGGGATGAATCGTAGTTTGTGGGTGATAGCGCGAGTTGCCGGAGGCGAAGCGAACCACCGTGCAAGTGCACGGTGGTGAAGAGATGTCTGTCGATATGCTGGGATTGGCGCGTGCTCGTGCTCGAGGTACTTGGATGTTTGCTTCGGGATTATCTCCGAGTCGCATGCATGAGTTATGCACTGCACTTTCGTTTTTAACTTAAACTTAAAAAAAAAGGAAGGTAAAGAAACAGGCAAAAGAGGAAGAAGATGGAGTGAGAGAGAGAGAGATGCGGGAAAAGAAAGGGATGGCTCGAGATTTACTCGAGTGGAATGGGGCCTGTCTCGAGTTCTTGCCCTAAGGTCTTACCTAAGTACTTCATGTATGAATTAACAAAGATTAACATTTAATTTAGTAAATAACATTAGTTGTTTTGAGTTAATATTTGTTTAAAATTTATTTAAAGGAAGGCTTGTAAAAAATAAAAATAAAATGATTAATGGTAAACTTTAAGGTAATTAAGAATATAAAATGCTTGTAATTAAATTAAAAACTTTAAATTGAATTTGTAATTAAAATTTTTATCTTGTGTTTAATCTATTCAACATAAGAAAATTTAATTAAAGGATTAATAGATGGTAATTAATTTAGGTGATCAATTAAGGATTATATGATTAATAAATTGTTAATAATTGATTAATTAAAGTAATCTGTGATAATTAAATAAGTAGGTAAATCTTATTAACTAATAATTAAAGTCATTAATTGATGATTAAGAATCAATCAATTATACCGGTAATTAAGTAATAATTAATAAATAAAAGTTTAGTAATTAAATAATTAATTAAAGATTAGATGATTGATAAATTGATAATTAATGATTAACTAAGTAATTAATTGATCATTAATAAGTTAATTAATCAGTAATTAATTAAGAAGATTAAAGTAGTTTATTCTTATGCAAATAATTAAGTTAAGTAAACCAAAACTGTTTTGGCAGGAATTGGTAGTTCTGTTTGATTGACTTTGATATCTGTTTGATGATATTTCTGTGATATGTTGTCATATATTATGGATATCTGTGATAACTGTGTATGATTTATCTGTTATATCTGTTATGTGAATTCTAATATTAAATTGAACTGTTAAGTTAAATAGAAAACTTGGCCCTTAAAATGGCGTTTGGATTCCGATGAGACCGGGATCGGAAGAATCAATTTTGATTCTCCGAAAACCACATCGATCCAAATTAAACGATAGGTCGTGACTTATCATTTGGTGATGGAGATGGTGTTTCCGAATGCAAGGCTTATCGTCGTTAACTATGAGGGTGATTCCAAAACGAGTGTAACGAGATAATGCCTTCGATTTCGTTCGAACCCGGAACGAACTTGTATGGATTGAATGCTTTCAGCACATCGTCAGGCGGACGATGAGAATTCTAAGAAAAATGTTCAATAAAGGTAATCGCAGCCTCAAGCCTCATCAACCGGGAATGGCTAAAATCGGGGAGATGCAGCAAGGTTAGGTGGGTCATGCCCAAGCAGGACGAGGTATACCCCTGTCTAGATGTCCCTTTTTATTTCAGCTGTGTGAGCAGTGGTTGGCCATAATTGCGGGGTTATCTTGTTCGGAACTGTTCAGTAAGGAATGGTTCCGGCCTTGTGTTGTAGGGGGTCGGGAGTGATCCTCGTTACGGTGATCTAGGCCCCGTACTGTGACGGGCCGTACCCCAGTAGCCCTACCATTGTTGGAAACCCATTTTCCCTACGAGACCCTACGGTTTTGTTTTATATTACCCACTTTCGTGGCTAGTAGCTGGAATTTAATAGATGTAACAATTTCGGCTATTTTCTATTTAATTGAAAACCCTAGACACTATTATAATATCACTGAATTTCCTATAAAATGTTTTGGTTAGCGTAAGGTAAAAACTTACCCGTATTTATTTGTGGGAAGTCTTACGTGATACCTTTATTTCAAATGATTTTCAAAGTTAAGCAATTTTAACCTGTTTACTCACACCAGACCCATGTCTGACCTGGAGTTTATATTTTGTTTTTCATAAACTCTTGGGTACTCAAATTTTTATGAGTAGCCAAGTGATAGGTATTGGGAGTGTTGATTTTCTGGAGAAGCTTTTGGGAAGAAGACCAGACGTATATATCTATATATGTAGTTCCACTGTGTAGTTAGTGTATGCTGTATTTTGGATGTATGTATGGACATATATGTATATGACAGTCCTGTTATATGATATTGTATGACTCTGATGTATGTATAACTATGTAATAGTTATGTGATGTGTTATATTTTGTTCCATTCCGCTGTGAGATTCTGATATTGTTATTCTTTCCTTCTATTATTTTCTATTTCTATCCCTTTCTTTCTTAATGATGATACGCCTTTCTGGGGTTAGAAAGACGGGTCGTCACAAAACCTACTTTCTTAAGTTACAAAATGAATAAATGTTTGCATAAGTATTTATAAATTTACTTTTAAAAGAAATTCTTATAAAACTAATAAATACAAATATAATTATACATCTTATACATGTTATTTAGATTCTAGAACTTTTATAAACTTATAATATTCTAAATTAAGCATTTTAAAAGAAAATAGAAACAAAGCTTGTTTAAATTCTTTTTTAAACTATCTTATTTAGAAGCAAACAATTATCTTATATTTGAAAACAAATGAATAAATCTTTAAATTAACTTTTGAAAACATTGATTCTAAATCAAAGCTTAAATCTACAATATTCATACATAATAAATTGTCAATTGATTAAATTAAATTTCAAAATAACTCAAATTATAACATATACAAACGTATATATTACAATTTGAAAATTCAATGTTTTATTTAAAACACAAGATCTTCTATTCACCATATACATCAGATGTATATATTATAAATAGAATAAAATTTGATTAGCTTTGAAAAATAAATCTTATCCATTTTAAATTGTTAGAAAGATATTGATCACAATTATCAAATTAAATATTTATTAACCTTAAAAGGAATAAATTTATCAGTTTGAATTAAAATTATAAAGAAAATTATCAAACCAATTAAATTATTTATACAGAATATTAAATTGTTATTGCTCAAAATTCCAGGTCGTTACAATCCTCCCCCTTAAAAGAATTTCGTCCCCGAAATTTAAAAGCAAAGGTAATTAAATAATCCAGTGCAGATTTTAATTTAAATCAGCAAAGCATTCCTATCAACCAATTACTAACAACCATAGCAACCGATCAAACAAACAATCCTAACTAATTATTATTAAACAGATCAGAATAAATCTTTAATACTATCTCGAGTTTCTCAAGTATAAATCACCGGGAGACTCGCTCTACAAAAGCCAGCAAACTAACTACACTACCAAAATCCAGAGATCCTATCATCTCCAGATCCATCAGTCTGAACAGAACATCAGATTATACTCAAATCTAGCTCAACTTCCAAATCCATCTGAACTACAGATTCAACAACCAATCGATGAATCATACACGTACTCCCTCAGAGATACGTGAAATACAATGAATTCCAACTATCCAAACTGGCAACTCAATCTTATCCTATCAAGGCACAGATAAGAAATATCAAATGCCACAGCACAATCCAACCAATCTTATCCAATTACTGCTCTCTTAATCAGAGAAAACTTAACAACAATGAAGTCTCCAACTTCGAATTCCAAACTCCATATCTCATATCTGCATAACTCAACATAAAATCTTGTCTGCCAATCTCTTCCTGATTAGCTCAATCAATGCTGATACTTCCAGAAACAACTGGACCAAAGAGAACCAATTTCTGGATCCTATTTAACGGTAAAGTCTTCCAAAATCCATCGAAATCCAGAACACATGCTCTACTCCGAAGCAATAGCAATCTGAGCTTGCTTCCTTTCTTGTACAGCTGCTACCTCGCTTCCGCTGCACAACTCTGATTCTGAAATAGATGAGAGTATTGCCGATGAACACGAGTACAAACTTATCCATTATATCTGGAAAACTTTGCTCATCAAATCCATAAAAATCTGAGTGACTCATCTGACTCAATCACACATCCTTAAAGAAGAAATCCAAACTCATAAACTAGATCGAACCAATCCGAAAATATTTCCAAGCTGCTATACCAACTCTCTCTCTCCAAGAACCATCCTACTACCAGGTTTACCACTAGTATCGCTTCTGGAACAAAAACAATATGGAACTCAACTCCAGATGCAAAAAAACTTCTGATTACTTCAGCAGCTCCTACTTCCACATAAGAATCCTCAGTATCGAACAAAAGATTGCTCAAATAAATTCCCAAACTAATCACAAGTCACTTTTGCGATCCAACCTAGTTTGGATTCCAAAGAAAACTGTCCCCTCTTTACCAATTAGAACAACCTAAAGCTTTTCCAAACAAAGGTAACCTTCAAGAAAACATCAAACCAACTCCCCGGGCTGCTGAAAGAAGAACCACAAAGATTCCTGAACCATTAGAGAAACAACCATATTGTTGATGCTTCCAACTCTACTTCGATGATACTGCGAAGCTAAAAGATCTTCTCGTCAGCACGCCGAACCCTTCGAGTTGCAGTGCTACCGCAGCTAACCAAAGACTTCCAATCCAAAGGCTTTTCCAAAAACCAAAACCATCCACAAACCACACAACAGACCTTCGAGATGGCAGACAATCCCTTAAGAAATTCGGGCTCAAAATCAAGCATCAACACCTCGCTCTCCTTAAGGAATAACAAATGAGACCATGCCAAAGCGAAACACTTATAGACCTTAGTCTCATATTCCAAAACAGCCAACCTCCTCGCTAGAGATCTAAACAACTTCTACACGGACGAATCTTCCCTACGACAGGTAAAGACTTCTCCTCAACCACTTCTAAAACTGCTTCTAGAGAAAACACCTTCAGAAAATGTCCAAGGATACTGCATCTCATCACGTAGTTATCAGGATATCATCACTTACTTCTGCACTTCCGACAGATCCAAACTTTAGAAAAATCCGCTCACCCGAGCGAAATCCAAACTTATACTTCAAAGATAGACTCCGAATCTTTAAAAATATTTCCTTCGGATATCAGAGAAATCCTTACTCCAAACTACAAATCTTACTCAAGACAGTATTAGGTCTACAGTCTCGACAAAAACTTCCAACCCCAAACATACGGACCTCTTCCATCAGTGGTAGTCGTGTTACACACACACACCACTACTCCATCTACCTCTAAAAATTATATTGGAAAACTTGAACAGATATCCCAACCTATAAGGTAGATACATACATATACATATATATATATATATATATATATATATATATATATATATATATATAGTTATTGTTATAGTTATATAAAAAAATTACAAGTACGCTCTCTCAAGAAAGACACCACTCCAGAGCCTAGGTATTCACTCAAACTAACGCTCTGATACCAACTAAGACGATCTGACTTCCTATCGTCAGGAAATCGCATCATCTTGAAGAAAGAAAGGGATAGAAGAAGAAAAGAAAGAGAAAGAAGAACACAAACAACATCAGATACTCACAGCGGAACGAATGAAATATAATAAATAACATAAAATATTACATAGTATCGCACTACATCAGAGTACACAACTTATACAACAGATGTTAGACAGTTATAAACATCTGTCTAACTATACAACTCAAGTACAACAGATACAGATACCAAACAACACGGCGGAACCATAATATATCTACCTGTAGAAGCCTCCTGCTCCATTACTCCTCCAAATTCGTCAAACAAACCTGAATCACTTGACTACTCATACATAATATGAGTATCCAAGAGTTTAATAAAACAGAAAATAAACGCTCAGGTCAGACAGGGGTCTGGTGTGAGCAAACGGAATAAAATTGCTTAATTTTAGAAAAACCTTTGAAAAGAAAAGGTATCACGTAAGACTTCCCACACATAAACATGGAAAAGTTTTTACCTTACGCTAACCAAAACATTTAATTGGAAATCCAGTGATATTATAATAGTGTCTAGGGCTTTCAAAATAAAATACAGAAATAGCTGGAATGCTTACATCTCACGTTCCAACATAGTTGGGCACAATCAAAACCGTACGCGCACTTATTGGATTTTGGATTCCATCAATGGCAGGGCTATTGGTGTACCCCCCGTCACAGTACGTGGTTTAGATCACAGTACCGAGGAGTACGCCCACTATCCTACAACACAAGGCCGGAATCATTCCTTATTCAACAGTCCCGAACAAGACCACCCCGTAGTTGGCGCGACCAACCACACACTAAGCCGAAATAGAAAGGGACCACTAGAAAGGGGTAAATCTCGCTCTCCAGTGGGAGCTACCCATGACGCCTTGCTGCACCTCCCCTGTTTTAGCCATTCACGGTTGATGAGGCTTGAGGCTGCGATTACCTTTATAGAACACATCTATTTTAGAATACTCATCGTCCACCTGACGATGTTCTGAAAGCATTCAATCCATACAAGTTCGTCCCGGGTTCGAACGAAACCGAAGGCACTATCTCGTTGCACTCATTTTGGAATCACCCTTAGAGTCAACGACCATAGCCCTTGCACTCTGAATCACCATCTCGAACCTATAAGTACTATTCCATCAAACTCATTACGGAATCACCCACAGAGTTGTACTGACGTATAGCCCTTACACCTCAAGTCTTAACTTGCTCCACTTGGATTCACGACCTAACGTTTAATTGGAATCGATGTGGTTTTCGGATTATCCAAATATGGAAACACGATCCCGGTCTTACCGAAACCAAATGCCATTTTAAATGTCCAAGTTGTACTTACGGGTTTAAACAATTTAAACTTATATACAGGATGATATATAAACATATAGATGAATCACATTATCACAATAGATAGTTTATAACAACATTCATCTCACAATAGCATATCACATAACAGAGATATCAAGTATTAACCAACACCCAATGTCAACCAATCATCCAATATCAATCTCCAAATATTGATCATCCAATATTAATCAATCCATCAATATTGATAAATCATCCAAAACAGAATTTATTAACTCTTAATCAATAGGATTACCTATATCCTTCTTCATTTATTTATTCCAAATAAATTAATCATCTTTAATGATCTTCCTTAATCAATCTTCCTTGATTAATTATATTTAATTATATTTAAGTAATTATTCCTAACCATATGCAGTAATTAATCTTTAAGTACTATCATTAATTACAATAATTTAATGATCATTCATTTACTTCATTTATTAATTAATTATAATTAATTACATTAAACCTTAATTAATTACAATTAATTAATCACACTTAAATTAATCACTTATATTAATCAACCTTGATTAATTAACAAATGATCCTTATTAATTAATAATTTCTTTAATTAATTAAATAATTAACTTATAATTAATCATTCTATTAATCATAATTAGTAATTAACAATCTGTAATTACTTAACTTAATTGATTAACTTCTTAATTAATTAACTTCTAATTTAATTATATTAATCCTTGATTAATTAATCATTTTAATTAATCCTTAATTGCTTTATTAAGTAATTATTCATAATTAAATTAATAAATAAATCCTTAATTAATTTCCTTATTAATTAATTACACTTTAATTAATTACACTTAGTAATTAAACTTAAGTTAAGCTCATTCATTAATTAATCAATCACATTAATTAGTTAACTAAAATAATTAAGTAATTAACTCTTAATTACTTAACAAGTAATTATCTCTATTACTTCATTAATAACTCTTGATTACTTTCTTAATTAATTACCTTAACAAATAATTAATTCAATTATTAAATAATCCTTAATCCTTTAATTAATTAATTACTTCATAATTAATTAATTTCTACAATTATATTAATCAATTCTTTAATTGATATCATCAAGTGTTTATCCAATAATCACTTCCATTAAAATACTCATGAGTAATTACCATTAATTACTTCCATAAGTAATTAACTTCCTTAATTACATTCAACAATTAACAATTAATTACTTTATTAAGTAATTACACTTAATTAATCCATAACTAAGTGATATATAAATTTAAATAAACAATTAACTAATTATTTAAAATTAATTAAACAATTAATTAATTGGCTTATTTTATCTAAAATCCTTAATTAATTAAGAAAACATTATTCTTAATTAAACTAATCAAATCATATTAAATAAGTATTCTTAAGTTAATTACCCAAATAATTTAACTTTATTTATTTCCATAAATAAATTAATTGAATAATTTAAATCTTATTTATTCAAAGACAAGTTATTAAACTTAGTATACAAAATCATAATAATAATCTTACTTGAAAAAAAGCGTTTATAAATCATTTCCAAATTTAAAACACTTTAAATTATCAAATTTTAAACTTATTTAATTCAATATAAATTGAAAATTCTATTATTAAAACGTTGCTTCAAAACTTTAACTTAAATCTTTGATTTAATAACTAAATTCAAATTTTCTTTTAAATTTGAATTTTAAACTTAATTAAGATAATTATTTTTAAAAATCAAGCATCTTAAAACATTTTTAAATTTAAAATATAAATTCAAATTACATTTTAAAAAGATTGATTAACTTTTCTTCTAAGAACAAGTTTTAACTAGAAATTTCTTGTCCTTTTATAAAGCTCAACTTGATTTATTTATTAAGAGTAACATGTTCAATTTGTAAATTTATTTTTTTAATA
Source organism: Allium cepa (assembly GCA_030765085.1). Taxonomy (NCBI): domain Eukaryota; kingdom Viridiplantae; phylum Streptophyta; class Magnoliopsida; order Asparagales; family Amaryllidaceae; genus Allium; species Allium cepa. The sequence continues at coordinate 952,164,103 of CM060941.1, read as the reverse complement.
CAAAACTTGAGCAATATACTAGCAGAGCTGAAAGTCTCGGGTCAAACCCGAGTAAAATTACCAAAAGAACCCGAGCAAGTCTCGAAGCAAACCCATCTCAACACGGCTTCGAGTCAAACATGCGAATATCCCGAGAGCTTCTTCGAGTTCCAATCGTCCCCCAAACGAAATGCTCCAGTGCACACGAATGTGCATGGTGCACATGCACCACCACCCACGGCCATTTCAGGTCGTCACGATCATCCCCTACAACCACAAATTCACACGCGAACCAAAATCCAAACCCAGATCGAAGAAAGCAACCTCGAATCGAAATTCGACTCCATCACTCAAAACTGCAGAACAGCCGTACCCAAATTCCAACGCCTCAGATGAATGCACCACCACCAGAAGCTCCGGTAATCTCCCCTAAGCACCGCAGCATCACCGTGCCACCTTTCATCAACTTGCGATCAGCCCGGCACACTACCCTTGTCGCAACCATCGCGACAATCCAGCCAAAAAAAAATGCAGGCAAAACCCTAGTTTGTTAAATTCCAAATTCCTCAGCTATTAGAAATAATTTAGCGTATTTTCCCCATGATCTATGATTCACAAACATGCTTCAAACAAAATTCCAGCTTCGATTATCATGCCAATCAATGGCAATCACCAAAACCCCCAAAAATATTCAAACCGAGAATTCAACTTAATTACACAGTTAAAAATTATGATACCAGCTCTAAAAATCCTACCTTTCCAATTGAAACTCAATTATACATTCAAAACTAGAATTTGAAATTATAAAATTTTTGCCCAAACTTGATTTTTCACTGTAATTTGAAAATTCCGAGTAACTCGTTCATTTTAAAATCCCATAATTATTTTTAGATGATTTATTATGTGTTTGCAAACAACTTTCATTAACAAATCACTATCCAATTCATGTTAAAAATCAAGTTATTTAGATTTTTGAAGGATTTGGACTGTTTTAAATAAACACAGTATCCATTTTTAAATCTTACAGGCAATTAAATATCTTAATTCAACATGCAATCCAATTTAAATAAAATTTTCACATAACATCATGATATCATCATAAAATCTAGATGAAATCTAAAATCAAACTGTTTTTAAAAATAGTTTACTCACCTTTTTTCAATATGCAGGGAACAGGCAGTATTGATTCATTCTCCAGGCTTTGAACATTTAAAGTGTTTTGCTGATGAAAATGGATGCATGCATGCTACAATTGATTTTAGAAGTTGAAACTGTTGATCTTGAACTTGCAAGTTGAAACGAATGTTGATTTGCAGTTTGAAGTTTGCAGATTTGATTTTCATTTGAAATGCAGGTTTGAATTACAGTAATTTGATTTGAGTTTACATTTGATTTTGCTTTTGATTTGCTTTTGGGTTTTTATTATTATTAGGTTTTGATTTTGGAAAGAAATGATGAAGAAAAGAAAAGTTTTAGAATCTGTAAAAAAAATGAACTCGTATTTTTTTTCTCTTTTACAACCTATTGTTTACTTAATTTTTTTTATATTTGAGAAAAATATAAACTTGCCACTTTCTCCTTAATTTACACAAATGTCATTAAATTCACTTAACTACTTTACAAGTGTTATATTAAGGTAATTAACATGTTTACACATGTCATTGTATTTTAATTAACTTTTATTTAATTTAAATGTAAATAAAACTTACTTTCTTAAGTTACAAAATGAATAAATGTTTGCATAAGTATTTATAAATTTACTTTTAAAAGAAATTATTCTAAAACTAATAAATGCAAATATTATTATACATCTTATACACGTTATTTAGAATCTAGAACTTTTATAAACTTATAATATTTTAAATTAAGCATTTTAAAAGAAAATAGAAACAAAGCTTGTTTAAATTCTTTTTTAAACTAACTTATTTAAATGCAAACAGTTATCTTATATTTGAAAACAAATGAATAAATCGTTAAATTAACTTTTGAAAACATTGATTCTAAATCAAAGCTTAAATCTACAATATTCATACATGATAAATTATCAATTGATTAAAATAAATTTCAAAATAACTCAAATTATAACATATACAAACATATATATTACAATTTGAAAATTCAATGTTTTATTTAAAACACAAGATCTTCTATTCACAATATACATCAGATGTATATATTATAAACAGAATAAAATTTGATTAGCTTTGAAAAATAAAACTTATCCATTTTAAATTGTTAGAAAGATATTGATCACAATTATCAGATTAAATATTTATTAGCCTTGAAAGGAATAAGTTTATCGGTTTGAATTAAAATTAGAAATAAAATTATCAAACCAGTTAAATTATTTATACAGATTATTAAATTGTTATTGCTCAAAATTCCGGGTCGTTACATATTTGTAACGATCCAAAATTTATATTAATTAAAATTTGAATATTTAATTAATTTTAAATATTAATAAGTGAAATTTATAAGTTGAATGAATTTTATTTTGAATAATTAGATTTAATTGGATAATTAAATCGATAATTTAATAGTTGAAAATACAGAAATAATTGAAATTTAGGTTAAATATGATTGAAAATGATTTATAAAATTTTATTTTATCATATTGGAGTTAGAACGATATTTTAGAACTTTTAAAATTGAATTTAAAGTTTATTTGTGAAAATTGAATATTTTAATATTTAATCGACTAGTGAAATTAGCCATTTTTCGAACAGTCTCAGAATTGGACGAAACTAGTTCTATTGGATCCATAATAGTTTGTTATCATCGGATTTCAATTTTCGTAATAATTGGAGTTATAGTTTGACCGTGGCAGCTCGAAACGCATCGAAATTGTTTTAATATTAAGTTGGCGAGTTAAAATAGTCATTTTTCAAACAGTCTCGGATTTCGACGAAACCAGTTTTATCGGATCCATAATGTGATATTATTGTATAGTTTCAAATTTCATGTCAATCGGATTTACCGTTCGTCCGGGGCAAGCTAAAACGCCTAGAAAATCGTTTAATCGGTTTAATTTAAAATTGAACGTTATTGCCATAACTCGCACAGATGACCGAATTAGCTCCCGAAACACGTTCCATTATGTTCGGAATGTGAGGTAAACCTTAGGAATGCCAACCGGCATGCTTCGTTTGGAGTTCAGAAATTCCGGGATGAATAGTGTTCGCGTATTTTTCTATATAAGCCCCCTTATTTCTCACTTTTGCAAGAAGATGAAAACCCTAGGGTTTGAAAGGCCAGCCGCCGCCTCTTATAACATCAATGGCCAGAATCTTCCGTTCTTCTTCCTCAAATTTCTCTCATTCAGTCAGTTATTTGCAAAAGTTGTCAACTGTAAAGTGGTAGAGGACGATGAGAGCTTCGATTCCATACGGTGATGATCGAATTTGGAGCATCGTAGGGGTCGCCAGAGAGCCGCGATCATGCTACCTTCGTGCATGATTTTCGAGAGAAGGAGCGGACCGAGTTCAACCCTGTCACGGCCGAGAGTAGAGCAGATGGAGGCGAGCATTATGATGGTCGTTGATCGACCTGAAGTTGATCGTAGTGGCCGACGTGTTAAACCCTAATTTTGAGTGATGGGTTCTGCAATTACTGTGTAATGATCGTGTGGGGGAAGAAGATGAAGGGGACAGCCAGATTTGCTTAGCCCAAAAAACGCACGGCTATGATCTATGTAGGGTTAAAAAATATAAAAATATGTTGTAAATTTTATATTAAAATTTTTTGTAACTTCTAAAATTCGTATTTTTTTCATACGAGGTCGAAAACACGCGAAACCAGTTGCATTGGAATCGTATGGACGAGAATTACGCAGTGGAGCGGGTTTAGAGTCGTTTGGAGTTAATGAAAATTTTGGGTAAAATTAAACGTCCGTTTAATTTTATTCGAAATAAAAGCTGAAAACGAAATTGAAATCAAGGTGAGAACTTCTCACTCAATCGAATCAGTTTCGATTTATATTTTAAATAGTTATATTTAAAATTATTGAATGTATGTTGATTGATGATTGTAGTTATTGATTGTTGTTTGATTGTGATATTAGATATAATAGGATATATCTATATATAGCAATATATATATATATTGGCATATGTATATATTGGAATTGATTTCCCGCATTATATAGCGGATGAGACCCTATTGCGCCGCCTATTAAGCGGATAATATTTTATAAATCCCATATACCGTGATAATTTCGTACTGGAACGGAATTGGTATTGTGCTAACATCTTTGGATGCAGGGAAACAGGTTGGAGGGATCCAACTAGATTCCTCAACTATATTGATTTATTACAGATATTGAGATATTTGTTGATTATCATATCGATATATGATGTTTGTTGTCGTTATTGACTATTTGGTGTTGTTGCATCATCGGATCCATTTTTAAAGTTTAAAATAACGATTTTGATCTTAAGGGATTTTTAAAGTGATTTTTGAAAGTATACGTTTTATTAAATTTTCGAATCGATTCATTTTAAATAATTAAAACGTTAATATTTTAAAGTTATAAAGATTATATTCTTGTGAAATATAACCAAAGTGTGATTTTTAAAATAAATAGTTAAGTAATTTATAAATTGGTTTAAAATTGGGATTTTTGAATTATTAAAAATGATGTATATAAAAGACTTATAAAATTGATATTTTATAAATTAAAAAATATTGGAATGTTAAAACGAGTTTTTATAAGTGTTTAAAATGTAATAAAAATGGATTTCATAACTGAACGGAATTTATAGATTTATAAATTGCAAAGTTATAAAATGAATAGATTTTGTAAAATAGAAGATTTATAAGTAATTATCTTATAAATCAGATTTTGGCATTCAAATGAGATATAAATGGAATTTGTTAATAATGAGATTTATAAATCGAAGCTTATAAATAGAATTGGAATTTATAAACATTGTTTATAAGTTCGAAACCAATGGAATCTGATAAATTGAAAGTTGAAATTGGTTAAGGAAGTATATTCACGATTTTGGACAGTGAATATATTATCAAATAAAATGGATATGCTGGGGAAAATGAATATTATAAAATGAAGTTAATCGTTTTAACGATGTTTTAAAATGTATTATAAATCGAATACATAGATTTCAACATTTACTGTTGAAATAGACGTTTTCGAGAAATAAGGAAATGGTGGACTATAACACTGTTGTTATAGTAAATGGTTTCCGAGAGGAAATGTTTTATATAGTATTGGGATTTATATATCTATCTAAATTTCGAATCCCTATACTAGTGATTTTAGGTTGTCGTAACGATGTTTTTACGCAACATTCATTTTTTGCCCAAATAAATGTTTTAAGTGAATGTTTTCCTTAAAGAATGAAATATATACTTAATTTCGATTTAAGTATATTGAATGTTTTCCAAGTGTTGAAAATAAATGGATTTGTGAATTACTTATTATTAAATAAGTATGGAAGTGTTTTCCAATATGAAGTGAATATTTTGAGATTTTATCTTTTAAAGATAATGGAAATTGAATAATTGAAATCGTATATTCATAAATATTTTGGAATGTAAATTCACTATGGAATTTATAAAAGAAAAGGGAAATTTGATTAAAAATAAACGTTGATTTATTTTTGAAGTGTGGAATGATATATCTATTAAAGATATTTTGGAAAGTAAACAATTTGGGAAATTATTTGGATTTGGTGATGTTGAACACGCCTATTGATAGTTAAATAATCCGACTATCAATATTTACCTTTAAATAGGTATTTGTTGTGATTCCTTGAATTTGAATGCCACACTTATTTTTGAATAAGCGCTCACTATTCGGGTTAGCCGGGAACTGACCTTGGGGTCGTATAACCCATTCCGAATATGTGATACGTCGTAATGGATTGCATTTGATGACCGGTGTTGAAGACCGGATATTTTTGAAAACGGAAGGATTACCGTTGAGTTACTCTGCATCGGCTGATCTCCGATATAGAGGTTTTATCACCCTTAGTGACGGGAAGTCCGGACGTGATTAGAAATTATCCGGAATGCAAGGACTTCTTTGTAAGTGCCTTCGGCTCTGTTCGAGCCCGGAACAGACTTGTATGGATTGTATGTCTGACATTACAAATTGAGATATAAAGCTGATTTCTTTCAAATATAATTCTGTTGGTGGCGGAGAATTTATTCTCTTAGCTTAACACCCTTCTATGAGACGTACGAGCTCAGAGGTTTTGTAGTTGAAGGTTATTAGTGATATACTCCCAGTTTGGTAGTGTGGCATGCTGAGTGTTGCTGTGAAATAATCATTGATTGATCATTTGTAATATGATCATTAGTTTGAACATTTATCTTGGTGATCATTACTTTGATCATTTGTTGACCCAAAGCACGGCTTTTGTATAAAGCGTGGCTTTGTGGACGAGACTTCGTCGGACCTCACACCCCGAAAATGGTCAAAACAGGAAGGATGCAGCAAGGTTATTAGGGGGTAGCGCCCCTTTAGTGTATGTCATTCCTTCTGGATAGAGGCGGTATCATGGTATGGAGCCCAGATACTTAACCTATGTTGTTGCTGCAAATTTATTGCTTTGTGGTTGTTGGAAATCGAGGATCCTCGAATAGATCGGTTACGATCGGGGGATGACATACTCGTGTCAGTAGTTACCCAGTTAGGGGTAACCCAGCCTTGTATTGGCAGAGATCCAGTTTGGTTCTCGGGACGTCATTCCAGAGGCGTTTCCATGTGGCAATGGGAAGTTCCTTGGCCTGACCATTTGTTGGAAATCCAAAGAAACAATACAATCTTGTATGGTTTTAGTTGTAGAACCTGTCATTCACTTATGGTGGCGCCCCACTGTTTCGATGGTAGCTATAGTAGGCATAAGTGCGAAATGCCTATGCTGGCTAAGATTTATATCTTTACTTTCGAAATAATTTTCCTACACTATGCACTAGTAATAATATCAAATGTTTCTTTTTAATCCGTATCAAGCATCTTTGACTATCATAAGGAGAAATCTCCTCCGATCCTGCGTTTGCATTGTGTGTGTGCGGGAGGCTTTATGGTAGTCTCATTTTCTAAAAAGCATTGCGAATCTATTTTAAAATTATCCTGTTCTTTGTTTTAAAGATAAACTGTTTTAGTTCTCACACCCGTCACATGACTGACTCGGAGTTTATTGTTTTCCTTCCTAAACTCTGGGTGCCCACCAATTTCTACACGGGCAGTCAAGAGTAAGGTTTATCAGGATATTCTGGAATTCAGGAGTTGCTGGAGGCAAGATGGATGCATGGCGTATTCACCAGTATATAGTATTTCCTTTCCGCTGTTTGTTATTGTTTGTTGTTGTACACTCTGATGATGAAATGTAATGTGATATGATGTAATGTAATAACTGATATAGTTCTTTGTTTAAAGATTATTCATTTATCTATTATATGTTGTTCCTCTGCGAATTGTGAGATTATGATGTTGTTCTGTTATTTCTTTCTGTTCTATTCTTTTTTTTCTGCCTTCTTCTACCTTTTTCTTCTTCTTTAACCCTAACGATTCGGTTTTTCGGCGACGAAAAATCGAAACATTACATCTGGTATCAGAGCTTATGGTTAAGCGACAACCATGGCTCTGTTGGGTGTTACTCATTAGAGATAGAGTCAGTAGTACTCTAGAATGAGTTTGAGTGTAATAATTGATACGAGCGCGTATTTGTTAGTGAATATAAATTGTTTTATATTGTGATGATTGGTTTGTTGAGTGGTATATGGATTTTGGTCAACACGAGTAATTAACGTTGTTGATAGGGATCTCTAAACACTTGGATAGAACAATTCGACATAGTATTGTTTTAAATTTGGTAAATGAAATAATTTTACCTTGATTATATTTTATATATAAAGGAAATAATTTTTCAGAATTATTAAAGTGTATATAAATTGATTGTTGATTGTTGAAAATGTAAGAATGCATGCAAGTAAAACAAAATTTGTTTGAATAAATTAAATAAAATCAACAGTTGTAAAAGAATAATTGTATAAGAAAATGAATTATAAGACGGAATTATAATTAAAGTGATTTACAATTGTGAAATAATCTTATATAATAAGTGAAATTATATAAGTAACAGGGTTTGTAAATGTGATTTATAATCTGAAAATAAAATTCCAGAGAATTGTTTTGAAAGGATTTGATCATTTGGAAAATTGTTTTGGAGAAATTAAAGCTCTAAACTCTTTTCGGTCGCTGGAAAATAATTCTGATGATGATCATGACATCATCGGTGTTCATTTTCGGGTTTCCAAAAGAGGGATTGCTGCCAAATTGTTTAAAAGAAAGTTGTTTGGAAAATTTGGATTTGGTTTTGGAAATTCAAAAGGTAAATTGAATTGATTTCAAAAATGGTTTTGAAAGGTTGAAAAGACTCTGGAATCCTATTTAAAATATTTATGGGAATGATAAATGAGTTGATAACTTATACAATTTGAGTTTTAATAGAATAAATTTAATTTAAAGAATGGAGTTAAATTAAAGGAAGCATAAGTAAATCAATAAAATCCAAGTTGAAATGGAACATAAGTTAAGTTGAATAAAGTTGATTTTGGTGTCGAAGTAAAATAATAAGTGAATTAATGAAGTGAAGTCATTAAGAATTTGAACTTGAGTTATATGAATGAAATTCAACTATATTGTTAAAGGAATTAGCAATTGATTTGAACTAATAAATTGAATGTAAATAAAATTGATATGGGATAATGGATGAAAATGTTAATTCATTAAAAGCTAATGTTATTGGAAGTTGAATAAATTGAATGAAAGTCAATTGAATGTTGAACCAATTGGAATTAAAAGTGTTGAACCAAATTGAAAGTAAATTTAATAATTTGGTTGTGTTGAAAATACATTGGTTGTTATATGGATGTTAATTGATTGTATATAATTCATTAAGTGTTAAATGAAAATGAATTAATGAAATTGGAAGCTATGAAATTGAATTCAAATTGAAAGTAAATAAATTTGAGTAGAATTGAATGTGAATTGGATTTAATTAGTGAATGTAAACTAATTGGAAAAGAATGAATGTTGATAAAATCCAATGTAAATGAATGAATTAAATTGAAAACCAAATTCAATGAATATTAATGAGAATATGAATGAATATTGATTTGTTGAATGATAGTTGTTTGATGGTTGCATTTGTTGCTTTAGTTGCATTTGCTATATTATGTAGTTGTTATGTTGCCATATGTTGTATATTGATGTTATTTTCATATGTACATGTTACTAATTTGTTTGTTGAGTGTATAGTAGGTGCGGATTGCATTTGCTTCGCATTTGGAGCTCGCTTTCGCGTTATATTAGCCGTATACGCTTGCTAATAATATAATAAGGTACATATCTCGGATTACATACCGTACTTTTACACTTTTTTCCCTGCGGGATGCCTCATCACTGATGAGATGTATATTTGTGATATATATACTGTCGTTTTTTTTGGATTGAGTCGCGCAAAGGAGAATATGGCGAATTTTTCCGAAAATTTAAGGCGTTAAAAAAAATTTGAAAATTTTGGGAAATTTTGTGTAAAGCTACAACTTTGATTTTGGAGTTGAAAATTAAAAAATAGTAGTTGGCTTTGAAAAGATAACTAAGTATAGATTTGAAAACTTAGTAAAGTATGGTAAGAAGTTTAAATTTGTGTTGGAAAGTTAATGGATTTTGTAAATTTTTCTTACTTGGTAATTTCGAGGACGAAATTCTTTTAAGGGGGGAAGTCTGTAACGACCCAGAATTTATATTAATTAAAATTTGAATATTTAATTAATTTTAAATATTAATAAGTGAAATTTATAAGTCGAATAAATTTTATTTTGAATAATTAGATTTAATTGGATAATTAAATCGATAATTTAATAGTTGAAAATACAGAAATAATTGAAATTTGTGTTAAATATGATTGAAAATGATTTATAAAATTTTATTTTATCACTTTGGAGTTAGAACGATATTTTAGAACTTTTAAAATTGAATTTAAAGTTTATTTGTGAAAATTGAATATTTTAATATTTAATCGACTAGTGAAATTAGCCATTTTTCGAACAGTCTCAGAATTGGACGAAACTAGTTTCATTGGATCCGTAATAGTTTGTTATTATCGGATTTCAATTTTTGTAGCAATTGAAATTATCGTTTGACCGTGGCAGCTCGAAACACATCGAAATTGTTTTAATATTAATCTGGCGAGTTAAAATAGTCATTGTTCAAACAGTCTCGGATTTCGACAAAACCATTTTCATCGGATCCGTAATGTGATATTATTGTATGGTTTCAAATTTCATGTCAATCGGATTTACCGTTCGTCCGGGGGAAGCTAAAACGCCTAGAAAATCGTTTAATCGGTTTAATTTAAAATCGAACATTTATTGCCATAACTCGCACAGATGACCTAACTAGCTCCCGAAACATGTTCCATTGTGTTCGAAATGCGGGGTAAACCTTAGGAACGCCAACCTGCATGCTTCATTTGGAGTTCAGAAATTCCGGGATGAATAGTGTTCGCGTATTTTTCTATATAAGCCCCCTTGTTTCTCACTTTTGCAAGAAGATGAAAACCCTAGGGTTTGAAAGGCCAGCCGCCGCCTCTTATAATATCAATGGCCAGAATCTTCCATTCTTCTTCCTCAAATTTCTCTCAATCCGTCAGTTATTAGCAAAAGTTGTCAACTGTAAAGTGGTAGAGGACGATGTGAGCTTTGATTCCATAAGGTGATGATCTAATTTGGAGCATCGTAGGGGTTGCCAGAGAGCCGCGTTCATGCTACCTTCGCGCACACTTTTCGAGAGAAGGAGGGGACCGAGTTCAACCCTGTCACGGCCGAGAGTAGAGCAGATGGAGGCGAGCATTTTTGTAACGCCCCACCTCTATACCCACACTAGCCAAGAACACTACGGTGTAGAGTTGTCAACTAGCACGAAGAATAAGGCTGTTGAGGAGCGACCATCCTCGTGATTTCTTATCACGCGGTGGCTATAATAATCTTCGGAAACAAACATAGAAATATGCATAACACAAATCAGTCACAGACATCCATATCACAAAGGCGGAAGAAGATATGAATATATAACTAACACATGAAAGTGTACATCAGAGTAGTGGTCAAAAAGATCCACAATAATACAAAAGAATAGCAACACGTGCTATGCAAAAGAATACATCTATGAGTCTATATCTCAAGTGTAAACGACAAAAACTGCTAATCTAAAAGGTCAGCCAAAAGTCAGAGTAGTAAATCCCTGGGGGAGAAGTCAAGCCGAAGCACCTGTAACATCTCGGTCTGACCCGAGTATTATTTATAAGAAAATAATAAACGGATCAGTCTAGCTATAGATATCAGATAACATGATATAAACAATAGATATGGCAAGAACATATGGTAACCATAAAGACATACTATGATAAGCATGTAAATGAAGATCATCAAGAGATCAAACAATATCAAAAGAATCTTCTAAAAGATCCAAATTCACCTAAACACAAAAGTTGGAAAATCATAACAATGAAAGTCATGAAAATAGGTGAAGCACAAATTCTAGAAGACTACACAAGAAATCTATAAATTACAATATAGGAGCATGAAAACTCACAAAATGGGAGCATGAAAACTCACCTACACGTGTAACACAAAGCGAGAAGCTATCTCATGGTTGCAAGCCATTAATTTTGACACACGGATGGCCCGAAGACCGTGGGGCGCTACCCCACATATGTGATGGCGAAACATCACACAAATGAGATGGCGAAACATCACAAGAGCGGGGTCTAGTCTCCCTCGCAGACAAAGAGACATCGCACAGTTGCTAGTCTAAAACACAAAAATGATCGTCATGATCATCAAGAAGTGTCAATTACACTAAGTTAGTAAATATAAAAGTTTAACTTCATGTCCCATAACCACTTGCTTAACTCAAATATTTACTAACAAACTGTAGATCTCCACTAGAAAATTGTCACAAGAGATTCAATCGAACAAGTCCAAGAATTAACCGACGAAGTAAACGCAAGCGTTTCATACCACTTGTTTTACTAAGTCGTTTAATTAGATTTCACATACGAGTGAGGTAAAGGTTTGTATATACTAATAGATTGGAAAACGGTTTAAGGAAAAAGCTTTGTTATTAAAAATAGAGTTGAAATCGTTTTGCTGAAAGAGTTTTGATATTTACTACTAGTATTGAAACCTTTATTTTATTAAAGTGACAAATCTCAAAAACTTCGCGTTCAAAGACGTGAATGAAATCCAAGGAAATCAACTCAAAAAGCATCTTTCATCAAAGAACCCCTACGGAGGAGCGGTCCAGGGGGGGTGGCAACCCCCCAAGGTGGGGGTGCGGGGGCAACGCCACCGCTTACGGGGTTCGACCTGCCCGGTCAGGTCGCGGGGGTCCAATGGGCAGCGCCCCGTCCAAAACGGTACGACCTAGTGAAGACAAATTGTGGTCTAACGACCTAAGGGGAATTGGGTCGAGCGACCTAATGGTTGCGACCTAAGGGTCTTCGCGACCTAACGACCTAAACAAGGTCGAGCGAGTTAAGGTGATGCGTGACCTAATGTGTCACGCGACTTAACGAAGGCAAGGCCGAACGAGTTAGGGGGATGCACGACCTAACGGAGGCGAGCGACTTTAGGGACTCGCGACCTAACAGAGGTGAGCGACTTAAGGGACTCGTGACCTAACAGAGGTGAGCGACTTAAGGGACTCGCGACCTAACAGAGGTGAGCGACTTAAGGGTTATAAGGTGGAACGACCTAACTGATACGCGGCTTAAAACCCACGCGACCTAACGACCTAACAGGTCATACGATCTAGTGGTCGAGCGACCTATCGATTTTAACTCGCGAGCGACCTATCAGTTCTACGACTCAAGGGTTCAACGACCTACAGGATATAGATCACGCGACCTAACGTTATAAAGGCCAAATGACCTAAAGCTTAACTCGCGAACGACCTACGGCTTAAGACTCAACTCGCGAGCGACCTAACACTGCAGAGGGGGTTTAAGGCCAGAAACGACCTAAGTGTTAGCGACCTAACGACCTATGGGCCAAACGACCTACGACTTAAAGCCCAACGACCTAATTCCGAGATGACAATACGTGCAGTGTGACCTAGCGCGTTAACACGCGAGCGACCTAAGGGTTATGTCGCGAACGACCTAACCCCGAACATACAAAAATGGCCAGAACGACCTAAATGCAGAAAATTCACCAAAACGCTAAAAATTGGAGTTTTTCGCCAATCCAATCCAAACCAAATGCAAATGTGCATGCAAAAGTGATAGGGAATCATTCCCAACGGTCCAATATAGTTATAGGCTAGAATTGTGAGATAAAAATCTCACCTTTGCACTAAAATTTATGAAGATGAAGCTTGAAAGCAAGGAGAAGCAATCCAAAGCTTGAATCCAATATCGTCTACTTGAATTTGGAGTTGAACGTTGGATTTGCAATTGAATTTGTGCTTGGAGTTTTAATTTCCCATTCTCCTTACCATTAATGCCAAAGCTTGAGTTAGTTAGGAAATTGATGAAGAGTGAGGAGAAGGGGGTTGGAACTTGGGCTTAATAGGCTAAACTAACCCAAAGTCCAAGGGGGGAAAAGTTAGTGAAATTTCACTAACTCTAAACCTATCAATGTTTATACTTAAAAATGTTGTAAACGGCATTTCGAACTCAATGGAAGTGGTCTCGAGTCCTAATTTGACCGTTTGCAAAAAGTAGCTTTTCGGACCAATATCCGATTAACGACAAAATATTTAAATAGAATATTTAAATATAAAATCGATAAATATGCGGGTTGTTACAATTTTAATGGTCGTTGATCGACCTGAAGTTGATCGTAGTGGCCGAGGTGTTAAACCCTAATTTTGAGTGATGGGTTTGGCAATTACTGTGTAATGATCGCGTAGGGGAAGAAGATGAAGGGGACGGCTAGATTTGCTTAGCCCAAAAATGCACGGCTATGATCTATGTAGGGTTTAAAAATATAAAAATATGTTGTAAATTTTATATTAAAAATTCGTGTAACTTCTAAAATTCGTATCGTTTTCATACGAGGTAGAAAACGCGCGAAACCAGTTGCGTTGGAATCGTATGGACGAGCACTACGCAATGGAGCTGGTTTTGGAGTCGTTTGGAGTTAGTGAAAATTTCGGGTAAAATTAAATATCCGTTTAATTTTATTCGAAATAAAAGCTGAAAACGAAATTGAAATCAAGGTGAGAACTTCTCACTCAATCGGATCGGTTTCGATTTATATTTTAAATAGTTATATTTAAAATTCTTTAATGTATGTTGAATGATGATTGCAGTTATTGATTGCTGTTTGATTGTGATATTAGATATAATAGGATATATCTATATATAGCAATATATATATATATATATTGGCATATGTATATATTGGAATTGATTTCCCGCATTATATAGCGGATGAGACCCTATTACGCCGCCTATTAAGTGGATAATATTTTATAAATCCCATATACCGCGATAATTCCGTACTGGAACGGAATTGGTATTGTGCTAACATCGTTGGATGCAGGGAAACAGGTTGGAGGGATCCAACTGAATTCCTCAACTGTATTGATTTATTACAGATATTGAGATATTTGTTGATTATCATATCGATATATGATGTTTGTTGTCGTGATTGACTATTTGGTGCTGTGGCATCATCAGATCCATTTTTAAAGTGTAAAATAACGATTTTGATCTTAAGGGATTTTTAAAGTGATTTTTGAAAGTATACGTTTTATTAAATTTTCGAATTGATTCATTTTAAATAATAAAAACATTAAAATTTTAAAGTTATAAAGATTATGTTCTTGTGAAATATAACCAAAGTGTGATTTTTAAAATAAATAGTTAAGTAATTTATAAATTGGTTTAAATTAGGATTTTTGAATTATTAAAAATGATGTATATAAAAGACTTATAAAATTGATATTTTATAAATTAATAATATTGGAATGTTAAAACGAGTTTTTATAAGTGTTTAAAATGAAATAAAAATGAATTTCATAAGTGAATGGAATTTATAGATTTATAAATTGTAAAGTTATAAAATGAATAGATTTTGTAAAATAGAAGATTTGAAAGTAATTATCTTATAAATTGGATTTTGGCATTCAAATGTGATATAAATGGAATTTGTTAATAATGAGATTTATAAATCGAAGCTTATAAATAGAATTGGAATTTATAAACATTGTTTATAAATTCGAAACCAATGGAATCTGATAAATTGAAAGTTGAAATTGGTTAAGGAAGTATATTCACGATTTTGGACAGTGAATATATTATCAAATAAAATGGATATGCTTGGGAAAATGAATATTATAAAATGAAGCTAATCGTTTTAACGATGTTTTAAAATGTATTATAAATCGAATACATAGATTTCAACATTTATTGTTGAAATAGACGTTTTCGAGAAATAAGGAAATGGTGGACTATAACACTGTTATTATAGTAAATGGTTTCTGAAAGGAAATGTTTTATATAGTATTGGGATTTATATATTTATCTAAATTTCGAATCCCTATACTAGTGATTTTGGGTTGTCGTAATGATGTTTTTACGCAACATTCGTTTTGGCCCAAATAAATGTGTTTAAGTGAATGTTTTCCTTAAAGAATGAAATATATACTTAATTTCGATTTAAGTATATTGAATGTTTTCCAAGTGTTGAAAATAAATGGATTTGTGAATTACTTATTATTAAATAAGTATGGTAGTGTTTTCCAATATGATGTGAATATTTTGAGATTTTATCTTTTAAAGATAATGGAAAATGAATAATTGAAATCATATATTCATAAATATTTTGGAATGTAAATTCACTATGGAATTTTTAAAAGAAAAGGGAAATTTGATTAAAAATAAACGTTGATTTATTTTTGAAGTGTGGAAAGATATATCTAGTAAAGATATTTTGGAAAGTAAATAATTTGGGAAATTATTTGGATTTGGTGATGTTGAACACGCCTAATGATAGTTAAATAATCCGACTATCAATATTTACCTTTAAATAGGTATTTGTTGTGATTGCTTGAATTTAAATGCCACACTTATTTTTGAATAAGCGCCCACTATTCGAGTTAGCCACGAAAGGACCTTGGGGTCATATAACCCATTCCGAATATGTGATACGTCGTAATGGATTGCATTTGATAACCGGTGTTGAAGACGGATATTTTTTAAAACGGAAGGATTACTGTTGAGTTACTCTGCATCGACTGATCTCCGATATAGAGGTTTTATCACCCTTAGTGACGGGAAGTCCGGATGTGATTAGAAATTATCCGGAATGCAAGGACTTCTTTGTAAGTGCTTTCGGTTTTGTCCGAGCCCGGAACAGACTTGTATGGATTGTGTGTCTGACATTACAAATTGAGATATAAAGCTGATTTCTTTCAAATATATTTATGTTGGTGGCGGAGAATTTATTCTCTTAGCTTAACACCCTTCTCTGAGACGTACGAGCTCAGAGGTTATGTAGTTGAAGGTTATTAGTGATATACTCCCAATTTGGTAGTGTGGCATGCTGATTGTTGCTGTGAAATGATCATTGATTGATCATTTGTGATATCATCATTTGTTTGATCATTTATCTTGGTGATCATTACTTTGATCATTTGTTGACCCAAAGCACAGCTTTTGTATAAAGCGTGGCTTTGTGGATGAGACTTCGTCGGACCTCACACCCGGAAATGGTCAAAACAGGAAGGATGCAGCAAGGTTATTAGGGGGTAGCGCCCCTTTAGTGTATGTCATTCCTTCTGGATAGAGGTGGTATCATGGTATGGAGCCCAGATACTTAACCTATGTTGTTGCTGCAAAATTATTGCTTTGTGGTTGTTGGAAATCTAGGATCCTCGGATAGATCGGTTACGATCGGGGGATGACATATTCGTGTCAGTAGTTACCCAGTTAGGGGTAACCCGGCCTTGTGTTGGCAGAGATCCGGTTTGGTTCTCGGGACGTCATTTCAGAGGCGTTTCCATGTGGAAATGGGAAGTTCCTTGGCCATACCATTTGTTGGAAATCCAAAGAAACAATTTGATCTTGTACGGTTTTAGTTGTAGAACCTATCATTCACTTATGGTGGCGCCCCACTTTTTGGATGGTAGCTATAGTAGGCATAAGTGCGAAATGCCTATGTTGGCTAAGATTTATATCTTTACTTTCGAAATAATTTTCCAACACTATGCACTAGTAATAATATCAAATGTTTCTTTTTAATGCATATCAAGCATCTTTGACTATCATAAGGAGAAATCTTCTCCGATTCTGCATTTGCATTGTGTGTGTGTGCGGGAGGCCTTATGGTAGTCTCATTTTCTAAAAACCATTGCGAATCTATTTTAAAATTATCCTGTTCTTTGTTTTAAAGATAAACTATTTTAGTTCTCACACCAGTCACATGACTGACTCGTAGTTTATTGTTTTCCTTCCTAAACTCTGGGTGCCCAACAATTTCCATACGGGCAGTCAAGAGTAAGGTTTATCAGGATATTCTGGAATTCAGGAATTGCTGGAGGCAAGATGGATGCATGGTGTATTCGCTAGTATATAGTATTTCCTTTCCGCTGTTTGTTATTGTTTGTTGTTGTACACTCTGATCATGAAATGTAATGTAATATGATGTAATGTAATAACTGATATAGTTCTTTGTTTAAAGATTGTTCATTTATCTATTATATGTTGTTCCGCTGCGAATTGTGAGATTCTGATGTTGTTCTGTTATTTCTTTCTGTTCTATTCTATATATTTTTTCTTTCTTCTTCTACCTTTTTCTTCTTCTGTAACCCTAACGATTCGGTTTTTCGACGACGAAAAATCGAAACGTTACAAGATTCGCTTAATTCCGGACTTGTTCGTTTGAGAACGTAAAATGTTATTTATATAAAATACTTAATTTTGCACTTTCAAGGAAACGATGAAGAGATTTAAACAATTTAGCAAAAGTGCTGAGTATGGAACCTCACTTTTACTATGTTGGTTAATTCCGGACTCGGTAATTGAAATATTTGTGGTTTGATGATTTTGATGATTTTATTTGGCTTTCGAGCCACTCTGCTGGACCTTCTGGTCGTATGATGGACTTGGGGTCAATTACCAGTACTAGACCTTCGGGTCATCTGTTGGACCTTCGGGTCATATGTTGGACCTTCGGGTCATTTGTTGGGCGTCAAAAATTACAGTACTTGGTAAGCTTTGGTCATATGAGATGCACATGCGGTGTAGCTAAAACTCGCCATCTGTTGGGATCGATCCATCTTTTATGTTGATTTTCAAGTTATCTTATTTTGATTTCTTGATTTTGTGTATTGCTGTTTTGAATTCAATTGTGAATTTTTGAAGTTGATTTTGATGATGTTTAATGGGATTTCTTTCTTTAAACTATGCTGATTACTATGTTGTATAGTCTAACCGAGGCTATAATTTTGTATAGTCTCATTCGAGATTATAATTTGTGTATAGTCTCATATGAGATTATAATTTGTGTATAGCCTCATCCGAGATTAAAAATTTGCGAATTGCTGTTTTTAATTCAATTGGGAATTTAAAAGCTGATTTTGATGGAGTTTAAATTGAGATTTCTTTAAACTATGGTGATTATTTATGTTGAATATTCTCATTTGTGATTATTGATTTTGATGGAGTTTAAATTGAGATTTCTTTATTTGAACTATGTTGATTATTATATTGTATAATCTCATTCGAGATTATGATTATTTGCTTAAGTGTTGTTTATCATACACTTATTTCTGAAGTTTAAATTAGACTGATCCATTTATTGTTTTCTTTTAAATAATACTCGGGTCAGACCGAGTTATTTCAGGATAATCGCTTTCTCTGATTCTGTTGCTCCTTCAGTTTTTGGGATTTCACATCATCTTTTGTCTAAACTTTGAGGTGTTTCTTTTTGGTGCATTGACTCGTGTCTCATGTATGTTGATGGCATGTAAATGTACATTTGGTTTATGTGAATTATCGATTGTTGTAGCATGTATTCCAGACTTATCTTCCCCTATATATCTGATATTTCTGTTCTGATGTGATTATACTTATCAGTGTTCTTGTTATTATTATTTGTTCTGAATTTTTCATTAGCCACCATAGTTTTATTTTAGATTTGGATTGAATATATATCTTTGGGAGTAATTTACACAACTCCTATCGATGTAATCAAAACTCGTCTAAGGCATAACTTATGGATGCTCACTTCTAACAAGCCTTATTCTTCGCAATAGCAGACGTTATTCCTTATAATAACCTTTGTTATTGTGAGCATAGAGGTGGGGCATCACAGCTTGGTATCAGAGCTGAGATTCAGAATAAGTTATAACAAACACGGAACATAAGCATAACGGAACATGTGTTACAACTATTCGAGGGTTTTATTCGTGCCTTTCTAAAATATTCCTTCGTTGTTCTTAAACTTTTATCCTCTCTAACAAGTTTTGGAATACGCCTAGGAATAAATCTCATATTTCCGTAGTATTCCATTTGTTAAATTCCTTTTCAATCTTAGATTTGTAGAAGGTCATTGGGTCTCTGGTTGTCCTACTGCTCCTAAGGGTTTCAAATCCGGGAAACTTAATGTTGCTTAAGATTTTGGTGATTCTTCTCAGCCAAAAGGTATTACTCCTTCTGTTTTGGAAGGTTTATTTTATTTCATGGCCGTTCTATTAGAGTTCTTTTCGATACGGGTGCATCGCATTCAATCGTGTCAAAGGAACTTGTTGGTGTTGTTCCTTTGGATGTCGTTAGTCTTTATGACCCTACGAGGATGGTAAATCTTATTGGTGGATCCGCTACTCTTGGTTTTTTTTGTGTTGATGTTGAGATTATTCTTTGTGGTTTTTCCTTTCATGCGAATTTGCATGGTATGGATCATCTTGTTTCTGTTATGATTTTGGGTATGGATTGGCTCGTCCGTTATGAAGTTCAATCCTATGTCTCGAAAGAACTTTATATCTCAAGCATCCCGATGCTATCGAGCAGTTATCTATTATATTTTGAAGCATGGATCATACTTCGAATGCTTTCTTTTCTTCCTTCAAATCGGAGGATGCCCTAGCTAATATTCCAGTTGTTTGTGATTTTTCTGATGCCTTCGAGCCTATTTCGGTGTTGCCTCCGAATAGGGCAATTGAGTTCCATAGTGATCTTATCTCTAGTGCTCATCCTATCAGTCATCCTTCCATGAGGATGTCTGCTAAGGAAAACGAGGAACTCAAGCAATAATTATCTGAGTTAAAAGCCAAGTATTTTATTCGTTCTAGCTCATCCCCTTGGGGCGCCGCCGTTATCTTCATTAAGAAGCCAGACGGTACTCTTAGGCTTTGCATTGATTATCGCAAGCTTAACGAGCTCACTATAAAAAAAGGTATCCATTACCTAGGATAGATTACAAGTTCGATCAATTAAGTGGCGCTAAGCTCTTCTCCCGACTCGATCTTACTACCGGTTTTCATCAGTTACGAGTTGCGGAAGATAGCATTCCACTTACTGCATTTCATACTCGTTATGATTCTTATGAATGACTTATTATGTCATTCAGTTTGCCCAGCCTATTTCATCCATTTTATGAATTGAGTATTCTACGAATATCTCAATGACTCCATTTGTGTATTTATTGATTTTGGATGAAAACAACAATTTAAAATGTTGCAAATCATTTTCATAAGATTTATTTACAATTATAATTGGATTTTTGTTTATCATATAGAAGATGATTTTGTGATTGTATTGCCAATTGAGTGCTTTAAGAATTCTGGTCGATACGCTTGATCAACGTTATCGATAGAATCTCCTAAACACTTTGATGAGACAATTTGACACGATAAATTGACCTATAAAAAGTAAATTTTTCTAGAAAATGATTTCATAAAGATAATTTTAATTTTGGAAGTTTTGGCTTTTCAGGAATGAAGATTATTTGGAAAAAAAAACTCTTCTCTGATACTCTTATCCTTGTGGTTTCCGAAGGGAACCAAGACTTCATTATTTGTGCCAATACTAGCTGTGTTGGTTTCGGTGTTGTTCTCATGCGAAAAGATAAAGTAGTTGCGTATGCTTCTAGACAACTAAAGCCTAACGAGAATTGTTATGCTACCCATGATTTGGAGTTAGCCTCCATAGTCTTCGCTCTAAAGATCTGGCGACATTATTTATTGGGCGAGCGTTTTGTTCTCTACACTGGTCACGAATCTCTGAAATATCTCTTCACTCTAAAGGAACTTAATATGAGGCAATAGCATTGGTTCGAATTTCTTGCTTCATATGTTTTCGATATTCAGTATACCCCTAGTAAGGATAATCGAGTTGCTGATGCGCTCTGTCGCAAGCAGCAAGTTGTTGTTTCCATGATGCTAGCAGAGTGGAATATTTTGAAAGCTTTATCTCTTTGTGATTTTAGAGACAGTCCTTCAGTTTCTGATTCTCTCGTGCTTTTATTTAGCATGGAAGCTCGTCCTAGTTTGTTGGATCGTGTTGTCGATGCCTAGAAACAAGATCCAAATCTCTTTTATCTTATTCAAAGTTGTAATCGGAATCCCGAAGTGATGATCTAAACGATTTCGATATTGATGTTCATGGTTGTATTCGGAAGAAAGGTAGGTTGGTCGTGCCTAATATTCCTAATCTTAGAAATGACATTCTTGAGGACTTTCATCATTCTAAGTAAACAATCCATCCAGGTAGTAGTAAGTTGTATGCTGATATGAAACGCTTATACTATTAGGAAGGTATGAAGCGTGATGTTACAAGTTATGTAAGTCATTGCATGACTTGTCAACTTACTAAAGCAGAACACCATCGTCCTAGTGGTCTTTCGCATCCTCTTGTGATTCCATTATGGAAATGGGATCAAATTTCTATGGACTTCATTGATTATCTACCACGTTCGAGGTCGGGCCATACTAGTGTTTGGGTGATTGTTGACCGATTGACCAAATCAACCGATTTTGTTCCTATCAAGTCCAATCGGACTGCTTCTTGACTTTGGTGGTAGTTGGGAAGACCACTTATCTCTTGTTGAATTCTCTGATAACAACAGTTTCCAATTCAATATCGGTATGGCTCCTTTCGAAGCTTTTTGCGGAAGACCGTGTCGATCACCATCTTGTTGGTTAGAATCCGGGGAGGAGTTAGTTCTCGGCCCCGATTATATTCGTGAATCTTCTGAGATGATTGATTTTATCAGACAGAGAATGAAAGAGGCTCAGAATAGGCAGAAATCTTATGCCGATCATCGTAGGAAGCCTTAGGAATTTTCTATTGGCGATCGCGTATTCATTCGTGTTTCTCTGATGAAGGGTGTGGTGCGGTTTAGTAGTTTCGAGAAATTGGCTCCTCATTATATCAGAACGTTTCCTATTATGGAACGCATTGACCCTATTGCTTATCATGTATCGCTACCTATTCAGTTTACGGAATTCATGACGTATTTCATGTATCCCAGCTTCCTCGATGCCTTTGGGATTTGGATTCTATTATTGATCCTCACGTGTTGCAAGATCTTGAGATCTCACCCGACTTGTCTAGGGTGCAAAATCCGACTCGTGTGCTAACTTCGGAGGTTAAACACCTTCGGAATAAAGAAGTCCCGCTTTTGAAAATTCAATGATCCGCAAACCCCAAAATTTGCACTTAGGAAGCCTAAGAAATCATCGAGCATTCTTATCTTTCTTTTCTATTTTAATCTTTGTTGTGATGCATTATTTGTGTTATAAACGACTTCTAGTATGAAAATTGCGGGGACGTAATTTTTATAAGGGGGAGTTTGTAACAACCGTGATTTTATTACCGTCGTAATAAAAATTTATTTATTTTTAAAATTAAAATATGAAAAAGAAAATTTTGCAAATGATTTCAAAGTCAGTTGAATACTTTCTTGTGGTAGCACGTTGAGAGATGAAGTGCTAATTTTTCCCTTCACATGCGTGTTAAACTATTCCAATTCAACGGCAAAATTTTGTGACTGCTGTTAACAATATTTATAAAACAAAAGTGTGTAGCCTTGCTTCTGTGTCATCATCAAAGCAAGTGGTGTAATCCTGCAGAGCACGTTCTTCCCTTAAATGCACTTGTACAACTTCTGCCAACTTATATTTTATTTTGACTTATATACAAAAATGAAAGAGTAAAAGTATAGGCCTGCAACATTTTGGTTCAAAAATTTTCCAGTTGCTGCATTATTTTTATTCCACTTTCTTCAGTAGCTTGGTTGAAACTCTAATGGCGGTTCAAATTTAGCTCCAATTGATTCCTAGTTGCTAACTGATTTGAAGCAAATATAAGGTGAGTGCTACACTCACATTTCTAGTGTAAAATCTATGTTGTCCATTTTATTTGGATGTTTTTCTGTTATTTATTTCTTTATGTCTGAGTGTAAAGTGTAAACGAGACCAAGTCACATACTTGTGTACTTTTGGTGTAAATGCGTCAAGAATTTTAGTATGCATGTATGAAACAATTATCGTGTGCAAGCATCGAAAATGAATTCAGGTCAGGGTCATTTTGTTTTATAATTTTGGCCATCTGCGTATATGTTATACACGAAAATGTACATGCAGTATAAAGGGTGACTTGCGTGCATGAGAGTAAAGTTTAATTTGTTCATCCTTGCGTGCATGCGAGGTATAGCCCAAATTTGCGTGTGTAAAGCTTTGGCCAGACCACACATTTGTTTTGTGCACTAATAGTAGTGTCCAGATAGTAGTACCCATTTTTTGTGCTATAGTTTTATTAACTTCATATTTGCATGAGAATTGCATTTCACAAATCAACGTGTCCAGGCAGTTTTCTTCATTCACGCGTTGCCTGTATTTTTATACTTTGTTAACTTCAACATTTACGCGCACAGTTCATTCTTGCGTAAAAATTCCATATGGCTAGGTCAAGAGTTGTGTGCATTCCAAAATTTAACATAAGTTGGTCAGGCTATTTTATAATACAAAGTGAATTCAATGCCAGTACATGCAATGTACAAGAATCTAGTTCCAGACCATTATATTATTTATTCGTGCATGCATGATTTAGTGCAAATTTATAGCACACGAAAATGCATGGTCCTGACATCATTTTCATATTAGTAAATTTTAAGTGAACATGCGTCCATTTGTATACGAGTGAAGTGGTCGTGTACAGACATCGTTCTAATCTTAATTTCATTATTTCATTTAGTATGTGCGCATTTGTAGTATTAGCCAACTCAGTATTTCTCATTACACACATAAATATAGATCCAGGTCATAATTTTCATCAAACACGTGAATATAAGTCCAGGTTATTGCACCTTCTTGCATGCATTTGAGCTTAGCATGCTAAAGTGAAGTTGCTTTACAAAAATATAATTCCTGGTCATGTTGTCTATTTACTTTATTTTTTAACCATGAAAACTACCGTGTGTGTGTAGTATTATGTTGTTATAAATTTAATGTCGAAGTAACAGTGTGTGTATGTATCATATTATATATTGCATGCAAATAGGTGAAGCACGCGAATTAGTCACTAGATTTCAAGTACAGTTGCTTTAAAATATTGTATATAATTTAATTCATGCGTACAAGTGTATTGTCCAGACAGTGCAATGTTTGAATGCATATATACTAGTGCAGTCCACCGGTTAAATTACGTTGAACCAATGTTTTGTTTTGCAACGTATTTTTTTGCCGTTATTTTATAACGGATTTTTACTTTGTTGCTATATTTTTGAAGCGTGTTGTTTTAATGAGATTTTTGACGAATAAAAATTACGGTTGTTTTGACTTCAGTAACCGTCAATTTAAAGTGAATTTTTAAGATATTACCCCGCAACGCCGATTTGATATCCATTTTTACGGTGTTTTGTGAAGCTCAATTTCCTCGTCGAAATTGCTATAGATGTTGCTGTTTTAATCGCGTGTTTTCAAAACGTTTTAAAATAAAATTGTTTCAAAAAAATTTTACAGTTTGCGCTTTCAAAAGAATGAGGAAGCGATTTAAACGCTTCAGCAAAATTGAGGACTATGAACCCTTACTTTAACTGATTCGCTTAATTCCGGACTTATTCGTTTGAGAACGTAAAATGTTATTTATATAAAATACGCAATTTTGCACTTTTAAGGAAACAGTGAAGAGATTTAAACGATTTAGAAAAAGTGTGGAGTATGGGACCACACTTTTACTATTTCGGTTAATTCCAGACTCGTTAATTGAAATATTTGCAATTTGATGATTTTGATGATTTTATTTGGCTTTCAAGCCACTCTGCTGGACCTTTGGGTCATATGATTGACCTTCAGGTCAATTAGCAGTACTAGACCTTCGGGTCATCTGTTAGACCTTCGGGTCATATGTTGGACCTTCGGGTCATTTGTTGGGCGCCAAAAATTATAGTACTTGGTAGGCTTCGGCAATATGAGATGCACCTACGGCATACTAAAACTCGCCATCTGCTGGGATCGATCCATCTTTTATGTTGATTTTCTAGTTATCTTATTTTGATTTCTATATTTTGTGTATTGCTATTTTGAATTCAATTGTGAGTTTTTGAAGTTGATTTTAATGATGTTTAATGGGATTTCTTCCTTTAAACTATGTTGATTACTATGTTGTACAGTCTAAACCGAGGCTATAATTTGTGTATAGTCTCATCCGAGATTATAACTTTTGTATAGTCTCATCCGAGATTATAATTTGTGTATAGTCTCATCCGAGATTAAAAATTTGCGTATTGCTGTTTTGAATTCAATTAAAAATTTAAAAGCTGATTTTGACGGAGTGTAAATTGAGATTTCTTTATTTAAACTATGGTGATTATCTATGTTGAATTGTCTCATTTGAGATTATTGATTTTGATGGAGTTTAAATTGAGATTTCTTTGTTTGAACTATGTTGATTATTATGTTGTATAATCTCATTCGAGGTTATGATTATTTGCTTAATTTTTTTTTATCATACACTTATTTTTGAATTTTAAATTAGACTGATCCGCTTATTTTTTTCTTTTAAATAATACTCGAGTCAGACCGAGTTATTTCAGGATAACCGCTATCTCTGATTTTGTTGCCGCTTCGTCTTTTGGGATTTCACATCATCTTTTGTCTAGACTTCGAGGTGTTTCTTTTTGGTGCATTGACTCGCGTCTCATGTATGTTGATGGCATGTAAACGTACATTTGGTTTATGTGAATTATCGATTGTTGTAGTATGTATTCCAGACTTATTTTCCGCTATATATCTGATATTTCTGTTCTGATGTGATTATATATATCAGTGATGTCCTTATTATGAGTTGCTCTGAATTTTTTATTAGCCAGCGTAGTTTCGTTTTAGATTTGGATTGAATATATATCTTTGGGAGTAATTTACACAACTCCTATCGATGTAATCAATACTCGTCTAAGGCATAACTTACAGATGGTCGCTTCTAACAAGCCTAATTCTTCGCAATAGGAGATGTTATTCCTTATAATAACCTATGTTATTGTGAGCATAGAGGTAGGGCGTCACAAGTAGGCTCTCCAAGTCTATAGCGGCCCATCATAACTATTGGTGGCCTTAACTATACATTTCGGAATGATCAGTATAAATTATACTAATTGTTGGTCCCACATGCCTCTATGCCTTGCTTCTTAAAATGTGAAATCATTCTGAGTTGTAGATTATGAGATATGGATCAATCTTGATCGTATTGGGTTGCTTGCTGAATTACACCAATCATTAGGAACGAACGACATAAAACTTTCGGAGTTTATCGAACATGAGGTTTTGATCTGCGATTGTTTTTGTGGGCTGCGCCCTTCAATATATTGATGCCTTAAAAGTTTCAAGTGAATAGGCCTTGTGGATTTTGAGATATCTATAGATCTTCGCTAATTTGAGCTGTTTTATAGGTCGTTCCCAATCGATCCATATAAATCATTGCTTTGTCTATAACCTGAGCATATGAACTCCAATCGACTAAAAATTGGAACGTAGCTTTGCGCCCTATGCCTGTACTCCATATTGATTGCACTTCGATTGGGTCCCGATCTAGATCTTCTCAATATCATCTATAGTAACGCATACAGCTAATTCTCAAGGCCAGTAGCCGTCCATTTCTAGTGAAGTTGATGATATCACGACCTTACAAAAAGCTAGATAACATATGCCCCCCAAAGTATGTCTTGTTCAAACATGACATGCTTTGAAAAGTCGTAAACTTCAATCATCAAAAAAGGACTCCATTTAGTTCATTGAAATGGTCGTTATCCTTTTGTTGAGTCACTTTCTTATTGAGGGTCGTGTCTATTTCTTTTCATTATAACTATTGTCGACTTCAATTAGTATATATATGAGATCATAGCTTATCGATGATTAACTTATTGTTTTTCTAGTGATTATCAAGCCCTAATAATCTTGTTTTGATCTTCCTTTGGTTGATTTCAAGTGCAAATTCAATTTCTCTCGATTTCAAAAAATTGAAATTGAGAACGTATATTAGTTTGTATGCATGTCCATACCTGACCCCCGATCTTGATTGCACATCCATGGATCGTTGTTAAGTTTCAAAGTTATTCTTTATTTTGTGTGAACGACCACGAATGACCATTTTTCATTGAATAGAAGTTTGAATCTCTTTTGTACAGTTGTCATTTAAAAAAATGATCAAGGCTGATTATTATCACTAAATGGATGTTCATACCCACCTATTTATGAACATACTTGTATAATCGTTGCCATTTTCTATATATATATATATATATATATATATATTAATTATCTTACCGATCGTTAGTTCATATAAAGGAGTTGGAATAGTTCTTAATGGTGGAATGATTGGTAGGAATTCTAGTTTGAATGATCGGTATAACTCATGGGTTGCATGATTGGTATATGCTCTTCCTATAAAAGATTTCATACTTAACAATTTATCCTCTCTTTTTATCGATTGTTTATGGGCTTGCAGAACTTTGGATCATTTCAAAATGATCAGTGCAATTTTATAGGCTACAAAGGATCAACAAGTCTATTCATATAAAGCATTCAACTTAGTCATCCTCTTCACTTTCCTACTTCATATCATTTTCGTATCGTTCCATCTTTAGATCAGAAAAGAAATGAATTTTCTATCTCCATCTTCTCCATCCCTCCAAAAAGTAGTTTGAGTTTTCTGAAACAAAAACTAATCCCCCTTCATACTAACTACTATTGCACTTGCTCCTTTAGATCTCACCTTGATTCAAATTCGAATATGTCTTCTTTTCCTCAGATCTCGGATTAAGATAGGATGACATGAACTTGCTTTATGATTTAAGAATAGTACTTTGAGTTTCATCAATGAATGGCCTTCATCTTCTATAATGGAATCGATTAGCAAAATGATTGGAAAAAGTTGAGGGAGATGGAGACTAGAGGATGCGGTGCCCTTAACCGATCGTTTGCTGAGGAGGACATAGTAGTTCAACAATCGTTTAGAGTAGAGTATACATTTAGATGCAGATCATTCTTGAACAGTCGGTTGTACCTCGTACTTAGTGAATTTTGAAGTGGATAAGTTGTTTGTTTCAATTATTCTAGAATGGAAGTAAAAGGAAAATGGTTGGCTAAATGTTGAATTAAATGATCAATGTGAGAAGTTGAAGTAACGATCAGATAAGGGGACATCAAAAACAATTAGATGGGGTAAGGGAGTGAATGTTCAGTGGGAATGTTTGTTATGAGCGACCGGTCTTGTTTTGGGAATGATCAGTTGTCAGCAAAAGAACTTTGAAAAATGGAACTTAAAAAGGTGTACTTGAACTAAATGATGAGCTTTGGCCTTGCATACTTGAACGAACATTAGAACTTGCATATGTTTGAATTGCACATTCGTAAATATATGATATTTGAACTTCGAAGTAAACTGATGCCTTTGACAATTTCTTTGAAGCTCATCTACGACTTGGACATAGAAATCGAAGTTTTATTTGCTGACTATCGATTATTAAACTCAGCTGCCTCATCCCTTAATGACATAGAGAAGCTGGTGAAACGGTCAGCGGTTGAGATGGTCAAGAATGATGGTCATTCCGGTTGAAAGTCGAAGTCTTGTCATCTTTTCCTTCTTTAATTATTTACAACTTATTATTGTATCGTATAACACTTCATCGCACCACACTAGCACTCACTATGCACATCGGGGGTATAGGTTATTTTATCTAATAATGATTTTTACTAAGTTTAATAGCAATTGATTCTAGACGTTCCAGGCATATTGCAGTTATGTAGAACGGATCATCTTCTTAGCGGGATAATCCTGATGTGGAACCAAATTCTACAACTGAGTTTGATTGTCCATCCTATAGTCATCATTTAGAATAATTGGAAAGCTCAGGCCCACAATTTGATTTTTTTTATGTAGTTCCCATTTTTCCACTAGAAGTTGTTAATCCTGCTGCCAGCACTTTGGAGGATGCTGTTATTCTAGCAGATAAGATTCCATAGCCTCTAAAATTAAGGAAGATGCTCTTCGTAGAATTTGCATAAGGCATAAAATTCCCTTTGACGATGTATTGGTTCAGGCATAGGATGATAGGGCTCATAGACCTTCAAAAGGATATACGGTATGAAACAAATTCATGGGTTGTGATGGACGCATCCTGCCATTTAACTCATATATCATGGAAATTTTCTATTATTTGAGGATAGCTCCAGCGTAGTTTCATCTGAATGTTTACGATCTTCTCAACTGTATTTATATGGTATTTATGGAGTTTTTGCATCGTCCTTCGACTGTCGATGACATTCGGTTCATATTCTCTTTTAAGCGACTATAGGGAGTCTTTTGTTTACATTACTTAAGTCGGCGAAGAAGTGTCAGATTCAAACCGGCACATGAAATAAATCAAGCGCTTTTAAAAGCAAATGGATCTTTGTTCAATGTACTCTCGGTTTTGCTCAATAATTGGTGGAAAACGTAAGTGTTATCCACCATATTTATATTAGCATGGAAAATCAATATCCAGGCCATATTCCTGACTATGTAATTCTTCTGCAAACACCGTCACATAGCCCAGCGGTATTCTTTATGAGGAGGTGGTCACGACTCTCAAAAATGCATCGCATGAAGATAGGAACATTAAATATCTTCGGATGGACGAACGCCTTGTTATTTTTTTGTTTGATAGAAGAGGGCCTCAATGTAGGGCTAACAAAAGTTTCTCAAACTCCAGGGGTAAGACCACGGCTACAGCTGGTCAAAGGGGCTGTGATGACCCGGAATTTTAGGCAATATCAATTTAATAATCTATATTAATAATTTAACTGATTTGATGATTTTTCTTTATAATTTTAATTTAAATTGGTAAATTTAATCTTTTAAAAGTTAATGAATATTTAATCTGGTAATTTCGATCAATATCGTTTTAATAATTTAAAATTGGATAAGATTTAATTTTCAAAGCTAATAAAATTTTATTCTATTTATAATATATATATATATATATATTTGATATATATTGTGAATAGGAAAAATCTTTTGTTTTAAATAAAGATTGTATTTTCAAATTTGTAAGCATGAAGAATTCAAATTCATCAAAAAGTCAACATTTGTTTGTACTTTTAAAAACATCATCAAATTTGAAGGCGTGCAAGGACTCATTTTCATCGGCAAAGTAAAAATCAAAGTATTTTCCAAGGTTTAATGTTCAAAGGCCTAGAATAAAAATTGAAACTGCTCTGTTCACTACAAATCTAAAAAGGTGAGTAAATTCTTTTAAAAATAGTTTTAAACAAATCTGTAGTGGGATGTTGATGCATGTGTCGGAATTTGCTTTGATATTGAATACATGTTTACATTAGTACTGTTGTTTATGCATGGTTGAGGGTATGGCATGTCTGGGTATAGATGAACCTGTTTATGTCCATCACTGTATAATTACAGAAGTTGTTCTTCTTAAAGGAAGATGCAAAAATCTTTCAAATTTAAGCCTTATTTGAACTTGATATGTAAATGAAAATTGTGTGTTAATGGTAGGTAGTAACTTTAAAAGTAGTTTCATAATTTTAAAAGCAACAAATAATTATAAATAAGGGGGTAAACAGTAAAACTACAATATTTGTAAAAAAAAATTAACTATCTTAAATTCAAAATTGAACTACATGCATGTAATCATGATGAAAAATTATGAATTTTGATATGCAATTTGTAATTTTTAGTTGGGTATTTAATATGAAATTTGGGTTTGTTCGATTTAGGAATTTTGGTGATTTGCCGTAGATCAACGTATTGATTGAAGCTAGAATTTTGATCGAAGCTTGCTTTTGTATTGCAGATGATGGGAAAAATACAATTGAAATTTTCAAATGGCTGAATTGATCGAATTAGAACGATTTAGGGTTTTGGTTAGTTTTTTGTTCGGCTTGGATGTCGGAGCATCGCGACTTGGATAGGGTACCGAAGGCGTTCGCTTTTGGGGAGGATGAAGTTCGTGGTCGAGGTGTTCGATGGTGAGGACGGCGAAGTTCAACGGCATGGAAGTTGTCGGGGGCGATGGGTTGTGTGTCAAGAGTTTTCTGCAGTTTCGAGCAATAGGTTCGAATTTTGATTCGCGTACATATCGTTGGATCTGGGTTTGAATTCATGCTCGAGTGCGATAGTGTGATGATCGTTGGTGGTCGCGCTGACCGTCGCTGGCCGGAGTTTCAGGTGCACGTGCACCATGCACGGGTTTGAAACCAGGTGGAGTTTTGTTTGAGAAGAAGGAGTACTCTCGGGTATGTGTTCGTGCAAACATCGGGTTGGTCTCGAAGTAGGGTGTCTGGGTTTTAGCTCGGGGTAGCACTCGTGTAGTTACCGTGTTTATCTAGGGTTTTTAGGATATTGCTTTGTAGTTAAGTTCTGTAAAATGATTTATGTTGCAAAATTTACTTCTTGTTGAAATAAAACCAAGCATTAAGCTATAAACAAGTTTTATAAAGAAACAAAATTTAAAATTTGTTCTTTGATGTAAAAGTAAATCAAACATTTTAAAATGTTAATTGAATTTATTTTTCAAATTTAAAGTGTTTAAAATGATTTCTTTTGAAAATAATTAATTTAATTAAATTTTGAATTTTAATTTATAGAAATGTTTTGAATTTGAATTGTTTTAAATTTCAAAGTGATTTCTAAATGTTTTATTTTCAATAAGGTTATTATTATGATTTTTGAAAACCAAATAGAATAATTTGTCTTAAAAAATTTGATTAATTCAAATAATTAAATTGTGATGATAATTATGGTTAAATTATTTTGATATGAACTTAAGAATACTTAATTAAAATATGATTTGTTAATAAGTAAAGATTTAATGAAGATAAATGTTTTTCTTAATTAATTAAGGATTTTCTTTAAATATAAGAAGTTAGTTAATTAATTATTTAATTAATTTTAAATGATTAGTTACTTGTTTATTTAATTTTAAATAATCACTTAATTATAATTAATTAAGTGTAATTACTTAATGAAGTAATTATTGGTTAATTATTGAATGTAATTAAGAGGAAATTACTTATGGAAGTAATTAATGGAAAATTACTCATGGGGTAATTAAATGAAAGTGATTAATGGATAATCATTTGATGTTATTAATTAAGGAATTACTTGATATAATTGTTTTGAAGTTAATTAATTATGGAGTAATTAACTAATTAAAGAATTAAGAATTATTTAATGATGGAATTAGTTACTTGTTAAGTAATTAATTAAGAGAGTAATCATCTAATGGAAGTAATAAGAAGATAATTACTTATATAAGTTATTAAGTGTTAATTACTTAGTTATTTTAGTTAATTAATTAATGTGATTAATTAATTGATAATTGGATTAATTTAAGATTCATTACTAAGGGTAATTAATTAAAATTGTAATTAATTAATAAAGTAATTAATTAAGGATTTATTAATTAATTTAAGTGATTAATTACTTAATGAAGTAATTAAAGATTAATTAATTAGATTAATTAATCAAAGGATTAATATAATTAATTAAGATGTTAATTAATTAAGATAAGTAATTTCAAGTTGTTAATTACTATTTATGATTAATGAGATGATTAATTATAAATTAATTATTTATTTTATTAAAGGAATTATTAATTAATAAGGATTATTAGTTAATATAATTAATTAATCAAGGTTGATTAATAAAAGTAATTAATTTAAGTGTGATTAATTAATTGTAATTAATTGAAGCTTAATGTAATTAATTATAATTGATTAATTAATGGAAGCAAATGAAGGATCATTAGTTATTGTAATTAATGATAGTAATTAAACGTTAATTACTGAATATGGTTAAGGATAATTACTTGAATGTAATTAAAGTATAATTAATCAAGGGTGATTAATTAAAGAAGATCATTAAGAGATAATTAATTTATCTATTTGGAATAAATAATTGAAGAAGGATTTAGGTAATCCAATTGATTTAGAGTTAATCAATTCTGCTTTTGGATGATGGATTGATATTGGGTGATTAATATTGGATGATTGATATTGGATTGATTGATACTAGATGATTTGGATATCTCTGATATGTGATATGCTGCTTTGTGAGATGAATGTTTGACATGAATTATCTATTGTGATAATGTGATTCATCTATCTGTTTATATCATCCTGAATATAAGTTTAGCTGTTTAAACCCTTAAACAACTTGGACATTAAAATGGCATTTGGTTTCGGTGAGACCGGGATCGGGTTTCCATATTTGGATATCCGAAAACCACATCGATCTAGATTAAACGTTAGGTCGTGAATCCAAGTGGACCTTAGTGAAGACTCGAGGTGTAAGAACTATTCGTCAGTATAACTCTGGGGGTGATTCCATGATGAGTTTGACGGAGATAGTACTTACAGGTTCGAGATGGTGATTTAGAGTGCAAGGGCTATGGTCGTTGACTCTGAAGGTGATTCCAAAATGAGCGCAACGAGATAGTTCCTTCGGTTTTGTTCGAACCCGGGACGAACTTGTATGGATTGAATGCTTTCAGAACATCGTCAGGTGGACGATGAGCATTCTAAGATAAATATGTTCTAAAAAGGTAATCGCGGCCTCAAGCCTCATCGACCGGGAATGGAAAAAACAGGGGAGGTGCAGCAAGGCTAGGTGGGTAGCACCCATTTCAGGGTGAGGTCATTCCTCTCTAGATGTCCATTTTATTTTGGCTTAGTGCGTGGTTGGTCGCGCCAACCACGGGGTGATCTTACTCGAAACTGTTCGGTAAGGAATGGTCCCGGCTTTGTGATGCAGGGGATTGGGAGTGATCCTCGGTACTGTGATCTAGGCCACGTACTGTGACGGGCGGTACCCCGGTAGCCCTGCCATTGATGGAAACCCATTCTTCCTATGAGATGCTATGGTTTTGTTTGTATTACCCACTTTTGTGGCTAATAGTTGGAATTTAATAAATGTAACAATTTCAGCTATTTCATATTTACTTGAAAACCCTAGACACTATTATAATATCACTGGATTTCCTATCAAATGTTTTGGTTAGCGTAAGGTAAAAACTTTTCCACGTTTATGTGTGGGAAGTCTTACGTGATACCGTTTCTTTTCAAAGGTTTTTCTAAAGTTAAGCAATTTTAACCCGTTTACTCACACCAAACCCCTGTCTGACCCGAGTGTTTATTTTCTGTTTTATTAAACTCTTGGGTACTCATATTACGTATGAGTAATCAAGGGATTCAGGTTAGCTTGGCGAATTCTAAAGGAGATATGGAGCAGGAGGCTTCAACGTGTAGATATGGTTCCACTGTGTTTGTATGGTATCTGTATCGTGTGTTCTTGAGTTGTATAGTTAGACAGATGTTTATAACTGTCTAATATGTGTTGTATAAGTTGTGTACTCTGATGTAATATGATACTATGTAATATTTTATGTGATATATTATATTTCATTCGTTCCAATGTAAGTTACCTGATGTTGTTGTGTTTCTTCTTTCGCTTTCTTTTCTTCTTCTACCCTTTCTTTCTTAATTAGTGATGCGGCTTTCTGGTGTTTGAAAGTTGGATCGCTACAGAGGCTATCGAATCTATCCTATCATGCCCCCAGCTATGGGTGCTCAAGAGTCATTGATATTGATGTCGAAGGAGATAAAGGCTATATACCCAGTCGCAATGATGATGGATCTAGACTTAGAGTCGAGGCCAGATCCTCATAGACTTCATAAACTTTGAATCTTGATAGAAGACAAAAGAAAACATTTGTTTAAAAATTTCCTAAAAGTCATCTTTCTGATCAACTCAAGTCGTCGATGGCTCCTAAGGCTGTTCAAGATGAATCCTCTTCTTAACTATCAGAGCATACAATTCTGCCGCATGACCTTGATGCTTTCTTCTTCACTGACATGAGTATTGATAGGTCGGAATCTCCCAATAGAACTGGCACTGAAATCCCAACTTCTAAAGGGGAAAACTCTCCAATAAGCAAAGCTTCTGCGTCTGGTTTTTTGAGGGGAAACACAAGGACACTTGCACACACTTACACCCCATCAACATTGCATTGTGTTCAACTTGTGTCTTTTAATGCTTAAAGTTGATTAACTTTTGTTTTCCTTTGCAGGAACGTTGGTGAAGAAAAGGAACCTGTTTGATTCCATTCGGGATATACACCACAAATCCTCTGGTTCATGCTCAATTTCATACCGACAAGGTGGCAGTAGAGAGTATTATGACCATAGTTATGCTCTGGTCAGGACCGTAGTCTTCAAGATAGGGGTGATTAAAATCTTGGTCCCCTCCTCCAAAGAGTTCCAATAAGCCAACTGATCATCGGGATCCACCTATCGATTCCTCTTGTGATCCCCCTACCGTTTCAGTTCCTCCATAGCCTTTAGTTCTTTCCCATCTCTATAGTGTAGTAATCACTGTTGCCATAGCAAATATGTTGCTTCTCATAGGCATGGCAAGGAAAGAATTGAAATCAAAATCGCTACTGATGTCCTATGATCGATCCAGTTGCTTGCATGGCACAAATTTGAGAAGAGTTCCCAAACCTATGATTTGATGGGTTCTTTTTTCATCCTAAATCTGAAGAAGATCCCAGACCATGTCCAAAAAATGACTATCGATTATATTACTAATATTCACAAGCGATACTATGAATGGATAAAGGCAATGGAGAAGATGTCAAAGTATCTTTCAAGCGTGTAGCGGAAAATGAAAAGTTAAAACGTTAGGAAGCTCAAAATAAATAATTATCGATACTTTGACAGACGAGATATAGGCTTCTAGGACCTCTCATGCAAAGGCTTATGGTAAAGCTAACGCTGTTGTTAAATCTATGGAGGAGATGAATTCCAGTCATCTAGATATGGTTCATGTGTTACAACATCGAATAAAGAAATTGTACTCGAGAGAGATATAGCTCGAAGTAATGAATCTACGGCCTTGAGAAGATAGCGGAACCTAAGGCTAAGCTCTAATACGCAAACAAGAAGAAATATGATGCTTAGAAAATTGCTCAAGATGCTTGTGATGCACCGATGAATGTTAGACTTGAGAGAGATACGACCATTGAAAGGACCAAAGCTGTTGATGCATTCATTCAACGCGAAGTAGAAGCTGCCAAGGATAAGGTTAGGAAGGAGATAATAAACTAGCTTTACCCGCTCCTTATTCTTTATAACGCCAACATTCTCAAGCATAGAAATCTAATGTGGCTTAGTGATGATCATCCCTAAAAGTTATGGCGCGTGCTGGTGTTACCTGTTGTAGGGGAAAATAGACTCCTTAATAATAATGAAATCGACCTATCTAGGATTGAAGGGGAAATTCCATTTGGCAATGAATCTAAAATATTGCATGATATCTAGCTTACACTTCAGAAAGAATCCACGGCTGCCTCTTTACATGAAGTGGGTAAAGGTTCCGGGTCGGCACAACCTGATGTTACAACTAAATTGCCCCCAGCATCTTAGACTATTCCTAGTTCCATGGTAGATTCTTCAACTAACTTAGGGTATGATTTGTACAAACCTCGGCTTTCTCCAATTCCTAAACACGGTACTGAGCTTAACTTGGGAGCCACGCCGAGGAAGATATTTCGTTGACATCTTCTGTCTTTCAAAAAGTTAGGTGTTATCAATTGATATTTCTAATTTTTTGCCTATTTTTCCACAGCTATAAATCCGTCAGGTGTCGTTCCTCCTCCCTCACAAGAGCCTCAATTAAGATCACAAGCGACTGTGACAGAATCAATTAAAGTTACAACTTCAACCACTTTTGAGGGTGCTCGAGAAGAAACCTTCATTATCGATGGTTATTTTATGGAGGCACTATTTAAGGAAGGAGGCGAATCATACTACAAAGTTCCTTTTGAATAGGATGTCGCAATCATATGACCTTCTACCCTTAGTAATGAGCTCAGCATGAAAGAGCGCATTGAGAAGGAGAGTTATTGAAAAGAAGGTAAAAACCGAGCCTGTTGATATGGATTTAAATGATCCGATTCCTATCCCACTCCAGACAATTCCTTTTGGTTGGACAATTCCCCAAGATGAGGTCCCCCTATTTTTGGTATTGAGAGTGCCTTGATCCCTCTTGCTTCTATAGATGACGCCGCCTCGATCCACATAACTGAAGATTTTTCTTTGAAGTAAAGTCGAGGTAGTAAAGGATCGAAGAGAGGATTGGACGACAGTTTGGATCAAGCCACTCCAAATAAACAAAAGAAGGAGAGGAAATCCAAGAAATAATCTTTGGGTTGATGTGATGTGTAAACAACTTGGATGGCTACTTTTTCTTTTGGTTGGTCGTGTTTGTTCGGGTACGACCCTCACTTTTACTTGTCATTTTGGATAAACTAATATTGTGAGCAGCAAGCTTAGTTTGAATAAGAATTCGTTTATTTTTGTATAGAATTCTCGTATATGCTTATTAAATGATCAAGATATTACGTTTTCCATTTAATGTATTTGTGATTCGATGCTCATTGGGTTGGATATCAATTCGATTTATCCATCCCAAGACCTCCCTAAGATCGTGGCCTCGATTTATATCAAACATTGGGCTCGAGCCTTAGTGTTAATCTGTCGAATTCAATGCTTTGAGTAATTATACTCCTACCCCTAGTCTTAGCTTAGTGGAGTTAGGTAGTGGATGGTCGAACTACATCCTCAGCAAGTTTATATTCCTCCTATAAGTTTCAGGCCATAGTTTATGGAATAGTGAGCGGTTAAACCACACTTATTTATTAGTTTATACTCTTATCAATACTCTTGGGATAAGAGTTAATTAGTGGCCGGTCAGGTCATACCTTTTTTATTTTGCTTGTTCTCATATCCTTACTCTGAGGATGACGGTCATTTCATAGGTGGTCAGTGATACCCATTTAGCATTTATACTCATATCGCACTCTGGGGACATGAAGTATTTGAAAAACCATCGAGTTGGGTTCTCTTTGTTCATTCATTATGCCCTCAAGTATGGGGCTTATCTCAATAAGTGACCTATCGAATCTCAATCACTTTTGATTATGTCGGTCCTACCGAATAGTAGGATATAGTCAGTCGTATTTTGCAATTAACATATACTACAATGGCAGGTCGTAGATATGACGGAAAATTCAAATCTCTATTGCTAAATGGAAAGAAATAACATAATTTTTCTTCTTATATATTGGAAAACTAAATTCTAAAGCAAATCCTAAAATTAAATACAACTGAATGAAAAAGAAAAATAAGTGAATAGCATCGTAAATGCTCGGTATTCCTCACCGTTGGGAGTGTAATGCCATCAACAATCATTAGTTTGAAAGTTCCCTCAAGCCTCTGTTTTGTGACATACAGTCCTTCCTAAGTTGGATTCGTATGTGATGGGTTAAGAAAAACCCATTTAAAGACGAGAACACCGATTTTAAAGGTTCTAGTGAAACGGCCCTGACTCGACCTTCGAAAATCGGCACCGAATACAACACTCATATTCAAATGTCGCAGATCCAAACGTCGAATCTGGTTCGCCGGAGCTTATAGCACATCAAGTAAAAAAACACAGCGGAAGAAAAGAATATCATTGATATACAACATTCGATACAACAATGATACAATATGAATCAATAACAGAGATACAAGATAACAATGCTACAGCGGAAAAACAAATAGCCAAGAGATAACTCCAATCCAATGCTCCAAATCTAAAACTCCAAACCACAAGCTCGAACCACCATCACGTTGCACCAAGCTAAGCAAGTCTCGTCCATAAATCCAAAGACTCCAATATCCAGGAACACTAAAGAATACCAAAGAGAAAGCTGAAAGCTACCGAGTCGGTATCTAATCTACTATCTGAAAAACCCAACTCTAGACTGTCTGTGTGGTAAACTGTGGGCACCCAGAGTTTAGGAAGGAAACAATAAACTCCCGGTCAGTCGTGGGACTGGTATGAGCAAACAAAAACATTTGTTTGACATAAAAACAATTTATTCTTATCAAACGAAAATCAAAAGAACTTGAAAGAAATTCGCAATGCTTTTTGAAAATGAAACTAACATAAGGCCTCTCGCCACACACACAATGCAAACGCAGACTTGGAGGAGATTTCTCTTTATGACAGTCAAAAATGCTTAATACGCGAAATCCTTTGATATTATTACTATAAGTGCATAGTGGAAACATTTCGAAAGTATAATATTAATCTTAGCTAGCATAGACATTTCGTACTATGCCTACTATAGCTACCATCCAAACAGTGGGGCGCCACCATAAGTAGACGACAGGTTCTACAACTAAAACCGTAAAGGGCTCGTATTGGATGATTGGATTTCCAACAAATGGTTGGGAAAAGGAACTTCCCATCTAAAATAAAAATGGAACGACTCTGGAGGGACGTCCCCGGACCCTAACCGGATCTCTACTACACAAGGCCGGTTTACCTTTGTAACTAGGTAACTACTGACACGAGTATGCCACCTCCTGGTCGTTACCAACCTTTATCAGAAGCGTTTCCTAACCGACAACCACAAAGCAATAAGTATTGCAGCAACCACAAAGTAAGTATCTGGGCTCCATACCATATACCACTTATAATCCAGAAGGAAATGGACATACCCTCAGAGGGCGCTACCCACAAATAACCTTGCTGCCACGATTTCTGTTTCGACCATAACCGGGACGTAGGTTTGACGAAGTATCATCCACAAAGCTACGCTTTTTCCCAAAGCTATGCTTTGATCAACAAATGATCAGCAGCGCTCAGCATGTCACACTACCAAATTGGGAGTATATCACTAATAACCTTCAACTACATAACCTCTGAGCTCGTACGTCTCAGAGAAGGGTGTTAAGCTAAGAGAATAAATTCTCCGCCACCAACAAATATGAATTTTAAAGAAATTAGCTTTATATCTTAGCTTGTAATGTCAGACATACAATCCATACAAGTCTGTTCCGGGTTCGAAAAGAACCGAAGGCACTACCTAACAAGCCCTTGCAATTCCGGGAATCCACAATCTCGATCGGACTTCCCATCACTTAGGGAATCTCTATACCGTAGCTACTCGGTGCAGAGACAATCGATAGGTCATCCTATCATTCTCGCTAATACCCGGTCTTCACCATTGGTCTTCAAATGCTATCCATAACAACGTATCATTATTCGGAATGAGTTATATGACACAAGGTCTTATCCTGGCTAAACCGAATAATGAGCGCAATATTTTAAAACCATATGGATATTGGGATTTCAATTAAGTCACAACTTATTACCCAAAACCTTTCTTTCAAATGGTTTGAACAAATTACCATTTTCAATCTTTTAAACAAAAAGATTCATTCATAGATTTAAAACAATTTCCATTCCAATTAGGATTAACTCATCCAATATTTAAGTTAAGGATTTAACTTATAGCCTTCAAACCAGTTTCCATATCTCTGGAAAACCATTTTCATTTTAACTTGAAATCCCTTTAACACAAATCGGAAGTTCATTATTTATGTGA
Source organism: Allium cepa (assembly GCA_030765085.1). Taxonomy (NCBI): domain Eukaryota; kingdom Viridiplantae; phylum Streptophyta; class Magnoliopsida; order Asparagales; family Amaryllidaceae; genus Allium; species Allium cepa. The sequence goes on along the minus strand of CM060941.1, from coordinate 952,123,147 downwards.
AAGCTTTTATTATTTGAAAAAAAATAGTTTTCATTTCAGAAAGATCTAATTATATTCGCACGAGTTAAATCTCTTAAATTATATTCACATTCCCAAATCAATACTTTTAAAATACTTTAACCCATATATAACTGGTATAACATCTTTAGTCCCTAGTTTCCAAACATAGAATTCAATTTCAAAACCTTCCACTTTAAACCCAATCCATTTCCAAAACCATTTGGATTTAAATATTCGACTTTTAAAACTATTTTCAATTAAATTCAAATATCTATGACTTAACCGATTTCCTTGTGAAATCCATATTTGTGTGTGTATAAGTGTGATCTAGAGGTTTAACACAATAGTGCAACAACATCATCATCACAGCTCAAAACAAAGAAATATAGTTGACAAGCGGTATAACTATAACGCGTATCATTCATTCACAAATTCATAGACAATAACAAATGTATCACAAATAGATGAATAAATTACACACAGCTCAATCCACAGAACAAAATATCACAAATCAGATAGGACAATCAATTTAAGACATCTCATATAATACAATCATTCATAAGTAAGGTCAAGCATTCAATGATCGTTTATAAGCAGGATTAATTAATTGTTTAATCCTAATTAATTCAATCTATTTACAATTAATTTAATTACTTATAAATAAATTATTCAATCCTGATTAATTAATTATAAATCATTTGATATAAATTAAATAAATCAATTACCTTAATTAATTATATCAATTAATCACCTCATTATTAATTATTCCTTAATTAGTCCATTATAAATTACATCATTAGTTATATTAATTAATGATCCATAATTATATTTAAATTAAATTACTTTATTTCAATTAATTACATTAAGTAATAAATCTTTAATTAAACACAATTATTAATCACCCTTGATTAATAACAAAAGTAATTACCTAAATTACTTCATTTATAAATCATATTCACTAATTACCTCCCAGTAATTATCATTTATTACTTCCCTAAGTAATTATCTCCATTAATTACTGTAACAGCCCACAAATTCGTACCCCTTGAGTCAACAATATTCTACAACAATCAACTCAAGTTGTACAGAAATACGAACCATTTGGGTTAAAGAGGAAGAGGTAGAAGAAGAAAATAGAAAACAACAGCAGAATCTAACCATCGCAGCGAAATAAACTATAATAGATAATAAATAATTTTACTCAAAAATCAAATATCTCTATTTACATATTACATCATCAGAGTACATCAATCATAGCTCACTTCTCACATCAATAACATACAACTGGATATACAGCTACTCAACACAACAGAATATATATATAAAACAAATACGAGAATACGCATCGTCGTCCAGCTCGTCTCCTGAGCTTCACTGTAACAAATCTTGTATCCTATAATACTCGGTCTGACCCGAGCATTATAGTTAAATAACACCCGAGTCAGTCTGGAATACCAGCATGAGAAAATCACACCCAACTGATTATTAAAGTTTCGAAAATCCTTTGAAAACAAAAGCATCTCGTAAGACCACGCCACAAATAAACATGTCGGGTTTTTACCTTACGATAGCTAAAACACTTTTTATAGAAATCCTCTGATATTATAACAGGGTCTATATACAAATACTTATAAAATAGCCGAAATTGTTACATCTATTAAATTACAGCTACTAGCCACAGAGTGGGTTATACAAACAAAACTCGTACAAGGCTCTTAGGGAGAATGGATTTCCAACCAATGACTAGGCACTGGGGTACCACCTGTCACAGTACAGGCCCTAGATCACCGTACTGAGGAGTACGCCCGCTCCCCGGCAACACAAGATCGGGACTACCCCTTACTGGATAATCCCTAGTGAGATCACCCCGCGGTTGGGATCAGCAACCGCCCACTAAGCCGAAATAAGAAGGGACATCTAGACTGGAATGACCTCACCCTGCTTGGGTGCTACCCACCTAGCCTTGCTGCATAACCCCTGATTTTCAGTCATTCCCATTTGATGAGGCTTGAGGCTAAGCGTTACCTTTATAGAACATATCCCTTAGAATGCCCATCGTCCACCTGACGATGTTTCGCAAGCATTCATCCATACAAGTCTGTCCCGGGTTCGAACGGAACCGATGGCACTATTCATACTACATCCATTTTGGAAATATCCTTAGGATTAGTAGCGACTAGCCCTTGCACTTCACTGCTCCATCTTCGAATCCAAAATCGTTTTACACAAAAACGTACAAACCGGATCGAAGTGGTTTTCGAGAAATAAATCTCGATCCCGATCTCTTCGTAACGATCAACGCAGTTGTCCAATATTGATAGTCGGTTATTTAACTATCAATTAATATTCATAAACATCCATCAACAATAAATAATTTCCTAAATTATTTATTAACCTCAAATTATCTTCACAAGATATATTTTCACTTTTCAAATTCTTTTGAAAACAGTTTTCAAAACTATCTGCCTTTCTCAGAATAAATTCCAAGTATTTCTATTTCCACTGGAATCACCAAGCACAAAACTAGATTTTTCTAAATTAATTTAAAACACTTTACTTTTAAAAATATACTTTAAAACATTCAATTTAAAATTAATTTAATAATTTGTTAAAAATACATACTATATGAATTTTTGAAATAAGGTTACTTAATAAAATATAAAACTAGATTTATACTTTTGAAACAAAATACCAAGTTACTTCTTAATAATTACTGCTAGAATAGATTAAAGAAAATACTTACTTTAAACTTTAAATAATACAAATAATAACTTTTACAAAACTTGCTTTCCTTAAAAACAATTTTAAAACATTTAATTTATATTTGCCATTTTACCTTTTAAAAACATGAACTTGGCCATCCAGAGAAAATTCAAACTTCAATCACTTAAATCAATTTCCCCAAAATTGATTTCCAATTTATTTTATTTTAAAAAAGTTTCTTTAATTACTCAATTCATTTCAAAAATTCATTAGTTACAGAGTTATTATTATTGTTATTATTTTCCGTTTGATTTTAAATCATCTAACTGAAATATACAAATTCCAGGTTTTTTTTCCCAATTTCTTCTTTATTCCTTCAATAATTTAAATATTAAATATTAAATAAATGTTTTGTTCTATTAAATATTATCATTGAAGTTTTAAACTTCATTAACTTTCTGTTTATTCAAAAATTCCTTTCCATATACAGAAATTTATTAATTAGCACTTAAAACTACTATTATACTTATCCAATTTATTCTTAATTTATTTAAATTTTTTTAATTTTTCACTTACGAATTCTCTTCATTTTATTTCCAAATTCTAATTCTATATATCTTGATAACTTAGTGCGCCGGAAAATATTCAGGTAAACCATAACATCCAATATTCCAATTATCAACAATATTCATCACAGAATATAAAATAATCACAACAGAGGGTATTAAATAATTTAAATAAATGTTGAGGGATCCAGTTGGATCCCTCCAACCTGTTTTTCCTGCATCCACGGACGTTAGCACAATATAATATGCCAATTTCAAATTATACCATACTATCGCACATCAAACAATTCAAACATTCAAACAATTATTTAAATTTCATCATTTAAATTTAAATTAAACTGAGTGAGATTAACTCACCTTTCCTTTTAAATTTGCAATCCACTTCATTCTCGATTTGATTTCACGATTTCAGACCTTGTAAAAACATTAGACAATTTTTATTAACATTCGAATAAATCGACCATTAAATTTCCGTATATAAATTCAATTATCCAATGCTTTTATTCCAGACTAATAATTTAATTTTAAGTTGATTCCCTCTTTATAAAATACTTTTAGTACCTAAGAGAATTCAATGAAGTTAATATCTTCATCATACATTATTAACAATAACTAGTTAGTAAAGACATGTGTATATATATTTTTAAATAGATATGTTTACATATATATTTACTTTAAACTCATTTACTTAAAAACTCGTTTATATAAATCTAAAAACTAATTTATATAACTTCTTTTCAATATTCAAAATTCCTATCTATTATCCAAATTTATCTATATCCTATTTCCTATTTCTATCTATATTTCAAGCATGTATGTAAATATATTTATTCAAAATCTTTTCCCATAATTGAAATTATTTTATTTATTAATATCTTATTTACACTTCATTCCTTTTCCTGTAAGTAAAAGCATTTAAATTTAAAAAAAAAACGATACCTTACTGAGACGAGACCCGAACACTTGCTGTCGAACGAACCCAAAATCAGAATCAACCCATCGCTGCCTCCTTACGGCAACTCCCCGGTCACGCCTCCTTCGCCACGAGAGTACGACAACTCTCCACTCGAGCACAAGAACCACGAACTCCATCACCGCACGAAGTTACCTCGATTGCCTTGTCGCCAGATCCACCAATGAACGCACGTGCGAGAGCTTCAACCTAGTCCAAATCACGACTAGTCTCCACCTGATTCTAACGCGACACGAATCGCGAGTTATTTTGGTGAGTAGGCGATTCAATTCGATCGCCGTATTTTTTTATATAAGACGCGAGTTCGATTGAAAAGCTCGGCTATTTTATTCAACAGAGGGTTTCGATTTTTTAGATGAATGACTTGATTTCAATTTGGGTTTTGAACTGGAAGAAGGAAGAGGGGCTTCGGCGTTCTTTTGAGAAGAGAACAAATTGGAATTTGTTTCGTGAATTTGAATTGAAACTGATGGAGATAAAATTGGTATTCGATTTTGAACTGAAAGGATAATGGTCTCGTGTTCGAATCGATTATTATCAATTAAATTTCAGCGCGTTTATATATCATACACACACACTAACTCCGATCAATACAAAATTTGAAATCCGATAATAATTAAATATTACGGACCCAATGGAACTGGTTACGTCGAATTCTAAGACGGTGCCTCGAAAGGCTATTTTTAAATTCAATTTAAACTATAAAATTTCAAAACTGAATAAACCACTATTAAATTAAATTTTAAAACTTCTATTTCTTTAATATTACCAATATAAATTTTGTAAGTCTTCTAATTATTTTTAATAAGCTTAAAACTCCAAATTCAACATCTTACCAAATTTTCAAATTATCAAATTCAATAATTTAATTATCAAATAAATAGTGATATTTGAATTCAAGTTAAAATTAACCTTCCAAATGTTTAAAATAAATTAAATATCCCCATTTCAAATGCTCAAAAATTTCGGGTCGTCACATTCCTCCCCCCTTAAAAGAATTTCGTCCCCGAAATTGCTAATTAGGAAGAATGGTCTGATGCCCGTCACTATATATAGTTTCAAAACCAACAATTTAACATCCTACCAACTATCTTTTTATAAAAGACCCATTACACTTCTCACTAACTTCCCAAACGTTCCCATAATTCGCAAATCATCATAATTGTTCTATCATCCACCAATTTTTGAATTATCAAAATTTTCTCAAATCAATTTTTTTTTAACTCCCTAAATTCCCGAAAAATTTCGCCAGCGTCTCCTGTGCGCGGCTAGCTCGGTACAACTACAAAATGGCTCTATGGCCTCCTAAATCCAAAAAGAAAACAAAAGGCCAAGTGGCTCGATCCAAATCCCAATCAAATTTCACACCAAATTTAAATACATACCTTTTTGTCGAGCATTTCAAATTTATCTTCCTGAAATCAAAAACCAATTCTCTTTTCCCTTTATATTACCTGCATATCCTGCTTAGCACTAATATCCATTCACAACATTCCAAAACATTTTATCGACTTTCTCACAAAATGCCAATATCGACTTAAATTATATTAGTAGTATCAATTTTCATTTAAGAATTCAGCATTCCCTCTTAAGTTTAGTATAAGCATTTTATATGCTTCTTATATTTATTTTCATCTTACCACTTCAGTTTATATTTATTTCCATTCAAATTGAATTTTTTTCGTTTTCATATGAATCCAATTTATCTTTAACTCTGAATATTGAAATTTTATTTGTCATTTATTACTAATTCATGTCATTACTTTAAATTGGTTTCATTTACTAACTTATTTTAGTTTTCAATTTGAATTTGTTTGTCGTTAACAAAATTTTCCAAAATTTTCAAAAATTTTCTAACTCCCAAAATTTCTAAAAAAATTTGGTAGAGTCCCCTTTGTACGGAGGAGCTTTTGCAATTTGACAAAAGATATAAATATATATACATCGACCCACCTGGTCGGAAAAACTAAAAACAGTTCATATTTCCTATTTTTATTGCGTAGGCGTACCTTATTTAGCATTTTAAACAAGCGGCTTATTATTTTTATCAATTTGCACAACCATATCCGGCCACATGGTTTCCAAATACCTACACTTACTCAATTTAAACATGTAAGTGCTACATAAATGAAGTTTAACAACATTTCATTTATTTGTAATGGTTGAACATATGAACTCTAACAGAAATTCACACCAACATTTTTCCGTAAGCAATTTATATAGTTTTCATACTAATTCAACTGTTTCAATTAATTTACAAACCATTTTCATTCAATTTGAATGGTTTTCAATCCATTCGTATACAACTTCATCAATTTGAATGGTTTAAAACTCGATCACTTACATTTAATTTATTTTTAAGCAAACCGAACTCATATTTAATTCAGTTGCTCTCAAAATCAATTTATTTTACTCCTATCAATACATAGAATTTTAATTACTTCCATTTATATCCAATGATAATTTATTCTATGCAAATTTGACAAGATCTATGTGAATAAATAAATATTTATGTTTTATAACCAATTTAAATTGATTTCAACTCAATTTATACTTGACGCTATTCCATTTTTAAATTTATTCACAATCCATGTATCCTCATTTTCATCACATTTTAAATTTGAATCCATTCACTTGCATTTCATTCTATATTTGTTTATTCCAAACTATTTTATTTAGCTCGAAAACAATCTAAGCTATTCCATTCAATAACTATTTCTCAACTCATTTAAACCACACTTCATTTTGAGTTCGGATTTTATTCAACACTTACTTAAGTCAATAACTTAAGTTCATTTCCATTTCCCTTTTTACAATAAGTTCTACTTCCATCTTCCGTTTTATTCTTATTTATTCTATCCGTTTATTTATTCAACATAATTAGTTTATCCACATTCACTTAAACCACTCTAGTAAACTTGAAATATTCTATTTTCCTTATTGTCTCAAATTATTTCAATCCCTTAATAATTTAAATGGTTTACAATTATTTATTTAAGAATTTTCATTTCTTTATATATTATCGGTAACTTACCGAATTTTATTTCGATTAAAAATTATTTTTACTCAATTTAAATTCATCCCAATATCATTTAACTTAGTTTAAATTGAATTAAATTCAAATGTCTTTCATTTGTTTAGTTTTAAGTTAATTTACTTCAATTTATTTAAATTACATACCTAAGCTCATTTCCATTTTACAAGTAAATTTCTTTTTTTTCAATTTAACTTGATTCTATTTCAATCCAATCTCATTTCAAACTACAAATTTATTTGATTAGTTATTATACATTTTAACATTTTAGATTCAGCTCAATCAATTTATTTCAAGGCCATTTCCAATTTATTTCCACTTATTTGGATTTTATTTGCAATTCAAACCATTACTATTTTAATCCAATTTCATTTTTATTCGATATATTTCCAAATATATTTAATTTGTTAACACTTCAAGTCAAATTTTAATTAATAACTCAAGTTCTGATTCCACCATTCACCTTTAACTTACCATCAAATTTCATGCACTCACAATTCAGTTATATTTACTTTACTGACCATTCAAGTCGAATTCAATTTATAACGTGGGTTTTATTTCCAAACTTCAACATAAATTCACAATTCAGCTTCTATTAAACAACATTACGTTTCCATTTACACATTTCATTAACTAATTTATTATCAATTAGTTCTTCCCTTATTTATAATCCAACACTTGAATTTCAATTCCAATATCACTTTATTTAATTTTCTTAAGCTCAATTTATTTTATAATTCAAGTTTTGATCTTCATTTTATTTTTCAATTCATCAACAATATTTATTTTGGATTTTGTGTTCCATTTTCAATTTATAAGTCACAACTTATTATTTTACACATTTTCATTCATTATAGGCTTTAATATATTCTTCCTTTATTTTTAACTCAAGCCTTATGCTTATTTATAACCAAGCATTTTATTTTATTTTTTTATTCTTTTATGAGTTATTCAAATTCATTTCATTCAATAACTCAATTGAATTTTTATTCCAATTCAGTTTTATTTTAAGCTCGGATTTATTTAATCTCAATTCGATTTCAACTTAATTCGAAAAACAACTGGATATTATGTTTCAGCCTATTTAATTAATTTCAATCCAGTGAAATTTTATTCCCCAATCCAAGTTAATTCCATTTTTAACTTTTCACTTTAAATTTAAATTTCCGACATTTAAAGCTCGTATTCCCCTCCTGATTTAAAAATCGTCTCAATTTATAAGCTTACGACCTAATCATCAGGATTTTTTTAAACACCTTACCTTTGGTTTCAAATTATTTTGAAATCTCCAACATCTCAAATCACATTTCTCAAAAATTAAACCGATCCTGGTTTTTATTCCCAACAAATTTCCTTTGAAATTTCCAAAAACAACTAACTTTTCTGAACAAATCAATTTTTTGGCAGCATTCCATCACTTAGAAATTCGAAAATAAATACTGATGATGCGGCCGTCATCATCAGAATTATTTTTCAATAATCCGAGTGATTTCAATGCTATATTACTTCCAAAATCCATTTAAAACAGATTTCCATTCATAAATATCTCCAATACAATAATAGTATCATTTATCTTTAAATACTTCGACAAACACTTCTGAAGTCTCCGGGATTTTAAATTTCCAAATCTTGCTTAAATAAATTTTAACTATAATTCATTTGTATAGTTTACGCTCATAAAAATTCTCATTTGATTATATTTAAATTTATAAATTACATTTATAATTCATGTTTTATAAGTTTCCTTTTTTTATATAATGAATTTATTCCCTTAAACTTTGGTTATATTTTAAATTTCTGGTTATATTTTCCATACAATAAGGATAATAATTTAAATACCATTATTTGTAACATCCAAGCAACCATATATTAGCTAAATAGTTTTCAAAAACTTTCCTTTATATCAAAATATTTTTTTGGGTAAAATTATTTCATTTACCCACATTTAAAATAATACCTTGTTGATTGTTCTATTCAAGTGTTTAGAAACCCCTTTAATACAGTTGCGCAGACTGTGTCGACGAAGGTTCATATGCCACTCAATAAATCAATCAACGCTGTGACGACCCAACTTCCAAACTCCAGGAAGTCGCATCGCTAAGAAGAAAGAAAGGGATAGGAAAGAGAAAAGAAAGGAAAGAAAGAAACAGACAACATCAGAATCTCACAACGGAACGAATAAATTATATTATATCACATAAAACTTTACATAGTATCATATACATCAGAGTTAAACAGCTAATACAACACAATCTAGACAGTTATAAACATCTGTCTAGCAATTACAATTCAAGTATCTCAGAGAAAACAGATACAACTCAAACACAGCGGAAACACTACATATATTTAGACGCTGAAACCTCCTGCTCCATTATCTCCTCCAGAACTCGTCAAAGCAATCCTAAAACACTTGACTACTCATATGCAATATGAGTACCCAAGAGTTTAATAAAACAGAAAATAAATACTCAGGTCAGACATGGGTCTGGTGTGAGTAAACGGGGATAAAAGTTGCTTAACTTTAGAAAAATGCTTTGAAAACAAAAGGTATCACGTAAGACTTCCCACACATAAACATGGAAAAGTTTTTACCTTACGCTAACCAAAACATTTGGTAGGAAATCCAGTGATATTATAATAGTGTCTAGGGTTTTCAAATAAATAAGAAATAGCCGAAAATGTTACATGATTAAATTCCAGCTACTAGCCACAAAGGTGGGTAATACAATCAAAACCGTAGGGTCTCGTAGGAAGAATGGGTTTCCATCAATGGCAGGGCTACTGGGGTACCGCCCATCACAGTACGTGGCCTAGATCAACGTACCGAGGAGTACGCCCGCTCCCCTGCAATACAAAGCCGGAACCATTCCTTACTGAACAGTCCCGAACAAGACCACCCCGTAGATTGGTCGTCACCAACTGCCACACAGCCGAATATAAAGGGACCTCTAGACAGGAGTAAATCTTGCTTTCCAGTGGGGGCTACCCACGAAGCTTTGCCGCACGTCCCCTGTTTTAGCCATTCCCAGTTGATGAGGCTTGAGCTTACAATTACCTTTATAGGACACATCAATCTTAGAATGCTCATCGTCCACCTGACGATGTTCTGAAAGCATTCAATCCATACAAGTTTGTTCCGGGTTCGAACGAAACCGAAGGCATTATTTCGTTGCACTCGTTTTGGAATCACCCTCAGAATTAACGACGATAACCCTTGCACTCTAGATTACCATCTCGAATCTATAAGTACTATTCCGTCAACTCATTACGGAATCACCCACAGAGTTATACTGACGTATAGCCTTTACACCTCGAGTCTTCACTTGCTCCACTTGGATTAACGACCTAACGTTTAATTGGAATCGATGTGGTTTTCGGATATCCAAATAAGGAAACCCAATCCCGGTCTCATCGAAACCAAACGCCATCTTAATGTCCAAGTTATACTTAAGGGTTTTAAACAATTAACTCATTTCATTATCATCTAATTCACATAGATAGATAAACTACATCTCACTATAGATAATCACATTCATATCATAAACGGATAATCTATATCATTATCACAAACAGGAAATCATCCAACCAAATAATCCATCACAAACCATCATACTTAAACCAATCATCCATATCATACAGATAAAACTAATCTCATTACTGAGATCACAACCATTCAATCAATAACATCCATAAGCAATGATTTCTTAACCATCAATTATAATTAATTTAAAATGAATTAAATTAATTACAACCATCTCTAATTAATTTAAAATAAATTAAATTAATTACTCATTAAAATCCTGCTTAATATTCTTTAATTAATTAACCCAGTTAATAAATCTTTCACTAAGTATTTAACTTGATTAAATATCATTAATTAATCATTCACTAATTACAATGAGTAATTAGTATTTAATTAATTTTTACAAATTAATTAACCTTATTCATAAGTAATTAACATTTAATTACTCATTTATTAATTAATTATAATTAATTATATTTTACCCTTAATTAATTACAATTAATTAATCACTTAATTTAAATTAACTTAATCAAACAATCCTTAATTACATCATTAATTATAATAATTAATGATCTCAAATATTTAAATAAAATATTTAATTAAAAATAATTACATTTAGTAATTAATCTAATTACTAATCACATTGATTAATATTTAATTTAGTAATTAGCTATCTTTAATTACTTTTTTTATAAATTAATTATCCAATAATTAATCATTTATTAATTCCTTATTAATTCCAAATGGATAATTACTAATTACATTCCAGTAATTATCATTATTACTTCTCTAAGTAATCCTGCTCCATTAATTACATTTAGTAATTACACTCTTAAAATCATTAGATTATTTGCTTAAATTAATTAAACTAAATTAATTAACTTAAACAAATCAAAATATCAAAATCAATTACAAAAGTAATTAATTCCTTAATTACTTTAAAAATTAATTATACTTAACAAATTACAATTAATTAGTTTCAATTAATCAATCTAGTTAATTATCAAAATTAATTACATTAATTAATTACTAAATTATCCTTAGATAATTATAACCATGTATTAATTAACAACATTTCAATAATCACATAGTTAAGAAAATTTGAATTAGATTAATTATTAATAAATCATTTCTAATTAGTATTAATCTAAATCATTATTTAAAATAAATAATTAAGTAAATTCTTAATTATCTTATATATTTTACAAAATAATTAAATTACTTATCAAATGACTCATTTATATTCAAAATATATTAAAACAATATATTTCTAAAATTAAATTCAAATTCCAATTCATTTAAAAATTTAAAGATTCAAAATGTTTAATCATTTAAACATTAATCCCAATTAAGATAATTATAAACCTTTAAAAAAATGTTAAAGAACATTCATTACTTAAATATAAAAGAAAGATTTAAAATAAAATTTACTTGATTAAATAAATCAAGCTTTGAAAATAAATTGATTATTTCAACTTTCAAATTAAAATTAAACACTTCATATTTTTATTCAAATACTAAAGGAACTAAATTATTTCAAGTTTTAAATCTTAATTGAAATCAAATTCTATTTTCAAAACATTTGAATATGTTCATTCATTTTTTTTTTAAATTTACAAACTGTTTTGAAATCTAAACTGGATTCCAAAGTAAACTTGAAACTGTTTTTAACCTAATTTCGAAACAAATTAAATTTTGCTTAAACATTTAAATTTGTTCAAAATTTAAAAACTTACAAAAACTAGTTGAATCAAAAATCTAACCTGAAAACTGTTTTAATCTTAACTTAAACCCATATTTAAATCTTGTTTAAATTTAAGATTTTCATTTTTTTTAAAACCTTGAACTCAAAACTTTATTTGAATTCAAATTCAAGTTATACTTAAATCAAGTCGTAACTTAAAAATATGAATTCATTCAAAAATCTAAAAAAACTGCAAAATCTCAGGTTTAATACCTGCAACAAACTAACCCGAGAAACCATTATTTTACTTCGAGTTTCCCAACCCCCTGCTTCGAGTCACTGCTAAGTTTCCCCGAGGATTGCTTCGAGTCAAGAAACCCTGCACACCCAAATAATTTCACCATACACCCAACCTGTACGGTGCATATGCACCGTCACCTTGGCCAACTCCAGCTACGCTAACCCACTCCTACAAGTCACTTACCATCCCCTAACATAGATACAATCCCCTAATCTCCACTGCAACTTAAATTTCCAAATTTTCAGGTTGATCAAACAACCTGTAACACAACCACAAACCCTTATCAAAACCTGTCAACAGCCATAGGCATGACTCTGACCATCATCTTCACTGCACTTCGGCTAATGACCCATCTACACCCCATCTGCATCCTCCCAAATCCCACTCCTACTTGACGCAGCAGAGAGCATGTGCATAGACTAAGAATTTCAACACTTAAAACCAGGGTTTTGAAAACCTGGAAAACCCAATTCCCAACTCCTCTCTCTCTCTCTGATCATATATCACCAAAATCTCCTCCATTCTCACATCAATACTCCACTAACATGAAACATCTAAACACCTAAAATCCACTAGCTTAACAGATACTTCAAATTTCCTATTTCTATTCAAAACTAAAATGCTAATACTACAGTTCATTTTAAAAAGTGAAATTTGTTTTACACTTTCTGATTTCTAACATACATCAATGTTATAATCTTGTTTTAAATAGTTAATGATGTTGATATTTTGTTTTATGCAAAAAAAATGTTTACATAAGAGTTGTTTTCAGAGAGAAACAAACCTCAAATTCTAATCTAAATCATAATTTTATAAAACCTGCATTTATACTATACAACGTACTTTGTTTACACATACTTTGCTAACTGAAACAATTCAATGATAAAGCTTTTCTATTTAAGAATATCCTAATTTACAATCCAACTATATATGCAGATTCCAGAAATCAAAAACATATAAACATATTCATTTCTATACACACAGAACATTCATGAATATGTAATCATCACATCATTGTATTTCTTTTAATTTCTATGCACAAATGTCTTAAGATTTTGTGCATGTGAGCTTCATTCATTTTATTTTAAAACAAAACAGAACAGTTTTGTTTAAAACAGTTTGATTTCTGTGAAATAAAAACATAAGTTCTTTAATTTATGTTTGATTTTGATATTTAAAGGAAACTGTTTTTAAAAGATAAAGAAGCTTACTCACATTTAAATTGAAGATGCAGAAACAATTCCAGAGATGCATCACAAATTCCAGGTCCCTGTTTTGAAACTGCATGTTGATCCTGGGCTTGCATTTGCTTAATGGAATTGCTCTTCTGGTTGATGAAGATTGCATGTAAACCCAAGACTTCATATGCTCAGATTTTAAATTTAAGTTGCACTCCAGTTTTGATGTTGAAATTTGCAGAATTTAGATGCAGGTAGTTTGCAGATTTGAAGTTGTTTATTTTGTAGAAATTGATTTGTATTTGGTTTGCAGATTTTAACATGCAATCTATTTTGGGTTTTGAAATTCTTTTTACAAATTTGGTTTCAGTATTTCAATTGAAGAAAAAGTGTTTTAACCAAATGCTTTTTTTATGTTTCCTTATCGAAATAAATTAAAATATAAAGTTTTAAAACAAATGCCACTTGTTATGTTATTATGTTAAATGTTTTACAAGTGTCCATTTTATGTTTTAAGAATTTAACACATGTGCATATCAATATTTAAAAGCAATTTCTTAATTCATAATTGTATTTAAATTTATCTTAAAACCATCTCTAATTTATTTTAGCAAGTTTCAAATGTTTATTAACATTAGCCTTTAAATAAATACATATAAACTTCTTTATAAAACTATACACTTAAATTTTAATGTTTGTTTAATTATTTTTAAAATAATATTCTTTATGAAACTAAATTTCAAAAGAAAAGATTTTAAGAAGAGAAGAAGTGTTGAATTCATTTTATTTCAAAAGGTTTCAAACTAAATGTTATACTTTAACAAGAATGAATTAAATCTTATTTCAAAGAAAAACATATTTTAAAATAAAACAAAATAAACTTTTATTATAAAACAAAATTTAACCTATTTTTATTTTTATAAATAAAACAAATACTTACTTACATTTCTATGGAAATATAAGATAGATTTTTAAAACAAACTAGTGAAAAGTTTACAATACTAATTTAAATCAATTAAATCAATTTACAAATTGTACATTTATATAATAATTAGAAAATATCCTTTATTTAATATAAATTAAAATTAAAACCAAATCCTCTATTTACAATGTATAAACATTTATACATTATAAATAAAATATTTTTAAATCAGTTTAGAAAGATAAATTTATTATTTAAATATTTTTAACATTTTAAAACAATAAGATTTTCAAATTAAACTATTATTATTATTATTATTATTATTATTTTGAAAAGAAAATCATTTGTCAAGTTAAACAATTGTTAATCTTCAAAAGAAAATTCCTGTTTGAATTAAATTTTTAAATCAATATTTCACATTTTAAAATAATTATTAATGAAATTATTAAATAATTATTGCCTAAATTTCTGAGACATCACATTCCTCCCCCCTTAAAAGAATTTCGTCCCCGAAATTTAAAAGCAAAGGTAATTTAATAATCCCATACAGATTTTAAATTTTAAAAGAGCAATCATATACTATCGACCAAGTATTAGCAATCATAGCAACCAATTCAAACAAACAATTCTAATTATCCAGATAAAATTCTGGATAGAATCCCCTAGAGTTTCCCTGTTATAATCACCGGGACACTCGCCCTACAGAATCTAAACTTGCTACACCACTCAGATCTAGAGCTCCTATATATCTAGATCCACAAATCTAAACAGAAAACTGGACCACAGACAAGTCCTGATCAACTTCCAAATCTCCCAGAACTACTGAGTCTAATACCAAAGATAGACCATACACGTACTCCCTCAGAGATACGCGAAATACCAAAACAAATTCCAGCTATCTGAACTAGAAATACAATCGTGTAGGCCAAACACTTAACTCTTAAGAGAAAACAGAAAGATCTAATACTCATATCCACAAATCTCTCATATCGATCATGGGCCGCCCTCAACTTCTAGATCAATCAAATCTACCACACAACTCTTCTACAAATACCAGAAGACTTCAGACAAACTATCTTATTTGGAAAACAGAACAGATGAACAAGACATCCACGTTTCCAGACCCAAATGAACTTCCTATAGAAATCTTCTGATCCAAGACAAAACTCAGATTCCCAAAGAATCGGGTGCTGCTTCTATTCTGGAATAGCTGCCACCATGCTTCCACTACGCAACTCTGATTCAAGAATGTTGTTGATGAACACAAGTATAAACTTGATCAACTTATCCCGTAATATTGTTCATCAAATTCCATAAAATCTCAGAAACCTATCCGATTCGGTCACAACACTACAACAAAAATTCAACCAGAAAACTGGATCCAATAAATTCTACAACTTAAACAGATCTCTTTCTCAAAGAGCCTTCCTACTATGCTAAACCATTGGTAAAGCTCCAAGAACCAAGTCGAAACAGAACTCAAACTCTCGATGGATGCAAATCTTAACTCCTTCGAAGATATCCAAAAAAGTCCAAACCACTTCGATAAATCAAACATCCTCTAGAGATGTTTCAATCCAAACAAAGATCACTCCGAGAATTTCCGAACCGTCGCAAGTCACTTTTTCGATCCCATTCAGTTCAGATTCCAAGAAAACGTTCTCACTGCACAAAATCAGAACAGCTGAAACCTTCTATCCAAAAGAAGAACTAGTGCCTCTTAACCACTAACATCACTCCCATCTGGGCTTCCAGAAGAAATGGACAAGCTTCACCATATGCCCGGACTATTGACAGAAGAATCACAAAGATTTCTGAACCACCGAAGAACAGGCCACTCACTGCTGCTACTGCAGCCAAAACTTCCTTATCCAAAAGCTCATCGAATCACAAAGCTACACCAGCCTCTTCCACAATAGAGCCTTCCTGATAGACAGATATCTCTCAGGAAACTCGCTTCCAAAGAAAGCTCAAAATGCCAAACTGAGTCTCAAACTCAAATATAGACAGAACTCCTTCCTAAGGTTTCCAAGATACCATTTCTGACTTCAGAACTCCCAACTGATCCAAACTCAAGAGAATCCACTCACACGAGTGAAATCCAGCCTACAATCCAAAGATAAACTCCGAATCTTGAAAAGATTTCCTTCAGAGATTAGTGAAATCCTTCACCAACTGCTGAACAACTCAAGATGCCCAATACTGCCCTAGCAGATCATTTCCAACCTCAAACACTCGAATCCCATCCATTGGTAGTTGTGTTACACACACCACTACCCTATCCACCTTTATTACTTATATTGGAAACCCAAATAGGTAATCCAATCTAATAGGTAGAAACATATATATATATATATATATATATATATTCAAAACTACAAATACGCTCTCTCAAGAAGGACACCACTCCAGAGTCTAGGTATTCGCTCAACCTACAGCTCTGATACCACAATGTTGCGACCCAACTTCCATACTCCAAGAAGTCGCATCGCTAAGAAGAAAGAAAGGGACTGGAAAGAGAAAAGAAAGGAAAGAAAGAAATAGACAACATCAGAATCTCACAGCGGAACGAATAAATTTTATTATATCACATAAAACTTTACATAGTATCATATACATCAGAGTTAAACAGCTAATACAACACAATCTAGACAGTTATAAACATCTGTCTAGCAATTACAATTCAAGTATCTCAGAGAAAACAGATACAACTCAAACACAGCGGAACCACTACATATATCTAGACGCTGAAGCCTCCTACTCCATTATCTCCTCCAGAACTCGTCAAAGCAATCCTGAAACACTTGACTACTCATACGCAATATGAGTACCCAAGAGTTTAATAAAACAGAAAATAAACACTAAGGTCAGACATGGGTCTGGTGTGAGTAAACGGGGATAAAAGTTGCTTAAGTTTAGAAAATTCCTTTGAAAACAAAAGGTATCATGTAAGACTTCCCACACATAAACATGGAAAAGTTTTTACCTTATACTAACCAAAACATTTGATAGAAAATCCAGTGATATTATAATTGTGTCTAGGGTTTTGAAATAAATAAGAAATAGCCGAAATTGTTACATGATTAAATTCCAGCTACAAGCCAAAAAAGTGGGTAATACAATCAAAACCGTAGGGTCTCGAAGGAAGAATGGGTTTCCATCAATGGCAGGGCTACTGGGGTACCGCCCGTCACAGTACGTGGCTTAGATCAACGTACCGAGGAGTACGCCCGCTCCCCTGCAATACAAAGCCGGAACCATTCCTTACTGAATAGTCCCGAACAAGACCACCCCGCAGATTGGTCGTCACCAACTGCCACACAGCCGAATATAAAGGGACCTCTAAACAGGAGTAAATCTTGCTTTCCAGTGGGGGCTACCCACGAAGCTTTGCCGCACGTCCCCTGTTTTAGCCATTCCCGGTTGATGAGGCTTGAGGTTACGATTACCTTTATAGGACACATCAATCTTAGAATGCTCATCGTCCACCTGACGATGTTCTGAAAGCATTCAATCCATACAAGTTCGTTCCGGGTTCGAACGAAACCGAAGGCATTATCTCGTTACACTCGTTTTGGAATCACCCTCAGAATTAACGACGATAACCCTTGCACTCTAGATCACCATCTCGAATCTATAAGTACTATTCCGTCAACTCATTACGGAACCACCCACAGAGTTATACTGACGTATAACCGTTACACCTCGAGTCTTCACTTGCTCCACTTGGATTAACGACCTAACGTTTAATTGGAATCGATGTGGTTTTCGGATATCCAAATAAGGAAACCCGATCCCGGTCTCATCGAAACCAAACGCCATCTTAATGTCCAAGTTATACTGAAGGGTTTTAAACAATTAACTCATTTCATTATCATCTAATTCGCATAGATAGATAAACTACATCTCGCTATAGATAATCACATTCATATCATAAACGGATAATCTATATCATTATCACAAACAGGAAATCATCCAACCAAATAATCCATCACAAACCATCATACTTAAACCAATCATCCATATCATACAGATACAACTAATCTCATTACTGAGATCACAACCATTCAATCAATAACATCCATAAGCAATGATTTATTAACCATCAATTATAATTAATTTAAAATGAATTAAATTAATTACAACCATCTCTAATTAATTTAAAATAAATTAAATTACTTACTCATTAAAATCCTGCTTAATATCCTTTAATTAATTAACCGAGTTAATAAATCTTTCACTAAGTATTTAACTTGATTAAATATCATTGATTAATCATTCACTAATTACAATGAGTAATTAGTATTTAATTAATTTTCAAAAATTAATTAACCTTATTCATAAGTAATTAACATTTAATTACTCATTTATTAATTAATTATAATTAATTATATTTTATCCTTAATTAATTACAATTAATTAATCACTTAATTTAAATTAACTTAATCAAACAATCCTTACTTACATCATTAATTATAATAATTAATGATCTCTAATATTTAAATAAATTATTTAATTAAAATTAATTACATTTAGTAATTAATCTAATTACAATCACTTTGATTAATATTTAATTTAGTAATTAGCTATCTTTAATTACTTATTTATAAATTAATTATCCAATAATTAATCATTTATTAATTTCTTAATTAATTACAAAAGTAATTATCCAAATTACCAATTACATTCCAGTAATTATCATTATTACTTCTCTAAGTAATCCTGCTCCATTAATTACATTTAGTAATTACACTCTTAAAATCATTAGATGATTTACTTAAATTAATTAAACTAAATTAATTAACTTAAACAAATCACAATATTAAAATTAATTACAAAAAGTAATTAATTCCTTAATTACTTTACAAATTAATTATACTTAACAAAATACAATTAATTAGTTTCAATTAATCAATCTGGTTAATTATCAAAATGAATTACATTAATTAACTACTAAATTATCCTAAGATAATTGTCACCATTTATTAATTAATAACATTTCAATAATCACATACTTAAGAAAATTTGAATTAGATTAATTATTAATAAATCATTTCTAATTAATATTAATCTAAATCATTATTTAAAACAAATAATTAAGTAAATTCTTAATTATCTTAAATATTTTACAAAATAAATAAATTACTTATCAAATGACTCATTTATATTCAAAATATATTAAAACAATATATTTCTAAAATTAAATTCAAATTCCAATTCATTTTAAAATTTAAAGATTCAAAATGTTTAATCATTTAAACATTAATCCCAATTAAAATAATTATAAACCTTAAAATAAAAAAAAATGTTAAAGAACATTCATTACTTAAATATAAAAGAAAGATTTAAAATAAAATTTAATTGATTAAAATAAATCAAGCTTTAAAAATAAATAGATTATTTCAACTTTCAAATTAAAATTAAACACTTCATATTTTTATTCAAATACTAAAGGAACTAAATTATTTCAAGTTTTAAATCTTATTTGAAATCAATTCTATTTTCAAAACATTTGAATATGTTCATTCATTTTTTTTTTAAATTTACAAACTGTTTTGAAATCTAAACTGGATTCCAAAGTAAACTTGAAACTGTTTTTAACTTAATTTCAAAACAAATTAAATTTTGCTTAAACATTTAAATTTTTTCAAAATTAAAAACTAACAAAAACTATTTGAATCAAAAATCTGGGTTCAAAAGATAAACCTGAAAACTGTTTTAATCTTGACTTAAACCCATATTTAAATCTTGTTTAAATTTAAGATTTTCATTTTTTTTAAAACCTTGAACTCAAAACTTTATTTGAATTCAAATTCAAGTTATACTTGAATCAAGTTGCAACTTAAAAATATGAATTCATTCAAAAATCTAAAAAAACTACAAAATCTCAGGTTTAATACCTGCAACAAACTAACTCGAGAAACCATTATTTTACTTCGAGTTTCCCAACCCCCTGCTTCGAGTCATTGCTAAGTTTCCTGAGGATTGCTTCGAGTCAAGAAACCCTGCACACCCAAATAAGTTCACCAGACACCCAACATGTACAGTGCATATGCACCGTCACCTTGGCCAACTCCAGCCACGCTAACCCACTCCTACAAGTCACTTACCATCCCCTAACATAGATACAATCCCCTAATCTCCATTGCAACTTAAATTTCCAAATTTTCAGGTTGATCAAACAACCTATAACATAACCACAAACCCTTATCAAAACCTGTCAACAGCCATAGGCACGACTCTAACCATCATCTTCACCGCAACTCCGGCCAATGACCCATCTACACCCTATCTGCATCCTCCCAAATCCCACTCCTACTCGACGCAGCAGAGAGCATGTGCATAGACTAAGAATTTCAACACTTAAAACCAGGGTTTTGAAAACCTGGAAAACCCAATTCCCATCTCCTTTCTCTCTCTCTCTCTGATCATCTATCACCAAAATCTCCTCCATTCTCACATCAATACTCCACCAGCATGAAACATCTAAACACCTAAAATCCACTAGCTTAACAGATACTTCAAATTTCCTATTTCTATTCAAAACTAAAATGCTAATACTACAGTTCATTTTAAAAAGTGAAATTTGTTTTACACTTTCTGATTTCTAACATACATCAATGTTATAATCTTGTCTTAAATAGTTAATGATGTTGATATTTTGTTTTATGCAAAAAAAAATGTTACAGAAGAGTTGTTTTCAGAGAGAAACAAACCTCAAATTCTAATCTAAATCATAATTTTATAAAACCTGCATTTATACTATACAACGTACTTTGTTTACACATACTTTGCTAACTGAAACAATTCAATGATAAAGCTTTTCTATTTAAGAATATCCTAATTTACAATCCAACTAGATATGCAGATTCCAGAAATCAAAAACATATAAACATATTCATTTCTATACACACAGAACATTCATGAATATGTAATCATCACATCATTGTATTTCTTTTAATTTCTATGCATAAATGTCTCAAGCTTTTGTGCATGTGAGGTTTATTCATTTTATTTTAAAACAAAACAGAACAGTTTTGTTTAAAACAGTTTGATTTCTGTGAAATAAAAACATAAGTTCTTTAATTTATGTTTGATTTTGATATTTAAAGGAAACTGTTTTTAAAAGATAAAGAAGCTTACTCACATTTAAATTGAAGATGCAGAAACAATTCCAGAGATGCATCACAAATTCCAGGTCCCTGTTTTGAAGCTGCATGTTGATCCTGGGCTTGCATTTGCTTACTAGAATTGCTCTTCTGGTTGATGAAGATTGCATGTAAACCCAAGACTTCATATGCTCTATAACGACGCAGAATTTTTAATAATTAAAATTTGAATATTTAATTTATTTTAAATATTTAATAAGTGAATTTATAAGTCGAATAAATTTTATTTGAATTATTGGATTTAATTGGATAATTAAATCGATAATTTAATACGTTAAATTATGGAAATAATTGAAAATATAGTTAAATATGATTGTAAATGATTTGTAAAATTTTATTTTATCATATGGGAGTTAGAACGATATTTTAGAACTTTTAAAATCGAATTAAAAGTTAATTTGTGAAAATTGAATATTTTAATATTAAAATCGACTAGTGAAAATAGTCAATTTTTGAACAGTCTCAGAATTGAACGAAACCAGTTCCATTGGATCCGTAATAGTTAGTTATTACCGGATTTCAATTTTCGTGTCAATCGGAGCTATCGTTTGATCGTGGCAGCTCGAAACGCATCGAATTATTTTTAATTTAAATTTGACGAGTGAAAATAGCCATTTTTCAAAAAGTCTCGGATTTCGACGAAACAGTTTCATCGGATCCGTAATGTGATATTATTGTAAGGTTTCAAATTTCGTGTCAATTGGATTTACCGTTTGTCCTGTACAAATTAAAACGCCTAGAAAATCGCTTAAATCGGTTTAATTCAAATTGAGCGTTTACAGCCACAACTCGCACATACTTCCGAATTAGCTTCCGAAACCTGTTCCATTGTGTCCGGATTGCGGGATAAACCCTAGGTACGTCAGTTTCGGCGCGTAAATCGGAGTTCGGAATTTCCGGATGAATAGTGTCGATCGGTTCTCTATAAATAGACCACCACCATCAAAAAAAAAAAAAAAAACATCTCAAAACCCTAATCTCCTACTGCAGCCGCCACTATCATTCGAACGGCCGAAATCATCCCTTCTTCTCCCTCTCTTTTCTTCGAATCCAAGCAACGATTCGTAAAACTTTCTGAAGCAAACTTGTAGAGCTCGTCAAGAGCTAGATATCCAACGGCTAAGATCGTTTCTAGTGCTTTGGATTGGTGGGAAATTGAGCTTGAACCATGGCCGAACGCACGTGTTTCTAGGCGCAGAGAGGTGACCGAGTTTCAAGCCCTTGAGGCCGAGCATGGAGTGGAGTGCGAGCTTCGCAATGGCACGAACTGATCGAGTTATAAGCAAGCAACGAGGTCGAAAAATTTAACCCTAATTTGCTATATTGGGTTCGGCTAAAACGTGCGTGTACTGGAGCTTGTTGCGTGATGATGAGGAAGAAAAAGGGGGAGCCGTTGGATTGGGAATGAAGGGTGATGATGGGGGTATGTAAAAGAAATTCAAATAAATGTTGTAAAAGTTATATAAATCGTGTACAAACTTGTAAAATTCATAACTTTTTCATACGAGGTCGAAAATGCGCGAAACCAGTTGCGTTGGAATCGTATGGACGAGCACTACGCGATGGAGTTGGTTTGGAGTCGTTTGGAGTTAGTGAGAATTTTGGGTAAAATTAAACGCGCGTTTAATTTTATTCGAAATAAATCGCTAAAACGGAATTTAAAACCAAGGTGAGAACTTCTCACTCAATCGAATCAGTTTCGATTTTATTTTAAATAGTTAGATTTAAAATATTTGAATGCATGTTTGAATGTTGATATCTATTGATTGTTAAAATAGACATTATACGCCGTTAGTAAGCGGATGTTATTTAATAAAAACATATACCGCGAATATTTCATAAACAGTGAAATTGGTATTATATATAATATCAATATATATATATTGGCATATGTATATATTGCAGTTGTTGATTTCCCGCATTTTTGTTTAGCGGATGAGACCCTATTACGCCGTTATTAAGCGGATAATATTAAATAATCCCATATACCGCGATAATTTCGTACTGGAGCGAAATTGGTATTGTGCTAATGTTTGTGATGCAGGAAACAGGTTGGAGGGATCCAACAGGATTCCTCTACAGTATTTATTTGATTTCAGATATTTTGATATTTGATGGATTATCATATCGAGATATGATATCGTTGTTGTCGTGATTGACTATTTGGTATGTAGCATCATTGGACCAAGTTTTGGAATTTTAAAATGATTTATAAAGTGATTTTTGAAAATATACTATATTTTTGGAATTGATTCACCTTAAATAAATAAACGTTATAATTTTTAAAGTTATAAAAATTATGATTTTTGAGAAAAATAGTTAAAAACTGATTTTTTTTGAGAATGTGATGCTAATGATTTTATAAAATAGTTTAATCGGGATTTTAGAATTCATTGTGAAAAGTTTGAATATAGGATTTATAAAATTTAATTATTTTATGAATAAAAATGGTGAAATTATAAAGGAATTTGAAGACGTTTTAAAAGAATAATATAAATTGATTTATATTAAGAGATTTATAAATGGATATTTATAAATTGAGATATTGAAATTATAAAACGAGTTTTTATAAGTGTTTGAATGAAGTGAAAATGAATTTCATTAAAGAATGAAATTTATAAAATTATAAACTGTGAAGTTATAAATAAAATTTATAAATAGTAAGATTTATAAATTTGTGAAGTTATTGAAAGAATAGATTTGGTTAAATAAATGAATCTTATAAGTTATAAGATTTATGGTTTGGAAAGTCTTTAGAGGAACGATTTTTGTAAAATAATCGTTTTATAAGTATTTAACTTATAATATGAACTTTTAGCTTATAATTAAGTTATAAACTGAAATAAGTTAATAAAGGAATTTATAAGAAGGAAGTTTTTATAAATAAATAGAAATGGAATTTATAAACGTTGTTTTATAAATTTGCAAATGATTTATTTTGACGAGAAAATTTGTTGAAACCTATAAATGGAGTTATATTCACATTTTTGAATAGTGAATAATCCTTTGAATTAAAATGAATAAAAGGATGAAATTTGTTAACAAAGTATATTCACGTTTTTGAATAGTGAATAACACGTTAAAGAAATTGTTTTGGATTTGGATGTTTTAAATAGAAATAAAACGATCTAACGATGTTTTAAATGTGCTGAGATTCGAAACCATAGATTTCAACATTCATTGTTGAAATAGACGTTTTCGAGAAATAGAAGGAAATAATGGACTATAACACTGTTGTTATAGTAAATGATTTCCGAAAGGAAATGTTTTGTATAGTATTGGGATTTATATATCTATTTAATTTCAAATCCCTATACTAGTGATTTTGGGACGTTGTAACGATGTTTTACGTAACATTCGTTTTGGCCCAAGTAAATATGTTTAAGAGAATGATTTCCTTAAAGAATGAAATATATACTTAATCTCGATTTAAGTATATTGAATATTTTCTAAGTGTTGAAAATAAATAAAATTTGTGAATTACTTATTTTTAATAAGTATGGAATTGTTTTCCGATATAAAGTGAATATTTTGAGAATTTATCTTTTTGAAGATAAATTGAAAATGAATATTAGAAATCGAATTGAAACGTATATTCACAGATATTTTGGGAATATAGATTCACTAAGGAATTTATAAAAGAAAGTGGGATTGGTTTAGAAAAATAAATATTGATTTATTTTTGAAGTATTGAAATTTAATATCTAGTGAAGATATTTTGGAAAATAAATAATTTGGAAAATTATTTGGAAACTGGTGATGTTGTGCATATCAATTGATAGTTCAATAACCGACTACCAATATTTCCCTTTGAATGGGTAATTGATGTGATTTGTTTGAATTTGAATGCCACACTTATTTTTGAATAAGCGCTCACTATTCGGGTTAACCGGGAAAGGACCATGGGGTCGTATAACCCACTCCGAATATGTGATACGTCGTTGTGAAGTGCATTGAAGATCGGTGTTGAAGACCGAGTACTTGTGAAAGCGATAGGATGACCTATCGATTGTCTCTGCACTGGGTAGCTCCTGGTATAGAGATTCCTTAAGTGATGGGAAATTCGATCGGGATTGTGAATACCCGTATTGCAAGGGCTTCGTAAGAAGTGCCTTCGGTTTTGTTCGAGCCCGGAACAGACTTGTATGGATTGTATGTCTGACATTACAAGTTGAGATATAAAGCCGATTTCTTTCAAATATATTTCTGTTGGTGGCGGAGAATTTATTCTTTTAGCTTAACACCCTTCTCTGAGACGTACGTGCTCAGAGGTTATGTAGTTGAATGTTATCAGCGATATATTCCCAATTTGGTAATGTGACATGCTGAGTGATGCTGAAATGATCATTGTGTTGATTATTTGTGATAGGATCGTTTATTTGATCGTCTATCCTTGTGATCATTGTGTTGATCATTTGTTGACCCAAAGCATGGCTTTTGTATAAAGTATGTTTTTGTGGACGTGACTTCGTCGAGCCTCACACCCCGTGAATGGTCAAAACAGGAAAGAAGCAGCAAGGTTATGAGGGGTAGCACCCTTTAGGATGTGTCCATTTCCTTCTGGAAAAGGGTGGTATCATGGTATGGAGCCCAGATACTTACTCATGTTGAAAACACTTTGTTATGATTGTGTGAATTGATTACGAGCGCTCGGTGAAAAGGTCCCAAAGGACCGGGGGATGGCATATTCGGTCAGTTGTTACTCAGTTAGGGGTAACCCGGCCTTGTGTTGGTAGAGATCCGGTTTGGTTCTCGGGGATGTCCATCCAGAGGCATTCTCATGTGGCAATGGGAAGTTCCTTGGCCTGATCATTCGTTGGAAATCCAAAGAAACAATACGTGACTTGTACGGTTTTAGTTGTAGAACCTGCCATCTAATATGGTAGCTATTAGTAGGCATAATATAATGGTACCTATGCTGGCTAAGATTTATATTCTACTTTCGAAATGAATTTCCTACACTATGCACTAATAATAATATGAAATGTTCTTTTTAAACGCATATCAAGCATCTTTGACTATCATAAGGAGAAATCTTCTCCAAGTCTGCGTTTGCATTGTGTGTGTGGCAGGAGGTCTTATGGTAGTCTCATTTTTAAAAGCATTGCGAATTGACTTTAAAAATATTCCTCTATTTTGATTTTAAAGTAAATAAACTGTTTTGAGTTCTCACACCAGTCTTGTTAAGCTTTGGGCTATGTGATGGGGGGTTCTCGCTTCGCGGTTTGGTGGCGAACGGGAGACTCTTACTCCCACACATCCTCTTTTAGGGGGTTGGTTAGGTGTAACCTGAGACAGTCGAGAGGCTGGCCGTAAAAGCAAGTCTGGGATATCAGTGTAAGCCACGGTGGGGCTGGGATGGTTGAAAAGCCTACCGGTTGTGACCGCTACCTTCGGGTCTTTACATTTGGTATCAGAGCTTATGGTTAAGCGACAACCATGGTTCTGTTGGGTATTATTCATTAGAGATAGAGTCAGCAGTACTCTAGAATGAATTTGAGTGTAATAATAGCTATGAGAGCGTATTTGTTAGTGAATATAAAAATTATTTTATATTGTGATGATTGGTTTGTTGAGTGGCATATGAACCTTCGTCGGCGCAGCTTCGAAACTGAATCGAAGGGGTTTCTAAACACTTGAATAGAACAATTCGACACAGTATTGTTTTAAAAAATTGGGTAAATGAAATAATTTTACCTTGATTATATTTTATATATAAAGGAATAATTTTTAGAATTATTAAAGTGTATATAAGTTGATTGTTTAGTTGTTTGAATAATCTAAATAAGAGAATAATTGTATAAGTAAAATGAATTATAAGAATTGAATTATAATTAAAGTGATTTACAATTGTGAAATAAACTTATATATATGAGAAGTGAAACTATATGAATATATTTATGAATATGAGTTGTAAGTAAAAATGAATTCAAAGTTAAATGAAGTTGATATTAGTAATAAAGTAAAATGAAATATGAACTTAAGTTATTTAAATGAAATTCAACTTTAGAAATTGAATTGGATTGAATGTAAATCAATTAAATGTAAATTTAAGTTGATATGGAATAATGGGTATAAGTGTTAATTCATTAAAATCTAATGTTATTTGAAAGTTGAATAATTGAATGAAATCAATTTAATTAAACCAATTGTAAGCAAATGAATTTGGTTGTAATTAATAAACATTGGTTGTTATATGATTGTTAGTTGATTGTATATAATTCATTAAGTGTTAATGAAATTTAAAGCTAAAGTAATTGAATGTGAATTGGATTTAAATTAGTAAATGATAACTAATTGAATTGAGAATGAAAGTTGATAAAATCCACTGTTAATGAATCAAATGTGATTAAATTGAAAACCAATTCATTAATATTAATGACAATATGAATGAATATATATTGGTTATGGATGATAGTTGGTTGATGTTTGCATTTGTTGTTTAGTTACATTTGCTATGTTGACATATATAGTTATTATGTTGCTATATGTTGTATATTGAGATTATTGTCTATATGCATGATTCTCATGTTGTTTGTTGAGTGATTAGTAGGTGCGGATCGCGTTTGCTTCGCATTTGGAGCTCGCTTTAGCGCTATATTAACCGTATATGCTCGCTAATAAAATATAAGGTACATATCTCGGATTAAATACAGTACTTTTACACTTTTTTCCCTGCGGGATGCCTCATTACTTGATGAGATGTATATTTGTGATATATATACTGTCATTTTTTTTTCGGATCGAGCCGCGCAAAGGAGACTATGGCGAATTTTTCCGGAAATTTAAGGCGTTAGAAAAAATTTGAGAAAATTGCAATTTTTTTGAAAACCTTAACTTTGATTTGGAATTGAAAGTTAAACAATAGTAGTTGTTTTGAAAAGATAACTAAGTATGATTTGAAAACTTAGTAAAGTTATTGTAAGAAGTTTAATTATAAATTTTGGGAAAATTAATAGATTCTGTAACTTTTCTTACTTGTTAATTTCGAGGACGAAATTCTTTTAAGGTGGAAAGATTGTAACGACCCAGAATTTTTAATAATTAAAATTTGAATATTTAATTTATTTTAAATATTAATAAGTGAATTTATAAGTCGAATAAATTTTATTTGAATTATTGGATTTAATTGGATAATTAAATCGATAATTTAATAAGTTAAATTATGGAAATAATTGAAAATATAGTTAAATATGATTGTAAATGATTTGTAAAATTTTATTTTATCATATGGGAGTTAGAACGATATTTTAGAACTTTTAAAATCGAATTAAAAGTTAATTTGTGAAAATTGAATATTTTAATATTAAAATCGACTAGTGAAAATAGTCAATTTTTGAACAGTCTCAGAATTGAACGAAACCAGTTCCATTGGATCCGTAATAGTTAGTTATTACCGGATTTCAATTTTCGTGTCAATCGGAGCTATCGTTTGATCGTGGCAGCTCGAAACGCATCGAATTATTTTTAATTTAAATTTGACGAGTGAAAATAGCCATTTTTCAAAAAGTCTCGGATTTCGACGAAACCAGTTTCATCGGATCCGTAATGTGATATTATTGTAAGGTTTCAAATTTCGTGTCAATTGGATTTACCGTTTGTCCTGTACAAATTAAAACGCCTAGAAAATCGCTTAAATCGGTTTAATTCAAATTGAGCGTTTACAGCCATAACTCGCACATACTTCCGAATTAGCTTCCGAAACCTATTCCATTGTGTCCGGAATGCGGGATAAACCCTAGGTACGTCAGTTTCGGCGCGTAAATCGGAGTTCGGAATTTCCGGATGAATAGTGTCGATCGGTTCTCTATAAATAGACCACCACCATCAAAAAAAAAAACATCTCAAAACCCTAATCTCCTACTGCAGCCGCCACTATCATTCGAACGGCCGAAATCATCCCTTCTTCTCCCTCTCTTTTCTTCGAATCCAAGCAACGATTCGTAAAACTTTCTGAAGCAAACTTGTAGAGCTCGTCAAGAGCTAGATATCCAACGGCTAAGATCGTTTCTAGTGCTTTGGATTGGTGGGAAATTGAGCTTGAACCATGGCCGAACGCACGTGTTTCTAGGCGCAGAGAGGTGACCGAGTTTCAAGCCCTTGAGGCCGAGCATGGAGTGGAGTGCGAGCTTCGCAATGGCACGAACTGATCGAGTTATAAGCAAGCAACGAGGTCGAAAAATTTAACCCTAATTTGCTATATTGGGTTCGGCTAAAACGTGCGTGTACTGGAGCTTGTTGCGTGATGATGAGGAAGAAAAAGGGGGAGCCGTTGGATTGGGAATGAAGGGTGATGATGGGGGTATGTAAAAGAAATTTAAATAAATGTTGTAAAAGTTATATAAATCGTGTACAAACTTGTAAAATTCATAACTTTTTCATACGAGGTCGAAAATGCGCGAAACCAGTTGCGTTGGAATCGTATGGACGAGCACTACGCGATGGAGTTGGTTTGGATTCGTTTGGAGTTAGTGAGAATTTTGGGTAAAACTAAACGCGCGTTTAATTTTATTCGAAATAAATCGCTAAAACGGAATTTAAAACCAAGGTGAGAACTTCTCACTCAATCGAATCATTTTCGATTTTATTTTAAATAGTTAGATTTAAAATATTTGAATGCATGTTTGAATGTTGATTGATATCTATTGATTGTTAAAATAGACATTATACGCCGTTAGTAAGCGGATGTTATTTAATAAAAACATATACCGCGAATATTTCATAAACAGTGAAATTGGTATTATATATAATATCAATATATATATATTGGCATATGTATATATTGCAGTTGTTGATTTCCCGCAATTTTGTTTAGCGGATGAGACCCTATTACGCCGTTATTAAGCGGATAATATTAAATAATCCCATATACCGCGATAATTTCGTACTGGAGCGAAATTGGTATTGTGCTAATGTTTGTGATGCAGGAAACAGGTTGGAGGGATCCAACAGGATTCCTCTACAGTATTTATTTGATTTCAGATATTTTGATATTTGATGGATTATCATATCGAGATATGATATCGTTGTTGTCGTGATTGACTATTTGGTATGTAGCATCATTGGACCAAGTTTTGGAATTTTAAAATGATTTATAAAGTGATTTTTGAAAATATACTATATTTTTGGAATTGATTCATCTTAAATAAATAAACGTTATAATTTTTAAAGTTATAAAAATTATGATTTTTGAGAAGAATAGTTAAAAACTGATTTTTTTGAGAATGTGATGCTAATGATTTTATAAAATAGTTTAATCGGGATTTTAGAATTCATTGTGAAAAGTTTGAATATAGGATTTATAAAATTTAATTATTTTATGAATAAAAATGGTGAAATTATAAAGGAATTTGAAGACGTTTTAAAAGAATAATATAAATTGATTTATATTAAGAGATTTATAAATGGATATTTATAAATTGAGATATTGAAATTATAAAACGAGTTTTTATAAGTGTTTGAATGAAGTGAAAATGAATTTCATTAAAGAATGAAATTTATAAAATTATAAACTGTGAAGTTATAAATAAAATTTATAAATAGTAAGATTTATAAATTTGTGAAGTTATTGAAAGAATAGATTTGGTTAAATAAATGAATCTTATAAGTTATAAGATTTATGATTTGGAAAGTGTTTAGAGGAACGATTTTTGTAAAATAATCGTTTTATAAGTATTTAACTTATAATATGAACTTTTAGCTTATAATTAAGTTATAAACTGAAATAAGTTAATAAAGGAATTTATAAGAAGGAAGTTTTTATAAATAAATAGAAATGGAATTTATAAACGTTGTTTTATAAATTTGCAAATGATTTATTTTGACGAGAAAATTTGTTGAAACCTATAAATGGAGTTATATTCACATTTTTGAATAGTGAATAATCCTTTGAATTAAAATGAATAAAAGGATGAAATTTGTTAACAAAGTATATTCACGTTTTTGAATAGTGAATAACACGTTAAAGAAATTGTTTTGGATTTGGATGTTTTAAATAGAAATAAAACGATCTAACGATGTTTTAAATGTGCTGAGATTCGAAACCATAGATTTCAACATTCATTGTTGAAATAGACGTTTTCGAGAAATAGAAGGAAATAATGGACTATAACACTGTTGTTATAGTAAATGATTTCCGAAAGGAAATGTTTTGTATAGTATTGGGATTTATATATCTATTTAATTTCAAATCCCTATACTAGTGATTTTGGGACGTTGTAACGATGTTTTACGTAACATTCGTTTTGGCCCAAGTAAATATGTTTAAGAGAATGATTTCCTTAAAGAATGAAATATATACTTAATCTCGATTTAAGTATATTGAATATTTTCTAAGTGTTGAAAATAAATAAAATTTGTGAATTACTTATTTTTAATAAGTATGGAATTGTTTTCCGATATAAAGTGAATATTTTGAGAATTTATCTTTTTGAAGATAAATTGAAAATGAATATTAGAAATCGAATTGAAACGTATATTCACAGATATTTTGGGAATATAGATTCACTAAGGAATTTATAAAAGAAAGTGGGATTGGTTTAGAAAAATAAATATTGATTTATTTTTGAAGTATTGAAATTTAATATCTAGTGAAGATATTTTGGAAAATAAATAATTTGGAAAATTATTTGGAAACTGGTGATGTTGCGCATATCAATTGATAGTTCAATAACGGACTACCAATATTTCCCTTTGAATGGGTAATTGATGTGATTTGTTTGAATTTGAATGCCACACTTATTTTTGAATAAGCGCTCACTATTCGGGTTAACCGGGAAAGGACCATGGGGTCGTATAACCCACTCCGAATATGTGATACGTCATTGTGAAGTGCATTGAAGATCGGTGTTGAAGACCGAGTATTTGTGAAAGCGATAGGATGACCTATCGATTGTCTCTGCACTGGGTAGCTCCTGGTATAGAGATTCCTTAAGTGATGGGAAATTCGATCGGGATTGTGAATACCCATATTGCAAGGGCTTCGTAAGAAGTGCCTTCGGTTTTGTTCGAGCCCGGAACAGACTTGTATGGATTGTATGTCTGACATTACAAGTTGAGATATAAAGCCGATTTCTTTCAAATATATTTCTGTTGGTGCCGGAGAATTTATTCTTTTAGCTTAACACCCTTCTCTGAGACGTACGTGCTCAGAGGTTATGTAGTTGAATGTTATCAGCGATATATTCCCAATTTGGTAATGTGACATGCTGAGTGATGCTGAAATGATCATTGTGTTGATTATTTGTGATAGGATCGTTTATTTGATCGTCTATCCTTGTGATCATTGTGTTGATCATTTGTTGACCCAAAGCATGGCTTTTGTATAAAGTATGTTTTTGTGGACGTGACTTCGTCGAGCCTCACACCCCGTGAATGGTCAAAACAGGAAAGAAGCAGCAAGGTTATGAGGGGTAGCACCCTTTAGGATGTGTCCATTTCCTTCTGGAAAAGGGTGGTATCATGGTATGGAGCCCAGATACTTACTCATGTTGAAAACACTTTGTTATGATTGTGTGAATTGATTACGAGCGCTCGGTGAAAAGGTCCCAAAGGACCGGGGGATGGCATATTCGGTCAGTTGTTACTCAGTTAGGGGTAACCCGGCCTTGTGTTGGTAGAGATCCGGTTTGGTTCTCGGGGATGTCCATCCAGAGGCATTCTCATGTGGCAATGGGAAGTTCCTTGGCCTGATCATTCGTTGGAAATCCAAAGGAACAATACGTGACTTGTACGGTTTTAGTTGTAGAACCTGCCATCTAATATGGTAGCTATTGGTAGGCATAATATAATGGTACCTATGCTGGCTAAGATTTATATTCTACTTTCGAAATGAATTTCCTACACTATGCACTAATAATAATATGAAATGTTCTTTTTAAATGCGTATCAAGCATCTTTGACTATCATAAGGAGAAATCTTCTCCAAGTCTGCGTTTGCATTGTGTGTGTGGCAGGAGGTCTTATGGTAGTCTCATTTTTAAAAGCATTGCGAATTGACTTTAAAAATATTCCTCTATTTTGATTTTAAAGTAAATAAACTGTTTTGAGTTCTCACACCAGTCACATGACTGACTTGGAGTTTATTGTTTTCCTTCCTAAACTCTGGGTGCCCACCAATTTCCACACGGGCAGTTAAGAGTTAAGGTTTATCAGGATATTCTGGATATTCTGGAGTTGCTGGAGGCAAGCTGGATGGCATGGCATATTACTTATATAGTATTTCTTTTTCCGCTGCATTGTTTGTTGTTGTATGATGTTGTTGTACACTCTGATGATATGTTGTAATGTAATGTATAAAATGTAATAACTGATATAGTTCTTTGTTTAAAGATTATTCATTTATTATTATATGTTGTTCCGCTGCGAATTGTGAGATTCTGATGTTGTTCTGTTGTTTTCTATCCCGTTCTATTTGTTCTATCTTCTTTCTCTTCTATTCTCTTTTTCTTCTAATTAAAATTTTCTATCTTCTTTTCCCTATCCAAATTTTCTATCTTTTTCTCTTTTCTTTTCCTAAATTCTTTTTCTTAAAACCCCTAAGGGTTCGTATTTTCGTTCATCTTGAATTAAACAAAGGAGATTAGTGTCTATTCAAGGAGTACGGACTTACGTGTCTTTACATGCTCAGATTTTAAATTTAAGTTGCACTCCAGTTTTGATGTTGAAACTTGCAGAATTTAGATGTAGGTAGGTTGCATATTTGAAGTTGTTTGTTTTGTAGAAATTGATTTGTATTTGGTTTGCAGATTTTAACATGCAATCTATTTTGGGTTTTGAAATTCTTTTTACAAATTTGGTTTCAGTATTTCAATTGAAGAAAAAGTGTTTTAACCAAATGCTTTTTTTATGTTTCCTTATCAAAATAAATTAAAATAAAAAGTTTTAAAACAAATGCCACTTGTTATGTTATTATGTTAAATGTTTTACAAGTGTCCATTTTATGTTTTAAGAATTTAACACATGTGCATATCAATATTTAAAAGCAATTTCTTAATTCATAATCGTATTTAAATTTATCTTAAAACCATCTCTAATTTATTTTAGCAAGTTTCAAATGTTTATTAACATTAGCCTTTAAATAAATACATATAAACTTCTTTATAAAACTATACACTTACATTTTAATGTTTGTTTAATTATTTTTAAAATAATATTCTTTATGAACTAAATTTCAAAAGAAAAGATTTTAAGAAGAGAAGTAGTGTTGAATTCATTTTATTCAAAAGGTTTCAAACTAAATGTTATACTTTAACAAGAATGGATTAAATCTTATTTCAAAGAAAAACATATTTTAAAATAAAACAAAATAAACTTTTATTATAAAACAAAATTTAAACTATATTTATTTTTATACATAAAACAAATACTTACTTACATTTCTATGAAAATATAAGATAGATTTTTAAAACAAACTATTGAAAAGTTTACAATACTAATTTAAATCAATAAAATCAATTTACAAATTGCTCATTTATATAATTATTAGAAAATATCCTTTATTTAATATAAATTAAAATTAAAACCAAATCCTCTATTTACAATGTATAAACATTTATACATTATAAATAAAATATTTTTAAATCAATTTAGAAAGAAAAATTTATTATTTAAATATTTTTAACATTTTAAAACAATTAGATTTTCAAATTAAACTATCATTATTATTATTATTATTTTGAAAAGAAAATCATTTGTCAAATTAAACAATTGTTAATCTTCAAAAGAAAAAACCTATTTGAATTTAATTTTTAAATTAATATTTCACATTTTAAAATAATTATTAATGAAATTATTAAATAATTATTGCCTAAATTTTCGGGGCATCACAAACGCAATATTAAAACAATTTATATTCACTAACAAATACGCACTAATATCTCTTAATACGCTCAAACTCATTCTAGAGTACTACGGACTCTAATTTAAATGAGTAATTCCCACCAAAGCCAAGGTCATCGCCAACCTCGCTCTGATATCAACTATAACAGCTCGCAAATCCGTACCCCTTGAGTCAACACTATTCTACAACAATCAACTCAAGTTGTACAGAAATACGAACCATTTGGGGTAAAGAGGAAGAGATAGAAGAAGAAAATAATAAACAACAGCAGAATCTAACCATAGCAGCGGAATAAACTATAATAGATAATAAATAATTTTACTCAAAAATCAAATATCTCTATTTACATATTACATCATCAGAGTACATCAATCACAGCTCACATCAATAACATACAACTGGATACACAGCTACTCAACACAGCGGAATATATATATAAAACAAATACGAGAATACGCATCGTCGTCCAGCTCGTCTCCTGAGCTTCACAGCAACAAATCTTGTATCCTATAATACTCGGTCTGACCCGAGCATTACAGTTAAATAACACCCGAGTCAGTCTGGAATACCAGCGTGAGAAAATCACACCCAATTGAATATTAAAGTGTCAAAAATCCTTTGAAAATAAAAGCATCTCGTAAGACCACGCCACAAATAAACATGTCGGGTTTTTACCTTACGATAGCTAAGACACTTTTTATAGAAATCCTCTGATATTATAACAGGGTCTATATACAAATACTTATAAAATAGCCGAAATTGTTACATCTATTAAATTACAGCTACTAGCCACAGAGTTGGTAATACAAACAAAACTCGTACAAGGCTCGTAGGGAGAATGGATTTCCAACCAATGACTAGGCACTGGGGTACCACCTGTCACAGTACGGGGCCTAGATCACCGTACCGAGGAGTACGCCTGCTCCCCTGCAACATAAGACCGGGACTACCCCTTACTGGATAATCCAGAGTGAGATCACCCTGCGGTTGGGATCAGCAACCGCCCACTAAGCCGAAATAAAAAGGGACATCTAGACTGGAATGACCTCACCCTGCTTGGGTGCTACCCACCTAGCCTTGCTGCATAACCCATGATTTTCAGTCATTCCCATTTGATGAGGCGTGAGGCTAAGCGTTACCTTTATAGAACATATCCCTTAGAATGCCCATCGTCCACCTGACGATGTTTCGCAAGCATTCATCCATACAAGTCCGTCCCGGGTTCGAACGGAACCGAAGGCACTATTCCTACTGCATCCATTTTGGAAATATCCTCAGGATTAGTAGCGACTAGCCCTTGCACTTCACTGCTCCATCTTCGAATCCAAAATCGTTTTACACGAAAACGTACAAACCGGATCGAAGTGGTTTTCGAGAAATAAATCTCGATCCCGGTCTCTTCGAAACGATCAACGCAGTTGTCCAATATTGATAGTCGGTTATTTAACTATCAATTAATATTCATAAACATCCATCAACAATAAATAATTTCTCAAATTATTTATTAACCTCAAATTATCTTCACAAGATATATTTTCACTTTTCAAATTCCTTTGAAAACAGTTTTCAAAACTATCTGCCTTTCTCAGAATAAATTCCAAGTATTTCTATTTCCACTGGAATCACCAAGCACAAAACTAGATTTTTCTAAATTAATTTAAAACACTTTACTTTTAAAAATATACTTTAAAACATTCAAGTTAAAATTACTTTAATAATTTGTTAAAAATACATACTATATGAATATTTGAATAAGGTTACTTAATAAAATATAAAACTAGATTTATACTTTTAAAACAAAATACTAAGTTACTTTTTAATAATTACTCCTAGAATAGATTAAATAAAATACTTACTTTAGACTTTGAATAATAGAAATAATAACTTTTTCAAAGCTTGCTTTCCTTAAAAACAACTTTAAAACATTTAATTTATATTTGCAATTTTACCTTTTAAAAACATGTACTTGGCCATCCAGAGAAAATTCCAACTTCAATCACTTAAATCAATTTCCCCAAAATTGATTTCCAATTTATTTTATTTGAAATAAGTTTCTTTCGTTACTCAATTCATTTCAAAAATTCATTAGTTACGGACTTATTATTATTGTTATTATTTTCCGTTTGATTTTAAATCCTTTAACTGAAATATACAAATTCCAGATTTTTTTCCCAATTTCTTCTTTATTCCTCCAATAATTTAAATATTAAATATTAAATAAATTTTTTGTTCTATTAAATAATATCATTGAAGTTTCAAACTTCATTAACTTTCTGTTTATTCAAAAATTCCTTTCCATATACAGAATTTTAATAATTAGCATTTAAAACTACTGTTATCCTTATCCAATTTATTCTTAATTTATTTAAATTTTCTATAATTATTTCACTTACAAATTCTCTTCATTTTGTTTCCAAATTCTAATTCTATATATCATGATAACTTAGTGCGCCGGAAAATATTCAGGTAAGCCATAACATCCAATATTCTATTTATCAACAATATTCATCACAGAATATAAAATAATCACAACAGAGGGTATTAAATAATTTAAATAAATGTTGAGGGATCCACTTGGATCCCTCCAACCTGTTTTTCATGTATCCACAGACGTTAGCACAATATAATATGCCAATTTCAAATTATACCATACTATCGCACATCAAACAATTCAAACATCAAACAATTATTTAAATTTCATCATTTAAATTTAAATTAAACTGAGTGAGATTAACTCACCTTTCCCGTTAAATTTGCAATCCACTTCATTCTCGATTTGATTTCATGATTTCAGACCTTGTAAAAACATTAGATGATTTTTATTAACATTCGAATAAATCGACCATTAAATTTCTGTATATAAATTTAATTATCCAATGCTTTTATTCCAGACTAATAATTTAATTTTAAGCCGATTCCCTCTTTATAAAATATTTTTAGTACCTAAGAGAATTCAATGAAGTTAATATCTTCATCATATATTATTAATAATAACTAGTTAGTAAAGACATGTGTATATATATTTTTAAATAGATATGTCTATATATATATATTTACTTTAAACTCATTTACTTAAAAACTCGTTTATATAAATCTAAAATCTAATTTATATAAATTCTTTTCAATATTCAAAATTCCTATCTGTTATCCAAATTTATCTATATCCTATTTCCTATTTCTGTCTATATTTCAAGCATGTATGTAAATATATTTATTCAAAATCTTTTCCTATATTTGAAATTATTTTATTTATTAATATCTTATTTGCACTTCATTCCTTTTCCTGTAAGTAAAAGCATTTAAATTAAAAAAAAACGATACCTTTTTGAGACGAGACCCGAGCACTTGCTTTCGAACGAACCCAAAATCAGAATCAACCCATCGCTGCCTCCTTACGGCAACTCCCTGGTCACGCCTCCTTCGCCACGAGAGTACGACAACTCTCCACTCGAGCACAAGAACCACGAACCCCATCACCGCACGAAGTTACCTCGATTGCCTCGTCGCCAGATCCACCAATGAACGCACGTGCGAGAGCTTCAACCTAATCCAAATCACGACTAGTCTCCACCTGATTCGAATGCGACACGAATCGCGAGTTATTTTGGTGAGTAGGCGATTAAATTCGATCGCCGTAATTTTTTTATATAAGACGCGAGTTCAATTGAAAAGCTCAGCTATTTTATTCAACAGAGGGTTTCGATTTTTAGATGAATGACTTGATTTCAATTTGGGTTTTGAACTGGAAGGAGGAAGAGGGGCTTTGGCGTTCTTTTGAGAAGAGAACAAATTGGAATTTGCTTCGTGAATTTGAATTGAAACTGACGGAGATAAATTTGGTTTTCGATTTTGAACTGAAAGGATAATGGTCTCGTGTTCGAAAAGAAACAGGATAAGGAATGGTGTGTTCGAGAAGGCAAAGGAAGTGTGTTGAAGACGCCTTGCTACAGTGTTCATTTATTTTTCATTCAAATTCGAATCGATTATTATCAATTAAATTTTCAGCGCGTTTATATATCGTACACACACACTAACTCCGATCAATACGAAATTTGAAATTCGATAATAATTCAATATTACGGACCCCATGGAACTGGTTACGTCGAATTCTGAGACGGTGCCTCGGAAGGATATTTTAAAATTCAATTTAAACTATAAAATTTCAAAACGGAATAAACCACTATTAAATTAAATTTTAAAACTTATATTATCTTCAATATTACCAATATAAATTTTGTAAGGCTTACCAAATTTTCAAATTATCAAATTCAATAATTCAATTATCAAATAAATAGTGATATTTGAATTCAAGTTAAAATTAACCTTCCAAATATTTAAAATAAATTAAATATCCCCATTTCAAATGCTCAAAATTTTTGGGTCGTCACATTCCTCCCCCCTTAAAAGAATTTCGTCTCGGAAATTGCTAATTAGGAAGAATGGTCCGATACCCGTTACTATATATAGTTTCAAAACCAACAACTTAACATCCTACCAACTATCTTTTTATA
Source organism: Allium cepa (assembly GCA_030765085.1). Lineage (NCBI taxonomy): Eukaryota > Viridiplantae > Streptophyta > Magnoliopsida > Asparagales > Amaryllidaceae > Allium > Allium cepa. The sequence continues at coordinate 952,082,743 of CM060941.1, read as the reverse complement.
AAAGACCCATTACACTTCTCACTAACTTCCCAAACTTTCCCATAATTCGCAAATCGTCATAATTGTTCAATCATCCACCAATTTTTGAATTATCAAAATTTTCTCAAATCAAATTTTTTTTAACTCCCTAAATTCCCGAAAATTTTCGCCAGCGTCTCATTTGCGCGGCTAGCTCGGTACAACTACAAAATGGCTCTATGGCCTCCCAAATCCAAAAAGAAAATAAAAGGCCAAGTGGCTCGATCCAAATCCCAATCAAATTTCACACCAAATTTAAATACAAACCTTTTTGTCGAGCATTTCAAATTTATCTTCTTGAAATCAAAAACCAATTCTCTTTTCCCTTTATATTACCTGCATATCCTGCTTAGCACTAATATCCATTCACAACATTCCAAAACATATTATCGACTTTCTCACAAAATGCCAATATTGACTTAAATTGTATTAGTAGTATCAATTTTCATTTAAGAATTCACCATTCCCTCTTAAGTTTAGCATAAGCATTTTATATGCTTCTTATATTTATTTTCATCTTACCACTTCAGGATATTTATTTCCATTCAAATTGATTTTTTTTTCATTTTCATATGAATCCAATTTATCTTTAACTCTGAATATTGAAATTTTATTTGTCATTTATTACTAATTCATGTCATTACTTTAAATTGGTTTCATTTACTAACTTATTTTAGTTTTCAATTTGAATTTGTTTGTCGTTCACAAAATTTTCCAAAATTTTCAAAAAAATTCTAACTCCCAAAATTTCTGAAAATTTTTGGCAGAGTCCCCTTTGTACAGAGGAGCTTTTGCAATTTGACAAAAGATATAAATATATATACATCGACCCACCCGGTCGGAAAAACTAAAAACAGTTCATATTTCCTATTTTTATTGCGTAGGCGTACCTTATTTAGCATTTTAAGCAAGCGGCTTATTATTTTTATCAATTAGCACAACCATATCCAGCCACACGGTTTCCAAATACCTGCACTTACTCAATTTAAACATGTAAGTGCTACATAAATGAAGTTTAACAACATTTCATTTATTTGTAATGGTTAAACATATGAATTCTAACAGAAATTCACACCAACATTTTTCCGTAAGCAATTTATATAGTTTTCATACTAATTCAACTGTTTCAATTAATTTACAAACCATTTTCATTCAATTTGAATGGTTTTCAATCCATTCGTATACAACTTCATCAATTTGAATGGTTTAAAACTCGATCACTTACATTTAATTTATATTTAAGCAAACCGAACTCATATTTAATTCAATTGCTCTCAAAATCAATTTATTTTACTCATATCAATACATAGAATTTTAATTACTTCCATTTATATCCAATGATAATTTGTTCTATGCAAATTTAACAAGATCTATGTGAATAAATAAATATTTATGTTTTATAACCAATTTAAATTGATTTCAACACAATTTATACTTGATGCTATTCCATAAATAAATTTATTCACAATTCATGTATCCTCATTTTCATCATATTTAAATTTGAATCCATCCACTTGCATTTCATTCTATATTTGTTTATTCCAAACTATTTTATTTAGCTCGAAAACAATCTAGGCTATTCCATTCAATAACTATTTCTCAACTCATTTAAACCACACTTCATTTTGAGTTCGGATTTTATTCAACACTTACTTAAGTCAATAACTTAAGTTCATTTCCATTTCCCTTTTTATAATAAGTTCTACTTCCATCTTCCGTTTGATTCTTATTTATAATTAGTTTATCCACATTCACTTAAACCATTCTAGTAAACTTGAAATATTCTATTTTCCTTATTGTCTCAAATTATTTCAATCCCTTAATAATTTAAATGGTTTACAATTATTTATTTAAGAATTTTCATTCCTTTATATATTATCGGTAACTTACCGAATTTTATTTTGATTAAAATTTATTTTTACTTAATTTACATTCATCCCAATATCATTTAACTTAGTTTAAATTGAATTAAATTCAATTGCCTTTCATTTGTTTAGTTTTAAGTTTATTTACTTCAATTTATTTAAATTATATACGTAAGCTCATTTCCATTTTATAAGTAATTTTTTTTTCGATTTAACTTGATTCTATTTCAATCCAATCTCATTTCAAACTACAAATTTATTTGATTAGTTATTATACATTTTAACTTTTTAGATTCAGCTCATTCAATTTATTTCAAGGCCATTTCCAATTTATTTCCACTTATTTGGATTTTATTTGCAATTCAAACCATTACTATTTTAATCCAATTTCATTTTTATTCGATATATTTCGAATTATATTTAATTTGTTAACACTTCAAGTCAAATTTTAATTAATAACTCGAGTTCTGATTCCACCATTCACCTTTAACTTACCATCAAATTTCATGCACTCACAATTCAGTTATATTTACTTTACTGACCATTCAAGTCGAATTCAATTTATAACTTGGGTTTTATTTCCAAACTTCGTCATAAATTCACAATTCAGCTTCTATTAAACAACATTACGTTTCCATTTACACATTTCGTTAACTAATTTATTATCAATTAGTTCTTCCCTTATTTATAATCCAACACTTGAAGTTCAATTCCAAATATCACTTCATTTAATTTTCTTAAGCTTAATTTATTTTATAATTCAAGTTTTGATCTTCATTTTATTTTTCAATTCATCAACAATATTTATTTTGGATTTTGTATTCCATTTTCAATTTATAAGTCACAACTTATTATTTTACACATTTTCATTCATTATAGGCTTGAATATATTCTTCCTTTATTTTTAACTCAAGCCTTATGCTTTTTTATAACCAAGCATTTTATTTTATTTTTTATATTCTTTTATGAGTTATTCAAATTCATTTCATTCAATAACTCAATTGAATTTTTGTTCCAATTCAATTTTATTTTAAGCTCAGATTTATTTAATCTCAATTCGATTTCAACTTAATTCGAAAAACAACTAGATATTATTTTTCAGCCTATTTAATTAATTTCAATCCAGTGAAATTTTATTCCCCAATCCAAGTTAATTCCACTTTTAACTTTTCACTTTAAATTTAAATTTCCGACATTCAAAGCTTATATTCCCCTCCTGATTTAAAAATCGTCTCAATTTGTAAGCTTACGACCTAATCATCAGGATTTTTTTTAACACCCGACCTTTGGTTTCAAATTATTTTGAAATCTCCAACATCTCAAATCACATTTCTCAAAAATTAAACCGATCCTGGTTTTTATTCCCAACAAATTTCCTTTGAAATTTTCAAAAACAACTAACTTTTCTGAACAAATCAACTTTTTGGCAGCATTCCGTCACTTAGAAATTCGAAAATGAATACTGATGATGCGGCCGTCATCATCAGAATTATTTTCCAACAATCCGAGTGATTTCAATGCTATATTACTTCCAAAATCCATTTAAAACAGATTTCCATTCATAAATATCTCCAAAACAATAATACTATCATTTATCTTTAAATACTTCGACAAACACTTCTGAAGTCTCCGGGATTTTAAATTTCCAAATCTTGCTTAAATAAATTTTAACTATAATTCATTTGTATAGTTTACGCTCATAAAAATTCTCATTTGATTATATTTCAATTTATAAATTACATTTATAATTCATATTTTATAAGTTTCTTTTTTTATATATAATGAATTTATTCCCTTAAACTTTGGTTATATTTTCAATTTCTGGTTATATTTTCCATACAATAAGGATAATAATTAAAATACCATTATTTCTAACATCCAAGCAACCATATATTAGCTAAATAGTTTTCAAAAACTTTTCTTTATATCAAAATATGTTTTTGGGTAAAATTATTTCATTTACCCACATTTAAAACAATACCGTGTCGATTGTTCTATTCAAGTGTTTAGAAACCCCTTCAATGAAGTTGCGCAGACTGTGTCGACGAAGGTTCATATGCCACTCAATAAATCAATCAACGCAATATTAAAACAATTTTCATTCACTAACAAATACGCACTCATATCTATTAATACGCTCAAACTCATTCTAGAGTACTATGGACTCTAATTTACATGAGTAATTCCCACCAAAGCCAAGGTTATCACCAACCTCGCTCTGATATCAGCTGTAACAGCCCGCAAATCCGTACCCCTTGAGTCAACACTATTCTACAACAATCAACTCAAGTTGTACAGAAATACGAACCATTTGGGTTAAAGAGGAAGAGGTAGAAGAAGAAAATAGAAAACAACAACAAAATCTAACCATCGCAGCGGAATAAACTATAATAGATAATAAATAATTTTACTCAAAAATCAAATATCTCTGTTTACATATTACATCATCAAAGTACATCAATCACAGCTCACATCAGTAACATACAACTGGATACACATCTACTCAACACAGCGGAATATATATATAAAACAAATACGAGAATACGCATCGTCGTCCAGCTCGTCTCCTGAGCTTCACAACAACAAATCTTGTATCCTATAATACTCGGTCTAACACGAGCATTACAGTTAAATAACACCCGAGTCAGTCTGGAATACCTGCGTGAGAAAATCACACCCAATTGATTATTAAAGTTTCGAAAATGCTTTGAAAACAAAAGCATCTCGTAAGACCACGCCACAAATAAACATGTCGGGTTTTTACCTTACGATAGCTAAAACACTTTTTATAGAAATCCTCTGATATTATAACAGGGTCTATATACAAATGCTTATAAAATAGCCGAAATTGTTACATCTATTAAATTACAGCTACTAGCCACAGGGTGGTTAATACAAACAAAACTCGTACAAGGCTCATAGGGAGAATGGATTTCCAACCAATGACTAGGCACTAGGGTACCACCTGTCACAGTACGGGGCTTAGATCACCGTACTAAGGAGTACGCTCGCTCCCCTGCAACACGAGACCGGGACTACCCCTTACTAGATAATCCCGAGTGAGATCACCCCGCGGTTGGGATCAGCACCCGCCCATTAAGCCGAAATAAAAAGGGACATCTAGACTGGAATGACCTCACCCTTCTTGGGTGCTACCCACCTAGCCTTGCTGCATAACCCCTGATTTTCTGTCATTCCCATTTGATGAGGCTTGAGGCTAAGCGTTACCTTTATAGAACATATCCCTTAGAATGCCCATCGTCCACCTGACGATGTTTCGCAAGCATTCATCCATACAAGTCCGTCCCGGGTTCGAACGAAACCGAAGGCACTATTCCTACTACATCCATTTTGGAAATATCCTCAGGATTAGTAGCGACTAGCCCTTGCACTTCACTGCTCCATCTTCGAATCCAAAATCATTTTACACGAAAACGTACAAACCGGATCGAAGTGGTTTTCGAGAAATAAATCTCGATCTCGGTCTCTTCGAAACGATCAACGCAGTCGTCCAATATTGATAGTCGGTTATTTAACTATCAACTAATATTCATAAACATCCATCAACAATAAATAATTTCCCAAATTATTTATTAACCTCAAATTATCTTCACAAGATATATTTTCACTTTTCAAATTCTTTTGAAAACAGTTTTCAAAACTATCTGCCTTTCTCAGAATAAATTCCAAGTATTTCTATTTCCACTGGAATCACCAAGCACAAAACTAGATTTTTATAAATTAATTTAAAATACTTTACTTTTAAAAATATACTTTAAAACATTCAAGTTAAAATTACTTTAATAATTTGTTAAAAATACATACTATATGAATATTTGAATAAGGTTACTTAATAAAATATAAAACTAGATTTCTACTTTTAAAACAAAATACTAAGTTACTTCTTAATAATTACTGCTAGAATAGATTAAATAAAATACTTACTTTAGACTTTAAATAATAGAAATAATAACTTTTACAAAACTTGCTTTCCTTAAAAACAACTTTAAAACATTTAATTTATATTTGCAATTTTACCTTTTAAAAACATGTACTTGGCCATCCAGAGAAAATTCCAACTTTAATCACTTAAATCAATTTCTCCGAAATTGATTTCCAATTTATTTTATTTGAAATAAGTTTCTTTAGTTACTAAATTCATTTCAAAAATTCATTAGTTATGGACTTATTGTTATTTTTATTATTTTCCGTTTGATTTTAAATCTTTAACTGAAATATACAAATTCCAGGTTTTTTTCCAAATTTCTTCTTTATTCCTTCAATAATTTAAATACAAAATATTAAATAAATGTTTTGTTCTATTAAATAATATCATTGAAGTTTCAAACTTCATTAACTTTCTGTTTATTCAAAAATTCCTTTCCATATACAGAATTTTATTAATTAGCATTTAAAACTACTATTATCCTTATCCAATTTATTCTTAATTTATTTAAATTTTCTATAATTATTTCACTTACAAATTCTCTTCATTTTATTTCCAAATTCTAATTCAATATATCTTGATAACTTAGTGCGCCGGAAAATATTCAGGTAAACCATAACATCCAATATTCCAATTATCAACAATATTCATCACAGAATATAAAATAATCACAACAGAGGGTATTAAATAATTTAAATTAATGTTGAGGGATCCAGTTGGATCCCTCCAACCTGTTTTTCCTGCATCCACAGACGTTAGCACAATATAATATGCCAATTTCAAATTATACCATACTATCGCACATCAAACAATTCAAACATTCAATTAATTATTTAAATTTCATCATTTAAATTTAAATTAAACTGAGTGAGATTAACTCACCTTTCCCTTTAAATTTGCAATCCACTTCATTCTCGATTTGATTTCATGATTTCAGACCTTGTAAAAACATTAGATGATTTTTATTAACATTCGAATAAATCGACCATTAAATTTCCGTATATAAATTTAATTATCCAATGCTTTTATTCCAGACTAATAATTTAATTTTAAGCCGATTCCCTCTTTATAAAATATTTTTAGTACCTAAGAGAATTCAATGAAGTTAATATCTTCATCATATATTATTAACAATAACTAGTTAGTAAAGACATGTGTATATATATTTTTAAATAGATATGTTTACATATATATTTACTTTAAACTCATTTACTTAAAAACTCGTTTATATAAATCTAAAATCTAATTTATATAACTTCTTTTCAATATTCAAAATTCCTATCTGTTATCCAAATTTATCTATTTCCTATTTCATGTTTCTATCTATATTTCAAGCATGTATGTAAATATATTTATTCAAAATCTTTTCCCATATTTGAAATTATTTTATTTATTAATATCTTATTTGTACTTCATTCCTTTTCCTGTAAGTAAAAGCATTTAAATTTAAAAAAAACGATACCTTACTTAGACGAGATCCGAGCACTTGCTGTCGAACGAACCCAAAATCAGAATCAACCCATCGCTACCTCCTTACGGCAACTCCCTAGTCACGCCTCCTTCACCACGAGAGTATGACAACTCTCCATTCGAGCACAAGATCCACGAACCCCATCACTGCACGAAGTTACCTCGATTGCCTCATCGCCAGATCCACCGACGAACGCGCGCGCGAGAGCTTCAACCTAGTCGAAATCGCGACTAGTCTCCACCTGATTCGAACGCGACACGAACCGCGAGTTAATTTGTTGAGTAGGCGATTCATTTCGATTGCTGTATTTTTTTTATATAAGACGCGAGTTCGATTGAAAAGCTCAGTCATTTATTCAACAGTGGGTTTAGATTTTTTAGTTGAATGACTTGATTTCAATTTAGGTTTTGAACTGGAAGGAGGAAGAAGGGCTTCGGCGTTCTTTTGAGAAGAGAACAAATTGGAATTTGCTTTGTGAATTTGAATTGAAACTAAGGGAGATAAATTTGGTTTTCGATTTTGAACTGAAAGGATAATGGTCTCGTGTTTGAAGAGAAACAGGATAAGGAATGGTATGCTCGAGAAGGCAAAGGAAGCGTGTTAAAGACGCCTTGCTACAGTGTTCTCTTATTTTTAATTCAAATTCGAATCGATTATTATCAATTAAATTTTCAGCGCGTTTATATATCGTACACACACAAAATCTCCGAAGAATAAGAAATTTGAAATCCGATAATAATTCAATATTACGGACACAATGGAACTGGTTACGTCGAATTCAGAGACTGTGCCTCGGAAGGCTATTTTAAAATTCAATTTAAACTATAAAATTTCAAAACCGAATAAACCACAATTAAATTAAATTTTAAAACTTCTATTATCTTCAATATTACCAATATAAATTTTGTAAGTCTTCTAATTATTTTTAATAAGCTTAAAACACCATATTCAACATCTTACCAAATTTTCAAATTATCAAATTCAATAACTTAGTTATCAAATAAATAGTGATATTTGAATTCAAGTTAAAATTAACCTTCCGAATGTTTAAAATAAATTAAATATCCTCATTTCAAATGCTCAAAAATTTCGGGTCGTCACAATTACACTAAGTAATTACACTTATCCAAATATCAAAAGATTTTTCTTAAATTAATTAAACTAAATTAATTAATTAACTTAAATTAGTCACATTACCAAAATTAATTACAATAAGTAATTAATCCCTTAATTACTTTCATTAAGTAATTACATTCAAAAATGTATAATTGATTATCTAAATTAATTAATCTAATTAATTATCAAATTTAATCACATTAATTTAATTATTTAATACTCCCTAGTTAATTATCTTCATTAACAAATAACATTTCTTTAATTACTTTCTTAAGAAATTATCATAGATTAATTCATTGTTAATCATTTCTAGTTATAAATTAATCTAAATTATTTATTTATAAATTAAATAAATCATTCTTTAATTACCTTATTAATTTAATCATTTTATTACCTTAATTATCTCTAAGATAATTTATTTCTTTATTAATGATTTCATTAACATTTAAGTGTATTTTAAACATTACACTTTTAAATTTGAATTCAAATTCCATTTTGAATTTAAGATTCAAAACGATTACATATTTAAGCATTTACCAAATTTAAATATCCACTTATAACCCTATATAAGAAAATTTCTAACTAATTTACTTAAATTTTTATTTAAAATTTAAACTTTGAAAGACATTACATTTTATCTTGCAAATTCAAGTTAAAATAATTTATTTAACTCTTCACTAAAAATTAAGAAAACCTTTATAAAAGAATTTTATCACAATCAAGGTAAACATTTGTTTGAAAACAAATATACTCTTAAAAGCTATTTAATTTAAACTTGTTTAAAACACATTCAGATTTAAACTAATCTAAATTTCCAGATTTGGATTCAAAGAGACTTGAATCCATAATTTAATTTTGATTTAAACTTTGATTTTAAACTTTGTTTTAAAATCTTGATTTAAAACTTTAATTTAAAGCCCAAATTTCATTTTAAAACTTTAAGATTTAAATATTTATTTGAAAACTAAACTTAACTTTGAATTTAAACAAGTTTAATTTTTGTTTTCAGATTTTAAATTAAATTTAAAAATCTGAAAACTATCGGGTTTTAAAAACCTGAAAAACCCACTTTTAAATAATTTAAAACTTTCAGATTCAAAGACATTTGAATATAAAATTCATATTATATTTAAACTTATTTTTAAATCTATCTCCCAATTTAAATTTCCATTTCAGATTTGCTTTTTAAATTAAATTTGCAGAGAGGTTTTATAAAACCTGTAACATACAAAAAATAACCCGAGGCAAACAAAACTTGCTTCGAGCAAAACCCTGATCAACATCGAGCTGTAACACGAGCAAACACCCCTTTCTTCTTCTTCTCTTTTCCTTTCAAATCACGATTTGCTTTAAATTCAAAACTGTTTAAAATCATTCGCGTATGCATTCGAATCCCAACCCGAGCCAATATTATGTTTTCTCGAGAGTAGACCCGAGCTACCATCATCTTCTTCAACTACTATACTTTCCAGATGCACAGAGACTCGCGCGTGCATGTGCATAGTTCGTCGAAGCGATTCCGGTCATCGTCGATGATGCCCACAAGTCACCTTACGACTTCCTTCATCGATCCCAATCACTAAATCTTTAGATTGAACTCGAAATCGAGTTCGAGCACACCCAAATTGGAATGAACTCAGACCAACAAAATCAATCGCCGACGACTATCTTGGCAATCTGGAGCCACGCCACTCCATCGAAAACCGTGACACGCGATTTCACTTCAATCCCCCTTGGACCGATCCCTCCCGGCGCTTTGACGTCGATGAAACCTCCCCTAATAACCTCGTGACCAAAACTGAACAATAAAGTCGAAACTGAAGTCGCGACGGCACCTCGATTAACCCGAAATTTTTTGAGTATTTTTCTCATAAACATCATCACCTTCACCTCCTCTAACATCAAGCTCAAGACTCAGTTGTTTGTTGATCATCAAAAATCCATGTTTTTGTGTTTACCGTTCAAACCCATAAATGCACTTCAATTCAAAACTTAAAATCACAATTTTATTTTTTAAAATTCAACATTTAAGAGCACAAATTAGATTGCATGATCAAAACAAGGGAATCATTTATTTTTTTTATCATTAAAAGATCATTAATGTAAAAATTTATTTACAGTAACCTATTTATCCTTAGTGCTTACAAATATTTTTAGGAAAGAGGTCTTGACCGTTCTAACATATTTTCATTGATCATTAAGATCAATAGATGGTCAGAAAGTGAGTTTGTGAATTTTTTTTTCAAACAGGATTGAACCCTGTAACACTCAAAACAGAAACTAATGTCTATTCTCAGGCATGCAGAGCTATATACACATATATACTCACAAATCCATACACATGCAAGTAATTCTTCAACCTACTTTAACATGTTTTTTTCAATCAACAAATTTAAATTCAGAACTCCAGGTATTTCAACAATAAGGAGGGTGAAGTTTTGCTCACCTGGGTATTTGCAACAGGGAAGAGACAGAGGAAAACAATTGTTTTGAATTTGGTTGCTTGCTATTATCTTACTTTGGTTTTGATGGTCTTGAATTTTCCTTCCAGGCTTCTCTGGTTTGATCTTTGTTTAGTTGTAAACTAAAGCTTTTTAGTATTTTCCTTTATTTGCCAAAACTTTGTTTCAAATTTTATTTTTCTTGAAGAGTTGTTGGATTTCTTTTTCTTTTCCAAGTTCAAGAAATGAAAAGAGAAAACATGGTTTGTATTTCTTTCTCATGCATATATTCTAATTTTAAATTAAAAGAAATTTTTTTCTTTTTCCACTTGCCTTTACTAATCTAACATTTGTTATGCATGTTTTTAGTTTATTTCACAAGTGTTAAATGCCATCGCTTTTATGTTTAAACCCCTCACTCTAGTTTATTTAGAATTTATTCTAAAAATCCTACTTAATTTCAATTTATGAATCATATTATTTATTTATGTTTATGAATATACTAATTATACTTATTCATTTTAAGAGAAAATGTATCTTAAACTCTTTATCAAATCTTATACTTGTTAAAATAAGTAAATTTATGTCCAACAACTTTTCTTTATTTTACTTATAAATTTTGTTTTAGATACTTATTTCATTAAATTTGTATTTTAAATCCTTTAATTAATTACATTTATATATATATATACATATATATATACGTAAATGTTTTTACATTTTACATTCATGAATATACAACTATTATTTAGTTATTTCAAAAGAAAATGTATTATCAAGTCTAATAAATAAGTATATAATATGTATATGTTTTAATGTTACATATCATCTATTCAAATGGTATTAGGCTTTATAAATTTCAAAAGGTAAATACATATTTTTATTTGTTCTGGAAATTTCATATTATTTTACCAATAATTTCATAATTAGATTTATAATTAATATATTATTCAAAATATTTATTTCTGAATTTTCAATTTCAAAATTCAATTTAAAATAAATTTTATATACAAATATCTGATTAAATTTGGAAAAATTCACATTTATTCAAAATTTGATTTAAATTAGTTGTCAAATTAAGCTGTTCAAAATTCGGGAATGTTACAGATTCCCCCTCCAGAAAATTTCGTCCTCGAAATTTGAATGTGGGGAGATAACAAAAGATGGATACAAGAACGAATCAAGATACTAGGGTCACCAGAACTACGAATATACAGGGGTATTGATTAGTTCGAAGGGATAACTAACCACTCGTAGAACATATCTGGACCCCAAAGAAACAAATAAATGAATTCAATCTTCCAAAATTCTCAAACACTGGGTGCAGATTCCAAGCTTAAGTCGGAGTTCCCCAAAAATTTTAGTTTAAACAACCAAAATATACCTATCAACCATAGCAACCAAAGAAAACAATTCATCCAAACAAACAATTATGACCCATTTGGAGTTTGTGTCCCATGCAATATATCAAAGCTTCTTCCTGGAGCTTTCAGGAATCATCAAAGAATTGAAAAGACGAATCAAAGGAGATTGATAGAGAAAGATTGTTTCCGCTATTGTAGGGTACTGACCATTTGTATCCGTACTCCCCTGTCCTCTATCTCATCCTCTTCTTGCACTCATACTTACTATCAGTGGATAGTAAGAGAATTTACTGAGGCATACGAATGGATATCTTAGGAACATACTCATTCTAGAGTATACTTCATCATATCTCTAATGAGTTACCTACTCCTGAGCTAAAGTTTTAACCATCGGCTCTGATACCAAATGAAACGGCCCTGACTTGACATTCGAAAATCGGCACCAAATACAACACTCGTATTTAAATGCCACAGATCCAAACGTCGAATCTGGTTCGTCGGAGCATATAACACGTCAAGTAAAACAACACTGCAGAAGAAAAGAATATCATTGACATACAACATTCGATACAACAATGATACAATATGAATCAATATCAGAGATACAAGATAACAATGCTACAGTGAAAAAACAAATAGCCAAGAGATAACTCCATCCAATGCTCCAAAGCTAAAACTCCAAACCACAGGCTGGAACCACCATCATGTTGCACCAAGCTAAGCAAGTCTCGTCCATAAAGCCATGGACTCCAATATCCTGGATCTCCAAAGAATACCAAAGAGAAAGCTAAAAGCTACCGAATTGATATCTAATGTACTATCTGAAAAACACAACTCTAGACTGCCCGTGTGGTAAATTATGGGCACTCGGAGTTTAGGAAGGGAACAATAAACTCTGGGTCAGTCGTGGTACTGGTATGAGCAAACAAAAACATTTTTTTGACATAAAAAAGTTTATTATTATCAAAAGAAAAACAAAAGAACTTGAAAGAAATTCGCAATGCTTTTTGAAAATGAAACTGCCATAAGGCCTCCCGCCACACACACAATGCAAACGCAGACTTGGAGGAGATTTCTCCTTATGATAGTCAAAAATGCTAAATACGCAAAATCCTTTGATATTATTACTATAAGTGCATAGTGGAAAACATTTGGAAAGTATAATATTAATCTTAGCCAGCATAGACATTTCGTACTATGCCTACTATAGCTACAATCCAGACAATGGGGCGCCACCATAAGTAGATGGCAGGTTCTACAACTAAAACCGTAAAGGGCTCGTATTGGATGATTGGATTTTCAGAAAATGGTCGGGCAAAGGAACTTCCCATATAAAATAAAAATTGAACGCCTTTGAGGGGACGTCCCCAGACCCTAACTGGATCTCTGCTACACAAGGTCGGGTTACCATTGTAACTAGGTAACTACTGACACGTGTATGCCACCTCCTGGTTGTTACCAACCTTTATCCGAAGCGCTTCCTAACCGACAACCACAAAGCAATAAGTTTTGCAGCAACCACAAAGTTAGTATCTGAGCTCCATACCATGATACCACTTATAATCCAGAAGGAAATGGACATACCCTCAGAGGGCGCTACCCTCAAATAACCTTGCTGCCACGATTCCTGTTTCGACCATAACCGGGATGTGAGGTTCGACGAAGTCTCGTCCACAAAGCTACGCTTTTTCCCAAAGCTATGCTTTGATCAACAAATGATCAGCAGCGCTCAGCATGCCACACTACCAAATTGGGAGTATATCAGTAATAACCCTCAATTACATAAGCTCTGAGCTCGTACGTCTCAGAGAAAGGTGTTAAGCTAAGAGAATAAATCCTCCGCCACCAATATATATGTATTTGAAATAAATCAGCTTTATATCTCAGCTTGTAATGTCAGACATACAATCCATACAAATCTGTTCTGGGTTCGAACAGAACCGAACGCACTTCCGAAGAAGCCCATGCAATTCTGGGAATCCACAATCTCGATCGGACTTTCCATCACTTAGGGAATCTCTATACTGTAGCTACTCGATGCAGAGACAATCGATAGGTCGTCCTATCATTCTCGCAAATACCCGGTCTTCACCACCGGTCTTCAAATGTTATCCATAATGACGTATCATTATTCGGAATGGGTTATAAGACACAAGGTCCTCTCTCGGCTAAACCGAATAATTAGCGCAATATTTTAAAACCATATGGATATTGGGATTTCAATTAAGTCACAACTTATTACCCAAACCCTTTCTTTCAAATGGTTTAAACAAATTACCATTTTCAATCTTTTAAACAAAAAGATTCATTCATAGATTTCAAAACAATTTCCATTCCAATTAGGATTTACTCATCCAATCTTCAAGTTAAGGATTTAACTTATAGCCTTCAAACCAGTTTCCATATCTCTGGAAAATCATTTTCATTTTAACTTGAAATCCCTTTAACACAAATCGGAAGTTCATTATTTATGTGAAAGCTTTTATTATTTGAAAACAAATAGTTTTCATTTCAGAAAGATCTAATTATATTCGCACGAGTTAAAGCTCTTAAATTATATTCACATCCCTAAATCGATACTTTTAAAATAGTTTAACCCATATATAACTGGTATTACATCTTTAGTCCCTAGTTTCCAAACATAGAATTCAATTTCAAAAACCTTCCACTTCAAACCCAATCCATTTCCAAAACCATTCGGATTCAAATATTCGACTTTTAAAACTATTTTGAATTAAATTCAAGTATCTGTGACTTAACCGATTTCCTTGTGAAATCCATATTTGTGTGTGTATAAGTGTGGTCCAGGGGTTTAACACAATAGTGCAACAACATCATCATCACAGATCAAAACACAGAAATATAGTTGATAAGCGGTATAAACTATAACGCTTATCGTTCATTCACGGATTCATAGATAACAACAAATGTATCACAAATAGATAAATAAATTACACACTGCTCAATCCACAGAACAAAATATCACAGTTCAGATAGGACAATCAATTTAAGGCATCTCATACAATACAATCATTCATAAGTAAGGTCAAGCATTCAATGATTGTTTATAAGCAGGATTAATTAATTTTTAATCTTACTTAATTCAATTTATTTACAATTAATTTAATTACTTATAAATAAATTATTCAATCCTGATTAATTAATTATAAATCATTAGCTATAAATTAAATAAATTAATCACCTTAATTAATTATATCAATTAATCACCTCATTATTAATTATTCCTTAATTAGTCCATTATAAATTACATCGTTAATTATATTAATTAATGATACCTAGTTATATTTAAATTAAATTACTTTATTTAAATTAATTACATTAAGTAATAAATCTTTAGTTAAACACAATTATTAATCACCCTTGATTAATAACAAAAGTAATTACCCAAATTACTTCATTTATAAATCATATTCACTAATTACCTCCCAGTAATTATCATTTATTACTTCCCTAAGTAATTATCTCCATTAATTACACTAAGTAATTACACTTATCCAATTATCAAATGATTTTTCTTAAATTAATTAAAATAAATTAATTAATTAACTTAAATTAATCACATTACCAAAATTAATTACAATAAGTAATTAATCCCTTAATTACTTTCATTAATTAATTACATTCAAAAATGTATAATTTATTATCTAAATTAATTAATCTAATTAATTACCAAAATTAATCACATTAATTTAATTACTTCATAATCCCTAGTTAATTATCTTTATTAACTAATAACATTTCTTTAATTACTTTCTTAAGAAATTATCTTAGATTAATTCATTATTTATCATTTCTAATTACAAATTAATCTAAATTACTTATTTATAAATTAAATAAATCATACTTTAATTACCTTATTAATTAAATCATTTTATTACCTTAATTATCTCTAAGATAATTAATTTCATTAACATTTAAGTGTATTTTAAACATTACACTTTTAAATTTAAATTCAAATTCCATTTTGAATTTAAGATTCAAAAAGATTATATATTTAAGCATTTACCAAATTTATATATCCACTTATAACCCTATATAAGAAAATTTCTAACTAATTTACTTAAATTTTTATTTAAAATTTAAACTTTAAAAGACATTACATTTTATCTTGCAAATTCAAGTTAAAATAATTAATTTAACTCTACACTCAAAATTAAGAAAACTTTTATAAGAGAATTTTATCAAAATCAAGGTAAACATTTGTTTGAAAACAAATATACTTTTAAAAGCTATTTAATTTAAACTTGTTTAAAACACATTCAGATTTGAAACTAATCTTAATTTCCAGATTTGGATTCAAAAAGACTTGAATCCATATTTTAATTTTGATTTAAACTTTGATTTTAAACTTTGTTTTAAAATATTGATTTAAAACTTTAATTTAAAACCCAAATTTCATATTAAAACTTTAAGATTAAAAAGTTAATTGACAACTTAACTTAACTTTGAATTTAAACCCAGTTTAAATTCTGTTTTCAGATTTTAAAATAAATTTAAAAATGTGCAAACTGTCAGGTTTTAAAAACCTGAAAACCCCACTTTTAAATAATTTAAAACTTTAAGATTCAAAGACATTTTAATCTAAACTTCATATTAGATTTAAACTTATTTTTAAATCTATCTCACAATTTAAATTTCCATTTTACATTTTCTTTTTAAATTAAATTCGCAGACAGGTTTAGTAAAACCTGTAACATACAAAAAGTAACCCGAGGCAAACAAAACTTGCTTTGAGCAAAACTATGATCAACATCAAGCTGTAACCCGAGCAAACGCCCATTTCTTCTTCTTCTCTTTTCCTTTTAAATCACTATTTGCTTCAAAATTCAAAACTGTTTAAAATCATTCGCGTATGCATTCGAATCCCAACCTGAGCCAATATCATGTTTTCTCGAGAGTAGGCACGAGCTACTATCATCTTCTTCCACTACTATACTTTCCAGATGCACAGAGACTCGCGCGTGCATGTGCACAGTAAGTCGAAGCGATTCCGATCATCGTCGATGATGCCCACAAGTCACCTTACTACTTCCTTCATCGATCCCAATCACTAAATCTTTAGATTGAACTCGAAATCGAAATCGAGTTCGAGCACACCCAAATTGGAATGAACCCATACCAACAAAATCAATCGTCGACGACTATCTTGGCAATCTGGAACCACACTGCTCCACCTAAAAACGCGTCACACAATTTCACTTCAATCCCCCTTGGACCGATCCCTCCCGGTGCTTTGACGTCGACGAAACCACCCCTACAAACCTCGTGACCAAAACTGAACAATAAACCCTAAAATCATGTTGCGACGGCACCTCGATTAACCAGAAAATTTTCGAGTATTTTTCCCATAAACTTCATCACCTTCACCTCCTTTGACATCAAGCCCAAAACTTAGTTGTTTGTTGATCATCAAAAATCAATGCTTTTGTGTTTTCCGTTCAAACCAATAAACGCACTTCAATTCAAAACTTAAAATCACAATTTTATTTTTTAAAATTCAACATTTGAGAGCACAAATCAGATTGCATAATCAAAACAAGGAATTGAATCATTTGATTTTTTTTATCACTAAAAGATCATTATTGTAAAAAATTATTTCCAGTAACCTATTTATCCTTAGTGCTTACAAATATTTTTAGGAAAGAGGTCTTGACCATTCTAACATATTTTCTTTGATTATTAAGATCAATAGATGGTCAGAAAGTGAGTTTGTGATTTTTTTTCAAACGGGATTGAACCCTGTAACACTCAAAAAAGAAACTAATGTCTGTTCTCAGGCACGCCGAGCTATATACACACATATACTCATAAATCCATACACATGCAAGTAATTCTTCAACCTACTTTAACATGTTTTTTTCAATCAACAGATTTAAATTCAGAACTCCAGGTATTTCAAAAATAAGGAGGGTGAAGTTTTGCTCACCTGGGTATTTGCAACAAAGAAGAGATAGAGGAAAACAATTGTTTTGAATTTGGTTGCTTGCTGTGATCTTACTCTAGTTTTGATGCTCTCGAATTTTCCTTCCAGGCTTCTCTAGTTTGATCTTTGTTTAGTTGTAAACTGAAGCTTTCCCGTATTTTCTTTTATTTGCCAAAACTTTGTTTTAGAATTTTTTTTTCTTGAAGAGTTGTTGGCTTTTCCAGGTTTAAGAAATGAAAAGACAAAACCTGGTTTGTATTTCTTTCTCATGCATATAATCTAATTTCAAATTAAAAGAATTTTTTTTTCTTTTGCCACTAGTCTTTACTAATCTAACATTTGTTATGCATTTTTTTAGTTTATTTCACAAGTGTTAAATGCCCTCATTTTTATGTTTAAACCCCTCACTCTAGTTTATTTAGAATTTATGCTAAAAATCCCTACTTAATTTCAATTTATGAATCGCATTATTTATTTATGTTTCTAAATATACTAACTATACTTATTCATTTTAAGAGAAAATGTATCTTAAACTCTTTATCAAATCTTATACTTGTTAAAATAAGTAAATTTATGTCCAACAACTTTTCTTTATTTTATTTATAAATTTTGTTTTAAATCCTTATTTCATTAAATTTGTATTTTAAATCCTTTAATTAATTACATTTATATATATATATATATATACATATATATGTAAATGTTTTTACATTTTACATTCATGAATATACAACTATCGTTTAGTTATTTCAAAAGAAAATGTATTATCAAGTCTAATAAATAAGTATATAATATGTATGTGTTTTAATGTTACATACAATCTATGTTTTTATTATTTTCAAATGGTATTAGGCTTTATAAATTTCAAAAGTTAAATACATATTTTAATTTGTTCTGGAAATTTCATATTAGTTTACCAATAATTTCATAATTAGATTTATAATTAATATATTATTCAAAATATTTATTTCTAAATTTTCGATTTCACAATTCAATTTAAAATAAATCTTATATACAAATATCTGAATAAATTTGGAAAAATTCACATTTATTCAAAATTTGGTTTAAATTAGTTGTCAAATTAACTTGTTCATAATTCGGGAATGTTACATCTAGGTTGGACTCTAGTGTTGTGGTATCATGCGACTCCGTGTCAGTGTGTAGCTGCCCTTAAATCAGCTTCCTCACACTTCTCATCTATAAAATCTATATCCTAGAGGAGGTCTTTGTTTATTCTAGGATCATAGTAAGTTACTCGTTGAGAAGGAACTTCGAGCTCAACGGGAATAATAGCCTCGGAGCCGTAAGCGAGGGCGAAAGGAGTATGGCTACTCGCAGACTTGTGGGTGGTCCTTTAAGCCCATATTATTATTGGGAGTTTATCCATGCACTTGCACCTAGCTCTTTCCAAATGCTTCTTCAGAATGTATTTTATGATTTTGTTCACAGCTACAACTTGTCCATTCACCCGAGGGTGACCGATTGCCGCAAGCCTCTTTTGAATATGATATTGATGGAAGAAGTGTTTAAATTCAGTTGTGTCGAATCAAGTCCCATTGTCTATTACAATAGTTTGTGGATGATCTGACAGATGATGTTGCGGACAATGAAGTTGATCACTTTCTTGGTTGTGATTGTTGCTAAAGGTTTCGCTTTGGCCTATTTGGTGAAGTAATCAACTGCAAAATAGCACACTTTGCATAATCTTTGAAGATAGGTAAGTAACTGTAACGACCCAGGATTTTTGATAATTTAAATTTGAGTATTTACTTAATTTTAAATATTTATGAGTGGGATTTTTAAGTCAAACAGTTTATTTATCGAATATTTGGATTTAATTGGACAATTAAATCGATGATTTAATAGTGAAATTCCAGAAAATATTTAAATTTGAGTTAATATGATTGAAAATGATTTGGGAAATTTTATTTTATCATATTGAAGTTATAGTAATGTTTTAGAACTTTTAAAATTGAATTTGGAGCTAATTTGTAAAAATTGAATATTTTAATATTTAATTATCGACTGAAAAATAGCCAATTTGTGAACAGTCTCAGAATTGAACGAAACGAGTTCCATTGGATCCGTAATAGTTAGTCATTATCGGATTTCAATTTTCGTAGCAATCGGAGTTGTCGTTTGACCGTGGCAGCTCGAAATGCATCGAAATTGTTTTAATATTAATTTAGCGAGTTAAAATAGTCATTTTCCAAACGGTCTCGGATTTCGACGAAACCAGTTTCATCGGATCCGTAATGTGATATTATTGCAAGATTTCAAATTTCAAGTTGGTCGGATTTATCGTTTGTCCGGTGCGAGCCAAAACGCTTAGAAAATCGTTTAAATCGGTTTTATTTTAAATCGAGCGTTTATTGCCGTATCTCACACATACGATGGAATTAGCTTCCGAAACCTATTCCATTGTGTCCAGAACGTGGAAAAACCCCAAGATCGCCTGTCGGAACGCATTGTTTGGAGATCGTTTGAGAAAATGGTTTATAAGTGATTTAATATTAAAATAATAATAATAACAATTTGTTATAAATGCAAATTTTCTTTTAAACCCTAGTGAATTTAGAGCCGGCAGCCACTTCCATCATTAATGGCCGATACGCTCCAGAATTCATCGCGATTTTTCTCTCAATCTAATCGCTTTCGTCCAAAGTTCTCAACTAAGAAGTCGTAGGGGATGGAGAGACGGGTAAATCCAACGGTCAGGATGATTTTTCGTGCAACGTGGTGGCCAGAATCGAGGCCGAGGCGTGTGCCGTTCAAGCTCGTCGTGGGGAAGCAGGGGACCACCGAGTTGCACGTGCTTTGGGGCGTGGGTAGCTCTCGTCATGGCGAATGGAACGGCATCATCTGATCGGAGGCTAGGCGTCATATGGTGGTTGCGTTTTCAAACCCTAGAGCTTGGATGTTGGGTTCCTGCGCGTTTTTTTGTTCTGGGTAGGATTGTCGCGTGCGAAGAGAGATGGGGAAGGAGATGATGAGCGGCCGTGATTCAAAGGTTGTTAAATTTATAAATTAAATAGTAAATACTTGTATTTTAAATTGTTCAACGTTTAAAAATGCGTATCTCTTTCATGCGAGGTCTGATTCGCGCGAAACCAGCGGCGTTGGGATCGTATGGTCATGCTCTTCGCGATGCAACCAGTTTGAGGTCGATTGGAGCTCGTTTGAATTTCGGGTAAAATTAAACGTTCGTTTAATTTTACCCGAAACGAACGCCGAAACCGGAAATAAAATCAAGGTGAGAACTCCTCACTCAATCGAACAGTTTGGTTTAAAATTTAAATAGTTAATGTTGATTGATGATTGTTGTTTGATTGTGTTAGTAGATATAGTAGGATATATACTATATATAGCAATATATATATATATATATATTGGCATATGTATATATTGGATTTGATTTCCCGCCTCGTATAGCGGATGAGACCCTATTGCGCCGCCTATTAAGCGGATAATATTTTATAAAACCCGATATACCGCGATATTCCACCTTGAAGTGGAATTGGTATTGTGCTAACGTCTGTGGATGCAGGGAAACAGGTTGGAGGGATCCAACTGGATTCCTCACAAATATTTATTTGATTATAAATATTGTGATGATTGTTGACAATCATATCGATATATGATGTTTGTCCCCGTGATTGACTATTTGATGCTGCTGCATCATCGGATTCATTTTTAAAGTTAAAAATAACGATTTTGAATTTAAAAAGGATTTTTAAAGTAATTTTTTTCAAAGTATATGTTTATATTAAAATTTTGAATTAATTCATTTTAAATAAATTAAAATTTTTATTATTACTAAGTTATAAAAATTATGATTTTTGTGAAAAATAACAAAAAGGTAATTTCTAAAATAAATAGATTTTATAAAATAGTTAAATTGGGATTTTGAATAGTTATTATTAACGGTTTATATAAAAGATTTTTATAAACGGATATTTATAAATTAAATTTATTGGAATTATGAAACGAGTTGATTAAGTGTTAAGTTGATATATAAAATGAATTTCATTAAAATTTATAGATTTATAAATTGTGAAAGTTATAAAATGAATAGATGTTGAAAATGAAAGTTTTATAAGTAATTAACTTATAAAATGGATTTTTGGCATTTAAAGGGGATATTTATGGAAATTGTTAATAAAGGAGGTTTTTATAAGTTGAAAACTATTATAAAATAATTGTGAAGTTTTAAAAGAACGGTTTAGTAAATAAATGGATTATAAGTTCTTAACTTATAATACGAACCTTTGGTATAGAAATTGGGTGTAAAATTGAATTGGATGGATAAAAGAGATTTCTAAACCAAAGTTATTAATAGAAATGGAATTTATAAACATTGTTATAAATTCAAAAATAAATGGAATTTGATAAATTGAGTATGGAAGTTTGTTAAAGGAGTTACATTCACTATTTTGAACGGTGAATATATTATTATATTAAATGGTCATGTTTTGGGAGAGGGATGTTTTAAATAGAATTTTAAACGATTTAAAGATGCTTCAAAATGCATTAAGTATCGAATACTTGGATTTCAACATTCATTGTTGAAATAGACGTTTTCGAGAAAATAGAAGGAAATGAATACGTAGATTTCAACATTCATTGTTGCAATAGGCGTTTTCGAGAAAATAAGGAAATTGTGGACTATAACACTGTTGTTATAGTAAATGGTTTCCAAAAGGAAATATTTTATATAGTATTGGGATTTATATATCTATTTTAATTTTGAATCCCTATATTAGTGACTTTGGGTTGTCGTAACGATGTTTTACGCAACATTCATTTTGACCCAAATAAATGCGAATAAGAGAATGGTTTTCTTAAAAGAATGAAATATATACTTAACTGTGATTTAAGTATATTGAATATTTTCAAATTGTTGAAAATAAATAAATTTGTGGATTACTTATTATTTAATAAGTATGGAAATGCTTTTCCAATATGAAATGAAACGTTTTTGAGGGTTCATCTTTTAAAGGTAAATTGTAAGCGAATAATTTGAAATCGATTTGAGAATCGTAAATCAGTAGATATTTGGGAAATTTGAAATTCATTATGGAGTTTGTAAAGGAAAGGGGAATTTGTTCAAAAATAAATATTGATTTATTTTTGAAGTATGGAAATGAATTTACGAATTTGGTACGTAAGTTTAAAATAAATCGGTAAGGATTTATTTGATGATTTGGAATTGTTTTCAAAGGTTATAAAAGATGAAAAGTAATTTGAAATTGGGTTTCAAATGGTTGAAGTGTGGAAATTATATCTTGTAAAGATATTTTGGTAAAACAAATAACTTGGGCAATTATTTGGAAGGTGTATATATATATATATATCTTGTGAAGATATTTTTGGGATTAAATAATTTTGGAAAATTATTTGGAATCTGATGATGTGGCGCATCCTTATTGATAGCTAAATAACCGACTATCAGTATTTACCCTTGGATGGTATTTGTTGTGTTTGTTTGAGATTGAATGCTACACTTATTTTTAAAATAAGCGCTCGCTATTCGGTTTAGCCGGGGGAGGACCTTTGTGTCATATAACCCATTCCGAATAGGCGATACGTCGTTTGGATCGCATTTGAAGACCGGTGTGAAGACCGGGTATTTGGGAAAACGATAGGATGACCTATCGATTGTCTCTGCACCGTTAGCTACGGTATGGATATTTCCTTTGTGATGGGAAATTTTATCGGGATTGTGAATACCCGGATTGCAAGGGCATCTTTGGAAGTGCCTTAGATTCTGTTCGAACCCGAAACAGACTTGTATGGTTACGTGTCTGACATTACATTTTGAGATATAGAGTAGATTTCTTTTCAAATACATTTCTGTTGGTGGTGGAGAATTTATTCTCTTAGCTGAACACCCTCCTCTGAGACGTACGAGCTCAGAGGTTATGTAGTTGAAGGTTATCAGCGATATATTCCCAACCTGGTAATGTGACATGCTGAGTGCTGCTGTGTGATGATCATTGGTTGGTCATTTGTGATATGATCATTTGTTTGATCATTTATCTTTGTGATCATTGCTTTGGTCATCTGTTGACCCAAAGCATGGCTTTGTTGCACAAAGCGTAGCTTTGTGGACGAGACTTCGTCAGACCTCACTCCCCGGAAATGGTCGAAACAGGAATATGCGGCAAGGTTATGAGGGTCGCGCCCTTTAGGGTATGTCATTTTTTAACAACCCGCCTATTTAACGATTACATATTTAAATGTTTGATTTAAATATGGCATCGTTATTCGGATTTTGGGGTCCGAAGTGTCACTTTTTGCAAACGGTCGAATTGGAGCTCAAGACCACTTCCATTGAGTTCAAAATGTCGTTTGCGATCTTTTTGAGTATAATCTTTGATATGTTTGGAGTAAGTCGAATTTGGCTACTTTTTCTAGTTGGGTTTTGGGTTTGGGTTCAGCCCACTAGCTAACTAAACCCACTTAACCCCTCTACATCAGCCCTCTCCTCCCACTCATTCATTCCTACTCCTCTTCACTTCTAAACTCAAGCTAAAAACTGAAATGGGGAAAGGAAGTGGAAATAGAAATTAGCAAGCCCTAGTTCTTCTTGAAAACTTGATTCTTGCTCCAAAATCAAAGAGAATCCATTGGTAAGTTCATCTCCATCTTCTCCATCTCTTCTCCTCTTCAATTTCAGTAATTTCCTAACACTAGCTTAGGAAATACTTGCTTTGATTCTAGATTGAAGCTTGTAGTGTTGAAGTGGAGTGTAGTTGGTTGATTCCTTGCATTTGTGCTTCTTCATCTTCTTTGTTTTGTGTAAAAAGGTGAGTTTTGAACTCACATCTACTTCTCTTGATTTCATGGGTGTTGGGTATGAATTCCTAACAACTATGCATGTGCCATTGCTTTGGATTTAGAAAGAATTTGTATTTCAATGAAATAGGGCAGGAAGTGCAAAATCACCAGGTTCGGCTGACCGAGTGCAGGCTTCGGTCGACCGACCTGCTGCCCCGAGCCATACTTGGCTTCCTGCATCTGGCCGGCCGACCGAGCCCTGTAGTCCGGTCGACCGACCTGCTCTATTCTGCCTATTTTGCCTATTTTGCATATTTGATTTGTTTTCCAGATTTTATCGATTCAAGTTGCTTCTTAGTGGTTGTTATTTCCTCTTTGACTTTGATAACTTATTTTTGACTTCATCCATGGGTTTTTATAAAATAATCTTTCTAACCATATTAAAAGCTCGTTTCTACAATTTATAAATTCTATTTAAACACACGCACGATTTCGCACTTCGAGCGAAGTGGAAGGGTGATTAAATGGTTGGGCAAAACACAGACCATGAATCTGTGCGTTTATCCTTTCAATTAATCCCCGACCTATTCAATTGATCGTTTTGACCTTCGGGTTTGGTTTATCGATGATATGAGGTAAACTTTGTACTGCTTTGAGTGTGAAAGTGACTGACGGATAGTAAACCGTTTAGTGCGAACGAGTGGTTATGGGACATACGTTAACACTTTTCGGATTCCTTTTCGAGAGTTGTGACACATTCCGCTAGTTAGTGGTGTCCAGTACTGGGTCTCTGACCTTCGCCACTACCGTTTGTCGCCCTATAGTATCGCTTTTGGAGTTGGTCCATCGTCACCGCTCGAGAGATACTTGGGTTTGTCGCCTTTGGGTTTGTGGCCCCATTGTATCGCTTTCGGAGTTGGTCATTCGTCACCGCTCGAGTGATATTTGGTTGCTCTAGTATCACTTCCGATGTTAGCCGTTATGCGTCACATGGGTGATATTGGGTTTCTATTGTATCGCTTCCGATGTCGGCCGTTATGCGCCACATGGGTGATATTAGGTTGCCCTATTGTATTGCTTTCGGAGTTGGTCATTCGTTACCGCTCGAGCAATTTTTATGATGTTTCAATTGAGATGTATATTCCCTAGGTATCGCCCTTCGGTGTTGGTCTTTTTGAACCGCACGATATGTCGCGATTACCTTGTGGAACTTGTATACCTTATTGGTATTTGTTATTTGCCATTCGGCTTGTTTTGGGATATTCGTATCCTTTGTTTCTATATGTTGCCGATGATATGAGGCTTTTTCTATATGATTCATCTTTTGTTAGATGATTGTGTTATCTCCTTTAGAGATATTTGTTATGCTTTGAAACCTTGCAGGTTTATTATTGTTCAGTTTATCTAACTGATTTGTTATCTAGACTGACCCGTGTATTTTATACTCGGGTCAGACCGAGATGTTTCAGGTTAGGTGCTTTGGATTTAGCCTCTTTGCTTCCGCATGGACTATTCCGCTAGTCACTTTTTGTCTTAGCTTTCTTGTAGTCCTTATATATTGTAACTCTGATATGTATTCTTGTGAACTCGTCTGTATATTGTGGTTTGCTATACCACATGATGTGTATCATTTTGTATACTCTGTTATGTATCTATATATGTATGTGATGATTTACTGTTCCGTGATGTATATTACATTTGAGTTGTTATATTCTGTTCTGATAGATCCTATAGCCATTGTAGTCTCGCTTTAAATATTTATTGAATACGTCGAACTGTTTGTGATTCTACTTTTCGACGTGTTTAGTGAATAGTTAAGGTAAGATTACACATGGTCGCTCCTATCCAGCCTTATTCTCCGTGTTAGCAGACGGTGTTATCTATACAATACTCTTTGATAACGTGGGTATAGAGGTGGGGCGTCACAGCGTGGTATCGGAGCTGCGTTCAGAACAAAATATGATAAACACAGAACAGAAGCACATATTATGGTACATCAAACTGTAACAAGTGTTAGAGATCTTTGAAGCATCGTGCTTTTATTCTGTCCTTGTTTTTGGGGTAGATAGGATTTGGGGAATACGTCTAGGAATATATCTTATTCCATAGTATTCCGTATTGAAATATCTACCTTGTAGTTAATCTTTATCTTCTTCAACTTTCAGCTTATGGCTGGAAGAGGCAGAGGACGACGCTCGGGTGCTGGGCAATCCAGTGGCTCACATCCGGATGGTTTTTATATGTCTGCCGATCAGTTTATGGAGTTATTTAGGAGCACTCAGCCTCCAGCTCCTACTCGTGTATCTCCGCCTCGCAAATCTGCCTTTGCACGTCTGTGCAGTGATTTTTCTCATCTTGGAGGAAAGCCGTTTAAAGGCTCTGAATCTGTTCTTGAGACCCAAGCTTGGTTTCGCACGTGCGAACGTATCTTCTCTAGAATGGATATTTCTAATCATGATAGAGTTCTTGTAACTTCTAGCTTATTGCGAGAGCGTGCCCTTGATTGGTACGAGCTTCTTGTAGCCGAAATTGATGAGTCTGCTCTTTCTTGGACTCAGTTTCGGGAACGATTCGAACTCAAGTTCGTTCCTGAATCTGAGAAAGTTTTATTGACCCGTCGCTTCCTTGAGTTGAAGCAAGGGGAGTCTTCCGTTTCTGAATATGTTGCATCTTTCGAGGCCTTATCTAAGTATGGTCTTGAATTCATTAGCACTTCTTATAGGAAGAATCTGAAGTTTGTATCTGGTCTTAGGAAATATCTGAAGAAGTCTTTATTGCTTGAGCTTAAGCTTTCTTTTGAGGAGTTAGTTGATTATGCACTTCATCTCGAAGCCATCGAGGGCGAGTGTGATAGTAGTGATGATGTTGAGGTTTGCAAGAACCCCAACAAAATGCAGTCTCCATTGGATGAGCCGGAATTTTTCCCTTCCAAGAAGAAAAAGTCCGTTGAATCTGATTCTCAGTCTCTGTCTGCTGGAACACCTTCCATTCGGAAGTGTTTCAATTGTGGTTCTCCTGATCATATGATTTGAGCTTGTCCTAAGCCTCTCTTCTGCCGTTATTGCAAGAAGGAAGGTCATCGTAGTTCCAATTGTCCTATTTCTCCGAATAATTCTCAGTCGGGCAAGATAAATGTAACAGGTGCTTCTGGAGGCCCTTCTCGGGGATAAGGTATGTCTCCATCTATTTTGGTAGGTCTCTATTTCTTTGTGATTTCGATTCCAATTTGATGGTATCATTTTATTCTTTAATCCCTCATGACGAGGAAAGTGTTGTTTCTCTCATTCTTGTAGTTTGAGAATTTTCTGGTATTTCTGGTCTTGTCTTAGGATTATCACCCAAGCAATCTTTTGTTGTAGTGTTAAGGTGTTTTTAGCTCGACCTTACCACTGGTTTTCATTTGGCTATGAGTTGCGGAAGTTAGCACTCCACTTACCGCATTCCGCACTCGTTGTAATTCTTATAAATGATTTGTTATGTCATTCAGTTTGTCTAGCTCATTTCATCCATTTTATGAATCGAGTATTCTGTGAATATCTCGATGATTCCATTTTTAGTATTTATTGATTTTGGATGGAAAATAGCAATTTAAAGAATTTTGCAAATCTTTTTCATAAGATTTACTTATAAGTATAATTGGATTTTTGTTCTTTAAACGAACAAAGAATATTTTTAAAAGTTTTTAGAAATATGTTTATCTTATAAAAGATGGTTTTGTGATTGTATTGCCCATTGAGTGCTTTAAGAATTTTGGTCGATGCGCTTGATCAACGTTATCGATAGGAATCTCCTAAACGCTTTGATGAGACAATTTGACACAGTAAATTGATTTGGAATAAGTAAATTTTTCTTGAAAGATTATTACATAAAGATAATTGTAATTTTTGAAAGTCTTAGCTTTTTGGGAAAGAAAATTAATTTAAAAGAACTCTTTCTTTTCGATATCCCTATTCTTATTATTCCCGTAGGGAACCAATTCTTTATCTTTTGTACCAATGCTAATCGTATTGGTTTGGATTCACTTGCAAAAGAGAACGTGCTATCATTTATTCTTCTAAATAGTTATAGCCTATCGAGACTAGATATGCCACTCATGATTTAGTGCTCACGGCTATCGTTTTCGCTTTTAGAGTTTGGCATCATCGTTTATTTATGGCGGAGAAATTTGTTCTCCACCTCGATTATAAATCTTTGGAATATTTATTTTCTCATAAGGAACTTAATGATGGATTGAGTTCCTTGCATCTTATGACCTTGATTTTCTTTGTATACTCCCGGAAGGGGGGATCGTGTTGCCAATGCATTTAGTTGTAAGCAACATGTGATTGTTTCCTTGTTGATGTCCGAATGGAATGATCTTTTTACCAAGTTCATCGGATGTTTTGTTGTATTTCATTTTGTTGAGCTTCGGATCATTTAACGTATTGTTTATACCACGTCGGTGTTCCAAATTATTTTGAGCTTAGGAATCCATAGAATTCTCTGAGCAAGCAAGTTTGAACTTATCCTTTTGTGCACTTTATGGTGAATTTCTTATTCTGTTATTCTTATGTGTTGATATGTTTTTGTTGTTACCCTTTATTTTCTTCTTAAGAATTGCGAGGACGCAATTTCTTTAAGGAGGGGAGATCTGTAACAACCCGCCTATTTAACGATTACATATTTAAATGTTTTATTTAAATATGGCGTCGTTATTCGGATTTTGGGGTCCGAAGTGTCACTTTTTGCAAACGGTCGAATTGGAGCTCAAGACCACTTCCATTGAGTTTAAAATGTCGTTTGCGATCTTTTTGAGTATAATCTTTGATATGTTTGGAGTAAGTCGAATTTGGCTACATTTTCTAGTTGGGTTTTGGGTTTGGGTTCAGCCCACTAGCTAACTAAACCCACTTAACCCCTCTACTTCAGCCCTCTCCTCCCATTCATTCATTCCTACTCCTCTTCACTTCTAAACTCAAGCTAAAAACTAAAATGGGGGAAAGGAAGTGGAAATAGAAATTAGCAAGCCCTAGTTCTTCTTGAAAACTTGATTCTTGCTCCAAAATCAAAGAGAATCCATTGGTAAGTTCATCTCCATCTTCTCCATCTCTTCTCCTCTTCAATTTCAGTAATTTCCTGACACTAACTTAGGAAATACTTGCTTTGATTCTAGATTGAAGCTTGTAGTGTTGAAGTGGAGTGTAGTTGGTTGATTCCTTGCATTTGTGCTTCTTCATCTTCTTTGTTTTGTGTAAAAAGGTGAGTTTTGAACTCACATCTACTTCTCTTGATTTCATGGGTGTTGGGTATGAATTCCTAACAAGTATCCATGTGCCATTGCTTTGGATTTAGAAAGAATTTGCATTTCATTGAAATAGGGCAGGAAGTGCAAAATCAGCAGGTTCGGTCGACCGAGTGCAGGCTTCGGTAGACCGACCTGCTGCCCCGAGCCATACTTGGTTTCCTGCATCTGGCCGGTCGATCGAGCCCTATAGTCCGGTCGACCGACCTGCTCTGTTCTGCCTGTTTTGCCTATTTTGCATATTTGATTTGTTTTCCAAATTTTATCGATTCAAGTTGCTTCTTAGTGGTTGTTATTGCCTCTTTGACTTTGATAACTTATTTTTGACTTCATCCACGGGTTTTTATAAAATAATCTTTCTAACCATCTTAAAAGCTCATTTCTCCAATTTATAAATTCTATTTAAACACACGCACAATTTCGCACTTCGAGCGAAGTGGAAGGGTGATTAAATGGTTGGGCAAAACACGGACCATGAATCTGTGCGTTTATCCGTTCGATTAATCCTCGACCTATTCAATTGATCGTTTTGACCTTCGGGTTTGGTTTATCGATGATATGAGGTAAACTTTGTACTGCTTTGAGTGTGAAAGTGACTGACGGATAGTAAACCGTTTAGTGCGAACGAGTGGTTATGGGACATACGTTAACACTTTTCGGATTCCTTTTCGAGAGTTGTGACACATTCCGCCAGTTAGTGGTGTCCAGTACTGGGTCTCTGACCTTCGCCACTACAGTTTGTCGCCCTATAGTATAGCTTTTGGAGTTGGTCCATCGTCGCCGCTCGAGAGATACTTGGGTTTGTCGCCTTCGGGTTTGTGGCCCCATTGTATCACTTTCGGAGTTGGTCATTCGTCACCGCTCGAGTGATATTGGGTTGCTATAGTATCGCTTCCGATGTTGGCCGTTATGCGTCACATGGGTGATATTGGGTTGCTATTGTATCGCTTCCGATGTCGGCCGTTATGCGCCACATGGGTGATATTAGGTTGCCCTATTGTATTGCTTTCGGAGTTGGTCATTCGTTACCGCTCGAGCAATTTTTTTGATGTTTCAATTGAGATGTATATTCCCTAGGTATCGCCCTTCGGTGTTGGTCTTTTTGAACCGCACGATATGTCGCGATTACCTTGTGGAACTTGTATACCTTATTGGTATTTGTTATTTGCCATTCGGTTTGTTTTAGGATATTCGTATCCTTTGTTTTTATATGTTGCCGATGATATGAGGCTTGCTCTATACGATTCATCTTTTGTTAGATGATTGTGCTATCTCCTTTAGAGATATTTGTTATGCTTTGAAACCTTGCAGGTTTATATTGTTCAGTTTATCTAACTGATTTGTTATCTAGACTGACCCGTGTATTTTATACTCGGGTCAGACCGAGATGTTTCCGGTTAGGTGCTTTGGACTTAGCCTCTTTTGCTTCCGCATGGACTATTTCGCTAGTCTCTTTTTGTCTTAGCTTTCTTGTAGTCCTTATATGTTGTAACTCTGATATGTATTCTTGTGAACTCGTCTGTATATTGTGGTTTGCTATACCACTTGATGTGTATCATTTTGTATACTCTGTTATGTATCTATATATGTGTATGTGATGATTTACTGTTCTGTTATGTATATTACATTTGAGTTGTTATATTCTGTTCTGATAGATAATATAGCCATTGTAGTCTCGCTTTAAATATTTATTGAATACGTCGAACTGTTTGTGATTCTACTTTTCGACGTGTTTAGTGAATAGTTAAGGTAAGATTACACATGGTCGCTCCTATCCAGCCTTATTCTCCGTGTTAGCAGACGGTATTATCTATACAATACTCTTTGCTAATGTGGGTATAGAGGTGGGGCGTCACACATTTCCTTCTGGAAAAGGGTGGTATCATGGTATGGAGCCCAGATATTTACTCATGTTGATACACTATATCTATTACTGTGTGGTGTTGTTGGAATCGAGCGCTCGGATAAAGGTCCCAAAGGACCGGGGGATGACATATTCGTGTAGTAGTTACCTAGTTACAGAGGTAACCCAGCCTTGTGTTGGCAGAGATCTAACCGTAACGTTTGTTTCTCGGGACGTCCCGCCAGAGGCGATCCCATGTGGTAGTAGGAAGTTCCTTAGCCTGACCATTTGTTGGAAATCCATTCATCCAATACGTGCCTTGTATGGTTTTAGTTGTATTACCTGCCATTTACTTATGGTGGCGCCCCACTGTTTAGATGGTAGCTATAGTAGGCATACGATACTGGTCGTATGCTGGCTAGGATTTATATTCTACTTTCGAAATTGTTTTCTACACTATGCACTAATAATAATATCAAAAATGATTTGATTTTTGCGTAGTAAGCATTTTTGACTATCATAAGGAGAAATCTCCTCCGATTCTGCGTTTGCATTGTGTGTGTGTGCGGGAGGCCTTATGGTAGTTTCATTTTCCAAAACGCATTGCGGATTTCAAAATTTAAATTTTCTTGTTTCTTGTTTAAAGATAAACTGTTTTGAGTTCTTACACCGGTCCCATGACTGACCTGGAGTTTATTGTTTTCCTTCCTAAACTCTAGGTGCCCACTATTTTCCACATGGGCGGTCTAGAGTTAGGTTATCAGGTTATTCTGGATTCGGGAGTTGCTGTGCAGATTTGGAGGCGAGCTTGGATGGCGTTGTATATTACTATTATAGTATTTCTTTTCCGCTGTTTTGTGGTTGTACTCTCTGATGATGTGATGTAATGTATAAAATGTATAGTTCTTTTGTTTAATGAATATTCATTTATCTATTATATGTCGTTCCGCTGCGATTGTGAGATTCTGATATTGTCTCCCATTCTGTTGTTTGTTTCTGCATCTTCTATCTTTCTCTCTCTTCTTCTACCTCTTTCTTCTTCTTAAACCCTAAAGATTCGTAAGTTCGTTCCTCTTTGGCTGGATTGTTGTGGAATGTTGCCAGCTCAAAGGAGTACGGATTTTCGGGCCTTTACAGTAACCGACAATATCTATAACCCACATGGCAAATGGCTATTGGCTGATCATTTATATAATTTCTGTCGATGGAGCTCTTGGAAATTTTGCATATATTTGGCACTTGTCGCATCGCCTTACATAATCGATGGCATCTCGATTAACGGTCGACCCATAATATCCATAATAGAGTATTTTTGCTAGGGTTTGCCACCCAATGTGATCTCCACATTCCCTTTCATGAACTTCCTTTAGGACTCATTTTATTTCATCATGGGAAATACATCGGAGAAGGGGAACGAACCTTTTTTGTACATAACTCCTTCTTGAATATATACCATGAAGCTTTGCGAAGGACTTGTTGCTTTTCATTCCTTCTTTTGGGAAGTACTCACTGTAGAAAATAATCTTTAATCGGAGTCATCCGGGATTCCTTCTCAAGTTCTATATCTAGAACTCGATCAATTTCCATCAGGCTTATACTTGGAGCACTTAATACCTCGACTAGAACTATGCCCATCAGTTGTGCATCCTCAGTGCTAGCAAACTTTGCCAATGAGTCGACCTCTCTATTTTGATCCCAAGGAATATGCATAATGTCATAATACTCAAAGTCAGTCAATAACTCCTGGACTTTGCTAAGGTATGGAGCTAGTCATTGTCCTTTAGCTTGGTAATCTCCCCTGACTTGTTATTCTACCAATTGTGAGTCGCTAAAGATTCTAGTTCTCTGGTGAGCTTAAGTCCAGCAGTCAGAGCCTCATACTCAGCTTCATTGTTTATTATAGGGAAATCAAGCTTTAGAGCATAGCAGATTGGCCAATCTTTAGGGGTTATAAACACAACCCTAGCTCCAGAACAACGATCATTGGATGCTCCATCCACATACAACTTCCACCATATGGTCAAAATTTTATTGTTCTCCGAGAGATCATCCTGCATAGTAAATTCTACTATAAAATTTGCTAGTGACTGACGCTGTATACTCCTCTGAGGAAGAAAAGTTATTTGAATTGACTAAGTTCGATATTCCACTTGAGTAAACTTCTAGACATCTTAGGTTGCTGTAAGACCTGTTATAATGGATGGTCAGTGTTTAATAGGGTGTGCCTAAAAGTTGTGGTGAAGCTTCCATTATGCAATCAACAAGCGGTATGCTAGTTTTTCTATCTTAGTATAGTTCCTTTCCGCCCCTGTCAATCACTTGCTAACATAATAGATGGGTCTCTGAATTTGATTCTCTTCACAAAGCAATGTGGCACTTATAGCGTGTACTGACATGACTAAGTAGAGATATAAATCTTCATGGTCCACTGGCTTTGATAAGATGGGAGCTCTCTCCAAGTGGTTCTCCAAAGCTTGAAATGCATCTTTGCAATCTTGTACCCATTCGAAATGTCTTTTTCTTCTCCTAATCAAGTCAAAGAAAGGAATGCATTTACCGGCAGCTCTAGAAATAAATCGGTTTAAGGCAGCGACCTTCCCATTCAGTCTCCGTACCTTTTTGATAGTCTTTGGCGCTTGGATATTGCAAATTGCTTGGATCTTCTCGCGATTAATTTCAATTCTATAGGCATTAACAATGAAACCCAAAAACTTTCCTTATGCAATGCCAAAGGTACATTTCAGAGGATTAATCTTCATTTATATCGGAGGATATCGAACATTTCTATGAAGTCTCTAAAGTGGTCGCTAGACCATTATGACTTCAGGAGCATATAATCCACATATATCTCCATCGTTTTTTCCATCTAATTATTAAACATTCTATTCACTAGGCGCTAGCATGTCGCCTCTTTATTTTTTAGTCCAAACGACATCACCAAATAGCAATATAAACCAATATCGGTAATGAAGTTGGTGTGTTCTTAATCGGGAATAAGCATTGGGACTTGGTCATGTCCTAAGTACGCATCCATGAAAAATAGAATTTCGTGTCCCACAGTCGATTCAACCAGCAGGTCGATACTTGGAAGCGGAAAACTGTCTTTTTGGCATGCCTTTTCAAGTCTAAGTAATCAACGCATGTTCCCCATTTTCGTTTTCCTTTCTCAAAAGTAAAGGATTAAATACCCACTTAGGGTAGAGGGCATCGCGAATAAACGTTGTCTTTGAGCCTATCCACCTCCTCTTTAAGGGTGCTAGATCTCTCCGGATGCATACTGCATCTTTTTGTTTCGTTGGGACATACCTCAAGTCAATATTCAATGCATAACTCGCAATGTCAATCGAGATACTACATATGTTTGAGTGAGTCCAAGTAAACATGTCAAGGTTCGCTTGGAGAAATCCCACAACTTTTTCATCATCGAGGGCCTGAGTTGTGATCCAATCTTTAGGACTCGTGGCGAGTCATCGTGGCCAATTGTTATGTTAATCTTTAGCTCAGCCGGTGCAGCCTTGGTCTCTTTAGGCTCCTTTTCGTTATCTCGTGGATCTATATTGTGACAGCCAACATTTTGGGAGGTTTAAGTCGACAATAAACCACATATGTCAAACTCAAAACAATCCGTGACATAGATAATCAGTGAGGTTAATTAAGAAAAATAAGAAAAGAAGAAAAGAATCATAGAATCTCACAGTGAACAGACAAAATATAATAATCAAACATAAAGTTCATGAAGCCATTTTCACTATACATTTGATTATACTTTTCCAACATCAATCGGAGTTATATATACAATAGAGACAAAATAAAACAATGCAGCAGAACTACATGATGCAAGGGAATAATACTAGTAATATAATATAACAAATCTACTTTTTTGTCCTCTTGAATAGTATGATCTTCAATGTGGTGGAAACTCAGGCCTGGCCTGAGCATAAGTAAAACAATACACTCATGTTAGAACTAAAATATCCTTATGTAAATCAAATCAGTATCACATATAAAAAGTGTAATAGCGTCAGAGATGTTTACGGGGCTTTACATCACTTATCCAATGTATAATGTGCATGCAATTACTCAAGTGATATTATGAGATTTTCCATCTTTAAAGGTCCGTCAAAATATCTACATATAGTAGAATGAGCTATATATGTAATGTCTAATAAGTAATAGAAATATTTTTCCTATATTTAAGGCCTTACATTGATCCCTCTTAATGCATTTTTAAGTGGCATACAATTTGCATATAAAACCCTAGTAGAACGTCAGTGGATAGGGATGCATTGTGATACGACAAAACTAAACCAAACTCGAGTGGTCTCCTATAAGGATAAAAGTATGACAAGGAACATGAGGCAATGCCCAAAGTATGATACTACCAGTTCGGATCACAAGGCAGGTGGTAATGCATCGTAGCCACAACCGCCCACTGTGTCCATCCACCCTATATCAAGTCAAATGGAGGTCATCAAAAATCAAGGTGCACAAATTGAAACCAACATTAAAAGTAATAGTATGGACCGAGTCCGAAAATAATGTCGAAGAACAGATGTCCGCTAGAGGTAGCTACCCGATTGCCCCTGTCAAGCCATCCTACTTTAGTCATTTCAAATTGACACGAGTGTCGGGGCTATCCATCATCTTTCTCTTTCTTCAAATCCAGCAATGTACACCAAATCCATTCACTTCATCCTGGAGTCTCCTCCACGTACACAGTTATTAAAGTGGTTCCGACATTGAAAGAGAGTATGCTAATAATCGGTCCCGGTCTCTTTAATAACCAAACGTTGTTTTATACACCAGTTGGTTCTTTCACATTTTGAAAATGATTCATACTTGATATAAAAATATAATTCTAACTTTAAAATAAAATCTGCTTTAATATATTATATTTACTCCAAAATAACATTTTATTCACCATGAAATCATTTTACTTCAAAATCATTATATTCACTTTGAAATCAATTTCATTTTAGAATCATTTCAAATTCTGACTTAGATTATAACTTCATTTTAACTGCATTCACATTTAAATTAACGATTTAAATATCACATTCCAAAAATGAACAGTTTGAATTTTTGAAAATAGTTAAAATAGTTTGAATAATTTAAATAGTTAAAATAGTTAAAGTTGTAACGACCCGAAATTTTCACTCTCGAAAATTCCATATAGTTATGAAAAAGAAGAAAGAGATAGAAGAAGAAGAACAGAAACACCCAACAACTCACAAACGCAGCGGATAAAATAATAATAAATCATAACAGTTTACAAAAGGAATATTATAACTGTCGATTACATTTAATATACATCAGAGTTTCACATATTATACAGTCACTGAATATTTACAATTATCATGACCCAGATAAACAATAATATAAATACAGCAAATATACTCCATACGATATTTCCACCAGCTCACCTCCTGAGCTCCTGAACGTCCTAACCTGAAAATCTGTAATACTCGGTCTGACTCGAGAATTACATCAAAGTAACACCCGGATCAGGCTGGAAACCAGCGTGAGTAAATTCAACTAACATGGAATACCCAAGCAAACAACTTAAATAAACCCGGGTAACTTTTATCAATTTAACCAATTCACAATTTCTATAAGCAACACTTATTTCACGTATAAATTCCTAAGTACCAGGCTTAGATAAAATAATCTCATTCACTTAAGTCATATCATTTCATCGTATTGATTTCACAAATCAATTTTATATAAATTCGAAGGGGTTTCGAGTATCTAAAACCCAACTCCGGTCTCTTCGAAACTCATGTTATCCAAACATTTTATATCAACGATATCAACTCATTCAAAACCTCCAATACCATTCAATCATCCATAAGAAAATTTAATCACATACGAATTAATTCAATTGATTCTAAATGAAATTTCAAACCTTAATCACTTAGATTCCTTCATTCAACATTAATTAATTTCAAATCAACATATTAATTAACCCTTCATTATCCATCTTAATTGATCACACTGGATAAATTATCGTTCAATTGCATCCAAGTAATTATCTTTAATTAATTATCACGATATTAATTATTCTTAACCAAAATCAATAAGTAATCTTTAATTACCTCATTAATTAACTATATTGATTTCATTAATCCTTAATTACTTAGGTTCGTTAATTTCACATAAGTCACTTCTTACTGATTAATTCATCTTAATTAATCAATCTTTAATTACATCATTAATTTATTGATTACTTACTTCCAATTATATATTTTAATTTGTTTCAATCTAAATTAATTACTTTAATTCAACCACAATATTAATCACTTTCGATCCATCAAATAAATCAATTAATTTTTATCACTTTAATCTTGTTTACTTGACAATAATTAATTACAATCCATTAATTTATCATTCCCGGGTTATCCATCTTTCATTTATCACTTAGTGCAATTGTTCAGAAGGGTAGTTAATTATCTCTATTTAATTCCCTGGTGAATTACCCTTCGGTTATGTTTACCAAGCAATTATCTTCCTTATCAATTTCACCAGGAAATCTAAATCCAAATTACATCCTTCCATTAACCATCCATTAATTTATTACATCCAACAATTATCACTAATTACTTCACCAAGTAGTTGTACTTTCATTAAGTAATTTTACCTACCCAAAAATTTCACGACTGATTATCCATAATTAACTAATAAAATTAATTACCTTTAATTAGTCATATTAATAAACCATTTAATAACCCTTGTCCAATATTCTTTCATTTGACATATTCTTTAACCAACCCTTTAATTACTTCTCGAAGTACTTAACTTTAATTAATCATTTAATTACAAACTAATTAGTCAATTAATTCCTAATTTCAAACTATTTAATTTCTAAATTTTAACTAAGTTTATTTAAAATTACTCGATTAACTAATTCATAATCATCATTGTCAATCCAAACTTATTTAATTAACAATCCTAATCACAAATTATTTTGACCCTATATTAAAAATCTTAATCCAAATTATTAGTTTAGTAACCTTAATAACCTAATTGAATAATTAAACCATATCATTAATTCATAAATTTATTTATTTAACCTTCAACTTACTTTAACAAATTTTTAATTCATCCACTGAATTCATTTCCTTATGTCATTTCAAATTAAGATTCATGCCGAATACAATCTCTTCAGCAATAAAGTAAACATTTAGAGTCACCTCTAAAATTTAAGACCAACATCGATATGCATATACTTATATATGTCGAGAATTACTCACCTCCACATGTTGTTGCCGCCGCACCCCTTCAAGACGTGATCGAAACCCTAGCAACACTCCTCTCCTCGAAATTTTTGCCGCCGCCGCTGTGAGTTCACCGGTCGACCCACCTTTTCAACGCGGCCTCCCCATCTTCTTGCCGTCACGAGCGAATGCGCGTTCGCTTCATCTGCCGCCTCACCTCCCCATGCTCGCGATCCTTTGCCGTGCTCGAATACGTGTAGAACGAGGAGGCGACCACGATTTGAATTGGGGAGAAGGTGCGGTCATTTTTTTCTTTTTTCTTTATACGATTTGGTTTCGAAGAAAACAAACGAGAATCCCTTTTTCTTCGGCCCGGAGGAAAGATATTTCCTAAAGGTGGCTTCGGGTGCAAGCTAGAAAGAAATCACGTGATTGAGAAGGTGCAAACTTATACCTTAATTGATTTCATATAATCGAAGATTGAAAATATCTCGTTTAGCATTCTCGAAACCTCGAACTCCGAATCAAACATGTCGGTAGACGTTATAAGGTTTTACCCACGTTCCGAACATAATGGAACGTGTTTCGGAGGCTAATTAGAACGTATGCGCGAGTTACGGAATTAATCGATCGATATTAATTTAAATCGATTAAAAGAAATCTAAGCGTTTCAAGCTATCAGGGTCAAACGACAACTCTGATTGCTCCGAAAATTGAAATCCGATAATAATTAGCTATTACGGATCCAATGGAACTGGTTTCGTCGAATTCCGAGACTGCGCCTCGGAAGGTTGTTTAAAAAATATCGATTTAAACAATATATTATTAAAATTGAACAAATCACCCTTAAATTAAATTCCAATCATTCTACTATCTTCGGTATCATCACTATAAATTTTATAAGCTCTTAAATTATCTTAAATAGGCTTAGAGGTTTTAGATTCGACAGTTTACCTAATTTTAATTATTAAATTCAATATTTAAACTATATAATTCAATGATTTAATTATCAAATAAATATTGAACTCTTGAATTCAAGTTAAAATTAATGTTTAAATATTTTAACAGTTAAAATCGTTAGAAATTCTGGGTCGTCACATTCTTCCCCCCTTAAAAGAATTTCGTCCCCGAAATTACTACTTAGGAAGAATGGCCCAATACCTGTTTACTTTTCCAAAAACTCACAGTTCAACATCCTACTAACTATTCTTTACTAAAGTCCCATTATTACCTGAAGCAACTTCCAAAACCTTCTATAGTTTCAAACTATACCCCTTTTTGCTCAATCATCTAAATATCAGTTTAAAACCAAAATTTTGAATTATCAAGATTTCTCAAAATTTTATAACTTTCTAAATTCCCGAAAATTTTTACCAGCGTCTCCTTTGCGCGGCTAGCTAGGTACTACTACAAAAGGCCCTTACGGGCTCCCAAATTCCAAAGAAAAAAAAACAAAGCCAAGTGGCTATATCAAAAACCCAATCCAATTTAATACAGAATTTAAATACTAACCTTTTAGTCGAGCAATTCAGATCTATCCTTTGAAACCAAATCCAGTTTCATTTCCCTTTATAACCTGCATATCTTTCTTAGCAACAATATCCAATCACAACCTTTCAAATTAATTGATACATTTCTTTACATATGTTTCATACCCACTTCTATTCAAATTAGCTTTCCCATTTCTATATGAATTCAATTTATTTTCTATTTTGAAGATTGAATTTGTATCTTTCGTTTATAACTGATTCATATTAGTTTCATTTACTAATTTACTTTGGTTTCAAATTTAAAATTGTTTTGTCGTTAATAAAATTTTCCCAAAAATTTCCAAAAATTTTCTAACTCCCAAAATTTTCAGAAAATTTTGGCCGAGTCTCCTTTGTACGGAGGAGCTTTTGCAATTTGACAAGAGATATAAATATGTATACATCGGCCCACACGGTCGGAAAAAGCAAAAACAGTTCATATTTCCTATTTTTACTGCGTAGGCTTACCTTATTTAGCATTTTAAGCAAGCAGCTTATTAATTTAAGCAATTAGTGCAATCCAAATCCAGCCAAACGGCCTTCAGGTACCTGTACTTGCTCAATTTAAATATGTAAGTGCCATATATAGAAAATTTATTAGCATTTTACTTACTTTCAATAGCTAAACACATGTATTACATACATAACAAATGCCAAATGCTTCCCATAAGCGATTCATATGATTTTAAAGCTTATTCAATTGCTTTCAATCAATTTATAAACCATTTCATTCAATTTCAATGGTTAGGAACTCAATCTCTTACATTCCATTGATTTATAATTCAAATAAGCTCATTTTCACTTCACATGATTCAGAAACAAATTTATTTAATCTCCATTAACTCATAGAATTTAATTACTTTGGTTTACGCCAAACAACAATCATTGTTATGCAATTTCGACGATATTCGCTTAATAGGGTATTCTATTTTATTTTATAGCTACTTTAAATAAATTTTCAATTCATTTTATATTTAATTCCATTTCATTTCTAATTTATTAACCAACCATTTATTTAGCTCGACACATTCCATTCCTGTATACTTTAAGCCATTTTCGGATTAAATTAATCCAAGCCTTTAGTTAATGAGTTTCCACTCTTATTCGAAGCCGAGCTTCCATAAATTTTAAACTTAAGTTAATTTACTTTAATTTATTCCAACATCAACTTAAGTTTACTCCCATTCATTTTGATTCCCATCAAATCAAATTCTATTTAATTCGGTTAATCCATCACTGTCATTTTAATTCACCTAGTCAATTCATTATCAAATCCAAGTTGAATTCTATTTATAATTCTAATTCACTACCAAATTCCATTATTAATTTACAACCATTTGTTTACCCAAGTTAAATTTTATTAACATACTCAATCAAACAATTATTTAACCAATTAGCTTATTTCCAATT
The DNA here is from genome assembly GCA_030765085.1 of Allium cepa. Lineage (NCBI taxonomy): Eukaryota > Viridiplantae > Streptophyta > Magnoliopsida > Asparagales > Amaryllidaceae > Allium > Allium cepa. The sequence goes on along the minus strand of CM060941.1, from coordinate 952,040,521 downwards.
TCTAAATCAACTACAAAAATCACTTCATTAATTTTTTTTTTAATTTTTTTAATTTAGTTTTTTTATTTAATTTTTTTTCTGAGTTCAAATTTTTGTCTTCCATATTTCTAGTTTGGATTTATTTCATCTTTCACAATTCCAACACCTTTATTTTAAAATTTTAAAAATGCCTTTAAATTTAGATAATACTATTTAAAATAGCTTTTAAATAAAAATACTTTTATAATTCGATGCCACAACCAGTTCATCCTTGTTCTCATAGAAATTCAGTCATATGTTGATCAGGCGTAGGACTGAAAATCTATAAGTACTTGGTAAACCCGTTTTCAACACCCAGTGAAACATTTGAAAAATAATTTTATTGAAAATATCGCAAACAGTTTTTGAAAATAAAGGAAATATCTTGGTGAGAATGCTCTGGAAATCATCACCCCCATCCATGTTCACAGTTACATCCCAGGGTTACGTTGCAGTCGCAGCAAAAGTCCATGTAACTGCAGGCTCTCCGCGGCCTCTCGATTACGCCATGAATCCCACACAACAGATCACAGTTACATTCAGGGTTACGTGGCCATCACAACAAAAGTCCATGTAACTGTAGGCTCTTCGCGGCCTCTGATTACGCTATCGAAATGAAACCCCTCCACACCTACATAGGTCGCAGTCTGCCGATATAAAATCAAACACAGACTCTTGGCTCTCAGCGGCACACACGACTTTCGCTATGTTATACCATAGGTCGCAGTCTACCGATATAAAATCAAACGTAGACTGTTGGCTCTCAGCGGCACACACGACTTCCTCTATGGTATACACTACTCATAATCCTCAGGAACTAGTTTTGTCCGGACTCCTCACAGGATCAACTTTAGAACCCCCCTGGGGCTCAAGGCAGCACCACCCGGTGGCACTCCTGAGAAGTTCATTTCAAGGGAGCGCCTTTTTCCCCAGAGCCATCATCAAAATGTTTTATATTATACACATATAGTATCTTCAAATCATACACCTAGTATGATATTATACAAAGCTCCTTTACACAAAATCGATTATCCCAAAATCGATAATTCTCAAACTATGCTTTTCAAATTCAATATTGATTTTACCCAAAATCAAAAGCCTTTCCAAATCCAAAGGTTCCCAAACCCTTTCCGAAATCCTCATAAGATCCTTTATATATATTCAGATATATAAAATTTTAAAACTATGGATCATTTCAAGCTTATATAAAACCCCTTTTATACTTCAATTCTTACCTCAGTTGGGTATTTAAATTAATAACAGTTTGAACTCCGACCAGTTTATATTTAGAGAATAGCTTGAAAATTCTAAAAATAAATAAGTAGTGGAAAAATAATTATTAGTTTGCAAATAGCTATAAAATAGGTAACTAGCTGTAAAATAGTTAAGAAATAGTTGAACAGTTTCAAAATTTGTAGATAATTGCAAAATAGTTGTAAAATAGAAATTAGTTCGTGAAATAGTTGAAAAATAGTAATTAGTTTAGTTAACAGTTGAAAAATGGTTAAATAAGCCCAAAAATAATCGTAAACAAGTATATAAAATAATTTGGCTTTAAGAAAGAGAGGTTGTCTATACTTAATAGCTTAGAAAATTAAGTTTATATCAAAACAATTTATATTGAAAATAGTCAAGAGCCAACTGTTCACCTTCCCAACAATTCAATTTAAATCTTCATTTAAATTGACCCAATTCCGATTCAAATAACTCCAAATTCCATTGGACTTGATTAACCCCCAATTCAAGTTGAATCAATCTTGATTCTTTCCCCAATTTAAATCAAATTCTAGTTGATTTTATATCCTGTTCAATTTTAACTATAATTTCATACTACTCCAATCAATTTGAATTATTATCAATTTAATTTCAGAATCCAAATCACTTCAATTTAATCCAATCAATTTCCCATTTAATTTTTTTTTTAAACTTATACATCTTCAATCACCAATCCAATTACTTCAAACCAAATTCAATTTTAAACTAATTCAATTAAATCTTGAATTTAAACTATCTCGAATTATAGAAATTCGAGTTAAATTCTCAAAGGTTGGTTTAACTCTTTAAACCAAATCAACTTTTAAATCAAAGTGTTTAATCATTCTAATTTCTGAGCCCAATTTCTCAAAATTCTCATTTTAAACCATTTTTACTTATGTATTTCAAGGTTCAAATAAGAGTTCAATGCAAATTTTATTTGTTTTCCAAATTTAATTTATTATTCAAATTTATCTTCCAGTTTGAAAACAGTTTAATTTACAGTTTAATTATTCAAATTCATTTTATTTGTACAATACCATTCTCAATTTAAAGATTTTTATTAACAATAGGATGATATCATCCAATTATTTTAAAACGTCCATCCATTTTCAATCTTTAAATCTCAAACCTGTTTTGAGATCACACAAATTCCCAATTTAAATCAACCATTTAACTTCCCAAGTTAAATTACAATTTCATCTTAAAATTTCAATTCAAGTTGTTCATTCAAACTTATTTAACTTCTCCCAAGTTAATTTCAATTTACTTAATCCAATCAATCTTACTCAATTTGAATTCCCACTTCAAATTTCAAAATCCTTTCCTCTTATAAATTCAAAACTTATACCACATTGGGCTTTTACACTACACTCCAGGGAAAATCAAAACTCAACACCTTAGAGTTTATTGCAAATTATCATTGATATCATGAATATCCATACATATTTATTTCTTGGCCCTCCCAGCCATGTTTTAAAATTGTAAACCGCCTTTGGTTTAAATTCAAATCAAATTTCAAACAATCCATTGTTTGCAACAAGTACCATTTCCTTTTTATATTATTCTTATTTCTATAATTTCAAGATTAATTTCAGTTGAATCCCATTTCAAACTTACATTTATTTAAAGCTTTTAGATAATTTAATTCCTGAATCCTAATTTTAGAATTTCATTTTCAATTAATTAAATTTCGATTTGGTTGTATTATATTACTTCTAAATTTTAATTCCAATAATTTAACAACCAATCACCTTAATATTTATTAGAATGAAACATTGCTTTATATATCCAAAAATATATTTTTTATATAAAATCATTTAAAATCTTTATATAAGAAAATAACAAGTACGCGCTCATATATATACACTCAACCCATTCTAGAGTACTGTAGACTCTGTTTAATGAGTAATCCCCACCAGAGCCAAGGTTCTTGCTTAACCTTTCAGCTCTGATACCAAATGTAAGGACCCGAAATTTTCACTCCCGAAAATTCCAGATACCTATGAAAAAGAAGAAAGAGATAGAAAAAGAAGAACAGAAACACCCAACAACTCACAAACGCAGCGGATAAAATAATAATAAATCATAACAGTTTACAAAAAGAATATTATAACTGTCGATTACATTTAATATACATCAGAGTTTCACATATTATACAGTCACTGAATATTTACAATTATCATGACTCAGATAAACAATAATATAAATACAGCAGATATACTCCATACGATATTTCCACCAGCTCACCTCCTGAGCTCCTGAACGTCCTAACTTGAAAATCTGTAATACTCGGTCTGACCCGGGCATTACATCAAAGTAACACCCGGGTCAGGCTGGAAACAAGCGTGAGTAAATTCAACTAACATGGAATACCCAAGCAAACAACTTAAATAAACCCGGGTAACTTTTATCAATTTAACCAATTTACAATTTGCTATAGGCAACACTTATTTCACGTATAAATTCCTAAGTACCAGGCTTAGATAAAATAATCTCATTCACTTAAGTCATATCATTTCATCGTATTGATTTCACAAATCAATTTTATATAAATACGAAGGGGTTTCGAGTATCTAAAACCCGACTCCGGTCTATTCGAAACTCATGTTATCCAAACATTTTATATCAAAGATATTAACTCATTCAAAACCACTAATACCATTCAATCATCCACAAGAAAACTTAATCATATACGAATTAATTCAATTGATTCTAAATGAAATTTCAAACCTTAATCAATTAGATTCCTTCATTCAACATTAATTAATTTCAAATCAATAAATTATTTAACCCTTCATTATTCATGTTAATTGATCACACTGGATAAATTATCTTTCAATTGCATCCAAGTAATCATCTTTAATTAATTATCACGATATTAATTATTCTTAACCAAAATCAATAAGTAATCTTTAATTACCTCATTAATTAACTATATTAATTTCATTAATCCTTAATTACTTAGGTTCGTTAATTTCACATAAGTCACTTATTACTGATTAGTTCATCTTAATTAATCAATCTTTAATTACATCGTTAATTTATTAATTACTTACTTCCAATTATATATTTTAATTTGTTTCAATCTAAATTAATTACTTTAATTCAACCACAATATTAATCACTATCGATCCATCAAATAAATCAATTAATTTTTATCACTTTAATCTTGTTTACTTGACAATAATTAATTACAATCCATTAATTTATCATTCCCGGATTATCCATCTTTCATTTATCACTTAGTGCAATTGTTCAGAAGGGTAGTTAATTATCTCTATTTAATTCCCTGGTGAATTACCCTTCGGTTATGTTTACCAAGCAATTATCTTCCTTATCAATTTCACCAGGAAATTTAAATCCAAATTACATCCTTCCATTAACCGTCCATTAATTTATTACATCCAACAATTATCACTAATTACTTCACCAACTAGTTATACTTTCATCAAGTAATTTTACCTACCCAAAAATTTCACGACTGATTATCCATAATTAACTAATAAAATTAATTACCTTTAATTAATCATATTAATAAACCATTTAATAACCCTTGTCCAATATTCTTTCATTTGACATATTCTTTAACCAACCCTTTAATTACTTCTCGAAGTACTTAACTTTAATTAATCATTTAATTACAAACTAATTAGTCAATTAATTCCTAATTTCAAACTATTTAATTTCTAAATTTTAACTAAATTTATTTAAAATTACTCGATTAACTAATTCATAATCATCGATTGTCAATCCAAACTTATTTAATTAACAATACTAGTCACAAATTATTTTGACCCTATATTAAAAATCTTAATCCAAATTATTAATTTAGTAAACTTAAATTATTAATTTAGTAACCTTAACAACCTAATTGAATAATTAAACCATATCATTAATTCATAAATTTATTTATTTAACCTTTAACTTACTTTAACAAATTTTTAATTCATCCACTGAATTCATTTCCTTATGGCATTTCAAATTAAAATTCATGCTAAATACAATCTCTTCAGCAATAAAGTAAACATTAGAGTCACCTCTAAAATTTAGGACCAACATCGATATGCGTATACATATATATGTCGAGAATTACTCACCTCCACATGTTGTTGCTGCCGCACCCCTTCAAGACATGATCGAAACCCTAGCAACACTCCTCTCCTCGAAATTTTTGCCGCCGCCGCTGGGAGTTCACCGGTCGACCACCCTTTTCGACGCGGCCTCCCCATCTTCTTGCCATCACGAGCGAACGCGCGTTCGCTTCATCTACCGCCTCACCTCCCCATGCTCACGATCCTTTGCCGTGCTCGAATTCGTGTAGAACGAGGAGGCGGCCATGATTTGAATTGGGGAGAAGGTGCGGCCATTTTTTTTTATAGGATTTGGTTTCGAAGAAAACAAACGTGAATCCCTTTTTCTTCGGCCTGGAGGAAAGATATTTCCTAAAGATGGCTTCGGGTGCAAGCTAGAAAGAAATGACGTGATTGAGAAGGTGCAGACTTAGACCTTTAATTGATTTCATATAATCGAAGATTGAAAATATCTCGTTTAGCATTCTCGAAACCTCGAACTCCGAATCAAACATGCCAACAGACGTTATAAGGTTTTACCCACGTTCCGAACATAATGGAACGTGTTTTGGAGGCTAATTAGAACGTATGCGCGAGTTACGAAATTAATCGATTGATATTAATTTAAATCGATTAAAAGAAATCTAAGTGTTTCGAGCTATCAGGGTCAAACAACAACTCTGATTGCTCCGAAAATTGAAATCTGATAATAACTAGCTATTACGGATCCAATGGAACTGGTTTCGTCGAATTCCGAGACTGCGCCACGGAAGGCTGTTTAAAAAATATCGATTTAAACAATATATTATTAAAATTGAACAAATCACCCTTAAATTAAATTCCAATCATTCTACTATCTTCGGTATCATCACTAAAAATTTATAAGCCCTTAAATTATCTTAAATATGCTTAGAGGTTTTAGATTCGACAGTTTACCCAATTTTAATTATTAAATTCAATATTTAAACTATATAACTTAATGATTTAATTATCAAATAAATATTGAAATCTTGAATTCAAGTTAAAATTAACATTTAAATATTTTAACAGTTAAAATCGTTAGAAATTCTGGGTCGTCACAAAAGTAGTCAAAGTAGTTTAAATAGTTTAAATAGTTAAAATAGTTTGATGTAAAATAGTTTGAGTATTAAAAATGAGATATATATTAAAATGGTTTGAAAATTTAAATAATTTGAAAATTTCAAAAAGATGAATTTTAAAACAGTTTGTAGTAAAATAGTTTATAGTGAAAATAGTTCCAATTTTCAAAATATTTGTTTCCATTTCTTATAAATTTTGGCTGAGGTTAAAATTTCAATCAAATTGGTTCAATTTCAAATCTTATCATTCAAATCATCTTCAATCTCAAATTAATTGAAATCGATTCAATTTCGATTTCAATTCACTTCAACTACGAAATGTTCATTTTTAACATCAAATCCAATTCCATGTTCGATTCAATGGCATAAGTTTCAATTCATCTCCCATTTTAAACCATTTTAGTTCATATAGATTTCAAGTTTAATTCAATTTCGAACATTTCAAATCCAGCCCAAATTTGAAATATCAGTCCAAATTACTTTTAAAGATAAATTTTCAAAGTTCAAATAAAGCTTAAACCTTTAAAGCAATTCAATTTCCATAATTTAATATGTATATCGATTATAACATCAAATTATAAAATATATTCTTTAAATTATTTCTTTTACAAATTTCACTTCCATCATTTCAAAGCTTACATTTGAAAATAATTCAATCTTTATAAATTCGATTTTTATTTCATAAAGATAAAATCATTTAAATGGATTCAAATTCAAGAATTTAAAACCACTTAATTTAACCAATTAGGTGTTGTATATAATTTTCTATCCTATGGCCAAGTGATCAATTATTTCGATTTTAATTTCAGGGATGGATATATATCATTTCAATCCAAATCAAAATGTTATAGGTTTATGTCATTTCAACCCATTTCTTAATTTATTCGAATATAATTCAAATAACAATTTATATGCTATCAAATAATTTACAGGGTGATAACAGGATATATGTATGTATGTATGTATGTATAATAAATAAACATTCAATCATCCAAAATATCAACCAATAGCCATCCATCATATTCAATATCCAAAATAGTCAATATATCACAATGGTTAACTAGTTATCAATATCAGGTGTTTAACTAGCAATTCAATTTTGATATCAAATTTAACTCTCCATTACAAATTCCTAATAGTTTAGTTCATATGTCAATTTAAATGTCAGTTAAATTACCAAATAAAAGTCAATAAAAATAAATCACCTCATGATTTCGATCTAACTAACATCAGAATATTTTAGTATTATGTAAGCGGTTAAAAGAACTCGCCTTTATTTGAAACTGAAATTTCGCAGATTATCCAATTTAATGTTGTAACCTTCTTTAATACAATCGCAACGCAACTGATTTTCGCTCGAATCTAACCACGTAAGAAAACGTTATTCAGTAATTAGAGTAACGATATAATTAAAATATAACTAACTTAGATTAAATAAAAATTAAACTTAACCTATTTCTTCCATCTATTTGCGACCTCTAGGCTAACGCGCACGCAATGTTTTTCTTCTTGTTTTTTTCTTTTTTTATTGTTCGAATCTATCGCGCGCTAACACACGGTATGCCGTCGACCCCACGCAAGCGCACCTGCGTGCTGCCCCCAACGCAACCTTTACCAGCATCGTTGCCACGTGCACGCGTGAACAACGCATGAAACCCATTTTCGCTCATAGCCTCCTAGCCACTGCCTCTCTCCACTTTGGCTCGATTCAACTGGTAAATAGCTTCCTCTAATCGAGCTGAACAACATTGTTGTTGGAGTCAAAGCATAAAAATAAAGATTGTGTCGCGATTGCAGTAGGCCATTGGATGGAATTCATTTTAATGGCGGATGTTGATGTAATTTGGGGTTTAGCCAAATGAAAGAAGGTTAAGGACTATTTATAAAAAAAATCACGGCATTATTCATCTATGAAAATTTCGAATTCGAAATGAAGCGTTCCGCCTTGTGTCTATACGTTATACCTTTATTTCGAACACAGTGGAATATATATTGGGAGCCAATTTCATTATATTTAGAAGTTAGCTTTTCAAAATCTAACTATATTAATTTAAAGTTTTGAAAATAAATTCTATTCGTTTTTAAGCTCCCACGACCAAACATAAGTCCGATTGCTACAAAATTTGAGATCCTATAATAATTCATTATTACGGATTCGATGAAACTGAATTCATCAAAATTCAAGACAGTATCCAAAAAGACTACCTTTACATGTTAATTAAAAAGTGTAATTTCCAAAATCAATTTAATCATTTTTTAATCCACTTTTAAAATTCACTAACTCCATTTAAATTTTAAATAGAATTTAAATCAAGTTTTGAAATCCTTTTATTCATATTAAATTTATGATTCAATTATTTAAACAGTCCCAAGTATTAAATATAACGATTAAATTTTCATATAAATCACTATATTTGGAATATAAGTTATTTAACTTACAAATTTTGCTTTTAAAACAAATTCAATTAATAAAAGAACTACTTCCATTTTGCAATAATTCAACGTCTTTGCCATTACTTTATACACCAAAAATTTTTCACTTCTTACCAAATAAATATTTTCTTATTTCTGAAATTTATACTTATCAAAAATACAATTTCATATAAATAAACTTATGCTTTTACTTCTAATAAACATTCATTCTATTCTTTATTAACTTAACATTGACTATTTCGATTTCTTTTATCGATTACTTACAATTCAGTATCACTTAATTTACTTTGTAATTTAAGTTTTCATCTTTTATCTTATTGAATTTTGTTATTTAAATTTTATATCTAAGTTCATATTTAATAAATTACATTAATAAATCATTTAATTTTTACTTCTAACCATTTTTGTTTAATAATTATATTAAATTTAATAATTTAAAAAGTTAAAAATATGGATCGTTACAATCTCCCCCAATCAAAACTTTTCATCGTTGAAAAGGAATTAAGTAAGGAATCTAGCATTTGATATATATTACACTAAATAATTAACATACAAAACATTAAAATACTATTTGCAAAATCTTTACCATACTACACCACTCTGATATTGGCTTATTTGTAACGACCCTGAATTTCTGACCAAATTTAAAATTTAAGATATCAGTTATTTAGTATAAAATTTGAAATTTATATACGTTCTCAGTGAGCGTCCAAAATTCGAATATAAAATATGTCTAGTTAGTTATGAATGTGGAAAAAGTTTCGTCGCAAAATATCGAAGTAAAATTCGTTCACATTTTATTGCGTATTGTTTATTTTAAAGTGCGTAAATTTTCGTCTTTCGAATTTAGATATTTTTATACAGTAAGGTTGTAGAAAATATCTGATCGAAATGTCTCATTCTGTTTCATCTAATTTCATCATCGTCACTTCATTTAAATTGTTCGGTCAAACGAACAGCTTAATCGGCGTAAAATTTTGAGTTTGATAGAACCGTCGTACCGTCAATATCTTTGTACCGTTGTAAGCGCCTCGTCGCACCAATCAGAATTGTGTATTCATTTGTACAAATCGCAGTTCGGCGTAAACCGTCACACTAATTAATTTGCCCCAAAACGGACCGGTTAAATGAATATTCAGTCCATTTTCAGCCCAATCCAATTCACGTGATTGATTTTGAATAAAAACAAAATTTATTCTAGCCTAAAAATTTGTCAGCCCATTTGCATTCAAAATTTTGTAAACCCTATAGCTAAAGTAAATTGATTTGGGTGGTTGGCAGCTGATTTAATGGGCATGAAAAGATGAACAACAACTGATTTATGGCATGAAAAATGTACAACATATCTCGTAACTCACAAAAATTAATATCCCCTGTCTGATGGTTCCTGACCATTGGTATACCCAGCTGAAATATAAAAACTTCGTTGTTTATCTTCACTTGCCTCGTTTCTTCCATTTGCTACAAGTAACAAAACATACCACTTTGACCCCTCTCTCTCTCCTTTTCTCTTTTTATATTTTGTTTCTCCTCTCTGTCATGTTTAAAAAAAAAAAAAAAAATTGGCCTCTTACCTATGCCTGCTGTCACCAACGCACCCCTTCTTCCCCTCACTCGCGCCCAGCCCTACTCCCAAGCCATCTCTCCCCTCTTCCTCTTCCGGCTGATCAAACCCATGCTCGCCTGCGCCACATCGCACATACCGTGCCGCTCGCCTAACCCCTAATGCTGAAGATCACAGTTCCCCTCGCCTTCGCCACCCCGTCCTCACCACGTCGCCTTCGCCGCCTTCACCCTCGACTGGGCCTTTCCCCTGTACCGAGCCTTCCCCTCGCCTGCACCACCTCACACCCACCACGCACACCACCACAGTGACTTACCGCCACCACCTCCATAGGATCGCCAGCATAGCCTAGTTTCAACCGAGCCTGTGCTCCATGTTCCCTACCTGAGAATGTTTTGCAATGCATGCGTATACATAGTTTATATATATACATATTTTGAAACAGTTTCTTGTTTTTTTTCTTAAAAAAATAATGTTTCTTGTTTACAAACAGCCGAGCCCTGCACATGATTTCATGAAACCCATATTTTGTCGTTGCATATGTATATACATCGTGTATATATGTTTATAGTATGTGTATGGGTAGTAACAAATTTTCTTCTCTATTGTTGTATAGCAACTATCTGAAGTCATTTACCTTGCAGCTGCTTCCTCTCAGCTCCTTTTCTCTTTCTTTTTTGATTGGTAAGTGTGTGTGTGTGTATAATTATATATATATATATATATATATATATATATATGAATATTATATTGGAAGTTGATCCGATATTATTTTTTTGTCAATGGTTGCAGCTTGTTTGATTGTTCGTGCTTGTGTTGTGTTCGAGTCAAGTCTATTCGTGCCTCTTCATGCCTCTTCAATCAATTCTCTTTAACCACTAAAGGCGAATAAATTTCAAGACTTATATTATTATGCAATGATAATCAAGTTTTTTGATGATATTGATGATTGTTTAATGTTAATGTTGAATGTTTAATTGTTAACACATGAAGTGATAAGTAATATACACTTGAACTAGACGTATGGCAGCTAACATTTTAAATTTGACATGTATGTACATGAATTTGATTAAAGTAAAATCTGCACAGTATAACCTTTGAAATGCTTATTTTAGTCAACTAGAAAATATAGCCAGCGACACTTTGAAACAATGTAAATAAATTTCATATCGTGTAAATTTTGATGAAGTATGGACTTGAATTAAGTTGATAACATGTGTAGAATAGCATGAAATAATAGTGTAATTTACAGGGAATAATCTTTAATCTACATGAAATGATACTATAGATCTAGAAAAAATTGTATTACTTTACATGAAATGATAATGTAAAATTAATACAATTATTTCGAGATTATTTAAATTAATTATTGTGTTGTTGTTGATTGCTGTAATTGCTTGTTTATTTACTTTGACACTATCCCAGTTATCACACTGCAAGTTCCCTTTACTATATCTCTAATTTGAATTGAAATGAAATCGGGTTGAAATGATAAATACCCGAATAAAACACTTGACCCATGATAGAGAATTAAATAAGTAACCCGATTGGTCAAACGATTTGATTTGAAAAAAATAAGATTTGAATTAAAAGGAATAATGAGTGGGTTTAATTAAACTTGAAATTTTAATTCTAGTGAAATTAAAAGGTTAAATATTTGATAAATTGAAACAAATGTTAACAAATGTCTAATGAAAATTATGTTGTTTAAATTTAATAAATTGTTGAATTGAGTTTGTAAACTTACTTAATAACGAAATAAATTTGAAACTTGTTTACTTAAGAAATTTAGCTTGTGAGTATTTAATCAAATGAGTAAATAAGTAAAATTGAATTTCTTTAATAAGAAACAAAATTTGATTTATTAGTTGAATTGGATATAACTTTTGATTTAAGAATTTAATTGGTGAATTCAATTAAATTCAACTTGTGAGTTTGGATAAAATTTAGATCAACTTAAGTGAATGATTTAATCATGTAGAAATTAAATTGAATTTGTTTTAAAAGATAAATTAACTTAATTCAAAAGATTAGTGAATAGAACGCATATATGGAATTAAATCAATATTTGAATTGTTTTAAATTTAATTGAAATTGAATTGTGAAACCAAATAGAAATTTTAAATTGGAAATTAGAAACTTTGAAATTTGAATTATGGAAATTGTTATTGAAAGTCAAATGGAATGTTGACTTTCGAAGTCTAAGTAAAATTGATCTTGATTTTGAAAATTTATTAAATGGCCAATCGGCATAATAATTACGTAGTTATTAAAGAGATCGGGATCGGTTAGGGACATACTCTCTGTCTAAACCGAATGCCATTTCAATAACTATTATACGCGGAGTGTGATCTAGAATGAAGTGGTTGGAATGATGTATGTTGATGATTGAAGGAAGAGAGGATGACCTTGACATATGTGTCAAATTGGAAATGACTTAAACAGGAGTCGTGCCGGGCCAATGAGGTTAGCTACCTCTAGCGAACACATTTCTTCGTAAACTACTCATTACTTGTTTTTGATTGGTGCGCACCCTTGAATTTGGAGTGTTGTTTCACGGTGTTGCGATCGTTACGGCGATGCGTTCTCACCAGTCCGGATCAAGCAAACGGTAATTTCACTACCTTGGTTATTGCCTTATGTGCCTTGTCATACTTGTATCCCTATGCGCGACCACTACGATTTGTTTTGTGTTATACCTATGGAGCACTCCCTGAGAGCCCACTAGTTTACGGTGGAGTTCACTTGTGCTATATAGACTATGATGTTATATAAATGTGTTAAGGGGAATAATGGTAACGCCTTAACACTATTTTGATACTTTATATTACTATTAGACATTATCTACCTAGCGATACACTACTATATATAGATAGTTTAACGGATCCTAATAGTTGTTCATTACATTCATCTTTGTGTTATTATTATTTCAAAATTTGTGCCATATTATCTTGTATAAGAATATCGGTCCTGACTCGAGTGTTTGTTTGTGCTTATGCTTGGGTCAGTCTGAGGATTTCTTTTGCCGTGCTGCTTGGGAGTTGAAGACTTTGAAGGCTATCATTTATCTTTATCAGTATTGCTCTATTCTATTATGATACTTGTATCGGACATCTATGTATTTCTATTTCACCATTTGCTTGAGACGTTGTTGTATTTATTTTGTAGCTTCATGAACTACTATTATGACATTGTTATAATTCTGCTGCGTTATTCTGTTATATTGTATCTGTCTATGATTCTGTGGTGATTCTTGTTTATATACATATACTCCATTAATGATTCGTGTTTTGTATTATTTAAATTGACATGTGTGGATTATTGTCAACTTAAATGGTCCAAATATACGGGTTGTTACAGTTGGTATCGGAGCCTTGGTTCCCGAAAACCTTAGCTTATGGAGTTGTAAAGCTCATTAGATATAGGGTAACAATACCTTAGAATGAGGGGAATAATTTCACAATCTATATCCTTTTGATTCTATCCTCCTTATTGAATTCATTTGATTAGAACTTCCTTAAGTTCTATAAATTTCTATCTTTGATTGTGAATGGCTTTTGGTATTCCAGGATGAGTACCAGAAGGAATGCTAGAGGTAGGGGTAGAGGAAATGCTCCCGCACAACGTGCCCGAGCTCCAACAGTCAAGTTCTCTACTCTTAGCAAAGAGTACACCCATCTTGGCGACATTAAATTCTCTAGATCCGAGAGCATCATTAGAGCACAACAATGGCCGAAGATTCTAGAAAGGATCTTCACTGGTCTTGAGAATACTGACGCATAGTAGCGTTGATTGGTCGCTTGGCAGTATTAGGATGCGGCACAGGATTGGTGGGAGTCAGCAACCTCCCGTACTGATGAGGAAACTATCACCTAGGCCCAGTTTAGGTAAAATCTAACTGAAATTTCATCCAAATAATTCCTTCTGTCTCTTCGAATCTTAACTCATCTTTGTCTCGCTTGTGAATAGGGATTCTTTTTCGGCTCGGTGGATGCCAGCGGCCGGAAAGGCTTATCTCTATCGATCATTTATGGACCTCAAAAGGGTAACATGACTTTCTCCGAGTATGAAAGGATGTTTAACAAACTCTACAAGTTCAGACCTGGCTTGATTGATACACCACTTCTGAAACCGAGAAATTATTCATGGAGCGTGTCCACAGTATTATGATCTCCTCACAGCTCACGTCCATGGCACTTTCACCGAGCTGATGGATTATGCCCTTTGATATGATGGAAAGCCGAGGGGTGCATTAGTCACCAAGACACCAGTTGCTTAGCTGTCCTCTAGTCAGACTGGAAAGAGGAAGCCGAATTTTGAGCAGCAAAGGAAGAACTGGCAGAAGACAACCGGGCTAGGATACTCTCAGAAGAAGCCCATCGACTTATCCTCTATCACCTGCTTCAACTGCAATCAGAATGGTCATTACGCCAGGAGTTGCCCATCCCTAATGGGAGCCCCTATCCCGCCACCAGCTCAGATGGCCAAGAGAGATGTATGTCACATTTGCCTACAACCGGGACATTTCAAGAAAGATTGCCCTACCTAAAAGAAGGGTACCTCATCTGGAGTTTTTGCTATTACCACCCCTACCTTTGAAGTTCCGGATGACTAAGGTACATTACAGAGTACTTTTATGTTGCATACTTTACCCGTTAAAGTTCTATTTGATACTGGAGCAACACGTAGTTTCATATCTATCGATTTGTGTAATAAACTTGAATTGGAGTCCATTCTTGCCTCAACTTTCTTATGTGTATCAAATCCCATCGGAGGACCTGCTAACCTCAAAAGGGTATGCAAATATGTCATGCTTATGTATGGTATGCATCGTTTCACTTTAGATTTCTATGCCCTTGGATTCGAGACATTCGATATCCTATTAGGTGTTGATTGGCTACGAAAGTTAGACGCCGTTATCTCTTGCAAAGCTCGAACCATCTCTCTAATTGACAATGGGAGTAAACCTTTAGTTATTAAAGGTAAATCACCTCAGGAGTGTGCTGGAAGTTTTATATTCTCTCTTGACTCTCATCCGAATGATCTAAGCTCTACCCCGATTGTTCAGCATTTTCCTAATGTGTTTGGAGAAGTCAATTCTCTACCACCTCTGTGGGAAATCGAATTCCACATTGATCTTATTCCAGTTGCTTGACCAGTAATTCTCCCTCATAGGAGAATGGATCCTAAAAAGAAGGCAGAATTGAATGCTCAAATTGAAGATTTATTTGCTAAAGGCCTGATTAGGCAAAGTCATTCGGAATGGGGAGCTGCAGTTGTATTCGTCACAAAGTCAGTTGGTTCTCTCAGAATGTGTGTAGACTATAGAGTGGTAAATAAGCTCACACACAAGAACAGATATCCAATGTCCCGCACTAATGGTTTATTCGACCGGCTCCATGGAGCTAAAGTTTTCTCTCAGCTCGATCTTGTTACAGGTTTCCACCAACTCAGAATTGCTAAGGCGAGTATTCCTAAAACAACATTCTGTACGGATAATGGTTTCTTTGAATGGCTAGTTATGTCGTTCATCCTAACTAATGCCCCAGCTTATTTCATCGATTTGATGAATAAAGTTTTCCATGATATTCTTAACAAGTTTGTTCTTGTTTTCATCGATGATATTCTCGTCTTCTCTAAAGATGAGAAATAACGTAAGTCACATTTGCCTTTTGTCCTTGAAATTCTTGGTAGTCATCAGCTTAAAGCTAAGTTCTCAAAATGCCACTTTTGGAGAGATGAAGTTCGGTTTCTTGGCCATATTGTTTCGGAGAATGAGATTACGGTCGATCCAGCTAAGATCGTCGTAATCAATGTAAGTTCTGTCCTTATTTGTCATTTCTATCCTAACATCTTATCTCTTTCTAAACTTGAATCTTTTGAATTTGCAGGATTGGGAGACTCCCAAAACTCCTATAGATATTCGTAGCTTCTTGGGCTTGGCCGGCTATTATCATATATTTATAGAAAATTTTGCTCGGGTTCCCAAACCTCTCACCGCGCTAACCAGAAAGGATGTCCAGTTTAATTGGAATGAAAAGTGTGAATCGGCTTTCAACGAGATGAAGCGAAAGTTGACTTCGGCCCCAGTTCTTACAGTTGTTGACAGAAGTGAAGTTTTGACCGTCTATACTGATGCTTGCCGTGATGGATTAGGAGCAGTTTTAATGCATAATGGAAAGGTCACTGCTTATGTTGGTCATCAGTTAAAGACCCATGAAGCAAATTACGCAACTCATGAATTAGAGCTTCTTGCGGTTGCATTTGCTTTGAAGCTATGGAAGCATCATCTTTTGGGGACTAAAATCGAATTATTTATAGACCATAAGTCATTGAGATAAATTTTCTCACAGAAGAATCTGAACCAGAGACAAGTGCGATGGCTCGAATTCTTAGCTGCGTATGACCTCGATATGAACTACACCTTAGGAAAAGCAAACGTTGTAGCCAACGCTTTGAGCAGAAACAAAGCAATGTTATGTTATAATCTTGTAGAAGGAATGTTATTTCAGCTCGTTGTCTCCCAAGCTCTTATGGATCGCGTCATAGATAAGCAATACGAGGACACTTTGCTCTATCGTATCAAGGAAATAGTTCTCGGTAGATTTGGGAATGTTGATAGTAAAATGGGTGCACAAGTTGATAGTAATGGAGTTTTGAGGATCGACAATCGAATTAGTGTTCCAAATGTTGATGGTTTAAGATAGGAAGCTGTAACGACCCGGAATTTTAGGCAATAAGAATTTAATAATTTGTGTAAATAATTCAATTGGTTTGACAATTTTTCTTTGGAATTTTAATTTAAACCGATGAATTTATTCTTTTTATGGTTAATAAATATTTAATTTGTTAATAGTAATCAATATCTTTCTGACAATTTAAATTTGATAAGAATTGTTTTTCTAAGCTAATCAGATTTTATTCTGTTTATAATATATACAATTGATATATATATATATATATTATGAATAGAAGAGCTTTTGTTTTTAATTAAAGATAAACTTTCAAATTATAATATATATGTATGTATATGTTATAGTTTGAGTTGTTTTGAGATTTAATTTTAATCTATTGATAATTTAGTTATGAATGAATATTGTAATTGGAGCTTTGTTTTAATTTTAAAAGTTACTTCAAAGATTTATTCAATTTGTAAGATAATTATTTATTTTAAATATGATAGTTTATAAAGAAATTTATCAATGTTTTATTTATGCTTTCTTTAAAGTGTTTAAATTTTAATGGTTAAAAATGTATATGTATAAGTTTTAGATTTTAAATACATATATAGGAATTATTTGCATTTTTATTAGTTTAGAATATTTTCTTTTAAAGGGAAAACTTATATTTATTTATAAAGTAAATTTATATTCACATATATAAGAATTTATTTGTTTAGTAACTTAAATAAGAAAGCTTATATTTCTTTTAAATTAAATGAAAATCTATTAAATATACTTAAATACACGTGTAAACATGTTAATCTTTTAAATAACATGTGTTGGTAGATTAAGCTAATTGAATGACAAGTGTCTTCATTTTTTTGAATTTTTCTTTCCATAATTTTTAAAAACCTAACATATGAAGAAAACTAGTTTTATTTTCTCAAACACTTTCATTTTTCCTCAGTTCAAATTCTTCTCTTTCTTGACTAAATCAAAATCTGAAACTAAAATCTCCAAGCAAAATGAAACTGCAAAATCATAATCCAAAAACAAATCTGGAAAACTCCAATTCTTCAGCAACTTCAAATCTGCATTTCAAAGTAAAGTATCAACCTGTAATTCAATTTAAAAACCTGCAACTTAAACAAAGAGTCAACCTGCAAACCAAAAGATGTTCAACTCAGCAAGTTTAATTCAACCTGCAATCTGCAGTTTCAAACATACAAGTGTTTAACAGCAATGTCTGGAAAATTTCAAAGCCAGGAAAGGAAATAAAACTTGTTCTCTGCAATCTTCTCTGCTCTGTATACAAAATGGTGAGTAAATATGTTTTAAAAACAGTTTAACCTAATGTATGAGTTAATCTTTGAATTAATATTAGTATTTCATGAAGATCACTCGGTATTTGTTATTGAATAAATAGAAAGGTTTATATATAAGTAAAAACCTGTGTAGATACCCTGTTTCTATTTCAAAATAGGATCTGATTCAAAAATTTAAAACCCTAATAACATCATCAATTGTATTTGATGATTATATGAATGGTGTATGTTAATGTTTGATAGAAATTTTGGAGTAGTTTCTGTAATTCTAAATTTACAAATAATCTGCAAAATGGAAAACACAGTGAAATTATGATGCATGTTAAAAATCAATTATCTTGTTTTCTATTTTGGATTCTGTGGGTATGTTAAGAACCAAAAATGTTGATTTTTAAAGTTCACATCATAATTTTTAGTTGTGAAATTTGGGTGAATTTCTGTTTTGAGCATTTTTGCAGTTTTTGGTGATTTCTGTGAATTTATACAATAATTTGATTTATAATTTTGGGAGAAGCTTGTTTTCATGTTAGAGATTTAGGGAAAAATATAATTAAAATTTTAAAATGTTTAATTTGTATGAAATTTAACAAACTAGGGTTTTAGGTGGGTTTCTGTTCGAGTTTACTGTAAAGACATTCGCGACATTGGTGGTGATTCGAGTTGGTTCATTCTTGGTGAGGAGTCCTGTTTGGGTGGTGGGAGTTCATAGCCGGAGTGGGGAGGCGTAAGGTGGTCGGCGCCGTGGGTGTTGGGAGTGTTTTACTGGTGACTGCAGTTGAATTGTGGGTTCGAACAGCTCAATTTTCGTATGAGCTCGAATCAATGGGTTTTGGGTTTGGGATCGTACTCGCATGTGTATTCGGGACTGTAGTGGATCGGCGCGTTGATCGTTGGCGGCCGGAGTTGAGTGGACAGTACACAGGTGGACGTGTGTTCACAGCTTGGATCTGGAATTGAGATGTTGGAGGAAGATGAAGGTCGACTCGGAGTAATGTTCGTGTCTTCATCGTGTTCGTCTCGAAGGAGAAGGGGAATTGAGTTGCTTCGGGGTTGACGCGAGTGATCCCTAGGTTTGTACTCGGGTTTTTGGGAATGCATTTCTGGTTTTTACTGGGCAATGTTTTAAAGTTTATAGGTTAAACTATACAACAGTTTTATATAAAGGAAATAAATGAAACTCTAAACTGGTTGTTTTAAAATTTAATGATAATCAAATTCATAAAGTATAAGTTGCGATTATTAATTATTTCAATTTAAATTTATTTAAAGGGATTTCATATTGGAAGCAATTTAATTACATTTTGGTTTTCAATTTTGAAAGGGTATTTTGAATTTAAAAATTTAATCAAAGGTTAAGTAATGATTTTAAAACTAAGTTTTAATTAGATAACTTAAAGCATTTTCAATTTGAATTTGATTTCTAAATCCTTTATTTTCAAATAAGAATAAGATTTTAATATTAAAACCAAATTGAATAATTTGTTTTTGAATTGTTTAAGCTTAATCGGTTTCAAATAACTTATTTATAAAGATAAATAATGTTAAATTATTCTGATATGAAATTAAGAATACTTAATAAATATGATTTGTTAATTAAGATTAATATTCTCTTAATAAATTTAGGATTTTGAATTATAAGATGTTAATTAATTAATTGTTTAATTAATTTTAAATGATAATTTAATTATTTATTTAATAATCACTTAATTATGGATTAATAAGTATAATTACTTAATAAAGTAATTAATGATTAATTGTTGAATGTAATTAAGGAAGTTAATTATTTATGGAAGTAATTAATGACAATTACTTATGGAGTAATTGGTTGAAGAGATTATTGGTTAATCACTTGATAATATTAATTAAAGAATTAATTAATTATTTTAAAATTAATTAATTATGGAATAATTAATTAATTAAAGTATTAAGAATTATTTAAGGATGGATTAATTAAGGAAGTAATTAAGATTTATTAATGAAAGTAATTAGAGATAATTACTTATGTAAGTGATTAAGAGTTAATTACTTAATTATTTTAGTTAATTAATTAAAGTGATTAAGTAATAAATGAATGAGTTTAACTTAAGACTAATTACCAAGTGTAATTAATTAAAATATAATTAATTAATTTAGTAATTAAAAAAAGGGATTAATTGTTAATTTAATTTGGTTAATAATTACTTAATGAAGTAATTGAGGATTAATTAATTGAATTAATTAATCAAGGATTAAAATAATTAAGTTAAAAGTTAATTAATTTAATTGAGTAATTACAAATTGTTAATTACTAATTATGACTAATTAGTTAATTAATTATAAGTTAATTATTTAATTAATTAAAGTAATTATTAATTAATAATGATTAATTAATTAATGTAATTAATAAAAGTAATTAATTAAAAAGTGATTAATTAATTGTAATTAATTAAGGTTTAATGTAATTAATTATAGTTAATTAATTAATGAATAATCATTAATTTTTGTAATTAATGATAGTAATTAAAGGTTAATTACTGAATATGATTAAGTATAATTACTTGAATGTAATTAATTGAGGATTAATCAAAGGAAGATTAATTAAGGAAGATCATTAGAGATGATTAATTTATTTATTTGGAATAAATAAATGAAGAATGATTTAAGTAATCCAATTGATTAGAGTTAATCAATTCTGTTGTGGATGAATGATTAATATTGGATGTTGATTGATATTGGTTGATATTGGTTGATACTGGATATCTCTGTTGTGATATGCTGCTTGGTAAAGATGAATGGTAGTATGAATTATCTGTTATGATAATATAATTCATCTATCTATTTATATATCATCCTGTATATATAAGTTAAACTGTTTAAACCCTTAAGTACAACTTGGACATTAAAATGGCGTTTGGTTTCGGTGAGACCGGGATCGGGTTTCCATATTTGGATATCCGAAAACCACATCGATTCCAATTAAACGTTAGGTCGTTAATCCAAGTGGAGCAAGTGAAGACTCGAGGTGTAAGGGCTATACGTCAGTATAACTCTGTGGGTGATTCCGTAATGAGTTTGACGGAATAGTGCTTATAGATTCGAGATGGCGAATCAGAATGCAAGGACTATGGTCGTTGACTCTGAGGGTGATTCCAATAATGAGTGCAACGAGATAGTGCCTTCGGTTTCGTTCGAACCCGGAACGAACTTGTATGGATTGAATTCTTTCAGCACATCGTCAGGTGGACGATGAGCATTCTAAGATTTGATGTCCTATAAAGGTAATCGGAACCTCAAGCCTCATCAACCGGGAATGACTAAAACAGGGGAGGTGAAGCAAGGCTTCGTGGGTAGCTCCCACTGGAGAGCAAAATACATCCCTGTCTAGAGGTCCCTTTCTATGTCGGCTTAGTGTGTGGTTGGTCGCGCCAACTACGGGGTGGTCTTGTTCGGGACTGTCCAGTAAGGGATGGTTCCGGCCTTGTGTTGCAGGGGATGAAGGGAGTAATCCTCGGTACGGTGATCTAGGCCACGTACTGTGACGGGCGGTACCCCAGTAGCCCTGCCATTGATGGAAACCCATTTTCCCTACGAGACCCTACGGTTTTGTTTGTATTACCCACTTTTGTGGCTAGTAGCTGGAATTTAATAGATGTAACAATTTCGGCTATTTCTTATTTACTTGAAAACCCTAGACACTATTATAATATCACTGGATTTCCTATCAAATGTTTTGGTTAGCGTAAGGTAAAAACTTTTCCATGTTTATGTGTGGGAAGTCTTACGTGATACCTTTTATTTTCAAAGGTTTTCTAAAGTTAAGCAATTTTAACCCGTTTACTCAAACCAGACCCCTGTCTGACCCGAGTGTTTATTTTCTGTTTTATTAAACTCTTGGGTACTCATATTATGTATGAGTAGTCAAGTGATTCAGGTTAGCTTGACGAATTCTGGAGAAGTAATGGAGCAGGAGGCTTTGACGTGTAGTTATATATATTGGTTCCGCTGTGTTTGGTATCTGTTTCTTCTGTTGTACTTGAGTTGTATGAATTAGGCAGATGTTATAACTGTCTAATATGTGTTGTATAGTTGTGTACTCTGATGTAATGAGGTACTATGTAATATTTTATGTTAATTATTATATTTTATTCGTTCCGTTGTGAGTTCTCTTATGTTGTTTGTGTTCTTCTTTCTCTTTCTTTTCTTCTTCTATCCCTTTCTTTTTTAATGATGACGCGATTTTCTGGGAGTAGAAAGTCGGGTCGTCACATTTGGTATCAGAGCATTAGGCTCTAAAGTGTGTCTTTCTTTAGGGAGCTTTAGGTTGAGTGAATACCTAGGCTCTATAGTAGTGTCTTTCTTGAGGGAGCGTACTTGTAATTTTTATATATAACTATATTTATATATATATATATATAGTTCTACCTGTCTGTTGGGTTATCTGTTTGGATTTTCCAACATAAGTTTAGAGGTAGATGGAGTAGTGGTGTTTGTGGGTAACACAACTACCACAGATGGAAGAGGTTCCATATGTTTGAGGTTGGAAGTTTTTGTCGAGACTATAGACCTAATAACGTCTCGAATAAGATTTTTAGTTTGGGGAAGGATTTCTCTGATATCCGAAGGGAATCTTTTGAAGATTCGGAGTGTATCTTTGGAATGTAAGTTTGGATTTTGCTTGGGTAAGTGAATTTTTTTTCTATTGTTTGGATTTGTTGGAAGTGCAATAGTAAGTGATGATATCTTGGTAACTGCGTAATGAGATGCAGTATCCTTGGATATTTTCTGAAGGTGTCTTCTTTGGTAGCAGTTTTAGAAGTGGTTGAGGAGCGGTCTTTACCTGCTGCAGGGAAGACCCGTCTGTGTATAAGTTGTTTGGATCTTTAGTAAGGAGTTTGGCTGTTTTGGAATATAAGACTAAGGTCTATAAGTTATTTATTTGACATGGTCTCATTTGTTATTCCTTAAGGAAAGCGAGTTGTGGACGCTTGGCTTGGAGCCCGAGTTTCTTTTGGAATGTCTGCCATCTTGGAAGTCAGTTGTGTGGTTTTTTGATGGTTTTGGGTTTTGAGAAGCCTTTGGATTTGAAGTCTTTGGTTAGCTGTGGTGGTAGTGCAACTCGAAGTGTTCGGTGCGCTGACGAAGAGATCTTTTAGCCTTGTTGTATCATCGAGGGAGTGTTTGGAAGCAGCAGTGTTGATTGTTTCTCCGATGATTCAGGAATCTTTGTGGTTCTCTTTCAGCAGTCCGGGCTGAAGGTAGTGAAGTTTTCTTGAAAGGTTAACCTGGTTTGGAAAAGCTTTAGGCTGTTCTAATTAGTAAAGAGAGGACATTTTCTTTGGAATCCGAACTAGGTAGGATCGCAGAAGCGACTTGCGATTAGTTTGGGAATTTTTCTTGAGCAATCTTTTTTTTTGAGGCTGAGAGTTCTCATGTGGAAGTAAGAGCTGCTGGAGTATTCTGAAGTTTGTCTACATCTGGAGATGAGTTCCATATTTGTTTTGGTTCCAGAAGCGATTTTGGTCGTTAGCCTAGTAGGATGGTTCTTGGAGAAAGCAGAGTTGGTGTAGCAACTCAGATATTTTTGGAAATGGGAATTGGACTGATATAGTTTTGGAATAGGATTCTGTTTTGAGGTTGTGTGACTGAGTCAGATGAGTCACTCAGATTTTTATGGATTTAATGAACAAGTTTTCTAGATATATTGGATAAGTTTGTATTCGTGTTCATCAACAGTATTCTCATCTATTTCTGAATCAGAGTTGTGTGCAAAGGAAGCGAGGTAGCTGATGTGCAAGAAAGGAAGTAAGTTCTGTTTTCTATTGTTTGAGTAATAGAGCTTGAATTCTGGATTTCGACGGATTTTGGAAGACTTTTCTGTTGAATAGGGTCTAGGAACTGCTTTGCTTTGGTCTAGTGGTTTCTGGAATTATCAGCATAGATTGAGCTCATCGGGAAGAGTTTGGTAGTCCAAGATTATCTGTTGAGTTACAGATATGAGATAAGGAGTTTGGTATTCGAAGTTGGAGACTTCAGTGTTGTTAAAATTCTCTGGTTAAGAGAACAGATATTGGATAGGATTGGTTGGTTAGTGCTGAAGCATTTGAGGATTTCTTATCTGTGTTTTGATAGGATGAGATTGAATTGCTAGTTTGGATAGCTGGAATTCATTTTGTAACACGTGTCTCTGAGGGAGTACGTGTATGATTCATTATTGGTTGTTGAATCTGTAGTTCAGTTGGAGTTGGATTTAGAAGTTGAGCTGGATTTGAGAGTAGTATGATGTTCTGTTCAGATTAAAGGATATAGAGATGAGTGGAGCTCTGGATTTTGGCAGTATAGTTAGTTTGTTGGCTTTTGTTGAGCGAGTCTCCCGGTGATTTATACTTGGGGGAAACTCGAGATAGTATTAGAGACTTATTCTGATTTGTGTCAGGATAATTAGTTAGGCTTAGCTCTATCGATCATTTATGGACCTCAAAAGGGTAACATGACTTTCTCCGTGTATGAAAGGATGTTTAACAAACTCTACAAGTTCAGACCTGGCTTGATTGATACACCACTTCTGAAACCGAGAAATTTATTCATGGAGCATGTCCATAGTATTATGATCTCCTCACAGCTCACGTCCATGGCACTTTCACCGAGCTGATGGATTATGCCCTTTGATTTGATGGAAAACCGAGGGGTGCATTAGTCACCAAGACACCAGTTGCTTAGCTGTCCTCTAGTCGGACTGGAAAGAGGAAGCCGAATTTTGAGCAGCAAAGGAAGAACTGGCAGAAGACAACCGGGCTAGGCTACTCTCAGAAGAAGCCCATCGACTTATCCTCTATCACCTGCTTAAACTGCAATCAGAATGGTCATTACGCCAGGAGTTGCCCATCCCTAATGGGAGCCGCTATCCCGCCACCAGCTCAGATGGCCAAGAGAGATGTATGTCACATTTGCCTACAACCGGGACATTTCAAGAAAGATTTCCCTACCTAAAAGAAGGGTACCTCATCTGGAGTTTTTGCTATTACCACCCCTACCTTTGAAGTTCAGGATGACTAAGGTACATTACAGAGTACTTTTATGTTGCATGCTTTGCCCGTTAAAGTTCTATTTGATACTGAAGCAACACGTAGTTTCATATCTATTGATTTGTGTAATAAACATGAATTGGAGTCCATTCTTGCCTCAACTTTCATATGTGTATCAAATCCCACCGGAGGACCTGCTAACCTCAAAAGGGTATGCAAATATGTCATGCTTATGTATGGTATGCATCGTTTCACTTGAGATTTCTATGTCCTTGATTCGAGACATTCGATATCCTGTTAGGTGTTGATTGGCTACGAAAGTTAGACACCGTTATCTCTTGCAAAGCTCGAACCATCTCTCTAATTGACAACGGGAGTAAACCTTTAGTTATTAAAGGTAAATCACCTCAGGAGTGTGCTGGAAGTTTTATATTCTCTCTTGACTCTCATCCGAATGATCTAAGCTCTACCCCAATTGTTCAACATTTTCCTAATGTGTTTGGAGAAGTCAATTCTCTACCACCTCTGTGGGAAATCGAATTCCACATTGATCTTATTCCAGGTGCTTGACCAGTAGTTCTCCCTCATAGTAGAATGGATCCTAAAAAGAAGGCAGAATTGAATGCTCAAATTGAAGATTTATTTGCTAAAGGCTTGATCATGCAAAGTCATTCGGAATGGGGAGCTGCAGTTGTATTTTTCACAAAGTCAGTTGGTTCTCTCAGAATGTGTGTAGACTATAGAGAGATAAATAAGCTCACACACAAGAACAGATATCCAATGCCCCGCACTAATGGTTTATTCGACCGGCTCCATGGAGCTAAAGTTTTCTCTCAGCTCGATCTTGTTACAGGTTTCCACCAACTCAGAATTGCTGAGGCGAGTATTCCTAAAACAACATTCCGTACGGGTAATGGTTTCTTTGAATGGCTGGTTATGCCGTTCAGCCTAACTAATGCCCCAGCTTATTTCATCGATTTGATGAATAAAGTTTTCCATGATATTCTTAACAAGTTTGTTCTTGTTTTCATCGATGGCATTCTCGTCTTCTCTAAAGATGAGAAATAACGTAAGTCACATTTGGCTTTTGTCCTTGAAATTCTTCGTAGTCATCAGCTTAAAGATAAGTTCTCAAAATGCCACTTTTGGAGAGATGAAGTTCGGTTTCTTGGCCATATTGTTTCGAAGAATGAGATTACGGTCGATCCAGCTAAGATCGTCGTAATCAATGTAAGTTCTGTCCTTATTTGTCATTTCTATCCTAACATCTTATCTCTTTCTAAACTCGAATCTTTTGAATTTGCAGGATTGGGAGACTCCCAAAACTCCTATAGATATTTGTAGCTTCTTGGGCTTGGCCGACTATTATCATATATTTACAGAAAATTTTGCTCGGGTTCCCACACCTCTCACCGCATTAACCAGAAAAGAAGTCAAGTTTAATTGGAATGAAAAGTGTGAATCGGCTTTCAATGAGATGAAGCAAAAGTTGACTTCGGCCCCAGTTCTTACCGTTGTTGACAGAAGTGAAGTTTTGACCGTCTATACTGATGCTTGCCGTGATGGATTAGGAGCAGCTTTAATGCATAATGGAAAGGTCATTGCTTATGTTGGTCATCAGTTAAAGACCCATGAAGAAAATTACGCCACTCATGAATTAGAGCTTCTTGCGGTTGTATTTGCTTTGAAGCTATGGAAGCATCATCTTTTGGGGACTAAAATCGAATTATTTACAGGCCATAAGTCATTGAGATAAATTTTCTCACAGAAGAATCTGAACCAGAGACAAGTGCGACGGCTCGAATTCTTAGCTGCGTATGACCTCGATATGAACTACACCCTAGGAAAAGCAAACGTTGTAGCCAACGCTTTGAGCAGAAACAAAGCAATGTTATGTTATAATCTTGTAGAAGGAATGTTATTTCAGCTCGTTGTCTCCCCAACTCTTATGGATTGCATCATAGATAAGCAATACGAGGACACTTTCCTCTATCGTATCAAGGAAATAGTTCGCGGTAGATTTGGGAATGTTGATAGTAAAATGGGTGCACAAGTTGATAGTAATGGAGTTTTGAGGATCAACAATCGAATTAGTGTTCCAAATGTTGATGGTTTAAGATAGGAAGCTGTAACGACCCGAAATTTTATGCAATAAGAATTTAATAATCTGTGTAAATAATTAAGGTGGTTTGATAATTTTTCTTTGGAATTTTAATTTAAACTGATGAATTTATTCTTTTTATGGTTAATAAATATTTAATTTGTCAATAGTAATCAATATCTTTCTGACAATTTAAATTTGATAAGAATTGTTTTCCAAAGCTAATCAGATTTTATTCTGTTTATAATATATACAATTGATATATATATATATATATTGTGAATAGAAGAGCTTTTGTTTTTAATTAAAGATAAACTTTCAAATTATAATATATATGTATGTATATGATATAGTTTGAGTTGTTTTGAGATTTAATTTTAATCCATTGATAATTTAGATATGAATGAATATTTTAATTGGAGCTTTGTTTTAATTTAAAAAGTTAATTCAAAGATTTATTCAATTTATAAGATAATTATTTATTTTAAATATGATAGTTTATAAAGAAATTTATCAATGTTTTATTTATGCTTTCTTTAGAGTGTTTAAATTTTAATGGTTAAAAATGTATATGTATAAGTTTTAGATTTTAAATACATATATAGGAATTATTTGCATTTTTATTAGTTTAGAATATTTTCTTTTAAAGGGAAAACTTATATTTATTTATAAAGTAAATTTATATTCACATATATAAGAATTTATTTATTTAGTAACTTAAATAAGAAAGCTTATATTTCTTTTAAATTAAATGAAAATCTATTAAATATACTTAAATACATGTGTAAACATGTTAATCTTTTAAATAACATGTGTTGATAGATTAAGCTAATTGAATGACAAGTGTCTTCATTTTTTTGAATTTTTCTTTCCTTAATTTTTATAAACCTAACATATGAAGAAAACTAGTTTTTTTTTCTCAAACACTTTCATTTTTCCTCAGTTCAAATTCTTCTCTTTCTTGACTAAATCAAAATCTGAAACTAAAATCTCCAAGCAAAATGAAACTGCAAAATCATAATCCAAAAACAAATCTGGAAAACTACAATTCTTCAGCAACTTCAAATCTGCATTTCAAAGTAAAGTATCAACCTGTAATTCAATTTAAAAACCTGCAACTTAAACAAAGAGTCAACCTGCAAACCAAAAGAAGTTCAACTCAGCAAGTTTAATTCAACCTGCAATCTGCAATTTCAAACATACAAGTGTTTAGCAGCAATGTCTGGAAAATTTCAAAGCCAGGAAAGGAAATAAAACGTGTTCTCTAAAATCTTCTCTGCTCTGCATACAAAATGGTGAGTAAATATGTTTTAAAAACAATTTAACCTAATGTATGAGTTAATCTTTGAATTAATATTAGTATTTCATGAAGATCACTCAGTATTTGTTACTGAATAAATAGAAAGGTTTATATATAAGTAAAAACCTGTGTAGATACCCTGTTTCTATTTCAAAACAGGATCTGATTCAAAAATTTAAAACCCTAATAACATCATCAATTGTCTTTGACGATTATATGAATGGTGTATGTTAATGTTTGATAGAAATTTTGGAGTAGTTTCCGTAATTCTAAATTTACAAATAATCTGCAAAATGGAAAACACAGTGAAATTATGATGCATGTTAAAAATCAATTATCTTGTTTTCTGTTTTGGATTCTGTGAGTATGTTAGGAACCAAAAATGTTGATTTTTAAAGTTCACATCATAATTTTTAGTTGTGAAATTTGGGTGAATTTCTGTTTTGAGCATTTTTGCAGTTTTTGGTGATTTCTGTGAATCTATACAATAATTTGATTTATAATTTTGGGAGAAGCTTGTTTTCATGTTAGAGATTTAGGGAAAAATATAATTAAATTTTTCAAATGTTTAATTTGATCGAAATTTAACAAACTAGGGTTTTAGGTGGGTTTCTGTTCGAGTTTACTTTAAAGACATTCGCGACATTGGTGGTGATTCGAGTTGGTTCATTCTTGGTGAGGAGTCGTGTTTGGGTGGTGGGAGTTCATAGCCGGAGTGGGGAGGCGTAAGGTGGTCGGCGCTGTGGGTGTTGGGAGTGTTTTACTGGTGACTGCAGTTGAATTGTGGGTTCGAACATCTCAATTTTCGTATGAGCTCGAATCAATGGGTTTTGGGTTTGGGATCGTACTCGCATGTGTATTCGTGACTGTAGTGGATCGGCGCGTTGATCGTTGGCGGCCGGAGTTGAGTGGACACGTACACAGGTGGACGTGTGTGCACAGCTTGGATCTGGAATTGAGATGTTGGGGGAAGATGAAGGTCGACTCGGAGTAATGTTCGTGTCTTCATCGTGTTCGTCTCGAAGGAGAAGGGGAATTGAGTTGCTTCGGGGTTGACGCGAGTGATCCCTAGGTTTGTACTCGGGTTTTTGGGAATGCATTTCTGGTTTTTACTGGGCAATGTTTTAAAGTTTATAGGTTAAACTATACAACAGTTTTATATAAAGGAAATAAATGAAATTCTAAACTGGTTGTTTTAAAATTTAATGATAATCAAATTCATAAAGTATAAGTTGCAATTATTAATTATTTCAATTTAAATTTATTTAAAGGGATTTCATATTGGAAGCAATTTAATTACATTTTGGTTTTCAATTTTAAAAGGGTATTTTGAATTTAAAAATTTAATCAAAGGTTAAGTAATGATTTTAAAACTAAGTTTTAATTAGATAACTTAAAGCATTTTCAATTTGAATTTGATTTCTAAATCCTTTATTTTCAAATAAGAATAAGATTTTAATATTAAAACCAAATTGAATAATTTGTTTTTGAATTGTTTAAGCTTAATCGGTTTCAAATAACTTATTTATAAAGATAAATAATGTTAAATTATTCTGATATGAAATTAAGAATACTTAACAAATATGATTTGTTAATTAAGATTAATATTCTCTTAATAAATTTAGGATTTTGAATTATAAGATGTTAATTAATTAATTGTTTAATTAATTTTAAATGATTAGTTAATTATTTATTTAGTAATCACTTAATTATGGATTAATAAGTATAATTACTTAATAAAGTAATTAATGATTAATTGTTGAATGAAATTAAGGAAGTTAATTATTTATGGAAGTAATTAATGACAATTACTCACGGAGTAATTGGTTGAAGAGATTATTGGTTAATCACTTGATAATATTAATTAAAGAATTAATTAATTATGGAATAATTAATTAATTAAAGTATTAAGAATTATTTAAGGATGGATTAATTAAGGAAGTAATTAAGATTTATTAATGAAAGTAATTAGAGATAATTACTTATGTAAGTGATTAAGAGTTAATTACTTAATTATTTTAGTTAATTAATTAAAGTGATTAATTAATAAATGAATGAGTTTAACTTAAGACTAATTACCAAGTGTAATTAATTAAAATATAATTAATTAATTTAGTAATTAAAAAAAAGGGATTAATTGTTAATTTAATTTGGTTAATAATTACTTAATGAAGTAATTGAGGATTAATTAATTGAATTAATTAATCAAGGATTAAAATAATTAAGTTAAAAGTTAATTAATTTAATTGAGTAATTACAAATTGTTAATTACTAATTATGATTAATTAGTTAATTAATTATAAGTTAATTATTTAATTAATTAAAGTAATTATTAATTAATAATGATTAATTAATTAATGTAATTAATAAAAGTAATTAATTAAAAAGTAATTAATTAAAAAGTGATTAATTAATTGTAATTAATTAAGGTTTAATGTAATTAATTATAGTTAATTAATTAATGAATAATCATTAATTTTTGTAATTAATGATAGTAATTAAAGGTTAATTACTGAATATGGTTAAGTATAATTACTTGAATGTAATTAATTGAGGATTAATCAAAGGAAGATTAATTAAGGAAGATCATTAGAGATGATTAATTTATTTATTTGGAATAAATAAATGAAGAATGATTTAAGTAATCCAATTGATTAGAGTTAATCAATTCTGTTGTGGATGAATGATTAATATTGGATGTTGATTGATATTGGTTGATATTGGTTGATACTGGATATCTCTGTTGTGATATGCTGCTTGGTAAAGATGAATGGTAGTATGAATTATCTGTTATGATAATATAATTCATCTATCTATTTATATATCATCCTGTATATATAAGTTAAACTGTTTAAACCCTTAAGTACAACTTGGACATTGAAATGGCATTTGGTTTCGGTGAGACGGGGATCGGGTTTCCATATTTGGATATCCGAAAACCACATTGATTCCAATTAAACGTTTGGTCGTTAATCCAAGTGGAGCAAGTGAAGACTCGAGGTGTAAGGGCTATACGTCAGTATAACTCTGTGGGTGATTCCGTAATGAGTTTGACGGAATAGTGCTTATAGATTCGAGATGGCGAATCAGAATGCAAGGACTATGGTCGTTGACTCTGAGGGTGATTCCAATAATGAGTGCAACGAGATAGTGCCTTCGGTTTCGTTTGAACCCGGAACGAACTTGTATGGATTGAATGCTTTCAGCACATCGTCAGGTGGACGATGAGCATTCTAAGATTTGATGTCCTATAAAGGTAATCGGAACCTCAAGCCTCATCAACCGGGAATGGCTAAGACAGAGGAGGTGCAGCAAGGCTTCGTGGGTAGCTCCCTCTGGAGAGCAAGATACATCCCTGTCTAGAGGTCCCTTTCTATTTCGGCTTAGTGTGTGGTTGGTCGCGCCAACTACGGGGTGGTCTTGTTCGGGACTGTCCGGTAAGGGATGGTTCCGGCGTTGTGTTGCAGGGGATGAAGGGAGTAATCCTCGGTACGGTGATCTAGGCCACGTACTATGACGGGCGGTACCCCAGTAGCCCTGCCATTGATGGAAACCCATTTTCCCTACGAGACCCTACGGTTTTGTTTGTGTTACCCACTTTTGTGGCTAGTAGCTGGAATTTAATAGATGTAACAATTTCGGCTATTTCTTATTTACTTGAAAACCCTAGACACTATTATAATATCACCGGATTTCCTATCAAATGTTTTGGTTAGCGTAAGGTAAAAACTTTTCCATGTTTATGTGTGGGAAGTCTTACGTGATACCTTTTCTTTTCAAAGGTTTTCTAAAGTTAAGCAATTTTAACCCGTTTACTCACACCAGACCCCTGTCTGACCCGAGTGTTTATTTTCTGTTTTATTAAACTCTTGGGTACTCATATTATGTATGAGTAGTCAGGTGATACAGGTTAGCTTGACGAATTCTAGAGAAGTAATGGAGCAGGAGGCTTTGACGTGTAGTTATATATATTGGTTCCACTGTGTTTGGTATATGTTTCTTCTGTTGTACTTGAGTTGTATGAATTAGGCAGATGTTATAACTGTCTAATATGTGTTGTATAGTTGTGTACTCTGATGTAATGAGGTACTATGTAATATTTTATGTTAATTATTATATTTTATTCGTTCCGCTGTGAGTTCTCTGATGTTGTTTGTGTTCTTCTTTCTCTTTCTTTTCTTCTTCTATCCCTTTCTTTCTTAATGATGACGCGATTTTCTGGGAGTAGAAAGTCGGGTCGTCACAGAAGCGCTTAGATAAAACCATGAATCCTCGCTTTCATTTCATCCAGGGGTCACGAAAATGTTTCAGAATATGAAGAGGATATATTAGTGGAGTGGGTTAAAACGCGATATCTCTACCTATGTTAGTAGATGCACAACCGTCAACAAGTTAAGGCCGATCACAGAAAGATGGCAGGACTGCTTCAACCTTTAGAGATCCCATGACGGAAGTGGGAGCAGATTTCCATGGACTTTATTGATGGGCTACCAAGGACCAGTAGGGGAAATGAGACCATTTGGGTGATTGTCGATAGGCTGACAAAATCTACTCATTTTATTCCAGTTAAGACCACGCATACTGCTTCGAGTTTGGCTGAGATATATATGAGGGAAGTTGTTAGACTTCATGGTGTTCCGTCTAGTATCGTATGCCATAGAGATCCTATTTTCAGTAGTAAATTCTGGAAGGCATTTCAAGATATTTTGGGCACTAAACTGAATCTGAGCACACTTATCATCCTCAGACGGATGGTCCAACTAAGAGGGTGAATCGAATTTTGGAAGATCTTCTCCGAGCTTGTATTATAGACTTTGGTGGATCCTGGGAAGACCATCTCCATTTGGTTGAATCACCTGTAATAATAGTCATCAGGCAAAAATCAAATTTGAATTTGAATAGTATATTTGAATCGGAATTTAATTATCTTTAATAAATCAGGCGAGTATTGATATGGCGCCGTTCGAAGCTTTATATGGACGGCCATGCAAATCGCCAGCTTGTTGGTTTGAGCCAGAGGACCAATTAGTGCTTGGTCCAGAAATGATTATGGAAGCTTCCAAGAAGGTTGAAGAAATCAGGAAAAAGATAAAGACAGCAAAAGACAGACAGAAGTGCTACGCTGATAGAAGAAGGAGAGATCTCAAATTCAGTGTAGGTGATGAAGTATTCCTTAAAGTGTCGCATTTGAAGAATGTTATTCGATTTGGAAGAAAAGGAAAGCTTGCTTCCAGATTTGTTGGCCCGTTTGAGATTACAGAAAGGATCAGAACCTTGACTTATAGAATCGCATCACCGGAGAAGTTTGCCGATGTGCACAATGTGTTCCATGTCTCACATCTCCGCAAAGTAGTGCGCGATCCATCTATGACCATTCCCACTGCTCAGTTGGAAGAATTGGTTATCGAGCCTGACTTGACCATTGAGCGGAAGACACTTCGGATAGTCGACCGTGAGAAGAGAAACAGTAGCGACCCGACTTTCTATCACCAGAAAATCGCATCACTAATTAAGAAAGAAAGAGATAGAAAAAGAAAAGAAAGAGAAGAAAAAGAAACAACACATCAGAATCTCACAGCGGAACGATTTAAATATAATATAGAACATATACATAGTATCATATACATCAGAGTACACAACTATACATCTCAATTTAGACAGTTATAACACTTCTGTCTAATATACAATACAAGACAATCATACAGAATATCAACACAGCGGAAACTCTAACTATATATCTACACGCTGAAGCCTCCTGCTCCAAAGCTCCTCCAGATTTCGTCAAGAGATAACCTGAATCACTTGACTACTCATATATAATATGAGTACCCAAGAGTTTAATAAATCAGAAAATAAACACTCGGGTCAGACAGGGGTCTGGTGTGAGTAAACGGTTTAAGATTGCTTAACTTTAGAAAATCCTTCGAAAAGAAAGGTATCACGTAAACTTTCCACACATAAACATGGAAAAGTTTTTACCTTACGCTAACCAAAACATTTGATAGGAAATCCGGTGATATTATAATAGTGTCTAGGGTTTTCAAGAAAATAAGAAATAGCCGAAATTGTTACATGATTGAATTCCAGCTACTAGCCACAAAAGTGGGTAATACAAACAAAACCGTAGGGTTTTGGTAGGGAAAATGGGTTTCCATCAATGGCAAGGCTACTGGGATACCGCACGTCACATTGCGTGGCCTAGATCACCGTACCGAGGAGTACTCCCACTCCCCTGCAACACAAGACCGGGACCATTCCTTACTGAACAGTCCCGAACAAGACCACCCCGCAGTTGGCTACTGACCAACTGCCCACAAAGCTGAAATAGAAAGGGACATCTAGACAGGGATGTATCTTGCTCTCTAGTGGGAGCTACCCACGAAGCCGTGCTGCACCTCCCCTGTTTTAGCCATTCCTGGTTGATGAAGCTTGAGGCTGCGATTACCTTTATAGGACACATCTATCTTAGAATGCTCATCGTCCGCCTGACGATGTTCTAAAAGCATTTAATCCATACAAGTTCGTTCCGGGTTCGAACGAAACCGAAGGCACTATCTCGTTGCACTCATTTTGGAATCACCCTCAGAGTCAACGACCATAGCCCTTGCACTCTGAATCACCATCTCGAACCTATAAGCACTATTCCGTCAAACTCATTACGGAATCACCCACAGAGTTATACTGACGTATTGCCCTTACACCTCGAGTCTTCACTTGCTCCACTTGGATTAACGACCTACGTTTAATTGGAATCGATGTGGTTTTCGGATATCCAAATATGGAAACCCGATCCCGGTCTCACCGAATCCAAACGTCATTTTAATGTCAAAGTTGTACTTAAGGGATTTAAGCAATAGATATTTCAGAAAATATCACTTAACATAAATGGATGTATTCATATTACACAGATAGTTAAACATCCATTATCACATGCATCTATACATATCACAAAGCAGCATATATATCACATTCAGATATAACATATTCACATCATCACCCATCAATCAATGTCATCCAATAACAACCAATATCATTAACTCATTCAATGATACTTATCAACCAATCAGTAACCACTCATACACAAGGTTGATCCAACTTAAATAATTTAATTATCCTTAATTAAATTGATCCTTACTTAATCACTTGGATTTATCTTCAATCCAACTTCTTATTCATTAATTAATTACAAATTAACTAATTAACTAACATCACTTAATTATCCACTTCAATTAATCTTCCTTGATTAATTATCATTTAAATTGCTTTAAATAATTATTACTTAATTACCATATTAATTAATCAACCTGATTAATTACTGCCAAATTATACTAAGTAATTACCTCTTAATTACCTTTTAAAATTAATCATACTTGATTAACTATTCTTTAATTATCCTGATAATTATTCCTTAATTATCCTTTAATTAATTACACCTGATTAATCACTTTTAATTAATCACACTTGATTAATTACCTTTAATTAATCATACTTGATTAATTACTTTTAATTGATTATATTTAATTAATTACCTTGAATTAATCACCTTTAATTAATTACTTTAATTACATTTAGTAATTAAAACTTAATTATAAATTAATTATCCTTAAATTATTAATTAACAACTAATTAATTATTTTCATTAATTAATGATTATTTCCATTAATTAAATTTCTTTCTTAATTAATTACTTTTACAAGTAATTAATCACATAATTACAACTCTAAATCCTTTTATTAATTAACCATTAATTAAATAATTTAACCCTTTAATTAATTTAATAACATAAGTGATTAACTCTTAATCACATTACTTAATTACTTTTCATGAAATAATTATCTTTTTCTTAATTACTTTTAGTAATTAACCACTTAATTACCTAATTACTTCCCAAGTAATCAAATTAGATTTAATCCTTAAGCGATTATCTTTAAGCAATCACTAATAAATTTCTTAATTAATTATTTAACTAATCATTTAAATTTAAATTAAATAATTCTTAATTAAGAAACCTATTATCTAAATTAAATCATTTATATTAGCCAAAACACTTTTAATAATTAATCATAATTGAAGTATTTCAATTATCTTCATATACTTGATTATCTTTAAATTAAAACAAAGTTCTAAATTACTAAAGAAAACCTTTATCATAATTGATTTCCAAATTATAAATCATTCCACTTATTTAAAATAAAGTATAACATTTTAGAAACCAATTTATAATTTAAACACATTTAAATTAAACTTTTGAATCTTTAAAAACTTCTTTTTTTCCAAAGCTATAAAAATTTAATACAAACTTATTTCAAAATCAACTTATTTTATTATTTTTAAACTTTCATATTTATTATCTAGAAAATTTGTTTAACCAACTTTAAAACAATTTAGTTTTATAAACAAACTTGTTTAACTCTTGTTTTTAAATCTAGAATTATTTACAAAATCATAGTATCTTTGTTTAAAATCTTTAAAAACCTTACTGTTAATTTTTTTTTAAACTTTTAAAACCTTTCTGGACCCAGACCTAAGCATGCTGGGCAACACGAGTAAACACTCACGAACTCACGCGTCGACCCCGAGTCTTCCACCTTTCCACCCTACTTCGAGACAATCATCAAAAATCACGAAACATACTTCGGGTCTTCTTCTTCTTCTCCTCAGATCCCAAACTTCCTGATACACCTTGCACGCGTGCAACGTGCACCGCCCCCCTTTCCACCAGCGACCATCGTTGCGGCTACGATGAGTCTCTCTCGACCCCTACAATACTTCGCAAAACCCAGAAACTCAAAAACGATTGAAAATCGAAATTTTACACTCTAACTCGAAAAGCCTGAACCAAAGATCATCAGGAACTTGATCACCGCCGATGCTCATATCCACTAGACGCCACGTCCTCCTTCTAGAAGCTACGTCTCGCTTCCCACCATCTCCAGAACCATACGCGGTTAACTCTGATTGCTCCATGTCGCCGCGTAACCCATATGAACATCATCGGCACACACAGCATAAAAAACCTTATTTCGAGCAAAACCGACCACCACGTTCATCAATAAAATACGCGAGTATTTTTCTAATGATTCACCATACTTCCTCCACCTCCATGCTAAACGGCGAGGTCCAATTCGCCATCGTTCGCCATGAGTCGACCAAATTACCCAAAACCAATAACCCGAGATACCTCACTAATTACTGAATTTAAAATTGTAGTAATAACACTAAAATTCATGGTTTTCGATTGCTATTTCAATCATGTAATCAAAACATAAAATTGTTTTAATAAAATTTTGACCCAACTTACCATTTTACTGTAAATTTGGAAATTTTAAACTAGTTATTCAATTTTAAAACTTACAAGCATTTTTAGATGATAAGTTAGATGATTGCAAACAACTTTTATTTACAAATCAAAAGCTAATTCGATTTCAAAATTTAGATATTGAATTTATTATAAAATCTAAACTGATTTTATATACCCAGTGACATATTTTTCCTTTACAGACACTCAACCTACATAATTCAAGCATGCATCGAATTCAAATCAATTATTCCTTATAACATCATGATATCATAATACTACTAAGTTGAAATCAAGATTAAACTGTTTTTCAAATATTCAATTTACTCACTTGATTAAACAGAGTACAGAGCAGAAGTTTCAATTCACAGGCATTCAACTATTCATACTTCCTAAAACATGCATGCACTTCAAATCAAATATTTCAGATATCAAGACATCATTCAAAAACAAGATGAAATTCTGGTTTAAAACCGTTTTTAAGATTCGTTTACTCACCTTGATTATGTAGAAGGCAGAACTGCATTTTTCCAGGCTTTCAATTTCCTTTGCATGTTGAAAACATTCAAGTTGCTGTTGATTTCCGGCTTGCATGTTGATGTTTGCATCTTGTTACTTGATTGAACTTGCTTTGATGTTGAGATTTCTTTTGCCTTTGATTTAAATTATCCAGATTCCTTCATTTTGTCTTCAGATTTTACAATTTTTCTACATTTATTTCTTTTGATTTTTGATCTTCATTTTGATTCAGAATGAAGAAAAACATTTGCTGAAAATAAAACTCCTCTTTTATTTATAATTAGTTTTAAATTTAATTTTACAAGAGGAAGACATTTGTCATGTTAATGCCTTAATTAACTTACACATAAGCCATTTAATTTACATTTGTCTTAACATACATTAATTGGTTAACAAGTGTTATTATGTTTAATTCTTATTTTACAAAAGTTATTTTCTCAATGTTTAATAGATGTTTTAAATGTTATTTCTCTTATTAAAATTTATGTAAGCTATATATACTTGTATTTATGTAATATTTATGTAATATTCATATGAAATCAAGTAACTTACATTTTGATTCAATTTAATGTTTATTTGTTTGAAACATCTATTCTAATTCAACTCTTAAAATTCTAAATTTTTTTTATCTTGTGTTAAAATTAAAATGAAAGGATATTAAGCAAATGAACTTTTAAATTTAAATCTTATCTAAAACTCAAGTTGAACTATATGTTTATAATAATAATAAGCGATTAACTTTGTTATTTAAAATTTAAATTTCAAATATCATTTCAAAGGCATTAAATCAAATTAACATTTCAATTTACAAATTAAAGTTTGCAAACACTTATTAAATTCAAATTAATACAATTCCTATTTCAAACATATATATACAAATATATGTACACATTTCAAATAGAAAAGCAATTTAACATTAAATTTGAAAATTACTGTATTAAATTTTAAAACAAATCTCAAATCACAATATATACATTCATATATATTACAATTTGAATATAAAGTTTTATTACATTAAAAACTTCTTATTTGCCAAAATAAATATTTCCAAATCAAATTATTATAAACTTCAAAAGAATTGATCTTGCCTATTCATATTGCAAAGAAAAATATTAATAAATATTAACAAATTATTATTATTAATCTTTAAAATAATTTTAACTTGTCAATTTATAATGTAAAATGATCAAATCAATTTAATTATTATCAAAGATTATTAAATTGATATTGCTCAAAATTCCGGGTCGTTACATTCCTCCCCCCTTAAAAGAATTTCGTCCCCGAAATTTAAAAGCAAAGATAATTTAATAACCCAGCTAAAGAATTTAAATTTCAAACAACAATCACACAATAAATCATACACTATCAACTATAGTAACCAAAACAACCAATTCAAACAAACAATTTTATCTATCCAGAAAAATTCTGAATAGAACTTCCTAATATTATCAAGAGTTTTCCAGGTACCTATACTGGAATACTCGCTCTACAGAACCTTAAGTAACTACACTACTAAAACCAAGAACTCCCTCATCTGATTCTTCAAATCTGAACAAGATATCAGACTAAACTCAAAACCAGCTCAACTACCAAATCCTTTTTAACTATTGATTCTATCACTCGAAGAATCATACACATATTCCTTAAAGATATGTGAAATACAATGAATTCCAGTTATCCAAACTGCCAATTCAATCCGGTAGATCAAAATCTAATTTCTAGAGAGCACGGATAAAACTCAAAATACCTCCGGAGATAGTTCGTCTGTTTTACCCAGTCTTATATCTCTTTTGATTGGATAAAACCAAGTCAATATCCAAATCTAACTGCACATTCCAAATTTTCTCAATTCTAACTGCATAACTCTTCCGATGCTCCTGAGTCACCTTCAATATTCCTGATCAGCCTAAACCTTGCTGATTGCTTCAAGAAACAACAGCACCAACTCAAACCAAATCTCCAGATCCTACTCAACAAAATGGCTCTCCCAAAAATAATTTGCTGAAATCCAAAATACGAC
The DNA here is from genome assembly GCA_030765085.1 of Allium cepa. NCBI lineage: Eukaryota > Viridiplantae > Streptophyta > Magnoliopsida > Asparagales > Amaryllidaceae > Allium > Allium cepa. The sequence goes on along the minus strand of CM060941.1, from coordinate 951,999,853 downwards.
TCTATACCACAAGCATCAGTGGATTTCAAACCTACCTCTCCTATCTGGAATAACCAAACAGTTGCACTTGACAACCTTGCCTACCAAATCCGGAAAATTCCTTCATACTTGAATTTCCATTAGAAATCCTCTACTGCAACATCCGGTTGCTCCATACTAGAATAACTGCCAACTCGCTTCCACTGCACAACTCTGATCTAGAGCAGATAAGAATGCTATCGAAGAATACAAGCAAAAACTTTCTCCATACACAGTTCATCCGACTCATAAAATCATAGTGACCCTTCCACTTGATCAAAACATCTCAATAGAATCTCAACTAGAATAAGATAATCAATCCAAAGAATCTTGAGCTGCCTCACCAAACTCTTCTCGCTCCAAGCGTCATCCCACTATATGGTTGAACCATCAAAATTGCTCTAAGAATCCAAGTCGATAAGAAATCTCAATCTCCGATTCAGGTCAACTTCTAATTCCCTCAAAACATCTAGAAACTCTCTGACTACTTCCATAGCTTTTACCTTCATATGAGATACCTCAATCTCAAACCAAGGAATACTCAAAGATTCCCAAACTAATCGCAAGTCACTTTTGCGATTTCACTCAGTTCTGATTCCAAAGAACTGTCTCCCCAACTAGAACAACTTTTCCTAATCAAGACCAATCTTCAAGAACGGCTTACCTATCAGAAACTGATAGATCACTTCCAACAGATATCTCGCTCTACTGAGCCTCCTAAAGAAATGGATAAGCTTCACTATCTGCCTGGTCTGCCGACGGTAGAATCCCAAAGATTACTGAATCATCGAAGAAATAGGTCACGTTGTTGCTTCCAAACTTCACCTCAATGGTACTACTGAGCCAAAAGATCTTCCTCAACCACAAACTCCTAGAACTCAAAACTATTACCCAATTCCACTAAAAATCCTTGAGACGATTCGACATCTTCTCAAGAAACTCGGCTCCAAAACAAAAATCCAACCACTTATCTTCTTAAGGGAAAACAAATGAGATCATGTCTGAAATGAGGTAACTCATCGACCTTAGTCTCCAACTTCAATATAGAGAAGACACCCTTACTTGAAATCCAGAAAATCTCTAAACATCTGAATCTTCCCGGTAATAGGCATCACTGTTCCTCCAATACTATCTAAATCTTGCTCCAAAGGAGCATCTTCAGAAACACCTATGGATACTGCATCCCATCACACAGCTATTCCTTCTTGAAGCTATCAAGATACCACCACATGCTCCTCCTCAGAGGACAGATTCAGCTTTTAGAAATCCCACTCACTTGAGAGAAAATCAACCTCACACTTCAAGAATATACTTCAATTCTTGAAAATACTTCCTTTAGGATTAATGAAATCCTTTCTACAATCCACAAAACTTATTCGAGACGGTATTAGGTCTACAATCTCGATAAACACATCTCCAACCACAACATATAAACCTCTACCATTAGTGGTAGTCGTGTTTCACACACTTCTTCCTTATCTACCTTTATAGCCAATGTTGGAAAATCCGAAAAGATAACCCAACAGATTAGGTAGTTATATAAATATATATTTATATAAAAATTACAAGTACGCTCTCTCAAGATAGACACCATTCCAGAGCCTAGGTATTCACTCAACCTAACGCTCTAATACCAACTGTAGCGACCCGACTTTCTATCACCAGAAAATCGCATCACTAATTAAGAAAGAAAGAGATGGAAGAAGAAAAGAAAGAGAAGAAAAAGAAACAACACATCAGAATCTCACAGCGGAACGATTTAAATAAAATATAGAACATATACATAGTATCATATACATCAGAGTACACAACTATGCATCTCAATTTAGACAGTTATAACACTTCTGTCTAATATACAATACAAGACAATCATACAGAATATCAACATAGCGGAAACTCTAACTATATATCTACACGCTGAAGCCTCCTGCTCCAAAGCTCCTCCAGATTTCGTCAAGAGATAACATGAATCAATTGACTACTCATATATAATATGAGTACCCAAGAGTTTAATAAAACAGAAAATAAACACTCGGGTCAGACAGGGGTCTGGTGTGAGTAAGCGGTTTAAGATTCCTTAACTTTAGAAAATCCTTTGAAAAGAAAGGTATCACGTAAGACTTCCCACACATAAACATGGAAAAGTTTTTACCTTACGCTAACCAAAACATTTGATAGGAAATCCAGTGATATTATAATAGTGTCTAGGGTTCTCAAGTAAATAAGAAATAGCCGAAATTGTTACATGATTAAATTCTAGCTACTAGCCACAAAAGTGGGTAATACAAACAAAACCATAGGGTTTCGTAGGGAAAATGGGTTTCCATCAATGGCAGGGCTACTGGGGTACCGCCCGTCACAGTACGTGGCCTATATCACCGTACCAAGGAGTACTCCCACTCCCCTGCAACACAAGGAAGGGGCCATTCCTTACTGAACAGTCCCGAACAAGACCACCCCGCAGTTGGTTGCAGACCAACTGCCCACAAAGCTGAAATAAAAAGGGACATCTAGACAGGGATGTATCTCGCTCTCCAGTGGGAGCTACCCACGAAGCATTGCTGCACCTCCCCTGTTTTAGCCATTTCCGGTTGATGAGACTTGAGGCAGCGATTACCTTTATAGGACACATCTATCTTAGAATGCTCATCGTCCGCCTGACGATGTTCTAAAAGCATTTAATCCATACAAGTTCGTTCCGGGTTCGAACGAAACCGAAGGCACTATCTCGTTGCACTCATTTTGGAATCACCCTCAGAGTCAACGACCATAGCCCTTGCACTCTGAATCACCATCTCGAACCTATAAGCACTATTCCGTCAAACTCATTACGGAATCACCCACAGAGTTATACTGACGTATTGCCCTTACACCTCGAGTCTTCACTTGCTCCACTTGGATTAACGACCTACGTTTAATTGGAATCGATGTGGTTTTCGGATATCCAAATATGGAAACCCGATCCCGGTCTCACCGAATCCAAACGTCATTTTAATGTCAAAGTTGTACTTAAGGGATTTAAGCAATAGATATTTCAGAAAATATCACTTAACATAAATGGATGTATTCATATTACACAGATAGTTAAACATCCATTATCACATGCATCTATACATATCACAAAGCAGCATATATATCACATTCAGATATAACATATTCACATCATCACCCATCAATCAATGTCATCCAATAACAACCAATATCATTAACTCATTCAATGATACTTATCAACCAATCAGTAACCACTCATACACAAGGTTGATCCAACTTAAATAATTTAATTATCCTTAATTAAATTGATCCTTAATCACTTGGATTTATCTTCAATCCAACTTCTTATTCATTAATTAATTACAAATTAACTAATTAACTAACATCACTTAATTATCCACTTCAATTAATCTTCCTTGATTAATTATCATTTAAATTGCTTTAAGTAATTATTACTTAATTACCATATTAATTAATCAACCTGATTAATTACTTCCAAATTATACTAAGTAATTACCGCTTAATTACCTTTTAAAATTAATCATACTTGATTAACTATTCTTTAATTATCCTGAAAATTATTCCTTAATTATCCTTTAATTAATTACACCTGATTAATCACTTTTAATTAATCACACTTGATTAATTACTTTTAATTAATCATACTTGATTAATTACTTTTAATTGATTATATTTAATTAATTACCTTTAATTAATCACCTTTAATTAATTACTTTAATTACATTTAATAATTAAAACTTAACTATAAAATAATTATCCTTAAATTATTAATTAACAACTAATTAATTATTTTCATTAATTAATGATTATTTCCATTAATTAAATTTCTTTCTCAATTAATTAATTTTACAAGTAATTAATCACATAATTACAACTCTAACTCCTTTTATTAATTAACCATTAATTAAATAATTTAACCCTTTAATTAATTTAATAACCCAAGCGATTAACTCTTAATCACATTACTTAATTACTTTTCATAAAATAATTATCTTTTTCTTAATTACTTTTAGTAATTAACCACTTAATTACCTAATTACTTCCCAAGTAATCAAATTAGATTTAATCCTTAAGCGATTATCTTTAAGGAATCACTAATAAATTTCTTAATTAATTATTTAACTAATCATTTAAATTTAAATTAAATAATTCTTAATTAAGAAACCTATTATCTAAATTAAATCATTTATATTAGCCAAAACACTTTTAATAATTAACCATAATTGAAGTATTTCAAGTATCTTCATATACTTGATTATCTTTAAATTAAAACAAAGTTCTAAATTACTAAAGAAAACCTTTATTATAATTGATTTCCAAATTATAAATCATTCCACTTATTTAAAATAAAGTATAACATTTTAGAAACCAATTTATAATTTAAACACATTTAAATTAAACTTTTGAATCTTTATAAACTTCTTTTTTCCAAAGCTATAAAAATTTAATACAAACTTATTTCAAAATCAACTTATTTTATTATTTTTAAACTTTCATATTTATTATCTAGAAAATTTGTTTAACCAACTTTAAAACAATTTAGTTTTATAAACAAACTTGTTTAACTCTTATTTTTAAATCTAGAATTATTTACAAAATCATAGTATCTTTGTTTAAAATCTTTAAAAACCTTATTGTTAAATTTTTTTTTAAACTTTTAAAACCTTTCTGGACCCAAACCTAAGCATGCTGAGCAACTCGAGCAAACACTCTGGAACTCACGTGTCGACCCCGAGTCTTCCACCTTTCCACCCTACTTCGAGACAATCATCAAATATCACGAAACATACTTCGTGTCTTCTCCTTCTTCTCCCCAGATCCCAAACTTCCAGATACACCTTGCAGGTGTGCAACGTGCACCGTCCCCCTTTCCACCAGCGACCATCGTTGCGGCTACGATGAGTCTCTCTCAACCCCTATAATACTTCGCAAAACCCAGAAACTCAAAAACGATTGAATATCGAAATTTTTCCCTCTAAATCGGAAAGCCTGAACCAAAGATCATCAAGAACTTGATCGCCGCCGATGCTCCTATCCACTAGACGGCACGTCCTCCTTCTAGAAGCTACGTCTCGCTTCCCACCATCTCCAGAACCATACGCGGTTAACGTCGATTGCTCCATGTCGCCACGTAACCCATATGAACATCATCGGCACACACAGCATAAAAAACCCTATTTCGAGCAAAACCGACCACCACGTTCATCAATAAAATACGTGAGTATTTTTCTGATGATTCACTATACTTCCTCCACCTCCATACTCAACGGCGAGGTCCAATTCGCCATCGTTCGCCATGAATCAACCAAATTACCCAAAACCAATGACCCGAGATACCTCACTAATTACTGAATTTAAAATTGTAGTAATAACACTAAAATTCATGGTTTTCAATTCCTATTTCAATCATGTAATCAAAACATAAAATTGTTTTAATAAAATTTTGACCCAACTTACCATTTTACTGTAAATTTGAAATTTTTTAACTAGTTATTCAATTTTAAAACTTACAAGCATTTTTAGATGATAAGTTAGACGATTACAAACAACTTTTATTTACAAATCAAAAGCTAATTCGATTTCAAAATTTAGATATTGAATTTATTATAAAATCTGAACTGTTTTTATATACCCAGTAACATATTTTTCCTTTACAGACACTCAACCTACATAATTCAAGCATGCATCGAATTTAAATCAATTATTCCTTATAACATCATGATATCATAATACTACTAAGTTGAAATCAAGATTAAAATGTTTTTGAAATATTCAATTTACTCACTTGATTAAATAGAGGACAGAGAAGAAGTTTCAATTCACAGGCATTCAACTATTCATACTTCCTAAAACATGCATTCACTTCAAATCAAATATTTCAGATATCAAGACATCATTCAAAAACAAGATGAAATTCAGGTTTAAAACTGTTTTTAAGATTCGTTTACTCACCTTGATTATGTAGAAGGCAGAACTGCATTTTTCCAGGCTTTCAATTTCCTTTGCATGTTGAAAACATTCAAGTTGCTATTGATTTCCAGCTTGCATGTTGATGTTTACATCTTGTTACTTGATTAAACTTGCTTTGATGTTGAGCTTTCTTTTGCCTTTGATTTAAATTATCCAGATTCCTTCATTTTGTCTTCAGATTTTACAGTTTTTCTGCATTTATTTCTTTTGATTTTTGATCTTCATTTTGATTCAGAATGAAGAAAAACATTTGCTAAAAATAAAACTCCTCTTTTATTTATAATTAGTTTTAAATTTAATTCTACAAGAGGAAGACATTTGTCATGTTAATGCCTTAATTAACTTACACATAAGCCATTTAATTTACATTTGTCTTAACATACATTAATTGGTTAACAAGTGTTATTATGTTTAATTCTTATTTTACAAAAGTTATTTTCTCAATGTTTAATAGATGTTTTAAATGTTATTTCTCTTATTAAAATTTATGTAAGCTATATATACTTGTATTTATGTAATATTTATGTAATATTCATATGAAATCAAGTAACTTACATTTTGATTCAATTTAATGTTTATATGTTTGAAACATCTATTCTAATTCAACTCTTAAAATTTTAAAACAAATTTATCTTGTGTTAAAATTAAAATGAAAGGATATTAAGCAAATGAAATTTTAAATTTAAATCTTATCTAAAACTCAAGTTGAACTATAATTTATAATAATAATAAGCAATTAACTTTGTTATTTAAAATTTAAATTTCAAATATCATTTCAAAGGCATTAAATCAAATTAACATTTCAATTTACAAATTAAAGTTTGCAAATACTTATTAAATTCAAATTAATACAATTCCTATTTCAAATATATATATACAAATATATATACACATTTCAAATAGAAAAGCAATTTAACATTAAATTTGAAAATTATTGTGTTAAATTTTAAAACAAATCTCAAATCACAATATATACATTCATATATATTAAAATTTGAATATAAAGTTTTATTACATTAAAAACTTCTTATTTACCAAAATAAATATTTCCAAATCAAATTATTATAAACTTCAAAAGAATTGATCTTGCCTATTCATATTGCAAAGAAAAATGTTAATAGATATTAACAAATTATTATTATTAATCTTTAAAATAATTTTAACTTGTCAATTTATAATGTAAAATGATCAAATCAATTTAATTATTATCAAAGATTATTAAATTGATATCGCTCAAAATTCCGGGTCGTTACAGCAACTTAGGAGGAAGTCAGTCAATCTTGTCAATTTCGGTGAAGTTCGGATGACCGAGATTGCACATGGGAAACCGAGGATAGTATTCGAGATTCAAACCCCGAATTGCTGATTCCAGGAACAATCCATTTTTATCAAAATTTATCTTGATTTTCGGCTTATTTCTTTTCTATTTCTTCCACCTTGTTCCTTTTCAAGGATGAAAAGTTTTGAGCGGGGAGATTGTAACGATCCTGAATTTCTGACGAAATTTAAAATTTAAAATATCAATTATTTGTTATAAAACTTGAAATTTATATACGTTCTCAATTAGCATCTAAACTTCGAATATAAAAGACGTCAAGTTAGTTACGGATGTTGGAAAAATTTCGTCGCAAAATATCGAAGTAAAATTCGTTCATATTTTATTTCATATCGGTTCATATTAAAGTGTGTAAATTTTCGTCTTCGAAATCTAGATGTTTTTACATGGTCAGGGTCTAGAAAATATCTAATTACGACGTCGCATTCTGTTTCGTCTAATTTCACCGTCGTCCACTTCATTTAAATTGTTCTGTCAAACAAACAATTTAATCGGCGTAAAATTTTGAGTTTGATAGAACCGTCGAATCGTCAATATCTGTGTACCGTTTAAGCGCCTCGTCGTGCCAATCAGAATGGTATATTCATTTGTACAAATTGGAGTTCGCGTAAATCGTAGCACTAAATTAATCGTCCCAAACGAACTGGTTAAATGAATATTCAGTCCATTTTCATCCCACTTCGATTCACCTGATTATACTCATTGATTCTGAATAAAAACAAAATTTATTCCAGCCCAAAAATTTGTCAGCCTTTTGCATTCAAAATTTTGCAAACCCTTTGGCTGAAGTGAATTGATTTGGGTGGTTAGCAACTGATTTAATGGGCATGAAAAGATGAACAACTACTAATTTATGGCATAGAAAATATGCAGTATATCTCGTAACTCATAAAAATTAATATCCCCTGTCTGACGGTTCCAGACCTTTGGTATACCCAGCTGAAATATAAAAATTTCATTGTTTCTCTTCATTAGCCTCATTTCTTCCATTTGCTACAGGTAACAAAACATACCTATCTGACCCATCTCTCTCTCCTCTTCTCTTTTTATATTTTGTTTCTCCTCTGTGTCATGTTTAAAAAAAAAAGTTGACCTCTTACCTACGCCTGCTGTGACCACCGGACCCACTCTTCCCCTCGCTTACACCCAGCCCTACACCTGAGCCATCTCACTCCTCTTTCTCTTTCGGCCACTCCAACCCAAGCTCGCCTGTGCCACCTCGCACCTCATACCTCACCTGCTGCTCGCCTAACCCCTAACGCCGATGACCACTGTTCCCCTCGCCTTCGCCACGCCGTCCTCACCACGTCGTAATCGTCACCTTCACCCTCGACCGTGCCTTTCCCTTATAAAGAGCCTTTCCCTCGTTCGCTCCACCTCACATCCACAGTGCGCACCGCCACAGTGACTTGCCACCACCACCTCCACAGGATCGCCAGCATAACCTAGTTTCAACCGAGTTTGTGCTCCCTGTTCCCTACCTGAGAAAGTTTTGCATATATAGTTTATATATATATATACATATTTTGAAATAGTTTCTAGTTTGTTTTCTAAAAAAATAATATTTCCTATTTACAAATAGCCGAGCCCTGCACTTGATTTCATCAAACCCATATTTTGTTGTTGCTTATATATACAGTGTGTATATATGTTTGTAGTATATGTAAGGGTTGTAACAGATTTTCTTCTCTGTTGTTGTACACCTACTATCTAAAGTCATTCACCGTGCAGCAGCTTCCTCTCAGCTCCTTATTCTTTTTCTTTGTTGAGTGGTAAATGTGTGTGTATATATGATTATACATATATATATATATATATATATAAGAATGTTATATGGGAAGTTGACACGATATTATTTTTCTGTCAATGGTTGTAGCTTGTTCGATTGTTCGTGCTTGTGTTGTGTTCGAGTCAAGTCTATTCGTGCCTCTTCGTGCCTTGTCGATCAATTCTCTTTAACCACTAAAGGTGAATAAATTTGACGACTTATATTATTATACAATGATAACCAAGTTTAGCTGATGATATTGATGATTTTTTGATTTTAATATTGAATGTTAAATTGTTAACACATGAAGTGATAAGTAATATACACTTAAACCAGACGTATGGTAGCTAACATTTTATATTTGACATATATGTACTTGAATTTTAATAAATTAAAATCTACATAGTATAACCTTTCAAATGCCTAATTTAGTTGACAAGTAGAAAATATAGTTAGCGACACTTTGAAACAATGTAAACCAATTTCAGATCGTGTAAATTTTAATGAAGTATGGACTTGAATTAAGTAGATAACAGGTGTAGAATCACATGAAATAATAGTGTAATTTACGGGGACTAATCTTTAATCTACATAAAATGAAAGTGTAGATTCTAGAAACAATTGTATTACTTTACATGAAAGGATAACATAAAATTAATACGATTATTTCAGGATTATTGATGCTGTGGATTTAACTTTAACGCGCTAATAATGCTTTCTTCCTCACGAAATGATGATTTCATGCGAAATAATCCGATAAAATGATAAATGCCCAATTCTGTTGATCGTGACGATGCCGGAATCTAGCTATCTCCAACCCGTTGATCTCGCAAGAAACCATGTTGAAAGATCTACAATTCGATCGTTGATCACTCATAAGTGATACCGAGAATTGGCTTCTACTTCGTTGATTCACGCATGAATAACCCGAAGAAGGAAAGAAGAAGGAGATCACACTCAACTTCAACAATGGTGGCAAAAGTATATACACAAATTTTATTCCAAAAATCAAGTCCTCTTTACAATGACAACACAACCCTATTTATAGAAAATACAACACACAGACCGACTTAACATACAACACACGACCTATGACCTAACAACTGCGACTTAACAAGTCACGACCTAACATCACACGATTACTACATACGACTTAACAATACATCAACGTATCAACAATACAAGTTAGAACCTCATATGCGACTCAGTACAACACAATACGACATAACTACATTACGACATAACAACATGCGTGACTTAACAGCAACAGCACATATGCGACATAACATATGCGACCTAAGATAGTAGCACAGCTTCAGTCGACTTAGCGACATAAGGAAATGAGGCATAAGTGATTGGCGACCTAAGGCAAGTGGTATAAGTTAAGCCACTTAAGGAATGAGCGACATAAGAAGATAGCGACATAAGTGAAAGGCTTTGATTTCTTGAGTCGGCAGGCGACTTAAAATTGCGGCATAAGGGTTTGGCATACGATTGACATACTCGTTATGTCGCGGGCGACTTAAAACCAAGCGATCGACTTAAGGCCAAGCGACTTATGTTGGTTGAGCGACTTAAGTCGTTATGTCGCATTTGTTCTTCCTGCGCTGCATCATCTCTCCGTTATGTTGCGGGCGACTTAAGGCAAGCGAACGACTTAAGACCAACGAGCGACTTAAAGCAAACGAGTTATCATGGTGCGCTACATCATCCTCCCCTAGTTGAAAAGAATTCATCCTCGAATTTACACTTTCCTCTTCTTCGACATACTTATTCTCAAAATATGGAATCAAGTGTTTGACATTGAAAACGTCAGCAGTATGGATATGATCCGGCAATCTTACCTGATAAGCATTCTCATTAATCTTCTTTACAACTTCCAAAGGACCAATCTTTCTAGCAGCTAGCTTATTGTAAGCACCAATAGGAAATCGATCCTTAGTCAATACTGCATATACAAAATCTCCTTCTTTGAATTCAACATTTCATCGTTTAATATCTACAGATTGCTTATATTTCTCATTCGCCTTAAGCAATCGTTCCTGCACAACCTTGTGACACTCTTGCAATTTATTTACAAAATCACTAGCTCGTTTGTAACGCCCCACTCCGAGACCCACTCTAGTAAAGAGTATTACGGAGTAATACCGTCTACTAGAACGGAGAATAGAGTATAATGGAAGCGACCATGTGTAATCAAGCTATAACTAACTACTGAATACGTCGAATAGGTGGTATTCTTTTCTCAAGTGGTTCGACATATCCAATAGATATTTATAACGAAATTACAATGGCTAAGGAAAATAGGTTCAGAACAAACATAATACTAAATGATAACATCATCATCACAGAACAGTCACATAACAGTCACAGAACATAGGTACAATATATCGTCAATACAGATCCAAGTATCAGAAAGGTGGGTACAAAGCCACCGCTCACACATGTGAGTCAAAAATATGTACATAAGAGTCTGAAATAACAGAGTAGCTGAATAGTGGACAAATAAAAGAGCTATCTATCAGCATAGCGGATAATGTCCAAGCGCAAGCACAGAAAGCTAAGTCCAGAGACCTAACCTGAAACAACTCGGTCTGACCCGAGCGAAAACACTCGGGTCAGGCTAGCTAAACCATCAGTAATAACGGAGACATATATAATAATGCAGTACATAAATAAAACAGTACTTCTCCAAAGAGAAGAGTATATGGACTACATGAATATAATGACTATCCATAATCATCAATAAACAGTAAAAATCTCCAAAGAGAATATCAACACCAAAGTGCTTAATAAATAAAATCGCCTCATATCATCGGCGTAGCCAAAGCTATATAAAGTTGCCCATAGGCAATAATCCCAAGAGTGACCAGAGTCAGTAATTAATCAATGCCCAAGCAAAGATCGATGCTCCAAAGAGCAATAGGGATATACTGAAAAGTCAATGAAATCGAATACAGAAATGCAGTGTCCAGGACACTGTGAATCCATAGGGTAATCGCACTTACATCGTATGGTTCCATAGAACCAACACCGAATGGCGATACTCGAATGGATATAAAAATCATCAGATAATACAAATATTGCACGTGCACCGACCAGAGTCGTTGTTGCCAAGTACTGTAGAATTGTGATCGATCACTCGTACAGATGCGGAACGCGCGAAACGGCGAGATCCTTCCCAGAAGGATAAAGGCCCAGAGGCACACGCCGAAAATAAACTGCTCCATAGAGCAGGTGTCCAGAGACGGTTGCCCAGAGGCATGGTGACCCAGAGGTCCAGTACTGGCCGCCGAGAGGCTAATGTGCCACTAACTTCTTGGAGAGGAACCCGTAAAGTGTTAACAATGAGTCACATACCCCACGTTCGCACTAAACGGTTTCCTAACCAATAGAAAGCTCACACTCCAAACAATAAAAAGTCCACCTCATATCATCGATAGACTAGACCCAAAGGTCAAAACGATCAATCGAATAGGTCGGGGATTAACCGGAAAGAAAATACACACGGTTTCCATAGGCCGGAGATTTCCTAACCGTTTAAGCACCTTTCCACTTCGCTCGACGTGCTAAAAGTGAGTGTGAGATTTTTTTTATTATAGAAAATAATGGTGTAAAACGGATTTGTAATTGATTTCGAAATCACTTTTAAAACGGTCTTTTGAAAAGTCTCCTGTTATGGAGTAATTAATTTAATAATTAAAATAATAATATTATATAATAATTTTGAAAAGCCATTTTGGAGTGAAAAATCCTTTTAAATCCTTTTTGTAAAGCCCGTGTACGAAATCCAGGGACGAATCTCAAAGAAATTGACGAAAACCAGAAAATCATCAAAAATATTCTAAGTGTTTGAAACCATTCAAAAACTACTGCGAACCCAAGTTCGGCAATTTATTTGGACCAGCAAACTGTGTCCAAATGGCCTGAAAACTGGTAGGCATGTAGTCCGACATCCCTACTTTAAGATGCAAAAAGAATTTCTGGATTCCGAGTTGAGACGAAGTGGCAGCGACGTCTCAAAGTTGAACCCAGAAAAAGATTCACATTGTTTTCCAACAGCGACCAGAGTCTAACTTTGGCACGAAAATCGAAGTACCAAACGAACTCCAATGTTGCCCAAATTCTTCGGAGATGGAGATTGGAACTCCACCTTTCCAACGAGACCAAAAACATCGAATTCCGACTATCGATGCGAGCGTGGCGGCATCGCGAAGTGGAGGTCAAAAGCTGGAAGCAGAGTAAAGCACAGAGGTAAAGATTGTTATTATTATTATTATTTTCTTTTGGACGCGGGCCCGGCCCGCGTCGGCTTGCCCCAGCCCGCCTGGGCTGGGGATATGGGATGCGGGCGAAGGCCCGCTCCCGTATGCCCCAGCCTAGGCAGGCTGGGGACATTATACTGCCCCAGCCCGCCTGGGCTGGGGGTATGGGACGCGGGCCAAGGCCCGCGTCCCCTATTCCCCAGCCCAAACGGGCTGGGGAGGGGGTGCAACTCCCAGCCCGCCCGGGCTGGGGGGTTGGGGGCGCGGCCAGCCCACCATGGGCTGGCCAGCCTCTGGCTATCCCAGCTGGGCTAGCCTACACTGCCTGGGTGCAGCCTAGGCCTGTTCTGGTGCACCCAGTGCACTATTCCAGCCTGTTTTCAGGCTGAACATTCCAGCCAACATGTTTTTGAGTTTTTTGTGATCCAGGGGTGTTTTTTTCAAGTTTTGGCATCAAAATTTTCACCAAAATTATACTAGCAATAATTACTATTTAAATAGTAATTACCTTAATGAAGCAAAGTATCAAATGGTTTGAGTGCACAATATCAAGCAAGCCAAACTCCTCAACCCCAAAGCAAAGATCAAGAGGCTTCAAGGACCCAAAATCAACAAAAAACAAAATAATGATTACAACAAGATGGTAGAGATAAATAGGGATTAAGATGGATTAGAGAATATGGGAGATTGCATTACCTTTCAAAGATTAAACTAGTTTAATTATGAAGAGAAGGAGATGGAGCTTCTAAAGGGAGGCCATTAATTATGTTTAGATCTAGGTTTAGGAATTTATGAAGAGTAGGGTTAGGGTTTTTGAGAGGGGTTTGAGATATTAAATAGGAATGGGTTGGTTAATGGGTCATGGTAAGAGGTTTTAAAACCCATTAGGACTTAGTTTATTTTCCTAAGGTTATCATGTGAACAAAATCCTAAGAAGCATCCTAGTTTTAATTAAAACCATATAATTGCTCATTTGGCCCATTAACCTATAATCACATAAAAAAATTCCCCATTTCAACCCAAAAATATTTTAATATGCGAACCAATTGCAAATTTAAATTCCCAAAAATTTGTTTAGCTCCCTTTTTAACTTAAAATCATAATTTTAATTCATTATTCGGTAATTGCAATCTCAGGGTTGTTACAGACTCCCCTCCTTAAGAAAATTGCGTCCCCGCAATTCCTTAAATATAGAAGTCGTCTATAACATCTAATCCACAAAAGGAATACAGAAGATAAAATATAGATGCTCACCCGTGCCGGAAGATGAAAGAAAACCAGGATAAGTACGCTCGATAAATTCTTTGGTCTCCCAAGTGCAGTCCTTAGGATTAGACGACCATTGAATCTTCACAAGCGGAACCTCTTTGTTTCGAAGACGTCTGACCTCCGAATCAAGCACATAAAGAGGTTGCTGTTCTATAGATAGATCGGGTGAGATCTCCAAATCAGGTACGATATGAGGCTCGATAATAGAATCAGGATTGCGCACACACTTGCGAAGCTGAGAAACATGGAACACATCATGTATTCCATAGAAATGAGCAGGTAGAGCCACTCTATAGGCGACAAGGCCGATGCGTTCCGTGATAGGAAACGGTCCAATATAGCGAGGGGCCAATTTCCCTGTAGAACTGAAACGCACAACCCCTTTCATGGGAGAAACCCGAATAAAGACAGAATCGCCAATGGAGAACTCAAGAGGCTTCCTATGGTTGTCCGCGTAGGATTTCTGGTGGTCCTGTGCCTCTTTCATTCTCTGACGGATAAGCACGATCTTCTCAGAAGATTCCCGAACTGAATCTGGACCAAGAATGAGCTTCTCGCCAGACTCTAACCAACAAGCAGGAGAGCGACGCGGCCTTCCGTAGAGAGCCTCGAAAGGTGCCATGCCGATACTAGACTAATAGCTGTTGTTGTAGGAGAACTCTACGAGCGGTAAGTGATCCTCCCAACTACCTCCGAAATCCAGAATACAACAGCGCAAAAGATCCTCTAAAACACGATTCACCCTCTCCGTCTGACCGTCGGTCTGAGGATGATAAGCAGTCGAGAGATTCAGCTTTGTGCCCAAAGCTGACTGTAGGCACTTCCAGAAGTGACTAGTAAAGATAGTGTCTCGATCACAGACGATAGAGCTAGGAATGCCATGAAGTCGAACGACTTCCTTCACATATAGCTTGGCAAGATGAGGAGCAGCCCGAGTGGACTTAATAGGAATGAAATGAGCCGCTTTGGTCAAGCGATCAACAATAACCCAGATAGAAGTATGGTCTGACCTCGATCGAGGCAGACCGTCAATAAAATCCATGGATATCTGATCCCATTTCCACATTGGAATCTCTAGCGGCTGAAGAAGACCAGATGGACGCTGATGCTCGGCCTTGATCTGTTGACAAGTCATGCAACCGCTTACATAACTTGCCACATCTCTCTTCAAAACCTTCCAATAATATAGGCGACACATGTCGGCATACATCTTACTCGACCCAGGATGAATAATGTACTTAGTTCGATGACACTCGTCCAGAATGTCACGCCTAAGTGATAAATCAGATGGTACAATAATACGGTTCTTCCTACGAAGACACCGATGAAAATCAAGAGAATAATCCAGCAATGTCTCATCACTGGATCCCGACTCGAGAAGATGAATAAGATGCAATAAGTCTGGATCCTGCCGCTGAGCGTGGGCAATGCGATCCAATAAGATAGGACGAGCTTCTAAGCTGAATAATAAGACCGGAGAATCAGAAGATAGAGCTCGATCTCTAATATCACACAAAGATAGGGTCTCAAGAATATCCCACTCGGCAATCATCATAGAAACTACCGCCGAGTGCTTGCGACTAAGCGCATCTGCAACACGATTACCCTTGCCAGGGGTATACTGAATATCAAAATCATATGAGGCGAGAAACTCAAGCCATCGCTGCTGCCTCATATTGAGATCTCTCTGGCTGAAAAGATACTTCAGAGACTTGTGATCGGTGTAAAGAATGAAGCGTTCGCCTAATAGAAAGTGACGCCACGTCTTCAAAGCAAAGACGATAGCTGCCAACTCAAGATCATGAGTCGGATAGCGAACCTCATTCGGCCGTAGCTGCCTAGAAGCATAAGCAACTACCCGATCCTTCTGCATAAGCACAGCACCGAGGCCGCTGCCACAAGCGTCGGTGTAAACAACAAGATCATGGTTACTCTCAGGAACCACAAGAATAGGAGCATGAGTGAGAAGTTCCTTCAGTCGCTGAAAGGAAGCTTCACACTTATCAGACCAAATAAAGCGAACACCCTTACGAGTCAACGTCGTAAGGGGAATTGCAACTCGAGAGAAATCGTTGACAAACCGACGGTAATAACCCGCCAGACCAAGGAAGCTGCGAATATCATGAACATTCTCGGGCTGCTTCCAATTCTGAATAGCTTCGATCTTGGCAGGATCGACAGAAACACCCTCAAATGATACAATATGGCCCAAGAACTTGACCTTGCTCTCCCAAAAATGGAACTTGGTGAGCTTGGCCTTAAGCTGATGCTGACGAAGAGTATCCAATACGATCCGCAAATGATGAGCATGCACTGCCTCGGATCTAGAGCAAATAAGAATATCGTCGATGAAAACCAGAACGAATCTATCGATGTAATCCCGGAATAATCGATTCATAAGATCGACGAAGAAAGATGGTACGCTCGTCAAGCAGAATGGCATGACCAACCACTCAAAAGAACCATAGCGAGTGCGGAAAGTGGTAAGAGGAATGCTATCTTCCGCAACTTGGAGCTGATGAAATCCGGTGGCAAGGTCGAGCTGGGAAAAGACCTTCGCACCGCTCAATTGATCAAACATATCGTTTATCCGTGGCAATGGATAACGATTTCTGATGGTCAACTCATTAAGCTTGCGATAGTCAATGCAAATCCTAAGAGAGCCATCAGGCTTCTTAACGAAGACCACAGCAGCACCCCATGGCGAAGAACTGGACCGAATGAACTGCTTCGCCTCAAGCTCCACTAACTGCTTCCTGAGTTCCTCATTCTCTTTAGTAGACATCCTCGTGGGAGGACGCTCAACTGGGTGGGAGCCTGGAATGAGATCGATGCGGAACTCAATGGCCCGCTTTGGCGGCAGGGCAGATACTAGCTCGAATACGTCGGGGAAATCCCGAACAACAGGAATACGAGATAAGTCCAAATCCTCATCTCGTGAATCAAGAGAAAATAGAGTAACATCAGAAAGCCCAACATCTTGATGAACAATAACTAACGGAGAGGACGAGTCAGGGTGATGAATGAATAATATCCGCTCCGAACAAATAATTTTGGCGTCGTGCTGAACGAGCCAATCCATGCCAAGAATCATATCAAATCCCAAATACTCTATAACGTGCAGATTCGCACAGAAAGAAAATCCGCAAAGATCAATATCTATATTCTCACAAAGCAAGCTAAGGGTTGTGGATCCACCAATGGGATTCGCAATCCTTAGTGAAGAAACCAGACAAGTAACATCCAAGGATAAAGCATCTACTAGCTCCTTTGATACGAATGAGTGAGAGGCACCCGTATCAAAGAGAACTCTACAAGATCTACCATGAAATAAAATAGAACCTTCGAGAATAGAAGGATGCGTACCTCGAGGCTGAGCTGAAGATGCAGGAGCCTTGGCAGCATTAAGCTTGCCAGGCTTGGCACTAGCTGGAGCAATAGGACAAGTGGAGATCCTGTGTCCCTCCTTCTTGCAGAAGGTGCAATAGAGAGGTTTGGGACACTCTCGAATAAAGTGATCTGGAGAACCGCAGTTGAAGCATTTCTTCGGAGGACGGGTTCCACTAGGCTGTGACTGAATCTGAGGCTGAGTCTGAGGCTGAGCCTGGACAGCAGAACCGCCAGTCTTCTTCTTCTTGTTCTAAGGCTTGGTCTTCTGCAATGGACCCCGCTTCTGATTGGGCTTTTTGGAACCCCCGCCATCATCATCACTATGCTCCATCTCGACAGACTCAAGATGTAGGGCTGCATCGACTAGCTTCTCGAATGAGAGATCAAGCTGTAGCATAAGATGCCTCTTCAAATATTTCTTCAAGCCCTCAACAAATTTGAGGTTCCTCTTATAAGGAGTAGCAATAAACTCAAGGCCGTACTTGGACAGGGCCTCGAAGGAAGAGACATAGTCGGATACGGAGGACTTCCCCTGCTTGAGATCAAGAAAGCGGCGAGCAAGGGAGTTCTTCTCTGACTCTGGGATGAATTTGAGCTCAAATCTCTGACGAAACTGAGCCCAAGTAAGTGTGGTCTCATCGACCTCGGCAATAAGTAGTTCGTACCAATCCAGGGCACGACTCATAAGCTGACTAGAAGCAATAAGAACACGGTCATGATCCGGGATATCCATACGAGTGAAAATGCGCTCGCATATCCGAATCCAATCCTGGACCTCTAAGACATTCTCGGAGCCACTGAACGGCTTCCCTCCGAGATGGGTAAAATCACTGCAGAGACGCGCAAAAACAGACATGCGCGGAGCATCAACAACGGGGGCTGGAGACTGAGAATGAGACTGAGAATTCCGAACCAGCTCCATGATCTGGTCGGTAGTCATGAACACGCCCTCTGGATGAGTGTTGCTGGACTGCCCAGCAGCACTAGTCTGACGTGTGGTTCTCCCTCTTCCCCTTCCAGACATACTAAAACTCAAACAGGAATTAGAGTTAGACATGATTTAATGATAGATACTTAATTAAGGAATACTACGGAATATAATAAATTCCTACACATATTCCTAACTTATCTATCAATAAGCATAAGGAAGGGATTTGATTTAATTCGGATCCAATTAAAATGTATTGTACTAAGTGTATACGTTCTGTGTTTGTTATGCTTAATTCTGAACCTCGCTCTGATACCAAGCTGTAACGCCCCACTCCGAGACCCACTCTAGTAAAGAGTATTACGGAGTAATACCGTCTACTAGAACGGAGAATAGAGTATAATGGAAGCGACCATGTGTAATCAAGCTATAACTAACTACTGAATACGTCGAATAGGTGGTATTCTTTTCTCAAGTGGTTCGACATATCCAATAGATATTTATACCGAAATTATAATGGCTAAGGAAAATAGGTTCAGTACAAACATAATACTAAATGATAACATCATAATCACATAACAGTCACAGAACATAGGTACAATATATCGTCAATACAGATCCAAGTAGCAGAAAGGTGGGTACAAAGCCACCGCTCACACATGTGAGTCAAAAATATGTACATAAGAGTCTGAAATAACAGAGTAGCTGAATAGTGGACAAATAAAAGAGCTATCTATCAGCATAGCAGATAATGTCCAAGCGCAAGCACAGAAAGCTAAGTCCAGAGACCTAACCTGAAACAACTCGGTCTGACCCGAGCGAAAACACTCGGGTCAGGCTAGCTAAACCATCAGTAATAACTGAGATATATATAATAATGCAGTACATAAATAAAACAGTACTTCTCCAAAGAGAAGAGTATATGGACTACATCAATATAATGACTATCCATAATCATCAATAAATAGTAAAAATCTCCAAAGAGAATATCAACACCAAAGTGTTTAATAAATAAAATCGCCTCATATCATCGGCGTAGCCAAAGCTATATAAAGTTGCCCATAGGCAATAATCCCAAGAGTGACCAGAGTCAGTAATCAATGCCCAAGCAAAGATCGATGCTCCAAAGAGCAATAGGGATATACTGAAAAGTCAATGAAATCGAATACAGAAATGCAGTGTCCAGAGACACTGTGAATCCATAGGGTAATCGCACTTACATTGTATGGTTCCATAGAACCAATACCGAATGGCGATACTCGAATGGATATAAAAATCATCAGATAATACAAATATTGCACGTGCACCGACCAGAGTCGTTGTTGCCAAGTACTGTAGAATTGTGATCGATCGCTCGTACAGATGCGGAACGCGCGAAACGGCGAGATCCTTCCCGGAAGGATAAAGGCCCAGAGGCACACGTCGAAAATAAACTGCTCCATAGAGCAGGTGTACAGAGACGGTTGCCCAGAGGCATGGTGAGCCAGAGGTCCAGTACTGGCCGCCCAGAGGCTAATGTGCCACTAACTTCTTGGAGAGGAACCCGTAAATTGTTAACAATGAGTCCCATACCCCACGTTCGCACTAAACGGTTTCCTAACCAATAGAAAGCTCACACTCCAAACCATAAAAAGTCCACCTCATATCATCGGTAGACTAGACCCAAAGGTCAAAACGATCAATCGAATAGGTCGGGGATTAACCGGAAAGAAAATACACACGGTTTCCATAGGCCGGAGATTTCCTAACCGTTTAAGCACCTTTCCACTTCGCTCGACGTGCTAAAAGTGAGTGTGAGATTTTTTTTTATAGAAAATAATGGTGTAAAACGGATTTGTAATTGATTTCGAAATCACTTTTAAAACGGTCTTTTGAAAAGTCTCCTGATATGGAATAATTAATTTAATAATTAAAAATAATAATATTATATAATAATTTGCAAAAGCTATTTGGGAGTGAAAAATCCTTTTAAATCCTTTTTATAAAGCCCGTGTACGAAATCTAGGGACAAATCTCAAAGAAATCGACGAAAACGAGCAAATCATCAAAAATATTCTAAGTGTTTGAAACCATTCAAAAACTGCTGCGAACCCAAGTTCAGCAATTTATTTGGACCAGAAAACTGTGTCCAAATGGCCTGAAAACAAGTAGGCATGTAGTGCGACATCCCTACTTTAAGATGCAAAAAGAATTTCTATATTCCGAGTTGAGACGAAGTGGCAGCGACGTCTCAAAGTTGAACCCAGAAAAAGATTCACACTGTTTTCCAACTTTGGCACGAAAATCGAAGTACCAAACGAACTCCAATGTTGCCCAAATTTTTCGGAGACGGATTTCGGAACTCCACCTTTCCAACGAGACTAAAAACGTCGAATTCCGACTATCGATGTGAGCGTGGCGGCATCGCGAAGTGGAGGTCAAAAGCTGGAAGCAGATTAAAGCACTGAGGTAAAGATTGTTGTTGTTATTATTATTATTATTATTTTTCTTTTGGACGCGGGCCCGGCCCGCGTCGGCTTGCCCCAGCCCGCCTGGGCTGGGGATATGGGACGCGGGCGAAGGCCCGCTCCCGTATGCCCTAGCCCAGGCGGGCTGGGGACATTATACTGCCCCAGCCCGCCTGGGCTGGGGGTATGGGACGCGGGCCAAGGCCCGCGTCCCCTATTCCCCAGCCCAAACGGGCTGGGGAGGGGGTGCAACTCCCAGCCCGCCCGGGCTGGGGGGTTAGGGGCGCGGCCAACCCATCATGGGCTGGCCAGCCTCTGGCTATCCCAGCTGGGCTAGCCTACACTGCCTGGGTGCAGCCCAGGCCTGTTCTGGTGCACCCAGTGCACTATTCCAGCCTGTTTTCAGGCTGAACATTCCAGCCAACATGTTTTTGAGTTTTTTGTGATCCAGCGGTGTTTTTTTCAAGTTTTGGCATCAAAATTTTCACCAAAATTATACTAGCAATAATTACTATTTAAATAGTAATTACCTTAATGAAGCAAAGTATCAAATGGTTTGAGTGCACAATATCAAGCAAGCCAAACTCCTCAACCCCAAAGCAAAGATCAAGAGGCTTCAAGGACCCAAAATCAACAAAAAACAAAATAATGATTACAACAAGATGGTAGAGATAAATAGGGATTAAGATGGATTAGAGAATATGGGAGATTGCATTACCTTTCAAAGATTAAACTAGTTTAATTATGAAGAGAAGGATATGAAGCTTCTAAAGGGAGGCCATTAATTATGTTTAGATCTAGGTTTAGGAATTTATGAAGAGGAGGGTTAGGGTTTATGGGAGGGGTTTGAGATATTAAATAGGAATGGGTTGGTTAATGGGTCATGGTAAGAGGTTTTAAAACCCATTAGGACTTAGTTTATTTTCCTAAGGTTATCATGTGAACAAAATCCTAAGAAGCATCCTAGTTTTAATTAAAACCATATAATTGCTCATTTGGCCCATTAACCTATAATCACATAAAAAAATTCCCCATTTCAACCCAAAAATATTTTAATATGCGAACCAATTGCAAATTTAAATTCCCAAAAATTTGTTTAGCTCCCTTTTTAACTTAAAATCATAATTTTAATTCATTATTCGGTAATTGCAATCTCAGGGTTGTTACATCGTTTGATCACTCCTTTCTGTTGTGGTACTATAGGTAAATCCAATGTTCCCTTAGGAATTATCAAGTAAACGACCTGAAATGGACTTAACCCAGTGCTACGATTAACTACATGGCTGTGTGCGAACTCACTTGACACGGCTTGGAATCCCAACTCTTCAAATTGTCATTCACGAGACATCTCAATAGATTACCTAGGGATCTATTCACAACTTCTGTCTTTCCATCCGTCTGTGCATGATAAGCACTACTAAATTTTAGCTCTGTCTCGACCATTCTCCATAGACTCGTCCAAAAACTGAGAAAACGAGTGCCTCTATCTGATACAATAGATTCAGGTAACACATGACGACGATAGATCTCTCTGAAGTATAACTGTGCGACATTAACTACATCTGCAGTCTTCTTGCATGCGATAAAATGTACCATTTTTGAAAACCGATCAACCACTGCATAGATAGAATCATTGCCACGTTGCCTTCTCGGCAAGCCCAATACAAAGTCCATACTAACATCCACCCATGGTTTAGTAGGTATAGGCAACAGCATATATAACCCTACATTTGTTGCGGTCCCCTTTGAAACTTGACAAATATGGCACCTCTGAACAAACTTTTCAACTTCCTTCCTCGTTGACGGCCAAAACTAAGACTTTGAAATCAACTGCATAGTACGGTCGCGGCCTACGTGTCCTTCTTCATGTAATTCTTTGATAATTTTCATTCGTAGACTGCAATCTGGAATACACAACTGGTTTCCATTGAATAGAAAACCATCAACCAGCATATATCCATCCATGCTTCCCTGCTTGACTTTGTCTAGGATTTCAGAAAAATACGAATCTGAAATAAGAAGATCTTGAAGTAAGTCAAAACTCATCACCTCTACTTGCATGATTGTTAGTAAATTCTCCCTCTGAATCAATGCATCGGCAAGGCGATTAGTTATTCCAGATTTGTGCTTTACGACAAATGTAAATTGTTGAAAATAAGCCATCCACGATGCATGCCTAGTTGCAATTTTATTCTGCCCTTGTAAATGCTTCAACGCTTCATGATCCGTATACAAAACAAATTCTTTGTGGAACAAGTAATGTCTCCAATGCTTCACAGCCTGCACAATAGCATAAAACTCCACATCATAAGTATTGTATCTCATCTTTGCTCCAGAAAGTTTTTCACTAAAATAGGCAATTGGACGACCCTTCTGACTCAACACTCCTCCAATTCCAACTTTCGATGCATCCGTAAGTAACTCAAATAGTAATTGAAAATCTGGCAACACTGGAATCGGGGCCGAGGTTAAAAGTTCCTTGATCTATTCAAAAGCAGATCCTGCCTCTTCCGTCCATGAAAACTTCTTTCCTTTCATACAATCAGTAACAGGGGCCATCACACTACTAAAGTGCGGTATAAATCTTCGATAAAATGAAGCTAACCCATGGAAACTTCTGACTTCTGTTATAGTTTTGGGCTGTGGCCAATTTCTGATTGCGACTACTTTACTCTGGTCCACTTGTATCCCTTCCTTCGACACGACATATCTCAGAAATAAAACACTTGGCGTCATGAACACGCATTTCTTCGTCACTGTATAGAACCGTTCTTGACGAAGAATAGTTAACACCTTTTGTAAGTGTTGAATGTGTTCCTCTGTGCTAGCACTATATATCAAGATATCATCAAAGCAGACTACAAAAAATTTCCCGATGTAAGGTCTGAAAATTCGATTCATCGCCCTCATAAATGTACTTGGTGCATTGGATAGACCAAATGGCATAACCAGCCATTCATATAATCCTTCCCGAGTCTTGAATGCTGTCTTCCATTCATCACCTGGTCTTATGCGAATCTGATGATAACCACTCTTAAGATCGATCTTTGAAAAGATTACAGATCCACTAAGTTGATCCAATAGATCATCAAGTCTTGGCATAGGAAATTTGTATCTGACAGTTATTTTGTTGAGTGCCCTGCTGCCCGTACACATTCTCCATGAACCATCTTTCTTGGGTACCAACAGAGCTGGTACAACACAAGGACTGAGACTCTCTCGAACACGACCTTGCTTAAGCAACTCCTCAACCTGTCTCCTCAACTCTTCATGCTCCCTCGGACTCATACGATAATGTGGCCTATGCGGTAAAACAGCACCTGGCACTAGATTAATTTGATGTTGTATATCCCTTAGTGGCGGTAATTCCTTGGGTAATTCCGCAGGAAAGACATCTTCAAATTCATCCAACACCGGTCTAACCTCCGCCGGAATTTCAACATCTTCACTTGTTTCATACCCAATCAACATATACAATTCAGCACTATCTTTCACTTCTTCAACAAATTCTCTCGTAGATAATGGACTAATCGATTCCACCTTCTTCTCTGACTTGCTTTCACTTTGTTCATGCTTCTTAGGAACTAAGGTAATTTGAGTACCTTCAAACATGAAACTATAGCTGTTGGTGCGACCATTATGTTGTACAGCTCTATCATATTGCCATGATCTCCCCAATAGTAGGTAACACACATCCATATCGACAACATCACACCATATATCATCTTTGTACTTCTTCCGTATAGAAAATGTAACAAATGCTCGTATTCCCACTGTCACTTCTCCACCTTTCTTTAGCCATGCCAGTTTATAAGGTCTAGTGTGTTTTTCGATCTTCAAACCTAACTTTGTGACGGCTTCTTCCGAAATAATGTTATCGCAGCTTCCCGCATCAATAACAAATCGACAAACCTTCCCCAAGATAGTATATGTAGTCTGAAAAATATTGCTTCTTAGCCAAATAGAATCATTCTCATGCTTTGGCACTAAACAAGACCTTCTTATCATCAAATTACATCCTTCATCTCCTGACACAACTTCTTCATCTTCATCAAACTTCGATGGTTGAGAACAGTCAACTTCAGCTTTCACATCCTAATACTCACATTCCTCTGCAACTAATGCTCTCTTCTTTGGCTTCGTACATTCATTACTTTTATGACCAAACTCCTGACAATTATAGCACTTGATACTGTTGTTGACCTATGCTTTAGCGGCTTCATTGACAATTGGTTTACTGACTTCCTTGGAAACATTAGCACTGCTACTAGCACCTTTATTCTGATTGTTAGAACCCACAAACACACCACTTCCTCGTCTCCCTTATTTCTCCCAAGCTAGAGCTTTCTGATGTGCTTCAGCAACAGACATTGGATTAAACATATTCACCATATCTTGAATTTGCATTCGTAACCCTCCAATATATCTAGCCGTAAGCTGTTCCTCTGTTTCCATAATGTCATTCCTTGCAATCAACTGATAGAATTCATTTGCATGATCATTCACTGTCTTTGTTCCTTGTCTCAAATTCTACAAACGTTGATACGTAAGAGATTGATAATTGTATAGCAAGAAAGTTACTTTCATCATCTTTCTTATCTTCTCCCAAGTGACAACTTTTGATTTTTCCATTCTCTCCCGAGTTAGTTTAGTTTGTTGCCACCAAGCCATAGCTCTTCCCCTTAATCTTGTAGCAACTAACTGAACTCTACGATTCTCAGGTACCTCATTGAATTCCAAAATTTCTTCAACATTTGACAACCAATCAAGAAATTCTTCTCCTTGCATACCACTTTTGAATTCTGGAATTTCCATCCTCATACCTGATTCCCATTTATGATCATTTTCTGAATCCAGATATTGATTTCACACTTGGCCTCGATTTCGATAATGAATACTACCTCCAACACCATCCTCCTCAAAATCATATGTATTTTGATATCGATCATGACAATCTACGTCTATACGACCATGCATGTCCCTTCTACCCTGTCTTTCAGCATCACGGTAAGGTTCATTCTCATACCCACGTTGAGTTCTTCTTTCTTCATTTCGATACTCATGGTGTTCTCGCCTCATTGAAACTGATGATTCTCTCCTATCTCGATAAGACTGGGGTGACATCCTCCTTTCTCCCGAAACCGATGGTGAAACCCTGTTTCCACTTTGGTTCGAACCTGGTGACGTTCTCCTTTGATTGTGATTCATGTCTTTCATCAATTTCTCCAATTTCTCAATACCCTCATTGAACTTTTCATTTATACGCTGCTCCATCTGCTCAGCTTCTTGTCTTCTATACACATCTTCAACCTGATGACAGCGATTAGCACATCTTGGAGGCATGTTCCTTCACAATCTCGGTTCTTTGACTTGGCTCCGATCTAACTTCCTTTATCTTGCTCGGCTTTAACTGGCCTTGAGCTTACTCGGCTCCAATCCGGCCTTGATCTTACTTAATTTTGATTTGTGATATGGCTCGAATCTGATATGGATTGAATCTGGCTTTGCTTGGCTCCAAACTCAATTGACGCAAATCTAGCTCTGATACCAAACTGACGCAGCGGATTTAAGTTTGACGTGGTAATAATGCTTTCTTCCTCACGAAATTATGATTTCGTGTCAAATAATCCGATAAAATGATAGATGCCCAATTCCGTTGATCGTGACGATGTCGGAATCTAGCTATCTCCAACCCGTTGAACTCGCAAGATACCGTGTTGAAAGATCTACAATTCGATCGTTGATCACTCGCAAGTGATATCGAGAATTGGCTTCTACTTCGTTGATTCATGCACGAATAACCCGAAGAAGGAAAGAAGAAGGAGATCACACTCAACTTCAACAACTGTGGCAAAAGCACACACAAATTTTATTCCAAAACTCAACTCCTTTTTACAATGACAACGCAACCCTATTTATAGAAAATAAAACACACAGACCGACTTAACATATAACACACGACCTACGACCTAACACCTACGACTTAACAAGTCATGACCCAACATCACACGAGTTACAACATACGACTTAACAATACATCAACGTATCAACAAAACAAGTTACAACCTCATATGCGACTCAATACAACACAATACGACATAACTAATAACGACATAACAACATACGCGACTTAACAGCAACAGCACATATGCGACATAACATATACGACCTAAGATAGTAGCACAGCTTTAGGCGACTTAGCGACATAAGGAAATGCGGCATAAGTGATTGGCGACTTAAGGCAAGTGGCATAAGTTAAGCCACTTAAAAAATGAGCGACATAAGAAGATAGCGACATAAGTGAACGGCTTTGATTTCTTGAGTCGGCAGGCGACTTAAAATTGCAGCATAAGGGTTTGGCATACGATTGGCATACTCGTTATGTCGCGGGCGATTTAAGACCAAGCGAGCGACTTAAGACCAAGCGACCTATGTTGGTTGAGCGACTTAAGTTGTTATGTCACATTTGTTCTGCCTGCGCTACATCATCTCTCTCGTTATGTCGCAGGCGACTTAAGGCAAGCGAACGACTTAAGACCAACGGGCGACTTAAAGCAAACAAGTTACCATGGTGCGCTGCATCAATTATTTAAATTAATTATTATGTTGTTGTTGGTTGCTGCTATTGCTTGTTTATTTACTTTGACACCATCCCAGTTATCAAACCGCAAGTTCCCTTTATAATGCCTCCGATTTGAATTGAAATGGAATCGGGTTGAAATGATAAATACCTAAATAAAACACCTGACCTCGGATAGAGAATTAAATAAGAAACCCGATTGGTCAAACGATTTGATTTGAAAAAGAAAATAAGATTTAAATTAAAAGGAATAATGAGTGGGTTTAATTAAACTTGAAATTTTAATTCTAGTGAAATTCAAAGGTTAAATATTTGATAAATTGAAACAAATGTTAAAAAATGTTTAATGAAAATTATGTTCTTTAAATTTAATAAATTTTTGATTGAGTTTGTAAACTTATTTAATAATAAAACAAATTTGAAACTTGTTTACATAAGAAATTTAACTTTTGACTATTTAATTAAATGAGTAAATAAGTAAAATTGAATTTCTTTAATAAGAAACAAAATTTGATTTATTAATTGAATTGGATATAACTTTTGATTTAAGAATTTAATTGGTGAATTCAATTAAATTGAACTTATGAGATTGGATAAAATTTAAATCAACTTAAGTGAATGATTTAATCAAGTAGAAATTAAATTGAATTTGTTTTAAATGATAATTTAACTTAATTTGAAAGATTATTGAATGGAACACATATTTGAAATAGAATTTTGAAACCAAATATAAATTTTAAATTGGAAATTAGAAACTTTGAAATTTGAATTATGGAAATTGATATTGAAAGTCAAATGGAATGTTGACTTTTGAAGTCTAAGTGAAATTGATCTTGATTTTGAAAATTTATTAAATGACCAATCGTCATAATAATTACGTAGTTATTAAAGAGTCCGGGATGGTTAGTGACATTACTCTCTATCTAAATCGAATACCACTTTAATAACTATTATATGCGGAGTGTGATCCAGAATGAAGTGGTTGGAATGATGTACGTTGATGATTGAAGGAAGAGAATGACAATGGATGACCTTGACACTTGTGTCAAATTGGAAATGACTTAAATAGGAGCTGTGTCGGGCCAATGAGGTTAGCTAGCTCTAGAGAACGCACTTCTTCATAAACTAGTCATTATTTTTGATTGGTGCACACCCTTGAATTTGGAGTGTTGTTTCGCGGTGTTGCGATCATTGCGGCAATGCGTTCTCACCAGTCCGGATCGGACAAATGGTAGTTTCACTACCTTGGGTATTGCCTCATGTGCCTTGTCATACTTGTATCCCTATGCGCGACCACTACAATTTGCTTTTTGTTATACCTATGGAGTACTCCCTGATAGCCCACTAGTTTACGGTGGAGATTACAGTGTTGTATAGACTATGTTGCTATATAAATGTGTTAAGGGGAATAATGGTAATGCCTTAACACTATTTTGATACTTTATATTACTGTTAGACATTATCTACGTAGCGTGCACTACATATATAGATAGTTTAATGGATCCTGAAAGATGTTCATTCCATTCATCTTTGAGTTATTATTATTTCAAAATTTGTGCCATATTATCTTGTATAAGAATATATGTCCTGTCTCGAGTGTTTGTTTGTGTTTATGCTCGGGTCAGTCTGAGGATTTTTGTTGCCGTGCTGCTTGGGAGTTGAAGACTTTGAAGGCCATCATTTATCTTTATCAGTATTGCTCTATTCTATTATGATACTTGTATCGGAAATCTACGTATTTCCATTTCACCATTTGCTTGAGAAATTGTTGTATTTATTTAGTAGCTTCATGAACTACTATTAAGACATTGTTATCATTCCACGGCGTTATTCTGTTATATTGTATTTGTCTGTGATTTTGTGATGATTCTCATTTATATACATATACTCCATTAGTGATTCGTGTTTTGTATTATTTAAATTGACATGTATGGATTATTGTCAACTTGTAAAACAAGTTATAAAATTTTAATGTCTCAAAAATTTTCTAACATCCGAATTTAGAAAATTTCGGCAGTATCTCATTCGCACGGCTCGATCGGAAAAATTTACGATACACATATATATCACAAATATACATTTCATCTTGGTGATGAGGCATTCCGTAGGGAAAAATATAAAAGTATAGTATGTAATCCAAGATATGTACCTTATTGTGATTAATATGAGCGAGCTCGATCACATTAAAGCGAGCAAAAGCAAGATACATTGCATTTACGTCCAAATGGTGTTCATTATTATCTACCTCAACACAAGTTTGAATAATAGTCACTTATAATAAGATATAGAAACATTTATGAGTCTAATAGAACTATATAACATGTATTCTTAGTCTGAATCATACGCACGAGCACACAACATAATAATCATATGTAGCCAAAAACAGTTATAACAATATTTTGCAACAAAAGAAACCACTTAACAATTAATATTCATCTAATAAATCCAAAATATATCAATTTACATTATCCAATGTCAACAGTTTATTTATACACTATCATCTCTTATTAACACCCATTCTTTATTAACATCCAATTGGTTTACCTCCAATTTATTCACATCTATTTCATTTACATTCAATTTATTCAAATTTCATTTATTTCACTTTATGTTTAACACATTTCATATCAAATCATTCATGGGCCATTTTATAAAAAACATTTCATCAATTCTTATCACTTCAATAAATGAAATTTCTTAATTTATAGAGAACGTAAGAATTAAACATCAGGTTCGTTTCCAAATCATTTTGAAATAAATATATACTTCTATCTTTTATATGTATCAATTCATATTTAGAAATTTTAAATCAAAGTTTGTTTATTAAACCAAATGCATAGCAAAGCCACTAAGTGGCCTCTCCTACTTTAAGACTCGAAAATGAATGTCGAGGAAGCGACCGTTATTATCGAAAAAAAATTCCAACGACGGAAGAGGGGAGTATAGGATTTACTTCATTTTAAAATCCCTATTGAAAACAACTTCTATTCGTAAATACTTCTAAATAATACTACTACTATTTTCAAAATCTTAAAAAAAATTTCAAAAACATCGAGATTTAAGTTCTCAAATTCTTAGTTTAAATTCATTCTTTAACGTAAACTGAAGTTAGGTTTTTATTTCATAACTCACTACTTATGCTTGTAATCATCCGTAAACTCAAATTAGTTAAGTTAATATATTCAAACTTGGTTTTATAACCTATTCACTTCATATTCATTTTATTTTATAAATCCATTTATTTTATAATCTAAACTTGAAGTTTAAATTATTTCTTACCACTTTTACTTAAGTGAATAAACATTCCTCGATTCAAGTTCAAATTAATATAACACTCTCATATCCAAAAGAGTATATACCAAAGCAGATTTCATTTTACTTACCCAAATTATTAAACAAACTTCCATACCTATTTTTATTCACTATTTAATAGTTCGAAAATTATATAATTTATGAACTACCAAGATGTGTCGGTTTAATTTTATTTATTTTCCAAAACTTGTACATACAAGTAACACTTTTAAACTATACCAAACAAGCTCAAATACCTTCAAAATCCACATGATCATATTATAACCTAGCTTAGCTAAAAATCCAAAAATTTAAACACCAAATTTTACATTTCAAAACATTTTGTAATAATATCAAACTTATTGTAAAGGCCCGAGAATTCGTACCCCTTGAGTCGACTATAATTCACATCAGTCGAACTCAAATTGAATGGAAAATATGAATCATTAGGGTAAAGAAGAAAAAGTAGAAGAAGAAATAGAAACAACATCAAAGAATCTCACAATCGCAGTGAAATAAAATATAATAACATATTTTTGTTACAAAAGTGCTTGTAACAGTTTATATATTTACAATCATCAGAGTACAACAATCAATACATAAAACTGGACAGTCTGTCCTTATTCAGCGGAAATAAACAAGTATGTGATATACGCAGAAATCCTCCACTTGTCTACTGAGCCCTATAGCATCCTAACCTGAATCTGTAATACTCGATCTGACCCGAGCATTATAATAAAATAACACCTGAGTCAGTCTGGAAAACCACGTGAGAAAACACAACCAATTTGAATTATTAGAGCTATCAAAATCCTTTGAAAAACAAAGGAATCTCGTAAGACCGTGTCGCACGTAAACATGATGGGTTTTTCCCTTACAATAACTAAAACATTTTCATAGGAAATCCAGTGATATTATAATAGTGTCTAATACAAATACTTATTCAAATGCTAAAATTGTTACATTAATTAAATTCCAGCATACTAGGCTCTACAAACAAAACTGTAAGCTCATATTGGAGATTGGATTCCAAAGAATGACTCGGCCATTGGGGTACCACCCATCACAGTACACCCCTAGAACAATGTACCGAGGACCATGCTGGGATACCATGCTACACAAGACCGGTTTATCCCTGACCTGGATAGACCGAATATGTTATCATCCTGGGTGTTCCCATCCTTATCATCGAGCGCTCCTTTCATGCACAACCATATACAAAAATAACATGTTTCCAAGGACATCTAGAAAGGTGATAACATAACCTACTAGGATGCGACCCACTTAGCCTTGCTGGACCTCCCATGTTTTAGACATTCCTGATTGATGAGGTTCGAGGCTAAGTGTTACCTTTCAAGAACAATTTTAGTTAGAATGCTCACCGTCCTCTAATGACGATGTTCTGATAGCATTCGTCCATGCAAGTTGTCCTGGGTCTAGATAAATTGAATCACCGTCTTCATCATCTTCACGGTATTCATTCGTTACATTCAAACCAGATCCAAGTGGTTTTCAGACAATTAAATCGGTTCTCGGTCTCTTCGAAACGATTAACGAAATTGGCCAATATTGATAGTCGGTTATTAAACTATCAATAAAACATCCATAAGCAGTCACTAGGCCAAATTTTTTTTTTCTTTCCAAAAATATCCATTCAAATACCTGTACATAGGTATATATTCAATTTCCTTTCCATATTCCAATATTTGAAAACAATTTCAAATTCTCATATCCATACAGGATATTTCACCATTTCCAATACTTAGAAGTATTTTCCAACTTCATTATATAACACTTAGAAAATATTTCTATTCCAATTCATTTCCTACTAAAAATATTTCCAAACCTTCCTTTCAATACTTAAGAAAATATTTATATGTAAAATCTCCAAAGTCATTTTAGTATTTAACTTGGAAATATTTCATAAGTTATCCCATAAGTCTCGGAATTTTAATAAATTCTTCCTACTATTTCCTAAACCGATGTTATTTATTTAAAATCTCCCCCAACCATTTATAACTCCTTTAAATAAATTCAAAATCTTTCCGAAGTTACCGCATCTAGACATTAGGAATTTCCTTAAGTCTCTAACATTCCATTTTTAAGATTTCTCTTATAAAATCTCGCCCTTTAATTAAAACCTGTTTCCACATCTCGAGAGAATTTTATAAATAAATTTTCAATCATTCGAACCATATGTATATATAATAAGAATTTTTAAAGAATGGTAATTTATATTATTTTAAAATATGTTTAAGTTATTATTTAAGACATTTAAAACACTTTTATAACATCAATAACTCATTTTTAGACGAGTAAATAAATTTCCAAAGTTGAATTTAAAAGTTCGAATTTATTTAATAAATACATAATATTTGCAAATCTACTAACCAAAATATTGGGGTTTTCACAATATTTGCAAATCTACAAACTGAAATACTTAATATTTGCAAATCTCAGCTAGATTAAAATTCCATTTTCTAAGTAATAAAATTTTCCATTTAAATCAAACTTCCTTCTTAAAATTTTAAAATATATTTTTAAAACTCCAATAACCAGTTCAACTTATAATTCCTCTCGATTTCCATCACATCACTTCCATTCCGATTTCCTTAACCATTTTCACTTTCAAAAATAGCAATCCCCTATTTTTCCTCTCCATATTTCCAAAATCTAATATAAATCCACCCTTCGAATTTATATTCCCGATATATCATCCTGATATCGATTTTCTTCACTTATAAACATTGTTTATAATTTTATAACTCCTTGAGTTCAACTTGTTTCAAAAACAAATCTTATTTATAAAATTTTACTTTTATAAATCCATATTCTTATAAATCCCACTTATATTCCAAATCTATTTTAGATATTTACTTTAACACCTTTTTTATATTTCTTTAATATCATTTATAAATTCTTTTAAGTAATTCATTTTTAAAAATCTCCATTTACTAATTCACAATAGTCAAGTATAACCAAAATCAAATATATTTTCTTTTTTTTTTGTCTGATTCAATTTCTTTTAAATAACTCCAATTCCAGTGTATATATTTTTATTTCAAATCCCTTAAATTCCATAAATTTTAAAAATATATTTATAGTTTTTATATTATCAAAATTCAGGCCAATGCCACAATAGCATCCAATAATTTCACTCATTACAATAATCTAAAATAGATTATTCTACAGAAATCATATATCACTATATATGAAAAATAAAAAATATATTTGAGGAATACAGTTGGATCCCTCCAACATGTTTCCCTGCATCCACAGATGTTAATACAACATAAAATAATACCAACCTCACTTCGAGGGGGATATAATGGTATATAGGGTCATCCGCTATTATGCAGGGCGCATAGGGTCTCATCTGATATATATATATATATATATATATATATATATATATATATATATATATATATATATATATATATGCGGGAATATCAATCACTCTAATATATATACTACCATATATAACATCTGGCTAATAATTATAAATTTATCAATCCAATCAAGCATCCGATATTTTAAATTTGAACATTTAGATTTAAATACGGCAATCCAAATGAGTGAGAAATTCTCACCTTGGTTTTTATTTGCCTCCATTCAAATTTTCTTCCGTATCCTACAAATTTAATGCCCCGACCTCGTACGTACAAATTACAAATGATCTAAGTTAACTATTTTTATATATTAACACATTATTTTTTTTTAACTTGCTAAAAACAATCACTTTACCTCGATTAAATAAACAAGTCCTCCGGACCGCATACGCAAAACCCTAGCCCGACCTCTACTCTACACTCGGTCACCACTGCTCTGCTTTGCCAGCACTGAAGAAACTTCTTCCCCGGCCACAACCTTGCAACCGCCATCACATGTCGCCTCGCCTCGTCAAATAATCCGCATGACAACTCCAGGTCACAGTCCTTCCTCCATGCTCACCAACGTTATAGACTTCGACATCACGTCTCGAGCTCGAGCTCGAGCCCACTTCCACCTCCAGGCCCGAGTCACCAAAGCCACACACGCCTCCTCACGACCGATCGTGGCTCCAGGTCGCTTCGCGACATATTGTTTATTTTTTTGTGAACAAATTCGTTTTCTTTTGACGAGACTTTGAATTTTAAAATCGAACGGACTCGATTATTTTTCCCTCTTTTAAGATCTCATTCCATTAGAACTGATAGGGAAGAAAAGAAATGACATGATTTAAAGTTGATGGGTAGTGTATAGAAGGTAAAGGGACTTTTGATTTATCTTATATAATTTTACTTAATTATATAATATCTCGTTTTAGCAACTTAAAATTTTGATCTTCTACTGATGCGTGTCGCTAAGCGTTTATAATGTTATACCCCTATTTCGAATGCGATGGAAAAGGTTTCGAGTCCTAATTCGATCTTATGGAGAAGATAGCTTTTTGGACCCAATTAAAATATTGAATTTTCAATATAAATTTTAGCGCGTTTCTATCCCGTATGATCAAATGATAACTCCAAATGATGGAAATTTTAAAATCCAATAATAGTACACTATTACGGACCCGATGAAACTGGTTTCATCAAATTCGGAGACTGTGTCTCGGAAGTCTATTTTTAAATGTCAATTTAAACATGCTATTTTGAAAATTGAATAGACCACTTTTAAAATTAAATTTTAAAACTTACACTATTTTCGTTATTATTACTATAATTTTATAAGCCGTTAGATTATTTTTATCGAGCTTAAAACTCAAGATACAATAATTTAACCAATATTCAGTTATAAAATTCAATGATTAAATTATTCTATAAATCGCTATATTTGAAATTCAAGTAAAATATTAACTTAAAATCGGTCTATAGTTCAAATTCAATATTTAAAACCATTTAAATATTCAAAATCAAACGGCGAAAAATCTAGATCATTACGCTTATCTATCTCATATATCAAGTTATATCTTTTAAATGTAAACAACTTGTTTTAACCAGAAATAAATTCCTTTTAGTAGCAATTCTCACTTAGAAACTCGAAAATGAATACTGATGATGCTGTCGTCAACCCCGAAATTATTTCTCAGCGAGTATATATTTCTAGTCAAAAACACTTCCAAAATAATATTATTTCTAAAAAGTTTGAAAATAATTTTTGAAAATCAACAGATTTTTATTCTAAAATTCTCAACTTTTAAATCATATTTATTTATATGCCATATTATAAATAGACTCATACATTTCCATTATCTTATTATGAAAACATTTTAGTAATTTGCATCTTTGATATTGCAAACAATTCTTATTGTAATTAGATTTCAATTCAATCTAATTATCGAACGCTTCATGAAATAGAGTTCACAAAATATTCGTATTTAGTTTAATTCAACCAATAATTGATGATAACTAAATATTATCATCTCCTAACAACAAACATCCATAAATAAATTCGTATTTTCATAAACCTATATGGTTATTTATGAATGATTATTTCTTTTTATGTATATTATATAATTTAGGTAAAATTATTTCATTTACCCTATTTTAAAACAATATTTTGGCGACTTGCCTCGTTTAAGTTTTAGAAACCCCTACGACAACATGGCGCTTCATGTACCAACCAAAATTCATAAAC
This sequence comes from Allium cepa, assembly GCA_030765085.1. Lineage (NCBI taxonomy): Eukaryota > Viridiplantae > Streptophyta > Magnoliopsida > Asparagales > Amaryllidaceae > Allium > Allium cepa. The sequence goes on along the minus strand of CM060941.1, from coordinate 951,962,960 downwards.
AACTCAACAGATAAGTAAACACAATATAAAACATAGCACTAACAAGTATGCGCTATACACATACACTCTCAAACAAACTCGTTCTAAGGTATTGTTACCCTATCTCTAATGAGTCCAACCCTAACAAAGCTAAGGTTATCAATAAACCAAAGATCTGATACCAATTGTGACGACCCGAATTTCAGGAGGTCTAAGTCGACAATAAACCACATATGTCCAACTCAAAACAATCCGGAACACAGATAATCAATGGGGTTAATTAAGAAAAATATGAAAAGAAGAAAATAAACACAGAATCTTACAACGGACTAGCAAAATATAGTAATCAAATAAATAATTCTTAAAGTTGTTTTCACTATATGTTTGATTATACTGTTATAACATCAATCAGAGGTGTACATACAACAAAGACAAAATAAAACAATGCAACGGAACAACATGATGCAGGTGAAAAGTACTAGTTATATAATATATCAAATCTTCGTTATCGTCCTCCAAAATAACATGATCTTCAATTCACTGAATACTCAGGGCCGACCTGAGCATAAAGTAAAACAATACACTTGATTCAAAAACTGAAATATCCTTGTGTAAGTCAAATCAGTATCACATATAACAAGAGTGTAATAGCGTCACAGATGTTTATGGGGTTTTACGTCTTCTATCCAATGTATAATATGCGTGCAATAACTCAAAAGATGTTACGGGATTTTCCATCTCTTACGGATCCGTCAAAATATACATATATACTAGAATATGTTGCATATTTAATGTCTAACCAGTAAGATAAATATTTTTCCTTGCGTTAAGGCTTTACATTAATTTTTTTAAAGCGTTTTTAAGCATTGGCATATAGTTTGCATATAACACCTCAGTAGAACGTAAGGGGAAAGGGATGTATCATGATACGACAACACTAAACCAAACTCGTAGTGGTCTCATATAAGGATAAAAGTATGACAAGGCACGTGATGCAATGCCCAAGGGAGGATCTACCAGTTTGGGTCATAGGGCTGGTGGTAGCGCATCTTAGCCATGACTTCCCACCACGTCCATCCATCCCATATCGAGACAAAGGAAGGTCATCCCAAATCAAGGTGCACCAATCTAAACCAACATCAAAATTAATAATATAGACCGAGACCAAAATTAAAATTGAAGAATAGATGTTCGCTAGAGGTAGCTACCCTGATTGGCCCTGTCAAGCCTTCTGATTTAGCCATCTCAAATTAACACAAGTTTCGGGGATACCCATCATCGTTCTCTTTCTTCAAATCCAACAACGTACACCAAATCCATCCACTTCATTCTAGAGTCCCTTCTACGTACACAGTTGTTAAAGTGGTTCCGACATTGACAGAGAGTATGCCAATAATCGGCATCGGTCTGTTTAACAACCAAGCATCATTTTACAAACCAGTTGGTTCTTTTACATTTCGAAAATGATTCATACTTGATATAAAAATATCATTTTAACTTTATAATCATATTCGCTTCAACATATTATATTTACTCCAAAATATCACTTAATTCACCACGAAATCAATTTCACATCAAAATCATTATATTCCCTTTGAATTAATTTCAAAATCATTTCAAACTTTGACTTGGTTATAACTTCATTTTAACCACATGCACATTTAAATCAATGATTTAAATATAATAGTTCCCAACATAAAATGTTCAAATAGCTAAATTAGTTTAAATTGTTAAAATAGTTTAACTAGTTAAAATAGTTTAAATTATTTTATATAAAATAGTTTGAATATTGAAATGGGTTATATATTAAAATGGTTTGTAAATTTAAATAATTTGGAAATTTAAAACAGATGAATTTTAAAACAGTTTACGGTAAAATAGTTTGTAGTGAAAAAGTTTCAAATTTAAAACTGTTTCTTTCCATTTCCCATAAATCTGGACTTAGGTCCAAATTTCAATCAAATTAATTCAATTTCAAATCTTCCAATTCGAATCATCTTCAATCTCAAATCAATTCTCGACTCAATTTCAATTTCAATTCAAATCTATTCAATTTTGAAATGTTATTTTTTAACTTTGAATCTAATTCAATACTCAATTCAATTGCTTAAGTTTTAATTCAATTCCCATTTTTTTACCATTTTAATTTATATGGATTTCAAGTCTATTTCTAAAATAACGATTTAAAACCTCTTTAATCCAATTAAACTTTGATGCTCGAATTTAGATTCAAAATCTTTAAATTAATTCAATTTCGAATATTTCTATTTCGAGCCCAGATTTGAAGTATCAATCTAAATTACTTTAACCGGGATAAATTTCAAAGTTCGAATAAAGCTCAAACCTTTAAAGCAATTCAATTTCCGTAATTCAAGTCATATATCGATTATAACTTCAAATTCCAAAATAAATTCTTTAAACAATTTCTTTTACAAATTTCACCTTAGATATTTCAAAGCTCAAATTTGAAAATAATTCAAATTTATAAATTTGATTTATATTTCTGTAAAAATAAATTATTTGACTTGATTCAAATTCAATGATTTAAATCCATTTAATTTTACTAATTCGGTGTTTGTATATAATTTTCTATTTTATGGCCAAGTCGTCAGTTATTTCGATTTCAATTTCTAGGATGGATATATATCATTTCAATACAAATCAAAGTGTTATAGGTATATACCATTTCAATCCCTTTCTTAATTTATTCAAATATAATTCAAATAACAATTTATTTTCTTTCAAATAATTTTGTAGGGTGATAATAAGATATAAAATAAATAAACATCCAATCATCCAAAATATCAACTGATAGCCATCTATTACAATCAACATCCAAAATAGTCAATATATCAGAACAGCTAACTAGTCATCAATATCGTGCGTTTGACTAGCAATTCAATTCCAGTTTCAATTTTAACTGTTGATTACATATTCCGAATAGTTCATTTCATATGTCAATTCAAATGTCAGTTGAATTATCAAACAATAGTCAACAAAAATAAGTCACCTCATGATTTCGATCCAACTAACATTAGAATGTTTTAGTATTTCGTGAGCGATTTAAAACTTTCAACCTTATTTAAAACTGTAAATTTTTCTGGGTCAAACAAACTCGAATCCAACTCCATGTCGTAGCCTTCGTCGATACGACCGTAATGCGAACTACTTCGGTCGAATTCGGCCTTGTATGAAAAGGTTATTCGGTAATTAGCGTAACGATATGATTAAAATATATTTAACTGAAACTAAATAAAAATAAAACTTAGCCTTTCTCTTCCATCTTATTGCTACCTCCAGGCTAACGTGTGCATAATCTTTTTCTTCTTTATTTTTTTATTCAAATTGATCATGCGCCAGCCCACCGTACACCATCGACCCCCATGCTCGCTTGCCAGCACACCATCCCCTACGCAACCTCCGCCTACACTCTCACCACCCATGCGTGTAAAGACCCGCTATTTTGGACTATTCGCATCCGCACATGTCGAACTTAAATAATTCAAAATACCGAATTGTTAATTTAAATTTGGCAAAACTGAACATATACAGTAAATAAATAATCACATAACACAGACACAGAGTAATAAATGCAGCGGAAACAAAAGATAGTAGTTCATGATGCTACTATATAAATAACAGAGTTAAATATGTTACAACAAAAGTCTCGAATACAGTAGTCAAATACAAGAATCAGAATATGTCACTAGAATTAACTGATTATCTGAAAGCTGGATAGATAGCCGGATCTCCAAGCGAAGCTCCAACAACGAAGGTGAGTCTCGAATACTGGTACACTCAGTCTGACCCGACGTAAAGCAAAACACAAAACACTCGAGTCAGGATTAACATTCTTATATCAATAAATCCAACTCAAGTGAAATAACAGCTGAAATACAAGTAACTCAAAGGATGTCGGAATAACCATCCTCTAAGGATCCTCTAAGAATTCAAATTCCAACTTCAATTAAAACCCTTATTATTTTATTCAAATAAAATCTTTATTTTTATTTTTAAATCAAATTATTTACCAATCGGGTTTTTATTTAATTCTCTATCCTAAGTAAAAGTTTTATTTCGGTATTTATCATTTCAATCCATTCCATTTCAATCAAAAATTAAAGCATAGCAAAGGGAACTTGCAGTGTGATAACTGGAATGGTGTCAAAGTAAATAAACAAGCAATAACAACAATCAATAACAATCCAATATTTTATTCAAATAATCCTGAAATAATTTTTTTAATTCACATTGTTGTTTGTGCAAATTAATATAATTATTTCTAGAATCTACATTATCATTTCATGTAGATTAAATATTATTACACTATTATTTTATGTGGTTCTACACTTGACATTTATGATTCCATTTCATATTATATCAATTTATACGACATAAATTTAAATAGTTCAATGTGTAATTAACCATATTTCTACATGTCAAGTAATTAGATGTTTAACGGGGTCATGTTATACAAATTTTATCTAATCAAATTCAACACAAATATCAATTCCAAATTGTTAACTCCTACGTCAATTTCAATTGTAAATCATTCATCACTTCATACATTAACAATTTAACGTCCAATATCAACATCAAACAATCAATCATTTATCAACCAAACTGGATTATCATTGTATAAATAACAAATAATGGTGTCAGAAGTCATAGGTGAACTGATAAAGGTAATAAAATATATAACAGTTTAAATAACTAATAGCGGCATATCTCAATTGTCGTTTCAATTGAAATCAAATTTAATAAATAAAAGAACATTAATCATGAGTGATTTCTCACCTTTCGAGGCTAGAGACAACAGGCAATGACACAGATACGCACACTGATATGGACACCGAAATATCCTAGCATGAATCCCAAACAAAGCTAGATTGGCACGAATTTGACGATCCAAGCTGAAAACTAGTAAGAAACGAATTCAAATCAGAATTTGACCGATGTCGATAAAAGGTATAAGTGCACGTGTATGACTATATGTAAATATATATAATATCATATTTTCACTCAGTGCCTACTAAGGAAATTTTTTTATATATAAAATATATATACATCTCAGAATATACGAGACATATACAAACAACCAATGCAGACAACTAGTTATAACTATATCATTTCTAAATATCAATATATATATATATAAACCTTGAATCAACCATAAACTTACATCTCTTAAGATAAAACTTTCATAAAAATAAGATGTAGATTGACGTGTAATTTGCAGTAAATGCATCACCTTCAAAACAAAAGCTACAAACCCGTTTATTAACAAACTATATATGTACTAACACTATATGACTTCATACTAACATAGATTTTAACATAATATTTCAAACAACCAGGTCTGTACTAGTTGTAAAAAAAAATATATAACTTACTATACTTTAGAATATACAACTATAACACAAACTGCAATATAAATAAAACTATGTAAACAACTTATGTAATTTAGAACCCAATATCCACCAAACAAACACACTGGCCAAACTATGAATACCTATATATAGTAACTAACGTGTAAACTATAACTTACAATTAATATTTTACATACAACTAATATAACAATGGAACCAACCAGGAATATATATATATAATAATACTTTTCAACATAATTTATATACTTATATCATAACCTTATACAAAAGGAAACCCAACTGACAAACTAATATCTATATATTTATGCTTCTACAGTATAATGTTAAACAAGGGAACAATAGTTTGTATAAAAATAGGTTTACACATTAAACCATAACCGTATATACTTAAACTTGCATTATATCTCAAGCACAAATATTCAGATACCTAAGAATCAAGAACAGGGCGAGCTAGGAAAAGTAACGTCTGCTCCCAGAACTGGCGGCGTGCGTTGCGAGGTGGTGCCGGCGCTGCCGAGATGCTAGCGAGCAAGGGTGGCGGAGGTGATGGATGAATGGCGGTTGGGAAACTCGGCTTGGTTGCAGATCTCGGCTGTATAAGTCATGAGATGAGGCCAAAGTGCTGCCGTGGGTGGAGAATACAAGGCGGAGACGGGTTGCAAGGGTACGGCTGAGCAATGCGAGAGGAAACAAAGCAAGGCTATGGTGGTGGGTCGAAGCATGCGGATCTGGGCTTGAGGTGTCGATGGAACTTGCGGCCATTGATGAAGGGGTGGTGGTCATCTGCATGGATGGAGGGAAGATAGGCGGAGGTGAGAGGCAATGGTACAGTGGAGTAGCGGCGACGTGGAAGCTGTGACATGCGAGAATAGGAGAATGTTGTGATGCAGATTGGAATGAGCAGGTTAGATCGGCATGAGGGAAGCGGTGCAGGAAAAATGAAGATAGGAGGAGCAGGCTTTGTTTCGTTTATTTATTTATTTTTATTTTTATTAAGAAGAGGGAAAGGTTGAAAGAAGAGGAAGAAGTGAGATAACGGTGGGAAAGGAAAACAAATGAACCAGAACAAAATACAAAGATGAATCAAAATTTAAGATTGTCATAGGGAATAGAAAGTCGTATAAATTTTGGAAATAGTAAGAGTGCCGCACGAATTTAGGGAATTAATGAACAATGACCATTCGTTTCTGACTGTTGGAATACTCACCGTAAAAACCAAAAGATTTTAAAATTGATACGATACGAAATCATTTTTCGTAGATTCCGCGGCGTATCGGATATCAAAACACAAAATTGAATATACCATAGAGATCAGTATGGTGAGACAATCAAAACGGTATACAGATATTAGTGGTACGATTGAATTATAAAATTTTGAATTTTCTAATAGCGGAAAATGCAGCAAAAACATAGAAAAATAAGATCGACGGAGCTAAAAAAGTCCGAATTTGGAAAAACGAAAAGTGGCATCTTGCTCAGAAAATGATTTAGAATTTTTCTATATAAAAATATTCAGGTTTCAAAAACATTTTATTTTCATCAATTCCTAACTGATTAAATTGAAATAAAATTACACAAGAAATAAACTTTCATATTTTCGGACGAAAATTTACCAGTTGCTATGTTTAACTAGATGCATTTTAAATACTTAATTTTTGTTTCAAAATTTTATCATTTGCAGTTTCTAGAATTTCAATTAAATATAATAAATAAAACAAATAAAAATTACCGAAAATTTACGGGTCATTACCTCGCGCATTCGAACACCGTGTGGAAACCAAATTCGGTACTCGTATCGCATACCCTAGCTGCCACCTCTCTCCACTTCGGCTCGATCCAACCGGTAAATAGCATCCACTCATCGAGCCGTACAACTTTTCTATTGGGATCAAAGTTTAAAAATGAACGTGGCAGTGCTAATTACTATTGGCCATTGGATGGAATTCATTTTAATGGCGGTTGTTAATTTAGGTTTAGGGTTTAGCCAAATGAAAGATGGTTAAGGGCTATATTTAGAAAATTTTCACAGCACTATTCATCTGCGAAAATTTCAAACTCCAAACGAAGTGTGCCGCCTGGAGTTCTATAAATCATACCCTTATTCCAAACACAATGGAATGTATATCGGAAGCCAATTCCATCATATTCAGAAGATAGTTTTTCAAAATCTAATTATATTAGTTTAAATTTCTGAAAATAAATTCTACGTGTTTGAAGCTCGCACGACTAAACGATAAGTCTGATCGCCACAAAATTTGAGATCATATAATAATTCAAGTGAATTATGGATTCGATGAAATTGATTTCGTCGAAATCCAAGACAGTGCCCAAAGAGACTATTTTTACATGTTAACTAAAAAGAGTAATTTCCAAATTAATTTAATCATTTTAAATCCAATTTTAAAACTTCACTAACTCCATTCAAATTATAAATAGAATTTAAATCAATTTTTGAAATCGTTTTATTCATATTAATTTAAGACTCAATTCTTTAAACAGTCCCAAATATTAAATATAACAATTAATTTATCAAATAATTCACTATATTTGGAATATAATTTATTTAACTTATAAAATTTGCTTGTAAAACGAATTCATGTAATAAAAGAACTACTTCCATTTTATAGTAATTCAACATTTTTGCAATTATTATATACAGTAAATTTATTTATTTCTTACCAAATAAATATTTTCTTATTCCTGAAATATATACTAATCAAAAATAGAATTTATATAAATAAAATTATGCTTTTGCTTCTAATAAACATTCATTTGATTCTTTATTAACTTAAAATTGATTATGTCAATTTCTATTATCAATTACTTATAATTCAGTATCATTTAATTTACTTTATAATATAAGTTATCATCGTTAATCTTATTAAATTATATTATTTAGAATTTTTACCTAAGTTGATATCAGATAAATTACCGTAATAAATCAATATTTTTTTATTTCTAACCATTTTTGTTCAATAATTATATTATATTTAATAATTTAAAATAGTTAAAAATACGAGTCCTTACATATATCTCTATAGAATGGATAGTCGAGCCCAAGTGAAGGCTTAGGAGCTAGTTGTCAATCCTAAATCACTTGGACGTGGACAGACTTGTTCACACCCATACCTTTCTCCCTCTGTTGAGCATCCCTCAGCTCAACTACATAATAGGCATGTCCGTTCACCAGATCACCATGAACAACTATAACACTATTATCTGTAAGGAACTTCAAAGTCAAACACCATGTGGTAAGCGCTGCTCGGAACTCGGCTAGGACCAATCGGCCCAAAAAATTGTTGCATTAAGAGTCATCATCCAAAACAACAAAAGGCAAAATTAGCACTATCCTACGATCACCTTCTCCCAACTCTACATGTAATTCAACATAACCAACAGCTTTAGTTTCAGCACCATTAAAGCCATGAATGCGGGATTTAGAAGGTTTCAAGTCCTTTGCTTTCATGCTCATCTGATCATAAGATTTCTTGAAAATTATGTTTACAAAACTTCCAAAGTAAATCAATATCCTTCTCATAAAAGCGGGGCTGATCATGGCCAAATTGACCATTGGGTCGATCGTTGAAGTCTCCACCTTGTCTGCATCTCTATTTCTTAACACCATATCATCTTCCAACTTTTATCAACCGAATGCTATCCTCCAACTTTTATATTGATCCCTAATCTTCCACTAGTCCGCATAGGTTCCTCAGCCCTGTGCGGTGCTTTTCCTTGGTTGGGGTTCGACGTCCCCTGCTCGCCATCCTATGGAGTTTTTACAAACTTCTATAACTTCCATTCTCGAATCAGCTTTTCGATATATCCTAGAGATGATTACATTCATTGGTGTTACGCCTACAGCATTCTTAAAACCAACAATATTTCTCGTTTTGTTTTTGCTTCTCTGTTGATTCTTTTGGAGGCGGCTTCTTGTACTGCATAGTATTGCATCTGAACAATAGACATTCTCCTAGGACATATCTAGTGGTGTGTATCAAAATTCTAGACTTTCCTCTTCCAGAATCTCTCTTTTGTTCTCAGCTCCTATCTACGCCTTTCTTTAGTTGATTCGGTTTGTTCTGGAAATTCACTTGAACTTTTTCAAAGCTTTCATCAAACTACTTTACTACAATATTACTCTGTACTCCCTCTCCACTCAATCCCATGAGTTCTTCCTAGAGGATCTGGCTTCCTCCTTCCTCAAATATTGAGCCGAATTTACCTAAATTCAGATCACCGATCTCTGTACAGCTGTATGGAACCTCTCCAAATAATCTTTCAATGATTCTCCTAGAGCCTAGATCACGCTGGACAAGGACATTACATCCTTGGGGCTAGGTGCATGCATTCGGAACTGCTCCACAAATCATGTTGCCAAATCATCAAATCCAGAGATTAACCAGGGGTTACCTTGCAAACCGCATCATCGCTATTCTACAGAAAGTTATGGGAAAGCATATATGCTTGGTTGCATCATGCTCGTGCGGAACCCATCAACCATTCATATCTCATGATGTGCTGCCTAGGTTCAGTTTTTCCCGCATAGGAAGGCATCGATGGCATGTTGAACCTTCTTGGATACTCTGCATGTAGGATATTATCAGCGAATGGAGTATGGCTTCTCGAGATTTCCTAGTCATCATTGGTCAAGCCTTGGCTTTATCTCAATAGCTGTCTGACCATAGCCGACTAGTCCGACGTTTTGATAGTGGTTCCAAGCGGTTGTCTTGTTCTACCTTACGTGAATGGTTGAATCGATGACTACGAGCAGTTCTACACCTTCTTATTTCAACACCTTCTCGATTTGTATCTTGTAAATTCATTTCATTGTCATTCCAAGGAAGCGGTCGGTCAACATTTAACTGACTCCATCATCCAAATCGGCCGTAGCAGCTCCATTTTGAATCCCAGTGTGCATAGGTAAGTTCCCTTCTTTGGAGGAGGGATCAACACCGATAGTTCCTAGAAGACCATGATGTTTTGCCTATTGATGCCTCGAAGGTTCTACATGATATCTTCCTATTCTACGATGCCTATGCCTAAGATACTCATTTGATGAACTAAAACTCTCCGATGCCGAGTAAGGGATATGGTCCCTCCTAGTGAGTTGGATCATTAGGTTGATATTGGCCTGAATCTATCGATTAATTTGTCGGCAGCTATTGTCAGTGGATATCTATTAGCTCTCTCATCAGATTCTAGAATTCAGCTTTCGTGATAAAATCAGTTGGATTTTGGACATCTACTGATCCAGCATACATCCATTGGTTGATTGCTTGGGCCTCCTTGCTAGATAATAGCGTTTTCGTTTCCTTCCACGTTATGAGAAGTAGATTTAGTGTTCCACTATTGTTGATAGTTTTGCTTAGTTTTTGCAAATATGATTAGAATGAGCAAACATTTTAAAGATAACTGTGGATGTCTTTTGGGGGATTTTTGCAATCCAGCAGCAACAACAGGGATCCTAATAAGCTGAGAATCATAGCTCTCAATAAAAGCACCAAAATGTTGTAACATCCTTAATTTTTGATGACATGATTTAGGAAATTTAATTAGATAAATTAAGTAGAAAAATGACGATAAGAGGGTTGAGATTTGAATAAAACAATAAGAACGTCATTGTAACACCCCAGATTTTTGATAGCATTATTTAGGAAATTTAGTTAGTTAAACTAAATCAAATAATGTTTTGATTAGGGGATTGAGGCTTGATTTTAATTATGATAGCTGTGCCTTTTTAACTATCAAATTAAATGATGGGGTTTAAATTGAATTAGAGGAGGGGTATTACGTGAAAGAGTCCATTCCTATACCACCTTCCTTAGGCCATGTGTTATACACACTTTCATTTCATTTCAAAATTTTCAAAATTAAAGTCGGCCACCACTACAAAAAAATCAGCCTTTGGTTGCAGAAATTTGTGGCGTTTAATTGTAAGTGCAACTAATAACATTTCATCCTATATTAAAAATGTAACAAAAAATATTTCAGTTTCCCACTTTCTAAAAATTTGGCAGCTACAAAACAAAGTATTCTGTCACGTTTTCCTCCCTCATTAACACTGAGAATTTTTTTACCTTTCCCATTATTCCTCTTCAATACTTCATAAAGGATTTCTCCTTTTCACTTCGTCCAAATTTACCTCGATTCCTCCATCATCATCATCGCGCAAGCGCTCTTCGTCATCGTCATCGGGCTAGCTCTCTCCCTCGTGATCGACTATTTCAATCGGATACCACATACAGTTGTTCATGATTTCTGCATAAGCCCTAATTTTCTTGCTTCCAGCATAAGTTTAATTTCAGCCTTTACCACTATTTTTCTATTTCTCCTCTCTTACCCATTTTATATGTGTACGGAAATCGGTTTATGTTGGAAGAACCTCCTATAAATGAAAAGATTCTCGTTCAAGTGATAAGCAAAAGAAAAGGCTTCAATTGTTTTCCCAAGGTTTGTGAATTATCAATGTATTATAAAAGAAACATGCATGTAGTCTTTAATTTTTGCATGTTAATGTTGATTCTTATGAGGTATAATTTCCATTTTTGTTTTATTGAATTTGCACTCTATCATTATATTAAAATTTAGGGCATGTGAACATCAATTTATTGGATGTTTTACATAATGGGCGTAACAGTGAAACATATCATCTTATCAACATACAACCATACTCACAACCATTCATAATTGTTTCAACATTATAAAAATAACTGTGTTGCTTGTTTTGGTTGCAGGTTGTTCGGGTGATGCAAATAGTAGTGATGTGAAGTTATGGTGAGGTTTTGGCTGTGAATAATGGTGCTGGTTTTGGATGATAGTTTCAGGCAATGGGTGGTGATTCTGGTTTGCTGAGGAAGTGTGCTAGAGGTAATTATAATGCTATTAGCGATTTGCTGGGGACCCAAGTTAAAAGCATTGGCGATTAATAAGACTACTCGGAGGTATTTTTATTCTTCGAGTTAAGGTCTAATATAATGCTAGCACATAAGCTTTTTGAGAATAATCCTAAAACTAGATACAATGCCGATTCATAGTTAAAGCAGTAATTTTACCATCTCACCTCTGTTGTGATGCTTGTTCTATACATGTCAGAGATTATGTCCATATGCTGTAATATATAGTATACTCATTGAGAGATGGCTTCAGCAAAAAGCATTAGGCAAGAGCATATTTTTTGCTTGTGAAGAGTATCCTATTCTATCTCTTGCATATAACACTTCTCCATTCTACTGTTTATGTACATGATGGTATCATAAATAGTAAACTAAAATTGGCTCTCGTTAATTTATTAAGTTTATGTACCACATTGCTTATGAAGAGTGTCATAGCTTTTGTTTGAATCTATCTTCTATGGGTTTTGTTTTGGTATTTCTTCTAATTTTTGTGTAGATGATTCATGTACAGCCAAAATGGATAGGCAAAAGAAGGAACATATTTGGGAGTTGGGACAAATTTAGGACAAGTGCAGGTAATTTTTTAGAGTGTAATATCAGATTGCATAATCTTATTAAAAGTTTAATGTAATATTTATGTTTAGTTTATAGTTCCAAGGCCGGTTAATATCCCATAACCATAACAAACATGTATTAGACATTAAAAAACAAACATGTATTAGATATAAAAAAGACAAGCAGGTATAAGATTCTTTGGTTGTTACTCATGGCACTAAATGCTAATGGCACTAAAAGCTCGAAACTAAACTTCACAGTGATGAGTACTATCAACAAATATAGAAGGCAATAAAAATGTACAAAAGAGCTATAACATATCATTTCACAGCTAAAGTAAGTTCAGAAAAGAAATAAAATTAGTTTATAACATATTTGATAAAATACCAAGTGAAAGCTGCAAATATACATGCATACTGGTATGTACTCAAACAAATCGTCAGTGTATGCAGACAACTCGTGAGGAGCTTGAGTTAATAGAGATTCAGAATATTAGTAACATAATAAGTAACAACCATTATAAATGTAGGTAGACAATTGTAATTCACTGAAGCTAAATATGGAGGCAGCTTTAAATTTCCATCAAGTACTTCATAAGATCTTATTTAACGATCATTTTTCATCTTTGAACAAACTGTACACAAAAAATTTCCATATTTCAGTTATCAGTATAAAAAATGCATTGTTTTTGGTTAGTGACCGCTTGAATTTGGGGTTAATAGTGTTTTTGAATTGAAGAGATCGAAATTTAGTTGTCTTTTTAAATACAATTGGCCATACAACAAAAAAGAAATGCAACAGCTGTTTTAAAAGGGCCTAATGACCGACATGTTGAAAATTGAATTAGACAAAAATAGGATGTGGATAAGCCCTTATACAACAAGAAAGGTGATTGAAGGGAAGTGTGTGTAACAATCAACTCATACCCAAAAAGACTAGTATTCATCAACAGCAGCCTTATTTTTTGAATTGGCTGCACTAATCTAAAACGGGATAAGATAGACCTCCACAGTTCACTTGAACTCCAAATTTAGACAAGGATGATTACAAAACAAACTGTGTTGACACCTAAATAGTACGGATTCCATCAATACTAAACACATAACACATAAACGTTCTTCAAAACACTTATTTTTTGAGCTAATCTCATAAAAGCAATTCATCCCGAACAAACTAGTGATATACATATCTCATGACTTGTCTTATATCACGCACCGTACCATATACAGGTGACGTAGTACAAAGACTGTGGTCATAATACAGCGATATTCAAATTCACTCGACGACAACGATAATCGCCTATCATAGACAAAAGTTGTGACGTTAAATCTCAACCATTAACGCAACAAATAAATTTTGACCTCAGCTTGAACAAATCTTACAGATATAAATCATTTTGTTTTATATTAATTCTATATTCGTTGGGACAAAAGAGATTGATTAAAAAGGAGATAAATAGTGTTTGATTCATATTGAACATGGAAAAAGAGATGCATAATCAGCAGACAAGCTAGCAATTTTTCAATAGAAAGTTAGGGCATGTACAGCAATAATAATGGTCAAAAGTTGTGAGCCTTGAGCACTCCAGCGTTGCCATCGGTCTGGTCTGATAGTTACATTCATGTAATAAACATGCTAATAACATAGGAGCTTGATGGACCAGAAGCAAGAAATGCAGACTACTTCGATGTCATATCAGGAACAAGTACAGCTGGTTTAGTGACTGCAATGCTTACATCTCCAGGTGCGAATAAAAGACCACTTTTTGAAGCCAAAGATGTTAATGAATTCTACCTTGACAATTTCTCAAAAATATTTCCATCTAAAATATTATTTCTAATTATAAGCAGGAATTTACTTTGACAAATGAACGCTTTCTAGTACCTGAGGTGCTTTTCCGACCAGCTGATCTAGGTTTGTTTCTAATTTGTTTATATTTTTGAAATGTTATTGGTTTTGGAGACTATAACTGAATGTTTTTATCATGGTTATCAATAGGCATGAATCAGGCTGGACTTGCAGAGTGCATTGTTTGAGCAGTTCATTCTTGCCATCCTCATCTACATCCTGTACTATTTGAGAGGTGCTACACTAAACAAAATCGGTGAAATATAAAATGATATTTAACTTTCCTTCTTTTATGTGATGGCATTATTTGTGTTTACAGTATGGTGTTAACTGGTGGAAGCACATTATTTCCTGGATTTAAAGAAAGACTATAAGCTTATTTTCATCATTCCATATTTAATAGTATAGTTAGCCTATTTACTTAATTCCTATGTTTCTTTTTACAGTGAAATGGAACTACGACCTCTTGTATGTGATGATTATAAAGTAAAGATAACAACCCAAGAAGAATATGCATCATTTTATGTCCATCTTGCTCTCATACATTTCACCATACAATGGCATGTGTTATCACTATACTAGGAGTTCACGATAATTTCACGACCTAGTTAAGATAGTTTGGTTGTTTGAAAAAGTAATGGGCCGTTTTGCTAAAGTGGAGTTCAATTTTGCTTACACTTAGAGATCACTTTTGGACGGCTTCTTTTTTAACTACTTAAAAATAGTTGCACGTTGCAACTTTATGTCAATTTAAATGAATATAGAAAGTAGAATTGTTTAGATAAATAAGTAGGAATTAAATAAAATTCGGCAGTAAAAGAAGAAGCAAGTCATAAACAAGTTTTTCTTTCTTATGACCCGTCAATTTATTTATTATTTTTATGTCAAAAATTTAAGTTGTTACCAAACACTTTGGTAATTTTAAATTACAAGCTATTTTTGCTACTAATAAAATATAAACTTCCATTTTATTCTTTAGGTGTAAACAAAAACATTAATCATGTTGGTGCACAAACTGAGCAGGGAAGTTACTATTACCATTAAATTAATCATTAATAGTTGGTCTGATATTTATCAAAATAGATTCTAAATAAATTTACATGTTATTCAAGGGTCAAAAAGTAAACATTCTTCTAAACTTGATAAGTTGCTTGTGCTTTTCTTCATTATTAAGCTGCAACAAGCTGCTGAATTTTATAAAGACAATGAAGAAATCTGATGTTAAGGTGAGTTGTCCTCATCGTAATAATCAGTAGTAGTAAATGCGATATATACACACTCTAAATTTGGTTCCTTTCAGGTACTTTTAAGAATGCTTCCTGCATATTATAATCATGTTAGAGCTTATGAAAACACTCTGGTCACCAAGTTTTTCGGATTGCACTTTATCAAGTTAACAGGAGTTGCCTAGAAAAAGGTAAGACGGTGAGGTCGACTTTGAATTGTGCTTCCCACTTGAAATAACTGAAGTACATACTTCAATTTTGTTTTTCTTATTATTTTTCATGTGTGGTTTCTAATAATGGGAAATTTATTTTGTACCGATTGTGTGATTCTAGACATTTCGACCTTAAGGGATCTTCTCATGGGAGAACAACTGATAAACCCGAATCCGAAATTGATGAAACCACTGCACTGAAAGACTTTGATCTTAGTTTCGTATTCCGACTAGAAAAACTTGGTTTCAAGAATTTTGCAAGTAAACAATAATCCTCCGACTACTTGTGCCAAATAAATTTGACAACAAATTCATAATTTTTATTGAAAATACGTGCAGGTAGGTAGATAAAGACTGCAAATGATGGATTATAGTCTTTTAGTGGGTGTTCATTTTAAAGAATCAGTAGAAAGCAAAGGTACAAACTCTTTTCTATTTCTACTTTGAATATGAAGTAAAACGTTGCTTACTGGATTTGTTGAATGCGTTTTATCTGCATCAAAAAATTCTAAAGCTGATGACAAAGGCAGCCAGCTCTAACTCCAACTCTTTCAAGAGAAAACACGAACCAGCTACTTTCGGATCCTCAATGGTATGTCCATCTCAACACTATTTTTAAAACATCGTATGTTTTACTTTGCACTATATCTAACCATTATTGCTTCAATATGTACCAAAAGTATTTCTTTTTTCATTGAAGCAGTTTGAGGAAGTTGTGATGATGGTTGTTATTAGGTTTGGGTGAGATTATAGGGAGGAGGAAGTGTTGGCAGTGATGATCCAGAAGTCGGGGAACTGTCGGGGATGTTAGCAGTTTTGTGGTGGAGTTTTGGTGAAGTTGAGATGGTGGACAGTTTGGCTATTGTCGGATTTGGATATGTTGTGGAGTTAGAGTTTGTATTCAAGGGTTTGGTGTTGATATGTTGGCAGTGTGTTGTTTGGACGTGTAAACGTATGGTTAACCTTTTGTCTTGACAATAATGTTATGATATAGTGGTGATTATGTAATTGCTTTTGTTTGTGTTATTGTGGTTCACTGAATATGTTATTTTTGAATGTGCATGTGTTTATATATTACGTTATTGTATAAGTTTTGAAGTACTTGAATTGGAGGCGAAATCAGATGTAATCGTGGAACAGCAGGCAATAAAATCGAAACATATGGTGACGGAGAAAAAACGCCTCAAAAATATATTTTTTGTAGCGTTTAAAAAGCGCTTAGAATCAGCAATTATAGTAACTCAGATAATTTCCGTGGCGTTCAAAAAACGCTGCAAAAAATAATAATAAGTGCAACAAAAAAATAAGATAGTAAACAGCACCTTGTAGGTGGCGTTTCTTAAACGCTGTAAAAAAGATCTTTAGTAACGTTTAAAAAACGCTACCAAAAATTCATTCATAGTGGCGTTAAAATAAATGCTACAAAAAATCATGGATTTTTAGTCGCATGTTTTCTAGTGGCGTTTATCAAAACGCCACCAAAACTTTTTGTAGCGTTTTTTGAGCGCCACTAAAAATCAAATTTCTTGTAGTGCACCATTAACAAAGAAAGAAGAAGAGGAAACTAAGGAAAAGCTTAAGGAAAAGAAAATTCAAATCAAACTCATTCAAATCTCAAGCTCCTTAGTCCCTAAAGCAAAGGTGAATAATGTTTACATCTCTAAATTTTTATGGTTTTAGTTCTAAGATTAAATCTGAATATTTTGCAAAGATTTTCCATGTTTTTGTATGATAGAATGATTATATATACATGTTGATGATTTATGTTTGTATAGATTTTATGACATGTTTTGAGATGAAAACCCTATTAAATCACATCTATTAGCCTTGCGGATTTTATAATGATCTAAGAAGATATTATAGAGATTGGCTTTAATTTTCAGATTTTTCTGAATTTTTCTAAGGAAGAAAATGGTATTTCGGATTATAAAATTATTCACAGGAAAAATAATTATTGCTTGGATCCGAAATTTTATATGTTGAAAAGAACATAATAATTGATTTTCTGAAATTTTTCCAGCATTTTCTAAGATGATTTAATTGTCATATAAAATGATTTAAGGTATGAGACTTAAATGTTTTATATAATTACAAAGGAGAAATGGGCTTTTTCAAAAGTGTTTAAATTTCTAAATAGGAAAAGTTGCAGCATTTTTGAATATAAAAATCTGGCAACCAATCTGATTTAGACAAATAAGGCAGGTTGGGTACAAAAGAACTATTTTAAAGTATGAATAAATATGATTTTCACTATTTCAACTCTGAGGTTTCACCTCTATTCCAAACCTTCCGACAATGTCGAAAGGTATCAAACCTTTCGATTAGGTCAATAAGCAATGCACATGGTATCAGGCAATTATACGAAGTAAAGTGGAAGAGGTCGAAAGGTTTAGGGACGAAAGGTATGAGCTTTAGAAGGAGATGAAACTTTTTTAGTTTTTAAAAAAGTACGCCAGCTTGCTTTCGACAAAGAACTTTCGACTATGTCAAATGTATAAAAGAAATGGTTTAGGTTGGTTTGCTTTCTTGTTTTAAATAAAATCTATTGACAAGGTTAAAAGGTAAAGCTGTCGACACGATCTAAAGGTATGAAACATTTCGACGAGGACGACAAGAACGTTGTTGTCGCTTCCTACTTTTCAATTCAATTGCTTTTGGAGAGAGTCTTTTATTTTTCTAGAACTTGCCGCCTCTCCACTGCTTTCGAAAGGCTGGTTCTGGTACTAACACTTCATTGTTTCGAATGGGTTCGAAAGGTTTTGTTAAAGGTTTCGAAGCAATTGCTTTCAACTCCAATGTTTTTCTAATCCTTTTGCTCAACTTGAAGGCATAATACAAATGTTTTAAATCGAAATGTTTTAAAGGTTTTGAAGTAGTCAACTTCGAATGTTTTCGAAAGGTTTCTACTTGCTTCAAATTGAACTCGATGATTTTGGAAGGTTTAAGTTTCAATGCTTTCGAAAGGTTTCATACATGATTTCACAGGGGTAGTTCCCTAGACATTTCGATATGGTTGAAAGGTGAGGCCTTTCGATAAGGTTGAAAAGAAACCTTTCGACAAGTTCGAAAGGTTTGGTTTTATTTTTCGAAGGCAAAGGCTTAAGGATTTTAAAGACGGATGTGATATGCTTAAAGCTTATAAGAGGAAGGCTTTTTATTAGCTTTAAAGGAGTTACCTTCGATGATTTCGAAAAGTTTTATTAAAGGTTATGAAGGAGTTACCTGCAATGCTTTTGAAGGGTTTTATTAATAGTTTTGAAGGAGTTACATATTGTCGAAAGGTTGTTTAAAGGTTTTAAACAAAAGACTCGAATATAATGATGAGACAGATAGCCTAAGTGTTTTAAGTTATAAAGGATTTTAACTTATTTAAAAAGGATATATAAACTTAATGAACATCATCAACATTATTTTGTGTAATATATATATATATATATATGTATGTATGTATGTATGTATCATGGCAAAAAATAACTTAGAGTAAAGCTAAAGATATATTTTTCTTGTATATATATTATTTGACAGACTAAATCATTTTGAAAAGATTTTCAAGGAAAATTTGAAGAGTAGTTAACCCAAAAGAAAATTCGGGTAGTCAGCTCATTCAAATTCGGACAGTTACTCCATTTCGAGGACGTTCAGTCTAGAGGACAACTAGTCCAGAGGACAGTTAGTTTAGATAAGGGCAGTTAGCCCAAATATGAATAGTTAGTTCATTTGTCAGCATAACGGATCTTGCTACTTCTTAAGGATGGTTAATCCACCCATTTTACCTATTTGGGGCAGATAGCCCAGTATTTAGCATAAAGGATATTGCTATTTTGGAAGAACCAGCCGTAACATCCCTTATCTGGAGGTCCAAAACTAAGTGCTATAGATGTTGCAGTCATCCATAGTATTAGCATCCGACGACTAAATACGGCTATGTTAAAGCATTTAAATATGAAACAAAACATAGATTTTATAAATCACATTTACTTCATCATATTTCAAAACCAATTGTATCACATTTACAGCACATAATCCCCAAATCGTTCCTAGACATAGATTAAATATAATTATTACAAATTACGCCAAGAGTGGTATATGAAGAAACCCCCTTGGTTGATTAGACTCATATGATCATAGTAGACCTAATACAAAAAACACAGCGAAAAATCTATCAAAACATAAAATTAAGTACAAATCCTAAGTAGCTATCCTTTGCCTCCTGCATACCTTTGGTAGCTTATTCGTCAACATTCTAAAACCTTACAATGAACCTTAACCCCTCAGCCTACGCAAATTAATTTTGAGCACCCAAGAGTTTAAGGGGAAAACATAAACTTCGAGTCAAACATAAAGCCTGGTGTGAATAATATTATTCATCCCGGTTTAATAATGTTAAGTGAGACCAAGCCACTTAGAGGAATGGGTTTCCCCTCACTAACATCATTTTAAAACATATCTTTTACTAAACCTTTCGTAAAATTATATGATGTGCTCCTGCATCCACAATGGTTAAAACATATATTTATAAAACATATATTTATAAAACATCATGGTGATATGCATATTTGAAAACAATTAGGATTTCCCCATCCCAAATTGGAGTTTAATTATATCAAATTGGGACTACCCATTCGACATTCATTTTGCATAAGTTGACGCAAACTATCCATTTTGTATCACATAGTTTTCCCAGGATGATTATGAACCCTTCAATTTTCCACTTGACTCATGCTAGCCACATGAACCTATTTACATCATGTTAGCCCCATGATTTTATTCTTATTATCTTCTCCCCATGATTCTATTTTATCATGTTAGCCCCATGATTCTTTTTGTCTCATGTTATCCCCATGAATTTATTTTATCATGTTCGCCCCATGATTCTATTTTATCATGTTAGCCTCATGAATTTGTTTTATCATGTTAGCCCCATGATTAACCTACTTCCATTAGTGTCTTTAACTTAGGTCATATTCATTTATAGTTTTCATTGGTACCCTGAAAACCCTTAAGAGTCAAACCTTTCGAAACCATGGAAACTCAAACCTTTTGAAACCATTAAACGTGAAACCTTTTGAAACTATTGAACTTTAAACCTTTCGATAGAAATAAACCTTATACATCCTATTTTAAAAAACAACTAGAAACATTATCTTAGAAAATCTTTGAAAACCCATCCATTAAAACCTTTTGAAATCATTCGGAAACAAAACCTTACATTTCAGCCTCTTCGAAAGGTTACCTTTCGAATCCATTGAAAGCTTTGCTTTTGACCCCTTCGAAAGCTTCGCTTTCGTCCCCTTTAAAACCATTCAATAAACAAATTCTTTCGAAGGTATTAACCCTTCTTAACCACAACCTTTAGAAAACTTTTTGGGTTCAGTTTAAAACTGTAGGCTTGGTTTTCCAATAAGCAAAGAGAAAGGAAAACAGAAGCAAATGAGGGCATGAAAGACAGTAATGCTGGACCAGATGTTTGGTCCGACATCCTTTGATATGTCGGACCAAACATTTGGTTTGGAATCCTTTGATATGTCGGACCAAACATTTGGTCTGACATCCTTTGATATGTCGAACCAAATATATGGTTCGGTACAATGTGTCCAACACTGACCAAACATTTGGTCCGGTACACAAGCACGTCGAACCAGACAAGGAAAAACACCCAGGCCAGGCAAGCTCTATGAGTTAAATGCCGATCCAAATGCCCTTACTCAAATACCGAACCAGATTTAGAAAGTTATAACCTCCTTTTCCACACTTTACAATTCCACTACTGGACTGATTTTTAGGAAAAAGACTGAAAACTCTACAGAGATTCAGTCACTCCAGCTATTCCATGTTTTTACTCTTTTCGAACAATCTTGTACTTATAATAAAATTAGTAAGAATAATAAGATGGACAATGGACGTAGGCACATTCTGGTTGAACCACTATAAAATTCTGTATGATTTACTTTCCTTGATTACTTTTTAACTTTGAGCCTTTGAATTGTTCTGTGATTACAAAAATTATTTTTTTACATGTTGGAACATTAAAAACTCCAAATCAATCAACTTGAAAAAGATTTAACTAAAATCGAATTTGGAGGTATTTGTCCAATTTTTGTGCAAACATTTTTGATGCTGTCACCGAGAGTACGGCGTAGAGAGCCTAACTTCTCTACCATCCACCATACATGCCTTACCTTAGCATTATAATATGGCTCCTTGTAAGCACAACAACGATAATGGTAAGAACGCAGCCATTGTAAGTACACTCAATCCTATCCAAGAAGATTAGAAAAATCCAGCTACCTACTCTCAACCTCCAGGCTTAGTTGTCACCCGAGAAGACTTAGACATGCTTGTGAATGAGATGACTGATTTCTTCGCTGCCTAAAAAAAGCTTTGGTGGACCAACTCATGACACACTTGAGAGGCCCAGAGGAATCCACTCACAAAACTGAATCTCGAAGTGAGTCTCAATCTAGAGAGTCGCGTAGAAGGAACAGATCTCCTGTAAATGATGAACTCAATCAAGAATATACAAGGACCATAAGCCGAGCCAGGATTCAACCCGAAGCCATTCCTCAAAGGCCGTCGAGAGCTGGGCCTAGTCAAGGGGGCATCAGGCAAGGACCGACTGTGGCAGATCTTGTCATGGTTCGAGCCAACTATCGCCAATCCAGCCTCAATCAAGGTTACAGACACCATTAATAGCAAAGAGAAGCCCTCATTTCTCCCAACCTCTTTAGGGAAAATCTCGGGCATGAACAACACGAAAGAGGGACAGGTGCTAGAATGTACAGCCCCTTCACCAGTGATATAGAAGCGACAGCCACTCCTTGAGAGTTGAAGATACCTACCATGGATCCATACAGGGCACGTCCGATTCGATCGTCCACCTACAGCATTACACTTAGCACATGCTCATAAATGGAGCACTAGAAGGCGTGCTGTGTAAATGCTTTCCGTTGTTCCTGTCGGACTTAGCAACAACATGGTTTTGTTGCCTGCCTCATGGCTCCATTATCTTTTGGAAAACTTTGAAGAAAAATTCATAAGTCAATTCCGAATCCATGTGGAACAGCCCAGAGATGCTTATTCCTTGTTGGACGTAAAACAGAAAGCTGGAGAACCACTACACCAATATCTTACCCATTTTAACGCTGCCATGGCGGCAATACAAAACGCAGATGAAAGACTTACACTGATGTCATTGTGCAGAGGCATCCATCCAGATTCAAAGCTTGCAAGAAGATTGACAAAGGAAAAACATCTAACTCTTCAAGATTTCTTTCAAGAAGATAGAAAATATATGAGATTGGAGGACGTGGTGGCTCATTGATATAGCAAGCAATCCACAAAGGTTTCTAGCATCCAAGGAAACCTAAGGCCTCACCCCGAGGGGAAGGGAGTAAGTCGAGTGACGAAGAAAGAAATGGCCACTAAGGCAACTCTGGAACTGAAAGGGCAATAAATGACAATACAGACCTGTTCCGAGGTTCGATTCATACACTCCTCTAAACAAAACTATAGAGAACATTTACATGGCCACCTAACATGAGTTGAAATATAAACGCCCTCCATACGAAAAAGAGTCAGAAGCTGCAATTAGAATAGGGAAATATTGTCGCTTCCACGAGTCTCATGGGCATAACATAGAAGTATGTCAGAGTTTGCGGGACATCATTGAGGAATACATCCGAAAAAAGAAACTGGAACGATACGTGCAAAAAAGACACAACTCTCTCGCTCCGATCCACGAAGGAACTTGGCAACCCCCGTAAGGAAACAATAAGGAATGGGTAGGTACGAACCGCTCTAACCCAGAGAAGATAGTTATTTATACCATATCTGGAGGCCCGCATGCAACCAACAGAAGTTGGGCCGAAATGGTGAGGCATGGGGAATCCTTGGAAGATAGGGAAGGATATGTTCATTCCGTTACTGAAGGGCGCATGATAAAATGGAGAGAAAAGGCTGACATAACCTTTAACGATGAAGATTTGGTTGGAATAAAATATCCACACACTGATCCCATGGTTTTCTACGCCTGGATCGGCCCAACAGAGGTGTTTCACATTCTAGTCGATGTAGGAAGCTCGATGAATATTTTGTTCAAACATGCATTCAACAAAATGAAGCTATCAATAAAAGATGTATCCACGTGCCATAAAACCTTACATGGGTTCACTTAGAAGCCATGATGCCGCTTGGATAGCTAGACGTGTCCGTTGAGGTAGGAAGTCACCCCCGATCGGTTAACCGAAAGAAACATTCATACTGGTGGATGGAGACTCCTACAATGCATTTTTGGGAAGACCTGCACTGTCAGATTTCGAGATAGTCTAGGCACCATGGTGTTTGAAGATGAAATTCCCAACTGATAAAGAAATAGGAGAAGTAGAGGAGGACCAAGGTGCAGCTCGCGGTTGCTACAAGGCAGAACTTCGCCACAACAAGAAAAAGGAAAAGTCGTAGAGGTTGCCCACTGCACCAAAAATGCGGTGGCCTAGCAGTCAAAGAAGACCACTCCTCTCGAATATACCAACGACCCATTTAACGAGTTATACCCCAAATATAGAGAGGAGGAGGTCAACACTAAGCCTGTGGAGGCAATGGAACATGTGATGGTAGACAAACGCGACAAAACAAGGCTATTAAATGTAGGTTCTCAGTTGAACCAGAACCTAATAGTCCAGCTGATAGGATTCCTACGCAAGAACATGGATGTATTTGCATGGACCCAAGAAGACATGGTAGGGATTTTCCCAAAAATATCCTGTCATTCCCTCAATATTGACCCCACCAAGATCCCAATCAAACAGAAGAAAAGAAGCATTAGGAAAGAACGGTCAACTTCTCTTAATGAAGAGGTGAAGAACCAGAATGCCAACGGCTTTATCCATGAAGCCAGTTACCCAAAATGGATCTCCAACCCAGTGTTAGTGAAAAAGCCTAATGAAAAGTGGCGAACCTGCATTGACTTCTCCAACCTCAATAATGCGTGCCCCAAAGACTGTTTTCCTTTGCCCCAAATTGACTGACTGGTAGACGGAACCACATGACATGAATTGTTATCATTTATGGATGCATATTCAGGATACAACCAGATCCCTATGCATGTACCGAATTAAAACATACAAGCTTTATCTTGGATCTAGGCCTATATTGCTACAAGTTCATGCCCTTCGGATTTAAGAACGTTAGCGCTGCCTATCAACGCCTAGTTAATAAGATGTTCGGGTATAAAATTGGTCACTCCATGGAAGTCTTTGTCGACGACATGCTTTTCAAATCAAGAAGAGCAACGGATCATCTGAGCCACCTAGACGAGATGTTCCAAATATTGCACAGATACCAAATGAAGTTGAATCCTCTGAAATGCACTTTTGTGTGCTTGGGGTAAATTCTTAGGATTCATTGTGCACGCTAGAGGAATAGAGGAGAATCCTAAAAAGTTGCAAGCTTTGAAACACATCAAAATCCAAGCCACAAGAAGGAACCGCAAAGCCTGAACGGGAAGGTAGCTGCTCTGAGCAGGTTTATTTCCAAGTCCATGGAAAAGTGCGTCCCATTCTTCAAAGCCCTCAAAAAGGATAAAGGAAAATTTGAATGGACCAATGCTCTCCACTTCGATAAATGGAGAGATCCACTACCTATACCTAGCTGCATCCTCCCATGCACTAAGTGTCGCATTAGTACAAGAAGATGACCGTATCCAAAGGTCGGTATACTTCATCAACAAGAGATTCATGGGAGTAGAAGCTAGGTAACCTAAGATCGAAAAATTGGCCTACTGTCTTCTCATAGCATCTAGGAAATTATGGCATTACTTTCAGTCACATTCCAGTAGATCCCTAATAGATCTACCTCTGAGACAGGTTTTTCATAAGCCAGACACGTCAGGGCCCCTACTAAAATGGTGTATCGAGCTAAGCCAATACGACATTACTTACCATCTGTGCACCGTAATTAAAGGGCAAGCCTTGGAAGATTTCATAGCTGATTCACAATGGAAGATGAAGGGGCAGCGGTAAGGATTGAGGAAACGACCGAATGGAATATGTTACTGATAGAGAATCGAACGAGCTTGGCTCGGGGGTAGGAGTCGTAATAGTCACACCCCGAGGAAGGGAGTTAAGCTGCGCACTGAGGCTAGAGTTCGCTGTAATCAATAATGAAGCAGAATACGAGGCAGTGATAGTTGGCTTAGAAATCACTAAAGAGATAGGGGTTAAGTCGATATGCATACACAGTGAATCACAACTAATTGTGAACCAGATCCTTGGAGAATTTAAGACTCATGGACAAAAGCTTACATCTTACCTCAAAAGGCCCAAAATCCTTCTTGACGAACTAGACCACTATGAAATAAAACACATCCCACGATGGGAGAATCAGAAGGCAGACGCCCTCGCCAGAATGGCAGCAGATTATTTCACCAAATGGGCGGAAGCGGAGCCTTTGAACAAAATTTTATTCACCAAAGCGATAAACTTCCTAATACGCAACATCTTGTGCAGGTATGCGGTGCTGCAAAAGATCATATCTAATAACGAACTTCAGTTCGACAGTGAAGAATTCTCCAGTTGGTTCCATGAACGTGGGACTGCCCTAAGCTTCTCGGCTGTGGCATATCCCCAGGAAAATGGATAGGTCAAAGTAGTAAATAAGGTGTTGAAAAAATTAATCAAGAAGAAGTTAGAAAAGTCCAAGGGAGCATGGGTCAACGAACTACCTACTGCTCTATGGGCTTACCGAACTTCTTACTAGACTACAATAGGGCACATGCCATTCGCACTGGCATACGGAACCGAAGCCATGTTTACCATCGAAATATTCATCCCCTCGCACCATAGGATACATTACAATGCGGAAGAAAACGAGGAGCTCTTAAACATGTCACTCGACCTGATCGAGGAAAAAAGAAATGACGCCGCCCTCAAAGCTTCCGCTCATAGATAGAAGGTGGCAAGGCCATACAACTTTAAGGTGAGGCCCCGAGCACTGCAAGAAGGTGACTTGGTACTCAAATGAGTCCTACCACGGCCAGGAGCACTAGATCCAATTTGGAAAGGGACATTTGTTGTTCATAAGGATCTTCACAATGGAGCTTACATCTTTTCAACGGTAAATGGAGAGGTATTTAAGAAAGCATGGAATCTCCAACATCTCCATGGCTATTTCTCTTGAGTTGTAAAGAACCATGTACTGAATGAAGCAATAAAAGAAAACCAGTGGACGTATGCATATATCGGCCGAACCACTATATAAAATTGGTGTCTTACATTACTTACCTTATTTGAATGTTCTTGCATTTAATTATTTTATCTGAGACTATTCCCACTGCGAGCAATCGTAGACACTTGCTGGAAGCAGTGAAAGTAAGATAGCTACGATAAGGGGCACGAAACAAGCCTTGGCAATTCACTACTAACGATCCGCACCCCTAAGCTAGCAATGATGAACCTATCATGAACCACGGATTAGGCACGATTTATACCCTAGGCAGTTCACCATTGGCGTTCGGCTCATCGGCAACTGCGAACCGATTGTAAACCCCACGATTAAGGCTTGTCTGCAGCCAGGGGTAGTTAACACTTGACGATCGGCATTACGCACGTTGGCAATGATAATTCGAATAATACTCACGACATGTGCACTAAGCCGATTAGTTATCATTTGTGATCCGCCTTGAATATAACAATGCATTTATGGTTTTCTGCATCTCTAAACACAATAACGATTAACCGAGTCTTAAACAGTTCACAAGTAGACAAAACAGATTATGAAAATCACACATCGCAAAAGTCATTCCAAATAAAAATGCAAACGACATAAGTTAAACATTACGCTCATAAATCTTTATGTACAAAGCATTTTGTCTATATATACACAAATACTAAAAAACCACACATCCTTCTAAATGACATATAGAAAGCGAAAAGAAATTTTCCTCAACTAAAGAGGAGGTACATTCTTGTTGCTCTGCCCACTCCTTCCAGCCATTTACTTCAAGAGCTCGGATTGCTCGAGATACTCACCTTCCTTTCGGGAAGGCCCAACTTGACCCAAAGATGTCCTTGCATGATGCAAGTATGAAGAATCATAGGTTTTGCAATCTAGAATAGGTAATGAGGGAGTTAAAAGACGAGATACCTACACCAAGCTCTACGAGATCCTAGCCATCCTCATCATCCCCATCCTCTACAGCATCTCATACGCCTGGGCAATGGCCTTGGTTTCCTCGACTGTGAATTAGTTGTTCATCATCCCAATATCAAACACAGCTCCTTCCTCCAACACGACTGCAGCCTTGGTCTCCTCAATGAGCCGTTCATGAATTCCTGCTATCACCTGAGGATAATCATCCATCCACTGAAGGTTCCTCTATTTCCAGAACATGTAATATGTGTCCTTCAGCATCTAGTTGACTGTATCACAAAAGTCGCTGGATTTGTCGACTTTGGTCTGGAGAGACACCACCTTGTTCATGTATTGTTCCTTGTCCCTTCTCAGCTGGGCCTACTCCTCCTTCAACTTATCAATCTCAGCCTTGTATGATTCTTTTTCCTTTTGCCACCCATTTTGAGATTTCTTCAGCTCACCTAAGGCCTCCTCGGATTTCTTTACTTTGCCCTTGAGGGAGCGGAGCCACTCTGAATCCTTCTACCGAGCCTCATCCACTGAGCTGATAACCATGTCAATCAGAGTCTTGCATAAATCAACGGCCTCTCTCATTACTTCTTCCTTGGCCTTCGTTATCTCGGATGCGCAAAATGCATCGATAGCCTCTAACTTAGCCTCTTTCTCCTTAAGCGCCTTGCGTAGATCCTCCACCTCCAAACGTATTCATACATTGGCGCTCCCAACTTCTTCACTAGCTTTATCTAAGCGGCATTGATAGTCAACAATCTATCTGGTCTCATCCGTAATCTTGACCATCCTCGTTGTCATGTTAGCAAAATCAAGAGTCTTCTCCTCATCCAAGATTCGGACCAAGGGAATTTGTGGTAAAAGAAACTCGGTATAAGGATCCACCAAACGACGACCCGCATAGTCTAGAATTGATATCAGGATGAC
This sequence comes from Allium cepa, assembly GCA_030765085.1. Taxonomy (NCBI): domain Eukaryota; kingdom Viridiplantae; phylum Streptophyta; class Magnoliopsida; order Asparagales; family Amaryllidaceae; genus Allium; species Allium cepa. The sequence goes on along the minus strand of CM060941.1, from coordinate 951,933,795 downwards.
TCTCAAAGGGATTCCGCATCGGCTGCTGATAATCCGAGTGAAAAGTGTCGAAATTTCCCTCCCATAAATCATTTGGCACTTCATTCACTTTAGAACCCACTGGATTGTGATGGTGATGGCGAGAGGAAGTTTGGGAACCGGGGGAGGTGGTATACATATTTGGAGACCTCACATGTTCCTGAGATGACTCACGACTCTCTCCACTGTCCAGGCCTAATAAAGTCTCCCTAATATTCCATTGCAGATTCTTTTCCTCCTGAAAGGACATCTTGGAAGAAACGGAAGACACTTTCATCGGTTTGAACTGGTTAATCCGCATAAACACTTCATTCCTCTTCGAATTCCTCTTTTACCCTATAATACGAGTAAAAACATTAGAACAAAGGAATGGAGAAAGCATAAAAATAAAACACGCGAGACACTAGGACACCACGAGCTACTACAAACCCTTAGGGTAGACTGGATCAAGTGGTCGGGATGGGGTCTCGCTCAAATATGGAATACACTGGGATGGGATTCCACTTGGAGAAAGGAGAACGCATGGCGACCGGGCTTCATTGGATTGAGGAGCAGGTGAAGGCTGGGACTCGTCAAAAAACAAAAGTTCTCAAGAAGTATCCCAAAATCCATACAATAATCGAAAGTATCTGGAGAAAGCCCAAATGCCTCGTCGACTCCCGCACCACTTTGCATTGAAAGAGGCGGTATTCCACCCAAGTCACCCGGAGCTACACTCTTTTGGAAAGAGTCGGTGGCAAGAGTCGGCCCAGGGATTGGCTCAGGTTGTTCAGCTGCTTAGGCCACTTCTGCACAGCCTCGACATTCTTCAATGGAGCTACTCCCAAGCCTTCATTGCTTATGATCTCCACAATTGGAGAAACATGAACCTCCGATTCTGTTGCTATAGAGTCTCCCACCAATCCTTCCTCCTCTTCACTCTCTCCCTTAAAATCTGAACCCTCCCCGTCGTTGGGAGAAGGTGCATCCTGAATACGTAGAGATTTCCCCGAGTGGGGAGGGCAAACTGTGCTCTTTTTATGCCTCAACCTCTTCGAGGTTCTAGCCACACCACCCTCCTCCTCTAGACCCTTGCCTTTGACCACATCTCCCCTATCTCCTCCGAATCCCACTGCTTTCTCAGCGGAGTTTATCCTAATCTTGTACATGGATTGTCCTAGGCCGATCAAGTTGTAAAATTGAAGGACTGTATCACGGAGTAGGAACGAGGCTTCCCTCTCGGTCTTCAGGATAGCAAAAATTTCCTTGGCTATCTCTTTCAATCCATCATCCTCTATTGCCTTCACACAACTTGAAAATTATGTAGCAATAAGAAACCAAGTCGACAGAAAGTTTACAAAAGATAATACAATGACTTATAGCCAGAAGTGAAAGCGTGTTAGGGAATGGTGTTGTCCGCACAAAGAAATACTCCTTTTTGAACATGCTGAATTTGGAGTTTAGATCAACGATGGGCATAAACTTGTGAGCAGACTCTAAGCTAATGAAGGGACTCCCCTTTCGATAACTACTCACATTGTATAAATATCTGACCTCTCTATAGGTAGGGAGTCTCTGATAACGCTTCACGAATATCAGGTATAAGCAGGTCACGATTCCGTAAGAATTTGGTTGAAGCTGCATGGGAGCGACCTTCAGGTAGATTACAAAACATGCAATCCAATTGGTAAGTGGAGGGATTGCGCTGCACATGCAATGGTATTTACTGTACGCCATATATCCATCTCGGGGAAAGCAGGCTCTATCGTCTAGGTCGAGCGGTATCATGCCTCGATGAGATATCCCGAACGTAGTGGCTATGTAGTTCAGTTTCTCTACCGTCAGCATGTTGGGGTAACACTCCGAAGGCCTTACCAGTGGCTAATTAGGAGCGTAGTCCTCCAGCAAAGAGTAGGAAGATCTGGGTTGTCTGGAAGGGTTTACTAGAGCATCAGAAGAAGAGGGACCAGCCCCAGCAGGGTGTGAAGATGCATGCTTGGGACGAACCTCACGACCAAAAGACATATTCCTATATAGGAAAATACAAGTCAAGCGAAAGTCCAATGGAGGTACAATCATAAATGGAAATTAAAACATTCTTAGGAACCTCTTATCATCTAGCCCAGTTAAAACCATATTCCTGACCTAACCATCTCAACGTGTCTGCTCCTTTGGATCGGCAAACCAATGACCACCACGCTAAGACAATTTGGTTCGGCAATACCAACACCCCAATACTGAACCAAACACACTAACTGCTGGCCCAAAGCCTACCCTCCTACTGCCTTACTTAAACAGTATTTGTTCTCTAGGCCTATGCTACCTTATCCTGATGACTTAAGGAAGAAAGAAAACTTAGTCATTGTGATGATATACGGCCTCGCTTCCATAGCCTGGTTAACCGGCTCATTTCACGAAATAATACAAAAAAAACGGATTCCTACTGTCAAAACTTCTCTCTGTTTTAAAACTGTACCTAACACCTTAAATAAAGATACTGCTACTAGACACACTACTATAATAGTATAGGAACAGAAGCTTCATACCTACTTGACTGTGAATGCCCAACACTAAAATTGGATTTTTTTTTTATTTAAAGAAAAGCAAAGTCAACAACTCAAGTTAAATGCCTCATAGCGACTTAGGAAGAAGTAGCATGTTAAAAGGTACGAACAAGGCTAAATCTATAAACATCCCCTCTTTGAAACTTACACCAAAAACCATGATGTGAGCTCCGGTCCATTATGCACTCGATCTTCTCCTATTTAAAGAAGATATACATATGGAAAATGGACTCTAGTCTTCTAAATCGGATAGAGTTTGGAAGGAAAATGGATTTAATTCTTCTAAGTTGTACAGGATGCCCCAAAATAAAAATCTAAACATTAAAATCCTAGATCGAGACAATTTAGATAAGCTTACCTCAAGTGGCGAATACACAGAGATTCAAGCGATATAAGAAAGCGTGGAACCGACCTCAATCGATTGAAATTAAGTTAGGGGATTTGATTGAGGGAACTAGAAGAAAGGGATAAAAGCAGGATGGTGGTATTTAAAGACGAAAAAGAAAAGAAGACGAGCGGTCATGAGCTTTCATTCGGTGGCAGAAGCTCGGTGCTGAGCCAAACAAAGCATGTCGTGTAATTATACAGCATACTTTGGGGGACAAATGTTGGCACAGTTTTCCAACAAGCAAAGAGAAAGGGAAGCAGAAGCAAATGAGGGCATGAAGGACAGAAACGCCGGACCAGATGTTCGGTCCGGCATCCACTGATATGTCGGACCAAACATTTGGTTCGACATCCTATGATATGCTGGACCAAATGTTTGGTTCGCATAATACGTCCAACGCCGACCAAACATTTGGTCCAGTATATAAGGACGCTGATCCCTACAAGAACGAACACATAGGCATGCAAGCTCCATGACCCAAATGCCGATCCAACTGCTCTTGCTCAAATACCGATCCAGATTCAGAAAGTTACGACTTCCTCCTCTACACTTCACAACTCAACTCTATAAATTCCGGAGCTTCTCAACAACAATAGGGACCTAATTTTTGGGAAATAGAGAGAAAACTCTACGGAGATTCAGTCACTCTATCTACTCCAAGTTTTTAATCTTTTCGAACAATCTTGTACTTGTAATTAAATCAACGTAAGAATAATAGGATGGACAGTGGACGTAGGCACATTCTGGATGAACCACTATAAAATTCTGTATGATTTACATTCCTTGACTACTTTCCGACTTTGAGCCTGTGAATTGTTCTATGATTGTAGAAATTACCCTTTTACAATGATGGAACATTAAAAACTCCAAATCAATCAACTTGAATGAGATTTAACTAAAATCGAATTTAGAGGTGTTTGTCTAATTTTTGTGCAAACAAAAACAAGAGGAAAACCTTCTTTTAAAACCTTTCGAAATTATTGGAAGCAACCATTCGCTATGTCGGAAGCTTTGCTTCAAAAGCTTTAAATATCTCCTTTAAAACAACTCTTTCGAAAACCTTGGGTTATACTTCAATTATAAAACAAAAGTAAATCACCTAAATCGAAAGCTTTCTCCCAAAAGCAATGGGAGAAGCGGCTGGCTTTAAAACAAGTAAACCTTTTGGATTCAATTAAAATAAACCTTTCGACTTTGTTGGAAGGTTCAAAATAAACATTTATACAAAGTGGCAGTAACCTTTCGACTATATCTGAAGGTTTCAAAACAGAATAGTCTATAATAACAGTAGCCTTTCCACTATGTCAAAGAGTTTTGTATAAAACCTTTACTTTAAACATTTGACCTGGTCGAAAACAACCAAGTCGAAGCTCTAATTGGAAAGCAGAGCAGGTGAATGCATTTGGTTTATAAACAAACATAACCTAACCTCTTTGACCATCAACCTTTCGGCTAAGAACCCTTCAAATTTCTCCAATTCATTACGTACCAAGTAACTTCATACCATATGCATTGGTTTGACCTTGTTAAAAGCTTAGAACCTTTCGACCTTTTCGAAAGGTCTGGGATGTATGGTGCACTACCTGTAATAGGCTGAAACATGCTAATAGTATGATTTCTTTGTTTTTAACTTAAAAAGAATAACTTTTCAACTGATCTGCCTTTGTTTGTCAAATTCTCATTGAATAACAAATTCTTTTCAAAAATGTGCTGCCACTATTTTTAAAATTAAATAATCATTTTATTTTAAAAAATGCCTATATAGAACATTTATGTCTCGTACCTTAAATAATCTTATATATTCATCAAAGACTTTGGAAAATCCTAGAAAATCTATTTTAATATGTTTCCCAACGTATAAAAATCTCAACCTCAAATAATAATTATTTTGGTCGTAAATAATTTATAACCCACTAAACGATTTCCTTCACTAGAAAATTAATATAAAATCCACCTTAATTCAGAAAATTTTGAAAAATGAAACCCATCTCTAAAATATTATTTCTGGCCTATATTTAAATTTTCAAGGCATTAGGATGTCATCTAGTAAGGGTTTCATATCAAACATATCATTTAAAACAAGTATGAACATGCATAATTTACCAACAAATATATACATAACTTTAAATCATCAAAGCATGACATATACTTGCAAAAATATTACTTATCTTATTCTTAAAACCGAAAACTAAAAGAAAGTGGGATATACTTATCATTCACCTTAGCTTTGAGATTATAGATGTGAGATTTGATTGTTGAATTAGTAAATTATCCTCCTTCTTGTTGAATCCTAGCTTTAGTCTTCTCTTGAGAACAATAATGGTGGTCGGCCTTAGTATTTTTAGTTTGAATGAAATGAAATAAACACGAGTTTCATTTCCTAAGGGTTTAGGATATAAGCCCCTCTTATTTCCCATTTTACCTTATCATTTCCTAACAACTTAACTTAGGCTATTTCATTTTAGTTAACACCATATAATGGCACGACTACCCTCATCTATAACAAATCTCCAACTATTAATCTCCATATTATTTTATTTAATTTAACCAATTAAACATTCCAAATAATTTTGTGAAAATATGGGGTGTTACAGAATCCCTACCTTAAAGAATTTCCTTCTTGAAATTATAATAAGGTACACAACAAAACAATCAAAGGTAGAACATACCATCAAAAAAATGAGGGTAGGAGTCTCTAATCCTGCTCTTCGTCTCCCGAGTACAATCTCCAGCATCGTCGCTCCACTAGACCTTTACAAACTTGACTATCTTGTTCCTCAACTTCTTCTCATCTGCAACCATAATCTGAATCGGCTTTCTAACTATGGTCAAATCCAGTTCTACTACTAAATCTTATAAAACTATATGTGCTATAATAGTCTTCGGGTCTCTAAATATTTCCTAAGATGAGAAACATGGAAAACATCATGGACTCCAACCAACTACTCGGCAACTCTACTCCATAAGTGAGTTTCCAGATCCTCTCAAAGATACAAAAAGGACCAATGAATCTAGGTGCTAACTTTCCAGACTTTCCTAATCAAATTATACCCTCCATTGGTGAAACTTTAATGAACACTTAGTCTCTAACGGAGAGTTCCAAATCTTTCCTTCTTTTATCGGCAAAACTTTTCTTCCTAGATTGAGCTTCCTTCATTCTAGCTCGGATGAACTCAATCTTCTCCGTGGCTTCCTTCACCAAATTCGGACCAAGAACCAATCTATCCCCGGTCTCCCACATACTTACGGGAAACTTGCATGGTTTTCAAAGTTTTCCATACAAAGCTTCAAACGGTGCCATCCCAATACTATTCTGATAACTTGTTATACGAGAATTCTACCAGATGAAGATGGTCCTCCCTTGATCTCCCAAAATCCAATACACAAGATCTTAACAAATCCTCTAAGATTTTGTTAACTCTTTCTGTTTGCCTATAAGTCTATGGATGGTAAGCAGTACTCATGTTGAGCTTGGTTCCTAATGCTTCCTGTAGACTCTTCCGAAACTCACTAGTAAACAAAGAATCTCTATCACTGATAATACTACTAGTAATGCCTTGCAGTCTAACTACATTCTTCATAAATAACTTTGCCAAAATAGGTGCCATCCTAGTTGACTTTACCGGAATGAAATGGGCATTCTTAGTCAATCTATTAACTATGACCCATATGCTTTCATTTTCTCTTCTAAACCTTTGCAACCTGTCAATAAAATCCATAGAGATGGAATCCCATTTCCACAACGGAACTTCTAACGGTTGAAGCAATCCACTAGGCTTTTAGTGTTCAGCCTTTGCATGTTGACAATTCAAGCACTGCTTAACACATACTCCAATGTCCAGTTTCATACCTTCCCAGAACAAACTTCTCTTCATATCCTGATACAACTTTGTTACTCCTGGATGGATAGTGAACTTCGAACGATGGCACTCATCCAAAACTTCCTTCCTCATGTCTCCTATATTCGAAAGACAAAACCTTCCTTTCTTCCTCAACCACTCATTTTGGTCAAGACTGAAATCCTTTAGGTCATCGCTCTCTGTTCCATTCCTCAAACTTCTAATCCATTGAGCTAAAACTGGATCCTCCTCCTGTTTAGAAGCTATCTCCGCAATCATTATCAGTCGGACTTCTAAACTAGACAACATAGAACTTCCTGCACTTGAACCTAACTCGAATCTAAACTGCAAACTACAAGCTAATAATGCCTCCAAATCTTCCCACTCAACATCATAGCCAATACTGTATTCTAATGTTTCTGGCAGAGTGCATCCGCCACCTTATTTCCTTTTCCGGGTGTGTGCTCAATTCCAAAATCATAAGCAACAATGACCTCCAACCATCTTTGTTGTTCCATATTCAACTCCTTCTGAGAGAACAAGTGCTTCAACGACTTATGATCAGTGTAAAACTTAAATCGCTCTCCCAAAAGATAATGCCTCCACACCTTCAAAGAAAATATAACGGCAACTAACTCCCAATCATGCGTAGGATACCTAACTTATGTGGTCTAAGCTATCTCGAAGCATAAGCAATCACTTTGCCTCTTTGCATCAACACAACTCCCAATCCAGTTCCACCGCATCAGCATAAACATCCAAACCTTGACTCCCTTCCGAAACCACTTACATTGGCGCATGGGTTAATAAGTGTTTCAAGCTCTGCAATGCTTCCACACACTTATCAGTCCATACGAACTTCATCTTTTCGCGTAAGCTTAGTCATTGGCGAGCCTAGCTGCAAAAAATCCTTTATAAACCTCCGATAATATCCAGCCAATCAAAGTAAGCTCTTACTCTCAGTCACCCTCTCGGGTCTCTTCCAATTATTCTCCGCCTCAATCTTAGTGGAATCTACAGACAACCCTTTCTTCGAGATGACATGACCAAGGAACTTCACTTCCTTCTTCCAAAAATGACACTTCAAAAACATAGCCTTCAACTGATGCTCCCTCAACTTTTCGAGCACAATTCTAAGATGAACTCATGCTCCTTCTCATCCTTAGAGTATATCAAAATGTCATATATGATGACCAACACAAATCTATTCAAGTGCTCTCGGAAAATTCTATTCATCAAATCCATAGAGAATGTCAGCGCATTAGCTAGTCCAAACGGCATAACTAACAATTCGTACGATCCATATGTCATCCTAAACGCTGTCAAAGGAATACTATCCTCTGCCACTCTAAGTTGATGAAATCCTATTGCCAAATCCAGCTGAGAGAATACCTTGGCTCAATTTAACTGATCCAACAAATCATCAATTCTTGGTAATGGATATCTATTCTTTATTGTCTTCTCATTCAACTTACGAATATTGATACACGGTCTCCACGATCTGTCCGGCTTCTTCGCTAACACTGTGGCAGCTCCCCATTGTGAACTACTTGGTTAGATAAAACTCTTGCCTTCCAAATCCATCAACTGCACCTTCAACTCTCTCATTTTTGTAGGTGTCATCCTGCTCGGCAGCCTACTCACCGATTCCGCTCTGGGCATCAAATCAATCTGAAACTCTGTAGCTCGTTCTAGTGGCAGTCCCATCACCGGTTCAAACACATCAACAAATTCTCTAACTACAACGACTCGATGTAACTCATCCTTCAACTCCATGATACCCAATAATGCATTCACTTCACAATTAGGGTTCTTTATGGTATAAACTATCTGATAACTACCGTCCGGGTGACTAAATGTATTTTCCTATCATGGCAAAATATCCTAGCATTATATTTACTTAACCAGTCCATCCCAAGAAGAATCCTAAATCCTATAAAGTCAAACACATGTAATCAACAATCAAAAGTATGGCCTAGCGAATCAAACTCTAAATGGTCACACCTCATCCCAAGTGTTTCATGCCCTCCTATCAAATTTGCAACCCTTAAGGAAGTAACTAAATATGAAGGTTCTAAGTTAAGCTTATATACCAAAGATAGAGAAATAAAAGAGTGAGATGCTCTAGTATCAAACAATACCCTAACTGGTATGCCACGAATCAAAAGCGTACCTTCCATCATAGACTTTCCTCTCTCAATAGCAGTTGGTTCGAAGGAAGAAGGCTCTAAAGCAAAGACCTTTCCTTTTCCTACCTTGGAGTCTTCGAGACATTTATCCTTGTAATGCCCCCATCTAGTTGCAATTGTAGCATTGCACATTCTGCTTCCCTGCAACCGACTTTCCATCTTTCGAATGGCACTCATTAGCATAGTGACCCTTCTTATCACACTTGTAGCAAACTATATCTGATTTCCCTTTCTTGGCAGCTCCTTCGCTCTGAGCGCCCCTCTTCTTGAAGAACTTCCTCTTCTTCTCCTAAGGACCTCGGAATTCAAATGGATTTTCCCTAGCCGAAACAGCAAGCATTTCCTCATGGCGAATTGCCATTTCCACCACCATATTAGAAGGATCTCGGATATGGGCCATGGTCATTCTACCCAGCTCTGGCCTCAATCCTCTGATGAATCTCTCATTCCTTCTAACATCCGTGTCAACCAACTCATAACCATATCGAGATAGCGCATCAAAACTAGCAGCATATTCGATAATAGACATCTGTCCTTGGACAAGATCCATAAACTTCCTCACTAACGCCGACTTGGCCACCTCAAACAAGAACCTCTTCCCAAACCTCCTCTTGAAGTCAGCTCAAGTCAACTCTTTATCTGGCACTCCGGCCGTCATATTGTTCCACCATTGAAGTGCTAACCTTTGCAATTATCTTGAGGCTATCCTTCTCTTCTCTCCATCATTCAAGCCTAGATCCGTAAGGATCCTTTCACATTTTAACAACCAATTCTCTACTTTAACATCATCTTCCATTCCAGTAAACGGCTTTCCTCTTAGACTGATATAGTCTCTACTTAGCTTAGCATAGTTATATCCAACTGGAACAATAGGATTTGCTCCACCAACATTTTCAACAGCTCCTGTTGGAAAAAGATTTTCCAGCAACTGATACAATGCTCCCAGATCCATTTGGCGAACCCGAGCACCCACATTTTCAGCTTGAGCCTGACCAGAACCCCTTCTAGCATTTGGCCGGCTTTTCCATTAGTAGTGGTGCTATCTCCTCCAAGATTTACTCTGCCTCTTCTACCTTTCATATCTATATTCAAACCTCGTGAGATACAAATGAATAGCCTAACCAATATAGGAGTTTAGAGATATAGAGTATACTTATATATGTATATACACACACACACACATATATATATAGAAAATACAAGTACGTTACTACACTGTTATCCCATACCCCGATCTTAACTTTATTACTAAGGAATATGTTTTCAAAAATCTTTTTTAGTTAAGTATTTCATAAACCATGCTCCGATACCAAGCTGTAACAGCCCCTATTTAGAGGCCCAAAACTAAGCGTTATAGATGCTGCAGCCATCCATAGTATTAGCTTTCAGAAACTAAATATGGCTATGTTATTCATATCCATAATATCATAAGCATTTGAATATGAAACAAAACATAGATTTCAAAAACCACATTTAGTTCATTACATTTCAAAACCAATTGTTTCACATTCACAACACATAATCCCCAAATTATTCCCAAGCATAGATCAAATATAATTATTACAAATTATGCCAAGAGTGGTGTATAAAGATACTCCCTTGGTTGATCAGAGTCATATGGTCATAATAGACCTAATACAAACAACACGGCGGAAAATCCATCAAAACAAAACATAAACTGCAAATCCAAAGTAGCTATCTGTTGCCTCCTGCATGCCTCTGGTAGCTTATTCGTCAACATTCTAAAACCTAAAAAAGAACCTTAATCCCTCACCCAACTCGAATTAATTTTGAGCACCCGAGAGTTTAAGGGGAAAACATAAACTTCGAGTGAGAAATAAAACTTGGTGTGAATAATATTATACGTCCCGGTTTAACTATGTTAAGTGAGACCATGCCGCTTAGCGGAACGGGTTTCCCCTCACTAACATACATTTAAAACATATCTTTTAATAAACCTTTCATAAAACCATATGTTGTGCTCCAGCATCCACAATGGTTAAACTTATATTTATAAAACATCATGGTGAAATGCATACTTGAAAACAATTAGGATTTCCCCGTCCCAAATTGGAGTTTAATTATATCAAAGAGGGACTACCCATTTCACAGTTATTTTTCTTAAGTTGATGTAGACAATCCATCTCACATCAAATAATTTTCCTAGGATGAATATGAACCCTTCATTTTGCCATTTGACTCATGCTATCATCATGAATCTATTTATATCATGTTAGCCCCATGATCCTATTTGTATCATGTCAGTTCCATCATCTATTTTATCATGTTAGCCATATGGTTCTATTTGTCTCTTGTTAGCCCATGAATTTATTTTATCATGTTAGCCCTAGGATTTTATTTTACCATGTTAGCCCCATGATTTATTTTATCATGTTAGCCTCACGATTCTATTTTATCATGTTGGCCCCAGGAATTTGTTTTATCATGTTAACCCCATGAATAACCTATTTCCATCAGTGTCCCTAGCTTAGGTCATGTTCTTTTATAGTTTTCATTGGGACCGTCAAAACCCTTGAGAATCAAACATTTTGAAACCATTAAAACTCAAACCTTTCGAAACCATCAAACTTCAAATCTTTCTAAACCATTGAACTTCAAACCTTTCGAAAGCGATAAAAACTTTAGACATCCTATTTTAAAAATCAACTAGAAACATTGCCTGAGAAAACCTTTGGAAACAATTCCATTTAAAACCTTTCGAAATCATTCAGAAACAAAATCTTTCGACCTTGTCGGATTCTACCTTTCAACCCCTTTGAAAGGTTACCTTTAGACTCATCGAAAGCTTTGCTTTCGACCCCTTCGAAAGCTTCGCTTTTGTCACCTTTAAAACCATTCGATAAACAAATCCTTTCGAAGGTATTAACCCTTCTTAAACACAACCATTCGATAACATTCTGGGTTCAATTTAAAATCAGTGGAAAACCTTCTTTTAAAACTTTTCGAAATTATTGGAAGCAACCTTTCAGCTAAGTCGGAAGCTCTGCTTCGAAATCTTTAAACATCTCCTTTATAACAACTCTTTCGAAAGCCTTGGGTTATACTTCAATTATAATACAAAAGTAAATCACCTAAGTCGAAAGATTTCTTTCGAAAACAATACGAGAAGCGGCTAGCTTTAAAATAAGGAAACCTTTCGACTTTGTCAGACGGTTCAAAACAAAACATTTATATAAAGCGACGGTAACCTTTTGACTATGTCGAAAGGTTTCAAAATAGAATAGTGTAATAACAGTACTAGAATAATTGACTCTCAACCATAAAGTGTTGACTACTTTTCAAACTCTCCCATTGGTTAGATTCCCCATCATGTGTTTTGCATCTGACTTTCGGTTTCTGATTCCACTGAAAAACCTCTCTGTGCCGCGTTGAAAGGTTTAAAACCTTTACTTAAACATTTGACCTGGTCGAAAGCAACCAAGTTGAAAGCTCTAATTCGAAAGCAAAGGAGGGGAAAGCTTTTGGTTTATAAAACAAACATACCCCAACCTTCTTTAGCCATCAACCTTTCGACCAAGAACCCTTCGACTTTTTCCAATTCATTATGTACCAAGTAACTTGATACCATATGCATTGGTTTAACCTTATCGAAAGCTTAGAACATTTTGACCTTGTTGGAAGGTCTGGGTCGAAAGGTTTATTGCCCGTAATAGGCTGAAACATGCTAAAAGAATAATTTCTTTGTTTTTAACTAAAAAACGATAACTTTCACCTGACCTGCCTTTTTTGTCAAATTCTCATTAGTTGATAAATTCTTTTCAGAAATGTGCTGCCGCTATTTTCAAAATTAAATAATCATTTTATTTTACAAAATGCCCCTTCTCCTCAATTAAATATATGGAACATTTAAGTTCCGTACCTTAGATAATTTTATATTTCATCAAAACATTTAGGAAAATCCTAGAAAAATCCCAGAAACTCTATTTTAATATGTTTCCTAACATATAAAAATATCGATCCCAAATAATAATAATTTTGACCATAAATAATTTATAACCTAATAAACAATTTCCTTCACTAGAAAATTAATATAAAACCCACCTTAATTTGGAAAATTATGAAAATTGAAACATATCTCTACAGTATTATTTATAACCTATATTTAAAATTTCAAGGCATTAGGATGTCATCTAGTTGAGTTTTTATATCAAACATATCATTTGAAACAAGTAAAAACATGCATAATTCACCAACAAATATATATAACTTTAAATCGTCAAAGAACGACATATACTTGAAAAAATGTTTTGGATCTTATTCTTAAAACTGAAAACAAAAATAAAACAGGATGTACTTATCATTCACCTTAGCTTTGAGATTATAGATGTGATATTTGATTGTTGAACTAGTTGATTATCCTCCTTCTTGTTGAATCGTAGCTTTAGTCTTCCCTTGAGAACAATAATGGTAGCATGTCTTAGTATTTTTAGTTCGAAAGAAATGAAATGAACTTGAGTTTCATTTCCTAATAGTTTAGGGTATAAGCCCCTCCTGTTTCTCATTCTGTCCTTGTCATTTCCTAGCAACTTAACTTAGGCTATTTCTTTTTATTTAACTCCCTATCATTGCATGGCTACCCTCATCTATAAAAAGATCTCCACCTATTAATCTCCACATTATTTTATTTAATTTAACCAATTAAATACCTCAAATAATGTTATGAAAATATGGGCGTTACACCTTTTTTAGGATAGATAGTCCATAAAAGAGCAGTCAGCTCAGAATTTAGGACCTATAGTCCGGTAAAGAGCAGATAGCTCAGATATTAGACAGATAGTCTATTTTATTCCCTATTTTAGCATAATAGATATTTTCTATATTATTATTATTATAATCAGTTGATTAACCAGTTTGGTTGCAGGAAAGGATTTGCAAAATATATGTTTTGAATAGAGATATTAGTGAGGGGAAACTCGTTTCGCTAAGCCGCACGGTCTCACTATATATAAGTGAACAGAGATGTAACATAAATTATTCATATCTAGCTTTATGTCAGACTCGAAGTTTTTGTTTCCCCTTAAACTCTCAGGTGCTCAAAATTGATTTGAGTAGGCCGAGGAATTATGTTTTCAGGTTTCAGCAGATTTTGGTGCATTAAGTTTCGGAGGACGAGTAGGTGGCTTACGGATAGCTAATTTAGGAATTTTGTTTTAATTATTTCTGGTATGTATTAAGACAATTATGTCTATATTGCTTTGATTGTCGAAGGAGGGCATCTTCATATGTCGCTCTTGGCATATTGTTGTAAATTATATTTTACCATTGCCGAGGAATACGTTTAGGGATTTTTGTAACTTGGATATGATTTTTTTTCAAAATGTAATCCCTGCAAATTATTGTTTTGGAAGTATGTGATTTTTTTCATATTCAAGTGTTTTTGATATTATGGATACCATTTAACATTATTGTTGTTTGCATAAAAAATGGGCAAACACCTCCAAGGTGTTATAATAGGGCTGTGAATATTGTTTGTAGTATATAGCTATTGTTTGATGAAAATTAGTTGCTTACGTTTAAGGTAGAAAATTAGTAATTTGCAATAAAGAATATATAAAGGACTTAAATATAAAAAGACACAGAATTTATAGTGGTTCGGCCTAAATGTGCCTAAGTGTTCCTCTTTTACTATCCCTTTCATATTTGATTACAAGTACAAGCTTTAGATAGGAGTAAACATGCTCTTAGAACTAAGATTTTTACCTCTCAAAGTTGTTTGCCATTGTTGCTGAAAGCTTCGCTCTTCAGCATCCTCTTTTTTTATGATGCCATGTGTTTGGTATTTATAGAATGAAGATATAAGGAGAGGCAGCTGAGTATATAGTATTTAGAATTCAGTTCAACCTTCCTTACATGATTGTCAAGATATTCCACTTGTGACGACCGCCATATACCTCCAAGAACCCTGAAACATGTCATGAGGAAATCACCGAAGTATTGTCGTGCCATGAAAAAAATCTCCAACTTTTTTTTAGATTAGTTATACTAGGTTGAGCCCCAATCAAACATTCACCCGACTCTAAGTAGCATTACTCCAACCGACTCTAAGTAAACCCTTAAATTTCTCATGCCCGAATCCAGGCAACCATTGAACAAAAGATTTGGTACGGTCACCTGACAGACTCAAAGCATAATCTAAATTTTCAAGGCCCGTATCAAGTAAACACCGGACCAAAGTTTTGGTTCAGTCACCGGCCCAACTCCTAGCGGACTCCGTATTTTCAAGGCCTGACACTAATCAAATACCGGATCAAATTTTTGGTTCGGTAATTGGAACAACTCCAAGTAGACTCTAGATTTTCAAGGCCCGACACCAAGAAAACACCGGACCAACTCCAAGTAAACTCTAGATTTCAAGGCCCGACACCAAGCAAACACCGAACCAAAGTTTTGGTTCGATCATCCAACCAACTCTAAGCAGATTCCATATTTTCAAGGTCCGCATCCAAGCAAGCGTTGAGCCAATATTTTGATTTGGTCATCGAAACGACTCCAAGCAAACTCTAGATTTTCAAGGTCCAACTCCAAGCAAGCATCGAACCAAATTTTTGGTTCAGAACCCAACCGACTCTAAGAAGATTCCATATTTTCAAGGTCTGATTCCAAGCATGCGTCGAACCAAAGTTTTGGTTTGGCAACCCAACCGACTCCAAGCAGATTCCATATTTTCAAGGCCTGCCTCCAAGCAAGCTTCGAAAAAATGTTTTGGTTCGGTCAATGGACCGACTCCAAGAAGACTCAATATTTTCAAGGACCGACTCCAAGCAAGCGCCGAACCAAATTTTTGCTTTGGTCATCGGACTGGGGATGCTGGCTTGTTGTTGGATTGTCGACCTTAAATGGCGATAGAGTGTCTCCATGTCGGCCCCACAAGATGGTTGTGGACAAATATTAAGATGATCATATATCTCAATCCATAGCTCGGATTGAGACGCAATTTCAACCTATATCCATATCTTGATCTCGAGAATACCTCCAAACTAATTATAATCTGTTCCAAAATAATGACGATTTTGTCACTGACTACTCATAGTCACCATGTAGTGAGCGAAAATGCCCACAACATTTTCCCCCCAAAGCATACTTTCGTGAATACAAAGTGTTCTTTGTTTAATCCAAGACCGTCTTCTTAGTCTTGCAATGGTTATATTGATGTCTGGATATCTATTCTCATCTTCGCCTCTGATTTTTCGATGAGCCTCCTTTCATAGCTTGATGTTGGACTTTGTTCGTTCTGAGGAGGACTTGCTAAATTTTTGAAGCCGTCTTTGATTAGTCTTCATCCAACATGATGCAGTTTTTGTTGGACTTTCGGTTTCCTACGTTGAGACTTCATACAATATGCGGACCAACTAATGTATACTTTGCATTATTGACTTTGGATCTCTGATGTGGTACTCCAGTTATGTTCATCGTGTAGTTGAGTCAAGTTATCTTGACCATCTAATGTGATCGCCAAGTTAGTGTATTTCTTTACTAATCCCTTCTACACTCTTGTGCATGCTTTGATAAGACCAATCATTAATGAATATGATATAGTAAGAGTCACTGTTGAAGGGTCTTTGTATGTAGGACATGACGCGGAGTGTTATCGAGTGAATGTTGGTTATGACTTCCCTAGCCCATGTTTTGTATCTTCTGTCTAGACGTTTGTACAAAGATATGTATATTTTATATAAATTTCGATTGGAATCCTCATACCCGATAAGGTGTACTTGGTTTGTGCGCGTACATTCTGGTAAAGCGATGATTAGTTTTACCAACTTCTTTGATAGCTTGATTAGATAATCCTTAGCGTGCTTGTACAGACTAGATTGCTGGTAAAATTTGACGGATAATTGTTAGGTTATTGAGAAGCTTTGTGAATGAGCAAGGATAGTCGGACCATGATGTGCAAGTAAATGTGCATATTTTTACCGCTATATTTAATCCATTTAAATGATTAAACGATCATATTGGGTGTTTTAACTTGTTTAAACCAAAATTCAAATTATTTTCAAATTGTCACATATTCATCTTCATATAGGAAATGGTCATTTTTATGCTTTTCTTAATTTGGGAAATTTTAATTGGAATTTTCTATGTAGTTTTGTAGGAATTTTATTGAATTATTCAAGTGACTTCATTAAGATATGCATGCAGAAGAGTGAATACAAAGGAATAGAGATGGAAATAATTCAAAGTGATGATCATGGAGGACCCCACTTACCTACCTACCTTAATGTACACTTAGGAGCTAATGCACATGCTAAAAGGCCATTAAATTTTCATGCACACTTAATGGATGATTATTTGAAGTTAATGATAACTTGGCAACCAGACTTCCTAAGAGGTTATTTTGTGCAGTTCCCAAAAAAGTGAAATAGGGTTTTACACTAGTACAAATACCCTTTATTTTTCATGCAACCCCCACTCTTGTTTAGGCACTCTTCCTTTAGGCTCGCTTCTCTTAGTTTAGATAAAAAATAAAATGAGAGCTCTTTTTCATTTCATGGCTACATAGACATTTCTTTTATGTAATTTTTTTATTCAATTTTTATTCAAGTCTTTTCTTGTTTATTTACTTTCATGTTAGTAGTGTAGATCATCTTTTATTTTATGCAAGTAGAATGGTTCTCTTTTCCATTAACTTTCATTTTCCTTTTTTTAGTTTAATGTTGTATGCTACTTGTGCTGATATGATAAAACAAATGAGAGACTAATCCCTTCAATTTAGGAGTAATGAAGCCTCAAATCATGTAGTTTCAATATTTTGATAATTATTGTTTTCTTTTGTGCTTAAATGAATGCTGATGTGATTTACTGTTTCATGTTGAATTTGATAGTTTATATTGTTCATAACAAATAGACTATGCTTAAACAATCGCAAACAATAATTACATCTTTATTTACATATGATGATGGTATTGAAGTGAATGTTGAAATTAAAATTTGATGGTCTTTATTTTTAATTAATAGTTAATAGACCATAATTAAAATAGATTTTGCTTTCAACTTTTTTGTCATATTTCATGAGAATTAAAAATGGTTTAAAGGTTTTGTTATAGTTTGATGGCTTATGTTGGCTAACTAATAGCACAAATATGTCATACTTATAACAAACACATCATGTAAATTCACTTATGACCAAAAAAGAGATCATAGTTTCATGTTTTGTTGAATAATATGATTTAGAGAGTGGAATTATCTCTAAATTGTCATTTATTTTCATAGTTATCATTCACCTTTGTAGTTGTTATTTTTTTCAATTTTTAGTAGTTAGCTTAACATTTCAAATCTTCGTTAATTTGATTGAATAGATTCTTAAAATCTAACAATTCGCTGCGGATCGACCCGTATTTGCCACGTACTATCATTGTAAGCCATGCGTTTGTGGTAAGAAAAATTATTGAAAATTTTTCAACGATTTTGTAAACCGATAGAAAATTCGTCGTCAAACAAGTTTTTGGCGCCGTTGCCGGGGAGTTGATTTGATTTTCTACTCTTCGGATTTTTTTTTGTTTGATTTTATCGTGTGTTTGTTTTGTGTGTTTGTACTTTAAAAAAAAATTGTGTGTGTTTGTTGTTTTATTTTTGTTTTCAATTTGTTTTGTGCATATTGATCTAGTTTTCCCTTTGCATTTGCATTTCTACAAAAAAAACATACAAAAATTCTAAAAAAATAAATTTCTATTTAAATTTGCATTTTCAGTTTACATTGTACAATTTATATTTCTCGGTTTCTTTTCTTTGTCATTTACATTTACTGCTAAACAAACATCAAGCCATTGCCAACGTTTTCAACTCTGTCACAATACAACTACATCACATACTACACAAAATAACCATCACTGTGCACCATTCCTACCACACTTAATCATCTTAATCTGATGAAGTATTTACCTCATTGAAGCATCGGCCATCCTTAGGTCGTCACCGACACATGACTCAGCTTCCATCACCGACACACGATTCAATTCCTCACCGATCCACGACTCAACTCCACCCCTTTTCCCCATAGCCACGACTGAGCCCTTCCCCGACCTAAATCATGAGTCGCGACCGACTTACTTCTCATTCCCCCCCCCCCCCCCCCCCCCGCTTCTTCTATATGCGCGCGCGAGATATCTTGTGTCGCGAACGAGCTATGTTAGATCCAGTAGGTCGCTTATTCCTCAACCCTAAGTTGCGGCCGACTTATTGTTGCTGTGGAAGAAGATTAAGTCGCGAACCTATTTCATTAAGTCGCAAACGAGTCTCCTTGAATCGTTGCCGAGCTAGCTTGAGTCGGAGCCGAGATAACTTTAAGTCGCTGCAAAAATTTTAAGTCGCTGCCGAGTTAATTTTAGGTCGCGTTATTGTTAATTTTTGTTTGTAGGTCGCGTGCGTTGTCTCTTAAGTCGTTTGTTTTGTGTTTCTTATGGCAAGTCATGTTATGTGGAAACTGTTTGTAACGTGTTGTACTTTGTGTAGTGTTGTCGTGTTGTAACCCTTTAAATAGGGACGTGATGTCATTGTAAAGGCGGTTGATTTTTGGAATAAAATTTTCTTTTGTTATCTTTGTGCTTTCAATTTAAATTGGTAGTTGAGTGTAATCTCCTGTCTCCACTTTCGGTTATTCGAGTGCGCTCGAATCAACGATTGTTGAAGCCGATTCGCGGAATCAAGTGCGCTTGATCAACGCTTGAAGAATTGAAGATCTTCTTTCACGGTATCGTGCGCGATCAACGTGACGAGGATAGCTAGAATTCGGTATCATTGTGATTAACGAATTTGGGCATTTCAGTATCTTCAAATCCACCATTTGCTACCTTTCATCGTTTTTCTGTTAATTCGCTGCGTCAGTTTTGGTATCAAAGCTAGATCGCAAGAAGTTGCTTCATTTGGAGACTTGGGTTTCGAGAATCTGAAGTTTGGAGATCGTATTTGCAATTGTTGAGAAGTTTAGTGTTCATCGTGTTCATCGTGAAGTTGCAACAAGTTGGGAGTTTCGATCCATCTCACTTTGGATCAAAGTTCGGAAAGTGTTGGAAAATTATTTTTTGAAGTTTGTTTGAAGTTCAATCATGCCTCCGAGACGAGCTCAACGCCACCGAAATATCAATGCTTTGTATGGAAGAGAAGAAGCTGATGAAATGGAGCAACGAATCAACGAGAGTTTCATCGAGAAGTTGAATGAAGGAATTGGTCGATTAGAGAGAATGATGCTTGAAATGAATCAAAGTAGAAGAAGAGTTTCACCTGAATCGAACCATGGGGGAAGTAGGGCTTCGATACATTCAGATCGAGAGAGAAGAGAAGATCAAGATCATAGAAGTGTTGACAATCGTGATAGAAATATTGATCGAAGGAGTAGTAGTAGAGATGTTGGAGATTGTGATCGACATCGATATACTTCGGATTTTGATGATGAGTTTGATGGTGATAGGGGAAGTGTTCATTACCGAGATAGAGAACCAACACGACGTCGGTATCGAGATGTAGTGGATGATCGTCGATGGGAATCGGGTATGAAGATGGAAATTCCTGAATTTAAAGGTGGAATGGTAGCCGAAGAATTTCTTGATTGGTTGTCTAATGTTGAAGAGATCTTTGATTTCAAAGAGATTCCGGAGAATCGTCGAGTGAAATTGGTTGCTACTAGGTTGAGGGGGAGAGCTTTGGCATGTGGCAGCAAACTAAACTTACGAGAGAGAGAATGGGGAAGTCAAAGGTTGAGTCTTGGGATAAGATGAAGAAGTTGATGAGAGCTACATTTTTACCTTACAACTATCAATCACTTATGTACCAGAGGTTGCAGAACTTGAGGCAAGGGACGAAGACTGTTAATGATTATGCTGACGAGTTTTATCAACTGATTGCTCGAAATGACATTATGGAGACAGAGGAACAGTTGACTGCTAGGTTTGTTGGAGGGTTGCGAATGCAGATCCAGGATATGGTTAATATGTTTGATCCGAGATCTGTGGCTGAAGCGCACCAGAAAGCGTTGGCTTGGGAGAAGCAAGGAAGACGAGGAGGTGGTGTGTTTGCTAATTCCAACAATCAAGTGAAGGGTATTAGTGGGAATTCCAATGTTACTAAAGCTGTCAATAAACCAGTTGTGAATGAAGTGGCGAAGGCGAAGATTACTAACAGTTTTAAGTGTTATAACTGCCAAGAAGTGGGTCATAAGAGCAACGAATGTCCAAAGCCAAAGAAGAGAACGATGATTGCTGAAGTTGAAGGTGAGGATGTTGGTGAAGGTGATTCTAGTCCAGTGGAGGAAGATGAACAGGATATCGCATCGGGAGACGAAGGGTGTAATCTAATGATGAGAAGGTCTTGTTTAACACCGAAACAAGAGGATGAAGCTAGTTGGTTGAGGAGTAACATCTTTCAGTCGACATGCACTATATTAGGGAAAGTTTGTAAATTTGTGATTGATGCAGGAAGTTGTGACAATATTATTTCTACAGAAGCGGTGAGAAAATTGAAGTTGAAAACGGAAAAACATCCTAATCCTTACAAGTTAGCCTGGCTGAGAAAAGGAGGAGAGGTGAAGGTGGAGAAGCGAGTTCGAGTTCCATTTTCTATTGGGAAGAAATATAAAGACGAAATCTGGTGTGATGTAGTTGAGATGGATGTTTGTCATTTGCTTTTGGGAAGACCGTGGCAGTACGATCGAGCAGTGCAGCATGACGGTCGAACCAATAGTTATAGTTTTATGTTTGAAGGCGTTAAGATTATTTTAGTTCCAAAGAAGTGACAGCAGGGAGAGAGTAAATCTGAGGAGATTGAAAAGCCAAAAACTTTGCTATCATTGAAAGAGTTTGTTAAGAAAGTTGAAGAGGAGCCTGAAGTATTCCTGTTAATTGGACGAGATTGTAGTGAAGGGGTTGAAATCCCAGAAGAAGCGAAGCCAGTTTTGAAAGAATTTGAGGATGTATTTCCAGAAGAGTTGCCCAAGGAGTTATCGCCACTGTGAGACATTCAACATCAAATCGATCTTGTTCCGGGAGCAGTATTACCGCATAGACCACATTATCGAATGAGTCCGAAGGAACATGAAGAGTTGAGGAGGCAGGTGGAAGAGTTACTTGAGCAGGGACGTGTGCAGGAAAGTTTGAGTCCATGTGTTGTGCCAGCTTTGTTGGTACCGAAGAAGGACGGGACGTGGAGGATGTGTACCGATAATCGGGCGTTGAATAAGATCACTATGAGGTACAGGTTCCCAATGCCCAGATTGGATGATTTGTTGGACCAGTTAAGCGGAGCTACTATCTTTTCGAAGATTGATTTGAAGAGCGGTTATCATCAAATTCGAATTAGACCAGGTGACGAATGAAAAACAACATTCAAGACGAGAGAAGGATTATACGAATGGCTGGTTATGCCGTTTGGTCTATCAAATGCACCGAGTACATTCATGAGGGTGATGAACCAAATATTCAGGCCGTTCATTGGGAATTTTGTGGTAGTTTACTTTGATGACATTCTGATTTATAGTGCTAGTGCCGAGGAACATTTACATCATTTGAGAGAAGTGTTGATGGTACTGCGACAAGAACAATTTTATGCTGCTACGAAGAAATGCGTGTTCATGACGCATAGTATTTTATTTCTGGGATATGTTGTGTCAGGAGAAGGTATACAGGTGGACCAGAATAAAGTTGAAGCAGTCAGGAATTGACCACAGCCAAAGACAATTACGGAAGTGAGAAGTTTTCATGGGCTAGCGTCATTCTATCGAAGATTCATTCCACACTTCAGTAGCATGATGGCTCCAGTTACTGATTGCATGAAAGGGAAACAGTTTGTATGGTCAGAGGAAGCGGGGGTTGCTTTTGAGAAGATCAAGGAACTATTGACGGCAGCACCGATTCTTGTTTTACCAGATTTTCAGTTGTTGTTTGAATTGCATACTGATGCGTCGAAGGTGGGAATTGGTGGAGTCTTGAGTCAGAATGGGAAACCCGTTGCTTATTTCAGTGAGAAGTTATCAGGAGCAAAGATGAGGTATAGCATGTATGATGTGGAGTTTTACGCAATTGTTCAGGATGTTAAGCATTGGAGACACTATCTGTTTCAGAAAGAATTTGTTCTGTACACTGATCATGAGGCGTCGAAGCATATGCAAGGGCAGGACAAGATTTCAGCAAGGCATGCATCGTGGATTGCCTATTTACAGCAATTTACTTTTGTTGTCAAACACAAGTCTGGGGTGACGAATCGGGTAGCTGATGCTTTGAGTAGGAGGAGTCATTTATTAACGACAATGAAAGTTGAAGTGACATGGTTTGATTTATTGCCAGAGCTGATTGAAGAAGATCCTTACTTTGTGAAATTTGTTGAGAAAGTCAAGGAAGGAAGTACTGATGAATTTGTGTTGGTTGATGGTTTTCTATTTAAAGGAAATCGTTTATGCGTACCGGATTGTAGCTTGAGAATGAAGATTGTTAAAGAATTACATGAAGAAGGCCATGTGGGTAGAGATCGTACTTTGCAGTTAATTTCTCAATCTTATTTCTGGCCATCAATGAGGAAAGAGGTAGAAAGATTTGTGGAGAGATGTCATATCTGTCAGGTTTCGAAGGGAACGGCTACGAATGCGGGATTATACATGCCATTACCCGTGCCTACTAAACCATGGGTTGATATTAGTACGGATTTCGTTTTGGGTTTGCCTAGAACTCAAAGGGGGAATGATTCTATATTTGTTGTGGTGGACAGGTTTTCGAAGATGGCACATTTTATTGCTTGTAAAAAGACGGCAGATGTTGCTCAGTTGTTTTTTAAAGAAGTCTATCGTTTACATGGGTTGCCAGAGTCTTGTTGAATATGCGCTTATATGATTTTTGTTTGATGATAATAAACATATATACATTCGTTTAAATGTATTTGATAATATACTATTTTATTTTTCACAGATTAAATAAATATTTGCTGAATAAAATAAATGACACGGAATTTGAATTCAAACGAATATTTTATTCAAACAAATATTTATTACAATTTTGAATAGTATACAAATTCAAGCTCTCACTATTCACTATACAACTTTGATACAAATTCATTTACATCACTATTTTACACATTCACCTCACTACATATCACTCACACTCGTATTTTTTTCTTCAACTGCATTTCAGTTTGAATCCAGCATCTGAGAAATCTGCAAAATATTCACTAACGCAGTAAAATTGAAAAAGAAATGTTTTTGCAATATAAAATGAAATGCGATTTTTGAAAATATCGTTTGCCTCAGTTATTTGGGTTGTTCGTCATCATTCACACTTAAATTCATCACAAGGTCGTGCACATAGATATTACAGGGACAGGTAATCATAAGTGGCTGCAATACACACGTGTACATTCATACACGTGTGCACTGCCTCGCCAACTCGTGTGCGCAGCCAAAAAATAGCAAGCGTGCAAGCACAACATGAAAGGAATCGAGTCAGTAAGGCAATGCGCAAAATCAAGACAGCATCAAACAGCAACAGTGAAGACTGCATAAGTGCTACAAGCCAAATCATCACAATGAACACCACTGACCAGTGAATACAATATCAAGTTGCAGACTCCAAGTTACAAACTCAAGATTACAGGGCAGTGGACAGTACAAGACTGACTCAAATAAACTAATGAATGAATGCAAAGGCAACAGCTCAGGTCAGAGACAACCAACAGCCCAAATGAGCAACAGAGATCAGAGACCAAGCAAAGCATAGTAACTGCAATGAATAATGCAACATGACCAAATATGGAAACTGCATACTGCAACAACAAGTATGGTGAAGCACTGACTCAAATACACAACTACAAGGCATTTTCATTGCAACTGCATAGCAACCCAACAAAGAAAAGTACAGTCATGAAGTATGCAAAGAACTCGAGCATGAGACATGACAACTGACATGAATACATCAATAAACCAAGTAGCAGTATGAAGCAATTTAAAGCAACGGTGAACCTGAACAGGTACACAAGTGTGCCAGAGAAAGAAAGGATGAATGCTACATGATACACAGTGATGCATAGCAACTGCATAGCAGCTACACAACAAAGCAATGACCAGAACACAAGTACAAGCAAATAAATGCAATACGAAGTGATATAACAGCAACTACAGGTACTCAACAAGGTGAAATCAAAGTGTGCAACTCGAAAATGGATACAAGTGACTCAGACCAAATGCAGTAACATACTGCAACAACCAAAACCAGTTCAACAAGTATGAACCAGTCAAGGCAACTTGAAGCATACAAGCTCAATGAAGATTGCAGCAATACACAGATGAACAAAATAACCAAGTGCAACATCAAACAGAATGAAATGCACAATTTCACAGCAAACTGGCACCAGCTAGAAGATCAACTCGAAGCATTTAACAATTTAGCTCGAAGAAGTGACAGTAGACAAGTCAAAGAATAACATTGCAGACTCAAATTATCAACTAATCAACAGTGCACAACCAACTCGAGAATATACACGATCAAGACCAAATGCAAACTGCAGTAGTACACTTGAACAACATTGAAGCCGTGGATATGATTCAAGAAATCAAAACAGTGCAGTGATGATCAGGGCACAAAACCAAGTAAGAAATTCAAGTGTGTAAATTTGAAAAAGTCAAATGAATTCAACACCATGGTGACCACGTAAATCACTGCCGTATCGATCACGTTGAGAAAGAAAATCAGGAAAGACGTGCGCAACAGGTAATTGAGAATTAGGAAAGTATCAAATTAATACGAAGGAATTCAAGTGTCGTGAATTCATATAAATTCAACCCGAAGGTATCATCATCAGTCATGAGCTTCAATTCACAATAAAACTATCAATCACAAACCCAAGTTCATCATCGGCAATAAAAGCATCGAGTTCAAGCAATCCAACAACCAGTAAAAGCAAAAAGAACAAAGTACTTACCGAAGCAAGGAGTCGAACTCGATCGAACAACGAAGCAGCCGAAGTAAGCAACAATCGATCAACAGTACACGCGAAGAATCATTGAATCAATCAACAAATTATCGGCACTTCGAAAGCCCCAATTTGATCAAGGACAAAGCCCTAAAAAGGAACGGCCGCCATTACGAACAGAGAAATAAAAGAGACGGGTCGAATAGCAAAGGAGGCCGGCCTACTTTCTAAAGGAGTTTATTTTAAGGGCTTTAAATTTTATAATTAGGGCTTAATTTTATTTTAATTGTTTTTAATTGTATTTTCTTTTTAAACCGTTTTAAATTTCTTGTCGTTTGACTAGGGGAAAAGCTACGTGGCGTAGCTTGAGAATTCGCAACTCAGTGGCTGAGTTGTGGCAGGGTTTTGAGCGTAGAGTTAGGTTAGTCAGTAGCGGGTGTCGCGAGTTTACGTGTGTAAGCGTGTGACTATCTAATTTCTAGTAGAAACCTTGGGGGCAGCACGTAGGCAGGGTTTTGCCGAAGCTGGGTAAATTCTGTGTTGTTCTGTTTTATTCTGTTATTTATATTCTACTATATCTGTGCTGCTATTCTGTGATCTGAATTGAAATTAATTAATAAGCTTCCGCGATTAATTTTTATAATTTACACTATCACCCTATTCACCCCCCCTCTAGGGTGAAATCGATCCTACAAGTGGTATCAGAGCAAGGAATAGAAGTCAACTTCTGTTTTTAAAAAATTCGTTTTTTTTCAAAAACCAACTTTTATTTTAAAAAATTTTGAATTTTTAAAATGGCTTCTTTTAATAATGCTTTTGCTGAGGGTCAGTCCATAGTTAGACCACCAATGTTCAATGGTGAGTATGCTTATTGGAAAAATAGAATGAAAATTTTTCTGAAAACCATTGACGCTTGGAACATTGTTGAGACAGGTTATAGAGCACCAACTATAATTGTAGATAATCAGGAAATAAATAAACCGATGGATCAATGGACAGAACTAGAAAATAAATTACAAAATGCTAATGCTAGAGCTATGAATTCTATTATCTGTTCATTGGATCAATTTGAATTTAATCGTGTCTCACATTGTCTAACTGCACAGGAAATATGGCACACACTGGAAGTGACTCACGAAGGAACATCTCAAGTCAAAGAATCTCACCTTGCCATGCTAAGCAGCGAATACGAGAATTTCACAATGGCAAAAGAAGAAAATGTCAAAGAGATGCATGGAAGACTTTCCAATATCGTATACAAATCAAAAACCCTTGGAAAACCATATACAGAGTTGGAGATAGTCCGAAAAATCCTCAGAGTCCTTCCACGAAGTTTTGAAGCCAAAGTGACTGCCATTCAAGAGTCAAAAGATTTGAAACAAATGAAAGTCGAAGAACTCATCGGAAACCTCACTGCTTATGAGCTTGAAATGAAATTCAAGGAAGAACGTGAAGGAAGTGATACTCGAAAGAAACCAATAGCTCTTAAAGGAACAACAGAAATTGATAGTGATGATAATGATGATGGAGCAGCGGAATTGGAGCTGATAATAAAGAAAGTCAAAAGGTGGAATTACAAATACGGAAATTCAGCTCTAAATCGAAAATTGAAAAGCAGAATAAATAAAATATTGGACAATCCAGAAGAACAAAAGATCATCTGTCATAGGTGCAACCAACCGGACACATCAAGCCAAATTGTCCTCAAAATCGACGCGACTTTGAAAAGAAATCAAAAAGGAGAAGTTTTGCTGCCACGTGGAATACAAGTGATGAAGATAATCAAAGTGCTGACAGTGAGAATGAAAAAGCAGACTTGTGTCTTCATGGTGAAATAACTGACAGTGATGATGACGAGCCAAGTGAGGTATCAAAACTTTCTCATTCTGAATTACTGATATATTTCCACGAAGTGAATGGTTGTTTTGAACGACTTAGGGAGAAGTATGCCAAACTTGAATCACAAAAAGATACTTTGATAGATTTAAATAAACAACTTGACCAATTAGTTAAAACCTATCAAAGTAGGATCCCTAAGTGTGATAAGTGTCCAACATTCGAAGAAGAAATTAAAAAATCAGAAACTAATATAAAATCACTTGAAAATGAAATTCTGATTTTGAAAGAGAACGAAAATACTAGGAGAGAAAATTCTATCAAAAAGTGCACGCAATTATTGAACGAAAATGAATCTCTCAAAATACAAGTTCAACAATTGTCAATAACTTTAGATAAATTTTCAAAAAGTGAGAAATCGTTGAATCTACTATTAGGGAAGCAAACTGTTAATACAGCTAGACAAGGACTTGGATATAATCAATCTGAAAATGTTGAAATCGATATTAATCAAGAAAATTCCATGTGCACAATTTGTAGAAAATTTGGACACAATCACAATAATTGTTGGAATAGACCCAAACATGTGGAAACCATACCAATTTGGGTTCCAAAAGGCACAAATATAAAATCTCTCAAAATTAAACAAATTTGGGTACCAAAGGGAACAATTATAAATAGTTTTGGGTCTTTACAAAATTGTTTTTCAAAATTTTCTGCCACTAACAACCATGGACCTATAAAAACAAATAGGTCACATAAATCTTTCATCGTGTAGGTGTGGTGGCAGGCTAAGGAACAATAATAATGTTTTTTCTGGATTTTTGGCTGTTCCAGAAACACAACGGGCGACAAAGCAAAGTTCCTTAGCCTATTATAAAGGTGACAGAATCACAATGGATAAACAACGAAAAATATCGTAAAGGTAAAACAGGTAATGGTATATTTATTTGAACGATATATTAAAAGTGATAATCTGCACCATATTCTGAATCAGCCAATATCGAGATGATGAAAAGATGATGACTTTGATTCTGACTTATTCAAAATAGTTGGCCAATTATATTTATGCCAAAAACACTAATCTTTGAATTACTTCATACATATTTGTTTGGATTAAATATTGTGATTTGTTGGATGATAATGCATTAAGTTATAATTCGGCTAACTCTATATTCACGATTTTCTGATTATTTACATGGCTTCAATCCAAATTCGAGTGAATGCCATTTAGAATGTTGTTTGAGTTTTCATGCACACTTCATGATCTGGTCTATCAAAAATAGTTAGTGATATTTTGGAGTAAAAGAGAAATTCAGATGCAGATTACACTGGTAATCTAGTTGATAGAAAAATTACTAGTCGAATGTGATTTATGGTGAGACATTTAGTAACTGCATCGTTTTTCAAAGAAATTATCTGCATAAAATATTTTTCAATTAGCAGAATTTTTTTTTTCATAAAAGTTCTTCAAGAAAATCATTTTTGACCATATTTTCAGATTAGTCATTTTTATTTGATTTTAAATGACAAATTTTTGACTAATCTGACTCCCTGCTAATTATCAAAAAGATAAATAGTGATTAAAGAGGTGATAAGTGTTGATATTTAACTTGCATTACTCAAGAGAGTATATTTGAAAATTTTCTTTAGGAATTCAAACAAGAGTTATAAAACTTTTTGTTGGGTAAATATTCCATGACCATTTCTATATCTATCATATTTCTATCGACCATGGTTTATCAAAACTTATATATATAGTTGGTCGATATGTGGTACTATAATCAGAGAACATTTGTTTTTCATTTCATATATTTTTTAAAAATAAATAAATATCCAAAGTATTCACTCTCATTTAAAAGTCCTCACGGTTATGCATGGGTGAATTACTTGGATTTTTTTATGTGCTTCCATACTCATTTAAAAGTCCTTATGGTTATGCATGTATGGAACGCATATCAAAATTAATTGATTTAATAGACAAGTTGATTCTAATCCCATTTAAAAGTCCTCACGGTCATGCGTGGTTAGAAAATACTTGATTTCATTTTTTTTAAAATTAAATTGGAATACTACTAATCTCATTTAAAAGTCCTAACGGTTATGCATGATTAGTAGGTATTCAAATTCCTGATATAAATGTACCACAAGTTGATACAATTGTATGATTTTATATTAGAACATCATTTCCATCATTCATTCTAAAAGTGGAATATGCGCCTAGCAATGGTAGTTATGATTTTTTGTTTGATTCTTATTGGAGTTTAATATTTATATTCAACTTGAGTTTAATGTTGGGTTAATATTGATCACTTAATCTCTATTTTTCTAACACTATTATTCTTTTGCTGATAACAAAAGGGGGAGAGAAAAGTTAAGATTTTGTCAAATAGAATCAAGCAAAGGTCAAATAATTTTCCATTTGCATCTAGACTTAATTATATATTTCTATTTGTATGCATATATCTAGGGGGAGCATCATGTAAAGAGGAAGCATTTAAATAGGGGGAGCAATTAGGATATATCCATGATCAAATACATTTAACAGATCAAATACATTTAACATATTCAAAATCTTAAATATATGTTTGTTATCATCAAAAGGGGGAGATTGTTGAATATGCGCTTATACGATTTTTGTTTGATGATAATAAACATATATACATTCGTTTAAATATATTTGATAATATACTATTTTATTTTTCACAGATTAAATAAATATTTGCTGAATAGAATAAATGACACGGAATTTGAATTCAAACGAATATTTTATTCAAACAAATATTTATTACAATTTTGAATAGTATACAAATTCAAGCTCTCACTATTCACTATACAACTTTGATACAAATTCATTTACATCACTATTTTACACATTCACCTCACTACATATCACTCACACTCGTATTTTTTTCTTCAACTGCATTTCAGTTTGAATCCAGCATCTGAGAAATCTGCAAAATATTCACTAGCGCAGTAAAATTGAAAAAGAAATGTTTTTGCAATATAAAATGAAATGCGATTTTTGAAAATATCGTTTGCCTCAGTTATTTGGGTTGTTCGTCATCATTCACACTTAAATTCATCACAAGGTCGTGCACATAGATATTACAGGGACAGGTAATCATAAGTGGCTGCAATACACACGTGTACATTCATACACGTGTGCACTGCCTCGCCAACTCGTGTGCGCAGCCAAAAAATAGCAAGCGTGCAAGCACAACATGAAAGGAATCGAGTCAGTAAGGCAATGCGCAAAATTAAGACAGCATCAAACAGCAACAGTGAAGACTGCATAAGTGCTACAAGCCAAATCATCACAATGAACACCACTGACCAGTGAATACAATATCAAGTTGCAGACTCCAAGTTACAAACTCAAGATTACAGGGCAGTGGACAGTACAAGACTGACTCAAATAAACTAATGAATGAATGCAAAGGCAACAGCTCAGGTCAGAGACAACCAACAGCCCAAATGAGCAACAGAGATCAGAGACCAAGCAAAGCATAGTAACTGCAATGAATAATGCAACATGACCAAATATGGAAACTGCATACTGCAACAACAAGTATGGTGAAGCACTGACTCAAATACACAACTACAAGGCATTTTCATTGCAACTGCATAGCAACCCAACAAAGAAAAGTACAGTCATGAAGTATGCAAAGAACTCGAGCATGAGACATGACAACTGACATGAATACATCAACAAACCAAGTAGCAGTATGAAGCAATTTGAAGCAACGGTGAACCTGAACAGGTACACAAGTGTGCCAGAGAAAGAAAGGATGAAAGCTACATGATACACAGTGATGCATAGCAACTGCATAGCAGCTACACAACAAAGCAATGACCAGAACACAAGTACAAGCAAATAAATGCAATACGAAGTGATATAACAGCAACTACAGGTACTCAACAAGGTGAAATCAAAGTGTGCAACTCGAAAATGGATACAAGTGACTCAGACCAAATGCAGTAACATACTGCAACAACCAAAACCAGTTCAACAAGTATGAACCAGTCAAGGCAACTTGAAGCATACAAGCTCAATGAAGATTGCAGCAATACACAGATGAACAAAATAACCAAGTGCAACATCAAACAGAATGAAATGCACAATGTCACAGCAAACTGGCACCAGCTAGAAGATCAACTCGAAGCAATTAACAATTTAGCTCGAAGAAGTGACAGTAGACAAGTCAAAGAATAACATTGCAGACTCAAATTATCAACTAATCAACAGTGCACAACCAACTCGAGAATATACACGATCAAGACCAAATGCAAACTGCAGTAGTACACTTGAACAACATTGAAGCCGTGGATATGATTCAAGAAATCAAAACAGTGCAGTGATGATCAGGGCACAAAACCAAGTAAGAAATTCAAGTGTGTAAATTTGAAAAAGTCAAATGAATTCAACACCGTGGTGACCACGTAAATCACTGCCGTATCGATCATGTTGAGAAAGAAAATCAGGAAAGACGTGCGCAACAGGTAATTGAGAATTAGGAAAGTATCAAATTAATACGAAGGAATTCAAGTGTCGTGAATTCATATAAATTCAACCCGAAGGTATCATCATCAGTCATGAGCTTCAATTCACAATAAAACTATCAATCACAAACCCAAGTTCATCATCGGCAATAAAAGCATCGAGTTCAAGCAAGCCAACAACCAGTAAAAGCAAAAAGAACAAAGTACTTACCGAAGCAAGGAGTCGAACTCGATCGAACAACGAAGCAGCCGAAGTAAGCAACAATCGATCAACAGTACACGCGAAGAATCATTGAATCAATCAACAAATTATCGGCACTTCGAAAGCCCCAATTTGATCAAGGACAAAGCCCTAAAAAGGAACGGCCGCCATTACGAACAGAGAAATAAAAGAGACGGGTCGAATAGCAAAGGAGGCCGGCCTACTTTCTAAAGGAGTTTATTTTAAGGGCTTTAAATTTTATAATTAGGGCTTAATTTTATTTTAATTGTTTTTAATTGTATTTTCTTTTTAAACCGTTTTAAATTTCTAGTCGTGTGACTAGGGGAAAAGCTACGTGGCGTACCTTGAGAATTCGCAA
The DNA here is from genome assembly GCA_030765085.1 of Allium cepa. Classification (NCBI taxonomy): domain Eukaryota; kingdom Viridiplantae; phylum Streptophyta; class Magnoliopsida; order Asparagales; family Amaryllidaceae; genus Allium; species Allium cepa. The sequence goes on along the minus strand of CM060941.1, from coordinate 951,900,996 downwards.
CTCAGTGGCTGAGTTGTGGCAGGGTTTTGAGTGTAGAGTTAGGTTAGTCAGTAGCGGGTGTCGCGAGTTTACGTGTGTAAGCGTGTGACTATCTAATTTCTAGTAGAAACCTTGGGAGCAGCACGTAGGCAGGGTTTTGCCGAAGCTGGGTAAATTCTGTGTTGTTCTGTTTTATTCTGTTATTTATATTCTGCTATATCTGTGCTGCTATTCTGTGATCTGAATTGAAATTAATTAATAAGCTTCCGCGATTAATTTTTATAATTTACACTATCACCCTATTCACCCCCCCCCCTCTAGGGTGAAATCGATCCTACAAGTCTATTGTGTCAGATAGAGTACTCGTTTTCTGAGTCATTTTTGGTTGAGTTTGTGGAAGATGGTGGGAACGAAACTGAAATTTAGTAGTGCTTATCATCCGCAAACAGATGGACAAACAGAGGTGGTGAATAGATCGTTGGGAAATTTGTTACGATGTCTTGTGAAAGACAATTTGAAGAGTTGGGATTTGAAGTTGTGTCAAGCTGAATTTGCTCACAATCATGCAAATAACCGAAGTACAGGTTTCAGTCCATTTCAGATTGTATATTCAAACTTACCAAAGGTTCCGTTGGATTTAACAATAGTACCGCAACCGAAGGGGACAGTTAAGCGGGCTGCTGATTTTGTTGTTGGGTTGACTGAATGCCATAGAATCGTTCAGAAACGATTGGAAAAGGCAAATGAGAAGTACAAACAAATGGCGGATAAGAAACGAAGAAATATTGTCTTCAAAGAGGGTGATTTTGTTTACGCGGTATTAACGAAAGATCGTTTTCCAGTTGGAGCTTACAATAAGTTGAAAGCACGAAAGATTGGTCAAGTAGAAATCTTGAAGAAGATCAATGATAATGCGTATCGGTTAAAGTTGCACAAAAATGTCCATACTTCTGATGTTTTCAATGTCAAACATTTAATTCCGTATTGTGGGGAGGAATTCATCGAAGATGACGAGAGTGTGAATTCGAGGACGAATTCTTTCCAACAAGGGGAGGATGATGAAGTATTTACCTCGTTGAAGCATCGGCCATCCTTAGGTCGTCACCGACACACGACTCAGCTTCCATCACCGACACACGATTCAATTCCTCACCGATCCACGACTCAACTCCACCCCCTTTTCCCCATAGCCGCGACTGAGCCCTTCCCCGACCTAAATCATGAGTCGCGACCGACTTACTTCTCTTTCCCCCCTCCCTCCCCGCTTCCTCCATATGCGCGCGCGAGATATCTTGTGTCGCGAACGAGCTATGCTAGATCCAGTAGGTCGCTTATTCTCCAACCCTAAGTCGCGGCCGACTTATTGTTGCTGTGGAAGAAGATTAAGTCGCGAACCTATTTCATTAAGTCGCGAACGAGTCTCCTTGAATCATTGCCGAGCTAGCTTGAGTCGGAGCCGAGATAACTTTAAGTCGCTGCAAAATTTTTAAGTCGCTGCCGAGTTAATTTTAGGTCGCGTTATTGTTAATTTTTGTTTGTAGGTCACGTGCGTTGTCTCTTAAGTCGCTTGTTTTGTGTTTCTTATGGCAAGTCATGTTATGTGGTAACTGTTTGTAACGTGTTGTACTTTGTGTAGTGTTGTCGTGTTGTAACCCTATAAATAGGGACGTGATGTCATTGTAAAGGTGGTTGATTTTTGGAATAAAATTTTCTTTTGTTAGCTTTGTGCTTTCAATTTAAATTGGTAGTTGAGTGTAATCTCCTATCTCCACTTTCGGTTATTCGAGTGCGCTCGAATCAACGATTGTTGAAGCCGATTCGCGGAATCAAGTGCGCTTGAGCAACGCTTGAAGAATTGAAGATCTTCTTTCACGGTATCGTGCGCGATCAACGTGACGATGATAGCTAGAATTCGGTATCTTTGTGATCAATGAATTTGGGCATTTCAGTATCTTCAAATCCACCGTTTGCTACCTTTCGTCGTTTTTCTGTTAATCCGCTGCGTCATAATCACTACTGCAAAATTGTGCACACTGCATTCCAACAATACACCACTTACCACTGACAGCAGCTAAACCAACCACACAAAACTGACTACACTTCTGACCATATAATTCCATTATCTCTACTCAACCTATCAGCCACCCCGACCAATTTTCACCTCTTATCTTCTTCACTGCCTTCTACTACTTCAGTATAAAGCTTCCCTTCATCACACTCACATACAATTTATTCTGCCTCCACAGTACAAAACAATAACCACCAGAGCAACAGTATCTACCGAACCTCTGCATCACGCAACAGCCATCACCACCATCACATAACCCTGCACAATGCCTCTTCACATCTTCTTATATTCACTACACCTTACTTACTGCTGTCATCTTACAACTCGCAACTTCCACTAATACAGCACTACTAATACAAAGTCATACTCACACATACCTGAAGTACTAAACTACTTTCACTTCTGCCTTGAAAAACAAGTCCACATCCATCATCTCTTCACCACAATCAAACCTCACAACCAACAACATCCACTGCTTCAAACACCATCCTCCTATCGAACTTCATCAGTAGCCACTTGCTGTGTTGCCTCGATCACTCAACCACTCAGACCGCCTGCAACAGCAACTCGACCAACCACAACCAAAACAACCGTCCCCATCGCCTCAATCCGCAATAGCCAATTAATCTTCTCCGAAACTAAACACGATCCCCAAAATCGCCAGCAATCCACGTCAATTAACTGAAATCCCCTTAATTGCCAATTCGTCAATAATCGAACAAACTACTTCCATCCTCTACAAATTCGCAAACATCATATTGTAATTTTTTTCATGATTCTGTGAATTCGCGTACCATTAAATCGAATTTTCGGTTCCAAGTTTTAATTTGAGAAATTAGTTGCAGCACTGTGTTTCGTTTGATTGAGAGAGGGAAAATATTTTGTGTGTTTATTTTAATTTGGCCCGTAAGGGTATTCTTCTAGTGAAGTTGGCTTTGGAAGTTCAGTTGAAGAGTTTTATTTGTTTCAATCTAGTTAGTTTTAATTTGTTTTAAATCCATCCTTAATTAGTTTTAATTTTTTTTAAAAGAATTGTGTTTGCATCAAAATTGGACACGACACTCCTCCTTAGTGTTTGAAGAGATAAAATGAAGAATGTAAATGTAAAAAGATGATTATCTAACAAACACTCCAAACAATAATCAAAAGAGTAGCAAAAAGACGCAAAAATTTAGAGTGATTCGGCGTATTTCCTATGTCCATTATGAAATGGTTGACTTTTATTAACTTTTTCTTGCTAGTTACAACAGATTACAATAGTGAATTTCCAGTACAACGGTGATCTTTGAGTGCAACAGTGATTTCGGTAGAGTCTGCACGTCGAAGAGCTAAAAGTCCCTTTTTGTAGGTCCTAGAATGCTATTTATAGACGTAGGCTGCAAATATCTTGCTCAGATCTCAGACCTCTTCTTTCACGTGGATGGGCCCACGAGATCGATCCCATGTAGTTTGCACTCAATCTGTGATCGATACGAACGAGCTTCGTATCGATCAATATTTCGTCCAATTGAGTCAGGATCAATCGTGTACGTTGAGGATGCACGCAAGCTCCTATGAAAATTGTGTGGCATTTGGACTTGTAGATTGTGAGTAATGATCGATGCAAGTTCGGGTTTTTATAGGCTATTGAATTCGTATCGATCGCCTTCGCATCGATCTATTCGTATCGCTTTTGGGCATGTGCTTGCAAGTGGACGTGGCGCTAACTCCTCGGATCGATCCACTTTTCATGCCGCGTGATTGAATCTTTCATAGGTATGTATCTTGTTTGTATCGATCTAGTTGAGCCTTGCTCGTATCGATCGCAACTGTTCTAATTGTATTGATTGTCATTGCTCTGTTTATATCGATCGATTGCATCTCGCTTCGTATCAATTTTGTGCACTCCACTTCGTATCGATCATTTGCAATTCACTTCATATCAAAGGGAGGTGTGGATTTCGTATCGATTGCTGGTTGATCGACATGAAGCATGTCTGAAACTTAATCGATACAAAATGGACACTTATGTTATAGTCAATAGATATGAAGTAGGTGGATCTGGATGGATACGAAGTGGACTCACTTGCTACTGATCGATATGAAACCATGCACAGTTTATGGATTCAAAGAGGATCGATGTGAAGGAGGCTGATTCCCTGGATGGATTCGAATTGAGGCTTGTAAACTGATGGATATGAAAGGGGTTCGTGCAAACTGATGGATACGAATGTGTCAATTTTCTTGGTTTTCATCGATCATATCTTGAGCATACGAACTCCGATTAACTTGAAATTTCGAACGTTATCTTTCATAGCCTTGCATGTCGTGCCTTGTTAATTGTAGCTTGATCCGTACTCGGACAAAATTTATCAACGTCCATAGTGAGCCTGCGTATAACTGATCTTCGAGAGGGACTGCCCTCGGTTTCCAGTTAGTTCTTTGTTCATAGCCTTGCACAAAGATGGGATAGCGCTTGCCTCCCAAAGTACGTCTTATGAGAACATGATGTGCTTTGAAAAGCTGCAATCTTCATTCTGAATAATTCTATCTAACTTGCTAAATAGTTGTTGTCTTCTCGTTGAAAGATAATCTTTCACCAACCTTCGGCAACATGAATTGAATATCAATTGTTGTACCTTGTGCTATTGTAGCTGAGTGTTGTGCGATAATAATCTGACGTTCGTTGTTGTAATTATCACCGGTGAGCATTCAATTCCCGAATCGATGTGAAATTTGAGTTGTACCAATGCTAGTGGTTATTTTAGTGTATCTCCTTATATCGATCCTCTCCTGGATCGATGTGAAAAGTTGAAAGATTGTCTTCGCATTGATGGCGAGTGACACAAATTAGTTGGGTTTTTAAAGCATTTCGCATCGGTGGCTACCGATTCGAAATTAGCTGGTCTCATGAAGTTTCTTCATATCGATAAATTCGAACCATTATGGTCTTCAAAGTGATGGACATGAACTTGTCATTCCGCATCGATATATGTTTGATGGACGCGAACAGTTCAATTAATCCTCATAGCAACGTTCATGTTTCATATCGATAGTTTGATGGTTACAAATAAGTGCATCCTCAAATGTATGTTTCATGGATATGTATAGCTCTCTTCTTATCGATTAGAGGATCAATTGTTTCAACTGGTCCTAGTGTTTGGGAGGCGATTCTTCTATTTCCCTTGAGTTCGAGTGCATATAAAAGCATTTTGGACTTAGCCAAATTTCCACTCATCATTGTTTTCACTTTCCATTTAGCGTCGATTCAAAAAGAGATAAAACTGTAGAAACCTTCAACACCGGAATAGTCAACTTTTAATCCTTAAACAAATAACTCGAAACTAGGTAAACAAACGACTAAAGCCACTTAAAAAATGACGAGACACGAGTCTTGATGCCATCTCATCCAGAGTAACGGCTAGTTCAGACGTTGTCGATGTCGGAATAGGGTTGGAGTGTGGTCGATGAGGTATTCCAATGGCGCATTGGCTGCATAGGGAAGAAGAAAGGCAACCGATGGAGACGTGGGAGTCACTAGCTTCAAACTGTATCGATACGAGGCGATGGAAGCTACTTAGCATCGATCTGGAATTATGGGAGCTTCGTATTGATCATCTTAATTGGAAGAGCATGGGTCTTCTACAATCGATACGAAGCCAAGAATTTGGTATCGATACGAAGAATAGTGACTTGTGGACCGATCGTTATGAAGCCGCTGAGTTTCGATCGATACGAAGTTAATAAGCTTCGATCGATACGAAACCATATTTTTGAATCGATACGAAATTAAGGTTCTGAACGATACGAACTGAGTATTGGGAGACTGATACGAAGTTAAGGCCTTTGCAATGAATGATATGAGTTTTAGCTTTGATGGATATGAACTTCATGCAAATTTCGAACACTCGACTCCGATGAGCTTCTGCCTTGCATAATTGGACTTAATCGTTAAACCGTATATTCGACTACCCTTCGAAGCTCGTCGATGGAACTATAACTTAACAGAATTTTAATGAACTTTAACTAGATCTGCCTCAAAAGTTTGGATGGAATGGTTGTGACGGTCAGCTATGATGGTCATTCCAGTTGAATTTCGAAGTCTTGTCAATTGAACGCTTTTTTTTGCTTCCATGAAGTTTCTTAAGTATTACGTAGCATTGCATTGCATAACACATTCACACACATCGCACCGGGAAACATATGGGCTTATTATCATCTAATGATGGTTTTTGATAAGTTGATTAGCTATGGAATCCACAAGTTCTCAACAGCAGGAAACTTAGAGTCCGTCTTCTCCAATAATAGAGGCGTTGGCCATTTGCAGCCGAAGTGATAGGTCCAGCTCCAGATGAGTTGCCAGGAGCAACTTTTATTGTGAATTCTCAAGACTCTATGCCATCTAATGTCTTTGAAGATATGTTGGGATGAATATGCTTAAGGCACAGTCTATCATTAGACGGTATTTTGTTGCTTGAACGAAATGATAGGCTACATGCTCCCTCAGTAGGATTTATGGCCTTTAATTGTCATTCGTGCACAGCGAGAACACTTCCTCCGTTCAACCAGTATATTCAGGAAGTGTTGGTTTTCTTTGGCATCGCCCCATCGCAATTACATCCGAATGGATACGCACTGCTGAACAGTTTATTCATTGTATTCATGGAGCATCTTTTCCGACCCCTGACCTCGATCGAAATCAAATACTTATTTAACTCTAAGAGTTAAAGGGGTAGCCCTTCTTTCATGTTCTTTGAGGAGGTCATGAACTACCAAGTTGTGACTGGTGCCTGGACCAGATTGAGCTACTTCAAAACTAAATATGTTCAATGCCCTCCAAGGTTTGCTAGTCAATGGTTAGGCAGACGTAAGTGCTATAATTTTTATGGTAACTAGCATAATAGCCGTAACTGATGCTCAAACTAATATCCTTTTTCCTTTACAGCCGCAATTCCACGACTTGAAGGCCCACACTTTAAAGAAATAATACGAGTCCTTCAAGAAGTGCCAAGTGAAATAATGAAAATAGAGTCGGTGCTAGCAGACAAAAACCTGAGGACTGTTGAGCTAATCGAGCAAAACAAAAGCATAAGACTTGAAGAAATGCTAAAGGCAGCCCCGAAAAGGTGGGTGAAACGTAAAGTGCCTGGGGTCGTAGTAGCTGAAGAGGGCGATGAGGAAAATACACCCACCAATGACGAACCCATAGTCGGGCCTTCTAACAGCTTTCAAGACCTTGAGGGAAGGAGAAAAGGAAAGGCAGCAGTGCATAAGAGTCATAAATCTTCGAGATGTAAATCCGCAGTCATATCTCTACCGGCCCCCGGTGTTAGAATTCTGAATACTTCTCCCTCACAAATAGAGAATCCATTCGAAGGGCTTGCTGATATTCTGATTCCGGACTATGTGTCACTTCAACACGACACTGGATTGGAGGGGATTCAAAGTGCTCTCGATTTAAGCGAGTCTCTTCCCACAATTGTAGCCGACATTTTCGGGTGGTCGGGGGAGTGGGGTTGCACATACATATACACTTCACGGCACTACCCGATTTCCAGTCTCGAGCTATTCACTTCTAGAGATCACTAACTCTATTGCTCTTTCTTCTTTACAGATACAATGACTAGACGAGAGTCCATGTTTGGAAGCTTCCGCTCAGCACGTAAGGCATCCAGTTCATATTATAAGTCCCGTCGAAGGGAGGATGATAGAAATCATGATCGCGGTTATTCCAGCTAAAAGCGTTATGAGAGGGATAGAGATAGGGATAGGGAATACATACATCGATACTAATTGCGCTCTCCACCTCATCGAGTCCCTACACAAACTTCAGGTCATGGAAAACAACCAATTGAGCCTCCTCATCAAAAATCATCTTCTAAAACTTCTAGGCCCAAATCACAACGTCATAGAACCGAGGCCAAACGTCACACTATTGTCGAACAACGCATCACTGGGCCCATTGGGGAATGGGCTATAAGAATTTCCCAGTTAAGAAAAGATTTCCTGATATATATATGTTTTGACGGCTTCATTTTTCCCCTCACTTAAAGAAAATTCCATCGGAGGCAGAAAGCATGATGCATGGTTCTTCACAATATCATAAGGAGTGGATAAAAGCTGTAGATAAAGCATCGGTGGTGGCCATTGAGCTGGCAAAAACAATTGAGAAACTAGAAACTGAACTCGCTTAGAAGGATCACATTATTCAGGTGCTCAACGATGAAGCCAAATATTCTCGATAATCAAAGATAGAGGCCACCCAGATGGCCGACGAAGTGAACTTGGTAATGGAGAGGATGCGTCAAACACATTTTGCCTTGGTGGAGGAGATGGGCCACCGAAACACCACTGTCACAGTGGAAAGGGATGCTGCTCTGAAGGAAATTAATGAGCTTAGGGCCAAATTTTTTGAAATCGTCAGAGAAAAAGATGATGTGAATAAAGAAGCCCAAGAGGCATGTGAATAGGCCATAGTGCTACGGGGCAAACATGAAGTGGCATCAGCTAAGATCCGATAGGTGGAGGCCATAGTTGAAGATGAAGTCAAAATGGCTGAGTCCAGGCCAAAGGCTGATATTGAAGATCTCCTCATTACTTACAACGCTAATGTCTTGAAGCACGCTAATGTCTTGAAGCATAGAAATCTAGCCTGGCTCAATAATTATTCGACATATATGTACAATGCCTGGGGAAGGTTAATTGAAGATGAAAAGGCTACGCATTAGGGTGAATTGTTTGACGAATTCGAGCTTGAGAACAAAGTGTTGATTGAAGATGAACGAAAATTCTCCATGATACAATGATTTGATACAAAAAGGTGAAACATGGTGTTTAGCACTTGGAGGTTGGAGTTCCGGCGTCGAGCACCGTGCTATAAGTCCTGAAACTCTCGTGTCGACCCAGCCTGAAACTTCCTCTGCGATTGATCCCTAGTCCATCCCTTCTTATAATCCGAATCAACCAAAGTTATCTCTAGTTCGCGAGAAAAACTTTGAGGCCACTCAGCCGCCCACAAGTCAAACTGAGGAAGGTACTCTGAACATTTCATATGCTTGTTCAAAATCGAGAGCGTACATGAATCGATTATCAATAGTTCTTCATTTGTTTCTATCCAGTGACTTGAGCCACATCGGCATCCTTCTGCAACCCAAGAGTTATATCACGAGCAAGAGGCTATCATAACAGAAGCAACCACGACATCAGCTACTGCGCCTACTGACAGTGTACAAGGGAACACACTTACATTCGATGAACGGATAACGGAGGAACTTCTCGATCATCATAGTGACCCTTTTTCTTACTTGCTATTTGTCATGAGTGGAGGTGCACCGGCGTCTAACTCCTCAGGCCTAACCGTGGGTGTTCCCAACGATGCGCAAACACTTCACAAGGAAGAGATTATAGCCGAGATTAATGCTGAAATGGAAGCAGCTGCCCGAGCCAGCAGCTTTGGAGGTCGAATGGCGGGTCCCCGGTCCAGCCCCGTTACGAATGGTATCTCTGGGAGGAACGGTCGTTGAGACAAGCGTGCCTATCCCGCCTCCTACAATTGATCTGGTCCCTCCGACTCTGCCTTCTGGTAGCATTCCCATACATGTGAGTTCGAAGGAGGAAATCGATATAATGTCCACGGTTGGAGATCAGTTGTCGAAAGGCAAAGGTTCAGAAAGAAACCCAAAGCTCCGGCTGGTCCACACCGAAGAGGAAAGCGAAAACGAGTAGATACGTCTCCTCAACTCATTTTTGAGTAGATTGGAATTTCATTAGCTTTTGTTGGCCATGTATAGATGCGGCTTCGGCCCTTGCTAGTAGGATTTTTGGGATCGTTTTGTACTTAACCTTTTTCTCCCAAAGAATGATGGAAATAAAATTCATTTTGTCTTCTGCATGATCTATGTTAATTTGCTTAAATGTTTCAGCATTCGAACTTCTATTCGATACACTTGTGAAGCTTTAGTTCCTTAATTTGAACCCGGATTCAGTTACTAAGTCTTGGAGCTTAAGTTCTGCCCTAAGGTTCGGAGATTAAGTTCTGCCCCAAGGTTCGGAGATACGTTGAAAAGATCGGTCATCCATCATTGTTTGTCTTCAACACATCGATCTCGATCTTTATGAAACAAATCTATAACATGGCAAATTCGAGTAGTCGAATCACACTCGTTCATCAATTGGTGATCGCATCCACACTCTAGGGATTGTACTTGTTCGTCGGCAGTCGATTATGCTTGCTTTAAATTTTAGTTAAGTCCACGCTCTGGGGACTAAAGTTATTTTCATGGGCGGTCAGTCATGCCCGTTTAGCATTTATAATTGGATCCATAGTCTAGGGACTTTGGATTGATTCATGGGTGTCCGATCACACCCAATTTGCATTTATACTTTGACCATGCTCCGAGGACTCAGAATAGTTTTACAGATGATCGATTCCAATCCAGTTTGTGTTCAAACTCCAATCCACTCTCCAGGTATTTAAATTTAATAGGTGTTTATACTCTAATTTTCACTCTGGGAATCTGGAGTTGATATTCATACTCCAGCTCAAACTTTGGGAATTTGGAGTTGATGTTTATACTCCAGTTTGCAATCTGGGAATCTAGAGTTAATGCTTATACTTTAGTTTGCAATCCGGGAATCTGGGGTTGGTTGATATTGATACACCAATTCGCAATCTGGAAATTCGGAGTTAGTTAGTGTTTGTACTCCAGCTAACACTCTAGGAATCTAGAGTTGGCCGACAGATGGTCAGTCACATTTGTTTAGGCTTTAAGATTTTGTTCATGCTCTAGGAACGACGAGTCTATTAGGATCGTGGATGGTCGGTTCACATCCATCCTGAGTTAACAAGCGAGGTCGTTAGATGGACTGATCCATCCTCCTCAAACTTGGTCAAGATACGGGCAAAGTCGTTAGGTGGACGGATCCACCCTCTTTGAAACCGTATTTTTGAGTTTATATTCTAGCTCGCACTCTGGAGGACTGGAGTTAGTTAAGGATTGTCATGTACCAATCCTTTTTTGGCTTCAGTGTGATAAATTCCCCCCAGCTTGGGTTTCACTTAGCGAGTGACTGTTTATATCACAGTCACTCCATATTTGAATAAATCCCACCGTCGGGTGGAATTTTGCTCTCCGTGCATAGTGATAGTTGTATGTCGCATTTCAAAAAATCACAGATCTGGATCGAAGAGATGGCATTTCATTACCGAAATAAGAAAATATGGCAAAGTAAGTTGCCTTATTACAAATTCAAATTTTGAAATGCATAAACAAATTGAAAAGCAAAAGCAGACTAAGTAAATAAAGCCTGTCATATGTAGTAGCGGTGAAGATTTTCGCTATTCCAGGCTCTTGGCAAAGTGAGACCGTCAATGGTCCATAATTTAAATGTGCCATCTCCGAGCTTTTGTTTAATCACATATGGCCCTTTCCACGTTTGTTTCATATGCGAAGGAACCGGGTAGATTCTTTTCAAGGACGAGATCACCGAGTTAAAAAGTTCAAAGTCGGACCCTGTCATTGCATAATCGGACGACTCAACTTCGGTATGCAGCTGCCCTCAAGTTAGCCTCTTCACGCTTCTTATCTAATAAATCCAAAGATTCATCAAGTAATTAGGCATTCATATTTGAATCATAATAAGTCACACGATGAGAAGGTACTTCCATCTTGGTTGGAATAACGGCTTCTAAACCGTAGGAAAGAGAGAATCGAGTGTGCCCGGTCGCGGACTTCTGGGTTGTTCGATAAGCCCATGAAGCCATAGGAAGTTCATCGACCCACTTGCTCAAGGCCTTTTCTAGTCATTTCTTCAGAATAGATTTTATAACTTTACTAACAGCTTCAACCCGTCCATTCGCTTGAGGGTGTGCGACCGTGGAGAATTTCTTCTGGATGTGAAATCGTTGACAGAAATTCTTAAATCCAACACTGTTGAATTGGGTTCCGTTATCAACGATGATAGTGTAGGAGACCAAATCAACAGCTAATGTGGCGGACTACAAAGTTGATCACCTTCTTGGTCGTGATTGTAGCAAGGGGCTTAGCCTCCGCCACTTGGTGAAGCAATCGACTGTGACGATAGCGTACTTCACACCACCTTTGGCTAGAAGTAGGAAGCCAATAATATTGATGCCCCACACAGCGAACGGCCATGGACTGCCTATCTGAGTTATTTCGGTAAGAGGGGTTCTAGGAATCCAAGCATGCTTCTGACATTTGTCACATTTTCTGGCATAAAGCGATGCATCGCGATTTACCGCCGGCCAATAGTATCCATACCGGAGCACTTTCTTGGCAAGATCTTTTCCCCTGGTGTGATCGCCACATTCTCATTCATGCACATCATGCAATACGCGATTGATTTCATCATGAGCGATACACCGTAGTAAAGAAACAGATTATCCTCTTCTGTACATGATCCCATTTTGAATAGTGAAACGTGAAGCTTTTCGAAGATGTTGTCTCTATTCACTCATGCGCTCTGGTAGGATCCCATGCTCGAGATAGTTTCGGATCAGAGTCATCCATGACTCCTTATCCGGAACAACCTCACACACCTAATCCGTCTCCATCTAGTCGATGCTCAGGGAAGATAACGTCTCCATGGGAACAAGTCCCATTTTTTATGCCTCGCCTTTACTGGCTAACTTTGCTAATGAATCGGCTTTTTGATTGCGTTCTTGGGGGTATGCAGTAAATGGCATAATAATCGAACTAACTTAATATTTCCTGAACCTGAGAAAGGTAAGAAGTCAGAATTTGATCTTTGGCCTGGCATTCTCCTGAACTTGAGACACGACCAATTGCGAGTCGCAACAAATCTCCATAGCAAATATTTTGAAGTCTTTGGCAAGTCTCAATCCGGCAAGTAGGGCTTCATATTCGGCTTCTTTATTGGTCGCACGGAATTCAAACTTCAAAGCATAACATATGGTACGACCTACGGGAGTTTCAAGTACAGCCCCAACACTCGAGCAACGGTAGTTCGATGCACCATCTGTATGTAGCTTCCAGATATACTTTTGAGATTCACTGATTTTGGGCAAGTCCTCTGGGATAGTAAATTTAGCTATGAAATTTTCTAGGAATTTCCCTTGAATGGCTTGCCTTGGAGTGTAAGTAATATCAAATTGACTTAGCTCGATATTCCACTTGAGTAATCTACCAGACGTCTCAGGCCACTTAAGGACCTGTCCTAATGGATGGTTGGTGTAAACGGTGATAGGATTAGTCTAGAAATACGGATGGAGCTTCTTTGATGAAATAACAAGATAATAAGTCAGCTTCTCTGGCTTCGGATAATTTCTCTCAGCTCCGATCAATCGTTTGCTAATGTAGTAGACCGGCTTTTGTATTCGGTCTTCCTACCGAATTAGGGCAGCAATGATTGCATTTTTTGGTACCGCCAAGTAAATGTATAATTTCTCAGGATCCATAGGCTTTGAAAAAATAAGCGGTATGGAGCGCTCGGAATGTGCCATCATATTCCATAGTCCATTCGAAGTCCTGTTTCCCTTTTCGGATCAGATCGAAGAAGGGAATGCATTTGTCAGTGGATTTTGAAATGAACTTGCTCAGTGCTACTACTTTCCCGTTAAGGCTCTCTGGACTTGTTTTATGGTTCTTGGAGTCTCAAGATTTTTGATCGCCTAGATCTTTTAGGATTGGCTTCGATTCCTCGAACATTGATAATAAACCTAAGGAATTTTTCGAATGCGATCTCGTAGTGACATTTCAATGGGTTGAGCTTCATCCTTTATTCTCGAAGGATATTAAACATTGATTCCAGGTCTTTAATATGATCGGTGGAGAATTGTGACTTCACCATCATATCATCTACATATACTTCCATGGTCCTTCTGATCTGGTTAGAGGACATTCGATTAACTAATCGTTGGTAAGTTGCCTCGGCGTTCTTGAGTCCAAAAGGCATGACTTTGTAGCAATAGAGTCCCAGATCGGTTACGAAGCTGGTATGTTCCCGGTCGAGTAAGTGCATGGATATCTAGTTGTAACTAGAATATGCATCCATGAGGATAATAGTTCGTGTACAGCCATTGAATCTACGAGCTGATCGATTCAATTGGAAAACTGTCTTTTGGGCAAGCTTTATTTAAGTCAGAGTAGACAACACATGTTCTCCATTTCCTGTTTGGATTTCGAACAAGTATAGGATAAGACACCCACTTCGGGTATAATGCATCTCGAATTAACCCATTCTATTTTAGCTTATCCACCTCTTCCTTAAGTGCGGTAGATCTCTCTGGATCCATACCATGCCTTTTTTGTTTAACCGGGACTTACCGCGGGTCAATGTTCAACATGTGGCTCACGATGTATGGGGAGATTACATACATGTCAGAATGCATACAAAAAATGCATCGAGGTTTGCTCGGAGAAATTCAACCAATTCCTCTTGCATTTGTTGGCTTAAATGAGACCTAATCTTTATCATTTTAGAATCTCCATTATCATCGATCGAGACATCGATCGTCAGTTTGGCCGGAGAAGCTTGACTGTCTTTACTTTCAACTTCACTTTTGGTATCTCTCGGGTTAAGTGCTCTTGGGAATTGGTTGGGGTGCCCAGGCCTAGGACTAGGCACCAATTTTCAATTTTCAACAAAGTGGACGTAGAGAGATTTCTCTACGCCATTTCCTTTTTCCCTACGCTGGGCGTCTTGCAGCTCAACAACATAATAGGTTCCTCCAACAGCCTGATCTCCTTGAACGACCGCAACCCCATAATCAGTGGGGAACATTAAAGTCAAACACCATGGGGCAATAGCAGCCCTGAACTCGGCTAGGGCCGGTCGACCCAAGTATGTATTGTATGGAGAGTCTATATCCAGCACAACAAATTGTAATATCCGAACTCTCCGGCGCTCTCTAATTCCTAATCCTACTGGCAATTCCACCACTCCAGTGGGTATAGTTGCACTTCCATTAAAGCCATGAATGCGGGACTGACAAGTCTTTAAATCTTTACTCTCCATTTTCATTTGGTTATAGGCTCCCTTGAAAAATATATTCACATACCTTCCACTGTCTACAAAGATCCTCTTCATACAAGTAGGATCTACTTGAGCTAATATGACTAATGGATCGATGGTTGGGGTTTCGACTCTATCGGTGTCTCTGTCTCGAAAGATGATGTCATCTGTCATCGTCTTCCGTTGCTTGGCCGGAGCCCCATCTTCCAAACTACTACAACACTCGAAGCTCGCATGCCTAATAGAGCTGAAACACAACTCTATTTCCTTCTAGCTTCGGTCTATCGGATGAGGACCACCACTAACAGTATTTATCACCAACCTCCTGCCAGTACGAGCGGGTTCCTCCTATCTTGCTTGATTCGGTACATGATTTTGATTTGATGGGCCCTCATTTCCAGACTGCGGAGCCGACACAAATTGCTCCCACTTTCTCTCACGTATCAAATTTTCAATGAGATCCTGCAAGTGACGGCACTCATTCGTGTTATGGCCGTAGCTTTCGTGAAATCGACAAAACTTTTCTGTCTGAATCTGTTTCTCCGATGACTATTTCGGAGCAGTTTCTTACACTGAATAGTATTGCAGGTTTGTAAATACACATTCTCCGACAACGTATTCAAAGGGGTATAATTGTCAAACATAGGAGCCCTACGTCATGGACCACGGTTTTGATCCCGTTTCTTATTTTGATTACCATTACCTTTTTGTTGACTTTTTTGTTCAGTATGTTCAATTGCACTTTCTCGAAACTCTCCCTGCTGTGTTTAACAACAACATTGCTTTGAATTCCTTTCATACTTGGCCCTGCGTCATTCTTTTTCCTAGACTGCTTTGCATCCTTCCTTCTCAAGAATTGGGCTGCCTTGAATATGAACGGTGCAATGATGCATGAGGCTTTTTGGCTAACCAATTGTCGAACATCAGAATCGGGATTAATCCCCTTAGTCAATGACATTAGAATGGAGTTACCATTAGGGTTGCTGATCTCAGCGCATGTAGCATGAAATCTTTCGAAATGACGTCTAAGTGTCTCTCTAGGAGCATGGGTGACACTAGATAAAGTATTAACATCCTTCGGCCTCTAACATGCATCCAGAACTGCTCAACAAACTTTGTTGCCAACTGATCAAAACACAAGATAAATCGAGGTGGCAGTTGGGTAAGCCACATATCGCTATGCCACCAGAAAGATTGGGAAGCTTCAACACTTAACTGCATCATCAGCTTATGCAACATTCATCAACCACTCATACTTTAAGATGTGTTGATTGGGATCAGAGCCACCTACATAAATTGGTAAAGTCAGCATCCTGTGTCGTCGAGGTGGTACAACATAGAGTATCTCATCAGTAAAAGAAGTATGAGTCCGAAAGATTCCCCAGTCATCACTAGTGAGGCGTTGACTCTCTTGGATCATCGTCGAGATGTCCGACACTTGTACATTTTGAGCACGCTGGGCCAAGGTGTGGTCGGGTTCAAGAATACGAGGTTGGACCGGTCGCAGTCGATGGTCCATATATCACCTCCTTGGTTCGAAGTTCTTTGGAACATATGGTTTGGGAGTATGTTCGTGCTGGCGATGGTTCAAATTTGTTCGATTTTGGGAATCAGCTCCCAATTCAGTAGCGACGGAGGTAGCGCGGTTTGTCTGTAATATAATGAGGAACAGTGCCCCTCAGGAGGAGGGTCCAGTCTGAAAGCAGGTCGAAGGGCCAACCCTCGGTTGCCCAATATTCAGTGTATGCTGATGTTCGGTAGCTTGAGTGTAACTCCCATCTAGACGTAGGCGCGTAGATCTATGATGGTAATCTGAAGAGGCTAAACTCTCGGTGGATGAGTAGAAAGCCTGATCCCTCTTGGATCTCCTTTGTCGTTGATAGTTCAGTTGGTTAGTCAGTTTCGCATTAGCACGGAGTTGTTGAGTGAGCTGTTGGCGGCTCTGAGCCAGTTCTTGCATTAGCATTTGGAATTCTTCCCTGATGAAAGGGCCCTACGGATCTGATGGTCCGGTAGCATTCTGATCGGCAGGAGATAGCTGCACGGGATTCTTCCTGTCCCGTGCTTCTGGATTTGCAGCAGCTGATTGGTCCATTTTTAACCATTACGGCCAACGAAGCTCTTTCCTAGACTTGATGCAAATCTGAATAGGATGGAAGAACTTTAATCTTTGAAATCTAGATCTTCTTCTTAGATTTATGCAACCCGATATCGATAGTAGATCGAACGAGTAGGAGATGCGCTCTCAATGAAAGCACCAAAGTGTTTGTACCAAAATTGGGCACAACACTCTTTGGAAGTATTTGAAGAGATAAAATGAAGAAAGCAAATGTAAAAAGAGGATTATCTAACAAACACTCCGAACAATAATTAGAAGAACATAAAAAAGATGCAAAGATTTAGAGTGGCTTGGCATACTGCCTACGTCCACTATGAAATGGTTGACTTTTATTAACTTTTTCTTGCTGGTTACAATAAATTACAATAGTGAGTTTCAAGTAAAATAGTCAACAGCGATTTCGGCAGAGTTTGGATGTCAAAGAGCCAAAAGTACCTTTTTTGGAGGTCCTGGGATGCTATTTATAGGCATAGGATGCAAATATCTCGCTCAGATTTCGGAAGACCTCTTCTTGCACATGGGTGGGCCTACGCGATCGATCCCATGTTGTTTGCACTCGATCTATGATCGATACGAACGAGCTTCGTATCGATCAATATTTTGTCCAAATGAGTCGGAATTGATCGTGAACATTAAGGATGTACGTAAGCTTCTGTGAAAATTTGGTGGCATTTGGACTTGTAGATTGTGAGTTATGATTGATGCAATTTCAAGTTTTCTGTAGGCTATTGAATTCGTATCGATCCCATACGCGTCGATCTGTTCGTATCGCTTTTGGGCATGTGCTTGCAAGTTGACATGGCGCTAACTCCTTAGATTGATCCACTTTTCGGGCCAAGTGATTGAGTCTTTCATAAGGATGTATCTTGTTCGTATCGATCCAGTTAAGCCTTGTTCGTATCGATCGCATCTGTTCTGTTCGTATCGATTGTTATTTCACTGTTCGTATCATCGATTGCATCTCACTTCGTATCAATTTTGTGCATTCCGCTTCGTATTGGTCTTTTGCATTCCACTTCGTATCGATGAGAGGTGCGGATTTCATATCGATCGATGGTCGATGATGCAAAGCATGTTTGAAACTTGATCGATACAAAATGGACACTTGTGTTATGGTCAATGGATACGAAGTAGGTGGATCTTGATGGATACGAAGTGGACTCACTTGCCACCGATCGGTACAAAATCGTGCACGGTTTATTGATTCGAACAGGATTGATGCGAAGGAGGCCGATTCCCTGGATGGATTCGAATTGAGGCCTGCAAACCGATGGATACGAAAGGGATTCGTGCGAACTGATGGATACGAATGAGTCAATTTTCTTGGCTTGCATCGATCATATCTTGAGCATACGAACTCCGATTGACTTGAAATTTGAAACGTTGTCTTTCATAGCTTTGCACGTCATGCCTTGTCAATTGTAGCTTGATCCTTACTCAGACAAAATTTATAGACATCCATAGTGAGCCTGCATATAACTGATCTTCGGGTCGGACTGTCCTTGGTTTCTAGTTAAGTTCTTGGTGCCACGACCATGGTTTTAAATCTCTATATATAGCCCGAGATCTCCTCCGAGATCTCCTTTTCACACTTAAATGATACGAGACATCAATTTTCCTCTATATCTCCCTCGACACTCATCTTATCCGAGATATTCAAATCTCACCCGAAATATGGATCAAAATCTCAATCCGAGATCTTACCCGAAATTATAAATTTCTCTTATTTTGCACAATATTTTTTATTTTTATATTGATTTAAAAGAAACCACTCAATCCAGCTATAATTCACTAACTACTTAACATATTCTTTACTTTTTATCATAATGAGTCATAGCAAAAGGTTTCACTTCTTTATTATGTTCAAATAAAAGGTTATTATTCAATCATTATCAAATCAATTAAGCTAATCAAGCTACTACTCTTCTTAAAATATTTATTTTACCATGTAAATCAAGCATGTTACCATTTTTATTTCTACTAAGAAGGTTATAACCATTAAATAAATTTTTTATACATCAATTTTAGATACATAAGTACATTCGAGATATTTTCGAGATGCATTATAAGGCCCAAGATGTCAATCCGAGATGTACACCCGATATGTACTCATCTCTTCCGTGATCTCCCCCGATACGAGATAACTTGTGTAAAAATTCCGAGACGAAACATGACCGAAATCCGATATTTGAAACATTGGTCACGACCTTGCCAAAATGTGGGATAACAAATTGGCTTTATTTTAGTTTAGTTTAGTTTTATCCTTAAAAAAATTGTTTTGTTTTGAAATTTTTTAAGTTCCATCCTTATATCTTTTAATAAAAAGACAAAAAAATGGAATATATATCTTATTTTTATTTTCAGGTTGCAGAAGCAGATAAGGAAGAATAAGTTACTTTGCTTGCTTAAAAAAATTGCTACTTTGAAATCATTGCTTAATAATTCTACACAGTCTAGTATTATGCTTTCATCCCTTGTTTTATTTGGTTTGCATTATTGGTAGCTTGCATTTGCATTTTAAATAAAAAAGTTCAAAAACAAAAACAAACTCCATTTTTAGTTGCATCGTTAATTCACGGTTAAATTCTGCTTTGCATTTCATATTAGATTTTTAATTAAAAATAACAGTTAGACATCGATAACTTTTAGTTGTATATCGACAAGTTGTCTTCTTTGAACAATTTAATTTCTTGGTGTCTAAGATATGACAAAGTAATAACCATTTATAAATATTACGATGGTTCGTAAATATTATAGCGGTTGTTCCTCTGAAAGTACTTAAACCTTCGGCTGTTTTGCTATGGTGATTCGTGATGCACCGATAAATCATGTTCGTTACCTGGCCGAAAGCTATCTTGTTGATTTAAGACAATATGTGATCATACAATTTTGGTTTAGGTTAAATAATTTGCAATTAAAACCTTGCGTTCATTTAGTTTCATTAATTCATGCACATTTAAAAAAACAAAAAAAATTCAAAATCCAAAACTAAAAAAATTGTAAATATTTTTTGACTTAGCTTTTTTTTAAAATCCTTTTCCTTTGAAAATTTTCAAAATCAAAAATACAAAAAATTACTTCATTTTTTGTCTTCAAAAAATCAAAAATCAAAAAAAAAATCTTTTCAAGAAAATGAAAATCCATAAACAAAACGAAAATCAAAATTTTCTTTTGAAAAATAAATTCCTTTTGGCAAATAGTTTTCTTTTATAAAAAAACTTTTGAAAATTTCTGAATTTCCATATTCAATGAATTTTACAATAGTTGTGAAAATCAATATAATCCATACAATTTCACTTCAGATTCTTACGGATATTTCAACAACAACTATTGTTAAACGATTCAAGTTTTGAACCATAAATTTTTTAAAATGACGAACAACCGTCGAATCTCAAAAATAGCATTTCATCTCTACTTGAAATCTCTACACAACAAAATCAAAGTATAAATTATTTGTGTAATTTATATTTGTGCGATAACTAAAATCCAAATTTCAAAATAATCAAAACTTGAATTCACTTCAAAATTCAAATGACTTCGAGTACAACCCACCCCAATTCAATTTCGGACTTCAAAATGAGTTCCAAAGTCAAAATGAAAATGGAAACAACTTTTTAAATGATTTTGGCAATGGGAATAATCTCGACCATGATACAGTTGAAAACTTTTGCCCTCAATAACTTCAAAGTGAAAATTTTCAAGTTGATAATTACAAATTTGACTTTGTTGAGAAAATGAACGAAATTCACAATAATCGCATGGATTTGTTGTTTGAAACATCTATGAAACAACGTGTTAAACAAAAATCAAATCCCAACGAATGACGAGTCAAACGATTATCCTTCTTTCACCCAAATCGACAATTTTCAAATAACAACTTTTGAAACGGAAAATGACGATCTTAATGAAGTTGTTGAAAAACGGTAATTGAGTTGGATTTCAATTCTTTCATGGGTGTGGTAACAAATTTCAAATTCGACCTTCCTTTTCTCAATTTCAAAAATTTAAATACAACAACTTTGGATTTTGAACTTGACACATGTAATAAAGTTGTTTATAATCCAACGAAGGAAGACAAATTTAATTAATACGAATTTTTTGGACTTTTGGATGATGAGTTGTTAAATTCCGATGGAAAGGATGTAAATCATCACTTTGATTTTTAAATCGATAATTTTGAAGAATTTTTCAATGACAAACTTGAATTTCAATCAATCGTTTTATCTACCCTAAAAATCATCGAAAATAAAACAACTCGTACGATTTTTAATAAAACGATATTCGTTTTTCCAAATCAATATTCAACTTCACAATCTTGTACGGTTTGGTTTTCTGTGCTTAAAGTGTGTCTCGTATATTTGACAAGACAAATGAATCGGTATTTGGAAGACCGTTTCATATACTTTTTGACATTATACTTTTTGATCTCGTGTAAATACCATTAATTTTCATTTAAATAAAGGTCATGTTTTTATTTTTATTTTTCTCCTTCCACTTGGGTTGACTATGGGAACATAGTCAAAATCAAGTGCGTGGAGGAGACTCATCTTCATTTTTAATTTTCCGTGGATTATTTCTGTGTTTTCTTTTAAAAACTCAACAAAAAATAAAAAAATCCCCAAAAACCAATTTTCTGTTGATTTTTTTTAAAGAAACACTATAGGATAAATATATGGTTTTGGTTTAATTAGTATATAGGAAGATTCATGGTGATAATTATGAATTATATTCTAATTGAAAATCTTTGTTTTAAAAAGTGTTTGATTTAAAGTAAAGGATATAACATTTTTTGTCTTCGAAGTTAAATGGTGCTAAGATGATTTTGCAATACTCTCTCTCTAAAAAAATAAAAAAATAAAAAAAAATACATAATTTTATATTTTTAATAAACACCTAGAGTCATGTGTTCACGCTTGTGTGTTCACGCTTGTGTGTTCACTCGCCATGCTCTGTACCCTTCTCACGTAAGCCTGAAAAGCAGTGCATGATTGGTATATATGCCTCAGTTTATCTGGGTTCGGTTGTATATATAAATTCCTTTACTAATAACGACTATAGTCGATAAGTGTTCACACTTGTGTGTTCACTCGTCACGCTCTGTACTCCCTTCACATAAGTCCAAACGACATTGCATGGGTAATATATACGGCCTCAATTTATACGAGTTAGGAATACGTAAATATTGTAAATATCAATAAAAGTTTCAAAAAAATAGAGAGAGAAAGAAAATGAAATCCAAGCACTATGTTAACTTATTTGATTTTACATGTTATTGAAAAGAAATAAAAATACCATTTTGATCAACATTGATAATCATTTAAGGATCCATTTCATAGTTACACTATGCTATCAACCGAAACAACGAGTTTAACTATAGTCTATTTGTTATGATAACTTGATTTTCATTTGATATTTTGACGAATAAATGAATTTAATTTTCATGAAAATGACCAAAACCTATATTCAACTTATTTGTGTCGATTTAAAAGTAAATCCTTCATTTGTAAACATTTTCAAAAAACTTACATTCATCACTTTATAAATAAATCTTACATTTTGTAAATATTTCCATATCGCATTCGTATTTTGTGGGTAGTATCCACTGAAAACTCTCACGAGACAACACTCATCCTACTGGGGACACCCAGAGGTTTAACAGCCTGTTGCATACACTCAATGCAATCGTGCTCCTTATGAAAACAAATTTAGCTTAGTTTTTCTTTATTCGAGGATGAATAAAAAGATAAGTGTGGTGGCATTTGATGTGCACGTAAAGATGCATATTTTTACAACCATGTTTAATCTATTTATATTAAATAAATTATCATATTGCGTGTTTTAACTTGTCTAAACCAAAATTCAAATTATTTTTAAATTTTCACATATTCATCTTTATATAGGGGAAAAATGGTCATTTTTGTGCATTTATTAATTTACGAAAGTTTACTTAGAATTTTTTATGTCATTTTATAGGAATTTTAGTGAATTATACAAGTGGCTTCATGAAGATATGCATGCACAAGAGTAAATTCAAAGGAATAGAGATGGAAATAGTTCAAAGTGATGATCACGGAGGACCCCACTTACCCACTTACCTTAGTGTACACTTAGAAGCTAATGCACATGCTAAATGGCCATTAAATCTTCATGCACTTTAAATGGATGATTAGTTGAAGTTAGTGATAACTTGTCCATCACACTTCCTAAGCGGGTATTTTGGACAGTTCACAAAAAAGTGAATTAGGGTTTTAAATTTGTATAAATACCCATTATGTTTCATGTAACCCCCCTTCTTTGGGCACTCTTTCTTTAGGCTCTCTTGTTTTAGTTTAGATCAAAAATAAATTAAGACCTCTCTTTGTTTTCATGGCTACTTAGCCACTTCTTTCATGTAATTTTTTTAAGGAATTTTAATTCAAGTCTTTTCTTGTTTATTTACTTTCATGTTAGTAGTGTAGATCTTCTTTTATTTTATGCGAGTAGAATAGTTCTATTTTCCATTGGCCTTCATTTTCCTTTTTTTAGTTTCATGTAGCATGTTACTTGTATTGATATGATAACACGAATGAGAGGCTAATCCCTTCAATTTAGGGATAATGAAGCCTCTAATCATATAGCTTGAACATTTTAATAATTATTGCTCGCTTTTGTGCTTAAATGATTGCTGATGTGATTTATTGTTTCATGCTGAATTTGATAGTCTATGTTGTTCATAACAAATATGCTATGCTTAAGCAGTCATAAACAATAATTACCTCTTCATTTACGTATGATGATGGTAATGAAGTTAATGTTGAAATTAAAATTTGATGGTCAATATTTCTAATTAATATTTAATAGACCATACTTAAAATAGATTTTGCTTTGAACTTTGTTGTCATATTTCATGAGAATTAAAAGTGGTTTAAAGCTTGTGTTATAGTTTGACGGCTTATGTTGAGCTAACTAATAGCACAAATATGTTACACATCATTTAAAATTCACTTATGACAAAAAAAAGAGATCATAATTTCATGTTTTTAAACTATATTATATAGAGAGTGGAATTATCTCTAAATTGTCATCTATTCTCATAGTTTTCATTCTCCTTTGTACTTGTTAGTTTTTTCAATTTATAGTAGTTAGCTTAACATTTCAAATCTTGGTTAATTTGATTAAACAGATTCTTTAAATCTAACAATTCCCTACAGATCGACCCGTACTCGCCACATACGATCATATTACGTCGTGCGCTTGCGGTAGTAGTTTTATTATAATTTTTTTGGTGACTTTCTAAACCGATAGAAATAGCTGTCAGACCATGGAATTGGGTTTGTGGAGTTTATTGGACCGAAACAATTTGGTTGGAGAGTGGAAGATGATAGCCAGACCACTTGGTTTGGTACATGAAAAGACGTCGGACCTAGTTGCAAAAAAGGGTCGGACGAAAGTGTTGGTAGGTTGCATGGCCCAAGATTGAAACAATGATCTGGTGCACTGCCTGTACCAATCATAAGCTTATTTTTGGTGTCTCAGTTGCGACTGAGTCAAAACTCTGGTTTGGCACTAGCAAAAGACTTTAACTAAACCAAACTTTGAGAGAGTGACATTAGCTTTTCTGTCTAGGGTCTGTAAGGAATTGTACGTACTACAAGCACTTATTATTCTTGTGCGAAGTCATGGTCGCGACAAAATGTGAGTTATGGATTGCTCGATTGCAAAGCATACTATGATTGTGGGTAAGATTGATTCATTGTTCCTGGTTTGAGTTAGGCCAAGTCTTGATGTTGGATGCCCTTATTATATGTTTAGCTGGAATAATTTTAGACATTACAAACCTTGATTAGTATCGATTTATTATTTCCTATTGATCAGGTAGAATTAATCTTTTAATTCAAATACCACGTTGGCTTTGGCGGTAGAGGATCGTCCTTTTCTGTTGACTTTACCTATAAGTTTAGGGTCCTTTCAAGCCAAGTGTGGTCAAGGACTTTCTTCCTTGCCTTAGAATTAGTTACGACTATTATTACATTTGTATTTGGAATTCTGCAATAGATATGTTTTAGAGTCATTCGACACGTCCTCGGGATTGATTTATTGAGTATAATGATATTTGTGTTAAAATAGACTTTGATATGAATTAATTATATTCGGAAGGTTAGAGATTGAATCACTTCTGTTTAGAGAGGTCCTTATCATTCGAAATGATTCCCTATTACTAAGATTTATAGAGTGATTTGGGGGACGTGGTAGTCCACAAACACTCATCACATCCTCTAGAGCACCCTCTAGCGAGGTTGTCAAAAGTCGGCCTGGTGACCTCATTATTTGGTTGGGTTGCCTCTAGTATAGTGCACTTGGTTACTTCTCAAAACATGTTGCCTCGTATTGTGAATAGGTTTTAAACTTGCAAACTTAAGGTCATGATTCCAATGTGCTATTACCAAGCTGAGTGGTAGTGTATACGTATAATCAAGGGGTGAGGTGGTGATATTCCCCCAAGTATTTTTTATCGAATTTAGCTTATCTTATAAAAGTTATTCATACATTTGCACTGAGATTTTTTTAGGTTCTTTAAGTGTGCCCAGCTTTGGGAGAATCCTTATAGTTTCTTGAGCAGAGTTGGCTGGAAGGGATATTCTAATTATTGTGTCAATGTGAGATTGGTTTTCCACTAATTCTGATGGAGTTGAGTCGACGCCCTTTTTTCTTTGGTGGAGTGGAAGCAAATGAATATCCTTCTGTGGTTGGCAGAGTGAAATTCATATTTCTTCTATCTATATGTTATGCCACAAGACTAAAAGAAATTGTTAGAAGCTTCTAGTTTAAGTACAGTGAACTATATTCTCTGTTAAGAGAGTCCTTCTAAACTTAAGAATTTATGGCACGTTAGTTACTTGCCATGATTATGGATTTTGGTGACATATGGTTTGACAGCCTAACCTATGTTCCAAGGGAGTGTTACTTTTGCGACTTCCATAATTAAGATTTAGAGCTGGTATTCGCACACAATAACTATCCGGGCCATTATGGCATGCATCGTGAGTATTATTTTATTCACTATAGCCTGGCTAGCATGGGTGCCAATCGTCAACTATAAATTATCCCTGGATACAACCATGCCTTAATCGTAGGATTCATTATCTATTCGTAGTTGCCGGCGAGTCAAACGCTAATGAAAACTTCCTAGGCTATAATCGTGCCTAATCCGTGGCTTATATTCAGTTTATCATTGCCAGTTAGGGGGTCGATCGTCAGTAGTGAACTACCCAGGCTATTTTCATGCCCTTATTTATGGTTATCTTGCTTTCACTGCTGCGGCGAGAGCTTGCGATTGATTGTAATAGGAAAAATATCAGATAAACAGTCGAGCAAAGCATCAATTTTTATAGTGGTTTGACCAGAATATGTCTACGTCCAGTCATTCTTGTACTATTTCAGGTGATACTTGCTTTTTACAAGCAAAGAGAAGTAATGGGGGAGATGCAAGAGATTCCTTCCTTTCCTAAACTCCATTTTCATCAACTGTCGATGAAATTTAAGCTCCGTTATGGAGATTCTTATGAACAAACTGGATCTAATGCGCTTGGACGAGGAAATACTGGCCTGAGAACAACATCTCCCTCTTATAACTCTTAGGGCTTCACCTAAGATTTGTACTGCATTGCCACTTTCCGTCTGTGTGCGGCAGTCTTGAGAGCAGTGTTATTCCTTCTTTCTTCAATCAGGTCTAAGGACATGCTGAGAAGCTCTTCTTTTCATTCGGATTATAACGTGTCCTTAGATGTAAAGGGACAGCTGTTGCAACCGAAAGCATGGCCTTAGCCCTATGTGCTTAGAGCAAATAGAATATGTCTTGTTGTTGTTTTATAGGAAGCTTGGTAGGCCCACAGTGCCGTGGGTAGTTTGTGAACCCATACACCTTTGGATTTATCTAGTTTTTCCTTAATTAGTGTTTGCAAGACTTTGTTGACAGCTTCAACATGCCCATTGGCCTGGAGTAACTCCTGTTCAATCTGTGCTAGTCTTCGAATGCATTTATTCTTTGAGTTACTCAAGCAGATTTGTGTCTGGATGTCAACTGGTATGTCATTGCTAGGGAAGGGGTGGTCCTTAGTAGTGAACCGCCCAGGCCAGTGCCCTTAGTCATGGCTATCTTATTTTCACTGCTGCCAACACATGCTTGTGATCTAGGTTGCTAATCACAAAAGAAGTAGTGGTTGTAACAGAGGTGTTAAGTGAAGATAACTGCATATGTGTTAAGTGAATATAACTGCATAAGTGTTAGGTGAATGCATTGGCCTCTTGTCTCAGTGAAAGGAAAAGAGTAGTTTAGACCAAACCTACTGCTTCGAAAGAAGCGCAAAGTACTAGGCTGTGTAGTATGCCTGGTGTAAGATGTTCTCTTGGATAGGAATTCTCGCTTCGTATTTTTGTTAGACTTTGTGGAACCCAAGAGTCGATGGCATTTTCCAAAAATGACAACAACCGAGATAGATAAAAATGAAAGAAGAGGCTTATTATGGTACCTCCTTTGCAGGACTGTCTGTTGTCATGCCCATGACGTATTTATGCAAGCATATTATGTGATCGAAGAGCTCCTCATTAGGATTTTCTCCAATAACTATATTTGACAACGGGGTTTTTACTGGGCCAAGATTCTTGTTTGGCGTTTTAGTGTTGCCTCCTAGCGGTCATTGGTCTAGTCATTTTGTCAAGCTAACTTTGGCTAGTTTTGTGGACTTATAGTGGATGTCCCCAGTGTGCATCCTGCTACCCTTAGTTCTTAATCACTTTGAATTGTGTTTTATGATTATTGGATCACGATGGCATGGTGAAGCTAGTATCTTGATGGGTGATTGCAATGTCCTAGCGCTTTACTATATATATTGTTGATTGATGTTGAATTATGGTATGCGGAGTAGTGGTGATGGTTTCTGATATCTCTCGACTTACTGCCACGATCCAAATATGTTGGAATTGCCGGAGCTCGGTCTTTCAAAGCCTTTATGTACAAACTATTATGTTATCCAAGTTCTTGGCAGATGTCATCTCCATCGCATCTTCTTTCTTGCCTTTTGAGGTAACACCATACTCAAATGGATGGCTTCTCTCAGATCATTTGAGGTAACACCAGTAACTCTTGGTCTTATCTCCTTCTCTTTTCATATTTGTTGAACATATCCCTAGGTAGGAGAGCTATTAACCTTATATGAATCATGTATGGTACGCATTGGAATAGTGATGCCTTCACGCATGATAGGAGTGACGAAGTGCCATGCTTGTCATATCTGGACTTTAAGTATTCAATCATCATGACTTCGGTCTTCAGGTTGTGATATTTCGATCCATCAGTGGGACCCCAATTGTAGTACTTTGATTTGATACTGGATAGAAAAAAGGGCTATGATTGCAGTCATTTGGTTATGTGGAATGCTCCATGTGTTCTCTAGACTAGGACTTTCCTTGTATAATGTTGAGGTCGAATACTCGTGTCTACCCTAAGCGTGTCAAGAGTTTATCCACCAAAGCTTTATGTTAAGCAATGAAGTTTTTATTGATTTCAATCACAACCATGTCGAATTTACGTCCGATAATTTTTAGAACCGAGAGGTTATTAGACTTGTCTTCCTGCTTTTTCTCATCTGGTTAGTAGTTGCATTCTTTGCAGCGGAGTTCTCCCACTTTAGGCAGCATATCGAAAAGTCATTCTCCTTCCCTTCTATGAGAGTGTGTACTCTTCGAGAGAGATAATTCAATTTTCAAAAAAGATCGGGAGGTTTTGTAGCTTTAAAGGGTTGGTGGTCCAATTCTTAAAGTAAAGAGAGAATATTGAGATACGAGGTATAGCTTCTTAATCCGAGAAGTGGTGATTAAAACTTGAAAAAAGAAAAAGAGAAAAACTTTAATTTCAAAGAGATAATGAATTTATATCAAGAGAAAGGATTTCGAGGTTGGACGGAGAAAAGGGTTTATTCAGAACCGTAATTTTAAATTTTACTAGCAGAATAAATCCCTCTTATACAAAAGAGAAAGATAGTTTTCTTATGTTAAAGAAGCAATTCTTCTGAATGGAAAGAGAATAAGATTTGATTTTAGATCTGAAAAATGACCAAGTGTTTCTTTTCATCAAAACAGTGTTTTTTGATCTGAAATGAGAAAAAGAAGACAAAACAATTTCTGATCTAAGAAATAAATACATGTTTCTTTTTGGTTGAGAAACAATGTTTGCAGATCTGAAAGGAGATATAGTGATTTCAGATCTATGAAGTGAATACATGTTTCTTGTTGGTTAAGGAGAAATGTTTGTAGATCTGAAATAAGAGAAAAGAAAGATATTTTTTTATCTTTAAGGAATAGTGGTTGCAGATCTGAAAAGAGAAATTGAGTTTGCTAAAGTAACGGTTTTAGATCTGGGGGAATAAAGTATTTTGATCCAAGATACAATGATCTCAAACTGGGAAAGGAAAAAATAGATAATCTCTCATGCCAAGGAGATAACGACTTTAGATCTAAAAAGACAAAGATATAACTTTTATTAAAAAAATGCAATTTTAGATCTCAAGACTAGAAAAGGTTTTCTTTTATAAAATAAAATAATGATCCAGGTCTAAATAGAGCGATCTAAATAGAGCAAAAAAGGGGTTTCTTATGCAAAGAAACCATGTTTTTGGATTCCAAATGAGAAAAGAGAGGGGGCTTGATTTTAGATCTAAAGAATGGGTACATGTTTCTTTTTGGTCAAGGGACATGTGTCTGTGGATCCGGAATAGTAAAAGGAATATTTAAAGATTTCAGATATAAGAGATGACATTGTTTTTGCTAATAAACAGCGTCTGTGGATAGCAAAAGTAAAATCTAAAATGTGGACAAGAGAATTTCTTTACGTAGTAAAATGGATGTTCAGATCTGAAGTGAAAAGGAGGATTTTTTATTTTATGTAAAACAGCCAGGGTACATTTGAAAAGAAAAATAGATTTCAGATCTTAGAAAAGGGGAGAGAGTTTCCTAAGAGGAGAAATGACATCTTTAGTCAGAAGATTAGAATTTGTAGGTTTCAAAATAAAAGGAAATGGTTGAAGAAGCAGAGTTAACTTAATAAGGAGAAGCACCGAAAGGAACGCCGGAGCTAGTTCTGGAAGAAACCAAGGTCAAGGAGAGAATATTGGTGCTGAGGCCCCGCAAGTCAGAATAGAAGCAGTATATCAGTTTTTCATGAATATGATGCAGGTAGGAGTTGCAGTCAGAGTGTTAGGAGGAAATGTTGCTGGAGAAGGGGTTCCAGAAGCTCCGGTAATTAATAATTTTGCCAAAATGAGTAGTGATTATGTGAAGCTGGAAGGAAAGCCGTTTATGGGAACGGAGGATGCCATTGAATTTGAGAACAGGTTGTTGCACAGTGACATGTTTTTTGTAGATCTAGGGCTCAATGATGAGCAAAAGAGGAGGTTGGCATCTAGTAAGCTTTAGGGAGCATATTGTTTTGGTGGAACAGTGTAATGGCGTCAGTTGATGAGGAATCAGTAACCTGGGAGGATTTCACAAGGAGATTCCAAGAAAGGTTTAAGTCTTTGATGGCACGGTCAGCTTTGATTAGGAAGTTTGCTAAGCTTATGCAAGATGAGATATCTATTACCGAGTATGCTAGGAAGTTTAAAGAGTTGGCTCGGTATGGGTATGCTTTAGTGGATACATTGTTGAAGCGGAGTGAGAAGTTTATCAGAGGATTGAAGCTAGAATTGGCTAGTGCTACTTTATCTCATCTTAGATATCCTTCTGATACTATAGTAGAGATGGCTTTGAGGGAGGAAGAAGTCCTTGAGTCTTTGGAGAAGAGCATGGCAAAAGGGGTCCAGGTTGGGCAGGGCCAGAAGAGAAAGTTCTTTCCTAAGAAAGGTACTCAGACGGGTGGAGTAGCCAATAAAGTAAAGTCTGAAGTTGTTTGCTATAAATGCGACAAGGAAGGGCACTTTGCTAATGAGTGTCCCTCAAGGAAAGCAAAGGATGTAGCTAAGGGGAAGAATGTTAAGTGCTTCAGCTATGACCAGATAGGCCATTATAAGAACTAGTGCAAGGAGCCCATTAAAGGGGGTAAGGGAAATGTGTATGCATTGGAGCTTGCTGCTTCCAAGCCAACAACCTAAAAGTAGGGGAAGGCAATTCTTGGGGGAATGCTTTAGATTCATGGTATTTTGTTAGCATTTTATTTAATACTTATGCATCGCATTCCTTTATATCTGGATGTTAGATGGATAAGCTTAACCTTGAACCCACATATTTATTTACTTCCTTACGGGTTGCAAATCCAATAGTAAGGTATGCAACTTTAGAGTTGACATGTGATCAGTTTAAGTTTGACCTGTTAGGTCATATTTTGTGTGCAGTTTTCATGTGTTTGATTTTTTGGGATTTGGGATTATCCCAGATATGGATTGGTTAAGTGAGTACGATTGCTAAGATATTTTGCCAGGGTAGGAATATATCTCTTAGACACTCGGATAGCAGCGATCAGATTGTTTTCACCATATGAGGTTCTAATGGTGAGGTGGCTGCTTTGTTGGGTGCTTAGGATTCTGATGATGAGTTAAACCAAGTTTTCGTGGTTAGAGAATTCGCATATGTGTGTCTGAGCCTGTAATTGGATTACCGCCGAAACGAACCATTGAGTTTCAGATAGATTTGGTTTCGAGGGCAGAACTAGTGAGTAGGTCGCCAAGCAGGATGACCCCTTCATATATGAGGGAGTTGTAGGTGTAGTTGGTAGATTTAGAGGGCAAGAGTTTTATCAGGCCGAGAAGTTCACCTTAGGGAGCAGCTTAGTGTTTGCTAAGAAACCTGATGCATCGTTGAAGATATGTATCGATTATCGTAAGTTGAATAAAAGGACGATAAAGAATCGATATCCATTGCACAGGATTGATGATTTGTTCAACCGGCTAAGTGGAGCAAAGCTATTTTCTCATTTTAATTTGGCAATAGGTTTCCATCAGCTTAGGGTAGCCAAGGATAGTATACTTTGACAACATTTAGGACTAGATACGGATCGAATGGTTAGTTATGCCATTTGGACTAACGAATCCTCCAGCTTTCTTTACGGATTTTATGAACAGGATTTTTTGAGAGCACTTGGATAGGTTTATGCCGTTTTTCATAAATGATATCTTAAATTACTCTAAGAATGAAAAAGAGCATGAAGTTTATCTAAGAGTGGTGCTTGAGACACTAAGGCAGCATCAGTTAAAAGCGATGTTTCGAAATGTCACTTCTGGAAGAAGGAGGTGAAGTTTCTTGGTCATGTGGTCTCAAAGGAAGGATTATTAATGGATATAACTAAGATGGAGGTAGCGAACAGTTGGAAGAGACCCAAGATAGTAGCCGAGATTAAGAGTTTCCTTGGGTTGGCTGGTTATTATTGGAAATTCATTAAGGATTTCCCACGAATAGCAACACCGTTGACGAGGCTGACAAGGAAAGAGGTGAAATTTGTATGGACCGATAAGTGCGAAGAAGCATTCTAGAGTATGAAACACTTATTGACCCATGCACCTGTGTTGATAGTTCCAGATGGGAATAAGGATTTGGTAATCTATACTGATATATGTGGAATAGGATTACGAGCTGTGCTAATGCAAAGAGGTAAAGCGATTATCTTACCTTCTAAAGAGCTTAAACCGCATGAGGTCAGATGTCTGATGCGTGATATAGAGTTGACTTTAGTGTTTTTTGTTTTGAAGATATGGAGACATTATCTTTTCGGACAAACATTTGAGTTGTATATGGATCATAAGTTGCTGAAGTATTTGTTCACTCAAAAGGAGCTAAACATGAGACAACACAGGTGGTTAGAGTTCATAGCCGCTTATTATTTTGGGATTGAGTACACAATAGGGAAAGGCGATAAGGCTACAGATACACTTAGAAAGAAGCATCCAAATCCAGTGTTAGTGATGATTGCTGAGTGGAAAGACTTAGAAGCATTAGCAGATTGTAGAGTGCAGTGGAGATTTGAGGTTGGATCTAGTGGAAATGCAGTTGTATTGTCTTATTTGGAAGTTTGACCATTGTTCATCGAATGGATTACTTCTAAGCAGACGGAGGATCCACTGTTAGCTGAACGGATCAGAACGCTAAAAGAAGGAACCAAGAGAGATGACTTGGAAGATTTCAGTCTTGACTAGAATGGATGGTTGACAAAAAAAGGAAGATTATGTGTTTCAAGTAGGAAACATAAGGAAGAAAGTCTTGGAAGAATGTCATAGTTGGAAGTTTACTATATATTCTGAAGGTACCAAGGTGTATCAAGATATAAAAGAGGAATTTCTTATAGGAAGGAATGAAGCAGGATATTGGTTTGTGTGTAAGGCGATGCTTAAATTGCCAACAGGCGAAGGCCGAACACCATAAGCCAAGTGGTTTGCTTCAGCCATTAGTTATTTCAGTATTAAAGTGGAATTCTATTTATATGGACTTCATAGATGGTTTGCCAAGGTCGAACAAAGAAAATGAAAGTATATTCATCACAGTGAAAAGATTGACCAAGAGTGCCCATTTCATTCCAGTTAGGTCAACTGCCATTTTAGAAAGGTTGTTCATGAAGAATGTGGTTAGACTGCATGGAGCTCCAAAAAGAATAGTTATTGATAGAGATTCCTTGTTCACTAGTGAGTTTCGGAAGAGTCTACAGGAAGTTTTAGGAACTAAGCATAAGATGAGTACCGCTTACCATCCGTAGATAGATGGGAAAACATAAAGTGTTAACAAGATCTTGGAAGATTTGTTTAAGAACTTGTGTTCGTGATTTCAGGGTATCATGGGAGGACCATCTGCATCTAGTCGAGTTTTCGTATAACAGTAGTTATCAGACTAGTATTGGGATAGCACCGTTGGAAGCTTTGTATGGAACGCCATGCAAATCTTCTGTTTGTTGGTTGGAGACCGAGGATAGTTGATTCTTCGTCCATATTTGTTTAAAGAGGCTGTAGAAAAGATTGAGGTTATTCGGCTAGAATGAAGGAGGTCCAGTCTAGGCAGAAGAGTTATGCAGATAAGAGACAGAAAGATTTGGAGTTCCCAGTTGGGAATCTGTTTTCAGTCAAAGTATTATCGATGAAGGGTGTACTTTAATTTGGGAAGTCAGGTAAGTTATCACGTAGGTTCGTAGGACCTTTTCCTATTCTTGAGAAGTTCGGGAAACTCGCTTATAGATTTGAGTTATCGAGCAGTTTGGTAGGTGTCCATGATGTTTTTCATATCTCTCATCTCAGAAAGTGTCTTAGAGACCCTGAAACTGCTACTGCACCGATAATGCTAGATGATTTAGTGGTAGAACCGAACTTGACCATTGTAAGGAAGTCAGCTCGCATTATTGCGACAGATGAGAAGAGGCTTAGAAACAAGACGGTCAGATTAGTTGAATTTTAGTGGAGCAATGGTGATAGAGACTGCACTTGGGAGGTTGAGAGCAGGAATAGTGATACTTATCCTGACTTGCTTGACGGTATGTTTTAGCTTCTCGTTTTATTTTGGCCTTATTGTAACTTCGAGGATGAAATTCTTTAAGGAGGCTAGTCTGCAACATCCATATTTTTGATAATATTATTTTGGAGATTTAGTTAGTTAAACTAAATAAAATAATATGTTGATTAGGGAATTGAGATTTGATTTTAATTAAGATAGCCGTCCCTTTTTAACTAGTAAATTAAATGAAGGTTTTAAATTGAAGTAGAGGAGGGGTGTTATGGGAATAAGGCCATTCCAATATCACCTTCCTTAAATCGTGTGTTATACACATATTCATTTCATTTCAAAATTTTCAAAATCAAGGTCGGCTACCATTAACAAAAAGAGAAGAAGAGGAAACTACGGAAAGGCATAAAGAAAAGAAAATTCAAATCAAACTCATTCAAATCTCAAGCTCCTTAATCTCTAAAGCAAAGGTGAATAATGTTTACATCTCTAACATTTTATGATTTCGCTTTTAAGATTAAATCTGAATATTTTGCAAAGATTTGCCATGTTTTTGAATGATAGAATGATTATAAATAAATGTTGATGATTTATGTATGTTTATATTGATTTTATGGCATGTTTTGAGATGAAAACCCTGTCGAATGACATCCGTTAACTTTATGAATTTTTATGATGATCTAAACAGATATTTTAGTGATGGGTATCAATTTTCAGACGTTTCTGAATTTTTGTGAAATTATTATGAATTTTATAAGGAAGAAAATGGTGTTTTGAATTATAAAATTATTTACATGATAAATAATTATTGTTTGGATCCGAAAATTTTATATGTTGAAAAGAACATATTAATTGATTTTCTAGAGTTACTTTATAATTTTATAAGATAATTTAGCAGTTATATAAAATTATTTAAGGTATTGGTCTTAAATGTTTTATATAGTTATAAAGGAGAAATGAACTTTTTCAAAATTATTTAAATTTCCGAATAGGGAAAGTTGGCATCATTTTTGAATATAAAAATCTATCAACTAATCAGATTTAGACAAAAAAGGCAGGTTGGGTTAAAAAGAACTATGTTAAAGTACGAATAAATAGGATTTTCACTATTTCAACTCTTTTGGCAAGAGGTACTGCCTCCATTCCAAACTTTCCAACAAGGTCGAAAGGTATCCAACCTTTCAACTAGGTCAATAACCAATGCGTATGGTATCAGGAAGTTGGTACGTAGTGAATTGGAAGAGGTCGAAAGGTTTAGGGACGAACCATAAGAGCTAACGAAGGAGTTGAAAATTTGTTTTGGATTTAAAGAAAATATGCCTACTAGCTTTCGACTAAGTCAAATTGTTTAAAAGAAAAGGTTTAGATTTTTTTTTAAATAAACCTTTTGACAAGGTCGAAAGGTAAAGATTTCGACAAGATCGAAAGGTATGAAACCTTTCGACAAGGTGACAAGAACGTTGCTGCCGCTTCCTACCTTTCGATTCAGTTGCATTCAGAGGGAGTCTTTTGTTTTCTAAAACTCGTCGCCTCTCTGCTTATTTAGAAATGTTGGTTCTAACACCAATACTTCATTATTCTCAAATGGTTTCGAAAGGTTTTGTTAAAGATTTCAAAGTAGTTAGTTTCAAAACCAATGTTTTTCTGATCCTTTTTCTCAACTTGAAGGCATAATCTAAAATTTTAAATCGAAACATTTTAAAGGTTTCAAAGTAGTCAACTTCGAATGTTTTCGAAAGGTTTCCCCTTGCTTTAAATTGAACCTAATTATTTTGAAACGTTTAAGTTTCAATGCTTTTGAAAGGTTTTGTAAATGTTTTCATAGAGGTAGTTCCCGATACCTTTCGACAAAGTTGAAAGGTGAGGCCTTTCAACCAAGTCAAAACGAAACCTTTTGACTAGTTGAAAGGATAGCTTTGTTTTTCGAAGGCGAAGGCTAAAGGATTTTAAACGTGGATGTCATATGTTTAAAGCTTATAAAAGGATGGCTATTTATTCGTTTTGAAGGAATTACCTTCAATGATTTCGAAAGGTTTTACTAATGGTTATGAATGAGTCACCTTCAATGCTTTCAAAGTGTTTTATTAATGGTTTTGAAGGAGATACCTTCAATTGTCGAAAGGTTGTTTAAAGGTTTTAAACAAGAGATTCAAATATAATTATTAGGAAAAACTTAAGTGTTTTAAGTTATAAAAGATTTTAGCTTATTTTAAAAGGATAGACAATCCTTAATGAATATCTTCAAGATTATTTTGAGTAATATATATATATATATATATATATATATATATATATATATATCATGGCAAAAATTGCTAAGAGTGATGCTAAAGGTATAGTTTCCTTGTATATATATGATTTGATGGCCTAAATCATTTTGAAAAAGTTTTCAAGGAAAATTTAAAGAGTAGTTAACTTGAAAGAAAATCCAGGTAGTCGGATCATTTAAATTCAGACAGTCGGTCCATTTTAAGGGCAGTCATCCTAGAGGACGGTTAGTCCAAAGGACAATTAGTCTAGGGAAGGACGGTCGGCCTAAATATGAAGTGTTAGTCCATTTGTTAGCATAACGGATCTTGCTACTTCTTAAGGACAGTTAGTCAACCCTTTTTACCTGTTTTGGGCAAATAGCCCATTATCCAGCATAAAAGATATTGCTATTTTCGCATAACCAATTTTAGAAAAGATAGTCCAGAAAAGAGCAGTAAGCTTAGATTTTAGGAAAGAAAATCCAGTAAAGACCAGATAGCTCAGATTTTAGGCAGTTAGTCTGTAACAACCAGAATTCCAATGGGTCCAGATTTTTCACAAAAATGCTAAAATCCAAGCCCACTGAAGCCCAAGTTGCGTATCTGATATCCTACAAATAGGAAAACACAAATATATCAGTGCTCAAATAAATATCTCATAGTGGAACTGACGAAATTATAATAGTAAGTAAATACTCATCAAGATAATAGCACTTTCTAAAAAAGTGTCCCAAAGCTGGAAAGTCTCTGCAATCTATTTAACCTATAGAATGTTATAAGGAACGGGTCAGAACTAAAATTCTAGTAAATGGACAAATTATACCTTCTAAGCTTAATTCTACATACACCATTTTATTTCCATTTTCTATTATATTAGGTTTACTGGGTTTACAGTACTCTTACCTCTATGCCTGAATTGTACCCACCTACTCCTTAGTAGATTAGAACTTAATAACTAATATATATGTAGCTATATTCCCAATGACCGCATCGGTCCTAGGCACCGCCCATAGTACCTTCCATATCCTCCTCGAAAAGGGCTCCATCATCTTGCTCCTAGAGCCTTCTGTGACTACATCTGTAAAGGACGGCTTCATGAGGCCTACAATGCAGATGTTCCATCGTCTACTATGAAGTTGTAAAACTACGTCCGCACTAGCCTATACTAATGCTCAGACATCCACAATGTACCATCCAGTGCATACCGTGAGGACTACATGTAATCATTCGGTCTACTCCTTGAATCCAGGTTAACAAGGTCTACCTTGCACGGAACTCAATCGGGGATTTTTTATATTTGTAAAGGACAGCTTCATTAGGCCTACAATACAGATACTCTACTTGGTCTGTCTCTTTTCTAATCGTGGCTATAGCCCTATGAAGCCACCCCTTAACTAATCAAAAAAATTATAAAGAGTTATGTGGATGTGCCCTATAGCAAACAATCTAAACATCTAATTGGCTATGCCACTCATCAAATGTGTCGATATTGAAAGAATCATTGGCCTGTTGGTTTAACTCAAGTCTTTTCCGATCTCGCTCTTGGTTACTGATGGCTTGATCTCCGCATGCAACTATCCTTTTGGGTCCTGCCCATGGCCCATTAAAACCTACTCGCAAGTCATAGTACGGTGTCATATGAATATCCTACACCATTCATCAACCTTTTGAGTGCTTACAAAGATCCGCTTCATAACGCCTGCAATGTAAAAGCAGTCAAGGAATACCCTCTTGATGGAACTCCTATAGACCTTCCTCCAGGGTGCAGCTTCGTTGGGCATACCCAAAGTGCCATCCTAGAGTACACTCACGTCCTGCTGAAGTGTCGTACTTCCTTCTAGCCCAAAATAACTAAGTTTGACGTGATTCTTCTGTGCTGACATCTACGATGAACTGCTTCGTTAGGCTCTTCATCCTTTGGGCTACTCCAAACGCATCTTACCATTTTATTAGATCCCACGTATAATCTTTTAATATGCATTTAGTTTACT
This sequence comes from Allium cepa, assembly GCA_030765085.1. NCBI lineage: Eukaryota > Viridiplantae > Streptophyta > Magnoliopsida > Asparagales > Amaryllidaceae > Allium > Allium cepa. The sequence goes on along the minus strand of CM060941.1, from coordinate 951,862,173 downwards.
TTTATTACTTTGTTGGCTACTTATTTACCGTAATCAGCATAAGTGTGTCCCAGTCTCACCTAACTATTGTGAGACCAATAGTTCTTGATTGAAAGGGAATGTTGTTGGTATGGGCCTTTTCTCTATGTTTTCTTATAAACTTAGTGTAATTTTTAAAATAATCCTTTTATGTTAACTCTAATTATAACCTATGTTATATTATACTTGCAATTGTTGCTTCTATATTCTTTTATAATCTACTTGCTATAAATATAATTGCAAGTGCCTCATTTCTATTCTAGTTTGTCTTCTTTTATTATGATATTGAATTCTCTTTCATACTCTTATATTATATGACAATCTTGGCATGGGACTATGTTCGACTGTCACAAATTTACTTATCATAATTAATGCTTTGCTTTAATTCTACTATTTGCATAGTAAATGCAGATCTAGGCACATTTTTGTTTATTATTTCTAGTCTTGTCACATAATTAACTTTATTTCTCTTTCAATTTCTTTAACTCTTCATTTTATTCTCTTTTATTTTAGAAAGTAGTTCTATTCTATTTGTTTGGTTACAAAAACTTTGCTAAAAATCCATTTCCATATTTTAATACTAAATAATGCTATAAATATAACTCGAAATTGCAAGATATTTATTTTACTGTTCCTTTAACTATTGGGTAATGCAAAATACAGAAATGTCTCTATTTTACACTAAGTCCCTTTTTCTTTCCTTTATTCTTGTAGTTACGTATATCGTTTTTTTGTAATATTAAACTATGGAAATGTATTCTCTTTTCTAAACCAACCAATTAATATATCAATAACTTCCAAATCAATTTATTAGATTTTCCCTTTTTTTTTTTCTCCTGTTTTAGCAAACTTCATAGTAAATTTCTTGCTTTTAGGATTAAGCCATTCTCTATAACTGTTACGACTAATATTATTCATATTTAATTGGATTTCTCTCTTTCTTTTCCATTTAAATAATAATTATATGTAAGTTCTTACATAAAATTTACAGTCCCAACATAACTAATTAAAAAAATCAATTGCTGAAATAAATGCCGAATTAAATATTTAACGGGAATCTAACTATATAATATATTATAAACGTAAAAGATATATAATTTAAATCCACTCACCCGTCGTCCTTAGCCTTGCTGCATGTCCTCCCTGGATCCCCTTCTAAGGCATCTAATATTTTTTTTATTAAGAAGATCTTCTTCTTAGAAATATTTTCTATTTAGGGTTCAACCTCAGGTATTGAACTCAATTAGGGGAAAAATCTAATTATGGGAAAATAGCTAGCTTATGGTCCTGTTTATAGTGGAGTTTAAGGATCTCAGATCGTCGGATTTTTAGATTGAATTTGATCCACCACATCACAGGGTCGTTTGGAGCCATCAGATCTATCAACATACGGCTCCGATCGCATAAAATCAACAAAAATCGTCATCGAAACAAATATCAGCTCCAAAAAATGCGGGTCGACCCTACAACATTGCGGGTCGACCTATTGGTCGACCTAGACACTATTAGGGTCGACCTTAAGCCTTTTTGGATTAACCTTACATTGCTCTTGGTTGACCTATAGGTCGACCTACCCTTTTTTTCTTTCATTATTCGGATATCTTGTTCTATTCGTAACTTCTTCATATTAACTCGGATTTTGACAAGTTATATATGAAAATTGATCAGAAAATCTCCATGAACACAATGGTATAAGTTTCAAGGCCATATTATGATAATTTAAAAAATGTTATTTTCACTATTCATCTTTGTTTGATTAATTAATTATCTAAAAATGCAGGGTGTTACATTCCCCCACCCTTTGGGAAATTGTCCTCGAAATTTGACAAGGGTAAAATTACGTAATTCCTCGCATCAATCACATCCCTTTTGTGTAGTCCAAATTTGCGGCCATCCGTGCCCTTGTGCAAAGTGTGATTCAACATAAAATATATGTATGTTCATGAATTTCTAAGTGGTACCTCCAATATGAATGCTTTTCTTATTTAAAAATTTATTTTAAATCATGATGCACATAACCTAAATATACTTGCAATTTCTATATGAATGCGTTCTTTTAAAAACTCAAGACCTTTTCATCCAGTTTTTCCCTCACTCCTACTGAATAGGGGTGTAGTTCAATGAATTTTACATCCAAATCCTGCCACACATCTTTTAATATTCGAATTTCAGAAAAAAAATCTAATTTTTCGTACTCGATTTCTTATGTCAGAAAGAAGATAGAAAAAAAACCTTACGTTTACCGTTTTACTTTTGTGCATATCCTTCCCCGTACTTGGAACTTATGCCACTATTCTGTAAAAATCTCTATTTTCTTTGCCAAGCACGGTTTACATAAGAAAAACTTTCCTTTTCGAACTTTTTCCTAAGCTTGATTTATGGGAAAAATGTATTTTTCTTTTGCAGTTCTCATTTATTTCTATCGACATTTCTGTCGCTTTCTTTAGATCTTACTGTTTTTCTTTTAGTTACTTTATATGCTTTTGCTTTTCTTTAATATAGCAGCTAAACACAGCTACCTTCTAAGGCTAAGAGGCATAGGACCATGTCCACTCCGACACAAAAAAGTCCTACTATAGGAATCCAAGTAAATCATATGCTCCTTCTGCCGCCTATTACTTTTTACTAACTTATGTTGTATTACGCACGATGAAAAAGATCTATTCATCTCTTCGTTTCCATACTCAAAATGGAATAACCAAATCTCATTTACTGCATTGAAGAAAGATTTTAATCTATGTAGTATCTATCTAAAAAGGCAACTAAGCTTGGGGGTATTTTCTCTTTACCTTTGCTTTTTATTTTTCCACAACTAAGGTCTATTTATCCCAATCACGTGTGTCTTACTATCTTACTAATATTACTTTACTATCCTTCTATAGTCTACACACATGAAGCAACATTCCTAGGTTCTAACTAGTGTCCTATACACTTTATGGGAACTTTTATTATTACAACTAAAAGTAATCACTACTATCTCCTACATAGCCTTACCCTTTTTCCCGTCATGCCTTGGAAATGATTCCCATCTACTCCATATTTAAAAGTTTGGTTTGGTATTTATCATTTCATTTTAAAAATTAAAGCCTCTAAATTTTTGAAACATAAAATCCTAAAATTCTTGCCTTTAAAAGTGTTACCTTGTAGTTTCTATTAAATTCAAAGGTACTTGGTTACTCAACATTTTGTCTTTCTAGACTTGCATCATTATGGCTTTTTGAATTTAAATGATTCCCTAAACCTAGAGGAGAAAACTTAAAAATTCTAAGTTCAAAACTTATTCCTCTTTTTCTTTTAAAGACCTTTACAGCTTTCCTTAAAAATATTTTGGACTTTTAAATTTAATTGTTTACCAAGTTTTCTCTTTCGAAAATTTATTTAATTTTTCACCAAATCAATTTTCTTTAGAACATGCCTTTCTTGTTCTTAAAACTTTTTCTTTTTTCCTAACTTCCAAAAATGTCGTCACATAATTTTAAAAGATCTTCTTTTCATAAATTTTCAAATTTACTAAAACTGGAGTAGATAAGAACAATTGTTTTATCATAAATCCCTTAACTTTCCTACTTTTCCAATTACTTAACCTTGGGGGAATTTCTAACTTACTACAAATTGGAACTTTCTACAAAGGCAAGCAACCAATGCGCATAATCAATGGAAAAATATAAAATTTCCATTGCTTTGCTTTCCTACTAAGGTTCTCTAACTAACGCTATCTCTAATTACCACACTTCTTATTACATATAATGGTTTTATACCTTAATGTATTGGAACTACTTTCACTTATGAGAAACCATAAACGTTAAAACCTTCTATGAATCCTTTAAAAGAGGATTTCATGTTTATGTAAAATTACAAGGAACTTCTTTTATATTTTATCGAAATAGGCTATAAAAAATATGGTGCTTTCCATAACTTATACATCTCTTTCACGCATTCCTTAGGTTTGCTCCGTGGCCTTCCTAGATTCCCATCTAAGGCGTCTAATATTTTTATTAAAAAGATCTTCTCCCTAGAAATATTTTCTATTTAGGGTTCAGCCTCAAGCAACAAAACCAATTGGGAGAAAATAGCTAGGCTTAGTGTCCTATTTATAATGGAGTTTAGGGATCTCAGACCTTCGGATTAAATCTAGAGCTACCACATCACAATGTCGTTTGGAGCCATCAGACCTATAAACTTACGACTTCGATCACATAAAATCAAAAAAAATCATCACTGAAATAAATATCGGCTCCAAAAAATGCGGGTCAAACCTACAACATTGCGGGTCGAACTAGACACTATGAGGGTCGACCTTAAACCTTTTTGGGTCAATTTACCCTTTTTTTCATTATTCTGATATCTTGTTCTATTCGTAACTTCTTCATATTAACTCGAATTTCGAGAAGTTATATATGAAATTTGATTAGAAAATAGCCTCGGACACAATGGTGTAAGTTTCAAGGCCAAATTCTAACAACTCCAAAAATGTTTATTTTCATTATTCATCGTTATTTGATTATTTAATTATCTAAAAATGCAAGGTGTTACATAGTTTATATTATTTCCTCTTTTAGCATAATAGATATTACTATATTATTATTATTATAATCAGTTGATTAACTAGTTTGGTTGTAGGAAAGGATTTGCAAAATATATGTTTTGAATAGACATATTAGTGAGGGGAAACCCATTCCACCAAGCGGTATGGTCTCACTATATATCAGTAGACAAAGATGTAACAGAAATTATTCATGCCAGGATTTATGCCTGACTTGATGTTTTTGTTTCCCCTTAAAATCTTGGTGCTCAAAATTGATTTGAGTAACCTGAAGGTTCAGGTTTTCAGGTGTTAGTAGATTATGGGGAATAAAGCATCCCAAGATAAGCAAGTGGCTGACGGATATCTAAATTAGGAATTCTGTATTAATTGTTTCCGCTATGTATTAAGACAATTACATCTATATTGCTTTGATCATCCAAGGAGGCATCTTCATATGTCGCTCTTGGCGTAATTTTGCAAATTATATTTGATCATTGCCCGAGAATACGTTTAGGGATTTTTGTAACTTGGATGTAATTTTGTTCGAAATGTAATCATTGTAATTATTCCTATGGAAATCTATGATTTTGTTCATATTCAAGTGCTTCTGATATGGGTATCATTAACACTACCGTATTTCGTCACCAGTAGTTAATATTGTGGATGACTATGGCATCCACAGTGCTTAGCTTTTGGCCTCCAGATATGTGATGTTACACTCATGCTTAGAATTAATTAAATGGGCTTAAAAGAGTTTGCAAGTTAATTAATTTACATAAGGCCTTATTTGTAAAAATAATCGCACTTCCTATTCATGGCTATACACTTCACATTCTTGCCCATTCACATTTCACTTCTCATTTCCATAAACGCAAATTAAAAACCTAAAATAGAGCCGACCATTACGAGGCAGAAAAGTGGAAAATTTAATCAAGCTAAGGAATCAAATCTAGGAGGAATTAATCGTCAATAAATGTCAAATTCCTTATTGTATTTAAGGTGAATAATAATTCATTCCATCTCTATTTTGTTTTCATAATCATATGTTTTGCAGATTTAAGACTAATTTGTTTTTACGATGTTTTAGATGATGATATGCTTAACCCTTATTTGTTTGGTTTGAACCAATTCATTTACATATGTTTTTGACCGTTTTAGGGAAAAATCGATTTTATTGATTTTGGAATGCCGTGGAAAAAATTTATGTTAGGTAAAACATGATTTTAGAGATGATATTCCATTTTCATATTTTTTCAAGCTATGCAAAATTTATTATGAATTTCTAAAGGAAAATATAATATATTTTGGTTTAAATATTTATTTTGCCGGAAGAAATTGGGTTTGAAATTTTAGTATGTTTGATAACATGATAAAAGTGAATCTTTGTGATTTTTTAGGATTTTTCCTGATTAATTTTCTATGGAAAATAAATTATTTAAAAAGAAGGACTTATATGCAATATTCGTTTTGCTTAATTGAAAGATTTAAACGTTGATTTTTCCCTTGATTTAGATATGATAAATACAGCTATTATTTTGTAATGCATTTGAAATGTTTATGGTCAATCAATTAAAAGATTCCATATAACAGGTTAATTATAAAGTAATTACAAATTAGCATGATTTCAACCTTTTACTGAAAAGTAGGCTTCGCATGCTTTAGTATTGCCTTTCGGCCTCAATGCTTCCACTCCAACTCAGTCAAAACCACCCACTTAGTTGAAACAAATACATAAGGTATCACTTAGATGGTACGTAGTGGATTGGAAGAAGATGAATGCTATGGTGTCGAAAGTAAGGCTTCCGAAAGGGTCGAAACCTTTGTTCTGTGTACAAATGGTAAGTGCCTGCCTTGTTTATTAGAAGTTTTCAACTCAGTCAAAACAAATGGTAGCGGAAGGGTATTTTCTATGTTTCTTTCAGAGAGTCATTCTATGTCTTAAAGTTTGAGCTTTTGAATGAGTTCCTTTATATTTTAATAAAACTTTTGAATGTGATGGTTCCACATAGTCGAAACCAAACCGCTATTCTTTACCTTCCGAGTGTATTGAAATCAATAATACTTTCGAAGGGTTGTCTTTTTTTAAGCTACGCTAAGTCACTTTCTAAATGCTTTCAAAAGTGGTTAATGGCTTCGTAGGCAATGGGGTCGAAAGAGGGTTTCGATGCTACCTTTAAAATTTTGCTCAAAGGTTTCAAGCTTTCAAATAGATGGTTTTAACACCATCAAATTTTCCCCAAAATAATTTTATTTAAGGTTTCAAAAGAGGTACTTTCATATGTAACCACTTTGTCCCAAAAGATGTTTTAAAGGTAAAACTCAATGCTTTCGAAAGGTATGCTTTCATTGGCTTCAAAGCTATGTTTTAAAGTTTTGATATCATCGAAAGGTATATTTAGTTTCGAAAGAAATATGTGAAGAGCTTCAAAAGGTATATACATAATATTTTGAAAGGGAGTTTCCTATGCTTTCGAAGGGGGTTAACCGGGGTTTTGATGATGATGCTATAAGGTTCCAATACAATTAACCCATTCTCGTTTTAAAGGAAATACCACAGCATAAAATAAAGAGTTTTGAAGTAGAATAAGTTTTCCTTCATTAATAGGTTAAAGGTTTTAACCAAGCTTTATATAAAATGATTTCAAGGATATTAAAACCACATGGATTGGTAGTTATTATTATTACGGTTGCTTCTTTATGTATTTATTCACATTATAATGTAGCCATAACGGTACCTTGGTGAAGGGGATAATAACAAGTCAGGGTCACCGGGTATTGAATAAGTTAAATTTAGTGAAAGATATTGGCATGGGCCAATTGGTCCATACTAATCCTAAGAAAACAATATACGGGAAAAGATATTGGCAGGGGCCCAACTATAAAAAATTAATAAGATGTTTGGTTGAATGGGAATTGTACAGGATTATAGTAAACCCAAGAAAACTATGTAAGAATAAAGATGTTAGAAAGACAGGTTCATAGTTAGCCCATGAAAACTATGTGTGGATATTGGCATGGGCCAATAGATTTGTGGTTAGCCTAAGAAAATTTTGTCCACATAAGATATTGATAGAAGTTAATAGTTCCTAGTCAGCACATGAAAACTAATAGGTAAGAAAAGATATTGGAGTTACCAATAGGTTCAGGGAGTACCCACTAAAATGCAAAGATATTAGAGTTACCAACAGGTTCTCAGTAATCCCTTGAAAACTATGAAATCGGACGAGGAGTCCATAAATACTTAACAGGTTATTAGTATGCCTATGAAAACTAATAGGTTAATGCAAAATCTAGAAATTATAAAAAGAGACAGTTAGTCAGGTTGCATGGGGATGGGTAATCCAAATTTGATTTATTTTTTGCATATCGTCATGTTACTTTGAATTGTTTTTATCATTGTGGGTGCAGAAGCATAGCATATAGTTTTATAATATTTTTGGATACTAGTGAGGGGAAAACCCGTTTCGCTAAGCGGAGTGGTCTCACTAGATATCGAAATGGTTTGAGATGGTAGATTATTATTCATACCATGCTTTATGTCTTACTGGAAGTTATTGTTTTCCCCTTGAACTCTCGGGTACTAGATTGATTTTAAGTAGTTTTAGGTTTTAGGTTTCCAGGTTCCCTTTTTAAATGAATGAAGCTTCCGAAGACGTGAAGGAGGCATGCTAGATATTTAGAGTTATTTATTTCCGATGTGTGTGTTTTGGATGTAAAGGCAAATTTATTTTATTTACTTTTTATATACTTTGATCAACCAAGAGGGTATCTTCATATGTCACTCTTAGTGCATTTTTGTACTGCTGTATGTAAGCTGAACGTGGTCCGCGTGCTAGGATTCAGCGGTCAGGGCACTTGTTCTAGAGATTCAATGCTAGAGTGTGGTCAGCTAGGGCACTACATTTTATAGTATCCTGATTCAGACAAGAGGACGCCTAATGCTTTAGGTGTGGAAAGATGAAGCGCGTTGAATGGAGTTTCCTGGGATGATAGCCATTGGTAGAGGTTTTGAAGCTGAAATTGAAGATGATATCACTATTGATGTCAAGTAGGGGTCAAAGGTATTATCACTAATTTTTATACTAGTTAGAGTATTATTTGACACGGGTGCTTATCATTCCTTATCTCAATAGATTTGGAGGATAAGATGAAGCTTGAGGAAAACCTTATGAGATTAACACTTAATGTTTTGAGGTCAATGATCAGTGTTTTTACAATTAAAGCGGTGATTAGCATTTGTGGTTGGATGTTGTATAAATTTGAAATATTTTGAAATGGAGTGTGGAATTTGGTTGCTGTTTAAATTTTTTCCATATCCATATGTTACTGTATATCAATGTATCTAATATCGACGTATTTGGTCGATGATGATTAATAACTATGGATTACTACAGCATCCATAGCTGTTAGTTTTGGGCCTCTAAGTAGTGGGATCTTACAAGTTCGTATCGAAATATGGTTTATGGAACTTTAAAAGAAAAATAAACCTAGAAGATTTTTCAAACATAATCCAATAAATTAGATAAAAAGATTAGGGTTTGGGTTAACGCTATAGTAACGTACTTGTATATGATATACAGTTTTATCTACATATTACATATTCCTCACTCTCTTAAGCCATTCTTTTGTATCTTATTAAGGCTCATATGCAGATTTACAAAGAAGGCATATGGAAGCAGGAAACGGAAGAGGAAATCTCGATGTAGGAAGCATCAAAACTAATGAAAGTGCTTAACCCACCAATAGGAGGAACCTGGATCAACTGGCTAATGCTAATATTCAAAATTTTAATGCCAATGTGGGTGCTGGAAATCCACCACTAAATATGGGGGCGATGTATTAGTTCTTTGTCAATATGATTCAAGCAAGAGCTATTGGTGCTGGTATTTCTGGGAATGCAGGAGGAGCTAATCATGTGGCTTCAGTTGGGAATAATTATGCTATGCAGAGTAGAGACTACCCCAATTTAGGTGGGAAGCCATTCATGAGGACAAAGGATAACATCGAGGTAGAGAATTGTCTGTGGTATTGTGCGCATATTTTCACTGATTTAGGTTTAGATGATGGGCAAAAGAGAAGGTTTGCCACTAGGCAGTTGCAAGCCTCAGCGCTTCATTGGTGGAACAGTGTTACTACTGGAGTTTCAAAGGAGAAGTTAACTTGGGCTGATTTTAAAAGGAGATTTGAACAAAGGTTTATGTTTGAGGTTGCTAAATCAGCATTGTTGAGGAAGTTTATGGATTTGGAGAAAGGAGAGATGTTGGTTGTTGAGTATGCTGCTAAGTTTGATGAGTTGTCTCATTATGGATTCAATACTATAAACACCGCCATCAGGAGGAACGAGGAGTTTACAAGGGGACTGAGGCCCGAGATTGCTAGGGTGATCTTGCCACATCTCCATGATCATAATAATTTAGTTGTGGAGATGGAAATCCACCATAAAGAGATGCTAGCTATTTGTGCTAGAGAGAAGCTAATGGAGATCCAAGGTTTTGAGGAAAAGAAAAGAAAGTCCTTTAAGAAGAATGGAGCCAAGAAGGGTGATACTGCCAAGAAGGAAAGGTTGATTTGGTTTACTTTAAGTATGACAAGAAGGGTCATTATGCAAGTGAGTTCCATTCAGGCAAGGTAAAGAAGGCTAAAAATAAGAAGAATGTGAAGTGATTCAACTTTGATCAAGTTGGCATTACAAGAATCAGTGTCCAGAGTCAGTCAAGGCAAACAAAGGTAAAGTTTTTGCTATTGGGCTAGTTAGGCCTACTACAGTAGATAAAGGGAAGACTGTGATGGAAGTTATGCTTTTGATTCAGAGTATTCCAGTTAAGGTATTTTTTGATACATGTGCATCACATTCATTTTTATCTTAGTGTTTTGTTGATAGATTATGCTTAGAACCCACCTACCTTGTTACATCCTTAAAGTTGTGAATCCAATAGGAGGGTATGCAACTCTAGGGTTGAGATGTGACCAGTTAGAACTTGATTTGTTAGGTCATAAGTTTGCATCAGTTTGTATGTTATTGATTTCGTAAATTTCTGGATCACTTTTGATATGGATTGGTTGGGTAGGTATGAGGCTAGAATATTTTGCTAGGATGGGGAAATATCACTGAGACTCCATAACAGTCATAACCGAGTTATATTCTCAGTGGAGAATTCTGACCAGAGTGTTAGTAAATTTCTTAGTGCCATGGAAATGGGAGATGAGTTAAGTCAGGTTCGAGTGGCAAAAGAGTTTGCGGATGTCTTTGAGCCAGTTATAGGACTACCACCGAAATGAGCTGTTAAGTTTCGGATAATCCTTGTGTCAGGAGCTGAACCTATGAGTAGGCTACCTAACAGAATGACAACCAATTGAGGTAAAGGAATTGAAGGTGCAGTTGGTGGATCTAGAAGGAAGGAATTTTATTAGACCAATCAGTTCGCCTTAGAGAGCTTCCATGGTGTTCGTGAGGAAACCGGATAGATCGTTGAGGATGTGCATCGACTATCATAAGTTGAGCGAAAGAACGATCAAGAATAAGTACCCTTTTCCAAGAGGAGATGATCTGTTCAATCAGTTGAGTGGAGCCAGAGTGTTTTCCTAGTTGTATTTTATGATAGGTTTCCATCAGTTGAGAGTAGCGGAGGATAGTATTCCTTTGATTGGATTTCAGATTAAGTATAGTTCATATGAGTGGTTAGTGATCCCATTTGGATTAATAAATGCACCTTCTTTCTTTATGGATTTAATGAACCGAGTTTTCTAAGAGTACTTGGATAGGTTTGTGTTGGTGTTTATAGATGACATTCTACTGTACTTTAATGATGAAAGAGAGCATGAAGTTCATCTTAGAGTGGTTCTTGAGACACTGAGGCAGAATCAGCTAAATGCGAAGTTTACCAAGTTTCAATTTTGGAAGAAAGGGGTTAATTTTCTTGGTCACGTGGTTTTAGAGAAAGGATTTTCAATCTATCCAGACAAGAACGAAGCCGTGAATAATCGGAAGAGACTAGAGGCAGTGACCGCGATTAGGAGTTTTCTTGGACTTGCTAGTTATTACCAAAGATTCATTAAGGATTTCTCATGGGTAGCAGCACCTTTAACCAAGTTAGCACTAAAGGAAGTTAAGTTCGTCTGGTCTGACAAATGTGAGGAAGCATTCCTTAAGTTAAAGCATTTGTTGACTAATGAACTAGTGTTAGTAGTTTCAGATGGAAACTAGGGGTCAGTGGTGTATACTGATGCACGCGGAACTGGATTAGGAGCGGTGCTGATGTAGAAAGGCAAATTGATTGCCTATGCTTCACAACAGCTTAGACTGCATGAAGTTAGGTATTCTACTCATGATATGGAGTTGGCGGCAGTGATCTTTGCATTGAAGATTTGGAGACATTATCTCTTCGGGGAGAGATATGAGCTTTATACCGATCGTAAATCTTTACGGTATTTGTTCTCTTAGAAGGAGTTGAATATGAGGCAGAAGATGTGGCTAGAGTTTTCGACTGCTTATGATTTTGGTATAGAATATACACCTGGGAAAGATATTAAGGTAGCAGATGCTCTTAGCAGAAAGCATTAGTTATGTTAATGGAGTGAAAGGATTTAAAAGATTTGGCCAGTTGTGGTGTGCAGTTAGGATCAACTGCTAGTTCTACTCAGAGTACCACCATGTTTTCTTGTTTAGAAGCCGACTAGAGTGATTGAGAGGATTGCTTCAAAGTAGAAGGAGGATCCAATGTTAGCCAAAAAGATTGAAAGACTCGAGGTTGGAAATTAGATTGATGATCTAAAGGATTTTAACCTTAACAGAGAGAATTGTTGAGAAAGAAGGGACGCTTATGTGTTATGAATGTAGAGGACATAAGGAAAGAAGTTCTTAGAGAATGTCATCGGTCCAAGATTAAAATTCATCCTAGAGGGATTAAGATATATCAAGATATAAGGAGACGCTTCTATTGGGAAGATATGAAGAGGGATGTTGGCTTTCAGGTTAAGCAGTGCACAAACTGTCAACAAGTAAAAATCGAACATTAGAAGCCGAGTGGGTGGCTTCAGCCTTTAGAGATTCCAGTTTGAAAATGGGGTTCGATATACATGGATTTTATAGACGGGTTGCCAAGGTCAAATTGGGAAAATGAAATTGTAAGGGTCATAGTGCACAGGTTGACCAAGAGTGTCCGTTTCATTCTAGTAAATTCAAGCGGGATGACACTTTCTTTTGCTAAGTTTCTTTTATGAAGAACATAGTTAGAATGCATGGAGTTGCTGGTAGTATAGTCAATGAAAGAGATTCTTTGTTCACTAGTGAATCCCAGAGGAGTCTACAGGAAGTTTTAGGTACCAAGCTTAATATGAATACTGCATATCACCCTCAAACAGATGAGCAGACAGAGAGAGTCCATAAGGTGCTCGAGGATTTATTGGGAGCTTACATATTGTATTTTGGTGGATCTTGGGAGGATCACCAACATTTGGTTGAGTTTCCTATAATAATAGTTACCAGATTAGTATAGGAATGAAGCCTTTTGAAGCTTTGTATGGAAGGCCATGAATGTTAACGCACCTTTTGGCAAGGCCATGGACTAGCGGATTTAACTATATCGACTGCTCATTTGTCGAGACTGGAATACGATGGGTTTGAGTTAGCTGGATGGAAAGACGATCAGTCATGGATGGTTCCGCATATATGGCTCAGCTTAGGTGGATCGACAGGTGACGCTCAGTTATGGATTGGAATTCGTGCATCGGTCAGCCGTTCGGTCAAGTTGGGCTCAGTCCTACATGGCTCGGTCGAGTAGTGGTGATCGTGCATGGTTCGGTCTCGGTGGCATGATTCGACATAGGTGGCTCGGCCGTGTAGATGGTTCGGGTAGAAAGTGGCTCGGCATAGGTGGCTCGGCCGTGTAGGTGGTTCGGCGTAGGAAGTGGTTCGGTATAAGTGGCTCGGCCGTGTAGATTGTTCGGCATAGGAAGTGGTTCGGCATACGTGGCTTGACCGTGTAGGTGGTTCGGCGTAGGAAGTGGCTCTGCTTAGCTAAAAGGTGGTTCGGCCTTGGTTGTCACTCGGCAACTTCGAGTCCTAAGGTATGTGACTTTAGGTCATCATTCGGGTAGTTCGGTGGAGTATCAAGCGGATCGGCGTGGTTGCTTGGGGTGTCGCTTGGTCTCCTCAAGCTCCTTGCTTCAAGTCTTGGTGGTTCGGCTCCTAGTATGTGGGTCGGTATGATGGAAGGTGGATAGGCGTTGAAGGTGGTTTGGTACTTCGAGTCTTCAGGCTCCTTACTTTGAGTTGGTGACGTGGTTCGGTCAGAACCAAGGTGAGTCGGCCTTGTTTTGTGTATCGTTCACTTAAGGCTTTTGGGTTGCTTCGAGTCTTTTGGCTACATGCTTCAGGTCGGCTTCATGACTTCGTGGGTCGGTGTTTTCATGGTTTGGCATGTAGTACTTCGAGTCCAGGGATGCTCTACTTCGAATCAAAGGGGGTTGTGCTTTGAGTCGCCTTGGTGATTTCCGTAGGTCGGCAACATTTGGACATGGAACTGGTCGCAACTATGGATTCTGGATCGGCTATGGATTTAATGGGCCCTGGGTCATCTAAGAGGCCCAACTACCTGGATTTGCATATAAATACAGCATGTGTGTCTCCAAATGGGGTGATCTTCCTTTTGGCTCTTTTGTTTTCTATTTTCTAAGGCTAAGGCTACTCTACCTTTTTAACTCTAATCGGTTATTACATCAATAAAAAGAAAACTTCTGCAGTGGACGTAGCCGGAGTTAGCCGAACCACTATAAAATCTATTGTTCTTTACCGCTTTCTCTTAAATTTTTGTTGTTCTTTATATTAAAATTCACCACATATAATCTATCTGTGAGCCATGATAGGTATTTGGTGCTTTCGCTTGGATTTGGGTGTTCGTGACCAATTTTGGCACTAACAATGCAAATCACCAGCAAGTTGATTAGAGACTGGAGACATATTAGTCTTAGGTCTAGAGTCGGTAAGAGAGGCTCATAAAAGATTGAGTTGATTTGAGGAAAGATAAAGGAAGCTCAATCTGGACAGAAGAGTTTTGTAGATAAGAGGTGTAAAGACAAGTATTCTCAGTTGGAGATAAGGTTTTAATTAAGGTATCATCAATGAAGGGTGTGGTATGATTTAGAAAGTAAGGAAAGTTAGCCTCAAGATATGTTGGTCCATTCCAGATTATAAAGAGGATTAGAAAGCACGCCTACAATGTAGAGTTGTCGAGCAGTACGGCAGGTGTCCATAATGTATTTCATGTGTCCTACCTTTGCAAGTATGTGCATGACACAAAGACTACTATTCCTCTGGTAGAGTTGGATTTGATAGTGGATCCTAATTTGATTATTATTAGAGAGCCAGTTCGTGTTGTAGTGAGAGATGAGAAAAGACCGAGGAACGACAACCAGGTTGGTGAAAGCTCAGTGGAGCAACAACGAGAAGGACGGTACTTGGGAGACTGAAGATAGGATTAGAGATACTTATTCTGATCTGCTTTGAGGTTATATCTATGTTAGATGTATATAAATAGTTTCTAGCTAGATAGGCTAGAATGGTTACCAGGAGTTGTTACTAAAGATTGCTATGTTTAGTATTTAGTCATCATTGAATTTCGAGGACGAAATTCTTTAAGAGGAAGCATGTAACATCCCTAATTTTTGATGACACTATCAAGGAAATATAATTAGATAAATTAAATAGAATAATGATAATAAGGGGATTGAGATTTCAATAAAACCATAAGAAGTTCATGATTAAAATTAAATAGGATTAAAAGAGTTTATAAGTTAATTAATTTACGTAAGGCGTTATTAGTAGAAATAGCCGCATTTCCTATTCACAGCTATGCACTTCGCATTCTTGCCCATGCACGTTTCACTTATCATTTTCACAAACGTAAATCGAAAACCTATAATAGAGCCGGCTATTAAAAGGAAGAAAAGGGGAAAATTAAATCAAGCTGAGGAATCAAAGCTAGGAGGGATTAATTTTCAAAAAATCTCAAAGTCCTTATAATATTAAAAGTGAATAATAATTCATTCCATCTCTATTTTGTTTTCATAATCATATTTTTTCGGATTTAAGATTAAATTCGTTTTTATGATGTTTCAGTAATGATATGCTTAAATCATTATATGTTTGATTTAAACCAATTCATGTACATATGAATTTGCACGGTTTTAAGGTAAAACCGATTTTACTGATTTTGGAATGCCATGAAAATTTTTATGTTAGGTAAAACATGATTTTAGAGATGGGTTTCAATTTTCATAATTTTCCAGACTATGTAATATTTATTACGAATTTCTAAAGGAAAATATAATATATTTTGGTTTAAAAAATAATGTTTAGGAAAAAATAGGTCTGAAATTTTAATACGTTTGATAAGATGATGAAAGTGAATTTTTTATTTTTTGGGATTTTTCCTAATTGATTTTCTATGGAAAATAAAGTATTTAAAAAGAAGGACTTAGTTGCAATATTGGTTTTGCTTAATGGAAAGGCTTAAACGCTGATTTTTCCCTTGATTTAGATCTAATAAATGCGGCAGTTATTTTTTGAAGTATTTGAAAATTTTTTAGGCAACCAATTAGATGATTAAATATAGGAAGGTAAGTTATAAAGTAGTTACTATAATTAGCATGATTTCTGCCTATTCTAGAAAAGTAGGTTTCGCATGCTTTAGTAGTGCCTTTCGACCTCAATGCTTTCGCTCTAACTCAGTCGTAACCACCCACTTAGTCGAAACCAATACATAAGGAATTACTTAGATGGTACGTAGTGGATTGGAACAAGGCAGAAGCTATGGTGTCGAAATTAAGACTTCCAAAGGGGTCGAAAAATTTGTTTTGTTTTTGAAGGTTAAGCGCCTGCTAGCGCCTGCCTTGTTTATCAATAATTTTCGACTCAGTCGAAACAAACTCTTTTGGCTGATGTTTTCTAAGTAATTTTCTAAAAGGTTTCCATTCTATTGTTTTAAAGTGTGACCTTTCGAATGAGTTCATTTATATTTTAATAAGGCTTCGAATGTGATGGTTCTAACCTAGTCGAAACCCAACCGCTATTCTTTACCTTCCGAGTGTATTGAAGTAATCATTACTTACGAAGGGTTAACTTTGTTTTAGCCTAAGCTAATCTACTTCCTAAATGCTATTGAAAGGGGTTGAGGATCCCGAAGTTAATGGGGTCGAAAGGGGGTTTTGACACTACCTTCAAAGTTTTACTCAAAGGTTTCGAGCTTACAAATAGATGGTTTCAACACCTTCAATTTTTCCCCAAACAATTTTATTAAAGGTTTTGAAGGAGATACTTTAGTTTGTAACCACTTTGACCCAAAGATGTTTTAACGATAAACCTAATACTTTTAAAAGGGCTACTTCCATTGGCTTCGAAGCTATGTTTTAAAGTAACGTTTTGATATCATTGAAAGGTATATTTGGTTTTGAAAGGAATATGAAAAGAGCTTCAAAAAGTATATACCTAATGTTTTGAATGGGATTTTTTATGCTTTCAAAGGGCGTTAACCAAGGTTTCGAAGGTGATCTTATGAGGTTTCAAAATAATTAACCCATTATCATTTAAAGGAAATACCATGGCATAGCTTAAAGAGTTTTGATATAAAAGAAGTTTTCCTCGATCAATAGGTTAATGGATTTAACCTAACTTCATATAACATGATTTCAAGGATATTATAACCCAAGGGTTGGTAGTATTATTATGATTGCTTCTTCATGTATTTATTCACATTATAATGAACCTATAATGGTACCTTCGGGAAGGGAAGAATAACAAGTCAGGTTAACCAAGTAGTGAATAAGTTAAATTTAATAAAAGATATTGGCAGGGTCCAATAGGTTCATTATAAGCCCAAGAAACTGTGTATAGAAAAAGATATTAGCAGGAGCCAATATGTTCATAGTAAACACATGAAAACTATGTAATAACGAAGACGTCAGAAAGACAAGTTCATAGTTAGCCCATGAAAACTATGATTGGATATTGGCACGGGCCAACACGTTTGTGGTTAGCCCATCAAAACTTTTTACGAATAAGATATTGACAGAAGTTAATAGGTTCATGGTCAGTCCATGAAAAGTAGGAGGCAAGAAAAGATATTGGAGTTACCAATAGTTTCAGCAAGAATCAATTAAACAGTAAAGATATTTGAGTTACCAACAGGTTCTTAGTAATCCCATAAAAATTATGAAATCGAAAAAGGAGTCCATAAATTCTTAATAGGTAATCCGTAAGCTCTTGAAAACTAATAAATTAACAAAAAACCAAGAGATTATAAAAAGAGGTAGTTAGTCAGAACTAATGGTATTGGGTAATCCAAGTTTAATTCACTTGTTTGCATATCATCTTGTTACTTTGAATTGTTTTAACCATTGTGGATGCAAGAGCACAATATATAATTTATAAAGTTTTTGAGATATTAGTGAGGGGAAAACGCATTCCACTAAGCGGCATAGTCTCACTAGACATCTAAATGGTTTAAGATGGTAGATTATTATTCATACTAGGCTTTATGTTTTGCTCGAAGTTTTTGTTTTCCCCTTAAACTCTCGGATACTCAAGTTATTTTGAGTATTTTGAGGTTTATGGTTTCCAGGTTCCCTTTTTAGATGAATGAAGCTTCCAAAGATGTGAAGGAGGCATGCTAGCTATTTAGAGTTATTTATTTCCACTGTATGTGTTTTGGGTGTAATGGAAAATTTGTTTTATTGCTTTGTTATATAATCTGATCAACCAAGGAGGCATTTTCATCTGCCGCTCTTGGATTATTTTTACTGTAATTATACATTATCTGAACATGGTCTGCATATTGGGGTTATGTAATAAATTTTCCATATTTTGAAATGGAATGTGGAATTTGGTTGCTATTTAAATTTTTTCCATATTCATGTGTTTCTTTGTATCAATGTATCCAATATCGCCATATTTGGTCACCAAGGATTATTAACTACGGATGACTTCAGCATCCACAGCTGTTAGTTTTGGGCCTCCATGTAGAAGGATGTTACAAGTGTTTGCACCAAAAATGGTTGCAAATGCCCAAGAATATTTTTTATAGGGAAGTAAATGAAAAAAGAAAAATTAAACTGAGTAAATAATTAAGTAAGCAACATAGAACAAGTAGTAATCAAAGACATAGAGATTTATAGCGGTTTGGCGTTGTATGACTAAGTCCACTTTGTATGCCTACATCCACTTTGAACATTGTACCTTATTGCTCTCTTGTGAATTGGATTACATTAGTAGAACAAAGCTAGCACTTGATTACAACGGAGTCTACTGTAACAAGCAACATAAAGATCCTGAAAATGAACCATTGGTCTGTATTTATGGGGTGTGATGATGAGTATTTCGCTAAGCTTTCGACAGAAGGCTCTCCAGCTATCTATTGGGGCCCACCATATTGATCGGTACAAATTATGTTGATCTTTATTTTTGACTCTGATTGCTATACGGTCGGTATTAGGGGTTCCACTTACCTCTATGCCTTGCTCCTAAAATATGAAGTCATTTCGAGTTGTAGAATTTGAAATATGGATCAATCTTTGTCGTATTTGGGTTGCTTGCTGAATTACACCGATCATTACTAACAATCGTCATAAAACAATCGGTATTTATTGAACTTGAGAGTTTTGACTTGCAATCATTTGTGGGCTCCATCCTTCAATATATTAATGCTTTGAAAGTTTCAAGTGAATTGGCCTTGTGGATTTTGAGATATCGATTAATCTTTGCTGATTTGAGCTATTTAATGGATCATTATCGATCGATCCATATAAATCCTTGCTTTGTCTGTTACTCGAGCTATGAACTCAGATCAACTTGAAATTTGGAATGTAGCTTCATGAGGCTATTTAGGTCACTCCATACTAATTGTACCTCGATCGGGTGCCATTTCGGATATGCTCGACCATCATCCATAATATTATATACAACTAATTCTCAAGGATGGTAACCATTCGTTCCTAGGTAAGTTAATGATATCACTACCTTGCTAAAAGGCGGGATAATGTATATGATGAATAATCAATATACAAATCTACATGAAATATGTACAGAGGGTTAATGTCACATCAAAATCGTATGACAAACCCAAATATAACTACTCTAAGCCTACTAAACACATATGCTGGTCATGTTGTCCCTATACTTGAAATGTCTCGGACTGAGCCGAGTATTATGTAAAGAACAAATGGGTCAGACTGCACCTAAATCAAGGGTTGTACATATATACAGATATAGAATATGCATAGTAAATTATGATGACATACAAACAATGGTATAGTAAGATGACAACAACCATAGCATCCAATATAAAGTTATCACCAATATAAATCACATCAAATATTATCTCGTCGAGAGAACAACAACTTGATGAATCATCCAAATCTAGAAATCATCAATAATGGGATATCCTCAAGTAACGTCAATAAATGATGAAGCGATGCCCATAATATATCTCAATCTCATATTCAATATACCATCATTAAATCATAAAATCAATAAGAAAGATTTGAGCCAGCTAATAATAATGCCACATTTGCAAATCCTATATTTAGACCCTTAACCCTTGGAGTGATGAAAATCATGACTGAAAGGTCTTAAGAGATAGAGACAACAATCCAATAATAAGTAGTCCATCGGCCAGATGAAAATACGCGATGGATCAGACTTTAGACACAATCTCAGGAATAATCTCATTTGTTAACCCAAAAAATGGATCAACACCCTAGATCGAGAACGAAAGCGCCAGTGCAAATAATGAGCAACACAAATCTCATATAAACAACAAATAAAAAGCAAAAGTAAGAAATGAGACATGGAATTTTGGCAGTGGTTCAGCTAACTCTAGCCTACGTCCACTTTAATCAGTCTTTATTATTACTATGACAGTTGAATCTCTCTTGATATCAACTAGTTATTCCTTAGATCTAAGTTATAATAATTTAGAATAAGTCACTAGTAAAGGATTAGCTGGAGAATCACAATAACCCCTTAGATGACTATTGTCAAGGAAAAGAAAGTTGAAGAAGTGAATGAATTCCAGTAGAGTAATGGCAGTTCTCTCCTTGAAAAAGATCCATCTCTAGTTACAGGCAGGTATGAATATTTATCATAAGGAAATTCAGTGAGTATTGGGCTAGAACTCCAAGTTTAAAAGAGTTCAGTTGTTAAGCTAAGTGATCATCGAATGTCTCAATCAATTTGAGTCATTTCTATGGATTACTAGCTATCCATAGATGATGGAATGCTAGCTATCCGTCAATGTAGCATATTTTTCTACCCTAAGCCTTTACGTAATGCTAAGAAATAGCTTGGAAAGTTTGAAGGTGATTCGACCTATCTTGATGGATCGCTAGATATACATAGGAGATGAATCACTTGCTATCTATAGAGGATGGATTGCAAGCTATCCACCCACTTAGCATGATTTGAAGTGATATTTGTTTGGTTGTCTTTCTATCATTTATTTAAGTGCCTTGTCCAAATATCAAGTAATTTGGAGTTGGTTTGATCATCCATCTTCATGTGTCATCTGATCCAGAAGAAACGTCCATTACTCACTCAATACTTAACCAAATCACACAAAAATTCTTACATGCAATGTAGATGAGTAGGAGACCCGTTCCCATGGATCATAGGTCATTGGGCCCAAACCTCATGGGTTGGACTCGATGGATCAAAATGGCCAAATTCAGAGAAAAATCATCCATAACACGCTCAAAACATAACGAAACCAAGAGAAACTTTATAGATACTCTCTCTAGGGTGTGGAACCTACCATAAAATTTTCAGGTAGTGGGGCCCATTCTATGTGATTCGTTAGTGGTCCATCTAGTTAGGTCGCTAGTGATCCATCAGACAAACTCCAAATGATCCATTTTTCTTTGAGCCTTTTATTATGTCTTTTAAGCGCTCTCCAAAAATTTCAAGTCAACTCGACTCCGTATGAGTTCTTTAGGTCCACTTTAAGTTAGCTATTTTGGTCAAACAGCTTGAGTCAGACGTGTCTTCACTTCTCAAGCTAGATTGTTTGGCATGTTATGAAACTTGACAAGCGAGCTTAGAAATGGTAATAAATCATGATTCAAGTTGTTTGGTTTACTCATGATGCTTCCCTTTGGTTCACTAGCAATCCATGGATGATGGATCGCTAGTGATCCATCTACTTAGTTTTTATTGGCTGGTTTTCCTTAAGTCCAATTGACATGTTTAGTTGGTTGTTCTGGTTGAGTCATGTGTCATTCTAGCATAGAAAAAATGTTCTAGCTCCTATTAAATTCTGATTGGTTAAAAATCTTGTTGACACTTGCCCCCTAAGGTACGCCTTTTTAATGAAAGGTGTGCTTTGCTTAAGAACAAGTTCCTATCTCCAGCGTTCGATAATTGAGCTTTCCAGCTGCTTTAGTCTTGGTAAATCATCTAGTTTCTTCAGATTCCCTTGTCAATCACAAGTCATTCCAAACTTGTTATATTCTAAGACTCTAGACTCAAATTTAATCTATACATCATAATCATGCTAATTTCATTCGAAGTTGTTACATCGTATGCCTCTAATTACATTATACATCTCCTCTAATCGTCTTACGTTTATCCAAGGTTTACATATTACCACTCAATTTTGATTCACAGTTATAATATCATATATCAAAATCACATCAGATATCGAAATCACGTTATGCCACATCATATGTCAAAATCATTCTGTGTTCATCCAGGATTTATTCGTTTTATTCTATTTATAAGTCATTCAAATCCTTTTCGCAAAGTCGAACCTATTTTAAGATTTGATCTCTTCGAACCATTTAACTTTAGTGCATGATCTCTTCAGATCGTTTGATGTTTAGTTAAGGGTGCGATCTCTCTACATCGTTTGTTGATTAAGTCGAGAGAGATTAAATAAGCCCATCTGGTCACTCTCCAGTGGGGGACTTAATTCTTGCACTCCAGTCCCATCTCTCCAGTCGAGACTCTATGGAGTTTAATATCACACAAGTCCATCCACTTGCTCTCTGGTAAGGGGACTTGCATCTTGCACTCTGGTCCGTCTCTCGGGTCAGGACTCTATGGCCTTAAAAATCGGCCATCGCATTAAATATGGAGTTTACAAATTTCAAATTTCAAATCAAAGAAAACAAGCACAAATTTAAAAGGCAAAATCTTGAAGGTTTACCCTAGACATCCGTCTCAAAGCGTGGCAAGGGACAAATCTAGGTTTTGTGCATGTCCAAGTGGTCTAAGATTATTATCCTAAGCAGTCATCCCAGATATCCGACTTAGAGCACGACTAGGAACCAATCTAGGTTTAGCACACATCGAAGCGATCAAGGGTCATTAATTTTTTTAACCCAAAGAAAAGTGCAACAAAGAAGCCAAAGTAAAGAGTAGCAGCCAGATCTAACTTCCCATGCATCCCAGTTATAGGATTATCTATCTTGGCCTAGATCTCTAGGCATTCCTTGAAGCATCTGTTTTTGGTGGTGGCTGCTCCGGCTTTGCTGTCGCATCTCTGTTCCCCACGTACTATGATAGTTGGGTTCTGTTTGCACCAAAATTGGTCACAACACTCTTCGGGAGTCGTTGAAGAGATAATAGTGAAGAATGTTAATTCAAAACAGATATTATCTAACAAAAACTCCAATCAACAGTAAAGTAAATGCGCAGACAAGCGATTTATAGTGGTTCGGCGTGTTGCCTACGTCCACTGTGAAGTTTTTTGATGTTTTATTGATTCTCTTTCAATGATTACAAGTTGTTACAGCGATCAACAGCAGGTTACCACTGAAAATTCAAAATCAACAGCTAATATACGATGTAAAGTGATGAAGATCTCAGTCCGGCAGAGTCTGGGCGCTTGAGAGTCGAAAGATCCCTTTTCTGTTGGCTCTGGGGCTCTATTTATAAGCGTAGGCTACTGATATTTCGCTGAAAACTCGGGAGACCACTTCTGGCACGTGAGGGGGCCCACATGCCCGGTCTTAGGAAGTTTGGGCCCACTTTGGCATCGATTCGAACTCCATTCGAATCGATCAAGAATTCATCCAATCGATGTGAAATTTGGCGTGGACACTCTTCGACATGAATGCAAGCTTCTGTGAAAATTTTGTGGCATTTTGATCAGTGGATTGAGAGATATGATGGATTCGAGATGGGGTTTACTGCACGGCTGTTTGGTTTGAAGCCATCCATTCGAACCGATGGTTTCGAACCGATGGTGGCACGCGCCTTCGTGGTGACGCGGAGCGCAAACTTCGAACCGACTCGGTCTTCACTCCGAGTTGACCGCTTCGACTCCATGTATCTCGGCGCGTTCGAACCGATGGATGACACGTCATCGTGGCTGGTTGACCCAGTGGATTCGAACGAAGCTTCACAGATGGGTTCGAAGAAGGCTCCAATGATGGGTTCGAACAAGGCTTCACAGATGGATTCGAACAAGGCTTCATTGATGGCTTCGAACAACCGATTCTTGATGGGTTCGAACTTGTGTTTCTCTGATGTATGCGAGCTTTGCAACCTCTCCATGAACATGAGGCCCACCGATGCGAACCAGATGGATTCGAAGTTGATGGATTCGAAACGAGGCACTCCGATGGGTTCGAAGTCCATCGATTCGAAGGCGATTGATTCGAATGGTGCTTGACGATGGGTTCGAAGACACCTACCGTGATGGGTTCGAAACCAGTGGTTTTCCTATCAAGTCGAATCGATCATAACTTGACCGTATGAACTCGGATTGACTCGAAAGTTGAGATGACGACTTCCATGATCTTTCTTGTCACGTCCTATCAATTGTAGTTCAATTCGGACTCGGACAAAATTCAGTGATATCCATAACGAAACGAGGTATGACCGATCTCTGAGACGAACTGTTCTCCATTTTCGATCGATCATTTGGTATCACGGCTTTGCCAAAAAGCGGGATAACATTTTTCCCCCCAAAGTACGTCTTATGGGAACATGACGTGCTTTGAATAGCTGCAATTTTACTCTGAACAATCATTGCTCCCTTTTTAGTTGAGACTTGTACTCTGTATTGCTGTAACCTTGCGTTGATATGATTGATTGCTGTATAATAGCGCTTAGCCGTTGGCTGTTGCATGTGTAACAAGATGAGTGCTCAATCCCTGTAAATGTTTAAGATCGAATGGTAGTTTGACATATATGCACATATGTGCGTTTGACCCTTGTTGACGTAGTGCGTTCACGAGTCGTTGTTAGATTGGTTTGCTATTGAATTTCATATTGATTCTCTCCTGAACCGATTTGGAAATTCGATTTTAGACAACGCTTGATGGTTGTTTTGGAAGGTTCCTTCGTATCGATCCTCTCCTGAACCGATGTAGAAGGTTGAAGGAAATGGCTCTGCGTTGCGTGAAAGTAATGTTTCGAACCGATGTGTAGGAGCATTGATGGGTTCGAAATCTACATTCGTATGGATGGAGTATACTTGTGTTGTGATGGGTTCGAAAGTGACATTCGAACCGATGTGAAAGGATGGATTCGAACTGATAGTTCGTTTCGGTAGGTTGTGGATGGAGTTGCGAACAGGGGCTTCGAATTGATGTGCCCACTGCGCGTTTCGCATCGATGCAACTCGTTGTCCTGTTGTGTACTTCGTATCGATGAAATATGAGATTAACTTCAAACCCACAAGGCATTAGGCAAATGGTTTCAAATGGAGACTTCGAAATGATCCACGCTTGGACTGGCTGCGACCGGTCAAATTTACCGGAAGGGGAATCGCCTCGGTCGCCCTCAAAACTCCATATAAATAGTAGTGGGCTTGCCTCATTTTCTAAGCATAATTCCGGCGAGCTTCATCCTTGCATATTTTGACTTGTTAGTCACACTGCATACGTGACCACCTTTCGAAGCTCGTCGATGGAACCATAACAACTTCTATCCAAATCAAATTCCATCATACAAACGGTTCAGTGATGACGGTCAGCGATGACGGTCAGCGATGACGGTCATTATTACTGAGGAAATTAGCTTTGTCGTTTGCATATTTCCTTTAACTCTGTGACACTTATTCAAGTTATGCATGGCACTGTACAACATACATTCATACACTTTACACTGGGGAATGCACGGGTCCTTTGTCGTCTAACGATGGTTTCTCATGAGTTAGCTAGTTATGGAACCTTCGAGTTCACAGCAGCAGGGGATTCATAGTACAGTCACCCCGAGACTAGAGGTTCCAGACATTGAACCCGAGACCATCGGTCCAGCTCCGGACGAACTTCCCAATGCGTCTTTCATTGCTAATCCATCGGATTCCATTCAATCCAATATTTCTGAAGATATGTTAGAGAGAATATGCTTGAGGCATGGTCTGTTACTGGATGATGTGTTATTGCCAGGGTCGAATGATAGACCACACAACCCGCCGGAGGGATATACAACATTTATTCGCCACGCGTGCGCGGCTGGGACGCTTCCTCCGTTCAACGAGTACATAAGGGAAGTGTTGCCTTTTTTGAGGATCGCTCCATCCCAACTACACCCAAACGGATATGCTTCCGTGAATACTTTGTTCATCGTCTTCATGGAGTACCTTCATAGACCACCGATCTCGACCGAGATCAGATATCTATTTAATTTCAAAACTCGAGGTGATTACCCTTCCTTCACATTTATGGAAGCGGTGAGGAACTGCTAAGTGGTCATTGGGTCCTGGACCAGGTTGAGCTATTACAGGACGGAATGGTTCTACGTCAAGTGTCCTCCGGGGTTTGCCCGGCGATTGTTATTCAGACGTGAGTGTAGCTGAGTTTTCAAGTAATTACTAAGGCAATGGCGGTCAAAGTGAAACTTATGTTTTTTCTTTTTACAGCAACGATTCAGCGGCCTGAAGGTGAATGATTTACGGAGGTAGTAAGAATACTTCGGGGAGTCCCGAGTGAAGATAGGGATATCGAGCTGCTCTTGACGGATAGGAATCTCCGGACTTACAGGTTGACTGAACGAGGGCAGAGCATTCAGTTTGAAGGGGCATTAAGGACTGTCTCGAAAAAACGAGCCAAGCACAAGAAGCCCAAAGTTATCATAGCCGAAGAGGCTGATTCTGAAAGAACCGTACCGACGATGAGCCGCTGACCGAGCCTACGGATGTAGTTTAGGATGTTGCGGAGCAGATAAAAGGCAAGGCAGCCGCCGTTACGTCAACTAAGAAGGGGAGATGGAAATCGGTTGTCACCGCCCGATCCTCTCCCGGAGTTAGAATCTCGGAGATGTCTCCTCCGAGAACCGAAAATCTTTATGAAGGGCTCGTCGATATTCCAATTCCGGACGATGTGTCCCTGCAGCACGATGCCGAATTGGAAGAGCTTTCAGAAACTCTAGTTTTGAGCGAGTCTTTTCCCACTGGTGTGGCGGACACATCCGGTTGGTCGGGGGGTGCACATTCATACATATTTCACAACACTGCATAACCTTTGACTATAAACTACATGTATCGAAGGGTGATTAATCCTGCTTTATTTTGCTCTGTATATACTATGTCTAGGCGAGGTTCAATGCTAGGAAGTCTCCGACATGCCCGCAAGTCTTCGTATTATGATTCGCGTAGACGAGAAGGGGACATAGATTATGACCAAGGACGCTCTGGGTATTCTAGTCAGGAGAGATATGTTACAGACAGAGGTTATAAGCGTCGATCTCGATCGCGTACTCCTCCTCCTCCCAGAGATCCCATTCAACCTCCTGCTCATGTCTCTCGTCCCTCTGAATCTTCACACCACATGTCTGCCTCTCAATTTTCTAGGCATGAATCCCGCCATTCTAGGAGCGAAACGATGACTGCAGCCGTTACAGAACAGCCCCCCGTGGAAATTTCAGGGGAAGGAGCAATCAGGCTTGCTCAGCTGAAAAAAGATTTCCCAAACATTTGCTTCGACAACTATATCTTTCCTCCACATTTAAAGAAAATCCCGGAGGAAGCTGAGCAACTGGTACATGATTACGTACACGATTTTTACGCTCAGTACAAAGCATGGTCGAAAGCAGCTGACAAAGCGTCGGCACTGGCCTTTGAGCGTAGGGACATCATCGAGAGATTGCAGGCCGAGCTTGCTCAAAAGAGCCGTATTATTGGGGTGCTAAACACTGAGGCTGAATCTTCCCAGAAATCTGAAATGGAGGCTATCAAAAAAGCCGACGAAGCCCAAGCAACGATGGACAGGATGAAACGTGAGCATTATGCCACGGTAGAGGATATGGGCCATCGTAACACCCTGGTCACTGCCGAGGGGGACGGAGCCCTAAAGGAGTTGAACGAGCTTAAGTCTAAATTCGTCGAAATCGCCAAGGATAGGGATGATGCGAATAACGCAGCCCAGGAGGCGTGTGAATAAGCCGTGATTCTCCGGACTGAACGGGATGCGGCAGTAGCCAAGGTCCAGGCGGTAGAGACGGAGGTTCAGGAGAAAGTTCGTCAAGCGGAGGCCAGGCTGGAGGCCGATATTGAAGATTCGCTCATAACTTACAATGCCAATGTGTTGAGACACGGAAATTTGGCCTGGATCCAGGATTACCCGGTACACCTCGGCAGCGCTTAGGGTCGATTGGTTGAGGAAGAGGAGGAAGCACATCCGGATGAATCGGTCGACCGATTCGAACTCGAAAACCGGTTGGTGACAGATGATGAGAAGAAGATCCTCCATGACGCTATTATTGCTCATGAGAAGGAGATGATTGGTGGCCGATCTCTGGAAGTTGGAGAGGGATCAGGTGTTGAGCATCATTCTACTGTTTTTGAATTCACCGCTCCACCTCCGTTAGAGCCTGTATCTGTGGTCGGTTCACAATCTGTTCCTACTTATGACCCAGAACAGCCGCGGTTATCTCCCATTCGGGAGCACGTCTCCGAGGCCGTCCAACCGTCAACGAGTCAAACTGAGGAAGATACTTGAACATATCTCAAGTGTTTTCTGAATAGAAAGTTAGTTCGAAAGCAGTTGCTAATAACTTCTTCTTATCTTTGCTTAGCAATAGTTCGGAAGCAGTTGCTAATAACTTCTTCTTATCTTTGCTTAGAAACCGAGACTATTCCGGCATCTTCGGCTCATGAGTCTATTCAAGGGCAAAAGGCCATCACCACCGAAACGACTGTCGTAACGATGGCAGTGTCTACTGAGATGGCGCAGGGGAGATCCTTATCTCTAGACGAACAAATGGTGAGCGAGCTGCTTGGCCAACAGGGTGACCCTTTTACAGACTTGCCATTTATTATTAGTGACCTCCCGCCAACCTCTAGCTCTTTAATGCAGATTGCGAATGCCTCCAGCCAAGCCCAAACGATTCGTGATGAAGAGATCTTGGCCGAGATTCATGCAGAATTAGAAGCTGCGGGGTAAAGTAATAGTGTTGGCGGCAGTACGGTGGCGCATAGCCCAACGCCTTAAAGGACAACAACATCAGGCAGCACTATCCCATCTTCCATCGCGGGTCCGGTACCTCCTACTCCTCCGGCAGGGAGCCTTCATTTAGATTCGAGCTCTGAGGAGTACATTGACATTATGCCCCCTACCGAAGAGCAGCCACCGGAGAGGAGGTCGTCCAAACGAAGGATTTTCGTTTCTAGTGATTCTGATGACGAACCGCTGATAAGGAAGCCAAGAAAGAAGGAATAGATCGGCCTCCCAAACAGATTTTTTGGTAGATAGGAACTTGTTTTCGTTTTTTGTTAGTAGGCCGTGCATAAATGCAGGTTCGGCCCCTGCTAGTAGGGATTCTTTTTTGGGAGAACTTATTTGCATGTAAGTCCTTGTCTTCAATTAGTTGAAATAAAATTTAGTTTCTTTGTTTCAAATCTCATTTCTTTTGTGCTTAAGTGTTTGTAGTGTTTTGTTTTCAGTCTGGTGCACTTGTGGTGTTTTTACCGTCAAGTAGAATTCGTTTTTATTCGCCAAGTCTAAGAATCTTGGTCGCAAGTTGTGATCGATGAATAATCGAACTTCGGATATTGTATCACTTTGGTTAGCGATTAACACTTAGCTTTTTTGCCCCTAGTCTCGGGGAATAACATTTGTGTTCCGGTGGTTGACTGCGTTTATTGAAAACCTTAAGCACACGTCCACATTCTGGGGACTTAAGATAATTTTAGATCGATAATCCGGTTCGCACTCCGGGAATTCGAGAGTTATCGATGTTTACACTCGAATTCACACTCTACGAACTTGGAGTTAGTATTGATATTTCGGTTCGCGCTACGGGAACTTTGACTTGGTATTTGTGCTCCAATTCACACTCTGGGAACTTGGAGAAAACATGTATGTTTGGGTTCGCACTTCGGGAACCTGGAATTGATGTTTGTACTCCGACTCGCGCTTCGGGAATCTGAAGTTAGCCGTTGGATGGTCGGTTACATCTACTTGGGCTTTTTAGCAGTCCGTTCACGCTTTGGGAACGATAGATTCGACGTTTATACTCCAATTCACGCTCTGGGAAGTTGGAGTCCGTTCGCGCTCCGGGAACGAGTTATTGATGTTTATACTCCAATTCACACTCTGGGAAGTTGGAGTCCGTTCGCACTACGGGAACGAATTATTGAATGTTTATACTCCAATTCACGCTCTGGGAAGTTGGAGTCCGTTCGCGCTCCGGGAACGAATTATTGAATGTTTATACTCCAATTCACGCTTTGGGAAGTTGGAGTCCGTTCGCGCTCCGGGAACGAATTGTTGAATGTTTATACTCCAATTCGCGCTCTGGGAAGTTGGAGTCCGTTCGCACTTCGGGAACGAATTATTGAATGTTTATACTCCAATTCACACTCTGGGAAGTTGGAGTTCGTTCACGCTCTGGGAACGAGTTATGGAATGTTTATACTCCAATTCACGCTCTGGGAAGTTGGAGTCCGTTCGCACTCCGGGAATGAATTATTGAGTGTTTATACTCCAATTCACACTCTGGGAAGTTGGAGTTCGTTCGCGCTCCGGGAACGAGTTATTGAATGTTTATACTCCAATTCACGCTCTGGGAAGTTGGAGTCCGTTCGCACTCCGGGAGCGAATTATTGAATGTTTATACTCCAATTCACACTTTGGGAAGTTGGAGTCCATTCGCGCTCTGGGAACGAATTGTTTAATGTTTATACTCCAATTCACGCTCTGGGAAGTTGGAGTCCGTTCGCGCTCTGGGAACGAATTGTTTAATGTTTATACTCCAATTCACGCTCTGGGAAGTTGGAGTCCGTTCACGCTCTGGGAACGAATTGTTGAATGGACTGTCATGTGTTGGTCCAATTCAGCCTTTGTCTTGATGGCTTGCCCCCGAGCTGGGGTTTCACTTTGTGAGTGGCCGGACGTATCACAGTCACTCGCTATTTGAATAAATTCCATTGTTTGATGGAACTTAGCTCTTTGTATGTCATGATTGTTGAACGTTGTATTCGGTGAACCACAGCTCTAACTTGAGGAGATAGTATTTTATTGCTGAAATAAGAAAATATGGCAAAGTCAGTGCCTTGTTACAAATTCAAATTTCAGAATGCAAAGGAAACTGCAAAGTATACATAGATTGAAGGAGCCTGTCATGTGTGACAGTGATGAGGATCTTCGTCGTTCCAGGCTCCTGAGTAAGTAGGTCCGCCACTGATGGCGTTTATCACCAATCTTCCACGAGGACAAGTCGAGTCCTCCTGTCTCGGTTGATTGGGTCCAATGTTTGGATTTGATGGGCCCGATTCTCTGGGCTGCGGTGTCCGCACAAACTGTTCCAGCTTCCTTTCTCTGATCAGTTTTTCAACAAGATCCTGTAAGTGACGACACTCGTTCGTATTGTGCCCGTAGCTTTCATGGAACCTGCAAAACTTTCCCATCTGGATTTGTCTCTCTGACGACGGTCTTGGTGCAGGTTTTTGTTATTGAATTGTATCACATATTCGTAAGTACAGGTCCTCTAGTGATGTATTCAGAGGAGTGTAACTGTCAAACATTGGATTCTTACGCTGCGGGCCACGATTTTGATCTTGTTTTAGTTTGATTCACGCTCTCTCTTCGTCGAGCTTGTTTATTTTTAATGTTCAACCGAACTTTTCCGGAGCTCTCACCGGACTGTTTTATTGCAACATTGCTTTCAATCCCTTCCGCATTTGACCCTGCGTCAGTTTTCTTCCTAGACTGTTTCGCGTCTTCACGTCTCAGTAATTGAGCTGCTTTGGCATGGAAACGGTCCAATGATGCAGGTGGTTTTTCGGCTAGCCAATTACCAAATTCAGAATCGAGGTCGATCCCCTTAGTCAATGCCATAAGGATGGAGTTAACGTTTGGATTACTAATCTCCGCACATGCAGTATGGAATCTCTCTAAGTAGTGCCCGAGTGTCTCTCCGGGGGCTTGCGTGACACTAGATAGAGTGTTGACATCTTTTGTCCTTGCGACGTGCATGCGGAATTGCTCAACGAATTTTGTGCCCAACTGATCGAATGAAGAGATGGATCGAGGTGGCAATCGAGTGAACCACATAGTAGCGATGCCCCCCAAGGATATGGGAAAACTACGACACTTCACTGCATCGTCGGCTCTGGCAGCGGTCATTGCCCATTCATATTTTAGAATATGTTGGTTGGGGTCGGAGTTCCCTTCGTACATGGGTAGAGTTGGCATCCTGAATCGCCGTGGGGGTTCAGCAGTAAGAATATCGTCCGTAAAGGGAGTATGACTTCGGGAAACTCCCCAATCATCGTTTGTGAATCCTTGACTCTCACAGATCATCTGACGTATCATAGTTGATAGATCCGGCATTTGCGTGTTTTGTGCGGCCTGCATCGGAGTATGATTATGTTCCATTCTTTGGGGTTGGACCGGGTATTGTTGATGGTCCAAATCTCGCCTTCTTGGCTCATAGTCTTCTGGGACGTACGGTTCAGGAGTACGCCCGCTATGATGACGGTCCAGGTCCGACTGATCTTGGGCGTCGACCCCTGGTTCAACCGCAACGTTAGTGGTGCGGTATTCTGCAGTGTGGTGAAGAACGACACCTCCTCGGAAGGAGGGTCCGGTTTGGAAACTGGCTGACGGACCAACTCTCAGTTGCCCAACGGTCAGTGTCGGTTGATTTCCAACGGGTGGCATGCAACTCCCATCTAGCCGGGGTCGTGGAGGCCGGTTATGATAATCAGAGGATGAAGAACTTTCGCTAGATGAGCGAGAAGCATGGTCTCTCGTGGATCTCTTTCGTTTCTGGCGATCCAGCTTGTTGATTAGCTCAGCGTTAGCGCGTAGCTGTTCTTCTAGTTGTTGCCAACTCTGGGTCAGCTCTTGGAGTAGCAACTGCAACACTTGTCGAGTAACCGGACCGGACGGTTTAGAGTGCCCAGTAGCATCCTGATTAGATGGAGGTGGGGGCACAGGATTTTGTCTATCCTGTTCTTCTTGGTTGACAGCGTTTGACGTGGTTCTTGTGCTAACCATCTTGATAGTTGAATTCCTTTCCTAGACTTTGTGCAAATCTGAAAAGAAGGGAAGGAAGTTGGATTTAATGATCTGGATCTCTCTCTTAGATTTATTCAATCCGGTATCGATGACAGATCCAATCAGCAGGAGAAAATCTGGGTTTTCTCAGTGAAAGCACCAAAGTGTTTGCACCAAAATTGGTCACAACACTCTTCGGGAGTCGTTGAAGAGATAATAGTGAAGAATGTTAATTCAAAACAGATATTATCTAACAAAAACTCAAATCAACATTAAAGTAAATGCGTAGACAAGCGATTTATAGTGGTTCGGCGTGTTGCCTACGTCCACCGTGAAGTTTTTTGATGTTTTATTGATTCTTTTTCAATGATTACAAGTTGTTACAGCGATCAACAGCAGGTTACCACTGAAAATTCGAAATCAACAGCTAATATACGATGTGGAGTGATGAAGATCTCAGTCCGGCAGAGTCTGGGCGCTTAAGAGTCGAACGATCCCTTTTCTGTTGGCTCTGGGGCTCTATTTATAGGCGTAGGCTGCTGATATTTCGTTGAAAACTCGGGAGACCACTTCAGGCACGTGAGGGGGCCCACATGCCCGGTCTTAGGAAGTTTGGGCCCACTTTAGCATCAGTTCGAACTCCATTCGAATCGATCAAGAATTCATCCAATCGATGTGAAATTTGGCGTGGACACTCTTCGACATGAATGCAAGCTTCTGTGAAAATTTCGTGGCATTTGGATCAGTGGATTGAGAGATATGATGGATTCGAGATGGGGTTTACTGCGTGGCTGTTTGTTTCGAAGCCATCCATTCGAACCGATGGTTTCGAACCGATGGTGGCACGCGCCTTCGTGGTGACGCGGAGCGCAAACTTCGAACCGACTCGGTTCACTCCGAGTTGACCGCTTCGACTCCATGTATCTCGGCGCGTTCGAACCGATGGATGACACGTCATCGTGGCTGGTTGACCCAGTGGATTCGAATGAAGCTTCATATATGGGTTCGAAGAAGGCTCCAATGATGGGTTCGAACAAGGCTTCACAGATGGGTTCGAACAAGGCTTCATTGATGGCTTCGAACAACCGATTCTTGATGGGTTCGAACTTGTGTTTCTCTGATGTATGCGGGATTTGCACCCTCTCCATGGACATGAGTCCCACCGACTCGAACCAGCTGGATTCGAAGTTGATGGATTTGAAACGAGGCACTCCGATAGGTTCGAAGTCCATCGATTCAAAGGCGATTGATTCGAATGGTGCTTGACGATGGGTTCGAAGACACCTACCGTGATGGGTTCGAAACCAGTGCTTTTCCTATCAAGTCGAATCGATCATAACTTGAGCATATAAACTCGGATTGACTCAAAATTTGAGAAGACGACTTCCATGATCTTTATTGTCACGTCCTATCAATTGTAGTTCAATTCGGACTCGGACAAAATTCAGTGATATCCATAACGAAATGAGGTATGACCGATCTCTGAGACGAACTGTTCTCCATTTTCGATCTATCTTTTGGTATCGCGGCATTGCCAAAAAGCGGGATAACAGGTTCCAAATTAGTTCTTATGTCAAATCATGAAGGTGTTGACATTCATTCATTTCATGTCCGCTCAGCACATGGAAGATGCAACACTTTCTAGACCCTTTCTCTCGATTAGTGGGCTCTCTTCTCGAAAGCTTCTAATAGGGAATTTGCCCCCTAATGCCTACGTATATACTTTCCATTTTTAAGTCAACTTTGAGTAGTTGGGCTCTCTCCTTTGTCATTTCGATCCCCTAGAATCATCGTCAGCTTCACTTTTCGCTTCGTCTTTTCCAAGTCCTACTCTAGAGGACCCCTTGCTATCTAAGACATAAATTTCGGCATCTTCAGCTTCATCTTCAGCGTTAGCATCCCCCTTACATAAATATCTCTCAGCTTCATAGTAAAACTCAGAAAGATCCATTTGTGAATTCCTCTAAAGTGCAGCCTTGAAATCGATCTTGCTTGCGGCTGCAAACACTACCGCCATAAAATCACTGATGAGTCTGGCATATCAAGCATAGCCGCTGCTGCATTGAATCTTTTTATATAACTTCCGAAGGTCTTCTAGGGCCTTGTTTCATATTTTCCAATGTCATCATGTTCTTTGGTTGTGAGACGTGAACTCGGGATTGTCTTAAAACTCTGCCCACTAACTCGGTCCAC
Organism: Allium cepa; assembly: GCA_030765085.1. Classification (NCBI taxonomy): domain Eukaryota; kingdom Viridiplantae; phylum Streptophyta; class Magnoliopsida; order Asparagales; family Amaryllidaceae; genus Allium; species Allium cepa. The sequence goes on along the minus strand of CM060941.1, from coordinate 951,826,997 downwards.
ATGCTAATGGACCTATTCTTCAGCTGTCCAACCCACACTGCTGCCAAAACCCATCAAGTATAATCGAAAGCACCAACCCATTACTCCGCCATAAGCACCCAACACTTCCATATATCAGATATATCTCATTAGATGAATCGTTGGATTGGTCTTTTCGTAGTACATTTCGAACGTAGAAAGCTTGAAATCAAGATGATTTCTCGCATTTCGGATATTAGCAGTAAAGGGGTTTCTGTTTACATCTTCCAAACCCTGATCTATGGGTCCTCCTTTAACCAACCTTCTTACTAATTCAGCAAACCGATTTTCACCATCCAATGAAGGTCTTCATTTGAAAGCGATGTTATGCCCCCACCTTGGCAAGGAAAATTCGACACATACTCCAAGGGTTGGACACTAGTGTTCCACTCTACTCTCCTAGTCTCATTATGTCCTTTGCTCCTCCTGGGTAGCCTTGGAAAATATTCTTCTGCCAGTTGCATAGTATTTGGATTAGCTCTCATACCACTGGTTCTTGTTGTTTCAACAGTCACTCCATTTTTGGCTTTTTTGGTGCCCGCTCCAAAGTTGGTCCCGTCATTGGTGTTGATTGCAAAGTTGACTCCCATATTTCCCCTAAGCATCGGTTGCTCTGGGCATGGACGCAATATTTAATCTCATTCTAATCCAACTCTAGCAGCTCCTGTACTATTTCATAGGTGTTGAATCTCTACGGCTCCTATAATTCCTTATTGTCCCATCCTTTGGAAGACTCCCTCTATCATCTCTTATTGCCTAGCCAAGATTCCATCTTGCATCTCCTTCATTGGCCTTTCCATTTATTCTTTAGCCACATAGTTGGATTGATGAGTATTTCAGGATACTTCCTGACTGCCCTCTGGTTTTGGTTGACTTGCTCAAGTTATAGATCCAGTGTTAGGCCTCATCATTTTTCCCAAATCTCAGCTTCACGTTTCCGGATCTACTTTCTTTCTCAGTGAAAGCACCAAAATATCAAGCCAAAAAAATGGATCACACCCTAGATCGAGTATGAAATCACCGGTGCAAATAATCAGCAATACAAATTTCATATAAACGATAAATAAAAAGCAGAAGTAAGAAAAGAGACAGAATTTTTATAGTGGTTCGGCTGACTATGGCCTACGTCGACTTTAATCAAGCTTTATTATGGTTATACGAGTCAAATATCTTTGTATATCAATAGTTAGTCCTTCGATTTAAGTTACAATGAGTTAGAATAAGTTACAAGAACATGGGTTGAATGAAGACTCATGGTAACCCCTTGATGACTGTTGTGAAGGAGAAGAAAGTTGAAGTGAAGGAATTCCAGTAGAGTAATGGTAGCTCTCTACCCAAAAATGGTCCATCTCTAGCTGCAGGTAGGTGAGTATTTATAAGGAAATTCAGTGAGTATTCAGCCAAAAGTCCAAGTGTAGAAGAGTCCAGTTATTGTGCCAAGTCATCACCAAAAATCTCAAATCAATCCGATTCATTTCTATGAATCGCTATCTATCCATAGAGAATGTATTGCTAGCTATCCATCAACCTAACATATATATCTACTAGAAGCCTTTTACTTTGTGCTACGAAGGAGCCCAGAAAGTTTGAGGGAGATCCTACCTATCCTAATTGATTGCTAGCTATCCATAAAAGATGGATGGCTAGCCATCCATAGTGGGTAAATCGTTAACTATCCATCCACTTAGCATATTTTTGAGTGATCTTTATTTGGTTGTCTTCCTATCTTATATTTAAGTGTTTTATCCAAATATTAAGCCGTTTGGATTTAGTTTGATCATCCGTCTTCATGGATCATCTGGTCTTGAAGAATCATCCACAACTCACTCAATACTTAACCAAATCACATGAAAGTTGACGTATGCAATGTAGATGAGTTGGAGAACCCCCCCATGGAACAAAGATCATGGGGCACACTCCTTATAGGTCGGACCTGATGGATCAAACTGGCCTAATTCAAAGAAGAATCATCGATAACTATTTAAAAACTTAACGAAACTATGTGTAACTTTGTATGTACTCTCTCTAGAGTTTATGGGACCTATCGTTAAAATTTCAAATGGTGATGCCTACTTTATATGGATCGTTAGCAATCAATCTAGTTATGTCACTAGCGATCCATCAAACTACCTCCAAATAAGGGCATTTTTTGTGATCCTTTTTTACGATCTCTAAGTGTTCTCTAAAAATTTCAAGTCAATTGGACTCTGTATGAGTTCTCTAAGTCCATTTTAAGTTAGCTGCTTTTGTCAAACAACATAAATCAGCTGAGTCTTCACTTCTCAAGCTAGATTGTTTGGCATGTTATGAAACCAGAAAAGTATGCTTAGAGATGGTAATAAATCATGATGCAAGAGGTTTGGACGACTCATTATGCTTCCCTATGGAACGCTAGCGATCCATGGGTAATGGATCGCTAGCGATCCATCTACTTAGTATTTTATTGGTCGATTTTCCTTGGGTCGTGTTGACATGTTTGCTTGGTTATTTTGGTTGAGTCTTGAGTTATTCTAAAAAAATATGAATGTTCTAACTCCTATTGAATTCTGAAGGGTTAAAAACTTGGTTAACATCATTCATACTTAATATATATCTATTTATTACCCATATACATAAACCCAAACCAAAACCAAACGAGAGACTGATGACATATCTGCTCACTGCAAGAGCCACATATGGTCTATATAACATTACTCCAACAGCCATCGGTTACCATTACCTCTACCCTCTCAGCATTGTGACAATGATCCACCGTAGGCTCAACAACACATGGCCTCTTCAGCCATGGCAATTGACATGTGCCTCTATGATAACCGACCGGTGGCGTATGAGACAAAAGGGGCAAATAAATACCTATTGTATGATATGCATCAAATGCCATTACATCAATGATGTCACAAATCCGAGGCATCATCCATGAGCAAAGAATATCTAAATAAATGACACAATGGCCACTCATACCACCTCACGTTACAAATCCATTTATTTAGTGCTCACATAAAATACTCTCTCCTTCCATATTCTATATAGTGGGTCCGATGAATAACTGAAAAAGCACTACCGAATGCCCCATCCCAAACGATATTACTAATATTTTTATTTGGATTTCTTGCTACATAGAATTAAACAAAATCATGCAGAAAGATGTCATCACCATTGGAACACGTCTAATTTTTGATAATATTATTCAAGAGATTTAATTAGTTAAATTAAATAAAATAATGTAAATATTAGAGTGATAAGGGGATTAAGATTTGAATAAATAATTAGAGGTCGTGCTTAAATTAAACAAATGGTCATATAACGGTTTTATATGTTAATTAGAAGAGTAAATAACGTAAGGGCATTTAGGGTAATTGCACGCCATAACACCTTAGTACCTTGAACCCATGTATCCTTCCATTTTCAGGTTCATTTTTCTAAAAACACAAAATGAAAACAAAGGATAGAGGATCCACCCATTAATAGAGAAATATAAAGGGAGAAATTAAATCAAGAGCTAAGGAATTAAAGCAAGGGAATTAATCTCAATCAAATCTCTAAGTACTTATCCTAATTAAGGTGAATAATAATCTAAATCTTCCCAATTTTGTTTTATAGTCACTGACTTTTGCATTTGAGATTAAATTCATTAATTGATTGATGTTATGCCTAGATTTTTATATGGTTGATTTAAACAAAATAGTTGATAATCATTTTACACGGTTTTAAGGGTAAAACCAATGATAATGAATTTAGAATGCCATGAGGAAATTATATGTTATTAAAATAGGAATTTGGAAATGGGTTTTAATTTTTGTAATTTTCCAAGCTATGGAAAATTTAATATGAATTTCCTAAGGAAAATATGAATAAATTGGGTTTAAATTCAATTTTGGTTATTTTACAAAGAAATTAGGACTGGAATTTTTATATGTTAAACAACATATTAAAAGTGAATTTCTATAATTTTTGGGGATTTTTCCAAAGTAAATTACCTTAGAAATTAAATTATTTTAGAAGAATGACTTTATTGCATATTAGTTTTGCTTAATGGAAGGGCATATTTGTTAAATTATTTTTTGATTTAGATCTGAAATTATGAGGCAGCTATTTGAAAAAGAATTTGAAAAGTTTAAGCCAAATAATTAAATGTTTACAAAGAGGCAAATTAGTCATAAAGTAATAACTATAAATAGTATTAATTTAGTCTTTAGTTAGAAAAGTCAGTTCGGCCTCTCTCAGAAGCACCTTTCGACCCTGTGCTTCCACTTCAATCGAGTCGAAACCAACCTAGCTGAAACCCACCAAGTTGAAACCAATACGCAAGGTATTGCGATGATGGTGCATAGTGAATTGGAGGAAGGAGGAAGGCATGGTGTCAAAACCATTGCTTTCGATGTGGTCGAAACCTTTATTTCACTTTAAAATGATAAGCACCTGCCTTGTTTTAGTAAAAAAAATCGAAGGTGCCAAAACATATGCTTTTGAGTAGGTCTTCGAAATAGCTTTCGAAGAGAGTTTCCATGTTTTAGTTTAAAGTATAATCTTTCGAATGAGTACCCTTATTTGTAAAAAAAAAATGCTTTCGAAACGAGTGGTTTCGACCCAGTCGAAATCCTGCTCCCAATCTATGCCTTTCAATTTCATTTAAGTCATCATTTCTTTTGAAAGGTAGTGTTTATTTTATACCTGAACTAAGCCACTTCCTAAAAGCTTTCTAAAGAGTTTTGAGGTTCAAAGGCAATGGCTCCGAAGGGGGTTTCAAAGCCACGCTTCAATGTTTTACTTAAAGGTTTTGAGCTTTTGAAAGGATGGTTCCGAAGCCATTAATTTTTCCCCAAGACAATTTTATATAGAGATTAATGGTTTCAAAGGAAGTACTTTTGCATATATTCACTTTGACCCAAAAGATAATTTTGACGAAAAACCCAATGTTTTCAAATAGATACTTTCAAAAGTTTTCGAAAGGGGCACTTTCATTGGTTTCGAAGCTATGCTTCTAAGAGTTAATAAGTAATGCTTTAATATTTTTGAAAGGTATATTTTAGTGTTTTGAAAAGAATATTTAAATGCTTTTGAAAGAGGTTATTCAAAGGTTTGGAAAGTAATATTTTAAGGTTATGAAAGCCTTAGTTTTCAAAACAAATAACCAAATCTCATTTTAAAGGAAAACCATGGCATAAGTAAAGATTTTTGAAATGACTTTAAGTATGGAGTTTTTTAAGAAGCTTTCCTTAATTAATAGGTTAAAGGGATTAAACAAGTTTTATATAAAATGGATTCAAGGATACTAAACCATAGGTTTTGGTGTTATTATGTTATTATGTTTGTTTCTTCATACATACATACATATGTGTGTGTGTGTGTGTGTGTATGTATATATATTCATATTGTAATGGATCCATAACTGTATTTTGGGGAAGTGTAGAATAACCAGCTAGGTTGTCCCAGTAGTGAATATAAATTAAATTAACTCATCAATGAGTAGAATTGCATCCGGGAGTTCAGATACACCAGAATGTAGGATGCCCACATATGGATTAAAGAAGTTGTCAAATAGACAGGTTCATAGTAAGCGCATGAAACCTAGTTTAGGAAAATTTATTAGCAGAAGCCAATAATTTCATAACAAACCCATGAAAACTATGATTACAAAGAGTTATTAACAAGAGCCAATAGGTTTATAGTGAACCCATGAAAACTGTATCCAGATTAAGTTATTGACATAAGTCAATAGGTTCCCAGTCAACCCATGAAAATTAGGACAAGAGGGAACTTATTGGAGTTATCAATAGGTTCAGGGAGAACCCATGGAACACTGAAGTTATTGGTAGGGGCCAATAGGTTCTTAGTGACCCCATGAATCCTATAAAACCGGACATGTATTCCATCAGTGTTAAACAAATTATTAGTTAGCCCATGAAAGCTATTAGGTTAATAGTGATCCTAGAAACTATAACTAAGAGAAATAGTCAAAATGAATGGGGATGGAAAATCCATGATTGATTTACTTGTCTTCATATCATCGAATATTTTAAATTTCTATATTTTAACCATTGTCGATGTAGGAACACAGTATGTGGGTTTATAAAGTTTATAGATAAGATAACAGTGAGAGGAAAACTTGTTCCTCTAAGTGGCATAGTCTCACTAGATATATAAATGGTTTGAAATGGTAGATTATTATTCGTACCAGGCTATGTGTCTCACTCGAAGTTTATGTTTCCCCTTAAACTCTTGGATGCTCAATTGATTTTGAGTAATTTAAGAGTTGAGGATTTTCAAGTACTCCTTACACGAATAAGCTTTTAGAGACATGCAGGTGGCAATCTAGCCGGTATGGGTTCCTTTCCATTTTAATTCCATTGCGTTTTTGGTTGTAAAGGCAAATTTGTTTTATTGTCTAGTTATATACTATGATCATCCAAGGGGCATCTTCATATGTCGCTCTTGGAGTATGATGTAATAATTGTATTTTAAATGAATATGGTTCTCGTGTTGGGATTATGTAATGAACTTGAAATGTTTAAATTGGAAATGTGAATGTTGTTTGATGATTTTATTTCTTTTTATAGATCCACGTGTTTCTGCAATATCAAAACATTACCGAATTTGGTCACCGAGGATTAATAACTATGGATGACTTCAACATCCATAGCCATTTGTTTTGGGTCTTCAAGGCAGGGATGTTACAAGTTGGTATTAAAGCATAGGTTTATGGTAACTCAAAATAAATTTAAACCTAAAGTTTTTTCAACACAAAATCCAATGAACCAGAAAATAAGATCGGGATTTGGGTTAATGCTACAGTAATGTACTTATATTTGATATATATATGTATGTATGTGTATGTAATAAGTATTTCTCGCTATCTTCGACCGTTCTTCGGTATCTTACTAAGGCTTGTATGCGGATTTATGAGAAAGAAGACATGGAGGAAAGAAACGGAAGAGGAAGTCTCAATGGAGGAAGCACCACAACCAATGGAAAAACACGACCCATTAGGAGGAACCTGTTCAACAGATTAATGCTAACCAAAATGTTGATGCCGATATGGGTGCTGGAAATCCACCTGTAGACATTGGGACAATGTATCGTTTCTTCGGCAATCTGATGTAAGCAGAAGCTGTTGTGGATGTCGTTGGAAATCTTGGAGGAGCTAATCATGTGGTTCTAGATGGGAATAATTATGCTATGCTGAGTAGAGATCATACCAGTCTCGGTGGGAAGCCATTTAAGGGAATGACAGATGCCTTAGAGGTAGAGAAATGGTTGTTGCATTGCAAGAGAATCTTTGCTGATTTGGGTTTGGATGATGGCCAAAAGAGGAGGTTGGCCTCTAGGAAGTTCAAGGGTCAACACTTCATTGGTGGAGAATGTTACTACCGGAGTTTCGAAGGAGGAATTGACATGGGAATATTTTCGAAGGAGATTTGATCAAAGGTTTTTTCTGAGGTGATTAAGTCAGCATTGTTGAGAAAATTTATGGATATGGTGCATAAGGAGATGTCGGTTGTTGATTATGACATTAAGTTTGATGAGTTATCCCGTTATAGGTATGCTACTATAGGCACCATTATCTAAAGAAATGAGAAGTTTATTCAGGGATTGAGGCCCGAGATAGCTAGGGCGACCCTGCCACATCACCCTGATCCTAGTAATGTAGTTGTACTAGAGAGATTTGAGATTTTTTATTGATGATATGCTCGGATTCTGATATGGATGATTTAAACAAAACAGCTAATAATCGTTTTACATGGTTTTAAGGGTAAAACTGATAATAATGAATTTCAATGCCATGAGGAAATTATATGTTATGTAAAATATGATTTTGGAAATGGGTTTTAATTTTTGTAATTTTCCAAGCTATGGAAAATTTAACATGAATTTCCTAAGAACAATATAAATAAATTAGATTTATATTTTATTTCGGTTATTTTACAGAAAAATTTGGGTCTGGAATTTTTATATGTTAGACAATGTATTGAAAGTCAATTTCTATAATTTTTGAGGATTTTTCCTCAGCGATTTACTATGAAAATTAAATTATTTTGGAAGGACTTTATTGCTTCATTAGTTTTAATTAATGGGAGGACTTATTTGTTAAATTAATTTTTGATTTAGATCTAAAATTATGCGACAGTTATTTGCAAAAGAACTTGAAAAGTTGAGGCAACTAATTAAATGTTTACAAATATTTGGGTTAGTTATAAAGTAATTACTTTAAATAGCATTACTTCAGTCTTTATTCAGAAAAGTAGGTTCCGCTTCTCTCAGAAGCGCCTTTCGACCCTGTGCTTCCACTTCGACCAAGTCAAAACCAACCAAGCCAAAACCCATCTAGTCGAAACCAATACACAAGGTATTACAACGATGGTACTTAGTGGATTAGAGGAAGCTAGAAGGCATGGTGTCGAAAACATTTCTTTCGATAGGATCGAAACCATTGTTTCACTTTAAAATATTAAGCACCTACCTTTTTTTAATAAAAGTTTTCATAGGATTCGAAACATATGCTTTCGAAAGGGTCTTCTAAATAGCTTTCGAAGAGGGTAGCCATCTCTTAGTTTAAAGTATAAGCTTTCGAATGAGTAGCTTTATTTATAAAACAATGCTTTCAAAAAGGGTGGCTTCGATCAAGTCGAAACCTGCTGCCATTCTTATGAATTTCGAATGTATTGAGGTCATCAATGATTTTGAAAGGTAGTGTTTGTTTTATACTTGAACTAAGCTACTTCTTAAATGCTTTCGAAAAGGTTTTGAGGTTCAAAGTAAACGGCTCCTAAAGGGGGTTTAGAAGCAATCCTTGAATGTTTTACTTAAAGGTTTTGAGCTTTCGAAAGGATGGTTCCGAAGCCATCAATTTTTCCCCAAAATAATTTTGTATAATGATTAAAGGTTTTGAAAAGGGTACTTTCACATATATTCACTTTGACCCAAAAGATAATTTGAGGAGAAACCTAATGGTTTTGAAAGAGATACTTTTAAAAGGTTTCGAAATGGGTGCTTTCTGGCTTCGAAGCTATGCTTCTAAAAGTTAATAAGTAATGCTTTAACACTTTTGAAAGGTAAATTTTAGTGTTTTGAAATGAAGATTTAAATGCTTTCGAAGGAGCTTATCCAATGGTTTCATAAGTAATGTTTTAAGGTTTTGAAAGCCTTAGTTTTCAAGACAAATAACCCAGTCTCATTTTAAAGGAAAACCATAACATAAATAAAGCGTTTTGAAATGATTTTAAGTACGGTGTTTTTGAAGAAGTTTTTCTTAATTAATAGGTTAAAGGGATTAACGAAGTTTTATATAAAATGATCTAAAGGATATCAAAGCACATGTGTTGATATTATTATGTTATTATGTTTGCTTCTTCATATATATACATATGTATATATATATATATATATATATATATATATATATATATATATATATATATATATATATATATATATATATATATATTGTAATGGATGCATAACTGTAATTTGGGGAACTACATAATAACTAGCTAGTTTGTCCCTGCAACGACCCGTAAATTTCGACAATTTAATTTATTAATTTAATAGGATTTTCTAATTAATTTTTAATAGAAGTAATAAAGAGGGTAAATTTATATTGAAATGAAGGCTAAAATAAAATATATGAATGGTAATTAAAGCCTTTATTTGTAATATGAATAAAATTTCAATAAATAAAATGGTAAGTATTGTACCTGTATATAAGGAGAATTGAATAAATCCTATTTATTGGAACCTTGTTTATTGATATGCAAATGTATAATAAATGAGTTATTGCAAGAGATTGAAACTTAAATAGAATTCTAAATAATGAATAGTGGAAAGGATTATACTGGTGTATAATTTAATGCGAGAAAGGAAAGTATTTAATTGATTTTGTAATAAAAACATTTAAACGAAAATTGGAATAAATGTATATAATGAGAGTTGTTGAAATAATTGTTGTAGAGAATAAATTACAAATGTTATAAATTGTATAATGGTGACAACTATTGTTCGTTACCAATGCATTTAATTAATAGTGATTAAATGTAATTAATCATTGCCATTTGTAAGATTAAGAAAATAACTGAAAATTTTGAAGGTAAAATCAATAGAAAGGTTAACTATATGCATAAGATGGAAAGTTGAATAAAATTCTAATAAATGATAATAATGGAAAATGTATACAATCAATGTAGGTAATTAGTAATTACAATGTTGTTGAATGTAATAAACTTTTCTTTGTTGATAATTTATAACATAACGGAAAGAGTAAGTGTACTCATTAGAATATTAATTGCAATTGGATAGAGATTTTAAGTAACAATGTTAATGCAATATAAGTAATGCTAATTTAAGTCAATAATAAGGAATTGGGATAAATTCAAAATGTATAACATATGACTTGTAACATATATTATAAATTACCTGGTTATTTGTTAATGGAATTAGAAATTGTAATGAGGGATAATAAAATAAATGAAGGTTACACAATGGAAAATGAAATAACGTTTGTTTAAATATTGAGTAATTATAGGATGGTATTTATAATAAGAGTTGCTTTAATAATTATGTTTAATTGTGAAATTAATACGGGAAGATGTAAAGTAATAACTAGGGAAGTAATACGTTAAAAATTAAATATAACCTAAACTTAATTGTAAGTAAATCAAGGTGATAAAATTTATGAATTATAGAATTTGAATTTTAATAGTGAGTTAATTTATATAATTTATAATAGTTGGATTTATTGCAAATGAATAAAAATCATATATGTAATTATTACGTTAATTTAAAAATTAAGTTGAAAACTGGAAATATTTATGTGATAATTTTTAATCCAACGGTAAACCCTTTTATTTGAAATTTATGAATGGAATAAATATAGGTTAAATCAATTAAAAGGAAATTTTGGAAATTTATCTATAATTTTGAATTTTTTTTGAAATTGAAGATTTATATTGATTTAATCTTTAATAAATTGACATTTAAAATTGTTAAATCATTTTGAATGTTTGAGAATTATAAAGTGATAAAAATTTCCAATTCTAAAACTGAAATATAAAAATTGGATTTATTTACTAATTCTTAATTTATTAATTAATATAAAAATAGCCATTTTGGTCACGGACTCGGATTTCAACGAAACAGTTTCATCGGATCAGGGTTTCAAGTTTCGTAGCGATCGGACTTGTCGTTTGATCATACGAACGTGAAACGCCTTGTAATCGATTTAATTGAAATCAATTTGAAATCAATTTAAAAATATTGATTTCAGCATAACTTCTTCATACGATCGAATTTGGGCATGAAACTTTTTCCATCACGTTCAGAATATTTTAAAACACCTATTTGGATATATGGGTTTAAGAAATTTCGTTCTAGAGTCGAAACAGGCTTTTTGGGCCAATTATCGTTCAGCACGTTTGTTTATCAGATCCATCTACTCTATTTCTAACCTACTTATATAAACCTAGTTATAAACCCTAGCCTCCATCTATTCTCATTTATTTATGCCTTCATTTTTCCTCAACTCCTCCTTTCCATTGGATTCAAACCCTAGATCCAAATATTGTTCCAAACCAAATTCAAAGTCAAAAATTCAGATTCCTCAGAAAAATTCCAAAAAATTATATGTTGATGATCTCGATGAGTGTAATCCCATTGTGGTATTCGTTTTTCAATTTGGGCTGTAGTTTGGCCAGTAATTTTGCCTTTTGTTTCGGCCGTTCATCACGGCATGATCAACGATGATGGACCGTCAAATTGACGGCATAGATGGAGGGAGATGATTGTGCGTAGCACATCCATGCTGGCCGTTTGTCGAGTTAACGGTTGATTCATCGTAATAATTCGATTAGGGTTCTAAAGTGGCGGCAGCGCGTGGCGTTAGGGGTGGCCGGAAGTGAAGCGAAGGGTGTTGGGGGGTGCGGCTCGTCGTGACAAGAAGGATGGTGGTGGTCGGCGTTCGTGGCATGGTCTGGGTTGAGGGCGGCGGCCGGTCAAAGCACGGTCAAAAGTGGGTGCGTGCGGTTCGAAACGTGAAATCCTGTAGATGGTGAACGCGTGAGTCAAGGGGAGAAGATAGAGTGACGTGGCAAGTATTTAGGTTAGTTTTATTTTAATTTTATTTTAGATTTCAAATCGTTTAAATCAAATAACTTTTGCATACATGATCTAATTGACATGCAATTTTTTTGTTAGGATCATAATAAAATTCCAGATCTGTTGACGCTGGTTTGGGCGTATTTGGAGACTGTCAAATTTTTGGGTTTAAATTGAATTTAAATTCAATTTAAATTCAAAAGGTGAGTGTTTTAACCCATTCACAACTTCTAAAATTTCTTATGTTTGTTAAATTAATTTAAGATATGAGTAGAAATTTATTTATGACTGTTTTGCATATTTTATTCATCATCTCAGTTAAATCGCATTTATTTAATTTAACCGCTAATTTAATTTATTATTGCACATAAATTGACAGTTAAAATTTATTTATTTTGCATATAAACTGCTAGTGAAACCGTTATTTATTTATTTATTTTGAATATAAACTGTTCGTTGATACATGTTATATTTTATATGCTCTATTGATGTTTGTTTAAATTGATGATGATTGAAATAAAATTGGTTGATGATTGATATTGGGTGAATGGATGATTTGTTCTATATTATATAAACTGCAAGTTATTATGCATTCTCATTTCATTCGGGATTGCGGTTTGAAATGATATACAACCACATTTTTTTTAAAATTGCGGATTGAAATGATAAATATCTGTATCACTTGACCATAGGATAGAAAATTATATACAGGCACCGCGGTATATATATAAAATTATTTTTGAAGTAATTTCTATAGTTTGGATAGGATACGGTTAGTAAATATAAAATTTGATGTTATATAAATCATATCTTATATTTACATATATAGTTAAATTATTGAATTTAAGCTATGTGTGAATTTGTTAAATTAAAATAAATAAATTGAATAATGGAGTTTGATTATTTTATATTATATGATTAAGTACATGTTACGATATTGAAAATATATAGAGTTTTAAATGATTTAAAAAAAAATTAAGATTGGGAGTTAAATTGAAAAGTTTATTTGGAATTGAGCTTAATTAAGAATTTTACTTCATAAGTTGATGTAAAATTTATTAAATTGAAATTTAAAAAGGGTATGATATTTATAACTGAAATTGTATTCAAGGTGAATTAAATGAATATTTCCAGTATAAATAAATTGAAGGAAATTTTCTTTTATAAGTAATTTGAGTTTTACTTAAATGATTACGGGTTTATTAGGCAATTATTTCAAACTAAATAATAGGACTTTAAATTGTTGAATAGAAATTTCCAACCTTAGTTCCAATTGTTTAATATTAAAAGTTTGAAATATATTGAAACTGAAGTGGTTATTGAAACTAAAAGCGATTTTGAAATCTACGGATTTTGACTTAATTTTAAATAAAATAAATTATAAGTCGCGGAAATTATTTTATTTTATTTTTCAAAAATTTTAAATGCAAACTATTTTATTCTATATACCGTTTGAATACCCAAACCATCCAAGTTTTAGAAGTTATGGGATAAAGCTATGAATTTTCATATTATGGTTTGAAAGTTATAATTCAATATTTGGTTTCCAATTTTTATAAATTTTAAAGCAATATGATTTTGGAAAAGAAACATATTTGAAATAGAATGATATTATATTCATTTGGGTTTTGTAAAAATAATATCAAACGAGTTTGCTTTGAAATGGAAAGGATATCGTATTTATATGGTTTTGAAATAGATATTTTATTCTGGTTTTGAAAGTATAATTATTTTTAAATGACCGCGGTGTTATAATAACGTTTGGCTGTTGAAGAGACCGGGATCGGAAGTTGTCATACTCTCTGCCAACTTCGAAAACTACTTTAACAACCGTGTACGCGGTGCAGATTCCAAAATGAAGTAGGTTAGTGGCGGCGTTTCCTGTAAGGTAAGTACGTGGACCCAACTCCCGTGAGTTGGCATAAGGTGGCTAAAACAGGAGCGATTCACGGTTTAATAAGGTAGCACCTTTGATCGGACACATCCCTTCGATATTATACTTCGGCTTTTGGATTGATTCGGTGGCCACTTTTGATTTCTTTGATTTGGGGGTGTGGCTCGAGGTGGGCAGTAGCTACGGCTATGCGTTACCACCGACCCGGAAGCGTAATTGGTATATCTACCCTGGCATTGCCTAATTGTGCCGTGACCTACCCTAGCGTGCCTTATACGATTTTGGCTTTGCACCATACCTATGGAGTGCCCTCTGACGAAGCCCAGTACGGGGGAGATTACGGTACTGTATAGACTATGGGAATATATTTTGTGTTAAGGGCTATATGGGTAACCCTTTAACGCTATATAAAAGTAAGTTTATGTTATAGATAGACACTATTATAATAGTGCAATATACTACATAGTAAATAGTTTAATGGATCCTTAGGAGATGTAAATCCCGAGCATCTCTTGAGTTACTGCACTCATATTTATTTATGTTAATTAAACTCACATAAGATCTTTTAGTTCTGACTCGAGTGTTTTTGTCTTTTCAAATTCGCTCGGGTCAGTCCGAGCGTTTTAGGATCGAAGACTTTAGATCTGGAGGGACGAAGACGGAGATTTCTACTATTATTATTAACTATATTCCACTACACTATTTAATTCCGCTGCATTGATTATGATTGGTATGTGAACTCTGATATTTATTGTATAAAGATGAATCAAATGTTTGTAAACAGTTTATGAACTGTACATTTATTATTATATTTTATCCTTCTGCTGTAAGAGTTTAGTTTTTTTTCTTTCCCTGTTTTTTCTTATTTACGCCCATAACAATCCGCCCTTCCGTATAGTTTGAATTGGTACATGTGTCGATTTAAAGCGTGCGAAAAGGCGGGACATTACATCTGGTATCAGAGCTTTGGTTTAGCGATAAACCTTAGCTTTGTGGGGTCAGACTCTTTATTAATAGTGTAGTAATACCCTATGGGAGTCACTGAGAGTATATATATGAGAGAGCGTATTTGTTAATGTTATGAAAAGTTTTAATATTGTGTTAATCTGTTTCGTTTTGTATCTATAAATTCTAGTTGATGCGTGGGACGCTATGACATCAATAGGGATTTCTAATAGGACAGACCGACATAGTATTTGTTTGTAATATAGGTGAATGAAATAATTTTGCCTATTATATTTTCTATATATAAAATAAAACTTTTCTAATGATATCAATATTTGGCTGCAATAGGGGTTGTTAGGTTATAAAGTGTATAAATAATAATAGAAATAAGATTGAAAAATAAAATAAATGAAAATTTGGAAATTTAGAACATAAGTTCCGGGGTTTTGAAATTTTTCGAATAAATTTTGGAATATAATAATATTGTTTATAAGTAATTTTTTGATACAAATATTTCAATATAATTCGGAAGAAATGTTTTAAATAAGATTTTGGAGAAAATAAGTTTGTACTGTCCTCTCTGTCCCTGGAAAATAATTTCGGTGATGGTGGCCGCATCATCGACTTTCATTTTCGAGTTTGGAAGAGGGAACGCCACTGTAGTAGTTTTACTGCAGATTCATTTTGGAAAATATATAAATTTTGAATTGTTTTAAATATAATTAGTGATATATAAATTGAAGAATATAGTTATCTATTGTTTTAAAATAAATTGAAATTTTAACCCGGTATTAAATTCTTAAATTTCCATTAATTAATTATTTCAATTAGTGTAGTGAAATGAAAGGTAAGAAATTAATAATTGAAACCTCTAATTTAGGTAAGAAATTTAAGGTTAAGTTATAAAGGAAATAAAAAGGAAGTTGAAATTGTAACTTATAAGGAAAAGATAAAAATTTATTGAACAATGAATTAATAAAAAGGAAATGAAACAAACTTGTATAACTTTCAAATTACACCCTTAAATAACATATATATAACTTACCAAATATTAAAAGTTAAAATGTTTAATAAGAGATTGTAATAGAATATTATACAAATAGAAATTTAAAATAATGAAAGTATTCAATGAAATTGCTATTAAATGAGAATTTAATGTTTAAACTTAAGTTATAATTGAAATTTTACCAAGTAAATATAATGAAAGGTAAGTATGACAATAGATGATTATAAACTTAAGTGATTAAAGTGTAAAAAAAAAGATGAGGTCATGCAATTATAAATGAATGTAATATAATAAAGAGAAATTGTAAACTTAAGAAAAAGGGTTGAAGTTATTTCTAAATAAAATTGAAAGAAATAAATGAAAAAAAAAAAGATAAACCGTATATGAATGAAAATAATCACTGAATGAATGAAAGAAGGATTTAAACAACTAATGTATGAAATAAAATTAATAATAAGTTAATTTGATTTGTTAGTTGGAATTGTGGTTGTTTGGTTATGGTTGTTTGGGTATGGAGATTCAAAATTGTTTGGATATAAAATATAACCTATTTAGTTTATCTAAGGCTATTGAGTAAATAATGCACTTGATGGTTTATTCTTCATTCCGTACAATTTAAAAGTTTTAAACCCGAATAACTATTTGTTTGTTTGATTGAATGGTTGTTTTGTATTTGTTGTGTATGCTGTTTGTGAAATTGATGGTTGTCGTGTTGTCTTGTTGTTAGCGATTGAAACCGCATAAATATTTCACTTTATATAAATTGTTACCCCTTTGGAGTTTATAAGTGAAAATGCATGTTATGCAAGCAATTGCTACTGCTTTTGGTTTCATAAATTAAGTGTAAATTGCCCGACCAATAGGTACATTTTCGGATTACGGTTTATAGCGATATTTTATATATTTTCTCGTGTTGGGATATAATATTTTGGATATTATATGTGATATTTTGTTATATTTAATATTTTATTTTCTCCCGAGCCTCTCCGTACAAAGGAGACTCTGCCAAAATTTTCCGTAAATTGGGAACTTAGAAATATTTTGAAAATGTTTTCCGAAAATTGAGATATTTTATCTAAATTAACTAATTTTATAAATTTAATTGCTTATAAAGTTAATGTATGAATAAAGTATATTGATTTCTTAGTTCTTCGTTTCCCTTCTTTTCCTTTTCGGGGACGAAAAGTTTTGAGTGGGGGAGTGTGTAACGACCCATAAATTTCGACAATTTAATTTGTTAATTTAATAGGATCTTGTAATTAATTTTTAATAGAAGTAATAAAGGGGGTAAATTTATATTGAAATGAAGGCTAAAATAAAATATATGAATGGTAATTAAAGCCTTTATTTGTAATATGAATAAAATTTCAATAAATAAAATGGTAAGTATAGTACCTGTATATAAGGAGAATTGAACAAATCCTATTTATTGGAACCTAGTTTATTGATATGCGAATGTATAATAAATGAGTTATTGCAAGAGATTGAATCTTAAAGAGAATTCTAAATAATGAATAGTGGAAAGGATTATACATTTGTATAATTTAATGCGAGAAAGGAAAGTATTTTATTGATTTTGTAATAAAAACATTTAAATGAAAATTGGAATAAATGTATATAATGAGAGTTGTTGAAATAATTGTTGTAGAGAATAAATTACAAATGTTATAAATTGTATAATGGTGACAACTATTATTCGTTACCAATGCATTTAATTAATAGCGATTAAATGTAATTAATCATTGCCTTTTGTAAGATTAAGAAAATAACTGAAAATTTTGAAGGTAAAATCAATAGAAAGGTTAACTATATGCATAAGATGGAAAGTTGAATAGAATTCTAATAGATGATAATAATGGAAAACGTATACAATCAATGTAGGTAATTAGTAATTAGAATATTGTTGAAAGTAATAAACGTTTCTTTGTTGATAATTTATAACATAACGGAAAGAGTAAGTGTACTCATTAGAATATTAACTGCAATTGGATAGAGATTTTAAGTAACAATGTTAATGCAATGTAAGTAATGCTAATTTAAGTCAATAATAAGGAATTTGGATAAATTCAAAATGTGTAACATATGGCTTGTAACATATATTATAAATTACCTGCTTATGTTTTAATGGAATTAGAAATTGCAACGAATGATAATAAAATAAATGAAGGTTACACTAATGGAAAATGAAATAACGTTCGTTTAAATGTTGAGTAATTATAGGATCGTATTTATTATAAGCGTTACTTTAATAATTATGTTTAATTGTGAAATAAATACGGGAAGATGTAAAGTAATAACTAGGGAAGTAATACGTTAAAAATTAAATATAACCTAAACTTAATTGTAAGTAAATCAAGGTGATAAATTTATGAATTATAGAATTTGAATTTTAATAGTGAGTTAATTTATATAATTTATAATAGTTGGATTTATTGTAAATGAATAAAATCAAATATGTAATTATTACGTTAATTTAAAAATTAAGTTAAAAACTAGAAATATTTATGTGATAATTTTTAATCCAATGGTAAACCCTTCTATTTGAAATTTATGAATGGAATAAATATAGGTTAATTCAATTAAAAGGAAATTTTGGAAATTTATTTATAATTTTGAATTTTTTTTAAATTGATGATTTATATTGATTTAATCTTTAATAAATTGACATTTAAAAATTGTTAAATCATTTTAAATGTTTGAGAATTATTAAGTGATAATAATTTCCAATTCTAAAACTGAAATATAAAAATTGGATTTATTTACTAATTCTTAATTTATTAATTAATACAAAAATAGCCATTTTGGTCACAGACTCGGATTTTGACGAAACCAGTTTCATCGGATCCGTATTAGTGAATTATTGTAGGCTTTCAAGTTTCGTAGCGATCGGACTTGTCGTTTGATCGTATGAACGCGAAACGCCTTGAAATCGATTTAATTGAAATCAATTTGAAAATATTGATTTCAGCATAACATCTTCATACGATCGAATTTGGGCATGAAACTTTTTCCATCGCGTTCAGAATATTTTAAAATACCTATTTGGATATATGGGTTTAACAAATTTCGTTCCGGAGTCGAAACGGGCTTTTTGGGCCAATTATCGTTTAGCACGTTTGTTTATCGGATCCATCTACTCTATTTCTAACCTACCTATATAAACCTAGTGATAAACCTATAGCCTCCATCTATTCTCATTTGTTTGTGCGTTCATTTTTCCTCAACTCCTCATTTCCAATGGATGCAAACCCTAGATCCAAATATTGTTCACAACCAAATTCAAAGTCAAAAATTCAAAGTCCTCATAAAAATTCCAAAAAATTATATGTTGATGATCTCGATGAGTGTAATCCCCTGGTGGTATTCGTTTTTCGATTTGGGTTGTGGTTTGACCAGGAATTTTGCCTTTTGTTTTGGCCGTTCATCACGGCATGATCAACGATGATGGATCATTAAATTGACAACATAGATGGAGGGAGATGATCGTGCGTAGCTAATCCATGTTGGCCGTTTGTCGAGTTAACGGTTAGATTCGTCGTAATAATTTGATTAGGGTTCTAAAGTGGCGGAGGCACGTGGCGTTAGGGGGTGGCCGGAGGTGAAGCGAAGGGTGCTGGGGGGTGTGGCTCGTCGTGACGAGAAGGATGGTGGTGGTCGGCGTCCGTGGCATGGTTTGGGTTGAGGGCGGCGGCCGGTCAAAGCACGGTCAAAAGTGGGTGTGTGCGGTTCGAAACGTGAAATCCTGTAGATGGTGAACGCATGATTCAAGGGGAGAAGATAGAGTGACGTGGCAATTATTTAGTTTAGTTTTATTTTAATTTTATTTTAGATTTCAAATCGTTTAAATCGAATAACTTTTGCATACATGATCCGATTGACACACAATTTTTTTGTTAGGATCGTAATAAAATTCTAGATCTGTTGACGCTAGTTTGGGCGGATTTGGAGACTGTCAAATTTTTGGGTTTAAATTGAATTTAAATTCAATTTAAATTCAAAAGGTGAGTGTTTTAACCCACTCACAACTTCTACAATTTCTTATGTTTGTTAAATTGATTTAAGATATGAGTAGAAATTTATTTATGACTGTTTTGCATATTTTATTCATCATCTCAGTTAAATCGCATTTATTTAATTTAACCGCTAATTTAATTTATTATTGCACATAAATTGACAGTTAAAATTTATTTATTTTGCATATAAACTGCTCGTGAAACCGTTATTTATTTATTTATTTTGAATATAAACTGTTCGTTGATACCTGTTATATTTTATATGCTCTATTGATGTTTGTTTAAATTGATGATGATTGAAATAAAATTGGTTGATGATTGATATTGGGTGAATGGATGATGTGTTCTATATTATATAAACTGCAAGTTATTATGCATTCTCATTTCATTCAGGATTGCGGTTTGAAATGACATACAACCGCATTTTTTTTAAAATTGCGGATTGAAATGATAAATATCTGTATCACTTGACCATAGGATAGAAAATTATATATAGGCACCGCGGTATATATAAAATTATTTTTGAAGTAATTTCTATGGTTCGGATAGGATACGGTTAGTAAATATAAATTTTGATGTTATATAAATCATATTTTATATATACGTATATAGTTAAATTTTTGAATTTAAGCTATGTGTGAATTTGTTAAATTAAAATAAATAAATTGAATAATGGAATTTGATTATTTTATATTATATGGTTAAGTACATGTTAAGATATTGAAAATATATAGAGTTTTAAATGATTTAAAAAAAATTAAGATTGGGAGTTAAATTGAAAAGTTTATTTGGAATTGAGCTTAATTAAGAATTTAACTTCATAAGTTGATGTAAAATTTATTAACTTGAAATTTAAAAAGAGTATGATATTTATAACTGAAATTGTATTCAAGGTGAATTAATTGAATATTTCTAGTATAAATAAATTGAAGGAAAATTTCTTTTATAAGTAATTTGAGTTTTACTTAAATGATTGCGGGTTTATTAGGCAATTATTTCAAACTAAATAATAGGACTTTAAATTGTTCAATAGAAATTTTCAACCTTAGTTCCAATTGTTTAATATTAAAAGTTTGAAATATATTGAAGCTAAAGTGGTTATTGAAACTGAAAGCGATTTTGAAATCTATGGATTTTGACTTAATTTTAAATAAAATAAATTGTAAGTCGCGGAAATTATTTTATTTTATTTTTCAAAATTTTTAAATGCAAACTATTTTATTCTATATACCGTTTGAATATCCAAACCATCCAAGTTTTAGAAGTTATGGGTTAAAGCTATGAATTTTCAAAGTATTATGGTTTGAAAGTTATAATTCAATGTTTGGTTTCCAATTTTTATAAATTTTAAAGCAATATGATTTTGGAAAAGAAACATATTTGAAATAGAATTATATTATATTTATTTGGGTTTTATAAAAATAATATCAAACGAGTTTGTTTTGAAATGGAAAGGATATCATATTTGTATGGTTTTGAAATAGGTATTTTATTCTGGTTTTGAAAGCATAATTATTTTTAAATGACCGCGGTGTTATAATAATGTTTGGTTGTTGAAGAGACTGGGATCGGAAGTTGTCATACTCTCTGCCAACTCTGAAAACCACTTTAACAACCGTGTACGCGGTGGAGATTCCAAAATGAAGTAAGTTGGTGGCGGCGTTTCCTGTAAGGTGAGTACGTGGACCCAACTCCCATGAGTTGGCATAAGGTGGCTAAAACAGGAGCGATTGACGGGTTAATAAGGTAGCACTTTTGATCGGACACATTCCTTCGATATTACACTTTAACTTTTGGATTGATTCGGTGGCCACTTTTGATTTATTTGATTTGGGGGTGTGGCATGAGGTGGGCGGTAGCTGCGGCTATGCATTACAACCGACCCAGAAGCGTAATTGGTATATCTACCCTGGCTATAAGGTACCATCGTCTATGGGAATATATTTTGTGTTAAGGGCTATATGGGTAACCCCTTAACGCTATTTAAAAGTAAGTTTATTTTATAAATAGACACTATTATAATAGCGCAATATACTACATAGTAAATAGTTTAACGGATCCTTAGGAGATGTAAATCCCGAGCGTCTCTTGAGTTACTGCACTCATATTTTTTTCTGTTAATTTAACTCACATAAGATCTTTTATTTCTTACTCGAGTGTTTTTGTCTTTTCAAATTCGCTTGGGTCAGTCCGAGCGTTTCAGGATCGAAGACCTTAGATCTGGAGGGACGAAGACAGAGATTTCTACTATTATTATTCACTATATTCCACTACACTATTTAATTCCGCTGCATTGATTATGATTGATATGTGAACTTTGATATTTATTGTGTAAAGAAGAATCAAATGTTTGTAAACAGATTATGAACTGTACATTTATTATTATATTTTATCCTTCCACTGTGAGAGTTTAGTTTTTTTTTCTTTCCCTGTTTTTTTCTTATTTACCTCATAACACTCCGCCCTTCCGTATGGTTTGAATTGGCACGTGTGTCGATTTAAAGCCTGCGAAAAGGCGGGACGTTACATTCCCTGTAGTGAATATAAATTAAGTTATCTTCGAAAGTAGAATTGCATCTAGGAAGTCAGACAGACCATAATGTAGGATGCCTAAATATGAATTAAAGAAGTTGTCAGGTAGACAGGTTCAAAGTAAACCCATGAAACCTATGTTTAGGGAAACTAATAGGTTTATAGTAAATCTCTAAAAACTATGATTGGAAAGATTTATTTGGAGGGGCTAATATGTTTATAGTGAACCCACGTAAACGGTATCTGAATTAAGTTATTGACAGAAATTAATAGGTTCTCATTCAACCCACAAAAACTAGCATAAGAGGAAAGTTATTGGGTTACCAATAGGTTCTGGGACCATGAGAAAATGAAGTTATAGGTGGGGGCCAATAGGTTCTTATTGACCCCATGCAAACTATGAAACTAGACAGGGAGTCCATAAGTATTAAATGGGTTATTAGTTAGCCCATGAAAACTATTAGGTTAATAGTGATCCTAGAAACTGTAACTAAGACAGATAGTTAAAATTAATGGGGATGGAAAATCCAGAATTGATTTACTTGTTTGCATATCATCATATATTTCAAATTTCTATGTTTTAACCATTGTGGATGCAGGAGCACAGTGTATGATTTTATAAAGTTTTTGGATAAGATATTAGCGAGGGGAGAACCTGTTCAGCTGAGCTTTACGTAGTCTCACTAGATATCTTAATGGTTTGAGATGGTAG
Organism: Allium cepa; assembly: GCA_030765085.1. Taxonomy (NCBI): domain Eukaryota; kingdom Viridiplantae; phylum Streptophyta; class Magnoliopsida; order Asparagales; family Amaryllidaceae; genus Allium; species Allium cepa. The sequence goes on along the minus strand of CM060941.1, from coordinate 951,803,793 downwards.
ATTATCATTCATGCCAGACTTTATGTATGACTCGAAGTTTATGTTTTCCCCTTAAATTCTCGAGGTACTCAATTGATTTTGAATATTTTAAGAGTTGAGGATTTTTAGGCTCTTCTTGGACTAATAAGCTTTAGGAGACATCCGGGAGGAAATCTATCTGCCAGGAGTTTCTTTCTGTTTTAATTTCGCTATATTTTTGTTTGTAAAGGTAAATTTGTTTTATTGCCTAGATATATACTCAGATCATCCAAGGGGAAATCTTCATATGTCGCACTTGGTGTATGTTATAGTAACTATATTTTACCTGAACGTGGTCCACGTGTTGGGATTATGTTATGAACTTGAAATGTTTTAAATTGGAAATGTGAATGTTATTTAACGATTTTAATTTTTTTACATATCCTTAGGTTTCTATTATATTAATGTATCTATAAATACCATATTTGGTCGCCGAGCATAAATATCTGTGAATGACCACAACATCCGTAGCTATTAGTTTTAGGCCTCCAAGTAGGGGATGTTACAAACATATCATATTAAATCACCTACAAAATCAATATCAATAGTAATCGTTTACGATATCGAAATCAATCTTGGAAAATAGGAAATTTAAAATATATAATTCATACTTAAAAATCCAAATTCAATCTGAAATTGAAATAATAATAATAAATTCCAACGTAGTTAATCTTTCTTTGAATAATTAAATCAAATATATATAAAGCATACTTTAATAATTAATAACTAACATATTATTTGTCAAACTACATTTTAAAATATCTAAAAATATTAATCTGAAAATATTTCTTATTTATAAAAACTCTTAAATAACTATTCAAACCCTACATTAGTTACTTTTAAATAAGTTAACAAAATTAATAACGCTTTTCCTCAAGCAAATACTAAATTCTAGAATCAATAAATATAATAAAACATTTATATGTTAGATAATTTTACCTCATTTATTTATATAATAACCAAAAGAAATATTTAAACACTATTATTTACTTTCAAATCCATCGTCTCAAATTCAAAATATTTGCAAAATTGAAAATAGATGGACTAATTAGAATTTAGTAAATATTCATATATATTGTTGGCTCGGTATACTGGCACACGAGAAAGGCAGCGACAAAAGAAAGGGGAAAGGAAAATGCTAGATAAAGTATGCAAGCTGGAATGCCTAACAAAACATTTGGTTCGGCATCCTTGGAAATGCTGGATCAGATATCTTATTATTCATGACATTAGAATGACTGGACCAGATATCTTGTCCAACACAACATTGGAATGTCGGACCAGTTATTTGGTCCGGCACAATATAGGATTGTCGGACCAGATATCTGGTCCGAAATAACATAAGAATGCCGGACCAGATATCTGGTTCGGCACTGCACCTAAACATCATACCCAAAATGAATCTCTACCTCAGGGCATAGGTGATTCCAAGAACCCCACTTTCATTATCGAATCAAAACTAGTTGGACTCTATGACCGGTCCAGATTCTCATTACCGAACCAGATATACTTGCTTCAGGCCGAACCAAACTCAAGAAGTTATAACTCCGCCTCCACCCTTCACAACATTACTCTATAAATATTGATGCTTCTCAACAACAATGGGGAAACTTGGGAAAAAAGGGAAAAACTCTGTTCAGATTCAATCACTCCAAACACTCTAATTTTTTGCTCCTTCCAATCATAATTGTACTTGTAATCAAATCAAAGAAGAAGAATTAGATGGACAGTGGATGTAAGCATGTTCTAGCCGAACCACTATAAAACTTTGTGTGATTTACTGCTTTTAAGTTACTTTCCTATTCCAAGCCTATGAATAGTTCTGTGACCGCTATGATTACTTGATGACACATTGAGAAATACAAAATAACATACCAAACAACCTAAAGGCAACTTAAATAAATTCAAACTCGGAGGTATTTGCCTAATTTTTTTGTAAACATTTTTAGTGCTTTCACTAAGAACTCAATTCTCTTATCCATGCTCCTTCAAACCTTAACACATCATTAGAGCATGACTCCCTCCAAAAGGAATACTAACAAGAATAAGGATGCGGCCACTACTAGTATGCCTTATCCCATCTAAGAGGATCAACGAAACCTAGCAACCCATGCTTAGCTACCATATTCAGCTATCACCTGAGAAGACTTAGGTATGGTTGTGAATGAGATGACCAACCACTTCTTTGCCCAGTAAAAAGCTTTAGTGGACCAGCTCATGACATGCATAAGGGGCGCAAAGGTGTCCACTCACAACACAGAATCTTGAAATGAAATCTCAATCTGGAGAGTCTTATAGGCGGAATAGATCCCCTTCGAATAAGGAATTCAATCAAGAGGATAGATATGCTCGAAACTGAGCCAGGACTCAGTCCGATGCCAAGCCCGACAGAGCACCAGGAGCTGGGCCCAACCAAGGAGGCATCAGGCAAGGACCGGCTATAACTAACCCTATCATGCTTTGATCCAATCATCGCCAATCCAATCTCAACCAAAGTTCGGGACATCATCTGTAACGACCTGGCTTCCGACGCCCAGGAAGACGTATCATTCTTAAAGAAAGAAAGGGGTGAGAAAATCGAAAAGACAGAGAAGAAAGAACAACAACATCAGAATCTCACAGCGGAACGAATAAATTATATTAATTACATAAGTGTTTACATAATATATAACATCAATCAGAGTTATACAGGTAATACATCACATACTAGACAGTTATAGACGCCTGTCTAGTTATATAACTCAATACACGATACATCACAACGGTATCAAAACAGCAGAACACTATATCTACAAACGCTGAAGCCTCCTGCTCCATTTCTCCTCCAGAATTCGTCGAAGCAAACCTGAATCCCTTGGCTACTCATAAAAATTTGAGTACCCGAGAGTTTAGGAAAACAGAAAATAAACACCGGGTCAGACATGGGTCTGGTGTGAGTAACAGGTTAAAGTTGCTTAATTTTCAAAACCTTTAAAAAGAAAGGTATCACCTAAGACTTCCCACGCATAAACAAGGAATTTTTTTTACCTTACACTAACCAAAACATTTGATAGGAAATCCAGTGATGTTATAATAGGTCTAGGGTTTTCAAGTAAATAGAAAATAGCCGAAATTGTTACATTCATTAAATTCCAGCTACTAGCCACAAAAGTGGGTAATACAATCAAAACCGTTGGTACTTATTGGATTTTGGATTCCATACAATGGCAGGGCTACTGGGGTACCGCCCGTCATAGTACGTGGCCTAGATAAACATACCGAGGAGTACGCCCGCTCCCCTGCAACACAAGGCTGGAACCATTCCTTACTGAATAGTCCCGAACAAGATAACCCCGCAGTTGGCTACAGACCAACTGCCCACACAGCCGAATAAAAAGGGACATCTAGACAGGGATATACCTTGTCCTGCTTGGGCATGACCCACCTAACCTTGCTGCACTTCCCCTGTTTTAGCCATTCCCGGTTGATGAGGCTTGAGACTACGATTACCTTTATAGAACATATCTCTTAGAATGCTCATCGTCCGCCTAACGATGCTCTGAAAGCATTCAACCCATACAAGTTCGTTCCGGGTTCAAACGAAACCGAAGGCATTATCTCGTTACACTCGTTTTGGAAACACCCTCAGAGTTAACGACGATAATCCTTGCATTCTGAATCTTCATCTTCACTTCAGATTCACGACCTACCGTTAATTTGGATCGATGTGGTTTTCGGATGTCCAAATATGGAAAATCCGATCCCGGTCCCATCGAAATCCTAAACGTATCTTTTTAGGCCAAGTTGTCTATTTATTCTTAACAGTCAATTCAATATTATCAATATAATATTATCAATATACACACAGATAGATAATTCACATCTCATAATAGATAATCACATTATCATCATAAACAGATAATCAATATCATCATCCAAACAGATAATTAAATATTATCATACTTACACCATACATCCATATCACATAGATATTACTCATCTCATATCTGAGATCACAATCAATCAATGAAATATCAATATCATCCATAAGCAATGATTTATGAATCACAATCTATAATTAATTTAAAATGAATTAAATTAACTACTTCTTTCTTTAATTAATTTAAAATAAATTAAATCAATTACTCATTCCATAAATCCTGCTCATACACCATTGATTAATTATGAATCAAATTAATTAATCATTCTCTAATTTCAATAAGTAATTTAGTCTTTAATTAATTTCTCAAATGAATTATTCTAAATCATTCATAGCAATTAACATTTAATTACTTCCCTATTAATTATTCCTTAATTAAACAATTTTTAATTACATCATTAATTATATTAATTAATGATCTCCAATTTATATCAAATTACTTTATTTAAATTAATTACATTAAGCGATTAATCTTTATTTAAATACAATTATTAATCACCCTTGATTTATAACAAACCAGTAATTAACTACCCTTAATTACTTATTAGTCATCCCATGATTAATTATTTCCCATAAATTAATCGTTTGATTAATTACAAAAGAAATTTACCCAAATTACTTCACTTACAAATCATCTTGTATTAATTTCATCAAGTAATTATCATCTCATTACTTTTCTAAGTAATTATACTCCATTAATTACACTAAGTAATTTCACATATCAAATCATCAAATGATTTCTTAAATTAATTAACCTAATTTAATTAACTTAATTTAATCTTATCATCAGCTACTTATGTAATCCAATTAATCATCTTTGATTTAAATAACTTTTGCTGCATTCCAGTAGTTTCCTTAAATTTATTTACAGAGATTAATCTTTGAATAAATCCGTTAATTAATTACATTTATATAGATTTATTACCATTTAATTATCTTGTTGATTTATTATTCCCAAATTAATCAATTTCCTAATTACATTTTTCACTTGTTATTTTATTTATTACATTAAGAATACTAATCTTCAAATCACATATATTAACCTTCTTGATTAATAACATACAGTAATTAACCGTCCTTAATTAATTACTCCTCAATAACAAGCTTAATCCCTTGATTAATTTCAAACCCGTAATTATACTCCAATTACTTCCATTAACAACATCATCCAATTAATTACATCCAGTCATTATCCATCAATTACTTCTCTAAGTAATTTACTTCCAAAATATCAAGTGATTAATCCAAATTAATTAAACTAAATTAATTAACTCAAATTAAATCAATTCACTCAATTAATAAGTAATTAATTTCTCAATTACTTTCCAAATAAATAGTTACATTTAAACTATTAAAATGATTGTTATTAAATTAATTAATCTAATTAATTATTAAAAATCAATCACATTAATTAATTATAAAATAATGTAGTTAATGATCTTCATTAACACTTATTTAATTATTTTTCTAAATAATTAACTTATATTAATCATTATTAATTATAAGTTTGATTAACCATTTAAAATTTAATCATTTAAATAAATATCTAATTTAGGGTTCTTAATTACATATTAGTTAATTAATTCATTGTTTAACTTTAATTTATACATTTAAACTTATAACTACTAATTTAGTTAATATAAATCATTAATTATTCATACTTAATTAACTTAAAGGTTAATGAATATATATTCTAAATCTTCATTACTTAAAGTAAAATTATTTTTGTTATTGATTAAATTTTCACTTTCGATATGCTTAAAGACATTTATTTCAAATTACTTCCTAAATAAATTCCAATTTATCCTTAATAAAGTATGAAACTAAATTTTCAAAACACTTTTAAACCCACATGTTTAAAAGCATATTTTAACACTTAAAACTTATTTAAATCAATTTGAATTATAAAACTTTATTTTATTCTCAAATCTAGAATTTCAAATTTATGTCTTGGTTTTCAATTTTTTTTTGAAGTTAACTTTGTTTAAATCTTTCCCTAACAATTTAAATTTCATTTTTGAATTCAACTCTTTTTGAATACACTTAAATATTAAGCACTTATAAGTTATTGCAATAATTTAAATTATGAAACTTTATTATTCCCAACTCTGTTTCAAAACTAACTTGAATTCACCATTAAACTTTGATTTAGAACTAGGTTTAACTTTGATTTTAACTTAAAACAAAAAATTTTAAAAACTGTAATTGTTACAGGTTTCACTCTGAACATAATTAACCGGCCTCCCTCATTACTTCGAGCAAAACGTGAAGTTTCCCGAGAAAAACAACAACTTGCTTCAAGTTTCCCCCATGCGCGCGAAATCGAATTCGAGAAAAACAAAACCTGGAAACACAAGACCCCCCAAAACCACAAACCTGTCAACCCCACTTGCTCAACGCTCCGACCATCGGATCGCCAGCGCCTCCGGCCGTAGCCTCGTCCATCTCCCCTCTACCTCTCCTCAAACCCACGTGACACTCGATGCAACCAATAGGATGAACGAATCAAAAGTTCTCGGCCCTCCAAAACTAGGTCACCAAAATTCAAACGCCACCCGCTGCCACTGTGATCATCGGTCGACCCTCGAAACATTTCCCCCCCTCTCCTTGATCACTCCTCCACCTCCAGACCACGTTTCGACCTCCCCAATGAACACGATCGCCCACGGCAACTAGAAATGCCCAAAACAGTCGAACACGAACTACACCTCACCCCTCTACTAGAAATTACGATTCTTGTTTTAAAAATCATATTTTTGTATATGAATTCAATTTATATTCATGGATTTGTAATTTAATAAACTCGAATTTTAACATGTTTGAAGATGGTTCTGTAGTTTAAGCCTTTCCCGCGACAACACAAATTTGTTTACTTAAAACAAATTTTTAAACAAAAATTTGTAGTATAACAAACATATTTTGTTCAAGGCTTAATCTTTAACATGGATTGGATAAAGATCAGATGAATTTTGAACCAAATTTGAGCTTGAAAACTAGAACAGGGATTCTCAGATTTGACAGCAGTGCACAATTTATATATCTACATTCAGATAATTCGCAGCAGCATATACTTGTATGTTTACCATACATATTATCACAGAGAACACATACAGCCATTTTAACTTAAGTTATAATTGAATAAAAAAATGTTACTCACCTTTGAAAAAAAAGAACAGAGACTCTTTCATCTACCAACAGGCTTGAACTATACAGGCTAACAGTCTTCTTTGATTATCAGTATTGATTGATCTTGAGGGTGGTTTAACTGAGTTTGGTTTTAGTTTTTTTTTTAAAATGAAGTTTACTTTGTCTTTTCTTAGCTCGAACTGATAGGAAGATTTATAGAAAAGAAAGAAGACAGGGACATAAAGCAAAGAGTTGTACTGGGTACACATTATTTTATACAAGACAACATATATATTTAGTACAATATCAGAGATCTTCCCATAGTTTATTTGCCTAAGCAGATTTGTTCCTATTTTTGGAGGCTGAGATAAGATGTGTTATGGCTAGCATTTAATGCTTGTCTTGTTTGCATACCTATCCTATACATTCTAGTATATTTTTGTTACCGTCTTTTTACTTTCAGGTTCATGCCTATCATGCTTGAGTGTATTACTTATGCAAGCCTACAAAAATACTTATTTTTATTTTGGTGGCTGAGATAAGAATATTGAGGCTAGCATTAAATGTTATTGTCCTTAATATATTTATATTGTCTTGTTGATCTCAGCCTGCACACTTATTTGATTTTGTTTGTACAATCACATATTGGTCTTGATGCTTTAAACTTATATATATGCTGTAGTTTTTCTTATGATAGTTTACAAACTTGAAGATTATTTGTTTGTTTCTTCTTACCAGCCAGATTTTATATTCATATTGTAATGTTGTCTTGTTTTATATTTTTGAACTGTATGTGAATGTTATTTCTTTTGTTTTATTGTTTGAAATCTAAATGAATTTTATAGTTGTTATGTTATTAAAATTTAGCCAATGTACTTACTTTATATTTTTCCTAATTTATCTTATATTCTTGCATTTTTATATGTAAATTTTTATTTTATTTATATTATAAAAACACATTTATCAATTTGAAATGATTTATAAAAGAAATTATCTTTTTAGTATAATCTACATATTTTATAATATATATTAAAGCATCGTTTGACAAAATTGTATTAAAACCTACATATATTTTAAATCATATTTTTCTCAAGCCATACTAAAAAGAAAACAAAACAAATCTTTTTGTTAATAAATTTAAATTTTAACTTAAGCTAGAACAAGTCTTTAAACTATTTTAACATTTATCTTATGTGTTTAAAATCACACATTTATTTATTTAATAGCTTTGAAAAACTTATATTAAATAAAACATAATTCCTAATCCACAAAAATGTATATATATAAATTTGAAAACATAATTTATTAATTAAATTTTAAAACAAAGCTTCCCTATTTACAATGTATACAAATATATACATATATAAATAGAAAACAATCAATTAATTTTTAGCAGATAAAATTTACCAATTATATATTTATTGAAAGAAAAGTATCAATTCAGATCTTATTAACAAAGATATATCAAATCAATTTAATTTTTAATGCAGATTATTAAATTGATATTGCTCGAAAATTCCGGGTTGTCACATTCCTCCCCCGTTAAAAGAATTTCGTCCCCGAAATTTAAAAGCATAGGTAATTTAATAACCTATATAAGATTTTAATTTTAAAACACACTCATATATCAATCATATGCTAACAACCATCACAACCAATCCACTCAATCAACAAAGCTAACCATCCAGACAAATTTCTGGATAGAGCTCCCTAGAGTTTTCCCAGTAATACCGGAATACTCGATCTATAGAATCCAAACAGTCTATACTACTAATCTATAGAACTCCTACTCATCTAGATCTACAAAACTACACAAATATCAGACTACAGACGAGTCTGACTCCACAACCAAAACTTCTTGAACTACTAGTTTCCCAAACCAGAGATGGATTTACACTTGTATTCCCTCCGAGATACGTGGAACACAACGAATTCAAGATATCCAAACTGGCAATTCACTTCCGAAGAATCAAACATCTAACCTTACCAAAACATAGAAAAAATCCAAAACACCTCGGAGCTAGCTTCCCAGACTTACCAAATTATATAGCTCCTTCGAATCAGAGAAAATTCATCCAAAATCAAATCTCCGACTTCGAAATCCAAATTCCTCTGTCTCTTATCTACCAAATTCCTCTGATGATCCAGAGCTGCTTTCATCCCTACTGATCAGCTCAACCTTTGCTGATGACGCTCAGAATAATTTGAACCAAAACAATCCAACAGAATGATTTTCTCAAGATCAACCAAAATCAAGAACACAACCTTTACTATCATTAGTAGAAAACAACTTCTCTTTTCCCGAAAAGAAAAACAGATGCACTTACAACTGCTTCCACTGCACAACTCTGATCTGGGGTAGATGAAAATGCTTATGATACACATAAGCATAATCTGGATAACACATTACATAAATATGGTTCACAGGTCCACAATAAAACTCAGAAGTTCCTCCAAAACCTGAGCCGCTTTACCAAATCCTCTCTCTAGAAACCATTCTACTACTAGGCTGAACCATCGGCACTACTTCTGACATCCAGTCGATACAAAACTCAACTCCGGATGCAAGGGGAACCCGATGACCTCTTCAAGGATATCCAGAAAAAGATTTTTGATAAATCAGGAGAATGCCCAACTATCGCAAGTCACTTTTGCGATTAACCTAAGCTAATATTCAAAGAAAATTGTTCTCTCCTTACCAATCCGAACAGCTTACGCTTATCTAGCCAATCCATTGAAGAAATGGATCCACAAAACTGCCTATGAACTTCACCTCTAAAGAACTGCTGACAGATGACCTCCTCGCGTGTCGGCAGAACAATCTGAGTCGCAACACTGCTGCTGATGCCAGAAACTTCTTAATCTAAAACTCCTCGAAAAGCTCGGGCCTCAAAGCGAAACACAACATTCAGCTGAACTCGGCCTCAAAACTAATGCAGACACACTTCCTTATCCAAAGATCCTTGAGAACTTCTTCGGAAATAATCCATCGCTATCGCTACCGCATCTCAACACACAACTACTACTTCTTGAGTTACCAAGATAATATTTCTAGCTTCTGCTCAATTGACAAAATCCAAATTCTACTCATCCAAACTTGTACTACAAAAATGGACTCCAAATCTTAACAGATTTCTTCCAGAGATTTGGTGAAATCCTTACACCACAAATTTACACGAGACGGTATTAGGTCTACATTCTCGTCAGATATACTTCTAACCACTGGTAGTTACCACTACTCTATCAACCCTTATAATTATTTTGGAAAACCCGAATAGGTAACCCAACAAATATATAGAAATATATATATATATATATATATATATATATATCAAAATTACAAATACGCTCTCTTACGAAAGAAATCACTCAAGAGCCTAGGTATTCACTCAACCTAGCGCTCTGATACCACTGTAACGACCCGGCTTCCTACGCCCAGGAAGACGTATCGTTCTTAAAGAAAGAAAGGGGTGAGAAAATAGAAAAGATAGAGAAGAAAGAACAACAACATCGGAATCTCACAGCGGAACGAATAAATTATATTAATTACATAAGTATTTACATAATATATAACATCAATCAGAGTTATACAGGTAATACATCACATACTAGACAGTTATAGACACCTGTCTAGTTATACAACTCAATACACAATACATCACAGAGGTATCAACACAGCGGAACACTATATCTACAAATGCTGAAGCCTCCTGCTCCATTTCTCCTCCAGGATTCGTCGAAGCAAACCTAAATCCCTTGGCTACTCATAAAAATTTGAGTACCCGAGAGTTTAGGAAAACAAAAAATAAACTCCGGGTCAGACATGGGTCTGGTGTGAGTAACAGGATAAAGTTGCTTAATTTTCAAACCTTTAAAAAGAAAGGTATCACGTAAGACTTCCCACACATAAACATGGAAAAGTTTTTACCTTACGCTAACCAAAACATTTGACAAGAAATCCAGTGATATTATAATAGGTCTAGGTTTTCAAGTAAACAAGAAATAGCCGAAATTGTTACATTCATTAAATTCCAGCTACAAGCCACAAATGTGGGTAATACAATCAAAACCGTTGGTACTTATTGGATTTTGGATTCCATACAATGGCAGGGCTACTGGAGTACCGTCCGTCACAGTACGTGGCCTAGATCAACGTACCGAGGAGTACGCCCGCTCCCCTACAACACAAGGCCGGAACCATTCCTTACTGAAGGGTCCCTAACAAGATAACCCCACAGTTGGCTGCAGACCAACTGCCCACACAGCCGAATAAAAAGGGACATCTAGACAGGGATATACCTTGTCCTGCTCGGGCATGACCCACCTAATCTTGCTGCACCTCCCCTATTTTAGCCATTCCCGGTTGATGAGGCTTGAGGCTACGATTACCTTTATAGAACATATCTCTTAGAATGCTCATCATCCGCCTGACGATGCTTTGAAAGCATTCAATCCATACAAGTTCGTTCTGGGTTCGAACGAAACCGAAGGCATTATCTCGTTACACTCGTTTTGGAATCACCCTCAGAGTTAACGACGATAATCCTTGCATTTTGAATCTTCATCTTCACTTCAGATTCACGACCTATCGTTAATTTGGATCGATGTGGTTTTCGGATGTCCAAATATGGAAAATCTGATCCCGGTCTCATCGAAATCCAAAACGTATCTTTTAAGGCCAAGTTGTCTATTTAGTCTTAACAGTCAATTCAATATTATCAATATAATATTATCAATATACACACAGATAGATAATTCACATCTCATAATAGATAATCACATTATCATCATAAACAAATAATCAATATCATCATCCAAACAGATAATTAAATATTATCATACTTAAACCATACATCCATATCACATAGTTATTACTCATCTCATATCTGAGATCATAATCAATCAATGGAATATCAATATCATCCATAAGCAATGATTTATGAATCACAATCTATAATTAATTTAAAATGAATTAAATTAACTACTTCTATCTTTAATTAATTTAAAACAAATTAAATTAATTACTCATTCCATAAATCCTGCTCATACACCATTGATTAATTATAAATCAAATTAATTAATCATTCTCTAATTTCAATAAGTAATTTAGTCTTTAATTAATTTCTCAAATGAATTATTCTAAATCATTCATAGCAATTAACATTTAATTACTTCCCTATTAATTATTCCTTAATTAAACAATTTTTAATTACATCATTAATTATATTAATTAATGATCTCTAATTTATATTAAATTACTTTATTTAAATTAATTACATTAAGTGATTAATCTTTATTTAAATACAATTATTAATCACCCTTGATTAATAACAAACTAGTAATTAACTACCCTTAATTACTTATTAATCATCCCATGATTAATTATTTCCCATAAATTAATCCTTTGATTAATTACAAAAGAAATTTACCCAAATTACTTCACTTACAAATCATCTTGTATTAATTTCATCAAGTAATTATCATCTAATTACTTTTCTAAGTAATTATACTCCATTAATTACACTAAGTAATTTCACATATCAAATCATCAAATGATTTCTTAAATTAATTAAACAAATTTAATTAATTTAATTTAATCTTATCATCAGCTACTTATGTATTCCAATTAATCATCTTTGATTTAAATAAAGTTTGCTGCATTCCAGTAGTTTCCTTAAATTTATTTACAGAGATTAATCTTTGAATAAATCCATTAATTAATTATATTTACATAGATTTATTACCATTTAATTATCTTGTTGATTTATTATTCCCAAATTAATCAATTTCCTAATTACATTTTTCACTTGTTATTTTATTTATTACATTAAGAATACTAATCTTCAAATCACGTATATTAACCTTCTTGATTAATAACATATAGTAATTAACCGTCCTTAATTAATTACTCCTCAATAACAAGCTTAATCCCTTGATTAATTTCAAACCAGTAATTATACTCCAATTACTTCCATTAACAACATCATCCAATTAATTACGTCCAGTCATTATCCATCAATTACTTCTCTAAGTAATTTACTTCCAAAATATCAAGTCATTAATCCAAATTAATTAAACTAAATTAATTAACTCAAATTAAATCAATTTACTGAATTAATAAGTAATTAATTTCTTAATTACTGTCCAAATAAATAGTTACATTTAAACTATTAAAATGACTGTTATTAAATTAATTAATCTAATTAATTATTAAAAATCAATCAGATTAATTAATTATAAAATAATCTAGTTAATGATCTTCATTAACACTTATTTAATTATTTTTCTAAAATAATTAACTTATATTAATCATTATTAATTATAAGTTTAACTAACCATTTAAAATTTATCCATTTAAATAAATATCTAATCTAGGGTTCTTAATTACATATTAGTTAATTAATTCATTATTTAACTTTAATTAATACATTTAAACTTATAACTACTAATTTAATTAATATAAATCATTGATTATTCATACTTAATTAACTTAAAGGTTAATGAATATAAATCCTAAATCTTCATTACTTAAAGTAAAATTATTTTTATTATTGATTAAATTTTCACTTTCGATATGTTTAAAGGCATTTATTTCAAATTACATCCTAAATAAATTCCAATTTATCCTTAATAAAGTTTAAAACTAAATTTTCAAAACCCTTTTAAACTCACATATTTAAAAGCATATTTTAACACTTAAAAATTATTTAAATCAATTTGAATTATAAAAATTTATTTTATTTCCAAATTTGGAATTTCAAATTTAAGTCTTGGTTTTCATTTTTTTTTTGAAGTTAACTTTGTTTAAATCTTTCGCTAACAATTTAAATTTCATTTTTGAATTCAACTCTTTTTGAATACACTTAAATATTAAGCACTTTTAAGTTATTACAATAATTTAAATTATGAAACTTTATTATTCCCAACTCTGTTTCAAAACTAACTTGAATTCACTATTAAACTTTGATTTAGAACTAGGTTTAACTTTGATTTTAATTTAAAACAAAAATTTTAAAAATTGTAATTGTTACAGGTTTCACTCTGAACATAAATAACCGGCCTCCTTCATTACTTCGAGCAAAACGTGAAGTTTCCCGAGAAAAACAACTTGCTTCGAGTTTCTCCCATGCGTGCGAAATCGAATTCGATAAAAACAAAACCTGGAAACACACGACCCCTCAACACCACAAACTTGTCAACCCCACTTGCTCAACGCGCCGACCATCGGATCACCGGCGCCTCCGGCCGTAGCCTCGTCCGTCTCACCTCTACCTCCCCTCAAACCCACGCGACACTCGATGCATCCAATAGGATGAACGAATCAAAAGTTCTCGACCCTCCAAAACTAGGTCACCAAAATTCAAATGCCACCCGCCGCTACTGTGATCATCGGTCGACCCTCGAAACATTTTTCCCCTTCTCCTTGATCACTCCTCCACCTCCAGACCACGTCTCGACCTCCCCAATCAACATGATCGCCCACGGCGACTAAAAATGCCCAAAACAGTCGAACACGAACTGCACCTCACTCCCTCCACTAGAAATTATGATTCTTGTTTTAAAAATCATATTTTTGTATACGAATTCAATTTATATTCATGGATTTGTAATTTAATAAACTCGAATTTCAACATGTTTGAAGATGGTTCTGTAGTTTAAGCCTTTCCAACGACAACACAAATTTTTTTACCTAAAACAAATTTTTAAACAAAAATTTATAGTGTAACAAACATACTTTGTTCAAGGCTTAAGCTTTAACATGGATTGGATCAAAATCAGATGAATTTTGAACCAAGTTTGAGCTTGAAAACTAGAATAGGGATTCTCAGATTTGACAGCAGTGCACAATGTATATATCTACATTCAGATAATTCACAGTAGGATATACTTGTATGTTTACCATACATATTATCACAGAGAACACATACAGCCATTTTAACTTAAGTTATAATTGAATAAATAAATAAAATGTTACTCACCTTTGAAAAAAAAGAACAGAGACTCTTTCATTTGGCAACAGGCTTGAACTATACAGGCTAACACTCTTCTTTGATTCTCAGTATTGATTGATCTTGAGGGTGGTTTAACTGAGTTTGGTTTTAGTTTTTTTTTTAAAATGAAGTTTACTTTGGCTTTTCTTAGCTCGAACTGATAGGAAGATTTGTAGAAAAGAAAGAAGACAGGGATATAAAGCAAAGAGTTGTACTGGGTACACATCATTTTATACAAGGCAACATATATATTCAGTACAATATCAGAGAACTTCCCATAGTTTATTTGCCTAAGCAGATTTGTTCCTATTTTTGGAGGTTGAGATAAGATGTATTATAGTTAGCATTTAATGCTTGTCTTGTTTGCATACCTATCCTATACATTCTATTATATTTTTGTTACTGTCTTTTTACTTTCAAGTTCATGCCTATCATAGTTGAGTATATTACTTATGCAAGCCTACAAATATACTTATTTTTATTTTGGTGGCTGAGATAAGAACATTGAGGCTAGCATTAAATGTTATTGTCCTTAATATATTTATATTGTCTTTTTGATCTCAGCCTGCATACTTATTTGATTTTGTTTGTACAATCACATATTGGTCTTGATGCTTTAAACTTATATATATGCTATAGTTTCTCTTATGATAGTTTACAAACTTGAAGATTATTTGTTTGTTTCTTCTTACCAGCCAGATTTTATATTCATATTGTAATGTTGTCTTGTTTTATATTTTTGAAATGTATGTGAATGTTATTTCTTTTGTTTTGTTGTTTGAAATCTAAATGAATTTTATAGTTGTTATGTTATTAAAATTTAGCCAATGTACTTACTTTATATTTTTCCTAATTTATCTTATAGTCTTGTATTTTTATATGTACATTTTTATCTTATTTATATTATAAAAACACATTTATCAATTTGAAATGATTTATAAAAGAAATTATCTTTTTACTATAATCTACATATTTTATAATATATATTAAAGTATCGTTTGACAAAATTGTATTAGAACCTACATATATTTTAAATCATATTTTTCTCAAGCTATACTAAGAAGAAAACAAAAAAATCTTTTTGTTAATAAATTTAAATTTTAACTTAAGCTAGAACAAGTCTTTAATCTATTTTAACATTTATCTTATGTATTTAAAATCACATATTTATTTATTTAATAGCTTTGAAAAACTTATATTAAATAAAACATAATTCTAATCCACTAAAATGTATATATATAAATTTGAAAACATAATTTATTAGTTAAATTTTAAAACAAAGCTTCCCTATTTACAATGTATACAAATATATACATATAAAAATAGAAAGCAATCAATTAATTTTTAACAGATAAAATTTACCAATTAGATATTTATTAAAAGAAAAGTATCAATTCAGATCTTATTAACAAAGATATATCAAATCAATTTAATTTTTAATGCAGATTATTAAATTAATATTGCTCGAAAATTCCAGGTTGTCACATTCCTCCCCCCTTAGAAGAATTTCGTCCTCGAAATTTAAAAGCAAAGGTAATTTAATAACCTATATATGATTTTAATTTTAAAACACACTCATATATCAATCATATGCTAACAACCATCACAACCAATCCACTCAATCAACAAAGCTAACCATCTAGACAAATTTCTGGATAGAGCTCCCTAGAGTTTTCCCAGTAATACCGGAATACTCGATCTATAGAATCCAAACAGTCTATACTACTAATCTATAGAACCCTACTAATCTAGATCTACAAAACTACACAAATATCAGACTACAGACGAGTCTGACTCCATAACCAAAACTTCTTGAACTACTGGTTTCCAAAACCAGAGATGGATTTACACTCGTATTTGCTCTTGGGAAATGTTTAAGGAAAGATTCATAAGTCAATTCCGAATCCACATGGTACAACCCAAGGATACCTGTTCTTTATCAGAGGTGAAACAAAAAGGCAGGAGAACCGCTACAAAAATATCTTACCCGCTTTACCGCTGCCGCAGCAGCGGTGTAGGACGCTGATGAGAGGCTTATACTGATGGTGCTATGCGGAGGCGTCCACCTGGATTCCAAACTCGAAAGAAGGTTGACAATGGAGAAACCCCTAACTCTTCAGGATTTCTTTTATGAGGCTAGGAAGTCAATGAGATTGGAGGATGCGGCGGCCCACTGACATAGCGAGAAACCAATAAAGGCTTCCAACATCCAAGGAACAGTGGGTGCTCCACCCCAAGGGGAAGGTAACAAGTAGAATATTGAAGTTAAAAGTGGAAATCAAGGCAATACTGGGATTGAAAAAGGCAATAAGTGGCGATACCGACCTAGATCAAGATTTGACTCATACACACCTCTGAAGGCATAGTTGAGACCATCTACATGGCTGCTCAACACGAGTTGAAATACAAATGCCCTCCACAAAAAATAGAATCAGTGGCCACAATTAAAACTGGGAGATATTGTTGCTTCCATAATTCCCATGGACATAACACCGAAGAATGCCAACATTTACGAGATTTTACTGAGGAATATATCCGAAAAAAGAAGCTGGAGCGATACATGCAGAAAGACTACAACTCTCCTGCTCCGGCCCACGAAGGATCTGGACAAACTCCGCAAGGAAATAATAGGGAAGGAATAGGCGTGAGCCACTCTAACCAAGAAAAGATAACTTCCACACCATATCTGGAGGCCCGCATGTAGCTGGCAGAAGTTGGGATGAGATGGAGAGATATGAAAAGTCCTTAAAGGATGGGGAATGATACGTTCATTGCTTAACTAAAGGTATCATCACAAAGGAGAGAGAAAGAATTGACATATCCTTCAATGATGAGGATTTGGTTGGAAAACAACACCCTCACACTGACCCTCTGGTTATCTCCGCCTGGATCGGCCCGGTCGAGGTGTTTTGCATGTTGATCGATACAGGAACCTCGGTGAATATTTTATTCAAACATGCATTCAATAAAATGAAGCTGTCAATGAAAGATATATCTCCGTGCCATAAAAATTTACATGGATTCACCGAAGAGGCCATAATGCCGCTCGGACACCTGGACTTGTTTGTTGAGCTTGGAAGTCACACCCGATCAATTGCGTGGAAGCAAAAATTCATACGAGGGACAGACACTCCGCCTACAATGCCTTATTAGGAAGACCTGCATTGTTAGACTTTAAAATAGTATTAGCACCGTAGTGCTTGAAGATGAAATTCCCGACCGATAACGGAATAGGAGAGGTGGAATAAGACCAAGATGCGTCTCGTGATTGTTACGTGATTGAACTTTGCTAAAATAAGAAAAAGGAAAAGGGAAAAGGTGAGGGGTCATATTCATCACCAAAAATTCGAAAGCATATCAATCAAAGAAGGCCCCTTCTCTTGAATATACCAACGACCAATTCAACGAATTGTACCCTAGAGATAAAGAGGAGGAGGTCAAAACCGAGTATGTTTAGGCTATGGAGCATGTAACAATAGAAGAACATGACAACACAAAGCATTTAAAGATAGGTTCTCAGCTAAATCTCGACCTCAAAATCCAGTTGATAGGATTCTTGTAAAGGAACTTGGATGTACTCGCATGGACACACAAGGATATGGTGGGGATATCCCCAGAGATAGCTTACCATGCTCTCAATCCAACCAACGTCCCTATCAAGCAAAAGAAAAGAAGCATGGGGACAGAGATATCAACCGCTTTCAATGAGAAAGTGAAGAATCTGCTTGCTAATGGTTTCATACGTGAAGCCATTTACCCGAAGTGGATCTCCATCCTGGTGATGGCGAAGAAACTTAATAGGAAGTGGCGAACATGCATTGACTTCTCCAACCTCAATGATGCTTGCCCCAAGGACTTTTCCCTTTACCCTGTATCAACCGAATTTCCATTTACCTTAAATCGACCGAATTTCCATTTACCTCGAATCGACCAAGTGGTGGACGGAACCACGAGGCATGAATTATTGTCATTGATGGATACGTATTCGAATCAAATTCCTATGCATGTGCTGGATCAAGAACACTAGCTTCATCATGGACCTAGGCCTATATCGTTACACAGTATAGCCATTCGGGCTTAAAAACACCGATGCTACCTATCAACGTTTGGTTAATAAGATGTTTGAATGCAAATTGGTCACTCCATTGAAGTCTATGTTGATGACATGCTTGTCCAGCCATGGAAAGTAATGGATCATCTGAGCCTCCTAGACGAGATGTTCCAAGTATTGTGCAAATACAAAATGAAGCTAAACCCACTAAAATGCTCTTATGGGGTGTCATCTGGTAAGTTCTTAGGTTTTTTCGTAAATGCTAGAGGGATAGAGGCAAATCCCGAAAGGGTGCAAGCTTTGAAGGATATTAAAATCCTAGTAACACGAAGAGAAATGCAGAGCCTAAATGGAAAAGTAGCAGCCGTAAGCCGATTTATATCCAAAGCAATGAGAAAGTATGTCCCATTCTTCGAAGCCCTCAAAAAAGACAAAAGGAAATTTCAATGGACTGACGAGTGCTACTCTGCCTTCCATCTATTCAAATGTCTGCAGAATCCCCTCGTGCTCTCCACTCTGATGGATAAAGAGAGCCTTTACTTATATCTAGCTGTATCCTCCCATGCCCTAACTGCGGTACTAGTACGAGAAGATGATCATGTCTGGAGACCGGTATACTTCATTTGCAAGAGATTCACGAGCACGGAAGCTATATACCCTAAGATCGAAAAATTGGCTTACTGTCTGCTCATAACATTTAGGAAATTGCATCCCTACTTCCAATCCCATGCAATTAAAGATATGACAGGTCAACCTCTAAGACAATTTCTGCATAAACCGGATATGTCAAGGCATCTACTGAAGTGGTACATTGAGCTAAGCCAATAAAACATCACCTGCCATTCATGCATCGCAATTAAAGTACAAGCCTTGGCCTATTCATAGCTGAATTTACAATACGAAATGACGAGATGGAAGTAAAAATTAAGGAAGCACTAAAATGGAATTTTTTCGTTCATGAGCATCAAATGAGCTTGGCTCAGAGGCAGAAGTCGTAATAGTCACACCCCAAGGAAGGAAGTTATGTTATGCACTAAGATTAGAGTTTGCTGTAGCCAATAATAAAGTTGAATACGAAGCAGTGATAGCCGGCCTAGAGATCATTGAAGAGATAAGAGTTAGTCGGTATGTATTCACGGTGACTCTTAGTTGATTGTGAACCAGATCCTTGGAGAATTCTAGACTCATGGACAGAAGCTCACATCTTACATCAGAAAGGCCAAAACCCTTCTTAATGAGCTAGACTACCATGTAATCAAACACATCTCGCAAAGAGAGAATCAAGAAGCAGATGCCCTTGCCAAAGCGGCAAGGGTAAGGACTGAACCAACGTGGGGGCAACCCCTGTCGTATGTCACACCGTACCAAGTTTCGAGTGTCTTCAAATCACAGCAACAACCAATGGAGAAGAGACATAGATGGCCCTCATCATCAGATACCTATAAGGTGGAACCTTTCCTGCAGAATGGAATGAAGTCAGGAGGATCCTAAGGAAAACATCCCGCTACACCATTTAGAATGGCATATTGTACCATCGTGTTTTTTCCAATCCATTACTAAGATGTTGCTGGGAACGAAGCTAAAGATATCCTTAATAACATCCATCGAGGAAGTTGTAGCAATCACACCAAATGGCAAACTCTGGCCAAGAAAATTCTTCGATATGGATATTTGGCCCACACTTAACAAAGAACTATAGAATATGAAAGTATATGATTTTTGTTTAATGCAAATAAACATATATATTCATTTAAATGTATTAGTCAATGTACTATTTTATTTTTCATGTAATTAATAAATATTTGCTGAATAAAATGAATAACATAGAATTTAAATTCAAATAGATATTTTATCCAAGCAAATATTTATTACAATTTTAAATAGAAACATTTGAGCTCTCATTATATATATATACACACAATTCACTTACAATAAAATTTTGATTACATCAGAATTGTCATTTACAAAGTGCACCTTACTACATTTCACTCATTCACCCGTATTTTATCTTCAGCATCATTCTAGATTGAATCCAGCATTTGAGTTATCTGTAAAAATATATACTGATGCAATAAAATTGAAAACGAACTATTTTTGCAACGTAAAATAAAATGATTTTGAAAATATTATTTGCCCTAGTTATTTGGGTTGTTGGTCGTCATTTAATTCTGAATTCATCAAACACGAACAGCTTGTGACATGCACAGTGTTTCAGTGTACATGCCACAAGGCCGTGCACACCGATATACACTTGATAAAGTTACAAGGACAGGTGAGCACAAGGTCAATCCCAATCAAAAGCTGGGTTCAACTCAACTGCAATACAAATAAAGTCACGACACAAGCACAAGGTCAAACCCAAGCTATAAGCTGGATTCAACACAAGTGCAAACAAAATGTATAAATTCAAGAAAATGGTCAAGACAACTAAAGCAAGCTCGACCAAAATTGAATGCGCACACTTAAAAATTGCTCGACACACAATGAAACTGCACCAGTCCACACTAATGAACAACAGAGATGTGTGCATATACACTAGACTACGAAGAGAAAAGGCTACAACTTCTAGTACATATGCATACATACAAGAACCACACTAACTCGATTCAAATACAACCAGACAAGTTCAAACATGATCAGAATATAATATGCAAATATACAGTCAATGCACATGAGTTCAAATGAAAATTCAATGTCGACCAAGACTGCATCAAGACTTAAATACCATATGTACAAAATCGGTGCAACAATGTGAACATGCAATCAATCAAAACATCAACTCAATTCACAACCAAAGATAAGCTAATCGAGACAACATGTAGACATCAAGTAGATGAGAAAGGATGTAAGGATACATCATGAAACTAGAGTGCACAACATCTATATTAGACTTATATATGAATGACCAGACCAATCAAACTCGAACAATGTTTGCAGTGCACAGTTACAAGCAGATCAGTATCAGTAGACAGTGTAATAAAGACCACAAGACTCAAGTCTGCAACATAACGATATGAAGTCTAATCATAACTCAAATGTCACTAGACAACATAAAATGCTACATGAAGTCAAAAGGCAAAAGTGTCCAAATCATACATGATACTTGACTGGAAAGAAAAACAAAACCTGAACCAGACTATAGGTTTACACTGACTCAAAGAAAAATAAAATAACAACATAACATGCTCAAAGTACAATCAGAGGACATCAAACTAGAAGTGACAGTAAACAAGCATCAGGTTGAAAGTGCTATCAGGCATGAACACAAATCAAAGTCAGGTAATATCAAATCAAGTAAGTAAATATTATCACTATAAATGAAGTCAGCAATAGGTCTTACAATTCAAATCAAAGTGGCCGAAGTAAAATGGATTAAAGAACGGAATCGAAGAGTTCAAAATACAGCCGTGGTGGCCAAGGTGATTCATCAAGCAGGAATTTTCAAAAAGTGACCGAAGTTAATAAATTTAAATGACAGCAAATTCAAAACCGTGGTAGCCAGAAAAACAAACTAGTCGAAAATCAATGTCGTGACAACTAAGCCATAAATATATGAATTGGAACAAGTCAATATTCATCTTAAGCATCCAAAGGAAGATCAATGGCCAAAAAATAATAATTGACGAATTCAAATAAATTCAAACGATGAGAAAATAGGAATTCGAATCCTATATAAATGTTTAACATCATCGGAAGATAGTTCATTGAGTTCAAGCATATGAACCGGTAAAGGAAACAGAATAAATCACATACTAATTCATAGTCAAACTCGATCAAATTAATGAAGCCGTCAACGAATCAAAGAAAAAGTTGATTACCGAAGAAAATCAAAGGAATAAAAATTGTAAATGACATTTAATCAGTCGGAAACTTCTATTTTCCAAAACCCTAAATTTATTAGAGAGGAATGAATGAATATTGAAGTAGCCATTTGCACAAACGAAGAAGAAAGCGGGCTGACATAATAAAATAAAAGAGAAGAGGGACATACTTTTTATCACTTAATTTTTATAGGCAGGTTATAGAGTTTGGGCTTTGCTTTTTAATTAGGGTTTAATTGTTTTTAAATTGTTTTTTTAAATTTATATTTCCCCTTTAAACATCATGTGAATAGGGGACGAACTATGGTGGTGTAGTTTGAGAATTTGCAACTCAATGGTTGAGTTGTGGCAGGGTTTTGAGCGTAGAGTTAGGTTAGTCGATATCAGGTGTGGTGAGTTTACGTATGTAAGCGTCTGACTACTTAATTTCTAGTAGAAACCTTGGAGGCAGCACGCAGTCAGGGTTTGGCCGAAGCTGGGTAAATCTTTGTGTTCTTTTTTCTGCTTTATTATTCTGTTATTATCTGTGCTGCTATTGTTCGACTTTTTTCCGTGCTGAAATTATTTTATATACTTCTGCAATAAAATTTTGTAATTAATAGCATCACCCTATTCACCCCTCTCTAAGGTGAACTCGATCCTACAAGTGGTATCAAAGCTAGGAACAAAAGCCATTTTTGTTTTTAAAGTTTTGAATTTTCAAAAACCAATATTTGTTTTACAAATTTGAATTTTTAAAATGGCTTCTTTTAATGAGGGTCGGTTCAATATTATTCTTCCTTTTTTTGATGGAATAGATTGTTGAATTGGAAATTAAAAATGGAGTTTTATTTAAATCTGTTAATATTAAATGTTGGGATATTACTGAAAATGGGTGTGATATAACAAATGAGAAAATTACTTCGATTAATGCTCTGGATATGCATATAATATTTTCTCATATTAATCAAGATAATTTTAAATTTAACTCTCATTGTGAAAATGCACAGGAAATCTGGAATATTTTTGATGCAATATATGGTGCAAAAGTCAACAGCAATGAGAAATCCTCCATAATCGACTTAGTTAAAGAAACATGCTTAACAGGATTGGTAAAAAGAAGTAGTGATGAGGATGATGATGGAGCAGCTAAACTGGCTCTACTATTGAAGATATTCAAAAAGTGAAACCACAAATACAAAAATCGGCTCTAAATCAAAAATTGAAAAGTAGAATAGCATAAGCACTAGATAACTCATAAGAACAGGAGATCATATGCCACAAGTGCAAAAAACCTGGTCACATTATGCCCAATTGTCCACGAAATCTACACGGCCAAGAATAGAATTCAAAAATGAGAAGTTTTGCAGCCACATGAAAATGATGATTATAAAAGCACTAGCAGTGAGAGTGAGAAAGTAGATCTGCACCTTCGAGGTGATACAACTGATAGCGACGATGACGAGCTAAGCAAAGTGTCAAAACTTACTCACTAAGATTTACTTATATATTTCCATGAAGTAAATGGTTGTTTTGAAAGACTTAGTGAGAAATACGATAAAATAGGAATACAAAAAATACTTTGATAGATTTAAATAACAGCTTGATCAATTAGTTAAAAACTATCAAAGTAAGATCCCTAAGTGTGATAAGTGTCTCACTCGAAGAAGAGATTAAAAAATCATAAATTAAAATTAAATTGCTTGAAAATGAAATTTTGTTTTTGAAAGAGAGTGAAAATACTAGAAGAGAAAACTCAATTAAAAAGTGCACAGAATTATTGAACGAAAATGAATCTCTCAAATCACAAGTCTAACAATTTTCTATGACTTTAGGAAAAAATTTCAAAGGTGAAAGATCGTTGAATATGATATTGGGAAAACAAACTGTTAATACTGTTAGACAAGGACTTGGGTATAATCCATCTGAACGTGTTGAAAGAAAAATTATCAAGTAAAAATATGAGTGCACAATTTATATAAAAATTGAACGCAATCAAAACATTTATTGGCACTGACCCAAAAATGTAAAAACTATTCCAATTTGGGTTCCAAAAGGCACAAATATAAACTCCCTCAAAGTCAAACAAATCTAGATGCCGAAATGAATATATATAAGTGATACTGGGTCTCCACAAACTTATTTTTCAAAATCATTTGCCACTAACAGTCATGAACCTATAAAAACAAATAGGTCACAAAAATCTTTCATCGTGTAGGCGTGGTGGCAGGCTAAGGAACAACAATGGTGTTATCTAGATTTTGACTGTTCCTGGTACACAAAGGGCGACAAATCAAAGTTCCCTAGCCTGGTACAAAGGTGACAGAATCACAATGAGAAACAATGAAAAATTATCGTAAAGGTAAAACAGGTAATGGTATATTTATTTTGAATGATATACTAAATGTGATAATTTGCACCGTAATCTGAATTAAATTAGCCAGTAATGTGATAATGAAATGAATATTGATAATGATTCTGATTTTTTCAAAATTGTTGACCAATTATACTTTTCACCGAGAACATACATGCATCCCCAGAGTCTTTGAACTACTTAATTTGGAATAACAATGGTGTTTTATCGGTTGATGATAATACATTTGGCTGTCTCTATTTTCACGATTTTTTTATTGGCGTGGCTTCAATCAAAATCCAAAAGAATTTTATTTTGAAAAAAAAAGGATTTCAAGAAATTGTTGCAATTTCACCGTCTGGTCTATAACATCCAACTAATGATAATCCTTAGCTGAAGGAAAATTCAGATGTAGATTACACGGTTATCCAGTTGATAGAAAAATTACTAGTGAAATGTGACTTTTGTTGAGACATTGAGTAGCTGTATCGTTTTCCAAAGTAAATATCTGCTTATTTTTTATTCCAAATAATTTTCAAATTGCAGAAATTTTTCTTAAAAATCCCTTTTAGAAAATCATTTTTGTTGACCGTGTTTCAGATTGGCCCTTTTAGAGAATTTGATTTGATAATTATTTTTGAATTTGAGCTTAAATGACTACATTAACTAATCTGACTTTCTACCGTTTATCAGAAAGATAAATACGATTAGAAAAGTGATGAGTGTTGATATAGATCATATATTATAACTTGAGATAGTATAATTCATAAGTTTCTTTAGAAATTTAAATAAGAGTTATAAAAACTTTTTATTGGTAAAAATTCCATGACCATCTCTATTGTTATCATATTTTTATCGACCATCACTCATCAAAATCCAATATAGTTGTGACAGCCCGCAAATCCGTACCCCTTGAATCAACACTATTCTACCTCTGTTAACTCAAGTGGCACAGAATTACGAACTATTAGGGTTAAAGAAGAAGAGATAGAAGAAGAAGAAAATAAACAATATCAGAATCTCACAGTCGCAGCGGAATAAAATATAATAGTAAATATAGAACTTTACACAAAATGAAATCTATAACTTTTTATACATCGCATCATCAGAGTATCACATACATCAAATTACCAATCAGACATACCATACAATCACAGCAACGGAATATACATATGTATAGATAATACGTCTCAGGCTCCAGCTCCTCTCCTACCCCATAGCATCATGACCTGAACATATAATACTCGGTCTGACCCAAGCATTATAATGAAATAACACCCGAGTCAATATGGAATACCAGCTGATAATAATGCATCCAAATTGATTATTAAAGTTTCAAAAAAATCCTTTGAAAACAAAAGCATCTCGTAAGACCACGCCACAAATAAACATGTCGGGTTTTTACCTTACGATAGCTAAAACATTTTTTATAGAAATCCTCTGATATTATAATAGGGTCTATTTACAAATACTTATAAAATGGCCGAAATTGTTGCATTCATTAAATTCCAGCTACTAGCCACAAAAGTGGGTAATACAAACAAAACTCATACAAGGCTCGTAGGGAGAATGGATTTCCAACAATGACTATGCACTGGGGTACCACCTGTCACAGTACGGGGCCTAGATCACCGTACCGAGGATTACTCCCTTCATCCCCTGCAACACAAGGCCGGAACTATTCCTTACTGAACAGTCCCGAACAAGATAAACCCCGTGGTTGGCGCGACCAACCACCCACTAAGCCGAAATATATAAGGGACATCTAGACAGGGGAAATATCTTGTCCTGCTTGGGCATGACCCACCTAACCTTGCTGCATATCCCCTGATTTTCAGTCATTCCCGGTTGATGAGGCTTGAGGCTAAACGTTACCTTTAGAACATTTTCACTTAGAATGTCCATCGCCCACCTGACGATGTTTCACAAGCATTCATCCATACAAGTCCGTCCTGGGTTCGAACGGAACCGAAGGCACTACTCCTACTACATCCATTTGGAAATATCCTTAGGATTAGTAGCGACTAGCCCTTGCACTTCACAGCTCCATCTTCGACTCCAAACGCGTTTTTCGCACGAAACGTACAAACCGGATTGAAGTGGTTTTCGAGAAATAAATCTCGATCCCGGTCTCTTCGAAATGATCAACGCATTTGTCCAATATTGATAGTCGGTGATTTAACTATCAATTTATATTCACAACATCCATAAGCATCCATCACACAATAAATAATATTCCACATCATTTATTTGCCCCAAATATCTTTGAAAGATATATTTTCAAATTTCCAAAACCCATTTGAAAACAATTCCCAAAGTTCTTCCTTTACAAGGTAAACCCTTTACCCTATATTCCATTGGAAATAACCAAGTTCAAAACATTTAGATTTTAAAAACAGTTAAAACATTTCATATTCAAATATACATTAAAATATGTAAATTTACTTTTAGTTACTTACTCAAAAATATAATTTCGAAATATTTAAAGTAAAACCATTTTATAAGATATAACTTGATTTAAAAATAAGGTTTTAGTTAAACTAAATTTAAAAATAGTGTTGTAAAAGGCTTAATACTAATTTCAAATAATTAGGTCAAAACTAGCCCTTTAAAACAATCCATTTATAAAATTAATCACTAATGTAATCGAAAATAACCACTATTGTTACCTTATTAATTAGCTTTTAAAACAATAATTTTCCAAACACTCATTTATATCAAGTTTTAAACTTGAATTCACTTTTAATAAAATCTGTTTAAAATTCAAACTTGGTGTTTCCCAGGGAAACTCATTCCTACTCAAATATCCCAAAAATCCTTCTTATAAATTCTGTCAATTTATTAAGATTCGGGTTTAAGTTTAATAGCATAAATTTACTTTCACATTTATCAACTGATAACGTTTCTCTTTGTTTATCATTCCAGATTTACTAAATTTCAATTTTCATTCCAAATAGATTTCAAATTTTAATTCCTTTAAATTCGTTATGTAACAATATCTTTTATTTCTCTAAAATTCAATTTATCCATTTATGATTCATTATGGATTTATAATTTACCCAGCAATATTCCAATACAATTTTGTTTCAGTTTTCCATCCAAGCAGATTTTGATTTTTATATTCCTTATTTATTAATTTCTTTATAATTAAAACTCCAAATTTCTTTATAATCTAACATTCTGGGCTTATAGTTTATCCCACAATATCACAATACAATTTAATCCCAAATTTATCAATCACAATATATAACAGGCATCATCATCAATTATAAAAATAATTACTACATTGTGAGGAATCTAGTTGGATCCCTCCAACCTGTTTTTCCTGCATCCACAAATATTAGCACATCACATATATAAATATCAATCCAGGAAGATATAAATAAACATTTCAACCAATCACACAATTGTTTAAATATTAACTACTTAAATCAGCTAACATTCCAGATGTGAGTGAGATTAACTCACCTTGGGTTTCGGCGAGCGTTCGAAATTCAAATTAAACCGAACGACGTTCGATTTAACCCAAATTTCTACTTGCCCGGAATGGATCCGGATCTGCACCACTGCGTAGTTCTCTCTCTACGAGTCCAACGTTTCCAGTTTCGTCTGAATCTGACAACGTATGCGACATATATGAATTTTATAAGTTTCGATTTTGAATTTAAACAATTTTTTTTTATAATTACCAAAACACGGGCCGACTTCCTCTCTTCTTCCCTCTTCAACTGTTACACGCACGCGAATACTCAGGTAAAGGAAACCCATTACACCGCGAATTAGGGTTCGAGATCGCCGCAACCCTGACGCCATCGAGCTCGATCGGGGCTCGCCACCACGACGCCCACTGCCACGCTCACCCACGGCCCAAGAAGCTCCGAGCTCGGTTTCACCATCACGGCGAACCACGCTTGCAAACGTATGGCGAACGCGAGCAAACAGCGACCTCCACGGTGCACAATTATCGATCAATCCACTAATTAATTTCAAAAACTCTCAACTGGTAAAAGGTATAGCTCGTTGAGATCTACAAGTGGACTGGTTCTCAAAGAGAAGTTTTAAGTTATTGTTGTGATCCAAATTGGAAGAGAGATAGAGTTTCGTGTTGATTTGATTTCAGGGTAGTGCTAGTGATTCAGTCTAGTTGGAGGTTGGTTCTGAGAAAGGAAGAAGAGTTAGTTGAGCAGATTTAGGATCGATAAGAGTATGAATAAGTTTGTTTATGTATATTCTAAGTTTGAAGAAGAGCTCAAGCTGTATTCAAGAATAGTTTTGGAGACACTGAGGAAGCATGTTTTGAAGGCGAGTTCTCTAAGTGCCATTTAAGGGAATCGGAAGTTATTTTCGAGGCACATTATTTTGGGAAAGTGTGACGACCCGGAAATTTTAACGAAGTAAATTGGAATAATTAATCGATTTTGAACATTTAAAAGTTAATTTTAACTTGAAATCCTGATACTAATATTTACTTGATAATTAAATCATTGGATTGTATAGTTTAAATATCGATTTTTATAATCGAAGATTGGGTAAATTGTTGAATCTGATATTTCTAAGCCTGTTTAAATAATTTGAAGGCTTATAAAATTTATAATGATAATACTGGAGATAATAGGATGATTGGAATTTAATTTAAAAGATAATTTGTTCGGTTTCGAAATTATATCGTTTAAATTGAATTTAAAATAGCCTTCCGATGCACAGTCTCGGAATTCGACGAAACCAGTTTCATTGGATCCGTAATAGTCAATTATTATCGGATTTCAATTTACGTAGCAATCGGAGTTGTCATTTGACCCTTGCAGCTTGAAACGCTTAGAATTATTTTAATCGAGTTAATTGAAAATTTATCGTTTTCTTCTGTAACTCGCGCATACAATCAAATTAGCCTCCGAAACACGTTCCATCGTGTTCGGAATGCGGGTAAAAACCTTATAAGCGCCTGTTGGCATGTCTAATTAGGAGTTCGAAATTTCACGGTGCAACACGAGATATTTTTTATATATTTAAATTATATAATAATCAAGCGTTCTCGAGAAGCTTCTCCCCAAATCTATACTTTATTTCATCTTCCTCTCTAATCTTAAAGACAGATATAATCGGTCTCGTTTGTATACAGAAAGAAAAAAAGGGGGGGCTGATCGCGAATCCTTCCCTTCCATTCCCCTCATTTCTAATCCCAATTCGATCTCCCTTCTCTTCCTCTTTTCATTTGATTTCAAATCAAAAACCCTAAAAAAAAAAATTAAAATTAATCTCGACTGTATCGAATCGCGACGGGGGGGGGGGGAGGAGGCTCACGCGACTCGCACGCTTCGATGGAGGTCATGGTTTCGCGAGCTTGCGTGAGGCGTGATGACGCGTGGATTTAAAGAGGAGGCTCGACAGGACGATGTTGGAGTGGGCTTGCGTCGCGTGTTCAGGGGCTGGCTGCAAAATTAGGGCTCGTTCTCGAGCACGAGGACGAGAGAGGCGGCAGTCAAGTTTGAGATGGGTTCGCAATGGAAGCAGTTGTTGTGTTCGGTTGCTGTCTTAATTGGCGACGAGTTGGGTGGTGGTCGCCGTGCATTGGTCGACTGTGTTTCACAGGCTGGTCGTGAGTAAGTTTTGGGAAGCAGGTATGGGTGTTTCCATATTTTGTTAGTTTAATTTAAATTTGAATCTTAGGTTTAATAGGAAATGAATTTATTTAAAATGAGGTTGCTATGTTAAACTAATGTAAATCAAGAAAAATAGGGGTTTTAGACATTGAATTGTCTATATACGGTTAGTTTAAAAAAAAATTAGATAAATTAAGTTTAAGTTCGAATTAGATAAATAAATGGAAATTTTACAGTTTATCTTGTTGAAATAAATTATTTGAGGAAATTGGTTGACATTAGAATTTATTCGCTTAAAACCAAATTGTTAATTTAAAATTTAAGTATTAAATGGTAAATGATTTTCGATTTATTTGAAATGTTAATAAATCATATAAATTATTATTCAAGGTCAACATCTAAAGGGAACCAAGTCGAGACTGGGTTTGGATTGCAAAATCAAAGGTGAGTAAACCTCACTCGGTCGGAGCTTTATTTAGATTTAAATGGATTGGTTGAATGATTAAATTTATTGGATGTACACTAATGATGATACGACTTTGGTTTTAGTTGATCCTCAAGTTAATTGAGTATGACTCGAGGTATATTGCGTTTTAAGTTGTATTAAACTTAATACATAAATAAGAAAATGCCTTCATCTTAAAATTTAATAAAGGGTTTGAATTAATTAATTAAGTTTAAATTAATTAATTAAGTGTAAGTAATTCAGAATAATCATTGGATGGCTGGGTAAATAGTTACTTAATGAAATTAATAATTTTTTTTTGAGGAATAAATCAAGGGATTAATTAAGATTATTAATATAGGAGAATTTGATTAATAAAGTAAATAAATGGATAATTAATTACATGTTGGAATTAATCAGAAGTGATTGATATTGTGGTTGAATTAAAGTAATTGATTTAGATTAGAACAAATTAAAATGCAATTGAAAATAATTAACATAATTAACGATGCAATTGAAAATTGACTAATTAAGATGAATTAATCAGTAATAAGTGACTTATGGAAAGTTAAATGGTATAAGTAATTAAGGATTAATGTATTTAAATAATTAATTAAATCATGAAGTAATTAAGATTACTTAATGATTGGTTGAGTTTGATTAATATTGTGAAGTTAATTTAAGATAATTACTTGAATGTAATTGAAAAATAATTAATCCAGGTGATTAATTAAGATGAATAGTGAAGGGTTGACGAATTAATTGATTTGGGGTTAATTAATATTGAATGAAGTAATCTAAATGAATGTAGTTAGGAATTCAATTAGATTCATTCGAATTGTTTTGTATGCGATTAAGCTCTTCTTATGGATGATTGTATGGTATTGGATGCTTGAATGAGTTGATACCTTTAATATGAATTGTGTATCTCGTATGGATAATTTGGAAGAAGCCGGTATCGGGTATTGGAAAATACCCGAAACCACTTCAAATATTTTTGTGGGTTGATACGTGGAATCTATATGCTGGAGTGAAGTGATTTTAAAGGGATTGGACTATTTAAACCTAAGCTTTGGTACTTAGGAAATGGATGTGTGAAATTAGTTATGTTTTTAACATACTGTGAACTTGTAAAATTAGTTTGAGTTACCGCTGGTTTATTTAGTTGTATGCTGTTATTCCATGTTGGATGAGTTTACTCACGCTGGTTTCCAGCCTGACCCGGGTGTTACTTTGGTGTAATGCTCGGGTCAGACCGAGTATTATAGATTTCCAGGTTAGAACGTTCTGAAGCTCAGGAGGCGAGCTGGATGGCAATATCGTATAGAGTATTCCGCTGTATTTATATTATTGTTAATCTGAGACGTGATAATTGTAAATATTCAGTGACTGTATATAAATGTGAAACTCTGATGTATATTAAATGTAGTCGATAGATATAATATTCTTTTGTAAACTGTTATTTTATATTATATTTTATCCGCTGTGAATGTGAGATGTTTGGTGTTTCTATTCTTCTTCTTCTATCTCTTTCTTCTTTTTCATAACTATCAAGGATTTTCGGCTTCAAAAATTTCGGGTCGTTACATTTGGTATCAGAGCAGAAAGGTTAAGCGAGAACCTTGGCTCTGGTGGGGATTATTCATTAAATAGAGTCTGTAGTACTCTAGAATGAGTTGAGTGTATATATATGAGCGCGTACTTGTTATTTTCTTATATAAAGGTTTTAAATGGTTTTATATAAAAGTATATTTTGATATATAAAACAATATTTCCTTCTAATAAATATTAAGGTGATTGGGTGTTAAATTACTGGAATTAAGTTAAGAAGAACTATAATACAACCAAATTAAAAATTAAATTAATTAAAAGTGAAATTCTAGAATTAGAACTCAGAAATTAGAATTGTTTGAAACTTTAAATGAACAAAGTTAAATTTGGTTTAAAAAGGTTAAACCAATCCTTGAGAATTTAACTCGAATTTATATTATTCGAGATGATTTAAATTTTAAGTTGGAATTGAATTCATTCAAATTGAACCCGATTTGAATTAATTGAATTTGGTTTTGAAGATGTAAAAGTTCAAAAATTTAAATGGAAGATTTGGATAGAATTGTAATGATTGAAATTGAAGTGGATTCAATTGAATGGATATTAGTCCAAAGTAATTAGAATAACTTTGGAATTGTAATTAAAGTGGAATTGGTTTAAAATTAAAAAAAAGGAATTTGAAATATAGATTGTAAATGTAATTTATTAATTGAAATAAACTTTATAAATAAATGGGATTTTAAGTTGAAATAGAATTCCAGAGAATATTTGAAAATAAAGTGAGATGAAATTCCAGAGTAATGGGTAAATATGAATTGGATGGATTGGGAATTTGGAATTTTTGGGAAATTTAAAATTTCTTTGGATTTGAAAGTGGTTTCCAAGGGTTTTGAAGAAAGAATAGTATTATTTCAAAAATATTTTTTTGTTTGAAATTTGGGAGATTTGAAATCAAAAATATTTGGAAGTGTTTTAGAGAGATAAAAGCATTGAACTCTTTTGGTCAGTGGAAAATAAAGACGGTGATGACTGCAGCATCATCGATGTTTATTTTCGAGTTTCTAAAATAGAAATTGCTACCAAATTGTTTTAAATTGGAATTGTTTGTGAACTGGGTTTGGTTTTGAAATTCAAAGGGATAATTGAATTCGCCAAAGAATTTTGGATATAGTTGAATTCTAAGGTGATATTGAAATTTTGGAAATTTGTTTAAACTCTGGAACCTTGATTAAATGTTTATGGAATAATAAAAATATATTGACTAAATAAAATGTATAATTCTGAGTTAAAAGCAAAATGTGAATGTAATTGATTTTAAATAGTAATTGTAAAATTGAAATTATAATTAAGTTACACAAGTTTAAAGATCAACTAGAATTTAATTTGAATTGGAAAAGAAATCATGATTGGTTCAACTTGAAGTGGATTTAAATCAATTTCAATGGAAATTGAAGATTATTTAAATTGAATTGTTGGGGAAGTGAACAGTTATGACTCTGGGCTATTTTCAATATAAATTGTCTTAATATGAACTTATTTTTTTAAGCTATTAAATATATACAACCTTTCTTTCTTAAAGCTAAGTTATTTTATACTTATTTTACGATTATTTTGGAAGAATTTAACATTTTTTCAACTGTTTTCTAAACTTATTACTATATTTTAACTACGTTACAAATTAATTACTAATTTACAACTATTTTGCAATTATTAAGATTTCTATAACTATTTAACTATTTTCCAACTATTTTATAATTAGTTAACTATTTTACAATTATTTTGCAAACTAATAATTATTTTTCCACTACTTACCTATTTTTAAAAAATTTCAAGCTATTTTTCTAAATTGGTCAGAGTTCAAACTGTTATTGATTAAAGTACCCAACTGAGATAAGGATTGAAGTAATAATCCAAATGGGGATTAATGTAAAGGTGAATAAGGAATGTGAAATGGTTCTTTTGAACTGAAAGAATATTTTGAGAAATATGAAATGAATAAAGATGGAAATTGGATATTTCTAAGGTTTCTGAGAGTGTTTGGAGTATAAAAGGGTTTTATACAAGAAAGTAAGGATCCAAAGTTTTAAAAGTTTATATATATATACATATATATATATCTGAATATATATAAAGGATCTTATGAGGATTTTGGGAAAGGCTTTTGAGTTTTGGGAAAAATTAATATTGAGTTTTGGAAAGCCTATTTTGAGAATTATCGATTTTGGATAATCGATTTTGTGTAAAGGAGCTTTGTATGATATCATACTAGGTGTATGATTTGAAGATACTATATGTGCATAGTATAAAATATTTTGATGATGGCTCTGGGGAAAAAGGCGTCCCCTTGAAATGAACTTCTCGGGAGTGCCACTGGGTGGTGCTGCCTGGAGCCCGAGGGGGTTCTAAAGTTGATCCTGTGAGGAGTCCAGACAAAACTAGTTCCTGGGGATTATGAGTAGTGTATACCATAGCGGAAGTCGTGTGTGCGGCGGAGAGCCAACAGTTTACGTTTGATTCTATATCGGTAGACTGCGACCTATGGTATAACATAGCGAAAGTCGTGTGTGCCGCTGAGAGCCAACAGTCTGCGTTTGAGTTTTTCTCGGTAAACTGCGACCTATGTAAGAGCGGAGAAGTTTCATTTTGATAGCGAGATCGAGAGGCCGCGGAGAGGCTGCAGTTACATGGACTTTTGTTGTGACTGCAACGTAACCCTGGATGTAACTGTGATCTATTGTGTGGGTTTCATGGCGTAATCGAGAGGCCGCGGAGAGCCTGCAGTTACATGGACTTTTGTTGTGACTACAACGTAACCCTGGTATGTAACTGTGACCATGGAATAGGGGTGATGATTTCCAGAGCATCCTCACTAAAAAAAATATTTCCTCTATTTTCAAAATTGTTTTCTATATTTTTAATAAAATTATTTTCCAAGTATTTTCACTGAATGTTGAAAACGAGTTTGCCAAGTACTTATAGATTTTCAGTCCTATGCCTGATCAACGTATGATTGAATTTCTGTGAGAACAAGGATGGACTGGTTGAAACATCGAGTGATGAGAAATATTTTATAAAAAGCTATTTTAATTGTATTATCCGAATTTATGGCATTTCTAAATCTTCAAGTAAAAAAGGAATCCAAAACTGGAATTATAAAACAAAACTGAACTCAGGAAAAATTTAATGAAGTGATTTTTGTAAATTAAGTTGGAGGGAAGCTAATCAGCTAAATAAATTATTTAATGGAGTATGTTAATAAAATTTAACTTTGGTTAATAAATGGATTGTAAATTAATAATGGAGTTTGGAAATGAATTCACATTGTAAATAGAATTCGACTTGGATTTGGTTATGAATTAAATAAGAGGTGTTGTAAAAAAAAAAAGTTGGCTTGAAAGGGTGATTTGAATAATATTTAATGAGATTTGTAAGTGGATTGGATATAAGAGAAGTGATTATAATAGAAATAGTTTGAGTTGCAAAGGAAAATCCAAGTGAATAGAAATAAATTGAGATGGCCTTGTATTAATAAAATAAATTCGAAATAAACAAGTAAATTAAAAAATTTAATGGGATCACTGGAATTATATAATAAATGGATGAATCCTGATGAATAAAAACAAAAAATTGAATCAAACATTAATTGGAATTGGATTATCAGACTGGACTAAGTTCGGTGGCATATATGCTTGGATATTGTTTTGATAAATTGAGAAGGTGGATTAAATTTACAATGAAGGAGATGGGCTAACTGAATTAAATGGAATTTGATTTAATGAGAATCAAATTTAATGGAAGTGAACTTAAGTTAATGTTGGAATAAAGTAAAGTAATTAACCTAAGTTTAAAATTTATGAAAGCTTGGCTTCGAATAAGGATAAAAGCCCATTGAATAAAAGCTCGGTTTAAATTAATTTGGGAATGGTTAGTATTACACAAGCATGGAGTGTGTCGAGCTAAATAAAATGATTGTGTATAAATTAAAATGGAACTGAATTAAATAAAACTGAGTTGGAATCCATTTTAATTGGTTATAAAACTTAAATAATTAATTATTCGCATGGATATTATCAAATTGCGTAGAAATGATTATCGTTTAACGTAAGCGAGTTTTAATCCAATTAAATGCTATGAATTAGTGGAAAGCGATATAATTGATTTTTGAATCAATTGAAGTGAATATGAGATTGTTTCGCTTAAAATGAGTTGAACGCAAGTAATTGTGTGTAAATCATTAAAATTGAATGAAAAGGCATATAAATTTGGTTGGATACAATTAGATGTGCCTTAAAACATATAAATTGCTTATTGGAAGTGTTTGGTGCTTGTTATTTATGTAATTCTTGTGTTTAGCTATTAAAAGTAAGTGAAATGTTAATAGATTTTCTATGTATGACACTTACGTATTTAAATTGAGTAAGTAAAAGTACAGGGAAGCCGTTTGGCAAGATTTGGGTATGCTAATTGCTAAAATTTATAAGCTGCTTAAAATGCTTAATAAGGTACGCCTACGCAATAAAAATAGGAAATATGAACTGTTTTTGCTTTTTCCGACCGTGTGGGTCGATGTATATATATTTATATCTCTTGTCAAATTGCAAAAGCTCCTCCGTACAAAGGAGACTCTGCCAAAAAAATCTCGAAATTTTGGGAGTTAGAAAATTTTTGAAAATTTTGGTTAGCAACAAACAATTATAAATTGGGAATTAAGTAAACTAGTAAATGAAACTAATATGAATCAGTTTAAATGAAAGATTAAACTCAATATTAGAAATCGAAAATAAATTGAATTCATATGAAACGGTGAAAACTAATTTTGAAATAGATATGAAACATATATGAGGAAATGTATAAAATGATTGGAAATGTTACGATGGGATATTATTGTCAAGTAAGATATGCAGGTATTGGAAGGGAGAATAAATTGGATTTGATTTCTAAAGATAAATGTGAATTGCCCGACAAAAAGGTATGTATTTTAATTTCTGCATGAAATTGGATTGGGTTTTTGATGTAGCCACTTGGCTTTTGTTTTCTTTTTGGGTATTTGGGAGCCCGTAGAGGCCTTTGCAGTAGTACCGAGTTAGCCGCGCAAAGGAGACGCTGGCAAAAATTTTCGGAAATTTAGGAAGTTAGAAAAATTTTGAGAAAATTTTGATAATTCAACATTTGGTTTTAAATTGAAATTTAAATAATTGAGCAAAGGGGTGTTATTTGAAACTATAGATGGTTTTGGGAAGTTGGTTAAGGTGGTGGTGGGTCTTCAATAAAGGATAGTTGGTAGGATGTTGATTTTGAGTTTTGGGGAAAGGTAAACGGGTAATGGTCTATTCTTCCTGATTAGTAATTTCGGGGACGAAATTCTTTTAAGGGGGAGGAATGTGACGACCCAGAAATTTTAACGAATTAAATTGGAATAATTAATCGATTTTGAATATTTAAAAGTTAATTTTAACTTGAAATCCTGATACTAATATTTACTTGATAATTAAATCATTGGATTGTATAGTTTAAATATCGATTTTTATAATCGAAGATTGGGTAAATTGTTGAATCTGATATTTCTAAGCCTGTTTAAATAATTTGAAGGCTTATAAAATTTATAATGATAATACTGGAGATAATAGGATGATTGGAATTTAATTTAAAAGATAATTTGTTCGGTTTCGAAATTATATCGTTTAAATTGAATTTAAAATAGCCTTCCGATGCACAGTCTCGGAATTCGACGAAACCAGTTTCCTTGGATCCGTAATAGTCAATTATTATCGGATTTCAATTTACGTAGCAATCGGAGTTGTCATTTGACCCTGGCAGCTTGAAACGCTTAGAATTATTTTAATCGAGTTAATTGAAAATTTATCGTTTTCTTCTGTAACTCGCGCATACAATCAAATTAGCCTCCGAAACACGTTCCATCGTGTTCAGAATGCGGGTAAAACCTTATAAGTGCCTGTCGGCATGTCTAATTAGGAGTTCGAAATTTCACAGTGCAACACGAGATATTTTTTATATATTTAAATTATATAATAATCAAGCGTTCTCGAGAAGCTTCTCCCCAAATCTATACTTTATTTCATCTTCCTCTCTAATCTTAAAGACAGATATAATCGGTCTCGTTTGTATACAGAAAGAAAAAAAGGGGGGCTGATCGCGAATCCTTCCCTTCCATTCCCCTCATTTCTAATCCCAATTCGATCTCCCTTCTCTTCCTCTTTTCATTTGATTTCAAATGAAAAACCCTATAAAAAAAAATTAAAATTAATCGCGACTGTATCGAATCGCGACGGAGGGGGGGGAGGAGGCTCACGCGACTCGCACGCTTCGATGGAGGTCATGGTTTCGCGAGCTTGCGTGAGGCGTGACGACGCGTGGATTTAAAGAGGAGGCTCGACAGGACGATGTTGGAGTGGGCTTGCGTCGCGTGTTCAAGGGCTGGCTGCAAAGTTAGGGCTCGTTCTCGAGCATGAGGACGAGAGAGGCGGCAGTCAAGTTTGAGATGGGTTCGCAATGGAAGCAGTTGTTGTGTTCGGCTGCTGTCTTAATTGGCGACGAGTTAGGTGGTGGTCGCCGTGCATTGGTCGACTGTGTTTCGCAGGCTGGTCGTGAGTAAGTTTTGGGAAGCAGGTATGGGTCTTTCCATATTTTGTTAGTTTAATTTAAATTTGAATCTTAGGTTTAATAGGAAATGAATTTATTTAAAATGAGGTTGCTATGTTAAACTTATGTAAATCAAGAAAAATAGGGGTTTTAGACATTGAACTGTCTATATACAATTAGTTTAAAAAAAAATAGATAAATTAAGTTTAAGTTCGAATTAGATAAATAAATGGAAATTTAAGAGTTTATCTTGTTGAAATAAATTATTTGAGGAAATTGGTTGACATTAGAATTTATTCGATTAAAACCAAATTGTTAATTTAAAATTTAAGTATTAAATGGTAATTGATTTTCGATTTATTTCAAATGTTAATAAATCATATAAATTATTATTCAAGGTCAACATCTGAAGGGAACCAAGTCGAGACTGGGTTTGGATTGCAAAATCAAAGGTGAGCAAACCTCACTCAGTCGGAGCTTTATTTAGATTTAAATGGATTGGTTGAATGATTAAATTTATTGGATGTACACTAATGATGATATGACTTTGGTTGATCCTCAAGTTAATTGAGTATGACTCGAGGTATATTAGGTTTTAGGTTGTATTAAACTTAAAACATAAATAAGAAAATGCCTTCATCTTAAAATTTAATAAGGGGTTTGAATTAATTAATTAAGTTTAAATTAATTAATTAAGTGTAAGTAATTCAGAATAATCATTGGATGGCTGGGTAAATAATTACTTAATGAAATTAATAAAATTATTTTGAGGAATAAATCAAGAGATTAATTAAGATTATTAATTTAGGAGAATTTGATTAATAAAGTAAATAAATGGATAATTAATTACATGTTGGAATTAATCAAAGTGATTGATATTGTGGTTGAATTAAAGTAATTGATTTAGATTAGAACAAATTAAAATACAATTGAAAATAATTAACATAATTAACGATGCAATTGAAGATTGACTAATTAAGATGAATTAATCAGTAATAAGTGACTTATGGAAAGTTAAATGGTATAAGTAATTAAGGATTAATGTATTTAAATAATTAATTAAATCGTGAAGTAATTAAGATTACTTAATGATCTTGGTTGAGTTTGATTAATATTGTGAAGTTAATTTAAGATAATTACTTGAATGTAATTGAAAAATAATTAATCCAGGTGATTAATTAAGATGAATAGTGAAGGGTTGACGAATTAATTGATTTGGAGTTAATTAATATTGGATGAAGTAATCTAAATGAATGTAGTTAGGAATTTAATTAGATTCAATCGAATTGTTTTGTATGCGATTAAGCT
The DNA here is from genome assembly GCA_030765085.1 of Allium cepa. Classification (NCBI taxonomy): domain Eukaryota; kingdom Viridiplantae; phylum Streptophyta; class Magnoliopsida; order Asparagales; family Amaryllidaceae; genus Allium; species Allium cepa. The sequence goes on along the minus strand of CM060941.1, from coordinate 951,763,031 downwards.
CTGCTTATGGATGATTGTATGGTATTGGATGCTTGAATGAGTTGATACCTTTAATATGAAATGTTGTGTATCTCGTATGGATAATTTGGAAGAGGCCGGGATCGGGTATTGGAAAATACCCGAAACCACTTCAAATATTTTTATGGGTTGATATGTGGAATCTATATGCTGGAGTGAAGTGATTTTAAAGGGATTGGACTATTTAAACCTAAGCTTTGGTACTTAGGAAATGGATGTGTGAAATTAGTTATGTTCTTAACATACTGTGAACTTGTAAAATTAGTTTGAGTTACCCCGGGTTTATTTAGTTGTATGCTGTTATTCCATGTTGGATGAGTTTACTCACGCTGGTTTCCAGCCTGACCCGGGTGTTACTTTGGTGTAATGCTCGGGTCAGACCGAGTATTACAGATTTCCAGGTTAGAACGTTCTGAAGCTCAGGAGGCGAGCTGGATGGCAATATCGTATAGAGTATTCCGCTGTATTTATATTATTGTTAATCTGAGACGTGATAATTGTAAATATTCAGTGACTGTATATAAATGTGAAACTCTGATGTATATTAAATGTAGTCGACAGATATAATATTCTTTTGTAAACTGTTATTTTATATTATATTTTATCCGCTGCGAATGTGAGATGTTTGGTGTTTCTATTCTTCTTCTTCTATCTCTTTCTTCTTTTTTCATAACTATCTGGGATTTTCGGCTTCGAAAATTTCGGGTCGTTACAGAAAGATATCTCTGTGGACCCAGCGAGGGAAGAATCTATTCTAAGAATGGAAGACGAGGCTAACCAGAGCTCCAGTGATTGTTATTTCAGGAAGGAAAGTTCAGCTTTGGAATTTATACGGATGCTTGTATAATTGATTTGGGAGGCAGTGTTGATGTAGGGTGGAGAGTAACTGCGTATGCGTGTCAGTAATTAAGGCAACATGAAGGGAATTACGCTATGCATGACCCTGAGTCGTTAGCCATTGTGTTTGTTTTGAAGATTTGGAGGCACTATTTGTTGGGAGAGAAGTTGGGTTATTAACGGATCACAAACCATTGGAATTTTCTCTCTCTAAGGGGATTTTAATCTGAGGTAGCCGTGGTGAGTCGAATTTCTGACCTCATATGATATGGATATTCTGTATACCCAGGATAAGCGAATGTGCTAGTTGATGCTCTTAACAGGAATGCAGTTTTGTTCTTTTAGAAGTTGTTTCTTCTCTCCAGGGCAGAATCATAAGTAAGCTAAGGGAGGATAGATCTTTTAAGGAATTGATTCTTAAACTAAGGATAGACGGTGTTCAGATTGTAAGGTAGATGATCAAGGTGCATAAAGGATTAGTGGCTGTTTGTGTGCTTGATAGGGGTGAATTGAGGCAATAAGTTTTAGATGAATGACATCACTCCAGACCGGATATTCACCCGGAATCTTTAGAGATGTATAAAGATATGAGGAGAATTTTCTGGAAACCGAGCATGAAGAGGGTCATTGCTGTTTTCGTTTATAGTTGTATTTTCTATCAGCAAGTTAAGGTGATCAATAGAAGTTGTCCAGGATTATTGCAATCTTTAGAAATCTCAGATGAAAGTGGAAGATGGTTCCGATGGATTTCATCGACGGTTTGCCAAGAACCAAGAGAAGAAGCGATGGAATATGGATCATTGTGGATCGATTAACTAAGAATGCTCATTCTATACCAGTTAAGGTAACTCGGACTATAGTTTCAGGCCAAAATTTTCTTGAGGAAAATAGTAAATTTTCTTGATGTTCCTGTTAGCATAATAAGTGATCGTGACCCTATTTTTTCCGGCAAATTTCTATTGAGTTCTACAATTGACTTTGGGATCGAGTTTGAAATTTAGTATAGCCTAACATCCTCAGACGGACGGACAGAGAGACTGAACCGTATTTTAGAGGATATGCGGCAATTTTGAGTTTTGAATTTTGGTGAATTGTGGAAAGACTATCTTGTGTTCGGACCAGTTTTGTTTTGTGAAGTTTTTGCTAAGGTTAGGCTTATCAAAGGATAAGATAAGAGCTTCTCAAGACCGTTAGAAGAAGTACGCAGATAAGAGAAGGAGACAATTGGAATTTGAGTTTGGTAATGTGTTTTTGGCCAAAGTTTCCCGATTAAAAAGGAACTATTAGATTCGGAAGGCGGAAAAACTTGACCCAAGTTATATTGTACTATTTTGGATATTGTCAAAGATTGGAACTGTAGCTTGCAGAGTCGAATTGTCAGAAAAGATGTCTGGAATTAATAGTGTATTCTGTGTGACCCATCTATAAAAAAAAAATTGTTCTTGATTCAGTATTAGTTGTAGAATCAATAGTACAGGAAGACTTGAAAGATGAGCCGAATGTGACTGTGGATAGAAATTCATCTCGGATTGTTAGTTAAGGTAAGAGGCTACTCAGGAGTGTAGTAGTGTGGCTTGTCATAGTGTAGTTGAGCGAGGATTCCGGAGTTTTCACCCTAGAAACTCTGTATAGTTTAAGAAAGCTTATTTGGATTTGTGTCTGGATAGCTAGCGATGTTTGTTAGGATAGATGTTGGTTGTTTGTTAATATATCAATGATATATATATGTTTGAATGGTTGATATGACAACTTTTAAATTATCTTTGTTTTAAATTTCGGGGACGAAATTCTTTTAAGGGAGGAGGAATGTAACGACTCTGGATTTCGGCCCTATTTATTTTCATAAATATTCAAATCAGTTTAAATAAAATGTATACTTATTCATTTGAAACGGATGTGATTTTGAAATAATTTCCATTTTTTATATAAATGGTATTTTTAAAAGAGAAATTAATTTGGAAAATTTAAATAAATTATCTCAATAATGTTCATAATAAAATTTGTCTTTTATGATTGAATTAAAATATCTTACTTTGTTTATATTTGGTAAGTATACGTATGAGCGATAATGTGTGAAATAGAATAAAATATAAATGTGAAATATAAGTCAAACTTATGCTTATAATTTAAATAAAATACTAATGGAGATAAATGTAAAATAAGTATAAATGTAAATGAATTATATTGTGCATAATTTAAATATTTATAGTTAAATACAAATAAAATAAATATAAAGAAGGAATAAACTCAAGAATCTAATTTAAATATGGACAGTTAAATTATAAATATAAGAATATTAACTATAACACATGAATATAATTAAATTACGAACAAAGTATAGAGTAGAGGAAAAATAATAATAATAATATAATATAAAATAGAATAACATAAATAGAATTAAAATAGACAAACAAGCATACAACATAACCTTAAAATTAGTAAGCAAAGTAAAATGAAATATGACACTTAATACCAGTTATATAAATGCAGTTAATAATAATAAGTACAATAATACAATATGAAATTAAATATAAATACATTTCAAGTTAAATATTTGAAAGATTAAACTTTGGAATAATAAAAATAAGATTTAAGTAGTATTTCTAAAAACAAATGTATATAATTAAAATAAAATAAACTTATAAATATGTAATATAAGTATAACATAAAATATAGTTGTAAACATGAATCTACTTGAACATAAGTACAAACTAGAAGCTGTTAAAACAAATACTTTTAAACAAATGTCTTTTTAAGCAAATCTATTTGCAAATGTGAAACAGAGAAGCACATGTCACATAATCAACTTGCAAGCATATATTTACATACGAAATCCTTATTCATAACAAATATGTTAATAATTATGCAAACTAATTAAGGTACAAAGGAAAAAAAATGAAAAAAAATGAACAAAAGAATAGCTTCTTGTGCAAGCTATGCTGGCCTGCAAAATGAAGAAGAGCAAACTATTATCTTTATGTGTAGTACAACAATTATACATGAATATTTATGAGCAGCCAAACATTAATAATATGCAACACAAAATCTGCAAGTATCAAAACAGGCTTGTCAGCAAAGCATTATAAGGTAAACTGTATATGCATAGTACAAAACAATTATATACAGTATCTATTAGCAACCAAACATAATAAATATGTAAACTTATTAGGTAAACAAGGCATTAAATGACCGATCTTCTCAGCCAATCTTTGTTAACTCAAAATATTTGTAAACCTGTTCAATCTAGAAACTACTGACCAGTTAAAGCCTCTCCATCTTGTTCTCTACTTATATGTATCTCACGCTACTACTAGTTCGTGAAACAAAAAGAAAAAAAAAATGAAACCAGAGGAAACTGAAACAAGAAAAGAGAAACAAATTCAAATTTAAAAGAAGAAAGGCTGATTCATGAACTAGCATCAGACAGTTTTTAAACTGCAACTTTCAAGATATAAAAGGGGTTTCCTATTCAACCACTATTTGAGGTGAGTAAACTTAAATTTCAAGCTTAAGTTACTTACACCAGTAAGATAATTGCATGAGATTTATATATGTGTGTATATGCCTTATTGTGATATGTATTTGAGATTTTATATAAGCTATAACTAACATGTTGAAGGTGCTGTTCTCTGCTTTATGTTACAAGATGAAAACAGTTAATCTTTGGATTGTTTTCATCTGATTATGGTAAGTTTTGAATTTGTTTTTCATCAAAACTTGATGCTTGAACTTTAATCATAATTGTTAAAACCTGTTCCAATATATTAATAACCAATACTCTTCTAATTACAGTCAATGAAGAAAACATTGTTAAATTCGATTATATGGAAAGCTAATTCAAATATATATCTTGAATTATGACTAAAAGTGTAACGACCCTGGGTTTTTGACCCCGTTTATTTTAATATATATTTAGTTTAGATTTGGGATTATTGCTATAAACTGTATTTTAAAAAAAGGAGATTGATTTGGCACTTTGAAATAAGCATCTCAATAATATTTATAATAAAATTTATCTCATATGTTTAAATTAAAAGTTTTACATTTTGCTAACATTTGATAAACATATACATATGAATAATAATGTTTGGAGTTTACAATCAAATTCTAGTAATATAGAGTATAGATGTAACATATGAGTCAAACTTATGTATGTAATTTGAATAAATTATAATTGGAGATAAATATAAATATAAGTATTACACATAGGTGAAACTTAAGAATATAATGTAAATTTTGATAATCAAAATATAAAATACAAATAAATAAGCAAGCAAATAATAAAATTTGTTCTTTTATATCTTCACATGTAATCCAAACTTAAAGTGTAAAATGAAATGAAAACAATTTATAACATAATATAAGACAAGTGTTTATACAAAATAATAAATATTCTCATAAACAAAACTTCACACTCAAAAAAACTAAATATCTATCTGAAAATGTACTTTTCATACAACAAAAATCTTTATACATAGTACAACATACTTTCATTCATAAGGCCAACATGTTCCTGCAAGTGTAATATAGTATCTGACAATACATGTGACAATGCAATATAGTAATTCCTGTAAGTATAATATAATTAGGTAGCAATAAAATAAATGTTTACATATACAGTATAGCTTCATATACAAGCCAGGTCCAACTTCAAAGAAGATATATAAATACCTTTGTACATTCATAATGATATGAATTAAATACAAAGTTATGTGCTGCAGGAAAATTTTTATTCATAAGAAAAGCAAAGCTTTACTTCAAATTAATATAAAAAAAAAATATGTAGCTTGTACAAAACAAACAGGAAAACTGAAACATTCATTACTTGTTAGCATAAGTGAAGCATAAGCATTTATTAGTTGTAAGCAAATAAGAAAAACAAAGTTTTACTTCAACATAAAACAAAATATGTGTGTCTTGCAAGATAGGCTAGCCGAAATATGATAAATATGTTTGTACCAAACAATATAACAATCAGTAAAACATTTATTTCTTGTTGTCATAATTAAAAGCATGAACATTAAATAGCCTAACTTCTTGCTTAACAAGTACATATAGCCGAAATCTCCTTTATGATTTCATACTGCAGTGAATTTTCTTAGCCAATAAAAAGAAAATGACAAATAAATACAAACTGTCCAGTACAACCTGATCAGTAGCTTCTATATCAATCTACCTATATATCATCAGTTTATATATACAAACCAAAACTTAAAGAAAACCTGAGGAAAGCATTGTATTGCTTTGCAATATAAATAAAATTCAAAACCGAAAAAAAAGGAGAAAAGAAACAAGTAGAGTTTCAGGATATGTTTGCAGTGCCTTCTTCAACATTTGCTTGTTGTTCAACTATTGCTTTTAGGTGAGTAAACTTATTTTTTTCCCCCAATCTAAAAATTTGTATATTATCTTGCAAAGATTTGTGCCTTGATACCTGCTAAACTATTTAAACTTGAGAACTTCCTGTTAACTGTAACATATGACGTGTTCTACAGGAATTTTGAAATCTGAACAAGTTAAGCCAAGAGATTTATAATACTTATGCATATCATTGTTGAACTTGGTATTGAGCTAATTCAAGTTTGTTTAGCTTAAACAAAAGCCTGTAAACATGCTATAAAGTTTAAACAATATGTTGTAAATACTGTATTCAACTTACAGATAAAAAGAATCAAGAACCAAAATTCAAATGTTTAAAATTGTGAATTCAGCAGTATATTTGGATTACATACACCTAATTATGATTTTTAACATAAATATTATGATTTTTAAACAAGGGTTTTAAGAGAAGTTCAAAATAGAACTAAAATGTGATTTTTGCCAATTCTGGATGTTAGAGTTAATTTTAATTCCTGTAAATTGATAGGAGGCAAGTTTGAAATCTATGTGATTCCAAAAAAATGTCAAAACAATTTTCAAATACATAGATTAAGAGATTTTGATTAAAGTAGGGTTTATTGCTTGTTTTTTTTTCATGCTCTGTAAAAATTGATTTCGGTATCACGGGTCAACCGAGTGGAACACGGTTTTTGGTGGAATTAGAGGGGGCTGTGAGTGACGTACTGGTGGAATTTCATCACCTACGGTGATGGGGGGTGGCCGCACGAAGGTTGTGACAGTGGGTGTTTCCTGCCATGCTCGAGCTACAGGTCATAATTTGTTTTCATCTTGTAATTGAAAAAACTGGGTTTCGATTGTGATACTAGGGATGTATTGTGGTTTGTGGGCGCTAGCGAGGGCCGCCAGAGGTGCGCCGAACCACCGTGCACGTGCACGGTGGCGTTGGATGGGTGTCGTGTCGGTGATGATGCTTGCATCGTGTCGCGCTCGAGAATTACTGGAAGTTGCTTCGAGTTGTTTTCAGGCACACGAGAGTGTTTTATTAGTTTCAGCAGTTAAAAATCTTAAGCCTAAAAAAAAAAGAGAAAGAACAGAAGAGTAAGAAAACAGGGGATGAAGAAGAATAGGTAGGGGTGACGCGAGAGGATACTGGGTAAAATCACGAGTTCGACCCGAGTTTGGTGCGTTGTTGCCTTCGGGTTTCTAATTCCTGAGATATCGCTTCCTGTAATATTAAGTTATAGTTATATAAGTTAAGTATTAATGTTTCCAAACTGTAACACTGTTAGAATTTTATAGTTTTAAGATTAAGAACTTAGATACAAGGTTAAACTATTTTAAATTAAAACTGTAAACTGTGTTAACTCTTAATAATTTAGGTAATTAATATAAGATGGGTACAAATCTTATTAACATATAAGTTAGTGAGAAGCAATAAGTTGATCGCAGGTAGGTTAAAGAAGATCTCCTTTAAAATGTTGAGTTAGCTAAAAGATCGACACGTATTGATCGTTTCTAGAAAATAATAAAGAATGCTAGACTTTTTAAATTTAATTGAAGTTTGGAATTATGTACTTAAGTGAGTTAATGAATGATTAGTAGTTAAGTAATTAAGAATAATTTAAGTATAATTGCAATTAGAGATTTATGAATGTTTAAGTGAGTAAGAAATGTGTAAGGAACTGCTTGAGATAATTCATGAAATGATCAGTGGATTAATTAAGTAATTAGTAGATAATAATTGGGTGATTAAGTTTATTAATAAAAATAAAATAAAATAAAATAAAATAAGGTTATTAATTTATGATTAAGGAACTGATAATTAAAGTTAAAGTAACAACTTGATTAAGGAGTAATTAAGTTAATAGAGTGGAATAAAATAATTAAGTAAATAAGACTTAATTATTAGTTAAGAAATGATTAATTAAATAATTTGAAGCGAGAGATAAGTAATTAACGTTTGACGATGATCAATTAAACAGGGTTAAATATTTAACTCTCAAGTAATCGAATTTGTTACAAATAAGAATTAAAGATGAATTCTTTGGACTTTGGTGTGTGTAGAATATCTGATTTGTGAAGTTTAAATTGATGATATTCTGTGATGTTCTGTGATATGTTATGTTATATCTATGATGCTTGTATATGTTTATCTGTGATAGATGCTATGTTAATTCAATTGTTGAATTTAAATTATTTAAACTATTAAGTTAAATAGACAACTTGGCCCTTAAAATGGCTTTTGGATTTCGATGAGACCGGGATCGGAAGAATCAATTTTGATTCCCCGAAAACCACATCAATCCAATTTAAACGTTAGGTCGTGAATCCTGAAATGGAGATCGAGATGGTGTATTCAGAATGCAAGGGTTGTCGTCGTTGACTCTGAGGGTGATTCCCAAATGAGTGTGACGAGATAATGCCTTCGGTTTCGTTCGAACCCGGAATGAACTTGTATGGATTGAATGCTTTCAACACATCGTCAGCGGACAATGAGCATTCTAAGTGATATGTTCTTTAAAGGTAATCGTAGCCTCAAGCCTCATCAACCGGGAATGGCTAAAACAGGGGATGTGCAGCAAGGTTAGGTGGGTCATGCCCAAGCAGGACAAGATATTTCCCCTGTCTAGATGTCCCTTTTTATATTTCGGCTTAGTGGGCGGTTGCTAGCTACAACCGTGGGGTTTATCTTGTTCGGGACTGTTCAGTGTTGCAAGGGATGAAGGGAGTAATCCTCGGTACGGTGATCTAGGCCCCATACTGTGACGGGCGGTACCCCAGTAGCCCTGCCATTGTTGGAAACCCATTTTTCCTACGAGACCCTACGGTTTTGATTTGTATTAACCACTTTTGTGGCTAGTAGCTGGAATTTAATGAATGTAACAATTTCGGCTATTTTCTATTTACTTGAAAACGCTAGACACTATTATAATATCACTGGATTTCCTATGAAATGTTTTGGTTAGCGTAAGGTAAAAACTTACCCGTATTTATTTGTGGGGAGTCTTACGTGATACCTTTATTTTCAAATGTTTTTTCAAAGTTAAACAACTTTAACCCGTTTACTCATACCGGACCCATGTCTGACCCGAAGTTTATTTTTGTTTTTCATAAACTCTCGGGTACCCAATTTTTTACGGGTAGTCAAGGGATTCAGGTTAGCTTTGACGAATTCTGGAGGAGCAACGGAGCAGGAGGCTTCAGCGTTGTAGATATATATATATATAGTTCCATTGTGTTGGTATCTCAGAGTCATATTGTTGGAGTTGTATTGTATTGAGTTGTATTAACTAGATAGGTGTTTATAACTGTCTAGTATGTGATGTATGTATGATTGTCATCTGTATTGATATTGTATAACTCTGATATATGTACAAACTATGTATTATATAAGTGATATATTATATTTTGTTCCGTTCCGCTGTGAGATTCTGATGTTGTTGTTCCTTCTTCTTCTTTCTTTTCTATTTACTCATCCCTTTCTTTCTTAATGATGATACGTCTTTCTGGTAGTAGAAGGGCGGGTCGTCGAAGTTGGTATCAGAGCGAGGTTGGTGATAACCTTGGCTGTGGTAGTGATTACTCTAAAATAGAGTTTGTAGAACTCTAAAATGAGTCTGAGAGTATAAATAGATATGAGCGCGTATTTGTTAGTGAATATAAAAATTGTTTTTATATTGTGTTGATTTATCTGTTGAGTGTTTATGGATTCTGGTCGATGTGTGGGACGCCATTCCATCGATAGGGATTCCTAAACTCTTAAACAAGATAGACCGACACAGTATTGTTTTTAAAGGTAGGGTAAATGAAATAATTTTACCCAAATCTGTATTTTGATATAAGGAAATATTTTTCTGAAATAACTATATATACTTGGATGTTTAATTGTTAATAGTACAATCAAATAAAAATTTAAATGTGAGTGGTTTATAACCAAATAAAATTATTTAAGAATGATTTTAAATAAAAAGGAATATAACTAAAATTTGATTAAACAGATTTTAAGTCCCGGGAATTTGAAGGTGTTTAAATGAATTTAAACAAAGGAATTTGGGAATTTGAAATCTTGGAAATGTTTGAAATGTTTTTCCAAAGATTTGAAGGCAATAATGGAGTATTGTTTAGGAAAATATTGTTGAATGGAAATTATTTTAGGAAAATTTGTGAAAGTAAGGAAGCACTGAACTCACTTCAGTCGTTGGAAAATAATCCTGATGATGATGGCCACATCATCAGTATTCATTTTCGAGTTTCTAAAAGTGATGGATTGCTACCAGGATAGTTGATCATGATATTGTTTGGACTTATTGGGTATACAAGTTGTTTTAGAAATTTCAAAGGGGAATTTGTTTTGGTAAAAACAAGTGTTTGGAATTTGAAAATTTGATTTAATATACCAAGTGGGTATGGGTAGTTATCATTTTAAAATGATTTTGGAAATGAAAACCGGGCAATTGGACTATAAGAAATTCTATAATGTGAAAGTTAAAATAAATCAACTATTGAACTTATAAAATAAGGTTGATATTAATAAGAAGAAATCAGGAAATTTAATCTCGGAATTAAAATTTAACTTAAGTAAATAAAGATAAGAAACATATTAGAGTTTAACCTGAAGATAAGTTAAATGGAAATTGGAGTTCAAAATGAACTTAATTGGATATAAACCTGGAAGGGAAAATAATTGTAATGGCAAAATGAAATGTATACCTTAAGATAGTAAGAGTTATACATATGTCATCTGAAATTGGGGTTATATGATGAAGTGACTCAAATGAGCAATATAAGCTGTTAAGTAGATAAATAAGTTTTAAGCTCACATATTGAGAAATAAAATTAAAGATTGGTAAGTAGCTAAATTTAGCTGAAGTTGAGTTGAAATAAGATTATATTTAGATGAATTCAGTCGAGTCATAAATAATATTGAATAAAATAAAATTCTTATGTAAATACGTAAATGTAAACCAAGTAAGTCTTGAATTGGATTTAAATAGAAATGGTGTGAGTTGTAAACAAGTCTAATTCAAGCATAAATTGAATAACCTTATTATGAATAAATTCAATAATGAATGGTTAATGTAAATTAAAATTTAAGAATGGATGAATGGATAAACTAATCAAATAGATTAGTAAATAGTTGGGATTTGATTAAAGGAAAATCAAATCAAAGATTTGAATGGAAATTGGTGAAATAGAATAAACCTAAATTGTTAGGTGGAACAGTTTGAAGGAAATAAATGACTTAAGTAAATTGTGAGATGATTGTTTAAAATATTGGTTGTCGAGTTTAATAAAATGGTTTGGAACAAACTTTTGAAAAATAAAAGAAAATACAATGAAAGGATTGTAAATTAATTAATTGTGGTGGAGTAGATTGTAAATTGAGTTGGAATCAATTTAAGATTTGCTATAAAGCTTAAGTGATTGTTTATTCACAATAATATTGTTGAATTGCATATAGAATTGGGTTGTTTGAAGTAAATGAGAATTAGATAAATACTATGAATTATTGGAAGCAAAATAGGATGATTTTGAAATCATTTGCAATAAATAAGGAATTGTTTGGCTTAAATGGATTATATATATAAGCAAGTAAGTGTAAATCCCTTTAAACTAAAGAGAATGATTTGAAATTTATTGGAATTAATTATGATAAGGATTGGAACCTTACATATGTGCTTATGAAAATATGTAATGGAGACTCTGCTATAATTTTTAAAAATTTTGAAAAAAAAATTAATTTAAAAATTTTAGCAACAAAACAATTTCAAGTTGGAAATTGAAAATAAATTAGTGGATGAAATTAATTTAAATAATGATAGAAATCAGTTATAAATGAAGGACAGTCAATAAAATTAAATATTCAAAGTTGAATAAAATTTGAATTCACATGGGATTAGGAATTCAAATTTGAAATAAATAGATATAAGAGGATATAAAGGCTAAAATGGTAGAGGAATAATATAAGAGTATATATAATGCTTATATTAAGCTTAAGAAATGAATGGTGGAATTCTTAAGTAAAATTTGATATTGGGAAAAATTATTCCAAGTGATAGAATCAGGATAAGGTGAATAAAAGAAAATTGATATGGTTGATAACCAATGGATATAAATACGTAGGATGTACGTATATTATTTTATTCGCATAACAATTTGATCCAGATTCGAGCACAGAATTTCAAGATAGTTATATCGACCCGAGTTAGGATTTCTCACTCAATTTTTGACGACGAACCATGGATTGGGATTTTGATTGATTGTGGGGAATTCTCTATCATAGTTGTGACTATGCAAGGAGAATGACAGTTGCTGATCAAGAAACCAGTTCTGAGTCCGTACTAGGAAGTCAGGTGGACGATACTACTTCGGAAGTGAAATTGTGTGATCGAGCGAGCAATCGGATTTGATATTGCGTGCGAATAGCATATGTACATCGTACGGGCTTGAATAAATAAGTACTGAAATTCTGTAAAGAAGTCGATAAAATTTAGAAAGAGTTAATATTGTAGCTTTTAAAATTGAATTGCTAGAATGGATGTCTGGAATTTATTGTATATTCCATATATCTCAGGAAATTTGTTCATGATTCATCATTAGTTGTTAAACTAGTAATTCAGGAATTTGGAAGTTGAGTCGAATTTAACTGTGGTCAGGAATCCAGTTTGGATTGCTGATCATCGAGAGTCAAACTCTCGATAATTTTAGGGAAACTTATCCGAATTTGTGTTTGAATAACTAGTGTTGTTAGTTAGGATAGACTGTTTGGTTGTTTGCTAATGTATGAAGGGTATCTATGTTGAATGGTTGGTATACCAACTTTTAAATTGTCTTTGTTTTAAATTTCGGGGACGAAATTCTTTTAAGGGGGAAGGAATGTAACGACCCTGGGTTTTTGACCCCGTTTATTTTAATATATATTTAGTTCAACAAAATAAAAGTAGTTTGATCATATTAAAATGAATGTGATTTGGGATTATTGCTATAAACTGTATTTTAAAAAAGGGAGATTGATTTGGCACTTTGAAATAAGCATCTCAATAATATTTATAATAAAATTTATCTTATATGTTTAAATTAAAAGTTTTACATTTTGCTAACATTTGATAAACATATACATATGAATAATAATGTTTGGAGTTTACAATCAAATTCTAGTAATAAAGAGTATAGATGTAACATATGAGTCAAACTTATGTATGTAATTTGAATAAATTATAATTGGAGATAAATATAAAAATAAGTATTACATATAGGTGAAACTTAAGAATATAATGTAAATTTTGATAATCAAAATATAAAATACAAATTTAAATAAATAAGCAAGCAAATAATAAAATTTGTTCTTTTATATCTTCACATGTAATCCAAACTTAAAGTGTAAAATGAAATGAAAACAATTTATAACATAATATAAGACAAGTGTTTATACAAAACAATAAATATTCTCATAAACAAAACTTCACACTCAGAAAAACTAAATATCTATCTGCAAATGTACTTTTCATACAACAAAAATCTTTATACATAGTACAACATACTTTCATTCATAAGGCAAACATCTTCCTGCAAGTGTAATATAGTATCTGACAATACATGTGACAATGCAATATAGTAATTCCTGCAAGTATAATATAATTAGGTAGCAATAAAATAAATGTTTACATATACAGTATAGCTTCATATACAAGCCAGGTCCAACTTCAAAGAAGATATATAAATACCATTGTACATTCATAATGATATGAATTAAATACAAAGTTATGTGCTGTAGGAAAATTTTTATTCATAAGAAAAGAAAAGCTTTACTTCCAATTAATAAAAAAAAAATCTGTAGCTTGTACAAAACAAACAGGAAAACTGAAACATTCATTACTTGTTAGCATAAGTGAAGCATAAGCATTTATTAGTTGTAAGCAAATAAGAAAAACAAAGTTTTACTTCAACATAAAACAAAATATGTGTGTCTTGCAAGATAGGCTAGCCGAAATATGATAAATATGTTTGTACCAAACAATATAACAATCAGTAAAACATTTATTTCTTGTTGTCATAATTAAAAGCATGAACATTAAATAGCCTAACTTCTTGCTTAACAAGTACATATAGCCGAAATCTCCTTTATGATTTCATACTGCAGTGAATTTTCTTAGCCAATAAAAAGAAAATGACAAATAAATACAAACTGTCCAGTACAACCTGATCAGTAGCTTCTTTATCAATCTACCTATATATCATCAGTTTATATATACAAACCTAAACTTAAAGAAAACCTGAGGAAAGCATTGTATTGCTTTGCAATATAAATAAAATTCAAAACAGAAAAAAAAAGAGAAAAGAAACAAGTAGAGTTTCAGGATATGTCTACAGTGCCTTCTTCAACATTTGCTTGCTGTTCAACTGTTGCTTTTAGGTGAGTAAACTTATTTTTTTCCCCAATCTAAAAATTTGTATATTATCATGCAAAGATTTGTGCCTTGATACCTGCTAAACTATTTAAACTTGAGAACTTCCTGTTAACTGTAACATATGACGTGTTCTACAGGAATTTTGAAATCTGAACAAGTTAAGCCAAGAGATTTATAATACTTATGCATATCATTGTTGAACTTGGTATTGAGCTAATTCAAGTTTGTTTAGCTTAAACAAAAGCCTGTAAACATGCTGTAAAGTTTAAACAGTATGTTGTAAATACTGTATTCAACTTACAGATAAAAAGGAATCAAGAACCAAAATTCAAATGTTTAAATTTGTGAATTCAGCAGTATATTTGGATTGCATACACCTAATTATGATTTTTAACATAAATATTATGATTTTTAAACAAGGGTTTTAAGAGCAGTTCAAAATAGAACTAAAATGTGATTTTTGCCAATTCTGGATGTTAGAGTTAATTTTAATTCCTGTAAATTGATAGGAGGCAAGTTTGAAATCTATGTGATTCCAGAAAAATGTCAAAACAATTTTCGAATACATAGATTAGGAGATTTTGATTAAAGTAGGGTTTATTGCCTGTTTTTTTTCATGCTCTGTAAAAATTGATTTCGGTATCACGGGTCAACCGAGTGGAACACGGTTTTTGGTGGAATTAGAGGGGGCTGTGAGTGACGTACTGGTGGAATTTCATCACCTACGGTGATGGGGGGTGGCCGCACGAAGGTTGTGACAGTGGGTGTTTGTTGCCATGCTCGAGCTACAGGTCATAATTTGTTTTCATCTTGTAATTGAAAAAACTGGGTTTCGATTGTGATACTAGGGATGTATTGTGGTTTTTGGGCGCTGGCGAGGGCCGCCAGAGGTGCGCCGAACCACCGTGCACGTGCACGGTGGCGTTGGATGGGTGTCGTGTCGGTGATGACGCATGCATCGTGTCGCGCTCGAGAATTTCTGGAAGTTGCTTCGAGTTGTTTTCAGGCACACGAGAGTGTTTTATTAGTTTCAGCAGTTAAAAATCTTAAGCCTAAAAAAAAAGAGAAAGAACAGAAGAGTAAGAAAACAGGGGAAGAAGAAGAATAGGTAGGGGTGACGCGAGAGGATACTGGGTAAAATCACGAGTTCGACCTGAGTTTGGTGCGTTGTTGCCTTCGGGTTTCTAATTCCTGAGATATCGCTTGCTGTAATATTAAGTTATAGTTATATAAGTTAAGTATTAATGTTTTCAAACTGTAACACTGTTAGAATTTTATAGTTTTAAGATTAAGAACTTAGATACAAGGTTAAACTATTTTAAATTAAAACTGTAAACTGTGTTAACTCTTAATAATTTAGGTAATTAATATAAGATGGGTACAAATCTTATTAACATATAAGTTAGTGAGAAGCAATAAGTTGATCGCAGGTAGGTTAAAGAAGATCTCCTTTAAAATGTTGAGTTGGCTAAAAGATCGACACTTATTGATCGTTTCTAGAAAATAATAAAGAAGGTTAGACTTTTTAAATTTAATTGAAGTTTGGAATTATGTACTTAAGTGAGTTAATGAATGATTAGTAGTTAAGTAATTAAGAATAATTTAAGTATAATTGCAATTAGAGATTTATGAATGTTTAAGTGAGTAAGAAATGTGTAATGAACTGCTTGAGATAATTCATGAAATGATCAGTGTATTAATTAAGTAATTAGCAGATAATAATTGGGTGATTAAGTTTATTAATAAAAATAAAATAAAATAAAATAAGGTTATTAATTTATGATTAAGGAACTGATAATTAAAGTTAAAGTAACAACTTGATTAAGGAGTAATTAAGTTAATAGAGCGGAATAAAATGATTAAGTAAATAAGACTTAATTATTAGTTAAGAAATGATTAATTAAATAAGTTGAAGGGAGATAAGTAATTAACTTTTGACTGATGATCAATTAAACAGGGTTAAATATATAACTCTCAAGTAATCGAATTAGTTACAAATAGGAATTAAAGATGAATTCTTTGGACTTTGGTGTGTGTAGAATATCTGATTTGTGAAGTTTAAATTGATGATATTCTGTGATGTTTTGTGATATGTTATGTTATATCTATGATGCTTGTATATGTTTATCTGTGATAGATGCTATGTTAATTCAATTGTTGAATTTAAATTATTTAAACTGTTAAGTTAAATAGACAACTTGGCCCTTAAAATGGCGTTTGGATTTCGATGAGACCGGGATCGGAAGAATCAATTTTGATTCCCCGAAAACCACATCAATCCAATTTAAATGTTAGGTCGTGAATCCTGAAATGGAGATCGAGATTGTGTATTCAGAATGCAAGGGTTGTCATCGTTGACTCTGAGGGTGATTCCAAAATAAGTGTGACGAGATAATGCCTTCGGTGTCGTTAGAACCCGAAATGAACTTGTATGGATTGAATGCTTTCAACACATCGTCAGGCGGACGATGAGCATTCTAAGTGATATGTTCTTTAAAGGTAATCGTAGCCTCAAGCCTCATCAACCGGGAATGGGTAAAACAGGGGATGTGCAGCAAGGTTAGGTGGGTCATGCCCAAGCAGGACAAGATATTTCTCCTGTCTAGATGTCTCTTTTTATATTTCGGCTTAGTGGGCGGTTACTAGCTACAACCCCGGGGTTTATCTTGTTCGGGACTGTAACGACCCGCAAATCCGTACCCCATGAGTCAACACTATTCTACAACAATCAACTCAAGCTGCACAGAAATACGAACCATTTGGGTTAAAGAAGAAGAGGTAGAAGAAGAGAAAACAAAATTTTCATCAGAATCTAACCATCGCAGCGGAATAAAATATAATAGATAATAAATAACCTTTACTCAAAAGCAAATATATCTGGTTACATATATTACATCATCAGAGTACATCGATCACAGTTTACATCAATAACATACAATGGAGACACCATAACTCAAACAGCGGAATATAGGTGTGTGTATATATATATATATAAACAAGTACGAGAGTACGTATCGTCATCCAGCTCGTCCCCTGAGCTCCACAGCATCATAACCTGTATCCTATAATACTCGGTCTGACCCGAGCATTACAGTTAAATAATACCCGAGTCAGTCTGGAATACCAGCGTGAGAAAATCACACCCAATTGATTATTAAAGTTTCAAAAATCCTTTGAAAACAAAAGCATCTCGTAAGACCACGCCACAAATAAACATGTCGGGTTTTTACCTTACGATAGCTAAAACAATTTTTATAGAAATCTTCTGATATTATAATAGGGTCTATATACAAGTACTTATAAAATAGCCGAAATTGTTACATTATTAAATTCCAGCTACTAGCCACAAAAGTGGGTAATACAAAGAAAACCCATACAAGGCTCGTAGGGAAAATGGATTTCCAACAATGACTAGGCACTGGGGTACCACCTGTCACAGTACGGGGCCTAGATCACCGTACCGAGGATTACTCCCTTCATCCCCTGCAACACAAGGCCGGAACCATCCCTTACTGGACAGTCCCGAGTGAGATCACCCCACGGTTGGGATCAACAACCGCACCACTAAGCCGAAAAATAAAAAGGGACATCTAGACTGGAATGACCTCACCCTGCTTGGGTGCTACCCACCTAGCCTTGCTGCATAACCCCTGATTTTCAGTCATTCCCATTTGATGAGGCTTGAGGCTAAGCGTTACCTTTATAAAGAACAATATCCCTTAGAATGCCCATCGTCCACCTGACGATGTTTTCGCAAGCATTCGTCCATACAAGTCCGTCCCGGGTTCGAACGGAACCGAAGGCACTATTCCTACTACCTCCATTTTGGAAATATCCTCAGGATTAGTAGCGACTAGCCCTTGCACTTCACTGCTCCATCTTCGAATCCAAAATCGTTTACGAGAAACGTACAAACCGGATCGAAGTGGTTTTCGAGAAATAAATCTCGATCCCGGTCTCTTCGAAATTGTGATATCCCGGAAATTTGAGGCAATATCAATTTAATAATCTGTGATAAAATTAAATTGATTTAATAGTATTTGTTAATAATAATCTGAATTGATTTAATAATCTTCTTTTACATAAATGATTAACTGATAAATTATCTTTCAAAGTTGTTTAAAGTTAAATAAAATAAAGACATGATTTCTAATTCTAATATTTTTGGAAAATTAGGGATTTGATTTTATTTAATATTGAATAAATAATAATATGATCTTAAGAATACTCAAGATAAATTTAATTTGTTTATAAATAAATTTAGCATAGAGTTTAAATTTAAATAAAAATTTGTTTTGTTTTATAGCTTGATAAAATAAGTGACTTATATTATAGAGAATAGTTCTTTTGTAAATTATTTTAATTTAATAATAAGTTATATTTAAACTATATCAATATTGTAATATCACTGAAAATGGGTTTTTAATATAAATAGAAGTTGTTATTTTAATATATGTATATTTTTGCAAAGAAGTTATGATATGTAAATTTAAAATAAAGACTTTCAAAAAAAAAAGTTAAATAAAATAATACTTTATAAATCCTAACATAAGCATTTAATTGTTTAAGTTTTCAATAAAAACAACCCAGAAGTAAATAAATATATAAGTTCAAACTGTAATAGGCCTGTAAATAAAAATGTTTGAAATAGAAATGCAAAAGTATAAAACAAAGCAAATTAACAAAGTAAGAAATAAACTAAACAAATGCAAATAGCTTATAGACTAAGGTTTAGATAAGTATGAAAACAAAATAATAAAAGTAACCAGACAAATTAATGACTTTGCTGTCTGTAGATAAAGAATGCAAAACAAAGTAAGATGATAAAAACAAAACAAAGTTAAGAAAAAATATCTTTATGTGTTCAGCATATATAGATAGTTTGTTATGCAAGCTAAAGCAAAGCATAGTGGGAAACTAAGTACAATATCTACATATTGAATGATTAATTGGCTAAGTAGGAAACAAGAGTACATTAACCATTAATGCTTGCATTTATTTAGCACAACCTTATGTCCATTCGAAATGGATTCAAATCATTTCAGCCTCCTATAAACAAAGATATGCCTGATAAAACAAAATGTATATAGTGTACTTACATACACCTGATCCAGTTATCACCTTTCCCCCCTGAAACTTCTTATATACATCTTGTTTTTTTTCGTTCATAAAAAAATATAAAAACTGAAACAAAGAAGTAACAACAGACACTTCCATTTAGACAAACTCAATTGTATTTACAACTGAAGATAAGCAAGGGAAGATTTAGGAAATGCAGGCAAACCACTTTAAAGTTTTTAAGATCCAGATTTTCAAGCAAGCATGCTTTGTTCATTCTTTTTCTCACAAGCAAGGTGAGTAACACCTTTTATTTAAATGCTTAAGTATATATTTATATGTTGTTAAATTTTGATCTGATATGTGCATTTATCTTGATGAATTGTTGTGTTCATGTGTTACTGTATGTATGTGGGTGTGACATTCTGCAATCACCTCTGTTTAAAGGGAAGCAACATCAAGATTTAAATGGTTTAAGTATATTATGGTTCTGTTGTAACTTTTTCTCTGAACTTCAGTTGCATTGCTCTGTGCTAAGCATTAGTGCTGTATTAAGTATTTCCTGTTTTCCCTCTGCTTTAGTTCCAGGTTAAAGATCCTCAATAAAATTTCATGCTTTGTTCAAGCTTAGGCAAGTTATAAGTTTGACATAGATGCTGGTAAAAATAGAAACTTGAATTTAAATCTTGTTTAAGGATAAAATAATGGTATTAGTTCTGTAAAAAAATATCATACTACAGAAGAAACTAAATTAAGTTAAATCTCAATGAATTTAATTTATGAATTCAAGGTTATGAATCAAATACACATACCATAATATGATTTTTAAAATTAATATTATGATTTCTAGTCAAGTGTTTTAGGTGCAGGCTGCCTTTGTTCAAAAATTGGTTTTTGGGTGATTCTTGATGTTCTATGCAACTGGAGGAGGTCAGGTTGGGTGAGAAGGTGGAGGAGCTTACTAGGGTGTGGGGAAAAATGCTCGGTGATGGGTCTGAACACGGTGGCGATGTTGGCGGTGATTTATTGTCTGCAACCCTAGTTTTTAGGGTGTTTGAATTTTTGATCGCTGTGGCCTCTACTATGCATCGAGTTGCACGAGACTTCGTAGGGTGGTAGATTGGTCGAAGGCGAGTCCATGGCCGGAGTTATGGACCATCTGGTGGTCGGGGTTGGCAGAGGGAGGCGATGACAGGTTTGGTAGGGGATGTGGTGTTTTAATTCCAGGTTCTGGTTTTTCCTCTTTTTAATTTGAGGTCGTGACGTTGGATTCTGGGGGTTGTGGTGGAGTCTGGTGGTAGTCAGTGGCGTGGTGGAGCATATGAGGGTGGTCGGAGATGGCTGGGGCCACGGTGCATGTGCACCGTGCCAGTAAAGTGTGTTGGGTTTTTCTTTGGTGGTGAGCAGGATTTTAACTCGGGGAGATGCGAGTTTATTCCAGGGTTTGACACGAAGTAGAGGTAGGGGAGACTCGAAGCAGTTTTTGCATCTCTCGGGTCAGATTTGTTTTCCAATTTTTTTTGTAAACCTGCAGTAGCATTGTTTCAAAAACAAATTCAACTGGAACCTATTTATAAATAAGTAATGGAAGTAAATAAAGTGTAAATCTAGATGAAGTTTGAAAACAAATTTACTGTTGAATTCAAATTTAAATAAAAATAAATTTTAAAACAATCAAATATGGGTTTCAACCTGACAGTTTCAGGTTTTAAATGTAATTTAAAATCTGAATCAAAACTTAAACTGTGTTTGAAGTTAAAAGTTCAAATATAAATTCAAGTGAACTTTTGAATCTAAGTTTTAGAAACGAATTTGGATTTTTTTTTTAAATCAAGGATTACAAATCAAGTTTTCCAAAAGCAAGTTAAACCCAAATTTTAAATTCAAAGTTAGACTAATGAAATCAAAAGTGTTAAACCCAAATCAAATTAATGAACTCAAAATTGAAAAATAAATCAGATTTAAAATCTAAATGTATAAAGAAAATTAAATTCAAATAGTTCGTTTTAAAAGTGATTGTTTCCAAATAAATGTTTGAATTGGTTTTTACAAAGGTCTTTTGAATGGAAGTTAAATAAATTATTTTAACTTGGGAATTTGCAAGTTTAAATTTATATTAAGATTCAAGCATTTGAGGTTATGGGTCTTTCCTATATAAGTCTATATATGAGAAGTAAATGTTATTTATAGGATTCTAAATTGAATTAAAATTTGAAATGTTTGAATAAGAACCATTTTGAATCTTAAATTCAAAATGAAATTTTGAATTTAAATTTGAAATGTAATGTTCTAATATACTTAGATATTAATAAAGTCATAAATAAAGAAATGAATTTTGTTAGGGATAATTAAGATATTTAAAATAATCAAATGATAGGTTAATTAAGAATGACTTATGTATTTAAGTTATAAATTAATAATTTAGATTAAATTATAATTAGAGATCAAGTAAGAAGTAGATTAAGAAAAGTTATAAATTAAAGAAGATAATTAATTAAGTTATTAATTAATTAATATATGTGATTAATTTTGGATAATTAATTAGATTCATTAATTAATCTATTATAAATTGATAAATGTAATTATTTGATAAAAGTAATGAAGAAATTAATTACTTATTGTAATTAATTTGATAAAATGATTTATTTAAGTTAATTAATTTAATTTAATTAATTTAAGAAATCGTTTGATGATTTGATATGTGTAATCACTTAGTGTATTCAATGAAGCATAATTACTTGAGGAAGTAATTAATATAATTGCTGAATGTAATTAGTGAAGAGGATGTGTTAAAGAAGTAATTGGGATAATTACTTTTGTAATTAATCAAGGGATTAATTAAATGGATATAATTAGTTATGGGATAATTAATTTGGTAATAAGTAATTAAGGGTAGTTAATTACTGGTTGATATTAATCAAGGTGATTAATAATTGCGTTTTATTAATAATTAATCACTTAATGTAATTAAATTAAACAAAGTAATTTAATTTAAATATAAATTAGAGATCATTAATTAATGTAATTAATGATGAAATTAAGAATACTTTAATTAAGAAATAATAAATAATGTAGTGATTAATTAAAGAAAATGTAATTAATTGTATTTAATTATAAATAAAGTAATTAAATGTCATTTACTATAAATGATTCAGAATAATTAATTTGTAGAATTAATTAAAGACTAATTACTTATTGTAATTAGACGGTGATTAATTGAAGAAGTTAATCAAGATAAATATCTAGAAATTGATTAATTAAGTTGATTTAATTTAATAGCTGTATAAGCAAGATTTGTAGATGAAGTAATTAATTTAATTTACTTTAAATTAATTAGAAATAGAAGTAGTTAATTTAATTCATTTTAAATTAATTACGAAATGGTATGATTATAAATCATTGCTTATGGATGAATGATAGTGATATTTTATTTGATGGTTGTGCATTCAGATCTGACTTGAATAATATCTATGTGATATGGATGCTTGATTTAAAGTATGATAATATTTAATTATCTGTTTTGATGATAATATGAATTATCTGTTTATGATGATGTGATTATCTATTGTGATATTATGAATTATCCATATGTGTGTATATTGATGATATTGAATTAAACTGTTAAGACTAAATAGACAACTTGGCCTTAAAAGACACGTTTTGGATTTCGATGAGACCGGGATCGGGTTTTCCGCATTAGGAACATCCGAAAACCACATCGTTTCCAAATTAACGATAGGTCGTGAATCTGAAGGAAGATGAAGTTTCAGAGTGCAAGGGTTATCGTCGTTAACTCTGAGGGTGATTCCAAAATGAGTGTAACGAGATAATGCCTTCGGTTTCATTCGAACCCGGAACGAACTTGTATGGATTGAATGCTTTCAACACATCGTCAGGCGGGCGATGAGCATTCTAAGAAATGTATTCTATAAAGGTAATCGTAGCCTCAAGCCTCATCAACCGGGAATGGCTAAAACAGGGGAGGTGCAGCAAGGTTAGGTGGGTCATGCCCAAGCAGGACAAGGATATTCCCCTGTCTAGATGTCCCTTTTTATTTCGGCTTAGTGGGCTGTAGTGACGGCTATCTGCGGGGTTATCTTGTTCGGGACTGTTCAGTAAGGAAAGGTTCCGGCCTTGTGTTGCAGGGGATGAAGGGAGTAATCCTCGGTACGGTGATCTAGGCCCCGTACTGTGACGGGCGTTACCCCAGTAGCCTTGCCATTGTATGGAATCCACAATCCAATAATTGCCAACAGTTTTGATTGTATTACCCACTTTTGTGGCTAGTAGCTGGAATTTAATGAATGTAACAATTTCGGCTATTTTCTATTTACTTGAAAACCCTAGACCTATTATAATATCACAGAATTTCCTATCAAATGTTTTGGTTAGCGTAAGGTAAAAACTTTTCCATGTTTATGTGTGAGAAGTCTTACGTGATACCTTTTATTTTCAGAAAGATTTTTAAAATTAAGCAACTTTAACATGTTACTCATACCAGACCCATGTTTGACCCGAAGTTTATTTTTGGTTTTTTCATAAACTCTCGGGTACCCAAATTTTTACGGGTAGCCAAGGGATTCAGGTTAGCTTTGACGAATTCTGGAGGAGCAATGGAGCAGGAGGCTTCAGTGTTGTAGATATATATATATATTTATGGTTCCGCTGTGTTGATATCTCTGAGTCGTATTCTCTGTGTTGACTTGTGTATTGAGTTGTATAACTAGACAGGTGTTTATAACTGTCTAGTATGTGATGTATTGTCTGTATAACTCTGATTTATGCTGTATATTATGTAAATACTTGTGTAATTATTATAATTTATTCGTTTCGCTGTAAGATTCTGATGTTGTTGTTCTTTCTTCTCTATCTTTTCTATTTTCTCACCCATTTCTTTCTTTAAGACGAAGCGGTTTTCTGGGCATAGAAATCCGGGTCGTCACAGAAATGATCAACGCAGTTGGCCAATATTGATAGTCGGTTATTTAACTATCAATTAACATTCACAAACATCCATCATACAATAAATAATTTTCCAAATTATTTATTAACCTCAAAATATCTTCACAAGATATATTTCTATTTTCAACCCTTTGAAAACAGTTTCAAAATCATCTTTCCTTTCAGGATAAACTTTCCCAAATATTTACTATCTCCTCTGAAATCACCAAGCACAAAAATAGGTTTTAAAAATAATTTAAATACTTTACTTTGAAATATATACTTTAAAACACTTAGGATAAAACTACTTAGTTAATTTGTTAAAAATACACATTATATGAATTTGAGAAAATAAGGTTACTTTATAAGATATAAATCAGGTTTTTACTTTTAAAACAAATACTAAGTCACTTTTAAATAATTAATGCTATAATATATTAAAAGGAAATATTTGCTTTAGAAATTAAATATTTGAAATAATAAATTTTTCAAAACATACCCTTTAAACATTTTTAAAACTATTAACTTATATTTAAAAACTTACTTTGAAAACGTACTTGGTTATTCAGAAAGAAATTCCCAACCTCGATCACTTAAATCAATTTTCCAAATTGATTCCCAATTCATTTCATTTAAAATAAATTTCTTTACTTATCAGTTCATTTCAAACTTCATTAATTATGGACTTTATTAAATATTTCAATTTGATTTTTAACTCCTTTAGCGAAAATATACAAATTGCAGGTTATTCCCAATTTTTTTTCTTTATTCTTCTTAAATAATTTAAATCCTCAATTTAAAATAAATATTTTGTTCTTTTAAACAATGATATTGAAGTTTAAATTTCATTAACTTCCTGTTTGTTTAAATTTTCCTTTCCTTACTCAAGATTTATTAATTAAAATTTTAAAGTCACTTTATTTCCTTTCCAGTTCATTCATAATTTATTCAACTTTTCTTTAATTATTTACTTACAATTTCACTGGTAATTCATTATTGCCCGATTATAACAATCAAGCCATAGCATTCAATATTACCACATAATTCATTACAGAATATCAAATATTCAGAACAGAGAATATTAAATAATTAAATAAAGTTGAGGGGTCCGCTTGGATCCCTCCAACCTGTTTCCCTGCATCCACAAATGTTAGCACAATATAATATGCCAATTTCAAAATATCATACTATACCACATCAATCAATTCAGCCACTCAAACAATTATTTAAATTTAATCATTTAAATTTCGAAATTTAACTGAGTGAGATTAACTCACCTTTGACTACGCATGCACCCATTCCAATCCGGCTTGTTTTCTTTTCAGATTTCAACCCTTGAATAAACATTTACAGTTTATTAACATTTGAACCAATCAATCAGCCTATTACCATCTATTAATTTAATTTTTAACTATTTTCCTTTATTAAATTTCTGTAAGTAACTAAGAACAAATTAATCACTTCAACATCTTATTTTGAAAATTTTTTTTTTAAAAATAAACTAGTAAGTTTAAAATTGTATATGTATATTTATTTTTCTTCATTGTTTACGTTATATATATAGATTGAATTAAATCTGTACATGTATATGTCTCACTGAATTTTCTGAAATATGTATATATAGATCTTTCGAAACAATCATATAAAATTCTGAAAATAACTCAATAATGTACCTCACGGATCGCCACCGGAGATTGCCGTTTCTCATGAATGAGCTCACCTTCGATGATGCACCATCCATCATCTCCAATCGCGAGACCCAAAGTCACGTTGCTGCCTCGAAGCCCTATACCTCACATCCCTCACTGCGAACCCCGACTCAACATCGTTAAACCCTAGGAATGTCGCTTCTTCCAATCGCCGCCCTACCCACTGCATCACCCAAGGTCGGAAATCGTTATCACCCAACGCGACTTGCCCTAGCCCCAAACACTGCTACACGACCGATCCCCCCCCCACCTCGATGTCGATGAACGAAAACATTAAGTTGCAAACTTCGCGGCCTCGTCCAGACGAGGATTGGAAGGAGCAAGAAATAAAGGTGTATTCGCGAACCCCTAATGGAAAATCAACCTTGCGACTGAAGAAAAGGGGAGAGAGGGGCAAATGTTTTCTGTGCGATTTGTTTACTTCGAAAATGATTCCATTTGTTCGAACAGAAAGAAAAGGGGAAGTCGATTTGGAGGAGGATTCGTGCGGCCATATTTGTTTCTTTGCTTTTTTTTAATTGGGGGAAATGGATTAGGATTAACTGATAATAAGGAAAGGACGAGACGTAATAGGTAAAAGAGATGGCGTATACAAGAAGCTTGACTAAGTAAATTATTATAAAATTTTTTTTTCAGCGCGTTATTATATTGTACACTCATACACTAGCTCCGATCAATACGAAATTTGAAATTCGATAATAATTCAATACTACGGACCCAATGGAACTGGTTTCGTCAAATCCCAAGACTGTGCCTCGGAAGGCTATTTTCAAATTCAATTTAAACGATAAAATTTCTAAACCGAATAAACCACAGCCAATTTCAATTTTTATAACCTCTATTATCTTCAGTGTTATCAATATAAATTTTACCACCCTACAAATTATATTTAACAGGTTTAAAACTCCAAATTCAACATATAGCACAACTTCAAATTATTTAATTCCATATATTCAATAGTTAAATTATCAAATAATTTATGATATTCGTAATTCAAGTTAAAATTACTCTGTTGAATATTTAAAATCAATTACATATTCTGATTTTAAATACTTGAAAATTCCGGGTCGTCACATTCCTCCCCCCTTAAAAGAATTTCGTCACCGAAATTACTAATCAGGAAGAATGGTCCCAAAACTCGTTACTTTTCCAAAACAAACAGCTTCTAACAATTCAACAACTTACCAACTATCTTTTATAAAAGACCATTATCCTTCTTATTAACTTTCCAAACCTTTCCCTAGTTTGCAACAATCTATTTGCTCAACCCTTCCCGTTTTAATCATAAAATCAATTTTGAATTACCAAAATTTTCTTAAAATTTTTCCAACTCCCTAAATTCCCGAAAAATTTCGCCAGCGTCTCCTTTGTGCGGCTGACTCGGTACAACTACAAAATGGCTCTACGGCCTCCCAAATCCAAAAAGAAAACAAAACGCCAAGTGGGTCAATCCAAATCCCAAACAAATTTCATACCAAATTTAAAATACATACCTTTTGTCGGGCAATTCAAATTTTATCTTTTGATATCAAACCCAATTTTCTTTTTCCTTTATAATACCTGCATACCTGCTTAGCACCAATATCCAAACACAATATTCCAAAACATTTAAGCGACTCTCTCACAAAATGTCAACATCTATTCATTCCAATATTGACTTAAATTACATTGGTAGTATCAATTTCCATTTAAGACTTCACTATTCTTTCTTAAGTTTAGTATAAGCATTTTATATACTTCTTTATTTATTTTCATCTTACCATTTTAATTTATATCCATTTCTATCCACAACGATTCTTTCATTTCTATACGAATTCAATTTATTTTCAACTCTAAACTTTAAATTTTATTTTTCATTTATAACTAATTCACGTCATTATTTTAATTAGCTCCATTTACTAACTTATTACAATTTCTAGTTATGAAATTGTTTTGTCGGTAATAAATTTTCCAAATTTTCAAAAATTTTCTAACTCCCAAAATTTCTGAAATTTTTTGGCAGAGTCTCCTTTGTACAGAGGAGCTTTTGCAATTTGATAAAAGAGATAAATATATATACATCGACCCACCCGGTCGGAAAAACCAAAAACAGTTCATATTTCCTATTTTTATTGCGTAGGCGTACCTTATTTAGCATTTTAAGCAAGCAGCTTATTATTTTTAGCAAATAGCATAACCAAATCCAGCCACACGGCTTCCAGGTACCTGTACTTACTCAATTTAAACATGTAAGTGCCAAATATATGAATTTTAACAGAATATCACCTATTTGTAATAGTTAAAACATATGAATTCTAAAAGAAACTCGTACCAAACATTTTCCGTAAGCTATTTATATAGTTTCCAAGCTAATTCAACCGTTTCAACTTATTTACAAACCATTTTCATTCAATTTGAATGGTTTACCATCTATTCGTACATAACTTCATCAATTTGAATAATTTAAAACTCAATTGCTTATATTAAATTTATTCTTAAGCAAACTGAACTCATATTTAATTCAACTGCTTTCAACATTAATTTATTTTACCCTTATTAACACATAGAATTTTAATTACTTCCATTTACATCCAAACTACAATTTATTCCATGCAATTCGACGAGATTTATGTGAATAAATCAGTATTTATGCTTTATAACCAATTTAAATTGATTTCTTCTCAATTTATACTTAATTTTATTCCATTTTCAATTTATTCACAATCCATATGTTCTCATTTTCACTGCATTTCATTTACCATCCATTTATTTACATTTCATTAATATTATTTATAACTCACCGAATTTTATTTCGATTAAAAATTCATTTCCACTTGATTTAAAACCAATCCAATATTATTAAATTTGGTTCAAGTTGAATTCAATTCAACTCTCCTTTATTCATTTAGCTTAAGTCAATTTACTTCAATTTATTCAAATTTTATACTTAAGCTCATTCTCATTTTGCAAACAAGTTCTCTTTTCAATTTAACTTGATTCTATTTCAATCCAATCTCATCTCCGACTACAAATTTATTTGATTAGTTATTATAAAATTTTACCTTTTAGATTCAATTTATTACAAAGCCATTTCTAACTTATTTCCACTTATTTGGATTTTATTTGCACATTCAAACCATTACTATTTTAATCTAATTTCATTTTTATTCGATACATTTCCAATTATTTTTAATTTGTTAACATCTCAGGTTAAAATTTTAATTCATAGCCCAAGTTCCGAATCCACTATCCATTTTCAATTTACCACCAAATTTCATGAACTCACAATTCAGTTACGTTTACTTTACTGACAGTTTAAGTCGAATTCAATTTATAACTTGAGTTCTATTTCCAATCTTCATTATAAACTCACAATTCAATTTCATTAACTAATTTATTATCTAATTAGTTCTTCCCTTATTTATAATCCAACACTTGAATATTTTTATTCCAAATATCCCTTCATTTATTTTCCTAAGTTCAATATACTTTACAATTCAAGTTTGGATTTTCCTTTCATTTTCCAATTCATTAAAATATTTATTTTGGATTTGTATTCCATTTTCAATTTATAAGTCACAACTTATTATTTACACTATTCCATTCCTCATAGGCTTGAATATATTATTCTTTTATTTTTAACTCAAGCCTTATGCTTATTTATAACCCAAGCATATTTCATTCCTATGGATTTTTAATTCTCTTATAAGTTATTCTGATTTATTTATTTCAATTCAATCCTTATCCAACTTATTTCCGTTTATTCAGGTAAAAATTTAATTTCATTCAATAATTCAGCTGAATTTTTATTCCCATTCAATTTTATTTTAACTCGGATTTATTCAACCCCAATTCGATTTCAATTTAATTCAAATACAACTGGATATTATTTTCAGCCTATCCAATTAATGTCAATCCAGTCAAATTTTTATTTCCCATTCAAGTTAATTTTGTTTTTAACTCTTCTCTTTAAATTTAAATTCCATTATCCAAAGCTTAAATTTCTTCCTGATTTACAAATCCTTTCCATTTATAAGCTTACAACTTATCTTATCCGGATTTTTAAACACCCAGCTTTGGTTTCAAATTGTTTTGAAATATTCAACATCTCAAATCATATTTCTCAAAAATTAAACCAATTCTGGTTTTACTCCCAACAAATTTCCTTTGAAATTTCAAAAATAACAGGTTTTCCTGACCAAATCAATTTAGTAGCAATTCATCACTTAGAAACTCGAAAATGAACATCGATGATGCTGCAGTCATCACCGAAGTTATTTTCCAACTACTGAAGTGAATTCAATGCTATATCTCTTTCCAAAATTTATTTGAAACAATTTCCTTTCAGAAATACCCCAAAACAACCATGTTATCAATTATCTTCAAAATACTTTCAAAATCTCCGGGTTTTAAAGTTTCAAATTCTATTTTAATTCAAATTTTAACTATAATGCGTTTGTACAGTTTATGCTTATACAAATTCCCATTTAATTATATTTCCATTTATAATTTACGTTTATAATCCATATTTATGAATTTCATTTTATAATGAATTTATTCCTTCAAACTTTTGTTATATTTTCAATTTCTAGTTAAATTTTCACTCAACAATGATAATTCTTTAATATTGCCATTTCTAACATCCAAGCAACCATATAATAGCCTAATAGTTTTCAAAAACTATTATTTATATCAAAATATGTTTTTGGGTAAAATTATTTCATTCACCCACATTTAAAACAATATCATGTCGATTGTTCTATTCAAGTGTTTAGAAACCCTTTCAATACAGTTGCGCAGACTGTGTCTACGAAGGTTCATATGCCACTCAATAAACCAATCAACACAATATTAAAACAATTTATATTCACTAACAAATACGCGCTCATATCTATTAATACGCTCAAACTCATTATAGAGTACTATAGACTCTAATTTAAATGAGTAATTCCCACCAGAGCCAAGGTTATCGCCAACCTAAGCTCTGATACCAAGTGTAACGACCCGCAAATCTGTACCCCTTGAGTCAACACTATTCTACAACAATCAACTCAAGTTGCACAGAGATACGAACCATTTGGGTTAAAGAAGAAGAGGTAGAAGAAGAAAATTGAAAACAACAACAGAATCTAACCATCGCAGCGGAATAAAATATAATAGATAATAAATAACCTTTACTCAAAAGCAAATATATCTGGTTACATATATTACATCATCAGAGTACATCAATCACAGTTTACATCAATTACATACAATGGATACGCCATAACTCAAACAACGGAATATATATATATATATATATATATATATATAAACAAGTACGAGAGTACGTATCGTCATCCAGCTCGTCCCCTGAGCTCCACAGCATCATAACCTGTATCCTATAATACTCGGTCTGACCCGAGCATTACAGTTAAATAGTACCCGAGTCAGTCTGGATTTCCAACTACTAGCCCAGTTGATTATTAAAGTATCAAAAATCCTTTGAAAACAAAAGCATCTCGTAAGACCACGCCACAAATAAACATGTCGGGTTTTTACCTTACGATAGCTAAAACAATTTTTATAGAAATCTTCTGATATTATAATAGGGTCTATATACAAGTACTTATAAAATAGCCGAAATTGTTACATTATTAAATTCCAGCTACTAGCCACAAAAGTGGGTAATACAAACAAAACCCGTACAAGGCTCGTAGGGAAAATGGATTTCCAACAATGACTAGGCACTGGGGTACCACCTGTCACAGTACGGGGCCTAGATCACCGTACCGAGGATTACTCCCTTCATCCCCTGCAACACAAGGCCGGAACCATCCCTTACTGGACGGTCCCGAGTGAGATCACCCCACGGTTGGGATCAACAACCGCACCACTAAGCCGAAAAATAAAAAGGGACATCTAGACTGGAATGACCTCACCCTGCTTGGGTGCTACCCACCTAGCCTTGCTGCATAACCCCTGATTTTCAGTCATTCCCATTTGATGAGGCTTGAGGCTAAGCGTTACCTTTATAAAGAACAATATCCCTTAGAATGCCCATCGTCCACCTGACGATGTTTTCGCAAGCATTCGTCCATACAAGTCCGTCCCGGGTTCGAACGGAACCGAAGGCACTATTCCTACTACCTCCATTTTGGAAATATCCTCAGGATTAGTAGCGACTAGCCCTTGCACTTCACTGCTCCATCTTCGAATCCAAAATCGTTTTCGTGAAACGTACAAACCGGATCGACTTGGTTTTCGAGAAATAAATCTCGATCCCGGTCTCTTCGAAACGATCAACGCAGTTGGCCAATATTGATAGTCGGTTATTTAACTATCAATTAACATTCACAAACATCCATCATACAATAAATAATTTTCCAAATTATTTATTAACCTCAAAATATCTTCACAAGATATATTTCTATTTTCAACCCTTTGAAAACAGTTTCAAAATCATCTTTCCTTTCAGGATAAACTTTCCCGAATATTTACTATCTCCTCTGAAATCACCAAGCACAAAAATAGATTTTTATAAATAATTTAAATACTTTACTTTGAAATATATACTTTAAAACACTTAGGATAAAACTACTTAATTAATTTGTTAAAAATACACATTATATGATTTGAGAAAATAAGGTTACTTTATAAGATATAAATCAGGTTTTTACTTTTAAAACAAATACTAAGTCACTTTTAAATAATTAATGCTATAATATATTAAAAGGAAATATTTGCTTTAGAAATTAAATATTTGAAATAATAAATTTTTCAAAACATACCCTTTAAACATTTTTAAAAC
The DNA here is from genome assembly GCA_030765085.1 of Allium cepa. Lineage (NCBI taxonomy): Eukaryota > Viridiplantae > Streptophyta > Magnoliopsida > Asparagales > Amaryllidaceae > Allium > Allium cepa. Next base: position 951,729,951 of record CM060941.1, on the reverse strand, counting down.
TATTAACTTATATTTAAAAACTTACTTTGAAAACGTACTTGGTTATTCATAAAGAAATTCCCAACCTCGATCGCTTAAATCAATTTTCCAAATTGATTCCCAATTCATTTCATTTAAAATAAATTTCTTTACTTATCAGTTCATTTCAAACTTCATTAATTATGGACTTTATTATATATTTCAATTTGATTTTTAACTCCTTTAGCGGAAATATACAAATCTCAGGTTATTCCCAATTTTTTTCTTTATTGTTCTTAAATAATTTAAATCCTCAATTTAAAATAAATATTTTGTTCTTTTAAACAATGATATTGAAGTTTAAATTTCATTAACTTCCTGTTTGTTTAAATTTTCCTTTCCTTACTCAAGATTTATTAATTAAAATTTTAAAGTCACTTTATTTCCTTTCCAGTTCATTCATAATTTATTCAAATTTTCTTTAATTATTTACTTACAATTTCACTGGTAATTCATTATTGCCCGATTATAACAATCAAGCCATAGCATTCAATATTACCACATAATTCATTACGGAATACCAAATATTCAGAACAGAGAATATTAAATAATTAAATAAAGTTGAGGAGTCCACTTGGATCCCTCCAACCTGTTTCCCTGCATCCACAAATGTTAGCACAATATAATATGCCAATTTCAAAATATCGTACTATACCACATCAATCAATTCAGCCATTCAAACAATTATTTAAATTTAATCATTTAAATTTCAAAATTTAACTGAGTGAGATTAACTCACCTTTGACTACGCATGCACCCATTCCAATCCGGCTTGTTTTCTTTTCAGATTTCAACCCTTGAATAAACATTTACAGTTTATTAACATTTGAACCAATCAATAAGCCTATTACCATCTATTAATTTAATTTTTAACTATTTTCCTTTATTAAATTTCTTTAAGTAACTAAGAACAAATTAATCACTTCAACATCTTATTTTGAAAAATAATAATTTAAAATAAACTAGTAAGTTTAAAATTGTATATGTAAATTTATTTTTCTTCATTGTTTACGTTATATATATAGATTGAATTAAATCTGTACACGTATACGTCTCACTGAATTTTCTGAAATATGTATATATAAATCTTTCAAAACAATCCTATAAAATTCTGAAAATAACTCAATAATATACCTCACTGATCGCCACCGGAGACTGCCGTTGCTCATGAATGAGCTCACCTTCGATGATGCACCATCCATCATCTCCAATGGCGAGACCCAAAGTCACGTTGCTGCCTCGAAGCCCTATACCTCACATCCCTCACCGCGAACCCCGACTCCACATCGTTAAACCCTAGGAATGTCGCTTCTTCCAACCGTCGTCCTACCCACTGCATCACCCAAGGTCGGAAATCGTTATCACCCAACGCGACTTGCCCTAGCACCAAACACTGCTACACGACCGATCCCCCCCCACCTCGATGTCGATGAACGAAAACATTAAGTTGCAAACTTCGTTGCCTCGTCCAGACGAGGATTGGAAGGAGCAAGAAATAAAGGTGTATTCGCGAATCCCTGATGGAAAATCAACCTTGCGACTGAAGAAAAGGGGAGAGAGGGGCAAATGTTTTCTGTGCGATTTGTTTACTTCGAAAATGATTCCATTTGTTCGAACAGAAAGAAAAGGGGAAGTCGATTTGGAGGAGGATTCGTGCGGCCATATTTGTTTCTTTGCTTTTTTTTTAATTGGGGGAAATGGATTAGGATTAACTGATAATAAGGAAAGGACGAGACGTAATAGGTAAAAGAGATGGCGTATACAAGAAGCTTGACTGAGTAAATTATTATAAATTATTTTTTCAGCGCGTTATTATATTGTACACTCACACACTAGCTCCGATCAATACGAAATTTGAAATCCGATAATAATTCAATACTACGGACCCAATGGAACTGGTTTCGTCAAATTCCAAGACTGTGCCTCGGAAGGCTATTTTCAAATTCAATTTAAACGATAAAATTTATAAACCGAATAAACCACAGCCAATTTCAATTTTTACAACCTCTATTATCTTCAGTGTTATCAATATAAATTTTACAACCCTACAAATTATATTTAACAGGTTTAAAACTCCAAATTCAACATATAGCTCAACTTCAAATTATTTAATTCCATAAATTCAATAGTTAAATTATCAAATAATTTATGATATTCGTAATTCAAGTTAAAATTACTCTATTGAATATTTAAAATCAATTAAATATTCCGATTTTAAATACTTGAAAATTCCAGGTCGTCACAGGGACTGTTCAGCAAGGAATGGTTCCGGCCTTGTGTTGTAGGGGATGAAGGGAGTAATCCTCGGTACGATTATCTAGGCCCCGTACTGTGACGGGCGGTACCCCAGTAGCCCTGCCATTGTTGGAAACCCATTTTCCCTACGAGACCCTACGGTTTTGATTTGTATTACCCACTTTTGTGGCTAGTAGCTGGAATTTAATGAATGTAACAATTTTGGCTATTTTCTATTTACTTGAAAACCCTACACACTATTATAATATCACTGGATTTCCTATGAAATGTTTTGGTTAGCGTAAGGTAAAAACTTACCCGTATTTATTTGTGGGGAGTCTTACATGATACCTTTATTTTCAAATGTTTTTTCAAAGTTAAACAACTTTAACCCGTTTACTCATACCAGACCCATGTCTGACCCGGAGTTTATTTTTGTTTTTCATAAACTCTCGGGTACCTAATTTTTTACGGGTAGTCAAGGGATTCAGGTTAGCTTTGACGAATTCTGGAGGAGCAATGGAGCAGGAGGCTTCAGCGTTGTAGATATATATATATATATATATATATATATATATATATATATATATATATATATATTTTCGCTATGTTGGTATCTCTGAGTCATATTGTTGGAGTTGTATTGTATTGAGTTGTATTAACTAGACAGGTGTTTATAACTGTCTAGTATGTGATGTATGTATGATTGTCATATGTATTGATATTTTATAACTCTGGTATATGTACAAACTATGTATTATTTAAGTGATATATTATATTTTGTTCCGTTCCGCTGTGAGATTCGGATGTTGTTGTTCCTTCTTCTTCTTTCTTTTCTATTTACTCATCCCTTTCTTTCTTAATGATGATACGTCTTTCTGGTAGTAGAAGGGCGGGTCGTCACAAAAAGATATGATTTTTAAAAGTGGAATGGGAATTTTTAGCTCAATATATCAAGAGCAGTTCCATGTTGATCAAAAATTGAACTTTCATCAAATTTTCGAAAATTACTCAATGTAAAATGCTGAAAATCAAATCGAAGCAAGTATGAAGGTCGGTGATCTTAGGAAAAATATTCATTTATTTTCCCATTGCATAGAAATTGGATACGAGATCGATATAGGGTTTAATGCGCGTTTATATTCATGTTAGTAAATTGGGAGATTCGACTCGTACCTATGATCGAGTGATTCATGGCTTAGTGGGAAGGTTGTTGGGGATGTTGACGAGGTGTAGACGAGTTTGCATCATCTCCGGTGATCTGCGTGTAACATTTTATGAAATTTTTTAATGATTAAATGTTTCAGTAAAGTTTCATAATAAAGTAAATACTGTTCAAGATTTAAGGAACAATTTAATTCAAGCTTGATTATCATCGTTAAGGTTTATTAATAGTTTAACTCGTGATTAATTATTTAAATTAACAAATTTTTTTTTTTAAGCTTAACCATGTTTTTAAAATCTTGTTAATAGTAAGTAACAAATTAAGTAAATTAACAAATAATGTTTCAGTTAATAATCTAGTTGATATCAAGTTTAAGAAGACTTGAATGTTAATTAAGTAAATAATCAATAGTAATTGATTGAATTCAAAAGTAATTAAGAGTAATTACTTTGTAATTTTAATTAGTAATGTATTATAAATAATAAGTGAAATTGTAATTAACCACTTAATTAATTAATAAACGAGTAATAGTAATTAATCAAGTGATTTAACTAAGAATTAAGAAATGATTAATGAAGCAATTAGCAGTAAATAAACATGTTATTAAGTTCTATTTAGGTCGAAGAATAGTGATTAAGAAATAAGTACTTAAGTAATTAAAATTAGATAACTTAATTAAGGAAGTAATTAGTTAAATAATGTGAATAAAGTAATTAAGTAATTAAGCAATTAAGACATATATATATACACTAATTAAGAAATGATTTGTTGATTAAATAATTTGAAGGGAAATAAGTGATTAAACAGGGTTAAGAGATTAACTCTCAAGTAGTTAAGTAACTGATGGATAATTAAGTTCTATAAGTTAATAATTAAAGTTATTAATTAATAATTAGGAGTAATTTACTTAGTAATTAAGATATAATTATTAATTAAGAGTTGATTATTAATTAAATAATTTGAAATGGAATAAGTAATGAATTATTAACTAATGATTAATTTAACAGGATTAAGAGGCTAATCCTCAAGTAATTGGTTTAATTGAATTGATTAAATTGAGAATTCAAGATGATTGCTTATGGATGTTGTATGTGTTGTATATTTGTTTGTGTTGTTTATTGATGATATTCTGTGATGCTCTCTGATATGCTTTAATATATCTATGGCAATTGTGTATGATTTATCTGTGATAAATGTTATACTAATTCAATTGTTGAATTTAAATTATTAAATTGTTAAGTTAATTAGACAACTTGGCCTTTAAAATGGCGTTTGGATTTCGATGAGACCGGGATCGGGTATCCAATTGATATTCCGAAAACCACATCGATCCAAATTAAACGTTAGGTCGTAAATTCTCAAGTGAAGATCAAGATGGTGCTTTCAGAATACAAGGGTTATCGTCGTTGACTCTGAGGGTGATTTCCAAAATGAGTGTAACGAGATAATGCCTTCGGTTTCGTTCGAACCCGGAACAAACTTGTATGGATTGAATGCTTTCAACACATCGTCAGACGGACGATGAGCATTCTATGAAATATATCCTATAAAGGTAATCGCAGCCCCAAGCCTCATCAACCGGGAATGGCTAAAACCGGGGAGGTGCAGCAAGGTTAGGTGGGTCATGCCCAAGCAGGACGAGATATACCCCTGTCTAGATGTCCCTTTATTTCGGCTGTGTGGGCGGTTGGATATGCGCACCAACTGCGGGGTTATCTTGTTCGGGACTGTTCAGTAAGGAAGGGTTCCGGCCTTGTGTTGCAGGGGAGTTAGGGTGGCTCCTCGGTACAGTGATCTAGACCACATACTGTGACGGACGGTACCCCAGTAGCCCTGCCATTGTATGGGATCCAATTTCCAATAAGCACCGTACGTTTTGATTGTGCCCAACTACGTTGGAATGTGAGATGTAAGCATTTCAGCTCTTTCTGTATTTTACTTGAAAACCCTAGACACTATTATAATATCACTGGATTTCCTATAAATTGTTTTGGTTAGCATAAGGTAAAAACTTACCCGTATTTATTTGTGGGGAGTCTTACGTGATACCTTGGTTTTTTTTAAAATGATTTTCAAAGTTAAACAACTTTAAACCGTTTACTCATACCAGACCCATGTCTGACCTGGAGTTTATATTATGTTTTTCATAAACTCTCGGGTACCCTAATTTTTACGGGTAGCCAAGGGATTTAGGTTGGCTTTGACAAATTCTGGAGGAGTAATGGAGTAGGAGGCTTCAGCGTTGTAGATATCTATCTAGGTCCGCTGTGTTAGTTGATGTATACTGTATCTCTGATGTATATAGTGACAGATGTATATATGATTGTCATGTATATAATTATATTGTATAACTCTGATATATGAACTCTATGTAATAGTTATGTGATATATTATATTTTGTTCCATTCCGCTGTAAGCTTCTGATGTTTTGTTTCTTTCTTTTCTATTCTTTTCTATTTCTACCACTTTCTTTCTTAATGATGATGCGTCTTTCTGGTAGTGAGAAGGGTAGGTCATCACACTTTGGTGTTATTTCAGTATAATGCTCGGGTCAGACCGAGTATTATATGTTCAGGTCAGGATGCTATGGGGTAGGAGAGGAGCTGGAGCCAGAGACGTATTATCTATACATATGTATATTCCGCTGCTGTGATTGTATGGTATGTCTGATTGATAATTTGATGTATGTGATACCCTGATGATGTGATGTATAAAAAGTTATAGATTTCATTTTGTGTAAAGTTCTATATTTACTATTATATTTTATTCCGCTGCGACTGTAAGATTCTGATATTGTTTATTTTCTTCTTCTTCTATCTCTTCTTCTTTAACCCTAATAGTTCGTAATTCTGTGCCACTTGAGTTAACAGAGGTAGAATAGTGTTGATTCAAGGGGTACGGATTTGCGGGCTGTCACACTAGTATGTTAATATATGGTGTTTTAAACAGGAATCATTTGGTTTTCATTTTATTATATTTTTAGCAGTAAAAACATCCAAAGTATTCACTCTCATTTAAAAGCCCTCACGGTTATGCATGGGTGAATTACTTAGAATTTTTGATTATGTGCTTCTCATTTAAAAGTCCTCATGGTTATCCATGTATGGAATGCATATCAGAAAAATTGATTATTAAATAGAAAAGTTGATTCTAATCCCATTCAAAAGTCCTCACGGTTACGCGTGGTTCGAAGATACTTGAATTCATTTTTTTTTAAATTGTGAATAACAACTAACCTCATTTAAAAGTCCTAATGGTTATGCATGGTTAGTAGATATTCAATTTTCTAACATAAATATACCACAAATAGACATAACTATAGGGTTTTATATGATGACATCACCCATATCATTCTAAAGTGGAATATGCACCTAATAAAATATTTATGATTTTTTATTGAAATTTTATATTTATACTCGATTGGGTATTAATGTTGTACTAATGTCTATCACTTTATCTCTATTTTTCTAACACTATTACTCTTCTGCTGATAACAAAAGGGGGAGAGAAAAATTAAGATTTTGATAAATAAAGGTCAAATATTTTATTTGGTATTTTCTATTTGCATCTAAGTCCATTTGCATATTTATTCATGCATATATGAAGGGGGAACTTTGCGTAGAGAGGGAGCATTCAAATTGGGGGAGCAGCTTGAATGATCAAATACATTTAATAATTTCAAAATCTAAAATATATGTTTATTATCATCATGAAGAGGAGATTGTTGAATATGCAAGTATATGATTTTTGTTTGATGATAATAAACATATATATTTATTCATTTAAATATATTTGTTAATGTACTATTTTATTTTTCATGTAATTAATAAATATTTGCTGAATAAAACGAATAACACAGAATTTAAATTCAAACAAATATTTTATTCAAGAAAATATTTATTACAATTTTAAATGGTACAACTTTGAGCTCTCACTATATATACACAATTTCACTTACAATACAATTTTAATTACGTCACAATTTTCATTTACAATATGCACCTCACTACATTTCACTCATTCACTCGTATTTTATCTTAAACTTCATTCTAGATTGTATCCATCATTTGAGTTATCTGCAAAAATATACACTGACGTAGTAAAATTGAAAACGAACTATTTTTGCGGTGTAAAAAAATGGTTTTGAAAATATTATTTGCCTCAGTTATTTGGGTTGTTTATCATCGTTTAATTCTGAATTCATCAAACACGAACAGCTTCTGACATACACAGTGTAACACTGTACATGCCACATAGTCGTGCACTCCGGTATAGACTTGATAAAGTTACAGGGACAGGTGAGCACAAGGTCAAACCCAATCAAAAGATGGGTTCAACTCAAGTGCAATAAAAATAAAGTCAAGACATGAGCACAAGGTCAAACCCGAGCTACAAGCCAGATTCAACATAGGTGCAAACAAAATGTATAAGTTCAAGAAAATGGTCAAGACAACTAAAACAAGTTCGACCAAAATTCAATGCATACACATGAAAATTGCTCGACGCACGATGAAATTGTACCAGACCAAGCTAATGAACAACAGAGATGTGTGCATATGCACCAGACTACGAAGAAACAAGGCTACGACTTCCACCACGTATGCATAAATACATGAACCACACTGACTCAATTCTAATACAAACAGACAAGTTTGGACATGATCAAAATACAATATACAAATATACAGTCAGTGCACATGAGTTCAAATGAAAATTCTGTTTCGACCAAGACTGCATCAAGACTCAAATACCATATGTACAAAATCAGTGCAACAAAGTGAACATGCAACCAACCAAAAAATCAACTCAATTCACAACCAAAGACAAGCTAATCCAGACAGCATGTAGACATCAAGTACATGAACAAGGCTGCAAAGATACATCATGAAACCAGTGCACAGCATCTATACCATACTTATATATGAATGACCAGACCAACCAAACTCGAACAATATATGCGGTGCATAGTTAGAACCAGATCAATATCAGTAGACAGTGCAATGAAAACCACAAGACTCAAGTCTACAACATTACAACATGAAGTCTAATCATAACTCAAATGCCACCAGACAACAGAAAATGCTACATGAAGTCAAAATGCAAAAGTGTCCAATGCTACGTGACACTTGACTAGAAAGAACAAAAAAGCCTAAACCATACTACAAGTTTACATTGACTCAAAGACAAATAAAATAACAACATAACATGCTCAAAGTACAATCAGTGGACATCAAACTAGCAGTGACAGTATACAAGCATCCGGTCGAAAGTACTATCAGGCATGAACACAAATCAAAGTCAGGTAATGGCAAATCAAGTAAGTGAATATTATCACTATAAACGAAGTCAGTAGCAGGTCTTACAATTCAAATCAAAGTAATCGAAGTAAAAGGGATTAAATAACGGAATCGAACGGTTCAAAATACAGCCATGGTAGCCAAGGTGATTCATCAAGCATGAATTTTAACAAGTGACCGAAGTCAATAAATTTAAATGCCAGCAAATTCGAAACTGTGGTAGACAAGAAAACGAACCAGTCAGAAATCAAAGCAATGGCAACAAAGCAAAAAATATACAAATTAGAACAAGTCTATAATCATCTCAAGCATCCGAACGAAGATCAATGGCCAAAACAAAATAATTGACGAATTCAAATAAATTCAACAAACGAGAAAATGGGAATTCGAATCCTATATAATCATTTAGCATCATTGGCAGATAGTTCATCAAGTTCAAGCATATCAACCAGTAAAGCAAAGAGAAAAAGCACTTATCAATTCATAGTCGAACTCGATCAAATTGAAGGAGTCGTCGTCGAATCAAAGAAACGGTCGATTGCCGGAGCAGATCATAGGAATAACAATTGTAATTGACAAACAATTAGCCGAAGTCTTTAATATTCCAAAACCTTAATTTTATCAGCGAGGAACAAACGAATATTGAAGAAGCCATTTGCATAAATGAAGAAGAAAGCGGGCCGACATAATAAAATAAAAAAGAAGAAGGGCATACTTTTTATCGTTTAACTTTTGTGGGTCAGTTATAGAGTTTCGGGGTTTGCTTTTTGATTATGGTTTAATTGTTTTTAAATTGCTTTTTAAATTTGTATTTCTTTTTTAAACGTTGTAATTTCTAGTCGTGTGACTAGGGGACGAACTACGGTGGTGTAGTTCGATAATTCGCAACTCAGTGGCTGAGTTGTGGCAGGATTTTGAGCGTAGAGTTAGGTTAGTCGATAGCGGGTGTCGTGCGTTTACATATGTAAGCGTATGACTACTTAATTTCTAGTAGAAACCTAGGAGGCAGCACGTAGGCAGAGTTTTGCCGAAGCTGAGTAAATCTTTGTGTTCTGTTTTCAGCTTTTATTATTTTGTTATTACCTGTGCTGCTATTGTTCGACTGTTATATATACTTCCGCAATAAATTTTTATAATTAATAGAATCGTCCTATTCACCTCCCTCTAAGGTGAAATCGATCCTATAGACGCAACAGGGTTCATAAAAAAATATTACAAATGCCAAAAATTTGCCAAAATCCCAAGACTACCACCTACCAGTTTGACCCAAATGGTCTGCCCCTGACATTTTGCAATTTGGGGGATTGATTTGATTGGGAAGCTCCCCATTGGTCGAGGAAGGGCAAGAAATGCCATAATGGCAGTGGATTATTTCACGAAATAGTGAAAGCGGAACCCTTGAACAAGATTTCATCTACCAATGTGATAAATTTCCTGATGTGAAACATCCTACGCAGGTATGGGGTTCCACAGAAGATCATATCAGACAACGGACTTCAATCCGATAGTAAAGAATTATCTAGTTGGTGCCAAGAACATTGGATTGCTTGAAGCTTCTCGGCTGTAGGTTATCCCTAATACAACGGATAGGTAGAAGGGGTGAACAAGGTTTTAAAAATGCTAATAAAAAAATGGTGAAATCCAGGGGGGCATGGGTTAATGAACTACCTACTACACTGTGGGCCTACCCAATCTCCTACAAAACAACAACAGGGCATACGCCATTCGCCTTAGCATAGGGGCTGAAGCCATGCTCCAGTTCAAACAATCGTCCATCACATTGAAAGAATGCATTATAATCTGGAAGAAAACAAAGAACTCTTGAATATGTTTCTAGATCTAATCGAAGAGAAAAGGAACGACCCTGCCCTCAAAATCGCCGCACATGGATAGAAAATGGCAAGGCAGTATAACTCCAAGGTGAAACCTCCGGCACTACAAGAGGGGGACTTGGTACTCAAGCGGGTCTTTCCACATCCAGAAGCGTTAGACCCAATCTGGGAAGGACCGTTTATTGTTCATAAGGACCTTCACAAAGGATCTTACATCCTATCAATAGCCAACGGGGGAGGTGTTTGAGAAAGCATGGAATCTCCAACACTTCTACCGTTATTTCTCCTGAATTGTAAGGAAGCATGTATCAACTGAAGCAATAAAACAAAGACAATGGACATAGGCATATTCTAGCCGAACCACTATAAAAATTGATGTCTTGCATTGTTTGCCCTATTTCAATTTTTATTTTTAATTAATTTATCTGATGCTATTCCTATTACGATCAATCGCAAGTGCTCGTCGATAGTAGTGAAAGTAAGATAGCCATGACAAAAGGTACGAGACAAGCCTGGGCAGTTCACTGCTAACGATCAACCACCCAAGCCGACAATGATGAACCGAATATAAGCCATGGATTAGGCATGATTTATAACCTACGAAATTTACATTAGCATTCAGCTTGCCGAAAAATGCAAAATGATTATAAATCCAACGATTAAGGCATGGCTGGAGCCAAGGATAGTTTCCAGTTGTCGATCGGCATCCATGCACGCCGGCAACAATAAATCGAATAATACTCATGACACGAGCAATAGACCAAGTAATTATTGTTCACGATTGACCTTGAATATGGCAAAAAATTTATGGTTTCCTGCGTCTCATAACACAATGGCAATTAACAAAGTCACAAGAATTTCACAAGCAGGCAAGATAAATTATAAAATCATATGTCACAAAAATCATTTCAGATAAACATACAATGAACAAAAGTCGACCATTACAACACCAAGTTTATATTTACAACATATAAACTATATACAGGACAACCCCACATCCTCTAAAATACATGTAACAAAAAATAGGGAAACTTTCTCGACTAAGTAGGAGGGACATCCTCATCACTTGGCTCATTTCCTCCGGCCATGTCTTTTGAAGGCCTGGATCACCGAAGAGACTCTACCTCCTTTTACGATGCCTCATCAGTACCATTTGAAGGTAGAGGTGGAATGACTTGTCTTGAAGTCGTCACTACATGAGACAAGCGAGACAGTCTTATAGTCTATGATAAGAGATAACGAAGGTAAAATAAAATGGCAAGGGGCCTGTGATAATGTTTTGTGGATCACCGAGCCCCTCGTGATTCGAACCTTTTTCATCATCCTTATCCTCCGTCAGCAGCTCGTATCCTCTAGCAATGATCTTGATCTCTTCCGTTGTGAACTAAAAATTCAGTATCCTAATGTCATAAATGGCTCCTTCTTCCTTGGCAACCGTGGCTTTGGTCTCCTCGATGAGCCAAGTATGGATCTCAACCATCAATTGAGGGTAATCTTCCATCTACTGAAGGTTTCCATGCCTCCAAAACTTATAGTAGACATCCTTCTCCATCTGACTTATAGTCTCACAGAAATTGCTAGACTTGCAGACTTTGGCTTGAAGGGACATCACCTTGTTCATGTACTGGTCTTTGTCTTTCCTCAACTAGACCTGATCTACCTTCAATGCATCAACCTCAGCCGTGTATGCATCTTTTTCCTTGAGCCACTCCCCCTAGGCCTCCTTTAACTAAGCAAAGACTTCCTGGGACTTCTTTATCTTTCTCTCAAGAGACCGGATCTGCTCTAGGTCCTTCAGCCTAGCCTCAACCACTGAGATCACAACTTCATCGACCAACACTTTGCACGATTAAGTGGCCTCCCTCATTGCTTCCTCCTTAGCTTTCATTATTTTAGCCTTATAAGACACCACAATTGCCTCCAATTTCGCATCCTTCTCCCTAAGGGACCTACGGAGATCCTCTACCTCCAGGTGCAACCACACATTGACATTCCCAACTTCCTCACTGGCCTTGGTCACACGAGATTGATAATGAACAATTTTCCTGGTCACGTCAGTGATCTGGACCATTGTCTCTGTTAAATTAGAAAAGTCAGAAGTTTTAGCCTCGTCTAAAATTCAAACCAGAGGATTACGAGGTAGAAGGAACTCGACATTGGGATATGTAGGATGGCGACCCACATAACTAGGATTGATATCAGGATGACACTCGAAAGGATTCCTCGCTAGCGGTTCAAAGTCTTAGAAGAAAACATTGAAGTTTTCTTCCCTTAGGTCACTAGGAATCTCACGCACTTCGGGGTCATATGGATTTAGACGATGGCGACGGGAGAAGGTATGAGAGCTGAGGGAGGTGACATCTTTTTCAGGAGACCTTGCATGTTTTTGAGACATCTCATGGCTTTCCTCTCTATCCAAGCTAGGTTGAGTCTCCTCAACATTTTTTTGTGCAGGCTTTTCTTTTTGGGAGGCAATCTTAGAAGGAGTGGAGGCTCCTTTCATCCTTTTGAATTGATCAAGTCTCCTAGACATCTCGTTCCTTTTTGGATTTCTCCCTTTTCTAGCGAAATAGGTAATAACGTTAGAGAAAAGAAGTGAAGAGTGCATAAACATAGGGTATGCAACACACTTGGACACTGCAAGCTACTAAAAACCCTTAGGGGAGACTGGATCAAGTGGTCGGGACTAGTCTCACTCGATTGGGATTGCAGTGCGACTGGACTCCATTCAGAGGAAAGACACACTACGAATGGACCTCATTTTACTGGGGAGCACGTGGAGGCCGAGACTCATCTAAAAAGAAAAAATTCTCAAGAGATACCCTAAAGTCCATATAGAAATCGAAAGTACCTGGAGAAAGCCCGAACTACGAATGGCACTCCGCTCAGGTCACTTGTCGCCATGTTTTCTTGAGAAGGATCAGTAACCAAAGTAGGCACGGATGCCGGCTTGGACTAAACTAGCTACTCGGGCCACTCTCGCACGACCTTGGAATTCTTTAAAGGGGTTGTACCTAAATCTTCACTACCCATAAATTCTACATTCTAAGAAGCTTGAACCTCTGAATCCGTCCCCTCGGTATCTCCCTCCAAGCCCTCCTTCTCCTCGCTATCATCTTCTAAAGGAGAAACCTCCTCGCATTCAAGAGAAGGAGCATCCCTTATGTGAAAAGACTTCCCTGAAGGGGGAGGACGAACAATGCTCTTCTTGCCCTTAGTTTCTTCGAAGAGTCGGCTCCTTCGCCCTCTTCCACTATTTCCTTGCCTTTGTCGGCGCTTCCTCCCTCTTCTTTAGCTCCTTTAGCCCTCTCGACAGAACTTGGCCTAAGCTAAAACACAGTGTGACGGGGCCAATCAGATTGTAGAAGCGGAGTACTATTCGCGAAGAAAGAATGAGGCTTCCCTCTAGGTTTTAGGGATAGCCAGGATTTATTTGGCCATCTTTTTTAGACTATCGTCCTCTACCGCCTTTACGCAACCTGAGATATGAAGCACTAAGAAGCCAAGTCAGTGGAAAACGTAGAGAAAGATATAACAGAAACATACACCCAGAAGTGAAAGCATGATGAGGAACGGTGTCGTCAAGCATAAAGAAATACCCCTTCTTAAAGATATTTAATTTAGATTATAAGTCAAGGATAGGCTTGAACTTATGGGCTGACTCTAGGCTAATAAAGGGGCTCCCTTTTTGGTAACTTCTCACATTGTGTAATTACTTGATCTCTCTGTTAGTGGGAGGTCTCCAATAGCGCTTCGCTAGTATAAGATATAGGCATGTCAGGATTGCATAAGAGTTAAGTTAAAGTTGCGGAGGAGCGATCTTCAGATCGGACACAAAATTGGAAATCCAGCGGGTAAGTGGAGGAATTGCACCACACATACAATGGTATTTGCTATATGCCATATATCCCTCCAAGAAAGAGCATGCTCTGTCATTTGGCTCGGGTAGCAACATGTCCCGACGAACAATTCCGAATGTCATAGCTATGGAATTAAGTTTCTCAACGGTCAATACTCTAATGTAGCACTCGGTAGGCTTCACTAGCATTTGGTTGGATGCATAACCCTCCACCAAAGAATACACGGAGCTAGGTTGTGAGAAAGGATTAGCAGGAGCCTTAGAGGAAGAAATGCCAGCTCCGGCAGTCTGTAAAGATGCATGCTTGGATCAAAGTTCACGATTAGACAACATTTTCTTTCATGCACAAGGGGATGAATAGTAGGCATAAGTTCAACACCCCAAAAGCTATGTAGTCATAACAAAAAAGAAAATGAACGCTTATGGTGAGCTTCCCATTGTTTGGCCCGACATTACCCATTCGCCGAATCAAATCATGCAACACTTATGGTTACCACTCCCATGTTTTCTCCCTTGGCTCGGCACATCCATAACCACTGAACCAAATCTAAATCTGGTCCGACATTACCCAACCACCGGACCAAATCAAAGTCCATCTCAAGCGTCAAACCAAATCACCATTGAGCTACATTGGTTAAAAACCCACTATCGAAGCGCAAAATCGACATCATTTCTTCCTCCTCTCAAACACCAACGGTCTAGCTACATCTCTCACCACATCTATTGGAGATCCATCTTGTTCCCTAGCCTGGTGTATCGAGGCACCGAATGAAGTGTGGATGATTCCTTGAATCGCCAACACAGCCGCAACTCCTCCAAGGGCTTAGCTACCCATCAAAAATAAGAAGAAGAAAAAAAGGGTGTGGCATCTCACAGTCGCTACTTCACTTGCCCTCGCTGAACTAATCCATGGCTACAGTGCTCGTAGCGCCCTATCTACTTACCAAAACCGTGAAATTCCCCTAGATCCTAAACCCTAAAATCTTTGGAACAAAGATCGGATTTAGAGCCTTACCTCAAGCAGTACAGAAATGGAATAAAATCGAGAATTCGAATGTTGAAAGCTTCGAAGGACTTGAAGAAGATTAAAGAATTTTGGATTCAAAAAGTAGGAGGAGGAGAATGAGAAGAAAAGGTGTGGTATTTAAACGAAAAGGAGGGGAAGCCGAATAGTCACGAAGTTTTCACAAGACTTCAGACAGGTTGATGAAGCATTGTGTCGAGAAAAACAAGGCACATTATGTAGCAACACAACATACTTTGGGGGAAAGTGTTGGCTCGGTATATTGGCACACGAGAAAGACGGCGACAAAAGAAAAGGGAAAGGAAAAACACCGTATGAAGTATGCAAACTGGAATGCCGAACCAAAAATTTGGTTTGGCATCCCCGAAAATGGCGGATTAGTTATCTGGTCCTACATGACATTGGAATGTTGGACCAGATATCTTGTTCGACATGACATTGGTGTAACGACCAGGGATTTTGGACATCCGAAGTTGTGAATATTATTTATAATATTCAATGATATTGTATTTTAATATACAATATTTGCATTAATCAATGATCTATCATTATACAAATTTTTTCTAAAATCAATATAACTTGGGTTTTCAAAACTATATTAAATCATGAAGTTGATTTAAATAAAATTTCTTAAATATATATTTTGCTTCAAAGTAAAATATGTATATATTGTTTAGATTTAATATATGTATTTGTTTCAAGGATAAATACATATATTTATTCTAAAGTTGAAATATAATAAGAATTTAAATTTATTGCGAATTCATTTTTTTTTTAATATATAGAATGATAAATTTTTATGTAATACAATTAGATGAAAATTCTTAATGAAGTGAAAGTGTTATACTTTGATTTGGTATTTACCAACAATATTGTTTATATGGGATAAAATAATTTTAAGTTTCTTTAAAAATATATGTACTATGAAGAAGACAATTATATATATATATATATATATATATATATATATATATGTTATGATAAGTTAAAAGAAAATTTATAATAGTTGATTAAGAGAAATGTTATAAATTGATATGTATAAAAATCACATAAATAAATAAGAGAAATTATTTATACGTAAATATTAATGAAACATAGTTTGTTTGAAGTTATATATTTTTATTATATAGAGGAGAGTGACTTGATTTATTTTAAAATTTAATCTATGGTATAGATTTTTATTTTTATCAAAGTTTCATTTGATATAAAATTATATGAAAATATAATTGTTATTTTATTTTGTTTAAAGTAACAATATATTTATTAAAAAATATATCAAAAAAAGGTTATTTTAATTGATTTATTCCTCATATTTATTTTAAAACAAATAAGAATACATACCTTAAGTCTTATTTAATTAAGTTTTTTATTTTTGTTTAAAATGTAAAAGTGACAATCACATTTATACTTGATTTAATCTTAAGTATGGGCTGTGCAATCTTAAATATAGTTGCATGTGCATTAATATTGTATGGCATGTATTAACAATGAATAATGGACCTCCAAAACTTTTTACTGTTAAATGTAAGTGCAGATTAACAAAGAAGAGCAATTAAAACTAAATTAATCTAATTAAAACTATGGGTAAATAAGTAGAAAACTCTATCTGTAAAAACAAACTTACACTTGGCATTTTAAAATATGGAAATCCAACAGAATCATGTAAGTTTCTTTTCAAAAAAATTCTCTGTTTAAAGAAGATATTACTTCATCTTCCAAAAGTTATTTCTATCCAACATTTATGTTGAAAAGTTTACAACTATATAGGTTATAAAATCAGTAGCTAAAGAACATCTCAGTTCACATTTTTAAATATCAGAAAATAAAAAAATATTAAAAGCAGCAGCGCTCTGATATTCAGCAAGTAAGAAGTTCTTTGTAAACAAAATCTGCAAACTTAAAAAGAAGATCTTGAAGCAATCTCGTAAAGAATCTAGTTTCCTGGAAGCAAGTTCAAGGATTTCAAGTTTTCAAATTCAATTTCAAGTTTTAAAAGAAGCAAGAACCAGATGTTCAAGGTGAGAAAACTGTAGTTTTCAAAATGAAATTTTGTGCATGCTCTGTTTACAGTGTTTTTCATACCTGTCTTCACTTCTAAAATTCATATATGTTGATCTAGTTTGAATTTGAAGATTTTGTGAACTGGAAATATGTTTATTTACTAGAATAGCTTATGTCAAAATTTGTTATTTAATTTCTTATGCTGTTTGTTAGTTTGGGTTGGGCTTTACAGTAAAAATCAAATTTTTGTGAAATTTCAAAATGTTTGAATCAAAGATTCAAGCATGCATGTTGGATTCTCTGTTAAAAATAGGATTTTTAGAGGTTGAATCATGATTTTTAATCACCTAGTTGGTGAGAAATTCAGAGTTGAACCTTTTTGTTCAAAAATTGAATTCCGGCAATTTCCTCGTCGAGGGGTGGTGCGACCTGGACAGGAGGGTGCTGGGTGTGTGGGGAAGGCGATGACCATGGCGGAATTTGCGATTTTTCCTTTGATTGCACGTGCATAGGGGTTTTAGGGTTTAAGGGAGGGTTGAAGCCCTAAGCATGTCGCGGTGGGTTTGAGAAGCGAGGGGGGACCGGAGATTCTGGGTTTCGGTTCATAGGTCGCTGCATGTGTCAGCACTTGGCAATGGTGGATGAGGTTCGAAATGGTGGTTTGATGTTGAAGCAGTAGATGGATTTGTGGTGGTGTATGGGTTTTGTGTCTTGAAATTCTCGGCCTGGAATTCGAATTTTCGATCACCAATGATGATTGCTTCGAAGTGTAGCTAGTTGCATTCGAGCGATGTTATAGGGTTGTTTTGAGGCATCGCGATAGGGGGTTGGCCTAAGTTACGGCCATACACGTGCACGCGTATCAGTGCACGCGTTTTTCCTGATGGATTTGTATTGGTGCGTGGGTTGTTCGTTGACATGTTGGAGGTGAGTGACGATGGGTTTCGGCGATTGACAACGGGTTTCGAGTATGTGATTCAAGCGATGATCTCAGTTTGCATTTGGTTCGTATCTCCTGGAAGTGATTGTTTGGGGTTTGAATTCCTAGAGGTGGAAAGTTTAGGTTCAGCAAGATGTGAGAGAAGAAGGGATTGGGATTTGGGTTCATGCTGTTTGGTTTTGATTGGGCTTCGGCCCAACTAGTTTCAGTATTGATTTGTTTTTAGGGTATCGGCTTGATTTTCGGGCTTGTGTTGGTCGAGCCTGGTTGCTATGGGTTAGTGATTAAGGGTTGATTTGTTTAATATAAAGTTTATTATTTTATATAAATTGGTATTTAAAAAGTTTTCAATTTATATGGTTTTTCACATTTAAAATTTATGATATGTGAATCTTTTGAACAACATTCTTTAATCTTAAATATTATTTAAGATTTAGTTAAAAACAATGGTTTTTAATAATAAACAAATTGTTATATTAATATAATTATAGTTATTAAGTAAAATTGATATTAGTATTTGATTTAATTTAAATAATAAAAAAATTCTTTTACTTAAGTTTATTTGAAAAATTGAGTAAAGTAAAAATGATTTAGAAGATCATTAAATTGGGCTTTGAATTAATCAAGTGCTTAAAGATTTTTAATTTATAATAATTAATGAGGGGATTAAGGGTTGTTTAGTTAGGGAATAAGTAATCAATATAAATTATTATAATTAATTAAGGGATTATGTAATTAATTAAGCAATTAAGGGTTAATTGCTGAAATGGTTAAAATAATTAATTTGTATAATTAATTAAAATTTAATTACTTAATGTAATTAAAAAATAGTAAATCAAGGATGATTAATTTTAAAAAAAGTGAAATATAATGGAAATAATAAAGGGAAATAAATACTTATACTTTGAAGTGAACTCAAGTTCTTAAGTTATATTATAATATAATTATTTCATAAATAAAATGTTATGAAATGAATGGTTCGTATCGACGAATGTTATGTTGTCATATGATCCATTGTGAAGTTAATATGTGAATCTATATAAGCTTGTTTAGATATGATCAAATTATCAATCGGGAATGAATGCCATTTAATAATCTTATGGCCAATGGTTGAAATGATCCAAATTGATTAGGTGCATTTATTTTGATTGTTTTAAACTAGACGATATTGGGACAGCGGGAACTGACACCTTTCCGTTGTATAATTAATCTAATTATTGTGTAGGGTGTAAGCCATTGACCTGATTGTGATTGAATAATTAATCTAGTAATGATAATTTCTAATTTTTTGTTCTTGCATATATCACTTATGTGCTTGTTAATTATACTGAGAATATTTTGTGAATCGATCTATGGAAATAGATTGATTTGAATATCTGAGATTGTGAATTAAGAAATGTGAATTGATAAGTGCCGTTTGGACTGATAAGTCTTGTTCGATTTGAATTTATTTATGAAATTAGTTTTGTTTTATAAATAAAATAATATAATATTATTTTTAGAAATGTTTTTAAGATTGATAAATATTTGGAATATTGAAAGTAGCTATTTATTTCTGTCTTTGAAAATCTTTTTAAGTTATAATTTTTAAATTGTTTCAAGTATTAACTTATTTTGTAGTAACTCTTTAAAGAACAATTTTTATTAATATTTAAGTATATTCTCTTTAAATTAAAATCTCTTTAATAATAGTAGTTTAAATAATTATAATAATCTTTATGAAGAATATTTTATTTATTTAATTTGAAAATAATATTTGTAAAATTATAAGTATGATTTGAAAGGAAATAGTTTTATATATATTTCAAATGAAATAAGTTTTCTTAAATAAATGATAATTCATTTGAATTTTAAAAAGATAATAAGGTTTAACGGTTGTAATGGGAAAGAACTTTGTGTATTGATTGACTGCTTTGATAGTTAAATAACCGACTATCAAAATTGGCAAAACCTGACTTTGGAAATATCTAAAGGAGACTCAAGAATTATATGGTACGGTTACAGATCGAAGTGCTATACCGTATGTATAAACTCGTTTGTTCTCAAGGACGAATTATAAGGAGACCCGTACATGGTGGTTAGGAGGTGAACTCTGATCTTGTATTTCGTCGGAGTATTTCCTAAAGAACCGGGGTTGAGTTTACCGAAAAATAGCAACGTTGTTTCGAAGAGACCGCGATCAGATTTGAAATCCGAAAACCACTTCGATCCAACAATATGCTTTCGGGATGAAGACAAGGTTTGGAGTCGAAGATGGAGCAGTGAAGTGCAAGGGCTACTCGCTACTAATCCTGAGGGTGATTCTAAACTGGATGTAGTAGGAATAGTGCCTTCGGTTCCGTTCGAACCCGGAACGGACTTGTATGGACGAATGCTTTCAGAACATCGTCAGGTGGACGATGAGCATTCTAAGGGATATGTTCTAAAAAGGTAACGCTTAGCCTCGAACCTCATCAACCGGGAATGACTGAAAATCAGGTGTTATGCAGCAAGGCTTCGTGGGTAGGCCCCACTTGAGAGTAAGGTCATCCCTGTCTAGATGTCCCTTTTTATTTCAGCTTACTGGTGTGGTTCCTGATCCCAACCGCGAGGTGATCTTATTCGGAACTGTCCAGTAAGGGATGGTTACGGTCGTGTTGCAGGGAAGCGGGCGTAGTCCTCGGTACTATGATCTAGGCCACGTACTGTGACAGGTGGTACCCCAGTGCCTAGTCATTAGTTGGAAATCCATTCTTCCTACACTCCTTGTACGAGTTTTGTTTGTATTACCCACTTTGTGGCTAGTAGCTGGAATTTAATAATGTAACAATTTCGGCTATTTTAATAAGTATTTGTATATAGACCCTATAATAATATTAGAGGATTTCATAAAAATGTTTTAGCTATCGTAAGGTAAAAACCTGACATGTTTATTTGTGTCGTGGTATTACGAGATGCTTTTGTTTTCAAAAGGAATTTTTAAAATTTAATAATCAAGTTGATAGTGTTTTATCACGCTGGTATACCAGACTGACCCGGGCTTTGGTGTTTTTCCTATATGCTCGGGTCAGACCGAGCATATTTTCAGGTTAAACTGGAAGAGTGGAAGCTTCAGAAGAAAGAGCTGGATCATGAGACGTATTCTCGTAATTGTTTATATGTAATACATTGGTCGTGTGGTTATGATTGTAAGGACAGAATTGATATAACTGTCCGAGTTGTATGGTTGTAACTCTGATGTAAAACCTGTATATGTTATACATAAACGTAACTGTTTTGGTTTCATGTAGAGATTTGTTTATATTATAATTTATTCGTTCCGCTGTGAGATTCTGATTTGTTCTCTTTTCTTCTATCTTCTTTCTATTTCTATCTTATTTCTTTCGTTCATTATCCGTCTTTTCGTACGGTTTAGCTGACAAGAGTGGTTCAAAGTCGGTTTAAATCGGTATGGGAAAATTGGTTATGACAATTGGAATGTAGAACTAGCTATTTGGTCCGGCATAGCATAGGAATGCCAGACAAGATATTTGGTCCGGCACAACATAAGGATGCCAGACCAGATATCCGGTCCGACACTGCGCCTAAACACTGGACCCAACAAGGATCTCAACCTTAGGGAAGAAGCGACTCCAAGAACCCCCCCCCCCCTCTCACAACTAAACAAAAATTAGTTGGACTCTATGACCAATCCATATTTGCATTGCCAAACCCGTCGTACTTGCTCCATGCCGGACCAAACTCAAGAAGTTATAACTCTGCCTCCACCCTTCACTACTCCACTCTATAGAGCTTCTCAAAAAATAATGGGCACTTGGGAGAAAAAAGGGAAAACTCTGCTGAGATTCAACCACTCTAGCCACTTGAATTTCTTGTTCTTTTCAATCATGCTTGTACTCATAATAAAATTAAAGAAGAAGAATAAGATGGACAGTAGAAGTAGGCATGTTCTGACCGAACCACTATAAAACTTTGTGTGATTTACTGCTTTTAAGTTACTTTCTTATTCTGAGCCTGTGAATTGTTCTGGGACCTCAATGATTACTTGATGACACATTGAGACATATAAAATAACATACCAAACAACCTAAAGGCAACTTAACTAAATTCAGAGTCGGGTGTATTTTCCTAATTTTTGTGCAAAACAAATACTTTTCATAAGATTTTAAAACTCCTAAACAATATCTCTAAGCTTTTCAAACATTTATTAAAATAAGCAATAAATAGATAAATATCTATATGTATAATTATGGAGTAAAATTACTCCACAACATATCAACAAGCACACTATAAACATCGTGTGACCCAAGTCGAGTTCCATCAAACTCTAGTAATCGATGAAAATTATAAATCGATATACAAATAAATATTTATCTCAAGTAATGTCCACACAGAATTCTATTTGTAAATCGACACTTCCAACTTAACGCAATCAATCAATTATAACAACATCTAATTAACAATCGACCTCAAACAAATAATTCAATCCCAACAGTTCAACCAATATCGGAATTATCTTTATATAGAGCAGACAATGAATTATAGATATAGTGGTGAGTGAGAAAACTCACTAACTATCGATCGTGCTACTAAAACAGCCTCAACTTTTTGCCCAAGTGCAAACATTATCATCACTCATTCCATCCTTGTAGACACTTGAAGTAGTAAACCATGCCTTTGTCATCTAGTCGCAGCTCCGACACTCGCAGCCAAACTCGCACACAGGAGCACCTACGTCCAATCACACATAAAGAATTGGCCACCTCCTCTAACCCAGCCATGCACATCGCCACCATAAGAGCATAACCTAACTCCAAACTCACTGTTTCTACCGCCATGAATGCCAGTAGATGCAGCCTTCATCAACCAAACAATCTAATCCCTTACTATTGACATTGCCCAAACCCAAACTCTTTTAACCTCCACTTCGCTCACTCATCCATGAAATAAAGCAACCTTCCAGGTCAAGGACTCTTACTGGATTGCGAGTATCGCAAACACCTCCTATAATCATCGAAGTCATAGATTTTGCCCCCTAATTGCATATGTGTGGTGTATGTATATGTAAAAAGAATGCGGTTTTTAAGGAATTAGAGGATTAGGATAATACCAAAGAGATCGAATGGGTTATTCGTTGTGTATGTGTATGGACGAAGGGAGTGTATTCCAAAAATTGAAGAGAAAGGAAATGGGCTAAAATTTGGGTTTGTGTCAGAAGCAAGTGAAATTTCTAGAAATGTTTTGAGAAGGAAATGGGTTTGGGCCTTATTTACTTCGCCCCGATTCTAAATTAGTTTAAATTCTAATTTAATAGTTTCACTTCATTTGTGTTTAAATTTAAATTATTGATATTTATTTATAAACATATTTCAATTTAGTTCAAATTAATTTACACTACAAAAATAATGTTATAACAATTTTCATTATTTTATTCACTTTCAATTTATTGCTCAAAAAGGAATTTATTAAATTAATTTAGTTTACCAAAAAAGTCTTTATTAATAACAGTTCAAATAAATAAGAATTTATTTTCAAAACAATAATCATAAAAGATCGAATTTAAACAAAATTTATTTTAATTAAATTTACATATAAATACAACGTCGAAAGAAGTGTTATTATATACTCCACCCTTTATGTATATTGCGTTCTCATAATTTCTTATAGGGAGATGTTAATAACTCATACCTTGACTCCCTCATATTCTACAAACTTCCATCAAACCAAACTTACATCATTCCTCTATGTGGCTCTCACAATCAACCTCACCTTATCGTATATTACTGTTTAAAAAAATTCAATCCACGACTTTCTATTTTTCAAATACGATAAAAATATAATGATAATTTTCTAAAAGTCAGAATTTTCAAATAAAATTTCTAAGAGTCTAAATTTTTAGAAATTTTTGATAAAGTCTTCTTCGTACTGAGAGTGCTAAAAATCAAAATACGATATGATTACATGATACCAACACAGGGGAACGATACAATAAATGTCCATCACCATATGCATAAAACATACCTTAGATTGCACATTAAAGCATGTTTACTTCATTATATGCCAGCCAAACGAGCATGACCCAAATTCAGTCCATAATCTTCATGTACTATGCTTAATTTAAAGGAATTATGTAAGATCGTAACATAATCATAAGATAACATTGCATTCATATAACGAATGAAAATTTTGTATTTTTATTTTTAGACCACATTTCGAGTAACTTCATGGGGCCAAAATCACACAATCATGTAATACTTAATTTTTTTTCATAGCATATTGAATTATATTTCCAAAAGATCTTTCAGGTCACAAAGATATATAGTATATCAAAAGTTATGGTTTTTAGCTTTCTGGAAACAATGGCTTTAAATGCAGGCTCACTTCTTAAAACTACATTTTTAGCCTATAAGACGATAAAATTTTGCAAAATGCTTAAAATGAAAGTTGTTGGATATATTTTAGCTTTCCGGAATGAACAAGATTGGCAAAATTAGGTAAACCGTTTGAAAGATGTGGTCGAAACGCTTAGGTTCTAAAACTCTGAAATTAATCATCAAGGCAAAAAAATTTGATTTTGAAAACAAAGTGATTATAACACCAACATATTTCAAAATTTTGAAAAGTGGCAAACATGAAAGTTATTCTATATTAAGAATATCTTTCAATTAGAAAAGGAGTCATCAAAATTGGATTAATAAATCAAAAGTTATGTACATATTTGTTAAGTACTTTCAAAGTATAAAATTTCTAAATTTTTGTTGTTCTTTTTTTCCAACTTTTTATATTTAATAAAACACATGCATTGCACTTTTCTCCTTTTATTCATTGGATTGACACATGCCAATAAACTATATGTTTAATGGTTTTTAGACCTTATTTTTTAATAATTTCTACTCTTTATCTAGTAAAAATAATTTTACATATTTCAGATTCAATTTAAATTTAAAAATCCATTTATTCATCGAATTTCCAAATAAAAATCAAAAGTACATTTTATTACAATAATCAAGCAATGGATTGCTATAGAAGCATGGACAAATGTTAGAAGAATTGTTCTCAAGTATAATACTAAGACTCGAAAAACATGCCTACAATATGATGAAAACAGAGGACCACGAGTGTCACTCGTAACAAAACCAACGGTCGTCCAACTAGCTTTAAACCGAAAGCATAGGCACAGAGGTGAGCCTTCAACAAATTATAATTCACAGCGCAAATTTCATGTAAAAACTGAAAGCGTTAAGCATCCTAACAATCCTGAGGCTACATGGTTCCTTCGGACTATGTATCGTGTTGCATTAATACTCGTTACCTAAAGAAAAAGCCATAGCCGACAATAACCAAGTGTACAGGCCTAAAGTGCATAGTTTAGCATATGAGACTGAAGATGTCTCTACTCAAAGCCAAGAATGCCTTATTACAAAGTCAAGATCAATAGTTATGATAGCCTTTAGCTCTACCAATAGTTCAGATTGCCTAAAGCTTGTGTAAATTATATGGACCAAGGCGCCAAAGCTAAATACAGAAATGCCATGTCATCAGTCCATTGTTAATCTACAAGCAACTATATGATAACACGGGTATAAATCTTAGCCCCATATGCGGGACATGTCAACAATCATAGAGAAACGCTCTATATACACTAATGGTAGAGCTCCAAAACACCTATAAATACAAGGTGTATACCCACATATATGGGAATATGGTTGGACTAAGGAAAGACAGACTCTAGACTTGATCAATTGCAGT
The DNA here is from genome assembly GCA_030765085.1 of Allium cepa. NCBI lineage: Eukaryota > Viridiplantae > Streptophyta > Magnoliopsida > Asparagales > Amaryllidaceae > Allium > Allium cepa. Next base: position 951,703,852 of record CM060941.1, on the reverse strand, counting down.
CAATTTAAGCTTTTCAAACTTAAGTTTTTTTGAAAAAGATCATTAATGGTAGACTAAGACAACTTGACCTTATAAAGCCATTCTCAATTTAATTAACAAGGCAATAAAGAATCTTCTCAATAGTGGATGTAGGGACAAGCTTCGAACCACTATAGATTTGCATGTTCTTACTTTCGACGCTTTTTGCCTTAGCACTTTGGTCTATGCCTTGTACTTTTAAGGGAGTTTTCTATTCGAAATACTACTTCCAAAGCTTGCCTTCAGATCTTTGGGGTGTTGGACTATGACCAAAAATAACCTCAATGCAATCATACGAAGTAATTTAATATTTATCTGAGATTTCACATAAAATATTTCTAATTTTAAATTATTTAGAATAATATGTAGTTTAGAGAGAACATTATATATAATTATTTTTATTATATAACCTATTTATGTTTATTATTTTTCTTTATGATACTATCACAAACGTATATCTATTATTATGGATTGGATATGTAGATATTATTTATAATAAACTAACTTCAAATGTAGACGAGCATATTTAAAAGGAGTTATTTTCTATTAGTTTCATTTGATTTGAATTCAAACTTATTAGATAACTGTTATAATTCATTCTCTTTTATTTAAAGTCAATTTAATAAGAGGATTAATGACATACTAATTATCATTAATGCTAATCAATTAGGACACACTATTAGTTCAATATAAGGTTTGACTTTGTGATGGATTAAGACTGCCTTTTAGTTTCACTTAATTACATATTCAAAATACGTCGTTAGTAAACCATGATATGTAGTTCTTGTTTATAATCTTTGCACATTTTCATATAAACTAAGATCGTGTTCAAGAATATAGAATCGTCCAAGATTGAATACTCATAATTGACAGGTCATGTTTTGTTGGAAATCTTAATGTAGTAAAAATGATGTAATGAGTACTATATACACATAACTATTAGGTTATATCTTTTTATTACATGATCTAAAACCAAAATTATAATATAGATGTAAGAGATAGAAGGCCGAGCGTTTAAGTATGCTTTCAATTTTTGAAATAATGTTAGGTTTATTTTTTTTAGCTTTAAGCGTAAACGATTACCTTCATAATGAATACTTTTTGTAAATTAATGTATGGTATTTGTAATTTAGTTAATTTTAAATTTGGTAATATACTTGTTTTATAGTTTATTTTTTGTTGATATTATAAATGAATATAATTATAACTTTTGATCATATTAGTGGTAATATTTCATTTAATCAGCATCAAAGTGATTTAATTCGTAATAAATAGTGAAATCAAGTATGAAAATTGAAATTAATGGGATAATTCTCTATTTTGTTTGAAATAAAATTTAATTAGTAAATATATTAATTTATTTTCACTTTTCTTTACATTAAATAATAAATACACATTCAATTTTAAGTTGACCTTCCTTTAACATTTATTAGTATGAGAAATATTTATATAAATAATTGGCTGCAAATCAAAATTGTTTTTAGATCATTTATCTCATTCCTTTAATTACCTTCAATAAAAATGAATTTGTAATAGGAACTATAACTTAAATTCTATACCCTAGCTTCAACAAGAAGAATGCTCATTGGTAAAATCATAAATTAGAAAACATGTTATCAATAGACTTTTTGCACTTTCTATAGGATCGATTTCACCCTAGAGGGGGGTAAATAGGGTGGTACTATCAATTATAAAAATTTAGTGTGGAATAAAATAATTTCAACACAGATATAGCAGAATAATAGCAGCACAGGTGATAGCAGAATAAAAGCAGAAAATAGAACACACAGAGTTGCCCAGCTTCGGCAAAACCCTACCTACGTGTTGTCCCCAAGGTTTATACTAAAAATTAAATACTCAGACGCTTACACACGTAAACTCGCGACATCCGCTATCGACTATCCTAATTCTACGCTCAAAACCCTGCCACAACTTAGCTATTGAGTTGCGAATTCTCGAACTACATCACCGTAGTTCATCCCCTAGTCACATGACTAGAATTTACAAATGTTTTAAAACAAAATACAAATTGAAAACAATTTAAAAAACTAAAAACCCTAAGAAATAAAATAAAGCCCAATAGCTATTTATAATAACCATCTCAAATAAAAGTAAATCCCCTGTTACTTTATTATTCGGCCCGATTCCTTCTTTTATTTGTGATAGTGGCTACTTCAATTTTCGTTCCTTCCCCTTCAAGTAAATTAGCATTACTGTAAAATTGAACACTGTGATGACCCTGGATTTTGGGCCCTATTATTTTAATAAATATTTAAATCTAATTAAATAAAAAGTGAACTTACCATTTTAAAATGAATATGACTTTTGAATTAATTGCCATCTATTTGTATGGATTTGTATTTTTGAAAGGAAATTGATTTGAAAATTTAAAATAAAATCACTTAATAATATTCACAATAAAATCTTTCGTACATAATTAAATTAAAATGCTTGCCTTGTTAACATTCATAAATAAAAATATATATATGGATAATGATGTTTAAAATAAAATCAAATTCTAGCAATATAAAATATAAATGTAAAATGTAAGGCAAACTTAAGAATATAGTTCTAATAAAATACAAATAGAAATAAATATAAAAATAAAATATAAACATAAATAAGTAAGCCTGGATATCATTTAAATATTGATAGCTAAAATATGAGTACAAACAAATATAAGTAAGAAAACCATATGAATATTGATTGTCAAAATATAAAAACAAGAAATAAGTGAAACACAAACATATGTATATGAATTGATATGCAAGAATTTAGTAGTAGGGTATACATACAACATAACTTTAACATTTGTGAACAAAGTATAAAAATAAGCACAAAATATAAAATGAAACAAGACCATAGTAAAAGTAAAACCTGACACAAAACAAACATTTTTTTTATACAAAACAAATCTTCATTTACAAGCTTACCTGGAAGTGTATAATTACAAACAAAATATCTGTCTACAAACAATTAAAGGGATAAACATGAAGTGTGAAACAAGACAATAGTAATTAATGCTAGCTAAAAATATATCATTTCAGCCACCACAAAGAAAGATCTAGTCTGGTCAAAGAAATAAACATCTCTGACCATTTTTGTACCAGCCATATACAAAGCCCTGTATACTTGTATATATTATGAATCCTCTTTGCTTCATTTCGTGGGAAAAAAAACATAGCATTCAAGAAGTAAAAACAAATATAAGAAAAAAGAAATTTAATCTTACAACAAAAGCTGGGGTGACAACTCAAGTTACGATTCAACTAACACAAAAAAGAAAACTGGAAGGTCAGCTGATAGCTTTTCAAAACCAGGGAGTTTTCTCTGTTCAAAGTTTTCTTAGGTGAGACCACTCGTATATATGTTATGTATTAGTTGGCATGTGATGCAGCATTTAAGTATGATCTGAATTTTTGTATACAAATGGGTGTTAGCATATGTGTTCAGGTCTGGAACAAGTTTACATATCTCTGTTTAAACCATTACAGGTTTGAAACCTGATTTAAAACTCAAATCATTCACTTAAGTGATTTCTTTTTTGTCCGTGATCTCTGAACATAATTTTGCTTGTATATGAGTAACAAAAGCATATGAGATAACAATCTGATGCATAGGAATTACTAAAAATAGATATGCTTTGTGAATTTGAATTGTGATGAATATCCTGTACAAGTACATATATGGTTGCTGCTATGTATATATTTTGCCTGTTCTTCTCTTTGTTTAGATACAGGGTTAATAGTTATTTAAAAAAAAAAATCATATCAACCATTCATAGGTGTACAGTTAAAACAAAATAAGTTGGCTTAAACTTAAATTATAGTCTAAAAATTGTATTAATCATGTTAGTGAAATATTACAGCTGTAAATTTAGTTTTACAGAACCAAATCTAGATTTTTGTTAAATTTGGATGTCACAACTTGTTAATTCAATTCTATATCTTGAATCACCTTCAAAAGTTAGGATTTTTAAAACATAAATCTCAAATTTTAATATTGTTATGAATGAGGATTTGGGAATTTACTGGGAATGGGATTTTAGGTAATATCTGATGATCACGAGGTTTTTGGTGGTCGAGATCTTGGGTGAAGGTGGTGGTAGTATCAGTAAGTAGGGGAAAAATGGTGGAAGTGCTGGACGATCGCCGTGGCAACCCCGGTGAGGTGATTTGGGTTTAAACCTAATTTTAGTCGGCCAAGGAAAGTGAGACCACCGCCACGTCTCACGGTGATCGAGTTCAACAAGGTTGTGGAGGTGGGTTCGTGGGTGAACGAAGATGCAGGGGTCGGAGTTCCTGGTCGCCTGGTGGTCGAAGATGCTACTTTGAGGAAGATTTAGCCATGGCAGTGGGTTCCAGTTTTTAACTGGGTAGCTCGATTTTGATTCGAGGCAGGGGTTGAAGTTCTTGTGATCAGGAATGGTTGCCGCGTCGCTGTTCGATATGTTGGGAGGATCATCGGAGATGGGCAGCGACTCCGGCGCTGGTGCATGTACACGGGGGTGTTTGGTATTAGTGACATATTAGTGGTTGAGTTAGGCTGTGGCTTGAGTTTGAATTTGAGTTGCCTGTATCGTTGCAACATGGAACAGTTGATTGAATTCCAGTTTTTTTTTAAAAAAAGGAGAAAATCTAAACAAAACTTTTGAGATTTAAGGAAGACTCTAACTTGGAATTGTTAGTGAGTTCTCAGGTTCAATATGAAGCAGAGGATTTAAAAGGAAATTTCAAAATGCTATAAAAAGTATTTATAAACAAGTTTAAATTTTAAAACAAAGAAAGTTTTTAACTTTGGATTAAGTCTGTTTTTTTTATTTCTATTCTTTAAAACTAAATGTTTTCTTTATCATGTTATTAACAAATTTGGAAATTTGGTAAATTGAATCTTGATTTAGTAAATTTAAGGGTGAATTTAAATTTAAGGTAAGAAATGGAATTTTTGGGTAAATTATCAAGTTAATGATTTTAGAGGATAATTGATCAATGTGAGAAATTATAGGATAATTAATTCGAGCAATAAAATATGGATCAATGTAATCAACGTTTATGGGTATGGATAATTAATTGGTGTAATTAAATAAGTAAAGCAATTAAAGGTTAATTATTTTATGGATGTAATTTTGAGGAAGTGATTTGGGGTTAATCACTTAAAGTTATTAACTAAGTATAGTTAATTAACCAAAGAGGCAATCACTACAAATTGTTTGAAGGATAATGTATGGCTTAGACTAGAGTATATCTCTGGTATGTGATGTGAGATACATGCTATGCGATACAAAATGTTGAGTTAAAACAGTGACATTTTGTATATTAAAATTTGATTGTATTTAGATAACTTGGGTTAATCATGACATTGGAGTCAAAGAGACTGGAGTCGGGTATTTGCAGATGTTCGAAACCACTTCGATTTTATATAGATGATATGTGAAATAAATAAGCTGGGATGGAATGATTCAAATGAATTTGGGCCGTTTAATCCAAATTTGGTACTAGAAATTGAGGTGGGAAATAACTGATTAATAACAAATTATGAATTTGTAAATCAATACGAGTTACCCGGGTTTATATAAGTGATATGCATTTGTATTCCGTAATAGATGAGTTTACTCACGCTGGTTTCCAGCCTGACGGGGGTGTTACTTTGATGTAATGCTCGGGTCAGACCGAGTATTACAGATTTTCAGGTAGGACGTCCTGGAGCTCAGGAGGCGAGTTGGATGGTAATAGCATATAGAATATTTCCGCTGTATTTATATTATTGATAATCAGTGACATGATAATTGTATTTATTCGGTGACTGTATATATATGAAACTCTGATGTATATTAATGTAATCGAAAGATATAGTATTCTTCTGTAAACTATTTTTATTTATTATTATATTTTATCCGCTACGAATGTGAGTTGTTGTTGTTCTTCTTCTTATTCTATCTCTTTCTTCTTTTTCATAACTATTTGGAATTTTCGGCTTCGAAAATTCCGGGTCGTTATAGTTGGTATCAGAGCGAGGTTAATCGAGAATCTTGGCTCTGGTGGGAGTTGCTCATTAAATATAGTCCGTAGTACTCTAAAATGAGTTGTGGATATCTATATATATGAGCGCGTACTTGTTATTTTTTATAAAGATTTTAAATGATTTTATATAACATATATTTTGATATATATATATAAAGCAATATTTCCTTCATATAAATATTTGGTGATTGGTTGTTAATTATTGGAATTAAAATTAAGGAATAATATAGTACAACCAAAACTGAAATTTAATCAAGATAAGTTTGAAGTGGATTCAAATTGAAACTAAAGTTTAGATTTGGAATTAAATTAAGTAGGAACAAAATACGACTAAATTAAAATTTATGTGATTGAAAATGAAATTCTAAATCTAATCCCAGAATTTGAAAATTTGGGTTCAAAGTAATAAGAAATGATAAATAAGTATTATTTCGATAACTGGGACAAGTTGGAAACAATGGGTTGTTGAACTTTGATTTGAATTCAAAACCCAGGGTGGTTTAAAATTGTAAAACATGGCTGGAGAGGGCCAAGAAATAAATATGTATATATGTACGGATATACATGATATTAAAGATAATTTGAAATAAACGCTATGAGGTTGAGTTTTGATTTTACCCTGAAAAGTGATATAAAAAAAAACCAAAGTGATATAAGTTTTGAACTTATAAAAGAAAAAGAATTTGAAGTTTGAAGTGGGAATTCAATTTAAGAATAAGGTTGACTGGATTAAGTAAATTGAATTTAAATTGGGAGAAGTTAAATAAGTTTGAATGAACGACTTGGATGGAAGATTTTAAGATTGAAATTGATGGACATTTAAAAACAAATTGGATGATACCATCCTATTGTTAATAAAAATATCTAAATTTAGAATGGTATTGTATAAATAAAATAAATTTGAATAATTGAGTTGTAAAATAAACTTGTTTAAGAACTGGCTTCAAACTGGAAAATTAAATTGAATAATATATTAAAATTTTAAAATAAAATTGTATTGAACCTTGAAATACATAAGTAAAAATAGTTTTAAAATGAGAATTTTGAGAAATTGGGCTCAGAAATTAGAATGATTGAACACTTTGATTTAAAAGTTAATTTGGTTTAAAGAGTTAAACCAACCTTTTGAGAATTTAACTCGAATTTCTATAGTTCGAGATAGTTTAAATTCAAGATTTAATTGAACTAGTTCAAAATTGAATTTGTTTTGAATTAAGTGGATTGGTGATTGAGGATGTATAAGTTTAAAATTTTAAATGGGAAATTAAATTGGATTATACCGAAATGATTTGAATTTGAAATGGGTTCAATTGATAATAATTCACATTGATTGGAATAATTTGAAATTATAATATAGGTTGAACAAGATTAAAATCAAATGGAAGTGTACACTGGATTGTTGGGAAAGTGAACAGTTGACTCTTGACCGGTTTCAATATAAATTGTTTTGATATAAACTTATTTTTCTAAGCTATTAAATATATAAAACTTTTCTTTCTTAAAGCCAAATTATTTTATACTCGTTTACAATTATTTTTGGGGCTGTTAACTATTTTTCAACTGTTTACTAAACTAATTACTATTTTTCAATTATATTACAAATTAATTTCTACTTTACAACAATTTTACAATTATCTAAAAGTTCTAAAATCATTTAACTATTTTCCAACTATTTTACAATTAGTTACCTATTTTATAGATATTTTGCAAACTAATAACTATTTTCAACTACTCATCTATTTTTAAAAATTTTAAGTTATTTTCTAAATATAAACTGGTCGAAGTTTAAACTGTTACGGATTTAATACCCAACTGAGATAGGAATTGAAGTGATAACCCAAATGTGGATTAATGTAAAGGTGGATAAGTGAATGGACAAGAAATTGATTTTGAAAAGAGAAGTCAAATTTGAATATTTGATTTTGAATAAATGAAGCTATATATCTTTGGTATATGAGATAAAACTCCCCTTGATAAATTTATAGCCAGAAGAAAAGAATTTTTGAAAAGTGTTTGAAGTATAAGAGGAGTTTTATATTAGTTTGAAAGATCCAAGGTTTTAAATTTTATATATATCTGCATATATATAAAGGATCTTATGAGAATTTTGGAAAAGGTTTTGGGAACCTTCGAATTTGGAAAGGCTTTTGATTTTTGGGTAAAATCAATATGAAAATTTGGAAAGCCTGTTTTGAGAATTATCGATTTTGGGATAATTGATTTTGTGTAAAGGAGCTCTGTATGATATCATACTAGGTGTATGATTTGAAGATACTATATGTGTATAGTATAAAATGTTTTGATGATGGCTCTGGGGAAAAAGGCGCTTCCTTGAAATGAACTTCTCAGGAGTGCCACCGGGTGGTGCTGCCTTGAGCCCAAGGGGGGTTCTAAAGTTGATCCTGTGAGGAGTCCGGACAAAACTAGTTCCTGAGGATTATTGGGTAGCGTAAGTCGATGGCATTGATGCCTACAGAGGCATTTGGGTTATGCTGTGACGACAGTGTAACTCGATGTCGTTGCGATCTACTGTGGGGACCATAGCGAAAATCGTGTGGAGGATGAGTGTCAACGGTCTACACTTGATTTTGCCGGGAAGGCAACGCAACATCGGTAGACTGCGATCTATGGTCAAGTGGAGTGGAGAAGTTTCATTTTTGGCAGCGAAATTCGATGTCGCTGATGCCTACAATTATATGGGTTTTTGCTGTGATGGCTACGTAACCCCAGTTGTAGCTGCGATCTGTCGTGGGTTCCATGGTGTAATCGAGGGGCACGGAGGCCTACAGTTATCTGTGGATTTTGTGGGACGGCAACGTAACCATCGGGTTAACTGCGACCATGGATGGGGTGATGATTTCCAGAGCATTCACACCAAAGATGTTTTCTCTATTTTCAAAAATTGTTTTCTATACTTTCAATAAAATTATTTTCCAAGTATTTTCACTGGGTGTTGAAAACGGGTTTACCAAGTACTTATAGATTTTCAGTCCTACGCCTGATCAACGTATTACTGAATTTCTGTGAGAACAAGGATGGACCGGTTGAGACATCGAGTTATAAAAGGTATTTTTATAAAGAGTTATTTTAATAGAATTATGTGACTTTAAAAGCATTTCTAAAAATTTTGGAATTTTGGAAAATCAAGGAAATCCAAACTGGAATTTTTATGAAGTGAACTTGTAATTAAAATCAAATATTGGTTTAGAAGTTGAAAGTAAGCTGATTGACTAAATAATTGTTGGATTTAGTATGTTAATAAACTTTAACTTGGGTAGACAAATGGATTGTAAATTAATAGTGGTTTTGAAAATGAATTCGAATTTTAAATAGAATTCATCTTAGATTTAATACTAAATTAAATAAAAAGAGGTTGTAAAATAAACATAAAATTGAGTTGAATTGGAAATGTGATGGTTTGAATTACAAATAAAATTCATGGGTGATTTGAATAATATTTAATAAAATTTGCAAGTAAATTGGATATAAGGGAAGTGTGGTCGAATGAATTGAAAGTGAATTATAATCGAAATGGTTTGAGAGCAAACCGACCCAAATGAATAGAAATAAATTGAGAATGGCCTTATGTTAGTAACATAAATTCGATAACGAATTAAGTAAATAAATTTAAAAAAAATAAATGGGTTAATGGAATTAAATAATAAATGGATGAAGTCTGATAGAATAAAAAAAAAAATCAAAGCTGTGAATTGGAATTGGATTATAAGACTGAACTTAAGTTAGGTGGCATATTAATTTGAAGTATAAATGAGTTGAGTTTGTGCTTGAATATTATTATGATAAATTGAGAAGGTGAATTTGAAATTAAAATTTAAAGTGGATGGGCTAACTGAATTAAATTCTATGAATTAGTGGAAGCAAATATAATTGATTTTTGAATCAATTGATATGAATGCGAGTTTGTTTTGCTTAAAAATAAATTTAGCTGATTTTAAGCATTTTAAGGAATCTGGCTTGGTTCCTTTTCGAGGACGAAAAGATTCAAAGGGGGGAGGAATGTGATGACCCTGGATTTTGGGCCCTATTATTTTAATAAATATTTAAATCTAATTAAATAAAAAGTGAACTTACCATTTTAAAATGAATATGACTTTTGAACTAATTGCCATTTATTTGTATGGATTTGTATTTTTGAAAGGAAATTGATTTGAAAATTTAAAATAAAATCTCTTAATAATATTCACAATAAAATCTTTCGTACATAATTAAATTAAAATGCTTACCTTGTTAACATTCATAAATAAAAATATATATATGGATAATGATGTTTAAAATAAAATCAAATTCTAGCAATATAAAATATAAATGTAAAATGTAAGGCAAACTTAAGAATATAGTTCTAATAAAATATAAATAGAAATAAATATAAAAATAAAATATAAACATAAATAAGTAAGCCTGGATATCATTTAAATATTGATAGCTAAAATACAAGTACAAACAAATATAAGTAAGAAAACCATATGAATATTGATTGTCAAGATATAAAAACAAGAAATAAGTGAAACACAAACATATGTATATGAATTGATGTGCAAAATTTAGTAGTAGGGTATACATACAACATAACTTTAACATTTGTGAACAAAGTATAAAAATAAGCACAAAATATATAATGAAACAAGACCATAGTAAAAGTAAAACCTGACACAAAACAAACATTTTTTTTATACAATACAAATCTTCATTTACAAGCTTACCTGGAAGTGTATAATTACAAACAAAATATCTGTCTACAAACAATTAAAGGGATAAACATGAAGTGTGAAACAAGACAATAGTAATTAATGCTAGCTAAAAATATATCATTTCAGCCACCACAAAGAAAGATATAGTCTGGTCAAAGAAATAAACATCTCTGACCATTTTTGTACCAGCCATATACAAAGCCCTGTATACTTGTATATATTATGAATCCTCTTTGCTTCATTTCGTGGAAAAAAAAAACATAGCATTCCAGAAGTAAAAACAAATATATAAAAAAAATTAATCTTACAATAAAAGCTGGGGTGACAACTCAAGTTACGATTCAACTAACACAAAAAAGAAAACTGGAAGGTCAGCTGATAGCTTTTCAAAACCAGGGAGTTTTCTCTGTTCAAAGTTTTATCAGGTGAGACCACTCTTAAATCTGTTATGTATTAGTTGGCATGTGATGCAGCATTTAAGTATGATCTGAATTTTTGTATACAAATGGGTGTTAGCATATGTGTTCAGGTCTGGAACAAGTTTACATATCTCTGTTTAAACCATTACAGGTTTGAAACCTGATTTAAAACTCAAATCATTCACTTAAGTGATTTCTTTTTTGTCCGTGATCTCTGAACATAATTTTGCTTGTATGCGAGTAACAAAAGGCATATGAGATAAAAATCTGATGCGTAGGAATTAATAAAAATAGATATGCTTTGTGAATTTGAATTGTGATGAATATCCTGTACAAGTACATATATGGTTGCTGCTATGTATATATTTTGCCTGTTCTTCTCTTTGTTTAGATACAGGGTTAATAGTTATTTAAAAAAAAAATTCATATCAACCATTCATAGGTGTACAGTTAAAACAAAATAAGTTGGTTTAAACTTAAATTATAGTCAAAAAATTGTATTAATCATGTTAGTGAAATATTACAGCTGTAAATTTAGTTTTACAGAACCAAATCTAGATTTTTGTTAAATTTGGATGTCACAACTTGTTAATTAAATTCTATATCTTGAATCACCTTCAAAAGTTAGGATTTTTAAAACATAAATCTCAAATTTTAATATTGTTATGAATGAGGATTTGGGAATTTACTGGGAATGGGATTTTAGGTAATATCTGATGATCACGAGGTTTTTGGTGGTCGAGATCTTGGGTGAAGGTGGAGGTAGTATCAGTAAGTAGGGGAAAAATGGTGGAAGCGCTGGCGATCGTCGTGGCAACCCCGGTGAGGTGATTTGGGTTTAAACCTAATTTTAGTTGGCCAAGGAAAGTGAGACCACCGCCACGTCTCAGGGTGATCGAGTTCAACAAGGTTGTGGAGGTGGGTTCGTGGGTGAACGAAGATGCAGGGGCCGGAGTTCCTGGTCGCCTGGTGGTCGGAGATGCTACTTTGAGGAAGATTTAGCCGTGGCAGTGGGTTCCAGTTTTTAACTGGGTAGCTCGATTTTGATTCGAGGTAGGGGTTGAAGTTCTTGTGATCAGGAATGGTTGCGCGTCGCTGTTCGATATGTTGGGAGGATCATCTGAGATGGGCAGCGACTCCGGCACAGGTGCATGTACACGGGGGTGTTTGGTATCAGTGACATATTAGTGGTTGAGTTAGGCTGTGGCTTGAGTTTGAATTTGAGTTGCCTGTATCGTTGCAACATGGAACAGTTGATTGAATTCCAGTTTTTTTTTAAAAAAAAGGAGAAAATCTAAACAAAACTTTTGAGATTTAAGGAAGAATCTAACTTGGAATTGTTAGTGAGTTCTCAGGTTCAATATGAAGCAGAGGATTTAAAAGGAAATTTCAAAATGCTATAAAAAGTATTTATAAACAAGTTTAAATTTTAAAACAAAGGAAGTTTTTAACTTTGGATTAAGTCTGTTTTTTTTTATTTCTATTCTTTAAAACTAAATGTTTACTTTATCATGTTATTAACAAATTTGGAAATTTGGTAAATTGAATCTTGATTTAGTAAATTTAAGGGTGAATTTAAATTTAAGGTAAGAAATGGAATTTTTGGGTAAATTATCAAGTTAATGATTTTAGAGGATAAATGATCAATGTGAGAAATTATAGGATAATTAATTCGAGCAATAAAATATGGATCAATGTAATCAACGTTTATGGGTATGGATAATTAATTGGTGTAATTAAATAAGTAAAGCAATTAAAGGTTAATTATTTTATGAAAATAATTTTGAGGAAGTGATTTGGGGTTAATCACTTAAAGTTATTAACTAGTATAGTTAATTAACTAAAGAGGCAATTACTACAAATTGTTTGAAGGATAATGTATGGCTTAGACTAGTTGATATCTCTGGTATGTGATGTGAGATACATGCTATGCGATACAAAATGTTGAGTTAAAAAAGTGACATTTTGTATATTAAAATTTGAATTGTATTTAGATAACTTGGGTTAATCATGACATTGGAGTCAAAGAGACTGGAGTCGGGTATTTGCAGATGTTCGAAACCACTTCGATTTTACATAGATGATATGTGAAATAAATAAGCTGGGATGGAATGATTCAAATGAATTTGGGCCGTTTAATCCAAATTTGGTACTAGAAATTGAGGTGGGAAATAACTGATTAATAACAAATTGTGAATTTGTAAATCAATACGAGTTACCCGGGTTTATATAAGTGATATGCATTTGTATTCCGTAATAGATGAGTTTACTCACGCTGGTTTCCAGCCTGACCCGGGTGTTACTTTGATGTAATGCTCAGGTCAGACCGAGTATTACAGATTTTCAGGTAGGACGTCCTGGAGCTCAGGAGGCGAGCTGGATGGTAATAGCGTATAGAGTATTTCCGCTGCATTTATATTATTGATAATCTGTGACATGATAATTGTATTTATTCAGTGACTGTATATAGATGAAACTCTGATGTATATTAATGTAATCAACAGATATAGTATTCTTCTGTAAACTATTTTTATTTATTATTATATTTTATCCGCTGCGAATGTGTGTTGTTGTTGTTGTTCTTCTTCTTCTATCTCTTTCTTCTTTTTCATAACTATCTGGAATTTTCGGCTTCGAAAATTCCAGGTCATTACAAATACGTCGATTCTAGTTGTTGATTGGATGATGAATTATTATTAGTTTGCTTCGTCAATCGATTTGATTTGATTTTTACACGGCTGATTCAACTTCATCGAGTTCGATATGACTTCAGTATATAATTTCCTTTTATCCTTTTTGATTTATTTGCTTGAACTCGATTGCTTTTTGGAATGCCGACGATGATAGGGTTAAATAGGGTTTAATTCCCTTGATTATCTTTCGTATATATGTTTGAATTCATCTATTACTTTTTGGCTTTGCCATTTGATTTTGCTTCGATGTTTGAGATTTCTTTAGACTCGTTCAACTTTGAATATTTCTTTGCTATGGTTGCTTGGTCACCATGACTCCACGAGTTTGCTTGGTCATCACGGTTTTGATTTCTAATTTGGTCTGTGAATTTCTGATATTTGAATATATGGATTTTTTTTCCTCTGTGACTAAGGCATTGCTTTGATATTGAATTGTTATTGTCTTTGACTTGGTTTGTTCATGTTCCTCATATTGTCTACTATGAGAAAAATTGACTTTGGTATTAATGTTAAACTTGGCTTGTTCGATTTTTTTGAAATCTCCAATGACATTGTTTGTTCACTATGTTACATTCTTTGCTGGTTCCTGACCCATGGTTTGATTCTTTGGCATTCCATGATTATTGGTTTTCCAGCGACATTTGAACTGCTGCACATATGTGTTTCTGTATGCATTGTGGTTCGATGCACTTGAGTATGCTATGCACTGCATGTATACATGTGTGTATAAATATGTATATGTATGTATGTTGCACCGTGTAATTTGCTTGCATATTCATTGAATTTTGTACTAGTTTGAGAGCCTGGACTATTTTTGATTTGGAACTTGCATTTGAGTTGTAGCTGCTGTGATAGCTCTGTTTTCATGTGTAGTGACTTAAATTGTTTGAAAGTCCGCACTTTGCATTAAACTTGTAAGCATAATGAACTTCTAGCTTGTGTTATATCTGGGCCATTCGCTTGTTTTTCATTTGCTTGGTCTAGTTGGTATTGCATTGTTGTTTTGTGTTAATATTTACTTGTTCAATTCACTTGCCTTGGCTTATCGAATTGTTTATAAGTTTTGTAGCTCTGACTTTGACTAGATTTGATATTCTATTGCTTGACCATATTTCGTTGTTGATCTGGTCTGGAGCATTTGTGTTGACATTGACCATTGGTTCATGTTGTACTTAGTTCTTGTTCATTAGTCTTGTAATCTGGTTCAGATTGCATTCCTTTAAGTAACGTATACTTGTACTTCATGTTGAGGTGTGATATTATGAACTTGTAGTCTTTGGCTCAGGTTGCATAGCTTATAGTCATGTTTTAATGTGTATGCATATATCAGAGTTAAACTATTTGTTCTTTTTTCTCTGGTGCATGTTAACTTCATGTGTATTGATCTTCATACATTTGCAGTCTTCATGTTGCCTTTGTATCCTCTACTCGATAATTTTGCGATGATTTGTAGGGCACCTGAGTTGAATCCAACTTATAGCTTGGGTTTGACCTTGTGCTCATATGTCCCTGTAATTTTATCAATTGTATATCGGTGTGCACCGTCTTGTGCATGCACAGTGATACACTGTGCATGTCACAAGCTGTTCGCGTATGATTAATTCGAAATTAAATGATGAAGAACAACCCAAATAACCGAGGCAAATAATATTATCAAAAATCACATTTTATATTACACTGCATAAATAATTCTTTTTCAATTTTACAGCGTCGGTGTTTTCTTTGCAGATAATTCAGAAGCTGGATTCAATCTGGAATAGATTTGAAGATAAATACGAGTGAATGAGTGAAATGTAGTGAGAAGCAAATATAAATGGAAAATTGTGATGTAATCAAAATGGTATTGAAGTTGTGTATGTATAGCGAGAGCTCAAATTTATACTATTCAAAATTGTAATAAATATTTTTTTGAATAAAATATTTGTTACGAAATTAAATTCTATGTTATTTATTTTATTTAGCAAATATTTATTTAATTATGTGAAAAATAAAATATTGCAACAAAAAATACATTTAAATGAATATATATACATATATATGTATATACATATACACATATATATGTTTATTATCATCAAACAAAAATCATATATTTTCATATTCAACAATCTCTCACTTTTGATGATAACAAACATATATTTATGATTTTTAATTTATTAAATGTATTTGATTATTTAATTTGCTCCCCTTATCTGAATGCTTCCTCTCTACACAAAGCTCCTCTTTCGTATATGCATATGAGAATAAATAAAAATATGCAAATGAACCTAGATGTAAATAGTAATAAAAAATAAAATATTTGACCTTTATTTTCCAAAATCTTAACTTTTCTCTTCCCCTTCTGTTATTAGAAAAGGGTAATAGTGTTAGAAAAATGGAGATAAAGTGATAGACATTAATACTCAATTGAGTGTAAATATTAAATTTCAATAAAAAATCAAACAAAAATCATAAAACTCAGTTTGACGCATATTCCACTTTAGAATGATAGGGATGGTATCATCATATAAAACCTTATAGTTGTGTCTATTTGTGGCATATTTATATCAGGAATTTGAATATCTACTAACCATGCATAACTGTTAGAACTTTTAAATGAGATTAGTAGTGTTCCAAATTTTTTTTAAATGAATTTCAAGCATCTTCTAACCACGCATAACCATGAGGACTTTTGAATGAGATTAGAAACAAATTGTCTATTTAATCAATCAATTTTGATATGCATTCCATACATGCATAGCCGTGAGGACTTTTAAATTATCATGGAAGCACACAATGAAAAATTCTAAGAAATTCACCCATGCATAACCGTGGGGACTTTAAATGAGAGTGAGTACTTTGGATGTTTTTATTGCTAAAATATAATAAAATGAAAAACTAATGATTTACCATTTAAAATACCACATATTGACATACTATATTGGATTTTGATGAGTGATGGTCGATAGAAATATGATAGAAATAGAAATGGTCATGGAATTTTTACCAATAATTTTTTTATAACTCTAGTTTGAATTTCTAAAGTCATTTACTAAGTATACTATCTCAAGTTATAATATGTGATCAATATCAAAACTCATCACATTTTCAATCACTATTTATCTTTTGATAATCAGCAGGGATTCAAATTAGTTAATGTAGTCATTTAAGATCAAATCCAAAAATAATTATAAAATTAGATATTCCAAAATGACTAATCTGAAATAAGGTCAACAAAAATGATTTTCTAGAAGGGGTTTTATAAAAGAAAAGGTTTATTAATTGAAAATTATTTGAAATGAGAAATATCAGATTTTTTTCTTTGAAAAATGTGATGCAACTAATGAATGTCTCAACATAAATCACGTTCCACTAGTAATTTTTCTATGAACTATATTTCCAGTGTAATCTCCATCTGAATTTTTCAAGACTAAAGATTATTATTAATTGAAGTTATAGACCAGACTGTGAAGTTGCAACACATACTTTAAAATCATTTTTAACAGCTTTTGAGTGAATTTCTTTTCAATTTGAATTGAGACCGTGCAAAAAAATAAATAATGAACATAGTGTCAGATCCTGAAATAAATATATCCACGTGTATCATGAGTACTCATCAATCAATAAAACACCATCAGTCTAAGCAAATCTATATGAATAAGTTCAGAGATTATAGATGTACTTGTAGTTTTCTCGGCCTAAAAATATAATTGGCCAACAATTTAAAAAAATCAGAATCAAGATCAACATTCATTTCTTTATCACATAACTAGCTAATTTAATTCATATTAGGGTGCAGATTATCGCATTTAATAAATCATTCAAGATAGTTGTACCATTACCAATTTTACCATTTCTATAATTTTTCATTATTGCCCATTGTGTTTCTGCTAGCTTTATACTAGGCTAAGGAACTTTGATTTGTCGCCCGTTGTGTGCCTGGACCAGCCAGAATCTTGGTAACACTTTTGTTGCTCCTTAGCCTGCCACCATACCTGCATGAGAGAATATTTTGTGACCTATTTTTTTATAGGTCCATGGTTGTTGGTGGCAAATGATTGTGAAAAATATGTTTGAGTAGACCCAAAACTATTTATATTTGTTCCTTTTGGCATCCAGATTTGTTTAACTTTAAGGGATTTTATATTTGTCCCTTTTGTAACCCAAATTGGAATGGTTTTTACATGTTTGGGTCTATACCAACAATTATTCCGATTACGTCCAGTTTTTCCACATATTGTGCACTTTGAATTGGCTTGATTAATTTCATTTCTATCACGTTCT
The DNA here is from genome assembly GCA_030765085.1 of Allium cepa. Taxonomy (NCBI): domain Eukaryota; kingdom Viridiplantae; phylum Streptophyta; class Magnoliopsida; order Asparagales; family Amaryllidaceae; genus Allium; species Allium cepa. The sequence continues at coordinate 951,685,730 of CM060941.1, read as the reverse complement.
GATTGATTACACCCAAGTCCTTGTCTAACCTTATTAATAGTTTGTTTCCCTAATAGCATATATAACAATTATTCACTTTTTGTAAATTTTCCTAAAATCGTAGACAGTTATTGGACCTGTGTTTTGAGAGATTCATTTTCATTTAATAATTGTGTGCACTTGTTAGTAGAATTTTCTCTCCTCGTATTTTCACTTTCTTTCAAAATTAGCATTTCGATTTCAAGGGATTTAATTTTTGATTTTTTGATTTCTTCTTCAAATGTTGGACACTTATCATACTTAGGTCTCTTACTTTGATAGTTTTTAACCAATTGATCAAGTTGTTTATTTAAATCTATCGAAGTATCTCTTTATGATTCAATTTTAGCGTATTCCTCCCTAAGTCTTTCGAAACAGCCATTTAATTCTAAAAAAATATAAGTAATTCTGAATGAGTAAGTATTGATACCTCGCTTGGCTCGTCGTCGTCATCACTATAAGTTATATCACCTCGAAGGCACATATCTGCTTTTTCGCTCTCACTGCCAGTGCTTTTATCATCTTCATCCGTTTAATCCCAAGTGGCTGCAAAACTTCTCCTTTTCGATTTCTTTTCTTGGCTGTATCGATTTTGTGGACAATTAGGCTTGATATGACCGGTTTTGTTGCACTTGTGACATATAATCTCTTGCACTTCTGAGTTTTTAGTGCGTTGACTATTCTGCTTTTCAATTTTTGATTTAGACTTGGATTTCCTTATTTGCGGTTCCACTTTTTGAATCCTTTTATTAGTAGCGCCAGCTCAGCTGCTCCATCATCATCATCATTATCGTTACTTTTTGTTCCTTTATGAGCTATCGATTTCTTTTGTGTGTCACCGCCTTTGCGTTCTTCCTTGAATTTCATTTCTAGCTCATAAGTGGTGAGATTTCCGATGAGTTCTTGAACTTTGATCCGTTTCAATTCCTTTGATTCTTGAATGTTTGTAACTTTGGCTTAAAAATTTCATGGAAGGACTCAGAGGACAGACTATTTCAAACTCCGTGTATGATTTTCCAAGAGGTTTGGATTTGTATACGATACCGGAAAGTCGTCCATACATCTCTTTGAAAATTTCTTCCTTAGCCATTGTGAAATTTTCGTATTCGCTATTAAGCATGGTGAGGCAAGATCCCTTGACTTGAGATGTTCCTTCATGAGCTACTTCAAGAGTGTGCCAGATTTCCTACGCAGTTAGACAATGTGAGACACGATTAAATTCAATTTGATCAAATGAAAAAGTAATAGAATTCATAACTTTAGCATTAACATTTTGTAGTCTATTTTCTAGATCTATCCATTGATCCATCGGTTTGTCTATTTCCTGATTATCTATAACTATAGTTGGTGCTCTATAACCTAACTCAATAATATTCCAAGCATCAATGGTTCTCAGAAAAATTTTCATTCTATTTTTCCAGTAAGCGTATTCACCATTGAACATTGGTGGTCTAACTATGGACCGACCCTCAGCAAAAGCACTATTAAAATAAGCCATTTTAAAACTTGAAAACAAAATTTGGTTTATGAAAAATCAAAATTTTAAAACAAAAATTGATTTTTGTTCCCAGTTCTGATACCACTTGTAGGATCGATTTCGCCCTAGAGGTGGGGTTAATAGAGTGATACTATCAATTATAAATTTAATACGGAATAAAATAATTTCAACACGGATATAGCAGAATTATAGCACAACAGATAATAGTAGAATAAAAGCAGAAAATAGAACACATAGATTTACTTAACTTCGGCAAAACCCTGCCTACGTGCTGCCCCCAGGGTTTCTACTAGTAATGAAGTAGTCAGACGCTTACATATGTAAACTCAAGATACCCACTATCGACTAACCTAACTTCACGCTCAAAACGCTGCCACAACTCAGCCACCGACTTGCGAATTCTCGAAGTACACCACCGTAGTTCGTCCCTTAGTCACACGACTAGAATTTACAAAAATTTTAAAACAAAATACAAATTAAAAACAATTTAAAAAACCAAATACCCTAAGATATAAAATAAATCACATATAGCTATTTATAGTAACCGGCCCAAATAAAAGCAAATTCGCTATTTCTTTATTATTCGGCCTGATTCCTTCTTTTGTTTGTGATAATGCCTACTTCAATTTTCGTTCGTTCCTTTTTAAATAATTAAGGTTTCTGTAAAACTGAATACGTCGACTCTAGTTGTTGATTGAATAATGAATTATTTCCAGTTTGCTTCTTCAATCAATTTACATTGATTTGCACATGGTTGATTCAATTTCGGCGAGTTCGATAAGACTTTGATATGTAATTTCCTTTTAGCCTTTCTGATTGATTTTCTTGAACTTGATTTCTATTTGGAATGCCGATGATGATGGGGTTAAATATGGTTTAAGTCCCTTGATTATCGTTGGTATACATGTTTGAATTCATCTGTTACTTCTTCGCTCGGCCGTTTGATTTTGCTTGGATGTTTGAGATTTCTTTAGACTCGTTCAATTTCGAATATTTCTTTGATATGGTTGCTTGTTCACCATGGATCCATGAGTTTTCTTGATTGTCATGGTTTTGATTTCTAATTTGATCTGTGAATTTCTGGCATTTGAATATATGAATTTTGTTTTCCTCTATGACTTCGACATTGCTTTGATATTGAACTACAGTTATCTTTGACTTGGTTTGTTTATGTTCCTCATATTATCTATTGTGAGAAAAATTGATTTCGGTATTTGTGTTAAACTTGACTTGTTTGATCTTTTTGGAATCTCCTACGACATAGTTTTTTCACTGTGTTACATTCTTTGTCTGGTTCCTGATCCACGATTCAATTCTTTGGCATTCCATGTTGATTGATTTTACTGCAATATTTGAATTGCTGCATATATGTGTTTCTATATTGTGCATTCATGTAGTATGGTCTGGACATCTAATGCATTGTGGTTCGATGCACTTGAGTGTGCTATGCACTGTATGTATACATGTGTGTATACATATGTATATGTATATTTGTTGCACCGTTTAGTTTTCTTGCATATTCACTGAATTTCGTACTTGTTTGAGAGCCTGGACTTTTTTTGATTTGAAAATTGCATTTGAGTTGTAGCTGCCATGATAGCTCTATTTTCATGTGTACTGACCTAGAGTGTTCGTAAGTCCGCGTTGTGCATTAAATTTGTGAGCATGATGAACTTCTAGCTTGTGTTTGGTCTTGGCCATTTGCTTGGTCTAGTTGGTATGCAATGCTGTTTTCTGTTAATATTTACTTGTTGAATTTACCTTTCTTTGCTTATTGAACTATTTATAAGTTTTGTAGCTCTGACTTTGACTCGACTTGATATTCTGTTGCTTGACCATAATTTGATGTTGATCTGGTCTGGATCATTTGTGTTGACATTGACCATTGGTTCATGTTGTACTTAGTTCTTGTTCGTTGGTCTTGTAATCTGGCTCAGATTGCATTCCTTTAAGTCATGTACACTTGTACTTCATGTTGAGGTGTGATATTGTGTACTTGTATTCTTTGGTTTCGGTTGCATAGCTTATGGTCATGTTTCAATGTGTATGCACACATCACTGTTAAACTACTTGTTCTTGTTTCACTGGTGCATGTTGACTTAATGTGTATCGATCTTCATATATTTGGAGTCTTCATGTTGCATTTGTATCCTATACTCGACAACTTCGTGATGTTTTGTAGTGCACCTGAGTTGAATCCATCTTATAGTTTGGGTTTGACCTTGTGCTCACGTGTCTGTAATTTTATCAAATGTATATCAGTATGCACGGCCTTGTGGCATGTACAATTATACGTTGTGCATGTCACAAGCTGCTCGTGTATAATGAATTCAAAATTAAATGATGACGAATAATCCAAATAACTGAGGAAATAATATTTTCAAAAGCCACATTTTATTGTACAATGCAAAATATTTCTTTTTCAATTTTACTGCATCATTGTTTTCTTTGCAGATAATTCAGATGCTGGATTCAATCTGGAATAGTGTTAAAGATAAATACGAGTGAATAAGTGAAATGTAGTGCGGTGCAAATGTAAATGGAAAATTGTGATGTAATCGAAATTGTATTGAAATTGTGTATGTATAGTGAGAGCTCAAATTTGTACTATACAAAATTGTAATAAAATATTTGTTTAAATGAAATATTTGTTAGAATAAAATATTTGTTTTGAAGTTAAATTCTAGGTTATTTATTTTATTCAGCAAATATCTACGTAATTATGTGAAAAATAAAATAGTACAATAATAAATACATTTAAGTGAATATATATTTATGTTTACTATCATCAAATAAAAATCATATACTTGAATATTCAAAATTTTCAAGAATTAATTACATATTTATTAGAGAATATGTGTAATTCAGTAAATTTAAAACTTTTTTCTAAAGCAAATGACATTGACTGGACCCTAACATATTTCAAATAACTAATAAAAATTAAATATTAGAAGCTCTTGTTATATGACCCGAAACAGTTGCAAGTTAATCTAATACTTTACATGTTTGCCTTTTGAGTTGATTCAAAATTCACAATATCGTGATAATTAATTCTTTTAGCTAACATTAAAGCGAATTGATTCAAGAGTCAATGTATAATCAGTTTTGAATTTATTTTTTAGTGAAATATAACATAAATTAATGTTGTAAATAATTTTCTAATTAGTCTAAGTTCAAGTTTAAATTAGTACATATCCTTGTCTTAATTTACTTGCTGTTTGGACCAAAATTGACTACAAACACCCAATATCGTGGAAGCGCCCATTTATGAACACAAGTCAGCAACAATCAATATAGAACTTAGATCAAAATAATAACAATCACAATAATTCACAAATAACAATCACAAACACAGGATTTATAGTGGTTCGGCGATCTTGCCTACGTCCACTCTGAAGTTTATATCTTTATTGATATTCTCTTGATGATTACAGTTGGTTACAGCAAGTTACAATGGATTATAGCTCTGAAACTTGAATGCAACAGCGATGATAAGGTGCAGAATTGAATCCGATAGAGTCTTGGCACTTTAGAATTCCGATCCCCTTTTCTGAATGACCTGGGGTTCTATTTATAGCCGCAGGAGGCTGATATTTCTCCTAAAAATCCGGTAGACCACTTCTGGCACGTGAGGGGGCCCACATGGCCGAATTCTGGGGATCCGGGCCCACTTTGGGATCGATTCGACTCTTGGTTCGAATCGATCAAAGAGGTGTCCAATCGTGATGAAACTTGGCATGGACATTCTTCTATGTATGTGCAAGCTACTGTGAAAATATCATAGCATTTGAACCTGTAGATCTCGTGTTATGATCGATTCAAGATGGTGCTCCTCGTCCTATGGATTCGTTTGAATCGATATGGTTCGAATCCATAGGTTCGAATCCATGCTTCTGCATGTGAAAGTGATGACGTGGTGCGTATGCTTCGGGTCAATCATCCTTTTTCTCCGAGTTTTCTGGGTCATACCCTTGGTTTTAGCCGTGTTTATTTGATGGATTCGATTGGATTCGAAGGCACGCTTCCTTCGAATCGATGGAACTGGTACTCGTTCGAATCGATCAAAGCATTTGATCGATTCGAGGTTGCCTCAATTGGGGGGTTCAAAGATGAATTTTGGAATGGAGTCGGGGCTTCTTCACTTGCATGGATTTGAGGAAACTTTCTCCCAATGGATTCGAGCTAGGGCATACAAGGATGGATTCGAACCAAGGCATAATGGGATGGATACAACCTTAAAGCTTGCTCGATGGAGTCGAAGCAAGGTGTGTTCTGATGGGTTCGAACCATGGCTGATTACTGATGGATTCGAACCAAGGCCTTGTGGACGGATTCGAACCAATGCGTGGTTGATGGAGTCGAAGCATGGCCACTTGGATGGATGCGAAGCTCAGCAACACCTATGGATTCGAAGCAGTGGGAACATGATGGATTCGAACATGCGTTACAGCGATGGATTCAAAGCAGAGGAGACTTGATGGACTCGAACGTGTGGCTTTGGGCGATCGATTCGGAGCAAACATATGTTGATGGATTCAATCAGGAGCTCTGCCTATGGATTCGAACTCAAGGCCATTTCCTCCAACTTGCACCAATGATATCTTGAGCGTACGAACTCGGATCGACTTGAGATTTGGAACGTTGGCTTTCATGGTCTTGCTTGTCATGTCCTACCAGTTGTAGCCTGATCCGGGCTCGGACAAAATTCATCGGTATCCCTAGCGGAGCGAAGTACAACCAATCTCTGAGACAAACTGTCTTTTGTTTTCGACCAATCTTTTGGTATCACGGCTTTGCCCAAAAAGCGAGATAACATTTGCCCCCCAAAATATGCCTTGCGGTAGGAAGGCGTGTTTTGTAGTGCCATGAGCTGGACGTTCATATCCTGTTGATGTCCTGCAAAGGAAGTTATAGTTTTATGTGACCTCAAATAACGACCGTTCGGGATCAAGATATTTAAGATGAATTTCTACCGTTCATGGTCAAGCGCCTGACTTCAAATGAAGATCGTTCGGGATCGATCCATTTGAGGTAAAGTGCGACCGTGCGTGGTCAAGTGGCGGACCTCAAATGACGACCGTTCGCGATCGAGCCATTTGAGGTGAGATGAGTTGTGCCGTTCGGGGCGAGTCGTGCCTGTTCGAGGCGAGTTGTGCCTGTTTCGAGGCGAGTTGTGCCTGTTCGAGGCGAGTTGTGACCGTTCGCGATCGTGTGCCGTTCGAGGCATTTTTGTGACCGTTCGAGGTCGTGTGCCGTTCGAGGCGTTTTTGTGACCGTTCGAGGTCGGGTGCCGTTCGTGGCAAGTTGTGAGTGTTCGAAATCGGGTGCCGTTCGGGGCAAGAAAGTGTGCCCGGGAGGGCTTGGTATTATCGATACCAGGCTCACGTTCGCGTGGGTCCCTGGATCGTTTGTCATGGCGGTTTATCGCCATCTCAGAGCATGCCTAAGGACCGTTCGCGACCCCGTACATGTGTAAGTAGCTTAGCCATTTCAGAATTATCAGGATCAAATATCTACTCAACAGATGAATTTTAAAACAGAAATGTCCAAACAAACCAAGTCTAAATATCCAAATCAAAATGAAATAAAAGCAAAGGAAGGATGTCAAAGTGTAAGTTCCCACTACGACACGGTCAACGATCATTCAGAGCATGCCTGGGGATCGTTCGCGATCTCGTACATGTGTAAATGGTTTAATTGCATTAGTGGGAAGCTTACAACTTGTCCATCGTTATTTCAATCAATTGATGATCAAACGGTGTCCCGGTTCAGGGCCACCCCTGGATGATGTAGACGGTGGTCGCTCCGGCTCCACTGCTGAAGCTCGCCTCCTCACATATTGAAGGAGCATACCGTTCCTGATATGCCCTTCCACCTCGTCCTTCAGATGCCTACAATATTTAGTGTTATGACCATTTAATTCATGAAATACACAAAACTTATCTGATCTCCTTTCGTCAGAAGTTGGATCCCTTCGCATCGGTCTACGATACGGAACCCGCTCCTTGGTATCTTGGTAAATTCGTTCCAGACTCTCATTCAGCTCGGTGTAAGTGGTGAATCGCGGCTCCCTCCGTTTCCACTTTGACTTGTCGTTATAATCCTCAGCCTTTCGTTTTCCTTTATCCTTGTCTGAGTCCTTTTCGAAAGGCTTTTTGTGTTTGAGCATATAAACTTCTATTCCCTGTCCTTCTTCTCTTTCTGCATTCGCATCCTCTAATCGTAAAAACTTTTCTGCCTCGTTGTAGAATTCCTCTAGATCCACGGGTGGATCTTTAGTCAATGAATTTTTGAACTCTGTGCCGTCAGCTACTCCGGACATAGCTTCCATCACCACCATAGATTGATCTGATCGATCTACCGAAGCTGCTGCTGCATTGAATCGCGCTAGATAACTCCTCAAGGTCTCTCCGGCTTTCTGCTTTAGGGTTTCCAAAGTCATCACATTCTTGGGTCTTGTAATGTGAACCCTGAATTGCCTCATAAATCTCTCAATTAAACCATTCCACGTTCTGATGGATCCATTCTCCAATTGTCTAAACCACAATGCTGCAATATCCGTCAAGTACAACGGAAAGCACCAGGCCATAACCTCCTCTGATGTCCCCAGCACTTCCATATGTCTCATATACTTCGTTAGATGAACCGTGGGGTCTGTTCTCCCATCATACATGTCTAATGATGGTAACTTGAAATCCGGTGGGTTCCTAGCTCGTCTGATTGCTGGAGTAAAAGGACTCCTATTAACATCCTCTAGATCTTTATTTACCAAACCGCCTCTCATAGCTCTTCTAACCATCTCCGCCAATCTGTCGTTGTCACCGAGATGCAATCTTCATTCATTACTTTCAACCTGCCCCCCGAGTCCACGAGGGAATTCTGGGATTTGCCCCCTTGACTGAGCGTTCACTCCTCTGCTACTCCTAGCTTGGATAGATGCATCTCTCTCTCTCTCAGGGATTGGATCAACATTCTCCATGTGCGCATCCCCTAGTTCAGGTGCTACGCCAGATGGTCCTGCCCTGTTTTGAACTCCATTCACTTCTCTATTCTGTGCTCCAAGTTATCCTAACTGTTGGAACAAACTTTGGATCAGCTCCTCCTGTTTCTTCATCATTGTCTCCATCTCGTCCCTAGTGATGAAGATCGATGCTTGATTCGCTTCTGAAGAAGCCTCTTGACTTCCTTGGTGTTCACTTCTCTCTGGCCTTGGCCTTTTGCTCGATTGTCTCATCATGGTTCTTAGATCTAAATCTTTAAGCCTTCAAATTCAAATTATCCTGAGTTCAACTCTCGGTGAAAGCACCAAAATGTTTGGACCAAAATTGACCACAAACACCCAATATCGTGAAAGCGCCCGTTTATGAACATAAGTCAGCAACAATCAATGTAGAACTCAGATCTAAGTAATAACAATCACAATAATTCACAAATAACAATCACAAACACAGGATTTATAGTGTTTCGGCGATCTTGCCTACGTCCACTCTGAAGTTTATATCTTTATTGATATCCTCTTGATGATTACGGTTGGTTACAGCAAGTTACAATGGATTATAGCTTTGAAACTTGAATGCAACAGCGATGATAAGGTGCAGAATTGAATCCGATAGAGACTTGGCACTTCAGAATTCCGATCCCCTTTTCTGAATGACCTAGGGCTCTATTTATAGCTGTAGGAGGCTGATATTTCTCCTAAAAATCCGGTAGACCACTTCTGGCATGTGAGGGGGCCCACATGGCCGAATTCTGGAGATCCGGGCACACTTTGGGATCGATTCGACCCTTGGTTCGAATCGATCAAAAAGGTGTCCAATCATGATGAAACTTGGCGTGGACATTATTCTATGTATGTGCAAGCTCCTGCGAAAATTTCATAGCATTTGGACCTGTAGATCTCGAGTTATGATCGATTCAAGATGGTGCTCCTCGTCCTATGGATTCGTTCGAATCGATATGGTTCGAATCCATAGGTTCGAATCCATGCTTCTGCATGTGAAAGTGATGACGTGGTGCCTGTGCTTCGGGTCAATCCTCCTTTTTCTCCGAGTTTTCTGGGTCATACCCTTGGTTTTAGCCATGTTTATTTGATGGATTCAATTGGATTCGAAGGCACTCTTCCTTCGAATCGATGGAACTGGTACTCGTTCGAATCGATCAAAGAATTTGATCGATTCGAGGTTGCCTCAATTGGGGGGGTTCGAAGACGAGTTTTGGAATGGAGCCGGGGCTTCTTCACTTGCATGGATTCGAGGAAACTTTCTCCCGATGGATTCGAGCTAGGGAATACAAGGATGGATTCGAACCAAGGCATAATGGGATGGATACGACCTTAAAGCTTGCTCGATGGAGTCGAAGCAAGGTGTGTTCTGATGGGTTCGAACCATGGCTGACTGCTGATGGTTTCGAACCAAGGCCTTGTGGACGGATTCGAACCAATGTGTGGTTGATGGAGTCGAAGCATGGCCACTTGGATGGATGCGAAGCTCAGCAACACCTATGGATTCGAAGCAGGGGGAACATGATGGATTCGAACATGCGTTACAGCGATGGATTCGAAGCAGAGTAGAATTGATGGACTCAAACGTGTGGCTTTGGGCGATCGATTCAGAGCAAACATATGTTGATGGATTCGATCGGGAGCTCTGCCTATGGATTCGAACTCAAGGCCATTTCCTCCAACTTGCACCGATGATATCATGAGCGTACGAACTCGGATCGACTTGATATTTGGAACGTTGGCTTTCATGGTCTTGCTTGTCATGTCCTACTAATTGTAGCTTGATCCGGGCTTGGACAAAATTCATCGATATTCCTAGAGAAGCGAAGTACAACAATCTCTGAGACGAACTGTCTTTTGTTTTCGACCAATCTTTTGGTATCATGGCTTTGCCCAAAAAGCGGGATAACACTTGTGCTCTCTTAGTTTCATATGAAATTAGATATAAATCCATTCTAATGGGGTACATTATTATGTTTATATATTTGATTCATAGCATTAGAAGATTCTTTAATAAATTAGGTTATCACTAGATTCAAAAATTGTTTATAAATTTAAAAAGCTTTTGTGCATAGATTTTTGTTTATTAAAATGCATGAATTTCATGAAACACAATAATATTTCATTTAGAGGATATGGTTCGTTTAAGAAAACTTGTTGACTGTTAGTTAATATATGTAACCTAGTTAATTTGTTTTGAGAATATTATTATTTAATTTAGCTAATATTATCGCATGGCATAAATGAGCCTCATTGGAACTATTTTCCAACTGGACTGAATTATTAAAAGGTTGTCAATGGATTAATATATTAATTGTATTTACTTAAAGTTCATTCAATTTTCTTTGAATATTTAGGTTATGTTAACTAGTTTTTTGACCAAACCATTTCAACCAAAAGTTAGAATGTTAAAGTGAAGATAAAATAATTCAAGGACTTTGGAAATATCATAAAAAGATAAGAAGAAGGAAATATCAAAAAATGGGCTAAAAAGTTGACTTGAGATTTTCAGCTTGGCACTTATTGTCGGACCTGAGTCGCACCTAAGTTGGACCTTGGAAAAATGAAGGAAAACCTATGCTAAGGAGTAGAAAGACAAGAAAACATGACTTAGAGTCGGGCCTGGGTCAAACCCAATATAAAATAAGGTCAGACCCTACTCAACTCAGAACTGTGACTTGGAGTCGGACCCGAGTCAAACTCGAGATAAATTCGGGCTAGATCAAAGTCAATTCAGAACTATGATTTGGAGTTAGAGCCAAGTAAACCTAAGACAAACTCCATTAGACCCGAATCAACTTAGAACTGAGTGACTTGGAGTCGGACCCAAGTCAAACCCGAGAAAACTCGAGTCAGACCCGAGTTGTGATTTTTCTCGAGTCGGACTCAAAAAACTCTCAAGTCAGACTCCTAGCACTACAACTTTTGGACGCCCCCAAACAAGACGAAGACGAAACAACTTGAAAGGTGGCATGCACTCTTGGAAGAGCTAGAGAAGCAATCGAGGAAAGTTTCAATATCTTCGAAACTAACTCCTTGTTTGCAACCAAATTAGTCCCAAACACCCAATTTAAGAAGCAAAATAAATGAAGAAATCAAATGAAACAGAGAGAAATCATAGAATATCAATAAAAATGCAACAGAAAGCAGAAACAACATGATATATAGTGGTTCAGCATTGATTGCCTACGTCCACTTTGAATATTCTCTTTATTTCATTCCAATTAACTTGATTGAAATTAGAAACAGCAAGAAACAGCACGAGTTCAAGAAGTAATGGAGGAATTTGATTAAAATAATGGTGTTATCTAACCAATAGCGTCCCAGAACGGCCCTCTGTGCCTGTATTTATAAATAAAGGCAACCTCTAATCTTATTGGAACTTCGACAACAAGACCTTGTCAACCGTACGGCCCTACCATACGAGGGCTAGGCCCATCTCTTAATAGATAGGGATCGGTACCTTTCAGCTGTGATATGAACGGTGCTTCAAATATAATGACATTCAAATACATGGAGCTTTAGTTCTTATACCCTTTCAGCTCAAATCTCAATCTTGCCAAAGGAACTGCCAATGCCTCCTAGTTCTTAAACGTATAACGATCCATCCTCCACAAGCGAGCTATGTCGATCCATCCCACACATACCATACTATAGCAATCCATCCCTCACGAGTAATCTATGTTGATCCATCTCACACAAAGCATGTCATGCTGATCAATCCCTCACGAGCGAGCCATGCCGATCCCTTTCCCGTGATCAACAACATGCTGAGCCTTATCTCATAAGTCATACCGTGCCTTATGTCGATCCATCCCTTATGAGTGAGCCATGCCGATCCCTCTCTCATGATCAATAACACGCCGAACCTTATCTTACAAGTCACACCATGCCTTAAGCCGATCCCTCTACATCCCCACCTTAGTTGACTACCTAACCAAGTGATCATACCGATCCCTATGGCCTCTTCATGTTTCACCAAACCCTATATTATCTAATTCATACGTATCATCCATTATGTCAATCCCTCTCTCATATAAGCTAACTCCTATCTTTCTGACATCCTGCATTGTCCATCTATCAACTCCGTCCAATCTTGGCTATATAAAACTATCCGAACATTATGTCTTGGCGATGCATTCATCGCCTCATGATTATCCTTCTCATCAGTAGTTTATTCTGGCCTGCGTGATCAGCCCAATTAGTCGGGTCGAGGCACTAGGTAACACTTGCCCCCCATAGTACGTATTGTGACTAACATGACGTGTTTTGAATTGAAAGTAGTCTAGGTTACCGGGAAGAAGTCTATCTAATTTTGTAATTGGCTCCTTTTCCTTTATCAATCTTTAATAATGCAAGTTCGATGCTGTATTCTGTTAGTGTGTACAAATTCGGTCATATGGGATTTATAGGCTTTCTTCTGACCCAACCTTAAACTTGATCGCTTCAAGCTATATCGTAATTTCGGTTAGTCTCAAAAGATTGAATTCTTAAATCGTTTCTGTGTTCATTCACATATATGCTCTCATCGTTAGCTCCCAGACGTGTTAAGACGTTCGTAGATCATAAACAAATTTAACAGCGTCATGTACACTTTTGTTTACAATTGGATGTTCATGATGATGATGATCATCTGCCATTTCCTAGTTGTCTGTCATTTCGTTATCCATCCATATCCATCGTTCATACATATCTTTCTTTTTTTGTTATGTTTCTGGAGGAATCGATATCCCACTTATCGATCCATCATTAGAAACACGAGAATAGGGTTTGGCATTCCTCTATGAGCCTTTCTGTTCTCCTTTTCCTTTCATTGACTTAGTCACCCTTAATGACTGATTCGACTCCCTTTCCATTGCTTGTATATAAATTTGCATCCCTTCCCTTTCTCTCCTCACTTTACACTTCACAATGCTTTACCCTTTCTCTTGCTCTCTACACAATCACATAGTCGAATGATTGAGATAAGAAATCTTCATCTCTAACACTAAACTCAAACGCATAACATCACTCTCAATCAAAACCAATAGTAACTCACCTTTAATCCTGAGTTTCAACCATGTGCTCCTAATTTAATTGAGATAGGTAGGCTTCCTTCTTTTAATCGTGTTAGTTGAGTTATGAATTTGGGGTTTTCATGTATTCGAGGTGTTTATAAGCGAACAATTTGATGGGTTCTGCTAAGTTAGGCGAGATTAAGGGAGGAGATGAAGGTGCTGGAGAAAGAGAAAGAAGGAAGAAAGAAGAGGGTTCGATACTTAGCAAATTGGTGATAGGTTGGAGAGTAGTTAGCGTTAGGGATCTGTAGGAGTTTGTATCGAGTGAAAGGATTCGGTAGACCATGCTAGTTAATGAGGGATAGGCATTAGTAGCATAAGTGTAGGGATCGGTGTTGGCAAACGAGTTATAGAGATCGGCCTAAGAATGAAAATATAGGTATCGGCTTAGGAATTAAAATATAGGGGTTAGCATAGAAGCTAAAATATAGGGATCGGCTTAGGAGCTAAAAAACGGGGTTCATTTTAGGAATTAAAAAATAGGGATTAAATTATAGGTTAAAGGGAAGGGATCAACATACAAGACTGGTGAGATCGGTATTAACAATGAATGCTAATTTTAACCTAATTCTTTTAAACACTGTATCCACATTGCCTTGCTCAAACTTAGATTATTGGACTTAATCTAAAAAAACACGCCTCTGGACTTCTTGACATGGACTACATGGAAAACTGGCTAAAAAACTTATATAAAAAACTTCATAGCTTAATACACTGATGATCGATCCTAAAGCTCTCGTTGTAGATCAACTTTCTTGTTGACAGAGTCGGTCAGCGATGATGGCCTCTCTGGATTTGATTCTAAGTCTTGCCATTTCATTTTAGCTTTTACGATGCCGAACTTTTCATACTTGTTTCACACAACACTGCACTATAGTTCACACATGACACAGGGGGAACGGGTTATTATTTCTAATGTTGATTATCTATTGAGTATAGCTAGCATAGATCTCAAGTTACAAGGAGTGCTCAGCCATAGTGTCTTACGAATCGATCGCAAGACTCATCAGTTCTAAGGTAAGATCAAGCTCCTCCACCTTATTTTATAAACTTTCTCCAATTCACTGTACAGATTAAGTAGAGGTGTCTGGCCCACAAATAAATCTCCTTTTCGACATTCTAGTCCTTCTTATAGAAGTTATCAGTCCAATGCTGTTAAGGGTGCTATCATTCTAAACAACCCTGTTGACTCATAGGCATTTAGATTCGACGAAGCCGCTCTCCGTACATTGTATTCCATTCTTGGAATTCCGTTTGAAGACGTTTTAGTTCTATTGAGGCATGACATACCTCAATTGCCATAGTTGCATATACCGCATGAAAGAGAATATGAATCTTGTGTGTGCGTAATATACAAGTGTTATGGAATATTGACTATCGACTAGTAATGTAAGATAAGTAAGATAAGAAAACGATCGCACCAGAATTTTTGTAGTGGTTTGGATCTCTCGTCCTACATCCAGTTCTCGAAGCTCCCCTTCGGAATTTCAATAATCAAAACTACCCTCGCTTCGCCTGGAGGAATAGGCTTACAATAAAATAACTTTCCTTGACAATAGTGTGTTCTTGGCAACACAGTTTTTGACTGCTCAGTACAGTCCTTCCTATAATCTCCTTTGAGTAGTATGTAATTTTAATCTTTCATATTAAGGAAGAAAGAAAAGTACGCTTTTGAGTACTTTTTGAATTCAGAGAGTGCACGTGAATATTAGAAAATAAAGAGTGAAGAGTTCATAAAATCAAGTGAGTCTTACTTTTCAAATTCATGTTTATTTATAGATGTTGAATAGTTTGTTTGAGAAGTAACGACCTTTGGTACATTTTATTTCAGTACAAGAGTTGCAATGTTTGAGGGGGAAGAGCTATGACCAGAGATAGAGGATGCAACTCTTCAATTGAAGAAGACGTCTATTGAGAAGTGTTGGCCGTTACCCAAGTTAGACGTCTGGTCTGCTTAAAAAAATTTAAACAGGAAACATTGCCAGACATCTGAATAAATATGTCAGACGTCTAACACATGTATATCTTGTTAATTTCTCTTCTTGAAAATGAAAAATCCTCAATAGTTTGTATGCGCATATGCTTGTAAGGATACTCAAGGAGATTGTACAAATCATCTATTTAAGGCATTAACATAATATACTAACATTTCTTAATATAATGATCCTTGTGTTTTCCTTAAAGTCATAGTCGTAAAACTTTACCTTCATATTGAAATATATATATATATATATATATATATATATATATATATATACACACACAAACACACACCTGTATATATTGCATGCTTGTGATTGTGTAGTTGTTGTCATCGAAATTATGGAATAGAGGTTCTAACATTCTCCCCTTTTTGATGATGAAAACTATGCAATTCATTTTATATGAAGCTGCCTTTTACTTTTGTAATTCTCCCCCTATCTATAGGTATTATAAACTCTCTCCCCCTTTGTCATTATCAAAAAAATATAAAACAATATGAGGAAACATCACAATAGCATAATGCTACTAATCACAATGCCAAAGTACTAAATCAAAATAGCATAGTCATGCAAGTAGGAATTCAAAATAATATTGGTAAATAACTTATTGATAGGAAAAATAACGCCATAGATTAGAAGCATTTTCATCATAGTCACTATTACTCCATTGCGACTGATTATGATACTCTTCATCTTCCCGAATAGAAAGTCACTCAAATGATTGATAGTGGTCGTAATATGGGGCTTCATGTGGAGGCCATGAAATGATTCACTTTCCTCAATGCCCACATTTACTAGTGCTTTTCTAGGAGCATGGGTCTGTAAAGGCTCTTCGACTATATGAGGTCTGGTGGATATGCATGAGGTGCTAGAGGTGGTGTAGGAGACGGAGAACGATGAAGATCGTGAAACAGTCATTCATGTAGAAAAAGATCATTCGAGTCACGAAACTTTCTTGTCCAAGACCTTTTAATTTAGAGATAGGAGATGCTAGTTGTGAAGTGTGACATCTGGAATACTTTCTACTTATCCTGCTATAATTCGTGCCTCTTAAATTTTGAAATCAAAGTGATAACATGTTGATTCAGAAGGCCTTGGTGTAGAGGTAGGTGGCATTGGAGTACACTATTGCTGTTGTGATTGTTGGTGTTTTTGACGTCGGTACTCAGAAAAGGGTGTAATACTTGGTGGATTTTCAAGAAGATGCGTCAAAGATAGGAAACAAGTTCCACTTTCCTTAATAGAAGTTCTTTCTATTGTGATAAGAATGAAGGCACATTATATGCTTGAAGAATTTGCATGATATATGGTGCATAGATAGTTGTTTGACGAACTGGGGTCCAAAAGCTTATAATTTGATCAAAAATATATTGAGCCCAATTTACTTTGGTATGGCCGAAAATAGCACATAAAGCTTTATGGCCATGGTCATACACTTGCTCATGACAACCTAATCTAGGGAGTATGGTATTGACAAGCATTCGGTTAAGTAATCTAGCTTTTGCAAGAAAATTGAATGGTGATAATTTTCGCATGTCATCTTTCCAAATGAGATGTGTAATTGCATCTCTTGGCATGTGTGTCATAGTAGGAATATCTTGCAATCTAATTCCTGTATATGAGCACTGTAATATTTGCCTAAGCATTTCAACATCGAATTTGATAACTTCCCCATAAACACTCGTCCAAATCCAATATTACGGATCATATGGATTCCAAATATGAATTGAACATAAATTTATAAAGAATAAAAATACCGCAAGTTGATCAATTTAGCCAGAGTTAGAATCATAATTTATGAGATGGTGAATCTCAACATCATTAACCAAATCGTCGATTTCATAATTAAAGAATCTTCGGAGTGGATAAAATGGAACACAATGTATCTTCTTCTTTTCCAATTCTTGAAGTTTCTATTTTCCATCTTGGTCTACCATCCATTCGTTAATGATTTCGTCTGTGACAAATTACTAAGAAGGGGGTTAAGAGCTGGAGCCTTGGCCTATCTTCTTGCGCTTGGGAAAGGGTTTCTTGGCTTTGGGTGCCATTGATTTAAAGTTTTGATAGAAAGAAAACAAATTGATTTGGGGGTTTAAGGTTTTGTTTTAGGTTTAGGAGAGAACTGAAAAAATTGTAAAATATGATTTATAGGGAAGGCTGAAATGGTGATTACGGAGTACGGTCAGGCGTCTAGTGGTATAGGTAATTTTATGACAGAGTCTTGATGTAGACGTGTGAGAATAAAATCAGGCGTCTGGGCTGAGTTGGTTAATTTTCCAAAGACTTGGTCCAGACATCTGGGCGAACTGGCAAACATCTGAGCTGAAACATAAAAGTTTATAAGATTATATAGGCAAACTTCTATACGAAAAACTAGACGTCTGTTCGGTATATATATGTGTGTGTGCGCGCGTGTATTTATATATATATAGAGAAAAAAGTATTATTATTAATATTTTATTTTATAAAAAATATACACAAAACATAAGCATGAATAAACTTGCTTAATATGACAATATTATATATAGTATTATTTGTCCTACAAATTTGGTTCAACCTTTGTATCTTCTTTCAACAGTCATAGCGGAGACCAGTAGGGAGGTATGGGATTCGGTTGATCTTCTGACGTGCCAGCTCCCCATAAATTCTGTAGAGTAATATGATGAGCACATGGAGGGGTTTCCTTTGTATGTGGAGAGTGTACATGAACACAGTCCTTTGTAGGTGAATGTCCGCATATTGCAAGGATCCATTGCTCCAAAAAAATTAGATGAGCTCCTCGGTGTCTTTGTCCATAATATATTTCCCTTTGTACATCCATTGCTTCTTTTTGATAGTGATGGATTTCATTGGCTTTGTCGGAAAGAGAGGCTGTTTGAAGGTTAATACCATGCTTAGCTTTCTTTTCTTTTGGAGAATAGCCAGTATAATATGTAGGGAAAGGAACAATGTTTAGCGATGGAGATGATTTAGGAGTTGTCCTTATAGGAGATGTATATATACTATAAGATTATGGTGATGAAAAATCAATGGCAGAGTAGGTGGAGTCGTGGTCGGTCGACATGCTGGAAAAGAGAAATTTTCAATTTAAAAAGGTATATAGTAGAAACTTTTGTCTGTGATTTGGTAATAAATTTTCATATATATATATAGATATATATATATATATATATGTATATATAGTATAAAGAAAAACCTTTGGTCAACCGGTCAAAGTGAAGCCTTTTTTGGACTTCCCATACTGCTTACTATTCACAGAACATAGAAATAATTCGTGCAGGGCCTTTTGGTCTTTTCCCCGCCGCCTCCCACGTTTTCCACAACTACAGTTCGCATGTCTGCTTACCTACTTCCTCTTTCTCCCCTTCTCCTTTCTGTCCTCTTTTCCCATCCCCTTCCACTTTCGCTTCAATCGCAAAAAAGGGCAACTCCCCACCTCCGCTTCCCCAACCACATGCCCTAACAGCCAGTGCCAACGACAGTAATTCCCGCCGTCTCGGTCGACCATCAGCGGAGCACTCCGTTCCTGCAACTGCCATACGTACCCATCAACTCGCTGACCAATTACTGCTCAAACCTTCCACTAGCGGCCGACGTTCTTTCACCAAGTAAGATCTCACCCTTTCTCCTGCTTTTCATTTTTTGATTTCCTCCGATTTTACACCACCTCCCTAATCTCTTCTCCTAAAACTCATCGACTGCTGTGGAAAAAAACCTCAAAATCAAATTCAACATTCTAGCCATCGATTAAAATAACATATCTCTTTTATTATTTTACTTGACGCTATGGAAGATGCAGATTGCTGAAGAAGAGGCACGGTGTCGAAAATAGGCGTTGGCTGTGGATCTAGGGTTTTTGAACGCCACGGATCGAGTTTGGAGTTTGTGGTATTCTTCGAAATTTAGCTTTTCAATTTATTATTTACATGTTAGTTTGCTAATTGGATGTTGATAGAGGTAAATTTTTAGTAGTGGAAACCATGTTACTTGCTGGATGATCCCAGCAGTAGACGGGATCAGTCAGGAGTGAGGATGAAAGTTTCCAAAATCACGACGCTTGGATCTGTACTTCCTACGAATTTCTAGCTGGAAGAGAAAATCAATTAAAGTTGAGATTTTTGAATTATTCACTGTAAATATTATTTATCTTTCTCCCCTTTATCCTACTTGTTACAAGGGCATATTCGTTTAGATCAATAGATCCAAACCATAATTTTTTATCCTACAACGATATTAAAATATGTATATAATTCGATTAAATGCATAGCGACTGCTAAAGATTTCTTTTCTACTGTTTTGCACTGTGTTTGTACCATATTAAATTCGGTTTGATGTGTATTTTCATTATGTGAACAGATTAAAAACAGAGATTTAATGTTGCCTTCTTACTCCGTATGTACTCAAAACTATATTGAGTACACTCAACACAATTGATACTTCATTAACCCTCATATATATTGGAAAGATTATAGTTTGTATCATGCACACAGTGAATCGTCTTAAAAATTCTTAAGCTTTAACACATTCACGTTAGATACACTAACGAATTAATAAATACAATTATGGGGCGAACATTGTGTATATGGAATATGTTGCCTGAAACGTTATAAGTGTCTTGAAATTGGTTTATTCTATTTTAATAAGCTAATGTTGTTGCAAATCAACAATGGCAGCATCATCAGACGTATAGCATCTACAATAGGCGAGTAGAAGAACTGCAAGTGGTAGCTCATGCATATTATCACCTTTTGCTTTGTCTACAAGGTATGATTCTATATACTCTATATATTTGACTGAGAAGTTTAAATGTTTTCATTATCATCACTTTGAACACGTCGCTTCTTGTTCTTTTTTATGATTGATCTAATTCATAAATGTTGAACATAGTTTCCTTACTCTGTTATGAGTCAATAAATAAACTATTTTATAAATCAATACAACTTTGGACATCCTTAATCTTTATTTTTTTCTTCTATTCGGTCTGATTTGTGAACATGATTTTCCACCTGCTTTGTGACTCATGAGACCTTCCTTACAAACAAACATACATAGCATTCTTAATAACATACCTTTACTGTTCTACACTGATTATACCAATATTTTTAGTACACTCTTCATTTTTTCCGACTATAGTCTTCAACACAATTCATTTACATCCACTATATTTTCATTTCTTCGAAAAATTTGCCTATGTTTTTAGTTGATGTCTCAACAGTATTTGACCGATTTGTGACTTTTTCACTGCATTATACTAATGGCTCTTTCAGGTCATATTTTATTTTAGCGAGCATTACACCCTACTATTTTAAAAAATAATCACTGAATAACTATTTTGATATGAAGTATAACAGTAAGGGATTTGAACAGGTAAAATATAATTTGTGTTGTCGAACCATTATATTATATGGAATATGTTGCCTGAAACGTTATAAGTGTCTTGAAATTGGTTTATTCTATTTTAATAAGCTAATGTTGTTGCAAATCAAGAATGGCAGCATCATCAGACATATAGCATCTACAATAGGCGAGTAGAAGAACTGCAAAGCAGTAGCTCATGCATATTATCACCTTTTGCTTTTTCTACAAGGTATGATTCTATATACTCTATATATTTTGACTGAGAAGTTTAAATGTCTTCATTATCGTCACTTTGAACACGTCGCTTCCTGTTCTTTGTTCTGATTGATCCAATTCATAAATGTTGAACATAGTTTCCCTACTTTGTTATGAGTCATTAAATAAACTATGTTATAAATCAATACAACTTTGGACATCCTTAATCTTTATTTTTTCTTCTATTCGGTCTGATTTGTGAACATGATTTTCCACCTGCTTTGTGACTCATGAGACCTTCCTTACAAACAAACATACATAGCATTCTTAATAACATGATTTTACTGTTCTATACTGATTATACCAATATTTTTAGTACACTCTTCATTTTTTCCGACTATAGTCTTCAACGCAATTCATTTACATCCACTATACTTTTCATTTCTTCGAAAAATTTGCCTATGTTTTCAGTTGATGTCTCAACAGTAATTGACCGATTTGTGAGTTTTTCAATGCATTATACTAATGGTTCTTTCAACACTATGCTATTGTATTTTTCATTTTCAATGCATTATACTAATGGCTCTTTCAGGTCATATTTTATTTTAGCTAGCATTACACCCTACTATTTTAAAAAATAGTCACTGAATAGCTGTTTTGATATGAAGTATAATAGTAAGGGATTTGAACAGGTAAAATATTATTTGTGTTGTCGAACCATTATATTATAAGGAATATGTTGCCTGAAATGTTATAAGTGTCTTGAAATTGGTTTATTCTATTTTAATAAGCTAATGTTGTTGCAAATCAACATTGACGGCATCATCAGACGTATAGCATCTGCAATAGGTGAGTAGAAGAACTGCAAGTGGTAGCTCATGTATATTATCACCTTTTGCTTTTTCTACAAGGTATGGTTCTATATACTCTATATATTTTGACTGAGAAGTTTAAATGTTTTCATTATCGTCGCTTTGAACACGTCGCTTCCTATTCTTTGTTCTGATTGATCTAATTCATAAATGTTGAACATAGCTTCCCTACTCTGTTATGAGTCATTAAATAAACTATGTTATAAATCAATACAACTTTGGACATCCTTAATCTTTATTTTTTCTTCCGTTCGGTCTGATTTGTGAACATGATTTTCCACCTGCTTTGTGACTCATGAGAACTTCCTTACAAACAAACATACATAGCATTCTTAATTACATAATTTTACTGCTCTATACTGATTATACCAATATTTTTAGTACACTCTTCATTTTTTCCGACTATAGTCTTCAACGCAATTCATTTACATCAACTATACTTTTCATTTCTTCGAAAAATTTGCCTATGTTTTCAGTTGATGTCTCAACAGTATTTGACCGATTTGTGACTTTTTCAATGCATTATACTAATGGCTCTTTCAACAGTACGCTTTAAAGATTGTATTTTTTATTTTCAATGCATTATACTAATGGCTCTTTCAGGTCATATTTTATTTTAGCGAGCATTACACCCTACTTGTAATAACCTGGATTTCTGGACATTGTAATTAATAAGATAATTGGGTTAATTAATAGAAATACTAAATTTATATATTGAACAATTGGATCTGATTAAATAAATATTTATATTTGTAATTGTGTTGTGTATATATATACATAGATTTGAAAGTGAATTATTATATACAAGTTAAATTTGTATTTGTTTAAAAATTGTACATGTAAATTGACTTGAAATTTAATTTGAATTTGGATATTTAAATTGAAGTTCAAAAGTTAGATATATATATATATATATATATATATATATATCTTAGATTTTACTTTGATTTTAAATTATATCTTAATTTATATACATAAATTTCTTTAAATACTCTAATATAAATGAACAAGGTTTATTTCAAAAGAAAAACAAATTTTAATTTATAAAACAAAATAATTTTTTATTATAAAATGATATTTGAGTTGAAAACTTTGAAATAAAGTTGAATTCAACATTCTTTTTCTTTTTAAAATGTTCTATTTTGATGATTTAGTTAAAAAAATATAAATAAATATTTTAAATTATTCAAATAAACATTAAGATGTGTAATTTTATATAAGAAGTTCATTTGTATTCATTTAAAGGCTAAATGAAATAAAACATTTATAAACCTTTATAAAATCAAAGAAATTCTTTTTATATTAAAGTGTACATGTGTTAAGCATTTAAATTATAAGGAAGACACTTGTAATTACTTTACAAACTTAAGTAACAAGTGGCATGCTAATTTATTTTTGAAAATAAATTATTATAGATAAGAAAATATAGAAATTCATTCAGTCAAAACATTATCTTCATTTGAAAACTGAAAATCAGATTTTAGAAAAGAAATGCCAACCCAAACAAAAATCCATCTAAAATCTGCAACCTGAATCATCTCCTTCAACAAGCATGAAATCTAAAGCATTCAATGTTTCAAAAAAAAATAAGAAAAAAAAAGCAACCTGAGAACAACCTTAATCATCAAGTTGTTCCAGTGTAAAATTTTAAGGAGATCAAAGCTTTTTCAGTTTTAAGGGAGTCAAGCAATGCAAATTTCAAATCCAGTTTAAAGCCTCTGCTTTTCAAGAGGTGAGTAACTCAACTTTTTAAAAAAATTCAGTAGTTAAAAATTTGGGTTGCATGCTAGTTATTATGATGAATGTGTATTGTATAATATCTGCTATGAATTTATGTATGGGCATATAGGGGTGTGCATGCTTGTTTTACCTGTAGCATTATTGTTTCTTTAATTTCAAACTTCTGGTTGTTTTTTTTTAAAAAAAAAACTATTGTCTCTTAATTTAATCTTCGTTTGGGTTTAAGACTTAATCAAAATATATTTGTTTCATCATGAACTTCAAATTAAAATTGCATTGAAGTTAAAAAAATATGGAAATGGCTCTGAAATTTTAAACAGAGGATTAAACATTAAATTAGAGAAAATCCAAGTTTAGAAATTCATGGATTCAGAGATACAAATCAAATCATCATACTAAATTATGATTTCTAAAAGTAAAATTACAATTTTTAATATCAAAACCTAAGAACAGTTCTAGTTTTACTGTAAATGGAATTTTGGCCATCTCTGTTTGCCACAAGTGATTTGAGATGCCGTGATTGTTTCTGAGGATGGTGGAGTTACCAGAGATGATGAGAAAATTTCTTGTTTGGGTTGCAATTGGTTTTTGATGTTGTGATTGGGTTTTAAAGATTTGAACCCTAGTTTTACTGGATTTGAGAAAATTGAACTTTTCGGCATTTTTAGTTGATCGAGTTCAACTCTATTTTGGGTAACGGTAGATGATGGGTTGAAGAAGTCGTCGCCGAACTTTGGTGTGAAATAGCGGCCGAAGTTGGGTGAGCTTGCCGTTGACAGGCTAGGCACTGATAGGGGAAGGCTGTTCCAGGTTTGGGTGAGAAACTAGTTTTCGAATTTGAATTTTTAGTGGTGTTGTGATGATCATGAATGGGGACGTGGTTGGTTTGTGATGTGTAGAGATCATCAGAGTTAGTCGATAAGGGTTGCGTCGTGGGTGCATGTGCATAGAGCAGGGATGTGGATTTTCTGGTGGTGATGTTTTGGTTGCAGAGTTTTTACTTCGGGATGGTCTCGGGGGAATTGGGAAATGACTCGAAGCAGGAAGTCATGTGACTCGAAGTAAATTATAGGGTAGCACGAGTGTAATATTGTTTCAGGTTTTAGTTTTGAAATAGAATTTGTTTCCAGGTTCTTAAATATAGAATTGAAGTGAGGATAGGAATGCAAACTTGAAATTTGAAAATTAGTTTGGAACGTGAATTTGGATTATAAGTTCAAATAATTTAAATCTGGGCATTTATAAATTATTCAGTTTTAAAAATCTTAATTTGGGTTTCTAAAGCTAAAAGCAGAAAACCTGTTTTCCAGGTTTATTAAATTTGAGCAAAAGTTGATTGCAAAGCCAAAATCTGAAACTAAATTAAACCAGAAATTGAATTTAATTTCAATTAGTTAAATTTTAGATCTTTGTAATAAATTTGAAATGTTTTTAAAATCCAAGTTTGGTTTTAAACTTATAACAGAAACTGTTTTTCTGTTTTGAAAATTTAAAAGTAGAGTTTTAAAATTTGAAGGATGAAGTTCAAACTGGAATTTTTAAACCTGAAACTTAAATTTGAATTCAATCATTTAAATCTGAGGTTTGAAATCATTTTTGAATTCAAATTTAGGAAGTTAAACTAAATAGGAAACTGTTTTCTGTTTTTATGTTTTAAATTGAAAAGCAAATTTTAAAATGCAACTGAAAAATTTAAAACAAGTTTAAATTCTGGGAACAAAATTTGGAAGCTCAAGTTTGAATTTAATCCATAATTTAAATTTAAAAGATCAATTTTTGACATCACTGCACTTGATAATTAATAATGTGAATGATTAATTAAGTAACTAATAAATTTTAAATTGATTAATTAAGATTTGAGATTAATTAAGTAAGGATAATTAATCTATAATTAGGAATGGTTAAGGTTAATTGGTAAATAATTAATTTGTAATTAATATTGGATAATTTGAGTTAATTACTTAAAGGACGTAATTAAGGATTGTTAATGAAGGTCATTATCTTAAAATTATTTAACAATTAATTGATGTAAGTAATTTTTTTTAATTAATGATAATCATTTGTGAAATTGTTTATGGTTAATTGCTTAATAGAAGTAATTAATGAGTTAATTACTTAATGAAATTAATTGGGTTAATGTGATTTGTTTAGGTTAATTAATTAAGTTTAATTAATTTAAACACTTGATCAATAATTACTTAATGTGATTAATGTGATTGTAATTACTTAGGAAAGTAATTAATTGATATTTACTAATATAATTAAAGATGTTTTAATAATGGAAGAAATTTGGATTTAATTACTTTGTAATTAATCAAGGGATTAATTAGGGAATAAATTAAGGGTTAATTTATTCAATAATGTAATTAAGGGTAGTTAATTACTGATGTTATTAATCAAGGGTGATAATAATTATAGTTAGCAATTAATTAATGAAATTATTAAAGGTTAATTTCCGTATTGGGTTGAGGATAATTAATTTGTGAAATTAATTAAGGGTTAATTCTTAAATGTATTTAAAGGATAAATAGATCGATATTGGAAGTTTTGATTAATTAATATGTAATTTGTGATGTTTGATTTGAATTGTGACGATGGTACTATCTATTGTTGATTAATTATATGACATCCTGTATTTAAAATTGAGTTGTATTTTGCTTGAATAATTTTAGATAAGATAATTTTGGTTTCGAAGAGACCGGGGTCGGATATTAGAAAATACCCGGAACCACTTCGATTCTATATAAATTTGATATGTGAAATCAATAAGCTGATATGGAATGATTTAAGTAAATTGGACTATTTAATAAGTTTTGGCCCTTAGAAATTAATGGGTGAAATTGATGATGTCTATAATAACTTGTGAAGTTGAAATCGATACAAGTACCCCGGGTTATATAAGTTGTATGTTTTTATCATTTATGTTAGATGGGTTTACTCACGCTGGTTTCCAGCCTGACCCGGGTGTTACTTTGATGTAATGCTCGGGTCCGACCGAGTATTACAGATTTTCAGGTAAGGACGTTCTGGAGCTCAGAAGGCGGGCTGGATGGCAGGAACGTATGGAGAGTTTCTACTATGATATATTATAGTATTTGAAACAGATTATCTATCTATCCTGTGGGTGTAAATATGTTGTAACTCTGAAATATTGAAGTGTAATTTGACAAGTACAGTTTTCCTCTGTATAACTATTATTTATGTGATATTATATTTTGATCCGCTGCGAATGTGAGGTTTCTGTGATCTGTGTTCTGGTGTTTCTTCTTTTTCTTCTATCTTTCCTTCTTCTTTCTTAACTAACTGGAAATTTCGGGATCAAAGTTTCCGGGTCGTTACACTACTATTTTAAAAAATAGTCACTGAATAACTATTTTGATATGAAGTATAATAGTAAGGAATTTGAACAGGTAAAATATTATTTGTGTTGTCGAACCATTATATATTAATTATAATTAAATATCAATTGCTACAGGTATAACTGCAACTTCTGTTTCAAAGAAACTATTTTTAGACTAGCATTTGATTTATGACTCAGTTTTAGCATATATTCAATACTGTTTGGTGTTTACTATTTTTTCGATTGCTTTGCAGATGGTGTAAAATAACTTCACAATTTCCTGGAAGAACAGATAATGGAATCAAAAACTATTGGAACGGTCGACCCAAAAAGAAGTTAAATCTCTCGGGAGTAGACTTAAAATCCAGAATTAAGGATGATATTGATTATACAGATAAAAAAGATCAAATTTTTGATCTTCCATTGCAAATTGAAGTACATGTTAATGTGATATCAACAATGTCAAGTGCAGATGATAACAGCATTACAGAGAGCACTGAAGAAGGTATGAAAAAAAATAACAGTCTAAGACTTCTTTCTCATTATAAGGTGAATCTAGCGTTGAAATATCAGATATATTTTGGAGCGACAATTTATTTGATTCATACGGGGCAATGGATTTCTTTGATGATGTTTTATCCTTTATTAATTTTTCGTTAAATTCAATCATCTGAGTACTTTGTTGTAGTTTTTGTCATATAGAGTTTGGAAATTAAATTCCATCTCTTTGGTTTCTGTTGGAATGCATTTCGATATCTATACGGTGGTTGTAAAAAAATTATGAGAACGATTTAGATGTTGGATTAGACTTTCAGGTTTTGAGCTAATGGATTTTAAAATATATACGGGTATAAAAATAATTGTACTTCCTTAGAAATTGGGTTCTATATTGTTGCTCGGGTTGCCCGGTCCAAGGGCCAACCCTAAGCATGACTTCCTATTTGAAGTCCTAATTTTTGACTTCAGTTTCCTTTCAAATCATTTCCAAAAGTATATATTCTTGATATTTTCTATTGCGCGTTCCACTACTTATAAACCATTCTACTTGATTTTTTTTCCTTTCAGTACGCCTTGCACAATGTAATTAAAGTTGCATGTTATACGAATACAAACGATACATTGTGCAGTCTTAAATGTTTTTCGGTGCCTTCTATTTTTTGCAACGAAATATAAGGTGTTTTGTTATAGCTCATACTAATATATTCTGCCATAATATGCAGATTTACTCTTTTTTTGGCCTCCTTCATCAAATGTAAATACATGTAAGAGAGAGTGCAAGATTAACAACCTGAAGTAGTGGAAAAAAAGTGTAATTAAATCTGGAAAAAAAAATTGGCCTCCTTGATCGAATGTTTTTATTCTTGCATGGTTAGTAAAGGTATTATCTTTGATTGTTTTAAATTATTTTCATATTTCCCCAATTCGTGAAATGCTTTTGATTTAGGTCCTATTTAAATTTTACATGAAATTCGAATTCGAATATTTCGTACTTAGGTTGGTGGCTATCCATTAATTAATTTAGTTTGAAAATAACTTTCCACTAAAAGGTTTATGTCTGGAAATAGATTTCCATTAAATCTAGAATCTTAGCTTTATTAGCTGTCATTAGATCTTCAATATTCAATGTGCCTTGGAGGCTTCTTTGTCTTCTTCATCTACAGATCGCATGGACATTTTTTTTTTACTTTTAATTTTTTTTTTTTTTTTTGTCTGTATAGAACTGAAGAAGGGCCGGTGGCATAGAGTTGGACATGGAAGGACGTGTAGAGGACAGCCAATCTCCTCCTCCGTCAACGGCGACTCCACAACTTCGCAACTTCACTCTGAAGCAAATCATCGTCGTCCAAATCTTGAAGCCGCGGTGGCTGTGACTGCGGCAATCGACGCAGACGAATTAAGTTCGGTGCCTACATCTCATATTCAACCTTCACCGATCAAAGTTCCTATTTGGAGGTAAATTGACTGCTTCTGTGTTATCTTTCATAACAAAAAGTATACATGCAAGAAAGTTTTTAGTACGACATACTGTGCGTATTCTAACAAATGGTTTAATGTTAAATGCCTAAGAATTTTGAATAAACTTCAAACATTTCTTAGTCTTAATCGCACTTATCCAGAATTGTGAAAAGGAAAGAGATGTAATCAATCATCTTTATATGTCCAAATACTACAAGCACCCTTTTAGAAAAAATAAGTAGGCAAAGTAACACATAGTTACAATCAAGCGGTAGCATTGAATTCATAAAAAATGTACATCCTGACTATAGTGATTAATGGTACTGAACAAATGAACTTCCTGCTCAGAACAACGCATCCTGAAGTTAACAGTTATAAAATGTTGACAACAGTATTAGTGGCAGATTTTTCATTTTGCTCACAACATACTACACAACGACATAAAAATTTGCTGCCTATTTTATTACACATTTTCTGCTTTACTTATCCATATATGTAACATTCTGTATTTTAATAAATATTCTATTTATTCATTTGGGTATTTAATATTTCGTATTTACATATACAGACCACATGGATGATGAAGAGGACAACGACAATTTGATTATCAAAAAAAGGTTGATACGAACATCGAACAGTGGAGGTATTTTAATCTACACTCATGCCCTTTTATTTCTCCAAATTTGCACTTTCCAAATTTTTGATAGTTGCTAATAAAAGGTTATCTATTTGACTGCACCTTCCTCCTTAACTGACTGTACCCAATCATACTTTATTCTTCCCTCGTTCCCTTCTGTTTGTTTGCTTGGTTGGATTGTTAATATGGCTTAAGAATATATTTTTTGATTCGGTGTTTATTTGTACCCATTACAAACTTTACGTAATTGCTACTCCTTTTACCATGTTTACAGTTCCATATGTTACGATCATTATATTTATCTTCCTGCAATTAGATATTGTTTTACTTTTACCTAACCACTGTTTACGTCTTTTTGGCAGCTAGAGCATCACAGCCAGAACACTTGCCCGACGAACACAGTAGACAGAGGGCAAAACAATTTTCATCTCATATTGAACCTCCCAGATCAAAGTTTCTATTCGAAGGTAAATTGACTGCTTCTGTGTTATCTTTCATTAAAAAAAGTATACATGGAAGGAAGCTTTTAGTATGACAACTTTCACGTCTAAAACGAAAATAATTTCAATGGAATTTGACTTGACAAAATGATTTATTTGGTTTTTTGTCCAAATGTTTTAGTTATAAAAATGTGGATATTTAATTTAAAGTCTGTAAAAAGAAAAAGAAAGGAGGAACTACGATAATAATTTGTTTTTCTTACTTACACTTTTGGTATGCTTTCTACATAACCCATTCGTGAATAAACTTTCCGTCTGCTTCAGATCGTATAATGATACGATCCTCTCCTATTTAAATAATTTTGCCACTTCATGTACTTCGGGTCTATTTAAAATTCATTTTGGTTTGTAGTTTCACCAATTATCTCTTCATAATGTTTATTCACCACTTAATGAATAAACATTATGATTTACACATTAATACGTTCACAACGAAAAAACTCCATTGGTAGAAGAAAACTTCCAGCTTCATCTACAATAGTTAATTTAAGTATGCTCTGACTGTAGGACAGAACCATTTTTTATTTCATTTATTTGCATCTGACTTATACCTCACTTACATTAATTCAGTTGCATTATCTACAAAAGTCGTTACATTTGCAAAATATTAATCTTACTTTGACCTGCTACACACTAGCCGTTAACCCCACTGTTTCAGCCTTAATTACAGAACTATGACTGTTTCAAAATTTTCCACCTAATAATATGACAGTTGCAAAATATCTAATCTTCATGTTCCAATAAGTATGCATTTCCTCCTATCCACTCACTCCGCTTTTCATCTTTACTACTACAAACTCTTCCACTTTCATTTTTTTAGTCATATTTTTGCATATCAGCTAAACTGCCCCACCCTCTTCACACTTTTCTTCCACCTAACTCCTTTTTGCACAACTATATGGACCAGCAACAAAGTAAAAGACGACGTGTTACTCAACTTGCACGACGTCAACAAGCTAGACAGACTGCCGTCGCAAGTAGAAGGACATCCGTTGCTGCAAACCAACAGCACCAACATTCGAGAGGTACTTTTGTCCTCCCCGTTAGGCTTACAACAGTTTAACATTTTAAGATCTGTGTAACAGTTTAGGCAAGTACAATACACATATGTAGACCATTTCTGCATTTCAGGCTGTTAACCACTTTTATACACACACCCACTATATCTGCATGTACTTGGCAATGGATAATGTAAATTATTATGTTACTCTCTTCTTTTCCCTCGATTATATTCCGCATAAACGCAGTGGAAACAATATTGATATGTTACAATTATATGCATTGATCGACAAAACAGTTTATAAACAATTATACACATTGGATAGTGGGTGTTTTACATGTTAACCACTATTTGGAATAAAATTCACGTCTTCCGCACTTTTTCGTCCATTAGCCTTCTGACAAACATTTTTTTAATCCTCAGCGTCACTTTGCAATGTAAAATTTTAATGTGCTATTTACCCTTACTTCGATTCCTATACCACGCTTTTGGGTGGCAACCATTCTGCTTCACTACATTCTTATACGTATCCAAGCTTAAAAATTAAGCCCTCGGCCAGCGATGAGTATCACTGCCACTGATATTTCAAATAATAATAAAAAATTTGGGTGACCCCCTGCAGCTGATAACGTGTTCGTCTAAATAGAACATCTTCTACTGCACCCAATACTTCCAATTAAACTGCCACACATACATTAAACTGTTATTTTTTAATTTTCACACTTTCATACATCATTCCTTCTTCAAGTTTTGGAACTGATACATGTAACAACATTTAATACATGTTCTTCAAAGTTTGACCATACAAGTTATACAACTGATACAGTTTACTTCTAGCTTTTAACTATTATAAAATATGATTTAACTTTAGCCGATAGTTTGTACTTTTTTACCCGTCAAACTAATTACTAATTCAAAATTTCTTAACCTTTCAGATATAACATTTTTCAGTCTCACTACATTCATTGTTTAGTTTGTTCAAATTGTGATATTCATGCGTTTTCCTTTTTACGCTCAATATGCTAAATTACATAAAAACTTGCGATTTCATGGAAACTACTGTTGAGATTTCTAAATTGTTCAGTGCAAGAACTGTCCATTTTTTTATTTTTTACTTTTCTGTTTCACCTAGGCATTCATTATTAAAATTACGGGTTTGTTAAAATGTAGAAAGATTAATGCTATACGGTTTTCTTTGACTGTTATATCTACAATTTATGGTTACACCATCTTTTAAGCTCATAAGCAGTAATATAAAACAATAGTTACTTGTTTTGATTACGATGTCACAGCTATTTGCATATTTTACTTCACAAATAATCTGTCACAAATAAATAAGTTTGCTAATCTTTGCCTTTTACAATTTTGCACTGCATTCACTGTTTAATTTTTTTCAAACTGTGAGATTCATGCGCTCTCCTCCCCACGCTTAAAATGCTAAAAAACTAAACCAATTTCAATTCGCGGTTTATATAAGATAAGAAACTTCCTCCTTATTTTAAGATCTACGTTTCAGGTTACACAAGTACAGTACACATATGCACACCATTTCTTCATTTCAGGCTGTTAACCACTTTCAGACACACACCCTGTTTATCTGCATGTACTTGGCAATGGATAATGTAAATTATTATGTTACTCTCTCCTTTATATTCCACGTATACACAGTGGAAACAATATTTATATGTTACAATTATATGCATTGATCGACAAAGCAGTTTATAAACAATTTTACACGTTAGACAGTGGGCGTTTTACATATTAACCACTATTTGGAATAAAATTCACGTCTTCCGCACTTTTTCGTCAATTAGCCTTTTGACAAACATTTTTTTTTTAATCCCCAACGTCACTTTCCACTGTAAAATTTTACTGTACTATTTACCCTTACTTCGATTCCTATACCATGCTTTCGGGTGGCAACCATTCTGCTTCACTACATTCTTATACATATCCACACTTATAAATTAAGCCCTCGGCCAGCGATGAATATCACCGCCACTTATATTTTTTCAAATAAAAAAAAATTGGGTGACCACCTGCATATGATAACGTGTTCGTCTAAATAGAACTTCTTCTACTGCACCCAATACTTCCAATTAAACTGCCACACATACATTAAGCTGTTATTTTTAAATTTTCACACTTTCATACATCATTCCTTCTTCAAATTTTTTCACTAACACATGTAACAACATTTAATACATGTTCTTCAAAGTTTGACCATACAAGTTATACAACTGATACCGTTTACTTTTAGCTTTTAACTGTTAAAAATACGATTTAACTTCAGCTGATAGTTTTTATTTTTTATACCATCAAAGTAATTACGAATTCAAAATTTGTTAACCATTCGAATATAAAATTTTCCAGTCTCA
This sequence comes from Allium cepa, assembly GCA_030765085.1. Lineage (NCBI taxonomy): Eukaryota > Viridiplantae > Streptophyta > Magnoliopsida > Asparagales > Amaryllidaceae > Allium > Allium cepa. Next base: position 951,652,199 of record CM060941.1, on the reverse strand, counting down.
CTACATTCACTATTTAGTTTGTTCAAATTGTGATATTCATGCGTTTTCCTTTTTACGCTAAAATGCTAAATAACATAAAAACTTGCGCTTTCATAGAAACTAAAAGCACATATATTACTGTTGAGATTTCCAAATCGTTCAGTGCAAGTACTGTCCATTTTTTTTCTTTTTTAATTTTCTGTGTCACCTGGGCATTCATTATTAAAATTGCAGGTTTGTTAAAATGTACAAAGATTAATGTTATACGGTTTACTTTGACTGTTATGTCTACAATTTATGGTTACACCTTCTTTTAAGCTCCTAAGTAGTATTATAAAAGAATAGTTACTTATTTTGATTACAATGTCATAACTATTTACATATTTTACTTGACAATTAATCTGTCACAAATAAATAAGTTTGCTAATTATTGCCTTTAAAGTTTTGCACTGCATTCACTGTTTAATTTTTTTTAAACCGTGAGATTCATGCGCTCTCTTCCCCACGCTTAAAGTGCTAAAAAAATAAACCAATTTAAATTCGCAGTTTATATAGGATAAAAAACTTGCTATGTCATGGACATTAAAAGCAGATTAATTACAGTTGAGATATGTCAATCGTTCACTGCAACTATAGTCCATTTATATCTTTTCTATCTTATGTATCACCTGGGCATACTACTTATACAAGCCTTACTTTTAGTCACTAAGTTATCCTATGTTTTTTAATATATTCAACTATTGAACTTACAAGTAAGTTAACCTTTAGAAAGCTTGATATTCTACGGTTTTGATTGACTGTTATACCTATATTTCATGATTAAACCTACTTTTCCCCTCCTAAACGGTATTATAAACGTGCAGTTACTTATTTTGACTCTACTTTCACAACTATTTATTTGCTTTCCTTTTCTATCAATCTGTCGCAAATAAATTAATTTGCTATTTTTTACCTTTCACACTTTTACAGTGCAATCATTGTTTTTTTTAAATTGTGATATTCATGCATTTTCCTATTCACCCTTTTACAGTACAATGTTTTGGTCCGTCCAACATATTTTTCACTAATTATGATAAGCGGTTAATTAGATTTTTTGGAACTTATATGAATTAAAGGAGTAACAATATGCAATTTGTAAATTAACAAACCGGTACTTTACGTATACCGGTTTGTGTTATGTCAAAAATTACAAATGTTACTTTACAGTATAATGATAAAGTCAGCTGCGGTTAAGGAAAAAAAATCTCATGTTTTACGATATTTTTTCTGTGAAATAGTACGGTATTTTTGTTCTTCTGATTGTGGTTTTGCTTTTGAAACATAACAGTTGATACTGCTTCTACTGCACCAACAACTACATCTCCTCCTCATCAACAGCTTCCGCATCAATCTCCTCTTCCTACCCGTTATAACTATGATCAAAATTCTACTGCTCCCCACCCTTTCCTCCGTCATACCCTACCTCAACCAACTCAATGCCGACACTGTACTGCAAAATTATTTCCCTATGAAACAAGTGGGAATTGTTGTTCAAGTGGTAAACTTACCACTTCCTACCCTCCGCCACCTACCGAACTTTTAGCTTTATTCACTGATGACGGTGACAGAGGTTTACATTTCCGAACTAACATTAGATCTTACAACAACGCTTTCGCATTCACCTCTGTGGGCGCTAACATTGATCACCACTTGGCCTCCGGTCGGAATGGAATATACTCTTACCGTGCATAAGGCTCCATCTACCACAGCATTGGAAGTGTTCTGCCTTTGCCGGGTAGTAGACCTAGATACCTCCAAATGTACATCTACGATACTGATAATGAGACTGACAGTCGGCAACGGGATAGTCCAATATTAAGAGCAGACATCCTGCAAACAGTGCAACAAATCTTAGACTTTTACAACCCTTATGTACGTGTGTTGTGACAGTTGGGGCAGCGTACTGATTTAGAAAATTGCAGGCTGATAATAAAGGAACTTACAGTTAATCAGCATTTTCACCAACTAGCTACTGCATTACAAGTAGCGGGTATCATTGTCGGCGACGATTGCTCAAATATTTCCAACGACAGAGATATTATAGTTCAAACAAGATCAGGAACCTTGCAACGAGTTGCAGATACCGCTGGATTTTACGATCCACTGCAATATCCGCTTCTCCACCCACGCGGTGAACAAGGATGGGATCTGAACATCCACAATACCGGACATAACCAAATCAGCTGTAGAGCCTACTACTCTCACATGTTACAGGTTTTTCCTCTCCTCTACTGAACGGAATATACAACTTTTGCACACATATCTCAAATACAGTAAGTCTCCCATATATCCTCCACACTTACCACTTTATACAAATCGTAGGTATGAGCTACGGAGCAGCCTCTTCTCCTACTTGGTGGTCGCCTACTCCAACAATTTGTGGTCGATACTTATGTCAAAATTGAAACTATGCGACTACGGTATCTTCATGACCACCAAGCTACTATTCGAGCCGACTTATATCAAGGTTTACAAGACGCTCTAGCCAGTGGGGAGACAACTGTTGGTTCGTACTTTCCATCCCATCCATCTTTCCCCCACTAACAATATACATTATATACTTAAAATTTTATGCAACTCTGCTATTTGTAGGAAATGTTGGGGTTCGAAAAGTACTTCCATCCTCCCATATTGGTAGCCCACGAGACATGCATCAACGGTATCAGGACGCAATGGCAATTGTACGAGGGTATGGAAAGCCTCACTTATTTATTACTGTAACCTGTAATCCTAATTGGATTGAGATTACACAAGAGCAATTTCCCTTTCAACATCCACATAATCGTCCTGATTTGACAACTCGAGTTTTCCGTGCAAAATTAGAACAACTTAAAACAGATTTATTTGATAAACATGTCCTAGGTAAAGTCATCACGCATGTTCATGTGATAGAGTTTCAGAAAAGGGAATTACCACACGCTCATATCTTACTTATTCTGGCAGACACTGATAAACTAAATACCGTCGACGATTATGATGCTATGGTTAGGGAAGAAATTCCAAACAATGAATTAGAACCAGATTTGTACATGTCAGTTATTAAACACATGATTCATCATCCATGCGGTAATTTCAACCCCTCTGCCATATGCATGCGCAATGGGATATGTAAGAAGGGATTTCTTAAACCCTTCGCGACATCAACTTTACAAGGAGCTGATTCGTATCCCATCTACAGACGTTGTGACAGTGGAATACAGGGTCACACAACTGATACTACAGTTGACAATCGTTGGGTCGTTCCTTATAACCCTTATTTTCTTCTAAAATATGATTGTCATATAAACGTTGAAATTTGTTCCAGTATTAAATCTGTTAAATATCTCTATAAGTACGTTTACAAAGGATCAGATCGTGTATCTCTAAGCATGTCTTTGTTATCATCCGCTCTTGATGAAATTTCTCAATTCGTTAATGCCAGATGGATCTACGCACCAGAGTCCATATGGAGGATATTTAAATTCCAACTTAGTAGCATGTCTCCGTCAGTAATAGGGCTACAAATACATCTAACTAACAAGCAACATATTCAATTTAACTCAGACGAAAGCTTACAATCTATTGTAGCTGATGAACACAGAACAAAAACTATGCTTACCGAATTTTTTAACCAAAATTTAATAGACGAGGACGCACGCCAATACCTTTACCACGGATTCCCTGAAAAGTATTGGTGGAACAATGAACAAAAACAATGGGTTCGTAGACGAATACAGCGTAAAGTAATTGGTAAGCTATACACTGTACCACCCACTGAAGGTGATCGTTACTACTTACGACTATTACTGAATCATATTCCAGGACCACTTTCTTTCACACACTTATGCACGGTCAACAAAACTGTTTACAATACGTTCAAAGAAGCAGTCGAACACAGAGGATTGCTTGAAAACGATAACAGTATTAAGGATTGTTTGACTGATGCTTCAACCATCCATATGCCTCTTGCTTTAAGGCGATTATTTGTAACCATTTTAGTATATTGTGAACCCTTTGATGTACGTGACCCATGGGATGAATTTTGGCCTTTTCTAACTGAAGATTATCCATCCACTTCTTCTTCCTCGCTTTCTGCTACATATTTAGTTGGTCGATGTCTTTTTGATCTTAACAACCTTCTAAAACATCATAATAGAACCATATTTGATTATGACTTAACACATAACTCTCTACATTCCCTTGACGAATACAACAATTCAACACTTCTTTTAGAAGAACAGTCAACAGAAATACCATCATCCGATTTGCAAGCTATAACAAAGTTAACCATTGAACAAAAAAAGCTTTCGACGCGATCATGGATACGGTACATTCGAAAAGCAGCTCCATTTATTTCATTGACGGACCTGGAGGGACAGGAAAAACATTTCTATACAAAGCAATTTTATCTTATCTACGAAACCAAGGCCTTATCGCAATTGCAACCGCTACTTCTGGAATAGCTCCTATTGCGTTTCCCGGTGGTAGAACAACACACTCACGATTTAAAATTCCTATTAACTTACACTCTTCATCCACCTGTCATATTACCAAACAATCTGATACTGCAAAACTTCTATCCGCAGCAACCGTTCTACTATGGGACGAAGCAACCATGGCTCACCGTCACGCATTCAAAGCCTTAGATAGAACATTACGAGACTTGACCAACGCCGATGCTCCATTTGGAGGTAAAATTATGATATTAGGCGGTGATTTTCGTCAAGTTTTACCAGTTGTTCTAGGGGGTACTAGAGCTCAAACATCTGATCAAGTATAGTTCGATCATATTTATGGTCAACTGTTAAAATATTTCAACTAACAAAAAATATGAGGGCACGGGCTGACCAACCTTACGTTGACTTTGTTTTGCGCATTGGAAATGGTACTGACCCCACCGTACACGACGATATGATCACACTACCAACGCATATTGTCATAGATGGGACGGTCCAACTTCGTTACACTGTCTTATTAACGAGATCTTCCTCGCATTAAACGATAATTTTAACAACACAAAGTACATGCTTAGTAAAGCGATATTATCACCAACAAATGAAACTGCGGATGAAGTTAACAACCTGATAATAAATCAATTTTGTGGACAGCAACACATTTACTACTCTTTTGACAAAATAGAAGATGACCCTTCAAACTTATATCAAAGTGAGTTCTTGAACTCGCTTAACCCAGGTGGTATGCCACCTCATAAGTTGACTCTTAAAGAAGGATGTCCAATAATGTTACTACGAAACCTCGATCCTCGAATTGGACTATGTAATGGGATGAGACTAATCTGTCGTGTCTTCCATCGATAGACGCTGAAATTTCTTTCGGTCAGTTCCAAGGTACACGGGTATTTATTCCACGTATACCATTAAAGCCTTCTGAAAACATAAAGCTACCATTCAACCTCATCCGTAAACAATTCCCAGTTAAGCTTGCCTTTGCCTTAACAATAAACAAATCACAGGGTCAAACCATCCCACATGTTGGAATTTATCTTCCCAACCATGTTTTCAGTCATGGTCAGCTTTACGTTGCTTTATCCCGTGGGATTTCAAGCAGCACAACAAAAATTTTGGTTCGAACTGGAGACCTTCGCGAAGTACTGCAACACATACTCGAAACGTTGTTTACCATGATGTTTTGCAAACATGCGCTCAAATTATGAATGTCCCCTAAAGTCAGCTTACCGACCCCACTTTTCAACCACCGTCCATGCGCCCAATTTCACCCTCCCCACCTCTTCGAATCCTGCTGCTGTAGTTACTATGTTCTAACTTACACTCCACCTGTTTTTTTTCTAACCCTCACCTCCACAGTTTATCATGCATTCACATTCCACAATCAAATAATAAACAAACATTATAATAAAATTGCACATCCTTCTTCTCATCGTACCCCCTCGCTCCATTTGTTCTTCGCAGACAAGCTGTTCGTAGCCTCTGCATTTAGCATATGACTTTCCCTTTGTTGTCCTATTCTGCTTCTCTACCTGCTCCCAAATTTCATTTGCTCTTTCCTGCATTAAAACTACTGCCGATTTACTTGCAAACTACAATTTGGGTTAAATCTTCGAACTCAAGCGAGGGGGGTAAGTGCTGAACCCAATATATCACCGGAGCTACAGATGTACAAACTTCACCCAACAAACCTCTCCACGAACACTGTTTTCCGATCCTAAATTTCAGTCACTCCTGCCACCTGAAGTGAATTACAAAAGATGTAAGTGGTCAAACTATAAGCTTGCAAACTTTACACATTCTACACATCGTTCTTCTAACACAATCTTCTGTTTTCATTTCTTCTTCAACCATGATTTACTAGGTCTGCTACATGGACAACGCATAAAGATGACGCAAATGTCCTTTCTGCCCCTTAAAACTAAATGGTATGCAACCACTTAACTGGCGTATCCTTCGCCATTTGACTGATAGTTTACTTATATCATTTCGCTAACAATGTCTACAAGAATTAAACACATTAAAAGCAAGGCTTATTTCAGTACTGAATTTATCACTTTGCTTCTTTCAGTGCATCAAAGCGATCCTTCCTCCTACTGTGTCCTCTGCTTTGGCAACCCCAGCAATGGGTATGATGGATGTACACAAGGACCGGATGAAAACCAGTCTACGCAGTGACATAAAGTGAAAAGTAAAGTGCTATTTTTAACTATCTTTTTTTACCTTCAATTATTTAACATCGACAAAATGCTTTACATCAGTCGCACAGACAGTACGAACAAACTGAATAAACATAAAGTTCAGGTTGTCAATACGTCACTGTCTACATCAAATGAATTGTTCGTTTTCCCCTTTCTAATTTGTTTTTTATTACAACTTTTTTCCATATTTAATCACACTTGGATATTTCTATTACCACCACCCTCATATTATTCTCCAACCTGATGCACTGTTTATGCATTTTTCCACTTCACCATTTGGCCATAAGTTTTTTCCCACTGTTTCTGCACTGTTCTTGCCCGTTTCTCCTTCCCGCCTTCATTGCATAAAAAAAGGATTGGACACACACCAACCATTAGCTTCACAACTTCATTTCATTTGCAATAAATATTTACTTAAACTATTTCTTATTGCAGGCATGGTTCAGTGGGAGTTGCAACTTCACTACATATCAAAATGACTAAATTCAAGTTTGGTTCAGAAGGATGAATTGAACCCGGGACTTGCTAATGTTCCATGAAGATTGCTAAAAAACTGATGCAAAACGTGTAATTGATGTGATAGGCCCTCAGCTTACATAAAATAAATTACAGTATATTTTCTTTTTCGATTACAGAAATCAACTGCTTGCTGTTAATTATTTGTACGCATATTTTTTCTCATACTGTACCATCTTGATGACATGCTCCCCATCACATTATATTATGACTTCTGTCCTTGCATACCCTTTTGTTATTTTATTTCGTTCATAAAGGCAAACGCTTTTGACTTTCCTACTATCATACAATTTTCTACTGCTACAATAACATGAAGCAAATTATATTTTCATACTTGCTCAATTGTCCCATTCATTTTCAACGGCAAAAAAATAATGCACTCATACGTTTCTTCAATGGGTTGTCATGCAGCGTGCATGGTAAAAAATATATTTTTCTCCCTATTTTCAGATGTTTTTCACCATCGTTATGAAACATGGTTCAATTATACATTGTTGCCTTTAAACGCAGTAAACATAATAAACCCTACGCAACCCACCCAATTTACTCTGACACACGTATCTCACTATATAACTGATACCGATCATAATTAATATATTTAACATCTATCGTACTTTGCACAACAAAAAAATACTGACCCTACATACAACAGTTTACAGCATCTCCACAACAATTCCTTCAAACAGTGTGCACCTGCTTACAACACAGCTATCCTCGGCAAGCCTACATATTAAAGTACTGACTCTACACATGTTACTTCTTCTCCCTGTTCCTTCACTTATTGCATGCAGGTAAACCATAAGATAGTAGTACGTATTCCACTTCCTCCACTCTTACGTGTCATGCTCCCAACCTTTAGCCCCTCATTTGTATCCCCCAGAAACAGTAAAACTTTCCACCGCATATTTCTGCTTAATTTGTTCCAATACCCATCCTTTCCTCCCGTCTATCAGCTTTTCAGCTAGATCCAACTTACACTCTCACCTTCATATACACTCTTCCCCGTCACAAAATTTTCACTCTTCTATTGATCCCCTCTGCAACCACAATGTCAAAGGTAATTTTTTTGTCTTCATGTTTCCGCAATCTTTTACTTTTCGTCTTTTTACCAACTTCCCAACATACTGCTTACTTTTTTTAAACACGTTTACAAACCCATACGGCTGTTTTAATACCTGTACCACACCATTACACCTCCTACTGCACAGTACATCACTGCGTTAACAAGCCCTTACTTCTGCCACTTACAGCACAGTCAAGGTACAACCACTCTGGATGCAAAACTTACGCATATTTAATTTTCTACTGCAAGTACTTCCAAACACTGTCAATTCATCCCGCATGTCCAAAAATTTAATCCACCTTCCTCCGGTCCACCACTAATTCTACCACGTTTTCATACTTAATTTGTATACTTTTACCCCATAAAAATGTTGGTAATTTATTTCCGTCCACACAGAGCAAATGTGCAACAACCATTCAACAACGTCCACCTATCATTTCCACAGAAAGAACAAAGCGAAAATGCACCCGTGCGTCAAAGCTTCAACAATCACCACCTTCTGAAATAGTTGATGCATCATCACCTTTGACTTCAGAGGATGAGTCGGGCAAAAGTACGAATGCAAACCGCCTGCTACAGCTTCACTCCTTTACAGCATCACCTGATACTGCGCACCATCATCTCAAGAATTGCATAACAACACCTACTACTACACAGAAAAACTTCAAGGTAGAACAACCGTCTACATTTCCAATACAACCCCAAATTCATAGCAAGCACGAACAGTGTCCACCCTGTCAGCTAGACGAAAATTGGGATGCTTTCTTCACACCTCAAGTGGTATGCAACACATAAGTCCCTATGCTTATCACTTAATCCTACTACTCAACAACTACACGCTTATTCTAACTTCCAACCCATTTTACCTTTTCTGACAGATCGAAGAGTGCGATAAAGCTATTGAGCGTTTTCTTGCCCAACGTTCTCATAACTGATTGTGATGCTTGCTATTACAACATTTTCTCCTCCTACTCTCCACCATATATTTTCTCAACCTGCAACTACCAATAAACTAGCTACCATGACTTCTCTGCTTTATAACATTTAGTACTCTGTTTACTATACTGTCCGTCTACCCAACTATTTACTGTACTATTTGCTTATTTTCCTACTCATCAATAATAACCATTACTTTTCTTTACCAACTTACATTGACTATTAATTACATGCTTCCACTCCAATTATTCTACTTTCATTAAACTTACATTCAAGGCTCCTTTTGCTACAATTCACAAAGCTACAAGTTAGCTCATCCAACTAACAAACTTTTATACAAATCATCAACAAATTTTTATCCTTCGCCACTCATCATAATTTATACTGTGCAAACAACAGCAAAATACCATCTAACATCGACTGCATATATTATTCTACGATAAAATAACACAACCAAACAAATATTAAATTAGGTTGACGTTGGAACAATTAGTCCACCTACCTACACACCCTCTAATACTCTAATGTACAGTCATACGTCAGTTTATTCACACACATATTTTAGTTGGACTAAAATTTAGTACTTTATTACTGCTTAGTTGCCACATTATTTCCTTCTTTTCCCCACCACTACCAAACACTTTACCATACTCTCTAACAACACGACAACTATAACACATATAAAATTTGCTCTACCCCCATTATGCACACGTACAACGGACGTGCCACCATACTCGTGTGTGTATATATATATATATATTTATACATACATATATATATATATATACATATATATATATATAAGACTTAGATTTTCTATTTCAAACGTTTGTTAAAATAGCAGTGGTTTTTGGAAGAACTTGGTATAGAAACTATATGGTTTGTTAGCCATTAATATTGAGAGATAAGAAGATAAACAATTCCGAATATTTTTCTTGTTTTTTTTTGAAGTTCAGACAACGAGCTTATTCCCGGTTCTCTTTTAAGTTTTATAAATGATTCTTCACATAATGATTTTGTAAAAATGTATGCTATTTGGTTTTCGGTGTTGATGAATTATAAAGATATGATACCTTTTTCTACATTATCTCTAAGAAAATGATGTCTGATATCAATGTATTTAGTTCGAAAATGATTTATAGGATTCTTAGGTAGATTCATTTCACTTGTATTGTCACAGTATACTGCAGAACAAGTTTTACTTTTACTAAAAACTTGAAGTATTTGTTGCATATATAACTTGTGCACAAGCCAGAGCAGTAGAAATGTATTCAGCTTCACAAGTTGAAAGCGAAACTGAATTCCGCTTTTTACTGAACCATGATACAAGGGATTGACCAATAAAATGACAAGTACCACTCGTACTTTTTCTATCTGTATTGCAACAACAAAAATCAGCATCACTATATGACACGAGTTCGAAAGAGCTGCTTTTAGGATAAAAAAGACCGTAATATGTAGTGCTGATTAACTATCCCAAAATACGTTTAACTGTTCTATAATGTGATTCTTTTGGTTGTGCTTGAAATCTTGCACACAAACATACACTCATCGTAATATCGTCTCTACTAGCCGTTAGATATAACAGAAAGCCTATTATACTTCTATATAACTTTTGATTGAAACCTTTTCCATTTTCATGTTTATCCATACGAATGCTTGTTCTCATTGCCGTTGGTTTACTAGAGATCTTCACCATTGCAAATCATTTTAATAAGTCATGACAATATTTTTCTTGAAATATGAAAATACCATTTTTTTTAATTGTTTTATTTGTAATCCTAAGAAAAAGTTTAATTCTCCCATATTGGACATTTCATATTCATTTTTCATGATATTAGCAAAATCATTACATAATTTTTCATTAGTTGACCAGAAAATTACATCATCTACATATATTTGAACAATTAAAATATCGTTATGATCTCTTTCGATGAATAGTGCTATGTCTATTTTACCAATTTGAAATACAGAACTAATTAGATGAGTTTTTAATCTATCATACCAAGCACGAGGTGCTTGTTTTAAACTATATAATGCTTTCTTTAATTTATATACATGTTTAGGAAATTTCTCATGTGTGAATAATGGAGGTTGTTCAAGATAGACTCTTTCTTTTATAAAACCATTTAAGAAGGCACTATTTACGTCCATTCAAAAAAGTTTAAAATTATGATGACAAGCAAAAGCATGTAACGTTCGGATAGCTTCTAGTCGATCTACTGGAGCAAAAGTTTCTTCATAATCAATGCCTTCCTCTTGATTGTATCTTTGGGAAACAAGTCATGCTTTATTTTGAGCAATGTTCCATTTTCGCCCACTTTATTCTTATAGTTCCATTTTGTTCCAATTACAGATTGATATGTAGGTCTATTAACAATTTTCCATACGTCATTTCTTTCGAATTGGTTGAGTACTTCTAGCATTGCTATAACCCATGATCCATCATTCGAAGTTTCTTTGTAGTTCTTTGGCTCAAAGTTTGAACTAAATGCAACATGACTCATTTGGTTGAGTTAGTGTCTAATGGAAACTTTTGTGTTTAAATCACCATTTATGTTATTAATTGGATGATTTTTTAGAAGGCGAGGGGGTGATCTTACTATATTTTCATTACTAATGAAAGTCTCATTATTGTTATTTGAAACAGTAGTGTTTTCTGTAGGTTTGATTGAAATTTCATCTTCATCACTGCTTTTGTTAGTCAAAAAGTTTTCATCAGATGAGACATGTAAACTTTCTTCAATAGTATTGGTACGTTTATTAAAGATTCTATAAGCTTTTCTATGATGAGAGTACCCGATAGAGATGCCTTCATCAGCTTTTGAATCGAATTTCCCAAGATTTTCTTTAGTGTTTAAAATAAACATTTTGAACCAAATATCCTAAAATAGGAGGCTTTAAGTTTCTTGCCAAAAAATATCTCATAACAAGTATTTTTGATTAAAGGGCGTAATGTGAAATGGTTCAATACATAACATGCAGTAGCTATATCTTCTACCCAAAAATTCCTTAGTAGATCACTATTGTTGAGCATCGTTCGTGCACATTCTTGAAGTGTGTGATTTTTCCTTTCTACGACACCATTTTGTTGTGGTGTTCAAGGAAATGAGAAATTATGTGAGATACCTTTCTTGTTACAGAAATTTTCTAAAATTTCTTTTTCAAATTCATCTCCATAATCGCTTCTTATACTTCTTATGAAGTTTTTAATTCTTTTAGTAAAAATTTTGAACATCTCAAATTACCACTTTTGCGTTTTAGAAAAAATGTCCATGTATATCTTGAAAAATCATCTACGATAACTAGTACATACTTATTATGATTTATTGATCGTACTTTAGTAGGTCCAAATAGATCTAGATGTAATAATTCTAACAGTTGTTTAGTTGAAATTTCCTTTTTAGATTGAAACGAACTTCGTTTTAATTTTCCATAATGACATGCATCACATAGGTTCTTTACTTTATAATTTATTTTAGGTAGACCTCTAGCTAAATCTTGTTTAGCTAACTTGTTTAAAAACTTAAAATTTAAGTGACATAACCGTTTATGCCAAATCCATGGATCATTAAAATCTATGGATAGACAAAAATCTCTTAAGTTATTAATTTTCAAATTCAAGACATAGATGTTTCTATTTCTTAATCCTTCAAAAATAAAATTTTCGTTTTAGTCAAATATGTTCACCTATTCTTTTCAAAATCTATTTTAAATCCTTTGTCACAAAGTTGACTAATACATAATAAATTATGTTTCAAGTTCTTAACTAAAATAACATTAGTAGGTGAAGTAGACATATCGATATTGATAACATCTCCAATCCCAATGGCAAATCCTTTAGAATTATCTCCAAAAGTTACCGTCCTGCCATCAATATATGTTATATTTGATAGCACATCTGCATTGCTAGTCATGTGTTTGGAGCATCCACTATCAAGTATCCATTTCACCTTATGTTTTCTGTTGGGTACCTATAAGATAAAAATAATTTAGTTGGTACCCACTTCCTTAATTAGGGTCATAAGTGTTAGAAGGAGAACGTAGCCATACCCAAGAGGGTTTGGGACCTTTAAAAACATAGCTTTTATTTTGAACAACATTTAAAAAAAATTATCTACATGCTTTTGTTTAATTAACTTATTGCTAGACTTAGGAATCAAAATCTTTATTTCCTTAGAGTTTAAAGCCTTTTTGTTAGAAGATGGCTTTTTGATCTTTTTGTAGAGAAAGCTATAATTTTTATGTTTAGGAGATTTCTTGAATCCTAATTTGTTGTGATTACCAGATGGTTTAGAATTTTTGATTATGTTATCTAAATTTTGTTTTCCTTTGTTAAATTTCAAAATATTACTTTTAACCTTTTCCAACTTATTCTTAAGATTAGCAATTTCGGATTTCGAAGCTTCTACATTATCTTTTAAGATAATGTTTTCATTTATTATTTTATTATTTTCTACTTTAATTTTCCTAGTTCACATGATAGAGAATCATTTTCAATAGAAAGAGTCTTGCATTTTTCTTGAGTAATTTCTATTTCTTCTTCTAAAATAGATTTCTCATCTTTTAGTAACCCTATTTCAAGTTCCATTTGAGTTATCTTAGCAATATGCTCCCTATTCAACCTCTTAGTTTCTCTATATTTATCATCAATTTCCATGCTTAATTCTAATATTTCATCATAAGTAAGGTCAGGACATACCACTTCGGTGTTTGCCATAAAGCATACATTTGCTTGCTCATTATCGCTATTGTTATCGTTGTCCGATGATGACGATGAATCTTATTATCCCAAGTAACTTGAAAAGCACGTTTCTTTTTCTTGAATCTTTCAACTTGCTTTTCTTATTTTTGAGTTCTAGGCATTGTTTTTTCGTATGTTCAAACTTTTTGCATTCGTAACATTTGATTGAAGTTTGCTCAGATGAGTTTGAGTTTCCTACGTTTTGAGACTTTGTCTTTTTTTGGACTTTGAATTTGTTGTAGTTTTTGGCAATAAATGCTACTCATCTTCATACAAGTTGGAATCTTTATCATTAGCTTAAAAGGCAATATTCTTTTTCTCATGATTTTGTTCTTTTCTTGCTTGCAAGTTTGCTTCATACGACATTAAGTTTCCTATCAATTCTTTAACTTTTAGTTGAGATAGGTCATTAGCCTCTTCAATGGCCAATACTTTTATTTCCCAATCATTTGTTAGAGAATTCAAAATATGTATAACTAAATCAAAATCTGTGAACTTGACTTCAAGTGCCATGAGATCATGTTGAATAGTTTAAAACCTAGTGTACATGTAACTAATAGACTCATTTGCTTTCATTTTAAATACACATATGTGTAGACCAGTAAGCATAATTTGAACCTGTGAATACTGGAGGACATGCAATAGATTATCCATCTTGGAATGTCCTTGCCATATTAAATATGTTTCAAATACGTGTTACTATATCTTGAAAGAACCTTGCTCTGATACCAAATGAAAGAGTATATGGATCGTGTGTGTATATATTATGCAAGTACTACGGAATATTATCTATCAACTGGTAATGTAAGATAAGTAAGGTAAGAAAATGATCACACCAGAATTTTTATACTGGTTTAGACCTCTCGTCCTACATCCAGTTCCTAAAGCTCCCCTTCGGACTTTCAACTATCAAAACTACCCTCGCTTGCCCGGAGGAATAGACTTACAATAAAAGAAATTTCTTTGACAATAGCGTGTTCTTAACAACACAGCTTTTTACTTCTCATTACAATCCTTCCTATAATCTCCTTTGAGTAGTATGTAATTTTAAGCTTTGATATTAAGGAAGAAATAAAAGTATGCTTTTGAGTACTTTTAGAAATCAGAGAGAGCATAGGAATATGAGAAAATAAAGAGAGAAGTGTTCAGAAAATCAAGTGAGTCTTACTTTTCAAATTCATGTTTATTTATAGATGTTGAAGAGTTTGTTTGAGAAGTAACGACCTTTGGTACATTCTATTTCAGTCCAAGAGTTTCAATGTTTGAGGAGGAAAGCTGTGACCAGAGATAGAGAATGAAACTCTTCGATTGAAGAAGATGTCTGTTGAGAAGTGCTGGCCATTACCTAGGTCAGACATCTGGTCTGTTTAAAAAAAATTAAAACGGAAACATTGCCAGACGTCTGATTAAATATGTCGGATGTCTAACACATTTATATCCTGTTAATTTCTCTTCTTGAGCATGTAAAAAGCTTTTTAATAGTTTGTATGTGCATATGCTTGTAAAGACTACTCAAGGAGATTGTACATATCATCTACTTAAGACATTAACAGAATATACTAACATTTCGTAATATAATGATCCTTGTGTTTATCTTCAAGTCTTGGTCGTGAAAGTTTTCAGGCATATGGATGATATATGTACCTACATATATTACATGCTAGTGATTACATAGTTATTGTCATCGAAATCATAGAATAGAGGTTCTAACATTGCATGCAACAAGTTTATGTGCTTGGCCGGATGTGTGCCACCCTTCAACTCTTTCATTCTGGAAATGTTAAGGTACCTGCAGATCGCTCCTATCCAGTTGCATCCCAACTTTTATGCTTTCATCCATGGGACTTTTCATCTTTTTATGAACGTTCTCTTACGTCCATCGTCTCCTGAAGACATTAGATATATTTATAATTTCAGAAGCTGGACAGGAAGCCCTTCATACATCTTTCTTGAATCCTCATCCAAATGCCAAGTCTTAACGGGTGCATGGAACAAGCTCTCCCAATTCAAGCACGAATGGTTTTATGTACGATGTCCTCCTAGTTTCGCAAGGAGATGGTTGGAAGGATGTGAGCGTTACTCCCATCTTCATCTTTAATTCGATGATCCACGTTGTAGTTTCTTTTAACATACTACATCCCCATTTTTTCAGGTGTTCATCCTCGACCCAATGGCATCAAATATTCTAAGGCTGTTATTGCCATTCGCACAACTCTTATTGAAGATTGAGAAATTAAACTCCTTGTTATAGATGAGCTGCTTTCATTCTTTGGTCTATCGAAAGTCGACCATAAAATTGGACTTCCTGGGAGAAAAGCAATCTCAAAAATCATTGCCGAAGGAACGGTAGAAAGAAGCGACCCTGTGGTGCCCCTTGTGAAGGAACTTGGGAAGATATCGAAAAGGGTGAGATCAAAGAATCTGAAGATGTTGGGCCAAGAAGCAAAGATGTAGGCCTTGGAAAAGCGTCGGTAGTCAAAGCGCCACAGACCATGCAAGTGCAAACTCCCCCGAAGAGGAGGAAAATTTTGGTATACAAGCTGCAAAAGAGTAAGGCCAGGGTAAATTTGGAATTCGTCATAACCCCTCTTGAAAAAGAGTCTTCTTCCCAACAAATGGAAAGCTCGTTAAAGGGACTCACCAATATTCTGATTCTAGAAGATATATTAGATTATGACTTCCTTAAATATCAACATCAAAGGGCTCAACTCTCCCCCCAAGAGTGGCAAAGGTGTGCAACCTTCCAATAGAGGGGAGGAAACTCTGATGAGTAAAGCCACCGTTACCAGATTGTCAGGTGGAAGCACTAGGACACTCACAAACACTTGCACTCCACTATACACTCGTTTGTTAATTCTTTAGGCTACAACTTTTAACATGCTTCTATTTTGTTCATTACAGGTGCAATGTCACATTCCCATGCTTTCGACTGTCTTCGGGGTTCTTTTACTTACAATCATTCGAGTCGAGATTTCGAATTCGAAAGACGCAGAGACAAAGATGACGAGCAAGACAAAGACTATTATTTTCGAGAGTCTTCTTCTACATCTTGATGGAAGTCTCAACCATATGCTCCTTGCCATGATGATCAACCAAGTCTTCCCGCTCATAGTGGACATAAGCCCTCACACCGAGGTACTCATGCTGTTGTGCCTTATGATTAACATTCTGGGTCGTTAATTTCAAGGCAATCATGTGAGTGTTGTTCCGATAAGCGTCGATAAGCACTCGCTTGTTGCTTCTAATCTTCTTCTGCCGATTCCAGCTCATGATCCTCCTACAGTGGAAAAGTAAGATGAACTCAAAGATGCTTTTCCCAAAATCTTCTTTGATGGACTTAAGTTCCTCCCTTCCATACATGTAATTCCCAGAAGCGCCAAGGAAAGCTAACTAACATGCATGGATGATGTATTTGTTCAGCACGAATCATTTATTCATGAGACGACCCGACTTTCTACTCCCAGAAAATCACGACGTCTTGAAGAAAGAAAGGGATAGAAAAGAGAAAGAAAGAGAAAGAAGAACATAAACAACATCAGAGAACTTACAGCGGAACAAATAAAATATAATATATCACATAAAAATATTACATAGTATCTCATTATATTAGAGTACACAACTTAAACAAAAGATATTAGATAGTTATAAACATCTGTCTAATTCATACAACTCAAGTATACAAGATACAGACACAACATACACAGCGGAATCAATATATATCCAAATGTCGAAGCCTCCTGCTCCAAATCTCCTCCAGAATTCGTCAAGCTAACCTGATCCACTTGACTACTCATACATAATATGAGTACCCAAGAGTTTAATAAAACAGAAAATAAACACTCGGGTCAGACAGGGGTCTGGTGTGAGTAAACGGTTTAAAATTGCTTAACTTTAGAAAATCCTTTGAAAAGAAAAGGTATCACGTAAGACTTCCCACACATAAACATGGAAAAGTTTTTACCTTACGCTAACCAAATCATTTGATAGGAAATCCAGTGATATTATAATAGTGTCTAGGGTTTTCATGTAAATAAGAAATAGCCGAAATTGTTACATGATTAAATTCCAGCTACTAGCCACAAAAGTGGGTAATACAATCAAAACCGTAGGGTCTCGTAGGGAAAATGGGTTTCCATCAATGGCAGGGCTACTGGGGTACCGTCCGTCACAGTACGTGGCCTAGATCACCGTACCGAGGATTACTCCCTTCATCCCCTGCAACACAAGGCCGGAACCATCCCTTACTGGACAGTCCCGAACAAGACAACGCCGCAGTTGGCCGCGACCCAACTGCCCAAACAGCCGAACAAAAAGGGGCTTCTAGACAGGGGAAAATCTCGCTCTCCAGTGGGAGCTACCCACGAAGCCTTGCTGCACCTCCCCTGTTTTAGCCATTCCCGGTTGATGAGGCTTGAGGCTACGATTACCTTTATAGGACACATCACTTAGAATGCTCATCGTCCGCCTGACGATGTGCTGAAAGCATTCAATCCATACAAGTTCGTTCCGGATTCGAACGAAACCGAAGGCACTATCTCGTTGCACCCATTATTGGAATCACCCTCAGAGTCAACGACCATAGCCCTTACACTCTGATTCGCCATCTCGAATCTATAAGCACTATTCCGTCAAACTCATTACGGAATCACCCATAGAGTTATACTGACGTATAGCCCTTACACCTCGAGTCTTCACTTGCTCCACTTGGATTAACGACCTAACGTTTAATTGGAATCGATGTGGTTTTTGGATTCCAAATATGGAAACCCGATCCCGGTCTCACCGAAACCAAACGCCATTTTAATGTCCAAGTTGTACTTAAGGGTTTAAACAATTTAAACTTATATACAGGATGATATAAATAGATAGATGAATCATATATCTCAACAAATAATTCGTATCAACATTTATCTCACAAGCAGCATATCACAAATATCAGAGGCATTCAAATCATCCAATATCAACCAGTCACCCAATATCATTCAACATCCAATAAAAACCAATTAGCCAATATCAATCATCCATACAATAACAGAATTGATTAACTTTAATCAATTGGATTACTTAAATCCTTCTTCATTTATTATTCCAAATAAATAAATTAATCATCTCTAATGATCTTCTTTAATTAATCTTTCTTGATTAATTCAAGTAATTATCCTATCCATATTCAGTAATTTACCTTTAATTACTATCATTAATTACAATAATTAATGATCATTAATTAATTAACTATAATTAATTACATTAATTCTTAATTAATTACAATTTATTAATCATACTTAAATTAATTACTTTTATTAATCAACCTTGATTAGTATCATTAATCACATTAATTAGTGATCCTTATTGATTAATTATTCTTTAATTAATTAAATAATTAACTTATAATTAATCAACTCACTAATCATAATTAGTAATTAATTTGTAATTACTTAACTAAATTAATTAACTTCTAATTTAATTATTTTAATCCTTGATTAATTAATTCAATTAATTAATCCTTAATTACTTCATTGAGTAATTATTAAACAATTAGAAAAAAATAAATTCTTAATTAATTACTTTATTAATTAATTACAAATTTAATAAATTACATTTAGTAATTAAACTTAAGTTAAACTCATTCATTAGTTAAATAACCTTATTAATTAATTAACAAAAATAATTAAGTAATTAACTCTTAATCACTTACATAAGTAATTATCCCTAATTACTTTCATTAATAAATCTTAATTACTTCCTTAATTAATCCATCCTTAAATAATTCTTAATACTTTAATTAATTAATTATTCCATAATAAATTAATTTAAAAACAATTATATTAATTAATTCTTTAATTAATATCATTAAGTGATTAACCAATAATCACTTCAATTAATTACTCCATAAGTAATTACCATTAATTACTTTCATAAGTAATTAACTTCCTTAATTACATTCATAATTAATCATTAATTACTTTATTAAGTAATTATACTTAATTAATCCATAATTAAGTGATTATTAAATAAATAATTAACTAATCATTTAAAATTAATTAAACAACTAATCAATTAACATCTTATAATTCAAAATCCTAAATTTATTAAGAGAATATTAATCTTAATTAACAAATCATATTTATTAAGTATTCTCAATTTCATATCAGAATAATTTAACATTATTTGATTTTATAAATAAGTTATTTGAAACCGATTAAGCTAAAACAATTCAAAAACAAATTATTCAATTTGGTTTTAATATTAAAATCTTATCCTTATTTGAAAATAAAGGATTCAGAAATCAAATTCAAATTAAAAACACTTTAAGTTATCTAATGAAAACCTAGTTTTAAAATCATTACTTAACCTTTGATTAAATTTTTAAATTCAAAATACGCCTTTTAAATTGAAAACCAAAATGTAACTAAATTACTTCCAATATGAAATCCCTTTAAATAAATTTAAATTGGAATAAATTATATAATTTCAACTTATACTTTATAAATTTGATTATCATTAAAAAAATTAAAACAACAAGTTTAAAGTTTTTATTTTTATTCCTTTATAAAACTATTATCAGAAAATACCCTAGGGAAAAACCCGAAGCAACCCATCCTTCATCCCGAGTTAACCCCGAAGTAGCTCACATCCACCCCCCCTTCGAGTCAAACCCGAAGCTTACACGATCCCCTACCCGAGACTAAACTCGTCTTCCCCAACGCTCATCACTCCTGCACACGAACGTGCACTCGTGCACATGTCCACCACCCTCTGACCATTCTTGGTCGTCACGATCAACAGCAACGGTCGCACTAACTCCCCCGATCCTCAAACCAAACCCAGAACTCATTGATTTGAGCTCATACGAAATTGAGCTATTCGAACCCACCATTCAATTGCAGTCGCCAGTAAAACAATCCCAACACCCACGGCGCCGACCACCTTACGCCACCCCACTCCGGCTATGAGCTCCCACCACCCAAACACGACTCTACCCCAAAACCGAACGAGCTCGGTTCATCAAACTCGACGCACTGACGCGCCATTCCAGCTGAAACCATCAGTAAGCTTAAACCCTAATCTCTTCAATTTCCATCAAATTATACATTGAAAAAAATCAAAAGTATTTTTCTTGAAATCTATGACATATATACTAGCTTTGATCCAAGAATCAAATTAAATTAATGTACAGATAATCAAAAATCTGTAAAATCCCC
Source organism: Allium cepa (assembly GCA_030765085.1). Lineage (NCBI taxonomy): Eukaryota > Viridiplantae > Streptophyta > Magnoliopsida > Asparagales > Amaryllidaceae > Allium > Allium cepa. The sequence continues at coordinate 951,631,074 of CM060941.1, read as the reverse complement.
AATTTCATATAAGCCCCAAATTCATGATAATTACTCAATTAAAAATTATGATAGTAACATCTAAAATCATGATTCTTCATCACAATCCCATGCATGCAATCCAAATTCGATTTTAAAGCAATAAATTTTTGACCAACCTTTAAGTTTCACTGTAAAAAAAAATGAATATCCAATGCATTCAAAATACTACATAAATATTTTAGATGATAAATCATTTGTTTACAAACAAATTCAATCTACAAATCATTGTCCAATTTGCATCCAAATTCAAGTTGTTGTCTTAAACAGAAAGAAGACAAATCTGTATAAAACAGTATACATATACAGCATTCACCATTTTTTTTTCTCTTCTTTATTTTATTTACTTTATAACTTGCATGCAGGTAAACAAATATGCTCCATCTAAATCAAACACATTTACACGCAACATTCAATTAAAAACTAAATCAAATCTGTTTTTAAAATATAATTTACTCACCTGTATTATAAGCAGAGAAGAACAGAGCAGGGTTTAATACTTGTTCCAGGTTTGAATCATCTTAGATCTGAAAAATACTTTGATTACTTTTGAAAATCCCTTGCATGCTTAACCAATTTGATGCTTTTAAACTTGCAGTGGCTTAAAAGTGTTGAACTTTGAACTCCCCTCTTAAGATACAGGTTGAAGCTTTTCTTCAATTGCAGGTTGAATTGATGATATGAATAACATTCAAATATGTTATTTGCAGGTTGATATGAAGAATTTTGCTTTTAATTACAGGTTTGAATTGCCTTTAGTTTAGATTTCAGATTTTAAAAAGTAAATTTTCTGCTTTTAGTTAAGAAAAACAACAAAGAAAAGTGTTATGTTTTTTATTTATTAAAATTAAAGAAAGTAAAGTTTTTAAAATAAAGACACATGTAAATAAATCTTACACTTGTCATACAACACTTAATTATCTTACATGTGTTTTTAAGGTGATGTTAATATGTTACAAATGTCTTGAATATTTTTAATTAATTTTTCACTTAATTTAAATGTAATATAAACTTACATATAATTTACTTTATAAATACAAGTTTACCCTTAAAAGAAATATTCTAATATTAATAAAAATGCAAATAATTCTTATACATATATTTTAAAATCTAAAATATTTATATATATATATATAATCATTTATATTTAGGTACTTTAAAGAAAACAAAACTTTGTTTAAATCCTTTAAAGCTATCATATTTAAAACAACAATTATCTTATAGTTTTGAAAACAAATTTGAACATATCTTTAAATTAACTTTTGAAAAATATTAAGTTTTAAAACAAAGCTCCAATCTACAATATCCATATATTATAAATTATCAATGGATTAAATAAATTTCAAAATAAATCAAATTATAACATATACAAACATATATATTACAATTTAAAAATTCATCTTTAAATTTAAAACAAAAGCTCTTCTATTCACAATATATATCAATTGTATATATTATAAACAGAATAAAATCTGATTAACTTTGAAAAACAATTCTTATCAATATTACCATATTAAAAATTTATCAACCTTTAAAAGATTAAATTAGCCAAATTTAAATTAAAATTATAAAGAAAATTATCAAACCAGTTAAATTATCAACACAGATTATTAAATTTATATTGCCCAAAATTTCGGGTCGTTACAATCCTCCCCCCTTAAAAGAATTTCGTCCCCGAAATTTAAAAGCAAAGGTAATTTAATAACCCAGTACAAATTTTAATTTAAATTAGCAAAGCACTCTTAACAACCAGTTACTAACATCCATAGCAATCACACAATCAAACAAACTTAACTAATTATTCTGACACAAATCAGAATAAATCTCTAATTCTATCTCAAGTTTCCCAAGTATAAACCACCGGAAGACTCGCTCTACAAAAGTCAACAAACTAACTACACAACTAAAATTCAGAACTCCACTCATCTCCAGATCCATCAATCTGAACAGAATATCAGACTACTCTCAAATCCAACTCAACTTCCAAATCCAACTGAACTACAGATTCAACAACCAATGATGAATCATACACGTACTCCCTCAGAGACACGTGTTACAAAATGATTTCCAGCTATCCAAACTTGGCAATTCAATCTTATTCTATCAAAACATAGATAAGAAATCTCAAATGCCTCAAACTAGCCAACCAATCTTATCCAATATCTGTTCTCTTAACCAGAGAAATCTAACAACACTGAAGTCTCCAACTTCAAACACCAAACTCCTTATCTCATATCTGCAAAACTCAACAGACAATCCAAGGCTGCCAAACTTCTTCCTGATCAGCTCAACCTATGCTGATACTTCCAGGAACAACTAGACAAAAGCAAAACAGTTTCTAAATCCTATTCAACAGAAAAGCCTTCCAACATCCGTCGAAATCCAGAACTCAAACTCTATTACTCAAGCAATAGAAAACAGAACTTGCTTCCATCCTTGCATAGCAGCTACCTCGCTTCCGCTGCACAACTCTGATTCTAAAATAGATGAGAATACTGTTGATGAACACGAGTACAAACTTATCCAATATATCCGGAAAACTTTTGTTCATCAAATCGATAAAAATCTGAGTGACTCATCTGACTTAGTCACACAACCTTATAACAGAATCCAATTTAAAAGGTAGATCAGTCCAATTCCAATTCCAAAAATATCTGAGTTGCTACACCAACTCTGCTTTCTCCAAGAACCACCCAACTATCAGGCTAACTACCAAAATTACTTCCGGAATCAACACAGTATGGAACTCAACTCTAGATGCATCCAAACTTCAGAATACTCCAGCAGCTCCTATCCACATGAGAACACTCAGCCTCAAACAAAAGAATGCTCAAGAAAAATTCCCAAACTAATCACAAGTCACTTTTGCGATTCTACCTAATTCAGATTCCAAATAAAACTGTCCCCTCTTTACCCATTTAGAGCAGCTTTAACTTTTCCAAACAAGGTTAACCTTTCAAGAAAACATTACCATCTTCAGCCCGGACTGCCGAAAGAGAACCACAAAGATTCCTGGACCATCAGAGAAACAAACCACACTACTGCTCCCAAACTCTACCTCGATGATACTGCAAAGCTAAAAGATCTCCTCGACAGCACACCGAACACTTCCGAGCTGCACTGCTACCACAGCTAACCAAAGACTTCAGATCTAAAGGCTCTCCGAACTCCAAAACTATCCCAATCCACACAACGGACTTCCGAGATGGCAGACATCCCAAAAGAAACTCGGGCTCCAAACCAAGCATCAACATCTCGCACTCCTTAAGAAATAACAAATGAGACCTCGCCGAAGCAAAACAACTTATAGACCTTAGTCTCATATTCCAAAACAGCCAACCTCCTTACTAAAGATCCAAAAAACTTCTACACAGTCGAGTCTTTCATGCAGCAGGTAAAGACTGCTCCTCAACTACTACTAAAACTGCTTCATGAGAAAACACCTTCAGAAAATATCCAAGGATACTGCATCTTATCACGCAGTTATCAGGATATCATCACTTATTTCTGCACTTCCGACAAATCCAAACTCAAGAATAAATTCGCTTACCCGATCGAAATCCAAACTTATATTTCAAAGACAAACTCCGAATCTTAAAAAGATTTCATTCGGATATCAGAGAAATCCTTACTCCAAACTACAAATCTTATTCGAGACGGTATTAGGTCTACAGTCTCGACAAAAACTTCCAACCTCAAACATATGGACCTCTTCCATTAGTGGTAGTCGTGTTACACACACACCACTACTCCATCTATCTACCTTTAAAACTTATGTTGGAAAATCCGAACAGATAACCCAACCTACTAGGTAGATACAGATATATATATAGTTATAGTTATATATAAAAATTACAAGTACGCTCTCTCAAGAAAGACACTACTACAGAGCCTAGGTATTCACTCAACCTACTGCTCCCTAAAGAAAGATACACTTCAGAGCCTAGGAATTTACTCAGCCTAATGCTCTGATACCAAATGAGACGACCCGACTTTCTACTCCCAGAAAATCGCGACGTCTTTAAGAAAGAAATGGATAGAAAAGAGAAATAAAGAGAAAGAAGAACACAAACAACATCAGAGAACTTACAGCGGAACAAATAAAATATAATATATCACATAAAAATATTACATAGTATCTCATTATATCAGAGTACACAACTTAAACAACAGATATTAGACAGTTATAAACATCTGTCTAATTCATACAACTCAAGTATACAAGATACAGACACAACATACACAGCGGAATCAATATATATCTAAACGTCGAAGCCTCCTGCTCCAAATCTCCTCCAGAATTCGTCAAGCTAACCTGATCCACTTGACTACTCATACATAATATGAGTACCCAAGAGTTTAATAAAACAGAAAATAAACACTCGGGTCAGACAGGGGTCTGGTGTGAGTAAACGGTTTAAAATTGCTTAACTTTAGAAAATCCTTTGAAAAGAAAAGGTATCACGTAAGACTTCCCACAAATAAACATGGAAAAGTTTTTACCTTACGCTAACCAAATCATTTGATAGGAAATCCAGTGATATTATATAGTGTCTAGGGTTTCAAGTAAATAAGAAATAGCCGAAATTGTTACATGATTAAATTCCAGCTACTAGCCACAAAAGTGGGTAATACAATCAAAACCGTAGGGTCTCGTAGGGAAAATGGGTTTCCATCAATGGCAGGGCTACTGGGGTACCGTCCGTCACAGTACGTGGCCTAGATCACCGTACCGAGGATTGCTCCCTTCATCCCCTGCAACACAAGGCTGGAACCATCCCTTACTAGACAGTCCCGAACAAGACAACCCCGCAGTTGGCCGCGACCCAACTGCCCACGCAGCCGAATAAAAAGGGACTTCTAGACAGGGGAAAATCTCGCTCTCCAGTGGGAGCTACCCACAAAGCCTTGCCGCACCTCCCCTGTTTTAGCCATTCCCGGTTGATGAGGCTTGAGGCAACGACTACCTTTATAGGACACATCACTTAGAATGCTCATCGTCCGCCTGACGATGTGCTGAAAGCATTCAATCCATACAAGTTCGTTCCGGGTTCGAACGAAACCGAAGGCACTATCTCGTTGCACCCATTATTGGAATCACCCTCAGAGTCAACGACCATAGCCCTTACACTCTGATTCGCCATCTCGAATCTATAAGCACTATTCCGTCAAACTCATTACGGAATCACCCACAGAGTTATACTGGCGTATAGCCCTTACACCTCGAGTCTTCACTTGCTCCACTTGGATTAACGACCTAACGTTTAATTGGAATCGATGTGGTTTTCGGATTCCAAATATGGAAACCCGATCCCGGTCTCACCGAAACCAAACGCCATTTTAATGTCCAAGTTGTACTTAAGGGTTTAAACAATTTAAACTTATATACAGGATGATATAAATAGATAGATGAATCATATATCTCAACAAATAATTCATATCAACATTTATCTCACTAGCAGCATATCACAAATATCATAGGCATTCAAATCATCCAATATCAACCAATCACCCAATATCATTCAACATCCAATAAAAACCAATTAGCCAATATCAATCATCCATTCAATAACAGAATTGATTAACTTTAATCAATTGGATTACTTAAATCCTTCTTCATTTATTATTCCAAATAAATAAATTAATCATCTCTAATGATCTTCTTTAATTAATCTTTCTTGATTAATTCAAGTAATTATCCTATCCATATTCAGTAATTTACCTTTAATTACTATCATTAATTACAATAATTAATGATCATTAATTAATTAACTATAATTAATTACATTAATTCTTAATTAATTACAATTTATTAATCATACTTAAATTAATTACTTTTATTAATCAACCTTGATTAGTATCATTAATCACATTAATTAGTGATCCTTATTGATTAATTATTCTTTAATTAATTAAATAATTAACTTATAATTAATCAACTCACTAATCATAATTAGTAATTAATTTGTAATTACTTAACTAAATTAATTAACTTCTAATTTAATTATTTTAATCCTTGATTAATTAATTCAATTAATTAATCCTTAATTACTTCATTGAGTAATTATTAAACAATTAGAAAAAAATAAATTCTTAATTAATTACTTTATTAATTAATTACAAATTTAATAAATTACATTTAGTAATTAAACTTAAGTTAAACTCATTCATTAGTTAAATAACCTTATTAATTAATTAACAAAAATAATTAAGTAATTAACTCTTAATCACTTACATAAGTAATTATCCCTAATTACTTTCATTAATAAATCTTAATTACTTCCTTAATTAGTCCATCCTTAAATAATTCTTAATACTTTAATTAATTAATTATTCCATAATAAATTAATTTAAAAACAATTATATTAATTAATTCTTTAATTAATATCATTAAGTGATTAACCAATAATCACTTCAATTAATTACTCCATAAGTAATTACCATTAATTACTTTCATAAGTAATTAATACATTCATAATTAATCATTAATTACTTTATTAAGTAATTATACTTAATTAATCCATAATTAAGTGATTATTAAATAAATAATTAACTAATCATTTAAAATTAATTAAACAATTAATCAATTAACATCTTATAATTCAAAATCCTAAATTTATTAAGAGAATATTAATCTTAATTAACAAATCATATTTATTAAGTATTCTCAATTTCATATCAGAATAATTTAACATTATTTATCTTTATAAATAAGTTATTTGAAACCAATTAAGCTTAAACAATTCAAAAACAAATTATCCAATTTGGTTTTAATATTAAAATCTTATCCTTATTTGAAAATAAAGGATTTAGAAATTAAATTCAAATTGAAAACACTTTAAGTTATCTAATTAAAACTTAGTTTTAAAATCATTACTTAACCTTTGATTAAATTTTTAAATTCAAAATACCCCTTTTAAATTGAAAACCAAAATGTAATTAAATTACTTCCAATATGAAATCCCTTTAAATAAATTTAAATTGGAATAAATTATATAATTTCAAATTATACTTTATAAATTTGATTATCATTAAAAAATTTAAAACAACAAGTTTAAAGTTTTTATTTTTATTCCTTTATAAAACTATTATCAGACAATACCCTAGGGAAAAACCCGAAGCAACCCATCCTTCATCCCGAGTTAACCCCGAAGCAGCTCACATCCACCCCCCCTTCGAGTCAAACCCGAAGCTTACACGATCCCCTACCCGAGACTAAACTCGTCTTCCCCAACGCTCATCACTCCTGCACACGAACGTGCACTCGTGCACATGTCCACCACCCTCCGACCATTCTTGGTCGTCACGATCATCAGCAACGGTCGCACTAACTCCCCCGATCCTCAAACCAAACCCAAAACTCATTGATTCGAGCTCATACGAAATTGAGCTGTTCGAACCCACCATTCAACTGCAGTCGCCAGTAAAACAATCCCAACACCCACGGCGCCGACCACCTTACGCCACCCCACTCCGGCTATGAGCTCCTACCACCCAAACACGACTCCACCCCAAAACCGAACGAGCTCGGTTCATCAAACTCGACGCACTGACACGCCATTCCAGTTGAAACCATTAGTAAGCTTAAACCCTAATCTCTTCAATTTCCATCAAATTATACGTTGAAAAAAAATCAAAAGTATTTTCCTTGAAATCTATGACATATATACTAGCTTCGATCCAAGAATCAAATTAAATTAATGTACAGATAATCAAAAATGTGTAAAATCCCCAATTTCATATAAGCCCCAAATTCATGATAATTACTCAATTAAAAATTATGATAGTAACATCTAAAATCATGATTCTTCATCACAATCCCATGCATGCAATCCAAATTCAATTTTAAAGCAATAAATTTTTGACCAACCTTTAAGTTTCATTGTAAAAAAAAAAATGAATATCCAATGCATTCAAAATCCTACATAAATATTTTAGATGATAAATCATTTGTTTACAAACAAATTCCATCTACAAATCATTGTCCAATTTGCATCCAAATTCAAGTTGTTGTCTTAAACAGAAAGAAGACAAATCTGTATACAACAGTATACATATACAGCATTCACCATTTTTTTCCTCTTCTTTATATTATTTACTTTATAAATTGCATGCAAGTAAACAAATATGCTCCATCTAAATCAAACACATTTACACGCAACATTCAATTAAAAACTAAATCAAATCTGTTTTTAAAATATAATTTACTCACCTGTATTATAAGCAGAGAAGAACAGAGCAGGGTTTAATACTTGTTCCAGGTTTGAATCATCTTAGATCTGAAAAATACTTTGATTACTTTTGAAAATCCCTTGCATGCTTAACCAATTTGATGCTTTTAAACTTGCAGTGGCTTAAAAGTGTTGAACTTTGAACTCCCCTCTTAAGTTACAGGTTGAAGCTTTTCGTCAATTGCAGGTTGAATTGATGATATGAATAACATTCAAATATGTTATTTGCAGGTTGATATGAAGAATTTTGCTTTTAATTACAGGTTTTAATTGCCTTTAGTTTAGATTTCAGATTTTAAAAAGTAAATTTTCTGCTTTTAGTTAAGAAAAACAACAAAGAAAAGTGTTATGTTTTTTTTATTAAAATTAAAGAAAGTAAAGTTTTCAAAATAAAGACACATGTAAATAAATCTTACACTTGTCATACAACACTTAATTATCTTACATGTGTTTTTAAGGTGATGTTAATATGTTACATATGTCTTGAATATTTTTAATTAATTTTTCACTTAATTTAAATGTAATATAAACTTACATATAATTTACTTTATAAATACAAGTTTACCCTTAAAGGAAATATTCTAATATTAATAAAAATGCAAATAATTCTTATACATATATTTTAAAATCTAAAACATTTATATATATATATATATATTTATTTATTTATAATCATTTATATTTAGGTACTTTAAAGAAAACAAAACTTTGTTTAAATCCTTTAAAGCTATCATATTTAAAACAACAATTATCTTATAGTTTTGAAAACAAATTTGAATATATCTTTAAATTAACTTTTGAAAAATATTAAGTTTTAAAACAAAGCTCCAATCTACAATATCCATATATTATAAATTATCAATGGATTAAATAAATTTCAAAATAAATCAAATTATAACATATACAAACATATATATAACAATTTAAAAATTCGTCTTTAAATTTAAAACAAAAGCTCTTCTATTCACAATATATATCAATTGTATATATTATAAAACAGAATAAAATATGATTAACTTTGAAAAACAATTCTTATCAATATTACCATATTAAAAATTTATCAACCTTTAAAAGATTAAATTAGCCAAATTTAAATTAAAATTATAAAGAAAATTATCAAACCAGTTAAATTATTAACACAGATTATTAAATTTATATTGCCCAAAATTCCGGGTCGTTACAATTCACTTGGTCGAGAAAGTCTCTAAAGTCTCCATCGAACTCCAACATGAAATTTATCGCCCTAAGTTGGAGGCAATTCATGACTAGGACATGATCAAGCATCAGAACACTGAGCTGCTTGAGTATAAAACCTAACTTGTAGAGGCAGAGAAGAACATGAATAAAATAGCAGAGGTGGTAAATCGCATGGAGACTTCGCACAAAAAAGAACTGGATATGGCACTTCATCGCAGTGGCACTCAGGCCACAAAAATGAGCTCTTTAGCTCGCTGTGTTGAAGTGCTTGAAAAATTATTAAATAAAGAGAGGGAGGAAAACAACAAGGCACAGGAAGAATCATAGAGATACTGCGAGGAGATCATTGAGGCAAGAAACTAAGAATGAAGCTTGACAAACAACAAAGCCTTTAAAAAAATATCCCGTGAGGTGGGTAGATAAGAAGTGCTCGAAGAAGCTAACTCTTAGGTAGAAGCTAATATAAAGTCCGGTAGAAATAAGGTCAAGAAATTGTTCGATCTCCTTATCGTCAAATATAACGCAAAAGTTCTTCTTCATCGTGACTTGACCATTCTAGGCAAAGCTATCTTGAATCGCTTGTTGAAGACTGGGAGCTTATTACCAAAATCAAGAAGGTAGAAGCAGGAGTAGTAGAGCTTAATGAAGAGCTTCTCATGCAAAAGGTGCTTTGGGGAAATGAGCTGTATGATCTGACCATTGCAAAACTTCAATTCTTTAAGGCTCCTACAATAGCTAAAGAAGGAAAGGACTTTGTTGGATCTTCTGGAACCGATCTCAAGGTTCCTCCTCCTACCCAAATATTTGGAACATCATCATTTCAAACCGCGAAGAAACAGATCGGCTATGATTCGGATAGACCCGGCCTTGCTCCATAAATGCTATTTCCCACTCTCGAATGAAGTACTCCGATGACCATTGAGAGCCAACCCGATGCTAGTATCGCACTAAACCTTTTCGAGTTCAAAAAGTTGTTGTTCCGACACATAACGGCCATTGTCTAATGTTCATGTCTTAACAAATTTTTGCAGGTTACCCCAGTCTTGAAAAAGCTCCTAGAAGCGATGTCACCATAAAGCAACAAGAGAAAATGATCAAAGCACTAGCTGCTGTAGATATTCCGGGGCCCGATGACTATGTTAATTGGGCATTTGACGAGGACAAGCCCAAAGACCCATCTCTTGTTGGGGAACTAGATGACGTAATGATCACCGGCGCTTCGGGGCACACTGCCATGTTCAACATGAAGAAGCAGATTGAAGAGGTAGAGAAATAGAAGCACGAGGTCAAAGGTGAGCTCGTTGAGGTGGTGGTTGGAGATCCTAGTATTGTGCCTCTACAAGTCACTCTACACGATGGGACAATTCTTATTGAAATTCCTCCTTCTTCTAGTGTCTCCTCTAAGGCCAGCAAAAGGTCCCAAAAAATACGCTCAACTGATTCTACTCCAGAGAAGACGAAGAAGTAGAAGACATTGAAGAAATAGGTAGTGCTTTGTGTTATTGTACATAGTTTGGATAATTTAGATGTGTATTTCTTTTCTTATTAGTAAATGTACGTATATGAACCCCGAACTTTTGGAACAACTTGTAACGAATTTTTGAGATAGTGAATAAAAGCTTTTATTTTTTGATTAGTCATCATGCGAATCATTACTTCAATAGTTGAATGGTTACTTCCCATTTCATGTAATTTTAATAATTTTCACGGGTCTCGCTAATAATTCACTATCTCCATCCCAAGGCTTCTCTGTAGTTGTTGTACTAAGTCGTAAGCAGCGCTAAGCCAAAACTGTAATGAACTATTATGTCTCGCCTTTAGCAATTCAAATTTTAGCCGTTAATTTGAGATTGGAACTCATGGGATAGAGAACAGTTGAAATCTGTCCATCCACCCATTTAGCTTATGGGTTAGTTCGTGGTTAGGGGACATCGAATTTTTCCATGGGTGATCAGTCATACCTGAGTTACCCATGCTTTAATTTGTGCTCCGAGGACTTAGTGTTTTTCTCATGGGCAGTCATGTTTCCACCAAGTTGTTTATACTTAGTCCGCAATCACAGGACTTAAAGTTTTCATCGTGGGCAGTTGTGTTTTCGCCTGCGGCCGCCATTTTTCCACCAAATAGTTAATACTCTAGTCTACACACCGGGGATTTGGAGTTTTTATCATGGGCAGTCATGTTTTCACCCGTGGTAGTCGATTTTCCACAAAATGGTTTATACTCTAGTCCACACTCCGAGGACGGAGTTTTTATCATGGGCAGTCATTTTTTCGCCCATGACGGTCATCTTGCCGACAAATGGTTAATAATCTAGTCCGCACTCCGGGGACTTAGAGTTTCTATCGTGGGCAGTCATGCTTCCACCCGTAGCAGTCGTTTTTCCACCAAATGGTTTATAATCTAGTCGTCACTCCATGTACTTAGAGCTTTTGTCATGGGCAATCGTATTTCCGCCCCTGGCAGTCATTTTTCCACCAAATGGTTTATACTCCAGTCTGCACTCCAATGACTTAGAGTTTTTTCCGTGGGCAGTCGTAGGTAGCCTGTGGCAATCGTTTTTCCACCAAATGGTTTATACTCTCGTCCACACTTGGGGACTTAGAATTTTTATCGTAGGCAGTCGTGTTTCTCCCCGTGGTCATCATTTTTCCACCAAATGGTTTATACTCTATTCCACACTTTGGGTACTTAGACTTTTTGTCATGTCCTCATTGTCAGTGACCTTTGTTCCTTATTGTGAATACCACTCTTTGTTCGTCTACGTGAGTCGTCAATTAAGAAAACTTAAGAGGATCACCTTTTTCGATCCCATTGGGGATGGTATAATTAATCGACTTCAAACTCCTTGAATCTATTCATACATCACACTTATCGATATCAACCAGTTTCGTTATATACGTAGCATAAAATGCAATAAATGATAGCCTTTGTGAAGGGGGCTCAAGATTTTATTCATCATATGAAAAGGAACAAAATAACTTGTCTTATTACACATCAAAAAGATCAAACATTAAAGTAAATGTCGAATGCAACTGGTATTGGAAAACAAAAGAAATATTTTAGGTGAAATAGCATCGTAAATACTCCCTATTCCATGCTCTTGGAAGTTTGGCACCATCAACAGTCACTACTTGAAAGTTCCTTCTCCAAGCCACATTCAGTGACGTATGGACCTTCCTATGTCGAACTCATGTGTGATGGGACTGGGAAAACTCATTTCAGGATAAGATCACCAACTTCGAAGGTTCTTGGTCGAAATTTGTGTTGTAATATCGGGCGATTCAATGTTGATATGAAGTTTCTCTCAAATCGGCCTCCTCGTGCTTCTCATCGGTAAAGTCCAAAGATTCCAATATAAGATCTTGGTTGGTTCTAGGGTCGTAGTAAGTCACTCGATGATAAGGGACTATGAGTTCTATTGGAATAACTGCTTTGGTTTTGTAACCAAGAGCTAATGAGTATGGCAAGTTATGGACCTATGAGTGGTCCTGTAGGTCCAAAAGGCCATTGGAATTTCATCCAACCACTTGTCTCCAGCCTTCTCCAAACTCTTTTTTAGAATATATTTGATAATCTTGTTTACGGCTTCGATCTGTCCATTCGAGTGAGGGTGAGTGACCGTCGCAAACCTCTTTTGAATACAATTTCTCTGGAAAAAAAAATTAAACTCGGCACTATCAAACCGAGTCCCATTATATGTCGTGATGGTTTATGGAAAATCGAAATGACATATTATGAACAATGAAGTTGATAATTTTCATGGTTGTAATTATGGCAAACAGCTCCAGCTCAGCCCATTTGGTAAAGTAGTCAACCACGACATTCTCGTACTTCATGCTACCTTTAGAGATTGGTAAAGAGCTGATGATGTCGGTACCCTACATATCGAATGGCCATGGACTGACCATTTGTCTGATCTCTATCGACAGGGCTCTTTGGACTTTCGTATATATCTGGCACTTACCATACCACTCTCACATAATCAGCGGGCACCTCGATTCACAGTTGGCTAATAGTACCTATAACGGAGTATCTTCTTTGCTAAAGTTTGCCCTTGGTGTGATTGCCACATTTCTCCTCATGGACTTCTTTCAAGACATGCTTTATCTCCTCATGGGCGATACACTGGAGTAAGGGAACGGAAAATCCCTTTATGTACATAGTTCCTTCTTGCATAATATACTGTGAAGTTTTACCTAGGACTTGTTGCTTTTAGTTTCTCTTCTAAGGAAAGATTCCATGCAACAAGTATTCTTGAAAAGAGTCATCCATGATTCACTTTTGGGGATCACTTCCAGTACTTGATGAGCTTCCATCGTATTTATGCTCGGGGTATGCAATGTCTCGACTGGAACCAAGCCTATTGTTCGCATCACCAGCATCGCGAACTTGCCAATGAATCGGCTTCTCTATTCTACTCACGTAGAATAGGGGAAATGTCATAATATTCTATATCAACCAACAGCTCCTAAATTTGGGTAAGATATGGGGAAAGTCATTGTCTCTTAGTTTGATATTCTCCTTTTACTTGATACACCACCAATTGTGAGTCGTAGAAGATTTCAAGAGACTTTACTTCGAGCTCTCTAGCGAGTTTCAGCCTAGCGACCAATGCTTCATACCCCGATTCATTATTTTTGGTAGGAAAATCAAGCTTCAATGCGTAGCAAATTGACCAAGATACAAGAACAATTCCAGCTTCAAAAGATTGATCATTAGATGCTCCATCGGTGTACAGCTTCCATCATACAGTAGGGATTACACCACCCTTTAGGGGCTCATTCGGCACGATAAACTTTGTTATAAAGTCTGCCAATGCCTGTCCACGTATAGCCCTTTACAGTAGATATATGATGCCAAACAAAATGAGCTCGATGTTCCATTTAAGAAACCTTCCAGACGTCTCAGTTCGCTACAGGACCTGTCGTAACGGTTGGTCGGTGTAAATGTTGATTGGATGTGCTCGGAATTTTGGGCGAAGTTTACACGGCGTGATTAGCAAGCAGTATGCCAATCTTTTTAATCTTTGGGTAGTTTCTTTCTACACACATAAATCATTTAGTGACGTAATACAATGACCTCTAAATCCGGTTCTCCTCGTGAATCAAGGCGGCACTTATAGCATGCAACGATACAGCCGAGTAAATATACAACTCCTCGTAATCTACCAACTATTACAAGACAGGGGCCTCTCTAAATGATCCACCGGAGCTCGGAATGCATCTTTGCAATTTTGCATTCACTATAAATTCCTCTTTCCTTTCCTTATTAGGTCGAAGAAAGGAATGTGTTTACCAATGCCCTGGAAATGAATCGAATCAATGCAGCAACAATCCCGTTTAGACTTTGCACTTGTTTAATGGTTCTAGGTGCTTGTATATCCCGAATGGCTTGAATATTTTATGGATTGACTTTAATTCCTCGAGCATTGACAATAAAGCCCAAGAACATCCCTGATGAAACACCAAATGAGCACTTTTTAGAGGGTTGATTTTCATGTTATAGAATCGAAGTATATCGAACATCTCCGCAAAGTGTCGAATGTTGTCGTTTGATTGTCATGACTTCATGAGCATATCATCCACATAGACTTCCATCGTCCTCCTAATATGATCCTAAAACATTCGGTTAACCAGATGTTGATAGGTTGCTCTAGCGTTCTTTAACCTGAACGGTATCACTATATAACAACATAAGCCAACATTCGTCACAAAACTGGTATGTTCCTAATTTGGGACATGCATCGGGATTTGATTATACTCCGAGTATGCATCCATAAGCGATAACAATTTGTGCCTTGCAGTTGAATCAACTTGATGATCAATTCTAGGTAGGGGAAAACTATGTTTAGGGCATGCCTTGTTCAAGTTCGAATAGTCAATGCACATTCTCCACATCCCAATCTCCTTCTTCACCAGCATGGGATTAAATATCCATTCGGGATAGAGGGCTTTGCGAATAAAACCTTAACTTTATGTTTATCCACATCCTCTTTAAGAGCGACGAATCTCTCCCAATCCATGTCCCCGTCTTTTCTGTTTCACTATTATATATTTCAGATCAATGTTTAATGCATGGTTCGCAATGGCAGGCAAGATACCACACTTGTCAGAACGAGTCTAAGCAAATACATCTAGATTCACTCAAAGGAAATCAGTAAGTTATCTCATCATCAAAGGGTTGAGTTGCAATCTAATCTTCAACACCCGTGATGGGTTGTTTGGCTGACTGTTATATTAATCGTCAGCTCAGCCAGCATCGCCTTGGTCTCCTTAGGTTCATCATCATCTCTCGGATCTATATCTCTATATAACCGACTGTGGTGGCTAAGCCAAGGCTTAGGCGCCATTTGTCAATCTTCAGTAACTCGGATGTGGACAGGCTTGTCCACACTTTTTCCTTTCTCTTTTCATTAAGCCTTCCTCAACTCATCCATATAACAGGCACGTCCAGTTGCTTGATCACCACGCACAACACCTACCTTATAATATGTCATAAATTTCAAGGTCAAACACCATGGGGCAAGAGCTACCCAAAATTCAGCCAGGGTCGGACGGCCTAGAAAAACATTGTACGGTGAATCAATGTCCAAAACAATGAATGACATGATCCACGTCCTCCTACATTCAACTCCCCCAATTCAACCAGTAGTTCGACATAACCTATCGTCGTGGTAACCACTCCATTGAAACTATGTATTCGAGCTTTAGATGGTTTAAAATCCTTAGCGTCCATCCTCATTTGATCGTAGGGCTTCTTAAAGATAATGTTTACAAAACTTCCCTAATCTATTAAAATTCTTCTTACTAGAGCAGGGCCAATCATGGTTGAAATGAACATCAGATCAATAGTGAGGTAATCTACACGATCGGTTTCCCTACTCCTGAATAATATATAATCGATTATCGTATGTTGTTGCTTGGCCGGAGCTCCGTTCTCCATATTCGAACAACATTCAAAATCCACGTGTCTCATTATGCTGGTATAACGCTCCATTTCCTGCCAACTGCTATCCAAAAGGTGCAGTCCACTAACTATCGTGTTTATTACAATCTTCCACCAGCTTGTGCAGTCTCCTCATCCCTACACGGAGCTTGTTCGCAGTTAGGGTCAGATTTCCCCTGTCCGTCGTTCTACTGATCTTTCACAAACTACTGTAACTTCTTCTCCTGAATCAATTTCTCAATGGCATCCTAGAGATGCTTACACTAGTTCATATTGTGCCCATAACATTCATGAAATCGACAATACTTCCCGATTTTCTTTTGTGTCTCCGTCGACTCTTTCAAATGCGGCTTCTTATATTGAAAAGTATTATAGGTAGACAGATAAATGTCTCCAAGGATGCATTCAAAGGTGTATAGCTATCAAACATAGGAAACCTGGGCTTTTCCATTCCAGTCTCAGTTCCCTTCACCACTTCTATTTTGTTGATTCGGATTGTTTTGAACATTGACCTGAGCCTTCTCGAAACTCTCATCAGACTACTTTATTGCAATGTTTCTATGTACCGCTTTCCCACTTAGCCCTAGTGCATTAAGTTTTCTAGATAATATGGCTTCCTTCTTCCTCATAAACCAGGCATCCTTTTACTAGAAACAATCCAGCATGGCCGCTGGTTTTTTAGCCAGCCAATCGTCGAACTCGGATTTGGAGTCAATCCCTCTCATCATAGCCATAAGTATCGCATGGTCATTTAGGTTACTAACTTCAATGGCAACAGCACGAAATCTCTACAGGTAGTCCTTCAGTGATTCCCCAGAGCCGGGATTACGTTGGACAATGACATAAACATCTTTGGGGAAAGTAGTGTGAATCCGGAATTGCTTCATAAACCTTGTTGCCAGTTCATCGAAGCTTGAGATTGATCGTGTGGGTAATCTGGTGACCAACATGGTGGCGATCCCAAAAAGAGTTATAGGGAAGTGTCTATATTTGGTGGCGTCATTCACTCTTACTAGGTCCATCAACTATTCATACCTCATGATGTGCGGCCTGGGGTCATTTTTTCCCTCATAGGCAGGCATCATAGGCATGTCAAATCTTCTAGGATATTTTGCATGTAAAACACTGTCAGTAAATGGGGTGTGGCTTCTCAAGACTCCCCAATCATCATTTGTCCATCCTTGGTTCACCCTAACCGGCTGTCTAACCAAGCCGATAAATCCGGTGTCTGGACGGGTGATGCCTAGTGGTGGTCGAACTCGACCTCATGTCAATGTTCCTATCGGTGTTTACGGGCCATCTCACGCCTCCTTGGCCTATCATCCTCCTAGTGTGCGCCATGAAAATTCACGTCATCATCGTCCCGGAGATGTAATTGGTCAACATCCAAGTTTCCGAATCCAGCATGAGCATGACTCTCTAATTGCACTTGAGGAGCAATCCTTCTAAATGATGGACGGTACTCATCCCAAGGAAGGGATCGGCACCGATCCATCTGAGAAACCATGTTGGTATGCCAAGTGTTGCTCCGATATCCCCATTCGCGCTGCTTCAAATCTACGATGCCTACTACTGTGATGCTCATCCGACGAAGTTGAACTATTTGATGTCGAGTAGGAAGCAAGATCCCTTCTGGCGCCTTGGCGCTGCTGTTGAGCAATCTAGTTCATCAAGTTGGCATTAGTCTGGATTTTCTCGTTCAGCTGCCTATGACACTCCATCAGCTCTCTCATCAAGTTATTGAATTCAGCTCTAGTGATGGAATTAGCGGGGTTCTGGATTTCAGCAGGCTCCACATTTACATTAGCGGGCTGGTTGCATGGAGCCCCTTGTTGGATGCTAGCGGTTTTGTTTGCATCAACATTTTGAGAAGTAGATTGGGTGCGTCTCACTATTTTGGATTTCTTTGCTTAGATCTTTGTAAATCTGAGTAGTATGTACTAGCTTTTTGTAGATGAATCTGGATCTCCTTCTGGGGATTTCTTCAATCCAGTAGCAGCAAAGGTGATCCTAACTGACTTAGAATCAAGGTTCTCAGTAAAAGCACCAAAACGTTTGCAACCAAATTGGTCCCAAACACCGAAGAACGGATTTAAGTAGTGAAACAAATGAGGAAATTAAATGAAAACTGAGAGAAACACAGAATATAAAGGAAAATGCAACAGAAAGCAGAGACAACAGGATTTGTAGTGGTTTGGCATTGATTGTCTATGTCCACTTTGAATATTCTCTTTATTTCTTTTCAATTAACTTGATTACAATTAGAAATAGCAAGAAACAACAGGAGTTCAAGAAGTAATGGAGGAGGTTGATTACAATAATGGTGTCTTCTAACTAACAGCATAAAAGTCCCCAGAATGGCTCCCTATGTTTGTATTTATAGATGAAGGTGACCTCCAATCTGATTGGAACTCCAGCAACTGGACCTTCTCGACCAAATGGGCCCATCATAGGGAAGGCTAGGCCTAACTCTCAATGGATAGGGATTGGTACCAATGCCTCCATGTGTTGAGTTTTGGCTAACGATCCCTACAGTAGCTTCCCTATGCTCTAACATGATGGTGCTTTAAATATCATGACGTTTGGATATGCAAAGCTCTAGTTCTTGTAGCCTTTTAGCTCGAATCTCAATCTGGCTAAGGGAGTGCTGATCCCTCCTGGTTCTTCAACATATAATCCATCCTCGATGAGCGAGCCATGCCGATCCATCCCTCTCGAGCAAACTGTGCCGATCCATCTCACACAAACCATACCATGTCGATCCATCCTTTACAAGCGAGCCATGTCAATCCCTCTCTCATGATCAACAATATGCTGACCCTTATCTCATAAGTCACACTATGCCTTATGCCGATCCATCCCTCATGAGCGAGCCATGTCAACCCCTCTCTCATGATCAACAACATGCCGACCCTTATCTCATAAGTCACACCATGCCTTATGCTGATCCCTAAACATCTCCACCCAAGTTGACTACCTAACCAAGTGATCATACCGATCCCTATGGCCTCTTCATGTTTCACCAAACTATATACTATCTCATTTATATCTATCATCCACTATGTCGATCCCTATCTATAAGCTAACCCCCATCTTTCTAACATCTCGCATTTTCCATCTATCTACTCCATTCAATCCAACCTCTGTACAACTATTCGGACTTTATATGTTGGTCATGCAGTCGTTGCCCCATTATCATCCTTCTCATCAACAGTCGAGACTGGTCTACTTGATCAGTCCAATATAACCAGGTCGTGACACCGTGTAACACTCTTAAACTCGGTACCGAGTTAAGGAAGCTCGATGAAATGACTCCAAACATGATAAGCACACTTAGAGGAAGCTAGAAAACAACCGGAGAAGTTTTATCGAAAATGGGACTAAGTCCTTAACTCGGTACCGAGTCAAGGGTTTGAGTTGATACCGAATTAAGGATTCTGACAAGTTAAGGATTTTGATTTGATACCAAGTTTAATGCCAAGTCTTGACATCTTTATGTTTCTATCAGGTGATCCACGATTCTTCCTATGCGTATACATAAAGTTTTGCAAAGTTTCATAGAACTAGTCGTAAGAAATGAAGACTTGATGGTCCAAACCATGGAATAACCCAAGTCATGGAATGGTAGTAATCAAAACACATCCATAACCTACCAAATTACATTGAGGATATCTAGAAGAAGCAAAGAGTTCGAAACAAAAGGGTTTAGCCATGTTATGGAAAAGGATTAGACTCAGGCCCGAGTCAAGAGCTTGACTCGGTATCGAGCCAAAACCATAACTCGGGTTGTCACTGTATTTCTACACCACCTTCTGCCAGCCTTTGCACTTCTCTGATAGTAGGCTTCTGGTCCGATTGGACTGCTACCCCCATAAATACAAACCATAGATCTAGCAAGAAAGGAGCTGGTTTCTGCCGTAGAAGCCCAGTCCTTTCTTCAACTCTTATCTCTACTCCATAGTCACCAAGCTAGTTCCTTTAAGCAATTCTAGGACTTAGAATCTACCCAACACTTCTACTAATGACTAATTCTTCCTCAAGAACCTTGATATCTTGTTCAAACAAGATCAAACCAATAATCACAGCTACAAAGTGGACATAGGATTAGTTGATAGCCAAACCACTATAAAAATCTTTGTGTATCATTTAATTTATTTGTTATTTTCTATTATATTTGCTCTGTGCTAGCAGGGTTGACGCTTTCACATAATACTCTACGATGTCAATCCATTTTTTGGGTTAACATTTTGGTGCTTTCATTGATAAAACTGATCCAGGCTTAGATTTAGCTATCCACTTTAGATTAAATAGATCTAGAAGTAAGATTTAGAAAGGTTACTTTGAAGAAGCTGAAGATTTGCTACTCCAATAGCTCCCAAAATAAAGTCTGCATTCAGGATATCAACGGGAGCAGTTATTGGTGGTGATGAAAAAACACTTATCAAACTAAAGTTAATAAGGCAAACCCTACTCCAAGCTATTCTTCTCACCAAGAGGTTGTCAAAAGAGGAGAACTCAACCAGATGGTTAACGAGATTAACTAGAAATGAATGGTAGATAAAAAGCTCTCATAGATAAGATTGATGCTTTGCTAACACTGCAGCCATCAAGTTCTCCACCAGCTGGGCAAGAAACTGCAGCCCCTATGGAATAGGAGAATTGCTTTATTCAAGGCATAAATGGGAGGAATGAATAAAAACTGAAAGAGGTAGCTAGTGGAGCTGGAACGGTTATTATAGTGGTGATGGAAGTTTTCCTCTTACCAGAAGACAACCTAGTGATGCTCCAAATCTTGGAGTGAATACTCCTCACTCCTAAAGCGAACAACGCAATGCTTGTTTCTCACTCTGAAGGTAACATGCAACTTGATGGTGATGGAGTAGAACTAATTTCTAATGTAAATTGGATAAACATTGAAAATAAAGTCCAAACTGCAATGATAAGGCTGACCAGACATCAACAGAACTCTACAAGTGTGGTTCTCCCAGAGAATGGAGAATCTGGGCTTCAGTTGGAAAACTGGGACCATTTTTAGAGTCAAATAATTGGCGTAGCCCTTGATAGTTTACCTTAATATTATCAAGCCAGCGAAGACTACATTGTTGACATGGTAAAATGGTTGGTGAAGGAAAGCAGGAAGAATGAGGAGTGTGGTTCCACACTAAGCCGAACCTTGTTCATTGAAAATGTTCTAAGAGAAGAATATCCTCGAAAATTCATCATGCTAGATGGCCATCGTATTACAGAACAACAGATCTTAGACAACAATAATTTCTTAGAAGGTCTCGCTTCAATGTGGTTCCCGAGACTTCCACTGAAATCCATTTCCACTTTTGACGAAACGGCAAAGAGGTTTTTGAGTAGTTCAGGCTCCATTCTACATATTCTAAGGACATGATGCCTTTATCTAGCCTGTCACAAGGACCTATAGAATCACTAAAGGGCTATTTGACTGATGGAACCATGCTCTTGCAAGCAAATATTCCCATGCACATCCATAAGCCGCCAATCGCTTCTTGAGCTGATGGAACCAAGCTATTATAGGCAAATCTCCTTGTGCAACTCACATAAGCGACACTTCGCTTTCGGAGCCAATAGAATCATACTCTTACAAGAAATCTCCCTATATGCACACCCATAAGCCACACCTTTCTACTTGAACCGATGGAATTGTGTTCAAGTATGCTCCACTCTTTTTCTGCTTGAACTAATGGAACTAAGTTGAAGTACGCTCCTCTTCTTCCCTGTTTGAGCCAACAGAACCATGTTTAGGTATGCTGCACTTCTTCGCTGCTTCAATTGATGGCAATGTGTTCAAGTATGCTCCAGTTCCTCGCTACTTAAATCATTGGAAGCTTGTTCAAGTACATAATATTCCCATATACTACAATCCGTGCATCGCGCCTTGAGTTGATGGAACCATGTTCTCGCAAGCAATGCACACATCCCTATGCAATTGAGAAAGTACTTTCTAAATCTCCAAATAAGAAGTATAGACTCCTGAACCACCAGATCGATGGTAAAAAATGATTCCAATTCTGTAAGTACAAATGTTGCCCTGAAAATGCTAAGAAACCTTTCTATTTTCTAGTTATCGGTGTTACCTCAACGACACCGAGAGGTTGTCAAATTTTCTAAGTATCGATGTTGCCCCAACAACATCGAGAAGGTTTTCAATTATAGGATAATGGAAAATCAATCCTTGCTTTCAAAGAATCAACATTTCCCCGACAATGCCAAATATTCTCCTACTCTCAAGTACCAGTGTTACCCTTGCAACACTGGGGAGCAATCTGACATTATGAATACCGAAGTTGCCCAAACAATGTTGAGAGATCTTTTCAAATACAAAATTTAAAGAAAAATTTGTCTAGCCACCTAAGCGTCGATGTTTCCACGGTGACATTGGAAATTCCAGACCATCATATCGGCAAGAGAACCAAAATCCTTAGAACTTATTATGGTCCAGAAAAAGGCAATAGCATGAAGAACATACCATTACCTAGAGATAGAAAATAACAGAAAGAAATTACTGTTTCCTAGATATATGCAATGACAGAGGTCATTTCAAGAATCAAATCATTAATGCATCAGTTTTTAAAGACAGAAGCAGGTGCTCAATTGAGTTCTCAAAGTCTTACCTAGAAGAATTCAACATAGCCCGAAGACTGGCGATGCCCGAAGGTAATAGCTCATCTTCCAAGAATCTGATGTCGTTCGGAGACTAGCGATGTCAGAAAGGGTAACCCTCAACTACCATAGATTTTCCGCGGCTTGGACATTAGCGGCTCTTGGAATAATGAGCCACGCAAAGACCGATCAGGTACATTAACTCTTGCTTGAAGAAAACCAACCATTTTCCAAAGACAAATAATGATAAGGAGAGAACACTCAGAATCGAGCAATCAAACCATCAATTCACGAAGGTCGAAACCGATGAATAAGGTAGATATCCGTAAGAATGTTGTCGCCCCAACAGAATGCATATGGACTAGAACAAGCAAGGATAATTATCATAGATTACAGCCAAGCACTACCAAACTTTATCGATCCACGATCAAGATGGGAAGAGTGATGTCATATGACTCGCTCACGATGTCTATTATTCTATAAGGGCCTAAAATGCAGCACTTGTGAATAACAGGTTTAGCAAATGGCAAATTGCAACAAAAGCCGGTTGGAGGAAATTCAACCATATGTGAATAAAAATAACCATGGAATTGGTTAAACAATGGCCCTGCATCGCTAAAGGGAACGACTGATAGTTATAAACAAAGTTAAGTAACAAAAATGCCTGAGACTCTCGTTCTTCCAAAATATGGCATGGCATAGAGTTAGGCAATGTTGAGAAAGTAGCCACACTGGGTTAAAAGAAATCTACCAGATTATACAAGATCATATGAATGATTCGATTCCAACTTGCAGGGCTTTAGTGCTATCCTAAGATTGGCAGCACTATGGAGAGACTCCTATGATCAAATCATTAAAGTGCTAGCTTTCGGAGATTGAAACTAGTACCCAACTGGAATACAATAACACCGAGTCGATGCAAAAATTGACTCAAATGCCGGATCAACTGAAAAATTTATCCTTGCCTTTTGAAAACCGACATTGCCCCGGTAATGTCAAGAAGGCCTAAAACAGCCCGATCGATGGAAACTCGATCCAAACCTCATAAGTATTGTGCTTCCGTGGTAGTGCTGAGAAACTCCCTTATCTCATAAGTATCAGTTTTTGGCCCCACACAGGGAAACTTACAATTTTCTAAGTAAAACGGTGTTGCCCAGCAATGATAAGTCTATTTTTTTAATACTGGCGTTGCGCTGTGTCCCTGGCAATGGCAGGAAAACTTCAAACTACAGGGTCAACGAAAAACACTCACAACAATAAATCATTGATGCACTACCTTTCAGAGATAAAAGTTGGTACTCAATTGAGTTTCTACCCATGTCTTCAAAATATGACTATTACCCAAAAGATAGGTGACAACGAGAAGACATAACAATTTGTCGGCCAATAGAATTGTTTGGATCTTTATTATAGGAATCAACCGCTGCCCAGAGATAAGGTAGCATCTGTAACAACCCGCATATTTATCGATTTTTTTATTTAAATATTTTATCGTTCGTCGGATTTTGGTCCGAAAAGCTACTTTTTGCATACGGTCAAATTAAGACTCGGGACTACTCCCATTGAGTTCAAAATGACGTTTGCGACCTTTTTGAGTATAAGCTTCGATATGTTTGGAGAAAGTTGATTTTTGCTACTTTTTCCCGCTTATGACTTTGGTTTGGGCTGAGCCCAATAACCCCACTTATGTATTGTTAACTCCCCACTGCTAGCGACCTAACTAATGAAGCGACCTAGAAGTAGTTGCGACCTAAGGAGGCCACGACCTAAAAAATAGCGGCGACCTAAAGGTTATAACGACCTAAGAAGACTCCACGACTTAAAAATGGCTCGATCTAAAAAGGAGAACTACCTAAATATGTTTCGCGACCTAAAGGAGGCCGCGACCTATGAAGCTCCGCGACCTAACAGAAAGCTGCGACTTAAGGAAGGAAGCGACTCAGAAGATGTTTCAACCTATCAAGCTTCACGACCTAACAGAGAGCTGCGACCTAAGAAATGGGTTGGCCTAAGAATGAATGCGACCTAAAAACGGTCTCGACCTATGAAACTCCGCGACCCAGGAATACTTCGCGACCTAAGGGGAGTCGTGATCTAAAAGACTCCAGTTATAACTATGGGAAAAGTACTCGCGACCTAGGATAGGCCGCTAACGACCTAAATGCCTGAGTAAAGAAGTGACCTATACTGTGCCGCAGGGGATAGGTCGCTCACGACCTAGGACTTGTGCAAACCAGCATGCATGTTCTTGTGAAAGAGAAGGCAGTGCATCTTAGGTCAGTCACGACCTACGACCTAACTTAGGTCGGTCACGACCTACGACCTAACTCCGAAAAATGCCTATAAATACGACCCTAGTTCCAACTAGAAGGGGACCTTTTGGCTCATTCATTTCAAGCGCCGTTACTCTGTTGCATTCTGAACTACTTCAACACCTTCAAGGAACCTCACGAAGAAATCGAACGTGTCTAACATGTGTTCAAAGATTTGGATCAACATTGAAGTTTAGGCTACTTGTTCTAAGTCACTTGAAACTCAAAGTGTGTTGTAATCAAAGTGTAACTGCATTGACTTGTAATCAAATTGTCAATAAAGATATTCAAAGTGGACGTAGGCTCTCTCTTAAGCCGAACCACTATAAAATTGCTGTTGTTTACTGTTTTTTCACTATTATCTGCTTATAATCTGTTCTCGAGCTATCGGGTGGTGCTTTCACAATCTCACTTCATACACCGGGGTGTTAGCGTTCAAATTTTAGCGTTAACATTTTTGGTGCTTTCACTGAGAAGGTCGAACTCAGGTGAGTTATCATCATTGCTTCACAGAGGTTTGTAGAGAGAATTTCCTTGAAAACCAGAAGTCTATCCGAGATTATGGCTCCTGGAAGGAAAAGTAGATCTGTCAGATCTGGGAATTTTCAAGAGGGAACCTCCGCTTCCCCTATATCGAATCAAGCCACTCCAACTGTCGGAGTTACAAAGGCAGAGCTAGATGCTGCGATCTTAGGGCTGAACCAACAGATAAATGCCCAAAATGCACAATTCGAGGCTCAGAATGCCCAGAATGCCCTAATTCTGAATAGGTTGAACGATTTGCTTGGGGAAAACCGTCAACCGGCAGATAATGAAAGGAATTTTGCTAGCAACATTCATGATGCTGAAGAAAGAAATGCTCCTGAAAGGGCTGCTGGCCCCTTTGAACAAACACTTCCAGAGGTTGGTGGATCTAGAACTCGACATGATGAGGAGTATCTTTCTGGAATGGTCCGGCAAATTATGAAAGAGAGTATGCAGAGGGTTGAAGACGAGAAAGAATGGGGTTTCGCCCCAAGTAAAACTCCATTTACTGAGAAAATCTTAAAGGCTGAATTCCCAAGGAAGTTTGTCCCTCCAACCATTCCAGCTTACAAGGTGACAAGTGATCCAAACGAATTCTTATACAAGTATGATTGGCACATGACAGGTGCCAGAGCCTCTGATGAAATAAAGTGCCGATATTTTCTTGTGTATCTCGAAGGTGTAGCTCTGCTTTGGTTCACCAAACTTCCAGTCCGATCTATAGATCAATTTTCTGACTTAACCCGGAAATTTAAGGAGCAGTTCAGATTATATGCCTCAAAAGCCAAGGATATCATGTCACTGTCAAGTTTGGAGCAGAATCCAGGAGAGACTATCAGATCTTTCTTAAACCGATTTAATATAGCGCTAGCTGAGGTGGACAATGCAGAACCGCGAATGATATTGACTTATCTGATGAAGGGTATTGACAAGTCGAGCGAATTTGGGAAATGGCTAAACATGAAGGAACCAAATTCCCTTGAAAAATTCTATAAAAAAGCAGATGAATTCATACGCTTAGAAAGCCGCCCCGTACCGGTAAAGGCAGTGTTGGAAAAAGCTGAAGATAACACTGTTGCTCCACGCAAGAATGAATCTGTAGGGAAAAATAGGGAAAATAACAATGGGAAGAAGCAGAGTAATCTGAAGAAGCCCCGATCCTTCAAGCCATCAGAATATACTCCTTTATCAGATACGCCGGAGCGTATCTACCTTGCCACTAAAGATTCTGTTGACTTTCCTAAACCTCCTCCTCTAAGGACCGGGAAAAAGGCTATACAGAGTGGGAAGTTCTGCCGCTTCCATAATCAACCCGGTCACGAAACCGACGAATGCCGCCAGTTGAAAAATCTGATTGAAGAGTTACTAAGGGAGAACAAACTGCAGCAATTTGTGAAAAAGAATAGCAACAATCCTGCTTCATCTAGTCAGGGGCAACAGGCTCCTACTCATCAGCCTAGGACGAGTGAGAAGGCTGCAGGGCATGAATCTGGAAGGCCCATTATTAATGTCATTACAGGAGGACCTCACCCAGCAGGCAGAAGCTGGGGTGAGATGGAAAGGTATACCCGAGCTTTGAAGTATGTACCGACCGAGGAAGATGTATTCGTTTTGGAAGGTGCTATGCCCCTGAAGCAACAGAGAACTTTTGATGATGATATTGTGTTCAAAGCTAGGGATTCCGCAGGTATTGAAGCTCCTACCTTGGATCCCTTAGTCATCTCGGCTGGTATCGGGCCAGCTATTGTCAGAAGAGTTCTCATTGATTGTGGCGCATCCTGCAATATCCTCTTCAAGAAAACATTCGACCAAATGAAGATCCCTATGATGATGTGCAAGCCTCATCGCAAAAAATCGCTGGTTTCACTGGGGAGCCAAAGCAGCCGGTAGGAACCATTGATTTGTTTGTGGAACTTGGAGAAGGAGAGAGAAAAGTGGTCCGCAAGCAAACTTTTGTGATTGTCGACGAATTTTCTGCTTACAATGCTTTCCTTGGTCGTCCAACTCTGGCAGCGTTCACAGCTGTTCTTGCCCCGTGGTGCCTCACTATTAAATTCCCTACAGACAATGGAGTAGGAGTTATAAAAGGGGATCAAAATGCTGGGCGAGAATGTTATCTAACGGAGCTACGAGAAACCAGAAAAAGAGAAATGGGAAAAAATGCAGCAGCCCCAGTCCGCATCAAAGAACCAGCCTAGTAGCAATTACAGGGCGGACCCTGCACTGGCGAGCACAGCGGAGCAAGGAAAGAGATGGATCCTAGAAAAGTCAGTGCAGGGGAAAATAGAGTGGTACCAGTGGAAACGACAATACCAATACCTGTTGACCCAAAGGACCCAAACAAGGTGTTGAATGTGGGTTCACAACTTAATGTGTCAATTCAGAATATTTTAATATCTTTTTTAAAGGCAAATCTGGATGTTTTTGCTTGGACTCATGCCGATATGTGCGGAATATCCCCAGAAGTTGCAGTACACGCACTAATTATTGATCCAAAATTTACACCTGTGAAGCAGAAAAGAAGGACCCAAGGTCCAGAAAGGTCGGCGGCATTAAAAGAAGAAGTTGATCGGCTCATGGAGAATAATTTTATCAAAGAATCTACCTATCTGAATTGGGTATCAAATCCAGTACTAGTTAAGAAAGCCAACGGAAAATGGAGAGTATGCATCGATTTTTCAGATCTAACAAGGCCTGCCCCAAAGACTGCTTCCCATTACCCAGAATCGATCAACTGGTAGACGGAACAGCGGGACACGAATTGTTATCTTTTATGGATGCTTACTCCGGATATAACCAGATCATGATGCATGAGCCAGATCAGGAGGACACGAGCTTCATCACCGACATTGGTCTTTACCGCTACAGAGTTATGCCCTTCGGACTGAAGAATGCAGGGGCAACATACCAAAGACTTGTTAATGCTATGTTCAAACCGCAATTGGGCAAGACTATGGAAGTCTACGTCGATGACATGTTAGTAAAGTCTAAGAAAGCAGCGGATCACATAGAACACTTAGCAGACATGTTCACAGTCCTCCGAAAATACAGAATGAAGCTCAATCCTTTAAAATGTTCATTTGGAGTGGAATCCGGCAAGTTTTTAGGTTTCATCGTGAGCGCTAGGGGCATTGAGGCTAGTCCAGCTCAAATTACTGCATTAAAGGAAGTCAAAGCTCCTAGAACAAAGAAGGAATTGCAAAGTCTCAATGGAAAAGTCGCCGCCTTGAGTTGATTCATTTCCAAAGCCACAGATAAACGCATCCCGTTCTTTGACGCCCTAAAGAAAGGAAAGAAAAACTTCGATTGGACTCCCGAATGCCAAAAAGCCTTTGATGAATTGATTCGCCATATGGAAACGCCTCCAATACTTTCTAGGCCTGGCGATGGCAAGGATCTTCTTATATACTTGGCAGTATCATCTCATGCTTTAAGTGCAGCGCTGATACGAGAAGACAAGCGGATTCAACATCCAGTTTACTATATCAGCAAAAGACTCACTGGGGCAGAGATGAATTACTCTAAGTTGGAAAAACTCGTCTATTGCCTACTAATTGCATCTGGGAAGTTGAGGCAATATTTTCAAGCTCATCCTATCAGAGTCCTCACTGATCAACCTTTAAAGCAAGTCCTGTTTCGCCCTGAAACTTCGGGTCGTCTTCTAAAGTGGAATATTGAACTCAGTCAGTATGACATCACTTATCATCCCCGAAAAGCAATCAATGGACAAGCTTTAGCGGATTTCATCGCAGAATTCACAGATAAGGGTAATAGTGAGGAGGAAACGGTCAACGATTCCCCAATCCAATGGAAGTTATATGTCGACGGTGCAAGAAACGACTACTGTTCTGGAGCCGGAGTTGTACTTGAGACCCCTGAAGGCCGATCATTATGCTATGCACTAAGATTGGAATTTCCTTCAACAAACAATGAAGCAGAATACGAAGCCCTTATCGCTGGCTTAAGGATTGCTAAAGAATTAAACATCCGAGCGTTACAGATATTCAGTGATTCTCAGCTTATTGTATGCCAAGTCAAAAAGGAATTCCAAGCAAAAGGGGGGAATTTGCCCGCCTACTTGTCAAAGGCTTGGGAACTCCTGGGTGATTTCGATCATTACATGATAAGTCACATTCCTCGAGAAGAAAACATGAAAGCAGATTCTCTCGCAAAGTATTCTAGCACAGGCGAAGCTCAATTTCTAGGGTTAACTCCAGTGGAGGTCCTGTCGACTCCAAGCATTGATGAAATGGATATCGATTGGATCATGAGTACGTCTCAAGAGCAAGAATCATGGATGACTCCGATAACAGAATATCTGCTCAATGGATCTTTACCAGGGAACTCAAAAGAACGACAAAAGCTACTGAGAAAAGCCTCTCGATATATAATCCAGGATGGCCGATTATACAGACGGGGATTCTCAATGCCATTACTTCGATGTGTATCCATGGAAGAGTCCAAAGCAATCCTAGCGGAGGTACACGGAGGAGAATGTGGTGATCATTCAGGTGGCCAAACATTAGCAAAGAAAATTCTCCGATACGGATATTTTTGGCCAGAAATTAATCGAGATGCAGCAGAGTATTCCCGAAAATGTGACAGATGCCAAAGATTCGCCAAAATTCCTAGAGCACCTTCCACTGAACTCACATAGATGGTCAGTCCATGGCCGTTTGCAATATGGGGGACAGACCTTGTAGGACCGTTACCAACTGCCAAATCTGGAATTAAATATGTCATTGTTGCTGTAGATTATTTTACTAAGTGGGCAGAAGATGAACCACTGGCTACTATCACCTCAAAGAAGATGATAAGTTTTGTGACTAGAAACATCATTTGCAGATACGGTGTGCCTCAAAAAATAATTACAGACAATGGTACTCAGTTTGAAAGTGAAGAATTCCAAGATTTTTGCAAGCGATTCAAAATCCGAAAAAGCTTCTCAGCAGTGGCTCATCCGCAGGCAAACGGGCAAGTGGAAGCCGTGAATAAAATTATTAAGTCAACCATCAAAAAGCAACTTGAAAGAGCAAAAGGTGGTTGGGTCAATAAGCTACCACTGGCACTATGGGCATACAGAACCACTCACAAAACTGCGACTGGGCACACCCCGTTTTCATTAGCATACGGGTCAGAGGCAATGATTCCGGTAGAAATAGAGGTCCCTTCACATAGAAGAATCCATTTCAATCAAGCAGAAAACGAAAAGCTACAGCTTGAAGCGCTAGATCTCCTTGATGAAAAAAGAGATGAGGCTAATCTCAGAATTGCAGCTCATCAGCAAAGGATAGCCAGACATTTCAATTCCAAAGTTCGCCAACGCAACTTTGAGATTGGAGACCTAGTCCTGAAAAGAATTATGACAGCGACAGGTGTGTTTGGGCCAAATTGGGAAGGACCATATGTCATAGGTCAGAAGCTTCTTGACGGCACATTCAAACTCACTACTGTTGAAGGAGATCAAATTCCAAGGGCATGGAACAGCAATCATTTGCGTCCATACTTTACTTGAAAATTTTGTTGAAATATTGTAAAAAGAATTATGAATGTATGATTCTTGTAATTGAAGGCAATTGTAAAACTTATGCAAGTAAATAATAAAAATATAAAGTGGATGTAGGCCCAATTTCCTGGCCGAACCACTATAAATCTTGTGTTCCTTATTATTGTTACATGTTTGCTTTATTTTCGATATAAAAAGTACATAGAATGTATTGCTGAAATGTCGATTTAAATTTTTGCAGACAATGGAAGTGAAACTTGCACATAATAAGACCAAGTGATTCTCGCCGAATTTCAAGTCACAAAAGCTCCGAATTCAAATCCTAGATAGGAAGTACTTCAATTAAACGGCCTATGATCTCGACAGAAACGGGCCTTTGCTAATAAATTGAGATCGTTTGAACAAACAAACATCCAATTAAGAAGTTGATGCTCGTTCTCACGAACTTGCCTGACAATGAAGTACACTTCCTTGGATTAAACAAGTTACTTGTAAAAAAAAAGAGAGGATCGCTGAAAAGGCATAAACAAGTGGACAAGGGAACAACCAAAGCCATCATCGGCAGCACAAGTCCTCTTCGGAGGCACAACTCTTCGGGGGATAAAGACCTTTAATGGGTCATACGCCACAAAAAAGAAAGTTCTCTACTCAACAAAAAAGATTGGAGGAGTCATGACCCTCCAACCATGAGAGAGTAACTTCCAGGCGATGAAAACCCTCTCTGAAGCACATTTCACCAGGAGTTGAAGTGTAACAACCGCTCTTCGAAATTTCACTTCACCAGAGTTGAAATGCAATCAAAATAAAAGCCCTCTCTGAGGCACATTTCACCAGGAGTTGAAGTGTAACAACCGCTCTTCGGAATTTCACTTCACCAGAGTTGAAATGCAATCAAAATAAAAGCCCTCTCCGAGGCACATTTCACCAGGAGTTGAAGTGTAACAACCGCTCTTCGGAATTTCACTTCACCAGAGTTGAAATGCAATCAAAATAAAAGCCCTCTTCGGAGGCCCATTTCACCAGGAGTTGAAGTGTAACGATCGCTCTTCGGAATTTCACTTCACCAAAGTTGAAATGCAAAACAAAATAAAGACCTTTCTGGAAGTCCACGTTTCACCAAGATTGAAATAAAACTTCCAAGTGTTGAAATGTGAAAAGACTTTCTTCGAAGGCACAACTCTTTGGAGTTACACGTTTCACCAAGATTGAAATAAAACTTCCAAGTGTCGAAACGTGAAAAATCCCTCCTCAGAGGTACAACCCCCTCCCGGGGACACAATCGAAAAGAAAGACCTCTTCGGAAGCCCGCGTTTCACCGAGATTGAAATAAAACTTCCAAGTGTTGAAACGTGAAAAGGCTTTCTTCAAAGGCACAACTCTTTGGAGGTACACGTTTCACCAAGATTGAAATAAAACTTTCAAGTGTTGAAACGTGAAAAATCCCTCCTCAGAAGTACAAATTTCTATTTAAAAAAAATATATCCTCATCAAGGGCATACTTTAACTTTCAAACGAAGAGTGATTTACCTATTCTAGAAAATAACCTTCCTCAAAAAAAAAAGGAAGAAAGTTAAAGTACCCTTCAGAGGCCCGTTTTACCACATAGAAGAATTCACTTGGCAAAATGCGTACGTAAGCAAAAGAAAAAAAAAGGTGATTTCTTCGAAGGACAAAGCGTAAAAACTTATATGAAGGAAGTTGTACTCTACGAAAAATTTCTTCAAAAATGAAGTAATTATTCTTCAGAAAATAAGAGTGCAAGTCCCCTCAAAGTATAAAATATTGCAGCAAGCTTATGGTATGGGGGCAACATGGTATAGTTACATACAAAATGGTATAGCTACATCGGTAAAGTACGCTCAAACAACATACCACAAGTTCACCGCAATATCATATAAATAAACTTGTGCAAAAATGAATAATAAATGCATTCTCAAATCCAAACAAGAGTCTGTACAAATAAAGGATCAATTTATTCAATTGCAGATACAGGTTTCAAAATAAAAAAGCCGGGGCCGGTGCCTGCACAACATCCGACCATTACACAAAAAAGGAATCAAAAAGCCCGAAGCCCGACTCTTCACTTCTTCTTACCACCTTTGGACCCTTTGCCCGGCCGAATGATTAGCTTTTCAGGTCTATCTATAGGCATAAGGGAAGAAGGAGAGGGAGGTGCAACCGGTGCAACTTCCGGTTCTTCTTCAGTAGCAATGATTTTCTTCCCCCTCCTCTTCGATGTTCCGTGCTTCTTTCTTCTCTTCGAAGAAGACTCACTCCCTGGAGTAACGAGAGCGGACAAAACTACGTCATCAGAAGGAGTCCGCTCCGGAGAGATCTCGCCTCCTTCAAGTCCCTCGTCTTTCTGCTCTTGCGAAGCGATAGGGTCATCCAAGCCATGAAGAGCCTCAATTTGCTCCTCTTGTGACCCGGGCTGTGAAGCAGAAGGAGGAGTCACCTGAACAGACGGAGGAGGGATAACCGGAGGAGGTGAAGTCTGCACAGCACTTGGTGTTTCAACTGCAGAAGAAGAGAAATTAAAAATATTAGTATCTCCCCAAAAGAAGGGAGATATGGGTTCGTTGAGATTCAAGAAGTAATCGAGAAGCTCATCAAACTTTTGAGGAGCAAGCAAGCGATCCACCTGAATCGGACCAATGTCAAAATTACCTGAAGATGTTTGCTTCGTTAGTTCAATCTCATAATTTTGAGCCCCGATATCTTCCAAAGCCTCATCATCAGTAGGGGTAATTACCCCAGTTCTTGTAGGAGGCAGCGAATGAGCACTGGAACCTGTAATGTCAACTTCAGAAGAAACTAAAGGACATTCAGAAGTGGTAGGTGGTATTTCTTTTTCAGAACGTTCCCCTTCCGCCATTCCGGCCCGCACTCTGGCGAGTTGCTCTTTTCCCTTGGCAAGAGCAGCGCGGGCATCATCATCAAGATAATGCTCTTCAAGAGCTGACTCAGCGTAGCCAGCACCTTTGCCACCGAGCATATCGAGTGCTGCCTCCCAAACTTCAGCTAGTGTAATTTCATACTTAGGGCCTAGAAAGGCAAGGCTGCCACGCCCCAAAATGCTGTGCAGATAAAAATCAAATAATGTGGAGCCAATGTCAGCTTTGTTTGCTTGATGGGCCTCTTCGGCCGCGAGTTTACCAGCAACAGCCTCGTCACGCTCCTTTTCGGCCATAGCAAGTCGAGCTTTTAACATCTCTATCTCCAAGCTTTGAGAGCCGGTCTGTTCTCGCAGCTGTAAAGTTTCAGCGCGATATTCTTCTATGACCTTCTCCTTGTGTGTAAGCTTATCTTCGACTGCCCTTTGACTGGCATGCGCATCTCGTACTTGTTGCTGAAGCATGCTCTCCTTTTGAGAATAGGAAGTAGATGAAGTAGCTAATTCTTCCTTTAGCTTTTCTACTTCCGCTTCCAACTTTTCATTATAGGAAGCAATACTTCTCATTTCGGCGTCATGCTGTTCGAGAGTCTTCTGTCACTCAGCCTTATCATTCTCCATTGTGAGCATGGCCTCGAGATTGGCTCGGTTAACCCTCTGAAGCTCGTCGACAAGTTTTTGCCAGTTCGACATTCTTTCAATATCGGTCCTGACAGTATCAAGATTTCGCAGCATAGCCGATTTGTCGAGAGGAACCAAGTCGAGATCAAATCGAACCCCTCTCAAGCACCACTGAGGAAATCGACTTTGAAGAGTGGGAGGACCTTGCCCGACTTGGTATGCGGGACGGTTGATGATTGTTTGAATGTCGGAACGAACGGGGGCAGGAGATTGAGCAGGAACATGTTCAGAAACTGTCGGCATTGTTTCTTCAGTAAGTCTAGCCCGCTTGCTAGAAGAATCGTCCATGTGACCTTTACCTCTCTCATCGTGAGTCTTTCTTTTTTGAGTATCATCATCTCTGTGGGGAGGGCCATGTCTTTCTTGTTCCCTTCGGTGACGTTCTTCATATGCTCGTCTCTCGTCTGCTTTCCTGATGGCCCTCTCTTCATCGGATTCTCTGTAAGAAGGGAGGTAACGCCTATAATCATACTGGCTACGCCTCCCATAGCGCTGGAAATCATCGTAGTATGAGCTGCTGCGCCCCATTGGAGAATCTGGAATAAAAATAATAAGCTTTAGAAATCTTTAAAGCACAAAAAGATAAGTGCGTAGAAGTGATGAAAAATCCTAAGTGTTGTGCAACGTGTAAACTACACGCATTGAGTTACAAACCACTCTGTGGAATAGAGGTAGTGATAACTTGAGAAGGAGGAGTTGACATTTGTTGTAGAGAAGATGTCGCCTCGATTACAGAAGAGATAGTATTGGAAACATCATCTTTGAAAAGTTCTTGAGAAGTCACAATTAAATCGCTCAACCCCTCGAAAACATCATCACCATCATGTTTTTTGGGACTTGCTTTCTTGACTCCTTCGTTAGTAGATTTTCCGGAAGATCGTGGAGGTTCTTCCTCTTCGATAACTGGGGCAAGTACAGACTTGTCAGACGGCCCCGCAACATCCTTCGGAATTGAACACTTTACTAGTGAAGTTTCTATAGAGGTTCCTCCCTGCATGTGCTCTTTAGTAGAGACCGGGGCATCAGGAGTTTTCATTGGAGAATCGGGAACTTCAGTCGGAACTTCATGAAGTTGAGTAGAACGAGAAGAATGTAAAAGCTCAAATCGATGAAGAAGTTCATCTGTCAATAAAAATTTTGCGCTCCTCTCTTCAGCAGCCATAATGCTTAGCCTTTCAAAGACTGGTTTATGACTGGAATCTCTAGAAGGAGGAGGAAGTGCTGTAAAAATAAGGAATGGAATCAGCATCTAGAGTTTCGAACCATGGAAAACTTAGAATGAAATTGAAGAAAGAAGGGAAAAAAGATCTCACTTCCTATTCTCCAGTCTGCGTAAAATCCTGCGGGGCAACGAATATAGAAGAATTGATTCAAAAAACCATGTGCACT
Organism: Allium cepa; assembly: GCA_030765085.1. NCBI lineage: Eukaryota > Viridiplantae > Streptophyta > Magnoliopsida > Asparagales > Amaryllidaceae > Allium > Allium cepa. Next base: position 951,594,744 of record CM060941.1, on the reverse strand, counting down.
CTCCGGCAAATCCAAAATTAGTTTACGGTTCCTCGCACCTCTTACAAGTACAATCGAAGGGTGGTCTTGTTCTTCGCAAAAGTGCACAGGTAACAGATTTCCTCAAAACTCGGAAGACGGTCAAGAGTTCTCCTGAATAGAACGCACAATCCCATCAAAATGGCATAGCCATTGGGATGCAGTTGGAAAGGAGAGATCGTCAGTCGAAGAAGGATTTGTTGAAGAAATTCATTAAAGGGAGGAATTACTCCACTTGAGCACATTTGGCGATTAATGGCAACAAAACCGGAAGGTCGTCTATCAGCAAAATCATTTGGTCCAGGGAGTAAAACTTCTGCCTCGGCAATGCCAAATTGAACGCATAGTTGATTAAGCACCCGCTGTTTCAGAAGGGTAGGAGTTCTTTCCGGAGGGTTCTCTAGTGGAATAGCAATCGGAGGAGCCCCTTCGACGTGTTCTATCATCTCTTCTTGTTGAGACGTCATTCTATACAAGCAACTGGATGTTCAGATGTGAAGGTGCACGTTTCCTAAAAGTGTGAAGTGTTGTGCAAAACTAATAAAAATAACAAGCAAAATAACTGAAATTAAGCTAATTGACAACTGATTGATTGTGAGATTTCAGGACTTGTTAATTTAGAACTCGAGTGCAGTGTTAATTCAAACAGAATTTTAGCTTTGCTTTAACACTTCATTTGAGTCGGTTGATTCACAGCATTTCACTCACACGATTTATTTAAGTTGATTATTCTTTATCGACTAATCTGTCATTCGATGTGGGCGGTCAGTGACAGTATATTCGTCCCACTTTTCTGCAAATGTTATGTTTAAACAGATTGCTAAATTAAAAGATAAAGCAATCTGCAAAGGAATGTAATGAATTTCAAATGATTCAAGTCCAAGCAGTTCAATCAAATTCTCTCAAAATTTTACAAGTCATAGGTCGTCCAGACTGTCCCCTGCGACTTAGCATAGGTCAAGGCTATATTAGGTCGCACCGTGCAAGTAAAAGGAGTTCAAAGCAATGCAGATTTGTTCAAGTCCTAGCTCGGCCACGACCTAAAGCCTATGCCGTAAAGGAGTTAGGTCGTTAATTTGTTAAGTCGTGCTGCTTGGAATTCATGTGCAAATTTGTCAAGTCCTAGGTCGTCTGGTGACCTAACCTAGGTCGGGGTTAACTTAAGTCGCTCAATGCAAATCTGTTCATGTCCTAACTCGGCCGCGACCTAAAGCTTATGTCGCAAAAGATAGGTCGTTGATGTGTTAAGTCCTTATGCAGTCATTCAAAGGTGATAAGTTGCTAAGCTGTTAGGTCGTTCGGTTCAAAGTTCATGTGCAAACCATCCAAGTACTAGGTCGGCAGCGACCTAACTTCTGTGCCACAGGAATTCAAGTCTAAGGTCGGCCGCGACCTAAAATCAATGCCGCAAGAACTTAGGTCATTACAAAGTTAGATCGCTAAGAAGTTAGGTCGCATGGTTAGTATTCAAGCAGACAGCCCTAAGGTCGATCCTCCACTCACACGCTGCCACATCATCTCCTCCATTAACCATGTAGCTGAGAATCCATTAACCCGTTAACCCATCAGAACCCTCCTCGTCTCTTCCAAATTTGCAAGCCAACTAGTTCGAAACACCATAATTCGCCATCTTCCTCCTACATCGTCACGAATTACCCAAGAATCCAACCCAAATCGTCTCAAATCCACCGTACATCTGATGTATTGCCATATTCACAAGAATCACCACGATAACTCAATCAAAAAGTTAATCGACTCGTGACTTGTGGGAAAACGCAGCATACGGACATGTATTAAGAACGACAAGTGGAATATCCATGGTTTGATGATAGATGTGGTCGAATGTTGATAGAATTCACTTACGCAATCTGATGATGGAAAAGAATGAAGATTGAGCTGATCGGAATCGCCCTCGAGAAGTTCAAAAGCTTGTTAATGGTAGAATGGACGCTGAAGCAAATGAGGAAGGGAAGGAGCGACCTACGGTATTTATATTCAGGGACAGTGGAACACGAATCGACAGCATGCGACCTAATCCTCTCTCTAAGTCGTCTACGACCTAACGACCCTCCAGAGCACGAGTTAATGAAATCGAAGGACGCGACCTATAGCTTGGTCACATACTTCGAGGGGAAAATCTTAACTCCCCACTGCTAGTGACCTAACTAATGAAGCGACCTAGAAGTAGTTGCGACCTAAGGAGGCCACGACCTAAAAAATAGCGGCGAACTAAAGGTTATAACGACCTAAGAAGACTCCACGACTTAAAAATGGCTCGACCTAAAAAGGAGAACGACCTAAATATGTTTCGCGACCTAAAGGAGGCCGCGACCTATGAAGCTCCGCGACCTAACAGAAAGCTGCGACTTAAGGAAGGAAGCGACTCAGAAGATGTTTCAACCTATCAAGCTTCGCGACCTAACAGAGAGCTGCGACCTAAGAAATGGGACGACCTAAGAATGAATGCGACCTAAAAACGGTCTCGACCTATGAAACTCCGCGACCCAGGAATACTTCGCGACCTAAGGGGAGTCGTGATCTAAAAGACTCCAGTTATAACTATGGGAAAAGTACTCGCGACCTAGGATAGGTCGCTAACGACCTAAATGCCTGAGTAAAGAAGTGACCTATACTGTGCCGCAGGGGGATAGGTCGCTCACGACCTAGGACTTGTGCAAACCAGCATGCGTGTTCTTATGAAAGAGAAGGCAGTGCATCTTAGGTCAGTCACGACCTACGACCTAACTTAGGTCGGTCACGACCTACGACCTAACTCCGAAAAATGCCTATAAATACGACCCTAGTTCCAACTAGAAGGGGACCTTTTGGCTCATTCATTTCAAGCGCCGTTACTCTGCTGCATTCTGAACTACTTCAACACCTTTATGGAACCTCACGAAGAAATCGAACGTGTCTAACATGTGTTCAAAGATTTGGATCAACATTGAAGTTTAGGCTACTTGTTCTAAGTCACTTGAAACTCAAAGTGTGTTGTAATCAAAGTGTAACTGCATTGACTTGTAATCAAATCGTCAATAAAGATATTCAAAGTGGACGTAGGCTCTCTCTTAAGCCGAACCACTATAAAATTGTTGTTGTTTACTGTTTTTTCACTATTATCTGCTTATAATCTGTTCCCGAGCTATCGGGTGGTGCTTTCACAATCTCACTTCATACACCGGGGTGTTAGCGTTCAAATTTTAGCGTTAACATGTATTCAGTCCCAACCCCTTATCCTCTTCATTCCTTCATAATTTATTAATAAATTCAAGCTTCATCATAAATGGGGGAAGAGAAAAAGAATTAGGAAATCCTAAGTCCTAGTTTCCATTAGCAAATCCACCTTCTAGCTCCAAACTCAAGAGAACCCATTGGTAAGCATCTCCTTCTTCTTCTCCAACTCATTCTCTCTTTGATTTCAGAAATTTCCTAAACCTAATTTAGGAAATGTTTCTCTTTTAAGCTTAGATTGAAGCTTCCTGGGTTGTTATTGAAGAGGAATTGATCTTAGCTTGTTTTTAAAGCTTCTCCTTCATTGATTTGGGTTCAAAGGTGAGAATTTTATCTCACATCTATGACTATAATTATCTTTGGTTGTTGGGTATGAATTCCGAACACTTCTTCATGTGCATTTGCTCTTGATTTGGATTGGTTTTGTGAATATTCCAATTTTTTGGTTTTTAAGTCAAATTTGTATGAAAATCCTTTTATGGATGTTTGATCATGCTTTTGGTGATGCATCGAGGATCATATAGGGCCGGGTAGCCGATTGGCATAAACCCTTAGAGCCAATGTTCGTCCGGCTGCATTTTGGAAGAGTTTGCCCTTCATTTGAATAGGCTGATAAACAGCCCAGGCATGATTCAGTCGTCTGAATCTTCTGTTCAGTCGACTGAACCTGCAACCCGAAAGTTTCCAGGCATGATTCAGTCGACTGAACCTGGAAACAGAAAGTTTCCTGAACCTGGAAAATTTCCAGGTACAGGGTCAGTCGACTGAAAACTCTGTTCAGTCGACTGAACCTGCTGTTTGAGTCCAATTTGCCTTTTTGGATTGAATTTCCAATTTAAATCGATTCGTGATGATCGTATTTGTTGTTATCATTTATTATGACCTTGATGGCTCCTTTTTAGGGATTTTTGAATATCCATTTCGATGGATTCTTTATCGGTTTCTTTGGATTTTATTCACATCTTCGTATGTGAATTTTGGTGATTGATTGTTCCTACAATCTTCTTTGTGATTTGTCACTTTAAAAATATAAAGGTTTCGATACTAATAGTAAATATCAAAACTCTTTCTTCACATGATTTTAACACTATTTTATTACAAAGCTCGTTTTCTCAAACCGATTTCCAATCTATTAGTATATACAAACCTTTACCTCACTCGTATGAGAAATCTAATTAAAGAACTTAGTAAAACGAGTGGTATGAAACGCTTGCGTTTATTTCGTCGGTTAATTCTTGGACTTGTTCGATTGAAACTCTTGTGACAATTTTCTAGTGGAGATCTACAATTTGTTCGTAAATATTTAAGTTAAGCTAGTGGTTATGGGACATGAAGCTAAGCTCATATATTTACTAGCTTACTGTAATTGACACTTCTCTTTAATCATGACGATCATTTTATGACTTAGACTAGCATGTGCGATGTCTTTGCTTTTGATACATTGGATGTACCGTTTGCACTACATCAATGTCTTTGCTTTTGATTCATTGGATGTATCGTTTGCACTACATCAATGATATTCTTTTGATACATTGGATGTACTGTTTGCACTACATCAATGTCTTTGCTTTTGATTCATTGGATGTACCGTTTGCACTACATCAATGATATGCTTTTGATACATTGGGTGTACCGTTTGCACTACATCAATGTCTTTTCTTTGGATTCATTGGATGTACCGTTTGCACTACATCAATGATATGCTTTTGATACATTGGGTGTACCGTTTGCACTACATCAATGTCTTTGCTTTTGATTCATTGGATGTACCGTTTGCACTGCATCAATGATATGCTTTTGATACATTGGATGTACCATTTGCACTACATCAATGTCTTTGCTTTTGATTCATTGGATGTACCGTTTGTACTACATCAACGATATGCTTTTGATACATTGGATGTACCGTTTGCACTACATCAATGACTTTGCTTTTGATTCATTGGATGTACCGTTTGCACTACATCAATGATATGCTTTTGATACATTGGATGTACCGTTTGCACTACATCAATGTTTTTGCTTTTGATTCATTGGATGTATCGTTTGCACTACATCAATGATATGCTTTTGATACATTGGGTGTACCGTTTGCACTACATCAATGTCTTGGTCATCCTTTTCTTGTGATTTCTGGATTTCGTGTGTTGAATTCTGGAATTTATTTTTCACCAACTTTTACGATTGGCGTTTATATATATATATATATATATATATATATATATATATATATATATATATATGTCATTTATTGTGGCTTGGTGAATGAAATAAGGAGTATGACATTTCCTTTGATTCTTGTGTAGATTTGGTGTTATTGATTAATCTCTTGTTGATTCTCAATTACTTATATATATCACAGCTTGGCATTGTGATTATTATGTGTTTAGTCATATCTCTTACCCTATATCGTTTCGTCTGATATTTATAGTTAGGCTGATGCGTTTATTATTTTCTTATTAAATAATACTCGGGTCAGACCGAGATGTTACAGGTGCTTCAGCTTGACTTCTCCCTAGGGATTTATTACTCTGACTTTTGGGCAAACTACTTAGATTAGTAGTTTATTTTGTTGTATACACTTGAGATATAGACTCATAGTTGTATTCTTTTGTATAGCACGTGTTGCTATTCTTTGTATTATTGTGGATCTTTTTGACCACTACTCTGACATACACTTCCATGTGTTAATTATATATTCATATCTTCTTCCGCCTTTGTGATATGAATTATCTGTGACTGATTTATGTTATGTTTATTTCTGTATTTGTTTCCGAAGATATTATAGCCACTGTGTAGTAGCTTTGAGTTTGTGTCGGTATGCCGGATTTCCTCTTAATAAAGTATTGCATGTTATACCAACTAACATATTGATGCTCGCACAAAGCAATTACACGGATGGTCGCTCCTCAACAGCCTTATTCTCCGTGCTAGTTGACAGCATTCACCGTAATGTTCTTGGCTAGCGTGGGTATAGAGGTGGGGCGTCACAGCTTGGTATCAGAGCCAAACTTCGGAACAATATGGAATATTATAACAAGGATCATCGTCCTAAGTCCATCTTAGGAGTCGTGCTTTAGGATTTACTTCGAGTCTTCATACCGATTCATCCTATTTTCTTTTATGATTCCTTGTTTTATCAATCAAGTTTGATTGAAATTTATTTTGAGAATAAATTTTTCCTCTTCTTTCTTTCTTTCTTAAAGAAGAGAAATGGTTAGACCTGGCCGTCCCAGCGCCGGTCAATCTAGTGCTACTCCCTAGGATGGAGTATTTATGTCTGCCCAGCAGCTCCTAGATCTTGTTAAGAATGCTCAAGCTGCCGGACCCAATCCAGAGGCTACTCATCCTAGATCCGGTTTCGCACGCTTGTGCAGAGACTATACCGATTTGGGTGGAAGGCCATTCAGGGGATCCGAGAGTGTTATTGAAATTCAAGCTTGGCTCAAATCATGCGATCGTATCTTTTCTCGCATGAACCTTTTTGATCTACATCGACTCCAAGTGGCTTCTAGCATGCTCCAAGAAAGAGCGTTAGATTGGTATGAGCTCTTGACTTCGGAGATTATCGAAGCGGATCTTACTTGGGAGCAATTCCGGGAACGATTCGAATTAAAGTTTGTGTCGGAGGCTGAGAAAGTAACTTTAGCCCAGCGTTTCATAGACCTTGTTCAAGGTGGATCTTCTGTGACAGACTATGTCGCATCTTTCGAATCTCTTTCCAAATACGGGATTGAATACATTAACACCCCAATGAAGAAAAATCAGAGATTTGTCAATGGCTTGAATAAGAATCTTAAGAAGCCATTACTCCTGAAACTTGAGGTTTCATTTGATCAGCTTATTGATATCGCTCTTCGTCTTGAAGAGGCCGATAATGAAGGTGATGTTGAAGTTGTGCGTGCCCAACAAAACTTCAACAACAACATGAAGAGGCCTATTAAATTCAAAGGCCCCATTTCCAACAAGAAAGGGAGGCAAGAAACCCCGGTAGCAAAAGCACCTACCTCTAGTCGTGGACGATGCTACAATTGTGGTTTCACAGACCATTATGCTAGGGAGTGTCCAAAACCCTTCTTTGTCGTTATTGCAAAGGTTCGGGTCACCTTTTATCTTCGTGTCCTAAGCTTCCAAGCAAGAGAAAAGGAGAGCAGCAAGCCCCTAGCAACTCTTCTCTTGGTCAAGGTATTTTACATTCAATCCTTGATGACATTTGTTTTATGATCTTCCTATTTGAGTTCTCGTTGATATGGATTCATCTTATCATTTTTATATCAAAAGAACTTGTGATTCTTTTTCTTTAAACATTTATGGGCTTGATGACTTCTTTGAGGATTGCGAATCCGGATTAGTGGATCCGCAACACTCAATTTGCTTTCTATTGATGTCGAAATTATTTTATGTGATTTTTCTTTCCGAGCCGATATTTTTACTTAGGCTTCGGAATTGATCTTTGGAAAGGATTGGCTTACTCGTTGAGAAGCCCATATCCTATTTTCCATGTGGACTATTCATCTCCGACATTTTCTATCTGTTAAGCAGATTTCTATTTTTTCTTGTGATTCCGATTTCAAATTTTTGAAGGCATCATTTTATTCCTTAAGCCCACTTATAAGGAAAGTGTTATTTCTCTCATTAATGTAGTTTGAGAAATTTTTCAGTATTTTTGAATTTGTCTTAGGACTATCACCTAAGAAATCTTTTGTGTGGTGTTAAGGTCTTTTTAGTTCGACTTTACCGCCAGTTTTCATTAGTTACGAGTTGCGGAAGTTAGCATTCCACTTACCGCATTCCGCACTCGTTATGATTCTTATGAATGACTTATTATGTCATTCAGTTTGTCCAGCTTGTTTCATCCATTTTATAAATCGAATATTCTATGAATATTTCGATGAGACCATTCTTGTATTTATTGATTTTGGATGGAAAATAGCAATTTAAAAATTTTGCAAATCTTTTTCATAAGATTTATTTATAAGTACAATTTGATTTGCTCTTAAACAAGCAAAGAATATTATTATAGGTTTTTAAGAAACATGTTTACTATATAGAAGATGATTTTGTGATTGTATTGCCCATTTAGTGTGTTAAGAATTCTGGTCGATGCGCTTGATCAACGTTATCGATAAGAATCTCCTAAATGCTTTGATGAGACAATCAGACACGATATATTGACTTGTAAAAATGTAAATTTTTGTAGAAAGATATTACATAAAAATAAAAATGTAATTTTGAAAGTTTTAACTTTTCAGGAAAAAGGATTATTTAAAAGAACTCTTCCTTTCGATACTCTTATTCTTGTGATTCCTGAAGGGGAACCAAGACTTTGCTATTTGTACCGATACTAGTCGTATTGGTTTGGATGCCATTCTCTTGCAAAGGAGAACATGCTATCACTTGTGCTTCTAAAACATTATAGCTTATCGAGACTAGATATGCCACTCATGATCTAGTGCTCGCGGCTATTGTTTTTACTTTTGGAATTTGGCATCACCATATTTGGATGAGATTTTTGTTCTCTACCTCGATCATAAATCTTTGGAATATTTAATTTCTTACAAGGAACTTCATGTTGACTCGAGTTCCTGGCATCTTATGATCCTGATATTCTTTTTATTCCCGAAGGGGAAATCGTGTTGCCAATATGTTTTGTCGTAGGCAACAAGGTGTTGATTCTTCGATGATGTCTGAAGGGAATTGTCTCTTTATCAAGTTCATCGAACGTTTTGATGAACTTCGTTTTATTGAGTTTCATCTCATTTCTTTTTATGGACTTGCGTCCGATGTTCTTTTATGGTTTATCGGTTCATCGGATGTACTATTATTATACTACATCGATGTTCTGTCCTATTTGATTCATTGGATGTACCGTTTGTACTACATCAATGTCTTTGCTTTTTGGTTCACTGGACGTACCGTTTCTGTACTACGTCGGTGTTTCGAAATTATTCGGGCTTTGGTTCATTGGACGTACCGTTTTTGTACTATGTCGGTATTCCACATTATTCGAGTTTCAAGTTTCTCGGGCGTACTGTTTCTGTACTACGTCGTTGCACCAGCTCCATTTTCTGCTATTCTTGACATTCTCCACGTCTTTTATCTATGGAAATGCCTTAGGGATTCCGGTTTTTATTCTTGTGCCCGGTGATATTGAAGAAATTGAAGTTTCACCAGATTTGATTTATGAGCAACATCCCATTCGCATCATTGCTTCGGGGGTTGAGCGCCTTCAGAATAAAGATGTTCTTCTTGTGAGAGTTCAATGGTTCTCAAATCCTAGGGATTACTCTTGGGAATCTAGAGAATTCATCGAGCGATCCCGTTCTTACTAACTCTTTCGTGCTCTTTATGGTGAACTTCTTATTTCAGTTTTCTTTTGTGTTGATATGCTTCTATGGTTGTTACTTCTTATTTTCTTCTTAAGTATTACGAGGATGCAATTCTCTTTAAGGAGGGGAGTCTGTAACAACCCGCATATTTATCGATTTTTTTATTTAAATATTTTATTTAAATATTTTATCGTTCGTCAGATTTTGGTCCGAAAAGCTACTTTTTACATACGGTCGAATTAAGACTCGGGACTACTCCCATTGAGTTCAAAATGACGTTTGCGACCTTTTTGAGTATAAGCTTCGATATGTTTGGAGAAAGATGATTTTTGCTACTTTTTCCCGCTTATGACTTTGGTTTGGGCTGAGCCCAATACCCCACTTATGTATTCAGTCCCAACCCCTTATCATCTTCATTCCTTCATAATTTCTTAATACATTCAAGCTTCATCATAAATGGGGGAAGAGAAAAAGAATTAGAAAATCCTAAGCCCTAATTTCCATTCGCAAATCCATCTTCTAGCTCCAAACTCAAGAGAACCCATTGGTAAGCATCTCCTTCTTCTTCTCCAACTCATTCTCTCTTTGATTTCAGAAATCTCCTAAACCTAATTTAGGAAATGTTTGTCTTTTAAGCTTAGATTGAAGCCTCTTGAGTTGTTATTGAAGAGGAATTGATCTTAGCTTGTTTTTAAAGATTCTCCTTCATTGATTTGGGTTCAAAGGTGAGATTATTGTCTCACGTCTATGACTATAATTATCTTTGGTTGTTGGGTATGAATTCCTAACACTTCTTCATGCGCATTTGCTCTTGATTTAGATTGGTTTTGTGAATATTCCAATTTTTGGGTTTTTAAGTCAAATTTTTGTGAAAATCCTTTTATGGATGTTTGATCATGCTTTTGGTGATGCATCGAGGAGCATATAGGGCCGGGTAGCCGATTGGCATAAACCCTTAGAGCCAATGTTCGTCCGGTTGCATTTTGAAAGAGTTTGCCCTTCATTTGAATAGGTTGAAAAACAGCCCAGGCATGATTCAGTCGACTGAATCTTCTGTTCAGTCGACTGAACCTGGAACCCGAAAGTTTCCAGGCATGATTCAGTCGACTGAATCCTCTGTTCAGTCGACTGAACCTGGAAACAGAAAGTTTCCTGAACCTGGAAAATTTCCAGGTACAGGGTCAGTCGACTGAAAACTCTGTTCAGTCGACTGAACCTGCTGTTTGAGTCCAATTTGCCTTTTTGGATTGAATTTCCAATTTAAATCGATTCGTGATGATCCTATTTGTTGTTATCATTTATTATGACCTTGATGACTCCTTTTTAGGGATTTTTGAATATCCATTTCGATGGATTCTTTATCGGTTTCTTTGGATTTTATTCACATCTTCGTATGTGAATTTTGGTGATTGATTATTCCTACAATCTTCTTTGTGATTTGTCACTTTAAAAATATAAAGGTTTCGATACTAATAGTAAATATCAAAACTCTTTCTTCGCATGATTTTAAAACTATTTTATTACAAAGCTCGTTTTCTCAAACCGATTTCCAATCTATTAGTATATACAAACCTTTACCTCACTCGTATGAGAAATCTAATTAAACGACTTAGTAAAACGAGTGGTATGAAACGCTTGCGTTTATTTCGTCGGTTAATTCTTGGACTTGTTCGATTGAAACTCTTGTGACAATTTTCTAGTGGAGATCTACAATTTGTTCGTAAATATTTAAGTTAAGCTAGTGGTTATGGGACATGAAGCTAAGCTCATATATTTACTAGCTTACTGTAATTGACACTTCTCTTTAATCATGACGATCATTTTATGACTTAGACTAGCATGTGCGATGTCTTTGCTTTTGATACATTGGATGTACCGTTTGCACTACATCAATGTCTTTGCTTTTGATTCATTGGATATACCGTTTGCACTACATCAATAATATTCTTTTGATACATCAGATGTACCGTTTGCACTACATCAATGTCTTTGCTTTTGATTCATTGGATGTACCGTTTGCACTACATCAATGATATGCTTTTGATACATTGGGTGTACCGTTTGCACTACATCAATGTCTTTGCTTTTGATTCATTGGATGTACCGTTTGCACTACATCAATGATATGCTTTTGATACATTGGGTGTACCGTTTGCACTACATCAATGTCTTTGCTTTTGATTCATTGGATGTACCGTTTGCACTACATCAATGATATGCTTTTGATACATTGGATGTATCGTTTGCACTATATCAATGTCTTTGCTTTTTATTCATTGGATGTACCGTTTGTACTACATCAATGATATGCTTTTGATACATTGGATGTACCGTTTGCACTACATCAATGACTTTGCTTTTGATTCATTGGATGTACCGTTTGCACTGCATCAATGATATGCTTTTGATACATTGGATGTACCGTTTGCACTACATCAATGTTTTTGCTTTTGATTCATTGGATGTACCGTTTGCACTACATCAATGATATGCTTTTGATACATTGGGTGTACCGTTTGCACTACATCAATGTCTTGGCCATCCTTTTCTTGTGATTTCTGGATTTCGTGTGTTGAATTCTGGAATTTATGTCTCACCAACTTTTACGATTGACATTTATATATATATGTCATTTATTGTGGCTTGGTGAATGAAATAAGGAGTATGACATTTCCTTTGATTCTTGTGTAGATTTGGTGATATTGATTAATCTCTTGTTGATTCTCAATTACTTAGATATATCACAGCTTGGCATTGTGATTATTATGTGTTTAGTCATATCTCTTACCCTATATCGTTTCGTCTAATATTTATAGTTAGACTGATCCGTTTATTATTTTCTTATTAAATAATACTCGGGTCAGACCGAGATGTTATAGGTGCTTCAGCTTGACTTCTCCCCAGGGATTTATTACTCTAACTTTTGGGCAAACTACTTAGATTAGTAGTTTATTTTTTTGTATACACTTGAGATATAGACTCATAGTTGTATTCTTTTGTATAGCACGTGTTGCTATTCTTTGTATTATTGTGGATCTTTTTGACCACTACTCTGATATACACTTCCATGTGTTAATTATATATTCATATCTTCTTCCGCCTTTGTGATATGAATTATCTGTGACTGATTTATGTTATGTTTATTTCTATATGTGTTTACGAAGATATTATAGCCACTGTGTAGTAGCTTTGAGTTTGTGTCGGTATGTCGGATTTCCTCTTGATAAAGTATTGCATGTTATACCATCTTACATATCGATGCTCGCACAAAGCAATTACACGGATGGTCGCTCCTCAACAGCCTTATCCTCCGTGCTAGTTGACAGCATTCACCGTAATGTTCTTGGCTAGCGTGGGTATAGAGGTGGGGCGTCACAGCATCGAAGGAAAATCCATAGGATCGAATCGCTTATGTATTAGTATACTAATGCACAGCTAACACATGAACATGACTTCTATTACGATGTTAGCAGCCAAGCAAGCCACGAATGGCAAAGCACAAGCAGAAAAACACAGAAAGTTAGGAGTTAAATTACCGGACTTCCTCAATCTCAGAGTAGGATTGAGAGCCAGACTAGGGGAAAATCGAATCATTTTCCCCTACACCTCTCCACCTCTCACAAAAACGCTAATATAGGTGTTTGAAATTGCTTGTCCTACAAAGAGGGATAGGATCATATATACTTAGTCAAAGGAAACCTCATCAAGCCTAAAAACTAGTAATCATGAAGTTGATTTTGCAACGGTTTGTTTCATAAAATAGAGAAATTAGGAAACAAATTGCCACCTACGAAAATGAAGGTTTTAACGTTCAGGAATTCGGCATTGTCCGAAGATAGGCGACTTCGAGAAGGAACCAACTTCCGTCTCTCGGGAATCTAGCATCGCTTGAAGATAGGAGTTATTGGAAAGGAAAATTTTAACCTCAGGAATATGTCATTGCTCGAGGATAGGCGATTACAGGGAGAGGAAGTACCTACTCTCAAGAATTCATTGCTACCCGAACCAATTGCTAAAATGTTCTCAAAACCAAAACTAGGCCGATAATTCGTCTTCAATCTACATAAATTTGTCTTTACCCGAAGATATGCAACGACAAGAAGGATTGATAACCAGCTTATGGACCAATAGCATTAGTTAGTGCCAATTTGCTCGAATATACCATCGCTCGAAGATTGTGATGCCAAAGAGACACCCTAGAATGAGGCTATCGATACACTAGCTTTTAGAGATGATGTAGAAGCTCGATCGAATCTTCAGCCTACCTTTTGGAATCTGACAGCGCCTGAATATTCACAACATCAAGGATCTTAATACTAGGCCTGAAAGGATTTACTATGAATAAAAGATGACATTTTCTAATGATGTCAACTTGGGAGAATTTGATTGCAGTTAAGGAATTAACAGCATTGAAAATTTAGATTTTGGAATCAAATAAAAAAGTCACTAGTTCCTAGATATGGGAACTACCATGTAAGCCTGGCTGGGGTGATCAAACATATTTCTTAAGAAACATAATCTCCCAAATATGTATTAACTTACTATTCAGAGTGATCAGTCCTACGGACTGGCACATATACACCTACACTTGGTTGAAATGAACTTGATCGAGCCAAAATAGGAGCAATTCCGAAATCGGCTAAGCTAAGCTACATCATGGTCTTGAACAGAGCTAAGTAATGGAACATGCCAAAATGACTGCGAGGGTACTATTTTGTATGCACAGAGTTATGGTAAATAAATATGCTGCATAGGAACATAGGAGGTACAGCAGCGAGAAAAATCAATGTTCGAAATCGAACTAGTAAATGACTATTCCTCATAGACAGGGATTGGTGCACAAACTGGATTCCAGAAATCACAAAGAAAGGGAGGTGAATATTATCGATGTGCACCCATTGACGAGAAAAAAGAACAAAATATGTTATCCTTGCAATAGACTACTAGTATCGAAGCGGAACCACTTTCCATGATCATAATATAAAAATACGAATATACAGGAGGAAGTAGTGAGCCAAAAGTTCTCGATATCGAGGGAAACCTCTCGGCACAGCAAGGCTCAAAATTGAGTCATTGATGTGCCAGTTTTCGAAGAGAGAAACCGATGCATGACTAGAATTTTGGCAACAACCTATGAGAATATGCCATCGCTAGAAATTGGAAACATCAAGAAGGTGTAACAACCGGTCTTTAGGAATTTTATTGTTCCCCAGAAATAGGCAATTTTAAGGAACGATAATCAAAATCGCATGATTTGTGCGTTAGTTTCTAAAGTTTGAAGCCTAACCAAATTTCAAAGATAGCATTAACGACCAAGCAGAACATGCTTGGTAGAGGATATGCAAAGATAGTCATGGAAAATTGAAAATAAGTACCATTGAACTTTTCCCTAATCCAAGACCGGGATTGGGGAAGCTCAATTAAACAGAGGCAGTTGAATAATTTTCCTCATGACATCTAGCTACTACCGGTGCCCAGATTCAGGCATTTTAAACCTTCCATAAACTAGATTCAATTCTTGGCAAAGGTCATACAACAATGAAATGAACATCCCCGTCGCTTTCTGAGATAGTTAAGCGCAATGCAAAAATGGTATTATCCATGACTAATAGTTCGCTAGAAGGACACGAACAAACATGTACAAGAATGGATGCGAAGTTGTTTAAATGACGTCATAATGTCGCCAAATAGAGCACTTTTGCAAATGTATGTAGGGCCATATAAAGCAGCATAACCAATGAAGTTGCTTGGATTTTGTCTATCTGCATAAAGTTGTGAAACAATGGAAGCCGCCACCGTGTAAGCATTGTTAAAAAGAACACCGATAGGACAACAAGCTTCTAGGAGTCGCTGCTTACTCCTCCCACTTCTTCGAAATCTCTTAAGGTAATGCACTCATTAATAGGAGGAGGTGGATTTTTCAACATCTCCACAATAGGAAATGTGCCTTGTAATTTAGCTGTAGTCAATCATCCTGGTATGACAGATAAAAAGCAAAGCCTAAGTTGTAAAGGATTCAACTTTTAGAGGAGCTAAAGTAACTTCGCCAGACTGAAGAGGATATGATTAGAAAGTCGTTCTAACCAACAAATCTTGGCATTCAACACTATCGGGTATTTTTTACTTTAAACAGTATTCCCGTATAAACAAGCATCCAAAATCTAAAGGAAATCGATGTACCTTGACTGGTCAAATTCTAAGCATTGACAAGGACAAATGCAGTGTTATCTATGCAAAGTGAGTCCTATGTCCCCAACACCATGAACGGACCATCCTACATAGATAGCTCACTCAATTAGGAAAAACCGAATCACGTCATATTTGAGTATTATACTTTTGGCACTTACCCATTATCGATGAGAAATTGATAATGGTGCCGCTTTTCCGAACGATACAGAAAGTTTTTCTTTTAGGATACATAGAAGTGCATAAAAAGGAATAATGATACAATGGAATCATCCGCTACATCTGGTTTTGGAATAAATCATCACACAAGAATTCAAACAGATATTGGAAAACCAAATTCTCAAAAAGAGACATTTGAAGTTAGAGAAGAGTATTTGAATTTGGAACAACGTGCATTCAGTTGAGGCAAAAATCAGCTTCACCACCAACCAAGTATAGTCCAAAATTCGACCATCTCCCTTCAAAATTGCCATCATCCCAAAATCATTACAAAAAAGTTTTTATACCAACCTAAAGCCGGATGTAATCTCCAAAGTGTAGATTGCATCGCCAGCGCTACGGAATGGAATTTCAACTTTAACTAAAATGAAAGGCTTACGAACAATCAACCAATGAAAACAATATCTCGAGATGAATCTCAAACGATCAAGCTGGAGTTTATAGGATATTAGCTTAGGATTTTTCTAAATCTAGTGCACACTTTGGTTTCATCAAAGGCATACTTTGGGGGGGAAATCTTAATTGGTTTTTGATAAACCCGATTTCAACCGGAAATTAGAACGTCGAAACAAAGATAAAACGATTCAAGTACAGGAGACATCAGGAAAAGGCAAGAAGAAAAAGTACCAAAAATGAGTGGAAAATGTTGACTTGAGATTTTAACTTGGCATTTGGTGTCGGATCTGAGTTATACCTGAGCCGAAACTAGGAAATGAAGGAAAACCTATGCCGAGGAATAAAAAGTCGAGACAACTTGACTTGGAGTAGGGCCTGAGTCAAAACCAAGTCAACTCAGAACTGTGACTTGGAATCCAACTCGAGTCAAACATGAGACAAACTTGGAACAGACCCGAGTCAACTAAAAACCGAGTGACTTGGAATTGGACCCGAGTCAAACCCAAGACAAATTAGGGTCAGACCTGAGTCAACTTAGAATTTAGTGACTTGGAGTCGGACCCGAGTCAAACCCGGGAAACACTTGGCTCAGACACGAGTTGTGATTTCTCGTGGGTCAAAGTAACAAAACTCTTAGGTTAGACTCCAAGCTTTCCAATCTTTGGACGATCCAAAAATCATTAAAACTTGGCAAGCACACTTAGAAGAGCAAGAGAAGCAACATGGAAAAGTTTCACTATGTTTAGAGCCAACTCCTTAGCTCGGTACCGAGTTAAGGAATCCTACAAAACAACTACAAACTTGGTAAGCACACTGTAACATCTCTTTCTTGGAGGCCCAAAATTCATGGCTATGGGTGCTACAGTCATCCACAGTTATCAATCCTCGTTGATCAAATACGACGATATTAGATACATTGATACAACATAAACACAGGGATATGGAAATTTTTCAAATTTCAAAATAATATTCACATTCCATTCCAAAAACATTTCAATATTCTTTACATAATCCCACATTCAATAACTACGTTTATAAAACGTATAGTTATTACAAAATACGGCAAGACGAGTTATGAAGATTCCCCTTGGTTGCTCATAGTATATACTAAGGCAAAAAAATTCCTTTACATCCCAAATACACAGCAGAAATAAAAGAACTATAAGTAACCAGCCTACCTCATGCACATCTTTGGAAGCTTTATTCGTCTAAAAAGAGAACCTGGAAAACCTAACCCTCAAACTACTCAAAACTAATCGTGTACCCGAGAGTTTAAGGGGAAAATAAAAACTTCGAATTAGACATAAAGCCTAATATGAATAATAATCTATCCTCTCAAAACATTCAAATATGTAGTGAGACCACGTCGCTCAACGAAATGGTTCTTCCCCTCACTAGTACCTTAAAAACCTTTATGAAGCCATATATTGTGTTCATGCATCCACAATGGTCAAAACATAGCAATTCAAAATATTATGATGATGTGCATACTTAATTAAAACATTTCAGATTTTCCACCTCCTTTTTAATTGACAACCCGTCATAATTATAGTTTTTAAAGTTACTATTAACCTTTTAGTCTTCCTGGGCTTACTAATTACCTTTATATAATGTATAGACTCCCTGTCCTATTTCATAGTTTTCATGAGACCACTAGGAACTAACTGGTCCCTACCACTTAACTTAATTCATTCATGGGTTCTCCCTAAACATATTGATGACTCCAATAACCTCTTTCTTATCCTAGTTTTCATGAGTTGACTAGGAACCTATTAACATCTATCAATAACTTAATTCGGATATAGATTCATAGGTGCACTACAAATTAACTGGCCCCTGCCAACCACTTTTAAAATCATAGTTTTCACAGGATCACTATGAACCTATTGGTAATTCCAATAACTTCCTCATCATAGTTTTCATGGGGTTACTATGAACGTGTCTCCCTGATAACTTCTATGTTTAAGCATCCTATATTCTAGTCTACCAGACCCCCTAGATGAAATTCTATCCATTTAGGAGTTTAATCCATTTATATTCACTACTGGGTCAACATAGCAGGTTCTTCTGCCCTTTATCCCTAAAATGCAGTTATAGGTACATTATAATGTGAACACATTTATATTTGAAGAAGCAAACATTACAACATAATAATACTACTCCTATGGGTTTACTATCCTTGAAATTGTTTTTATATAAAACATGGCTAATCCCTTTAACCTATTATTTTATCAGGGAAAATTTCTTCAAATCTTCATAGAAAAATCATTCAAAACTCCTTTATTTTTCCAAGGGTTTTATTTAAAATGAAATTGGGTTATCTTTGTGAAAAACTAAAGCTTTCGAACCCTTTACAACATAGCTTTCGACCTCATTAAATATCCTCCTTCGAAAACATATCAATCAATTTTCAAAACATTAGGCCCCTGTTTTTCGAGCACTTTAAAACTTTTCTTTTGAAACCTTTCAAATGTATTAAAGTATTGCTATGTATCTTTAGAAGCATTGCTTCAAAATCGTTTGAAATTGCCCCTTTCGAAACCATTGAGTGTATTTCTTTCAAAATCAATGAGGTACCTCTTTCGAGAGCATTGGGTTTTGTATTTAAAATATCATTTGGGTCAAGTGAATATAAAGGAAAGTATCTCTTTCGAAACCATTCTTTATCATATAAAAAAATATTAGGGAAAACTTGATGGCGTCGGCACCACCATTTCGAAAGCATGTCATTTGGGTAAACACTAGAAGGTTGGCTTCGAAACCCCTTTCGAAAGCTATAGGAAGCGGCTTACATTTATAAAACAAAGATTACATTCTGAAAGCATTGATATCTTCAATACCTTCAAAAGGAATAAGGTTGCAGAAGGGTATCGATTTGGTTGAAAGGGGTTCGATTTGGTTGAAAGTACCCCTTTCGAAAGCTTTACTTTGAAAATCAAGTAGATCCTTTAGAGGCTACTACTTTAAATAATAATACAACAACTCTCTTTCAAAAAATAACTAAAAGATCCTTTCACAAGCATTAGTTTCGACTCCTCCAACACCTATTAGTAAAATAGGCAAGCGCTTTTCTTTAGAAAACTAAGGTATCGACCCCATCGGATTGCCATCAACACCCTACCTTCAGTCTTTCTCCAATACACTACGTACCAACAGAGTGATACCATGTGTATTGGTTTCAGCTTCATTGGCTTCGTCCTGGTTGGTTTTGACCTAATTGAAAGCAGAAGCTCTGGGTCGAAGGGGTGCTTCCAAAAGTGGCGAAACCTACTTTTTATGGGTAAAGGCTGTTTAATGTGCACGTAAATGTGCATGTATTTACATCCATATTTTATCTCTTTTTATTTAAATAAATATCATATTTGGGCATTTTGACGTGTTTAAAACCAAAATTCAATTATTTTAAATCATCATATATTCATCTTCATTTAGGGGTAGAATGGTCATTTTTGTGCAAGTGTCAATTTGAGAATTTTTACTTGGAAAGTTATATGACTTTTATAGGAAATTTCGATGCATATGGAAGAGGGTTTCATGAAGAAATATGCATGCACAAGGGAATACAAAGGAATGATGATGGAAATAATTCAAGTTCATGATCATGGAGGACCCCACCCACTTGCTTAAATCTAGAATTAGAAGCTAATGGACAACTAAGTGGTGGTTAAAGCTTCATGCACATTAAATGGTTGATCAATTAGTGGCTAATGGTTATTTTGTGGCCACACTTCCTAAAGGGCATTTTGGAAAGCAACCTAAAAATGGAATTAGGGTTTTATTCATGTATAAATAGTCCTCTTATGTACATGTAAATATCTTCTGCTCTTTCATATTACTTAGGAAATGAAAAATGCAAGTTGTAAGCTCTATATTTCATGAAATAAAAATGACTTTCTAGTCTCTTTCTCTTTCCTTTTCTACTCGTGTTTCTTTACTTTTATGCTCATTTTTATTCTTGTGCTCACTTTCATCTAATGTTCATAGTTAGATTTACATTTGTGCACTAGTTTAGTTCATTTCCTTTTAGTAATTAATCTTCTTTTTCCTTATTTATTCTCTACTTTATTTTATTTTCAATATTGAAATCTTTATGTGTTAAAATGATAACACAAATGAGAAGCTAAACCCCTATAATTTAGGGGTAATAAATCTTTCTTTTATTATGTAGATTTCAACATAAATTTTCTATGTATGATCTCTTTTATGCTTTATGAGAATGTGGATGTTTATGCTTGTTTGTTTTTATGTTGAATTTGATAATCTACTTTGTTCATAACAAATATGCTATGCTTATCTTATTAAGCACAATTTGCCTCTTCATCCAAATAAGATCATGACAGTGAAGTGAAGTTTGAATCAAAATTTGATGATCTATGTTACTAATTAATAGTAAATAGTTTATGCTTAAATTAGATTTTGGTTTTATTTTCAGTGCTATGTTTCATGAGATATGAAAAGTAGGACTAGAGTTGCATTATAGTTTGATGGTTGGATTTGTGTTAATTAATAACTCAAATAGGTCATGCTTATGGTAAATACATCACTAATCCTACTTCGATTAAAAAGAGATCATCATTTGATTTCATGTTGATTTATGTGAATAATATAAGAAAGTGGACTTTCCTCCAAATTGAATTTTGATCGCATGGTTTTAATTCTCAGTATTTGCTTAGATTTCAAGTTTTCAGAAAAATTTCTATTTTTGGTTTAATTTGATTGATTATAAAATTTTAAAATCAAACAATTCCCGGCGGATCAGCCCGTACTTGCCACATACTAAGTTTTGTATGTCATGCGCTTGCGGTAAATTTTAATTTGAATTTTTTTGCAATTTTCTAAACCGATAGAAAATTTGCCGTTAAACAAGTTTTTGGCACCATTGCCGAGGAAATGTTTTGATTTTGATTTTCTATTCTTCAAACTATTTTTGTTTGATTTTGTTGTGTGTTTGTTTTGCATGTTCATTTGCATTTTATTAAAAAAGAAATTGTGTATTTTTGTGTGATAGTTGTGACATTTTTTGTGTGCATGTGGTTCTAGATTTCTATTTTCTGTTTGCATTTCGTATTCTAAAACAATACACAAATTCAAGATAAAAATATAAATATTTTATGGGGGAATTATTTTAAATGACAAAAATTTGTATATTTTTTGCCTCAAGGATACGATCTCAATATTTTTACCACAAGGACAAACATTCTTCTAAAAATTATTCATAAGGACAAACATTTTCAAAATTATTCATAAGGACAACAAAACTGCTACCAAGCTAAAGCTGACACCTAAAAACTGCTACAGATAACTACAAACTGATACCTAAAAACTGCTATCAATAACTAAAAACTGATACCTACAGAAAGTTGTCCTTCGGGATAAAATATTGAACGTCTGTCCTTGAGGCTAAAAAGCTGTGAAATTTTGTCCTTGACAATAATTTCTTGATATTTTATTTCCCTTTCAATTTGCATTTCATTTTTATTATTTACATTGCTTTTAGAATTTACAATTTCAAAAAAAATTCACTGTGCAAAACGGTGCACATTTCTGCCTACTGTAGCCATACCACAACTCACAGTCACCTTCCTCAACTATAAAAACTGTCTTTTCATTTTCCACTACACAGGCACCACTCCACAACCATCAGTTACCCTGCATACAACCAAAACTGTTCCCATCAAACTGCTGCCATTCCCCCATTTACAGTCCATCAACAACTTGACCACTCTCTCGGCTTCATCTACTCTTAGTTCACCACCACCTGTCATTAGCAACTACAAGCTTTTGCCACCATATCATATTCATTACAATACTTGCTGCCACATCCATCTACCCACCTGTCTCTCCACAATATCACAATCAAGACACTTGCCAATTGTCATTCTTCTTCCGGCCTCACCTCTCAACACCACTGCGACATTCGCAAACCACTATTGTGCTACTGCCGAAATGCAAACTCAATTGCAAATCAAAACATAAAAACAACCAATACGCCATCATTGAGACAACATCACCATTGTCAATTTTCTATTCTTGCTCTACATTGTTCCTCAAACTATCACAAGCCTACCCTATCTACTATCTGTCCACCAATTCTACATCACCTCCAACCACAACTCCTCGAGTGACCATCAACCTGACCATTAAGCTGCATTACAGTCTACTTATTCATACATCACCACTACTAAAACCCATTCCCACTACTCAAACAACTTTCTACTAACAAGTTTTTGGCCATACCAAACATGTGCGCTGTGCACTATGTTGTGTATCCACTTGAACAACCCCAGCTTTTAGCCACTTAATCAACTTACCATCTTACTGATACTTCATCCACCACAAAACAGATCCGCCTTACTTCCATACACATTCACTTGCCACTTGCACTTGCTGAAAGTCTATATGAGTGGATCGTATATGATATATATGCAAGTATATGCAACTAACTATGTGATATAAATTGATAGATGATCGTAGCAAAGTAAATTAAAATAATCACACCAGGATTTTATACTGGTTCGGACCTCCCGTCCAACGTCCAGTCCTGAAGCTCCTCTTTAGAATTTCCTTTTAACTAACCCTCACTTGACCTGGAGGAACATGTTTACAATAGCAGAGTTTCTTTGTCAAAAATGTGTTCTATGACACGGATGTTGACTATTGACTACAGATGCTTCCAATATATATATATATATATATATATATATATATATGTATGTATGTATATGTATATGTATATGTATATGTATGTATGTATGTATGTATGTATGTATGTATGTATGTAAGTATGTATATATATAATATTGAATGAGGAGTTCTTAATATATGGAAGAGTTAAGTATAGGTATTTGATTGCTAGAGATTAGGTATAGATCAGAGTATTAAAGTTAAGAGCGTAAGTAAGTAAGGTGATATCTTCTCTTGAATTCCTGATTCTATTTATAGTGGTGGAGAGATCCTTTGTGTAGTTGCAACTATTAGTAAGTGCTCTAAGGTTGCTTCTCATGGTGATGAAGAGTTGCGGTGAAGAGAAGCGAACGTGTCCTTTTGGATGTGACAGTTGTTCTACGAATTTTCACAGCCGAGTCCAAAATCAGACATTTGGAAAATATTTCAGACGTCCATTCTTCATATATTTTTTACATCTGGTTGTATTTCAGACGTCTGAGTTTTTTAACCAGACGTCTAGTCTTCATATATTTTTTTATATCCAGATGCTTTTCATACGTCTGAGTGTAGTAACCAGACGTCTTATTCTTTCTGAGTTATGAACCAGAGGAATCAATCAAACGTCTGGCTAGAGTTCCCAGACGTCTGAATGTGTGCATGTCGCTATATCTTTGTCTGTGTCATCCCTTTTTCACTTCTATTGACTTGAAGTCTTTTGATACTTCTTTTGAGTCTTGTTTTTGTCTCTTTGGTGATGTTACTTTATCAACTACATGTAAATATAGATATATATATATATGTATGTACATTCGATTTCCATTGTATAGTTTTTATCATCGAAACCATAGAATTGATTTCCTTACAATCTCCCCTTTTTTTATGATGACAACTATTCAATGTACTTATATATAGATTATGAATCTCCCCCTGAATATGTGCTTACTTTTAATGTTGTATGATTCTACCTATAATTCTCCCCCTTTGACATTATCAAAAAGAATTATAACATTGAAGCCAATCGTCAAAAAGGAAAAGTTTCATTAATAACATGAAGGGGTTGCAGTCATTAGATTTGTACAAAGAAAATATAAAAACTACAACTTCCAAATTCTAGATTTTCTTTGGGGAAGCTTTATTTGGATCATCTTCCTTTGGTTCTTCGTTGTCAGAAGTGCTAACCATTAAAGAAGATGTCAAAGCTTCCTTTGAAGGTTCATCCTCGGTTAGTTTTGAATGTTTTGCGGGAGGAGAAGGAACAAGGGTTACCTAATCCTCATAGGGTGGTGTTGGACCACGAACCCGTTGTAATACTTCTTTAAGAATGGATAAAACGGTAGAAAGAGATTCTTCAACTGTAGCAAGTCGTGTAGCAAATGAAGTTTCAAAATTGTCAATTCGCTTAGCTAAAATTTTCTAATTTTGAGATACGATTTTTTGGTTCCGAAGAGTGAGATATCGAACACTTTCATTTGGATTTGTATCCATTCGAGTCTCCATAATTTCATCCTGTCCCGGATAATCAAATGGTGCGGGAGGAAGAGGAGTGACTTCTCGATGTTATATTTCCTCTTGGGATGGATCAATGCTTGGTTGAGGAGGAGGCTCAACTCTTCGAGATTGACGATTGTGCGTCCAATCTTCGAAGGACATAAACTCTGGAGGGATTTAAGGTAGGTGCATTAGAGAGAAGAATTTGGTGGAAGCATATTTAGGCGAGATTTCTTCGAATGTCGATAGGTAGGAAGGATCATTATGTGCACGAAGAAGTCTCATAATATAAGTAGGGTAAATGATTGATGGCCGTGATCCAGTCCGAAAGTGTTTGAGCTCGTCGAAGGTGAATTTGGCCCAATTTACCCGAGTTCCACTAAAGAGAGCATATAGAGCTTTGTGCTCCATTTCTGTTATTTGCTCGTGACTCCTCATACGTGGAAAAACTGTATTTATTATCATTCTTGTCAAGAGTCGAGCTTTTGGACGTAAATATTTTGAAGCAAATTTAGGCATTTCGTCCTCCCAAATTTGATGAGTAATACTATTCCATGGCTTGAAGCGCATATCCGGAATGTTATATAAATCTTCTCTGGTGTCAGAGCATCCCAAAGTTCTACCTATTAACCCCGGAGTTAACCTAATCGTATTATCATAAACACTAGTCCATAGCTAGTTGTCCTCATCTTTAGTATTCCATACTAAAGTACTGTCTAGATTAGCGTAGAATAAAAATATAGCTAATTGGTCTATTTGAACATTATTAGGTGTAAAAGAGATTAGGGTTTCTAATCCACCATTTTCACAAAGTTCATCTAGATCATACATAGGGAATTTAAGAAGATTATAGAATGGAGCTATGTGGAGTTTTTTATTTTGGATGTCTTGATACCTTTTGATGGAATGCGGTGCTTTATGCATCCATCTCTCGATTTGATCGTCGAAACATACCTGGGGGTTTGAAGATGAAGTGGGCCGGTCTTGTTTGCATTTTAGAGCTTTGATATTCTTAGTGCGAGGAGGCATGTCGATTTAGTTTTATTTGATTTTGAAGAAAAAATCGGCAATAAGCAAATCGTAGATTGGAAAAATTTTGAGATAAAGAATGATGTTTTCTGGGTGAATATATATGGGCAATTGAATTCCAGAAGTCTAGATATGAAATCAGACGTCTGGTTTGCCCTAAAAATTGTACAGAAGATACAAATAAGCGTCTGGTATTTGGAGTAGACGTTTGTTTTGGTCGAATTTGTGAGATTGAATAGGCAGAGACTTTAAACAGACGTTTGGTTATTTGTCTCAAACGTCTGGTTTAGATAAATCTTGTATGCATTTGTGACAGAAGACTTGGTCAGACGTCTGGTTCAATGTGTTCGACGTCTGAAATTTTCTGAATTCTATTTTTAGGAGGCATAACTTAAATTTAGACGTCTGGGGGGTATGTTAGACGTCTGACATACACACACCGCTTAAAAATTTTAATTGTGTCAGACGTTTATAGGATGTAGACAGATGTCTGAAATTTGCAGTTTGGCCAAAAATAGCCTAAAGTTTGATGGTTTCACTTATTTATCGAATGATGATAACAAATATCTTTATTGTTGTAAAATATAATAACATATAAGTATAAATACATACAATAATTAATACGATTTATTTATTTAGACGGCGACGGTGTTTTAGGATTTCTTGACTCATTATCCTTCCATGGTCTAAGTGGAGACCATATATTTCCATGTTCTTGGGTCCGCGGGGAGCCAGAATATCGTCTTGGTAAGGGATCTGAAGGAGTACGAAATGAAGAAGATGGATCCAATGAACTATAAGGTCTTGGTAGCGGTTCATGAATCTCTTTCTTCCGTGATGAACAAAACTTCATCGCCACTTGCTCTAGAAAGCTTAGCCGTCGTGCCGTAATTTTTTGTTCGAAATAAAGCTCTCATTGAAGATCTATCTGTTGTTTCTGGTAATGATGAATTTCATCAATTTTCTCCTTTGTGTTAGGAGAAATAAATAGAGATCTTTTAGTTTTCTTATTATCTGGAGTAAAACCCGTATGATATGAGGACCACCTATTTGTTGGCTCTTACTTTGGTGTAGGCGTAGTAAGCCGTTATGGTGTGTCAACCGAGCTATCCGTCGATGGTGTTGATATGGAGATGGATATATAAGAGTTCCCAAAAGACATTGTTATATTTTATTTAAAAATAAATAAATAAATTGATTGTTTGTATATAGTGGTTATGTAACTATGTATATATATAAGTTGAGAACATTATTTATAGAACAGCGAATTGCCTAAAAATTTAATGGTTTAGAAATTAATAAGTATAATTTATGGTAATAAAATAGATAACTAAACTTAGTCTTTAAATGAAGTTATTAATTTTTTAAGGAAGAAGATCATGAAGTGAACAAATACCTAAAGTTCGTCGGAGTTTAATGAAAGTTTGTTCATTTAATAGTTTTGTAAAAATGTCGACTATTTGATTTTCGGTATTTACGTATTCTAAAGAGATAGTTCATTTTCAACTTTGTCTCGTAGAAAATGATGTCATATATCTATATGTTTGGTTTGTGAGTGAGTAACAGGGTTTTTTGATAAATTTATAGCACTTGTGTTATCACAATATAGTGGATATTTTTTGATAATTTTACCGAAATCTGTTACTGTTTGTTGCATGTAATCACTTATGAACATGCTAGAGCTGCGGAGATGTATTCGGCTTCGCAGGTAGATAAGGAAACACGATTTTTTTTGCTAAACCATGAAACTAATGATTGTCCGATAAAGTGACATGCTCCACTAGTACTCTTACGATCTGTTTTACATCCACCGAAATCCACATCGCTATGTGAAACTAGTTCAAACGATGATCCTTTAGGGTGAAACAAACCATAATCTCTAGTACTAGATAGATAACGTAAAATACGCTTAACAGCTCTTAGATGAGATTCTTTTGGTTTTTCTTGAAATCGAGCACATAGAAATACACTCATCATAATATCAGGTCGACTGGCCGTTAATAAAGTAAAGAACCAATCATGCTTCGATATAACTTTTTATCAAAATCTTTTCCATTTTCATCTTTTTCTAAGTGAACAGTGGTACTCATTGGTGTTGGTTTGCTTGATGTTTTATCCATTTCAAGTCGACGTAATAAATTGTTACAATATTTTTCTTGGAGAATAAAAATTCCATTTTCGAGTTGTTTTATTTGTAGACCTAAGAAGAAATTTAATTCTCCCATGTGTGACATTTCAAATTCATTTTTCATGATATTTGAAAATTGGTTACATAGATTTTCGTTGGTTGAACCAAAAATGATATCATCAACATAAATTTGTACAGCTAAAATATTGTTATTTTCTTTTTTAATAAATAAAGTTGTATCCATTTTGCCTATATGAAAACCAGATGTTATTAAGTGATTTTTTAAGACTTTCGTACCATGCACGAGGGGCTTGTTTTAATCCGTATAGTGCTTTATGTAATTTAAAAACATGATCGGGATATTTTTCGTGAATAAATAATGGTGGTTGTTTGACGTATACATTTTATTTAATAAAACCATTCAAAAAAGCACTTTTGACATCCATTTGAAATAATTTAAAATTGTGATGAGTTGTAAAGGGCGAGTAATGTACGAATGGCTTCTAATCTTGCTACTGGAGCAAAGGGTTCATCATAGTCTATACCTTCTTCTTGATTGTAACCTTGAGCAACTAAACGTGCTTTATTTCTAACGATATTTCCATTCTCGTCTGCTTTGTTTTTAAATATCCATTTTGTTCCTATTACTGATTGATCTTCGGGTCTTGTTACTAATTCCCATATGTTATTACGTTCAAATTGATTTAATTCTTCTTGCATAGCTATTATCCAAAAATTATCATTTGAGGCTTCTTTATAATTTTTTGGTTCAAAGTTTGACACAAATGCTATATGGCTTATTTGATTGATTTGATTTCTACTTACTCTTGAATTAAGATCTCCATTAATATTATCTATTGGATGATTCTTAAGAATTCTAGGGGATGAAATCAAGGTGTTATTTTGCATATTCGTTTCATTATTAATAGAATTTGTTGAATTTTTTAATGGAATAATTTCTTCTTCATCATTAGTATGACGTTTAGAAGGATTTTCATCGAACAAGACATGTAACCTCTCTTCAATAGTATTGTTTCATTTATTAAAGATTCTATATGCTTTGCTACGATTCGAATATCCAACAAAAATACCTTCATCGGCCTTTGGGTAAAATTTTCCTAAATTATCTTTTGTATTTAGTATAAAACATTTTGAACCGAAAGTTTTAAAGTATGATACTTAGGTTTTTTACCAACAAATATTTCAAAACAAGTTTGTTTAGTCATGGGGCGTATGGTTACTCGATTTGACACATAGCAAGATGTCCCAATAGCTTCAGCCCAAAAGTGTTTTGGTAAACCACTACTATTTAGCAATGTTCGTGCACATTCTTGTAATGTATGATTTTTTTTCTTTCTACGACACTATTTTGTTAAGGTGTTCGAGGAAACGAAAAATTATGAGTTATTCCTTTCTTATTACAAAATTTGTAAAAAGGTCATTTTTGAATTCTCCTCCGTGATCACTTCTAATACTTTTAATCTTCAAACTCATTTGAGATTTAATTCTTTTAGCAAATATTTTAAACATACCAAAAGTATCACTTTTGTGTTTTAAAAATAAAGTCCATGTATATCTCGAAAAATCATCGACTATTACGAAAACATATTTATTGTGATTTATAGACCTTATCTGTGTTGGACCAAATAAATCTAAATGTGATAATTCTAATGGTTGTTTTGTAGAAATATTATTTTTAGATTTAAACGAGCTTTTCTTTATTTTTCCAATTTGACAATCGTCACATAAGTTTTCTACTTTATAATTCATTTTAGGTAATCCTCTTACCAACTCATATTTTTCTAACTTATTAGTATTCTTAAAATTGATATGACAAAATCGTTTATGCCATAACCATGGATCGTTATGTTTGACGGTTAAACATAAGTTTGAATTTTTATTATATTCATGTTTAATACATAAATATTTTTGTTTCTAAATCCTTCAAAAATGAGTTGTTTGTTATTATCAAAAATATTACATTTATCTTTTTCAAAATTTATTTGAAAACCTTTATCGCATAATTGACTAATGCTTAGTAAGTTGTGTTTTAGATTCTCTACTAATAAAACATTTGTAATAATAGGAGAGTTAAATATACCAAAGTTGATGACTTCTCCAATGCCTATGACAAATCCTTTAGAATTATCTCCAAAGGTTACTGTTCCACCATCGATGTATGTTATATTTGATAACATTTTTGAATTTCCGGTCATATGCTTGGAGCAACCGCTATCTAGTATCAATTTCTCCTTATTTTTACTTTGGGTACCTGTAAAATAAAAGATGTTTTATTGGTACCCATATATTTTGTTAGGGTCCTAATTGTTAGGGGGAGTTAGCCATACCCAAGATGGTTTGGTACCTTTATAAATATAATTTTTAT
The DNA here is from genome assembly GCA_030765085.1 of Allium cepa. NCBI lineage: Eukaryota > Viridiplantae > Streptophyta > Magnoliopsida > Asparagales > Amaryllidaceae > Allium > Allium cepa. The sequence continues at coordinate 951,564,668 of CM060941.1, read as the reverse complement.
TATAGACTACTCTTTCTAAGTAATTATTAATAAGCTTTTATCTAATCAAATTATTATTTGTTTTTGGAATCCAAATTTTCATATTTTTGATATTCAATTTAGACTTAGGTAAATTTCTAGTTTTTTATGTAACTAATATTTTTAGCATCATTTCCTTTTGTTTAGAAGAATTTTTAAATCGTATTCCATTTCTATTGCCTGATGGTTTTGAAGTTTTGATAAGATTTTCCAAATCTTGTTTTCCTTTATTAAATTTTGACACATTGTTGGTAATTTTATCTAATTTTTCTTTTAGTTCTATATTTACAATTTTCAATGATTCAATACTATTTTTAAACTCGACATTTTATTTTAACAAATTTTCTTTTACTATGGTAATATTCTCATTTTCTATCAAATTATTTTTGATTTTTTTTGAGATATTTCAAGTTCTTCTCCTAGAATAGTTTTTTCATCTTTCAACATTCCTACCTCAAGTTCTAATATACTTATTTTTACTATATATTCTTTGATCAATTTTTTTATTTGTCTAAATTTATCATCTAATTCCATTCTAAGTTCTAATAGTTCATTATAGCTAAGTTTAGGATATACCTCTTCAGTTTGTGCCATAAAACATACATTAACCTGTTCTCCGTCACTATCGCTATCACTTTCAGAAGATGAAGAATCCGAGTCATCCCAAGTTACTTTGAAAGCCTTCTTCTTCTTGAATTTTTGAACTTTGTTATTCTTTTTGTCATTATTGAGTTTAGGGCAATCCTTCTTCATATGACCATATTCATCACATTCATAGCACTAGATTTGAGTTGTTGTGTTGGACTTCCCTTCTTTTTGAAATTTGGTCATCTTTCTAAATTTCTTGAATTTATTATAATTCTTGGCAATGAAGACTACTTATTCTTCATCTAAATCAAAGTCATCATCTTTTGTTGCTGGAAATGCTATATTCTTTTTCTCCAAATTTAGTTCTTTTCGTGCCTGCAAATCAGCTTCATAGGGCATTAAATTTCCTATCAACTCTTCAACTTTGAGAGAAGAAAGATCGTTAGCTTCTTCAATAGCTAAAACCTTCCTTTCCCAATCTGATGTTAAAGAGTTGAGTATTCGAGAGACTAAATCAAAATCAGTAAATTTAACTCGTAATGCCATAAGATTGTGTTGGATAGTTTGAAATTAAGAATACATGTCAACAATAGTTTCATTTTGCTTCATTTTGAATGAAGAAAATTGGTTTTGTAAAATTGAAATCTTAGTTTGTTTGACCTTTGTTGTACCTTCGTGTGTAATTTGTAAGGTACGCCAAATATCAAACGCAGTGGTGCATAACATGACACATGAAAATTCATTTTTTTCTAAAGAGAAAAATAAAACATTCATAGTTTTAGCATTATTTGATGCTAAGGTCTTTTGTGCATCGGTCCAAGGGTTCATAGCAGTAGTTGTTTAATATGCGCTTATATGATTTTTTGTTTGATGATAATCAACATATATACATTCAGTTAAATGTATTTGTTAATATACTATTTTATTTTTCACAGATTAAATAAATATTTGCTGAATAAAATAAATAACACACATTTTGAATTCAAATGAATATTTTATTCAAACAAATATTTATTACAATTTTGATAGTACATTTTCAAGCTCTCACTATAACTATACATTTTCAATTACAATACATTTCTGATTACATCACAATTCATTTTTACATCTTCACCTCACTACATATCACTCACACTCGTATCGATCTTCAACTTCAATACAGTTAGAATCCAGCATCTGAGCAATTTGCAAAAATATTCACTAACGTAGTAAAATTGAAAAAGAAATAGTTTTGCAATATAAAATAAAATATGGATTTTGAAAATATTATTTGCCTTAGTTATTTGGGTTGTTCGTCATCATTTAAATTTGAATTCATCATACACGAACAGCTTGTGACATACACAGTGTATCACTGTATATGTGACAAGGCCGTGCACACCGAAATATACACTTGATCGATTTATAGGGACAAGTGAGCACATGTCAAACCCAAATACGGGATTCAACTCAAGTGCAATAAAACAATGTCATTCAGCACAAGGTCAAATCCAAGCTGTAACAACCCGCATATTTATCGAGTTTGTATTTAAATATTTTATTTAAATATTAACTCGTTAATCGGATTTTGGTCCGAAAAGCTACTTTTTGCAAACGGTCAAATTAGGACTCGAGACCACTTCCATTGAGTTCGAAATGTCGTTTACAACTTTTTAAGTATAAACATCGATAGGTTTGGAGTTAGTGAAATTTCACTAACTTTTCCCGCTTTGGACTTTGGGTTAGTTTAGCCTATTAAGCCCAAGTTCCAACCCTCTTCTCCTCACTCTTCATAAATTTCCTAACTAATCAAGCTTTGGCATTAATGGTGGAGGGAATGGGAAATTAAAACTCCAAGCACAAATTCAATTGCAAATCCAACATTCAACTCCAAATTCAAGTAGAAGATATTGGATGTTTGCACAAAAAATGGACAAACACCTCCAAGTCGTGTTATTTATGTAATTTTCAATGATTTTAGATGAGTATGTAAATATGAGAAAAGTAGGGGCTGAAATGTAAAAGACACACAGATTTATAGTGGTTCGGCCAGAATGTGCCTACGTCCACTTTATATGTTATTATCTTCTTTCTTTCAGGTTACAAGTACAATGCGTTGTATACAAGTGTATGAAAGTAGTTTGAAAGTTCCTTCCTTGCTTGAGCTCTCAAACTTGTCTGCCATTGCTGTACCCCTGCCCCTCTATTTATAGAGTGAGGTAGAGGGCAGGGGTCTTGGGGGTATATAGCTGCTGGTGGGCCCGGGCTGAGGCGATCTGGACTGGCAGTCACCTGGTTTGGCAAAGCTTCATTCGGCTCTAGGCTTGGTTCGGTGGTAGGTATGGACCGGCGGTGGCCTTGTAGCTGTGTTGGTTCGGCATGGGGCATCCTCCCTCTGGTTCGATGGTAGGGAGTAAACTTGATTCGGCAGACGTTACCTCTGGTTGGATGTGTGGCCCGGTATAGGCTTGGCAACGTTGGTTCGGCCATGAATGGTCCGGTGATGGCGGTCTGGCTGTGGCAGGGAATTTGGTTCGGTAGGAGCTTGACCGGATGACGTGCTGACCGGATGGAGAGTGTGGAATGTTGATTGGTGGCCGAATGGGAGCTGATAGCCGAATGACCTTATGCCGAATGAAGCTATACATGGAGAATACCGGATGAACTTCTACGTAGGTATTGAGCCTTGTGTTTGTCGAATGAGGTGGAGGTCGCGAGCCCGAGTGAAACTGTGACTCCTTGGTCTCTAGATCTTCTGGGTGAGAATTCGCCCAACATTTGCCCCCCAAAGTGGGGCACGTGCTTGCATGTGTCGCGCTTTGTTTCCCTGTGGTAGAAAGGCTTGTTTCGTAACGCCATGGGCTGGATATTCGTATCCTGCTGCTGTCCTATGAGTTTAAAAAGGCGTGTCAAAGTGCAAATTCTCACGACGATTGGGTTAATAGCCATTCAGAGCGTGCCTATGTACCGTTCGTGGTCGCGTACACGTGTAAATGATTAACCTTCATTGGTGAGAGATTTACGACTCATTCATCGTTATCATATTCTCTACTTTGTTAGTAGGTTCTAGAGTTCGGTACTTATCTGAGTGAGGCGCCTGCGTGCCCCCTGTTTCTGGTTTCTGCTGGTAGAGGCAGCTTCATTCGGTTTCGAGTTGGCTCAGGTTTCATTCGGTTGGAGGCTGGTCCGGTATGGATAGTTCCATTCGGTTTTCATTCGGTCCGGTATGTCGAATGCCTTGGTCCGGTCCTGAGCTCGCCTATATATAGAGGCCGTACCCCCCTCGTTTTTCATTACCGAACGAGTAGAGCCGAACCATATTGTGCTGCCGAACCAAAGTCTTCGCCGAACCAGCTTATACCGAACCAGGTATGTATACTTTCTGCCGAATGAACCTTTGCCACCGAATGGCCCTGTTTGCCGAATGTGTACGGAGTGTATTGAATAGCCGAATGAGGTATGCCGAATGACATGTATGCCGAATGACATGTATGCCGAATGACATGTATGCCGAATGAGCATTGGAGTTTGGTGCCGAATGAACTCGTCTTGCACCGCCGAATGAGACTTCATACTTGAACCTTGAGCGGAATCTTATGCTTTTATATGCTTTCTTTAGATACTTGCTTGTTTATCTTTCTATATTTCTTGCTCTAACACCGTGTTTTTCTTGTGCTGCAGAAAATGTCTCGCAAAGCGGAAACACGATCAGACAGAAAGAAGTCTAGAGGCACAAGAGAGCCCTCTTCTTCCTTGCCCCCAGTCCAATCAGGATCCGAGCAACATCGACCCATTCCAAGGTCTCTAGTGGATGGATATGTTCCACAGGAACTTTTGATCTCCCCCCCTGATTGCTTTCCCAGCTCCTTAAAGGAGGAGCAACTTGACGTCATATCCCGTTCCTTTGGGATAGATAGGGCTCTTATGCTGCTGCCAGGAGATGGGGTGATGCCATATAATCCTCCCGAGGGCTACTTCGCTTTTAGCAGATACCATTGCATGTGCGGCGCTATCCCCCCTATCAACGCTTGGATAGTAAGCTTCACCACCTATTTGAAGGTGGCTCCTTTCCAGCTCCAGCCTAACTCATATGCCATCCTGGTGAGCCTCTTTGTTATCTTCCAGAGGAGGTACGGGCGTACTCCTTCTAACCGGGAAATCCGATACTTGTACAACCTGAGAGGCTATAAGAAGGGGTCTCCGTATATTAGTCTGGAGGCGGCCGTGCCCTTCAAACCAGTTCTGGACTTGTATTCCAAGTTCACCATGTTCAAGAAAGAGTGGTTCTTCGTCAAGGACGATGCTGTCTCTTTCCGCCTTTTCACTTCCGGCTGTAAGATTGATTTCATTTATATTTTTCATGTGTTTTGACTGTAGTGTTTTTTCTGACATGCTTCTATTTCTGGCTAGCGACAGGTGGTATTGCAGTCGTGGAGGACGATTCCTTAGTGCGAATGGCTGCTGAACTAAAGGCTATTCCGGCACGGGACCGGTCGGCCTCTTTCTTGATCAGGAACGCAACCCTCTTGGAGTATAATTTGATCTTACCGCGCCAGTCCGTGGTTAAGCAAAGGGATACGGCTGAGGAGAGGGCTGCTAAAGCTAAAGAGGGGGCTACGATAAAGAGCAATAAGAGGGAGCCTTTCGCAGCGCGTCCTGCGGTTGGGGGGAAGAAACTGAAGAAGTCCGACGGCCCTTCTCCAAGTACTTGCCCGACTGTCCCGGAGGAGGAAGGTGTGGAAGAGGAGGAAGGAGGCGAAGTTGGAGAAGGGTCGGAGGGTGGAGGAGATGGCGACGGTCATGGTGGTAGTGGTGTTGCCGCTCTAACCTCTGAGCAAGACCTCGAACTGGATGAGGCTCTCCGTCGGGCCTTCGGGGAGTCGGAGGGAGAGTCGGAAACGGAGAAGGGAACGGAGAAGGCAAAGGAAACCAGCAAAGCTGTGGCTGGCACTGACCCATCCTCTAAGGGTTCCTCAGCTAGGGTGATTCCGGCGATGCAAGGTGAACTTTTGTCTTCTGCCGATTCTATTTTCGATAAGGACTTAGAAATTTTTTACGGTTCACTTCCGTCCTGGAATGAGATCCAGGACTTATTGCAGTATCCCACTCCTCCGCCGGGTTTGTATAATAGATGTGTCTCCTCACTTTTCTTTCTTTTTAACTTAGCACATTTTTTGAATTGCGGATTATTGTATGTTCGTAACACTTGTCCTTTATTTCAGGGGCAGGCCCGGCAGTTAAAACGTCGGATGTTCGACATCGTCTTGAACAATTTAAGTCGAGGAGAGCTTCTGCGAAACCTTCTACTGATCGCCCTGGGGACGTAGTCAAGTACCGCCCTCTTCTTGGGGTCATCGAAGAGGGCATTCAGAAAAGGAAGCGGAGCCGTTCCTTATTTGAGTCTTCTTCTGCTTCGCAGCTTCCTACTCTGCCTCCCCCTACTCAGCCTCCTCGTGATACTACGGAGGAGAGCACGGAGCCCTGCCCCCCTCCTCCTCCTTCCAAGAGATCTGCTGTCATTCATATAAGGCGTCCCGATGTGCCTCGCCCCGTGCCTCGTGACCCTTTTGCCGGTCATCCTGATTTAGACCCAAGTTTTCGGGACATTTCATTCGATGAGACCACGGGCGAGCACCTACTTCCCCGCAACCCCATGGTAAGAGTGCTGGACGAGGCCAAATCTTTAGATCTTGATTTACTTACTACACGGGTAGTCACCATGGGGGATGAGGCCAAGGCTAATATCGACCGGGTGGCCGTAGAGACCAAGAAGTTAATGGAGCATCATGCTAAGTTGGTCAAGGCCGGGGAAGAGATCGGGAGTGCTAACATTCGGTTGAGGTTAAAGGTTGCCGATCAGGCCAAGCAACTCGCCGACCAAGCCATCCAGATTTCCCAGCATGAGGAAGCCTCCAAGCGTCTGAAAGAGACCATGGAGAAGGCCAGTAGGGCGGAATTACGGAAGATGGAGGTCGCTTGCAGGGAACGGATTAACATAGCTATCGCAACGGTGGATGAGGTTCGAAATGCGGATCTCGAGCGGGTGGAGGAGTTGTCAGGGAGGCTCGAGGCTGCGGAGATGGCTCAGGCCGAGTTGAAGGAGGAGATGGAGGAGATGAGGAGGTCCCTCAAGTTGAAGGAAGAGGAAATGAGGAGGTCACTCCAGGCTGACTGCTTGAGATACCAATCAGAGAGGGACGTCGCCATCACCAAGTTGCAAGCTTCCGAGGCCCGGGTGAGGGAGTTTGAGGAAAACGAGGGGATGATGGATGAGATGTTGCAGGATATGTACTTCCACACTTGGAAGGAGGGCGGCTTGTCTTGGATGGACGATTACCCTCGGGTCATGGCCAAGGTGTATCTCCAGGCTTTAGAGGAGGCCAGGGTGAATGCGGGTAAGGAAGGCGGAGAGGCTTTCAACTTGAGTGCGGTCACTGCTCAGTTCTCAAAGGAGGAGCAAGCGGCGGTGAAGGAGGGGATGCGGCTACTCGCTGCAGAGGAAGCGGGCGTGCAGTTGGATGATGAGGATCAAGCGGCGGATGCTGGTGAGTTATTCTTTTCCCTTTCTTTTCTTTTCGTGTTTTCATAACTTGATCGTTCGTTTAATGAGCTCCTCTTCTGATCTGGACAGGTGGGACTTCAGATCCACATGCTGGGGGCTCCGATCCTGCGGCTAAGTAGGCTGGGGGAGTTGGTGATGGAGTGTGGATGCATCTGCCATCTTTTTGTTTCTTTTTTATCACTGTTCATGTTAGTCTTTGGTATGCAACTGTAATAAAATTATTTGCAAAGAATAACTTCGTGTGATCTTATAATATAAGCTGATTTTGTCATGTTTAAATGTTGTTGCTATCTTTATGTGCTGTGTGAGAAGTATAATTATGTATATGCCTGTGATTCCACTTGTGTTTGATGTTAAGTTTTTGCTTGAAATATAATTTCACGTTTTGCAATGTCAGTGTATGAATAAGTTATAGTTACGCATTTATGTACAAGAGAAGAGAGTACCGCCCTTTATGTTTTATTCGCAGGCGTCAGCTTTGAGTGTCTTGTGTAACTGTTCACGGGTATAGCCGAGCGCCCTGCTACCCAGCACGCAGGCTTAGAGCCTCATGAGTGAATGCTTCCTATTTGGTTTCCTGTACTTTAGAGTTTGTTATACAGGATAGGAGAAAAATATTTAAATGAAATGGAAATATAGTAAAAGTAAAACTTCCAGTCACGGAAGGCCGTCGATGTGCTTAAGTTCGTGGCAAACGGGTTTTGTAGTCACTTTCCCTAGCTGTGGGTCTTGGAGACATTTGTCACCCATCTTACGCCTCCGCGGGGAGTTTTCTTTTTTACCACAGCCGCACTTAAGACACATCGGAGCCGAGATCGCGCACGGTAACTACCCGAACCATTATGGCCCGTAATCGTGGGTATTATTCGATTTACCGTGGCCGGCTAGCGTGGGTGCCGTTGGCCGTGAACTACCCCTGGCTGGCCACACCTTATGTTGGGGCTTAAAGTAGGTTCACAGTTACCGGCGAGCCGAACGCCGTAATGAGCTGCCATCGGCTATAGTCGGCCTTTATGATGACTTATAATCGGCTCATTACAGTTGGCTTTGAGGGCAGGCGCGCAATGAGTTAACCCGCAGCAGAGGGATGCTGGAGCAAAAGAGTCTCATTGGCGAGTGCATAGAATCGTAGCGTACCTGTTAGGCCTAGTCCAGATGAGGCCGCGGTGCGTCTTGAGTGGAGGTGCCATAGGATTTTGTTCAACAGAAAGGGATAAAACTTAACAAGTGGCCAAGACATAAAGGAACAAGTTAAAAAGAGACAAGATTTTTTAAAGTGGTTCGGCATGAAAATGCCTACGTCCACTGATTCTCTTTGTTAATTCACTTCATATGGGCAGTACAAGTTAAGAAAAGTATCGACGGAGGTGTCGGATGTTCCATGCCCTCTGGAACACCTCTCCGTCCACTGTTGACAAAATGTAAGCTCCGTTGTGGAGATCTTTGTGAATTACATATGGTCCGTCCCAGACGGGGTCCAGCGCCCCGGGGCGCGGAAAGATTCGCCTGAGGACAAGATCTCCTTCTTGTAAGCTGCGATGCTTGACTTTGGAATTGTATAGTGCTGCCACTTTTTGTCTGTGAGCTGCTGCTTTGAGTGCTGCATCATTCCTCCTTTCCTCAATCAGATCCAAAGACATGAGGAGGAGTTCTTCGTTTTCTTCTGGGTTGTAGTGGATCCTACGGTGAGAAGGCACAATAGTCTCAACTGGGAGCATTGCCTCCGATCCATATGCCAAAGAGAAAGGAGTATGTCCCGTTGCTGTTCTGAAAGATGTGCGGTATGCCCATAGTGCCGTAGGAAGTTCGTCCACCCAAGCGCCTTTTGACTTTTCAAGTTTCTTCTTGATTAGGGTTTTGAGAATTTTGTTGACAGCTTCAACTTGTCCGTTTGCCTGAGGGTAAGCTACTGATGAGAAGCTTTTATGAATTCCATGCTCTTGGCACCAGTCGGCAAATTCTTCGCTGTCAAATTGGAGTCCGTTGTCTGATACGATCTTGAGGGGGACTCCATACCTGCACAGAATGTTTTTGATCAAGAAGTTGATAATTTTTGCTGAAGATATTTTATTTAAAGGTTCCGCTTCCACCCATTTGGTGAAATAATCGACTGCCACTATAGCATATTTGGCTCCGCCTCGGCCCGTTGGCAGTTCGCCAATTAAGTCAATTCCCCATACAGCAAAGGGCCAAGGGCTGGTCATTTGAGTAATTTCGTTTGTGGGCAGTCGAGGGATCTTGGCGAACTTCTGACATCTGTCGCATTTCTTAACGAAGTCTAGGGTATCTTTGTTTAGTGTGGGCCAGTAATATCCATATCGGAGTATCTTTCTTGCCAAAGTCTGTCCTCCAGTGTGATCTCCGCATCCTCCCTGATGGATGTTTGTTAATATCTCCCTGGCTTCCCTTCCGGCGACGCATCTTAATAAGGGGCTAGAGAAGCCACGCCGGTAGAGGATGCCTTCTTGTATTGTGTAGTGGGGAACTTTTCTCAAGATCTTCTTGGCTTCGTCACGCCTGTCGGGTAGTATGCCATCTTGCAAATATTTCCGGATAGGAGTCATCCAGGTTCCTTCTTCGATCGCAGTTATCAGATTTACTTGTTCGAAACTTGGGGCTAGCTGCCTTGAGATTGCTGGTGCTCCGGGAATGGTGCTGTCCTTCATACTAGCTTGCTTTGCAAGTTCATCTGCCTCTTGGTTTTCTTCTCGAGGAATGTGTTTGATTAGATAATGGTCCAATTGATCGAGCAGCAGTTTGGTTTTCTTTAGGTATGCTGTGAGTCGTTCTCCTCGAGTCTGGAATTCTCCTAGTACCTGGTTTACGATAAGCTGAGAATCACTATGAATACATAAGGAATTGATTCCAATTTCTAGGGCCAGTTCCAATCCCGCTATTACTGCTTCATATTCAGCATCGTTGTTAGTGGCCGTGAACTCCAATCTCGATGCATAGTACAACTTTCTTCCCCTGGGGGTGATGATCACAATACCTGCCCCCGAGCCTTGTTCGTTCGATGCTCCGTCTACAAAGAGGTTCCACTTGATGTTTTTTGCTACTTCAGATTGTTCCTTGCCTTCGTTGATAGTGAATTCGGCAATGAAATCAGCCATGGCTTGTCCTTTGATAGCGGTACGAGGATGGTAGGTGATATCATACTGACTTAGTTCGATGCACCATTTGAGGAGTCGCCCAGAAGTGTCGGGACGATGGAGCACCTGTCTTAGTGGTTGATCGGTTAGAACCCTGATGGAGTGAGACTGGAAGTAGTGTCGCAGTTTTCGTGACGCGATCAATAAACAATATGCTAACTTCTCAAGTTTAGGATATCTGGCCTCTGCCCCTGTAAATCTCTTACTTACAAAGTAAACCGGGCGTTGTGTGCGGTCTTCTTCTCTTACCAAGGCGGCGCTTAGAGCGTGAGATGATACAGCGAGGTATAGGTATAACACTTCACCTTCATTTGGAGTTGAGAGTACTGGTGGTCTCTGAAGGTGTTCGATTAGGTTGAGGAAGGCTCTTAAGCATTCATCGGTCCACTCGAACTTCCCTTTGTCTTTCTTGAGAGCTTCGAAGAAGGGGACACACTTGTCAGTTGCCTTGGAAATGAATCTGCTTAGGGCGGCCACCTTTCCGTTTAGGCTCTGCATTTCTTTTCGAGTGGAAGGTATCCTTATTTCTTTTAAAGCTCGGATTTGTTCAGGGTTTGCTTCGATTCCTCTGGCGTGGACGATGAATCCTAAGAATTTTCCCGATGATACTCCGAAGGAGCACTTTAGAGGATTCAGCTTCATTCCATATTGGCGAAGTACCCGAAACATATCGTCCAGATGGCTTACATGGTCGTTAGCTTTCCTGGACTTCACCAACATGTCATCCACATATACTTCCATAGTACGTCCTATCAGTTCTGCGAACATTTTGTTGACGAGGCGTTGATAGGTAGCTCCAGCATTTTTGAGTCCAAAAGGCATGACTTTGTAACAATATAATCCGCGGTCGGTGATGAAGCTAGTGTGGTCCTGATCGGGAGCGTGCATGGGGATCTGGTTATATCCGGAGTATGCATCCATAAAAGATAGGAGTTCGTGCCCAGCTGTGCTGTCCACGAGTTGGTCAATTCGGGGAAGTGGGAAGCAGTCTTTCGGGCAAGCGTCATTCAGATTGGAGAAGTCAATACATGTTCGCCACTTTCCATTGGCCTTTTTTACTAGCACTGGGTTAGCGATCCATTCTGGGTAGATGGCTTCCCGTATGAAGCCATTAGCAAGTAGATTTTTTACTTCCTCATCAAGGGCTGCTGATCGCTCTGCCCCCATGCTCCTCTTTTTCTGCTTTACTGGTACCTTGGTGGGATCGATGTTCAACATGTGGCATGCTACGTCTGGGGAGATTCCTGTCATATCGGCATGGGTCCACGCAAATACATCTAAGTTGTGGCGGAGAAAGTCAATGAGTTGATCCTTCAATTCCGTTTTCAGCTGAGATCCGATTTTTAATAGTCTACTTGAATCATGCTTATCTACCGATACGAATTCCATAGCCTCTGCAGGCTCGGCGGTAGCCTCCTCCTCATTATCCCTGGGGTCTAGTTCATTGAAGGGATCGCTTGTGTATCGAAGAGGAGGGGCTTTCTTTAGTTGCTATGCCTCCAAGCTTTTCATGCAGAGAGTAGTCTCTGCATCTTTTCCTTTATTCTTTCTGCGGTTATTGCGAAGTTCAGTTACGTAGCAGTCTCGGGCAGCACCTTGATCTCCTTCTACTTCTCCTACTCCGTTGTCTGTTGGAAATTTCATTTTCAGGCACCAGGGGGCTAATACAATCTGAAAGTCAGACAAGGCTGGTCTTCCCAAGAAAGCGTTGTAAGCCGAGTGGTTTTCTATTAGTACGAACGTTTGTTTTCGCACAACGGAGCGGGGATGACTTCCTATTTCGACGAAGAGGTCAAGTTGCCCGAGGGGCATTTTTGCATCTCCAGTGAAACCGTGCAGTGGTTTGTCACAGGGGGATACATCCTTCATTAATAACTTCATTTTGTCGAAAGCATGTCTGAATAGGATATTTACGGAGCTTCCTGTGTCTATTAGAATCCGAAAAACTTTAGCTGGACCGAACCAGGCAGAGATGACCATAGGATCCATATGTGGGTACTGTCTTCCTTCCAAATCACGCCTACTGAATATGATGTCGTCGTTCTCTTTTCGTTTCGGGTGGCGTTCTTCCGTGATGGAGTTAACATAGCCTTCTGCATTTCTAAGCGACTTGCCGTACCTTTCCATCTCTGCCCAACTTCTGTCGGCGATGTGTGGTCCTCCTGAGATGGTAAGGACCACTATCTTCTCCTGACTAGGGCCACTGGTGTTGTGATTGTTGCGATTCCCTCCGCCTACTCCTGGGAGGGGTTGCTTTGCGTTCTCATTGGCAGGAGTTGGAGTCCTGTTCTGACTTTTCACATAACGTTCCAGTCTTCTTCTTCTAATGTGTTCTTCGATCAAGTCCCGAAGATGGTGGCATTCATTGATGTCATGTCCGTGGGATTCGTGGAAGCGACAGAACTTTCCGGACTTGAGTGCGTTATCTGATTCTTTCTTGTGCGGGGGGCGCTTGTATCCGAGTTCGCCCTGAGTGGCTAGGTAGATGTTTTCGATTGTTTCATTCAAAGGAGTGTAGGAGTCAAATCTTGGCCCTGGTCGATATTGGCGCTTCTCAACCTTTCTGCCCCCAGCATTGTCTCTAGATTCATTTCTTCGAGCGTCCTTAGCTGCAGTGGGAACCTTGTCCTGAACTATCTTGCCTTGTTGCCCTGACTGCCTCTCCGTAGCAGCGTCTTCAAGTCTCATATACTTTCCAGCTTCATGGAAGAAATCAGGCAAGGTAGCTGGTTTTTCCTTAGTTAATCTTCTGGCAAACTTGGTGTCTGGATGTACACCACTACAGAGGGCCATTAGAGTGAGTTTTTCATCGGCATCTTGAACTGCTGCCGCTGCGGCGTTGAACCGTGTTAGATATTGTTGCAGCGTCTCTCCGGATTTCTGTTTGACATTGGATAGAGAATAAGCATCCCTGGGTTGTTCCACATGGATGCGGAACTGGCTAATAAACCTTTCTTTTAACATCTCCCATGAGCTGATGGATCCTTGGGGTAGATGGCAGAACCAGGAGGTAGCTAGATCTGATAGGAATAGCGGAAAGCATTTACATAATACTCCTTCTGTTGCTCCACTCATGAGCATATGCTGGGTGTATCTCTGCAGGTGTACGATGGGGTCGGAAGTTCCTTTGTAAGGTTCCATGGTTGGCATTTTCCATTCCCGGGGAGTGATGGCAGTTTCGATATTTCGGGTAAAGGGACTGGTGACCCTAGCGCCTATTCCCCGGTCCCTTTGCTCCCGTTGGACACATTCTCTGAATAATCGTGCCATTCGTTCGTCAGAATTTGGAGCGGACAAAAATGAGCTTGGCTCTTCCCTGCGGGATCTATCTCGTCCAGATGACCTGTAGGGATGGTACAATCTATCACTTCTAGCATTATCCAGTGGTTGTCTTTGGCTGCTTGGATGCACGCTAAGACCAGCTACAGTTGCCCCCTGCCTTGATCTTCCCCTGTGGGGTTCTGTTTCGAGCACATCCATGGGGTCAACTTCGGGCTGGGTCCTAGCTCGGCTCCGTTCAGCGGGGTTTCTATGATTAGGTGGCATGACTGGCTCAGCTACATCCGACCCTCGCCTGGTGCCTCCCCCGCTGGGCTCGGCACCAAGGGCTTCCTCGAGTCGGGATTCGGGCTGAGTCCGGGCGCGGCCCCTATCATTGTTGTTTCTGTTGATAGCTTCTTCGAAGAGTGAAGACCTTTGTTGCCTCCGGGATCCTCCGGATTGGGATTCACCCCATGATTCCGTGTTGCGGTTGGACTCTTCAGCATCCCTTAAGCGTGACATGAGTTGGTCCACCAAAGTTTCTTGTTGGGATGTGAAGCGGTTAGTTACTTCAGCCACAACCCTGTCCAGATCTGCCCTAGTGATTGGTTGTTCCGTTGCGGGACCAGTTGGATTCTCCTGATTTTCATCTGGTACTGCTGTTGAAGTGGGCTGATCTGTGATTGCTGGATCTGGAAGGCTGCTAGTTGCGATGTTCTTTCCTTTGTTAACATCCCTTCTCTGTTTGGAAGGCATGATTTCTAAGCAACGAGTGATGTTGTTAGGAAGAAGGTTGAGTGGGAGAAGATGAAGCTGGCGTTCAGGTTCTCAGTGAAAGCACCAAAAATGTTTGCACAAAAAATGGACAAACACCTCCAAGTCGTGTTATTTATGTAATTTTCAATGATTTTAGATGAGTATGTAAATATGAGAAAAGTAGGGGCTGAAATGTAAAAGACACACAGATTTATAGTGGTTCGGCCAGAATGTGCCTACGTCCACTTTATATGTTATTATCTTCTTTCTTTCAGGTTACAAGTACAATGCGTTGTATACAAGTGTATGAAAGTAGTTTGAAAGTTCCTTCCTTGCTTGAGCTCTCAAACTTGTCTGCCATTGCTGTACCCCTGCCCCTCTATTTATAGAGTGAGGTAGAGGGCAGGGGTCTTGGGGGTATATAGCTGCTGGTGGGCCCGGGCTGAGGCGATCTGGACTGGCAGTCACCTGGTTTGGCAAAGCTTCATTCGGCTCTAGGCTTGGTTCGGTGGTAGGTATGGACCGGCGGTGGCCTTGTAGCTGTGTTGGTTCGGCATGGGGCATCCTCCCTCTGGTTCGATGGTAGGGAGTAAACTTGATTCGGCAGACGTTACCTCTGGTTGGATGTGTGGTCCGGTATAGGCTTGGCAACGTTGGTTCGGCCATGAATGGTCCGGTGATGGCGGTCTGGCTGTGGCAGGGAATTTGGTTCGGTAGGAGCTTGACCGGATGACGTGCTGACCGGATGGAGAGTGTGGAATGTTGATTGGTGGCCGAATGGGAGCTGATAGCCGAATGACCTTATGCCGAATGAAGCTATACATGGAGAATACCGGATGAACTTCTACGTAGGTATTGAGCCTTGTGTTTGTCGAATGAGGTGGAGGTCGCGAGCCCGAGTGAAACTGTGACTCCTTGGTCTCTAGATCTTCTGGGTGAGAATTCGCCCAACATTGGATTCAAGCTTTGGATTGCTTCTCCTTGCTTTCAAGCTTCATCGTCATAAACTTTAGTGCAAAGGTGAGATTTTTATCTCACAAATCTAGTCTATATCAATATTGGACTGTTGGGAATGAATCCCTATCATGTTTGCATGTATATTTGCATTTGGTTTGGATTGGGTTGGCGTAAAACTCCGATTTTTAGCGTTTTGGTGGATTTTCTGCTCCTAGGTCGTTCTGGCCTTATTAGCTCGTATCGGAGTTAGGTCGTAGGTCGCATGGGCCTTAGGTCGTAGGTCGCATGTGAGTTAACCCCTAGGTTGCTCTGGCCACTTTTCGTGTGTTTGGGTTTAGGTCGTTGGACCTTTAGGTCGTTGACCCCCATGAGTCGTTAACTAGTTAAGTCGCTCGCTACTTGACTCCATTAGGTCGCTCGTCACTGGATGCAGTTAGGTCGCTCGACTCCCTTACCCACTAGGTCGCGTACTTAGTTAGGTCGCGTGACCCCATAACTGTTAGGTCGTTAGACCGTTAACCCTATAGGTCGCTTGGCCTATTTGTTTAGGTCGTAGGTCGTTGGACCTTACCTCGATAGGTCGTTCCCACTTTTGGACGTGTGCACTCTAGGTCGCTAGGCCGCCTCTCTTTAGGTCGCGTGACCCAATACAGTTAGTTCGTTTGACCTTATGTTCTTTTAGGTCGCGTCTCCTTTAGGTCGCGCCTCTTTTAGGTCGCGTCTCCTTTAGGCCACGCCTCTTTTAGGTCGTTCGAATGCTAGGTCGCTCGGCCCTTATTCCCTTAGGTCGCTCGGTCTCGTTTATGACCATAGGTCGCTCACCCCCTCTTCCTTAAGTCGCGAGTCATCGTTAGGTCGCGAACACCTTTAGGTCGCTCGACCCTATCCCTTTAGGTCGTTAGACCTCATTTTGTCTTCACTAGGTCGTACCGTTTTGGTCGGGACGCTGCCCCGCACCCCGCCGGGGGCGCTGCCCCCTGGACCCCCGCGACCTGACCGGGCAGGTCGAACCCCGTAAGCGGTGGCGTTGCCCCCGCACCCCCACCTTGGGGGGTTGCCACCCCCCCTGGACCCCCCCTCCGTAGGGGATCTTATCTGAAAAACATTGAGCTGATTTCCTTGGATTTTATTCGCATCTCCGTATGCGATCTTTGTGACTGATTGTTTCTACACTTGCTTATGTGTTTTGTCACTTTATAATATAAAGGTTTCAATACTAGTAGTAAATATCAAAACTCTTTTAACAAACAATTTCAACTCTATTTTTAATAACAAATCTCTTTTCTTAAACCGTTTTCCAATCTATTAATATATACAAGCCTTTACCTCACTTGGATGAGAAATCTAATTAAACGACTTAGTAAAACAAGTGGTATGAAACGCTTGCGTTCACTTCGTCGGTTAATTCTTGGACTTGTTCGATTGAACCTCTTGTGACAATTTTATTAGTGAAGATTTACAGTTTATTCGTAAATATTTAAGTTAAGCAAGTGGTTATGGGACATGAAGCTAAACTTCTATATTTACTAGCTTAGTATAATTGACACTTCTCGTTGATCTTGATGATCGCTTTATGAATTAGACTAGCAATTGCGCGATGTCTCTTTCATTGCAAGGTTAGACTAGACACCACTTGTGTGATTCCATTCACACATACCTTTCTGCTTTTTGGTTAGTCTTGACCTCAATCTGTGTGATTCCATTCACACATGCGGGGTAGCTCCCCTTGGTCTTCGGACCGTCATGTGATAGGCCTCTTTCCCTTTTTATGATTTCTGGATTTCTCGTGTTGATTTCTGGAATTTATGTCATTGACTTGTTATGAGTACAAGTTTAGGGTATGATGCCCTCTTCGAATCTTTGAGAAGATTCTTGTGATATTGATTATCCCTTATTGATTGATCTTCTGTTGATCATTATTTACATACTTATAGTGGTATGTCGTTATGGATGTTTATGTTTATGCCATATCTTTTATGTTATATCATGTCATCTGATATTTATAGCTAGACTGATCCGTTTATTATTTTCTTAAATAATACTCGGGTCAGACCGAGATGTTACAGGTGCTTCTGCTTGACTTCTTCCCAGGGATTCATCACTCTGACTTTTGGCTAACTGTTTAGATTAGCAGTTTTTGTTGTATACACTTGAGATATAGACTCATAGTTGTATTCTTTTGTATAGCACGTGTTGCTATTCTTTTGTATTATCGTGGATCTTACTGACCACTACTCTGATGTACACTTTCATGAGTTAGTTATATATTCATATCTTCTTCCGCCTTTGTGATATGGATATCTGTGACTGATTTGTGATATGATTATTTCTATGTTTGTTTCCGAAGAATATTTATAGCCACCGTGTGATAAGCAATTACATGGATGGTCGCTCCTCAACAGCCTTATTCTCCGTGCTAGTTGACAGCACTACTCCGGAGTGTTCTTGGCTAGCGTGGGTATAGAGGTGGGGCGTCACACAAGCCGGATTCAACTCAGGTGAAAATTAGAAAAATAAACAAAATGCAAAGGTCAAGTCACTACTCAACTCAATGCATCAACAAAAGTCAAGGTCACAAAAAAATGCAACAAAAGCAAGCTGAGGCTCAGTGGTGAACCAACAACAAAACTACATTGCAAACTAGTTCAGAATGACACAAAGACACAGCAGCGACCGAAGACAGCAAATACAACTCTAATGCAAACAGCAAAATGACATTGCAAACAAGTACCAGATATAGCATGAAACAACCCAATATATACATGCAAATTCGACAAGCAACTGAAGGCAATAGGTCCAGTTACAACAAAGACCAAGTGCAGCATTAGGTCGGGCACGAAGGAATGTGAAAGAACAGAATTACTCACATATATGCAACATTTTTTTATGTACCAATAAACTATGCAGTGAAGACAGCTACTACCACAATGAACCAGTGACAACAAAGGTCAAACACAAATGAACTCACATGGACAACATGTCATGAATGAACTAGCAAAGGCTAGCCACCAACATAACAGTAACACCAACCAGAAAAGGAGCAAACCAAATATGCAGGCATATATGAAGTACAAAAATTCAATCCCAAAGCAACCAGTAATGACACGGCAACTACCATCAACTACGAGCACCTAAGTGACACATTGAACTAGACAACAACACAGACCAGTGGCCATAACCAGAGGCAATACGCATCAATGCACAATAAACTTCAAATGACTCAAGCAAATTATATCAAACAGTGACACCAATGAATGCCCAATGAACAGAGGCAACAAAGAGGGATGCATGCAAGTACGCAGTGAAATCGCCACAGTCTCAAACTAAAATGACAGACCGAACCAAGATATCAGCAACAACAACAGTAATGATACAAGAACAACATCATGAAGGAACCAGACCACAAAAGTTTGAAAATGCAGCAAATACTCAAGACAGTGCAACCCAAAATGCAAACAGCTAATACATGGGGAGTGATAATTAATAATGAACCGGAGTGCAACTTCAAAGATACTACGTGCACAACATCAAGCAAAATCAATTTGAAGCCGTGGATAATCAGATAATGAATGGATTAACCGAAGTCAACAAAAACCACAGTCAAGTTACAGTGAGAAGTTGAAGCCATGGGTATGATTCACGAAATCAAAAATGGCCTAAGTCAAATGAATTCGACATCGTGGTAACCACGTAACAAATTCAAAGCCGCAATACACAGTAAAGCCGAAGTCAGAATTCAACGAAAAAAAATACGTTTTGAAAAATTCCAAGCAAAGTAAAAGAGGAAAGTGTTTGCCATATCAACCAAGAAAAATTGAACGTTTCATAATCAAAGCCGTGTGCATCAAGTCAGGAAAGAATGAAATAGGAAAGTACAGAATTCATATAAATGTAACACCCAAATCATCATCGGCAGGGGTGGAAAAATCGATCGAGTTCAAGCACTAAAATCCCAATCGTCATCATCGGCAATTTAAAAAGCATCAGAATTCAAGCAAGCATCAAACCAGAAAACAAAAGGAGAAAATCATATACCGAATCGAAGTCAAACTCCATCAACTCGAAGTAGCCAGAGAGAGAGCAACGAGAAATCGATCGAGCAAGGCAACTCTCGAACAAGCACAGATTCGATCGAAATAAATTGGCATTCGAAAGCCCTAATCTGGATCGAGAACAAACCCCTAAATTCACAAAGAGGAACGAACGAGAGAACAGCCGCCATTTTTCCAAAGAATAAAAAAGGATCGGGTCGAAATAATAAAAGGGGCCGGCAAATTAAGTTTTAGGGTTTTTTAAATAAGGGCTTTAGTTTTAAATAAGGGATTTATCTTATTTTTTGTTTTAAATTTGTTTTTAATTTTAAAACTTTTTTCAAACCATTGTATTTGCTAGTCGTGTGACTAGGGGACAAGCTACGTGGCGTAGCTTGAGAATTCGCAACTCAATGGCTGAGTTGTGGCAGGGTTTTGAGTGTAGAGTTAGGTTTGTCAGTAGCGGGTGTCGCGAGTTTACGTGTGTAAGCGTGTGACTATCTAATTTCTAGTAGAAATCTTGGGGGTAGCATGCAGGCAGGTTTTTGCTGAAGCTGGGTAAATTCTGTGTCGTTCTATTTCTGCATTTATTATTCTGCTTTTATATGTGCTGCTACTATTTTGTGATCTGTGTTGAAATTATTTTATAAGCTTCCTCAATTAATTTTTATAATTTATACTATCGCCCTATTCACCCCCCTCTAGGGTGAAATCGATCCTACAAGTGGTATCAGAGCAAGGAATAGAAGTCAAATTCTATTTTAAAAAATTCGTTTTTCAAAAACCAATTTTTTTTTTAAAATTTTGAATTTTTAAAATGGCTTCTTTTAATAATGCTTTTGTTGAGGGTCAGTCCATAGTTAGACCACCAATGTTCAATGGTGAATATGCTTATTGGAAAAATAGAATGAAAATTTTTCTAAAAACCATTGACGCTTGGAACATTGTTGAGACAGGTTATAGAGCACCAACTATAATTATAGATAACTAGGAAATAGATAAACCGATGGATCAATGGACAGAACTAGAAAATAAATTACAAAATGCTAATGCTAGAGCTATGAATTCTATTATCTGTTCGTTGGATCAATTTGAATTTAATCGTGTCTCACATTGTCTAACTGCACAGGAAATATGGCACACACTAGAAGTGACTCATGAAGGACTCAAGTCAAAGAATCTCACCTTGCCATGCTAATAAGCGAATACGAGAATTTCACAATGGAAAAAGAAGAAAATGTCAAACAGATGCATGGATGACTTTCCAATATCGTATACAAATCAAAAGCCCTAGGAAAACCATATACAGAGTTGGAGATAGTCCGAAAAATCCTCAGAGTCCTTCCAAGAAGTTTTGAAGCCAAAGTGACTATCATTCAAGAATCAAAAGTTTCGAATCAAATGAAAGTCGAAGAATTCATCGGAAATCTCACCGCTTATGAGCTAGAAATGAAATTCAAGGAAGAACGTGAAGGAGGTGATACTCAAAAGAAATCAATAGCTCTTAAAGGAACAACAGAAAGTGATAGTGATGATGATGATGACGGAGCAGCAGAATTGGAGCTAATAATAAAGAAAGTCTAAAGGTGGAATTACAAATACAGAAATTCAGCTCTAAATCGAAAATTGAAAAGCAGAATAAATAAAATATTGGACAATCCAGAAGAACAAAAGATCATCTGTCATAAGTGCAACCAACCCGGACACATCAAGCCCAATCGTCCTCAAAATCGACGTGACTTTGAAAAGAAATCAAAAAGGAGAAGTTTTGCTGCCACGTGGAATACAAGTGATGAAGATAATCAAAGTGCTAACAGTGAGAATGAAAAAGAAGACTTGTGTCTTCATGGTGAAATAACTGACAGTGATGATGACGAGCCAAGTGAGGTATCTAAACTTTCTCATTCGGAATTAGTTATATATTTCCACGAAGTGAATGGTTGTTTCAAACGACTTAGGGAGAAGTATGCCAAACTTGAATCACAAAAAGATACTTTGATAGATTTAAATAAACAACTTGACCAATTAGTTAAAACCTATCAAAGTAGGATCCCTAAGTGTGATAAGTGTCCAACATTCGAATAAGAAATTAAAAAATTAGAAATTAATATAAGATCACTTGAAAATGAAATTCTGATTTTGAAAGAGAACGAAAATGCTAGGAGAGAAAATTCTATCAAAAAGTGCACACAATTATTGAACGAAAATGAATCTCTCAAAATACAAGTCCAACAATTGTCAATAACTTTAGATAAATTTTCAAAAAGTGAGAAATCGTTAAATCCGCTATTAGGGAAGCAAACTGTTAATACAGCTAGACAAGGACTTGGATATAATCAATCTGAAAATGTTGAAAGCGATATTAATCAAGAAAACTCCATGTGCATAATTTGTAGAAAATATGGACACGATCACAATAATTGTTGGTATAGACCCAAACATGTGAAAATCATACAAATTTGGGTTCCAAAAGGCACGAATATAAAATCTCTCAAAGTTAAACAAATTTGGGTGCCAAAAGGAACATATATAAACGGTTTTGGGTCTACACAAAACTATTTTTCTAAATGTTCTGCCACTAACAACTATGGACCTATAAAAACAAATAGGTCACATAAAACTTTTCCCGTGTAGGTGTGGTGGCAGGCTAAGGAAAAACAACAGTGTTTTCTGGATTTTAAGCTGGTCCAGAAATACAACGGGAGACAAAGCAAAGTTCCTTAGCCT
Source organism: Allium cepa (assembly GCA_030765085.1). NCBI lineage: Eukaryota > Viridiplantae > Streptophyta > Magnoliopsida > Asparagales > Amaryllidaceae > Allium > Allium cepa. Next base: position 951,542,637 of record CM060941.1, on the reverse strand, counting down.
ATTATAAAGGTGACAGAATCACAATGGATAAACAACGAAAAATATCGTAAAGGTAAAACAGGTAATGGTATATTTATTTGAACAATATATTAAATGTGATAATCTGCACCATATTCTGAATCAGCCAATATCGAGATGATGAAAAGATGATGACTTTGATTCTGACTTATTCAAAATAGTTGGCCAACTATATTTATGCCAAAAACACTAATCTTTGAATTACTTCATACATATTTGTTTGGATTAAATATTGTGTTTTGTTGGATGATAATGCATTTGGTTATAATTCAGCAAACTCTATATTCACAGTTTTTTATTATTTACACGGCTTCAATTCAAATTCAAAGAATGTCATTTAAATTATTGTTGAAATTGAGTTTGAAATTTTTTAATGCACACTTCATGATCTGGTCTATCAAATATAGTTAGTGATATTTTGGAGTGAAAGAGAAATTCGGATGCAGATTACACTGCTAATCTAGTTGATAGAAAAATTACTACTTGAACGTGATTTATGGTGAGACATTTAGTAACTGCATCGTTTTTCAAAGAAAATATCTGCATATTTTTCATTACAAATAATTTTCAATTAGAAGAAATTTTTCTCATATAACCTCTTCAAGAAATTCATTTTTGACCATATTTTCAAATTAGTCATTTTTATTTGATTTTAAATGACAAATTTTTGACTAACTCGATCCCCTACTAATTATCAAAAAGATAAATAGTGATTGAAAAGGTGATAAGTGTTGATATTTAACATCATTACTCAAGAGAGTATATTTGGAAAATTTCTTTAGGAATTAAAACAAGAGTTATAAAACTTTTTGTTGGGTAAAGATTCCATGACCATTTCTATATCTATCATATTTCTATCTACCATTGTTTATCAAAACTTATATATAGTTGATTCTAATCCCATTTAAAAGTTCTCATGGTCATGCGTGGTTAGAAGATACTTGATGTCATTTTTAAAAATTAAATTGGAATACTACTAATCTCATTTAAAAGTCCTAACGGTTATGAATGATTAGTAGATATTCAAATTCCTGATATAAATGTACCACAAGTTGATACAATTGTATGATTTTATATTAGAACATCATTTCCATTCTTTCTAAAAGTGGAATATGCGCCAAACAAGGGCAGTTATGATTTTTGTTTGATTTTTATTGAAGTTTAATATTTATATTCAATTTGAGTTTGATGTTGGATTAATATTAATCATTTTATCTCCATTTTCTCTAACACTATCATTCTTTTGCTGATAACAAAAGAGGGAGAGAAAAGTTAAGATTTTCTCAAATACAATCAAGCGAAGGTCAAATATTTTCCATTTGCATCTAGGCTCATTTGCATATTATTTAATTGTATGCATATTTGTAGGGGGAGCTTTGTGTAGAGAGGAAGCATTTAAATAAGGGGAGCAATTAGAGCATATCAATGATGAAATACATTTAATATATTCGAAATCTTAAATATATGTTTGTTATCATCAAAAGGGGGAGATTGTTGAATATGCGCCTATATGAATTTTTTGTTTGATGATAATAAACATATATACATTCAGTTAAATGTATTTGTTAATATACTATTTTATTTTTCACAGATTAAATAAATATTTGCTGAATAAAATAAATAACACGGATTTTGAATTCAAACGAATATTTTATTCAAAAAAATATTTATTACAATTTTGATAGTACATTTTCAAGCTCTCACTATAACTATACATTTTCAATTACAATACATTTCTGATTACATCACAATTCATTTTTACATCTTCACCTCACTACATATCACTCACACTCGTATTGATCTTCAACTTCATTACAGTTAGAATCCAGCATCTGAGCAATCTGTAAAAATATTCACTAACGCAGTAAAATTGAAAAAGAAATAGTTTTGCAATATAAAATAAAATATGGATTTTGAAAATATTATTTGCCTTAGTTATTTGGGTTTTTCGTCATCATTTAAATTTGAATTCATCATACACGAACAGCTTGTGACATACACAGTGTATCACTGTATATGTGACAAGGCTGTGCACACCGAAATATACACTTGATCGATTTACAGGGACAAGTGAGCACATGTCAAACCCAAATACGGGATTCAACTCAAGTGCAATAAAACAATGTCATTGAGCATAAGGTCAAATCCAAGCCGGATTCAACTCAGGTGAAAATTAGAAAAATAAACAAAATGCAAAGGTCAAGTCACTACTCAACTCAATGCATCAACAAAAGTCAAGGTCGCAACAAAATGCAACAAAAGAAAGCCGAGGCTCAGTGGTGAACCAACAACAAAACTACATTGTAGACTAGTTCAGAATGACACAAAGACACAGCAGCGACCGATGACAACAAATACAACTCTAATGCAAACAGCAAAATGACAATGCAAACAAGTACCAGATACAGCATGAAACAATCCAATATATACATGCAAATTCGACAAGCAACTGAAGGCAATAGGTCCAGTTACAACAAAGACCAAGTGCAGCATTAGGTCGGGCACGAAGGAATGTGAAAGAACAGAATTACTCACATATATGCAACATTTTTTTATGTACCAATAAACTATGCAGTGAAGACAGCTACTACCACAATGAACCAGTGACAACAAAGGTCAAACACAAATGAACTCACATGGACAACATGTCATGAATGAACTAGCAAAGGCTAGCCACCAACATAACAGCAACACCAACCAGAAAAGGAGCAAACCAAATATGCAGTGCATACTCAAGTACACAAGTGTTACAAGACACAGTGCACATATGAAGTACACAAATTCAATCCCAAAGCAACCAGTAATGACACAGCAACTACCATCAACTACGAGCACCTAAGTGACACAGTGAACCAGACAACAACACAAACCAGTGGCCATAACCAGGGGCAATGCGCATCAGTGCACAATAAACTTCAAATGACTCAAGCAAATTATATCAAACAGTGACACCAATGAATGCCCAATGAACAGAGGCAACAAAGAGGGATGCATGCAAGTACGCAGTGAAATCGCCACAGTCTCAAACTAAAATGACAAACCGAACCAAGATATCAGCAACAACAATAGTAATGATACAAGAACAACATCATGAAGGAACCAGACCACAAAAGTTTGAAAATGCAGCAAATACTCAAGACAGTGCAACCCAAAATGCAAACATCTAATACATGGGGAGTGACAATTAATAATGAACCGGAGTACAACTTCCAAGATACTACGTGCACAACATCAAGCAAAATCAATTTGAAGCCGTGGATAATCAGATAATGAATGGATTAACCGAAATCAACAAAAACCACAGTCAAGTTACAGTGAGAAGTTGAAGCCATGGGTATGATTCACGAAATCAAAAATGGCCTAAGTCAAATGAATTCAACAACGTGGTAACCACGTAACAAATTCAAAGCCGCAATACACAGTAAAGCCGAAGTCAGAATTCAACGGAAAAAGATACGTCTTTGAAAAATTCCAAGCAAAGTAAAAGAGGAAAGTGTTTGCCGTATCAATCAAGAAAAATTGAACGTTTCATAATCAAAGCCGTGTGCATCAAGTCAGGAAAGAATGAAATAGGAAAGTACAGAATTCATACAAATGTAACACCCAAATCATCATCGGCAGGGGTGGAAAAATCGATCGAGTTCAAGCACTAAAATCCCAACCGTCATCATCGGCAATTTAAAAAGCATCAGAATTCAAGCAAGCATCAAACAAGAAAACAAAAGGAGAAAATCATATACCGAATCGAAGTCAAACTCCTTCAACTCGAAGTAGCCAGAGAGAGAGCAACGAGAAATCGATTAAGCAAGGCAACTCTCGAACAAGCACAGATTCGATCGAAATAAATTGGCATTCGAAAGCCCTAATCTGGATCGAGAACAAAGCCCTAAATTCACAAAGAGGAACGAACGAGAGAACGGCCGCCATTTTTCCAAAGAATAAAAATGGATCGGGTCAAAATAATAAAAGGGGCCGGCAATTTAAGTTTTAAGGTTTTTTAAATAAGGGCTTTAGTTTTAAATAAGGGATTTATCTTATTTTTTGTTTTAAATTTGTTTTTAATTTTAAATTTTTTTTCAAACCATTGTATTTGCTAGTCGTGTGACTAGGGGACAAGCTACGTGGCGTAGCTTGAGAATTCGCAACTCAATGGAAGAGTTGTGGCAGGGTGTTGAGCGTAGAGTTAGGTTAGTCAGTAGCGGGTGTCGCGAGTTTAGGTGTGTAAGCGTGTGACTATCTAATTTCTAGTAGAAACATTGGGGGCAGCATGTAGGCAGGTTTTTGCCGAAGCTGGGTAAATTCTGTGTCGTTCTATTTCTGCATTTATCATTCTGCTTTTATATGTGCTGCTACTATTCTGTGATCTGTATTGAAATTATTTTATAAGCTTCCGCAATTAATTTTTATAATTTATACTATCACCCTATTCGCCCCCCCCCCTCTAGGGTCAAATCGATCCTACAAGTGGTATCAGAGCTAGGAATAGAAGTCAACTTCTGTTTTAAAAAATTCATTTTTCAAAAACCAATTTTTATTTTAAAATTTTGAATTTTTAAAATGGCTTCTTTTAATAATGCTTTTGTTGAGGGTCAGTCCATAGTTAGACCACCAATGTTCAATGGTGAATATGCTTATTGGAAAAATAGAATGAAAATTTTTCTGAAAACCATTGACGCTTGGAACATTGTTGAGACAGGTTATAGAGGACCAACTATAATTGTAGATAATCAGGAAATAGATAAACCGATGGATCAATGGACAGAACTAGAAAATAAATTACAAAATGCTAATGCTAGAGCTATGAATTCTATTATCTGTTCATTGGATCAATTTGAATTTAATCGTGTCTCACATTGTCTAACTGCACAGGAAATATGGCACACACTAGAAGTGACTCATGAAGGAACATCTCAAGTCAAAGAATCTCACCTTGCCATGCTAAGCAGCGAATGCGAGAATTTCACAATGGCAAAAGAAGAAAATGTCAAAGAGATGCATGGACGACTTTCCAATATCGTATACAAATCAAAAGCCCTAGGAAAACCATATACAGAGTTGGAGATAGTCCGAAAAATCCTCAGAGTCCTTCCACGAAGTTTTGAAGCCAAAGTGACTGTCATTCAAGAATCAAAAATTTTGAATCAAATGAAAGTCGAAGAATTCAGCGGAAATCTCACCACTTATGAGCTAGAAATGAAATTCAAGGAAGAATGTGAAGGAGGTGATACTCAAAAGAAATCAATAGCTCTTAAAGGAACAACAGAAAGTGATAGTGATGATGATGATGACGGAGCAGCAGAATTGGAGCTGATAATAAAGAAAGTCAAAAGGTGGAATTACAAATACAGAAATTCAGCTCTAAATCGAAAATTGAAAAGTAGAATAAATAAAATATTGGACAATCCAGAAGAACAAAAGATCATCTGTCATAAGTGCAACCAACCCGGACACATCAAGCCCAATTGTCCTCAAAATCGACGTGACTTTGAAAAGAAATCAAAAAGGAGAAGTTTTGTTGCCACGTGGAATACAAGTGATGAAGATAATCAAAGTGCTAACAGTGAGAATGAAAAAGCAGACTTGTGTCTTCATGGTGAAATAACTGACAGTGATGATGACGAGCCAAGTGAGGTATCAAAACTTTCTCATTCGGAATTAGTTATATATTTCCACGAAGTGAATGGTTGTTTCGAACGACTTAGGGAGAAGCATGCCAAACTTGAATCACAAAAAGATACTTTGATAGATTTAAATAAAAAACTTGACCAATTAGTTAAAACCTATCAAAGAAGGATCCCTAAGTGTGATAAGTGTCCAACATTCGAATAAGAAATTAAAAAATCAGAAATTAATATAAGATCACTTGAAAATGAAATTCTGATTTTGAAAGAGAACGAAAATACTAGGAGAGAAAATTCTATCAAAAAGTGCACACAATTATTGAACGAAAATGAATCTCTCAAAATACAAGTCCAACAATTGTCAATAATTTTAGATAAATTTTCTAAAAGTGAGAAATCGTTAAATCCGCTATTAGGGCAGCAAACTGTTAATACAGCTAGACAAGGACTTGGATATAATCAATCTGAAAATGTTGAAAGCGATATTAATCAAGAAAATTCCATGTGCACAATTTGTAGAAAATATGGACACGATCACAATAATTGTTGGTATAGACCCAAACATGTGAAAATCATACCAATTTGGGTTCCAAAAGGCACGAATATAAAATCTTTCGAAGTTAAACAAATTTGGGTGCCAAAAGGAACATATATAAACAGTTTTGGGTCTACACAAAACTATTTTTCTAAATATTCTGCCACTAACAACTATGGACCTATAAAAACAAATAGGTCACATAAAACTTTTCCCGTGTAGATGTGGCGGCAGGCTAAGGAACAACAACAGTGTTTTCTGGATTTTAAGCTGTTCCAGAAACACAACGGGAGACAAAGCAATGTTCCTTAGCCTATTATAAAGGTGACAGAATCACAATGGATAAACAACGAAAAATATCGTAAAGGTAAAACAGGTAATGGTATATTTATTTGAACGATATATTAAATGTGATAATCTGCACCATATTCTGAATCAGCCAATATCGAGATGATGAAAAGATGATGACTTTGATTCTGACTTATTCAAAATAGTTGGCCAATTATTTTTTTGCCAAAAACACTAATCTCTGAATTACTTCATACATGTTTGGATTAAATATTGTGTTTTGTTGGATGATAATGCATTTGGTTATAATTCAGCAAACTCTATATTCACAGTTTTTGATTATTTACACGGCTTCAATTCAAATTCAAAGAATGTCATTTAAATTATTGTTGAAATTGAGTTTGAAATTTTTTAATGCACACTTCATGATCTGGTCTATCAAATAAAATTAGTGATATTTTGGAGTATAAGATAAATTCAGATGCAGATTACACTGGTAATCTAGTTGATAGAAAAATTACTAGTTGAACGTGATTTATGGTGAGACATTTAGTAACTGCATCATTTTTCAAACAAAATATCTGCATATATTTCGTTACAAATAATTTTCAATTAGAAGAATTTTTTCTCATATAACCTCTTCAAGAAAATCATTTTTGACCATATTTTCAGATTAGTCATTTTTATTTGATTTTAAATGACAAATTTTTGACTAATTCGATCCCCTACTAATTATCAAAAAGATAAATAGTGATTGAGAAGGTGATAAGTGTTGATATTTAACATGCATTACTCAAGAGAGTATATTTGGAAAATTTCTTTAGGAATTCAAACAAGAGTTATAAAACTTTTTGTCGGGTAAAGATTCCATGACCATTTCTATATCTATCATATTTCTATCTACCATTGTTTATCAAAACTTATATATAGTTGGTCGATATGTGGTACTAAAATCAGAGATCATTTTGTTTTTCATTTCATATTTTTTTTAAAAAATAAATAAATATCCAAAGTATTCACTCTCATTTAAAAGTCCTCATGGTTATGCATGGGTGAATTACTTGGATTTTTGATTATGTGCTTCTATGCTCATTTAAAAGTCCTTACGGTTATGCATGTATGGAACGCATATCAAAATTAATTGATTAAATAGACAAGTTGATTCTAATCCCATTTAAAAGTCCTCACGGTCATGCGTGGTTAGAAGATACTTGATGTCATTTTTAAAAATTAAATTGGAATACTACTAATCTCATTTAAAAGTCCTAACGGTTATGAATGATTAGTAGATATTCAAATTCCTGATATAAATGTACCACAAGTTGATACAATTGTATGATTTTATATTAGAACATCATTTCCATTCTTCCTAAAAGTCGAATATGCGCCTAACAAGGGTAGTTATGATTTTTGTTTGATTTTTATTGAAGTTTAATATTTATATTCAATTTGAGTTTAATGTTGGATTAATATTGATCATTTTATCTCCATTTTCTCTAACACTATCATTCTTTTGCTGATAACAAAAGGGGGAGAGAAAAGTTAAGATTTTGTCAAATACAATCAAGCGAAGGTCAAATATTTTCTATTTGCATCTAGGCTCATTTGCATATTATTTAATTGTATGCATATTTGTAGAGGGAGCTTTGTGTAGAGAGGAAGCATTTAAATAAGGGGAGAAATTAGAGCATATCAATGATGAAATACATTTAATATATTCGAAATCTTAAACAGATGTTTGTTATCATCAAAAGGGGGAGATTGTTGAATATGCGCCTATATGAATTTTTTGTTTGATGATAATAAACATATATACATTCAGTTAAATGTATTTGTTAATATACTATTTTATTTTTCACAGATTAAATAAATATTTGCTGAATAAAATAAATAACACAGATTTTGAATTCAAACGAATATTTTATTCAAACAAATATTTATTACAATTTTGATAGTACATTTTCAAGCTCTCACTATAGCTATACATTTTCAATTACAATACATTTCTGATTACATCACAATTCATTTTTACATCTTCACCTCACTACATATCACTCACACTCAAATTGATCTTCAACTTCATTACAGTTAGAATCCAGCATCTGAGCAATCTGCAAAAATATTCACTAACGCAGTAAAATTGAAAAAGAAATAGTTTTGCAATATAAAATAAAATATGGATTTTGAAAATATTATTTGCCTCAGTTATTTGGGTTGTTCGTCATCATTTAAATTTGAATCCATCATACACGAACGAACAGCTTGTGACATACACAGTGTATCGCTGTATATGTCACAAGGCCGTGCACACCGAAATATACACTTGATCGATTTACAGGGACAAGTGAGCACAGGTCAAACCCAAATACGGGATTTAACTCAAGTGTAATAAAACAATGTCATTCAGCACAAGGTCAAATCCAAGCTGGATTCAACTCAGGTGAAAATTAGAAAAATAAACAAAATGCAAAGGTCAAGTCACTACTCAACTCAATGCATCAACAAAAATAAAGGTCGCAACAAAATGCAACAAAAGCAAGCCGAGGCTCAGTGGTGAACCAACAACAAAACTACATTGTAGACTAGTTCAGAATGACACAAAGACACAGCAGCGACCGAAGACAGCAAATACAACTCTAATGCAAACAGCAAAATGACAGTGCAAACAAGTACCAGATATAGCATGAAACAACCCAATATATACATGCAAATTCGACAAGCAACTGAAGGCAATAGGTCCAGTTACAACAAAGACCAAGTGCAGCATTAGGTCGGGCACGAAGGAATGTGAAAGAACAGAATTACTCACATATATGCAACATTTTTTTATGTACCAATAAACTATGCAGTGAAGACATCTACTACCACAATGAACCAGTGACAACAAAGGTCAAACACAAATGAACTCACATGGACAACATGTCATGAATGAACTAGCAAAGGCTAGCCACCGACATAACAGCAGCACCAACCAAAAAAGGAGCAAACCAAATATGCAGTGTATACTCAAGTACACAAGTGTTACAAGACACAGTGCATATATGAAGTACACAAATTCAATCCCAAAGCAACCAGCAATGACACAGCAACTACCATCAACTACGAGCACCTAAGTGACACAGTGAACCAGACAACAACACAAACCAGTGGCCATAACCAGAGGCAATACGCATCAATGCACAATAAACTTCAAATGACTCAAGCAAATTATATCAAACAGTGACACCAATGAATGCCCAATGAACAGAGGCAACAAAGAGGGATGCATGCAAGTACGCAGTGAAATCGCCACATTCTCAAACTAAAATGACAGACCGAACCAAGATATCAGCAACAACAACAGTAATGATACAAGAACAACATCATGAAGGAACCAGACCACAAAAGTGTTTGAAAATGCAGCAAATACTCAAGACAATGCAACCCAAAATGCAAACTGCTAATACATGGGGAGTGACAATTTATAATGAACCGGAGTGCAACTTCAAAGATACTAAGTGCACAACATCAAGCAAAATCAATTTGAAGCCGTGGATAATCAGATAATGAATGGATTAACCGAAGTCAACAAAAACCACAGTCAAGTTACAGTGAGAAGTTGAAGCCGTGGGTATGATTCACGAAATCAAAAATGGCCTAATTCAAATGAATTCAACACCGTGGTAACCACGTAACAAATTCAAAGCCGCAATACACAGTAAAGCCGAAGTTAGAATTCAACGGAAAAAAAAATACGCCTTTGAAAAAGTCCAAGCAAAGTAAAAGAGGAAAGTGTTTTTCGTATCAACCAAGAAAAATTGAACGTTTCATAATCAAAGCCGTGTGCATCAAGTCAGGAAAGAATGAAATAGGAAAGTACAGAATACATATAAATGCAACACCCAAATCATCATCGGCAGGGGTGGAAAAATCGATCGAGTTCAAGCACTAAAATCCCAATCGTCATCATCGGCAATTTAAAAAGCATCAGAATTCAAGCAAGCATCAAACCAGAAAACAAAAGGAGAAAATCATATACCGAATCGAAGTCGAACTCCATCAACTCGAAGTAGCTAGAGAGAGCAACGAGAAATCAATCGTGCAAGGCAACTCTCGAACAACCACAGATTCGATCGAAATAAATTGGCATTCGAAAGCCCTAATTTGGATCGAGAACAAAGCCCTAAATTCACAAAGAGGAACGAACGAGAGAACGGCCGCCATTTTTCCAAAGAATAAAAAAGGATCGGGTCGAAATAATAAAAGGGGCCGGCAAATTAAGTTTTAGGGCTTTTTAAATAAGGGCTTTAGTTTTAAATAAGGGATTTATCTTATTTTTTGTTTTAAATTTGTTTTTAATTTTAAAACTTTTTTCAAACCATTGTATTTGCTAGTCGTGTGACTAGGGGACAAGCTACGTGACGTAGCTTGAGAATTTGCAACTCAGTGGCTAAGTTGTGGCAGGGTTTTGAGCGTAGAGTTAGGTTAGTCAGTAGCGGGTGTCGCCAGTTTACGTGTGTAAGCGTGTGACTATCTAATTTCTAGTAGAAACCTTAGGGGCAGCACGTAGGCAGGTTTTTGCCGAAGCTGGGTAAATTCTGTGTCGTTCTATTTCTGCATTTATTATTCTGCTTTTATCTGTGCTGCTACTATTCTGTGATCTGTGTTGAAATTATTTTATAAGCTTCCGCAATTAATTTTTATAATTTATACAATCACCCTATTCACCCCCCCCCCCTCTAGGGTGAAATCGATCCTACAGTAGTAAGTGCTTCATATTTATCTTGTGTGACTGACCAAATTTCAAGACCATTAGCTTCCATAAAAATTCTCATACGTTTTGACCAATATGCATAGTTAGATCCATTAAAGAGTGGGTGTCGTGTTGTGGATTGTCCTTCTTGAAAAATATTGCCATATTAAAGTGATTCAAAAACGTGTTACTGTTATTTGATCAAAATCTTGCTCTGATACCAGTTGAAAGTCTATATGAGTGGATTGTATAGGCTATATATGCAAGTATATGCAGCTAACTATATGATATAACTTGATAGATGATAGTAGCAAAGTAAATTAAAATAATCACACCAGCATTTTATACTGGTTCAGACCTCCCGTGCTACGTCCAATCCCCAAGCTCCTCTTCGGAATTTTCTTCCAACTAACCCTCACTTGACTCGGAGGAACTGGTTTACAATAGTAGAGTTTCTTTGTCAAGAATGTGTTCTATGACACGGATGTTGACTATTGAGTACAGATGCTTCCAATATTTATATATATATATATATATACATATACATATATATATATATAATATTGAATGAGGAGTTCTAAATATATGGAAGAGTTAAGTACATGTATTTGATTGCTAGAGATTAGGTATAGATCAGAGTATTAAAGTTAAGAGCGTAATTAAGTAAGGTGAGATCTTCTCTTGAATTCCTGATTCTATTTATAGTGGTGGAGAGATCCTTTGGGTAATTGCAACTGTTAGTAAGTGCTCTAAGGTTGCTTCTCATGGTGATGAAGAGTTGCAGTGAAGAGAAGCGAATGTGTCCTTTTGGATGTGACAGTTGTTCTTTGAATTTTCACAGCCGAGTCCAAAATCAGACGTCTGGAAAATATTTCAGACGTTTGGTCTTCATATATTTTTTGCATTTGGTTGTATTTCAGACGTCTGAGTTTTTTAACCAGACGTCTGGTCTTCGTATATTTTTTAATATCCGGATGCCTTTCAGACGTCTGAGTGTAGTAACAAGACGTCTGACTCTTTCCGAGTTATGAACCAGAGGAATCAACCAGACGTCTGGCTAGAGTTCCCAGACGTCTGAATGTGTGCATGTTGCTATATCTTTGTCTGTGTCATCCCTTTTTCACTTCTATCGACTTGAAGTCTTTTGATACTTCTTTTGAGTCTTGTTTTTGTCTCTTTGGTGATGTTACTTTATCAACTACCTGTAAATATATATATATATATATATATATATATATATATATATATATGTACATTCGATTTTCATTGTATAGTTGTTATCATCGAAACCATAGAATTAATTTCTAACACTTGCCAGCAGCCATCCTACATCTAGTGACATACCATCACCACCAGCCTCATCCATTGCATATACTCTTCCTCTAATCCCCTTCAAACTATGCACTGCTATATACATTCCCTACAGCAATCCTCACCACCCAAACAAACTACATCACCTACAATAACTCAACAGTGCACAGCCGCTGCCTCTTCCCTCTGCCATTCCCCAACAAACTGCCTCTTCGCTGTTCACCATCACAAGTGCAGACACTTCTCACAACTACGTGCATCCTCCCACTGTTAAATCCTCCAACATAAACCACACTTGCTGCCTTTAACTTCCACCTGCAAACCTCCTCACCACAAATACTTTACCTCTCTGCCAACACTATTTACCCTCGGCCATATTTCTGCTTCACACTACAGACACAACCCAGTCATACCTCAAACACAACATTACTGCACATCTATCCCTCTACTAGTCATTAACTTCAAATTCTTCATAAAACAACCTCTGCTCTGCAATGCACTTTTCATAAAACAATCATCACAAAAACTAAACAAACTCCAAACTTCATCCCCTCTCTGCTGCATTTTCACTGCCCATCTCATATCCCTTCAGACCACAACTTCTCCTTCATCAACATTCAAAACTATAGTGCACTGTCACTTCATCTTCAAACAAAACCTCCGCCTCAATCTATGAACTTCAATACACTTTCCACATTCAACTACTTTCTACTCGTCCTTCATCGCCCGAAACAGAAACTACACACAACTCCTACTCACCATTCTCAACTCCTTGAACCAACATCACATTCCTCAAACACCCATCATGAACCACACCTTCACCTCGACCAGCAACATCGACTTGCCACAACCCGCTTTCGATCACTACCCAAAATACCCAAATCGCCTCAAGCAAAACTCCGCCAATCTCTAGCGAGAACATCGACCACGTCAATCTTAACTTCGAGTGCCTCACACCTGAATTAGATCTCTCAAATTCGCAATCGCCTGAATCCGAACAACCTCCTCCATCACCTGATTCGAAGTTGGATTGAATTTTTTTTCTTCAGGAATCGTGAATTTGGATTGAGGGCTTCATTCGAGCCTCCGATATTTTTCGTGGTTCGTTTTTTATCTTTGTTTGGGCCAGTCCCTATATGAAAAGAAAAAAAAGGGATTTTTGTTATCTTTTTAAGTTATTTTCTCTCTCTTTTATTTCAAAACTAAAAATAATAATAAGTACAAATAACAAGTTAATTTTTCTTGAGTTAATTCCCTTTTTTCTCTTTTGTTTTCTTTCAGTTTCAAATAATAAGTTCCTTTTGTTTTTTTTTTTTGTGTTTTTTTTTGTTTAATTAGTTTTGTTTCAATTTGTTTTTAGTTCCACACTTATAAAAAATAGAGAGGATTTGCTTTGTTTTCAATTCTCTTGGGTTGTTTTCAATTTTCAAGTGTTGATGAAATTTTTAGGTTGCCAAAGCGGATAAGGAAAAAAATGGCTTGTCAAAAATAATTGTTTGCCTACTTAAAAATATTTCCGCTAAAAAATAAATTGCTAATAATCTGCATGCTCTGATATTGTGCGATTTTTATCTAGTTTACTGCATTGTTGGTTGCATGCATTTGCATTTATTTATATACAAAAAAAATTCAAAATCTAAAACAAAAACAAACTTCATTTTAGTTGCATTGTTAATACACGCTTAACTTTTGCTTTGCATTCATCTCATCTTGTTTTATTTTCTAAGTGCAATATCCCAATTCACATAAGGTGAGAGATTTCATCAACCTTTTCTTAGCCCACAAACACATTTCATCGTAGAATTTGACTAATAATAATGGTTAGACATTCGACTTAAGGGTATCGTGAGCTCATCTAAGGCTTAGTTGCATCTTCACAATTGTTTTCTTTGAACGGTATTATTTCTTGGTGTCTAGGCTACGTTAGAGTAATAACCATTTATAAATATTACGGTGATTCATAAATATTATAGTGGTTGTTTCTCTAAAGGTACTTAAACCTTCGGCTGCATTGCTACGGTGATTTGTGGTGCACAGATAACCCCCGCCCGTTACCTGGCTGAGAAATATTTTTATTGATTTAAGAAAAAGCGTGATTATACAATTTTGGGTAGGAGCTACTAAGGACAGAAAATTGTAATTAAGTCCTTTCCATTCATTCAGTTGCATTAGTTCATGCATATTTAAAATTAAAAAAATTCGAAATCCAAAATCCAAAAAAAAAATTGTAAATTTTACTTAACTTAGTTTTTAATCAAAAAAAATCCTTTTAAATCTTTTCCTTTGGAAGTTTTCAATCAAAAACAAAAAAATTGAAAATTCAAAAAATAAAATATATAAAAAAATTTGAAAGGCAAAAAAACAAAAATCAAACTTCTCTTTTGAAAATAAATTTCATTTGGTAAATAGTTTTCTTGCTTAAAAAAAACAAAACAAAGCAAAAATTAAAAAAAATTCACTTGGTAAATAGTTTTCTTCCTTGTAAAAAAAAGAAAAAGTAACAAAAACAAAATTTTCACTTTGTTTTTAAAATCTTGTTTCATTCTCTAAACTCGATTCTAACTTCTTTCTCTTTTCAACTTTCACTTGTGCATGAGTACTTAGACTTGTTACACAATAACAAATCTTTGGACTCATGACACAACAACTAACCGTTTAACTCGAAGGGTCGATCCTCTCGAAATGGCGAACGAGAACGCCCATTGAACTCTTATGGATTGATTCTTTCTGATAGAGTTCATATTCCATCTTGCATCACGTTACCAGCCCCTACGGGTAATCATTTCGAGATTCACTCGAACCATATTGCAACACTTTTGAAATTTAACAATTTCGAGCACAATGACCCCTACATTTTCTTGACTAAATTCAAACAAATTTGTGCAACTATTAAACTCCAACAAATTTCCGATGACGGAATCAAACTTCGATTAATCCCATTCGCTCTTATGGATTATGCTGAAATATGGTTGTACAGCTTACCATTGAACTCAATTAAAACATGGGAAGAATTCGTAAAAGCATTCTTAAATTAATTCTACCCCTTGGAAAAAACGAATAGAATCTGAAACGAAGTTGTAAATTTTCATCAATTCAAGGGAGAACCATTCGAAAAATATTTTGAAAGATTCAAAGAAATTTTAATAAAATGTTCATGCCATAACTTCAAAAAATGGACGATTTGCCAAATCTTACATGATGGACTCGAAAACAGCTCACGAACCATGCTCGAATCAATGTACCAAGGAAATTTTCTTGCTTCTTGAAAACCTCGTCGAAAAGTCATCCCAATAGGAATGTTCGAACGAAAAATCAATTCACTCACGATCGAGTGCAAATCGATAGGATCTTTTTCTTTGGAAGCTAAGATCGACGCAATGATTAAAAAATTTGATAATGTTTTCTCATTGAATCAAATGAACCAAGCTTCCCAACTGATGTGTTATAAATGCAATGATCCTAATCATATAGCATATCAGTGTCCCAATTTTGTCGAACAAATCAATGCTTTCAATAAAGCCAAAACTGACCCATTTTCTCCAATGTACAACCGTGGTTGGAGAAATCATCCAAATTTTGCTTGGAACCAAAACAATCCAAACACGAATATGGTTCATCCCAATTTTCTAGCTTTCCAGAATAATGCTTGTAATCCTTCCTTCTAGCACAACCATTTTCAACCAACTTTGTGAGTCCGTCTCATAATCCACCACAACAATCAAATTTTCAATCAAATTCTGCTCATCCTTCCAAAGACGATGTACGTGTAAGTTTACTAGAGAAATCTACTGGCACATTGGCTAAAGCAACTACTCAAAGCCTTCAATCAAACAGCAATTTCCAAAATTTATTGACCTCATCTATGCAAATCACAAACCAATCAGTTGCAAAACTCGAAATGCAAATGAGTTAATTAGCCATGTCTGTGAACGCGAATGAGGAACATTCCCAAGTCAGCACATTCCAAATCCCAGAAATCAAAATGCAAATTCAAATCATGCCCATGTTGTTCAAGATAGTAACGTCACCCAATTGAATACTATCACAACTCTACATTCCAATGAACAAATCGATAATCAATTCGTTAACCCAAACGATTTACCAAAAGCCTCTCTCGACACTTCTAAACAACGAATGAATTTAAACAGAATTTAGAGCCAAATGTTGAATCGAATGCAAATCAAAATTCTTCTTCTACCCGACTAGACCCGCCTACCAAGTATCGTTTTCTATTTCCATATTGTCTTTGACCAAAGAAACACTCGGACCAAATGGAAAAGATGTTGGAAATTTTTAAACAAGTCAAAGTTAATATTCCACTTCTTGACATCGTTCAACAAGTCCCCAGGTACATGAAATTTCTTAAGGACTTATGCATCCAAAATCGACACACTCAAGTGCCTAAAAAAGTCTTCTTAGCCACCATTTTGAGTGAAATCTTCTCCCATGCCCGTTAAATACAAAGATCCTGGCTACCCTACGATTTCGTGTACAATTGGACGATTAACAAATGCTTGATAGACTTAGGTGCGGGTGTCAATTTGATTCCATACTCCGTGTTCGAACAATTAGGCTCAGGTGAGCTCAAATCCATAAAAGTTATGCTTCAATTCGCCGATCGTTCCATTAAGGAGCCTGTGGGAGAAATTGAGGACGTGCTTATTCAAGTAAGGAAATTCATATTCCCTATTGATTTTATCGTTCTTGAGACATGACCCATGACGAATCCCGTGAGTTAAATTTTATTGATTTTAGGCTGACCATTCTTAGCCACCTCAAATACCTTAGTCAATTGTCGTAATAGATCGATGAAAATCTTTTTTGGAAACATGACTTTGGATCTCAACTTTTTTAATCTTGAAAGCCAATCAAATGAACCTCGCGACCTAACATTGGAGGTTAGTTCCATTTACAAAAATTTCAAAAATGAGACGATTGACCTTAACTATGAACGCGAGGCCGAGTACGAAAAATTGTTTCACTATATTCACAATGAGATTGAAAACACTCTTCCATTGAATCACTTTCAGTTGAGTCCGAATCTCAACCCAATTCTTTAATCGAGCAACTCCCTACGTTGGAGCTCAAACCACTTCTAGATCATCTTAAGTACACATACTTAAGTGAAAACGAAACTTGTCCTGTCTTTATTTCTAACGATCTTTCTCTTGACCAAGAAACTTCTCTTCTCTCTCTTTTGTCCAAAAACAAGAAAGCGATAGGATGGTCGATCTCTGATATAAGGGGAATTAGTCCAACTCTTGTTCAGTGTCGCATCCATTTAATCGACTATGCCAAGCCTGTTCGTATTATGCAATGAAGGCTTAATCCAAAAATGAAAGTTGCGATGCATGATGAAATTCTTAAACTTCTTGACAATGAAATCATTTACCCAATCTCTGATAGTCCATGGGTTAGCCCAATTCATGTTGTACCGAAAAAGCTGGGAAAAACGTTTTCAAGATCGATTCAAACGAATTTATTCCAACTCGCACTCAAACGGGTTGGCATGTTTGCATTGGTTATCGAAAACTAAATGTCGCGACAAGTAAGGATCACTTCCCTCTTCCATTTATCGACCAAATGCTTGAATGTTTAGTCGGACATGAATTCTACTGCTTTCTTCATGGTTATTCCGGCTATTACCAAATTCCAATCACCTCCGAAGATCAAGAGAAAACGACATTCACATGTCCATTCGGTACCATTGCTTATCGACGTATGCCATTCGAATTTCTAACGCTCCTACTACTTTCCAACGATGCATGGTTGGCATTTTTTTCAACATGATTGAGCGCTTTCTAAAAGTCTTTATGGATGATTTCTCTATCATTGGCAATTCTTTTTCCTAATGTTTATATCATCTCGAGCTGGTTCTAAATTGATGTAAAGAAAAACATTTGACTTGGGAAAAATGCAACCTTATGGTCAAACAAGGCGTGGTCCTTGGACACATCATCTCAAATAAAGGCATTGAGGTAGGTAAAGCGAAAATCGATGTAATTGCAAACCTATCCATTCCCGAATCTATTAAAGACATTCGACCAATTCTAGGACATGCTGGCTTTTACTGATGCTTTGTGAAAGACTTTAGCAAAATCGCTCGTCCTTTGACGACTATTCTTTGAAAAGGCGTTCCATTCAATTTCAACTCTGAGTGTATCTCTTCTTTTGAACGTCTCAAAAATGAACTCATTTCTACTCCAATCATTTGCGCAGCTAAGTGGGATCTTCCTTTCGAAATAATGTGTGATGCTTCTAACTTTGCGATTGGTGTTGTCTTAGGACAACTCGTCAACAAAATCCTTCATGTCATTTACTACGCGAGTATGACTTTGAACGATGCTCAACTCAACTACACAAAAACAGAAAAAGTGCTTCTAGCTGTCTTTTTGCGCTTGAAAAGTTTCGACCTTACTTGATAGGTTCACACATTACTGTATACACAAACCATTATGCGCTTCGGTATCTCTTCGCTAAAAAGGATGCTAAATCCCTTTGATTCGTTGGATCCTTTTACTTCAAGAATTTGACCTTACAATTAAAGACAAAAAGGATATGATAATGTCATAGTCGATCACTTATCTCATCTTTTGAACGCACCATCTTCTTTGCCAATCGATATAACTTCCCCGATGAACAACAAATTACAATTTCTATTGATCCATGGTACGCTGATATAGTGAACTACTTAGTCACTAAAGAAACTCCCTCATCTGGGTCCAAATAAGACAAATACAAATTCATGTTCCAAGTGAAATATTTCTATTGGGATGATCCATACTTGTTCAAATATTGTCCCGAACAAATCATACGACGTTGCATTTCGGATAATGAGATGAGGAGTGTTCTTTTATTTTGTCACGATCAAGCTTGCGGTGGACATTTTGGTCCTTGAAAAACTGTGGAAAAGGCGCTTTAGTGTCGTTTCAATTGGCCTTCTCTTTTCAAAGACTTGTGTTAATTTTCTAAAATATGCTATCGATGCCAAATGGTTGGACGAATTTCTCGACGAGGTATAATGCCTTTAAACCCTATTCTTACGATCGAAATCTTTGATGTTTCGGGTATTGACTTTATGGGACCTTTCCCCAATTCTTTTGGAAACTTGTATATCCTTCTCACCGTCGATTATTTCTCAAAATGTATAACAACCCTGATTGGAGATTACCGCTAATATTAAATTATAATGATAATTATAATTTAATATTGGATTTATTGATTTAATTGGAAGTAAATTTTGAAGTATATTGTTTAGTTGATATAAACAATATTGTTGGATAAAATCTTGGGTAAATGAAACTGATTGTGTTTTATCGTGAGAACATGAGATTTATTTCAATTTAAAATGGTTGAAATTCTAAAATGAAGAAGAAATATTTTTATTGTGAATAAAAATGATAAACATGTGTGGAAATAAAGTTATTACTTAATTTCATGAATTTTTGAGTGGAGTTGTGCAACTACATTCAATTAACATGTAAAATTTGGTGATATTAAATTTATTGCCAAAATTGCTTTTTCTTTGTTAATAATACAAAGGAAAATGGTTATTAATTAACTAATTACAATAAATATTTTTAGTAATGGTGTTTTTATGTTTTAGGGATGTTAAAATAATTATTTACACTTTTTTGGATGGAAAATGTATTTTATGTAACTAAAAAATGTCAAATTTGCATTATTTCTTTAAATAGTGTAAATTTGTTAAAAATAAGAGTTTAATGATAAAATAACATTTAAAATTGTTGAAATATGATGATTTTATCATCTTAATAAATTCTAGACGTTGCAACAATCGCAACGCAATTTATTTCATTTAAAAAAGGATGAAAATTGAGAAAGATATGAAGAAAAAAAACACTTCATTATTTAGGCTAAGTAATTAATTTTGGGCTAATGGGTTGAATCCAAACCTAAACCCAGTTGAGAAGAGGCCTCTGGAGAAAAGAGAAGTATGTACAGGCACTTGTCTTCCTTCTCCTCTTCTCAATACAGAAAAGAAAAATTTCCAATAACTCAATAATGGCCTACATGCTAAATTTTATTTTAATCTCCTAATTAAATCCGCAAAATTTGGAGTTTCTCTTGGTAGAAAAATTATCTAAGCTTCCACAGGTCCTCCTAGCTCTAATCCTCGTTGAAAGTCTCCATTTTGCAACCAAAATCATCATCTTTTTGCCGCTAACTGTAAGTTAAAAGCTTATGCAAACTGAATTGGTTATCTATCAAAAATAAAAATAAAATCTGAGGCTATAATGTTGGTTTACGCATAAAATTTTGCTCTTAGTGTATGTTGTCTTGCTGAAAATGGTGCAACTTTGTTGCCCATATCTTGTTCATCCGGCAACGGATTGTGGTCAAATTTTTTTCTATTTGTAATGCATTTTCTAAAATTCATTGCTGCAAATTTTCATTGAGTTTTGAGTCCGTTTGGACCTTCCTTTTTGCTGTCAAATGCGAAAATCCGAGAGGAAATATGCATAGAAAATTCCATTTGCTGAATAGTATTTTTGGCATAACTTTTGCGTTTCTAATCAGAATTTCAAAATCATGGATGTATGGAAATCCTTGTGAAATATGCCACAACTTTTATGTTTTCAGTTTTGAATGATTTTGAAGCCTACCTAGTGAAAAAAATCGACTTTTTCGTTGTTGTCCTGTGTTAATAAGCAGCGCATATAATTTTTTTTTCTATGTAGTATTTCGATCATAACTTTCAGGTCGTTAATCGGAATCCTGAATTTCAAGATGTTCTGGAATTCTTAGGAAATATGATACAACTTTTATGTTTTAACTTTTGAATGATCTGGAAGTCTTCATAGTGAAAAATAGATATTTTTGTCGCTGGCCTGAGTTAATGGCCAGTGCGCAAATTTTCTTTTCTAGTAGTATTTCGCTCGTAACTTATTCGTTACTGACCGGAATATCAAAATTTTGGAAGTTTTGAAAACCATAGACTGTTGACTACAAATTTTGTGTTTTATGCTTCGTGTAATTTCGAAGTTTGCATGGTGCAAAATTGATGTTTTCATTGTTGGCCTGTCATGGACAGCCCCAAATTTTGATATAATTTTCGGATTTTGACGATTTCGTTTGCATTCTTTTGCAAGAACTTTATTTTGAAATTTATTTATTAATCCTTTTATACAAAAAATTTTTATGTTATAACTTATTAAATTTCATCATCTTTATGCTTTTTCGGACATATAAGAAAATAAATTAAACGATTTAGTAAATCCACAATGTATGGGACTTGTGTATGTACTTTACCGGTTAATTTCGACTTGTACGATCGAAACGATTTTGAGGAATCGTTTGATTTCCTCCTTGATGTTAACCACATTGTGGTATGAGTTTGAGATTATATTAGTCCATTTGGCTAATACGTATAGTCTGAGATCTCCTATTCGGGAGTATATACGAGATTAGGATATATTGATGGAGATATACTTGCCGATGATATGAGTCAAGATTTTGATGGTATTTGATGAGTTTGATGATTTTATGGAATTTCTACTCGTCGATGAGATGAGACGAGTTTAGCATCTTATACCATACGCCGATGACATGAGGCGATTCTTTTGATGATGTTGATGATTTCTTAGTGTGGCACGAACTAGCGACTAGAAAACTGCTAAGTGAGAGCGTATGGTATGGGACATACGTTACCACTTTCTTGGTTACTATTCGAGAGTTGTTGGCACATTCTAGGAGAACTACCAGTACTTGGAGTCCCGATCGAGTTAAGTAATACTTGACTCGATCACTTTTGATGGTGGGAGTGAGGTGCTCCAATCACTTTTGATGGCGGGTGTTCCGGGAGAATATAGATAACGTCATAGACCGGATTAATTCGAGATGAGGATTCCAGTCGAGAGATGGATATGGTACCATGATGGTGAACAGTACTGGTAAATAACACGTGCAACATGCTTTTGTATGCAATAATTAGCCAATATGAGATTTCTTTTATGAGTTATGATGATTTCAATTTCACCATTTTTGATGTGTTTACCTAGCCTTATAGATGTAAATAAGGAAAATATGATTTCTTTGAGGATTTTGGTGATTTCGAATTTTATGGATTTATACTTGGGGTTTATGTACGACTTGAGAGATTTATTTATTCATGGATAATGTTTGAATGTTTTTCCTTATATCATATACATGAATTCCCTCATATTAACCCAAGTATATGTATATGCAAACCACCATAGAGACAGAGTGAAGTTACTTGATATCAACCCTAGATGTTCATATCTACTTATGTTATCCCGTTGCGAAGCTCTTCTCTTTACCTTATCGTATTTCCTTTCTAACGATAAGATTCAGTTGCCTGACCCGTGTGTTTATCACTCGGGTCAGACAGAGTTGCAGGTTAGGTGGAAGTCGATCTTTTGTATTGGATCTATGTTGCTTTTTGTGTAGGACACATGACTATGGACTGGACTCCTCTTTTTCGTGTTATACCTGTTATCGACACTTTGTATGTATTCTTTTATGGGATGTGATGCATGTATTTGATATAGGCATACTATTATGTAGTGGCAAATGACACTAGATGTTTGGGTTTGTAGCTATATATATATATATATATATATATATATATATATATATATATATATGTGTGGCTGTTGTTCTGTGATATGTATGTTTTATTTATTTCATTTTGCTTCTGAATAGATCCTATAGCCGAGTAGTATCGTATTAGCTAAATATTGGATATGTCGATTCCATGAGGTAAAGAAAAAAAATATCAACGTATTCAGTCTTAGCTAATGCATTACTATATCGGTCGCCCTTAACCAACCCTATTCTCTACGTTAGTAGACAGAATTACTTGTTAATTCCCTTTACTAACGTGGGTCTCGGGCTGGGGCGTCACAACTTGGTATCAGAGCAAGGATTCAGAACAAAATGAAATAAACGCAGAACAGTGAACACGATGGACCATTCATCAAGTATAATACCCTTGTGCATCTCATCCCTTAATCGTGGCCAACCTAGTCATATCCCTTTTCTTTTCAATTCCTTTGGGGTAGATAGAAAAGAATACGTCTAGGATGTTAAATGTTATTTCGTAGTATTCCTTAATTACTGCATTTCAATTGCTTTATATATATATATATATATATCTACCTTGTGAATGATCTTCTCTCATTTTTTATCTTTAAGCTATGTCTGGAAGAGGTAGAGCTCGCCCTTTGGCTACGGGACCATGTGGTGGTTGTCGCCCCGAAGGCATTTACATGTCCACCGATCAGATTCGTGAGCTTCTTGGGAGCACTAAGCCTCCCGTGCCAGTTCCCTCTTCATCTTCTCGCAAGTCTGTATTTGCACGACTATGCAGTGACTTTACTCATCTTGGGGGCAAGCCTTTCAAAGGCTCCGAGTCGGTTCTTGATGTGCAAGCCTGGCTTTGCACTTATGAGCGTGTATTCTTACGTATGGAGCTCTGAGATCATCATCGAGTTCTTGTGCCATCCAGTATGCTACAAGAGCGTGCTTTCGATTGGTACGAGCTTCTTATCGCTGAGGTGTATGAGACTAACCTCACATGGCAGCAATTCCAAGACAGATTTGAGCTTAAGTTCGTACCCGAGTCTGAAAAGGCTCTTATTACTCGCCGCTTCATCGAGTTGAAGCAGGGAAACTCTTCAGTTTCAGATTATGTTTCTTCCTTTGAGTCCCTCTCTAAGTATGGGTTGGAGTTCATTAGTACCCCATGCAAGAAAAATCTAAAGTTCGTATCCGGACTTAAGAAATATTTGAAGAAGTCTTTAATGCTCCAACTCAATCTTTCTTTTGAAAAGTTAGTTGATGCCGCTCTCCATCTCGAGACAGTTGAGAATGAGAAAGATAGTGATGGCGAGAGTGGTGTTCAGTCTAATCTAAAGAAGAAGTTTCCTTTCCGTAAGCCTAAGTTCTTTCCTTCCAAGAAAAAGAAGCAAGTCGGATCTTCTTCTCAATCTCAAGCCCCTCCTCAAGCTAAGCCTTTTGCTTGCTACAATTACAGATCTCCGTGAATGTCCTAAGCCCAAGAGATGTAACAACTGCAAAGCTGAAGGACATTTGGTTTCTGCTTGTCCTATGAAGAATAAAGGTTCTCGTCCGGTGAATCTCAATGTAGCAACTTCTAGTGATGCGACTCAATCGAAAGGTACATTTTCTCCCATCTTAGATGGTTCCATTATTTTCCATGATTGATCGATTAGAGTGCTTTTCGATACGGGTGCGTCACACTCATTCGTATCGAAGGAACTCGTGGATGCATGTTCTTTGGATGTTTCTTGCTTGCTTACTTCTTTGAGGATTGCGAATCCCATCGAGGGGTCCGCAATCCTTAGCTTATATTGTGATAATGTTGAGGTTCTTCTTTGTGGATTCTCTTTCCGTGCGAATCTGCACGTGATTCCTTCGCTTGGTTTTGATATGATATTTGGTATGGACTGGCTAGTTCGATAAGATGCCAGGATTCTTTTTTCTGATAGAGTCATTTCTCCGCCATCCAGACTCTCCTTCGCAGTTATCTCTTATGCTTCGGGATACAGATTGTGATTCCGTAGCATCCTTATATGCTCTTGATTCTCAAGACGATGAGGATGATATGTCTCGAATTCCAATCGTTTGTGACTTTGCTGATATTTTTGAGCCTGTTTCGGGATTTCCACCCAAGCGGCCCATAAAATTTCGTATTGACCTCATCCCTAGTGTGCAACCGGTTAGTCGTCCTCCACGAGGATGTCTACTAAGGAGAACGAGGAACTTAAGAAACAACTCCTCGAGCTCGAAGCTAAGCACTTCATTCGATCTAGCTCTTCACCGTGGGGTACCGCGGCGGTATTTGTAAAGAAGTCCGATGGGACTCTTAGGCCTTGCATCGACTATCGTAAGCTTAATGAGTTAACATCAAGAATCGTTACCCTTTACTGAGGATCGACGACATGTTCGATCAGTTAAGTGGTGCTAAGGTCTTTTCACAGTTAGACCTTGCCACTGGTTTTCATCAGCTCCGAGTTGCGGAAGATAGTATTCCTCTCACCGCGTTCCGCACTCGCTATGGTTCTTATGAGTGGCTCGTCATGCCGTTCGGATTGACGAACGCACCTGCCTACTTTGTCGATCTTATGAATCGGGTATTCTGGGAATATCTCGATAAATTCGTGCTTGTATTCATCGATGATATCTTAGTATATTCCAAGTCCGAAGAGGACCATGCTCGACATCTTAGATGTTTTGAGTACTCTCCGAAAGCATCAACTCAAAGCCAAACTTTCTAATTGTCACTTCTGGGAAAAACAAGTGAAGTTCTTAGGCCATGTTGTATCTTCAGAAGGTATTTCCGTTGATCCTTCTAAGATCGAGGCTATTCAGAATTGGAAAAGGCCTGAGAATGTTCACGAGATTCGTAGCCTTTTGGGATTAGCCGGTTATTATCGTCGCTTTATTAAGGATTTCTCTCGGATCGTGCTTCCTCTTACAAACCTTACGAGGAAAGGCGTTCGATTCATTTGGTCCGATAAGTGTGAGGCTTCCTTCCAGCAATTGAAGGAGCTTCTCACACATGCTCCCATCCTTGTGGTTCCTGAAGGGAACCAAGATCTTATCGTTTATACCAATGCCAGTCATAGTGGCCTCGGTGCTTTTTTGATGCAGAGAGATCGTGTTGTTGCCTATGCTTCTAGGCAGTTGCGTCCGAATGAGGTTCGGTACGCTACTCATGATTTAGAGCTTGCAGCCATTGTCTTCGCTTTGAAGATTTGGCATCATTACCTTTTGGGAGAGTACTTCGTCCTTTTTACCGATCATAAATCCTTGAAATATCTATTTACTCAAAAGGGGCTTAATATGAGGCAACAGCGATGGTTAGAGTTCCTCGCCTCATATGATTTCGATATCGAGTATACCCCTAGAAAGGGTAATCGCGTAGCTGATGCGCTTAGTCGCAAGCATCCGGCCGTAGTTTCTTTGATGATAGCCGAATGGGATGTTTTGGAGACCTTACCTTGCTTTGATATTTGCGATCAAGCACCATCATCTGATTCACCTGTGTTATTATTCAGTATGGAGGCTCGACCATCTCTTCTAGATCGTATCTCAGAGGCTCAGAGGCGTGATGCCTATACTATGCACCTCATTCAGTCACGCTCATCTGGGTCCCGTGATGAGGAGTTACGGGATTTTTCTATTGATTCTCACGGTTGTCTTCGTCTGAAGAACCGTATAGTTGTGCCTTTTGATTCAGCACTTAGGCGTGACATATTTGATGATTGTCATCGCACTAAGTATACCATTCATCCGAGTAGCAGTAAGATGTACGTGGATATGCATCGCCTTTACTACTGGGAAGGCATGAAGCATGATATTGCAAGTTATGTAAGCAATTGCATGACTTGTCAGCTTGTCAAGGCCGAGCATCAACGACCATCTGGTCTTCTTCATCCTTTAGAGGTCCCATAGTGGAAGTGGGATCAGGTATCGATGGACTTTGTGGACGGCATACCTCATTCGAGGTCGGGTCATTCTAGCATTTGGGTTATCGTAGACCGTCTCACGAAGTCTGCACATTTTGTTCCTATTAAATCTAATAGGGATGCTCCTCTGTTGGCAAGCTTTATATTAAGGAAATCGTACGATTACATGGTATTCCTTCTTCGATCGTATGTGATCGTGATCCTTTGTTTACCAGCCATTTCTGGACCAGTTTTCGGCAAGCTTTGGGAACAAAGCTGAATCTTTCTACAGCTTATCATCCCCAGTCTGATGGATAGACTGAGAGGGTGAATCGTATTCTTGAAGACCTTCTTCGTGCATGCATTCTTGATTTCAGTGGTTCTTGGGAGGATCATCTACCATTGGTAGAGTTCTCCTACAATAACAGCTATCAATCCAGTATTGGTATGGCTCCTTTCGAGGCACTGTACAGAAGACTATGCCGATCTCCATCTTGTTGGCTAGAATTTGGCGAGAAGTTTATATTCGGTCCAGACTCAGTTCGTGATTCTTCAGAAAAGATATCTCTTATTAGACAGAGGATGAAAGAGGCACAGAATCACCAGAAATCCTATGCGAACAACCGTAGGAAGCCTCTTGAAATCGCTATCGGTGATCTTGTGTTCATTCGAGTATCTCCTTTAAAGGGGGTGATGCGCTTTAGCTCTACAGGGAAATTGGCTCCTCGTTTCATAGGACCATTTCCGATTACTGAGCGCATCGGTCCAGTTGCTTATCGAGTGACTCTTCCGTCTCATTTATCTGGTATTCATGACGTCTTCCACGTCTCTCAGCTTCGGAAGTGCATTCGAGACTCTGATTACGTTATTGATCCGTCCGAACAGCTTAAGCTTGAGATCTCACCCAGTTTATCTACTGTTCAGCAGCCTATTCGCGTGCTTGAGACGCCTTCGAAGAAAGGACGTATCTCTTGTAAAGATTCAATGGACAGAAAACCCCAATGATTGTACTTGGGAAACTAGAGAATCTATCGAGCGATCTTTTCCTGGCTTTCCTTCTTCTTCCAGTGACGATGAGAATTTATTATCTCAAGCTATTTCTTGTTTCTTTTAGTTGAATCGTCATAAGTGCTACGGTTTTTCCCCTAGAAATGTCATGGACGCAATTTTGTTAAGGGGGGAGTCTGTAACAACCCTGATTGGAGATTACCACTAATATTAAATTATAATGATAATTATAATTTAATATTGGATTTATTGATTTAATTGGAAGTAAATTTTGAAGTATATTGTTTAGTTGATATAAATAATATTGTTGGATAAAATCTTGGATAAATGAAATTGATTGTGTTTTATCGTGAGAACATGAGATTTATTTCAATTCAAAATGGTTGAAATAAATTCTAAAATGAAGAAGAAATATTTTTATTGTGAATAAAAATGATAAACATGTGTGGAAATAAAGTTATTACTTTATTTCATGAATTTTTGAGTGGAGTTGTGCAACTACATTCAATTAACATGTAAAATTTTGGTGATATTAAATCTATTGCCAAAATTGCTTTTTCTTTGTTAATAATACAATGGAAAATGGTTATTAATTAACGAATTACAATAAATATTTTTAGTAATGGTGTTTTTGTGTTTTAGGGATCTTAAAATAATTATTTACACTTTTTTGGATGGAAAATGTATTTTATGTAACTAAAATATGTCAAATTTGCATTATTTCTTTAAATAGTGTAAATTTGGTAAAAATAAGAGTTTATTGATAAAATAACATTTAAAATTGTTGAAATATGATGATTTTATCATCTTAATAAATTCTAGACGTTGCAACGATCGCAACGCAATTTATTCATTTAAAAAGGATGAAAATTGAGAAAGATATGAAGAAGAAAAAAACACTTCATTATTTAGGCTAAGTAATTAATTTTGGGCTAATGGGTTGAATCCAAACCCAAACCCAGTTGAGAAGAGGCCTCGGGAGAAAAGAGTAGTACGTACAAGCACTTATCTTCCTTCTCCCCTTCTCAATACAGAAAAGAAAATTTTCCAGTAACTCAATAATGGCCTACATGCTAAATATTTTTTTAATCTCCTAACTAAATCCGCAAAATTTGGAGTTTCTCTTGCTAGAAACATTATCTAAGCTTCCACAGATCCTCCTAGCTCCAATCCTCGCTGAAAGTCTCCATTTTGCAACCAAAATCATCATCTTTTTGCCACTAACTGTAAGTTAAAAGCTTATGCAAACTGAATTGGTTATCTATCAAAAATAAAAATAAAATTTGAGGCCATAATGTTGGTTTATGCATAAAATTTTGCTCTTAGTGTATGTTGTCTTGCTGAAAATGGTGCAACTTTTGTAGGATCTAGATTAACCCTAGAGGGGGGGGTGAATAGGGTTATAGCAAATTTTCTCGATTTAAACACAGAAATAAACTGCAGAAATAAATATGCTGAAAAGTAAATCACACACAAAATTTACCCAGCTTCGGCAACCCCTGCCTACTGCTGCATTCACAGATTTCTATTAGAATTAAACAGTATCACGCTTACAACAACTCTACTAGACTCGCAGACCCTTTTGCTCCCGCTCACAAGCACTCTACTAGACTCGCACACCCTGCTCCCGCCTATAGAGTTTCGCTCACTCGCAAACACTGCTCCCGCCTATCGAGCTTTGCAAACTCGCACTCCCTGCTCACTGAACTAATTCTAAATAGACAATCTGACACTACCTAAACCCTAGGTGGTGATTTACCAGTTTTTGACTCGAAAAGTAAAACAATTTAAACAGTAATTAAAATAAACAACCCTATTTAATTTAAACCCTAAATAAAAACAAAACCCCTTTTTTAAACAATTATAATAAAAGCCTTTTATAATTAACAGGGCCGGTCCCTATTCACTTTTCAACCCGTTGCTTTTTATCTTCTTCATTTGTTTATTCTTCGGCTGGTGAAAATAAATGACGGCTCCTCTTGCAAAATTTAGGGCTTGAGTCTTTGATCAATTAGGGCTTTTGATGCACGGTTGATCGGTCGACTCCTTGTAGCTTGCTTCGGTTGCTTCTCTGATATTCAACTGTCGCTCGTTCGCAGCTACTTGATCGAGTTCGTTGTTTATGATTTTCTGGTATGTGTTGTTTCCTTTTTCTTTTCTGGTTTTTCTTGTTCGAACTCGATGATTTGATTGCCGATGATGATTAGGGTTTTATATGCGTTCGAGTTCCTGGATTTTCGTTCGTCCAAATATTTTTGATTTCGTCAAAAATTCTTCTCGGCCACTTGATTTAAATTGAACGTTTGATGATTGATTCTGACTAGTTCATAATCGTATATTTCATTGCTTGATGGTTACGATTTTGATTTATTTCGTGATCATCACGTTGTTGACTACGGCTTCTTGATTGCTACAGCTCCGGCCTTAACTTGTTCATAATTGAATATATTTGTTGCTTGGTTGAGGTCTCTGACTTTGACTTCGACAACCACGGCTTTGACTTGTTGACACCCTGACCATTTCATACCTGTACATTCTCGGCTTCAGTATGCTTTGATTTTCTGGCTTGATGTTTATATCCACTTGCTGTGTATTGCTTCACTGCATAGTATATTTGTGTAGTTGGTTCAGTTGCATTTGTCCATTTCCTTACTGTTGCTGTGCACTTCTGTTTTCACTGTCCATATATGTACATTTGTTGTAGCCGTGGTCTTTGCATTGCATATAAACTTGATTAGCTTGTATAACTGAGCTGCTATTGATCTGGTTCACTTTGATCTTCTTATCTTGATGCTGCAGCTTGGTCTTTGTTGCATTCATGTTGCTCCCCTGACCTTGTATCACTTGATGTCTTGAGCTTGCATGCTTCATTTATTTGTATAGTTCTTGACCATTATCACTGTTGACTGCTGACTTTATTTGGCTGTTGCATTTATGAATTTCATTTTATAATCTGTAGCATGGCACTGTGACTCGAGTTTTCACTGTCATGTTGTTTGCAGCTGTGCTTCATTTGGCACTGTTTACTTGATGCTGCATCACTTATAGATTTGATCATGTTTCTGTCATGTTTGAACATAGTTGCATTATGTTGGCCGAGCTTTGATCAGTTGCATTGTTCATGTCATGTTGTTTATGTGCATGCTTTGTACTTCAGGTTGGTCACTTGATTCACATGTGCACTGCCTGTTTGAAATTGTAGCATGTCACTGAGTTTGTTGTGCATTGGTCATTGCACTGTGTTCATATCATAATTTGACATATAATTTTCTTCTTGCATTCTTTGATGGTTCATTGGTTGAAATCTGTAGCATCTTGATCAACTTGATGCTGTAGCTTGCTGTGTTGATCTTCCTTGCTACCTGGTTGACACTTGCACTGATATTCATTTGAGTTGTGCATCATGTATTTGTTGCAGTCCATGTTGTAGCAGTATTATCTCGAGCTCGACAGTGTTGTTTTCTTGCTTTGATGCATTCACATGTTATGTTCATGTTGGCACTAGTTTTTGGGTCTGTTCCATGAGTCTTGGTCTGCACTTTCACTGTTGTGTCTGGTTCCATTTTCCCTGTTGAGTCTTTGGTGATGCTGCACTTGTGAACTTTGTGGTTGTACTTCATGTTGTATTCATGCAGCTTGTTTTCAATGTTGCATTTGAACTGGCTGTTGTCTTTGTGTACACAACTGCCTTGAAATTGATTCTCTTCATGTTGTTGTGTGGACATTTGCATTTTTACACTCCATACTTGGTCGTGCTGGAGTCTTCAAGCATGTTGCTATCTTGGGTTTGGCCTTGTTTTTGATTTCTGTGCTTTTGTTTGATTTTTGCACATGAGTTGGCGAGGCAGTGCACACGTATACGAATGTACACGTGTGTACTGCAGCCACTTATAATTGCCTATCCCTGATAAAAATACTGATATGCACAGATATTGCGCAGTCAAAAATGACGACGAACAACCCAAATAACTGAGGCAAATCATATATTCAAAAATTATCTTTTATTTTTGAATTGCAAAAATATTTCTTTTTCAATTTTACTGCGTTTTAAAATATTTTTGCAGATTACTCAGATGCTGGATTCAAACTGGATTATAGTTGAAGACAAAAATATGAGTGTGAGTGATATGTAGTAAGGTTTTGATGTAAATGTGAAATGTCATGTATTGTAGTCAAAATTGTATATGTATAGTGAGAGCTTGAAATTGTACTATCAAAGTTGTAATAAATATTTGTTTGAATAAAAATTTCTGTTTGAATTCAAAATCTGTTTAACTTGTTCTGTTTGAATTCAAATTCGAATTCTATGTAATTTAATTTTATTCAACAAATATTTATTTAAACTATGAAAAACAAAATAGTACATTACCAAATACATTTAAATGAATGTATATATGTTTATTATCATCAAACAAAAATCATATAGCGCAAAGCGCATATTCAACAACTTTGTGGCCCATATCTTGTCCATCCAGCATCGGATTATGGTCAATTTTTTTTCTATTTGTAATGCGTTTGCTAAAGTTCATTGCTGCAAATTTTCATTGAGTTTTGAGTCCGTTTGGACCTTCTTTTTTGCTGTCAAATGCGAAAATCCGAGAGGAAATATGCACAGAAAATTCCATTTACTGAATAGTATTTTTGGCATAACTTTTGCGTTTCCAATCGGAATTTCAAAATCTTAGATGTTCTGAAATCCTTGTGAAATATGCCACAAGTTTTATGTTTTCAGTTTTGAATGATTTTGAAGATACCTAGTCAAAAATCGACTTTTTCGTTGTTGTTCTGTGTTAATAGGCAGCGCACATAAAAAAAATTTCTATATAGTATTTCGATCATAACTTTCAGGTCATTAATAGGAATCTTGAAATACAAGATGTTCTAGAATCCTTAGGAAATATGATACAACTTTTATGTTTTAGCTTTTGAATGATCCAGAAGTCTTCATAGTGAAAAATAGACGTTTTTGTCGCTGGCCTGAGTTAATAGCCAGTGCGCAAATTTTCTTTTCTAGTAGTATTTCGCTCGTAACTTATTCGTTACTGACCAGAATATCAAAAATTTTGAAGTTTTGAAAAAATTAGACTGTAGACTACAAATTTTTTGTGGAATTTCGAAGTTCGAATGGTGGAAAATTGATGTTTTCCTTGTTGGCCTGTCATGGACAGCCCCAAAATTTGATATAATTGTCCGATTTTGACGATTTCATTTGCATTCTTTTGCAAGAACTTTATTATGAAATTTATTTATTAATCCTTTTCTACAAAATTGTTTCGTATTATAACTTATTAAATTTCATCATCTTTATGCTTTTTCGGACGTATAAGAAAATAAATTAAATGATTTAGTAAATCCGCAATGTATGGGACTTGTGTATTTATTTTATCGGTTAATTTCGGACTTGTACGATCGAAACAATTTTGAGGAATCATTTGATTTCCTCCTTGATGTTAACCACATTGTGGTATGAGTTTGAGATTATATTAGTCCATTTGGCTAATACGTATAGTCCGAGATCTCCTATTCGGGAGTATATACGAGATTAGGACTATATTGATGGAGATATACTTGTCGATGATATGAGGCAAGATTTTGATGGTATTTGATGAGTTTGATGATTTTATCGAATTTCTACTCGTCGATGAGATGAGATGAGTTTAGCGTCTTATACCATACGCCGATGACATGAGGCAATTCTTTTGATGATGTTGATGATTTCATAGTATGGCACGAACTAGCGGCTAGAAAACCGCTAAGTGAGAGCGTATGGTATGGGACATACGTTACCACTTTTCGGGTTACTATCCGAGAGTTGTTGACACATTCTAGGAGAACTACCAGTACTTGGAGTCCCGATCGGGTTAAGTAATACTTGACTCGATCACTTTTGATGGCGGGGACTCAGCGGACACCGATTGGAGTGAGGTGCTCCAATCACTTTTGATGGCGGGTGTTCGGGGAGAATATAGATGACGTCATAGATCGGATTAATTCGAGATGAGGATTCCAGTCGAGAGATGGATATGGTACTATGATGGTGAACAGTACTGGTAAATAGCACGTGCAACATGCTTTTGCATGCAATAATTGGCCAATATGAGATTTCTTTTATGAGTTATGATGATTTCAATTTCACCATTTTTGATGTGTTCACCTAGCCTTATAGATGTAAATAAGGCAAATATGATTTCTTTGAGGATTTTGGTGATTTCGAATTTTATGGATTTATACTTGGGGTTTATGTACGACTTGAGAGATTTATTTATTCATGGATAATGTTTGAATGTTTTTCCTTATATCATATACATGAATTCCCTCAGATTAACCCAAGTATATGTATATGCAAACCACCATAGAGACATAGTGAAGTTACTTGATATCAACCCTAGATGTTCATATCTACTTATGTTATCCCGTTGCGAAGCTCTTCTCTTTACCTTATCGTATTTCCTTTCTAACGATAAGATTCAGTTGCTTGACCCGTGTGTTTATCACTCGGGTCTGACCGAGTTGCAGGTTTGGTGGAAGTCGATCTTTTGTATTGGATCTATATTGCTTTTTGTGTAGGACGCATGACTATGGACTGGACTCCTCTTTTTCATGTTATACCTGTTATCGACACTTTGTATATATTCTTTTATGGGATGTGATGCTGTATTTGATATGGGCATACTATTATGTAGTGGCGTATGACACTTAATGTTTGGGTTTGTAGCTATATATATATGTGTGGCTGTTGTTCTGTGATATGTATGTTTTATTTATTTCATTTTGTTTCTGAATAGATCCTATAGCCGAGTAGTATCGTATTAGCTAAATATTGGATATGTCGATTCCATGAGGTAAAGAAAAAAAAAATCGACGTATTCAGTCTTAGCTAATGCATTACTATATCGGTCTCCCTTAACCAGCCCTATTCTCTGCGTTAGTAGACGGAATTACTTGTTAATTCCCTTTACTAACGTGGGGTGGGGCGTCACAAAATGGGTCGAAGCCATGCCATGCAAAACCAATGACCATAGAATTACTGTGAAATTTCTCAAAGAAAACATCTTTTCGAGGTTCAACATACCTAGCACAATAATCAGTGATAAGGGAACCCACTTTTGCAATCGATCTTTTGAAATATTAATGAAGAAATACTCGATAACCCATAAGTTATCCACTGCATATCATCCTCAAACTTGTGTGCAAGTTGAAGTTTCAAATCATCAAATAAAACAAACCCTGGAGAAATTTGTCAACAAAAATTGAAAGGATTGGTCTCAGAAAATTACCGACATGCATTGGGCTTACCGTATTGCTTTTAAAACTAACCTTGGGATGTCCCCATTTCATTTAATTTATGGTAAATCTTGCCATTTACTTGTTGAAATCGAACACAAAGCATTGTGGGCAACAAAGAACTTAAACTTTGATCATGAGAATGCTGGCGAAAACCAAAAACTACAACCCAATGAACTAGAAGAACATAGAAACGACGCGTATGAAAACGAGAAAATTTACAAAGAAAAAATCAAAGTTTTTCATGACAATTCAACCCTAAGAAAAACGTTTTCGCCTAACCAAAAATTTCTTTTATATGACTTAAGAATTCATTTATTCCCAAGAAAACTTAAATCAAGATGGATCGGACCATTTGTGGTACAAACTGTTTTTCCACATGGTGTCGTTGAAATAGGAAACCCCAGGGATGTATCGATTTTCAAAGTCACTGGTCATCGTTTGAAACCTATCTTGGAATTGCTAAGTAACCGAGAGGAGGAGCTCATGCTTCTTCATGAGCCAAGCCACGTCTAGTAAGAATGTTAACCCTCTTTTGTAAATATGTATATATTTTCCCCGTTACATCATTATATCATACATTGATTGTGGGGACACAGTCAAAATTAAGTATGGGAGGAGTCTCACTTTCATTTTTTTTAAGTTTCATGGCATTTTTGAATTTTCGTTTTCTTAAAGATCAAAAAAAATTATTTTTGATTTATTTTTAGCGTTTTGATTTATTTTTGAAGAAACACTATAGGATAAGTATCAGTTTCGGTTGATAAATTGAAACTTTTGAAAATTTATTTGTCTTAACAAAAACAAAAATGAAGTTTGATTACAAATAACAATGGTTTAACTAGCATATAAGAAGAATCATATTGTGTTAATTATGAAATATGTTCTAAATGAAAATCTTTGTTTAAAAAAAAGTGGTAAATTTAAAGTAAAGGATATAACATTTATATCTTCTAAGTTAAATAGTACTAAGATGATTTTGCAGAACTCTCTATTTCTATAAAAATAGAAAAAATATAAATTTGTATGTATGTATTTATATGTTTTTAACACCTAGAATCATGTGTTCACACTCGTGAGTTCACTCGCCATGCTCTATATCCTTCTCACGCAAGCCCGAAAGGTAGTGCACGATCGATATATCTGGCCTCAGTTTATCTAAGTTAGGTGTATGCGTATAAAAATTCTTTTTAATAATGCCTACACTTGGTAAGTGTTCACTCGCCATGCTCTGTATTCCCCTCACATCAGTCCGCAAGGCAGTGCATGGGTAATATATCTGGCCTCAGTTTACCTGAGTTAGGCATATGTAAATATTTTTAATGTCAATAAAATTTTCAAATAAGAGAGAGTAAGCAATTAAAATACAAGCATCATTTTAACTTGTTTTATTTGACTTGTTATTGGAAAGAAATGAAAATACCACTTTGATAAACTTTCATAATCAACTTAGGATCTAATTCATAGTTACACTATATTATCGACCGAAACAACGAGTTAAACTATTGTCTACGTGTTATGATAACTTTACTTTTGTTGAAAATTTTAACGAGTAAACGACTTAAATTTTCAAGATAATGACTAAAACTCATATTTAACTTATTTGTGTCAACTTAAAAGCAAACCCTTCATTTGTTTATATTTTCAAAAAACTTGCATTCATCTCTTTTGTAAATATATGTGGCATTTTGTAAATATTTTCATCATGCATTTGGATTTTGTGGGTAGCATCCACTGAAAACCCACATGAGACAACACTCGTCCTACTGGGGACACCCATAGGTTTAAAGGCTTATTGCATACGCTCAATGCAATCGTGTTCTCTACGAAAATGGATTTATCTTAGTTTTCCTTTATTCGAGGAAGAATAAAAAAATAAGTGTGGGGGTTTTGATGTGCACGTAAATGTGCATATATTCATATCCATATTTTACTTAAATAAATATCATATTTGGGCATTTTGACATGTTTAAACAAAAATTCAATTATTTTAAAATCATCGTATATTCATCTTTATTCAGGGGTAGAATGGTTATTTTTGTGCATGTGTCAATTTGAGAATTTTTATTTGGAAATTTTTATGATTTTTATAGGAAATTTTGATGCATATGGAAGGGGTTTCATGAAGAAATATGCATGAATAAGGGAATAGAAAAGAATGATGATAGAAATAATTCAAGTTCATGATCATAGAGGACCCCACCGACTTATATAAATCTACAATTAGAAGCTAATGGACAACTAAGTGGTGGTTAAAGCTTCATACACATTAAATGATGGATTAATCAGTGGCTATTGGTTACTTGGTAGCCACACTTCCTAAATGGCATTTTGGGAAGCATCCTAAAAATGGAATTAAGGTTTTATTCATGTATAAACAGCCCTCTTATATACATGTAAATATCTTCTACTCTTTCATATTAGTTAGGAAATGAAAAATGCTTTGTAAGCCCTATGTTTCATGAAATAAAAATGGCTTTCTAGCCTCTTTCTCTTCTCTTTTCCACTTGTGTTTCTTTACTTTTATGCTCATTTTTATTCTTGTGCTCTCTTTTATTTAATGTTCATAGTTAGATTTACATTTATGCACTAGTTTAGTTCATTTCCTTTTAGTATTTAATCTTATTTTTTCTTGTTTATTCTCTACTTTATTTTATTTTCAATGTTGAAATCTGTATGTGTTGAAATGGTAACACAAATGAGATGCTAAACCCCTACAATTTAGGGGTAATGAGTTTTCCTTTATCATGTATATTTCAACATAAATTTTCTATGTTTGATCTCTTTTATGCTTTATAAGAAAGTGGATGTTTATGCTTGTTTGTGTTTTATGTTGAATTTGATAGCCTACTTTGTTCATAACAAATAGGCTATGCTTATCTTATTAATCACAATTTGCCTCCTCACTAAATATGATCACGGAAATGAAGTGAAGTTTGAACCAAAATTTGACGATCTATGTTACTATTTAATAATAAATAGTTCATGCTTAAACTAGATTTTGGTTTCATTTTAGATGTTATGTTTCATGAGATATGAAAAGTATGACTGGAGTTGTATTATAGTTTGATGGTTGGATTTGTGTTAGTTAATAACTCAAATAGGTCGTGCTTATGATAAATACATCACTAATCCTACTTCGATTAAAAAGAGATCATCATTTCATTTTATATTGATCTATGTGAAAAATATAGGAAAGTGGATTTGCCTCTAAATTGAATTTTAATCACATAGTTTTTAATCTCAATATTTGCTTAGCTTTCTAGTTTTCAAAACAATCTCCACTTTTGGTTTAATTTGACTGATTATAAAATTTTAAAATGAATAATTCCCTACGGATCGATCCATACTCGCCACGTACTAACTTTTATACGTCGTGCGCTTACGGTAAATTTTAATTTGAAATTTTCGGCAATTTTCTAAATCGATAGAAAATTTGCCGTTAAACACTGTTTTAACCAATTGAGGTAATTTCTTTGTAACAAACTTGCCTACATGTAATTATTGATTGGTTGCCTTAAACTTTTCAAATTTTATTCAAACAATTGCTGCATATTTCATATCTAAACCATGATTTGTTTTAACAAATAAGCCCTTCTATTAAGCAAAACAGTTAAATGATTTAGCTCATTCTTCAAAATAATTTAGTTTCCATACTAAATCACTTATCAAAAATCCCTAAAAATCACAAAAAATCACTTTTTATATGTTGTCCAACATATTTAAATTCCAGATTATCATATAAAATCCGAAATAATTTTTTTAACTCAATTGTCTATATATTCCTTTGAAAATTCGTAACAAATAGTCCATAGCTTGGAAAATTGTAAAAATTGAAACCCAACTACAAAATCATGTTTCCCATCACATTAAAATTTCTCATGGCATTTTAAAAGCATATCATATGATTTTACCCATAAAATCGTGTTTATCAATTTTAAACAAACTTATTTGAATCTATTGTCAACCTGCCTTTTTGGCAAGGCCGTGGATAGGCGGATTTAACTAAAATGATTGCTCGGCTGTTGAGGATTAGATGATGTAGCATGCTTGGAAGATGGATATTGGATAGAACGGAGTTGGTCGGCATAGGCTAGTAGCTCGGTATAGTAGTATGGATCGGTCGAGAAGTGGAGAAGATGCATGATTCGATCAAGATGGGGACATTTGGTCTAGAAGTTGGGGTCGTTCGGCATGGGCGGCTCATTTTGGAAGTTATGGGTCATTTGGAATAGGTGGCTCGGTCTGGAAGTTGTGGGTCGTTTCACATGGGCTGCTCGATTTATAATTTGTGGGTCATTCGGCATGGGCAGCTCAGTTTGGAAGTCGTGGGTCGTTTGGCATGAGTGGCTCTGCATTGATGGCTCGGCGTTGTGGTTCGCTCCAGGTGGCTCGGTAACGGTAGTTCAGCTTAGGTGAGGTGGTTCGGTCAAGGTGGCACGACTCGACTTTAGTGACGTGGTTTTGTCAAGGATGAGGGACACAATGGGTCGGCATTTGAGCCGTTTGACATTTCAACTGCTCGGGGTCAGTTGTAGTGTTAAGCCTGGATCGACGATGGCCTTAATGGGCCCAGACTACTCAGGAAGCCCAGTAACTCAGGATTCGCCTATAAATACAACATGTGGGTCTTCAGTAAAGAGATTTTCTTCCAGCTCTTTGACTTTTTATTTTCTAAGGGCTAAGGCTACTATACTAGTTTGTAACTGTAATAGATTCAAACATCAATAAAAAAGGAAATTTCTAGAGTGGACGTAGGCCAGAGTCAGCCGAACTACTATAAATTCTATGTCTTTACTACTTTCTCTTTAATTTTGACAGTTCTTCATATTTATACTCTCTACATATATTCTATTTCTGAGCTGTGTCTGGTACTTGGTGATCTCACTTGGATTTGGGTGTTAGTGACCAATTTTTAAGCTAACATCTATCTTTTTCTAAAATCAAGCATAACATCAAAAATCATTATATAGGATTCGGTCTCAAACCCGAAAATCAAATGATTAGATATAACAATATAGAGATGGTTGTAATTATTATTCATCTTAGTTTGGACAAGGACTTTGTGATTGTTCGAGATTGATTCCCCTAGCTTGAATCCTAAGCTTTAACTTGAATTTTCTTCTTTCTCTTTCTCTTAATGGCTGGCTTCTTTAGGTTTATCTCATTTGTTTTAGTTGTGATAAAATGAAATGAATGGTATAGTAATGCGAGTATAAGGGTAAGATAATACGGGGTAGCAATTTACCCTAACGACCATGTTTCAATACTTAACAATTTACCATTTATAAACCCATTCGTTTTAATTAAGCACAACCTCTAAGTTTATTTACAAATCTCAACCCCATTATCACTCTTCTACTTGTATTAGTATATTTAATTTATCTAATTAGTTCTCCGAATAATGTTATCAAAAATTAAGGGTGTTATAAGCTCTCCCCATAAAGAATTTCGTGCTTGAATTCAGAAAGGACTAGATACTAAACATATCAATCATTTGTAATGGCTCCTAACAACCATATTAGCATGCCTAACTAGCAACTTATCTATATAGAGCTAATATAGACATACCCTCAAAGCAGATCGGGATAAGTATCTCGAATCATGTCCTCTATCTCCCAAGTCATTCTTTCTCATTGTCGCTTCACTGAACTTTAACCAAATTGACTGCCTTGGTCATCAATCTTTTCTCATCCCTCGCTACAACCCAACTAGTTGTCTAACAAAAGTCAAATTGTGCTCTACTATCAAATCTTCAACCCTTCTGGAGGAATAGTATCTCTAGATCATGCACATACTTGCGAAGATTATACACATGGAATATATTATGGACACATGCCATATTGCTCGGCAACTCTACTTTGTATGCAAGCTTTTCAGTCCTTTATAAAGCTAGAAACGGACCATTATATTTTGGAGCCAGTTTCCTCGACTTTCCAAACCATACCACACCCTTTGTCGGTGATACTTCAATGAAAACCCTATCTCCAACTGAGAACTCAATGTCTTTATGCCTCTTATCTGCATAACTTTTCTATCTAGATTAAGCTTCTTTCATCCATTCTTGGATCAACTCAATCTTCTCTAACGCCTCTTTAGGCATATCTGGACCTAAGACTAATCAATTTCTAGTCTCTAGCCAACATGCAAGTGATTTGCATGGTCTTCCATACAAAGCTTCAAAAGGCGCCATTCCTATACTAGCCTGATAACTATTATTATAGGAAAACTCAATCAGATGTTGGTGATCCTCCCAAGATCCATCAAAATCCAATACACAAGCTCTCAATAAATCCTTAAACTTTATCAACTCCTCTATCGGCCCGATGATCCATTGGCGATACGATGTACTCATCTTAAGCTTGATACCTAATACCTCTTTTATACTCTTTCAAAATTCGCTAGTGAATAATGCATCTTCGTCACTGACTATGCCACTAGGAATCCCATAAAGTCTAACTATGTTCTTTATGAATAACTTCACGAAAACAGGTGTCGTCCTGGTTGACTTGACTGGAATGAAATGGGCATTCTTGGTCTAGCTGTCCACTGTGACACATATACTTTCATTTCTCCTATTTGACCATGGATATCAAATCCCATTTCCATATTGGAATCTCTAACTAAAGGTTGAAGCATACCACTCGGCTTTTGATGTCCGGTTTTAACTTATTGATAGCTTGCGCACTGTCTAATCCACAAGCCAACATCTCTCTTCATGCCTTCCCAATAGAAGCTCCTCTTCTTATCCCAATATGTCTTGGTCCCCCCAGGACGAATTGTAAACTTAGATCGATGACATTCTCTAAGAACTTCTCTCCTTAAGTTATCTACTTTTGAAACACATAATCGTCCCTTCTTTCTGAACCATCCTCTCTAGTCAATTCGAAAACCCTTTAGATCACCTATCTTTGAT
This sequence comes from Allium cepa, assembly GCA_030765085.1. Lineage (NCBI taxonomy): Eukaryota > Viridiplantae > Streptophyta > Magnoliopsida > Asparagales > Amaryllidaceae > Allium > Allium cepa. Next base: position 951,500,468 of record CM060941.1, on the reverse strand, counting down.
CTTTCCTCAAGCATTTTAATCCTTTTGGATAATACTGGATCTTCTTTCTGTTTAGAAGCAATCCATTCATTCAACACTGGTCGAACTTCTAAACAAAACCTCATGGCAGTACCCTGACTAGAACTAGCAGTCGACCTTAACTACACATCACAACTGGTCAAAACTTCTACATCCTTCCATTCTGCCAACATAGCTAACACCACATTCCGATGTTTTCTGCTAAGTGAATTTGTTACCTTATTACCTTTCCCTATTATATACACTGTACCAAAGTCATAAGCAAAAAAAACTCCAGCCACCTTTACCGTATCATATTCAACTCCTTCTGAGAGAATAAATACCTTAAAGACTTACGATCTGTGTGTAGCTCAAATATCTCCACAAAGAGATAATGTCTCCAAATCCTCAACAAGAAGATCACTGCAGCCAACTCCAAATCATGAGTAGAATATCTCACTTCATGTGGTATAAGCTATCGTGAAGCATATGCGATTACTTTACCCTTCCACATCATTACAGCTCCTAATCCAGTCCCACGTGCATCAGCGTATCCTACGACTCCTTGGTTTCCATCTGGAACTACTAATACTTGTGCATTGGTTAATAAATGATTTAACTTAAGGAATCCTTCCTTACATTTGCCAGACCAAATAAACTTCACGTCCTTCCTAGTCAACCGAGTCAAAGGTGCTGCTATCCGCAAGAAATCCTTATTGAATCTCTGATGATCGTTGGCAAGTCCAAGAAACTCCTGATCTCTATGATCTCTTCCAATTACTGACAACTTCGATCCTAACTAGATTTTCTAGACAATTCCTCCTTTAAACCCATATTACCAAGAAACTTAACATCTTTCTTCCAAAAATGACACTTGGAAAATTTTGATTTTAGTTGACGCTGCCTAAACGTCTTAAGTACTACTCTAAGATTATGCTCATACTCTCTTTCATCTTTCGAGTACACTAAAATGTCATCTATGAATACCAGTACGAACCTATCCAAGTGCTCTCGGAAAACTCGGTTCATTAAATCTATGAAGAAAACAAGTGCATTCGTTAACTCAAACGGCATCACTAACCACTCATACGAACCAAACTTAGTTTGCAATGTTGCCAAAGGAATGCTATCTTGTGTCCCCTTAACTGATGGAACCATATCGCCATATCCAATTGATAAAATACTCTGGCTCCACTTAGCTGATCACATAGATCATCTATTCTCGGAAGAGGATACCTATTCTTGATCGTCCTTTTAATCAACTTAGGATAGTCGATACACATCCTCGGCGATCCATCTGGTTTCTTTACGAACACCACGGCTGCTCCCCAGGACGAACTGCTTGGCCTAATAAAATTCCTTCCTTTTAGATCTACTAGATCTACCTTTAATTCCTTCATCTTAGTCGATGCCATCTAATTGGGTGGTCTACTACCAGGTTTAGTACCTGGTGCAAGATGTATCTGAAACTCGACAGCTCATTTTGGTGGTAATCCCTAGCGAGTTCAAAGACATCTGCAAATTCTCTTACTACTCGAACCTGACATAACTCTTATCCCACTTCCGTGGCACTTGAAAAAGCATAAACACTCATGCTGGAATTCTCCACTAAGAAGATGATTCAGTTATGACTATCAGGGCGTCGCAATGATATTTTCCTATCATAGCAAAATATCCTAGAGTTATACTTACCCAACTAGTCCATACCCAAAATGATTCTGAATTATGAAATCAAAAACATACAGACCATACGCAAACTTATGACCTAACAAATCAAGTTCTTACTGGTCATAGCTCATCCTTAGATTTACAGACCCTCCTATTGGATTCACAACCCTTTGGGAAGTAACAAAGTAGGTGGGTTCTATGCATAATTTATCAACCAAATACTATGAAATAAATGACCGCGATGCTCCGATATCAAATATTATCCTAACTAGTGTACTTTGAATTAAAAGCATACCTTCCATCACAGTTTTCCCTTTCTCAGCTATAGTTAGCCTAGATGAAGATGGTGGTCTAATAGCGAAAACCTTCCCTTTGTCGACCCTGACTGGCTCCGGGCACCGAATCTTATAATGTCCAACTTGGTCGCAATTGAAGCATTTAACATTCTTCTTTGCTCTAGACTTCTTCCCCTTGCCTGACCAGAACTCATGAGCATAATGACCTTTCTTTTCACACTTGAAGCATGCTAAATTAGCCTTTGCCTTCTTGGCAACATCCCCATTTGGGCTCCCTTCTTCTTAAAGAACTTACTCTTCTTTCCCTAAGGACCCTGGGATTCAACTTGCTTCTCCCTAGCACAAGAAGCAAGCATATCTTATCGTGGATATTTATCAGGGTCGCCCTAACAAGCTTGGGCCTCAATACCTAAATGAACCTCTCATTCCTTCTAATGTTAGTGCCTATAGTGGCATATCCATATTGAGGCAGCTCATCAAACTTAGTAGCGTACTTGATTAGTGACGTCTATCCCCGAACTAAATCCATGAACTTGCTCATCAATGCTAACTTAGCGACTTTAGATAAAAACTTCTTCTCAAATCTCCTTCTGAATTCAGCCAATGTCAACTTTCCCTTCGGAACTCCGGCACTATTCCACCATTGAAGCACTGCCCCTTGCAGCGACCTAGAGGTCAGTCTATAAGTCTATGGCATCGTGGATCGATTATACAAATGACAAGTATATGACTAATTTAAACTATAGTGTAACAGTAGTAAGTATGTAAATAAGAATAATCACACTAGGGATTTTATACTGGTTCGAACCTCCCGTCCTACGTCCAGTCCCGAAGCTCCTCTTCAGAATTTTCTTCCACCAAATAACTCTCACTTCACCCGGAGGAACAGGTTTACAATAGTAGAGTTTATTTGTCAAGACTGTGTTCTCTATTACATGGATTTTGACTATGTAGTACAATTGAACTTCCTATATCTCTTGAATGATTGAATAAAATATTGTTCGAGAGAATATGGAAGTGTATGATCTCAGATTTATAGATTTGATAGCAAGTGGATGATTAGAACAAGAGATAATTAAGATAGAGAGTAGAGTGAATTAGTTAAAAGTAAGTAAGTACTTGATCCTTCTTGATTCTCATTTATATAGTTGTAAAAGGTTGCTTCTAGTAGATACATCTCTTCCCTTTCAGTCTAGAGTCGTTATTGTTCACTGGTGAAGAGTTGTGGAGGAGAGATGGAGTTGTGTCTCTTCGAAGATGGCAGTTGTGATTTGAATTATCTGCCCCAAGCCCAGTTTCAGACGTCTGAATGGTGTTCTTTGACGTTTGAGAACATAATATTATTTTTGTTCATCTTCTACGTTTAGACGTCTGAAGTTATGCATTCAGATGTTTGAATTTCTAAAGTGATGTTCTCCTGGGTTTATTCTTGAGTATATCTCTCTTCGATCTTCGTGCAACTTTGTAGATGAATCTCTTCAGTGCTTTAGTCATCACCTAGTCATAGTAGTGGTTTGTCTTGCTTTGAATTAGTGTCTGTATAGTTGTGATATATATATATATATATATATATATATATATATATATATATATATATATATATGATTTCCATTGTATAGTTGTCATTGTTGAAATCGTAAACTAAGGGTTCTAACATTCTCCCCCCTTTTGATGATGACAACTATATATTATACAAAGATAATAACTAAAAAAAGTTCTCCCCCTAAATATGATCTCCCCCTAAAAATGTGCATATTTGTTTTTCTCCCCTTTGTCATTATCAAAAATAATAAAAAATATAATGTAGAACAAAGTATGATGTACATACATAATTAGAACACTAACAAAAAATTTTTGATTACATCATTAAGCACATCAAAAATGATTAATGTCTTAGCAGAACTACGATAAGGTAGTTAAGTACAACAAAATATTTACTTTATGATGTTAAGGTAGTTCATCACGAGAGAAGTCTAATTTCCCTTTGTCCTTATCGCCGGTATGTGGTGATGTGTGAGGAGATTGAGAAGGTATAGACCAGTTAGAAGAAGGTTGATGGAGTTGTTGAAGTGCATGATCAAGTTTGGAAACCACTGAAACAAGAGAGTCTTTGACTTTGGAAAGCCTTATGGACAACGTGTGATCAAGCTTTCCTATTTGTTTACCAAGAAGAATTTGATTTCTAGATAGGAGCACTTGGTTTTGTAAGGTTAATTGAGCAATATTTTCATTAGCATTAGGCTAAGTTCGTGCTTCCAAAATCTCTATATCGGAGTGATATTCAAACGAAGAAGGAGGAGGTGGAGATGGTTGCCTTCGTAGTTCAACATCACTTTGTTGTTGTTGTTTTTGTTGAGAAGGAGGAGCAGGAGGTTGATCTTGTGCATTTTTCTATTCTAGAAAAATTATAAAAGATGGTGGTTCCTCCGGCAAATGCATTAGATTGAAATTTTTTGTTCCACTGTATTTGATATGTAACTCCTCAAAAGCAGAAATATATGATGGGATGTTTAGTGCTTTGAGAATTCGCATAATATAAGCCGGGTAAATGATTGTCTAGCGAGACCTATTCCAAAAACCTTTTAGTTCATCGACAATGAACTGAGCCCAATTGATCTTAGTTCGATTAAATAGTGCACATAGTGCTTTGTGTTCAAGATCAGTAATTTGTTCATGGCTACCTAGTCGAGAGATGATAATATTTGTAAGCATTCGGGTAAGGAGCCTAGCATGTGGCCTAAGGAATTTGGATGAAAATTGAGGCGTTCAATCTTCCCATAATTGATGAGTGATTGTGTGATGGGGTTTGAATCGCATGTCCTCTATTTCGGATAAATAATGACCCATATAAGAGCACTCTAAGAATCGTCCAATTATAGTGGGGGTTAACTTGATTGTTGTCCCATAGACACTCGTCCGTAGCCAATCTTCATCATTCTCAGTAGTCCATACCGATGGACTATCTAGCTTTGCATAGAAAAGATACATAGCTAGTTGACCGATAGAAACATCGTTGGCATTAAAAGAAACAAGGGATTTTGATTCACCTTGCTCACATATGTCGTCCATATCATAAGAAGGAAACTTGATTAGGCTGTAAAAAGGACCTAGATGCATCTTCTTAATCTTCAAGTCGTCAAACCGTCGTCTATTTGTTGGACTCTGAAGTATCCAATTGTTGATTTAGGTATCATTCACCATCAATGGTTGAGAGAAAGATTCTTCTCCATGCTTTCTTTTCTTAATTCATGTCTTTTTAGTTCATGGTGGCATTAATTTGAAGAGAAATTTGATTTTAGAGACTTTGAGAAAGATAATTTTTAATTTGGAAATAAATTGAAGTGGTGGAAATGTAACGACCCGTAATTTCGCTACTTCGGAAATGAGAGATTTCATTCATTTTAAATTTAAAAGGAATTTAAATCTTAAATAAATATGTTATATATAGTAAATAAATTATTTATTCTTATAGTTAATAAATTAGAAAGTATAAATTTGGATTATAGAACAGATCGACAAAAGTTAAGTTTTATTAGTAATAAATAAAGGCTTAAATAAATGAATTTAAATATTTACTTAAAAAGGTAAATCTTTAAAATATCTAATAAATATAATAAAAGTATATTAAAAGATTTAAAAGTATGTTAATAATCATTTTTAAAAAATAACCAAAATTTGTCGCATTTTGTCAAGTTTTACATACATTGTAAAATTTGTCGTCAAAAACGCCGTTTTTAACGAAAACAAGTTGTCGACAAGTTGTTGCAACTTGATATATTTTCTAACTTATAAATGCAAACTTTTAAAACACTTTACAATTAGTCACATCAAAAGATAAGAAAATATCTAAGATATTTTCATAAAACAATTAAATAAACATACTTAAAATTTAAGTAATTAAAAAGCAAACTTACCATCACCTTTCATCTCCATACACATACATTCCATCAACATTAATGCTTAAGTTATATCACTTATGAAAAAGGGGCAAATGTTATTTTTACATTTTAGTGTAAGAAAAAGAGGTAAACATCATTTTCACCATTAATGCAAATCAAATCAAGCAAAAGTCTTCTTTCTTTTTAACACAAAGTTTAAGAAAAAGAGGCAAATATCATTTCATTAAGTACAAACTTACATCCTACCATCATTTCACCATTAATACACTTCTTATCATGTTAAGCAAAAGTCAAAAAGTAAGGCAAGGGTATTTAAGATATTAGCCACTCAAGCTCTACTTATAAATACAAGCCTAAACCCTTCTATCTTCACTACATTCTCATTCTACAAAATTTCTAAACTCCATTCTCTTCCTCTTCCATTACTTCCTTCTACCTCTCCATTTCCCTTCTATCTTCAAGTTATCATCTTCATACTCCAAACCATCACCTTACAGCACCAAAACCAAACCAAACTACCACCAACCCATCTCCTACACCCACCTACCCCTTCCAAAACCCCAAGGCCAAGCCCTAAGGACCCAAACCCGAGCAACCCTTAGCCAAGTCGAGCCTCACAACCCCATACACCCCAAGTCGTGCCCTTCCACACCACCAAACCCGAGCCTACACACTAAGCCCAAAGGCACCTACAAACCATACCCTCCTCCACACTCACATACCCAAGGCCGTACACCCATTCCCCTTTAAAAGCTTTCAGCCAAAAAAAAGGAATAGAAAACAAAAGCGTTCGGAAAGGAAACGGCAAAAAGGTGAGACATTGGAAATAACACGTTAGCGAGAGATAGAATTCTTACGTTAAAGTTTGACGGAGTGGATATGAAGGTGAGTAATTCTCACCGCTTTTTGAATTATATTGATTATCATGCTTAATTGTTATGTTAGATAATCACTATTTGATGATATGAATGTTGGTTAATTGTTTGAATATGTTGGATAATCCGCAATAATGTTACAACATTTACCGTTTTGGACATGTTAGTGTTATACGATAGTTGTATGGTTGTGATGATAATTTGGACATCAAATTTCTATTAGTTAAGTAATCCCTTTGTTTAATAAGACCATATTTTAGTAATAAGAGATATTGTGGAAAAATAAGTCTCTTTTCATTTAGAAGTGAAATTAAAGTTAAAATGAAAGAGAATTTGAAATTTGAAGTGAAACAGATTTGAAAAGGATATCTAAATGGAAATTGAAATTGAGATGAATAGTGAAATTAAAATTGAAATCGATCTTCAAAAAGTGAAGTTTAGTTTGAGATTAAATTGAAGTTTAAATTGAAATAAGATTTGACATCTAAGTTTTAAACTAGTTTAATTTGAGATTAGAATTGAAATTGAGTTAAAATTGAAATTTAAAATTTAATATTAAAATAATGGGAAAATAATATTATAATATGGTAATAGTGAAAATATATATTAAATAATTTAAAAACTGAAAATACCGATTTATATGATTTGTAACGATTTTATAAATGTTGAAATCCAATTTGAATAGATTATTTCAAATATTGAAAAATAAATTAAAACTAGATGCGTCGCGCAACGGTAGTTCGCGATTTTGCGCCAAAAAGTTTAAATGAGCGCATAGAGTGGAATATGGCTTGGAATTCTTCTAGATAAGAAAATTCTAGACTACTACACCCATATCTTCTAAACAAAAAAATAAAATCAAAGTTTCGATAAGTAGATTTTGAAATAAGTCCAAATCAATTTTCTAGAAAAATCGCGCTAGTGCAGTTAAGAGACCGTAACAGGAAATTTGTCTAAATAGATGTTTTCAATTATAAAAAATATGGGATAAATTTGATCAACATATTTAAATGATTTAAAAGAGATTTTGATTGGAAAATATGAATTATCAAATGTTTAAAAGTAGTTTAATTCAAATAAGCTTATTTAGCACTTTCCGCAGCAGTTTTCTGCTGTGAATTTTATAACGTTTGGAGTATGAGTTTAAATGTAACGACATTTTCCAGAATAAATTGTTAATGTTTTATAAGGATAATCAAGCGTTTTGAAAGATAATTTGGAATATTTATAAGCAATTCCAAAATAAAGTTGAAAATCTAAGTATGCGGAAACGATTAGTACATTTGTCCCGCCTGTGAGATTTGGGAAGATAAAACAAGGTGTTTAAAGGTTAGGGATGGAGAAACCAGCACCCTAAACTTACCTGGCCTATGTTTTCTTTTCTTAGGCGAAGGGTGGAATAGATCGAAAGGAAAGCCCGGATGCTTTTAAATAAAAAAGATTTTGTTAAGTTTTCCAAAATAAAAGAGGATTGGTATTATCCAAAAGTTAAGCAATCTCCAAAACTGAATGATTTCTATGATCCTATTTAGTTCAAAATGTTTGTTAAGATTGATTTAGGGTTTATCGTAAACGATGTCTTAAATAACATTGTTTTTGACCCGCCTAAAAGATAAAGAATTTGATCAAGAATTGAGTAAGGAAATTTGAGATATTTTCCAAAGAAAAAGACTGAATTTCTTAGAAATTATCCTAAGTTAAAAGAAAGAGATTTTGAAATCATCCGAAAAGAATTAAAGTGAAAAGAGACTTAACAAATCCTGTATACTCATATTCACTTTCTATCGATATTGGATTTCGAAGGAACCGGGGTCGGATTTGGGTAAATCTCATTCGAAAACCACTTCAAACCAATCTATACGTTCAAACGTCAAGACACGTTGAAGATGATGATTATTGAAGACCGTGGATCTTTATTGCGTGAGGACTGCTTGTTGACTTGCTATAGGTAGCTCCCGGGTTATATCTAGCAGTGGTCTCCTCGTCATGGAGATTTTTCGGATTGCAAGGACTACTCGCTACTACTGGTAGTAGGAGAGTGCCTTCGGTTTGTCCTGTTCCTGGACAACTTGTATGGACGTTTGTCTGACATTGCATTTCTAAAGATTACGTACATTGGTTTTGATAAACGTACATCAGTGGTGCGGAGAAGGCAACTTCTCTTAGCGTAACACACTCCTTGAGACGTACGAGCTCAAGATTGTATGTTTGTGGAAGGCAATTAGTAGTTAGATGGAAATGGCAATGTGGCATTTAAAGATAAGATATGTGCTTTGTGAAAAGGTAATCGTAGCCTCAAACCTCATCAAACCGGAAATGACCGAAACAAGATTAGATACAGCAAGGCTAAGTGGGTCATTCCCAAGAAGGGTATGATCATCCCCTTCTAGATATATTTCTTCCCGTTATGACATTCGGGATGTATATTAATGTGGTGTATGGAAAACGAGCGCTTGGTTAAAGGTCGGTAACGACCGGGGGATGACATATTCAGTACTATCTAGTTACAGAGGTAGGCCGGTCTTGTGTTGGTAGAGGATCCTTTGTGATGGTCCTCGGGACATCCATTTAGAGGTGTATCCATTCGGAAGGTAGTTCCCGCGCCTGGTCATTTCTATGGAAATCCATTCTCCAATAAGAACCTACGGACTTGACTGTAAACCTATTATGCTGGAATTTAATCAATGTAACAATTTCGGCTAAGATTAATAAGTTTACTTGCAAATGTTTTCAAAGAATGTCATTATAAATAATATCAAACGTTTTGATATAAAAGTGTTTTAGTTATCATAAGGTAAAAACCCGTCCGTATTTATGTGTAGGCGTGGTCCTATGAGATACTCTTTGTTTTCAAAGGATTTTATTCAAAGGCTGATATATGACACTGTCATTAATTATTGAGTTTTTCTCACACTGGTTTATCAAGCTTGATCCGGTATTTTCAATACTCGGGTCAGATCCGAGTAGTTTCAGGATAGTCGAAGATGGTAGGAGTTTCCCGAGGCGAGTTGGAGATATTCATCGATGTATGAACATTTTATATTATTCGCTTTGTTTAGTGAGGTTTGTACATGATAGGGGGTTCTCACTTCTTGTTAGGTAGCGAACGGATGACTCTTACTCCTGCATGTCCCTGAGATCGAGTATCGAAGGATTGGTTTCAGTCAAGAGGCTGGCTGTAAAACCAAAGCGTGAGGTACCAATGTAAGCTGCGGCGGAAAGTGGCCATTGTCGATGGTTGAAAAGCCTAGATCATTACATTTGGTATCAGAGCTTTTGGTTGAGCGAACACCGAAGCGTGATAGGGTTAAGTCTCACTAGAGATAGGATTAGTAATATCCTAGGATGAGTAACTCATTAGAGATAGGGTTAGTAACACCCTAGAATGAGTTATGAGAGTATTATTATATTGAGCGCGTATTTGTTAATTTTATAAAAATGGTTTTGTTTTTATAAAGAAATTGGTAAATGAAATAATTTTACCTTGGGTTTATATTATAAAAATTAAAGGAGATATCATTATTTTTGGGTTAGAAATTAAGGATTGATTGTAATTTTGCTTAGCAAAACTAAAATATGAATATCTTGTGACTAGAATTGCACAATTTTACCCTAAGATATTCCATATAGAATCAATTAATTGAAAGCTAGAATTTAAAATTTTGATCATATACCCCTAGACCTTTGGTTATTAGGAAATAATAATGATTAAGTGATTATCCTAATGGATGGATTTAAAAGCTAAGTACAAATATCTTGTGAAGTAAAATTCACAATTTGACTGTAAGATATTTGATGATCATATTGAAGCTACAAGCTGTAACTAGAGAAAGTAAAGAGAAAATGTACACATAGAAAAAAATTGTTATCAATAAAATACAAGAAGATAAGCCAAAATTGAAATTTTGGGTAAATATAATATGAATGGGTACGTTCTATAACTTATAAAGGAGTTAAAATAATTTGAAATTTAGACACTATGACTAGGTTAAAATCAAGGTGAAATTTAGAAATAAGAGGTATAATAAATATCATCCTAATATAAAAATTTGAATTAGTGATACATTTAGGGTAACATTTGTAATTCAAAATGAAGTAAGAACAGAAGTGAATATTTTTGAATAATATGGTTAGTAGAATGATTGTTGGAAGAAAAAGGTTAATAACAAATACCATGAGAATTAAGTTTCATAAATTTGAAAATAAGGTATTTGATGGATTTAAGTTTAAGAAATTTGATTTAGAAAATGGATAGGTAAATAAGTTATGTAATTAATCATAAAATCAGTGAGAAAAAGGTGTACACTTAGTAAAGTTGTCTTATTAGTATATGGATTGGATAAATAGTATTAGCTAAATGAAAACCTTAGGTAAAGAAAACTTAGGGTTGAGTTTTATAACTTATTAATTTTAGATAATATTAGAGTTTCATATTAGTTAAACACCTTAGTTAAAGTAATAACAATTTAAAGTTTGGGGATATATATATATATATATATATATATATATATACACTCTTAGGAAGTAAAGATATATTATACAAGTTTAAGTCATACTTGTATGCTTAAGTAATAATGGATTTAGTAAAGAAAGTAAATTGTTGTGAAATAAACTTGGATTAATAGAAATTTTGAAGAAATGTATTAGGTAATGATGAATGTGAATAAGTACATAAGTTAAACACAGATCATTTCAGCACATAAATTTTGATCTAAGATTTGAGAACATAACTTTGACGTGTTTACACCAATCCGAAAAAGGATCTACCACTCGATTCTTGACATTATGATTGTGTACACGAATTTTCTATCATAGTTAAGAGCTATACAAGGAAAGCAAGGGTTTGTGATCAAGAAGTCTGATCAAAATACGCACTAGAAAATTGAGGGATCGATACTAGTTCAAAAGAAAAGTTATGGATTTGAATAATAGATCGAATCAAATATCACATATAGTATGATGTGTTGGGTCTGTCTATTTAGTAGTTGGATAATTATCTCAAATAGTAGGCACTAAGATATAATGGTTGGACTGATGTTGTGGTATGTATATATAGACGTCAGGTAAAGTACATGCTCAGGTCAAACAATGAGTTATGTGGTGGTATTCATTTATCTTGATATAGTATCGGTGTGGTTGTTTTGAATGCATAGTCTTATTTGGCCGTTTTACATATTATCTTAAGTGTACAGTATGCACTAGCATGGATAGGATAGAAGTTTGAGTTGATGTATGTATATATAACCGTAAGTACGTGATAGATACTCAGGTTAATGTGGGGAATCTTTATATGTATGTTTGGCATCATTTGTTTTAGTGTTGTTATGATATCAACCTTTTTCTTTTCTATCATCAGTAGAAATAAGTCAAATTATTTATGGATATGAGTATGAGATAGATCCTTTAGTCTAACTTTCATTTCAAGGACAAAATGCTTTTAAGTAGGGGAGAATGTAACGACCCGTAATTTCGCTACTTCGGAAATGAGAGATTTCGTTCATTTTAAATTTAAAAGGAATTTAAATCTTAAATAAATATGTTATATATAGTTAATAAATTATCTATTCTTATAGTTAATAAATTCGAAAGTATAAACTTGGATTTTAGAACAAATCGATAAAATTTAAGTTTTGTTAGTAATAAATAAAGGCTTAAATAAATGAATTTAAATATTTATTGAAAAAGATAAATCTCATTTAAAACATCTAATAAAGATAATAATAGTGTATTAAAAGATTTAAAAGTATGTTAATAATCGTTTTACAAAAATAACCAAAATGTAACGACCCGAAATTTTAGGCAATATCAATTGAATAATATGCATTTATAATTAAATTGATTTGATAATTTTTCTTTATAAATTTAATTTAAACTGATAAATTTAATCTTTTGAAGGTTAATAAAACTCAATCTGATAATTTTGATCAATATCTTTTTAACAATTTAAAAATTGATAAGATTTATTTTTCAAAGCTAATAAATTTTATTCTATTTGTAATATATATAGCTGATATATATTGTGAATAGAAATATCTTTTGTTTTAAATAAAGATGAATTTTCAAATTGTAATATATATATATATGTGTGTGTGTGTGTGTGTGTGTGTGTGTTCTAATTTGAGTTATTTTGAAATTTCTTTAATCTATTGATAATTTATAATTGTAATTTATAGCTTTGTTTCAAAATTTATATCTTTCAAAGATAATTTAGTCTAATTCAATTTGTTTTAAAAATATAAGATAATTGTTTATTTTAAATATGATAGTTTAAAAAGATTTAAACATTTTGTTTTGTTTTCTTCAAAAGTGTTTAAATATAAAATAGTTACAAATGTATCTATAAATGTTTTAGATTTTTAAAATACAAGTATAAAGAAATTATTTATATTTTATTTAGTTTTAGAACATTTTCTTTTAAAGATACATTTATATTTACATACACAAGTCTTTATTTATAAAGTAAATTTAACATGTGAGTTTATATTTACATTTAAACTAAGTAAAATTAATTAAAAAGGACTTAAAAACATGTGTAACCATGTAAACATATCTTAATAACACTTGTAAACTTTTTAAATCATACTTGAGACACTTGTTTAATTTTATAACAAGTGGCATATTCATTTAAATTTTAATAAATGTATTAAGAAGAAGATTAGTTTTCTTTCTCAAACATTTTTATTTCTTTGTCTTCATTTCTAAACTCTATTCAATGGCAACCTGTAATCCTTTTCAAAACTGAAAGATTTAAACACAAAATCAAAATCTGAAATCAAAACCTGTAATGTAAGAATTCAAATCAAAACTGCAACACCAACTTCAATCTGCAAGCAAAATGGAAACTGCAAAATTGATCACCTGCAATTCTTTAAGTTCATCAGCAAGTTTTAAAGCATCAAATAGAAGACATGCAATAAGATTTTCAACATCAAGCTTTTCCAGATTTCAGAGCCTGGAAAGAAATTCAAGAATAAAAAAATAAACCTGCTCTGTTTATAAAATCTGCCCTGCATATTTAAGGTGAGTAAAATTTAAGCTTAAAAACAGTTTTATTAACTTTGCTTAAATATTATGATGGATGTTTGTAGAAACATGGCTTGTATATGTTTATGAATATGTATGCATGTATGAGTATGTAATGTATCTGTTTATAAACTGATGGAGTGCCTCTGTTGCATCACAGGATTGAATTCCACTAAAATAAACACAAATACACTTCATAAATTTAGCTTTAGTTCTTGATCTCTAAATAGAAAATGAGTACCATTTTTTAAAATGGATTCTGAAATTTTTAGTTTACAGATAGTTTTAAAAATAGGAAGAACTGTAAAATACCGGTCTATGTTAAAAATCAGTGACTTAAATTCCTACTTTGGATTATATAAATGGATTTGTAACTAAAAATGATGATTTTTAGCATGCAACTCAGAATTTTTAAATTGATGTTTAATCTGGAAATTGGGAATGAATGGTATCGGCAATTTGGTAAATTGCCGATGATCCACTTAATGATTGAAGTTGAATTCTTGGTGGTAGCTAGTTTTGGTATCATTGATGAAAGGAAAATGGAAAAGAATTTTTCTATTGAGTGAATCGATGGAATTTGAATCAATTAGGGTTTTAGAGTTGTTTTGTCTCGGCCGAACTGGAGAAGCTTCTGTGACATGGAAGACGGATCGAGTTCGATCGCAATTGGGGGAAATTGATGTTCATGGTCATGGCGCTTTGATGATAGGGTCGTAGAGGTGTAACGAACGTCGTGGTGGTCAGCAATGGGACTTTGGTTTGACGTTATTCTGTAGTTTTTCGAGTTAATAGGTCAAAATTTGATTCGCTTGCATACTCTCGAATCTGGTTTAGTTTTGGGGTCGCGAGTGATGATGTGACCGATGTCGATGATCGCGATGCTCGCCAGAGGCTGGCGACAGTGGGACATGTGCACGCGTGTTTAGGTTGTGCACTGGAGTGAGGAGATGAGATTTTGAGTTGGGGAAGAAGGGTCGTTCCCGAAGTCGAGCTCGTGTATTCTTTGGTTCGACCCGAAGAGGGGAGTCACTGGGTTGTCTCGGGTAGCTCGCGTGAACTACTGTGTTCGACTCGGGTTTTTGCGTTGCGTGTTTTTCTTTTGGGTTGGTCTGTGTAGTGGCAAGTTGTTGTGTAACTTTTGTTGAGTTAATGAAGGTAAGCATTGAATTATAAGCAAGTTTATAAAAGAAACCAACATATATAGTTGAACTTGATATAATGTAAACCAAAACTTTAAAAGTAAATGTTAATCAAGCTTTAAAAGTATAAATTGAAATTATTTTTAAATTTAAATTTATTTAAAATGATTTCTTTTTGAAAGTAATTTAATTACATTTTGGAGTTCAATTTAAAAGAATATTTTGAATTTAAATACTAAATCAAAGTTTAAGTTTAAATTTTAAGTAATGATTTAAAACTAAAATTTCAAATTTATATTTGAAATAAATAAGATTAATCTAGATGTTTTAAAGTATTCTAAATTTTGAAATTTGTTTCTAAATTTCCTATTTTCAAATAAGATTGTTATTATGATTTTGAAAACCAAATAGGATAATTTGTTTTATGTTGTTAAAATTTGATTTATTCAAATAATTCATTATAAGATAAATAAGGTTAATTTATCTTTGATTAAATATAAAAATATTTAATATGATTTGTTAATAAGTAAGGTTTAATCAAGATTAATGATTTTCTTAATTAATTGAAGATTTAAAAATATAAGAAGTTAGTTAATTGATTATTTAATTTATTTTAAATAATTAGTTAATTGTTTATTTAAATTTAAATAATCACTTAATTATAGATTAATTAAGTGTGATTACTTAATGAAGTAATTATTGGTTATTTATTGGATGCAATTAATAATAGGTAATTACTTATGGAAGTAATTAATGAAAATTACTCATGGGAGTAATTAATGGAAGTGATTAATGGTTAATCACATGTTGTTATAAATTAAGGAATTGATTAACATAATTGTTTTAAATTTAATTAATTATGGAGTATTAATTAATTAATGAATTAAGGATTGTTTAATGATGAAATTAATTATTTGTTAAGTAATTAAGAGAGTAATCAAGATTTATAAATGAAAGTAATTAGAAGATAATTACTTACGTAAGTAATTAAGAGTTTATTACTTAGTTAATTTTAGTGAATTAATTAATGTAATTAATTAATCAATAAACAATGAATTAATTTAATGTTAATTACTAAGTGTAATTAATTAAAATTGTAATTAATTAATAAAGTAATTAATTAAGGATTTATTTATTAATTTAATTGTTTAATAATTACTTAATGAAGTAATTAAAGATTAATTAATTAGATTAATTAATATTTTAATTAATTAAGATAAGTAATTACAAATTGTTAATTACTATTTATGATTAATGAAATGATTAATTACAAGTTAATTATTTAATTAATTAAAGGAATTATTAATTAACAAGGATCATTAATTAATGTAATCAATGTTATTAATCAAGGTTGATTAATAAAAGTGATTAATTAAAGTATGATTAATTAATTGTAATTAATTAAGGTTTAATGTAATTAATTATAGTTAATTAATGGAAGCAAATAAAAGATCATTAATTATTGTAATTAACGATAGTAATTAAAGGTTAATTACTGTATATGGTTATGGATAATTACTTGGATGTAATTAAAGTATAATTAATCAAGGAAGATTAATTAAGGAGATCATTAAAAGATGATTAATTTATCTGGAACAAATTATTGAAGAAGGATTTAAGTAATCTAATTGATCAAGAACTAATCAATTTTGCTTTGGATGATTTATCAATATTGGTTAATTGATAATTGGATGGTTGATTAATATTGAATGATTGATATTGGATATTTGGTTGATATTGGATGATTTGTATATCTATGATATGTGATATACTGCCGTGTGAGATGAATGTTGTTATGAATTATCTGTTGTGATAATGTGATTCATCTATTTGTTTATATCATCCTGAATATAAGTTTTAATTATTTAAAACGCTTATGTGCAACTTGGACATTTAAAATGGCGTTTGGTTTCGGTGAGACCGGGATCGGGTTTCCATATTTGGATAATCCGAAAACCACATCGATTCCAATTAAATGTTAGGTCATGGATCCAAGTGGAGCTAGTGAAGACTCGAGGTGTAAGAATTATACGCCAGTATAACTCTATGGGAGATTCCGTAATGAGTTTGACGGAATAGTATTTATAGTTTCGAGACGGTGATTTAGACTGCAAGGGCTATGGTCGTTGACTCTGAGGTTGATTCCAAAATGAGTGCAACGAGATAGTGCTTTCGGTTTCGTTCGAACCCGGAACGAACCTGTATGGATCGAATGCTTTCAGAACATCGTCAGGTGGACGATGAGCAGTCTAAGATAGATGTGTTTTATAAAGGTAATCGCTGCCTCAAGCCTCATCAAACTGGGAATAGCTAAAATAGGGGAGGTGCAGTAAGGCTTCGTAGGTAGCTCCCACTAGAGAGCGAGATTTACCCCTGTCTAGAGGTCCCTTTCTATTTCGTCTTAGTGTGTGGTTGGTCGCGCCAACTACGGGGTGGTCTTGTTTGGGACTGTCTAGTAAGGATGGTTCCGTCCTTGTGTTGCAGCGGAGCGAGCGTACTCCTCGGTACGTTGATCTAGGCCACGTACTGTGACGGGCGGTACCCCAGTAGCCCTGCCATTGATGGAATCCAAAATCCAATAAGTGCCTGTACGGTTTTGATTGTGCCCAACGATGTTGGAACGTGAGATGTAAGCATTCCAGCTATTTCTGTATTTTATTTTGAAAACCCTAGACACTATTATAATATCACTGGATTTCCTATCAAATGTTTTGGTTAGCGTAAGGTAAAAACTTTTCCACGTTTATGTGTGGGAAGTCTTACGTGATACCTTTTCTTTTCAAAGGTTTTTCTAAAGTTAAGAAACTTTAAACCATTTACTCACACCCGACCCCGCCTGACCGGAGTGTTTATTTTCTGTTTTATTAAACTCTTGGGTACTCATATTATGTATGAGTAGTCAAGTGATTCAGGTTTGCTTGACGAATTCTGGAGGAGATATGGATCAGGAGGCTTCCACGTGTAGATATATTATGGTTCCGCTGTGTTGTTTGGTATCTGTTCCTTGTGTACTTGAGTTGTACAGTCAGACAGATGCTTATAACTGTCTAATATGTGTTGTATAAGTTGTGTACTCTGATGCAATTTGATACTATGTAATATTTTATGTGATATATAATATTTTATTCGTTGCGCTGTGAGTTCTCTGATGTTGTTGACTTTCTTCTTTCTCTTTCTTTTCTTCTTCTATCCCTTTCTTTCTTCATTGATGATGCGACTTTCTGGAGATAGGAAGTCGGGTCGTCACAACTTGGTATCTGAGCGTTTGGTTGAGTGAATACCTAGGCTCTGGAGTGGTGACTTTCTCAAGAGAGCATATTTGTAATTTTTAGATATAACTATATATTTATATATATCTACCTGATTTGTAGGGTTATCTGTTCGGATTTTCCAACATAAATTTTAAAGGTAGATGGAATAGTGGTGTGTGCGTAACACGACTACCACAGATGGAAGAGGTCCATATGTTGAGGTTGGGAGTATTGGTCGAGACTGTAGACCTAATACCGTCTCGAGTGAGATTTGTAGTTTGGAGTAAGGATTTCTCTGATATCCGAAGGAAATCTTTTTAATAGATTTGGAGTTTATCTTTGAAATATAAGTTTGGATTTCGCTCGGGTGAGGGAATTTTTCTTGAGTTTGGATTTATCGGAAGTGCAGAAGTAAGTGATGATATCTCGATAACTGCGTGATGAGATGCAATATCCATTGGTATTTTCAGAAGATGTTTTCTCTTGATGAAGTTTTAGTAGTAGTTGAGGAGCAGTTTTTACCTGCCGCAGGAAAATTCATCTGAGTAGAAGTTGTCTGAATCTTTAGCAAGGAGGTTGGCTTTTTTGGAATATGAGATTAAGGTCTACGAGTTGTTTCACTTCGTCATGGTCTCATTTGTCATTTCTTTAAGGAGAGCAAGATGTTGATGCTTGGATTGGAGCTCGAATTTCTTGAGGGGATGTCTGCCATCTCGGAGGCCTTTTTTGTGGTTTGTTGATGGTTTTGGTTTTCGAGAAGCCTTTGGATTAGAAGTCTTTAGTTAGTTGTGGTAGCAGTTCAGCTCGAAGTGTCCGGTGTGCTGACGAGGAGGTCATTTGGCTTTGCAATATCATCGAGGCAGAGCTTGGAAGCAGCAGTGTAGCTTGTTTCTCCGATGATTAAGAAATCTTGTGGTTCTCTTTCAGCAGCCGGGCAGTTGGTGAATGTTTTTGAAGGGTTAACCATGTTTGGAAAAGCTTAAAGCTGTTCTAATTGGTAAAGTGAGAACGGTTTCTTTGGAATCCAAACTAGGTTGGATCGCAAAAGTGACTTGCGATTAGTTTGGGAATTTTTCTTGAGTAATCTTTTGTTGAGACTGAGGATTCTCATGTGGAAGTAGGAGCTGCTGAGGTAATCAGAAGTTGTCTGCATCTGGAGTTGAGTTCCATATTGTTTGGTTCCAGAAGCGATTTTGGGTAGTTAGCCTAGAAGGAAGAGTTGGTGTAGCAACTCAAAATTATCTTTGGAATTTGGATTAGTCAGATCTAGTTTTTGAGTTGGATTCTACTGTAAGGTTGTGTGACCGAGTCAGATGTGTCACTAAGATTATATGGATTTGATGAACAAAGTTTTTCCCGGATATATTGGATAAGTTTGTACTCGTGTTCATCAACAGTATTCTCATCTATTTCAGAATCAGAGTTGTGCAGCGGAAGCAAGGTAGCTATTGTGTAAGGAAGGAAGCAAGTTCTGTTTGCTGTTGCTTGAGGAGTAGAGCTTGTATTTTGGATTTCGACGGATTTTGGAAGATTTTTCTGTTGAATAGGATCCAGAAACTGGTTTGCTTTCGTCTAGTTATTTCTTGAAGTATCAGCATAGGTTGAGCTGATCAGGAAGAGATTGGCAGCCCGGGATTGCCTGTTGAGTTATACAGATACGAGATAAGGAGTTTTGGAATTCAAAGTTGAAGACTTCATTGTTGTTCAGATTCTCTGGTTAAGAGACCAGTAATTGGTTAAGATTGGTTGGTTAGTGCTGTGGCATTTGAGATTTCTTATCTGTGTTCTGATAAGATAAGATCTGTTGTCTACAAGATTGAATTGCCAGTTGGATAGCTGGAATTCATTATATTTCACGTATCTCTGGGGGAATACGTGTATGATTCATTGTTGGTTGTTGAATCTGTAGTTCAGTTGGATTTGGAAGTTGTGCTAGACTTGAGTATAGTCTGGTGTTCTTTTTAGATTGATGGATCTGGAGATGAGAGGAGCTCTGGATTTTGGTGGTGTAGTTTGTTTAGCTTTTGCAGAGCAAGTCTCTCGGTGATTTATACTTGGGAAACTCTAGATAGTGTTAGTAAGATTTATTCTGATTTGTGTCAGAATAATTAGTTAGGTTTGTTTGTTTGATTGATTGCTATGGTTGTTAGTAACTGGTTGTTAGGAGTGCTTTGTTGATTGAAATTAAAAAATTTGCTGGGTTATTAAATTACCTTTGCTTTTAAATTTCAGGGACGAAATTCTTTTAAGGATGGAGGATTATAACGACCCATAATTTTAGGCAATATTAATTTAATAATCTGCATTTATAATTAAATTGATTTGATAATTATTCTTTATAATTTTTAATTTAAACTGATAAATTTAATCTTTTGAAGGTTAATAAAATTTAATTTGGTAATTTTGATCAATATCTTTTTAACAATTTAAAAATTGATAAGATTTATTTTTCGAAGCTAATAAATTTTATTCTATTTATAATATATGTATTTGATATATATTGTGAATAGAAATATCTTTTGTTTTAAATAAAGATGAATTTTCAAATTGTAATATATATGTGTGTGTGTATGTTATAATTTGAGTTATTTTGAAATTTCTTTAATCTATTGATAATTTATAATTGTAATTTATAGCTTTGTTTCAAAATTTATATTTTTCAAAAGATAATTTAGTCTAATTCAATTTGTTTTAAAAATATAAGATAATTTTTTATTTTAAATATGATAGTTTAAAAAGATTTGAACATTTTGTTTTGTTTTCTTCAAAAGTGTTTAAATTTAAAATAGTTACAAATGTGTCTATAAATTTTTTAGACTTTTAAAATACAAGTATAAAGAAATTATTTATATTTTATTTAGTTTTATAACATTTTCTTTTAAAGGTAAATTTATATTTACATATACAAGTCTTTATTTATAAAGTAAATTTAACATGTGAGTTTATATTTACATTTAAACTAAGTAAAATTAATTAAAAAGGACTTAAAAACATGTGTAACCATATAAACATATCTTAATAACACTTGTAACTTTTTAAATCATACTTGAGACAATTGTTTAATTTTATAACAAGTGGTATATTCATTTAAATTTTAATAAATGTATTAAGAAGAAGATTAGTTTTCTTTCTCAAACATTTTTATTTCTTTGTCTTCATTCTTAACTCTATTCAATGGCAGCCTGTAATCTTTTTCAAAACTAAAAGATTTAAACACAAAACCAAAATCTGAAATCAAAACCTGTAATGTAAGAATTCAAATCAAACCTGCAAATTAAAACTGCAACACCAACTTCAATCTGCAAGCAAAATGGAAACTGCAAAATTGATCACCGGCAATTCTTCAAGTTCATCAGCAAGTTTTAAAGAATCAAATAGAAGACATGCAATAAGATTTTCAACATCAAGCTTTTCCAGATTTCAGAGCCTGGAAAGAAATTCAAGAATAAAAAAATAAACCTGCTCTGTTTATAAAATCAACCCTGCATATTTAAGGTGAGTAAACTTTAAGCTTAAAAACAGTTTCATTAACTTTGCTTAAATATTGTGATGGATGCTTGTAGAAACATGGCTTGTATTATATTTATGAATATGTATGCATGTATGAGTATGTGATGTATCTATTTATAAACTGATGGAATGCCTCTGTTGCATCACAGGATTATATTCCACTAAAATAAATTCAAATACACTTCATACATTTAGCTTTAGTTCTTGATCTCTAAATAGAAAATGAGTTTGTTTGTGTAATATAATTTTTAAAAATGGATTCTGAAATTTTTAGTTTAAAGATAGTTTTAAAAATAGGAAGAATTGTAAAATACAGGTTTATGTTAAAAATCAATGACTTAAATTCCTGCTTTGGATTATATGAATGGATTTGTAATTAAAAATGATGATTTTTAGCATGAAACTCAGAATTTTTAAATTGATGTTTAATTTGGAAATTGGGAATGAATGGTATCGTCAATTTGGCAAATTGCCGATGATCCACTTAATGATTGAAGTTGAATTCTTGGTGGTAGCTAGTTTTGGTATTATTGATGAAAGGAAAAATGCAAAAGAATTTTTCTATTGAGTGAATCGATGGAATTTGAATCAATTAGGGTTTTAGAGTTGTTTTGTCTCGGCCGAACTGTAGAAGCTTCTGCGACATGGAAGATGGATCGAGTTCGATCGCAATTTGGGGAAATTGATGTTCATAGTCATGGAGCTTTGATGATAGGGTCGGAGAGATGTAATGAACGTCGTGGTGGTCAGCAATGGGACTTTGGTTCGATGTTGTTTTGCAGTTTTTCGAGTTAATAGATCAAAATTTGATTCGCTTGCTTACTCTCGAATCTGGGTTTTGTTTTGGGGTCGCGAGTGATGATGTGACCGTCGTCGATGGTCACAACGCTCGCCAGAGGCTGGCGACAGTGGGACACGTGCACGCGTGTTTAGGTTGTGCACTAGAATGAGGAGCTGAGATTTTGAGTTGGGAACAAGGGTCGTTCCCAAAGTCGAGCTCGTGTATTCTTTGGTTCGACTCGAAGAGGGGAGCCGCTGGGTTGTCTCAGGTAGCTCGCGTGAAGCTGCTGTGTTCGACTTGGGTTTTTGGGTTGCGTGTTTTTCTTTTCGGTTGGTCTGTGTAGTGGCAAGTTGTTGTGTAACTTTTGTTGAGTTAATGAAGGTAAGCCTTGCATTATAAGCAAGTTTATAAAAGAAACCAACATATATAGTTGAACTTGATATAATGTAAACCAAAACTTTTAAAAGTAAATGTTAATCAAGCTTTAAAAGAATAAATTGAAATTATTTTTAAATTTAAATTTATTTAAAATGATTTCTTTTTGAAAGTAATTTAATTACATTTTTGAGTTCAATTTAAAAGAATATTTTGAGTTTAAATATTAAATCAATGTTTAAGTTTAAATTTTAAGTAACGATTTAAAACTAAAATTTCAAATTTGTATTTGAAATAAATAAGATTAATTTATATGTTTTAAAGTATTCTAAATTTTGAAATTTGTTTCTAAATTTCCTATTTTCAAATAAGATTATTATTATGATTTTGAAAACCAAATAGGATAATTTGTTTCAAGTTGTTAAAATTTGATTTATTCAAATAATTCATTATAAGATAAATAAGGTTAATTTATCTTTGATTGAATATAAGAATATTTAACATGATTTGTTAATAAGTAAGGTTTAATTAAGACTAATGATTTTCTTAATTAATTGAAGATTTAAAAATATAAGAAGTTAGTTAATTAATTATTTAATTTATTTTAAATAATTAGTTAATTGTTTATTTAATTTTAAATAATCACTTAATTATGGATTAATTAAGTGTGATTACTTAATGAAGTAATTATTTGTTATTTATTGGATGCAATTAATAAATGATAATTACTTATGGAAGTAATTAATGAAAATTACTCATGGGAGTAATTAATGGAAGTGATTAATGGTTAATCACATTGTGATGTCCCGGAAATTTGGGAAATATTTATTTAATAATTTCATTAATAATTATTTTAAAATGTGAAATATTGATTTAATAATCTGATTCAAACAGGATTTATCTTTTGGAAATTATTATTATTTAGTTTGATAAATGATATTCTTTTCAAAATTTATAATAATAATAATTTAATTTGCGAATCTTATTGTTTTCAAATGTTAAAAATATTTAAATGATAAAATTATCTTTCTAAGCTGATTTCAAAATATTTTATTTATAATGTATATATGTGTATACATTGTAAATAGGAGTTTTGATTTTAATTTAAATTTAAATTTAATAAAGAATATTTTCCAATTTATTTTATATATAGATGTATAAATTATGAATTGATTAATTTGATTTAAAATTGGTATTGAAAACTTTTCAAACTTAAATTTAAAAGTCTTTCTTATATCTTCAAAGAAATATAAGTAAATATGTATTTTGTTTGCAAATATATAATAGTTTAAATTGTGAATTATAATAAAAGTTTATTTTGTTTTATTTAAAAAAAATTGTTTTTCTTTTGAAATAAGATTTAATTCATTTATATTAGAGTATCCTATTTTGATTTAAAACTTTTGAATAAAATGATTTCAGCATTATTTTTCTTTTAAAAAATTTCTCTTTTGAAAATTAGTTTTAAAATATTAATTTTTTTTAAAACATTCAAATAAACATTTAAATTGTGTATAGTTTTATACAGAAGTTTATACGTAAACATGTAATCATTTTAAAGGCTAATGTAAATAAAACATTTTAAATTAAATTAGAAATGGTTTTAGAATAAATTTAAATACAATTATAAATTAAGAATTTTCCTTTTTATATTAGAATGCATATGTGTTAAGCTCGTAACACAAGAGTAGACACTTGTAAATTTTCTACATCCTAAGATAACAAGTGGCATTGTTTTAAAAGCTTTTTATTTAAAATATACTAAGAAACTTAGCAATGCATTATGTTAAAAACCATTTTCTTCAAATTGAAAACTGAAAATCAGATTTAAAAGAAAATTTCAAAAAAAAAAATTCCTGCTAACCAAATTCAATCTAAATTCTGAAAATCCCAAAACTGTATAAAATCTGCAGAATCAAAATATGCCAAGCCCAAATTCAATTCATATTTAAAAATCTGCAATCTGAAAGTAATCTTCAACCTCAAACTCAAGCAATTGAAAATCAATTCAAATCTAAGTAATAAAGAATTAGAGTTCAGCAGCAAACTCATCTACATCAATCAACTGCTGCAGTTTTAATTCAACAATCTAAGTACGGTTTAAAATCAACTTCAACATGCAAATGCAAGTCAAGTTCCAGGAATAATGCAGTTGCAGCTCTGAGATTTGTTCTATGCATCTTCAATAATCAAGGTGAGTAAACTTCTTTATCTTAAAAACAGTTTTTAAGCATGAATTAGAAAACAAGATTCTAATGCAACTGTCTTGAAGAAAAAAAATTAAAACTGTTAAGAGAAGACTGCAGTGTCTTTATTTTTTTACAAATGAATGATTTTATAATTTGAAAGAGACCTCAAATTTATCTGATGCATGTGAACAAATGAGAATAAGAATGCTTGTATGGTTTCATAGTGATAAGCATTCTGTGTGTATACATATATAAACATATATGTTTGTGATGCTAGATTATAAGTATGCCTGTTCTGTTCTAAACAAAAAATTTATTAGAAAACCTTTATCACTAGGAATTATCTCAGTTAGGAATTGTAATGCAAACAAAAAGTGTTGAGTAGTATAGATTTAGGTTTATAAATTATAGTTTAGTTAAATAAAAATCTGTAGCCTCTGAAGAACCTATTTTATTAGTCATCATTCATGATAAAACAAATATCAATCATCAAAAATTATTAAATCAAGTTTATAAATAGAATATGTTAACTCCAATGTTAAGCGAATCAGCGACCCAAGGCAATAGCAGGGAACCTGGAGTAAGGCTCTGCATCACGACTTAGCAACTTAAAGACCGAAGCGACCTACGAGTTAATAAGGTAAAGATCCAGCGAGTTAGCGACCTAAAAATGGGACGACTTAACTACTTAAGGGAGTAGGCGACCTAACACATGAAGCAGCTTACGGAAAAGTACGACCTAGCGACTTAGAGAAGTAAGCGACTTAATGACCTAAAAGGTGTAATGACTTAAGAGGTGGAACGGTAGAACGACCTAACGTATGACCGAGCCAGGAAACACAGCGACCTAACAAATAAGTACCCTGCGACCTAAGAATAAAGCGGTCCAAGCGAACCAAGAAGATCAACGGTCCACGAGCTAAGACATAGAACGATTTAGAGTGACCCCGACCTAAGAATCTACGACCTAACTACCTAAATGGGCTAAGCGACTTACTGGTCCAGCGACTTAACGAGTTAGCGATCTATGACCTAACGGGTTAAGGCAGTACAAGACCGCATGTCTCTCCATAAAGTCGCACACGACCTAAACAGGGCCGAGGCAACTCCATAAGTCGCTGCATCTTATGACGTTCCTCTTCTAGGTCGCTCCACTCACTCAGAAGAGATCAGCGACCTATCCTAGGTCACGTGCAACCTGCTAACCCGCTCAGGAGGAGCCAAGTGCAACTAGAATGGGTTGTAGCTCGTTTCCTTTAGGTCGCGACCTTCGACCTACGACCTACTTTAGGTCGCAACCTTCGACCCACGACTTACTTTAAGTCGCAGCTTTTGACCTACGACTTATGACCAAAAAACTCCTATACATACAGCGTGAGCTCCAACGTTCGAGGGATCTTTTGGCTCATTCTCGAAGCACCGATACTCTGCCATTTTCTCAACTCGAACAACACTTCAAGCACTCCAAACACCAAGGACACTACGACAAACTTCAAGAGAAAATCTACACCATTCAACATGGATTTGAAAGATTATTCTCCATCAAAGTTTGAACTACTAGTCTAAAGTGTGTTGTAATTGAAGAAAGTTGTATAAGTTGTACTTGAGTCAGCAATAAAGAGATATAAAGTGGACGTAGGCTTGACTACTTGCCGAACCACTATAAAAACTGTGTCTTTTACTGTCTTTCTGATATTTTCTTGCTTGTTTCTGATTCCCGTATCATCGGGTGGTGCTTTCACACTTGCTTTACTTGCACCAGGATGTTAGCCTCAGATTTTTACGTTAACATTTTTGGTTCTTTCACTGAGAACCCAACTCAAGATACTATTATCATAGCTTCGCAGAAATTCGTAGAAAGAATCTCTTTAAAAACCAGGAGTTTATCAGAAATAATAGCCCCCGGAAGAAAGCGCAAGTCTGTTAGATCCGACGATGTTCGCGAGACTACTGCCACTTATCCTCCTTTAAGTCAAACAACTCCAACTATTGAAGTAACGCGAGCAGAATTGGATGTTGCGGTTTCTGGGCTATATCAGCAGATGGAAGCCCAAAACAATCTGATGTTAGAAAGGTTGAACACTTTGCTTGGGGCTAACCGTCAACCAGTGAACAACGAACCAAACTTTGCTGATAATGTTCATGATGTGGAAGAAAGAGATGTTCCTCAAAAGGCAGCTGGCCCAGCCAAAGACACACCTCCCCAAGTTGGAGGATCGAGACAACAACCAACTTTCCGTGAGCGCCTGTCAAGGCAAACTACTGAGAAGAAGGCCGATGCCTGTCCTGCTGAGCCCCTTAATGATGTGGAATATTTCTCAGGGATGGTCCGAAAAATCATAAAGGAAAGTATGCAAAGGGAGGAAGACGAAAAATAATGGGGGTTCGCTCTGAGCTAGACTTCATTCACTGAAAGGATTTTGAAAGCAGAATTTCCTAGGAAGTTTGTTCCTCCTACCATACCGGCTTATAAGAGGACAATTGACCCTAATGAATTTCTATATAGGTATGATTGGCACATGACAGGTGCCAGAGCTTTTGATGAAATCAAATGCCAGTATTTTCCGGTATATCTGGGGGAGTTGCTCTACTTTGGTTCACAAAGCTCCCGGTTCGGTCGATAGATCAGTTTTCTGATTTGACTCGAAAGTTTAAGGAACATTTCAGATTGTACGCTTCAAAAGGAAAAGATATAATGTCGTTATTCAGCTTGGAGCAAAATCCTGGAGAATCCAATAGATCTTTCTTGAATCGTTTCAATATAGCTTTGGCTGAAGTAGACAACGCAGAGCCGAGGATGATTTTGACGTATCTGATGAGGGCTATTGACAAGACGAGTGAGTATGGGAAATGGTTGAAAATGAAAGAACCGAATTCGCTTGACAAGTTTTATAAGAAAGCCGATGAATTCATGCGCTTGGAAAGCCTCCAAGCACGGGATAAGGTGGTATCGACAGGGGCTGGAAATAGTAATGCTGTTCCGAATAAGAAGAAATCTGGAAATCAGAAGAGGGAGAAAAATGGTCAGAAGAAACAAGGAGATGCAAAGAAAAGTCGTCCCTTCAACTTCACCCCTCTGACTAATACCCCGGAGAACATCTATTTTGCAAACAAAGACACGATCGAATTCCCCGCACCAGCTAAGCAAAGAGTTAACAAGAAAGCTGAGAAGAATGGAAGGTTTTGCTGGTTCCATAACCAACCGGGCATGATACTAACGAGTGCCGTCACTTGAAGGAGTTAATTGAGGAACTATTGAAGGAAAACAAGCTCCAGCAATATGTATGGAGGAACAGGAATGTCCCAACTTCGTCAACTCAAGGACAACAGGTTCCTGTTCATCATCCTAGTTCAAGTGAAAAGGCGGCAGCTCATGAATCAGAGAGGCCCATTATAAATGTGATTAGAGGAGGTCCTCACCCAACTGGCAGGAGTTGGGGGGAGATGGAAAGATACGCCCGTGCTTTGAAGTATGCACCGGCAGATGAAAGTGTTTTTGTGTTAGAGGATGCTGCACCCCTGAAGCAGCAGAAAACTATTAATGATGGCATTATATTCAGCGCCAGGGATTCGATGGGTGTTGAAGCTCCTACCATTGATCCTTTGGTCATCTCCGGTGGCATTGGACCAACTACTGTGAGAAGAGTTCTGGTTGACTGTGGAGCTTCGTGCAACATTCGTTTCAAGAAGACTTTGGATCAGATGAAGATTCCAATGGCCGACGTTCAAGCTTCATCACTTAAGATTGCTGGTTTTACTGGGGAATCGAGTCATCCAATTGGGACTATCGATTTGTTTGTAGAGCTTGGAGAGGGGTGGAGAAAAGTGGCTCGAAAACAGACCTTTGTTATTGTTGAAGAATTTTATGCCTACAATGCCTTCCTAGGCCGACCAACTCTTGCAACACTTAAAGCTATTCTTGCCCCATGGTGTCTGACCATAAAATTCCCCACAGATAATGGAGTCGGTGTGGTGAAAGGAGATCAGAATGCTGGACGAGAATGTTATCTTACAGAGTTGCGCGAAGCGAGGAAGAGAGAGATGGGAAAAGATGCGGCGGCCCCAGTCCGCATCAGAGAATCAACCTTGTAGCAATTACAGGGTGGACCCTGCACTGGCGAACATAGTGGTGCACGAAGAGAGATGGATCCCAGAAAAGCCAGTGCAGGGGATAATAGAGTGGTACCCGTTGAAGTAACAGTGCCAGTACCTGTTGACCCAAAAGACCCGAACAAAATGTTGAATGTGGGTTCACAGCTTAATGCAACGGTTCAAAATGTTTTGATATCATTCCTGAAAGCAAATCTGGATGTATTCGCTTGGACCCATGCTGATATGTGTGGAATATCACCTGAAGTTGCAGTACATACTTTGAATATTGATGCGATATTACAACTGTGAAGCAGAAAAGAAGAACCTAAGGTCCCGAAAGGTCAGCAGCGTTGAAAGAAGAGGTTGATCGGCTCATGGAGAATGGTTTTATCAGGGAATCTACTTATCCGAATTGGGTCTCAAATCCTGTACTAGTTAAAAAAGCTAATGGGAAGTGGAGAGTGTGCATTGACTTTTTAGATCTAAACAAAGCCTGCCCCAAAGACTGCTTCCCGTTACCCAGGATTGACCAGTTGGTGGATGGAACGGCGGGGCATGAATTGTTATCTTTTATGGATGCCTACTCTGGATATAACCAGATCATGATGCATGGGCCAGATCAGGAGGACATGAGCTTTATCACCGACGTTGGTCTCTACTGCTACAGTGTCATGCCTTTCGGACTTAAGAATGCGAGGGCAACTTACCAAAGACTTGTTAATGCCATGTTTAAACCGCAGATCGGCAAGACTATGGAAGTTTATGTCGATGATATGCTGGTGAAATCAAAGAAAGAAGTGGACCACATGGATCACTTGGCAGAGATGTTCTCAATCCTCCGAAAGTATGGTATGAAGCTTAATCCTTTGAAGTGTTCATTTGGGGTAGAATCTGCAAAGTTTTTGGGTTTCATTGTGAGTGCAAGGGGCATTGAAGCTAATCCTGCTCAGATAACTGCTTTAAGAGAAGTTAAAGCTCCTAGAACGAAGAAGGAATTGCAAAGTCTCAATGGAAAAGTTGTTGCCTTGAGTCGGTTCATTTCCAAAGCTATTGATAAATGCATTCCATTCTTTGATGCTCTAAAGAAAGGAAGAAAAAACTTTGACTTGACTCCTGAATGCCAGAAAGCTTTCAATGAGTTAATTCGTTATATGGAAACGCCTCCGATACTTTCTAAACCTGACGATGGTGAAGATCTCTTTATATACTTGGCGATCTCAGCTCATGCTCTTAGTGCGACACTGGTGCGAGAAGACGCCAAAATTCAGCACCCAGTCTACTATATTAGCAAAAGGTTTATTGGGGCAGTAATGAATTATTCAAAGTTGGAGAAGCTTTCCTATTGTCTACTGATCGCATCAAGAAAATTGAGGCCATATTTTCAAGCTCATCCAATCAAAGTCCTCACTGATCTGCCTCTGAAGCAAGTCCTCTTTCGACCTGAGACTTCGGGTCAACTTTTGAAGTGGAATATTGAACTCAGTCAATATGACATCACTTATCATCCCCGGAGAGCAATCAATGGACAAGCTTTGGCAGATTTCATCGCAGAATGTAAAAATAAAGGTGATAGTGAGGAGGAAGTAACCGATAATTCCCCAATTCTATGGAAATTGTATGTTGATGGCGCAAGAAACGATTACTGTTCCGGGGATGGGGTTGTGCTTGAAATCCCTGAAGGGCGATCATTGTGCTATGCTTTAAGATTGGAATTCCCTTCGACAAATAATGAGGCAGAATATGAAGCTCTCATTGCCAGTTTGAGAATTGCTAAAGAATTTAATGTCAAAATGTTGCAGATCTTCAGTGCTTCACAACTTATTGTATGTCAAGTCAAGAAAGAGTTTTAGACTAAAGGGGAAAATCTGCCTGCTTATTTGTCAAGAGCCTGGGAGCTTCTCGAGGACCTTGACCAGTATATGATAAATCATATACCCCGGGAAGAGAACATGAAGGCAGATTCTCTCGCAAAATATGCAAGCACTGGTGAAGCTCAATTACTGGGATTAGTTCCTGTGGAAGTCCTGTCAACTCCAAGCATTGATGAGATGGATATTGACTGGATTATGACTATATCACATGAGCGAAAACCATGGATGACTCTGATATTGGAATATCTGCGCGACGGTTCTCTATCAGAAAACTCAAAAGAGCGGCGAAAGTTGTTAAGAAAAGCATCCAGATACATAATTCAAGATGGCCGATTGTATAGGCGGGGATTCTTAATGCCATTACTCCGATGTGTGACCAAGGAAGAAGCTGAGACAATTCTAACTGAGGTACATGGAGGAGAGTGTGGAGATCATTCAGGTGGTCAAACTTTAGCAAAGAAAATTCTCCGTTATGGGTATTTTTGGCCAGATATTAATCGTGATGCCGCAAGTTACGCTCGAAAATGTGACCGGTGCCAGAGATTTGCAAAAATCCCAAGAGCACCTTCCACTGAGATAACACAGATGGTCAGTCCGTTCTCCATTTGCTATTTGGGGAATAGATCTCATCGGGCCTTTGCCAACTGCAAAATCCGAAATCAGATATGCTATTGTTGTTGTTGATTATTTTACTAAATGGGCTGAATCTGAACCGTTAGCTACTATTACCTCTAAGAAAATGATAAACTTTGTAACTAAGAATATCATTTGCAGGTATGGTGTGCCTCAAAAGACAATCACAGGTAATGGAGCCCAATTCGAAAGTGAACAGTTCTAAGATTTTTGCAAGAAATTCAAGATCCAGAAAAGCTTCTCAGCAGTAGCTTATCCGTAGGCAAACGGGCAAGTGGAAGCAGTAAACAAAATTATCAAATCGACCATCAAAAAACAGCTGGAAAAAGCAAAAGGTGGTTGGGTCGATAAGCTTCCACTAGCACTATGGGCATATAGAACTACACATAAAACTGCGACGGGGCACACTCCATTTTCATTGGCATATGGATCAGAGGCAATGATTCTGGTAGAAATAGAGGTCCCTTCACATAGAAGAATTCATTTCAATCAAGCCGAAAATGAAAAGCTGCAACTTGAAGCCCCTGACTTCCTTGATGAAAAAAGAGAAGAAGCTGAGCTCAGAATTGCGGCTCATCAGCAAAAAATAGCCAGGCATTTCAATTCCAAAGTTCGCCAACGCAGCTTTGAAGTTAGGGATCTAATCTTAAAAAGAATTATGACACCTACAGGCGTGTTTGGACCAAACTGGGAAGGGTCGTATGTCATAGGCCAAAAACTTCTTGATGGCACATTCAAACTCGTAATTGTCGAAGGAGACCCAATTCCAAGAGCTTGGAACAGCAATCATTTGCGCCCATATTTTACTTAAAGGCTTTAATGAAATATTGAAAAGAATGATGAATACATGATTCTTGTATTGATAGCCGTTGTAAAGCCAGTGCAAGTGAATAATAAGAAATATAAAGTGGATGTAGGCCCAGTTCTTGGCCGAACCACTATAAATCTTGTGTTCTTTACTATTATAATCTGATTTGTTTTATTTCGATATATAAAATACGTCAATTGTATTACTAAAATGTCGATTTAATAATGCAGGCCATAAAAACAAAGCTTACCCATCACAAGACCAAGCAATCCCTGACATCACCTAACAAACAAACGCTAAGCCGTTCAAAATTTCCATACTCAAATCATATGAAAGAAGTTCTTCAAGCAAAAAGTTAGGGATTCTGCTGGAAGTGGGCCCTTGCTAACAAATTGTGGATGTTTGTACAAACGAGCATATAGTTAAATAGCCTGTGTCTGCCCCACCAACTCGCTTAACTATGAAGTATACTTCTTTGGATAAAGGAAGTTGTTGGCAATTAAAAGAGAAGTGGATTTGGGAAAGATGACGGGGATCGCCGATATGAATAGATGGCAAAGAGACATGGGCGAGCAAGCATCAGACAGCAAAAGACCTCTACGGAGGCATAAGCCCTCTTCGGAGGCACAACACTTCGGAGGATAAAGACCTCGAACGGGGCATGCCAGAAAACTTTCTCAACAAAAAAGATTAGTATGGAATGACCGGGAGAACCTTCCCAACAGGAAGGCAAGGCGCTTGTTCACTAGCTGAGACAGTTTGCGCAGACAAGCGTCTAAGTAACTTGCGTCCGCCCCGTGAATCCATACGATGATCGAAGGCACCTTCCCAAGTGGAAGACAAGGCACTTGTTCACTAGCTGAGACAATCTGCGTAAATAAACGTCCAAGTAACTTGCGTCCGCCCTGTGAATCCAGCCAACCATGTGGAAGAAACTTCCAGGCATACTCGGAGGCACGCATTCCACCGAAATTTGAAATAAAACTTCACAAGTGCTGGAATGTAAAAAGCCCTCTTCGGAGGCCCATTTCACCATAGTTGAAATGCTAAAAAACCTCTAGCGGGCCTCGCCAGAAAAGAGAGTTCTTTCTCGACAGAAAGTTGCAGACTGATCGGTGGTGCAGAACACTCGTGTCCGCCCTGTGAATCCATCCAACTAAGAGAAGGAAACTCCAAACTTCCAGGCAAAAGCCCTACTCAGAGGCACACATTTCACCGTGATCTGAAATAAAACTTCACACGAGTCGAAATGTGAAAAGCCCTCTTCGGAGGCCCGCTTCCCAGCGAACAGGGAAAAGATAAAAGCCTCTCCCAAGAGGCAGAAACAAAAAAGACCTCTTCCCAGAGGCACAATCAAACAAAAAGACCTCTTCCCAGAGGCGCAACCAAACAAAAAGACCTCTTCCCAGAGGCACAATCAAACAAAAAACTCTCTTCGGAGGCTCAAGCAGGTTGAAGCCCTTTTTCGGAAGGCCCACTATACTATGAAGTAAAATTCACTTGCCAAAACAAGAGTGACTTTTTCCAAAAAGTGAAGTGTAAAAACTTCGCAACAAACAAAAAACTCCTCCAATATGAAGTGCATTCTACTAAATTAGAAAAATATTTTCTTAGAACGGAAATATTATCCTATAAAGTACAAATGCAAACTTCCTTCAAATGGAAGAGTTGTTCTCTAAAGGAGGAGTACAGGTCTTCTCGAAACAGAAGAGTTGTTCTCCGAAACTTTGCCAATGTGAAAGAGATTGCAATAAACCGTGGTATGGGGGCAATACAATATAGTCATCACAAAAATGAAACAATGCTCAAGAAACATACCATAGGTTTACTGCAACTTCACATAAAGAGGGTAAAGAAACTTGCATGAAAACAGAAAATAAAAGCGTTCTCAAATACAGAACAGAAATTTGTATAAGTAAAAGAACCATTTTATTCCATACTATGAGAATTTTATACATATGCAGGTTCCAAAGTAAAAGAAAGCGGGGACTGGTACCCGCACAATCTCTAGTCAACACAAGCTTATATACAAGAAGAAAAGCAAAGAGCGAGATAAAAAGCATAGGACCAGAGCCATCATTTCTTCTTTCCTCCACCTTTTGAGCCTGCACTTGGCCAGATGACCAACTTCTTGCGCCGACGTGAAAGAGTAGGGGAAGAAGGAGAAAGGGGAACAACCGGACTTGCTTCTGCTTTTTTCTCGCCGGCTGAAGCTTCCTTCTTCTTTGAGACTCCACTTTTCCCCCTTTTCTTACGAGAAGACCCGCTTCCTGGAGTAAAAAGTGTGGCTAACGGAGTATCGTCAGAACCAGTTAGTTCCGGAGTCTTTTCGCCCTCTTCAGTCTCTTCTCACCTTTGTTCTTGTGAAGCAATGGGATCGTCCAAGTCTTGGAGAGCTTTTATTTGCTCCTCTTGTGACCCCGGTTGAGAGGCAGAAGGAGGAGTCACCTGAAGAGACGGGGGAGGAATAACTGGAGGAGGTGAAGTCTGAACAATGCTCAGTACTTTCTCTACAGAAGAAAAGAAGTTAAAATCAGTAAAGAGAGGAGATAAAGGCTCGTTGAGATTTAGGAAATAATCAAGAAGCTCATCAAACTTATGTGAAGAAAATGGGCAGTTTACTTGAGCAAGATCAGCATTAAAGTTACATGTAGAAGTTGGCTTTCTAACGTCAATTTCATAAGCTTGTGCTTCAGTGCTTTCTTCGCCTTCGTCTCCACCCTGTGCACTTGTAATCTCAGTTACGACTTTAGCCGCGGGAGAAGAATGGGAACCGGAGCCTATGATATCAATGTCGGCCGAAGTCGAAGGAGGGACAGGGGCAATTAAAGGTGCTTCTTTCTCCGGATGCTCCCCTCCCATCGTTTCGGCTCGTACTTTAACAAGCTGCTCCTTCCCCTGGCAAGAGCAGCACGAGTTTCGACATCAAAGTAATGCGCCTCAAGTTCATCTTCGGAATAATCGGCACCTCTAAGCATATCCAGTATAGCCTCCCACACTTCAGCTAAAGTGATTTCATATTTAGGCCCCAAAAATGCAAGGCTGCCACGCCCCAAGACGCTTTGGACGTAAAAATCAAACAGAGTAGAGTTGATGTTGGCTTTGTCTCTTCATGAGATTGTTCAACGGCTTTCTTTCCAGCCATGGCCTCATCACGTTCTTTCTCAGTCTTTAATAATTGAGCTTTCAGCCTCATGATTTCTAAGTCCTGGGAGTTAGCTTTCTCCCGTAACTCTACAAAGTCAGCACGATATTTTTCCCCCGTCTTCTGTGTAGCTTCAAGTCGGGTTTCGACATACCGTTGAGCAGCATGAGCATTTCGAACTTGCTTCTGAAGCACTTCTTCCTTTTGAGCATAAGAGGTGGAAGAAGTAGCGAGCTTGTGCTTAAGTTTCTCGACCTCCGCCTCAAGCTTTTCGTTGTACTCAGCAATGTTTTTCATTTCGTTGTTGTACTGATCAAGAATTTTCTGCCATTCAGACTTGTCGTTCTCCATCGTCAGCATAGCTTCAAGGTTGGCCCGGTTCACCCTCTGAAGTTCATCGACGAGCTTTTGCTACCCTGACATTCTCTCAATATCAAGTTTAATAGTGTCAAGATTTTGTAGCATGGCCTCTTTGTCGATGGGAACCAAGTCAAGGTCGAAGCGGACTCCCTTTAAGCACCAATGTGGGAACCGACTTTGAAGGGTTGGCGGACCTCTTTCAACTTGATACGAGGGTCTGCCGAGAAGTGTCTGAATGTTGGCCCCTTCGAGGGCAGGAGACTTTGAAGGAATTTTAAGAGAAGTGAGAGCAGCATCTTTTTCTAAAGTTGCAGATGCAGTCCTTTCATCAAGCCTGGCCCGCTTGCTTGGGTCTCCGATGTCATGACTCTTTCCTCTATCGTCATAAGTTTTTCTTTTATAAGAGTCATCGCCTCTGCGAGAAGAGTCATGTCGCTCATCCCTTCTTCCATACCTTTCTTCATACACTCTTCTTTCTTGAGCTTTTCGAGCAGCTCTCTCATCATCAGTTTCCCTGTGGGCGGGAAGATAGCGCCTATAATCATACTGACCACGCCTTCCGTACTGTTGAAAGTCGTCATAATAGAAACCGCTACGCCCCATTGGAGAACCTGAAAATGAGAAAGAGGCAAAACTTGAAAATCCTGGAAGTAAAGTGCATGAGAGTACATATAAATGCTGAAAAATCCTAAGTGTGTGTAACGTGCGAACTACGCGCGTCAAACTACAAACCACTCCTCGGTTGCGGGGAAATGGTGGGTGTAGTAGCTAACGTCAACTCTTGAGTCGACGGAATCTGTTGCAAAATAGAAGTTGCTTCAACTACTGAAGAGGAAACCCTAGTGGTAACAGGGTCATCTTTAAAGAGTTCCTGTGAGGTGATAAACAGCTCGCTCAACCCTTCAAAAGTGTCATCCCCGCTCTGCTTGACAGGACTTGTTTTCCCGGCTCCTTCATCACCGGACTTCCCTGAATGTTGGGGAGATTCTCGAGGCTCTTCTTCTTCAATGACCGGGGCAAGTGAAAATTTGCCAAATGACCCCGCAACATCAGTAGAAGTAGAGAACTTCACCAGAGAAGCCTCAGGAGCAGGTTCTTTCAGTGTAGGCTGCTCAGCAGAAACTGGGACATCCGGTGCCTCGGACGGAGAATCAGGAACTTCATAAGGCTGAGTAGAGCGGGAAGGATGTAAAAGTCCGAACTGATGAAGGAACTCATCTCTTAGCAGAAACTTGATGCTTCTCTCCTCAACCGCAACAGCGATAAGCCTCTCAAAAGTTGACTTGTGGCTAAGGTCTCTACAAGGAGGAGGGAGGACTGAAAAAGTAGAGAGCGAAGTTAACATTTAGCAATTTGGATCTCGCAAAGCTCAGAAAAGGAAAGAATGGGGATAAGTAAGCCTACCCCCTACTCTCCAGATAGCGTAAAATCCCTGGAGGCAACCGACAAAGAAGAACTGGTTTAGGAAACCATGAGCGCTATCAGAGAGATCAGTAATAAGCTTGCGATTTCTGGCGCTTCTCACATATATAATGGAAGGATGGTCTTTACTTCTCGCAAATGTGCATAAATAGCAAATTTCTTCGAAGCTTGGGAGGCGGTCAAGCGTCCTTCTGAAGAGAACGCATAATCCCATCAAAATGGCATAGTCGTTGGGGTGCAATTGAAAAGGAGAAATAGCCAATCGACGAAAGAGTTGTTGGAGAAAATTGTTGAAAGGAGGAATGGCACCACAAAGGCACATTTGGCGGTTAATGGCAACAAACCCGAAGGGAGGACTATTAGCAAAATCATTTGGCCCAGGGAGAATAGCATCTGCTTCTACAATCCCAAATTGGGCGTGTAGCTGGTTGAACACCCGGTGACTCAGGGTAGTCGGAGTTCTTTCTGGTGGGTTGACCAGTGGAGCAGCCATCGGGAGGGCCTCTCTGATTTGTACTACTTCTTCCTCTTGATGAGAAGACATTCTATACGAGGAACAGGATATTCAAATATGAAGGTGCACGTTTCCTAAATGTGTGAAGTGTTGTGTAAAACTAATAAAGAGATAAGTAAATACAACTGAAATTAAACTAATGAACATGTGTCAATTGTTAAATTTCGAGACTTGTCACTCCACGTCCAAGTACAAGTGCAGTATTAATGCAAACAGGTCGGCTTTAGTTGATTAACATTGCTTTACCACTTCACTTGAATTTGTTGACTCACAGCATTTCATACAATTTCCTTAAGTTGAGTTAATTATCTTTTATCGACTAATCTATCATTCGATGTGGGCGGTCAATGACAGTATATTCGCCCTAGTTTTCTGCAAATGTTGTATTTAGCAGGTTATTTGCGTCAAATTTGGTATATTCTGTTAAGAAGGCATAGCAAGGTCATGCAAGTTATCTCGGCAGTTCAAAGTTTAAGTTTGGAGTGCAATCAAGTTCTATCAAGATTTTGAAGCTCTCAAGTTATTCAAGTCCTAGGTTGTTCACGACCTAACATGAAAGTCAAAGCAGATCTAGGTCGCTAGAAGTAGTTTGACAATTATTCAAGTCCTAAGTCGTCTACACGACCTAAAGCCTAGGTCGCTAACACAACCTAAGAATTTAAGTCGTAAGCTCTTCAAGTTGTGATGCATATTGAAGGAAAAAGGGGCTCAGGTCAGAGTGATGTAAAATCAGTCCAAGTCTTAGCTCAGGAACGACCTAATCCTTATGCCGTTGACAGATAGGTCGTTATTAAACAAGGTCTTCTACTTTAAAGCCTAAGTCGTCCAAGTGTGATAAGTCGCGAGAAAGAAAGGTCGCAGGCATGCTAAGTCGTAAGATAGTGGGTCGTTCGTTTTCCCCTGAATTCCGAGAATTTTTGACTCAATTGTCCCAGAGGTCGCTCACTAGTCTCAGGCCATTTCCCCATGGAGAAACCCTAATTCTCATCCCTCATAACTCGCTTACCCGTTAATAATCTCCTCGCTCCCTCCAGGATCATGAATCAGTTAGCCTAACATACTGTAATCCATCATCTCCTCCTCGAATAATTGAAAATCACCCCAAAACTGAATCAAGCCACCCCATTTCCATCGGAGATCAATCACGGCATGGTTTACAAGGAAAACATAAGAATATGAAATGAGAATCCAGAACTCGCGATTTAGTCACAATCGTGAGGTAAGCAGAAGACGGAATCACTTACGTAAAATGGTAGTTGGAATGGATTGACAGCTTGATTGGAAAGGATTCGCCTTAGGAAGCTCGAAAGATTGTTAATGGTGGAAGAGGATGGTAAGAAAGTTCAGTAAAGGAGAGGGAACGGGTCAATGGTTTAAAAAGGGCAAAAAGAAGAAGACGAATGGTCTTATCTCTAGGGTCGCTCACGACCTAACGAAACTAGATCGAAGCACACGACCTACGACCTAGGCGTGTACTTCGAGGGGCAAATGTTAACTCCTATATTAAGCGACTCAGCGACCCAAGGCAATAGCGGGGCAACTGGAGTGAGCTTTGCATCACGACTTAGCAACTTAAAGACCGAAGCGACCTACGAGTTAACAAGATAAAGACCTAGCGAGTTAGCGACCTAAAAATGGGACGACTTAACTACTTAAGGGAGTAGGCGACCTAACACATGAAGCGGCTTACGGAAAAGGACGACCTAGTGACTTAGAGAAGTAAGCGACTTAATGACCTAAAAGGTGTAACGACTTAAGAGGTGGAACGGTAGAACGACCTAACGTATGAACGAGCCAGGAAACACAACGACCTAACAAATAAGTACCCTGCGACCTAAGAGTAAAGCGGTCCAAGCGACCCAAGAAGATCAACGGTCCACGGGCTAAGACATAGAACTATTTAGAGTGACCCCGACCTAAGAATCTACGACCTAACTACCTAAATGGGCTAAGCGACTTACTGGTCCAGCGACTTAACGAGTCAACGATCTATGACCTAACGGGACAAGGCAGTACAAGACCGCATGTCTCTCCATAAAGTCACACACGACCTAAACAGGGCCAAGGCAACTCCATAAGTCGTTGCATCTTATGACGTTCCTCTTCTAGGTCGCTCCACTCACTCAGAAGAGATCAGCGACCTATCCTAGGTCGCGTGCAACCTGCAAACCCGCTCAAAAGGAGCCAAGTGCAACTAGAATGGGCTGTAGCTCGTTTCCTTTAGGTCGTGACCTTCGACCTACGACCTACTTTAGGTCGTAACCTTCGACCCACGACTTACTTTAAGTCGCAGCTTTCGACCTACGATGTAACGACCCGAAATTTCCAAACCCGAAAATTCCAGATAGTTATGAAAAAGAAGAAAGAGATAGAAGAAGAAGAACAAAAACATCAACAACTCACATTTGCAGCGGATAAAATATAATAATAAATAATCACAGTTTACAAAAGAATACTATATCTGTCGATTTCATTCAATATACATCAGAGTTTTCACATATATACAGTCACTGAATATATACAATTATCATGTCTCACATACACAGCAATATAATACAGCGGAAATATTTTATATGCTGTAGCCATCCAGCTCGTCTTCTGAGCTCCAGAACGTACCAACCTGAAAATCTGTAATACTCGGTCTGACCCGAGCATTACATCAAAGTAACACCCGGGTCAGGCTGGAAACCAGCGTGAGTAACCCATCTACATGAAATACTAAATTATACAACTCATTTAAAACCCGGCTAACTTATATAAATTTTTACTTCATAAGTTGATATAGACCTCACTTATTTCGCACATCAATTTCTAAGAATCGAATTGGTTTCGGGTTTAACTAATACCCGACTCCGGTCTTTTCGAATTCAGTTCATCGTAACACGTGTTGTTCAAGTGAAATGCAATTAAAATTTAAATAAAGATGTCACCCTTATTACTCAGCAATTTATCATTGACAGATAACCACATTTTCTCTACCCATCCAAACACAGTATTTCACGAACCATTTCAAATCAAGGGTATCAATATTAATCCATTTAAAGCATTTAATTATTATTTAATCATACCCAAGCAAAATGCACCATCCCTAATAAATCTAATTAGCCATAATTGAATTCAATCAAATACCTTTAAGTCCTGCTTATTAATTAATTACAAACCCAATTGATTCACCATCCCATAATCATTCATCTTAGTTAATCCTCCTTGGTTAATTATTCCTTAATTACATTAAAATTTCAACATTATATAATTACTTCCATTAAGAGATTATACTTAATCTAAATTTATGGATGTTTATCCTAAATTAATTGCATCTATTAATTCAAGCTCAATTACTCATAAATAGTAATTACCCTTCTGAAATTTCTTACTTAAGTAATTAACCTCTCACTGAATTATTAATCCCTTTTGATTAATTACTCCAAGTGATTCATCCTTAGTTACTTTTACTAAGTAATTACCCCTTTTTATTTCTTTCCATTAAATAACCTCCTTTAATTTATTACGTCCTGAAATCACGAGTTACTTCATTAAATCACATCAAATATTTATATGTAATTAATTATCAAGAGATACCCTTTAATTAATTAACAAATTAATTTTTATCGGATAATCCATCCCTTAATTATCCTAAACCCAATTCATTAAATCTTAATTGCAGATTATTTATTCTTTAACCATTAATTAATAAACCTTAATTATTGATTAACACAACTTAAATACTAATTAAGTATTCCTCAGTTACCAGTTAATTAATCACTAGTCAATTAAAATACTTAATTACTTAATTGTTAATCATTCGTTAATTAATCTTAAGTAGTTAAATACAACTTTATCTGTCAATTATTAATTAATCCAACTCTAAACACTATTATAATTTAATTATTCTTAATTACTTTAATTTATATTAATAATTTATAATTATTTACATTTCAAAGAATGCTTCTTTAAACTTTGAAAATAAATTTATTACCAACCATAACTTAATTGTTAATTAACTTTATCCTTAACTAAAATAGTTAACTTGTATTAAGGCTTTAGCTTAACTTGTCAAACGCTCTTAAGTTTTCAATGCTTAATAATTGCAGAAAACTAAATTCACTTAACTTCATTTTTCTTTTCCCTTTTTTTTTATTTGTATATATATTTATTTTATACTGCAGCTTAAAGAAAAACCCGAGACCTCCCCTTCTAAACTTCGTGTATCACTTCGAGTTACCGAACAATTTCACTCGCGTCACTTTCGTTTTCCTCTCACCCTCTCCTTCTTCTCCCCCTTTTACTTTATTTCCAGTAAGTATAAATTTACTTAAGCACAAGCTAATCACCCAGGTAACTGTCTCATGCTCTCGTTCCCCAAACTCGAAGCGACCACCCAGCGAACTCGAGGGACAACACGAGACCGAAGCCTTGTCAACGACACTGACACTGTCATCATTGCCGTGCACGTGCACGGCAGTTCCCCTTAGCTCCGGCGAACACAAACGCCTCTGACACATGACAAATCACCCACACAATCAAAATCCAGGTTTGAATTGCCTATAGAAATCTCAAATCGAAAAACCACAGTTCGACCGAATTGCAAAATCAACCCAACCTACATGATCGTCTCGCCACCGCTTCTCACTTCACCAGAGACGCCAAAACTTCAACCACACCACGCCAACACGACAGGCTTCCACCCTTCAGAACCTCATGACACTCGAACACGTGTAGGCGGCGAACTCATCTTGTTTCTGTCATGCTCACAAACTCGCAATGAAACCCTAAACTCGATTCAAAGCGAAAATTCTGGCATTCGAAAATTTTTCAAGAATTTTTCCTATGTTCGTGGATCGTCAAGCTAGACATACAACAAATTTCAGCAGCTAAAATTTGTTGATTCGACAGAAATCGATTAAATTGCATTTTGAGTTCATATAAGCACTGAACCATTTATATTCACCTAAAAATCATCGTTCTTGTTTTAAAAATCTTTCCTTTGTATACTTAATCAAGATATGAAATCAAATTCAAAATTTAAAACATTCGAATTTTTCCCACTTGATTCCCTTCCCTGTAACTTGAATGCCCAGTACCCATAACACTCTGTAACTCCTCAAATAAAATCTCAAACCCTGTCATTGGTTCAAACAAACTTATTTAATTTAAATTCTTAAGTTTAAATTATTGATATGAAGAAGTATCTAAGGTTTTTCTCTGATTTCTTTACTCAATGGCTTGAAAGGTTGAGGAACATATCAGATTATAACTTCAGTAAACAACTAAGCAACACAAAATTTCATATTTTACTAAAAGTAGCAAGCACGGAATTTCCATAAAACAATTATCAAGATTTGATCTTCGAGATGGTGTGTTTACTCACTTGAAAATCTTTGAACAGAGAATACTTTGACGTTTGAGAAAACTGCAATTGATTCAACCCTTGAATGCTTTCCTTTCTTGTTTGTTTATGTTTTGAACTTGAGTTTAAACTTTGAAAAAAATGAAAATGACTGTTTTCTTATTCTCTGGTTGCTAAATGGTCTCTGAACGAAATTAAATAGGTGACGCATAAATATATAGAAGATGACAGGATAAAATAAGGAAGGTGCTATCAGGTTAAGCTTCCTTGTTAAGATTTGATCAGATTTTTTTTTATAAACTTAGCCAGAGATATTTTTTTCTTTCAATTGTTGGCTGAGATGAAGAATGTGTGCTACATTAATTATCTTTGTCCTGGTTATATCATCATACTTGTACTCTATATATATATATCTTCCAAGTTTGTAAACTTGATTTTGTTTTTTTGCAAGCATATTTCATATATTACCTTGTCTTATTTAAGAAGCTTGTCCATTTATATATTGTTTTTAAGCACATGTATATAGTTTGTCTTTGTTGCTTCCAATTTGAACTTGCGGGCAAACACTGTCTATATGAAGATATTTATTTAAATATATGTTTTGTTATTTTTTTATACTTGTTTTTATTTCATTTTGTACTTAGTGTTTCACTTAACCCTTGTTTGTATTTTATAGTTTGACTATCAATGTTCATATGGTTTACTTACGTTTTATACGTAAATGTTATATTGATAGAATTTGATTCTATTTGAAACATTATTACCTATACATATTTTTATACCAAATGTTAACAAGACAAATCATTTTAATTTGATTATAAGATAAATTCTATTATAAATATTCTTAAGAGACTTTAATTTAAGTTAAAAATCAGATTCCTTTTCAAAATACACATAAATGGCAACTATTTCCAAAAGTCACATTTCTTTTAAAATGAATAGTTTACCTTTTATTTAAATTGGATTAAGTATGTATTAAAATAATACTGCTAAAAAAACCGGGTCGTCACATTCCTCCCCCCTTTGAATCTTTTCGTCCTCGAAAAGGAACGAACCCAGATTTATTAAAATGCTTATAAAAATATCCATTTTCCAATAATAAATTTAACCCAAACCTTTTATTTAATACCTTCCATCCTAATAACGCAATATCAACTAAAACTTTGATTTAGTTTTTATTCAATCAGGCTTCATCCATTTATTATTTAATTCCATTAACCCGTTTTAATACAAGGCCACTCTCAATTTATTTCTATTCACTTGGGTTTTGTTTTGCAACTCAAAGCATTGCTATTATAATCACATTCTTATATCCAATTTTCTTCCAAATTTCATTAAACATTATTCAAATCACCCTTGAATTTTATTTGTAGTTCAAACCATCACATTTTCAATCCAACTCTATTTTATTTTTATTTTACAACATCTCTTCTTATTTAATTCATTATCAAATCCAAGTCGAATTCTATTTACAATTCGAATTCATTTCCAAATATTAT
This sequence comes from Allium cepa, assembly GCA_030765085.1. Lineage (NCBI taxonomy): Eukaryota > Viridiplantae > Streptophyta > Magnoliopsida > Asparagales > Amaryllidaceae > Allium > Allium cepa. The sequence goes on along the minus strand of CM060941.1, from coordinate 951,455,771 downwards.
TAATTTACAATCCATTTGTTTACCAAAGTTAAATTTTATTAACATACTCAATCTTCACAATTATTTAACCAATTAGCTTATTTCCAATTTCTAAATCAATATTCGATTTTAATTACAAATCACTTCATTGAAAACCTAGTTTGGATTTCCTTTTTATTTTCCCAAAATTCCAACACCTTTATTTAAAATTTTAGAAATGCTTTCAAATTCACAACATACTTAATAAAATAGCTCTTTATAAAAATACTTTTATAACTCGATGTCTCAACCAGTCTATCCTTGTTCTCACAGAAATTCAGTCATACGTTGATCAGGCGTTGGACTGAAAATTTATAAGTACTTGGTAAACCCGTTTTCAACACCTAGTAAAACATTTGAAAAATAATTTTATTGAAAATATAGGAATTGGGTTTTTGAAAATAGAGGAAATATCTTTGGTGAGAATGCTTTGGAAATCATCACCCCCATCCAAGGTCGTAGTTAACCCGATGATTAGGTTGCCGTCCCGACAAAATCCACAGATAACTATAGGCCTCCGTGCCCCACGATTACACCATGGAACCCACGACAGATCGCAGCTACAACTGGGGTTACGTAGCTATCACAGCAAAAATCCATATAACTGTAGGCATCAGCACCATCGAATTTCACTGCCAAAAATGAAACTTCTCCACTCTACTTGACCATAGATCGCAGTCTACCGATGTTGCGTTGCCTTCCTGGCAAAATCAAGTGTAGACTGTTGACACTCATCCTCCACACGATTTTTGCTATGGTCCCCACAGTAGATCGCAGCGACATCGAGTTACACTGTCGTCACAGCATAACCCAAATGCCTCTGTAGGCATCAACGCCATCGACTTACGCTACCCAATAATCCTCAGGAACCAGTTTTGTCCGGACTCCTCATAGGATCAACTTTAGAACCCCCTGGGCTCAAGGCAGCACCACTCGGTGGCACTCCTGAGAAGTTCATTTCAAGGGAGCACCTTTTTCCTCAGAGCAATCATCAAAACACTTTATACTATACATATAGTATCTTCAAATCATACACCTAGTATGCTATCATACAAAGCTCCTTTACACAAAATCGATTATCCCAAAATCGATAATTCTCAAACTAGTCTTTCCAAATTCAATATTGATTTTACCCAAAAATCAAAAGCCTTTTCAAATCCGAAGGTTCTCAAAACCCTTTTTCCCAAAATCCTCATAAGATCCTTTATATATATACAGATATATATTATTATTATTTTAAAACTTTGGGTCACTTTAAACTCGTATAAAAATCCTTTTTATACTTCAAACACTTCCAAAATCCTTTTTCTTCCAACAACAAATTTAACAAGGGAAGAATATATATACAAAGATATAACTTTGTTTACCCAAAATCAAATATTCAAATTTGATTACTCTTTCCAATATCAATTTCCTTTCTATTTACATTCACTTATTCACATTTGCCTTTATCCCCATTTGAATTATTACCTCAAGTCTTATCCCAGTTGGGTATGTAATCAATAACAGTTTGAACTCCGACCAGTATATTTAGAAAATAGCTTGAAAATTTTGAAAAATAGATAAGTAGTTGAAAAATAATTATTAGTTTGCAAAATAACTATTAACATAGTTAACTAATTGTAAAATAGTTGAGGAATGGTTAAATAGTTCCAAACATTATAGATAATTGCAAAATGGTTGTAAAATAGAAATTAGTTTGTGAAATAGTTGAAAAATAGGAATTAGTTTAGAAAACAGTTGAAAAATGGTTAAATAACTCCAAACCATAAAATAATTTGGCTTTAAGAAAGGAAGGTTGTATATATTTAATAGCTTAGAAAAATAAGTTTATATTAAAAACAATTTATATTAAAAATAGTCAAGAGTCAAACTGTTCACTTTCCCAACAATTCAATTTAAATTTCCATTTAAATTGACCCAATTCCAATTCAAATAACTCCAAATTCCATTGGATTTGATTAATTCCCAATTTAAGTTGAATCAATCTTGATTCCTTTCCCAATTCAAATCAAATTCTAGTTGATTTTAAATCCTGTTCGATTTTAATTTTAATTTCATATTATTCAAAACAATTTAAATTATCATCAGTTTAATCCATTTCAAATTCAGATCATTTCAATACAATCCAATTCAGTTTCCCAATTAATTTTCAAACTTATACATCTTCAATTACTGATCCAATTAATTATAACCAAATTCAATTTTGAACTGATTCAATTTCAATCTTGAATCTAAACTATCTCGAATTATATAACTTCGAGTTGAATTCTCAAAGGTTGGTTTAACTCTTTAAACCAAATTAACTTTTATTTAAAGTTTTTAAAAGATTTCAATTTCTGAGTCCAATTCTTCATTTCAAATATCTTTACTTATACATTTCAAGGTTCAAATAAGAGTTCAATGCAATTTTATTTGTTTTCAAGATTTAATTTATTATTCAAATTTATCTTCCAATTTGAAGCCAGTTCTTAAACAGTTTAATTTTACAAGTCAATTATTCAAATTGATTTTATTTATACAATACCATTCTCAATTTAAAGATTTTATTAACAATAGGATGATAACATCCCATTAATTTTAAAATGTCCATCTATTTTCAAATTAAAATCTCAAACCCGTTTTGAGATCACACAAATCCCCAATTCAAATTAATCATTTAACTTTCCAAGTTAAATTTCAATTTCATCATGAAATTTTCAATTCTAGTTACTCTTTTTTTTTCTATACTTATTTAACTTTCCAAAATTAAATTCCAATTTACTTAATCCAATCAACCTTACTCAAATTGAATTCCCACTTCAAACCTCAAAATTCTTTCCCTCTTATAAGTTCAAACCTATATCACTTGAGTTTTTATCACATTTCAGGGAAAAATCAAAACTCAACCTCTTAGAGTATATTCTAAATTATCTTTGATATCATGTATATCCATACATATATACATATTTATTTCTTGACCCTCCCAGCCTTATTTTAAAATTTAAACCACCTTTGGTTTTAAATTCAAATTAAATTTCAAACAACTCATTGTTTGCAATAAGTCTCATTTCAAATTTACCTTTATTTAAAGCTTTTAAATAATTTAATTCCTGAATTCTAATTTTAGAATTTCATTTTCAATTAATTAAATTACGATTTGGTTGTATTTTCATTTTTACTGCATTTAATTCTAATTCAAGACTTCAATTTGGTTGTATTATATTACTTCTCAATTTTAATTCCAATAATTTAACAACCAATCACCTTAATATTTATTAGAGAGAAATATTGCTTTATATATCAAAATATATTTTTATGTAAAATCATTTAAAACCTTTATAAGCAAATAACAAATACGCTCTCATATATATATATATATATATACATACATATATATATGTACTCAACTCATTCTAGAGTACTTACAGACTCTATTTAATGAGTAAATCCCTACCAGAGCCAAGGTTCTCGCTTAACCTTTCGGCTCTGACACCAAATGTAACGACCCGAAATTTTCAAACCCGAAAATTCCAGATAGTTATGAAAAAGAAGAAAGAGATAGAAGAAGAAGAACAGAAACATAAACAACTCACATTCGTAGCGGATAAAATATAATAATAAATAATAACAGTTTACAAAAGAATACTATATCTGTCGATTTCATTAATATACATCAGAGTTTTCACATATATACAGTCACTGAATATATACAATTATCATGTCTCACATACACAACAATATAATACAGCGGAAATATTTTATACGCTGTAGCCATCTAGCTCGTCTTCTGAGCTCCAGAACGTACCTACCTGAAAATCTGTAATACTCGGTCTGACTCGAGCATTACATCAAAGTAACACCCGGGTCAGGCTGGAATCCTGCGTGAGTAACCCATCTACATGAAATACTAAAGTATACAACTCATTTAAAACCCGGGTAACTTATATAAATTTTTACTTCATAAGTTGATATAGACCTCACTTATTTCACACATCAATTTCTAAGAATCGAATTGGTTTTGGGTTTAACAAATACCCGACTCCGGTCTTTTCGAATTCAGTTCATCATAACACGTGTTGTTCAAGTGAAATGCAATTAAAATTTAAATAAAGATGTCACCCTTATTACTCGGCAATTTATCATTGACAGATAACCACATTTTCTCTACCCATCAAAACACCGTATTTCACGAACCATTTCAAATCAAGGGTATCAATATTAATCCATTTAAAGCATTTAATTATTATTTAATCATACCCAAGCAAAATGCACCATCCCTAATAAATCTAATTAGCCATAATTGAATTCAATCAAATACCTTTAAGTCCTGCTTATTAATTAATTACAAACCCAATTGATTCACTATCCCATAATCATTCATCTTAGTTAATCCTCCTTGGTTAATTATTCCTTAATTACATTAAAATTTCATCATTATATAATTACTTCCATTAAGCGATTATACTTAATCTAAATTTATGGATGTTTATCCTAAATTAATTGCATCTATTAATTCAAGCTCAATTACTCATAAATAGTAATTACCCTTCTGAAATTTCTTACTTTAGTAATTAACCTCTCACTGAATTATTAATCCCTTTTGATTAATTACTCCAAGTGATTCATCCTTAGTTACTTTTACTAAGTAATTACCCCTTTTTATTTCTTTCCATTAAATAACCTCCTTTAATTTATTACGTCCTGAAATCACGAGTTACTTCATTAAATCACATCAAATATTTATATGTAATTAATTATCAAGAGATACCCTTTAATTAATTAACAAATTAATTTTTATCGGATAATCCATCCCTTAATTATCCTAAACCCAATTCATTAAATCTTAATTGCAGATTATTTATTCTTTAACCATTAATTAATAAACCTTAATTATTGATTAACACAACTTAAATACTAATTAAGTATTCCTCAGTTACCAGTTAATTAATCACTAGTCAATTAAAATACTTAATTACTTAATTGCTAATCATTCGTTAATTAATCTTAAGTAGTTAAATACAACTTTATCTGTCAATTATTAATTAATCCAACTCTAAACACTATTATAATTTAATTATTCTTAATTACTTTAATTTATATTAATAATTTATAATTATTTACATTTCAAAGAATGCTTCTTTAAACTTTGAAAATAAATTTATTACTAACCATAACTTAATTGTTAATTAACTTTATCCTTAACTAAAATAGTTAACTTGTATTAAGGCTTTAACTTAACTTGTCAAACGCTCTTAAGTTTTCAATGCTTAACAATTGCAGAAAACTAAATTCACTTAACTTCATTTTTCTTTTCCCTTTTTTTTATTTGTATATCTATTTATTTTATACTGCAGCTTAAAGAAAAACCCGAGACCTCCCCTTCTAAACTTCGAGTATCACTTCGAGTTACCGAACAATTTCACTCGGGTCACTTTCGTTTTCCTCTCATCCTCTCCTTCTTCTCCCCCTTTTACTTTTTTTCCAGTAAGTATAAATTTACTTAAGCACAAGCTAATCACCCAGGTAACTGTCTCATGCTCTCGTTCCCCAAACTCGAAGCGACCACCCAGCGAACTCGAGGGACAACACGAGACCGAAGCCTTGTCAACGATACTGACACTGTCATCATTGCCGTGCACGTGCACGGCAGTTCCCCTTAGCTCCGGCGAACACAAACGCCTCTGACACATGACAAATCACCCACACAATCAAAATCCAGGTTCGAATTGCCTATAGAAATCTCGAATCGAAAAACCACAGTTCGACCGAATTGCAAAATCAACCCAACCTACATGATCGTCTCGCCACCGCTCCACACTTCACCAGAGACGCCAAAACTTCAACCACACCATGCCAACACGACAGGCTTCCACCCTTTAGAACCTCATGACACTCGAACACGTGTAGGCGGCGAACTCATCTTGTTTCTGTCACGCTCACAAACTCGCAATGAAACCCTAAACTCGATTCAAATCGAAAATTCTGGCATTCGATAAATTTTCAAGAATTTTTCCTATGTTCGTGGATCGTCAAGCTAGCCATACAACAAATTTCAACAGCTAAAATTTGTTGATTCGACAGAAATCGATTAAATTGCATTTTGAGTTCATATAAGCACTGAACCATTTATATTCACCTAAAAATCATCGTTCTTGTTTTAAAAATCTTTCCTTTGTATACTTAATCAAGATATGAAATCAAATTCAAAATTTAAAACATTCGAATTTTTCCCACTTGATTCCCTTCCCTGTTACTTGAATGCCCAGTGCCCATAACACTCTGTAACTCCTCAAATAAAATCTCAAACCCTGTCATTGGTTCAAACAAACTTATTTAATTTAAATTCTTAAGTTTAAATTATTGATATGAAGAAGTATCTAAGGTTTTTCTCTGATTTCTTTACTCAATGGCGTGAAAGGTTGAGGAACATATCAGAGTATAACTTCAGTAAACAACTAAGCAACACAAAATTTCATATTTTACTAAAAGTAGCAAGCACAGAATTTCCATAAAACAATTATCAAGATTTGATCTTCGAGATGGTGTGTTTACTCACTTGAAAATCTTTGAACAGAGAATACTTTGACGTTTGAGAAAACTGCAATTGATTCAGCCCTTGAATGCTTTCCTTTCTTTTTTGTTTATGTTTTGAACTTGAGTTTAAACTTTGAAAAAAATGAAAATGACTGTTTTCTTATTCTCTTGTTTCTAAATGGTCTCTGAACGAAATTAAATAGGAGATGAATAAATATATAGAAGATGACAGGATAAAATAAGGAAGGTGCTATCAGGTTAAGCTTCCTTGTTAAGATTTGATCAGATCTTTTTTTTTTATATAAACTTTGCCAGAGATATTTTTTTCTTTCAATTGTTGGCTGAGATGAAGAATGTGTGCTACGTTAATTATCTTTGTCCTGGTTATATCATCATACTTGTACTCTATATATATATCTTCCAGGTTTGTACACTTGATATTTTTTTTTTGAAAGCATATTTCATATATTACCATGTCTTATTTAAGAAGCTTGTCCATTTATATATTGTTTTTAAGCACATGTATATAGTTTGTCTTTGTTACTTCCAATTTGAACTTGCGGGCAAACACTGTCATATTTGAAGATATTTATTTAAATATGTGTTTTGTTATTTTGTTATACTTGTTTTTATTTCATTTTGTACTTAGTGTTTCACTTAACCCTTGTTTGTATTTTATAGTTTGATTATCAATGTTCATATGGTTTACTTACATTTTATACATAAATGTTATATTGATAGAATTTGATTCTATTTGAAACATTATTACCTATACATATTTTTATACCAAATGTTAACAAGACAAATCATTTTAATTTAATTATAAGATAAATTCTATTATAAATATTCTTAAGAGACTTTAGTTTAAGTTAAAAATCAGATTCCTTTTCAAAATACACATAAATGGCAATTATTTCCAAAACTCACGTTTCTTTTAAAATGATAAGTTTACCTTTTATTTAAATTAGATTAAATATGTATTAAAATAATACTGCTAAAAAACTGGGTCGTCACATACGACTTATGACCAAAAAACTCCTTTAAATACAGCATGAGCTCCAACGTTCGAGGGATCTTTTGGCTCATTCTCGAAGCGCCGATACTCTGCCATTTTCTCAACTCGAACAACACTTCAAGCACTCCAAACACCAAGGACACTACGACATACTTCAAGAGAAAATCTACACCATTCAACATGGATTCGAAAGATTATTCTCTATCAGAGTTTGAACTACTAGTCTAAAGTGTGTTGTAATTGAAGAAAGTTGTATAAGTTGTACTTGAGTCAGCAATAAAGAGATATAAAGTGGACGTAGGCTTGACTATTAGCCGAACCACTATAAAAACTGTGTCTTTTACTGTCTTTCTAATATTTTCCTGCTTGTTTCTGATTCCCGTATCATCGGGTGGTGCTTTCACACTTGCTTTACTTGCACCGGGGTGTTAGCGTCAGATTTTTACGTTAACAGAATACATGTTTGAAATCAGGAATTTTAAAACAGATATTACATTTTTAAATAAACTATTGGGAGGGCATTTCTGTTTTGAACAAAATTGGAAATTTTGGGTCCATCTGTTTGTCAAATGGATTTTGGAAGTTGTAGTGCTTCCTGGAAGTAGGGGACTGATGAATGAGTGAAGGGAAATTGGGAGGTAGATCGCCGGGGGAGGTTTTGACAACAATAATTGTTTACAGGTTTCTAACCCTAGTCTTCGAGTGTTGAAGTTTTGGATTCATCTTAGGTCCTTTGTTGCATCGAGTGATGCAAGACTCTGGAATTGGGTAGAGGAGATGTTGAAGAAGAGATGACCAGAGTTGTGGGTGGCCAGATAATCGGAGGTGGGTTTGTAAGCCATTGACAGGTTGGGGTATATGGTGTAGATGAGTTTTCCAAGGTGACGGTGCATATGCACCGAACATATCTGAAGTCTGATGAACCTTTGGGGGTTGTGCAGGGTAATTGACTCGAAGATGGTCTCGAGTATATTGTGGAGTGACTCGAAGGAGATAGGACTTTGACTCGAAGTAGGTAAGGGAAGTTCTCGGGTTAGTGTGTTACAGGTTTAAAACCTAGAAGTGTGCAGTTTTTAAACTTGAAAAAAAAAATTAAATTTTTAAAACAAGATTTTAACAAGAATTTAAATTCCAAGTTAGGATGAAACTGAATTCAAGTGAGTTTTTGAATTCAAGTTTTAAAAATGAAGAAATTAAATTTAGGTAAGGTTTAAATTTAGTTTTGAATTCAAATTAAAAATAGTTTTCAGATTTACTTTGAAAACCAGATTTTGAATCAAGACAGTATTGTGAATTTTTAAATAAGGGACAGATTCAAATGTTTTAAAGTAGAATTTGAAAATGAATTTGCTTTTAAATAAGTTTTAAACTTGATTAAAAAAATTCTTTTCTTTAATATTTGAATTAAAGATATGAAGTGTTTAACATTAGTTTGAAAAGTTAAATAATCATTTTAAAACTTGTTTCTTAAATAAATTTTGGTAAATTTGGTTTTTTAAACTTTTCTTATATATTTAAGTAATGAATGTTCTTTAACATTTATTATTATTTCAAGGTTTATAAATTTATTTAAAATTTTGGATAATGTGTAAATGGTTAAACATTTTGAAATCTTTAAAATTTAAAATGAAATTTGAAATTAATTTTAGAAATGTATTATTTAAATACATTTTGAATGTAAATTAAGTTATTAATAAGTAAATAAATTATTTTGGAAATAATTAAGAAGTTACTTATTTATTTGATTTTAATAATGACTTGAACTAATTTATAATTAGAGATGATTAATGAATAATTAAGCTAGGATTAAATTTTCTTAAGTAAGTAATTAATGAAAATATTGTTAATTAAATAAGATAATTATCTAAGGATAATTAAATAATTAATTAATGTGATCAGTTTTGATAAATTAATTAGATTAATTAATTGAAGACAATCAATTATAATTTGTTAGGTATAATTACTTGATAAAAGTAATTAAGCAATTAATTATATATTGTAATTAATTTTGATAATGTGATTTGTTTAAATTAATTAATATAGTTTAATTAATTTAAGAAATCATTTGATGATTTAATGAAAGTAATTACCTAATGTGATTATTGGAGCAGGATTACTTAAAGAAGTAATAATTGATAATTACTGGAATGTAATTAGTGAAGATGATTTTTAATAAAGTAATTTGAGTAATTACTTTTGTAATTAATCAAGGATTAATTAATGAAGATAATTAATTATCGGATAATTAAATTATTAATAAGTAATTAAGGGTAGTTAATTGCTGGATTTAATATTAATCAAGGTGATTAATAATTGTATTTTAATTTTAGATTAATTACTAAATGTAATTAATATTAAATAAAGTAACTAATTTAAATATTAATTAGAGATCGTTGATTTATATAATTAATGATGTAACTTAGAATTGTTTAATTAAGTAATAAGAAATTAATTAAGTGATTAATTATTTGTAAGGATAAATATAATTAATTATAGTTAATTAATAAATGAAGTAATTAAATGTTAATTACTTATGCATAAGGTTAATTAATTTGTGAAAATTAATTAAAGACTAATTACATGTTGTAATTAGAGGATGACTAATTAAAGGTGCTTAATCAAGTTAAATACTTAGGGAATGATTAATTAACTGGGTTAATTAATTAATGGATATTAAGCAGGATTTATATGTGGTAATTAATTTAATTTAAATTAAATTAATTAGAGATAGAAGTAATTAATTCAATTTATTTTAAATTAATTATAATTGATGGTTAATAAATCACTGCTTATGGATGTTATTGATTGAATAATTGTGATCTCGGTAATGAGATGAGTTGTATTTGTATGATACGGATGCTTGGTTAAAGTATGATGGCTTGTAATGGATTATCTGGTTGTGATGATTATCTGTTTGTGATAATGATACAGATTATATGTTTATGATGAAAATGTGATTGTTTATTATGATATGTAGTTTATCTATCTGTGTGAAATATATAAAAATAAAATGAGTCAATTGGTTAAAACCCTTTAGTACAACTTGGACATTAAAATGGCATTTGGTTTCGGTGAGACCGGGATCGGGTTTCCATATTTGGATATCCGAAAACCACAACGATTCCAATTAAACGTTAGGTCGTTAATCCAAGTGGAGTAAGTGAAGACTCAAGGTGAACTATACATCAATATAACTCTGTGGGTGATTCCGTAATGAGTTTGACAGAATAATACTTATAGGTTCGAGATGGTGATTCAGAGTGCAAGGGTTATCGTCGTTAACTCTGAGGAATATTCCAAGAGGAATATTCCAAAATGAGTGTAACGAGATAATGCCTTTGGTTTCATTCGAACCCGGAACGAACTTGTATGGATTGAATGCTTTCGGAACATCGTCAGGTGGACGATGAGCATTCTAAGATAGATGTGTTCTATAAAGGTAATCGCAGCCTCAAGCCTCATCAAACGGGAATGGCTAAAACAGGGGAGGTGCGGCAAGGCTTCGTGGGTAGCCCCTACTGGAGAGTGAGATTTATCCCTGTCTATAGGTCCCTTTTATTTCGGCTGTGTGGACGGTTGTGAGCTCCAACCGTCGGGGTGGTCTTGTTCGAAACTGTTCAATAAGGAATGGTTCTGGCCTTGTGTTGCAGGGGAGCGGGCGTACTCCTCGGTACTGTGATCTAGGCCACGCTGCGACAGGCGGTACCCCAGTTGCCCTCCCATTGATGGAATCCAAAATCCAATAAGTGCCTATACGGTTTTGATTGTGCCCAACTATCTTGGAACGTGAGATATAAGCATTCCAGCTATTTCTGTATTTTATTTTGAAAACCCTAGACACCATTATAATATCACTGGATTTCCTATCAAATGTTTTGGTTAGCATAAGGAAAAAAAATTCCATGTTTATGTGTGGGAAGTATTGCGTGATACCTTTTGCTTTCAAAGGATTTTCTAAAGTTAAGCAACTTTTAAACTCGTTTACTCACACCAGACCCCTGTCTGACCCGAGTGTTTATTTTTTGTTTTATTAAACTCTTGGGTATTCATATTATGTATGAGTAGTCAAGTGATTCAGGATTTTTTTTGACGAGTTCTGGAGGAGATAATGGAGCAGGAGGCTTCAGCCTGTAGATATATATAGTGGTTCCGCTGTGTTTGAGTTGTATGTGTTTTCCTGATGTACTTGAATTGTAATTGCTATACATGTGTTTATAACTGTCTAGTTTGTGCTGTATTAGCTGTGTAACTCTGATGTAAATGATACTATGTAAAGTTTTATGTGATATAATATAATTTATTCGTTCCGTTGTGAGATTCTGATGCTGTCTATTTCTTTCTTTCCTTTCTTTTCTCTTTTCTATCCCTTTCTTTCTTTTTAATGATGCGTCTTTCTATGGAATGAAAGGCAGGTCGTTACATTATGGTATCATAGCTTTAGGTTGAGCGAATACCTAGACTCTGGAGTGGTGTCGTTCTAGAGAGAACGTATTTGTAATTTTGAATATATATATATATATATATATATATATATATATATATATATATATATTTCTACCAATTAGATTGGGTTACCCGTTCAGGTTTTCCAACATAAGTTATAAAGGTAGATGGGGTAGTATTTTGTGTAACACGACTACCATTTGTTGGAGTTTGAATGTTTGAGGTTGGATGTGTATCTGCCCGAGACTGTAGACCTAATACCATCTCGAGTGAGCTTTGTAGTGATGAAGGATTACATTTATCTCTGAAGGAAACCTGTTAAGGTTCAGAGTTCATTTCTGAAGTTGATGAGTAGAATTTGGATCTATTGATTGACCAGAAGCGAGTGATGGTATTTTGATACATCAGGGAGTAGTAACTGCGTGATGAGATGCAGTGACTATGGATGTTCCCGAAGATGTTTTCTTTGGAACAAGTTTAAGGAAGTGAGTCTGCTTCAGTGATGTGGCTGTGTTCAGCCGGTGTTCCTGTTGATTTGAAGTCTGAGTTTCTCCAAGAGCTTTGGATTAAGATTCTTTGGCATCTGTGGCAGCAGTGCAGCTCGGAGTGTTCTATGTGTTGTCAAGAAGTCTTCTGACTTAGCAGTTTTCTAAAACGGTGTTCAGAAGCAGTAGAGTGGATCCATTCTTCGATGGTTTAGAAGTCTCTGTGATTCTTCTGTCAGTAGTCCGGGCAGATGGTGAAGTTTGTCCATTTCTTATGGAAGCTTAGCTGGGTGTGATGTTTGTAGTTGGAGGTGGACCACTAGTTTCTTCTTTTGAAGGCTTTAGCTGTTCTGTTTAAGAGAGAGAACGGTTTCTTGGAATCTGAACTGAGTGGAATCGCAAAAGTGATTTGCAATGGTTCAGAAGTTATCTGAGTAATCCTTGTTTGGATTGAAGCATTCCTAGAGGATGTTTGAGTTATCCAAGTGGTTTGGTATTTTTCGAATATCTTCAAAGGAATTCAGATTTGCATTCGCATCAGGAGATTGAGTTCTGTATCGACTTGGTTCTCGAAACTTTACCGGTGGATCAGCTTAGTAGGAGGACTCTTTGAGAGGGAGAGATCTGTTTAAGCTGGCAGGATTGATCGGATCTTAAATTCTGGTTGAATTTTTGCTTTGATGTTTGTGACCAAATCGGATAGGTCACTGAGATTTTATGGAATTTGATGAACAATGTTTCCGGAGTAAGTTGATCAAGTCTATACTTGTGTTCATTAACAACATTCTCAAATCAGAGTTGCGCAGTGGAAGCATGGTGGCAGCTATTCCAGAATAGAAGCAACACCGATTCATTGGGAATTTATGTTTTGTCTTGGATCAGAGGATTTCTACAGGAATTTCATTTTTATCTGGAGGCTTGATTGTTTTGTGCATCTATTTTGTTTTCCAGATAAGAATAGTATGTTTGAAGTCTTCTGATATTTGGGTAGTAGAGTTTGTGTGGTGGATTTGTTTGATCTAGAAGGGTGTAGGCAGCTCGGGATCGTCTGGAGAATTTTGTGGATAAGAAACGGAGGAAATTAAATTCCGAAGTCGGAGATTTAATTTTGGATAGGTTTTCTCCGATCGAAAAGGAGCTATAAGTTTGAGTAAGACTGGAAAGCAAGCTATGAAGTGTTTTGGATCTTTTCCAGTGATCTTGAAGGTTAAGTGATTGATCTACAGGATGGAATTGCCGGTTTGGATAACCGGGATTCGATGAGTTTCACATATCTCTGAGTGAGTACTTGTATGATCTATCTCTGGTTAGGGAACCAGCAGTGTGGGGGATTTGGAAGTTGATCAGGACTTGTTTGTGGTCCAGTTCTCTATTAAGATTTGTAGATCTAGATATATAGGAGCTCTAGATCTATGTGGTGTAGCTAGTTTTATTTTGTAGAGCGAGTGTCCCGGTGTTTGTACCTAGGAAACTCTAGGGAATCTTATCTAGAACTTTGTCTGGATAATTAGAATTGTTTGTTTGAATTGGTTGTTATGGTTGTTAGTATTTGGGTGATAGCATATGTTTGCTCTTTTAAATTTTAAAATATGTATGGGATTATTAAATTACCTTTGCTTTTAAAATTTCGGGGATGAAATTTTTTTAAGTGGAAAGGAATGTGATGTCCCGAAAATTTGGGCAATATTTATTTAATAATTTCATTAATAATTATTTTAAAATGTGAAATATTGATTTAATAATCTGGTTCAAACAGGATTTATCTTTTGGAAATTATTATTATTTAGTTTGATAAATGATATTCTTTTCAAAATTTATAATAATAATAATTTAATTTGAGAATCTTATTTTTTTCAAATGTTAAAAATATTTAAATGATAAAATTATCTTTCTAAGCTGATTTAAAAATATTTTATTTATAATGTATATATGTGTATACATTGTAAATAGGAGTTTTCATTTTAATTTTAATTTTAATTTAATAAAGAATATTTTCCAATTTAGTTTATATATAGATGTATAAATTATGAATTGATTAATTTGATTTAAAATTGGTATTGAAAACTTTTCAAACATAAATTTAAAAAGCCTTTCTTATATATTCAAAGAAATATAAGTAAATATCTATTTTGTTTGTAAATATATAATAGTTTAAAATTGTGAATTATTATAAAAGTTTATTTTGTTTTATTTTAAAAAAAATTGTTTTTCTTTTGAAATAAGATTTAATTCATTTATATTAGAGTATAGTATTTTGATTTAAAACTTTTGAATAAAATGAATTCAGCGTTATTTTTATTTTTAAAATTTTCTCTTTTGAAAATTAGTTTTAAAATATTTTTTTTAAAAACATTCAAATAAACATTTAAATTGTGTACAATTTTATAAAGAAGTTTATATGTAAACATGTAATCATTTTAAAGGCTAATGCAAATAAAACATTTAAAAACATTTTAAATTAAATTAGAAATGGTTTTAGAATAAATTTAAATACAATTATAAATTAAGAATTTTCTTTTTTATATTAAAATGCATATGTGTTAAGCTCTTAACACAAGAGTAGACACTTGTAAATTTTCTACATCCTAAGATAACAAGTGGCATTGTTTTAAAAACTTTTTATTTAAAATATATTAAGAAACTTAGCAATGCATTTTTTTTAAAACCATTTTCTTCAAATTGAAAAATGAAAATCAGATTTAAAAAAAAATTCAAAAAAAAAAAATCATGCTAACCAAATTCAATCTAAATTCTGCAAATCCCGAAGCTGTATAAAATCTGCAGAATCAAAATATGCAAAACCCAAATTCAATTCATATTTAAAAATATGCAATCTGAAAGTAATCTTCAACC
The DNA here is from genome assembly GCA_030765085.1 of Allium cepa. Classification (NCBI taxonomy): domain Eukaryota; kingdom Viridiplantae; phylum Streptophyta; class Magnoliopsida; order Asparagales; family Amaryllidaceae; genus Allium; species Allium cepa. Next base: position 951,440,441 of record CM060941.1, on the reverse strand, counting down.
TCAAACTCAAGCAAGTGAAGATCAATTCAAATCTAAGCAATTAAGAATTGGGGTTCAGCAGCAAACTCATCTACATCAATCAACTGCTGCAGTTTTAATTCAACAATCTAAGTACAGTTTAAAATCAACTTCAACATGCAGACGCAAATCAGGTTCCAGGAATAATGCAATTGCATCTCTGAGATTTGTTCTCTGCATCTTCAATAATAAAGGTGAGTAAACTTCTTTATCTTAAAAACAGTTTTTATTTATTAATTCTTAAGCATGAATTAGAACTCAGGATTCTAATGCAACTGTCTTGAAGAAAATTTTTTAAAACTATAAAGAGAAGACTGCAGTGTCTTCATTTTTTTAAAAATGAATAATTTTACAATTTGAAAGAGACCTCAAATTTATCTGATGCATGTGAACAAATGAGAATAAGAATGCTTGTATGGTTGCATAGTGATAAGTATTCTGTGTGTATGCATATATAAACATATATGTTTGTGATGCCAGATTATAAGTATGCCTGTTCTGTTCTAAACAAAAAAATTATTAGAAAACCTTTATCACTTGGAATTATCTCTGTTAGGAATTATAATGCAAACAAAAAGTGTTGATTAGTATAGATTTAGGTTTATAAATTGTAGTTTAGTTAAATTAAAATCTGTAGCCTCTGAAAAACCCATTTTATTAGTCATCATCCATGATAAAACAAATAGCAATCATCAGAAATTATTAAATCAAGTTTATAAATAGAATACATGTTTGAAATCAGGAATTTTAAAACAGATATTACATTTTTAAATAAACTATTGGGAGGGCATTTCTGTTTTGAATAGAATTTGAAATTTTGGGTCCATCTATTTGTCAAATGGATTTTGGAAGTTGTAGTGCTTCCTGGAAGTAGGGGACTGATGAATGAGTGAAGGGAAATTCAGAGGTAGATCGCCAGGGGTCGGTTGTGACAGCAATAATTGTTTACAGGTTTTTAACCCTTGTCTTGGAGTGTTGAAGTTTTGGATTCATCTCAGGTCCTCTGTTGCATCGAGTGATGCAAGACTCTAGAATTGGGTAGAGGAGATGTTGAAGAAGAGATGACCGGAGTTGTGGGTAGCCAGATGATCGGAGGTGGGTTTGTAAGCCATTGACAGGTTGGGGTATATGGTGCAGATGAGTTTTCCACGTTGCAGTTGATTTCTCAATATTGGTTTTCAAGCTGATATGGGGGTTTGGATGGTCGTGATCGTGTGAGGAGATGGTCGACGACTTGTAGAAGTGGGTTAGAGTGGCTGGAGATCGCCAAGGAGACAGTGCATATGCCCGTACATATCTGAAGTCTGATGAACCTTTGGGGGTTGTGCAGGGTAATTGACTCGAAGATGGTCTCGAGTATATTGTATAGTGACTCGAAGGAGATAGGACTTTGACTCGAAGTAGGTAAGGGAAGTTCTCGGGTTAGTGTGTTACAGGTTTAAAACCTAGAAGTGTGCAGTTTTTAAACTTGGAAAAAAATTATAAATTTTTAAAACAAGATTTTAACAAGAATTTAAATTCCAAGTTAGGATGAAACTGAATTCAAGTGAGTTTTTGAATTCAAGTTTTAAAAATGAAGAATTTAAATTTAGGTAAGGTTTAAATTTAGTTTTGAAATCAAGTTAAATATAGTTTTCAAATTTACTTTGAAAACCAGATTTTGATTCAAGACAGTATTGTAAATTTTTAAATAAGGGACAGATTCAAATGTTTTAAAGTAGAATTTGAAAATGAATTTGCTTTCACATAAGATTTAAACTTGATAAAAAAATTCTTTTCTTTAGTATTCGAATTAAAGATATTAAGTGTTTAACTTTAATTTGTAAAGTTAAATAATCATTTTAAACCCTGTTTCTTAAATAAATTTTTGTAAATTTGGTTTTAAAACTTTTCTTATATATTTAAGTAATAAATGTTCATTAACATTTATTATTATTTCAAGGTTTATAAATTTATTTAAAATTTTGGATAATGTTTAAATGGTTAAACATTTTGAAATCTTTAAAATTTAAAATGAAATTTGAAATTAATTTTAGAAATATATTATTTAAATACATTTTGAATGTAAATTAAGTTATTAATAAGTAAATAAATTATTTTGGAAATAATTAAGAATTTAGTTATTTATTTGATTTTAAATAATGACTTGAACTAATTTGTAATTAGAGATGATTAATGAATAATTAAGCTAGGATTAAATTTTCTTAAGTAAGTAATTAATGAAAATATTGTTGATTAAATAAGATAATTATCTAAGGATAATTAAATAAGTAATTAATGTGATTAGTTTTGATAAATTAATTAGATTAATTAATTGAAGACAATCAATTTTGATTTGTTAGGTATAATTACTTGATAAAAGTAATTAAGCAATTAATTACATATTGTAATTAATTTTGATAATGTGATTTGTTTAAATTATTTAGTATAGTTTAATTAATTTAAGAAATCATTTGATAATTTAATGAAAGTAATTACCTAATGTGATTAATGGAGCAGGATTACTTAAAGAAGTAATAATTGATAATTACTGGAATGTAATTAGTGAAGATGATTTTTAATAAAGTAATTTGAGTAATTACTTTTGTAACTAATCAAGGATTAATTAATGAAGATAATTAATTATTGGATAATTAAATTATTAATAAGTAATTAAGGGTAGTTAATTGCTGGATTTAATATTAATCAAGGTGATTAATAATTGTATTTTAATTTTAGATTAATTACTAAATGTAATTAATATTAAATAAAGTAATTAATTTAAATATTAATTAGAGATCATTGATTTATATAATTAATGATGTAACTAAGAATTGTTTAATTAAGTAATAATTAATTAATTAACTGATTAATTAATTGTAAGGATAAATATAATTAATTATAGTTAATTAATAAATGAAGTAATTAAATGTTAATTGCTTATGCATAATGTGACGATCCTGACTCGACCTTCGAAAATCGGCACCGAATACGACACTCGTATTCAAATGCCACAGATCCAAACGTCGACTCTGGTTCGCCGGAGCTTATAACACCATTAAGTAAAACAACACAGCGGAAGAAAAAGAGTAGCATATATCAATATACAATATTTGATACAATATCTGATACAATATGATACAAGATAACAGATGACACAATAGATATCATTATACATCAGAGATATGATACAAGATAACAGCAGCGGAAAAGAAAAGATAACAGCACAACGGAACAACAACTCTAATATTGTCTTCAATAGAGAACTCCATCTTCAAAGCACCAATCCAAAAATAGCTCGAACCCCCAATAACGATGCACAAAGATAAGCAAGAACAGTCGTGATCCAAAGACTGAACTAGCTCCAGATAATCTACTAGACCCGACTATCTGAAAAACCCAACTCTAGACTGCCCGTGTGGGAAAATAGTGGGCACCCAGAGTTTAGGATAGGAATAATAAACTCCAGGTCAGTCATGGGACTGGTGTGAGCAAACAAAAACATTTGGTCTTTAAAACAGACAACAAGATAATTTAAAATAAATCCGCAAAGCTTTTTGGAAAATGAAACTACCATAAGGCCTCCCGCCACACACACAATGCAAACGCAGGATTGGAGGAGATTTCTCCTTATGATAGTCAAACATGCTTAATACGAGAAATTCTTTGATATTATTATAAAAGTGCAAAGTGTGGAAAACCATTTCGAAAGTATAATATAAATCCTAGCCAGCATAGACATTCCGAACTATGCCTACTATAGCTACCATCTAAACAGTGGTGACCACCATAATAAATGGCAGGTTCTACAACTAAAACCGTACAAGGCACGTATTGGATGAATGGATTTCCAACAAATGGTCAGGCTAAGGAACTTCCTACTGCCATATAGGATCGCCTCTGGCGGGATGTCCCGAGAACTAACGTTACGGTTAGATCTCTGCCAACACAAGGCCGGGTTACCTCTGTAACTAGGTAACTACTACACGAATATGCCATCCCCCGGTCCTTTGGGACCTTTATCCGAGGCGCCTCAAAGCAACAACCACACAGTAAATGAGATTGGAGCAACCACATGAGTAAGTATCTGGGCTCCATACCATGATACCACCCTTTACCAGAAGGGAATGACACACCCTAAAGGGCGCGACCCTCATAACCTTGCCGCATCTTTCCTGTTTCGACCATTTCCGGGGTGTGAGGTCCTGATGCAGTCTCGTCCACAAAGCTACGCTTTATACAAAAGCCATGCTTTGATCACAAATGATCAACAAATGATCATCATCACACAGCAGCACTCAGCATGTCACATTACCAAATTGGGAATATATATCACTAATAAATATCAACTACATAACCTCTGAGCTCGTACGTCTCAGAGAAGGGTGTTAAGCTAAGAGAATAAATTCTCCGCCACCAAGCAGAAATGTATTTGATAGAGATCAGTTCAATATCTCAAAGTGTAATGTCGGACATACAACCATACAAGTCTGTTCCGGGTTCGAACAGAACCGAAGGCACTTCCGAAGAAGCCCTTGCAAATCCGAGTATCCACAATCCCGATCGGACTTCCCGTCACTAAGGGAGAACTCTATACCGGAGCAACTCAGTGCAGAGTCAATCGACAGGTTATCCTATCGTTCTCGAAGACACCCGGTCTTCAACACCGGTCTTCAAATGCAATCCATAACGTCGTATCACTATTCGGAATGGGCTATATGACACAAGGTCAAAATATTACTATGATGGGAATTGAACCTGCCAACCTCCGGGCAAGGAAATTTGCTCACTTCCACTATACTAGCACCACAGATCCAAACGTCGACTCTGATACAATATCATAAAGTAAAACATTCCACAACAATCCACTATACATTCCAAACGTCGACTCTGGTTCGCTATACTAATTCAAATTAGGTATTTAAATCAGAGAATTGTATCCATTGTTCTTAACATATTTATAAGTTTTTTTACTGTTATTTATAATTTTCCAGAATATTACTAATATTCTTGCTTGAAAACTATTTTAAAAAATTAATTTACAATGTTCCAAACATTTCTTTTTTTGAGATCAGAGCCTAATTTGAATTGCATTAGGATGATGTTCATTTTTGAACAGGTTTATCAACCCTGTCACAAAAAGAAACAGAGGCATGTTTGCCTGGAATCCACATACATGCCCTATTACCAATGTACAGACAAGTTTCAATCAACACAAACATTATAAAAGCATCCAAGCATAAGTGAGTAAGAGAAATTTGTTTACACCCAATAATATCAGATTCAAAGATGAAGGTTTTCTCACTTTTTCTTTCTTTTAAATGATGAACAGAGGACAGGGGTCTGTCTGTACACACAGTACCCCATATATATATACACGGGTATATTTATGCTCATGCAAGCACAATCCACAACCAAACATTCAATGCTAATTACATGCAACATCAAAAAAAAAAAAAATTGGGTTTGAGAGTTTGCTCACAGGAGAGGTTTGAGGCAGAGACAAGGAACAGAAGAATTTTTTTTTTTTTGTTGATGATGATCTGAAGTTTAAAGACTAACTGGGACCAGAACAAGTATGTATACAGGCATACATTCCTGTACCTACATCTAATTGCAGGCATGCAGGAATATTCATCAACGATTCAAGCAATCACACATCAATATCATCACAGAACAAAGGATAATCCAGATTCAAGTTATAGATAGATTTGCTCACTTTTTTTTTTCCAGAAAACAGAAATGCTTTCCTGACAGTTTTCAAAGATGGATGAAGGCCTGTAACTTTTTCCCCTTTCCTACTTTAATTTTTGAGTTTGGCTCTGCAAATTACAAATGGAAACCTTTGCTTATACTCAGTCATGTTCATATACTTAAGTCATTAATAGCAGTAGTTTATTTATTTATTTTACTTACAGTATGAATCTCTGCTATACACAGAGAAGCCTTTTTATCTCTGCAGTTGTTTAAGATTTGAAGCCCGATCTTCTATTTCTTTCAAATCTGCATTGTTTGATATTTTTTTTCCTTTTTCCAATTGAAAGTTGAAACTCTTCTTCTAGCTTTGATTTCTTTGCTTCCCCTTTTAAACTAAGTCGGATTGTTTGAATTCTTGTTGAAGTTGATTTCCAGGCTTGCTTTGATTTTTTTTTTCTTTGAAACTTTACTTTGATTGCTGTTTGTGCCAGAGTTTTGCAATGAACTCAGGCATCATTTTTCTGGGTTGGGTTCCAGGTTGAACAAAACAGCTCGATTTCGACTCGTTGCCATATGAGATCATCTGGGTGGTCGGAGTTGTTTAGGGGGTCGAAGCTGATGTGTCGGTGGTCGCAAAGTTGGTCGGCAAGGTTGGGTTCGGTTGTACACGTGCACGCCTCCACGTTTGGTTGCTGGTCGTTCCTGTTTCGGCAAGAGAGTAGGGAAACTCGAAGCACTGCTCGGGTCAGGAAGGAGAAAACTCGAAGTCATACTCGCGTTTTTGGGTGTTGTATCGGGTCGAAATTTCAAAACTTAACAAGTTTTTGCAAAAGTAGGGCAACACGGGCTAATTTGGTGGGAAACTCGAAGCAGAGGGTGATATTGCTCGGGGAAGTATCGATGTTGGCTCGGGACTGTTGGTTTCACTATAAAACAGTTTTGAACTTTTAGAATAAATCAAATTTTTACTTTATAATTTTCTTAAAAACCACTTCCTTTCAAAATAACAAATTCTTATTTAATCTTGGGATTAACTAATGGTTTTAAAATAAGTTTACTTTAAGATAATAAACTTAATGAAGGTGATTAAGGATGAATAATTAATGTTTTAAAGGTTTATAATCAAGTATTTTAAGGTTAATTAATTAGATAACATAATTAATGTGATAAATTAATAAAGGTAATTAATTTGAAAATAATTAATCAATTAAAAGTTAATTTGAAAAGCAAATTATTTTTCAAAGATTTGATTAAAAAAGAAATGTTTTATCTTAAAGATAAATAGAATTTAATGATTTGGATTCATTAAATTATTAAGTTGATTAATCAGGTAATTAATGAATGGTTAAATAAAAAAAATTACATAGTAAAAGTAATTAAGAGTAGATAATAATAAAAAAAATCTAAAGATTGTTAAGGGTTAATTACTTCAAGCATAATTAATTAATGTGGTTAATTAATTAGGTTAATTAAATTAAGAATAATCAATTAAGGATACGTAATTATAATTAAGATTTAATTAATAGTTAAGGATTCATTAATTAAAGTAATTAATTAAAGGTCCATTAATAAAAGTAATTAGGATTCAATTAATTACAATTAAGGGTTAATTAATTAAGACAATTAATTAAAGAAATGATTAATTAATGAAGGAGATTGAAATTTGACCAATTGAAGTTTATGATAATTAATCATTGATTAAAGATTATTAATGAAAGTAATTATGTGAGTAATGAAGTGAAAACCACACAATTTATTTACCTAAATTAAAAATGTTTGATTGTTATTGTATGCTATGTGATGGATTGATATGTTCGATATGTGTGATGCTTTGCACTGAGCTGTTATATTTGTTATGAATATACTGTCATATGAATATGAAAACCCGTTGACTCGTAGAACGACATTTAAATTTCGATGCGACAGGGAGTCGGATTCCAATTGGTTATCCGAAACCCACATCGAATCATATTAGTGAATCTTGGTGATTGATAATTTACTTTATCTATGAATCTGTGGATATAGATAAGCGTTACGGGTTATACCGCTTATCGATATTGATATATCTGTGATGATTGATGTTATGCACTATTGTGTTGAACCCCTGGACCACACTTGTACACACACAAATATAGATTGCACGTGGAAATGGGTTAAGTCACAGATTTTTGAAATTGTTTAAAGATTTAATCCAAAATAATTTTGGAATTAGAATTGAAGCTTTTGAATATGAATTTCAAAAATAAAAGTTATTTTAAATAACTTGATTGAGTTTTGAAATTTGAATAATTTGATTTAAATTTGAATTCAATATTTGAATTGAATTCTATGATTTGGGAACTAGGGTTTAAAAGATTATTCAACTTATAAATGGGTTTATGTGGGTTTTTAAACCATTTTAAAAGCGTTGATTGGGAATTTGAATTCTAAACCCTAAGATTTTAACTTGTATAAATACAATTGAATCTTTCTGAAACGGAAACTGTTCGTTTTCAAATAATAGAAGCTTTCACATAAGAAATGAATTTCTAATTTGTGTAAGAAGGATTTCAAGTCTAAAATAAAGATGGTCTTCCAAGTCACAAATATCTTTGGAAACATGTTTTGAAAGCTATAAATTAAATCTTTAGTTTAAAGATTTAATGTGTTAATCCAATTGAAATGGAAATTGTTTTGAAAACTATGGATAGATCTTTGTGAAACTGGGTGAAACTTTGTGAAATAAATATTTTTATTTAAAGATTTAAAATGGTAATTTGTTTAACCATTTAAAAGAGAAACTTTGGATTTTCAAGTTGTGACTTTACTGAAATCCATCCCATATCCATATGTTTTTAAATATGGCGCTCACTATTCGGTTTAGCCGGGAGAGGACCTTGTGTCATATAGCCCATTCCGAATAGTGATACGACGTTATGGATTGCATTTGAAGACCGGTGTTGAAGACCGGGTGTCTTCGAGAACGATAGGATAACCTGTCGATTGACTCTGCACTGAGTTGCTCCGGTATAGAGTTCTCCCTTGGTGACGGGAAGTCCGATCGGGATTGTGGATACTCGGATTTGCAAGGGCTTCTTCGGAAGTGCCTTCGGTTCTGTTCGAACTCGGAACAGACTTGTATGGTTGTATGTCCGACATTACACTTTGAGATATTGAACTGATCTCTATCAAATACATTTCTGCTTGGTGGCGGAGAATTTATTCTCTTAGCTTAACACCCTTCTCTGAGACGTACGAGCTCAGAGGTTATGTAGTTGATATTTATCAGTGATATATATTCCCAATTTGGTAATGTGACATGCTAAGTGCTGCTGTGTGATGATGATCATTTGTTGATCATTTGTGATCAAAGCATGGCTTTTGTATAAAGCGTAGCTTTGTGGACGAGACTGCATCAAGACCTCACACCCCGGAAATGGTCGAAACAGGAAAGATGCGGCAAGGTTATGCGGGTCGCGCCCTTTAGGGTGTGTCATTCCCTTCTGGTAAAGGGTGGTATCATGGTATGGAGCCCAGATACTTACTCATGTGGTTGCTCCAATCTCATTTACTGTGTGGTTGTTGCTTTGAGGAGCCTCGGATAAAGGTCGCAAAGGACCAGGGGATGGCATATTCGTGTAGTAGTTACCTAGTTACAGAGGTAACCCGGCCTTGTGTTGGCAGAGATCTAACCGTAACGTTAGTTCTCGGGACGTCCCGCCAGAGGCGATCCCATGTGGCAGTAGGAAGTTCCTTAGCCTGACCATTTGTTGGAAATCCATTCATCCAATACGTGCCTTGTAAGATTTTAGTTGTAGAACCTGCCATTTGCTTATGGTGGTCACCACTGTTTAGATGGTAGCTATGGTAGGCATAGTTCGGAATGTCTATGCTGGCTAGGATTTATATTATACTTTCGAAATGGTTTTCCACACTTTGCACTTATAATAATAATATCAAAGAATTTCTCGTATTAAGCATGTTTGACTATCATAAGGAGAAATCTCCTCCAATCCTGCGTTTGCATTGTGTGTGTGGCGGGAGGCCTTATGGTAGTTTCATTTTCCAAAAAGCATTGCGGATTTATTTTAAATTATCTTGTTGTCTGTTTTAAAGACCAAATGTTTTTGTTTGCTCACACCAGTCCCATGACTGACCTGGAGTTTATTGTTCCTATCCTAAACTCTGGGTGCCCACTATTTTCCCACACGGGCAGTCTAGAGTTGGGTTTTTCAGATAGCCGGGTCTAGCAGATTATCTGGAGCTAGTTCAGTCTTTGGATCACGACTGTTCTTGCTTATCTTTGTGCATCGTTATTGGGGGTTCGAGCTATTTCTGGATTGGTGCTTTGAAGATGGAGTTCTCTATTGAAGACAATATTAGAGTTGTTGTTCCGTTGTGGTGTTATCTTTTCTTTTCCGCTGCTGTTATCTTGTATCATATCTCTGATGTATAATGATATCTATTGTGTCATCTGTTATCTTGTATCATATTGTATCAGATATTGTATCAAATGTTGTATATTGATATATGCTACTCTTTTTCTTCCGCTGTGTTGTTTTACTTAATGGTGTTATAAGCTCCGACGAACCAGAGTCGACGTTTGGATCTGCGGCATTTGAATACGAGTGTCGTATTAGCTGCCGATTTTCGAAGGTCGGGTCAGGATCGTCACACATAAGGTTAATTAATTTTTGAAAATTAATTAAAGACTAATTACATATTGTAATTAGAGAATGATTAATCAAAGGTGCTTAATCAAGTTAAATACTTAGTGAATGATTAATTAACTGGCTTAATTAATTAATGGATATTAAGCAGGATTTAAATATGGTAATTAATTTAATTTAAATTAATTAGAGATAGAAGTAATTAATTTAATTTATTTTAAATTAATTATAATTGATGGTTAATAAATCACTACTTATGGATGTTATTGATTGAATAATTGTGATCTCAGTAATGAGATGAGTTGTATTTGTATGATATGGATGCTTGGTTAAAGTATGATGGTTTGTGATGGATTATCTGGTTGTGATGATTATCTGTTTGTGATGATTATCTGTTTGTGATAATGATACAGATTATATGTTTATGATGAAAATGTGATTATCTATTGTGATATGTAGTTTATCTATCTATGTGAAATATATAAAAATAAAATGAGTCAATTGGTTAAAACCCTTAAGTACAACTTGGACATTAAAATGGCATTTGGTTTCGGTGAGACCGGGATCGGGTTTCCATATTTGGATATCCGAAAACCACAACGATTCCAATTAAACGTTAGGTCGTTAATCCAAGTGGAGCAAGTGAAGACTCGAGGTGTAAGAACTATAAGTCAATATAACTCTATGGGTGACTCCGTAATGAGTTTGATGGAATAGCACTAATAGGTTCGAGATGGTGATTCAAAGTGCAAGGGTTATTGTCGTTAACTCTGAGGGTGATTCCAAAATGAGTTTAACGAGATAATGCCTTCGGTTTCGTTCGAACCCGGAACGAACTTGTATGGATTGAATGCTTTCGGAACATCATCAGGTGGACGATGAGCATTCTAAGATAGATGTGTTCTATAAAGGTAATCGTAGCCTCAAGCCTCATCAACCGGGAATGGCTAAAACAGGGGAGGTGCAGCAAGGCTTTATGGGCAGCCCCCATTGGAGAGTGAGATTTACCCCTGTCTATAGGTCCCTTTTGTTTCGGCTGTGTGGACGGTTGTGAGCTCCAACCGTCGGGGTGGTCTTGTTCGGAACTGTTCAGTAAGGAATGTTTTCGGCCTTGTGTTGCAGGGGAGCGGGCGTACTTCTCGGTACTGTGATCTAGGCCACGTACTGTGACGGGCGGTACCCCAGTAGCCCTGCCATTGATGGAATCCAAAATCCAATAAGTGCCTATATGGTTTTGATTGTGCCCAACTATGTTGGAACGTGAGATGTAAGCATTCCAGCTACTTCTGTATTTTATTTTGAAAACCCTAGACACTATTATAATATCACTGGATTTCCTATCAAATGTATTGGTTCGCGTAAGGTAAAAACTTTTTCATGTTTATGTGTGGGAAGTCTTATGTGATACCTTTTGTTTTCAAAGGATTTTCTAAAGTTAAGCAACTTTTAAACTCGTTTACTCACACCACACCCCTGTCTGACCCGAGTGTTTATTTTCTGTTTTATTAAACTCTTGGGTACTCAAATTTTGTATGAGTAGTCAAGTGATTCGGATTGTTTTGATGAGTTCTGGAGGAGATAATGGAGCAGGAGGCTTCAGCGTGTAGATATATATAGTGGTTCGGCTGTGTTTGAGTTGTATGTGTTTTCTCTGATGTACTTGAATTGTAATTGCTATACAGGTGTTTATAACTGTCTAGTTTGTGTTGTATTAGCTGTGTAACTCTGATGTAAATGATACTATGTAAAGTTTTATGTGATATAATATTATTTATTCGTTCCGTTGTGAGATTCTGATGTTGTCTATTTCTTTATTTCCTTTCTTTTCTCTTTTCTATCCCTTTCTTTCATTTTAATGATGCGTCTTTCTATGCTACGAAAGGCGGGTCATTACATTGTGGTATCAGAGCTCTAGGCGGAGCGAATACCTAGACTCTGAAGTGGTGTCCTTCTTGAGAGAACGTATTTGTAATTTAGAATATATATGTATGTGTATATATATATATATATACATATATATATATATATATATATATATATATATATTTCTACCTATTAGATTGGGTTACCCGTTCAGGTTTTCCAATATAAGTTATAAAGGTAGATGGGGTAGTAGTGTGTGTAACACGACTACCATTTGTTGGAGTTTGAATGTTTGAGGTTGGAAGTGTATCTGTCGAGACTGTAGACCTAATACCGTCTCGAGTGAGCTTCGTAGTGACGAAGGATTACATTTATCTCTGAAGGAAACCTGTTAAGGTTCGGTGTTCATTTCTGAAGTTGATGAGTAGAAATTGGATCTGTTGATTGAGCAGAAGCGAGTGATGGTATTTTGATACATTAGGGAGTAGTAGCTGCGTGATGAGATGTAGTGACTATGGATGTTCCCGAAGATGTTTTCTTTGGAACAATTTTAAGGAAGTGAGTCTGCTTCAGTGTTGTGGCTGTGTTCAGCCGGTGTTCCTGTTGATTTGAAGTCCGAGTTTCTCCAAGAGTTTTGGATTAGGATTCTTTGGCATCTGTGGCAGCAGTGCAGCTCGGAGTGTTCAGTGTGTTGGCAGGTAGTCTTCTGACTTAGCAGTTTTCTAAAATGGTGTTCAGAAGCAGTAGAGTGGACCCATTTCTTTGATGGTTCGGAAGTCTCTGTGATTCTTCTGTCAGTAGTCCGGGCAGATGGTGAAGTTTGTCTATTTCTTCTGGAAGCTTAGATGGGTGTGATGTTTGTGGTTGGAGGTGGACCACCAGTTTCCTCTTTTGAAGGCTTTACCTGTTCTGTTTAAGAGAGAGATAGGTTTCTTGGAATCTGAACTGAGTGGAATCGCAAAAGTGACTTGCAATGGTTAAGAAGTTCTTTGAGTAATCCTTGTTTGGATTGAAGCATAACTAGAGCATGTTTGAGTTATCGAAGTGGTTTGGTATTTTTCGGATATCTTCAAAGGAATTCAGATTTGCATCCGCATCAGGAGATTGAGTTCTGTATCGACTTAGTTCTCGAAACTTTACTGGTGGTTAAACTTAATAGGAGGACCCTTTGAGAGGGAGAGATCTGTTTAAGCTGGCAGGATTGATCGGATCTTAAATTCTGGTTGAATTTTTTCTTTGATGTTTGTGACCAAATCGGATAGGTCATAGAGATTTTATGGAATTTGATGAACAATGTTTCCGGAGTAAGTTGATCAAGTCTATACTTGTGTTCATTAACAGCATTCTCAAATCAGAGTTGCGCAGTGGAAGCATGGTGGCAGCTATTCCAGAATAGAAGCAACACCGATTCATTGGGAATTTATGTTTTGTCTTGGATCAGAGGATTTCTACAGGAAATTCATTTTTATCTGGGGGCTTGATTGTTTTGTGCATCTATTTTGTTTTCCAGATAAGAATAGTATGTTTGAAGTCTTCTAATATTTGGGTAGTAGAGTTTGTGTGGTGGATTTGTTTGATCTTGAAGGGTGTAGGCAGCCCGGGATCGTCTGGAGAATTTTGTGGATAAGAAACGGAGGAAATTAGATTTCGAAGTCGGAGATTTAATTTTGGATAAGTTTTCTCCGATTGAAAAGGTGCTATAAATTTGAGTAAGACTGGAAAGAAAGCTATGAAGTGTTTTGGATCTTTTCCAGTGATCTTGAAGGTTAAGTGATTGATCTACAGGATGGAATTGCCAGTTTGGATAACCGGGATTCGATGAGTTTCACATATCCCTGAGTGAGTACGTGTATGATCTATCTCTGGTTAGGGAACCAGCAGTGTGGGGGATTTGGAAGTTGATCAAGACTTGTCTGTGGTCCAGTTCTCTACTAAGATTTGTAGATCTAGATATATAGGAGCTCTAGATCTATGTGGTGTAGCTAGTTTTATTCTATAGAGCGAGTGTCCCGGTGTTTGTACCTGGGAAACTCTAGGGAATCTTATCAAGAACTTTTTCTGGATAATTAGAATTGTTTGTTTGAATTGGTTGCTATGGTTGTTAGTATTTGGGTAATAGCATATGTTTGCTCTTTTAAATTTTAAAATCTGTATGGGATTATTAAATTACCTTTGCTTTTAAAATTTCGGGGATGAAATTCTTTTAAGTGGAAAGGAATGTGATGTCCCGGAAATTTGGGCAATATTTATTTAATAATTTCATTAATAATTATTTTAAAATGTGAAATATTGATTTAATAATCTGATTCAAATAGGATTTATCTTTTGGAAATTATTAATATTTAGTTTGATAAATGATATTCTTTTCAAAATTTATAATAATAATAATTTAATTTGAGAATCTTATTGTTTTCAAATGTTAAAAATATTTAAATGAAAAAATTATCTTTCAAAGCTGATTTAAAAATATTTTATTTATAATGTATATATGTGTATACATTGTAAATAGGAGTTTTGATTTTAATTTAAATTTAAATTTAATAAAGAATATTTTCCAATTTATTTTATATATAGACGTATAAATTATGAATAGATTAATTTGATTTCAAATTGGTATTGAAAACTTTTCGAAGATAAATTTAAAAAGACTTTCTTATATCTTCTAAGAAATATAAGTAAATATCTATTTTGTTTATATATATAATAGTTTAAAATTGTGAATTATAATAGAAGTTTATTTTGTTTTATTTTAAAAAAATTGTTTTTCTTTTGAAATAAGATTTAATTCATTTATATTATAGTACAGTATTTTGATTTAAAACTTTTGAGTAAAATGAATTCAGCACTATTTTTCTTTTAAAAATTTTCTCTTTTGAAAATTAGTTTTAAATTATTATTTTTCTAAAAAAAACATTCAAATAAACATTTAAATTGTGTATAATTTTATAAAGAAGTTTATATGTAAACATGTAATCATTTTAAAGGCTAATTTAAATAAAACATTTAAAACATTTTAAATTAAATTAGAAATGGTTTTGGAATAAATTTAAATACAATTATAAATTAAGAATTTTCTTTTTTATATTAAAATGCATATGTGTTAAGCTCTTAACACAAGAGTAGACACTTGTAAATTTTCTACATCCTAAGATAACAAGTGGCATTGTTTTAAAAACTTTTATTTAAAATATATTAAGAAACTTAGCAATGCATTTTGTTAAAAACCATTTTCTTCAAATTGAAAACTGAAAATCAGATTTAAAAGAAAATTCAAAAAAAAAATCATACTAACCAAATTCAATCTAAATTCTGCAAATCCCAAAACTGTATAAAATCTGCATAATCAAAATATGCAAAACCCAAATTCAATTCATATTTAAAAATATGCAATCTGAAAGTAATCTTCAACCTCAAACTCAAGCAAGTGAAGATCAATTCAAATCTAAGCAATTAAGAATTGGGGTTCAGCCGCAAACTCATCTACATCAATCAACTGCTGCAGTTTTAATTCAACAATCTAAGTACAGTTTAAAATCAACTTCAACATGCAGACGCAAATCAGGTTCCAGGAATAATGCAATTACATCTCTGAGATTTGTTCTCTGCATCTTCAATAATAAAGGTGAGTAAACTTCTTTATCTTAAAAACTGTTTTTATTTATTAATGCTTAAGCGTGAATTAGAACTCAGGATTCTAATGCAACTGTCTTGAAGAAAAAATTTTAAAACTGTTAAGAAAAGACTGAAGTGTCTTCATTTTTTTTTAAATGAATAATTTTACAATTTGAAAGAGACCTCAAATTTACTTGATGCATGTGAACAGATGAGAATAAGAATGCTTGTATGGTTGCATGGTGATAAGTATTCTGTGTGTATACATATATAAACATATATGTTTGTGATGCCAGATTATAAGTATGCATGTTCTGTTCTAAATAGAAATTTTATTAGAAAACCTTTATCACTTGGAATTATCTCTGTTAGGAATTGTAATGCAAACAAAAAGTGTTGATTAGTGTAGATTTAGGTTTATAAATTATAGCTTAGTTAAATTAAAATCTGTAGCCTCTGAAAAACCCATTTTATTAGTCATCATTCATGATAAAAATATCAATCATCAGAAATTATTAAATCAAGTTTATAAATAGAATACATGTTTGAAATCAGGAATTTTAAAATAGATATTACATTTTTAAATAAACTATTGGGAGGGCATTTCTGTTTTGAACAGAATTGGAAATTTTTGGTCCATCTGTTTGTCAAATGGATTTTGGAAGTTGTAGTACTTCTTGGAAGTAGGGGACTGATGAATGAGTGAAGGGAAATTAGGAGGTAGATCGCCAGAGGGCGGTTGTGACAGCAATATTTGTTTACAGGTTTCTAACCCTAGCCTAGGAGTGTTGAAGTTTAGGGTTCATCTCAGGTCCTCTGTTGCATCGAGTGATGCAAGACTCTGGAATTGGGTATAGGAGATGTTGAAGAAGAGATGACCGGAGTTGTGGACGGCCAGATGATCGAAGGTGGGTTTGTAAGCCGTTGACAGGTTGGGGTATATGGTGCAGATTTGTTTTCCACGTTGTAGTTGATTTCTAAATATTGGTTTTCAAGCTGATATGGGGGTTTGGATGGTCGTGATCGTGTGAGGAGATGGTCGGCGACTTGTAGAAGTGGGTTAGAGTGGCTGGAGATCGCCAAGGTGACGGTGCATATGCACCGTACATATCTGTAGTCTGATGAACCTTTGGGGGTTGTGCAGGGTAATTGACTCGAAGATGGTCTCGAGTATATTGTGTAGTGACTCGAAGGAGATAGGATATTGACTCGAAGTAGGTAAGGGAAGTTCTTGGGTTAGTGTGTTACAGGTTTAAAACCTGGAAGTGTGCATTTTCTAAACTTGAAAAAAAAAATTAAATTTTTAAAACAAGATTTTAACAAGAATATAAATTCCAAGTTAGGATGAAATTAAATTCAAGTGATTTTTTGAATTCAAGTTTTAAAATGAAGAATTTAAATTTAGGTAAGGTTTAAATTTAGTTTTGAAATCAAGTTAAATACAGATTTACTTTGAAAACCAGATTTTGATTTAAGATAGTATTGTAAATTTTTAAATAAGGGACAAATTCAAATGTTTTATAGTACAATTTGAAAATGAATTTGCTTTCAAATAAGTTTTAAACTTGATAAAAAAAAATTCTTTAATATTTAAATTAAAGATATGAAGTGTTTAACTTTAATTTGAAAAGTTCAATAATCATTTTAAAACTTGTTTCTTAAATAAATTTTGGTAAACTTGGTTTTTAAACTTTTCTTATATATTTAAGTAATGAATGTTCTTTAACATTTATTATTATTTCAAGGTTTATAGATTTATTTACAATTTTGGATAATGTATAAATGGTTAAACATTTTGAAATCTTTAAAATTTAAAATGAAATTTGAAATTAATTTTAGAAATGTATTATTTAGATGCATTTTGAATGTAAATTAAGTTATTAATAAGTAAATAAATTATTTTGGAAATAATTAAGAATTTATTTATTTATTTGATTTTAAATAATGACTTGAACTAATTTATAATTAGAGATGATTAATGAGTAATTAAGCTAGGATTAAATTTTCTTAAGTAAGTAACTAATGAAAATATTGTTCATTAAATAAGATAATTATCTAAGGATAATTAATAATTAATTAATGTGATCAGTTTTGATAAATTAATTAGATTAATTAATTGAAGACAATCAATTGTAATTTGTTAGGTATGATTACTTGATAAAAGTAATTAAGAAATTAATTACATATTGTAATTAATTTTGATAATGTGATTTGTTTAAATTAATTAATTTAGTTTAATTAATTTAAGAAATCATTTAATGATTTAATGAAAGTAATTACTTAATGTAATTAATGAAGCAAGATTACTTAGAGAAGTAATAATTGATAATTACTGGAATGTAATTAGTGAAGATGATTTTTAATAAAGTAATTTGAATAATTACTTTTGTAATAAATCAAGGATTAATTAATGAAGATAGTTAATTATTGGATAATTAAATTATTAATAAGTAATTAAGGGTAGTTAATTATTGGATTGAATATTAATCAAGGTGATTAATAATTGTATTTTAATTTTAGATTAATTACTAAACGTGATTAATATTAAATAAAGTAATTAATTTAAATATTAGTTAGAGATCATTGATTTATATAATTAATGATGTAACTAAGAATTGTTTAATTAAGTAATAACTAATTAATTAAGTGATTAATTAATTGTAAGGATAAATATAATTAATTATAGTTAACTAATAAATGAAGTAATTAAATGTTAATTACTTATGCATAAGGTTAATTAATTTGTGAAAATTAATTAAAGACTAATTACATATTGTAATTAGAGGATGATTAATCAAAGGTGCTTAATCAAGTTAAATACTTAGTGAATGATTAATTAACTGGGTTAATTAATTAATGGATATTAAGCAGGATTTAAATGTGGTAATTAATTTAATTTAATTTAAATTAATTAGAGATAGAAGTAATTAACTTAATTCATTTTAAATTAATTATAATTGATGGTTAATAAATCATTGCTTATGGATGTTATTGATCGAATAATTATGATCTCAGTAATGAGATGAGTTGTATCTGTATTATATGGATGCTTGGTTAAAGTATGATGGTTTGTGATGGATTATCTGGTTGTGATGATTATCTATTTGTGATAACGATATAGATTATCTGTTTATGATGAAAATGTGATTATCTATTGTGATATGTAGTTTATCTATCTGTGTGAAATAGATAAAAATGAAATGAGTCAATTGGTTAAAACCCTTAAGTACAACTTGGACATTAAAATGGCGTTTGGTTTCGGTGAGACCGGGATCGGGTTTCCATATTTGGATATCCGAAAACCACATCGATTCTAATTAAACGTTAGGTCGTTAATCCAAGTGGAGCAAGTGAAGACTCGAGGTGTAAGAACTATATGTTAGTATAACTCTGTGGGTGATTCCGTAATGAGTTTGACGGAATAGTACTTATAGGTTCGAGATGGTGATTCAGAGTGCAAGGGTTATCATCGTTAACTCTGAGGGTGACTCCAAAATGAGTGTAACAAGAAAATGCCTTCAGTTTCATTCGAACCCGGAATGAACTTATATGGATTGAATGCTTTCGGAACATCGTCAGGTGGACGATGAGCATTCTAAGATAGATGTGTTCTATAAAGGTAATCGCAGCCTCAAGTCTCATCAACCGGGAATGGCTAAAACAGGGGAGGTGCAGCAAGGCTTCGTAGGTAGCCCCCACTGGAGAGTGAGATTTACCCCTGTCTAGAGGTCCCTTTTATTTTGGCTGTGTGGACGGTTGTGAGCTCCAACCGTCAGGGTGGTCTTGTTCGCAACTGTTCAGTAAGGAATGGTTCCGGCCTTGTGTTGCAGGGGAGCGGGCATACTCCTCGGTACGGTGATCTAGGCCACGTACTATGACAGGCGGTACCCCAGTAGCCCTGCCATTGATGGAATCCAAAATCCAATAAGTGCCTATATGGTTTTGATTGTGCCCAACTATGTTGGAATGTGAGATGTAAGAATTCCATCTAGTTCTGTATTTTATTTTGAAAACCCTAGACACTATTATAATATCACTGGATTTCCTATCAAATGTTTTGGTTAGCGTAAGGTAAAAACTTTTCCATGTTTATGTGTGGGAAGTCTTACGTGATACCTTTTGTTTTCAAAGGATTTTCTAAAGTTAAGCAACTTTTAAACTCGTTTACTCACACCAGACCCCTGTCTGACCCGAGTGTTTATTTTCTGTTTTATTAAACTTTTGGGTACTCATATTATGCATGAGTAGTCAAGTGATTCAGGATTGTTTTGACGAGTTCTAGAGGAGATAATGGAGCAGGAGGCTTCAACGTGTAGATAGATATAGTGGTTCCGCTGTGTTTGAGTTGTATCTGTTTTCTCTGATGTACTTGAATTGTAATTGCTAGACAGGTATTTATAACTGTCTAGTTTGTGTTGTATTAGTTATATAACTCTGATGTAAATGATACTATGTAAAGTTTTATGTGATATAATATAATTTATTCATTCCGTTGTGAGATTCTGATGTTGTCTGTTTCTTTCTTTCCTTTCTTTTCTCTTTTCTATCCCTTTCTTTCTTTTTAATGATGCGTCTTTCTATGGAATGAAAAGCAGGTCGTTACACATATGTTGTTATAAATTAAGGAATTGATTAACATAATTGTTTTAAAGTTAATTAATTATGGAGTAATTAAATAATTAATGAATTAAGGATTGTTTAATGATGGAATTAATTATTTGTTAAGTAATTAAGAGAGTAATCAAGATTTATAAATGAAAGTAATTAGAAGATATTACTTATGTAAGTAATTAAGAGTTAATTACTTAGTTAATTTTAGTTAATTAATTAATGTAATTAATTAATCAATAAATAATGAATTAATTTAATATTAATTACTAAGTGTAATTAATTAAATTGTAATTAATTAATAAAGTAATTAATTAAGGATTTGTTTATTAATTTAATTGTTTAATAATTACTTAATGAAGTAATTAAAGATTAATTAATTAGATTAATTAATCAAGGATTAATATAATTAATTAAGATGTTAATTAATTAAGATAAGTAATTACAAATTGTTAATTACTGTTTATGATTAATGAGATGATTAATTACAAGTTAATTATTTAATTAATTAAAGGAATTATTAATTAATAAGGATCATTAATTAACGCAACTAATGTTATTAATCAAGGTTGATTAATAAAAGTGATTAATTAAAGTGTGATTAATTAATTGTAATTAATTAAGGTTTAAGGTAATTAATTATAGTTAATTAATGGAAGCAAATGAAGGACCATTAACTATTGTAATTAATGATAGTAATTAAAGATTAATTACTGTATATGGTTAAGGATAATTACTTGGATGTAATTAAAGTATAATTAATCAAGGAAGATTAATTAAGGAGATCATTAAAAGATGATTAATTTATCTAGAACAAATTATTGAAGAAGGATTTAGGTAATCCAATTGACTAAGAAGTAATCAATTCTGCTTTGGATGATTTATCAATATTGGTTGATTGATAATTGGATGGTTGATTAATATTGAATTATTGATATTGGATATTTGGTTGACGCTGGATGATTTGGATATCTATGATATGTAATATGATGCCGTGTGAGATGAATGTTGTTATGAATTATCTGTTGTGATAATGTGATTCATCTATTTGTTTATATCATCTTGAATATTAGTTTTAATTGTTCAAAACCCTTAAGTACAACTTGGACATTTAAAATGGCGTTTGGTTTCGGTGAAACCGGGATTGGGTTTCCATATTTGGATAATTCGAAAACTACATCGATTCCAATTAAACGTTAGGTCGTGGATCCGAGTGGAGCTAGTGAAGACTCAGGGTGTAAGAACTATACGTCAGCATAACTCTATGGGTGATTCCGTAATGAGTTTGACGGAATAGTACTTATAGGTTCGAGATGGTGAATAAGAGTGCAAGGGCTATGGTCGTTGACTCTGAAGGTGATTCCAAAATGAATGCAACGAGATAGTGCCTTCGGTTTCGTTCGAACCCGGAACGAACTTGTATTGATCGAATGCTTTCAGAACATCGTCAGGTGGATGATGAGCATTCTAAGATAGATGTGTTCTATAGAGGTAATCGCTGCCTCAAGCCTCATCAAACCGGGAATGGCAAAAACAGGGGAGGTGAAGCAAGGCTTCGTGGGTAGCTCCCACTGGAGAGCGAGATTTACCCCTGTCTAGGGGTCCCTTTCTATTTCGGCTTTGTGGGTGGTTAATCGCGCCAACTACGGGGTGGTCTTGTTCGGGACTGTCCAATAAGGGATGGTTCTGGCCTTGTGTTGCAGGGGAGCGGGCGTACTCCTCGGTACGTTGATCTAGTCCACGTACTGTGACGGGCGGTACCCCAGTAGCCCTGCCATTGATGGAATCCAAAATCCAATAAGTGCCTGTACGGTTTTGATTGTGCCCAACTATGTTGGAACGTGAGATGTAAGCATTCTAGCTATTTCTGTATTTTATTTTGAAAACCCTAGACATTATTATAATATTACTGGATTTTCTATCAAATGTTTTGGTTAGCGTAAGGTAAAAACTTTTCCACGTTTATGTGTGGGAAGTCTTACGTGATACCTTTTCTTTTCAAAGGTTTTTCTAAAGTTATGCAACTTTAAACCTTTTACTCACATCAGACCCCTGTCTGACCCGAGTGTTTATTTTCTGTTTTATTAAACTCTTGGGTACTCATATTATGTATGAGTAGTCAAGTGATTCAGGTCTGCTTGATGAATTCTGGAGGATATTTGGAGAAGGAGGCTTCCACCTGTAGATATATTATGGTTCCACTGTGTTGTTTGGTATCTGTTCCTTGTGTACGTGAGTTGTATAGTTAGACAAATGCTTATAACTGTCTAATATGTGCTGTATAAGTTGTGTACTCTGATGTAATTTAATACTATGTAATATTTTATGTGATATATTATATTTTATTCGTTCCGCTGTGAGTTCTCTGATGTTGTTGACTTTCTTCTTTCTCCTTCTTTTCTTCTTCTATCCCTTTCTTTCTTCATTGATGATGCGACTTTCTGGAGATAGGAAGTCGGGTCGTCACACAAAATTTGTCGCATTTTGTCAAGTTTTACATACACTGTAAAATTTGTCGACAAAAACGTCGTTTTTAACCAAAACAAGTTGTCGACAAGTTGTCGCAACTTGATACATTTTCTAACTTATAAATACAAACTTTTAAAACACTTTACAATTAGTCGCATCAAAAGATAAGAAAATATCTAAGATATTTTCATAAAATAATTAAATAAGCATACTTAAAAATTAAGTAATTGAAAAGCAAACTTACCATCACCTTTCATCTCCTTACACATAATTTCCATCAACATTAATGCTTAAGTTATATCACTTATGGAAAAGAAGCAAATGTTATTTTAACATTTTAAAGTGTAAGAAAAAGAGGTAAACATCATTTTCACCATTAATGCAAATCAAATCAAGCAAAAGTCTTCGTTCTTTTTAACACAAAGTTTAAGAAAAAGAGGCAAATATCATTTCATTTAGTACAAACTTACATCCTACCATCGTTTCACCATTAATACACTTCTTATCATGTTAAGCAAAAGTTAAAAAGTAAGGGAAGGGTATTTAGGACATTAGCCACTCAATCTCCACTTATAAATACAAGCCTAAACCCATCTATCTTCACCATATTCTCATTCTACAAAAATTTAAACTCCATTCTCTTCCTCTTTCATTACTTCCTCCTACCTCTCTATTTCCCTTCTATCTTCAAGTTTAACATCTCCATACTCCAAACCATCATCTTACACCACCAAAACCAAACCAAACTACCACCTACCCACCTCCTACACCCACCTACCCCTTCCAAAACCCCAAAGACGAGCCCTAATGACACAAACCCAAGCAACGCTAAGCCAAGCCGAGCCTCACAACCCCCTACACCCCAAGCTTCGCCCTTCCACACCACCAAACCCGAGCCTACACACTAAGCCCAAAGCCACCTACAAACCATACTCTCCTCCATGCTCACATACCCAAGGCCGTACACCCATTCTCCTCCAAAAGCTTTCGGCAAAAAAAAAACAGAAAGGAAAACAAAAGCGTTCGGAAAGGAAGCGGCAAAAAGGTGAGACGTTGGAAATAGCACGTTAGCGAGAGACAGAATTCTTGCGTTAAAGTTTGACGGAGTGAATACGAAGGTGAGAAATTCTCACCGCTTTTTGGATTATATTGATTATCATGCTTAATTGTTATGTTAAATAATCACTATTTGATGATATGAATGTATGGTTGATTGTTTGAATATGTTGGATAATCCGTAGTAATGTTATGAGATTTACCGTTTTGGATATGTTAGTGTTATTGATAGTTGTATGGTTGTGATGATAATTTGGACATCAAATTTATATTAGTTAAGTAATCCCTTTGTTCAATAAGACCATATTCTAGCAATATGAGATATTGTAGAGAAAAAGTCTCTTTTCATTTAAAAGTGAAATTAAAGTGAAAATCAAAGAGAATTTCAAATTTGAAGTGAAACGGATTTGAAAAGGATAGCTAAATGGAATTTGAAATTGAGATGAATAGTGAAATTAGAATTGAAATCGATTTTGAAAAAGTGAAGATTAGTTTGAGATTAAATTGAAGTTTAAATTGAAATAAGATTTGAAATCTAAGTTTTAAATGAGTTTAATTTGAGATTAGAATTGAAATTGAGTTAAAATTGGAATTTAAAATTTAATATAAAATAATGGGAATATAATAATACTATAATATGGTAATATTGGTTTAAAATGATTTGTAATGACTGTTGAAATCCAATTTGAATAGATTATTTCAAATATTGAAAAATAAGTTAAAACTAGATGCATCACGCAACGATAGTTCGCGATTTCATGCCAAAAAGTTCAAATGAGTGTATAGAGTGCAATATGGCTCGAAATTCTTCGAGATAAGAAAATTCCGGACTACTATATCCATATCTTCTAAACGAAGAAAGAAAATCAAAGTTTCGATAAGTAGATTTTGAAATAAGTCCAAATCAATTTTCTAGAAAAATCGCGCTAGTGCAGTTAAGTGACCGTAACAGGAAATTTGTCCAAATGGATGTTTTTAATTATAGAAAAATATGGAATAAATTTTATAAATCTATTTAAATGATTTAAAAGATATTTGGATTGGAAAATATGAATTATCAAATGTTTAAAAGTTGTTTAATTCAAATAGGCTTATTTAGCACTTTTCGCGGTAGTTTTCTACTGTGAATTCTATAACTTTTGGAATATGAGTTTAAATGTAACGACATTTTCCATAATAAATTGTTAATGTTTTAAAAAGGATAATTAAGCATTTTGAAAGATAATTTGCAACATTTATAAGCAATTCCAAAATAAAGTTGAAAATCTGAGTATGCAGAAATGACTAGTACATTTGTCCCGCCTGTGAGATCTGGGAAGATAAAACAAGGTGTTTAATTAAGGTTAGGGATGGAGCAACCAGTGCCTTAAACTTACCTATCCTATGTTTTCTTTTCTTAGACGAGGGGTGGAACAGATCGAAAGGAAATCCCGGATGCTCTTAAATAAAAAAGATTCTGTTAAGTTTTCCAAAATAAAAGAGGATAGGTATTATCCAAAAGTTAACAATCTCCAAAAATGAATGATTTCTATGATCCTATTTACTTCAAAATGTTTGTTAAGATTGATTTAGGGTTTATCGTAAACGATGTCTTAAATAACATTGTTTTTGACCCGCCTAAAAGTTAAAGAATTTGATCAAGAATTGAGTAAGGAAATTTGAGATATTTTCCAAAGAAAAAGAATGAATTTCTTAGAAATTATCCTAAGTCAAAAGAAAGAGATTTCGAAATCATCCAAACAGAATTAAAGTGAAAAGAGACTTAATAAATCCTGTATACTCATATTCACTTTCTATCGATATAGGATTTCGAAGGAACCGGGGTTGTATTTGGGTAAATCCCATTCGAAAACCACTTCGAACCAATCTATAAATTCGAACGCGAAGAAATGTTGAAGATGATGATTATTGAAGACTGTGGATCTTTATCGCGTGAGGACTGCTTGTTGACTTGCTTTGCATAGCTCCCGAGTTATATATAGCAGTGGTCTCCTCGTTGTGGAGATTGTTCAGATTGTAAGGACCACTCGCTACTACTGGTAGTAGGAGAGTGCCTTCGGTTTGTCTTGTTCCTAGACAACTTGCATGGACGTTTGTCTGACATTACATTTCTAAAGATTACGTACACTGGTTTTTACAAACGTACATCAGTGGTGGCGGAGAAGGAAACTTCTCTTAGCTTAACACCCTCCTTGAAACGTACGAGCTCAAGGGTTGTGTTTATATGGAAGGCAATTAGTAGTTAAACGGAAATGGCAATGTGGCATTCAAAGATGTGATATGTGCTTTGTAAAAATGTAATCATAGCCTCAAGCCTGATCAAACCGGAAATGACCGAAATAGGATTAGATGCAGCAAGGCTAAGTGGTTCATTCCCAAGTAGGGTATGATCATCCCCTTCTAGATATATTTCTTCCCGCTATGACGTTCGGGATGTACATTAATGTGGTGTATGGAAAACGATCGCTCGGTTCAAGGTCGGTAATGACCAGGGGATGATATGTTCGGTACTATCTAGTTACAGAGGTAGGCCGGTCCTGTGTTGGTAGAGGATCCTTTGTGATGGTCCTTGGGATATCCACCTAGAGGTGTACCCATTCAGAAGGTAGATCCTACGCCTGCTCATTTGTATGGAAATACATTCTCCAATAAGAACCTACGGACTTGATTATAAACGTATTATGCTAGAATTTAATCAATGTAACAATTTCGGCTAAGATTAATAAGTTTATTTGCAAATGTTTTCAAAGAATGTCATTAGAAATAATATCAAACATTTTGATATAAAAGTGTTTTAGTTATCATAAGGTAAAAACCCGTTCATGTTTATATGTGGGTGTGGTCTTATTAGATACTCTTTGTTTTCAAAGGATTTTATTCAAAGGCTGATATATGAAACTGTCATTAATTATTGAGTTTTTCTCATGCTAGTTTATCAAGCCTGATCCGGGTATTTTCAATACTCTGGTCAGATCCGAGTAGTTTCAGGATAGTCGAAGACGGTTGGAGTTTCCAAAGGAGAGCTGGAGATATTCATCGACGTATGAACATATTCTATTATCCGCTGTACTTAGTGTATTTTGTTTGATGTTTGTCAGCATTTGTAAGGGCGGGTTTTATGACTATCCAAGCTGAATTTAGGTTAGACTCTGGTATATGTATTTAAAAGTTTTCCACTGTAAAAATATTTGTTATATGTTATCCCATTCGAGTGAGATTATGTTCTGTCTATTTCTCTTTATTACCCTTAAAGATCCGTCTTTTCGTGCAATTTGAGTTGGACATGTGCGGTTTATTGTCAATTCAAAGAGTACGGAAAAATGGGACTTTACAGGAAAAGTAGTTGATTGACCAGGTATAAAGTTTTAAAAAATTGTCGTTTCCAGTTCCAAACGTTTGAAAAATTGGACAGACGTTTGAAGATGTATAAATTAGAAAAAGATAGTAAAATCAGACATCTGGAAAGTTTAAATATGAGACAGAGAGTAATTCCAGATGTAAGGAATTGAGTTCAGACATTTGAGAAAATATAATTTGTTCCAGATTCTTATTTCAGACGTTTGTGAACATATAATTTGTTCCAAATTCTTATTTCAGACATTAGGAATCCATTTCAGACGTTAAAAACTCCATATTAGCTTTTTGTTTGAGAGTTTTATGAAGAAAAAATTTATTTATTGAATAGAATATAATACAAATATATATATATGTATAATTGTCTCCATACATCATAATTTATTATTCTTGGTTCTATTCCGGAAGATCCCATGAATTTGATTCATAGATGGGATCATTATAGTTGATTGAGGACCAGGAAGGAGGTTTAAGTGACGAAATTGATGGTTCGTCTTTAGGAGTTTCAACAAAGTGTGGAGAATTTTATGTAAACACTTCTTTGTTGGTGTGACCACATATAGCATATAGAGCCTTTCCCAGGAAGTTCATTCCTTGATATGTATAGTACATTTCCTTTTGAACATCCATCATTGTGAATTGATAATGTGATATTTCATCAAGTTTTTCATGGATTGTAGGCAGTTTTCCTCGTTTGGCTTTCTTCGGTAGAGGTGATAATCCCCATCAGCTTTTTGATAAGTCAGGAGAAGATAGGGAACAAGGAGGTGAAGGAGTACCAAGAGAAGGGGTGAATAGATCCCCAAATCATGTTTGAGAAGGGGTGAAGGAGTACAAAGAAAAGGGAAACGTTTGAGGATGGCGATACAGAGTTATACGAAGTTATTTCTTGAGATGACATTTTGATTTTAATATTTGTTATGTTTTTTTAAGAAAAAAACTTCAGAAAGTTAGTTTTATAGCAATCCAAATATAAAAATAGGTAGTTTGTTTATGGTGCAAAAGTTTTGTCTAAATTTTTAAAGGTTTAAAAAAAAAAAAAAACTTGTGGATATAAGACATTTTTCTTAGTTTAAAAGTTCATTAAGTGAATAGATGCCCAAATCTTGTCGTAATTTTACAAAAGTTTGTTCGTTTAATGGTTTAGTAAAGATATCAGCTATTTGATTTTCAATGTTAACATATTCTAGAGTTATAGTTCCTTTTTCAACATTATCTCTTAAGAAATGATGTCTTATACTATATGTCTATTTCTAGAATGATTTATCGGATTTTTAGATAGATTGATTGAGCTAGTGTTATCACAATAAATCGGGGATTTTTCAATTATTTTTCCAAAATATTTTAAGGCTTGTTGCATGTAAATTATTTGTGCACATGCTAATGCCGCTGAAATATATTCGGCTTCACAAGTGGATAGAGAAACACAATTTTGTTTTTTACTAAACCATGAGACGAGAGATTGTCCGATGAAATGACCTGTTCCACTAGTACTTTTTCTGTCCGTTTTGCATCCTCCAAAATCCACATCGCTATATGATACAATTTCGAAGGATGATCCTCTTGGATAGAATAGTCCATAGTTTTTCGTGTTAGACAAGTATCTCAAAATACATTTAATGGCTTTTTGATGAGATTCTTTTGGTTTTGCTTGAAAACGTGCATAAAGACAAACACTCATCATTATATCGGGTCGACTTGCGGTTAAATATAATAACGAACCAATCATACTCCTATATAATTTTTCTTCAAAATCTTTCCCATTTTCATCTTTATCAAGATGAACCATAGTACTCACAGGAGTAGGTTTACTAGATTATTATCCATACCAAACGTTTTAATAGTTCATTGCAATATTTTTCTTGATGTATAAAGATATCTTTCTCTAGTTGTTTTATTTGTAATCCTAAAATGAAATTTAATTCTCCCATGTGTGACATTTCAAATTCATTTTTCATTATATTAGAGAATTTTACACATAAATTTTCATTAGTTGATCCAAATACGATATCATCGACATAAATTTGAGTAACTAAAATATCATTATTTTCTCTTTTAATAAATAAAGTCGTGTCAATTTTACCAATTTGAAATCCCGATGTGATTAAATGAGTTTTAAGTCTACCGTAACATGCTCTAGGAGCTTGTTTTAACCCGTATAATGTTGTATTTAATTTAGAAACATGATTTGGAAATTTTTCATGTTCGAATAACGGTGGTTGTTTAACATAAACATTTTATTTAATAAAACATTCAAAAATGCACTGTTGACATCCATTTGATATAATTTAAAATTATTATGACAAGCAAAAGAGAGTAGAGTTCATATAGCTGCTAATCTAACTACATGTGCTTTATTTCGAACTATATTTCCGGTTTCATTGGCTTTATTTTTAAATACCCATTTAGTTCCAGTGACGGATTGAACTTGCGGTCCTGGAACGAGTTCCCAAACATTGTTTCGTTCGAACTGATTTAATTCTTCTTGCATAGCTAAAATCCAAAAATCATGTTTCGAAGCTTCTTTATAGTTCTTTGGTTCAAAATTTGAAACAAATGCAACATGCCTTATTGGATTAATTTGATTTCGAGTTACTGTAGAATTTAAATCTCCAATAACGTTGTCTATAGGATGATTCTTTAAAGTTCTCGAAGGTGAAACTAGAGTATTATTTTGATCAATAGCTTCATTATTATTGTGAGGTGTGTTAGAAGAATTATTTGGATGTATTTCTTCTTCGTGATTAATTTGTGTAGTTACAAAATTTTCATCAAAAGAAACATGTAAACTTTCTTCTATAATATTTGTCCTTTTGTTATAAATTCTATAAGCTTTGCTATGATCCGAATAGCCAACAAATATTCCTTCATCCGCCTTAGGATCAAACTTTCCTAGATCGTCTTTGGTAATTAATATGAAACATTTTGATAAAAATGTTCTAAAATATGATACTTTAGGTTTCTTACCGAAAAATATTCCATAAGGAGTGTGTTTTTTCATTGATCGTAGTGTTACTCTATTCAAAAAATAACAAGTCGTGGCACTAGCTTCAGCCCAAAAATATTTGGGTAGATTACTACTGTTTAATATTGTTGTTGCACATTCTTGTAATGTTCGATTTTTCCTTTCAACTACACCGTTTTGTTGTGGTGTACGTGGAATTGAAAAATTATGATTAATTTCCTTTTAGTTGCAAAAATTTGTAAAAAGTTCATTTTCGAATTCTCCTCCGTGATCACTGTGAATATTTTTAATTTGCGAATTCATTTTATTTTTAATTCTTTTCGCAAAAAATTTAAACATACCAAAAGTGTCACTTTTATGTCTTAAAAACAAAGTCCATGTATATTTTGAAAAATCATCAACAATTACAAAAACATACTTGTTATGATTTATTGATCTTACTTGAGTAGGACCAAATAAATATAAATGCAACAATTCTAATGGTTGTTTTGTTGAAATGTTATTTTTTAGATTAAAAAGAAATACTTTTTAATTTTCCAATTTGACATGCATCACACAAATTGTCTATTTTGTAATTTATTTTTGGTAAGCCTCTAACTATTTAATGTTTTGATAATTTATTAATAAGTTTAAAATTCATGTGACAAAATCGTTTATGCCATAGCCATGGATATCAAGTTTAGCGGTCAAGCATAAATTGGAATTTTGTTTTATATTCATATTCAAAATATAAATATTTTTATTTCGAAAACCTTCATATAATAAAATTTTATCATTATCCAATATATTGCATCGATTTTTCTTGAAATTTATTTGCAAACCTTTATCACATAATTGACCAATGCTAAGCAAATTATATTTTAAATTTCTACTAATAAAACATTAGAAATAATAGGAGAGTTAGAAATACCAATGTTTATGACTTCAAAAATTCCGATGACATATCCTTTTGAGTTGTCTCCAAAGGTTACAGTGCCCCCATCGATATAATTTATATTTGAGAGCATCTTGGCATTTACGGTCATGTGTTTTGAGTAGCCACTATCGAGTATCCATTTGTCCTTGCTTTTATTTTTGGGTACCTGCAAAACAAAAATTATTCAATTGGTACCCACTTCTTTTATTAGGGTTCTAAATGTTAGGAGGTCAGGTAGCCATACCCAAGTGGATTTGGGTCTTTTGAAAACATAATTATTATTAAATACTGCACTTGATAGAAAGCTATTAATAGGTTTTTTGTCTAATTAACTTATTATTAGACTTTGGTATCCAAATTTTTATACTTTTAGATTTTACATCTTTACTTAACTTTGTTGTCTTTTTGAAACTTTGATACAAGATACTTTGCTTTATAGTATTAAATTTTTTCTTTTGTGAATTCTTTTCAAATCCTAATCCATTTCGATTACCAGAAGGTTTCGAAATTTTAATTAAATTATCAAGATCTAGTTTTCCTTTGTTAAACTTTGAAACATTATTAGTAATTTTTTCTAGTTTATCCTTTTATTCAAATTTCATTTTTTGAAATTTCTATACTACTTTTTAGTTCAATATTTTCCTTAATCAAATTATTATTCTCAAGTTTTAACCTATCTATTTCACTAAGTTGTGTAACATATTCGATAGACTTTTTACACTTTCTTGTGAAATCAACAAATCTTTTTCTAAAATAACTTTTTCATCCTTTAATAATCCAATTTCTAGTTCTAATCGATTTATTTTGGTAAGGTGTTCTTTATTTAATTTTTTTTATTTGTCTAAACTTATCATCAAGTGCTATACTTAATTCTAATAGTTCATTATAGCTAAGTACAGGACATACCTCATCAGCGTTAGCTATAAAACTTACAAGACATAAAACATACATTAGCTTGTTCTCCATTGCTATCGCTATCACTATCAGAAGATGATGATGAATCGGAATCGTCCCAAGTGGCTTTAAAAGCTCTTTTCTTCTTAAATTTCTCAAATTTGTTCTTTTTCTCATTTTTGCATTTAGGGCAATCCTTCTTCATGTGCCCATATTGATCACATTCATAGCACTTGATTTGAGATAGATTTGTTGTATTATATTTTCCTTCTTTTTGGAATTTGGTCACCTTTCTAAATTTCTTGAATTTGTCGTAAATCTTGGCATTGAAAGCTATCTCTTCTTCATTCAAATCTAAGTCATCATTCTTTGCTTGAAATGCTATGTTCTTCTTTTCAACATTTTGTTCTTTTCTTTCCTGTAAGTTAGCTTCATAGGACTTTAAATTTCCTATCAACTCTTCAACCTTGAGAGTAGAAATATCATTAGCTTCTTAAATAGCTAATACCTTCCTTTCCCAATCCGATGTTAAAGAGTTGAGTATTCGAGAAACTAAATCAAAATCAGTAAACTTAACTCCTAATGCCATAAGATCATGTTGAATAGTTTGAAATCTAGAGTACATGTCAACAATAGTTTCATTTTGCTTCATTTTGAATGAGGAGAATTGGTTTTGCAAAATTGAAATCTTAGTTTATTTGACCTTTGTTGTACCTTCGTGTGTAATTCGTAAGGTACGCCAAATGTCAAATATAGTGGTACATAGCATGACACGTGAAAATTCATTTTTATCTAGAGAGAAAAATAAAAAATTCATTGCTTTAGCATTTTTTGAGGCTAAGGTTTTTTGTGCATCGGTCATGTGCTCATAGCAGTGTCAGGTGCTTCATATTTATTTTATGTAGTAGACCATATTTCTGGACCATTGGCTTCCATAAAAATACGCATACGGGTTGACCAATATGCATAGTTGGAGCCATTAAATAACGGGGGACATGCGGTAGATTAGCCTTCTTGAAAGATACTTACCATATTGGTGATTCAAAAAGTTAATACAGTACTTTTGATCAAACCAAGCTCTGATACCAATTATAAGTCTATGGTATGGTGGATCGATTATACAAATGACAAGTATATGACTAATTTAAACTATAGTGTAACAATAATAAAGTATGTAAATAAGAATAATCATACGAGGGACTTTATACTGGTTCGAACCTCCCGTCCTACGTCCAGTCTCGAAGCTCCTCTTCGGAATTTCCTTTCACCAAATAATCCTCACTTCACCCGGAGGAACAGGTTTACAATAGCAGAGTTTCTTTGTCAAGAATGTGTTCTCTATTACATGTATTTTAACTATATAATACAATTGAACTTCCTATTTCTCTTAAATGATTGAATACAATATTGTTTGAGAGAATATGGAAGTGTATGATCTCAGATTTGTAGATTTGATAGCAAGTGGATGATTAGAACAAGAGATGATTAGGATATAGAGTAGAGTGAATTAGTTAAAAGTAAAGTATGTACTTGATCCTTCTTGATTCTTGTTTATATATTGTAGAAGGTTGTTTCTAGTAGTTACATCTTTTCCCTTTTAGTCTAAAGTCGTTACTTTTCACTGGTGAAGAGTTGTGGAGGAGAGATAGAGTTGTGTCTCTTCGAAGATGGCAGTTATAATTTGAATTATCTGCCCCGAGCATAGTTTCGGACGTCTGAATGGTGTTCTTGGATGTCTGAGAACCTAATATTATTTTTCTTCATCTTCTACGTTCAGATGTCTGAAGTTCTGCATTCATATTTTTGAACCTGTTAAGTGATGTTCTCCTGGGTTTATTCTTGAGTGTATCTCTCTTCAATTTTCATGCAACTTCATAGATGAATCTCTTCAGTGCTTTAGTCATCATCTTGTCACTGTAGTGGTTTGTCTTGCTTTGACTTAGTATCTGTATAGTTGTATGATATATATATGATTTCCATTGTATAGTTCTCATCGACGAAATCATAAACTAAGGGTTCCAACACAGCCTCCTCTTTTGCTCATCATCCAAACCTAGATCTACAAAGATTCTCTCATAGTGCAACAACCAATTCTCTACTAAAATAGCATCCTCCATTCCCGTGAATGGTTTTCCATCCAGACTGGCGTAGTCTCTACTCAGCCTGACATAATTATTCCCAACTAGAGACATAGGATTAGCTCCTCCAACATTTCCAGCAACTCCAGCGGCAACTCCTGCCTGCACAAGATTGGCAAAAAACTGATGCATCATTCCCGCATATAGTGGTGAATATTTAGCACCCACATTGGCATCAACATTTTAGTCATTAGCATTAGTTGGTCGACCCAGGTTCTTCCTGGTATTAGGTCGAGCATTTCCATTGGTTGTGATGCTTCCTCTGCCTAGATTTCCTCTTCCATTTCCTGCTTTCATATCTTATTTAATCTACATACGAGCCTTAGTAAGATACAGAATAAAGGTTTAAGAGAGATGGGAATACATACTTATAGACATATATATATATATATATATATATATATATATAATACGTTACCATAGCGTTAACCCAAACCCCGATCTTATTTCTGATTCATTGGATTATGTATAAAGCTTTGAAGTTCAACTTTTCTTTTAAGTTTTCATAAACCTATGCTTTGATACCAACTTGCAACATCCCTCTACTTTGAAGCCTAAAACTAATAGCTACAAATGTTATAGTCATCCATAGTTATTGATCCTCGGCGACCAAATACAGAGATATTAGATACATTGATATAACAGAAACACAAGGATATGGAAAAAATTCAAATTTCAAAACAACATTCACCATCCATCTGAAACCATTTCAATATCCTTTGCATAATCCACGTTCGTTAACCACGTTCAGAAAAAAATATACTTATTATAAAATACACCAAAAGCGACATATGAAGAAGCCTCTTTGGTTGATCAGAGTATATAATAAGGCAATAAACAAATTTTCCTTTAATCAAAAATACACAGCGGAAATCAAAGAACTCTAAGTATCTAGCATGCCTCTTACATGCCTTTGCTAGCTTTATTCGTCTAAAAAGAGAACCTAGGAACCTTAACCCTCAAACTACTCAAAACCAATTAAATACCTGAGAGTTTAAAGGGAAAGCAAAAATTTCGAGTTAGACATAAAGCCTGGTAAGAATATTAATCTACCCTCTTAAACCATTCGGGTATCTAGAGAGACCACGTCTCTTAGCGAAACGGGTTTTCCTCTCACTAGTACCCTTAAAAACCTTCATAAAACTATATATTGTGCTCTTTCATCCACAATGTTAAGAATATAACAATTCAAAATATTATGATGATATGCATATTTAATAAGAACATTCCAGATTTTCCATCCCTTGATTAATTGATAACCTGTCATAATTATAGATTCTAGGGTTACTATTAACCTTTTAGTTTTCCTGGGTTTACTAATAACCTTTATATAATGTATAGACTTCCTGTCCTATTTCATATTTTTCATGGGATTATTAAGAACCCATTGGCCTTTTCCCATTAACTTAATTGTTTCATGGGTTCTCCCTAAACCTATTGGTGACTCCAATAACTTATTTCTTATCCTAGTTTTCATGGGTTGACTAAGAACTTATTGACATCTGCCAATAACTTAATCATGATATGGTTTTCATAGGTGCACTACAAACCAATTGGCCCCTGTCAAGCACTCTTAAAATCATAGTTTTCACAGGATCACTATGAACCTATTGGTAGTTCCAATAACTTCCTAATCATAATTTTCTTGGGCTTATTATGAACCTATATCCCTGACAATTTTTATGTTTAAGCATCCTATATTCTGGTCTCCCTGACCTCCTAGTTGAAATTCGACTCATTAAGGAGTTTAATTAATTTATATTAACTACTGGGTCAACCTAACTGGTTCTTCTGCCCTACACCCCCGAAATTCCATTATGGGCCTGTTACAATGTGAATATATTTATATTTGAAGAAGAAAACATTATATCATAAAAATAACACTCTTATGGGTCTACTATCCTTGAAATCATTTTCATATAAAACATGGCTTATCCCTTTAACCTATTATTTTGTCAAGGAAAAGCTTCTTCAAATCTTCAAACTTCATTATTTAGCAATGGGCTTTCTTTAAAATGCAATTGGATTGTTTTTTTTTTTTTTGAAAAACTAAAGCTTTCATACCCTTTGAAACTCAGCTTTCGACCTCACTGAATAACTTCTTTTGAAAGCATATAAATCTATTTTCAAAACATTAAGCCTCTGCGTTACGGACACATTAAAACTTTTCTTTCGAAACCTTTCAAATGTATTAATGTATTACCGTCTATCTTTAGAAACAAAGCTTCGAAACCTTTTGAAAGCACCTCTTTCGAGACCATTGAAAGTCTCTCTATCTAAATCATTGAAAGTCCGTCTTTCGAAACCTTTAGGTTTATATTTAAAATATCATTTGGATCAATTGAATATAATAAAAGTATCTTTTCCAAAACCATTTTTTATCATATAAAAAAGTATCGGGGAAAACTTGATGGCGTCGACACCACTATTTCGAAAGCATATGTCATTTGGGTAAACACTTGAAAGTTGGCTTAGAAACCCCTTTAGAAAGCTATAAGAAGTGGATTGCATTTGTAAAACAAAGATTACCTTTCGAAAGCATTGATACCTTCAATACCTTCGAAAGGCATAAGGCTGCAGAAGGATTTCGACTTGGTCGAAACTACCCCTTTTGAAATCCTTACTTTGAAAATCAAGTAGCTACTTCGGAGGCTACTACTTTAAACAATAATATGGAAAATTCCTTTCAAAAACTAATTAAAAGACCCTTTTGCAAGCATCGGTTTCAACTCCTTCAAAACTTTTTAGTTAAACATCCAAGCACTTTTCTTTAGAAAACAAAACAGAGGTATCGACCCCATAGGAAGTAATGCCATTGACACCCTACCTTTCGCCTTTCTCCAATCCACTACGTACCGACAGAGTGATACCATGTGTATTGGTCTCCTCTTGGTAGGTTTTGACCTAATTGAAGGAGGAACATCTAAGTCGAAGGGGTGCTTCCTAAAGTGGCTGAACCTACTTTTTCTTGGTAAATGCTGTTTTTATCAATTAAAGTAGTTTCTTTGTAACAAACTTGCCTACATGTAAACATTGATTGGTTGCCTTAAACTTTTCAAATTTTGATACAAACAATTTCCACATATTTTAGATCTAAACCATGATTTATTTCAACAAATAAGCCCTTCCATTAAGCAAAATAATTAAATCATTTAGGACCTCCTTTCATAATAACTTGATTTCCATGCTAAATCACTTAGCAAAAATCTCCAAAAATTATAGAAATTCACTTTTTATATGTTATCCAACTTATAAATTTCAGACCTAAATTCATCATATAAAATCCGATATAAATTTCTAAACCCAATTACCTATATTTTCCTTTGAAAATTCATAATAAATTTTCCATAGCATGTAAAACTGTAAAAATTGAAATCTGACTCCAAAACCATCTTTCCCATAACATAAAAATTCCTCATGGCATTTTAAAATCATATCATACGATTTTACTTTTAAAATCGTGTTAATTAATTTCGAACAAACTTGTTTGAATCTATCTCTTCCTTAAATCAAGCATATCATGAAAAATCTTTATATTGGATTTAATCTCAAACCTGAAAATCAAATGATCAGATATAACAAAATAGAGATGGTTGCACTTATTATTCGCCTTAGTTTGCATAAGGACTTTGAGATTTGTTTGAGATTAATTCCCCTAGTTTGAATCTTAAGCTTTGACTTGAATTTTCTTCTTCATCTTTCTCTTAATGGTCGGCTTCTGTAGCTTTCTCTCATTTGTTTTAGTTGTGATAATATAACATCCCATATTTTTATAACCTTATTTAAGATATTTATTTAGTTAAATTAAATTAAATAATGTAAAGATTAATAGGTTGAGTTTTGATTAGTTAACGGTAGCCGTGCCATGATAAGTGGGTTAACTAAAATGAAATAACACTAGATAATGTGTTAGGAAATAAGAAAGACAATATGGAAAATAGCAAAACCTTATACCCTAAACCCTTAGGAGATGGGTAACTCACATTCATTCATTCTCATTTCACTAAAACAAAATTGTTAAGGTCGGCCACCATTTCCCATTCTCAAGAGAAGAATTAAAGCTAGGATTCAAGAGAAGAGAAGTAATCAGCTAAATCAACAACCAAATCTCATCTATAATCTCAAAGCAAAGGTGAATAATTACTACATCCCTAATTTTAGTTTTTAGATTTATGATTAAATACGAAATATTTTTTCTATATTATTGCCATGTTTGATGTTCAAAGATGTATATTTTTTATTGGTGAAATTATATATGTTTATTCGTGTTTTACGATTAACATGAAAACTCTAATTAATTACATCCAAATACCTTGGAAATTTAAAAATAGATCTGGAATAATATTTTAGAGATGGGTTTTGATTTTCATAATTTTTCAATTTATTATGGATTTTATTTAAATTTTCGAATAAAGGAAATGTTTATTGGGTTATAAATTATTTCGGCTGAAATAATAATTTTTCGGGTTTGAGAATTTAATATGTTAGGAAATATATTAAAATAGATTTTTTGGTATTTTTCTAGAGTTTTCCTAAGTCACATGATGGATATATAAAATAATTTATGGTATGAGACTTAAATATTTTATATATTTATAAAGTAGAAGGGGCATTTTGCAAAACAAAATGTAATTAATTTTAGTAATAGTGGAAGCACATTCCAGAAAAGTTTTATTGACCAATGAAAATTTGACAAACAAAAGCGGGTTGGTTGAAAAGTTTCCATTTTAAGTTTAAAAACAAAAATCACACTTTTTCCATGTTTTAGCCAATATGACAATATACCTTCCCCCCTAGACCTATGGCCACAGTTGAAAGGTCAGCTTTCGACCGGGTCAAAGCTCAATGCATAAGGTATCATATGTTTGGTACGTAATGAACTGAATAAAGCCAAAAGATTTAAGGCATAAGAGTTGATGGTCTAAGAGGTTGGAATATAATTTTTTTATAAATGAAAAGCTTTCGCCTGCTTTGCTTCAAAAACAGAGCTTTCGACTTAGTTAGTTTCGACCAGGTCAAATTATTTAAAAGAAAGACTTTAAACCTTCCAACGTAGTCGATAGGTTATTGCTGCTTCATCCATTACTTAGTTTTGAAACCTTCTGACATAGCCGAAGGGTTTCTACCTCTTTTTACAAAAAATTTACTTTGAACGTTCTGACCCAGTCGAAAGGCTTGCCTGATTTTAAAAACTAGCCATTTCTCCAATGCTTTCGGAAGGAAGCCTTCAGGTGGTTTGACCTTGTTTGTAAAGTATAACCCAAGGCTTTCGAAGGTTGTTCCAATAAAGACGAATGGTTTTAAAAGAAGGTTTCCTAATTTTTTTAAGTTGAAACCAGTATGCCTTCGAAGGGTTTACGTTTTGAAAGGTTTTATGCATTCGAAATGTTTATTCATTGATCTGTTTTGAATGGTTTATTAGATGTTTTCGAAAGGTTTATGGAAGAAGGTTTACCAAATGTTTTCCAAGATAAAGTTATAAAGTAATTTTAAAGAAGAATGTCTAAAGTTTATAGCATCCGTAAGGGTTGCTTTAAATGAGTTCGGAAGGTTCGAGAAATGATTTCAAAAGGTTTAACGTTGATTTTGAAGGAGATAATTTCAATGTACGTAAGGAGGTTCTTTCAAATGCTTAAATATTTTCAACAGATAAATTTTGAATAAAGGATATATATATATATATATATGTATGTATGTATATGTATATGTATATATGTATATGTATATGTATATCTGACATGGTAATATGATTTGAGTAAAGTATAAAGATTATATTCTTATCCTTGTTTGAAGTTTGATTTAAACATTTTTCTCATTTTGAAAATGTATTTGAGGAAAGTGATGGGAGGGGATCCTTAAGTACAAATGACTCAGATATCAGAAAACCAGATAGGACTATTATAGGATCCTTTGGCATAAATGACTCAGTCATTAGAAAACTAGATGGGAGTAGTATAGGTTATTGGTGAGCCTAAAAACCACTATGATCAGGAAGACCTGAGAGGTGATTAAGTTAGGGGCGAACTGTCCAGAAGTGAGATATTTAACAGATAATTTAGGGTAGATCGTCCTAATGGAAAATGTTAAACAGATAGTTAAGGATAGAAAATCTAGAATATGATTATCTAACAGGTGTTAGGTCAATTTTGACTATATTGTCTTATAGGCCCGAGTCAGCCAAAGGTTAAATGTTATCCAAACTTTTGTGTTTGAACAAATAGTTTATTTTTATCTAATATATATGTATGTTTACATAATGTTTATTTTGTAATGTTTAACCATTATGGATGCAGAAGCATAGTATATGGTTATATGAAAGGATTTGCAAAGATATGTTTTAAAAAGGATGTTGCTAAAAGGAAACTCGTTCTGCTAAGACGCTTGGTCTCACTTAACATAAAATAATCGAGATGTATAGTATTAATAATAGCAGGCTTTATGTCTGATTCGAAGTTTATATTTCCCCTTAAACTCTCGGTTGCTTAAAATCAATTTAAGAAGGTTAAGAGGTTGACGATCTTTTTAGGTTTTAGAATGTTGACGAATAAGCTACTGGAGGATGCAGGAGGCGACAAATAGCTACTTAGGATTTGCTACTTTTATTTATATTTTGATGGATTTTTCCACTGTGTTATTATGTATTAGTTCAAATATAACTGTGACTCTTATTGGAATCTCGATTTTGATTATGACAGACTATATAAAATATTCTGTGTATACTAATCATCTTTGAAGGAGATTTGATGCAGATTCCTTTTCAGATGTTTAAAGCTGAGTATGGTATATTTAGAGTCTGTACTTCACTTAGAAATTTGTTAAAATCTCTTTTGAAATGATATATATAAATATATGCACACAAATGTACAATTGTCTGAATTCGGACGTCTGAGTACATTAATTCAGACGTATGAATGCTGAAACCTAAATATTGTTTCACAACACTCAAACGTCTGAATG
Source organism: Allium cepa (assembly GCA_030765085.1). Classification (NCBI taxonomy): domain Eukaryota; kingdom Viridiplantae; phylum Streptophyta; class Magnoliopsida; order Asparagales; family Amaryllidaceae; genus Allium; species Allium cepa. Next base: position 951,399,266 of record CM060941.1, on the reverse strand, counting down.
CTAAAATCTGAATATTGTTTCACAATATTCAGACGTCTGAATGAAAATTTTCAGACGTTTGAATTTAGTCAAAATTTGCCTAAAAGCTTACTGTTTGCATATCTAATTCAGAAGTCTAAATTATTTTATTCAGACATCTAAATATCTCTAACTGCTATTTTCTTGAAAAGCCACTTCTCTTCACCGAAGAGAAACGTTTTCAAAATCAATGGTTGTGCCTGTTCTTTTCAATATAACTTTTCATCTATAGTTGCAATCTTTATACACTATAAACAGATTACAGAATTAAACAAAACAATTCACCGAATTTAATTTTAACATTCTTGAATTCTCATCTATTCTCAAGTTTTCAAATTACACTCAAATTGCTTACATACTTTGATCGTTGATCACTTTATCTTCCACAATTCTCAAAGCACATCATATTATATATCATAAAGGAGAAGATTATAAGAAGAGTGTACTTAATTGACTTATCAGTGTTATTTAAAAACACATTAAAGTCAGATACATTTGTTGTTTGTAAAGAAGTTCTGTTAGTCCTATTCGGTTGCTTAGGCGGTTGAAGTCCTGTTCGGTTGCTCAAGCGGTGTAAACCTGTTCCTCTGGGTTAAGTGAGGGTTGTGTTAGTGAAATTCCAGAAGGAGTCTGGGACTGGACTTTGGACGGTGCTCCGTACCAGTATAAAAACCTCTGGTATCTTTTACTTTACTGAATTTACTGTTTATTTATTGATTCCGCACAAGTAGTTTATTCATATTACTAGATCCTATAGCATAGCTTCTTTTCATTTGGTATTAGAGCAAGGTTTTCATCTAAGCGTAACATAGCTATTTGATTCCTTGCTAATATGGATAGTAACACTAGCACTAGTACTATAAACACTAGCAATATAAGCACTAACACCAGTTTTATAGAAGGTCAATCTACCGCACGACCTCCATTTTTCAATGGTTTGAACTATAATTATTGGGCTACTCGTATCAGAATCTATATGCAATCAAATAGTTTTGAATCATGGAATATCACACAGAATGAATATATTCTTCTTACAGGGGAATACTCCACATGGATAAACACACAAAAATTAAATGTTTCTGCCAATGCTAAAGCTATGAACATTTTATTTTGTGCACTAGATAGAAATGAATTTAATCATGTTAGCATGTGTCAAACTGCTTATGAAATATAGAGAACACTTAACTTCACACATGAAGGAAATAAAGAAGTCAAATAAAGCAAAATCTCCATGCTCTAAAATTAGTTTCAAAATTTTAGAATGAAGCAAGAGGAATCCATTTATGATATGTACTCCAGATTTCAAGATATCTATCATTCACTGTTAGGATTAGGAGAAAAGTTCACTAACTTTGACATTGTATCGAAATCCTAAACTCTTCAACGGATGAATGCGAAAGAAGAGTCTTGGATATTGAAGAAGCTAATGACCTCTATACCATAAAACCAGAAGAGTTAATAGGAAATCTAATGTCCTATGAAGTGAATTTGCAGGAAAAACGAGTACATGCATAGGAAAAAATGAACATAGCCTTCCATGCTGAAGAAGAAAAGGACAAAGATTCAAATGAAGAAGATCTAACATTAATTGCCAAAAATTTCAAAAAGTTCTTGAAATTCTGGAAAAACAACAGAAACAATGGAAAAAGGAACTTTCCAAGAAAACCACTAGAATGTTTTAAATGTCATAAGAAAGGTCATATCCAGAAAGAATGTCCAGAACTAAAGAAAAAATACTTCAACAAGGAGAGAAAAGATAAGAAAAAGATAGCATTCTCTATGACATGGGATGATTCAGATACCTCTTCATTAAACAGTGGCAATGACAGTGAAAATGAGCAAGCTAATGTTGCTTCATGGCTACTAAAAACTAGGTTATTGATTTTACATTTGATGATATGATAGAGATAAATTCAGATCTAATTGACACTCTCAAAAATCTCAAAAGAAAATATAAGGAGACTCGTGAACATCAGAACAAAGAAAAATTCAAAAAAGATATGCTTAAAGATGAGAAGAAAATACTAGAGGAAGAATTTGAAAAATTACAAGAATCATTCTTTAATATTAATTCTCAACTCACTCTTTTGAGCGAAGAAATTGAAAATAAAAAAGAAAACGCTCTTATCTCTGAAAATCACGAATTAAAGACAAAAGTAAATAAATAGAATTAGATAATACTAGTCTCAAAACTAAGTTAGAAAGCATTACCAAAAATATTTCAAAATTTAATAAAGGAAGAGAAACTTTATCAAAAATTATTGATAGATCTCAATCTGTTACAAGTTGGAAAGAATTAGGATATGTTAAGAAAACAAAAACTCCACCTAAAAAGGAAATTAGGAGAAATATTACTTACTACAAAACAGTCAAAAATGAATACTCACCCAAAAAACATAAAAAATGGGTTCCTAAAACAAACAATAGTTTGCTTAGGTAGAAATATATTAACACCTTCTTGGAAACTATTCATAATAATAAAAATTATATGTTCAAATGGGATACTGAACCCTTTTAGGTTCGGTTTCCTAAGATCTAACTCTTAGGACCCTAACAAAAGGTGGGTACCAATATTATTCCTTATTTTCGCAGGTCACACTTGAAAAGAGAGGAAAATGGATACTCGACAGTGGTTTCTCAAAACATATGATAGGAGACAAAGATATGCTATCAAACGTTACTTACTCAGATGGAGGCTCTATCACATTTGGAGACAACTCCAATGGCTATATCATCGGCAAAGGCGATGTGAGCAACAACAGTATTTCAAATTTACCTCATTTTTCAAATGTTTTGTTAGTCAAAAATTTAAAATATAGTTTACTTAGTTTCAGCTAATTATGTGATAAAGAATTCAAAATCACATTTTCTGAAAATAAATGTTGTATTCTAAAATCAAAATCTTATCTTTGAAGGAAATAGAGACAGAAACATCTATGTTCCGAATATGAAAATAACTATAATTCAGATATGTGTTTAATAGCCAAAGAAAATGATCCTTGGTTATGGCATAAACGATTCTGTCACATTAAGTTCAAAGCTATAAATAAGCTTTCTAAAAATGATTTAGTCAAAGGTCTACCAAAAATGAACTTTAAAATTGATCATATTTGTGATACACGTCTATTAGGAAATTAACTAAGTCATCTTTTAAATCTAAAAAGGTTATTTCATCTTTACAACCACTTGAATTACTACATATAGATTTATTTGGACCAACACAAGTACAATCCATTAATCACAGTAGATACGTGTTTGTAATGGTTGATGATTTTTCTACATATACCTGGACAATTTTTATGAAAAATAAAAGTGGCACTTTTGATATTTTCAAAACTTTTATCAATAGAATTCAAAATTTTAAAGGATTAAAAGTCAAAAAGATTAGGAGTGATCATGGAGGTGAATTCGAAAACGAACCATTTGAACATTTTTGTAAAAAGAAGAGAACATTCCATAATTTTTCGTTTCCTGGAACTCCACAACAAAATGGAGTTGTAGAATGTAAAAATAGAACCTTACAAGAATATGCAAGGACTTTGTTAAATGGAAGTACGTTACCAAAACATTTCTGGGCTGAAGCAGTTGCAACAGCTTGTTATGTTTTGAATCGTGTTTCTATTCGACCACTAACTAAGAATACTCCCTTCTTAATGGCCGAAAACCAAATATTTCTTATTTTAAAGTTTTCATTTCAAAATGTTTCGTTTTAAACACAAAAGATCAGCTTGGCAAATTCGATCCAAAATCTAATGAAGGAATCTTTGTAGGATATTCGGATCGAATCTTATCGAATTTATAATAAAAGAATCAATATCATTGAAGAAACACTTCATGTATCCTTCGATGAAAATTTTAATCAAATGCCAAATATAAGAGATAATGAAGAATTCTCTGATAATATCACAAATATAGAAATTTCAAATTTTGAAAATAATGAAAACATAGTTCACCATAACAATGAATTAAGATCTCCACCAAGATTATTATGGGATCATCCTTCCATTAATGTCATTGGAGAACTCAATTCATCTGCTAAAACAAGAAGTCAATTAAATCAATGGGCCATGTAGCTTTCCTTTCTCGTATTGAACCTAAAATATTAAAGAAGCATCCACCGATGAAAATTGGTTAATGCTATGCAAGAAGAGCTAAACTAATTCGAAAGAAATGAAGTTTGGATTTAGTTCCTAGGCCTAGTGATCAATCAGTTATTGGTGCAAAGTGGGTCTTCAAAAATAAAGCAGATGAACAAGGAAATATTACTAGGAATAAAGCTAGATTAGTTGCACAGGGATATAATCAAGAAGAAGGGATTGACTATGAAGAAACGTTTGCTCCAGTCGCTAGACTAGAAGCAATACGATTCTTACTAGCCTACGCATGCTTTCATAACTTTAAATTATATCAAATGGATGTGAAAAGTGCTTTACTAAATGGTTTTATAAAGGAAAATTTTTAACAACCTCCTTTATTCGTACACGAACAATTTCCAGACCATGTCTATAAACTTAAAAAGGCCTTATACGGTTTGAAACGAGACCTCGTGCTTGGTACGATCATCTTAAAAGGTATTTAATACATTCTGGTTTCGAAATTGGAAAGGTTAACCAAACTCTTTCAATTAAAAGATACAAGAAAGATATCTTAGTTGTTCAAATTTATGTTGATGATATTATTTTTGGATCTACAAATGAAAATTTATGTCAGGAAGTTTCTAAAATAATGACCAAAGAATTTGAAATGTCACATATGGGTGACTTAAATTATTTTTTAGGCTTACAAATTAAAACAATTAAAAAATGGAATTTTAATAAATCAAGAAAAATATTGTAACAATCTAGTTATATGCTTTTGGTATGGAAAATACTTCTACCAAACCAACTCCTATGAGTACAACTATACATCTTGACAAAGATGACAGTGGCAAAAGTGTTGACCAAAAATTATATCGAAGTATGATTGACTAGTTACTATATTTAACAACAAGTAGACCTGACAGAATGATGAGTGTTTGTTTGTGGTCACGATTTCAAGCAGATCCCAAAGAATCTCATTTGCAAGCAGTGAAACGTATACTAAGGTATCTTAATAAAACCAAGGACTTTGGCCTATTCTATCCAAAGGAATGTCCTTTTGAATTAGTGTCCTATAGTTACGTTGATTTTGGAGGAAGCTGGAAAGATAGAAAAAGTACGAGTGGGACTTGTCACTTCATTGGACGACCTCTTGTATCTTGGTTTAGTAAAAAACTGTGTTTCATTATCGACATGTGAATCGGAATATATTTCTGCAGCTTTGGCATGTGCTCAAGTTATCCATATGCAACAAACACTACAAGATTTTGGTTTTAATTTATCCAAATCAACCATTTATTGTGATAATTCTAGTGCTATAAATTTATCTAAAAATCCTGTCAATCACTCACGAACAAAACATATTGACATTCGTAATCATTTTCTTTATGATAATGTTGAAAAAGATCTGATAAATCTAGAATTTGCTTCCTCTGACAAACAATTGGCAGATATCTTTACAAAATTGTTAAATGAAAATACTTGTATCACTTTAAGACGAGAACTTGGAATCGTCTCTTTTAAAGATTTATAAATTGTCTTATAAAAAAAGGGGGAGGAGAAGTTCCAGCACTCGAACTCAGGATCTCATACTCGGTAGTCTGCTGCTGTACCACTTTACTGCTTTATCTTTTTATAAAACCATATATTGTTAGTATATTTCTATTCACCTTTCATTTAATCTTCTTTTTCTATGGTTATTATTTTCCTAACCATAAAAACTCCTATTTTTTGTTATGCCTCCAACTATATATTTCTCTGCCATCCTCTCTTCTTATTGCACTAGAATTCATATAAGAATTTTTTTAAGTTCCAAATTTTAAAAAAAATTGTCATCTCAATACAACTCAAAATCATTTGATCTTTCTTATACTTCCCCTTCCTTGGGATCGGTAAATTTACCAACTCTAACACCAATTTACGAACCGGTTTGATTGTTCCACCTTCAACTCATACTGGATACACTCCACGTACAAAAAGAACAAAACGGTCTCTCTTTTTTGGATCACCGTCTGCAAAAGAGAAAATAGTTGATATTCATCACTACCGGAGAGAAACATTAGAATTACAGCACAAGTTATACGATGAACAAAAAGTTAATGCCAAACGATTGAGCTTTTTGGAACAAGTCGCGTTAAAATTCTATGGTTCTTCCTCCAAAGACACAGTTCATCAACCGTCTCTCGTTCGCTCTCCAAATCGTCATAATCCTTGGGAACCATCATCACAACGTCCATCGACATCACCAAATTCTTGGGAACGTGGCAACAGATGGTCTCCACTTCGACCATTTGTAGAGAACACTAAAGTTGAAGAAGATGCATATCATACTCCAAGCTCTTCTTCCAAATCTCTTTAAATTTTTGTTGTTTATATACTTCTGTTCATTTGTTATTTCTTTCTGTTAGTTCTAAAACTTGTATTATTCAAAATATTTAATTATATATATTGTTTTCTATCTTCAGTAAAGCTGATATGAGCCTCTGTACAAATTCAGATGGATGTTTCATTTCGAACAGACGTCTGAATATTGTAGGTAGAAAAATTTTACCCCAGATTCAGATATCTGAATCATACAATACATATGACTGAATTAGGTCAAAATTGAACTATTTCTTTGTGGTTGCAACTCAGTCCAATTCGGACGTCTGAATCAAATTATTCAGACGGTTGAATTTTCTTTGAGCCATTTTTTACCTTGCTTCTTTTATTTTCTTTCCGCTTATACCCTTGCCTTTTAGCCCACTATATATTACCTTTTTCACTTCATTCCTAATTATTTCAAAACCCTAACGTCCATTTTCAACTCTTCTCAAGCTTTTTTACCTTTCCTCTAACTCTCTAATCGCACCAAGATCAAAACGCATTAGAGAATCAATCTCCGGACCATCCGAAGATCAAATTCGGCAATGGCTATGGATCAATGTTGATGTTTCCCAGAATAATTCTATGAAGAATTCCAACATCTTCGAAGGAGTATTCATAAAATTCCCGGATTTTGCAGCTTATCGTATTAGAGAGTTGGCGGAACAATTCCACTTCGATAGCTTAATTGGTATACTCCTATCAATGGCAAGATTAATCATCTTATGATCAAACTTTTTCTTGCAAATTTAATTTTAGATCATCATAATCCCTAAAACCGTCAAGATTGTGTTTGGTCAATAGTTTGTGGCATAAAAATCTTCTTACTTTTACAAAGACTAGGTCATATTTTAAATTGTTCTTATCAAGGAATTGATATTAATGAGATTGAAGTTGATATGGATCATCGAGACGATAATTGTTTCTTGTCGATCAACTTATAAATTTGGGCAATTTAAAATCTACCTTCTTAAGGCCACAAGCTAGACTCATTCACCGTTCACTTATTCGTTCTTTACAACCAAGGACCGAGAGTTGTGAAAAAGTTTATAAAGAAAACTTCCGAGCCCTTTATTCAATCTACTCCAACCAACATGTGAATTAGGGAAAAATTATTTTGGATGAATTTCAAGACATCTCAATCCGGAGAAAATATAGAACCATTCATTATGAAGCTTATATTATGTGCATCCTCCTCAATGTCGGTGTACCAATGCTCGACTCTGATTTTAATACTATTAGTGAGTTAGGTGCTAAAACTTTAGGATTGATGGGTCTTCCACCTCGGCCTCCTCCTTAACAAATCATCTCCTTCCATCAATGGTCTCAAAATGTTCAACAAGGTGTTCCTCAACCTCGAGACACTATTATTGCTTCTTCTTCTCATACTCAACATGAAGAAGAAGAGGAGGATGATGATATCATTCATGAAATTGGCCCGGACACTTCTTCAAGAAAAGACATTATCACTCTCCCCCAAAATCAATCAAAGATTCATCGGGAAATTAAGGCCCTTGAGAAAAATACGGAAAGAAAATTCAACTCGATCAAAGGCTTTCTCAATAAAATATGGGATCGAATTTCTTATTCTGGTTCTTTATCCACTCAAGCTTACAATCCATTCCTATTTCAGTGGTCTTCCTCAAGCTCAAGTTCTAATCATGATGATCCATCTATTGTTATCTTTGCTCTTTCTTTTTGTCGATGACAAGGGGGAGAAATCTAAAAATTATGCATATTGACAGGGGGAGTTACAATGTTATAAATATTCATATTATTAATTATATAGTTGTCATCACCAAAAAGAGGGAGAATGTAGGAATCTCAATTTTGATTATGACAAGCTATATAAAATATTCTGTGTATACTAATCATCTTTGCAGGAGATTTGTTCAGATTCCTTTTCAAATGTTTAAAGCTGAGTAATGGTGTGTCTATAGTCTGTACTTTAATTAGAAATTTGTTAAAATCTCTTTTGAAACAATATATATATATATATATATATATATATGCACCCACATGCACAATTGTCTGAATTCAGATATCTGAGCACATTAATTCAGATGTTTGAATGCTGAAACTAGAATATTGTTTCGCAATATTAAGACGTCTGAATGAAAATTTTCAGACGTTTGAATTTAGTCAAAGTTTTCCTAAAAGCTTGTTGTTTGTATTTTAATCTAATTCAGAAGTCTGAATTACTTTATTCAGACGTCTGAATATCTCTAACTGCTATTTTCTTGAAAAGCCACTTCTCTTCATCGAAGAGAAACATTTTCAAAAGCAATGGTTGCACCTGTTCTTTTCAATATAACTTTTCATCTATAGTTGCAACTATTTATACACTATAAATGGATTACAGAATTTAACAAACAATTCACCGAATTTACTTTTAACATTCTTGAATTCACATCTATTCTCAAGTTTTCAAATTGCACTCAAATTGCTTACATACTTTGATCATTGATCACTTTATCTTTCACAATTCTCAAAGTACATCACACTATATATCATAAAGGAGAAGATTATAGGAAGATTGTACTTAATTGACTTATCAGTGTTATTTAAGAACGCATTACAGTCAAATACATTTGTTATTTATAAAGAAGTCAAGTTCGGTTGCTTAGAAAGTTGAAGTCCTATTCGGTTACTTAGACGGATGAGGTCCTGTTCGGTTGCTTAGGCGGTGTAAAACTATTCCTCCGGGTTAAGTGAGGGTTGTGTTAGTGAAATTCCAGAAGGAGTCTGGAACTGGACGTAGGACGGTGCTTCGAACCAGTATAAAAATCTCTGGTATCTTTTACTGAATTTACTGTTTATTTATTTATTTCGCACAAATAGTTTATCCATATTACTCGATCATGTAGCATGGCTTCTTTTCAACTTTGATCAACCAAGGGAGTATTTTCGTTTATCGGTCTGAGTGTAATTTATAATGATTATATTTAATTTGTGCCTGGAAAATGATTTGAGTTATGTGACATGAATGTGAAACAAATTGATTTGAAAATGTAATGAACTAATTTGTGTTTTCTTGAAATCTGAGTTTGTTTCATATTCAAGTGCTTCTGATATTATTGATACCATTAACATAGCGTATTTAGTCATCGAAAGTTAATACTATGTATAACTGCAACATCTACAACGCTTAGTTTTGGGTCTCTAGATAGGGGATGTTATAGCTTGGTATTAGAGCATTGTTTATGAAATATTTTAACTAAAAAAATGATTTTGAAAACATAATCTATAGAGAGTTAAGATTGGGGTATGTAATAATGCTATAGTAAAGTACTTGTATTATATATATATGTGTGTGTATATATATATATATATATATATATATATATATCTACCTAAGTTAGGTTATTCATCTGTATCTCATGAGGTTTGAATATATATATGGAGGGAAGAAGAAGTCGAGTAAATATCAGCGGAGACAGTAGCACCAACAGTGGAAGTCCCCGACCAAACACGAGGAGAGTTCTTGCTCAGGCCCAAGCTAAAAGTGCTGGTGCAAGAGTTCCCCAAGTGGATATAGGGGCAATGTTTCAATTCTTCGTGAACATGATGTAAGCTGGGATAGCAGTTGGGGTAGTTGGAGGTAACGCTGCTGGAGTTGAGCACAGGAAGTTCCTACGGTCAATCAGTATGCCAATTTGAGTAGGGATTACATTAGGCCTGGTGGGAAGTCGTTCGTTAGTACCGAAGATGTGATTGAAGTGGAAAATTGGCTACTGCGTTGTGAAATAATATTTTCTAATTTATGACAAAATGATGCACAGGAAAGGAGGTTAGCCTCAAGGTAGCTACAAGGAACTACACTATTTTGGTGGAACATCGTCACCGTTGGAGTTGATATAGAGACCACTACTTGGGGGGAATTCAGGAGAAGGTTTTTGGAGAGATTTATGTTAGTGATGACGCAGGCTACATTGGTAAGGAAGTATGTAGAACTGGAGCAGGAAGATATGACTTTGTTGGAGTACACAAGGAAATTTGAAGAATTGGCCCAATATGAGTATGCCTTAGTAGATACTTTAATCGATGGGAATGAATAGTATATCAGTGGATTGAGGCCAGAACTGATAAGTACTACTTTACTGCACTTGAGGGACCCCGGTAATGTGGTTATTGAGATTGCATTAAGATAGCAAGAGGCATTGGCTTGCTTGAGAAAGTGAAAGTGGCCAAGGCGGGATAGGCCTTGAAGAAGAAAAATTTCAAAAGAAGACTGCTCAAAAGGAAGAAGCACAAAAGAAAAGTAAGGCTGATGTGGTTTGCTATAATTGCAATAAGAAGGGACACTATACCAACGAGTGTCAAGCCAGTAAGGAAAAAGGAAAGGAGACCAGTGCCTAGAGCCTGTAAGGGAAGAAAAGGGGCGTATTTATGCTTTGGATCCCACAACCGCAATGCCCGCTGCATAGGAAAAGGGGAAGGCTATTTTAGGAGGCGCGTTGCAGATCCATGGCATGTCTATTAGTGTTCTATTAGTTACTGGGGCATCCCATTCTTTTATTTCTTGATGTCTGGTAGATAGGCTTAACCTAGAATCCTTTTATTTAGTTACTTCCTTTAGGATTGCAAATCCAATAGGAGGTTATGCAACAATTGGGATGAGGTGTGACCATCTATAATTTGATTAGCTCAGCTACGCCTTTGATTGCTATTTGCATGTGTTTGACTTTGTAGGATTTGGGATTATCCTTGGGATGGATTGGTCGAATAGATATGATGCTAGGATATTTTGCCAAGATAGGAAAATATCACTTAGTCATCTGGAGTGTAGTGATCAGGTAGTTTTTACCATAGAAAATCCTAGTTGTGAGGTGAATGCTTTATTGGGTGTTATGGAATTGGAGTTGGAAGATGAGTTGCTTTGGGTCTTTGTAGTTTGAGAATTTACTGATGAATTTGGGCCAGTGGTTGGACTGCCGTCGAAACAAACCATAGAGTTTCGGATTGATTTAGTGCTTGGAGCAGAGCCGGTGAGTAACCCACCTAGTAGGATTTCACCTACTGAGATGAAAGAGTTGAAAGTGCACTTAGTGGATTTGGAAGGCAAGAGTTTTATCCGACCAAGTAGTTCGCAATGACGAGCTATCGTTGTATTTGCTAAGAAGCTGGACGGATCATTGAGGCTATGTATTGATTATCGTAAGTTGAATGAGAAGACGATAAAGAATTGTTTCCATTGCCAAGTATGATGATTTGTTTGATCAGTTGAGTGGAGCAAAGATATTCTCTCAATTTGATTTGGCGATGGGATTTCATTAGCTTAGAGTAGAAGAGGATAACATTCCTTTAACGGTGTTTAGAATGATATATGGAACGTATGAATGGTTAGTTACGTCATTCGGACTAATTAATGCGCCGCCATTCTTTGTGGGTCTGATGAATAAAAAATTTCGAGAGAACTTGGATAGGTTTGTGTTGGTTTTCATAGATGACATTCTCATATACTCTAAGGATGAGAGGGATCATGAAGTTCATCTTAGAGTTGTGCTTGAGAGCATTAGTTGAAGGTAAGTTTTCGATGTGCCATTTTTGGAAGAAGGAATTGAAGTTCCCTGGTCATGTCGTCTCAGAGAAAGGGCAGTCTGTAGATCCAAATAAGATTATGGCATAAAAAATTGGAAGAGACCCGATACGATGACCGAGATAAAGAGCTTTCTTCGATTGGCAGGATATTATCTAAGGTTTATAAAGGATTTTCCGTGGATAGCTGCACCAATGACCAAGCTTACACGAAAAGATGTGAAGTTCATATGGACTGATAAGTGTGTGGAAGCATTTCAGGGCTTGAAACACTTATTGACCCATGCGCCTATGTTAGTTGTTCCAAAGGGGAATCAGGATTTAGTTGTTTATACGGATGCGTGTGGAACTGGATTGGGAGCTGTTTGATGCAAAGGGGTACAGTAAAGTATTACACTTCTAGACATCCTAGGTCACATGAGATTACAGATCCAAAAAATGATTTGGAGGTAGCTTTTATTATATTTTCCTTAAAGGTGTGGAGGCATCGTCTTTTAGGAGAGCAATTCGAGTTTTACACTGATCATAAGTCGTTGAAGTACTTGTTCTCTCGAAAGGAGGTGGATATGATACAATAGAGATGGTTAGAGTTTATTGTTGCCTATGACTTTGGAATTGAGCACATGCCCGAAAAAGGAAACAAGGTAGAGGATGCACTTAGTCAGAAATATCAGAATGTAGTATTGGCTATGAATACTGAGTGGAAAGACTTGGAAGCATTATTAGCTTGTAGTGTGCAGTTTAGGACCGAGGCAGGTTCGAGTGCAGGAAGTGATGTATTATCTTGTTTAGAAGTCCGACTGGTAATGATTGAAAAGATAACATCTAAGCAAGAGGAGGATCCAATATTGGCTAAGAGGATTAGAAGGTGGAGGGAAGGAACGGAGAGCGATGACCTAAAGGATTTCAATCTTGACCAAAATGGGTGGTTGAGAAAGAAAGGAAGGTTATGTATTCTGAATATAGGAGATATGAGAAAGGAGGTTCTGGATGAGTGTCATCGTCCAAATTTCACTATCCATCAAGCAAGAATGAAGATGTATCAGGATATGAAAAGAAGTTTCTTCTACGAAGGTATGAATGGAACATTAGATTGTGTGTTAAGTAGTGCTTGAACTGCTAGCAGACAAAGGCTGAACACCAGAAGCCAAGTGGATTGCTTCAACCATTAGACGTTCTGTTATGGAAATGGGATTCAATCTCTATGGATTTTATTGATGGGTTGCCAAGATCTAGTTGAGGAAACGAAAGCATATGGATAATAGTTGATAGACTGACTAAGAATGCCCATTTTATTCCGATAAAATCAACTAGGACGTCACCTTGTTTGGCGAAGTCATTTATGAAGAATGTAGTTAGGTTGCATGAGATTCCTAGAGGTATTCTCAGTGATAGAGATTCGTTATTTACTAGCAAGTTCTGGAAAAGCTTACATAAAGCATTAGGAACCAAACTCAATATGAGTACCGCTTACCATCCATGGACAGATGGGCAAACGAAAAGAGTTAACAAAATCTTGGAAGATTTGTTAAGAGCTTGTATGTTGGATTTCGGGGGGATGATGGGAAGACGATCTTCATTTAGTCGAGTTCTCGTATAACAATAGTTATCAGACTAGTATGGGGATGGCACCACTTGAAGCATTGTATGGAAGACCGTGTAACTATCCCGTATGTTGGTTGGAGACCGAGGATTGATTGGTTCTTGGTTCGAATTTCATGAAGGAAGCAGCGGAGAAGATGAGTTGATTTGAGCTAGAATGAAGGAGGCTCAATCTAAGCAGAAAAGTTATGCAGATAGAAGAAGGAAAGAGTTGGAATTTTCTGTCGAAGATTATGTGTTCATTAAGGTATCACCGATGAAAGGTGTAATTAGATTTGGAAAGTCAGGGAAGTTAACACCCATGTTCATTGGCCCATTTTGTATTATTGAGAGGATCGAGAAACTCGCTTATAAAGTAGAGTTATCGAGTAATTTTTCTAGAGTCCGTGACGTTTTCCATGTTTCTTATCTTAGGAAAAGTTTTAGAGACTCAAAGACTACCATAGCACCTACAGTGTTAGAAGATTTAGTAGTAGAAATGGATTTGACTATAGTTAGAAAACCGAATCGGATTGTGGCAAGAGATGAGAAAAAAATTGAGGAACAAGATAGTCAAGTTATTAAAGGTTCAGTGGAGTAATAATGCTAAAGACTATACTTAGAAAGTGGAGAGAAGGATTAGAGACTCTTACATTGATTTGTTTGATGGTATATTTTACATTTGATTGTTTTGTTGTGTACCTTATCATAATTTTGAGGAGGAAATTATTTAAGGTGGGGAGTCTATGACACCTTATATTTTTATAACCTTATTTAAGATATTTAGTTAGTTAAATTAAATTAAATAATGTAAAGATTAATAGGTTGAGATTTGATTAGTTAAGGGTAGTCGTGCCATGATAAATGGGTAAACTAAAACGAAATAACACTAGATAATGTGTTAGGAAATGAGAAGGGCGATATGGTAAATAGTAAAACCTTATGCCCTAAACCCTTAGGAGATGGGTAACCCACGTTCATTCATTCTCATTTCACTAAAACAAAATTGCTAAGGCCGGCCACCATTTCCCATTCTCAAGAGAAGAATTAAAACTAGGATTCAAGAGAAGAGAAGTAATCAACTAAATCGACAACCAAATCTCATCTATAACCTCAAAGCTAAGGTGAATAACTACTGCGTCCCTAATACTTTTTTTGACTTTGTGATTAAATCCGAATTTTTTTTGCAGTATTGTTGCCATGTTTGATGTTTATATATATATATATATATATATATATATATATATATATATATTATGTTGGTGAAATTATATATGTATATTCATGTTTTATGGTATGTTTAGCATGAAAACTCTATTTAATGACATCCGAATACCTTGGAAATTTAAATATAGGTCTGGAAAAATATTTTAACGATGGGTTTTGATTTTCATAATTTTCGATTTGTTATGGATTTTATATAACATTTCAAATGACAAAAATTTTTTTTGGGTTATAAATTATTTTCAACTGAAATAATAGTTACTCGGGTTTGAAATTCTAATATGTTAGGCAATATATTAGATTTTTTACGATTTTTTCAAAGTTTTCCTAAGTCATTTGATGGATATATAAAATTATTTAACGTATGGGACTTAAATGTTTTATATATTTATAAAGGAGAAGGGGCATTTTGAAAAATAAAATGATTAATAAATTTTAGTGATAGCAGCAGCACATTCCTGAAAAGTTTTATTGACCAATGAAAATTTCCCAAACAAAGGCAGGTTGGTTGAAAAGTTTCTTTTTAAGTTTAAAAACAAAAGTCACATTTTTCTATGTTTCAGCATATATGGTAGTATACCTTCCACCCCAGACCTTTCATCATAGTTGAAAGGTTAGCTTTCGATCAGATCAAAGTTCAATGCATAAGGTATCAAGTATTTGGTACGTAATGAATCGAATAAAGCAAAATGGTTTAAGGTCAAAGGATTGATGGCCTAAGAGGTTGGAATATAATTGTTTTATAAATAAAAAGCTTTCGCCCGGTTTGCTTCCGAAACTGAGCTCTCGACTTTGTTACTTTCGACCAAGTCAAATTATCTAAAAGAAAAACTTTAAACCTTCTGACGTAGTTAATAGGTTATTACTGCTTTCGCCATTACTTTGTTTTGAAACCTTCCGACCATAGCCGAAGGATTTCTACCAGTTTTATAAATGTTTTACTTTGACCATTCCGACCAAGTTTAAAGGCTTGTCTATTTTTAAAAAATAGTTGTTTCTCCAATGCTTTCAAGAAGAAGTTTTCGACTTAGGTGGTTTACCCTTGTTTATAAAGAATAACCCAAGGCTTTCAAAAGGTTGTCCCAATAAAGACGAAAGTTATAAAAGAAGGTTTCCTGTTTGTTTTATACTGAACCTAGTACGCCTTCGAAGGTTTATGTTTTAAAAGGTTTTATGCATTCGAAGGGTTTGTCATTGGTCTGTTTCGAAAGATTTATTAAATGTTTTCGAAAGGTTTATGGAGGAAGGTTTTCCAAACGTTTTTCCAAGGCAATGTTTTAAAGTGATTTTAAAGAAGATGCCTGAAGTTTATAGCTTCCGTAAGGGTTGCTTTGAATGAGTTCGAAAGGTTTGGGAAATGATTTCAAAAGTTTTAATGTTGATTTTGAAGGAGATAATTTCAAAGTACATAAAGAGGTTCTTTCAAATGGTTAAATATTTTCATCAACTAAATTTTATATATATATATATATATATATATATATATATATGACATGGTAATATGATTTGAGTAAATTATAAAGATTATATTCACATCCTTGTTTAAAGTTTGATTTAAAGGTTTATATCATTTTGAAAAAAATTCAGGGAAAATTATGCGAGGGGATCCTTAAGTATAAGTGACTCAAATATTAGAAAACCAAATGGGGCTAGTATGGGGTCGTGCCCTATACATTAGCTATTAGACCCAACTAATTGTTGTTCAAAATTCCAGTGTGGAGGGCTTTGTCTCAGGTAGACTAAAATTATGATTACACATCGAATGGAATATATGGTTTCATACAGATATGTTATTGGTGAGGCCAAAAAACCATTATAAGCCGAAAGATATGGAAGGTGATTAAGTTAGGGGCAGATCATCCAGAAGTGAGATATTTAATAGATAGTTTAGGACAAATTGTCCTAATGGGAAATGTTAAACAGACAGTTATGGATAGAAAATTCAGAATATGAATATCTAACAGGTGTTACATCAATTTTGATTATATTGTCTGGTATGCCTAAGTTACCCAAAGGTTAAAAGTTATCCAAACAGAACTTTTGTGCTTGAACAGATAGTTCATTATTACCTGATATTTATTTGTGTTTACATATGTTTATTTTATAGTGTTTAACCATTGTGGATACAGGCGCATAATATATGGTTATGTGAAAGGATTCGCAAAGATATGTTTTAAAAAGAATGTTAGTGAGATGAAGCTCGTTCTGCTAACCGGTGTGGTCTCACTTAACATAACTAAACCGAGATGTATAGTATTATTCACGCCAGGCTTTATGTCTGGCTCGAAGTTTATGTTTCCCCTTAAACTCTCAGGTGCTTAAAATCAATTTGAGTAGGTTGATTGGTTAGGGATCTTTTCACGCTTTAGAATGTTGACCAATAAGCTACAGGAGGATGCAGGAGGCGACGGATAGCTACTTAGGATCTTCTGCATTTATTTATGTTATGATGGATTTTTCCGCTGTGTTATTGTGTATTAGGTCAAATATGGCTATGTGACTTTGATCGATCGATGGGGTATCTTCATACACCTCTCTCGGCGTAATTTGTAATAATAATTATATTTATTTTGTGTATGAAACAATTTGATTTGAAAATGTAATGAATTACTTTTTGTTTTCTTGAAATCTGAGTTTGCTTCATGTTCAAGTGCTTCCGATATTGTTAATACCATTAACATAGCTGTATTTTGTGGTCGAAAGTTAATACTATGGATGACTATAACATCTATAGCGCTTAATTTTGGGCCTCTTGACAGGGTATGTAATTGATAAAATGAACGTGAATGGTATGGTAACGTGAGTATAAGGGTAAGATAATATGTGGCGGTAATTTACCCTAATGCCCTTATGTTCATTACTTAACAATTTACCTGTCATAAACCCATTCATTTTAATTAAGCATGGCCTCTAAGTTTATTTACAAATCTCAATCCCCTTCTCACTTTCTATTACATCATTCTATTTAATTTATCTAATTAAATCTTCAGGATAATGTTATCAAAAATTTGATATGTCACTAAAATTGGGACTTTGAGAAAGCTAGAAAACAACTAGGATAGGTATCACTAAAAATGGGACTAAGTCCTTAACTCGGTACAAAGTCAAGGTTTTGAGTTGGCACTTAGTTAAGGACCCTGACAAGTTAAGGATTATAATGAGTTAAGTATTTTGTGGACTTTGACTGAGTTAAGGATTTTGAGTTGGTAATGAATTTGAATGCCAAGTCTTGGCATCTTCATATTTCTGGCAAGTGATCTTAAGTTTTCTTATATGTGTTCATGAAGTTTCATGGAGCTCTAGAGAATCAATCGTAAAAAATGAATACTTGACTGTCCATACCACGGGATAACCCTGTTTATGTAAGGATAATAATCAAAACTCGGTAGTGACCAACCAATTACATGGAGGACATCTAAACAATGCAAGGAGCTCGAAACATATGGGTTTGGTCAAGTTATGGCTAAGGATTTGACTCGACCCCGAGTCAAGGGCTTGACTTGGTAACAATTCTAAACCAAAACTCGGGTTGTCAAGATATTTCTTATACCACCTTAGACCAGTCTCTGGACGTCTTTGGTAGGGGGCTTTTGATCCGATATATGACTACTACACCGATAAATACAAACCATAGAGCAATCAAAAAAGGGGCTAGTTTCTTCCATCACTACGTGGATGCCATGTCCCTTCTTCAACTCTCATCCCTACTCCATTGTCACCAAGCTAGTTCCTTTAGGGAATGCTAGGACTTAGAATTTTTTCTAACACTTGTACTTAAAACCAATTCTTTCTTAATAAACTTGTAATCTCATTCAAATAAGAACAAACTAATAGTCAAAGCTATAAAGTGGATATAAACTTAGTTAACAGCCGAACCACTATTAAAGTATATATGTCTCATTTACTTTGTTATTTTCTATTATATTTGCTCTGTTCGGTCAGGACAGGTGCTTTCGCATAATACTCTAGGATGTTGATCCATTTTTTGGGTTAACAGGTTCAATTATTATACGTGCACACACACAAATATATATATATATATATACTTATACTTAAAAGCAGGAACTTATTCGTGCTGTCATGTCCTTTCTTCTTTAGGTAATTAAAAATATTCGACTACTATTTCATTCTGTCTGTTTTTTCAAAAGAACCCACTACTTTTGTTCACATACTTTTCTTCACATTTAGTCATTTCTTCTTCCTTCCCCAATTTAATAAATAAAATCATCCTAAATCATTAAAAACAATTTTCCTTTTCCATCTCCATCCTAAAGGTGTGTTAGTGGACAACTTCAATTAGAGGTTAAAGTGTTCATGGAAAATTTGTTGATTAGAGGTTAATTAGAAGTTGGGTAAGATGTAAAAAATGTTGATTTGTGTTGATTTGGATATATATGTGTATATTATAGTTAAATAACAATTTTAATTATTGTTAACAATATCTTTTGTTAACCTCAAAGTACACAAAGGAAGTTGAGTCTTGGTTAATGATATGCTTAGCCAACACCGTGTTAGTCTTAAAGAAGTATGCATGAATTTTATTTTTGATCTTCGAGAAGATAGTTCATGTCATAGGAATTTGTCATGTCGTATGTATGAGAGTCAACCTAAATCATACCTCATGCATAAGAGTCAAATATAAGTCAAGGGTCTTGTCTCTTTATTGATATGTTATCCAGTTGTTAAATATACATGCCTTTATTTGCAAAATAGTCACATGATTACAATAAGCACTGAAATCCCCAAATTTAATTAGGGTAATAAAATTTTAATTGTAGGAGAGATACATAAAAGAATGAATCGCCCCTAAATGAATGACCTCGGGGGTCTATCTATAGGGTGGAGTGATGCAACACACTTGCCACATGGCACTTCGAGATGCCTGATATTCAACATCATTCATCATGTTGATATCATACGACATCCCTTGTTTATCGATAATTTTTGCCAACCTTTAGTACGCTATTGTTATGCGACATTAGGCTTGATCGATGGTTCATGACATCCACTCTTGCTTTGATGATGTGCAACATGCTTGCCATATGAGTGATACATGATAGTATTTGTGGGCGCTGATGATCTTTGACATCCATATCGTATTAATGACTTGCACATCCCTTGAGACATGGAACCTTACTCAATTGGTTGCATTTTTACATCCTTTAAAGGTTGATGATCTATGTTTTCACCTAATATTTGATATCCTTTGCATAATTCATAGCATGCGACAAGCTTCTGTACACTATGAGCTTTTGACAACCTCCTTTATTTACATTGATGGAAGGAGACATTCCTCATAACCACCGAGATTCGACATCCCAAAAGAAATTCGGCATCGTTTGTTTACGACATTCTTGGGTATATAGATGAATTTCGATATCTTTCTTTACATTGTTATCATTTAAGATCCTTTTCGCATATTTCCCCATGAAGCTTGGAGTTCTTCCAATTGTTAATATTTGACATCAATCCTTATATTAATGAATTGTAATATCCTTCCTTATAGACAATCTACGACATCGACACCTACATAAACCTCTTGCTTCATCAACAATATATGATGTTTATGTCATCTATGTTGATGGTACTTGACATCATCGCTTTCTATTGTTTATATTCGACAATCTTATGGATTCAATATCCTTGTGTGACATCTTTTCTTGCATGCTTCCTTATTTTATCTTTGACATTTTCTACCTTGATTTTGACATCAGCTATCTCCTCTTATATGCTTTCTTGCCTTCTTTTCGACATTGTAATTTTGGAAATGCTTTCATATTTTCGACATCAAGGTTTGTAGTAACATTTGATCCCTTAGCGTAAAAAAAAATTGACTTTTCAAGTCAATTCTTCAATATTAGTGTTTGCCACCGATTGATATTCCTTTCAAATCTGGGTCCTTCATATGAATTCAGATCAATGGCTCCTATGCTTCCCCTTTCTCTTTATAAATACCCATCCTTCTTCTCCATTCTCACTTTTGCTTGCAACTTAAAACTCAAGATATAGTTTTCAAGTTCTCGAATTTCACTGAAAAACTTTCAATCTTTCGGCATCCAAGCTTTAATTTAGGTATGATTTTCATCTTCATCAATTCAAGTGACAAACCAGATTGAGAAATTTTGAATTTTAATTACAGCAAGGGTTTCATTTGGACATTTTCGATTTTGAATATATATTTGGGTTTAATAACTAGGTTTTGATTGTTGATCTTTGAATCGTAAGTTAAATCCTAAATTTGTTATGTTTATGGGTGAATTTAACCATTAAATAGTATATTGTTTGGGGCTTAATTGACTAATTTAAAGTTTTTCGGTACAATTTAAATACCTAGGGCCTTCTGCCTTAGTTAAAAGTGGTTTATTTACGCAGACCCCAAAATCCACTTCAAAATTCATTATTTTTTTGATCTCGAAGTTATTGCCCTATGGAATTCTATAATTAGTCTGACCTTTGACATCATTGTTTCAAAAACTAGTTTAGAGCTTGGAAACTATTAGAATACAAAATCCTTTTAATGTTGTCAACAAATTAGGAGTGTGATATACATTTAAGAATTCGATATTCCCTTAAAAATAGGTTGCTGTATAGATTTAATAACCCTTTTTAATGATTTTTTTTCCCTTTCGACACCTACAAAAAGTGTTGATAAATTCAATACTCTGTTCAAATCTTATATGACATCATTAACTTGTTATGTAGTTATTGTATAGCAAACTTATAAATTATTTGTATATTCGATATATTTGTATGTTTCAAATTAGTTATAGTATTTCATTGTTTATTGATTTAGACCATTTCCCAATTCGATATCAGCTCGTTATTTCAACATCCCATTATGTTTTTTAATAGTGGTTATTAGTGTGACATCCTATAAATTCAGTTTGTTGATTCTACATGCTATTTAAAATGCTATTAGGGTGATACTTCAATCGGATCTCTCTTGACTAGCTAGAAACTTACTTTGCCACCTTGGATTTAATAGTTGTTTACATATCTTCAATTTATTATAAACTCAAGCAATTTGTAGATTCAACATGGATTCTTCAATTGTTATTGGCTTATCGCAAATATAATTGCTACATATGAACTTTAACACTTTAACATTATAGCTTGGGTAATTTTTAATTAATTAATTAACCTTAATTTAGGTATTTAATTGTCTATTTTGCATTCATGAGGATTCTAAATTTTGCATGTAGTATTTTCTTGACTTTGCATAATATCACCCTGTAATCAAATGCAAAGCAAGAAGGCAAGTAAGAGCTCTAAGCCATCTCCTTCTGCTAAAAAAGGAGATTACCATTTCAACCAATCATACATTACCACTTAGAAAAAAGCAGACACCATTCTCCAGCAATTTGGGATTATGAACAAAGAGGCTATGCCTGCCTATCCCTCTTATAGGACTGACAACCCTCTAAAGTGGTTCTTTTACCTTTACGCCTATTCACTTTTAGCATTCAGGGTATTTACCCTTTCCAAAAAAATCTACGATTTCTAGAGCATTTGAATATTGCTTCAATTCAGTTGACCTCCAACTCATACATTTATCCGAGCCGCTTAGAAATCCTTGCTAGAGAAGCTAAACTCCCTTATTTGAGTGTTGAGACTCTATATATCTCCTATGAGGATAAGTGAAAAGTATATATCCATAATATCGCCTTAATCCATTTTTGAAAAGCTTAACTACCCATCCAATAATCAGGACGAAGGGGTGAGAGAATCAATTCTTCTACATTAGATGTTATTCCTCAAAGATTAAGGGAACCTTCTCTGTAATTAGTAAGTTTTGTTTTCTATAGTTCATTCTATATTATTCATCCTCTTATGGCAAGTACTTTCTTTCTGATTCTACTCCTAAACAAATTAGCTCTTCTGTCGATGATACTATTAAGTCCCTAACTCAAGCGTCTGAGAGTATGGATGATAGGCTCATATTCTTAACGAGGGCAAACCTTTACAATCATTATCTAATTTTTTATAATAAAAAATATTAGAAAAACCCCTGATGATGAAGGGGAATGCTCAAGGAAGACGATCATTAATTAGTGGTAACCAGAAGGCTTTTTCTGTCTCTTCTTTCTTCCAACTTGAATCTTTCGGTAAGTTTCCATTACAGATTAAATGAAATTTCTTATGTTGTTATCTCAAAAAATTTCATAAAATTTCTCCTTTTAATCCAGCTCGTCTACATTAGTTGTTGCCTCTAAGGAGAAGAAGGCTAAAAATCATGTTCTTGCTTTAGCTAAGCCTACTAAATCTACTCCAACTAAGGACATTATTGCTGCGACTATTGATAAATTTAATGGGTAGGTGAGCATTAATGCTCCAACTTATATTTCAGCTCATCCTTTGAGAAAAAGTCTTGGGGATGATCAGACTTGTATGGTCATTATTGAGAAGTCAAACATAGATGTTAATTTGATAGCTTAAAATCTTGATGCCATAAACCTCGGTTCTCTAAGAAAAACCAGTTCAAAAGCAAAGTCTGGAGATTCATACTATTCATTCCTTAATATTTCACTTTTTACTTCTCCATCTGGTTTTCGTCGTTTATTTAAGGAGCTTGATCTGGCTCCTCTCCCTAGTGAATCCTTTTCCTTGGAGGCTTCCATTAGGACTCCCACAAATAGCTTTGAGAATCTCCTTTGTTTGATTGCTCAATCTCTGACTTTAACATCTCTCATGCTGCCACAGCCTTCTCAAAAGATCACCTCTAAATCATCCTTCAGCACCTCTTATTAGTAAGATTTTTTTTCATGCTTGGTTAATGTAAATTTTTAACTTCATATTTCTTAATTTATCTTATGCCTATCGTATGTTTCAAGCAGCCAAACACATGTTTCTCTTTCAACAGGCTTCTCGAGAGCCTTCTAATTTGATTGTTGGACTCAAGGAGCGAATCTCTTTACTTACAACTCAAATGAATGATAGTATTATAGAGAGTGATAATGCTATTCTTGAGAAGGGGAAACTTGCCTCCTTCCTTTACAAGGAAAAGAAAGCTAAGTTATCACTTAAAGAGAGGATGAAAACAGAACTTAAACGGGCCAATAAAGAGAGGACCGAAATGACTACCAAGGTAAAATCTCTAGACAACCAGCTAGAAAACGCTGCTTTAGTTCATGCTAATTACACGGTGAAGAATGCTAAGGAAAAAGTCGCTTTCTGCCTTGACCAAGCTCTCATAACAATCGCTGAAAAGTGTTACGAAGATGCTCTTCTCCTAGCATACGACGACAACATTGATAAGTGCATAGAGTTGGATTTTCCTTCCCTTACAGAGCTAAATACTAGATTTAGAAGAAAATGTAACCTCATACTGAAGGTAGTTGAGGGATCACTTCAGGAGGAATTCCCTAAAGAAGAAACCATCGATCCCAGGAGGTTACTATCTTTCGATGACCCTTTGCTTGAATGGCATAAAGATACCGACGGAGGGGAAGACGATGACCATGAAGATGATGATAAAAAAATGATAATATTAGTGATAGTAATGATGATGATGCCCAAGATAGTGGTGGTAGTGGCAAGGTCCTAGAGGGCCAAAGGATGAGGCAGATGGATCAGGAGATCCCAGTTTAGATTCATCTTCTCATGATGTAGGCTCTACTGACTTGCCTTGTCTTCATGATTCTTCCTGAGAGGATATTAGTTCAAAAGATGCTTCCTCACTCGGCCATCATCCAAAGAAAAAGACTCAAGCTTCGGCTTCTTAAGTTACGGTACATAAATGTGGAATTCATTGTTTAATGCTTAAAATTAACTACCAGCCTTTAGTAAATTCATCGCTTTAGTCAAAAAAAAGTCCAAATGTTACTACAAGACTCTATACAAAAAGAGTAAATAGAGTTGCATCGATTGGATAGATAATTGGAAAGGGTAATTGAGGATAACAACAAATTATCTAAAAAGTATAGGCGCCTTTCTGTTTATGCCAAACAATCAAGGAACTTTACGAGAAACGAGCAGCTCCATTATTGAAGAAGTCTTGCCTTAATTGAGAGAGAGTCATAAAGGAAAATGAAGAGCTAACTATCTCTTTTGAATTCTTATTGAGGACAGGGATGCTTTAGTAGAGTTCCTCTGCAAAGTGTATTCTAAAAGTAGTTCCATTGATTTTTCTTATCTAAAGGATAACAGTGGGGATTTGCTTATACGTTTGCATAGTAGATATTCGAATGAGCATGAAATTGATCCACATCTTGGAGAATGTTGCAACCTTCTTAGGGTGGAAACCATTCTCCTTACCCTAAGCACTCTTCCTCCCAAAAAAATTAAATTTAACAAGGAGAGATTTGTTTCTAAATTTTACAAAGAATCGATAATGTATGAACCCAAGTGACTTTACCCTTAATATGTAATTTAAACATTTTTTTATGAATTTCAATGTTTTCATTTCTTATTTCTTCGTAACTTAGTTTATTTTTCATAAATCATACAGATTAAAGAATCACTGAGTAGTCGTATTCCCATAGAATTTTTGGGCAAATTTATCAAATTAAAAAGAGATTTTAAAGAGAAATCATTAATTCTTAAGACCTCATGGCTAGTGAAGTATTATTTTCTTAGAGATCTCTAAGAAGTTTATACATGATTTCCACACTTTCATTTGATTTTTTAGGTGATAAAAAGGATAAACTACTTAATGAGATTCAAACTAATCACGCTAAATTGTTATGTGGCGAAATCAATCCTTTGGTCTGAAAATGGGGCTATCGCTATTTTCACCAATTAATACTTCGCAAGGGTTTAATGTTGCTTTTGACTCCATCCTCTTCTTGTTCGTAGGATCACTAAAAAAGTCTCAATCGGCCACTTTTTAACTTTGAGTGTTAAAAGTTCGATGTAGTTTTAAATTTGCTTGTGCTTGTAACTCTTTTTGTTATTAATAAAGAAATCCTTTGTATTAATTTCTTTTTATTCATTTTTGTTTAGGGGAAACAACTAATTCATACACTTAGCATTCCAAATGTTTCTTCTGGTTTGGATGTTATCGTAACTAAGATAGGGGTAGTCACTGAAGAGAAACGTTGTCCTCTTGATACTTAAATTTTACTATTTTAGATAACCCAGATGTGCAAAAATGGCATAAGAAGTACTATCAATTGAAATCTACAGTAAGAAGTATGAGAGAGATGACTTCTAGTTTGGAAGAGAAAGATCGATAAATTCTAAAATTGAAAGCAAGCATAAGTGTGGTCGATCTGTCTGAAAACTCTCAATTCCACGAATTGACGACAATGTAGAAATTGCTCGTCTCCACCAAAGGATTATGGACCTTGAAGTAGAATTAATGAAAAGCCAAGTGTGCTTCCAATCCTTAGAATTTATTGCAAGTGGAGGCGAATCAAACCTTCCTACTCCTGTGCCATTTATTGGCAATGAGAAATTTTCTGCTTCGTTGAATATTCCTTCGAGTTTAGATGACGATGATATTACGTGGTGGAGTAAAAAAGTTAGATATGAATGCGCTCAATTTTTAGATGAATAATGGGGTAACAAAGTTTCTTCATATCTTAATAGTTATCAGAGCTAGGTGAAGAACTTTCGGCTTGAAAAATATGCTCTTGAATAAGAGATTAAGTTAAAGAGCGAAATTCAAACTCGTAAGGAGCCAATAAGAGCTTGGTCTTATACTACAAATCCAAATCAGTTCGATTGACAATGCAGATTGTTGAATATGCGCTTATATGATTTTTGTTTGATGATAATAAACATATATACATTCGTTTAAATGTATTTGTTAATGTACTATTTTATTTTTCACAGATTAAATAAATATTTGCTGAATAAAATTAAATACACAGAATTTGAATTCAAATGAATATTTTATTCAAATAAATATTTATTACATTTTTGAATAGTACAATTTCAAGCTCTCACTATAACTATACAACTTTGATTACAATTACATTACATTTCATATTTACAGTTCACCTCACTACATATCACTCACACTCATATTTCTATCTTCAACTGCATTCCAGTTTGAATCCAGCATCTGAGAGATCTGCAAAAATATAAACTAACGCAGTAAAATTGAAAAAGAAATATTTTTGCAACATAAAATAAAATATGATTTTTGAAAATATTATTTGCCTCAGTTATTTGCGTTGTTCGTCATCATTCATATTTGAATTCGTCATACACGAACAACTTGTGACATACACAGTGTATCACTGTATATGCCACAAGGCCGTGCACACCGATATACACTTGATAATGCTACAGGGACAGGTGAGAACAAGGTCAAACCCAAATAAAACTGGATTCAACTCAGGTGCAAATCAAAAAGTACACATGAATGCTATGTTCAAACATGACACTGCCTCGCCAACTCGTGTGCGCAGCCAACAAGAGTAAGTGTGCAAGTGTAAATCACAAAGAACAAGTGAATAGCAACATGCAAACAACTCTGTGCACATTGATACATGATCAGTACACAAACAAGAAGCTGCAGTAAAGTATGAACATGTGTGGACAATGATAACCAAAGCCATCAAGTCAGAGACAACATTCAAGCCAAATGAAGTACATCGAAGAAACAAGTCTCGACCAAATTCAGTAAGCAATGAAAGCTACATGAAGGAAACATGAAGCAATGTCGAGCTCAGTACAACACAGCAGTGTACATAAATACTGCAACTACACAGACCAAACATATGCACAGTGCAGATCACAAAGACTTGTCACCAACAAAAATGAAGACCACTATGCATTGGACATAAATGCAATTCGAAGTGATATAACAGCAACTACAGGAACTCGACTACAAGAGCAAGCTTCAAACACCCACATATATGAAGTACACTTGAACAAAATGAACAAGTGGAGCATCTGTGTAAACTGGGCAACATGGACTGCAACAATCAAACAATGACACAGCTACACGATATCACAATATCAAGTTCAGGTGACATCAACCAAACAGTGGCAAATGAAGTACAGTATACAACTACAAGCCCAAGTCACGATGGAGCTACAGGAATGCATTCAAGACCACTACCATGACTCGAGTACATGCTACAACATCATGAAGGAAACAGACCACAAAAGTGTTTGAAAACGCAGCAAATACTCGAGACAGAAACAACTGAACAATGAACTCGAACAGCAACATTGAAAAGTAAGGAACCAGCTACAAAAACTGATGTTAAAGTCGAACACAGATAAAAATGAAACCACAGCAATCAAATGCCAACATAGCTGCAGTATGCATATATGAAGTGACTCTAAACAGATAACCAGTGTTCAAGACCAAGGTACAAGTCGAAGAAGTCAAAAATCAAAATGGCCAAAGTCCACAGAATGATGAACAAAGCCACAAGATAACCAGTAACCAAGCTTCACAATGAACCAGTGGCCATAGACACAAAACTAACAAAGTGCAACAGACACAACAATGAAGACTCAGGCAAATGTCCAGCAACATGAATGGAATCAATATATGCAGACTACACAGCAAAGTCATGTAACAGTTTTTTTTAAAACAAAGTCAAAATTTTACAAGTTCAAATCAAATGGCTGGAGTAAACATGATCAGTGAAGACCGAGTTCAACATCATGTGGTAATCAAGGTGTCAAGCCAAGTCAAGATGATCAACGACCAGTTCAAAGTCAGAAGTCGCAGTCAAAATCGAGGTAGCAAAGGTAGTTGACCAAGTTAAAAATCAAGCCGTGGTCATCACGATATCAAATCAATGGCGTGGGATTCAAGCAACAATAAATATACATTTTTGGACAAGTCAAAATCATCTCAATCATCAATACAAAATCAAGCGGCCAGAAAAATCAGTTGATAAATTCAAATAGAGTATATATGACGCAAATCTAGGGTTACAAACCCTATATAAATTGATATCATCATCGGCAATCAAAAGTATCGAATTCAAGCAAGCATAAAATCAGTAAAGCAAAAGCATATAATTACATACTGAAGCAAGCAAAGAATTCGATCAACGAAGAGCCGTGAGCAAAACAGTGAGGCAAACGATCGACGAAAGCAAGCAACGAGAAAACATATATTCGATCGAACAAAAGTCAGCTCTTCGCATAACCCTAGTTTGGATCGAAGAAAACAAAGCCCTAATTTGCACAGACAAGAACAAGCAGCCATTATCTCAAAGAGGAACGAGCCGATAGAAGATAAAGGAAAAGAAAGCGTGGGCCGGCCTTTTGTTTTAGATTAGGGGTTTTAAAAATTATAATAAGGGTTTTATTTTAAATTAGGGTTATTTTAATTTTTAATTGTTTTTAATTGTATTTTCTTTTTTAAACCGTTTATTTTTCTAGTCGTGTGACTAGGGGAGAAGCTACGTGGCGTAGCTTGAGAATTCGCAACTCGGTCGTTGAGTTGTGGCAAGGTTTTGAGCGTAGAGTTAGATTAGTCAATAGCGGGTATAGCGAGTTTACGTGTGTAAGCGAGGGACTATCTAATTTCTAGTAGAAACCTTGGGGGCAGCATGTAGCAGGGTTTTGCCGAAGCTGGGTAAATTCTGTGTTGTTCTGTTTTTTCTGTTATTTATATTCTGTGATATCTGTGCTGCTATTCTGTGATCTGCATTGAATATTTTATAAGCTTCCGCGATTAATTTTTATCATTTACACTATCACCCTATTCACCCCCCCTCTAGGGTGAAATCGATCCTACAAGTGGTATCATAGCAAGGTCTAGAAGTCAACATTTGTTTTAAAAATTCGATTTTTTTTGAAAAAATCAGTTTTGTTTTTAAAAAATTTGAATTTTTGAAATGGCTTCTTTTAATAATTTTGAGGTTCATTCCAATATTATTCCTTCTATTTTCGATGGAACAGATTTTTTGAATTGGAAATTGAAAATGGAATTTTATTTAAAATCTGTTAATATTAAATGTTGGGATATTATTGAAATGGGTGTGACATAACAGATAAGAAAATTATCTCGATTAATGCTCTTGCTATGCATATATTATATTCTCATATTAATCAAGATAATTTTAATTTCATTTCTCATTGTGAAAATGCACAGGAAATCTGGAATACTTTCGATGCAATATATGGTGCAAAAGTCAACAGCAATGAGAAGTCCTCCACAACTGACTCAGTTAAAGAAATGTGCTTAACAGGATTGGTAAATAGCAGTTGTGATGAGGATGATGATGATGGAGCAGCCGAGCTGGCATTAATAATGAAGAAATTCAAAAGGTGGAATCACAAATACGGAAAGCCAGCTCTAAATAAAAATTTAAAAAGCAGAATAATCAAAGCACTTGACTACTCAGAAGAACAGGAGATCATCTGTCATAAGTGCAACCAACCCAGACCCATCAAGCCCAATTGTCCTCAAAATCAACGCGACTTTAAAAAGAAATCAAAAAGGAAAAGTTTTGCAGCCACGTGGAATACAAGTGATGAAGATAATCAAAGTTCTAGCAATGAGAGTGAGAAAGCAGATATGTGCCTTCAAGGGAATATTACTGATAGCGACGATGACGAGCCAAGCGAGGTATCAAAACTCACTCACTCTGAATTACTTATTTATTTCCACGAAGTAAATGGCTGTTTTGAACGATTTAGGGAAAAATATGCTAAACTTGCATCTCAAAAGGATACTTTGATAGAATGCAATGAACAACTTGATCAATTAGTTAAGAACTATCAACGTAGGATCCCTAAGTGTGATAAGTGTCCAACATTCGAAAAAGAAATTAAAAAATCAAAAATCAATATTAAAACACTTGAAAATGAAATTCTGATTTTAAAAGAGAATGAAAATACTAGGAGAGAGAATTCTATTAAAAAGTGCACACAGTTGTTAAACGAAAATGAATCTCTCAAAACACAAGTCCAACAATTGTCAACGACTTTAGATAAATTTTCAAAAAGTGAAAAATCGTTGAATATGCTATTAGGAAAGCAAACGGTTAATTCGGTTAGACAAGGACTTGGATATAACAATTCGAAAATTGTTGAAAACAATATTAATCAAGTTAATTCTATGTGCACAATTTGTAGAAAATTTGGACACGATCACAATAATTGTTGGTATAGACCCAAACATGTGAAAACTATACCGATTTGGGTTCCAAAAGGCACAAATATAAAATCTCTCAAAGTTAAACAAATTTGGGTGCCGAAGGGAACAATTATAAATAGTTTTGGGTCTACACAAAATTATTTTTCAAAATTTTCTGCCACTAACAACCATGGACCTATAAAAACAAATAGGTCACAAAAATCTTTCATCGTGTAGGTGTGGTGGCGGGCTAAGGAACAACAATAGTGTTCTCTGGATTTTTGGCTGTTCCAGAAACACAACGGATGACGAAGCAAAGTTCCTTAGCCTAGTATAAAGGTGACAGAATCACAACGGACAACAACGAAAAATATCGTAAAGGTAAAACAGGTAATGGTATACTTATTTGAATGATATATTAAATGTGATAATCTGCACCATATTCTGAATTAAAATCAGCCAATAATGAGATGATGAAAAGATGGTGATTTTGACTTTGACTTATTCAACATAGTTGGCCAATTATATTTTATATGCCAAAACACTACAAATTCTTGAAATACTTCATACAAATTAAATTGGAAAAATGATGATGTTTTGGTATTAGGAAATTCATTGATTGTTGATAATACATTTGGCTAACTCTTTATTCACGGTTTTCGATTATTTACACGGCTTCAATTCAGATTCAAAAGAATGTCATTTAAATTGTTGTTAAAATTGAATTTAAAATTTTTGGTGCATACTTCATGTTTTGGTCTATAAAATTCAATTGATGATAATTTTGAGTGAAAGAGAAATTCAGATGCAGATTACACTGGTAATCTAGTTGATAGAAAAATTACTAGTGAAACGTGATTTTTGTTGAGATATTTAGTAACTGCATCGTTTTTCAAAGAAAATATCTGCATATTTTTCATTTCAAATAATTTTCAAATAGCAGAAAATTTTCTTTTAAAACCCCCTCGAGAAAATCATTTTTGACCATATTTTCAGATTAGTCATTTTGAAAAATTAATTTCATAATTATTTTTGAATTTGATTTTAAACGACTATTTTGACTAATCTGACTCCCAAATGATTATCGAAAAGAAAAATAGTGATTGAAAAAGTGACGAGTGTTAATATTGATCAAATATTATGACTTGAGACGGTATAATTAATAAATTTCTTTAGAAATTTAAACAAGAGTTATAAAACTGTTTGTTTGTAAAAATTCCATGACCATCTCTATATATATCATATTTCTAACAACCATCACTCATCAAAATTCTATATAGTTTGTCGATATGTGGTACTTTAAACAGGAATCGTTCGTTTTTCATTTTCACATTTTTAAAAAAAAACAAAAATAAATAAATAAATAAATAAATACCAAAGTATTCACTCTCATTTAAAAGTCCTCGCGGTTATGCATGGGTGAATTACTTGGAATTTGTTATGTGCTTCCATGCTCATTTAAAAGTCCTCGCGGTTATGCATGTATGGAACGCATATCAAAAGTTAATTTTTAAAATAAACAAGTTGATTCTAATCCCATTTAAAAGTCCTCACGGTTATGCGTGGTTAGAAGATACTTGAATTCATTTTTTTAAAACAAAATTGGAATACTACTAATCTCATTTAAAAGTCCTAACGGTTAAGCATGGTTAGTAGATATTCAAATTCCTGATATAATATACCACAAATAGACATAACTATATGGTTTTATTTGATGAAATCATTCCTATCATTCTAAAGTGGAATATGCGTCAATTAAAGTATTTATGATTTTTGTTTGACTTTTTATCGAAATTTAATATTTATATTCAATTGAGTTTTAATGTTGGATTGATATCGATTACTTTATCTCTATTTTCTCTAACGCTATTATTCTTTTGCTGATAACAAAAGGGGGAGAGAAAAGTTAAGATTTTGTCAAATAAAATCAAGCAAAGGTCGAATAATTTTCTATTTGCATCTAGGATCATTTGCATATTTTTATTTGTATGCATATATGTAGGGGGGGCATCGTATAGAGAGGAAGCATTTAAATAGGGGGAGCAATTAGGACATAAGAGCAATTAGGATATATCAATGATCAAATACATTTAACATATTCAAAATCTTAAATATATGTTTGTTATCATCAAAAGGGGGAGATTGTTGAATATGCGCTTATATGATTTTTGTTTGATGATAACAAACATATATACATTCGTTTAAATGTATTTGTTAATGTACTATTTTATTTTTCACAGATTAAATAAATATTTGATGATTAAAATTAAATACACAGAATTTGAATTCAAATGAATATTTTATTCAAATAAATATTTATTACATTTTTGAATAGTACAATTTCAAGCTCTCACTATAACTATACAACTTTGATTACAATTACATTACATTTCATATTTACAGTTCACCTCACTACATATCACTCACACTCATATTTCTATCTTCAACTGCATTCCAGTTTGAATCCAGCATCTGAGAGATCTGCAAAAATATAAACTAACGCAGTAAAATTGAAAAAGAAATATTTTTGCAACATAAAATAAAATATGATTTTTGAAAATATTATTTGCCTCAGTTATTTGGGTTGTTCGTCATCATTCATATTTGAATTCGTCATACACGAACAACTTGTGACATACACAGTGTATCACTGTATATGCGACAAGGCCGTGCACACCGATATACACTTGATAATGCTACAGGGACAGGTGAGCACCAGGTCAAACCCAAATAAAACTGGATTCAACTCAGGTGCAAATCAAAAAGTACACATGAATACTATGTTCAAACATGACATTGCCTCGCCAACTCGTGTGCGCGGCCAACAAGAGTAAGTGTGCAAGTGCAAATCACAAAGAACAAGTGAATAGCAACATGCAAACAACTCTGTGCACATTGATACATAATCAGTACACAAACAACAAGCTGCAGTAAAGCATGAACATGTGTGGACAATGAAAACCAAAGCCATCAAGTCAGAGACAACATTCAAGCCAAATGAAGTACATCAAAGAAACAAGTCTCGACCAAATTCAGTAAGCAATGAAAGCTACATGAAGGCAACATGAAGCAATGTCGAGCTCAGTACAACACAGTAGTGTACATAAATACTGCAACTACACAGACCAAACATATGCACAGTGCAGATCACAAAGACTTGTCACCAACAAAAATGAAGACCACTATGCATTGGACATAAATGCAATTCGAAGTGATATAACAGCAACTACAGGAACTCGACTACAAGAGCAAGCTTCAAACACCCACATATATAAAGTACACTTGAACAAAATGAACAAGTGGAGCATCTGTGTAAACTGGGTAACATGGACTGCAACATTCAAACAATGACACAACTACACGATATCACAATATCAAGTTCAGGTGACATCAACCAAACAGTGGCAAATGAAGTACAGTATACAACTACAAGCCCAAGTCACGATGGAGCTACAGGAATGCATTCAAGACCACTACCATGACTCGAGTACATGCTACAACATCATGAAGGAACCAGACCACAAAAGTGTTTGAAAATGCAGCAAACACTCGAGACAGAAACAACTGAACAATGAACTCGAACAGCAACATTGAAAAGTAAGGAACTAGCTACAAAAACTGATGTCAAAGTCGAACACAGATAAAAATGAAGCCACAGCAATCAGATGCCAACATAGCTGCAGTATGCATATATGAAGTGACTCTAAACAATAACCAGTGTTCAAGACCAAGGTACAAGTCGAAGAAGTCAAAAATCAAAATGGCCAAAGTACACAGAATGATGAACAAAGCCACAAGATTACCAGTAACTAAGCTTCACAATGAACCAGTGGCCATAGACACAAAACTAACAAAGTGCAACAGACACAACAATGAAGACTCAGGCAAATATCCAGCAACATGAATGGAATCAATATGTGCAGACTACACAGCAAAGTCATGTAACAGTTTTTTTTTAAAACAAAGTCAAAAATTTACAAGTTCAAATCAAATAGCTGAAGTAAACATGATCAGTGAAGACCGAGTTCAACATCAAGTGGTAATCAAGGTGTCAAGCCAAGTCAAGATGATCAACGACCAGTTCAAAGTCAGAAGTCGCAGTCAAAATCGAGGTAGCAAAGGTAATTGACCAAGTTAAAAATCAAGCCGTGGTCATCACGATATCAAATCAATGCCGTGGGATTCAACCAACAATAAATATACATTTTTGGACAAGTCAAAATCATCTCAATCATCAATACAAAATCAAGCGGCCAGAGAAATCAGTTGACAAATTCAAATAGAGAATATACGACGCAGATCTAGGGTTACAAACCCTATATAAATTGATATCATCATCGGCAATCAAAAGTATCGAATTCAATCAAGCATAAAATCAGTAAAGCAAAAGCATATAATTACATACCGAAGCAAGCAAAGAATTCGATCAACGAAGAGCCGTGAGCAAAACAGTGAGGCAAACGATCGACGAAAGCAAGCAACGAGAAAACATATATTCGATCGAACAAAAGTCAGCTCTTCGAATAACCCTAGTTTGGAGCGAAGAAAACAAAGCCCTAATTTGCACAGACAAGAACAAGCCGCCATTATCTCAAAGAGGAACGGGCCGATAGAAGATAAAGGAAAAGAAAGCGTGGGCCGGCCTTTTGTTTTAGATTAGGGGTTTTAAAAATTATAATAAGGGTTTTATTTTAAATTAGGGTTATTTTAATTTTTAATTGTTTTTAATTGTATTTTCTTTTTTAAACCGTTTATTTTTCTAGTCGTGTGATTAGGGGACAAGCTACGTGGCGTAGCTTGAGAATTCGCAACACGGTGGTTGAGTTGTGGCAAGGTTTGAGCGTATAGTTAGATTAGTCAATAGCGGGTATAGCGAGTTTACATGTGTAAGCGAGGGACTATCTAATTTCTAGTAGAAACCTTGGGGGCAGCACGTAGGCAGGGTTTTGCCGAAGCTAGGTAAATTCTGTGTTGTTCTGTTTTTTCTGTTATTTATATTCTGCGATATCTGTAATGCTATTATGTGATCTGAATTGAATATTTTATAAGCTTCCGCGATTAATTTTTATAATTTACACTATCACCCTATTCACCCCCTCTCTAGGGTGAAATCAATCCTACACAGATAACATTCGTAAGGAAGAAAATAATATTAAGAAATTATTAGATACAATAATTTTTCACAATATTGAACCATCTTTAATCATTGAAACTTCGAAAGAAGAGATGCAAAAATTTGATACATAATGCAAAACCGCTAATGATTTTTTAAGCAGATTTTTCTTGTTATTCCTTCTTGGTAGCTATAAATTTGTACACAATATGTAAAATAATAAATTTTGTACTTGAATGATTATTATATTGGGTGAATTTTGTATCCTATTTACTAAATTTCTTGAACTGTTAGAGGTGCATAACTAGCTTTTGATGCCATACTATGTATAGCCATTGATTGAGCACCAATTCATCTTCTCAACATAATATTTGTTATTAAAACTTGAAATCTATTTAGATAAAAAGATTAATAATTCATTTGACCATTAGTTTGGAAGAACCCTTCCTTTTAATAAATTAGAAATTCGATTAATAATGAATACTCTTTTTACTAATAAATTCAAACTCTATTCTAGGAGAACTTGATTAAGCATTTTGAGGAATGGAACATTTTACCACCTTCATCTTTTGGCTTTATCACTTAGAATTTTGAAGCTTGAAGTTTTAATCTCGAAGGAGTATATATTTAGAAATTTTTCTGATAATGATATGTATTGAAGACCACAAATTCTTTTAGCAATAACTAGAAATCCATTCAGCAATAATTTGGATGGAAACCAGAAATCCATTTTGACAATAATGATTTGAATAGAAGACCAAAAAAACCATACTGGCAATAGAGATTTGAATAGAAGAGAGGAAAAACCATCTGTTAATAATATCATTTGAATTGAAGACCAAAATATTATCTGGTAATACTGAATAGAAGATCAAAAAAAGAGCTAGAAATCTGATCATTAACAGAGATTCCCGTTACTTAACAATTTGAACATCAATAGAGGTTCCCTTACTTGGTAATTTGAATTCTCGTATAGAAACCGTAGATTGAAGATTGATTTGATATTTCAAAAGATGAAGTCCCGGGATCTGGTAATAAGTCACAGTTTCTTAGATGTCACCACTTGACATTGAAATCCTATCTTCCAGGTGGTAAGGCAACTTTTGATCCTTCCTTTGGAGGTTGTTCTCACCTTTCCTTGTTGTAAAACGACATTCATTTGGCCGTACTTCCTCTTAGAAGATTTTTTTAGGTTTTAACTGATCTTCCTCATGAAGACTACCACGATCCTTCTTTAAAATAGGGTTTGATTCATTTTTGAATTTGATTGATCTTCCTCTAGAAGACTGCCACAATCATTCTTTAGGATTGAGTTTGATTTTCTTTTGTATTTGATCCTCATCTATAAGACCACCTTAATCCTTCTTTAGGGTTGAGTTCGAGTGTCTTTTGTCTTTGATCTTCCTTTAGAAGATTGCCCCCTACTACTCTTTAGGTAGTGATTTAGGCTTTGATTGATTTCATTGTTTCCATCATTAGGTAATGATCTCAACTTGAATTGAACCCATTATCACTCTTTTATACGATGATTTTGCTCTTTTGTCTGGTGCATTTGGTTTGTTATCTTAAGCAGAACCAAACCCTCACCCGGCCTTCCTCTAGGAGGAGCTTCGGCCGGACCTTATAGACGGGACTAAAGGCTTGTTTGGTGCTTTGGCCAAGCCATATTAGGCAAAACCAAAGACTTACTCCTCCCTCCCTTTACTACTCATTACTGCCATCCAGTTTGCCTCCTGAGCTCCAGAACGTCCCTACCTGAAAATCTGTAATACTCGGTCTGACTCGAGCATTACAACAAAGTAACACCCGGGTCAGGCTGGAAACCAGCGTGAGTAAACCCAACTAACATGGAATGCAAAAGTTTACAACCCATATAAACCCGGGTAACTTATAACAATTTCCACTTCATAAGTTGTTATAGACATCACTTATTCCACACATCAATTTCTAAGTGCCAGAACTTAGATTTTATGGTCCAATTCACTTAAAATCATTCCAATATACCCTATTGATTCCACGTATCAATTTGTAAAGAATCGAAGTGATTTCGGTTATTAACTAATACCCGACTCCGGTCTCTTCGAATTCAATGTTATTAATTTACCTTCCCTTTTCACAATAATCACATCTATCCTTGATTAAGTTCTCAGATTCATGAACTTATAATCACTTACATTGATTAAAATCCTAGAATTAATCATGTTCATAAATTTACTAACCCTCCATAAATTTTGTTACACTAATTAAACAAGTAATTAATCCTCAATTAAGTAATTACCAATAATTACCCCTTTTGATTTATGATATTAAGTAATTTTTCTTCGATTGCTTTTATTAGTAAATTCTATTAACTACATTGATTAATTACCTTAATCAATCATTGATTATTCCAAATTATTAATTACTCTAGAATTAATTAACCTT
Organism: Allium cepa; assembly: GCA_030765085.1. NCBI lineage: Eukaryota > Viridiplantae > Streptophyta > Magnoliopsida > Asparagales > Amaryllidaceae > Allium > Allium cepa. Next base: position 951,360,928 of record CM060941.1, on the reverse strand, counting down.
TAATTGATTATATTATATTAATTGTTCACAATCGTTACTACTCATCTTAATTAACTTCTTAGTTTCCATTTACAAACTCACTAAATTATCTTGAAGTTAAATTATCATTAACTGTTAAAACAACACCTTTATTTAAAATATCGATTTAAGTGAAATAAAAAAAATTATGTTATCTTTAACACCTGAAACATAAGCAATTATACCCGAGGAAAACCAAGCATTACTCAACAATACCCGAGTGTCCTTGGCTCTTCTGACATTTTTTTTAACTTTACATTTGTATGTACAATTTCAGCTTATGTTACAAGCATATCCAAATTACTTAATTCTTGCTTTTATTTACATTTGTATTTTATATTTTGACTATCAAGATTTGAATTATATTCAATATGGTGTACTTATATTTAATACCCATCTTTTCTATGGTCTTATACCGCATCCTCGATTAATTCTTCTGTGTGAACATACTTCTTTAAAGTAATTTACTTAGTATACTCAACCACCATGAAAAGAAACCCATCAAATTGTTTATCAAATCGAAGATAAAAATCTAACAAGTAAGGCATTTTCTTAGAAACAAACATGTTCATTTCGCGCAGAAATTTAACCCGAGCTTGCACCTCAAATTCATATATATAGATGGTCGAATTTTAAAAAGTGATACAAATGAAAGTTATAGGCCTTTTCGTTAGCTTTACATAATGACCAAGATCATCGAATTTTTGTCAACGGTTCAAAAGTTATGACAATTTTACTAAAAACATTAAGCTTAGCCTGAACTTATGCATTTGTAGGACAGCGACCAACAATTGCAATTTTAGCATAGAAAACATCGAAATCAGGCAAAATGAATGAAGCAAAAGTTAGAGCTTAGTTTCTAAACTTTTCGAAACATTAAAAATTACCGAATTCCGATAATAATTGTAAAAGTTATGGATAAAACAATTCTGAGATTTGAATTCCACAACTTCTGTCATTTTGTCTCGGGACAGCGATAAACAATTATAATTTTGGCCAAGATAACATCGAAATTTTGGAAAACTTAAAACTTTTAGAACAAAGTCTAAGCTTTATGGAACATCTAAATTTATCGAAATTGTTGAGGAACGAAGAAGTTATGGCCAATTTAGTTTCAGCCTTAGGCACAAAGCTAATATTGGTTTTGCTCTCGGGATTACAGTAGAAAAATTCAATTTTTACATTGCTAACATCCAAATTACAGAAAACACAAAACATAAAAGTTGTAGCACATGAAATAAGCTTTCTATAACATCCAAGAAATCGAAATTTCATTAAGAATTTAGAAAGCTATGGTCAAATTACTAAGCTGCATTTTTGATAGAACCGAGCCACTTTTACTTACTACTATCATCTCTTCAATAATAACATGAATACTAGAAATTTAAATAGTTTTTCTCACCTTACACTTGTGTATTTGACTTGACTCTTTTTTCTTAGCTTTCTCCAAGCTTTTTCACTTTATCCTACTTTTTTTCCTTGTGAAAAAAAGAAAAATAAGTGAACATTTCCACCCTTTATATAGTAATTTTCAATGCTAGTTTGGTAATTTTAGTTTTGGACACTTGTCTAGTTCTCTTTGCACAAGCTTTAGAATGTTGACACATGTCTACTTAGGTGTCTTAAGATATTTCTACTCATGGACACCTAATGGGCTTATGTGTCACTATTTTATTTAATCTTGTGACACATGTCCTTCATTTTTTTATGCAAGCTTTATTGCATGACACATACCTTATTTAGTAATCATTTAAGGTGTTGTAGAAGTGTACAGCAAAGTGATATACGTGTCATAATTATATTTCATCTTAAGATAGGTGTATGGTCCATATTATGCCACTTGTCTTTACCATGTCATGCCACTTATCTTATACTTATGAATGTATACATACTTATACCTTTTGTATTATTTAAAAGCATACATATATAAATAAAATAGAGATGGTGTAGATAGTATATTTTCAAAACCGAACAAATCACCTTTAAATTAAATTTCAATCATTCTATTATCTTCAGTATCATCATTATAAATTTTATAAGCCTTCAAATTATTTTAAACAGGCTTAGAAATTTCAGATTCAACAATTTACCCAATTTCAATTATTAAATACAATATTTAAACTATATAATTCAATGATTTAATTTTCAAGAAAATACTTATATCTCAAATTCACGTTAAAATTAACTTTTAAATGTTTAAAATTAATTCAATTATCTCATTCTACATTGTTAAAAATTCTGAGTCGTCACATTCCTCCCCCCTTAAAAGAATTTCGTCCCCGAAATTACTAGTTAGGAAGAATAGACTAATACCCGTTTACCTTTTCCCCAAAATTCACAATTCAACACTCTACCAACTACCTTTTATTAAAAGCCCACTATCACCTTAACTAATTTCCTAAAACCTTCTATAGTTTCAAACAACACCCCTTTGCTCAATCATCTAAATTTCAATTTTAAATCAAATTTTGAATTATCAAAATTTTCTCAAAATTTTTCTAACTCTCTAAATTTTAGACAATTTTTTCTAGCGTCTCCTTTGCGAGGCTAGCTCGGTACAACTACGAAAGGCCTCTACGGGCTTCTAAATTCCAAAAGAAAACAAAACGCTAAGTGGCTAAATCAAAAACCCAATCCAATTTCATACATAAATTTAAATACATACCTTTTTGTCGGACAATTCACATTTATCTTTTGGAATCAAATCCAATTTATTTTCCCTTTAATACCTACATATCTTACTTAGCAACAATATTCAATCGCAACCTTTCAAATTATTTTATACAACTCTTTACAGAAGTTTTCACATCTACTTCTATGCAAATTAGTTTTTCCCGTTTTCATACGAATTCAATTTATTTTCAATTTTGAATATTGGATTTTAACTTCCATTTATAATTGATTCATATTAGTTTCATCTACTAATTTATTTTAATTTCCAATTGGTGATCGTTTCGTCGCTAAAGAAAAATTTTCAAAAATCTTCAAAAATTTTCTAACTCCCAAAATTTTCGGAAAATTTTGGCGGAGTCTCCTTTGTAAGGAGGAGCTTTTGCAATTTGACAATAGATATAAATATGTATACATCGACCCACACGGTCGGAAAAAGCAAAAACAGCTCATATTTCCTATTTATTGTGTAGGCGTACCTTTATTTAGTATTTTAAGCAAGAAGCTTATAGATTTAAGCAATTAGCGCAATCCAAACCAACCAAACAGTCTTCAAGTACCTGTATATCTCAATTAAAATATGTAAGTGCCACATATAGAAATTCTATTAGCATTTCACTTACTTTTAAAGGCTAAACACAAGCATTTCAAAAGCAACAAACACCAAACGCTTACCATAAGCGATTTATATAATTTAAAGTTAATCCAATTGCTTCCAACCAAATTTATATGCCATTACATTCAATTTTAATGGTTTACAATGCAATTGCTTACATTCAATTTATTTGTAAGCAAAACAAACTCCTATTCATATCAAATGATTCAAAAAGCAATTATATTTTCTTCCACTAATTCATAGAAGTTAATTAAATCTCGTTTACGTTAAACGACAATCATTTCTACGCAATTTGATAATATCCATGTGAATAAATAATTACTTAAGTTTTATAACCAATTAAAATTGATTGCAACTCAATTTTATTTATTTCAATTCCTTTTTAATTTATTCACAATCATTTTATTTAGCTCGACATATTCCATGCTTGTGTACTATTAACCATTCCCAAATTAATTTAAACCGAGCTTTTATTTAATGGCTTTTACCCTTATTCGAAGGCAAGCTTCCTTAAATTTAAACTTAAGTTACTTTACTTTAATTTATTCCAACATCAAACTTAAGTTTACTTCTATTTGATTCTCATTTAATCAAATTCCATTAGACTCAGTTAGCCCACCATTTCATTTTAATTCACCTCCATAATTTATCAAAATAATATCCAAGCGTATACTTAACTCATTTATACTTCAAATCAATATGCCACTGAACTTAATTCATCTGATAATCCAATTTCAATCACAACCTTGATTTAGTTTTTTTTTTTATTCAATCAGACTTCGTCCATTTATTATTTAATTCCATTAACTCATTTTATATTTCAATTTCTTAATTCATTTGCGAATTTATTTTATTTATACAAAGCCATTCTCAATTTACTTGCAACTTTCGTTAAATATTATTCATATCACGTTTGAATTTTATTTGTAATTCAAACCATCACTTTTCCAATCCAACTCTATTTTATTTCTACAACATCTCTTCTTATTTAATTCATTATCAAATCCAAGTCGAATTCTATTGACAAATTCGAATTCATTTCCAAACTCCATTATTAATTTACAATCCATTTGTTTAAATCGAGTTAAATTTTATTAACATACTTTATCAAATAATTATTCATTAGCTTACTTCCAACTTTTATTACAAAGAAAATTACTTCATTAAATTTTCCTGAGTTCAAAGTTATTTTTATAATTCCAGTTTGGAGTTTTCCTTTTATTCTCCCAAAATTTCAACACTTCTATTTTAAAATTTTAGAAATGCTTTTAAACCCACCTCATACTATTAAAATAGTTTTTATAAAAATATTTCTTATAACTTGATGTCTCATCCAGTCCATCCTTGTTCTCACAGAAATTCAGTCATACGTTGATCAGGCGTAGGACTGAAAATCTATAAGTACTTGGTAAACCCCTTTGCAACATCCAGTGAAAATACTTGGAAAATAATTTTATTGAAAATATAGGAAACGGTTTTCGAAAATAGAGGAAATATCTTTGGTGACAATGCTATGAAAATCATCACCCCATCTATGGTCACAGTTACATTCCAGGGTTACGTTGCCGTCGCAGCAAAAGTCCATGCAACTGCAGGCTCTCCGCGGCCTCTCGATTACGCCATGGAACCCATACAACAGATCACAGTTATATCCAGGGTTACGTTGCCGTCACAGCAAAAGTCTATGTAACTGCAGGCTGTCAGCGGCCTCTGATTTTCGCTGTCGAAATGAAACCTCTCCACTCCTACATAGGTCGCAGTCTGCCGATATAAAATCAAACACAGACTTTTGGCTCTCAGTGTAACACACGACTTTCGCTATGTTATACCATAGGTCGCAGTTACATCCTGGGTTACGTTGCCATCGCAGCAAAAGTCCATGTAACTATTGTCTCTCAGCGGCACACACGACTTACACTATGGTATACTCAACTCATAATCCTCAGGAACTAGTTTTGTCCGGACTCCTCACCGGATCAACTTTAGAACCCCCCCCCCTTGGGGCTCAAGGCAGCACCACCCGGTGGCACTCCTGAGAAGTTCATTCCAAGGGAGTGCCTTATTCCCAGAGCCATCATCAAAACACTTTATACTATACACATATAGTATCTTTCAAATCATACACCTAGTATGAATTTTATCAAAGCTCCTTTAAACAAAATTGATTATCCCAAAATCGATAATTCTCAAAATAGGCTTTCCAAATTCCATATGATGATTTTACCCAAAAATCAAAAGCCATTCCAAATCCAAAGGTTCCCAAAACCCTTTCCAAAATCCTCATAAGATCCTTTATATATATATATATATATATATAATTTTTAAAACTTTGGATCACTTTAAACTCGTATAAAATTCCTTTTATACTTCAAACACTTCCAAAATCCTTTTTCTTCCAACAATAGATTCAACAAGGGGAGAATATATAACAAAGATATAACTTTGTTTACCCAAAATCAAATATTCAAATTTGATTACTCTTTCCAATACAAATTTCCTTTCTATTCACATTCACCTAAAATTTCATTCACTTATTTACATTTGCCTTAATCCCTATTTGGATTATTACCTCAATTCTTATCCCAGTTGGGTATTTAATCAATAACAGTTTGAACTCTGACCAGTTTATATTTAGAAAACAGCTTAAAAAATTTAAAAATAGAGAAGTAGTTGAAAAATAATTATTGGTTTACAAAATATCTATAAAATAGTTGGAAACTAGCTAAATAGTTATTGAAATCTTAGATAATTGCAAAATAGTTGTAAAATAATAATTAAGTCGTAACTTAGTTGAAAAAAAATAGTAGCTAGTTTAGAAAATAGTTGAAAAATGGTTAAATAGGTCCAAAAATAATTGTAAAACAAGTATAAAATAATTTGGCTTTAAGAAAGAAGGGTTATATATATTTAATAACTTGGAAAAATAAGTTTATATTAAACCAATTTATATTGAAAACAATCCAGAGTCAAAACTGTTCACTGCCCCAACATTTCAATTTAAATTTCCACTCCCATTTAAAATTGACCCAATTCCAAATTGAATAATCCTCAATTTCTATTGAAATTGATTTAAACCCAATTCAAGTTGAATTGATTCTCAATTTCCTTCCAACTTCAAATCAAATTCCGTTTGATCTTTAAACTTGTACAACTTTAATTACAATTTCTATCTTACAATTTCTATTTATAATCAATTACATTCACATTTTGCTTTTAACTCGGAATTATACATTTTATTTAGCCAATATATTTTTCCTTAAACATTTTAAATCAAGATTCCAGAGTTTAAACAAATTTTCAAGATTTCAATATTACCTTAGAATTCAACTATATCCAAAATTCTTTGGCAAATTCAATTATCCTTTTGAATTTCAAAACCAAACCCAGTTCACAAACAACTCCAACTTGAAACAATTTGGTAACAATTTCTCTTCTAGAAACTAGAAAATGAACATCGATGATGCTGCAGTCATCACCGACGTTATTTTCCAGTGACCGAAAGAGTTCAATGCTTTTATCTCTTTAAAAACATTTCCAAATATTTTTAATTTCAAATCTCCCTAATTTCAAATTCAATACACAAATTTTTTTTTTTTGAAATAATACTATTATTTTTCCAAAACCTTTGGAAACCACTTCCAAATCCAAAGGAATTTTAAATTTTCCCAAGAATTCCAAATTCCCAATCCATCCAATTCATATTTAAACATTACTCTGGAATTTTCATCATACTTTATTTTCAAATATTCTCTGGAATTCTATTTCAAATTATAATCTCATTTATTATGAAGTTTATTTCAATTTATAAATTATATTCACAATCTATAGTTCAAATTCCATTTTGTCATATAAATTTATTCTTCAACTTTGGTTATAAGTTTCAATTTGATCGTATTTTATATTACTTCTTAACTTAATTCCAATAACTTAACAACCAATCACCTAAATATTCATTAGAAGGGAATATTGCTTTATATATAAAATATATCCTTATGCAAATTCAATTAAAATCTTCATAAGAAAATAACAAGTACGCCCTCATATATATGTACAAACTCATTCTAGAGTACCACGGACTCTATTCAATGAGTAATCCCCACCAGAGCCAAGGTTCTCGCTTAACCTTCAGCTCTGATACCAAATGTAACGACCCGAAATTTTCGAAGCCGAAAATTCCAGATAGTTATGAAAAAGAAGAAAGAGATAGAAGAAGAAGAAGAGAAACACCAAACATCTCACATTCGCAGCGGATAAAATATAATAAATAATAAATGTCTACAAAAGAATACTATATCTGTTGATTACATTTAATATACATCAGAGTTCCACACATATACAGTTACTGAATAAATACAAGTATCATGTCTCAGATTAACGAATATATAAATATAGCGGAAATACTCTACTCGTTACTGCCATCCAGTTTGCCTCCTGAGCTCCAGAACGTCCCTACCTGAAAATCTGTAATACTCGGTCTGACTCGAGCATTACAACAAAGTAACACCCAGGTCAGGCTGGAAACCAGCGTGAGTAAACCCAACTAACATGGAATGCAAAAGTTTAGAACCCATATAAACCCGGGTAACTTATATCAATTTCCACTTCATAAGTTGTTATAGACATCACTTATTCCACGCATCAATTTCTAAGTGCCAGAACTTAGATTTTATGGTCCAATTCACTTAAAATCATTCCAATATACCCTATTGATTCCACGTATCAATTTGTAAAGAATCGAAGTGATTTCGGTTATTAACTAATACCCGACTCCGGTCTCTTCAAATTCAATGTTATTAATTTACCTTCCCTTGTCACAATAATCACATCTATCCTTGATTAAGTTCTCAGATTCATTAACTTATAATCACTTACATTGATTAAAATCCTTGAATTAATCATGTTCATAAATTTACTAACCCTCCATAAATTTTGTTACGCTAATTAAACAAGTAATTAATCCTCAATTAAGTAATTACCAATAATTACCCCTTTTGATTTATGATATTAAGTAATTTTTCTTCGATTGCTTTTATTAGTAAATTCTATTAACTACATTGATTAATTACCTTAATCAATCATTGATTATTCCAAATTATTAATTACTCTAGAATTAATTAACCTTTAATTGATTATATTATATTAATTGTTCACAATGGTTACTTCTCATCTTAATTAACTTCTTAGTTTCCATTAACAAACTCACTAAATTATCTTGAAGTTAAATTATCATTAACTGTTAAAACAACACCTTTATTTAAAATATCGATTTAAGTGAAATAATAAAAAAAAAAATTATGTTACCTTTAACACCTGAAACATAAGCAATTATACCTGAGGAAAACCAAGCATTACTCAACAATACCCGAGTGTCCTCGGCTCTTCTGACATTTTTTTTTAACTTTACATTTGTATGTACAATTTCAGCTTATATTACAATCATATCCAAATTACTTAATTCTTGCTTTTATTTACATTTGTATTTTATATTTTGACTATCAAGATTTGAATTATATTCAATATGGTGTACTTATATTTAATACCCATCTTTTCTATGGTCTTATACCGCATCCTCGATTAATTCTTCTGTGTGAAAATACTTCTTTAAAGTAATTTACTTAGTATACTCAACCACCATGAAAAGAAACCCATCGAATTGTTTATCAAATCTAAGATAAAAATCTAACAAGTAAGGCATTTTCTTAGAAACAACCATGTTCATTTCGGGCAGAAATTTAACCCGAGCTTGCACCTCAAATTCATATATATAGATTGCTGAATTTTAAAAAGTGATACAAACGAAAGTTATAGGCCTTTCCGTTAGATTTCCAGAATGACCAAGATCATCGAATTTGGATCAATGGTTCAAAAGTTATGACCATTTTACTAAAAACATTAAGCTTAGCCTGAACTTATGCATTTGCAGAACAGCGACCAACAATTACAATTTTAGCATAGAAAACATCGAAATCAGGCAAAATAAATAAAGAAAAAGTTGTAGCTTAGTTTCTAAACTTTTCGTAACATTAAAAATTACCGAATTCCGATAATAGTTGTAAAACTTATGGATAAAACAATTCTGAGATTTGAATTCCACAACTTCTGTCATTTTGTCTCGGGACAGCGATAAACAATTATAATTTTGGCCAAGATAACATCGAAATTTTGGAAAACTTAAAACTTTTAGAACAAAGTCTAAGCTTTATGGAACATCTAAATTTATCGAAATCGGTTGAGGAACGAAGAAGTTATGGCCAATTTAGTTTCAGCCTTAGGCACAGAGCTAATATTGGTTTTTGCTCTCGGGATTACAGTAGAAAAATTCAATTTTTACATTGCTAACATCCAAATTACAGAAAACACAAAACATCAAAGTTGTAGCACATGAAATAATCTTTCTATAACATCCAAGAAATCAAAATTTCATTAAGAATTTAGAAAGTTATGGTCAAATAACTAAGCAGCGTTTTTGATAGAACCGAGCCACTTTTACTTACTACTATCATCTCTTCAATAATAACATGAATACTAGAAATTTAAATAGTTTTACTCACCTTACATTTGTGTATTTGACTTGACTCTTTTTCCTTAGCTTTCTCCAAGCTTTTTCACTTTATCCTACTTTTGTTTTTGCTTTGTGAAAAAAAGAAAAATAAGTGAACATTTTCACCCTTTATATAGTAGTTTTCACGGCTAGTTTGGTAATTTTAGTTTTGGACACTTGTCTAATTCTCTTTGCACAAGCTTTAGAATGTTGACACATGTCTACTTAGGTGTCTTAAGATGTTTCTACACATGGACATCTAATGGGCTTATGTGTCACTATTTTATTTAATCTTGTGACACATGTCCTTCATTTTTTTATGCAAGCTTTATTTCATGACACATACCTTATTTAGTAATCATTTAAGCTGTTCTAGAAGTGTACACCAAAGTGATATACGTGTCATAATTCTATTTCATCTTAAGATAGGTGTATGGTCCATATTATGTCACTTGTCTTCATCATGTCATGCCACTTATCCTATACTTATAAATGTATACATACTTATACCTTTTGTATTATTTAAAAGCATACATATATATAAGTAAAATAGAGATAGTGTAGATAGTATATTTTCAAAACCGAAAAAATCAGCTTTAAATTAAATTTCAATCATTCTATTATCTTCAGTATCATCATTATAAATTTTATAAGCCTTCAAATTATTTTAAACAGGCTTAGAAATTTCAGATTCAACAATTTACCCAATTTCAGTTGTTAAATACAATATTTAAACTATATAATTCAATGATTTAATTTTCAAGTAAATACTTATATCTCAAATTCACGTTAAAATTAACTTTTAAATGTTTAAAATTAATTCAATTATCCCATTCTACATTGTTGAAAATTCTAGGTCGTCACACTTACTCTGACCTTCCTCCAAGATGTGCTTTGGCTAGGACCTGTGTTGTTGGATGAAAGGCTATCTTCTCCCCTTATTGCCTTATAGGTAATGATTTAGGTTTTCCTTTTATGAATCCTTTTCATTAAGAATTTCACTTTATTATGAATTCGCCTAAACTTGGCTTACAAACTCATTGAGCTTTCCCTTTCTTAAAAAATCTCCAATCATTCCCTTTAAGGCTCGACATTGATTTGTTTCATGTTTATTCGCTTGATGATATTGGTAATAAGCACCTCTAACGTTCTTTTCATTTTTAAACTGCTTCTTCTTCGAAGGAAAATAATTTAGTTTTCTCTTGGATAGGAGATAGATATGTTCATAAGAAGTAGTGAGAGAATGGATCCACCAATTCTTAGGATATACTGCCTGTTGTTCTTATTTGACTCTCTTGTGGCATCTTAGCATATTAGGATTAACCATAATCTTTCTCTACCGAGCTTTGATTAACACTAGAGGATAATCTATTACCTTTTTACATTTTTGAGCAAACTTATCAAAATCTCATATTACTTCTTCTTCGAAGATTTTCCCCTTGGATTGGAATTGTATGCCATCCTTATCCTTAAGAAATTACTATCTTTCTTCAGTCTCTCTTTCCATAATGCAAAGATTGGAGTTGGCCCTGCATAGAATGAGTTCATGCTCCATTTATCAGGATCATTGGGTATCACTTATTTCTTTCCTTCCATGATTTACAATTCCAGTATCCTTAGCGTTTGTTCTTCATAAAGCCATAGGTCAAAAGTACCTTGTAAAATTAGCCTACTTGCTTGAGGTTTAGAAAATCCTTGTTCAGTAATAGTTATTTTGTAGTCCAATAGGCTATGCTAAATTCAAAAAGTCCATTGTATTCCTTATATGCAATTTAGGGAGAAGTCCTTTATAGGCAAGATAAGGTAAGGAAGGTCGAATATGAAATATGCAGGATTTTGTAGATCCTTTATACCCTACATATGGTGGCCAAAGATAGTTCTTTATTGGGATATGCAAGGAACCAGAGGTTCAAGCCCTCCTTTTGTGCAAAAATGTGAACAATATTATTTGTTAACCTCGAAGTATGCAAAGGAAGTTGGGTCTTTGTTAATGATAGGCTTAGTCAACTTCGTGTTAATCTTAAAGAAGTATACATGAATTCTACTTTTAATCCTCGAGAAGAGAGTTCATGTCATAGAAATTAATCATATCGTATGTATGAGAGTCAGCCAAAGCAGGCCCGGCCCAAAGGGTAGGCGAGCAAGACTTTCGCCTAGGGCAACACCACCGAAGATGGAAAACGGGGCAACAAAATTTTCAGTTGCTGTTAAATATAATTGATTTATCAAAGCAGCAGGTTAAAAAAATCATTAAATGGAAGTGTGGTGCAATGGTTTCCAACTTGTCTTTGGTTTTTTGGCAAAGGTTCGAATCCTGCCATTGCAAATTCTACTTTTCCCTTTCAAATTTTTTAAACTTCGGCTAGGGCAACGTATGTTGTAGGGCCGGCACGGAGCCAAAGTCATATCCTATGCACAAGAGTTAAATATAAGTCAAGAGTCAAGTATCTTTATTGTTATGCTTTGCAATTGTTACTTGTACAAGACCTTATTCACAAAATGGCCACAAGATTATAATAGGCACTAAAATCCCTAAATCGATTTAGGGTTATAAACTTTAAAAATGTAAGGGAGAGAGAAAAGAATGAATCGCACCTAAATGATTGAACTGGGAGTATATTTATAAAGGTTGAATGATGCGGCATGACTGCCATAAGGCACTTCAAGATGCTTGATATTCGACATCATTCATCGTGTTGATGGTATATGGCATCCCCTTATTCATTGATGATTTTTTGTAGGCTATTGATATGCGCCATTAGGCTTGATCAATGATTCATGACATCCACTCTTGCTTTAATGATGTGCAAAATTGTTACCATATGTGCGATACATGATAGTATTTGTGAAAACTGATGATCTTCGACGTGGATGTCATATTGATGACTTGCGACATCCCTTGGGACATGGCACCTTACTCAATAGATTGCATTTCGGCATCCTTTGAAGGTTAGCGATATGGGATATCACCTGATATTCGATATCCTTTGCGAACTGATGGCATACAACAAGCTTCTGTGCACTATTGGCATGTGGCAACTTCCTTTATTTACATTGATGAAAAAGGACATTCCTCATGACCCTCGAGACTCGACATCCCAAACGAGGTTCGTCACTTTTGCTATATTGTTAGCATACGACATCCTTGGGTATATAAATGAATTTTGATATCTTTCTTTACATTGCTATCATTCAATATCCTTTTCGTAGGCCTCATGAAGCTTGGAGTTCTTGCACTTTCTAATATTAACATCAATCCTTATATTAATGAAGTGCAGCATCCTGCCTCATAGATAATCTATGACATCAATGCCTGCAAAACCCGCTTGCTTCGTTGACAATATACGATGTATGTGCTGCTTATGTTGATGTTTTTCGATATCGTCGCTTTCTACTATTTATATTCGACAATCTTATAAATTCAATGTCCTTATGTGACATCCTTTCTTGCATTCTTCCTTGCTTTATTTTCATCATTCTTAACTTCAACATGTTGTGCACGTGCTTTCAACATCTGATATTTCCTTTTATATGCTTTCTTGCCTCCTTTTCGACATCCTTATTTTTGACATGCTTTCATGTTTTCGGCATCAAGGTTTGTAGTAACAATTATTAATCATTAATTAATTATTATTAATTAATAATTAATTATCATTTAATTATTAATTTATAAAATTTAGCATTTAACTAAATTAAAATTTTAGAATTAATAATGCAAATTCAAATTCAATTTCTAATTCAAATTCTAAAAACCGACTACTAATTTTAACCAAAATGCAAACACAATATTACATGGAATTTAACCAAAAATACAATACTAAAATAATGCATAGATCAAAGTCTTCTACAGCAATCAAAGCATCTCTAATTTTGTCACATCTTACAACAATCTATGGTGTATTTTGTAAACCTGCACCACCATGGTTGTGTTGAAGATGTTCACGTAAAATTTCAACGTAACTTCGTGTAACTTCTTTATTAACTATTTTGTCAACATCAAGATTTGTACCATTGTATTTTCGCAGTTTGCAATGACAAACTATGCTTGTTTAGTGAAACTATATGTCGATGTACATAGTAAAATGTTGATCTTTTTTGCAAATACCAATTGTACTTTCCATAGTCAATAAGTCGATTAGAATGATATAATTTGAAAATTAGAATATGCAATTTTGGTACATTTTGGATTTTTTGGAATTTTAGAATGTGATAGCGTCTATTATGGTAAGGTAGTAAATAAACATTTGTAATACTTACCGGGTGGCCGTTGTGGAAATATTTTAACTACTTCAAAGCATGATTTAACAATTTACTATCATGGATAAAGCCTTTACAACTAGATATTATGAAAATAATGTTAAATTAAAATTAACAGCGGCAAGAATATTTTATATTGGAAACTTCTTTCAGCATGTATACGCGGATAATTCTTCTTTATTAACCCTCGTAGGAATATGTGTTCCATCTATAACTTAAACAGCATTTTGAAAAAAAAGGATAGTATCATGGATAATATCTAATTTCATTAGGAATCTCACTGAAATCTTCCAGTTTAACATTATCTCTGGGCAAAAGTAAGACAATTCACAAAACCTAGAAACACATAAATTAATAATGTCAATGGATTAATTATTTTTCACCTACCAACCTTTGTGATGCTCTATGACTTATCATATGACAAAATATTCTAATCTTTTTAGAAATGTCTACTTTTGAGCGAAATTAAGCTATACGTATTAACTAAAACATAATAAAGACGTCGGAAAGTAGTACTTTTAATTCGAAAAGATCTCGACTTCTATTTTCATGACCATTAAGAATACCATCAACCTACATTTGTCCAATGTAAGAAGATGTATGATGAGAAGTAGGCATTAACTGAGTATGATTTACCATCGTTCCAACCTATACAGCTAAAGCACTCAGCAGATTTAATGAGGCGTAGGTGTAAAAAGTCATAGCGAGGATACAACGAGAATATAGCGTGGTATAGAAAATGGCTCTAAAATTGCTTATAAACTTGTATATATAAATGGTAACTAAATGAAAAATTAACATTCAATTGAATTATAATTAATGTATAAATAATTTTAAATAAAAACATGTGCGAATATAGTGTAAATAAATGTAAAACTTTTATATAACATACTTGAATTTAGTATAATATTATAGTATCTTCATTTCGGGAAATATATTTCAAATTATTTTTATAATGTAGAAATGTCATCTTTTAAATTCATTTCTTTTAAAGATGATATAGCAAAAATAGTGGAATATAGCGGGAATAACGGAAAATAGAAGGGCTTAAAGCGGAAAGGACATATTTTGGGCTATATGGAAAAATCATGGCGGTATAAATCTGCTATGAGATATAGCAGGGTTGTAGCGGAGTAATAGCAGGGCATTAACTGCATATATTCCAATAATATTGACAAGATCCTCACCATAATGATCTACATCTTTGGAGTTAGATGGATCATCGCTAGTAGTTGAGTTATCCAATTTTTGCAAGTCATTGATTGAATTATTATACATAAAATCGTATCTAGACATTGGTGAAGTTAAGGTGAGGAGGAAGAAATGGGAATTTATTGAAAATAGTTAGGTGTGGAGGTTTATATAGGGGATTTATTGGACTATATTTTTTACGTCTGACTTAATTGGATGTAAAAATTTAGTTCGGAAAAGTCTCTTCCTTTTGAAGTGGAAAAATACTGAAGGGAGAACAGCCGAAAAAAATTTATGTCACAAAAAATTTGCCGCCGCTGAACACCTTACCAAATTGTTGTTCACCAATGTTATAAAGATTTAAGATATATTAAGATATGTACTTATTGAGATTTTGTATATTGAAATAAATAAATAAATTTTTTTTTCTTTTCTGAAATTCTTCATACATAAAATGTTTTGTACAAGATATATTTATAAGAAATTTATGCTAGATGGCTGGAAGACAAACCCCAAAGCCCAGAACCCGAAATACAAGTAAAAGTTATTATGTCAACACATTCATATTCATGCATATCCTTTATTACTCCCCCTCAAACCTAACTAAAAATTAGGGTTGCGATTTACCCAAATTAGCACCAACTCCAATTGAATATCAATATTTGTTCCAACCAGGTGAGATTTGAGTGGATTTTGGCATCGATAATCTCTATTGGCTATGGCTTCGACCACTTTCCATTTAGATGAGTTGATGCTTGATCTTACTGATAGCTGCTGTCATCACTGACTTACAATTTTTCTCTGAATTGAATAAAGTTTGCCTTTGACAATGGCTTGGTCAGTATATCAATGCCTTGGTAAGTAGAAGATACATGATTAATATTCAATTTTCCTTTTTTACTTGTTCACGCATAAAATAGAGATCCAGTTCCATATGCTTGGTTTTTGGATGTAAAAGTGGATTTGGTGTGAGAAGTACAATACTTAAGTTATCACACTATAATGTAGTTTTACTCTCTGATTTAACCTATAATTAACTAAGTAGTGACTTTATTCATATAACTTCAGCTGTTGCATTTTCCACACTCATGTATTCTACTTCTTTGCTATATCTGGAGATAGTGGGTTGTTATTTTGAACATCATGAGATTTGATTTTTACCTAAATATATGCAATAGCCTGATGTAGACTTTTTGTCATCTGGACCAGTAGCCAGTTTGCATCCGCATAGCCAATAATATTGATAGATTCACTTATTTTCGTAATTAGTCCAAAATTCAAAGTTCCTTTGAGATATCTCAGTATTCTTTTTACGACTTTCCAATGATCATCTGTTTAACTTTGCATAAATTAGCTATCTTTATTTACGCTGAATGGGATTTCTGGTCTCGTAATTATTGCATATTGTAGTTCACCCACTATGCTTCTATATTGACTATAATTAGGTATCGCTTCACCTTTATATTTAGATAGATGTATGTCGGTAATCATAGGTGTGGAAATTGGGTTTGTTTTATCCATTTTAGTTTTAGCTAGAATTTCTACAATGTATTTTTTCTGGCTTAGCTGAATCGTTGAATCTGATAGTCTCTTCACCTTAATTTCCAAGAAATAATTTAAGATGCCAAGATCTCTAATTGAGAATTCCTTGTTGGATGTTGTATAAGATTGTTGATTTTCATTTCATTGTTCCTTGTAATGACGAAATCATCAACATATGTTAGTACATAAATGACTATGTTTTTACTGAATTTTTTAAACAAAGGAACTACTAGATTTTGTTGAGTTATAGCCCAGTCTGATCAAGGTTGCTTTTAGCCTTTTAAAGCATAATCTTGGAGCTTGTTTCGATCCATAGAATATTGCTTTGCTTAGTTTGCACACAAGCTTTTCATTCCCTTTTGTTTGAATCCATATGGTTGCTCCATATAGACTTTTTCCTACAAAAGACCATTTTAAAAAGCATTATTTATATATAATTGTTTGATGCTCCAATTACTATGCAAGGCAATAGTGATAACAATTCTGATAGTAATAGGCTTTATAATTGAAGTTTCATTGAAGTCAAAACAATTTTGTTGTGAATAGCCTTTTGCTACTAGTCTTTCCTTGTATTTAGGAATTGAACCATCGGCATTTCTTTTCAATTTATATGTCCACTTGCAGCCAAAATATTTTTATTCTTGGGCATAGGAACAAGATCCCATGTCTTATATCTCATTATTGTATCATACTCTTCAGTCATGACTGATTTCCATTTTTCTTTTTGCATGGCTTGATAGTATGTGCTTGATTCCTCTTTATCTAAGACTGCATTGTAAATTTTTAGCTTAAATATGCCACTCTTTTCCCTTGTCATCGTGTGATGACTGGTTCTTGCAGTTGGCTGTTGTTGACAAGTGTCATCTATATCAAATTCTTATTATTGTTGCTCAGTGAGTGGTTGTAAGTCATCCAATGTTCGTGAGAAGTAGATTGCATACTTGTTCTTTGTTAAGATGCTTACTTAGGTACATTTGATGACTCAAATTGATCATGACCTACTCCAGACCGGGACATTGTGTGTTGTGGGCCTGAGTTGGTTTCTGAGGATTCAGAATGGTCTATTGGTCTTCCTGAACTTGAACCACCCTTTCAGGTAGTGTAGGTATTGGTGGTAAAAAATCCTTTGCATTATATACTTTCTTTGCTGTTTTAATTTCTGATTCCCTAAAAGGGAATACTTTCTCATTAAACATTACATGTCCAGAAATAAATATTCTACCACTACCATCTAAGCACTTGTAACGCTTTTAATTATCAACATGTCTTAAAAGTGTACATGGGAATGATATAAAATTTAGTTTATGAGCATTTATGGTCCAAGATAAGGAAAACACGGCCATTTAAATAGTTTTAAACTTTGACAATTAGGTTTGACATTATATAATGTCTCTATTGGACTATTATGTTTTAGAACCTTAGTTGATAGTCTATTAATTTAAATGACTATAGTGGCAAAAGCATCTGGTAAGAATTTTAGTGGCATGAATGCTTGAGCTAATAAAGTGAGCCCAATTTCAACAATTTGTCTGTGTCTTCTTTCAACTAAAGCATTTATTGAGAAGTGTATGGACATGTTGTTTTATGAATAATTACTTCTTATGAAAGTATTCTTTTAGTGGTAGATACTATGTTCCACACTCATTTTGTATAATTTTGACATGATAATTAGTTTTTTTTCCACCTGCACTATAAAATTGTGATATAGCATTGCATGTTTCAGATTTTGATTTTTAAAAATATGTCCATACATATCTCAAAAATTCATCAACAAATGATATATAGTATTTGTACCCATAGTCAGTGTGTATTGGTGTAGGCCCCCGCAAATCAGTAGCAATTAATTCTAGAGGTTAACTATAATGAGTTTTAAAATCTAAAAACGATAGTTTATAACTCTTCCCCGTTTGACAATATGTGCATATATATGGCATTGTACCATTAAAGAAAATATTGTTTTTATTCGACACGTGCTTTACAATAGTGGCACTTGTTTGCCCTAGGTTATAGTGCTAAATATCAAAAGCCATAAATTCTCTCCTTGTTTGATTTCAGAATTATTACACCAATTTCTTTTAACCTCTAATTTTCTTGAGTTGGCAACGTTGAACTTGTAAAATCCTTTACATTTTCTACCCTATAAGAGAATTTTCTTAGTTAGGATATCCTTAACTAGATAATAATTTGGGTAGAATTTAAAGTAAACATTGTTACAAACTGTGGCACACTTAGTAAATTTTTCTTAATTAGTGATGCTCTAGGTAAGTTGTTCAAATATAATTGCCTCTTTCCCTTTATATATGAACTACCAGCGTGTGTAATTGCAATAGAATTACCATTACCCATGTGTATAGATTGCATACCTTTGTACTCATAGTTTCCAAGATTTAGATTGCTTAGACTACTTGTGATGCGATTGGTTGCTCCTAAATCAGGGTACCCGCTTTCATCTTGAATATGTTCAGACTTGGTAATCTCACTCAGTTGATAATTTTGGTTGTTATCAGATTGAGTATTTGAATCATGTTCCCTTGTGCCATATTTTCATCGAGATTGTTATTTCTATGATTGCTTGACCTTTAGCCTAGAACATAGTTTAGATTGAGTTTGAAATAGCATTTTGTAGCTGTGTCCAATTTTCACACTTATTTGATATTTTGGCCCGTTGTTAATCCATCTAACTCTTCCTCTAGATTTGTTAGAATATCCATCTTTTTGTATTAACTGATCTGTCCTATTGTATTTTTGGTTTTTGTTTCTATAACTGGTAACGTATTTATCAGACAATTCTGATTCTTGTGGTTTCTTGTTATCAATTATTGCTTCATGTGCAAGCAAGATTGAGCGAACATCATCTATTGATGGTAGAGCTTTCTGTGAAGCTATAACTGCCACTACAGCTTCATATTCATCATTTAGTCCATTTAGCAATTAAAATTTGCCTCAGAATCTAAAACTTTATGATCTGCCGCCTCTAATAAATCATAAGTTATTTTGATCTTGAACAGATGTTCTCTCATAGTTTGATTATCCTTCTGATATTGTATAGCTGCCTTTTATGAAACAGTGCATTGGCTGCAAATTGTGTGTTGAAAACTTTTTTAATGGTTGTCCATATTTCATTAGAAGATTTACCCCAGTCACATGAGATAGTAGATTTGTGCTTATTAACCATGAGCATATAAGTCTGTCTTGCCTATGATGTTTTACGTTTTCTTCATTGCTAATCACCTTGTTTTCTCGGTCAGTTATACGTTTTGTTGGGATTGGAATGGTTCCTAGAATGAAACCTTCGAGACCATAATTTTGGATTACAGTCTCAACCTGAAGTTTCCACAAAAGATAACCATCTTCATTCAAATGGATTGTGACTAATTGATTTTATGGATCGATTACAGTTTTGACAAGATTCTTCACAACTGCTTCAGTTTGCTGAGAGTTGGTATCAGTGGAGATTGCAAAATTTCCTTCTTCAGTGATGATGACCTTCAGTCAAAAAATGAGATAGAAATAAAAGAATGCAATGGTCTTAATCAGGATATGGATTCAAGAACTTGGGATGGACACAGAACAAGTTTGCTGCAACCAAAAAAGCTTAAATGATGGCTAGATCAGATAGGGTTTTTCCTGGATGGTATTCTCTTTATGTTTTATAACAATACTTTTGTTTTTTTGGTCCAATTTCTGAGTCTTTTGATTGTTTTTCTTCAAGATATGATGAAGAAATCTTGATGTTGCCAATTTCTTGAACTCTGGCGCGGCATAATGCTTCTTTGTTGATGCAGTCGAATTTCTTGAATCTAATAAACGATAACGTTTCTTTATTGAATCTAGTTCTCTAATGAAGAGATTCAAAATCTTTGATGGGAATAAAACTCAAATGATGGAATTTTCCTGATGAGTTTAACTTTACAATTCTCAAGTTAAATGTTATTAAGCAATGAAGGCTTTGACGCCATGTAAAGATTTGGGATATATTAAGAAATGTGATTATAAAGATTTTGCATATTGAAATGAAGAAATGAATTGTTGATATTGCTTTACTGAAACTCTTCATACATAAACTATTTTGTTCAAGATATATTTATAAGAGATTTATGCTAGTGGGCTGGAAGATGCCCAAAGCACAGAACCCGAAATGCCAGTGACGGTTATTATATCAACACATTCATATCCACGCATATTCTTTATTACATGTATTGTTGCTTGCTTCTAAACTATTCTGAACCAATTTTCTCCTCCCTCATCTAATCGCACTTTCATTTTCTTTTTGACAATTCAATTTCGTTGCGTCTAAAAGCAAATGAGATGGATCGCATTCTCCGCTTGGCAATGTATTTCTATTGATATTACATATATTTATAACTTGAAGCCGATCGGTTCTCCAAAACCGTTGCCCACTCCAGGAGTGTGGAAGTCAGATCTGACAAGACATTTGTTCCACATTTATTTGCAGGCGTGACCATTTCTCACCATACACAATTAAGGTCAATACTATTCACAATATCCAATATATTTTTCTAAGTATTACTCATGTATAGCGCGTAACGTGTAATATTAGGTGGATTCTATTTAGGGTTTCACTTCATACAGATATTTAGTTCATAATGTTATTTACAACAGTTGTTCCATACTTTATTTCCTTTTCTGACTGCATATCTGCTTCATGTTTGCACAACAATTTTTGTGCAGATGACAATTTCTGTGTTCAGATCTGGATTATAGTTGTTCGTCATTTACTCCTCAGATGCATGAGCTCCGACTTGCTTAACATAAATTAATGTTGATATCACTGTTTACACTTGGCTTACTCTGTGAGTAGGGTACACGGTTGTTCTCCATATCATGTGATATTGATCCTCAAGCCTATACACAAAAATTTATGACACAGAGAAGTCGAGAACCTTTATATTTTCACACCGTACATAGTGTACCTTCTCCAGAAAAACGATGGATCAGAAATACATGAGTATATCATATCAACTCTCAACGCCTTGGATCTATTTTATATTTTCTGCAAATATTCCCCGTGGGACTTTATTTTCACTATTTTCAATGAAAATACCCCAAGTTATCTATTCAAACTCTAACAATATATTACACTGATTTGTGACTGCACTTTTACCTCGTTTTGTACTGTTCAAATCAAGAACATAATCTACAAATATTTTCGAGACACATGTCAGTTTTTTCAGAGCATGTATTTCTACAAAAATGAAATTTTTTAGATGAGGTATTTGGTAAACATCAATGTTTCTGAAAATTAAAACTATAAAAAAGCATATTATACGTTTAGCAAGTTTACTTGTTGTGATTTGCATGTATAACAAGGTATATATTATGTTCAATATATTAATTTTGTGCACATTAATTTGAACAAGTGGTCTTTTCATAGTTTACTGAGCTTAATACATCATTTCAGGTTGTGCTTAATTAAGGATTTAACTAACTGAATTTGTGGGTAATTGAATGATTGACGTGAACATTCCAAAATTATCCGTCTAATAATAATTTCAAAATCTGATTATGAATACATAAAACTCTTTAAGTTTGGCCACATTATTATATGATGGATAAACTCTATATGATGAATCTTATAATTAATATTTATGTTGCGTATTTTCATTTACTTTCTTCTATTAATATTTCGTCAATAAAATATCTCTTTCTCTCTTATGATGATGCTGATCAGTTCTTGGTGAAAATGGTACAATTTTTGTTAGTTTTATGCTTGAAAAACAAATTAATATCCATATTTGATGTATGTATGTCTCTTTATTTTATCCTTTTCCTTAAATTTAAAAACAATACATGTTATCAAAAATTTAAAACTAATTTATAATCAATATTTTATCATGTTTTTGTGATATAGGAAATAAAGATTCAATTTAATGAAATAACGTCCTTACAAAATCAAAGTTGAGTCCAAACTTCATACATGGAGGATGGAGAAACTTCAAACATGGAGGATGGAGAAACATCAAATAATAAAGTTTAATGGTTAGAATTCGTGCTAAATATATTTTTCATATACTTTTTTGTATGCATTTTATATCAATAAATTCTCTCTTTAACTCATAATGATAAGTTATTTAAAAAAAAAAGATAATGTTTTATAGTTTTTCAAGTCAAAAAAGGATAGTGCAAATGGAATTTAATCTAGCCACCAGATTTGATTATATACATGGTTCTTAATTTTAAATTTTTCCTTAAATATTTTGACCATAAATGCCTCAATCAATTAATATAAAATCTACAACAAATATTTTACCATGTCTTCACTCCGTTACACTACAAGAACGACACCTGATAGCGACGGCTTTTAGCCGTCGTCGGCCGTCGCTAACCGTCGCTAGCTGACGCTAAATGCCGTCGCATTTTACCTCGTCGCCCAATAGAATCGCGACGGCTTTAGCGACGGCTCCGTCACATAAATAGCGACGGCTCGCGACTGCAAATGTGCCACGTGGAAATTTTCCAACATCTAATTGGCGTCGCCAGCCGTCACTAATCTTGTGACGACCGCCCATGACACCCGCACCAAAACAAGGAAATAGTGCGCTGAAAGGCGTGCCAGGCAGCCATGGGTGACCGTCAAGGGTAGAATAAACATCGTAGAATCTATCGTAACTCACAGCGCATGGATAAAATATAATAGAGGAATATAATATAGTGAAGCTCCATAGAACAAAACATCATCATATAAGCATCATGGAAGTTTTATACAAACATATGAATCATCCATACATCAAAGCCTCACTACATAACACTCAAACAAATATAGCAACGGAACACCAGTACATAATATGAAAATAATATGCAAAAGCCTCCTGCTCGTCTTCGTCATCATCAACGTAGACCTCCATGAACAGCACCTGTCACCTGCTACCTAGTCTGCCCATCCCAAACATGGATGAACAGCCCAAGGTAATAAGAGGAGACATAAAACCTTGAGTCAGACAAAGTCTTAGTGAGCAGTAAATTAACTACCAAACATACCAAAAGAGCATAAGGGATAAAAGGAATAGGAACCAAACCATCCCATTCCACCTCTTTCTACAGTGATAGCCCCCAGATACACACTAAGGAGAAGCAAGCATAACATAACAAACAATTAAGGTAAGCAATAATCACTCGAGTCAAGGTCGATGTTCTCCAAATACAAACCCCCAAGGCCTAAACCAAGATCAGATAAGCACCCAGAAAACACCGCTCTTGAGACCGAATGATGATACAACCAAACATCCAAACATCCATGACTCTGCCTATCACTGTTATCCTTGCCTTGATTTCACCGTTAATTGAATGACCATCCGTCAAGGGCTAATGGTAACCCCGGTTTTAGACATAACTCCGCACGTCATCATGACCCGTGCCTAAGCCGAACGCATCAGCCCATAGTACTAGCACGTCATCGTGACCCGTGCTTGGAATGTCATCGTGACCCGTTCCAACGTACCCTTGCTTTGAGTATGCTAGAACCTTCAACAACGATGAGATCTTAGCCTCCTAGTCATCCTCCTTGACGACTCTTTCCATACTAGCTCAAGCGCCTCTCAAGCTAACCATTATCCATCCCAACTCGGACCGCATCACCGAGTTATAACTTCGCACGTCGTCATGACCCGTGCTTGGAACGTCATCATGACCCGTCCCATCTCAACATATGCCTTGCCCCATCACATCATAGCAAAGTCCCATCTCAATATCATGCTTTGCCTTCTCGCATCATGGCAAGGTCCCACATCCTCGAATCCATCCATATGAGCTTCCACATCCGCTTCATATGCCACAGGCAGCTTTCCTTATTCAAGAACCTTTCCACTTGGCTTTTGAATCACCATCAACCATACTTGTCCAAGTCAAGTAATCGATCAACTAATCAATCAAATCAAACATTAATCCAAGCAATCAATCATTCGACAAGATCTAAATAGACAATCAAATAATCAAACACGATCTAAATAGGCATTTATAATTACAATGGCAATTTCGTAAATAAATGAGCATAGATCTAACTTACATGAATCATGGGTCTTTAGCATAGATCTAACAAATATAAATCATGGGTTTTGTCTCTACAACTAGATGAATGAACTTGCAAAGGTAAACATCTTCATAAGTAATGGATCTACACTTGGATATAAGGAAAAATGCATAAAATCACTATCTACAACACTCCAACAAACCACTAATCCAATATACTCCTTTGGGTCCGCGTGAGAGATAACTACCACTCACCAAATCACCTAAACACCTCAATAACAATCAACTCCAGATCTGGACAGCGAAGAACAAGGCTTGATCCGGCAAAATCTCGTTTCAATTGATGAAATCTCACTTCAATTGATGAAGATCTTCAACTTTGGCCCTTGAATCTTCGATCTTGATCTTCGATCTTGGATGGACGTTAGAACTAGATTGGAATGGAGAAAAAAAGATGAAGAAATGTTGTAGTCTAGTTTCCAAAATGGCAGCACTTCGTCGCTTCAAAAACCGGTGCCAAAAAGTGAGCCAAACCCCTCTATTTATAGGCTGAAATCACCCTTAGGTCGTCGCCCTATAGGTCGGCCACGACCTATCCATGAGTCGTTCACGACTCATCATCATCCTACGACCTAAAACAAGCCGCCCCTACAACCTAGCGACCTACTGACCTAACAGCACGCGGCATAGCGACTTAAGCCCCTTCACGACCTAACGCCTTAACATCCCACACGGCTTAGCTTAGTGCCGACCTAAAATCTTCCCCGACCTAACTTAGGTCGCTGCCGACCTATCTCTATGCCGACTCAACTCCCTGCCAACCTAACACAACACAGGGTCATACGACCTAAGTTCCCCAACGACTTAACGACATACGACCTATGAACACGGCCGACCTAACTCCAATCCAAGCTAACTCTAAGTCGCTAACGACTCAAGTCCTGCCGACTCAACACATAACCTAGGTCATGCACACGACCTAAGACACACACGACTCAGCTGTGGTATGACTTACGACTTAGAAGAATCACTCGACCTAACCCTTAAACGACCTAACTCTAAGTCGTTCAAACGACTTAACACTGAGTCGCACACGCGACTTATCTCCGCTAACTCCTAAGTCGGTCAATTCTATAAGTCGGCCAAAGACCATAGGTCGTCTACTTCCATGAGTCGGCTACACTTCCTAACTCGAGCCAACGACCTACGCTATGCACTGAGTCAACTCTAAACAACTTAACAACATTAACGACCTAGTGCAACAAATTTTACGATTTAATCGACACGTAAAATACGGGTCGTTACATTCTCTCCTCCTTAGGAATTTCGCCCCCGAAATTCCAAACAAACAACAGTAATCAAAACTATTCCGTATGCCTACCATCCATAGCAATCAACAGACCATGCATCCAATTTCTAGCCTAGCATGCAGAATTCTAAAATTAGATCAAGATGCAAATTCATGAGATGTTACGACACCTTAGGGCCATACCTTGAAGAGTTTAGGATGAGCTGCCTTCATCCTCTCTTCCTCCTCCCACGTACAGTCGTTAACATCATCACTCCATTGTACCTTGAGCAACGTAATCATCTTCCTCCTAAGCTGTTTCGTGTCGGTCTCAACAACACGAAGCGGCTTACGAGGTCTTCTAACCACTGGATCAACCTCTAAATCTTCACAGCTATCAGCAGAAACCACAGTACTTGGGTCATGCACACATTTCCGTAGATACGATACGTGAAAAACATTGTGCACACCCGCCATCTTCCCCGGTAACTCCAATCTATACGCGAGCTTTCCAATTCGCTCGATAATCGAGAATGGTCCAACAAATCTCGGAGTTAACTTCCCTTTCTTCCCAAATCTTATAATATTCTTTAATGGAGAAATCTTTACAAAAACCATATCGCCTACATCGAACTCCAAATCCTTACGACGATTATCGGCATAACTTTTCTGACGATCTTGGGCTGCTTTCATTCGTTGCCGAATGATCTCTATAAAATCCGAAGTCTGTCGAATCATCTCTGGCCCAAGTATCAGTTTTTCTCCAGTTTCCAACCAACATGTCGGAGAGTTACACGGTCTTCCATACAATGCCTCATATGGTGCCATACCAATACTCGACTGATAACTGTTATTATACGCAAATTCCACCAAATGAAGATGATCTTCCCATGATCCTCCGAAATCCAAAACACATGCCCTCAGAAGATCTTCCAAAACTCGGTTGACTCTCTCAGTCTGACCATCTGTTTGAGGGTGATAAGATGTACTCAAACATAACTCGGTTCCCAAAACTTCCTGGAAGCTCTTCCAAAATCCACTAGTGAACAATGGATCTCGATCGCTTACTATACTCTTCGGAATACCATGGAATCGAACTATCCACTTAACATACAACTCAGCCAACTTCGATGCAGTCCTAGTTGATCGAACAGGAATAAACCTTGCACTCTTGGTCAACCGATCTACTATGACCCAAATCCCTTCATTCCCTGCTCTGGTTCTAGGTAGGCCATCGATAAAATCCATCGATACTTGCTCCCACTTCCATGTAGGAACCTCTAATGGTTGAAGCAATCCACCGGGCTTCTTCTGCTCAGCTTTCACCAACTGGCAGTTCATACATTTGGAAATAAAACTTCCAACATCTTTCTTCATACCTTCCCAGTAGTAAGTTCTCTTCATATCCCGATACATCTTATTTCCACCTGGATGAATTGTCAACTTCGAGTGATGACTTTCCCTCAGAACTTCATCTCTCAATCCATCTACATCGGGAACAACTAGTCGTCCTTGCTTTCGAAGCCAACCCTCTCGATCGACCTCGAATCCTTTATCCTTTTCTGGTTCCAATCCAGATTCCAAATCTCGGATAATCCTGACAAGCTTATCATCTCGCTTTTGGCTCTCGCCAATTCTCTCCACAAGAGTAGGTCTTATCGATAAGTTTGCCAACATCTCAGGTTCCAATTCACATCTAGGCCTGAAGTCAAATCCAGCCAAATACTCAAGACTCTTCCATTCCGAAAACATGGCTCCCAATCCTGCATGTCTTCGACTTAACGCATCTGCCACTGCGTTACCTTTTCGTGGAGTATAGGCTATACCAAAATCATAAGATGCTAGAAACTCTAGCCACCGTTGCTGTCGAAGATTCAAATCCTTTTGGGAGAACAGATACTTCAACGACTTATGATCCGTAAACAACTCGAATCGAACTCCCAATAGATAATGTCTCCACATCTTCAAAGCAAACACAATCGCCGCTAACTCCAAATCATGAGTCGGATAATTCCTTTCATGCGGCTTCAGTTGTCGACTAGCATACGCAACAACTTTATCCTTCTGCATTAGCACCGCTCCAAGTCCAGTACCACTTGCATCGGTGTAAACCACCATCTCATCATTCCCACTTGGAATAGTCAAAACAGGAGCACTCGTCAGTCGCTCTTTCAGGATTTCAAAAGCTTGGTCACACTTAGCATCCCATTTGAACACCTGGTTCTTCTTCGTCAATCTTGTTAACGGTGCAGCTATCTTGGAAAAGTCTTTGATAAACCGACGGTAATATCCTGCTAATCCAAGAAAACTTCTCATATCAGATGCATTCTTAGGTCTAACCCAATCCTGGATTGCTGCCACCTTAGCGGGATCAACCGCTATTCCATTTCCAGAGATAACATGGCCTAAGAACCTCACTTCACTCTTCCAGAAGTGACACTTCGAAAACTTAGCCTTCAGCTGATGTTTCCGCAAGATTTCCAAAACAATCCTCAAGTGCGTCTTGTGCTCTTCCTCAGTTCTGGAATAAATCAGAATATCATCCACGAACACAAGCACGAACTTATTCAACTGATCTCTGAATACTCTATTCATAAGATCCACAAAATATGCTGGTGTGTTAGTCAATCCAAACGGCATTACCAGCCACTCATAAAACCCGGATGGTGTCCTAAAAGCAGTCTTCGGCACACTATCCTTCGCCACTCTCAACTGGTGAAATCCCGTTGCCAAATCCATCTGAGAAAACACCTTCGCCTCGTGGAGCTGATCAAACAAGTCATCTATTCTCGGCAATGGATACTTGTTCTTCTTAGTCACCTTATTCAGCTCACGATAATCAACACACAACCTCAACGATCCATCCGCTTTGGTTGCGAACACAACTGGTGCACCCCATTCGGACACACTACGCCGAATGAATCCTTTCCGTAAAAGGTCATCAACTTGCACCTTCAACTCTTGCTGTTCCCTAGGTGCCATCCGCCTAAGAGGCATCACAACGGGTCTGGCTCCCTCAACTAGATCGATAAAAAACTCGATCTCCCTATGCGGCGGTAACCCTTTGACCTCGTCAAAGACATCCTCAAATCCATCCACAATAGGCACCGATGACAGTCCATCCCGTGGAACAACCAGCGAATACATGAAGCTCATGAAGACGCCTTCTTCATGCTTACATCGTATCACAACCTTTCGCCCTTCCACATTCCCGACTGTCACCTCCAGCCTCTCACAATCAATCCTTGCCGCATACTTCCTAAGCCAGTCCATACCCAAAATAATTCCAAACCCCGCAAAGTTCAGAACAAAGCAATCACAAACAAACGAGCAATCATGACTCGACACAACTAGACCACGGCATATCATACACAAACATGACGAACCCCCAACTGGATTAGTCACAACCAATGGCCTATCAACAATATCCGGTTTCAAACCTAACCGGCCTACCAAATCATCACAAACAAAAGAGTGCGACGCTCCAGTATCAAATAACACTCTAACTGGAACACCACAAATGGAAAGAATACCTTGAACCACCACACTCTTCCCCTTCTCTTCAGCAGTAGGAGCCTTCGAAGACGACGGCACAGCTCCCAAAGCATAAGCTTGCACAATCTGCTTATCTTTCCTCGGCTCTGGACAGTCCTTTTTGATATGTCCGAGCTTATCACAGTTGTGACACTTCAACTGCACCTTTGGATTCTTGCAATCTCGGGAGAGGTGACCCTTCTGTCGGCAGTTGTAGCAGGTCACTTCGCCCTTTGGCTTCTTCTGGCCATCCTTACCCTTCTGCTGCTGCTGCTTCCTCTTCTTATTTCCACTATGGTCCTTCATCACAGCAACAACAGAACTTTCCCTAGGAAACAAACTCTCATGCCTTAGAGCTTTCTCCACAAGCTTCTCAAACGGATCATCCAAATGATCCACTAACTGCCTCCCCAGATAAGCGTCCAAACCAGTCACAAACTTTTCATTCTTCTGATAGGGAGAATCAATATACGACCTGGCATACTTAGACAAAGCTTCAAACTCAGAAATATACTCAAGAACTGGTCTCCCACCTTGCTTGAGCCCCACAAACCTCTTAAACAATACAGATTTCTGAGCCGTAGAGATGAACTTAGCTTCAAATCTGACTTGGAATTGCTCCCAAGTGATCTCTTCTTCTGGAGTATCAATGGTGATAGAATTTCACCAATCCGCAGCTCTTCCTTGAAGTTGCCTTGATGCAAGCTTCCTCTTAGTTGCATCCTCAATTCCCAAATCACCAAATATCCTTCGACAAGCATCAATCCATCTCTGCACTTCAATGGTCGACTCCGTTCCAAGGAAAATCTTTCCTCCAAGAGAAGTATAATCCTTACAAAGCTTAGCAAAATCCACTGGTCTTGGAGCTTGAACTTGAACTCCCACATCCACTGATGATCCTGAAGCTGGTACCCTTCTCATGATCGAAGTCATCATCGCTTCGAACATAGTTCCATAATCAACAGCTCCTTCAGTAGCACGGCCTTCCCTTGCAGTTGGTCTCCCTCTTCGACTCATCTTTAGTATCTAGAAAAAGGAATGATTAGAACACCTTAAGAAACAACTGCATAAGGAGTTCAAATCCTTCTAAGCTACTATATTATGTATAGTAATCATCCATCAAAATACAATTACGTCTCTCATACGTAGTTACGTCAGCGAGCGTTGGCTAAAATCGATTAACCAAAGCTTTGATACCAAATGTGACGACCGCCCATGACTCCCGCACCAAAACAAGGAAATAGTGCGCTGAAAGGCGTGCCAGGCAGCCATGGGTGACCGTCAAGGGTAGAATAAACATCGTAGAATCTATCGTAACTCACAGCGCATGGATAAAATATAATAGAGGAATATAATATAGTGAAGCTCCATAGAACAAAACATCATCATATAAGCATCATGGAAGTTTTATACAAACATATGAATCATCCATACATCAAAGCCTCACTACATAACACTCAAACAAATATAGCAGCGGAACACCCAGTACATAATATGAAAATAATATGCAAAAGCCTCCTGCTCGTCTTCGTCATCATCAACGTAGACCTCCATGAACAGCACCTGTCACCTGCTACCTAGTCTGCCCATCCCAAACATGGATGAACAGCCCCCAGACACACACTAAGGAGAAGCAAGCATAACATAACAAACAATTAAGGTAAGCAATAATCACTCGAGTCAAGGTCGATGTTCTCCAAATACAAACCCCCAAGGCCTAAACCAAGATCAGATAAGCACCCAAAAAACACCGCTCTTGAGACCGAATGATGATACAACCAAACATCCAAACATCCATGACTCTGGCTATCACTGTTATCCTTGCCTTGATTTCACCGTTAATTGAATGACCATCCGTCAAGGGCTAATGGTAACCCCGGTTTTAGACATAACTCCGCACGTCATCATGACCCGTGCCTAAGCCGAACGCATCAGCCCAGAGTACTAGCACGTCATCATGACCCGTGCTTGGAACGTCATCGTGACCCGTTCCAACGTACCCTTGCTTTGAGTATGCTAGAACCTTCAACAACGATGAGATCTTAGCCTCCTAGTCATCCTCCTTGACGACTCTTTCCATACTAGCTCAAGCTCCTCTCAAGCTAACCATTATCCATCCCAACTCGGACCGCATCACCGAGTTATAACTTCGCACGTCGTCATGACCCGTGCTTGGAACGTCATCATGACCCGTCCCATCTCAACATATGCCTTGCCCCATCACATCATAGCAAAGTCCCATCTCAATATCATGCTTTGCCTTCTCGCATCATAGCAAGGTCCCACATCCTCGAATCCATCCATATGAGCTTCCACATCCGCTTCATATGCCACAGGCAGCTTTCCTTATTCAAGAACCTTTCCACTTGGCTTTTGAATCACCATCAACCATACTTGTCCAAGTCAAGTAATCGATCAACTAGTCAATCAAATCAAACATTAATCCAAGCAATCAATCATTCGACAAGATCTAAATAGACAATCAAATAATCAAACATGATCTAAATAGGCATTTATAATTACAATGGCAATTTCGTAAATAAATGAGCATAGATCTAACTTACATGAATCATGGGTCTTTAGCATAGATCTAACAAATATAAATCATGGGTTTTGTCTCTACAACTAGATGAATGAACTTGCAAAGGTAAACATCTTCATAAGTAATGGATCTACACTTGGATCTAAGGAAAAATGCATAAAATCACTATCTACAACACTCCAACAAACCACCAATCCAATATACTCCTTTGGGTCCGCGTGAGAGATAACTACCACTCACCAAATCACCTAAACACCTCAATAACAATCAACTCCAGATTTGGACAGCGAAGAACAAGGCTTGATCCGGCAAAATCTCGCTTCAATTGATGAAATCTCACTTCAATTGATGAAGATCTTCAACTTTGGCCCTTGAATCTTCGATCTTGATCTTCGATCTTGGATGGATGTTAGAACTAGATTGGAATGGAGAAAAGAAGATGAAGAAATGTTGTAGTCTAGTTCCCAAAATGGCAGCACTTCGTCGCTTCAAAAACCGGTGCCAAAAAGTGAGCCAAACCCCTCTATTTATAGGCTGAAATCACCCTTAGGTCGTCGCCCTATAGGTCGGTCACGACCTATCCATGAGTCGTTCACGACTCATCATCATCCTACGACCTAATACAAGTCGCCCCTACAACCTAGCGACCTACTGACCTAACAGCACGCGGCATAGCGACTTAAGCCCCTTCACGACCTAACGCCTTAACATCCCACACGGCTTAGCTTAGTGCCGACCTAAAATCTTCCCCGACCTAACTTAGGTCGCTGCCGACCTATCTCTATGCCGACTCAACTCCCTGCCAACCTAACACAACACAGGGTCATACGACCTAAGTTCCCCAACGACTTAACGACATACGACCTATGAACACGGCCGACCTAACTCCTATCCAAGCTAACTCTAAGTCGCTAACGACTCAAGTCCTGCCGACTCAACACACAACCTAGGTCATGCACACGACCTAAGACACACACGACTCAGGTGTGGTATGACTTACGACTTAGAAGAATCACTCGACCTAACCCTTAAACGACCTAACTCTAAGTCGTTCAAACGACTTAACACTGAGTCGCACACGCGACTTATCTCCGCTAACTCCTAAGTCGATCAATTCTATAAGTCGGCCAAAGACCATAGGTCGTCTACTTCCATGAGTCGGCTACACTTCCTAACTCGAGCCAACGACCTACGCTATGCACTGAGTCAACTCTAAACAACTTAACAACATTAACGACCTAGTGCAACAAATTTTACGATTTAATCGACACGTAAAATACGGGTCGTTACAAATCTGAACAAAATTGACGTCGCAAGCCGTCGCTAATTTGAACAAAATGGTCGTTGCCGGCCGTTGTTATCAAAATTATGTGCACTTGCACAGCCCATATACACTTCAAACAATAACCATCAGATACCATCATCACAGTCACTATACACTATATTCGTCAACTATAACCATCATATATCCATCATATAACATCACTATACATTCAAACAATATAAAATTCAACAAAACCAAACAAAATCATATACAATTCCAACAATAATACATATCATATCAACCAATATAAGTCATCAAAATATGTACATAGTTTCCCAACCAAAATGTGTATATAGTTTTCCAACCACAACTACAAACCGTTAACCCAAACAAACCGTTAACACAACTACAAGTCATCAAAATATGTACATAATATCCCGAAATATATATACACCAAACCAACCAAAATATGTATATACCAAACTGTAACATGAGAAAACAAGCAAACCTACTCCTCACCATCGCTGTCATCCTCTCCAGGCATCCTCCCATGCTGTTGCAAATAACATGCAATCCGCTCATCCAGCTGTTGCTCGAAGAAACTCTTCCTCCAATCATTTATTTCATTAACTGTTTTCTTCAACTGAGCAGTCTCTTCTTCTAGCTGGGACCTCCTGTATGCACTCTGCAATCTCATCGCCTGTAAAATAGTTCATAATTATTTATATATTAGTGTGTGTGTGTGTGTGTGTATAACATTATTTAAATTATTTAACTATTCATATGCATGTGTAAATTTATATATTAGTACATGTCATAATTTACCTCCAGATTTTCATAACTATACCGCACATTGCTCCGAGAAGGCGGGTCAATAATAGCATCGCAGATATTCTTTGCCTCCTCTAGCGTAAACTCTTCCCGACCAGTGGACTGTGCTACCCGAGCCCGCTCAGCTTCGTACCTCTCCTGCGATTACAAACAATTGTTTTACACGATAAAAACCGAATTTCAAGTTTTTGAAAATAAAATAAGATAAAATATTGTTATTAACAATAAATTAGTTTACCATTACGGATTGGGATTTGTCATCCGTCCACTCGTACGAAACATTGCCTTCTTCATCAGTACTCCTCTTCATGGCATGCGTCACCTTGAACAACTCGGCCATAGTGGGCTCGCGGTTGTATCTCGCGGCCTGAAAATATATAAATCTTATTGCTAATCTGATTATAAAATATTTTAATAAAATGTAAACACAGTTTATGAATTTAATTACCAGCTCTCTCTTATGCTCCTGGAAGGATTTGGAGCCACCACGGTGCAATGTAGGATTTTTATTCCTGTTAGTCTGGTTCCGCGCAGATAATTCCTACAAATTAAGATAAATTATCACGTATATATCTTGCAAGATTTATATTAGATTTAAATAACAAAGCAAACATATATTACTTACTTTTGCTGCCGGAGTGTCTCAAAGCCAAAGAAAATCAGTCCATACACCGTCACCCATCCAGTTCGGCTTTTTGCCTAAATTCGTAGACTTGGACAATGTATCCCTGTAATTTTTCCTCATTCTTTTGTTCCAGTGATTTAAGAAAACGTCCATGTCGTCAAGGTCAACGCGGACTGCAGCCTATAAATTAAAATTATTTTGAGTTATGCAGATTATATTAATTTACAACCGAAATTCAAACTACTACTTACAAGTAAATCGGCATGTATTGCGTTCTTGACATGAAGGGGGATGTCGTCCCAGCGAGGCCAACAACCATCCATCCGGCTCTGAAAAGCCTTCCTCGAAACCTGTAGAATATAATCTGATGGCTCCACCTCAAAGCCCCTGCAAAAGTTATGATATACATGTTTAGTGGATTTTAAAACTTATACTTTAAATAAAATTGATACTTACCCGGCACTTTTCGGAACAACTTCTGTCATCGGACGCAAGTCCAGTGCAGTGCCACTATCACCTGCACCAGAAGATGGGGATGGCGTGCCTATCATACTTCGTCTCCTGCCAGACATATCTACTATAGAAAAACAATATCATCACAGAACAACTATA
This sequence comes from Allium cepa, assembly GCA_030765085.1. Lineage (NCBI taxonomy): Eukaryota > Viridiplantae > Streptophyta > Magnoliopsida > Asparagales > Amaryllidaceae > Allium > Allium cepa. The sequence continues at coordinate 951,325,411 of CM060941.1, read as the reverse complement.
GAAATTCACTACTACATAGCATGTTTCAATCACTTTCACAGAAACAATTATAAAAATATACTGGTACAAAACATGGATACAAATTAAATAAATGATCATCACAGAACAATAATAGAAATTCACTACTACATAACATGTTTCAATCACTTTCACAGAATAATTATAAAAATTTACTAGTAAAAAACATGGATAAAAATTAACTAAATGATCATCACGGAACAATTACAGAAATTTACTATTACATAGCATGTTTCAATCACTATCACATAACAATTATATTAATAACGATCAGCCTTCATCGTTTACTGATTCAGACTCAGCCTCGTATTCTATCTTATTTTCTTAGGTACTTTCGAATGCATCAAATAAGACGTTTGATTCATCATTCAAAGGCCCTACATCAATATCATCAGTTATTATTATTTCTGTATTTGGTTCAAGATCGGCTTGATATGCTGCTTCATCTGGAATATTATTTCCATCAAACGTAAACCTTGATTTTGTTTTGAAAACAACAGACCAATCTGCTTTATCTCTTTTCAAAGATGGATACGGAGCAAAATAAACTTGTAACGCTTGCTTGACTAATACAAAAGGATCGTACTTATAGTAGTGCAATGTATGCCTTACTTCAATAAGTTTATACTCTTTATGCACGTTGATTCCGGAACCAGGAACGTTATGAACCAATTGCACTTAAATAAAAAAAACCTTTTCTAAAGGTTCAACAAACATGTCAACTCTAGAATCTGTGTTAAGACGCCGTAAAAATCTTTTAAATGCTCATCTGGATCATCACTGCCTTTGACAAATATTCCGCTGTTATATGTTAATTTTTCAGCCCCGTAATCTTTCGTGTTGAACTTAAACCCATTGATGAAGAATATTGGATAAGTCTTCACATTTCTTTTCGGTCCAATCACAAGATGTCTTAAGCCTTCTTCAACGACACAGTTTCCTGGCTCATAAACATAGTTCAAAAACCATTTGGCAAATTCTTTACTGAGATCACCAGATGGATACTATGATTCGTAGATATTGCATATGTAATATGTGTTATAATTATTATGTACGTACAAGAAAATTATAAGTGAATTAATTATTACCTGACAAATGGTGCGACTTCGACACAATTTAAAAGAACATACGTGTGTGCAACATGGTGGTCTCTATCGTCCAACCATATTTCCGCACATTTTCCACCAGATCTACCATGTTGTCTAAAAACAGATCATTGTTTGAGAAGAATTTTATTCATCGACTTTCTCATTTTGAGGAACATTTACAAACGATAAGTTCACATCGTCCTTGAAGTAGTGAGAGAAAAAAATGAGGCTTCTTCTTCAAGATACGATTTGCATATCGAACCCTCAACTCGGGCTTTTTGTCGAATCTTCTTCTTCACATGATTCAAGTACCTATTAAGATATTTATTACATATTTAGATATACAAATTTGAATTTGAAATTGATTTGAACATTGCACATGTTAATTTACCTCTCAAACGGATACATCATCCATATTGCACAGGACCTCGAAGAAGTGCTTCGGATGGAAGATGAATAGGTAAATGTTCCATTACATTAAAGAAACCTGGCGGAAGTATTTTCTCCAGTTTGCATAGCAATATAGGTATTTCTACTTCAAGTTTACGTATACAATCCACCTTTAATGTTGTCGAACAAAACTGTTTATAAAACAAACATAACTCTGTTATAACGTTCCATACTTTTACGGGCAACAGTTCTTTGAAAGCCACGGGTAGCAAATATTCCATCATGATATGACAATCGTGACTTTTCATCCCACTCAGTTTACTATTTTTGAAGTCAACACATCTACGAAGGTTGGAAGAAATCCCATCGGGAAATCTTAATTCTTCCCCCCACTTTAGCACGAGTTTTACTTGTTTATTGTCTAGCTCATAGCATGCTTTCGGTTTTTTATTATCATTAGGCTTCATATGAAGTTTCGGGCGCTTACAATAGTTTGCTATATCAAGCCTTGAATTCAAATCGTCCCTGGTTTTTCCCTTTACATTCAAAATTGTATTAAACATATTATCAAACACATTCTTTTCGTGTGCATCATGTCAATATTATGTCGGAGTAAAAGAACTTTCCAATATGGTAGCTCCCAAAATATACTTTGTTTGCACCAATTATGAATGTCTGACTTTCCTGCGATTTCAGTCTGGACTCCAGTTTTATGTATCTTTGGATAGTCCCTTACAATTTCGTATATTTCCTCGCCTGACAAAACCTTGGGTGGTTTCAAATTCTCTTCTCTGTTAGCTATGAAAATTTTCTTATCTCTTCTAAAAGTATGATTGGGATGAAGAAAACACCGATGACAATCAAACCATGAAACTTTTTTCCCATATCGTAACGAAAATTCTCATGTTTCTTCCATACAATAAGGGCATGCTAGGCGACCGGCCGTACTCCAACCAGAAAGCATCCCGTATGTAGAAAAATCATTAATAGTCCATAACAAAGAAGCGAATAACTGAAAAAAAAAATCGTTGATACATCATAAATTTCGACTCCTTCATTCCACGGTTTCTTCAACTCTTCGATCAATGGTTGTAAATAAACATCAATTCCTTGGGTTGGATCATGAGGGCCGGGAACGAAAGTGGTGAGAAACATATATGGTGTCTTCATATACATTCATGGAGGTCAATTATACGGAGTAACGATAATTGGTCAGGATGAATATTTACTACCAAACTGTGAAAATGATGAAAATTCATCCGTACATAAACCAAGTCTGACATTACGACTTTCCATAGCAAATGCGGGATAAATCTTATTGAAATGTTTCCATGCTTGTCCGTCGGATGGATGTATCAAAGTTCCTTCTTCCGCCGTTCTCACACAATGCTATCGCATATGACAGGTCGTAGCAGAAAATGCATATAATCTTTGAAGTCTGGAAGTGATGGGTAAATAATTCATTCTCTTGTATGTGGCTTCTTTCCCTTTCTTCTTTCTTGGTTTGTATCTTTCTTCGTTACATATTTTGCATTTTCTGAGGTCAACGTCGTCTTTCCAATACAACATGCAACCTTTCACACATGCATCTATCTTCTCGTACGGTAGACCGAAAACGAACATCAATTTTTTTACTTTATAATGACTATCGCACATCAGATTATTGGGTAGCATGTGTTGTTTTGCAGCTTGTACAACTGCTGTAAATACAGCTTCCGTAAGGTTGAATTTTGATTTCATAGTTATGTATTCGGCGGTTACCGAAAGTTCGGTTCCGCTTTTACATCCGTCCCACAACGGCCTCTTAGCAGAATCCAACAAACCGTATATTTTTTTAGCTTCCGCAGTCGGTCTTTTTCGACATTTTCATCTTTATCGACAGCTTCAGTTGTAGAAAACATTGATCATGCTGCATCATCCACCATATTTTCTATTGGATTCGTCATCATATTATCGTCCTCTAACATTTCAGTATTAGGTGTAGGTTCAACAAGTTCTCCATGACGATCCTAGAAATAATAATCAGGCACGAAACCATATTGATACAAATGTACTTCAACTATAGCTGGTTTCCAATGCTTCAAATGTTGGCACTTACTACACGGGCAACGAATTTCTGTGTTGTTTTGGTTATTAGATTTAGCAAATCTAATAAATTCGTGTACACCGTTATAGAAATTTTGCTTCATTGATCCCTTCTTTCCAGTTCTGACTTCATACATCCAAGTACGGTCGAGAAAATAATTGAGCATTTTTCCTGATTTGAAAATGTATGTTAGACAATTTAAATCATTAATTTTCAACCATTCTCCAATGTAAACATTTTATTGTTGTAGAAAATTCAAAATAAAAACTTCGCTTTATTTTTTGGTATTTTGGTTTTCACTTCGGCGGTCAGTCATCCTACTTCCCATTACAAACACAATAATGTAATTACATTTTATAAATCATTTCAGATTAAACGGTTCAACAAAATTTCAGCAGCACTTCCCTTCTGTTCCCTGTATTGTACACAAATGCGTGTACACAAGGAACGTAAAGGAAGTGCTGTCGAAATTTTGTAACCGTTTAAAATGAAATGATTTATAATATGTAATTACTTTATTGTGTTTGTAACTTGTCCAAATACAGGGACAAATCCGACAAATATTGATATCAGATGAATATAAATGTCCGTTCCGTTACAAAACGAACATCCATATAACGATCATATACAACACTTGCCAGACGGGACCAAAGCCAATCTAAGGGATAAAAAAATTTCTTCAAAATTTTATCAAATATTGTTGTTCTTTTCAAATTTTGACAATGTTTCAACTATTTAAATTTTATTTTATAAATTTGTGTATTTAAATTTTAGTTCAACATTCAAATAACAATTTTAGTTCAATATTCATTTCTTTATTTTTTTGCGACATAGATTTTAGCGGAATATTTGTTGTTGTTATATTCATTTCTTAATTTCTTTACAAAATCGATTTTAGTACAATATTAGTTGTTTTTATAGTCATTTCCTAATATATTTTTTTAAATTAGATATTTGCAGAATTTTTAATGTTCTCATATTCATTTTTTAATTTTTTGTATAAGCTTTATTTTTGTACAATATATACAACCTTTTGCATTTTGGCCGTCGCTAGCCGTCGCTAAAATTATTAAAATTGTCGTCGCTAGCCGTCGCTAAATCAACAAGATAAATAGAAGAATTATCAATGAAGATAATTATAAAACAACAAAATCTAATTATCAAATAGATAATTAGAAAACAATAAAAATCTAATTATTAGATAAAAATTTGTCAATTTAAATTCACTTAACAACTTAAATTTGTAATTTGTCAATTTCATAAATTATGAAATACTTTCATGTAACTTTATCAATAACCAAGTTAATCATTAATATACACTAATTTTTCACCTAACACAACTAACCATGTTAATAGCCAACACTAATTACCTACATCAACCATTTATTCAACTTCATGATAAACTAATTAATCTAATACCTAATTTAACTTCATGATAATAAACTAATTAATCTACCAAATCAACATACAACACTACTAATACATAATTTAATAAAACTACTAATACCTAATTTAACAACAAATTCTAATTTAATAACAAATCCTAATTTAATTAGGGTTTAAACTAAACCTAAAAAACATCAAATTTACATTCAAAATAGAGATTAGAAGCATACTTAGGCGAATTTGGGTGATTTGGAGGCGACGAAAAGCGGGGTTGCGGCTGCGGTGACAGGGGGCGGCGGATTGGGGGAAGGAGGGTTTAATTTTGGTGGGAAAGGAATGAAAGTTCTGTTCACGGGAAGCAGCCTGTATATTTCATATAGCCACGGCTAGCGACGGCCGCATTTTTTATCCGTCGTCAGCCATCGCAAAAGCCCGTCGCTATACGTAACCGTTCTAGCAGTGTTAGAATCAATCCAAGTCTAACAATAAGTAATATTACTCAATAAGTCATAAATAATTAATATGCCTTCTTTGAATTTTTTGTGCTTCATTAGAGAATTAAACACAAAATTACATTTGATGTTTTCCACAAGCATGTATCAATAAAAATGATGCATAAATCACATACCTAAGTCCAAATTGAAGAAAAAAGTTTCTTTCTCTAAACCTTGTTTCTTACATCCATTTTCTAATTATTGTTTTCTTTGATATGTTGCGTTTTTCGTTAAGTTGTTTCTTTTTTCTGTAAATATTTAACTCAATTTCAAATTATTAACGAACTTGAAATAGTTTGATTGCTGCATATTAGACATCATGTCTGCATTTTTTAGATTTTCAATAGGGCGGTTATTAAATAGATATCATTTGTGCTTGAGAAATAGAACAGTGCTTTTTTAAATTTTTGTATCATGTATGGGGATGCAAGACATTCGAAGTATGATATGCAATAACTAAAGACTTTTTTACATTTGTGCGGTTCATAAGTTTTTTAAGTTTTTAATAAATCTTACAACTGCATCGTTTAGCCAATACTTTATATCATTTGAATATCAAGTTTGTTATCATCCATTTTTCCCAAGACTGTGTGCATACTACATTATTACATGATTTAAGTTGGGATGATCCGTTACTCTTGCACAACTTTGTTTACTCCCCTAAGCCATAAAACTGTTGTTCATTTCTTAAACCCTAGTTAGTCTTTCACATGACGAGGGTTCATGGATGATATGTTTCCACAATTGAGCATTCAACAGTCGTCCCCTCTTTTGAGTCCATCCAATAATGCATATCTTTATTTTATTTCTATGTTGTTATTAAAATTATGTAATATTTGTTTAAACCTATGTATTTAAATAATTGGTGCGACTATCATGTTTTACTTCACTTTAAATTCCAAAACAAGTTGGCACTTATGTCTACCACAAGACCGTGATATAGTCTATTACCATCATGTTACTCAACTTAGTCCATTGCCGTAGTGCCAACAAGAGGTATTTATGTCTACTAGTGTATATAAATTAAGGACAAATTTTGCTTATAGTCCGAGAAAACAAATCTATTTCAACTTTATATCTCGTTCAAATTCCAGTCCGAGAAATACAGCCTGTAGTTGAATAATTATCATTCCTAAACGTACGGTTGCGATTACTTATCCATGTCTTGTATCTTCATTAATTATCAGTATAACTTTGTCCTTGAATTACGTACCCACTCGCACACTTATTCTTTTTCCAGTAAATAAACATTTGTTAACTGTTTACACCTTCTCCATCTTCCAAGATTCCTTTCTCCACCTTTGGTATAAATGATCTCTGTCAGCAATCTTACTTCAGCTTTCATGTCAAAGAATTTACATAATATAGATAGGAACCTTCACATATGCGCATATGCATATTTAGTCATTCCATTTGTTCTCCTTGTCCTAATTCATTCTCACCCTGTCATCCATTACTGCTCATAATGGAATAGATCACGAAAATCATGGGAGGAATTTACGAGATCAAGTAAATTTTTATAATGATTTATCAGTTTATAAACGTCTTGTATTCGCAATATAAAATGGGATTCAACTTATTTCTCTTTAGTTCTTTGAAAATATAATGTTTACAATCGAATACGAAGAAGAAATTTGCTAAGATAATTAACGTTTGTCCTATTCAGTATTTAGTTCGTTTATTTACCACCTCTAACTACGGATAGAATTATCAATTAGCTGATATGTCCATGTTTACGCGAATCAAATTTTCTTCTTCTAAAAGAACATCGATGCCTATATTTAATTCGAGGTCACCGGTGAAGGACAAACTATTAGGCAGCTATACTAACTTTATCCTCATGTTTCCAACAATGTTCAAGTAGTAGTGGGCATGGTGCTAGCAAGGGAAAATAGTTCAAAGGTGTGAAACATATATCTGAACATTATTTGAAGTGTTTGTACTTTTATTAGGGACTATGTAATTTGTATGTTGTAACTTTATGCACATTTTACTATTTGTTGTAATATATGTTGAATATTACTCCAAGTTCATTTGTATGATGCGAATAGAATTTACACCAATAGAAACTATGCTATATCTTTATGCATGCTTTTTTGTATGGGGCTTTGCACATAAGGTCTCTATTTTTGATGTTGTCATAAGAAAAGTCCACGTGGTAATGACTAAGTATAGATCTCAATTTTTGCTAAATCAAAAAGCGCAAACTAGTTTTCACTTTCTTATGGAAAGTGTAAGTTAACTTGAGCTTTCAAAAATATAAATATTTTCAAAATTTTCAAAAAATAAATAAATCAAAAAGCACAAACAAGCTTGCGCTTTTCTGATAAAAAGTGCAAGTTAACTTGCGCTTTTCAAAGATTTCAAAAAAAAAAATTCTAAACCAGACAGCGCAAAATAGAAAGCGCAAGTTAACTTGCATTTTCTAAAAATTTCAAAATTTTCAAACATTTCAAAGAATTCAAAATTAAAAAGTGCAAACAACCTTTTGCTTTCCTGATAGAAAGAGCAAGTCAACTGCGCATTTCAAAATTTTCAAAAAGAAAAAAAAATTCAAAGTCAAAAAATTGTAAGTTGGCTTGCATTTTCTATTTTTCAAAAATAAGGACCAAATTTATAACTACAAGATTAAACGGCTGTTCCAACGGCTCGGAGCCGTTGGCGGCCGTTGGAAGCCGTTGGAATAACCGTTGAAATAGAATCAACGCTTTCCAACAGAAACAGCGGCTATTTTCCAACAGAATTTCCAACGGCCGTCAACGGTTTATAACAGTTGGAAACCGTTGGAAATCTAGGTTTATTTTGCTGTAGAACAGCAAGCCTAGTCACCTTCCAACCACACCATTTCCAATCCATTTCAGACATATGTATCAATATCAATATAAACAACACACATAAATCAATTAAACACCAATATAAACAAACCAAATCATTCAAACATCATAAACCGTACCATCAACGTAAATACCATCAAAATATCATTCTCGCCCACTCCGTACCAACCATCTCCAAGTCAATATATACATCGTTCAAACACAAACACTAAAAAACATACCTCCTCAAGCATCTTCGTCGTCGCCTCGGAAAGCATCAGACGACGAAGGAAAGGTACCATGATTCTGCACATACTCCGCAAGCTTTTGATTCAGTTGCTCCATCTGTACAGCTCGCAGACGATTCTCCTCCTGTAGCTGCTCAATCATAACTCTAAGCTCCTTAATTTCTTCTTTGACTTGGACCCTTTGAGCTTGTCGAGCCTGCAAATAGAAATAATAGCAAAAGGGTTGTCTCAGCATATAAAATATTATAACACTATATATCTAAACGCTAATTTGTTGTACATATATAAAAGGATTAATTACCGTTACGTTCCCGAGGGCATAACGTCTACTCCGCTGCGTCGAATCCATAACAGCGTCAAATATTTTATCTTGCTCCTCCGGTGTCAACTCATCACGACCAGGCTGCTGAAGCGCATAAGTCCGTGCCTCATGTAACCTTGACTATAATGAAAAAATAATTTCAGTTGAAAAATAATAGAATGTAATTTTTATTTTACATAGCTAGTAATTAATAAACTTATCGATGTAAGTATTAGAAATTAAAAAACGCATACATATGCCTCAGTCGCCCTATCCTGATCACCCTACTTATATATGATTTTGCCAGACTCGTTTACTTGCCTAGATGCGTGACTGTGAGCAAATAAGTCCACTAAGCCAACAGGATGTCTATAAGCTCGTTCCTACAATTGATAATTTGGATAATTTAACTCCACATAACTAAGTACTGAACTGATCAATATACAAATGTGATAATAGATAAATTTACCAAATCTTCGCGGTGATGCTGGAAATATTTGGAGCCTCCACGATGAGTTACTGGATTCACGCTCCTGTTTGCTGAGTTGCTTTGTGACTCCTCCTGCAAATTTACAATGAATAATTATTTATTAAACGTTAAATAATTTACCAAGGTTCATTATAGATTTACCTTGAACTCCTCAGAGTTCCACCAGTCAACCCACTTATCCCATACAGCCGTGCTCATCCACTTTGGTTTCTTCCCCACTATTTAAATCTCTGGCATCTTCTCCCTATAGGTCTTAGCGATCTTTGAGTTTCAGTGTCGCTAAACTAAGTTGATGTCAGACTCTCGCAAATCTACTGCGCCATGTACAATGAGAAATTATTACTAATTATTTATTCGCATTTAATTAATCATTTTGTAAAGCAGTATAAACTTACTAGAAAATCTTGCCAAATGGTCTCTCTCACATCATCGGGGATCTTGCTCCACTTAGGCCAGCAATCGCTCATCCTGCTCATACACGCCTGCTTAGAAATGTTCAGAATCACTTTAAATGGCTCCAACTCAAACCCACTGCATTAAATATAAAATAGAACTTTAGACAATTATAGATATATCATGTACAAAAAATTAAATTGCTATGCTGCTAATTATGATACTTACGTCTGATCAGCCTTTGGCTGCAAGTAAACGACTGGACGAGCTGGTGGCTCACCATTACTCTCTCCAATCTGCTGGGAAGAGCCACGTCGTCGAGAGCTAGAACCAGAGCCAGACATAATATACCTGCCATATACATACATATACAATTCATAATAATTATGATATGACGAACCATTAAAAAATATAATACAATATGCTACAAATGTGTTATGTTGTGTGTATGTGTTGAGTGTGTTAGTATACACTTGTTGTCATTAAAATTGTATAACTTTGGATAAATGCATTATTAATCAGAGATAAATGCAATGTGAATAATTGTAAAAATTACCGGATATTACTCAGTCGTCCTCGTCGTTCTCTGATTCAGACTCGGTTTCGTGTTCTATGTCGTTTTCCTCTACACTCTCAAATGGTTCGACTAATACATTTGTATCATCATTCAAGGGTCCAAAATCAGTTTGATCTTCTGTAATTGCTATTTCAACATTTTCCTCCAAATCTGCTTGATAGGCTTGTTCGTCTGGAATATTCTGTCCATCGAACGTAATCTTGCTTTGGTTTTAAAAACCGCAGAACAATCTGCTTTATCCCTTTTAGAGATGGATAAGTGGCATAATAAGCTTGTAGGGCTTGTTTGGCTAGTATAAAAGGGTCGTGTTTTTGATAACGCGAGATATGTTTAATTTCTACAATATTATAATTTGGATGCACGTTAATACCAAAACCTGGAACGTTGTTGAACCAGTTGCATCTAAAAAAATAAATATCCTCCGCGGGTCTTGTAAAATATGTCAAGTGCAAAATCTGAGTTTACACGCCATAAAAATCATTTATATGATTATTAAGATCATCATTGCCTTTAACAAATACACCAGTACTGTTTGTTAATTTTTCAGCACCGTATTATTTGGTGTTGAATTTATATCCATTAACAAAAAATATTAGATACGTTTTATCTTTTCTTTTCGGTCCAAACGCCAAATGTTTCAGTCCTTCAACGAGCACATTAATTGCGGGATCGGAAACGTATTTCGAAAACCAAGTACTGAAATCTTTGCTTAAATCTCCACTTGGATTTTGTGATTCAAAAATACTGCAAACACAAACATGATATATTACATTATTATTTATTTATATGTGTAGTATTAAATTTAACAAAACTTGGAAGGCGATAATTACCTAACAAATGGTGCAACTTCAGGAAAATTAAGAAGAATATATGTGTGTGCTACATGGTAATCTTTATCATCTAGCCATACTTCCACACATTTTCCAGCATGTCGGCCATGTTATTTAAAAATAGATAATATTGATTCAGAAGAAGAATGTTGTTCAACGACCTCATTATTACGTGGAACACTTACAAATGATAAGTTCACATGATCATTAAAATAATGAGAGAAAAAGAAAGAAGCTTCTTCTTCGATATGTGATCTGCAAATAGAACCTTCAACTCGAGCTTTTTGTCTCGCTTTCTTCTTTAAATGATTTAAGTACCTAATAAAAAAATATTTCGGTTAAGTATTAACTTCTATTTAAAATTAAATTAACATTCACATACTCAGTATAGTAACGTACCTTTCAAACGGATACATCCATCCATATTGCACAGGACCTCGAAGACGTGCTTCATATGGAAGATGAACTGGTAAATGCTCCATTACATTAAAGAAACTTGGAGGAAATATTTTCTCCAGTCTGTAGAGCAGTATAGAAATTTCTTCTTCAAGTTTAAGTAGACGGTCAACTTTTAATGTAGTTGAACAAAGCTCCTTGTAACATAAACTAAGTTCTGTTATTACCGTCCAAACTTTTACCGGTAATAATTCTTTGAAAGCGATGGGTAATAAATTTTCCATCATTACATGACAATCATGGCTTTTCATTCCACTCAGTCTTCCATTTATATAATCGACACATCTACGAAGATTAGAGGAAATTCTATCGAGAAATCGTAATCCTTCCACCCATTTTAGCAGTACTTTAACTTGGTTGATGTCTAGTTCGTAGCATGCTTTGGGTTTTTTACTATCATTGGGCTTCATAAGAAGCTCACGACGATTGCATATTTCCTCTATATCACGTCTAGATTTCAAATCGTCCTTAGTCTTGCCCTTCACATTCAAAACTATATAAAACAGATTATCAAATACGTTTTTTTGTTATGCGTCACGTCAATGTTATGACGGATTAAGAGATTTTTCCAATAAGGCAATTCACAGAATATACTTTGTTTGCACCAATTATAAAATGTCGATTTAACTTGAATTTCAATTTTTTGTCCGGTCTCGTGTATCTTTGGATAATCTTTTACAAGTTCATATATATCCTCGCTTGAGCAAACCGTTGGTGGTCATAGAGTCTCATTCCTATTAACTATGAAATTTTTTTGTCTCTTATAAATGGTTGATTAATATGAAGTAAACATCGATGACAATCAAACCATGAAATTTTCTTCCCATGCGGTAAGGAAAATGCTCGTGTTTCTTCCATGCAATAAGGACAAGCAAACGACCGGCCGTACTCCAACCCAAAAGCATTGCATATGCAAGAAAATCGCTAATAGTCCATAATAGAGAAGCGAACATCCGAATTTTTTTCTTTTTTGATATGTTGTATGTTTCAACTCTTTCATACCCTAATATTTTCAACTCTTCGATTAACGGTTGTAAGTAAACATTAATGCCCTATGTCAGATCATCAGGTCCAGGGACGACAATTGTGAGAAGCATATATGGACTTTTCATACACATCAACGGGGGTAGATTGTAAGGTGTGATTATTATAGGCCAAGATAAATATTTAGAACCAAACTGAGAAAACGGTGAGAAACCATCTGTACATAAACCTAGTCTAACGTTGCGGCTCTCCGCTGCGAAATTGAGATATTTCTTGTCAAAATATTTTCATGCTTCTCCATCAGATGGGTGTGTCAACGTACCTTCTTGAGGTGTTCTCACACTGTGCCATCTCATATGATGTGCTGTTACAGATGATGCATATAACCGTTGAAGTCTAGGGGTGATGGGTAAATAATGCATACGCTTGTACGGAACTTCTTTTCCCTTCTTTTTCCTCGGTTTGTATCTTTCTTGATTACATATTTTACAATTTCTAAGATTGATGTCTTCTTTCCAATACAACATACAACCCTTTAAACATGTATCTATTTTTCGATATGGCAAACCGAAAGATGACATAAGTTTTTTCACTTCATAATAATTTTCGCACATTAAATTATCGGGTGGCATATGACATTTAGCAGCTTAAACAACAGCCGTAAATCCAATTTCTGTAAGGTTGTATTTTGATTTCATTGCAATGTATTCTGCAGTTACCGATAATTGAGAGCCGCTTAAACATCCATTCCAAAGGGGTTTTTTAGCATGATCCAATAAATCATATATTTTTTTAGCTCCAACATTTGGTTCCTCTTCGACGTTAACATCGTCGTTGTCAATTTTAATGGTAGGGAACATTGATCGTGCTGCATCTTCGACCATATGTTCTATGGAATTCATACTAACTTCATCACTAATGACCTCCACCGACTGCTCTTGATTATTAGGGGCTACAATTTCTCCATGAGGATCCCACAGCAAATAATTGGATACGAAACCGTATTGGCGCAAATGAACCTTAACTATATTCGGTACTAAATAGTTCAACAATTTGCATCTGCTACATGGACAACGAATTTCTTCATCGTTTGCAATATTACTTATAGCAAAGTCGATGAACACTTGTACCCTTTTTAGAAAAAGTTCACTTATTGCGCCATTAATTTTCCTTCTTTGATACATCCAGCTCCGATCATTTAAGTAATTGACCATTTTTCCTACTTGAAAACCTATGATAATGTAAAAAATTTATAAATCGTTCATTTTATATTTTGTTTCAGTTTTATTTACTGATTTAGTAAACATGTACTAAATTTTATATTTTTTGTACAAATTTCATTTTAAATAAGCAACTATTGATTCATTGCCACTTATGTGTATTCTTTGGTGGTCGGTCATTCTACTTTCCATTACAAACAGAATAGTAATTATATTCCGTAAATCATATCATTTTAAACGATTTCATAAAATTTCAGCAGCATTTCCCCCGTGTTCCTTGTATCGTACACAAATGCGTGTACACAAGGAACGTAAAGGAAATACAGTCGAAATTTTGTGAACCGTTTAAAGTGATATGATTGACCAAATATAATTACTTTATAGTGTATGTAACTTGTCCAATACATGGACAAATCCAACAAATGATGTATCAGATGAATAGAGTTGTCCGTTTTGTGGAAAAAACGAATATCCCTAAAACGATCATATACAACACTTGTCAGACGGAGCCAAATATGTCTAAGGATTTAAATATTTGTTTATATTAAATTTAAATATATAAATCGTTTAATTAATATTGGTTTATATTTTACTGTTTTATTACATAAATATTAAATTCATTTATACACAAAATTTGTACACAAAATTCATTTATTACAAATTCATTTATACACTAAATCAATTCGCGTGTTCGCACAAATACAAAACTCATGTTCACACAAACGCAATATCCGTTCTAACGACTTCCAAATGCAATAAACTCTATCACACACATACGTTCAATACTAACCAAATTAACATAAACTAATGCAATATCCAAAATTACAAAATTTTCAATCGATAATAACTTGTTCATTATGAGATAATAGTTGCAATTAGGGGATAACATGATGTAATATGCATACACTAACAAGTAGGAATCAATCACAATTCAAATTAAACCCTAAATCAAAAAAACCTAAATATTAGGTTTAGCAAAATTATCAATTTGGAGAGCTGGAAGGTTGGAGATGGGCTGGAGCAGCTTCTAGATGCCGTCCGAGGTGGTTGGGATGGTGTTTGGGGCAGCGGTAGCAGGCTAGGAGGTGGTGGAATGGGGGAATTGGGTGAAAATGTAGAATTGGGGAAGAGATAATGAGCTTTAGGTCGGTTCTTTGGAAAATATGCAGGAAATATTCAAACGGCTTCTAACGGCCGCAAACGGCTTATTTCCAACGGTTACCAACGGCTTCAGACAGTTTCGACAAAATCCAACGAGCCGTTGGAAGCCGTTAAAAATGCCGTTAGAGGCCGTTGGAGCATGGGAGTTAGAATACACTAAAGTTCAAGTAGTGATATATTTATATCTATGAGGACTTTTCTTACAAAAACATCGGAAATACGGACCTGTGACTCTTTTTTTGTTGCATAAAAGTCTGCAATTATACGGAATAATCGATGACATTTCAAGAAAAGTTAATGTTTTCAAAAATTGCAGAATTCACTGCAAATATATGGAATGTTTGCAGACTTACTGCAAATATGTTTTTTTTTGGTATCAACAATGGACCTCATTTTAAAATTGTAAATTTTTTAATTTTTTGGTGAAAACGGTACGCTGAACCGATGTTTCTACAGATAGTTATGCACGTTTTGAAATGCTAAAAATGTAAAGGATATTTGAGTCTTTTGGCATAGGTGTATTTGAAAATAGGGACTAGAAACATAATTTATTTTGGGGAGGATGTTTTCTATATTTTGAAACTAGGGATGTGAGCCAAACTATCCATTTATGTAACTATATGGAATAATTGCACACTTTTATGCAATTATATGGAATAATCGCATACTTTTTCGCTATTATTCCATATAATCCCGACTTTTCTACAATTATTTTGTATGTTTGCCATTTTCTACAATTATATGAAATATCATCAATTTTTCTTCAAATGTCGGCTATTATTTCATATAATTGCATATATTTGTGCAATTATATGGAATAATTGCATGCTTTTATGCAATTATAAGGAATAATTACAGACTTTTCTCCTATTATTCTAGATAATTGAAGAGTTTTCTATAATTATTCTGTATACTTGGTATTTTCTGCAATTATACGAAATAATCATCAATTTTTTGTCAAATGTCAGCAACTATTTCATATAATATAGACTTTTATGCAATTAAATGGAATAATTGTAGACTTTTTTGCAATTCCATATAATTGCATACTTTTATGCAATTATATCGAATAATTGCAAAAAAGTCTGCAATTATTTCAAGTAATTGCAGGAAAATGCAACTATACCATATAATTGCAGATTTTTCTGCAATTATCGCATATAATTGTTGAATTATCTGCAATCATACCATATAATTGCAGAAAATTTAAAAAACATCATGCACAATGCCACTTAGTAGAAAATAATAAAATTTATGATTTAATAGTAAAAACAGTTTATTAATCCGTCATTTCTATAAAAAGATTATTGCGTTTTAAAGATTGATAATTAATGGGATGCAAATTTTAATTATGGACGTGAGAATAACATCTGTATATGAAGTACCAATGTTCGACTATGGAGTGGAGAGATATTTTAGAGAAGAAAATTGCTGCTTTTGAAAATAAGGATGAAATTTATAATTTTATAGAAAGGATGTTTTTTGTATTAAGTTTGATTTTAGGGACGTGTCCCTTATTTCATTTAGTAAAATATATGCTCTATATGAGTATCCAATAACAAGGTGTATCTTGTTATAGACTTGCATTTGGGCATACTATTACTTCCTTCAATACCTAAACCTTTACCTTTTTTGAACTAACATTCAAAATGGAACAACAATCGGATTGCAACTCAAACCAGTAAGTTCCACCTGTGAAATCTATAGGAGAAAAAGTCTTTAGCACCTACTATATATCTATGTTGGCACTATTTTAACTCCTAATGAATGTACACTCCTGTATAAATTATGATCATAATTTTGTATGCCACATAATGCAATGATGATGAGAGGGAGAGCCGAAATTCACGAATAAGACAGCCGACTTTCGGTAAGAGTGATACAATGCTGGTAGTTTTATTTACCATTGCGCTTGTTTATGCCAGTAGTAGTTTCTATTGATTAAAAAAACTACGTATGCAGTTGTCAACGACTACTAAATTGAGTAATTTTAGGAAGAGATTTAAGTAAACTTTAACTAGTAAGGCATACATATGTTTGGAGTGTGTAGCACAAATTTTAAACAGTATGCCATATATGTGTGTTTGACACCGAGTTATTTATAGTCTCAGTTTGTACTATGAACATGCGTAAATCCTACATGTCACATATGTATGTTTAAATAGTTCTTAGATTACAGAACAAACCTACATGTCCCCTATTTTGTATATACACCAATATCCATTTTATTTTATGTATTATTCAATATTCCGCTAATTTTTGTAACAACCCGCATCTTCAATGACTGGATATCATAAACAATTAATTTGAATATTGAATCGTTAATGAATTGACGATCCAAAATCTGATTGAATTAGGACTGGAGACCACTTTCATCGAGTTTTGATGGACATTGCGAATCAAAATGAATATGTATATCGCTATATTTAAAGTCGTTGTATTTTTACGATTTATGTATTGTTATATGTAATTTGTAAAAATACATGCGTAATCGAGTTTAGTGGGATCTCGACTGACGGTTTGTGTTTCTAGGATGAGAATTTCATTTTTAAGACGTACGCTTGAGGAAGTTGTGAATTCGGGTAATTCAACGGTTAAGAAGACATCTAGATGCATGAAATTATCATTTCAAGACATCGCCTTAGCTGGCGATGAAATTTACACTATTGGGACCAAAAATATGAGATGATGTTCGTCGATGAGATTTGCGACGATTTGATATACTGTGTGATCATACACGCTCAAAACATGTGGCACTTTATTTAGGGAATTAAATAAGATACACACACATTCACAAGTCTAAGATAATTCATTTCTCACTTTTACCTCTGTCCTCAAAAAAACCAAACGGGTCCAAAGTAGAAGGGAAGGAGATTGCATAGGTCGGTGTAACATCCCCCTATTTGAAGGCCCAAAACTAACGGCTACGAATGCTGCAGTCATCCATAATTATTATTCCTCGACGATCAAACACGACGATATTAGATACATTGATACACAAGAATAAGAAAAAAAATTAAGCAGCAAAATAAATTCCATATTCAATTTTAAAATATTCCAAATTGATTATATAATCCCAATTCATAGACCACGTTAAGATAATATATAATTGTTACAAAATACGCCAAGAGCAATAGATGAAGATATTCATTTGGTAGAGCAAAGTATATAGATAGGCAAGAAAACAGTTTGCCTTTACAAACGAATACACAACGAAAATAAAAGAAATCCAATAACAAGTTTGTCTCTTGCACTTCCTAGAAGGCTTTATTCATCTAAAAGAACACCTAAAAACCTTAACTATCAACCTACTCAAAATCAATTGAGTACCCAAGAGTTTAAGGGGAAAACAAACTTCGAGTCGGACGTAAATTCTAGCATGAATAATAATTTACCATCTCAAACCATTTGGATATCTAGTGAGACCACATTGCTTAGTAGAACGGGTTTTCCACTCACTAGTATCCTAAAACATTTACAAAACCATATATCGTACTCCTACATCCACAATAGTTAAAACATAGTATTTCAAAACATTATGATGTTATGCAAAACAATTAAATCAATTCTGGATTACCGTCCCCATTCATTCTGACGGTCTGTCTCAATTATAGTTTTAGGATTACTATTAACCTATTAAATGTTAAGGACTATCTGTCCAATTACCTAGTTTTCATGGGATCACTAAGAGCCTATTGGTCAACCCCGATATCTTATTTTTTATCTTAGTTTTCATGGGCTAACTAGGAACCTATTGGCTGACCGTCAATGTCTTAATCCAGATATTATTTTCAAGGGCTAACTACAAATTTACTGACCCCTGCTAGTATCAAATCATAAATTTCATGGGCTTACCGTAAACCTAATGGCCCCTATCAATATTTCTAATTAAAATTTGAAAATCTGTTAAGTTATATTCACTACTGGGTCAACCTAACTGGTTATTCTTCCCTTTTCCCAAAATACAGTTATGGGTTAATAATAAAGTGAATAACATTTCATAATCTTTATTTATGCTATGGTTATTATATTAAATTGAGATTGAGTTTATGTTTTTAAACCATAAAAATATCTCTTTCGAAACCACTGGATAGCCTCCTTCGAAAGCAAAGACTTCTTTTCAAAACATTATATACATACCATTCGAAGCCCTTAGAAAACATTCTCTTTCAAAATCTATTGTACTTTCGATGGTATTGAATCATCTTTTTACAATATAAAGCTTCAAAAAAAATGAAAGTACCCCATTCAAAAGTATTGGGTTTAATTTTTAAAAATATTGTTTGGGTCAAAATGGTTATATACGAAAGTATCTCTTTTGAAACCAACAAAAATCAGTTCGGGAAAAGTTAATGGTGTCGGAACCATCTTGGTCGAAAGCAAAAGACTTTAAAATCAAAACTTCGAAGGATAGAGTCGAAACCTCCTTTTGAAAGCATACAGGAAAAGGTTTAAATAAAACAGAAGTAACCCTTTCAACAACATAGATGACTTCAATGCAGTCGAAAGGGGGATCAGAGGCTTGGTTTCGACTGAGACGAAACCTATCCTTTCGAAAGCAATTATTTAAAGGAAAAAAGGTACTTTTTCGAAAGCAAATACTTTAATACAACTTGGCAACCCTTTACGAAAGCTAATTATAAATCCGTTTGAAAGCATAGCTTTCGACTGTGTCAGGAGCTTTAAGTAAAACTAGGCAAGGGATTGACTTATGAAAACATAACAGGATTTCTACCCCTTCGGTAGCTACCCCTTTCGACACTATGGCTTCCGTTTTCCTTCCATTCCACTATATACCACCTAAGTGATATCATGTGTATTTGTTTCGACTATAGTGGTTTCGAATGTGTTGGTTCGACTGAGACGAAGTGGAGTCAGCGGAGTCGGAAGGTGCTTACTAACAGAGGCGAAACACCCGTTTTCTGATTTAAATGCTGTAACAACTTTTCGTAATTTCTTTTTAACAACTTTCCTAGTTTTAAAACACCGATTGGCCGCCATAAATCTTTTCAAATACTTTACCTTTTTAATTTTTTTGCATTTATTCAGATCTAAATTAAAGGATCTAAACCTTTCCATGTAACTAAAAACCGACATTTGGTAAAAAGCCCTTCTTTTATAATAATTTATTTCCCTAATAAATCAACTGGGAAAAATCTCCAAAAATCATAGAAAATCGATTTCATCATGTAATCAAACATATTAAAATTTCAGACCCAATTTCTTCCTGAAATTCTCGAAATAAATTTTAAACCCAATTATATCATATCTTTCATCAAAAGTTCATAATAAAATTTCCATACCATGGAAAATTTTGAAAATTAAAACCCATCTCCAAATCATGTTTTACTTGACATAAAAATTTTCCATGGTAATTTGAAATCATATAATCTTGGTTTTATACTAAAACCGTATAAATTCATATGCTTATGAATTTAAAGCAAATCATCGTAATATTATTCAGGCGCATCATTATTCATTTTATCACAAAACGAATTTAAATCATAAATTCAAAACCATATAATCATAGAACAAATATAGAGATGGTAGAAGAATATTATTCACCTTAAACTTGATAAGGAATTTGAGATTTGTTGTTGATTACTCCTCCCTAACTTTGATCCTTAGCTTCCGATTAAACTTCATCTTCTCCTTTGTTAATGGTCAGCTCTATTAGGGTTTCACATTTATTTTGATTTGAGAAAATAAAATGAACTTGAAAAGGCAAAGCAAAATGTATAGCCGTGAATATAAAGTATGACTATTTTTTTTACTAATAAGGCCTTATGTAAGTTATTTGTCTCATAAACCAATTTTCAGCCCATTTATTTCATTAATAAGAGTTGGCCCATCAATATTTTAATCAAATCTCAATCTTCTTATCATTGTTATTCTATTTAATTTACCTAATTAAATATTCTAAATGATTTCATAAAAATTAGGGGCTCCCCCTTAAGGAATCTTGTCCTCGAAATTCAGTAAGGACTAAATACTAAACAAATCAATCTTCTGTAACAACTCTTAATAACCATATTAGTCTAATTGACTAGCAACTATCTATATAAATCTAATTTAGAAATACCCTCAAGGTAGATCATGAAAAGTATCTCTAATGCTATCCTCTGTCTCCCAAGTACAGTCCTTCTTGTTGTCATTATACTGAACTTTCACCGACCTGGCTGTCTTGTTTCTTAACCTTTTCTAATCTCTAGCTATAACCGGAACTGGTTGTCTAACATAAGTCAAATTAGGCTCTACCACTAAGTCATCCAACCCTATTGGAGGAATAATAGTCTCTGGATCATGCACATACTTGCAAAGATGAGACACATGAATTACATTATGGACACCTGCCAAACTATACGACAACTCTATTCTGTATGCGAGCTTTTCAATCCTCTCTACAATCTGGAATGGACCTACGTATCTTTGGGCTAACTTCCCTGACTTTCCAAATCATATCACACCTTTCATAGGTGATACCTTAATGAAAATCTTATCTCCAACTGAGAATTCTAGGTCCTTACGCCTCCTATCTGCGTAACTCTTTTGTCTGGACTTAGCTTTCTTCGTTCTTCTTCAGATTAACTCAATCTTCTCTGACACCTCTCAAACCAAATCTTGACCTAAGACTAATCTATCTCCAGTCCCTAACCAACATGCCTGTGATTTGCATGGCCTTCCATATAAAACTTCAAATAGCGCCATTCCTACATTAGTCTAATAACTATTATTGTAGGAAAACTCAACCAAATGTAGGCGATCCTCTCAACATCCATCAAAGTCCAATACACAATCTCTCAATAAATCTTTGAGTACCTTATTGACTCTCTCTATCTGCCCATCCGTCTAAGGTGATACGTAGCACTCATATTTAGCTTAGTACCCATTATTTATTGTAGATTCTTTCAGAATTCACTAGTGAACAATGCATCTCTGTTACTGACTATACTACTAGGGACTCCACGTAGTCTAATTATGTTCTTCAGGAACAACTTAGCTAAAATAGGTGCCTTTCTAGTTGACTTAACTGGAATGAAATAGGCACTCTTGGCCAGTATGTCCACTATAACCTATATACTTTCATTACCTCTATTTGACCTTGGAAACCTGTCTATAAAATCCATGGATATCGAATCTCATTTCCAAACTGGAATCTCTAAAGGCTATAGTAGCCCAGTTGGTTTTCAATGTTCAGCTTTCACTTGTTGACAACTTGCACACTGTCTAATCCACAAGCCAACAACCCTCTTCATTCCTTCTCAGTAGAAGCTCCTTTTCATATCCTGATACATCTTGGTTCCTCTAGGATGAATCATAAACCCGGATCGATGACATTCTCCAAGAAATTCTTTCCTTAAGTCCTCCATATTCGAAACACATGACCATCCCTTCTTCCTTATCCATCTTCTCTGGTCAAGGCTAAAATCTTGTAAATCATTGATCTTCATTCCAACCTTAAGTATTTTGATCCTCTTTGCTAGTACTAGATCCTCCTTTTGTTTTGAAGTAATTCTCTCAATCAATATTGGTCGAACTTCTAAACAAGACATCTTGGCGGTACTCTGGCTAGAACCAATAGTCGATCTTAACTACATATCATAACTGACTAAAGCTTTTAAATCCTTCCACTCTGCCAACATGGCTAACACCACATTCTGATGTTTCCTGCTAAGAGCATCAGCTACTTCATTACCTTTTCCTAGTGTATATTCTATACCGAAATCATATGCAGCCAAAAACTCCAACCGCCTCTGCTGTCTCATATTCAACTCCTTCTGAGAGAATAAATACTGTAAAGATTTATGATCGGTATATAACTCAAATCTCTCCCCTAAGAGATAATGTCTCCAAATCATTAATGCAAAGATCACAACTGCCAACTCCAAACCATGAGTAGATATCTTTTTTCATATGTTCTAAGCTGCCTAGATGAGTTGGCAATGACTTTACCAGTCTGCATCAACACCGCTCCTAATCCAGTTCCATATGCATAAGTATAAACTACTAATCCTTGGTTCCCATCTGAAACTACTAACATGTGCACATTAGTCAACAAACGCTTTAACTTAAGAAATGCCTCCTCACATTTGTCAGACCCAGAAAATCTCACTTCCTTCCTGGTTGCTTAGTTAAGGGTGCTACTATCTGCGAAAAATCATTAATGAATCTCCGGTAGTAGCCAGCAAGTCCAAGAAAATTCTTGATCTCAGTCATCATCTCTGTTCTCTTCAATTATTCAACGCTTCAATCTTATCTGGATCGACAGACAATCCTTTCTCTGAAACCATGTGACCAAGAAACTTACCTCTTTCTTCTAGAAATGACACTTAATAAACTTTCCCTTTAGTTGATTATGCATCAGAGTCTCAAGCACTATTCTAAGATGAACTTCATGCTCTCTCTTATCTTTAGAGTATACATAATGTGATCTATAAATACTAGAACAAACCTATCTAAGTACTATCGAAAAATTCGGTTCATCAAATCTACGAAGAAAGCAGGTGCATTTGTTAATCCTAATGGCATTACCAACCACTCATATGAACCATATCTAGATCGAAATGCTGCCAAAGGAATATGTCCTCTGCCACATTCAACTGATGGAAATATGTCGCCAAATCCAATTGAAAAAATATTCTGGCTGCACTCAATTGATCAAACCGATCATTTATTCTTAGCCAAGGATACTTATTCTTAATTGTCCTTTTGTTTAACTTACAATGGTCAATACACATCCTTAACGAACCATCTGGTTTCTTCACGAACACTGCAGCCGCTTTCCAAGGACTGCTTGGCCTAACAAAATTCCTTACCACTAGATCCAATAGCTGCACTGTCACGATCCAAATTTCAGCGTTCGAAAATCGACACCTGTACTTCCCTTGTACTCAAATGCCGCAGATTCAACCGTTGAAATTTGACTCATGCTGGAGCTTATAACACCATTAAGTATAACAACACAGCGGAAGAAAAAAATATATCAATATACAACATTGATACAATATGATACAACTGAGAGATATAATGAATATCAATATACATCAGAGATATGATACAAGACAATATCAGTGGAAAGAAACAGGTAATACCAGCAACGGATAATATCCATCTCCAAAGCACCAATCTAGAAATAGCTCGAATCCCCAATAATGATGCACAAAGATAAGCATGGTCAGTCTTCCAAAGACTGAACTAACTCTCGATAATCTACTAAATCTGACTATCTGAAAAACCCAACTCTAAACTGCCCGTGTGGAAAATGGTGGGCACCCAGAGTTTAGGAAGGGAACAATAAATTCCAGATCAGTCATGGGACTGGTGTGAGTAACAAAAACTGTTTTTTTATCTTTAAAAACAAGCAACAAAGGAATTTAAAACATTGAAAACCGCAATGCTTTTTGAAAATGAAACTACCATAAGGCCTCCCACCGCACACACCATGCAAACGCAGAATTGGAGGAGATTTCACCTTATGATAGTCAAAAATGCTTGATACGCAAAATCCTTTGATATTATTATTATTAGTGCATAGTGGGAAAACATTTCGAAAGTATAATATTTATCTTAGCCAACATAGGCATTTCGTACTTATGCCTATTATAACTACCATGTTCAATAGCAGGTTACCGCCACATTCCATGGCAAGTCATACAACTAAAACCGTACAAGGCGCGTATTGTTTCTTTGGATTTTCCAACAAATGGTCGGGCAAAGGAAATTCACAATAAAATGGAACGCCTCTGGAGGGACGCCCCCGAGAACTTAACCAGCTCTCTGCTACACAAGGTTGGGTTACCTCTGTAACTAGGTAACACCTGACACGAGCATGCCATTCCCCGGTCGTTACCGACCGTTATCCGAGGGCCCTCAATCCAACAACTACACAGTAAAGTATCTGGGCTCCATACCATGATACCAACTTTCATAAACAATCAACAGAAGTAAATATCTGGGCTCCATACCATGATATCACTTTTTTATCCAAAAGGAAATGGTCATGCCCTCAGGAGGAGCTACCTCCAAATAACCTTGCTGCCACGATTCTTGTTTCGACCATTACCGTGTTGTGAGGCTCGACGAGGTCTCGTCTACAAAGCTATGCTTTACACGAGAGCCATGTTTTGATCACAAATGATCATCAACACACAACAGCACTCAGCATGCCACACTACCAAATTGGGAGTATATCACTGATAACCTTCAACTACATAACCTCTGAGCCCGTACGTCTTAGAGAAGGGTGTAATGCTAAGAGAATAAATTCTCCGCCACCAACAAATATTTATTTGAAAGAAATCAGCTTTATATCTCAAGGTATAGTGTCAGACATACAACCATACAAGTCTGTTCCGGGTTCGAACAGAACCGAAGGAACTTCCGAAGAAGCCCTTGCAAAATCTGGATAATTCCTAATCACGTCCGGATTTCCCATCACATATGGAGATCTCTATACCGAGGATCAGCCGGTGCAGAGACAATCGACGAGTTATCCTTTCGTTTTCGAAAATATCCGGTCTTCAGAACCGGTCTTCAAATGTTATCCATATTGTCGTACCATTATTCGGAATGGGTCATATGACACAAAGGTCCTATCCCGGCTAAACCGAATAATGAGCGCAATATTTTAAAACTTATGGATATTGGGATTTCAGTTAAATCACCACTTAAACCCAAACTTTCTTTTCAAATAGTTCAAACAAATTACCATTTCAAATCTTTAAACAAAAGATTTATTACACAAAGTTCACCCAGTTTCACCAAGATCCATTCACGAATTTCAAAGCAATTTCCATTTCAATTAGGATTAACTAATTCATCCAATCTTTAAATCAAAGATTTAACTTAAAACTTTCAAGCCCGTTTCCAAATATTTATTCATAACTTGGATGACCATTTTCATTTTAGACATGAAATCCTTTCAACACAAATTGGAAGTTCATTACTTATGTGAAAGCTTTATTATTTGAAAATAAATAGGTTTCGTTTCAGAAAAAACCTAATTATATTTGCACAAGTTAAAGCCCTTGAATTAAATTCAAATTCCGAAATCAATACTTTTAAATGGTTTAACCCATATATAACTTGTATAACATCTTTAATCCTAGTTTCAAACAATAGAATTCAAATTCAAATTTTGAATTCAAATTTACATCAAATTATTTAAATTTCAAGTTTTATTAAGTTATTTAAAATAACTTTTATTTTTGAAACTCATTCTCAAAAGCTCTCATTTCCAATTCTAAAACTATTTTGGATTCAAGAATTCAATCTTTAAAATTGTTAAAAAATCTGTGACTTAACCAATTTCCTTGTGCAATCCATATTTGTGTGTATACGGTGTAGTCCAGGGGTTTTACACAATAGTGCAACATCATTCAATCATGACAGATTAAAATACAACAATATATTTGATAAGCGGTATAAACCATAACACTTATCTTTCATATTCAGATCACATATATATATATATATATATATATATATATATATATATATATATATATATCACAGAAAATAAATTACATCACAGATAATTAATTACATTAAAGACCACAACATAAATCAAAATATATCACAAAGCACCACATATCAGAAATATCAAACAACTCAACATCCAATATAATCCAAACATTCATAAGTAGGATCAATTTAATTATCTGATTAATTTAAATCAGATTAATTTCTATGAATAAATTTGCTAGTCATGGTAAATTATATAATCAGTTAACTAC
This sequence comes from Allium cepa, assembly GCA_030765085.1. Lineage (NCBI taxonomy): Eukaryota > Viridiplantae > Streptophyta > Magnoliopsida > Asparagales > Amaryllidaceae > Allium > Allium cepa. The sequence continues at coordinate 951,298,741 of CM060941.1, read as the reverse complement.
AAAACAGTTAATAAATTATCCTTTAATTAATCATTAATTAACCCTTAATTAATAATTAATCCTTAATTAATTATTCTTAATTAATTACAATAACTAATTAATTCCTTAATTTACAAATTAATTATTCCCGGCTTAATTAATCTTTAAACCTCAATTAAATAAATTTAAACCTTTAATAACTTATTTAATTAATCCAAATCATTAATTAATTAAATAAATAAATTATCTATTTTAATTAATGTAATAATTAATGAATTATAATTATTAAATATTCATTAACTTGAGACAAAGCTCATTCTTATTAATGGTTTAATTGTCACTTACAAGTATGTTTGATAACATATATTTCCAAATTTACTTTTAAACTTCATTTTTGGTTTAAGGTTTAAAATGAGTCCTTATTTATCTTTAATAAAATTTAGAACTAAATTTTAAACCCTTCGAATTAACATGTTAAAGTAACATTTTTGTTATAAAGAAATGTAAAAGAGTTCAACATCAATTTCTCTTTGAATTCACATATCAATGAATTCTTTACATTTAAACTTATTGATAAATTTGTACAACTTTATTTAACTTCAAAATCTGAAATTCAAAGTTAGATTTAAGCTAAGGTTTCATTTTTTTTTGATTTAAAATCTTATTTCAGTTACTTCCTTTACATTTTTCAAACTCTATTTTAATCCCAAATCTTTTAAAACCACTTAATTACTTAAACATTTTTAAGTTATTAAACAATTTGAATTTTAAAAACTTATTTCCAAACTAAGTTTTAAAACCTGAACTTGTGTTATGTTAAACTGATTTTAGCTCAGTTAAACTTTTTCTTTGAACTTTAAAAGTTCAGTTTTAAATTAAAAAAACCAACAAGAATAGGTTTGTGGAAATCTGTATATAACATTACTCGAGCCACTCAAATATTTGCTTCGAGTTCAACATTGAAAGTCTTCGAGCAGACTACTCGAATAACCCTTGACCAACGCGAGAGCCATCCCTGCTCTTTCCAGACCAAACAAACACCCAGATCATAAATGCTCGTGCATGTGTACGGCTCCGACCATCATCTCCGGTCAACGCTGCATCGACGAGCAAGTCGACGATCTATCACCAACCATTCTCCGACCATCTGATTCCTCATCCTCGCGAATTCAAATTTTAGTATAAACTCGAAACCTGATAACTTAAATTGGCCTCATCACCAAAACCTAGAAGTCACGTCATTCTCCAATCTCCGACCACCAGAACACGTGAAACTCCGGCCACTCACGCGTCGACACTTCCTCCACCATCACCACAAAATTATCGCGCTCGATCACACACAGACGACGAACGAATCGAAACATCTAACCACGACAAAAACTAGGTTTACATCCTTCACGAGTTCGCCGCTGCCACCACGATCAACTTCACCCCATCACCACATTTTTCTCCGAACCCCTGATCACTCCTCCACCTCCAGGAGGAAGCTCGACCCCTCTGAGCATCAAGATCATTAGAAACAACTCAAAATGCACAACTCGAATGAACCCAAACTGCTCTTAATTCTTAACTCAAAAAATTTTGATTTTTGCTTTAAAAATCATATTTTAGTATAGGAATTCAGGTTATAAACCTGAATTCGAGAATTAATAAATTTAAATTTCGACTTATCTTGAGTTTGCTTAGCTATTTTGGGTTTCCAAAGACAATTATAAGTTGTTTTAATTTAAATGAATTTTTAAACTTTAGTTCATGATCAAACAAATAATATTTGTTTATATTGTACATTCTAACTGTTATTAGATCAAGAGAAATAGATTTGTTTGCATATTTGGGTCTGAAGAAAAAACAGGAACAGAGCCATCTCAAATTTTGCACAAGTATATACACATTCACATATTCACAGAGGAACAATTTCAGCATATATGTTTTCCAGATATAAACTTGCTACTGATTCAGATATTTAAGTTTTAAAAGTGAATGTTACTCACAGATGTTTCCAGAAGAATGAACAGAGTAGCTCTATTTGGAACAGGCTTGAACTTTGCTTGCTAAAATCTTTTGATTTCTGGTTTTAATGAAGTTGTTAATTTATATGGTTGAATTTTGTTTAAAGTTGGAGATAAAGCTTACTTCAGGTTCTTGGCTTTGAATGATGGACGAAACTAAAATGAAGTAGCTTGATATATAGGAGATGAGTTTACAGGTGATTATGATTTTGCTTGTACAACAACCAGAGATATTTTTCTCTTTGTATTTTTGACTATGCTACTTTGTTCTACTTTGGTGGCTGATAAGATTGTTTTGGTGGCTAAAAAGTCTTATTATTTCGGCTGATGACTTTATTTTCTTTATGTTCTTTGACTAAGGTAATATTATTTCGGTTGATATGGTATGCTATGGTATGCTAGCATTATTTGTATTAATTTTCTTTGCTTTATTTTATAAGCTTATGGTTTTGCAAATTTTTCTTCTTCTTTTGTTTCTTCTTTCTTTTGCTTTATATTTTCTTTCCTTTGTCTACATACATATCCTATTTTTTTTGGAATGTAGTTGAATGTATAAATTTTTTTCTTGTCCTTAGTCTTGTTGCTTTGTAATATAAACAAATTTCTATTTTAATATGTTGTCAGATTTAAGCTAATGCGTTTACTTTTTTTTTTATAGTTTATCTCATATAAACCTATTTCTATTTCTAGTATAAATACTTTATTTTTTTATGTCTTTGTTTTAGAATTTAACTATCCAACATTTTCTTAGTCATTTATTTAAATTCAAAATTCAAATACAAACTCAATCTTCAGATTTAAATTCTCAAGTTAAATTCAAATTTACTCATATGTACACATACATATGTATTTCAAATTCAAATTAATTCCAGAATTTCTTCCAAAATTTACATAAACTATTAATTTAAATTTAATTCAAAAATGGGATCGTTACAGATTCCCCTCTTAAAGAAATTTTGTCCCCGAAATTTGCAGGCACGAAAACAACAAAGATAGATACACAAAGATAGAGAAACAGTTTTCCAGACCAAACTGGATATCAATTCTGCATTTGGCTCAACAAATCATAATATCACCAATACGAGAACAAACTCATTCAATACTACACAGGATACCCGGGTCATCAATCTACGAATATACAGGGCACTGGTACGTTCGAAGGATAACTAACCGTTCATAGGATATATATCGGATCCCAGAGAAGGGATAGATAGATATTTGGTTACAATTTCAAAACTTTTAGTTTAGAAACTAAAGTATACCTATTAACCATAGCAACCAAAGCAACTAATTCATCCAAACAAGCAATTCTGACCTATTTAGAGTTTATGTCCCATGCAAATATATCGAATCTTCTTCCTGGATCTACCAGGAACTATCGAAGAATTGAAAAGAAATGTTGAACAAAAGAGATTGATAGGGAAAATTGTTTCCTTGTTGTTACAGGGTATTGACCATTTATAGTCGTATTCCCCTGTCCCCTATCTCATCCTCTTCTTGCACTCATACTTACTATCAATGGATAGTAAGAGAACTTACTGAGGCATACGGATAGATATCTTAGGGATATACTCATTCTAGGGTATACTTCACCCTATCTCTAATGAGCTACTTAATGTGCTATACTCCTGAGCTAAAGTTTCAAGCTTAGCTTTGATACCAAAATGTCACGGTCTAGGCTTTTCAACATCGACAGCGGCCAATCTCGACTGGTAGGATTTTCAACAATCCCAGCCCCGCCGTGGTAGACAATGGTACCCGAAACTTGCTTTTACGGCTAGCCTTTCGACTGTCACAGCTTACGCCTAACCAACCCCTTAAAGAGGACATGTGGGGGTAAAAGTCTCCTAATCACCACCAAACAAAAAGCGAGAACCCCCATCACGTTTCACCTTGATAAGCAAGACTGGTGTGAGTAACAAAAAAATAGTTTATCTTTAAAACATACAACAAGAGAATTTAAAATAAATCCCCAATGCTTTATAGAAAATGAAACTACCATAAGGCCTCCCACCGCACACACCATGCAAACGCAGAATTGGAGGAGATTTCTCATTATGATAGTCAAAATTGCTTGATACGCAAAATCCTTTGATATTATTATTATTAGTGCATAGTGGGAAAACATTTCGGAAGCATAATATTAATCTTAGCCAGCATAGGCATTTCGCACTTATGCCTACTATAGCTACCATGTTCAATAGCAGGTTACTGCCATATTCCATGGCAGGTTATACAACTAAAACTGTACAGGGCGCGTATTGTTTCTTTGGATTTTCCAACAAATGGTCGGGCAAAGGAACTTCCCAATAAAATGGAACGCCTCTGAAGGGACGCCCCCGAGAACTTAACCAGCTCTCTGCTACACAAGGCCAGGTTACCTCTGTAACTAGGTAACAACTGACACGAGTATGCCATCCTCCGGTCGTTACCGACCTTTATCCGAGGGCCCTCAATCCAACAACCACACATTAAAGTATCTGGGCTCCATACCATGATACCAACTTTCATAAAAAATCAACATAAGTAAATATCTAGGCTCTATACCATGTAACACTTTTTTATCCACAATGAAATGGTCATACCCTCAGGAGGTGCTACTTCCAAATAACCTTGCTGCCACGATTCATGTTTCGACCATTACCGGGTTGTGAGGCTCGAGGAGGTCTCGTCTGCAAAGCTACGCTTTACACGAAAGCCATGCTTTGATCACAAATGATCAACAAATGATCATCAACACACAACAGCACTCAGCATGCCACACTACCAAATTGGGAGTATATCACTGATAACCTTCAACTACATAACCTCTGAGCTCGTACGTCTCAGAGAAGGGTGTTAAGCTAAGAGAATAAATTCTCCGCCACCAATAGATATGTATTTGAAAGAAATCATCTTTATATCTCAAGCTGTAGTGTTTGACATACAACCAAACAAGTCTGTTTCGGGTTCGAACAGAACCGAAGGCACTTCCGAAGATGCACTTGCAAAATCCGGATAATTCCTAGTCACGTCCGGATTTCCCATCACATATGGAGATCTCTATACCAGGGATCAGCCGGTGCAGAGACAATCGACGAGTTGTACTTTCATTTTCAGCAAAATCTGGTCTTCACCACCGGTCTTCAAATGCTATCCATATCGTCGTACCATTGGTCGGAATGGGTCATATGACACAAAGGTCCTCTTCCGGCTAAACCGAATAATGAGCGCAATATTTAAAAACATATGGATATTAGGATTTCAGTTAAGTCACCACTTAAACCCAAACTTTCTTTTCAAATGGTTCAAACAAATTACCATTTCAAATCTTTAAACAAAAGATTTATTTCACAAAGTTCACCCAGTTTCACCAAGATCCATGCACGAATTTCAAAGCAATTTCCATTTCAATTAGGATTAACTCATCCAATCTTTAAATGAAAGATTTAACTTAAAACTTTCAAGCCCGTTTCCAAAGATTTATTCATAACTTGGAGGACCATTTCATTTTAGACATGAAATCCTTTCAACACAAATTGGAAGTTCATTACTTATGTGAAAGCTTTTATTATTTGAAAACAAATAGTTTTCATTTCAGAAAAAATCCAATTATATTTGCACGAGTTAAAGCCCTTGAATTAAATTCAAATTCCCAAATCAATACTTTTAAATGGTTTAACCCATATATAACTTGTATAACATCTTTAATCCTAGTTTCAAATCATAGAATTCAAATTCAAATTTTGAAATCAAATTTAAATCAAATTATTTAAATTTCAAGTTTTATTAAGTTATTTAAAATAACTTTTATTTTTGAAACTCGTTTTCAAAAGCTCTCAATTCCAATTCCAAAACTATTTTGGATTCAAGAATTCAATCTTTAAAATTGTTAAAAATCTACGACTTAACCGATTTCCTCGTGCAATCCATATTTGTGTGTGTATGGTGTAGTCCAGGGGTTTTACACAATAGTGCAACATCGTTCAACCATGACAGATTAAAATACAACAATATAATTGATAAGCGGTATAAACTATAATGCTTATCTTTCATATACAGATCACAGATATATATATATATATATATATATATATATCACAGATAATAAATTACATCACAGATAATTAATTACATTACTGACCACAACATAAATCAGGATATATCACAAAGCATCACATATCCGAAATATCAAACAATTCAACATCTAATATAATCCAAACATCCATAAGTAGGATCAATTTAATTATCTGATTAATTTAAATCAGATTAATTTCTATGAATAAATTCGCTAGTCATGGTAAATTATATAATCAGTTAACTACAAAACATTTAATAAATTATCCTTAATTAATCATTAATTAACCCTTAATTAATAATTAATCTTAATTAATTATTCTTAATTAATTACAATAACTAACTAATTACTCCTTAATTTACAAATTAATTATTCCCTGCTTAATTAATCGTTAAACCTTAATTAGATAAATTTAAACCTTTAGTTACTTATTTAATTTATCCAAATCATTAATTAACTAAATAAATAAATTATCCATTTTAATTAACATAATAATTAATGAATTATAATTATTAAATATTCATTAACTTGAGATAAAGCTCATTCTTATTAATGGTTTAATTGTCACTTACAAGTATGTTTGATAACATATATTTCCAAATTTACTTTTAAATTTCAGTTTTGATTTAAGGTTTAAAATGAGTCCTTATTTATCTTTAATAAAATTTAAAACTAAATTTTAAACCCTTTAAATTAACATGTCAAAGTAACATGTTTGTTATAAAGAAATGTAAAAGTGTTCAACATCAATTTCTCTTTGAATTCACATATCAGTGAATTCTTTACATTTAAACTTATTAAAATATTTAAATTTGTACAACTTTATTTAACTTCAAAATCTGGAATTCAAAGTTAGATTTAAAATCGGGTTTCAATTTTTTTGTTTGATTTAAATCTTATTTCACTTACTTCCTTTACATTTTTCAAACTCTATTTTAAATCCAAATCTTTTAAAACCACTTAATTGCTTAAACATTTTTAAGTTATTAATAAATTTTAATTTTAAAAACTTATTTCCAAACTAAGTTTCAAAACCTGAACTTGAGTTGTGTTAAACTTTGATTTTAACTCAGTTAAACTTTTGCTTTGAACTTTAAAAGTTCAGTTTTAAATTTAAAAAAAAACAGGAACATGTTTGTGGAAATCTGTATATAACATTACTCGAGCCACTCAAATCTTTGCTTCGAGTTCAACATTGAAAGTCTTGGAGCAGACTACTCGAATTACCCGTGACCAACGCGAGAGCCATCCCTGCTCTTTCCAGACTAAACAAACACCCAGATCACAAATGCTCGTGCACGTGTACGGCTCCAACCATGACCTCCGGTTAACGCTGCATCGACGAGCAAGTCGACGATCGATCACCAACCATTCTCCGACCATCTGAATCCCCATCCTCCTTGCGAATTCGAATTTGAGTATAAACTCGAAACCTGATAACTTAAATTGGCCTCATCACCAAAACCTGGAAGTCACGTCGTTCTTCAATCTCCGACCACCAGAACACGTGAAACTTCGGCCACTCATGCGTCGACACTTCCTCCACCATCACCCCAAAATTTATCGCGCTCGATCACACATAGACGACAAACGAATCGAAACATCTAACCTCGACAAAAACTTGGTTTACAACCTTCACGAGTTTGTCGCCACCACCATGATCGACTTCACCCCATCACCACATTTTTCTACGAACCCCTGATCACTCCTCCACCTCCAAGAGGAAGCTCGACCCCTCCGAACAACAAACCCAAATTGCTCTTAATTCTTAACTTTAATTTTTTTTTTTGTTTTAAAAATCATATTTTAGTATAAGAATTCAGGTTATAAACCTGAATTCGAGAATTAAGATATTTAAATTTAGACTTATCTTGAGTTTGTTCAGCTATTTTGGGTTTTCAGAGACAATTATAAGTTGTTTTAACTTAAATGAATTTTTAAACTTTAGTTCATGATCAAACGTATAATATTTGTTTATATTGTACATTCTAACTGTTATTAGATCAAGAGAAATAGATTTGTTTGCATATTTGTGTCTGGAAAAAAAACAAGAAAAGAGCTATCTCAAATTTTTGCACAGGTATACACACATTCACTTATTCACACAGGAACAATTTCAACATATATGTTTTCCAGATATAAACTTGCTACTGATTCAGATATTTAAGTTTTAAAAGTGAATGATACTCACAGATGTTTCTAGAAGAATGAACAGAGTAGCTCTATTTGGAACAGGCTTGAACTTTGCTGGCTGAAATATTCTGATTTCTGGTTTTAATGAAGTTGTTAATTTATAAGGTTGAATTTTGTTTAAAGTTGAAGATAAAGCTACTTCAGGTTCTTGGCTTTGAATGATGGACGAAACTAAAATGAAGTAGCTTGATATATAGGAGATGAGTTTGCAGGTGATTATGATTTTGCTTGTACAACAATCAGAGATATTTTTCTCTTTGTATTTTTGACTATGCTACTTTGTTCTACTTTGTTGGCTGATAAGATTGTTTTGGTGGCTAAAAAATCTTATTATTTCGACTGATGATTTTATTTTCTTTATGTTCTTTGGCTAAGGTAATATTATTTTGGCTGATATGATATGCTATGGTGTGCTAGCATTATTTGTATTAGTTTTCTTTGCCTTATTTTATAAGCTTATGGTTTTGCAGATTTTTTTTCTGTTGTTTCTTCTTTCTTTTGCTTTATATTTTCTTTCCTTTATCTACATACATATCCTATTTTTTTGGAATTTAGTTGAATGTATAAATTTTTTCTTGTCCTTAGTCTTGCTGCTTTGTAATATAAACAAATTTCTATTTTAATATGTTGTTAGATTTTAGCAAATGTGTTTACTTTATTTTTTATAATTTATCTCATATAAACCTGTTTCTATTTCTAGTATAAATACTTTATTTTTTTATGTCTTTGCTTTAAAATTTAACTATCCAACATTTTCTAAGTCATTTATTTAAATTTAAAATTCAAATACAAACTCAATCTTCAAATTCAAATTCTCAAGTTAAATTCAAATTTACTCATATGTACACATACATATGTATTTCAAATTCAAATTAATTCCAAAATTTCTTCCAAAATTTACATAAACTATTAATTTAAATTTAATTCAAATCTGGGATCGTTACATGCACCTTTAATTCCTTCATCTTAGTTGGTGTCATCCTGCTAGATGGTCTACTTACAGGTTCAGCTCCTTGCACAAGATCTATTCTAAACTCAACAGCTCTTTTTGAGGGTAGTCCAATGACTGGCTCAAAAACATCTACAAATTCTCTTGCTACCTAAACCTGACTTAACTTATTTCCTACCTCCATAGCACTAAGCATAGCACTAACACTCCGGTTAGTATTCCATACTGAGAATATCACTAGGTTATGACTATCAGGGTGTCTCAGTGATATTTCCTTATCCTAGCAAAATATTCTAGCCTCATACCTACTCATGCAATCCATATCTAAAATGATCCCAAAATCAATGAAATCAATAATATACAAACTACATGCAAATTTATGACCTAACAAGTCAAGTTCTAACTGGTCATATATTAACCCTAGAGTTACATACCCTCTTCTTTGATTCACAACCCTTAAGGAAAAACAAGGTAGGTGGGTTCAAGACATAATCTATCAACCAAACACTAAGATATAAATGAATGTGATGCACCGGTATCAAAAAGTACTCTAACTGAAATACTCTAAATCAAAAGCATACCTTTCATCACAATCTTTCCCTTATCTACTGTAGTAGGCCTAACTGGTCCTATAGAAAAACTTTCCTTTGTCCTCCCTAACGGGCTCTGGACACTGATTCTTGTAATTCCCAACTTGATCATAATCACATTCTTCTTAACTGCAGCTTCTTCCCATTTCCTGACCGACATTCATTAGTAAAGTGACCCCTCTTTGTTACATTTATGACAAACTACCTCAGCCTTTGACTTCTTGGCAGTATCTCCCTATTGGGTTCCGTTCTTCTTAAAGAACTTACTCTTTTCTCCTGAGAACTATAGGTTTCTACTAACTTCTCTTTAACTATATCAGCAAGTAACTCCTCATGGAGAATGGCCATTTCCACCACTATATTGCAAGGATCAAAGAAATGTTTCATGGTCATTCTAGCAAGCTCGGGTCTTAGTCCCTGCATGAACCTCTCATTCCTTTTGATGTCTGTATCTATAATAGAAAATCCATATCTAGAAAACTCTTCAAAATTAGTAGCATACTCCACTACTGACATCTCTCAACACAGACTTAGAAACTCAAATACAAACTTTTGCTCAAATCTCGTCATAAAATCATTTCAAGTTAACTGCTCTTCCGGCACTCCTACAGTGACTATTCCACCAATGCAGTGCTGACCCCTGCAACTGCCTAGAGGCCAACCTCCTCTTTTGTCCATCATTCAGACCCAAACCGATAAATATACGTTCACAATGCAACAGCCAATTCTGAACCTCAACGACACTCTCCATTCGCAAGAATGACTTTCCACCCAAACTGATGTAATCTCTACTCAACAAAGCAATATTCCCAGTTGGAGCCCCAAAATTAGCTCCTCCTCCATTTCTAGCAACTCCAGTAGCAGCTCTAACTTGCATTAATCCGACCAAGAACTGATACATCGCTTATATATCTACCGGTGGATTTCCAGCACCCATATTGGCTTCTGCATTACGGTTACTAGCATTAGCTGGTCGACCCGGGTTTCTACTGGTAGAGGGTCGAGCATTCCTATCAGTTGTGATGCTTCCTCCACCAAGATTTCCTTTTTCGTTTCCTGCTTTCGTATCTCCTTTCTCGTAAAATCTGCATACGAGCCTTAGTAAGATATAGAAGAACGGTCTAAGATAGCGGGGATACATACCTATATACATACGTACGTACATACATACATACATACATACATACATACATACATACATACATACATACATACATACATACATACATACATACATACATATATATATGTAACTATATATAGAAAACACAAGTAGCGTTAACCTAAACCCTAATCTTATTATCCGATTTATTGGATTATGTTTGGATAATCTTTTAGGTTTAAGTTTGTTTTAAAGTTTCATAAACCTATGCTCTGATACCAACTTGTAACATCCCCCTATTTGGATGCCCAAAACTAATGGAAACGGATGCTGCAGTGATCCACCTTCAAATTGATTACATAATCCCAATTCATAGAACACGTTCAGATAACATATAATTATTACAAAATATGTCAAGAGCAATATATGAAGATGCCCCCTTTGTAGATCAGATATTTATTCGTCTAAAAGAACACCTGAAAACCTTAACTCTCAACCTGCTTAAAATCAATTGAGTTCTCAATAGTTTAAAGGGATAACAAAAACTTCAAGTCAGACATAAAGCATGGTAAGAAGAGTAATTCACCATCTCAAACCATTTGGATATCTAGTAAGACCATGCCGCTTAGTGGAACGGGTTTCCCCTCACTAGTATCCTGCAACATTTATAAAACCATATATCGTGCTCCTGCATCCAGTATGGTTAAAACATAGTATTTCAAAACATTATGATGATATGCAAAACAATTAAATCAATTCTGGATTACCCATCCCCATTCATTCTGACTATCTGGCTCAATTATAGTTTCTAGGGTTACTATTAACCTGTTAAATGTTAAGGACTATCTGTCAAATTACCTAGTTTTCATTGGATCACTAAGAACCTATTGGTTAACTCCAATATCTTATTTTTTATACTTGTTTTCATGGGCTAACTAGGAACTTGTTAGCTGAGTGCCAATATCTTAATCCAGATATAGTTTTCAAGGGCTAACTACAAACTTACCCGCCTCTATCAATTATAATTTTCATAGGCTGATTATGAACTTATTGGCCCCTACCAATATCATATAGTTTTCATGGGCTTAATGTAAACCTATTAGCCCCTGTCAATATGTTTAATTAAAATTTTAACATCTGTTAAGTTATATGCACTACAGGGTCAACCTAGTTGGTTATTCTTTCCTTTCTCCAAAATACAGTTATGGGTTAATAAAAAAGTGAATAACATTTCAAAATACTTATTCCATGTTTATTACTTTAAATTGAGATTGGGTTTATGTTTTGAAATTGTAAAGCATCTCTTTTGAACCTCTGGATAGCCTCCTTTTAAAGCAAAGACTTCTTTTCAAAACATTATATACATACCTTTCGAAGCCCTTAGAAAACTTTCTCTTTCAAAACCTAATATACGTTTCGATGGTATCAAATCATATTTTTACAATATAGAGCTTTGAAACAAATGAAAGTACACCTTTCGAAAGTATTGGGTTTAATCTTTAAAAACATCATTTGGGTCAAAATGGTTATATATGAAAGTATCTCTTTCGAAACTAACAAAAGTTAGTTTAGAAAAAATTCATGTGTCGGAACCATCTTGGTTGAAAGCAAAAGGGTTTAAAATCAAAACTTTAAAGGACAGAGTCGAAATCCCCTTTTGAAAGCATACAGGAAAAGGCTTAAGAAAAACTGAAGTAACCCTTTCGACAATATAGATGACTCCGATGCAGTCGAAAGGGGATTAGAGGCTTGGTTTTGACTGAGCCGAAACCTATCGTTTCAAAAGCAATTATATAAAGGAAAATTTACTCCTTTGAAAGCAAATACTTTAACACAACTTGGCAAACTCCTTCGAAAGCTAATTATAAATCCTTTTCGAAGGCATTGCTTTTGATTGTGTCAAAAACTTTAGGTAAAACTAGGCAAGGGATTGACTTATGAAAACATAGCAAGTTTTCAACCCCTTAGGAAGCTACCCCTTTCGACACTACGGCTTCCGCGTTCCTTCCAATCCACTACATACCACCAAAGTGATATCATGTGTACTGGTTTCGACTATAGTGGTTTCGATTGAGATGAGGTAGAGTAAGTGGAGTCGAAAGGTACTTACTAACAGAGGCGAAACACCCTTTTTCTGATTTAAAGGCTGAATTATAGCATCTTTTAGTAATTTCTTCATAACAACTTGTTTATTTGCAAAACACTGATTGGCTACCATTAATCTTTTCATATACTTTACCTTTTTAAAAATGCAATATTTATTCAGATCCAAATTAAAGGATTTAAATAGTAAAACCTTTCCATATAACTGAAACCGACATTTGCTAAAAATCCATTCTTTTAATATAATTTATTTCCTCAAATAAATCAATTGGAAAAAATCCAAAAAAATCATAAAAAATCGACTGCATCATGTAATCAAACATATTAAAAAATTTAGATTCAATTTCTTCCTAAAATCCTAGAAATAAACTTTAAAGCCAATTATATCATATCTTTCATAAAAAATTCATAATTAAATTCCCATAGCTTGGAAAATTCTGAAGATTAAAACTCATCTCCAAAATCATGTTTTGCGTAACATAATTTTTTTACATGGCAATCTGAAATCATATAATCTGTTTTTTGTACTAAAACCGTACAAATTCATATGCTTGAGAATTTAAAACAAATCATCATAATATTATTTAAGCATGTCATCATCCATTTTATGACAAAAACAAAATTAAATCATAAATTCGAAACCAAATATCATAGAACAAAATAGAGATGGTAGAAGATTATTATTCACCTTAAACTTGATAAGGAATTTGAGATTTTTCATTGATTGATCCTCCCTACTTTTGATCTTTAGTTTTAGATTAAAATTCCTCTTCTCCTTTGTTAATGGCCGACACTATTAGGGTTTTGCATTTATTTTGATTTAAGAAAATAAAATGAATGTGAAAAGACAAAGGAAAATGTATAGCCTTGAATATAAAGTGTGACTTTTTTTTACTAATAAGGCCTTATGTAAGTTAATTGTCTTATAAAGCAATTTTAAGCCCATTTATTTCATTATTAAGCATGACCCCATCAATATTTTAATCAAATCTCAATCTCCTTATCATCATTATTCTATTTAATTTAACTTATTAAATCTTCTGAATAATGTTATCAAAAATTAGGGATGTTGCACTCTAGTCGAGCATTGGTCATCGCAACCTTACATGGTTGAACTAGGGCTTAAAATGTCACGGTCTTCTAGGGGACTTCAGACAAGAATGCGAGGGATGCGTTGCAGAGTGCGCTTTTGATAGAGTGCATTGAAATAGACCTTTTGTCATTTCATGCTGCGTAGCTAGAGAATTTAAAGAGAGAAGGTGCATGGTGATAGTTTTGTGCGTGCACACGTGCACAAGAGATAAGATAAGCATTTGGAGCAAAAAGTTTACGGATTAGTAAAGTAATTAAGTTCGTTAATTACTTTAATTAATCTTGATTCGTATTTAATTTAGATATCTTGCATACGAGATCCAATCGAGACGTTGTCTTCGCCATTGCACTCGTAATGAGATTATCTATGATATAGTAAAGGCTTAGACTGGATTCGAAACTTAGGAATTTTTAGTGCAGGTGAGTTGAATTATAACTCTAAATTATATTTCATTAATAATAACTACAATTGTATATATTGAAAAATATTACATAGAAGAGGTATGAAATGTATACTGATATTTATTTCCCTATTTGATTGGTTTGATTTCAGTAGATATTCAGTATAATTGATTAAAATAGCACATATATAAGTGTGGAAAATTAAAAAAATTAGGCCGAAGGACAACAAAATTTATTTTGGGTCGCAGGACAAACTTTAAAAAAATTAGGCCGAAGGATAATGCTAATTATAGGTAGTAGCTTGTACGTAAAACTGAATATAATTCTAGTTATAACTTGCATTTTGTATAGTGTAAAAAGTGAATATAATGCTAGTTATAACTAGCATTGTCCTTCGGTCTAATGTTTTTTTCAATATTTATCTTTCAGCCCAAAAAAGAAACTTGGTGTTCTTTCATCTAATTTTTTTTCAAAGTTTGTCATTCTTCCTTATCCCCTTTATGTAAATATTGTGTTCTATTCATATTGAATAAAGATAGATAGATTTGATATTAGTCTATAAATTATTATAAATTAATTAAACTCCAAATTGTAGTCGTGTTAGTGATAAAAATATCACTATGTATTTTGTTGCAGATATTTGGGATGATTGATTTAAATCCCATTTATATATATATATATATATATATATATATATATTGTGTTCTATTTGTATTAAATAGAGTTAGATGAAGTTGATAGTAATTTAACTTATATTATTGATAGAAATATTTATATATATTTTATATTAATTCAAAGTTAAACGTATAACCTTTAGAATAAGCCATAAGGCTTAATAAAGCCTACTAATACTTACAAATATTATTTGAAGACATGAGATGATTTCTATAAGTGAAAGGTTAATTTATAAATAATATTTATTTAAAATAATAATTTTATAAATAAAAGAGATATTTTATAAAATAGTATGAGATTTTACAAAGTAGTATGAAAAAGACATATTTTACAAAATAGTATGAAAGATATATTTTATAAAATAGTATGATATTTTATAAAATAGTATGAAAGCGACATTTCATAAAAGAGTATAAGGTTTTCTTAAATAATACGGAGAAAATATTTCATAAAATAGTTGTAAGGTTTTGTAAAATATTTATGAAAGAAATACTTACTTTTAAATGGAGGAATTAAGTATTATAAGTGCTTAAATGGATTTCTAAGCCAATAGTGTGTTTTATATAAAATAGCATGTTAACCGGGTTTTTAACCCAGCAGAAGTCGGAAGGAGTTAGAACATTCAAGCTAAGCCGAAATGACTCGGAACTTGACCGAAAGATCTAAATCACGTGACAAAGGAACCCAAGGAGCTCAAAGTCAAAATATGCCAAGTATTTGGATCGACACCGATCTGATCCAATTAGATCGATATCGATCCAAATTTTGGCTTTGGATGTTCTAAGCCACATGCGTTGTGTTTCTACATCTCCCCTAAGCCTATCAAGCAAGTTTGAGAAATTCCTATCATCTGAGTTGAAGAAATTAAGACTTATCCGATTGGGGTTATAGTTTAAGCTAACCTACTGGTGAATCATTGCAAAACAACTTAACTAGTCATGAAATTACAAGAGAAGCCTCGTAAGTAGATTAGAAAGCCTGTAGGATGGGAGTTGCGCAAAAATCACGCAACTATTTGGATCGGTAACGATTCGATTCAATTGGATCAGTACCGATCAAACAGTTAGCTCGGATAGCTCCTATACTTTACATGCTTCCTCCTACCAATGACTGTAGGCCTTTGATGTAATAATTCCGACCCGAATGCTCTCTAAATCCTATAAATACCACTTTATCTCCAATAAGAAGGGGGATGCTCTGGTCACTAGAGACATTTCTACGAATATTCTTCAACCTTCTTCTTCCTCACAATGGCTGCCATGGGACATTGAGACACTTCCTTTTGTCTCCTTCAATGGCGACTTGATTTCCTTGAGTACAAATATACAAAATGTAATCAACTTGTACCTGTGATCAAAAGTCAGTACATCAATAAAATCCATAAAATGGATAGAGGCTTAACAACCGCACCACTATAAAAATCCCTTATTCATTTACTTTTTCTACAATTTATTATTGCTTTCTCTATCTTATTTGCCCTAATAAATGGGGCTGATGCTTTCACACTCAATTCAGGACGTTGATCCACTTTTTGGGTTAACGTTTGGGTGCTTTCACTGAGAAAAAAGATAGATCCGAAAATTTGAAGCTCGAATATGAGATTTAGGAAAAATGAAGAGGCCTATTACTAGATCTAAACCTAGAGCAAGTCAACCAGAGCCTGAGGGCAGTCAGGAAGTATCCTCATATTTTCACCAATCCAACTATGTAGCTATAGGAGAAATGGAAAGATTGATGAAGGTGATGCATGATGGAATTTTTGCTAGGCAACAAGAGACGGTGGAGGGATTCTTCCAAAGGATAGGAAAACTTGGAATTGCAGGAGCTGTAGGAATTTAGACCCTAGAAAATAATACAGGACCTGCAAAAATTCGATTAGAAAGAGATAGAACGTTGCCTCCAGGCCCAAAGCAAACGATACTTGGGGGCAACACAGGAGTAAACCTAGGAACCAATGCCGATGATGGGATTAATATTGGAGCTGGCAAATGGGCCAACAATGGCATGACTGTTGAAACTCCAAGAACTGGTGGTACGGGAGCTAATCCGCATATTAAATTGCATCAGGTGAAGGAATATGTGCTAGGGCTACCTTGGAAGAGCGAAAGATAGAATGGGACTAGAAAAGTTGGATGGAACACTAGTGTGCAACCGACAGAATATGTGTTGGATTTCCGTTGCCAAGTCAGAGCTAAAAACATCGCTTTTGAAAGAAGGCCTTCATTAGATGGTGAAAATCGAATTGCTGAATTGGTAAGATGGTTGGTTAGAGGAGGACCCATAGTTCAGGGTTTGGAAGATGTGAACAGAAACAAATTCACTGCTTATATCCAAAATGCGAAAAATCCTCCCGATTTCAAGCTTCTCGCGTTGGAAATGTATGATAGAAAGACTAATCCAATGTTTCATCTTATGAGATATATCTGACATATGGAGGTGTTGGGTGCTTCTGAAGAAGTAATGGGGCGATGCTTCCTATTATATTTGATGGGTTTGGCAACAATGTGGTTTAGACAGGTGGAGAATGGGTCCATTAGCATGTGGACAGAGTTAATGGGCAGACTTTTAAGACAATTCAGAGTTCATGTCTCATAACTGAAGAATGTGATGATATTGGAAAATGTGTAACAAAGGCCTGGGGAGAACTTGAGAAGTTATACTACAAGATTCAATGCAGTAGCGGCTGCAGTCGATAGGCTGGACCCATCCATGATTTTTATAGTGGCAATTTCTAGAGTCACAAGCAAGACCAACTTCAGGCCTGCACTTAGGAAGTCAGGTGGAGTTAGAACATTCAAGCTAAGCCGGAATGACTCAGAACTTGACTAGAAAACCTAGAAGCACGTGACAAAGGAACCTAAGGAGTTTGAACTCAAAATATGCCAAGTATTTGGATCGGCACCCATCCTATCCATTTGGATCGGTAACGATCCAAATTGTTGGCTTATGAATGTTCTAATCCACATACGTTGTGTTCCTACATCTCTCCTAAGCTTATCAACCAAGTTTGAGAAAATTCTTAGCATCTAAGCTAATGAAATGAAGACTTAGCCGATTCGAGTTATAGTTCAATCTGACATGCTAGTGAATCATCTTCAAAACAACTTAACAGGTCATGAAATCACAAGAGAAGCCTCATAAGCAGATAAATAAGCCCGTAGAATGGGAGTTGTGCAAAAACCACAGAACTATTTGGATTGGTACCGATCCGATCCAATGGGATCGGTATCGATCCAAATAGTTAGCTCGAATGCCTCCTAAACTTTACATGCTTCCTCCTACCAATAACTATAGGCCGTTGGTGTAATAGTTTTGAACTGAATGCTCACTAAATCCGATAAATACCAAACTATTTCCAATAGGAAGGGGGACAGCTATGATCACTGGAGAAATTGTGCTACGAAGATTGTTTAACTTTCTTCTTCCTCACAATGTCTGCCATGGGACAATTGAGACCCTTCCTTTTGCCTCCTTCAATGGCAGCCTGATTTCCTTGAATTCAAACATATAAATTGTGATCAATTGGTACTTGTAATCAACAGTCAATATATCAATAAAATCCATAAAGTGGACGTAGGCTTCATTAATAGCCGAATCACTATAAAAATCTCTTGTTCATTTATTTTTTCATGATTTACTGTTGCTTTTTCTATCATGTTTTCCCTAATAAACAGGGCTGGTGCTTTCATACTCAATCCATGGCGTTGATCCATTTTTTGGGTTGACATGGCATAAAAAGATATCAAACTTTCATTAAAGTGATTTTAGTAAATAAAAGTAAGATATGGTTAAGTAATCTAAAATATTTATTTAAATGTATATGTTTTTATTAATGTATTGGTCTTATATTATTGACCATGCTCAGTATTGATCTTATATTAGTGATCATACACTGTATTGTCATTATATTAATGGTCGTGCCTATTATTGGTCTTATAGTAGAGGCCATTCATATCAGTAGATGATGACGAGATACCCATCTTCGTCTATGATATGCACATTTGATTACATGATGTTATATTTGATATATATATATATATATATCTTTACAGCATCAGTGTTCCTTTATGGTCCTGATGGCATATTATATGAGATACGCCTGTCTTTCTCTTTTGTATAAAAGTTATGTAAGTTTTTTAATAAATCCATAATGGTCAAGGGGGAGATGATAACGATCATCTATGGGTGGATCATATATCACTTATGTTCATTTAGGGCTATGGTAAGGTCCACGTGGGTTTCAAGTAAATAGAGTAGATCATATATCACTTATGCTTACTAAGGGGTATGGTGAGATTTACACGAGACCCATCATTAAGGATATGGCTCGAGGTCTATGTTATACCTATGTACCGACTCTGTCTGTTTTAGACTGTCAACAGGAATCATTGAATTGCAATCGATTTCTGACACGGACTCAAATTTCTGATATATAGAGTAGGTCATATATCACTTATGCTCATTGAGTAGTACAGTGAAACCTACATGAGTTCAACTACATTGGATACGACTTAGGGTCTGTGGTATATTGATGCACTGACTCTATTTACAGCGAACATGAGTCACCATGGACTCCATTCATCAGCAATTATGAGTATCAATTTATATTCTTTGTTTATCACTTATCGTTATGTTGTTGTATTCTAGGATATGCTTATATCATGATATTTGCATTGTCTCTACATTCAAATATTGGGTGAGCCTATCATGACATATTTATATGTATTCGTCACACTATATTAGTTGTGTTGATTTGTTGATTACAGAAGAAGAGCAGGTTATGGTATGATTCTCGACTTTTGTGATAGGTTTACTTTACTTGCATATGGGTTGTTCAAGGTAACCCCTGAGCCATATTTGTGGAGAGGACTAAATGTACCTTAGTAGTTCCTATTTATTTGTGTGCAGTTTTAATATACATTATTTTGAGATAGTTTTCCTCACATCAGGCTTTATGTCGACACGCGTTTTGTCTTTGTTTGTTTATGTCATGACAACTCTCAGGTGCACGATTGAGTAGTTTGAAAGTCAAGTGCTTTTGGGGATATGCTTTCAAGATAGCCAGAGCATTCAGTGGAAGCGATTTGGTTACTTTGTATATATAAAAGATATTTTAGTAGTACATAATATGTACGTTTTTATATATAAGACATGATGTCATATATTATATTCAGGACACTGTACGTATGAAGTTTGATATATTCTGACTTTCTATATTGATATTTATTTGTTATTTACTTCCACTTGTGTATTCACTTATATATTATTCAACCCATGATTGTCATGCATATTCAATAGCTTATATGTTATCATTTCGATGTGAGATTGTACCATTATGCCTTGGTATAGTGTTTTGTTTCTTCTTCATTCTTTCTTTTCCCAACAAGCTGTCTTTTATGGTATTCAAAAGTAGGGCATTGATGTGAGGCATTGAATTTTGAGTATTATGAAGGGCAAGTTGTTGCATTTGGTATCAAAGCCTAGGTTGAACACTTATGGCCAAGTGTACCAGTTTGCATTAAGTAAACTGGTAAAGGGTGATACGTTGAAGGAGCATACATGTATTTTCCTATTATACGATATTACATACACCACTTGCCTTATGGACTACGATTTATTCTATTGTTAGTTGCTGAGGTGTCTTGTCAGGCTATCAATATGAGCGAATGGAGTGCACGAGTGACTACAGATGGTTAGTATGAGATGCCTAGTTAGTTCAAAGACTATTTAGCTAGTACAAGAGATATTTTGCCTCACGTGAACATTTCCCACTAATGCAATTGGCATCAGAGGTGGTGTGGCCCTTGGGGCAATGATATTTCTAGTTCCACTAGCTTTGTACTCTTCGAGGCTATAATGGAACTTTCTTATCCTTAGAGGGAAGCCATTTTCGAATTCTGAGACTATTGTTGAGACACATCCTTGGACATACATATGATAGGGCTTCTGTCAAGAAAGGTCTAGAGCTATGTAGTTAATAACGGATAATATCGATATATCTCATGTTGCTCCAAAGTCGATAATTTTTAAAATAACACTTAAAATATTGCTACCAATATATCACTATACTTGTCGATACATTGCTCCAATATTTAGTGTAAAATACTCAGTATTTTTTTAAGAATATCATTCATTATTTTATGTTTTGGAGTGTATATCTTCACTAATAAATATATTTATATTTTGAATATTTTCTTTTGTATACGGTGAATGGAAATTTAGACATATCTGAAATCCCCATGCACTAAATTTTTAGCTTTAACTGTACAGTTCTAAGCTTGTTCATCGGTATTTTAATAAAGAAAACTCTAATTGTTCCATTATTTTATTTGTTTCGTTTTCCTTGAAGATTTACCATTAAGAATAGGATCATGAAAGAGATACTTCTCTTTTTAGTTAATTTTTTTCACCATTTTAGTTGGTAAATTAGCTTATGGAAATTCATTTTATTAGTTACTATCATGTACCTAGAACTAAAAGTTAAAGATAATCTAAGTTATATATTTGACATGCCAATAAGAGACGAGCTAAAGCAGAAATTTGTATCAAATCAACATTGCTTATTTGATCAGTGAAAATGAAAACGATGAAAATATAAATATTGAAAATTTAGGAAATTTGAATAGATGATTGAAGAAACAATGAATATAGTATAAAAACAAAGAAAATAATAAAGTTGTGCACTACACGAATTTCTCCATTTTTATGAGCCTGTATTATGATTTATATTAGATAGAATATATCAATTAACAAATTATAATCTATAAAATATATGCAATTAGTCTTTGATAGTAATTTGGAATTATTTTTCTGAATGTTTGAATGTCTACCATCAATATAACGTTATAACATAGTATAGTATCATCTATAACATGTTCTATACATATCCGATATTTTATCGATATTATCTAATATTATCATGATATTTTAAAATCTCTCATATTAATACTTGACCGATAAGTACTCGATATCGATACTAACCACCTAGGTCTAGAGAATGATCTCATAAGGATGATTGCTTCTCGGCATTTGGAGATGGAAGACTTTGGCTAGTTAGGACATAGTGCTGGAGTGGCTGATGAGAAAGCTCATGAATTTGAATGAATTCAGACATCCCTTTGGTTCTCAATTCATTTATGAGAGCGAGAAAGGCGTATACGTTAAGAATTCCATCCACCTTATGTAGGGAGCTTGTTAGTGAAGGAGTACGTTACTAATTCAATCTTTAGTATTTGGGGATTGAGATGGTCGATACTCCATGAGTACAAGAAAAGGAGTCTTATCCAGGTCTTAAAGCATCGATTAAAGATTCATTTCTTAATCATATCCTTGTTAGGGGATATTTTTAAAAGTCTTATTCAGATGGTTCTCCTACATAAGGGCCTCTGCGAGGTGTGTTATAAACAATAAAAGTGGAAAGCAAACTGAAGCTCCAACCAAGGTGCAAAGACCAAGATACAAGGGATCATCGAGCTTATGCGAAGAAGATGGCCTAGTTTGTTACTCCCATGCATAAGAGAGTATTTTGCTATAAGATATCATCCACCTAAAGCGAAGCCTAAGTGCTTCAATTACAATTGGCTTAATCACTTAAGGATGGATTGTCCTACATTGCGGATGGGTATGCAAGCGTTGATGACTTTTTCCTTATTGGCATTGCTAAGTCATAGCAAGCCTATTGCTTAAGAAAATGGAAGGAGCTTATGTAGTGAGGTATGCTCTGTATTTGGGGTTCTTTCTTCTATTCTTTTCGATACTTGAACGATATAGTCATCTATTGCTAGTTACTTGTTAGATAGTCTAAACGTGACACCATTTGTAGTAGATAAATTCCTCCATAAAGGTAAACGTTGTATGAGTAAACTAGGTTGGTATGCTAAGGTATAATGACCGAGTGTGTTACTATTCCAAAATGATGCACAAGCTTTCAAGTAGAATGGGGTTGGTCGATGAAGTGTGACTTGGATTGCATCCAAGTAAGGTTCGGTGGATGCCTAACAACGGGAAAAAACCGAGTGGATGACTTACAGGCATTTTCCTAGAGTCTCTTGTATTGGAATTATTGTTCCTTATATTGGTAAACCTTAGGTGTGCTAGAAAGGGATTTCTAAGGATCAGTCCATTCACATATAATTCTTAATCCCTAAATTGACCGTAGAGTTTCTAGGTGATTTGCACCAGTTAGGAAAGGATTTTTCACTTAATTCTTATAGGCGAGCACTTGAGTCTGAATCTTGAGGTGATTGAGATTAATCGAGTCAAGGAACTAGATTGGAGTTTGCAAGAGAAGTGTCAGGTGACGGACCTTAATATAAAAAAGTGACATTTCGAGCAAACAAAGGGTTGGAATGAGTATCATGTCATCTTGAGTGATTTTAGTAATTTTAAATTATGAGTATATTTAAAGTTGCTTGGGATAGTTTACGAAAGGATTTCTCGACTAGTTTTGTGGTGATTTTGATAACTTCTAAGTGACGAGATGACACTTGCCCAGGAGAGCTCGCAGTGCACTTGGCATTATCCTTATTAATAGCGTGTGCAAGAGGTGAGCTCAAACTCGAGCAAAGCTAAGCATTAATAAATTTTCATTTAACGATGGTCTAATCAATAAGGTTTTCTCCTTTGGAGAATGAGTTCTGTTTGGAAGGAAAGGAAAATCATGACTTTAGTTGCTTAATTTTTTTGAGAGTTTTGAGATTCGATGATCTAGCATATCGTCGATGTTTTCCTATTTGTAGTGGGAGGTGCAGTGGTCTCTAGTGTATTATATTCACGAAAGGAATTAAACTAATTAAGTATTTTGTCCATCTTCGATGACAAGCAGACTCGTTAAAGTTTATAATTTTCCATGCATGTTTCTTCTATTGTTGGTCACCATAAGTAGGCTCATTAGTTTATTTCATTGCTTTGCATGCTTGTTATTGTTCATTGTTGCTTGCTATTGTTTGATTGTTGTTTGTCATTACTTGTTACTATTTGATTGTTGCTTGTTGTTGCATGCCACTGTTTGCTATGGATTATCGTTGATTAATTCGGACTATTATTGATTCATTGTTTTTACTTGTTTGTATGATTGATAGTTTGTTTTCTAGTTATTATCTCTTGTTGAATGGTTAATGTTCTTATTGTTGATTACTTGTTGTCGCTTTTCATTGCCTATCGTTGCTTGTTGTTGTTTGATTGATTGTTAGTGATTTTTATTACTGGTTGTTGCTTGCTGCTTGCTTTGTATGTTTGGTAGCACGATTGTAGATTGTTGTTGTTGGTTTCTAATTTTAGTGTGTTTGGTTTCTTGTATCTTAATTTAAATTTTTTGCTAAAGTATGTTTGGAGAAACAGATAACGATAGCTATCTTGAATAGATCATGTTATCTACTGTCACTGTAAAGGCTAGATGTGATCTATATAAGTTTATTGTATTTTTGTGTGACTTCGAGTTGAAGCTATATTTAGATACCGAGTTATTTGAGATTACCCTCCAATTGATAGTCATATATGATTATGGTGGTATCAATTACCATGCTTGATCGTACAAGTTTTAATATCGTGCTATTGTGAAAGAGCTACCAGTGTAGTTTGTTATAACTTTTTATTAGTGATGTTTGTTGCATTGGAGATGCTTATTGCATGGTCTAATATTGAATATTTATTTGAGATGATTTCTAAATATGATTTAGCATGCTTAAATCCGTTGTATTGTTGTAATTATGTTTAATCCTCTTTGTTAAGCACATGATTAGATAGAAGCAGATATGTGCTATAGGGATGCTTATTCACTTGTATTCGCATATATATGGCATGCTCTTGCTGTAAAAGAGTATCTAAGATTTATAGTGTAGATGGTATACATACACACATATAGATGTTTGTGCGTGCACGCGTGCGTATATTCGTGCGTGCGCGTGTATGTTGTTTTGGAAATTTTTTCAGAGCAAGCCACGCAAAGGATGCTAGCGAATTTTTCCAAATTGAAAGGGGCTTTGAAATCCTAAGGGTTAGGAGTTTTATTCTTTGCTTTGAACTTTCATCTGTCAGGTTATATTCTCATACTCATATAAATTTTAAGGACGAAATACTTGTAAGAAGGGAAGAATATAACAACCCATATTTTGATAACTGGATATTTAAATAATTAATGGATTGACGGTCAAAAATCTGATTTTTCACATATGGTTGAATTAGGATTGGAGAAGCCACGAGCCAAAATGAGTATATATATCATTATATTTGAAGTCATGGCATTTTTAAGATTCACATGTTATTATACGTAGTTTGTAAAAATACGTGCATAGTCGGGTCCATTGGGATCTTGATTGGCGGTTTGTGTTTCTAGGATGAAAATTTCATTTCTGAGACATATAATTGAGGAATTTTAGAAAACAAGTTATTAGATGGCCAAAACAACCTCGAAATGTGGAAATTATCATCCCACAATTCTGCCACGGATGGCAACAAATTTTATACCATTAGGACCAAAAAAAACAAGATGATATGCGCCGATGGGTTTCATGACGATCTGATGTGCTATGTGATCATACAAGCTCGAAATGTGTAGCAATTTATTTAAGGAATTAAATAAAATATATATTTATATATACACACATTCATAACCCTAAGATAATTCATTCCTTACTTTTCTCTCTCTCCTTGGAAAAATCAAACAGGTCCAAAAGACATGGGTTTTGGGTTGCTTCAATTCCAAGAGCTTCGAGCCACAATACGTGACGAAGTTAGATACATTGGACTTATAGAGAGGAGGGCTTCACATCCATAGCAGCAGGGTAGATTGTGGCAATGTTTAGCCGTAGTCAACTTTTCTTTCTATTACTTTCATAATGAGGTGGCAAAGCTTGAAGCTGTGGTTGAGGAAACAAAGCGTGTCATTGTGAGTTGGCTTGAATGTGAGGAAAGTGGCATAGGTCGATGGAACTCCGATCGAGCATAGGTCATCCGACCAGATGTGGTTGAACTAAGGCTTGAAATACAACAATCTTCTAAGGGAGTTCAAACTTGAAGGCAATGGGTGCATTGTGGAGAGTGCTTGTAATATAATGCGTTAGAGCAGATCATTTGTCATTTCATGGTGTGTAGGTGGAGAATTCAATGGGAGAAGGTGCACAGTGATGGGTTTGTGCATGCATGCATGCATATGAGATGGGATTTGTGATGAGTGCCATATACCACCGGCACAAATAGTATATAAATAGCGCGTTGTTTTTGTGCCACCTTATATAGGACGATCTCCAAGGTTGAAATAAATCGATATACATATAACCTATCCTATATCTCGTAGAACATGGACAAAATATAATATCACACATACAACAGAACACACAGTAATAATAATGTGAATAGAACACCATCATCATCAAAGTATAATATCCATAGAGTTAAACATCAATGGTAAAGTTTATACAATGGAAACAAACTCAACAGATGTATCAAATACAAATGGTAAGCAATCATTGCTAAGGCTCTCTAATGTTGCATAGTTGTAACATTACGATCTTATCGGGATCCGAAGGTCGGCATCAATACGTCCACTGTATCAACTGCCGAGCAATCAAATGCCAGAAAACCGTGCCGTTATGGTTAAAGGAGAAGAAAAAGCTAGAAGAAGAGAGAAAAAGATAGAACAGAACATAAAGAAACTACAGAACAATATCGGGATCTCACAATCGCAGCAGAACAACATATAATAAATAAATGAATAATCTTTAAACAAAGAACTATATCAGTTATTACATTACATCATATTACATTACATTACATCATCAGAGTGTACAACAACAAACAACAACAAACAGCGGAAAAGAAATACTATATACTAGTGAATACACCATGCCATCCAGCTTGCCTCCTGCAACTCCTGAATTCCAGAATATCCTGATAACCTGACTCTAGACTACCCGTGTGGAAATTGGTGGGCACCCAGAGTTTAGGAAGGAAACAATAAACTCAGATTCAGTTATGTGACTGGTGTGAGAACTAAAACAGTTTATTTATCTTTTAAAACAACAACAACAAGGATAATTTTAAAGTCAATTCGCAATGCTTTTGGAAAATGCGACTACCATAAGATCTCCCGCCACACACACAATGCAAACGCAGAATTGGAGGAGATTTCTTCTTATGATAGTCAAAGATGCTTGATACGCATAGAAACATTTGATATTATTACTAGTGCATAGTGTAGGAAAAATCATTTCGAAAGTAAAGACATAAATCTTAGCCAACATATGACCATTATCGTATGTCTACAATAGCTACCATGTTCAATAGCAGGTTACCGCCACATTCCATGGCAGGTTATACAACTAAAACTGTATAAGGATCATATTGTTTCTTTGGATTTCCAACAAATGGTCAGGCTAAGGAACTTCCTACTGCCACATGGGATCGCCTCTGGCGGGACATCCCGAGAAATTAACCAGCTCTCTGCCAACACAAGGCTGGGTTACCTTCGTCACTAGGTAACTACTACACGACTATGCCATCCCCCGGTTCCTTTGGACCTTTATCCGAGCGCTCGATTCCAACAACACCACACAGTAATAGATATAGTGTATCAACATGAGTAAGTGTCTGGGCTCCATACCATGATACCACCCTTTCTAGAAGGAAATGACATACCCTAAAGGGTGCGACCCTCATAACCTTGCCGCATATTCCTGTTTTGACCATTTCCGGAGAGTGAGGTCTGACGAAGTCTCGTCCACAAAGCTACGCTTTTTCACAAAGCCATGCTTTGATCAACAAATGATCAATAAATAATCATCACATAGCAACACTCAGCATGCCACGTTACCAAATTGGGAATATATCGCTGATAACCTTCAGCTACATAACCTCTAAGCGCGTACGTCCCAGAGAAGGGTGTTAAGCTAGAGAATAAATTCTCCGCCACCAACAGAAATGTACTTGAAAGAAATCTGCTTTATATCTCAAAACGTAATGTCAGACACGTAACCATACAAGTCTATTCCGGGTTCGAACAGAACCGAAGGCACTTCAAAAGAAGACCTTGCAATCTGGGTATTCACAATCCCGATCGAATTTCCCATCACAAAGGAAATCTCCATACCGTGGCTAACGGTGTAGAGACAATCAATAGGTCATCCTATCGTTTTCACAAATACCCGGCCTTCAACACCGGTCTTCAATGCTATCCATTACGTCGTATCACTATTCGGAGTGGGTGATCCGAATAACGAGCGCAATAATTTAAAAATAAGTGTAGCATTTCAATTTCAACCAATTCATAACAAATACCTATTTAAAGGTCAATATTGATAGTCAGTTATTTAACTATCAATCAGTATTCACAACATCGCCTGATTATAAATGATTTTCCCAAATTATTTATTTTCAAAAATATCTTTATAAGATATATATCCCACACGTCAACCATTTGAAAACAAATTTCAAATCAATTCACACCCTTACAACTTTCATTTCAAAATGGTTCATTTAAACCAATTAAATAAATCCTTACTGATTTATTAAATTTACGTTCCAAATCCGTAAATTAATCTCCACACTTCAAAATAAATCAACGTTTATTTTTAACTAATTTCCCTTTCTTTTATAAATTCCATAGTGAATTTAGAATTCCAAAACATCTATGAATATATGATTTTTAAATCGATTTCTAATATTCATTTTCAATTTATCTTTAAAAGATAAAATCTCAAACATTCACTTCACTTGGAAAAACATTTCCGTACTTATTTAATAATAAGTAATTCACCAATCTATTTATTTTCAACATTTTGAAAATATTCAATATACATAAATTCAAATTAAGTATATATTTTATTCTTTCAGGAAAACATCTTCTTAAACACATTTGTTTGGGTCAAAACGAATGTTACGTAAAACATCGTTACGACAACCCAAAATCACTAGTATAGGGATTCGAACTTAAAATAGATATATAAATTCCAATACAATATAAAACATTTCCTTTCGAAAATCATTTACTATAACAACAGTGTTATAGTCCACCATTTCCTTCTATTCCTCGAAAACGTCTATTTCAACAATAAATGTTGAAATCTATGGTTTCGATACTTTATACATTTTAAAACATCTTTAAATCATTTTAATTCTATTTAAAATATCACTCTTTCAAAATATTTCTTTAATATATTATTCACTGTCCAAAATCGTGAATATATTTCCTTATCCAAATTCAACGTTTCTACATATTTTATTTAAAGGATTATCCACTGTACAAAATCATGGATATATTTCCTTTAATAAGCTATAATAATTAACTTATCAAAATAAGTCGATTTCGAATTTATAAACGGCATTTATAAATTCCATTTATATTTTATGGCAACTTCAACTTTTAAAATCACTTTATTAACAAATTCTATCCATATTCCATTTACACGCAAAAATCCAATTTATAGGTTAATTACTTATAAATCTTTTATTTTATAAAATCTATTCATTTTATAGTTCCACAATTTATAAATATATAGGTTTCATTCAGTTATAAAATCCATTTATATTCCATTTTAACACTTATAAAAACTTGTTTTATAATTACAATATTTTTAACTTATAAATATCAATTTTATAAATATTTTTATATAAATCATTCTAAATAATTCAAAAATCCCAATTTAAATAAACCATCCCTTTTTATAATTTACAAATCGTTATTAAAGCTTATATAACTCCAAAATCATACTTAAGTATTATTTTCCAAAAATATCCTTTTTATAATAATAAAAATTATAACGTTAATTTATTTAAAATGAATAAATTCCAAAATTAAATTTTATTCTGAATTCTCAACTTAAGTTTTCAAAAATCCAATTTTATTTAATTTCGGCATCTAATGACACCAAAATATATTCGGCTAAAATTTAGCCTTTAACCATCTCAATCATAAAGATAATCACGCAGATCACAAATAGATCAATAAATAGATCAACACACAACATTGAAACCAATTCAAATGTTTGAGGAATCCAGTTGGATCCCTCCAACCTGTTTCCCTGCATCCAAAGATGTTAACACAATACCAATTTCGCTTCAAGATGAAATATCGCGGTATATGGGATTTATAAAATACTATCCGCTTAATAGACGGCGCAATAGGGTCTCATCCGCTATATAATGCGGGAAATCAACTCCAAGTACGTATATAATACCAATTCCATATAAATTGGAATTATCGCGGTATATGTTTTTAATAAATAACCTCCGCTTAATAACGGCGCATAATGTCTATTTTAACAATCAATAGGTAACAATCATCATTCAAACATACAATCAAGAAATTTTAAATCTAACTATTTAAAATTAAAATCGAAACTAATTCGATTGGGTGAGAAGTTCTCACCTTGGTTTCAAATCCGTTTTCAGCTTTTATTTCGAATAAAATTAAACGGACGTTTAATTTTACCCGAAATTCAAACTAGCTCCAAACGACTCCAATCCAGTTCCATAGCGTAGTATACGTCAATATGGTTCCAACGCAACTGGTTTCGTCCAAAACGGACCTCGTATGAACAAGTTATAGCATTTTTAATATCACACGAATTTATAAAATAAAAATTTCAATTTCTTATTTCATTTTTAAAACCTACATCTATTCAGGGCCGTTGATTTTCTTTTGAAAAATCCTGGCCGTGTGATCTATCTTCTTCCCCACGTTATTTTTTTTGCTCGGCCGAACCCAACTCGTTCACAAACCCTAGATTAGCGCGCCCTCTACGACGACATATACTTCGATCAGAAACCTCCACTTCGTGCACAAGCCAACACTCCACCTTCTCCTTAAGTTTGATTGAGCTCAGTCGTCCCTGGCTCGAGAAAAACGAGCACGAACCATGCACGGTCGCGGCCAATTTCCCAGCGATCTGTAGCATAATTTTTCATCTCCACCGTTGAGATGGTAGATCTCGTTGTGCTCTACGAGTTTCGTTTAGGAAGTTTTAGCTATTGGTCGACGGATTGATCAGAAATTGAGGAAGTAAGTTAGCCATTTTCAGCCATTGAATATACATGGAGGCGGCCTGACCTAATTAGGGTTTTTGAATTGCAAATGGTGAAAGATGAGTCCTTTTATACAAAAAACGACGTACACTATTCATCGAAAATTTTCCGAACTCCAAACGAAGCGTGCCGGTTGGCGTTTCTAAGGTTTACCCTGCGTTCCGAACGCAATGGAACATGTTTCAGAGGCTAATTCGATCATCTGTGCGAGTTACGGCAATAAACGATCAAATTTAAACTAAACCGATTAAACGAATTTTCTATGCGTTTTGGCTTGCCCCAGACAAACGGTAATTCCAATTGATACGAAATTTGAAACCATACAATAATATAACATTACGGATCCGATGAAACTAGTTTCGTCGAAATCCGAGATGTTTGAAAAATGGCTATTTTAACTCGTCGATTAAATATTAAAATATTCAATTTTCACAAATTAACTTTTAATTCGATTTTAAAAGTTCTATAACATCATTATAACTCCAATACGATATAATAAAATTTTACAAATCATTGTCAATCATATTTAACTCGATTTTCAATTATTTCTGTATTTTTACATATTAAATTATCGATTTAATTATCCAATTAAATCCAGATATTCGAAATAAAATTTATTCGTCATATAAATTTCACTTATTAATATCTAAAATCAATTAAATATATAAATTTTAATTAATGTAAATTCTGGGTCGTTACAATAGTGGAATAAGCGTAGACTACATTTATGTATATAATATGAGATAGCTCCATCCAACTTGTCCTCTGAATAGCTACTGCATCATCAAGACCTATTATCTAGTCTACTCATTTAATAATATCCAAGATAATAAGAAACAATGCATAAAACCTTAGGTCAAACACCAGTCTAATGTGAGCGCTAAACGATTCTAATAATACTATACAGGCAAATATGGTAAGGAATAAGAGTACACGAATCATACCTGGCACGTACCTGCAACCAAAGAGTTAGCACATAATACTGTAATTTGTACTCTACAATATCATAAGAGTATACCACAAACCAAATAAAGGGTACCAGTCTTCCAGGTATTCCTATCTCTAATACCTAATTCCCCTGAAACCTATGAGTGATATCCTACCAAAGAAAACAACCAAAGCACCCATAGCACCCATAGCATCCATCAACAATCCAACTATCACTCCATATTTTTTGAATATATGATAACTCGTATGACCCCATGCTAGGGATCAATGGAAATCTTGGTTCTCTATTGTACTCTCATATCTCGCAGCCTAAAGCTAGATATGTGTCTCGTAGCCCAGAGCTGGATACTAGACCCAATGCTATGGGTCTAAGGTATGATGGCCCCTCAACTGACCCTTGGGTGTCCCCACTTATAGTACCTATGTTTTGAGTACAACTGAAAACACTTCGAGCATCAATGATACCTTAGCACATATATCCAAGCCCACCTTTGCTTATTCGTATACCGAGCCCTTCTTACTTGATCTGGTTTCCATTATTTACGAGGAACACATCCACATTCCTGGATCATATGACTTCCTCCTTTACGGGCAACCATCTTTAGAACCTACTCCCAACACGAGCCAACGTTCAAAGATCATAGCTTTTCATAATTTTGTTATTTCATCATCCAGCCTGATACAAATGAGCCAACACCTCTAGCACGATCTACAGAGCATCCCCTCCCTTCCCTGAAAGTTCACATCCATATGTGCACCTTGATAACTCGGTATCGAGTTATAGGTATGACTTGTTAACCCAAAAAATGGATCAACAACCTAGATTCGGTTTGAAAGCACCGGCCCTGTTTGTCAAGGAAAATAAAATAGATAAAGCAAAGTAAATAGTAGAAAAATAAGAGGAGAAGAGATTTTTATAGTGGTTCGGCTGTTAACGAAGCCTACGTCTGCTTTATAGCTTTTATCGATTAACTACTGTTACAAGAGAGTTTAGATTACAATATGATTCTTCTTCTTCTTCTTCATGCTAGATTAAGCCACCATTGTTAGAAAAAAAATAAGGATCTCAATTGTCTCTTAATGGCTATTGTGTGGGAGAATAGGAGGGAAGAAAGAATAGAAAAGCTTCCACAAAGATCAGGTTCGGAAACCCTTTTCTATTAAAGCTAGGATGGTATTTAAAGGATTTAAAGAGCACTTGGATTGAAGCCATTGCACGGGAAACCCGTAGTTGTCCATCGGAAGAAGCACGAAAAGTCTAGAGTGATTCCAAGATAAATTTTTGGATCGATACCGATGTAATTAGATCGTATCGGTACCGTTCCAATGAGTTGTGTAATTTTTGCACAACTTTGATCTAGTTGGCTTCCCTACTTGCTTGTGAGGCTCTCCATGCAATTTCATAGCTTGTTGACTTGTTTTGATGATGGTTCACCTACAGGTTTTACTAAACTCTAATATGAATTTGATAAGTCTTTACTTCTCAAACCCAAATGCTTGGACTGTTACCAAACTAGGTAGATAAGCTTAATAGAGAGGTGGAAACATAACAAAAGTGGTTTGGAGGAACCATAAGCCAATATTTTGGATCAGTACCGATCCAGTTGGATCAGATCGGTACCATTCCAAAGTGTTGGCATATTTTATGTTCAAACTTCCAAGGTTCCTTTATCTCATACTTTCAGGCCTTTCGGTTAAGTTCTGACTCATTTTGGCTAATCTAAATGTTTTATCTCCTTTTGAAATCTTGAGATAAAAAACCGGTTAACATTTGCCCCCTAGCATGCTTCCGTTGGAAATAAGGTATGCTTTGGAATTATTTATCCTTGGGTCTCTAAGGAGTTTCATTTATTGTAACTTGTCATCTTGAAGAGCTTTCTATGATGCACCGGCTAATTGTTAAATCCTTAGTGGGAATCTCCATTATTCATAACTGTGGAGTGATCTTAATATGACAATTTCTAAAATGAATATAAACGTCAAGCAGGTCGCATAGGGAAGGTTTGAGATTATTTAGGGAAGTAAATTTGGATCGGATCAGTACCGATCAAAGTATTATAACTTTTGGCGACCTTCTTTCCTCCTTTTTATATGAGCCGACCTCCCCAATTCATATTATTTCTACACGATCTAATTTCTTGCCTCCCAAACGATCCGATCCTATTCATACCCTACCCTGCATATCCAATTGCTTCATCCATTTGAGAGCCGCCACCGTCGATCCTTGTTTCCAATGCCACTAGCCACAATTTTTTAGAGCCACCATCGACTTAATTTGGTCATGATTCTACGATTTCCAATTCAAGGCTTTACCAATTCATTAATTCCCTAGTTGGGGTTGTCTTGCATCAAAGATAGAATCACTTTTCTCCATTTCGAAGGTTGGTGATTTGGATTTTGGTGCATTATCAGTGACTGGTAATGAACCCATGTTGGTAATGTATACAGTGGAAGGTTCGAGCTGATTGTGACTTTGTGGAACAAGATAGTAAATTGAGCCTTATGTTCTTTCGGAATGAAGCTAGGGTTTTGCATCGATGCTCGACATGTTTTGTTATCTTTGTCCACAGATGCAGAATTAACTTGCATCCAGTTTCAAAATCGATCCCGGCATGACACACAATGGATTGATTTTGGTTTTTCTAGGAGTTGAATTGCTTAGGGCAGCGTCTTATGTGCATCTCAGGCTGTTGTCACTTTTTAGAGAACTAAAATCGACTTATGTAGAGAATTCTCTTCCCGATTGGATCCATCAATCTATAGTTGCTCGCTTTGGATAGGTTGTGCACATTTGGAGTGCCTAGAATAGGAAGAGCTTTCCATGTCATTTCAGACAACAATTCTGTTATCGATCGTTGATCGATAATAGGTAATATAGGAGAAAATAAATCAACATGTGATATGGATCGATCTTTTTGGTGTGAGTGAGCCATCTACACGGAATGGTCAGCTCTCAGGACGTCGGACCCCTTCTCACTTAGATTACACATAACATGCACCTATAGTTAATACGGTCTCTAGTTGGTACACGTCTATTATCTTTCGAATTTCAAGTATAACCTATGATAGGTCTATAGTTTAGAGATTTAGCACACCTAGTTATTTTGAACACAAGCTTTCATATATTGAATGAAGCACAAATATTCTCAGCGCAAGTCAGTTGGAGGAAGCTCACCTATTTCTAAAGCGGAGTCTTCGTCGATCCCAACGGGGCCTGCTGATTCCATAACTTCGGGTCAATATGGTTGTCTGATTCCAGTTGGTCCTGCCGTCGATCGCACTCCCCCTAGCTTTAGAATCTTACTTGATCCTCCGGAGAAAGCTTCTTCTATCCTTACACATAAGATGTTGTAAAGCATCTGCTCGCAATATGGTATCTCAAAAGATGACGTGCTTCAACCATCGAGAGGGGAATTCACTCATAGGTCACCTTCGAGATATATGGCTTGCCACCACTATATGTGTATGTATGGTGCAGTGCCGCCATTCAATCATTTCTTAATGACGATGCCTCAGAATATAGGTTTGGCCCCATTTCAAATTCTTCCAAACGGGTTTCCATGTTGACGTGGTTGTATGTTAATTTTATGAGGGCGCTTAATCGTGCCACGAGCTTAGCCAATTTATAGTGTCTCTTATTATTCAAAAAGACAGAGGCTAACTGGTCGCTCATTTATATTGAGGCCAACGCATCCGGAAACTCATGCTTGATCATTCTAGCAAAGTTGCCTCATTTAAGAATCGGTTCTTTTTCGCTAAATGTCCATAGGGATTCACCCGTCTATGGACCACATGGGGTAAGTTTCTTTCACCATGCTTGGAACTTCCTTTAACTGCTACAAATCTTCTAATTGATCGTATGTTCTATAGAATTCTTTTGAAGATCAACAAGGATCCGACACTTGGCACTATTCTTAGCACCTAAAAGCTGTCGATGCTCAGCAGCGCACAATCAGGTTCTTTCTCATTGACGAAAATCTCCATCAATGTGGACTCTTAAACTCTAAGAGGTCTGTTTGATTTGTTAGAGCTCCTTCATGCTCCAAAGACCGGACTACCTTTGTTTCCTCTTTCCATAATTATGCTGAAGATGATGATGATAAGGAAGAAGTAAGTAACCCATCCGATGGGTCAGAGAAGACTTCTCAAGAGATCCCCGTTCAAGTCAGGGTCGATAGTCCGCTTAAAACACCATCGATCTCGGAGGAGAAAGAAGAAGAATTAGTTCAATGGATGGGCAAGGCTCCATTGATTGAGGGGAAAGAAGAAGGGGAGATCAGTGAGGGGCACCATATAAATGAAGAAGAAATAGATTTGGACACTGACACCGATGAGGGTGATGTCCACTTAGGTGTCAAGGCCTCGGAGCTGAGCCCCAAACATACTCCTTTGCCTCCTTTAAAAGGATATATTGAAGAAACTTCTCCCAAGAACGAACCCATTCCCAGCCCTTTGCTGGAAGGTGCCAATATTGACTTGGGAGATACAAGTGACATTTTCATGAATATGGGTGACTTGATGGACAACTTCACTTCAGAAGGATTACCTTCCTAGCTCACTCAAATCATCCCTCCATGAGTCAATGTCCTGACGTTAGTCCACGGTCGATATGTTTGGTGTACTCTACTAGGGTCATCAAACTGTAGCACACACTTCACTAGGATCAAACACTTTATATTATTGTTATTGTCTAGGTTTTTTTAATTTCATTAAATACCTTTTTCCTAAAGTTGTCTTATCATTTGTTGCAGGAATCATGTCCTGTAGATTTTACTATGATCTTGATCGAGAACTGGAGACTCGACGTTCGCAGTGACATTATTCCAAGTATCATGCTTCCCGAGTGATTGATGAAGAAAGGACGAGAAGGAAAGACAGGAGGTTGATGAGCATCGCTATGCCGAGAAAGATTAAGGCCACGCGAGTGGAAGTGTCCATGAGAAGAGGAAGAGTTCGATTGAGCAGGAAGATTCATCAAAGAATCTAAAAAGATACCAAGAACATGATCCCACTTCGCAGCTTCCTGCTTCTACCGGAATAACTGTTTCTGCTTCCTGTGTCATGTCCTCCTCCACTCATGCTGCCATGACTGCTTCTCTCTTAGTTTTTAGGCATGCTCCTTACATTCTTCCCACTAGTCCTCCACACATGCAGGCTGCATTCCCCTACTAATTCTTAAGGGGGGTTGTTTTTGATAAGACTAATTTGAAATCGGTTTGTGCATAATCTTATTCACCCCACCTCCATGCGATTCAGAGCGGTTTAGGGTAAGCCAAGGGGTGGGAAAAATTGTGCATGCAACCTTCCACCGTTAATCGAAATAGTTACCAAGAAATTCTCTTATTCGAGTCTTGAAAGGACGAGTATGAGAAGCAGCTTACAGATCGTGACTCAGAAATTGAGAGGCAAAAGAAGGAGAGGGGTGATGCCCTCAAGAAAAAGTAAAAGCGTTTCTTTATTTAAGGAGCTAAAGGAGTCCACCGAATGGACCGCACTCATATTTAGAAATGAAATAAAGAATTGCCATGCCGATGAGGTGGCCTTAAAAGAAAAATCGAGGATAAGCGAGATGATGTTTGAGACAGAGAAGAAAACCATCGCGGAAAGGCCTAAGAAATTGCCTCTCTTCGTGAGAAAATTTTGACTTTGGATGTTGAGAGAAGTCAGCTGGCGGTGGAGAAGGCTAGCATGGATGCCAACTTCTCAGTGTTTCAAGAAATCTTTGAAAGGAAGATGGAAGGCTTGGATGCTACTATTTTGGGCTTCTATGTTAATTTCGTGCTGCATTAAGGGAGCCTCGGTTATTTAGATTCGTTGTTCCCTCGCATACTTACTATAGTCTGGATGAGGTTCTGGCTTGATTTGAAGAAATGGGCGGTGTTACACCGTAGAAGAATTGGTTCAGGCATAACTGAGTGAAGAACTCACTAAGGCTTAGTGGAAGGCTAGAAAATCTTGAGACTGGAGATGGAACTAAAAGCCATTGATGTCACGGCCACTGCTAAAACTGTTACCGAGATTTTCCTTCAGGCCCGGGTGAGCTGGCTTCGCATCTTTATACTGGTCATAGGATCGTTGCTACTTCTCATGCAATCATGCAGCCAGCAAAGGAGGGTGTCCAAGAAGGCTTCCAAGTTGTGATGCACGAATAGACCCCTGTAGTTTGTAATTTTCTTGTCTCCCACATGCTCAAAGTCATCCAATTTATGACCGATAAAATTATAGAGATAACTATCCGTTATTCTGATATTATAGACCAGCCCTTTCTTCCTGCTGAGTTATCTCCTTATCACAATGCTAGATCTGCTGCCATTCTAACCACATCAACCATCGTCTCTATATTTGGCTCGCATCCTGGTTCGCAATCTGAGAAATGCATCACTGCATGGTATGGATGACCCCTCTGCATCTCAATAGGATAACTTGGTAGCTACTGATCCATGGGAGCAGGTGGGTCATGGTAGCCAACTAGACAAAGTAGAGGTCGAGTAGCCAATGATCGAGCAATAGATGATAGAGCTGAAGAGGGAGAATGTTGAAGAACAAAAGAGGTCATCAAAGAGCTCTTACAGGCCCCAAAAAATTAAGGGCAAAGGAGGGTCCGCCAGTGGTCATGTTTCAAAGAGCAAGTTGCCCTAAGAGGAGACAAGCCTGAGGGTTTGCCGATCAGAGGCGCGAAAGGTGGCCAGGGAAGCGGTGAGAATATGTCTTGATTTGTCTTTTGCTCCTTTTGTTTTTTGGTTGCTTTTTGTACAAATGTAGAGTTCGCACTTAGCATTTCTTCTTGTTGTTGCAACAGTGGTGTTTATACTTTCCTATTCTTGGCTAATTGTGCAGGCACGACCCTCGTTGTTTCTGTTGTACATCAAAATCATTATAGGTAATAAAACTATTGAAATTTTGATTGTAGCTTTATTTTGTCTACTTATCTACGTTTCATTCACTTATGCCACTTTCTATTCATCACTGTTTTATTTAGCCTCGTAAGTATAGTCAAAATGTTTTGTAAAATTCATTGTTTGGATTAACAGAACCGTGAAGTATTTGCTACTTGGTTGAGTGTTGGCGTGTGTACGCCCCTTAATTCATGGACTGTTCATTCTCAACACTTGACAAATGACCGGTAGATTCAAGCGATTCCTCGGATGTCTATAACCAAATCTGTTTTGTGGAATCTATCTTCGGGAACTTATGACCCGAGCATTTTGATTCTAGATATTTTGTCGACCAACAATTGGAATTCTTTGCGGATTTGTAGTTGTGCAACATTACTAGATTCATGTCAATTACTTCTGGTGGTAGGAGCAGATCCTTGTTAGTCTTGTAATAGATGAGTTTCTCCGTGTTTCCAATTCAATACGGTGCTTACAAGATTTTAATGGTTTCTAATGGTGCCGGAGCAACATCAAGTAGTGCTTGCATGGAATGCGTGGCTTCTAGGTGTGCGCGGCTTATAGAAGTGCGTAGCTTACGAAATGCATGGCTTTTGGGATCGATATGACCCATCAATCCGAAATGGTTTGGAATTTCTCGACATTACCAATCCTTGGGTAACATGAGGATTTCATGCTTCAACAGCATGTTTCCATGGCTCAAGAAGTGATGCATGGCTTATGAAATGCATGGCTTTGATTTGGGCATTCTCGGTGTTATCAGAGCAACATCGATTCTAAGAAGGCGGGGATCGAGTTCCGTCAATCCAACAGTTTGGAATTTCTCAAGGTTACCAATCTTTAGGTAATGTGAGGAGTCCATGCTTCGAGATCATGGTTTCATGGCTCAAGAAGTTATGTGCGACTTATGAAATGCATAGCTTTGATGTATGCCTTCCCGGTGTTGCTGAAGCAACACTCGTTCTTAGAAGGTAGGGATTGAATTCCGTCGATCCAAAGGTTTGGGTGGATTTTCTTTCATCAACTCGCTAGTAGATGGGGCATACTTAAGTATGATTCCACTATCTCAGGCAACGATTGGATGGTTTTGAGTAGATTTGGCCTCGTCGACTCAGCCGGTTACTTATGTGAATACAGTTTTATTGGTTCAGAAAGAAAACAATTTTATTAATGAAAGTTGGACAAGTTCTGCCTATTTACGATGCCCATGGTATTTCAAGATGGTTATTTATAGGAAATAGGTAATACATAAGATAGTCTTAGACGAAGTAATGACGCAGCGACTCACTATTCCAAGCTTAGGGAATTTGTATTCCATCAACGGTTGTTAGCTTGAATGTGCCATCCCCTAGCTTTTCGTCGATCACATGGCATCCTTCCCAATTTTGTCTAAATTTTCCTTGTACAGGGTAGACCCATTTAGGGACAAGGTATTCCACTTCAAAAGGGTGTTTACAGACTTTATAATTGAAATATCTTGCGACCCTTTTCTGGTGAAGTAGTCCTTAACTCACCTTCTTCCCTCTTCTCATCGATCATATCGAGTGACCCAAGTAGGAGCTGCTTGTTTTGCCTTTGATTGAAATTTTGCCTTCGATGAGAGGGGATTTCTAGCTCTACTGGAATCATTACTTTTGAACCATATGCTTGGGCGAAGGGGGAGCGCCTGGTTGCGGATTTATGCGTTGTCCTGTAAGCCATCGTGCAAGTGGAAGTTCATCGACCCAATTTCCTTCAGCTTTAGTTAGTCGCTTTTTGATGGTAGACTTGATTACCTTGTTCACTACTTCCACTTGCCTATTTGTCTGTGGATGTGCAATAGCGAAAAAAATTTCTCGATTCAGAAGTATTTGCAAAAATCTTTGAACTCAACGCTTTCAAATTGAGTCTCGCTTTCCGTGATGATTTTTTGTAGCACTCCAAACCTACAAATACTATTTTTAGTGACAAAATTAATAACTTTCCTTATAGTAATAGTGGTCAGCGGTTCCGCTTCGGCCCATTTGGTGAAATAGTCAACAGCAGTGATATCATATTTGGCTCCTCCTTGGGCTATTGGTAATATGCCAATCGGATCGATTCCCCAGATCACAAGTTGCCACGGGATGACCATCTGTGTTAGCTCTATCGCAGGAGTTCTTTTGATCTTGCTGAATTTTTAGCATTGATCGCACTATCTGGCTTAATCTGATACGTCACGATTTACTATTGGCCAAAATACCCATATCGAAGGACTTTCTTTGCAAGGATTTATCTCTTAGTGTGATCTCCGCGGTCGCCTTCATGAACTTCTCTAAGGATTCTTTGAGCTTCGTTGTTGGTCATACACCTGAGCAAAGGGGTAGAGAATCCCCTTCGATAGAGCAACCTATCCTATACTACAAACCACGATGCCTTCCAAGGAACTTTTTTCGCTAATTCTTGTCTATAGGGAGTGTTCGTTTGAGAAGGTAGCCCTTGATCGGTATCATCCGCGTTTTCGGTTTTTGATTGCTTCAAAAATTCAATCTTTATCCATCTCGCTTATGCTTGGAGCGATCAGAGTTTCGACTAGGACAAGCCTCAGGGACTAAGAGTTTCCAAAACTGGCCAGTTTGGCTAGATAGTCTGCCTTGGTGTTTGTTCCCTCAGGATATGAGTTATGGTGTAATGTTGGATGTCATTCAACAATTCCTACACTTTAGATAGATATGCGATGAGGTTCTTCCCCCGAGCTTGGTATTCTCCTTCAGCTACCAAACAACGAGCTGAGAGTCGCTATAGATTTGTACGAACTTTATCCTGAGTTCCTTCACAACTTTTAACTCGATTGTCAATGCTCCATATTCTACTTCGTTATTGGTTGCGGGAAATTCCATACATAAGTCATAGCAAACGGATCGACCTTCGAGAGTCTTAAGCACTACTCCTACCCCCGAGTAGGAGTTGTTAGATGCACCATCGATGAACAACTTCCAACATGTTTCCAGTTTTGGATTTATTTCTTCTTCGCTATCTTGTATCATAAACTCGGTGATGAAGTCTGACAGTGTCCCCCCGTTGATCGCCCTTCAAGGATGGTAAGTAAATTTGTATTGATTTAATTCAATGTTCCATTTGATAAACCATCCAGTGGTCTGGGGGTGGTACAACACTTGCTTCAAGGGTTGACCTATTAGTACTTTGATCGGATGTGGCTAGAAGTATGGTCGTAACTTTCAGGATGCGATCAAGAGGCAATATGCTAGTTTTCAAAATTTCAAATAGTTTTTCTCAGATCTAGTGAATTTCTTACTGATGTAATAATAGGTCGTTGGATCTTAGCTTATTTCTGTAAGAGCATGACACTTAATGCATAGGGCTAGAAACTAAGTGGATAAACAAATCTTCTCTATCTACTGGCTTCGACTAGATAGGCAGGGTTTCCATATGTCATAGCAGCTCTTCGAACGCAGTTTGACAAGCTTGATTCCATTCAAAGTTCTTTTTTTCCTTTCTTTACATGACAAAGAATGGTATAGATTTGTCGGTTGCTTTTGAGATGAACCGGCGTAGTGCTGCAACTTTTTCATTCAAGCTTTGTAACTCCTTCTTGTTCCTTGGGACCTCGACTTCTCGTAAAGCGGTAATTTGTTTGGGATTTTCTTTGATGCCACTACTATTTACAATTAATCCCATGAACTTTCCAAAGGCTATCCAAAGTGACAGTTAAGTGGATTGATTCTTATTCTATATTTGTGGAGTATTTCAAACTTTTTAGCTAGATAGTTTAAGTGTTTTGCAGTTATGCACGATTTAACCAATATATCGTCTATATACACTTCCATGGTATTCCTGATCTTTCATTTGAACATGGCGTTCACCAGTCGTTGGTAGGTTGCATCAGCATTCTTTAAGCTGAATGACATTACTTTTTAGCAGTATAATTCAGATCAATAATGAAACTAGTATTTTTCTGGTCAGGCACATGCGTCATGATCTAGTTGTACCTCTAGTAAGCATCCATAAATGATAGTAGTTTATGTCTAGCTTTCCTGTCCATAAGTTGGTGGATTCTTGACAAGGAAAACTGCCTTATGGATAAGCTTTGTTTAGGTCTAAGTAGTCGATATAGCTTCCCCATTTCCCTTTCAACTTCTTGTTTAAGACCAAGTTGGATATACCCATCCAGGGTATGTTGCATCATGGATAAAACCATTTGCTATCAAATTGTCTACTTCTTCTCTCAGCGCTTTGGACTGTTCGAGTCCTAGGCTGCGCCTCTTTTGGTTCACTAGTGTATACTAGGAATCAATATTAAGCGTGTGGCATGCAATCTCCGATGGAAGTCCGCACATAGCGGAATGTGTCCAAGCAAATACATATAAGTTGGCACGAAGAAATTTGATGAGTTCTGGTCGCATATTTTTTCAAAGATGTGATCTAATTTTTAGGGCCAGTGCTGGGTCATCCATACCGATTCGAACAGAAACCATTAGTTCTACTGGTACTACCCATTCCTCCCCTGAACTCTTCTTTCTAGCGTCCAAAGTCCTATTGCTTCGGCTATGGTCCCCAAGCCAGTGGCGGCTCTGTAGTTGCTATTCGTCAAGTTCACGAATGTGGAGAGTTCTCCCCATATTCTACCTCTTCTCTTCTCTTCTAGACTCGTGTAGTTCTATGATATAGCATTCTCTAGCGGCACTTTGGTCTCCCTTGATCACCCCAACTCCATTCTCTATCGGAAATTTCATGGTTAGACACCACTGAGCTAAAGCAATCCTGAAATCTACAAAAGCAGGGCGACCCAAGAAAGCATTGTAGGTGGATATTTCGGCTATAATCATAAAGGTTTGGAGAAGGACGACTTACTGATCACTTTCTCTGAGTTCTACAGGTAAATCAATTATACCGATAGGTTGCGTTGGTTCACTGGTGAATCCATGGATCTTTGTTCAGCAAGCGAGTATGTCTTTCCTACTAATCTTCATTTAATCAAATGTGTGTTTGAAAAGGATATTCACAGATTGCCACTGTTCATCGATACTTGTCGGACCATGGTTGGTCTGATTCCTACAGTCATGACCACGGGGTCATGGGTTGGAGCTTCTATTCCATCAGTGTCTCGATTCTAGAACATTATGTCATCGTTCAGGGTCCTTTGCTGCTTGGCGGGATTTTCATCCTCGATCACAAAGCATGAACCTTTCGGAGCGCGTCTTTGCGAGATCGCATATCGCTCCATTTATCCCCAACCCTTTTGCATGGGATAAGGTCCTTTAAATATTGTTTTGATAATAAGTCTCTGGTTGGTGTTTTTGGATCCTCCTTCCCTGATTCCAGCTTGGTTTCCCGATCACTAGGAGCTTGGAGTGCTGCATGATGGTTAGGAT
Source organism: Allium cepa (assembly GCA_030765085.1). Lineage (NCBI taxonomy): Eukaryota > Viridiplantae > Streptophyta > Magnoliopsida > Asparagales > Amaryllidaceae > Allium > Allium cepa. The sequence continues at coordinate 951,254,381 of CM060941.1, read as the reverse complement.
TTTGTGGCTTCCTCGCATATTGCTGAAGCTTATTTTCTTGAATCAGTTCTTCAATCAGGTTCTTCAAGAGAGGCACTCACTCGTGTTGTGACAATGTGTTTTAGGGAAGTGGCAGCACTTCCTAGAACACTTATGCTATATAGTTACTTCCTTTTTAGGTCGCTTATTGTACTACTCCGTCCCTTGTGTTGCAAGGTATATGTTCTTTGGAGTATCATTGGGCGGGGTGTAGTCTTTGGGCCTCAAGCCTTTTAAGTCTGCTACTTCCATTTCGCTTGTTGGAATTCCGATTCTTCCTTTTCTGATTCACATCCTTCCCCACAGCGGTCCTGGAGGTATTGGCGTTTTGATTCGCCGCCATACCATTCTGCCCAATGTTAGAAGGTTGTTGGTTATTAGGTTTTCCTTTAGCTCCTCCACCTCTTCCAATCTCAAATACTGGCATTCCTTTCGATTTAAGTCCTTTCTATTGGTAGGTTGTTTCATTTTGATCCATTTTTCAAATTCAATGTCGAGATGTACGGCATGGACTAAAGCCATGAAAACCATATCTTCATTTGGGTCACTTACTTCAGTAACTGTGGTGTTAAACCGGCTCATGAAGGATTTAAAAAATTCATTTCATCCCTGGAATAGGCCCGATGAGGACATCATGTCGTTTGGTTGCACCTTCCAAAGCCTAAATTGATCAAGGAACCTTGTTGCTAATTCAACGAAAGCGGAGATTGATTTAGATTGGAGCTTGGTAAACCATATGGAAGTGATTCCCTTCAGAAAGATTGGATTTTTTACATTAAACAGCATTTGAAACATTCGCTTCGTCCATGTACCAATCGTACTCGTACAAATGAGATTTCAGTTCCCTATTTCCATCATAGGACTGAATAGTTGGCATAATGAACCTTTAAGGATATCACTCACTTAGAATGTCATCAGTGAAGGGAGTCCGGATGGTGCATATCCTCATTCATCATATCTCTTATTCTTACTTTCGTCCATTAGACGCTAGACCACGTCCGCGATACGCCCCTCGGATGTCTTGTAATCCTTAGACTCGGCCAAATAATGGCTAATTCCTCTTCCATGTCTCTAGTACTCCCCTTCCAATTCCATGGACACCGACTCATTATCCTTTGATAACTCAGCCCTCAATCCAAAGATCCACTTCTAAGTTCTAGAGATAACTCGGTATAACATCTAGTCCTTAGCCAAATACCATGCATTTTGCTATGGAATACCTCATCTAGCCAAGCTCTGTCCATCCATGTCAACCACCAAGTCATAGCCTCCTTCCCCATAATTCGATGCCGAGTTATGTACTTAGTCCCATTTGTGTTGTGACTCATCGTACGTCTACCCACCTCTAAGGTACATCTACCAAGTTTCATCCTATCAAGACCAACTTAGCTTTCGGTTTGCTCAATTCTTCGACCTATCTTTCTATGCAATCAGAAAATTAGCAAACACATCAAATCATATCATCTAAACATAGAATAACAAGCAATTTCAATCAATCAAACTTGCAATCCATCAAAATAAAATGAATAAGGCAATTCTAACATAGATCTACATATAACATGAATGTATAAACACAAATCATGGTGATTTCTAATCTATATATCGTATGTTTGGAAGAACATGTCATTAAAATTGGAAAGGTTTTAATGGCAAAATCAATTCATAACATATTAAGTCCTATAATTCTACCATATAAACATGTATAGCATAGTGAGAAGGCATAAACAACTCACCAGTTACCAAAATCAACTAATTTGTATGTAGATCTAAACCGGACAATGAAGTAAAGCACTCCAAATCAAGAAATTCGATGAACCCTAGCTTCTAATTGAGGATTCAATCTGTATTCTATAATCTAATTTGGTCTAGAGAGCAATTTGGGTGACTTTGGATGAAATTAGCCTAGATCTAAGGCTAATTAGGGCTTAGAACTAATTTAGAATGATGAGGAAATGTTTTAATTTGACTCTTCGGCTCTCTGTTTATAGCGTTCTCCAATTAGACTAATGGGCCCACTAATAAGCTTAATTTATTACACACTAATCCTGGCCAGCAGCTTTAAAAACTTAAAACATTCCTAACTTTCTAAACATAAGTCCAATTTTCTATTATGACCACTCTACAAAATGTGAAACCATCACCTGAAGCAATGGAACTGATTTTAGACTCTAATTCGACTCTTATCAAAAGTTATAGCCCAAACAAGATTTTAGGGCCAAAATGGTCATATGGAAATTTGGGAAAAACCATAGGTGTGCAAAATGTCCCTAAGAGTAATATCCCAAAATTATAGAATCATATAACCTCATACGAATAAAATATTTATGATCTTTGATATATAAAATACGGGTCATTACATTCTTCTCTATGAATTTTGCACCTGAATTCCCTAAACAAGCTATGGTCATCCCACATGCCTACTAATCTTAAGCAACCATCACACATATTGAACAACAACCATACAACCAGTAGTATAGGAATATTAACTTATCAAATATAGTATAAACTGGTGAAAGTAGATACAATAATCATTGGGTTTGACCATTCAAAGAGCTCCAAACACTAGTCCTCATTCTCTCCTCCGTCACCCACATACAATCATCATCACTTTCGCTCCATTGTACCTTAACTAGTTTCACCATCTTTCTCCTAAGCGATTTCATATCATACCCAACAATACGAAAGGGGCTATGAGGTATAGAAACACCTACTTTCACCTCAACATCTCTAACCGAATCTGTATGATCATCACGCCTGAGTCATGCACAAACATCCACAGATAAGAGACATGAAAAATATTATGCAGGCCAACCATTTTCTGAGGTAAGCCCGCCTTGTATGCTAGCTTCTTGATTCTCTCGAACATCAAAAAAGGAATTACGAATCTCGGCGCCAACTTTCCCTTTCTACCAAATCGAACTACATTCTTTGGAGGATAAACCTATAAAAATACCATATATTGATAGAAAACTCCAAATCTCTTCGTCATTTATCCCTTTCGTTCATTGCCAAAGGACCTCAATCTTCTCTAACGTCTCCCTAATCATATCTAGTCCAATTATCAGTTTCTCATCCACTTTCCACCAACATAAAGGAGTGTTACATGGTCGGCCATATAGTTCTTCATACTGAGCCATGCCAATAGTCGGTTGATAATTTTTATTACAACAAACTCCACCAAATGAAAATGATCATCCCATAATCCACCGAAGTCCATAATGCATGCTCGCAAGGGATCATACAATATACGATTTACCCTTTCAGTCTGCCTATTCGTTTGTGGGTAATAAGTTGTACTAAGATGCAACTCCATCCCTGATGCTTCTTGTAAGCTCTTCCATAACCCACCAGTGAACAACGAGTCTTGATCGCTCACAATACTCTTCTGCTTAGGGTGAAATCATACTATCCATTTTACAAACAACTCTGCCAGCTTGGATGCCTCCCCACTTGACTTGACTTGTATAAATTTTCACTCTAGGTCAATCGATCAATTGTAACCCAAATGCTATCGTACTCTGCTCGATTCCTCGGTAATCCATCGATACTTGCTCTAGTTTCCATTCGGGAATCTTGAATGGTTGCAACAATCCATTATGTTTCTTCTGCTCTGCCTTTACCAACTGACAGTTTATACACTTCAAGATGAATTCCCCAACGTCGCTCTTCATACCTTTCCACTAGTAATTTCACTTCATATCTTTGTATATCTTCTTACCACCGAGATGAATGGTTAACCATGGATGGTGACACTCTCTTAGCACTTCATTTCGTAATCCATGAACATTGGGAACAAACGATCTCCTATCTTTACAAAGCCAACTTTCTCGATCGAGTTCTTATTGCCTTATATCTTCAAATTCTACTCCTTTCTCTATCTTCGCTATGATCTCTACTAACCTAGCAACTCGCTATGGACCAGTACCGATCCTTTCAATCAGAGTAAATCTACTCGATAATCTTGCCAACATTTCTGGTTCTAGCTCGTAGTGAGGCCTAAAATCAAATCAAGCAATATATTCTATCTGCTTCCATTCCAAGAACATTGCTATCAACCCATCATGTCTTCTACTTAATGCATCGGCGGCTGCATTCCTTTGCTTGGAGTATAAGAAATACCGTAATCATAAGATGCTAAGAACCCTAATCACTGTTGCTGTCGAAGGTTGAGATCCTTCTAAGAGAAAAGTATTTCAAGGATTTATGGTTCGTAAACAGCTTAAACCTTTCTCCTAGAAAGTAATGCCTCCAGATATTCAAAGTTAAAACAACTACCACCAATTCCAAATCATGAGTTGGGTAATTCTTGTCATGCGGTTTCTGGTGTCAACTAGCATAGGAAAAAAATTCCCTTTCAGCATCAACACTACACCCAATCCAGTGCCACAAGCATCGATGTATATATCAACTCTTCATTTCCACTTGGAATGGTCATCACCGGTGCATCGTCAAGCTCTCCTTCAGACTCACAAATACATGCGCTTACTTTGCATCACATACCAATGTCTGATTCTTCTTCGTCAAATTGGTCATTGGTGCCGCTATCTTTGAGAATTCCTTAATTAAGCTTCTTTAGTATCCTACCAATCCTAGAAAACTCCTCACATCCATAGCATTCTTGTGCCGATTCCAATCTTGGACCGCTGTTATCTTCGCACGATCCACAACAATACCCTGTCTCAAAACGATGTGTCCTAAGAATTCTCTCCAGAATTGACACGTAGAGAACTTCTCTCTCAACTTGTGCATCCTCAGTATCTCTAGCAAAATTCTCAAATGCGTCTTGTCCCCCTCTTCAGTTCTGGAGTAGATCAAAATATCATCCATGGACACAAGCATGAGTTTATTTAGCTGGTCTCTAAAAACCCGATTCATGAGATCTACGAAGTACGTTGGAGCGTTGGTTAATCCGAATGGCGACACCAACCACTTAAAGAAACCTAACGCATATGAAATGCAATAATAGGAAAACTCTCCTTCGCTACTCTCAACTGGTGAAATCCCGTTGCTAAATCCATTTGAGAGAACACCTTTGCACAGTGCAACTGATTGAACAAGTCATCGATAGGCAGGAGTGGATACTTCTTTTTCTTCGTCATCTTATTCAGCTCACCATAATCCACACACAACCTCAAAGAGCCATCCGCCTTCGTTGTAAATACTAGAGGTGTGCCCCACTCAGATATGCTCATTCAAGTGAACCCTTTCCTCAATAGGTCATTCACTTGCACCTCCAATTCCTTCTTCTCTCTAGGTGCTATATGCCTCAAAGGCATAACTATTGGTCTAGCTTCCTCCATCAAGTCTATCTGAAAATCGATCTCTCTATGCGGTGACAATCCAATCGCTTTCTCAAAGATGTTCAGATAATCTCTTGTGATAGAAATTGATGGCAATCCCTCATGTGGAACCTTAAGTGAATATAGAAAGCTAACCATCACCCCATCCTCTGGTAAGCAGCTAATCACTACTATTTTTCCATCCCCATCTTCGATTATCAACAATAACTTCTCATAATCCACTGTGGTCGTATACGTCCTAAGCTAATCCATACCTAAAATAATACTGAATCAACAAAGTTCAAAACCAAAATAATGCCGAATCCAACAAAGTTCAAAACAAAACGATCACAAGCCAAAGAACATCCATGACTCAATAAAACTAAGCCACAATAAACCATGCAAAGACTATTAGAGCCTCCAACGGGGTTCGTCTAGGTTAGGGGTCAGTCTACTATCTTAGGTTCCAATCCCAATCTATCTACTAAGTCACCATATATGAATGAATAAGAAACACAGGTATCAAACAAAACTCAAACAGGAACATCACCAATAGAAAGCATAACTTGAATGGCGACCCCTTCCCCTTCTCCTTCGCCGAGGGATCACTTGACGAAGTTAGGACAAAAAATAAATCAATATAGCATATAAACTGTTGTATATCTCACAGTGCATGGACAAAAATTAATATCACATATACAACAAAAGAGACAATAATAACAATATGAATGAATCATCATCATCAGAGTATAATATCCACAGAGTTATACATTAATAGTGGAGTTTATACAATGGAAACAAACTCAACATCTGTCTCAAATACAAATAGTAAGTAGTCACAGCTAAGGCTCCGCAGTGCTGCATAGAAAAATAAGTGTTGACTACATATATGTATATAATACGAGGTGGCTCTATCCAGCTAGTCCTTCGAACAGCTACTGCATCACCTAGACATGTTATCCAGTCTACTCATTTAAGAGTACCCAAGTAATAAGAAACAAAGCATAAAATCTTGGGTCAGACAACGGTTTGTTGTGAGGGTAAATGAGTCTCAAAATACTATATAGGTAAATATGATAAGGAACAAGAGTACATGAACCAACCTAACATGCCCCTATAACCAAAGAGTTAGGATATAAGACTGTAATATGCTACTCTACAATATCATAAAAGCATACCAAAAAATAAATAAAGGATATCAGTCTTCTAGGTATTCCTATCTCCAATACCTACTTCATCCAGTACTTATGAAAGATACATACTAAAGAAACAAATAAAGCATCCATAACATCCATCAACAAAGCTATCTATCACTCCTTATGCTTCGAATATATGATAACTCGTATGACCCCTAAGCCATGGGCTAATGGAAATCTTGGTTCTCAATTGTACTCTAGTATCTCGCAGCTCAAAGTTGGATAAGTTTCTCGTAGCTCAAAGCTAGATACGTGTCTCGCAGCTCAAAGTTTGAACACTAGACCCAAATGCATAGGTCCAGAGTATATAAGTCCCTAAATTGACACATGGGCATCCCACTTACACTACCCCTACTTCGAGTGTAATTAAAAACTCGTCGAGCATCAATGATTCCTTAACACGTATACCCGAGTCCGCTTTTGCTCCATGTGGATACTGAGCCCTTCTTGCTCAATCCAATTTTCATTAACTACGAGGAAACCAACAACATTTCTCGATAATACGACTTTCCCCTTCATGAGTTACCAACCTTGGAACCTACTCCTAATAAGAGTCGACATCTAAAGACCATAGCTTTTCATCACGCTGCTATATTGTCATCCAACTTGATACGAATGAGCCAACAGCTCCAAAATGATCTACAAAGCATCCCCACCCTAACCTGAAAGTTTCACATCCATTCCATGCACCATTGGCACCGAGTTATAAGTAACTCGGTGTCGTTATACACTTAGCCAACCAATGGCTAATTCCTCTTCCATGTCTCTAGTAATCCCTTTCTAGTGCCTTGGACCCTTAGTTATCTATTGATAACTCGGCCCCCAATCCATATCTCTTTGAGATAACTCGATATAAGATCCAATCCTTAGCCAAATACCTTACATCTTGTTATGGAATACATCATCTAAACAAGCTCTATCCATCCATGTCAACCACTGAGTCGTAGCCTCCGTCCCCAAACTTGGTGTCGAGTTATAAGCATGACTCGGTGTCGAGTTATTTACTTAGCCCCATTTGAGTTGTGACTCAACATACGTCTTCCCACCATACTCTAGAGCACATCTACAAAGTATCGTCCAATTCCGACCAACTTAGCTTCTGATTTGCTCAATCTTCCTACCTATCTTTCTATGAAATCATAACATTAGAACACACATTAAATCATATCATCCAAACATAGAATAACAAGTAATTTCATCCAATCAATCTTGCAATCCATCAATATAAGATAAATAAGGCAATTTATAACACAAATCTACATATAGCATGCATACATGAACATAAATCTAGGTGATTTCTAAATAATCTATATCAAATGGAAGGATTAGCATGTCACTAAAGTTAGGAAGTTTCTTACGGCCAAAATCAAAACATGTTAAATTTTATAATTCTACCATACAAACATGCACAACATAGTGAAAAGGAATAAGCCACTCACAAATTACTGAATTCAATAAATTTAAACGCTGGTCTAATCCGAACAGCAAAGAAAAGCACTCTAAATCAAGCAATTTGATGATCCCTGGCTTCCAATTGAGGATTCAATTTTTAATCCGCAATCTAATTTTATTTAAAGAGTAATTTAGGTGATTTTGGATGAAATTAGTATGGATCTAGGGCTAATTAAGGTTTTGACCTAATTTAGAATGAGAAGGAATAGTTTTATTTTGACTCTTCTGCCCTCTATTTATAGCGTTCTCTAATTAGACTAATGGGCTCAACAATTACTTACATGCTAATCTTGTTCAGCAGCTTTAAAAAATTAAAATAGGCATAACTTTCTAGGTGTAAGTCCTTTTTTCTATTATTACCATTTTAAGGAATGAGAAACCATCATCCTAAAGTAGTGGGACTAGTTTGAGACTCTAATTCAACCCTACCAAAAGTTATAGCCCAAACAAGATTTTCAGTGGCAAAATGATCAACAGAAATTCAGGAAAAACCATAGATGCATAAAATGTCCCTAAGAGTCATATACCAAAATTATAGAGTTCTACGACCTCATACAAATAGATAACATTTTTATGATCCCCCAATACGTAAAATATGGGTCGTTATAGGATTATCAATTGGGGAAGAAATGTTAGTAGATTAATAAAGTAATTAAGTCATTTAATTAATTTAATTAATCTCGATTCTTTTTTGATTCATATCTCTTTCATACGAGGTCCAATCGTGACATGGTCTTTGTCGTTATACTCATAATGAGATTATCTACAATATGATATTGGCTTGGAATGGATTCAAACAATTGGGCATTTCAGTTCAGGTGAGTGGAATTATAACTCTAAATTTATATTTCATTATAAATTAATATAATTATATATATTGAAAAATATTACCTAGAAGAGGTATAATAATATATGTTGGTAATTATTTCTCCATTTGAGTGGACTGGTTAGAGTAAACAATTGGGATAATTAATTAAAAATCCTATATATATATATAAGTATTATGTTCAATTAATATTAATTTGAGATAGATGGAGTTGACATTAGTTTATAAGTTGGTTATAAATTAAGTAAACTCCATTGTAGTTGTGTTAGTGATAGAAATATCATTATATATTTTATTATAGATATTCAGGACAATTGATTAAAATACCTTATATATAAATATTGTGTTTTATTCCTATTGAATAGAGTTAGATGGAGTTGATATTAATTTAAAGTTATGTTAGTCATATAAATGTTAACATATATTTTACTATTAATTCAAAGTTAAAATTATAATCTTTGAAATAAAATACAAAGCCTAATGAAGCTTATTAGTACTTATAAATATTGTTTGAAGTAAAGATATGATTTTTATTGGTGAAAGGTTTATTTATAAATATTATTTATGTAAAGTAATAATTATATTACTAAAAGAGATTTTATAAAATAGTAATGCAAAAGAAGTATTTTATAAAATAATATGAGATTTTATAGAATAATATAAAAGCGATATTTTATAAATAGTACGAGATTTTATACAAAATAGTGCAAAAGCGATATTCTATAAAATAGTATGAGATTTTATATAATAGTATGAAAGTGATTACTTATAACAGAGTATAAGATTTTCTAAAATAATATGAAGAAGATATTTTAGTAAAATAGTTGTAGGGTTTTACAAAATATAAGAAATACTTAATTGTAAATGAAGAAATTTAAGTATTATAAGGCTAAAATGGATTTCTAAGCCAATAGTATACTTTATATAATAGGAGGAGATTTTATGAAACAGTATAAAAAGTACTAGACTTTTACTAAAGATATTTTAGTAAATAAAATAAGATACAGTTAAGTAATCTAAAATAATTATTTAAATATATATGTTTTCATTAATGATATGGGTCTTATATTAGTAACCAATGCCCAATATTGATCTTATGTAGTAATCATCCACTATATTGGCCCTATGTTAGTGGTCTTATTACTGGTCTTATAGTAAAGATCATTTGTATAGATAGACGATGACAAGATATCGGTCTTCGTTTGCGATATGATATTTGATTATGAGACGTTATATTTGGTATATATATTCTACGACATCGTTGTTCCATTGTGGTTTAGATAACATATTTACGGGATATGCCTATCTTTCTCTTTTATAGATTTTATGTAAATTTATTAAGAAATCCATGATGACCGAGAGGGAGATGATGACGATCATCTACGAGTGGATCATATATCACTTATGCTCACTAAAGGTTATGGCGAGGTCCATGTAGGTTTGAAGTAAATAGAGTAGATCATATATCACTTATGCTCACTGAGGGGTATGGTGAGACCTACATGAGTTTGACAACACTGGATACGACTCAAGGTTTATAGTACACTAAGATACCGACACTATTTATTTTGGGTATGAGTCTACCGCAGACCCAATGAAACATCTCATATTTTTAGTAACATTATTTAAGATATTTAATTATGTAAGTAAAATGAAATAATGCAAGATATTTAGTGGATTGGGATTTGATTTAACCAAGGGTATCCATGCCTATATGTAAAATGAACTAAAGAAATAAGATGGAAATAAGTCTATGGAAATAAGGAAGGGCAAGATGGAAAATAGGATGAACTTATACCCTAAACCCTTAGGAACTCAAACACCCGTTTATTTCATTTTTTTCAAGAAAAAATACTCTAAGGCAGGGCACCATTTCCAATCTTAAGAGAAGATAAAGCTAGGATTTTCAAGAGGAAGAAGTAAATCAACATAATCAAGATCAAACCTCACATCTTTAATCACAAAGCTAAGGTGAATGATTGTTACATCCCGTGTTTCTTATAGTTTTCGAATTTAAAGATAACCCAAAACGATTTTGCATGGTAATGCCATGTTTTTGATGACTGAAAGTTTATATATGCTTGTTGATGATTTATACATGTTCATATTAGTTTTTATGATATGTTTGATATGAAAACCCCAATAAATGAAATCCAAATGCCTTGAAAATTTAAATGTAGATCAAAAATAATATTTTAGAGACGGGTTTCAACTTTCATAATTTTCCAAATTAATGTAGATTTTATATTAATTTTATAGCGAAGAAAATGATTTATTAGGTTATAAATTATTTACAGCATAATAGATCATTATTTGGGTCTGAAATTTATATATGTTAGCAAACATATTGAAAAGGAATTTTTAGAATTTTTATAGAATTTTTCTAAGTGTTTTGATGAATTTACAAAATTATTCAATGTATGGGACTTAAATATTTTATATATTTAATTAAGGAGAAAGGATGTTTCGTAAATGGTTTAAATTAATTAATCCTGAAATTGTGACAGCACTTATAGAAAAGAAAAATTAGCAACCAATCAGTGTTTGACAAATAAGGCAGGTTAGTAAAAAGTTTACTTAGAAAGGGTTTAAATCAGATTTCATGCTAAAAGCATGTTTCGCCTCTTTTGGTTTCGCCCAAGTAGCTTTCAACTAAGACCCTCCGCCTCCTTCCACAAACCAATGCACATTGTATCGATATGTTAGTACACAGTGAATTGAACAAAGGCGGAAGGTGAGAGTCGAAACCAAGGGGTTCTAAAAGGGTCGAAGCGCATTTTGTTTAAAAATAAATGGTAGCGCCTGCAATGCTTTTTGAAAGGTTAGGTTTTGACTCAGTTGGCTTTCAACTGGGCAAAATATTTTAAAAGGAAAGGTTTCAAATGGGTTGCACTCTAATGTTTTAAATAATGCTTTCGAAAGGGGTTGAAACCCCTAGCTGTCACCTCTCTACCTTTCGAAATCAATGGTTTTGAAAGGCATAATTTGTTTTAAATTAACCACTTCTCCAATGCATTTGGAAGGGTGGTTTCGACACCATCACTTCTTTACTTAGGAATAGGTTTCGAAAGGAAGGCTTTAGACTTAGATGTTTCTAAATGGCCCTTTTGTTTTGTTTGAAGTATAACCCAATGGTTTCGAAAGAGAATGGTTTCAACTTAAATAGTTTCGAAAGGTGTTTTTCCATATGTTTTAAAATTGAACCCAAGTGCTTTCGAAAGGTTTGAGTTTCTGAAGGTCTGATGCTTTCGAAAGGTATTTAAGATGGTTTCGAAGGGGTGGTTTTCCAAAGGGTTTTGAAGGAGTCGAAAGGTAGTATTTCTAATGGTTTCGAAAGGGTTGAAATGGAAGGTTATTCCATGGTTTTTAAAGGCAACGCTTTAATGTATTTTAAGATATGATGTCTAAGGTTTTAGAGCTTTCAAAAGGAAGGTTTTTAAAGGTTTTGAAAGGGTTTAAGTATGGTTTCGAAAGGGAAGCTTTGGCCTTTTGTCCTAGATAAATAAAGGTTTACTTTGTTTCGAAAGAGTATTTTCTATGGTTTAGAAGGGGTACTTTCAATTTAATCGAAAGTGGTCCTTTCAAGTATTAAATGTTTTCATCAACTAAGGGTTGAGTAAAGAGTGTGTATGTGTGTATAACATAGAAAGGTGATTTTGAGCAAAGCATAGAGATTATATATTTTCCTTATAAGTTGATTTAAGCGTTTTACTTCATTTTGAAAAAAGTTTTCAAGAAATTTTTTGGGAAGATATCCCTAAGTAAAACAACTCAGATATTAGAATACCAGATAGGATTGGTATATGGTCGGGCCTTATACATTAGCTCTTTGCCCAAGCTTATTTAGTCCAAAATTCTAGTGTGTAGAGCTTTGTCATAGGTAAGACTAAAATTATCATTACATGCAGAAGGGAATATATGTCTGTATACAGATAGGTTACTAGTGAGCCCGCAAAACAATTAGGATTAGATTACCCTGGGAGATGTTAAGTTAGGGATAGGCTGTCCAAAAGCGAAGTATTTAATGGATAGTTAAGGATGGACCGTCCAGAAGTGGAGTGTCTAATAGATGTCAGATAAAAGAATTATTTTGTCCAGTAGGCCCGAGTCAACCAAAGGTTAAAGTCAGCCAAACAAAACTAAAATGTTTGAACAGATAGATTACCTGATATATATGTTTACATAATGATTCTTTATAGTATTTAACCAGTTTTGGTTGCAGGAAAATATTTGCAAAAGACATGTTTTAAAAGAATGTTAGTGAGGGAAAACCCGTTTCGCTAAGCGACGTGGTCTCACTTAACATTAATAACCAGGATGTATAGTATTATTCACACCAGGCTTTATGTCTAACTCAAAATTTATGTTTTCCCCCTTAAACTCTAAGGTGCTCAAAATTGATTTGAGTAGGTTGAGGGTTGTGGTTCTTTCAGGTTTTTAGTAAGATGACGAGTAAAGCTACCGGAGGCGAGCAGGAGGCTAACGGATAACTATTTAGGAGTTGTAGTGCTTTGTTTTGTGTTTATTTCTACTGTGTATGTATTAAGTCAATTATGGCTATACGAATCTGATCATCCAAGGAGGCATCTTCATACGTCGCTCTTGCCGTATTTTGTAATAAGTATATTTTATCATTTCCTGGGAAACGCTTTAGGATTATGTAATATGAATATGGAACATGTGTTTTGAAATGTAATGTAAAATTCTGTTTTGAAATCTATGATTTGTTTTATATTTAAGTGCTTTTATTATTATAACAGATGCCATTAACATAGCCATATTTAGCCGTCAAAAGTTAATACTATAGATGACTACAACATCTATACCACTTAGCTTTAGGACTCTAGATAGGGGATGTTACACCCAATTTATCACCAATGTTGAGTGTCAATTTATATTCTTTGTTTATTTCTTATTGTTATATTGTTGTGTATTCTAGGATATGCTTGTACCATGATATTTTCGTTGTATCTACATTTGCATATTGGGTTACCTTATCATGATAATTTTTACGTATCAGTTGCACTATATTGGTTGTGCTGATTTTTGATAATAGAAGAAGAGCACATTATGGTATGATTCCCTACTTTTGTTATGAGTTTACTTTACTTGTGTACGAGTTGTTCAGATTTTACACGAGCCAAGTTTGTGAAGAGGACCGGATATACCTTTGCAGTTCTTGTTTATTTGTGTACAATTTTAATATACAGTATTTTGAGATAGTTCCCCTCACACCGGGCTTTATGCCTGACCTACGTTTTGTCTTTATTTGGGTCGTCAGCATGATTCATGAACACATCTATACATCCTGTATTTCTGCATGTTAGGCAACTTCGTGTCAGAAGTAAATTTTTACGAAACAACACTAAAGTTTGAAATATAAAGAATAGTTTAACAGAGCATATTTAATAAAATAAACGTTGGAAAATCTTGATATGCATCTTTTAGCTTACACTAAAGAATCATTGTCTCGAAATTAATTAGATTATATGGTAGTGTATATTCTCAACAAGAGTTATATTTATAGTTATACATCTAAATAGTCTAGGATAATTAGTGTTTATTATAGTAAATATAGCATAGGAAAACTAAATTATTAAATATTATATTGGACCTGTGATGGATATGGTAATAGATTTCCTATATTTTCATTCAATATTTAGAATTAGTATTCAAACCCTCGGGCATTCGATTGAGTAGTTTGACAGTCAGGTGCGTTTGAGAATATGCTTTAAGGATAGATGAAGCATTCTATGGAAGTGATGTCGATACTTCATATATATACTTGGTAATGTATTAATAAGTGATAGATATATATTTATATAAAGGACTTGATGTATCTGATATTATATTCAAGACCCTGCTTGTGGGGAGTTCGATATATTCCGACTTTCAGTTTTGATATTTATTTATCAATTACTTTCGTCGATGTAGTCTTTTATATATTATTCAACCTATTAGGTTCGCGTATATTCACTATATTATTTTTTTTGTTTCTTCTTCTTTCTTTCTTTTCCTGATAAGCTATCTTTTGTGGTATTCAAAAGTCAGACATTGATGTGAGGCATTGATTTTCAAGCGTTACGAATGGTGGATTGTTACAGATTTCCTATATTTGAAGCATTGGAGGCAGTCCCTGTTAGAATGTCTATTCTATGATTTTGATGACATAACCATACAATCATACACGTACAATATATTCCATTTACTTGCAGGTAAAAGCTTTCAGAATTCAACTTGTAGACAACTAGCAAAGGAGAAAAATCATTGGTATTAGAAAAGCTAATATAGTGTGTTATTGTCATAGATATAGCATGTAAAATCTCCTTTAGTAGTTTTCAACACAAACATTGCACGAAAAAACTTTTTAACTCTTCATATCTCAATCAGGGTAAACTGTAGAAAATAACATATGTTAGACGTCTGTCATTATATATATATCAGACATTCGACTGTGATCTCTGATTTAAACAACTAATATATGTCAAACATCTAACTCTAGCCTATATAAATATGTATACACACACACACACATAGATGTCTGAATGTAATGGACAGACGTTTGTGCTGGGTAGCGGCTATAAACAATGAAAAGTCACTTGCTTCATTCTAAAGGTTGCTTCCATAACTCTTCGATGCATCTCTTTCTCCTCAAAGATTGCGACCTTTAGAATGAAACAGGAAACACTAACGGATGCTACTCTTCAAGAAAACTCTTCAACGTCTATAAATATGTAAAGATTCTAAGAAACAAACTACTTGAATTTTCTGATCTCATATCTATATTCTTTGCATACACTGATTTCTAAAAGTAGACAATATATCAGTCTTTATCACTTCTTAAAAGCAAAGCTTCATGCACACATACTACTCAAAGGAGATTATAGGAAGATTTATATTATGTAGTCAAACCAGTGTTTCCCCGAACACATACTTATTTGAGAAAGAATTTTTGTGTCAAGCCTATTCCTCCGGGCAAAGCAAGGGTTGTTTACTAGTTAAAGCCAAAGAGGAGCTTCAGGACTGGATGTAGATTGGGAGATCCGAACCAGTATAAAAATTCTAGTGTGATTGTTTCTTTACTTTTATTTACTTTACTCTGTTGCTTATAAGTTAGCTTTTTATTACACTTGCATATTAGGTATAAATACATGATCCATACACTTTTTCATTTGGTATCAGAGCACGGTTATCTAAATTCATAGTAGCACACAATTGAAACGTATTTAATATGGCATGTACACTTCAAGAAGGACAATCTACTACACGTCCTCCACTATTCACTGGATCTAAGTATTCTTATTGGTCTACACGTATGCATATTTTTATGGAATCAAATGTTTTATAAATTTGGCAAGCAATAGAAGTTAGACATGTAGCACTAGAAATATACATAAGCACTTGGACTGATGCTCAAATGAACACAACAACAAACAATGCTAAAGCCATGAATGTTTTATTATGTTCACTTGATAAAAATGAATTCTCACGTGTTATGTTGTGCACTGCTACATATGATATATGGCATATACTACAAATCACTCATGAAGGCAATAACAAAGTTAAGCAAACAAAGATTTCTATTTTACAAAATAATTTTTTTCATTTAAAACGAAAGCAAATGAATCTATTGGTGATATGCATGCTAGATTTCTAACTATCCAACATAATCTCATGGCACTTGGAGTCAAATTTACAAATTCTGATTTAGTTACATGTGTTTTAAATTCGTTAATGAATGAATGAGAACGAAAATTATTGGCCATCGAAGAGGAAAATGAATTATCTCAACTAAAAGTTGAATAATTGATAGGAAATTTGATGTCATATGAAGCAAATTTATAGGTAAGGAAAGAACAAAATCTTGAAGAGGAAAATATAGCTTTCGAAGCCAACAATAATGATTCAAAGTAGGATGAAGATGAGATGATATTCATAACCAAAAACTATAAAAAGTTCAAGAAGTTCAAAAGGATGATGAAATCACAAAATGAAGGAAACTCAAATTCATCTATCAATCAAGTGCTTAAGATGTGACAAATTCAGACACATGAAAAAAAATTGCCCAAAACTCGATAACAACAAAAAGAAAAGCAAGTACAAAAAATTTAAGAAAAGAAAGAAAGCTTTTCAAGTAATTTGGGATGTTTTAGATTCATCTTCATCATCATAAAATGACGGTGATAGTGGTTCTGAGCAAGCCAATATATGCTTCATTGCATACACTGAGGAGGTATGTCCTGATCTTACATATAATGAAATTTTAGAACTTGACATGGAATTAGATGGAAAATATAGAGAAATTAAAAAGTTAAATAAAGAATATGTTGCTAAATTTAACCGAATTGAACTTGAAATAGGATTGTTAAAAGAAGAGAAAACCATTTTAGAAGAAGAATTAGAAACTACACAAGACAAATATAAGAATCTATCTATTCAAAATGATTCATTATTATATGAAATGGAAAAAGTTAAACTAGGAAATGATGATATTGGAAAAGAAAATGTTGTATTAAAGAATGATCTACAAGCATTAAAATCCAAAATTTCTAATCTTAACGATAAGTTAGAAAAGATTACTAACAATGCTTAAAAATTCAATAAAGGAAAGCATAACTTGAATTACTTGATCAAAATTTCTAAACCATCTAGAAATCGCAATGGATTATGATTTAAGGAAACTTCAAAACATAAAAACTATAGCTCAATATATAGTAGGTTCAAGAAGTCAGATACTAAAGAAAAGGTGTCTAACCCTAAAATAATTAAAATATGGATTCCAAAATCCAATGACAAACTAATTAGACAAAAACACATCGATAACTATCTGAAAATTTTGTTCGTAATAAAAATTGCTAACATTTAGGACCCTAACAAAGGAAGTAGGTACCAATTGAACTGTTTTTATTTTGCAGGTACCCAAAAGTAAATCAAATAACAAGGAAAAATGGATACCCGATAGCGGATGCTCCAAACACATGATTGGAAATGCATAATTGTTATCAAATATAACACACAAAAATGGTGGTACTGTAACTTTCGGAGATAATTCAAAAGGATTTGTCATTGGAATTGAAGATGTCATCAATGTTGGTATGTCTACTTCACCTGTCATTACAAATGTTCTTTTAGTTAAAAATCTAAAACATAACCTTTTAAGCATTAATCAACTTTGTGACAAAGGATTCCAATTGATTTTGAAAAGAATAAATGCAACGTATTTGATCAAATAAAAATCTAATTTTTGAAGGATTAAGAAAAAGAAACATCTATGTCTTAAATATGAAACTTAATAATCAAGTGATTTATGCCCAACCGCATATTTTAATGATCCATGGATATGGCACAAACGAATATGTCACATAAACTTTAGGTCTTTAAACAAACTAGCTAAACACAATTTGGTTAAGGTCTTCCAAAAATAAATTATGAAGTTAAAAATTTATGTGATGCAAGTCAATATGGCAAAGTGAAAAAAAGTTCTTTAAATCTAAAAATAAAATTTCTACCAAGCAACCCTTAGAATTATTACATCTTGATTTATTTAGACCTACTCAAATACAGTCAATAAATCATAACAATTATGTATTTGTCATTTTAGATGATTTTTCACGATATATGTATACACTGTTTCAAAACCATAAAAGTGATACTTTTGTAATGTTTAAATTTTTTGCCAAAAGAATTAAAAATTTAATGAATCTTAAAATAAAGAGTATAAGAAGTGATCATGGAGGTGAATTTGAAAAAGAATTATTTGAAAACTTTTGCAAAAAAAGGGAATTACACATCATTTCTCATTTCTACGAACAAATGGCGTTGTTGAAAGGAAAAATCATACACTCCAAGAATGTGCACGAACTATGCTTAAGAGTAGTAATCTACCGAATTTTTTTGCACAGAAGCTGTAGCTACATCTTGTTATGTATTGAATTGTGTCACATTATGTCCTTTAACTAAGAATACCTTTTATGAAATGTTGTTTGGTAAAAAACCCAAAGTATCATACTTTCGAATATTTGGTTCAGAATGTTTTATACTAAATAGTAAAGATAATCTTGGAAATTTTGATACACAAGTCGACGAAGGAATCTATATCGGATACTCAAATCATAACAAAGCTTATAGAGTATTTAACAAACATACTAGTACTATAGAAGAAAGCCTACATGTTTCTTTTCATGAAAATTTTTCCATTAATAAAAATAGTGACGACGGTGAGATTTTAAAAAAACCTTTTGAAATAATACAACTATACATAACAATGATGATAATATCATTGACAATGACAATACATTAAGTTCACCATGTCTTATTATGAAAAACCATCCAATTTATAGTATAATTGGTGATTTAAATATAAAAGTTTCTACGAGACATCAATTGAATCAAATGAGTCACACTGCATTTATTTCAAATTTTGAACCTAAAATCTATAAAAAAGCATCAACTGACGAATCATGGATTATTGCGATGCAAGAAGAACTCAATCAATTTGAAAGAAATGAAGTATAGGAACTTATATCGAGAGCTACGAATCAATCCGTAATCAGGACAAAACGGTATATAAAAATAAAACTGACGAAAATGTAAACATTGTTCGTAACAAAGCAAGGTTTGTAGCACAAGGGTATAATCAAAAGGAAGGCACTAACTATGAAGAAACTTTCCACCAATGGCATGTCTAGAAGCCATCCGAATGTTAGTAGCTTCCACATGTCATCATAACTTTAAAAAAATTCAAATGGACGTAAAAAGTGTCTTTTTAAATGATTTTATAAAAGAACAAATTTATGTTGAGCAACCTTTGTTGTTCATACATGAAAATTTTCCTAAACGCGTATATAAAATAAAGAAAGCACTATATGGTTTAAACAAGCACCTCGTGCTTGGTATGATAGACTAAAAACTCATTTAATAAATTCCGGTACAAGTTGGAATAATAGATACAAACTTATTTATGAAAGTAAATCGTAATGAGATTTTAGATGTTCAAATATATGTAGATGACATAATATTTGGATCAACTAACGAAAATTTATGTAATGAGTTTGCAGATATCCTGAATAATGAAATAGAAATGTCCCATATGGGAGGATTAAATTTTTTTCTTATATAGATTCAATAGTTAGAAAATGGTATTTTAATAAATCAAGAAAAATATTGTCACAATTTGTTAAAACGTTTTGGAATAAAGAAAACATCGAGTAAATCAACGCCCATGAGCATATGTACTCATTTAGATAAAGATGAAAACGGAAAGGATTTTGATCAAAAATTAAGTCGAAGTATAATATGATCTCTTTTATACCTAAAGGCTAATAGACCCGATATCAGGATGAGTGTATGTTTGTGTGCAAGATTTCAAGCACATCCAAAAGGTCATACTATCGAGCAATCAAACATATTTTGCGATACTTAAACAACACCAAAGATTATGGTCTTTTCTATCCTAATGATAGCTCTTTTGAAATTGTATCATATAGTGATGTAAATTTTGGTGGTTGCAAACCAATAGGAAAAGTACAAGTGTCACTTGTCACTTATCGATCAACCTCTAGTCTTTTGGTTTAGTAAAAAAAAAGAATTGTGTATCACTTTCAATCTATGAATCAGTGTATACAGCAGCTGCCTTAGCTTGCGCTCAAGTAATATATATGCATCAAACACTTAAAGATTTTGGAAACATAATAAACAAATCATCAATGTATTATGATAACACTAGTGCTATAAACCTATCTAAAAATACAATAAATCATCTAGAACAACACACACACACACACATATATTCGTCACCATTTTTAAAGAGAAAATGTTGAAAAAGAAATAATAACTTTAGAATTCGTAAATACCGAAAATAAAATAGCCGATATTTTTACAAAACCACTAAGAAAACAAACTTTTATTTAGTTAAGATGTAATCTTGGTATTATATCATTGCATGATTTATAATGCAATCTTAATATATAATTTTTTCTTCTATTAGTCGTATCTTTTAAAAACCTTACATATATTCTACAGGCTAAAATTTTCTAATACTTTTAACCTCTTAATCTTTCACTTATGGATGACATTCTCTAGCAATTAATAACCTTAACTTACTTCACTTAACATAGCATATAAAATTAGTATATATATGTGTGCCTAGTAAAAAAAATTTGTACAAACTTCTATACTTAAACAAAGAAACAACTTTCGAAACAAATATATCAGAAAATATCTTCTGATCACGATTCCACCTATTCCGCAATTGACTATGCCTTCCCATCTTTGGGCAGCACCTAAGTCTCTCCAACAACAGTCACTCGGGCATTATCTCCATCTCTAAACATCATTCCTTCACCGACTTACCGTATTGGCTTCTCTCCAAAAGGTAAGAAAATTAAAAATGGAATCGACTTACATTCAGCCTTTCTCTCTGACAAAGTCGACGACATTCATCATTATCCGCATTAAATGATAGGGGTTCAAAGAGAAATGTATTATGAACAATGCCACTAAGGTACACATTTAATTTTTCTTGAGAAATATATACTCGCAATATGTGGTCATTTGCCAATGAAAGACTGCATACATCAGGAATCTCCACGTTTAGGACAAACTCCGCCAAAAGCACACAATATCACTCTATGAAAGTTATGGGGAGAGGCGACATCGAACATAGAATATGGTACTATTTGTCCTTACTGGCCTCCTCTTAGGTTGTCAACCAAGCACACCAAGATCAAACAGAACTTATAGGAGAAACAAAACTATCATTCTCCTAGTTCTCTGGCTGACAATTGATGAAGTATTTTCGTAAACAACAGACAGTTAATATATATCAAATAAATACGTTCTTTTATAATCATTTGTAATTCTTTCATTTTTAATAAAAATTTTATACAGCAAAATACATAGGCAAAATTATATACGATCGGATGTCTGATAAAGATAGCCAGACGTCTGAAAACAGGCCTAGGAATGATACAGCCGTAGCTCAGACATCAAACATACCAACAGTCATCTAAAATTCAAGGACAAAAATTATTCTTCAGCATAGACTTCTTAATGAAATACCAAACATTTATGAACTCCTTCTATCAAACAAAAAGGCCATATAGCTTAAGCATAGAGGTTTGAGGAAATATCTAGACGTCCAACAAAAATCTTTGGAAATATAGGTTTTCCACAGACAGACGTCTGGGATTTCTACTTAGCGTCTGTATAACCTTCTTGTCTATAATTCATCCACAATCAGATGTTTACTGTCCAAAAATAGATGTCTGAATTAACCTGATCCCATAACTTTTTAACTCTCTATATATTATCTTTTATTTCTTCCTCTTTTTTTCCACTGTTCTCTCTCTTCAAACCCTCAAAAACCCTAATTCCCAAATTCAGTTTGCCTTTTCTAATTTCAAATTTCAAATTAATGGCTCCTAAGGCTAAACGTTCGGTTGCAAAACGTCGGAAAGCTATTGCAGGCCAAAGTTCATAACCACCTTCTGAACAATTCATCACCGATCATCACATAGGGGAGTGGATTGTGGAAAAAGAAGATGGAAAATAGAAATTACAATTATTGGAAAGAAGCCTTTCCACACTGGTCCATTCTGTCCCATTCACCGCTTCATCTACTATGATGTAATGGATCTACTTGAGGATGCTCAGCTCTACCACCAAGTCAACTATGACGACAATGCTAGGAAGATTGATCAATTAGCAGTATTTCTCTTTTTAATCAATCTTTGTTCCTTAAGCCTTTGGAATCCTACCGATGAGGATAAATGGATTTGGACCAGTGTCTATGGTCACTTGATAAAATTTAATGTTGAAATGCTTGAGCAAATTCCTAGCTATTCTTATGCAAGAATTCGATTACAAAAAGTTCCCAATACATGCTACGCCTCTAGAGATGCTATTTTTCATCTTATTTGGGAAGACGACATGCAAAAATAAAAAACTTCCATTTTCTGTCCACGAGCTCGACTTCTTAACCCAATACGCATAAACACGGTCATCCCTAGGTTAGGTAGTCACGAACAAGTGTATGAAGATGACCATAAAGCCTTATATGCTATTTTTGGTCAAATTAAAGTTAATTAGGCACAATATATTTTTGACCAAATTAAAAGCTTTTGGATACCTACCCGTCGTAGCATTGTTTATGCACCATACATAATGAGAATTCTACGATCATTAGGAGTTCCTTCATACTCTCCCAATATGAAGAAATCTTCGTTAAAGACAGGGGCAATAGATTTCTCTCTCTGATGCATCTCCTAGAAACACCGCCAAACATAATTCCATTTTCTTAATACCATCTACCTCAACAACATCAACAAGCACCTCCGACTCGACCTTTCCAACCTGCTAGAGCTTCAGCGCCTAAAGAGTACTACTCTGATTTCGAAATAGAAGAATCTAGAATTGCAGCGGGCCTAGGAGAGAACTATCGAGATGTTGCACTTCAAAACCAACGTCTCCTCTCCTTAAACCAATAGGTGTTAGATAAAAAGATGCCTCATTTGGAACGATCTTTTCTACTCACATGACCAAAGTAGAAAAGATGTTAAAAAAGTCGTTCCAATTTTGGGAAAAGTTGTCAAAAAGGTTTGCGGTCATTCCTCATGTCGCTCTTTGTCTTCTCCATCCCCTACAACACCACCATTACCTGTGTTTCACCCAGGACCATCTTCAGGCATAGGACCTTCACAAGAACCACCTCAACGTTCTCATTATGTCAAAACACTAATATGTCTTGATAACAAAGAGATTGAAGGTATATCATTTCCTTCAGAAGATCCTTATGCTCCACAAGACACCCAAGACTATAGTTACTACACGTCATTCCAAGGTCTCTCTATTCATGAAGATGAGGAGTATAACGACCAGTCTCAATGGCAATAAGGTGCATATGTTGAAGACTCATCTAACTTCTGGTGTTACTACCACTATCAGTAAGCTTTTATTTTATTTATAAATTTGAGTATTCATGTATCCTTATTTTGATTTGTTCAAAACAATGTACCGATATGACTATTAAAACTTATCAGTGATTGTATGTGAACTTATGTCTTTTCCATATTCTGTTTTATCTATATTTCTTTTTGAAAATGCCAAAGGGAGAGAAATATAATACTACACGTATATATGGGGAGGAATCACATTCTAGAGCAGCTATATGTTTATTTGATAAAGTGATTGTATAGTTGTCATCATCAAAAAGGGAAGAATGTTATAACCTTTATTCTATAATTTCAATGACAACAAATATACAATCATACACATACAATATATTCCATCTACAAATAGGTAAAGATTTTAGAACTCAACTTGAAGACGACCAGCAAAGGAGAAAAAATACCGGTATTAGAAAAGTTAATATAGTGTGTTATTTTCATAGATATAACTTGTAAAATCTCCTTTAGTAGTTTTCAGCACTAAAATTGCACGATAAAACTTTTTAACTCTTCATATCTCAAATAGGGTAAACTGTAGAAAATAACATACGTCAGACGTCTATCATTATATATCAAACATCTGACTGTGGTCTCTAATTTTAAATAACTAAAACATATCAGAAGTTTGTGAATACGGCTTAGACATCTGACTCTGGCCTTTGTTTAAAAATATATATATATATATATATATATATACACATAGATGTCTGAATGTTATGGACAAACGTCTGTGCTGGGTAATGGCCATAAACAATAAACAGTCACCATGTTTATTCTAACGGTTGCTTCCATAACTCTTCAATACATCTCTTTCTCCTTAAGGATTGCAATTTTTTATAGTGAACTGAAAACACTAAGAGGTGACACACTTTAAGAAAATCTTCAACGTCTATAAATATATAAAGATTCTAACAAACAAACTACTTGAATTTTCTGAATCTCATATCTATATTCTTTACATACTCTAATTTCTAAAAGCAAACAATATATCAGTCTTTAT
The DNA here is from genome assembly GCA_030765085.1 of Allium cepa. NCBI lineage: Eukaryota > Viridiplantae > Streptophyta > Magnoliopsida > Asparagales > Amaryllidaceae > Allium > Allium cepa. The sequence continues at coordinate 951,229,665 of CM060941.1, read as the reverse complement.
CACTTAATAAAGCAAATCTTCACGCACACATACTACTCAAAAGAGATTATAGTCAAATTTGTACTATGCAGTAAATATCAGTGTTTCCCAGAACACATAGTTGTCATAAAAAGAATTTCTGTATCAAGCTTATTCTTCCGAGCAAAGTAAGGGTTGTTTACTAGTTAAAGCTGAAGAGGAGCTTGGGGATTGGATGTAGGATGAGAGTCTGAACCAGTATAAAAATTATGGTGCGATTGCTTCTTTACTTTTGTTTACTTTACTCTGTTACTTACAAGTTAGCTTTTGATTGCACTTGCATATTGATATAAATATGCAATCCATACACTCTTTCAGTTCCATGCTTAACGAGGTTGCTACCTAGGGATTAAAGGCTGGAAATGTCTACATGATCTATATGGTCTGACTGTACCAGGTATTGCTCTAATTTTGATGATCCATCGTTTTAGAATTGTAATATTTTTCTATGCATTCATCATGTTTGAGAAAGCATCGAACATGATATACCTGCTTAATAAACAAAGAAAAGTAGTTTTTTTGCAACTTTGATATTATTACTTTTTTGGTGGAATTTAATAAAACTAAAATTATTGTTTCTATTCATGGTTTCTGCTTGTAGATTAAACCGTCAACTTAGATTCCAATATTTGAAGTATCAACACTATTGGTCTAGTCTAAGCTAGCATGCCTCCTTCCCACTAAAATTAATTTTATTACTCGGTTATGAGGTAGTAACATACTCTAGTTAACATGCCATTTCATAATGACTTTATTCTATTCAACCTACACAATCGATCATTGTAATGTCCTTGAATACCGTTCCCATTGTTTGACTATGATACACTATTATGTTGAAACGCCCACAAAACTTGAGATTGCAGCTAATAAAGTGTATTCTTTTGGTTCTGAGCTTGGTGGCCTTTTTCTAAAGGCAAGTTCTGCATTACTATTTGGTTATTTTCTTGGGATTTCAAACTATTGATTTGTTTTACCACAGAAAAGAGTTCTTATTGGCAGTTATGACTTATTATCTTCTTTATTGAAAATAATCAGATCCTAGATACATGTACGTGCCTTTATATTTCTAGTTTGAGAAATTTCATGTTCATTACTGAGAAGATCAAACTAAAACCTATGTTTTGTTAGACCATTATCAACAATGAACCTGTCAAGTTCCTTTTTCTTTCTTCATTTTTCATTGAACTAACTAGTTGCACATCCAGATAAGTCCAAACTAGCCATAAAACCACTTTATAAAAAATATGTCAATGTTTGAGAAGGGGAAGCTTTCACCATTTTAATTAGCCTTTGCTGTTTTATTTAAAACACCGAAAGCTTTGCTATTTTAAATAATGCATATCCCTTCAGCCACCAACACCTTTTCCCCCATCCTCCTACTTTCTTTCATTTTAGTTAGGCCAAGAAAATGAACCCTCTCCCATCTTTTCATCGATTTTTGTGCCATACTCACAAATAGATGCAACGATACATAAATTAAACCTTATTTTTGAGATCTACACATGTTAATATGTCTAGATTATTCAAATTTTTTGTAAAAAGTTCATGCATGGAGAAAGTAATAGCAATGGTAGGGGCGTGATGGCGGTGGCCGCCGTGAGAAGATAACGTGATTGTACTGTATAGACACGAGCAAGGAATAGAAGAGCTATCTGAGGTTGCCAAAAATGCCGTTTAGTAGGTTAGTGGCGAAGGTCATGGAGGTCGATGGGTCATGGAGACTGCAACGGTAGTCTTGCAGGCGAGAGCTATGAGGAAGTGGGGCAGGTTTTAGCTGTGATTGCTGAGCTCAGTGGTTTGGAGAATCCAAACTTAAGCGTAGAGAAGGTTCTTACATATTTTTGGGTATTTTCATCGTAGGAAGTGCATGTTAGCACACATGCCGGCTTAGCTTGTTTACTAAGCGGTTTATCGAAGTCTTTTGTTGAAGATATTTATTTGAAGTCGTTTATTTGAAGTTATTTGTCAAAGTTGTTTGTGAACTTGTTAAAATCGTTTATTGACATCGTTTGTTAAAGTCGTTGTGAAGTAGTTTGCTTATGTTGTTTTGATAAGTTTTTTGCTAAGCTGCTTGGTTAAGTTTTCTTAAGTTATTTTGTTTACTAAGTTGTGTAGAATGTATGTTGAGGTCTTCGTAACATTCTTTGTGAACTTGTTTCCTAAGTTGCCAACAAAATGGTTTATCAAACAGATACATCCACACATTGATAAAAAACAACGGTACTTCATCAGAGACAAAAATCATACAATAAGTTTACAAATCACTCTAAATGCATAACCACACAAATACATAACCGATCAAATGAACACTAAATAACTACAACTTAATATCCTTCCCTAGAAGTGGCACTTCCACTTCCCCTCTCTCTCTTTCTTATAAATTTTGAGTTTTTTAGCGACTAATTCTTGTTCTAGAGGAGAAAACTTGCTAAAATTACAAGTAATAAGTCTATTTAGTTCTTCTCTCTCCTCATAGCTTCCTTTTGTGCTTGGGACTGATGCTTAAACTCTTAATCTTGCATAACAGTTTGTTGAAACTCTGTATTTGATTGCATCCTGTGTTCTATTAAACCTTTAATTCTTGCAAAAACGCGTATTTTATATAGAAAATAATTTGTTTGAGAAAACAAGCTTTTTGCTAAATCATTTAGTAAATGATCTTTTTTTCCCCGAAAAGCTAAGACATACCATTATTAAGTGGAAACATTTTCATTACTTTTTAAAATCTAACTTTAAAACAATTGACTACGAAAATTCATTTTGAACTAGATAACTAATCCCTTCCATTATTAAGAAATGATTGTTGATTATCCATAAAATAAATTTTTGGGATATATATATAATTTAAAATTATTCTCCCAGTTAAAATGATTATACTACATAAATGGTTCATTTATCAAAACAATTCAAATTCACATTCCCACTTTGTCGCAAAAATTAAATTTTGAATTAATTATCAACTTTAATAAGTTTCATGTTGATAATTAGTTGGAAATTTAATTTTGTGACAAAGTGGAAGTGTGAATTTGAATTATTTTGATAAAATGAACCATTTATGTAGTATAATCATTTTAACTGTGAGAATAATTTTAAATTATATGTATATGTATATGTATATCCCAAAAATTTATTTTATGGATAATCAATAATCATTTCTTAATAATGGGAGAGATTAGTTTTCTCTTTCAAAATGAGTTTTCATAGTTAATTGTTTTAAAGTTAGATTTTGGAAAGTAATGAAAATGTTTCCACTTAATGGGTTGTTTTTGGTATGTCTCAGCTTTCCAAGGAAAAGAAGATAATTTAATAAATGATTTAGCTAAAAATTTGTTTTCTCAAACAAATTATTTTTTGTATAAAATACACTTTTTTGCACTATTCGAGCATATGAGAAGGAGAATTAAACTATTTATATGACGTAAACCTTTCTCTACCCTCTTGTTTCACTAATAAACGTTTCTTCAGATTCTATGAATCTCAAAAAAAATCTGCATTTCGCTGCTATAATTGGATTTTTTTGTTTCTCCTAAGGGGTCGACTGTCAATGTTTCCAAACAATGGCGATCTATCTTGAGAAGTATGATCACTTCATGGGCTGGAATGTAATGCCCTTGAATTTTAATTAGCATTATTCGGGATATTTAATTAGATAAATTAAATGGAATAATGTGAATAGTAGAGAGATGAGATTAATAAATCCAATGGCCATTTCTAAAAGAATGAACTAACATATAAGGACTTAGATAAATTAAGTGGGAGGAATTTTTCCAAAGGGTAAATTTGGAAATGGGGCTACATTTCCTAGCATATATCTCTTCCTCCACTTGAATAAATTTTCACTTTCTCATTCTTAACTCCTCATCACTTCGGTTGACCATTAAAAAGCTCTAGGAAGAATTTAAATTGAAGAATAATCTAAGGAATTAAATCTAGTAAATTATCTCATTCTCCAATCAACTATCAAGGTGAATAATCATGTTTATCATCTCGTTTGTCTGTGTTTGGATCGGTTAGATTCATGTTTATGATTTTGGTTAGGATATTAACTATTTAAACCTTTGTTTGGATAAGACATAGATGTTTTAAATGTTAATGGGCTAATTAACACGTTTTTATTCAGTTTTGGTTGAATTTCGAGTTGTTTTGATCTTTATATGCTTTGAAATTTTAATACATTGAAGTATATTATTTATCTGACTTTTGGAGATTTTTGGGAATTTTTCCTTAGTGATTTGCTAAGGCAATTAAATTATTTATGCCTAAGAGTTAAATTGAAAAATGTCTTTCGCGTTTATTTAAAGTTGAAGGGAAATTGTTTTTGAGAATTGTTTGGGGAAGAAGAACAGTGTTTTAAGAAAAAGGTTGATTTTTGGATACTTTTTATTATTTGGAAGTATAGGATAAGGTTCCTTAGCCAATAAAAATTAGACAAACAAGATAAAAACATCAATTCAGCAGGCCCATTTCTGCCTACGACTCCAACAAGCTCTTTTTACCCTTTCGATGAAGTCGAAAGGTACCTTTTACCTAAGAGGAAGGTAAACAGTTACCCACCATCAAAGTCGAAAGGTGGACACGGGGCTGAAGGGAAGAAAAAGGCAAAAGGATGGGGAAGCTGCTTCGTTTTTTTGGATAGAAATGAAAAATTTTGCTTTCGATTATGTTGAAGGGGGAACCTTTGACTCTATCATTTTATAAAAGACTAAACTTTTATATATATATATATATATATATATTCAAGAAGGGGTTTCGAAGGTGATCTTCGAAAGCTTAAACCTTCAAGAGTAGTGTTTTAAAATGTTTTCCGAAAAGGTGTTTAAAAAAACTTTCGATAAAGTCGAAGGGTAAATCTTCCGACATCGGAAGTATACTTTCAAAGAGTTGGTTCCAACACCAACACTTCATTGTTTTTGAAAGGTTTAGAAGGGGATATCTTCAGCGATTACGAAAGGTTTTGATTTCGAAAGATTTAACTTCGAAATGTTTGATTTCGAAAGGTTTTGAAGGGGTTATCTTTAATGATTGTTAAATGAAAGGTTTTGAAGGGGTTATCTTCAATAATTTCTAAAGTTTTTTATTTCGAAAGATTTGATTTCTAAAAGTTTGATTTCGAAAGGTTTTGAAAGGGTTATCTTCAATGATTGCGAAAGGCTTTGATTTCAAAAGGTTTGATTTTGAAAGGTTTGACTATGAAAGGTTTGATTTCGAATGGTTTTGAATGGGTTATCTTCACTGATTGCGAAAGGTTTTGATTTCGAAAGGTTTCTGAAAAGGCTAACTTTGGATGTTTATTTTCTTTCGAATGAGACTTCATTCAATAGGTTTTAAAGGGATGTTTTTAGCCATTTTTCTTCGGTAAAGTTTTGCTAATTCGAAGGGACTACTTTGAAGGGTTATAACATAAAATACTTGTCTTTGTTTGAATATATAAAGGGGATCCTTATTTAAATTGAATGTTATAAAACCTTGGGGACACCGAGATGGGATTAATGATTTTGATACATAGTTCGGAGTTACAAATAGAAATATGCTTTCGAATTTATACATCGGAGTTATCAATGTTTTTTATTTAATTTAACCTAATTGGGGCTACCAATGGGATTAGGTTAAACAGGTGGAATACCTAGGGAAAAATATATAATAATAGGGATCATGATATTTTTGGCAAAGTGATAGGTTCTTGGTTAACCAAGGAAAACCATGGAATGTGCGGTTGATAGCCCGCATCAAATTTCTAAAGTAAAGAATATTTTGTAGAGGTGGTTAACCTCGGGATTTGGCACCTAAGGGTTCATAGTCATCCAAGAAAAACTATGGAGTGTGCGGTGGATAGCCTACACCATCTTCTATAAAACAACGTATGATGGATAATCTGCATTTATTTTGAATGGATTTGGGATAGATAGTCCTATTAGACTATAACAGATAGTCATTTTAAAATTTTAGAGGGGAACTCTAATAAATTGATTTTTAGATGGGAAATCTAATAAATTGCTTTTAGATGGGATATCTAATAAATGGGTGGATAGGATATCCAATATATATGATTTATGGCTTTATTTCCTACAAGTCAACACTAATTATTTTGGATGCAGGGGCTTAGTAAATGATTTACATGTTTATTTTGGATACTAGTGAGCCGCTAAGCGGCATGGTCTCACTAGCTATCTATGTAAGATAAGAGATGATATGGGATTTATTCATACTAGACTTATTGTCTGACTCGAAGTTTGTGTTTCTCCACAAACTTTCGAGTACTCAAAATTAATTTGAGTAGTCTGAGAGTGGGATACTTTTATGCTTTTGGAAAAATAAGCATACGAAGACGTGCAAGAGGAAGTATTAGCTATATAGGACTAAGAACCGTAAAGTTCATATTATTAGTTCTCTGAGCATCATAAAGGGACATCTTCATATGTCCCTCTTATCGTATTATGTACATGTATATGTGATCTGAGCGTGGTTAATATCTGGGATTATGTAATTAAATCTTAAGTTGAAATTCATAAGAAATGAGAAATTCTGGTTTGTTGAAGTTAATTTTTTTTCAAATTGTTGTGTTTCTGTGTTTCCAATAGTTTCAAGATCCGATTTTAGTCACTCAGAAATAACACCTGTGGATGATTGCAACATCCGCAACAGTTAGTTTTGAGCCTCCAGAAGCGGTATGTTACATGGAATTAGAGTAGTTCATTTTTCCCACCTTGTTCTACTGTGCGAACATGAAATTAATTAGGTACTTCCATTTCGATAGAGCATAAAGAAGATCAATGCACTCTTGAAACTTGAACATATGACCGTACTGCTCTTGAGCCTTGCATGCTTCTATCTATTTAATAAAACCAAAATTTTATGAATAAACTATACAAATTGAAAACTATACATGAAATATAAAACAAAACATACAATCTCTTATAGGGCATCACCCTTTGTTGTATGTTCTCAAGTCAGGTTATTATCGCCAAGTAGTTTTGGCATGTCGAGTTCATTAACCAATAATATTCTCTTAAAGAAGCTCAAGTCCTCTTCCTCGGCCCTAGAGTATTGTAGAAGTCTGTAAACTTTTACTAAATGTTTTTCCTTTTATGATGTCACCCGTAATACTATCAATATAAATTCTTATCAAGATTTAGCAAGCGATACGTATTGCCGCAGAGTAAACTTAACATGCTTCTTAATAGCATCATTTGCTTCTGCATCATCTTCAGCATCTTCGACCTCAATGTCCTCTATTCCGACATCAAATCTAGTTGAAGTTGATCCATTGGGAAGACTATAGAGTATGTCGCTGAAAGATTTCCACTTCTTTTTATTTTTATTATACTCCAAGCATTGGGGAACATGCATTTCTTTAACAAAATCATCATTGCCTTCTTCAGTATTTTTCGCATCCTCATATTCTCCTGCTTTGGAACTGTTATCAACATCAACATTGGCAGGAGTGTTATGAGCGTATGAAAACTTCCTTCTTAGATTCTGTATAACATCTCGATCGCGTGTATCTAAGTTTTGTGCACTAGGAATATGTTGTTGTTGATAACCTTGTATTATTAACGACATATAGGATCAATCGAAATACCTTTATCAAAAATAATATGTCAAATAAATTTTACTTCTTTCTATGAAAAGTGACATTTCATAAATTTAGCTTTAGGTTGATGCGATCTTAAAGTTTCTAGGATAATTCTTAGATGTTCTGCATGATCTTCTTTAGTCTTTAAATAGACCAAGTTTACGTTAGTGAATACTAGTACAAATTTATCCAGATTACTATGGAAAACTCGATTCATTAAGCAACGAAATAAGCAGGTGCATTCTTTAAACCAAAAGCATAACTAGATAATCATAAGATCTATATTTGATTTTGAATGCTGTAAGAGGAATGCTATCATCGGCTACTTGTAATTGATGAAAATCAGTGCTAAATCAAGTTGCGTAAAAACTTTTTCTTCATTCAACTGGTCAAAAAGATCATTAATTTTTGGTAATGGAAATTATTTTTAATCATCATCTCGTTGAACTTCCTATAATTGATGTGCATCCTTAAAGACCTATCTGCCTTCTTAACAAATACTCATGCTGCACCACATAGAGAAATATTTGATCTAATAAATTTCTTCTACTCAAATCCTTCTAATTAAGTTCGCAATTCATCCATCTCGATAGGGCACATTAGACTATGAGGTCCACTAATGGGATGAGAATCCATAATTAAATTTATTTGGAATTCTCCAGCTCTAGGAGGGGGTAATCCTTCTATGGAGTATCTGCAGATAATCTAATGATCAGAATCTTCTTAACTTTATTGTCTTTAGATTCTATAGCACAAAGTGAAATTCAAGATCAAACTTCGAAGCATCTAGGGCAAATGCGATATGATTTGCTTTAGAGTAATAACTCGATCAACACCAAACAAGCGAGCATCGTAATGCTCAATCAAGTCCTTTCCCAAAATAATTCCAAAACCCAATTGGCTCATAACATACAAATTGCACACAAAGGAGTATCCATATAAATCAACAATCAAATCATAACATTTAGTCCTAAAGCATGGTAATCACCGATACGATTTACTACCCTAAGTGATGTTACTAGCAATGTATAATCCAACTTTAATTTATCCACTAGCTCATCTGATATAAATGAATGTGAAGCGCCTGTATCGAAAAGAACTCTTACAAATATATTGGATATTCTAATCATACCTTCAAGAACTGTGGCTGCTTTTCCCTTTGCCTAGTTCGATAGGCCTAAAGATTCAATAGCAAGTAGCTTCCCCTATTTTTGCTTGATTGGCTTAGGAAAATCCTTAATGATATAGCTAATCTCATTATGGTTGAAGCATTTCCTAGCATCACTATTTTGAGCTTTTTGACATTCATTTGCAAAGTGTCCCTCGACTCCACAAATGTAACACAATATAAGATTTATCAATTTTCTTCTTTTGCTGAGATCCAGGATTGGGTTTGACTTTCTCCTTCTTGAACCTTTTTTCCTTCTTAGGATAAAAGAATCTCCACTTTTCTCCTTGCCCTTGCTATTCATCTAGAGTGCCTGCTTCTTTATCTTCTTCATAGATGCTCTAGTAATGAAGCATTGTATCCACAACATCCTCAAATGAACTACACAACTGAACCAGAAGTCTATCCCTAAGCCCTTTCATCAGCCCTCGAACAAACTTCTCATTCCTTTCTAGAGGTGCAATTAATGTTGGTCCATGTTTCGATAGAGCATTGAACTGATTCACAAACTCTTGCACTGTCATATTATCTTTCTTCAGATCAATAAACATCCTAAATAGAATTTCCTTGGGCATTTCAGGAACAAAATGAGCTATAATCATTCCTTGAGTAGCTTCCACAAAATCACTTCTTTGGGAATCTCTAAACTCATAGAATCATACCAATCTAATGCTCCTCCTTATAGTTTCCTAGATTCAAGCTTCCTCTTCTTTGGATCTATAAGAGCCATATCATCAAAGATTCTCTTACAGTTTCTCAGCCAGGTATGGACACCCATGGGACCTTCATTCCTAAATAATGGCTTACCACCTAGATTGGCATAATCACTACACTGTCTAGTAAAGTTCGAGCGAGGAGTAGGATTTGATGTCCTAATTACTGCAGTGTCCTCCATGCCTTTCATAAATTCATTTTCACTGATCCATGGCCATTATTAAATCAGAAGTACCAATGCCACTAGATAGATCATTATGTAATCCGTTCTAGGCACGAACATGATCACTTGTGGGTCTAACCATATTTTCGTTATCAGGGAGGTAAAAGACAACTTTATTCGAAATAGAGAAGAAGTAGAATAAGAAATTTTTTCCTATCTATACTGTACGTCGATAATTATTCATACATTTGCTCAAAATTCAAAAGCATATCTTCCCCCTTATGTATCCAATGTATGGGTTATCTAGACTTGGGTGCACCACCTAAGTCTAACTCCTTTAAGGATAATTTATGTTCCTATCTTTAAATACCTAGCTCTGATACCACTTTATAGTTCCCTAGCCCAGTACCCATGCTATCAAAGGGAGGTTACCGTCTGAAAGCATGCAGTAAAGGTCACGATAGGAATGATCAGTCATATGTACTCCCTTGTGTCAACACGAATATGTGATATTATGTACTTGAATCTCTTCAAAGCACGTACCTCATCTCAACACGAAACAATATACACGAGTTTCCCAAGGTAAATAATATAGAGATAGGATTACATAAAATAAAACAACATTAATATGGTCAAAAAGTCATACAAACATATATATATAAATATATATATATATATATCACATCCTTATGTACAACCGATGTCAACACCCAGTTACAAACACCATCAAAAAGATACATACATCGCTACACACATAATCACCATCCCTCTTGAAACTTAGAGTACTATCTTGAAGTCTCTAATGATCTGGTCAAAGATCAACTCATCTTCTACAACTGATACGACAAAATATTAGAAATGGAATACTAGACCTAGGCCACATGCATTCTTCTCTAAAAAGCACAAGATAGAAATGATATTATGAAAGTACATCTTGAAATACAACCTAAGTTTAACCAAAGGCTGCTAAAACAAGTAACAACTTAGGTGAGGCTAGAAACTAGTTGTAGGACAACTCAAATATCAAGCAATAAATTGTGATTCTCCCTAATCATAGGTTATTAATATCACACGTATAATCATATAATAGCGCTAAATTTAATCAACTACCGATGTTCAAATTGACACCCAGTGATACCCAGTACCACCTATGACTCAATATACCAGAAATTGAATCAACACTTAGCAATAACAAGTACCACGTATGAATCAGCATTCTGGGGGCACCCTCATGATCTACAATACTATACATGACCCTCTCCGGTCTATTCTAGCCTTCATGAAAACAATCCTCTATCTATCATCCCATTTAAGTCATGTAGCCATAACACTCAATTCATATACAATAGATCATTGGAGTAGTGACATTGCGGTAGTGTAACGACCCGTAATTTTGACAATTAAAAATAGTAAATTTAATAAGATTTTGTAGTTAAATGCGGAAGAAATTAAAATTTAAGATTTATAACTGGAATAATACTAAATGAAATACAACAATATTAATTAAAGCAAATTATTAACAATTTGGATGGAATTCCAATTAATTGAAATAGAGTAAGGTTATATTTGGTTATAAAGTGAACATAGGGAAAAAGAATGTAAATATTGAATTCATTAATGAAATGATACACTGTTAATGGAAATTGAATAAAATTCGTGTTATGAAAGAAATGGTAACATTTGTTTGTAAGTAATAAACTTATAAATGTAATTAAAGGCTAAATGGTGCAACTATTATATATATTACCTATTTATTCGGTCTATTAAATTTAATTGGATATAAATATCAATTAATTCCTTTAATTGGTGCAGTTAATGTATGTTTAATTGATAATGGTAAAAGGGTTGATTATATATAGTGTAACCAATGTAAATTTTTATCATAGTATGACCTTTGATTTGAATAAAAGGATGGAAATCAGTTTCCTCAAATTTATTGGAATTGGAAATTTTAATAAGTGAATTCATTACAATCAATGAAATAAAAGGTTACGTAAATAAATGGTAAGATGAAATGGTAAAATATTGTTGTAATGGAAGATATAACAATGTTTACTATGCATATAAGGTAATAATTGATTTAATAAGAGAATGAAACCAAGGTAAATTAATTAATTAAGACTTTAATTATAATTAATGTGTGAAATTGACCAAAGTTCAATAAAATGGAAATATAGTAGTTAATGCAAATAATGGATGGAAATTGGGGTATATTAATGTAGTGAAATGTAGAACAAATGTCAACTATGTTATTAGATCATAAGTTTGGACCATAAATAAAATTCTAAAAAAACAACAAAACTACAATGAAGCAATGAACTGGAAGATTCTAACGCGTATTAGAATATAATTTAATAACAGGAATTGGAATACTAAATGTCAGTTTTAATGATGAGTTAATGAATATTGATTGATAGAGAAAAAGATTTATTTAGTATGTAATTTAATGCTTGTTGGAAACTGTAATTTTATAAACATGTTTGCTTGACTATAAATAAGGATTACAATGTTCATGTATTTATTTAATTGATTTCATCAATTAGGGTCTGTTTTGAAGTGGAAGATTAAAATTAATTGGAAATAAATTTATTAAAATCTTTCAATTGAAAAAGGAAAAGAAACAAAGTGCAATTAATAACATTAATGTAAGAATGTTGTCATTATGAATGTACATTATTTGGAAATATAAGAATGGATTTAATATCGTATAAGTTGATCATTTTAGAATATAAGAATGTTTACATTTATGAATTGCAAGTAACGAATAGGCATATTAAGGAAAATAAAAGAATGTTGAGGAAATAAAGTGAATGTTTCCATTCTGAATATAAATATAACGTTGTAAAAAGAGAAAATTGAATTTTAAAACAACATTTTACAGTAGTTAAATAGCAGGCATAGGTTGCACGGAAGTGATTTTATTACTAACCTTGAAATTTAAAATAAATTAAATAATTGAGTTCATAATTACGTGTCGAGAAAAATGTTATTTTTAAATTTGAATTTTTAAATCGTGGTTCATATTTTATTTATGTATCCGCTGTCCACGTTATGTAAATTGGTCCTTTTAAATTTAGTTATGTTGTGGTAATTAAATATTTAATGAATGTCAAATTTGGTATGTTTGGGGTTAAAAAAATTAATTGGGTTAACAAATGTTTTGAAATTTGAATTCTAAAAGTTTGGTTAAAGAGTACAGTTGGTCCACTCATTCCCTTTCTAATTAATAATTGTCACACTTTTTTTTTCATTGTTTCCTCATTTGTTCCATTACTCATTTCCATTTACATGGTTTAAAGCCTTTTCATTTCATGAATGTTACATACTTTTCATATTTTTAATTCTTTCTTTCACCTCTTTTAATATCTACCATTTTTATTGGGTTGTTCATATTTTTACTTTATTTCAATTCCTACTTTGTTTATATTAAGCTTTATTAGCTTTTCACTAGTTTCATTCCTCATTCTTGTAGCTTCATTTCATTTTTTTTTTTAAATTTCACCTTCTATAGCTTCATTTTGGTCACTCTTCAACTTCCTCCTTCCTTTTTTCATGTTTCTTCTTCAAATCACCTTTCTCTTTCTTTTTTTTTCCAAAGCTTTTTTTCCTCTTTCTTCTTCTTGCTCTTCAAATCTTCTTCTTTTTCAAAGTTTCTTTTTTTGTTGCTCTTCTTCTTCTTTAATTTTTTTCTCTTTTAAACCTTCTCTTCTTTCCATGTATTTTACTTCAAATCCTGATTTATATAATCTTCTCTTCAAAACTTTCTAAAAAAATATTAAGATGTGACGACCCACCTTTCTGACCCTTGAGAACGACACTTAATACATCCATGATATTCATGTGTCGTTGCCCAAGTATCTGAAAGACGAGTTGCCATGGGGTAAAATATAAGAACGGAATAATAATCTCACAATGGAATGGTTAAATATAACATAAAAATAAGACAATACTTAAGGTTACTGCCCAACATGGAGTTATCAGAGTTACAACAAAAGTACTACTATTAGTCTAGGCAGTTATAACAACCTGCCTTTAAATATACATACATAGAGCCAGCATCTCATAATAGCGGAAATAAATAGCTAGATAGATAAGGAGCCTCCTGCTCGTCCACCATCTTCAAAAGAGTCCAAAGAAACCTAAATATAAATGAGTACCCGAACGTTTAGGGAAAACAAACAATTCGGGTCAGACAATAAGTCTGGTATGAGTATACTCCAAAAATAGAACACATAAAGTAACTAGTGAGACCACATCACAAAAACGCAGAATGGGTTTTTCCCTCACAAGGACAACATCCAAGTATAAAAGAATGGATACAGATAATTAAACATCGCGAAGAGTGCAAGACGCTTCCCGATGAAATTAAGAAAGAATCAATCCAAAGATTTGAATCAAAAATATGGGAAAGGAATTTTTCCAACAATGACTAGGAGGGTGCGCCCCCCTTATCGAAAGTATACCTCTAGAAAATATACTTGAGAACTACGATGGCTCTCGGAAACCTCCAAACTGGACCCCGCCAACCTTACCGAGTATCCGAGTATTTCATAACTTCGTGCGCATACAACCGAAACAAATCTAGAGTAGATACGAAAATACCCTAGTGGGAGCAACCCCACATAGCTTGGCCCCCACTCGCTCTTTATTTAGTCATTTTCGATAAAGGATATCAATGCTTTAATTGAGCAACAAATCGTCTTAGATTGACGAACAAAAATAAAAGGAAGAAGGGTATCGAAATTGATAGTCAAGATATCGACTATCGGGGATAACAAAACGATCATATATGGAAATTAAATCTTATACTCTTTCAATACTTGGAAAATATCCATATAATTATCCCATCGGCATAAGCATATTCTCAAAACAATTAAGAGGATTTCATATTTCAAAAGCATACTTAGATGGGTCAAAAACAATTGTCTATAATAAACGCAAACGTTTTCGATTATAAATATAAAGATCATTTATGGAAATCAAATCTCCTACACTTGTCACGTTTTCGATATTCTCGACTTACTCTATCCCTCGCCCAGAAACAAAGCCAGGTAAGTCAGGGCATTGGTTGCTCCTAGCCTTGCCTAGACACTTCGGTTCCAGATCTCACAGATAGAGAATTAATCTACTCATCGGCTTTTAGTGCCAAGTATAGTATTGCTTACTTTCCATAAATAACTCATTTAAATTATTATATAAATTTTGAAGCTCCTTTAAAACACTTTAAACAAAGATTTAAAACTTCATTCAAATCATTACTTAAACCCATCATCTTTAAAGGAGATTACAACCAAGAGGGGGTGAAGCTTCCTCTTAATCAAATGAGATAGCTAAAAGGGGTGTTTTTTCCTTTTAATCAAAAAGTCACTAAATGTCAATCCTAAGTTAAAAGGTGGTGTAAGTTCCCTTTAACTAAACATCAAAGTTATTGCACATAAACTGGCCGAGCACAAATCAAACAACCAAACAAGAATAATAACAAGAATAATAACAGACTCACTGTCATTAACAATTTACAATCAATAGTTAACACAACATTTGTTAAAATATGAATGAGTAAAAGGAAAGAGATTAAGATTACACTGACTGTAAAATAATTAAATTATACTCACAGAATAAGTTATACCCACTAAACTATGAAAGCAAGAAATATACTCACAGAATAAGTTACACCCACTAAACTATGAAAACATGAAATATACTCACAGAATAAGTTATACCCACTAAACTATGAAAACATTAAATATACTCACATCCTATTTGCTTTGATGGAGACTTGGAATACTTCACCTTTTAAAATGAATTTTAGTTCTTTTCTTTAGTTTTTTGAATGAATATGAAATGAGATATGGACTTGGCTATTTATAGGTGAAGAGAAGGGTACTTTAGTAATTTCCTATAGCCTAACCTGATTCAACCAGGTTTTGGTCCAATAGAAGCTAGCCATATGGCATGACTTGATTCGACCATATTTTGGTCCAATAGAAAATATCCTTGTGGCTTAATTTGATCGACCACCTTTTGGTCAAATAGGAATCCTCCTTATCAACTATGGCCTAATCTGATTTGACCAAATTTTGGTCCAATGGCAACCATCCGCATGGCATAACCTGATTCGACCAGATTTTGGTCCAATGGCAACCATACGCATGGAATATAATAATCATTATGCTATTATGTTTTATTAGGCAAGTAATTATACTATTTTGTTATATTAGGCTACGTTAATAATTCTTTCTTGTTTTATTTGGCAAGTAATTATACTATTTTGTTTTATTAGGCAGGGTTAATAATTATTTCTTATTTTATTAGGCAAGGTTAATACTTCTAGATATAAAATCCATTATTTAATCATTTAAAAACATATTAACTATTCATGTTCAAAGTGATTAAATTATGGGTCGTTACATCTTCCCCTCCTTAAAGGAAATTTCGTCCTCGAAATTAATCGGATAAACTCTAGATATCAAAGAACTAAATGATATCATATATACCACACAAAGATACAAGGAAAGCAATCTTAACACAACTAGTGAGTACACTAAAAAGAAACAACAAAATACAAACAACAACTACATCAACTCAGGATAAGAATCCCTAATATAGTCCTCAGTTTCCCAAGTACAATATGTAACATCTCCACTCCAAACAAGATTCACAATCTTCTTCCTTAATTGCTTTATATCTCGAGCAACAATACGAATAGGCCGCCTAAGAATGGTTAGGTTAGGCTGAACCTCCAAATCAACTTGTTGTCCTGGTTTTATTATCATCGAAGGGTCGTATACTTACGTAAATGAGATACGTGAAATACGTTGTGCACATCTGATAGTCGATCTGGTAACTCCACTTTATATGCAAGTTTACCAATCCGGTCTAGTATGGGAAAAGGGCCAATATATCGAGGGGCTAACTTCCCTGTCTTCCCAAACCATACGACACTTCTCAGAGGAGAGACTTTTACAAATACCAAGTCCCCGACTAAGAACTCTAGATCCCTACGCCTTTGATGTGCATAACACTTTTGCCGATCTTGCGCTTCCTTCATCTTTATTCTAACATCAACAACCTTCTCATTGGCTTCTAAAATTATGTCTAGTCCAATAACAAGTTTATCTCCAGATTCAACCCAACACGAAGGAGAATGACATGGACGACCATAAAGAGATTCGAAAGGGGCCATACCAATGCTTGCTTGATAGCTATTGTTATAAGTGAATTCAACTAAGGGTAAATGATCTTCCCAAGAACCCCCGAAGTCTAGAATGCATGCTCGTAATAAATCTTCCAAGATTCAGTTCACTCTCTCTGTTTGCCCATCTGTTTGGGGATGGTAAGCTGTGCTTAGACTTAGCTCAGTCCCTAAAGCAGTCTGCAGTCCCTCCCAGAACCTACTAGTGAATATCGGGTCTTGGTCACTTACAATACTACGAGGAATCCCATGGAGTCTCACAATCTCCTTCACATACAAACTCGCCAGACTCGTAGCAGTCCTAGTCAGCTTAACAGGAATGAAATGGGCACTCTTGGTTAGTCGATCGACTATAACCCAAATGCCATCATTACCTCTTCTTGACCTAGGAAGCCCATCAATAAAGTCCACAGGAATCTGCTCCCACTTCCACTTTGGGATCTCAAGTGGCTGAAGCAATCCAGCTGTCTTCAGCTGGTCACTCTTAATCTACTGGCAGTTTGCACAACGACTCACAAAGATTGAAATATCTCGCTTCATCCCCTTCCACCAGAATACCCTCTTCATATCTTTGAACAACTTGGTCACCCCTGGATGAAAAGATAACTTTGAATGGTGGCATTCGGCTAACACTTCTTGCCTAAGTCCATCAAAGTCTGGAACACAAATACGCCCATTCATTTTCAATATGCCCCGGAGATCAATCTTAAAGCTAGAAACAACACCTTCTTCAACATCTTTCTTAAGTCGAGCTAAAATAGGATCTGCCTCTTGACTGGATTCAATTCTCTCTAACAATACAGGCTTAACTTCTAGATTTGCAACCATTGCTACATTCCTACTCAATGCATCAGCAACGACATTTGCTTTTCCAGGGGTATAAATAACCTCTAGATCATAAGAGGGGAGAAACTCCAGCCATCTCTGTTGCCTCAAATTCTAATCTCTCTGCGTAAAAAGGAATTTTAAGGATTTGTGGTCCGTGTATAACTCAAACCTTTCACCCAAAAGATAATGCGTCCACATCTTTAATGCAAAGACAACAGCCAAAAGTTCCAAATCGTGCGTAGCATAATTTTTCTCATGCGGCTTTAGCTGCCGGCTCACATAGGCAATAACTTTCCCATGTTGCATCAGAACTGCTCCTAATCTGGTTCCACAAGCATCTGTATACACGGTTAAACCTTCGCTCCCATTTGGAATGGTTAAAATAGGAGCGCCAGTCAACTTGTTTTTCAATTCATTGAATGCTTGATCACACTTAGAAGTCCAAACGAACCTAACATCTTTCTTTGTTAACTTCGTCAGATGAGAAGCAATCTTCGAGAAGTCCTTGATAAACCTACAGTAAAAACCAGCCAATCCCAAGAAACTTCTAACTTCCGTCGCACTTTCGGGCTTCTTCCAGTCTTGGACCGCAACAACTTTAGCTGGATCCACCGGTATAACTTCTCCCGAAATAACATGCCCTAGAAATCAAACTTCAAATTTCCAAAAATGGCACTTGGGGAACTTAGCCTTCAACTCATGGCTCCTTAAGGTATTGAGTACGACACGGAGATGATATTTGTGTTCCTCCTCTGTCGTTGAATAGATAAGAATATCATCAATAAAGACGTGAACAAATTTATTAAGAATGTCTCGAAATACTCGATTCATTAAGTCCATAAAATAAGCGGGTGCATTAGTCAATCCAAATGGCATAACTAACCACTCGTAGAAATTTTCAGGAGTTCGAAAAGCTGTTAAAGGAACATTCTCCTCTGCCACTCTTAATTGGTGGAAACCAGTGGCAAGATCTAATTGAGAAAATATCCGAGCACCATGGAGTTGATCAAACATATCTTCAATTCTTAGCAATGGATATTTATTTTTGATAGTCCTTTTGTTCAACTCCCGATAGCCTACACATAACCTTAGAGAACCGTCTTCCTTTGTAACAAAGACGACTGGCGATCCCCAACTCGAGGTACTACGTCAGATCAAGCCCTTCTGCAACAAGTCATGAGTCTGCCTTTCGAACTCCCTTTTCTCTTTTGGAGCCATCCTTCGTAAGGGTTGTACAATAGGTCTAGTTCCCGGAACCAAATCAATACGGAACTCGACTTCACGGTGAGGAGGTAAAACTTGCACCTTGTCAAAAATATCTACGAAATCTCGAACAACCAGCACATCTCCATGCTCCGCTTTAGTCACTTCGAGTGAATAGAGAAAACTACTCATTAACTTCTTAGGCTCTTCACAACTAATATCAACACCAACATCTCCTGCATCACTAACTCTAACAAGCCTTCTACCATAATCCAAGATAGCTTTAAACTTAGATAACCAATCCATCCCCAACAACACTCCAAAACCCATAAACCCAAGAACAAACAAGTCAAAAGGAAAGAGATGATTTCGACAAGAAATAGGTATATTTAGACACACGGTGCCAACATTTGTCGGACCTCCAATTGGGTTTGACACACAAAGAGGATTACTTATGATAACATATTTAAGGTTTAGTTTGTCCATTAGATCATAAGAAATAAAACTATGGAAAGCTACTGTATCAAATAGCACCCTTACAGGAATATCATAGATGGATAATGTACCTTGCAACACCTGCTTTCCCTTTTTATCTGAAGAAGTGGATGGTATCTCTTCAATGGTAAAAGTTTGTCCTTGAGATCCCTTTTTAGGAAAATGGCACTCATTCTTCATATGTCCTGGCCGGCCCCAATTAAAGCATGTGGCAATTGGGCAATGATTTGCAAAGTGGCCCATCTTGTTGCACTTAAAACAAAGAATGTTGCCCAAGTTGGTCTGCTTCTTCTGTGCTGGAGCGCCATCTTCGGGTTTCTTCCCTGCACCTTGCTTCTTTTCCTTAAACTTACGCTTGAAGTTTGGCTTACCTTCAACCGGTATAACCGATAAAGGCTTGGCACTTATTGCTGGTACTACGCCCTTCTGGACTCCTTCCTTAATATCAAGAGCCTCAAACCTCAAAGCCATGCTAATAATGTTGGTGAATGTACCCATAAGATTATTGGTCATTTCACAATGGAACTCTGGTCGCATTCCATTCACAAACATTTCATTTTTCTTGAGTGGTGTGTCTATCAATCCAAGTCCAAAACGGGACAAAGCAATGAACTTATGCTCATACTGCGACACGGTCATATCACGCTGCTTTAAGTCAATGAAACTTCTAAATAACTGAGTTCTTCCGGCTTCTGGAATAAACTGTGCTTAAAAACTTCCTTGAACTGGGCCCAAGAAAACTCCCCCTCTGGATTACTTGCTATTTCTTAATCCCACCAATCCATCGCCGATTTTTGAAGTTGTCGCGATGCCAACAGCTGTTTCTCCGCATCTTCCAACCGAAGATCGCCAAATATTCTTTCACAAGTTCGGTGCCACATCTGCACCCCAAGAATGTCTTTAGTCCCATAGAATGGTTTCCCACCCAAAGCAGTAAAATTCATACACAAAGCTGCAAAGTTCATAGGGGTATGAACTTGCACTAACATTCCTCTGCCGGATCTACAGCTGACATAGTAGCATTTCTAGGTACCCTGCCATTGGTATCCGTGCTAGTTCTAGATCATCTCCTTCCTCCTCTTCTTGTATTCATTTTGTATTATCTGAACAAATAACAGGTATCTTTAGAATACAAAAATAGGATTAAAATGGTTTAAGGAAATAACACCAAAGGATCTAAAACTAGACTTTAGAGGATAAATATTATTACTATAAAAATTACAAATACGCTCCCTCAAGATTAACTCATTCTAGGGCATCACTTACCCTATCTCTAGTGAGTTGTACCCTAATCAGGCTAAGGCGTTCGCTAAACCGAAGCTCTGATACTAACTGTGACGACCCACCTTTCTGACCCTTGAGAACGACACTTAATACATCCATGGTATTCATGTGTCGTTGCCCAAGTATCTGAAAGACGAGTTGCCATGGGGTAAAATATAAGAACGGAATAATAATCTCACAACGGAATGGTTAAATATAACATAAAAATAAGACAGTACTTAAGGTTACTCCCCAACATGGAGTTATCAAAGTTACAACAAAAGTACTACTATTAGTCTAGGCAGTTATAACAACCTGCCTTTAAATATACATACATAGAGCCAACATCTCATAATAGCGGAAATAAAAAGCTAGATAGATGTGGAGCCTCCTGCTCGTCCGCGATCTTCAAAAGAGTCCAAAGAAACCTGTCATTTCTGGACTACTCAAATATAAATGAGTACCCGAACGTTTAGGGAAAACAAGCAATTCGGGTCAGACAATAAGTCTGGTATGAGTATACTCCAAAAATAGAACACACAAAGTAACTACTTAGACCACATCACAAAAACGCAGAATGGGTTTTTCCCTCACAAGGACAACATCCAAGTATAAAAGAATGGATACAGATAACTAAACATTGCGAAGAGTGCAAGACGCTTCCCGATGAAATTGAGAAAGAATCAATCTAAAGATTTGAATCAAAAATAAGGAAAAGGAAATTTTCCAACAATGACTAGGAGGGTGCACCCCCCTTATCGAAAGTATATCTCTAGAAAATATACTTGAGAACTACGATGACTCTCGGAAAACTCCAAACCGGACCCCGCCAACCTTACCGAGTATCCGAGTATTTCACATCTTCGTGCGCATACAACCGAAGCCAATCTAGAGTAGATATGAAAATACCCTAATGGGAGCAACCCCACATAGCTTGGCCCTCACTCGCTCTTTATTTAGTCATTTCCGATAAAGGATATCAATGCTTTAATTGAGCAACAAATCGTCTTAGATTGACGAAACAAAAATAAAAGGAAGAAGGGTATCGAAATTGATAGTCAATATATCGACTATCGGGGATAACAAAACGATCATATATGGAAATTAAATCTTATACTCTTTCAATACTTGGAAAATATCCATATAATTATCCCATCGGTATAAGCATATTCTCAAAACAATTAAGAGGATTTCATATTTCAAAAGCATACTTAGATGGGTCAAAAACAATTGTCTATAATAAATGCAAACGTTTTCCATTATAATTATAAAGATCATTTACGGAAATCAAATCTCCTACACTTGTCACGTTTTCGATATTCTCAACTTACTCTATCCCTCGCCCAGAAACAAAGCCAGGTAAGTCAGGGCACTGGTTGCTCCTAGCCTTGCCGAGACACTTCGGTTCCAGATCTCACAGATAGAGAATTAATCTACTCATCGACTTTTAGTGCCAAGTATAGGATTACTTACTTTCCATAAATAACTCATTTAAATTATTATATAAATTTTGAAGCTCCTTTAAAATAATTTAAACAAAGATTTAAAACTTCCATTCAAATCATAACTTAAACCCATCATCATTAAAGGAGATTACAACTAAGAGGGGGTGAAGCTTCCTCTTAATCAAATGAGATAGCTAAAAGGGGTGTTGTTTCCTTTTGACCAAAAAGTCACTAAATGTCAATCCTAAGTTAAAAGGTGGTGTAAGTTCCCTTTAACTAAGCATCAAAGTTATTACTCATAAACTGGCCGAGCACAAATCAAACAACCAGACAAGAATAGTAACAAGAATAATAACAGACTCACTGTCATTAACAATTTACAATCAATGGTTAACACAACATTTGTTAAAATATGAATGAGTAAAAGGAAAGAGATTAAGATTACACTGACTGTAAAATAATTAAATTATACTCACAGAATAAGTTATACCCACTAAACTATGAAAGCAAGAAATATACTCACAGAATAAGTTATACCCACTAAACTATGAAAACATGAAATATACTCACAGAATAAGTTATACCCACTAAACTATGAAAACATGAAACATACTCACATCCTATTTGCTTTGATGGAGACTTGGAATACTTCACCTTTTAAAATGAATTTTAGTTCTTTTCTTTATTTTTTTGAATGAAAATAAAATGAGATATGGACTTGGCTATTTATAGGTGAAGAGAAGGGTACTTTAGTAATTTCCTATAGCCTAACCTGATTCAACCAGATTTTGGTCCAATAGAAGCTAGCCATATGGCATGACTTGATTCGACCATATTTTGGTCTAATAGAAAACATCCTTGTGGCTTAATTTGATCGACCACCTTTTGGTCAAATAGGAATCCTCCTTTTCAACTATGGCCTAATCTGATTTGACCAAATTTTGGTCCAATGGCAACCATCCGCATGGCATAACCTGATTCGACCAGATTTTGGTCCAATGGCAACCATACGCATGGAATATAATAATCATTATGCTATTATGTTTTATTAGGCAAGTAATTATACTATTTTGTTATATTAGGCTACGTTAATAATTCTTTCTTGTTTTATTAGGCAAGTAATTATACTATTTTGTTTTATTAGGCAGGGTTAATAATTATTTCTTGTTTTATTAGGCAAGGTTAATACTTCTAGATATAAAATCCATTATTTAATCATTTAAAAATATATTAACTATTCATGTTCAAAGTGATTAAATTATGGGTCGTTACATCTTCCCTTCCTTAAAGGAAATTTCGTCCTCGAAATTAATCGGATAAACTCTAGATATCAAAGAACTAAATGATATCATATATACCACACAAAGATACAAGGAAAGCAACCTTAACACAACTAGTGAGTACACCAAAAAGAAACAACAAAATACAAACAACAAAATCTGCAAGTTATCATGTATTTCATTCATTCGGGATTGCGGTTTGAAATGATATACAACCGCATTTTTTTTTAAATTGCGGATTAAAATGATAAATATCCGTATCACTTGACCATAGGATAGAAAATTATATACACGCACCGCGGTATATATATATAAGTTATTTTTGAAATGATTTTTCTATGATTTGGATAGGATACGGTTAATAAATATAGATTTTGATATTATATAAAATCTTATTTTATATATACATCTATAGTTAAAGTATTGAAGATAAGCTATGTATGGATTTGTTAAATAAAATAAATAAGTTGAATGACGGGGTTTGATTATTTTATATTATATGGTTAAGTACATGTTAAGATATTGAAATTACATATAATTTTAAAGGATTTAAATTAATTAAGAATTGGAGTTAAATTGGAAAATTTATTTGTAATTTAGCTTAATTAAGAAGTTAACTTCATAAGTTGATGTAAAATTTATTAACTTGAAATTTTAAAAAGGGTATGATATTTATAACTGAATTCTATTCAAGGTGAATTAAATGAATATTTCTAGTATAAAAATTTAAGGAAATTTTCCTTTTTATGTAAATTTGAGTTTTACTTAAATGATTACGGGTTTATTATGCAATTATTATTTCAAACTAAATAATAGGACTTTAAATTGGTGAAATAGAAATTTCCAACCTTAGTTCCAATTGTTTAATATTCAAATTTTGAAATATACTGAAACTGAAGTGGTTTATTTAAACTGAAAGCGATTTCAAAATTTATGGATTTTGATTAATCTTAAATGAAATAAATTGTAAGTCGCGGAAATTATTTTATTTTATAAAGAAATTTTGAATCCAAACTATTGATGCTATATACTGTTTGAATATCCAAACCATTTAAGTTTTAGAAATTATGGTTTAAAGCTATGAATTTTCGAAGTATTATAGTTTGAAAGTTATAATTCAATGTTTGGTTTCCGATTATTATAAGTTTGAAAACAATATGATTTTGGAAAAGAAATATATATTTGAAATAAAATGATATTATATTAATTTGGGTTTTTATAAAAATAATATCAAATGAGTTTGTTTTGGGAAGAAAATGATATCTATTTATGGGTTTTGAAATGGATAATTATATTCTGGTTTCTGAAAGTATAATTAATTCTTAAATGACCGCGGTGTTATAATAACGTTTGGTTGTTGAAGAGACCGGGATCGGAAGTTGTCATACTCTCTGTCAACTTCGAAAACCACTTTAACAACCGTGTACGCGATGGAGATTCCAGAATGAAGTAGGTTGGTGGTGGCGTTTCCTGTAAGGTAAATACGTGGACCCAACTTCCGTGAGTTGGCATAAGGTGGCTAAAACAGGAGCGATTGACGGGTTAATAAGGTAGCACCTTTGATTGGACACATCCCTTCGATATTATACTTTGACTCTTGGATTGATTCGGTGGCCACTTTTGATTTTATTTGGGGTGTGGCTCGAGGTGGGCGGTAGCTGCGTGCTACGCGTTACCACCGACCCGAAAGCGTAATTGGTGTATATCTACCCTGGCATTGCCTAGATGTGCCGTGTCACCTACCGTATCGCGCCTTGTACGAGTTTAGATTTCTCCCGTAGCCTGTGTAGTATCCTCTGGTGACTTCTCGATCAGGAGGGACTATGATATTGGATGGACTACTGGGACTATTACGTGTTAAGGGCTATATGGGTAACCCCTTAATGCTAAGAAAAAAGTAAGTTTATTTTACAATTAGATACTATTATAATAGCGAAATATACTACATAGTAAATAGTTTAACGGATCCTTAGGAGATGTAAATCCCGAGCATCTCTTGAGTTACTGCACTCATATTTATTCCTGTTGATTTAACTTACATAAGATCTTTTAGTTCTGACTCGAGTGTTTTGTCTTTTCAATTCACTCGGGTCAGTCCGAGCGCTTCAGGATTTGAAGATTTAGGTTTGGAGGACGAAGACGAAGATTCGTATTATTATTATTTATTCTATTGCACTACACTCATACTATTCCGCTGCATTGTTATTGGCATGTGTAACTCTGATATGTATTATGTAAATATAATCAAATGTTTTTGTAAAATAGCTTCATGAACTGTATATTTGATTATTATATTTTATCCTTCCGCTGTGAGATTCTGTTTTGTTTTTCTTCTTCTTGTTTTTTCATCTTGTTTTTCTTACCCAATAACAATCCGCCCTTGCATATGCTTTGAATTGGCACGTGTGTCGATTTAAAGCATGCGAAAAGGCGGGACGTTACATGTAACAACCTGCATATTTATCGATTTTATATTTAAATATTTTATATAGATATTTCATCGTTCATCGGATTTTAGTCCAAAAAGCTACTCTTTGCAAACAGTCAAATTAGAACTCGAGACCACTTCCATTGAGTTCAAAATGCTGTTTGCGACCTTTTTGAGTATAAGCTTCGATATGCTTGGAGATAGTTGATTTTTGCTACTTTTTCCCGCTTATGACTTTGGTTTGGACTGCACCCTTATTAGCTCAGCCCAACCCCCTTCTCTTCATAACTTCTCCTCTTTGCTTAAACACTCAAGCTTTAGCAACAATGGTGTAAGAGAATGGGAAATAGAAATTCCTAAGCCCTAGTTTCCTTTTGCAAATCAATTCCTAGCTCCAAACTCAAGAGAACCCATTGGTAAGCATCTCCTTCTTCTTCCCCAACTCATTCTCTCCTTGATTTCAGAAAATTCCTAAACCTAATTAGGGAAATATTTCTCTTTTAATCTTAGAATCAAGCTTCTTGAGTTGGGATTGAAGGTGGCTGATCTTCCTTTGCTTTCGAGCTTCTTCTTCGTTGATTTGGGTTCAAAGGTGAGATTTTTATCTCACATCTTTGTCTATAATTATCTTCGATTGTTAGGTATGAATTCCTAACACTTATTTTTGTGCAATTGATTTTGGTTTGGATTGATTTTGTGTGTATTCCAATTTTTGGTGTTTTGGTCTAATTTATGAAAATCCTTTTATGGATATTTGGACATTGATATTTGAGGCGTATCGAAGAGCCGTTTAGGCTGGGTTGTCGTTCGACGTAATTCCTTAGTCATCGCCATTTGCTCATTCGATCGTTTTCGATATTCATTTGGCCATTTTTGGCCAAGGTTCAGGGAATGCCCTGAACCACAGATTCAGACGTCTGAAACGTAAGATTCAGACGTCTGAATATTGTCTGGGAAGATTTCTATTCCCAGATTCAGACGTCTGAATATATGGTTTCAGACGTCTGAATCGGTTCTATTTCAAACAGAAAGAAAATAGGCTAAAATATGCCTATTTCAGACGTCTGAAACACTTGATTCAGACGTCTGAATTGTGTTCTGGAAATTTTTATATTTCCAGATTCAGACGTCTGAACCACTTGTTTTAGACGTCTGAAACTGCAGCGTTTTGCCTGCTTGCCTATTTTGTTTACGAATTCCAATATTATCGACTTGTGTTGGTTCCCTTCTATTGTTATCATTTAATTATCGACTTTGATGACATTTTCTTGGGAATTTTTGGAAATATCCACTTTGATGGATTTAATATCGATTTCTTTGGATTTGATTCACGTCTTCGTATGTGAATTTTGATGATTGATTGTTCCTACAATCCTTTCGATGATTTGTCACTTTAAAAATATAAAGGTTTCTATACTAGTAGTAAATATCAAAACCCTTTTCATCAAAACGATTTCGACTCTATTTTCAATTACAAAGCTCATTTCCTAAACCGTTTTCCAATCTACTAGTATATACAAACCTTTACCTCACTCGTATGAGAAATCCAATTAAAAGACTTAGTAAAACAAGTGGTATGAAATGCTTGCGTTTACTTCGTCGGTTAATTCTTGGACTTGTTCAATTGAAACTCTTGTGACAATTTTCTAGTGGAGATCTACAGTTTGTTCGTAAATATTTAAGTTAAGCAAGTGGTTATGGGACATGAAGCTAAACTCATATATTTACTAGCTTATTGTAATTGACACTTCTTGATGATCGATGATGATCATTTTATGGTTTAGACTAGCAATTGTGCGATGTCTCTTTGTCTATGTGGAGGACCGTTCCTCATTTGATTGAGCTTCGTCTCATTTCTTGCATGGGTCATACCTATTTAGGTGCGACGATGTTTGTTTACACATGGGTCATACCTTTCTAGGTGCGTCGATGTTGATTTATGCATGGGGTGTACCTTTCTAGGTGCATCGATGTTTATTTACTTCGTAGAGCAATTGACTCAATAAGTCGGGACATGGGGCGTATCTTTCTAGGTGCGTCGATGTTCGTCTATGCATGGGGCGTGTCTTTCTAGGTGCATCGATGTTAGACATTACATGGGGTGTATCTTTCTAGATGCATCGATGTTTATTTATGCATGGGATGTATCTTTCTAGGTGCATTGATGTTTATTTATGCATGGGACGTATCTTTCTAGGTGCGTCGATGCTAGAGCATGGGGCGTATCTTTCTAGGTGCGTCGATGTTCGACTGTGCATGGGGCGTGTCTTTCTAGGTGCGTCGATGTCCAGTTTGTGGGATTGGCCATCCTTTTATTGTGATTTCTGGATTTCTATTTGATGATTTCTGGAATTTATGTTTCGCCACCTTTCTCAGTTGGCATTGATATGTATGTCATTTATTGTGGCTTGGTGAATTAAATAAAGAATATGATATTCTTTTTGATGCTATGAGATTCTTGAGATTTTGTATGACTTTCGTGATTCTCTAATGTATACTAGTCGAAGTATGACATTTTTAGTTATCATACGTTTTAATATTATATCTCTTCTTATGTCTCATTTTTATCTGATAATTATAGCTAGACTAATCCGTTTATTATTTTCTTCTTAAATAATACTCGGGTCAGACTGAGATTTTACAGGTGCTTCTGCTTGACTCCTTATCGGACTATCATCTGATCTTTTGGCTAACTACTCTAGTTTAGTAGTTTTTGTTGTATACATCTGAGATACAGACTCTATGATGTATACTTATTCTTTTATCTAGCACTTGTATCTATTCTTTTTGATATTGTGTATCTTGTTTGACCACTACTCTGATGTACACTTTCATGTGTTATATTCATATCTTCTTCCGCCTTTGTGGTATGAATTATCTGTGACTGGTTTGTGTTATGTTTATTTCTATATTTGTTTCCGAAGATTATTATAGCCACTGTGTAGTAGCTTTGAGTTTGTATCGGTATGTCGGATTTCCTCTTGAAATAAAATGCATGTTATACTATCTGACATATCGGTGCTCGCGCAAAGAAATTGCACGGATGGTCGCTCCTCAACAGCCTTATTCTCCGTGCTAGTTGACAGCATTACACCGTAGTGTTCTTGGCTAGCGTGGGTATAGAGGTGGGGCGTCACAGCTTGGTATCAGAGCCAAACTTCGGAACAATGTAGAATAATCTAGCAAGGATCATGTCCTAAGTCTTTCTTAGGAGTTGTGCCTTAGGATTTAATTCGAGTCTACGTACCGATTCATCCTATTTTCTTTATGATTCCTTGTTTTATCTATCAAGATTGCTTGATATTGAATTTGGTGAATAACCTTTTTCTTCTTCTTTCTTTCTAAAGAAAGAGAAATGTCTAGACCAGGCCGTCCCAACGCCGGTCAATCTAGTGCTACTCCCCAGGATGGAGTATTTATGTCTGCCCAGCATCTTCTTGATCTTGTAAAGAACGCTCAAGCAGCTGGACCCATTCCGGAGCCTACTCATCCTAGATCCGGTTTTGCACGCTTGTGCAGAGACTACACCGATTTGGGTGGAAGGCCATTCAGGGGATCCGAGAGTGTTATAGAAATTCAAGCTTGGCTTAGATCATGCGATCGCATCTTTTCTCGCATGTACCTTATTGATTTACATCGAGTCCAAGTGGCTTCTAGCATGCTCCAAGAAAGAGTATTAGATTGGTATGAGCTCTTAACTTCGGAGATTATCGAAGCGGATCTTACTTGGGAGCAATTTCGGGAAAGATTCGAATTGAAATTTGTGCCGGAGGCTGAAAAAGTAACTTTGGCCCGGCGTTTTATTGACCTTGTTCAAGGTGAATCTTCTATGACGGACTACGTCGCATCTTTCGAATCTCTCTCTAAGTACGGGGTCGAGTATATTAATACCCCATTGAAGAAAAATCAGAGATTTGTGTATGGCTTGAATAAGAATCTTAAGAATCCATTACTCCTGAAACTTGAAGTTTCATTTGATCAGCTTATTGATATCGCTCTTCGTCTTGAAGAGGCCGATAGAGAGAGTAATGTTGAAGTTGTGGTTGCCAAACAGAACTTCAACGACAACATGAAGAGGCCAAGCAAATTCAAAGGCCCCATTCCCAACAAGAAAGGGAGGCAAGAAACCCCGGTAGCAAATGTTCTTACCTCTAGTCGTGGGCAATGCTACAATTGTGGTTCCATGGACCACTATACAAGGGAGTGTCCGAAACCTCTTTATTGTCGCTATTGCAAAAATTCAAGTCACCATATAACTGCATGTCCCATACTTCAAAGTAGGAAGGAGGGAAAGCTCAATGTAGTGCAGGCTCCTGGTAACACTTCTCATGGTCAAGCTATTTCTCATTTAATCCTTGATTACATTTGTTTTGTGATCATCCTTTCGAGTTCTTGTTGATATGGGTTCATCTCATTATTTTTATATCAAAAGAACTAGTTAATTCCTTTTCTTTAAACATTTTGGGCTTGATGACTTCTTTGAGAATTGCGAATCCGGTTGGTGGATCCGTAACACTCAATTTGCTTTTTATAGATGTCGAAATTATTTTATGTGATTTTTCTTTTCGAGCTGATTTTCTTATTTAGGCTTCGGAATTGATATTTGTAAGGATTGGCTTACTCGTTGTGAAGCCCTATCCTATTTTCCGTATGGACTATTCATCTTCGACGTTTTCTATCTACTAAGAAGATTTCTATTTTTTCTTGAGATTCCGATTTCAAATTTTTGAAGGCATCATTTTATTCTTTAAGCCCTCAAGATGAGAAAAGTGTTATTTCTCTTATCTAAATAATTTGTGAAACTTTTCCGGTATTTTTGAGTTTGTCTTAGGACTGTCACCTAAGCAATCTTTTGAGTAGTGTTAAGGTCTTTTTAGTTCGACCTTGCCACCGATTTTCATTTGCTACGAGTTGCGGGAGTCACCGCATTCTGCACTCGTTATGATTCTATGAATGACTTATTTTGTCATTCAATTTGTCCAGCTTATTTCATCCATTTTATATATCGAGTATTCTATGAATATTTCGGTGAGACCATTCTTGAATTTATTGATTTTGGATGAAAATAGAAATTTAAAATTTTGCAAATCTTTTTCATAAGATTTATTTATAAGTACAATTTGATTTGCTCTTAAACAAGCAGAGAATATTCTTAAAGGATTTTAAGAAACATGTTTATCATATAGAAGATGATTTTGTGATTGTATTGCCCGTTGAGTGCTTTAAGAATTCTGGTCGATACGCTTGATCAACGTTATCGATAGGAACTTCCTAAACGCTTTGATGAGACAATCAGACACGATATATATATTGACTTATAAAATGTAAATTTTTTTAGAAAGATTGTTACATAATGATAAATGTAATTTTGAAAGTTTTAACTTTTCAGGAAAGAAGATTATTTAAAAGAAATTCTTTCTTTTCGATACTCTTGTTCTTGTGATTCCCGAGGGGGAACCAAGACTTTATCTTTTGTACCAATGCTTATCGTATTGGTTTGGATGTCGTTCTCTTACATAAGATAACGTGCTATCACTTGTGCTTCTAAATCATTAAAAGCCGATTGAGACTAGGTATGCCACTCAAGATCTAGTGCTCGCGGCTATTGTTTTCGCTTTTAGAGTTTGGCATCATCATTTTTTGGATGAGAAATCTATTCTCTACCCTGATCATAAATCTTTGGAATAAATATTTTCTCATATGGAACTCCATGTTGACTCGAGTTCCTGACATCTTATGATCTTGATATTCTTTTTATTCCTGGAAGGGAAATCGTGTTGCCAATGCGCTTTGTCGTAAGCAACAAGTGGTTGATTCTTTGATGTTATCTGAATGGAATTATCTTTTTATCAAGTTCATCGGACCTTTTGGTACACTTCGTTTTATTGAGCTTTATCTTATTCCTTTTATGAACTAGTGTCCGGTGTTCTTTTATGGTGTTCGGTTCATCGGATGTACTGTTATTATACTACATCGATGTTCCATCCCATTTGGATCAATGGATGTACCATTATTATACTACATCGTTGTTCCGGTTTATCGGTTCATTGGACATACCATTTTTGTACTACGTCGGTGTTCCAAATTATTCGAGTTTGAAGTTTCTCGGGCGTACCGTTTCTATACTACGCCATTGCACTAGCTCAAATTTTCTGCTATTCTTGACGTTTTCTGCATCTTTTAACTATGGAAATGCTTTTAGGTTTCCTATTTTATTTTTGAGCCCGGTGTTATTGATGAAATTGAAGTTTCACCAGATTTGACTAATGAGCAACATTCCATTCGCATCATTGCTTCGGAGGTTGAGCGCCTTCGGAATAAAGGTGTTCTTCTTGTGAAAGTTCATTGGTTCTCAAATCCTAAGGATTGCTCTTGGGAATCCGGAGAATTCATCGAGCGATCCCGTCCAGGCTTACTCTTTCATGCTCTTTATGGTGAACTTCCTATTTCAAATTTTCTTTTGTGTTAATATGCTTCTATGGTTGTTACTTCTTATTTTCTTCTTAAGTATTGCGAGGACGCAATTTCTTTAAGGAGGGGAGTCTGTAACGACCCGCATATTTATCGATTTTATATTTAGATATTTTATTTAAATATTTCATCGTTCGTCGGATTTTAGTCCGAAAAACTACTTTTTGCAAACAGTCAAATTAGAACTCGAGACCACTTCCATTGAGTTCAAAATGTCGTTTGCGACCTTTTTGAGTATAAGCTTCGATACGTTTGGAGATAGTTGATTTTTGCTACTTTTTCCCGCTTATGACTTTGGTTTGGACTGCACCCTTATTAGCTCAGCCCAACCCCCTTCTCTTCATAACTTCTCCTCTTTGCTTAAACACTCAAGCTTTAGCAACAATGGTGTAAGAGAATGGGAAATAGAAATTCCTAAGCCCTAGTTTCCTTTTGCAAATCAATTCCTAGCTCCAAACTCAAGAGAACCCATTGGTAAGCATCTCCTTCTTCTTCCCCAACTCATTCTCTCCTTGATTTCAGAAAATTCCTAAACCTAATTTGGGAAATATTTCTCTTTTAATCTTAGAATCAAGCTTCTTGAGTTGGGATTGAAGGTGGTTGATCTTCCTTTGCTTTCGAGCTTCTTCTTCATTGATTTGGGTTCAAAGGTGAGATTTTTATCTCACATCTTTATCTATAATTATCTTCGATTGTTAGGTATGAATTCCTAACACTTATTTTTGTGCAATTGATTTTGGTTTGGATTGATTTTGTGTATATTCCAATTTTTGGTGTTTTGGTCTAATTTATGAAAATCCTTTTATGGATATTTGGACATTGATATTTGAGGCGTATCGAAGAGCCGTTTAGGATGGGTTGTCATTCGACGTAATTCCTTAGTCATCGCCATTTGCTCGTTCGATCGTTTTCGATATTCGTTTGGCCATTTTTGGCCTAGGTTCAGTGAATGCCCTGAACCCCAGATTCATACGTCTGAAACGTAAGATTCAGATGTCTGAATATTGTCTGGGAAGATTTCAATTCCCAGATTCAGACGTCTGAATATATGGTTTCAGACGTCTGAATCGGTTCTATTTCAAACAGAAAGAAAATAGGCTAAAATATGCCTATTTCAGACGTCTGAAACACTTGATTCAGACGTCTGAATTGTGTTCTGGAAATCTTTATATTTCCAGATTCAGACGTCTGAACCACTTGTTTCAGACGTCTGAAACTGCGGTGTTTTGCCTGCTTGCCTATTTTGTTTACGAATTCCAATTTTATCGACTTTTGTTGGTTCCCTTCTATTGTTATCATTTAATTATCGACTTTGATGACATTTTCTTGGGAATTTTTGGAAATATCCACTTTGATGGATTTAATATCGATTTCTTTGGATTTGATTCACGTCTTCGTATGTGAATTTTGATTATTGATTGTTCCTACAATCCTTTCGATGATTTGTCACTTTAAAAATATAAAGGTTTCTATACTAGTAGTAAATATCAAAACCCTTTTCATCAAAACGATTTCGACTCTATTTTCAATTACAACGCTCGTTTCCTAAATCGTTTTCCAATCTACTAGTATATACAAACCTTTACCTCACTCGTATGAGAAATCCAATTAAACGACTTAGTAAAACAAGTGGTATGAAATGCTTGCGTTTACTTCGTCGGTTAATTCTTGGACTTGTTCGATTGAAACTCTTGTGACAATTTTCTAGTGGAGATCTACAGTTTGTTCGTAAATATTTAAGTTAAGCAAGTGGTTATGGGACATGAAGCTAAACTCATATATTTACTAGCTTATTGTAATTGACACTTCTTGATGATCGATGATGATCATTTTATGGTTTAGACTAGCAATTGTGCGATGTCTCTTTGTCTATGTGGAGGACTGTTCCTCATTTGATTGAGCTTCGTCTCATTTCTTGCATGGGTCGTACCTATTTAGGTGCGACGATGTATGTTTACACATGGGTCGTACCTTTCTAGGTGCGTCGATGTTGATTTATGCATGGGGTGTACCTTTCTAGGTGCATCGATGTTTATTTACTTCGTGGAGCAATCGGCTCAATAAGTCGGGACATGGGGCGTATCTTTCTAGGTGCGTCGATGTTTGTCTATGCATGGGGCGTGTCTTTCTAGGTGCATCGATGTTAGACATTACATGGGGTGTATCTTTCTAGATGCATCGATGTTTATTTATGCATGGGATGTATCTTTCTAGGTGCATCGATGCTTATTTATGCATGGGACATATCTTTCTAGGTGCTTCGATGCTAGAGCATAGGGCATATCTTTCTAGGTGCGTCGATGTTCGACTGTGCATGGGGCGTGTCTTTCTAGGTGCGTCGATGTCCAGTTTGTGGGATTGGCCATCCTTTTATTGTGATTTCTGGATTTCTATTTGATGATTTTTGGAATTTATGTTTCACCACCTTTCTCAGTTGGCATTGATATGTATGTCATTTATTGTGGCTTGGTGAATTAAATAAAGAATATGATATTCTTTTTGATGCTATGAGATTCTTGAGATTTTGTATGACTTTCGTGATTCTCTAATGTATACTAGTCGAAGTATGACATTTTTAGTTATCATACGTTTTAATATTATATCTCTTCTTATATCTCATTTTTATCTGATAATTATAGCTAGACTGATCCGTTTATTATTTTCTTCTTAAATAATACTCGGGTCAGACTGGGATTTCACAGGGGCTTCTGCTTGACTCCTTATCGGACTATCATCTGGTCTTTTGGCTAACTACTCTAGTTTAGTAGTTTTTGTTGTATACATCTGAGATACAGACTTTATGATGTATACTTATTCTTTTATCTAGCACTTGTATCTATTCTTTTTGATATTGTGTATCTTGTTTGACCACTACTCTGATGTACACTTTCATGTGTTATATTCATATCTTCTTCCGCCTTTGTGGTATGAATTATCTGTGACTGGTTTGTGTTATGTTTATTTCTATATTTGTTTCCGAAGATTATTAATGCCACTGTGTAGTAGCTTTGAGTTTGTATCGGTATGTCGGATTTCCTCTTGAAATAAAATGCATGTTATACTATCTGACATATCGGTGCTCGCGCAAAGAAATTACACGGATGGTCGCTCCTCACCAGCCTTATTCTCCGTGCTAGTTGATAGCATTACACCGTAGTGTTCTTGGCTAGCATGGGTATAGAGGTGGGGCGTCACATTACATTTGGTATCAGAGCTTTGGTTTAGCGATAAACCATAGCTTTGTGGGGTCTGACTCTTTATTAATAGGGTAGTAATACCCTATGGGAGTCGCTGAGTGTATATATATGAGAGAGCGTATTTGTTAGTGTTATAAGAAGGTTTTAATATTGTGTTAATCTATTCCGTTTTGTATTTATAAATTCTGGTTGATGCATGGGACGCTGTGACATCAATAGGAATTTCAAAGCACTTAATAGGACAGACCGACATAATATTTGTTTTTAATATAGGTGAATGAAATAATTTCTCCTATTACATTTTCTATATATATAAAATAAATTTTTCAAAAGATATCTATAGTTGGCTGCAATAGATTGGTTGTTAGGTAATAAAGTGTATAAATAATAATAGAAATAAGATTGAAAAGAAAATAAATGGAATTCGGAAATTTAGAACTTAAGTTCTGGGGTTTTGAAATTTCTTTCGAATAAATTTTGGAATATAATAATATTGTTTATAAGTACCTTCTGATCTAAATATTTATTATAATTCGGAAAAAATTGTTTTAAAAAAAAAGATTTTGGAGAAAATAATTTTTGTACTTTCCTCTCTGTCGCTGGAAAATAATTTTGGTGATGGCGGTCGCATCATCGACTTTCATTTTCGAGTTTCGAAGGGGAAAGGCCACTGTAGTAGTTCTACTGCAGATTCATTTCTGTAAAATATATAAATTTTGAATTGTTTTAAATATAATTAGAGATATATAAGTTGTAAGAATATATTTATCTATTATTTAAAATAAATTAAAATTTAACCCGGTATTTAAATTCCTTAATTTCCATTAATTAATTGTTTCAATTATTGTAGTGAAACGGAATTTAACTAATAATTGAAACCCTAAATAAAATAAGAGACTTAAATTCTAAGTTATAAATGAAATTAAAGGAAATTTGGAATTTGTAACATATGAAACAAAGAGTAATGTTGTTGAACATTAAATTTAATTAAAGGATGAGATAAAACTTGTATAAGTTCATTTGCATTTTCTTTAACATATATAACTTACCAAATATAAAAAAGTTGAAATGTTTAATAAGAAATGTAATGAAAATTGTACAAGTAAATGTAGGTAATGAAGTATTCAGTGAATTTTCTATTATAAATGAGAATTTAATGTTATAAACTAAAGTTATAATTGAAATTTTACTATAAGTGGATATAATTAAAGGTAAGTAATTCAAATAGATGATTATCAACTTAAGTAAATAAAATGGAAATGCTAAGAAATTGAATGGGACATGAATACTATTAATAAATGAATGTAAATAAAAGAGGTTGTGCTATAATAAATGAATGAATAATTATAACGAAATAAAAGGAACTGGCATGACCCGAGTTAATGGAATTGAATAATTGTAGGTAGTAAGTGAAAATAAATGAATGTAATATAAATAAGAGAAATTGTAAACTTAAGAAAAAGGGTTGAAGTTATTTCTAAATAAAATTGGAAGAAATAAATGAAAATTAAAACGATAAACTGTTATATGAATGAAAAGAATCAAACAACAAATGTATGAATGAAATTAATAAGGATAAAACAAAAATTTGTTGTTTGTTTTGGGTTTTAGTTGTTTGGGTAAGGATACTTTAAATTTGTAAGAATGAATGAATAATTTATTTAGTTTTATCTAAGACTGTTGAGTAAATGACGCGCTAGCAGTTTATTTTTCATTCCGTACAATTTAAAAGTTTTGAACCCGAACAACTATTCGTTGTTTGATTGAATGATTGCTTTGTATTTGTGGTGTATGCTGTTGTGAAATTGATGGTTGTTGAATTGATTTGTTGTTAGTGATTAAAACCACTTAAATATTTCACTTTATATTAATGTTAAACCTTTAGATTTTATAAGTGAAATGCAGGTTATAGAAGCAATTGCTACTACTTTTGGTTCCATAAATTAAGCGTAAATTGCCCGACAAATAGGTACGTTTCGGATTACAATTATACAGCTATTTTATATATTTTCCCGTGCTGGGATATACTATTTTGGATATTATATGTGATATAATTGTTATATTTTGATATTTTATTTTCTCCCGAGCCTCTCCGTACAAACGAGACTATGCCAAAATTTTCCGTAAATTTTGGACTTAGAAATTTTTGAAAAGTGCTTTCCAAACTTTAGTAATTTGAGTATATAAAAAAAAGATTTAATTGTTATAAATTGGTATACGTTATTTTAATTAATTAATTTTGTAAATTATTGTTTTATAAATTTAATATTTTGAATAAGATGTATTGTCTATTTAATTTCTTAATTTTCTTTTTCCTTCTTTTCCTCTTTTCGGGGACGAAAAGTTTTGAGTGAGGGAGAGTGTAACGACCCGTAATTTTGACAATTAAAAATAGTAAATTTAAAAAGATTTTGTAGTTAAATGTGGAAGAAATTAAAATTTAAGATTTATAACTGGAATAATACTAAAATGAAATGCAACAATATTAATTAAAGCAAATTATTAACAATTTAGATGGAATTCCAATTAACTGAAATAGAGTAAGGTTATATTTGGTTATAAAGTGAACATAGGGAAAAAAATGTAAATATTGAATTCATTAATGAAATGATATACTGTTAATGGAAATTGAATGAAATTCGTGTTATGAAAGAAATGGTGACATTTGTTTGTAAGTAATAAACTTATAAATGTAATTAAAGGCTAAATGGTGCAACTATTATATATATTACATATTTATTTGGTCTATTAAATTTAATTGGATATAAATGTCAATTAATTCCTTTAATTAGTGAAATTAATGTATGTTTAATTGATAATGGTAAAAAGGTTGATTATATACAGTGTAACCAATGTAAATTTTTATCATAGTATGACCTTTGGTTTGAATAAAAGGATGGAAATCAGTTTACTCAAATTTATTGGAATTGGAAATTTTAATAAGTGAATTTATTACAATCAATGAAATAAAAGGTTGCGTAAATGAATGGTAAGATGAAATGGTAAAATATTATTGTAATGGAAGATATAACAATGTTGACTATGCATATAAGATAATAATTGATTTAATAAGAGAATGAAACCAAGATAAATTAATTAATTGAGACTTTAATTATAATTAATGTGTGAAATTGACCAAAGTTCAATAAAATGGAAATATAGTAGTTATTGCAAATAATGGATGGAAATTGGGGTATATTAACGTAATGAAATGTAGAATAAATGCAACTATGTTATTAGATCATAAGTTTGGACCATAAATAAAATTCTAAAAAAACAACAAAACTACAATGAAGCAATGAACTGGAAGGTTCTAACGCGTATTAGAATATAATTTAATAACAGGAATTGGAATACTAAATGTCAGTTTTAATGATGAGTTAAATGAATATTGATTGATAGAGAAAAAGATTTATTTAATATGTAATTTAATGCTTGTTGGAAATTGTAATTTTATGAACATGTTTGCTTGACTATAAATAAGGATTACAATGTTCACGTATTTATTTAATTGATTTCATCAATTAGGGTCTGTTTTGAAGTGGAAGATTAAAATTAATTGGAAATAAATTTATTAAAATCTTTCAATTGAAAAAGGAAAAGAAACAAAGTGCAATTAATAAAACTAATGTAAGAATGTTGTCATTATGAATGTACATTATTTGGAAATATAAGAATGGATTTAATATTGTATAAGTTGATCATTTTAGAATATAAGAATGTTTATATTTATGAATTGCAAGTAACGAATAGGCATATTAAGGAAAATAAAAGAATGTTGAGGAAATAAAGTGAACGTTTCCATTCTGAATATAAATATAACGTTGTAAAAAGAGAAAATTGAATTTTTAAAACAACATTTTACAGTAGTTAAATAGCAGGCATAGGTTGCACGGAAGTGATTTTATTACTAACCTTGAAATTTAAAATAAATTAAATAATTGATTTCATAATTACGTGTCGAGAAAAATGTTATTTTTAAATTTGAATTTTTAAATCATGGTTCATATTTTATTTATGTATCCGCAGTCCACGTTATGTAAATTGGTCTTTTTAAATTTAGTTATGTTGTGCTAATTAAATCTTTAATGAATGTCAAATTTGGTATGTTTGGGTTTAAAAAAAATTAATTGGATGAACAAATGTTTTGAAATTTGAATTCTAAAAGTTTGGTTATAGAGTAGA
Organism: Allium cepa; assembly: GCA_030765085.1. Classification (NCBI taxonomy): domain Eukaryota; kingdom Viridiplantae; phylum Streptophyta; class Magnoliopsida; order Asparagales; family Amaryllidaceae; genus Allium; species Allium cepa. The sequence goes on along the minus strand of CM060941.1, from coordinate 951,190,042 downwards.
GTTGGTCCATTCATTCCCTTTCTAATTAATAATTGTCACACTTTTTTTTTCATTGTTTCCTCATTTGTTCCATTGCTCATTTCCATTTACATGGTCTAAAACCTTTTCATTTCATGAACGTTACATACTTTTCATATTTTTAATTCTTTCTTTCCCCTCTTTTAATATCTAGCATTTTTATTGGGTTGTTCATACTTTTACTTTATTTCAATTCTTACTTTGTTTATATTTAGCTTTATTAGTTTTTCACTAGTTTCATTCCTCATTCTCATAGATTCATTTCATTTTTAAAAAAAATTCGTCTTCTATAGCTTCATTTTTGTCACTCTTCACCTTCCTCCTTCCTTTTTTCATGTTTCTTCTTCAAATACCTTCTCTCTCTATTTTTTTTCCAAAGCTTTTTTTCCTCTTTCTTCTTCTTATCTTCAAATCTTCTTCTTTTTCAAAGTTTCCTTTTTTTTTGTTCTTTTTCTTCTTTAATTTTTTTTTTCTCTTTTAAACCTTCTCTTCTTTCCTTGTCTTTTTCTTCAAATCCTGATTTATATAATCTTCTCTTCAAAACTTTCTAAAAATATATATTAAGATAGCAAGGAAACAAAACAAAATGAGAAAGTAGTTGCAGATCCAAATTTGGCGAGGCAAAAGGGTACGCAATACTAAAAATTCCATTTCAAGTTAAATAAAATATATGATGTGATATATAATTTCTTTTTTCTTTTGTGAAATTTCAATCACCATTTATACGTATAACTTTCTCCTACGAACTCAGTTTCACACGCGCTTTTCTCCGCTTGGCTCGTATTGGAATTCCATACATTTAGACGCTGGTTTGAACGAATTCTGAGACCGTTGAATTTTGAGTTTAAATCGGATTTAAATTCGATTTAGATCCCAAAGGTGAGTGTTTTCACCCACTCACAATTTCTAAAATTTCCTATGTCTTTTAAATTGATTTTAGATATGAGTAGAAATTTATTTATGACTGTTTGGCATGTTTTATTCATCATCTTTGTTAAATCGCATTTATTTAATATAACTGTTGATTAATTTTATTATTGCATATAAATTGACAGTTAAATTTATTTATTTTTCATATAAACTGATAGTTGAAGGTTAATAAATTTATTTTGAATATAAACTGTTAGTTAATAACTGTCATTTATTTCCTATTATATTGTATATGCCATATATTGATGCTTGTTTAAATTGATGATGATTGAAATAAATTGATGAGGATTATTGTAACGACCCCGGATTTTTAGTAATAAAAATTTGAATATTTAATTAATTTTAAATATTAATAAGTGAAATTTATAAGTCAAATAAATTTTATTTTGAATAATTGGATTTAATTGAAGAATTAAATCGATAATTTAATATGTTAAATTATGGAAATAATTGAAAATTGAGTTAAATATGATTGAAAATGATTTGTAAAATTTTATTTTATCATATTGAAGTTAGAACGATATTTTAGAACTTTTAAAATCGAATTAAAAGTTAATTTGTGAAAATTGAATATTTTAATATTAAATCGACTAGTGAAAATAGTCAATTTTTGAACAGTCTCAGAATTGGACGAAACTATTTCATTGGATCCGTAATAGTTAGTTATTACCGGATTTCAATTTTCGTAGCAATCGGAGTTATCGTCTGATCGTGGCAGCTCGAAACGCATCGAATTATTTTTAATATTAATTTGGCGAGTTAAAATAGCCATTTTTCAAAAAGTCTCGGATTTTGACGAAACTAGTTTCATCGGATCCGTAATGTGATATAATTGTAAGGTTTCAAATTTCGTGTCAATTGGATTTACCGTTTGTCCGGTGCAAGCTAAAACGCCTAGAAAATCGTTTAAATCAGTTTAATTTAAATTGAACGTTTATTGCCATATCTCGCACAGATGACCGAATTAGCTTCCGAAACATGTTCCATTGTGTCCGAAACGCGGGGTAAACCCTAGAAACGCTGGTCACCGCGCGTAAATCGGAGTTCGAAAATTCCGGAATGAATAGGGTCGTTCAAACTTCTATAAATAGGGCCTTTATTCACAAATTTATTTAACCTAACCCTAATTCTTCAAGAGCCGCCACCCCTTTCACCTATGGCTGAAAAGCACCCATCTTCTCCTCCAATTATCTTCCAATCCGTAAATATTTAGCCAAAGTCTTCAACTACAAGAATGTAGAGGGTGGAGAGACGAGTATATCCAACGGTGGAGATCGCAATTGGAGCTACGGATCATCCTCAAATGGGCCGCGTTCGTGTGCGTTTTTGGCACGAATTCCCACGTAAATTGAGGGCCGAGCTTCGCAAGCCTCTGGGCGGTGGTGGAGTGAGGGACGAGCTTTCTAATGGCGTCACCTGATCGAATTTTAATCGAGCGAGGAAGTTGCAACATCAAACCCTAATTATTGAGGATGGGTTCATGTGTCGGCCTGGGGAGTTCGCGTGGGGGGGAAGATGAAGACGCACGGCTGTGATGTTGCAGGGGAAAGATCCAATGGCCTAGGTTAAAAAAATTAAAGTAAATGTTGTAAATTAGTTATTAAAAATTAGTATAAAACTTGTTAAATCCATATCTTTTTCATACGAGGTCGAAAACACGCGAAACCAGAAGCGTTGGTATCGTATGGATGAGCACTACGCTATGGAATTGGATTGGAGTCGTTTGGAATTAGTGAGAATTTCGGGTAAAATTAAACGTCCGTTTAATTTTATTCGAAATAAATCGCTAAAACGAAATTGAAATCAAGGTGAGAACTTCTCACTCAATCGAATCAGTTTCGATTTTATTTTAAATAGTTAGATTTAAAACATTTGAATGCATGTTTGAATGATAATTGATATCTATTGATTGTTAAAATAGACATTATGCGCCGTTAGTAAGCGGATGTTATTTATTAAAAACATATACCGCGAATATTTCGTAAACAGTGAAATTGGTATTATATATATAATAGCAATATATATATATATTGGCATATGAATATATTGCAGTTATTGATCTCCCGCATTGTATAGCGGATGAGACCCTATTGCGCCGTCTATTAAGCGGATAATATTTAAAATCCCATATACCGCGATAATTTCGTACTGGAGCGAAATTGGTATTGTGCTAATGTTTGTCGATGCAGGAAAACAGGTTGGAGGGATCCAACTGGATTCCTCAACAGTATTTATTTGATTTCAGATATTTTGATATTTGATGGATTATCATATCGATATATGATATCGTTGTTGTCGTGATTGACTATTTGGTATGTAGCATCATTGGACCAAATTTTGGAACTTTAAAATGATTTTTAAAGTGATTTTTGAAAATATACTATATGTTTGGAATTGATTCATTTTAAATAAATAAACGATATAATTTTTAATGTTATAAAAATTATATTTTTGAGAAATATAGTTAAAAACTGATTTTTGAAAATATGGGGTTAATGATTTTATAAAATAGTTAAATTGGGATTTTAGAATTTATTGTAAAAAGTTTAAAATAGGATTTATAAAATTTGATTATTTTATAAATCAAAATGGTGAAATTATAAAGGAGTTTAAAGACGTTTTAAAATAATAGTATAAATTGATTTATATAAGAGATTTGTAAATTTATATTTATAAATTAAAATATTTGAATTATAAAACGAGTTTTTATAAGTGTTAGAATGAATTGTGAATGAATTTCATAAATGAATGAAATTTATAGAATTATAAACGGTGAAGTTATAAATGGAATTTTATAAGCAGTAGGTTTATAAAATTTGTAACGTTATTAAAATAATGGTTTTGGATAAATAAATGAATCTTATAAGTTATAAGATTTATAATTATGAAGTTCAAAGGAACGATTTTGCAAATAAATAAATTATAAGTATTTAACTTATAATATGAACCTTTGGTATATAATTGAGTTATAAATTGAATAGGTTAATAAAGGAATTTATAAAAGGAAGTAGTTATAAAATAAATAGAAATGGAATTTATAAACGTTGTTCTATAAATCCGCAAACGACTTATTTTGATAAGTAAATTGTTGAAACCTATTAATGGAGTTATATTCACGTTTTTGACTGTGAATAATCCCTTGAAATAAAATGAATAAAAGGATGAAATTTGTTAACAAAGTATATTCACGTTTTTGAATAGTGAATAATATGTTAAAGAAAATGTTTAGGATGTGATATTTTAAACAGAATTAAAACGATCTAACGATGTTTTAAAATGTGTTGAGATTCGAAACCATAGATTTCAACATTTATTGTTGAAATAGACGTTTTCGAGAAATAGAAGGAAATGGTGGACTATAACACTGTTGTTATAGTAAATGATTTCCGAAAGGAAATGTTTTGTATAGTATTGGGATTTATATATCTATTTTAATTTCGAATCCCTATACTAGTGATTTTGGGTTGTCGTAACGATGTTTTGCGCAACATTCGTTTTGGCCCAAATAAATATGTTTAAGAGAATGATTTCCTTAAAGAATGAAATATATACTTAATCTCGATTTAAGTATATTGAATATTTTCCAAGTGTTGAAAATAAATGGATTGAAAATTACTTAATAAGTAAGTATGGAAATGTTTTCCAATATAAAGTGAATATTTTGAGTATTTATCTTTTTGAAGATAAATTGAAATGAATAATTGAAATCGTATATGCATAGATATTTTGAAATATAAATTCACTATGGAATTTATAAAAGAAAGAGGAATTTGTTTAAAAATAAATATTGATTTATTTTTGAAGTGTGAAAATTATATCTTGTAAAGATATTTTTGGAAAATAAATAATTTGGAAAATTATTTGGAATCTGGTGATGTTGTGCATATCCATTGATAGTTCAATAACCGACTATCAATATTTACCTTTGAATAGGTATTTGCTGTGATTTGCTGAATTTGAACGCACACTTATTTTTAAATTATTGCGCTCGTTATTCGGATTACCCATTCCGAATAGTGATACGACGTAATGGATAGCATTGAAGATCGGTGTTGAAGACCGGATATTTGTGAGAGCGATAGGATGACCTATCGATTGTCTCTGCACTGAGTTGCAACGGTATAGAGACTCCCTAAGTGATGGGAAATCCGATCAGGATTGTGGATATCCGGATTGCAAGGAATTCTTTGTAAGTGCCTTCGGTTCTGTTCGATCCCGGGACAGACTTGTATGGATTGTATGTCTGACATTACAAATTGAGATATAAATCCAATTTCTTTCAAATATATTTCTGTTGGTGGCGGAGAATTTATTCTCTTAGCTTAACACCCTTCTCTAAGACGTACGAGCTCAGAGGTTATGTAGTTGAATGTTATCAGCGATATATTCCCAATTTGGTAATGTGACATGCTGAGTGTTGCTGTGAAATGATCATTGTGTTGATTATTTGTGATAGGATCATTTATTTGATCGTCTATCTTGGTGATCATCTCTATGATCATTTGTTGACCCAAAGCATGGCTTTTGTATAAAGTATGTTTTTGTGGACGTGACTTCGTCGAGCCTCACACCCCGGAATGGTCAAAACAGGAAAGATGCGGCAAGGTTATGAGGGGTAGCGCCCTTTAGGGTATGTGCATTTCCTTCTGGAAAAGGGTGGTATCATGGTATGGAGCCCAGATACTTACTCATGTTGAAAACACTTTATGATTGTGTGAATTGATTACGAGCGCTCGGTTAAAGGTCCCAAAGGACCGGGGGATGGCATACCCGGTTAGTTGTTACTCAGTTAGGGGTAACCCGGCCTTGTGTTGGCAGAGATCTGGTTTGGTTCTCGGGGATGTCCTTCCAGAGGCATTCTCATGTGGCAATGGAAAGTTCCTTGGCCTGACCATTCGTTGGAAATCCAAAGAAACAATACGAGACTTGTACGGTTTTAGTTGTATAACCTGCTATGGAATGTGGCGGTAACCTGCTATTGAACATAGTAGCTATAGTAGGCATAGTTCGAAATGTCTATGTTGGCTAAGATTTATATTCTACTTTCGAAATGAATTTTTCCTACACTACGCACTAGTAATAATATCAAATGTTCTTTTTAATACGTATCAAGCATCTTTGACTATCATAAGGAGAAATCTCCTCCGATTCTGCATTTGCATTGTGTGTGTGTGCGGGAGGCCTTATGGTAGTCTCATTTTTAAAAGCATTGCGAATTGACTTTAAAAATATTCCTCTATTTTGATTTTAAAGATAAATAAACTGTTTTGAGTTCTCACACCAGTCACATGACTGACTTAGAGTTTATTGTTTTCCTTCCTAAACTCTGGGTGCCTACCAATTTCTACACTGGCAGTCAAGAGTTAAGGTTTATCAGGATATTATGGATATTCTGGAATTGCTGGAGGCAAGCTGGATGGCATGGCGTATTACTAGTATATAGTATTTCTTTTCCGCTGTTTGTTGTCGTTGTTGTACACTCTGATGATATGATGTAGTGTAATGTGATGTAATGTAATAACTGATATAGTTCTTTGTTTCAAGATTATTCATTTATCTATTATATGTTGTTCCGCTGCGAATTGTGAGATTCTGATATTGTTCTGTTATTTGTTTCTGTTCCGTTCTATTTTCTTTCATCTCTATTTTTCTATCTTCTTCTCTCTTCTTCTACCTTTTCCTTTTCTTAAACCATAACATTTCGGGTTTTCGGCCTTCGATTTCTCGGCAGTCGATAAAGTGAGTATCGATGTTGAATTTTCGAAAGTTGAAAATTTTCGAGACGTCACAGGTGGTATCAGAGCATATGGTTAAGCGACAACCATGGTTCTGTTGGGTATTACTCATTAGAGATAGAGTCAGTAGTACTCTAGAATGAGTTTGAGTGTAATAATAGCTATGAGAGCGTATTTGTTAGTGAATATATAAAATTGTTTAATATTGTGATGATTGGTTTATTGAGTGGCATATGAACCTTCGTCAGCGCGGTCTCGACAACTATGCCGAAGGGGTTTATAAACATTTGAATAGAACAATTCGACACAGTATTGTTTTAAATTGGGTAAATGAAATAATTTTACCTTGATTATATTTTTATGTATAAAGGAATAAATTTTTAGAATTATTAAAGTGTATATAAGTGGATTGTTTAGATGTTTGAATAATCTAAATAAGAGAATAATTGTATAAACAAATGAATTATAAGAATTGAATTATAATTAAAGTGATTTACAATTGTGAAATAAACTTATATATATAAGAAGTGAAACTATATGAATTTAACTTAAGTGATGTTGAATGAAGTTGATTTCGGTATCAAAGTAAATTAATAAAGTTAAGTGATAGATATGAACTTAAGTTATGTAAATGAAATTCAACTTTAGTAATTGAATTGAATATGGATTAAATGTTAAATCAATTGAATGTGAATTAAGTCGATATGAAATAATGAATGCAGGTGTAAATTCATTAAAATTTAATGTTATTAGAAGTTGAATAATTGAATGAAGATCAATTTAATTTAACCAATTGAAAGTGAATGTGTTAAACCAAATTGAATGAATATAAGCAAAGGAATTTGGTTGTAATTGATATACATTGGTTGTTATATAATTATTAGTTGATTGTATATAATTCATTAAGTATTAATGAAATTGAAAGCTAAAGTAACTGGAATTCAATTGGAAGTTAAATGAATCTTAAGTAGAATTGAATTTGATTTGGAAGTGAACCAACTTGAATATGATTAGTGAATATAAACTAATTGAAAATGAATGTTAGTAAAAACATCCACTGTTAATGAATCAAATGTGATTTAAATTGAAAACCCATTTCATTGAATATTAATGAGGATATGAATGAATATTTATTGGTTATGAATGTTAGTTGGTTGATGGTAGAATTTATTGCTTTTACTGCATTTGCTATGTTGGCATGTATAGTTATTATGTTGCTATATGATGTATATTGAGATTATTTGTCTATATGCATGATTCTCATGTTGTTTGTTGAGTGTTTAGAAGGTGCGGATCGCGTTTTCTTCGCATTTGGAGCTCGCTTTCGCGCTATATTAGCCGTATATGCTTGCTAATAAAATATAAGGTACATATCTCAGATTACATACCGTACTTTTATACATTTTTTCCCTGCGGGATGCCTCATTACTTGATGAGATGTATATTTGTGATATATATACTGTCATTTTTTTTCGGATCGAGCCGCGCAAAGGAGACTGTGGCGAATTTTTTCGGAAATTTAAGGCGTTAGAAAAAATTTGAGAAAATTGGAAAATTGTGAAAACTTTAACTTTGATTTGGGATTGAAAGTTAAACAATAGTAATTGTTTTTGAAAAGATAACTAAGTATGATTTGAAAACTTAGTAAAGTTATTGTAAGAAGTTTAACTATGGATTTTGGGAAAGTTAATAAATTCTATAACTTTTCTGACTTGTTAATTTCGAGGACGAAATTCTTTTAAGGGGGGAAGTATGTAACGACCCCGGATTTTTAGTAATAAAAATTTGAATATTTAATTAATTTTAAATATTAATAAGTGAAATTTATAAGTCAAATAAATTTTATTTTGAATAATTGGATTTAATTGAAGAATTAAATCAATAATTTAATATGTTAAATTATGGAAATAATTGAAAATTGAGTTAAATATGATTGAAAATGATTTGTAAAATTTTCTTTTATCATATTGAAGTTAGAACGATATTTTAGAACTTTTAAAATCGAATTAAAAGTTAATTTGTGAAAATTGAATATTTTAATATTAAATCGACTAGTGAAAATAGTCAATTTTTGAACAGTCTCAGAATTGGACGAAACTAGTTCCATTAGATCCGTAATAGTTAGTTATTACCGATTTCAATTTTCGTAGCAATCGGAGTTATCGTCTGATCGTGGCAGCTCGAAACGCATCGAATTATTTTTAATATTAATTTGGCGAGTTAAAATAGCCATTTTTCAAAAAGTCTCGAATTTCGACGAAACCAGTTTCATCGGATCCGTAATGTGATATTATTGTAAGGTTTCAAATTTCGTGTCAATTGGATTTACCGTTTGTCCGGTGCAAGCTAAAACGCCTAGAAAATCGTTTAAATCGGTTTAATTTAAATTGAACGTTTATTGCCATATCTCACACAGATGACCGAATTAGCTTCCGAAACCTGTTCCATTGTGTCCGGAACGCGGGGTAAACCCTAGAAACGCTGGTCACCGCGCGTAAATCGGAGTTCGAAAATTCCGGAATGAATAGGGTCGTTCAAACTTCTATAAATAGGGCCTTTATTCACAAATTTATTTAACCTAACCCTAATTCTTCAGGAGCCGCCACCCCTTTCACCTATGGCCAAAAAGCACCCATCTTCTCCTCCAATTATCTTCCAATCCGTAAATATTTAGCCAAAGTCTTCAACTACAAGAACGTAGAGGGTGGAGAGACGAGTATATCCAACGGTGGAGATCGCAATTGGAGCTACGGATCATCCTCAAATGGGCCGCGTTCGTGTGCGTTTTAGGCATGAATTCCCACGTAAATTGAGGGCCGAGCTTCGCAAGCCTCTGGGCGGTGGTGGAGTGAGGGACGAGCTTTCTAATGGCGTCACCTGATCGAATTTTAATCGAGCGAGGAAGTTGCAACATTAAACCCTAATTATTGAGGATGGGTTCATGTGTCGGCCTGGGGAGTTCGCGTGGGGGGGAAGATGAAGACGCACGGCTGTATGTTGCAGGGGGAAGATCCAATGGCCTAGGTTAAAAAAATTAAAGTAAATGTTGTAAATTAGTTATTAAAAATTAGTATAAAACTTGTAAAATCCATATCTTTTTCATACGAGGTCGAAAACGCGCGAAACCAGAAGCGTTGGAATCGTATGGACGAGCACTACACTATGGAATTGGATTGGAGTCGTCTGGAGTTAGTGAGAATTTCAGGTAATTAAACGTCCGTTTAATTTTATTCGAAATAAATCGCTAAAACGAAATTGAAATCAAGGTGAGAACTTCTCACTCAATCGAATCAGTTTCGATTTTATTTTAAATAGTTAGATTTAAAATATTTGAATGCATGTTTGAATGATGATTAATATCTATTGATTGTTAAAATAGACATTATGCGCCGTTAGTAAGCGGATGTTATTTATTAAAAACATATACCGCGAATATTTCATAAATAGTGAAATTGGTATTATATATATAATAGCAATATATATATATATATTGGCATATGTATATATTGCAGTTATTGATTTCCCGCATTGTATAGCGGATGAGACCCTATTGCGCCGTCTATTAAGCGGATAATATTTAAAATCCCATATACCGCGATAATTTCGTACTGGAGCGAAATTGGTATTGTGCTAATGTTTGTGGATGCAGGAAAACAGGTTGGAGGGATCCAACTGGATTCCTCAACAGTATTTATTTGATTTCAGATATTTTGATATTTGATGGATTATCATATCGATATATGATATCATTGTTGTCGTGATTGACTATTTGGTATGTAGCATCATTGGACCAAATTTTGGAACTTTAAAATGATTTTTAAAGTGATTTTTGAAAATATACTATATGTTTGGAATTGATTCATTTTAAATAAATAAACGATATAATTTTTAATGTTATAAAAATTATATTTTTGAGAAATATAGTTAAAAACTGATTTTTGAAAATATGGGGTTAATGATTTTATAAAATAGTTAAATTGGGATTTTAGAATTTATTGTAAAAAGTTTAAAAATAGGATTTATAAAATTTGATTATTTTATAAATCAAAATGGTGAAATTATAAAGGAGTTTAAAGACGTTTTAAAATAATAGTATAAATTGATTTATATAAGAGATTTGTAAATTTATATTTATAAATTAAAATATTTGAATTATAAAATGAGTTTTTATAAGTGTTAGAATGAATTGTGAATGAATTTCATAAATGAATGAAATTTATAGAATTATAAACGGTGAAGTTATAAATGGAATTTTATAAGCAGTAGGTTTATAAAATTTGTAACGTTATTAAAATAATGGTTTTGGATAAATAAATGAATCTTATAAGTTATAAGATTTATAATTATGAAGTTCAAAGGAACGATTTTGCAAATAAATAAATTATAAGTATTTAACTTATAATATGAACCTTTGGTATATAATTGAGTTATAAATTGAATAGGTTAATAAAGGAATTTATAAAAGGAAGTAGTTATAAAATAAATAGAAATGGAATTTATAAACGTTGTTCTATAAATCCGCAAACGACTCATTTTGATAAGTAAATTGTTGAAACCTATTAATGGAGTTATATTCACGTTTTTGACTGTGAATAATCCTTTGAAATAAAATGAATAAAAGGATGAAATTTGTTAACAAAGTATATTCACGTTTTTGAATAGTGAATAATATGTTAAAGAAAATGTTTAGGATGTGATATTTTAAACAGAATTAAAACGATCTAACGATGTTTTAAAATGTGTTGAGATTCGAAACCATAGATTTCAACATTTATTGTTGAAATAGACGTTTTTGAGAATGGTGGACTATAACTCTGTTGTTATAGTAAATGATTTCCGAAAGGAAATGTTTTGTATAGTATTGGGATTTATATATCTATTTTAATTTCGAATCCCTATACATGTTTTACGCAACATTCGTTTTGGCCCAAATAAATATGTTTAAGAGAATGATTTCCTTAAAGAATGAAATATATACTTAATCTCGATTTAAGTATATTGAATATTTTCCAAGTGTTGAAAATAAATGGATTGAAAATTACTTAATAAGTAAGTATGGAAATGTTTTCCAATATAAAGTGAATATTTTGAGAATTTATCTTTTTGAAGATAAATTGAAATGAATAATTGAAATCGTATATGCATAGATATTTTGAAATATAAATTCACTATGGAATTTATAAAAGAAAGGGGAATTTTTTTCAAAATAAAGATTGATTTATTTTTGAAGTGTGAAAATTATATCTTGTAAAGATATTTTTGGGAAATAAATAATTTGGAAAATTATTTGGAATCTGGTGATGTTGTGCATATCCATTGATAGTTCAATAACCGACTATCAATATTTACCTTTGAATAGGTATTTGTTGTGATTTGCTGAATTTGAACGCACACTTATTTTTAAATTATTGCGCTCGTTATTCGGATTACCCATTCCGAATAGTGATACGACGTAATGGATAGCATTGAAGATCGGTGTTGAAGACCGGATATTTGTGAGAGCGATAGGATGACCTATCGATTGTCTCTGCACTGAGTTGCAATGGTATAGAGACTCCCTAAGTGATGGGAAATCCGATCAGGATTGTGGATATCCGGATTGCAAGGACTTCTTTGTAAGTGCCTTCAGTTCTGTTCGAGCCCGGGACAGACTTGTATGGATTGTATGTCTGACATTACAAATTGAGATATAAAGCCGATTTCTTTCGAATATATTTCTGTTGGTGGCGGAGAATTTATTCTCTTAGCTTAACACCCTTCTCTGAGACGTACGAGCTCAGAGGTTATGTAGTTGAATGTTATCAGCGATATATTCCCAATTTGGTAATGTGACATGCTGAGTGTTGCTGTGAAATGATCATTGTGTTGATTATTTGTGATAGGATCATTTATTTGATCGTCTATCTTGGTGATCATCTCTACGATCATTTGTTGACCCAAAGCATGGCTTTTGTATAAAGTATGTTTTTTTGGACGTGACTTCGTCGAGCCTCAGACCCCGGAATGGTCAAAAAAGGAAAGATGCGGCAAGGTTATGAGGGGTAGCGCCCTTTAGGGTATGTGCATTTCCTTCTGGAAAAGGGTGGTATCATGGTATGGAGCCCAGATACTTACTCATGTTGAAAACACTTTATGATTGTGTGAATTGATTACGAGCGCTCGGTTAAAGGTCCCAAAGGACCGGGGGATGGCATACTCGGTCAGTTGTTACTCAGTTAGGGGTAACCCAACCTTGTGTTGGCAGAGATCCGGTTTGGTTCTCGGAGATGTCCTTCCAGAGGCATTCTCATGTGGCAATGGGAATTTCCTTGGCCTGACCATTCGTTGGAAATCCAAAGAAACAATACGAGACTTGTACGGTTTTAGTTGTATAACCTGCTATGGAATGTGGCGGTAACCTGCTATTGAACATAGTAGCTATAGTAGGCATAGTTCGAAATGTCTATGTTGGCTAAGATTTATATTCTACTTTCGAAATGAATTTTTCCTACACTACGCACTAGTAATAATATCAAATGTTCTTTTTAATACGTATCAAGCATCTTTGACTATCATAAGGAGAAATCTCCTCCGATTCTGCGTTTGCATTATGTGTGTGTGCGGGAGGCCTTATGGTAGTCTCATTTTTAAAAGCATTGCGAATTGACTTTAAAAATATTCCTCTATTTTGATTTTAAAGATAAATAAACTGTTTTGAGTTCTCACACCAGTCACATGACTGACTCGGAGTTTATTGTTTTCCTTCCTAAACTCTGGGTGCCCACCAATTTCTACACGGGCAGTCAAGAGTTAAGGTTTATCAGGATATTCTAGATATTCTGGAATTGCTGGAGGCAAGCTGGATGGCATGGCGTATTACTAGTATATAGTATTTCTTTTCCGCTGTTTGTTGTCGTTGTTGTACACTCTGATGATATGATGTAATGTAATGTGATGTAATATAATAACTGATATAGTTCTTTGTTTAAAGATTATTCATTTATCTATTATATGTTGTTCCGCTGCGAATTGTGAGATTCTGATATTGTTCTGTTATTTGTTTCTGTTCCGTTCTATTTTCTTTCCTCTCTATTTTTCTATCTTCTTCTCTCTTCTTCTACCTTTTCCTTTTCTTAAACCATAACATTTCGGGTTTCCGGCCTTCGATTTATCGGCAGTCGATAAAGTGAGTATCGATGTTGAATTTTCGAAAGTCGAAAATTTTCGAGACGTCACAATTATATTTAATGATCGATGATTGATGTTTGGTGAATGGATGATGTGTACTGTATTTTAAAATCTGCAAGTTATCATGTATTTCATTCATTCGGGATTGCGGTTTGAAATGATATACACATCATTTTTTTATTTTTAAATTGCGGATTAAAATGATAAATATCCGTATCACTTGACCATAGGATAGAAAATTATATACAGGCACCGCGGTATATATATATAAATTATTTTTGAAATGATTTTTCTATGGTTTGGATAGGATACGGTTAATAAATATAGATTTTGATATTATATAAAATCTTATTTTATATATACATCTACAGTTAAAGTATTGAAGATATGCTATGTATGGATTTGTTAAATAAAATAGATAAGTTGAATGACGGGGTTTGATTATTTTATATTATATGGTTAAGTACATGTTAAGATATTGAAATTACATATAATTTTAAAGGATTTAAATTAATTAAGAATTGGAGTTAAATTGGAAAATTTATCTGGAATTTAGCTTAATTAAGAAGTTAACTTCATAAGTTGATGTAAAATTTATTAACTTGAAATTTTAAAAAGGGTATGATATTTATAACTGAATTCTATTCAAGGTGAATTAAGTGAATATTTCTAGTATAAAAATTTAAGGAAATTTTCCTTTTTAAGTAAGTTTGATTTTTACTTAAATGATTACGGGTTTATTATGCAATTATTATTTCAAACTAAATAGTAGGACTTTAAATTGGTGAAATAGAAATTTCTAACCTTAGTTCCAATTGTTTAATATTCAAAGTTTGAAATATACTGAAACTGAAGTGGTTTATTTAAACTAAAAGCGATTTTAAAATTTATGGATTTTGACTTAATCTTAAGTGAAATAAATTGTAAGTCGTGGAAATTATTTTTTTTTATAAAGAAATTTTGAATCCAAACTATTGATGCTATATACTGTTTGAATATCCAAACCATTTAAGTTTTAGAAATTATGGTTTGACGCTATGAATTTTCGAAGTATTATAGTTTGAAAGTTATAATTCAATGTTTGGTTTACGATTATTATAAGTTTGAAAACAATATGATTTTGGAAAAGAAATATATATTTGAAATAAAATGATATTATATTAATTTGGGTTTTTATAAAAATAATATCAAATGAGTTTGTTTTGGGAAGAAAATGATATCTATTTATGGATTTTGAAATGGATAATTATATTCTGGTTTTGATAGTATAATTAATTTTTAAATGACCGCGGTGTTATAATAACGTTTAGTTGTTGAAGAGACGGGGATCGGAAGTTGTCATACTCTCTGCCAACTCCAAAAACCACTTTAACAACCATGTACGCGGTGGAGATTCCATAATGAAGTAGGTTGGTGGCGGCGTTTCCTGTAAGGTAAATACGTGGACCCAACTCCCGTGAGTTGGCATAAGGTAGCTAAAACAGGAGCGATTGACGGGTTAATAAGGTAGCACTTTTGATCGGACATTTCCCTTCGATATTATACTTTGACTCTTGGATTGATTCGGTGGCCACTTTTGATTTTATTTGGGGTGTGGCTCGAGGTGGGCGGTAGTTGCGTGCTACGCGTTACCACCGACCCGAAAGCGTAATTGGTGTATATCTACCCTGGCATTGCCTAGTTGTGCCGTGTCACCTACCCTATCGCGCCTTGTACGAGTTTGGATTTCTCCCGTAGCCCGTGTGGTATCCTCTGGTGGCTTCCCGACCAGGAGGGACTATGATATTGGATGGACTACTGGGACTATTACGTGTTAAGGGCCATATGGGTAACCCCTTAATGCTAAGAAAAAAGTAAGTTTATTTTACAATTAGATACTATTATAATAGCGAAATATACTACATAGTAAATAGTTTAACGGATCCTTAGGAGATGTAAATCCCGAGAATCTCTTGAGTTACTGCACTCATATTTATTCCTGTTGATTTAACTTACATAAGATCTTTTAGTTCTAACTCGAGTGTTTTGTCTTTTCAATTCGCTCGGGTCAGTCCGAGCGTTTCAGGATTTGAAGATTTAGCTTTGAAGGACGAAGACGAAGATTCGTATTATTATTATTTATTCTATTGCACTACACTCATACTATTCCGCTGCTGGTATGTGTAACTCTGATATGTATTACGTAAATATAATCAAATGTTTTTGTAAAATAGTTTCATGAATGTATATTTGATTATTATATTTTATCCTTCCGCTGTGAGATTCTGTTTTGTTTTTTTCTTTTTGTTTTTTTTTCTTGTTTTTCTTATTTACCCCATAACAATCCGCCCTTGCGTATGCTTTGAATTGGCACGTGTGTCGATTTAAAGCGTGCGAAAAAGCGGGACATTACAGGCAAGGATACCACACTCACGGTGCTACCTCGAGTCAGTCCAACTAGGATAGATGCTATCTCTATCAGGTATAGCACTCATTAATTGGTTTAGAATATTTAATAAGTTCACAAGTGTATATATGACCGTAATCCCACCTAACTGTCGTTATCGCAATGTTACTAAGAGTTTAATATATTCAAATTCCAATCTTATAGCAATCCCACCTAATTATCGTTAATCTGGTGTCATTAATGGGTTTACCACATTTCACCATTTTATATATGATAATATTCCCACCTAACTATAACATACCTAGTGTTACTAAGGCTTGCAAATTTTGGACAAAATGCATAACATATAGGATCAACCATTCATAACTATATAAAATAATTGCATATTACGTAGCATATGCACATACTAAATCCATTATGGTGACTAATTTTAAAGCATTTCTAGTGGTAGCATGGTTACTATCCACCAAATAAAATAAGTGCTAATAAATTTCTTTATTAACCCCAAATATCCAAGATAAGGCAAGTCTACTTCAAATAAAGGCTTAATTAGTCTTGTGCAAAGCTTGAGAGAAGTATGCAAGATAAAGTCCAAGTCCAAGCCTGATAAAATGAAGTATGCATGTACATAGCATAAGTTTAATGATTGGTCAAATATCTTCATTTCAATTGAAGTGTACAACGCAATGTTTATTGTCTAATCTTTATATGAAAAAAGTAAAAAAGGTAAAATAAGCTATACAAAGTCCTCAATTTTATTTAAGGTTTACAACTTGAAAATGTAAGAAATAAGATGAGAAAAATTCCTCCCTCACATAAAGCCACGAGGTCCATATTTATAGGCGTGGTAGTAGGCGGTACAGCTATATGTATCCTTTGATATATTTTGTGAATTGCTGACATTCGATATTCCATTATATTGCTAACATTCGACATCCTTTGTTGCACTAATGGCATTCAGCATTCGTATTCATATTGATGACATTCGACTTCTCTCTTCATATTGATGACATTCAACAACCCTCTTCATATTGATGATATTTAGATTTCTTCTTTATACAAATGACATTCGACATCCCTCTTCGTATTGATGACATTCGACATCACTCTTCATATTGATGATTCAAAATCCTTCTTCATACTAATGATATGTGGCATCCTCCATAACTGAAGACATTCGATGTTATATATGTCCTTTGAAGTTCGACATCCTTTGCTACTTGTAAAGCTTAAGACCACAAAGCCTCTTTTGAATTCTTTAAAACAGTTATAATTGTAAAGGCTCAATATCTATTGCTTGTTTCATAGAGTCCTGATATATACTCCTCGTGACTACATATTTGATATCTTTTAATGATGTGGCATCCCTCTTTATTCTTTATTATATTAGCACTTTATGTTGTAGTCTTTCAGCAACTCCCTTTGATTGCCTTCAAGTTCGATATCCTGTACCATAGTATCTTGGCACCTATTGATATTCGACACCACTTTGGGCTTGTTATATGCTTGGTATCTTTAGAAATTGTTTAGGACACAATATCTCTTACTCCTTACATGCTCGAAAACTTTCATAGTTGCTGAAGTTTGATACTTCTTCTTTCTTCATTCAAGCTTATAACACTTATAGCTCAACATACTTAGAGATTCGATACCTTAATGTGATATCTTTTCTATTGTTATGATTCGATAACCGTCTTACTATGCTCATGTTCGATGCCTTCTGGGCTTGCCAACTACTTGGAATTCAATACCTTCACAGACTTGCCATCCCTTCATACATTCAACACCTTTGGTTATAGAGGATAGACATCTTTCGAATGTTGCTCAAAGTTCGATACCTCTTATTGAATGCTTAATTGCTTTTCCTACTTCACACTCAGCAACTTGAATTTTGGTATGTTATTCCTTGGTGTTCGACACCTTTATTTGTAGTAATATTTGCCCCATATGAAGAAAAAAAGTATTATGCTTTAGTATAATGTTGACTTTTCAAGTTGGTGCGACCATTACCACCTATTGGAATTCCATTCCAACCTTGCATATTCATTCAAACTAAGATCAACGCTTCTCATTGCAACCATTTTTCTTCTATAAATACATGTCTTCTTCTTCTTTAATCTTTTACCTTAAAGTTATTCTAGAAACAACAATTTTAGCTTTCCATTTGAATTAAAGATTTTCAATTTTCACAGTGCTCGAGCCTATTTCAAGGTTTGACAAAGAGGGGGTTTTAATTTGTGAGATTAAGGTTTAATCAAATGTGTGTTTTTATGATTATGAAAAGATTAGTGTTTGAATTGAAGTGTTGATTTGTATGTTCTTTACTGACTGATGGAAGTTCGATAATACTATGAATTCAATTTTTTTTCTAGAAACTCGATAATTTTTTAGAATTTTGAGTATGATAAAATTGATATCCATTTAAAATTTCGACACGCAATTAAGAATTTGATTAATTGTTAAAAACTTGACATCATCTTTAAAGTCCGACAACTTGCCACTAATTACTCCTTAGTTTTCGAATTTGTTAACCTTTTGATATTCAACATCTAATTTTATGTTCGATACCATTTTAAGGTTCCACCCACTAGTTATAATTTCAACAATCAGTTAGATATACGGTATCTATCTAGGAACTCGATAACTGGTTATAAGCTTGACAACTATTTGCAAGATTGTAGTTTTAAGACAAAACCAGGTAACTTCATAGTGTGCCGCTATCGCTTTATAAATTCACCAACTAATTAGAGAACCATTATATAGGTTACAAATTTTATATCTTATTTAGGTTCGACGCCATACTATAGATTCATAAATAGTTATACTTATGAACTGTTTATGTGCGTGACACCTTACAATCTTGATAGTCGGTGGAACAATTTCTAAATTATTCTAAACTCACTTTATTATTTATGAATTTGATACTTTATTTGGATTTGAAACTTTAGTATAATCTCAATAAGGTGTTATAAGTATGATACCTTGATTGGACTCTAAGAACTGGTCAAAATTCGACATCCATTCATAAATCTAATCGTTACTAATGAGTTTCCAATTGATTATGAATACCTTTATAGACTTGACATCTCGTCATATGTTTGATATTTAGAAAAAGACTATTTAATGAATTATCGACTTGTTACAAGTTCTATAACTAGTCTTGGTTTTGACATTTATTTGCTAGCTTTTAATTCTCACGATATAGGTATGAAATGTATTTTAACTGTCCAATTATATTTGCTAGCTTTTAGTTAATAAGCTCACTACCTTAGTTAAGGAAAAGATCCAAATATTATTTTGAGACTCTTTACAAGAAGAGCGAGAAAGAGGTGCTTTGATGAAATAGGGAGATCAAAAGACTATAAGAAGAGCATAATGACCTATTTGACAGGTACAGGCACCTTTGCCTTTAGCCAACCGATTAAAAACTTCAAGGAAAAAAGAGTTGGATGCCTCTTAAAAGGATCCCATTTCCATCAAGAAAGATTTTAAGAGAAAATGCAGACTTACCTACACTCTTGTGGATGCTTGTCGAAAAAAGAGATGTTTTGGTAGAGTTTCTTTACATAATTTATTCTAGGACTATTTTTGTTGACTTTTCTTTATTAGAGGAGAAGAGTAGAGGTTTAATTAAACGTCTCCATTATAGATATTTAAACGAGAATGAGAGCGACCCATATCCTGGGGAATGCTGGAATTTTCTAAGGTTGCGACCGTTCCACTTCCCCTTAACAGTCTCCTTTTAAAAAAGTTAAGTTCAATAAAGAGAGACTCATTTCCAATTTTTTACAATGGATCAACATTGTACGAACCCATGTAATTTTGTTGCTGCAATATGTTATTCAAATAATGTTATAAATTCTAGTATCTTCGTTTCTTTGCACCTTGGCTTATTTTGTTAAACCATATAGATTAAGGAACCATCAGGTAGTCCTATTTCCATGGAACTCTTAAGTAAATTTATCAAATTAAAGAGGGACTTTAAAGAGAAATCGTTAATTTCCAAAACCTCTAGGCTAGAAAAATATTGCTTCCTTAGGGATCTATAAGATGTTTGCACATGGCTTCCACTCATTCATTTTGATTTCTTAGGCAATGAAAACAAAAATTTACTCAAAGAAGTGGGAACTAATTACTCCAAATTGTTATATGGTAATGCAAGCTCTTTGGTCGGGAAACGGGACTACCATCATTTCCCACCAGTTAATACCCCTTTAGGGTTTAATGTTCAATTTTACTCTACCCTTTCTATGTCCACGGCTCACTCAAAAAGGCCTAAACTATCGTCCTTAAACTTTAAGAATATATAAAACTTGTATTGTTGATGTAATTTGAATTTGTTTATGCTTGTAAACCTTCTTGTTACTAATAAAGAACGATTTTTCTTGTCTATTAACTTCTTTTTCTAGTTTATATATTCTCATTCGGAGAAACAATTAATGCATTTATTTAGCATCCAAATCACCTTTTCCAATTGGACAACACTAAAGCTAAGATAATTTCAATCATTATGGAGAAACACTCTTCCAAAGGTGCTTCAACATTATTCATCCAGATAACCCAGATACAAAAAATTGCATGACAAATATTATAAATTTAGATCTACATTAAGCAACATGAAGGAAATGACTTTTAAATTAGATGAGAAAATTAAAGAGAAAGAAAAAGGAATCCAAGAGCTGAGAGGGAATATGAGTGTGGCCGACTAGTATGGAACTTCAGTCCAAAGAATCGATGCTGATGCAGAAATTGTCTGATTACATCAAATGGTAATGGATCTTGAAGTGGACTTCTTAAAAAGTAAAGTGTCCTGTCAATCTTTAGAACTCATTGCAGGCGAAGGCGAATCCAACCTTCCCACACCTACCCCTTCGACTGGCAAAGAACGGTTTTCTGCCTTACTGAACCTACTCTCTGGTCTGGATGACGGCGAAATCGCTAGATGGTGTCAAAAAGAAAGATATAAGTGCATTTAATTTTTGAAATGAAAATGGGATGACAAGGTTTCTTAACGTCTTATTGATTATGAGAGTCATATCAAAAAACTTAAGTGTGAATAGTATATTCTCGAATAAGAAGTTAAGAAACTGAAGGGCAAGGACAAAATTTTAGGGCAAGCCAATAAAATGCTCAACCATGCATTGAAGTTTCAAGTTACTTCAATTAATTACACAGACATTATTCAAAAAAAAGGAAAAGAAGCTTAATTTTTTTTTAGATGTGGCACTTCATCACATTATTGAACCTACTACATCTGTTGACACCTTGAAAGAGGCGGTGCAAAAACTTGAAGTTTAATGATGAATCACGTATAAGTTTTTGGCAACTTTTCTCTTTGATTACCTTTTCTTGGTACTTATAACTATAACTTAACACAACAATTAAACTTGTACTAGAATTATTGTTGACTTGAATGCACTTTATATTCTTCTTTTCTTTAATTTGTTTTGTTTTTGAACCTAAACTCATTAAGTTGTTCAAGATTCATGATTCGCCTCAGTTCTTTGATCCGACTTCACGATATAAACAAACTTTTTTACTTCTCACTTTTATGAGACCCCCTTCTTTTCTCCTGGAAGTATAAAGTGAATAATAATGGTTTACATGATTTTGAGAAATTATTTCTTTCTCAAATTAACCATTTTTCTAGTAAATGCTAAAGAATTTTTACAAAGAAATTGGTCCGTCGACTTTTGAAATTTTGAAAGCTTGGTTTAGAAATTCATTTTTCAGAATGGTCATTAGTGAAAACTTTAAACAAATTGGATTAATTTTCTTTCTTATCTTTCTTTTATAGGAAAATCATTATTGTTTTAAATATCATTAACCAGGCTAGTTTCTTAGAGTTAATTTCTATTCCAAAGACTTTTTCTTTGTCTTTTGAGATCATTTTAGCATAAATAGTCATTAGCCAGGTTGATGAAAATCCAAAAATTCATCCGGCAAGAAGACCGTAGGTTTAGTTGAAAAGAAGACCAGAAATCCATTTGTCAATAGGAACAGAATCAAAAACCACTTGATAATAAATCCAAAATTCCATTTGGTAGGAAGTTTGAAATTCGACTATTAACGAAGATTTTTGTCATTTGATAATTCCAATTTCAATTTAGGAATTAAGGATTGAGAGCTTGTAACAACCCTATCTTCCTATGCCGTTATAATAAGTAAATTTAATTAAATAAAATTGTTCGAATTCAATATTTGATAATATATATTTTAAAAAAACTGGTTAATTAAATTATAATTAATAAAAAGGTTTTTTCGTAGTAAATTAAATTGAATCGGCAAACTCTTTTTGAACGATTTATTGAAATCGATTAAACTGCTTTAATTGAATATGAAAATATTTTGAAGTATAAATCAATTTAGCATTGATTGTAATATATTTATAAATAAATGTAAGAGCTATTTAAAAGAAAAGAAATTGAACAATTAATAAAAATCTAAAATCAATTAATGACCAAGCCCAAAACCGTGACCCAAATCCATTCTACCATAATTTTTCTTTCCTTTTCTATATTGCTCCTAACCTTATCAAAATTAAACCTAACTCTATTTTTGATTTTTGGTACTAACTCCTAAATACACACTAAAATTGTAACTGTTAATTTAATTTTTAAAAAAGGGGCACACGACCTGGAAGACGATCAGAAATCGTAGCGTCGTTTATTTGCAGGCCTAGCGACTGCGACCTAGATGGAGCGCATGCGTTTGCAAGTCGCATGGCACGATGGCGAGAATTGGGGCTGCGATGAGTACACAGTTAGTGCTGAGCCCTAGTTAGATATGTTACCTGGGCAAATGAATATTGGGCATCGCGTTGAGGCGGGCTGAGAAAAGGCATGCTATGTTATATGTGTTAGTCCGTGAGATGATAGTTTTGATGACAACAACCTTAGAATAGATTACGAAATATAAATACTAACATTATAAGTTTAGATATATTTCTATATGCAGGATTTAACCATGTAGGTAACAAGAATGAAGACTGTACAGTATAGAGATTCAAGATAATCAAGAGTTCAAGAATTCAACTAATTTATTTCTTAATTAGAAATTTTGTTAAAACTCATAGAATAGCACTGGCATCTTAAAATCCAATTTATTCGTGGAATGGAATCCACTTCGAGCCTGTTAAAGGGATGGAACCCTAAGTATGATGGAACCTACGAAAAATCTAGTGGAACATTGTTTTGTATCCACTAACCTTTTATTCAAAATGATTTTCAAAATTATTTTGTTTTCAAAATGATTTCAAAACTTTTATTTTAAAAACATCAAAACCCTCTATCCTGATTTTAAATAATTTTAGCCTCAAAATTATCTTTAATTTCAAAGGTCAAAATTACTCCTGATTTTAAACTATCTTTTTGAATTATATATTTAACTTTTATACTTAGATTTAAATATAAAATTATAGTTAAAATCTATATATACTATTCTCTATATTTACTTATGAATTTTAACTATAGTCAAGTATATTTGTAAAGTTTAAAATAGTTTTAAAATAAGATAAAGGTTACTTTCAAAGAAAATCAAAACACCAAAAATTGCTTTGGGATATCGACATGCCTAGGGTAACCATGTCGACATGGTGTCAGTTGAATTCAAAATTTAATTTTCAAAAGAAGTGTCCATCCTCCATAACTCTTCATGAATGGACATGACTGTTGTTCTACTATAAATAGGGGTCAGTTTCAACGAATTTTAGATCAGATTTTCTGGTTTTTCACTCCTCTTCTTCTTCCACATTTCTTAATACATATTCTTACCATTACTCTACCGAAATCAACATTAAACCGAACTAGATTACTTCTAGTTTGATTCTCTATCACTATCTCTACAAGGTTCTTAGTGCTATTCAGAGTTATATACTTCTTTGTAATCTATTAAGCGAGAAAAGGTGTGATTGCAGCCTTGGAAATCAATCAAGAGAGAAAAGCTGTGATTGTAGCCTTGGTAAATCAATTGGGTAAACTTTTTGCCCGGAAATCAAGTATCTCTACCAGAGGATAGAAATTCTGAAGAGTGTACCTCGTAGCCTTGAAACCGAGGGTGTAATTGTACAATTGCTTTTGAAAGGAAATCTGTACTTGTGTTGCGGGACTGGATGTAGGGTAACTCCGAACCAATATAAAATCCAATGTGTTCTTTCCTTTACTGGTTTTATTTTATTTCTGCATCTGTGTTTGTTTCTATGATTATCCCTGTATCTGTAGATTACATACATCTGTGTCTAAATTAACATAAACTCAAAAAGATTTAGTAATTCTTTATAAACACTATTCACCCCCCTCTAGTGTTAATCCTAGCCTTAGGATCTGTAATCCCCGTTTCTCACAATTGGTATCAAAGCGAGGTTTTCAAAGTTTTCATAATATGAATTTTGAAAAAGTTTTTAAAATGGCTATTTTTGAGGATTTTACTAACACTATTTTCATATGAATATGTCACAGAATCATCATGATATTTTTATTTAAAACTATATTTAGTTATTTTAAAAAGGCACTTGATTCTTTAAAAGGTTATTTTGTTTTGCAAGAGAAGAATTATGTCTAATGACTGTTGGTTAAAAGATATCAGATAATCATTTATCGATCAAGAAGAACAAGTAGATTTATATTGGAAATCGACAAAGAAATGGGCACCAGATCAATACAAAACTTTTGGTTCTCATCTACAACTTAATTTGATACTGTACTCTCTCCATCTTCTTTGCAATGCCACTGGTTTCGTGTGAATCCGTTAAGAAATGACCAAGTTATGTTCAAATGAAGTTTTGGTGAACAAAGAGAAAAAGAAGGCAAAACTGTCAAAGGTATTCTTCAAATTTCATCCAGAGATTTGAATATTTTGTTCCCACCCCTTTTCAAGATAGAATTTCTTGTTCTCGCGGTCGTTTTGATGGGTGGATCATCCAATTTTGATCAAAATTGAGTGAGATATGACAGTTTGAAGTTGACTATCCAAAACTAAAAAACTGTGTATAGGATCTTCTACATTTCTTCTACTGTTCGGCCTGTTGCATCACAATACCATTCAAATTCGATACCAAACTATTATTAGATCGTAGTCCTTGCCTTCCTCTTCGATTTGCCGCTGGTTTCATCCAATTCCATTAAGAAATGAAGGAGATATGCCCTCTAGAAGTTTGATAATATATAGAAAAACGGGAAGAAGAAGAAGAGGAATTTTTATGAAAAGTGGTGACCGTTAGGCCTATTTATAGTGGTTGAAGTGTTCATTCATTCAAAATTTAAATTCAAAGTTTTGGCGCCGTTAGTCGATCTACTAAATCATCTGTTTCTTTCTCATACGGTCTTCAAATTTAGCAAATGAATATACTATGATGATCAAAAAAACGAGCCCGTCGCAATAGAAAAGATCTTGTCGTTAAATTCTGAAAGATATAAATTTTTGGTTCATGACAATGGAAGAGCAACAAAGTTAGAAAGATGGAGTGCAAAAATTGATACGCTTTACTACTATTTCATCTATATTGTTGCATTTAGGAATGTATACCTATGCATTTAGTTAGGTATAGAAATTTATCTCTTTTATAAGTTTTGATATTTTGGTCCATATATCGACACACCATAGTATAAATATCGATATATAAGTCTAATTTTTTTTAAAAAAAAAGGTCTTTAAAAAAGCGTTTTCTTTCAAACAAAATCTACAACTAATTTATTACAACTGTACTAAGCAGAAGAGCATAACTTCATTCATGATTTCAACTTTTCTAATGTTATTTTTACTTCTCATGCTCTATTTCTTTTAAGACACTAATTTTATATCTTTAAGAAATTAATAGAATGAATTTAGAATGTTATAATAAGGTTCTATTTATATATTTCTTCAATTAATAAGATTGCACCACATCACATGACCGAAATTTTAGATAACTTTTCTAAAATGCTTATTTTCTTCTGTAATGTTTTGTAAGTACCGCAAAAACTTTTTATAGCATTTCTATGCTTTGAAACGCTGTAGAGTTTCAGAAACTTTACACAGCATTTGGTAAAAGCTACAGTTTTAGTTTTATAAAGTTTCTAATATATTTTATTGCAAAAACTTTTTATAGCATTTTGTAAATGCTGTCTTTTCTGTTTGAGACTTTAGATTATGTAAAAATAATATTTAAATTAAGTATTTTTCTCTACTCTTTTTAGAGTTAATTTCTAACTTATATTAGAATGTTCTAAAATGAATTTCATGTTTAAATTTTTTAATTAATTAAATTTTTTAAAGTAAGAGGTCTTAATATAACACATGTTTACTTTAGTTTTTCAATCTTTATTATTTTATTTAATATTTTATTATGATATTTTTTTAAATTGAAAAGATATTTAAACAGGTTTCTAAAATATTTAAACCAATAATAATTTAATATAAAGGTTTTAATTAGTAAGATAAGTATTTTATAAACATGGAAGTTTGGATTCTAGTAATTAAATTAAAATAATTATTTTAAATAAATTAAATAAGTTGGCTATTAATCTTTATAAAAACCATATTTAATCATATATAGTATAATTCCTTATTCCTTAGCATTTAATTTTGATATTAAGTTTGATTACTACCTTTCATGATTATGTTACAGTTTTAATACCATTTATTATCTTCAAACTCTTTCTTTACAACTCTTTCAGTCTCATTCATTAGTTTCTTTAACTTAAGTCTAGTAATTGGTGCGTTTTACTTTTGTTTGGTTGAAGTGATTTATAATAAATAGTTTGATATATGTATACATACATATATAGACACACACATACACATGCTTGCCAATTAGATATTACTTATCACTCATGTTTATCTTATAGTCTGAATATCTCTTACCATAATATATATATATATATACATATATATATATATATATCATCATCATATCATTCTGCAAATTATTTTACTTAATTGTCATTTTATTACATATCATTATGCATCCTATTTCATATCACAATTCATTGCATATTACATCATAAATTATAAGGCATATCATAATCATTTACATCACAAGTTGCACTTCATTTTGCATATTATCTCATGCTACATTGCGTATGTCATACATTTCATACTGCATTACATAAGTGTATTTTATTTAGGAGGAGTTTGTAGTATTGTCTTATAATATAGGATTATTAGTTTTTGATTTGTTTGGTATGTTTTGATGACTTGTTTGATTTGATTGACTTTAATAACTTGTTTGACTTGATTAACCTGTTTGATTTGATTGACTTGTTTGACTTGATTGACTTGTTTGACTTGTCTGATATGATCAGTTTTGATGAGTGTGTTGAAATATACTTAATAAATATTGTTATATTTGATTTCTATCTACTATAAGTATTATCATGGATTCTTAGTTAGGATAGTTAGTAACTTACGATTAAGTTTTAGTTTTTAGAGTTAAGAGTTGATTATTTATGATAACACTATCATTATAATCACATGTCATATAATATTAGATTAAGGGGGAGTTATATAGTTTGGAGTAAGTTTTTGTTGATGACAAAAGGGGAGAAATATAAAATAGGGTAATTAGGCACAGATTAAGGGGGAGTTATTAGTTTTAGGGGAAGTTATTAGGATAGAAGTAATATTTTATAAAAAAAAGGTTGTCATCATCAAAAAGGGGGAGATTGTTAGTCCGTGAGATAATGGTTTTGATGACAACGACCTTAGAATAGATTATGAAATATAAATACTAACATTATAAGTTTAGATATATTTGTATATGCAGGATTTAACCATGCAGGTAATAAGAATGAAGACTGTACAGTATAGAGATTCAAGATATCAAGATTGAAGACTCATGAGTATCAAGATTATCAAGAGTTCAAGAATTCAAGTAATTTATTTTTTAATTAGAAATTTTGTTAAAACTCATAGAAAAGCACTGGCATCTTAAAATCCAATTTATTTGTGAAATGGAATCCACTTCGAGCCTGTTAAAGGGATGGAACCCTAATTAGGATGGAACCTACGAAAAATCTAGTGGAACATTGTTTTGTATCCACTAACCTTTTATTCAAAATGATTTTTCAAAATTATATTGTTTTCAAAATGATTTCAAAACTTTCCTTTAAAAACATCAAAACCCTCTACCTGATTTAAAATAATTTTAGCTTCAAAATTATCTTTAATTTCAAAAGTCAAAAGTACTCCTGATTTCAAACTACCTTTTGAATTATATATTTAACTTTTATACTTAGATTTAAATATAAAATTATAGTTAAAATCTATATATATTATTCTATATATTTACTTATGAATTTTAACTATAGTCAAGTATATTTGTAAAGTTTAAAATAGTTTTAATATAAGATAAAGGTTATTTTCAAAGAAAATCAAATCACCAAAAATTGCTTTAGGATGTCGACGTGCCTAGGGTAACCATGTCGATTGGTGTCAGTTGAATTCAAAATTTAAATTTCAAAAGAAGTGTCTATCGCCATAACTCTTCATGAATGGACATGGCCGTTGTTCTACTATAAATAGGGGTCAGTTTCAACGAATTTTAGATCAGATTTTCTGGTTTTTCACTCCTCTTCTTCTTCTTCCACATTTCTTAATACATATTTTTACCACTACTCTACCGAAATCAACATTGAATCGAACTCGATTACTTCTAGTTTGATTCTCTATCACTATCTCTACAAGGTTCTCAGTGCTATTCAGAGTTATAGACTTCTTTGTAATATATTAAGCGAGAAAAGGTGTGATTGTAGCCTTGGAAATCAATCAAGAGAGAAAAGGTGTGATTGTAGCCTTGGTAAATCAATTGGGTAAACTTGTGGCCCGGAAATCAAGTATCTCTACCCAGAGGATAGAAATCTGGAGGGTGTACCTCGTTGCCTTGAAACCGAGGGTGTAATTGTAAAATTTCTTTTGAAAGGAAATCTGTACTTGTGTTGCGGGACTGGATGTAGTGTAACTCCGAACCAGTATAAAATCCGGTGTGTTCTTTCCTTTACTGCTTTTATTTTATTTCTGCATCTTTGTTAGTTTCTATGATTAACCCTGCATCTATAGAATGCATACATTTGTGTCTAAATTAACAAAAACTCAAAAAGATTTAGTAATTCTTTATAAACACTATTCACCCCCTCTCTAGTGTTAATCCTAGCCTTAAGATCCGTAATCCGCATTTCTCACAGTATGTGTGCGTGCGACCAATATTATGTGAGCAGGGTTGTATGATGCTCGATGAGGTATCCATGATGGTCTTGATAAGGCATTAACGACGATTAGAAGTAGAGGCAGAAGTGGTTGCTGACATAGCAAATTTTTGGGTAGAACATTGTAATGAGTTGAAGTGGAATCTACTTTCAACAATTAGGTGATATTTCTACATTACAACTATATCTTACAAATATTGATTTTAGATTGATCCCATATATCGTTGAATTATTTGGATGAATTAATTGGCTTGTTTGATTGGTTGTGATTGTTGTTTAGAGTGTAGAGTAAATTAGAATTGTAATTCGTTCATGTCATGTTAGTTGGAAGTATCAATTTGTGAATTGAATAATATTTATTTACATATTGATGTATGTTAATTTTATGTCCGGTTGAAGTTCAATTAAACTTAACTCGGGTCATGGGATATTTATATCGTTGTTGTAAATATGTTTACGGAGTAATTTTTCTCCATAATTATGTTTATATAGATATTTATTTATTGTTTCTTTAATAAATGTTTAGAAAGCTTAAAAAAAATATTTAAGAGTTTTAAAATCTTATTATAAATATTTTTTGAATATTTTATTAAATTATAAAAAAATCTAGATACTATTAAATTTGTAAATATTTTTAGTTAAAATATAAATATGTATTTCCTTTGATTATAAAACTCTTATTAGATCAAATTATAATATATGATAAATTTGAGTTTGTCATAAAGTAGAAATATAATATGTAGCTATTTTATAAAATGTATTATGGAAATAATAACATTTTTTTATGTGATTTTTATTATACAGAATATTTGATTTATAAATTGATTTGAATGTTTTGTATGAAACTATATGTATGAATGTTGCATTATGAAGTATTGATTCATTTATTTATATTTATTTGAATAATCTATTTTATATTATTTTCTAATTTCTAATTTCTTATCTTATTTATTTGATTCAGATGATGTGAGTGATTCGTCGTTGATATTGATTTAATTGATGATTTTGATATGCTACGGTGATGATACTTTGTTGTGATTTTATATTGTTTTATTCTTTGTGACGGGAAACTAGAATAAATGGTTTAGTGATACCATCTTATATGAGTCTTTCGGTGACACTTTTTTTGGTTATTCTTAGTACTTGTCATATAGAACAAGGAAGGATGAGTGTGATGTATGAGCACTAAATAAATGAACTAGTAACATGCAGTGGTAGGGCTCACCGTTGTGTTATTTATTCGATTATTCTTTGCTTGTGGATGACAATAACAGAGGGGGTATGATATGTGTAACTCATTACGGTGAGTATTTATGGAGGCTGTCTATTAGCAACATAGTTTGTGTACATTTTGTGTATGTTTACCTTTGTCCAGCTCCCTTTATGTTTTGAGAGTGAACCAGATTGGCTAGTATCCCCATAGTGGTCTAATCATGCGGTCGCGTCCTAGATTCACAATACCGTTGTTATTTATGGTATTTAATGTACATCACGAGATTGGTAGCTGGTAGCCCCTTGTGTTGCATAGGCCAGTAGTCGGTTACCATAGAGGGCACATGTCGGCAGTCATGGCCGAAGAGGCTACGCGTTGCAAAGCCTATGGTGGATCATTATCATGATACTAGGAGGGGAGAGGTAATGGTAACCAACGATTATAGGAATCATATCATATGGACTATGTATGGCTCTTGGAGCAAGCAGGCATGTTGTCAGTCTCTGGTCTGGTTCTAGTGTATGTGTATGCATATATGGTTGTAGATAGATATATATTATGTATGGATGAGATTATACTTAAAACTGTGTTTAGAGTATGATCGACACCGTATCATTCTCAAGTGGATGACCTATTCTTTACTGTTACATGTCCTCTTTAAAATTGATTATATATGGATACTGTTATGAGTCAGGTCAAATCTTCCTGATTAACATTATTAATTTGATTATGTTATTTTATAATATGAGATTGAGAGATATTATGGGCATTACTTCGTTAGTACCTTACTTCACTTAAGGATATCTCATTTAGTGATATTTATGGATTTGATGATGATTTTCTGGATACGTACAATTCACCCATTTGTGTTGATTATATGATTTCAAATTTGACGTGTTTCTATAAGGATGATGACATCTTTATGCATGGTTTTATGATATTTGATGTTACATAATAGTTTTGTAGCGACCCTGAATCGACCTTCGAAAATTGACACCGAATACAACACTCATATTCAAATGCCGCAGATCCAAACATCGAATCTGATTCGCCGGAGCTTATAACACATCAAGTATAACAACACAGTGGAAGAAAAGAATGAATATCATTGATATACAACAATGAAACAATATGAATCAATATCAGAGATACAAGATAACAATGCTACAGCGGAATAACAATATGATATAGCAGCGGAAAACAAAATACTCCAAACAGCAACAACAACTCTAACTCTAAAGCACCAATCCAGAAATAGCTCGGACCATCATCACGTTGCACCAAACTCAGCAAGTCCAGTCCGTGAATCCAAAGACTCCAAAGAATACCGAAGAGGAAGCTGAAAGCTACCGAATTGATATCTATATCTACTATCTGAAAAACCCAACTCTAAACTGCCCATGTGGAAAATTATGGGCACCCAGAGTTTAGGAAGGGAACAATAAACTCCGGGTTGGTCATGGGACTGGTGTGAGCAAAAAAAAAATAGTTTTTATCTATAAAAACGAACAAAAGAATTTAAAATTTGAAATCCGCAATGCTTTTAAGAAATGAAACTACCATAAGACCTTCCACCACACACACAATGCAAACGCAGATTTGGAGGAGATTTCTTCTTACGATAGTCAAAAATGCTTGATACGCGAAATCCTTTGATATTATTACTATAAGTGCATAGTGGAAAACATTTCGAAAGTATAATATTAATCTTAGCCAGCATAGACATTTCGTACTATGCCTACTATAGCTACCATCCAAACAGTGGAGCGCCACCATAAGTAAATGGCAGGTTCTACAACTAAAACCGTAAAGGGCTCATATTTGGATGATTGGATTTCCAAAAAATGGTCGGGCAAAGGAACTTACCATATAAAAATAAAATGGAACGCCTCTGGAGGGACGTCCTCGAACCCTAACCGGATCTCTGCTACACAAGACCGGGTTACCTTTGTAACTAGGTAGCTACTGACACGAGTATGCCACCTCCCGGTCGTTTCCAACCTTTATCCGAAGCGCTTCCTAACCGACAACCACAAAGCGATAAGTTTTGCAGGAACCAAAAAGTAAGTATCCGGGCTCCATACCATGATACCACTTATAATCCAGAAGAAAATGGACATACCCTCAAAGGGCGCTACCCTCAAATAACCTTGC
This sequence comes from Allium cepa, assembly GCA_030765085.1. Taxonomy (NCBI): domain Eukaryota; kingdom Viridiplantae; phylum Streptophyta; class Magnoliopsida; order Asparagales; family Amaryllidaceae; genus Allium; species Allium cepa. The sequence continues at coordinate 951,157,261 of CM060941.1, read as the reverse complement.
TGCCACGATTCCTGTTTTGACCATAACCGGGTTGTGAGATTCGACGAAGTCTCATCCACAAAGCTAAGTTTTTTCACAAAGCCATGCTTTGATCAACAAATGATCAGCAGCACTCAGCATGCCACACTACCAAATTGGGAGTATATCACTAATAACCTTCAACTACATAACCTCTGAGCTCGTACGTCTCAGAGAAGGGTGTTAAGCTAAGAGAATAAATTCTCCGCCACTAACAGATATGTATTTGAAAGAAATCAACTTTATATCTCAGTTTGTAATGTTAGACATACAATCCATACAAGTCTGCTCCAGGTTCGAACAGAACCGAAGGAACTTCTGAAGAAGCCCTTGCAAATCTGGGTATTCACAATTCCGATCGGACTTCCCATCACTTAGGGAATCTCTATACCGGTGTGACTCAGTGTAGAGACAATCGATAGGTCATCCTATCGCTCTCGCAAATACTCGGTCTTCACCACCGGTCTTCAAATGTTATCCATATTGTCGTATCACTATTCGGAATGGGTTATATGACACAAAGGTACCCTCCCGGCTAAACCGAATAACGAGCGCAATATTAAAAATCATATGGATACTGGGGTCTTGGTTAAATCATAGCATAAAGCCCAAAACCTTTCATTTGAATGTTTAAAACAAATTACCATTTCCAATCTTTTGAATAACAAGATTCATTTCAACAACCATCAATGGTTTAAACAATTTCCACACTTTAATCTTTTAAACAAAAGATTTAATTCACAAAGTTCACCCCGTTCACAAAGATCCATTCATGGATTTCAAAACAATTTCTATTTCGATTAGATTAACTAGTTAAATCTTTAAATCAAGATTTAACTTATAGTTTTCAAAATTTGTTTCCAAAGATTCATTCATAGCCTTTCAAAACAATTCCAATTCAAGTTGGATTAACTCGTCCGGTCTTTGAATCAAAGACTCATTTCATATTTTTCAAAACATTTCAATTCCAATTCAAACTTGAAACCTTCCAACATAAGTTGGAAATCCTTTCTTTAAATGAAAGCTATTATTATTTGAAAACAAGTGGTTTTCGTTTTGGGAAAATCTGATTACATTTTCTCAAGTTAAAACCCTTCAAGTTAAAACTTGGGTTGAATTCAAATTCTCAAAACAATATGTTTTAAAATGGTTTAAAATCCATATAAACACATTATAACTTTGTATAACATTTTTTAAACCATAATCTCCAAACACAAATTTCAATTTCAAACCTTGAATTCAAATTTAACTCAAACTATTTAAATTTCAAAACTTTATCAGGTTATTCAAAATAACTTTTAGCCTCAAAAACCCCTTTTCAAAAGCTTTTCATATTTAACCCAATTCCATTTTCCAAACCATTTGAATTCAAAATTCAACTTATAAAACCATTTCAAAAATCTGTGACTTAACTGATTTCCTCGTAAAATCCATATTTGAGTGTGTATAGTGTAATCCAGGGGTTTTACACACAATAGTGCGACATCATCATCACAGATTTAATCAATATCGATAAGCGATATAACCCATAACGCTTATCTTTATTCACAGTTTCATAGATAAAATAAATTTATCAATCCCAAAGATTCATCATTACAATTCGATGTGGGCTTCGAATAACCAACTGGAATTTGACTCCCTGTCCCATCGAAGTTTAATTGCCATTTACGGGCAAAAGGGGATCTTCATAGTTATACAACAGTATATTCATCACAGACATAACAACTCAGCACAAAGCAATTCATATTACAAAGTATCACAATCACATAACAGGGTTATCAATCCAATACACAGCATTCAATAGAATATAGTCATCCATAAATAAGCTCAATTAATTATCTGATTTATTTAAATCAAATAAGTCATCAATCATGGTTAATTAACATTAATTTATTTCAAATCATCTGATTGATTGTCCTTTAATCATTTATTAATTAAATTATCAACCTTTAATTATTAAATAATTAACCTTTAATTATTAAATACTCAAACTTTAATTATTCAATTATCCCTTGATTAATTTCCCTTAATTATTTCCTCCATAAATTAACCAACCCTTAATCTATTACCATTTGATTAATTATTCTTAATTAATTACAATAATTGATTATCCCTAATTACTTAATCAACTTTAATTAATAAAAATATCCAAAATTAATTACAATAAGTAATTAATTCCTTAATTACTTTCATTAAGTAATTAACAATTTATAATTGATCATCTTAATTAATTAATCTAATTAATTATTAAAATTAATCACATTAATTAATACTTAACAATCCTTAGTTAATTATCTTCATTAACTAATAACATTTATTTAATTATTTTCTTAAGAAATTATCTTAGATTAAATCATTATTAATCATTTCTAATTATAATTAATCTAATTTATTAATTTATAAATTAAATAAATCATTCTTTAATTACCTTATTAATTAAATCACTTAAAACCTTAATTATCCCTAATATAATTCATTTCCTTTACTTATGATTTAATTAACATTTAAGGGTATATTTAAAACATTACACTTTTAAATTTAAATTTAAATTCCATTTTGAATTTAAGATTCAAAATGATTAACAAATTAAACATTACCAAATTTAAATTCCATTTATAAAACTTTTAAACAATGTAAAGAACATTCATTACTTATATATAAAACTTATATAAGAAAAGTTTTGAACTAGATTACTTAAATTTTTTCATTTAAAAATTTAGCTTTTAAAATATATTAATTATTTAACTTGCAAATTCAAGTTAAAACAATTTATTTAACTCTTCACTCAAATTTAAGAAAACCTTTATAAAAGAATTTTATCAAAATCAAGTGAAACATTTGTTTGAAAACAAATATACTTTTAAAAGCTATCTAATTCAAACTTGTTTAAACATATTCAGATTTAAAACTAATTTAAATTTCCAGATTTGGATTCAAAGAGACTTGAATCCATATTTTAATTTTGATTTAAACTTTGATTTTAAACTTTGTTTTAAAATCTTGATTTAAACTTTAATTTAAAACCCAAATTTCATAAAAACTTAAAGATTTAAAAGTTTATATGAAAACTGAACTTAACTTTGAATTTAAACCCAGTTTAAATTCTATTTTCAGATATTAAATTAAATTTAAAAATCTGAAAACTACCAGGTTTTAAAAACCTGAAAAACCCACTTTTAAATAATTTAATACTTTAAGATTCAAAGACATTTGAATCTAAACTTCATACTAGATTTAAACTTGTTTAAATCTATCATCACAACTTTAATTTCAGTTTAAATTTGCTTTTAAATTCAAATTTACAGTCAGGTCATCAAAAACTATCACCAGACCAATACTCAAGCAAACCCAAAATTGCTTCAACTTACAACCTATTTTACTTCGAGTAAACACTCGAATAACTCGAGTAAATTCCGAGAACAATTTCCTACCCAAGCCCAAAATGATCATCAGAAAATCAAATGCACGGTGCACATGCACGGTGGCTCTGGCCAACTCCAGCCACCTTCGATAGCCTTCACACATCGCTGACCATCTCCAGGTATGATCACAATCACCCAAATCCACCGCAGCAACTCGAATCAAAATCAAGTCCCGCAGCAAAACCTGGAAATCGAGACAAAAACTCACCCCAAAACCTATCAACGGTTCATTCTCCCAATGCCAATCACCGAAACACCAGCATCTCCGGCTACAACTTCGCCTACATCCCCTCTTCCAATTCCCAGAACTCTGCAACACTCGATGCACCAGAGGAATCGAACTGACCCAAAACTTCGAACCATTCAAAACTAGGTTTAGAAATAACAACGAGCAACCACTGTCGCCACCGAATTCTGACCATCCACCTACCATTTTTCCTGGCCCCACTGCTTACTCCTCTACCTCCTGAAACAACCATGGCCTCTCCGTCCATAAGGATCACCAGAATTTCCCAAAAACATCATTTCTGGTCAAGCCAGAAATGTTTCCTCATCTTTAAACTAAAAATTATGATTTAGCTTTTAAAACTCATGAATTAGTTCAAGGTTTCAGTTTATATTGCTGGATTGTTAAATTTTCATATTTGAAATTTCCACAAATTCAAACTTTCCTATTCATTTTGATTCCCAGATAAAATGTTTGATAATAACATTTTTGAACATAAAAAATGGTATATAGTTTGTTCAACATATTTCGTTTGACCATCAAAAACTAAAGAAGATTTGGGGAAGAGGAATTTGATTTCAAATCAAATTTGGTCTGAAAGAAAACAAACAGAGGTTGAAGAATTTATATATCCTGATATGCACACATCATATTCAATGTACATATAAACATGCAGGCAAAAACAAAACATTTTCCTGATATACTTCCATCATTAATCCAGAAAATCAAGAAATATATATAGTTTTAGTGGGTTGCTCACCTGTCATGCTTGTAAACAGAGAAGCAAACTAGATCCTGAGTGTTTGGGAAGAACAGAAAAACAAAGCCTTGACTTGCATGCTTTTTCTGGTTTCCAGTTTGAATCAAAAACTTTGATTCTCAGGCTTGATATTTCCTTTTGCTTCCAGGTTTGAAAGCTTGTTTCAGTTTGATTCTGCTTTGATCCTGATGCTTTTCTGGTTTTGAATTAACTCGTGCATGTCTTCAGGTTTTTGATTTGCTTGAATCTGGAAATCTGGAATTTAATTCTTGGTTTTCAATTTTGTTTAATCTGTTGCTTTTAAACTTTCTTGGTCTCTAGATTTCGATCTGATTTTATTTCTTTCAGATTTGATAAGGAAAGAAGAAGACTTAGTTGAGAAAATGAAGGAGCCTGGTTTTGTTTTCTTTCTTATATTTACTAAAATTAAATTTAAAAGAAATTTTCCACTTGTAAATCTTCATGCAACTTAGTTTACACTTGTGGTTTATTTTAACACTTGCTGAATTTAAACAAAATTATGTAGAGTCCTTTTCCATTAATTTATTTACAAATTGTGTTTTTAAACCTTGTTTGAATTCAATTTATAATTTTTACATTAAACTCTTTTCATTTTAATATTTTATATATGTATATTTTTAATTTTACATCCTTACTCTATCGTAATTATGTGATATGTTTATCTATTTTGTTCTAATATAATTTTAAAACAAATGATTTGAAAAGTTATTCATTACAAATAAATAATTATATATATATATATCCATATATATTAGTTTTTTGGAAATATAAAATCAAAAAATCCAATTCTATTTCTGAAATATTTTTATATTCCATTTATTATCTATTTCTTTTAAAGTTCAAATCAAATTCTTATTTATAACAAACACATATCCTATTTATCTTTGAAATATAAAGTTTGATACATCCAATACTTTTATATAAAAACTTATTCTTAAATTCCAAATCAAATTCTATTTATAATCCATTGGATTTCAAATCAATTAATTTTATCTACAATCCTTTGATATATTTTTTCATTTGCAAAAATAAAAATTTATTTCAATTGTTTCTCACATTTAATCTTAAAGCTTTATAATTCTATCTATAATCTAAAATATTTATTTATTCTAGGAATTTTCTGATTTATTCACAATTAAATTCACAATTTAATTCTAAAAATTAAATTAATTATCAAATTATCCTGGAAAAATTCAGGGATGTTACAAGTTTGTTATTGTCGAAGATATATTTTAATTACATACAATGGATAGATTACCATATACTAATTGATATTATGAATTTCACCATATTGTTATTATATATTTTGTATATATTAAACCGCAAATGTTTATTGCCTCTGCATTAGATATAATCTGACCTGTGTGTTATTTATATAATAATAATTACCAAGCTTAATAAATAAAATAATTAATTAAGTGCTAAACAAGGTTTATTAATTATAATTAAGTGAAGGTTAATTACTAGTTAATTTCTTTTTTAAGTGATATTAATTTTAATTAATCTTTGATTAATTAAGCCTAATTTTTTAATTAATTATGAATTAAGTTTATGATTTATTTTTAATTAATTATTAATTAACTATGGGGTTGATTTTTAATTAATTAAGTATTTAATTATTCTAATTACAAATTACTTAAGGGTTTTAATTTATAACTAATTTTTTTATTAATGGTTAATTATTTCTTAATTAATAATTAAGTTAAGTTATGACTTAATTAAGACTTAGTTATGATTTAATAAAAATATTTAACTCGCAACTAATTATTGAAAAAAGTTTAAGTTTTTAATTATTTTTTTTTCAAAGATAAATTTGTTTGAAAGCAACTTTCTTTTACAAAGAACAGTTTTGAACACAACGAGGTTCTATTGTTGACAACGATAAGTAACCATACAAATGAGAATAGGTTACACTTAAATCTGACATTTATTAGTAGAATAAATCCCTGTTCTGCTATACCTTAATTAAGTATATTATTGGACATCTCTTAGAAGAACGAATCCTCGATCTGCTATATTAAAATTAAAAGATTGTGTATAGGTCTATTTAGCAGGACAAATCACCATCCTGCCATTATGTTATTTAGATATGTATTTTCCAGTTGGTTTATACTGACATGTTATTCCTTGATTTGGTTATGGACTTTATTTACATGTAGCTTATGTAAATAACTGTTATGAGATTTGGAAGTCAAATTTAATTAAAATGCTAACTTGTTGTACTGCCATTAAGGTCACTAAGCGTCCCTTTAAATTTGTAAATTATGGTTTTTAAATTGACATTAATTCTATATCAACTTGAGGTTAAGTTTTTGTAAATGATTTTGTAAGATGTCCACTTATTTTAATAAAGGTATTTACAAATGATGTTTGTAAATAATATTTTATATAGGATTTATTTAAAGTAGATTTACAAATGACTTTTGTAAATGATATTTTTAAGAAAAGGGAATCATAATTGGAGATACATAAAAGTTTCATAAATGATTTTTGATATTTATAGGAGAAGAGTTTATAAATGACTTTGGATCTTTGTAAAAGAGTTTTATAAATGAATTTAGAAATAAGTAAAAGGAGATTCCATAAATGGAAATAATTTATAAAAAGGATTTATTAAGAAATTCACAAAAAAAAGAATTTAAGGTTTGGATTTCTCTTAACCGGCCTTCTTAATCATGGTAGTGTTGAACTTTCATTCCATACTTAACACCGAAGGAATAATGATTGGAGTTGTTTTTATCTCCAATTTAAATAACATAGTTTAATCCTCTAATATTATTTTAAAATAAGAAATCTTTCAATAATGTTTTTGAATATACTCATGTCAGTGAGGTAAGTGTATGAATGTTTGAAAATCGTTTTGAAAAGGGATTTAATAACTGAATATTTGTTTTTGAGGCTTAGTGATTGCTGTGGGTAATTAAATTTCTGCGTTTTTGTTTGTTTATGTATTTGATAGTTAAATAACCGACTATCAAATCTTAGATAGTTTGACTTAAGAAGTATGATTGTATATGTGAGTTCCCCGATGAGGACTCAAATACTTATTGTATACTTTCAAAAGAACCGAGAATGAGTCAAGTGGAAATTATCGTTTGTTGGTTCGGAGAGATCGGGATCAGATATGTTATCCAAAAACCACTTCGAACTAACATAAGCGTTCGAAATAAAGATAGCTTGAAGATGAAGCTTTGAAGTACAAGAGCTACCTGCTACCAATCCTAAAGGTGATCTCAAAATGAATGTGGTAGAAGTAGTGTCTTTGGTTTCATTTAGTCCCAAAACAAACTTGTATGGATTGCATTGTGTCTAGAGAGTAGTGTAGCGTTCCAATTGGATTGCTATCTAAAAGGTAAAATGTATCCTCAAGCCTCACAACCTAGTAATGGCTAAAATAGGGTAGATGCAGCAAGGCAGTGTGGGTCGCTCCCATTTGGGTATGATTATCGATGTATCTAGTGTCGATATCTATATGTATGCTTCGGAGCCTATCAACTAAGGGGTAATCATACTTGGTACTATCTAGTAAGGAGTAGGTCGATCCTGTGTAGCAATGGTGCAAGATGTTCTTATAGATGCTAGGTGCATTTTATATAGAGGCATGCTATTCGAAAGGTTGTCTCTTACCTTGTCATTGTATGAAATCAATTCTCCAATAAGCGTCGTATGGACTTAGTTGCTCTTAATTATGTTGAAAAAAGAGATGCAAGCATTTCAGCTATATTCATATTTTACTTTAAACCCTAGATGCTATTATAATGTCACTGAATTTTCTATAAAAATATTTTGGTTACCATAAAGTAAAAACTCGTTCGTGCATATGTGCGACGTGGTTTTACGAGACACCTTTGTTTTTAAATGGGTTTATAAGTTAAAATAAAATTTCTTATGATTTTTCACGCTGGTTTTACCAGACATATCCGAGCATTATTCTTCTTACAATGCTCAGGTCAGACTGAGCATGTTTTCATATTAGTTTTGGTTGCTTTGGAGCTCAGGAGATGAGTTGGATGCCCAGGATGTACTTTCATATTTTCCTTTAGTTTCCCCTATTTGTTATTATTGTAGATATCAACAAATTGTAAGGACACGTTATTATAACTATCTAAACTGATAATAGGTTAATGTACTCTGATATTGTACGTATATTAAAGTTCCTTTTCTTTTGTAAAGACTTGTTTTATATTATATATTACTCATCACATTTTTTAAGATTTTGTTCTATCTTTTCTTTTTTTTCACCCCTAAAGTCATGTCTTTCGAAAGACTAAATGATCGGCACACGAATACCGATGATGTAACGACCCGTATTTTACGTGTCGATATATCGTAGAATTCTAGGTCGTTAGTGTTGTTTATGTCGTCCTTAGCCTAAGTCGTAAGGGAGGATAACTCGTATGTTGTTTGAGTCGTGTGGAAGTTAGATTGGGAAGTCAACTCGAGATAGTGCTAGAGCGAGTTAACGGGTTAGTGATATTAGCGAGTTACGAGTTATCGGGTTAGAAAGGTTAGCGACTTAGTGGCTGGGATGAGTTAGCGTGTTAGTATGTTGACCGAGTCATAATAGTTAACGAGTTAACTAGTGGGCGAGATAAGGATTTAACTCGTATGGCCGAGTTATAGGAGTTAACAGGTTAGGTTTGGCCGGGTTAAGAACTGAACGACTTAAGAGTTAGTGGAGTTAGCGCGTTGCCGAGTTAGTGAGGCTAGTGTGTTAGCGGGTTAGTGAGCTAACGAGTTAGCAGAGTTACCGAGTTAAGTTGTTAGGTCGGCCGAGCGCTAACTCGCGTGTCTCGGGGTTGAGTTAAGTCGCGGCACAGTTAACCCGCGTGTGTGTGTGTGTTGTGTCGTGTTGGCTTGAGTTGGCAAAGGATTGTTAAGTCGTGAGTCGGAAAGGCTAAGTCGCGAACGACTTAGGGGATGAGTCGGCGGCCGACTTAAGGGGCGAACGGGTTAGCGATTTTCAGCCTATAAATAGAGGGGTTTGGCCCACTTTTTGGCACCGGATTTTGAAGCGACGAAGTGCTGCCATTTTGAGAGCTCGACTACAGCATTTCTTCATCTCCTTTTCTCCATTTCAATCTAGTTCTAACATCCATCCAAGATTGAAGATTGAAGAGCCAAAGTTGAAGATCTTCATCCAACGAAGCTAGATTTCATCGTTTCAAGCGGGATTTCGACGAATCAAGCTTGAATCTTCGCTGTCCAGATCTGAGGTTGATAGTTTTTGAAGTGTTTAGGTGATTCGGTGAGTGGTGATTATCTCTCACGCGGATCCAAAGGAGTATATTGGATTGGTGGTTTGTTGGAGTGTTGTAGATAGTGATTTTATGCATTTTTCCTTAGATCCAAGTGTAGATCCATTACTTATGAAGATGTTTACTTATGCAAGTTCATTTATCAAGTTGAAGAGACAAAACCCATGATTTATATTTGTTAGATCTATGCTAAAAACCCATGATTCATGTATGTTAGATCTATGCTCATTTATTTACGAAATTGCCATTATCATTGTAATTGTTTTTTTAGATCTTGTTTGAATGATTGGTTGCTTGGATTAATGTTTGATTTGATTGATTAGTTGATATATAGCTTGATTTGATCAAGTTGGTTGATGATGATTCAAAAGCTAAGTGGAAAGGCTCTTGAATGGTGAAAGCTGCTTGTGGCATATGAAGCGGATGTTGAAGCTCATATGTATGGATTAGATGATGTTGAGATGGACTTTGCCATGATGCGAGGAGGCAAAGCATGATGATGAGATGGGATGGGTCATGATGACGTTCCAAGCACAGGCTGCGACGACGTGCGAAGCTATGTTGATAACTCGGTGATGCGATCCGGGTTGATGATAATGGTTAGCTTGAGAGGCGCTTGAGCTAGTATGAAAATAGTCGTCAAGGAGGATGACTAGGTGGCTGAGATCTCATCGTTGTTGAAGGTTCTAGCATGCTCAAAGCAAGAGTACGTTGGAACGGGCTGCGACGACGTTCCAAGCACGGGCTGCGATGACGTGCTAGTACTCTGGGTAGTTGCGAAAATTCCTAGGCACGGGCTGCGACGACGTGCGGAGTTATGTCTAGAACCGGGGTTACCATTAGCCCTTGACAGATGGTCGTTCAACTAACGGTGAAATCAAGGCAATGATAACAGTGATAGCCAGAGTCATGGATGTTTGGACGTTTGGTTGTATCATCATTCGGTCACAAGAGCGGTGTTTTCCGGGTGCTTATCTGATCTTGGTTTAGGCCTTGGGGGTTTGTATTTGGAAAACATCGACCTTGACTCGAATGATTATTGCTTTAATTTAATTGTCTGCCATGTTATGCTTGCTTCTCCTTAGTGTGTGTCTGGGGGGCTATCACTATAGAAAGAGGCGGAGTAGGATGGCTTGGTTCCTATTCCTTTTATCCCTTATACTCTTTTGGTATGTTTGATAGTTGATTTACTGCTCACTAAGACTTTGTCTGACTCAAGGTTTTATGTCTCCTCTTATTACCTTGGGCTGTTCATCCATGTTGGGATGGGCAGACTAGGTAGCAGGTGACAGGTGCTGTTCTTGGAGATCTACGCTGATGATGACGAAGACGAGCAGGAGGCTTTTGCATATTATTTCATATTATATGTACTGGGTGTTCCGCTGCTGTATTTGTTTGAGTGTTATGTAGTGAGGCTTTGATGTATGGATGATTCATATGTTTGTATAAAACTATTATGATGCTTATATGATGATGTCCTGTTCTATGGAGCTTCACTATATCATATTTCTCTATTGTATTTTATCCATGCGCTGTGAGTTGTACGATAGATTCTGCGATGTTTATTCTACCTTGACGGTCACCCATGGCTGCCTGGCACACCTTCAGCGCACCATTCCCTTGTTTCCGTGCGGGAGTCATGGGCCGTCGTCACATTTGGTATCAGAGCTTTGGTTAATCGATTTTAGCCAACGCTCGCTGACGTAACTACGTATGAGAGACGTAATTGTATTTTGATGAATGATTACTATATATAATATAGTAGTTTAGAAGGATTTGAACTCCTTATGCAGTTGTTTCTCAAGGTGTTCTAAGTCATTCCTTTTTGTAGATATTAAGGATGAGTCGAAGAGGGAGACCAGCTGCTAGGGAAGGCCGTGCTGCTAGGGAAGCTGTTGATTATGCTCCTATGTTTGAGGCCATGATGACTTCGATCATGAGAAGGATACCAGCCTCGGGGCCATCAGTAGATGTTGGAGTTCAAGTTCAAGCTCCAAGACCGGTGGATTTTGCTAAGCTTTGTAAGGACTATACTTCTCTTGGAGGAAAGGTTTTCTTGGGGACGGAATCGACCATTGAGGTGAAGAGATGGATTGATGCATGTCAAAGGATTTTTGGTGACTTGGGAATTGAGGATGCGACTAAGAGGAAGCTTGCATCAAGGCAACTTCAAGGGAGAGCTTCAGATTGGTGGAATTCTATCACCATTGATACTCCGGAGGAGGAGATTACTTGGGAGCAATTCCAATCTAGATTTGAAGCTAAGTTCATCTCTACGGCTCAGAAATCTGTCTTGTTTAAAAAGTTTGTGGAGCTCAAGCAAGGTGGAAGACCAGTTCTTGAGTATGTTTCTGAGTTTGAAGCTTTGTCCAAGTATGCTCGGTCATATATTGATTCTCCCTATCAGAAGAATGAGAAGTTTGTGACGGGCTTGGACGCTTATCTTGGGAGGCAGTTGGTGGATCACTTGGATGACCCATTTGAGAAGCTTGTGGAGAAAGCTCTCAGGCATGAGAGTTTGTTTCCTAAGGAAGGATCTGTTGTTGCTGTAACCAAGGAAGGGTCTAGGCCACAGCAGGGTGGAAACAAGAAGAGGAAGCAGCAACAACAGAAGGGTAAGGATGGCCAGAAGAAGCCGAAGGGCGAAGTGACTTGCTATAATTGCCAGCAGAAGGGCCATCTCTCCAAGGATTGTGGGAATCCAAAGGCGCCGGCGAAATGCCACAACTGTGACAAGCCAGGGCATTTCAGGAAAGATTGTCCAGAACCGAGGAAGGACAGGCAGATTGTGCAAGCTTATGCTTTGGGAGCTGTGCCGTCGTTTTCAAAAGCTCTTACTGCTGAAGAGAAAGGGAAGAGTGTGGTGGTTCAAGGTACTCTTTCCATTTGTGGTGTTCCAGTTAGAGTGTTGTTTGATACTGGAGCGTCGCATTCTTTTGTTTGTGATAATCTTGTAGGCCGGTTAGGTTTGGAACCGGATATTGTTGATAGGCCATTGGTTGTGACTAATCCAGTTGGGGGTTCGTCATGTTTGTGTATGATATGCCATGGTCTAGTTGTGTCGAGTCATGATTGCTCGTTTGTTTGTGATTGCTTTGTTCTGAACTTTGCGGGGTTCGGAATTATTTTGGGTATGGACTGGCTTAGGAAGTATGCGACAAGAATTGATTGTAAGAGGCTGGAGGTGACAGTCGGGAATGTGGAAGGGCGAAAGGTTGTGATACGATGTAAGCATGAGGAAGGCGTCTTCATGAGCTTTATGTATTCGCTGGTTGTTCCACGGGATGGACTGTCATCGATGCCTATTGTGAATGGATTTGAAGATGTCTTTGACGAAGTCAAAGGGTTACCGCCGCATAGGGAGATCGAGTTTTGTATCGATCTAGTTGAGGGAGCCAGACCTGTTGTGATGCCTCTTAGGCGGATGGCGCCTAGGGAGCAGCTAGAGTTGAAGGTGCAAGTTGATGACCTTTTGCAGAAAGGATTCATTTGGAGAAGTGTGTCCGAATGGGGTGCACCAATTGCGTTCGCAACCAAAGCGGATGGATCGTTGAGGTTGTGTGTGGATTATCGTGAGCTGAATAAAGTGACTAGGAAGAACAAGTATCCATTGCCGAGAATAGATGACTTGTTTGATCAGCTTCACGAAGCTAGGGTGTTTTCTCAAATGGATTTGGCAACGGGATTTCACCAGTTGAGAGTGGCTAAGGATAGTGTGCCGAAGACTGCTTTTAGGACACCATCCGATTTTTATGAGTGGCTGGTAATGCCGTTTGGATTGACTAACGCACCAGCATATTTTGTGGATCTTATGAATAGAGTGTTCAGAGATCAGTTGAATAAGTTCGTGCTTGTGTTCGTGGATGATATTCTGATTTATTCCAGAACTGAAGAAGAGCACAAGACGCACTTGAGTATTGTTTTGAAAATCTTGCGGAAACATCAGTTGAAGGCTAAGTTTTCGAAGTGTCACTTCTGGAAGAGTGAAGTGAGGTTCTTAGGCCATGTTATCTCTGGAAATGGAATCGCGGTTGATCCCGCTAAGGTGGCAGCAATCCAGGATTGGGTTAGACCTAAGAATGCATCTGATGTGAGAAGTTTTCTTGGATTAGCAGGATATTATCGTCGGTTTATCAAAGACTTTTCCAAGATAGCTGCACCGTTAACAGGATTGACAAAAAAGAACCAAGTGTTCAGATGGGATGATAAGTGTGAGCAAGCTTTCGTAATCCTGAAAGAGCGACTGACGAGTGCTCCTGTTTTGACTATTCCAAGTGGGAATGATGAGATGGTGGTTTACACCGATGCATGTGGTACTGGACTTGGAGCAGTGCTGATGCAGAAGGATAAAGTTGTTGCGTATGCTAGTCGACAACTGAAACCGCATGAAAGGAATTATCCGACTCATGATTTGGAGCTAGCGGCGATTGTATTTGCTTTGAAGATGTGGAGACATTACCTGTTGGGAGTTAGATTTTAGTTGTTTACAGATCATAAGTCATTGAAGTATCTGTTCTCCCAAAAGGATTTGAATCTTCGACAGCAACGATGGCTAGAGTTTTTAGCATCGTATGATTTTGGTATAGCCTATACTCCGGGAAAAGGCAACGCGGCGGCAGATGCGTTAAGTCGAAGACATGCAGGATTGGGAGCCATGTTTTCGGAATGGAAGAGTCTAGAGTATTTGTCTGAATTTGACTTCAGGCCTAGATGTGAATTGGAACCTGAGATGTTGGCAAACTTATCGATAAGGCCTACTCTTGTGGAGAGAATTGGCGAGAGCCAAAAGCGAGATGATAAGCTTGTCAAGATTATCCGGGATTTGGAATCTGGATTGAATCTAGAAAAGGATAAAGGATTTGAAGTCGATCGAGAGGGTTGGCTTCGAAAGCAAGGACGACTAGTTGTTCCCGATGTAGATGGATTGAGAGATGAAGTTCTTAGGGAAAGTCATCACTCGAAGTTGATAATTCATCCAGGTGGAAATAAGATGTATCGGGATATGAAGAGAACCTATTATTGGGCAGATATGAAGAAGGATGTTGGAAATTTTATTTCCAAGTGTATGAATTTCCAGTTGGTTAAGGCAGAGCAGAAGAAGCCAAGTGGATTGCTTCATCCATTAGAAGTTCCTATGTGGAAGTGGGAACAGATATCGATGGATTTTATCGATGGTCTACCTAGAACAAGAGCAGGAAATGAAGGGATTTGGATGATAGTAGATCGGTTGACCAAGAGTGCAAGATTCATTCCTGTTCGATCGACTAGGACTGCATCGAAGTTGGCTGAGTTGTATGTTAAGTGGATAGTTCGATTCCATGGTATTCCGAAGAGTATAGTGAGCGATCGAGACTCATTGTTCACTAGTGGATTTTAGAAGAGCTTCCAGGAAGTTTTGGGAACCGAGTTGTGTTTGAGTACAGCTTATCATCCCCAAACAGATGGTCAGACTGAGAGAGTCAACCGAGTTTTGGAAGATCTCCTCAGAGCCTGTGTTTTGAATTTCGGAGGATCATGGGAAGATCACCTTCATTTGGTGGAATTTGCATATAATAACAGTTATCAGTCAAGTATTGGTATGGCACCATATGAAGCACTGTATGGAAGACCGTGTAACTCTCCGACATGTTGGTTGGAAACTGGAGAAAAACTGGTACTTGGGCCAGAGATGATTCGACAGACTACGGATTGTATAGAGATCATTCGGCAACGAATGAAGGCAGCCGAAAATCGTCAGAAAAGTTATGCCGATAAGCGTCGTAAGGATTTGGAACTCGACATGGGTGATATGGTTTTTGTGAAGATTTCTCCACTGAAGAATGTTATTAGATTCGGGAAGAAAGGAAAGTTAACTCCGAGATTTGTTGGACCATTCCCGATTATCGAGCGAATTGGAAAGCTCGCTTATAGATTGGAGTTACCGGAGAAGATGGGGGGTGTGCACAATGTCTTTCATGTATCTTATCTACGGAAGTATGTGCATGACTCGAATACGGTGGTTTCTGCTGATAGTTGTGAAGACTTGGAGGTTGATCCAGTGGTTACAAGACCTCGTAAGCCGCTTCGTGTTGTTGAAACCGACACGAAACAGCTTAGGAGGAAGACGATTACGTTGCTCAAGGTACAATGGAGTGATAATGTTAACAACTGTACGTGGGAGGAGGAAGAGAGGATGCAGGCAGCTCATCCTGAACTCTTCAAGGTATGGCCCTAAGGTGTCGTGACATCTCATGAATTTGTAACTTGTTCTAATCATAGAATTCTGCATGCTAGGCTAGAATTGGATGCATGGTTTGTTGATTGCTATGGATGGTAGGCATGCGGAATAATTTTTGATTGCTCTTGTTTGCTTGGAATTTCGGGGGCGAAATTCCTAAGGGGGAGAGAATGTAACGACCCGTATTTTACGTGTCGATATATCGTAGAATTCTAGGTCGTTAGTGTTGTTTATGTCGTCCTTAGCCTAAGTCGTAAGGGAGGATAACTCTTATGTTGTTTGAGTCGCGTGGAAGTTAGATTGGGAAGTCAACTCGAGATAGTGCTAGAGCGAGTTAACGGGTTAGTGATATTAGCGAGTTACGAGTTATCGGGTTAGAAAGGTTAGCGACTTAGTGGCTGGGACGAGTTAGCGTGTTAGTATGTTGACCGAGTCATAATAGTTAACGAGTTAACTAGTGGGCGAGATAAGGATTTAACTCGTATGGCCGAGTTATAGGAGTTAACAGGTTAGGTTTGGCCGGGTTAAGAACTGAACGACTTAAGAGTTAGTGGAGTTAGCGCGTTGCCGAGTTAGTGAGGCTAGTGTGTTAGCGGGTTAGTGAGCTAACGAGTTAGCAGAGTTACCGAGTTAAGTTGCTAGGTCGGCCGAGCGCTAACTCGCGTGTCTCGGGGTTGAGTTAAGTCGCGGCACAGTTAACCTGCGTGTGTGTGTGTTGTGTCGTGTTGGCTTGAGTCGGCAGAGGATTGTTAAGTCATGAGTCGGCAAGGCTAAGTCGCGAACGACTTAGGGGATGAGTCGACGGCCGACTTAAGGGGCGAACGGGTTAGCGATTTTCAGCCTATAAATAGAGGGGTTTGGCTCACTTTTTGGCACCGGATTTTGAAGCGACGAAGTGCTGCCATTTTGAGAGCTCGACTACAGCATTTCTTCATCTCCTTTTCTCCATTTCAATCAAGTTCTAACATCCATCCAAGATTGAAGATTGAAGAGCCAAAGTTGAAGATCTTCATCCAACGAAGCTAGATTTCATCGTTTCAAGCGGGATTTCGACGAATCAAGCTTGAATCTTCGCTGTCCAGATCTGAGGTTGATAGTTTTTGAAGTGTTTGGGTGATTCAATGAGTGGTGGTTATCTCTCACGCGGACCCAAAGGAGTATATTGGATTGGTGGTTTGTTGGAGTGTTGTAGATAGTGATTTTATGCATTTTTCCTTAGATCCAAGTGTAGATCCATTACTTATGAAGATGTTTACTTATGCAAGTTCATTTATCAAGTTGAAGAGACAAAACCCATGATTTATATTTGTTAGATCTATGCTAAAAACCCATGATTCATGTATGTTAGATCTATGCTCATTTATTTACGAAATTGCCACTATCATTGTAATTGTTTATTTAGATCTTGTTTGAATGATTGGTTGCTTGGATTAATGTTTGATTTGATTGATTAGCTGATATATAGCTTGATTTGATCAAGTTGGTTGATGATGATTCAAAAGCTAAGTGGAAAGGCTCTTGAATGGTGAAAGCTGCTTGTGGCATATGAAGCGGATGTTGAAGCTCATATGTATGGATTAGATGATGTTGAGATGGACTTTGCCATGATGCGAGGAGGCAAAGCATGATGATGAGATGGGACGGGTCATGATGACGTTCCAAGCACGGGCTGCGACGACGTGCGAAGCTATGTTGATAACTCGGTGATGCGATCCGGGTTGATGATAATGGTTAGCTTGAGAGACGCTTGAGCTAGTATGAAAATAGTCGTCAAGGAGGATGACTAGGAGGCTGAGATCTCATCGTTGTTGAAGGTTCTAGCATGCTCAAAGCAAGAGTACGTTGGAACGGGCTGCGATGACGTTCCAAGCACGGGCTGCGACGACGTGCTAGTACTCTGGGTAGTTGCGAAAATTCCTAGGCACGGGCTGCGACGACGTGCGGAGTTATGTCTAGAACCGGGGTTACCATTAGCCATTGACAGATGGTCGTTCAACTAACGGTGAAATCAAGGCAATGATAACAGTGATAGCCAGAGTCATGGATGTTTGGACGTTTGGTTGTATCATCATTCGGTCTCAAGAGCGGTGTTTTCCGGGTGCTTATCTGATCTTGGTTTAGGCCTTGGGGGTTTGTATTTGGAAAACATCGACCTTGACTCGAATGATTATTGCTTTACTTTAATTGTCTGCCATGTTATGCTTGCTTCTCCTTAGTGTGTGTCTGGGGGGCTATCACTGTAGAAAGAGGCGGAGTGGGATGGTTTGGTTCCTATTCCTTTTATCCCTTATACTCTTTTGGTATGTTTGATAGTTGATTTACTGCTCACTAAGACTTTGTCTGACTCAAGGTTTTATGTCTCCTCTTATTACCTTGGGTTGTTCATCCATGTTGGGATGGGCAGACTAGGTAGCAGGTGACAGGTGCTGTTCTTGGAGATCTACGCTGATGATGACGAAGACGAGCAGGAGGCTTTTGCATATTATTTCATATTATATGTACTGGGTGTTCCGCTGCTGTATTTGTTTGAGTGTTATGTAGTGAGGCTTTGATGTATGGATGATTCATATGTTTGTATAAAACTATTATGATGCTTATATGATGATGTCATGTTCTATAGAGCTTCACTATATCATATTTCTCTATTGTATTTTATCCATGCGTTGTGAGTTGTACGATAGATTCTGCGATGTTTATTCTACCTTGACGGTCACCCATAGCTGCCTGGCACACCTTCAGCGCACCATTCCCTTGTTTCCGTGTGGGAGTCATGGGCGGTCGTTACAGATGATGTGTTAAATGTCATTTTTAGTAGTAAGAAAGGCAGACGTTTAAGATTGACTCTATATATTACGTATTGTCATGTCTTGTAGGCATACATGATTATTGCTTTGTACTAATACTATATACATATAAGTGAGCTGTATATTCGATGTTCCAATATGTATTACTGTTAGTACAAGGAAATGTTCATGTACCTACATAGCATCATTCTCCATATTATCTATCAATATTACCTTGTAATGCTCTTGGATAACATGGGTATGGAGGTGGGGTGTCATAAAATGGTATCAAAGCAGGTTTAGAACATTACATCATATATAAGTGACATGAGTCTTGACCTTAGAGAGACTTAGAGTCTCTGTCCCCTTGGGTATGTTGGGTAGTTACCCTATATTAAATGGATAGTAGGAGTATATAATGACTACTGGGGTAATCATCTAGGGCGTACTTATTATTTTCTGCTATATATGTATGTATGTATGTATGTATGTATGTATGTATGTATGCATGTATAATTTTACCATTATCACTTTTGTGTGTTAATCTCCATGTACAATTTAAGATGTCGAGACAATAAAATAAAGAATTGTTAGCTAAACCAGCAGTGTCAGCATTAGTGAAGGTGAATAAGCCTCTGTGTGGCTTGAATATGAATGTAGTGATCGAGTAATGACTAGAGTTGCGCAGCAGAAATCGACAGATAGCTTTTCGCTAAAGACATTTGTTTGCTTGTTTGAAAATGTGTTTGTAGTGTTTTATTGATGCTTGATTGATGTTGTTGATGAATGATTTGTGAATTATATTGTTGCAAATGGTTGTTGAATTGAATGTATATACGAATTTTGAAATAAATATTTCTATTCAAGCAAGCATATGATTTGATAAAATATGAAATTGAATTTTATAAAGTGATTTAAAATATTGTAACAGTTTATTTTGGTGTTAATTTGTCCGTTGGCAGCTTTAAGAATTCTGTTCGATGCATCTGGCCAATATTATGGATAGAGATTTCTAAACACTAGGAAGAGATATTTCGACAGAATGATTTTATAAGAATAAAATGTTTGAAAAAACGTAGAAATCAAAATGAAAGGAAGTTAACTTTGTTGTGATTAATGATATAAGTACAGATCAAAGGATTACTCTTTAACTCAGAGTGTACAATGTGGCCATAGTCTTGAATGATTCAAGCCAAAATGCTAATGATTAGGAAGAAGAAAGCGTGTACATATTGAGCAATTAAAGGACTTCGACTAATGCAGAAGTTAGTGCGGCAATGTGGATTTTCTATAAAGTATGCTTGTCTTTCTCTTTGGTTCATTCTATTATCCTCCGTATCCATATTCACAACCATGTACCAAGTGATTCAACTTGTGAATTTATTGAAACAATGTAAATTTGCAAATCTTGCAAAGAAGTGAACATATATTTTTGATTTCTACATGTCAAAACAAAAGCAAACACATAATATTCTATGATTTAAAGCTACTCAGTTTTCTACCCAGAGCATAAATAAAAGTAAAATACTGCCTCAAACTTTTATAAATAACGTAACACATTTGAAATTGATTGTCTTTCAAAGAATGTTGGGATTTACATGCATTAAATGAAAATGATCTGAAATATAAACAATTAGTGGTTTAGTCATACAATGTATGTTTATATAAACAACATGAGTTTTAGCTTGTGTTCGTTTATATTTGTGTAATGTTTTTAATATAAGGTTAGTTGATGAGAGAGGCAAGTCTTGTATGTTTGTTAATGAAATGTATAGCTTCAGTGGTAATCGAGTGGAATGCAGCTGTGCCTCCAGTTGCAACCATTGCTCATGCAGTAATTGGATAGGAACAGAATTTCAATTACTGATACACGCTTCATGTACTGAAATATTTAATGGAGTCGGTATAGGAGTGAAATAAAAGGCCGTGTAAGACTCGGGGAAGAGAGCCGGGTAACAGGGATGAACCCATCCCCATATTGCATGAGGCACTACTGCCTAATAGCAGTAGTGCACTCACACAAGTGCAGGTGAGAAAACCAGCACACATGCAGGTGAGAAAATCCTCATCTGCACATGCAAGTGAGTGGTTCACTTGCATATGCAGGTAAGAAATTTTCTCACCTGCACATGCAGGTCAGCTGTGGGCTGAGGTCTAGTGGACCCGCCGCCCACTGTGGTAGGCTGGGCTAGTTTTGGCCAAGCACTCAAAAAATAAAAATAAGTGAAACTTAGGAGAAAAATAAAACAACAATCTATGCTTGCCACACACGTGAATATTTAGTGTATAGCTTGCCAGTTATGATAAGTTTATATAATTGTTTAATAACCGGCATACATAGATTTGAAAGTAAACATGATACCAAAATTTATTTTCTGCAAAAAATTATTTTTTGTAACAACAATTACTAATAACCCTATTTTGTAATGCTTTGCGCAATGTGGATTGTGTTAGTTAGAACGGTAATTCGTTGCTTCTTAACTGCAACTATATGTTATCATGATCAAACTGTATAATTGCGATTGAAATCATTTTACATGTTATTGCACCATGTAATTTGGAGCATATATTACTATTTCTTTCTATTAAATTTGGAGCATTGTTTTCCATGCTTTTTCTACATTTTTTTAAAAAAAAAATTTATCAGTCTTTCACAAGTTAAATGAGAAAATAAGATGAAGAAAGCTGAGAACATGTGGTTTGGCAAACATAGGAAACAACATTGGTTATTGCACTAAAATGAAAGCAGCTTTCATGTATCTAACATTGTTTTACATAAATGAGCAATTTTATCAAATCCCATGAGCTAATTTTACTGCTAGCAGTTACTAAACTTATAAATATTTAGAAAAAGTCTTCATTGTTTGAAAATGGGAATAATTTAGTATTGTAATTTATGGTTGATTTGAAAGTAATGCAACATTTGGATTAATTGATAAATTATAAATTTATCTTTTGAAAACAAAACAAGGATCCTATAGTTATTGCATACACTACACTATTTAATGGATTTGGCAATTTGAAGATTTTTATGCACATTAGGCCTTTGGGATTAAATGATAAAGAAAGATTTAAAGTTAGATGGCATAGCTTGTAAGCGTTCATTATTGGCCTATGTAACCATGGAAAGATTAAGTTGGCCTATGAAATAATGATGGGACTGAAAAAAAAAAAAAATGAACCAAGTATGCAACATAATTTAGTTTTGTACAAATGTTAATGAACTTGCAAGTGTATTAGTTTTGATTTGTTACATTATATGCAACACTGTATGTTTGTTTCCGATTTGTTATTGAATTATTTTTAACATAAGAGACTTATTTGTTTGAATTGCGTTAAGGTAGGTACATGAAGGCTATTTGAATCGGATAGATTGGTAGTGTTTACTCACTTTGATTGCAAAATAATAAGCAAACTTGCTTAAATTGCTAATTAAAAGGTATGGTTTTATGATATATCAAAATATTATAATATTATCTTGTTTCTCCATGTTTCGGGATGCCCCGTATTGAGATGCGTCTTCGAAGATGTATACCATGTAGTTATATTATGTTTTGAGTTTTTGGAACGCTCTTGTATAAAAGAGACTCTGCCAAAAATTTTCCAAAAATTCGACACTTAGAAAATTTTCATGAATTTATTGTAAGAGGAAATTAGAAAGCTATTGAATGAATCTACAACATTAATAAAAGAGGTTTGTGAAAGCCCTATCGAGGATTGCATAGAGTAGGTTTACAGAAGGCTGTAAAATGTGAGGGAAGTTCAAGGTATGAGTTGTATAGGGCGTTTCCCTATATGAAATTACAATGACGCAATTTTCATAAGAGGGGAAGTCTGTAACAATCTTGTCTTCCTATGCCATTGTAACGACCCAGGATTTTTAGTAATTAAAATTTGAATATTTAATTAATTTTAAATATTAATAAGTGAAATTTATAAGTCGAATAAATTTTATTTCGAATAATTGGATTTAATTGAATAATTAAATCGATAATTTAATATGCTAAATTATGGAAATAATTGAAAATTGAGTTAAATATGATTGAAAATGATTTGTAAAATTTTATTTTATCATATTGGAGTTAGAACGATATTTTAAAACTTTTAAAATCGAATTAGGAGTTAATTTGTGAAAATTGAATATTTTAATATTTAAATCGACTAGTGAAAATAGTCAATTTTTGAACAGTCTCAGAATTGAACGAAACTAGTTCCATTGGATCCGTAATAGTTAGTTATTACCGGATTTAAATTTTCGTATCAATCGGAGTTATCGTTTGATCGTGGCAGCTCGAAACGCATCGAATTGTTTTTAATATTAATTTGGCGAGTTAAAATAGCCATTTTTCAAACTGTCTCAGATTTCGACGAAACTAGTTTCATCGGATCCGTAATTTGATATTATTGTAAGGTTTCAAATTTCGTGTCAATTGGATTTACCGTTTGTCCGGTGCAAGCTAAAACGCCTAGAAAATCGTTTAATCGGTTTAATTTTAAATCGAACGTTTGTTGCCATAACTCGCACATATGTCCGAATTAGCTTCCGAAACTTGTTCCATTGTGTTCAGAACGCAGGATAAACCCTAGGAACGTCGGTCACTGTGCGTAAATCGGAGTTTGGAAATCTCGGATGAATAGTGTTCAAGAATTCTCTATAAATAGCCACCATCACAACTAAAAAAAAAATATAAACCTAACCCTAATTTATGCACAGCCGCCACCTTAGCCATCAATGGCCGAAAAAAACAACAGACTTCTCCTCCTCTTATCTCTTCATCCACTCAACGATTCAACAAACTCTCAACTAGTAAATCAAAGAGCACGAAGAGCTCTATAATATCAACGGTGATGATCGGGTTTGCTTGAGTGGATTGTCGGCAAAATCGCCTTGAAGTCAGGCCGTTCATCATGCAATTCGAGCCTCATATGGTGGCCGAGCTCCACGTGGGGGTGGCCGAAGTTTGAGCATGTTGGGGGCTTCAAAATGCAAGTTCCTGATCAAATTTCTATCGAGCAAGGAAGTTGAAAAATCAAAACCTAAATTTGAAGAAATGGGTTCTTATGCGTATTGAATGTCTGTAGACGGAACGAGAGGGAGAAGGGGCATGCGCACGGTTCTGATGAAAGGGAGCTTGTGATCTACGGCTATGATAGTTGAGGGTTTAAAATTATAAATTATGTTATAAATTTATGTACATAAATTCGTGTAAAACTTTGAAAATGCATAACTTTTTCATACGAGGTCGAAAACGTGCGAAACCAGTTGCGTTGGAATCGTATGGACGAGCACTACGTGATGGAATTGGATTGGAGTCGTTTGGAGTTAGTGAGAATTTCGGGTAAAATTAAACGTCCGTTTAATTTTATTCGAAATAAATCGCTAAAACGAAATTGAAATCAAGGTGAGAACTTCTCACTCAATCGAATCAGTTTCAATTTTATTTTAAATAGTTAGATTTAAAATATTTGAATGCATGTTTGAATGATGATTGTTATCTATTGATTGTTAAAATAGACATTATGCGCCGTTAGTAAGCGGAGGTTATTTATTAAAAACATATACCGCGAATATTTCATAAACAGTGAAATTGGTATTATATATAATAGCAATATATATATATTGGCATATGTATATATTGGAGTTATTGATTTCCCGCATTTGTATAGTGGATGAGACCCTATTGCGCCGTCTATTAAGCGGATAATATTTTAAATCCCATATACCGCGATAATTTCGTACTGGAGCGAAATTGGTATTGTGCTAATGTTTGTGGATGCAGGAAAACAGGTTGGAGGGATCCAACTGGATTCCTCAACAGTTTTTATTTGATTTCAGATATTTTGATATTTGATGGATTATCATATGATATATGATGTCGTTGTAGTCGTGATTGACTATTTGGTGTGTAGCATCATTGGACCAAATTTTGGGAATTTTAAAATGATTTTAAAGTGATTTTTGAAAGTATACGTTTATAAAATATTTTTGGAATTGATCCAATTTAAATAAATAAACGATATAATTTTTAATGTTATAAAAATTATGATTTTTGACAAAAAAAAAAAGTTAAAAAACTGATTTTTTTTAAATATGGGATTTATGATTTTATAAAATAGTTTAAATTGGATTTCTGAATGTATTGTAAAAAGTTTAAATATAGGATTTATAAAATTTGATTATTTTATAAATCAAAAGGATGAAATTATAAAGAAGTTTAAAGACGTTTTAGAATAATAATACAAATTGATTTGTATAAAAGATTTATAAAATGGATATTTATAAATTAGAATATTTTGAATTATAAAACGAGTTTTTATAAGTGTTAGAATGAACTATGAATGAAATTCGGAAATGAATGAAATTTATAGAATTATAAACGGTGAAGTTATAAATGGAATTTTATAAGCAGTAGGTTTATAAAATTTGTAAAGTTGTTAAAAGAATAGGTTTGGATAAATAAACGAATCGTATAAGTTATAAGATTTATAATTATGAAGTTCAAAGGAACGATTTTTGCAAACAAATAAATTATAAGTATTTAACTTATAATATGAACCTTTGGTATATAATTGAGTTATGAATTGAATATAGGGTAATAAAGGAATTTATAAACATTGTTTTATAAATTTGCAACGACTTATTTTGATAAGTTAATTTTTATAACTTATTTATGAAGCTATATTCACGTTTTAGACAGTGAATAATCCTTTAAAATGAAATGTATAGAAATGATGAAAATGGTTAATGCAGTATATTCACGTTTTTGAATAGTGAATAATATGTTAAAGAAAATGTTTTAGATGTGATGTTTTAAATAGAATTAAAACGATCTAACGATGTTTTAAAATGTGTTGAGATTCGAAACTATAGATTTCAACATTTATTGTTGAAATAGATGTTTTCGAGAAATAAAAGGAAATAGTGGACTATAACACTGTTGTTATAGTAAATGATTTCCGAAAGGAAATGTTTTGTATAGTATTGGGATTATATATCTATTTTAATTTCGAATCCCTATACTAGTGATTTTGGGTTGTCGTAACGATATTTTACGCCACATTCGTTTTGGCCCAAATAAATATGTTTAAGAGAATGATTTCCTTAAAGAATGAAATATATACTTAATCTCGATTTAGGTATATTTAATATTTTCCAAGTGCTGAAAATAAATGGATTTGTGAATTACTTATTAATAAATAAGTATGGAAATGTTTTCCAATATAAAGTGAATATTTTGAGAATTTATCTTTTTGAAGATAAATTTAAAATGAATAAATGAAATCGTATATTCATAGTTATTTTAGAATATAAATTCACTATGGAATTTATAAAAGAAAAGGGGGAAACTTGTTTAAAAATAAATATTGATTTATTTTTGAAGTATTGAAAATAATATATCTTGTAAAGATATTTTGGAAAATAAATAATTTGGAAAAATTATTTGGAATCTGGTGATGTTGTGCATATCCATTGATAGTTCAATAACCGACCATCAATATTTCCCTTTGAATGGGTATTTGATGTGATTTTTTTGAATTTGAATGCCACACTTATTTTTGAATTAGCGCTCACTATTCGGGTTAACTGGGAAAGGACCATGGGGTCGTATAACCCATTCTGAATATGTGATACGTCGTTATGAATTGCATTTGAAGACCGGTGTTGAAGACCGGATCTTTTTGAAAGCGAAAGGACAACTCGTCGATTGTCTTTGCACCGAGTAGCTACGGTATAGAGACTCCCTATGAGATGAGAAGTCCGGACGTGATTAGAGATTATCCGGATTGCAAGGACTTCTTTGTAAGTGCCTTCGGTTCTGTTCGAGCCCGGAACAGACTTGTATGGATTGTATGTCTGACGTTACAAATTGAGATATAAAGCAGATTTCTTTCAAATATATTTCTGTTGGTGGCGGAGAATTTATTCTTTTAGCTTAACACCTTCTCTGAGACGTACGAGCTCAGAGGTTATGTAGTTGAATGTTATCAGCGATATATTCCCAATTTGGTAATGTGACATGCTGAGTGTTGCTGTTAAATGATCATTGTGTTGATTATTTGTGATAGGATCATTTATTTGATCGTCTATCCTGGTGATCATTTCTATGATCATTTGATTACCCAAAGCATGGCTTTTGTATAAAGTATGTTTTTGTGGACGAGACTTCGTCGAGCCTCACAAACCGGTAATGGTCGAAACAGGAATTGTGCGGCAAGGTTTTCAGGGATCGCTTCCCTAGGGTATGACCATTCCTTCTGGAAAAGGGTAGTATCATGGTATGGAGCCCAGATACTTACTCATGTTGAAAACACTTTATGATTGTGTGATGATGGTGACGAGCGCTCGTTTAAAGGTTCCAAAGGACCGGGGGTGATATATCTGAGGGTTTGTAATATCCCTTGGGAAAAGGGGTTCCCGGCTTTGTTTAGCAGAGAACGGTGGTTCTCGGGGCGTCCTTCCAGAGGCGTTTCCATGTAGCAATGGGAAGTTCCTTGGCCTGACCATTTGTTGGAAAATCCATTCTTCAAATACGAGCCTTGTACGGTTTTAGTTGTATAACCTGCTATGGAATGTGGCCGTAACCCGCTATTGAACATGGTAGCTATAGTAGGCATACGATAATGGTCGTATGTTGGCTAAGATTTATATTCTACTTTCGAAATGAATTTTTCCTACACTATACACTAGTAATAATATCAAATGTTCTTTTAAATGCGTATCAAGCATCTTTGACTATCATAAGGAGAAATCTCCTCCGATTCTGCGTTTGCATTGTGTGTGTGTGCGGGAGGCCTTATGGTAGTCTCATTCTTAAAAGCATTGCGAATTGATTTTAAAAATATTCCTCTATTTTGATTTTTAAAGATAAATAAACTGTTTTGAGTTCTCACACCAGTCACATGACTGACTCGGAGTTTATTGTTTTCCTTCCTAAACTCTGGGTGCCCACCAATTTCCACACGGGCAGTCAAGAGTTAAGGTTTATCAGGATATTCTGGATATTCTGGAGTTGCTGAAGGCAAGCTGGATGGCATGGCATATTACTAGTATATAGTATTTCTTTTCCGCTGTTTGTTGTTGTTTGTTGTTGTACACTCTGATGATATGATGTAATGTAATGTAATAACTGTTATAGTTCTTTGTTTAAAGATTATTCATTTATTATTATATGTTGTTCCGCTGCGAATTGTGAGATTCTGATATTGTTGTGTTCTGTTCCGTTCTATTTTCTATTTTCTTTCCTCTCTACTCTCTATCTTCTTATCTCTTCTTCTCTCTCTTTCTTTTTCTTAAACCCTCAGTATTCGGTTTTCCGTCGTTCGATTGCTCGGCAGTCGATAAAGTGAATATCGATGTTGAATTTTCGAGAGGCGAAGAATCGGGTCCTTACAACCATTATAATAAATAAGTTTATTTAAATAAAATTGTCCGAATTCAATGTTTGTTAATTTATATTTAAAAAATAATAATTAATAAAATTATATTTAATAAAAGGTTTTGTCATAATAAATTAAATCAAATCGGTAAATTCTTTTTAAATGTTTTATTGAAATCGATTAAAGTGTTTTAATTGAATATGAAAATATTTGAAGTGTAAATCAATTTAATGTAAATTTTAATATATTTACGAATAAA
Source organism: Allium cepa (assembly GCA_030765085.1). Lineage (NCBI taxonomy): Eukaryota > Viridiplantae > Streptophyta > Magnoliopsida > Asparagales > Amaryllidaceae > Allium > Allium cepa. Next base: position 951,128,919 of record CM060941.1, on the reverse strand, counting down.
TGTAAAAGCTATTTAAAATAAAAGAAAACAACAAGACCAAAGTCATGAGCCAAACCTATTTTGCCCTAATCCTTCTTCCTTTTTCTAGATTACTCCTAACCTTATCAAAATTAAACTTGACACTATTTCAGATTTTTGGTTCTAAATCCTTACTACACACTAAAATCGTGATTGTTAATTTTTAAAAAAGGGCACACGACTTGGAAGACGACCAAAAATCACAAGGTCATTTATTTCCAGGCCAAGCGATTTCGACCTAACTGGAGTGCATGCGTTTGTAGGTGGCACGGCATGATTGTGAGATTTGGGATCGCGATGGGGCACATAGTTGTTGCTAAGCCTTAGTTGGAGATGTAATGTAACGATCCCGATTTAAAGAAAAATTAAATTTTGTAATTAAATTTAATTTTTGGATTAAATTGTAGATTTGTTTGGATTTTCAAAATTAATAAGATAATTTACTTATTTATTTTATAAGTAAGATTTGAAACTTAAATGTAATTGAATTGGATTAGAAATAAAATTTTGATTTGGAAAGTTAAAATATATTCAAAATGAATTTTCTTTAAAAAGTTATAAAAATGTTTAAAATAAATATATGTTGTTATAGATTTAATACTTAAGTTAGAAATATAAATATAAGATAAATTGCAAAATATTAAGTAAACATACAAATGAACATCTATGCGATAAAATAATAACAAATGAAATGCAAATAAAACAAAAGGGCAAGTAAAATATGCCGGTGAAGTTTGATATGCTAGGCAAAAACAAGAAAGAAATATATGCAAGATCTGCATAGTCCATAAAATAAGAGGACTGTAGACAAAACAAGTATATATGTACATGGGTATAAAAACAAACTTGGCAAAGTAAATAAAGTACACCATAACATACCATATCAGCCGAGATTTATCTCATCATAGTTAAAGCAAGAGGATAAACAAAGCAAATGTAATATCTAGGAAAGTACTTGCAGTAGGAAGTGGAAAAAAAATGTATAGTATAAGCTTACAAAAAGGACTTAAAGCATTTAATACAAGTATCTCAGCCCATCTTCTCAGTACAAAGAAAATCTTGCATCAGCCTCCATTTGAAAACAAAGTACCCGATTTATGTTGTACAAACAATAATATAATACCCTGTACAATGCATAATAACACCCTGTAACACTTCATTTCTTACATATCCATTATCATCAGTTCATTCAAAAGCTGAGAAAAAAATAAAAGCAAATATCATCTAAAAACTTAAACAAGGATTCAAATTTAAACAACTACAACCAGAGGTCAAAAGAGAGGCTTCAACAGGCAAAGTTTCAATGGGAAAATCAAAGCCTATTTCAATAAAAAGCTTGGTCCATTGCAAATTTCACAGTCTGTGTCAACATGAGTAGGCTCTATTCATTTCTGGAAACCAAGGTGAGCAAACTCTTAACTTGATAAATAAATCCATTTATATGATATTTCTTGTGATAAACAATGAAAATAAAGTGGTTTCTATGGAAGTAATTATGTGATTGCCTGGGATAATTGATGCATGTCGTATATGTTTATATATTCACCTCTATTCTCTGTTAAAACCCAAAACAGTGAGTAAACCACCCTGATGTGATGCTTTAACTTGATACAGTGTAAATTTTATGAAGTAAAATGGTGATGGAATATTTCTAGAGTGAAATTTTGTTATACTTATGGATAAATATGAACATGCTTGCTTGTATATGTCAGTGACAGGCATGAGGGAACTCAATTCCAAGTTTACAGGCATAAGTCTGTTTTAAAATTCAATTTCTTCTTCTTCAGTCACTATTAGACTTTAGATTTCAAACAGAAGTTGCTTATTTAAACATAAATTAAATTTTAAAAAATGAGTTTAAGCAAAAATAAATTTATGGGTTTCTGGGAATTTGAAAATACAGAGAAATCTCGAAAATAAGTCAAAAATTATTTATCATGATTCACGAATTCAGGAATGTGAATCAATTGCTTTAACTAAAACTCGATTTTTAAAACCAAAATCACAATTTTTAGTATAAGGGTTTGAGTGCCTTTTTGGTTTAACCAGAAATTGGTATTTGAGTAATTTCTGATGATCACGAGAGTTTTGATGATTGGGGTTCTTTCTGGTGGAAGAAGGATGATCAACGATGATGGGAAAAATGACAGATGGGTAATCAAAGCTTTGTGATGAGGGTGGCGATCGAATTAAGTTTGTAACCCTAGTTTTTAACCGGGATGGGTTTTTGATTGGCACGTATTCTCTGATTGATCGAGTTCAACCAAGCTCAGAGGGATGGAAGGAGGTGAGATGACGAAGGCCTGGCCGGAATCTCAACGCCGCTGATGGTCGGAGGAGCGAGCACGATGGGTTGTTCCAGGTTTAGGTTGGTTCCAGGACGTTTGTTCCAGGTTTGGGGCTCGAGTGCTCGAATTCGAATTCGAGTTGTTTTGTGAGTTTTGATGGTCGAGATCGTATGGATGGTCGCTAGTCGAGTTGTGGGTGATCGACTCTGGTGACGGAGGTTTGCCAGTGGCGAGTGCACGTGCACAGTCGATTGTTTGCACGTTTGAGTGTTTTGGGTTCGGGTTCTTGAGAGCGTGCTTGGGAGAAGAAGTAACTATTTCGAGTTAGTTTTTGGGATGGCTCGAGTTCTCGTTGGTATTGACTGGGAATGTTTTAACTGAAGGGAAAAAAATTAAGTTTAAACTTAAGTAGGTAGAAGAAGAAAACCTGCTTGGGTGTTGTTCTAAGTTTTATGGCATTTGACTCAAAGAAAATTTTGTTGCCTCAGGTCAGTCGTTGTTTCAGGTTTCTTTTATAAAACCTGACAGTGATTTGGGATTTAACACAAATTTAAACAAAATTTAAATTTGTATACTAAATTTAAATTCAAAGTTAATTTAATTTTTCAAATAAACTTTTGAATCTTAAGGTTTTAAAATGAAATTGGATTTTTAAATCAAGTTTTAAATTCAAGGTTTTAAAAGAAAATTAAATCAAAGTTGTGAATCAAAAGCTTTCTCTTATATAAGCAATAGATGTTATTTACGTTTATTTTTAAAGATTATAAATTGAGTTTTAAATTTGATTTATGCTTAAAAGAATAATCATTTCGAAACTTAGATTCGAAATGTAATTTAAATTTAAATTCAAAAGTAAAATGTTTTACACTTAAATATTAGTGAAGTCATTAACAAAGAAATGAATTGCCATAGAGATAATTAAGTTGATTAAGTGATTTAACTAATATGATAATTAAGGGATGATTTATTCAATTTACAAATTAATGATTTAGATTTATTTATAATTAGAGATTATTAAAAGAAATTAAGAAATGTTATTAGTTAATAAAGATAATAAACTAAAGATTTTTAAGTATTAATTAAGGTGATTAATTTTAAATAATTAAATAGATTAATTAATTTAGATAATCAATTATAAATTGTTTAAATGAAATTACTTAATGAAAGTAATTAAGGATTAATCACTTATTGTAATTAATTATGGATATTTTGATTAATTAAAGTTAATTAATTTAAGGAAACCATTAGATAAATTGGTAATTAATGATTTGTAACTAATAAATCAGAACTGGAAATTAATTGAATTAATTAGGATTAAACGATTAGTTAATCCTGTTTATAAATGATTATTAAATGCTTGACTTATGAATGATTGTATTGTATGAGATGCCTTGAATTGATTGTCCTATCTGATCTGTGATATTTTGTTCTGTAAATTGTGATATGTATAATTTATTCATTTATTGATGATACATCTGTATATTATTTGTGAATCTGTAATGATGACGATGTTGCACTATTGTGTTAAACCCCTGGACCACACTTATACACACACAAATATGGATTCCACGAGGAAATCGATTAAGTCACAAATGTTTTTGAAAATAGTTCTGAAAGTTGAATATTTAAATTCAAATGTTTTGGAAATGGATTGGGTTTAAAGTGAAAAGTTTCTGAAATGGAATTTCAAAGATGAAATTTGTTTTGAATAACTTGATTAAGTTTTGGAATTTAAATATTTTGATTTAAATTTGAATTCAATAATTGAAATTTAATTTTATGATTTGAAAATAGGGATTAACGATACTAGTTATATATGAGTCGAACCATTTTTATTGTTCTTTTGGGAATTTGAATTAACCCAATGATTGTAACTTTTATAAATGAAATCGGGTTTTTCCGAAATAAGGCCGTTGTTTCTAAATGTTAAAAAGCTTTCATAGGAGGAATGAATTTCAAATTGTATTAAAGGGATTTCAAATTTAAGCTGAAATAGTTTTCCATGTCATAAATGAATATTTGGAAACGAGTTTTTGAAAGAGAATATTTGGGAAGATTTGAAAGCTATGAAACAAATCTTTGATTTAAAGATTTAATGAATAAATCTAATTGAAATGGAATTGTTTTGAAATACAGGAATGAATCTTTGAGAAACTGGGTGAACTTTGTGAAATAAATCTTTTCGTTTAAAAGATTTAAAATGGTAATTTGTTTAAACCATTTGAAAGAAAGTTTTGAATTATTAAGTTGTGACTTAATTGAAATCCCATATCCATAAGTTTTAAATATTGCGCTCACTATTCGGGTTAGCCAGGAAAGGACCTTTGTGTCGCATAACCCATTTCGAATATGTGATTCGATGTTATGGATAGCATGTGAAGACCGGTGGTGAAGACCAGATATTTTCGAAAACGAAGGTATTTCTTGTCGATTGTCTCTACACTGGCTGATCCCCGGTACAGAGATCTCCATATGTGATGGGAAATTTGGACGTGATTAGGGATTATCCGGATTGCAAGGACTTCTTTGGAAGTGCCTTCGGTTCTGTTTGAACCCAGAACAGACTTGTATGGATTGTATGTCTGACATTACAATTTGAGATATAAAGCAGATTTCTATCAAATACATTTCTGTTGGTGGAGGAGAATTTATTCTCGTAGCTTAACACCCTTCTCTGAAACGTACGAGTTCAGAAGTTATGTAGTTGAAGGTTATCAGTGATATACTCCCAAAATTGGTAGTGTGGCATGCTGAGTGTTGCTGATCATTTGTTGATCGAAGCGTGGCTTTAGTGAAAAGCGTAGCTTTGTGGACGAGACTTCGTCGAACCTCACAACTCGGAAAATGGTCGAAACAGGAAAGAATGAAGCAAGGTTTCAGGGATCGCGTCGCTAGGGTATGTCCATTTCTTCTGGATAGGGGTAGTGTCATGGTTTGGAGCCCAGATACTTGCTCATGAGGATACACTATATCAATTACTGTGTGGTGTTGTTGGTTATCGGGATCTCGGATAAAGGTTGGTTACGACTGGGGATGGAATATCTGAGGTTGATACTCCTAGGCAGGGAGTACACCGGCTTTGTGTTGGCAGAGATCCATTTGGGATGCTCAGGGACGTCCTTCCAGAGGCGTTCCATTTCGATATGGGAAGTTCCTTAGCCTGACCATTTGTTGGAAATCCAATTAAAACAATACGCGCTCTGTACGGTTTTAGTTGTATAACCTGTCGTGGAATGTGGCGGTAACCTTCTATTGAACATGGTAGCTATACTAGGCATACGATAATGGTCGTATGTTGGCTAAGATTAATATTATACTTTCGAAATGTTTTTTGCACTTTGCACTTATAGTAATAATATCAAAGAAATTGCGTATCAAGCATATTTAACTATCATAAGAAGAAATCTCCTCCGATTCTGCGTTCGCATTGTGTGTGTGTGCGGGAGGCCTTATGGTAGTTTCATTTTCTAAAAGCATTTCGAATCTATTCTAAGATGTTTCTTTGTTTGTTTTTAAAGTTAAACTATTTTTGTTGCTCACACCAGTCTCATGACTGATCCGGAGTTTATTGTTCTTTCCTAAACTCTGGGTGCTCAAATTTTTTTTTCTACACGAGCAGTCTAGAGTTGGGTTTTTCAGATAGTCAGATTTAGTAAATTTTCTGGAGCTAGTTCAGTCTTTGGACACGACTGATCTTGTTTAGCTTTGTGCATCGTTATTGGGAGTTCGAGCTATTTCTGGATTGGTGCTTTGGAGATGAAGATTATTCGCTACTGGTGTTATCTATTTTCTTTTCTGCTGCTATTTTATTGTATCATATCTCTGATGTATATTGATATCTATTGTATCGGATATTGTATCAATGCTGTATATCAATGTATTATTCTTTTTCTTCCACTATGTTGTTTACTTAATTGTGTTATAAGCTCCGGCAACTCGGATTTCAACGATCGAATCTGCGACTTTCGAGTATGATGTAAAGTATGGATGTCGATTTTCGAACGCGAAAAATTCGCATCGTTACATTTGGTATCAGTGCTAAGGTTGAACTTTAGCTCAGGAGTATAACACATTAAGTATCTCATTAGAGATAGGGTGAAGTATACCCTAGAATGAGTGTATCCCTAAGATATCTGTTTGAATGCCTCAGTAAATTCTCTTACTATTCACTGATAGTAAGTATGAGTGCTAGAAGAGAACGAGATAGGGGACAGGGGAGTATCACTATAAATGGTCAATACCCTGCAACAGTGGAAACAATTTTCTCTATCAATTTCCTTTGATTTGTTTTCAAATTCTTTTGATTTCTTTGTGACAGCTCCACAAAGAAATTTCGGCGTGATGATGGCTCTACGAATCGTTGTAGAAAATCCTTACTTCATATTTCATCGGTTTCTTATCAGTTTTTGATTTAAACTTTAATGAATTTGAAATGTGAAATGGGAAATTTTGAATAAATTGGAAATTTTAAATTGAGTTAAATTGATTAATAGAATATGAAGCTAAATTTTAATTGTATCGATAAAACGATTTCGTTTAAAACCAAATTTAAAATTTTGTTGTAATTTCTTGTGAATATCGAAGTCCGAAGAGGGACAAATTGGTATATATTTTGAGATATTCCAACTTGAATTTGGAATCCATATCTTGTGTTTGAGGAATTATAGGAGATCGAATCTCTATTTCTGTGTTGTTTTCGTGCCTGTAAATTTTGGGGACGAAATTTCTTTAAGGAGGGAAGTCTGTAACGATCCCGATTTAAAGAAAAATTAAATTTTGTGATTAAATTTAATTTTTGGATTAAATTGTAGATTTGTTTGGATTTTCAAAATTAACAAGATAATTTACTTATTTATTTTATAAGTAAGATTTGAAACTTAAATGTAATTGAATTGGATTAGAAATAAAATTTTGATTTGGAAAGTTAAAATATATTCAAAAAGAATCTTCTTTAAAAATTTATAGATTTAATACTTAAGTTAGAAATATACGTATAAGATAAATTGCAAAATATTAAGTAAACATACAAATGAACATCTATGTGATAAAATAATAACAAATGAAATGCAAATAAAACAAAAGGGCAAGTAAAATATGCCTATAAAGTTTGATATGCTAGGAAAAAAACAAGAAATAAATATATGCAAGATCTGCATAGTCCATAAAATAAGAGGAATGTAGACAAAACAAGTATATATGTACATGGGTATAAAAACAAACTTGGCAAAGTAAATAAAGTACACCCTAACATACCATATCAGCCGAGATTTATCTCAACATAGTTAAAGCAAGAGGATAAACAAAGCAAATGTAATATCTAGGAAAGTACTTGTAGTAGGAAGTGGAAAAAAAAGTATAGCATAAGCTTACAAAAAGGACTTAAAGCATTTAATACAAGTATCTCAGCCCATCTTCTCAGTACAAAGAAAATCTTGCATCAGCCTCCATTTGAAAACAAAGAATCCGCTCAATGTTGTACAAACAATAATATAATACCCTGTACAACACATAATAACACCCTGTAACACTTCATTTCTTACATATCCATTATCATCAGTTCATTCAAAAGCTGAGAAAAAAATAAAAGCAAATATCATCTAAAAACTTAAACAAGGATTCAAATTTAAACAACTACAACCAGAGATCAGAAGAGAGGCTTCAGTAGGCAAAGTTTCAATGGGAAAATCAAAGCCTGTTTCAATAAAAAGCTTTGTTCATTGCAAATTTCACAGTCTGTATCAACATGAGTAGGCTCTGTTCATTTCTGGAAACCAAGGTGAGCAAACTCTTAACTTGATAAATAAATCCATTTATATGATATTTCTTGTGATAAACAATCAAAATAAAGTGGTTTCTATGGAAGTAATTATGTGATTGCCTGGGATAATTGATGCATGTCTATATAGGTTTATATATTCACCTCTGTTCTCTGTTAAAACCCAAAACAGTGAGTAAACCACCCTGATGTGATGCTTTAACTTGATACAGTGTTAATTTTACGAAGTAAAGTGGTGATGGAATATTTCTAGAGTGAAATTTTGTTATACTTATGGATAAATATGAACGTGCCTGCTTGTATATGTCAGTAACAGGCATGAGGGAACTCAGTTCCAAGTTTACAGGCATAAGTCTGTTTTAAAATTCGATTTCTTCTTCTTCAATCACCATTAGACTTTAGATTTCAAACAGAAGTTGCTTATTTAAACATAAATTAAAATTTAAAAAATGAGTTTAAGCAAAAATAGATTTATGGGTTTTTGGGAATTTGAAAATACAGAGAAATCTCGAAAATAAGTCAAAAATTAATTATCATCATTCACGATTTCAGGAATGTGAATCAATTGCTTTAACTAAAATTCGATTTTTAAGGCATTTGAGTGCATTTCTGGTTTAACCAGAAATTGGTATTTGAGTAATTTCTGATGATCACGAGAGTTTTGATGATTGGGGTTCTTTCTGGTGGAAGAAGGATGATCAACGATGACGGGAAAAATGACAGATGGGTAATCAAAGCTTTATTGTGAGGGTGGCGATCGAATTAAGTTTGTAACCCTAGTTTTTAACTGGGATGGGTTTTTGATTGGCACGTATTCTCTGATTGATCGAGTTCAACCAAGCTCAGGGGGATGGAAGGAGGTGAGATGACGAAGGCTTGGCCGGAATCTCAACGTCGCCGATGGTCGGAGGAGCGAGCACGATGGGTTGTTCCAGGTTTAGGTTGGTTCCAGGACGTTTGTTCCAGGTTTGGGGCTCGAGTGCTCGAATTCAAATTTGAGTTGTTGTGTGAGTTTTGATGGTCGAGATCGTATGGATGGTCGCTAGTCGACTTGTGGATGATCGACTCTGGTGACGGAGGTTCGCCAGTGGAGAGTGCACATGCACAGTCGATTGTGTGGACGTTTGAGTGTTTTGGGTTCGGGTTCTTGAGAGCGTGCTTGGGAGAAGAAGTAACTATTTCGAGTTACTTTTTGGGATGGCTTGAGTTCTCGTTGGTATTGATTGGGAATGTTTTAACTGAAGGGAAAAAAAATTAAGTTTAAACTTAAGTAGGTAGAAGAAGAAAACCTGCTTGGGTTGTTGTTTTAAGTTTTATGGCATTTGACTCAAAGAAAATTTTGTTGCCTCGAGTCAGTCGTTGTTTCAGGTTTCTTTTATAAAACCTGACAGTGATTTGGGATTTAAAACAAATTTAAACAAAATTTAAATTTGTATACTAAATTTAAATTCAAAGTTAAGTTTATTTTTCAAATAAACTTTTGAATCTTAAGGTTTTAAAATGAAATTGGATTTTTAAATCAAGTTTTAAATTCAAGGTTTTAAAAGCAAATTAAATCAAAGTTGTGAATCAAAAGCTTTCTCTTATATAAGCAATAGATGTAGTTTACATTTATTTTTAAAGATTATAAATTGAGTTTTAAATTGGATTTATGCTTAAAAGAATAATCATTTTGAAACTTAAATTCGAAATGTAATTTAAATTTAAATTCAAAAGTGAAATGTTTTACACTTAAATATTAGTGAAGTTAGTAACAAAGAAATGAATTGCCTTAGAGATAATTAAGTTGATTAAGTGATTTAACTAATATGATAACTAAGGGATGATTTATTCAATTTTCAAATTAATGATTTAGATTTATTTATAATTAGAGATTAATTAAAAGAAATTAAGAAATGTTATTAGTTAATAAAGATAATAAACTAAAGATTTTTAAGTATTATTTAAGGTGATTAATTTTAAATAATTAAATAGATTAATTAATTTAGATAATCAATTATAAATTGTTTAAATGAAATTACTTAATGAAAGTAATTAAGGATTAATCACTTATTGTAATTAATTATGGATATTTTGATTAATTAAAGTTAATTAATTTAAGAAAATCATTAGATAAATTGGTAATTAATGATTTGTAATTAGTAAATCAGAACTGGAAATTAATTGAATTAATTAGGATTAAACGATTAATTAATCCTGTTTATAAATGATTATTAAATGCTTGACTTATGAATGATTGTATTGTATGAGATGCCTTGAATTGATTGTCCTATCTGATCTGTGATATTTTTTCTGTAAATTGTGATATGTATAATTTATTCATTTATTGATGATACATCTGTATATTATCTGTGAATCTATAATGATGACGATGTTGCACTATTATGTTAAATCCCTGGACCACATTTATACACACACAAATATAGATTCCATGAGGAAATCGATTAAGTCACAAATGTCTTTGAAAATAGTTTTGAAAGTCGAATATTTAAATTCAAATGTTTTGGAAATGGATTGGGTTTAAAGTGAATAGCTTTTGAAATGGAATTTCAAAGATGAAATTTGTTTTGAATAACTTGATTAAGTTTTGGAATTTAAATATTTTGATTTAACTTTGAATTCGATACTTGAAATTGAATTCTATGATTTGAAACTAGGGATTAACGATATTATACTAGTTATATACGAGTCAAACCATTTTTAAAGTATTGTTCTTTTGGGAATTTGAATTAACCCAAAGATTGTAACTTGTATAAATGAAATCGGGTTTTTCCGAAATAAGACTGTTGTTACTAAATGATAAAAAGCTTTCATAGAAGGAATGAATTTCAAATTGTATTAAAGGGATTTCAAGTTTAAACTGAAATAGTTTTCCAAGTTATAAATGAATATTTGGAAACGAGTTTTTGAAAGAGAATATTTGGGAAGATTTGAAAGCTATGAAACAAATCTTTGATTTAAAGATTTAATGAATAAATCCAATTGAAATGGAATTGTTTTGAAATACAGGAATGAATCTTTGAGAAACTGGGTAAACTTTGTGAATTAAATCTTTTTGTTTAAAAGATTTGAAACGGTAATTTGTTTAAACCATTTGAAAGAAAGTTTTGAATTATTAAGTTGTGACTTAATTGAAATCCCATATCCATAATTTTTAAATATTGCACTCACTATTCGGGTTAGCCAGGAAAGGACCTTTATGTCGTATAACCCATTCCGAATATGTGATTCGACGTTATGTTTAGCATGTGAAGACCGGTGGTGAAGACCGGATATTTTCGAAAAAGAAGGGGTTTCTTGTCGATTGTCTCTACACTGGCTGATCCCCGGTATAGAGATCTAAATATGTGATGGGAAATCCGGACGTGATTAGGGATTATCCGGATTGCAAGGACTTCTTTGGAAGTGCCTTCGGTTCTACTCGAACCCAGAACAGACTTGTATGGATTGTATGTCTGACATTACAATTTGAGATATAAAGCAAATTTCTGTCAATTTGGTGGCGGAGAATTTATTCTCGTAGCTTAACACCCTTCTCTAAAACGTACGAGTTCAGAGGTTATGTAGTTGAAGGTTATCAGTGACATACTTCCAAAATTGGTGTGTCATGTTGAGTGCTGCTGATCATTTGTTGATCGATGCATGGCTTTTGTGAAAAGCGTAGCTTTGTGGACGAGACTTCGTCGAACTTAACAACTCAGAAAATGGTCGAAACAGGAAAGAATGCAGCAAGGTTTCAGGGATCGCGTCCCTAGGGTATGTCCATTTCTTCTGGATAGGGGTAGTGTCATGGCATGGAGCCCAGATACTTACTCATGTGGATACACTATATCTATTACTGTGTGGTGTTGTTGGTTATCGGGATCGCTGATAAAGGTTGGTTACGACCGGGGATGGAATATCTGAGGTTGATACTGCCGAGCAGAGAGTACACCGGCTTTGTGTTGGCAGAGATCCTTTTGGGATGCTCGGGGACGTCCTTCCAAAGGCGTTCCATTTCGGTATGGGAAGTTCCTTAGCCTGACCATTTGTTGGAAATCCAAATTAAACAATACACGCCCTGTACGGTTTTAGTTGTATAACCTGTCATGGAATGTGGCGGTAACCTTCTATTGAACATGGTAGCTATAGTAGGCATACGATAATGGTCGTATGTTGGCTAAGATTAATATTATACTTTCGAAATTTTTTCTGCACTTTGCACTTATAGTAATAATATCAAAGAAATTGCGTATCAAGCATATTTAACTATCATAAGGAGAAATCTCCGCCGATTCTGCGTTTGCATTGTGTGTGTGTGTGTGGGAGGCCTTATTGTAGTTTCATTTTCTAAAAGCATTTCGAATCTATTCTAAAATGTTTCTTTTTTTCAAATATAAACTGTTTTTGTTGCTCACACCAGTCCCATGACTGATCCGGAGTTTATTGTTCTTTCCTAAACTCTGGGTGCTCAAATTTTTTTTCTACACGAGCAGTCTGGAGTTGGGATTTTCAAATAGTCAGATTTAGTAGATTTTCTGGAGCTAGTTTAGTCTTTGGACACGACTGATCTTGTTTAGCTTTGAGCATGTTATTGGGAGTTCGAGCTATTTCTGGATTGGTGCTTTGGAGATGAAGATTATTCGCTGCCGGTGTTATCTATTTTCTTTTCCGCTGCAATTTTATTGCATCATATCTATGATGTATATTGATATCTATTGTATCAGATATTGTATCAATGCTGTATATCAATGTATTATTCTTTTTCTTCCGCTATGTTGTTTACTTAATTGTGTTATAAGCTCCGGCGACTCGGATTTGAACGATTGAATCAGCGACGTTCGAGTACGATGTAAAGTATGAATGTCGATTTTTGAACGCGAAAAATTCGCTCGTTACATGTAACCTGGGCTAATGAAGATGGAGGCATCCGTTGTGGCAGGCCGAGCAAAAGCATGTTATACTGTGCGCGCGGGGGGCCTATGGTGCATGAGCTAGGCTGTACGGTGCTCGAAGAGGTATCGATGATGGTGCTTGATGAGGCGTTGACGAGGTTGGAAGTGGAGGTAGAAGTGGTTGTTGACATGGAAATTTTTTGGGTAGAACATCATACTGAATTGAATTGGATTTAGCTTTCATCAATTACGTGAGTTTTACACCGATGTCATTTTTTTGCAAACATTCTACCTTCTTTGTTGTATGGTGACATTCAACATCCTTCTTCATATTGATGATATTCAACATCCCGCTACATATTGATGATATTCGGAATCCTCCTTTATACCTATGACATTCCACATCCCTCTTTTTATTGATAACATTTGATATCCCACTTCATATTGATGATGTTCGGAATCCTTCTTTATACTGATGATATGCAGCATCCTCCATAACTGTAGACATTCGATATATTATGTCCTTTAAAGTTTGACATCCTTTGCTAATTGTAAAGCTCAGGACCACTTGCCACTTGCGAATGCTTTACAACAGTCACATTTGTAAAGGTTCAATATCTATTGCTTGTTTTATAGAGCCCCAATATACCCTCTTCGTGACCACGTATTGGATATATCTTAATGATGAAACATCTCTCTTTATTCTTCATTCAATTAGCACTTTATGTTGTAATGATCTAGCAACTCCAGCGAATTACCTTCAAGTTCGATATCCTTTGTACTGTAATATCTTGATACCTATTGATATTCAACACCACTTTGGGCTTGTTATATGCTTGGCATCTTTAGAAATTGTTTGGACACAATATCCCTTTCTCCTTACATGCTCGACAACTTCCATAGTTGTTGAAGTTCTAAATTTCTTCTTCCTTCTCTCAAGCTTGATAATACTTGAAGCTTGGCATACTTAGAGATTCGATACTTTAATGTGATATGTTTTCGATTGTTATGATTCTATAACCTTCTTACCGTGCTAATGTTAGATACATAGGCTTGCCAACTGCTTGGAATTAAATACCTTCAAAGACTAGCTATCTCTTCTTAAATATTCAACACTTTTAATTAAAAAGTTCGACATCTCCCCTAGGCTGCTTGAAGTTTGTTATACCTTACTAAATGGTTGATTGCTTTTCCATCTTTACACTCGACAAATTGAGTTTTGGCATGTTCTTCCTTAGTGTTTGAAACCTTTATTTGTAGTAACAATAAGATTCACTCACTATCAATCATAAGCAATATTAATCATTTCTAACAAAATTTCAGTCAAAGCGGGCTACCAAGCCATAATCAATCAATATATAAATTAAACTTTGAGCATGCTCTTCTATAAATAAAATTAAAATCAAATTAACAATCAAGTTAACACACCGAATGACCCCCCTCCTGATCTTTAGTTGAAGTGTTTGAATGGAGGAAAGAAAAATGATGACGAAGTGAGAATGAATGAAATAAAAGGAGAGGGTTATGGATTTATATATAAGTAATGCATAATCATATTATTTTGTTTTATTAGATAAGTAATTATACTATTTTTTAATTAGAAAAGTAGTTATATTATCTTTTTTATTAGTCAAATCGTTATGCTACTTTGTTTTATCAGGCAAGTCATTATGCTATTCTGTTTTATACTTTTTGGTTTTATTAGGCAAGACACATGCTGTATTATTTTATTAGGCAAGACATTATGCTATTTTTTTTATTAGGCAACTAATTATATTATTTGTTTTATTAGGCAATGAATTACGATGTTTTATTTTATATCATTAGTTTTATTAGGAAAGTAATTATACCATTTTGTTTTATTACGCAAGTAATTATGCTATTTTGTTTTATAATATTTTGTTTTATAATATTTTGTTTTATTAGGCATATCGTTATACTATTTTGCTTTATACTATTGTTTTATTAGGCCAGTCATTGTATCATTTCATTTATTAGTCAGGTCATTCTATTATTTTGTTTTATATTATTATTTTATTAGGCCGATTATTATGCTATTTTGTTTTATTAGACAAGGTAAATAATTCTTACTTGTTTTTAGAAAAATTCATTTCTTAATCTCTAAGAAGCATAATTTTCATTTGTTTTATTTGTCAAAGAAAATAATAGTTTTTTATAATTTATTCCTCAATGTTTAAGAAAATGAAAAACTGAACCAATATGTACATTTGTGTTTAGTTTTTCATTTCAAACAAGAAAATGCAATTAAATTCCATACAAATATTTCAAATAATATTTTAACTCACTGTCACTTTATTTTGTCTATAAGAATCATTTTTTACTTTATTTTAGGAATTAAATCACGACTATATTCATTTTATTAATATTTAAGAAAATAAAATTTTCTTTTAAATCACAAGTTATCTTCTGTTTTCATGATTAAATTTTGAATCACTTCAAAATATTTTTAAATGTCAAAAATTATATTACCAAATTTTAAGTTGTTACATGTTGTCTTAGAGGATGTGCATTTAGATCAATATAGAGAGCATGGAAAATTATGGATAGAAATATCTATACCATGTCTGAGTGAGTCCAAGCAAACACATTGGCTGATTTGTTCAAGAAATTGGTCAATTCTACGTGAAGTTTGGTACTTAGATTATTTTCTATTTTTGTAACTTTTGATGGATTGGTAGGGTCTACCTATATATCATCTAGCTCTTTTACTAGTTTGAGTTCTTTTACGTTAATCCTTAACCTTGGATTATCTTCATCCTTAATTTCAAATAGTTTTGACGAGGCTGTGTCGCTGGTAGTTTGTGCAGCATCATGGATGTACTATACATAAAGAAAAGCATTTTCATTTATTCCAATCATGTGAAGATAGTATCTATACTTATTTCATGTTGGCACTATGGTTATTGGTTGACTTGGTTCAGTGTCACCCTCAGTAGCACATACTGATGTAGTTCCCTTAAGTAACTTACTATTAACCATTTCTTGATTTTTATGCATTATAGAACAATTTTATTTGAAACAGAGTTTGTTACACCACAAAGTAGTACAACACCCAAATTCATTCAAAAATGAGATTATTCAAATAAAAATGAAAATAAAATGTGAAAAGACATGATTTTTAAAGTGGTTTAAACTCAATTTGATTTCCTATGCCCATTATCAATTTTATTTCGATTTACTTTTACATTTTTGGCAAAAAACATCCCAACTCTTCACTATCAATCTGATCTTCGAGTGTAGAAATGATGGAAAATGAAGATGGTGAAACATGGTCATAGAAATATGAGATAGAATCAAAAATCCCATTTTCAGGTCTAAAGGTAGTGTATTTATAGTTAAATCCTTCCTCCAAAGTTTCCAACACACATTAGAACGGGTAAGAGGTCAAATCCCAGCTTTCAGACATGAAGTACGAATCGGTAATCTTAACCACTCAATAACAAGTAATTTTGGTAGGTGCTGAAATGTTTTGCCTTCCTACTTCCAGATCTTTCCTCATATTTTCTCAATTTTTTAGGCTTTGATTCCAAATTGACAAAATTTCCCCTTAAAATGTGTTGGTGTCGATGTATTTCGTAATTCCGAAACTCTTCTTTTTTCATCAAAATAAAATGAAACATGGTCGATATCTTAAATTGGGTACCTTGCATTTCAAACCTTACTATACCAACACGTCCGTACTACTCGGTATCGACTTATCTAGCATTGTGTAAGATTGGCTAAACTAATGTGCTTAGCTTATCCATCATTCCAAACATCTCCTAAGTTTCTTGAACTATCTCTTCATCATCTCAAGATCCACTGAGATGTCGCTTAGTTCTAATGTTGGATAACATATGCCAACCTAAGTGTGATTTTATGGAAGAAAGCATGCTTTGGATAAAGAAAAATAATTGGATGCTATCTGTAAAGAATTCTGCATTTCGTTAACTATTTTCCTGAAGCATTATGTCCATTCTGGGAGTGATACTCCATCCTTTATATAGCAGTTAAATCTCACTGCTTCTATGTATTCAATGATTGAAGTCTTTTATATGAAGTCTTCGATCGCTACTGCATATTTTATGGAAGCAACACCCTTTTTCAGTCATGTAGATTTCTCTCTCTTTCCCTTTTCTCTCCCTTTTTATAAAACAAAAATAATATCAAACCTCTCGGTACCGACTTGTTTTGGTCGATATTGAGGATTTATCCAAGTGTTGCATATAGTAAACACTTAGAAAATTTTGAGTCTTCACTTTTAGTTCATAGATTTCATTATATCTCTACCTTTCAACTTCCAACCTTGCAACTGTCCTGACTTGCCTTAACGTTGCCATTATATTTCAAGCCCCGCCGCTTTCACTTGAAATATCACTACAAGTTGCCACTGACTGCTCTAGCATTAACATTTACGATTTCTTGCTATTTTAATATTTTGACATATGGTGGGTTACCTCTTTAACCTTGGCTTTGTTGCCACTTGACTTGCCTATATGAGCTTGATGCTACCATTAGTTCTCATCTCACCATCATCGAGCCCGAACAATGCCGTTGTCACCTCTTGCTATCGACCCATCTTCATCTTCCTAACCACCTTCCTTTTCATTGCCATTATCCTGCACCTATGAGAGTCGAGGAAGATTTCAATATTTTGATATTATTCTTAAGGTTTTTCATGTGAACGCGGTGAATGAGGAGGAGATGATCAATTTTCCTCGGTTCGCGCTCGAACACGGATCGATGGTTCAAGTTTCAATGAGACAATTTTCAAGAAATTGTTATATTGAAGACATTTTGGCATTTCTCAAGTTCAAATGCCATCACTTTAGGATCACGACCCATAATACTATGATCTTACAAAGAGAGGCTTCATATCACTATGGACAATGATTCCATTGTCGTATTTCTATTGAACAGGTAAAATCCGACATATAGTTCCATAACATAGCGAAGCTCGTTTTCCAACATAAGTGGCTTATCTACATAAAGTGTTCATGTATAGCGTGCTACGGATATAAGACATATATAATGTATAAATTGACACATTACACTGTCCAAGTCAATGTATAAATCTCGATTGATTAACACATATCGACATCTATTGGATTCTCTACATCGGCTACAAGGGTTTTAACCAACTAAAGCACCAAAATAAATCGTACCTAACCGCATTCATAATCAAGGTTTCGGTATAAAATGTCTAATGGTAGATGATACTCACTTCTCTCTATTGGTTTCGTCCTTTTACTCCTCCTACAATAGTATCTTCCTCTGATCTGGCTTCTACTTTAAGATCGACCAAGGTCAATCAAGAAGTTCAGTTCAGGTCATTCCTCTAATGGAACCTCAACCTCTCCAGATTGTAGATATTCCCCAGATGTACATAGCTTCTAAGATGACTTTTGCAGAGCTTTGGAGAATTTGCAGGAAACACAAAATCCCTAAGGACAAAGTTTTGCTTCTCGAGCCCTACTAAAGGGATTATGGACCTCCAACTGGTTATGACGCATGCAATTGATACGTGTGCCTCTCTAGAGCCATACCTCCCTTCAATTACTTCTTGATAATTTTCTTTTAGGTGCCAGGGCTTCTCCATCTCGAGTACACCCAAATGGTCGTCCTGTTGTATTCCCTTTACATCATCTTTATAATGCACCTGGGCTAACCGCCAACTCAGATGATCATTCCTATTAAAATTTGAAATAAGGCAAGGCACCCTTCTTTGCTAATATTTAAAGCTTTCAGTCGATGCAAGGTCATTATGGGACTTCACAACAAGCGGAGCCACTTTAAGGATGAATACTTCTTCTTTCGATGTCCAAAAAGCTTCAAATGCTTTTAGCATTCTCGTGGTATACTTCCTTTATCTAATAACTTCGTTACTCCAAGGCTTCTTTCGCCAAAGCAACCAACTTTCCATCTAAATATTTAACATCTATTCCTCTCTAACCTTTGGTTCGTACTCTAAGGAATAATTTGTAGCTTTTTAAGGGAATTAGTCGAGCTTAACAACAAATCTCTTTCCTCTTTATAACACTCGCACGAGCGAGTTCCAACCTCTCTATTATGGTTAGAGCATTCATCATAATCCCATTCTTCTTAGGAAGGCTCAAGCTGCTCATAGTTCTCCAACTCCACAATGAGCTGTATGGAAGTATAAGAGTTTTTAAGCTCTAATAACGAAGAATAGGAGGAAGAATGAGAACGGAACGCAAAATAAAAAATCTAAGAAGAGGTGGAGGAAAACTATAAGGAGAAGAAGATGAAAAGGATGAATAAGTGGATAAAGATGATTAGGATGATGATGATGATTCATAAGGAAGAGCCTTACCCCATCGCCTCATCATAAAAATTACAGTCTTAGAACACAACTGACATTAAGAACCTGTAAGAAAGTATAATTCTTTCATAAATTCCAATGTTATCTCAGCTCTGTAAGTGAAATTGGGTCCTTTACTACCTTCACACCATTAAACTCAACTTAAAGGACCTTCTTGCTATGAATCCATCTGACTTCAAATCTACTCTGATATAAAAGCCCCAACCTTTTGAGGAAGAAAAACCGGTCTCTACAACCCCATGAGCATGGTCCATTGGCTAATTTGGACACATCAACACTCCACACAATTCAAGGATCACAGGCACTCTCAGTTTGCACCATTTCTTGATTTTATTCATTGATTCAAATATGATCCTTTATCCTTTTCAAATAATATGGAAAACAAAGTATACTAAAGAGGATTTGTAATGTTTCTTACTACTGTCGTCCATATTATGAATCCAAGAGTGAGTGGTTGAGGAAAAAGGATAAGGAATGGCGCGAAGACATAGAAAGACAATGTAATCATGTTGAACATAGGGAGCCACACGGCTGCTTTGGGCACGGCTCTGGCTCCCATCGCCAACAATGCTCACCTTTTAAGTCCTCCTTGTTATTCCATTCTTCATAACTTGATGTTACTCCTTCCTCTAGAATCTTAACTACTTCCATTATTGAGCGGCATATAGCTCCAACTACGTCTCTCGACCCGTCCTAAACTACCGGCGCTTTCTCTTCTCTGGACACAGGACTGAAAAGGAAATACTTACAAGCTACAAGGCTACACTTCCTTCCTCAAAGGTCAATCTCTTACTCCTGTCATGACGATGTAGACGACTCACCTTAACTTCTGCCTAGATGGGTTTTGGTTTGGTTGCGACGTAAATAGGACCGGTGAGGAGGCAGATAAACATTTTTAATGGAGGAAGTTGGCCTTGGCCTATTGGGTGTCAACCGAGCAAAAAGTTAATCACTATGGTAGAGATATCGAAATAACCAATCATAATCATATTTGCAAAGATTATAAAATGGAATTATCCGTAATCCATAAATAAGTGAAGAAAAAGACAAGGACATAAGAGAGGTCAAGAAAAGCCTATTGAAGAGGCCATCACTCAGAAGTCTAAGTGCATAATTCCTAATAATCAATTGAGGATGGTGCACATCTACAGTGATAGCCTTGAAAAAGAAATCAAAGTAAAAGAGATCTAGAAGACTGCGATTTAAATTAATATCAATAAAATCATGGCAGAATTTAAGGTTGGAAAAGAATTAAGAGAGAAAGCTAAGTGCAATACCCTACAATTTCATATAAAACTTAAATATTAATAACAGTAAATATGAATTTAATTGAAGGATAAATTGGTAAATTTTAATATAAGAGCAAAAAAGTATTGTTTACAAATGGTTGAATTAGCCGATGGGAGTCGCATCATTGCTTAGCTCTTATTTTTTAGTCAAGATTGATTATCCACCTATCCGAATCGGACGTCATATGAGTGAGATAACATAGTCTAATTGAAGTGGCTATATTTTATGCGAATAGCGGGTTCGGGGTGAGTTAGATTAGGCCTATAATTTGAATTCAAATTGAGAAACCGTTTCATTTTTCCTTCCTAATCTCATTTAAAAGATACGTAACAATTCTATTTCCAATTTTTCTCATTTTTGAAATCAATAAATATCATCTTCCTCCACTCTTCAATTCATCAACAAATTCAAAAATCTCAAAAAAAATCGATGAAACAATTTGTGTTGGAATCGTAGTGCGGCTCCCCATTATCTGGAATAAGAATCATAAGCAAATTCGTGGATTGGGATTTTTGGAAATTCAAAACAACGGTGAAATCGAAGGATTTAAGGAAAATCGATGTGCGTGGATCCCATTTATTCGATGTATAATGCCATGCCATTATCTTAATTATAACTAGGTGCTAATTATGGATTAAATATTGGACTATTACTAATCTGAGAATAATTTATATATAATTTGATAATACGTTTAAGTTATGAAAATATAAAATATAATGGAAGTTAATGATATAACGCATTAGTTGAATTGTTATAAGGCATATTAAAGACATACAATCCAACATATGAACCCATTTAATCAAGTCAAATGCCTAAAATTAAAAATGAAAAAGAAGAGAGTATGAAATGAAAATAAAACGACATTGGAAATTGGTTCCGAGGTTGGTCCATCGGTGCTAGTGGATTAGTGCACTGATTATGATCCTGGGTAGACCCATTCCACAAAATTATGGATCAGGCTTCAGCCCTCCATTCATTCGACATCTTCCTTGAAGCTTTGGTTTTCTTCCCCTGACAATATGTACCGGCTTTGTGGTGACTTGTTTGACTTCAATAGTGACCATTAGAGTCTCTTTAACATGAAAGGAACTAAAGATAATAATGTAGCATTGTGTAAATAATGAAATATATAGCTATATACACTAAGTGTGTGAGTTGGTGATTGAACTAAATAATATTAATTATATAATTAAAATGTTAATAAGTTTATATATGTGATATAAACAGATTTGACAATTAAAGATATGGTTACATATATATTAATTGTGTAAACATGAGAAAGAATATGATGTACGTACCAAGTGTATATCTCGGTAATAAACGAAGTCAATTGATAGTGAAATATGTATACACTAGGTGTGTATATTTATTATATATGGATATGTTCCAAAATAAATAATAACTTACTTCGACATGAATATTTGCATATAAATTGGATGTAGAGCTTGGGAATATCATGTACACTTGATGGGAATATGTGTTATATTTGGTCACGGTTGATTAGTGGATAATAATTTTGGAATTGGAAGTTCGTGATTGAACGATTACAACATTTGAATACATTAACAATGAAGTGGGATGTCCTAATTTCAAGACTTGAGAAATTAAAGAATTGGATATAGCTTGTGTAGTTTAGTAGAATCGGTAGATTCGGGTTGAGGTACGAATTAGACACTAATCATGTTATAACACTGATAGTATAATATATATAGACTAAATAGACTTCACTTACTCAGACTTATGTCTGACCCCCTCTCATTTATTTTTATCTATAATATTTACGTCAATTGAGACGAAGTGGCGGATTTGGAGACAGGAACATGGAAATATTGTATATAGTATATTATCTATAATTAAAGACATATAATAATGAAATGTGATTTTGTTTGGAACTATGTGATTGACATCCATATATAAATGAAAGTGTGCTTAGTTTAATTGTTATCAGTATTTCATTTCTTCCACTATGATCTCTGAAAGTACTAGATAGTTTATTTCTTATTATATAATTAGCCCTCTTGGAATATCAACGTGTATCACATAACGACTCGTCATTTTCACACTTTGTTGTATGATTACGAGTTCGAAAATGATTGCTTATTACATTTTTGGTATCAGAGCTTAGGTTATAGAATTAAGAACTTATTGAGAGAGTGCATTTGAATATTTTAGAAAATATATAATATAATATGTCAATATAAAGTTGGTTAAATAAATGTAGAAGCATACAACATTCTATTCCAAGTTATGGTTATCTAATGAGGAGTTGCTAATGAATTTTAATTATAGATAACTGAAGTACAAATAATTCAGAGGAAAATAGAATGGTGACCAATTTTGGTGGAGCAAATATGCCCCTCTAGTTTTTCTGTTATCTCTAATAATCAATTAAATATATGATCAATATGATAGTCTATTTATACACAAATTACTTTTCCAAAGTAATAACTTCCTCTTTAAAATTCATTGAAAAATGGGCAAATATGTTTTTCATTTATTTTAAAATCTCATAAAAATAATATACAAAATTATTCTTTCTGTTTAAGTAATATTTTGCCCTAGAAAAGAGTGAAAATCTTCCAAGTTTTATAAAATAGCTATCCCCGACTTTTTTAAACCACAGGATATCATGCCTAAAAAATTCACTTATCATGCGTTAAAATACAGGTCATCATGCCTTAAACTTTCACAGTTGTCGAATGCTACAATAAAGGTCATTGCATTTTAAATAGGCCAAAGCCTTTGGTATAAAGAGATATTCCAAATTATAGCCTTCGTGCCAGGTTACTTTAAGGCTTTGCACTAAATAATTTATGTTGGACCAAAACTTGGTTCAACATTTGAAATCTTGTTCAAGGTAATATTCGTGAACTTAAATATAGTCACGAAGTTATTAGAAGTTTAAGTAACATGTCTAAGGGTAAGATAGGAAAATTGCATAATTGTGATAGTTCATTGTTTGTTCGACAATGAATGCAATAGGCGATCCACGTATATTACAGTCCTTTGTTCATATATTGTTAGGCAATATAGGCTTCATGCAAAGAAAAATTCGATCCAATTAAGGACGTAAGTGGCCTCGTTTTATATATATGTCCAAATTCAAGTCCAAGTACAAAGAATAAGTTATATGCACACCCATTCTCTTAATAATAATCAAAGATACATATATCGTTGGCGTATGCTATGTAATGTTATTGTCTAAGGTCTTATGTGCAAAATGTTACAAGTGTACAATCGATCCTAAAATCCCCAAATCAATTGAGGGTTTACAACTTTAATATTTGATAAATGAGAAAAGAATTAATCTACCCCATTTGAATGGCTAAGGGGGTCAATTATAAAGGTTGGATGTGGAGGGTTGTCCACCACGTATCCATACATCCATACACCTGCTACTTCTCAAGTATTCGATACCCTTTTGGTTATTGAAACTCGACATCTCTTTCTTTCTATAGAAACTCGACACCGTTACTTGGTTAGATTTGATTTTCAATTAAGATTGAGACGACCCAACTTTCTACTCCTAGAAAATCACGACGTCTTGAAGAAAGAAAGGGATAGAAAAGAGAAAGAAAGAGAAAGAAGAACACAAACAACATCAGAGAACTTACAGCAGAACAAATAAAAAATAATATATCACATAAAAATATTACATAGTATCTCATTATATCAGAGTACACAACTTAAACAACAGATATTAGACAGTTATAAACATCTGTCTAATTCATACAACTCAAGTATACAAGATACAGACACAACATACACAGCGGAATCAATATATATCTAAACGTCGAAGCCTCCTGCTCCAAATCTCCTCCAGAATTCGTCAAGCTAACCTGATCCACTTGACTACTCATACATAATATGAGTACCCAAGAGTTCAATAAAATAGAAAATAAACACTCGGGTCAGACAGGGTTCTGGTGTGAGTAAACGGTTTAAAATTGCTTAACTTTAGAAAATCCTTTGAAAAGAAAAGGTATCACGTAAGACTTCCCACACATAAACATGGAAAAGTTTTTACCTTACGCTAACCAAATCATTTGATAGGAAATCCAGTGATATTATAATAGTGTCTAGGGTTTTCAAGTAAATAAGAAATAGCCGAAATTGTTACATGATTAAATTCCAACTACTAGCCACAAAAGTGGGTAATACAAAAAACCGTAGGGTCTCGTGAGGAAAATGGGTTTCCATCAATGGCAGGGCTATTGGGGTACCGCCCGTCACAGTACGTGGCCTAGATCACCGTACCGAGGATTACTCCCTTCATCCCCTGCAACACAAGGCCGGAACTATCCCTTACTGGACAGTCCCGAACAAGACAACCCCGCAGTTGGCCGCGACCCAACTTCCCACACAGCCGAATAAAAAGGGACTTCTAGACAGGGGAAAATCTCGCTCTCCAGTGGGAGCTACCCACGAAGCCTTGCTGCACCTCCCCTGTTTTAGCCATTCCCGGTTGATGAGGCTTGAGGCTACGATTACCTTTATAGGACACATCACTTAGAATGCTCATCGTCCGCCTGACGATGTACTGAAAGCATTCAATCCATACAAGTTCGTTCCGGGTTCGAACGAAACCGAAGGCACTATCTCGTTGCACTCATTATTGGAATCACCCTCAGAGTCAACGACCATAGCCCTTGCACTCTGATTCGCCATCTCGAATCTATAAGCACTATTCCGTCAAACTCATTACGGAATCACCCACAGAGTTATACTGACGTATAGCCCTTATACCTCGAGTCTTCACTTGCTCCAATTGGATTAACGACCTAACGTTTAATTGGAATCGATGTGGTTTTCGGATTTCAAATATGGAGACCCGATCCCGGTCTCACCGAAACCAAACGCCATTTTAATGTCCAAGTTGTACTTAAGGGTTTAAACAATTTAAACTTATATATAGGATGATATAAATAGATAGATGAATCATATATCTCAACAAATAATTCATATCAACATTTATCTCACAAGAAGCATATCACAAATATTAGAGGTATTCAAATCATCCAATATCAACCAATCACCCAATATCATTCAACATCCAATAAAAACCAATCAGCCAATATCAATCATCCATTCAATAACAGAATTGATTAACTTTAATCAATTGGACTTAAATCCTTCTTCATTTATTATTCCAAGTAAATAAATTAATCATCTCTAATGATCTTCTTTAATTAATCTTTCTCGATTAATTCAAGTAATTATCCTATCCATATTCAGTAATTTACCTTTAATTACTATCATTAATTACAATAATTAATGATCATTAATTAATTAACTATAATTAATTACATTAATTCTTAATTAATTACATTAATTCTTAATTAATTACAATTAATTAATCATACTTAAATTAATTACTTTTATTAATCAACCTTGATTAGTATCATTAATCACATTAATTAGTGATCCTTATTGATTAATTATTCTTTAATTAATTAAATAATTAACTTATAATTAATCAACTCACTAATCATAATTAGTAGTTAATTTGTAATTACTTAACTAAATTAATTAACTTCTAATTTAATTATTTTAATCCTTGATTAATTAATTCAATTAATTAATCCTTAATTACTTCATTAAGTAATTATTAAACAATTAGAAAAAAATAAATTCTTAATTAATTACTTTATTAATTAATTACAAATTTAATAAATTACATTTAGTAATTAAACTTAAGTTAAACTCATTCATTAGTTAAAAACCTTATTAATTAATTAACAAAAATAATTAAGTAATTAACTCTTAATCACTTACATAAGTAATTATCCCTAATTACTTTCATTAATAAATCTTAATTACTTCCTTAATTAATCCATCCTTAAATAATTCTTAATACTTTATTTAATTAATTATTCCATAATAAATTAATTTAAAAACAATTATATTAATTAATTCTTTAATTAATATCATTAAGTGATTAACCAATAATCACTTCAATTAATTACTCCATAAGTAATTACCATTAATTACTTTCATAAGTAATTAACTTCCTTAATTACATTCATAATTAATCATTAATTACTTTATTAAGTAATTATACTTAATTAATCCATAATTAAGTGATTATTAAACAAATAATTAACTAATCATTTAAAATTAATTAAACAATTAACATCTTATAATTCAAAATCCTAAATTTATTAAGAGAATATTAATCTTAATTAAAAATCATATTTATTAAGTATTCTCAATTTCATATCAGAATAATTTAACATTATTTATCTTTATAAATAAGTTATTTGAAATCGATCAAGCTTAAACAATTCAAAAACAAATTATTCAATTTGGTTTTAATATTAAAATCTTATCCTTATTTGAAAATAAAGGATTTAGAAATCAAATTCAAATTGAAAACACTTTAAGTTATCTAATTAGAACTTAGTTTTAAAATCATTACTTAACCTTTGATTAAATTTTTAAATTCAAAATACCCCGTTTAAATTGAAAACCAAAATGTAATTAAATTACTTCCAATATGAAATCCCTTTAAATAAATTTAAATTGGAATAAATTATATAATTTCAACTTATACTTTATAAATTTGATTATCATTAAAAAATTTAAAACAACAAGTTTAAGTTTTTATTTTTATTCCTTTATAAAACTATTATCAGACAATACCCTAGGGAAAAACCCGAAGCAACCCATCCTTCATCCCGAGTTAACTCCGAAGCAGCTCACATCCACCCCCCCTTCGAGTCAAACCCGAAGCTTACACGATCCCCTACCCGAGACTAAACTCGTCTTCCCCAACGCTCATCACTCCTGCACACGAACGTGCACTCGTGCACATGTCTACCACCCTCCGACCATTCTTGGTCGTCACGATCATCATCAACGGTCGCACTAACTCCCCCGATCCTCAAACCAAACCCAGAACTCATTGATTCGAGTTCATACGAAATTGAGCTGTTCGAACCCACCATTCAACTGCAGTCGCCAGTAAAACAATCCTAACACCCACGGCGCCGACCACCTTACGCCACCCCACTCCGGTTATGAGCTCCCACCACCCAAACACGACTCCACCCCAAAAATGAACGAGCTCGGTTCATCAAACTCGACGCACTTACGCGCCATTCCAGCTGAAACCATCATTAAGCTTAAACCCTAATCTCTTCAATTTCCATCAAATTATACATTGAAAAAAATCAAAAGTATTTTCCTTGAAATCTATGACATATATACTAGCTTCGATCCAAGAATCAAATTAAATAAATGTATAGATAATCAAAAATCTGTAAAATCCCCAATTTCATATAAGCCCCAAATTCATGATAATTACTCAATTAAAAATTATGATAGTAACATCTAAAATCATGATTCTTCATCACAATCCCATGCATGCAATCCAAATTCGATTTTAAAGAAATAAATTTTTGACCAGCCTTTAAGTTTCACTGTAAAAAAAAATGAATATCCAATGCATTCAAAATCCTACATAAATATTTTAGATGATAAATCATTTGTTTACAAACAAATTCCATCTACAAATCATTGTTCAATTTGCATCCAAATTCAAGTTGTTGTCTTAAACAGAAAGAAGACAAATCTGTATACAACAGTACACATATACAACATTCGCCATTTTTTTTTCTCTTCTTTATTTTATTTACTTTATAACTTGCATGCAGGTAAACAAATATGCTCCATCTAAATCAAACACATTTACACGCAACATTCAATTAAAAACTAAATCAAATCTGTTTTTAAAATATAATTTAGTCACCTGTATTATAAGAAGAGAAGAACAAAGCAGGGTTTAATACTTGTTCCAGGTTTGAATCATCTTAGATCTGAAAAATACTTTGATTACTTTTGAAAATCCCTTGCATGCTTAACCAATTTGATGCTTTTAAACTTGCAGTGGCTTAAAAGTGTTGAACTTTGATCTCCCCTCTTAAGTTACAGGTTGAAGCTTTTCTTCAATTGTAGGTTGAATTGATGATATGAATAACATTCAAATCTGTTATTTGCAGGTTGATATGAGGAATTTTGCTTTTAATTACAGGTTTGAATTGCCTTTAGTTTAGATTTCAGATTTTAAAAAGTAAATTTTCTGCTTTTAGTTAAGAAAAACAACAAAGAAAAGTGTTATGTTTTTTTTAATTAAAATTAAAGAAAGTAATGTTTTTAAAATAAAGACACATGTAAATAAATCTTACACTTGTCATACAACACTTAATTATCTTACACGTGTTTTTAAGGTGATGTTAATATGTTACATATGTCTTGAATATTTTTAATTAATTTTTTACTTAATTTAAATGCAATATAAACTTACATATAATTTACTTTATAAATAAATACAAGTTTACCCTTAAAAGAAATATTCTAATATTAATAAAAATGCAAATAATTCTTATACATGTATTTTAAAATCTAAAACATATATATATATATATATATATATATATTTATAATCATTTATATTTAGGTACTTTAAAAAAAACAAAACTTTGTTTAAATCCTTTAAAGCTATCATATTTAAAACAACAATTATCTTATAGTTTTGAAAACAAATTTAAATATATCTTTAAATTAACTTTGAAAAATATTAAGTTTTAAAACAAAGCTCCAATCTACAATATCCATATATTATAAATTATCAATGGATTAAATAAATTTAAAAATAAATCAAATTATAACATATACAAACATATATATTACAATTTAAAAATTCATCTTTAAATTTAAAACAAAAGCTCTTCTATTCACAATATATATCAATTGCATATATTATAAATAGAATAAAATCTGATTAACTTTGAAAAAAAATTCTTATCAATATTACCATATCAAAAATTTATCAACCTTTAAAAGATTAAATTAGCCAAATTTAAATTAAAATTATAAAGAAAATTATCAAACCAGTTAAATTATTAACACAAATTATTAAATTTATATTGTCCAAAATTCCGGGTCGTTACAATCCTCCCCCCTTAAAAGAATTTCGTCCCCGAAATTTAAAAGCAAAGGTAATTTAATAACCCAGTACAAATTTTAATTTAAATTAGCAAAGCATTCTTAACAACCAGTTACTAACATCCATAGCAATCACACAATCAAACAAACTTAACTAATTATTCTGACACAAATCAGAATAAATCTCTAATTCTATCTCAAGTTTCCCAAGTATAAATCACCGGAAGACTCGCTCTACAAAAGTCAACAAACTAACTACACAACCAAAATTCAGAACTCCACTCATCTCCAAATCCATCAATCTGAAAAGAATATCAGACTACTCTCAAATCCAACTCAACTTCCAAATCCAACTGAACTACAGATTCAACAACCAATGATGAATCATACACGTACTCCCTCAGAGACACGTGTTACAAAATGATTTCCAGCTATCCAAACTTGGCAATTCAATCTTATTCTATCAAAACACAGATAAGAAATCTCAAATGCCTCAAACAAGCCAACCAATCTTATCCAATATCTGTTCTCTTAACCATAGAAATCTAACAACACTAAAGTCTCTACCTTCAAACACCAAACTCCTTATCTCATATCTGCAAAACTCAACAGACAATCCAAGGCTGCCAAACTTCTTCCTGATCAGCTCAACCTATGCTGATACTTCCAGGAACAACTAGACAAAAGCAAAACAGTTTCTAGATCCTATTCAACAGAAAAGCCTTCCAACATCCGTCGAAATCCAGAACTCAAACTCTATTACTCAAGCAATAGCAAACAGAACTTGCTTCCATCCTTGCACAGCAGCTACCTCGCTTCCGCTGCACAACTCTGATTCTAAAATAGATGAGAACACTGTTGATGAACACGAGTACAAACTTATCCAATATATCCGGAAAACTTTTGTTCATCAAATCGATAAAAATCTGAGTGACTCATCTGACTTAGTCACACAACCTTATAATAGAATCAAATTTAAAAGCTAGATCAGTCCAATTCCAATTCCAAAAATATCTGAGTTGCTACACCAACTCTGCTTTCTCCAAGAACCACCCAACTATCTGGCTAACTACCAAAATTACTTCCGGAATCAACACAGTATGGAACTCAACTCCAAATGCATCCAAACTTCATAATACTCCAGCAGCTCCTATCCACATGAGAACCCTCAGCCTCAAACAAAAGAATGCTCAAGAAAAATTCCCAAACTAATCGCAAGTCACTTTTGCGATTCTACCTAATTCAGATTCCAAATAAAACTGTCCCCTCTTTACCCATTTAGAACAGCTTTAACTTTTCCAAACAAGGTTAACCTTTCAAGAAAACATTACCATCTTCAGCCCGGACTGCCGAAAGAGAACCACAAAGATTCCTGGACCATCAGAGAAACAAACCACACTACTGCTCCCAAACTCTACCTCGATGATACTGCAAAGCTAAAAGATCTCCTCGACAGCACACCGAACACTTCCGAGCTGCACTGCTACCACAGCTAACCAAAGACTTCAGATCTAAAGGCTCTCCGAACTCCAAAACTATCCACAATCCACACAACGGACTTCCGAGATGGAAGACATCCCAAAAGAAACTAGGGCTCCAAACCAAGCATCAACATCTCGCACTCCTTAAGAAATAACAAATGAGACCTTGCCAAAGCAAAACAACTTATAGACCTTAGTCTCATATTCCAAAACAGCCAACCTCCTTACTAAAGATCCAAACAACTTCTACACAGTCGAGTCTTTCCTGCAGCAGGTAAAGACTGCTCCTCAACTATTACTAAAACTCTTCAAGAGAAAACACCTTCAGAAAATATCCAAGGATACTGCATCTCATCACGTAGTTATCAGGATATCATCACTTATTTCTACACCTCCGACAAATCCAAACTCAGGAAAAAATTCGCTTACCCGAGCGAAATCCAAACTTATATTTCAAAGACAAACTCCGAATTTTAAAACGATTTCATTCGGATATCAGAGAAATCCTTACTCCAAACTACAAATCTTACTCGAGACGGTATTAGGTCTACAGTCTCGACAAAAACTTCCAACCTCAAACATATGGACCTCTTCCATTAGTGGTAGTCGTGTTACACACACACCACTACTCCATCTATCTACCTTTAAAACTTATGTTGGAAAATCCAAACAGATAACCCAACCTACTAGGTAGATACATACATATATATATATATATATATAGTTATATATAAAAATTACAAGTACGCTCTCTCAAGAAAGACACTACTACAGAGCCTAGGTATTCACTCAACCTACTGCTCCCTAAAGAAAGATACACTTCAGAGCCTAGGTATTTACTCAGCCTAATGCTCTGATACCAAATGAGACGACCCGACTTTCTACTCCCAGAAAATCACGACGTCTTGAAGAAAGAAAGGGATAGAAAAGAGAAAGAAAGAGAAAGAAGAACACAAACAACATCAGAGAACTTACAGCGGAACAAATAAAATAAAATATATCACATAAAAATATTACATAGTATCTCATTATATCAGAGTACACAACTTAAACAACAGATATTAGACAGTTATAAACATCTGTCTAATTCATACAACTCAAGTATACAAGATACAGACACAACATACACAGCGGAATCAATATATATCTAAACGTCGAAGCCTCCTGCTCCAAATCTCCTCCAGAATTCATCAAGCTAACCTGATCCACTTGACTACTCATACATAATATGAGTACCCAAGAGTTTAATAAAATAGAAAATAAACACTCGGGTCAGACAGGGGTCTGGTGTGAGTAAACGGTTTAAAATTGCTTAACTTTAGAAAATCCTTTGAAAAGAAAAGGTATCACGTAAGACTTCCCACACATAAACATGGAAAAGTTTTTACCTTACGCTAACCAAATCATTTGATAGGAAATCCAGTGATATTATAATAGTGTCTAGGGTTTTCAAGTAAATAAGAAATAGCCGAAATTGTTACATGATTAAATTCCAGCTACTAGCCACAAAAGTGGGTAATACAATCAAAACCGTAGGGTCTCGTAGGGAAAATGGGTTTCCATCAATGGCAGGGCTACAGGGGTACCGCCCGTCACAGTACGTGGCCTAGATCACCGTACCGAGGATTACTCCCTTCATCCCCTGCAACACAAGGCCGGAACTATCCCTTACTGGACAGTCCCGAACAAGACAACCCCGCAGTTGGCCGCGACCCAACTGCCCACACAGCCGAATAAAAAGGGACTTCTAGACAGGGGAAAATCTCGCTCTTCAGTGGGAGCTACCCACGAAGCCTTGCTGCACCTCCCCTGTTTTAGCCATTCCCGGTTGATGAGGCTTGAGGCTACGATTACCTTTATAGGACACATCACTTGGAATGCTCATCGTCCGCCTGACGATGTGCTGAAAGCATTCAATCCATACAAGTTCGTTCCGGGTTCGAACGAAACCGAAGGCACTATCTCGTTGCACTCATTATTGGAATCACCCTCAGAGTCAACGACCATAGCCCTTGCACTCTGATTCGCCATCTCAAATCTATAAGCACTATTCTGTCAAACTCATTACGGAATCACCCACAGAGTTATACTGACGTATAGCCCTTACACCTCGAGTCTTCACTTGCTCCAATTGGATTAACGACCTAACCTTTAATTGGAATCGATGTGGTTTTCGAATTCCAAATATGGAAACCCGATCCCGGTCTCACCGAAACCAAATGCCATTTTAATGTCCAAGTTGTACTTAAGGGTTTAAACAATTTAAACTTATATATAGGATGATATAAATAGATAGATGAATCATATATCTCAATAAATAATTCATATCAACATTTATCTCACAAGCAGCATATCACAAATATCAGAGGTATTCAAATCATCCAATATCAACCAATCACCCAATATCATTCAACATCCAATAAAAACCAATCAGCCAATATCCATCATCCATTCAATAACAGAATTGATTAACTTTAATCAATTAGATTACTTAAATCCTTCTTCATTTATTATTCCAAATAAATAAATTAATCATCTCTAACGATCTTCTTTAATTAATCTTTCTTGATTAATTCAAGTAATTATCCTATCCATATTTAGTAATTTACCTTTAATTACTATCATTAATTACAATAATTAATGATCATTAATTAATTAACTATAATTAATTACATTAATTCTCAATTAATTACAATTAATTAATCATACTTAAATTAATTACTTTTATTAATCAACCTTGATTAGTATCATTAACCACATTAATTAGTGATCCTTATTGATTAATTATTCTTTAATTAATTAAATAATTAACTTATAATTAATCAACTCACTAACCATAATTAGTAATTAATTTGTAATTACTTAACTAAATTAATTAACTTCTAATTTAATTATTTTAATCCTTGATTAATTAATTCAATTAATTAATCCTTAATTACTTCATTAAATAATTATTAAACAATTAGAAAAAAATAAATTCTTAATTAATTACTTTATTAATTAATTACAAATTTAATAAATTACATTTAGTAATTAAACTTAAGTTAAACTCATTCATTAGTTAAAAAACCTTATTAATTAATTAACAAAAATAATTAAGTAATTAACTCTTAATCACTTACATAAGTAATTATCCCTAATTACTTTCATTAATAAATCTTAATTACTTCCTTAATTAATCCATCCTTAAATAATTCTTAATACTTTATTTAATTAATTATTCCATAATAAATTAATTTAAAAACAATTATATTAATTAATTCTTTAATTAATATCATTAAGTGATTAACCAATAATCACTTCAATTAATTACTCCATAAGTAATTACCATTAATTACTTTCATAAGTAATTAACTTCCTTAATTACATTCATAATTAATCATTAATTACTTTATTAAGTAATTATACTTAATTAATCCATAATTAAGTGATTATTAAATAAATAATTAACTAATCATTTAAAATTAATTAAACAATTAATCAATTAACATCTTATAATTCAAAATCCTAAATTTATTAAGAGAATATTAATCTTAATTAACAAATCATATTTATTAAGTATTCTCAATTTCATATCAGAATAATTTAACATTATTTATCTTTCTAAATAAGTTATTTGAAACCGATTAAGCTTAAACAATTCAAAAACAAATTATTCAATTTGGTTTTAATATTAAAATCTTATCCTTATTTGAAAATAAAGGATTTAGAAATCAAATTCAAATTGAAAACACTTTAAGTTATCTAATTAAAACTTAGTTTTAAAATCATTACTTAACCTTTGATTAAATTTTTAAATTCAAAATACCCCTTTTAAATTGAAAACCAAAATGTAATTAATCCAATATGAAATCCCTTTAAATAAATTTATATTGGAATAAATTATATAATTTCAACTTATACTTTATAGATTTGATCATCATTAAAAAATTTAAAACAACAAGTTTAAAGTTTTTATTTTTATTCCTTTATAAAACTATTATCAGACAATACCCTAGGGAAAAACCCGAAGCAACCCATCCTTCATCCCGAGTTAACCCCGAAGCAGCTCACATCCACCCCCCCTTCGAGTCAAACCCGAAGCTTACACGATCCCCTACCCGAGACTAAACTCGTCTTCCCCAACGCTCATCACTCCTGCACACGAACGTGCACTCGTGCACATGTCCACCACCCTCCGACCATTCTTGGTCGTCACGATCATCAGCAACGGTCGCACTAACTCCCCCGATCCTCAAACCAAACCCAGAACTCATTGATTCGAGCTCATACGAAATTGAGCTGTTCGAACCCACCATTCAACTGCAGTCGCCAGTAAAACAATCCCAACACCCACGGCGCCGACCACCTTACGCCACCCCACTCCGGCTATGAGCTCCCACCACCCAACACGACTCCACCCAAAATCGGACGAGCTCGGTTCATCAAACTCGACGCACTGACGCGCCATTCCAGCTGAAACCATCAGTAAGCTTAAACCCTAATCTCTTCAATTTCCATCAAATTATACATTGAAAAAAATCAAAAGTATTTTCCTTGAAATCTATGACATATATACTAGCTTCGATCCAAGAATCAAATTAAATTAATGTACAGATAATCAAAAATCTGTAAAATCCCCAATTTCTTATAAACCCCAAATTCATGATAATTACTCAACTAAAAATTATGATAGTAACATCTGAAATCATGATTCTTCATCACAACCCCATGCATGCAATCCAAATTCCATTTTAAAGCAATAAATTTTTGACCAACCTTTAAGTTTCACTGTAAAAAAAAAAAAAGAATATCCAATGCATTCAAAATCCTACATAAATATTTTAGATGATAAATCATTTGTTTACAAACAAATTCCATCTACAAATCATTGTCCAATTTGCATCCAAATTCAAGTTGTTGTCTTAAACAGAAAGAAGACAAATCTGTATACAACAGTATACATATACAACATTCACCATTTTTTTTCTCTTCTTTATTTTATTTACTTTATAACTTGCATGCAGGTAAAAAAATATGCTCCATCTAAATCAAACACATTTACACGCAACATTCAATTAAAAACTAAATCAAATCTGTTTTTAAAATATAATTTACTCACCTGTATTATAAGCAGAGAAGAACAGAGCAGGGTTTTATACTTGTTCCAGGTTTGAATCATCTTAGATCTGAAAAATACTTTGATTACTTTTGAAAATCCCTTGCATTCTTAACCAATTTGATGCTTTTAAACTTGCAGTGGCTTAAAAGTGTTGAACTTTGAACTCCCCTCTTAAGTTACAGGTTGAAGCTTTTCTTCAATTGCAGGTTGAATTGATGATATGAATAACATTCAAATCTGTTATTTGCAGGTTGATATGAAGAATTTTGCTTTTAATTACAGGTTTGAATTGCCTTTAGTTTAGATTTCAGATTTTAAAAAGTAAATTTTCTGCTTTTAGTTAAGAAAAACAACAAAGAAAAGTGTTATGTTTTTTTTTATTAAAATTAAAGAAAGTAAAATTTTTAAAATAAAGACACATGTAAATAAATCTTACACTTGTCATACAACACTTAATTATCTTACATGTGTTTTTAAGGTGATGTTAATATGTTACATATGTCTTGAATGTTTTTAATTAATTTTTCACTTAATTTAAATGTAATATAAACTTACATATAATTTACTTTATAAATAAATACAAGTTTACCCTTAAAAGAAATATTCTAATATTAATAAAAATGCAAATAATTCTTATACATATATTTTAAAATCTAAAACATTTATATATATATATATATATATTTATAATCATTTATGTTTAGGTACTTTAAAGAAAACAAAACTTTGTTTAAATCCTTTAAAGCTATCATATTTAAAACAACAATTATCTTATAGTTTTGAAAACAAATTTGAATATATCTTTAAATTAACTTTTGAAAAATATTAAGTTTTAAAACAAAGCTCCAATATACAATATCCATATATTATAAATTATCAATGGATTAAATAAATTTAAAAATAAATCAAATTATAACATATACAAACATATATATTACAATTTAAAAATTCATCTTTAAATTTAAAACAAAAGCTCTTCTATTCACAATATATATCAATTGTATATATTATAAACAGAATAAAATCTGATTAACTTTGAAAAAACAATTCTTATCAATATTACCATATTAAAAATTTATCAACCTTTAAAAGATTAAATTAGCCAAATTTAAATTAAAATTATAAAGAAAATTATCAAACCAGTTAAATTATTAACACAGATTATTAAATTTATATTGCCCAAAATTCCGGGTCGTTACAAAGATTGTGTGGCTCGATATCTTTTCTTTGTAAGTAAATGCTTGTCATGCTTTATTTGCGTGACACCCTTGGTTACATAGTCGACAATACTTTATGTTGTATAAATTCAACACCTCGTAGTATAGTTGTCTCTTAAAAACTCCAATGACACTTGAAATTATTTATTGTTTGACTTCCATTGTGTTAGATGCTTTATGATTATTAGGTCCAGTTTGTAAGACAAGCTTTTAGTAAAGATTTGACATTGTCTTTATGATTACATACTCGATATCCCTTAGTGATGTAGCATTTTTTTCTATTTTGTACTTTGTGGCATCTCGTGTTAGCTCGACTTCTCGTTTTCCTTTTAAAAACTCGATACCTTCTCAACATAAGGCGCTTGATATTCTTCTCTCTTGTGAATGCTTGATAATGCTTGCTGTTGTGATTTAATATCCCTTATAAGGTTGGTATCCTCTTTGCTGTCCCACTTCGACTGTGACGAGCAAGGTTTTCGACCACGAAGGTCGACATCAATACGTCCACTGTATCAACTGCCGAGCAATCGAAGGCCGAAAAACCGTACCATTAGGGTTAAAGAA
Organism: Allium cepa; assembly: GCA_030765085.1. Lineage (NCBI taxonomy): Eukaryota > Viridiplantae > Streptophyta > Magnoliopsida > Asparagales > Amaryllidaceae > Allium > Allium cepa. The sequence goes on along the minus strand of CM060941.1, from coordinate 951,091,021 downwards.
GAAGAGGTAGAAGAAGAAAGAAAGAAGAAGCAACCGAAACAATATCAGAATCTCACAATCGGACCGGAACAACATATAATAGATAAATAAATAATCTTTAAAACAAAGAACTATATCAGTTCTTACTTTACATCACATTACATTACATTAACAGAGTTTACAACAACAAACAACGGAAAAGAAATACTATATACTAGTTGATATGCCAAGCCATCCAGCTTGCCTCCAGATCTCTACAGCAACCCCTGAATTATACAATGACATGATAACCTGACTCTAGACTGCCCGTGTTAAAATTTGTGGGCACCCAGAGTTTAGGAAGGACACAATAAACTCCATGTCAGTCATGGGACTGGTGTGGGAACTTAAACATTTTATCTTTTAAAAACAAACAAGAAATATTTTTAAATTAGACTCGCAATGCTTTTTAGAAAATGAGACTACCATAAGGCCTCCCGCACACACACACAATGCAAACGCAGAATCGGAGGAGATTTCTCCTTATGATAGTCAAACATGCTTGGTACGCAAATTTCTTTGATATTATTACAATAAGTGCAAAGTGTAGGAAAACATTTCAGAAGTATGTTATAAATCTTAGCCAGCATAGACATTTCACACTTATGCCTACTATAGCTACTATCTAAACAGTGGTGACCACCATAAGTAAATGGAAGGTTATACAACTAAAATCGTAAAGAGCTCATATTGGATGAATGGATTTCCAACAAATGGTTTGGCAAAGGAACTTCCCAAGTAAAATGGAACGCCTCTGGAGCGACGTCCCCGAATTCTAACCGGATCTCTGCTACACAAGGCCGGGTTACCCCTAACTGGGTAACAACTGACACGAGCATGTCATCCCTCGGTCGTTTACGACCTTTATTCCGAGGATTCTCTCAACCAACAACCACAAATCAATAAATATGCAGCAACCACGAAGTAAGTATCCGGCCTCCATACCATGATACCAGTTATAATCCAGAAGGAAATGACATGCCCTCAGAGGGCGCTATCCTCAAATAACCTTGTTGCCACGATTCCTATTTCGACCATAACCGGGTTGTGAGGTTCGACGAAGTCTCGTCCACAAAGCTACGCTTTCAACAAAACCACGCTTTGATCAACAAATGATCAGCAGCACTCAGCATGCCACATTACCAAATTGGGAGTATATCACTGATAACCATCAGCTACTTAACCTCTGAGCTTGTACGTCTCAAAGAAGGGTGTTAAGCTAAGCGAATAAATTCTTCGCCACTAACAGATATGTATTTGAAAGAAATCAGCTTTACATTTCAATTCGTAATGTCAGACATACAATCCATACAAGTCGTTCCGGGTTCGAACAGAACCGAAGGCACTTCCAAAGAAGTCCTTGCAATCCGGGTATTCACAATCCCTATCGAACTTCCCATCACAAAGGAAATCTCCATACCATAGCTATCGGTGCAGAGACAATCGATAGGTCATCCTACCAATTTCACAAATACCCAGTCTTCAACACCGGTCTTCAAATGCTATCCATTTCGACGAATCACTATGCTGAATGGGATTCATGACCCAAAGGTCCTCTCCCGGCTAAACCAAATAACGAGCGCTTATTTATAAAAATAAGTGTAGCATTCAAATTCAAGGAAATCATAACAAATACCCATTTAAAGGTAAATATTGATAGCCGGTTATTTAACTATCAAGGCCAACAAACAAATATCCAGCACCATAATAATTACTAAGCCCTTTTTATTAATCTTCCATAAATTAATAACTTGCCAGATATTCACTTCAATTTGTCTTTAAAAAAATATATTCTCTAAAGCATTTCATTTTCTACGTTGGAAAACATTTCCAAATACTTATTTAACAATAAATAATTCACAAATCTATTTATATTCAATACTTAGAAAATATTCAATATACTTAAAACACGATTAGGTATATATTTTATTCTTTAAGGAAAACGTTCTCTTAAACACATTTATTTGGGTCAGAAACAAATGTTGCGTAAAACATCATTACGACAACCCAAAATCACTAGTATAGGGATTCGAAATTAAGATAGATATATAAATCCCAATACTGTATAAAACATTTCCTCTCGAAATCATTTACTATAACAACAGTGTTATAGTCCACCATTTCCTTATTTCTCGAAAACGTCTATTTCAACAATGAATGTTGAAATCTATGGTTTCGATCCTTAAAACATTTTAAAACAACTTCAACTCGTTTTAATTCTTTTGAAAGATCACTTCCTAAAACATTTCTTAAATATATTATTCACTGTTCAAAATCGTGAATATAAATCGTTAACCAAATTCAACCTTTCTACACATTTCTTTTTAAAGGATTATCCACTGTCCAAAATCGTGGATATGCTTCCTTTAATAAGCTAAAATAATTAGCTTATCAAAATAAGTCGTTTTCGGATTTATAAAACAAGGTTTATAATTTCCATTTATATTTTATAACAACTTCAACTTATAAAATCACTTTAATAACATATTCTATTTATATCTCATTTACACGCCAAAATCCAAATTATAAGCAAATTACTTTTAAATCTTTTATTTTACAAAATCTATTCATTTTATAACTTCATAATTTATAAATCTATAAATTTCATTCACTTATGAAATCCATTTATACTTCATTTTTACACTAATAAAAACTCGTTTTTTAATTCCAATATTTTAATTTATAAATATCAATTTTTATAAGCCTTTTATATAAACTGTTTATAATAATTTCAAAAATCTCAATTTAAACTATTTTATAAAATTCATTAACTCCATATTTCAAAAATCAATTTTCAACTATATTTCTCAAAATCATAATTTTTATAACATTAAATTTATAACGTTTAATTATTTAAAATGAATCAATTCCAAAATTTAATAAACGTATATTCCAAAAATCACTTTAAAACCCCTTTAAAATTTGGAAATCATCACTTTAACACTTTTAAAACTCCAAAAATAGGCCCAATGCTGCAACAGCACTAAATATAACAATCACGGCATCAAAAACATCATACATCAATATGATAACAGAATATATCTCAAATATCTGTAAATAAATCAATACCGGTGAGGAATCCAGTTGGATCCCTCCAACCTGTTTCCCAACATCCACATATGTTAGCATAATACCAATCCTGTTCCAATATGGAATATCGTGGTACATGGGTTTATAAAATATTATCCGCTATTATGCGGCGCAATAGGGTCTCATCCACTGTATAATGCGGGAAAATCAACTCCAAGTACATATACAATACCAATTCCACTTCAAGGTGGAATATCGCGGTATATGTGTTTAATAAATGACATCCGCTTAATATAAGGCGTATAGGGTCTATTTTCAAAGCAATGCATAATAATTTATCATCCAAACATACAATCAAGCAATTTTAAACCTAACTACTTAAAATTTAAATCGAAACAATTTCGATTGAGTGAGAAGTTCTCACCTTGTTTCAGATACAGCTGTAGTGTTTTAATTCGAATAAAATTAAACGCGCATTTAGTTTTACTAAAAATTCAGCTCTCTCCAAACGATTCCAATCTAGCTCCATTGCGTATTGTTCGTCAAAACGAATCCAACGCAATTCATTTCATCCAAAACGGACCTCGTATGAAAAGGTTACAATGTTTTAAAGTTCATACGATTTTAAATAAACCAATTTCAATTTCTATTTTAATTTCTCAACCTCACTTGCATCTGGTCCATCCATCCCCCCACAGCAAATCACAGCCGCACATTTCCTTTCTCCTTCTTCCCAGATTGAATACGCGACATCAACCCATCGGCCGCCCCCATGCCCTAATTTTCACGACCAAACTACTCGACTTCACGATGATCAGGCGGTGCCGTTCAACTCGCCATGACGAGCTCCCCCTACACCATGGTCGCGGCAAGGCTCGGTCACCGCTGTGCGTCGAAAAGCGGGCACGAAAACATTACCTTCAAGCTTCAATTTCCATCGATTTACTCCACTATTTTTTATCATAACCATTGAGATCGAAGATCTCACGTAGCTCTACAACTTTCATTTAGGAAGTTTGTCGAATTGGTTGATGGATTTGAAGAAACCGAGGGAGAAAAGAGATGAACTTTCTGCCATTAAACGAATAAGTGGCGGCTGAAGCTTTAGGGTTAGGGTGTAGTGTAAATAAAGAATTTTGGAGGCCATTTATAGAAAATTACGCAACACTATTCACCCGAAATTTTTCCGAACTCCAAACAAAGCGTGCCGCCTGACATTTATAATGTTTTTCCCCATTCCGAATGCAATGGAATATATATCGGGAGCCTATTCGATCATATTTGAAAGATAAGTTTTTTAATCGACTATTTAAATTCAAAATTCACTCGAATCGATTTCTACGCGTTTTAGCTTGCCCCGGACAAACCGTAAGTCCGATTGACACGAAATTTGAAACCATACAATAATATAACATTATAGATCCGATGAAACTAGTTTCCGTCAAATCTGAGACTGTTTGAAAAATGGATATTTTAACTCGTCAATTAAATATTAAAATATTCAATTTTCACAAATTAACTTTTAGTTCAATTTTAAAAGTTCTATAACATCATTCTAACTTCAATATGATTTAAATACAACTTTACATATCATTTCTAATCACATTAAACCCAATTTTCAATTATTTCTATAATTTCTAATATTAAATTATCGATTTAATTATCCAATTACATCTAGATATTCGAAATAAAATTTATTCGACTTACAAATTTTACTTGTTTAAATATTTAAAATCTATTAAATATTCTAATTTTAAATGACAGAAATTCTGGGTCGTTACAAACTTCCCCCCTTAAAAGAATTTCGTCCTCGAAATTACCAAGTAAGAAAAAGTTACAGAATCCATTAACTTTTCAAAATCATTTGTTCAAATTAAATTTCCAAATTCATTCAAACATTTTAACTTTTTCAATATCCATAGTTAAACTTCTTACAATAACTTTACTAAGTTTTCCAATCATACTTAGTTAACTTTTCAAAATTATCCAATTTTCTCAAAAATATTCTAATGCCTTAAATTTTCAGAAAATTTCGCCATAGTCTCCTTTGCGCTGCTCGATTCGAAAAACAAATGGAAATATATGTCACAAATATACATCTCATCAAAGTAATGAGGCGTCCCGTAGGGAAAATAAATGTAAAAGTACGATATGTAATCCGAAATATGTACCTTATATATTATTAGCGAACATATACGGCTAAAACAGCACGAAAGCGAGCTCCAAATGCGAAGCAAAGCGCAATCCGCACCTACTAAACACTCAACAATAATGAGAAACATGCATATATGAAAGCAATATCAATATACAACATATACCAGAAGCAACAACTACATATGCCAATATAGCAAATGCAACAAAAGGCAACAAATCCAACCATCAACCAACTAGCATTCAACTAACATCCATATCAAATCAATATACATGCACTTCTCATTAATATTCAATGAATTTGTTTTCCATTTAATCACATTTGATTCATTAACATTGGACTTTACTAGCATTCATTCATATTCAATTTCAATTAGTTTGCATTCACTAATTTGTATTCAAGTTTATTCACTTTCAAATCAAATTCAATTCTATTTAAGATTCACTTAACTTCCAATTTTATTTCAATTACTTTAGCTTTCAATTTCATTAATTCAACTTCATATGGACTTCTATACAATCAACTAACAATAATCTAAAAATCAATATATATCCAATACAACCAAATTCATTCAATTTTCTTTACTTTACATTCAATTTGATTCAACACATTTAATTAGCTTTTATGAATTAATACTTACATCCACTATTTCATATCGATTTATTTACATTCAATTTGATTTACATTCAATTCATTCATTAATTCAATTTCTAATTCATTTAACCACAAAAGTTTAATTTCATTACATAACTCAAGTTCATATTCTTTAATGACTTCATTTTTATTAATTTACTTCGATACCAAAATCAACTTCATTCAAAATCACTTAAGTCATATTCCATTTCAAACGCCATTTGTTTAACTTAACTTAAATTTTCCTCATAAATCCAATTCAGATTCCAATTCTAAAGTAAATTCTATTTAACTTTTAAATTTTGGAAAATAATTACCAAAATAAACAGGATTCAACATTTTCACTTCATAGTTCAAATTCATTTTTATTTACAACTCATACTTATAAATTTATTCATATGGTTTCACTTTTTATATATAATTTTTTTTTTCACAATTGTAATTCACATTAATTATAATTCCATACTTTATAATCATTTTCTTATATAATTTATTCTTTTACAATTGTTGTTAGATTATTCAAACGTCTTTTAATTAACTTATATATATTCTTACATTTTAACAACCAAACAATCAATTTTATACACACTTTAATATTTCTTGGAAAATTATTCCTTTATATGTAAAGTATTATCAAGGTAAAATTATTTCGTTTACCCAATTTAAAATGATACTATGTCGACTTGCCTCGTTTAATTATTTAGAAATCCCTATCGATAATATGGCGTCCCACATACCGACCAGAATTCACAAATAGCTCAAAGGATAAGCAAATACAATATAAAACATTTTACATTCACTAACACATACGCGCTCATATCTATGATTACACTCACACTCATTTTAGAGTACTACCGACTCTATCTCTAATGAGTAATTCCCAACAGAGCCAAGGTTGTCAGTTAACCACATGCTCTGATACCAGATGTGACAAGCAAGGTTTTTCGACCATGAAGGTCGACGTCAATACGTCCACTTTACCAACTGCCGAGCAATCGAAGGCCGGAAAACCGTATCGTTAGGGTTAAAGAAGAAGAGGTAGAAGAAGAAAGAAAGAAGAAGCAATAGAAACAATATCAGAATCTCAAAATCGCAACGGAACAACATATAATAGATAAATGAATAATCTTTAAAACAAAGAACTATATCAGTTATTACATTACATCAAATTACATTACATTATAAGAGTTTACAACAACAAACAGCAGAAAAGAAATACTATATACTAGTTGATACGCCAAACCATCCAGCTTGCCTCCAGATCTCTACGGCAACTCCGGAATTCCAGAATGACCTGATAACCTGACTCTAGACTTCCCGTGTTAAAATTTATGGGCACCCAGAGTTTAAGAAGGAAACAATAAACTCCAGGCCAGTCATGGGACTGGTGTGAGAACTTAAATAGTTTATCTTATAAAAACAAACAAGAAATATTTTTAAATTAGATTCACAATCCTTTTTAGAAAATGAGACTACCATAAGGCCTCCCGCACAGACACACAATGCAAACGCAGAATCAGAGGAGATTTCTCCTTATGATAGTCAAACATACTTGGTACGCAAATTTCTTTGATATCATTACTATAAGTGCAAAGTGTAGGAAAACATTTCGAAAGTATGATATAAATCTTAGCCAGCATAGACATTTCGCACTTATGCCTACTATAGCTACCATCTAAACAGTGGTGACCACCATAAGTAAATGGCAGATTATACGACTAAAATCATAAAGAGCTCATATTGGATGAATGGATTTCCATCAAATGGTCGGGAAAAGGAACTTCCCAACTAAAATGGAACGCCTCTGGAGCGACGTCCCCGGATCCTAACCAGATCTCTGCTACACAAGGCCGGGTTACCCCTAACTGGGTAACAACTGACACGAGCATGTCATCCCCCGGTAATTTGCGACCTTTATTCCTAGCATCCTCTCAACCAACAACCAAAAATCAATAAATATGCAGCAACCAAAAATCAACTACATAACCTATGAGCTCGCTCGTCTCAGAGAAGGTGTTAAGCTAAGAGAATAAATTTTTCGCCACTAACAGATATGTATTCGAAAGAAATCAGCTTTACATCTCAATTTGTAATGTCAGACATACAATCCATACAAGTCGTTCCGGGTTCGAACAGAATCGAAGGCACTTCCAAAGAAGTCCTTGCGATCCGAGTATTCACAATCCCGTTCGAACTTCCCATCGCAAAGGAAATCTCCATACCATAGCTATCGGTGCAGAGACAATCGATAGGTCATCCTCCGTTTTCACAAATACCCGGTCTTCAACACCGGTCTTCACATGCTATCCATTTCGATGAATCACTATTCGCAATGGGATTCATGACCCAAAGTTCCTCTCCTGGCTAAACCGAATAACAAGCGCTTATTTATAAAAATAAGTGTAGCATTTAAATTCAAGCAAATCATAACAAATACCCATTTAAAGGTAAATATTGATAGTCGGTTATTTAACTATCAAGGCCAACAAACAAACATCCAGCACCATAACAATCACTAAGCCCATTTTATTAATCTTCCATAAATTAATAACTTGCCAGATATTCACTTCAATTTATCTTTAAAATAATATATTCTCTAAAACATTTCAATTTCTACATTGGAATACATTTCCAAATACTTTTTTAACAATAAGTAATTCACAAATCTATTTATTTTCAATACTTAGAAAATATGCAATATACTTAAAACACGATTAAATATATATTTTGTTCTTTAAGGAAAACGTTCTCTTAAACACATTTATTTGGGTCAAAAACGAATGCTGCGTAAAACATCTTTACGACAACCCAAAATCACTAGTATAGGGATTCGAAATTAAGATAGATATATAAATCCCAATACTGTATAAAACATTTCCTCTCGAAATCATTTACTATAACAACAGTGTTATAGTCCACCATTTCCTTATTTCTCGAAAACGTCTATTTCAGCAATGAATGTTGAAATCTATGGTTTCGATCCTTAATACATTTTAAAACAACTTCAACTCGTTTTAATTCTTTAAAAAATCACTTCCTAAAACATTTCTTAAATATATTATTCACTGTTCAAAATCGTGAATATAAATCGTTAACCAAATTCAACCTTTCTACACATTTCTTTTTAAAGGATTATCCACTGTCCAAAATCGTGGATATGCTTCCTTTAATAAGCTAAAATAATTAACTTATCAAAATAAGTCGTTTTCGGATTTATAAAAGAAGGTTTATAATTTCCATTTACATTTTATAACAACTTCAACTTATAAAATCACTTTAATAACAGATTCTATTTATATCTCATTTACACGCCAAAATCCAAATTATAAGCAAATTACATATAAATCTTTTATTTTCAAAATCTATTCATTTTATAACTTCACAATTTATAAATCTATAAATTTCATTCACTTATGAAATCCATTTATACTTCATTTTTACACTTATAAAAACTCGTTTTATAATTCCAACATTTTAATTTATAAATATCAATTTTTATAAATCATTTATATAAACCGTTTATAATAATTTAAAAAATCTCAATTTAAATTATTTTATAAAATTCATTAACTCCATATTTCAAAAACCAATTTTCAACTATATTTCTCAAAAATCATAATTTTTATAACATTAAATTTATAACGTTTATTTATTTAAAATGACTCAATTCCAATATTTAATAAAACGTATACTTTCAAAAATCACTTTAAAAACCCCTTTAAAATTTGTAAATCGTCACTTTAACACTTTTAAAACTCCAAAAATAGGCCCAATGCTGCAACAGCACTAAATATAACAATCACGGCATCCAAAACATCATACATCAATATAATAATAGAATATTTCTCAAATATCTGTAAATAAATCAATACCGGTGAGGAATCCAGTTGGATCCCTCCAACCTGTTTCCTTGCATCCACAGATGTTAGCACAATACCAGTCCCGTTCCAATACGGAATATCACGGTACATGGGTTTATAAAATATTATCCGCTATTATGCGACGCAATAGGGTCTCATCCGCTAAATAATGCGGGAAAATCAACTCCAAGTACATATATAATACCAATTCCACTTCAAGGTGTAATATCGCGGTGTATATGTTTAATAAATAACATCCGCTTAATATACGGCGTATAGGGTCTATTTTCAAAATAGTAGATAATAATTTATCTTCCAAACATATAATCAAGCAATTTTAAATCTAACTATTTAAAATTTAAATCAAAACAATTTCGATCGAGTGTGAAGTTCTCACCTTGTTTCAAAGATAGTTGCAGTGTTTTATTTCGAATAAAATTAAACGCGCGTTTAATTTTACTCAAAATTCAGCTCTCTCCAAACGATTCTATCTAGCTCCGTCGCGTAATGCTCGTCAAAATGAATCCAATGCAATTTGTTTCATCCAAAACGGACCTCGTATGAAAAAGTTACAATGTTTTAAAGTTCATACGATTTTAAATAAACCAATTTCAATTTCTATTTAATTTCTAAACCTCACTTGCATCTGGTCCATCCATCCCCCCATAGCAAATCACGGTCGCACATTTCCTTTCTCCTTCTTCCCAGGTTAATACGCGACATCAACCCATCGGCCGCCCCAAAGCCCTAATTTTCGCGACCAAACTACTCAACTTCACGATGATCAGACGGTGCCGTTCAACTCGCCATGACGAGCTCCCCCTACACCGTGACCGCGCCAAGGCTCGGTCGTCCCTATGCGTCAAAAGCGTGCACGAACACATTACCATCAAGCTTCAGTTGCCATCGATTTACTCCACTATTTTCGATCATAACCGTTGAGATCGAAGATTGTTCACTTTCAAATCAAATTCAATTCTATTTAAGATCGCTTAACTTCAATTTTATTTCAATTACTTTAGCTTTCAATTTCATTAATTCAACTTCGCATGGATTTCTATACAATCAACTAACAACAATCTAAAAATCAATATATATCGAATACAACCAAATTCATTCAATTTTCTTTACTTTACATTCAATTTGGTTCAACACATTTAATTAGCTTTTATGAATTAACACTTACACCCATTATTTCATATCGATTTATTTACATTCAATTTGATTTACATTCAATTCATTCATAATTCAATTTCTAATTCATTTAACCACAAAATTTGAATTTCATTACATAACTCAAGTTCATATTCTTTAATGACTTCATTTTTATTAATTTACTTCGATACCAAAATCAACTTCATTCAACATCACTCAAGTTATATTCCATTTCAAACATCATTTGTTTAACTTAACTTAAATTTCCCTTATAAATCCAATTCAGATTCTAATTCTAAAGTAAATTCTATTTAACTTTTAAATTTTGGAAAATAATTTCCAAAATAAACAGGATTCAACATTTTCACTTCGTAGTTCAAATTCATTTTTATTTACAACTCATATTTATAAATATATTCATATGGTTTCACTTCTTACATATAAGATTTTTTTTTCACAATTGTAAATCACATTAATTATAATTCCATACTTTATAATTCATTTGCTTATACAATTTATTCTTTTACAATTGTTGTTATTGTTTAGATTATTCAAGCATCTTTTAATTAACTTATATATATTCTTACATTTTAACAACCAAACAATCAATTTTATACAAACTTTAATATTTCTTGGAAAATTATTCCTTTATATGTAAAGTATAATCAAGGTAAAATTATTTCATTTACCCAATTTAAAATGATACTATATCGACTTGCCTCGTTTAAGTGTTTAGAAATCCCTATCGATAATATGGCGTCCCACATAACAACCAGAATTCACAAACAGCTCAACGGATAAGCAAACACAATATAAAACATTTTACATTCACTAACACATATGCACTCACATCTATGATTACACTCATACTCATTCTAGATTACCACTTACTCTATCTCTAATGAGTAATTCCCAACAGAGCCAAGGTTGTCACTTAACCATATGCTCTGATACCAGATGTGACAAGCAAGGTTTTTCGACCACGAAGGTCGACATCAATACGTCCACTATATCAACTGCCGAGCAATCGAAGGCCGAAAAACCGTACCGTTAGGGTTAAAGAAGAAGAGGTAGAAGAAGAAAGAAAGAAGAAGCAACAAAAGCAATATCAGAATCTCACAATCGGAGCGGAACAACATATAATAGATAAATGAATAATCTTTAAAACAAAGAACTATATCAGTTCTTACATTACATCACATTACATTACATTATCAGAGTTTACAACAACAAACAGCGGAAAAGAAATACAATATACTAGTTGATACGCCAAGCCATCCAACTTGCCTTCAGATCTCTACAGCAACTCCTGAATTCCAGAATGACCTGATAACCTGACTCTAGACTGCCCGTGTTACAATTTGTGGGCACCTAGAGTTTAGGAAGGAAACAATAAACTCTAGGTCAGTCTGGACTGGTGTGAGAACTTAAAAAGTTCTTTTCAAAACAAACAAGAAATATTTTTAAATTAGATTCGCAATGCTTTTTAGAAAATGAGACTACCATAAGGCCTCCGCGCACACACACAATGCAAATTCAGAATCGGAAGAGATTTCTCCTTATGATGTCAAACATGCTTGGTACGCAAATTTCTTTGATATTATTACAATAAGTGCAAAGTGTAGAAAAACATTTTGAAAGTATGATATAAATCTTAGCCAGCATAGACATTTCGCACTTATGCCTACTATAGCTACCATCTAAACAGTGGTGACCACCATAAGTAAATGGTAGGTTATACAACTAAAATCGTAAAGAGCTCATATTGGATGAATAGATTCCAAAAAATGGTCGGGCGAAGGAACTTCTCAAGTAAAATGGAACACCTCTGGAGTGACGTCCCCGGATCCTAACCGGATCTCTGCTACACAAGGCCGGGTTACCCCTAACTGGGTAACAACTGACACGAGCATGTCATCCGCTGGTCGTTTGCGACCTTTATTCCGAGGATCCTCTCAACCAACAACGACAAATCAATAAACATGCAGCAACCACGAAGGAATTATCTGGTCCATTGGCTAATTTGGACACATCAACACTCCACACAATTCAAGTATCACAGGCACTCTCAGTTTGCACCATTTCTTGATTTTATTCATTGATTCAAATATGATCCTTTATCCTTTTCAAATAATATGGAAAACAAAGTATACTAAAGAGGATTTGTAATGTTTCTTACTACTGTCGTCCATATTATGAATCCAAGAGTGAGTGGTTGAGGAAAAAGGATAAGGAATGGCGTGAAGACATAGAAAGACAAGGTAATCATGTTGAACATTGGGAGCCACACGGCTGCTTTGGGCGCGGCTTTGGCTCCCATCGCCAACAATGCTCACCTTTTAAGTCTTCCTTGTTTTGCCATTCTTCATAACTTGATGTTACTCCTTCCTCTAGAATCTTAACTACTTCCATTATTGAGCGGCATATAGCTCCAACTACGTCTCTCGACCCATCCTAAACTACCGGCCCTTTCTCTTCTCTAGACACAGGACTGAAAAGGAAATACTTACATGCTACAAGGCTACACTTCCTTCCTCAAAGGTCAATCTCTTACTCCTGTCATGACGATGTAGACGACACACCTTAACTTCTGCCTAGATGGGTTTTGGTTTGGTTGCGATGATAAAGATCATCTAGGAGCACATTATTGAAAGCGTCAATAGGACCAGTGAGGAGGAAGATAAACATTTTTAATGGAGGAAGTTGGCCTTGGCCTATTGGGTGTCAACCAAGCAAAAAGTTAACCACTATGGTAGAGATATCGAAATAACCAATCATAATCATATTTGCAAAGATTATAAAATGGAATTATCCAGAATCCATAAATAAGTGAAGAAAAAGACAAGGACATAAGAGAGGCCAAGAAAAGCCTATTGAAGAGGCCATCACTCAGAAGTCTAAGTGCATTATTCCTAATAATCAATTGAGGATGGTGCACATCTACAGTGATAGCCTTGAAAAAGAAATCAAAGTAAAAGAGATCTAGAAGACTGCCATTTAAATTAATATCAATAAAATTATGGCAGAATTTAAGGTTGGAAAAGAATTAAGAGAGAAAGCTAAGTGTAATACCCTACAATTTCATATAAAACTTAAATATTAATAACTGTAAATATGAATTTAATTGAAGGATAAATTGGTAAATTTTAATATAAGAGCAAAAAAGTATTGTTTACAAATGGTTGAATTAGCCGATAGGAGTCGCATCATTGCTTAGCTCTTATTTTTTAGTCAAGATTGATTATCCACCTATCCGAATCGGACGTCATATGAGTGAGATAACATATTCTAATTGAAGTGGCTATATTTTATGTGGATAGTGGGTTTGGGGTGAGTTAGATTAGGCCTATAATTTGAATTCAAATTGAGAAACCGTTTCATTTTTCCTTCCTAGTCTCATTTAAAAGATACGTAACAATTCTATTTCCAATTTTTCTCATTTTTGAAATCAATAAATATCATCTTCCTCCACTCTTCAATTCATCAACAAAGTCAAAAATCTCAAAAAAAATCGATGAAACAATTTGTGTTGGAATCGTAGTGCGGCTCCCCATTATCTGGAACAAGAATCATAAGCAAATTCATGGATTGGGATTTTTGGAAATTGAAAACAACGGTGAAATCAAAGGATTTAAGACAAATCGATGTGCGTGGATCCCATTTATTCGATGTATAATGCCATGCCATTATTTTAATTATAACTAGGTGCTAATTATGGATTAAATATTGGACTATTACTAATCTGAGAATAATTTATATATAATTTACGTTTAAGTTATGAAAATATAATATATAATGGAAGTGAATGATATAACGCATTAGTTGAATTGTTATAAGGCATATTAAAGACATACAATCCAACATATGAACCCATTTAATCAAGTCAAATGCCTAAAAATAAAAATGAAAAAGAAGAGAGTATGAAATGAAAATAAAACGACATTGGAAATTGGTTCCAAGGTTGGTCCATCGGTGCTGGTGGATTAGTGCACTGATTATGATCCTGGGTAGACCCATTCCATAAAATTATGGATCAGGCTTCAGGCCTCCATTCATTCGACATCTTCCTTGAAGCTTTGATTTTCTTCCCCTGGCAATATGTACTGGCTTTGTGGTGACTTGTTTGACTTCAATAGTGACCATTAGAGTCTCTTTAACATGAGAGGAACTAAAGATAATAATGTAGCATTGTGTAAATAATGAAATATATAGCTATATACGCTAAGTGTGTGAGTTGGTGATTGAGCTAAATAATATTAATTATATAATTAAAATGTTAACTAAGTTTATATATGTGATATAAACAGATTTGATAATTAAAGATATGGTTACATATATATTAATTGTGTGAACATGAGAAAGAACATAATGTACGTACCAAGTGTATATCTCGGTAATAAACGAAGTCAATTGATAGTGAAATATGTATACACTAGGTGTGTATCTTTATTATATATGGATATGTTCCAAAATAAATAATAAATTACTTTGACATGAATATTTGCATATAAATTGGATGTAGAGCTTGGGAATATCATGTACACTTGGTGGGAATATGTGTTATATTTGGTCACGGTTGATTAGTGGATAATAATTTTGGAATTGGAAGTTCGTGATTGAATGATTACAACATTTGAATACATTAATAATGAAGTGGGATGTCCTAAATTCAAGACATGAGAAAATAAAGAATTGGATATAGCTTATGTTGTTTAGTAGAATCGGTAGATTCGGGTTGAGATACGAATTAGACACTAATCATGTTATAACACTGATAGTATAATATATATAGACTAAATAGACTTCACTTACTTAGACTTATGTCTGACCCCCTCTCATTTCTTTTTATCTATAATATTTAGGTCAATTGAGACGAAGTGGCGGATCTGGAGACGGGAACATGGAAATATTGTATATAGTATATTATCTATAATTGAAGACATATAATAATGAAATGTGATTTTGTTTGGAACTACGTGATTGACATCCATATATAAATGAAAGTGTGCTTAGTTTAATTGTTATCAGTATTTCATTTCTTCCACTGTGATCTCTGAAAGTACTAGATAGTTTATTTCTTATTATATAATTAGCCCTCTTGGAATATCAACGTGTATCACATAACGACTCGTCATTTTCACACTTTGTTGTATGATTACGAGTTCGAAAATGATTGGTTATTACATTTTTGGTATCAGAGCTTAGGTTATAGAATTAAGAACTTATTGAGAGAGTGCATTTGAATATTTTAGAAAATATATAATATAATATGTCAATATAAAGTTGGTTAAATAAATGTAGAAGCATACAACATTCTATTCCAATTTATGGTTATCTAATGAGGAGTTGCTAATGAATTTTAGTTATAGATAACTGAAGTACGAATAATTCAGAGGAAAATAGAATGGAGACCAATTTTGGTGGAGTAAATATGCCCCTTAGGTTTTGTTGGTATCTCTAATAATCAATTAAATATATGATCAATATGATAGTCTATTTATACACAAATTACTTTTCCAAAGTAATAACTTCCTCTTTAAAATTCATTGAAAAATGGGCTAATATGTTTTTCATTTATTTTAAAATCTCATAAAAATAATATACAAAATTATTCTTTCTGTTTGAGTAATATTTTGCCTAGAAAAGAGTGAAAATCTTCCAAGTTTTATAAAATAGCTATCCCGACTTTTTTAAACAACAGGATATCATGCCTGAAAAATTCACTTATCATGCGTTAAAATACAGGTCATCATGCCTTAAACTTTCACAGTTGTAGAATGCTACAATAAAGGTCATTGCATTTTAAATAGGCCAAAGCCTTTGGTATAAAGAGATATTCTAAATTATAGCCTTCGTGCGAGGTTACTTTAAGGCTTTGCACTAAATAATTTATGTTGGACCAAAACTTGGTTCAACATTTGAAATCTTGTTCAAGGTAATATTCATGAACTTAAATATAGCCACGAAGTTATTAGAAGTTCAAGTAACATGTCCAAGGGTAAGATAGGAAAATTGCATAATTATGATAGTTCATTGTTTGTTCGACAATGAATGAAATAGGCAATCCACGCATATTACAGTCCTTTGTTCATATATTGTTAGGCGATATAGGCTTCATGCAAAGAAAAATTCAATTCAATTAAGGGCGTAAGTGGCCTCGTTTTATATATAAGTCCAAATTCAAGTCCAAGTACAAAGAATAAGTTATATGCACACCCATTCTCTTAATAATAATCAAAGATACATATATTTGTTGGCATATGCTATGTAATGTTATTGTCTAAGGTCTTATGTGCAAAATGTTACAAGAGTACAATCGATCCTAAAATCCCCAAATCAATTGAGGGTTTACAACTTTAACATTTGATAAATGAGAAAAGAATTAATCTACCCCATTTGAATGGCTAAGGGGGTCAATTATAAAGGTTGGATGTGGTGGGTTGGCCACCACGTATCCATACATCCATACACCTGCTACTTCTCAAGTATTCGATACCCTTTTGGTTGTTGAAACTCGACATCTCTTTCTTTCTATAGAAATTCGACACCGTTACTTGGTAAGATTTGATTTTCAATTAAGATTGTAAGGCTCTATATCTTTGCTTTGTAAGTAAATGCTTGTCATGCTTTATTTGCGCGACACCCTTGGTTACATATTCGACAATATTTGATGTTGTATAAATTCAACACTCGTTGTATAGTTGTCTCTTAAAAACTCTAATGACACTTGAATTTATTTATTCTTTGACTTCCATTGTGTTAGATGCTTTATGATTATTAGGTCCAGTTTGTAAGACAAGCTTTTAGTAAAGATTCGACATTGTCTTTATAATTACATACTCGATATCCCTTAGTCATGTAGCATTTTTTTCTATTTTGTACTTTGTGGCATCTCATGTTAGCTCGACTTCTCGTTTTCCTTTTAAAAACTCGATACCTTCTCAACATAAGGCGCTTGATATTCTTCTCTCTTGTGAATGCTTGATAATGCTTGTTGTTGTGATTCAACATCCCTTATAATGTTGGTATCCTCTTTGCTGTCCCACTTCGACTGTGACGAGCAAGATTTTTCGACCACGAAGGTCGACATCAATACGTCCACTGTATCAACTGCCGAGCAATCGAATGCCGCAAAACCGTACCGTTAGGGTTAAAGAAGAGGAGGTAGAAGAAGAAAGAAAGAAGATGCAACATAAACAATATTAGAATCTCACAATCGCAGCGGAACAACGTATAATAGATAAATGAATAATCTTTAAAACAAAGAACTATATCAGTTATTACATTACATCACATTACATTACATTATCAGAGTTTACACCAACAAACAGCGGAAAAGAAATACTATATACTAGTTGATACGCTAAGCCATCCAGCTTGCATCCAGATCTCTACAACAACCACTGAATTCCAGAATGACATGATAACCTGACTCTAGACTGCCCGTGTTAAAATTTGTGGGCACCCAGAGTTTAGAAGGGAAACAATAAACTCCATGTCAGTCATGGGAATGGTGTGGGAACTTAAACATTTTATCTTTTAAAAACAAACAAGAAATATTTTTAAATTAGATTCGCAATGCTTTTTAGAAAATGAGACTACCATAAGGCCTCCTACACACACACAATGCAAACGCAGAATCAGATGAGATTTCTCCGTATGATAGTCAAACATGCTTGGTACGCAAATTTCTTTGATATTATTATTATAAGTGCAAAGTGTAAGAAAACATTTCGGAGGTATGATATAAATCTTAGCCAGCATAGACATTTCGCACTTATGCCTACTATAGCTACTATCTAAATAGTGGTGACCACCATAAGCAAATGGAAGGATATACAACTAAAATCGTAAAGAGCTTATATTGGATGAATGGATTTCCAACAAATGGTCGGGGAAAGGAACTTCCCAAGTAAAATGGAACGCCTCTGGAGCGACGTCCCCGGATCATAACCGGATCTCTGCTACACAAGGCCGGGTTACCCCTAACTGGGTAACAACTGACACGAACATGTCATCCCTCGGTCGTTTGCGACCTTTATTCCGAGGATCCTCTCAACCAACAACCACAAATCAAGAAATATGTAGCAACCACGAAGTAAGTATCCGGGCTCCATACCATGATACCACTTAAAATCCAGAAGGAAATGACATGCCTTCAGAGGGCGCTATCCTCAAATAATCTTGTTGCCACGATTCCTGTTTCGACCATAACCGGGTTCTGAGGTTCGACGAAGTCTCGTCCACAAAGCTACGCTTTCAACAAAATCCATGCTTTGATCAACAAATGATCAGCAGCACTCAGCATGCCATATTACCAAATTGGGAGTATATCACTGATAACCATCAACTACATAACCTCTGAGCTTATACGTCTCAAAGAAGGGTATTAAGCTAAGAGAACAAAATTCTCCGCCACTAACAGATATGTGTTTGAAAGAAATCAGCTTTACATCTCAATTTGTAATGCAAGACATACAATCCATATAAGTCGTTCCGGGCTCGAATAGAACTGAAGGCACTTCCAAAGAAGTCCTTCCAATCCGGGTATTCACAATCCTGATCAAACTTCCCATCACAAAGGAAATCTCCATACCGGAGCTATCGGTGCAGAGACAATCGATAGGTCATCCTACCATTTTCACAACTACCCGGTCTTCAACACCGGTCTTCAAATGCTATCCTTTTCGACGGATCACTAATCGGAATGGGATTCATGACCCAAAGGTCCTCGCCCGGCTAAACCGAATAACGAGCGCTTATTTATAAAAATAAGTTTAGCATTCAAATTCAAGCAAATCATAACAAATACCCATTCAAAGGTTAATATTGATAGTCGGTTATTTAACTATCAAGGCCAACAAACAAATATCCAGCACCATAACAATCACTAAGCCCTTTTTATTAATCTTCCATAAATTAATAACTTGCCAGATATTCACTTCAATTTATCTTTAAAAAAATATATTCTCTAAACCATTTCATTTTCAACATTGCAAAACATTTCCAAATACTTATTTAACAATAAGTAATTCACAAATCTGTTTATATTCAACACTTAGAAAATACTCAATATACTTAAAACACGATTAAGTATATATTTTACTCTTTAAGGAAAACGTTCTCTTAAACACATATATTTGGGTCAAAAACAAATGTTGCGTAAAACATCATTACGACAACCCAAAATCACTAGTATAGGGATTCGAAATTAGGATAGATATATAAATCCCAATACTGTATAAAACATTTCCTCTCGAAATCATTTACTATAACAATAGTGTTATAGTCCACCATTTCCTTATTTCTCGAAAACGTCTATTTCAGCAATGAATGTTGAAATCTATGGTTTCGATCCTTAAAAGATTTTAAAACAACTTCAACTCGTTTTAATTCTTTTAAAAGATCACTTCCAAAAACATTTCTTAAATATATTATTCACTGTTCAAAATCGTGAATATAAATCGTTAACCAAATTCAACCTTTCTACACATTTCTTTTTAAAGGATTATCCACTGTCCAAAATCGTGGATATGCTTCCTTTAATAAGCTAAAATAATTAACTTATCAAAATAAGTCGTTTTCGGATTTATAAAACAAGGTTTATAATTTCCATTTATATTTTATAACAACTTCAACTTATAAAATCACTTTAATAACAGATTCTATTTATATCTCATTTGCACGCCAAAATCCAAATTATAAGCAAATTACTTTTAAATCTTTTATTTTACAAAATCTATTCATTTTATAACTTCATAATTTATAAATCTATAAATTTCATTCACTTATGAAATCCATTTATACTTCATTTTTACACTAATAAAAACTCGTTTTATAATTCCAATATTTTAATTTATAAATATCAATTTTTATAAGTCTTTTATATAAACCGTTTATAATAATTTCAAAAATCTCAATTTAAACTATTTTATAAAATTCATTAACTCCATATTTCAAAAATCAATTTTCAACTATATTTCTCAAAATCATAATTTTTATAACATTAAATTTTTAATTTTTAATTATTTAAAATGAATCAATTCCAAAATTTAATAAACGTATATTTCAAAAATCACTTTAAAACCCCTTTAAAATTTGGAAATCATCACTTTAACACTTTTAAAACTCCAAAAATAGGCCCAATGCTGCAACAGCACTAAATATAAAAATCACGGCATCAAAAACATCATACATCAATATGATAATAGAATATATCTCAAATATCTGTAAATAAATCAATACCGGTGAGGAATCCAGTTGGATCCCTCCAACCTGTTTCCCAGCATCCACATATGTTAGCATAATACCAATCCTGTTCCAATATGGAATATCGCGGTACATGGGTTTATAAAATATTATCCGCTATTATGCGGCGCAATAGGGTCTCATCCGCTATATAATGCGGGAAAATCAACTCCAAGTACATATACAATACCAATTCCACTTCAAGGTGGAATATCGCGATATATGTGTTTAATAAATGACTTCCGCTTAATATACGGCGTATAGGGTCTATTTTCAAAGCAATGGATAATAATTTATCATCCAAACATACAATCAAGCAATTTTAAATCTAACTACTTAAAATTTAAATCGAAACAATTTCGATTGAGTGAGAAGTTCTCACCTTGTTTCAGATACAGCTGTAGTGTTTTATTTCGAATAAAATTAAACGCGCATTTAATTTTACTAAAAATTCAACTCTCTCCTAGAGATTCCAATCTAGCTCCATCGTATATTGTTCGTCAAAACGAATCCAACGCAATTCGTTTCATCCAAAACGGACCTCGTATGAAAAGGTTACAATGTTTTAAAGTTCATACGATTTTAAATAAACCAATTTCTATTTCTATTTTAATTTCTAAACCTCACTTGCATCTGGTCCATCCATCCCCCCACAGCAAATCACGGCCGCACATTTCCTTTCTCCTTCTTCCCAGATTGAATATGCGACATTAACCCATCGACCGCCCCCATGCCCTAATTTTCGCGACCAAACTACTCGACTTCACGATGATCAGGCGGTGCCGTTCAACTCGCCATGACGAGCTCCCCCTACACCACGACCGCGGCAAGGCTCGGTCACCCCTGTACGTCGAAAAGCGGGCACGAACACGTTACCTTCAAGCTTCAATTGCCATCGATTTACTCCATTATTTTTTATCATAACCGTTGAGATCGAAGATCTCACGTAGCTCTACAACTTTCAATTAGGAAGTTTGCCGAATTGGTTGATGGATTTGAAGAAACAGAGGGAGGAAAGAGATGAACTTTCGGCCATTAAACGAATAAGTGGCGGCTGAAGCTTTAGGGTTAGGGTTTAGTGTAAATAAAGAATTTTGGTGGCCACTTATAGAAAATTACGCGACACTATTCACCCGAAATTTTTCCGAACTCCAAACGAAGCATGCCGCCTGGCATTTATAATGTTTTACCCCCATTCCGAATGCAATGGAATAAATATCGGGAGCCTATTCGATCATATTTGAAAGATAAGTTTTGGAATCGACTATTTAAATTCAAAATTCACTCGAATCGATTTCTAAGCATTTTAGCTTGCCCCGGACAAACCGTAAGTCCGATTGACACGAAATTTGAAATCATACAAAAATATAACATTACGGATCCGATGAAACTAGTTTCTTCCAAATCCGAGACTATTTGAAAAATGGCTATTTTAACTCGTCAATTAAATATTAAAATATTCAATTTTCACAATTAACTTTTAGTTCAATTATAAAAGTTCTATAACATCATTCTAACTTCAATATGATTTAAATACAACTTTACATATCATTTTTAATCACATTAAACCCAATTTTCAATTATTTCTGTAATTTCTAATATTAAATTATCGATTTAATTATCCAATTACATCCAGATATTCGAAATAAAATTTATTCGACTTAAAATTTTTACTTGTCTAAATATTTAAAATCTATTAAATATTCAAATTTCAAATGACAGAAATTCTGGGTCGTTACAAACTTCCCCCTTAAAAGAATTTCGTCCTCGAAATTACCAAGTAAGAAAAAGTTACAGAATCAATTAACTTTTCAAAATCATTTGTTCAAATTAAATTTCCAAATTCATTTAAACATTTTAACTTTTCCAAAATCCGTAGTTAAACTTCTTACAATAACTTTACTAAGTTTTCCAATCATACTTAGTTAACTTTTCAAAATTTTCCAATTTTCTCAAAAATATTCTAACGCCTTAAATTTTTAGAAAATTTCACCATAGTCTCCTTTGCGCGGCTCGATCCGAAAAATAATGGCAATATATATATCACAAATATACATCTCATCAAAGTAATGAGGCATCCCATAGGGAAAAAAGTGTAAAAGTACGATATGTAATCCGAGATATGTACCTTATATATTATTAGCAAGCATATACGGCTAATATAGCACGAAAGCGAGCTCCAAACGCGAAGTAATGCACAATCCGCACCTACTAAACACTCAAAAATAATGAGAAACATGCATATATGAAAGCAATATCAATATACAACATATACCAGAAGCAACAACTACATATGCCAATATAGCAAATGCAACAAAAGGCAACAAATCCGACCATCAACCAACTAGCATTCAACTAACATCCATATCAAATCAATGTACACCACTTCTCATTAATATTCAATGAATTTGTTTTTCATTTAATTAGATTTGATTCATTAACATTGGACTTTACTAGCATTCATTCATATTCAATTTCAATTAGTTTGCATTCACTAATTTGTATTCAAGTTTGTTCACTTTCAAATCAAATTCAATTCTATTTAAGATGCACTTAACTTCCAATTTGATTTCAATTACTTTAGCTTTCAATTTCAATAATTCAACTACATATGGACTTCTATACAATCAACTAACAACAATCTAAAAATCAATATATATCCAATACAACCAATTTCATTCAATTTTCTTTACTTTACATTCAATTTGGTTCAACACGTTTAATTAGCTTTTATGAATTAGCACTTACATCCATTATTTCATATCGATTTATTTACATTCAATTTGATTTACATTCAATTCATTCATTAATTAAATTTCTAATTCATTTAACCACAAAAGTTTAATTTCATTACATAACTCAAGTTCATATTCTTTAATGACTTCATTTTTATTAATTTACTTCGATACCAAAATCAACTTCATTCAACATCATTTAAGTTATATTCCATTTCAAACACCATTTGTTTAACTTAATTTAAATTTTCCTTATAAATCCAACTCAGATTCCAATTCTAAAGTAAATTCTATTTAACTTTTAAATTTTGGAAAATAATGTCCAAAATAAACAGGATTCAACATTTTCACTTCATAGTTCAAATTCATTTTTATTTACAACTCATACTTATAAATATATTCATATGGTTTCACTTTTTATATATAATTTTTTTTTCACAATTGTAAATCACATTAATTATAATTCCATACTTTATAATTCATTTTCTTATACAATTTATTCTTTTACAATTGTTGTTAGATTATTTAAACATCTTTTAGTTAACTTATATATATTCTTACATTTTTACAACCAAACAATCAATTTTATACACACTTTAATATTTCTTGGAAAATTATTCCTTTATATGTAAAGTATAATCAAGGTAAAATTATTTTATTTACCCAATTTAAAATGATACTATGTCGACTTGCCTCGTTTAATTGTTTAGAAATCCCTATCGATAATATGGCGTCCCACATACCGACCAGAATTCACAAACAGCTCAATGGATAAGAAAACACAATATAAAACATTTTACATTCACTAAGACATACGCGCTCATATTTATGATTACACTCACACTCATTCTAGAGTAATACTGACTCTATCTTGAATGAGTAATTCCCAACAGAGCCAAGGTTGTCACTTAACCACACGCTCTGATACCAGATGTGACGAGCAAGGTTTTTCGACCATGAAGGTCGACATCAATACGTAAACTGTATCAACTGCCGAGCAGTCGAAGGCCAGAAAAACGTACCGTTAGGTTTAAAGAAGAAGAGGTAGAAGAAGGAAGAAAGAAGAAGCAATAGAAACAATATCAGAATCTCACAATCGCAACAGAACAACATATAATAGATAAATCCATAATCTTTAAAACAAAGAACTATATCAGTTATTACATTACATCACATTACATTATATTATCAGAGTTTACAACAACAAACAGCGGAAAAGAAATACTATATACTAGTTGATACGCCAAGCCATCCAGCTTGCCTCCAGATCCCTACGGCAACTCCTGAATTCCAGAATGACCTGATAACCTGACTCTAGACTTCCCGTGTTAAAATTTATGGTCACCCAGAGTTTAGGAATGAAACAATAAACTCCAGGTCAGTCATGGGACTGGTGTGAGAACTTAAACAATTTATCTTATAAAAACAAACAAGAAATATTTTTAAATTAGATTCGCAATCCTTTTTAGAAAATGAGACTAACATAAGGCCTCCCGCACAGAAACACAATGCAAACGCAGAATCGGAGGAGATTTCTCCTTATGATAGTCAAACATGCTTGGTACGCAAATTTCTTTGATATCATTACTATAAGTGCAAAGTGTAGGAAAACATTTCGAAAGTATGATATAAATCTTAGCCAGCATAGACATTTCGCACTTATGCCTACTATAGCTACCATCTAAACAGTGGTGACCACCATAAGTAAATGGCAGGTTATACAACTAAAATCGTAAAGAGCTCATATTGGATGAATGGATTTCCAACAAATGGTCGGGCAAAGGAACTTCCCAACTAAATTGGAACGCCTCTGGAGTGATGTCCCCGGATCCTAACCGGATCTCTGCTACACAAGGCCGGGTTACCCCTGGCTGGGTAACAACTGACACGAGCATGTCATCCCCCGGTCATTTGCGACCTTTATTCCGAGCATCCTCTCAACCAACAACCACAAATCAATAAATATGCAGCATCCATGAAGTAAGTATCTGGGCTCCATACTATGATACCACTTATAATCTAGAAGGAAATGACATGCCCTCTGAGGGCGCTATCCTCAGATAACCTTGCTGCCACGATTCCTGTTTCGACCATAACCGGGTTGTGAGGTTCGACGAAGTCTCATCCATAAAGCTACGCTTTTCACAAAAGCCACGCATTGATCAACAAATGATCCGCAGCACTCAGCATGCCACATTACCAAATTGGGAGTATATCACTGATAACCATCAACTACATAACCTCTGAGCTCGTACGTCTCATAGAAGGATGTTAAGCTAACAGAATAAATTCTTCGCCACTAACAGATATGTATTTGAAAGGAATCAGCTTTACATCTCAATTTTTAATGTCAGACATACAATCCATACAAGTCATTCCGGGTTCGAACAGAACCGAAGGCACTTCCAAAGAAGTCCTTGCAATCCGGGTATTCACAATCCCGATCGAACTCCCCACCATAAAGGAAATCTCCATACCGTAGCTATCGGTGCAGAGACAATCGATAGGTCATCCTACCGTTTTCACAAATACCTGGTCTTCAACACCGGTCTTCAAATGCTATCCATTTCGACGATTCACTATTCGCAATGGGATTCATGACCCAAAGGTCCTCTGCCGGCTAAATCGAATAACGAGCGCTTATTTATAAAATAAGTGTAGCATTCAAATTCAAGCAAATCATAACAAATACCCATTTAAAGGTAAATATTGATAGTCGGTTATTTAACTATCAAGGCCAACAAACAAATATCCAGCACCATAACAATCACTAAGCCCTTTTTATTAATCTTCCATAAACTTGCTAGATATTCACTTCAATTTATCTTTAGAAAAATATTCTCTAAACCATTTCAATTTCTACATTAGAAAACATTTCCAAATACTTATTTAACAATCAGTAATTCACAAATATATTTATTTTCAATACTTAGAAAATATTCAATATATTTAAAACACGATTAAATATATAATTTATTCTTTAAGGAAAACGTTCTCTTAAACACATTTATTTGGGTCAAAAACGAATGTCGCGTAATACATCGTTACGATAACCCAAAATCTAGTATAGGGAATCGAAATTAAGATAGATATATAAATCCCAATACTATATAAAAAATTTCCTTTCCAAATCATTTACTATAATAACAGTGCTATAGTCCATCATTTCCTTATTTCTCGAAAACGTCTATTTCAGCAATGAATGTTGAAATCTATGGTTTCGATCCTTAACACATTTTAAAACAACTTCAAATCGTTTTAATTCTTTTAAAAGATCACTTCCTAAAACATTTCTTAAATATGTTATTCACTGTTCAAAATCGTGAATATAAATCGTTAACCGAATTCAACCTTTCTACACATTTCTTTTTAAAGGATTATCCACTGTCCAAAATCGTGGATATGCTACCTTTAATAAGCTAAAATAATTAACTCATCAAAATAAGTCGTTTTCGGATTTATAAAACAAGTTTTATAATTTCCATTTACATTTTATAACAACTTCAACTTATAAAATCACTTTAATAACAGATTCTATTTATATCTCATTTACACGACAAAATCCAAATTATAAGCAAATTACTTATAAATTTTTTATTTTACAAAATCTATTCATTTTATAACTTCACAATTTATAAATCTATAAATTTCATTCACTTATGAAATCCATTTATACTTCATTTTTACACTTATAAAAACTCGTTTTATAATTCCAATATTTTAATTTATAAATATCAATTTTTATAAATCTTTTATATAAACCGTTTATAACAATTTCACAAACTCAATTTAAATTATTTTATAAAATTCATTAACTCCATATTTCAAAAACCAATTTTCAACTATATTTCTCAAAAATCATAATTTTTATATCATTAAATTTAAAACGTTTACTTATTTAAAATGAATCAATTCCAAAATTTAATAAAACGTATACTTTCAAAAATCACTTTAAAAACTCCAGAAATAGGCCCAATGCTGCAACAGCACTAAATATAACAATCACGGCATCGAAAACATCATACATCAATATAATAACAGAATATATCTCAAATATCTGTAAATAAATCAATACCGGTGAGGAATCCAGTTGGATCCCTCCAACCTGTTTCCTTACATCCACAGATGTTAGCACAATACCAATCCCGTTCCAATACGGAATATCACGGTACATGGGTTTAAAAAATATTATCAGCTATTATGCGACGCAATAGGGTCTCATCTGCTAAATAATGCGGGAAAATCCACTCCAAGTACATATATAATACCAATTCCACTTCAAGGTGGAATATCGTGGTAAATATGTTTAATAAATAACATCCTCTTAATATACGGCGCATAGGGTCTATTTTCAAAATAGTAGATAATAATTTATCATCCAAACATACAATCAAGCAATTTTAAATCTAACTATTTAAAATTTAAATAGAAACAATTTCGATTGAGTGAGAAGTTCTCACCTTGTTTCAAATACAGCTGCAGTGTTTAATTTCGAATAAAATTAAACGCGCGTTTAATTTTACTCAAAATTCAACTCTCTCCAAACGATTCTAATCTAGCTCCATCGGGTAATGTTCGTCAAAATGAATCCAATGCAATTTGTTTCATCCAAAACGGACCTCGTATGAAAAAGTTACAATGTTTTAAAGTTCACACGATTTTAAATAAACCAATTTCAATTCTATTTTAATTTCTAAACTTCACTTGCATCTGGTCCATCCATCCCCCCATAGCAAATCACGGCCGCACATTTCCTTTCTCCTTCTTCCCAGGTTGAATACGCGACATCAACCCACCGGTCGCCTCCAAGCCCTAATTTCCGCGACCAAACTACTCGACTTCACGATGATCAGAAGGTGCCGTTCAACTCGCCATGACGAGCTCAACCTACACCGTGACCGCGCCAAGGCTCGGTCGCCCTTATGCATCGAAAAGCGTGCACGAACACATTACCTTCAAGCTTCAATTGCCATCGATTTACTCCACTATTTTCGATCATAACCGTTGAGATCGAAGATCTCACGTAGCTCTACAACTTTCATTTAGGAAGTTTGTCGAATTGGTTGATAGATTTGAAGAAACTGAGGGAGGAAAGAGATGAACTTTCGTCCATTAAACGAATAAGTGGCGGCTGAAGCTTTAGGGTTAGGGTTTAGTGTAAATAATGAATTTTGGTGGCCATTTATAGAAAATTACGTACACTATTCACCCGAAATTTTACCGAACTCCAAACGAAGCGTGCCGCCTGGAATTTATAATGTTTTACCCCCATTCCGAATGCAATGGAATATATATCGGGAGCCAATTAAATCATATTTGAAAGATAAGTTTTTGAATCGACAATTTAAATTCTAAATTCACTCGAATCGATTTCTACACATTTTAGCTTGCCTCGGACAAACCGTAAGTCCGTTTGACACGAAATTTGAAACCATACAATAATATAACATTACGGATCCGATGAAACTAGTTTCGTCAAAATCCGAGACTGTTTGAAAAATGGCTATTTTAACTCGTCAATTAAGTATTAAAATATTCAATTTTCACAAATTAACTTTTAACTCAATTTTAAAAGTTCAATAACATCATTCTAACTTCAATATGATTTAAATACAACTTTACATATCATTTTTAATCAGAGTAAACCCAATTTTCAATTATTTCTATAATTTGTAATATTAAATTATCGATTTAATTATCAAGTTACATCCAGATATTCGAAATAAAATTTATTCGAATTACAAATTTTACTTGTTTAAATATTTAAAATCTATTAAATATTCGAATTTCAAATGACAGAAATTCTGGGTCGTTACAAACTTCCCCCCTTAAAGAATTTCGTCCTCGAAATTTCCAAGTAAGAAAAAGTTACAGAATCCATTAACTTTTCAAAATCATTTGTTCAAATTAAATTTCCAAATTCATTTAAACATTTTAACTTTTCCAAAATCCATAGTTAAAGTTCTTACAATAACTTTACTAAGTTTTCAAATCATACTTAGTTAACTTTTCAAAATTTTCCAATTTTCTCAAAATTATTCTAATGCCTTAAATTTCCAGAAAATTTCGCCATAGTCTCCTTTGCGCGGCTCGATCCAAAAAAAGGGCAATATATATATATATATATATATATATATATATATATATATATATCACAAATATACATCTCATCAAAGTAATGAGGCATCCCGCAGGGAAAAAAGTGTAAAAGTACGATATATAATCCAAGATATGTACCTTATATATTATTAGCGAGCATATACGGCTAATATAGCTCGAAAGCGAGCTCCAAATGCGAAGCAACGCGCAATCCACGCCTACTAAACACTCAACAATGATGAGAAACATGCATATATGAAAGCAATATCAATATACAACATATACTAGAAGCAACAACTACATATGCCAATATAGCAAATGCAACAAAAGGAAACAAATCCAACCATCAACCAACTAGCATTCAACTAACATCCATATCAAATCAATATGCATGCACTTATCATTAATATTCAATATTTCTTTTTCATTTAATCACATTTTATTCATTAACATTGGACTTTACTAGCATTCATTCATATTCAATTTCAATTAGTTTGCATTCACTAATTTATATTCAAGATTGTTCACTTTCAAATCAAATTCAATTCTATTTAAAATCACTTAACTTCCAATTTGATTTCAATTACTTTATCTTTCAATTTCATTAATTCAACTTCACATGGATTTCTATACAATCAACTAACAACAATCTAAAAACCAATATATATCTAATACAACCAAATTCATTCAATTTTCTTTACTTTACATTCAATTTGGTTCAACACATTTAATTATCTTTTATGAATTAACACTTACATCCATTATTTCATATCAATTTATTTACGTTCAATTTGATTTACATTCAATTCATTCATTAATTCAATTTCTAATTCATTTAACCACAAAATTTGAATTTCATTACATAACTCAAGTTCATATTCTTTAATGACTTCATTTTTATTAATTTACTTCGATACCAAAATTAACTTCATTCAACATCACTTAAGTTATATTCCATTTCAAACATCATTTGTTTAACTTAACCTAAATTTCCCTTATAAATCCAATTCAGATTCCAATTCTAAATTAAATTCTATTTAACTTTTAAATTTTGGAAAATAATTTCCAAAATAAAAAGGATTCAACATTTTCACTTCATATTTCAAATTCATTTTTATTTACAACTCATATTTATAAATATATTCATATAGTTTCACTTCTTATATATAAGATTTTTTTTCACAATTGTAAATCGCATTAATTATAATTCCATACTTTATAATTCATTTGCTTGTACAATTTATTCTTTTACAATTGTTGTTATTATTTAGATTATTCAAACATCTTTTAATTAACTTATATATATTCTTACATTTTAACAACCAAACAATCAATTTTATACACACTTTAATATTTCTTGGAAAATTGTTCCTTTATATGTAAAGTATAATCATGGTAAAATTATTTCGTTTACCCAATTTAAAATGATACTATGTCGACTTGCCTCGTTTAATTGTTTAGAAATCCCTATCGATAATATGGCATCCCACATACCAACCAGAATTCACAAATAGCTCAATGGATAAGCAAGAACAACATAAAATATTTTACATTCACTAACACATACGCACTCACATCTATGATTACACTCACACTCATTCTAGATTACTACTGACTCTATCTCTAGTGAGTAATTCCCAACAGAGCCAAGGTTGTCACTTAACCTATGCTCTGATACCAGATGTGACGAGCAAGGTTTTTTGACCACGAAGGTCGACATCAATACGGCCACTGTATCAACTGCCGAGCAATCGAAGGCCGAAAAACCATACCGTTAGGGTTAAAGAAGAAGAGGTAGAAGAAGAAAGAAAGAAGAAGCAACAGAAACAATATCAGAATCTCACAATCGGAGCGGAACAGCATATAATAGATAAATGAATAATCTTTAAAACAAAGAACTAT
This sequence comes from Allium cepa, assembly GCA_030765085.1. Taxonomy (NCBI): domain Eukaryota; kingdom Viridiplantae; phylum Streptophyta; class Magnoliopsida; order Asparagales; family Amaryllidaceae; genus Allium; species Allium cepa. Next base: position 951,059,189 of record CM060941.1, on the reverse strand, counting down.
ATCAGTTCTTACATTACATCACATTACATTATATTATCAGGGTTTACAACAACAAACAGCGGAAAAGAAACACTATATACTAGTTGATACGCCAAGCCATCCAGCTTGCCTCCAGATCCCTACGGCAACTCCTGAATTCCAGAATGACCTGATAACCTGACTCTAGACTGCCCGTGTTAAAATTTGTGGGCACCTAGAGTTTAGGAATGAAAAAATAAACTCTAGGTCAGTCATGAACTGGTGTGAGAACTTAAACAGTTTATCTTTTAAAAACAAACAAGAAATATTTTTAAATTAGATTGCCAATGCTTTTTAGAAAATGAGACTACCATAAGGCCTCCGCACTCACACACACACACAATGCAAACGCAGAATCGGAGAAGATTTCTCCTTATGATAGTCAAACATACTTGGTACGCAAATTTCTTTGATATTATTAATATAAGAGCAAAGTGTAGGAAAACATTTCGAGAGTATGATATAAATCTTAGCCAGCATAGACATTTCGCACTTATGCCTACTATAGCTACCATCTAAACAGAGGTGACCGCCATAAGTAAATGGTAGGTTATACAACTAAAATCGTAAAGAGCTCATATTGGATGAATAGATTTCCAATAAATGGTCGAGAGAAGGAACTTCCCAAGTAAAATGGAACGCCTCTGGAGCGACGTCCCCGGATCCTAACTGGATCTCTGCTACACAAGGCCGGGTTACCCCTAACCGGGTAACAACTGACACGAGCATGTCATCCCCCGGTCGTTTGCGACCTTTATTCCGAGGATCCTCTCAACCAACAATGACAAATTAATAAATATGCAGCAACCACGAAGTAAGTATCTCGGCTCCATACCATGATACCACTTATAATCCAGAAGGAAATGACATGCCATCAGAGGGCGCTATCCTCAAATAACCTTGCTGCCACGATTCCTGTTTCGACCATAACCGTGTTGTGAGGTTCGACGAAGTCTCGTACACAAAGCTACGCTTTTCACAAATGCCACGTGTTGATCAACAAATGATCAGCAGCACTCATCATGCCACATTACCAAATTGGGAGTATATCATTGATAACCATCAACTACATAACCTCTGAAATTGTACGTCTTAAAGAAGGGTGTTAAGCTAAGAGAATAAATTCTCCGCCATTAACAGATATGTATTTGAAAGAAATCAGCTTTACATCTCAATTTGTAATGTCATACATACAATCCATGCAAGTCTGTTCCGGGTTCGAACAGAACCGAAGGCACTTCCAAAGAAGCCCTTGCAATCCGGGTATTCACAATCCCGATCGAACTTCCCATCACAAAGGAAATCTCCATACCGTAGCTATCGGTGCAGAGACAATCGATAGGTCATCCTACTGTTTTCACAAATACCCGGTCTTCAACACCGGTCTTCAAATGCTATCCATTTCGATGAATCACTATTCGGAATGGGATTCATAACCCAAAGGTCCTCTCCCGGCTAAACCGAATAACGAGCGCTAATTTATAAAAATAAGTGTAGCATTCAAATTCAAGCAAATCATAACAAATACCCATTTAAAGGTAAATATTGATAGTCGATTATTTAACTATCAAGTCCAATAAACAAATATCCAACACCATAACAAACACTTAGCCCTTTTTATTAATCTTCCATAAATTAATAACTTGCCAGATATTCACTTCAATTTATCTTTAAAAAAATATATTCTCTAAACCATTTCAATTTCTACATTGGAAAACATTTCCCAATACTTTTAACAATAAGTAATTCACAAATCTATTTATTTTCAATACTTGGAAAATATTCAATATACTTAAAAGACGATTAAGTATATATTTTAGTCTTTAAGGAAAACGTTCTCTTAAACGCATTTATTTGGGTCAAAAACGAATGTTGCGTAAAAGATCGTTACGATAACCCAAAATCACTAGTATAGGGATTCGAAATTAAGATAGATATATAAATCCCAATACTATATGAAACATTTCCTTCCGAAATCATTTACTATAACAACAGTGTTATAGTCCACCATTTCCTTATTTCTCGAAAATGTGCATTTCAGTAATGAATGTTGAAATCTATGGTTTCGATCCTTAACAAATTTTAAAACAACTTCAAAGTGTTTTAATTCTTTTAAAAGATCACTTCCTAAAACATTTCTTAAATATATTATTCACTGTTCGAAATCGTGAATATAAATCATTAACCAAATACAACCATTCTACACATTGCTTTTTAAAGGATTATCCACTGTCCAAAATCGTGGATATGCTTCCTTTAATAAGCTAAAATAATTAACTAATCAAAATAAGTCGTTTTCGGATTTATAAAACAAGGTTTATTATTTCCATTTATATTTTATAACAACTTCAACTTATAAAATCACTTTAATAACAAATTCTATTTATATCTCATTTACACGCAAAAATCCAAATTATAAGCAAATTACTTATAAATCTTTTATTTCACAAAATATATTCATTTTATAACTTCATAATTTATAAATTTACAAATTTCATTCACTTATGAAATCCATTTATACTTCATTTTTACACTTATAAAAACTCGTTTTATAATTCCAATATTTTAAATTATAAATATCAATTTTTATAAATCTTTTATATAAACCGTTTATAATAATTACAAAAATCTCAATTTAAACTATTTTATAAAATTCATTAACTCCATATTTCAAAAATCAATTTTCAACTATATTTCTCAAAAATCATAATTTTTATAACATTAAATTTATAACGTTTATTTATTTAAAGTGAATCAATTCCAAATTTTAATAAAATGTGTACTTTCAAAAATCACTTTAAAAACCCTTTTAAAATTTGGAAATCATCACTTTAACACTTTTAATACTCCAAAAATAGGCCCAATGCGGCAGTAGCACTAAATATAACAATCACGGCATCCAAATCATCATACATCAATATGATAATAGAATATATCTCAAATATCTGTAAATAAATCAATACCGATGAGGAATCAAGTTGGATCCCTCCAACCTGTTTCTCTGTACCACAGATGTTAGCACAATACCAATCCCGTTCCAATACAGAATATCGCGGTACATGGGTTTATAAAATATTATCTGCTATTATGCGGCTCAATAGGGTCTCACCACTATATAATCCAGGAAAATCAACTCTAAGTACATATATACTACCAATTCCACTTCAAAGTGGAATATCGCGGTATATGTGTTTAATAAATGACATCTGCTTAATATACGGCATATAGGGTCTATTTTCAAAATAATAGATAATAATTTATCATGCAAACATACAATCAAGCAATTTTAAATCTAACTACTTAAAATTTAAATCGAAACAATTTCGATTGAGTGAGAAGTTCTCACCTTGTTTCAGATACAGCTGTAGTGTTTTATTTCGAATAAAATTAAACGGGCGTTTAATTTTACTCAAAATTCAACTCTCTCCAAACGATTCCAATCTAGCTCCATCGCACAATGTTCGTCAAAACGAATCCAGCGCAATTCGTTTCATCCGAAACGGATCTCGTATGAAAAGGTTACAATGTTTTAAAGTTCATACGATTTTAAATAAACCAATTTCTATTTTAATTTCTAAACCTCACTTGCATCTGGTCCATCCATCCCCCCACAGCAAATCACGGCCGCACATTTCCTTTCTCCTTCTTCCCAGGTTGAATACGCGACATCAACCCATGGGCCGCCACCATGCCCTAATTTTCGCGACCAAACTACTCGACTTCACGATGATCAGACGGTACCGTTCAACTCGCCATGGAGAGAACCCCCTACACCATGACCGCGGCAAGGATCGGTCACCCCAGTGCATCGAAAAGCGTGCACGACCATGTTCCCTTCAAGCTTCGATTGCCATCGATTTACTCCACTATTGTCGATCATAACCGTTGACATCGAAGATCTCACGTAGCTCTACAACTTTCATTTAGGAAGTTTTTCGAATTGGTTGATGGATTTGAAGAAAATAAGGAAGGAAAGAGATGAACTTTCAGCCATTAAACGAATAAGTTGCGGCTGAAGCTTTAGGGTTTGGGTTTAGTGTAAATAATGAATTTTGGTGGCCATTATAGAAAATTACGCGACACTATTCACCCGAAATTTTTTCGAATTCCAAACGAAGCGTGCCGCCTGGCGTTTAAATGTTTTACCCCCATTCCGAATGCAATGGAATACATATCGAGAGCCAATTCGATCATATTTGAAAGATAAGTTTTTGAATCGACAATTTAAATTCAAAATTCATTCGAATCGATTTCTACGCGTTTTAGCTTGCCCTGCACAAACCGTAATTCCGATTGACACGAAATTTGAATCCATACAATAATATAACATTACGGATCCGATGAAACTAGTTTCGTCGAAATCCGAGACTGTTTGAAAAATGGCTATTTTAACTCGTCAATTAAATATTAAAATATTCAATTTTCACAAATTAACTTTTAGTTCAATTTTAAAAGTTCTATAACATCATTCTAACTTCAATATGATTTAAATACAACTTAACAAATCATTTTTAATCACATTAAACCCAATTTTCAATTATTTCTGCAATTTCTAATATTAAATTACTGATTTAATTATCCAATTACATCCAGATATTCGAAATAAAATTTATTCGACTTACAAATTTTACTTGTTTAAATATTTAAAATCTACTAAATATTCGAATTTCAAATGACAGAAATTCTGGGTCGTTACAAACTTCCCCCTTAAAAGAATTTCGTCCTCGAAATTACCAAGTAAGAAAAAGTTACAGAATCCATTAACTTTTCAAAATCATTTGTTCAAATTAAATTTCCAAATTCATTTAAACATTTTAACTTTTCCAAAATCCATAGTTAAACTTCTTATAATAACTTTACTAAATTTTCAAATCTTACTTAGTTAACTTTTCAAAAAATTCAATTTTCTCAAAAATATTCTAACGCCTTAAATTTTCAGAAAATTTCGCCATAGTCTCCTTTGCGCGGCTCAGTCCGAAATAAAAATGGCAATATATATATCACAAGTATACATCTCATCAAAGTAATGAGGCGTCCCGCAGGGAAAAGTATAAAAGTACGATATGTAATCCATGATATGTACCTTATATATTATTAGCGAGCATATACGGCTAATATAGCGAGAAAGCGAGCTCCAAATGCGAAGCAATGCGCAATCCGCACTTACTAAACACACAACAATAATGAGAAACATGCATATATGAAAGCAATATCAATATACAACATATATCAGAAGCAACAACTACATATGCCAATATAGCAAATGCAACAAAAGGCAACAAATCCAACCATCAACCAACTAGCATTCAACTAACATCCATATCAAATCAATATACATGCACTTCTCATTAATATTCAATGAATTTGGTTTTCATTTAATCACATTTGATTCATTAACATTGGACTTTACTAGCATTCATTCATATACTATTTCAATTATTTTGCATTCACTAATTTATATTCAAGTTTGTTCACTTTCAAATCAAATTCAATTCTATTTAAGATCACTTAACTTCCAATTTGATTTCAATTACTTTAGCTTTCAATTTCATTAATTCAACTTCATATGGATTTTTGTACAATCAACTAACAACAATCTAAAAATCAATGTACATCCAATACAACCAAATTCAATCAATTTTCTTTACTTTACATTCAATTTGGTGCAACATTTAATTAGCTTTTATGAATTAACACTTACATCCATTATTTCATATCGATTTATTTACATTCAATTTTATTTACATTTAATTCATTCATTAATTCAATTTCTAATTCATTTAACCATAAAAGTTGAATTTCATAACATAACTCAAGTTCATATTCTTTAATGACTTCATATATATTAATTTACTTCGATACCAAAATCAACTTCATTCAACATCACTTAAGTTATATTCCATTTCAAACACCATTTGTTAAACTTAACTTAAATTTCCCTTATAAATCCAATTCAGATTCCAATTCTAAAGTAAATCCTATTTAACTTTTAAATTTGGAAAATAATTTCCAAAATAAACAGGATTCAACTTTTTCACTTCATAGTTCAAATTCATTTTTATTTACAACTCATATTTATAAATATATTCATATGGTTTCACTTCTTATACATAAGATTTTTTTTAACAATTGTAAATCACATTAATTATAATTCCATACTTTATAATTCATTTGCTAATACAATTTATTCTTTTACAATTGTTGTTATTGTTTAGATTATTCAAACATCTTTTAATTAACTTATATATATTCTTACATTTTAACAACCAAACAATCAATTTTATACAAACTTTAATATTTCTTGGAAAATTATTCCTTTATATGTAAAGTATAATCAAGGTAAAATTATTTAATTTACCCAATTTAAAATGATACTATATCGACTTGCCTTGTTTAAGTGTTTAGAAATCCCTATCGATAATATGGCGTCCCACATAACAACCAGAATTCACAAACAGCTCAACGGATAAGCAAACACAATATAAAACATTTTACATTCACTAACACATACGCACTCACATCTATGATTACACTCATACTCATTCTAGATTACCACTTACTCTATCTCTAATGAGTAATTCCCAACAGAGCCAAGGTTGTCACTTAACCATATGCTCTGATACCAGATGTGACAAGCAAGGTTTTTCGACCACGAAGGTCGACATCAATACGTCCACTGTATCAACTGCCGAGCAATCGAAGGCCGAAAAACCGTACCGTTAGGGTTAAAGAAGAAGAGGTAGAAGAAGAAAGAAAGAAGAAGCAACAAAAACAATATCAGAATCTCACAATCGCAGCGGAACAACATATAATAGATAAATGAATAATCTTTAAAACAAAGAACTATATCAGTTATTACATCACATCACATTACATTACATTATCAGAGTTTACAATAATAAATGGCAGAAAATAAATTCTATATACTAGTAGATACGCCAAGCCATCCAGCTTGCCTCCAGATCTCGACAGCAACTCCTGCATTCCAGAATGACCTGATAACCTGACTCTAGACTGCCTGTGTTAAAATTTGTGGGCACCCAGAGTTTAGGAAGGAAACAATATACTCCAGGTCAGTCATGGACTGGTGTGAGAACTTAAACAGTTTATCTTTTAAAAACAAACAAGAAATATTTTAAATTAGATTCGCAATGCTTTTTTGAAAATGAGACTACCATAAGGCCTCCCGCACAAACACACAACGCAAACGCGGAATCGGAGGAGATTTCTCCTTATGATAGTCAAACATGCTTGGTACGCAAATTTCTTTGATATTATTATTATAAGTGCAAAGTGTAGGAAAACATTCCGAAAGTATGATATAAATCTTAGCCAGCATTGACATTTCTCACTTATGCCTACTATAGCTACCATCTAAACAGTGGTGACCACCATAAGTAAATGGCAGGTTATACAACTAAAATCGTAAAGAGCTCATATTGGATGAATGGATTTCCAACAAATGGTCAGGCAAAGTAACTTCCCAAGTAAAATGGAACGCCTCTGAAGCGACGTCCCCGGATCCTAACCGGATCTCTGCTACACAAGGCCGGGTTACCTCTAACTGGGTAACAACTGACACGAGCATGTCACCCCCGGTCGTTTGCGACCTTTATTCCAAGGATCCTCTCAACCAACAACCACAAATCAATAAATATGCAGCAACCACGAAGTAAGTATCTGGGCTCCATACCATGATACCACTTATAATCCAGAAGGAAATGACATGCCCTCAGAGGGCGCTATCCTCAAATAACCATGCTGCCACGATTCCTGTTTCGACCATAACCTGGTTGTGAGGTTCGACGAAGTCTCGTCCACAAAGCTACGCTTCTCACAAAAGCCACGTTTTGATCAACAAATGATTAGCAGCACTCAGCATGCCACATTACCAAATTGGGAGTATATCACTGATAACCATCAACTACATAACCTCTGAGCTCGTACGTCCCAGAGAAGGGTGTTAAGCTAAGAGAATAAATTCTCCGCCACTAACAGATATGTATTTGAAAGAAATCAGCTTTACATCTCAATTTGTAACGCCAGACATACAATCCATACAAGTCTATTCCGGGTTCGAATAGAACCGAAGGCACTTCCAAAGAAGTCCTTCCAATCCGGGTATTCACAATCCTGATCAAACTTCCCATCACAAAGGAAATCTCCATACCGGAGCTATCGGTGCAGAGACAATCGATAGGTCATCCTACCATTTTCACAACTACCCGGTCTTCAACACCGGTCTTCAAATGCTATCCTTTTCGACGGATCACTAATCGGAATGGGATTCATTACCCGAAGGTCTTCTCCCCGCTAAACCGAATAATGAGCACTTATTTATAAAAATAATTGTAGCATTCAAATTCAAACAAATCATAACAAATACCCATTTAAAGGTAAATATTGATAGTCGGTTATTTAACTATCAAGGCCAACAAACAAATATCCAGCACCATAACAATCACTAAGCCCTTTTTATTAATCTTCCATAAATTAATAACTTGCCAGATATTCACTTCAATTTATCTTTAAAATAATATATTCTCTAAACCAGCATTTTAAAATTCACGTCTATTTCAACAATGAATGTTGAAATCTATGGTTTCGATCCTTAACACATTTTAAAACAACTTCAAATCATTTTAATTCTTTTAAAAGATCACTTCCTAAAACATTTCTTAAATATATTATTCACTGTTCAAAATCGTGAATATAAATCGTTAACCAAATTCAACCTTTCTGCACATTTCTTTTTAAGGATTATCCACGGTCCAAAATCGTGGATATGCTTCCTTTAATAAGCTAAATAATTAACTTATCAAAATAAGTCGTTTTCGGATTTACAAAACAAGGTTTATAATTTCCATTTACATTTCATAACAACTTCAACTTATAAAATCACTTTAATAACAGAATCTTTTTATATCTCACTTACACGCCAAAATCCAAATTATAAGCAAATTACTTATAAATATTTTATTTTACTAAATCTATTCATTTTATAACTTCACAATTTATAAATCTATAAATTTCATTCACTTATAAAATCCATTTATACTTCATTTTTACACTTATAAAAACTCGTTTTATAATTCCAATATTTTAATTTATAAATATCAATTTTTATAAATTTTGTATATAAACTGTTATTAATAATAATTCAAAAATCTCAATTTAAACTATTTTATAAAATTCATTAACTCCATATTTCAAAAATCAATTTTCAACTATATTTCTCAAAAATCATAATTTTTATAGCATTAAATTTATAACATTTACTTATATAAAATGAATCAATTCCAAAATTTAATAAAACGTATACTTTCAAAAATCACTTTAAAAGCCCCTTTAAAATTTGGAAATCATCACTTTAACACTTTGAAAACTCCAAAAATGGGCCCAACGCTGCAACAGCACTAAATATAACAATCACGGCATCCAAAACATCATACATCAATATGATAACAGAATATATCTTAAATATCTGTAAATAAATCAATACAAGTGAGGAATCCAGTTGGATCCCTCCAACCTGTTTCCCTGCATCCACAGATGTTAGCACAATACCAGTCCCGTTTCAATACGGAATATCGCGGTACATGGGTTTATAAAATATTATAAGCTGTTATGCGGCGCAATAGGGTCTCATCCGCTATATAATGCGGGAAAATCAACTCCAAGTACATATATAATACCAATTCCACTTCAAGGTGGAATATCATGTTATATGTGTTTAATAAATAACATCCGCTTAATATACGACGTATATGGTCTATTCTCAAAACAATAGATAATAATTTATCATCCAAATATACAATGAAGCAATTTTAAATCTAACTACTTAAAATTTAAATCGGAACAATTTCGATTGAGTGGGAAGTTCTCACCTTGTTTCACATACAGTTGCAGTATGTTATTTCGAATAAAATTAAACGCGCGTTTAATTTTACTCAACATTCAACTCTCTCCAAACGATACCAATCTAGCTCCATTACGTAGTGTTCGTCAAAACGAATCCAACACAATTCGTTTCATCCAAAACGGACCTCGTATGAAAAAGTTACAATGTTTTAAAGTTCACACGATTTTAAATAAACCAATTGCAATTTCTATTTTAATTTCTAAACCTCACTTGCATCGGGTCCATCCATCCCCCCACAGTAAATCACGGCCGCACATTTCCTTTCTCCTTCTTCCCAGGTTGAATACGCGACATCAACCCATCGGCCGCCCCCATGCCCTAATTTTCGCGACCAAACTACTCGACTTCACGATGATCAGACGGTGCCGTTCAACTCGCCATGACGAGCTCCCCCTACACCGTGACCACGGCAAGGCTCGGTCGCCCTGTGCGTCGAAAAGCGTGCACGAACAAGTTACCTTCAAGCTTCAATTGCCATCGATTTACTCCCCTATTTTCGATCATAAGCATTGAGATAGAAGATCTCACGTAGCTTTACAACTTTCATTTAGGAAGTTTGTCGAATTGGTTGATGGATTTGAAGAAAATGAGGGAGGAAAGAGATCAACTTTCGGCCATTAAACGAATAAGTGGCAGCTGAAGCTTTAATGCTAGGGTTTAGTGTAAATAATGAATTTTGGTGGCCATTTATAGAAAATTACGCGACACTATTCGCCCGAAATTTTTCCGAACTTCAAACGAAGCGTGCCGCCTGGCGTTTATAATGTTACCCCCCATTCCAAAAGCCATGGAATATATATCGGGAGCCAATTCGATCATATTTGAAAGATAAGTTTTTGAATCGACTATTTAAATTCAAATTCACTCGAATCAATTTCTACGCGTTTTAGCTTGCCCCGGACAAACCGTAAGTCCGATTGACATGAAATTTGAAACCATACAATAATATAACATTACGGATCTGATGAAATTGGTTTCTTCGAAATCCGAGACTGTTTGAAAAATGGCTATTTTAACTCGTCAATTAAATATTAAAATATTCAATTTTCACAAATTAACTTTTAATTCAATTTTAAAAGTTCTATAACATCATTCTAACTTCAATATGATTTAAATACAACTTTACAAATCATTTTTAATCACATTAAACCCAATTTTCAATTATTTCTGTAATTTCTAATATTAAATTATCGATTTAATTATCCAATTACATCCAGATATTCGAAATAAAATTTATTCGACTTACAAATTTTACTTGTTTAAATATTTAAAATCTATTAAATATTCGAATTTCAAATGACACAAATTCTGGGTCGTTACAAACTTCCCCCCTTAAAAGAATTTCGTCCTCGAAATTACCAAGTAAGAAAAAGTTACAGAATCCATTAACTTTTCAAAATCATTTGTTCAAATTAAATTTCCAAATTCATTTAAACATTTTAACTTTTCCAAAATCCATAGTTAAACTTCTTACAATAACTTTACTAAGTTTTCAAATCATATTTAGTTAACTTTTCAAAAAATTTCAATTTTCTCAAAAATATTCTAACGCCTTAAATTTTCAGAAAATTTTGCCATAGTCACCTTTATACGGCTCAATCCGAAAAAAAATGGCTATATATATATATCACAAATACACATCTCATCAAAGTAATGAGGCATCCTGCAAGGAAAAAAGTGTAAAAGTACGATATGTAATCCGAGATATGTACCTTATATATTATTAGCGAGCATATAAGGATAATATAGCGCGAAAGCGAGCTCCAAATGCGAAGCAATGCACAATCCGCACCTACTAAACACTCAACAATAATGAAAAACATGCATATATGAAAGCAATATCAATATACAACATATACCAGAAGAAACAACTACATATGCCAATATAGCAAATGCAACAAAAGGCAACCATCAACCAACTAGCATTCAACTAACATCCATATCAAATCAATATACATGCACTTCTCATTAATATTCAATGAATTTGTTTTTCATTTAATCACATTTGATTCATTAACATTGGACTTTACTAGCATTCATTTATATTCAATTTAAATTAGTTTGCATTCACTAATTTATATTCAAGTTTGTTCACTTTCAAATCAAATTCAACTCTATTTAAGATTCACTTGACTTCCAATTTGATTTCAATTACTTTAGCTTTCAATTTCATTAATTCAACTTCATATGGATTTCTATACAATCAACTAACAACAATCTAAAAATCAATATATATCCAATACAACCAAATTTATTCAATTTTCTTTACTTTACATTCAATTTGGTTCAACACATTTAATTAGCTTTTATGAATTAACACTTATCCATTATTTCATATCGATTTATTTACATTCAATTTGATTTACATTCGATACATTCATTAATTCAATTTTTAATTCATTTAACCACAAAAGTTGAATTTCATTACATAACTCAAGTTCATATTCTTTAGTGACTTCATTTTTATTAATTTACTTCGATACCAAAATCAACTTCATTCAACATATGACTTAAGTTATATTCCATTTCAAACACCATTTGTTTAACTTAACTTAAATTTCCCTTATAAATCCAATTCAGATTCCAATTCTAAAGTAAATTCTATTTAACTTTTAAATTTTGGAAAATAATTTCCAAAATAAACAGGATTCAACATTTTCACTTCATAGTTCAAATTCATTTTTATTTACAACTCATATTTATAAATATATTCATATGGTTTCACTTCTTATGTATAATATTTTTTTTTCACAATTGTAAATCACGTTAATTATAATTCCATACTTTATAATTAATTTGCTTATACAATATATTCTTTTACAATTGTTGTTATTGTTTAGATTATTCAAACATCTTTTGATTAACTTATATATATTCTAACATTTTAACAACCAAACAATCAATTTTATACACACGTTAATATTTCTTGGAAAATTATTCCTTTATATGTAAAGTATAATCAAGGTAAAATTATTTCATTTACCCAATTTAAAATGATACTATGTCGACTTGCCTCGTTTAAGTGTTTAGAAATCCCTATCGATAATATGGCGTCCCACATGCCGACCAGAATTCACAAACAGCTCAACGGATAAGCAAACACAATATAAAACATTTTATATTCACTAACACATACGCGCTCATATCTATGATTACACTCACACTCATTCTAGAGTACTACTGACTCTATCTCTAGTGAGTAATTCCCAACAGAGCCAAGGTTGTCACTTAACCATATGCTCTGATACCAGATGTGACGAGCAAGGTGTTTCGACCACGAAGGTCGACATCAATACGTCCACTGTATAAACTACCGAGCAATCGAATGCCGAAAAACCGTACTGTTAGGGTTAAATAAGAAGAGGTAGAAGAAGAAAGAAAGAAGAAGCAACCCAAACAATATCAGAATCACACAATCGCAGCGGAACAACATATAATAGATAAATGAATAATCTTTAAAACAAAGAACCATATCAGTTATTACATTACATCACATTACATTACATTATCAAAGTTTACAACAACAAACAACGGAAAAGAAATACCATATACTAGTTGATACACCAAGCCATCCAGCTTGCCTCCAGATCTCTATAGCAACTCCTGAATTCCAGAATGACCTAATAACCTGACACTAGACTGCACGTGTTAAAATTTGTGGGCACCCAGAGTTTAGGGAGGAAACAATAAACTCCAGGTCAGTCATGAGACTGGTGTGAGAAGTTAAACAGTTTATATTTAAAAAACAAACAACAAGTATTTTTAAATTAGATTCGCAATGCTTTTTAGGAAATGAGACTACCATAAGGCCTCCCGCACGCACACACACAATGCAAACGCAGAATCGAAGGAGATTTCTCCTTATGATAGTCAAAAATGCCTGGTACGCAAATTTCTTTGATATTATTGCTATAAGTGCAAAGTGTAGGAAAACATTTTGAAAGTATGATATAAATCTTAGCCAGCATAAACATTTCGCACTTATGCCTACTATAGCTACCATCTAAACAGTGGTGACCACCATAAGTAAATGGCAGGTTACACAACTAAAAACGTAAAGAGCTCATATTGGATGAATGAATTTCCAACAAATGGTCGGGCTAAGGAACTTCCCAAGTAAAATGGAACGCCTCTGGCGCGACGTCCCCGGATCCTAGCCGGATCTCTGCTACACAAGGCCGGGTTACCCCTAATTGGGTAACAACTGACACGAGCATATAATCCCTCGGTCGTTTGTGACCATTATTCCGAGGATCCTCTCAACCAACAACCACAAATCAATAAATATGCAGCAACCACGAAGTAAGTATTTGGGCTCCATACCATGATACCACTTATAATCCAGAAGGATATGACATGCCCCCAGAGGGCGCTATCCTCATATAATCTTGCTGCCACGATTCATGTTTCGACCATAACCGGGTTGTTAGGTTCGACGAAGTCTCATCCACAAAGCTACGCTTTTCACAAAAGCCACGCTTTGATCAACAAATGATCAGCAGCACTCAGCATGCCACATTACCAAATTGGGAGTATATCACTGATAACCATCAACTACATAACCTCTGAGCTCGTACGTCTTAGAGAAGGGTGTTAAGCTAAGAGAATAAATTCTCCACCACTAACAGATATGTATTTGAAAGAAATCAGCTTTACATTTCAATTTGTAATGTCAGACATACAATCCATACAAGTCTGTTCCGGGTTCGATCAGAACCGAAGGCACTTCCAAAGAAGTTCTTGCAATCCGGGTATTCACAATCCCGATCGAACTTTCCATCACAAAGCAAATCTCCATACCGTAGCTATCGGTGCAGAGATAATGGATAGGTCATCCTACTATTTTCACAAATACCCGATCTTCAACACCGGTCTTCAAATACTATCCATTTCGACGAATCACTATTCGGAATGGGATTCATAACCCGAAGGTCCTCTCCCGGCTAAACCGAATAACGAGCGCTTATTTATAAAAATAAGTGTAGCATTCAAATTCAAGCAAATCATAACAAATACCCATTTAAAGGTAAATATTGATAGTCGGTTATTTAACTATCAAGGCCAACAAACAAATATCCAGCACCATAACAATCACTAAACCCTTTTTATTAATCTTCCATAAATTAATAACTTGCCAGATATTCACTTCAATTTATCTTTAAAAAATATATTCTCCAAACCATTTCAATTTCTACATTGGAAAACATTTCCAAATACTTATTTAACAATAAGTAATTCACAAATCTATTTATTTTCAATACTTAGAAAGTATTCAACATACTTAAAACACGATTAAGAATATATTTTATTCTTTATGGAAAATGTTCTCTTAAACACATTTATTTGGGTCAAAAACGAATGTTGCATAAAACATCATTACGACAACCTAAAATCACTAGTATAGGGATTCGAAATTAAGATAGATATATAAATCCCAATACTATATAAAACATTTCCTTTGAAATCATTTACTATAACAACGGTGTTATAGTCCACCATTTCCTTATTTCTCGAAAATGTCTATGTCAGCAATGAATGTTGAAATCTATGGTTTCGATCCTGAACACATTTTAAAACAACTTCAAATCGTTTTTAATTCTATTAAAAGATCACTTCCTAAAACATTTTTTTAAATATATTATTCACTATTCAAAATCGTGAATATAAATCATTAACCAAATTCAACCTTTCTACACATTTCTTTTTAAAGGATTATCCACTATCCAAAATCGTGGATATGCTTCCTTTAATAAGCTAAAATAATTAACTTATCAAAATAAGTCATTTTCGGATTTATAAAACAAGGTTTATAATTTCCATTTATATTTTATAACAACTTCAACTTATAAAATCACTTTAATAACAGATTCTATTTATATCTCATTTACATGCCAAAATCCAAATTATAAGCAAATTACTTATAAATCTTTTATTTTACAAAATCTATTCATTTTATAACTTCACAATTTATAAATCTATAAATTTCATTCACTTATGAAATCCATTTATACTTCATTTTTACACTTATAAAAACTCGTTTTATAATTCCAATATTTTAATTTATAAATATCAACTTTTATAAATCTTTTATATAAACCGTTTATAATAATTTCAAAAATCTCAATTTAAACTATTTTATAAAATTCATTAACTCCATATTTCAAAAATCAATTTTCAACTATATTTCTCAAAAATCATAATTTTTATAACATTAAATTTATAACGTATATTTATTTAATATGAATTAATTCCAAAGTTTAATAAAACGTATACTTTCAAAAATCACTTTAAAAACCCCTTTAAAATTTGAAAATCATCACTTTAACACTTTTAAAACTCCAAAAATAGGCCCAATGCTGTAATAGCACTAAATATAACAATCACGAATCCAAAACATCATACATTATTATGATAATAGAATATATCTCAAATATCTGTAAATAAATCAATACCGGTGAGGAATCCAGTTGGATCCCTCCAATCTGTTTCTCTACATCCACAGATGTTAGCATAATACAAATCCCGTTCTAGTACGGAATATCGTGGCACATAGGTTTATAAAATATTATCCGCTATTATGCGGCGCAATAGGGTCTCATCCGCTATATAATGTGGGAAAATCAACTCCAAGTACATATATAATACCAATTCCACTTCAAGGTGGAATATCGCGGTATATGTGTTTAATAAATGACTTCCGCTTAATATACGGCGTACAAGGTCTATTTTCAAAACAATGTATAATAATTTATCATTCAAACATACAATCAAGCAATTTTAAATCTAACTACTTAAAATTTAAATCGAAACAATTTCGATTGGGTGAGAAGTTCTCACCTTGTTTCAAATACAGTTGCAGTGTTTTATTTCGAATAAAATTAAACACGCGTTTAATTTTACTCAAAATTCAACTCTCTCCAAACGATTCCAATCTAGCTCCATTGCATAGTGTTCGTTAAAACGAATCCAATGCAATTCATTTCATCCAAAACGGACCTCGTATGTAAAAGTTACAATGTTTTAAAGTTCATACGATTTTAAATAAACCAATTTCAATTTCTATTTTAATTTCTAAACCTCACTTGCATCTGGTCCATCCATCCCCCCACAGCAAATCATGGGCGCACATTTCCTTTCTCCTTCTTCCCAGATTGAATATGCGACATCAACCCATCGGCCGCCCCCATGCCCTAATTTTCGCGACCAAACTACTCGACTTTACAATGATCAGACGGTGTCGTTCAACTCGCTATGACGAGCTCTCCCTACACCATGACCGCGGCAAGGCTCGGTCGCCCCTGTGCGTCGAAAAGCATGCACGAACACATTACCTTCAAGCTTCAATTGCCATCGATTTACTCCACTATTTTCGATCATAACCGTTGAGATCGAAGATCTCACGTAGCTCTACAACTTTCATTTTGGAAGTTTGTCGAATTGGTTGATGGATTTGGAGAAAATGAGGGAGGAAAGAGATGAACTTTCGGCCATTAAACGAATAAGTGGCGGCTGAAGCTTTAATGCTAGGGTTTAGTGTAAATAATGAATTTTGGTGGCCATTTATAGAAAATTACGTGACACTATTCACCCGAAATTTTTCCAAACTTCAAACGAAGCGTGCCGCCTGGCGTTTATAATGTTTTACCCCCCATTCCGAATGCAATGGAATATATATCCGGAGCCAATTCAATCATATTTGAAAGATAAGTTTTTGAATCGACTATTTAAATTCAAAATTCGCTCTAATCGATTTCTACGCGTTTTAGCTTGCCCTGGACAAACCGTAAGTCCGATTGACACGAAATTTAAAACCATACAATAATATAACATTATGGGTCCGATGAAACTTGTTTCGTCGAAATCCGAGACTGTTTGAAAAATAGCTATTTTAACTTGTCAATTAAATATTAAAATATTCAATTTTCACAAATTAACATTTAATTCAATTTTAAAAGTTCTATAACATCATTCTAACTTCGATATGATTTAAATACAACTTTACAAATCATTTTTAATCACATTAAGCCCAATTTCCAATTATTTCTGTAATTTCTAATATTAAATTATCGATTTAATTATCCAATTAAATCCATATATTCGAAATAAAATTTAGTCCACTTACAAATTTTACTTGTTTAAATATTTAAAATCTATTAAATATTCGAATTTCAAATGACAAAAATTCTGGGTCGTTACATCGACATATTAACTTCTTGCAAACTTTTGGCAGCGACTCTTATTTTAGGCACTCAATACCCTCTATAGTTGCCGAAGCTCGTTATCTCCCTTGCTTTGCATGCTCGACATTCCCTTTTTTTATTATATTTTTAGCAACGACCCTAGTTTAGAGGCTCGAAATCCCTCCTGCCGTTGTAGAAGCTTGCTAACCTTATATTTTATAAGCCCACGATGTTTTATATTTGCAAGTTCGGAACCTCCTCACTTTATAAACTCGACATCACCATCGCATAATTTCGAGATAACTTTATGCTCGATATAATTTTTTATGGCTATAAAGTTTCGACATCCTTCCTTTCCTTAAGTTCAACATCCATTATGTCTTGATATTTTTATGTAAGATGCTTGCTACATTATTAACTTGGAAGATTATTATGTAATATATATATATATATATATATATATATATATCAACTCGACATGCAATTATAAGCTCAACATGCTTTCTTTAGATGCTTGATATATGTATTTATAGTAACCCTATCTTCCATTGTTTCCATATCCTTTTCTTTATTTCCTTAACAGAGTTGTCAGTAATATGTGAATAACATTTGCCCCCTCCTTGTATAAAAGAATCCTTTTACACTTTAGTGTAAAATCAAGTATCTTCTCACCATTCTAGCTTTATGTGTGATTTTCTCTTTGATCATGTTCTCTTGGAAAACATTAAGCAAATGAAGATAACTTTCATTATTTTCTTTAAATGAAATTTTAGACAAACTCTTTCGGATTTGATAAAGACATGGATTGATTCATCTTCTTTTTAATATAAACTAACTTTTTATATTCCAACGTTAAGCTAAGTCTAATTAAGAAGACCAAAAATTCAATTGAAAAATCCCATAGATTTGTTTGATGAGAAGTGCAGAAATTCAATCGATAAGAAGTCCGAAAGCCCATCTGATTTGAAATCTAAAAATCATCTAACAGGAAATCTATAAATTCTCTCTTATTAGGAAGGGAAAAATCCATCAAGCAAAAAGATCATAAATTTAATTGTTAAGAAGTCCATAAACCTAGAGGGTACGAATAGCATAATTTCGTTTGAATAGAAAGCGAAAAAAATCCATCTGGCAATAATACCATAACTTAATTTTAATAGAAAATAAGAAATCCACCTGGCAATAATACTGTAATTTCATTTCAATAGAAGATCGGAAATCCATGTTGTAAGAAAATCAGAAATCTATTCAATAATAAGACCAGAACTTCATTTAGCAAGAAGATCGAAAGTTCTTCTGGTAATAAGACCAGGATTCTATCTATAAGAGGATTAGATATCCAATTATTAATAGAGATTCCTGTTATTCGATAACTTGAATTGCATTCTAGAAATCAAGGGCTGGGAGCTAATTCAATATTTCAAAGAATGAAGCGTAAGCCCGCCCGCGTAATGAATCAGAATTTCTCAAACGTTCATGTTTGATAATAAATCCTTCGATTTTGGATAATATATAATTCTTGATCATTCCTTTAAAGGTTACTTTAACTTTGCCTTAATGTAGAACTCAATTTGTTTGACTGTTCTTCTTCTTGAAGATTGCTTTGACCCTTCTTCAGGGTAGATTTAAGCTTGCTTGATTGATTTTCTTTTGCCCCTTTTCACTCTTTAGGTGATGATTTAGGCTTTGATTTTTTTTCCCCTTATCACTCTTTAGGTGATGATTTAGGCTTGAGCTCCTTATTACCTCATATGTAACTATTTAGGATGGTAGGTGCATTTGGTTAGACATCTTATGCAGAACTGAAGTCTTACTATCCTCGTTCTAGAAGGCACTTTAATCAGGCCTTATAGGTGGAACTGAAGTTTGGGTAGGTGTATTGGCTAAGCCATCTTAGGCGGGACCAAATGCTTACTTCGTCCTCCCTCTAAGAGGCGCTCCTACCAGGCTATGTTGGCGAAACTATAAACTTGAAGTGCATTGGCCATGCCATCTTAGGCGGGACCAAAGGCAAGCTTTAACTCCATCTAGGAGATGCTTTGATCAGACCCTTGATATGGGTTCAAAGGCTTTTCCTTATCCTCTTGTTAACTTATAAGTAATGATTTAGGCTTCGATTTCCTTATAATTCCTTTCTTTCATTTGATTATTTATTTCGTAGATTTACTTATCTCAATTTTCTTCATTCATCCATTATAGGGAAGTAAGGCCTTAAATGCTTATCCTTTCATATTCTCGCTATTACATTTCCATTAGTTTGGCATAATCGATAAGTCATTAGTGGAATTACTTCATGATTAACAAGAGGTCCTTCCTAATTTGGTCCGAGAGTTCCATCTGCCAGATTTTTGTATTTTCCATGACTTTTCGGAGTAATAAATCTCTTTTTTGAAATGATCTTGCTTTAACTTTGGAACTATAATACCTTGATATCCTTTGTTGGTATTTTATTGTTCATATGGCTGCTTTATCCCTTAATTCTTTGATTAAATCTAAAGATTATTTCATCAATTCTTGGTTGAGATCAAATGAGTATGTAATTCTTCAATGAAATGAAATTTCAACTTTAATTGGAAGCATTGCTTCACATCCATATGTTAAAGAAAATGGAGTACGTCAAGTCATAGTCTTAGTAGAAGTTCTATATGCCAAAGTACTAGCAGTAGTTCTTCTATCCAATTTCCTTTTGTTTCATCTAGTCATTTCTTAAGGATAGTTATAATAGTTTTGTTGATAGCTTTACTGATCCATTAGCCTTAGGATGAACAACAGATGAAAAGCATTTGATTATTCCATTCCTAATGCAGAATTTGGTGAATTGCACGGTTTCAAATTTAGTTACATCATCAGATATTATCTTATATGTTATTCCAAATAGAGTGACTATGTTTTTAATTACAAACTTTATCACTTTTCCTAATGTTATATTTGTCAATAGTCTTGCTTCTACCCATTCGGTGATATAATCAATAGGCACTATTGTAGACTTAGCTCCACCTTTAAATATAGGCAATTGTCCATTTAAATTGATTCCTCATACATCAAAGGGCCATGGACTTGAAATTAGGTTAACTCACTTGGGAGCATATGTAGGTTATTGAAAATCTATAACACCTCTTACAACTCTTTATATGATTCATTGCATCGTTATTCATTTGGTGCTGATGGAAACCCTTCCTCATGACTTTTTTGGCTAATTATATTCCATTAGAATGATCTCCATAGAATCCTTCATGGTCTACTTTTATTAATTTTGCACCACTTTCTACACTAAAACATCTCAAGTAAGCATGAAAATATCCCTTTTTATATAAAGTGTTCCCTTCATTATAGTAAAAGTTGATGCTTATCGTCTTATCTTTTTAGTTTCCTTTTTATCCTCTAGTGGTTTTCCTTCTACCTAGTACCTAACTTTAGGAGCCATCCAATTATTCTCATATTGGTTGTTCATTTCCATGTGGATGGTTCTGTTGTGGGCATTTTAGCTCATGATATTGAAGCAAGATGTAAGCAAGAAGAAGATAAGGGGCCAAGAAACTATCCATCGCTACCTCTGATGCATGGTAACTCAAGGTACCGGCTAGGATTCCTGGGTTAGTGCCTAACGGTACCGGTAAGGATTAATAGGTTGGTACCGAAGGGTACCGACATGATTCCTGGGTTGGTGCCCAAGGGTATTGATAAGAATTCCATGGCAGGCACCCAAGGGTACTAAACAAAATGTCTTATCTGGCACTTCTGTGGTGCTAAATCGGGGGGAGGGGGAGGGGAGGCATTCTTATTGGAACAGTACCAAGCTAAGTGGTGAGTACCCAAACCGACCATACCTACCGAGTAAAAGGACATTGAACCAAACAAGGATACATGTGCCTAGCCAACAACTTATGCACAACCACCCAAGCCGATCCAACATCCCCTTTGAAAACGAGTTCTCGGCTTAGCCCCATAGTGCAAATAAGGAAGGAACTCAGCGTATATCAGGAAAAAAATAACTACAAATGGCATATTCAGGAATGCTCCCTATGACTTAGGTAAACATGGAAACATCATTAGTTGCTGCATTAATGCACCTCAAACTTACCTCTATAAATAGTCAAACATTTTTCATTTGCAAAAACAACATTTTAGATCCAAAAGCTCCGAGCAACATCATTGATCAAACAAGAGCTCCCGAATCATTTCTTTCTCTTATAAATCGTTGTATTTGGCATTAATCTCATATAAAGTCTAAGACATGTGAAAAGTAATAAAAATAAACAGTGGAAGTAGGCCCATTATGGCTAAACCACTTTAAATCCTGATGTTTTTTACTTTTCTGCTTTTTACTCCATAAGAAGTCTACCGCAAAAAAAATCAATTGAGGTGCTTTTATATTTTGTGTTGGTACTTTCACTAAGAACGGATATTTTTCAACATGCCACCAAAGTCCAATAGCAAGACCGGCCCTGCCAGTAGAAATGTTAACCCAACTATAAATAATCAAGACAACTAGTCATCCAGTACACCAGAACCAGGATCACCAGGGGTGATTTGGATAGAGTTGTGGCAGATCTTGACACTAGCTTCGCTACCCAGCAGTAAGGCATTGTGGATTAAATCATGACACACCTAGGGCAGATGTAATCAATCACACACAAAGCTAAAGTCAAAGGGAGAGCCTGGTCTTAGGGGATAGGAGACCAAGGAGATCACCTTTTGGTGAGTCGGGTGAGAAGGATCAAGGAGCTGAGAGAAAAAACGTTGAGGAGGTAGGTTAGCCTAAAATTTGGCCATGCGCTACACCCAAGGAACGATTTGGTGCCAACCCAGGCAATGGAGACATCAAACTAGAGGCGGCTACAGTTTTACCTCCTCGACCAAGACAGCGCGTCCTAGCCCTGGCAAAAGTAGAGATCGTTGGGAGGCAAAATATCATCATGAATGATCTCGTAGTAGGGAACAAAGTCAGGATCATAGATCTAGTCATCACAAAAGGAATGAAAGAAGCCTCTTGCTTTGACGGGTTTGGCCAGCAACTCTGATCATCCCACAAGTTGGGAGCAGATCACCTGGACCGGCTCACAAGGGAATGTGTTTGCCGCGAACAAATAGAGCGGGGAATACGCGTAAGGGTCAGAACCCTATTTACTATGGAGATAGAAATCGCCCAGAATCTTAGGAACTTTAAAATGCCCACTATTGATCCTTACCAAGGCTTGATTGATTCTATAGTGCACCTATAACAATATGTTCAATGTATGCTAATGAGCAGGGCGACGGAAGAAGTTATGTGCAAGTGTTTCCCCATCTTCTTGATAGATTTGTCAAATATGTAGTTCTTCCACCTTTCAACGACATGAGCCATTCTTAGAAAATGTTGAAGGTAAGTTCATTAGCTAATTTCGAGTGCAAATAGAGTGACCCAAGGACCGGTACTCCTTGTCGGACATTAAACAAAAGGAGGATGAGACTTTGCAGCAATACCTAAACTATTTCGACGCAGCTACTACTAGCATTCAAAACACTGATGAATGACTTATTCTTATGCCTTTATGTGGTGTTGTGCACCCAGACAAAAAAGAGGCCTGGAGAATGACAAAAGAGAAACCAACTACTCTTCAGGGTTTTTTTATGAAGCTACAAAGTACATGTGTTTTTGGAGGAAACTGTAGTAGGTCGGTAGGTCGGGACAATTTCCATACCATTGGAGTTTTCCAACAATGTAAATCCCATGTTCAAAAATAATGAGGGTGGTGACATGGAGAAAAAGAAGAATAATAACCCTGACAATTCTAGTGGTAGGAAAACAGATCAAAGACGATTTAAATCTAGCATGAAATTCAACAAACCTATATGGACTTCAATAAGGCTATAGAGAATATCTTCCTGGCTACTTACGTAGAGCTTAAATATAACATATCCCTCCTGAAAAAAGAAACAAAGGCTAAAAAACTCTGGCATGTACTGTAGGTTTATGAGTCCTATGGATATAACACCAACAAAAGCCGCAATTTGCGAGACCTAATTGAGAAACACATCAGGAAGAGGAAGCTAGAATAGTATGTTAAGAGCCCAGAGGCGCTACCTGCTCCCCAGAAGTAGGATTTAGGACACTCTTTGGAAGGGAATGAGGAGAAAGGTCTAGTGCTAACCAAGGAAATGATGAGAGACTATTATCAATACCGTAATAGTTGAACCCCGTTTGACAAACAAGAGATAGGGCAAGATGTAATAGTATGCGAAGTCTTCGAAAAATGGAGATGCATATATATGCACGATAGGTGAGCAGTAAAAGGCTAAGGCTTCCGGATGAAAGTATGAAGTAATAGCTTTTGATGATAATGACTTACAAGAAAAGCAGTACCCTTACGTGGATTCGATGGTGATTATGGACTTGCTTGGCCCTGCAGAAGTACATAGAATTTTGATAGATAATTAAAGTTTAATCAACATTTTGTTCACAGGTGCGTTCGATAATATGAGATTGTCCATAGAAGACGTTATGCCTTGTAATCAACAGCTACATGGTTTCATAGAAGAAGAAAGAATGCCCTTGGGTAGGTTGGATTTGTTTGTTGGGATAGGAACTCGTCTCCGATCAGACATACGAAAGAAAACTTTTGTAATAGTGGATGGATTTTCAGCTTACAACGCCTTCATAGGATCACCAGGCTTATCTGACTTCTGAGTTGTAGTAGCCCATGGTGTTTAACAATGAAGTTGCGGACAACCAATGGGATAGAAGTGGTGAAAGGAAACCAGGAAGCAACTATGGAATGTTATGATGTTGAACTTTAGGAAAATAAATGGAGAGAAAAGTGGAAGCGTGCATAAGTTTCCTCTGTGAAAAGAAATCTCTTGCGTAGTAACTAAAGGACATTCTCCCTCTCGAATTTGCAAGCGGTGCTCATAAAGAGCTAGACCCAAGAGATGGAGGAAAGGATGCTACAGCGGAGCTTGGAGAGGCTTTGGAATTTGTGGGAGTAGATGGACTAATCCTACCAAACCCATGAAGATTAGACACGGTCTAGAGAAGGATCTTAAAATACAACCAATTTGTTTTTTAGGGACAACTAGGCGTGTTTGCTTAGTCTTATACGAACATGTGGTGGATTTCTCCCTCAGTCGCTTATCATGCAGTAAACGTCAACCCAAGGATGCCTCTTGTAAAGTAGAAGCAAAGGAGTATAGGTCCAGGATGATCGAAACCCAAAATGGATAGCAAATTCGGTTATCATCAAAAAGTCAAACGGAAACTGGCAAACTTATATGGACTTTTCTAACTTAAATGATGCATGTCCCAAAGATTTTTTTTTGCTCCCAAGGACAGATCAGTTGGTGGATAGTACTGCTATGCATAAGCTTCTGCCCTTTTTGGATGCTTACTCTAGGTATAACCAAATTGCTATGTATGTCCCAAACCAGAAGCATACTAGCTTTATCATAGATCTGAGTCTTTACTACTATAAGTTAATTTCATTTGGACTGAACTATGCAGGAGCAACATACCAGCATTTGGTGAACAAAATGTTCACTGAGAAGATTAGCAAAACCATGGATGTGTACGTCGATGACATGTTAGTAAAGTTAAGAGAGGTCGCAGATCATATCTCGCACCTAGATGAAATGTTTCAAATCCTACAAAGATACAAGATGAAGTCGAACCCGCTAAAATGTTCATCTGGAGTAGCTTCTAGGAAATTCCTAGGCTTCATTGTACTTGCCATAGGGATAAAGGCTAATCCGAAGCAGGTCTAGGCACTACAGGACATCAAATTACTTGAAACACATAGGGAAATGGAAAGCCTAAATGGGAAGGTAGTAGCTTTGAGTAGGTTCTTATCCAAAGCTATAGACAAATGCGTCCTATTTTTTGTAGCACTCAAAAAGAAGAAAGGCCAATTTGTATGGATGCATGAGTACCTGGCTGCATTCTTAAATCTATTGAATACCTACATAAGCCACTGGTCTTGTCTACGCCAATCGAGAGGGAAGATCTTTACATCTACTTAGCAATTTCACTCGTGCTTTAAGCGCAGCCTTGGTCAGAGAGGAAGATTGGGCACAATGTTTTATGTATTACATAAGCAAGCACTTCATTAGGCCAGAATCTAGGTATCCCAAGCTGGGAAAGCTGGCATACTATTTATTGATTGCATCTAGGAAACTAAGACATTACTTTCAATTGCATCCTATTTGGGTACACACAGACTAGCCCCTACGGTAGGTTCTATATAGACTGGATACTTCGAGGAGACTTACCCAACTGAGGATTGAGTTAAGTCAGCATGAGATAATCTATCACCTGCAGATCACAATTAAGGGGAAAGCACTTCCAGATTTCCTTACTACGTATACTATTCGAGCCGATGAAGTAGAGCTGCTAGAGGAAGAACCCCTCAAATGGTGAGTATATGTTAACGAAGCATCTAATGATCGCAATTCTAGTATAGGGGTGGTATTTCTTACCCCCGAGGGAAGAAAGTTGAATTGTGCGATTAAATTAGGATTCAGAGCAACAAACAAAAAAGTGGAATGCGAAGCTTTGATAGCTAGGTTGGAATTAGCATGGGAACTAGGGATATGACCGTTGTGCATTCTCAGCAACTCTTAGCTGGTGGTGAGACAAGTACTCAAGGAATTCCAAGCTAAAGGAGAATGTTTGAAGTCTTACATGAAAATAGTAAAGGATCTACTCATATGAATGGAGCACTACATGACTAAACACATTCCTTGAGAGGAGAATCATGATCCAAAGGGGATGGCAAAGTTAGCAAGTTTGGGAGATGGGTCCTCATTGGGGTCGGTACCTACAATGACCTTGCATCGATCTAATTTTGAGGAGGTAAATGTGGTTGCAACCATAGGGAATTCAGAGACTTAGATGACTCCGTTGATAAAGTAATTGAGAAAAGGAATACCGCTTGACAATCGAAATGAAGCTTGGGAGATCCTGCAGAAGGCACCCTGATTCGTCATCCAGGATGGACTACTATCTCAAAGAAGATATTCGAACCCGCTACTGAAATGCGTCGCTGGACAGGATGCCAAAATGGTCCTAAGAGACATTCACTATGGAGGCAGTGGAGACCATATAGAGGTGAAAACCTTGGCGAAGAAAGTTCCATGATATGTATACTTCTGGCCAACACTGAACCATAATGCAACGCAATACGTGAGGAGGTGTGACTAGTGCTAATGGTTCATGAAGATTCCTTAGTTGCCCCCAAATGAGTTAACTCGTAAAGTTATTCCTTAGCCCATTGCAGTCTGGGGAATAGACTTAATCGGAGAACTACTAATGGCAAGGGGAGGAGCTAAGTATGCGACAGTGGCAGTCAACTACATTACTAAGTGGGTAAAAAGAAGCCCATTACTAAGGTGTTAACAGCCAAGGTCATAAATTTCTTAGTTAGGAATGAAATATGCAGTTAAAGGATTCCCCTCTAGGTCATTTCAAACAACGGATTATAGTTTGACAGTGTGGAGTCCATCGGTTTGGAGTCCATCTATTTCTACCAATAGCATAGAATAAGAAAAGTTTCTCTATGGTAGCATACTTATAGGCTAATAGACAACTAAAGGTGATCAACAATGTTCTCAAGACGCTTATAAAGAAGTGGCTAAAAAGAGCAAAAAGAGCATGATTAGACGAACTACCCTTGGCATTGTGGACCTATCACATTCTTTCAAAACCGCGACGGGACATACCCTTTTCTCGTTGGTTTACGAGACGAAGGCGTTGCTACCAGTTGAAATAATAGTCCCACCGCATGGAAGACAACATTACGAGCAAGGTGAGAGTGAAGAGCTGCAAACATGTCATTAGACTTGCTGGTTGACCGCCTTAAGGGTTGAAGCACACAAACGAAGGGTCGCTACACAACACAACTCTAAGGTCAAAAACCGTCTGATCAAGGATAGGGACTTAGTGCTAAAGAAAGTCTTTCCCGGACTAGGGGTAGTTGATCCGATTTTGGAAGGACGGTACATTATCTATAAGGACTTCAGCAATAAAGCCTTAATCCCCGGTACAGTAGATGAGGCTATATTCAAGAATGTATGGAATGCACAACATCTCCGTCGTTACTTTACTTTACTTTACTATACATTGCTAATTGTATTAGAGCTCTATAATTAAAATAACTATAAGATGGATTCTAATAAAGTGTGCTTTTCCTTAAAATCTTATCATCTTGGGTAACGGATAAGAAACATAACTTTACTTTGTCATTTAAACGCACGTGGGAGTAACGTTAACACTAGAAAGAAACTTCACTTGGACTTCGGAAGCTGACACCACAACTTGAAAACTAGGTTGCATTGATGTATTACCTTCCCTCGAACCCTTGGTCGGCAGCGACGAGCCTGATCAACCATGGTCAGGACATGACTGCCAAATGGGTGCTTGCCATTGACGATTGGCCCAAACTTCTCTACCGGTAGCGGCAATCCCAATCATCCCACGATCAAGACATTATCACCAAATGGGTGCTCATCGATGGAGATTGGCCGAAACTTCTCTACTAGCTGCGGCGAGCCCGATCAGCCTGTGGTTAGGACATGATCACAGAATGGGTGATCATCGTTGATGATCCACCTAAACTTCTCCATCGGCAATGATGAGCCCAATCTGCCCATGGTTTATATATGACAGCCAAATGGGTCTCTCCATTGACGATCGGCACCAACTTTTCTTCTAGCAACGGCAAGGCCGATCAATCTATGATTAGGATATGACCGCCAAATGGGTGCTCGTCACTGACGTTAGGCACAAACTTCTCTACCGACAGTGGCAAGCTCGATTAGCACACGGTCAGGACATTACCACCAAATAGGTGCTTTCCGTCAAAGATCAACCCAAACTTCTCTATCAACATTGGCAAGCCCGATCTGCCCACGGTCAGGACTTAACTAGCAAATGGGTTCCCTCCATTAGTGGTCAGCATAAACTAACCCAGTGGTAGTAGCAAGTAAAAGTGAGCTTGACTTGCTCACTGTCCAAGCATGAGGGCAGCCTAATTGGCTCGCTTCTGACCTTCAGGCGAGTATAGAGAAAACCAATAATTGTAGGCAATATAAAGCTAGTTAGAACACATTGGACACCACATCATATTTAACAAAGAACAGAACAAAACTCCTATGAATAATCAAACTACAATAGTAACATGATATCTGACATATAAGTAAGCTTGAGGAAAAAATTGTAAAGTTCCAAGAAAAAATGTGTGCTTGACCTAAATAAACACTTCAAAATTGGTCACTAGCGAGTGAAGATGTTTAGTATAATAAATGAATTATGTGAGCATAGTGTGTACGTTTTGCACTAGTAAAAAGAAAAAATAGAATGCGGATGAATCCATCACTTCGACCCGAATTTGTTAGACCTAAGCTTGTAAACGATTTGCTTTGCATGATGCCTCAAGCCCTTGTGCCCACATAGGTCCTTAAGCTCACCTTCCTTCCCCTTTTTTAATCCTTTTCTTCCTTTTTGGCGGCCGCGGCAGCATCATTCTCAGCTTATTTCTTCTTCATAAGCTCCAAGTTTCCCATTGCTTCAAACTTCACAATGGTCAAGTCCATTGGAAAGTTTGTTAAGACTTGTTATTTCAAAGCCTTGCCTCTATCAAACTCCCTCACAGGATTAATGGCGCCCATAAATTCAATGTCAAAATCTTCTTGTAGGGCAGCAATCATCTCATTGCGGGACTTATCAATTAGGGGATCGATGGAGCTTGGAGGCATGATGCTTGAGGAGAGAACATTGGAAGTGAATATAGCACTAACAAGGCATGCCATATGTATATCACCTTCAGGGAAGTAAGGGAGGATCTTAGACGGGGACCCATCTAAACACATCCGAATATATCGAAAAGTAGCTCACTGACTGTAAGGAATAATTCTACCTCCCTCGAGAAGCTTTGGAGTATCACCTAGATTTGAGAATGAGTAACATGTGGAGGAATGTTCGGGAACGTGTTCTCGATAGGTAGATATGAAGAATATGGAAAAAAAATTAGTGGAACATCATTCTTGGGAACATAAGTCATCGATTTATGAGCTTGACCTTTGGTTGTTGTAACGATCCATGCTTTTAATGGTTGGATATCTATATAATTTATTTAAATTTTGGATCATTAATTTATTTTTGGTCCTAAAAACGTTATTTTTCGCATACATTCGAATCATGATTCGAGACCACTTCCGTTGAGTTCGTATCGATGTTGTGAATTAAAATGAGTGTAAGGATCACGATGTGTGGGGATTGGACAATCCAATGATCAGAACGGTCTTGAAAAGCATGAAATTATCCTTTCGAAGCATAATCTAGGATAGAAATGAGATTTGTGCCATCGGTACCGGAAAAATAAGGTAATTTAGGTAGACGAGTTTTGTGGCGATCAGACACACCATTTCATCATGCGAACTCAAAACGTGCAACCATTTATTTGAAAATTTAAAATAAAATAAATATAATATTATCTACATCACACCCAAACCCTTTTCCCTATTCTACGGTTACTATTCCATTCATTTGAGAAGTAAACCATGGCCACCACTTCTAATTTTATTCAAAAATCAAAATCTCCCGATGCTCTCAACGAAAAATTCCCAAACCAAGCCCATTCAACTACTATCGATGAGATTTTCAAGCCCATACCCATATTGGAGAGTGCGGCACAGATTTTGATGATGGCCATACCTTATAGGTGAGCTAGGGTTTCAGTTAAAGGAGACTATAGGCGTCAGTAGTGAAATCAGAGGCCCTCGTTGCATTTCTCTTTCGTAGCTCACCTTCCTTCTAAATTTCGACAAGCTCAACCAACAATTGTGGTTCGCGACCTTTAAAGCAATTTGTGGAATGGCCAATGATGCATTTTAACAGGGAGCATTGAGCCAGATGATTTTGTCATGGACGAGTAGTTCAATGGCATGGACGACGTTCAATTTTGTTTACTATTTCTCTTTTTCACTCTAGAAATGTGCACGATGATGATAGGTTAAAAGGAGCATGCATGTAAAGGTTGAAGAAGAAAGGATTATTTATAATTAAGGTAATTAGCTTAAATTAATTATTAGTTAGATTAATTAATTTTTTAAAAAATCCTAACTTATATTGGCTATATCTTTTGCATATGAGGTTC
The DNA here is from genome assembly GCA_030765085.1 of Allium cepa. Classification (NCBI taxonomy): domain Eukaryota; kingdom Viridiplantae; phylum Streptophyta; class Magnoliopsida; order Asparagales; family Amaryllidaceae; genus Allium; species Allium cepa. Next base: position 951,027,945 of record CM060941.1, on the reverse strand, counting down.
GTTTTGGACACCGTCTTGCATTATGCTTGTGATGGACAGCTCTACGACATGGTGATGGTTTGAACAAATTTGGTTGAGGTGACTGATATTATCTCCCAACATACCATGATTGTCACCATAATATTAAAACGACGTTGTGAAATGTTTTCAAGCTTTAAAAGGGGATTTCTAAAATAGTTAAACATGTATCTTATTTTATAAAAGAATTAAAAGTGTTTCAATAAAGTTTTAAATTAAATATCATATTTTTTTATTGACGCACAATTTTTCCGATATTGATAGATTTAGGATATTATTGATACTTACCCCCACATTGGTTGCTTTAGATGGATTGTATTGTGTTAATATAGATACCTGTAGGTTGTTATAGACATTTCTACTCTTGTTGGTTGCAAGTCCGCTTGTCTATTAGTTGGTTGAAAATGCAGTTTTAAGGTGATATAGGAAATTCTCATTAGATAGATTTTAATGTATATCAATCTAATGCACATACGATGGGGACTCAAATGATGTGATAGAGTTTCAGGAATATTGATTAAGCCCAAAAACGATGGTAAACTCGAATGGAATGGATAAATATGTGGAGGAGTATTGGTGCATGCTGACTGATCTGAATATGAAGGACGACAGACTTGGGTATGTGCTTTAGACTTCTAGGAAGATGCCAGATGTCTTCATTTGTTTGTATTTAACCATTTTTGGTTGTGCACGACCAAAATGGTTGTTGTCGACTATTTTGAAGTGATCAATATCTACCACTATTGTTGATGGCCGATTTGGCCTATTTTGACATAGACTATCGAGACGCTTTAAGGAGCACGATGTGATAGTTCGTTCTTTCGATGGTCGATCATGTTGCTGCTGCTGCTTTTCCATAAGTGGTTTTGGCGATGAAATGAATACGGACGCTTCGATGCGATGATTTCATGATTCAATGATGATGATTACATGTTGAGAAGTGATGGCCTTGATGATGGATAGCTATGCTTCGAGATGTAAAGTAGTTGACTATGACTCGTATTGAATGGACTGATGGAGAGAGGTTACAAGACACACGATGATACTCTCTGACTTATGATGGTTGTCTAAAATAGTTCCAAATGCAACGACTTCAGATTGGAGTTGTATGGACAAGTTCTGAGACGAGCTCTGATATGGATGACGTGTGCAAAGTGATCGTTGATATTCGAAGGTTTCGATGTGCGCACGTAAAGCAGGGGTATGTGAGGATGCTTACGTGGGCTATGGAGTGTACCCTAGATCATATGATGTTTCAATCTGAGTACTCTAAGCTTCTACGGAGTGCATAGTCTATTTTCTAGCATACTGAGTGACATGGATTTGAGTACCAAGAAATTAGGATGTTAAGTAGTCCTCGGAGCTATGGAGGTAGTCATATGAGTATCATATATCCAATGCACTGAGTGAGTGAATGTGTGGATGGATGATGGATGTCATGCTTGCTTTAGTTTCTTATCACTTTAGGGATGACCCACGATATAGATACTATCGATGCCGATATCTAGACACCCTTAGTACTTTAGTATGTAGTACACCCATGACGACTATGATATCGAGTAGCATATATCCTATGTTAACTCTGTGGATGCAGGGAGATGTTAGGTATGATTCTCCATACTATCTTTTCTATATACTATACCACTTTTATTGTATTTTGAGATTATTTATCGCTCACGCCAGACTGTTTTTTGAATCGAGGTTTTATGCTTTGCTTATTATTATCTCGAGTGCTCTTAAATAAGTAGATTAGATAGCATGTGTAAATTGCACTTGGAGTGGTGCATATGGACAAGCAGATGGTGACACTTTCTCATAATTATATTTTGAGTTATTATTGTTTATTCCGCTGTTTGACACTATGGAGCCTTGATAATGTTGACTTATGATTATTAGAGATAGTTTATTCATTGAGTTTATTTAGTTTTACAAACTTTATAACTATTTTATATAACTGTATGAGCTAGTGTATTCTAATTATATGGTTTATATAATTATTACCGTCTCTCCTATTTTATATATGTAATGACTATCATATTTTATCTGATTCATTGTGAGACATATGATAGGTTATGTGATTGTGTGATGCATTATTTCCTTCTTCGCTCTTTTATTCTCTTCGCCCCTTTCCTATTTCCTCTTCTTGATTCCTTTTCTTTTCCTTGATAACCATCGTACATTGATTGGATGCTTCGGCAATGCACTATTCTGTTATATGAGCGTTGGAGGAGTAGGGCGGTCGTCATATTTGATATTAGAGCTAAGGTTACAAGATTAACTTGAGTTGATACCATGATCCAGTAGAGATAGGGTATGAGTTGTTACCTTAGACTGGATTAAGAGTATGCGTATATATGAGAGAGTATGTATTTGTCATATATTTTGATTTTCCAAACTATTTGGTAGTATATATGGTATATAAGTTGTTTCGCACACGCGAGCACGACTGATGCAGTTGTCTTTCTAAGAGACTTATCATCCTTATTATGGAATTGGAATGATCTGGCATATGAGATATGCTTCTATTGACTCCATCTTCGAAGTAGAGGTGTGGGCTGGATCGAAGACCACTAGCCTCGATTTACAGAATATGTTCACAAAGATTATGCGAATCATTATTATGGAATCCTTAAGTCACTCCAAATGATTATGGCGCTTAAGTGCAAATGCTTAAAATTGACCTTGGCGAGCTATATAAAGATTTTATGGGTCTAAGAGGACTACTGTTCCTTGACCAATTGTTAAGGTGCAAAATGGGATGATATTTGTGAAAGAATCTATGATGACATGGAGTTAGATGACACCATGGAGTAGCAGTTGACCTCTAAATAACTTTAGGGACGAACAATGAGTTGGTGGAGTGCCCTTATAACTTCAATTCCTAAGGATCATTTTACTTAGAATCAATCATAGTTTACACTGGAGATAAATTTATCTTGACTTTACAAAAGTCGATGTTGTTTAGGAAGTTCGCCGACTTAAAGCATGTCGTTATATCTATGGCGGAGCATGTGATTGTATTCGATATGCTATTGATGTATTTATCTTTCATTGATACTCCATTTAGAAAGAATGAAGGATTTATCACTAGGTTGAGTGATCTTCTTGGGAAGTGACTAATTGGTCATATTGACGAAAGCTTCGATAAAATGATCGGGAAGGCTTTACGATGTGAGAGCCTATACCCAGTGTAGAAGGATTGTCCAAGACCAGTTAAGTAGGGGCAGATAATTGAAGCATATGTGTTAAATGCCATTCCAATTTTTTCAAGTACTATATCGACGAAAGAGAAGGGAAATGGCATCACCATCTAGGGTCCATATGTGTTTTATTTGATGTCGAGGTTTCACATTTCTTCATGTTTAGTGATTTGTAGATAGATTGGAATTGAGACCCAAAATAGTTTACAGGCCTTTAAATTATGGCGAACCATTTTAGGGGCTTAGCTATATTATACATTTGTAACATCCTATGTTTTGTAATCGAAAATAGCACTATGGACGACTGCATCATCCGTAAAACTTAGTTTCAGGCCTCAAAATGGAGAATGTTACCACATAGTTTGTCTACACCTAGCTGTACATGGTTTTTTGAGACTTTGCCTTATCGGGCCATGGATGTTTGTTTATTTGTTATTGATTTCTTAGATTTAATTAGGTTTAGTATTGTAATCTTGGAATTGATTGGCTAGAGGGGTATGGATTAGTGGTTGATCACGAGAGGCTGTTGTTGATGATAGGGACCGACGATGAGTGGAAGGTATTGTTCGGCTACCCATCTGATGATGAGGTGATGGTTTGCTTTCTATATTCGCTCAATATCCCACATGATAAGTTTTCATCTGTGCTTGTAGCTAAAGAGTATCCAAACACATTCGATGAGGTGACTAAATTATCTCCACATGGGAATTAAGTTCCATATTGATCTGCTTAGACGTTCTAGACCAGTAGTTATGCCTTTAAGGCATATGGTTCACAAAGAGCAAAGGAGACCAAAAGGCGCGAGCGGATGACCTAATGAGCTGATGGTTCATCTATAGGAACATATGAGTAGGAGGAACTATTGTATTCACCACTAGAGTGGATGGCTCTTTGAGGATGTATATTGATTATCGTGAGATGAATAAGGTGACAAATAAGTATCCACTTATGCTTACTGATGACTTATTCGATCAGCTCTATAGCGCAAAGGTGTTCTCTCAGTTAGACCTGGGGATGGGGTTACATCCACTGAGAGTAACTAAAGAGAGTGTTGATCACAGCTTTTTATAGACTAATTTGATTTTTGATTGGTTGGTTATGTTGTCTGGGCAAACCAACGTAATGACATGTTTGTTTATTTCTTAAAACGTGTTTTGAGGAATCACTTGAGTGAGTTCATGCTTCTGTTCGTTAATAATACATTCTTTTACTCGTTGATGAAAGAGAAGCACAAGACAAGATTGATGATTGTATTAGAGGTGTTGAGAAGACACCTACTGATGGTAGAAATTTCCTTATATTGGCAAGATGTTATGTAGGGTTACCAAGGACTTCTCAAAGGTAATAGCACCGTTAATCGATTTTAGAGGGAGCATCAGACTTTTATTTGAGACGTGGGATGTTGAATTGTTTTAGTGAATCTAACCGAGAGGTTAACGAGTGAACCGATACTTATCTCGAGCAAGAATGAGGAGGCAATAGTACACACATGCCTGTGGTACTTAACTAGATGCAGTATTAATGCTGAAAGGTAAGTTTGCTTCATATGTTAGTCGATAACCAAAACTACATGAGAGGAAGTATCTGACTCTTGATTTGAAGTCGAGGGGGATAGAGTTTTTGCATTGGAATATGGTGGAACTATCTGTTAGGAGCGGAGTTTAAGTTGTTTACTGATCTCACATCATTGAAGTATCTCTTCTCCTACAAGGTTCTTAACCTTCGCTAGTAGTAGAGATGGTTAGAATTCTTAGTCTCCTACGACTTTGAAATTTCCTGGACATTCCTAAGGGAAATTTGGTCTTTGATGTTTTAGTTGGAGTTGTATCGATTTAGGAGTGATTTTTCTAGAGTGGGCATTGCATAAGTTTATCACTGGTTATGACTTCATAATTCTGTAGGAACTACTACCAATGATGATGGCTAGGTTGACCATCGGATACTCGGATTTCACGGATCGGCATTAGTAAGAGGCATGAGGCTAGAATAGCAAAGAACATAGCTAAATTAGAAGAATAAGTAGTGTCTGTAGAGGTGATGCAATGTAGATTCGACTGAGATGGTTAGCTCCTCAAGGATGAGATGGATTTCATCAATGGAATGCCAAGGACTAGAAAAGAATATGATAGCATTTGAGTCATAGTCGATAGTGTGATGGAAATGCTAAATTTATATTCATTAAGTCTAATAGAATGGCAACCAAATTAGTTGAATTATATGTAGAATGGATAGTGTGATTCCTCTGTATGATAAGTGCATGTAAGTGGCCGAAAATCGTTGTTCACTACTGGGTTTTGAGAGAACTTACAAAAGGCGTTTGGAAATTTAGCATCAAATTGACTAGACGATATTGAGACTGAATTAGTAACTTTAAGATCTCGTAGGCCTATTCATAACGATAGACATGAAAACAGGTTAAGAGGAATGAAGTAGAGTAGTAAAGCTTGAGTTAAGCGAAAGCGAAGGCGATTTCACTTGATAAACCGAGGAGAGCATGAGGACCGCACATTTATTTAAGACGATAACCATATGTATGATCTAGTATACTTATTTATGTCATGATGTTATTATTGTGCTTAATCCTCTTTGTTGAGTACTTGATCATGTAAAAGGAAGCAAGTGTTGGCTATTTCGATGCTTACCCATTTATATTCACATCGTAAAAAAAACTCTTACTATAAAAGAGGTATGTAACACTTGTAGCATAGATTTGGCGACATATGTTTGGTTATCCTTAGAAACGAGATGCCTTAGATCTGAGACGTGTGTGTGCATATATATATATATATATATATATATATATATATATGTTGTATTAGGATTTTTCCCAGACTAAGCTGCGCAAAGGGGATGCTGTCGAAATTTTTCATGATATAAGCCACAATTGGGAGAAAAGTCAAAGTATATATTATTAGACATTGATGATATTTGAGAGAGTCGAGAATGTACGATATTTTGTTGACTTGCCTTTCGATTAGTGAGTTGCCACTTCTATTTCCACTACCCGTTTCTTTGGAAATAAGTGCGTAACTTAGACGTCTGGTTTAGCCATATTGATTTTGAATTTGATAGATTGTCCATTTCTTTGGAAATAAGTGCATAACTTAGACGTTTGGTTTAGCCATGTTGATTTTGAATTTGACAGTGATTGTACTTAGGGATGAAGATGATAGCTCCATGCTAAGTCCAGGTTTATTCCCATTGTTTTGGTCGCTTTCTGTGGTCGTTGCTGAGAGTTGATAAGTGATGATTTTTCTTATATCGTTGCTTATATAAGGCTATTGATTGTGTTGTTTCATCCTTGGGATTTCGAGGACAAAATCTTTTTAAGGAGGGAAGAATGTAACGATCTGTATTTTTAATGATTGGATGTTCAAATAATTGATTTAAATATTAAATTGCTAATTTATTTACAGCCCCAGAAATATGACTTTTCGCATATGATTGAATCAATACTCAAGACCATATTCCCTGAGTTCTTATCGACATTGAAAATTAATAATGAGTATAAATATCACTATATTTAAAGAGTGGATGATTCGATGGTCGAAATGACCTCGAAAAACATGTAAGAATCGTCCTAGAGCACTATCTCGAATAGCGATAAAATTTGAACCATTGGAACACAAAAAATGAGATGATGCACCCAAACGAATTTCATGACATTCGGACGCGCCTTTTGATTATGCGAGCTCACCTCCTTTTTTTTGAGAAATTAAAATAAAATGAATATAATATTATTTAAAGCATACCTAAACCATTCTCCCTATTCTTTGGTTACTGCTCCACTCGTTTGAGAAATAAACCATGGCTGCCACTTCCAATTTCTATTCCAAAATAAAAATCTCCCGATTCTCTCAACAAAGCATTCCTTACCCAAGCACGTTCAACTTTTGTAGATAAGGTCATCGAGCCCATACCCATATTGGAGAGTGCGACACCAGTTTTGATGATGGCCATACGTTATTAGCGAGCTACGGTTTCGATTAAAGGAGGCTGTATAGGTCGATGGTAGAATCGAAGGTCGTCATTGCATTTCTCTTGTCGTAGTACCTCTTCCCCCTGAATTTTCGCAAGATCGGTCAATAATGGTGGTTTATGGCCTCTAAAGTTGCGTATGAATGGCCGATGACACATTTCCATATGGGGCACGAGCTAGGTGATTTTGGCATGGACGAGTCGTGCAGTAGACAATGAGATCAATGGCGTGGACGGCGTTCAATTTCGTCCATTATTGCTCCGTAATACTTCAGAAATGTACATGGAGATGATGGGTTGAGAGGAGCGTGCACGTATAGGTTGAGGAAGAAAGGATTATCACTAATCTAGGTAATTAGCTTATATTAATTATTAGTTAGATTAACCAAACATTTAAATAATTCGTAATTTATATTGGCCATATCTTTTGCATACGAGATCCGTTTTGGACGTCGTTTTTTGCATTATCCACATGATGGAGAGCTCTACTATGGGTGATGGTTCAGACAGATTTGGTTGATGTGAGTTATATTGTTTTGCACCATACTATGATTGTTATCATAGTATTAAAATGAAGTTTTGATATATTTTCAAACTTTAAAAGGGAATTTCTAAAATAGTTAATCCTATATCTTATTTCATAAAAAGAATTAAAAGCGTTTTTAACATGTTCAAAATGAAATATCGTATTTTTCCCATTGACGCACTACTTTGCCGATATTGATAGATTTAGGCTGTTACTAATATTTACCCTACACTAGCTGCTTTAGATGTATTGTATTGTGTTATTATAGATATATGTAGGCTATTATGGACACTTCTATGCTTCCTGGTTGCATGTCTGTTTCTTTGTTAGTTGGTTGAAAATGTCGATCGAAGGCGATCTTAGAAAATCCCATTAGATGGTGTTTAGTGTATATGGATCGAATGCACACACAATGAGGACTCAAATGACGGATAGAATTTTTGCATATCGATTGAGCACACAGACTATGATAAATTCGAATGGATGGGATAAATATGTGGAATATTGGTGCATGCCAACTGATTTGAAGATGAAGGATGATGGACTTAGGTATATGCTTCAGACGTCAGGAAAGATGTCGGATGTTTTTATTTGGTTTGTATTTAACCATTTTTAGTTAAGTACATAACCAAAGTGGTCGTTATCGACTACTATGGAGTGGTCAATATCTACCACTATTGACGATGGCCGATTTAATCTATTTTGACATAGACGATGGGAATGCTTCGAGGAGCATGATGTGATGGCTCTTTCGTTCATTTGGCGTTCAATTTTGGTTTTACTGCTCTTCGACGAGTATTTTTGGCGATGAAGCAAAGATGTGATGCTTCGACGTGATGACTTCATGATTCGATGATGATGATTACATGATGAGAAGTGATGGCTTCATTGATGGATAGCTATACTTCGAAATGTAAAATAGTTGACTATGAGTTGTATTAAGGGGATCATTGGAGAGAGGTTATGGGATGTATGATGAAACTCTATGACTTATGATGGCTGTCTAAAGTAGTTTCCAATTGCGATGACTTCAGATAGGAGCTGTGCGGACAGTTCCGAGACGATCTTTGCTATGTATGACCTATGCAAAATAATCATTGTTATTTGTAGTTTTCGATATGTATTCGTAAAGTAGAGGTATGTGAGGACGCTCACTTGGGCCTTAAAGTATGCCTTGGATCACATGATGTTTCAATCCAAGTACCATGGGTTGCAATGTAGTGCAAAGTCTAGTTCCTAGCCTACTGTGTGGCATGGATTCGAGCATCGAGAAACCAAGAGGTTGAGTAGTCCTTGGTTTTGTGGAGGTGGTCATACGAGTATCATATATCCAACACACTTTGTGAGTGACTGCGATGATAGGTGATGGTGCCATGCTTGCTTTAGGTTTCTTATTGCTTTAAGGATGTCAAACAATGTAGATATTATCGATGTCAATATTTAGACACTTAGTACATTGATGTATTGTATACCCACGACGACTATGATCTAGAGTAGAATATATTCTGTGATATGTGCTAAGTCTGTGGATGTAGGGACAGGTCAGATATTATTATCCAAACCTCTATTCCATATACTAACGACTTTTATAGTGCTTTGATGTTATTTTTCGCTCACACCAGACTGTTGTATCGAGGTTTTATGATTTTCTAGTTAATATCCCAAGTGATCTTAAATGAGTAGACTAGATAGCGGGTGTAAAAAACACTTGGAGCTGTGTACATGGACTAGCAGATGATGACGCTTTCTTAAGTTTATACTTTGATTTATTATTGTTTATTCCATTTTGTGACATTGTGGAGCCTTGATAGTGTTGACTTACTATTATTAGAGATAGTTTTTTAGTTGAGTTTATTTAGTTGTACAAACTCTATTACTATTTTGTATGACTGTATGAGCCTGTGTACTCTGATTATGCGGTTTATATAGTTATTACTGTCTCACTTGTTTTATATCTATAATGGCTATTATTTCTTATCTGATGTGTTATGGAATATACGACAGGTAACGTGATCATGTGATGTTTTATTTCCTTCTCTTCTCTTTTACTCTTTACTGTTTCCTCCTTCTTATTTCCTTTTCTTTCCCTTGAATACTATCCTACATCGATTGGACGCTTCGACAGTGCACTATTCTATTATGTGAACATCGAAGATGTAGGGCGGTCGTCACATTTGGCACTAGAGCTTAAGTTGCATGATTAAACTGAGTTGATACCGTGATCCAGTAGAGATCGGGTAGGTGTTGTTACCTTCGTCTAGATCGAGAGTATACATAAAGAGTGCATATTTGTTATATATTTTGATTTTCTAAACTATATAGTAGCATATATGGTATATAATTTTTTTTGCACATGTGAGCATTATTGATGTAGTTGTCCTTAAGAGAGAACGATCATCCTTATTATCTAATAGTAAAGATCTGGCATATGAGAAATGCTGCTATTAACTCCATCTTCGGAGTAGAGAAGTTGGCAGGATCCAGGAACACTAGCCTCGGTTTAATGAATATGTTCGTAGGGATTGTGCGAATCATCATTCTGGAATGCCTAAGTCACTCCAAATGATTATGTTGCTCCAGTGCAAACGCTTAGAGTTGACTTTACCGAGCTGTATAAAGATTTTATGGGTCTACGAGGCATACCATTACTTAGAACATAATTGAATGTTAAGGTGCAAGATGGGATGATATTTGTGAAAGGATCTTCAATGACTTGGAGTTAGTTGACACCATGAGGTAGCAGTTGACCTCTAGATAACTCTTGGGATGAAAAATGATTTAGTGGATTACCCTTATAGCTTCAATTTTCGAGGATCATTTTACTTGGGGTCAGTTCATAGATCAACTTGGAGAGAAATTTATCTTGACTTTTCATAGGTCAATGTTGTATAGGAAGTTCGTCAACTTAAAGTCAGGCGACGTATCCATGGCGGAGTATGTGATCGGATTCAATACACTATCGAAGTATGATATATTTTTCACTAATACTCCACTCAGAAAGAATAAAGAATTTATCATTAGGTTGAACGATCATCTTGTGAAGCGATCGTTTGGTCATATTGATGAGTGCTTCAGTAAGTTGATCAGGAAGGCTTTACGATGTGAGAGACTGTACCAAGTTTAGATTATCCCAAACCAGTTAAGTAGGGGCAGATAATGGAAGCATATGCGTTGAATGCCATTCCAATTTCGTCGAGTGCTACATCGACGAAAGAGTAGGGAAAGGGTATCACCTTCTTGAGGATTCTTTCCATTTATGGCGAATCCATATGTGTTTTATATGTCAAGGTTTCACATTACTTCATATCTTGTGATTTGTAGATAGATTGGAATTGAAACCCAAAATAGTTAACTGACCTTTAAATTGTGATGAACCTTTAAAATAGTTAACCTGAAATAGCTAATATCCTTCTCTTTTCTTTCCTCTTCCTCTCATTCCCTCTCAGCCTCTTTTAATTTGACATAAACGAGGTGGATGACCTTTATCTCTTCCTTAGAAAAACAAAAGTCAATGGCTTCAAGACTGCAGGGATACCACCTTGTTTGTCGGCGGTCTTTGCCTTTCTTATAGATGGAGACTATAACCTCCTGGTTGTCATCCATCCACACCAAGCTTTTTCTATAAACATCCTATAATGAATCCCATTCAAGAGCCATTATACTTGATCTGACTGTTTATTCAATTCGTCATGCTCTATCTGTTGTTTTCCAGCCCTAGTAATCACGGCAGCTTTGCTTACATTCAGAGCTTTCACTTCTACTTAAAGGGAGCTCTTTTAGCCCACCACTCCATAACTTTTGCATTTAAGTCTGCAACTTTAGGCTCCATTTTATCGGCCAACGCTTGGATTTCTTCCAACCTTTTAACCAGCTTGTCCTTCACATTTTCATAGTCCTCGAAGAAGAGAGTAGCTTTCCTATTGTATTTCTTTTTAGCCTCTTTAATATTGATAATGTAGTCTGTCTTCATTTTTTCCAATTCTCTGACATGAGCAGCCTTAAGTTCCTTGAACTCTATAGCACGTCGAACTCGTCGATCTAGGATCGCTCCAACACCTCCACCACCTTTTTATTGTCCAGTTCCTTCTCATGTAGTTATGTTCTCAAGTTAAAGATTTTTGAGTTCAAATCAACGCTCTTTTCTCCAATCTCCTCTTCCGCCTTCATCACCTTGGAGTGATATTCAGATAAGGCCTTGATGCCACCTAACTCATCAATGAGAAGTTCTATTGTTTTGACAAAGGAAAGAGGTGGCGCTTCAGCAAGCAAGTGAGCCATGGGTTTCTAGGCTGGTAAGGCTATTGGATTAATCGAAGCACTATTCGGAGGGATCGATGATGATAATTGCACCAGCCATCTGCTTCCTTTTGTACACTTTCTTGGGGTAGGGACCATGCTCCTCTACCACTAGTTTTCTCTTGTTACTTGGAGGATTCATAATCAGGTTTAAGGAAGGAAGAAAGCCAAGGAGATTGGAAGGACAGGTCAGATTTCGGGACCCAGCTTCACCACTAGAGCAACGGGACCTCTTCCAAGAGCTATTCTTAGGGTCTTGATCACCCATGTCCCCAACTGCGCCATAGCTGAAACACTTTCTCATCTTCAAAGTTTTTGGCGGTTTCCCGATATTCTCATTAGTCCGAATAAAGATGTCGCTTTCTTCTTCTTCTTAGGAGGAGCCAATTGCTTCATCTTGCCTGCAAGCTTCTCCCTCTTGTAAGTCATACCTTGAAACACCCCATATTTTTAGTAACATTATTTAGGATATTCAATTAGTTAAATTAAAAAAATATAAGATGATTAATGGATTGGGATTTGTGATTAATTGGGGTAGCCGTGCCATGTTAATGAGCAATTCAAAAGGAGATAACATAAAATAAAATAGATAGAAAGGGTTAGGAAATAGGCGGGGGAAAATGGGAAGAAGGAAAATCCTTATACCCTAAACTCTTAGGAATTCAAAACATACGTTCATTCCATATTTTCTCAAGCAAAATCATTTCTAAGGACAACAACCATTAGCAATCTCAAGAGAGGATAAAGCTAGGTTTTTCAAGAGGAAGAATCAAATCACTAAATCATGATCAAATCTCACATCCTAAATCACAAAGCTAAGGTATATAATTACTTCATCTCATTTTCTTACGGTTTTTGGTTTTATGAATGAATCCGAAGTATTTTGCATGATATTGCCATGTTTTGGAATGATTAAAAGTTTATATATATGCTTGTTGATGATTTATGAATGTTCATAATGATTTTTATGATATGTTTTGACATGAAAACCTTATTAAACGACATTAAAATTCCTTACGAATTTCAATGTATAATAAAATGATATTTTAGAGATGGGTTTCAAACTAATGATTTTCTTAATTAACGTGGATTTTATATCAATTTTCTAGTGGAAAAAATGACTATTTGGATTAAAAATTATTTACGGCTAAATAATTATTTATTTGGGTCTAAAAATTTTGTATGTTAGAAAAAATAGATTTTCTGGAATTTTTGTAGAATTTTCCTAAGTGCTTTAATGAAAATGTAAAGTTATTTCAGGCATGGGACTTAAATTTTTTTATGTTTATAAAAGGAGAATGAGAATTTTATAAAATAAAATTATAGTTTATTTCTGAAAAAGAAATTTAGAAACCAATGAAAATTTGACAAACATAGTAGGTTAGTCAAAAAAGTATTTCTCTTTTAAGTTAAGGACAAAATTTGCTTATTTTTAGCCTGTTTCGCCACTTTAAACACCAAGGGTTTAGCCTTAGACGTTCCACCACCATTGCTTTTGAAACCAATGCGCATGATATCTATTTGTACCAAAATAGGGCATAACACTCTTCGGACATGTTTGAAGAGATAAAATGAAGAATATAAATGGAAAAAGAGAAAAATCTAGTAAACACGCCAATAATAAGCAAGAAAAACATGTAGAAACACACGGATTTAGAGTGGTTCGGTGTATGCCTTACATCCACTATGAAATGATTAACTTTTATTTACTTTTGCTTGCTGGTTACAACGAATTACAATAGTAAACCTCGAGTACAATAGTGATTTCGGCAGAGTCTGGACATAGAAGAGCCAGAAATCCCTTTTTTGTAGGTCTTAGGTGGCTATTTATAGGCGTAGGTTGCAAATATCTCGCTCAGATCTCAGAAGACCTCTTCTCTCACGTGGGTGGCCCATACGATTGAACCCATGCCGTTTGCATTCGATCGATGATCGATACGAATGAATTTCGTATCAATCAATTTTTTGTCCAATTGAGTCGAGATCGATCAGGAACATACTTGAGTATGTACGCAAGCTCCTGTGAAAATTTTATAGCATTTGATCTTGTAGATTTTGAGTTATGATCGATGCAAGCTTGATTTTGCAAAAGGCTGCTGAGTTCACGTCAATCCACTTCGCATCGCTCTGTTTGTATCACTTCCAAGCACGTGCTTGCTAGTTGACGTGGCACTAACTTCGTGGATCGATCCACTTTTTATGCCAAGTGACTGTTTCTGTCATTTGAATCATGCTTTGTTCGTATCAACCTAGAGTTATTCTTCGTATCAACCTAGATAGCTCTTTTGGTATCGATGCTTCAGAGGCTGCTTCGTATTTATATTTGTCGTTAGCTTCGTATCGACAATTGTAGGTTGCTTCATATCTATGGAAGGTGACATCATTCGTATCGATCTATAATGCGCTCTTCGTATTGATTATTAGCTGATCGATACGAAATGCGTGGATGAGAGGACCGATGCGAAGTGCGTAGAAATGGAATCAATACAAAACGATGAACATTGATGGATACGAAAAGGAACGAGCCTAGTGGGTATGAAGAGAGCTAGCCAGATGCAAACAAAGTGGACTCACTTGTTACTGGTCGATACGAAACCATGCGTAGTTGATGGATTCGAACAGGATCGATGTGAAGGAGGTCTCTCTCTAATTGCTTCATGGATACAAACAAGGCAATCACTTGAGTTGCATCGATCATATCTTAAGACGAACTTCGATTGACTTGAAATTTGGAATATTGGCTTTCAAGGATCTGCTTGTCATGTCATGTTAGTTGTAGCTCGATCCGGACTTGGGCAAAATTAATCCGGACTTGGGCAAAATTTACCAGTATCCATAGCAAACCCGTGTATATCGTTTTCTGGGATGAACTGTCTTTGGTTCTCAGTCAATTTCTTGGTGTCACGGCCTTACCAAAAGGCAGGATAACATTTGTCCCCCAAAGTTCATCTTGTGAGAACATGACATGCTTTGAAAAGTTGTAATCTTCATTCTAAATAGTTTTATCCAGCTTGTCTGAACGGTTGTTGTCTTCTATTCGAAAGGTGTAACTTTTGATTGATCTTTAGTAATATAAATAATGAATTGTTTGCTGCTAGTTGTTGTACTGCGCACTGTTGTAACTGAGCGTTGAATGGTGGCAAACTGTTGTTTGTTGTCATAATTGTCATTGCGTTAGCATTCAATTTATGTGAACAGTTTCAAATTTTGGATGTTAGTCTATCATACATGCACGTATGTTAACCTAACTCTCATTATCGTTCGCATGCTCACGAGTCGTTGTCAGTTTTCTCTTATTAAATTCTATATCAATCCTCTCCTAAATCGATGTGAAAATTGAGTTGTACCAATGCTTAGTGGTTTTTTTGGTGTATCTTCGTATCGATTCTCTCTTAGTTCGATGTGAAAAGTCAAAAAATTGTTTTTGTATCGATGGTGATCGACATAGATTGGTTGGTATTTTTGTGTGCCTCGTGACGACGAATACAAGTACAAGTGGACCTCAGAGTAGAAGTTGTCATTTTGCATCGATGGTTGCTGATGGGTCAAAATTGTCAAAATAAGTCTCTGCTATCTCGTTCGTATCGATGGATACGACTTTCAAGGTTTCTAAAAGATGGATACGAAATTGGCACTCTATACTGGTATGTTGTCAATGGGTTCAAATAGTTTCGTCTCGGACTGATGGTGGATGGATACAATGAGATGGCTTCCATCAATTATACCGAGATACGATTGCCACATCCTTTAGATCGAACCCATATAAATACTCTCTGAACTTAGAAAAATCTCACTTGCCATCATTTTACTTTCTACTTTCGTATTGATAGAGCACTCCGGAAACGAAAAACTGTCTTCATCATAAATCGTCTAACTCTTCGTTCCTTAAACTGATTGCTCAACTTAGGTAATTGACCAATCCATTCCATTCTAAAATGATGAGACTCGTGTTTCCATGCCAATTCGTTCAAGGTCGTGGCCGATCCGGCGACGTCCTTACCGGAGTTGGGTCGAAGCAAGATGAGGAAGGAGCAACGACATTCAAACAAATTGGGGAAGAAGGTCGACCGTTGGATACGAAGTGGAGTGTTGTAACATTGGGAAGTAATTCGTATTGATGTGAGAACATTTGGAGTTCGTATCAATCCTAGAAGTGCTGAATGGAAGAGTGAGATTTGTATGGATCGAGGATGGTAGGAGTTCGTATCGACCTGGAGCGATCGATATGAAGACTTAGCCCGCGTGATGGATACGAAGTTCTGACTCCGATGATCGATACGAAGACTAGGCTGGTGATCGATGCAGAGTCCTGGCCTCAGTGATCAATACGAAGTTTAGACCGATGATCGATGTGAAGCTGAAGATTTTCGATCGATACGGATCCCTGTCTTACCTGACCAATGTGAAGCCGAAGATTTCCGATCGATATCCCAGTCTTACCGGACCGATGCGAAATTGAACTTTTGTTGAATGATCTATGTTTAAATCTTGATGGATACAAAAATTTTGCATACTCAAACCTGACTCCGACGGCTTCAGCCTCACATATCTAGACTTAACTGTTAAATTGCATATGTAACTGCCTTTCCAAGCTCGTCGATCGAACTGTGACTTGAAAATATTTTAACAAACTTTAACTCAGATCGGTTTCTAGTCTGGATGGCATGGTTGTGATGGGCAACGATGACGACCACTCCAATTGAATTCTGAAGTCTCATCGTTTGAACATTTCTTAAATTTTGTAGAATCTTTTAAGCACTAAATAGCACTGCAGCACACAACACATTCATGCACTTCACACTAGGGAACACATGGACTTATATTCATCTAATTATGTCTTTTGATGAGTTGATTAGTTATGGAATCTACAAGTTCATAGGAGCAGGAGCCTCAAAGTTCATCTTCTTCGATAATAGAGATGTCGGCCATTGCGGCCAAAGTAATAGGTCTAGCTCCGGATGAGCTATCAGAAGCAACTTCTGTCGCGAACACTCAAGATTCTATGTCGTCCAATGTCTCCGAAGATATGTTAGGGCGAATATGCTTAAGGCACGGTCTTCCATTGGATGATGTTTTGCTACCCGGACCAAATGACAGGCCACACGCTCCCTCAGAAGGATTCATGGCCTTTAATCGACATTTGTCCACAGCTGGAACACTTCCTCCATTCATCCAATATTTTCGAGAAGTGTTAGCTTTCTTCAGAATCGCTCCGTCGTAATTACATCCAAATGGATATGCTATTGAATAGTCTATTCATTACTTTTATGGAACATCACTTTCGACCCCAGACTCCAGAAGAAGTCAGATACTTGTTTAATGTCAAGAGTCGGGGAGACAATCCTTCCTTCACATTTCTAGATGCAGTTAGGAATTGCCAAGTGGTGGCGGGATCTTGGACTAGGCTTAGTTATTTTAAGATGGTGTGGTTTTGCGTTCGATATCCTCCAGGATTCGCCAGCCGATGGTTAGTTAGACGTAAGTGATGCAACTTTTCCAGAAGATAACGAGATATCATAACTGACATTGAAACTAATATCTTCTTTCCTTTACAACCGTAATTCCATGGCCCGAAGGTTCCTATTTCAAATAGTATGGATTCTTCAGGAAGTGTCGGGCGAGACGAGAGACATGTTCTCGGTACTCATAGATAGTAACTTGAGGATTGTCGGGCTTATTGATCGAAATCAGCATAAGGCTGTAGGGATCACTTAGGGCAGCCCCGGTGAGACAGGCTAAACGTAGAGCGCCCGGGATCGTAATTGCTGAGGAGGGAAATGAAAAGAACACGCCCACAGATGACGAACCTGTAGTCAGGCCTCTTGAAAGTTTTCAAGATTTAAAGGGAAGGAGGAAAGGCAAGGCAGCAGCACATAAGCATCATAAGTCTTTGAGATGGAAATCCGTGATTATGTCTTTGCCAGTCTTCAGTGTTAGCATCTTGGAGGCTCCTCCCTCGCAAATAGAGATTCCTTTTGAAGGGCTTTTTGATATTCCAATTTCGTACTATGTGTCGCTCCAACACGGCACCGGATTGGAAGGGATTCAAAGTGCCTTAGATTTAAGCCAGTCACTTCCTACAAGTATGTCCGACATATCCGGTTGGTCGGGCGGTTTAACATATGCATACATACACTTCACGACATTACACGATTTCCAATCATAAGTTATTCATTTCTGGATATTACTGATCCTGCTTTTCTTTCTATTCTACAGATATGATGACTAGGCAAGAATCTATGTTGGGAAGCCTCCGCTCCGCATGCCAATTGTCCAGTTCATACTATAAGTCCCATAGGAGGGAAGCCGACAGAGACAGTGATCGTGGTTATTCTAGTCAAGAACGTTACGAGAGGGAGAGGGATAGAGAATATAGATTTCACTTCCGATCATGCTCTCTACCTCCTAGAGCTCCAACACAACCCTCCGGCCATGGTAGACAACCCTTAGAGCCTCCATGCCAAAACCATCTTCTGAAGTGCCCAGGTCTGATTCGCAGCATCGCAATTATGAGGCTAAAGCTCCCACTATTACTGAAAAAGCGACCATCGAGCCTACCGGGGATGGATCGATCAAAATTACCCAATTGAGAAAAGATATTTTGAACATTTGTTTTGACGGCTTTATCATCTCTCCACACTTAAAGAAAATTCCAGTTGATGCGGCACAAACGATGCATGATTACATCCATGATATCTATTCCCAATACAAGGAGTGGATGAAAACAGCGGATAAAGCATCGACGGTGGCTTTTGAGCGAGCAAGAACAATTGAGAAGTTAGAAACTGACCTCGCCCAAAATGACCATATAATTCAAGTGCTAAATGATGAAGCTGGATCTTCTTGAAGATCAAAATAGAGGCCACCAAGAAAGCTGGTGAGGCAAATAAATTCATGGAAAGGATGCAACAGACTCATTTTGCTTTGGTCGAGGAGATAAGCACTGAAACACCACTGTTACGACCGAGAGGGATGCTGTTCTAAAGGAACTCAGTGAGCTTAAAGACAAACTCTCTGAAATGGTCAAAGAAAAGGATGATACAAATAAAGCAACCCAGGAAGCGTGCGAACAAGCTATGGCACTCCAGGGTGAAAGTGATGCGGCAACACTCAAATTCAAGAGGCCAAGGCCATGGTTGATGATGAAATTAAAATGGCAAAAGCCAGGTTAGAGGCCGACATTGAAGACCTTCTGATTATATACAATGCTAACGTCATGAAGCATAGAAACCTGACCTGGCTCGATAATTATCCAATACACCTGTATAATGCTTAGGGTCGATTGGTAGAAGATGAAAAGGTCGAATAGCAAGCTTAATCAATTGATGAATTTGAGCTCGAGAACCTGGTGTTGAGTGAAGATGAAAGTAAAGTTCTCTACGATATCATGATCACATATTAAAAGGATAAACTTGGCACTCGGCATTCGGAAGCTGGAGAAGGTTCTGGTGTTGAGCACCATGATATAAGTTCTGAAACTCTTGCACCAACTCATCCTGAATCTATATCCATGGTTGATCCTCAGTCTGTTCATGCTTATAACCCTGATTAACCACGGTTATCTCCAGTTCGTGAGCATGTCTCTGAAGCTGCACTGCCACCTGCGAGCTAAACTGAGGAAGGTATTCTAAGCAATTCTTATGCTCATCCAAAGTTTGGAACATTGATCGGAGTAATTGCTAACTATTTTTATTTGTCTCTATTCAATAATAGGAGATTCATCTGCTATGCCTCCTGCAACCCAAGAGTTGCATCATGAGCAGGAGGCTATCATTACAGAAGCGACCACGACAACAGCTACTGCATCTACGGATGGGGTACAAGAGAGCACACTTACTTTCAATGAACAGATGATGGAGAAACTTCTCGGTCACCACAGTGACTCCTTTGTCGATCTGCCGTTTGACATGAGTGGAAGCGCACCTGTGACTAGCCCCTTAGCCCAACTGCTAATGTCCCCGGCGAGGCTCAGACAATTCACAAAGAGGAGATAAAAGTTAAAATCGATGTTAAGATGGAAGGAGCTGCGTGGGCTAGTAGCTTTGGATTTGGAATGGCTGGCCCCGGTCCAACCTTTTATGGATGATCTCCCTGGGAAGAATGGTCCTTGATACAAGTACGCCTCCTCCGCCTGCTAACATTGTTCCTATCCCTATGATTCTGCCTTCAAGACTATTCACTTGAGAGGAAATTAACATAATGCCCCCAGTTGGAGATCAGCCGCTAAAAGGCAAAGGTTCAAAGAGAAAGCCAAGTGGGGAATCTAGCAGGTCAACGGCGAAGAAGAAGCTGAGAAAAAAGAAAGAATAGATATGCCTTCTCGACTCATTTTTGGTAGATAGATAGGAATTTACTTTTGCTTTCTTTTTTTAGGTTTTGTATAGATGCGGGTTCGGTCCTTGCTGGTAGGATTTTTGACATAATTTCGAACTTATCCTTTTCTTCGAAAGAATAGTTGAAATAAAATCTCATTTTGTCTCTTGTACAACTTGTGTTCATCTGTTTTAAGTGTTCTAGCGTTTGAACTTTAAATTATTGTACTTGTGAAATTTTTGTCTCCGAATCAAGCCCGGGTTTTGTCGCTAAGTTCCGAGGCCACTGTTTCAGGTCGTGACCGAGTATTAAGTCGAATTCCGATGCTACACTATCTCAATCAGTGACTGGTACTTAATTTATGCCCTCAAATTAGGGATGCTTTGGAATGATCGGTTAGTGATCGCATTTGCCTTTAACACATCGATCTCAATCTTTATAAAATGAAGTTGAAACATGGAAAATTCGAATAGTCGAACCACACTCGCTCATCAATTAGTGATCATGTCCACACTTTGGGGATTGCACTTGTTCGTCGGCGATCTATTGTGGCCGCTTAAGTTTTAGTGACATGTTCATGCTCTGGGGACTTGAGTTATTTTCGTAGGTGGTCAATCACACCCGTTCAATATTTAGAATTGTGTCCACACTCTGGGGACTTAGATTGATTCGTAGGTGGTCAGTCACACCCAATTTACATTTATGCTCTGACCGCACTCTAGGGACTCAAAGTTGTCTTACGGATGGTCGATTTGTATCCGATTTGTGTTTAAACTCCAATTCCTACTCTGGGGATATAGAGTTAGCCGGTGTTTGTACTCCAGTCCATGCTCTAGGGACTTAGAGTTAGTAGATGTTTATACTCCATTTCGCACTCTGGGAATCTGGAGTTAGTTAATGGGTGGTCGAACCACACCTACTCGGTTTTTATGTTTATACTCTAGTTCACACTCCGGGAATCTAAAGTTGGCCGACAGATGGTCACTCACATCTATTTAGGCTCTAGGATTTCGTTCGCACTCCAAGAATGATGAATTTATCGGGATCGTGTATGGTCGATTCACATCCACCTTGAGTTAAAAAACAAGGTCATTAGATGGAAGGATCCATCCTCCTCAAACTTGGTTAAGATACGGTGAATTCGTTAGGTGGAAGGATCCACCCTCTTCGAAACCGCATTTATTGGTTTATACTCCAGTTCGCACTTTGGGCATCTGGAGTTAGTTAGAGGACTGTCGTGTATCAATCCTTTTTTGGCTTTAGTGTGATGACTTGTCCCTGAGCATGGATTTCACTTAGCGAGTGACTGGTTGTATCACAATCACTCCCTATTTGAATAAATCCCACCATATGGTGGAAATTATCTCTCCGTGCATAGTGATGGTCATATGATGCATTTCAAAAATCATAGCTCTGGCTCGAAGGGACTGCATTTTATTGCTGATATAAGGAAATATAGTAAAGTCAGTTTCCTTATTACAAATTCAAATTTAGAAATGCATAAACAAACTGCAAATGAAAATTAGACTGAATAAATAAACAGAGCCTGTTATATGTAATAGCGACATAGACTTTCGCTGTTTCAGGCTCTTGGCAGAAAGAGATCGTCAACGGTCGATAATTTGAATATACAATCTCCGAGCTTTCATTCAATGATATACGGCCCTTCCCACATTGGTTTTATATGTGAAGGAGCCGGATGAATTCTCTTGTGGACAAGATCGTCGAGTTCGAAGATTCGGGGTCGGACCTTCGCATTTTATATCCGAGAGACTCGACTTCGATATGCGGCTGCTTTCAAATCAGCCTCTTCATGCTTCTTACCAAATAAATCCAAAGATTCAGCAAGTAATATAGCATTCGTCTTCGGATCATAAAAAGTCACAAGATGAGAAGGTACTACCATCTCGACTGGAATAACGGCTTCGGAACCATAAGAAAGAGAGAATGGAGTGTGGTTGGTCGCAGATTTGTGGGTTGTCCGATAAGCCCATAAAGCCATAGGAAGTTCATCGACCCATTTACCCCAAGCCTTTTCCAGTCGTTTCTCAGAATAGACTTTAAAACTTTATTAACAACTTCAACCTGTCCATTCGCTTGAGGGTGTGTAACTACAGAGAACTTCTTCTGGATGTGAAACCATTGACAGAAATTCTTAAATTCAACATGTCTATGATGTGGGAGACCAAATCGGCAGATAATGTCGTGCACTACAAAGTTGATCACTTTCTTGTTCATGATTGTAGCAAGGAGTTCAGCTTCCGTCCATTTGGTAAATTAATCAATTGCGATGATAGCATACCTCGCACCACCTTTGGCTAGAGGTAGAGAACCAATAATGCCAATGCCCCATACTGCAAATGGTCCTGGAATGACCATCTGAGTTATTTCAGTAGGTGGGGCACTAGGAATCCGAGCGTATTTTTGACATCTGTCACATTTTCTGGCATAGTGCTTTGAATCGCGATTTACAATCGGCCAATAGTATCCGTATCAGAGCACTTTCTTGGCGAGAGCTTGCCCCTTGGTGTGATCGCCACATTCTCCTTCGTGTACGTCATGCAATACTCATTTGATTTCATCGTGAACTATACACCGAAGTAAAGGCATAGAGTACCCTCGCCTATACATGACTCCGTTCTGAATAGTGAACCGTGAAGCGTTTCGAAGAACTTGCCTCTTTTCATTCCTGTGCTCTGGCAGGGTTCCATGCTTGAGATAATTTTTGAAAAAAGTTATCCACGACTCCTCATCTGGAATGACCTCAAATGCCCAATCTATTTCCACTTGATCGATGCTCGGGGAAGATAATGTTACTACGGGAACGATTTCCATTTGTTATGCCTCATCTGTACTAGCAAACTTTGCTAACGAATCGGCTTTTTGACTATCTCTTGGGGGATGCAATAGATGGAATAATAATCGAACTGATATAATATCTCCTGGACCCGGCTAGGTAAGTAGCCAGCCTTCGGTCTTTGGCCTGGTACTCTCCCCGAACCTGACATACGACCAACTACGAATCACAATAAATCTCCAGGGCAATGATTCTTAAATCTCTAGCAAGTCTTAGTCCGACAAGTAGGGTTTCGTATTTGGCTTCATTGTTGGTTGCACGAAAATCGAATTTTTATTCATAGCATATAGATCGGTCTTCAGGAGTTTCTAACACAACTCTGGTGCCTGAGCAACGGTAATTGGATGTTTCAGATATACTTGGAAGATTCACTGGTTTTGGGAAAGTCCTCCGAGATAGTGAATTAAGCGATGAAATCTACCAGGACTTGTTCTTGGATTGCTAGCCTTGGAGTGTAAGTAATGTCAAAATGACTTAACTCGATATTCCACTTAAGTAACCTACCAAACGTTTTAGGCCGCGTAAGGACATGTCGTAATGGCTGGTCAGTGTAAATGGTGATAGGATGAGCCTGGAATACGGATGGAGCTTCCTTAAGGCGATGATAAGACAATAAGATAACTTCTCCAGCTTCGGATAATTTCTCTCTACTCCTATTAGTCGTTTACCAATATAATAGAGAGGCTATTATATCCGGTCTTCCTTTCGAATTAGGGCAGCACTGATTGTGTTCTCTGACACTGCCAAGTAAAC
Source organism: Allium cepa (assembly GCA_030765085.1). NCBI lineage: Eukaryota > Viridiplantae > Streptophyta > Magnoliopsida > Asparagales > Amaryllidaceae > Allium > Allium cepa. The sequence continues at coordinate 951,004,004 of CM060941.1, read as the reverse complement.
GTATAATCTCTCATAATCAATGGGCTTTGACATAATAAGTGGTGTGGAGAGGTGTTGAATCAGTGCTTGGAATGCACCCTCATATTTCGTAGTCCATTCAAAGTTTCGTTTCCCTTTTTTGATCAGGTCAAAGAAGGGAATGCATTTGTCAATGGATTTTGAGATGAACTTGCTCAGTACTGCTACTTTCCCATTGAGGCTCTAGACTTTCTTTATATTTCTTAGGGTCTCAAGGTTTCTGATTGCCCAGAACTTTTTGGGATTGGCTTTGATTCTTCGAGTGTTGACGATAAACCCAAGGAATTTTCCAGATGCGACCCCAAGATGGAATTTCAATGGATTGAGCTTCATTCTATATTCTTGGAGGATGTTAAACATTGATTCCACGTCTTTGATATGATCAGTGGAGAATCGCGACTTCACTAGCATGTCATCCACGTATACCTCCATGATTTTTTCGATCTAGTTAGCGAACATTCGATTGACTAACCGTTGGTAAGTTTCCCCAACGTTCTTGAGTTCGAAAGGCATAACTTTGTAGCAGTAAAGTCCCAGATCGGTTACGAAGCTGGTATGCTCTTGGTCAGATAAGTGTATGGGTATCCGATTGTAACCAGAATATGCATCCATGAAGGAGAAGATTTCATGTCCAGCCATTGAGTCTATGAGCTGATCGACTCGGGGAAGCGGAAAAATGTCTTTAGTGCAAGCTTTATTCAAATCTAAGTAGCCTACACATTTTCTCCATTTCCCATTTTTCTTTCGGACGAATACAGGATTTGACACCTATTCCAGGTATAATGCATCTCGAATAAACCCGTTTAAATTAAGCTTATCTACCTCTTCTTTAAGGGCGACAGATCTCTCTGGATCAATACCACGTCTTTTTTGCTTGACCGGGGCATTTGCCGTGGGTCAATATTCAATGTGTTACTCACAATGTCTAGGGAGATTTCACACATGTCAGAATGTGTTCAAGCAAACACGTCGAGGTTTTCCCAGAGAAATTCAAGCAATTCCTCTTGCATCTGTTGGCTTAGCTGAGATCCAATCTTTATCATTTTAGAATCTTCATCACTGTCGATCGGAACATCGATCGTCAGCTTGGTTTGGGAAGTTTGACTGTCTTTACTTTAATCTACACTTTCAGTATCTCTCGGTTAAGATCCCTTTGGAATTGGTCAGGGTGCCCAGGCCTAGGCCTAGGCATTAACTGTCAATTTTCAACAAAGCGGACGCATAGAGATTCCTTTACGCCCTTCCCTTTTTCCTTTCGCTATGCCTTACACAGTTCAGCAACATAACAGGCTTGTCCAGCAGCCTGGTCTCCCTCAGCGACTCCAACTCCATTCTCGGTAAGGAATTTTAAAGTCAGACGCCAAGGGACAATGGCAGCCCTAAACTTAGGTAGGCCCGGTCGGCTTAAGAAAGCATTGTATGGCGAATCTATGTCCAATACAACAAATTGTAATATACGGACTCTTCGATGTTCTTTGATTCCCAACTACACTGGCAGTTGCACCACTCCAGTGGGTATCGTTGCACTCCCATTGAAGCCATTGATACGGGACTGATAAGGCTTCAAATCTTTCGTTTCCATTTTCATCTGGTTATAGGCTCACTTAAACAATATATTTGCAGAACTCCCACTATCTACTAAGATCCTCTTCATCCAAGCAGGACCTACTTGAGTTGATATGACAAGTGGATCAATAGTTGGGGCTTCGACCCTGTCGACATCTCTGTCTTGAAATACGATGTCATCTGTCATCATCTTATGTTGCTTGGCCGGAGCCATGTCTTTCGCACTACTACAAGATTCGAAGCTCGCATGTTTGATATAGCTTGCATATGACTCCATTTCCTTCCAGCTTCGGTCTTTTGGATGAGGACCACCACTTATAGTATTTATCACCAACCTCCCGCTAGTACGAGCGGGTTCCTCCGGTCTTGCCTGATTCGGTATATGGTTCTGATTTGATGGGCCTGCACCTACTAACTACAACGCCCGCACAAACTGCTCCAACTTTCTCTCACGTATCAACTTCTTAATGATATCCTGCAAATGATGGCACTCGTTCATGTTATGGCCATAGCTTTTGTGGAATCTACAAAACTTCCCCGTTTGAATCTGTTTCTCCAATGATTGCTTCAAAGCAGGTTTCTTATACTGAATAGTATTGTAGATCTGTAAATACACATTTTCCAACAACGTATTCAAAGGAGTATAATTGTCAAACATAGGAGCCCTACATCATGGCCCGCAGTTCTAATCTCATTTCCTATTTTGATTTCCATTATCTTCCTATTGATTCTGTTTATTCTATATGTTCAACTACACTTTTCTAGAACTCTCCCCTGTTTGTTTAACCGCAACATTGCTCTGAATTCCTTCCATATTGGGCTCTGCATCATTTTTTCTTAGACTGTTTCACATCCTCCCTTCTCAAGAATTAGGGTGCCTTGGAATAGAAATGCTCCAATGACATAAGAGGTTTTTCAGCTAACCAGTTGCCGAATTCGAAATCAGGATCGATTCTTTTAGTTAGTGCCATTAGAATTGAATTATCATTGGGATTACTAATCTCGACGCATGCGGCATGAAACCTCTTCAAATAGCGTCTAAATGTCTCTCCAAGAGCTTGAGCGACACTGGACAAGGTATTAACATCCTTCAGCCTTGTGACATGCATGTAGGATTGTTCAACAAACTTTGTTGCCAACTGATCAAAACACGAGATAGATCCAGGTGGTAAATGGGTAAACCACATAGTTGCTATGCCCCTAGAGAAATCGAGAAGCTTTGGTACTTGACCGCATCATCGGCTCGTGCAGCGTTCATCAACCATTCATACTTTAACATATGCTGATTAGGTACAGTGCTCCCTTCATAAACGGTAGAGTTGACATCCTGAATCGTCGAGGTGGTTTAGCATATAGTATATCATCAGTGAGAGGAGAATGACCATGGGAGATTCCCCAATCGTCATTGGTGAGACCTTGACTTTCATGGATCATATGACGGATCATCGTCGGGATGTCCGACATCTAGACATTTTGAGCTTGCTGAGACAAGGGGTGGTCAGGTTCCACAATGTGAAGATGGGCCGGTCCGGTCGAGGTCCATATCTCGCCTCCTTGGTTTTAAGTTCTCGGGGATATACGTTTCAGGAGTGTATTCACATTGCCAACGGTTCGGATCTGTCCAGTTTCGAGCATCGACTCCCAATTCAATGGCAGCAGTGGAAGCGCGACCGTCAGTAGTATGATAAGGAACTGTACCTCCCCGAAAGGAGGGTCTAGTCTGACGGCTAGTTAATGGGCCAACCCTCGGATTCCAAGGCTAAAGGTGCGTTGGTGTTCAGTAGCTTGTGCATAGCTTCCATCCAGTCATGGGCACGTTAATCTATGGTGGTAATCAGAAGAGGCTAAACTCTCGGTTGATGAATAAAAAACCTGATCCCTTTTGGATCTCCTTCATCTTTGACTATTTAGTTGATTGGTCAATTCTGCGTTCGCGTGGAGTTGCTAAGTTAGCTCCTGGCAACTTCGCATCAGCTCTTGCATCAATAATTGGAGTTCTTCCCCAGTGACAAGACCTTGTGGATCCCATGGTCAGGCAGCATTCTAATCAATCGAAGGTAGTTGTACGGGGTTATGTCTGTCCCGTCCTTCAGGAACTGCAGCTATTGAAGTAGTCCTAGTGTTAACCATGAGGGATAGCGAAGCTCCTTCCTAGAAATGATGCAAATTTGAATAGGATAGAAGAACTTTAAACCAGAAATTCGGATCTTCTTGTCAGATTTACACAATCCGATATTGATAGTAGATTCAATGAGTAGGAGAAAAAATGGGTTTTCTCAGTGAAACCACCAAAGTGTTTGTACTAAAATTGGGCACAACACTCTTCGAATGTGTTTGAAGAGATAAAATGAAGAATATAAATGGAAAAGGAGGGAAATCTAACAAACACACGAATAATAAGCAAGAAAAACATGTAGAAACACACAGATTTAGAGTGGTTCGGCATATGGCCTACGTCCATCATGAAATGATTACATTTATTGACTTTGCTTGCCGATTACAACGAATTACAACAGTAAAACTCGAGTACAATAGTGATTTTGACAGAGTCTGGACATAGAAGAGCCAAAAGTCCCTTTTTTGTAGGTCTTGGGATGCTATTTATAGGCATAGGTTGCAAATATCTCGATCAGATCTCGAAAGACCTCTTCTCTCATGTGGGTGGGCCCACACGATAGATCCCATGTCGTTTGCATTCGATCTGTGATCGATACGAACGAATTTCATACCGATCGATATTTCATCCAATCAAGTCGAGATCGATCACGAACGTTCTTGAGGATGTACGCAAGCACCTATGAAAATTTTGTGGCATTTGAACTTGTAGATTTTGAGTTATGATCGATGCAAGCTTGATTTTGCAAAAGGCTGCTGAGTTCGCATCGATCCACTTCGCATCGCTCTGTTCATATCGCTTTCGAGCATGTGCTTGATTGTTAGCATCACGCTAACTTCTTAGATTGATCCACTTTTCATGCCGAGTGACTGTTTCCATCATTTGAATCGTGCTTTGTTCGTATCGACCAGGAATATTCTTCGTATTGACCTGGATAGCTCTTTACGTATCGATGCTTCAGAGGCTGCTTCATATCGGTATTTGTCGTTGGCTTTGTATCGACAATTGTAGGTTGCTTCGTATCAATGAAAGGTGATGTCATTCGTGTCGATCTGTCATGCACTTTTTGTATCGATTATTGGCTGATCGATATGAAATCCGTGGATGGGAGGATCGATACGAGATGTGTAGAAATGGAATCGATACGAAATGATGAATATTGATGGAAACGAAAAGGAACGAGCCTGATGGGTGTGAAGAGAGCTTATCGGATGGATACGAAGGGGACTCGCTTGTTACTGATCGATACGAAACCGTGTGCAGTTGATGGATTCGAATAGAATCGATGTGAAGGAGGTCTCTCTCTGATTGCTTCATGGATGTGAACAAGGCGATCACTTGAGTTGCATCAATCATATCTTGAGCATACGAACTTAGATTGGCTTGAAATTTGGAATATTGGCTTTCATGGCTTTGCTTGTCGTGTCATGTTGATTGTAGCTCGATCCGAACTTGAGCAGAATTTCCAGTACCTATAGCGAACCTGTATATACCGTTTTTCGAGATGAACTGTCTTTGGTTCTCAGGCAATTTATTGGTGTCAAGGCCTTACCAAAAGGCAGGATAACCGTATCGATATACTTGGTATGTAGAGAATTAGATAATGGCGGAAGGTACAGAGACGAAACGTATGGTTTCGATAAGGTTGAAGCATGCCTTTGTTTTAAAATAAAGTTGCGTTCGCTTTGCTTTCGAATTGGTTGGCTTTCGACCTGGTTATCTTTCGACCAAGTCAAATTGTTAAACAAATGGTTTCAAATGGGTTGCACTTTATTTTAAATAATGCTTTCGAAGTTTTCAAAACACCTAGCTGCCGCTTTTCTACCTTTTGATTCCAATGGTTTTGAAAGGTATACTTTGCTTTTCAAATTTGGCCACTTTTCCAATGCTTTTGGAAGTTTGGTTCCGAAACCGTCACTTCTTTACTTAGGAATAACTTTCAAAAAGAATGCTTTTGGCTTTATTGGGTTTTTGATCCTCTTGCTTTACTTGAAGGCATAATCTAAATAGTTTTGACCGAAATGATTTCAAAGGGTTTCGAAGGAGTAAACTTCAAACGGTTTCGAAGGTTCCCATCTGTTTTAAATTAAACCCAATGTCTTTCGAAAGGTTTAATGTTTCATTGCTTTCAAAAGGGTTTTAAATAGAGGTTTCCAAGGGACGGTTCCCCCATGGTTACGAAAGGTTTTAAAAGGAAGGTTTTCTATTGGTTTCGAAGGGTCTAAGAGGAAAGGTTTTTCCAATGTTTCTGAAAGGCAGTTTTAAAGTTTTTAAAAGGAAGATGTCTAAGGTTTTAAAGCTTTCAAAAGTTAGGATTTTCAATGTTTTCGAAAGGTTTCTATGAATGGTTCAAAAGGAAGGTTTTGGCTTTTCGACCAAGATTGAATAAAGGGTTTACTTGGGTTTGAAAGGGATACTTTCAGTGGATTCAAAAGTGGTACTTTCAATGGTTGAAAAGTTTTCTTGAACAAAGGTTTGATCAAGATATATATATATATATATATATAACATGGCAAGATGATTTGAGTAAAGATTAGAGTATATGAGTTTTCCTTATTTAAGTTGATTTAAAGATTTTAAATCATTTTGAAAAGATTTTCAAGGAAAGTTAAAGGGAACATATCCCTAAGTAAAATGACTCAGATATTAGAATACCAGATGGGATTGGTATAAGGTCGCGCCCTATACATTAGCTGATATCCCTAACTAATTTATTCTAAAATTCCAATGTGCAGGGCCTTGTCATAAGTAAGACTAAAATTATGGTTGCACACAAAAAAGAATATATCTGTATATAGATAGGTTATTAGTGATATGTATGTTACCTTATAATGCTTTATAGTTTTAACCAGTTTTGATTGTAGGAAAAGGTTTGAAAAATATATGTTTTAAAAGTATATTAGTGAGGGAAAACCCATTCCACTAAGTGGCATGGTTTCGCTTATATAAAATAACCAAGATGTATACTATTATTCATGCCAGGCTTATTATCTGACTCGAAGTTTATGTTTTCCCCTTAAACTCTCAGGTGCTTAAAAATTAATTTGATTAGTTTGAGAGTTGAGGTTATTCAGGTACCTCATTAGACGAATAAAGCTTCCGGAGACGTGCAGGAGGCAAAATACCTATATAGAGTTCTCTTTTATTTGATTCCGCCGTGTTGTTGTAACGGCAAATTTGTTAAGCCGATATATACTCTGAAAAACCAAGGGCATCATCAAATGTCGCTCTTGGCATATTTACGTAATAATTATATAATATCTTCACCTAGGAAACGTTATGGGATTGTTTAATTTGAATATGGAACATGTGTTTTGAAATGTAATGAAAAAATGTTGTTTTGAAATCTGTGATTTGTTTCATATTCATGTGTTTTTGATATTATAGATAACATTAACATTACCGTATTCGGTCACCGGAAGTTAATAGCATGGATGACTACAGTATCTGTAGTGCATAGCTTCGAGACTCCAGATAGGGGATGTTATAACTTGGTATCAGAGCATAGGTTTATGAAATGCTTTAACCAAAATGATTTTTGAAGACATAATCCTAAGGAATTAGAGTAAGATCGTAGTATGGGATAACGCTATAGTAACATACTTGTATTTGCTATATATAAGTATACTTTATATATTTCTGCTTTCCTAGTCTTTTTAGGTTATTCTTCTGTATCTCACAAGGCTTAAATACAGATATGGATGCTAGAAGAGGCAGAGTTAACCTAGGAGTGGAGAGAACCACTGTTATCTTACCTTTTTCCACGGCCGTGACACCAAGAAATTAACTGGAAACCAAAGAAAGTTCGACCTAAAGATCGGTTATGCACAGGCCCACTATGGATACTGGAAAGTTTTTTTCCAAGTCTGGGTTGAGCTATGATTGATGTAACATGACAAGTAAAGCTATGGAAGTCAACATTCTGAATTTCAAGTCAACCGGAGTTCGTATGCCCAAGGTATGGATCGATCAAATCAAGAAAACCAACCACGTTTGTATCCATACAGTTCTGTATCAATCCCTACAAAATACCTCCTTTGTATCCATCAAGTAGTCATCGGTTCATATCCATCACTCCTACATTATTTCACATCCACCTCACTTCATCGTTTTGTGTCCATCACATGTACTTTGTTTTATACCCATCAACTAAAGCCGCTTTGTGTCGATTCCATCTACATAGTTCGTACGGATTGTTATCCCGCTTTTTGGGCAAAAGCCGTGATACCAAAAGATTGGTCAAAGACAAAAGACAGTTCACCTCAGAGATCGGTCGTACTCCACTTTACTATGGATATCGATGAATTTTGTCCGAGTCCGGAACGGGCCACAATTGATAGGACACGACAAGAAAGACCATAGAAGCCAGCGTTTCAAATTTCAAGTCAATCCGAGGTCATATGCTCAAGTAATGATGGATTCAAGTTAAGAAGGTGCACATTGCTCGGTTCGAACCCATCATGTTCGAATCCATCGTTTTCGAACCCATCACATTCGAAACCATCTGTTTCGAACCCATCATATTCGAACCCATAGGAAGAAGCGACGTTCGAATCCATCAGGGGCGTGCCTCCCTTCGAATCCATGCAACGGAAGGAACTCCAACTCCATGCCATCGCTACCTTCGAACCCCCATGATAAAGCCAACTTCGAATCGATCTGGGGTGACGTGTTTAGATCGATTCGAACGAATGCCACTCCATCGATTCGAGGAAAGCCTTCGAATCCAACACACGAAGCCATCCAGTGAACACGGCGACAAACACGGATCGATTCGAAGAATGCTGCTCACGTCACAGAAGGATCGATTCGACCCTATGGGTTCGAAGTGATCGATTCGAACGAACCCATAGGATCGATTCGAACCATGCAACATACCGAAAAGTGCCATTTCGAATCGATGATAACTCCCAATCTACTGATCCAAATCCCATGAAATTTTTACAGAAGTTTGTCTACATGATGAAGAACGTCCACGCCAAGTTTCATCGCAATTGGACAATTTTTTGATCGATTCGAAGTTCACTTCGAATCGATCCCAAACTGGGCACGGACTCCGAGAACGCGGGCTTATGGGCCCCCCTCACGTGCCAGGCAACCTCCCTGAGCTTTAGGCGGGATTTTGGCCTTCCACACCTATAAATAGAGCCCCTGGTCATTCAGAAAAGGGGTCGGAGTATTTGGAGAAGAAGAATAAGCCTAAACGCTGCCAGAATCACTCCATACTATCTCCTTTGCTGTTAATTTCGAATTTAAGTCCATTTCCTGCTGTAATTTGCTTAAAAACACTTGTAATCTTCAAGTATTAAGAAATAAAGTGATAGAACTTCATAGTGGACGTAGGCGCATAGCCGAACCACTCTAAATCCTTGTCTTCTGTGCAATTTACTTTTCTGTGACTTGGAGTTTTTGTTAGATAGTCCCTATTTCCAATTCAAGTTCTTCATTTACTATCTCTTCAAAAACTTCCGAAGGGTGTTTGCCCAATTTTGGTGCAAACATTTTGGTGCTTTCACTGAGAAAACCCAGATTTTCTCCTGCTCGTTGGATCTGTCATCGATACCGGATTGAATAAATCTAAGAGAGAGATCCAGATCTATCGTTCATGGGTTCCTTCTATTCTATTCAGATTGCTCTAAAATCTAAGAAGAACCACATTCATCATGCAGTCCATACCCTTATTTTCGAATCCAGAAAAAATGCTGGTTTTCGTACCCATATTTTCGAACCCATAAAATATGGTGAATTTCGTAGCCATATGTTCGAATCCATGAAAATATGGTCATTTTCGAACCCATGTTTTCGAATCCAGAAAATATGCGTTTCTCCGTAGCCATATGTTCGAATCCATGAAAATATGATCATTTTCGAACCCATGTTTTCGAATCCAGAAAATATGCGGTTCTCCGTAGCCATATGTTCGAATCCATGAAAATATGATCATTTTCGAACCCATAACTTCGTATCTAGGAAATGTGGTGAAGTTCGTATCCATAGGTTCGAATCCAGAAAATGTGGTGAGTTTCGTATCCATAACTTCGTATCCAGGAAATGTGGTGAAGTTCGTATCCATAGGTTCGAATCCAGGAAATGTGGTGAAGTTCGTATCCATAGGTTCGAATCCAGAAAATATGGTGAGTTTCGTATCCATAACTTCGTATCCAGGAAATGTGGTGAAGTTCGTATCCATAGGTTCGAATCCAGAAAATGTGGTGAATTTCGTATCCATAGTTTCGAATCCAGGAAATATGGTGAATTTCGAATCCATAACTTCGTATCCAGGAAATGTGGTGAAGTTCGTATCCATAGTTTCGAATCCAGGAATGTGGTGAACTTCGTATCCATCACGAAGCGCTACTTCGTATCCATCATGGAGCGCTACTTCGTATCCATCCATCTGCCTCCAATTCAAATCGATACTCACATGTACTTCGTATCCATCCATCTGCCTCCATTTCACATCGATACGCACATGCAGTTCGTATCCATCTATCTGCCTTTAATTCGATCCATCATTTAAGCGCTCGAACCATCGGTGCGAATGAACATTTCGTATCCATCAAAAAAAAAAAAATATTTCGGGTACGATCCAAATTTCCTAAAAAGAGGCTAAAAAAAATTTTTTCGGGGGGAACCCCCCCCGAACCCTAGCCGCAGCGCAGAGCACCCGCATAGTTAATCCAAACCTCAACTTAAATAAAGGAACATTCAGATCGTTCCATGACTGGACGAGAAGTAAGAGATTACAATAGCAATTTTTGAGTTGCAATCAAGGAATGGGTATTGAAATACTATTCAACTGGTGCTCCTAGAGGCTGGAGAACCTAGCTAATATGCCAAGAACTAGAGTTGATTAATGTATCATGCTTCTAAAGTGGACTACAACTTCCTCCAATTGACCAGCTTTTAAAACTCCTAAACTGACAATTATGGTGCGATGGCTAGTATTACGACTACCCTGCCTTGTCTACTCTGCCAACTCAGAACATAGTTGTTCACCACTGAACCATCTTCATATGCCCGCATCTTAATCATTCCACGTCCATATGACTAAAAGCATGACATACAACTCTAAGAGGACTTCCTAACTATCCTATGCGAGCCTCCTTCATGGTGAAAATTAGAAATAATCACCAATCTATGAGCCCATATTAATCTACTCACCATCCAATCGACATTACCAACCACTCGAACATTAGGCAATCAGGCATGCATCATTCACTAGTATTACAAGACCATGTAGCCAAAAAATGGCTTGATAATATTGATTGGAGTATCTTTCCCAATCGGGGCCTATTCATCGAAATCATCCTACATACAAAATTTCTAGCAAAAATTCAGCATGGTGACTATGTCAGTGTACTACGGAAATTCAACCTCCGCCGCTATCTCATGAAGTGAGGATGGTGGATGGAGTCCATGAAAAGTGACGAATGCCATCAAATGCGTTGTATCCCCTATTCCTCAAAGAAGACTGTCAATCGTGGTTAGGCATACCATTTCTACTTCTCATATTGCTAAAGGGAATAAAGAAGCTGGCGGCCAACGAATTGATCAAAATCCACAGCTCGTTGCTGCCAACACTTATAAATGAAATCAGCACAAAAAGCTTATTTCCAGAGTTTGATAACAGAACTGGTGGATAGTCGCCGACGACTACACCAACATGTCCAGGCCAACATTACGTTGATAAATCAGACGAAGGATCAACTTGGTGACATAAAAGGGAACCTGCTCCATACTCTAAATCGGGAAGCTCCTCTTCTTTATATGACTATCATGGATGCCAACGCCATGAGGTTGCTCCAGAAAGGATAGCTCTAGCAATATGTTCAAGCCCCATAAAATGAAGAGCCGGGAACCCCCGACCTCAATCGGAACTTTGATCAAACTAAACCATTTGCGTTAGACTCCCAACTGTGAAAGGCTGGACTGAAGTGCAATAGCGAGCATATGACGCCGCTTCACTTATCAATGAGATTTTATCCGATCTCTTTTGAATTATTTTTATTTCTATTTCATTTATATTGCAAAATATAATCGACTTGAATTAAACTACTTGCAAATGATGCAGGTAACCGAGTACTTAAGGATGGGTGCAAAACAACCTCCATGGACTATGATAAAGTCATTTAGGTATCATCATGATGAGCACGATTCAACCACTCGCTGGCTGCTCTATGCACCTGACATGGGGGCAGGCCATCAAAGTGGTAGAGACAGACAAGTTCAGGGCTCCAGTACGAAGTTGATGCAACCGACCATCCACTCACATGCCTATGCAATTTAATTAGGAGATTTGAGAAAGACTTGGAGTTATATGTCCCAACCATGCACTCTCCATCTCTTACTTGAAGCTCGCCAAAATACTTATGTTTCTTCTGATGCCCAGTAAAATCGAAATCACACCAAAGATGGACGTGACGTGACCGTCCATGCATCCAATCCTGCATTGGACACTTGGGGTTTTTTTTAAGAGCACATATTTATAGCGGATATGGTTTGACCATTCACTCCCCAGTTTGCATCAATGATTCGACAAAACAATCATGCCTCAAACCGACTTTATCAGGGGCCAACCCTCAATTTATAGTCATCAACAACCGACTGCTTACTCACTAATCATCATGAGCCATCATTCCAACTCTCTTCCTCAACTCGACTGAAAGAGCGCAAAGCGTAAAGTGGACGTGGCTCGACCGTCCACTCTCCAACTCTTGCCTCCAACCTAAGAAGCGGGATCCAAATGAACACGGATGCGATTCATCCGTCCATAAACTAAGTCTCCTCCTACGTTGATGGAAGATAAGTGGAAAGTAATCGAGATCCCACCGATCATTTGCTAAGCGAAACCCACCTCTCGGGGGAAAGCCATCGCATCAATGGCCGAACTGGACCGACACACGACAGTCCTGCAATCAACTCTAGGTTCCCAGAGTGCGAACCGGAGTATAAACACTAACTCCACTTTCCCAGAGTATGAATTAGAGTATAAACATCCAATAAATCGTTCCCAGAGTGCGAACGGACTCCAACTTCCCAGAGTGTGAATTGGAGTATAAACATCCAATAAATCGTTCCCAGAGTGCGAACGGACTCCAACTTCCCAGAGTGTGAATTGGAGTATAAACATCCAATAAATCGTTCCCAGAGTACGAACGGACTCTAACTTCCCAGAGTGTGAATTGGAGTATAAACATCCAATAAATCGTTCCCAGAGTGCGAACGGACTCCAACTTCCCAGAGTGTGAATTGGAGTATAAACATCCAATAAATCGTTCCCAGAGTGCGAACGGACTCCAACTTCCCAGAGTGTGAATTGGAGTATAAACATCCAATAAATCGTTCCCAGAGTGCGAACGGACTCCAACTTCCCAGAGTATGAATTGGAGTATAAACACCCAATAAATCGTTACCAGAGGGTGAACGGACTCCAAATTCCCAGAGTGCGAATTGGAGTATAAACATTAGATCCATCGTTCCCAGAGTGCGAACGAATTCCTAAAAAGCCCAAATAGGTGTGACTGACCATCTATTGGATGACTCCAACTTCCCAGAGTGTGAATTGGAGTATAAACATCTGTTCCAGGTTCTCAGAGTGCGAACCAAAAACACAAATGCTAAATCCAGGCTCCCAGAGCGTGAATCGGAGCATTAACATCAATTCCAGGTTCCCGGAGGGCGAACCGGAAAATACAAATGTCAACTCCAATTCCCCAGAGCGCGAAGTGGAGTATAAACATCAATTCTTGGTTCCCGGAGCGCGGACCAAAATACAAATGTCAACTCCAAATTCCCAGAGAGTGAATTAGAGTGCGAATGCCAAGTCAAAGTTGCGAACTGGAGTATAAACACTTAATAACTTTAAGTCCCCAGAGTGCGGACTGGAGTATAAACACTAAAATGGGTGTGATCGACCATACATCAACTGACTCCAGATTCCCATAGTGCGAACTGGAGTACAAACATAATTAAACTCCAGATTCCCAAAGGATGAATTGGAATATAAAGCAACGACTCACTCAAGTCCCGAGAGCCTGGACTGGAGCACGAATGCCAAATGGGTGTGACTAACCACCCATCAACTAATTCCAGATTCCTAGAGTGTGAACTGGATTGTAAACATCAACTAACTCTGGTCCCGAAAGCACAGAATGAAGTATAAAGACCTAGTGGGCGTGACATACCACCCATCAACCAACTCCAATCCTCGAAGCATGGATTGGAATATAAATACCAGAAGGGATGCGATTTTATTGTCCATTTATCAATTCTAGGATTTTATTGTCCATTTATCAATTCTAATTCCGCAGCAAGTTCTGTAATACAAAAAGCGGATGTGGTTAGACTTTCTTCTTTCCAAGTCTTCCCCTGACATGGGGGCACACTTATCATAAAAAATCGGTTGTGATCCGACTATCTAGCACTAAGCGGGCACGACATGACCGTTCATGCATCAGCACTTATTCCCGGCACGGGACCTATAACATAATCTTTTAGGAATACACTCCAACCCAGCAAGACAAGATTTCTTCCTCGATCAGACAGGGAGATGTAGATTCGCAAAACGGACCTAGCTGAACGTCTTATTCTAAATGGATGTGACTACCCATCCTACCGCAAATGAACATGACACGACCGTTCATCCTCTAACTCTAGCTAATGATCTGGTGGGTTGTGCATGCAACGTGGCCGGATATGACCCAACCATCCGCCAATTAGCTCCTTTCTCCAAATCAGAAGGAGGAACATCAGATTAATGTTGTTGCAATGTGACCGACTACACTTCGACTTTCGCCATTGACAAGCGCCAGAGGAATTAATCGAGGAAAATGTGGTTAGACCATTTTCTGCTGAAATTCTTAGTCCCCAGAGTGTGGACATGGGTATGAACATCAATTAGGTGTGACTAATGGCCCTTCAACTGCCTCTAGTCCCCAAAGTGCGACTGCGACCATAGACAGATGAAGAATGTGATTCGACCATTCATTCACCAACTCCGACCTAAAGTCGACGAGAGGAGTATAAACTCGCTACAGACGCAATTGGACCGTCCACAAACTAACTCTGCTAACCCAAGGCTGGGGGCAGAAGAACAAATCATTGAAAGAAGAGAAATGAGACTCGCTACATTGCTAGCTATTCAGATTCCTTTACAATTTAAGGCAACGACTGCAAGGAGGCCTTAATGCTAGCCAACCAGAATGATGCTCGAAGTTACGAGAAGCCAATTATAGCGTACCGCCAGATCGACGGGAAATATCGATCTGCACCTTTCATGTCATACCAAAGGATCGATAGGCAATGAGGTCCGTACATTCTACATTGTGTCGCTAAATCAACGGCCAATATCGATCCTCTTCGACTACAATTCAATGTGACCTGAGCACCCATCGAATACCTTCGACCACCAGAGCATGGATAGAACCGCGAATGAGTGTGACTTGACCGTTCGTCCTCCATCACCTTCCATCGATCCGCCAGGAAGTGCATGAGACTGGATGAGCGTGACCTGACTGAATTTGAGCTGACTTTGTCCCTAGATCTGACGGGAGAACGTAAATCGAAACGGACGTAGTTGATCACCTAACTCCAAAAGAATGCAATGCGACCATTCATTCTTTGGCTCTTAACCAAATCTGACAAAACGAGCAATTCAAAACAAGTATAACCTAACTGTCCACGCACCGATTCTTTCCCTCGATTCGACAAGGGAAGCATCAATCCTACATTGGATCTTACTGGACGATTCACTCTTCAGTTTTTATGCCCAGAGTATGACGACATAAGAAGCAAAATGAATGTCGACGAGGCAATGAAGTATTCTGCCTAGAGGAAAGAACTAGGATAGAATGCAGGATGAGGCACAACTCAGCTTTCCATTGATTAACTCGATCCTATGGTTCAATGGGACGTAATGCGAAATTGAAGCGAACATTATCTACCTTGATGCTTATCGAGATATTCCCCCAACTTGGGGGCATGCATGAGAAATAAGATGAATATAATTCGATCATTTATCAAACAACTCTAGCTCTTACAGCTTGGACTGCAGTATAAATACAGCAGAAGCTAAGCTTAATCGTTCGCACAATACATCCATCAACCCAAGACTGGGGGCATGAGTGTGATCATTTAAGAGCTGGATATGACAAATCAATCCCATAGCTCGTGCCTAGTATTCATAACAACTTGAAGTTACGACCGAAAGGATGCGTAGAGATAGAATCATCAGATCGACGCCTGGACTTATGGGAAACTAATCATCATTCTGACCCTTCCGATGAGCAATGGATTGCAAGTACATTGAATGGAAAGCGCACTGCTCGAAAACACAAGTAGATTCCGACTCATAGCCGGAACCAGCTATGCTGCAGCATGCGACACAGGGCTAAACTCTACTATGCCTTTAATTCCACATCCCTACGAGCCTGATCATTTACCATTGCAAATAAGCTCATGAAGTGCCTACAACCCATCACAGGTATTTTAGATCAAATCACAACTCTTCACAAGGATGATGCAAGAGTCAACTGCATTGCTCCAGGTGAATTTGGTATGTCCGCTTGGACTCAATCTCATATATACATATGGACCCCCACCAACTATTGAGAACCATGCATTAAATGTCAACCCGAAGCATGTCTCGGTGAATAAAAACGAAGCGACACAGATCTAGAAAGATTTGCTGCACTAAAGGAGGAGGCGAATCTACTCAAAACCAATAGGTTTATCCACGATGCCCTCTACCCAAAATGAGTATCCAATCCTTTACTTACGAAAGAAACAAATGGAGAGTGGCGGATGTACGTCGGCTACTCAGATTTGCATGAGGCATGGCGAAGCATAGCTTTCCATATCCAATGATCAACCAACTAATTGACTCGATCATTTAGACATGAATTACTCTCATCCATGTACGCAAAACAACAAATAAAATCAGATATTGAAACATGTCCCAGACAAGGAATACAACTGTTTCGCTACTGACCCGAGCCTATAGTGCTATGCTGCAATCCATGGATTCAAACTTGAGAATGCTTATGCTACTTACCAAAAGACGATTGATAGATCATTCGAAAATCAGATCGGCCGGTCAATGAAAGTGTATGTGGTTAATATGCTCGTGAGATCACGACAATCAAGCGGCCGCATCGATCACTTGGCAAAGATATTCAGTGCTATCCAACAACCACAGAATGAAATTTAATCCTTTGAAAGGCTCTTTTCAGCGTTGTATAAAATGAATTCTCGGGTTTCGTCATCAATTCCCGCGGGATTGAGGCTAATGTCAGAAAATGCTGAAGATTAGAGTCATCCGTATATGGAGGAAACCAAGCAGCTCTGATAGATCGCTCAGAGAGGCCTCCCATTTTTCCCAAGATCTTGGATCGTGAAGATCTACACTTCAATTGGGTCATGTCAACACACATGGAATAATAAAGCTAAGTATGAAGCCTTGGTCGCCAAGCTAAGACTTACAAAAAGAATAGGAATGGAAGCTTTACATATCTTATACGATTTCTTCTTAATGTGCCAAGTCAGGGAGGACTATCTGACTAGGGGGCAACGTCTTGCTCCTTATCTCAATTGTATCCTAGAGATACTAGCCGACTTCTAGTATTACGCCACTATCCCAATCGTTAGAGAACAAAAACGAAAAGGCCGAATCATTGACTGAGCTAGCCAACTCTGGGGATGCGCAACAAACAGACTTTATCCCAGTAGAGATATTTACTATTCCAAGCGCTGAAAGATGAAGATTGACTAGATTTTAGAGATGGATCCAAAAAAGGGGTCATGGATGACTCCTATCAAAGGCTATGTACCGTGGGGAATTCTTCTTGAATAGACGAATGAGAGATGGCATATCCTCCGCAAACAATCACTGCACGATTATGTCTGGATCGTTCAACTCCATCAACACAAAACATTACATTTGTATCCATCAATCCAAGATCCAATATTACATATCCATCGATACGAAGCATACATTCTAACATCCCAAATCGATCCAGGAGAGGATCAATACAAAAGGAAGGACTTAAAACAATCATCGAACGTTGTTACAACTCAAATTTCACTTCGAATCCATTGCCTTCCTACCTTTACACGATCGAATCCATCCCAACTTTATCGGTGCGAGGCTTCATCGATTCAAGGAAGCACTAAGCAAAGGCTGGATTAAAAAAACCGTCGACTCGAAGACGATCGATTCGAACAGACGTGACTTCGAATCCATCAAAGGACGTCGATGAGAGCGAACGAATCGCTATGATTTGAAAAATTACTTGTCTACCTTGTATACCGATTCAGGAGAGGATCGATACAAGAGGATAATCATAGACAACCATAAAAACAATGCTTTAACTTGAATCTAAAATCAATTCAGGAGAGAATCGATACGAAATTCAATAGCGAACAAAACCGACATGACTCGTGAACGCACGACGTTAACAAGGGTCAAAACTAGTATATGTGCATACCTATCGAACTAACATTTGATTTTAGACATTTGCAGGGATCAAACAGTCATCCTGTTACAACTACAACAGCCAACGGCTAAGCGCTATTATACAGCAATCAATCATATCAAGGCAAGGTTACAGTAATACAGCGTACGAGTCTCAATATAAAGAGAGCAATGATTTTTCAGAAAGAAATGGCAGCTATTCAAAGCACGTCATGTTCCCACAAGACGTACTTTGGGGGGCAAAATGTTATCCCGCTTTTTGGGCAAAAGCCGTGATACCAAAAGATTGGTCAAAGACAAAAGACAGTTCACCTCAGAGATCGGTCGTACTCCACTTTACTATGGATATCGATGAATTTTGTCCGAGTCCGGAACGGGCCACAATTGATAGGACACGACAAGAAAGACCATAGAAGCCAGCGTTTCAAATTTCAAGTCAATCCGAGGTCATATGCTCAAGTAATGATGGATTCAAGTTAAGAAGGTGCACATTGCTCGGTTCGAACCCATCATGTTCGAATCCATCGTTTTCGAACCCATCACATTCGAAACCATCTGTTTCGAACCCATCATATTCGAACCCATAGGAAGAAGCGACGTTCGAATCCATCAGGGGCGTGCCTCCCTTCGAATCCATGCAACGGAAGGAACTCCAACTCCATGCCATAGCTACCTTCGAACCCCCATGATAAAGCCAACTTCGAATCGATCTGGGGTGACGTGTTTAGATCGATTCGAACGAATGCCACTCCATCGATTCGAGGAAAGCCTTCGAATCCAACACACGAAGCCATCCAGTGAACACGGCGACAAACACGGATCGATTCGAAGAATGCTGCTCACGTCACAGAAGGATCGATTCGACCCTATGGGTTCGAAGTGATCGATTCGAACGAACCCATAGGATCGATTCGAACCATGCAACATACCGAAAAGTGCCATTTCGAATCGATGATAACTCCCAATCTACTGATCCAAATCCCATGAAATTTTTACAGAAGTTTGTCTACATGATGAAGAACGTCCACGCCAAGTTTCATCGCAATTGGACAATTTTTTGATCGATTCGAAGTTCACTTCGAATCGATCCCAAACTGGGCACGGACTCCGAGAACGCGGGCTTATGGGCCCCCCTCACGTGCCAGGCAACCTCCCTGAGCTTTAGGCGGGATTTTGGCCTTCCACACCTATAAATAGAGCCCCTGGTCATTCAGAAAAGGGGTCGGAGTATTTGGAGAAGAAGAATAAGCCTAAACGCTGCCAGAATCACTCCATACTATCTCCTTTGCTGTTAATTTCGAATTTAAGTCCATTTCCTGCTGTAATTTGCTTAAAAACACTTGTAATCTTCAAGTATTAAGAAATAAAGTGATAGAACTTCATAGTGGACGTAGGCGCATAGCCGAACCACTCTAAATCCTTGTCTTCTGTGCAATTTACTTTTCTGTGACTTGGAGTTTTTGTTAGATAGTCCCTATTTCCAATTCAAGTTCTTCATTTACTATCTCTTCAAAAACTTCCGAAGGGTGTTTGCCCAATTTTGGTGCAAACACGGATCAACCAACAATCGATATGAATTAGCCATTAAATGGTCGACATGAATTAACGTCTCCTATCGATATGGAATGAGGTTGAGGGCAATGATATGAATGGGATAATTTGGAACGATGTGAAAAAAATTGCCTCAGATCGATACGAAGAACATGGGAATGCATCGATATGAACTGCACGAATTCATATTGATACAGACTAGTTACAAACTTTTGATACAAACAAGACATGTTCAAGAGGAAGACTTAGTCACTCGGCATGAAAAATGGGTCGATCCTAGAATATAGCACAGCATCATCTGATCGACACGTGCAAACCATCCATACGAACAAGAGCGATGCGAATCGCATCGATACGAGCTTGGCAGTATACTTTAAATCCAAACTTGTATTAATCATAACTCAAAATATACAAGTCCAAATACCACCAAATTTTCACAGGAGCTTGCCTACTACCTCAAGAATGTTCATGATCGATCTCGGTCCAAAAAGACTAAATTTGGATCAATAAGAAATTCGTGTGTATCGATCATGGATCGATCCCAAACATCTAGGGATCGATCATGTGGCCCACCCACGTGAGAGATGGAGTCCTCCAAAGTTTGAGACAGATATTCTCAGCCTACACCTATAAATAGCAGTCCAAAACCTTCAAAAAATGGACTGGAGACTCTGGAACACCGATACTCTGTCAAAATCTTCATTGTACCTTGAGCATTTTGTTGCAAACAATTGTAACCATCAAGAGTTATTAATAAACAGCAAACTTTCTATAGTGGGCGTAGGCTACAACACTGAACCACTCTACATCTCTTTTTTTTCATACATTTGTTTGTTTGTTTTTGGTGTGTTTGTTAGATCTACCTCATTTTCCATTTATATTATTTACTTTAATCTCTTTAACATGCCTAAAGAGTGTTTTGTACAATTTTGGAACAAACACTTTGGCAGGAAGAAAACCCAGATTTTCTCCTGCTCATTGGATTTACTACAGTCGTTGGATCTCAAGAATCTAAGGAAGAGATCCAGATCAACATCAAGTAGTTTGTTCCAACCTATTCTGACTGTATTGAGTCTAGAAGAGAGCTACATCATTCACCATGATCATCATAAGGATTTCCTCAACTGTTGTAGATCAGGAAGGAAAAGATAGACAGAACCCTGCGCAACTAACCGCCTAGGCCAAAACTCAACTGTGTTGAGTCACAAGTTTTATGAAAGTTTTGATTTCTGACAAATAAGGCGATCGACAAAACAAGGTCATTACATATGTTACTATAGATTGTAGATTGATTATTTGATATTTACTATAGATATATTAGTGATAAACTTGTTAAAATCTATCCTCAAATAATCATGCATTTTCAAGAAAATTAATATATACACAATTGGAATATAGTTGCACATTCAGTGTGCAACTTTACAGGGACCGGTCGACCGGTCACAATATAGGCGGTCGACCGTTCCTGCATAATTTGCACATTGAACGTGCACACATGCACATAACGTATATATATTTAAATTCCTGTCTACTGGTCACTTTTTAACCTGTCGACCGTTTTTAAACAGAAAGCAATTTTTCCAAAAGACACTTCTCTTCTCCAAAGGTTGCATCTCTTACCTTTCACCAAAGATCATATCTCTTAATGGCAAAGAGTTACAACCATTCTTATCTATATAAACTCATCCAATTCGTTGATTAAAGAACAATAATTTCATATATTCTTTTTAATCTAATCTCTGATCTTAATTTATATACTCCTGCATTCTAAAAAGCTCTCGATTATTTATTGAATCATTGAAACTATTTCATATCTTTTGATTCAATAAGTAATATACTTTCCTTAATCTTTTCAAAACATCATTCGCATACTTTGAGGATAAGATTATAGGAAGGGTGTACTGTTAGTGACAAATCCGTGTTTTCAAGAACACAAGTTATCAACAACAATTGTATTTGTTCTTTTGTTGAAGTCCTCTGTGTTGTAAGAGGCAAGTGTTGAAGTCCTCAGTGTATTAGAGGCGTGAAATCCCGTTCGGCTGTTTGGGTGTTGTAAACCTGTTCCTCCGGGTGAAGCGAGGAAGTTAATAGTGAAAATCCAGATAGAAGTCTGGGACTGGACGTAGGACGGTGCTCCGAACCAGTATAAAAATCTCTGGTGTGATTTTTCTATTTTTTATTTACTATGCTATTATCATCTATTTCCGCATTTGTATTGTAATCCATATTACACGATCCGTGTATACTATATTAGCACATATAATTGTATACACACCGCACTTTCATTTGGTATCAGAGCACGGTCATCATATAACCGTAAAACAGTTATTTGATATATTATAGTAATATGGCAAATAACGTAAGTACTAGCACTCAAAACACCACTTACACGGAGGGTCAATCGACACAAAGACCTCTATTTTTCAATGGTCTTAACTATAGTTATTGGGCAACACGTATGTCATTCTTTATGCAATCAAATAGCTATGATGCTTGGAATGCCACTCAAAGAGAAATAGTGAATCCAACAACTGATTATTCAGAATGGACTGCAGCTGAGAAAACGGCAGCAGCCGTAAATGCAAGAGCAATAAATATGTTGTTCTGTGCATTAGACCAAAATGAATATAATCGTGTTAGTATCTGCACTACTGCATATCAAATTTGGCAAACACTAAAAATCACTCATGAAGGTACTAACAAGGTTAAACAAGCCAAAATAGCCATGCTGAAAAGTCAATTTCAAAATTTAAAATGAAACCAAACGAGACAATCAATGACATGTATTCACGGTTTCAAACTATTCACCATGCACTTATTGGCTTAGGACAAAAGTATTCTGATTTCGATGTTGTTTCAACAGTCCTACACTCTCTGACTAGTGAATGGGAAGGAAAAGTATTAGCAATTGAAGAAGCTAATGACCTTTCCGTCATGAAGCCAGATGAATTGATAGGAAATTTAATGTCCTATGAAGCAAATCTGCAGGCTAGAAAAGAACAGAAAGAAGAAAAGAAAAATGTAGCATTTCATGTTGAGAAAGATGAAAATGAATCAGATTCTGAAGATGAAGATTTGGCATTCATTGCGAAAGGATTCAAAAAATTCTTAAAATATCGAAAAGCCAGTCGTTACAATAAAAGGAAACCTGGATCAAATAAACCATCTTCATCTGCTATAGAATGTTTCAACTGTCACAAAAAGGGACACATGCAGAAAGATTGTCCAGAACAAAAGAAGAAGTCAGAAAATGACAAATTCAAATATAAGAAGGACAAATCTAAGAAACGAGCCTTCTCAGTAACATGGGATGATTCAGAATCATCTTCATCAGAAAGTGAAAGTGATTCAGAGAATGAACAAGCTAATGTGTGTTTTATGGCAACAGAAGATAAGGTACAAATTCCTACATTTGATGAATTACTTGATATTAATGCTGAATTAATAGTCAAATATAAAGACATAAAACGTCAATTAAAAGTAGTCAAAGCAGATTTAAGTAGAGCAGAGTTTGAACGAGATATGTTAAAAGATGAGAAGAAAATATTAGAAGAGGAACTTGAAAATATTCAAGAATCATCATCTAATGTTGACTCTCAAATATCTCTTTTGAGTCAAGAAATAGAAACTCAAAAAGAGAAAAATAATGCTCTCACTACTGAAAATCATGAGCTTAAAGCAAAAGTCAAAATTCTAGACCTAGAAAAAGCTAGCTTACAAACAAAGTTTGATGACATTACTCAAAATGTTTCTAATTTTAACAAAGGGCGAGAAAATTTGACAAAAATCATTGAAAGTTCACAATCTATTTCAGACAAACAAGGATTGGGATTTAACAAACAAGAAACCAAGAAACATCTTGGAAATAAAAGGAAAAAGAAAGTACAAAAAACTGAAGCTAAGAAAAATCTTAGTCTATTATATTCCAAACCAAAACTAGTTGTGAAATTTCAAAAGAAAAATGTCAAGACTATCAAAATATGGGTTCCTAAAACAAATAACAATTTGATTAGGAACAAATACATTCAGCAATTCTTGAATACTGTGCATTTTAATAATAATTATATATATAAAGGGGATACCGGACCCAAATGGGTTTGGACTCCTAAGACCTAACTCTTAGGACCCTATAAAAAGTGGGTACCATGGACTTAATTCTATTTTTTGCAGGTCCCACTTAAGAAAAGAGGAAAGTGGATATTGGACAGTGGTTGCTCAAAGCACATGACGGGAGACAAGAGTTTATTAACAAATATTACATATTCAGATGGTGGCTCCGTCACTTTTGGAGACAATTCAAAAGGCTATATCATCGGCAAAGGCGATGTGAGCAATTGCGGAACATACATATAAGGATTCAATGAGGGAGAGATCACATACTCAGGGGGAGATTCAGATTTGCAGATATATTGTCATCAATCAAAAAGGGGGAGAATGTTGAGTCACAAGTTTTATGAAAGTTTTGATTTCTGACAAATAAGGCGATCGACAAAACAAGGTCATTAGAGCTACATATGTTACTATAGATTGTAGATTGATTATTTGATATTTACTATAGATATATTAGTGATAAACTTGTTAAAATCTATCCTCAAATAATCATGCATTTTCAAGAAAATTAATATATATACAATTGGAATATAGTTGCACATTCAGTGTGCAACTTTACAGGGACCGGTCGACCGGTCACAATATAGGCGGTCGACTGTTCCTGCATAATTTGCACATTGAACGTGCACACATGCACATAACGTATATATATTTAAATTCCTGTCTACTGGTCACTTTTTAACCTGTCGACCGTTTTTAAACAGAAAGCAATTTTTCCAAAAGACACTTCTCTTCTCCAAAGGTTGCATCTCTTACCTTTCACCAAAGATCATATCTCTTAATGGCAAAGAGTTACAACCATTCTTATCTATATAAACTCATCCAATTCGTTGATTAAAGAACAATAATTTCATATATTCTTTTTAATCTAATCTCTGATCTTAATTTATATACTCCTGCATTCTAAAAAGCTCTCGATTATTTATTGAATCATTGAAACTATTTCATATCTTTTGATTCAATAAGTAATATACTTTCCTTAATCTTTTCAAAACATCATTCGCATACTTTGAGGATAAGATTATAGGAAGGGTGTACTGTTAGTGACAAATCCGTGTTTTCAAGAACACAAGTTGTCAACAACAATTGTATTTGTTCTTTTGTTGAAGTCCTCTGTGTTGTAAGAGGCAAGTGTTGAAGTCCTCAGTGTATTAGAGGCGTGAAATCCCGTTCGGCTGTTCGGGTGTTGTAAACCTGTTCCTCCGGGTGAAGCGAGGAAGTTAATAGTGAAAATCCAGATAGAAGTCTGGGACTGGACGTAGGACGGTGCTCCGAACCGGTATAAAAATCTCTGGTGTGATTTTTCTATTTTTTTATTTACTATGCTATTATCATCTATTTCCGCATTTGTATTGTAATCCATATTACACGATCCGTGTATACTATATTAGCACATATAATTGTATACACACCGCACTTTCAAACTGGACCTTCAGATCCGCAAGGCCCCATCACCAGGGAGGAGCTCTAGATGCTACTGCAAGAACTGACTCAAAGTCGCCAATAGCTTACCCAATAGATATGTGCCAACATGGAGTTAACCAATCGACTGAATTAGGAGAGACGAAGGAGATCTGGGAGGGATCAAGCTTCCTACTCATCCACTGAGAGCTCAGCGTGCTCTAATTACCATCATAGATCTACACATCCATAGTTGGATGGAAGCCATGCGCAAGCTCCCGGGCATCACTACACTCTGAACCTTGGACAAGCAGGAGCTGGTCCATCTACAAGTCACTAGGCTGGACCTTCCTCCGGGGAGGGGCAATTCCTTATCACACTATTGATAGCCGTGCTACTGCCGTCGCCATAGACTTGGAAGCTGACTATTGGAACCTTCTGAGCTGAACCTTCATCAACATAATCACACTCCTGAGCCCTATGTGCCCGAAGATTCGGAGCCAAGGAGGAAAGGCATGGACCGTTGACCGTGCTCGGCTCATCCTAGCATTGTCGAATCCGACCACACCTTGGCCTAGAACGCTAAGACTGTCCAGATGCCAGACATCCCGACCATGATCCGTCAAATGATTCGAGAAAGTCAGGGCCTCTCCAATGATGATTGGGGAATCTTTCGAAGTCAAACACCCTTCACTAATGATATCCTTTATGCTGAACTATCCCATTGATTTAGAATGCCAACTTTACCTATTTATGAGGGAAGTTCAAACCCTAACCAATGCATCTTAAAGTATGAATGGCTTATGAATGCCGCAGGAAATGGTAATGCGATCAAATGCAGAAGTTTTCGTATCTCCCTCGAGGGTATCGCAACCATGCGGCTTACTCGCCTACCGCCCTGATATGTTTCATGCTTTGATAAATTAGCTACGAAATTTGTCGAATAGTTTCATATGCACGCACAAGACCTGAGGATGTTAACATCTTATCCAGCGTCACTCTGGCTCTGGGAGAAATGCTTAGATGTTGTTTGGAAAGATTACATGTCGCTTGTGTGGAGATTAGTAACCCTAATGATAATTCCATATTGATGGCGCTAACTGAAGGGATCGATCCTGATTCCTAATTTGGAAACTGGTTGGCTAGGAAATCCCCACTTCGCTGGACCGTTTCGACCCTAAAGATGCCCAGTTCTTAAGAGGAGAAGATGCTAAACAATCAAGGAAGAAGGAAAATGCAGGGCCTAGTGTCGAAGGCATCCAAAGTAGCATTTCTATAAAACAGACCAGTGAGAGTTCTGAAAAGGTACAATTGAATATTCAGAACAAGCAGAGCCAGCAGAAAGGCAATGGAGGTCAAGGTAAGGAGAGAGACCAAAATCATGTACCAAGACACAGAGCTCCCATGTTTGACCAATATACTCCCCTGAATACATCCCTGGAGAATGTATACTTGCAGACCTGTTATATTGGCCAATATAAGAAGCCTTCTCCGAAACAGTCATTTGAAAGGCACAATACCAATGAGTGTCGCCATTTACAAGACATTATTGAGAAGTTAATCCAAGAGAGGAAGTTTGAACAATTTGTTCAGGCACCGCAGGCTGGAGGTGCGGGCCCATTAAACCAGAATCAAGTTCAAAATAAGGCTGGACCAATGGAATCTGTGTGTATCGATGGGAAGTTGGTTATTAACGTAGTTAGTGGTGGTCCTCATCCAGCTGATCTGAGCTGGAAGGAAATGGAGTCGTATGTGAGTTCTATTAGGCATGTGGACTTCGAATGTTGCAGTAATCTTAATGATGGGGCTTCGGCGAAACAACAAAAGACAATGACAAACGACATCATTTTTCAAGTTAGGGATGCCAATAGAGTCGAAGCCCCCACGATTGATCCACTAGTCATATCAGCTCAAGTAGATCTTGCTTGGATGAATAGGATCTTGTTAGATAGTGGAAGCTTCGTGAATATTCTTTTCAAATGAGCTTATGACCAAATGAAAATGGAAGCGGAAGATTTAAAACCATGCCAGTCTCGCATACATGGCTTTAACAGGAGTGCGACGATACCCACTAGGATGGTTGAGTTACCAGTGGAGTTGGGAATAGGAGATCGTTGAAGAGTCCAGATTCTACAATTTGTTGTGTTGGACATTGACTCCCTATAGAAAGCTTTCTTGAGCCGAACGGCTCTTGTTGGATTCAGGGCAGCCATTGCCCCATGGTGCTTAACTCTTAAGTTCCCCACAGACAACAGGGTTGGAGTTGTTCAGGGAGATCAGGCGGCTGGACGTGCCAGTTATATTCCTAAGCTATGGGAGGCACAACGAAAAGAGAAAGGAAAGGATGTAGAGGAATCTCTCTGTGTCCGTTTCAGTGAAGATTGACAACTAATGCCTGGGCCTAGGCCCAGGTGCCAAAGCCAGTTCCTAAAAGATCTTAACGCATTAGATGATGACAATGAGGAGGAAGTCAAAGACAGTCAGGCTTCCTCGGCAAAGCTGATGATCGATGTTCCGATCAATGATGACGACGACTCTAGAATTATAAAGGTCGGATCTCAGCTAAGCCAACAGAATGAGAAAGGAATTAGTTGAATTTCTCCATGCAAAACTCGATGTGTTTTCCTAGAAGCACTCAATCATGTGTGGGTTCTCGCTAGACATCACGAGCCATACATTGAATATTGATCGCGGCATGTCTCGATCAAGCAATAAAAGCGTGGTACGGATCCAGGGAGATCCACAGCCCTAAGAAAAGAGGTGGATAAACTCAAGTTGAATGGGTTTATTAGAGATTCATTATATCCAGCATCGGTATCCAACCTAGTGCTTGTCAGAAACCTAACTAGAAATGGAGAACTTGTATGGACTACTCAAATTTGAATAAATTTTGCCCTAAAGACAGTTTCCTACTTTCGAGAATTGACTAACTTGTAGACTCAATGGCTAGACACGAGCTCTTATACTTCATGGACACATACTCCGGCTACAGTCAGATACTGATGCACTTACCCGATCAAAATCACACCAGCTTTATTTCTGATTTGGGACTCTATAACTACAAAGTGATGTCGTTCAGACTCAAGAACACTGGAGCAACTTACCAACGGCTAGTCAACGGGTGTTCGCCAACTATATTAGGAAAACTATGGAGGAGTATGTGGATGATATGCTTGTAAAGTCGCGACTCTCCATCAATCATGTCAAAGACCTAGAAAAATGTTCAACATCCTCCAAGAGTACCGAATGAAGCTCAACTCATTGAAGTGTCACTATGGGGTCGCGTCTGGAAAGTTCCTTGGATTCATTGTCAATGGTCGAGGAAAGCCAATCCTGAAAAGATCTGGGCGATTGGGAATCTCAAGACTCCTAGAACTATAAAGCAAGTACAAAGCCTCAACGGGAAGGTGGCAGCTTTGAGCAGACTCATCATCAAATCCATCGACAAGTGCATTCCCTTCTTCGATCTGATTAGGAAAGGAAAGTGGAACTTTGAATGGATCGAGGAGTGTGAAGGCGTTTTTCGAGCACTGGATCAACACCTAGCTACGCCACCTATTCTGTCAAAGCCGAATGATCATGAGAGACTATACGTCTATCTGGTAGTTTCAGAAAATGCAATCAGTGTAGCATTAATTTGGGAGGAGGATTGGATACAACGACCGGTTTATTACATTAGTAAACGATTGATCAGGGAAGAGAGGAACTATCTGAAGTTGGAGAAGCTGGCTTATCGTCTTGTCATTGCCTCAAGAAAGCTCCATCCTTACTTTTAGGCCCATCAGATCACGGTCTGCATCGACCAGCCGTTATGGCAGGTCCTTTAAATGGCCTGAGACGTCTAATAGGTTACTTAAGTGGAACATCGAGTTGAGTCAGTTTGACATTACTTATACACCGAGGCGAGCTATCCAAGGACAAGTTCTGGGGAACTTCATTTCTGAGTTTACTATCCCAGAGGACTTTCCCGAAACCAGTGAATCTCCTAAATACATATGGAAGCTATACACGAATGGTGCATCAAACAACTATTGCTCAGGCACTGGAGTTGTACTTCAAACCCTAGAAGGTCGATCCGTATGTTATGCTTTAAAGTTTGATTTTCATGCAACCAATAACGAGGCTGAGTGTGAAGCTTTACTTGTCAAACTCGGACTCGCTAGAGACTTGAGAATTATTGTTGTGGAGATTTACTACAATTCGCAATTGGTCGTATGTCAAGTCTAGGAGGATACCAAGCTAAAGGCCAGAGGTTGGCTGCTTTTCTTGCTCAGGTCCAGGAAGTATTGAATCAATTCGATTATATGTCATCTATTGCATACCCCGAGAGCATAAACAGAAGGCCGATTCTCTGCCAAAACTGGCCAGCACCGGTGAAGCGCAGCAAATAGGACTAGTCCCCATTGAGACACTTACTTCTTCAAGTATCGATCAAATGAAGACCGACATGTTATATGAAGCCATACCCGAGAAGGAGTCATGGATGACCCCGTTCAGAGATTATCTTGAGCCTGGAACCCAGCCTGAGCGTAGGAGTGAGAAAAGACAAGTTCTACGGAAAGCTTATCAATTCATTATCTAGAATGGGGTCATGTATGGAAGAGGATACTCTATTCCTTTACTCCGGCGTATCGCCCACGACGAAATCAAATGAGTGTTACATGATGTGTACGAGAGAGAATGCGATGATCACACTAGGAGGCAAGCCCTTTCTAAGAAGATACTCCGATACGAATACTATGGACAATAGTGAATCATGATGCATTAGACTATGCCAAGAAGTGTGATAGATGTCAGGAACATTCTCAGATTCCTAGAGCCCTACTTACCAAAATTACTTAAATGGTCAATCCATGGTCGTTCCCTATATGAGGCATCGATATAATTGGGTCTCTTCCTCTGGCTAAAGGTAGCACGAAATACGCCATGTTGTAGTTGACTACTTTACCAAATGGCTGACCCCTTGCTACTATCACGACTAAGAAAGTAATCAACTTTGTAGCATGCAACATCATTTGTCTATTTCGCCTTCCATACACCATTCTCACCAACAGGAGAGCCCAATTCGATAGTGTCGAATACAAGAAATTCTATCAACAATTTCACGTTCAAAAAAGTTCTCAGTAGTTGCTCACCCTCAAGCGAATGGACATATCGAAGCTATTAACAAACTTATCAAATCAATTCTTAAAAAATGACTAGAAAAGGCTGGAGGCTAATGGGTCGATGAGCTTCCCATGGCCCTATGGGCATATCGAACTACCCACAAGTCCGAGATCGTCCATACTCCATTTTCACTTTCCTATGGCTCAGAAGCTATCATTTTGGTCAAATAGGAAGTACCTTCTCATCGTGTGACTTAATATGATCCGAAGAAATTTTTATATTGATTGCTGAATCTCTGGACTTATTAGATGAGAAGCATGAAGAGGTTGATTGAGGGCAGCCAGGCATTGGAGTCGAGTCACTCGATTATACAATGCTCAAGTCCAACGCAGAACTTTTGAACTTGGCGATCTCGTGCTTAAGAGAGTTTGTTCGGTCGCTTATTACATGAAGCCTACGTGGGAAGGACCGTATGTTATTGAATAAAGATTCGAAGATGGAGCATCCAAATTATCGATTGTTGATGGTCTCACTTTGCCGAGTGCTTCGAATAGCAAGAGCCTTCGCCGCTACTGCACATAATAGGCTTTATTTATTCATTTAGTCTACTTTTCATTTGCAATTTGTTTATGCTTTTCAAAATTTGAACACGTAATAAGGCAACTGACTTTGCCGTACTTTCTTATTTCAGCAATAAAATGCAAGCCCGTCAAGCCAAAGCGGCAATTCTTGAAATGCATCTTGTGACCATCACAATGCAGGAAGAGAAAATTTCATCCTATGGTGGGACTTATTCAAATAGGGAGTGACTGTGATACGACTAGTCACTCGCTAAGTGAAACGCTGAGCATGTGGGCAAGCAAGTACACTAAAACCAAGCAGGATTGAAACACGACAGTCCTCTAACAAATTCTAGTTCTCGGACTTCTAAATCCAAGCTTGAGGAGGATTGATCCATCCATCTATGATTTCGCTTGTCAAATCAAGATGGATGTGATACGACCATCCACAACTTTGATCAACTCCTTGTTCCCAGAGTGCGAACTAGATCCAAATGCCTAAAAAAATGTGACTGACCATCTATCGGCCAACTTTAGATTCCTGGAGTTCGAACTGGAGTATAAACCTAATCGGTTGTGACTGACCACCTACCAACTCACTCTAGCCCTGAGAGTGCGGACTGGATTATAAACATTAAAATAGGTGTGACCGACCACCCATCAACCAACTCCAAATTCCCGAAGTGTGAACTGGAGTATAAAAATTAACTAACTCTAAGTCCCTAATGCGCGGACTGGAGTATAAACACAAATTGGGTATGACTTACCACCCACAAATCAATCTAAGTTCCAAGAGTGTGGATGTAATTCTAAACATTAAATGGGTGTAACTGACCGCTCGTAAAATAAATTAAGTCCCTGGAGTGTGGACATATCTTTAAACATTAAATGGGTGTGACTGACCGCCCGTAAAATAAATTAAATCCCTCGAGTGCGGACATATCTTTAAACATTAAACGGGTGTGACTGACCACCCGTAATATAAATTAAGTCCTCGGAGTATGAACATATCTTTAAACATTAAACGGGTGTGGCTGACCACACATAAAACAACTTAAATCCCCGAAGCGTGGACATATCTTTAAACATTAAGAAGGCGTGACCGACCGCCAGCATACAAATTCAATCCCCAAAGTGTGGATGCGATTACCAATAAATGAGCGGGTGTGATCCGACCACTCGCACTCATCTCACTTTGACTTAGTTTCGACTATGTTAAATTAAGATTGTTGAAGACGGAAAACAACTATCTCACAGCCACTTTAATTCATCCCCAGGATTGGAGGCATAACTCGAGCACCGGCTACTGATCGAGATA
This sequence comes from Allium cepa, assembly GCA_030765085.1. Lineage (NCBI taxonomy): Eukaryota > Viridiplantae > Streptophyta > Magnoliopsida > Asparagales > Amaryllidaceae > Allium > Allium cepa. The sequence continues at coordinate 950,971,785 of CM060941.1, read as the reverse complement.
GTACAACAATAGGACTCGACTTGATGTTTGGTTACGGCTCATATCCATGACTCCGGGACTTAACAACCGAACACAAGTCTATCTAGAGATTAAAGCTTCATAAGTACATTGAGTAGAAATTCAAGTACCGAAGCACTTAATCAAATAAACTCAGAATTATGCTGGAAACAAAAGAAGATCTTATTTCATCTATTCCTTGGAAACAAAATAAGTACAAAAAGAAACTTGTTCTAATAATTCCTATAAGCAGGGGTCGAACCCACATCTATACACGGCCTATAGAAAACAAAATGAAGTCCCATTCTACCTATCTACTAAAAGAAGAGACAAAAGAGCACGCGTACTCCCTCGACTTCTTCTTCTTCCTCTTCTTCGGAGAACGGAACAAGAATTAAATGCTCAACTGGTGACAATTACAACAATGAACAACAGATCGCTACCACTCGACACTCGATTACAATAATGCACTTTACAATCATTGCCAGTTAACAATTCAATATTTATATTACCGAGAATGAATCAAAGGTTACATCTTTTGACGAAAAGGCAACGATTGTTCAACAAATCAAATAAAACTTTTTTAGACTGAAGATTGCAGTTTTTCATAGCACATCATGTTCTCACAAGATGTACTTTGGAGGGCAAATGTTGTTCCACCTTTTGGCAAGGCCATGACATCAATAAATTAACTAGAAACCAAAGAAAGTTCGTCTTGAAGATCGGTTACGCATAGGTCCACTATAGATACTGGAAAGTTTTTCCCAAGTCCGAATCGAGCTACAATACAAAGCTACAAAAGCTAGCGTTCCGAATTTCAAGTCAATCGGAATTCGTATGCCTAAGATATGGATCGATCAAAATCAAGAAAGCCAACCACATTCGTATCTGTACAGTTCCATATCCATCCCTTCAAAATACCTCCTTCGTATCCATCAAGTGGTTATCATTTCGTATTCATTATGCCTTCATTACTTTGTATCCACCTCGCTTCTCCGTTTCGTGTCCATCACATGTACTTCGTTTCATACTTATCAACTAAAGCCGCTTTGTGTCGATTCCATCTACATATTTCGTACCGATTAACCAACTATTGATATGAACAAGCCATCTAATGGTCGATACGAGGTAACATCTCCTATCAATATGGAATGTGGTTGAGGGAAATGATACAAATGGGATAATTTGGAACGATACGAAAAAGATTGCCTCTGATCGATACGAAGAACATGGGAATACATCGATACAAACTGCATGAATTCGTATCGATACGGAGTAGTTACAAACTGTCGGTATGAACAAGACACGTTCAAGAGGAAGACTCGGTCACTCGGCATGAAAAATGGGTTGATCCTACAATATAGCACCACGTCATCTGATCGACACATGGTAACCATTGATACGAACAAGAGTGATACGAATTGTATCGATACGAGCTTGGTAGTACAGTGCAAACTTGTATCGATCATGACTCAAAATCTACAAGTCCAAATACCAACAAATTTTCACAAGATCTTGTGTACTGCCTCAAGAATGTTCATGATTGATCTAGGCCGAAAACGACCAAATTTGGATCGATAAGAATTTCATGCATATCGATCATGGATCGATTTTAAACGTCCAGGGATTGATCACGTGGGTCCACCCACAAGGGAGAAGGAGTCCTCGTAAGTTTGAGATAGATATTCTCAGCCTACACCAATAAATAGCAATCCAAGGCATTTAGAAAATGGACTGGAAACTCTGGAACACCAATAATCTGCTGAAATCTTTATTGTACCTTGAGTGTTCTGATGCAAAAAATTGTAATCAGAGAGAGTTATTAATAAATAACAAACTTTCTATAGTGGACGTAGGCTACAATGTTGAACCACTCTAAACTTTGTGTTTTCATACTTCTGTGTTTGTCTGTTTTTGGTGTGTTTGTTAGATCTACCTCATTTTCCATTTATATTCTTCACTTTAATCTCTTCAAACATGCCCGAAGAGTGTTGTGTCAAATTTTGGTACAAATAACCACCACTAAAGGAAGTGCCCGACCCAATACGAGGAGGACCCATGGTCAGGCTCAAGCTGAAACTGTTGGTGTTGGAGTCGCACTAGTAGAAATGGGGGCTATGTATCTGTTTTTCGTAAACATGATGCGAACAGGGATTATCATTGGGGTCATTGGAAGAAACGCTGAAGGAGGAGGTCAGGAGGCTCCAGTGGTCAATCACTATGCTAATTTGAGTAGAGACTATGCCAAGCTTGGAGGGAAGCCATTTATCAGGACCGAAAATGCTATAGAAGTAGAAAACTGATTGTTACACTGTGAGAGGATTTTCGCTGACTTGGGGCTCAATGACGAGTGGAAGAGGAGGCTCGCTTCAAGGCAACTTCAAGGGGTAGCCTTATTTTGGTGGAATAGTGTGACTGTAGGTGTGGATGAAGAGGCGATGACATGGGAAAAGTTTAAAAGGAGGTTTCAGGAGAGATTCATGTCGATGATGGCACAATATGTTTTGATCAAAAAATTTGCTAAGCTGGAGCAGAGAGAAATGTTAGTTCTGGACTATGCCAGTAGGTTCGAAGAGTTGGCCAGATATGGTTATGCTACTATTGACATAGTAATGAAAAAGAATGAGAAGTTTATTAGAGGTTTGAAGCTGAAGTTGGCAAGGGCTACTCTACCTCATATTAGTGACCCTTGTGATATGGTTGTAGAGATGTCCTTGAGACATGAAGAGATGCTTGCTATTCAAGAAAAGAATAAGGCTAAGGAAGTCTAGTGGGATAGAATCAAAAGAGGAATTTTTCCACAAGAAAGGTGGTTAGAAAGACTGGGTGGCAGAGAAAGGAAAGGCTGAGGTGATTTTTTATAAGTGTGATAAGAAGGGTCATTATGCTCACGAGTTCCGAACAACAAGGGGAAGAAGGCGGCAAACAAGAAGAATGTGAAGTGCTTTAATTGTGATCAAGTGTTACATTGTAATAACCAGTGTCCAAAGCCAATCAAGGCGGACAAAGGAAAGGTTTTGTTGTTGGATCACCAACTAAGCCTACTACAGCTGATAAAAGAAAGACTGTGATAGAAGGTAAGTTTTTGATTTAGAGTATACAATTTAGGATACTATTTGATACCGGCACATCGCATTCATTTATATCTCAGTGTTTGGTTGATGGGTTATGCATAAAACCCACATACCTTGCTGCTTCCTTAAGGGTTGCGAATCCAATATGAGGTATGTAACTCTAGGGATGAAAGGTAACAAGTTTGAACTTGATTTGTTAGGTCATAAGTTTGCATGCAGTCTGTATGTTTTTGATTTCGTAGATTTCAGAATCATTTGGGTATCGATTGGTTAAGAAGGTATGAGTCTAGGATATTTTGTCAAGATGGGAAGATATCACTAAGACACCCTAATAGTCATAACTGAATTATTTTCTCAATGAAGAATTCAGACCGAGGTAGTTGTGGTTTGTTAAGTGCAATGGAAGTGGAAGAAGAACGGCGTCGGGTTCGAATGGCAAAAGAGTTTGTAGATGTCTTTGAGCCTGTCATAGGACTACCACCAAAACGAGCTATCGAGTTTTGGATAGATCTTGTGCCATGGGCTAAACTTGTGACTAAACCATCTAGTAGATGACACCTACTAAGGTGGAGGAATTGAGGTGCAGCTAGTGGATCTAGAAGGAAGGAATTTTATTAGACCAAGTAGTTTGCCTTGTGGAGCGGCTGCGATATTCGTGAAGAAGCCAGATAGATCATTGAGGATGTGTATCGACTATCATAAGTTGAACGAAAGGACGATAAAGAATAAGTATCCTTTGTTAAGAATAGATTATTTTTTCGATTAGTTGAGTAGAGCCAGAGTATTTTCCTAGTTGGATTTAGTGACAGGTTTCCACCAATTAAGAGTGGCAAATGGTAGTTTCCTTTGATAGCATTTCGGACTAGTATGGTTCATATAAGTGGTTAGTAATGCCATTTGAATTAACAAACGCACCTGCTTTCTTCGTGGATTTGATGAACCAAGTCTTCCGAGAGTATTTGGATAGATTCGTACTGGTGTTTATAGATGATATTTTGGTATGCTCTAAGGATGAGAGATGGCATGAAGTTCATCTTAGAGTTGTGCTTGAGATGCTGAGGCAACATCAACTGAAGGCGAAGTTTTCCAAGTGTCATTTTTAGAAGAAAGTGGTTAAGTTTCTTGGTCACATGGTTTCAGAGAAGGGCTTGTCAGTTGATCCAGATGAGATCGAAGCTGTGAACAATTAGAAGAGACTAGAGATGGTGACTGTGGTTAGAAGTTTTCTTGGACTTGCTGGCTATTATCGGAGATTTATTAAGAATTTTTCGTGGATATCAGTGCCTTTGACTAAACTTGCCAGGAAGGAGGTGAAGTTTGTTTAGTCTTACAAATGTGAGGAAGCATTCCTTAAGTTAAAGCATTTGTTGACTAATGAACTAGTGTTAGTAGTTTCAGACAGAAATTAAGGGTTGGTGGTGTATACTGATGCATGTGGAACTGGATTGGGAACTGTGTTGATGCAGAAGGGTAAAGTGATTACCTACGCTTCACGACAGCTTAGACCGCATGTGGGTAAGATATCCTACTCATGATTTGGAGTTGGCTATGGTGATCTTTGCATTGTAGATTTGAAGACATTATCTCTTAGGGGGGAGATTTGAGCTATACATAGATCATAAGTCTTTAAGATACATGTACACTCAGAAGGAGTTGAATATGAGATAGTAGTGGTGGCTATTGTTTTTGGTTGCTTATGATTTTGGTATAGAATATACCCCAGGAAAAGGTAATAAAATAGAAGATGCTCTTAGCAAAAGACACTAGAACATGGTGTTGGCTATGTTGGTAGAATGAAAGGATCTAGAAGCTTTGGGTAGTCATGGGGTGCAGTTAAGATTGACTGCTAGTTCTAGTCAGAGTACTGGCATGTTGTCATATTTAGAAGTTTGACCAGCGTTGATAGAGAGAACTACTTCTAAGCAGAAGGAGGATACATTCTTGTCCAAGAAGATTAGAAGCTTGAGATTGGGATTGAGATCAATGATTTTGAAAGATTTTTGTCTTGACCAAAGAGGATGGTTGAGAAAGAAGGGACAATTATGCATTCCAAATGTTGAGAACTTAAGGAAAGAAGTTCTTGGGGAATGTCATCGATCCAATTTTACGATTCATCTTGGAGGGACCAAGATGTATCAAGATATGAAGAGGAGTTTCTATTGTGAAGGTATGAAGAGGGATGTTGGTTTGTGGGTTAGGCAATAAGCAAACTGTCCATAAGTGAAAGCCGAACATCGGAAGCCAAGTGGGTTGCTTCAGCCTTTAGAGATTCCAGTTTAGAAATGGGATTCGAAATCCATAGGTTTTATAGATGGGTTTCCAAGGTTAAACAGAGGAAATGAAAGTATATGGGTCATAATGGATAGGTTGACCAAAAGTTCCCATTTCATTCCAGTGAAGTCAACCAGGACGACACCTGTTTTTGCAAAGTTGTTCATGAAGAATATAGTTAGAATTTATGGACTTCCTACTAGCATAGTTAGCTACAGAGATGCTTTATTCACTAGTGAATTTTGGATGAGTCTACAGGATGTGTTCGGCACCGAGCTCAAGATCAATACTGCACATCACCTCAGATGGATGGGCAGACAGAGAGAGTCAATAAGGTACTCGAGGATTTGTTGAGAGCTTGTATGTTGGACTTTGGTGGATTTTGGGAGGATTACCTACATTTGGTTGAATTTTCCTACATTTTTTGGGACACTAGATTCATCATGGAGATGATATATTAAGTGGTAGAGTTTGAGGAGATGAAGCGGTACCAGATCGATCGTGATGGTTGGCTCCGTAAGGATAGGAGATTGTTTGTTCCTGATGTCGAAAGGTTGAGAGATGAGGCACTATGCAAGTGCTATCATTCGAGATTGACTCTATAACCCGACGACAATAAAATGTTATGCTATATGAGGAAGCCATTATATTGGGAAGGGATAAAGAAGGACATTGGAGCATTTATCTCGAAGTGCATGAACTTTCAGTTTGTAAAGGCAGAGCATAAAAAGCCGAGTTGTCTGCTATAACCATTCAAGATTCCCAATTGGAAACGAGAACAAATTTCAATGGATTTCATTGATGGATTGCCAAGGACCAGAGGAGAGTACGATAGCATTTGGGTCTTAGTTGACCGATTAACTAGAGTGCGAGATTTATAATTGTCAAGTCTAGAAGAACGACATTCAAATTGATCAAGTTGTATGTGAAATGGATTGTGTGATTCCATGGTATGTGGAAAAGCACTGTGAGGTACCGAGACCCTTTTTCACTAGGGAATTTTGGAAGAGCTTACAAGAGGTGTTGGGGATCGAGTTGCATCTCGATACAGCTTATCACACCTAACAGATGGGAAATCCGAATGGATGAACAGTATTCTAGAGGATCTCTTACTTATTTGCATGCTCGATTTCGATGGCTCGTGGGATGATAATCAAAACTTAGTAGAGCTCGCATACAACAACTGCAAATAGGCTAGCATATTTATGGCACCATTTGAGTTGTTATATGTCTGACCGTGCAAATTGCTCCTTCATGTTAGTGGGAAGCGAGGGAGAAGCTGAAACTTTGGCCAGATATTATTAGAGAGACTTCAAAAAGATCGAGATCATTCAACAACATATAGAAGCTGCTCAGGATAGACAGAAGAGTTACGCTGATAGGAGGAGACATGATTTAGTATTCTCCCTCAGCAATATGGTATTAAGATCTCTCCATTAAAGAATATTGTTCGATTAAGTACTAAAGGGAAGTTGGCACCAAGATTCATTGGTCCTTTTCCGATAATGGAAAGGGTCGGAACCTAGCCTATAGAGTCAACTTACCTTAGAATATAGTAGATGTGCACAATGTGTTCCATATATTTCACTTGCGGAAGTTTGTGCACGACTCAAGCATGTTAGTTCAATCAGATCATCTTGTTGATATCAAGATTGAACAAGAAGCATTGAGACCTCATTGCTTATTCATATCGTCATACATGAAGTGAAGCATCTTCGAAGGAAGATGATAGAGTTAATGAAACTTTAGCGTAATGAGAACGAAGGCGATTGTACTCGGAAGACAGAGGATAGCATGAGAATCGCTTAACTGGAGCTCTTTACCTGTTAAAACTTCTGTTTATTGCATTTACTTTCACTTTCGATATCATATAGCGTAGTTTAATATTCTACATGCTAGGGTAGGAGTAGATATCACTTATTGCTTTTGTGTGCATATTTTTTAATATGTTTAGTCATGGATGATAGGCATGTGGGGTAGCTATGTTTGATTTTACCTTATTGTATTGGGCACTTCGGGGGTGAAATTCCTAAAGGGGAAGGGTACAATGGCTTGTATTTTATGTATCAAAGGATCGTAAAATATTATTTTTAAATTCATATGAGGTCACATGAGTCTAAAATTTTGGAAAATGCCTGTTAGCAACATTTTCTATCTTTAGAATTTTTCTACATGATTTTACCCCCAAAAATGTGTATCATCCATAACTTTTGATAGAAGCCGAATCAGAATTCGAAACCACTTTCATTGGAAAGATACGATGGTTTCTCTTTTAGTAAAGTGGTCATAATAATGATTTGGACATCCTGGCTAAGAGATATGGTTGTTTAAGGATTGGTAGTTTTTGGAATAGCTAGTAGGTAATTAGTGAATTTGGGGGCAAGGCCATTAGCCCATTTCAGATTTAGAGGCTATAATAGGCTGAACCATCTTTTTCAAATCACTTTTACACCTCCCATAAATCTAAGCCTCTATTAACCCATTCTTCATCCAAGACCTCTTTTCTCCTCCAAATCAAGTCTAAATCATAGATTATTGATTGATTCGTAAGATGGTTCATTAATTATCTACAAATCTACTTTTTGAGAGAAGCAAAATTACATCTTTACTATTCATTTTTAAATCTACTTCGATTTGAGTGCAAATCTTTAGTTTTGTGGGTTTTGGTCAGTGGTTTATCATCTCTCACCTTATTATATACATATGTATAGGTTTTGACATGTTTTGAATTCATTTTTAAAGTTAAATTCAGTTTTAACGCTATTTTAATACCCAACCTGCAATAAAAACGTGAATAAATGGATTTTTGGTATTTTAAACATGTCATTGGGATATGTGATTGCCTTGATAGATTTTAGGCTATGTTGTATACACCTTTGATGATGATTTCTACGGTTGATTGTGTGATTTACATTTTTGAACGTTGTTTGATGCATGTATGGTGTTTTTTGTATGCTTGTATGGTTGACAACACTCATTGGAGCAAACTAGAGATAAGAATCATAGAGACGGGCTTCAATGGATTGGCTCTAGGGCATTTGAAGTCATATCATTGCATAGGCAATGCATGAGGGTCGAAGAATTTAGCATTGCAATGGAATTGGTGTGATGTTGAAGTGCTAAAGGAGCTGTAGGATTTTGTTTTGGCGTACTCGGTTCGGCATTGTGTGGTTTGGCCAAGGTGTTGGGTCGATAATGGGATGGTGCGGTGGGCGAGCAAGGAAGTAAGTTCGGTGGAGGGGTCGGACTGGTGGCCGAAAACGGTTCGGTGCTAAACTGGTTTGGTGGCTAGTCGAGGTGGCCTATTTGGTGGTATGATAGAGTGATAAAAGGATAGGGATGGCTATTTGGTGGATATTGGCTCGGTGGATGGGTTAGCTCGGTAAGATGAGGTCCAAACATAAAATGTGGTTCTATTACAGGGAAATTCCAAACAAAAAATATGGTTCAATAGGTTGCATGGGTTCAAATATAGGAGGGTGCTGAACAAAATAAGGGGCAAAGCTCTTGAGATGTTAGCTTTGTGACATGACATGGGGTTGCTTGGAGGTGTTGGGAGTCGGTTTGGGGTAAGGATGGATGACCACATGATGGCTTTACATGACTTTGTGATGGCTACCAATGAAGTATGACGACTTCGATGACTCAATATGGTTAGTGACTATAGCATCCGATGATGGACTGAAAGGCCAAGTTCTATGTAATAGCTTATATAGTAGAACATGAGGTTGCGATGCTTGTGAGTAGAACAAGATAGTTATTTAGTACCTAGGGTAGTTTGTGTGTACCCATGTGTTGGACGTCTGCGTATGTCCAGTCCTTAGCCATCCGTGTAGGCAAGAGTTAAGCATCTATGGGGAAGTTCTACTATTGGTATGTATGCTAAGGGGTGGATGGATAACTATATGGTTGTGCTACTCATTAATGGGATAGGGTAGTCTGTGTGTACCCATATTTTGGGCATCTACATGTATATAGTCCCTAGCCATTTGTATCGACAATGAGTTAAGCATCCGAGGGAGATATTGTATATCTAAAGCACTTAGTGAGAGATGCAAGGCTGTGTGATTGCTACTATGATTGTTGTGTGCTTAAGATGCTATGTGATACTCATATACCCTATATTTTGCATTTGTGATTGTAATCTAGCATACACTATGTTTGGGTGCTAACTCTTTAGGTGTAGGGACAGGTCAGGTATGGTTATTCATACCTTATACCCCATTTACTATATACAGTTTTTTATAGTATTTTGAGATGATGTATTTCTCATAATAGACTATGTCCTAATTTGAGGTTTTATGATTTGCTTCTTATTATCTCGTGTACTCTTAAATGAGTGGATTAGGGATAATGGGTCTAGATAACGCAGGGAGCTGTACAGAGTATGAGTAGAAGGCTATGCTTTTATATTTTTGCATCGGGAGCTTACTATAACTTATATTCCGCCTTGCAACACTGTAGAGACGCTCCAATTGTTAAAAAGGTTTTTTATTAACATCCCAAAGCAATGTTAATGAAGATGGATAATATTTTGTATGAGTGGTGAGAGTGAATCCCTTAGGAATCGCCTTCCAATTTAGTATTATTTACTATTCCTCAAGTCAAACCTTTTGACGTCGTCAAAAGGTATGGACTCTGGTTTAAGTGATCTTTCGCCACTGATAACCTAGTGTGAGATCTCCTTCGAGAGCCATCCTTTCGATCGGATTGATATTCCCTGATTTAAATCTCTTGAAGGTAGGTTTCCACCTTGTCAAAAGCTTGGATGTTAATTTCTCTTAAGTTTAGGCTAGTAGTCTTATACTTCAATGGATTTCGAGTAGGCTTCGACCTTGTTGAAAGCTATGAGAATGACTTCCTTTGGATTGAATCTATAAGCCCAAGTTTTTGATATATAGAGAATAGATTTCAACCTTGTCGAAAGCTCTAGATCTTAGAGTTGATGGCTCTGGAAGGTTATAGAAGATGTTAGTATCAGAAGAGGTCCGACTTTGTTGGTAGGTTCCTTTCGATGGAGTTAAAAATAAAATATAAAATTTATTCCAACAAAAACTTTTGTAAACAGTAAAGAGATCAACAATGCACAAGACTTCACTTTTTCCTCTAAAGAAATTTTATTCCATTAAATCCCCAAATGTTCGCCTAATTATGGTTAAAATGCTTTGTTAAAGAAAATACAAGTTTGGAATGAGAGAAATCGGATCCCCAAAACGTGACCCTTGGGTCTTATTTATAGATGAAGGCAGCTTCCTCTCCGTGCCCTTGCTTTTGACAACGTCGGAAGGTCCTCATTTCATATGCTATTGTAAACCTTTCGACCTGGTCGAAAGATATGCCTCCTTTCAACGTTGTCGAAAGGTGTTCCTTTGTATGATGTTTAAACCTTTTGACTTGGCCGAAAGCTTTGCCTCCTCTCAACGTTGTCAAAAGGTGTACATTTTAATGTTGTCGAAAGCTACGCTTCCCTTCAATGTTTTCGAATGTTATACTCCCCATCAATGTTGTCTAAGACTATGTTCCCCTTCAATGTTGTCGAAGGTATGTTCCCCTTCAATGTTGTCGAAAGGTGTCCTTGTTCTTCTTGTCATGCTCTAGCAGATTCTTCATTTTCTCTTAACCTTTTGACCTTGTCGAAAGCCATGCCTTCCTTTCGACATTGTCGAAAGGCCTTTTATTATTCTTCCGCCTTTGATTGAGTATTGCTTTCTTCATGGCACCTTTTGACATTATCGAAAGGTGTCCTAAGTGGATCTTTGACTGGTTCAAAAGTCTTACTATACCTTTCAAAGGGGTTGTTCTTGTCAATGCTTTTCTTTCAAATAGTTCAAATAAAGGCAAAACCTTTGGTGTCGAAAGGTTTGGCACATATGCAAGTAGATGTTCCATTTGTCTTTGAAAGATGTTGCTTTGACTCAATCGAAAGATCTCCTTCGAAGGGTTGAATTTCTTGGAGTTGTGAGGAAGGACTTTCTAACACCTTCGAAAGGTATTGAAGTCGCTAACTTTGATGGCAACATCTCTACAACTCCTTCGAAAGCTTTGGTCTTAACTCTTCTCCCTTAGTCTTTGTATAAGGACCTTTTAACTTAGTCGAAAGGTGAATTTTTAGGAGTAACATTTGCCCCTTCCCCTTGCGAAGGGATGCTCTTGACTTTCCAAGTCATCATTATTGAACCCTAAAAATTTCCCGCCTTTGTGCCTTCACGCTTAGTTCTGGGTCGTCCATTCAAATCTCATCTAATGAGTGATAAGTTTAGGAGACTTTTCTTATATAATACGCTCTTCTTCTTCTTCTATTCTTCCTGCAACTAAAATTTTAAACGAAAGTAAAAGAATTCTAAATACCTTCAAACTTCCATCTCACTTCCAGAAATCAAAATCACTAGCAAATCCAACACGTAAGTTTTAAATTTAATTCTATTTGATTAACTTCAATCGAACTCCATTCCTCATATTTTAAAAATCGAAATTCATTTTTTAAATCATTCAAAATTTGATTTTTCTGAAGGCAGGTTCCAATTGATTTACTGGAAAGATTTCTTTAATCTTATTTCAAGGAATTTTAAAGTTTTAATATTATTATTTACTTTACTTGTTTGTGGTTTTAAAATTTACAGTGGATGATTCTTGGACCAATTTCCTTAGTGGGTTTGGATTTTTTTAAAAAAGAAAATTCAGCCTTAATCCACCATTTGTTTACCTAGATTTTTAATTTATTAATTACTTCAATGGCTTTTGAAATAGAATAAGATTAGTTTCAGTTTGAACCCATTTTGTTAATAGATTTGATTTACTTGTTTGTTAAGAAAATTTTGAAACTTGGATTTACAATTGGGTTTGGGGTTAGTTAAACCAGATTCAGTTACCCGAAAACTTTTCGTGTATAGATGATAAATTTGGCGGCACAAAATGACCTTCTTACCACTTCAAAAGAGATTAAGGTGGAAATATTAGATTTTATTTCTCAGCCCTTTTCGATGGGGTCAAAAGGTGTTATGGTGCCAATTTGATCAACGTTGTTGAAAGGATACATAGCTAAGTGGAGTGGATTTATCCCTTCGACAACAAGCCTCGAAACCTTCCAGACCTTTCATCAATTACCTTTCGACAACTTCAAAATTCCTTAACCCCAGAGTTGTCTTTTCCCATCTTTGTCGAAACGTCTAAAGCATATATGAATTTAACTTGAAACCTTTCGACTTCAATGGGTAGACTAGGTTTCGATAACATTGACCAGTCCTTTCGACAATGTCGACAACATTGACCAGATCTTTCAACAATGTCAACATATTAATATTTTTACTCAAGAATTCTAAGTTATTGGTTTCGATAATGTGGAAAGTTCTCATTACTTAGCTTTATGTTACACTTGTAGTGTGTACAGGCTCCCATAGAACTTTCGACATTGTCGAAAAGGGTTAAATGGATTAATGTTATGTCTCATCCTTTCGTCCTTGTTGATACCTTAAGGAATATATATTACTATTTTATTATTTAGGTTTTCACAATGTTGAGATATACTAGTTCAAAGTTGACGCTATTGTCCTTTCGACTTTGGCGAAAGCTTAAGCTATTTGGTTTCCGACTTAGACTATTTGCACAATCTTAATGTTCTATGTCTGTTTTCATGTTTAAATTATCTAAGTACATTTCTTTGTTTTAATTCTCGAATGCATTTTAAATTCATAACCAATCAAAGATTTTAACTAAAACGTTTTCACTTTGTAGGATCATGAACCCTCCTAAGAAAGTTCAAGCCATTTTAAAGCATTCTACCATTGCATCTTAGAATGAAGTTAATGTTATCCTTAGGGATTTTGGTATTACTGGAATTGAAGCTATCCCTCCCTAGGAAACCGACACCACCGACAACCCTCCTGAAGGGTATTTTGCTTACACTGCCATTTATATATGACGTTACATATTCTTACCTTTTCTAGACTTTTTATCTTCGTATCTGTCTTATGTCGGAATTGTCCCGATCCAACTATCTCTAAACATCTACACTAAACTCATGTCTTTAGAGATGTTAGCACTGGAATCTGGCTCCCCTTTTTCAGTGCTAAAGTGCTACATTTCTTAACCAGGTTGGCAAGGCTGAGCAATCTCAATAATCAAATATACAAAGTCAATCGCTACAAGAAATTAATATCAGATAGGGTCAACAAATTCAGCGACTGGGAGAACCAGTTCTTTTTTGTCAAATGTTTTGCTAATATTTGCGGGACTTTTGCCTCTCCCCATAAGTCTGGCTTGTGTTGTCTTTCCCCTACTTTATGTTTTTGTTAACTAATCTCGTATTTATCAGGTGTCTCTTCGAAGAAGCTTAATGAGGTAAACATGAGGACAACTTGTTCTCTAACTGTGGCTTCAAAAATAGATTGGAAGGAGACTGACGCTTCTTACTCCCTCCAACTTAAGTAAGCACTCGCTGCTGCTACTGGGCCATAGGATCTTAGGGACTCCTCCCTTTGTCTTGCACACTTCGCATGGAAAACGCTTCCTCCCCCTGGGAGATGCCGAACACTTCTCTCCAATGTCACCAATTCGTGTCGATCCTGCTGGTACATAATTGGTCTAGTATTTTCTTTTTGTCCCTGGCATTCTTTTAATTATTTTGACTTACTTTACATTTGCTCGAATTTTTTTCAGCTTCATGTCAAGCTATAGTGTCGTCTAGCGGCGCTGTCCCTTCTCCATCAACTTCTGGAGTGACATCAATCATGGCAGCCTTTGCCAAATCCAAGAAAATTTTTAAAAGAAAACTAATGGAGTATCCTCAAGGAGCACCCTCCGAGAATGTGGCTAAAATTATTGATGTGGAGTAAGAAGAAAAGCGCCTATCTCCTGAACAAGCCCCAAAGAGCCCCATTGTTGAAGCCTCTATAGATAAACCAGAGCAAACTCCGCCTATTCTCGAACCTTTTTCTTCCATATCAATTTCTGATTCTCCAGCTGCAGTTAAGAAAATGCGGCTAGCTTTATTAATAACTCCTCCCATGAAACAAATTCCTCCGAAGTCATCATCTCCTACTCCTCCATCTACAAGTTGTGAAGAAATTATTGAGCTCATCTTGCATTCTGAATCTCTTCTTCTTGTCAACCCTCTTTCACTCTAGGCTTGGCAGACAATTATCGCTCTCTGATGGATTAACAAATGTTGGTAAGCTCTTACTCAATTGAACTTATCACTATTGGTTCTTTGTATTCACCAACTTGTGCTACACTTCTCGCTCCAAATTTCTAGGAGTTGGATAGCTTTGAATGAACATGTTTCAAAGTCCTTGACTAGATCCTCTAAGCTACAGGATGAAAATTTCGAGCTTAAACATCAAGTATCTTCCTTGACCGCTGCCTCCACAGAGCTGGAGCGATTAAAGGCTTCCCTTGCCATGGTCCAAGCTGATTTAGAGGCAGGGAAACAGGCCCATCAACTTACCAATGATGAAAAACTTTCCATGGAGCTTACTCTGAAAGATACAGAAGATGAAAAAGCTTTCCCGGTTGCTAAGAACTCTTAAATTCAAGAAGACTAGGGCTTCACTCAAACTTGCTGTTCACACCCTCTCTAATGTCAACGAGCAAGTATCTCAATTTTTCGACGTCTCCTTCGGGCCAATGATGCTAAAGAACTATAAAGATGCCCTTATGCTCGAATACACTGACAACTACAAGAATTTCCCTAACTTTGGCTTTCCTTTACTTGACCCTGCCTTTGCCGAAGGAGTGATGAGAAAAATCAACCAGATAAAGAAGGGTATTGAACCCAAGGGCAAGAAGGATATGCCACTCGCATCCCATAGGCCTTCTGCTCCTCATGAGGAAGAATATGCAACCATTCATACCGAGGATCCAAAAGGAAAGGAGCAGGCCCCTCAAGCTTCCATCCTAGTTTCTCAGGTATGGAATTCCCTGTTTAAACATCTTTGTCTTTGAAAATAATAATTAGTGTAAAATCATTCATTTTATAAAGAAGAAAGTCTCAATTTCCCTATAAAACAAAACTTGAAAGGAAACAAGCAGAAATTAACAAGTTACATAGGGAATTAGATAGATAGATAAAAGAGCATAACATCCTCTCTGAAAAGTATCACAGCCTTGACCGGAGTGCTTCTGTCCTAGCATCTTTTAAAAATCAAAGGGCTACCCCATTACTAAAGGAGCATGCCTTCGATAGGACGCTCTCTTAAAGAAGAATCGTGAGTTTCTTACTTTATTTTGGATGATGATTAATGAAAGGGATATTTTAGTTAATTTTTTATATAAAGCTTACTGTAGACATTAAATTATAGATTTTTTGTACTTAGGTGAATTCAGTGGGGATTAACTCGGATGTTTCCATTAAAGATACTTGGATAAATTTGATCTGAGTCGCATCCTGAAACTTGATGGAACTTACCGTGGGTCATATCGATTCCTCAAGATCTCCCCCTCCCAAAAAGCTTGAATACTACAAAGATAAAAAAATTATGAGTTTTTCCCAAAGTCTATTTTGTATGAACTAGACGAATGATTGTAAATATGTGACAGTTAATTGATTTATAAATATATGTTTTAGCTTTATTTCCTTTATTCTTAGCTTTTCTTTACTATATTATTTTAGAATGGCAGTTCTTTAGGTTGACTCGTCCCTAGAGACCACTTAAGCCAATATGTTAAATTGAGAAGGTTTTAATCTGAAAATGCACCAATTTTAAAGACTTCAAAATTAGCGGGATATTGCTTTTATCAGCATTTACAAAAATTATACTTGGAATACCCTCACCTCCGTTTTGACTTCCTTGGCGATGAGAAGTAAACTTCCTTAAAGAGATGAGAACGTTCCATTCTAAACTAATATGTGGCTGCATTATCCCCTAGTTGGTAAATGGGACAATAGCAAATGCCTATCAGTCATAACCCCAGAAGGAGTTACTATGCCTTTTGATTCGACAATTATGCTTTGAACTAACTATCATCCTGCCTTTTGGAAAGGCCATGAAACAAAGAAATTAACTGGGAACCAAGGATAGTTCGTCCCGAAGATCGGTTATGCACAGATTCATTGTGGATATTGGTAATTTTTGTCTAAGTCCGGATTGAGCTATAATTGATACAGTATGAAAAGCAAAGCTGTGAAAGCCAGTGTCCCAAATTTTGAGTCAATCATAGTTCATATGCTCGAGATATTGATCGATCAAAACCAAGGAAAATAGCTACAATTCATATCCATCATAGTAAACAGTGGTTCGTATCCATGACAGAAGCACCGCGTTCGTATCCATGGAGGCAGACCTCATTCTTATCCACCTCGCTTCTCCTTTTCGTATCCATCACATGTACTCTGCTTCGTATCCATCAACTAAAGCCACTATGTATCAATCTCATATGTATAGTTCATATCGGTCAACCAGCGGTCGATACGAATGGGTCATCCAATAAGCGATACGAGATAACACCTCCTACCGATATGAAATGGGGTTGAGGAAAACGATACGAATGGGACAACTTACAATGATATAAATAAGGTTGCCTCACGTCGATACGAAGAGCAAAGGAATATCTCAATGCGAAGTATACGGATTCGTATCGATACAGAGCAGTTTCAGTCCCTCGATACGAACAAGGCACGTTCAAGAGAAATACTTGGTCACTTGCCAAGAAAAATGGATCTATCCTAGAAGATAGTGCCACGTCATTTAGCAAAAACGTGTAAAATTATGGATACGAACGGAAGCGATGTGAATGTATCGATGGGACCTCGGTTGCATATTGAAAACGCAAGCTTGCATCAATCATAACTCAAAAACTACAAGTCTAAATGCTACCAAATTTTCACAAAAGCTTGTGTACAACCTCAAGAATGTCCATGATCGATCCCAACTCAAAATGAATATTTTTGATCGATATGAATTTGGTATATATCGATCATGTATTGAGTTAAAGTGTCGAGGATCGATCATGTGGCGTGCCCACATGAGAGAAGGAGTCTTTCGAGATCTGAGCAAGATATTTGCTACCTACGCTTATAAATAATTGCCCTAGGCCTTAAGAAAAGGGACTTTGGGACGTTGGAACGCCAATAGTCTGCCGAAATCATTATTGTATCTCAATTGTACTGTTGTAAACATCTGTAACCATCGATTAATGTCAATAAAACAAAAACTTTCCATAGTGGACATAGGCTACAACGCCTTACCACTCTAAATACTTGTATTTCTATACTTCTTTCTGTCTGTTTTTGGTGTATTTGTTATGTTAGCCTCATTTTCCATTTATATTCTTTAATTTATTCTCTTTAAACACGTCAAAGAGTGTTGTGCCCAATTCTGACACAAACACTTTGGTGCTTTCAATGAGAACACCAAGCTTTTCTCTTGCTCTTTGGATCTACTACCATCATTGGATTGCAAGAATCTAAGGAGAAGATCTAGATCTCACATTCAGAAGTTCTTCATCCTATTCAGATTTTCATCTAGTCTAAGAGAGAGCTTCACCCTTCACTATGGTTACTATGAGGACTGCCTCAACAACTACAAATCCAGAAGGAAGAGACAGACAGAATCCTACGCAGCAACCCGCTACTGGTCAGAACTGAGTGAGACCTTTAACACCACAAGGCCCTTTCGCCAAGGAGGAATTTCAGATGTTGATATAAAAACTAACACAAAGTCGCCAGTAGCTTACCCGGCAGATCCGTGCCAATATGGAGTAAACCAACCAATTGAATCAGGAAAGACGAAGAAGATCCAAAAGGGACCAAGCTTCCTACTCATCTACTAAGAGCTCTACTTCTTTCGATTACCATCATAGATCTACACATCCACGACTGGATGTATGCTACGCGCAACAGGCATCAGCGCACTTTCAATCTTGGACAAGCAGGGCCAGGTCCATCTGCCAGTCATCAGACTGGACCCTCCTCCTGAGGAGGGACAATTCCTTATCACATTACTGATAACAGTGCTGCTGCCGCTATCATCTTAGAAGCTGACATTCGAGAGAGAACAGATCCGACCCTTCATCAATGTAATCGTACTCCTGAACCTTATGTGCCCGAAAACCTGGAAACAAGGAGGCGAGGTATGGACCATCGACCGTGCCTGGCTCATCCACGCATTGTGAAACCTAATCACACATTGGCCCAGCATGCCTAGAATGTCCAGATGCCAGACATCTCGACCATGATTCATCAATTGATTCGTGAAAATCGAGGACTCTCCAATGATGATAGGAGAATCTCCCAGAGTCATACATCCTTCACTGACGACATCCTTCATGCAGAACAGCCTCGTCGATTCAGAATGCCAACTTTACCTAATTATGAAGGGAGTCCAGACTCTAACCAACACATTTTGAAGTATGAATGGCTGATGAATGTCGCATGAGCTGACGATGCAATCAAATGCGAAAGTTTTCTAATTTCTATAGGGGGCATTGCAACTATGTGGTTTACTCACTTGCCACCCCGATCCATTTCATACTTTGATCGGTTTGCTATGAAATTCGTCAAACAATTGCGTATGCACGTTACAAGTTGCTAATGTAGTGTGATGGTTGTAGTTTGAAGGATATGCAGATGTTTTGGGTAATTAGAGGTTTGCATCATTCAAAGTGGGAGTTGGTAAGGCAGGAATGTATGTTGCGGTGGTTGGCAGTGTCGAAGGTGAGTGTGGTTGAGTTTCGACTGAAATTGTTCGATTGGGTAAGGATGGGATGGAAGCGGAGGTTGGGTTTCGACAATTTGCGGTGGATTTGTTAATGTAGTGGCGTGAGACAATGGGGTATTTTGACAGTACAGAGGTCATTGTAGGTCTCTGGTGACAGTGAAGCAGTGAAATCAAGATGTAGTTGTAGTAGTTGTTGCAGCAGTAGAGGCTGAACTTGTTGAAATCAATTGTATCCGGTGAGTATAATTGCACTGTAATATGGTGTGTTGAAATCTGTTGAATGAAGATGGTGAGTCTGTGGGTGGCAAGAGGATGTTCGTGAGGGTGGCAGTTGGCAGTGATGATAGGTTTGTATGAGAATTGCTGATATGTATGTAGTCAGGTGAGTTGTAGGAAGTGAGAAAGTGAATGGTTGGCAAATGAATTGAAGTAGATGGCAGAAGTGTATGGTGTAGCACTATGATCAGGTGGATATGGGGATGTACAAGGTGGTCAGCAGTTGTTTGTGGCAGTTGTAATAGAGGAAGTACAAATTGTTTGTAGTGGCTGAGTATATGGTTTTGCTTTGTAGAGTGATGAAGCAGTGTAGAGTTGTGTGGGTGATAGGATGTGATTGATTTGAATTGCAGGTGATTGTCTGTGTAAATGATGGTTTGAATGAAGTGTATAGGTAAAGATCTCTCGTCAGTGGTTGATTTATGCAAGGGGAAGTGGTCTAGGAAGGTTGGAAAGGAGTCGAGTTCGATTGCAGTGGTGCAATTTAATGATGGCTATGCTGTAAGTATAGGGATTGTGAAGGGCAAAGTTGATGGAAGGGCAGTTGTGTGATGCAGTGTAATGGTGAAGTTTTAGTTGTATTGTATTGGAGGAGGAGGAGAATGATGCTATGGTAATTGATTGTTGAATGGTGGTAAAGGAGGTAATTTGTTCGTTGAAAGTAGTAGTCTTGGTGATGATTGCAGTAAGTGGTATGAAGCGATGGACGGTAGTTATGTGGTTTCGGGGAGGAATTTTGCTCAGGCAAGTGGGGATGATGGTGGAGTGTGATGGAAGAAGATGGTTATTTGACCAAAGGGGGTGTGTTCTGGTTAATCAATTGAAGCTGAAGTGGGTTTGAGTATGTAGCAGATGAAGAAAAATTGGTAGGCAGAAGCAATGAACAAGGTGGATGTGCAGTGGAAAATGAAGTTTGTAGTGGTAAATGTAGAACAATTTGTAAATATGGAACTTGTAAAAATGTAAAATGCAAATGCAAATGAAAGTGGAATAATTTTTTTTAAACTTGTCTCTGTATTTTCTTTTAAATAATAAAAATGCAAATGAAAAACTAGAATAACATGCATAAAACAAATAAAAAACGACAATTACACAAACAAAAATGAAAACGACAAACACACAACACAATTTTTTTTTATACGCTAACAAACACGAAAAATAAAATACCCAAAAATCAAACAAAAATAACTCGAAAAATAGAAAATTAAAACAAATCCTCGCTAATGGCGCCAAAAAGTTGTTTAATGGTAACTTTTCCATCGAGTTCGAAAATTGCCAATAAACTTTGAATTAAGGATAACTACAAGAGCATGGCGTACAAAATTTGGCACGTGGCAAGAACGGGTCGATCCGCGGGGAATTGTTGATTTTAAATTTCTATTCAATCAAATTAAACCAAAATTGAAGAGAGTGTTAAGCTCGAAAAGTAAGAAATGAAAAAAAAGTGATAAAAATATGAGAGTGGAATGACAATTTAGAGATAAATTCAATCTGCAGATCACATAGTTCAATAAAAATGAAATATGATATCTCTTTTTTGGTCATTGGTGAATTTAAATGATGTGTTTATTATAAGTGGCTTATTTGTGCTATTAATTAGTTCAACATAAGCCATCAAGCTACTACACAGCCCTTAAACCACTTACTAACTCTCATGCAAATGACAAAAAAGTTGAAAATGAAATCTAGTTTAAGTATGGCTTATTAGCTATCAATTAGAAATATAGACCATCAAATTTTAATTTCAACAATCACTTCGTTGCCATCATCTTATGTGGATGAAGTGGTAATCATTGTTTGTGATTGTTTAACCATAACCTATTTGGTGTCAACAATATAGGCTATCAAATTCAAAGTTAAAACAATAAGTTAACCCACTTTAAGCATTGTCATTAAGCATAAAAAAGAAAAATAATTATCAAAATGTTGAAGCTACATAATTAGAGAGCTTCATTACCCCTAAATTAAAGAGGTTTAGCCTCTCATTTATGTTATCATGTCAACACTTGTAGCATGCAACATGAAACAAAAAAAAGAAGGAAAATGGAAGCTAATGGAAAAGAAAACTATTCTACTTGCATAAAATGAAATCTATTCTACTTGCATAAATAAGTACATCTACACTACTAACATGAAAGGAAATAAACAAGAAGAGAAAAGAGCAAGTATTAAATTGCATAAAAAAAAAGAAATTACGTGAAATAAGAAATGGCTATGTAGCATTGAAAAAAAAGAGCTCTCATTCTATTTCTGATCTGACTAAGAGAAGTGAGCCTAAAAAAAAGGAGAGGGTTACATGAAACATAATGGTTATTTATACAAGTTTAAAAGCCTAATTCGCTTTTTGGGGAACTACATAAAATACCCTCTTAGGAAATGTGGTGGCCAATTTATCATTAACTTTAAATAATCATCCATTAACTGTGCACGAAGATTTAATGGCCTTTTAACATATGCATTAGCTCCCAATTGTACATTAAGATAGATGGTAAGTGGGTCCTCCATGATCATCATTTTGAATTATTTCCATCTCCATTTCTTTGTGTACATTCTTATGCATGCATATCATCATGAAGCCGCTTGTAAAATTCACTAAAATTCCAACAATACAACATAGAAAATTCCAAGTAAATTTTCACAAATTAATAAATGCACAAAAATGATCATTTTGCCCCTTTATGAAGATGAATATGTGACAATTTGAAAATAATTTGAATTTTGCTTTAAACAAGTTAAAACACCTAATATGATCATTTATTTAATTTAAATAGATTAAATGTGGTGGTAAAAATATGCACATTTACGTGCACATCAAATACCCCCACACTTATCTTCTTATTTGTCCTCGAATAAAGAAAAACTATAATAAAACCATTTTTGTAGGGAGCACGATTGCATTGAGCATATGCAACAAGTCGTTAAACCTCTAGGTGTCCCCAGTGGGATGAGTGTTTCTCGTGAGGGTTTTAAGCGGATGCTACCCACAAAATCCAAATGCAAGATGAAAATATTTATAAAATGCAAGATTTATTTACAAAGAGATGAATGCGAGTTTTTTAAAATATTCACAAATGAAACATTTACTTTTAAATAGACACAAATAAGTTAAATATAAGTTTTAGTTATTATCGAGAAATTTAAGACTTTTTACTTGTTAAAATTTCCAACAAAAATCAAGTTATCATAACAAATAGGTTGTAGTTTAATTTGTTATTTCGATTGATAACACAGTGTAATTATGAAATATATCCTTAGTTGATTAACAAAGTTTATCAAAGTGGTACTTTCATTTCTTTTCAATAACAAGTCAAATAAAATAAGTAAAGATAGTGCTTGATTTCATTTGCTTACTCTCTCTAAAAAAATTTGAAAATTTTATTGATATTAACAATTTTTACATATTCCTAACTCAAAAAACTGAGGCCAGATATATTATCCATGCACTTCCTTTTGGACTTATGTTAGGAGAATACAGAGCATGGCAAGTGAACACACGAGTGTGAACACATGACTCTAGGTTTTAATAAAATTATATACTTATATATAAATATATATTTTTTATCATTTTTTTGTTTTTTTAAAAGAGAGTTTTGTAAAATCAACTTAGCACCATTTAACTTAGAATAAGAAAAATATTATGTTCTTCACTTTAAATTCAACACATTTCTAAACAAAGATTTTCAATTAAGATATACCTTATAATTATTACCATGAACCTACCTATATACTATGTAAATCGTCGTTATTTGTAATCAAACTTTATTTTCAATATTGTTGGTGTAACGACCCGTAAATTTTTAATAATTAAAATTGTTAAATTGATAAAATTTTGGTAATTTAATATGAAGAAAAATAAACTTTGTAATAAAATAAGGAAGGAATGTTAAAGTGGAAATGCATATTTTATTCATAAGGTAATATAAAAGAATGAAACTTATCTAAATGAATTTATTTGAGGATTCGATCATAATAAATGTACACATTTAACAAATTCAATATAATTAAGAACAACTGTTAATACAAAGGAAAGAAATTAATTAAATCCATCAGGTCATTGATTGATTTCTTGCCTTTTTCTACACGGCCTCTTTATTTCTTGCTTTAGCCATACAAATTTTTTTCCTAACCATGTATTTCTCATTTGAAAATCATGTATAAGAAGATTTATTTCTCATTTCAAAACTCCTCATTTTCATTTGCATTTAAGAATAAAACATATATACGTTTCTTTCTCCTTAACTTATGTTTTTTTTGTTTCTTGGCATTTACTCTCACTTTGCTTGCCATCCAAACCATCTATGTATCAACCCAAAAATTTTAATAAATGTTTTATTTATTTAATTTAGATAATTTTATTATTTAAAATATAAATTTTGGTGTGGATTAGAATTCCACACATGAATTAATAGAATATTTTTCCAAAAATGTGAATTTTGTCAATATGGTCAAACTTTGACTTTTAAATTTAAAAATTTAAAATTTTGAATTTTTTCTTTTATTTTGAAAGTAAATAAAATTTTAAGAATACTGTTTTTTGTCTCATTGAAATCTGATTTATAATGTGAAAGTTATGCCTTTTTAACTATTGTGTGTAATTTGTTGTATTTAACAAAATTGTTTACTTTAAATTATATAAATAATATTTTATTTGGTCATGTAATGTTCTAATTTATGTTTCAGGGGTAAAATAACTTGTTTGGTATATATTTTGGTTTTAAAATATATTTAAAAGTGTAATTGACATTTTCCAGTGTTAGTTGTATTTTGTTTACAATATCTAATTTCCAACTTCAATTAATTTAAGAAATTCTTTATTTATTTTTATATTTGTCATAAGAAATTATTTTATTCTCATTCTCACTTTATTTTGTTTCTCAAAGATTTATTTTAAACCACTTTTAAGAAGAGTTGTAATTTCCCAAAGTTAAGTGGATTGTGTTTGCAATTTTCTTAAGCTAGTTTCAATAAATTAAGCAAATTCTATAATTCTTATTTTAGTTGAAGTTTAACATTTATTGGACTTTTTAAATATTTTAAATTCTAACTTCAAAATCTTTTAATTTAACTAAATATACTCGTAACAACATTTTTCTTCACTTTTGATTCTTTTAAAAAATTGGTTATATACCTTTTAATTTAAGTAATTAATATTCTGTAAAAGAAATAAATTTTACGTATATACATCAGTTCTTAGTAAATGATAAATGAATAAAGAGGATGTAAACAAATCTTATTTTTAAATGAGAAATAAATTTTAAATTAATAGTGTAAATACGTAAATTAATTACACGTCTAATTTGTACGCTTATTTCCGTTTTGATTAATTTAGTTGGCATAAATGGTACGCATTTAATGAAATATTCTTTAAACGTTTATTTTACTAAATATAAGTAGAGAATAAATAAGAAATGTATAAATTTAAGTATGTTACTTTTGTTATAAATTTGGGAGTATGTTTTGATTAAATTATTGCGTATGTAGTACACATTCTTAAAATTCTTACCTTAGCTATAAATAAATCAATCAATCAGTAGACGTGCAATTCTAAGTGGGAAAGGAATAAATTCCCTAGCCATTCAATTTCGTTTAAAAGTTTGCCCGAAATTCACATGTAAACTTTACACACTTTCCTTTTGCTTAAATTGATTTAATTGGTATAAAATATTAATTTTTCTGCCGTTCAGTTTCTTTTAAATCTAACTTTGATAATTCATGGATAGGTTTCTACGCTTCCCTTTTTCTTTATTTTATAACAGGAATAAAATTCCTCCAAAATCGCGTAGCCGTTTTCAAGCAAATTAATATCTTGCCATTTTTGTTCCCAAATCAATGCAAGTTTTCTTTGAATACTCGGTCACGTACGCTAATACCACTGCAATAATATTTGGTTTGAATATTTCTTAACACTTTCTCCTCCTGGAATTACGCAACTCAGCTTATAAATAAAGAAACCCACGTTCCAATTCCATTTACCTCTCATATATAATTGGAACAAAATCTTCTAATTCCTGTAGATGTTTCAAATCAATTAATTCTTGCCACTTTCCCCTCCT
Source organism: Allium cepa (assembly GCA_030765085.1). Lineage (NCBI taxonomy): Eukaryota > Viridiplantae > Streptophyta > Magnoliopsida > Asparagales > Amaryllidaceae > Allium > Allium cepa. The sequence goes on along the minus strand of CM060941.1, from coordinate 950,946,462 downwards.
TGTTTACGCAACTCAATTTTTTTTTAATTAAAACTCACGTATTTCATTTCCATTTACCTCTTGTATATATGGAATAAATGCTTCCTATTGCTTCAGACATTTCAAAAAAATTAAATTTATTCCTTGCTATTTTCCTTTCACCTAAAATCACGCAACCTATATGTTAAATACACAAGCACGTTCAAATTCTTTTAAAGCGTGATTTGAAATTCACGTGTATAAGTGTTTCTTCTTTTTCTTTTACTCCTTTGTAATTAATAGGAACAAATTATTTGATTTTTCCTTACCGTTCAAACGAAATTCTTTTATTTCCTTAACGTTCCAATACCATTATTTCTTGCATTTTTTGTCAACACAATTATCTCCTATAAAATCAAACATCACGCAAAATTTCCCGACCGTTTATAACTTTATTTCTTGCAGTTTCCTTTCCTCAATCAACGCGTGGTCTCACTTTATCATTTTTGTGTTTTGACGCAATTACTTCTGCAAATTATAAAACCTTCTTTCCCTATTGAATACAAAACACGTTCAAAAAAAAATTTCCTTTTGTTTCATTTTATAATAAGAAATAAAACCCCTGCTCAATTCGCGTTCCATTCAAAAATCAAACTTTATTTTTCTTGCCATTTTTTCGTATCCAATCAACGCACCCTCTTATATATATAAGCACCGCGTACAAAAACTTTCACTGCATTTTGGTTTCAGCCTTCTCTTTTGTGTGTAACATCAGGTAATGGCTGCCAAACTGTTTCTTCTCTTTTATTTTGTTTTTTGTTTTTCTTCTTGTTCGTGTGGTGGAGTGGTCGAGCAAATTGAGTCAATTATCATTTTATTTTAAATCTCGTTCCAATTTTGATTTATTTAAAAATTTGATTTGACCGTAATTGAATGCGCGTACTTAGTTTATTTATTTATCTTGTTCAAGATTTGAATCAAGTCGTTGCTTCCGCTAAAAATTGATCGTGCCTTCTGTACGTTGTCCGGTGTAGTTATTCATTATTTTGTATCTAATCTTCAGCAGCATAGAGGTAAGTATTCTCACCCGAAAAATATACTTATAGATCTGTAAATTAATAACAAGTGTAATTGTAGAATATTTATATTTAATTTTTCTTGCATGTGATATAAATTTATGATGTTAAAAACTCTGTTATTAATTTGACACATCATCAGTCATATTATATACTGTTATATTTAAGCTGTTATACTATTTATTTATTTACTGTTTATCACTGCAAGTTCCCTGTAGAATAAATATCATTACGGGCTAAATGATAGGCCTGAACGATATTGTTTGTTTATTTATTTATTTATTTAGCTTGGGATTGCGGGTTTGAAATGATAGAACCCAGATTTTTTTGTGTAAGTTACGGATTGAAATGATATATTATCCGTATCACTTGACCTAGGGAAGAAAATATAATACAGACCCATGGTTGTGTGTGTGTGTGTGTGTGTATATATATATATATGTTTCTGGAAAATTTAAGTATTTTGGAATTGTATAATTTATTATTTGATTTGAATTTGATTTAAAAAGATTTAGTGATTTTATACAAGTTAAATATATATATAAATAAATAAATAAATGGTTAAGTTGGAATTTGGAATATAAATTTATTTTGGAATTTGATTTTTGATTCAAGTTGAGTAAACAAAATATAATAAATTTGAAAAATTGAATTTAAATGGAAATAAGGTATTATTAAGTTTCTATGAATTAAATGGTGAAAGAAATAAATACTAAAAATGAAATTGAATTATATCTATATTGAGAAATGGAAGTTTGGGTTAAGAATAAAAAGGTAAGTTAAGAAATAAATTTAAAATTTTGTTATATTTTGAAGTAATTAAACTTGATAGTTAAGTTAATTTTGAATACAAAGAATAAACTTGTGTAGTATTGACTTTAATAAGTAAAACCTTAAGAAGTTGATATTTAATTGAAAATTTTACCTTATATAAATCATAAATTTTGAGTAATTTATATGACTATTTTAAAAGTGGAAATATGATTTTATAAGTTAAATTGGTTAAATTTAAGTTTAATTATTTATAAATTTATATTAAAGTCTGGAATTTAATTTACTTAAAATCTGTTGTAAGAGATACTACCGCACTTTTTAAGTGCCGTAGTTGATGCAAATAAACTAAAGGCTAGAATTAATTAAGGGCTACTGCAGTACTTGGTAAGTGTTGTGATTGCAAAAATTTAAAACTAAACTGAGTAAATAAAGACCTACAGTAGCACTTGTTAAGTGTTGCGGCGGCTAAAATGAGATTTTTGAATATTTAAATTTGGAAATAAAATAGCTTCACTTTTGAAAGTCAAATGAAGTAATTTGGTTTAAATATAAACGATATTTTGAAATTTTATAACCACGGGCAATAATAATGATTGGTTGGCAAAGAGACCGAGATCGGATATGGGCATACTCTCTGTCGATATCCAAAACCACTTTGACAACCGTGTATGCGGTGGAGATTCCAGAATGAAGTAGGATGGTGGCAGAATTTCCTTTGAGGTAAATACGTGGACCCAACTCTCGTGAATTGGCATAAGGTGGCTAAAACAGGAGCGATCGACGGGTTAATGAGGTAGCTCCTTTGGTCGGACACATCCCATCGATATTATACTTTGACTTTTGGATTGACTCGATGGCCACTTTGATTTTTTTATTTGGGGTGTAGCTCGAGGTGGGCGGTAGCTGCGGCTATGCGTTACCACCGACCCGGAAGCTTAATTGGTATATATACCCTAGCATTGCCTAATTGTGTCGTGTCACCTACCCTAGCGCGCCTTATACGATTTTGTTTTGTACCATACCTATGGAGTGCCCTCTGACGACGCGCAGTACGGGAGAGATTACGGTACTGTATAGACTATGGGAATATATAAATGTGTTAAGGTGGAAAATGTAAAGACTTAACGCTATTTTAAAGTAAGTTTATTTTACTAATAGACGCTATTATAATAGGGAAGTATTACTACATAGTAAATAGTTTAACGGATCCTTAGAGGATGGACGATCCCAAGCATCCTTTAAGTTACTTGCCTTTATATTATAGTTCACTTGAATTAGCTTACACTGTATAAGTATATATGTCCTGATTCGAGTGTTTGTTTTTATTTCTTACGCTCGGGTCAGCTTGAGTATCAGTTCAGACTTCATTTCCCGGAGCTAGGACTGTTGAAGATCATCTCTTTCAAGCTGCTGTCTACCTTCTATTCAGTCTTTTATCTTAGCTTATGTAATTGAGACAAATAAATTTAGGATTTTCGATGGTTGATTCAAACTATATTTGGTTTTAAGACTATGTAATTCGTACTTATTTTGAGACTATATGATAGTGGTTTCATGAACTACTGTTTTCTCTACTTCCGTTGCATTTCTTACTCTGTGTCCGGGACCTGTGATTATTTATTTACTGTATATTTTTAGATTTGCCAAATTTTATTTACAACGCGGTATTTTGAACAATTCAAGTCCGACACGTGCGGATGCGAATGGTTGAAAATATCGGGTCGTGACATTTGGTACCAGAGCTTTGGCTCTGGGAAAACTTAGCATATATGGTAAATTTAATTACAGAATCACCTTCATTCGAGCTTGAATCTCTTCCTTTTGATTCGATTTCCTTTGAATTTTGGAACGTTCCCTGCGGTTCCAAAGTTCATTTATGCCCTCGCTATTCATCTTCTTTCGATTCTGGAGTACCATAACTCCACTTCGGATGATCTTTATAGTGAATTGGCGGTCTCGCCAATATTCTAATAAATGGGTGAAACTCATTTACAATTAGCATTGATTCACCGGCGATTTATATTTATCCTCGGTTTAGATGCTAGTATCTTTGGTTATTCCGAACTCCATCTCTTTAGATCGAATGTAGATTTACCCCAGAAAATCCTCATCGATCTTATTATTTAAGTCAACGTTGACCCAGTTAAGGTTGCCGCGATTTATATAAACTTATCCAATTCCTTATTCTGTTATTTAATCATCGGATCTTCTAATTCCAACTTCCCTTTAAATCAAAATTTTCTTTGATTTGAGCCCATCAAATTTGAATCTCTATCCTTGTTTTGAAAATTTTATTCCTATATTTGGAAAAAATCTAATATTATATATATATATAAGTATAAATTTCAGAATTTTTATAATTAATTTAACTAGTTGTCAAAAGATAATAGTCTTTGATTTTATTTATGGTCTTGGGTTTTGTCTCATATAAATAAGTGAACTATAAACAATGGTTATAAATTAATTTGGAAACAGAAACGAAATTAAAACAAGAAATTGAGAATTCAATTTTCAATGGTTTCAACCCTTGTGTTTAAAGTTTTAAAAGGATATATTATTTAAATTATTTTCGAATAGAAATTTGTTTCCAAAGAATTTTAAAGGTTTAAAAACTCGTGCTCTTCTCTTTGTCGCTGGGAAATAATTTGGTGATGACTGTAGAATCATCGACATTCATTTTCAAGTTTCAAAGTGAAGAGACCATTCTGTATTTTGGCTACAGCGTTACCTTAAGAATTTAGTTGATTCTAAACTCTAAAATATGACTTGATTTATAACATATAGATATATGATTTAAATTTGATTTGACATATTATGTACATATATTTATTTATCTCTAAATGGTTTGAAGGGAATCAGAAATTCAATTCTTAAATTTTATCTTGAAGAATAATTTGAATTATAAAATGAAAATCAAAATCTTGAATAAATGATTCAAACTTGAGATACTGGATTTGAAAGTTTTATTTGTATAATACTCAATTGCATTTCAGTATAACATACCTTGATTTTCAGAAGTTAACAATGTAATTGGATAATATACAATATAAAAAGATTTTATAAATAAAATTTGAGTGGTTATAATAAATGTTATACACTTAAATTCTAGTTATAAAAAGGTTAACACATGTAAAATAGAATAAAAGGGTAATGGAATAATTTACAATATAAAATGATGTTAAAGGAACTTAGAATAAATTTAAGCAGTTGTAATAAGTGTAAACATATTTAACATAGACGATAAAAATATATTGAGAGAAATAAATTTAATTATAATTAGGAATAAAGAAGAAATTAATTTATTGAACACATTTTTTAGTATAACAAATGATTTTCAAAATTATGATTTAGAAATTTTTATTTTAAGATAATTGGAAGATGAAGTAATGAAATTTGAAATAGTTAAGTTTAACTTAAGTGAAATTAAATAGATGAAATCAATTATTAATTTAAAATTGATTTTGTATGGTTTAGATTAATGGTTCTATTTTGAGTTTCAATTTAGTTTTCTTTCAGGTTGTTCTATTCCCCTACCTTCTTCCTTTTCGAGGACGAAAAGTTTTGAGTGGAGGAGAGTGTAACGATCCACAAATTTTTAGTAATTAAAATTGTTAAATTGATAAAATTTTGGCAATTTAATATGAAGAAAAATAAACTTTGTAATAAAATAAGGAAGGAATGTTAAAGTGGAAATGCATATTTTATTCATAAGGTAATATAAAAGAATGAAACTTATCTGAATGAATTTATTTGAGGATTCAATCATAATAAATGTACACATTTAACAAATTCAATATAATTAAGAACAACTGTTAATACAAAGGAAAGACATTAATTAAACCCATCAGGTCATTGATTGAATTCTTGCCTTTTTCTACATGGCCTCTTTATTTCTTGCTTTAGCCATACAAACTCTTTTCCTACCCATGTATTTCTTATTTGCAAATCATGTACAAAAAGATTTATTTCTCATTTCAAAACTCCTCATTTTCATTTGCATTTAAGAATAAAACATATATACGTTTCTTTCTCCTTAATTTATGCCTTCTCTGTTTCTTAGCATTTACTCTCACTTAGCTTGCCATCCAAACCATCTATGTATCAACCCAAAATTTTTAATAAATGTTTTATTTATTTAATTTAGATAATTTTGTTATTTAAAATATAAATTTTGGCGTGGATTAGAATTCCACACATGAATTAATAGAATATTTTTCCGAAAATGTGAATTTTGTCGATATGGTCAAACTTTGACTTTTAAATTTAAAATTTTAAAAGTTTGAAAATTTGAATTTTTTCCTTTATTTTGAAAGTAAATAAAATTTTAAGAATAATACTTTTCGTTTCGTTGAAATCTGATTTATAGTGAGAAAGTTATGCATTTTTAACTATTGTGTGTAATTTGTTGTATTTCATAAAATTGTATGTCTGATCATGGAGTCCTTCTCCCATCCCTTCCTGTACTTTCTTCCTCTTCTCCCATACCTCCCATTCTTGCAATCTCCATCCCCATTCGTCCTTCAGTTGACTTCCAGTCCCCTCCTCCTCCTCCACTTCCTTCACCTCTTACCGCAACTTCTCCTCCTCCTCCTTTAAACTCTGACTTGATAGCTGTGGTGTCTCATGGTGCTCTTCCTCCCCTTGATCCTGAACCAATATCCATTTCTTCTCATGTTCTTCCCAACCCCATCCTCATTAACCTCCATTCCCCACCTCCTCCTCCAATTCCTCCTCCTCTAGATGACCCTCCTCCTCCTACTCTAAACACTTCCTTGCCTTTTGAATCTTCTCTCTCTTCAGAACACTTTCCTTCCCTTGGAGCCACCTCTTCTTCTTCTCCTTCTGCTTCATGGTCCTCTCTATTTAACTCGAAACCTAGGAATGTTGGTACTTACATTCCTACTCATTTTGATGTTGCTTACACTGGATCCCCGATTGATCCACCTCAGGTAGTGTTGGATGAGGGTATTAAGGCTTGGTCCGATTGCTTAGTGGGTTCCTTTTTGGCTGGAAACGTTAACTATATGGCTGTTAAAACTCATCTTCAAAAAGTATGGAAGCTTAAAGGATCGTATGACATCTTCTTTGATAATCAAAATTATTATTTTAAATTTGCCTCTGAGGAAGACAAAAACAATATTCTTCGAAGAGATCCCATGTTTATTAGAGGTCAAATGTTTATCATTTCTAAATGGAAGCCCTCCCTATCTTCAGCACAGGCGGCAGTAAGGTTGGTGCCAATGTGGATCCATTTTTACAGAATTCCAATAATGTTATGGTCATTGCTAGGTATTAATTGGATAACGTGCCACCTGGGAAGGCTTGTTTGCTATGATGAGAACACTGAAAGGATGAAAAGATTTGAATATGCTAAATGCTTAATTGAGGTGTCTCCTGATAAAGAATTGCCTGAATTCTTAGCTATTGGAGATGAGTCTTGCCCTAATATTCAGATTGAATACTCATGGAAACCACTTATTTGTGTTACATGTAAAGTTTTTGGTCATGCCACTGACCAGTGTGAGAGGAATGAGGTTCAGCAAAAAGACGAAATACCTGAGAACTTGATGACAAGAAATGTGTTAGCTGATGTGAAATCCAAGGATGTTGATGATATACAAGATGATAAAGATAAAAGGGGTTTTTATGTTAGAAGCAAAAAGAGAATTAACGCTGGACAAAAGATTTGGAGAAAAGTAAATAGGGAGAAAAGTAACAATAATGGGATGGAAGGTATTCAGGAAGAAAGACCAACTGAAGTGAGTCAAATAAGCAAAAGGAATGAAGAAGATTCTGTACTTCAAGCTTTGAAACAAAATGTAGTAATAAATGAGACTGTGTTGGAAACTAATAGTAGTGGAAATAATGTCACTGATACGAGTCAACAATTGGTTACCTCTGAGGCTGTCATGAAGCAAACATTGAATATCTCTGAGTATGAAATATGCAGTACCATTAATAAAGTTGGTGGAATTCAGAATGTAATAAGGTGTCCCGATAATAATGAAGATATGCTTGAGAATACAATGCAAACCAATTGTGATTTGTCTACTCACAATGCTTTCTCAGTGCTTCAGGATATTACTGAAAATGATGAGGCTATTCAACACCTCATTACTCACAATCCAGTCATGCACGTCAATTCATTTTGCACTGACATGCACAACATATCACCAGATACAGTTTTCCATTCTGTTAACATTCCTCTAAACAAAAAACTCAATGAAGTATCTCCTTATTAATCTCTTTCTCTTCCAAACCATATTTTCAATGATTTACACAACCTCTCCCCTCCAGCAAAAACAAATCTACCCCATCCCTCTCAACCACTCATTCCAGACTCCTCAGCCAAAAAGAAGAAAGGTCGTCCAAAGAAATCCACTAATATATCCACAATTGACTTGGATAATGGTACCAATTTTCCCATTGAACAAATTGGTCTAGAAGTTTTGACTCAAAATAATAAGGCAAACCCCTCTTCTAGTGTCCAAACCAGAGCTTCCTCATCATCATTATCATAATGAATGGAAATATAGGCTTTTGGAATGTTAGGGGAGCTAACTCCATTGACAAGCAACTAGAAATTTCTAGCATTATTTCATCACACAAAATTGAACTTATGGCTATTTCTGAAACTAAACTCAATCATGATACTACTCTTAAAGCTCTCTCCAATATTAGACATGACTGGAGCAGTATACACAATCTATCCCAAGCTCCTTTTGGTAGACTGTTAGTTTTATGTAATCATTTGATTTATTCCCTCTCCCCTATCACTGTCCATAAGCAGTTCATTCACTCTGAAATCTTACACATCCCCTCATCAACTTCTTTCTACCTTACCACTGTTTATGCTGACAATAATGCAACTCAGAGGAAATTCTTCCTTGACATTCTTCCTTCTCTTCAGCAGTCCAATCTGCCTTGGATCTGTCTTGGTGATTGGAATTGCATGCAATTATCTACTGATAAATGTGGGGGGTCTCCATTAACTTACAATCGGACAAGACCTCTTAACAAAGCCATTTATGATGCTAACCTTATTCCTTCCTTTATTTCAGGGGCTTTCTTTACTTGGAACAACTCCAGTAAAACTGGAAAGAGAACTTATTGTAAACTTGATAAAGTTTTTATGAATTACTCCTCTATTCTCAAATGGCCTAATCTCTCTACATTTATCCCTCCTCCATCATTATCTGACCATTCCCCTCTTATCATTGCCTGGGGCAAGGACTCCGTGAGAAGACGCTCCTCCTTTTCATTTTTTAATAATTGGTCTAAGCACCCTGAGTTCTTCAAAATTGTAAAATATAACTGGAAATTTCATACTTTTGGCAACCCTATGTTTGTTTTGCAGGCTAAACTCAAGCATTTGAAGATACATCTGAAGGAATAGGCTCAGCAAACCTATGGTAATGGGAATAGCATGTCTTCTTCAATTCGTGAAAAATTATTTCAAGTTCAATTGGAAATCCAAAGATGTCATGACCAACCTCAGCTGATTTCTACTGAAGCTTCTCTTCTAAAGGACCTCTCCAAAGCTCTCATTGAAGAAAATAAGATGGCAAAGAAAAAAGCTAAACATGAATGGCAGCTGAATGGTGATAAAAATTCGTCCACTTTCCTTAAAATTTTAAAAATACAACAGTCCTCTGCAAATATTTCTTCTATTCTTGATATGCATGGACTGCCATGTGATACCCAAGATTCCATTCAAGAAGCTTTTATGGAGTATTTTCAGCTTAATCTTGGGAATTCTCAAATTCCATCAATCTCTCTGGATCAATTCACTCAGTATCAATTTCCCACAATTTCTGAGGACATGTATACTGATTTAATTAAGGAAATTTCGGATAATGAAATTAAATAAGCTATCTTTGGATTAAACTCTAATAGTTCTCCTGGTCCTGATGGATTTAACGCTCATTTTTTCAAAGTTACATGGGATATCATAGGTGGTGATATGATCAAGGCTATTAAGAACTTTTTCAGGCACAGTAAGGTCATCTCTGGCATTAATGCTACCAAACTTGCCTTGATCCCTAAATCTATCCATCCTATGTCTGTTGATCAGTTTAGACCCATTGCTTGCTGCAATGTTATTTACAAATGTATAGCTAGGATATTGGCTGCAAGAATGAAAATACCATTGGATGGTTTGATCTCTGCTAATCAAAGTGCTTTTCTTCCTGGTAGGGACATAACTGATAACATTCTCCTTGCTTCTGAACTTATGAAGGGATATAATAGGAAACACATTTCTCCTAGATGTGTCCTTAAGCTTGATATTCAGAAAGCTTATGATTCAATACAGTGGAAATCTATCATTTACATTCTTCATAAGATGAACTTCCCCATCCACTTCCTATGTTGGTTATATACCTGTATTTCTACTGTCAATTATTACCTTAGTATTAATGGATATAACTTTGGTTATTTTGGTGCTACTCAGGGTATTAGACAGGGAGACCCTGTTTCTCCTTACCTCTTCATTTGTGTTATGGAACTGCTCACATCTCTTTTTTCTGATGCAATGTGCAATAAGTTATTTGATTATCATCCCTTATGCAGGAAGAACAGTATAACCTCTCTCCTATTTGCTGATGGCCTCCTTTTGTTCACTAAGCCTAATTATAAATCTATTAGTGGGGTGTTAAATGTCCTTGATAACTTTCGAGCATTGACCGGACTGTCCATTAACAGAAGTAAATCTAGAACGTTAATTGCTGGCCTCCCTGATGATGGTAAAGAGATGATGTACTCTCTGTCAGGCCTCTCCCCTTTTAGTGATAACAAATTTTATCTTGGAGTTCCTCTTTGTGCTTCTAGAATCAGGACTTTCCAATGCTTACAACTATTTGAAAATATTACTGCTAAGCTAGCTAGCTGGAAAGTATCTAAATTTTCGATGGCTGGTAGGCTTGTTATTGTTAAATCCATTGCAATATCAGTGTGTAGTTATTATGCCAGAATTTTCATCCTTCCAGCCAAACTCATAAGTATGATCAACTCTGCTGTGAATCATTTTCTGTGGCATGCTAATCCCTTCTCTGAGAAAATGATTCCTACAGCTTTTAGTAAAATTTGTTGCCCTCAGGAAAAAGGTGGTCTTGGAATTATAAATATTAAGAGTTGGAATTTTTCTATGCTATCTGCTAAAATTGACAAGTTATTAAGGCATGACAATAATCTGTGGGCTTCATGGTTTGTCAAAATCTCATTCGTCATAGAAACTTCTGGAGTATTAGTCCTCCACCTGATTGCAGCTGGTCGTGGAGGAACATCTTGAGAGGAAGGAATCTTTTCCTTCCTATGGTGCAACAGAGAATGAAAGATATTAACAAGATATCGTTTTGGTTTGATCCATGGCCGACAAAAGGAGTCATTTTGGCTAATATTTTTTACTATGACATGAGAAGCTCCACTGGAATTAGTTGTAATGCAACTCTTTCAAGTTACTGGGCTGATGAAACTGTCTCCCTCCCAAATTGTAGCTCTGCAGAGGTTAGAGCTGAATGGAATGCAATACAAAATAAGTCATATAAACTTAGTAATATTCATATTACTTGGAATGACAGGGTGCACTCGATTAATGCTGTTTATAAGGCACTTGATCCCTCCAATGAACAGCCTACATTTCTATGGTCTTCTAGAATCTGGGATTCAATGTCTATCCCTAAAGAAAATTTGTTCATGTGGAAGGTATTGAAAAATGGTATTCTTATGCTTTGTAAGCTCAAAGCTTGTGGTGTTATACAATGTGGTAACTGTCTCTTCTGTGGAACTAAGGTGGAAACTGTTGCGCATTTATATTTTGAATGTGATTTTACATTCCAAATCTGGAGTATGATCTTGCATCGCTATGGATATCAGAGGCCTATGAGAATCTCGCATATGGAATGGTACAATATCTTTAAGGCAACTAGGTGGAAGAATGAGAGAGGTAGATTGCTGCTAAGAATATTGAAGAAGGTTTTGTATTTCATTTGGTTGGAGAGGAACAATAGGGTGTTTAAAGGGCAAGCTTCCTCTAAACATGTATTGGTCCTTTCTATTACTAGTTATATGTAGTTTTCTGTCTATCTTGTATGTGTTCACCGCTATCTTGTGGAGGTTAGCATGATGTAATCTTATGTATTTTAATATTTTGTTCTTAATAATAATGGTAGGAGCCCATTCAACCTCGCTGGCTTTGCCAAAAAAAAATTGTTTACTTTAAATTATATAAATAATATTTTATTTGGTCATGTAATATTCTAATTTATGTTTTCAGGGGTAAAATAACTTGTTTTGTATATATTTTGGTTTTGAAACATTTTTAAAAACGTAATTGACATTTTCCCGTGTCAGTTGTATTTTGTTTACAATTTATATTTTCCAACTTCAACTAATTTAAGAAATTATTTATTTAATTTTTATATTTTTCTTAAGGACTTATTTTATTATCATTCTTACTCTATTTTGTATCTCAAAGATTTATTTTAAACCATTTTTAAGAAGAGTTGTAATTTCCCAAAGTTAAGTGGACTGTGTTTGCAATTTTCTTAAGCTAGTTTCAATAAATTAAGCAAATTCTATAATTCTTATTTTAGTTGTAGTTTAATTTTTATTGGAATTTTTAAATATTTTAAATTCTAACTTCGAAATCTTTAAATTTAATTGAATATATTCGTAACAATATTTTTCTTCACTTTTGATTCTTTTAAAATTGGTTATGTACCTTTTAATTGAAGTAATTAATATTATATAAAAGAAATAAATTTTACGTATATACATCAGTTCTTAGTAAATGATAAATGAATAAAAAGGATGTAAACAATTCTTATTTTTAAATGAGAAATAAATTTTAAATTAATAGTGTAAATAAGCAAATTAATTACACGTCTAATTTGTATGCTTATTTCCATTTTGATTAATTTAGTTGGCATAAATGATGAAATATTCTTTAAACGTTTATTTTACTAAATATAAATAGCGAATAAATAAGAAATGTATAAATTTAAGTATGTTACTTTTGATATAAATTTAGGCATATGTTTTGATTAAATTATTGCGTATGTAGTACACATTCTTAAAATTCTTACCTTAGCTATAAATAAATCAATCAATCAGTAGACGTGGGAAAGGAATAAATTCCCTAGCCATTCAATTTCATTTAAAAGATTGACCAAAATTCACATGTAAACTTTACACACATTCCTTTTGCTCAAATTGATTTAATTGGTATTAAAATATTAATTTCCCTGCCGTTCAATTTCTTTTAAATCTAGCTTTGATAATTCACGTATAGGTTTCTATGCTTCCCTTTTTCTTCATTTTATAACAGGAATAAAATTCCTCCAAAATCGCATAGCCATTTTTAAGCAAATTAATATCTTGCCATTTTTGTTCCCAAATCAATGCAAGTTTTCTTTGAATACTCGGTCACGTATGCTAATACCACTGCAATAATATTTGGTTTGAATATTTCTTAACAATTTCTCCTCCTGGAATTACGCAACTCAGCTTATAAATAAAGAAACCCACGTTCCAATTCCGTTTACCTCTCATATATAAATGGAACAAAATCTTCAAATTCCTGTAGACGTTTCAAATCAATTAATTCTTGCCACTTTCCCCTCCTTGTTTAGGCGACTCATTTTTTTTTTAATTAAAACTCACGTATTTCATTTCCATTTACCTCTTGTATATATGGAATAAATGCTTCCTATTGCTTCACACGTTTTCAAAAAAATTAAATTTATTCCTTTCTATTTTCCTTTCACCTAAAATCATGCAACTCATATGTTAAATACACAAGCACGTTCAAATTCTTTTAAAGCGTGATTTGAAATTCATGTGTATAAGTGTCTCTTCTTTTCCTTTTACTCCTTTGCAATTAATAGGAACAAATTCTTTGATTTTTCCTTACCGTTCAAACGAAATTCTTTTATCTCCTTAACGTTCCAATACCATTATATCTTGTGTTCGTTATCAACGCAATTACTCCTATAAAATCAAGAATCATGCAAAATTTCCCGACCGTTTATAACTTTATTTCTTGCAGTTTCCTTTCCTCAATCATCGCGTGGTCCCACTTTATCATTTTTGCATTTTAACGCAATTACTTCTGTGTAAATTATAAAACCTTCTTCCCCTGTTGAATTCTAAAACACATTCAAAAAAATTTCCTTTTGTTTCATTTTATAATAAGAAGTAAAACCCCTGATCAATTCGCGTGCCATTCAAAAAAACTTTATTTTTCTTGCTATTTTTTTCATACCCAATCAACGCACCTTCTCTTATATATAAGCACCGCGTACAAAAACTTTCACTGCATTTTGCTTTCAGCCTTCTCTCTCGTGTGTAACATCAGATTATGGCTGCCAAACTGTTTCTTCTCTTTTCTTTTCTTTTTTTTCCTTCTTGTTCGTGTGGTGGAGTGGTCGAGCAAATTGAGTCAATTATCATTTTATTTTAAATCTCGTTCCAATTTTGATTTATTTAAAAATTTGCTTTGACCGTAATTGAATGCGCGTACTTATTTTATTTATTTATCTTGTTCAAGATTTGAATCAAGTCGTTGCTTCCGCTAATTGATCGTGCCTTCTGTACAATGTCCGGTGTAGTTATTCATTATTTTGTATCTAATCTTCAGCATCATAGAGGTGAGTATTCTCACCCGACAAACATACTTATAGATCTATAAATTAATAACAAGTGTAATTGTAGAATATTTATATTTTATTTTTCTTGCCTGTGAAATAAATTTATGATGTTAAAAACTCTGTTATTAATTTGACACATCATCAGTCATATTATATACTGTTATATTTAAGCTGTTATACTATTCATTTATTTACTGTTTATCACTGCAAGTTCTCTGTAGAATAGAAATCGTTACGGGCTGAAATGATAGGCCTGAATGATATTGTTTATTAATCTATTTATTTATTGAGTTATTTATTTAACTTGGGATTGCGGGTTTGAAATGAAAGAACCTGGATTTTTTGTGTAAATTACGGATTGAAATGATATATTATCCGTACCACTTGACCAAGGGAAGAAAATAATATACAGACCTATGGTTATATATATATATATATATATATGTATATGTATGTATGTATATATATTTCTAGAAAATTTAAGTATTTTGGATTTGTAAATTTTATTATTTGATTTGAATTTGTTTTAAAAAGATTTACTGATTTTATACAAGTTAAATATATATAAATAAATAAATGGTTAAGTTTGAATTTGGAATATAAATTTATTTTGGAATTTGATTTTTGATTCAAGTTAAGTACACAAAATATAATAAATTTGACAAATTGAATTTAAATGGAAATAAGGTATTATTAAGTTTCTATGAATTAAATGGTGAAAGAAATAAATACTAAAAATGAAATTGAATTATATCTAAATTTAGAAATGGAAGTTTGGGTTAAGAATAAAAAGGTAAGTTAAGAAATAAATTTAAAATTTAGTTATATTTTGAAGTAATTAAACTTGATAGTTAAGTTAATTTTGAATACAAAGAATAAACTTGTGTATTGACTTTAATAAGTAAAACCTTAAGAAGTTGATACTTATTTGAAAATTTTACCTTATGTAAATCATAAATTTAGAGTAATTTATATGACTAATTTAAAAGTGGAAATATGATTTTATAAGTTAAATTGGTTAAATTTAAGTTTAATTATTTATAAATATATATTAAAGTTTGGAATTTAATTTACTTAAAATCTGTTGTAAGAGATACTACCGCACTTTGTAAGTGCCGTAGTTGATGCAAATAAACTAAAGGCTAGTATTAATTAAAGGCTACTGTAGTACTTGGTAAGTGTTGTGATTGCAAAAATTTAAAACTAAACCTGAGTAAATAAAGAGCTACAGTAGCACTTGTTAAGTGTTGCAGTGGCTGAAATGAGATTTTTGAATATTTAAATTTGGAAATAAAATAGCTTCACTTTTGAAAGTCAAATGAAGTAATTTGGTTTAAATATAAACGATATTTTGAAATTTTATAACCACGGGTAATAATAACAATTGGTTGGCAAAGAGACCAGGATTGGATATGGGCATACTCTCTGTCGATACCGAAAACCACTTTGACAGCCGTGTACGCGGTGGAGATTCCAAAATGAAGTAGGATGGTGGCGGTGTTTCCTTCGAGGTAAAATACGTGGACCCAACTCCCGTGAGTTGGCATAAGGTGGCTAAATCTAGAGCGATCGACGGGTTAATGAGGTAGCACCTTTGATCGGACACATCCCTTCGATATTATACTTTGACTTTTGGATTATTCGGTGGCCACTTTTGATTTTTTTTATTTAGGGTGTGGCTCGAGGGGGCGGTAGCCGCGGCTATGCGTTACCACCGACCCGGAAGCATAATTGGTATATCTACCCTGGCATTGCCTAATCGTGCCGTGTCACCTACCCTAGCGCGCCTTGTACGATTTTTTTGTGTACCATACCTATGGAGTGCCCTCTGACGACGCGCAGTACGGGAAAGATTACGGTACTGTATAGACTATGGGAATATATAAATGTGTTAAGGTGGAAAATGTAAAGACTTACCGCTATTTTAAAGTAAATTTATTTTACTAATAGACGCTATTATAATAGGGAAGTATTACTACATAGTAAATAGTTTAACGGATCCTTAGAGGATGGACGATCCCAAGCATCCTTTAAGTTACTTGCCTTTATATTACAGTTCACTTGAATTAGCTTACACTGTATAAGTATGTATGTCCTGATTCGAGTGTTTGTTTTTATTTCTTACGCTCGGGTCAGCCTGAGTATCAGTTCAGACTTCATTTCCCGGAGCTAGGACTGTTGAAGATCATCTCTTTCAAGCTGCTGTCTACCTTCTATTCAGTCTTTTATCTTAGCTTATGTAATTGAGACAAATAAATCTGGGATTTTCTATGATTGATTCAAACAATATTTGGTTTTAAGACTATGTAATTCGTACTTATTTTGAGACTATGTGATAGTGGTTTCATGAACTACTATTTTCTCTACTTTCGTTGCATTTCTTACTCTGTGTCCGGGACTTGTGATTATTTATTTACTGTATATTTTGAGATTTGCCAAATTTTATTTACAACGCGGTATTTTGAACAGTTCAAGTCCGACATGTGCGGATGCGAATGGTTGAAAATATCAGGTCGTGACATTTGGTATCAGAGCTTTGGCTCTAGGAAAACTTGGCATATATGGTAAATTTAATTACAGAATCTCTTTCATTCGAGCTTGAATCTCTTCCTTTTGATTCGATTTCCTTTGAATTTTGGAATGTTCCCTGCGGCTCCAAAGTTCATTCGTGTCCCTCGCTATTCATCTTTTTTCGATTCTGAAGCATCCCATAACTCCACTACGGATGATCTTTATAGTGAATTGGCGGTCTCGCCAATATTCTAATAAAGAGGTGAAACTCCTTTACAATTAGCATTGGTTCACCAAAGATTTATATTTATCCTCGGTTTAAATGCTAGTATGTTTGGTTATTCTGTACTCTATCTCTTTAGATCGAATGTAGATTTACCCCAGAAAATCCACATAGATCTTATTCTTTAAGTCACGGTTGACCCGGTTATGGTTGCCCGCGATTTATATAAACTTATCCCGTTCCTTATTCTGTTATTTAATCATCGGATCTTCTGATTCCAACTTCCCTTTAAATCAAAATTCTCTTTGATTTGAGTCCATCATATTTGAATCTCTATCCTTGTTTTTAAAATTCTATTCCTATATTTGGAAAAAATCTAATATTATATATATAAGTATAAATTTCAGAATTTTTATAATTAATTTAACTACTTGTCAAAAGATAGTAGTCTTTGATTTTATTTATGGTCTTGGGTTTTGTCTCATATAAATAAGTGAACTATAAACAATGGTTATAAATTAATTTGGAAACATAAATGTAATTAAAACAAGAACTAGAGAATTCAATTTATGATGGTTTCAACCCTTGTGTTTAAAGTTTTAAAGGATATATTATTTAAATTATTTTCGAGTAGAAATTTGTTTCCAAAGAATTTTAAAGGTTTAAAAATCAGTGCTCTTCTCTTTGTCGCTGGGAAATAATTTGGTGATGACTGTAGCATCATCGACATTAATTTTCGAGTTTCAAAGTGAAGAGACCATTCTATAGTCTGGCTATAGTGTTACCTTGAGAATTTAATTGATTTGAATCTCTAAAACATGACTTGATTTATAATACATAGATATATGATTTAAATTTGATTTGATATATTATGTACATATATTTATTTATCTCTAAATGGTTTGAAGGGAATTAGAAATTTAATTCTTAAATTTTATCTTGAAGAATAATTTCAATTATAAAAAGAAAAATCAAAATCTTGAATAAATGATTCAAACTTGAGATAGTGAATTTGAAAGTTTTATTTGTATAATACTCAATTGCATTTCAATGTAACTTACCTTGATTTTCAGAAGTTAACAATGTAATTAGATAATATACAATATAAAAAGATTTTATAAATAAAATTTGAGTGGTTATAATAAATGTTATACACTTAAATTCTAGTTATAAAAAGATTAACAGAGGTAAATAGAATAAAAGGGTAATGGAATAATTTACAATATAAAAAGATGTTAAAGGAACTTAGAATAAATTTAAGCAGTTGTAATAAGTGTAAACATATTTAACATAGATGATAAAAATATATTGAGAGAAATAAATTTAATTATAATTAGGAATAAAGAAGAAATTAATTTATTGAACACATTTTTGAGTATAACAAATGATTTTCAAACTTATGATTTTAGAAATTTTTATTTTAAGATAATTGGAAGATGAAGTAATGAAATTTGAAATAGTTAAATGTAATTTAAGTGAAATTAAATAGATGAAATTAATTATTAATTTAAAATTGAATTTGTATGGTTTAGATTAATGGTTCTATTTTGAGTTTCAATTTAGTTTTCTTTCAGGTTGTTTCTATTCCCCTACCTTCTTCCTTTTCAAGGACGAAAAGTTTTGAGTGGGGGAGAGTGTAACGACCCATAAATTTTTAATAATTAAAATTGTTAAATTGATAAAATTTTGGTAATTTAATATGAATAAAAATAAACTTTGTAATAAAATAAGAAAGGAATGTTAAAGTGGAAATGCATATTTTATTCATAGCTAATATAAAAGAATGAAACTTATCTGAATGAATTTATTTGAGGATTCAACCATAAAAAATGTATACATTTAACAAATTCAATAAAATTAAGAACAACTGTTAATACAAAGGAAAGAAATTAATTAAATCCATCAAGTCATTGATTGATTTCTTGCCTTTTTCTACATGGCCTCTTCATTTCTTGCTTTAGCCATACAAACTCTTTTGCTAGCCATGTATTTCTCATTTGCAAATCATGTACAAGAAGATTTATTTCTCATTTCAAAACTCCTCATTTTCATTTGCATTTAAGAATAAAACATGTATACGTTTCTTTCTCCTTAACATATACATTTTCTGTTTCTTAGCATTTACTCTCACTTTGCTTGTCATCCAAACCATCTATGTATCAACCCAAAAATTTTAATAAATTTTTTATTTATTTAATTTAGATAATTTTGTTATTTAAAATATAAATTTTGGCGTGGATTAGAATTCCACACATGAATTAATAGAATATTTTTCCAGAAATGTGAATTTTGTCAATATGGTCAAACTTTGACTTTTAAATTTAAAAATTTAGAAGTTTGAAATTTTGAATTTTTTCTTCTATTTTGAAAGTAAATAAAATTTTAAGAATACTGCTTTTATTTCCTTTGAAATCTGATTTATAATGTGAAAGTTATGCCTTTTTAACTATTGTGTGTAATTTGTTGTATTTAACAAAATTATTTACTTTAAATTATATAAATAATATTTTATTTGGTCATGTAATGTTCTAATTTATGTTTTCAGGGGTAAAATAACTTGTTTTGTATATATTTTAGTTTTAAAACATTTTTAAAAGCGTAATTGACATGTTCCAGTGTCAGTTGTATTTTGTTTACAATTTCTAATTTCCAACTTCAATTAATTTAAGAAATTATTTATTTATTTTTATATTTTTCTTAAGAACTTATTTTATTCTCATTCTCACTTTATTTTTTTCTCAACGATTTATTTTAAGCCATTTTTAGGAAGAATTGTAATTTTCAAAGTTAAATGGATTGTGTTTGCAATTTTCTTGAGCTAGTTTCAATAAATTAAGCAAATTCTACAATTCTTATTTTAGTTAAAGTTTAACATTTATTGGAATTTTTAAATATTTTAAATTCTAACTTCAAAATCTTTTAATTTAACTGAATATATTCGTAACAACACTTTTCTTCACTTTTGATTCTTTTAAAAATTGGTTATATACCCTTTAAATTAAGTAATTAATATTCTGCAAAAGAAATAAATTTTACGTATATACATCAGTTCTTAGTAAATGATAAATGAATAAAAAGGATGTAAACAAATCTTATTTTTGAATGAGCAATAAATTTTAAATTAATAGTGTAAATAAGCAAATTAATTACACGTTTAATTTGTACGCCTATTTCTGTTTTGATTAACTTAGTTGGCATAAATGGTACGTATTTAATGAAATATTCTTTAAACGTCTATTTTACTAAATATAAGTAGCGAATAAATAAGAAATGTATAAATTTAAGTATGTTACTTTTGTTATAAATTTGGGAGTATGTTTTGATTAAATTATTGCGTATGTAGTACACATTCTTAAAGTTCTTACCTTAGCTATAAATAAATCAATCAATCAGTAGACGTGCAATTCTAAATGGGAAAGGAATAAATTCCCTAGCCATTCAATTTCGTTTAAAAGCTTGCCCTAAATTCACATGTAAACTTTACACACTTTCCTTTTGCTTAAATTGATTTAATTGGTATAAAATATTAATTTCCCTACCGTTCAATTTCTTTTAAATCTAACTTTGATAATTCACGTATAGGTTTCTACGCTTCCCTTTTTCTTCGTTTTATAACAGGAATAAAATTCCTCCAAAATCACGTAGTCATTTTCAAGCAAATTAATATCTTGCCATTTTTGTTCCCAAATCAATGCAGGTTTTCTTTGAATACTCGGTCACGTATACTAATACCACTGCACTAATATTTGGTTTGAATATTTCTTAACACTTTCTCCTCCTGGAATTACGCAACTCAGCTTATAAATAAAGAAACCCATGTTCCAATTCCATTTACCTCTCATATATAATTGAAACAAAATCTTCCAATTCCTGTAGACGTTTCAAATCAATTAATTCTTGCCACTTTTCCCTCCTTGTTTACGCAACTCATTTTTTTTAACTAAAACTCACGTATTTCATTTCCATTTACCGCTTGTATATGTGGAATAAATGCTTCATATTGCTTCAGACGTTTCAAATAAAATTAAATTTATTCCTTGCTATTTTCCTTTCACCTAGAATCACACAACCCATATGTTAAATACACAAGCACGTTCAAATTCTTTTAAAGCGTGATTTGAAATTCACGTGCATAAGTGTCTCTTCTTTTCCTTGTACTCCTTTGCAATTAATAGGAACAAATTCTTTGATTTTTCCTTACCGTTCAAATGAAATTCTTTTATTTCCTTAACGTTCCAATACCATTATTTCTTGCGTTCTTTATCAACGCAATTACCTTCTATAATATCAAATATCATGCAAAATTTCCCGACCGTTTATAACTTTATTTCTTGCAGTTTCCTTTCCTCAATCAATGCGTGGTCCCACTTTATCATTTTTGCATTTTAACGCAATTACTTCTGTGTAAATTATAAAACCTTCTTACACTGTTGAATACTAAAACACGTTCAAAAAAAATTTCCTTTTGTTTCATTTTATAATAAGAAATAAATCCCTTGCTCAATTCGCGTGCCATTCAAAAATCAAACTTTATTTTTCTTGCTATTATTTTCGTACCCAATCAATGCACCCTCTCTTATATATATAAGTACCGCGTACAAAAACTTTCACTGCATTTTGGTTTCAGCCTCCCTCTCGTGTGTAACGTCGGGTAATGGCTGCCAAACTGTTTCTTCTCTTTTATTTTATTTTTTGTTTTTCTTCTTGTTCGTGTGGTGGAGTGGTTGAGCAAATTGAGTCAATTATCCTTTTATTTTAAATCTCGTTCCAATTTTGATTTATTTAAAAATTTGCTCTGACCGTAATTGAATGCGCGTACTTAGTTTATTTATTTATCTTGTTCAAGATTTGAATCGATTCGTTGCTTCCGCTAAAAATTGATCATGTCTTCTGTACGCTGTCCGGTGTAGTTATTCATTATTTTGTATCTAATCTTCAGTAGCATAGTGGTGAGTATTCTCAGCCGACAAACATACTTATAGATCTGTAAATTAATAACAAGTGTAATTGTAGAATATTTGTATTTTATTTTTCTTGCCTGTTATATAAATTTATGATGTTAAAAAATCCGTTATTAATTTCACACATCATCAGTCATATTATATACTATTATATTTAAGCTTTTATATTATTTATTTATTTACTGTTTATCACTGCAAGTTCCCTGTAGAATAGAAATCGTTACGGGCTGAAATGGTAGGCCTGAACGATATTGTTTATTTATTATTTATTTATTTATTTAACTTGGGATTGCGGGTTTGAAATGATGGAACCCGAATTTTTTTTTTTGTAAATTACGGATTGAAATGATATATTTTCTGTACCACTTGACCTAGTGAAGAAAATATTATACAGACCTGTGGTTATATATATATATATCTGTGTGTGTGTTTGTGTGTGTGTGTGTATGTTTTCGAAAATTTAAGTATTTTGGATTTGTATAATTTATTATTTGATTTGAAAAGATTTAGTGATTTTATACAAGTTAAATATATATAAATAAATAAAAGGTTAAGTTGGAATTTGGAATATAAATTTATTTTGGAATTTGATTTTTGATTCAAGTTAAGTAAATAAAATATAATAAATTTGACAAATTGAATTTAAATGGAAATAAGGTATTATTAAGTTTCTGTGAATTAAGTGGTGAAAGAAATAAATACTAAAAATGAAATTGAATTATATCTAAATTTAGAAATGGAAGTTTGGGTTAAGAATAGAAAGGTAAGTTAAGAAATAAATTTAAAATTTAGTTATATTTTGAAGTAATTAAACTTGATAGTTAAGTTAATTTTGAATACAAAGAATAGACTTGTGTATTGACTTTAATATGTAAAACCTTAAGAAGTTGATATTTTTTACCTTATATAAATCATAAATTTTGAGTAATTTATATAACTATTTTAAAAGTGGAAATATGATTTTATAAGTTAAATTGGTTAAATTTAAGTTTAATTATTTATAAATTTATATTAAAGTCTGGAATTTAATTTACTTAAAATCTGTTATAAGAGATACTACCACACTTTGTCAGCGCCGTAGTTGATGCAAATAAACTAAAGGCTAGAAGTAATTAAGGGCTACTGCAGTACTTGGTAAGTGTTGTGATTGCAAAAATTTAAAACTAAACCTGAGTAAATAAAGAGCTACAGTAGCACTTGTTAAGTGTTGTGGTGGCTGAAATGAGATTTTTGAATATTTAAATTTGAAAATAAAATAGCTTCACTTTTGAAAGTCAAATGAAGTAATTTGGTTTAAATATAAACGATATTTTGAAATTTTATAACCACGGGTAATAATAACGATTGGTTGGCAAGGAGACCGGGATCGGATATGGGCATACTCTCCATTAATACCGAAAACCACTTTGACAACCGTGCACGCGATGGAGATTCTAGAATGAAGTAGGATGGTGGCGGCGTTTCCTTTGAGGTAAATACGTGGATCCAACTCCCGTGAGTTGTCATAAGGTGACTAAAACAGGAGCGATCGACGGGTTAATGAGGAGGCACCTTCGATCGGGCACATTCCTTCGATATTATACTTTGACTTTTGGATTGATTCGGTGGCCACTTTAATTTTTTTATTTGGGGTGTGGCTCAAGGTGGGCGGTAGCCGCGGCTATGCGTTACCCCCGACCCACAAGCGTAATTGGTATATCTACCCTGGCATTGCCTAGTTGTGTCGTGTCACCTACCCTAGTGCGCCTTATACGATTTTGTTTTGTACCATACCTATGGAGTGCTCTCTGACGATGCCCAGTACGGGGGAGATTACAGTACTGTATAGACTATGGGAATATATAAATGTGTTAAGGTGGAAAATGTAAAGCCTTAATGCTATTTTAAAGTAAGTTTATTTTACTAATAGACACTATTATAATAGCGAAGTATTACTACATAGTAAATAGTTTAAAGGAACATTAGTGGATAGGTGGTCCCAAGCATCCTTTAAGTTACTTGCCTTTATATTACAGTTCACTTGAATTAGCTTACACTGTATAAGTATGTACGTCCTGATTCGAGTGTTTGTGTTTATTTCTTACGCTCGGTTCAGCCTGAGTGTCAGTTCGACTTCATTTCCCGGAGCTAGGACTGTTGAAGATCATCTCTTTCAAGCTGCTGTCTACCTTCTATTCAGTCTTTTATCTTAGCTTATGTAATTGAGACAAATAAATTTGGGATTTTCTGTGGTTGATTCAAACTATATTTGGTTTTAAGACTATGTAATTCATACTTATTTTAAGACTATGTTATAGTGGTTTCATGAACTACTATTTTCTCTACTTCCGTTGCATTTCTTACTCTGTGTTTGTGACCTGTGATTATTTATTTACTGTATATTCTGAGATTTGCCAAATTTTATTTGCAACGCGGTATTTTGAACAATTCAAGTGCGACATGTGCGGATGCGAATGGTTGAAAAGGGTCGTGATAGTTGAGACAAATAAATTTTCAAAAATTTCAACCGAAATTTTATACTTATCCTATAGTGTTTGTTTAAAAATAAATCAAAATGCTTAATTTTTTTTTGAGTTTTTGAAAGAAAATGCAAAAAATTATCTATAAAAACTCAAAAAGAAGATGAGACTCCCCCCACACTTGATTTGACTGTGTCCCCACAGTCTACCCAAGTGAAAGGAGAAAAATAAAATAAAAAAATCTATATTTTCGTGAAAAATGATTATTATTTACAAGATATTAGAAAGTATGTCTTTAAAGAGTAAATGAACCGTTATTCCAAAGACCAATCATTTGTCTCGTCAAGTATACGAGACACAGCTTAAGCTCGGAAAACCAAACCATAAAATTTTCGAAACTAAACGTCGATTTCGAAAAACGAATGACATTTTATTGAGAATCGTATGATTGTTTTATTTTCGATGATTTTCGGAGTTGATAAAACTATTAATTGGAATCAAGTTTATTTTCACCAAACTGAAATTCAAGCTTATCGCTAATAACTTCTTCAGAATTATCAATTTCAAAATCAAAATGGTGATCTAAATCTTTCCCATCAGAATTCAACAACTTGTCGTCGCAAAATCCAAAAACATTTTATTCGTTAAATTCGTCTTCCTTATTTGGATTATCAACAACTTCACTACATGTGTCGTGTTCAAAATCCAAATTTATTGTATTCAAATTTTCAAAATCGGAGAAAGGAAGTTCGAATTTTAAATCGAGTTTCACACCCTCAAAAGAATCGAAATTCAACACAATTACCATATTTTCAACAACTTCATTAAGATAATCACTTTCAGTTTCAAAAGTTGTTTGAAAATCGTCGATTTAGGTGGAAGGTGGATTATGTAGGATCTAAATTAACCCTAGAGGGGGGGTGAATAGGGTTATAGCAAATTTTCTTGATTTAAACACAAAAATAAACTGCAGAAATAAATATACTGTAAAGTAAATCACACACAAGATTTACCCAGCTTCGGCAACCCCTGCCTACTGCTGCATTCCCAGATTTCTATTAGAATTAAACAGTATCACGCTTACAAACACTCTAACAGACTTGCAAACCCTGCTACCGCCTATAGAGTTTTGCAAACTCGCAACCCCTGCTTACTGAACTAACTCTAAATAGACAATCAGACACAACCTAAAACCTAGGTGGTGATTTACCTAAACTCTTTGATTCGTAGAATAAAAAAAATAATTAAGAACAAAATAGCCCTAAACTAATTAACATTATTAATATAAGTTTATTAACAATATTAATTAATAACAAAAACCCCCTTTTGTTTTTGAACACCGGCCCACTTCCTTATTTCACCCGATCCTCTTTTTATCTTCGTTCGTGAGAAATAATGGCGGCTTCGTTCCAGTTAGGGCTTCGTTCCCTTTTGATCCAGTTAGGGCTTCGGCTCTTCGTTGCAATTAGGGCTTCGGTTCTTCGTTGCAATTAGGGCTCTGGTTTCTTCAATTGATCTGTGATTGGTTGCCCTAGCTTGCTTGCGGTTTCTCGATCGAGTTTTGATGCTAGTGAATTCGGTATGTGCTGTCTCCTTTTGCTTTTCTAATTTGATACTTGAACTCGATCGAATTGAAATGCCGATGATGATTAGGGTTTTAATAGGATTTGATTTCCTATTTTTGCGTTCGACTGATTATTTCAAAAAATTGCTTTGGTCGTTCGATTATGTATTGATGCTTGAGATTTCTTTGACTTAATCAAATTCGTATGCACTTGATTCCTAGGTTGACACGGTAGAGAATTCTCGGCTTGAATTTGATTTTGGTTCCGTGACTTTCTCTGACTTGATAAATTTCGTATAATTTGATACTCACGGTTTTGAAGTTGTGATTTCTTGGCTTTGACCTATTTTGTTTACTTGGTTATCACGACAGTGGTTTGCTTTTTGACTTCGGTCACTTGATTTTGACTGTGGTTACTCTGTGCTCCTTTTTGAAAATTGGCTGCTCGATATTGTTGTAATGTGTTGTTTTACCCTGCTGCATATCACTGCATTTGAATTTTGTATGTAAACTTGGATTTGCTTCATTTGTAATTCTAGTGGCTGATCATCTTGCTGTTCACGGCCATTATATCTTTACTGCCATATTTTGCTTCATTGTTGCATTCATTGTCATTCATTTGTGTCTTGTATCAATGCTCGACCATGTTGCATATTGGACATCGATTCATTTCCACTTGATTCTTAATTTGGTTGTTACCTGAGTCACTTGTTCATATTGCCTTTGCACACTTGTTTATATGAACTGTTGTTCCATTGTTGGTCTGTTGCTTTATGTTGCATTGTTCACTGCGTCACTCTTGTAGTTGTAACTGGACATTCTGGCCTTGAACCTGTTGCATACATGACTGCTGTATGGTTGCATATTTGTAAGTTGTTCAGTTTGCATCATGCTTTTGTGCATTTGGATTTTTGGTCGACCCTATCTCCTTGAGTTGCAGTGCTTCATGTTGTATTCATCCCTGCAGCATAACCTGTTGCATTCTTTGATGGTTTATTGGTGCACTTGTACTTGGTCATTGTAGTATGTTGTCACTGAGTTTGAGCATTTGCACATTTGCAGCCTTGGTCTTCATACTGTAATCTCTGTATCATGCTTGTGCATTTCTCTGTTGTATTACTGTACACTGCATAGTGGTCTTCATTGTGATGATTTTGTTGCTCTGACTTATATCACTTGATGTCTTGAGCTTCAACTGTGCTCGAACTCTGTCCATACTTGCCCAGTTTACACAGATGCTCCACTTGTTCATTTTGTTCAAGTGTACTTGTCTTCATTCTGGTTGTTACAGTCCTATGCAGTTCATGTTGCCTTGACTTTGGTTTGTACTGGTGCACTTCTGTTTGCTGAGTTGAATCCAGTTTTAAAACTCGGGTTTGACCTTGTGCTGAGAGTTGTGACTTTTATGTTATTGCACGTGAGTTGAACCCGGCTTTTGTTTGATTTTTGCACACGAGTTGGCGAGGCAGTGCACACGTATACGAATGTACACGTGTGTACTGCAGCCACTTGTAATTACCTGTCCCTGATAAAAAATATCGATATGCACAGATATTGCACAGTCAAAAATGATGACGAACAACCCAAATAACTGAGGCAAACAATGTTTTCAAAATCATCGTTTCTTTCAAATTTCAAAAATATTTCTCTTTCAATTTTACTGCGTTTGAATATTTTTGCAGATTACTCAGATGCTGGATTCAAACCGGATTATAGTTGAAGACAAAAATATGAGTGTGAGCGATATGTAGTAAGGTCGTGATGTAAATGTGATGTGATTGTAATCAAAAGTGTACATGTATAGTGAGAGCATGAAATTGTACTATTTACAATTTGTAATAAATATTTGTTTGAATAAAAAATTTCTGTTTGAATTCAAAATCTGTTTAACTTGTTCTGTTTGAATTCAAATTTGAATTCTGTGTAATTTAATTTTATTCAACAAATATTTATTTGAACTATGAAAAACAAAATAGTACATTACCAAATACATTTATATGAATGTATATATGTTTATTATCATCAAACAAGAAAATCATATAGCGCAAAGCGCATATTCAACAACCTCCCCCTTTTGATGATAACAAACATATATTTAAGATTTTGAATATATTAAATGTATTTGATAATTTCATTTGCTCCTCCTATTTGAATGCTCCCTCTCCACACAATGCTCCCCCTACATATATGCATAGAAATATATAAGAGAGCCTATATGCACAATGAAAATTATTTGACCTTTGCTTGATTCTATTCGACAAAAATCTTAACTTTTCTCTCCCCCTTTTGTTATCAGCAAAAGAATAATAGTGTTATAAAATAGGGATAAAATGATCGACATGAATCAAACATTTAACTCAATTAAATATAAATATCAAATTTCAATAAAATTCAAACAAAAATCATAATTACCCTTGTCAAGCGCATATTCCACTTTCAAAAGTGATGAAGATAGAATCATCAAAAATTCATATAGTTATGTCTATTTGTGGTATATTTATTTCTGGAAATTTGAATATCTACTAACCATGCATAACCGTTAGGACTTTTAAATGAGATTAGTAGTATTCCAATTTAATTTTAAAAAATGAAATCAAGTATCTTCTAACCACGCATGACCGTGAGGACTTTTAAATGGGATTAGAATCAACTTGTCTATTAAATCAATTATTTTTAATATGCGTTCCATACATGCATAACCGTGAGGACTTTTAAATGAGCATGGAAGCACATAATCAAAAAATCCAAGTAATTCACCCATGCATGACCGTGAGGACTTTTAAATGAGAGTGAATACTTTGGATATTTATTTTTAATTGCTGAATATAATAAATTGAAGCACAAATAATTTCCTTCACTGATTTAAAGATATTGAAGAACAAATGATTTCCTTTGTAAACTACCACAAATTTACATACTAAATATGATCTTGATGAGTAATGTTCGATAGAAAGATGATAGAAATAGAAATGGTCATGGAATTATTACCCAACAAAAAGTTTTTATAACTCTTGTTATGAAATTCTAAAGAAATTTCCTAATTATATTTTCTCGAGTTTTAATATATGATAAATATCAGCACTCATCACTTTTTCAATCACTATTCATCTTTTCGATAATCATTAGGGAGTTAGATTAGTTAAAAAATTGTCATTTAGAATCAAATTCAAAAATCAAATTTTTTTTTTTTAAAAAAAATGATTAGTCAACCTCTATAATTCCCAAATCTAAGCGTAATTTGGAAAATCTGTCTTCGGGGAGAGGTTTTGTGAAAATATCAGCAAGTTGAGTTTCTGTTGAAATATATTCAATGCAAATGTCTTCTTTAGCAATGTGATCTCGAAGAAAATGGTGTCTCACATCAATGTGTTTTGTGCAAGAGTGATGAACAGGATTATTTGACAAATCTATAGCACTCCTACTATCACATTTTAATGGGACTTGTTTATAGACTAAGCCAAAATCAGAAAGAGTTTGCATCATCCATAGAATTTGAGCACAACAACTTCCCAAAGCAATATATTCTGCTTCAGTAGTGGATAATGCAACACAATTCTGTTTCCGACTTGACCATGAGACTAATGAATGTCCTAGCATGAAACATGTCCCACTAATGCTTTTTCTGTCAACTAATGAACCAGCATAATCAGCATCGGAATAACCTACTAAATCAAAATTTTCACAAGAGGGGTACCATAGTCCAAATTTGTGTGTGTGTGAAAGATATCTCAAAATTCGTTTAGTAGCTTTTAAATGAGATTCTTTGGGATTAGCTTGAAAACGTGCACACAAGCACACAGAAAACATAATATCAGGTCTAGAAGCAGTAAGATAGAGAAGTGAACCGATTATCCCTCGATATTTCTTTTGATCAATTGCAATTCCTTTCTCATCTTTGTCCAACTTTGTTGATGGGCTCATAGGAGTTCTCAATGGTTTGGAATTTTCGACTCCAAATTTCTTCAATAGCTCCAACACATATTTGGATTGTGAAATGAAGATACCATCACTGCTTTGCTTAATTTGAAATCCAAGAAAGTATTTCAATTCACCAACCAAACTCATCTCAAATTTAGCCTGCATGACTTGTTCAAAATTCTCACACAAAAGCTCATTAGTAGCACCATAAATAATATCATCCACATAAATCTGAACAATTAAAAAATCATGTTCTTTATGTAATAGAAACAGAGTCGTGTCAGCACTTCCCTTTTTAAAACCATTTTCCAAAAGATATGTACAGAGGCAGTCATACCAAGCTCTTAGTGCTTGCTTAAGACCATATAATGCTTTTTCTAGCTTATACACATGATTTGGAAATTCATGATTTTCAAAACCGGGTGGTTGTTCAACAAAAACTTCTTCTTTTAAATCACCATTCAAAAAGGCACTTTTTACATCCATTTGTTTAAGTTTGAAACCCTTGTAGCATGCAAAACTTAGTAAGATTCTAATGGCTTCTAACCTAGCAACTGGAGCAAATGTTTCATCAAAGTCTATGCCTTCTATTTGGTTATAACCTTTTGCAACCAACCTAGCCTTGTTTCTAATTACATTTCCTGATTCATCAAATTTATTTTTAAACACCCATTTAGTCCCTACAATTGGATAGTCATTAGGCCTAGGAACTAAATTCCAGACTTTGTTTCTCTCAAATTGATTAAGTTCATTTTGCATTGCTAAAAACCAATTTTCATCATTAAGAGCCATTTCAACAGAATCAGGTTCAATTTCAGAAATAAAACCACTATGACAACAAAACGCACACAAATTTTCATCAAATGAGGAACGAGTACGTATACCTTCCGTAGGATCACCAATAATTAATTCAGGAGGATGATTAGGTTTGAACCTTAATTTATCAGCATCAACAGTCCTCCTTTCAGTTTTCTCACTAAATGTCCCTTCTTCAGTGCCTTCAGGATCTACTCCATCGTCAACCATCCTTTCAGTCGTTTTTTCCAGATCAGATTCATCAAATTTCACATTGATTGACTCAACAATTGTCTTTGTTCGTTTGTTATATATCCTGTAAGCCTTACTCCTTGTTGAATAGCCCATGAAAATTCCATCATCAGCCTTTGATTCAAATTTTCCAAGTTGATCACCTGTGTTAAGAATGAAACAAGGACACCCAAATATACGAAAATAAGAAATGTTAGGTTTCCTTTCATGCCACAGTTCATAAGACGTTTTGCCAAGTATTGGTCTAATCATTACTCTATTCATTACATAGCACGAAGTATTCACTGCCTCTGCCCAAAAGATTAGAGGTAGCTTATACTCACTTAACATGGATCTAGCCAATTCCTGTAATGTACGATTTTTTCTTTCAACCACCCCATTTTGTTGAGGTGTTCGTAGAGCAGAAAATTCATGTTTTAAACCGTTTTCTTCACAAAAGTTTTCAAATTCAAAATTTTCAAATTCGCCTCCATGATCACTTCTCAAGGTTTTAATTGTAACTCCTTTTTCATTTTGAACAAGTTTTGCAAATTTTGAAAAATATTCGAAAGATTCAGACTTTTTGGCTAAAAAGTAAACCCATGTAAATCTAGAATAATCATCAACCAATACATAACAATAACGTTTTCCATTCAAGCTTGAAATTTCATTTGGTCCAAATAAATCCATGTGAACTAGTTCAAGGACCCTTGATGTGCTAACAATGTTTTTAGGACGAAATGATGATCGACTAAGCTTGCTCAAGGAACATGCTTTACACACTTTATTATTTTTAAATTTCTGATGTGGTAACCCTCTGACTAATTCTTTTGATTCGAGTTTTTCTAAGAGACTCATGCTAGCATGTCCAAGTCTCCTATGCCATAAATATGCCTCTTCGTCAGTGGCTACCAAACATCTAGAAAGTTTTAGATTATCAAATGAAAGTGAGTAAACATTCCCTTTTCTTTTGCCCATAAAAACAATGTTACTAGAAGATTTATCAATAATTTTGCAAGTATCACTATCAAAAATCACGTTCATACCTTTGTCACATAGTTGGCTAATAGAAATGAGATTGTGATGCAGATTTTCAACGTATAAAACATTAGTCAAAGAAAAAATACCGTTACCAACTTCACCTTTGCCAATAATCTTACACTTGCTATTGTCTCCCATGATCACATTTCCACCTTTATAATTCTCTAAGCTAAGGAACTTCGATTTGTCACCTGTCATATGTCTAGAACAACCTGAATCTAGAAACCATTCTTGTTGTTCCTTAGCCCGCCAACAGACCTACATAAGAAGAGAGGAAGATGACCTAGAGAAACTCTTAGGTCCAATGTTATTAGTGATAGAAGCATTGTAAATAAACAATCCCTTTGGAATCCATACTTGTTTAGTCCTTTTATTTTTATTCCAATAAACATGAAATTTGTTTTTAGAATTCTTAGGAACCCAAACTTGTATAAATTTTGTGTTCTTGTTCCTATGACTATCATTTTCATCACGACATCTATATATTTCACATCTATCAAAGACATTCTTATATTTTGCATTATCATCAACTTGTGTTTTCCCAAAACCTAGTCCTTTCCCGTTGTTAGCAAAAATTTGATTTCCCAATAGCATGTTGAAAGATTTTTCGCCTCTTGAAAAGTTATTCAAAGATTTCTCAAGACTTTGGACTTTGGTTTTTAATGTTGAGTTTTCAGTAACAAGTGAGGTGCATCGATTAATAAAATCCTTTCTCCTAGTGTCGATGGTTTCCTTAAGATTCAAGTTTTCATTTTCAAGACTTTCAAAGTTATTCCTCAGTTTTGATAATTCTGAATCTAAAATCTTACATTTTCTACATTCTAGGTTTTGAATATTTTCAATTTCAGTTTCTAACCTAGAATTTTCATGGACAAGTTCTCTCCTATCAGATTTTAGTTTTTCAATTTTAGATTCAAGAGTATCAATCATTTTAGTAAAATCACAACACATTGAAACAAGTTCTTTATAAGAATAGTTACTTACCTCACTAGATTCCTCTAAGCTTGCTTCTGAATCTGATTTTGACATAAGACACAAGTTAGCCTCCTCTGAGCTATTATTTGAAACTTCCTCTCCTTCTTCATCATCCCAAGTTGCTGCAAAGGCCTTCTTTTTCTTTTTCTTTCCTTTGTTGTTTTTGAGAAGTGGACATTTTTGTTTGAAGTGGCCAGGCTTCTTGCAGTTATAGCATGTCAATTCATTATCGGAATCGTCAGAATTTTTTGACTTATTACCACTTATTTTCTTCTTTCGTGACTTGAATCTTGACCATTTTTTAAGATTATTGACAGCCATTGCAAGCTCTTCAATTGGATCTTCTTCTTCTTCATCGCTTTCTTCTTTGCTCTTTAAGGCAATCGTCTTCTTCTTTGGTTCGGAGTTATTGCATTCTTCCTTTGCTTTTAGCTCAAGTTCATATGTCATCAAGTTTCCAATCAACTCCTCCATGCTTAGTTTGCTCAGATCTTTCGATTCTTGGATTGCCGTGACTTTTGCCTCAAAGTTCATTGGTAAAACTCGTAGTATCTTTCGCACAAGCTCTACCTCAGTGAATACCTTCCCAAGCGCTCTAGCATTGTATACCAAGGTTGAAAAACGTCCAAACATATCCTTTATGCTCTCGCCTTTGTCCATCACAAAGTTTTCGTATTCATTGCTGAACAGGGCTAGCCGAGACTCCTTGACTTGAGAAGTTCCTTCGTGTGTCACCTCCAAAGTATGCCATATTTCCTGTGCTGTTGTACAATGAGAAATTCTATTAAATTCATTTTTATCAAGAGCACATATCAAAGCATTCATGGCTTTAGCATTTGTTGTTTTCAATTTCTTATCGTTAGCATCCCACCTATCCTTAGGTTTAGGAATCTCAGTATCACCAACGATTATAGTGGGGGGTTTATAGCTAGTTTCAATAATATCCCAAACTTCATAATCAACAGAACTGAGATAGATACCCATCCTAACTTTCCAATAAGCATAATCGTTCCCGTTAAACATGGGTGGCCTAGCAATAGATTGCCCCTCAGAAAAAGCATTATTTTGTAGACTCATGATTCTAGAGTTAAAAATACCAGGCTCTGATACCACTTGTAGGATCTAAATTAACCCTAGAGGGGGGGGTGAATAGGGTTATAGCAGATTTTCTTGATTTAAACACAAAAATAAACTGCAGAAATAAATATACTGTAAAGTAAATCACACACAAGATTTACCCAGCTTCGGCAACCCCTGCCTACTGCTGCATTCCCAGATTTCTATTAGAATTAAACAGTATCACGCTTACAAACACTCTAACAGACTTGCAAACCCTGCTACCGCCTATAGAGTTTTGCAAACTCGCAACCCCTGCTTACTGAACTAACTCTAAATAGACAATCAGACACAACCTAAAACCTAGGTGGTGATTTACCTAAACTCTTTGATTCGTAGAATAAAAAAAATAATTAAGAACAAAATAGTCCTAAACTAATTAACATTATTAATATAAGTTTATTAACAATATTAATTAATAACAAAAACCCCCTTTTGTTTTTGAACACCGGCCCACTTCCTTATTTCACCCGATCCTCTTTTTATCTTCGTTCGTGAGAAATAATGGCGGCTTCGTTCCAGTTAGGGCTTCGTTCCCTTTTGATCCAGTTAGGGCTTCGGCTCTTCGTTGCAATTAGGGCTTCGGTTCTTCGTTGCAATTAGGGCTCTGGTTTCTTCAATTGATCTGTGATTGGTTGCCCTAGCTTGCTTGCAGTTTCTCGATCGAGTTTTGATGCTAGTGAATTCGGTATGTGCTGTCTCCTTTTGCTTTTCTAATTTGATACTTGAACTCGATCGAATTGAAATGCCGATGATGATTAGGGTTTTAATAGGATTTGATTTCCTATTTTTGCGTTCGACTGATTATTTCAAAAAATTGCTTTGGTCGTTCGATTATGTATTGATGCTTGAGATTTCTTTGACTTAATCAAATTCGTATGCACTTGATTCCTTGGTTGACACGGTAGAGAATTCTCGGCTTGAATTTGATTTTGGTTCCGTGACTTTCTCTGACTTGATAAATTTCGTATAATTTGATACTCACGGTTTTGAAGTTGTGATTTCTTGGCTTTGACCTATTTTGTTTACTTGGTTATCACGACAGTGGTTTGCTTTTTGACTTCGGTCACTTGATTTTGACTGTGGTTACTCTGTGCTCCTTTTTGAAAATTGGCTGCTCGATATTGTTGTAATGTGTTGTTTTACCCTGCTGCATATCACTGCATTTGAATTTTGTATGTAAACTTGGATTTGCTTCATTTGAAATTCTAGTGGCTGATCATCTTGCTGTTCACGGCCATTATATCTTTACTGCCATATTTTGCTTCACTGTTGCATTCATTGTCATTCATTTGTGTCTTGTATCAATGCTCGACCATGTTGCATATTGGACATCGATTCATTTCCACTTGATTCTTAATTTGGTTGTTACCTGAGTCACTTGTTCATATTGCCTTTGCACACTTGTTTATATGAACTGCTGTTCCATTGTTGGTCTGTTGCTTTATGTTGCATTGTTCACTGCGTCACTCTTGTAGTTGTAACTGGACATTCTGGCCTTGAACCTGTTGCATACATGACTGCTGTATGGTTGCATATTTGTAAGTTGTTCAGTTTGCATCATGCTTTTGTGCATTTGGATTTTTGGTCGACCCTATCTCCTTGAGTTGCAGTGCTTCTGTTGTATTCATCCCTGCAGCATAACCTGTTGCATTCTTTGATGGTTTATTGGTGCACTTGTACTTGGTCATTGTAGCATGTTGTCACTGAGTTTGAGCATTTGCACATTTGCAGCCTTGGTCTTCATACTGTAATCTCTGTATCATGCTTGTGCATTTCTCTGTTGTATTACTGTACACTGCATAGTGGTCTTCATTGTGATGATTTTGTTGCTCTGACTTATATCACTTGATGTCTTGAGCTTCAACTGTGCTCGAACTCTGTCCATACTTTCCCAGTTTACACAGATGCTCCACTTGTTCATTTTGTTCAAGTGTACTTGTCTTCATTCTGGTTGTTACAGTCCTATGCAGTTCATGTTGCCTTGACTTTGGTTTGTACTGGTGCACTTCTGTTTGCTGAGTTGAATCCAGTTTTAAAACTCGGGTTTGACCTTGTGCTGAGAGTTGTGACTTTTATGTTATTGCACGTGAGTTGAACCCGGCTTTTGTTTGATTTTTGCACACGAGTTGGCGAGGCAGTGCACACGTATACGAATGTACACGTGTGTACTGCAGCCACTTGTAATTACCTGTCCCTGATAAAAAATATCGATATGCACAGATATTGCACAGTCAAAAATGATGACGAACAACCCAAATAACTGAGGCAAACAATGTTTTCAAAATCATCGTTTCTTTCAAATTTCAAAAATATTTCTCTTTCAATTTTACTGCGTTTGAATATTTTTGCAGATTACTCAGATGCTGGATTCAAACCGGATTATAGTTGAAGACAAAAATATGAGTGTGAGCGATATGTAGTAAGGTCGTGATGTAAATGTGATGTGATTGTAATCAAAAGTGTACATGTATAGTGAGAGCATGAAATTGTACTATTTATAATTTGTAATAAATATTTGTTTGAATAAAAAATTTCTGTTTGAATTCAAAATCTGTTTAACTTGTTCTGTTTGAATTCAAATTTGAATTCTGTGTAATTTAATTTTATTCAACAAATATTTATTTAAACTATGAAAAACAAAATAGTACATTACCAAATACATTTATATGAATGTATATATGTTTATTATCATCAAACAAGAAAATCATATAGCGCAAAGCGCATATTCAACAGATTATCATTTAACTCGTCAGACGTTGGGTTTTGATTTTTTTGTTCACGTAATTTTTTGTATGTTTTAGTCAACAAATCCGTGTGATCATTGCAAATCTCGTCCATTTGTTCAACAAAATCCAATTTATAATTATTAACTTGAGAATTTTCGATTTGGACTTGTTGAGAACAAAGATTTTCAATCGTAACTTGGTTAAGATTATTCTCATTGCCAAATTCGTTTGAAAAGTTGTTTCCATTTTCATTTTGATTTTGAATTCATTTTGGAGTTCGAAATTGAATTGGCATGGGTTATAATCAAAATCGTTTGAATTGAATTCAAACTTTTAAATCTTTACTCGAGTTATTACACAAATATGAATTGCGTAAATCATTTATACTTTAATTTTGTTGTGTAGAGAATTCAAGTAAAGATGAAATGGTATTTTCAAGAGTCGAGGGTTGGTCATCGTTTTGAAAACTTTGTTGTTCAAAATTTGAATTGTTTATAGAATAGTTGTCGTTAAAATATCCAT
Source organism: Allium cepa (assembly GCA_030765085.1). NCBI lineage: Eukaryota > Viridiplantae > Streptophyta > Magnoliopsida > Asparagales > Amaryllidaceae > Allium > Allium cepa. The sequence goes on along the minus strand of CM060941.1, from coordinate 950,908,962 downwards.
ACGAATTTGGAATGAAATCATATGGATTATATTGATTTTCACAACTACTGTAAAAAATTCAAGTGAATATGAAAATTCAGACATTTTCAATTCAAAAAGAAAATTGATTTTTGTTTTGTGTTTGAATTTTCAAAAAAAAAAAAATTGTTTTCGAAAATGTTTGATTTATTTTTTTTTGAATTTTTTCTTTTCTAAAAAAAACTAAGTTTTTTCTTGGACTCAGGTTGAAAAATAAATTTCAAAAGAAAGGATTTAAAAAAAACTAAGTTAAGAAATATTTTCAATTTTTTTAGTTTTGGATTTTGATTTTGATTAGTTTTTTTAAATATACATGAACTAATGCAAATAAATGAATGCAGGGGTTTAATTACGAATTATTTATCCTAAGTAGCTCCTAATCCAAAATTGTATAATCACACATCGTCTTAAATCAACAAGATAGTTCTCAGCCATGTAACGGACAGGATTTATCAATGCACCACGAATCACCGTAGCAATGGAACCGAATGTTTAAATACCTTCAAAGAAACAATTCGGTATAATATTTACGAATCACCGTAATATTTATAACTAATTATTGCTCTGTCGTAGCCTAGACACCAAGAAATTAAATTATTCAAAGAAGACAACTTGTCAATATATCATTAAGTGTTATCGATGCCTAACCGTTTTTATTAATCAAAATCTAAAATGAAATGCAAAACAGAAATTAAGCGTGTATTAACAATGCAACTATGAATAGATTTTTGTTTTTGTTTCTGATTTTGATTTTTTTAAATGCAAATAAAACAACCAGTACTGTAAAAAAGGTAATTTTTTTAAGCAAACGATTTATTTGGAAAGCAGAACGGCAGTTTTCAGCAAGTTTTTTCATTTTATTTCCTGGAACCTGAAGATAAAAACAAGATATGTACAGTTTTTTCTTTATATATGTTTTTCAAAGAAGTGAAAAACAAAACTAATGAAAGTAAAACAAATGAAAATTAAAACAGGTGAGACAAAAACAAGTGAAAATAAAACAAACGAAAAATGAAAATTAAAAAAATGTTTGTTTAATAACAAATGAAAACTAAACAAGTGAAAATAAATGAAAATTAAACAAATGAAAACTAAAACTACTTTTATTCTTTCTTTCTTTTTTTCTTTTTTTTTCTTACAAAGAAAATACAAGAAAATTATACTAACTTCTAAGAAAGAAAAACATTTTCATGTTCTTTTTTTGTGTGTTTCCCCCTTTCTTTTATTTTTTTTTTCCTTTTTTTTTTTTTTGGATTGAACCATAGCCCACGGCCCTTTTAAATTCCCGTACCCCTTTTTTTCATGCGTCTCTCGTCTGTTTTCAAATCGCGATGGAGAGAGATTAAAAAAACTCGAGTGGAAATCGACTTTTCAGATCACAAATCAACAATGAATCCAAAATTGCAAATAACTTGCAAATTGAAAATGAATTGTGGCAGGTCGCTATTGCTCTGGAGGATTGGTTCAGTTGTGGTCGCGAGTGGTTCAAAGGTCGAGGCAGAGCGATATTCGATTTGGCGAATTGGGGTTTATCGAGTTGCGAAGTTGATGCTCGAAACTGTGGAGGGTTGTCGATTGGTAGATATCGCGGTGAGTGGGTGGTTTATGCGAGTGCGATTGGGGTCGCGGTTGTTGAAGGGCTGTTGTTTGGAAGACTGGAGCACTGTCAGGTGTTGATGTTGGAAGTATTGTTTGTAGGTGACTGTCAGTTGGTATGGTGGCAGTGATCGGCAGTAGTTTGTGGTGAGGTGTTGTACAGAGTGGTAGAGAGAAGGAGGTGCTTGTAGTTTGACAGAACAAGTTGGTTGTGGTCAGTTGAAGTTGCTAACGCAGTGTGATGGTTGTAGTTTGAAGGATATGCAGATGCTTTTGGTAATTAGAGGTTTGCATCTTTTGGAGTGGGAGGTGGCAAGGCAGGAGTGTATGTTGCGGTGGTAGGCAGTGTCGAAGGTGAGGGCAGTTGAGTTTCGATTAACTTTGTTCGATTGGGTGAGGCGTGGGATGGAAGCGGAGGTTGGGTTTCGGCAATTTGCGGTGGATTTGTTAATGTAGTGGCATGAGATGATGGGGTATTTTGACAATGCAGAGGTCGTTGTAGGTCTCTGGTGATAGTGATGCAGTGAAACCAGAATGTAGTTGTAGCAGTTGTCTTAGCAGTAGAGGCTGAACTTTTTGAAATTAGTTGTATAAGGTGAGTATAGTTGCACTGTAATATGGTGTGTTGAAATCTGTTGAATGAAGATGGCGAGTCTGTGGGTGGTAGTGTAGGATGTTGGAAAGGGTGGCAGTAGGCAGTGATGATTGGTTTGTATGTGAGTTAGTGATATGTATGTGGTCAGGTGAGTTGTAGGAAGTGAGGAAGTGAATGGTTGGCAGAATTGATGTAGATGGCAAAAGTGTATGGTGCAGCACTGTGATCAGGTAGATATGGGGATGTACATGGCGGTCAACAGTTGTTTGTGGCAGTTGTAACAGAGGAAGTACAAATTGTTTGTATTGGCAGAGTAGATGGTTTTGGTTTGTAGAGTGATGAAGCAGTGCAGAGTTGTGTGGTCGATAGGATGTGATTGATTTGAATTGCAGGTGGTTGTCTGTGTGAATGATGGTTTGAATGAAGTGGAGAGGTTAAGATCTCTGGTCAGTGTTTGGTTTATGCAAGGGGAAGTGGTCTAGGAAGGTTGGAAAGGAGTCGAGTTCGATTGCAGTGGTGAAATTTGATGATGTTGCGCTGTAAGTATGGGGACTGTGAAGGGAAAAGATGATGGAAAGGCAGTTGTATGATGTAGTGTAATGGTGAAGTTTCAGTTGTATTGTAATGGAGGAGGAGGAGAATGATGCTATGGTAGTGTGATTATTGAGTGGTGGTGAAGGAAGTAGTTTGTTTGTTGAAAGCAGCAGTTTTGGTGATGATTACAGTAAGTGGTATGAAGTGATGGACGGTAGTTATGTGGTTTCGGGGAGGAATTGTGCTCAGGCAAGTAGGGATGATGGTGGAGTGTGATGGAAGAAGATGGTTGTTTGACTGAAGGAGGAGTGTTCTGGTTAATGAAGTGAAGTTGAAGTGGGTTTTAGTATGTAGCAGATAAAGGAAAATTGGTAGGCAGAAGCAATGAACAAAGTGGATGTGCAGTGGCAGATGAAGTTTGTGATGATAAATGTAGAATAGTAAATATGAAACTTGTAAAAATGTAAAATGAAAATGCAATTGAAAGTGGAACGATTTTTTTAAAAAAACTTGTGTATGTATTTTTTTTCCGAATAATGAAAATACAAATGAAAAACTAGAACAAATGCACAAAACAAATAGAAAACGACAATCATACAAACAAAAATGAAAACGACAAACACACAACACAAGCTTTTTTTATATACAAACAAACACACAAAATAAAACACACAAAATAAAACAAAAATAATTCGAAGCATAGAATATCAAAATTGAAGCAAATCCTTGGCAACGGCACCAAAAACTTGTTTAATGATTAACTTTTCTATCGAGTTAGAAAATCATCGATAATTTTGAATTAAAAATAAAGCAAGCGCACGGCGTACAAAAGTTAGTACGTGGCGAGTACGGGTCGATTCGTAGGAAATTGTTGAATTTAAATTTCTATTTAATCAAATTAAACCAAAGTTGAAGAGTGTGGTAAGCTAGAAAAGTAAGAAAATGAAAAAAAGAAAGTGATAAAAATATGAGAGTAGAAAGTCAATTTAGAGATAAATTCACTCTCTAGATCCATAGTTCAACAAAAAAGAAATTATGATCTCTTTTTTTAGTCATTAGTGAATTTATATGATGTGTTTATCATAAGTATGACTTATTTGTGCTGTTAATTAGCTCAACATAAGCCATCAAAGTATAACACACCCCTTAAACCACTTACTATCTTCCATGAAAATGACAACAAAGTTGAAAATGAAATATATTTTAAGTATGATCTATTAACTATTAATTAGAAATATAAACCATCAAATTAGTTTCAACATCCACTTCATTACCATCATCATATATAGATGAAGATGTAATTATTGTTTGTGATTATTTAAGCATAGCTTATTTGGTGTCAACAATATAAGTCATCAAATTCAAAGCAAAAACAACAAGTTAAACCACTTCAAGCATTGTCATTAAGCACAAAAAAAGAGCAATGATTATCAAAATGTTGAAGCTACATAATTAGAGAGCTTCTTTACCCCAAAGTTGAAGGGGTTTAGCCTATCATTTGTGTTATCATATCAACACTTATAGCATGCAACATGAAACTAAAAAAAGAAGGAAAATAAAAGATAATGGAAAAGAGAACTATTCTACTTGCATAAAACAAAATCTATTATACTTGCATAAATAAGTAAATCTACACTACTAACATGAAAGGAAATAAACAAGAAGAGAAAAGAGCATGTACTAAATTGCATATAAAAAGAAATTACATGAAATAAGAAATGGTTAAATAGCCATGAAAAGAAAGAGAGCTCTCATTCTATTTTTGATCTAACTAAAAGAAGAGAGCCTAAAGAAGAGGAGAGGGTTACATGAAACATAAAGGATATTTATACAAGTTTAAAATCCTAATTCAATTTTTTGGGAAGTACCCAAAATACCCTCTTAGGAAGTGTGGTGGCCTAGTTATCACTAACTTTAAATAATCATCAATTAACTGCGCATGAAGATTTAATGGCCTTTTAGCATGTGCAGTAGCTCCTAAGTGTACATTAAGTTAGGTGGGTAAGTGGGGTCCTTCATGATCATCCCTTTCAATTATTTTCATCTCCATTCCTTTGTATTCACTCTTGTGCATGTATATTTTCATGAAGCCACTTGTAAAATTCACTAAAATTCCTATAAAACAACATAGAAAATCCAAGTTAGTTTTCACAAATTAATAAATGCACAAAAATGACCATTTTGCCCCTATATGAAGATGAATATGTGACAATTTAAAATAATTTGAATTTTGGTTTAAACAAGTCAAAACACTCAGAATAATTATTTATTTAATTTAAATAGATTAAATATGATGGTAAAAATATGCACATTTACGTGCACATCAGTAGACATGATTGTGTACAATTTTCTCTGTCGTGTATGGAAGCACCAGCAAATTGGGAGGAAAGTGGAAGCCGTCGAAAAAGATATTAAGAAACTCTCTTTTCAATTGGGCAATTTGAGCGGCTCCCTCCCCTATAATATCAATATCATCGAAATGGTAGCAATAGAAGTGTCTGCCCCAGTCGCGTGGCGACTTTGCCAGGCCTTGGAACTTGTGAAGGCACTAGCTAGCATGATGATCCAATAGTTTGGGTACCAGAGTTGTGGGGTAATGAAACACTTGGTGGTGGAGAGCATGATCGGGAGCGGCGCATGTCTCGCCTATTTCTTTCCCTCTCTCTTTCTCTTTCTCCCTCCCTTTCCCTTGCTCTTTTTCTATCATAGTAATCCCTGTCCTCGCTTGAATGACGACGGTTATAGTCAAAATCATGCCTGCGGGACTCCCTGTATGAACTAGACGATTGACGTGCGGCATGGAGGCTACCAAGCATAGATGGTTGCTACGTCGTTGAATCTATAGAGTGAAAAGAGAAACAAAGTTAGTAATCCCTAGAAATTGAATAGCTCGTAGATTTCAGTTGTGTGGTGCTGTGAAGTGTATGCAAGCATGTGTTAACCCCTCAACCAATCGGTTATTGTAGCCGTGCTCGGAGAAGTTGGCTCTCTTAGATCTAAGGCACTTTGAATCCCTTCCAACCCGGTGTTTTGTTGAAGAGATACATCGTCCGGAATTAGAAAATCTGCAAGTCTTTCGAAAGGTCTCTCCATACGCAAGGAGGGAGCCTCTGAAATTATCACACCTACTGCTGGTAAAGACATAACAATGGACTTGCATCTCGAAGCTTTATGGACGGCGACCTTGCCTTTCCTTATTCTCTTAGAATGTCGATGGCTTTGTAAAGGCCCGGGTGCAGGTTCATCTCCGGCAGGCATGTCCTCATCGTCACCTTGCCCGGTGATCACTATCCCGGGAACTCTCCTCCTAACTTGCCTCGCTAAACCGCCCTAAGAGACCCTTCAAGCCCAATGCTTTGATTTCCACCTATTAGCCTGACGACTCTCAAGTTTAAATCTGTTGGAACTTCGTCAATTCCTCTATCCATAATGACCATTCTTTGAAGAACCCTAACAATCTCTTTGAACTGGTCGCCTTTGGGTCACGGAATCGAAGTTGAGAAAGAAAGAAATTATTAAACTCGACATCAAATAAATTACTCAGTAGATCGGCATAAAAGTTGAAGTACTTACGCCTAATAAGCCATCATCTGGCGATGCCCTATGAGCATCGGACGTAGAACCATTCAGTCTTGAAATAACTTAGCTTGGTCCATGCTTCGATCATGACTTGACAATTCCTAACTACCTCTACGAGATGGATTATCCCCTCATCTCTTTATATCTAACAGGTACCAGATTTCCTCTGCAGTCGGGGTCGAAAAAGATGCTCCATGAAGATGATAAATAAGTAGTCCAACGAGGCATATCCGTTCGAGTGCATTTGTGACGGAGCAATCCTTAAGTAGGATAACACTTCTCGGATATATTGATTAAATAGAGATAGTGTCTCAGCTGTGCACGAGAATCTATTAATAGCGGTATAACCTTTCGGGGGGAGAGTGTGGTCTGTCTTCTGCCCCTGGTAGTAAGGCGTCATCCCTCGACAACCTATGCCTTGTGCAAATTCTACCTAACATTTCCTCAGAGATTAGATAGAACGGAGTATTGTGGATTCCCGATGAAGGCTGCTCCTGGTAGCTCATTCGAAGCTGGACTTATAACTTCGGTTGCGAAGTCGACATCTCTATTATGGAAGAGGCGGACTTTGAACCTGTTGTTGCGAACGTCTGGGTTCCATAACTATTCAACTCAGCAAAATCATCACTAGATGACAATAATCCCGTGTCTTCCCCAGTGTGAAGTGGATGAATATGTTGTGCAGTGCGGTGCTATACATAATTCATAAAATGTAACGAGATTTAAAAAGTGTTTGAATGATGAGACTTTAGAATTCAACCGGAGTGATGTCATCGCTGACCATCACAACCGTGCCATCCAGACTTTGGAAACCGATCTAAGTTAAAGTTCGTTAAATTTTGTCAAACTTGCAGTCCAATCGATGAGCTTCGGGAGGCAATTAGATATGTAGTGAAAAGATTAAGTCTAGTTTTGCAGGGCAAAAGCTCATCGGAGTCAAATTTTAGAGTGTGCATGAGTTTTCTAACCATCAAAGTTCAAGTTCTTATCGGTCACCACAAGCCTATATCGTGTCAACCAGGAGCCCACATTCATATCGATCGTTCTTCAGGGTTTCGTATCGGTTACCTAGTACTTATTTATATCGATCGTGTTTCCATCACTTTGTATTGATAGCTTTGGATCGATACGAATCTTCGTAGCTCCGGACTGATACGAATTTCCTAATCGTATCCATTGGTTACAGATCGACACAAAGCTCTCTCCCTAGAATTGATAAGAACATGTATCTCCTTCACCTTTCCATCGGTACAAAGTCGAGGTCGAGCTCTTCTACCATAAGCACTTCCTATCCCCACACTTCTTCTTCTCCAGACCCACCCAGGCATCACCTCCACCATTCTTGACCTCGCTCTGGCCTATCTACGGCCTTTACTTCACCAGAATAGGCCGCAACGGCAAATGGAATGGCAAAGGGTTCGAGTCTTAATGTTTTTGTGTTGGATTTGTTCAATGGATTACCTAGACTTGACAGTTGGTTTAGAGAATTGGAAGATTGATTCAGTTCGAAGGCGAGAGCAGTTTCAATTTCCTCTAATCCAAAGCGACACGAAAGCAAGAAAAAAGTGAGCAAGTGAGAAAAATTCTAAGTACCAAAGTATTTACATTTGGAGAGTGTTTGTTTGTCTCCTAGTATGAGTTGAAACGGCCTACTCCATTAACGTATACAAATTGACCTATTCTTATCCATCAGGCAACCGAGATGAAGCACAAAGCAAAGGCCGAATAAATTCTTGTACCCATCGGACACCATGGATATGGATCCAGTTTCGTATCCATCCACGACCAATCTAAGATGAATCCTTTTGTATCCATTAGTTTATCGATACGAAACACAAGGAAAAAGATTATCTGAACCATTTGAACCCAATAAAAATGCATCGATACGAAATGTCTTATTCGTATCCATTAACCTAAAGCTCATAAAGATTCATGTCCATCGATACGAAATGTTTTGAGAAGAAAACCAATTTGTGTCGATCGCCATTGATACACATATGATTTTTCAACTTTTCACATCGATCTAGGAGAGGTTCAATAAGAAGAGATACACTAAAACGACCATCAGGCATTGTTACAACTCGAATTTCACATTGATTCAGGAGAGGATCGATACAAGATTCGATACAAAAAGAAATTTTGAATTGACAATGGCTCATGAACGTACAAATGCTAATGGGAGTCTGGTTAACATACATTTATGTGTGACGAATTAACATTCAATTTACAAAATTCGCAAGAATTGAATGCTCACCTGGTAACAATTGCAACGATGAACAATAGATCTCTAATACTCAACACTCAGTTACAACAATGCACTATACAATCATTGGTAGTCAACAATCCAGTATTTATATTACCAAGAAATAATCAAAAGTTACATCTTTTGACGAAAAGACAACGACTACTCATCAAATCAAGTAGAACTTTCAGACAGAAGGTTACATCTTTTTCAAAGCACGTCATGTTCACAGAAGACGTACTTTGGGGGGGCAAATGTTATCCCGCCTTGTCGCAAGGCCGTGGCACCAAGAAATTAACTGAAAACCAAGGACAGTTCGTCCCAAAGATCGGTTATACACAGGATCATCATGGATGCTGGTAAATTTTGTTAGAGTCCAGATCGAGCTACAATCGATGCAGTATGACAAGAAAAGCTATGAAAGCCATCATCGCAAATTTCGAGTTAATTGAAGTTCGTATGCTCGAGATATTGATCGATCAGAATTAAGGAAGACAGCTACAATTCGTATCCATCATAATAAATAGTGGTTTGCATCTATGACAGAAGCTCCACGTTCGTATCCATGGAGGAAGGCCTCATTCATATCCACTTAGCTTCTTCGTTTCGTATCGATCACATGTATTCCGCTTCGTACCCATCAACTAAAGCCACTACATATTGATCTTGTATGTATAGTTCGTATCAGTCAACCAGCGGTCGATATGAATGGGTCATCCAATAAGCGATATGAGATAACACCTCCTACTGATACAAAATGGAGTTAAGGGAAACAATACGAATGGGACAACTTAGAACGATACGAATAAGGTTCCCTCGTGTCGATATGAAGAGCAGAGGAGTATCTCGATACGAAGTATATGGATTCGTATCGATACAAAGCAGTTACAGTCCTTCGATACGAACAAGGCATGTTTAAGAGAAAGACACGGTCACTCGGCATGAAAAATACATCAATCCTAGAAGATAGTGCCACGTCATCTAGAAAACACATGCAAAATTATGGACACGAACGGAAGCGATACGAACATATCGATATGAGCTCGGCTGCACATTGAAAGAACAAACTTGCATAGATCATCACTCAAAATCTACAAGTCCAAATGCCACTAAATTTTCACAGGATCTTGTGTACAGCCTCAATAATGTCTATGATCGAACCCAACCCAAAAAGACTAACTTTTGATCGATAGGAATTTGGTATGTATCGATCATAGACCGAGTCAAAATGTCCGAGGATCGATCATGTGGGCCCACCCACATGAGAAAAGGAGTCTTCTGAGATCTAAGCGAGATATTTGCTGCCTAGGCCTATGAATAGTTGCCCTAAGCCTTTAGAAAATGGACTTTTGGACGCTCGAATGTCAATTCCCTGATGAAATCATTGTTGTATCTCGATTGTACTGTTGTAAACATCTATAACCAATGAGTAATATCAATAAAACAGCAACTTTCCATGACGGACGTAGGCTACAACACCGAACCACTTTAAATCCTTGTGTTTCTGTACTTCTTTCTGTTTGTTTTTTGTGTGTTTGCTAGGTGGCCTCGTTTTCCATTTATATTCTTCAATTTAATCTCTTTAAACACACCCGAAGAGTGTTGCGTCCAATTCTGACACAACTACTAACTCTTTAGATAAAGATAGAAAAGTATACTCCCAACTGTAATTGTAATCACGTTGTTTATTATACCTTTTTTTAATTTCATTATTGTTTGAGTTGTAATTTGTTGCCATAATAATAAAGAGATTACTTACCATGATTTTGACTTTATTTTATCTCTTTTGCTAAAATAGGAGCTATAACTATCTACAACTCTTGTTTATCGTCTTGTGTTGATGCTCTTAGGGGGAGGTTGTTAATAGCGAGGAGAGGGATTGTGGTTAGTGGTGATGTCTTACTAGAGCGCTTTGGTGGTAACATCGAAGCCGTAAAATGGCACAAGAGGTATTTTCTTCAAAAAACCATCGCTAGTGGTCATAAAGATCATATTTCCTATCTTGAGGCTGAAACAAAGAATAAAGAAGAGATTATCACCACGCTTGAATGACAAGTGAAGACAAATCCCACGATCGACTTTGATCAGAAGATGTCTAAACTTATTCAGCAAATAAGTGACTTAGGGTTAAAATTAAAAGATAATCATGCTTAGTGTGCCTCTCTAGAATTCATCATGGGGAACCAGATTTCGAGTATTGACTTGCCGATTCCTCACTCTACTCCTATGGTTACTAAAGCCACCAGGTTGAAACTTCTTACGGTTGAAAATTTTCCTACCGTGCTCAACCCTCCTCTGGGCTTAGACAAGAATGCCATGGGCAACTGGTGTAGGAGAGTAAAATTTGAAATAGCCAAATATTTTGATGAATAGCAGAAAATATACTCCCAGACTATTAACGAGTATGCCGCCAAGAACCAAAATCTAGAGCGTGACAACTAGTTGCTTGTTAAGCACGTCGTAGAGTTGGAAAGAGAGAATAAAACAGTTAGGGCTGCAAATAGAGCTTTTAATCACATCCTTAAAACCAACATTGAAGAGATTGACGACAAGAACAACATAAGAAGAAAGGAAAGAAACTTAAAGATGTTCTCTATGCCGCAATTTGTCACGTTGTAGATCCTTTAGTAGCGAAATCTTTTGATAAAGCCGCTCAAGATTTGTAATTTGTTTGCATTTTTGAATTATGTAAATTTATCTTGTATATATGTAAATAACATTTTAGTCTTGTAAAAAATTTCATAACTTATGTAAACCACATAAACTTTGTAAATATCACTTGATTTGTAATCCTTTTCTAAAATGTTACTTTTGAAACGTCTTTGAATTGCTCACTTATTGATTTTTGTACTTGTTGGAATTTTTTTCTATTCCTTGTTGTTTTGATTTTCCTGAAAAGCATGTAGCAAACAATATTTCTAATTGTTAGCTTGAATTTGACATATTTGTCTATGTATGTCGGCATAGATTGACAAATCATCCTGTTAATTGTATGAAAATAGCTTATTCTAAATGTTAAAATCTCATATTTATCCATGATGAGAGATGATCAAGAATGTAACTCCTTCTACTTAGCTGGAAAGTTTGAAATTTGCTGATAGAAAATTCTACTTTATCATAAAGGTATAAATATTAGAATGTAATCCTTATTTAATACAGAACCTGATTTAGAAATCAGTGCTTTTATCTTTTGAAATTTTGAAGTAGCAACACTTCGACCCATTCCTGAACATTAATGGAATTTAAAAAGTTAGAAACCTGAATTTCCCATTTGGAGACTCTTAACAGCAATCTTTATGATAAAATTATTTAGCCTAGATTCAAGCATTTAAGATGAATAGGAATCTAAAGATCTTGCACCTAGATTAGGGTTTACTTAAGCTGCAGTCTTGATACCCAGATTTGGGTATATTAAGATAATCAGTAGTTAATAGAGACCCAAAATCTAAATTCTGAAATTTGATAGTGAAGTTCTAAATGAAAATCTCGGAACCCTGATTCGGGTATTTAATTGATGTCATATTGATATGAAGGATCCGAAACCCAGATTCGGGTAATAATAGGCGGAATTCTGTCTAACTCCTTTGCTTTTATCTTCTTTGACATACATGAACCCTTCAGGTTTTGAATATATGTAGAAATAATCTACTGGCTGCCTCTTGAGCTTGGACGTCTCAGTCCATGATCAGATATGCTTTTTCTCGATCTTGAACATCTTAGTTCATGATTTGATGTGCCTCTTCTCGGGCTTGGACATCTCAGTCCTTTATCGAAAGAGCCTCCCCAGGTTTGGAAATTTTAGTCCATTGTTGAATGAGCCTTCCCTTAGGCTTAGACATCTTAGTCCATTATTTGATGGACCTCTTCCTGGGACTGGACGTCTTAGTCCATTATTTGATGGGCCTCTTCTTGGGCTTGGACGACTAGTCCATTATTGTCCGGTGCTCTAGGTTAGCTCATCTTAGAGGTTGGAACCAAGGACTTACTCGACCTCCCTCCTGGAGACACCCTCCCCTGGCCCTTTTGTGGTGAAAATAGAGGCTTGTTCGGTGCTTTAACCTGGCCATCTTATGGCGCAGATAAAGGCTTACTCCGTCATCCCTCTAGGAGATAGCGTGGCACGAATAAGGGATTGTTCGGTGCTTTAACCTGGTCATCTTATGGCGCCATGAAAGGCTAACTCCATCCTCCCTCCAGGAGGTGCCTTGACTTGACCAGAGGCGGGGCCAAGGGCTTGTTCGGTGCTTTAACCTGGCCATCTTATGGCATGGCTAAAGGCTTACCCGCCCTCCCTCCAGGAGGTGCTCTACCCTGGCCATCTTGGCGCGGATAGAGGCTTTTCTCCCATCTTATGTAGTATCCAAATATAAAGAGCATTTTAATCCCAACCATGTAGATTTTATCTTTTACAAAAAATAGCTCTTTATTAATTCCATGTCAAATTCATTTTACAAATTCTTGAATCTTTCCTTGCCAGAATAAGTTTATGATCATCCCCTCTAGGGTTCTGCAAAGATTAGTCTCATCACCATTCATCATATGATAGCAGCACTAGGATCCTCCTAAATTCCTTTCATGTTTTGGCTTCTTTTTCTGTGATGGCTAATAGTTGAGCTCATCCTTTGTAAGCAAGTAGAAGTTCTCAATTGATATTGTTAAGTTGCACTCCTTTCGAAGTCTAGACTTGAAGCTTGATTCTTGTGGATGGTTTCTTGACTTTTTTTCCTTGGCCTTGTGTTCTCATGCCCTTCAATTGCTTTTCTTTTTAGCACTCTTTGTAAATCTTGTATAGGATGTGTTCTCTTTACAATTAGTTATTGCCATTTGTTTGCAAAGGCGTTGTAATCAGCCATTATTTCTTTCTCAAAGATTGTGCCTTTTGAATAATGTTGAATGGTTCGTCTCATTTGATTAAAGACATTATCACTTCCCTTTATCCTCTTTACGAGTGCGAAGAAAGGGGTAGGACTAATATGAAAAGGATTTAGACTCCATTTCTTAGGATTAGACCTGTCAACGGATACTTTCGGATGCGCATAGTGTCATATCTGCATCTTCATCCTAAATTATTTTCGAATATCGGATATCCGCATCAGCGGATACAAACGGATATTGGATAATTATTCTATCCGGTAATGACCAATAAATCAAGAAACATAAATAAAAAATTTAGTTTAGCATAAAGTTACTTCAATTCAATTGATTATTAAAGTGTTGAAAATAAACAAATATAATGATAATAAATAGCTTTGAGTAGTTCATATGCATTTAATTTGTACAACATAACATTCTAACTTAATAAAACCATAAATAAATATCGTTCAACGTACTAAAATACACATAATTTAAACTATAATCTTGAAAAATACCAGACGGATATTTTTCGGATGCAGATGTCTTTGTATCCGCATCTACATCCATTTTTCGGATATCAGGTATTTATCCACTTTTCGAATATGGATGTGGATGGATTTTAGATTTTTTGGGTATCCATTGACGGCCCTACTCAGGATCATAAAATTCTTCTTTCTTCTTATTAATAATTCTTAGGGATTCAAGCCTTAATCTCTATTCTTCATCTTGGTTGGAGTTCTTGATCATTGTTTGGGGGAACCTTGACAAATGTGGTTCAGTGGACCCTTGTCCATATCTCTTAATTCTTGTAGCCATGATTTACCAATGTAGATAAACTTGAAGTGGAATTGACTTAAGTAGTGCTAGAGATTAGGAGTGTTGGGGTTGTATCCAAGTCGGTGGTTCGGGCCCTTCTTCTAGCACCGAAAATATTAACAAGATTTCTTATTAACATCCCAAAGTAATGTTAATGAAGATAGATAATCTTTTGCGTGAGTAGTGAGAGTTACTTCCTTAGGAATTGCCTTCCAATTTGACTTACTATTCCTTAAGTCAAATCTTTCAACGTCATCGAAAGGTATGGACTCTGGGTTAAGTGACCCTTCGACACTAATAAGCTAGTGTGAGATCTCCTTCGAGAGCTTTCCTTTTGATCAGATTGATATTCCCTGAGTTAAATCTCTTGAATGTAGGTTTCAACCTTGTCGAAAGCTTGGACGTTAGTTTCTCTTAAGTTTAGGCTAGTAATCTTATACTTTAATGGATTTGGAGTAGGCTCTGACCTTATCGAAAGCTATGAGAATGACTTCCTTTGGATTGAATCTATAAGCCCAAGTTTTTGATATTTAGAGAACAGATTTCAAACTTGTTGAAAGCTCTAGATCTCAGAGTTGATGGCTTCGGAAGGTTCTAGAAGATGTTAGTATCAGAAGAGGTATCAACTTTGTTGATAGTTTCCTTTCAATGGAGTTAAACATGAAATATAAAATTTAATCCAACAAAATTTTGTAAACAATAAAGAGATCAACAATTCACAAGACTTCACTTTTTCCTCTAAAGAAATTTTATTCCATTAAATCCCCAAATGTTCGCTCAATTAGGGTCATAATGCTTTGTTAAAGAAAATACATGTTTGGAATGAGAGAAATCGGATCCCTAAAACGTGACCCCTTAAGTCTTATTTATAGATGTAGGCAGCCTTCGTTCTGCGCTCTTGCTTTCAACGATGTCAGAAGGTTCTCCTTTTGTATGCTATTATGAACTTTTCGACCTGGTCGAAAGCTATGCCTCATTTCGATGTTGTCGAAGGGTGTTCCTTTATATGCTTTTTGAACTTTTCGACTTGGTCGAAAGCTATGCTTCCTTTCAACGTTGTTGAAAGGTGTTCTTTTCGATGTTGTCGAAAGCTATGCATCCCTTCTATGTTGTCGAAGGCTATGCTTCCCTTCTATGTTGTCGAAGGCTATGTTCCCTTTCAATGTTGTGGAAGGCTATGTTCCCCTTCAATATTGTCGAAAGGTGTCCTTGTTTTTCTTGTCATGCTTTAGCAGCTTCTTCAGTTTCTCTTAACCTTTCGACCTTGTCGAAAGCCATGCCTTACTTTCCACGTTGTTGAAAGGCCTTTATTATTCTTCCGCCTTTGCTATTTTCTGAGTATTTCTTTCTTCTTAGCACCTTTCAACAATGTCGAAAGGTGTCCTAGATGGATCTTTGACCGGTTCAAAAGGCTAACTACAGATTTTGAAGGAGTTGTTCTGGTCAATTATTTGCTTTTGATTAGTTCAAAAAAGGCAAAACCTTTGGTGTCGAAAGGTTTGGCTCATATGCAAGTAGTTGTTCCCTTTGTCTTTGAAAGATGATGCTTTGACTCAATCTAAAGATCTTCTTCGAAAGGTTGAATTCCTTGGATGCTGTAAGGAGGTACTTTCCGAAACCTTCGAAAGGTATTGAAGTTGCTAACTTTGATGACAACATCCCTTCGACTCCTTCGAAAGTTTTGGTCTGAACTCTTCTCTCTTGGTCTTTGTTAAGGATCTTTTGACTTAGTTGAAAGGTGGATTTTTCGAAGCAACACCAATAATTTTATTGTCAGAAATATTTATAGAATTTATTTTGGAGAATTTGGATATGTAAACTTTTTATTTCGGTTTTTATATCGTCCGCGGACCTGTTGGACTCTGATGTTCTATTTTATGGTTCATTTGATTATGTCACTTTCTTCCATGTTTTGCATCTATATTTTTATTTTATATTTTATCTATGTGCCGTGAGATGATCTGTAGGATTTGTATTGGATTTTTTCTACTTCACATTTTTGGCTATCATCTTTAGCTTCTTCTTTTAATGCATTGGCTCAAACTTTATCAAACTGCCATTTCTTCTGTCAAACAAGGACAATACTTGAATTGATATTTAGAGCATGGCTTATGACTGTTGGATCTATTCCGTGCATATCCAAGTGGATATAACCAAACATATCTTTGATGGATTGAAGAAACTGGATGAGTTCTTCTCTGAATTTTCCGCCCAACTCTTCTTCAGTCATTACCTTTTTATCGAATCAGGAGAATCCAAGCTTACATCTTCTAAGTCTTCTATGGACTTTATTCTCTCTTGCTCGTTTCTATGTTCTTGTATGGTAACAATATCTCCATCAATTATTTCATTGTCTATGTGGTTTGCCTCTTTTCATTTTCTTTTTCCCTTGGAAAAGTTGAATCTTTTCAATGCATTCTCGCTCCTTTCAACTATTTTTGTCTTCTTGTTTGCCTTAGCTAGTCAGCTGGAAAGATTATCATCCAAAGGCTTCTCAATTTTAGTTTTAATTTTCTTTAAATCGTAATAAGAAAAACCATCGCTTTTTAATTGCTCAAATGTTGCAAAGTACAACCCTCGAGAGCTAAATTGCTCTCCTTTTATTTTTCCCTAACCATTATTGGTTAAAAACTTTATTATTATAAATTTTGGTGATACGAACACATCCACTTTATCTAGGGCTGGTCTCCTAAAGAAAATGTTGTAATTAAAAGGTTGGTCCACCGCTGCGAATAGGGTTTCAAGAGTCCTAGAATGTGGTGGAATTCCCAACTCCATCAAGAGTTTGATGTGTCCTATTAGAGTTGACCTTTTACTATTGAACCTAATGATTATTGAACCTAATGATTGGTTCAAAGCTTGGCTCTAAATTTTCCGCAAGAATTCTCAATCTGATTGAAAGCGTGCTTGAAGATGACATTCACCGTGCATTCAGTATCCACGAAGATCTTTGTTACCACAAAATCCCAATTTATGAAGCTATTATCTATGGATCATTATGCCGGTGATAGATTACACTTAGCTCCTGTGGGGTTATTGTTAAGTTAGGCATTTAAAGTTGGTAATTACAATTTTATGAGTGGCGGCTCCTCCTGAATAGAAAAGACTCCATCTCTTGCCTCCCATATGTATTTTCTCTTAGCTCCTTTGTTGCTTCCAACGAGACGAGAACCTCCATAGAAGACATCTATTTGATTAATTGTAGGAATGAAGTCTGATTAAGAGTCATTCTATATGAAATTTGCAGTGTTGCTTATGGGCCTATGATTATTCCCTTCAGGATCGGAGGACTTTTGATTTTCTTTGAAAAACTCCTTCAAAGATCTAGATCCAATTATGTTCTAGATCATTTCGACTAGAACACGACGCTCGTCGGTTTTATGTCTGTTCGCCTTGTGGTAAGTGCAGCAGTCTTCTCCTTCTTCAACACTGGACTGTTCCTTGCCTTATAGGAAATAGGAAACTTTCCCTCATCTTTAGCCATAGGGAAAATATTGGAATGGGATTATTCAGAGCCACATAATTAGATTATAAGATTTCAACCCATCTTCATCTTATATATTCATCCCATCTTGGCTTTTTATTGGGTGGTCGTAACTAGATTTTCCTCTCTTTAGCTAGGATTTCTTCTTAGCATGGTGCATTTCATACATATGGATAAACTTCTCAAATTGGAAATGAAAATCTTGAAGATCCCTACACCAAAAGACGTAAAGTTCCTTCCAGAAAGGTGCCTATTCAGTTACCCCTGTGCGCACCACCATTAGTTTTCTCTATTTGTCATATTTTCCACCTTTAGTGCCTCAGTGTTGAATCTCTTTAGATATTCATTGAGAAAACCTTCTGGTCTTTGTTTGACCTTTGCCAATACACTAGAGTCAATAGTAGGGTCTTTGCATATGAAAAATTTACTAAAAACTCAAAAGAAAATTGTTTCCAAGAGTATATAATTTTCTCTCTATAGTTTATGTATCATTTGGTAGTTGCTTCATAAAAAGTTATAGGAAAAAATCTACAACATACTACTCCAGAGGCATAGTGAAAATCCATTTGGCACTCAAAATCCAAAAGATGGTCTTCGGGGTCAGTGGTTCCTTTATACTTCAATGGCGGGATTTTGATGTGTGACGAAATTTTGATAGACATTATTACCTCTATAAATGGAGCTTCACGAGGATTTTCCTTTGCCCTATGGTCAAAGATCCTCTTCTTTTAAGATCAAATATATCTTTTACTTTTTGTTGGCCATATCTTTCAAATACACCTCGTCGTCGCGATAATCCCTTTGGAGGGCTTGTATTTGCCTACGATTGAGCTGCCTGATTGCTTGGAAGGTCTTATTCTCCTTTCTTGGCCTTCACTTTGATGATTTATCTTACTTTCATTGTCTTATGAATTTGGATAATACACTGTTGACCCTTCATTTTGAGTTCCTTTCTTTCTTTGTTGATCCATGATTCTTTTACCCTTATCTTCGCTATTGAGTAGCAAGGTGTCTAAATTCCTCCTTGGAGATTCTACCTCTTCTCCTCCTTCGGTAAGCTTTGCTGTTTTAGACTCAGAAAGAACTTTTCAAGGAGCACCTACATCATTGCAAGTCATAGTGTTAGAAATTGAATCTTAGCTTTGCTATTTGTTGGCTTCACTAGTGCGAAGGTTTCTTAGTTTCTATGTTCTCTGTATTGGAATTTGGAGCGATATTTTATTCTAAGTTTTTTCACTGCACAGTCTCTTCATTCAAAACATTAACCTTCTTAGCTATTACCATTTTCCTACAATAAAACTTTACACGATTAGTTTTTAAGTAACGAAATAATGGCCATGAGTTTTAAGCCCTCCTTATAGTGCCAAAAATGTTAGACCAAAAATTGATTCAATATTCTGAAATTTTGTTTAAGGTAATATTAGTGGGAATGGTTTTAGTAACACTCATGAACTTGAATATAGTCATAATGCTATTAGAAGTTCAAGTCACATATCCATGGGTAAGATAGGAAAATTGCATAACTGTGATAGTTCATTAATTTTTGACAATGAATGAATGGGCAATCCACGTATATTACAGCCCTTTGTTCACATGTCGTAGGGCAATATATGCTTTATGCAAAGAAAACTTTAATTTAGCCTGAGACTTAAGTGGCTTTGCTTTATATATATAGTCCAAATTCAAGTCCAAGTCCAAAGAATAAGTTATATGCACATCCATTCTCTCAGTAATAGTTAAAGATACATATATCATAGGTTGTATGCTATGTGATGTTTATTTTCCATGGTTCTATATGCAAAATGTCATAAGAGTGCAATTGGAACTAAAATCCCCATATCAATTTAGGGTTTACGACTTTGTGATTTGGAAAATTGAGAGAAGAATTAATCGCCCTATTTGAATAGCCAAAGTGGTATATTTATAGAGGTCGAATGTGGTGGGCTGGCCACCACGTGTCCATACAGCCATTTACCCGCTATTTCTCAAGTACTTGATACCCTTCTCAGTTGTTGAAACTCGGCATCTCTTTCTTTCTGTAGAAACTCGACACCTTTTATCCACATATTTTCCAAAGGGAATAAAATGAAGACATGAGAGAATATTGAAATTAAGCATGTAAAAATTAAATATGTCGATAATAAGATTGTCGAAATAGAGCATGTTGCACTATTGAGGGTGTCTCACACTAATACAAGAGGTGCCGATACTGAACCTATCACAAGTAACGTCGTGATTTAAGGGATGTCATACATTATCGATGCGGCATGGAATGCTGCACCTCATCAAAATGAGAATCAATACTGAAGACTAGCAAGAAGGAAGATTTCAAAAGCCTACAGCCATAATGATACCGCATGGCATCCATGCTTTTCCAGATATATATACTATTATCAAGCACGGAATTGATGTTGAAGGAATCATATCATAAGGGTTACTAGTATTATTTCAAAGGAATACAATATGTCGGCATTACCATAATCTTGCATCAACAAGTGATGTGGAAAGTGTTAAAATAGTATGTAATTGAAGCCAATGACGTAGTCTTACAATTCCGCCTTACATTGACAATGGTTAATATACAATGTCGCAAATCACCAATGAATCTAAGGATATCAAATGCCACCAATGCCGCATACCACTTATAAAACTGAATAAATGATGTCGAATCTCTCATATCACCGGTAAATGATGTCGAATGAAGCCAGAAGTATCAATGTCGCTTTAGATTGATACTGCATCTCTCTAATACTACCTTACTCTAATGTCGTCCTTCAAATGATGTCGCATCTCATCAATACAGATTCCATATTAATACATCCTCTTATTGATGTCGCTTCTCCATTGATAATGACCCTTATCAATGCCGCATCTCTTTGATGCTGCATCTCGTCAATGTCGTGTCTCTTCAATACTGCATCTCTTCAATGCTACTTCTTTCCAATGCCATATCTTACTGATGATGTGTTTCATCAATCAAGCCATCAAAGGATGTCGCAAGCCAGTGTAAATGTTGAAAATCATCAGCATCTGCAAGAGTTTTTATGTCTTACTAATGCTTCTATTATCAATGTAAAAAAGGAATGTTGAAGCTCATTATTATGAAAATGAATGTCGAAGTTCCTCAAAACAAAACATAGAGCCGTGCGCTATCAATATGGTTAATGTCAAAGGTCAAGCATGCTGCATAGATACGTGACAACCATGCTGCACCTCTCAACCCTTATAAATACATACCTAGGGGCATGAAAGAAAGACGACCATCTCTTTTCTCTCTTCTCAAATCAAAATAGTGTAATCCTAAATCAAATTGAGGAAAATTATCAATTGATTGTAAACCTTGCAATTTTGTATGACTAGTGACATGGATAATATTGAACATAGCCTATCTTGCCTATATGCCTTGATTGTGCAACTTTGACTACTACTGGACTTGGACCCGCATATAAAAAGACTCTTCGGATCCTATGTTTCATCTTGACTTTATAAAAGTCACATGAGCTTCGGTCTAACTAGTGTTTATATACATGATTACTATTTTGCTTAACACATATGGATGATGGATTGTAAACCATAAGAGTTTATTATCTACTTCACTAACATATTTAATGGAACTTTGCACATATTTGCTACTTAACTTTTACTTCCCTCAAACATGTGACATGGGCTTTTGAGTAAATAAATCAAAATTCCATGGGCATTAAAGAACCATTTTTGAATGTCATCATCTTCTGCTAAGCTATGAATCATAGGCCAACTCTTGATTCCTTATCACTGTATGATTTCATCAACTAAGTTATGCCTAGTCACGAATTCACAAGTGTTACAAATCGATTTTTGGCACGTCATACAAGAAATCATGGGTGTTGCCAATTTTTGGGTCAACATTTTGACACTAGAGGGAGGGCTCGAACCTCTAATTCTATTTAAATCTCTCTTTAACCTAATTAAATGAGTTTATGTTTCAATAAAATAAGGAGAACAAGGTGAATTAATGTCCCAAATGAAGAAGTCACACAAGCAATGACATTGGAAGGAAAATGTCGTCCTCAATTTCAACTTGGTAAATGTAGAACCGGGACAGTTGCCAGAGCCAACAAAGCCTACCAATAGTGAAGCTAAGATTAAAGAACTAACTCAATAGATAACTATTATACCACCTTTTGGCAAGGCAATGATATTGTAGATTTGGTTAAGAACGATTGGTTACCAGCCTTAAGAATTGGCTATATATGGTATTATGGACAATGGTCGAACAGATTTAGACCTGGTCCCAATCAAAGTGTAATCAATATTACACGACAAGGAAGGCTCTATGAAGTTATCTTTCAATTTTCATGCTAATTGGAGTTTGTGTGATCGAGTTATGGATAAATGAATAATTAATATGGATTGATCTAGAACGATCTATAAAACAACATAAATCGATGAAGATCGGTCAATATCTCAAAATCTACAAAGCCAAATACACTTGAAACTTTCAGAGCATCAACATATTAAAGAGTGGAGCTCATAAAAATGATTGCATAACAAAACTCCTAAATCTTGGAAAAAGAGGCTGATTTTTATTGGAACGATCGTACGAATCATCAAAACAATCTATATTCAATGAAGGTTGGATGATGTCTAACAAATGATACATCTAAATTGCATAAAATTTGGAGAGCAAGTAATTTACATCATAAAAAGGCTACATTATCAACCGCACAACAGAGGTCAAGAAAAATATAAAAAGATACCGATCATTATTGGACGATCAGCATAACAATCGGTGTTCTACAAAGGTTTCGTTTCAAAAATTATAGCTTAAATGACACCATATTTTGGTAACAAGGCCTGGAGGCCTATGGGACCACCCATGAGTGATCGCACACTGATTGGAGCCAAAAATAACAATTGGCCCCGATCATCATTTTTATAGATTTAGGCCACCGATCGTTTTGGTAGGCCCCTATAGATCTGGAGACTCTTCTACCGGATTTCCAACGAGATATTTCGTCATCTCAACCTATAAATTCCGGCTTCATTGTTCATTTGAGGGATCTTTATGCTGCTTGTTGCTTTATACTCTTTTGTATCTAAGGATTTTCATACAATCCCTGTTGCACTCGGTATATAAAGTGACTAATAAAGCAATCTGTTTAAAGTGGACGTAGGTAAACAACGCTGAATTATTATAAATTGTTGTATGCATGTTATTCTTTAAATTGACTGCTATTTCTTTGTTATTATCCTATGTTTTCATTTTATATTCTTCATTTATTTCTCTTTAAAACTTCTATTGGGTGCTTGTGCCAATTTTTTTGCAAACATTTTAGTGCTTTCACTCTGAACCCTGATTCTCAGCTTATTAGGATCCATTTGTTCCCACTGGATTGTATAAATACCCCGAAGAAGATCTACGATTATCTTTAAGAAGTTTGCTCATTCTATTCAGATTTGTAGAAATCTAAGAAAATCTATCAACAATGGTAAGGAACACTAGATCTACTTCTCAGAACATAGTAGGAAACGAGAATGCTAACATCCACCAAGGAGGCCCGAGCAGTCAACTAATGGATGTGGATGCCGATCCAGTTGAAGTCCGAAATCCAGTTGATTCCATTATAAGAGCTAAATTCCAAAATCTGATGAGAGAGCTAGTAGATAGCCATCGACAATCGAATCAGCAGATTCAAGCAAATAAAAAACATAATGAACCAACTCAGTCAGCAACAGCGAGGGAAAGCAATGAGGGACCCTAACCCTTACTCAGCATCGGAGAGTTCTAGTTCATCGGATGAGTATTATAGACACAGGCATTGCAAATTAGACGGATATCATGCAGAAACTTTGAGGCATCAACATGCAACTTGGCTGGTCTTCCAAGACCGATCGGTGCTGATCCCTCCTCCAAAGGAGAGAACTTACATGTGCGTGTTTTAATCCAAGCTAGAGCTGCCGCGGCTGATTTGTATGTTGGAGTTCGATTGAATGTTAACCAATTTCCTCCCTGGAATGACGATGAAGTGAATGTACATAGTATACATGCGGAGGATGGTGAAACGAGAAGGCATGGAGCGGCCCGTAGACATCGATCAGACCATTCATTTAAGGTGGAACACGGCCACCACTTGGCATCAGCTATTCAAATGCTGGACTTGTCGGCTATGGTTAGATAGTTAGTGAGAGATAGCTATTCATTGAAGTAGTCCGACGATAGCTCTGGAAAAGTTCAAGTGATTGTGCAGAATAAGCTGAATCAACAAAAGAAAGGCGGAGAGAAGTCGAGAACAAAAAGCAACTCTGAAAGAGGAAAGCCTAAGATTTCGATGTACGATACTTACACGCCATTGAATACATCTCTAGAGAATATATGTTTGTCCACCGCTAATACCATGCAGCACAGAAAGAATCTACGGAGAAGCAGAAACCGAACAGACAATATTTTCAGTTTCATTAATGTTATGCTCATAACACAAATGAATGCAGGCATCTCCAAGATATTATCGAAAAACTAATTCGAGAAGAAAGTTATAGCAGTTTGTCAAAACCCCGCAGGATGGCGAGCAGAGGGCATCCGATCCTAACCGAGGACAAGCATCGCACATTGTTGAGGGGCTTGTGTACATTGGCGAAAGATTTGTAATCAATACAATAGTCAGAGGACCACATTCAGCTAATAAGAGTTTGCATGGGATGGAGAGTTACGCTAGCACGATTGGGCATGTGAATTTTGAATGTTGTTCGAGTAGGAAAAGGGAGCTCTGCCAAAAAAAGCAACGTACAATGGCTAATGATATTGTGCTTAAAACAGAGATGTAGACAAGGTAGAGGCTCCGACGATTGACTCATTGGTCATTTCGGCCATGATCGGGCCTACTTTAGTGAAAAGGTATTAGTTGATTGTGTAAATTCTGTAAATATAATTTTCAAAAAAGTAAATGACCAGATTAGGATGGAAGCCAAGGACTTGAAACCATCTAAAGCCCACATTAATGGATTTAAGGTGCTGCAACCAAAGCTGTTGGTTTTGTTTAATTGCCCATGGAGTAGGGAGAAGGTGACCGTAGGAGAGTACGGATTTTTCCCATTGTTATTTTGGATGTTGACTCTCCATACAACGCTTTTCTTGGTCATTCGGCCATAGCTGAGTTTTGGAAAGCTCTTGCCCTTTCGTGTTTGACTATGAAGTTCCCGATAGATAATGGTGCTGGAGTTATTCATCATAATCACACGACCGGACGTGCCTGTTATGTAGCTGAATTAAGGGATGCTCAACTAAAGGGGAAGGATATGGGTGTGGACAAGTCCGTTCGCATCCAAACCACTTACGATTGACAACCAGTGCCTAAGCCTTTGCTCGAGTACCATAGTCGGTTCTGTAGAGATATAGATATGAGAATTATGAGGAAGAGCCTAAAGAGACCAAGGATGCATCGGCCAAGCTAATGATTGACATCACTGTCAGCCATGACGACCTATCATAGATCCTAAATATTGGATCACATCCCATCCTCCCGATAATGACAGAACTTGCTGGATATCACCGAGCAAACTTAACATGTTTGCTTGGAGTCACTCTAACATGTGTAGGATCCACCTGCCATCACAAGCTATGTATTGAATGTCAACCAAGGCATGTCTCGATGAAACAAAAAAGGCACGGCATGGATCCAGGGAGATCTATCACTCTTAAAAAGGAGGTGGATAGGCTTGACGATAATGGGTTTATTCACAATTCCCTCTATCCTAAGTGGGTATCTAATCCTGTACTTGTGAGAAAGGCGAATGGTAAATGGCGGACATGCATTGATTACTTGGACTTGAACAAGGCATGCCCAAAAGATAGTTTTCCCCTTCCAAGGATCGACCAGCTAGTAGACTCAAGCGTGGGACATGAATTGTTATCTTTTATGGATGCGTACTCAGGATATAACCAAATCCCAATACATATTCCCGATCAAGAGCACACCTGTTGCATTACTGACGTTGGATTATATTGCTATATGGTAGTGCCGTTGGGACTAAGGAATGTAAGAGTAACCTATCAAGACCTAGGAAATAGAATGTTTAAAGATCAGATTGGAATAACGATGGAGGTATATATGATTGATATGCTCGTGATGTCACGATGGTCTAGCGACCGCATTAGAGACTTGGCAAAATGTCCAACATCCTTCAACATCATAAAATGAAGATTAATCCTCTGAAGTGCTATTTTGGCATTGCATCATGAAAGTTCTTGAGTTTCATCATTAATGCCCATGGAATCGAAGCTAATCCCGAGAAGATCTACGTTATTCACAATATCCAAGCACCAAAGACTATCAAACAAGTACAGAGCTTGAATGGGAAGGTTGTCATCCAAAGGCGATTTATTCCTAGAACCATTGATAAATGCATTCCTTTGTTTGACTTGATTAGGAGAGGAAAAAGGAATTTTGAATAGACATGGTATTGTAAAGACGCATTCCAAGCTTTAGTGAACCATTTAGACAGACCTCCCATCTTGCCAAAATAGATGGATCATGAAAATTTATATATCAACTTAGCCATGTTGGTGCATGAAATAAGTGCCGCATTGCTTCATAAAGAGAAGCGAATCTAGAGATTAGTCTACTATGTTAGCAAGCGATTGACCGGAGCTTAAAGGAACTATCTGAAGGTAGAGAAACCGTCATACTGTTTGTTGCGTCATTGTAACATCCCATATCTTGAGGCCCGAAGCTAAACATTACAGATGCACCAGTCATCTATAGTATTAAATTTCGGTGATAAAATACGATAATGTTAATGGTCTCATAATATTAGAAGCATGTGATTATGAAACAAAATCACAGATTCCAAAATTAACATTACTGGTAAATTTATAAAACATGTTTCATATTCTAATACACTATCCCAAATGTTTTTCAAGTTTTGATCAAATATAAGTATTACAAAATACGACAAGAGCGACATATGAAGATGCCCCTTGAATGATCATAGTACTAAATGTACAAAGCAGTCTTAATACATCATAGCGGAAATAAAATTAAAACTCCTAATTAGCATCCTTGCCTCCTCCATGTCTTCAGAAGCTTTATTCCTCTGCCTACTAAACCCAAAAACCCCGACTCTCAATCTACTCAAATCAAATTTGAAGCATCCGATAATTTAAGAGGAAAACATAAATTTCAAGTCAGATATAAAGCCTGGTATGAGTAATACTATTACATTTCGGTTTACTGATATTAAGTGAGACCACGTCGCTTAGCGGAATGGGTTTTTCCTCACTAATACCCCTTTAAACATATCTATTTGCAAACCAAAATCCCGCAATCAAACTAATTATAACAATAATAGCAACATCATATATGCTCATAAACAGGTAACAAATGAACTATCTGTCCAAATAATATAGTTTTGTTTGGCTGACTACTAACCTTGGCTGATACAGGCCTACGAGACAAAATAAATAATCTAATATCTATTAGACAAACTTCTGAATGGTCTGTCCTCAACTTACTTCTTCCAGAGTCACTTGATCCTAATGTTTTAATGGACTCACCAATAACATATCCTTCTTCTCTTTATATATTCCTTTCTACGTGTAATAATCATTTAAGTCTTCCTGTGACTAAGCCTTGTACACTGGAACTTGAGACTAAATTAGCTAGGGGCTAAAGCTAGTATATATGGCACGACCCTATACCAGTCCCATCAGGTATTTAAATTTCTGACTTATTTACTTAGAGTTGACTACCCTACAAATTTTTCTTGAAAGCCTTTCACATTGATTTAACCTTTTAAATCATACTTAAACAAGGAAAACATATTATTCGCTTTACTCAAATCTCTTTGCCATGGCATATGCTTTACTAAAAATTTTTTTGATGAAGTGGAAATTTTCCATAAGGGCCAGTTTAGCAAGCGCAATTAGTTTCTAGGACACACAACTGAAATAATTATTTTTAAGGACAAAATACAAAATAATTAGTTTCTAAGGCCTAAAAACCTATGAAATTATGTCCTCGAAAATAATTGGACTGCTGACTTTGTCCTTAAAAGTAATTATTCTACCGACTTTGGCCTTAAAATTAATTTTTGTGAATGTGTGTCCTAGAAACTATTTGGACTGCAAAGTTTGTCCTTCTGGTAAATGCCCCTTTGATGAAAACTGTTTAACGACGGAAATCCTATCAAATTAGAAAACCGTCGAAAAATTTATAATAAAATTTATACCTCAAGCGCACCACGAACTATTGTAGTACGTAGTGAGTACGGGTCGATCGGCAAATAATTGTTGATTTTAAATTTCCTATTCAATCCTAACCGAAGTTGAAAATGATTAGCTACAAAAAAATGAGAAAAATAACAAAGAAAATAGATAAAAATATGAGAGTGTTAAGACAATTTAGAGGCAATTTCCAGTCTTTAGATCACATAAGTCAACTCAATAAAGTTATGATCTCTCTTTTCTTGTCATTAGTGAATTAGTTGATGTGCTTATCATAAGTATGGTATATTTATGCTATTAGTTAGCCTAATAAAAACCATCAAACTATAACACAACCACTAATATACATTGAACTCACATGAAATATGACAACAAAGTTGAAAGGAAAATCTATTTTAAGCATGACCTGTTAACTATTGTTTAGAAATATAGGCCATCGAATTTTAATTTCAACAATCACTTCATTACCGCCATCATATGTAGATGAAGAGGTAATTATTATTTGTGATTATTTAAGCATAGCCTATTTGGTGTGAACAATATAGGCTATCAAATTCACATCAAAACAACAAGTTAAAGAACTTCATATTAAGCATAAAAAGAGAGCATAAACATCAAATTGTTGCATCTACATACTAGAGAGCTTCATTACCCCTAAATTGTAGGGATTAGCCTCTCATAATTGTTATCAAATCAATAAATGTAGAAAGCAACATGAAATAAACAAGAGGAAAAAGAGAGAAAAATGAAAAGAAAAGCTAAGTAAAAAGAAATGAACACTAATCTACTTGCATGAAAAGTAAACTACACTACTAACATAAGAAGAGAAGCATGTAAATTACATAGTACATTTCATTCAAAAAAGGAAATTACATGAAAATAAAAGTATGGCTAAGCAGCCATGAAAAGAGAAAGTGAGCTTGGATTTATATTTTGAGCCTAAAACGAAACTAAGAGGAAGAGAGTTACATGAAACATAAGGGGTATTGATACAAGTTAGAAGCCCTAATGTATATTTTTAGGGAATGCCCTTGTAGGAAGTGTGGTGGCCATGTTATCATTAGCTTCCATAATGCCTTATTAAGTGTGCATGAAAGTGCAATGGCCATTAGCATGTGGATTAGCTTCTAATTTGTACATGAAGGAAGGTGAGTATGTGGGGTCCTCCATGATCACGGCTTTGAATTATTTTCATCTCCATTCCTTTGTATTCACTCTTGTGTATGTATATATCTTCATGAAGCCACTTGTATATGAAGCCAAATTCCTACAAAATAATATAAAAATTACCAACTAAATTTTCTCAAATTAATATATGCAAAAAAATGACCATTTTGATCCTATATGAAGAAGAATATGTGACAATTTGAAAATAACTTGAATATGGTTTAAACAAGTGAAAATACCCAATATGATCTTTTATTTAATTTAATAGATTAGATATGGTGGTAAAGAAATGCACATTTACTTGCACATCAAATACCCCCACACTTATCTTTTTATTCGTCCTCGAATAAAGAAAAACTAAGATAAATTTGTTTTCGTAGGAAGCACGATTGCATTGAGTGTATGCAATAAGCCATTAAACCTCTAGGTGTCTCCAGTAGGACGAGTGTTGTCTCGTGAGCGTTTTCAACAGATACTACCCACAAAATCCAAATGCAATATGAAAATATTTAAAAAATGCAAGATTTATTTTCAAAGAGATAAATGTGAGTTTTTGAAAATATTTACAGTGAAGGATTTACTTTTAAATTGACACAAATAAGTTAAATATAGGTTTATGTCATTAATTTAAGATCTTTTACTCGTCAAAATTTCCAAAAAAATAAAGTTATCATAACAAATAGACTATAGTTTAACTCGTTATTTTGGTTGATAACATAGTGTAATTATGAAATGGATCCTTGATTGATTATCAAAATTTTCCAAAGTGGTATTTTCATTTCTTTTCAATAACAAGTCAAATCAAATAAGTTAAAATACTGCTTGGATTTCAATTGCTTGATCTCTTTAATTTTTTTTAAAATTTTATTGATATTAACAATATTTACATATGCCTAACTGAGATAAACTGAGGCCAGATATATTACCCATGCATGGCCTTGCGGACTGATGTGAGGGGAATACAGAGCATGGCGAGTGAACACACAAGTGTGAACACTTATTGACTGTAGGCGTTATTAGTAAAATAATTTTTATATACACACACCCAATTCAGATAAACTAAAGCCAGATATACTGATTCTGCACGGCCTTATGGGTTTACGTGAGAAGGGTACAGAGCATGGCGAGTGAACACACGAGTGTGAACACATGGCTCTAGGTGTTTGTTAAAAAAATACATATATGCAAGAAATATTTTTGTTTTTTTTGTGTTTTTTTTTAATTTTTTTTAAAGAAGAGAGTTTCGCACTATTATCTTAGCACCATTTAACTTAGAAGACAAAAAATGTTACATCTTTACTTTAAATTAATCACTTTTTTTAAAAAAGATTTTGAATTAGGATATATTTCATAATTAACACGTACGAATCTTCTTATATACTAGTTAAACCATTGTTATTTATAATCAAACTTCATTTTTATTTTCATTAAGACAATAAATTTTTATTTTCTTTTTGGGATTTATTTTAAATTTTTTGGAATTTTTAAAATAAAAAGAAAAATAAACAATGAAAAATTAAAAATGAAGATGAGTCTCCCCCCACACTTGATTTTATCTATGTCCCCACAGTCAACCTAAGTAAAAGGAGAAAAATAAAGCAAAAATAAAACGATGACCTATATTTATAAGAAAATGAAAAGATTATTATTTACAAGAGTTCAGAATATATATCGTTAAAAAGTACATGAAATGGTCTTCCAAAAACCGGTTCATTTGTCTCGTCGGGCATACAAGACACAGCTTAAGCTCGAAAAACCAAACCGTAATAGATTTCGGAGTTGAATGTGGATTTGGGAAAACGAATGTCGTTTTATTAAAAATCGTATGAGTTGTTTTATTTTCGATGATTTTTGGGGTTGATAAAACAATTGATTGAAACTCAAGTTTATTTTCACCAAATTGAAATTCAAGTTTATCATGGAAAACTTCTTCAGAATTATCGATTTCAAAATCAAAATTGTGTTTTAAGTCTTCACCTTCAGAATTCGACAACTCATTTTCAAAAAGTCCAAAGAAATCATGTTCGTTAAATCCGTCTTCCTTTGTTTGATCATCAACAACTTCATTGTGCATCTCAAGTTCAAAATCCAAAGTTGTTGTATTTAATTTTTTGAAATTGAGAAAAGGAAAGTCGAATTTCAAATTTGGTTCCACGCCCTCAAAAGAATTGAAATCCAAGTCAATTACCAAATTTTCAATAACATGATTAAGGTTTTCGCTTTCAATTTCAAAAGTTGTTATTTGAAAATCGTCAATTTTGGTAAAAGATGGATTATTACTTAACTCGTCACATGTTGGAATTTGATTTTGTTTTTCACGTTGTTTCATATATGTTTCAATCAACAAATCCATGTGATCATTGTAAATTTCGTTCATTTACTCAACAAAATTCAATTTATAGTTATTAACATGAGGATTTTCACTTTGAAATGATTGAGATCAAAAAATTTCAATTGTAACGTGGTTAAGATTATTCCCATTGCCAAATTCGTTTGAAAAGTTGTTTCCATTTTCATTTTGAGTTTGAAATTCATTTTGGATTTTGAAATTGAATTGACATGAGTTATAATCGAAATCGTTTGAATTTTGAATTGAATTCAAATTTTGAAATCCTTGGCTCGAGTTATTACACAAATCATTGATACTTTGATTTTGATGTGTAGAGAATTCAAGTAAATTTGAAATGCTATTTTCAAGAGTCGAGGGTTGGTCATCGTTTTGAAAACTTTGTTGTTTAAAATCCAAATTATTTATAGAATAGTTGTCGTTAAAATATCTATACGAATTTGGAATGAAATCATATGGATTATTTTGATTTTCACAACTATTGTAAAATTCAAGTGAGTAAGAAAAAGGAAACTCGGACATTTTCAAGATTTTTTTATAAAGGAAAAATATTTATAAAAATAAGTTAGCTTTCAAAAAAAAGGGAAAATTGATTTTTTTTTGTTTTGTTTTTGGATTTTCAAATCTTTTTTTCTTGTTTTTGAAAAGATTTTATATATTTTTTTGGATTTTTGATTTTCTAAAGAAAAAATGAAGTAATTTTTTTTGGATTTTTAGCTTTCTAAAAAGCTAAGTTTTTTTTGGACTTTTTGAATTTTTGATTTTGAAAATTTTCAAAGGAAAGGAAACATAATATTTACAATTTTTTTTAGTTTTGAATTTTGAAATTTTTCTAAATATGCGTGAACAAATGCAAATAAATGAATGCAACGGTTTAATTACAAATGATTTATCATAAGTTAATCCAAATTATATAATCACACTTTGTCTTGGACCAACAAGATAGTTCTTAGCCGGGTAACGGGCAGGATTTATCGGTGCACCATGAACCAACGTAGCAATGCAGCCAAAGGTTTAAGTACCTTCAGAGCTGTGCAGTTAATGCCCCACTATTACCCCGCTATAACCCCGCAATATCTCATAGCGGATTTCTACCTCTATGATTTTTCCATATAGCCCTAAAATATAGCCTTTCCACTTTAATCCCCGCTATTTCCGCTAGATCCCGTTATTCCCGCTATATTTTGCTATTTCCGCTATATCTTCTTTAATAAAATGAATTAAAAATTGCATTTACACATTATAAAAATTATGAAACTAATTAATTTTTTTAATTTTTAATATATTTTTAAAAATGAAAATACTCTAATATTCTACTAAATTCAATTATGTCATATAATAGTTTTACGTTTATTTAAAGGGGGAATTAATTTAAAGGACAAAAATTTCTATATTTTTTGCCTCAAGGACACGACCTCAATATTTTTACCACAAGGACAAACATTCTTCTAAAAATTATTCACAAGGACAAACATTTTCCAAAATTATTCATAAGGACAACAAAACTGATACCGAGCTAAAAACTGATACCTAAAAACTGCTACCGATAACTACAAACTGATACCTAAAAACTGCTATCAATAACTAAAAACTGATACCTACAGAAAGTTGTCCTTCAGGATAAAATATTGAAGGTCTGTCCTTGAGGTTAAAAAGCTGTAAAATTTTGTCCTTGACAATAATTTCCTGTTATTTAAATTATATTCGCACACTTTTTGTTTAAAATCATTTATGTATTAATTATAATTCAACTGAATGATAATTTTTCATTTAATTACCATTTATATATTTGTAAAAACATTAAGTATGAGTTTTATATGCTATTTTAGAGATATCCGCTATATCCCGCTATATCCTCGCTTTATCCCCGCTATGACTTTTTGCACCTCCACCGCTTCGAATCTCCCTAGCGCTTTAACTGCACATGTAACGACCCAGAATTTTGACAATATATTTTAATAAGTATTTAATCAAATTACATAAAATAATAGTTTTTTCCTTTTATAAACTGATAAGATCTTTGAACATTTTTCAGTTACATATATGTTTGTAAAGAAAATTTTGATTTAAAGATTTAAAATAAAATCTTTCAAAAATGTTTAAAATAAAATCAGTCTTATTCAGTTGAAATTAAAAAGGTGTTATATTATTAATATTTAATATAATACATATATAAATGTAGTCTTTAATAATAATGATTAAAAATAAGAAACCTTATCAATATTAAACATGAATATTAAACTTAAGTATAAAAAATATATATGGTTATAAACATAAATATATAAACATAAGAAAACTATAACGTAAATATAAGATATAAATAGAAATATAAAATATACAAATACAAATAAATGTTATAAATCAAATATTTGAAAATTAAATTACAAATAGAAAATAAAACTAAAGAAGTTATGTAAACAATAACTATAATAATTTTACATGAACATATAAGATAAGTTTAGAAAAGAAGATAAACTATTTTCATAACCTGTATATACATATGAACAATGCAAAGAAGACAAAGTATTCACATCATATTCAAAAATATCATTGTACCAAATATAAGTATCAGCCAATATTAATTATGTGTAAAGTAATATGAAGACATGCATTAAATTAGCACAACATTTTGTCAAGAAATCTTTCAGCCGAATTATGCTAGTATCACTTCAATTTACAGTAATTTAATAAAAATCTAACCCGATCAAAACAAGAAGGCTTGTACTAGTTGTAACCTACAGTTGTTCAAATTTATTTCTATTTATACACATCATAATATACTTGTTCGTTTACAAAACTTAGATAGCAAAACTGAGATAAAAAGGAAAAGAAAATAAACATCTTTGCTTTGCAAACTCAAACAAATTCAACATCAAAACAAAGAGATTTTCAGGAATTCAAACTGCAGTGTTTCAATCAACAAGTTGTTCTTTGTTCAAATTGTTTTTCAGGTGAGTAAACGTATTATTTTTAAAGTTTATGTTTTGGTAATTAGTTCATGTAAATCCTATGTTTGCTATATATTGTAAGTATGTAGTTCTGGGATGTTCTCTGGAGGTTTAAATATGTGATGTTCTTCAGTAGTTTTTAAAGTTTCTGAGCAAAGAAGTGTAAGAAAACTAATACTTCTTCATTTAAACCAATTTAAACATAGGAATCTAAGCTAATTAAGTTTGTTTAACTTAAATCATAAGCCTGGAAAATTTGTTTGAAGCATAACAGTATGATATAGATACTGTTTATTCAAGTTACAATAAAAGAAATCATAAGTTAAAATTCAAATGCTTTAATTTGTTAAATTGATCCCATATCTTGATTTAACATACAAGGTTAAGATTTTTAAAACAACGACGATGATTTTTAGGTCAATATTCAAGGTGCAGTTTTAAGGAGAACCAAAAATGGTTTTTTGAGAATATCTGATGATTCAACTAATATTAGATGTTGTAATTCATGTTGGAGCTTGCTTGATACTCGTTGATGACAGGAAAAATGCTAAATAAATTTTCTAATGCAAGGATTTATGGATCGAATCAAATGTAGGGTTTGGGTTCGTGTTTTTCTAGGGTCTGTTAGTTTCTTGTTTTCATCACCGTACGTTGACCGAGCTGCAAGTGATTTTGGGTGATAGTTGAGGAGGGTATAGCCATGGCGTGGACGAAGGGGCGTCGCCACTAGTGGTCGGTATTGGTAGGACATGGCGATTTTTAGTGGGTTGTTCGAGTTGATGGTTTGAACTACAGGCTTTTTTTCGATTTCGTGAATTTCGCGACAAACTGGGGTTTGCTTTCGAGTGTGGGGTCATTACGTGACTTGCTGGAGGAGATGTGAGCCACCGGAGGGATGGTGGACCACCGTGCACGTGCACGGTGGCCTGCGAGTGTCAGCAATTTTTGAATGTTGATTCGACTCGAGTTCTTACTCGAGTAGAAAGGGAAGTTGCTTCGGGGTTTTCCTGCGTGCGTGAGTATGTTTATGATAATGCTGTTATTAACTTAAGCAAATAAAAAAAGAGAAGAAGAAGAAAGAGTAGATGGAGAATGTATGCGAGGAAGAGGGGGAAGGAACTCTAGAAATAGGGATAGAAACTCGAGTTTTTCTCGAGTAAACGAGGTGCTTGCCTCGGGTCTGATGAATTTGCCTAAATACTTCAAGTATTTTGTTATACAAAGTTTAATATTAATTAAATAGAAAATGTTGGTTAGTGTTAAGTTAAGATTTAATTTAAAATTTATTAAAAGGAGGATTTGCAAATGTAAGATAATTAATTAACTTAAAGTATAAGTTGATTTAGAATGTAAATTAATTTTAATTAACTAAGCAGTTTGAAGATTAAATAAATTTATATTATTAATCTTATGTTTAAATCAATGTAAACTTAAGAATTGTAATTAATTACTTAAAGTTATTCAATAAATAAATAGTAGTTGACTTAAATAATTAATTAAGAATTAAAATGATTTATCAATTGGTAATAAATGATTAAATAAGTAATAAATTGGTAATTAATGGGTAATTAAGTTTTATAAATTAATAATTAAGATTATTAATTAATA
The DNA here is from genome assembly GCA_030765085.1 of Allium cepa. Taxonomy (NCBI): domain Eukaryota; kingdom Viridiplantae; phylum Streptophyta; class Magnoliopsida; order Asparagales; family Amaryllidaceae; genus Allium; species Allium cepa. Next base: position 950,872,973 of record CM060941.1, on the reverse strand, counting down.
ATTAAGAATTAATTAATTAAGTGAGTAATTAAGGAATAATTAAATAATTTAATAAGTTGATTAATTAGTGATTAATCAAGCTGCATAAAGTGGTAATTTAAAATAAGTAGATCAAACTATTTTGATATGAATTGATGATTCTTGTTTGATTGACTCTGATATCTAATTGGTGATACTCTGTGATATTCTATGATATATTCTGGATATATCCGTGATGATTGTGTATGATTTATCTGTGATAGTTGTTATGTGAATTCTAAGCACTAAATTAAACTGTTTTAAACTATTAAACAACTTGGCCCTTAAAATGGCGTTTGGATTTCGATGAGACCGGGATCGGGTATCAATTCGATATTCCGAAAACCACATCGATCCAAATTAAACGATAGGTCGTGACATCTCAAGTGAAGATCGAGATGGTGTTTCAGAATGCAAGGGTTATCATCATTAACTCTGAGGGCGATTCCAAAACAAGTGTAACGAGATAATGCCTTCGGTTTCGTTCGAACCCGGAACGAACTTGTATGGATTGAATGATTTCAGCACATCGTCAGGCGGACGATGAGCATTCTAAGAGATATGTTCTATAAAGGTAATCGCAACCTCAAGCCTCATCAACCGGGAATGGCTAAAACAGGGGAGATGCAGGAAGGTTAGGTGAGTCATGCCCAAGCAGGACGAGGTATACCCCTGTCTAGATGTCCCTTTTTATTTTGATTGTAAGAAAGGTTGTTGGCCATAATGCGGGGTTATCTTGTTCAGGACTGTTCAGTAAGGAATTGTTCCGGCCTCGTGTTGTAGGGGGTCTGGAGTGATCCTCGGTACGGTGATCTAGGCCCCGTACTGTGACGGGCGGTACCCCAGTAGCCCTGCCATTGATGGAAACCCATTTTCCCTACGAGACCCTACGGTTTTGATTTGTATTATCCACTTTTGTGGCTAGTAGCTGGAATTTAATGAATGTAACAATTTCGGCTATTTTCTATTTACTTGAAAACCCTAGACACGATTATAATATCGCTGGATTTCCTATAAAATGTTTTGGTTAGAGTAAGGTAAAAACTTACCCGTATTTATGTGTGGGAAGTCTTACGTGATACCTTTATTTTCAGATGGTTTTCAAAATTAAACAACTTTAACCCGTTTACTCACACCAGACCCATGCCTGACCCGGAATTTATATTTTGTTTTCCACAAACTCTTAGGTACTCAAATTTTTATGAATAGCCAAGTGATAGGTTTCGGAGTATAGAGTTTCTGGAGAAGTTTGGAACAAAAGACCTGACGTATGTATCTATCTATAGTTCCACTGTGTAGTTAGTGTATGTTGTATTTTGGATATATGTATTGAGAGATATGTATATGGCAGTTCTGTTGTATGATATTGTATAACTCTGATGTATGTAAAACTATGTAATAATTATGTGATGTATTATATTTTGTTCCATTCCGCTGTGAGATTCTGATGTTGTTATTCTTTCTTTCTATTCTTTTCTATTTCTACCCCTTTCCTTTCTTATTGATGATACGTCTTTCTAGGGTTAGAAAGACGGTCGTCACAGTTGGTATTAGAGCGCTAGGTTGAGCGAATACTTAGGCTCTTGAGTGATTTCTTTCTTGTGAGTGCGTATTTGTATTTTCATATAATTATATACCTATCTAAATTTGTTGAGTTACCTGTCCAGGTGGCCAACATGAGTTCTGGAAGGAGAGACGGAGGTAGGGGCAGTACCTCGACTGATAATGGACGAAGTCAAAATGCTAGTGAGATTGTAAATCAAGTATCGCCTCAGGATAGTTTTGCTGCTTTATGCAAAGACTTCATCAACCTTGGAGGCCAGCCATTTAAAGGTTCGGAATCGATAATTGAAGTTCAAGCTGGGCTACACTCTTGTGAGCGCATCTTTAAGAGTATGAAGTTGTCTAATGAACGGAAAAGGGAAATAGTATCGTGGAAATTGCAGGGAGGCACAACAGCCTAGTGGGATTCCACAGTAGCAAACATCTCCGAGGAAGACATTTCATGGAATAGATTTAAGGAGTTATTTGAGGAGAAGTTTATGCCAACAGCAGGGAAAACTCAATTATATCAGGATTTTCTGAATTTGAAGCAGGGTAGCATGTCTATTTCGGAGTATGAGACCAAATTCAATGAACTTTCTTGCTATGGACCAGGGCTCATTGATACTCCCCTAAAAAAGAATGAAATGTTTATGCAAGGATTGAGGACAGAATTTCATGAAAAGATGACGGTGCTCTTAAAAGGATCTTTTGTCGATTTAATTGATATGGCACTGAGATGTGAGAATTTGATGAATAAGAAATCAGTGGCACCAGTAACAGCTTCGGGAGGGAATTTTGCTAATCCGAATAAGAGGAAGTTCAATCCCAATTGGAGGAAGCCTAGCAAGAAGAAGCCTGGAAGTAACAATGGACCTCGAAAGTGCTATATATGTCAACAAGAAGGTCACTTGGCGAATAAGTGTCCTAGGAAAGGATTTCAGCAGCAACAGCAGCAATATCAGAGTAGTCTGGGATCAGTAATGGTTCAGAGATCGTTGTGCTTCAATTATCACCAGCCAGATCACATGATCAAGAATTGTCCATTTTTGCAGAGGGTGCCTCAGAGTAAGGTCTTTGCTCTAGAAGCCGGTCCATCTTCTTCTTCTCAAGGCAAGGGAATATTGGAAGGTACATTACTTTTAGATGGCAAGTATATTAAAGTTTTGTTTGATTCGGGTGCTTCTTTGATTTTTATTTTTCTAGAATCCGTAGAAACGTTCTTTATTACCCCTAGCACTATAGACTGTCCTATCTTGGTATCTAATCCTATAGGAGGGGTGACCAAATTAGATACAATCTGTAAGGACTTAAAGATTTCTTATCTATTCCATAGTTTTTCCTATGACCCTTATGTGTTGAATTTTAAGAGATTTGACCTTATTTTAGGAATGGACTGGCTTGACAAGTATAGTGCAGTCCTGAATTGTGATGAGAGAACGGTTTCGTTGGAAACTGATTCGGGTAGAATTGCCAGAGTGACGTGTGATAATTCTGGAATTCACTTGAGCGGTCTTTTTCATAGCATTGAGACTTCTCAAGAGGAGATAGAAGATATCGATGTGGTCCAAGATTTTTATGATGTATTTGGGGAAGTTAAGTGTCTACTGCCACATCGAGAGATAGAGTTTCGTATTGATTTGATTCCAGGAGTAGTGCCGGTGATTCAGCCCAGTAGGAGAATGCCTCCTAGGGAGAGAGAGAGGAGTTAATTATGCAGACCCAGAATCTTTTGGAGAAGGGGTTGATTAGGTCCAGTTTTTCTTGTTGGCGCTCTACAGCAGTGTTTGTCACTAAATCGGATGGATCGCTAAGGTTTTGCGTGGATTATCGAGAATTGAACAAAGTGACTATCCATAATAAATATCATCTTCCCCTCATTGATGATCTCTTTGACCAGTTGCATGGAGCTTCTATCTTTTCTCAACTGGATTTAGCTTCAGGTTTCCATCAGTTGAGGGTAGTTGAGGACAGTATTCCCTTGATTGAATTTAGGGTACCAAATTGTTTCTATGAGTGGTTGATTATGCCTTTCGGGTTAACCAACGCTCCTTCTTACTTCGTTGACCAGATGAACCGAGTCTTACGGGATGTATTGAATAAGTTTGTGCTGCTATTCATTGATGATATCTTGGTCTACTCCAAATCTGAAGAAGAGCACATGCATCATTTGAAAATTGTATTGGAGACTCTGAGGAAGCATGTGTTGAAGGCAAAGTTCTCCAAGTGCCATTTTTGGAAATCGAAAGTTAAATTTTTAGGGCACATTGTTTTTGGTGAAGGTATCTCCGTAGACCCTGCGAAGGTGGAAACTATTCTGGAATGGAAGAAGCCAGAGACACTGACCGAAGTTCGCAGTTTTCTGGGATTGGTTGGCTACTACAGGAAATTTATCAAGGATTATTCCAAGATTTCTTCACATCTGACCAAGCTGACAAGGAAGGGATCTAAATTCAAGTGGACACCCCAATGTGATGAAGCTTTTCAGGAGTTGAAGACGAGGCTAACCAGTGCACCAGTGCTTGCTATTCCGGATGGAAAAAGCAAATTTGAGGTTTATACTGATGCTTGTATAGTTGGTCTGGGAGCAGTTCTGATGCATAATGGAAGGATGATTGCGTATGCGAGTAGGCAATTGAAGCCACATGAGAAGAACTACGCTACGCACGATTTAGAACTGTTAGCCATTGTTTTTTCTTTGAAGATCTGGAGACATTATCTTTTAGGAGAGAAATTCGAATTACTCACGGACCACAAACCGTTGAAATATCTTTTCTCTCAAAAAGATCTTAATCTGAGACAACAGCGGTGGGTCGAATTTCTGGCGTCCTATGATTTAGATATTCTGTATACTCCGGGAAAGGCGAATGTTGTAGCTGATGCTCTTAGCAGGAACGCGGTTCTGTCTCTTCTAGAAGTTGTTCCATCTCTTATTGAAAGGATTTAGAGCAAGCAAGCATCTGATAAGATGTTGAGAAGAATCATTAAAAGAGGTAGGAAGGGTCAGTGTCCCAGTTTTGAAATTGATGGCCAAGGAACATTAAGGATTTTTCGAATGATAGGGATCTGAGACAGGAGGTGTTGTCAGAAAGTCATCGCTCCAAATTGAATATTCACCCAGGAATCTCGAAGATGTATAAGGATATGAAGAGAGTCTTTTGGTGGAAGGGCATGAAGGAAGATGTAGCTGCTTTCGTTAATAGCTGTGTCATCTGCCAATAAGTTAAAGGAGATCAACAGAAGACAGCCAGATTATTGCAGCCTTTGGAAATTCTAGATTGGAAGTGGGAAATGATTTCGATGGATTTCATCGATGGTTTGCCTAGAACCAAGAAAGGAAATGATGGAATATGGGTTATTGTGGACCGTTTAACTAAGAGCGCCCATTTTATACCGGTTAAGGCAACTCATACTGCAGCTTCTCTGGCAGAGATTTTCTTGAGGGAGATAGTCAGATTGCATGGTGTTCCTGTCAGTATAGTAAGTGATCGAGATCCTATTTTCACCAGCAAATTCTGTGAGGCTCTGCAATCAGCAATGGGAACGAGTTTGAGATTGAGTACAGCCTATCATCCTCAGACAAACGGACAGACAGAGAGGCTTAATCGAATTCTAGAGGATATGTTGTGATCTTTTGTTTTGGATTTTGGTGGATCGTGGGAAGACCATCTTCATTTAGTGGAATTCTCTTATAATAATAGTTATCAGCCAAGTATTAAGATGGCTCCTTACGAAGCTCTATATAGAAGACCGTGTTGATTCCCATCATGTTGGATAGAATCGAAAGATCGTCTTGTGCTCGGACCCGATCTAATTCGAGAAGCTTCTGCGAAAGTTGAGCTTATCAAGAAAAGAATGAAAGCTGCTCAAGATCGTGAGAAGAAATATGCTGATAAAAGGCGAAGACCATTGGAATTTGAGATCGGAGATCTAGTCTTTATCAAAGTTTCCCCAATCAAAGGTGCTATAAGATTCGGAAAGACGGGAAAACTTGCTCCAAGATACATTGGACCATTCCGAGTGTTGGAAAGAATTGGAGCTGTAGCTTATAGGATTGAATTGCCAGAACGGATGTCTGGAATTCATAATGTATTTCATGTATCCCATCTAAGGAAATTTGTTCATGACCCATCACTGGTTGTAGAACTAGTAGTCCAGGAAGATTTGGAAGTAGAACCCAATTTGACTGTGGTCAGGAATCCAGTTCGGATTGTGGATCAGGACGAGAAGCAACTCAGGAGCAAAGTGGTAAAACTCGTCAAAGTGCAGTGGAGTGAGGATCCCGGAGATTGCACCTGTGAAACTCTAGATAGTTTTAGGAAAGCTTATCCGGATTTGTGTCCGGATAACTAGTGATGTTTGATAGGATAGACTGTTTGTTTGACTGTTTTTTTGTTTTATATGGATGATATGTATGTTTGGATTGTTGATATAAAAGCTTTTGAATTAACTGTTGTTTTAAATTTCGTTGACGAAATTCTTTTAAGGGGGGAGGAATGTAACGACCCAGAATTTTGACAATATATTTTAATAAGTAATTAATCAAATTAAATAAAATACTAGCTTTTTCATATTATTAACTGATAAGATCTTTGAACATTTTTCAGTTACATATATGTTTGTAAAGAAAATTTTGATTTAAAGATTTAAAATAAAATCTTTCAAAAATGTTTAAAATGAAATCTTTCTTATTCAATTGAAATTAAAAAGGTTTTATATTATTAATATTTAATATAATACATATATAAATGTAGTCTTTAATAACAATGTTTAAAAATAAGCAACCTTATCAATATTAAACATGAATATTAAACTTAAGTATAAAACAAATATATGGTTATAAACATAAATATATAAACATAAGAAAACTATAATGTAAATATAAGATATAAATAGAAATATAAAATATACAAATACAAATAAATGTTATAAATCAAATATTTGAAAATTAAGTTACAAATAGAAAATAAAACTAAAGAAGTTATGTAAACAATAACTATAATAATTTTACATGAACATATAAGATAAGTTTAGAAAAGAAGATAAACTATTTTCAAAAACTGTATATACATATAAACAATGCAAAGAAGATAAAGTATTCACATCATATTCAAAAATATCATTGTACCAAATATAAGTATCAACCAATATTAATTATGTGTAAACTAATATGAAGACATGCATTAAATTAGCACAACATTTTGTCAAGAAATCTTTCAGCCGAATTATGCTAGTATCACTTCAATTTATAGTAATTTAATAAAAATCTAACCCGATCAAAACAAGTAAGGCTTGTACCAGTTGTAACCCACAGCTGTTCAAAGTTATTTCTATTTATATACATCATAATATACTTATTCGTTTACAAAACTTAGATAGAAAAACTGAGATAAGAAAGAAAAGAAAATAAACATCTTTACTTTGCAAACTTAAACAAAATCAACATCAAAACAGAGAGATTTTCAGGAATTCGAACTGCAGTGTTTCAATCAACAAGTTGTTCTTTGTTTAGATTGTTTTTCAAGTAAGTAAACATATTATTTTTAAAGTTTAAGTTTTGGTAATTAGTTCACATAAATCCTGTGTTTGCTATAAATTGTAAGTATGTTGTTCTGAGATGTTCTCTGGAAGTTTAAATAGGTGATGTTCTTCAGTAGTTTTTAAAGTTTCTGAGCAAAGAAGTGTAAGAAAACTAATACTTCTTCATTTAAACCAATTTAAACTTAGGTATTTAAGCTAATTAAGTTTGTTTAACTTAAATCATAAGCCTGGAAAATTGGTTTGAAGCATAAAAGTATGATATAGATACTGTTTATTCAAGTTACAGTAAAAAGAAATCATAAGTTAAAATTCAAATGTTTTAATTTGTTAAATTGATCCCATATCTTGATTTAACATACAAAGTAAAGATTTTTAAAACAAGAACGAGGATTTTTAGATCAATATTCAAGGAACAGTTTTAAAGAGAACCGAAAATGTTTTTTTGAGAATATCTGATGATTCAATTAATATTAGATGTTGTAATTCATGTTAGAGCTTGCTTGATACTCGTTGATGACAGGAAAAATGCTAAATAAATTTTCTAATGCAAGGATTTATGGATCGAATCAAATGTAGGGTTTGGGTTCGTGTTTTTCTAGGGTCTGTTAGTTTCTTGTTTTCTTTGCCGTACATTGACCGAGCTGCAAGCGATTTTGGGTGATGGTCGAGGAGGGCATGGCCATGGCATGGCAAAGGGGCGTCGCCACCAATGGTCGGTGTTGGTAGGACGTGGCGATTTTCAGTGGGTTGTTCGAGTATTTCACGACGAACTAGGGTTTTCTCTCGAGTGTGGGGTCATTACGTGACTTGCTGGAGGATGTGTGAGCCACCGGAGGGACGGTGAACCACCGTGCACGTGCACGGTGGCGTGCGAGTGTTAGTAATTTTTGAATGTTGATTCGACTCGAGTTCTTACTCGAGTAGAAAGGGAAGTTGCTTCGGGGTTTTCCTGCATGCGTGAGTATGTTTATGATAATGTTGTCATTAACTTAAGAAAATAAAAAAGAAGAAGAAGGAGGAGTAGAGGGAGGATGTATGCGAGGAAGAGGGGGAAGGAACTCGAGAAATAGTGATAGAAACTCGTATTTTTCTCGAGTAAACGAGGTGCTTGCCTCGGGTCTGATGAATTTTCCTAAATACTTTAAGTATTTTTTTATACAAAGTTTAATATTAATTAAATAAATAATGTTGGTTAGTGGTAAGTTAAGATTTAATTTAAAATTTATTAAAAGAAGGATTTGCAAATGTAAGATAATTAATTAACTTGAAGTATAAGTTGATTTAGAATGTAAATTAATTTTAATTAACTAAGCAGTTTGAAGATTAAATAAATTTATATTATTAATCTTATGTTTAAATCAATGTGAACTTAAGAATTTTAATTAATTACTTAAAGTTATTCAATAAATAAATTATAGTTGACTTAAGTAATTAATTAAGAATTAAAATGATTAATCAATTGGTAATAAATGATTAAATAATAAATTGGTAATTAATGGGTAATTAAGTTTTATAAATTAATAATTAAGATTATTAATTAAGAATTAAGAATTAATTAATTAAGTGAGTAATTAAGGAATAATTAAATAATTTAATAAGTTGATTAATTAGTGATTAGTCAAGCTGGATAAAGTGGTAAATTAAAATAAGTAGATCAAACTATTTTGATATGAATTGATGATTCTTGTTTGATTGACTCTGATATCTAATTGGTGATACTATGTGATATTCTCTGATATATTCTGGCTATATCTGTGATGACTATGTATGATTTATCTGTGATAGCTGTTATATGAATTCTAACATTAAATTAAACTATTTTGAACTATTAAACAACTTGGCCCTTAAAATGGCATTTGGATTTCGATGAGATCGGGATCGGGTATCAATTCGATATTCCGAAAACCACATCGATCCAAATTAAACGATAGGTCATGACATCTCAAGTGAAGATCGGGATGGTGTTTCAGAATGCAAGGGTTATCATCGCTAACTCTGAGGGTGATTCCAAAAAGAGTGTAACGAGATAATGCCTTCGGTTTCGTTCGAAATCGGAACGAACTTGTATGGATTGAATGCTTTCAGCACATCGTCAGGCGGACGATGAGCATTCTAAGAGATATGTTCTATAAAGGTAATCGCAGCCTCAAGCCTCATCAACCGGGAATGGCTAAAACAGGGGAGATGCAGCAATGTTAGGTGGGTCATGCCCAAGCAGGACGAGGTATACCCCTGCCTAGATGTCCCTTTTTATTTCGGCTGTGTGGGCAGTTGTTGGCTACAACTGCGGGGTTATCTTGTTCGAGACTGTTCAGTAAGGAATGGTTCCGGCCTTGTGTTGTAGGAGGTCGGGAGTGATCCTCGGTACGGTGATCTAGGCTCCGTACTATGACGGGCGGTACCCCAGTAGCCCGGCCATTGATGGAAACCCATTTTCCCTACGAGACGCTACGGTTTTGACTTGTATTACCCACTTTTGTGGCTAGTAGCTGGAATTTAATGAATGTAACAATATCGGCTATTTTCTATTTACTTGAAAACCCTAGACACTATTATAATATCACTGGATTTCCTATAAAATGTTTTGGTTAGCGTAAGGTAAAAACTTACCCGTATTTATGTGTGGGAAGTCTTATGTGATACCTTTATTTTCAAATGGTTTTCAAAGTTAAACAACTTTAACCCGTTTACTCACACTAGACCCATGTCCGACCCGGAGTTTATATTTTATTTTTCATAAACTCTTGAGTACTCAAATTTTTATGAGTAGCCAAGTGATAGGTTTCGGAGTATAGAGTTTCTAGAGGAGTTTAGAGTAGAAGACCTGACGTATGTATCTATCTATAGTTCCGCTGTGTAGTTAGTGTATGTTGTATTTTTGATATATGTATTGACAGATATGTATATGGCAGTTCTGTTGTATGATATTGTATAACTCTGATGTATGTAAAACTATGTAATAGTTATGTGATGTATCATATTTTGTTCCATTCCGCTGTGAGATTCCGATGTTGTTATTCTTTCTTTCTATTCTTTTCTATTTCTATCCCTTTCTTTTCTTATTGATGATACGTCTTTCTGGGGTTAGAAAGGCGGATCGTCACAGCACAGCTTCAGAGGAACACCCACTACAATATTTAAGGATCAAAGTAGTATTTATAAATGGTTATTGCTCTGCCGTGACCTAGACATCAAGAAATTAAATTGTTCAAATAAGTCAAGTTGTTAATATATATAATTAAGAATTATTGATATCTAACCGTTATTATTAATCAAAATTTTAGGATGAAATGCAAAGTTGAAATTAAACGTGTATTAACAATTCAACTACAATGAAATTTATTTTTGTTTTTGAATCTTTTTTTAAAATGCAAGCAACCAACAATGCAATTCAAATAAAAGTAGAGATAAGGTTAAAAGCAGCAAATTTTTTTTTATAGGCAAGCTGGCAGTTTATTTTTTGCTGCAGTTTTCCATCTGAAATTTTTCTTTGGCAATTGAAATAAAAATAAGATATATACACGTTTTTTTATATCAAAGAAAAAAAATTAAATCAAAACAAAACAAACAAGTGAAAACAAAATAAACGGTACAAATTGAAAATCAAACAAGTTGAATTTTTTTTGCTGTTGTTTTTTTTATAAACAAGAAACTAAAACAAAGGTAAAATCAAAACAAATTAACTAAAGCGATTAAAGACAACTCTTTTGTTTTTTTATATATACAAGGATAGAATGATTATTTTCTTTTTTTAAAACAAGAAGACACTTAAACAAAAGAAAATAAAAGAATTTAAATCAAACAAAACAAACCAAGTACTCAACAACACAAACAACTCAGCCGAATCATCCCACGAGCCCAATACCCCAACCAAATACAAGTTACTCCATAATTAACAACCGATAGTCACACGTTTTGCTTCCTTTGTTCCAACTAATTTAAAAGCCAGAATTTTTTTTTCTCGATTCTTCAACTGAATTCCACTACACAAATATCACACAATGTTTTTCGTTCGAGATTGATGTGGCGGGGAAGCAGAGTTCGATTGTGGTGTTCTGTGATTTAGGGAATTTATCGATTTTGGTTGCGTTCACGCGATTAGTAGAGGAGGTCGGGGGCAGAGGGTAGCAGGTCGCGGTGCTTGTTGGAGTTATAGAAGATGAAAGAGAAGGTGTTTTGGTTGATGTAGTTACAGAGGCAAAGTGATGGAGTGGGATTTGGGTTGGTCTTTCGGTTTCAAGGTGATTGTTAAGGTGAAATTCGTGAATGGCAGATGTGGTTTCGTGAATTTGGGTTCGGGATGTTAGCATTTGAAGGTGTGGTACAGGTAGTGTTCAGAGATGATGAAATTGGGAACGTATGGTGGTGGAAGTGGACTTGATGTTCGAATGTTGAGTTGAATGTATGATTGAAGTGGGGGAAAGTATTGTGATGAGGCAAGTTTATAGTTTGTAATGTAAATGGTTGATAGGAAGGAAGTGGAATGATGTAAGCTGTGACCAGAGAGGTGTTTTTCCAATGGTTGAAATGTTTGCAGTTGTGATGAAGGATGGTATGCACAGTTGCACAGTGTGTGGTGGATATTTTGGCAGTAGTGGGAGGTGTTGGAGTGATCAGTCTTTGGAGATGATATTGTTGGTGGTTAAGCTGCAGGCAAGAAGCAGTGAAGTTTGTGAGTAGTAGGCACTGGAGATGATAGTGGTAGAGCAGATGATGGTTGGAAGCTGATGGGTAGTGGTTGATGTCTGGAAAAGTTTGATGTATATTAGAGGTAAAGGTTGAATGTATTGTTGAGTGGTCAGGGTGAAGAGTTGCTCGGTGGAGTTTGGGCTTGAAGTGGATGTGTCTCTTGTCCGGGTGAAGAGTTCAATGTGAAACAATAGTTTGAAAGAAAGTAGCAGCAGTGATGATCATGTATGTTGTAGGGCAGCAAGTATAGTTTTGGTGAGCGAGTGATGGCCGCTGTGATGATGGTATGTGAGCGATGGCATGCGAAGAATTTTGGTGAGCAAGCATAGAATTTTATAAGCAGCTGTATTACTGAATTGCAATGCGTAATTTAATGGTGGTGGAACTGTATTGTTTTGTGTAGCAGTTTGAGTGGTGTTGCACAGCAGAAAGGTGGAGGGGAGGAAGAGTGGTTTTGCTGTTTTCAGGAAGATGGCAGGCAGGTAGAGAAGTTGATGGTCTGTCCACAGTATATTGAAGTGTAGTGAACAGAAGTGAAGTTTTGAATATGGTGGCAGAGGCAAGAATGAATGGTGGCAGCAAGAATGAATGGTGGCAGAGGCCGTTTTGGTTTGTGAGTGGCTGTGATATCTGCTGGTGGTATGCAGTATTACAGTGGACAGCTCACTGTGTGCAGTTTTGTTTTCTTCGTGTTTGAAATGTAAATAAAAAAGAAAGAAAAAAAGGAAATTGTTGTTTTGAAAATGTAGTGCAAAATTGTAAAAGACAAGGAAATAAAATATTTCTCTTTTTTTTTTTTTTTTTCTTTTTTGCGAAATTGTGGTTTTATTTATAAAAATGCAATTGCAATGCAAACTAGAGCAACAATAAACACCAAATCAAATGCAAACATAAACATCGCAAGCACACAATTTTTTTTTTTTAATTACAAACACACAATAAAATCAAACAAAAGTAATACGAAGAATAGAAATCAAAAATCAAAACTACTCTCCGGCAACGGCGCCCAAAACTTGTTTAACTACGGAAATTCTATCAAATTAGAAAACCGTCGAAAAGTTTATACCGCAAGCGCACGACGTGCTATTGTAGTACATAGTGAGGACAGATCGATTCGTAGGAAATTATTGATTTTAAATTTCTTATTCAATCAAATTAACCAAAGTTGAAAATGATTAGCTAAAAAAAAATGAGAAAAATGACAAAAGAAAATAGATAAAAATATGAGAGTGTTAAGACAATTTAGAGGCAATTTCCACTCTCTAGATCACATAAGTCAACAAAATAAAGTTATGATCTCTTTTTTCTTGTCATTGGTGAATTAGTTGATGTGCTTATCATAAGTATGATATATTTATACTATTAATTAACCCAATATAAAACATCAAACTATAATACAACCACTAATATACATTGAACTTTCATGAAATATGACAACAAAGTTGAAAACAAAATCTATTTTAAGCATGGTCTATTAACTATTGTTTAGAAATTTATGCCATCAAATTTTAATTTAACAATCACTTCATTACCATCATCATACGTAGATGAAGATGTAATTATTGTTTGTGATTGCTTAAGCATAGCCTATTTGGTGTCAGTAATATAGGCTATCAAATTCACATCAAAACAACAAGTTAAACCACTTCATATTAAGCACAAAAAAAGAGCATAAACATCAAAATGTTGCATGTACATACTAGAGAGCTTCATTATCCCTAAATTGTAGGGATTAGCCTCTCATATCTGTTATTAAATCAACAAATGTAGAAAGCAACATGAAATAAACAAGAGAAAAAAGAGAGAAAAATGAAAAGAAAAGCTAAGTAAAAAGAAATGAACACTAATCTGCTTGCATGAAAAATAAACTACACTGCTAATATAAGAAGAGAAGCATGTAAATAACATAGAACATTTCATAAAAAAATGAAATTAAATGAAAATAAAAATATGGCCAAGTAGCAATGAAAAGAGAAAGAGAGCTTGTATTTTTATTTTGAGCCTAAAACTAAACTAAGAGGAAGAGAGTTACATGAAACATAAGGGGTATTTATACAAGTTAAAAACCCTAATGCATATTTTTGGAGAATGCCTAAAATGTCCTTGTAGAAAGTGTGGTGGCCATGTTATTATTAGCTTCAATAATCACCCATTAAGTGTGCATGAAAGTGTAATGGCCATTAGTATGTAGATTAGCTTATAATTTGTATATGAAGGAAGGTGGGTAGGTGGGGTCCTCAATGATCATGTCTTTGAATTATTTTCATCTTCATTCCTTTGTATTCACTCTTGTGCATGTATATATCTTCATGAAGCTACTTGTATATAAGCCAATTTCCTATAAAATAATATAAAAATTTCTAATTAAATTTTCTCAAATTAATATATGTACAAAAATGATCATTTTGCCCCTATATGAAAACGAATATGTGACAATTTGAAAATAACTTGAATTTGGTTTAAATAAGTGAAAATTCCCAATATGATCGTTTATTTAATTTAAGTAGATTAAATATAGTGGTAAAAATATGCACATTTACGTGCATATCAAATACGTTTGAAACCCTTGTTTAAAAGCTTTAAATAAGTCCTTTCGAAACATTTGAAAGTACCCCTTTCGAAATCATTGAAAGTACCCCTTGCAAAACAAGTTAACTGCTTTACTTTATAACATTAAGCCGAAAGGCCAAAACATATATTTTGAAACCATTTACAATAGGCCTTTCGAAAAACATTGATAGTGTCTCTTTCAAAAGCTTTATAAAACCTTAGACACCCTCTTTTAAAACATTTTAAATTTGCCTTTCGAGGACATTTGAAACCTTCCATTCAAACACTAAATGTAAACCTTTCGAAAACATTGAAGAATCACCCCTTCGAAACCTTTATCATATAACTTTCATGAGCATTAAAGTCCTTTACATATAAAAAACCTTTCGAAAGCATTGGGTTCAAGCAAAAATATGTGGAACATATTTTCGAAACCTTTAAAATCATTCCTTTTGAAACCTTTGGGTTTAGCTTTCAAAATATCAAATGGGTCTAAAAAGAACTGGGACAAAAGCAACTCTTTCGACAGCATTTTCCTAAATAAAAGAAGTGGATGTTGCCGAAACCAATCCCTACGAAAGCAATGGAGAAGCGGCTCAGGGTTAAAGCGAAAGAACCCTTTCGAGGGCACTACTTCGAAAGGTAGAATGCGATAGTAGGGATTTTGACCCCTTCAAAAGCTTCTTTTTAAACCAAGGGTGCAACCTTTTTCGAAAGCTCTTTTCTTTAAAACACTTAAACAAGTCGAAAGCTATGTTATTCGAGAGCATTCATTTGAAAGCAAAGCAAGCGGCATTTCCTTTTAAAGCAATACAAGGTCTCGATGCCTTCGAAGGCACGTTTCAACTCTATCCTTTTGCCTATCTCCAATCCAATATGTACCGAGGCTTTGATACCATGCGTATTTCTTTTGACTAGGATGGAGGCGGTAGTATGTAGTCGAAAGGTAGCTTCCGAAAATAGCAAAATATTAATCTTCTATAACACTGATTTTTGACTTTATAAAGTAATATCTTTCTAACCAACTTGCTTATTTGTCATCATACAACTGGTTGCTAGTTTCTTTATCTTTTTTAAAAGTGCTGCAGAATTTAGTATTTAATAATTTAAAACATTTAGCAAATTTCTCCTTCTCCTTTTGTAAACATATAAAACATTTAAGTCTCATACCTTAAATAATTTTATATACTTATTAAAACACTTAGGAAAATTCTCCAAAAATTCCCATAAATTAATTTTAATATGTTTTCTAACATATCTAAATTTTTGATCCAAAGCTAATATATAATAGTCGTAATTAATTTTAAACCCAACTTAACCATTTTATTCGCTAGAAAATTCATAATAATCCACATTAATTCAGAAAATTATGAAACTTGAAACCCATCTCTAAAATATTATTTCTAACCTTATCTCAAAATCGCAAGGCATTTTCTGATCTTATCTCAAAATCGCAAGGCATTTGGATGTCATTTGATAGGTTTTTCAAACCAAAACATGTCATAAAAATCTATATGAAAAAACTTAATTCATCAACAAGCATATATATCTATTTATCATTCAAAACATGACATAATACTTTGCAAAACATATTTAGATCTGAGCTAGAACCGAGAATAAGAAAATATGAGATGTAATCTATTACTCATCTTAACTTGTTGTTAAGGTGTTGTGATTTGTTCTTGAATTTAGTTGATTAAACTTCTTCCCCTTGATTTTAGCTTATCTTCCTCTTGCTTTCTCCTAACTCTCTTCAACTTAGTTTTGTTTGTGAATGTATAAAATGAATGTGGAACGAGGGTTTAGGGTATAAGAATGTAACTTATTCATATTTTGCCTCTATCTATTAGCCTTACCTAATTTATTTTAATCCCCTTTAGTTCATTGTTTAACTAGGCACGACTACCCTCTAAATAAAAAATCTCAATCCCTTAACCGTTTACATTATTTCATTTAATTTAACTAATTAAATGTCCTAAATAATGTTAATCAAAACTAGGGTCGTTACAGACTCCCCACCTTAAAGAATTTCATCCTCGAAATTACGATAAGGTACTCATCAAAATCAATCATAAAGGTAAAGTATACCATAAACAAGTCCAGATAAGTATCTCGAATCATGCTCTCAGTTTCTTATGTACAGTCTCTCTCGTTGTCACTCCACTGGACTTTGACTAATCTGACTGTCTTGTTCTTTAGCTTCTTCTCATCTCTCGCGATTATACGAACAGGTTTTCTAACTATGGTCAAATTCGGTTCCACTACTAAGTCACCTAACACAGAATGTGCTTTAGTAGTCTCTGAATCTCGAATACACTTCCTTAGATGAGAAATATGAATAACATCGCGGACTCTTGCCAAAATGGTCGGTAACTCTACTCTGTGTGTGAGTTTCCTGTACCTTTCTATGGTTGGAAATGGTCCAACGAATCTCGGTGCCAATTTCCTTGATTTCCCGAATCGAATTACACCTTCCATCGGTGATACCTTGAAGAATGATCTCCAACTGAGAACTCTAAGTCTTTTTATCTTCTATCGGCATAGATCATCTGCCTAGATTGAGCTTCCTTCATCCTAGCTCGAATGAACTCAATTTTTTTGCAGCTTCTCTAACTAAATCCAAACCAAGAACCAATATGTCCCTGGTCTTTTGCCAACAAATGAATGATTTGCACGACCTTCCATACAAAGCTTCAAATGGTTCCATCCCTATACTAGCCTGATAATTATTGCTATATGAAAACTCGACTAAGTATAGATGGTCTTCCCATGATCCCCAACATCTAGCACACAAGCCTGTAACAAAACTTTTAAGATTTTGTTAACTCTTTATGTTTGCACATCTATCTGCGGATGGTAAGTGGTACTCATCTCGAGCTTCATACTTAATACCTCCTATAGGCTCTTCCAGAACTTACTATTGAATAAGGAATCTTTGTCACTTACTATATTACTAGGAATCTATGCAGTCTAACTACATTTTTCATAAATAACTTAGCTAAAACAGGTGCCATTCTGGTTGACTTAACTGGAATGAAATGGGAACTCTTAGCCAACCTGTCCACTATGACCTAGATGCTTTCATTTCCTCTATTTGACCTTGGTAGCCCGTATATAAAATCCATTGAGATAGAATCTCGTTTCCATACTAGAACATCTAAAGGCTGAAATAACCCACTTGGTTTCTGATGTTCGGCTTTTATCTTTTGGCAGTTCATACACTATTTCACCCATAAGCCTACATCTCTCTTCATACATTCCCAGAAGAAACTCCTTCTTATATCCTGATACATTATGGTTCCTCCCAGATGATAGTGAACTTTGAATGATGGCATTCCTCAAGAACTTCCTTCCTATTGTTTCTCACATTCGGAACACATAGTCTCACTTTCTTTCTTAACCATCTATTTTGGTCAAGGCTCAAAATTTTCAAGTCATCGCACTCCGTTCCATCCCTTAACTTTCTAATCCGTTCAACTAATAATGGATCCTCCTTCTTCTTAGAAGCAATCTTTTTTATCATCAACGGTCGAACTTCTGAACATGACAACATATCGATGTCCTTACTAGATCTAGCTTCAGATCTCCACTGTATTCTGCATGTGGCCGATGCTTCTAAATATTTCCACTCAGCTGTCATTATCAACACTGCATTCTGATGTTTTCTGCCAAGTGCATCTGCAACCTTGTTGCCTTTTCCTGGCGTGTACTCAATGCCAAAGTGATAAGTGGCTAAAAACTCTGACCACCTCTACTGTCTTATATGCAACTCCTTTTGAGAGAATAAATACTTCAACAACTTATGATCAATATACATTTTAAATCTTTCATCCAAAAGATAATGTCTCCACACCTTCAACGCAAAAATTACCGTAGCTAATTCCAAATCATGTGTTGGATACTAACCTCATGCGGTTTAAGCCTTCGAGAAGTATAGGCAATCACTTTACCTCTTTGCATTAACACAGCTCCTAACCGTGGTCCACATGCATCTGTATACACTACTAAATCCTGATTCCCTTCTGAAACAACCAACTGTGCACTATTCAATAAGTGTTCCAATCTCTGGAATGCTTCCTCACACTTATCGGTTCAAACGAACTTCACCTCTTTTCGTGTTAGCTTAGTCATCGGTGTCACCATCCGTAGAAAATCCTTTATGAATCTCCGATAATACCTAGCTAATCCAAGAAAACTCTTTATCCCAGTCACTATCCCTGATCTCTTTCGATTATTTACTGCTTCGATCTTAGTCAGATCTACAAACAACCCTTTCTCTGAAACTATATGACTAAGAAACTTCACTTCTTTATCCTAGAAACGACACTTCGAAAATTTCACTTTCAGCTTATGTTGCCTCAATGCCTTAAGCACCAGTCTAAGATGAACATCATGCTCCCTTTCATTTTTAGAGAATATCAAAATATCATCTATGAATACCAATACGAACCTATCTAAATGCTCTTGGAAAACTCAGTTCATCAAATCTACAAAGAATGCTGGCGCATTAGTTTGTCCGAACCGCCTTACTAACCATTCGTACGATCCATATTTGGCTCTAAATTCCATCAAAGGAATACTATCCTCTGCCGCTCTAAGCTGATAGAACCCTATTGCTAAATCTAATTGGGAAAATACTTTGGCTTCACTCAACTGGTCGAACAAATCATCAATACTTGGGATACCGATTTTTTATCGTCTTCTCATTCAACTTACTATATTCGATACATAACCTTAGTGATCCATCCGGCTTCTTGGCAAACACTACGGCTGCTCTCCAAGGCTAACTGCTTGGTCTGATAAAATTCTTGCCTTCCAATGAGCTCCTTCATCGCGGTAGGTGTCATCCTACTTTGTGGTCTACTCACTAGTTTTTCTTCTGGTATTAAATCTATCTGAAACTCAATAGCCCATTTCGGTGGCAATCCTACTAGGTTCAAAAACAACAACGAACTCTCTAACAATGAAAACTCTATTCAACTCATCTTCTACCTTCATAACACCCAACAAAGCATTAACCTCCAAACTAGGGTTTTCTACGAAGTACATGTTCAACGGCGGAATTTCAATCGAATTAGAAAACCGTCGAAAAATATCAAAATTAAAAATAACCGCAAGCGTACGGTGTACGAATGTAGCACGTGGCGAATATGGGTCGATCCACAGGGAATTGATGATTTTAAAATTCTATTCAATCAAATTATACCCAAGTCGAGAGTGAATAGCTAAAAATGTAAGAAACTAACAAAAACTAGCAAAAGAAAATGATAAAAATATGAGAGTTAAGTGACAATTTAGAGATAATTCCACTCTCTAGATCATATAGTTCAACAAATTATGAAATTATGATCTCTCGTTTTTGGTCATAGGTGAATTTAAATGATGTGTTTATCATAAGTATGACTCATTTATGCTATTAATTAGCTTAAAATAAGCCATCAAACTATAACACAACCTTTAAATCACTTACTAACTCTCATGAAAATGACAACAAAGTTGAAAATGAAATCTATTTTAAGTATGGCCTATTAACTATTAATTAGAAATATAGACCATCAAATTTTAATTTCAAATCACTTTCTTATGCCATAATCATATTTTGATGAAGAACATTTGTGTTAGTGATTGTTTAAGCATAGCCTATTTGGTGTCAACAATATAGGCTATCAAATTCAAAGCAAAAACAACAAATAAAACTACTTCAAGAATTGTCATTAAGCACAAAATGAGAGCTATAATTATCAAAATGTTGAAGCTACATGATTAGAGGCTTCATTACCCCTAAATTGAAGGGATTAACCTCTCATATTTGTTATCAAAACAACAAACGTAGCTTGCAAAATTAAAAGAAAAGAAAAAGAGAGCAAATCAAAGAAACAAAACTAATCTACTTGCATAAAATAAGAGAGATCTACACTACTTGCATAAAAGGAAATGAACATGTAATTAAAAAGAAACAATAATTAACATTGCATAAAATGAAAAGAAAATTACATAAAATAAAAATGATTAAGTAGCCATGAAAAGAGAAAGAGTGCTTTCTTTTATTTTGAGCCTAAACTAATGAAGAGGACGAGAGACTAAGTGAAGAGACTAAGTAAGAGAGGGGGATTACATGAAACATATGGGTATTTATACAGGTATGAAACCCTAATTCATATTTTTTTGGGGAATGCCCAAAATGCCCATGAGGTAGTGTGACCACCAAGTAATCATTAGCATGCCATAACCATCATTTAAATATACATGAAGCCATTAATTCCATAGCATTTGCATTAGCCTCTACTTTGTACATTAGGTGGTGGGTAGGTGGAGTCCTCCATGTTCTTCACTTTGAATTATTTACGTCTTCATTCTTTTGTATCTTCTTTGTGCACGCATATTCCTTCATGAAACCACTCCTATTTGAGACCGAACTCCTACAAAAATATACATAAATTTCCAACTAATTTTTCTCAAAGAAATATATGTACAAAAATGACTGTTTTGCCCTTGGATGAAGATGAATATGTGGCAATTTGAAATTAATATGAATTTGGTTAAAACAAGTTAGAATACCCAATATGATCATTTATTTAATTTAAATAGAATAAATATGGTGGTAAAATATGCACATTTATATGCACATCAAATACCCCCACAATTATCTTTTTATTCATCCTCGAAAAAAACTAAGATAAATCCGTTTTCGTAGGGAGCACAATTGCATTGAGCATATGCAACAAGCCGTTAAACCTCTGGGTGTCCCCAATAGGACGAGTGTTGTCTCGTGAGGGTTTTCAGCGGATACTACCCACAAAATCCAAATGCAGGATGAAAATATGTACGAAATGCAAGATTTATTTACAAAGAGATGAATGCGAGTTTTGGAAATATTTACAAATGAAAGGTTTATTTTTAAATTGACACGAATAAGTAAAATATAAGTTTTGGTCATTATCTTGAAATTTAAGTTATTTACTCGCCAAAGTTTCCAATAAAGACGAAGCTATCATAAATATACTATAGTTTAACTCGTTATTTTGGTTGATAACAAAGTGTAATTATGAAAAGGATTCTTAGCTGATTATCAAAGTGTATCAAAGTGGTATTTCATTTCTTTTCAATAACAAATCAAATCAACTAAGTAAAAATAGTGATATGATTTCAATTGCTTGCTCTTTCATTATTTGCAAGAAAAATTACACACCTAGTTCAGGTAAACCGAGGCCAGATATACCACCCATGCACTGCCTTTCGGGCTTATGTGAGGGGAGTACAGAGCATGGAAAGTGCACACACTTTCGTGCATACACCTATCGACCGCAGGTGGTTTTTATTAAGTCTATTCTTTTACATGTGTTCCATACATGCATAACCGTGAGGTCTTTTAAATGAGTATGAAAGCACATAATCAAAGATTCCAAGTAATTCACCCATGCATAACCGTGAGGACTTTTAAATGAGAGTGAATACTTTGGATGTTATTATTTTTATTTTTATTTTTTAAGAGAAAGAGAGAGTTTTGCAAAATCATCTTAGCACCATTTAATTTAGAAGACAAAAAAATTATTATATCCTTTACTTTAAATTCACCACTTTTAAAACAAAGATTTTCAATTAGGATGTATTTCATAATTAACACGTATGAATCTTCCTATATACTAGTTAAACCATTGTTATTTATAATCAAACTTCATTTTTATTTTTTTTAAGACAAATAAATTTTCAATAATTTCAGTTTAACAAACCAAAACCATATATTTATCCTATAGTGTTTCTTTAAAAATAAATCGAAAATTCTAAAAAAAAAAAATCTTCTTTTGTTTTTGGATTTTCTTTTTGAGTTTTTGGAAGAAAAATGAAAAATTAATCCTGAAAAATCAAGAAGAAGATGAGTCTCCCCACACACTTGATTTTGACTGTGTCCCCACAGTCAACCCAAGCGGAAGGAGAAAAAAGTAAAATAAAAACATAACTTTTATTTAAATAAAAATGAAAAGATGATTATTTACAAGACATCAGAAAGTATGCCGTTAAAGAGTAAATTAACCGGTCTTCCAAGAACCGATTCATTTGTCTCACCAAGTATGTGAGACACAGCTCAAGCGCAAAAAACCAAATCATAAAAGATTTCGAAGTTGAACGTTGATTTGGAAAAACGAATGTTGTTTTATTGAAAATTGTATGAATTGTTTTGTTTTCGATGATTTTTAGGGTCGATAAAACAATAGGTTGAAGTTCAAGTTTATTTTCACCAATTTGAAATTCAAGCTTATCATTGAAAACATTTTCAGAGTTATTGATTTCAAAATCAAAATGGTGATTTCCATCTTTCCCATCGGAATTTAACAACTCGTCATCCAAAAGTACAAAAAATCCGTGTTCATTAAATTCGTCTTCCTTTGTTGGATTATCAACAACTTTATTACATGTCCCAAGTTCAAAATTCAAAGTTGTTGTATTCAAATTTTCGAAATTAAGAAAAGGAAGATCGAATTTTAAATTTGGTTCCACACCCTTAAAAGAATTGAAATCCAACTCAATTACCGTGTTTTCAACAACTTCATTAAGATTGTTATTTTCAATTTCAAAAGTTGTTATTTGAAAATTGTCTATTTGGGCAAAAGATGGATTATTATTTAGCTCATCACATGTTGGAATTTGATTTTGTTTTTCACGTTGTTTCATATATGTTTCAAACAACAAATTTCTATGATCATCGTAAATTTCATTCATTTGCTCAACAAAGTCAAATTTGTAATTATTAATTTGAAAATTTTCGATTTGGACTCGTTGAGAACAAAAATTGTCAATTTCGATAAACGGTAGATTATTATTTGATTCTTCGCAAGTTGAGATTTGATTATGATATTCACGAATTTTTTTGTATTTTTCAAGTAATAAATCCCCGTTATCTTTTTCCATTTGGTCAAAAAAATCAAATTCATGATTATTAATTTGAAAACTTTCATTTTGATTTTGTTGATAACCAAGGTTTTCAATCGTATCATTATTGAAACTATTTCCATTGCCAAAATTATTTGAAAATTGGTTCACATTTTCGTTTTGATTTTGAAATTCATTGAAGCTCGAAATTGAATTGGCATGGGTTATACTCGAAATCATTTGAATTTTGAAGTGAATTCAATTTTTGATTATTTTGACTTGAACTATTGCACAAATATGAATTACACAACTCATTTATCATTTGATTTTGTTGTGTAGAGATTTCAAGTAGAGATGAAATTGTATTTTCGAGATTCGAGGGTTGTTCATAATTTTGAAAATTTTGTGGTTCAAAATTTGAATCGTTTAAAGAATAGTTATTGATAAAATATCCATATGAATTTGCAGTGAAATTATATGGATTATATTGATTTTCACAACTATTATAAAATTCACGTAAGTGGGGAAACTTGGACATTTTCAAGAATTTTTTTTTGGTTTTTTTATAAAGAAAAATATTTATAAATAGAATTTAATTTTCAAAATGGAAAATTAATTTTTTTTGTTTTTGTTTTAAAATAGGTTTTATGTATTTTTTGGATTTTTGAAACTTCAAAGTAAAAGGATTTAAAAAATTTCAAAGAAAAATAAAAGGAATATTTATAAAAAAATTTAGTTTTGGATTTTCGAATTTTTTTTTAAATATGCATGAACTAATACAACTAAATGAATGCAAGGGTAAATTACAAATGATTTATCCTAAGTTAATCCAAAATTGTATAGTCACACACTATCTTAAATCAACAAAAATATTTCTCAGCCAGGTAACGGGCATGGGTTATCGGTGCACCACGAATCACCTTAGCAATGCGGCCGAAGGTTTAAGTACCTTCAGAGGAACAACCACTATGATATTTACGAATCACCGTAATATTTATAAATGGTTATTACTCTGCCGTAGCCTAGACACCAAAAAATTAATTTTTTCAAAGAAAACAATTTGTCAATATATAATTAAGTGTTATCGATGTCTAACCATTATTACTAATCACAATTCTCGGGAGAAATGCAAAGCAAAGATTAAACACGTATTAACAATGCAACTACGAATCGATTTTTTTTGAATTTTTTTTATAAAATGCAATAAAACAACAGTGCAAGACAAATAAAAATAATAGATATATACAATGCAAGGCAAAAGAAAATTATAAATAAGCAACCAGTTTTTTTGGCAAGCTCAGCAACGCAAGCAACTCTTCCTATTTGCTTGGACAACCTGAAAATAAAAGCAAGATATATATATATATATATATATATATACATATACAAGTTTTTGTTTTTTTTAAACAAAGAGAAACTAAAATGAAACGACTTGGAAAAACAAAACACAACAAAACAAAACAAATTCCCCTTCTTTTTTTAATATATAAGGATGAATTTCAAAACAAAATAAATTAATACAAAACAAAAAAGTTTTTTTAATAAAAACAAAACAAAAGGAAAGGAAAGTAAAAAAAAATTTAGAAGAACAAAAACTTTTCAAACAAAACCAAAGTTAAAAGAAGAAACAAAAAAAAAAATTATATCTAGGCCTACAACCCGGCCCAAAAGAAAGCTATCTCACTCTTTATCGTTACCAAACCAAACAACTCAAACTCACGCATACCACAAAGGCTACAAAACTCCAGACCATTATCAAGTCTCTCCTCCTCCCTTTTTTTTAGAAAAATTAATAAAACGCGAATTGAAAATGAAGCAAAGCACAAATTAGAATCGGCGATTTGCATGCTGTTTTTTCCTTGGCGATTGGGAGGTCGACTTGGCGAATTAGGCGGATTGAAAAGGTGCTGCAGCCGATTGCTGTGAGTTCGCTTTTCTGCCGTTCGAATTGAAGGAGGTGAATTGGGGTTTTGACGGTTCGATTCTGCTGTTCGAGGATGGGGATTTTGCGATTCTGGGCTCTGAAGTTTTCGAGATTGGTATCGGGGTGTGGTGGGTTATTGGAGGTTGAGGTGATTGTCGAGATTGAGGGAGGCAACAGTGTTTCTGGTGGAGATGGTTTGTATATGGGTGGGGTACCGGCGATCGAGAAGCAGGGAGATGGTTTTTGATGTGGTTCGGTTCGTTGTGGTTAGAAGGATGGACGTTGTTGATGGTAGGAGCAGAGGCCTATGCTGCTGTTTTGTCGTCGGTGGTAGGCTGAGCAGTTTCGAAGGTCAGGTAAGAGGGAAATGGGATCAGTTGTGGTTTATGGCACTGTGATGGTTTGTGAAACCAGTGGAGTGGAAATTTATGTATGTAGGAATGGTATGTGTATAGGATGTGAAGTGGATGGTCTTGAAGGAGAAATGATAGTGGAGTTTCAGCAGATACGTGGTTTATGACTGTTGGTGGATGTTTGGTGGAGGATACGACTGTGATATGTATGATTGTGGCAGGAAGAAGTTGAGGGTGGATCAGTGATTGATGATAGTAGGAATGTTTGGGTAGTGGATGTTTGAATTTTGAGTGATGTCAGTGGGGAGTTCAATGGTCTTATGGTCTGGTGAGTGAAGTTTGGCAATAGGCAGTGATGGTTTGGTTTTTTGGTGAGCGACAGGGGGTAGTGAACAGGCAAGTACTGCGTTGGGGGTATGAAGATGATGGAGTGATGGTTACTGCTGTTTAATTGAGGCAGTATAACAGGGGGAGGGGATGGCAGTAGCTTTTAATGGTGATGGTTTGAGAAGTTTGTGAAGGGGAAGAGAAGTGAAGTCACTGGTATGACAGTTTTGGGTATGTTGAGCGGTAGAAAGGCAGGGTTATATGAGAATATGGTTTGTAGTGTGGAAGAGATGCGGTGATATGGTGGTAGATCAGTAGGTTGAAGGTGGAAATAAAGCACTGGTAGTGCGATGGGAGTTGTATGTGGAGGAGTGAATGATGTTGATGTATGTGTATGGTGATGTCAGTAGCAATTCGGTGGGTGGTCTGAGGCAGTGGAAATGAACTGATATGATGAGACAGTTTATGGTGGTGTTTGAGTTGCTGGTAGTGTGAGAAGTAGTTAACAGTGAGTAGGCAGAGGGGTATGACTGGGAGTTGGTGAATGGGTATGTTGTGGATGAAAGCAAGAAGATGTTTGGAAGAGCGACGAATGGTGAAGGTGTGGTAACAGTGGGAAATTTGGCAGTCTTGTTTGTGGCAATGATGTGGATGTTGTGATGTAGTTTAGGCAGTTGACAGGGTGGTTTTAAGTGGGTGGTTAATGGAGATGTGAATGTATAAGAGGTTGAGTAGAATTTGAAATGGTGGAGCACTCAGGGATGATGTATGTAGAACAACAGTGGGTGGTTGAAGAGACGATAGGGGAGAAGGATATACAAGCTGTAGAGAAGTGGAACACAGTGAATAATGTGAAACAGAAATGCAGAGAAGTGTTTCAATTGCAGAGAAGTGTTTCAATTGCAGAGAAGTTCAAGGGAGTCTCAGAGAGGGTTAGATGGCACTGCACAGTGAAATGAACAGTGAACTGTGTTATTTTTTTGTAAATGTAAAGGAAAAAAGGAATTGAACTTTAAGTTGTAAAGAAAATGAATAGGAAATAAAATATTTTTTTTTGTTTTGTAGAAATGCAAATGCAAAGAGAAAACTAGATAATATGCACAAAACAAAAATAAAACAACAAATACACACAAAATAAAATCACACAAAAATCAAACAAAAATAATTCGAAGAATAGGAAATCAAAATCAAAACAAATCCCCAGCAACGACGCCAAAAACTTGTTCAACGGCGGAATTTCTATCGAATTAGAAAACCGTCGAAAAATATCAAAATTAAAAATAACCGCAAGCGCACGGTGTACGAATGTACCACATGGAGAATATGGGTCGATCCACAGGGAATTGATGATTTTAAAATTCTATTCAATCCAATTATACCGAAGTCCAAAGTGAATAGCTAGAAATGTAAGAAACTAACAAAAACTAGCAAAAAAAAATGATAAAAATATGAGAGTTAAGTGACAATTTAGAGATAATTCCACTCTCTAGATCATATAATTCAACAAATAATGAAATTATGATCTCTCTTTTTAGGTCATAAGTGAATTTAAATGATGTGTTTATCATAAGTATGACTAATTTGTGCTATTAATTAGCTCAACATAAGCCATCAAACTATAATACAACCTTTAAATCACTTACTAACTCTCATGAAAATGACAACAAAGTTGAAAATGAAATCTATTTTAAGTATGGCCTATTAACTATTAATTAGAAATATAGACCATCAAATTTTAATTTCAAATCACTTTCTTATGACATAATCATATTTTGATGAAGAGGCATTTTTGTTAGCGATTTTTTAAGCATAGCCTATTTGGTATCAACAATATAGGCTATCAAATTCAAAGCAAAAAACAACAAATAAAACCACTTCAAGCATTGTCATTAAGCACAAAAAGAGAGCTATAATTATCAAAATGTTGAAGCTACATGATTAGAGGCTTCATTACCCCTAAATTGAAGGGATTAGCCTCTCATATTTGTTATCAAAACAACAAATATACCTTGCAACATTAAAAGAAAAGAAAAAGAAAAAGAAAAGGAGAGCAAATCAAAGAAACAAAACTAATCTACTTGCATAAAATAAGAGAGATCTACACTACTTGCATTAAAGGAAATGAACATGTAATTAAAAAGAAACAGTAATTAACATTGCATAAAATGAAAAGAAAATTACATAAAATAAAAATGGCTAAGTAGCCATGAAAAGGGAAAGAGAGCCTTCTTTTATATTGAGCCTAAACTAATGAAGAGGAAAAGAGATTAAGTGAAGAGACTAAGTAAGAGAGGGGGATTACATGAAACATATGGGTATTTATACATGTATGAAAGCCTAATTCATATTTTTTTTGGGGAATGCCCAAAATGGCCATGAGGTAGTGTGGCCACCAAGTAATCATTATCATGTCATAATCCTCATTTAAATATACATGAAGCCATTAATTCCATAAGCATATGCATTAGCCTCTACTTTGTACATTAGGTGGTGGGTAGGTAGGGTCCTCCATGTTCTTCACTTTGAATTATTTACATCTTCATTCTATTGTATCTTCTTTGTGCATATTCCTTCATGAAACCACTCCTATTTGAGACCAAATTCCTATAAAAATATATATAAATTTCCAATTAATTTTTCTCAAAGAAATATATGCACACAAATGACCGTTTTGCCCTTGGATGAAGATGAATATGTGGCAATTTGGAATTAATACGAATTTTGGTTAAAACAAGTTAGAATATCCAATATGATCATTTATTTAATTTAAATAAAATAAATATGGTGGTAAAAATATCCACATTTATATACACAACAGTATACAATCTGATCACTACAGTTAGAGTGTCTAAGCGATATTTTCCTATCATATCAAAATATCATAGCATCTTATTTACTTAACCAATCCAAAATAATTCTGAACCCTACGAAATTGAACACATGCGAATTTCAAACAAAGGTATGGCTTAACAATTCAAACTCTAATCGGTTACACTTCATCTCAAGTGTTGCATACCCTCCTATCGGATATGCAACCCTTAAGGAAGTAACTAGGTATGAGGGTTCGAAGTGAAGCTTACCTACCAAATAATGAGATATGAAATAATGCAATGCAGCAATATCAAATAGAACTCTAATCGATAAACAATAAATCTAAGGCGGACCTCCAACCATAGGTTTTCCCTTCTCTTCTGTTGTTGGTCTTGAGGTAGCTAGTTCCAATGCAAACATCCTGCCTTTCCTATACTTGGCCGGCTCCTTGCACTGGTTCTTATAGTGCCCAATCTGATCACAGTTGAAACACCTTACTCCCTTATTTTCAGCAACTTTCTTTCCTTTGCCTGTTCGGCATTCATGGGCATAGTGTCCTTTCTTGTCACACGTATCATAGACAAACTCCACCTTTCCTTTCTTAGCAACTCCACCCTTTTAGGCTCCTTTCTTATAGAAAAACTTCCTCTTTCTAACTCTGCCTTGCTTAAGCTTCCTTTTCCTTATTTCCTTCGAGAAAAGCAAGCATCTTTTACTTCCTTAAAGTCATCTCTACAACAACATTGCATAGGTCTCTAATGTGCGATAATATAGCCTTAGCGAGCTCAGGTTTCAACCCACAAATAAACTTTTCATTCCTTTTGATAACAGTATCAACCATAGCATAGCCATATCTCGCTAACTCCTCAAACCTAGTTGCATACTCAAGCACTATCATGTCTCCCTGCTCCAACTCAGCAAACTTCTTGAGCAAAGTAGACTTAGCAATCTCGGACATAAACCTTTCTTCAAACCTCCTTCTAAACTCAACCCAAGTCATAATCTCCTCATTTACTACAACAATAACATTGTTTTACCAATACAGTGATGTCCTTTGTAGCTGCCTAGAAGCGAGTCTCCTTTTTTTGTTCATCATTGAGCCTATAATGAAGTAATAAATTCTCTACTTCGATCGCGTCTTTTGTACCAATAAACGGCTTTTCTCCCAGTCGAACATAATCTTTACTCAAAACAGCATAGTTATTGACCACCAGAGATTCTTGATTTCCTCCTTCAATATTTCCTCCGGCTAACCCCGCAATAACTCATGCTTGCATTATGTTTAAGAAGAACTGATATATTGCTCTCATGTCAACTTATAGGACTCCAGCACCCACACTTGTAGCTTTTTCCCGACCTTCATTCCTCTTGGTATTCGGTCTTCCATTTCCATTAGTTGTGGTACTTCCCCCACCTATGCTCCGATACAAAGTTGTAACATCCCTTATCTTGAGGCCCGAAGCTAAGCGCTACAGATATAGTAGTCATCTATAGTATTAACTTCCGGTGAAAAATATGGTAATGTTAATGGTATCTGTAATATAAGAAGCACTTGAATACGAAATAAAATCACATATTCCAAAATCAACTTTACTGATTACATTTAAAGAACATGTTTCATATCCCATTACACAATCCTAAACGTTTCCCTAGTTTTGATCAAATATAATTATTACAAAATACGCCAATAGCGACCTATGAAGATGCCTCCTTGGATGATCAGAGTACTAAATGAACAAAACTTTCTTAATACATCGCAGCGGAAATAAAATTAAAACTCCTAATTAGATATCCTTACCTCTTGCACATCTTTGGAAGCTTTTTTTGTCCACCTACTAATCCTAAAAACCTTGACTCTCAATGTAGTCAAATTAATTTTCAACACCTGAGAGTTTAAGGGGAAAACATAATCAAGTCAGACATAAATCCTGGTGTGAATAATACTATTACATCTTGGTTTACTGATATTAAGTAAGACCACGCCGCTTAACGGAATGGGATTCCTATCGCTAATATCCCTTTAAAACATATCTTTTTGCAAATTAAAATCCTACAATCAAACCGATTATAACAATAATAGAAATCATAAATAGGTAACAAATGGACTATCAGTATGAAAAATATAGTTTGTTTGGCTAAGTACTAACCATTGGCTAAATCGGGTCTACCAGAGAAACAAAATAATTTAACATCTGTTAGACAAACTTCTGGACAGTCGGTCCTTAACTTACTTCTTCCAGGGTCACCTGATCCTAATGGTTTTGCGGGCTCAACAAAAACCTACCCTTCTTCTCTAGGTATATTCTTTTCTATCTGTGATCATCAATTAAGTCATACCTATGACTAAGCCTTACACACTGGAATTTTGGACTAAATTAGCTAGGGGCTATAGCTAATGTATAGGGTGTGATCCTATATCAGTCACATTTGGTATTTAAATGTCTGAGTCATTTACTTAGGGTTAACTACCCTTCAAATTTTCCTTGAAAACCTTTGACAATGATTTAACCCTTTAAATCATACGTAAACAAGGAAAACATACTGCTTACTTTACATAAATCTCTTTGCCATGATATATGATTTACTCAAAACATTGTTGATAAAAACATTTGAAACCCTTATGTAAAAGCTTTAAACTACCTCTTTCGAAACCTTTGAAAGTACCCCCTTCAAAACCATTGAAAGTATCCCTTTGAAAACAAGTTAACTGCTTTACTTTATAACATTAGGCCGAAAGGCTAAAACATACCTTTCAAAACCATTTACAATAGACCTCTCAAAAACATTGAAAGTTTCTCTTTCGAAAGCTTTATAAAACCTTAAATATCCTCTGTTAAAACACTTTAAATTTGCCTTTCGAAGACATTGGAAACCTTCAATTCAAACACTAAAGGAAAATCTTTCAAAAACATCAGGGAATCACCCCTTCGAAATTATCATATACCTTTCTAAAGCATTAAAGTCCTTTACATATAAAAAACCTTTCGAAAGTATTGGGTTCAAGTAAAATTATGTGGAACATAGTTTCGAAACCTTTAAGATCATCCCTTTCAAAACCTTTGGGTTTAGCTTTCAAGATATCTAAAGGGTCATAAAATAACTAGGATGAAATCGGCTCTTTTAAAGCATTTTCCTAAATAAAAGAAGTGCATGGTGTCGAAACCAACCGCTTCGAAAGCATTGGGGAAGCGGCTCAGAGTTTAAAGCAAAAGAACCCTTTCAAAGGCACTGCTTTGAAAGGTATAATGTGGCAGCGGAGTTTTCAACCCTTTGAAAGTTTGGTTTTAAAATAAGGGCGGCAACCTCTTTCGAAATCTCTTTTCTTTAAAACACTTGACCAAATCGAAAGCTATCTCATTCAAAAGCATCCTTTTGAAAGCAAAGCAAGCGGCATTTCCTTTGAAAGCAAAACAAGGTCTTGACCCCTTTGAAGGCACGTTTCGAATCTATACCTTTCTCCTATCTTTAATTCACTACATACTAAGCCTTTGATACTATGTGTATTGGTTTCGAGTAGAATGGAGGTGTTAATATGAAGTCAAAAGGTAGCTGTCGAAAGTGGCGAAACAGTAATCTTCTACAAAACTGATTTTTGACTTTATAAAGTAATATCTTTCCAACTAACTCGCTTATTTGTCATCATATAATTGGTTGCCAGTTTGTTTCCAGAATCTTTTTTAAAAGTGGCATCGAATTCAGTATTTAATAATTTAAAACATTTAGCAAATTGCCCCTTCTTCTTTTATAAACACATAAAACATTTAAGTCCCATACCCTAAACAATTTTATACACTTATTAAAACACCTAGAAAAATTCTCCAAAAATTCCTATAGATCACTTTTAATATGTTTACTAACATATTTAAATTTCTGACCCAAAGCTAATATATAATAACCGTAATTAATTTTAAACCCAATTTAACCATTTTCTTCACTAGAAAATTCATAATAAATCCAAATTAATCTAGAAAATTATGAAACTTGAAACCAAACTCCAAAATAATATTTTTGATCTTATCTAGAAATCGCAAGGCGTTTGGATGTCATGTGATAGGATTTTTGAATCAAAACATGTCATAAAAATCTATATGAACAATCATAATTCATCAACAAGCATATACATATATATATATATCATTCAAAACATGGCATGATACTTTGCAAAACATATTCGGATCTAACATAGAGCTGAAAATAAGAAAAAATGAGATGTAACCTATTATTCACATTAGCTTATTGTTAAGGAGTTGAGGTTTGTTCTTGAATTAAGGTGATTAAGCTTCTTCCCCTTGATTTTAGCTTATCTTCCTCTTGCTTTCTCCTAATGGTGGCCGCCCTCTCTTCAATTTAGTCTTGTTTGTGAATGTGTAAAATGAATGTGGCATGAGGGTTTTGGGTATAATAATATAACTTATTCCTATTTTCCCCTTATCTATTAGCCTTACCTATTTCATTTTAATTCCCTTTAGTTATTGTTTAACTAGGCATGGCTAACCTCTAAATAAACGAACCTCAATCCCTTAACCATTTACATTATTTCATTTAATTAAACTAATTAAATGTCCTAAATAATGTTAATCAAAATTAGGATCGTTGCATTCACGAAAGCTCCGCCCTTACTTTTGGCACATCCTGTCAATGTTTACACCTACTAGCCATTACGATAGGTCTTGTAGCGACCTGAGATGTCTGGAAGGTTACTCAAGTGGAATATTGAACTTGGCCAATTTGACATTACTTATCTTCCTTAGAGGGCTATCCAGGGTAAGGCACTAGTGGACTTTATAGCAGAATTTACTTTGTAGGATGATTTCCCAAAGAGCAATGAAACCCCTACCATGCGGTGGAAATTATATACAAATGGATCACCCAATTATCAAGTTATAGAGCTGGAATTGTGATTATAACTCCCGAAGGTCGATCAATTTATTATGCTTTAAAGCTCGATTTCCCTACAACAAAAAACAAAGTTGAGTAAGAGGCTCTGATTGTTGGACTTAAACTCAACAGAGAACTGGGGATAAAGTCTCTTGTAATCTTTTATGACTCAAATTGCAAGTCAGGGGAGATTACCGAGCTAAAAAACAATGACTTGCTCCGTACCTTGCCCAAGACCAAAAGTTGTTGACTGACTTTAAGTACTATGATATTACACACATTCCTCAGGATCAAAACAAAGAGGCCGATTCATTGGCAAACTTTGCCAGCGCCACAGATGCACAACAGATGGGCTTGGTTCCCATCGAAGTGTTGAATCCTCTAAGCATAAGCACGATGGAAATTGTCCAGGTGCTAGAGACAGAGCCTGAGAAAGATTCATGGATGACTCTGATTAAATACTATTTTCTATAGAGGGTTGTTCCTGAACGAAGGAATGAAAAACAATAGCTTCTTCATAAAGCTTCACGATAAATCATACAGGAAGGAGCTATATACGAAAGGGTTTTTCCATTCCACTTCTCTGGTGTATCACTCATGATGAAATCAAACGAATCCTGAAAGAATTTCATGCAGAGGAATATGGCAATCACACTAGGGGGCAAACCGTAGCAAAGAAAATACTCTGTTATAGATATTATTGGTCGACCGTCAATCGAGATGATGCTGATTAAGTAAGGCAATGTGACAAGTTCTAGATATATGCCAAAGTTCCAAGAGCTCTGCCGAAGAAAATTACATAAATGGTCAGTCCATGGCCGTTTTGTATACGGGACGCAGATACTATAGGCTCCTTGCCGATCACTAAAGGTGATTCGAAATATGCCATCATCATAGTTGATTACTTCACTAAATGGGCTGAAGTGGAACAATTAGCTATGATTACAACAAAGAAAGTAATCAACTTCACCGTTCGGAACATCATCTGTCGTTTTGGTCTTCCGCAAACTATTGTAGCAGATAATAGGACTCAATTCAACAGTGCCGACGTTGGTATCATATTGAAAAGAAATTTGCAACACTCGCTTACCTTTAAGATAATGGACAAGTTGAAGCTATGAGAAAAATCATAAAGTCCATTCTGAAGAAGCGTTTGGAAATGGCTAGAGGCAAGTGGGTGGATGACCTCCCAACAGCACTATAGGCTTATAGTACCACTCATGAGTCCTCGACTAACCATACACCATTCATTCTTGCTTACGGTTCTAAAGCTGTTATTCCGGTTAAGCTTGAAGTTCCTTCTCATCGAGTGACCTACTATGATCCCATAATGAATAAAGATCTACTCTTGGAATCTCTAGACATTGTAGATGATAAGCGTGAAGAAGCCGATTTCAAGGCAGCTTAGCACCGACACCTAGTCACTCAGTACTACAACACTAAACTTCAACCTAGAACCTTTGAAATCGGCTATCTCATCTTGAAACGGGTTTTTCCTACTATGTCTCATATGAATCCTACTTAGGAAGGACCATATGTCATTGAATAGAGGCTTGGAGAGGGAACTTTCAAGCTAGCGACTGTTGATGTCATCACACTTCCATGGGCATGAATAGCGAGCATTTATGATGCTATTTCACTTAGTTTATTTCTTTTTCATTTGATTGTATTTAATTTTAGGATTTTCTTTAGCATTCGATTTTCAAATATATGTAATTAGATAAATTATGTTATTTCTTTCCATTTAGAAAATAAAATTTTGAATTTCCTTTATCTCCATTTTTGCTATAGCGGTGCATATTAGTTACAACTGGACTAACTAGTATTGACATGCCCGAGCAGGCTCCCAGAGTTTGAAGCTAGCTGATTACATAAGTTCACAACCAAGTTCAATGAAATGAGAATGGCCCGATCGTTCATTTGACAGTTCACGCTCACAACCTGGTGGAGGGAATGTCTAATTAGGGATGGATGTGATTCTACTACCCAATGACCAACTTAATCCTATCAAACAATAGGAAAAATATAAATCAAAAGTGACCGTGGCATGACTGATCGCTTGCTAAGTTAACCCTCGAATTTAGGGGCAAATCAATCAATTTAGGAAAGTACGATCCGACTATTTTTCGAAATAACTCTAATTCTTTGGAGTGTGGACCGGAGTGTAAACACAAGGCGGTTGAGGTTCAAACACCTGCTAACTAACTCTTATCCCAAGGGTGCAAATACAAGTATAAAGAAATAGGCGAATGAAGTTCGGCCACTCACTATTTCTAGACTCCGACCTGAAACCGACAGACGGAGTATAAACTCGATAAGGATGGAGTTCGACTATCCACTATCTAACTCCGCTAACCCAAGACCGGAGGAAGGAGTGTAATCACTTAAACTGCTGAATCTGATGGTGTAATACTAGGGCTCAAGCCAAATGTTTGATACAACTTAAAGCCATGATCATATGGAGGCCTTGAGTAAAAAATTATGGACGATTTTCCAAATTAACAAGCAACAAATTACAAGTACATTGAACGGAAAGTAATAGCTCGACCACTTAAATAAAAAATTCGCATAAGGGTTCGATAGATGACAAAGAACTTTTATTTACATAATAAACTCCAAAAATTATGATACAAGTTTATTCAAGAACGTGGCCACACCCTCACAAACAAGGCCACCAAAAAAAGGTAGCCATCCAAGATATTTGCACATCACATCAACCAAAAATTAATTCTTGGGTTTCTTCTCTTTCTTTTGTTTCTTAAGATTGGTCCCACCTGAATTGCCACTCGATCCTCTCTTTGATCCTTTTCTGCCCGTTCCTTTCTTCGGAGAAACATCTTTAGTTACGGGGATCGAGGCAGCATTATCTTTAGAAGTAGGAGGGATCGAGGCACTCTCAACACCGAAAGCCGAAGGGACCTCATCTCAAGAAATTGTCCCAGCAGGATGAATTATCTGAAGTGGGACTGGAATTAGCTCATTGGAATCCACATCATTAGGCTTAATTTTTGCCTTATTTTTTGACAACTCTTCTTTCTCAACATGCTCCTTCAAGCTAAGCTCATCAGTAGGGCTGAAGGAGCCCGTGACTATGACATCCTCGTTGAATTTCATGGTGTGGGTCACCTCTTTCCTTAAATAGTGCCTCCAAGTATTTCTCATCAATAAAGAAGGTTCCTTCTTGAGCACCTTACGTAATGGATGAAGCTATAGCTGTAGTAGATTCTGTCACACCACTTGTGATCCCAATTGAGGCTCTTATGAGGAAGGAGAAATGATATTTGATGGATCTAAAGCTAAGGAAAAATAGGCAAAAAGATTAGAAATATCAATTGGTGACACCCAACCTTTTGAAGATGAGAGATGCCAGGGAAATACCTTCCTCAATGTGGCTCCTAAGATGAACCGAAGTACCCTTAGAACCGTGTTCAGGAATTGGAGAAACCTGAGGCTTGTTCGGATCATAGTCGAGGATGGTTAAAGAATCTGCCATGGAGCTAGGGATAGATTAGAATGCTGGGGGCAATTCAATTGTAACATCGGGTTGTGCCGACCCGGATCCTTCACCTATTTCAAGTATAGAGGCGGCGTAGATTCTTTTTGAAGTGTAAGCAGGATATCGTGCAATGTTTTGGGTTCATCGCCCAATAGAATTTCATCTTTAAGCCTGAACAAGTCGACTTCCTCAGTATTAAGGAGTCTCTTTTGCTCCACAATAAGAAATGCCCACGCACGCCAGAGTTGGTAATGATAGTAATTGCGAAGCCATGTTAGATTTCTGTGCTCGAGAACGTTGGCATTGTAATGAAGAAGAAGAGGGTAAAGCTCTTTCGTCATGTCTTCTCTAGCCTTATCCTTTGCAGCTTTTACTTCATGCTAAATTAGTGTATCAACATCTTCGTCCCTTTCAATGGTTGTATCTGTTTCAAGTGTAACATTCACCAGCTCATCACAAGCATTTGAGAAATTTTTTGAGCATCATCTTTCTCCTTGTTTGCATACTTGAGCTTAGCCTTGAGTTGTGCTATCTCCTTCAAGGTTGAAGATTCATTACTTCGAGCTGTATCTCTCTCAAGTGCGATTTCTTGATTCTGATGATGCAACACTAGACCATATCTAGATGACTGGACTTCCTCTCCTTCACAGATTTGATGGTGTTATCCCAGCTTTTGGTTAGGTCGTGATATCATTGAGTTGGCTAGGAACGAATGGTCATCAGCCTTAGAAATCGATTACATACAATACTATAGATGATGGTCAGGTAGATTCAGACCGGATTCCAATTAAGCTGCAATTAGCATGAAGCAACTGGCATAGCCCTATGAAGTTATATTTCAAATTTGGAGTCGGTCGAAGTTCATAAGCTCAAGTAACAGATGAAGCAATGATTTGCATGGATCGATTGAGAACGATCCATAAAATAGCACAAATCATCGGAAAACGATCAATATCTCGAGATCCAAAGACCAATTCATTTGAAACTTCCAAGGCATCAACAAAATGAAGACTGAAGCTTACAAAACAATTATAGGTTGTAATGTTGAAACTAGAGGTTGGCCGATCATTATTAGCCAACTGTTTTTGCTAAGCCGTAAAAACAATTGGCATATTTCAATGCATGACCCAAGTTCAACAATGATCGATCCATGCTTCCAAGTTACAAGTTAGAATGATTTCATATTTTAGGAGCAATATCAAGAGGCATGTGGGACCTCCTAAAAACGATCGTACTTGAATTGGAAGAAAGAAAAAGGATCGGCGAACATTTAGGCGATCGATCCTGATTGTCGAGTTAATTCCACCGATCGTTATAGTGGGCCCTTATGGACCTAGATAACTTTTTTATGAAATCTTAGCAAAATATCTCATTATCTCTCACTATAAATACAAGCCTCTAGTTTATTTGGAGGATCCTTAGGCTGCTGGTTACTTTAGTTCTTTATTGTAATCAAGTTTTCTCTATCTCTTGCTGTTGTAATCAGATTCATAAGTGATCAATAAAGTTAATCTTCAAAGTGGATGTAGGCCTATGACGTCGAACCACTATAAATCTCTAGTTTCTGATTATTGCTTTCCTTTTGTTGTTAGTTTAATCTATTCCTCAGTTTTAATTTTATTTTCTTCATTTATTACCCTACACAAATCTATCCTTGAATGTTGGTGACCAATGTTAGCGCAAACATTTTGGTGCTTTCACTAACTGCCTGATTCTCAGCTTGCTAGGATCCCCTTTGATCCTACTAGATTGGATAAATCCCCGAAGGAGATCCGCTGTTATCTTTATAAAATTGCTTATAATACTCAGATTTGGAGAAGTCTAAGCAAGGGAATTGATAATGGTAAGACATGCTAGATCTACTTCTCAGAACATGGATGAAAGTGGGAATGCCAACTATCAACAAGAAGATCCAAGCAATCAACCGACAAATGTGAATGCTGATTCAGTTGAAATTCAGAATCCTACTAATTCTATTAGTAGAGCTGAATTTCATAATTTGATGAGAGAGCTAAGGGAGAGCCATTGATAGCTAAATCGCTAGATTCAGACCAATATCGACTTGATGAACCAAATCAATTGGTAGCAACGGAGCAAAGCTAGGAGGGATCCTTCCCCTTTTTCGACACCAGAAGGATCTAGTTCATTGGTAGAAATGACAGATATCATGCAGAAACTTCAGGGCCTCAATAGGTAGACCATCATGGTTTGCCATAATGATCATTGTTGATCCCTCTGCCTAAGAAGGAAATTTACCCGTGCATGTCGTGATTCAAACTAGTGCTGCAACGGTTAGTTTGGATGATGGAGTCCAATTGAATGCTGACCGGGTTCTTCCCTAGGATGGCGGTGAAATTAATGTACAAGATTCACATCACAGAGATGGTTAACCAAAAAGGCGTGAAACGGCCCGCAAACACTGATCGGACCATCCACATAAGGTGGAGCAAGATAATCGCTTGACGCCACCTATCCAAATGCCAGACTTATCGGTAATGGTCAGACAGTTGGTGAGAGAGAACCAAAGCTTGACTAATGAAGACTAGGGAATCTCAAGAAGCCATTCCCATTTCACCAATAATGTTCTACACGTAGAATACCCGAGGAGATTAAACATGCCATTAATGCCTGCCTACAATGGAAAAACCGACCCCATGCAGCATATTATGAGGTACAAATGGCAGATTGATTCTGCACGTGCCAATGATGCGACCAAGTGAAGATGCTTTCCCATAATCCTTTCTGGAATAATGATGATATGGTTTATGAGACTGCCCCATGATCAATTTCTATATTCGATGAATTAGCAAGCAAGTTTGTGGAGCAATTCCGAATGCAAGCAACTCGTCCTAAAGATTTAATGTCCCTTTCGAGCATGATCCATGCTCTAGTGGAGTTGTTGAAAGATTATTTGGAAAGATTTCATACAGTTGCCATGGAGGTTAGTAATTTAAATGATCACATGATGCTCATGGCCGTGATGAGAGGAATTGATCCGAAGTCTGAGTTTGGTGATTGACTGGTTGGTAAACTGCCTACCATGTTGGAGCACTTCTATTCAAAGGCAAATCAATTTCTAAGAAAGGAGGAAGCCAGATCCTCCAGAAAAAAGTTGTTGCAGGACAGAGTGGAGAAGTAGTGCAGAGTAACGTTACAATAAAACAATCCAATGACGGTTCTAGAAAAGTTCAAGTGAATGTCAAAAATAAACCAAACCAGCAAAAGTGAGGCAGAGATAGGAATCGAGAGTGAAAGAGGGATTCCGGGAGACTATTTCAAATGTATGATAATTACACACCGCTAAACACATCCTTGGAAAATATCTATCTATATACTTGCATTACCATGCAGTATAAAAAAGGCACCTCCAAATAAGTCAACAGAGTGGCATAAGCTAATCCCGAGAAGATCTAGGCTATCCGTGATATCCAAGCATCGAGAACTATTAAACCAATGCAGAGTCTGAATGGGAAAGTTGTTGCTTTAAGTTGATTTATCTCCAGAGCTACCGACAAATGTATTTCTTTCTTCGATTTGATTAGGAAAGGAAAAAGAAACTTTGAATGGACGCATGATTGTAAAGACGCATTTCAAGCTTTGGTGAATCACTTGGAGAGACCCCTTATCTTGTCAAAGCTGGTGGATCATGAGGAGTTGTACATTTATTTGGTTGTACCGGCACACGCTATAAGTGCCACATTACTTTGTGAGGATAATTGGATCTAGAGGCTGGTGTATTCGTCAGCAAATGATTAACGAGAGCTAAAAGGAACAATCCGAAAATAGTGAAAATTGCGTACTTCTTACTAATTACATCATAGAAGCTTCGTCCGTACTTCCAGACGCATCCGATCAATGTTTACACAAACCAGCCGTTGCGATAGGTCTTACAGCAACCCATGACGTTTGGAAGGTTACTCAAGTGGAATATTGAGCTGAGCCAATTCGATATTGCTTATCTCCCTCGAAGGGCTACGCAAGGTCAGGGGTTGGCAGACTTTATAGCAGAGTTTACTATACAAGATGATTTTCCAAAAGGCAGCAAAATCCCTACGGTACGATGGAAATTGTATACTAAGGGGGCATCTAATGATCATTATTCTAGAGATAGGATTGTCCTTGTGACCACTGATAATTGGTTAATCTGTTGTGCATTAAAGCTTGATTTCTTAAAAGCAAACAACGAAGCTGAGTATAAAGCTCTAATTGCTGGACTCAAACTCGCTAGAGAACTTGGAATAATATCTTTTGGAATCTTTTTCAATTCGTAGTTGGTAGTACAAGTAAGGGGAGATTATTAGACTAAGGGAAACGACTAAACCTAGTCTGAGAATTGTTGACAAAATTTGAGTACTATGATAGTTCTCATATTCCGTTAGATTGAAACAGAGAAGCTAATTCATTAGCAAAATTCGCTAGTACCGGCCATGCATAGCAGACGCGTTTGGTTCCTGTCGAAGTATTAAATACCCCAAGTATACATAATAGAATTCGACTAGACATTGGAAGCATAGCCTCAAGGGAATCGTGGATGACCGCAATCAAAGACTATTTATTGCATGGAGTCCAACTAGACAGAAGAAACGAAAAGCGACAAGTCCTTCGCAAAACTTCATGATATATTATGCAGAAAGGAGTTATGTACATGAAAGGTTTCTTGGTCCCCTACTGCGGTGTGTCACTCATGATGAGATAAAACATGTTCTATGAGAAGTTCATGAAGAGGAATGTGGCGATCTCACTAGAGGGCACACTCTGGTAAAGAAAATACTCCATTATAGGTATTATTGGCCGACCGTAAATCGGGACACCACCGATTATGTGAGACTATGTGATAAATGCCAGATATATGCAAAAGTTCCAAGAGCTCCACCAACAGAAATCACGCAAATGGTCAGCCCATGGCCATTCGCCATGTGGGGTGACATTATCGGTTCGTTGCCGATTTCTAAAAGTGACACAAAATACATTATCATTGTAGTTGATTACTTTACCAAATGGACCAATGCAGAACCTGTAGCCACGATCACAACCAAGAAAGTTATCAGCTTTATTGTTCGAAACATCATACGACGCTTTAGTCTTCCACGAACTATTATAATAGATAACCAATTCGACATGTTGAATTCGAAAACCTCTGTCGAAGATATTGTATTGAAAAGTGGTTCGCAGCGATTGCTCACCTTCGGGCAAATGGACAAATTAAAGCTGTAAATAAGATCATAAGTCCATTCTAAAGAATTGTTTCGAGAAGTTTAGAGGCCGATGGGTGGATGAACTCCCTACAACACCATGGGCTTATAGAACCACCCACAATTCCATGACTGGCCATACTCCATTCGCCCTCGCTTATAGTTCTGAAGCCTTTATTCCTATTGAGCTCGATGTTCCTTCTCACCAAGTAACTTACTATGATCCAGAAACACATAAAGGTCTCCTCTTGGTATCTCTTGACTTTATAGATGAAAAGTGTGAAGAAGTCGCTCGGTATTACAACACTAAAGTTCAACCTAAAACCTTCGAGATTGGCGATCTCGTCCTGAAATCGGTTTTTCCTACCCCATCACACATGAGTCCAATCTAGGAAGGACCATATTTCATTGTACAGAGGATTAGACAAGGAACTTTCAAGCTAGTGACTGTTGATGGCATTACACTTAAAAAGGCGTGGAAAAAACGAACATCTACGACGCTATTTCACTTAGTTTGTCTTTTTTACATTTCAGTTGAATTTAGTTTTAGAATTTTCTTTAGCATTTTTTTTTCGAATATGTAATAAGACATTTTATGTTATTCCTTTCCATTTAACGAATAAAGTTTAGGCTTCCTTTAAGTTTATGATCGTTGTCGCGTTACATGCTAATTACGTAGCGAAATTGATTGATGTTGATATGTGTGAAAAGCTCCAAGAGTTTGTAAGGAATCAATTGTGCTAACTCCCAATGGAGTTAAACAAGATGAGCTCAATCAATCTATTTGTTTTTTCGCTTAACAACGCTCATTCACAACCTAAAGGACATGTTACATGATAAAGAATAATTATGGCTGACGATATGATTATCGAATAACTCCTGCCCAATTATGGAACTAAGACAAAATCAGAGTAACTGTGGTACGAACGATTGCTTAATCGATTTCCAGACCCTGGGGGGAAAATTAATCAACCAAGGGGAGTGCGATCCGACTGCTCTCCGAGATAACTCTAAGTCCCCAGTATGCGGACAAGAGTATAAACATGAGTCGGGTGTGAATCGACCGCCCATCAAATAACTCTGAGCCTTAGAGTGCAGACATGAGTATAAACATAAATCGGGTGTGAATCATCCAACTGTCAAGTAACTCTAAGTCCCTGTAGTGTGTATTGAGGGATAAAAA
Organism: Allium cepa; assembly: GCA_030765085.1. Taxonomy (NCBI): domain Eukaryota; kingdom Viridiplantae; phylum Streptophyta; class Magnoliopsida; order Asparagales; family Amaryllidaceae; genus Allium; species Allium cepa. The sequence goes on along the minus strand of CM060941.1, from coordinate 950,829,601 downwards.
TAAATCGGGTGTGAACTGAACACCCAGGAAATAACCTAGAGTGCGGATTGGAGAATAAACATGAGTCGGGTGTGAATCGTCCACCCGCGAAACAACCCTAAGTCCTTAGATGCGGACTAGACTTTAAATGTAGATTGGGTGCGATCTGGCCACCCATCAACTAAATATTATCCCAAAATTATGGATATGAACATGAATGAGTAGATGAGTGGAGTTTGACCATTCACTATTTCACAACACCGGCCTGAAGCAGATGAGTGGAGTTTAAACTCGCTAAGGAAGGAGTTTGACCGTCCTACATTAGACCCAGCTAAAACAAAATCGATGGCAGGAGATCAATCCGGAGTATATGGTCGCCCATGTAAGTCACTAACATGTTGGATCTAGACTGAAGATCGATTAGTACTTGGTCCTAATATGATACGAGAAGCTTCAGAAATGTTGATATGATTAGAAATAAATTAAAAGAAGCCCAGAGCAGGTTAAAAGGTTATTCAGACCAAAGGCATAGAAATTTGGAATTCTTAGTTAGAGATTCTTTTTTTTTTTGAAAGTCTCTCCGATGAGAGGAGTGGTGAGTTTTGTAAGGGCTGGGAAGTTAGCACCTCAATATATTGGACCTTTTCCCATTCTTGAATGAACAGCCCATTAGCTTATCGATTGTAATTACCAGAAAGTTTGTCAGGAGTTCACAACGTTTTTCATGTATCTCATTTGCGGAAACATGTGCATGACCCAGAGAAAATCATAGAAATGGCTGCTCAAGAAGACATGGAGATGGAACCAAATTTGGAAGTTATTAGACGGCCTTTTTGAATCATTGATCATAATGAGAAACGATCAAGAAAGAAGGTGGTAAGGTCAGCCAAAGTCCAATGGAGTGGAGACGCTGAGGATTGCACTTGCGAAACAAATGATAGAATGAGGTAGGTATATCCTGAGTTTAGGAAAGATGTATAGACTATATAAATTGTATCTTCATAGTGTACTCACTGTCTGTGGTGTAGTAACTTATCCATACTATTGTATATATTCTATCTTATTGAATATATTTCCTATTGAGCCGTTTTTTCTTATCTTAAATTTCGAGGACGAAATTCTTTTAAGGAGGAGAGATTGTAACCACCTAAATTTTGACACTTTGAAATATAATATTTAAATTGATTTTAAATATAAAATATTTAATATTTTATGATTCAAATAATATTACATAGGATTTGAACATAGAAATTTACACAAAAATAAGAACCGTTGCTTATATCGACAAAAGTGACAAAGTCTGATTTCAGAAAAGTAAGTTTGAATTGTTAAATAAATTATTTTAATTATTTTAATAAGGATTTTTATCTTTAATAACAGTATGAAAATTTATTTTCAACTCTTATTTACATAAATAGATAGTATAATAAAAATGTCAAAATGTGACTGCAAAACATTTTGTCGAAAACTAACATTTTGTCAAACAAAAGTTGTCGCAAATGTTGTTGCACCTTTATTTCATATATATGAATGCATATTTAAATAAGGTAAGAATTAAATAAATTTCTAGATAAGATTACTTTCCCTAAAAAAGTTTAGAAAATTCTAGAATCATTAATAAAAAGTAAGTACAAAAAAACAATCTAAAACAAATATCTTACTTTACTTAATACCTAAGTGATTAAGGCGTAAAGTAGAGATATGAAAGATGATTTTAAGTGTTGCAAAATGTACTTTAATTAAAGGTGAAGTTGCATCGTCCCCTATCTTGGGTCCCAAAGCTAAGCACTACAAATGCTGCATCAATTATTGTACTAACTTTCGACGACAAAATACGGCTATGTTAATGGTATCCATAATATCAGAAGCACATAAGTATGAAACAAAATCACAGATTTCAAGAATAACATTTTTGATTATATTTCAAAACATGTTTCATTTCCAAATACGTAATTCCATATCGTTTCCCAAGTTCAAATCAAATATACTTATGACATAAATACGCCAAAAGCGACATATGAAGATGCCTCCTTGGTCGACTAGAGTACTATATAGTCATATCTGACTTAATACAACACAACCGATTGAAACAAAATAAAAAATCAACTTTTAAATAGTTATCCGTCAGCCTCCTGCTCCACTCTGGAAGCTTTATTAATCCACCTACTAAAATCTAAAAATCCAAACTCTCAATCTACTCAAATCAATTTTGAGCACCTGAGAGTTTAAGGGAAAAACATAAACTTCGAATCAAACATAAAGCCTGGTGTGAATAATACTATTACATTTCGTTTACTGATATTAAGTGAGACCACACTGCTTAACGGAATGGGTTTCCCTTCATTAATATCCTTTGAAACATATCTTTTGCAAATCATGATCCTACAACCAAACTGGTTATCAAGGAGATTATATCAAAATAGCAAATATCATATATGCTCAAAATAAGTGATAAATGGACCAGCTCTCCGAACAAAATGTAGTTTTCTTTTGCTAACTACTAACCTTTTGCTGACTCGGGCCTACCAGACAAACTAAATAAATTATCTAACATTTGTTAGACATACTTCTAGACGGTCTATTCTTAACTCTTTCTCCAAGGGTCACCTGATTCTAATGGTTTTGTAGGCTCACCAATAACCTATCTCTGTACATTTATATTCCTTTCTATGTGTAACCATTATTTAAGTCTTACCTAGGACAAATCCTTATACAAAGTATGTTTGGACTAAATTAGCGAGAGGCTTATAGCTAATGTATAGGGCGCGACCCTATACCAGTCTCATCTGGTATACAAATATCTAAATCATTTTACTTAGGGTTGACTACCCTTTAAATTTTCCTTGAAAACCTTTTCAAAATGATTTAACCCTTTAAATCATACTTATACAAGCAAAATATACTATTTGCTTTACTCAAATCTCATTTCCATGATATATGCTTTACTCAAAACATAGTTAATGAAAACATTCGAAACCTTTGTTTAAAACCTTTAAACAATCTCATTTAAACTAAAGTACCCCTTTCGAAACCAATGAAAGTACCCCTTTCGATATAAGTAAACTAGTTTACTTTATAACCTTAGGCCTATAGGCCAAACATACCTTTCGAAACCATTGAAAACATCTTCTTCGAAAGCTTTAGAAACCTTTGATATCCTCTTTTAATATCCTTTAAATATGCCTTTCAAAACCATTGAAAACCTTCCATCTAAACACTAAGCTAAACCATTCGAAACCTAGCAGAATCACCACTTTGAAACTTATATACATATATCTTTCGAAAATACCGGGAACCTTCCCTTCGAAACCTTTACTTATCACCTTTCGAAAGCATAATGTATACTAGTTAAAAAAACCTTTCGAAAGCATTGGGTTCAAGTATAAACGCGTGGAAAACCTTTCGAAACCTTTGGAAACCATTCCTTTCAAAACCTTTAGGTTTAACTTCAAATATCAAAAAGGGTCTTAAAACAACCAAGTCAAAAGAAACTTTTTCGAAAGTTATTCCTAAGTAAAAGAAGTGGATGGTGTCGAAACCTATCTTTTCGAAAGCATTAGAGAGGTGGCTTTAATTTTAAAACAAAGGGACCCTTTCAATATCAATCTAGATCGAAAGGAAAAAGGCGACAGTTAGGTGTTTCGACCTCTTCGAAAGCATTTACTTAAACCAAAGGCGCAATGTCATTCGAAAGCATTCTTTCTTAAACCGTTGACCAAGTCGAAAGCTATCTTATTTGAAACCAAAGCAGGCATATTTCTTTTATAAGACAAAACAGTGTTTCGACTTTTTGGAACCTTTGGTTTCGACCATATACCTTTCACCTATCTCCAATCCACTATGTACCAAGTTATTTGATACTATATGTATTGGTTTCGACTAAGGTTGGAGGTGGAGGAATGGAGTCGAAAGGTAGCTGTCAAAGATGGTGAGACAGCGGAACCCTTTAAAATCTGATTTTTAACTGAAAAAGGTAATTCTTTTGAACTAACCTGCTTATTTGTCCTTTAATAATTAGCTGCCTTTTCTTTTCCAAAATATTTTCTAAAAGGTGCTACAAAATTCCAGAGATAAAAATTTAAAAACATTTGCAAATAGCCCCTTCCCCTTTTATAAACATATTCAACATTTAAGTCTTATACCTTAAATAGTTTATATATCTTTTAAAGCACTAAGGAAAAGAAATTCACATAAATCACTTTTAACATGTTTTCTAACATATTTAAATTTTGGACCCAAAGCATATTCATAATTGCTGAAATTAATTTAATCCCAAATAACCATTTTCTTCATTAGAAAATTAATATTAATTCCACAATAATTCAGAAAATTATGAAACTTGAAACCCATTTCTAAAATATAATTTCTGACCTTATATAAAATTCGTAAGGCATTCGGATGTAATCTTATAGGTTTTTCAATCCAAAACAAATCATAAATCAATATGAATAAGTATAATTCATCAACAAGCATATATATATATATATATATATATATATATATATATATATATATAATCATTCAAAACATGGCAATACACTTGAAAAATCAGTCGAGTCTAACCTTAGAAACTAAAAATATCAAAATATGGGATGTAACATATTACTCACCTTTAGCTTTGTTGTTAAGGAGTTGAGATTTAATAATTGATTGAATTTAATTAAGCCTTGTCCCCTTGATTTATCTCCCCTTACTATTTTCAATGGTGGTCGACCTCTATGTTTAAGGTTTTAGATTATAAACATGAGAAATGATATCGTGTGAAGGGTTTAGGGTATATAAATATGCCATATTTCTATTAGACCCTTATCTAGTTTCCCTTTCCTATCTTATTTTGATTCCATTTATTTCATTAGTTTAACTAGGCACGGCTACACCTTAAATTATACAAATCTCAATCCCTTAACCAATTAATCTTTACATTATTATATTTAATTTAGATAATTAAATCTCTTGAATAATGTTATCTGAAATTAGGGGTGTTACAGAAGTAAAGGGCATTTTGGTCATTTTACATAATAATATTTTATTCCAAACTTTTTCCAATAAATACCTACCCACTTCTTCACTTTTTTTCACACTTCTTCTTCATTTCTAAGCTTTCTCTCTTCATTTTTAGGGCTTCCCACTTTGATTAAATAATACCAAAATTTAATCCAAAAATTTACTAAAACAAATATCTGTCCGAACACTGCAGAACCATATGCAAACCCCTCTTCCTCTGCCCCTTACCCATAGCCATGCACGCCATACCCATGGTCAATTCCTCCTCTCTCCTAGCTAAGACAATGACCATCCTCCCCACTCCAAGTCCAAGCCAAGCCATTCAGAGACGAGCGTGCAAGGATTCGTGAGCTAAAAATTTCGAGTAGCATAGCTATAGCCGATTCTTCGATTGAAAACCAAAACAAAAGTGAGAACTCATAATTATATACATATATATGGATGTGACGATGTCATATGATTTTGATCATCTTATATTGTTTATCTCATGTGAATGTTTAAACAAGTCATGATATACACATCGTTATTCCACATGGAACAATTTGAAAAAGTAGTATGGACTCATTTAATACCTTCTAAAATGACTGAAAATGTTTTATAAATGTTTCACAAACATATAAACTTGTTTCGACAAGTTTTGAACGTAAACCAACAAATTAGCCGCATAACGGTAGTTCATGATTTTGCATCAAAGAATTTAAATGAGTATATGCAATGGAATTTAGCTCAAAATTCTTCGAGATAAGAATTTTCTGGACTATTTTATCTATTCTTTAGCATGAAGAAAGAAAATCAAGATTTCATCTTGTATATTTTAAATATGTTCAAATCAAATTTTTAGAAAAATCGTGCTTTTGCAGTAAAGCGACCGAAGTGTGAAATATTTTGTAATAAATATTTTTAAATATTTAAAATATGAAATAAATTTTCAAATCAAGTAAAAATGTTTAAGAGAGATTTAAACCGAAAAATATGGATTTTCAAAGATTTGAAAGTTGTTTTAAATCGAATCGGTTTTTTCGCACTTTTTACGGCACTTTTCTACTGCCGTTTGAACAACTTTAGAAATGAAGTTTTAAACTTAAGCATTCTTTTCCAAATCTTTTCAAGTGTTTTCAAATAAATGAATAAGTATTTTAAATAATGATTTGGAAGTTTTATAAAATCATTTCAAAAAAAATTGGAAGGAGGACGTGGAAACGACTAGTACATTTGTCCTGCCTGTGAGATCTAGAAAGGTAAAACGAGGTGTGTAACTAAGGTTAGGGATGGAGCAACCAGAGCCTTGAAATTACCTAGCCACTGTTTTCTCTTTTTAAGCGAGGGTTGGAACATGTCAAAGGGAAAATTAGATGCTCTAAAATAATGTTTTCCAGTATGAGATTTAAATAAATGATTTGGAAATATTTTCCTAAGTAAAAGGTGAATTAATTTGGGATTATTCCAAGGTTTAAAAAGGTATAAATTTACCGAATGATTTGATAAATTTCAAAAAGGAAGGTTGAAATGATTCCATATTTAATAAAAAATATTTTTTTAAAAATATACATCTCTCGAAGATATTTTGATAAAGAAATGAATGAATCGAACAACAATCATCTACCTATAAAACACGTTTTTATTGATGATTGGATTTCGAAGTGACCAGGGTCGGATTTGGAAAATCCTTAATCGAAAACCACTGTGAACCAATTTACGTTCGAAGTAAAACTTGTTGAAGATAAGAGTATTTAAGATGGAGATATTAGTGATGTAGGGCTGTTTGCAACTAGTCCTTTGAGGTGAAATTTACCATGTCATATATTTATGGTGGCAAGTAGTGCTCCATTGTGCAAAATTTTTGAATTTGCAAGGAATAATCTCTACTAATCCTAGGGATGGTTCCCAAACATGATGCGGTGGGAGGAGTGCCTTCGGTTTCATTCAGTCCAAAAACAAACTTGTATGGACGAATGTCTGACGTTGCATTTGAAAATCATATTAATTAACCTCTATGAATGTATATCTGCTTGGTGGCGGACAAGGCAACTTATCTTAGCTTGACACCCTTTCCTCAGACCTACGAGCTCAGGAATTATACGTTTGTAGAAATCAGTTATGTGATTATGGAATGACAATGTGGTATTCAAAGAGGAAAGATGACGTTCATTGTAAAAGGTAATCGTTACCTCCAGCCTCACACCCAAATATGACCGAAATTGGACAGATGTGGTAAGGCTATGTGGTTAGCAACCATTAGAGTACGATCATCGCCTTCTAGATATATTTCTACCCACTATAATGTTCGGGTTTAAATCATCATGGTGTATGCTAAGAGACGTCTCGAAAAGATCGGTAATGACCGGATGATGACATATTCGGTACTATCTTGGAAGAGGTAGGCCGGTCTTGTATTGGTAGAGGACCGTCGGTTGGCCCTCGGTACATTCCTCTAGAGATGTACTACCGGAAGGTAGTCTCTTCACCTAATTATTTGTATGGAAATCCGTTCTCCAATAAGTGCCTGCCATTTTGTTTGTAGAACCCACCTTATGGCTAGTATGATAGAATTTAATCAATGTAACAATTTTGTCTAAGTTTAATATGTTTACTTGCAAATGTTTTAGACAAATGTCACTAAAAATAATATCCCTTATTTTTACATAAAAATATTTTAGTTATCATAAAGTAAAAACCTGTTATGTGTTTATGTGCGGCATGGTCTTATAAGATAGCCTTTTGTTTTCAAAACATTGTATTTTGAGTCCTCGCACCAGTCTTATGACTGACCTAAAGTTTATTTTGTTTTTCCATTTAAACTCTAATGCCCTACTTTCCCAGGCAACCAAGTAGTTAGGATCATGTTAGTAGTATTTTAGTGGAGCATTTTGGAAGAGATTTAGAGCATGGAGCTTGGAGCATCAGATGTGGATATCAATCTATCTTTTATTTTCCGTTGTATATAGTTTGTTTATACTAGCAAGTGTGGGATCAAGCAGTTATATCTGTTCCTGGTTGGGTTAGTTCATACCATAACTCCGATGTACCCTAGTGAGAGTGGTTGTATGTACTATTGATCTGTATAATGAATTGAAATGTGAGAATTTATGTTTCTATCTTTTTCTTTACTTTACCCATGATAATCTGCCTTCTCGGCACTTGGGTTTACGGCACGTGAATACCGTGGATGTATTGGTGTCAATTCCTGAGGGTTGAGGAGACGAGTCGCCATAATTGGTATTAAAGCTTAAGGTTAAGTGAGAACCTTGGCTTTAGTAGGATATAACTCATTAGAGATAAGGTTAGTAATGCCCCAGAATGATTTTAATCTATGAGAGTGCGCATTTGGAATCCTTATCTGAATAAACTCAGTTGTGTTATGCTTGATATCCCTTCCCTAAGATAATATCATCTTTGTATTCTAAAGTTATCTTAATAAATTCAGGTAGTAATACATGAGTACTCGTAGAGGACAAAGACGGGGAAATAGCAGCACCACAACAACCAATAGTCGAGCTCCAACTGCTCCTATGGTAGCAGATGCAGCTCCCGTACAACCCCAGGTTAATTTTGCCACCCTATGAAAAAATTATACTAGCTTAGGGGGTAAACCATTCAAAGGCTCGGGAACTGTCATTGAAGTACAAATTTGGATTAAATCATGCGAAAGAACCTTTAAGTCATTAGATATTACTAATGTGCAAAAGAGGTTTTTGGCCTCGTGGAAACTAGAGGAAGGGACTTTGGCATGGTGGGAATCCATTACCTTACATGATTTGGAAGATAGTTTCTCTTGGGAAAGATTTGAGGAAGTCTTGGAGGAGCAGTATATGCCAGCATCCATAATATCTCGACTTTACAGAAGCTTTATGGATCTGAAGTAGGATGAAATAACTATTAAGGAATATGCAAATAAGTTCAATGAATTATCTTGTTTTGGGTCAAGTTTGATTGACATGCCTTTGAAGAAAAATTAGAAGTTTATTTTCTGGATGAATGAGAAGTACCAGAGTAGGATGACTGCTCATGTAAAAGGATCATTTATAGACATGGTGGTATGCGATTTTGTTATGAAACCTTCTAAAATAAGAATCAAGTGGTATCTCAGGAGAACAACAGTAACACCAACAATTGGAAGAAGAGAAAGTTCAATCAAAATGGAAAAATCCAAGGTAAGGCAAACCTGGAGGAGGATCCCATGGTAATTATTTGAAAGGATGTTATATCTTACAATTGCCAACAAAAAGGCCACTAGCAACAATTGAAAGAACCCATAAGATTCATAGGACACCACTAAGCTATTATAATTGTCATCAACTAGGGCATCTGATAAAAGATTGTCTAATTATGAGGAGGGGAGAGTAAGCCAGAGTATACGCTATAAAGGATGAATCTTTAACCTCTCTGGATTTGAAGGCAGAGGAGTTTTGGAAGGTAATATTTTTATCAAAGATCTTTTAGTTAAAGTTGTAACGAACCAATTTTTCGACGCCCGAAGGTCGACATCGATACATCCAAGGTATCCATTGTCGCACAGTCGAATGCCGAAAAACTGAACCGTTAGGGTTTAAGAAGAAAAGGATAGAAGAAGAACATAAACAATAAACAGAATCTCACATTTCTCAGCGGAACAATATACAATAGATAAATGAATAATCTTTAAAATAAAAGCACTATATCAATTTATACATCACATCATCAGAGTTTACAACGACACAATACAAACACTGGTAGTTATAGTAACTTGTTTATAATAAAATTTGACTTGCACTAACCTGGACGCAACAGACACTACATAGTATAAGTGGTACGTCTCGCCATCCATCTTTTCTCCAGATCTCCACAGCAACTTCTTGACTTCGCTGCCGAATAATTGATAACCTGACTCTAGGCCGCCGGTGTGGAAAATTATAGGCACCCAGAGTTTAGAAAGGGAACAATAAACTCCAGGTCAGTCATGGGACTGGTGTGAGATCTTAAAACAGTTATTTTCACAAATAAAGTAAAATAAACCCACTATGCTTTTGGAAAAATGAAACTACCATAAGGCCTCCCGCTACACACACAATGCAAATGCAGAATTGGAGGAGATTTCTCCTTATGATAGTCAAACATGCTTGATACGCGAAATCCTTTGATATTATTATTACTATTAATGCGTAGTATGGAAATTTTTTTGAAAGTATAATATTAATCATAGCCAGATTAGGCATTTCACACTTATGCCTACTATAGCTACCATGTTCAATAGTAGGTTACGGCCACATTCCATGGCAGGTTATACAACTAAAACCATACAGGATGCGTATTGTTTCTTTGAATTTCCAACAAATGGTCAGGCTAAGGAACTTCCTACTGCCACATGGGTATGCCTCTGGAGGGACATCCCGAGAACTTAACCAGCTCTCTACCTACACAAGGCCGTGTTACCTCTATTACCAGGTAACTACTACACGAGTATGCCATCCCCCGGTCGTTCGCGACCTTTATCCGAGGATCCTCAACCACAAAGCAACAAACACAAAGTATAATAAATTTGCAGCAACCACATAGGTTAAATATCTGGGTTCCATACCATGATACCACCCTTTTCCAAAACGAAATGACATACCCTAAAGGGAGCGACCCTCATAACCTTATCGCATTTTTCCTGTTTCGACCATTTCCAGGGTGTGAGGACCGATGAAGTCTCATCCACAAAGCTACACTTTTCACAAAGTCATGCTTTGATCAACAAATGATCAGAAGTATTTTGTATGCCATAATACCAAATTGGGAATATATCACTAGTAACCATCAATTACATAACCTCTGAGCTCGTACGTCTCAAAGAAGGGTGTTAAGCTAAGAGAATAAATTCTCCGCCACCAATAGAAATGTATTTGATAGAAACCAGCTTTACATCTCAAAGTATAACGTCAGACACAGATCCATACAAGTCTGTTCCCGGATCGAATGGAACCGAAGGCACTTCAAAGAAGCCCTTGCAAATTTGGAAATTCACTAATCACGTCCGGAATCCCCATCACAAAGAGTGATAAAATCTCTATACCGGAGCAACCCGGTGCAGAGACATTCGACAGATAATCCATTCGTTTTCGAAAATACCCGGTCTTCAACGCCATCTTCAAATGCAATCCCATTTCGTCGTATCATTATTCGAAATGGGTTTTGTGACATAAAGTCCTCTCCCGGCTAATCCGAATAACGAGCGTTTATTTTAAAAAATGAGTGTTCAATCATATTTCAAACAAATCACAACAAATTTCCATTTTGATCTTTTAAACAAAATATTCATCAGAATCACAAAGGTTCGATGTGGTTTTCAAATATCCATTTGGAATCCGACCCCTGGTCGCATCGAAATTCAAATGCCATTTAAAGGCCAATGTTGATAGTCGATTATTTAACTATCAATCAACATTCACAACAATCGCCAGGATTTAAATAATTTTTCCCTCAATTATCATTATTTTCAATATATCTTCACAAGATATAATTTTAACGCTCCAACCATTTGGAAACAAATTTCAAATCAATTTCCACCTTTCAATCCTTTGAAAACAAATTTAAAATTACTTTTCCACATTTCAATACCTTGAAAACAAATTTCAAATCATTTTTCCTTACGCGAAAAACATTTCCAAATATTTATTCGTTTCCACTGAAAATCTGCCGAGTTCAAATATTTTAAAATAATTTAAAATACTTATCCAAAATATACTTGAAAATATTTAAAATAAAACTATTTCAAAATACTTGCTTAAATATTAGTTATGAAAAAAAATATTACACTAATATCGCATATCAAAATTCAAGTCCAAAACAAATTTTAAAATAAAATTAGCAGATAGGATATAACTATTTAAATATCCAATTCCTAAAAAAAATATTAATTTAAAACTTTAAATAATCACTACCATAATAGTTTAAAATATATTTTTACTTTAAAGATTTTCAAAATAACCTAAGTCAATAATTTTTCCAAAACGTTCTTTCCCTTAAACCATCTTTACAACATCAATTTATATTTATAAACTATATTGAAAACATTCTTGGCTTTTAGGAAAAATACACATTCCATTCTAAAATGGTTCATTCAAATCAACTTATAAATCTTTTTGGATTTATTTTAAATTTACGTCCCAAATCCGTAAATTCCTTTCCACACTTTTTAAAAATAAAACAATATCTATTTTTAAAAGAAATTTCCCTTTCTTTTATAAAATTCCCATTGTGGATTTAATTTTTTAAATATCTACTAATTTACAATTTTCAAATCGATACCCAAGTATTTACTTTCAATACTAAATCAATTTTTCAAATTGATTTCAAAATTTATTTCAATTACCAAATCCAATTCGAAATTGGTTTCTAAATTTATTTCAATCAACAAATCAGTTTTCATATTAATTTCCCAAAGGTTTATTTTTAAACACCAAATTAACTTTCAAATTGATTTATAAAATCTTTTCAAAAACTAAATTAAATTCCAAATTTAATTACTAAAATTTATTCCCTTCATATCTACCAAACTATTTAAAATCCATATTTTAAATAACTTCTTCAATTTTTAAATAATATTACCCGAAATCCATTGATTAAGCCTTTTTCTCATATTTTGAAATTTATGCAATAGGATTCAAAAAAAATAAAACTTTATTCTTTTTGAAATTCCTTCTTTTAGATTTGTCCAATTTTCAGAAATAAATTTTACTATAACTTTTCAATTGAATTTCAAAAATCCTATTTTTTATTTATTTTCGGTATCCTACGATACCAAAAATAAATTCTGGTAAACTATAGCCTTCAACGTTTTCAATCACAATATATTCACACACAGATTATAAACGGATTAACACATAAATTATTGAAACAAATTCAATCGTTTGAGGAATCCAGTTGGATCCCTCCAACATGTTTCCTTGCATCCACAGACGTTAGCACAACAATTAAATACCCATTCCACTTCGAGGTGGAATATCGTGGTATATGGGATTTATAAAATATCATCCGCTATTATGCGGCGCATAAGGTCTCATCCGCTACATAATGCGGAAAATCAATCACTCCAAATGCATATATAATACCAATTCCACTTGGAGGTGGAATATCGCGGTATATGAGTTTGATATATAATATCACCCGCTATTATGTGACGCATAGGGTCTAAACTAATATAACTGATAATAAATTAATCATCCAAGCATACAGTCAATCAAATTTAAATTTAACTATTTAAAATTAAGTCAGAAAAACTTGATTGAGTGAGAAGATACCACCTTTGCCTACGCATGCAACCCATTTCCAATCCAAATTGTTTTCTCCATGATTTTGACCTTGTATAAATAATTTATACACTTATTAACATTCGAATAAATCGAACAATCTATTAGCATTTTACAATTTTAATTCAACTAATAATTAAATTTTAAACTAAGGATTTTAACTTTTCAAACAAATTCCTTTTAACAAATTTATTTAACTAAAAATAAAAATTAACACTAAATTTCCTTTAATCAATCCACCATTTTTTAAACTAATTTCTTTTCTTTTTTCTATAAAATATTTTCTTTGAAAATAATCCATATAGATTTTAAAAATCTATGTTCAAACTTTATTCATATAAAATGTTTTCTGTTTTCCGTAAAAAATCACAGTAATTTATCTTTCTGTCGTATACAAATATTTAAATTTGTTTTAAAATTTAAATTGAATAAAAAATTTGTAAATACCTCACTGTAAAATGCGAACCCAGGCCATTGCTCGAAACCCTAGCCTCGGCTCACTGACACAACGAATACCCACCACCAAGCCACGACCCAACACTAATCGAATTCGCCTCCATCATCTCATGCTTGCGAACGACCTTCCTCCAGTGCTTGCTCGAGCCACCGCGACTAGCTCGCGAGTTAACCATCACAACTCCTCTCCCTAATCGCCAACCCAATCGCCTCTGCTGCCATGAACCCCACGAGCGACCACCAGTCGAACTCCATCGTCCCCTTCGAGCATCGACGCCTCCATGGCATGCTCGCACCATGGCCGACGTTGCGACCCTCCCCTTTGGCGCCTCCGCCCAAAATCGAAGTCGAAGTCGATCAAATCGAAGGAGCCATGCTCGAAATTGAAGAGGCGATCGATTGCCGAAATGAGAACAGGAACGAGGCCTCCATTATTGTTTTGAATTGAAGAGTTCGGAACATTTTTTTTCTCTGAAGCCCAGCTCGATTTCGATTAATTTGAAAAGGGTGGAAGTTTAATTTCGCTCGGCCATTTTTGATTTGAACGAACGATATATTTATTTTTTTCCCTTTGTTTCAAATGAAGACGTGATATCATTATCTTCTAAAAAAATGAACACGTGTATCACTATGTAGAAAAAAAAGAAAGCACGTGGTTGAATTTTTCCCCACGTGTCCAATGCTTGCAACAGTGCTTTGATACATATTAATATTATTTTAAATTCAAATTTAAATTGTTTCAAATTATGCAATTCAAAATATCGACCTCCAATCGAGGCATGCCGCCAGGCGTTTATAAGGTTTCACGCCTATTCCGAACGCAATGGAAAAGATTCCGAGTTTAAATTCGATCGTATGGAGAAAATAGCCTTTTGAACCAGTTATCAAATTGAATTTCGATAGGATTTTCATCGCGTTTGCTTATCGTACAATCACACAATTCTGAATGCTACGAAAATTGAAATCCGATAATAATACAATATTTCGGATCGAATAGATCTGGTTTCGTCGAATTCCGAGACTATTCCCCGAAAAGCTATTTTTAAATATCGATTTAAATGATATAAATCCAAAACTGAACAAAACAGTCTTAAACATGATTTTAAAAATTTTATTATCATCCATATGATAAATATAAATTTTCTAAGCCTTTGAAATATTTTTAATCAGCTTAAAAATCAAGATTCAATTTTTTTATCCAACTTTTAATGATTAAATCCATTAACTTTAATTGCCAAATTCATTCTTATATCTAAAGTTCTAGTTAAATTAACTCCCAAACATTTAAAACCAATTAAATATTTCCAATTACGAATGTTTAAAATTTCTGGGTCGTCACATCCTTCCTCCCTTAAAAGAATTTCGTCCCGAAATTACTAGTTAAGAAGAATGATCCTTAACCCATTGATCATTTTCAAAAAACCTAACAGTTTCAACTTTCCAAAACAAATCTTTCTATTAGAGACCCATTATCATTTCAAATAACTTTCTAAAACCTTTCATATCTTCCAACAACATTATTTTCATAAAAATTCAAATTAAATCAAAATTCAAATTTTAAACTTTCAAAATTTTCTCAAAATTTTCGGAAAATTTCTCCAGCGCTTCCTTTGCGCGGCTAGCTCGGTACGACTATAAAATGGCACCACAGACCCTCAGATTTCAAAAGAAAACAAAAAGCCAAGCGATTGGACAAGAAAATCATCAAATTTCATATTGAAATTTAAATACATACCTTTTTGTCGAGCAATATAAATTATCTTCAGAATAAAAATCCAGTTTATCCTTTGTCTTCAAAACACATGTATATCGTGATATCCATAATGTCCAATTTCAACATTCAAAAATCATTTCTGCACATTTCTTTACAAAATTTTGAATGCTTCTTATACCATTTTTACTTCACTATTGAAGTTATATATCCAATTTCCTTCAATCTCACATTTTTAATCTCACTTGAATTCAATTTTCACTTTCAATCCTATTTGGATTCAGTTTATCTTCTGAATCTCGAATTTTATCGATTATATTTCATTCACAACTGACTCATATCATTAATTTTAAATTAGTTTCATTTACCAATTCATTTTACCTCAACCCTTTTTTTTTCATCTTTATTATCTTTAGTTCACTTCGAACTAATTTTACAACTTTATTTTATTTCACACAATTCAAAATGGTTTTCAATATTCAGTTTCAGTTCCAGTTTTATTCATTTGTTCAACCCCAAACACATTTCTATTTCAATTCACCATTCGGTTTATGTTAAGTGGATTTCAAATTCCATGTGAATTTAATTCACTTTTCATTTATAATTATTGAATTCGATTCATTTCAAACCATATCTAAATTTATCATTCCTTATAATAGTTTCAGTTACTAATTTTATTCTAATACTTCGCTTTGTTTGTCATAAACAAAATTCAATTCCCAACTCCAGTTCTATTTACTTACAAATTCGAAATGAATTTCAACATTCAATTTCATTTTCCTGCATTTCAATTTCATTTTGAATCCATATCATCATTTGATTTGACTTAAATTTTCAATCTCAATTCTTCTATTCAATTTTCATTTTTAATTCCACTTGAATTAAATTTTTCCTTCCAACTTATTTTGTTTTCATGTTTACTTTTAACTAACTTCTCTTTAAGTTAGACTTCTATTTTAACAACTTCAAACTTTACAAGTTAACAACTTAATGATATTCCATAAATATTTTATATAACATCCTAGAGTCTTTTCAACCTCTCAAAAATCATTTTTTTTTGAAACCAATTCAAATTTTCTTTTGAATTTCCAAGACCAAATCCAGTTTGCCAACAACTTCCATTTAAAATAATTTGGCAGTAATACCTCTCTTGGAAACTCGAAAATGAACATCGATGATGCTGCAGTCATCATCGAAGTTATTTTCCAGCGATCGAAAAGAGTTTAGTGCTTTTATCCCTTAAAAACAGCATTCCAAAACCTTTGGAATTTTATTTTCAAACTCAATGGAATTTAATTTCCAAAATTTCCAAATTTCTTATCCTTTCCAAAATATCTTCAAATATTTCTTTGGAATTCTATTTCAAATTTATAAATGACATTTACATTTACAATTCCCATTTGTATATGGATTTTATTTTCTTAGTTCTTTGTTTATCATTTCAATTCCTTATTCAACAATAACGATAATACTTCAATATTATCAGTTCCTAACAAATAAGCAACCATATACTACTATAATAATTTACGGAAAATTATTTCCTTCATATGCGAAAATAGTTTTGGGTAAAATTATTCCATTTATTCTATTTTAAAACAATACTCTATCGGTTTATCTTGTTTAAGAGTTTAGAAACCCCTATCGATACAGTTGGCCAAAATGCACCGACCAGAATCTATAAACAATCAACCGATAAGTCAACACAATATAAAACAATTTTATTTTCACTAACAAATACGCGCTCATATCTATTATTACACTCACACTCACTTTAGAGTACTACTGACTCTATCTCTAATGAGTAACACCCAACATAGCCAAGGTTGTCGCTTAACCAAATGCTCTAATACCAATCTGCAACGACCCAACTTTTCGACGCCCGAAGGTCCACATCGATACTTCGACGGTATCCAATGCCGTACAGTCGAATGCCAAAAACCGAACCGTTAGGGTTTAAGAAAAAGAGGATAGAAAAAGAACAGAAACAATAAACAGAATCTCACATTTCGTAGCGGAACAATATACAATAGATAAATGAATAATCTTTAAAATAAAGCACTATATCAATTTATACATCACATTATCAGAGTTTACAACGACACAATACAAACACTGGCAGTTATAGTAACTTGTGTACAATAAAATTTGACTTGCACTAACCCGGACGCAACGGACGCTACATAGTATAAGTGGTACTTTTCACCATCCAACTTTCCTCCAGATCTCCAAAGCAACTTCTTAATTTTGCACCCGAATAATTGATAACCTGAGTCTAGGCTGCCCGTATGGAAAATTATGGGCATCCAGAGTTTAGAAAGGGAACAATAAAGTCCAGGTCATTTGTGGGACTGGTGTGAGATCTTAAAAAAAGTTATTTTTCACAAAGAAAGTAAAAGAAATCCGCTATGCTTTTTGGAAAATGAAACTACCATAAGGCCTCCCGCCACACACACAATGCAAATGCAGAATTGGGGGAGATTTCTCCTTATGATAGTCAAACATGCTTGACATGCAAAATCCTTTGATATTATTATTATTATTGCATAGTGTGGAAAACATTTCGAAAGTATACTATTAATCTTAGCCAGCATAGGCATTTCGCACTTAAGCCTACTATAACTACCATGTTCAATAGCAGGTTACCGCCACATTCCATGGAAGGTAATACAACTAAAACCGTACAGGACGAGTATTTTTTCTTTGAATTTCCAACAAATGGTCAGGCTACGGAACTTCCTACTGCCACATGGGTACGTCTCTGGAGGGACGTCCCGAGAACTTAACCAGCTCTCTGCCAACATAAGGCCAGCTTACCTCTGTAACTAGATAATTACTACACGAGTATGCCATCCCAATGTCGTTTTCGACCTTTATCCGAGAATCCTCAACCACAAAGCAATAACCACAAGTATAATAAATTTGCAGCAACCACAAAGGTTAAATATATGGGCTCCATACCATGATACCACCCTTTTCCAGAAGGAAATGACATACCCTAAAGGGCACGACCCTCATAACCTTGCCGCATTTTTCCTATTTTGACCATTTTCGAGGTGTGAGGTCCGACGAAGTCTCGTCCATAAAGGTACAATTTTCACAAAGTCATGCTTTGATCAACAAATGATCAGCAGCACTTTGTATGCCACATTACCAAATTAGGAATATATCACTAACCATCAACTACATAACCTCTGAGCTCGTACGTCTCAGAGAAGGGTGTTAAGCTAAGAGAATAAATTCTCCGCCACCAACAGAAATGTATTTGATAGAAACCAGCTTTACATTCAAAGTGTAATGTCAGACACACATCCATACAAGTCCGTTCTGGGATCGAACGGAACTGAAGGCACTTCAAAGAAGCCCTTGCAAATCTGGATATTCACTAATCACATCCGGAATCCCCACCACAAAGAGTGATAAAATCTTTATACCGGGGCAACCCGGTGCAGAGACATTCGACAGGTAATCCTTTCATTTTCAAAAATACCCGGTCTTCAACACCATCTTCAAATGCAATCCCATTTCATCGTATCATTATTCGGAATGGTTTTTGTGACACAAAGTCCTCTCCCGGCTAATCCGGATAACGAGCGCTTATTTTAAAAAATAAGTGTTCAGTCAGATTTCAAACAAATCACAACAAATTTCCATTTCGATCTTTTAAATAAAAGATTCGTCACAATCATAAAGGTTCGATATGGTTTTAGAATATCCATTTGGAATCCGACTCCTGGTCGCATCGAAATTCAAATGCCATTTAAAGGCAAATATTGATAGTCGGTTATTTAACTATCAATCAACATTCACAACAATCACCAGGATTTAAATAATTTTTCCCTCAATTATTATTGTTTTCAATATATCTTCGCAAGATATAATTTTAACGCTCCAACCATTTGAAAACAAATTTAAAATCAATTTCCACCTTTCAATTCTTTGAAAACAAATTTCAAATTACTTTTCCACATTTCAATACCTCAAAAAAAAAATTTCAAATCATTTTTCCTAACGTGGAAAACATTTCCAAATATTTATTTGTTTCCACTGAAAATCTGCCGAGTTCAAATATTTTAAAATACTTATCCAAAATATACTTGAAAATATTTAAAATAAAACTATTTTAAAATACTTGCTTAAATATTAGTTATGAAAAAAATATTATATTAATACCGCATATAAATATTCAAGACCAAAACAAATTTTAAAATAAAATTAGTAGATAGGATACAACTATTTAAATATCCAATTTCTAAAATAAATATCAATTTAACTTTAAATAATCACTTCCATAATAGTTTAAAATATATTTTTACTTTAAAGATTTACAAAATAACCTAATAAATAATTTTTCCAAAGCATTCTTTCCCTTAAACCATCTTTACAAGTTCAATTTATATTTATAAACTATATTGAAAACATTCTCAGCCTTCAAGGAAAATACACATTCCATTCTAAAATGGTCCATTCAAATCAACTTATAAATCTTTTTGGCTTTATTTTAAATTTACGTCCCAAATCCGTAAATTCCTTTCCACACTTTTTAAAAATAAAACAATATTTATTTTTAAAACAAATTTCCCTTTCTTTTATAAAATTCCCATTGTGGATTCAAATTTTTTAAATATCCACTAATTTACGATTTTAAAATTGATTCCTAAGTATTTACTTTCAATACCAATCAATTTTTTAAATTGATTTCCAAATTTATTTCAATTACCAAATCCAATTCCAAATTGGTTTCTAAATTTATTTCAATCGACAAATCAATTTTCATATCAATTTCCCAAAGGTTTATTTTTAAACACCAAATTAATTTTCAAATTGATTTCTAAATCTTTTCAAACACTAAATCCAATTCCAAATTTAATTTCTAAAATTTATTCCCTTTATCTCTACCAAACTATTTAAAATCCATATTTAAAATAACTTCTTCAACTTTTGAATAATATTACCCGAAATCCATTGATTAAGCCTTTTTCTCATATTTTGGAATTTATGCAATAGGATTTAGAAAAAATAAAACTTTATTCTTTTTAAAATTCCTTCTTTTAAATTTATCCAATTTTCAAAAATAAATTTTTACTATAACTTTTCAACTTGAATTTCAAAAATCCAATTTTTATTTATTTCCCGTATCCCACGATACCAAAAATAAATTTTGCTAAACTATAGTCTTCAACGATTTCAGTCATAATGTATTCATACACAGATTAACACATAAATTATTGAAACAAATTCAATCATTTGAGGAATCCAGTTGGATCCCTCCAACCTGTTTCCCTGCATCCACGGACGTGAGCACAACAATTAAATACCCATTCCACTTCGAGGTGGAATATCGCGGTATATGGGATCTATAAAATATCATCCTCTATTATGCGGCGCATAGGGTCTCATGCGCTACATAATGCGGGAAATCAATCACTATAAATACATATATAATACCAATTCCACTTCGAGGAGGAATATCGCGGTATATGGGTTTAATATATAATATCACCCGCTATTATGCGGCAAATAGGGTCTAAACTAATATAACTAATAATAAATTAATCATCCAAGCACACAGTCAATCAAATTTAAATTTAACTATTTAAAATTAAGTCAGAAAAACTTGATTGAGTGAGAAGATCTCACCTTTGCCTACGCATGCAACCCATTTCCAATCCAAATTGTTTTCTCCACGATTTTGACCTTGTATAAATAATTTATACAACTTATTAACATTCGAATAAATCGAACAATCTTTTATCATTTTATAATATTAATTCAACTAATAATTTAATTTTAAACTAAGGATTTTAATTTTTTAAACAAATTCTTTTTAACAAATTTATTTAACTAAAAATAAAATTTAATACAAAATTTCCTTTAATAAATCCTCCTTTTTTTAAACTAATTTCTTTTTTTTACAAAATATTTTCTTTCAAAATAATCTATACAGATTTTAAAAATCTATTTTTCTAACTTTATTTATATAAAATATTTTTTGTTTTCCTTAAAAAATCATAGTAATTTATCATTCTGTCTGTACACAAATATCAAATTTAAATTGAATACCTCACTGCAAAATGCGAACCCAGGCCATTGCTCGAAACCCTAGCCTCGGCTCACTGACACAGCGAACACCCACCATCAAGTCACGATGCAACACTAATCGAATTCGCCTCCATCTTCTCATGCTTGCGAACGACCTTCCTCCAGTGCTTGCTCGAGCCACCGCGACTAGCTCGCGAGTTAACCATCGCAACTCCTCGCCTCGCTCGCCAACCCAATCACCTCTGCTGCCATGAACCCCACGAACTACCACCAGTCGAACTCCATCGTCCCCCTCGAGCATTGATGCCTCCATGGCATGCTCGCACCATACCGACGTCATGACCCTCCCCTTCGGTGCCTCCACCCAAAATCGAAGTCGAAGTCGATCAAATTGAAGGAGCCGTGCTCGAAATTGAAGAGGCAATCGATTGCCGAAGCGAGAACAGGAACGAGTCGCCATTGTGGTTTTGAATTGAAGAGTTTGGAACATTTTTTTCTGTGAAGCCCAGCTCAATTTCGATCAAATTTGAAAAGGGTGGAAGTTTAATTTCGCTCGGCCGTTTTTGATTTGAACGAATGATATATTTATTTTTTTCCATTTGTTTCAAACGAAGACGTGATATCATTATCTTCTAAAAGAACGAACGCGTGTATCACTATGTAGAAAAAAGAAAGCACGTGGTTGAATTTTTCCCTACGTGTCCAATGCTTGCAACGGTGCTTTGATATATATATATATATATATATATATATATTAATATTATTTTAATTTCAAATTCAGATTGTTTCAAATTATGCAATTCAAAATCTCGACCTCCAATCGAGGCATGCCGTCAGGCGTTTATGAGGTTTTACGCCTATTCCGAAGGCAATGGAAAACGTTTCGAGTCTAAATTCATAGAGAAGATAGCCTTTTGAACCAGTTATCAAATTGAATTTCGATAGGATTTTCAGCGCGTTTGCTTATCGTACAATCACATGACAACTCCAAATGCTACAGAAATTGAAATCCGATAATAATACAATATTTCAGATCCAATGGAACTTGTTTCGTCGAATTCCGAGACTGTGCCTGAGAAAGTTATTTTAAATATCGATTTAAACGATATAAATCCAAAATTGAACAAAACAATTTTAAACATGATTTTAAAACTTCTATTATCTTCCATATGATAAATATAAATTTTTCAAGCCTTTGAAATATTTTTAATCAGCTTAAAAATCAAGATTCAATTTTTTTTATTCAACTTTTAATGATTAAATCCAATAACTTTAATTGCCAAATTCACTCTTATATCTGAAATTATAGTTAGATTAACTCCCAAACATTTAAAACCAATTAAATATTTCCAATTTCAAATGTTTAAAATTTCCAGGTCTTCACAAGAGTATTATTTGATACAGGAGCTTCTTATAGTTTTGTTGCTAAAGAAACCATAGATGAATTAAAACTTGACGCTATATTCATTGATACTCCTATTAGCACGACAAATCCTATAGGTAGTGCCACTAACCTTTGTATGAATTATGAAAAATCCAAATTTCCCACTCTTCCCATGAATTTCCTTATGACCTATTTGTCTTAGATTTTATTGCATTTGAAATTTTACTCTATATGGATTGGTTGAATAGGTATAAAGCTGCTCTCGATTGCGATAGAAGGACGATACCTTTATGGAGTAGCTTTAGAGAGTTTATAGAAATATCTTGTGAAGGTCCTAGTCCAAGGAGGGCTAGTTTTCTTTATGCCTTAGATTCATCCCAGAAACAATAAGAAATTATACCTATCGTTGAAGAATTCCCAGACGTTTTTGAAGAAGTAAAGAGTTTACACCCACATTGGGAAATCGAGTTTTGTATTGACTTGTTTCCTAGTGCAAGGCTAATTAAACAACATGATCGAAGGATGGCACCGAAGCAAAGAGATGAGTTAAATAACCAAACTCAAGTACTATTAAAGAAAGTGTCGATAAGACCTAGTCGTTCAAGTTGGAAATCGAAAGTAATTTTTGCTGCCAAGTCAAATGGATCTTTAAGGCTGTGTGTAGACTACCAAGATCTGAATTAACAGACGATTAAGAACAAATATCCTCTACCCCGAATAGATGACTTGTTTTATCCGTTGCATGGTGATTGAGTATTCTTTAAAATGGATCTGGCCATGGGATTCCATCAACTAAGGATCATAGAAGAATGCATCCATCTAATTGAGTTTAAAGGTCCAAATACTTTCTTCGAGTGGTTGGTTGACTCATGAGAAGAATTATGCAACAAACGACATAGAATTATTAGTCGTGGAATTTGCATCAAAAATATGGAGGCATTATTTGCTGGGTAAGAATTTTTCATAGTTTGTTTCAATAAAACTTTGAATTGACCTTGGTAAATAAAAGTCCCTCTTTTAATTAGGTGAAAAGTTTGTGCTCTTTACGTATAATAAATCTCTAAAGTATCTTTTCACTTAGAAAGGTTTAAACGTGAGGCAGCAATTTTGGTTGGAATTTCTCGATTATGATCTAGATATTTTATATACACTGGGAAAGCCAACATAGTAGCAGATGCATTGAGTATGAAGAATGTTGTTATTTCTTATTTGGTAGTAACTCCAACTCTTATGGAAAGAATTACCAGCAAGCAAAAAGAAGATCGATTCCTAAATGTGATTTTTAAAAATATATACAAAGTATAAAATTCAAGCTTCAAAATAGGTAACCGTGGAGTATTGCGGTTGAATGGGCGAATCTGTGTCCCTAATGTGGAAAATCTTAGGAAGGAGGTGTTAGCTGAATGCCACAAATCCAAACTTAACATTCATCACGGAGTTAGAAAAATGTGTAAAGACATGAAGCGCACATTTTGGTGGAGAAGTACGAAAAGGGACATATCCATTTATGTTAGCCAATGCATAAATTGTCAACGAGTCAAGAGCGACCAACAGAAAATTGTAGGATTACTTCAACCTCAGGAGATTCCGGCTTGGAAGTGGATCAAATATCAGTGGATTTCATTGATGTCTTACCTCGAACGAGGAACGGAAATGAAGCCATTTGGGTTATCATAGACCGATTAACTAAAAGT
Organism: Allium cepa; assembly: GCA_030765085.1. Lineage (NCBI taxonomy): Eukaryota > Viridiplantae > Streptophyta > Magnoliopsida > Asparagales > Amaryllidaceae > Allium > Allium cepa. The sequence goes on along the minus strand of CM060941.1, from coordinate 950,805,067 downwards.
TCACACTTCACTCCAGTTAAGCCAACAAGGACCGTTGCAAGCCTTGTAGAAATATATATGAAAGAGATTGCTTGATTGCATGGAATTCTGAGAAGTATAGCAAGTGATCAGAATCTAATCTTTACTAGTTCGTTTTGGGAAGCATTACAAACAGCTTTAGAAATGATGCTGAGTATAAACACTGCATATCATCTCCAAATTGATTGACAGACGGAAAGAGTTAACCGTGTTTTAGAAGATCTTTTAAGAGCATGTATTCTAGACTGTGGTGGCTCATGGGAAAATCATTTACATTTAGTAGAGTTCTCCTATAACAATAGTTATCAAGCTAGCATCGGCATGGCACCATATGAAGCCTTATATGGTTGCCCATGCAAGTCACCGACATGTTAGATCGAGACCAAAGATCGATTAATACTTGGTGCTGATATGATACGAGAAGCTTCAGAGAAGGTTGATATGATTAGAAAGAAGCTAAAGGAAGCACAGAGCAGGCAGAAAATTTATGCAGACCAAAGGCGTAGAAATATGGAATTCTCAGCTGGAGATTTTGTCTTTTTGGAAGTCTCTCCGACGAGAGGAGTGGTGAGGTTTGGAAGGGTTGAGAAACAAGCACCTCGATATATTAGACCTTTTTCCATCCTTGAACGAACCGGCCCACTAGCTTATCGAGTCAATTGCTAAAAAGGTTGTCAGGAGTGCATAGCTTTTTCATGTATCTCTTTTGCTGAAGCATGTGCATGACCCAAAGAAAATCATAGAAATGGCTTCATTAGAAGACTTGGAGGAGGAACCAAATTTGGCGATTTTCTAATCGTTCATCATGATGAGAAACGATTAAGGTGGAAGGTGGTAAGGTTAGTCAAAGTTTAATGGAGCGGAGATGCCAAGGATTGCACTTGGGAAATGGAGGGTAGAACGAGGAAGGCATATCCAGAGTTGATGTATAGACTGCATAAATTGTATCTCATAGTGTACTCACCGTCTGTAGTGTAGTCACTTATCCATACTCTTGTATATATTCCATCTTATCGAATATATTTCCTTTTGAGCCATTTTCTTCTTATCTTAAATTTTGAGAGCTAAATTTTTTTAAGAAGGGCAGAATGTAATGACCCAGAATTTGACCACAATAAAATATAATATTTAAATTTATTTTAAATATAAAATATATAAGATTTTATGATTCAAATAATATTAGAGAGGATTTGGAGATAGAAATTTACACAAAAATAAGAAGCGTTGCTTATATCGGCAAAAGCAACAAAAGTCTAATTTTAGAAAAGTATGTTTGAATGTTTAAATAAATTATTTTAATTATTTTAATAAGGGTTTATTTTAATAACAATATACAATTTTATTTTCAAGTTTTGTTTACATAAATATATAGTTCAACAAAAACGTCAAAATATGACCGTAAAACATTTTATCGAAAATTAATGTTTTGGCAAACAAAAGTTGTCGCTACGTTGTTGCACCTTTATTTTCATGCATATGAACACATATTTAAACAAGGTAAGAACTAAATAAATTACTAAACAATATTACTTTCCCTAAACAAGATTAGAAACTTCTAGACATCATTAACAAAAAGTAAGCACTAAAGGACAACAGTGTCAACATAAAATCTAAAATAAATATCTTACTTTATTTTACATAACATCTATGTGACTAAGACATAAATTAGAGATGTGAAAGATAGTGTTAAGTGTTGAAAAATGTAGTTTACTTAAAGATGAAATAAAGGGATTTTGGTCATTTTATATGTTAATATAAAATTCCTAACTTTTCCTATAAATACCCACCCACTTCTTCACTTTTATTCACATTTCTTCTTCTTCATTTCGAAGCTTTCTCTCTTTATTTTCAAGACTTCAACCTTAATTAAATAATGCCAAAATTCAATCCAAAAATTTACTAAAACAATTATCTGTCCGAACACCGCAGAACCACACCCAAACCCCCTCTTCCCCTTCCCTTTATCCACGGTCGTACACCCCCAACCCATGGTCGAGCCCTCCTCTCCCCTAGCCAAGGCTATGACTATCCTCCTCCACTCCAAGTCCAAGCCAAGCCATTCAGAGAGGAGCATGCAAGAATTCGAGCTAAAAATCTCCGGTAACAGAGCTAAAGCCGATTCTCCGATTGAAAACCAAAACAAAAGTGCGAAAATTCTAATTATATATATATATATATATATATATAGATGTGATGATGTGATATAATTGTATGGATTTTTATCGATGATTTTGATCATCGTATATTGTTTATCTAATGTGAATGTTTGAACAAGTCACGATATCCACGTCATTATTCAACATAGAAAACACTTTCTGAATGAATTTGGAAAAGCAGTATGGAATCATTAAATGCCTTCTAAAATGGTTGAAAATGTTTTATAAATGCTTCACAAACATATAAACTTGTTTTGACAAGTTTGAATGAAAACCTATAAATGAGTTAAAACTAAGTGCATCGTGTACCGATAGTTCACGATTTCACGCCAAAGAATTTAAATGAGTATATGGAATGAAATATATCTTGCGATTCATGGAGATAAGTATTTTCTGGAATATTATATCCATAGTTTTAGAATGAAGAAATAAAATAAAGATTTCATCATGTAGATTTTAAAATATGTTCAAATCAAATTTTCTGAAAAATCACGCTTTTGCAGTAAGCGACCAAAGTATGATATTCTTTGTAATAAATATTTTTAATTGTTTAAAAACATGAAATAAGTTTTATAAATAAAATAAAATAGTTTAAAAATATTTTTGAACTGAAAAATATGGATTTGCAAAAATTTTAAGCACTTTCCGCAGCACTTTTCTACTGCCGTTTCAACAACTTTAGAAATGATGTTTTAAACTTAAATATTCTTTTCCGAATCCTTTATAAGTGTTTCAAATAAATGAATAATTTTAAATAATGATTTGGTAGTTTTATAAATCATTACTAAAAAATTGGAAGGAGTATGCGAAGACTATTAGTACATTTGTTCCGCCTGTGAGACCTAGAAAGGTAAAACGAGATGTGTAACTAAGGTTAGAAATGGAGCAACAAGTGCTCTGAAATTACTTGATCTCTATTTTCTCTTTTTAGGCGAGGGATGGAATAGATTGAAAGGAAAGCCCAGGTGCTCTAGAATAACGTTTTCCAATAAGAGATTTAATAAATGATTTGGAAATATTTTCATAAGTAAATGGTGAATTGATGGAATTATTCCAAGATTTTAAAAGGTTTAAATTTACCAAATGATTTGATAAATTTCAAAAAGAAAGGTTAAAATGATTCATATTTACTAAAAGAATATTTTTTTAATATATATATATATATATATATATATATATCTTTCAAAGATATTTTGATGAAGAAATGAATGAATCAAACAACAATCATCTACTATAAAAAACCGTTTCTATCGATGATTGGATATCGAAGATACCGGGGTCAGATTTGGGAAATCCCTATCCGCAAACCGCTTCGAACCAATTTATGTTCAAGTAAAACATGTTGAAGACAAGAGTATTGAATATGGAGACATTCTTGATGTAGGGCTATTTGCTACTAGTCCCTCGAGGTGAAATTTACCATAACATATATTTATGATGGCAAGGAGTGCTCCATTATGAAAAATATTCGGATTTGCAAAGACTAATCGCTACTGATCCTTGAGGTGATTCCTAAAATAGATATGGTAAGAGGAGTGCCTTAAGTTCCGTTCAGTCCCAAAACGAACTTGTATGGACGAATGTCTGATATTGTATTTTAAAATCACATTAATTGATTTTTATGAACGTATATTTGCTTGGTGGCAAAGAAGGCAACTTCTCTTAGCTTAACACCCTTTTGTGAGACATACGAGCTCAAGAGTTATATATTTGTAGAAATCAGTTGTGTGATTATGGAGTGGCAATGTGGCATTCAAAGAGGAAAGTGATGTGCTATGTAAAAGGTAATTGTTACCTCAAGCCTCATACCTAAAAATGACCGAAATAGGGTAGATACGGCAAGGCTATGTGTTTCACAACCATTAGGGTATGATCGTCCCCTTCTAGATATATTCCTACCTATTATAACATTTAGGTTTAAATTATTTGGTATATGCTAAGAGCCGTCTTGGAAAGATCGGTAATGACCAGATGGTGACATATTCGATACTATGTAGAAAGAGGTAGGCCAGTCTTGTGTTGTTAGAGGACCATCAGTTAGGCCTCGGTACATTCCTCTAGGGATGTACTGCCGAAGGATAGTCCCTTCACCTGGTTATTTGTATGGAAATCCATTCTCCAATAAGTGCCTGCCATTTTGCTTGTGAACCCACTTTGTGACTAGTATTCTGGAATTTAATCAATGTGACTGTTTCGGCTAAGCTTAATAAGTTTACATGCAAATGTTTTCAAACAAATGTCGTATCTACCTTCTTGTTTTCAAAACATCGTATTTTGAGTTCTCACAACAGTCACATGACTTACCTGGAGTTTATTTTGTTTTTCCATTTAAACTCTGGGTGCTCTATTTTTCTAAGCAGCCAATTAGTCATGAATGTGTTAGGAGTATTTTGGTGGAGCATTCTAGAAGAGTTTTTGGAGCATGGAGCTTGGAGCATCTGATGTGGATATCTATCTATCTGTCTTTTATTTTCCACTGTGTCTAGTTTGGTTATACATGCAAGTGTGGGAGCAGGCAGTTATAACTGACCCTGGCTGGGTTAGTTCGTACCATAACTCTGATGTACCCTAGTGAGAGTGGTTGTATGTACAATCTATCTGTATAATGAATCGAAATGTGAGAATTTGTGTTTCCGTCTTTTACTTTTTCTTTACTTTATCCTTAATAATCCGCCTTCCTGGCACTTGGGTTTACGGCACGTGAATACCGTGGATGTATTAGCGTCGATTCTAGAGGGTCGAGGAGATGGATCGTCGCACTTATTCATTATCTCTTCTTGACTTTGTCCTTGATAACTTCCGTTTTACGTTAAATAAGTGCATCGAAATTTTTGGCCCTTTTGACAGCTGTGTCTCTCTCTCATGTCTGTCGTTTACCAGCCCATCGCAAGCATCTTGAACAATCTTCTGGGCATCATTCTTTTCTTTATTTGCGTACTCATGATTAGCCTTGAGGTTTGCTATCTCCTTCAAGGCTGAAAATTCATTATTCCGAGCTGTATCCCGCTCAAGCGTTATCTCTTGATTTTGATGATGCAACACTTGAACCATGTCAAGATGGCTGAATTTCATCTCTTGCATAGATTTCACATCCGCATTAGCTTTTCCTTTGGCTTCTGTTAAGGAGATTTGTAACATCTCCTTACTTGGAGGCCTAAAATTAATGGCTACGAATGCTGCAGTCATTCATAGTAATTAATTATTAACGACCAAATACGATGATATTAGATTCATTGATACACAGAAGCATAAGAATATGGAAAAAATTAAACAGCAAACAAATTCCACATTCCACTGTAAAATATTCCAGGTTGATTACATAACCCCAGTTCGCAGACCCGTTCAGATAACATATAATTATTACAAAATACACAAAGAGCAACATATGAAGATGCCACATTCATTGATCAAAGTATATAATAAGGCACCAAGAAATCTGCCTTTACAATCCAAACACAACAGAAATAAAAGAACTCTAATAATAGGATTGCCTCTTGCACGTCTTTAAAAGCTTTATTTGTCTAAAAGAACACCTTGAAACCTTAACTCTCAACCAACTCAAAATCAAATGAATACTCGGGAGTTTAAGCGGAAAACAAAAACTTCGACAAAAAACCTGGTATGAATAATAATCTTCCATCTCACACTAATTGAAAATCTAGTGAAACCACGCCGCTTAGCCGAACGGGTTTTCCTCTCTCTAGTATCCTAAAACATTTATAAAACCATATACTGTGCTCCTGCATCCACAATGGTTAAAAATGTAGCATTTCAAAATATTATGATAATATGCAAAACAAGTAAATCAAATCAGGATTGTCCATCCCCATTCATTCTGATTATCCGTCTCAATTATAGTTTTAAGGGTTACTATTAACCTTTTAAATGGTTATGGACTATTTGTCCGATTTCATAGTTTTCATGGGATTACTAAGAAACTATTGATAACTCCAATATCTTTTCTCTTATCATAGTTTTCACGGGCTAACTAGGAACCTATTGACTGGCTATCAATATCTTAATCTGGATATAATTTTCATGGGCTAACTACAAACCTACTGGTTCCCGCTAGTATCAAATCATAGTTTCCATGGGATGACTATGAACCAATTAGCCCTTCCAATATCATTAGTTATATACACTTTTAAAGGGCTTACTATAAACCTATTGGCCCCTGCGAATATCTTTAGTTTTAAGGTTTTAACATTCCTTAACTTATATTCACCACCGGGTCAACCTAACTGGTTATTCCGCTCTTCTCCAACATACATTTATGGATTAATAACAATAAGTATATGATGAAGTAATACTTCCAAAATATTTATTTATGCCATAGTATTTCCTTTTTAAAAGTGAGAGTGGTTATTTGTTTTGAAACTTTTAAACATCAATTTCAAAACCCCTAGATGACCTCCTTCGAAAGAAAAAACATTTTTTTAAAACATAGTAGACATACCTTTCGAAGCCTTTGATAAATATTTTCTTTCAAACCAAATATACCTTTCGAGGGTGTTAAAACGTCCTTTAAGCATAGCTTCGAAATAAATGAAACTATCCCTTTCGAAAATACTGGGTTTACTTTTCTAAACATAATTTGGGTCAGAGTGGTTATATATGAACGTATCTCTTTCGGAACCATTGTAAAATTGTTTGGAGGAAAAAGTGGATGGTGTCAGAACCATCTAGTTGAAAGCATAATCATTTGAATTAAAACTTTGAAGTATAGAGTCGAAACCCCTTTTCAACACCATTGCCTTTGAAATCCTTAACAACTTCGAAAGCATTTAGGAAAAGGCTGAACTTATACAAAAATAAGAATAACCTGTCGAAAGCATTGCTGGCTTCAATGTAGTGGAAATGTTAAAATTTGCGGCTGGGTTTCGACTTGGTCGAAACCAATCCTGTCAAAAGCTCTTATTAAAAAGAAAGGTATTCCTTTAAAATATATGTATACCCTTTCAAAAGCATGTGTTTCGACTATGTCAAAAGCTTTAAGTTAAAAAGGGCAGGAGTTTTAACTTTTGAAAATAAACTAAGGTTTCGACTCTAACGAAAGCACCCCCTTCAACACCCAACCTTTCGCTGCTTACCAATTCACTTCATATCAAGGCCACTGATACCATGTGCATTAGTTTCGACTCTAGTGGTTTCGATTTGGTTGGGGCGAAGGTAAAGGAGTCGAAAGGTACTTCCAAAATTGTCAACATGTAAAACATTGGATTATAATTAAATTTGGCTATCACTTTACAAATAAGCAACCCGTTGTAATTCTTTGATTGGTTACTTTAAAAAATTTCAAATACTTTACAATTAAAAAGTGCCACATTTAATTAGATCTAAATCAAAGAAATATAATGTTTAAGCCCTTCCATATAACAAAACAAATATTTACACAAAAGTCTCTCTTTTTAAATAATTTATTTTTCATAATAAATCAACTGGGAAAAATCCCCAAAAATTACAGAAAATCTCTTTCATTATGCAATCCAACATATTAAAATTCTAGACCTAATTTCTTCCTGAAATATGCAAAACACATTTTAAACCCATTTATAACATATTTTTCATTAAAAATTCATAATAAAATTTTCATAGCTTGGAAAATTCTGCAAATTAAAACCCATCTCCAATATCATGTTTTACTTAACATAACAAATTTCCATGGCATTTTAATAATCAAAACCCTTGGTTTTACCCTAAACCGTGCAAATTCATACATGAATGAATTAAAATAAATCAATCATAATATATTCAAACATATCATCATCTATATCAACATAAAAACAAATTTAATCATAAATTGAAAAACATATAATTATAGAATAAAATTGAGATGGTATAAAGTTATTATTCACCTTAGATATAATAAAGAATTTGAGATTTGTTGTTGATTAATCCTTCCTAGCTTTGATCTTTAGCTTTAGAATGAATTCCTTTTTCTCTTTGTTAATAGCCTACCCTATTTTAGTTTTTGCTTTGCGATTGTAAAAAGAGAAAATGAAATGTGAATAGCAAGGGTAAGAAGTGTATAGCCGTGTATGGAGGATATTTTACTAATATGCACATGTGTAATTAAACTTTAAACCAAATAAAAGCCCATTTATTATGTTATTTTATTATTAAGCATGGCTCCTTACATGATTTATTCAAATCTCAATCCCCTTATCATCATTATTCCGTTTAATTTATCTAATTAATGTCCTGAATAATGTTATCAAAATTTAGGGATGATACATGGTTCTAGAGGCTTCTAGCTCATTTGTCAAAGTGTCGATGATTCTTTTATCTTGAGTTTCTTGGCATTTTAGCTTTTCAATCTCCGCTGCGCGCTCGAAGGAAACGTTCATCATTTTTCCTGCTGCCTTCATCCATTTGCAAAACTTCATGCAGATGTCAATGACGTAGTCGATGGTCATCTAATGAACTTGGTCCGGAACCCTCTTCAAGTTGGGAGGAGAAAAAACCCTTCAAATCATAAATTTGGAAATTCTTTATGAAGTAGTTCCATATGAGCGGTTGGATTGATCGTAGACTCTTCAGTAGCACCTCTGATTTCATTACATTCTTTTTTGGGCCTATGCGTAGCAGCATGTTCACTATGGCGGCGACGATCGCTGAGTCGTTGAGAATGAGATGGAACCAAAGGTTATGGAGGCACTAAAGTGGTAGAAGGACCACAAGAGGGCTGGATAGGCAAGTCCCTACAATCAGCTGGCTTTTCGGGACCCTTTGAAGGAGGAGATCTTGATCTCAATCGATATTTTTCTTGAGGTGGCTTATCCATATCACCTCTGTCTTGATGACCCCAACCCTGAGTGGAGCGATAGATGGAATCGTAATAATCTCGACTGCCATGGTATGAGCCAGAGTGATGATCGATGGTGTATATCCTAGAGGGAATCAAACATGCTCCTCTTCTTTACCATCATTTCTGCAAAGAAAAATAGAAATCCAGTAAATCTAAGCATTAAAGAGCATAAGTCAAGTATAATGCAGTGTCGATGGGTGCAAGTGTGTGCGAGTTTCCTTATGTAACCCTCCAACAAACTTGATGCAGGAACTTTGCTCATTAGTGTAACTTCCTCCCCCCTCCAAAAATTAGGAATCTCAATGCCCATTTTGGTGGGAGATTCTGACCCTTCAATTCTCATATCAGTAAAGTGGAAAGCGTCAAGATCATGCGGAATCGGTAGATCAGACAAAGAGTCCAGTGGTTAAATCGAACGCTCTGACAGTTGGAAAGAAGATAAATCTTAAACAACTTTAGAAGACATCAATGACTTGGATCGGTCAAGGAGACGACTTCTTGGAAATTTATGCATGGATGTTTTCTTGTTTCTCCTATAAGAAACCAAGGGTTGTAAGGCTTGCGAGGATACGACATCAACCCCAGGACCAAATTTGTCACCATTATGACCGAGCACATCATCGCTATGACCTCCCACATCAATATTAGTAAATTATCGGGAACTCATAACTGGAGGCACTACGGGATTGGTTCGGTTATTCCTTTGACTAATTGCAGCCCATGGTCTTATCCCTACCGTCTAGGAAACTTTGGTTAGCCCCATGCTGAGGCCCTCTTCTACTAAAAATAAAATAATGAGACATTCGTCCCTAAGCAGGTATTTGATATTCCTGTCTTCAGGCGGAGCATTTTTTTAGAATTCAAACCACCTCTTCAAAAATGTTGTCGTTGGGCTGGGTGACGCTACTTGTAAAGGAGTAACATAGTCAGGAAGGCAACTTGGATTTCATCTTTCCAATATGCTAACATGAAAATAGTGGGTAATACTTACGTCTTTCTAGCCTTGTCAGGCGAAGTTGGATGGGTAGCGAACAAAAAACCATTTTCTTTTAAAGGCACTTAACATGTTTCACATGCCAGTAGAAATCTAGCACCTCTTCGTCGATTCAAGAAACATAAAAAAAGATTCCCTGTCCCCCGCTTGAAAGTGAAAGTAAATCGAATATCTTCGATGGTTGGAAGACGGTGCAGGAATTCCATAAATACCATATAAGTACAACTAAGGAGAGCATAGCCATTTGGGTGGATTTGCGTTGGTGCTATCCTTAAATAATGAAGAATCTCCTGAAAGTATGCAGTATACCCTTCTGGGGGTCTGTGAGCCCTATCATCTCGTGGCATAACTAACACGTCGTCGGAGGGGATTTCGTGCCTTATGCAATTTCTTTGGAGGGAATCTTCATTAAATTCGAAACTACTGAATCAAAGGGATTCTCTAGAATGGCTGCGTCCTCCCAAGTGTTGGTAGCAGGGTTGATAACCTTGGCTAGAAAGATGGGAACAACATCAAAGGGATCAATTTGAGGGCGTGGACTTTTTCGAATGGTGACTTGATGGTGGACTATCATATTCAGTTGCCAGATTGATTCTACGTCAGAGTTATCCCTTTGGGAAGATGATCCAGCTGGCATAGCTGTGAGGTGCCCAGTGGGTCTAGAACCCATTGTTATTAAAATTAGTATAAATTATGGTTAGATAAAATAACATGTTCCCCCTAGTGTATAGTGATTGCCAGTGTGACACGGTAAAGTGCTACACAGTATAGTAATAAGTTATGCAAAACTGAAGATAGAAAATATGATGAGACTGAGGTTTAACCGGAGAGACCGTCATTCCAGACCATCTCAATTGTTTTTGTGTGTCATTGGGAAACAATGTAGCTTGATTTTCATGATTGATTATCAGTAGTCAAGAGTTTGGTTTTATCAAAGTTACTAATGCGTTTCAGGATAATAGTCAAAGGCATTGGTTTGTGTCATGATTCTAAGGCCATTTGTTACCAAATATGCAATTCAAATCATATACAAGCCATGTGCAAGTCCTAATGTATGTTCAAATATGCAATAGCAAAGCTCATCATTTAGTTCAAGCTTAAGTTCCATTTTTTGAAAATGAAAAAAAGGTTCGGTTGAAAGCAAGATCTATCATTCGTGAATGCAAACAAGGTCGATCATTCGTGAATGTGAACAAGGTCGACCGTTTTCCTAGATAGAGTCATCCGACCGTTTGCAGAAGCTACTTCCACTGACTTTCTTATGATCCTCCAGCTCCAAAGCATTGTTGATCGTTTATAGGCGATCTTCAAGCTCCAACGTTCCAGGTCTTCGGCAATCGTCCAAGAACAATCATGAGAATCGGTCGTATGACTTCTTTATATCCACCACTTCATATTCCTCAACAAACGATCGGCTAATGCTACAATTCAATCATCCCTCATCAAGAAAAGTCACTTCATTTCCTTTGCATACGATTATAAGAATGTGAAAAGGTAAAAAAACATCCACCAAATGAATCGGTTATCATAACACTGATGTAGTTCAAAGCCTCGTTCTCGAAATTATAAAGCAAGTACAAGATTCTTTCTTCCTAAGTTTGAGATTTGGGAAAGAGGAAGAATGAAATCGATTTGAAGCAAAATCTGAAAGAGGGTGATGATTTTTTTGATGATCGTTATTTGGATTGGCAAGAAGAAGAAAAGGTAACTCGTTTCTCTTTGCTTCAGAATGGAACGATATGAAGTAAGTGAAAGAAAGTGGCTAAGTGCCGAAGCCAATATAGGAAAGGTGTATGTCGATCGTTATCGTTCCCAAAGATTATGCGGATTGCCCTATATCCAAGTTTTTAGCCGATCAATTCACATCCATATTTTTAGCCGATCAATACACCTCCAAGCTCTATGCTGATCATTCTTTATCCAAACCATATACCGATCGCTTCGAAGCTAGCATGTGTCGATCGTTTCATAATCATGAGCAGTTTAAAATTTATTTTCTAGGAAAGGGAGGATTATGGATATATAAAAAATATATGGTAAAAAAATAAAGGAAAAGAACATGCATAAAGAATGAAGACCAGTGGAAACTGTTTATAGATATGTATTTCCTTAAACTTGACAACGATTCGTGAACGAGTAATCGTGATCGGGAGTTAGGTACATATGTGTATACGTACAAATATATGTTTCAAAATTTAATTTTATGAAATCGACAAAAAACTTAATGATCACGTGGAGTCAACTAGAGGAAAACTAAAGCTAAGTTGCTAAAGCTTTGAAATTGCTAAAGTCAAAACAAGATGATCGCTAACAAGTAGTGATCATATTTTGTGCCATTGGAAATCGACCAATCATCATGAAGAGTAAGGAAAATATGACGTTCTATAAGAAACAGTTTAATGAAAGGATAACGACTATTCGATGAACCAGGTGGGTTTCTTTCAGACGATTTTTGCTTGCAACAGTTCAAAGCACGTCATGTTTGATACAGGACAAACTTTGGAGGCCAAATGTTATCCCGCCTTTTAGCATGATATCGTCGTGTTTGCTAGGAATGCATGGTCATCAGTCTTAGGAATCGATTACATACAATACTATAGGGGACGGTCGGACAGATTCGGACTGGGTCCCAATTGTGACGCAATTAACATGAAGCAACTGGCATAGCCCCGTGATGTTATGTTTCAAATTTGGAGTTGATCGAAGTTGATATGCTCGAGTTACGGATGAAGCAAGGAATTGCATGGATCAATAAAGAACGATCCATAAAACAGCTCAAATCATCGGAGAATGGTCAATATCTCGAGATCTACAAGGCCAATTCATTTGAAACTTACAGGGCATCAAAAAAATGAAGATTGAAGCTTAAAAAAATGATTACATGTCGTAATGTTGCAATTAGAGGTTGGACGATCATTATTGGGCGATCGTATTTGCCAAGCCACAAAAAGATATTTCAGTGCATGACACAAGTTCAACAATGATCAATCATATCTCCCAAGTTACAAGTCGGAATGATTTCATATTTTAGGAGCAATATTAAGAGGCGTATGGTAACCCCCCTAAAAGATGATCGCACTTGAATTGGAAGAAAGAAAAATGATCGGCGAACATTTAGTTGACTGTTCTTGATTGTCAAGTTAAGTCCACCAATCATTATGATAGGCTCATATGGACCTAGAGAACCTTCTACCGAAAACTTAGCGAAATATCTTATCATCTCTCCCTATAAATACATGCCTTATGGTTCATTGGAAGATCTTTAAGCTGCTGGTTACTTTATTCTTTATTGTAATCGAGTTTTCTGTGTCCCTTGCTATAGTAATAAAATTCATAAGTGGTCGACAAAGTTAATCTTCAAAGTGGATGTAGATCTACAACACCGAACCACTACAAATCTTTGTATTTTCGATTATTACTTTCCTTTTATTGTTAGTTTAATCTATTCCTCGGTTTTGATTTTATTTTCTTCACTTACTTCTCTATATAAATCTATCATTGGATGTTTGTGACCAATTTTGGCGCAAATGATGGCAACATTAGCTTTACCCTCGTCCTCTGCCTAAGAGGTCCTAGAAGCCTCTAATTCGATCGTCAAAGTATTAATAAATCTTTTATTCTGAGCCTCTTGGCTCTTTAACTTTTCAATTTCCACTGCACGCTCGAAAGATACTTTTGACTTCCTCTCCGAAGCTTTCATCCATTCACAGCACTGCTTGTGGATATCAATGACACGATCTATAGTCATTTTTGGACATCGTTTCGGCCCATCTTCAGATTAGGCAGGAAAAAAAAACCCTTCAAAGCATAGATTTGGAAACTCTTCTCGAAGTTGTGCTATGTTAGTAATTGGATCGATCATAGGCTCTTCGGTAGAGATTTCAACTTCAGTGCTTTCCTTGCCAAGCCTATGAGTAGCAACATGTACGCTATGGCAATGACGGTCATTAGGATGCTAAGAATGAGAAGGAATTAAAGGCCATGAAGGAACTGAAATAGGAGGGGGCCATAAAAGGAATTGAGAGGCAGATCCCAAAGATCAGTTGACGTATTGGAACCCTTTGGAGAAGGGCATATAGATCTTGATCGATGTTTATCTTGAAACGATTTATCCTTATAACCCTTATCCTGATGACCTCGGTCCTGACTGGAGTAATAACTAGAATCATAATACTCTCGACTGCCACCATGACAGTACAAGCTAGAGCGTGAAACAGAAGACTAGTGGTGTATATCTCGAAGGGAATCGAACATACTCCTTTTCTTCACCATCATTCCTGCAAAGGAAAACAAAATTTAATCAACTTTAAGCATTAAAGGGCGCAAGTTAAGCATAATGCAATGTTTAGGAGTGCAAGTGTGTGCAAGTGTCCTTGTGTTTTCCCCCGATAGACAAAATGCAAGAGCTTTGCTTACTGGAGTGCTTTCCCCTTTGGAAGTTGGAATTTTAGTGCCAGTTTTCGTGGGAGATTCCAACCCACCAACACTCACTTCATGGGGTGGAAAGTGTAAAAGTCATGCGGCATTAGCAGACTAGATAAAGAATTAAAGCGGTAGACTTAAATGCTATGATAGTTAAAAAGTGGATTCATCTTGAACAACCTTGAGTGACCGACAACTTGAGTTGATCAAAAAGACAACTTTTGGGAAATTTATAAACAAGTGTCTTCTCTTCATTTTATCAAGGGCAAAAAGCTGTGAGGTATGCGAGGATCTGACTGCAACTCCAAGACTAGATCCATCATCATCGCAACCAGCACATCGCCTTTATATCCTTCGACATCAGTGTCGATGAATTCCTGAGCACCCACAACCGAGGGCACGACGGGATTGATTCGATTACCCCTTCGACCGACTGTAGTCGGTGGTCTTACCTCTAGAGGTCGAGCAACTTTTGTTAGCCCTATGCCTGGGCCCTGTTCCATCAAACAAAAAGTAACAAGGCATTTGTCCGTGAGAAGATAATCGACGTCACTATCTTCAAGTGGTGCATTTTTAAGAGTTATGACCGCCTCCTCGTAAAGAGTTACCACCGGGTCTTATGACAGTGCCTGTTAAAAGAAATGCTTAGTCCAGAGTATAGCTTGGATATCAATTTTCCATGCTAATAAAAAAATGATGGATAACACTTACGTCTTTCCAACCATTTTCAAGAAAAACTGGAAGGACATCGAACAAAGAACTACTCACTTTTAAAAGCGCTTAATTTATTCCATGCACCAGTTAGAATCTAACACTTCTTTGCTGACTCAAGAAATTTAAACGAAAGACTCCTTTTCCGTCCTTCAAAGAGAATATTAATTGAATGTCATCAATGGTCGGAGGACGATGCAAAAATTGCAAAAACACCATATAAATACAACTGAGAAGAGCATAGCCGTTTGAAGGAAGCTGTACTGGAGCTTTCCTCAATAAAAGGAGAATTTCCTGCATATATGAGTTAAATGGAGAAATGCATCCGGCCCAGCACATGAATTTGTTGCATGTCATATTGAGACAACCCCTTCCTACTTGTCATCTTATTTCTTTTTTTTTTTTTTTTGAATGACACAATTTAGTTTTGGGCTAATTAGGGTTGCCTTCTTTTCTGACCAACTATTTTCTTATTGTTTTTTTTCCTTTTTTTTTTATTTTTTTTTATTTTCCCAAGATCCACTCCAATCAATATAAAAATATTGATATACTTCTTTGTAAAAACTATTTAATTATTCACATAGTTTTTATACCAGAGTATATTTTTATTTATATTTTTTGTTTTGAGTAACTCAGCCCATTTTTTAAACAAAATCAAACTGAGTCATTCACAACAAAAACAACCCAGATGATCCCTTCCATTTGAATCTCTGTGCCATTCATTTTACTAATTCCTACTTGTTTCCTTGTGTTTACCATTGGTGTATTAAATGAAATATGGGAACTAACCCATAGCATTTCAACTTACCCAAGGTTCTTTCCCAATGACTAAACTGGGGTTGTACATGTTCCTGTGCACTTGCTGACACATAATCATGCATAGCTGCAATTTGCTTCCCCTTAGTTCTTGAGTGGACTGATTTGTTTAGGTAAGACTCTGAAATTAATTAGTTGAAATCTACAAGTTTCACTTATACAAATAATTATCAAGCACATTTTTAATTCTGGGTTTACATTTCCTGTGCTTTTTTTTTTCTTTTCTGCCTATGGTTTTCCCTTACCTCATGATACCTGCAGTGACTAAATGAACAGGTTCTAGTTTTCTAAACAAGCTAATACATAGGTATATTAGTTCACATATGCTTCAGATCCCCTACCAATTCCTTACTTGATTCCTAAGAATTTGGTATGCTCACAGTTTATAACATAAAGCTAAAGGCCTTTATCATATTTTCTTTCACTGGAAATAATTTTCATTACAACATACTTCTTCCCAGTCATCCTTTACATAGTAGCCAAGTTTTTCTAGCACAATTTAAACATCATTACATAAAACTTTTCAACTGAAAATAGAACAGAAGAGCCATTCTCCTACAAAATCCTAGCTTAGTTAGTTTGCAATTTCTTCTAGCATCATATGTCTGCATCTTACTATTTAGCATCCTTTTCCCCTGCAACCATCTCATGGTCTGCTCCACAATGCAAGTGAAACACCCATTTGATGTAAGCAACAAACAGGTCAGATTGAAATCTGGTATGAGTAAATTCAATTGACAATACATAAGATTTATGAAATTGGTTCCACATCACCTTAATTTCAGAAGTTAGTTGTTTTACTCAAATTGTTAAACCACTTCCTCATGTACACATTTTTGTATCCTTACAATAAAGTGAATGAATTGTTAACTGCATGTATACGTGCTTAGACCAGTTTCTTAGCAGAAAATTCTTATTTCAAGAATTCATAGCAGCCTTCATGCAAATCACACAGGCATTTCATAACCATGAACAAGCAAAACCCCTATCATTTTGCTAAAGCATCAAAACTGGGTCTGCGTACCAGTACCCACCATACTCCTAGCATATTCACTTTTGCTTATAAGTTCATAACACTCTTAAGAGTCCAGTATCACATTCATAGTTGCACTGGTGCACATTGCCTGAAACTGCTGTTTGATTTCCAGTGCACTTCGATCTATTTGGACATAAACATGCCATGTGCAAACTTACACCCCATCCTTGATGCAAGCCAACCACCATGTCATACCCACTTCCCTCATATCCAACCTGATAGAGGTGACCCATGCCCTGAGTTTAATTACTAAATTCTTTCCTATAACCCCCTAACACCTATGCAGTGTCATGCCCCACACTGTTGTATCCCTAATCAATGCATACAAGCAGTTTTATACATCCATCAAACATTCAGTAACCCATATATTCAACCATCACTCACATTTGAAAGTCATTTCAAGTTAATTTCCTTCAGAGACAAACTTTTGGTTGAAGCATAACTCAGAGCATTTCCAAAATGGAATGCTACCAGGGTTCTCTAGTAATAAGGTTCTTGTAGTCATCCCATGCATTACAATGTATTTTCTTATTAACCTTATTTCCAGAGGGTACCCAAGGATGGATCAAGATTTAGCATGTGGAAATTCCACTGTATCTCAATCATCCCTTCAAATGCAAGTCATAAGCCAGAGGACCCCCTTCCCCTTACTGCCTTGCACCCTACTTTCTTACTGGTTTATGCTTAAACCAAAAACATTTTCTCAAACTTAAAATTCCACAAGTAAGTCAGTCATTATCATCCTATCATTAAATTGTCATGTATAATCAAGCATAATTTAAATAACAACAAGGCACTGCAAAACACAAAATCCAGAAACAACAGAAAATTGTCAACTAAAAATGCATATAAAACATCACAGAAATATTAAGATAAACTAAAGATTTAATGGCTGCCTTTCATAGGTCTTAATGCCTTGCCAAGTGATGGTTTACTCACCATGTTTCTTCTTCCTAGGTCTTGATTCAAGTTTGCCATTGTTTTCCTTAATTCTGTTGCTTACTTCCTTTTCTGTATTTTGATTTCTGGTCTTCCAATGTGCACCCGTAGGAGATGATGTGGTATATAGTGGAGTTGTTAAGGTTTTAAGGTTAGTTAGGTAATTTATTTTCATCAGAAATTCCATCATTATTCCCTAATCTCACCCAACAGTTTACCCTCTCCCTGCTATTTTCCTTTTTCCCTGTCTTAACCCTTTTTGGCAAAGTTCCTTCACACATTATATGCATGAATTCTTTGGCTCAGGCATTTCTTGTCTTTTCTGGACGTTATTCATGCATATAAGTTTATTTGAACGGCCAGGCTGGTGTGTGTGTTTCTGTTAAATACTGGGTACATGCATGTGTATTCCTATGTATTTATATATTCTCTACCCACACAAGCTACTGTGTTTGCACCTATGCTATGTAAGTTAGAGCTAAAAATCTTCCTCAGGTTGTTCATGCATTTCATTCAACTATGGTGCGTTCATACTCAATGGTCATGCACTAATTTATATTTTTATTTATTTATATTATTATTATTTTTTCCTTGCAAGATTCTTACTGAATTGCTTGCTCCAGTTTGTACACTGCAATAGTGTGCACATTCACCACTACATACATTCTCATTTTTACACAAGTATATATTTTTTTTTTGAAAATTATATTCATATATCTTTTATTAAAATAGAATTCAAATGACCTAAATTTTCTACATGCTTGATTAACTAGGGCTGTCACATACACCCCTTCTTTAAGAAATTGTGTCCCACAATTTAACACTTCTTGCTATGTAAATCAAGGGTCAAAATCAAACATAAATACACATTCTTAATTCAACCAAAACAAACAAGCACACACAACATTGGATGTCATGTTCAACTAAGTAAATTCAAGCATAAATATTAAAATACCTCTGCCTTAACTATCTGTTGCAAATAATTGAGGGTATTGGGCCTTTATCTTGTTTTCAACCTCCCATGTGCAGTCATTAGGGTCCAAACTCCACTGCACCTTTACCAGTTTAATTATTTTGTTTCTCAATCTCTTGTCTTCCTTAGCTGTAATGCCCACTGGCTTCTTCTCATACACCGGGTCTGGTCTAACTTCCACTTTACATGGTGGCTGAACTACTAAAGCTTCATCATGCACATATTTTCTCAATTGTGATACATGAAATACATTGTGTATCCCACTCATCTCTTCTGGCAATTTCAACTTGTAAGCCATCTTTCCTATCCTTGCAACAATCTCATATGGTCCTATATACCTTGGGGTTAGCTTCCCTGCCTTGCCAAATCTCAACACCTTCCTCATTGGTGAAACCTTTAAGTACACATATTCTCCTAACTCAAATTCAAGTGGCTTCCTTCTCCTATCTGCATATGATTTCATTCTGTCTTGTGCTGCCTTCATTCTCTGTCTGATCAATGTAACTTTAGCATTTGTCTCTTTCACATGATCTGGTCCCAACATTACCCTATCACCCACCTCTAACCATCAAGCAGGTGACAAACAAGGCCTTCCATACAGAGCCTCATAGGGTGCCATTCCTATACTACTCTGGTAGCTGTTATTGTAGGCAAATTCTGCCAAATGAAGGTAGTCTTCCCAATTCCCACCATGATCCAGCACACAAGCTCTAAGTAGATCCTCTAAGAATTTATTAACCACTTCTATTTGACCATCAGTTTGGGGATGGTAGGCTGTGCTCAAGCACAACTCAACCCCCATTGCCTGTTGAAAGCTACTCCAGAACTTAGATGTAAATATAGTATCTCTGTCACTAATAATTGTGGTAGGAACCCCATGTAACTTTACTATCTCTTTCATGAAGACTTGTGCTAGTTTTGGTGCATTTCTATCACTCTGTGATGATTTGGTTAATCTATCCACCACCACCCAAATGCTGTCATTTCCTCTCTTTGATCTTGGCAAGCCATCAATGAAATCCATTGATATGCTTTCCCATTTCCATCTTGGAACTTCCAAAGGTTGCAGCAGTCCACTGGGTCTTTGATACTCAGCCTTGACTTGTTGGCAAGTCATACATTTTGCCACATATTCACCCACACTTCTCTTCATTCCTTTCCACCAATAACTTCTTTTTAGGTCATGATACATTTTAGTGCCACCTGGATGTATGGTGTACTTTGATTTGTGATGGACATCCATGATCTTCCTCTTAAGTGCTTCTGTGTTAGGTACACATAACCTTCCTTTATATCTTACACATCCTTTTTCATCCAGTTCAAATTTGTCAATCTTTACACCATTTTTTAACAACTCCTTCTTCTCTCTCAAGAATGCATCAGTGTCTTATGACTGGTTTACTTCTTCCACTAAATCTGACTTTATTGTGATAAGACTGAGCTTACCATAGTGCTCCACATCTTTACCCACCTCCATTGCTTGTTCTCCCATGTATTCTATTTCTACATCTGTCAGTGTTAATAACCTTTTAAACTCCTCTATCATCAGTGTAGCCAACTTGGCATGTTGTCTACTTAATGCATCTGCCACTTTGTTTGCTTTTCCTGGTGTGTACATAATGTCCAAATCATAGGCAGCAAGAAATTCCACCCACCTATGTTGTCTCATATTTAAATCTTTTTGAGAAAATAAATACTTTAAAGCCTTGTGGTCAGTATAAAGTTCAAACTTTGCTCCTAACAGGTAGTGTCTCCAAAGCTTTAATGCATACACCACTGCTGCCAATTCCAAGTCATGTGTTGCGTACTTGGTTTCACTGGGTTTCAGTTGTCTTGATGCATAAGCTATTACTCTACCATCTTGCATAAGGACAGCTCCTATACCTGATCCACATGCATCAGTATATACCACTAAATTGTCATTGCCCTCTGGGATTTTCAGTACTGGTGCTTCCATCAATGCCTTCTTCAATTGGTTAAATGCCCCTTCACATTTCTCAGTCCACATAAAAGGTTGGTCTTTCCTTGTTAACTTGGTTAGTGGAATTGCCTTTTTAGCAAAATCCTTTATGAATCTCCTGTAGTATCCAGCCATGCCCATGAATGATCTGATTTCAGTGACATTGCTTGGTCTTTTCCATGCTTGCACTGCCATGACTTTACTTGGGTCTACGAAATTCCTTCTTGAGAAATTATGTGGCCCAAAATTTTTATTTCATTCTTCCAAAAAGAACATTTTGCAAACTTGGCTTTAAGGTTTTGTTGCCTTAGTCTACTCAGTACCATATGCAAATGCTTTTCATGTACATTATCTGTCTTGGAATACACTAGTATATCATCAATGAAAATCAACACAAATTTATCCAAATAATCTCTGAAAATTCTATTCATCAAATCTACAAAATAGGATGGTGCATTAGTCAAACCAAATGGCATTACTAAGTATTCATACAAGCCATACCTAGTATTGAAGGCTGTATATTTGATACTTTCTTCTTCTACTTTCATTTGGTGAAAACCAGTTGCTAAATCAAGCCTAGAAAATACTTTAGCACCATTTAGTTGATCAAAGAGATCATCAATCCTAGGTAGAGGGTATTTGTTTTTGATAGTGACTGAGTTCAGTTCCCTATAGTCTATGCACATTCTTAAGGAACCATCATGCTTCTTAACAAACACTACTGGTGATCCCCAATTTGAACTGCTAGGCCTAATAAAGCCTTTTTGTTCTAATTCCTCCAGTTGTTTCTTCAACTCACTCAGTTCTTTAGGACTCATCCTATTTGGTTTCTTGATGACAGGGCTTGTTCCTGGTTTTAAGTCTTATTTGAAATTCTACTGATCTGTTATGAGGGATGCCATTCACTTCACCAAACACATCAGGGTATTGGTTAACTATGGGTATCTTATTTAAACTCAGTTCAACTTCTCCACTGTTCAAGTTGAATATTTTTCCCATACCCCTATCCTTGGCTGCTTCATACATAACCACAACCCTCTTTCCATCAGGAAATTGTAGTGAAATGGTAGAATTTCCTAAGTTAATAATAGCACAAAAGCTTTTTAACCAATCCATTCCCAATATGATACCTGGCTTGGGGTAATTCAACACATATAATTCTGAGATAAAGGTGTGACCACCCATGCTTATTTCTACTTGCATGCATTTCATGTGGGTAATACAGGAACTACCTAAAGGACTATCAATATGCAATGGCTTATCAACAAGAATACAAGTTAGCCCTAATTTCTGAACTATATCATATGAAATAAAAGAGTGTGTGGCTCCTGTGTCAAAAACAACTGATATGGGTATGCCTTTAATAAATAATATACCTTCCACTTGGCTTGGTGCATCCCTTGCCTTGCCTTTTCCCTCAAGTACAGCCACCCTTGCCATCTCTGGACACTGCCTCTTCATGTGCCCCTCTTTTCCACAGTTGTAGCACCTAAGAACAGTTGACTTGGGTGCTTGGCATTTGGTTTTAATATGGCCTTCCTTTCCACAGTTATAACAGATCACTTTAGATTTCTTGTTGTCAGGGTTTGCCACTTTACTTCCTTCCTTGTTCATTGCTTCTCCCTTCTTCCTCTCATATGGATGTGCTCTATACTTTCCTTTCTTATTATTCGTGAAGTTCTTGAACTTTTCTCTGGCATTGTCATGTTGCTCAAATGACAGTGTCAAGTCCATAACTTGGTCAAATGTTCTATCTTTATATGGCAACATGGCTCTACTCAATCCAGCATTCAACCCTTGAATGTACCTAGCATTCCTTGATGTTTCATCTGGAATTAATACTGCCCCATATTTAGACAACCCTTCAAATTTCTGAGTGTATTCAGTAACACTCATAGATCCTTGTCTCAACTTGATAAATTCCTCAAGCAATGAAGCTTTTGTTGATGCTGGGACAAATCTGTCTTCTAACATCTCTTTGAACTAATTCCATGTGATTTCTTGTTCTTGCCTGCCTGCAATAATCACTTCCCACCAGTCCAAAGCTATGCCTTTCAGCTGTCTTGAAGCTATTTGCCTTCTTCTCTGATCATTTACTTGCATGTCTCCAAAGATCCTCTCCACTGTTCTTAACCATGACTGGACACCTATGGCATTTTCTGTGCCATCAAAGCTACTGCCTCCCAGATTTGTATATGTTTTAAGCAATTTGGACAGCTCCTCATATGGATTATCTGCCCTAGGTGCCATTCCATCCCTCAGTATTTGAACAAAATCTTGCATGTTAATCATTGGGGGACCAGCAGCCATTCTTGTTGCTTGCTCAGTAGTGTTAGAAGATTGACCATTTTCCCTTTCTCCTGTGGCCTGGGGATTGATTCTAACTCCTCTGGGTCTCTATTGAACATTTCTAATGTAGTTAGTTCTGATTCTTATTTACTACTTTGCTTTTTAAAAAAAAAAAAAAAACTAACAATGAACTTATTTATTTATAACAAGCAAAGTAACTCAAGCAAGCAGCAAACAATGCAAACAAGACATACAGATCCAAACAAGTATTTATTTTGGCTATGTATTTATTAACATAGCTCTGATACCAACTGAGACAACCCCTTCCTACTTGTCATCTTATTTCTTTTTTTTTTTTTTTGAATGACACAATTTAGTTTTGGGCTAATTAGGGTTGCCTTCTTTTCTGACCAACTATTTTCTTATTGTTTTTTTTCCTTTTTTTTATTTTTCTATTTTTTATTTTCCCAAGATCCACTCCAATCAATATAAAAATATTGATATACTTCTTTGTAAAAACTATTTGATTATTCACATAGTTTTTATACCAGAGTATATTTTTATTTATGTTTTTTGTTTTGAGTAACTCAACCCATTTTTTAAACAAAATCAAACTGAGTCATTCACAACAAAAACAACCCAGATGATCCCTTCCATTTGAATCTCTGCGCCATTCATTTTACTAATTCCTACTTGTTTCCTTGTGTTTACCATTGGTGTATTAAATGAAATATGGGAACTAACCCATAGCATTTCAACTTACCCAAGGTTCTTTCCCAATGACCAAACTGGGGTTGTACATGTTCCTGTGCACTTGCTGACACATAATCATGCATAGCTGCAATTTGCTTCCCCTTAGTTCTTAAGTGGACTGATTTGTTTAGGTAAGACTCTGAAATTAATTAGTTGAAATCTACAAGTTTCACTTATACAAATAATTATCAAGCACATTTTTAATTCTGGGTTTACATTTCCTGTGCTTTTTTTTTCTTTTCTGCCTATGGTTTTCCCTTACCTCATGATACCTGCAGTGACTAAATGAACAGGTTCTAGTTTTCTAAACAAGCTAATACATAGGTATATTAGTTCACATATGCTTCAGATCCCCTACCAATTCCTTACTTGATTCCTAAGAATTTGGTATGCTCACAGTTTATAACATAAAGCTAAAGGCCTTTATCATATTTTCTTTCACTGGAAATAATTTTCATTACAACATACTTCTTCCCAGTCATCCTTTACATAGTAGCCAAGTTTTTCTAGCACAATTTAAACATCATTACATAAAAATTTTCAACTGAAAATAGAACAGAAGAGCCATTCTCCTACAAAATCCTAGCTTAGTTAGTTTGCAATTTCTTCTAGCATCATATGTCTGCATCTTACTATTTAGCATCCTTTTCCCCTGCAACCATCTCATGGTCTGCTCCACAATGCAAGTGAAACACCCATTTGATGTAAGCAACAAACAGGTCAGATTGAAATCTGGTATGAGTAAATTCAATTGACAATACATAAGATTTATGAAATTGGTTCCACATCACCTTAATTTCAGAAGTTAGTTGTTTTACTCAAATTGTTAAACCACTTCCTCATGTACACATTTTTGTATCCTTACAATAAAGTGAATGAATGGTTAAATGCATGTATATGTGCTTAGACCAGTTTCTTAGCAGAAAATTCTTATTTCAAGAATTCATAGCAGCCTTCATGCAAATCACACAGGCATTTCATAACCATGAACAAGCAAAACCCCTATCATTTTGCTAAAGCATCAAAACTGGGTCTGCATACCAGTACCCACCATACTCCTAGCATATTCACTTTTGCTTATAAGTTCATAACACTCTTAAGAGTCCAGTATCACATTCATAGTTGCACTGGTGCACATTGCCTGGAACTGCTGTTTGATTTCCAGTGCACTTCGATCTATTTGGACATAAACATGCCATGTGCAAACTTACACCCCATCCTTGATGCAAGCCAACCACCATGTCATACCCACTTCCCTCATATCCAACCTGATAGAGGTGACCCATGCCCTGAGTTTAATTACTAAATTCTTTCCTATAACCCCCTAACACCTATGTAGTGTCATGCCCCACACTGTTGTATCCCTAATCAATGCATACAAGCAGTTTTATACATCCATCAAACATTCAGTAACCCATATATTCAACCATCACTCACATTTGAAAGTCATTTCAAGTTAATTTCCTTCAGAGACAAATTTTTGGTTGAAGCATAACTCAGAGCATTTCCAAAATGGAATGCTACCAGGGTTCTCTAGTAATAAGGTTCTTGTAGTCATCCCATGCATTATAATGTATTTTCTTATTAACCTTATTTCCAGAGGGTACCCAAGGATGGATCAAGATTTAGCATGTGGAAATTCCACTGTATCTCAATCATCCCTTCAAATGCAAGTCATAAGCCAGAGGACCCCCTTCCCCTTACTGCCTTGCACCCTACTTTTCTTATTGGTTTATGCTTAAACCAAAAACATTTTCTCAAACTTAAAATTCCACAAGTAAGTCAGTCATTATCATCCTATCATTAAATTGTCATGTATAATCAAGCATAATTTAAATAACAACAAGGCACTACAAAACACAAAATCCAGAAACAACAGAAAATTGTCAACTAAAAATGCATATAAAACATCACAGAAATATTAAGATAAACTAAAGATTTAATGGCTTCCTTTCATAGGTCTTAATGCCTTGCCAAGTGAGGGTTTACTCACCATGTTTCTTCTTCCTAGGTCTTGATTCAAGTTTGCCATTGTTTTCCTTAATTCTGTTGCTTACTTCCTTTTCTGTATTTTGATTTCTGGTCTTCCAATGTGCACCCGTAGGAGATGATGTGGTATATAGTGGAGTTGTTAGGGTTTTAAGGTTAGTTAGGTAATTTATTTTCATCAGAAATTCCATCATTATTCCCTAATCTCACCCAACAGTTTACCCTCTCCCTGCCATTTTCCTTTTTCCCTGTCTTAACCCTTTTTGGCAAAGTTCCTTCACACATTATATGCATGAATTCTTTGGCTCAGGCATTTCTTGTCTTTTCTGGACGTTATTCATGCATATAAGTTTATTTGAACGGCCAGGCTGGTGTGTGTG
Organism: Allium cepa; assembly: GCA_030765085.1. Classification (NCBI taxonomy): domain Eukaryota; kingdom Viridiplantae; phylum Streptophyta; class Magnoliopsida; order Asparagales; family Amaryllidaceae; genus Allium; species Allium cepa. The sequence goes on along the minus strand of CM060941.1, from coordinate 950,778,823 downwards.
TTTCTGTTAAATACTGGGTATGCATGTGTATTCCTATGTATTTATATATTCTCTACCCACACAAGCTACTGTGTTTGCACCTATGCTATGTAAGTTAGAGCTAAAAATCTTCCTCAGGTTGTTCATGCATTTCATTCAACTATGGTGCGTTCATACTCAATGGTCATGCACTAATTTATATTTTTATTTATTTATATTATTATTATTTTTTCCTTGCAAGATTCTTACTGAATTGCTTGCTCCAGTTTGTACACTGCAATAGTGTGCACATTCACCACTACATACATTCTCATTTTTACACAAGTATATATTTTTTTTTGAAAATTATATTCATATATCTTTTATTAAAATAGAATTCAAATGACCTAAATTTTCTACATGCTTGATTAACTAGGGCTGTCACACATATACCCTTTTGGAGGTTTATTAGCCCTATCATCATGTGTTAGAACTAGTACATCGTCAAATGGAATTCCATGCCTTATGCAGATTCGACGAAGAGCATCCTCCTTGATTTTAGAGGCTATAGAATAAACATGGTCCTCTAGGATAACCGCATCCTCCAGAGTGTCGGGAGTAGGATCAACAACTTCTGCTGAAAGAATGGTAACTACAAAGAATAAATCAAAATATGGGCCTGGGCTCTCCGGTTGTTCTAAAAGATGGCTAGAAGACGGACTATTAGACTCGGTTGTGGAGTTTGATTCCATGCTAGATTATCCTGCTGAGAAGATGGTCCAGCAGACACGACCGTGAGGTGCTCGAAACACCTGGGACCCATTGCTATTTGACTCGGTAAAAATCATCAGCAGATAAAGTAACCTTCACCCCCCGATGCAGAGTGAGTGCCAGTGTCATGTGGTGAAGTGTTATGCAATGCAGTGTCATAAATTATGCAAATTTAAAAGCGGAAAAGACGACGAGGCTAGGAGGTTCGACTAGAGAGATCGTCATGACTGACGATCTCAACTATTTCTCTACATCATAAGGGAACAATTCAACTATGGTTTCATGATCGACTGTCAGAACATAGGAGATCGATTTTTATGTTTGAGTCACAGATGAGCTTCAACGGAGTTGTCAAAAACATTTGTTCATGTCAAAGTTCAAGTATCATATAATTCTGAATGTGCAATTCAAGCGATATGCAAGTTTGAATGTCCATTTAAGTATGCAAGGCCGAAGCTCATCATTTAGTCCAAGTTCACTTGTTTAAGTTCCATTTTTAAAGTTCATTTGCTGAAAACTGATCGTTCCCCAAACAAGACTGGTCATTTATGATAAACACTCCTATTGATAGTTTACTCCCTCACTTTATTTGATCGTTCATTTATAACGTTCACACCGATTGTTCGACCTAGAATTTCCACCCAATCGTTTTTTCATCGCTATCATGTTGATCGTTTAAACAAGTCACCCTCTCCAAAAATTCCTCAAGTCCATAACTATGGTTGATCATTTGTAAACGATCATTCCACATTGAAACGACCACTCCACAACTTTGTCTTCCCTAAAAAAGATCGGTTAAAGTCGCTGTCTCCTTCAACCTCACTTCCTCCAACCAACTTAAAACCCATCTATCCCATGATTCAAAACAAACACCACCAAATTAATGAAACCCGAAATCTCATGTTCAAATCACAATACGATTCCAAGGATCAACCTACGTAAGTCTAGATTTGAAGGATGGGATCGATACAAACTTGATTTTCCATGAGATCTGAAGCAACATGTAATAACCCTAATTTTGACTAGCATTATTAATGACATTTGGTTAGATAAATTAAATTAAATAATATAGATGGTTATAGGATTGAGATTTGTAAATTAACAAGGGGTCATGCCTTAATAAATATAAGCAAAAAGAAATTAAAATTAAGTAAGTAGGAGGTGTATGATAATAGTAAAGTAGGAATAGTCTCTATTCTTTTACTCTAAACCCTTCTACACTTCATTTCTTATTCATTTCAACAATTACAAACAAAACTAAAACCCCCAAAGAGCTCGATCGACCACTATTAAGAGGAAACAAAAGAAGATAAGCTAGAAATCAAGTAGAAAGCTTGAAGAAATTAAGCAAAGAGAAAATCTCAACCTTCTTAACATTAACCTAAGGTGAATAATTTGATTTACATCTCACTCTTGATAGTAATTTCAGTTATAAGGGTTGATCCATATTATTTTGCAAATAAATGCCATTTTTGGTTGCTTATATGGATATATATGCTTGTTGATTATTTATATTGTTATATCAAGATTTATAATAAGTTTAGATTTGAAAATCCATCAAATAACGTCCAAATGACTTGAATATTTGATACATGGTCACAAATATTATTTTAGAAGTAAGATTGAAGTTTCATAATATTCTAAGTTATTGTGGATTTATTATGAATTTTGCATGAAAGAAAATAGTTAAAACTAGGTTTAAATCATATTGATTTTGGGTCTAAAATTTAAATATGTTAGAAACCATATTAAAAATGAATTATGGTGATTTTTGGGAAATTTTCCTAAATATTTTACTATGTTTATAAAATTAGTTAAGCTAAGGAACTTAAATGCTTTATATGTTTTATCAAAGAGAAGGGCTTATTTGTCAGATGTTTTAAATTGATAATTTATGAATTTGACAGCATTTTTAGAAAAGGATTTTTGATAAAGAAATGGCAACCAATTACATTTTGAGAAATAAGGCAATTTAGGCAAAAATAAATTTCTTTTAAAGGCCAAAAATCAGTTTTTCTTGGATTTACTACTTTGCCACTTCCATATACTAGCTTTCGACACCATAACTCCGCTAGAGAACCCATTCAAAGCCAAAGCACTGGGTACCAAGCAATTGATACGTGGTGCATTGGAGAAAAGCGAAAGGTATGGTTTCGAAACCTTTCTTTTGAAGGGGTAGAAGCTACTCTTATTAGCTTTAAGTTAGTTCTATTTATAAACGATGCTTTCGAAGGGGTTGTATTAGCTTTCGAATCAATCAACTTAAAAGGAGCTTTCGAAAGAGTTGCCACCTTTTTTTAGAAGAAGCTTTCAAAATGGTAGCCGCTTTGAACCCATTTGAAACCCATGCTACTGCATTCTTACTTTTTGGACTAGCTAAGGCCGCTTTTCTATATAGTCTTAAAACAATGGTTTCGAAAGAGTGCTTTTGCCTTCTTACTGTGAACCTACCTTCTTAGTGCTTTTGAAAAAGTCCTGTAGCTGTTTTTAAAATGGTTTCAGAGGTAATGGTTTCGAAAGGGTGGGTTTCGAAACTATCTTCTTTATTTTACTTGGGATAAATGATTTCAAAAGTAATGCTTTCTCCTTTGTTCTTTTATGAACCTTAGTTATATTAAATATTAAACCCAAAAAGTTACAAAAGATGTGATTTTAAATGGTTTCGAAGCAATGTTTTCACAAACCTTTACTTGAACCCAATGCTTTCGAAAGGTATGTAATAAGTGTTTCGAAGAGGCGATCCCAACATTTTCGAAAGGTATATCTAAGTTTCGGATGATAGGTTTAATTAGTTTTGAAGAGGATGTCTAAGGTTTTGAGTAAAGCATTCGAAATGTTATTTTCAATGATTTCGAAAGGTATCGTTTAAGGTTTCAAAACAAGGGTTTCGAAGGTTTTACCTTGGCATCATGGCCTAAAGTCTTTTAAGTTAAAAAGGGTTTTAACTTACTTTGAAGGGACAGATAATCCAATTGATTAGATTTTGACAACATTGTTTGTGTAAAGTATAAATCATGCCATAAGTGTTTTGAATAGAAACAAAGTATATGATTTCCTTGTTTTATAAAGATACGATTTCAGGGGCAAATAATTTGTAAAGATTATTTAAAAGGGAATAAAATTCTAACAGGGTAGTTAACCCTAAGTATAAAAGAGGAAAATGAAACATTAATAGGGTAGTTGACCCTAAGTTTATGACTTAGATATTAGAATGACTAGATGGAACTAGTGTAAAGTCGCCTCGTACACATTAGCTATTAGCGCCTATCTAAAATAAGTCCAAAATTCCGATGTGTAGGGCTTTGTTACAAGTGGTGCTAAAATAAGGTTAAACATAAAAGGTAATATACAGAGTAAAGATAGGGTATTAGTGAGCCATAAAACCATTAGGTTCATTTGACCCTAGAAAAAGAAAATTAAGGGTAGTTAGCCTAGTATTGTGTCTAATAGAAGTTGGATTATTGATTATGTTTGGTAGGCCCAGGTCACCTAGTTAGCCAGGTAAAACTATAGTGTGGTCACATGGTTTATTAATTTTCTGATTTTTATGCATGTATGTATTTTCTATTATTGTTATAATCAGTTTGATTGTAGGATTCTTATTTGCAAAAGATATGTTTTTAAAAAGATATTAGTGAGGGGAAACCCATTCTGCTAAGCGACATGGGATCACTTAATATCAGTAAATCGAGATGTAATAGTATTACCAGGCTTTATGTCAGAGTCGAAGTTCATGTTTTCCCCTTAAACTCTCGAATGCTCAAAACTAGTTTAAGTAGATTGAGAGTTAAGGTTTTTTAAGTTTAGTAGGTTGGACGAATAAGCTTCCGAAGACGTATAGGTGGTAAAGTTAGCTGTGTAGGAGTTATTTAGTTTTATTTCCACTGTGATGTATTTATGACTAATATGTCTATTTAGCACTCTGATCATCCAAGGGGCATCTTCGTATGTCGCTATTGGCGTAATTTGTAATAATAGTATATGATCGAAACCAAGGAATTGTTTTAAGATTATGTAATTGAATATGGAATATTGGTTTGCAATGTAATCAGAAAAGTTGTTTTTGAAATCTGTGATTTTATTTCATATTTTTGTGCTTCTGACATTATGGATACCATTAACCTTACTATATTTTGTCATCGAAAGTTAATACTATGGATAACTCCAGCATCTGTAGTGCTTAGCTTCGGGCCTCAAAGTAGGGGAAGTTACACAACAACAATGGATAAAAGGGGAAAGATGATCTACTAGATCTTGAATGGAGAAAAGGTGATTCTTGGTTGGAGAATCCAGATCGCTGATAGGGACGGTGAAGTAAAAAAAGAGGAGCATTTGTCTTCTTTGTTTCGAGGTCAAAACGATGTGAAATAGGAAAGGTGAAGAGGATGACTATGTGTAATGCTTATATATGAAGATGTGGGCCGATCCATTGAAGCCCAAGATTGGAACCGATCGTTCCTTGAGTACAATTGTTATGATTGTTTTTACACCGATCATTTAAAATGTTTATTCTAAACAATCTGGATTTGATTTTGTTCAATAAACGATCGGTCATGGTTGTTTATTGAAAAATCAAAACCAAAAACAGCTTATAAACTGGACAATTGCCCATGAAAGTTCAATCTTGATCAGGGTTTAGGTATAAAGACATGTATATGCTAGTGTACGTTCCAAAATTCAATTTTTTTGTAATCGACAAGAATTAAATTCTCACCTTAGATCGACCAGAGAAAAGTTAAAACCAAAGTATTGGAGCTTGACAATAATTGGAAATAAAATAAGGAAATCATCGGCAAGCCACGATCCAACATTTATACTGTTGAAAATTGACCAATAGTAAAAACGAACAGAGGGAGACACGACTCTCAGCAAAAAGTGACTCAATGGAAGGGTGATGACCATTCGGTAAACTGGATGGAATCCTTTATGATGATTGAAGCCTGTGACTTTTCAAAGCACATCATGTTTGAACAAGACATAGTTTGGGGGGAAATGTTATCCGCCCTTTTGGCAAGGCCGTGATACCGTAGATTTCGTTAAGAACGATTAGTCACCAACCTTGAGAATCATCTATATACAGTATTATGGGCAATGGTTGAACATATTTGGACCTAGTCCCATCAAGGTGTAATCGGTATGAAGCAACAAGGAAAGTCCTATAAGGTTACTTTTCAAATTTGAAGCCAATCGGAGCTCGTACCCTCGTGTTAGGGACAAATGAAGAATTTATATGGATTTATCTAGAAAGAACCATAAAATAACATAAATCGACGAAGATCGATCCATATCAATAAAATCTATAAAGCCAATGCACTTGAAACCTTCAAAGAATCAATATATTAAAGGGTGAAGCCCGTAAAAACGATCGCATGACAAAACTCCCAAATCGTGGAAAAAGAGGCCAATCGTTATTGGAAGAGACCGATCGTTATTGAAACAATCGTACAAATCGCCAAACAATCCATATTCAATGAAGGTTGGAGATATCTCACAAACGATATGTCGAAATTGCACAAAATTTGAAGAACAAGTAATTTACATCATGAAGAGCCTACATTTTTGATCGTATAATAGATTTCAGAAAAACTATAGCTCAGAATGACAACATATTCTGGGAGGAAGGCCTAAAGGCCTATAGGACCACCCACGACTGATCGCACATTGATTGGAGCCAAAAATAACGATTAGCCCCGATCGTTATTTTTGTAGAATTTAGACCACCGAACATTCTGTTAGTCCCTACGGATTTGGAGACTCTTCTACCGAATTTCCATCAAGATATTTCGTCATCTAAACCCATAAATACCAGCTTCATTCTTCATTTGAGGGACATTTATGTTGCTAATTGCTTTATACTCTTTTGTAGCTAAAGATTTTCATCTGACCCCTAATGTACTCGGTTTTTAAAGCGATTAACAAAGCAATCTGTTCAAAATGGATGTAGGCAAACAACACCGAACTACTATAAATCGTTATGTGCATGTTATTCTTTCAATTGACTGCTATTTCTTTGTTATTATCCTCTGTTTTCATTTTATAGTATTCATTTATTTCTCTTCAAAACTTATATTAGGTGTATGTTCCTATTTTTGGTGCAAACAATGGAAAACAATGCAAGAACTACTAGAAAAAAAACCCTTACACAAAAATCTTCCAAGCTCACCGAGGGGGATGAAGCTCACCAATGGAGCATAAGCAAAGGAAAACTCAATATGACTCCATAGGGAAGGAAAGAAAATCAAGAAGTTGAAGCAGTAAAATTCTCTCCTAAATCCTTGGAAAATAATAAAGCTAAAGAAAATCATCAAGAAAAATCAGAGAAGTCTAATGAGCAGTCTGTAAGTTCTATCTCTAAATAGTACAAGGCTGATAGGAGCAGTTATCACGACGATGGGTATTACTTAAAGGACATGGCTGAAAAGATGGCAAAAGATATGCTTAACCTTAAGGAGAAAAGGACCCATGATGCTAAAATCAATAATAACATCTAGGAAGGCCCATTCACAGATAGGATTGTGTCCACAAGAATTCCATTTGACATATAAATACCATCCTTGAAATACAATGGGACTACTGACACAGATGATCACCTAATGGCATTCGAAAGTCAAATGGACCTTTATAACGCCTCGGATGCTACACATTATCGACTCTTTCCTACAAATGGGCAGTAACTATGTGGTATAAGCACTATTGGGAGTAGACTATATACTCTTGGGAGCAATTCTCTTATGAATTCTTAGCACAATATTGTATTTGAAGAGATTCCATAATTAACTTCAGTGTTTTGGCTAACGTCAAACAAAGACCATGAGAGTTGTTAAGTGAGTATCTTAAGAGATTCAATGAAAGTCACTAATGGCAAAGGATATGACTGACAAAGATGAATTAATAGCAGTACATTCAGGATTAATTGAGCAAACACCTTTCTGGTGGGAGCTTTATGTTCATGGATGTTGAGATCTACAAGACTTTTATTTTCAAGCTAAGTTCATCAATATGGATGAAATGTATCAAAACAAGAAGAAGTCCCAAATGAAGAAAGAAACATGAAAATCTGGCTTTAATCACCATAGTAAGTAAAAAAATACAGGAAGAAAAGGCCAATTATGTTGCCTTGAACAAGCCTATGACTTCGCTACAGCAAAAAAAGGTAACTTTCCAACTTCTTACAAAGATAGGAACAACCCTAAGTCGAGTAAAGATGGAGATTAATGTGCCTATCATAAAGCAAATAGGCATAAGAAGGATGAGTGCCGTGCATTGCATGGATAATTCGAAGCATGATCCGTTTTGGGCATTTGAAAGAGTTCGTCAAAAATAATCAAAAAACCACACGCCCTAATAAAGGAAATCAAAGGTTCCCGAACAACACTGCAAACTTCGAAGAAAATGATGCTCAACCAGATTTCATTCCACCCATCAATCGAATTGATGTAATTCATGCAGTCCCATAGTTGGTCGGAAACAAAAAAGGGGGCTAGGAACCAATATATCAGAAAAGTAAGAGATGGAATTCTCTCTACTTAATAAGAACCATCGCTCCAGAATCCCAGATTTCAAATCCAGATGCATAATATAACCATAACCCCATAGGAACTAAGAAGGTTTCGGCGTCCACGCAATGACCTACTTATGATCACAGCACAAATCAAACTTTATGTGGTGTCTAAAATCCTCGTGGATATTGGAAGTGCAGTGGATATTATTTTCAAGCATGCCTTTGATCAGATGACAATTCCAAAAGATAAGCTAGATCCAGGCTCTGAAACTATCTTTGGGTTTACTAACAAAGGATCAACTCCAATAGGACAGATAAACTTCTAGTATAGATGGGAATTCTGCCGTACTCCAGGACCTTCGAGACCTTATTTTTCATTATGAACCCGCCTTTTTGCTAAAATTCTTCTTTAGGAGGCTAGCTTTTAATGAGGTTAATTCTTTTGTCTCACCAAAATATCTGATGGTGAAGTTCTTGACCAAGAGTGAAGAGGGAACAGTGAGGGAAGAGAAATTCAGCTCTCGAGAATTGTACTTTGCCAACCTTGGTTAATGCAAACAAGATAGTCTTTCTTACTATGACTCAAAAAAATTACTTGATTATAATTGAGACAAAAAATCCCTTGGATGGAGGTCCTTCAAGCCAATCGTCCAAGGAAATAGCACAGGCCATTGAAAAACCCAAGCATGGGTTAAGGACACCTAACTTCTCTAAAAGGAATTTAAAGAGGAAAGAAACAAATCTAAGAGAAGAAGAAATAGATGAGGAAGAAATTGTAACTGATTTAGACTGTAGAAGTGAACAAGAAAGAATGAAGCCCATCGAGGATTTCGAAGAAATAGGCTTAGATCCAACCAACCCAAAAAAGACAGTAAAAATAGGGAAAGAGCTTAATGACAAACTTGAAGAAGAATTGGTTCAATTTCTTTTGCCCAACAAAGATATGCTTGGCTAGAACCATTTCGACAAGGTTGGAATAGATCTGACCATCATGAGCCATGCTTTGAATGTATACCGAATACCATGCCCATTAGAAAAAAGATTAAACTTTTTGACAAAGTTCAATCCAACACCTTAAAGAAGAAGTCAAGAGATTACTCGAAAATGTGTTCATCAAACAAGTACTTTATCCAAAATGGTTGGCCGATCCAATACTAGTCAGGAAGTCTAACTGGAAGGAGGACTGTGTTGACTATACTAACTTGGATAAAGCACGCCCAAAGACCTTTATTCCTTTCCTAGAATAGACTAGTTGGTTGATGTAACAATTGAACATAGACTCTTGTCTTTCATGTATGCATATTCCGGATACAATTAGATTCCAATGTTCAAGCCAGATGAGGAATACACAAGCTTCAATAGATTGGGCAACATATTGCTACCAAGTAGTTCCACTCAGATTAAAGAATTCTGGAGCCACCTACCAAATTAAACAGAATGTTTAGGGAACAGATCGGTCATAACATGGAAGTAAATATGGATGATATGCCAGTCAAATCTCAAGAAGAAAGTGACTATTTAAGCGATCTTGAGGAAATGTTTGGAGTATTGCGAATATATCTGATCTCGACTCACATAAATATTCTTTTGGGATCCACTCTAGTAAGTTTCTTTGGTACATTGTTAGTGCTCAGAGAATAGAAGCAAACCCTAATTAAGCCAAGCTATTAAAGACATATCAGAGCCCAAAATAAGTAAAGATATGATGAGCTTAAATGGAGGAGTAGAAGGATTGAATAGATTCATTTCCAAGACCACCAACAAATGCATCCCATTCTTCGATGTAATTTAGAAATAGAAAAACTTTGAATTGGGAGAGGATCGTTGAAAAGTTTTTAAGGAGCTTAAAGATCATCTGGAGAAGCCATCAAGTTTATCCAGTCCCATAGAAGGAGAAAACCTTTATCTACATATGGTAGTTTCTGAATACGTAATTATTTCTGTTCTAATAAGAAAAGAAAAGGGAAATCAACTCCCAATATATTATACAACTAGAAGGCTTAAAAGTGTAGATACCAGATATCCGTTCATAAAAACCTATCTGTATGGGAAATTCGCTGCTAAAAGATCCCGCCCAGTGTCCCCCTCTTTCCCCAGCCGCCTTCCGACTCGCGGGTGTATCCAATAAAAACTTACATGATGTTTAATGCTTATAGCACAAAAATTAAGTGCTTACTTTTAGGCATGCTAGATTAAGGACCTGATCAACTTTCCACTCAAAACAATTTTTAGTAAACCCTAAGCTTCGAGAAGATTAGTAAAATGGAGATAATGCTTAGCCAATATGATATCAAATTTCTACCACGAGTAGCAAATAATGGACAAGCACTAGTAGATTTTGTTAAAGAATATACATGATTAATCAAAGAGCAATTAGAAAAGAAAAAGAATCTAAAGCCTAAGTGGCAATTGTTTGTAGATGAAGTTACATATGAAAAAAGAATTCGAAATGGAAATAATTTAAATTAACGTTTAGTAATTAATCACCTGAGCGCATAAGCTGACTTGTCATAGGGACCGGTCGAGCCCTAAGGGTCGACCAGTGCTCCATGGGCGGTTGACCGGTCATCTTTAGGCATCTGCAATAAACCTAGCAGCTGCAACGGCTCGGATTTAATATTTTAAATCGTATAATTGTGACTGATTCTAGTGCATATAAATTTTGGCCTAACCCTCTCTTCTATTCTCATATTTTTCAGAAGGTAGTAGTGAAGATCTGTCGTTTCTTCTTCTCTACTTTCTTTCTAAATTAAAAAAATAAGATATTTATATCTATATTCATAGAAATTGGAGTAGAATAGAAATCTAATAAAAAAAGAGAACAGAGGAGAATCAACTATAGGAATGTTTGAGGTAATTTATATGTATTTATATATTTGTATCTATTTTCTCTTCCAATCCCAAATCCCTTCTTATATCTATAATTGTAATATATGTTATACCCTTTCAATATATATTTCTTGGATTAAAAAGGATTTGGAGATGAATTTAAGATTCTACTTTAGATATGAAAATTTAGATCAATTTTAAAAGATGAGTGAAAAGATTTATATATTTTTTATGATTTTAAATCTATTTTGTTGGCATATGTTTGATTTTTATGCCTACATCAAATTTATTTGTGGATTGTAGGTTTAAATAAGTATATTCCAACATATTCTTATTTTAGACTTAATTTGAAATATATATACACTAGATCTAGAAACGAGATCACAAGATTTTAGAATTTGAATGTTGTATATTTTTATTTTAGATCTGTATTTGGGTGTAAAACAGGATTTTCGGATTATTGCCCAAATTTGTGTTAAATTGTAGACTTTCCATAGTTTAGTTCACGGGAAGAACATCCATTTGATTTTTATAAATTTATTTAATTTTTCCACTTTTGATTTGACCCGTGATTTAACAAGAAAGAAAACAAAATAGAAAGAGATGCATAAAGTACATATTTATTCTCTATACTTTACATTGTTTATTCCAAATAAAATGAAATTATCCATTCCTTTTAATTTCAAAGTAGTAAATATTTTCTTTTGTATTAAAACCAATTTATGTAAATCATTGTGGAAAACCTTCCTAAGGAATTTAATTCTAGCAAATTAAATATAAAAAACATATTCTAGTTACATATTTATGACTAAAATATATTTGGATAAGAATAATTAATTTATACATATGTGTTGCATTAATAAAGGAAAACATCATTTATGCGTGCGTTATTTATGCGTAACGTTCGTTAGTTATTATTATACTTAGGGAAGCAAATAGGTAGAATTTGGAAATGTAGCAATTCCTATTAATGGGCAATAAATTAGGAATTTCCAATAGTTAATATGAAATAAAGGATTGTAACTCTAACTAATGGGCAATAAATGGATAGGACTGGATTAGGGGTCATAATTGGTTAATTAAAGAATATAACTCCAACTAATGGGCAATTAATAAGGGCAAATGAATAAAAAGGAACTGACAAAAATAGAATAGATATAAAAGGTTACTAATTTGAAATTAGTAATCATACATAAATGTCGTCGGAAATGTCCATTAAGATTTTATGAAAAATTGACATTTATGAGCATAAAATGGGGATTTATAGGCAGATAAGTATATAAAGTAAACCTTTTTGCCTTAAATAAAAAGGGAATTGGTAAGCTAAGTCCAATCTCTACCTAAGATAAAATAAGTAAAGACTTAAGATGGTTAATTGGACTTAGTAGGTTAGTGATGCGAGGTCAGGATAGTCACTCGTAGGAAGACTGCCCTTAACTTTGAGCACTATCAGTAGTTGGGGGCACTTACTATTAATGTGAGATACAACTGATCCTAGGATCCATGACGACGTGAGTGATTGGGACTGCTTTCTTTATTGAAAAGTATTAAATGGTCAAATTTGGAATTAGAAGCGTTGAGGGATATTCTCATAAGGGTTCGCTTTTGGCTTGAGGTATTAAGTGGTTGTAGGGTCCGCCTCGCTTCTAAAAGTGAGTGTTAAGTAGCCTAGTGAGATTCCAAATAATAAGGATGTCTCTAAAAGTGTTTGCTTCAGTGATGAGGTACTAAGTGGCTATTTTAGGGCCCGCCTCCCTACCGAAAGAGGTAACCTAATAAGATTCCATATTTATAATTAAGAGTGACAATGGATATCTCGAGAAGGGTTCGCTTTAGGTTTGAGATATTAAATAACTGATCTATGGGTTTAGCCCTCTTCTAAAAAGAAACATTAAGTGACCTAGTGGGATTTCAAGCGATGTCAGCTAGATAGTGCAAGTGAGAGTCCGCATTAGGGTTAGGTATTAAATTACAAAGGCCTACCTTTAAATAGGTGTTAAATGGTCAGGGGTCTTCCTAGTTCTTATTAATGAGGTATTAAGTGGCTTTGGTACATTCATTCACATTGCTAAGGCCGTAATAAATATGACACCAGTAAGGAGTCTGCTTGAGGATAGGTATTAAGTAACGTAGGAATTCCTATTATAGGTATTAAATGGTTAAAAGTCTGCATAGTCCTTTCAAAGGTATTAAATGGCTCGAGTACTGTCTCATACATGACTACGATTTTATTGGCGATAGACCCAGTAATAGTTGGAAATTAAATGTCGAAAACATTAAATACTGGTTAGAGGTCTTTGTAGCTAAGACCCATCAACTATTGGCAACATCGTCAAAACCCCACCTTAGGAATATGTCTTAAATGATGGGGTCTACTCTGATTGACGTATTAAATGGTGCAGTCTGTCTATTTCTCTTTTAAAAGTATTTTGTGATGATTATAGAAGCCTGCTTTACATTTAGAAGTATTATGTGGCAAATGGGTTTGGAAGTATTAGGTGGTTGATAAGAGTTTATTGGTATTTTGTACCTTGGAAAGAGGTAAGTAACTAATCGTGTGTGCAATGCAAGGTTAGATTAGAATTGCTAACCTTAATGGACATGATAATTAAATGGAAACAAATCGGATAAATTTATATTATGGACATTTTATAGATTTTTCAATTACTAGAACATTATTATGACCCCCTCCTCATTACAACCCACAAGATAGATTTAGAGGAACGGGTCACTGGAGCTGGATGTGTTTTGTTGTTGGAGGCGTCTTTTTTCTCTCATGCTCGATGCTGATGTGACAATCTGTTATCCAAGGAATATCATCAATTCTACGATAATAGTCATAGTTACTATTATTATCCTATTATTGTTTCCACTATAAGTTTAGATTTCTATCAATCTCTAATAATGCTCATGCTTATTTGCAGGTACCAAATCCAACGATCTATGCTTTGATGGTCTTGGGTTTTGATTTATTTTCAAAATTGTACCCATTAAGGTGTAGGTGACCTATTAAGGTGTAGGTTGTTACATTAAGGCTTGTAGTGCTTTGTCCAGGCCACCTTGGACGAGACAAAAGGCTTGCTCCGATCTCCCTCTAGGAAATGCTTTGACCAGGCCCTAGTGGCAAGATCAAAGGCTTTTTTTGCCCTTACTACCATCTTAGGTATTGATTTCGTCCTTTTCTTTTACTACCTTTCCTTCATTTGATTAACCATTCCGTAGATATGCTTATCTCATTTTCTTCATTTGTCCATTATAGGGAAGTAAGGCCTTAAATGTTCGATGTTTCAAGTTCTCGCTATTACGTTGCCATCAGGTCAACATAATCAATAAATCCAAGGTGGAATTATTTATGACTAATAAGAGGACCCTCCCAATTTGGTCCAAGTGGTCTGTCTGACTAATTTTTGGTATTTTCCATAATTTTTCGGAGTACTAATTCTCTTTTTGAAATGATCTTCCTTTTTACTTTCGTATTATGATACCTGATATCCTTTGTTGACATCCGACCGTTCATATGGCCTCTTCATCCCTTAACTTATTGATTAAATCCAAGGTTCTTTCCTCAATTCTTGGTCAGGATCAAATGCATATGCGATTCTTTGATAAGATGGAACCTCAACTTCAGTTGGAAGTATTGTTTCATATCCATATCTAGAAAAAGGAGTATGTCCCGTCGCAATCTTAGTAGAAGTTCTAAATGCCCAAAGCACTAGCAGTAGTTCTTCCTCCCAATTTCCTTCTGCTTTGTCTTGTCGTTTCTTAAAATAGTTTTGTTAGTAGCTTCAATGACTTCATTAGCCTTAGGATGAGCTATGGATGAAAAACTTTTGATTATTCTATTCCTTTTGCAAAATTTGGTGAATTCTTCACTATTAAATTGAGTTCCATTATCAGATATTATCATATATGGTATTCCAAATTATATGACTATGTTTTTAATCACAAACTTTAACATTTTTGCTGATGTTATGTTTGGTAATGGTTCGGCCTCTACCTATTTTATGAAATAATTTATGGTCGCTACTGCAAACTTAACCCTACATTTAATATAGGCAATGGTAAAATTAAATCGATTCCCTATACATCAAAGGGCCACGGGCTTGAAATTGGATTAAATTCACTTGAGGACATACATGGAATTATTGATAGTTTTTTACACTTCTCACACCTCTTTACATGATTTACTGCATCATTGCTCATTTGGGGTTAATAAAGACCTTGCCTCATGACCTATTTGGCTAATTTTATTCCATTAGCATGGTCTCCACAGAAACCTTCATGGGCTTAGGTTAGTAATCTTGCACCATTTTCCACATTAACACATCTTGGGTAAGGGAGCACGTATCGTTTTTTAGAGTATTCCATCCATCATAATAAAAGTTGGCTTGGTGCATTATCTTTCTAGCTTCCTATTTAACCTTTACTAGTTTTCCTTCTACCAAATACATAATAATGAGTGACACCCAGTTGTTTTCGTATTGACTATTAGTTTCTACATGAATGGTTCCTTCTTGGTATTCTTCATTGCTATATCTCGATTCATTAATTTTCCTTGTCTGCTTGTATAAGATCTAGGGATCAAGTCAATACCATGACTTCATTCTTAGATTTAGGGATCATTTCCCGGATACTGTTTTTTTTTTTTGAAAACCTACTGTCACGATTCGATTTTCTGGTGCTCCTTGTAAGCTAGCTAGTTTTTCCAAAGAGACAGTTTGAGAATTTTTCGCTCTAGGGACTTGGTGTATGGAAAAGTCTTAAAATTGTGCTAACATCTTTAGTATCTTTTTAACATAAAGGATCAACTTGACATCTTTCGTTTGATATGCACGATTTAACTTATTAACCATCAACCAAGAATCACTGAAAACCTCTATTCTTGAGATTTTTAACTAAAGGGCAAGGTAAATCTCACCACCATTGATTCCTAGTCAGCCACATTATTGGCAGTAGGAAAACCTAACTTTATAGCATAATGCAGTCGATGTCCATCAGAAGTAGCGATTACGTATCTTACACATGTTCCTTATTCATTTGATGCTCTATCAATAAACAATTTCCATTTAGGCTTCAGATCATTTTCCTTTTCAAATTGTTCTTTAATGAATCACATGCATTACGAAATCGGCCAGAGCCTGTCCTTTAATTGCCACCTGTGGTTAGAACTCAATATCATACTGTCTAAG
This sequence comes from Allium cepa, assembly GCA_030765085.1. Taxonomy (NCBI): domain Eukaryota; kingdom Viridiplantae; phylum Streptophyta; class Magnoliopsida; order Asparagales; family Amaryllidaceae; genus Allium; species Allium cepa. The sequence continues at coordinate 950,762,575 of CM060941.1, read as the reverse complement.
CTCAATTCCATATTTTAGCAGCATTCTTGATGTCTTAATTTACTAAAAACTTGTTTTACTGGAAAATTGGTTAAGATCTTGATTGGTTTTTCTTGAAAGTATGACCTTAGTTTTCTAGCGGTAAAGATCAGGCAGTGTGCCAAAATTTTTATAACTAGACACCTTTTCTCTGCGTCTTTGAGCCTTTTGCCTGTATAATGCACTAGAAGTTGGGTTTTACTTTCTTCTCTTACCAAAACTGAACTTACCCCATGTTCTAATACCGCCATGGAGAGATACAAATTTCTCTCGCTCTACAGAGCTAGATAAGATTGAAGTTTTTTCAAGATTATTTTTCAACTCTTCAAAGGCCCTTTGGCAATCCACTCCGCATTCAAAAAAAATTCTTCTTCTTGATCACATCAAAGAAACGGATGCACTTATCAATGCCTTTAGAAATGAATCTATTCAAAGCTGCCACTCTTCCGTTTAAGTTTATTACGTCTTTTCTTGTCATCGATTCCACCATGTCCTTAATCGCTTTAATACGGTCAAGATGGCTTCTATTCCTCTAGCACTGACAATATATCCCAAGAATTTCCCAGATCGTGTCCCGAAGGACCACTTTAATGGATTTAATTTCATTTTGTATCTTCTTAACACACCAAACGTCTCGTCAAGGTTCTTCAGTGATTACTTTCTTGTTGGGATTTTACTAGCGTAACATCCATAAATAACTCCATGTTTCGTCCGATTTGTTTCTTAAACACTCTATTTACTATTCTTTGATACGTAGCCCAGCATTCTTAAGTCCGGAAGGCATCACTTTGTAGCACTTGATTCACTAGTTCGTTATAAAACATGTATGCTCTTCATGTGGTTTAAACATTGGAATTTGGTTGTACTTTGAGTACACATCCATAAAGGATAATAGTTAGTGTCTACTTGTGGCATCAACCAGTTGATCTATTCGAGGCAAAGGGTAATAATCTTTAGGGCATACCTTATTCAATTCAGTATAGTAGACGCATGTTCCCCATTATCCATTAGACTTTTTGACCAGCACGAGATGGGTTAACCATTTCGAGTAGAAAAATTCTTTAATGAATCCATTTTCGAGTAGTCATTTGACTACTTCTTTCAACGCATTAGCTTGAACCATATCGAACTGCCTTTTCTTTTTTCGAATAGGAGATATTTGGATATGTATTCAAGGCATTGCTTATGATTGCTGGACCTATTTCGATCATGTTTGAGTAGGTCCAAGCAAATACATTCTTGTTAGATAGAAGAAACTGAATAAGTTCGCCTCTGAGCTTATTGTTTATCTCTTTTCTGATTTTCACTGTTTTTGTTGGATCAAGCGAATCCATGCCTACCTCTTCTAGGTCTTTGGTTTGCTTTATCCTTTCCTACTCATCTCTCTAATCTAGTTTAGTAATAATTTCTTCACCATCTATTTCACTTTTTACCAAGTTCACATCTTTTCGTTTTATTTTCCTTTTAGCAAAGTTGAATTTTCTTAGTACAGTCTCGGTTTCTTAGATGTTTTTATTTTCTTGTTTGTTTTGAATAGCTAATCTGAAGGGCTGCTGTCCAAGGGCTTTTCAGTTCAAGTTTTTCTCAATTCATTTTTCTCTAAGTCATAACAAGAAACACTGTCTCCCTTAAATTGCTCAAATGTAGCGAAATGCAGTTCGAAAGAGTTAAACTGCTCCCCTTTATTGTTCCCCAACCACTCTTAATCAGGAATTTCACCAATAGAGATCTTGATGAAGCAAACGGATCTATTTCATCTAGGATTGGTCTCCTAAAGCAAGAATTGTAGTAGGAAGGTTGGTCTACTATTACGAACTGAATTTTGAAAGTTCTGGAATGCAATGGAATTACCATCTGCACTAGGAGCTTGATTTGTCTTATTGGAGTAGAGCCTTTGTAGTTGAAACCAAAGATAGGTTCAAATCTTGGTTCTAATTTCTCTTTTGGAATTCCCATTTGATCGAAAGCATGCTTAAAAATGACATTCACTACACTCCCGATATCCATCAAGATTTTTGGCATCACTAAGATCCCAATTTGTGAAGTTATCATCAGTGGATCATTATGCGGGTGACGGACCCCTCTCAATTCTTATGGTGATATTCATAAGTTGGCCATCTTATGCTTATAATTACAATTTTTAAGCAGTGGTTCCCCTAAGATGGAGAAGACTTCATCTCTTGCTTCTTTGATGTACCCGCTCTTGGCCCTGTTTCTATTTCCACCTAGATGAGGGCCTCTGTGGATAACGTTTATGAGGTTAGTTGGTGGAATAAAGTCCCGCTGAGAGTCGTTTTCCATAAAATTTACAGTGTTGTTGAGGGCCTCTGATTACTTTCTACTGGGTGAGACGGATTCTGATTACCTTTGATGAATTCTTTTAAAAATCCTAATCTGATCATGTTTTGGAGATTTTTTTCGGCTAAGACATGGCATTCATCTTGTGTATGTTTCCCTTATGGTAAGTAGAATAGTCTCCTCCCTTCTTTGGTTCAGGATGGTTTCTTGCCTTGTAAGAAGTAGGGAAGTTTCCCCCATCCTTGGCCATATTGAAAATAAAGGTGATTGGTTTGTTCAAAGCTATATAATTGGATTTTAGGATCTCCTCCCTTCTACCCTCAAGCTTTTCATCCCATCTTGGCTTCCTTTTGGGGTGATCGAACCTAGAACTTACTGCCTCCTTCTTTAGATGGGACTTTTCCTCAGCATGATGCATTTCATCCATACGGATGTATTTGTTGGATTGAAAATAAAAACCTTGAAGGTCTCTACACCCATAGAGGTAAAGCTCCTTCCAAAAAGGAGTTCTCAATCAATTCTGAGTGTACTGTCATTAACTTTTCTCTATTTGTTATGTTCCCTGCTTTTAGTACCTCCATGTTGAATCTTCTTAATTATTCACCAAGCGGCTCTTCTAGTCTCTACTTAACATTGGCCAGCACACTAGAATCGATAGTAGGGTCCCTTGCATATATATAACCGTGTTAAGAATTCATAAGAGAACTGCTTTCAGGAATAAATAATTTTCTTCCTGTAATGTCTATACCACTTGACAGCAACTCCTCGAAAAGTGGTCAGGAAGAGCCTATAGAAAACGGCCATGGAAGCATTGTAAAGGTCCATTTGGCTCTCAAAGGCTAGAAGATGATCATTGGGATCGGTGGTCCCATTATAGCTTAGTGATGGAACTTGATATATGGTGAAATTTGGACACATGTTATTCTTTCTATAAAGAGTGCTTCACAAAAATTGTTGTTGACCTTAGGATCAAGGGTCCTCTTTCCTTTGATATCAAGCATGTCCTTAGCCATTCTATCCGCTACATGTCTTAAGTAAGCCTCATTATCGTGATAATCATATCTATAAGGAATGTATTCCTTATGTGAGATTGAGCTTCCCTATTGTTCGTTAGACCTTTCCGCTGACTCGTCATAGTGATCTTCTTTAACCATCTTATCTACTAGCGATGTTGGAGAGAATACTGCAGCTCCAATCTTTTGGATTCTTCATTTCTATGGGATCATAGTGAATTTTCTTTTAACATTTCTTTTGAGCATGGCAGTATCTAAATTTCTCCTTGGAGATTCGACCTCTTCCCCTTTAGTGAGCCTTGTGGCTTTGTAAAAGGACCTTTTCTAGTAATTCTTGCATCGCCTGCATTTGTTGCGTTAAATCTTTGATTTTGGCCTCACTATTGGTTTGCTTCTAGTTTTAAAGGTTGACCAGATCCATAGTTTCTCGATTAAAGCTGGAGTGACATTGTCTCTAATGTTGTTTGTTGTACTATCTCTTTATTTGGAACATTATTTCTTTTGGCTCTCACTATTTTCCTAGAATAAAACTTCAAGCAATTAATTTCAAGGTAAAGTCCTAATGACATGGAGGCTCGAGCACTCCTTTTAGCATTAAATTGTTAAGCCAAAATTTGGAATAACACTCATGACGGCATGCCCACCAAAAATTGATCTAACACCCCTGATGTTATTTAGAGTGACATTACTTTGGTAGGTTATTAGGGTATCATTTGACCAAAGATTTCGCTCATGAAAGACTTAGTGCAATATGATGTTATTTGAAATGGTCCTATAATGCCATAAACTTTTGATATGGAAGTGTTTCAAAGTTCATGTCACATGTTTAAGGGTAAAATAGGCAAGTTATGTGCATATGCAATAGTCCTTTAATTATTCATTAACGAGTAAGATGGGCAATCCACATATACCATAATCCATAGTTCATATGCTAGAAAGGCAAAATAGTCATTTGCAAGTTAAACACTAATTTAGGAAAGGGCTTAAATAGTCTTGCTCAAGATAAGGGCTTAAAGTCAAGTCCAAATCCAAAAATTAGTCATATGCATGTCCATGTTCAATAGTAGTCAATTTTGCACAATCAAGGTAAACAGGCTATGCAAAGTCATTTATCTACGTCCTTGTTCATAGGTTTCAAAATTTACAAATCAATTTTTGATTTTTCCCTAGTCCAATTTAGGGTTATAGCTCCATGATTTTAAGAAGGAAAAAAAGAAATTATTCACCCCCTTTATGTTGCCATGGCGTTCGTATTTATAGAGGTAGGCGGCCTAGTTGCCGCGTGTCCTTCGGCGTTCTTGACTTTCAGCATCATTCTTTGTATTGATAATATGTGACAACTTTTTGTTCATTATCGATATCAGATAACCTTTCGTATATTGTTTATATGCAGCAGCCTTCCATGCGCCTTGAAGTTTAAAATCCTTCATAAGTGTTAACATTCGCATTTGTCTTTGCATTTATGATACATGACATATGTCAATTATAGTTATTCAATATCATCCACACTTGTTAAAGTTCAGCATTCTTTGCCACTTGTAAGGGTTCGATATCTGTTACGAACCCGACACTCCCCTTTGTGTATATATATTTGGCACTCTTCATTTGCTTCATGCTTTACAACATTAGGTTGTAGAGGTCTAATATTACTTGAACTGTTGAGATTCACTATCTTCTTATTGCTAGGTGCTCGATGCTTCTTCCAATATTGTTCAACATCATTTGTCATCGACCTTTATTGAACTTCATAGCTTTTGGGGATCCAGCGTCACTCCTCAAGCTTTTTAAACGTTCAACATCACTTTGGGAGTCGACATCTTTATTAAATGTTCGACATCCGTATATTTGGTAACATTCTCCATTGTTACAGCTCGACATCCCACTTGCCGCTGCAAAAAGGGTGTTATCTTTAATTATATAAGTTCTAGATGTTTGACATTAATGAGTTCGATGACTTTAATTTGATATTGTCTTTTTGAAGGTGCTTTTATGTTTATAAGTTAGATATCCCTTCTTGTCTTCAAATTCAACATTCCAGTGGCATGCATCTTTTAGCTATGTTATTAGCTTGAAAGCTTAATGTGTAATAATAGATCACTTATTACTTTGACATGCACTTATAGACATGACATGTTTTCTCTAAATGTTCAACATACGTATTTGTAGTAACATTATCTTCCAGTGCTTCCATGTTTATTCCTCTTAGAAAATCAACATTAGTAAAAGAAACATCAAATGTATACCAACTCATCAACATTAGTAACACAAACATCAATGGTCTAATCAACCATAACCACTACTAAATACCCATCGCCTTGTAGAATAGTGGTAAAATATTGCATGCTTAATCAGAATGTGATTTTGTCATCATGCAACTAACATATATGATAACTACATCAATAATCAACTGCATATTATACGATTACTATCTGAAGAATATATTTCCAAACTTTATTCTCATGGTGTAAAATCATTCTTCTATTGTTTATTATAAAAGCATCTTTGTTTATTACATATTAAACAATAATAATTCTTTAAAACATGATAATAAACTTCCAAAATTCTTTAATAATTCGTACACTTCAAAACATCGTATTTTAAAGAAAATAGTAGTTTACATCAAATTACTTTTCACAAAAATAATATTATTACTTTATGTTAAAACTATGTTACATTAAAACCACTTTGATACTTTTCAAAACCAACTCATCGCTGTTTATCTCAATAATAACAATACTTTGCATCATACTTCAAAATTCATTTTATCGTCGTTTGTCTTAAAATAGTAATAATATAACCCAAAACACATCTGTAAAAACATATTTTTAATATTATTATTGTTTCAAAAATATCTTTTATTTTATTACCCAAATAATAATAACAACAACAACAAACACAACTTCCATAAACACCATAGGATGGGAATATGTTTATAATAATGCACAACATTGAAAAGATGGAATACTGGTTATGTAGGATAAAAAACAATGGGAAGTTTTGTACCTTGATAAAAATGAAGAATACATCGCATGTTACCTACAGAATTATGGCTTTTGTCTATTGGGTGATGTACAACTAAGAAAATGGGGAGAAAACCCTTTGGTATTACTTAAAAAATCATATGAGTAATATCAATTTTCCATGGGTGGTGGTAGTGATTTCAACATAATACTGTGTTATCATAATTGAATTAACACTAGAGTTTATAGCATAACCATCGACGTTGATTTTTGGATTATATCACAACGCCCAACCTCTTTCAACCATAATGTATGTGTGATTATTAGGGATAGGACCAATATGTCAATTGATAGCAAAATAGACAGGCTATTCATCAACAAGGAATGCCATCACTAATTCCCTCTATCTCTACCTATTTTCCTAATCACTCAACTAGTCATCACACTTGCATAATTTTCAATTTTCAAGTCCAGTCACAAGACTAGAAAAATCCCCCTTTATAATTTTATAATTATGGCATTATAAATCTACTTATATGGACTTAGTGGAAGCTGGTTGGAACTTCGATTGCTTTGGTAAACCAATTTTCCAATTACTCTTAAAACTTAACAAAAACCAAAGCTGGCTTAGAAAAACTGAGTAAGAGGTCTGGGTTAAAAGAAAATTCTACTGATACTTTAAGAAAAGAACTCGATGTGACATACTCTCCAACCAATTGATGATTTAGCTTTGAGTCGGGAGACAAAATAGGGATCAATTTTGGTATTGTTACATTGACAAGCTACTGAGTACATCCAACAATAAAAAATGAAGTGGCTGACTCAAGGAGATATAGCAACTTATATCTTTCATGCAAACGTGTCAATACAATAAGTAGGACTATTTCTCAAACAATGATGCATATGGATTGACTAAAGTCGAATGAAAAACTCAATAGGGAAGCCATTCATTTTTCCTCTAATTTATTCAACACTTCTAATTTAAAGTTTAATTTTTCTCATATTATTTGTAAGAAAATTCTTTTAGAAAATGCCAGAAATTCTTTAGATAGGCCTTCTGATATGGAGGAAGTAAAAGCGACAGTATTTCAATGAAACAACATGGCTCATCAGGACCTGATGGTTTTAATTCCAAATTCTATAAAACTCCATTGAGAAACTATTAAAGTTGATGTTCACCAAGCAATGTTGGGCATTCAGCAGTCTCGTAAAATAATAAAAGAGGTAAATCGTACCTTTATTTGCTTAATCTTAAAAAAGTAGACTCATGGACTCTCTCAAACTATACTTTGGTTACTTTATGCAATATTCTTTACAAAATTTTGGCTAATATAATATGCAATAGCATGAAACAAGATTTAAATAATTTAATCTTAACAAAACAAAATGCTTTCATCCTTGGTATACTCATTAAAATAAATTATTTTCTTGCATATGAAATGGTGCGAGGCTTCATTAGAAAGATTTTTAATAATCTTTGTTTGAAAGTAGACTTACATAAAGCTTATGACAAAATAAGTTGGAAATGCATATACCATACGCTTTTATGTATGGGATTTTTGCAAAATTCACAAGTATGGTATATAAAGGTATTTCCACTACTATAATTTATATTCTAATCGATGGAAACCCTATAGGATATTTTAGTTTTAATATAGGTATAAGACAGAGGGGCCCCTTGTCTCCATACCACTTTGCAATTGCTAACGAGCTTTTTTCAAATTTTGTAGACATGGTTTTTATGAAGGAAAATTAACCCCTGTTCTTTCTACTGAACCAATCTTCACACATTTCTCGATGCTGATGACATTTTAGTATTCACCAAAGCAAACACTACAAGTACAAAAAGCATTACTAAGGTTATTTAAATTTATCAAAGAGTTGGGTTTGAAATGAATGAACAAAAAACCACATTGTTTTCTATAAAGGGGCTAAAAATCAAAAACTGATTAAAAACATTATGAAGGTCCAACTAAGGAATCTCCTGATCACTTAATTGGGAATTCCCTTATCTTACAATAAACTAAAATTAAGAGATTTTGGAGGGTTATTAGATGAAATATACCAAAAATGAAACAATTGGAAAAATAGCTAAATGTGGCCGACAGAATTAAATTTACAAAAACATTGATTTCTCTTCTAATCATGTTTTTGATTTTATTTTTTCAACTACTAGCTTCTATCATAAGCAAAATAAATTCAATTGGTTCCAACTTTGTTTAAAAAATAAACATCACAATATGAGCTGTAAGGACATGTGCTGACCTAAATCAAAGAGGGTTTAGAGTTAAAGAGATTAGAAGATGTTTGGCGCAGGGGCGGAGCCACATTAAGGCCAGCTAGAGCCAAGGCCCTACCTCAAAAATTGGAAAACAAGCACAAAAAAGCATAATTGACCAAGTTGCCCCGGCTGAAATCATTTTATTGCCCTGGATGAACTATTTTATAATAAGAATACATATATTGATATATATACATAGGCGATATGGGTACATAGCCGATGTGGGATTAAAATTAGGCCCTAGCTGAGCTCCAAAGCTAGCTCCGCCACTGGTTAGGCGGGTGGTATCCCTTAAACTTACTTGGTGATACTTGCAAAAAGATTGTTTGTGGACTCGGTGGATGAAAAATAGATATTGCAAAAATAGAAGTATTTAGACTATTCTAGAAAATAGTAATGCAACTTACACATGAAGAATTCTCCTTAAAACATTATCGTGAGCAAGAAACTTCATGGAGAGGAAAATTGGAAATGAAGACAACACGAGTATATGGTTTGATCCTTGGATCAATGGCTAGTTAATGAAAGATTTGTTGGGGTGACAGGCGATTATAATCATTAGAGGCCCAAACTGTCTAGTTGCTCTCTCACCTCCAATGAACACTGGAGAGTGGACAATTCCAACTTGTCTCATCATATTTCCCAACAAATATTTAACATCTCACTTAATCAAAATCAAATTGAGGATTTTTGATTTTAGAACCCACAAAGTAATGGTCAGTTTTTTTCATTCTGGAATTGTGTTAAAGACAGATACAATGAACTAGACTGGTGCAGTCATATTTGAAACAATGCATGCTCTCCCAAATGTCAATGTATGCATTATTAGCAAAATCTATTAACGTAACACCACAAATAAGTTTTCAAATAGAATTCCAAATAGATTAAACATGCAAATTATGTAAGCAGGAAAATGAATCTTGAGATCATCTTTTTCAATTATGGTTATTCCTACTCTCTTTGGAGGAATATTGGAGACAAATTACGAATTACAAAACAACAACTGTAACATTGACAGTATTTTTATAGAGGATTTAAAGAATAACACTGGCAATAAATCCTGCAATAAACTAATGGACATAGCATATCACATCTCCGATCTAACATGTTTGGGTAGAGCATAACACATGAACATTTCAATTTATTGACATTCCTTCTCACATCAGATCAAAACTAATAATTTTCAATTGTAAGAGATTGTTAAAACACGTAGGTATTAAGACTGAAGAGATTAAGAAAAAAGAACTTATCTTCAAACAGTTCGAATATGAAATACTTGGATCTATCGAAGATGAAGGTAGTAGGTACCACACTATGATGGCAAGTAAAAGCCAACCATCCCTATTTTGACTTAACTTAGTCAATTCTGGTATAAAGTAATCGTGCAACGGATCTAAGGATTTTCAAAATGTTTTGATCTTGTTTTTAACAATTATAGAATTAGTGGTTTTTCTTCCTCACCATGCCAAGTGGAATTTTCATCAAGTAAATAAATGTTTACTAAACCTTACCTACAATAAAGGTAGTGGCAATTGTGCATGATGTGGACGCAAAGATTTCCTTATTGCCGGTATTGATAGCGTTGTGGCTTCGGTTTTTGAACTTTGATTATTGGTTTCGCTTTTGTTTTGCGAATGTATTAGAGATATATTATGGTTTTAAACTATGCCTGCAGTACATCACCGTACCATTGTTTACTCCCAAAGACTCTGAACTTATAATCCTTTTCATTTGCAAATAAAGTACAAGTTTCCAAAAAAAAACCAGTAGAATCAATTATATTGTCGTTTACTCAAAATAATATAATTCTATAAAAAGCTATGTTATTATTTATGAAATCTTACTTTATTTGTAAATAATAAACTCCCGAATTTCATTTCAAAATAGATATTTCATTATTATTCTTGAATTTTCCTAACGAACTTATAAATAATAACCTTATTAATTTCTTACTTTAGTTTCGATAAAATTTATTAAATCACTATTATTTGAAAATGTCAAATCGCCAAATAACTTAGTTTTTTAACTAAATTTTCAATTATTACACAATTTCATATTTTATATTTTAAAATATGCATTTTATATTTTTAACGAATATGCATTTTATATTTTAAAAGTTAATTAACTAAATAAATACATCATAACAATGCACTTATGATTCAATAATTTTGGGATATGACTCTTAAGGATATTTTACACACCTGTTATTTTTTTTGAATTTCTAATTGACCATTTTGACTCTAAAAACCTTGTTTGGAATATGATTTTTAATGGTAGTTGAACTAGGGTCTCAAATAAATTTTATTGCTTCAGGATGATAGTTTCACTTTTTGTAGAGTGGTCATAGTAGAAAAACGGACGTACGATTAGGAAGTTACGTCTAGTTTGCCTTTAGACACTTGCTGGCTAGTATTAGTGTGTAATTAATTAAACCCATAATTAGGCCTATTAGCCTAGTTCAAGATTACTATATATAGATCGTTATAGGGGTCAAAATAAAACTTTTCCCTCTCTCCCAAATCAGATCTAAATTCCCATTAACCTAGATTCATTTAAAATCACATAAATTATTCACTAAATCTAATTAAATCAATAATTAGAGAGAAGATCATCAAATAGAGACGAGAGATCATCATTTTCGTTGAATTGCGTTGCTTTCTATCGCTATTCACATTGGATCTACACTCAAATTTGTTGAATTTGATAATTAGTGAGCGGTTTATGCCCTCTCACTATCCTATGCATGTTTATGGTAGAATTATAGGTTTTAACATGATTTTTGGCCTTAAAACCTTTTCTAACTTGAATTACATATTTTCGAATGTTTGTAACCTAAACTGGTGAATTTTGGAAATGGTTTTCAATTATGATTTAACAATTCTCCTTATTTCATATTCATATTTGCATGCAATATGTGGATCTAGATTAGAATTGGTTTGTTTATCACATTTTTGTTTATTGCTTGTTGAAATGGATGTACATCCATTTTATTCTATAGTTGTACGTTGTGCTTTGATGTTGTTTGCTAGTGTTTTGGATGTTTAGGAAGGTAGGCTAGAGAATTTGTAAAGTCAGAAGTAAATATGGTCAGAATTGGATGAAGCTCGAAGGGTTAGCTCTGGAGTATGGAAGAAGCCAGTTGCTCAAATCGCAGGTCCAAACTGTTTAAGGAGACAAGTCAGTACCCACTATTTTATGTCTGTATCGATTTGTTTGTGTTGCTCGAGTAGGTTGGTAGTTTTAGGGTCCTATAGAGCATGGTTAGTAGAGGTGGAATGTGGTAAGGTGCAGGATATTGGCTAAGTGTTGGATACTATACCGACTTAACTCTTAGAATTTGAAGATGAATGCTTTCATATAGGACCGTGTTGTTTTAATGGATAGGTCGGTGTTCAAAGTGCTTGGGAATGGAACACTAGAAGTAAGGAAGGAGAGTTAGCTAATAATTGGCTATGCAAACAAGTTGGTACTGACTTGTTAATGTCCGTACCGAGTTTTTTTGGTGAGTCCAGTGAATGTGAAACTTCTAGGAAATGAAGTTTCTATAGACCGTGTTGGAGGTTTTGACTCATTTGCATCGAGATTGGATGGCTATGTAATAGCATGATAAAGGTTATGTAACTTCTATTTTTGACTCGTGAAGGCAGTAGGTATTGAAGATAATGACTAGATAAAGGAGGAAGCCACATATGGGAAACGTGAAGGGTTCCTAAACAATGGAAACAGGATTGAGCAAAGGAAGTGCTCAGATTTGGATGAAGCAAAGGAGGGCTCAGATGTTTTTGCTAAGGAATTGTTGAAAACTCGAAGGGTTTTTTATACTTAAAGTAGGGGTATTATAAGTAGGGAGGCCCATGGATCATTGGAGTGGATCTGAATGCCCTAGACCAATGGCTTTGGGCTACAAGACATATCGAGCTTTGTGCGGCATGATACGAGAGCACATAGAAAACTAGGATTTCCATCAATCCATGGTCGTAAGGAGGCCATAGAATTTAGCATACATTCCGAGCATTTGGAGTGCTAGTGGTGATTGCTTAATGGATGCTATGGTTGCTTTAGTTGCTTTCTAGGCTATCGCTTGGGGATATAATTAAAAGTAGGTACTGAAGATAGGGGTATCTGGACACACACCATTTTAATCTGTTTAGTACCTTTATGTTATTATAGAGTAGCATATTATTATTATGAGCTAACTCTTTGGTTGTAGGGATAGGTCAGGTATGATTCATGTACCTCTGTTCCTACTATATTTACATATATAGTATTTTAAGATTCATTTACCACTCACACTAGACTGTTGTCCGAACTTAGGTTTTATGCTTTGCCTCTTGGATACTCTAAAATAAGTAGAGTAGATAGTAAGTCTAGGTGATGTAGTAGATGTTTGGAGGACAAGCTGGATGGGCCTATCTCGTATTACATACTTATATGGATTTATATGCTTATTCCACTGAGAGCCTTAGCAGCGACTGCTTATCTGCCTGTTATGAGACAGTTGTTGAGTTTAATTTTGTCGTATAAACTCTATTACATTTGATGTATAACTTTGTGGATCTATTACTCTAATGATTTGTTTACATAGTTATTACTATCTCTCCAATTATAACTGTGAAATTATATTTTGTCCATGTGATGTAAGATATATGACAGGTATGTGTTGTTTTTGTTTTCTTTTCAATCCTGATGATTGTCTTATATCTGATGGGCACGATAACAACACATTATTAAGTTATTATTTGTGTCGGTAGTATAGGGCGGTTGTTACATTTTGCATCAATGCATTGGTTATGTGATTAACCTGAGTTTTGATATTATGATCCAATACAGATAAGGAAGAAGTTATCACCTTAGAGTGGACATAGAGTGTATATATACGAGAGAGTGCATATTGTTATTCATTTTGGTTATCAAAACTATGTAGTAATAAATTATATAATATAAGTCGCATGCACATGAGCACCATAGATACGGTTTTCTTTATGAGAGACTGATCATTCTTATTATAGATAAGAATGAGCCGGCATACAAGGAATGCTGTGGAGAATTCTACTTGAGGAGTTGAAGAAGCAAAAGGGTTAGGAGCTAATACACCTGACTTTTATGTTATGTTTAATTTTGTGATGGCAATGATGATGAGGAATGTTCAAGCCGTTGCTCTTGGTGTGGTGGTTGGAGGAGGTGCTTACGTGCAAGCGCCTAGGGCTGATTAAGGTAAGCAAGGACTATTCTACTCTAGGAGGAAAACCATTTTATCGGATGAAATTAACTATAGAAGTGAAAGATTAGATTAATACTTATGAGTGCATCATCGATGATATGAAGTGGATGACACTATGAAGAGAAAGACGGCTTCTAGATAACTTCAGGGGCGGGCCATGAATATGTGGAACGCCGTTACAGTTGCTGTGCCTGAAGATTAGTTCAATTGGGACTAGTCTAAGGCAAGGTTTGAGGAGAAGTTTATTCTAACTACTAAGAAGTTGGTATTGTCTAGGAAGATTACCGGTCTTAAGCAAAGGGAGATGTCATACCCTGAATATATTGCAAAGTTTGATGCTTTGTCGAAGTATAGGATGTCACTCATCGACATTCCATTGAGGAAAAATGATATGTTCATGATCGGTCTGGATGATTACCTTAGAGAGAAGTTGGTATTGATGAGCCATTTGAGAAGTTTGTTAAAAAGCTCTCCACTGCAGGAATTTATATCCATAGTCTAAGATGTTTGTTGTTTCTATTAAGGAAGAAGAACTGAAACTACAGCAAGATAGTGTGGACAAGAAGAAATGGAACGGAAAGAGGAAACAGTCCCATGGAAACAATTCCCAAAAGATGGGCAAATGGAAATCCACTTACTATAGGTGAAATGAGAAGGGTCACTTGATTAAGGATTGCAAAGTGAGTGAGAATAAGAAATGGTACAATTGTGATAAGCCTGGAAATTGAAGAAGGACCGTCCAGAATCGGTGAAGGATAAGTAGGTTGTGAAGGCATACGCTTTGGATGCTGTTCCGACTTCATCAAGTGCTCCCTCGACAAAAGATTAGGGAAAGGGATTCATTGTTTAAGGTATATTTTCCACTCGGGATGTTTCCATTCATGTTTTTTTTGATATCGGGGCTTCACCTCATTCATATCTAGTAACTTATCAAACATATTGGGATTGAGACCCAATATAATAGACCAACCTTTGATTGCGATGAACCCTGTTGGAGGCTCTACTAGCCTTTGCATGGTTTTTTGTAGCCTAGTGCTATCGAGTCATGGATGCTCATTTGTTTATGATTGCTTAGTTTTGAATTTCATTAGGTTTGGGATTATCTTCAGAATGGATTGGCTTAGGAAGAATGTAGATATGTGGGTAGCGAAAAATTATTAATGATAATCGAGCATGTGGATGGATGGATGATAATATTTGGTTGCCTACCAAAAGATGTGGTGATGGTTTGCTTTCTATATTAGCTTGAGGTTCCACGAAAGGTGTTGTCATCTATGTCTATCGCTAGAGAGTATCTGGATGTTTTTGAGGAAGCGGCCAGATTGCTGCCGTTTAAAGAGATTAAGTTTTGGATAGACTTAGTGAAGGAAGCAAGTGTAGGATCGATTTCACCCTAGACGGGGGAGGGGGGGGGGGGTGAATAGGGTGATAGTGTAAATTATTAAAATTAATCGCGGAAGCTTATAAATTAATTTCAATTCAGATCACAGAATAGCAGCACAGATATCGCAGAATATAAATAACAGAATAAAACAGAACAACACAGAATTTACCAAGCTTCGGAAAGCCTACGTGCTGCCCCCAAGGTTTCTACTAGAAATTAGATAGTCCCTCGCTTACACACGTAAACTCGCTATACCCGTTATTGACTAATCTAACTCTACGCTCAAAACCTTTCCACAACTCAACCACCAAGTTGCGAATTCTCAAGCTACGCCACGTAGCTTGTCCCCTAGTCACACGACTAGAAAATATAAACGGTTTAAAAAGAAAATACAAATTAAAAGCAAATTTAAAATACAAAACCCTAATTTATAAATTTAAAATCCCTTAATAAAATAGAATTCTTTTTGGAGGAATAAGGCCGGCCCTCTTTAGTAATTCAGCCCGTCTCTTTTTATTTCCTCGTTCGTAATGGCGGCCGATGTTTCTTTGTTCGTTCTTCTTCCGTTTAAAAAATTAGGTCTTCGTGTAGAATTGAAGAAGCCGACTTTAATTACTTCGATCAGGTGGATTTTTCGTCGTGATTGCTTGATGATCGATGCTCTATTCTCTTTGCTTCACGGCTCCTTCAATTTTTACCGAGTTCGATTCTTCCTTCTCGTAAGAATTTATGCTTTGTTACCTTTCGATTTTCGTATTCGAACTCTTGTCTTCATGCCGATGATGATTGGGGCATTTTATATAGGATTCAAAACCCTATTTTTGCGTTCGTATAAATTTTGTTTGAATTCGTCTTCACTGTGCTTTGGCCGCTCGATTTTGTTTTGATGACTTAGATGTCACTGACTATTTCAATTTCGTATAAATTGATATTGCTTGGCACTCACGGTTTCGATTTGTGACTTGGTCATATGCGTGTATATTCTTGCTATCCACGGCTTTGACTCCGATCATTTTACTGTTGACTTTGGCTTGATTAACTTGATTTTGGGTATGCGAATTAGCTTCGGCCATCATCATTGCTTTTATACAAACTTGATTTACGACTTGGTAATCACTGTAACCTGTACTGTATAGTTCGACTCCAGTCATTTTGTATCTGCATTTGTCATTTCTGAAGCTCGAGTTGCACTTGCTCACTGCTTGATGGTCTTGTGACTCTTGCTATGCCTTTGTGCATTTTTCTGTATTCAGTTGAGTTGATTGTTGCATTTCTAGTTGGATATGTTGGTACTGGGATATAACTCGAACTGTTTTGATGTTGCATCCATTGAGTCTGCATATTGTAGCCGTAATCATTTTGGTTTCATCTGAGTGTTGCATATCAGCGTGCTTCTGTCTGGTTATTGTATTTGATCTTGTCTCCATACAGTTGAAGCTTGCTGTTGTTTTGTACTTCCCTGTGCTGTTGACTTTGGTTTTCATGCACTTGTACATGCTTTACTTGGTCCTTGATGTTGTACACTGTCATGTACATTTGTGTTCATGCTTGTGACATTGGTGCATTGTCGTGAGTAGTTTGTAGTTGCTTCTGTGCATATATATTGGCCGTTTAATTGATGCTGCAGTCTTCAAGCATTGTTGATTCATTGGTCTTTGCTGTGTACATGTTGTAAATGATTTGTGCTTAGTTGCATCACTGGTATATGCATATTTGTTCACCTGCAGTTGCACATTGCTGCTTGTAGCACTTGTGTACTTGGTCGAGTTCATTTGCATTCTGCAGTTTTGTTCCATATATGTATGTTCATTCATTGGTTGGGACTTGCAGTGTTGGCTTGATGGTTTGGGTTTGCATTTTACTTGAGTCACTTCACTACTGCCTGTCTGAACTGTGCACATTGTTGCACTTTGGTTGTTTATCATGTTGCATTCACTCCATTTTGCATTGGTGCATTGCCGTCATGTTGGTTCGAATTGCACTTGTCACTGCTGCAGTCGCTATGCAGTTGCTATGCCTTCGGTCATGTTGCCTTGTGTTGAATCCAGTTTCAAAACTCGGGTTTGACCTTGTGCTCGTGTCGTAATTTTGAATATACTGCACGTGAGTTGAACCCGGCTTTTCATTTGGGTTTGACCTGTGCTCACCTGTCCCTGTAAATCGATCAAGTGTATATATCGGTGTGCACGGCCTTATGGCATATACAGTAATACACTGTGTATGTCACAAGTTGTTCGTGTATGATGAATTCAAATTTAAATTATGACGAACAACCCAAATAACTGAGGCAAATCATATTTTCAAAAATTATTTATTTTTGAATTGCAAAAATATTTCTTTTTCAATTTTACTACGTTAGTTTATATTTTTGCAGATTTCTCAGATGCTGGATTCAAACTGGAAGGAAGTTGAAGATAAATACGAGTGTGAGTGATATGTAGTGAGATGAACTGTAAATATGAAATGTGATGTTATTGTAATCAAAGTTGTATCGTTATAGTGAGAGCTTGAAATTGTACTATTCAAAGTTGTAATAAATATTTATTTGAATAAAATATTCGTTTGAATTCAAATTCTGTGTTATTTAATTTATTCAACAAATATTTATTTAATCTGTAAAAACAAAATAGTATATTAACAAATACATTTAAATGAATGTATATATGTTTATTATCATCAAACAAAAATCATATAAGCGCATATTCAACAATCTCCCCCTTTTGATGATAATAAACATATATTTAAGATTTTGAATATGTTAAATGTATTTGATCATAGATATATCCTAATTGCTCCCCCTATTTAAATGCTTCCTCTCTACTCAAAGCTCCCCCTACATATATGCATACAAATAGAAATATATAAATGAGCCTATATGCAAATGGAAAATTATTTGACCTTTGCTTGATTCTATTTGACAAAATCTTAACTTTTCTCTCCCCCTTTTGTTATCAGCAAAAGAATAATAGTGTTAGAGAAAATAGAGATAAAGTAATCGATATCAATCCAACATTAAAACTCAATTGAATATAAATATTAAATTTCAATAAAAAGTCAAACAAAAATCATAAATATTTTGTTAGGCGCATATTCCACTTTTAGAATGATGGAAATGATGTCATCATATAAGACCATATAGTTATGTCTATTTGTGGTATATTTATATCAGGAATTTGAATATCTACTAACCATGCATAACCGTTCGGACTTTTAAATGAGATTAGTAGTATTCCAATTTTATTTAAAAAAAATGAATTCAAGTATCTTCTAACCACGCATAACCGTGAGGACTTTTAAATGGGATTAGAATCAACTTGTTTATTTTAAAAAAAATCAACTTTTGATATGCGTTCCACACATGCATAACCGTGAGGACTTTTAAATGAGCATGGAAGCATATAACAAATTCCAAGTAATTCACCCATGCATAACCGTGAGGACTTTTAAATGAGAGTGGATACTTTGGTATTTATTATTATTATTATTATTACCCCTTTTTTTTAAAAAAAAATATGAAAAATGAAAAACGAATGATTCCTGTTTAAAGTACCACATATCGACAAACTATATAGAATTTTGATGAGTGATGGTCGTTAGAAATATGATAGATATAGAGATGGTCATGGAATTTTTACCAACAAATTTTTTTATAACTCTTGTTTAAATTTCTAAAGAAATTTACTAATTATACCGTCTTGAGTCATAATATATGATCAATATTAACACTCATCACTTTTTCAATCACTATTTTTCTTTTCGATAAACATTAGGGAGTTAGATTAGTCAAAATAGTCATTTAAAATCAAATTCAAAAATAATTATGAAATTAATTTTTCAAAATGACTAATCTGAAAATATGGTCAAAAATGATTTTCTCCAGGGGGTTTTAAAAAAAAATTCTGCTATTTGAAAATTATTTGAAATGAAAAATATGCAGATATTTTCTTTGAAAAACGATGCAGTTACTAAATGTCTCAAAAAAATCACGTTTCACTAGTAATTTTTCTATCAACTAGATTACCAGTGTAAACTGCATCCGAATTTCTCTTTCACTCAAAATTATCATCAATTGAATTTTATAGACCAAAACATGAAGTGTGCACCAAAAATTTCAAATTCAATTTTAACAACAATTTAAATGACATTCTTTTGAATCTGAATTGAAGCCGTGTAAATAACTAGAAAACCGTGAATATAGAGTTAGCCGTATTATAACCAATTGTATTATCCAACAAAACACTATTTTTAATCCAAACTGGTATATATGAAGTAATTCAAAGAATCTAGAGAATTTTATAGTGTTTTTGGCATAAGAATATAATCGGCCAACTATTTTGAATAAGTCAGAATCAAAATCACCATCTTTTCATCAATCTCAATATTGGCTGATTTTAAATCAGAATACGGTGCAGATTATCACATTTAATATATCGTTTTAAAACATACCATTACCTGTTTTACCTTTACGATATTTTTCGTTGTTGTCCGTTGTGATTCTGTCACCTTTATACTAGGCTAAGGAACTTTGCTTCGTCGTCCGTTGTGTTTCTGGAACAGCCAAAAATCCAGAGAACACTGTTGTTGTTCCTTAGCCTGCCACCACACCTACACGATGAATGATTTATGTGACCTATTTGTTTTTATAGGTCCATGGTTGTTAGTGGCAGAAAATTTTGAAAAACAATTTTGTAAAGACCCAAAACTATTTATAATTGTTCCCTTCGGCACCCAAATTTGTTTAATTTTGAGAGATTTTATATTTGTGCCTTTTGGAACCCAAATCGGTATAGTTTTCACATGTTTGGGTCTATACCAACAATTATTGTGATTGTGTCCATATTTTCTACAAATCGTGCACATTGAATTTTCTTGATTAATCTTGTTTTCAACAATTTTCGAACTATTATATCCAAGTCCTTGTCTAACCGTATTAACAGTTTGCTTTCCTAATAGCATATTCAATGATTTTTCACTTTTGGAAAATTTATCTAAAGTAGTACACAATTGTTGGACTTGTGTTTTGAGAGACTCATTTTCGTTTAATAATTGTGTGCACTTTTTAATAGAATTCTCTCTTCTAGTATTTTCATTCTCTTTTAAAATCAGAATTTCATTTTCAAGCGATTTCATTTTAATTTCTGATTTTTTAATTTCTTCATCAAATGTTGGATACTTATCACACTTAGGGATCCTACTTTGATAGGTTTTAACTAATTGATCAAGTTGTTTATTACATTCTATCAAAGTATCTTTTTGAGATTCAAGTTTGGCGTATTTTTCCCTAAGTCGTTCAAAACAACCGTTTACTTCATGAAAATATATAAGCAACTCAGAATGGGTAAGTTTTGATACCTCACTTGGCTCGTCATCCTCACTGTCAGTTGTATCACCTTGAAGACACAATTCTGCCTTTTCGCTTTCACTGCCAGTGCTTTGATCATTCTCGTCTATTTCATCCCAA
The DNA here is from genome assembly GCA_030765085.1 of Allium cepa. Lineage (NCBI taxonomy): Eukaryota > Viridiplantae > Streptophyta > Magnoliopsida > Asparagales > Amaryllidaceae > Allium > Allium cepa. The sequence continues at coordinate 950,741,939 of CM060941.1, read as the reverse complement.
GTGGCTGCAAAACTTTTCTTTTTCTTTTTCTTTTTCTTTCCATGGCTGGATTTAATTTATGGACAATCGGGCTTGATATGGCCGGGTTTGTTGCATTTATAACAGATGATCTCCTATTCTTCTGAGTAGTCAAGTGCTTTCCCTATTCTGCTTTTCAATTCATGATTTCGAGCTGGATTTCCGTGTTTGCGATTCCACTTTTTGAATTTCTTTATTAGTAGCGCCAATTCTGCTGCTCCATCATCTTCATCGTTATCATCATCACTTTCAGTTGTTCCTTTAAGAGCTATTGATTTCTTTCGAGTGTCACCTCCTTCACGCTCTTCCTTGAATTTCATTTCTAGCTCATAAGTGGTGAGATTTCCGATGAGTTCTTCAACTTTAAGTTGTTTTAAATCTTTTGATTCTTGAATGGAAGTCACTTTTGCTTCAAATTTTCGTGGAAGGACTCTAAGGATTTTTTGGACTATCTCCAACTCTGTGTATGATTTTCCAAGAGCTTTTGATTTGTAAACGATATTGGAAAGTCGTCCATGCATCTCTTTGACATTTTCTTCCTTCGCCATTGTGAAGTTCTCGTATTCGCTGCTTAGCATGGCAAGGCAAGATTCTTTGACTTGAGATGTTCCTTCGTGAGTCACTTCTAGTGTGTGCCATATTTCCTGTGCAGTTAGACAATGTGAGACACGATTAAATTCAAATTGATCTAATGAACAAATAATAGAATTCATAGCTCTAGTATTAGCATTTTGTAATCTATTTTCTAGTTCTGTCCATTGATCTTTTGGTTTCTCTATTTCCTGATTATCTACAGTTATAGTTGGTATTCTATAACCTGTCTCAACAATATTCCAAGCGTCAATGGTTTTCAGAAAGATTTCCATCCTACTTTTCCAATAAGTATATTCACCATTGAACATTGGTGGTCTAACTATGGATTGACCCTCAACAAAAGCAGTATTAAAAGAAGCCATTCTAAAAATTCAAATTTTTTAAAAGAAAAATTGGTTTTTGTAAAAGTCAAATTTTTAAAACAAAAACGGCTTTTGTTCCTAGCTCCGATACCACTTGTAGGATCGATTTCACCCTAGAGGGGGGGTGAATAGGGTGATAGTGTAAATTATTAAAATTAATCGTGGAAGCTTATAAATTAATTTCAATTCAGATCACAGAATAGCAGCACAGATATCGCAGAATATAAATAACAGAATAAAACAGAACAACACAGAATTTACCCAGCTTCGGCAAAACCCTGCCTACGTGCTGCCCCCAAGGTTTCTACTAGAAATTAGATAGTCCCTCGCTTACACACGTAAACTCGCTATACCCGCTATTGACTAATCTAACTCTACGCTCAAAACCTTGCCACAACTCAACCACCGAGTTGCGAATTCTCAAGCTACGCCACGTAGCTTGTCCCCTAGTCACACGACTAGAAAATATAAACGGTTTAAAAAGAAAATACAAATTAAAAGCAAATTTAAAATACAAAACCCTAATTTATAAATTTAAAATCCCTTAATAAAATAGAATTCTTTTTAGAGGAATAAGGCCGGCCCTCATTAGTAATTCAGCCCGTCTCTTTTTATTTCCTCGTTCGTAATGGCGGCCGATGTTTCTTTGTTCGTTCTTCTTCCTTTTAAAAAATTAGGGCTTCGTGTAGAATTGAAGAAGCCGACTTTAATTACTTCGATCAGGTGGATTTTTCGTCGTGATTGCTTGATGATCGATGCTCTATTCTCTTTGCTTCACGGCTCCTTCAATTTTTACCGAGTTCGATTCTTCCTTCTGGTAAGAATTTATGCTTTGTTACCTTTCGATTTTCGTATTCGAACTCTTGTCTTCATGCCGATGATGATTGGGGCATTTTATATAGGATTCAAAACCCTATTTTTGCGTTCGTATAAATTTTGTTTGAATTCGTCTTCACTGTGCTTTGGCCGCTCGATTTTGTTTTCATGATTTAGATGTCACTGACTATTTCAATTTCATATAAATTGATATTGCTTGGCACTCACGGTTTCGATTTGTGACTTAGTCATATGCGTGTATATTCTTGCTATCCACGGCTTTGACTCCGATCATTTTACTGTTGACTTTGGTTTGATTAACTTGATTTTGGGTATGCGAATTAGCTACGGCCATCATCATTGCTTTTATACAAACTTGATTTACGACTTGGTAATCACTGTTACCTGTACTGTATAGTTCGACTCCGGTCATTTTGTATCTGCATTTGTTATTTCTGAAGCTCGAGTTGCACTTGCTCACTGCTTAATGGTCTTGTGACTCTTGTTATGCCTTTGTGCATTTTTCTGTATACAGTTGAGTTGATTGTTGCATTTCTAGTTGGATATGTTGGTACTGGGATATAACTCGAACTGTTTTGATGTTGCATCCATTGAGTCTGCATATTGTAGCCGTAGTCATTTTGGTTTCATCTGAGTGTTGCATATCAGCGTGCTTCTGTCTGGTTATTGTATTTGATCTCGTCTCCATACAGTTGAAGCTTGCTGTTGTTTTGTACTTCCCTGTGCTGTTGACTTTGGTTTTCATGCACTTGTACATGCTTTACTTGGTCCTTGATGTTGTACACTGTCATGTACATTTGTGTTCATGCTTGTGACATTGGTGCATTGTCGTGAGTAGTTTGTAGTTGCTTCTGTGCATATATATTGGCCGTTTAATTGATGCTGCAGTCTTCAAGCATTGTTGATTCATTGGTCTTTGCTGTGTACATGTTGTAAATGATTTGTGCTTAGTTGCATCACTGGTCTATGCATATTTGTTCACCCGCAGTTGCACATTGCTGCTTGTAGCACTTGTGTACTTGGTCGAGTTCATTTGCATTCTGCAGTTTTGTTCCATATATGTATGTTCATTCATTGGTTGGGACTTGCAGTGTTGGCTTGATGGTTTGGGTTTGCATTTTACTTGAGTCACTTCACTACTGCCTGTCTGAACTGTGCACATTGTTGCACTTTGGTTGTTTATCATGTTGCATTCACTCCATTTTGCATTGGTGCATTGCCGTCATGTTGGTTCGAATTGCACTTGTCACTGCTGCAGTCGCTATGCAGTTGCTATGCCTTCGATCATGTTTCCTTGTGTTGAATCCAGTTTCAAAACTCGGGTTTGACCTTTTGCTCGTGTCGTAATTTTGAATATACTGCACGTGAGTTGAACCCGGCTTTTCATTTGGGTTTGACCTGTGCTCACCTGTCCCTGCAAATCGATCAAGTGTATATATCGGTGTGCACGGCCTTGTGGCATATACAGTAATACACTGTGTATGTCACAAGTTGTTCGTGTATGATGAATTCAAATTTAAATTATGACGAACAACCCAAATAACTGAGGCAAATCATATTTTCAAAAATTATTTATTTTTGAATTGCAAAAATATTTCTTTTTCAATTTTACTGCGTTAGTTTATATTTTTGCAGATTTCTCAGATGCTGGATTCAAACTAGAAGGAAGTTGAAGATAAATACGAGTGCGAGTGATATGTAGTGAGGTGAACTGTAAATATGAAATGTGATGTTATTGTAATCAAAGTTGTATAGTTATAGTGAGAGCTTGAAATTGTACTATTCAAAGTTGTAATAAATATTTATTTGAATAAAATATTCGTTTGAATTCAAATTCCGTGTTATTTAATTTATTCAAAAAATATTTATTTAATCTGTAAAAACAAAATAGTATATTAACAAATACATTTAAATGAATGTATATATGTTTATTATCATCAAACAAAAATCATATAAGCGCATATTCAACAGCAAGATCGATAGTTATGCCTTTGAGGCTTATGGCACCCAAAGAGTAGAAGGAACTTAAGGTACGAGTGAATGACCTATTAAGGATAGGGTTTCGTAGGAGTATATCTGAGTTGGATTCACTTGTAGTATTCACAACTAAGGCAGATGACTCTTTGAGGTTGTGTGCCGATTATCGTGAGCTGAATAAAGTGGTGAAGAATAAGTATCCAACTTCTGTGTATGGATAACTTCTTTGATCAGCTGCACGGTACGAAGGTGTTCTCTTAAATGAATATGGCGATGGGATTTCACCAGCTTAGAGGGGCGAAGAGAGTTTTCCCATTACTGCTTTTCATACACCATCGCGTTTTTATGAGTGGTTGGTGATGCCATTTGGGTTTACTACTGCTCTAGCATACTTTATGGATCTCATGAATTAGATTTTCAAAGGCCAGCTGAATAAGTTCATGCTTGTGCTCATGGATGATATTTTGATCTACTTCAAAACTGAAGAGGAGCACAATACGCGCTTGAGGATTGTGCTGGAGGTATTGAGGAAGCACAAGTTGAGAGAGAAGTTTACTAAGTGTCACTTCTAGAGAGAGGAAGAGAGATTCTTGGGTTAAGCCGTTTCAAGACAGGGTATAGTAGTGGATCCTACGAAGGTGGCAGCGGTCCAAGATTGGAACCAGCCCAAGAATGCTACAGATGTGAGAAGTTTCCTAGGATTGGCAGGTGTACACCCCACATTTTTAGTGACATTATTTAGAATATTTAATTAGCTAAATCAAATAAAATAACGTAAGATGATTAGTAGATTGAGATTTGATTTAACCAAGGGTTGTCGTGCCTACATGTTGAATGAACTAAAGAAATAAGATGGAAATAAGTGTTAGGAAATAAGGGAGGGCAAAATGGAAAATAGGAGGAACTTATATCCTAAACCCTTAGAAAATCAAACACACGTTCATTTCATTCTCTAGTAAAATATTTTAAGGTCGACCACCATTTTCAATCTCAAGAGAAGATAAAGCTAGGATTTCAAGAGAAGAAGTAGATCAACTTATTCAACATCAAATATCACGTCTTTAATCACAAAGCTAAGGTGAATAATTACAACATCCCATTTTTCTTATTTTTTTTAGTTTTGAGGTTAACCCGGAATGATTTTGCATGATAATTCCATGTTTTGGATAATTAAAAGTTTATATATGCTTGTTGTTGTTCATATTAGTTTTTATGATATGTTTGATCTGAAAACCCTATTAAATGACATCCAAATGCCTTGAAAATTTAAATATAGATCATAAATGATATTTTAGAGACGGCTTCTAATTTTCATAATTTTATGAATTAATGTGGATTTTATATTAATTTTCTAGTGAAGAAAATGATTTATTAGGTTATAAATTATTTACGGCATAATAAATAATTATTTGGGTCTGAAATTTATATACGTTAGAAAACATATTAAAAAGGATTTTTTGGAATTTTTATAGAATTTTCCTAAGTGTTGCGATGAATATATAAAATTATTTAAGGTATGTGACTTAAATGTTTAAATATTTAATTAAGGAGAAGAGGTGTTTTGCAAATAATTTAAATTAATTAATTTCGAAATTTTGGAAACACTTTCAGAAAAGAAAAATTTTCAACCACTACGTGTTTGAAAAATAAGGCAAGTTAGTTAAACAGTTTACTTAAAAAGGGTTTAAATCAGAAATTCATGCTAAAAGCATGTTTCGCCTATTTTGCTTTCGCCCAGGTTACTTTCGACTTAGACCCGCCACCTCCTTCCACAAACCAATGCACATAGTATCAACATGTTGGTACACAGCGGAAGGTAAGAGTCGAAACCATGGGGTTTTGAAAGAGTCGAAGCGCCTTTTGTTTAAAAAATTAAAGTAGTGCCTTCTTTGCTTTCAAAGGATAGCTTTCGACTCGGTTGGCTTCCGATTAAGTCAAGTGTTTTGAAGAAAAGGTTTTGAATGGGTTGCGTTCTTTTACTTTAAATGATGCTTTCGAAGGGGTCGAGACCCCTAGCTGCCGCCTCTTTACCTTTCGAAGTCAATGGTTTCAAAAGGTATACTTTGTTTTTAAATTAACCACTTCTCTAATGCTTTTAAAGGGATGGTTTCGACACCATCACTTCTGTAACGACCCGTAATTTTTGATAATTGAAATTAGTTAAATTAATGATATTTAGGTAACTTAATACTGAAAGAAATAAAAATTTGTGATTTATTAATGAAAATAATAATTAGAATGAAATTGTAACCATATTAATTCAAGTTAATTATTAACAGCTTTTAATGAAATTCCAACAAATTGAAATAATATAAAATTTATGGTAATTGAATACAATCAATAATATGTAAGTAAGTATAATACTTGGTTGAAAAAAATAAACCCTTACAAGTGTGATTAAAAGTCAATGGCAACAATTATTATATGTTACCTGTGTAATTAGTCTATTAAATTTAATTGGAAAAACAATCGAAATTAAATGTAGTTATATGTTACATTTATGTGAGTTAGGACAATAACTGAAATTTGTGAATGTATTAAAATGAATAAAAATGTTAATTATATTCATAATGTAATAATTGATTTAATTAAATAGCGAAATCAAGATAAGTAAATTAATTGGGATTTTGAATTATAATTTATATGTGAATTTGACCAAAATCCAATAAAATGGAAATATAATAATTAATACAAATAAAGATGGAAATTGGAGTATATTAATGTAATGAAATGTAAAACAAATATCAACTATGTTATTAGATTTATGATTGGCTGAATATACAAGTTGAAATCAAATTGAAAGCAATTTACTGAAAATAAATTTTAATAGATTAGATTTAAGTACAGTGAAATTGAACACTATAATTAGTGTAATAATCAACATTGAATTGTCATATAAACTTTTATTAAGTCATTGTAAATGTATAAGAGATTGAAAATAATAAATTTGGTTAGTTTGTAAATTTTAAACTAAAACGTGATTAATTTATTTTATTTATTAGTGTGAAAATAGCCATTTTAACCACTATCTCGGATTTCGACGAAACCAGTTTCGCCGTATCCGTAACGGTGAGTTATTATAAGATTTCAAGTTTCATAGTGATCGGACTTGTCGTTTGATCGTACAGACTCGAAACGCGTAGAAATTAATTTAATTGAAATCAATTTGAAATAAGCTGATTTTAATATAACTTCTTCACATGATTGAATTAGGACCCGAAACCTATTCCATTGAGTTTAAAATCATCAATAACATCTATTTTGATATATGGGATGACCCATTTTCATTCCGGAGGCAGAACGGGCTTTTCGGGTCGTTTATCGTTCAACATCCAAATCGATCTGGTTCATTCTTTCTATTTTCAGCCCTGCCTATAAATAAATCAGTATAAACCCTAGGTAATTTTCTTATTTTTGGTTTCAGTATGTACAATTCCATTTGCTTCTCTCTTCCCAATGGATGCAAACCCTAATTCCTAAATTGCAAATCCAAATCAAAAATCAAATTTAAAATCAAACTATATCGAATTATATATCAATTTGAAGCTCTCGATGAGCGCATGTTAGATCTGTAATTTGTTTTGTAATTTGAACCATTGTTTGTCCAGAAATTGAAGAACAAATCACGGCCATTCATCGAGTCGCGATCAGCTTTGCCTGATCGTCGGTTGAAGGTTATGGTCGCATAGAGATTTGCGAGTGGATCAAATCTGTACTGGTCGTTTGTCGTAATGACGGTCAGATCATTGTGCAAAATTCGATTAAGGTTTTAAACCCATGGCGGCGGCTCGGTTTTTTGGGGAAACGTGGTGTTCGGGGTGAGACGCTAGAGGGTCGTTTGTCTTGCGTGAGGTCGGCGCTCGAGGGGATGGCCTCTGGTGGGCCGCGGCCTGACGTAGGCGATGTGCGAACAAGATGTAGAGGGCGGCTTCAGGTTGAACGAGTTGTGCGTGCGGCAGGGTTTTCCTGGAGGAAGAAACGGTGACATGGCATGTGGGGTAATGTGATTTTCATTTGCTTATTTTATTTGATTTGATTTAAATCGTTTAATATTCTAACCGCGATAACTTTCGCATACAAGATCTGTTTCACGCACGGTTTGTTCTATTGGGATCGTATCGAAATTCCAGACTTTCTGATGCTGATTTGGACGGACTCCAAGATCGTGCAAATTTGGGCCTTAAATTGGATTTGAATTTGATTTAAATTCAAAGGTGAGTGTTTTGACCCATTCACAACTTTAAAAATTTCTTATGTTGTTAAATTAATTTATGATGTGATTTGGAATTTATTTATGGTTGTTTGGTATATTGTAAACCGTCATCCTAGTTAATTTGAATTTGTTTGAATTAAACTGTCATTTAATTTATTATTGAATTTAAATTGTCAGTTAAATACCTGTTATTGATTATCAATTTTCTATTGATGTTTATTGATTGATTTGGATTACGATTACGATGGATGCTTGATTTTTGATATTGGAGAATAGATGTTGTATTTTATATCGTTATAAACTGCAAGTTCATTATGGGTTAAAATGATACATACCTGAATGATCTATAGATTAGGGAAAAATCATTATGGGTTGAAATGATAGACTCGAGCGATTTTATGGACTTTTATTTAATCCAGGATTGCGGTTTGAAATGATATATAATCGTAAATTTTAAATTGCGGCTTGAAATAATAAATATTCGTATCACTTGACCTTATGGTAGAGAATTATATATGGAAACTGGATTGGTTAAATTAAATGATTTTAAAATCTTTAATTTTTGAATTTAGTTGAATGACATTTTGAAATAAGAATTCGATTTATATAAATTAAATTATTATTGAAAATCAAGTTTATGTTGAAATTTGAATTGGTTTAAAGGAATTGTTTAAAGAAATTAAATTGAATTTTAAAGTTGAATTTGGAGTATAAGTAAAGTTTGTCGAAATTGAGTTATTAGAATTGTTCAAAATATCACTCTGAAATATATTGACATTGGAGTAATTTAAATTGACATTTCAAGCAGGGTTTTAGGAGCGATATTGAATCTAATATTTTATTGAGAAATTGAATTGAAAGAAATGAAATTGGGTTTTGGAAATTGAAATGCCCAAATGTGTTGGAAGGAAATGAATAGTTTTTTTGGCAAGGCCAGCCGGTTTTATAGTGGACCGTCCACTTTTTATTACGAACGTAATAAAAACTGAAGTACATGAGTAAGGTAAAAACACCTTAACTACTAAGTAAAGGAAGAAATACAGCACATGTATGTGAAAGACATATCACAACAACTGTATGAATATCGAAAACAAACTACTCCTCCGAAGAGGAAGAATCATCATCATCCACAACAACCTAGGAAGACACCAAAGGGACTTTTCCCAACAGACTAGCAAAGGGGCGGAAATGGGAAGCAAGACAAGGATTATAAGTCACAGAATCAGACGAATACATAAAGGAATGATCCCAGGAAGAATCAGCAAGCAATGTAGAATTCTTACTCGCAAAATGACCGTCCAAGTCAAGAACCAATGAGTCACCAGAAGGTCTATAATAAAGACATCTAAGGTCTAGCTGATCATCAGAAACAAATCTAAAGAAAGAATCGGCCAAGGATTTAAATCTCATATCAGAAATGAAATCTACCCAACACCTCTCATCATCATCCCAAACAACTGAGGGATAAGGAGGACCAAGAATAGGGGCATCAACAGGAATCGCAGAAACATCACCAGCGTCCAACAAAGCAGATAGGGAGGCAGGGCTAGGAGCATACGTAGGAGGCGGACCCGAGCTAGACAAAGGAACAACATGAGGAGGGTCAATAGGGGAAGAAACCTTAGGAACCCATTTCCTAGTCGGGGGGCGAGGTAGTGGGATCTTAGGAGCAATGACAGTAGCAACAGAATATGCGTAGGAAATTGCCAGGTGGCCAAAAGAGTGACAGGTAGAACAGATATCAGGAACCCAACCGTAGCGAACACGGACCTCCACAACATGCCCAACAGCAAGCTGAACAGGAATAGAAGAAGGAAGCGGCTTATCAGGGGAAATCACAAACAGGGCCTTAGCATACACCAATTTTTCACACGCGATAGTATTTGGATCAAAACACCTTAATTTCCCTACGTTACAAGCTAACCAGTTCAAACTAAGCAATAGTTGAAGCGCAGAGGGAATTTGCAAAAAATAGGCCCAAACGGGAATAGATAGAACTTGTTCCCGCGCACTAGCCACGGTAGGGGACCAAGGAGTAATAATAAAGGGTTGTCCATCAAAAAAAGAAGGCTCGACCTCAAGAACAAGACTGCGTTCCCCGGGGGAGGAAAACTTAAGGAACTAGAAGGAGTCAACCAGCTAACACTTAAACTACCACGAAGCTTCCAGGTCCTATGACAAACAGAAGCAGCATCGTGGAGGCGGTGGTTAGGGTCCAAAAGGAAACTAACTAAATAATCTGACCAAAATTCCATACCGGCTTGCAACACAATAAAAGGAGGGATCATCACTCCATTCTCTTCAACAATTTCAAATTCAATAGGCTTGTAAACACCCACATTACGGGGAAGAGAGGTGAAAAGAGAGGACCAGGATTTGTTGCCAACAAGGGCAGCGGCAGGAGATGGTCCAAGATTCACCGGGGTGTGAGACAATCCAACAGAAACCAAACAGGGCGAACCACTGGAGCATGATTTACTGGGAAGGGGATCAGAATTAACACGGGCATTTTCACGAGCACCTTCAGAGCGACATATATCAAAAAATGAGTCGGCAGATTCAAAGTGCAAAGCACTACCGTCCAGACCAAATGCCATATCAATACCATCGGTAGCAATTCGTACCTCACTCGAGCCATTCACATTCAGAAAGGAACACGAATTGCCCAAATCACTTTTCAAAATACCAGAAATACTGGAGTTATCATGGCACACAACATCCGAAAGGGGAGCCTGACCGATAGCATTCGATGGCGAAACACCCTCCTTGGTTCGGGGAACAGCAGCAGGGATCATCTTCGCAACCACGGGAACCAAGCAAGAGCAATCTGCAGGAGCGAGGGGGGTAGGGTTTGAGGCAGGCAAAGGAGGAAAGTGTGAGTCAGAGAGGAGCGGTGGCAAAGGTAGCAGCGGAGAAGGCATGGCGCTAAAAAAACGTCCAGATCTAGTCAAAGAACGAGAAGGGGATGGAGCGGAGAGCAGAGGAAAATGGGGAGGAGAAACTGGCATATGAAGGGAAAGAGATGGAGAGGAGGGCGGGGGAAAGATGCACAAAACAGAAGTCAAACTAGACGCAAGATGCAAAATTGACGAAATAAGGACGAAGCAGGGGTCGCCAATACAGTTACCATTAACGATTCTCAATCTACTTCATAAAAAATTATATTTAAATTGAAAATAAATTCAAATTCATATTTTTCATATAAACTGTTTTATAAAAAATTATATTATTGTAAAATCCTAAATTTTAAGATTTTCAAATGATTAAACCATTTTAACCCATTTTAACTATATTAAATCAATTTAACCTATTTCAAACCATTTAAATTGATTTTTAAACTAATTAACCCATTTTAACTTATTTTATATCCAATTAATCTATTTTAAAGCTACTTAATCTATTTTAATTATATTTAACCTATTTAAATATATTTAACTATCTTAAATCAACTTAATAGTATTTTTAATCTATAATTAAACCAATTTAGAGTATTTAACTATTTATAACTATTTTAACTATTTATAACTATTTAAACGATTTCCTAAAGTTTCAGACTAAGTAAAAGGGAAGTGTTTACATTCAAATTCAGTGATTTAAAAGCAAATATGATGAAATGATGTAATAACCTAAGTTGGGATTTATATAACATAATTTGGGTAAATACGATGATTTTGAAATGAGGGTTTAACCTATTTTGAAAATATGATTTCGAAAGTGATATGGTTTGAATTGAATATGATATTTTGATATCAACAATGAATTGATTTTGGAAATTTAAAAGAGCCATCCAGTGTGTAATGAGCGATTGGTTGTTAAAGAGACCGGGATTGAATATTGTCATACTCTCTGCCATTACTGAAAACCACTTTAACAACTGTATATGTGGTGGAGATTCCAGAAATAAAGTAGGATGGTGTGGTAAATGATTTCTGTATAAGGAATGACATGACCATGACTCTCGTGAGTCAGCATAGATGTGACTAAAACAGGAGCAATTGACGGGCCAACGAGGTCATTCCTCCGGTCGGGCACATTCCTTCGATACTATATTCTGACTTTGTGATTTATTTGGTGGCCACCCTTGATTTTGATTTAGGAGTGTGTTCTGAGGTGGGCGGTAGTAGCTGCTATGCGTTACCACCAACCCGGAAGTGTAACTGGTATATCTACCCTGGCATTGCCAAGTCGTGCCATATTCACATGCCCTAGCGTGCCTTCTGCGAGTTTGTTTTGTGTTGTACCTATGGAGTGCCCTCTGGTAGCCTCCCGATCATGAGGTATTACGGTAATGTATAGACTATGGAACTAGAAAATGTGTTAAGGGAGGTATGGGTAATGCCTTAACGATATTTTAATAGTTTATCTTACATTAGACATTATTATAATAGCGTAGTATATTACTACATGGTAGATAGTTTAACGGATCCTTAGGAGATGTGGATCTCGAACATCTTTTAAGTTACTGAACTAACGTTGACACTGGATAGGAGATGTCAAACCCCGTAAACATCTCTGATGTGATGCACTCATATTTACTGTTGATTTAACTTACATAAAATCTTTTAGTTCTGGCTCAAGTGTTTTGTCTTTTCAATTCGCTCGGGTCAGCCTAAGCATTTCAAGGTTGAAGACTGTACTTCTGGAGGATGAAGATGAAGATTTGTACTACTATTATTATATTATATTCCCACTGCATCATACTATTCCGCTGCATTTTTATTCATCTCTGTTGTATATAACTCTGATTCTGTGTTGTAAGTATTGTCAAATGTTTGTAAATAGCTTCATGAACTATTATATTGATTATTATATTTTTGTCATTCCGCTGTGAGATTTTGTATTTGCTTTTATTTATTCTCTTTTTCTTATTTACCCCCAATAAGAATCTGCCCTTTTATATGGTTTGAGTCTGACATGTGTGGTTTATCGTCGATTTAAACCGTCCAAAAAGGCAGATCGTTACAACTTCTTTACTTAGGAACCGATTTCGAAGGGAAAGCTTTCAACTTAGATGTTTTAAATGACCATTTTATTCAGGTTGAAATATAACCCAAAGGTTTCGAAAGTGTTGGTTTAAATGGTTTTGAAAGGTGTTTTTGCACATGTTTTAAATTAAACCCAAGATCTTTCAAAAGGTTTAAGTTTCTAAAGGTTTGGTTCTTTCAAAAGGTATTTAAATGGTTTCAAAGGTTATTTAAAATGGTTTCAAAGGTTATTTAAAATGGTTTCAAAGGGGTGGATCCCCAAAGGGTTTCAGGGGAGTCGAAAGGTATTGCTTTTTGATGGTTTCGAACAGGTTGAAATGGAAGGTTTTTCCATGTTTTTCAAAGGCAATGTTTTAAAGTATTTTAAGATATGACGCCTAAGGTTTTTAAAGCTTTTGAAAGGAAGGTTTTCAAAAGGTTTCAAAAGGGTTAAGTATGGTTTCGAAAGGAAGATTTGACCTTTCAGCCTAGATAAATGAAGGGTTTAACTTGGTTTCGAAAGAGATACTTTCAATGGTTTAAAAGGTGTACTTTCAATTGAATCGAAAGGGGTACTTTCAAGTGTTTAAGTGTTTTCATCAACTAAGGTTTGAGAGTGTGTGTGTGTGTGTGTATAACATGGAAAGTTAATTCTGAGTAAAACATGGAAAGTTAATTCCGAGTAAAGCATGGAGATTATATATTTTCCTTGTAAGTTGATTTAAAGGTTTTAAATCATTTTGAAAAAGGATTTCAAGGAAAATTTTAGGAAGATATACCTATGTAAAATGACTCAGATATTAGAATACCAGACGAGACTGGTATAGAGTCGTGCCTTATACATTAGCTATTAGCCATAGCTAATTTAGTCCAAAATTCCAGTGTGTAGGGCTTTGTCACAGGTAAGACTCAAATTAAGATTACACACAGAAGGGATATATGCTTGTATACAGATAGGTTATTGGTGAGCCCGCAAAACCTTTAGGATCAGGTGACCTTAGAAGTTGTTAAGTTAGGGACAGACTATCCAAAGAGAAGTAATTAACAGATAGTTAACCGTCCAAAAGGAGAGTGTCAAACAGATGTTAAATTGTTTTGTTATTTTATGGTAGGACTGAATTAGCCAAAGGTTAATAGTCAGCCAAATAAAACTAAAGTGTTTGAACAGATAGTTCTATTAGTACCTGATATTTATGTTTACATAATGATGCTTTATAGTATTTAATCATTTTTTGTTGTAGAAATGATTTGCAAAAGATATGTTTTAAAAGAATGTTAGAGAGGGGAACCCGTTCCGCTAAGTGGCGTAGTCTCACTTAACATTTACAACCGGGATGTATATTATTATTCATACCAGGCTTTATGTCTGACTCAAAGTTTATGTTTTCCCTTTAAACTCTTGGATGCTCAAAATTGATTTGAGTTGGCTAAGGGTTGAGGTTCTTTCAGGTTTTAGTAGGATGACGGATAAAACTACCGGAGGCGAGCAGAAGGCTAACGGATAGCTATATAGAAATGCAGTTCTTTGTTTTGCGTTTATTCTGCTACGCATGTATTAAGTCAATTATGACTATATGACTCTGGTCATCCAAGGAGGAATCTTCATATGTCGCTCTTGGCATATTTTGTAATAAGTATATTTTATCATTGCCTAGGAAACGTCATAGGATTATGTAATCTGAATATGGAACACCTATATTGAAATGTAATGGAAAACTGTTGTTTTGAAATCTATGATTTGTTTTATATTCAAGTGCTTCCGATATTATAGATACTATTAACATAGCCATATTTAGTCGTCGGAAATTAATACTATAGATGACTGCAGCATCGGCAGCGTTTAGCTTTGGGCCTCTAGATAGGGGATGTCACGCAGGACACTATAGGCGTTTTATCAAGGATTTCTCAAAGATAGCAGCATGGTTGACCAGTTTAATGAAGAAGAATCAGGCTTTGTATAGGACGCAAAGTGTGAACATGTGTTTGTAAGTCTGAAGGAGAGGTTAACGAGTGCACTAGTGTTGAATATTCCAAGTGAAAATGAAGAATTGATGGTATAGACGCACGTGGTACCGGTTTAGGTGCGATGTTAATATAGAAAGGAAAAGCATTTTCCTATGCAAATTGACAGCTAAAACATTGGTTAAAAGAATTATCTTAGGGATTGGGGGCGATAGTTTTTTATTTGAAGATGTGGAGGCATTATCTTTTAGGAGAAATGTTTGAGTTGTTTACGAACCACAAATCCTTGAAGTACCTTTTCCCTCGGAAAGATCTCAACCTTCATCAACAATGGTGTTAGAGTTCTTGGCCTTCTATGATTTTAGCATTTCCTATACATCGAGAAGGGAATATAGTCACTGATGCATTGAGTAGAAGACGTGCTAGTTTGGGAGAAATTTTCTTGGAATGGAAACAAATCATGTATATTGTTGTTATGATTTTATGCCTCATTGTGTGTTGGAACCAAAGATTTTGGCAATTTAGCAATCAGACCTACTATAATTGAAAGAATCGGTACTAGTCAGAAGGGAGATGCTAGGCTAGCATAGATCATGGAAAAGATAGAAGGAGTAGAAAATGAAGAGATAGAGCAATATAGACTTGACTGAGAAAATTGGCTTCGTAAGAATAGGAGATTATTTGTTCCCGATATTAATGGATTCCGAGATGAAGTGCTATGAGAATGTCACCATTCTAGGTTGACCATTTGTCTCGGCGGTAAAAAGATGTATCATGATATGAAGAAAACTTATTATTGGGAAGGTGTGAAGAGGGATGTTGGGACATTCATCTCGAAGTGCATGAACTGCCAGTTGGTAAAGGTAGAGAAAAAGAAATCTAGTGGACAGTTGCAACCGCTAAATATATCTGAGTGGAAATGGGAGCAAACATCGTTGGATTTTATTGATGGAATGTCGAGGACTCGAGCAGAGTATGATAGCATTAGGTTTTGTTTGGATCCGTTGACTAAGAACACTAGATTCATACATGTTAAGTCCAATAGAATGGCGTCTAAGCTGGTAGAGTTGTATGTAAAGCGGATAGTACGATTACATGGTGTGCCAAAGAGCATTATGAGCGATCGAGATCCATTGTTCATAAGTGGGTTTTGGAAGAGCTTACAAAAGGCATGAGAGACCAAGTTGCATCTTAGCACAGCTTATCACCCGCAAATGGATGGATAGACCAAGAAAGTTAATCGTATATTGGAAGATCTCTTGCGAGATTGTATTATAGATTTTGAGGATCATGGGATGATCATTTGCATCTAGTGGAGTTTGCACACAACAATAGATATTAGTCGATTATTGGTATGGTTCCAGCAACATCTCCTACTTAGAGGCCCAAAACTAGCGGGTATGGATGTTGCAGTCATCCATAGTTATTAATTCTCGACGATCAAATATGGTAATGTTAAATACATTGGTATAATAGAAACACATGGATATGGAAAAAATATTAAAATCATTAAACAACTTTCACATTCCATTTATAATCCCATATTCGAAAACCATGTTCAGAGAAATTATAATTATTACAACATATGCCAAAAAACATGTGAAGATACCTCCTTGGATGATCGGAATGTATATATATACATAGTCAATTAAACAACTTTGCCTTTACAAAAAAGGCAGTAGAAATAAAAATAACAACTCCTAGATAGCTACCCATGCCTCATGCATGTCTTTGGAAGCTTTATCCATCCACCTACTAAACATTTGAGACCTCAACTCTCAAACTACTCAAATTAATTTTGAGCACCCGGAGTTTAAGGGAAAAACATAAACTTCAAGTCAGAAATAAAGCCTGGTATGAATAATATTATTACATGTTTGTTTTTTGATATTAAGTGAGACCACGTTGCTTAGCGGAATGGGTTTCCCCTCACTAGTATCCCTTTATAAACTATATCTTTTGCGAATCAACATCCTGCAATCAAACTGATTGAAAAATAATAGCAAGAATATACATATGCATAAAAATCAGAAAATCAATGGACTATCTGCCTATATTATAGTCTTACTTGGCTAACTGTTAACCACCGACTAACTCAGGCCTTCCAAACATAACCAAAATCTAACATTTGTTAGACACAACATTGGGTTAACTACCCTTAACTTCTGGGCTATCTGCCCTTAACATCTTTTTCTTGGATCAACTGAATCAATGGTTTTTACGGGCATACGAATAACCTACGTCTTCTTCATATATTCCTTTCAGTGTGTAATCCCTATTTAGTCCCATCTGTGACAAGCCCTGCTCACTAGAATTTTAGACTTTAATTTAGCTAGGGGATAATAACTAAAGTATCGGGCGTGACCCTACACCAGTCCTGTCCGGCCTTCTAATATCTAAGTCATAAATTTAGGGTTAACTACCTTTTTCATATATTTCCTATCTTAGGGTTAAATACCCTATCAAAACTTTATTTCCTTATAAAAATCCTTTATAAATGATTTACACCTGAAACCATACTTTGGTTGACTCAAAACATTTATGCCATGATATATATATATACTTTACCCAAAACAATGATGATGAAAACCATTGGGATTATCTATCCTCTAAAGTAAGTTAAAACCCTTTTCAACTTAAAAATCTTAGGCCATGAGGCCGAGGTAAACCATTCAAAACCTTTGTTTAAAACTGTAAACAATCCCTTTCGAATCTATTGAAAGTACCTTTTTCAAAATAAGTTAACTACTTCGGTTTGAAACACTAAGCCGAAAGGCTAAAACATATCTTTTGAAATCTTTAATAATAACCCTTTCGAAACCATAAAGGAAACCCTTCAAAAGCCGTATTAATGCCGTAGACATCCGCTTCTCAAAACAGTTTAATCTTGCCTTTCAAAAGCATTTGGAAATCTTCCATTCAAATACTTTAAGTACCTTTCAAAAACATTAGGGTATCTCCCATTCGAAACATTTATTATATACCTTTCAAAAGCATTAGGGTATCCCCGCTTTAAAACCTTTGTCATATACCTTCCGAAAACACTACGGTATCTTCCCTTCAAAGCCTTTATCATATACCTTTCGAAGTATTGAACTACTTCCTTAAAATATACCTTCCAAAAGTATTGGGTTCAAGTAAAACTTTATGGAACATAGTTTCGAAACCATTTAAAACCTTTCCTCTCAATATCTTTTGGGCTTAACCTTCAAAATATAAAAAGGGTCTTAAAAGAACTAGGTCGAATGTAACTCTTTCGAAAGCAGTTTCGTAAGTAAAAGAAGGTGGATGGTTTTGACACCAACCCTTTCAAAAGCATGGAGAAGTGGCTTGTTATTATAAATAAAAACGCCCTTTCAAAACCAATGGAAAAGCGGCCTTAAATTGGTTAAAAGGTAGAAGGCCCCAGCAGGGGTTTCGACCTTGTTGAAAGCTTATTTAAAACAAAAGGTAGCAACTGCGTTCTAAATCTCTATTAAAACCTTTCAATACCTTTCTTTTGGAAACAAGGCAAGTTGCATCTCTTTTGAAAGCAAAACAAAGGCCTTGAACCTTTTGAAAGCAAGGTTTCGACCCTATGCCTTTCGCATATCTCCAATCCACTACATACCAAAACATTGATACCATATGTATTGGTCTCGACTAAGTCGGAGGCGGTAGTATGAGGTCGAAAGATGCTGCCGAAAGTGGCAAAATAGCAATCCTTTACAGAACTGATTTTTAACTTTTTAAAGAAATATCTTTCTAACTAACGTGCTTATTTGTAAACATCTAATTGGTTGCCAATTTCTTTCCCAAATCTTTACTAAAAGTGCTGCCGAATATAATAATTAATAATTTAAAACATTTAGCAAATTGGCCCTTCTCCTTTTATAAACATATAAAACATTTATGTCCCATATCTTAAATAATTTTATGTACTTAATAAACACTTAGAAAATTTCTCCAAAAATTTTCATAAACCACTTTTAGTATTTCTAACATATTTAAATATCTGACCCAAAGCTAACATAATAGCCGTAGTAAAAACCGTTTTCTTTACTAGAAAATTGATAATAAATCCACATTAATTCAGAAAAATATGAAACTCGAAATCTTTTTCTAAAATAATATTTCTGACCTTATATCAAAATCGCAAGGAAATAGGATGTCGTTTCATAGGTTTTTAAAATCAAAACTTATCATATAATCAATATGAAGCATCATAATTCATCAATATGTATATATATTCGTTAAAACAAATAAATCATGGCATATGCTTTGCAAAAAAAAAATGGATCTTAGCTAGAAACCAAAATTATAAAAATGAGATGTAAAAACTATTAATCACCTTGCTTTAGATAAGAGGCTTGAGATTTGATCTTGCTTAATTCTTTTTCTTTTTGTTTGATTTCCCCCGTTTAAAGTTATATCCTGCTTTGAGATCTTTAGTCATGTTTTAGAGTTATCAATGTGGATAAGAAAATGAAAGCAAGGGTTTAAGGGTTAAGGGGTGTGGTGGACGGCTATTCCCATAGGCCCTTACCTTATTCTCTTATTACTTAACTTACATAACAGTTTCCACAAACTCATTCTTTTAATTTAATTTAATTAAACACGGCTTTTATTTAGTTTTCGATCTCAATCCCCTTATCACTCTAATCTTCTCATTATTTTACGTTATTTATCTAATTAAATCTCCTAAATAATGTTATCAAAATTAAGGGTGTTATGGTTTCGTATGAAGCATTGTGTTTGTGAAGGTATCTCCTCTAAAGAATGTAGTTCAATTCGGTAAAAAGGAGAAGTTGACACTGAGATTCATATGTCCTTTTTCAGTAATAGAGTGGATTGGGAGCTAGCATATATGGTCAACTTACCTTAGAAGATGGCGGCGTACACAATGTCTTTCATGTATCCTATCTATAGAGATTTGTGTATGAATCGGGGGAGATGATTACACTAGATCAACTAGGAGATATTGAAGTACAACCAAAAGTTTTTTGGTCTCATAGGCCGCTTTGTATGGTTAGGTACGATACGAAATAGCTTAGGAGAAAGTCGATGAAACTAGTAAAGGTACAATGGACCGAAACCAGTGATGATTGTACGCAGGAAACTGAAGAGAGCACGGGGACCTATTATCTGGAGCTCTTTAGATGGTAAGAGCCAATATTTACTATATCTACTTTTACCATTGTACATCATCTTTGATAGGTTAGTATTTCACATGGTAGGGTAGGGATTCCTACACTATTGGTTGCATGGCTGCTTGGTTGATATGTTTGATGGTTGCTTATGATTGGTAGGAATGCAGGATAACTATGATTGATTATTTTTTGACTTGTTTAGGAGATTTCAAGGGCGAAATTCCTAAAGGGAGATGAATGTAATGACCTATGTTTTATGAAGTAGAGTATTGTAAAATATTTTTATTTTATTCATTAAGGTCGTATGACTCTATAATTTTGGGATATGACTCTTAGAGATAGTTTACACAACTTTGATTTTTCTTGAATTTCTATATGACCATTTTGACCCTAAAAACCTTATTTGGGATTTAAATTTTGATAGGTGTTGAGTTAGGGTCTAAATCCAATTCCATTACTTTAGGATGATGGTTTCCCTTTCCATAGAGTGGTTATAATAGAAAAATGGACTTACAGTTAGGATGTTATGCCTATTTTAAGATTAGGTAGTTGTTGGTCAATATTAGTGTGTAATTAATTGAACCCATAATTAGGCCCATTAGCCTAATTTGAGATTACTATAAATAGAGGGGTATAGGAGTCAAATTAAAATGTTTTTCTCTCTCGAAATCAGATGTAAACCCTCATAAACCCTAGATTCATATAAAATTGCACAAATTACTCTCTAAATCTAATCAAATCACTAATTAGAGAGAAGATCATCAAATAGAGACTAGAGATCATTATTTTGGTTGAATTGCATTGCTTTCTATCGCTGTTCACATTGGATCGACGCTTAAATTGGTTGAATTTGGTAACTGGTGAGTGTTCATGCCTTCCCACTACCCATGCATGTTTATACGGTTGGATTACATGTTTTAACATGATTTTTGGCCTTAAAACATTTTCTAATTTTAACTGCATGTTTTCATATGTTTATAACCCAAATTGTTGAATTTTGGAAATGGTTTTCAATAATGATTTAGTAATTCTCCTTACTTCATATTTATATGTGCATGTAATATATAGATCTAGATTAGAATCGGTATTTTTTCACATTTTTTTGTATTTCTTGTTGAAATGGATGTATATGCATATTATTCTATGGTTGTGTGTTGTGCTTTCATGCTGTTTGCTACTTTTTTGGATACTTAGGAAGATAGGTTGGACAATTTGGCAAATTGGAAGCTAAGATGATCAGAATCGGATGAAACTTAATGGGTATGCTTTGGAGTATGAAAGAAACCAGTAGCTCAAGTCGCATATCCAAATTGTTTAAGGAGACAAGTCAGTACTAACTTGTTTATTTCAATACCGAGTTGTTTATGTTGCTCGAATTGGTTGGAAGTTTTGGGGTCCTATAGAGCATGATTGGTAGAGGCAGAATATCGCAAGGTGCAGGAGATTGGCTAAGTGTTGAATGTCATACCGACTTGTTTCCTAGAATTGAAGATAAAGGCTTTGGCATGGGACCAAGTTGTTTTGATGGATAGGTCGGGGTCCGGAGTGCTTGGGATTGGAGTACTAAAAGCAAGGAAAGAGAGCTAGCCATTAATTAGCTAAGAAAACAAGTCGGTACTGACTTGTTCATGTCGGCACCGAGTTGTTTTGGCGAGTTCAGTGAATGTGAAACTTCTAGGGAATGAAGTAGAGGTTATGTAGATTGTCTAGAGGTGTTAACTCATTCGTGTCGAGCATGGATGGCATTGTAACAGCATGATAAAGGCTATGTATCTTCATTTTGTGACTCGTGAAGGGAGTATGTACCGAAGATAGTGGCTTGATAATGGAGGAAGCCGTAGATGGGGAACGTGAAGGGTTCCCGAATAATGGAAACCGGATTGAGCAAATGAAGGGCTCATATCAAATTGGAGAAAAGGAGGGCTAAGATGTTTAAACTAAGGAATCATTGATAACTCGGACCGTTTTCTGTTGTACTTAGTGGGGACGTCCATGGATTAATAGAGTGGATTCGAGCTTTGGGCTACGTGATACGAGAGTACACGGAAAACTAGGATTTCCATCAGTACCTGGTAGTGAGGGGGCCATACGAGTTCTCATACATTCAGGGCATATGGAGTGATGGTGGAGATTGCTTGTTGGATGCTATGGTTGTCTTGGTTGCTTTCTAGGCTATCATTGGGGGATATTATTGAAAGTAGGTACTGGAGATAGGGATATCTTGACACCCACAATTTTATTCTGTTTAGTACCTTTCTGATATTATAAAGTAGCATTTTTATTGTCACATGCCAACTTTATAGTTGCAGGGATGGGTCGGGTATGATTCGTGTAGCTCTATTCCTTACTATATTTATCTGCATAGTATTTTGAGATTCAATTACTACTCATACCAGACTATGTCCAACGTATGATTTATGGTTTGCTTCTTATTATCTTGGGTACTCTTAAATAAGTAGACTAGATAGCAAGTATAAATGCCGCAGTAGTTGTTCGGAGGACGAGCTGGATAAAGTTATCTTATATTTTATACTTATTTGGATTTCTACGCTTATTCTGCTGACTAGCAATGGGAAGCCTTAGAAGTGACTGCTTATTTTCTTGTTATGAGATAGTTATCGAGTTTAACTTTTATTGTAAAAACTCTATTACATTTGATGTATAACTCTGTGGATTTATTACTCTAATGAATTGTTCACATAGTTATTACTATCTCTCCTGTTATATTTGTGATATTGTATATTTTTTCCATGCATTGTAGGACATGATATAAGATAAGTTATGCGGGGACATCTATGGATCAATAGAGTGGATTTGAATACCCTAAACTAATGGCTTCGGGTTTAATGTCTAGCTTTGGGCCAAGAGAAACATATCGAGCTTTGGGCTACATGATACGAGAGTACACGGAAAACTAGGATTTCCATCAGTCTCTGGTAGTGAGGAGGTCATATGAGTTCTCATACATTCAAGGCATATAGAGTGATAGTGGGATTGCCTAATGGATGCTATGGTTGTTTTAGTTTCTTTCAAGGCTATTGCCTGATGGATGCTATGGTTGTTTTAGTTGCTTTCAAGGCTATCGTTGGGGGATATTATTAAAAGTAGGTACTGGAGATAGGGATATCTTAACCCCACCATTTTATTCTGTTTAGTACCTTTCTAATATTAAAAAGTAGCATATTTTATTGTCACGTGCTAACTCTATAGTTGTAGGGATGGGTCGGGTATGATTCGTGTACCTCTATTCCTTACTATATTTATCTGCATATTACTTTGAGATTCAATTACTACTCACACTAGACTATGTCCAACCTATGATTTATGGTTTGCTTCTTATTATCTTGGGTACTCTTAAATAAGTAGACTTGTTCAGAGGACGAGCTGGATG
Organism: Allium cepa; assembly: GCA_030765085.1. NCBI lineage: Eukaryota > Viridiplantae > Streptophyta > Magnoliopsida > Asparagales > Amaryllidaceae > Allium > Allium cepa. The sequence continues at coordinate 950,718,492 of CM060941.1, read as the reverse complement.
AAGCTATCTTATATATTATACTTATTTGGATTTCTACGCTTATTCCGCTAACCAGCAATGGGAAGCCTTAGAAGTGACTGCTTATTTTCTTGTTATGAGATAGTTATTGAGTTTAACTTTATTTGTAAAAACTCTATTACATTTGATGTATAACTCTATGGATTTATTACTGTAATGAATTGTTCACATAGTTATTACTGTCTCTCTTGTTATATTTGTGATATTATATATTTTTTCCATGTAGTGTAGGATATATGATAAGTTATATGTCGTGTTCTTTTTCTTTTCAACTTTGATGATCATCCTATATCGGCCAAGCATGACAACATCGCACTATTTTGTTATTATTTGTGCCAGTGGTGGACGGTGATCATCACATTATCCCTTCTTGTATATATGAAATTTATACATGAAATATGCTTCACTAATTTGTAATCAAAAATATAAATATATTCATATTTAAATATGTTAAATTACATATACCTATACTTTGCTATATACCTATCTAATACTATATATATACGAATGTATATTTAATTTTAATAAATTACCATAGTAAATTTAATTATATTACTTAAATGGTCATTAAGTGTCATTTATAAAGGGTACATAATTTTAACACACACACACATATATATATATTATTTAAGTTTTGAACATATATATTTAATTTAATTATAAATAAATTACACCAATATGAATGTTAGTTGATTATTTAAGATAGCATTTAAATGTTAATTATTGTGCGATAAATGTATGAGCAATATTCAGTTTTACAAATTATTTTAAGTTATTAAAAGAAAGAAATGAATTTTCTAGTGTTATTAGTAAATATTTAATAATTGGTTAATTTTATAAATAATTGAGAAATCTGTTATTTATTGTAGATATTAACTATAATTGAGATAATGTAGTTACTCAATTAATTTTGAGATATGTATTTAATATCCATCTCTTAATATTTTTATATTTCATATAAGACTGTAAAGTATTCATTGTCAAACATTTATTTATTTTACATTTATTTAATTTATTTATTTTTATGTTTGAATATTGCTTTCTATTATATTAAATATTATCATATGTATGATTCACCGTTGATATGGATTTAAATGATTTTTAATATGATACGATGATGACATACTTTTATGGGGTTTTATGATATCTGATTCTATGTGACGAGAAATCTAAATAAACGGAGTTAAAATACCATTTGGGATAGGGTCTTTGATAATATTTCTCTAGTTACTCTTTGGACTCGTTATACAGAATACTGGATAGACTGAGTGTAACTTATAAGTAGTGAATAAATGTTTAAGTAGTACGCAGTGGTATGGGATGTTATTATGTTATTCATTTGGTTGTTTATTGTAAGTAGATGACATTCACGTAACGAGAACAGGGTGGATAGTGTGAGGTGATACACGTAGTGACATATGGCTTCGTGCCTATATTTAGTGAGTATGGCTCCATGCCTAACGATGACCATGACTTCGTGTCTGTGTGTATTCCTATATGCCACTATTATGATGCACTCCTATTATGTTTGTTGGAGAGAACTAAACAGCTAGTATCCACCCAAGCGGCTTGATCGTGGCCCGTAGGGTCGCTCCCCATATTTGTGACACTTTATATCAATATAGATTCATGTTAACCCTATGCACCAATGTGCTCCCGTGTCACATAAGCTAGCAGTCCATCACCTATACCTTTTGGTTATGGACAATTGGAGTGTCGTGACTGGTTAGTTCTCACGTTGACGAGCACACCAGTAGATACATGTCATGATGACTGTGGAGGTAGCTAAACAATATAGAGACTCCATGTCTCTAGAGCTTGTGTGTGTACTATCAGTCTCCATTTTGATACTAACAGAGTAGTAGATTGGCATATATGATTGATACACCTCACTGTAGCATTGATGTGGGTAGGATGCCATGTATTATTATATATATTACTCTACTTGGGACTTTGTGTCTAGCATAACATCATTTTCCATCATGATATTTATAGATAGATGTTATAAGAGGAGATGAGATTATACCTGTGATACATATCTAGTGTATAGTGGATTCTCAGTATTGATAAGCAGCCTATCCTATTTGATGTGTATTGATGATTTTTATAGTGATTGAGAGTTATATTTGGGCAACACTTCGTACTTTCTTGATTATACTTGGTGATATCTCCTATAGTGACATTTTTGGATTTGATGTTATTTTCTGGATATGTATAATTATGCATTTGTGTTGATTCTGTGTCTTTTGATTTGATATGTTTCTTCGTAGGTGATGAAATCTTTTGATATGAGAGGTGGTTGTTCGGCTGGATTTGAGATATTTGGGTAATGTGATGCCTTGATGATTGTTTATAGCATTATATACATTTTTAGGCATACATTACCATATTTACATACATCCTTTAATATGTCATATTGTGATTAGACTATCGATATTGGTGTTATTATATTATTAATCCTTGTATATATTGTATTATCATTCTTATATACCCTTTATTAAACAAAGTCTGACCCGTGTTATTTTATAATACTCAGGTCAGTCCGAGGCATTTCAAGTATAGGGTCGACTTAACCAACAATTATTTTATTGGGCTTAGAGGAGATTTATGTTAGGATTGTGATATGTTATTGTATGACATTTATTCATTGTACATATGTTTTATTGATTTGTATATTGATTGTTTATTACATTTGTATGAAAACATCATTTTAGATGTTTTGTATTTATACAAGCTTTTATGCATATATTATATTATCGCTACGATTGACCTGTGTTCTCTATTATTGACTATATATTGTGCATTGTTCTGTCTTAGAGGCACACCGGTCTAATGCTTTTACTTATACTGTGTACACATTGGCAAGTTATTTATTTAATGTTTTAATATGCACTAGTGTTAGTCCAAGGGAATATTAGTGTGTGTACCCCATATAGCCTCATTCTCTATATTATATGATAGGATTATTATATAATATTCTTAGATAGTATGGGTATAAAGGTGTGGTGTTATAGCTACAACCTTAAAATATATGGTCATCTACTCGTGTTGCAGTTACATCCATCTTCGGCTCTTAGACCCATGTCTTAAGTTCTCTTACAAATGACCATCATCCTAAGGATAACAAAATACTCAGAAAATCAAAGAGTACTATACTTAAGGACACATGATGGTGTTGACTACCACCATCATTAATCTAACGAATACTCAACAGTCAAAGAGCATAGTGATTGGCCTAAATCTATGCTAGTTAGACAGTTACGAATAGACTAATCATCATAAGACTCTAGGGTAAGAAAGATTAACTATCAAAGATCTGAGATAGTCAAAAATCTAAATAAGTATTCTCACATACCTCCTCTTTATGGTAACTCATCAAAATCTCTAGTCATTAATTATCCTTTTGTACACTTCTAATAGTAGAACACATCAAACTTTACGTTTAAGCTTGCTTCCTTGGACCATCAAAATGACTTACACCATCGAGACATCAAAGTCTGAATATCCATATCTGACTCCAACCTTTTTCAATCTTCAAATCACGTTGAAAAATATTATATCAAAACTGTCTTATAGTGATTTCTTTATTTATGACAAGGATCACCCACATTAAATACCAAATGGGGCCTGCTAGTGTGGATTGTTCCAATATATATTCAAAGAAAAACATTTATCTTCATTTAAAAATTAAATTTTTTTCTCCTTAAAATATAACCATCCATTTTATAATATAATTTCCTAAATTTTTTACCATTTAAAATCCATTATAAAATAATTCTGAGAAAACATCATTTGGTAAATACTTCAAAATGAAAACTATTTGTTTAAAATATTTATATAAGTCGGCGACTGTCTGTAAAAATAGACTTTAGAACCTATGTAAATATATAATGAACCTCCCATCCATCGTTTTGATTCGTTAGTGGTACCCATCAAGTCTTTAGAGGAAAAAGTTCCTCGATCACTATTACTCATCTTTAAGGAGCAACATCAAATCTCATAATCAATTCAAATATCTAATCTTCCTTGATTGAGGAAACTATGTTATCTTACTATGACTAAACCAAATATGTCCCTTAAGTATTAACTAGTTTCTCCAATGTACCTCCCGCTAAAAGTCAACATTGGATAACTACTTTACCACAAAATTGTAGCAAACAATATAACCTAACATGTGGTACAAATAATCCCAACAAGCAGACAAATAAGCAACCAAACAAGCAAACAATTAAACAGTTAAAATTAACCACGTAAAAATAAGCAATCAACGTTAACATAGTGCAAGCAAAATAATAAATTAACATGGAACAAATCAATGAAAAAATCCTACCAATGTAAATAAATATAAGAAAAGCCACTAGCGCATACATTAATATGGGTAGTCCATACATCATATCCTAACTCCCTCCATTGAAGGGAATAATTAAAAATCCCTTCAACTCCTTAGGGTATGTCATATATGATAGTCATAAAGGTAATATTATCCCACTTTTTGGCAAAGCCGTGATACCAAAAGATCGGTCGAAAACAAAGGACAGCTCGTCTCTGGGATTGATCATACTTAGCTTCACTATGGATATCACCGAATTTTGTCCGAGTCCAGATTGAGCTACAGTTGATAGGACATGACAAGAAAAGTCATAAAAGTCAGCATATAAAATTTCAAGTCAATCCGAGTTCATATGCTCAAGTTGTGATCAATTCAAGTTGGAGGAAATAACCCTAAGTTCGAATCCATCAGAAGATCACGAGTTCGAATCCATCAGCTACCTCTTACTTAGAATCCATGGGATCACTCCACTTCGCCTCCATCAGAGCATATGAGTTCGAATCCATCAGATAGCTAAGCTTCGTATCCACCCCAATGGCCTTCCTTCGAATCCATCAAACGAACTCCACCTCGAATCCCTTAAGGCGAGACGCTTCGAACCCATGCTGTTGATTCACTTCGAATCCACCGTGTTGAGGAAGCTTAGTATCGTTCAGCTATGGGGTACCTCGAACGATTCGAACGAGCATCTCCTCGAATCCATTCCCTCGAATCCACTAAGTAGAAGCGTCAAAAACCATGGATTCGACTCGGTAAACTCAAAGAAAAAGCAGGATCAACCCGAGAAGCGCACCCCACGTCACCATTCGCACGCACAAGCCATCAATTCGACCCTAATCGATTCGAAGGGTATCGATTCGAACGAGACGCATCAACCGAAAGTGCAACCTTGAACCGCTCATAACTCGAGATCTACAAGTCCAAATGCTATAAAATTTTCACAGGAGCTTGCATACATGTTGAAGAATGTCCACACCAAATTTCACCTCGATTGGACACTTTTTTGATCGACTCGAACTAGAGTTCGAATCGATCCCAAAGTGGGCCCGGATTTCCTGAGGCCAGGCGTGTAAGCCCCCCTCACGTGCCAGAAGCGGTCTCCCCGAATTTTAGGCGAAATATCAGCCTCCTACACCTATAAATAGAGCCCCTGGTCATTCGGAAAGGGGATTGGAGAATTCTTAGAGAAAAAGCACGCTCGGACGCTGCCAAAATCACTCTACATCGTCTTCACTGCTGCTGATTTTGAATTTAAGCCCATTATCTGCTGTACTTCGCTCTAGAACACTTGTATTCTTCAAGTATTAAGCAATAAAGTGATAAAACTTCATAGTGGACGTAGGCAAGTCGCCGAACCACTCTAAATTATTGTCTTCCGTGCAATTTAATTTTCTGTGACTTGAAGTTTTTGTTAGATAATCCTCATTTTCAATTTGATTTCTTCATTTATTATCTCTTCAAAAACTTTCGAAGGGTGTTGCCAAATTTTGGTGCAAACACTTTGGTGCTTTCACTGAGAAAACCCAAGTTTTCTCCCGCTCATTGGATCTGTTATCGGTACCGGATTGAATAAATCTAAGAGAGAGATCCAGATTACAATTACAGACTCCTTCCATACTATTCAGATTTACCAAAATCTAGGAAAGGATTCTACACCTCAAGATGGTTAGAACAAGAACCACTTCTACCGCTGCTGGTCAAGAAGGCCGGGATAGACAAAATCCCGCACAATTACCTCCACCGAATCAAGATGATACTGTGCATTCAGATCCGTCGGGTCCGGTCACTCGACAAGAGTTCCAGACATTACTCTAGGAACTAACCCAAAGTCGGTAACAGCTGACCGAACAATTGCACGCCAATGTTGAGTTGACTAATCAATTAAATCGCCAAAGGCGTAGAAGATCCAGAAGGGACCACGTCCCTCATTTTTCCACTGAAAGCTCTGCCTCCTCTGATTACAGCGGCAGATTTACCTGTCCCAGGTTAGACGGAAGCCATGCACATACTGCTGGTCACCAACAAGCATTAACTGTGGCGCAGATAAGAGTTGGCCCTTCTGCCAGCATTCATACGGGACCCTCCTCCTGAGGAGGCACTGTTCCACAACATACTACGGATAACCAAGCCACCGCCACCGCAGTTGACATAGGAGTTGATACCCGAAATCACTCCAATCAGAACTACCACCAGCAGGAACATACTCCGGGACCATATGTCCCAGAAGACATCGAGCCAAGGAGGCGAGACATGGATCGTCGACAGCGCCCGATCCTACCTCGCACTGTGGAACCCGACCACACTTTTGCTCGCCACCCTCCGAATATAACAACACCTGACCTCTCAGCTATGGTACACCAAATGATCCGCGAAAGTCAGGGCTTAACAAATGACGATTGGGGAATCTCCCGAAGTCATACTCTGTTCACTGATGACATATTATATGCTGAACCTCCTCGGCGATTCAGGACGCCAACCCTTCTCATGTATGAAGCTAATTCCGACCCTAACCAACATATTCTGAAATACGAATGGTCGATGACTGCTGCAAGAGCTGATGATGCAGTAAAATGCCGTAGTTTTCTCATTTCTTTAGGGGGAATTGCGACGATGTGGTTTACACGATTACCACCACGATCTATCTCTTCATTTGACCAATTGGCTACTAAATTTGTTGAACACTACTGTATGCACATTGACAGGCCTAAAGACGTAAATACTTTATCTAGTGTCACTCAAGCTCCAGGAGAGACACTCACGCGATATTTGGAAAGATTCAATGCTGCTTGTGCAGAGATCACTAACCCCAATGATAATTCAATCTTGATGGCCTTGACTTAGGGGATTGACCCCGACTCTGAATTTGGAAATTGGCTAGCTGGGAAACCTCCCGCATCGTTGGATCATTTGTACTCCAAAGCTGCCCAATTCTTAAGGTGTGAGGATGCGAAACAATCTAGGAAGCAGGACGATGCGAGACCCAGCAATGAAGGAATTCAAAGCAATGTGGCAGTTAAACAGTCAGGGGAGAGCTTTGGAAAAGTACAATTGAATATTCAAAACAAGCAAACCCAGCCGAGGAACGACGATAATAGAAATAAGAAGCAAGATCAGAATCGTGGCCCGCGGCGTAGGGCGCAAATGTTTGAAAGCTATACACCACTAAATACGTCACTGGAAAACGTGTATCTACAAACTTGTAATGCGATGCAGTACAAGAAGCCGACTCCGAAGCCGTCGTCGGAGAGACAGATTCAAACGGAGAAGTTCTGTAGATTCCATGAAAGTTACGGACACAATACCAATGATTGCACGCATTTGCAAGATCATATTGAAAAATTGATCAGGGAAAGGAAGTTATATCAATTCGTGCGGGCACCACAGGGTGGTGGTGTGGGCCCGTCAAACCGAAATCGTGCATAAAACCAAGAGAGACAGGAGGATCCCGCTCGTACAGGCGGGAGATTGGTCATAAGTACAGTTAGTGGTGGTCCTCATCCAACGTCCGAAGCTGGAGGGAAATGGAATCATACGCCAATTCGATCAGGCATGTGAATTTCAAGAGTTGCAGTACACTTGATGAAGGGGCTCCGGTCAAACAACAGAGAACGATGGCAGATGACATCGTATTTAGAAACCGAGATGCTGATAAGGTCGAAGCCCCAACTATAGACCCACTAGTCATATCTGCCCAGGTTGGTCCTGCTTGGATGAAGAGGATCCTGGTGGACAGTGGGAGTTCAGTAAATATCCTGTTTAAGAGAGCATATGATCAAATGAAGATGGAAGCCAAAGATTTAAAGCCTCTTCAGTCTAGAATCCATGGCTTCGATGGAAGTGCTAATATACCCACTGGAGTGGTGGAGTTGCCAGTGGAGTTGGGAGTTGGAGAACGCCAAAGAGTCCGAATGTTACAATTTGTCGTCCTAGATATCCACTCTCCATACAATGCTTTTTTGGGCCGACCGACCCTTGCCAAATTCAGGGCAGCAATTGCCCCTTGGTGCTTATCTTTGAAATTCCCCACTGATCGCGGGATTGGGGTCATTCAAGGAGATCAGGCTGCTGGAAGAGCCTGTTATGTTGCCGAACTGCGAGAAGCGCAGAGAAAGGAGAAAGGAAAGGGCGTGGAGGAATCTCTCTGCGTCCGTTTCGCCGATGATTGACAATTTAGTGCCTGGGCCTCGGCCCGGGCTCCATGACTAATTCCAGAAGGATCTAGATCCCAGAGACACTGAGGATAATGATGAATCTAAAGAAAGTCAAGCTTCCCCAGCCGATCTGACAATTGATATTCCAGTTAATGATGACGATGAATCAAAAATGTTAAAAATTGGGTCTCAACTAAACCCACAAGCGCAACGGGAATTGGTCGAATTTCTCCAAGCTAATCTAGACGTGTTCGCTTGGACGCACTCTGATATGTGTGGAATCTCGCCGGACATCGCGAGCCACACCTTGAATATTGACCCACGATATATCCCGGTCAAACAAAAAAGACGTGGTATGGATCCAGAGAGATCTGCCGCCCTCAAAGAAGAAGTTGATAAGCTAAGAGCGAATGGGTTTATCCGGGATGCTTTGTACCCGGAGTGGGTATCCAACCCTGTACTTGTCCGAAAACCGAATGGGAAATGGAGAACGTGCATCGATTACTCTGACTTAAATAAGGCTTGTCCGAAAGACAGCTTTCCACTTCCCCGAATCGATCAACTTGTGGATTCGACGGCCGGACATGAAATATTATCTTTCATGGATGCTTATTCTGGTTAAAATCAGATACCCATGCATGTTCCCGATCAAGAACATACGAGCTTCGTAACTGACCTGGGACTATACTGCTACAAGGTCATGCCTTTTGGGTTAAAGAATGCCGGAGCGACTTACCAACGCTTAGTCAACCGAATGTTTGCCGACTAGATCGGAAAGACTATAGAAGTTTATGTAGATGACATGTTGGTAAAATCACGATACTCCACTGATCACGTCAAAGACTTAGAGTCAATATTCAATGTCCTCCGAAGATACGGGATGAAGCGTAATCCGCTAAAATGTCATTTTGGAGTCGCATCCGAAAAATCCTTGGGTTCATCGTCAACGTCCGAGGAATAGAGGCCAACCTCGAAAAGATTTGGGCGATCAGGAATCTTCAAACTCCAAGGACCATAAAACAGGCTCAGAGCCTTAATGGAAAGGTTGCAGCACTGAGCAAGTTCATCTCAAAGTCAACTGACAAATGCATACCCTTCTTCGACCTGATCCGAAAAGGGAAACGAAACTTCGAATGGACTACGGAATATGTGGGTGCATTTCAATCACTAACTCAGCATCTTTCCACACCGCCGATTCTTTCAAAACCTGTTGATCATGAACAGTTATACCTCTATCTGGCAATATCTGAAAATGCCATCAGTGCTACGTTGGTTCGGGAGGAAGACCGAGTGCAGAGACCGGTCTACTACGTTAGTAAACGATTAACCGGAGCCGAGAGAAATTATCCAAGGTTATAAAAATTGGCATACTGCCTAGTCATCGCCTCAAGGAAGCTCCGTCCATATTTTCAGGCTCATCCCATCAATGTGTACACCGATCGGTCGTTACGACAAGTCCTCACACGACCTGAGACGTCTGGCAGGTTACTAAAATGAAACATTGAACTGAGTCAATTCGACATCACATATACTACGGGACGAGCCATACACGGCCAAGTCCTTGAAAATTTCATTGCCGAATTCACTATTCCTGAAGACTTACCTGAAACTAGTAATTCCCCCGAATACATATGGAAGCTATATACTGATGGTGCATCTAACGATCGGTGCTCCGACGCAGGGATAGTGCTTGAAACCCCCGAAGGCCGATCCATATGCTACGCTTTAAAATTTGATTTCCGTGCAACCAACAATGAAGATGAATATGAAGCTTTGCTTGTTGGGTTGAAGTTGGCCCGTGACCTAAGAATTATTACTGTGGAAATCTACTGTGATTCCCAGTTGATAGTATGCCAAGTTCGGGGTGAATATCAGGCCAAAGATCGAAGATTAGCCGCTTATCTAGCCCGAGTCCGGGAAATACTTGATCAGTTTGATTATTATACAATTTTCTACGTACCCCGAGAGCACAATCAAAAAGCCGATTCGTTGGCAAAGTTGGCAAGTACAGGCGAAGCTCAACACTTGGGACTCGTTCCTGTCGAGACTTTATCCTCTCCAAGCATTGATTGAGTGGAGAAAGAATTCATATTTGAAGTTACTTCCAGCAGGGAATCGTGGATGACCCCCTACCAAGATTACATTGAGCGTGGCATATTACCCGAGCGTCGAAGTGAGAAAAGACATATTCTTCGAAAAGCTTCACGATTTGTCATTCAAAATGGATTTATGTATCGAAGGGGGTATTCTATTCCTCTTCTCCGGTGTATCGCACATGACGAAGTCAAACGAGTATTACACGATGTGCACGAAGGAGAATGTGGCGATCACACTGAGGGGCAAGCACTTTCCAAGAAAATACTCCGATATGGATATTATTGGCCTACTGTAAATTGCGATGCTATGGACTATGACAAAAAGTGTGATAAATGCCAAAAACACGCTCGGATTCCCAGAGCTCCACCTACTGAGATAACCCAAATGGTCAGTCCATGGCCATTTGCAATATGGGGAGTTGATATAATTGGTGCATTGCCTTTAGCTAAAGGTGGCACGAAGTACGCCATCGTCGCAGTTGATTACTTCACCAAATGGGCTGAAGCTGAACCTCTTGCAACAATTACGACAAAGAAAGTAATCAACTTCGTGGTACGCAACATCATCTGCCGGTTTGGTCTCCCGCATACTATTATCACCGATAATGGAGCCCAATTCGACAGTGTTGAATTCAAGAACTTCTGTAAACGATTTCACATCCACAAGAAATTCTCTGCAGTAGCACACCCTCAAGCAAATGGTCAAGTTGAGGCCGTCAATAAGGTTATCAAGTCTATTTTGAAGAAACGACTGGAAAAGGACGAGGGCAAGTGGGTTGATGAACTGCCTACGGCTCTATGGGCTTACAGAACGACTCACAAGACTACAACCGGACACACTCCATTTTCTCTATCCTATGGCTCTGAAGCCGTTATTCCAGTCAAATTAGAAGTTCACTCTCATCGTGTGACATATTATGATCCGAAAACGAATGCCATATTACTTGCTGAATCTCTGGATCTACTCGATGAGAAGCGTGAAGAAGCTGATTTGAGGGCAGCCGCATATCGGGGTCGAGTCGCTCGAATATACAATGCCATGGTCCGACTGCGAACCTTTGAACCCGACGAACTCGTACTCAAGAGAATTTATCCGGTCCCTTCGCACATGAAGCCAAATTGGGAAGGGACGTATGTGATTTCACAAAAGCTCGGAGATGGCATGTTCAAATTGTCAACCATTGACGGTCTTACTTTACCGAGAGCTTGGAATAGCGAAAGTCTCCGTCGTTACTAGACATGACAGGCTTTATTTATCTATTTTTAGTCAATTTCTTCCTTAGCATTTTATCTTTTCATTTCGAAGTTTGAACTTTTAATAAGGCATCTGATTTTGCCATGTTTCTTTTATTTTAACAACAAAATGCCATCTCTTCGAGCCAAAAGTTGTGATTCACTGAAAATGACGTGTAATATCACGTTGCACGGAGAGCTAAGTTCCATCACGCGGTGGGATTTATTCAAATAGGGAGTGACTGTGATACGACCGATCACTCACTAAGTGAAACCCGAGCTCGGGGATAGAACACTACACCAGCATTTACAAGGATTGATACACGACAATCCTTTTACTAACTCCAACTTCCCAGAGTGCGAATTGGAGTATAAACTTTCAATAATTCGTTCCCAGAGCGCGAACGGACTCCAACTTCCCAGAGTGCGAATTGGAGTATAAACATTCAATAATTCGTTCCCAGAGCGCGAACGGACTCCAACTTCCCAGAGTGCGAATTGGAGTATAAACATTCAATAACTCGTTCCCAGAGCGCGAACGGACTCCAAATTCCCAGAGTGCGAATTGGAGTATAAACATTCAATAACTTGTTCCCAGAGAGCGAACGGACTCCAAATTCCCAGAGTGCGAATTGAAGTGTAAACATTCAATAACTCGCTCCCAGAGCGCGAACGGACTCCAACTTCCCAAAGTGCGAATTGGAGTGTAAACATTCAATAACTCGTTCCCAGAGCGCGAACGGACTTCAACTTCTCAGAGTGCGAATTGGAGTATAAACATTCAATAACTCGTTCCCAGAGCGCGAACGGACTCCAACTTCCCAGAGTGTGAATTGGAGTATAAACATTCAATAACTCGTTCTCAGAGCGCGAACGGACTCCAACTTCCCAGAGTGCGAATCGGAGTATAAACATTCAATAACTCCAGCTTCCCAGAGCGTGAATGGAGTATAGACATAAATTACAGGTTCCCGGAGCGCAAACCCAAACATACATGCTATCTCTGAATTCCCAAGGTGCAAATTGGAGCACAAATACTACGTCAAAGTTCCCGGAATGCGAACCGAAATATCAATACTAACTCCAAATTCTCGGAGCGTGAAGCGGAGTATAAACATCAATTCCAGGTTTTTGAAGCGCAAACCGTGTTACAAACATCGATAACTCTCAAATTCCCGGAATGCGAATCAGACTATCGATCTCAAATTATCCTAAGTCCCCAGAGCGTGGACATGTGCTTAAGATTCGCAATAAGTGCGATCAACCACCAAAATGCAAATGTTGTTCCCTGAAACTTGCGGGTAAAAAAAGCTTAAGTGTTAATCGCAAACTGAAGAAGTACAATGCCCGGAGTTCAACTCATTCATCAAATCATGACACGAAATTATGTTTTTCATACTTGGCAGATAAAAAACAAACACTGCAAAACACTTAAGTAAAAGAAAAGAGCAACTTCCCATTCCATCAACTAACAAAAACAGGTTTAATTACATGGCAAGTCAAAAGGTTTCAATTAAGTGGAGGCCGAATCCACACATATACACGGCTCTAAAAGAACAAAAGAAGAAGTATAAGAATTGCTATTCACAACCACATGATAAAACAAGAAGCTCACTCCTTCTTCTTCCGAGGCTTCTTCTTTGGAGTCGAGCCGCTGGACCCACTACCCGGCTTCCTACGAGATTTCTTGCCCTTCTTTGGAACATCCTCCGGATATGGCATAATATCAACGTCTTCCTCAGAGCTGGAGGGGACAGAGATCCTTTTGGAAGGACGAACCGAAGGCATGGGAGCTGTGACAGGTGTCTGTTCGGCAACGCTTGAGACGGTCACCGTGCCACCGGGAGAGATCACCATTAGAGAAGATAAGCTTGAGGGGGCAGGGTCGCTTCCAGAACCACCGACCGTTCTCATCATAGCCATCTCAGCGCTTATCTCAGCTAAAATCTCTTCTTCTCGAGACAACTGAGCTGCGCTGGATACGCTGGTGGTCGTCAAGACAGAACTGAAAACTGGAGCAGCTCCACTCATCGCGAATGAAGGATCAGGAATAGGGTCAAGAGAATGACCAAGTAGCTCTTCAATCATTTGAGCATCGAATGACATCGAGCTCCCCTCTCCAATATCACCGGCCACGGCAGCAGTTGAAATCGCCTCGGTGACAATAACTACATGCGTAGGATATAGGACAGGAGGAACTGGGGACACGAATGCGGCACTCTCAGTCACTGAACAAAGGATAGCAAAAGTAATCAGTCCAGTAAATTCTCTCAAAAAATCGTTACTTTAAGACATAAGAGAAATAATCAAAGCACCTTCCTTACCTTGCCTTGGAGCTTGAACAGGATTGGAGACGGCAGTCTTACCAGAAGATAACCCCGGTTGGTCCGGATTGTAAGCAGGAATGACTTGTGGGTCAACCGCGGCGATAACTTCGGACAAAGTCGGGATAGGAACTTCGATATTCCCACTATGATGCGCGACACCCGAACCTTCGCCGATCTCCGTTTGATGGATGCCAAGTTTTTCTTTCTCGACAGAGATTATCGCCTCATGAAGAGTTCTCCTCTCTTCCTCGCTAAGCAGACGTGACTCGAGCTCAAACTCATCTAATACTCCATCCGGGCAAGACATCCTCTTGTTCTCTACTAATTTTTTCCAGGCACTGTAGAGAAGCATAGAGTAATCTCCTAGCCAGGCAAGATTTCTGTGCTCTAACACGTTGGCATTATACATATCTAGGAGTTCGTCAAATTCGGCCTCCATCTTGAACCTCTCTGCCTGGACTTTCTCCTCTACTTCCGTTTCAACCTCCTTATTCCTTACGACTGCTGCATCACGCTCAGCCCGAAGAGACACAGCTTGCTCACACGCTTCTTGTGCGGCCATATTAGCATCATCTTTTTCCTTGTTTATATCAGCAAATTTAGCCTTTAATTCCTCTAGTTCTTTAACTGCCGCATCCCGCTCGGCCTCAACATTTTTGTATCGATGGCCCAAGTCTTCTACTAAAGTGCAATGTGCCTGTTGCATCTTTTCCATCTCAACTAATGTCTCATCAACCTTTTTTAGCGATTCAACTTCGGCCTTACGGGAGGATTCCGCCTCAGATTGAAGTATATCGACAATACGGTTCTTCTGAACCAAGTTGGCTTCCAGTTTCTCAATAATTTTGGCCCGATCAAAGGCCACTTTTGAGGCTTTAACAGCCGCCTTATACCATTCCTTGTACTGAGCATAGAAATCGCGGGTATAGCTAAGTGTTGTGGTCACGGCGTCTTCGGGAATTCTTTTAAGATTAGGAGGAAAAATACAAGCGTCGAAGCAAATTTCCAGGAAGTCCTTCTTCAATTGAGCAAGTCTGATAGCCCCTTCACCAGATGGTTCAATAGGGGCCTCCTCCGCAGCCGTGGTCATAACAATCTCAGTTTTAGAGCGATGTGACTCAAGCCTCGAAACCTATGAAGATGCCGCTGTCGTAGAGGTGCGGATACATGAATATGGCTATGGGGTGGCGGAGGAGAACGAGAAGGGGAGCGGTATCTCCAGTCTCTGTCCGAACGCTCCTGACTAGAATAACTACGTGGATGATCCCTCGCATAGTATTCCTGGCCATGATACCTCCGTTCGCAATCGCGATCGGAGTCCCCACGTCGAGATTCATAATAAGACAAAGGGTGATGCACTCTTCATAGTTTGTCTAGTGTAGATTGACGGCCAGACATAACACCTGAAAAAGAGAAGCAATTCAGTTAAATACCAGGCGAAAGCAATACGATCGGTGCGGAAGTCGTGTAGTGTTATGAAAGTGTATGCAAATGTGCAAAACCCCCGACCAACCAGAAGTGTCGACTGAACTAACGGGTAAAGGCTCGCTTATTTCTAACGCTTCCCGGAGTGCATCTAACCCGGACTCATGGTGGAGAGATACGTATTCCGGGATACGAATGTCATCCCGTCCTATAAAAGCGTTTCCTGATTGACAAGGAGCAGCGTCAGAGATAGTGGTTCCGGGGATCAAACGAGATACGACTACAGACTTCCGTCTCTTAAATTTAGGGACAACAGCCTTGCCTTTCCGCTTCTCTTCTATTTGGGAAAGGTCAGCCGCTAGCTCGGTATCAGTGGGCGTCCTCTCATCGTCGCTCATTTCTCTTATTACTATGCCGGGTTTTCTTTTCACCGTTTTCTTCTTTGTCTTCGAAGCCGGTTTCGCCAACCCCTCGATAACAATGCTCTAGTTCATCTTAATTAAACCCAGCGTCCTTAAGTTATCGTCAGTTAACACCGAGTCGATGTGCCGCAAATCACTCGGGACCTCTTGTAAACTTCGGACAACGCCTTTGTAATATCCACCGTCAGGCCTTGAGATGATAGCTGCAAGAAGAACACCTGATATTAGTACAAGTATTGATAACGACTGTTTAAAGAAGGCTTGTGCAATTTACGACACTTACGTCTAGATAGCCATCGCCTAGCAAACCCTGGGGGGCATCGAAAAAAAAACCATTCATTTTTAAAATAACTGAGTCTGGTCCAGGCTCTCGTCACAATCTGGCAGTTTCTAACTGCTTCCAAAAAGGTGAAAGATGGGCTATTGCCCCTGCTTTTGAAGTTAAATATGTGTCTAATCTCGGTTGGCCTTGGCGGACGAAAGAGATGATCCATAAATAGGACAAAAACACTATTCAACAATGCGTGTCCGTTGGGATGAAGTTGTGAGGGGGCGATTCCAATGAACGATAACATCTCCCTGATATATTGGTTAAATGGAGGGAAAGTTCTAGCAGCACAGGTGTGATGATAGAAAGCAGTATACCCCTCGGGCGGGTTGTGAGGTCTGTCATCAACGCCCGGTAGCAAAACGTCGTCCGGGGATAAGTTATGTTTCAATCAGATCCGGCCCAGTAAGGCTTCAAAAATACTGGACGAAACGGAGTCGATAGGATCCTCGATAAATATGGCTTCCGGCACTTCGTCCGGAGCCAGACCAACTACTTCGGAAGGAATGTCAGGGATTTCAAGTATTTCTTGAGGAGGCGAACTCTGTACTTCTTGTTGTTGACAGCTCGAAGATTCCATAACCAACTAACTCATCAGAAAGCAACATTAAGCACATAGAAAACCCGTTCATTCCCAGTGTAAAGTGTGTGCGGTGCAGTGTTGTGCATTACTTAGAAAGATTCTATAGAGTTAGAGAAAATTTGCAAACGATAGGATGTGCGAACGACAAAACTCTGAAAATCAAGACCGGAAATGACCGTCATCGCTGACCGTCACATCCTCATCATCCAAATGTTACCGACCAATTCAAGCACAAGTCCGTTATATTTTGGTTAAGCCACAGTTCCATCGACGAGCTTCAACAGATAGTCAAATATGCAGCTCTATAGTCAAGTTCAATTATGCAAGGCAGAAGCTCGTCGCAATCAAGTATTCAAGTGTGCTAAGATTCAGCTTGAAATTAGTCATAGTTCAAGTGTTGGAGCAAGTCAGGGACAATGTTTTTTCGCATCGAGTTGGGTCGAATCGATCGCTTCGTATCGATGCAGCTCGACTCGATAAGCTTCGTATCGATCAAGGCTGGCCCGGCACGTCTTCGCATCGATCGACCTTAGATCGATGTTATTTGTATCGACCGAAGTCCTTCAAATCCATAGGGAAAATGTTCAAACCAATCAAAAACAAGAGCCTCGAATCGACCAAGTTTAAGGTCTTCGAGTCGATCGGTCTATGTGTTAGAATCGACCACACGTTATAATGGACTGATACGAACTCCTACTGCCTTCAATAGATTCGAACCACTTCACCCCCACAAACAATAGATACGAAGTCATGCATCAAGATCGACTCGAACTATCCCACCCTGAATCGATACAAAGAAAAAAAGTAATCAGAATCTCCTTATTCTCCAAGAAACATCAACACTTTGCCACGATCCATCCCTCGATTCGATCAATTCCGCTCAGATCTCACAATCCCTCGGAATTGATCCCAGAGAATTCAAGAATGATGGCAATTCCAAGTTTATCGTTCTCGGCTTAGCCTTATCCATTAGTTACTTAAATTGTTTTGATTATGATCGAAGGATTGAAGGCAAGATCGATTCGAAAGAGTGTCTTTCTCGAGCCTGGGGGATCGATGCGAAGAGGAAGGCAGAGTAACAGTAAAAAGTAAAAAGTGAAAGTAAGCTAAGCCCCGCGTATTTATATGGATCCAAGGGGGGAAGAGAGACGCTTCGCCTCCTAGTTGACCTGGCCGATTGTAACCGATCAAATACCAATCGATTCGAATGACCACATTCGAATCCATCACGCTTCGAACCCCTCAAAGCTTCGAATCCATCAAGACAGCATCGATGCGAGGCTTCATCGACACGAAGTGATTGAACGAAAGATGAATTAAAGCTGAGAAATCCTATCGATTCGAAGTGCCAATTTCATGACCATCGACCCTAGCAATTCGAAGATTGTCGATTCGAACGGTCATTTCGAATCCATCAGAAAC
The DNA here is from genome assembly GCA_030765085.1 of Allium cepa. Lineage (NCBI taxonomy): Eukaryota > Viridiplantae > Streptophyta > Magnoliopsida > Asparagales > Amaryllidaceae > Allium > Allium cepa. The sequence continues at coordinate 950,700,157 of CM060941.1, read as the reverse complement.
CATAGATGGGAATGAACGCATCGCTTCGATATGAAAAAATTACTTGTCAACCTTCTATATCGGTTCAGGAGAGGATCGATGCGAAGGGACTTTTCAAAACAACCATCAAGCGTTGTTTCAACTCAAATTCCAAAATCGGTTCAGGAGAGAATCAATATGAAATTCAATATTAGATAAAACTGACAACGACTCGTGGACACACGATGTTAACAAGGGTCAAACTAACATATGTGCATATATGTCGGACTAACAATCGATTTTATACATTCACGGGGATCGAACACTCATCTGGTTATGATTACAACAACTAGCGGTCAGGCACTATCCTGCAGCAATCAATCATATCAAAGCAAGGTTACAACCTTCGACCAAAGAGCAATGATTGTTAAGAGAGAAATCGCAGCTTTTCAAAGCATGTCATGTTCCACAAGACGTACTTTGGGGGGCAAACATTATCCCGCTTTTTGGCAAAGCCGTGATACCAAAAGATCGATCGAAAACAAAGGATAGCTCGTCTCCGGGATTGATCATACTTAGCTTCACTATGGATATTACCAAATTTTGTCCGAGTCCAGATTGAGCTACAGTTGATAGGACATGACAAGAAAAGTCATAAAATTCAGGTTCTCAAATTTCAAGTCAATCTGAGTTCATACGCTCAAGTTATGATCAATTCAAGTTGGAGGAAATAACCCTAAGTTTGAATCCATCAGAAGATCACGAGTTCGAATCCATCAGCTACCTCTTACTTCGAATCCATGGGATCACTCCACTTCGCCTCCATCAGAGCATATGAGTTCGAATCCATCAGATGGCCAAGCTTCGTATCCACCCAATGGCCTTCCTTCGAATCCATCAAACGAACTCCACCTCGAATCCCTCAAGACGAGACGCTTCGGACCCATGCAGTTGATTCACTTCGAATCCACCATGTTGAGGAAGCATCGTATCGTTCAGCTATGGGATACCTCGAACGATTCGAACGAGCATCTCCTCGAATCCATTCCCTCGAATCCACTAAGTAGAAGCGTCAAAAACCATGGATTCAACTCAGTAAACTCGGAGAAAAAGCAGGATCAACCCGAGAAGCGCGCGCCACGTCACCATTCGCACGTGCAAGCCATCGATTCGACCCTAATCGATTCGAAGGGTATCGATTCGAACGAGACACATCAACCGAAAGTGCAACCTTGAATCGATCATAACTCGAGATCTACAAGTCCAAATGCTATGAAATTTTCACAGGAGCTTGCATACATGTTGAAGAATGTCCACACCAAACTTCACCTCGATTGGACACTTTTTTGATCGACTCGAACTAGAGTTCGAATCGATCTCAAAGTGGGCCCGGATTTCCTGAGGCCAGGCGTGTGGGCCCCCCTCACGTGCCAGAAGCGGTCTCCTAGAATTTTAGGCAAAATATCAGCCTCATACACCTATAAATAGAGCCCTGGTCGTTCGAAAAGGGGATCGGAGAATTCTTAGAGAAAAAGCACGCCCGGACGCTGCCAAAATCACTATATATCGTCTTCACTGCTGCTGATTTTGAATTTAAGCCTATTATCTGCTGTACTTCGCTATAGAACACTTGTATTCTTCAATTATTAAGCAATAAAGTGATAAAACTTCATAGTGGACGTAGGCAAGTCACCGAACCACTCTAAATTATTGCCTTCCGTGCAATTTACTTTTCCGTGACTTAAAGTTTTTGTTAGATAATCCTCATTTTCAATTTGATTTCTTCATTTATTATCTCTTCAAAAACTTCCGAAGGGTGTTGGCCAATTTTGGTGCAAACAGGTAACATCATCATAATGGATGTTGGGCAGGCTCTAACCATCTCACCATGTCGTCCTACACTCAACATCACACGTCTAGTCTTACAGTACACAAATAAAATTTCTAGGTAAAATCATTTCAATAAAAAGTTAACAAACACCACCAAAGTTAATTATTCAATCAAATATTTTACATTTTCAACTGTTTCTTCTAAAAAAATCATCCTCATCTTAATAAAGTGTCTTCTTAAAGTTTTGTAAACTAGATATTTATAATGTGTAACAACCCAACTTTTCACAACCATAAAATCGCCATATAATGAAAGCAATAACACACAAATAATAAATGCAACCGTGAATAGAAAAAATGAATCTGCACTTAATATCAACACATAACCTTCATTATTAATATAGTAGATGCTGCCTGTGCAGTTAAAGCCCAATATAGCTCTGCAAAATCCCCGATATAGCTCATAACACTCTTTAACCGCTATGCTATTTTAATTTAGCGCTATTAAACAGTTGACCCGCATTAAACTCCTCTATTTTCCACTACACCCGCTAAATCAAGGCTTCTTAGCAATAATTTTAGCAGCATTACTATATAGAGGTTGATTTGGCTAGTTCTCTTTTAAAGCAAATCAACAAAGTTAGGGTAAAGATCTAATTTTAAGGCATAAGTGCTCACTATAAGTTAAAAATCTATTGTAGTAACCAAGTATAGTCTGCATAATCATGATATTCTTTGGTTTTATTACATAAGATTAAACAACATTTCTTTTTCCTACACAAATGATTTGAGAATGAGAATAAATTAATTTAAATATTTGTTTTTATATATCTAATGAAGCTTTTTGCACCTCCCCTATTTTCTGCTATATCCCTGCTTTATCTCATAAATTTTTTCACTTCCACCGCTATATAACGCTAAGCATTTTAATTGGATAACATTACATATGAATGTTCTAGTCTTCCCACTATTTAAGTCACTAGTCATCATATTTGTCTTGATCAGTTACCTTGTCTGCGTGAAGTGTTACTCTTCAACTGCTAGCATATTTCAATTTATAAGTTGGCTTAAATAAAACCTGTCAATTGATGTTATTTCATATGCAATTTCCTAGCATGTACTCCGCTATTTTTAAAGTGGGTGCGTATTTCTTTTATTAAAGACTAATTTTTCTATTAAGTCTATGATACTTAATATAATAAGCGAATTTTTTTTTTTTTGGATTCATAGTGTACTTTGTTTCTAAACCATGACCTAATCAGCATATGTCCTTGTAACACACAAGTTTAAGGTTTATCGATGTCTTTATGTATTATCTCTCTTTTTGGAAAAGCCATGATATCATCAATTTGACCAAGAATAGATGGTTAGCAGCCTGAAGATCCAGTTACGTACATTACTATAGACAATAATCAGGCAGATTTGAGGCGGGACCTAATCAAGGTGTAGTTAACAGGAAGTAACTAGCATGACCCCATGAGGTTATATCTCAATTTTGGAGTTGATTGAAGTTCATATTCTCAAGCTATGGATGAAGCAAAGATTTGTTTGGATCGACCAGAACAATCCAGGAAATAATTCAAGTAATCAGAGAATGTTCAGTATCTCGAAATCCATGAAGCCAAATCATGTGAAACTTTAAGGGCATCAATAAAATCGAAAGGGTAGCAAACGAAAACGATCGTGCATTCCAAAGTGGAAGATAGGAGATGGCCGTTCGTTATTCACCGATCATTTTTGATGATCCATTAAAACGATCGATCTACTTCAATATGCTTTCCAGCTTCGACCAAGATCGACTCATATCTCACAATCTATAACTCAGAATGATGCCATAATTTACGAGCAATGTTAAGAGGCATGTGGGACCCCACAAGAACGATTGCACCATGATTGGAGCCAAGAAAAAGGATTATCTATCTTTTCCTGATCATCAATTTAGTGTGACCGATCGATATGATGAGCCCCTCTGGACCTAAAGAGCCTTCTTGCAAAGTTTCAGCCCGATCCACGCAAGTCTTCCACTATAAATATCACAAGCGTAACCTTAGAAGAAGGATCCATCTTCCAGCTAGGGAGGCTCTGCCATTTTTCATTCTTGAATCTTGTATAATGGATCCTAGCCGATCCAAACATTCTTGTAATTTAATCCAGTGAATAAAAATATATAGTGGATGTAGGCCAAGATTGCTAACCATTATAAAAATCTATGTGCTCGTTTACTTTTTCTACGATGTTTTTAATTTCATTCATTATTTAATCTCCATGAGATTCTATGGGTGTTGATGCCCGTTTTTGGCATTAATATTTTGGTGCTTTCATTGAGAGATGAATTCTCAGGTCGATTGGATCTTATCTTTTATTGTTGAATTTTCATGTTCGTGAGATAAATCCAGCTTTTGACCGACAAGTTTATGACTCTACTCATATATGAAAGAGATCTAGATGGAAACTATTTCCCAAGGCCATGAAAGCCAAGTGTACCTCCCTTGCAGAAGAAGGAAATCATAAGATCAGTCACCAATTAGCCATACATTTCACGAATGTGCATACATTTTCAAGTTTCAGAGCATATGAGAACAATCGGAAATCGGCTATGGCCCATACACACTCAAAGGATGATCGTTCATCATGAATCCATACGGTCCATCATCTTAAATGATCATTTTCTATGGTGGTTCACATTGGTCGTTTCACCAGCTTGGATATGGCCAACTGTTTCTCTACATGATCATTTTTCATCGATCGTTCTATACGATCGTTTTCATATGATCGTTCCAGTTAGCCCCCTCACCGATCATTTTTATACGACCGATTCTTATATGAGCATTTCACTGGCCAACTTAACCGATCGTTCCACTTCCATCCTTGAACCCCATCATTTTCTATTAGGCTATCCACCAACAAATGTTGAACTATCGTCATTCATATACGATCGATTTAACATGATCGTTCCAAGATCACTGAACCAATCATTTTCTATTAACATATCCACCTATAAATGTTCGTCCATTCGCCCCTGCTTCTTGTGGCAATCCAGTAACAATTGGAACTTCCTTCACTTGTACAAATTGACAGTTGTAGCATCTTCTTGGATATAATATTTCGAGTTCTTCAATGCTAGTATCATATGTTTTGTCTTTGTGGGGAGATATGCATGAATGACAGGCAATGTTCATTTAAGCTTGGCGTCGCATGTGAGTTTTGACAAGTACGAAGGCAAGTAAGATTTGAGAACCCTTATTTTGGCCTAAAGCAAGACTCGGGTAAGGTCAAGATTTTCCCCAAGCAAATGCTAGGATGGCTTCAAGCTCCTTTCATCCTGATCTTCAAATTCAGTGACTCCAAGAAAACTAATTGTTGACTCCAAGCAACTACCACATTTTCCCTGGTCCGACTCCAAGTAATTTACCCCTAATCCGCCAATGCCAGTTCATCCTGCTTTGCGTATATCTCGGGCATGCATATGTTATTCTAAGCATAACAAGTAGCTGTAACTAAAACATGTATCGGACTGACGATGACTGAAACATCTAACTCCTATCAATAAAGAACTCTAACGATTAATTGAACCACCTGCGATGGACTCCTGGTTGAGAAGGGCTCGGACAAAGTGGAATAGCAAGCATATGACATCACTTCGCTTGTTAATGAGATTTATTCTAATCTTTTTTGAATTATTCCTTTTTCAATTTCAATCGTGTTGTGAACTACGACCGACTTAAACTAAACTACTTCCAAAACGATGTGGGTAACTAAGTACTCAGAATTGGCCGCCAGCCAATCCCCGTAGACCTTGATCGGGCTTATGGAGTTTCGTCAAGACGACCGTGATTTGACCACTCATCAGCTACCATATACCTCTGATTTAGGGCCAAGGACACAGAATGGAAAAACCCGACAAAATCAAGATCTAATAAAAAGTAGACACGACTGGCAGTCCACTCATCAACCTTTACATAAGACTTGAAGTAGCCACGATTGACTGCCTACTCATCAACTACTGCTCTCGACACATGGACACGACTATAGCCTGAAACGGATGCGACTTAACTTTCCACTCAATAACTCTCTACCTTCGTTTGCTAGGAAGAATACAAAGCAAATTGTATAAGACTTGATTATCCAACTCCAGCATGGATGTGATCCAACCATCCATCACTTACCTCCTTCTCGACTGGAGCAGCTACAATCACCAAGTGGATGTGAATCGGTCATCCATTTATAAAGTTTCATCCTGAATGTTGGAGGCAGATAGGTGAACATCTTTCTATCGTTCATTCGATGACTTTGACCGTGACATGACAAGTGAAGTACGAACCAAAAAAGATGGATGTGATATGATCATCCATTGACCAATTTTGGTCCCCGAAGCATGGGCTGGAGTATCAACATAAATTGGAGTGACTAATCTCCCATGAGATAACTCTAAGTCCGCAGAGTTCGGACAAAAGTATAAACAATTCGGCTGTGACTGACTGCCCACCAGAAAACTATAAGTCCCTAAAATGCAGTCTGGAGTATAAAAAATTTGGGTGTGACTGACTGCCCATGAGAAAACTCTAAGGCCCCAGAGTGTAGACTTGAGTATAAACAATTTGAGTGTGACTGACCACCCACGAGAAACCTCTAAGTCTCCAAAGTTTGGACTGGAGTATAAACAATTCAGGTGTGACTGACTGCTTACGAGAAAACTCTAAGTCCCTGGAGCGCGGACTATAGTATAAACAATACGGGTGCGACTAACTGGCCATGAGAAAATTCTAAGTCCGCAAAGTGTGGACAGGAGTATAAACAATTTGGGTGTGACTGACCACCCACGAGAAAACTCTAAGTCCCCGAAGTGCGGACGGGAGTATAAAAAATTCGAGTGTGACTGACTATCCACAAGAAAACTCTAACTCCCTGGAGTGCGGACTAGAGTATAAACAAATTGGGTGTGACTGACCACCCACGAGAAAACTCTAAGTCCCCGGAGTGCAGACTGGAGTATAAATAATTCGGGTGTGGCTAGCCTCTCTCAATAAAAAATTTTAGTCCCCGTAGTGTGGACTGGAGTATAAATAGTTCGGTTGCGAACCGATCGCCCACAAAACAACTCTTAGTCCTCGAAGTACCGACCGAAGTATAAACAGTTTGGCTGTGAACCGAATGCCATGAAATAAGTCTAAGTCCCCAGTGCGTGGACTGAGGCATGAACATAAATCGAGCGCGAATCGACCGCTTGCAAAATAACTCAAAACCCAGAGCTTAGACTGAAGTGTAAATTCTAGGGATATACGAATGGATTTCAATTGTTCTCTATCCCACAAACTCCAACCTAAAATCGACTGGAGGAGTACAAACTATTAAAAGTCGAATACGGCAGCTCACAATAGTTATAGATCGGTGTTCCGTATGACTTAAGGTAAAAACCGCAAGGAGGCCTTAATGCAAAACTTATCATAGAAACATCCAAAGTTACGAGAAACTAAGAATAATCAATCCACACCAAACACAACTGGATGTGACCAGGACATCCTTCAGAAACTTCGATCACCAAACTACAAATAGGAGAATAAACCACAGATGAATGTGATTGACTAACCATTCTTTAGGTCCTCATGTAGAGTAAGGAGACACTTGCGCTGAAAGTGGACGTGACTGTACGTCCAGTACCCAACTAACGCCCGAAATCCGACGAAGCATTGAAGTATTACCTTTAGCGGAAAAAACCAGAATACACATGGCACATTTTTCTGTCAATGGGCTTGATTCCATGATTCAACGGGGAAGAGTATAAAGCTAAAGTGAACATATTGCCTTCTTATTTATCGATGTATACTCCAGACTTGAGGGCACGAGAGAGGAACAAGATGAATGTGAATCGACCATTCATTGATCAGTATAAATCTTTTGGAGATTAGGTGGGAGTATAAACACGATTGGGATGAGGCTCAACTTTCCTGCAATACATTTATCAACCCGAGACCGGGGTTAGAAGTGTGATCATCCAAGGAATGGTAGAGATAGCTCGACACTACAACTCATATCCAGTGTTTACGATGACTCAAGGCCACGACCGTAGGGAGGCCTTGAGTTGGATTAATCAAATCATTGTTCAATTCAACAAGCAACAAGTCATAAGTGCATAAAATGAGAAATGTTATAGCTCAGACATTTGAACAAGTAAATGAAGAAATCGTGCGTAAGAACAAAATAATTCTTATTCACGTGGAAATGGTTGTACATCACACAAGTCTACTCAAAATATAAAACAAAAGTGAAGGGCCACTCCCAAACAAATACAACCAACAAAAAAAGAAATTATTATCTGAATTATTTACAAGTCCGAAGGTTACTTTTTAAATTTTTATCCTTCTTTTTCTTCTTTGGAGTGGTTCTCTCTGAACTACCGCTCGACTTCCTCGTTGACCCTTCGGCGCCTCGTCTTTTCTTCAAAGGAGTTTTCTCAGCTGTATGGATCGAGGTAGTATCATGTTTGGAAGTAGGATGGATGAGGGCATCTCCAGCACTAGAAGCATAGGGAATGTCGCTTGAAGGAATTGTCCCACCATGAGGGATCGTCTGACGCGGGGAAGGAATCGATTCATCTGAGATCAACTCAACTGGCTCGCCTTTTACTTTCCTTTTTGAAAGCTCCTTACGTTCAATCCCCTCTTTCATACTGAGCCCACCAGTGGGATCAGATGAACCTATGATCACAACTTCCATGTCAAAATGGATTTCGAGGTGCAGGTCGCTCGCTTCCTTGAATAACACCTCCATTAATTGGTCTTCAAAAATAAAGGCATTTTCATGAGCGCTCTAAGTGGCAGCCGAAGTCGTAACTTTAACAAATTCTATCACGGTTGTTTATGACCCTAACTAGGGCTCTTGTTAAGGGAGAGGAGCAATACCAATGGATCCAAAGATAAAAAAGTAGGCAAAAAGATTAGAAATATCAATTAATAGTACCCCAACTTTGTGAAAGATGGTAAAAGTCAAAGGAATGCCTTCTTCGATATGAAATCCAGGTTGAGCTAGAGTATCTTTAGAACTATGCGCAAGAATTGGAGATAGGCGTGGTTTGTCCAAATCGTACCTAGGGATAGTTGAGGAGCTCACCATAGAGCTAGACATAACTTGAGACACCGAGGGAAATTCAGCTGCCATGTCAGAGTGTGTTGATCCATATCCTTCACCCACTTCATGTGAAGTAGCAGCCACAGACTCTTTTTGAAGAGAAATTTGCATGTCATGCAATATTTTGGGTTCATCGCCCAATAGCACTTTGCTTCTGAGTTTGGCTACATCGACGTCCCCTGAATCATGAAGTTTCTTCTCTTCTGTGATAAGAAATGCCCAAGAACGATGGAGCTAGTAAGGATAGTCTTCACCTAGCCATGTCAAATTCCTATGCTTGAGAACATTGGCGTTCTAGAGAACAAGAAGCAGGTCGAGCTCATTCATTATATCTTCTTTGACCTTGTCTTTGGTCACTTCAGTCTCGTGCCGAATAAGCGTGTTGACATTTTTGGACTTTTCAATAGCCACGTTTCTCTCAAGCCTGACATGAACTAGCTATTGGCAAGAATCTTAAGCGATCTTCTGAGCATCGTCTTTTCCCTTAGTCGCATATTCAAGCTAGGCCTTGAGATCGGCTATTTCCTTCAAGGCTGCAGACACATTTTTCCAGGCCGCATCTCGCTCAAGTGTTATCTCTTGGTTTCGGTGATGTAATACTTGGACCTTATCGAGATGGCTGGATTTCATTTCTTCCATAGAGTTCAAAGCGGCATTAAGTTTTCCTTTGGCTTCTATTAAGGAGGTTCTAGAGGCTTCTAACTCATTTGTCAAAATGTCGATGATTCTTTTGACTTATGCCTCTTGACATTTTATTTTTTCAATTTCTACTGCGTGCTCGAAGGAAAATTTTAACATTTTTTTCTATTGCCTTTATCCATTCTCGATATTGCATGTGGATATAAGTGACGTAATCGATGTCATATTTTGAACATCATTTGGAACCCTCTTTAAGTTGGAAGGGAAATAATATCTTTCAAAGCATATATTCGGAAATTCTTCATGAAGTTGTGCCATACGACAAGTTGGATTAATTGTAAGACCTTTAGGAGTAGCTTCGACTTCAGCACTTTCCTTACCGAGCTTGTGGGCAAACATATTTGCCATGGAGGCGGTGATCGCCCGGCCGTTGAGAATGAGATGGAACCAAGGGCTTTAGAGGCATTGGAGTGGAAGAAGGGCTGCGAGGGGGATCAATAAGCAGGTCCCTATGCTTAACTAGTCTTTCAAGACCTTTTCGAGGTAGAGATCTCGATCTTGATATGTGTACATCCTGAGCAGGTATGTCCTATTCGTCTCTCTCTTGATAATCCCGCTTGCAGTTGGGATGATGACTATAATCATAATAATCCCGACTGTTGTGGTAGGAGCGGAATCACTATCTTGATGACTGATATTGTACATCCCGTAGAGAATCAAAAATGCTCCTCTTCCTCACCATCGTTTCTAAAAATAAAAGTGGATATTAATCAACTTTGAGTATTAGAAAGTACAAGTCAAGTACAGTGTTGAACGATGTAAGTGTGTGTAATTGTCCTAGTGTAAACCCCCGATAGATCGGGTACGGGAGCTTTGCTCATCGTAGTAACCTCCCTTTTAGAAGTAGGAATCTATGAGCCAGTTCTAATGGGAGAATCTGACCCTCCAATGCTCGTGTCAGTGAAATGGTAGGCATCGAGATCAGATGGAATTGGTAGATTAGACAAAGGGTTTAGTGGTAGATTCATCGATGACTTTGATTGGTCAGAAAGGCGACTTCTTGGAAGCCTGTGTGCGATTTTTTCTCTCGACCGCGACCGGAGGTTGTGAAACTTGTGAAGATCCAACACCAACCCAGTATTAGATCTGTCATCATCATGACCGCGTGCATCTTCATTATGTCCTTTAGCACCAATATTAGCAGACTCTTGAGTACTTGTGACTGGGGGCACCACGGGACCGGATTGACTATCTCTTTGACCATTTGTGGCCCATGAAACGATTCCAGCTGTCTGGGAAGTTTTAGTTAGCCCCACGCTGAGGCTTTCCTCCATTAAGCCAAAGTGATGAGACGTTCATCTTTGAGCAAAAATTCGATATTTCTATCCTCGGGTGGAGCATTCTTCAAAATTGAGACTGCCTCTTCATAAATATCATCGACGACACCTGTAAATGAGTAACATTGTTAAGAAGGCAACTTGGAAATTGGTTTCCTATATTATTATGAAACTGGAGGATGACACTTATGCCTTTCTAGCCATTGTCGAGCGAAGCAAGGCGGGCAACGAACAAAGAACCATTCGCTCTTAAAGGAACTTAATTTGTTCCATGTGCCAGTCAAAATTAGGCATCTCTTTGTCGACTCAAGAAATGTGAACGAGAGACTCGCTGTCCTCCATTTGAAAGTGAAAATAAATCGGATGTCTTTGATAGTAGGAGGACAGTGCAGAAACTTCATATTTACCATATAATTACAGTTGAGGAGCGCATAACCATTTGGATGGAGTTGCACTGGAGCTATCCTTAGATAATGTAAGATCCCTTAGATATATGAATCTAAAAGCGGGATGCATCCCGCCTAGCACATGAACTTGCTACATGTTGTATACCATTTGGGAGGTTTATGAGCCCTATCATTTCACGATGAAACCAACACGTCGTCGAAGGGAACTTCGTGCCTAATGCGGATCCTTTGAAGAACATCTTTTTAACTTTTGAAGCCACTGAATCAAGAGGATTTTCGCGGATAACTGGGTCCTCTAAAGTATCGAGCTCAAGTTCAATAACTTCTGGTGGAAAGACGGGAACAATTTTAGAAAGATCAAGCTGAGGACCAAAGCACTCTGGCTGTTCTAAATCATGGCTGAGCGGCAGACTATCAGACTCATTTGTCGAACTAGACCCTACGTCAGAATTAGTCCTATACAAAGATGATCCAGCTGGCATGGTTGCAGAGCGCCAGAAACTTCTAGATTCTCTTGCTATCAAACTTAGTAAACAATAATTAGAAGAAATAACCTGTACCACCCAGTGCATAATAAGTGCAAGTGAAGCGAGGCAAAGTGTTGTTTAGTGTAATAATAAGTTGTGCAAAGCAGAAGACGGAAAGACAACAAACATTAGAAATTTTTTCGAAGAGACCGTCATTTCTGACCGTCTCTACTATCTCTGTGTGTTATTGGGAAATGGTACAGAGTTTCACAAACAATTGTTAGCCGGTGGAAATCTGATTATTTTCTAAATTATGGATGAGTTTTAACATGATAGTTTAGGGCTTTAGTTTGTGTCATTTGTTCTAAGGCAAATTGCAACCAGTCATGAAGTTCATCTCATATGCAAGCCATACACAAGTCTTAATGTTGTGTGAAGAATTGAAGCTCATTGCCTAGTTCAAGTTTCCATATTTTTATTCCATTTTTATAAGAAAAAGGAGAAATGGTTCATATGCGGAGTGAAAGCACTTAATTCAAATTCAGACCGATCGTTCTATACCTTATGGATCGATCGTTCTAAGTAGTATGCAGGCCGAACATTCTGGAATTGTGATATATGTCCATCATATCTCTGAGGCAATAATAGCCAATCGTTCGCACACAGTTGTTAAGCTTCGTCATTGCAGAATTACACCGATTGTCCAAAAGAGGCCATGGACAATCGATCGTATAACGTCTTCACACTCTAAAGTGCCACATCTGATAACGAATGTTCGCCTAAAGGCACAACTAACTAACTCCCAACCAGTAGAACTCTGTTACCCACGATCATAAGGGGAAAGAGGGGAAGGAGGCGATCCCTTAAATGAATCAAGTCACCATGGTAAACTCGTTTCATTCTAAAAATCATGAAGTGAATGTGGAATTTGTGCTACCTAGATTTAAATATGGAAAAGGATGTTATCGAGGCGATTGGATGAGTGGAAAATTTGATGTGTTTGATGGAGGGTCGACAGGAAGGGGTGGAAGAGCTTGCTTAGTCTTTGCTTCAGAGAGAAGTGAGTGAAGTAGAGTAAAGGAGAAATTCCTAAGTGTCAAGCCTTATATAGGAAACGGGCCTAGCCGATCATTTTCAGTCCGAAGGATTAGGCCGATATTTTAACGCCCAAAGACTATGCCAATCCATCTTCGAGCAGTATGCCAACTAATCCATTTCTAAGCCATATGCCAATCATTCCACTATGTGCCGATCGTCAATTATTCAAACTCTATGCCGATCATCCCTTATTTATGCCTTAGGCCGATCGTTTCACAACCTAACATATGACGATCAATTCCATGATCACAAGTGGTTTGAAATTTGTTCTTTAAAACAAAGTAGCGATGTAAAAAATAAAATAAAATAAAAAATGAAATGAATGAGAAGAGGAATGATGAATGATCGTGGAAATTTGATTGCAAATGCAAACATACAGAATATCACAAAAATAGGCCACGACCTGTGGACATTCGAACACGTCCGTGAGCCAACAATATAAACATGTACATGAATATGCACAGGAATAGTTTAATAGTTTAGCCTTTCAAAATCAACAAAAATCATGATCAAACCTGAAAATTTTGAGTTCGAGATTGTATCAGATAATAAAAGGCTTGTAAGTCCCGCGTGACCGAATTTGTATATGCAAACATGATACAACATCAGATTTATACTATTGAAGATCAATAAAGGAATAGTAATCAATCAAGAAGCTGAATTGACTTCTTTACGGCAATTCAGACTTTTTATTATTCAAAGCACGTCATGTTACTCACAAGACATACTTTGGAGGGCAAATGTTATCTGCTTTTTGGCAAAGCCATGATATCATCGATTTGACCAGGAAAGGATGGTCAGCAGCCTAAAGAGCCAGTTACGTATAGTACTATAGACGATGGTCGGGCAGACTTGAACCGCGACCTAATTGAGGTGCAGTTAGTAGAAAGGAAGTAGCATGGCCCCGTGAGGTTATATTTCAAGTTTGGAGTTGATTGAAGTTCATATGCTCAAGCTACGGATGAAGCAAGGATTTGTTTGGATCGACCAGAGAACGATCCAGGAAACAGTTCAAGTCATCATAGAATGTTCAATATCTCGAAATCTATAAAGCCGAATCATGTGAAAATTTTAGAGCATCATTAAAATGGAAAGGGGAGCATACAAAAATGATTGTGCATCCCACAGTGGAAGATGGGAGAAGGCAGATCGTTATTCACCAATCATTTTGGACGGTCCATCAAAATGATCGGTCTACTTCAATGTGCATTCCAACTTCGACCAAGATCGACCTATATCTCACGATCTACAACTCAGAATGACGCCATATTTTAGGAGCAATGTTAAGAGGCATCTGGGACCCCCAAGAACGATCGCACCGTGATTGGATCTAAGAAAAGGATCAGTTATTTTAGGTCTATCGTTCTTGATCTTCGAGTTAGCATGGCCCATTGATATGATGAGCCCATCTAGAGCTAGAGTGTCTTCTTGTAAAGTTTCAGTCTGATCCATGCAAGTCCTTCCCTATAAATACCACAGGCACGGCTTCGAAAGAGGAATCCTTCTTCCAGATAGGGAGGCACTGCCATTTTCATTCGTAGATATTGTATTAATGAAACCTAGCTGATCCAAACATTCTTGTAATCGTAATCCAGTGCAAGATCAATAAAAATATAAAGTGAATATAGGCCAAGATTGCTGAACCACTATAAAAATCTGTATGCTCATTTATTTTTTTCTACGATGTTTTAATTTCATTCCTTGTTTAATCTCCATGAGATTATATGGGTGTTGATCCCTATTTTTGGCATCAACATTATGTATATAAGGATAATTTTTATCCAGTATTGAAATAAAAAGAAATTTTAGTAGGCTTCAAATTGACCATAGAGTCTAATGCATCCAAAGAGTCCAATGAAATGACTGAGCATATTAAAATCCCTTTTGAAGACAACCAACAACTACTTATGAACAATGCAGACAAACTAATCATAAAAATGATGATGCTGAAAACATAGGTAGTTCACCAACATACACTACTATGCCAATCAATGCAATTAGGGGTGAGCATTTATTGGCTAAAATTGAATAAACCAACCAAACCAATTAAGTTTGGTCGATTTGGTTCTGTTTTGTTAGTTAATTTTTTTGTTTTGGTTTCTTTTTTATATTTCTTTGGTTTGTGTGTTTAGGTTTGGTTTTCAATATTTTAAAGTAGAACCAATTAATTAAACTAATTTAAAAATTAAGTCATTTTAAAGTAACAAATTACTATTGGCAATGCTATTATTTGCAATATTTTAATAATAAAATTATTTTTCTCTCAATTCATATTAGTATTCTAGAAGAGGGGTTTGTTTTTCAAAATGTTTGCATCATATGGACCCAATTAATTATTGTAATCATATATTATATCAACATCAAACGATTTATTTAATTTTAAGTAAATCAAACAAACTAACCAATTCAAAATTATCGGTTTGGTTGGTTTCGGTTTTTTAAAAAATATCAATTTGGTTTGGTTCGATTTATGTTTCTTGAATGGTTATTTTGGTCTAAACATTTCGGATCAGTTTCAAACTGAACCAACCATTTGCTCACCCCTAAATGCTATTACCGAAGCTACAATGGAAATTGACAAGGCAACTAAAGATGGAAATGCAAATGCAAATGCAATTCAGAAAAAAAAAGAATAAAGCTTCGACTAAAGTAAATGGACTTCCTTCAAATGCTATGATCTGAATCAAAGTTGAATTCAATAGTGAGGCCAAGCCAGTAGTTACATGGTCAGTAAATTATCTTCTTTTTTAGAACGGCTTGCAAAGGAGTATGTTCTGGTTACTTGAACGATTGGAAGGTATTTCCTGGTGAATTAAAAGTAGTTTTGTGGAAATCCATTTAGGTATGATTATATGTTCATTTTTTTACACATGAATTAAAAGTAGTTAGCATGTAAATTGCCATTGCTCTACTGTATATTTAGATAAATTTAGTGTATATGTGATTATCGATTTGTAAGTTGGTCTTTCCATGTCGGAAGAAATCTAACAATATTGCATCAGACTCAACAACAAATGTTCCATAAATTTTGATGGCCGATCCAAATTGAAACTAAACCTATATTTGAAGTTTGAAACATAAAATTCACTTATTTAGTTTAAATAGTTAATACAATAAAATTATTCTACACATCAAAATTACTAAACAGCCGAATCCAATATCCCAAAATGATTAAATTTGATAGGTCTATATAGATTTGACCAAAACCAACTCATTCTTACAAATAATAATCTACATGTTAAACAGGTTGCCAATTTATTTTATTTTATTTATTTATTCTTACATTATTTCAGTATAAAAATTACTGAATACGATATGTTGATTTTTCTTATGTAAGCTAATCGGAATTTTCTTGCTAGTAAAGTTTGATTACTCCCACTTTCCAACTGAAAATTAATATTGTAATAAAGTTCCCATGTAATAGTTATTTTTAGTGGCCCAAAGTACTAGATATCTACCTTTTTTAACCTTTGAACAAATAGTCGGTTGGAACTTATGCACTAGCAATCTTAGCCTATTCAATGGATGAGGTCCCATGCTGATTTACTTTTTTGATCAAAGTCACGCATTTGAAATTATAGCGCACATGAATTTCTTTTCTAATCTGAATAGTGTTGACCTATTGGTTATTGATAATGAAGCTATTCGTTAAATCATATAACTAGAGTTTTGTTCTAGTTGTTCAAATTATTGAATGAATATTTGATTTGATTTCCAATCTCTATTTCTTTTAATAACCTTTAATTATACGTTCAAAGACCAATCATCTTATCATATCAACTGATAATAGCATTTAAATTTTACCTCTTCGATATTCATGCATACATGTACATGCAGTTAAAATGAGATATCTTAAAAGCCTATGAGGATAATTAGCTATTGGGAATAATGTTTAAGTGGCTTCTCTCTTCTTCTATAACTATCCAGCACTTTAATAATTTTCTGGTTCATCCTTAATGCGCTCTAGTTGTAATCTGTAATTGGACATAATGCACTCTAGTCTTGTAAATTGATGCATAATTACTGGGAAAATTCATGACTATTCTCATATTTTGGTGAATATTGGGGCTAGGTTTAAGCTGGATAAGGAATGGAAAAAAGCGCCAGTTTTTCGCAAATAGGATGTATTTTTAGGACTTCAAAATGAATTTTAATTAAACAGATAAAAAAGCAAAGTCCAAGGAAAGGCTTCAATTAAAACTAGATCGCGTACAAAAGAGTGGAAGAGGTTTGTCAAATCAAAAACTAGTGGAGATTTTTAGGTAATTGTAATATGGTTATTTAGCTAATACAGATATTAGTACAAGTGTATAAAGAATATAAACCATAATCAATGTATTATAACCATTTATTCTACACACAAAGTAAGAAATTCAAAGCTATTAGGAATAAGCAAATACACATACATATTGTTGTAAAGAAATGGCTCGATTGGCTGAAGATTTGGTGAGACTTTTTTAAGTTTATGTTGCATTTATTAACTGGTTAGTTTAATACAATTGATTGTTATATTTTGATTTTATTTCTAGTGTAGAAAGTGCAAAACGATAATCCATCTTCCATATCTAGATTTTAAGTTTGGATTAAATTTCACACTAGAAAAAATGTTGAACTGATTACTAAATACGTTGGAGACACTATTGTAAGTGGTTCGAATTTATTGTTCGAGTAGGCTAGAGAGAAGCAAGAGAATCAGCTAGAGTGGATTATTTAAGAATGATATAATTTTAGACTCACCCATGAAATTTATTGCGTTGTTAACTTTTGTAGGAGAAAATAAAAAAATCGAAAGTGAATCATAATCAACCTCATCAACATGTAATAACTAAGAAGTTGCTCTTGCTCAAATATTGGGAAAAGATAAACTAAGAAGATTACGAGTGTTAACCCAAAAAATGGATCAACACCCTGGTTAGAGTTTGTAAGCACCAGCCCTGTTCTGACAGAGCAATATCACATATCGTAGGTATAAGAAAATAACAGTGGAAGAAAGAAGATGAAGTATTTTTATAGTGGTTCAGTTGTTAATAAAGCCTACGTCCACTTTACAATTCTTCTTATAGACTGATTGTTGTTACAAGAGATGTTTGATTGCAAGGCTTTGATTATCTTTATCTAGATGAATTGCTAGAGTTAGAATCCTTGGAGAATCACAATGAATTCCGATGGAGATTATTGTGAGGGAGGTAGAGAGTGAAGAATAATTCCAGCAGAGCTTCGACAACCAATCCAGAGAAGACCATCTTTGTGTTGTAGGCAGGATGGTATTTATAGAGGTCGGAAGGCTTCTAGGTCAAGCATGTCTTCATCAGCTCGCAGGTAGGCTACAGGCGACCTAAAAGGGCTTTGGCTCGCAAAACGAGCCAAAACCAGGGTCCCTGGCGACCCATAGTCTATGGGTCACTAGCGACCCATAGACTTGGTTCATTTTGTTGGCCAAGTCTTGCCTCTTTTGATGGTGTTTCATATCTAGTATGTTTGATGGTTTGAGCAGAAGTGTGAGTTTTTGCTGATCCAAGCACTTAGGATTGCTGGCTGATTGTGCTTTGATTGCTGACTAGACTGAACTGATACTAGCTTCTTGGTTTGAACTTGGTCATTTCTTTAGTAATATGATTTGGCTCTCGTCAACTCCTTTCCTTAGCCTTTCTAGTTAAGTTCTAAGCCATTCTGATATGATGGGTTTGTTCTGTATTCTGTTGGATCCTGTTAGGTTAAAAACTCGGATAACATTTGCCCCGCAAAGTATGCCTTTCGAATGAAAGGTGTGCTTTGCAGTAGAACAAGTCATGGGAACAAGTCTTTGGTTGTTGAGCTTTATTCTTGGTGAATCGTTCAGTTCCTTTGGATTCTCTTTCCAGTCAAAAGTCATTCCAAACCTATTACAGCCTAAGACTCTAAACTCTGCCTAAGTATAATCTATACATCACAATCATTCAAATTTCATTCGGGGTTATTACATCACGTCTCTAATTACATTGCACATCTCTAATCGCCCCATGTTCATTCGGGATTTGCATCACTATCAATTTTTTCTTTTCATTTAGAGTTTTTACATTATATATAAAAATCAAATCATCTATCAGAATCGCATCATATCACATCATATATCAAAATCACGTTATATCCCAAAATCACATCATGTCACAATATATATCAAAATCACATCGTATCACATCATATATCGAAGTCATCTTGTGTTCATCCAGGATTTATCCGTTTTGTTCTATTTTAAGGCACTCAAATCCTTTTTTGCAAAACCAAATCTATTTTAAGGTCCGATCTTTCTGGACCGCTTAAGTAAGTTTAATGCGTGATCTCTTCGGATTGTTTAATGTTTAGTTTAATTTGCCATCTCTCTGGATCGTATAATGTTTGGTTTAATGCACGATCTCTCTGGATCGTTTAATGTTTTAAGTTAAGGGGATGATCTTTCTCAATCGTTTGTTTGTTAAGTCAAGAGGGATTAAGTATGCCCATCCGCTTACTCTCTAGTGAGGGGACTTGTTTCTTGCACTCTGGTCCCGTAGTGGGACTCGAAGGCGATCAATATCGTATAAGTCCATCCACTCACTCTCTACAAGGGGACTTGCACCTTGCACAATGATCCCGTGGCGGGACTCTAAGACGATCAATATCAGTTATCAAAATTCAAATATTGAAATAAAAAATAAACAGAAATTAAACAAGAAGGAGTCCTAAATGTCCATCTCAGGCATCTGACTCAATGCGTGCCTAGAGACCGTTCGGGATCCCGTACACGTGTAAGCGGCCTTCGATTGTAGTTGTCCTAAGTTCTCTTATGCATCCAACATAGAGCGTGCCTAGGGACCGTTTGGGGTCTCGTACATGTGCAAGCTCCTTCGACTATTATCCTCTACATGCTAAAAGAAAAGTGCAGGAAAATTGATAAAACAAAGCATTGGAATCGAATTCGACTCCTGTTTATCCCGATCATGGGATAATTTATCTTGGTGCTTGTCCGTGGGTGTTTCTTTACGCATTTGTCACAAACGGCGGTTGTCCCTGCAATTCCACCGCAGTTATATTCCTTGTATATTATGGTAGCTAGTTGTTCCGGAACTGTTCTTATCAAATCACGAAGGTGTTGGCACTTGTTCGTCTCAGGACCATTCAACTCATGGAAGATGCAAAACATTTCAGATCTTTTCTATCGATCAATGGGCTCTCTCCTAAGCGGCCTTCTATAGAGGTTCTGCACCCTCGTTCCAGGTATATCGTCTCGAGGGTTTCAGTCAGTTCGGTGTGTGAGGAGAATCTTGGCTCACTTCTTTGTTGTTTTGGGTCTTTGATGTTGTCATCTGCTTTCCTCTTTCCTTTGTCTTTTCGAATTCCAGCTCCAGAAGGTTCCCGCCTTCGACGGAATTTATTTCAGCATACACATCCATATCATCGAGCTTCGGCGTCTTCTTGAAGTAGGTACCTCTCAGCTGCATAATATAATTATGTAAGATCCATCGGTGGATCCCTTTTTAATGCGGTTTTAAAATCAGTCTTATTCGCGACTCCAAATACTACTGACATTAGGATAAACGATGGGTCTGGTTGGTCCACCGCGGCTATCACCGCATTGAATCTTGTTAAATAACTTCTGAAGGACTCTCCAGGCCTTTGTTTTACATTTGAGAGCATAAGTACATTCCTTGGTTGTGAGACATGAACCCTGAACTATCTCAAGAATCCCCTCACTAAGTCGGCCCACGTGCTTATGGACCCATTTTCCAATTGTCTGAACCACATTGTAGCCAAATCTGTTAAGTATAAAGGGTTGCATCACCCCATTACTTCCTTAGAAGCACCTAGCACCTCCATATGTTGGATGTATCGCATAATATGAATCGCCGGGTCTGTCTTACCATCATACATTTCCAGTGTCGGAAGCTTGAAATCTAAAGGGTTTATCGCATTTCGGATATTAGCAATAAATGGATTTTTGTTCACATCTTCCAAACCCTTATCTGGGGGGCATCCATTGATGAATCTATGTACCGATTCAGCAACTCTGTTCTCACCGTTTAATGAAGGTCTCTGTCCTAAAGCAATACTTTACCCCATGCCCTGTTGGGGGTATCCTTGGATGGACTCTTCCGGCAACATACCTATGTTCTGATTTGCAACTCTAGCTTCATTCATTCCTCCGTTCCTTCGAGGAAGTTCTGGTACATCCTTCTGTCGGCCGCATCCTAATATTCGGATCAGCTCCCGTGCCATCAGTCATTGGTGTTTCAACAGCAGCTCCGGCGTCAGCATTGGTTCCCATGTTTATTTTAGCACTCCCCATGTGTCAGTTGCTCTAGGCATGGGGACAAGGCTCTACTTTGCTCCAGTCCAAATCCGACGATCCCTACATTGTTCCTTGGAGTTTGATTCCAATTCCTTGCAGATCTAGCCATACCTTGTTGCATCATTCTCTAGAAGAATTCTTCCATCATCTCCTGTTGTCTAGCTAAGAGTCCATCATGCATCTCTTTCATCATATTTCCATCTCCTCTCTAGTCACATAGCCGGGTTGATAAGAATTTGAGGACACTTCTTGGCTGCCCCCAAGCTCCAGCTGACTTGCTCCAGTTTTATATATGGATTTAGGCCTCTTCAATTTTCTTTGAACCTCGGATTCAAACTTTAATTTTTTAAATCTCGTTCAAGGTTCTTAGTGAAAGCACCTAAATGTTAACCCAAAAAATGGATCAACACCCTGGTTAAAGTTTGAAAGCACCAGCCTTGTTTTGACAGAGCAATATCACAGATATAAGAAAAGAACAGTAGAAGAAAGAAGCCAGAGAATTTTTATAGTGGTTCGGCTGTTAATGAAGCCTACGTCCACTTTACAATTCTTCTTATAGACTGATTGATGTTAGAAGAGATGTTTGATTATAAGGCTTTGATTATCTTTAGCTAAATTGAATCCCCAAAGTTGGAATCCACTGGAGAATCACAGTGAATTCCTTGGGAGATTGTTGTGAGGGAGGTAGAGAGTGAAGAATAATTCAAGCAGAGCTTCAGCAACTAGTTCGGAGAAGATCCTCTTTGTGTTGTAGGTGGGATGGTATTTATAGAGGTTGGAAGGCTTCTGGGCCAGGTCTGTCTTCATCAACTCGCAGGTAGGCTACAGGCGACCTAGGAGGGATTTGGCTCGCAAAACGAGCCAAAACCATGGGTCGTTGGCGACCGATAGACTTGGTTCATTTTGCGGGCCAAGTCTTGCCTCTTTTGGATAGTGTTTCATTTCTAGTTTTTTCGATGGTTTGAGCATAAGTATAGGTTGCTGATGATCCAAACATTTAGGATTGCTGGCTGATTATGCTTTGATTGTTAACTGGACTGAATTGACGCTAGCTTCTAGGGTTGAACTTGTTCGTTGCTTTAATAATATGATTTGGCTCTCGTCAACTCCTTGTCTTAGCCTTTCAGGTTAAGTTCTAAGCCATTTTGATATGATGGGGCAGTTCTGTATTCTGCTGGATCCTGTTGGGGTAAAAACCCGGATAACAACAAGCATTTAGAAGGGGTGTGATTTGTCACAAGCTAAAGATAAGTTAGTGGCTTATTTTCAAAATAGAATTTTAGAATTAGAGCAGATTGTTCACAAGTTTATGAATAATTGGGTAATATTTCAAAATCCTTACATAAATATTACGGGCTGAAGTGAAGACGCAATATTTTATACAGTATATAAGTATTTACAAAATCAGTACTAATATAGCTCTATTTCATCATTCACTATTGTTCAATATTATTGATTTTATAGGGGAAAGAAAGTTGGAGAGAAGAGAACAAGTCTCAAATTGTAAATATTGAGTTATTATTGTTGCAATGTCATATAAAATTTGATCTTTGATCCAATAACTAATATAATTTGTTCTAATTAACTACAGAGCAAACAAAGCCAAATAGGTGATAATTGTGATATAATACGTTGGAATGGGAATGATGAAGTTGTTGCAAATGGAAAAATTATGCCAAGTGATCTAAAGGAGCTTTTCAATGAAGTCCCATTAGGCCCGCATGCCATAAAAATTTTGATTGTCTACCCATGAAAAGTGAATGCTTTTTTATAGAAGCCTTCGCTTTGTTTAGTATATATTGGGGATGCCAAGGATGCAATTGTAGCATGGCCAACTAATAGAGTTGTTGCGCGCATGATGTCTATATGGTAAATTCCATACATGCACTAGTTTATATCTTCTAGTCTTATATATGCGATGTTCATTTAATAAAATATATGTTTTTTATAAAGTAAAGCTAATTGTTTGAAAAGATGGGTGTAGTATGATTTGGATGAGAGCAAAGAATTAATTGCTGAAGGACGAGTATACCCAACTGATCCAAACCATATAAATGGTATTCCTCTTGTACCAAATGTGATGATAGTTTGTATAGACAATCTGAAAAAACAAGATGCCCATTTATAGAGGCCAACAATTCGCATGACGTGTATTAGAGAGGCTGTAGGCAAGAAAATAACATGGTCAAAATTGAAATTGGGTTTTAAAAAGGTTAACACCACAATAGCTCCTACTCCAACGATTAAGGATGCAAAATCTCCTACGATAATTTGTTTATTTTGCTAATTTCTTTTGCATCAAGAATTATTAATTTTCTATCAGTCATCTCTGTAGTAAACTATCACCTTGTATTTATAGCTAACAACGGCAAGTGATTGCACCAATCGGTTATTTCTCACATGCATGGTTTTGTAAACAATCAATATGTGTATTAGATTTGTGAGGCATTTGCCTTGGAATTTTATAAGGAAAATCTAGGAATTTTATAAGGCAAATGCCTCACAAACTATGATCCGCAATCTATTTTCCATGGTAACCAATTTATGTTGATGATGTATTATATTTGGAATTAGCTACTCCATGTGAAGATATATTTATTCTCAACTGACTTGGTTGCTTAGAATTGGTTTTAAAATGGTAAAAGAAATGAATTCTCATATTTAGTAATCACAAGGCTAACCATAGTGTCATGCTTTGAGTGTATTGTTTCTTGCATGTATTATGACAAAATAAAATTTGCTTTGAAGTTTTATTTAAATCATTAGCTTTGTATTAAACATTGTTCTTCATCAATTTTTTTTCTTTCAAAAATGTGGGAATTTTATTGCTACAGGGATTTAGGCAAAAGTGAGCCATGAATATGTATTGTATACGGGATCAAATTATGAAATGCTGGTTTCGCTAACTTTTTTTAAATGGCAAGGTGCAAATTCTGTGGTGAATAATAAATGCAAGTTAATGATGTGCACGGTACGGGAAGGTGGTTGCCGAAGGAATCATGCCCTTAACTAATCTAGAAATTCTGGTCCATTATACTCCGTTGGGAAAATATACAATAGAGTTTGGATAAAGATTGTAAGAGTCAAAAATGCACCTCTATGCAAAACTTCATCTACATTTAATTGCATGTAAGATGCTATTGGTTTAACAGTAGCATGGCTTGTTGCGAATGTCAGATTGGACTCTATGTATGTGTATGTGTATGTGTCTATTTATTTTTATTAAACTAATGAATATTTATGAATATTTCTATTATGAAATATTTAAAACATTTGATGTTATAAAATTCACAATTGGTAGAAATTACATAAAATAGATTAATAGAACATTTTAATCATTTTTGCTATTTATGAAATATTCAAAACATTTAATGTTATAGAATTTACAACTGATGGTAACTTCATAAAATAAACTAATAGAACACAAAAGCATTTGCATTTTATATTAAGGTATGTTTGATTTTTCATTTTTAAAATGCTTTGAATTCTCAGTTTTGAGTTTTTCAAAATGTTCAAAATGTATATGGTCTTTATTATTTTCTCACTAAAAACCATTGAAATATGTATTTGTCAAAAAGGAATTATCACACTAAAGTCAGAAAAAGTTTTGCTCTCGTTGAATGTTTTAAGATACAAGTTAATAATGTGATAAATAAATAAACATATTAAATGGTAGAAAACAATTCAAAATTGCAAAAAACTATTAGATACAAACATATTTTGGAATTTTCATTTTGCGACATGATTTTTCAAAATATTAAAACAAGTTTTATTACAAATTTAAAATAACTTGAAATGAAAAATATTTTTTAAAACTCGAAATTTGAAATAAAACCAAAACAATCAAAATACCTTTAGTTTATTAGTTTTAGAAATGCACTTTAGAAGTTTACATTTCTCAAAATGGACTAACAAATTAAACTCAATGCAAGTTTCCTTATTTTGAATATTATCAAAATCATAAAACGATAACAATTTCAAAAAATCAATATAGATCAAAAAGGTAAAAACAAATTTAAAAAGGCAAAAAAAAAAATCAAACATATTATTGGTTTTCCATTTTGGTAGGCAACTTTCAAAATATTCAAACCAAACAAGTTGCATCAAGTACCTCAATAAACAAGTTTTTCTATTTTGAAAGGCATTTTTTTAAATATTTAAACTAAGCAAGTTTTCTGAAAGATTAAAATGCCTCGCAGTCAAACATGAAAAATATGAATGAAATTTTTTTTGGTTTATTATTTTTAAATATACGCTTTTTCGAATGCAAAATTTTCAAAATGCATTTAATACATTAAGTAGAAGTATAAATCTTTCTAGTTTTGAATACTTGATAAAACAATTTAAAAGGCATAAAAAGCATTAAAAATAGCAAAACAAATTGAAAAGCTGGAATATGTATTTAAAAGGCGAAAAGAAAATAACAAAACCAAGCATGCTCTTAGTTTTCGATTTCCAAAGACAAGTGTTCCAAAAAAGTTAAAATACATCGAAATAGAAATAGAAAAATAGAATTAAGCAAAATAGTGCACATAATATTTTGAAGGCATTTGTCTAAGTGTTTGTGACACGAGTGCCTCAAAATTCTAAGGCATTTGCCTGGATTTGTGAGGTAAATGCTTAGAACAACTGAGGCATTTTCCTTGGCAAATCGAAGGAAAAAGCCTCATATTTTGAGGCATTTGCCTCGGAATTCACGAGGCAAAAGTCTAAGAAAAACTGAGGCATTTACCTTGGAAACTTAAGACAAAAGCCCCGGGTTTTTAAGGCAATGTCTCAAAAATCCAAGGCAAATGCCTCAGAATTCTGATGCATTCGCCTTGAAATTTATTAGGCATTCGCCTCGAAATATTTGTGCCAAAATCTAAAGCATTTTAATCACTGTTTGATTACGAATTATTTTATTTATTTATTATAGGTAAGTGAAGATTTTGGTACAAAGAAGTAGCAAGATGTTGAAGTTCTTGTTGGCGTAGGAATCAATGATGTTTTTCTAGCTTTATGCTTATTGTGAAAACTTGATGTCTAGTTATTTCCAAAATTTGGTGAATGGATGTCGTGAAAACATGGTTTATGAAATTGAATGAACTTTGTTTTTGAATGTATGACAACTTGGATGCGACTAATATATTATGTTTTGATTTTTTTTAAATGATATGATTGTTGTTTAATTTGAATATGTTATAGATATCAACTAATTTTGAATTATACGTGTGTGTATTCAAATATGAGATTAGGGTGTGAAAGTACGTAGGACAGTATTTTAATCGACAGTAGTAAATGACGAAAGACAACGTTTGTTACATGCTGTTTTGAAGTACATAAAAAAATAGCACAATATTATTCTCGACATATAATAAACGTAATAGAAAATTTGAAACAATATATGTAGATTATTATTCTAGCAATTATTAAATGTTATAAATGAAATACCTTTTGCATCATTTGTCTTTATGCTGTTAAAAGTTGCTTTTAACAACTTGCCCGTAGACATCGTATATTAAAATGCAGTTATAAATTTTTACAGCATTTATCCTACGTTGTAAAAAGCCTTTTCTGTTGTAGCACTAGTATACCTACCGATTGTAAGGAAATTGATTATTTAAAACTGTTTCTTCTTCCCAATTTTGAACTATAATCATTGTTTATTACCTTTTCACTTTTACACTTCACTTAAACATCATTTTCTACTACTCTACCCTTCCATATATCATCTATATATGTCAAAATCAAGCATCAAACATCAATAATTTAACCATTTAACACTAAATTCGTATAATACAATATCTGATCCTAATTTAACCCTAAATTAAATGTCATTAACCTTATTCAATTCTGAGATAACATCTACATTCAATTCTAAACTCCTATTTATCCAATTCTTATATCATTTACCCTAGTCAGCAATCATATAATTTAAACTACTTTCATGTGAGTGGTATATATCCTAATAATGATTCGTACTCACTAATTAACGTCGCTAAGCCATAGAAATCACCAAATTGGCCTTCAGACCTTCGTTGTACATAACTGTCGTCTCTAAAATTCCTCAATTTTGCAATTGATGGATATCTTCTGGCAGTCCTCTTCATGCTCCTTGATCCAGTATATAATTGTCTTGGGTTTCATTTAGATTTTTAGAGAGGAAAGAGATGGCAAAGGGATGAAGGAAGAAGTTAGAGAAACTAAAAAGTACATGAAATGAGTAATGAAAGTTCAAAACTTCTGAGCCGCGTTTAGAGTTCTTGTATTGTAACCTTCAACCTAATGGGCTAAGACCTGTTTAACCCAATTCAAAACTCATAACAAAAAATATTCATATCTTCTTCATACATACTCTGATCCGAACAAACCAGTATATCATTCCAAATAGAAAAACAAGCTACACACAATGGTACAAATCCCTTTACAAATTCCATTATTTGTGAAATTACCATTTCTCCCCTCTTAATAATATATATATATATATATATATATATATATATATATATATCCTATGGGTATTACATTCTCCTCAAAAAAATTTGTCCTCAAAATTCCCTATGCAACTCCTTCTCATGTATCTATGTATTTTATACTATATAAACACACACAAATATATGTATGTATGTATGTATGTATGTATATAAACAAAGGATAATAACGCACCTTATATCAACCTTCCCAAAGTAGGGCATTCCCCCTTCATATGGCATATCTGATTGTAATTAAAATATTATCTTTGAAACCTTCGCTCTATAATACTTCAACCTGCATCCTCCTATATTACAACTTTCATACTTTTTGTCTTGCTTTCCAGCCTACTCCCTTAGACCTCCAAGATCTTTTTTCTTGCCTTGAGTAACATTCTTCATTGGTTTTCCTATAGAATCCTCCACTATAGTGGTATTTAACAATGCTGCCTTAACTAAACTTTTGAATATCGCCCCCATAAGAATCTGACTAAGCGCTAATTCTCTAAGCGGCGAACTCAATCCTTTCGCAAACTTCGTCACCTTCTTGGGTTTTGTGTCTATCAATTCAAAAACAAAATTTTCCAACTCATAAAATCTACTATTAATATACTTCTTCGGAATGGAATTCCCTTGTTTAGATTTATAAACTTCACAAGCACCACTTCCCTTCCAGCTCTAGATAAAAAAATTATCTCAAATCTTTTCTTAAAATAAGTCTAGGAGATTTATTTTCATTAAACTTCTTCTATAACAACATCCAACCAATTCATTGCTTCCCCTGTGGGTGCCAAGAATAAAACTACCATTTTAGCTCATCACTTAATTCAATATGCTAAAAATTCTATCACATGTATGCAACCAAGCTCGGATCTCCATAAAAACTTCTATTCCTTTATATGGCTTGCCACCCATATTTAGAAAATCCTTAATAGTTTCGGAAAATTCGTCCCTGGTACACGAACAACATTCTCATCTTGTACTCCAATTATAGGGGCTGCTTCACTAACACTAGCCTAGTTTTAAGCTTGAAGATAATGGTAGAACCCAAGTAGAATGTTCATGCTCCATACTTCCATAGCTTCGTTTCCAATGCCAGTCCTATTTAGGTTATTCAACTCTACTATTTTTAAATTTGGAGTCAATTTTAGATTTTCCTAAAGCAGTAAACAGAGATGGTAAACATAAACCCAAAATTAAACATCATATGTGCGTATAATTTAACACACACACACATATATATTATAAAAAGTATACAAGTACACTCTCTATATACGCCTAACCTACAGCTTTGATACCAAATCTAATAACCTGACTTTTCACAATCATAAAATCACTGTATAATGAAAAGATGAATTGTTTTAAATGCAATGGTAAATTGAGCGCTACACTAGCTAATTATATCTTTCAAAACTGACAGTAGAATGGATGAAATTACAATATAGACAAAATAAACAAATCCCACCTATATACATCGTAAGTCTAACTTAGTTTTCACACATTCATGCTCTATCACACTATATATACAATATGTACAAATAAACATATAACATACGCAAATGTTTTCGTGGTCAACGTCTTCGAACATTATACACTCCAAAGCTAGTCTGTCAGCCTATAGCGTGTGAGAAAGGGGTCAAACATACATGTACGGTGAGTAAAAATATTACTGTAAAACCCCTAATTTTTCTTCAACGTTATTCAAGAGATTTAATTAGATTGATTAAACAGAATAATATGTGGCATGAAAAGGAGATGGAATTAGATAATTAATTGGGTTAGGCCTTAACTAATCAACATATAAGATTGTTTTAACTTAAACATAAGTAGGAGGATTTATGAGAAGGGCAACATAGGAATAAGCTTTATTTCCTAAACATAAGTGAATATTAGGCACGCATCCCTAAAATAAAATTAATTCAAAGCGGGTCCTTGTCAAAAAAATAACGTCCCTGTTTTTGTTTTCCGCTTATTTTTTCCCTAAATTACCCCGGCCTTCAAAGTCAAATCGTAATTCTTCTTCAGTTTCTTCTAATCAAATTGAAAGCCGAGCTGAGTTTTCTTCAGACAAGTGTTTAATTCTCGATTTCAATAAAAAACTGTAACTATTTGAAGACGAATCGATCTTTTTTACAAAAATATGAATTGTTTTTTGTTTTTTACGGATTGTGGTGTTGTTTTGATGTTTAAATTCATTAATGATAATGAAAAATGATTGCAGTTTAATATTTAAAGTTATGTGCACAAATACTGCAAATATTAACCTAGAATAACATTCATGCTATTTTTTCTTGCAAATATTTTTCATAGTTGCTAGAAAATCAGCAATTTTTAAGATTATTTGCAAACATTGGTGCAAATTATCATAATAATTTCAAAAAAGT
Organism: Allium cepa; assembly: GCA_030765085.1. NCBI lineage: Eukaryota > Viridiplantae > Streptophyta > Magnoliopsida > Asparagales > Amaryllidaceae > Allium > Allium cepa. The sequence continues at coordinate 950,670,155 of CM060941.1, read as the reverse complement.
CAGCAAATATTAGGAATATTTGCATACAAATATGCATTTATTTAGGAATTTTCCTCTGCAATTATTCACTAATAATTTAGCAAATATTCATAATATATACTTGCTCTAAAATCATCAATTATTCTCTTAAACTCATTTGTATTCATCTTTTATGCAATTATTCAAAATAATTGCATATGTCAGCAATTCTTCTGCGTAATTTGCATGTATATCTAAAAAATCTGCAATTATTGTTAATAATTGCAGAAGTTAGTGCAAATATTGTAAATAATAATAGAAAATAACTGTTGAAAAATCTGCAATTTTTAATAATATTTGTAGACATTGGTGCAAATATTCAGAATAATTGCAGAAAAGTCAGTAAATATTGGAAATTTTTGCGTAAAATATGCATTTCTTTAGGAATTTTCCTCTACAATTGTTAATTTCAATACATTGCATTAGAAAGATGAATTTTATCTTCATAATTTTGAATACATGAATAAAAACTGCATTTACTGTGAATATTTGCAAATATATGCATTAAAAACTGCAGTTAGTGAAAATACGTGCATAAAAATCTGTAAATATTCCAATATTTGCAATATTTCAGTATGTATTTTCAGTATTTGCATAAAAATATGCAAATATTGAGAATTCTTGCATAAAAAACTTCAAATAGTGTCAATTTTTGGATTAAAAAATCTAATGCAAATATTATGAATATTTTTACTTTTTATGCAAATATTATGAATAAATGCAGTTATAGCTGCAATTATTCTTAATAACTGCAGAAAATTCTACAAAATTTGAGAATATTTGTTTATAATACTACATACATGTTCAGTATTTTTGCCAAAAAGTTATAATAATATATATTGAAGTTGCCAGTGTTTTTAGCAAGTATTCATTATTTTTACTTTCTTATGTCATTATTATGAATATTTGCAGATATCGCTGCAATTATTCCGGATAACTCCAGAAAAATTGGCAAATATTATGAATTTTTGCTTAAAATACTGCAAATATGTACAATTTTTGCCGTAAAACATGTACTAATATATGTTAGAGCTGTAAGAGTGTTTTATCAAGTAATCAAATTATTTTACTGCAAATTTTCTATGTATTTGCAACTAAAATTGCAAATATTACGAAAATTTGCAGTTTTAGTTGCAAATATTCTTAAATTATTGCTGATATATTATAATTATTTAAATTTTTCAAGGATGAATTTGTTTTCATACAAATTATTGTTTTTCTTTTGCTATTTCAATTTTACTGTTTGATTTTGATGTTCTAATTGATTATACTTTTCATTATTTAATTTCGGATTCTTCTCGATTAATTAAAATGAGTATTTGGTTTTGTTTTCCTTCTAAATCAATCTTCTAGTCACCTTGATTTTAGTTTATTCACTATATTACGATTCGATTTTGTCTACTGATTTCGTTTTCGTAGGAACGATGAAGTGCAGAGAGAAATTACAATGCAAGGGTACTTTTGTCTTTTATATGGTCCGATTTTAAAAACAAAGACCGGAAACTTATTAAAAAAATAGAGGGATGTTTTCAGTATTTGCATACTATATGAGGAATGTATGCCAAATGCACCCTAAACATAAACCCTTCCACCCTCGTATCCATATTCATTTTTACATCCATACAAAACACAAACATAGTAGAGGCTTAAAGAATTAGAGAATCAAGTTAAAGCTAAGGGGAATCAAATCAACAACTCAAATCTCAAATCTTTTTCTCAGAACAAGGTGAATAATAGTATCCATCTCATTCATATGTGTTAAATTTTAATTTTTGATGTATTCCATGTTGTTTGATGATGATATGGTTGATTTTACCATTATTTGCATGAAACGGTGATTTATAAAAAAAATTATGAAATTATTATGATAGGTTTCAAAGGAAAAATCTTAATGGATGACCTCAAAATGATTGGATTTTTGGTGTAAATAATTTGAAGATGGGTTTTTAATTTCATAATTTTCGAAATTAATAGAAATATTTTTTGAATTTCCTAAGGTGAAAAGGGCATTTATTTCGAATTATTATTATAGAAAATAATGAAATTTGCCCCAATATTTTTATATAGTAAATAAAATGTTATTTCATATTTTCAGTGAATTTTTTGGATTTTTTCCAAGTGTTTTCGATCTAATATGAATTTTCTAAGTTAGAAAAGCTTCATAATTATATTAAAATAAAAATAAATATTGAAGGTTGGAAATAATTTATAATTATTAGAATCTGAACTATGTCAGTTTTTCTAAGAAGAAAGTCGTTAAAGAAGTCACTGCCCAATAGAAATTTGACAAAGAATAGGATTTGGTGAAAAGAATATATTTTATTTAGCAAAATAGCAATTTTTACGTTAATTACAAATCTACCACCGAACCCTCCTTTCTCCACTGTCGGTGGAACCTTCTCAACTGTCGATGGAAACCCCTTTCTCTAATGTTGTTGGAACCCCCTTGCTCCATTGTCGGTGGCACCCCCTTTCTCCAATGTTGGTGGCACCCCCTTTCTCCATCGGTGGAACCCCCTTTCTTCAATGTATGTGGAACCCCCTTCTCCACTCACAGTCGAACCCACTTTTCCACTATAGATGGAACCCTCTTTCTCCAATGTTGGTGGAACCCCTTTCTCCACTTTAGATGGAACCTATTTCTCCACTGTTGGTGGAACCCCCTTTCTCCACAGTTGGTGGAGTCCCTGTTCTCCACCATCGGTGGAACCCTCTTCTCCATTGTTGGTGGAACCGACTTTCTCCAATGTCGACGGAACCCCCTTTCCACTGTTGGTGAAACCCCATTCTCCAATATCAGTTAAACCCCCTTTCTCCAATGTCGATGGAACCCCCTTTCTCCACTGTTGGGTGGAACCCCCTTTCGCCATTGTTGCTTTAGTACCCTTTCATTAGCTATGTTTTCAAAATTCAAAACATGTATAACTTTCGTAAGTCCATTTCTCTATCATGACCACTCAACAGAAAGGTAAACCATCATTCAGAAGCAATAAAATAGGTTAGATATCCTAGTTCTACACCTATAAAAAGTTATAGCCTATGAGAACTATTTCTCGAGAAATGTTATTAGCAAAGGGCAATAGGTTCTTGGTGACCTCATGAAAACTATGTCCAGAATAGGTTATTGATAGAGATCAATAGATTCATAGCCAATCCATGAAAACTATGACCTGAGAGATGTTATTGGAGAATCTAGTAGGTTCTTAGTCAGCCTATGAAAACTATGATTGGATGACGTTATTGGTAGACACCAATAGGTTCTTAGTAATCCCATAAAAACTATAAAACCAGACAGATATTCCATAAGTTTGGAACATGTTATTAGTTAGTCCATGAAAACTAATGTATTAATACTGATCCCATACTATAACTTGAGATAGATAGTCAGATGAATGGGAATGAAAAATCCAGGATATATTGTATAATTGCATATCATCATATTATGTTATGTTTTAACCACTGTGGATGCAGGTGCATAGTATAGGTTAATTATTTTATGGTTAAGGTGCTAGTGAGGGGAAAACCCATTTCTCTCAATGGCATTGTCTCACTAGATATCTATTTGGTTCGAGATGGTATATTATTATTCACACTAGACTTTTTGTCTGACTCAAATTTTATGTCTTTCACTTAAACTCTTGAGGCTCAAAACTAATATGAGTAGGCTGAAGGTAAGGATTTTTCAGGTTATTAGTTGACGAATAATCTTCCGAAAACGTGTAGGAGGCAAGTTAGCTATTTGGGAGACTCTATCTATTGTCTATCGTGTTATTTGGATGTAAGGGAAAATTTGTTTAATTGCCTATATTTAGACTCTGATCGACCAAGGGGACATCTTCATATGTCGCTCTTGGCATCTTTCATAATAAATTATAATTTTTCTAAACATGGCTTACGTATGGGATTTTAATGAATCTGAAATGCTATTTGTAATGAAATGAGAAATTTGTTTCAAATTGAGTGTAAAAAAAATTCATATCGTGTGTTTCTGGTATATCAATGTATCTAACATTACAGTATTTAGTCACCAAGAATTAATAACTACAGATGGCTACATCCATAATAGTTAGCTTTGGACCTCCAAATGGGGGATGTTACAAGTTGGTATCATATTATAGGTTTATTTATATGTAAATTTGAAAATAATTTAAACCTAAAAGATTTTCAAAACATAACCCAGTTAATCAGAGAATTAGACTGGGGTTTGGGTTAAAGCTATAGTAAAGTACTTGCATTTTCTATATATATATATATATATATATATATATATAAGTATGTGTGTGTGTGTGTATAAGTATGTATTCCCCTTTTCTCTTAGACCATTCTTCTATATCTTACTAAGGCTTGTATGAAGATGTACGAGAAAGGAAGAAATGAAGGCAGGAAACGAAAGAGGAAATCTAGGTGAAGGAAGCGCCACAACTGTTGAATATGCTCGACCCAATACCAAGAGGAATCTGAATCAACAAGAAAATACTAATCCAAATGCAAATGCCAACATAGGTGCTGGAACCCTGCCCATAAATATGGGGATGATCTATCAGTTCTTCGTCGATCTAATGCAAGCTGGAGCAACTATAGAGTGTTATATGAACTAACCAAAATATTAGGAGAAGATACTATTCTACTTGACGATGGATCGAAGATCGAAGATTTCAAAGAGAAGTTTCAATATATATAATTGGTTTGTCTATAGTGCAATTAGTAGTTAATAATTGTTAAAATATCTCCTAAGTGGTATATGCATGCACATATGCTTTTAAATCTTATCCAAATTAATTTACACAAGTTAGGTTTTGATTATAAAACTTTATAAAACATCTTGCTCTCAAACCTAAGTGAAGCGGGCAGAAAATGATAGTTTCAATCGACTAAACTAAAGTCGTCAGTCAATTGAAACATGCACCCATGCATAATTTTTTTTGAACATTCAGTCGACTTAACACCCTGGTTCAGTCGATTGAATTAGGTGTCTTTTCAAAATATTTTAAAAATTCAAAATCTATTGAATGTTCAGTCGACTTAATCTATTTTCTCAGTCAACTGAATATTCATAACGGCTATTTTTTTGGACGGCCACCACTTTTCAACAAACGGAAACATCTGTTAATTCAATAGTTATTTCCGTATCTCTTGGCCGAATCTTTTCACGAATAGTTACAACTTTTAGATTTATAAATAGCCTTGATTTAAGATTATAAAGAATAACATCATTCTCTAATTCTATTTTATATTCTTGCTAACTAATTTCTGCCATTTGCTTTCACAAACGCTTTCAAATCACTTGCACATTTAAGCACAAATGTATTTGTGATTGTAATTACTTCCAATCTTCACGTACTACACTATATACCACAAAGGAGAAGATTATAGGTATGTGTACTCTAAAGACTCATTTGTGCTATCTATAGTGCAAATTCAGTCAAGAAAACTTTCTGTGTTGTAGAAGTCATGTTCAGTTGCTCAAGTGAAAGAAGTCCTGTTCGGTTGTCTAGGTGGTAAAAGTCCTTTTCGGTTGCTCAAGCGGTGTAATACATATTCATTCAGGTTAAGTGAGGGTTGATAATTAAATTCAGAGGGAGTCTGGGACTGGAAGTAGAAAGGGAGTTCGAACTAGTATAAAAATCATTGGTGTCATTTACTTTGTTATTTACTTTTTATACTCATATTCCGCACTAGTAGTTAACTTAGATTATATTCCATATTACGATCCATAGCAACACTTCCATTTGGTATCAGAGCAAGGTCATCTTATAACCGTAACACGGTTATTTGATATACTGTTAACATGGAAAATAACATTAACACAAGTTTTGTTGAAGGTTAATGCACTGCACGACCACCGCTATTTAATGGTTTGAACTATAATTACCAGTGAACTAGAATAAGAATTTCATGCAACCAAATGGATATGATACTTGGAATATTACTCAAATGAGTACACTATACCCACTACACCATTTCCTGAATGGTAAAATACACAAAAGACTGATGCTACAGCAAATGCAAAAGCTATGAATATGTTATTTTGTGCATTAGACAAAAATGAATTTAACAGAATTAGCATGGGTACGACTGCCTATGAAATTTGCAGAAGTCTTAAAGTCACACATGAAGGAACTAATAAAGTTAAATAAAGCAAGATTTATATGCTTAAAAATCAGTTCCAAAATTTCAAATGAGACCAGATGAAACCAGAAATGTGATGTATTATAGATTTTAGGATATAAATCATTCACTATTGGCATTAGGAGAATTTTTTTCAGATTTTGATATCATTTCTAAAATTCTAAACTCTTTAACGGATGAATGGGAATGAAAGGTCTTAGATATTGAAGAAGCTAATGACATTTCTACCATCAAACCTGAAGAGTTAATTGGAAATCTGATGTCATATGAAGTAAATTTGCAGGCTAAGCGAGATCAAGCACAAGATAAAACAAATATCACATACAAAGCTAAATAAGAGGACTCAGATTCAGATGAAAATGACATGGCATTGGTCCTAAAGAATTTTAAAAACTTCATGAAAGTCAGAAAGAACAAGAAATTTGGAAACCATAGAAAAGACGATACCAAAAAACTGCCAGTCTCAAAACTTGAATGCTACGGATGTCATAAGAAAGGCCATATGACGAAAGATTGTCCTGATAGAAAGAAAGAAAGATTGAAAAATAAGAAGGTCAAATACAAGAAGAAACGGGCATTCTCGGTAACATGGGATGATTAAGAGTCATCATCGTCATCAGACAATGATTCTGAACAAGCCAATGTTTGCTTCATGGCTTCAACTGACAACGTAAGTGATCTATCTTTTGAAGATTTAATTGACATAAACTAATAAATATTAGATAAAATCAAGGAAACTAAGAGAAAATATAAAGATGCACTAGAAAGACCAAAGAGAACTGAAATAGAAGTTGATATGCTAAGAGATGAAAAGAATTTTTTTAAGAAGAACTTGTTAATACACAAGAATCTTTATCTAATGTTTCTTCTCAACTCACTATGCTATCAAATGAAGTAGAAGTGCAAAAAAAAAGAGTATATGACACTAGCATCAGAAAATCATGATTCAAAATCAAATGTCAAAATTCTTGAGTTGAATAACACTAGCCTCAAAATTGAGTTACAGAGTACTACTAAAAATGTGATAAATTTCAATAAAGGAAGAGAAAGTCTTTCAAAAATTATTAGTAATTCTTAGTCTACTAATAATAAAAATGGATTAGTATATAACAAATCTTTAAAACCAAAGAATAATAATATATCTTATAAAAATTATAATTTACATAATAATTTGTGAAAGCAAAATCAAAATCAAATGTTGTTACTCAAAAGAAAGAAGTTAGTTAATCAAGTACTATAAAAATTTGGGTACCAAAAATAACAATAATCTAATTAGAAACAAGTATATAAAATTGTTTATATCTATTGTTTATAAAAATAAAGATTTATTTATAAAGGGAATTACAAACCCTCATGGGTTTGGCTTCCTAAGATCTAACTCTTAGGGCCCTAATAAAAAGGTGGGTACCAACGTTATTTTTTTTATAGGTACCAACTAAGAAAAGAGGAAAATGGATACTAGACAGTGGCTGCTCAAAACATATGACAGGAACAAAGATATGCTGATAAATATTATCTATTTGGATGGAGAATCTGTCACATTTGAAGATAACGCCAAAGGATGTATCATTGGAAAAGGCGATATGAGCAATGACGGTACATCTAACTTACCTTTTATTACAAATGTTTTATTAGTAAAAAATTTGAAACATAATTTACTTAGTGTAATTCAGCTACGTGATAAAGTTTTTAATATAACCTTTTATGAAAATAAATGCATATTTTTTATCAAAATAATAACCGTATTTTTGAAGGAACAAGAGAAATAAATATTTATATATTAAATATGAAAATCAATTATAACGCATGTGTCTACTAGCCAACGATAATGATCCTTAGTTATGGCACAAAAGAATTTTAAAGCTATTAACAAATTATCTAAGAATAGTTTAGTTAGAGGATTACCAAACATGAATTTTAAAGTGAAAAATATTTGTGATGCTTGTTAGTTAGGAAAATTAACTAAATCTTCTTTTAAATCAAAGAAAATGATTTCTACTTTACAACCACTTGAGTTATTACATTTGGATTTTTTTGGACCAACTCAAACTCAATCTATAAATAATAATAGATATGTTTTTGTAGTAATAGATGATTTTTCAAGATATACTTGGACAATATTTTTGAAAAACAAAAGTGATACTTTTGAAAATTTTAAAATATTTGCTAAAAGAATTCAAAATTTTAAAAAAATTAAAAATATTAGGTGTGATCAAGGTGGAGAATTCAAAACTGAGTCTTTTGAAAGTTACTGTAATAAGAAAGGAATTGTTCATAATTTTTTATTTCCTAGTACTCCACAAAAAAATGGAGTTGTAGAAAGGAAAAATAGAACTCTTCAAGAATGTTCTAGAAATTTATTAAATGGAAGTGCTCTACCAAAACTTTCTTGGGCAGAAGCACAAGCTGTAGCAACTACTTATTACGTTTTATATAGAGTTTCCATAAGACCATTAACTAAACATACTCCTTATGAGCCTTTAAATGGAAGAAAACCTAATATTTTTTATTTTAAAGTTATTGGATCAACATGATTTATATTATATACAAAAGATAAGCTTGGCAAATTCAATCCGAAATCCGATGAAGGAATATTCATTGGTTGTTTGGAACGAAGCAAAGCTTATAGAACTTATAATAAAAGAACTAAAGTAATCGAAGAAACACTTCATGTGTCAGTTGATGAAAACTTCAAAAATAATCATAAAATAGAAAATAGAGAAACTATTTCTAAATCTAATGACTCAAATGATCTTGATAATTCTGAAAACAATTTTCAAAATAATAATAATAATATAAGATCACCACCAAGACTTTTAAGAAATCATCCAACTGAAAATATAATTGGAGAAATTCACATAAACGTAAGACCTCGAAATCAACTAAATTAAATGGGTCACGTAGCTTTTCTTTCGAATATTGAACCTCAAAATCCAGAAGAAGCTTTAACTGATGATTACTGGATAATAGCTATGCAAGAAGAATTAAATCAATTTGAACGTAACGATGTTTGGGATTTAGTTCCTAGACCAAGTAGTCAAGCTATTACCGGTACAAAATGGGTTTATAAAATAAAGCTGATGAGAAAGGAAATATTATTAGAAATAAAGCTAGACTTATTGCTCAAGGTTACAATCAAGAAGAAGGAATAGACTATGATGAAACATTTGCACCCGTAACTCGTCTAGAAGTTATACGTATTTTATTAGCATATGCTTGATTTAATAATTTTAACTTTACCAAATGGATGTAAAAAGTGCTTTCCTAAATGGCTATATAAAAGAAAAAATTTATGTAGAACAACCTCCTTTATTCACACATGAAAGATATTCGGATCATGTTTACAAATTGAAAAAGGATTTCATACGGTTTAAAACAAGCACCTCGTGCTTGGTATGACCATCTTAAAAGTTATTTACTTAATTCTGGTTTTAAAATTGTAAAGTAGATAACTCTTTTTATAAAACAAGATTAAAATGATATTTTAATAATTCAAATTTATGTAGATGACATTATTTTTGGTTCTACAAACGAAAAATTATTTCATGAATTTTCAAAAAATATGACAAGAGAAATAGAAATGTCTCACATGGGAGAACTTTCATATTTTCTTGGATTACAAGTTCAACAATTAACAAATGAAATTTTTATTGATCAAGAAAATATTGTAAAAATCTCATAAAAAGATTTGGTATGGAAAATACTTCTGCTAAACCTACTCCTATGAGTACTACATTTCATCTCAACAAGGATGAAAATGGAAAAAGTGTTGACCAAAAACTATATCGTAGTCTGATTGGTTCATTACTATATTTAACTGCTGGTAGACCTGATATAATGATGAGTGTTTGCTTATGTGCACGATTCTATGCAAATTTTAAAGAATCACATTTGTGGGCAGTGAAGCAAATTTTGAGATACTTAAGCAAAACTAAAGACTACGGTCTCTTTTATCCAAAAGACTGTCCTTTGAGTAGTATTCTATAGTGATGCTGATTTTGGAGGATGTTGGGCGGATCGAAAGAGTACTAGCGGTACTTGCCACTTTATTGAAAAAAAATTAGTGTCTTGGTTTAGTAAGAAACAAAATTATGTTTCACTTTCGACATGTGAAGCAGAATATATTTCTGCTGCTTTGGTATGTGCTCAAGTAATCTACATGCGACAAACACTATAAGATTTTGGAGTTAATCTTTCAAATTCAACAACTTATTGGGATAACATAAGTGCAATAAATTTATCAAAAAATCCAATAAATTATTCTAGAACTAAGCATATATATAAGATATCATTTCCCAGCGATAATACAGAAAAAGGAAATATTTCACTAGAATTTGTCTCTTCAAAAAATCAAATAGCTGACATATTTACAAAACCTTTAGATGAAAATATTTTCATCAAATTACGTCGAGAGTTAGGTATTATATCTTTACATGACTTATAATTTTAAATTTAAAACTTTAAATATATTTTGGAAATTTTTTTTTACAAAATTGATGCTGTTGGCACTCGAACTTAGGTCGTTGGTAAGGGAATTTCATGTCTTTCCATTTTGCTATTGTGTTACTTGCTACACTTCACACTATCTTCCTCACATCCCATGAATGGTCATTATTTCCTATTCATTTCCTACCTCATAAAGTTTTCTAGCTGTAGTTTATCATTTCTTTTGAATCTCAGCTTTGTCTACCTTAATTTAGCCTCATTACTTATATATAAAGAGTTTATCTATTCGTTTTTATTCATCGTCTCTAGAAAAATTATATGCTTAATTTTTTTTTCTATTCTCACAATATCGACATGGCTACAAAAATGATTCAAATCAATCATCTATCAGCTTTAACACACCTTCCTCAACATTGTCAAACAACTCCAACACCCCCGCCCCTGTTTATATTCCTGTAAGAATCACCCCATCATGAGCTCACCATACAGGATATACTCCACAAGGAAAAAGAACCAAACGTACTCTACATTTTGGTCCTCCGTCAACTAAGGAGAAAATCGATAATATTCACCATTACCAAAGAGTGACTGTGGAACTCCAACGTGAACTCTACTAAAAACAAAAAATAAACACTAAGCATTTAAGTTTTCTGGAGAAGGTTGAGTTGAAATTCCGTGGGTCTTTATTGAAGGAAACTGTACATCAACCTTCACCTATCCATTCTCAAGCTCCATAAAATCCTTGGGAACCTAGTCCACAACGTCCTCAGGTGTCACGAAACTCCTGGGAATGAGGAAATGGTTAGTCACTGATTCAGCCATTACAGGAAATCATAAAGATTGAACCACCCTCCGACGACTCTCATTCTTCAGAAATATAGATTCCTTTGTATATTTATTCTTGTTAAAGTATTGTATGATTGTACAAATGTTTTTACAATGCTTTATTAAATAATAAAACATAAATATTATCAAACTTTTTACTATAAAACTTTTTGTTCCAAAAACTCTTTGCTTCATAGGTTTAATATGCTTACATGCACAGTTTCAATCGATTGCTCCATATAATCCAATAGACTAAAACTTCAAACATCTGTTTTTTATAATACATAAGCCAGTCGACTGCCTATGTAATTTCAGTCGACTAAATTCAGTCATTTCAAGGCAATAACATGCGGGATTAATTTCTCTTCATATAAGTCGATTGAATTATAATTTCGGTCGACTAAAAATTCATAATTCCTAAAAAAAATTCAGATTTCAGTCGACCGATCCAAAAATTTAAGTTGACTGAAATAGGCAAATTCTATGCAAAATAATTCGCGATCAAACCCTATAGTTTTCAATCGACTGCTACGTTCAATTTAGTCGATTGGATTTATGTTTTCTGTTTTTTTTTTAAATCTTTTTGCACAAACTCCAACATAACTATCCACCTACCCTATAAATACATCATCTTCTCACCCAAACCCTAACTCACTTTAGAAAGAAACCCTATCTCCAATTTTTTCAAATCAAATTCTCTACTTCAAATTCCAATCAATCTCAATGGCTCTAAGAACTAAACGACCGCGCCAATCAACCGCTCGACCATCAGAAAGCCAAATCAGGTCTTGGTTACACATGAAACAGTCGTCACTCAATTCAAGGCCATGCATAGCTCTAGAATATTTGATGGCTTCTTTGTCAACTAATCGGATTTCAATTTCTATGGGATCAGAGAAAAGACGGAAGCTAGTGGTCTTGAAGCTTTGCTAAGCTTTGATTCAAATAACATCAAGATCTACCCTCTTCCCATCAAGCTACTTTTTGCAAATATGAACTTAGATCACTAAAATCCAAGGAACAAAGACGATTACATATGGACTCTAGTATGCGGCATTCCAATTTACCTTCCACTACAACGACTTGGATTTATTCTTCGTTGTCCATCCGTAGGCCTCGACATCAGTGATGTAGAAGTCAACATGGATAATCGAGATGAGGTCTCTCATCAGTTCCTTTTCGATGATATGACCATGCCCAAGTCCGTCGCATTACGACTAAAGGCACGTATCCTACATCATGCCCTTATCTGCTCCATCCAACCTCATACCGAAAGCTACAAGAAAGTTTACAAGCATGAATTCCAAGTGCTTTATGCCATCTACTCTTCCTAAAACATTAATTGGGCAAAAGTCATTCTTGATGAGTTTCTCGCCGTCAATCACAAGAGGAGCTTCAAGATGATATTTTATGGAGCATACATCATGCGGATTCTCCAAATATTCGATGTCACAAACCCCGACGCCGATTTCATAACCATTGGAGAGCTTAACTCTAAGATGCTAAGTCTTATAGGCTTGCCAAAAACCCCATTGCCATAAGAAATAATTAACTTCCAGCAGTGGGCGGCTAATCAAGCTCAAGTTGTTCCGCAACCCCGCATGCCCCACACAGGCTCCTCCTCCTCCCAACCTTCCCGCCAAGTCGAGGAAGAAAAATAAGGCGACAACAACATAGAACTCCATAGAGATTTTCTTCCCAAGGAAGGTCTTATTGCCCTCTCGTGGAATCAAAGTAAGCTTAATCAATGTTTGGTCAACGTTGAAAGAAACGTCGTCAAGATCAACAAGAAGCTCAACTCGATCAAGGGCTTTTTGAATAAAATTTATGAAAAGATCTCATGCACCGGCTTAACTTCCACTAGCGTAGCTGAGAATCCTCCTGCCCCTTTTTCATGGACAACATCCGAGGAGGAAGAAGAGGAAGAGAAAGAATACCAAAGTGAGGAAACATAGTCTATATTTTATCAACTTTTGTATGTTTTTTGTTGGTTTTAGTCATTTGTATTCATGAACATCTAATGTTTACTTCGCTTATATTATTTTTAATTCAATGTTAAGTCATTCTCAATTGTAGTCTACAACATCTATGCTTTTCTTATTTACCATTCTTTCATTGATTAACAATATTCATATTCAATTGCACTCTAATGGATATACATCTAGTATTCCTTTTTATCGATGACAAAAGGGGAGAAATATGAAGATAAGCAGGTAGTTCATTGATTTAAGGGGAGTTTTATTGTTTTGATACTTTTCATAAGTTTTATAAAATTTTGAACTTACATAGTTTTCATCATCAAAAAGGGGGAGAATGATAGAACCTTGTATTTTGATGTTTTGATTGTGACAACTATATAAGTATATATTATATGAACTAAACAAAATTGTTGGAGAAGATACTATTCTACTTGACGATGTATCGAAGGCCAAAGATTTCAAAGAGAAGTTTCAATATTTATAGTTGGTTTGTCTATTGTCTAGTTAGTAGTTAATAATTGTTAAAATCTCTCCCAAGTGGTATACGCACGCACATATGCTTTTAAATCTTATCCAAATAAATTTACACAACTTAGCTTTTGATTATAAAAATTTATAAAACATCTTGCTCTCAAACCTAAGTTAAGAAGGCAGAAAATGACAGTTTCAATCGACTGAACTAAAGTCGTCGGTCGATTGAAATGTGCACACATGCATAAAAAATTTTGAACATTCAGTCAACTTAACACCTAGGTTCAATCGACTGAATCAGGCGTCTTTTCAAAATATTTTAAAAATTCAAAACTATTTGAAAGTTCAGTCGACTTAATCTATTTTCTTAGTCGACTGAATATCCATAACGGCTATTTTTCTTAACATTCACCACTTTTCAACAAATGGAAACATCTATTAGTTCAATAGTTTTTTCTGTATCTCTTGGCCGAATCTTTTCATAAATAGTTACAACTTTTTTACTTTATAAATAGCCTTGATTTCAGATTAAAAAGAATAACATTATTCTCTAATTCTATTCTATGTGCTTTCTAATTAATTTCTTCCATTTATTTTCATAAACGCTTTCAGATCACTTGCACATTCAAGCACGAATCTATTTGTGATTATAATTACTTTCAATCTTTACATACTATACTATATACCACAAAGGAGAAGATTATAGGAAGGATGTACTCTAAAGACTCATCTGTGCTATCTACAGAGCACATTCAGTCGAGAAAACTTTCTATATTATGGAAGTCATGTTTGGTTGCTCAGGCGATAAAAGTCCTATTTGGTTTTCTAGGCGATGGAAGTCTTATTCGGTTGCTCAGGCAACGTAATACTTGTTCCTTTGAGTTAAGTGAGGGTTGATAGTTAAATTCCAGAAGGAGTTTGGAACTCGACGTAGAATGGGAGTTCGAACTAGTATAAAAATCCATGGTGTCATTTACTTTGCTATTTAATTTGTATACTCATATTCTGCACTAGTAGTTAACTTAAATTATATTCCATATTACAATCCGTATCAGCACTTTCAAGAAGCGGCTAGGGAAATGATGTGAATGCTGGGAAGCAAATCCTATAGCCCCAGTTGGCAATGACTATGCCAAGCCGAGTAGGGATTACACTAGTCTGGGTGGAAAGCCATTTTTGGGAACAGAGGATGTTGTCAAAATAGAAAATTGGTTATTGCACCATGAAAGAATTTTTGCTGACTTAGGATTAGATGATGAATAGAAGAGAAGACTTGCATCCAGACAGTTGCAGGGGGCAGCATTATACTGGTGGAACAGGGTTATTGTTGGAGTACCTAGTGAAGAAATAACTTAGACCAAGTTTCGAAGGAGATTTAAGGAAATACACCGGTATCAAATAGTATCCTAATTGGTATATCACGAATCACCTTTCATCACTGATTCCCCCTTCGTCGCTGTTGTTAGTCTGGAAGAAGATGGTTCAAATGCAAAAACTTTTCTCTTGTCTAATCTAACTGGTTCTAGACACTGATTCTTATAATGCCCGATCTGGTCATGGTTGAAGCCCTTCGCTCCTTTCTTATCTATAACCTTCTTCCCTTTTCTTGTACAACATTCATGAGAAAAATGTCCTTTCTTATCGCACTTGTAGCAAACTACATCGGCCTTCCTTTTCTTGGTTGCTCCTCCTTTCTAAGCCCTTTTTCGTTTAAAGAACTTTCTCTTCTTTCCCTGAGGATTTTGAACCTCAATCGACTTCCCCTTACTAAACATTTAGAGAATCTCTTCATTCCTAATGGGCATCTCCACTACGACATTGCTTGGGTTACGGAGTTATGGTATGGTTGCCCTGGCAATCTTTTTCTTCGATCCTTGAATACACTTTTCATTTCTCTTGATGACAATGTCAATCATGGCATATCTGTATCTGGATAGCTCATCAACTTTCATGGTATATTCGATTGTCGATATCCCCTCTGCTCCATATCCATAAACTTCCTCATCAATACTGACTTCGCCACTTCAAATAGAAACCTCTCACTACACGAAAATATTATATCAATAGCAAGTATGGATTGCACGAAAACTTGACTTGCTATAGTTAAGTGGCTATTCTTTATTCAACTCAAAAAGACAAAAATTTCAAGTGCAATTATATTAAAATGTATGCAAATATATTAACGTTGTTCACGATAAATTTGCGTTCCACTCTCGTTTCCCTCCAACTTATTTTTTGGCCGCCAAAATTTCATTTTCGTTTTCGTTTTCTCCCCTTACGCTTCTCATCTTCACCCTCTTCACACTCTTTTTAACATCGGTCCTCTTCTGCCGCTTTATTCCTCAAGCTATTATTCAAGCTCAATTCGATCCGAAGTTCAACGACCTGAAGCGCGATTTGGTCCAGACGCAATTCCTCAAACTCATTTGATCTGAAGTTCAACGACCTGAAGGGCACCAGAAGCGCGATTTGGTCCGAAGTTCAATTCTTCAAGTGCTAGGATTAGGTATTTTTTTCTATCATTGTGTATAATTTACGGTTTATTCATGATTGAAAAATGGCATGTTAGTTGAATTCATGACTGAATATTAGCGAAGTTGTCATGTAAATGGATTCATTAGTCAATTAATGCTAAGTGTTATGAGTTTTCTTTTTAAGAATCTAAATATTTGTAGGTAATAAAGATAAAAAAAAGGGTTTGTTGCCACCAATATGAATTCCTGGCTACTGCGGCACTGTAAGGCAACTTTTTAAACCATTCTGCCATTCTTTTTCTGTCATTCTATTCTTGGTTATGAGTTTTTCTATCATTCTGTTCTTGGTCATCTTTTTAAACCATTTTTGAAGCATAATTGATTTGGAAGGGGTTGGCATATAGGTGTTACCATGGATCTCGAAGCTGAAATTATTGCCATTGTCCCTAATATAGGAAATTATATTATGAGTCCTCACGTTTTAAATAAAATTATTCTATTTTATTACATTAAGTTTTACCTAAACTAACTACATACATTAAATAATTTAATACACTACTGCGAACTCGTGCTATGCACACGGGTTGCAGCTACTTATGTGTTACATTTAACTTTAGAATAAAATTATGTGTATAGTCAATTCTTTCTTGAACATTCAAACTTGTCAAAAGGTCCAACTCTATAGTAGATATGATATGTCATTGCATATATCTGTAAATTTTCATATACTATATGATAGTAGAAGAGTTAAAACCAACCATCATTTGATACATTAGAACCAAGTTTTGAATGCAAACCCATCGACCCTATGGATTAAATCTTGAGAAAAAAATTCATGCAACTTTATAAATTCATCCAGCTATAAAAAGTAATATCAAAAGAATGAATCTCTGTCTATTAATAAATAGCTGTAAGCATAATGTAAGTTTCTTAGTACTGGCTTGTTTCTTAGCATACATCACTGGAAAAAAAAATTAAATTAATTAGTTTTCTAAATATTTATTAGTTCTCATGGAATATTTCTACATGTCACCCATAATACATAATTAATAATCCCAGACTAGTAACATCACAACGCACAGTTCAGTTAAATAATGAAATCGAATTGTTCAGTAAAATATTAACACGATACAAAAATTTCAAAGCATTAACAGTGGGAGAACAAAATTGAAAGCGATACTAAAAAATTGAACTTCAGTAAATCTACTACTTGCATCATGTAAAATTTCTTATGCACTCTCCTGTAATAGGTTCTTAGCTTTCTCAAAATCTATGGAACAAAATATAAGTTAGGCTTAAGACTATAACAATTAGATGTGCTCAAGGTTAAGGAACATTGAAGGCTTAAGAGAAGGCAGTGTAATCCCTTGGAAAAGTGTTAATTAGAAAACATATAAGAAACATATTTTGAACCTATTTTTACTAACATTAATCGAAAATTTCAGTACAGTTTTATTAGAAAAGTGGAAGTTCCATATTCAAAAATTAAATGCATTATACAAGAAAATGATAACTCTTTTGTTTGTTGAAACCATTATAGCTGCAAAAATGTTCACATATATGGTGGAGGCAAGTTATCTTAGCAGAATGTTTCATTTGATGTCCTAGTTTCATCTCATGTGTTATTAACAAATGGTACTAACTGAATATTGATAGTAGGATGTTTTTATAACTTGATGAGAATCAAATTTGTCTACACATGAATACCAAGAAATGTAGGCAACTCTTCTCTATTTTCAATAGCCTACCATGATCACCCATCCATATATGCAATGCAGTAAAAGCAAATAGGTAATAATATCAAATCTGGATTGTAGGGAGCCTATACATAATTTGCAGATAGTGAACTCAAGGGAGCCTATACATAATTTGCAGATAATTTGCGATGGAAAAAGATTGTGTGCATTTACACAGGTAATAATACAATATTTAGCTTAAAATTGAACCTGGAAATTAAAATAATAAGTCGATTTTTTATGTCAATAACTTTTTTTTTAATTTTACCCTAGAACTAGTAGCGAGTACGAGCAAGGAGCATGGAATTTTGTGCATGCCGCAAAGAGAAACTAAGGAAACTTGGAAAAAAAATTATGTCCTTGCTTAGATTGTAGAAATCTCACTCATCAAAATGGTGATATTGTTGTCGAGCATTTGATTATAAGAGGAATGGATCCTTTATGCAAGTGCAGTAAGTGGTACAGTCATGGTGAGCAAATGAATATAACTGAAAAGGTGGAGGTGGATGGCACGTATGAATTACTTCAAGCCGTTTACTTTGAAGATGAAGCGCTTGTCAACCAAACTTTTTTCTCCGATGATAAAAATAATGATGGTGCACAAAAGCGAATGGATGATTTTCTTAAAAATTTGGAAGATGCAAAAACTCCACTGTACCCTGGTTGCATAGATCAAACAAAATTATCTGCTATCACTGCATTGTACAACATTAAATGCGAAAATGGATTATCTGAACTGGTCTTGTTAAGCTTCTAAATGTGCAACAAATGTTATTACTGTAACGACCCGAAATTTTCACACCCGAAAATTCCAGATAGTTATGAAAAGAAAGAGATAGAAGAAGAACAGAAACATTAACATCTCACATTCGCAGCGGATAAAATATAATAATAAATAATAACAGTTTACAAGAGAATATTATATTTGTCAGTTACATTCTAATACATCAGGGTTTCACATTATATACAGTCACTGAATATATACAATTATCATGTCTCATATTAACAATAATATACATACAGTGGAAATACTCTATATTCTATCGCCATCCTGCATGCCTCCTGAGCTCCAGAACGTACCTACCTATAAATCTGTAATACTCGGTCTGACCCGAGCATTACACCAAAGTAACACCTGGGTCAGACTGGAAACCAGCATGAGAAAACCCAAGTAACGTGGAATACCAAGCAAACAACTTATATAAACCCGGGTAACTTATAGCAATTTATACAAATTCACAATTTTCTATAGACAACACTTGTTCCACACATCAATTTCTAAATACCACACTTAGATAAAATAATCTCATTCACTTGAATCATTTCATTCCAGCTTATTGATTTCACAAATCAATTTATAAGAATTCAAAGTGGGTTCGGGTATTTCCCAATACCCGACCCCGGTCTCTTCGAATCCCCTACCATCCTATCCCAAGTCATCCGAATGAAAAACACAACATTTCATATCAGAGATATCAACTCATTCAAAGCATCCAATACCAATAAATCACCCATACACAAAGCTTAATCGCATACAAGCCAATTCAATTTATTGCAATTGAATTTCAAACCTCGATTACTTAGATTTCCTTATTAATTAATTCCCAAACCAATTAATTAATTAACTCTTCCGTATTCATTCATTTTAATTAATCACCCTGGATTAATTATCTTCCAATTTCATTCAAGTAATTATCTTTAATTCATTTCACGATATTAATTATTCTTAGCCCAAAATCAGTATCTTAATTATTTCATAATTTAATTAACTATATTAATTACATTAATCCTTAATTCCTTATATTACTTAATTCCTCATAAGTCGCATATTATGTATTAATCAATCTTAATTTGCCAATCTTTAGTTACATCATTAATTATATAAATTATTGATTTCCAATATATTATAATTTACCTAACTCTAAATTAAGTATATTAATTAAACCGCAATATTACTCGTCCTTAGTTTATCTCAACCTATAATTAGCTATCCATTTATTTACTTCATTAAATAAATCAAATTCCTCTTAATTAATCGTCTTAATTTATTTCGTGATTAATTACACAAAGTAATTATATTTTATTAATTTTATTAAGTAGTTATTATCAAACCATCCAATGATTATTTTGAATTAATTAAACTTCCTTAATTAACTTAATCATAATTAATTAATTCAAAATCTTCAATTACTAAATTAATTAACCTAAATAATTAATTAATTGAATTAATTAATTATTCATTTTCATTATCCTATTAACTTAATGATTCACTAAATCATTGAGCCTTTACTAAATTTGGAAACATTCTATTATTTATGATTGAAGTTTAAAACAATCTAAAAACCGAATACTTCGAGTCGAGCAACAGTTAACACCCGAATCAATCAAAACCAAAATCACTAGATCATCAATTCACGGTGTACATCAATCAATTCGATCATGCAAACAAATATTTAAATTTGACCATTTAAATTTAAATACAAATTCAAAAGGTTGAGATTTACTCACCTTTAATTTTTCTTTTTTTGCAACCCATTCCAACCAGCTTGTTTTCTTTTTAGATTTCAAACCTTGAATAAACATTTACAATTTGTTAACTTTTGAACCAATCGATCAACCTATTCCATCTTTTAATTTAATTTTAACTAATTTCCTTTTTATAAATTTACTTAGTTAATTTTTATATTTAAATTACTTTCCATTTAATAAAATATTCTTTGATAACTAAAACAAATAAATAAGTTTTATTAAACAACTTAATTATCTTTAAATATATCAATCAACTAATAATTTAGTTAAACCAATTTTCCTTTTACAAATTCTTTTAGTAACTAAATAATTTAAACAAGTTACCTAAACAAATATATTACTTTAAAGTTAATTTAGTAAATTCAAAATGCGTAGCTGCAAATTTATTTCTTCTGAGACTATTTATCTACTTATAAAAATTATTTACATAGATTTAAAATTTTATTGTTATATTAACTTTAATATACAAAATTCCTATATATTTTACCAAACTTTATCTATAAAATCTCTGTATATTACCGTCTGTCCAATTTGTTGGCTCTTTAAACTATAAACTACTATACTGTTAATTCTAGATAAAAGAAATAAAAGTTAACAAGTTAATTTTAGGGTTCTTAAATTTTAAGTACTATGAAGTTAAAAATGCGTAAAATTTTAAATTACCTCAAAGCGAATGAAAACCTAAATCAACGAGCTTCTGTTCGCCCCAAAACGCGCTACAGGCCGCGACCACCTCCCTGACATCACATCGCGACAGCAACAAAGGGAACCCCAAATCGAAAACTTCACCGCAAGATTCCCTTCTCATCCTCAACCGCCACTGCTCTTGCAATCCCATCATGCTGCAAATGCCCATGCGCCGCCTCCACTTGCGATCCTCGCGACTGGATCTGAACACGGCTTCGGCCTTTACGAGAAGACGCGCTTTGCGTATCGCACAATAGGCTTGCTCGAATCGAGCATCATGGTCTAGTTCGAGAATGAACAGCACGATTTTCCCCCTTCTGTCGCCCTATTTCGTTTTTTTTTATTACGATCTGATAAGCGAAGAAAGAGGGGGAAAGAAGACATATAATAGAATACCTAATGCTTCCTGAGTACGCTTGATTGATATACTTAAATATAAAAATATCTCATTCCATAACGCGAAATCCTGAACCCGGAATCAAACATGCCGGCAGGCGTTAATAAGGTTTTACTCGCGTTCCGAGCACAATGGAACGTGTTTTGGAGGCTAATTTGAACATATGCGCGAGTTACGGAAATAAACGCTCAATATTCAATTAAATCGATTAAAATAAATGATGACAGAAAGTATGGTGACAGCAAGTAGATATTAAGACAGTGTGGTTGAGAAGTAGCAATGCTAGTGATGGTTTCGATTCAATGCAGCTGCAGTTCGATTTGAGATGGTCAAAAGCTGTTTTGTGAATGGTTTTCGAAAAGGCAGTGGGGAATTAGGCGATATTGATTCGTTGTTGTTTTGGTTGCGAAGTGGCTGAAGATGTTTGGCAAGGCAATGGGTATGTATGCTAATGCTGTGAAGACTTGCAAATTGATGAAGTTGCATGTGTAGAGAAGTTGAAGTGGATGGCTGTTGAACTGAAGGTGCGGTGCGGTGTTCAGTGCTTTATTGTGCAAGAGAGAACGTGCTGTGTCCAGTACTTAAAAACTTCTGAGTTTGATAGTAACATTTTTGAATAAACCCATAACCAAGTACTTTATTGTGTAAGAAAGAATGTGCGGTGTTCAATGCTCCAAACTACTATTACTTTTGTAATGATATGGCAACAATTTTTGCATAATAGTTCAGTGCTCTAAACTACTATTACTTTTATAATGACATGTATGTGCTTTTTGACAGGTGGTGTATGATGCTCTGGGTTTACGCTATGGTGGAAGGCATGAAAAAATATGTTGCTGCACTCATTCTCCTTCAAATGTATTTTGTGTCGATATTCTTACATCTTTACTTTTACTATGTATCGTTTTGGTTAGCTATGGTTGTATGGATTGTTACTTTTATTATGTATTGTTTTGGTTAGCTACGATTGTATGAATTGTTACTAATATTTATATGCTTAATATTGTGCATGAAATGCTTTTATTCATATATTTTTTATGACTAATTGTTAATACTTTGTGAAATACCGTATATTACATCTTTTTTATATTAATGCTAGAAAAAAATTGTCATGGCTATACATATTATAGCGTTATGCTAGTGCAATAAAAACATTCTGCAATGATTAAACAGTTTTCATGGCAAGTAAATAATGCTATGAAAGACTAAAGTAAACATTCTATAGCGTTTTTACAACATTTATAGTTGCTATCATAATCAGGCAATGATATTTCTATAGCATTTATAATTGCTATAATAATCAGGTAATGATATATCTACAGCATTTACAATTGCTATAAATAGCAAATAAATGACGTCATAAATATTAGCATCATAAACTGATGTGCACGTAAATGTGCATATTTTTACCACCATATTTATTCTATTTAAATTAAATAAATGACCATGTTGGGTATTTTAACTTGTTTTAACCAAAATTCATATTAATTCCAAATTTTCACATATTCATCTTCATATAAGGGCAAAATGGCCATTTGTGCGTATATTAATTTGAAAGAATTTAATTGGAAATTTCTATAATATTTTGTAGGAATTTAGCTTCTCATATTAGTGGGTTCATGTAGAAACATGCATGCACAGAACGGATATAAAGGAATGAAGATGGAAATAATTCAAAGTGAAGATCATGGAGGACCCCACCTACCCACCTACCTTAATGTACAAATTAAAGGCTAAATGCACATGCTTTTGGACTTAATGGCTTCATGTACACTTAATGGGGGATTAAGACATGTTAATGATTACTTGGCCTCCACACTTCCTAAGGGGCATTTTGGGCATTCCCCAAAAAGTGAATTAGGGTTTTAAAACTTGTATATATACCCCTTATGTTTCATGTATATCTTCCTCTTAGTGAGTTAGTTTTAGTTTAGAAAATAAAAGAAAGCTCTCTTTCTCTTTTCATGGCACTTAGCCATTTTTCTTCATGTATTTTTCTTTTTTTTATGCAATGTTATTTAGTGTTTCCTTTTAATTACATGTTCATTTTCTTTTCTTGTTTATTTTCTTTCATGTTCTAGTATAGATCTCTTTTATTTTATGCAAGTAGAATAATTTTTCTTTTCATTTTGCTCTCTTTCTCTCTTCTTGTTTAATGTTGTTTTCTACATTTGTTCATATGATAACAAATATGAGAGCTTAACCCTTCAATTTAGGGGTAATGAAGCTCTCTAGTATGTAGATCCAACATTTTGATATTTATGCTCTCTTTTTGTGCTTAATGAGAATGATTGAAGTGGTTTAATGATGTTGTTTAGCTTTGAATTTGATAGTCTATGTTGTTCATAACAAATAGGCTATACTTAAACAAACAAAACACAAATTGCCTCTTCATTTACATATGATTATGGTAAAGAAGTGATTGTTGAAATTAAAATTTGATGGCTTATATTTCTAATTAATGGTTAATAGGTCGTGCTTAAAATTGATTTTGCTTTCAACTTTGTTGTCATATTTTATGAAATTTAAAAGTGTATTAGTGGTTGTGTTATAGTTTGATGGTTTATATTGAGCTAATTAATAGCACAAATATACCATACTTATGATAAGCACATCAACTAATTCACTAATGACTAGAAAATAGAGATCATAACTTCAAATTGTTGATTTATGTGATCTAGAGAGTGGAAATTGCCTCTAAATTGTCTTAACACTCTCATATTTTTATCAATTTTCTTTTGCTTGTTTTTATCATTTTTTTAGCTAATCACTCTCGACTTTGGTTTAATTTGATTGAATAGAATTTTAAAATCAACAATTCCCTGTGGATCGACCCGTATTCGCCACGTGCTACATTCGTACACCGTGCGCTTGCGGTTATTTTTATCTCTAAATTCGTTCGACGGTTTTCTAATCCGATAGAATTTCCGTCGACGAACATAAACCATAACTCTGCGTAAAAGTTTTATAGCAAGCACCAAAACGCTATAGAAAGGTACTTATATGTCCTGAATCGTCCATTTAATAGCAATTCAGAAACGCTATAAGTAACATCATTTATAGCATGTTTTTTATAGAGATTCTAAGGTTGCTATTATAGATCCTTGACATATTACAACTTGTACATATACAGCGTTTATAAAAACGCCATCGTATCCTTTTACAGCGTTTTTTAAACGCTATAAGAAGGTATTTTTCTTGTAGTGTGCATTCATTTATATCTCAGTATTTGGTAGATAAATTTTGTTTAGAACCATCATAACCACTTAATTCCTTAAGGGATGCAAATCCAATAAGAGAGCATGCAACTCTAGGAATGAGATGTGATCGGTTAGGACTTGACATGTTAGTTCATAAGGTTGCATGTAGTCTGTGAGGTTTCAGGACCATATTGGGTATTTATTGGTTAGATAGATATGATGTAAGAATATTTTTCTGGGATGGGGGAACACCCCAACAGCCATAACCGAATTACATACTCGGTGGAGAAGTCAGACTTAACTGCTTGTGCTTTATAGAATGCAATGGAAGCTGAAGAAGAATTTGATCAGATGCTAGTAGCAAAAGAGTTTATAGATGTTTTTGACCAAGCGTCAGGGCCACAACCAAAGCGAGCTATCAAGTTTCGGATAGATCTTGTGCTAGTGCAGAACCTATAAGTTGACCACCTAGTTGGATGACACCGACCGAGATGAAAGGGCTGAAGGTGCAGCTAGTGGACTTGGAAGGGAAGAGCTTTATTAGACCAAGCAGTTCTCCTTGGGGAGCTGCTGCAATATTCATAAAGAAGCCAGATCGATCTCTAAGGTAATATATTGACTACCATAAGTTGAAAGAAAGGACGATCAAGAATAAGCATCCTTTGCCGAGAATCGATGATTTGTTCGATCAGTTGAATGGAGCCAGAATGTTCTCCCAGTTGGATTTAGTAACAGGTGTAACGACCCGCCTTTCATTCCATAGAAAGACGCATCATTAAGAAGAAAGGGATAGAAAAGAGAAAAGATAGAAAAGAAAGAACCAACAAAATCAGAATCTCACAGAGGAACGAATAATTTATATTATATCACATAAGATATTACATAGTATCATATACATCATAGTTATACAGCTTATACAACAAAAGCTAGACAGTTATAAACATCTGTCTAGTTATTAAAACTCAAGTACATCACAAAGATACAGATACAACTCTAACACAGCAGGACACTATACATTTACAACGATGAAGCCTCATGCTCCATATCTCTTCCAGAACTCGTCAAAGATAACCGGAATCCCTTGGCTACGCATAAAAATTTGAGCACCCAAGAGTTAATAAATAGAAAATAAACTCCGGGAAAGACATGGGTCTGGTGTGAGTAAACGGGTTAAAGTTTCTTAACTTTTAAAATCATTTGAAAACAAAGGTGTCACGTAAGACTCCCCACACATCAACATGGGTAAGTTTTTACCTTACGCCAACCAAAACATTTGATAGGAAATCCAGTTGTATTATAATAGGGTCTAGGATTTTCAAGTAAAATACAGAAATAGCTAGAATACTTACATCTCATGTTCCAACATAGTTGGGCACAATCAATACATACGACACTTATTGGAGATTGGATTCCATACAATGGCAGGGGTACTAGGGTACCGCCCATCACCATACGTGGCCTAGATCACCGTACCGAGGATCCACCCTAAATCCCCTGCAACACAAGGCTGGAACCATCCCTTATTGGACAGTCCCGAACAAGACAACCCTGGCAGTTGTCATGATCAATTGCCCACACAGCCGAAATAAAAAGGATCTCTAGATAGGGGTAAATCTCATCCTACTTGGGTGCTACCCACTTAGCCTTGCTGCACCTCTCATGTTTTAGCCATTCCCGGTTGATGAGGCTTGAGGCCATGATTACCTTTATAGAACACATTAATCTTAGAATGCTCATTGTCCACCTGACGATGTTCTGAAAGCATTCAATCCATACAAGTTCATTCCAAGTTCGAATGAAACCGAAGGCACTATCTCTCTACACTCATTTTGGAATCACCCTCAGAGTTAACGACAGTAGCCCTTGCACTCTGAATCTTCATCTTGAATCTGAAAGTACTACCCCGTTAAACTCGTATTGGAATCACCCTCAGAGCTTTTAACGACGAATAGTCCTTACACCTCGAGTCTTCACCCTTCACTAAAGATTCACGACCTAACATTTAATTTGGATCGATGTGGTTTTCGGAATTCCAATTTGGAAATCTGATCCCGGTCTCACCGAAATCCAAAACGCCATCTTAATGTCCAAGTGATTTAAGTTTGAACAATTTAATTCAATTTAAAACATTGAATTCACACAACATCATTCACAGATTAAATACCACACATTTATCACAGCTATAATCAATATCATATCATAGGACATCATAGAATATTCAAACTATAAGCATCATTCAATTCAGACATTCCACTTAATCAATCATCCACAAATAGAAATCAGTAACCCTTTTATAATTAATATAATTAACTTAAATTAAATTAATTACTTGAGAATTAATGAAGTAATCCTACTTTAATAATCATTAATTCATTTATTACAAACCATTTAATTAATTAATCAACCTTTAATCACTTTATAAATTGGTTAATTAATCTTTAATTAACAGATTAATTATCCTTTAATTATCTTCTAAATTAATCACCCTTGATTAATTATTCCTTAATTACATTAAGTAATTAGCCTTTAAGTTAATTACACAAATTAATTAATCTTAGATCATTAATTAATCTTAATTACTTTTATTAATTAATTAACTATAATTAATTACATTAGTCCTTAATTAATTACAATAATTAATTATACTTTAATTACTCCATTGATTAATTATCTTATAATTAATCACATTTATTAATCAATTAAACAATTAATTATTCATTAATTATATTAATTAATGACCCTCTAATTACTTCATTAATTAGTTATTCTTTTAATTACATTTAATAATTAATTATGAACTTAATTACATTAATTAATTAACCTTAATTAATTACTCCAGTAATTAATTATCCTTAATTATTTACAAAAATTAAATTAACTCTTTGATTAATTACCTTAATTAATCCTTTAATTACACTGAGTAATTATCGCTTACTTACTTCCGCTAAGTAATTATTCTTTTAATTACT
Source organism: Allium cepa (assembly GCA_030765085.1). Taxonomy (NCBI): domain Eukaryota; kingdom Viridiplantae; phylum Streptophyta; class Magnoliopsida; order Asparagales; family Amaryllidaceae; genus Allium; species Allium cepa. The sequence goes on along the minus strand of CM060941.1, from coordinate 950,642,295 downwards.
TTCCATCAAGTAATTTCCCTTTAAATAAATTACATCTAGTAATTATCCATTAATTACTTTACAAAGTAATTTCACTTTATTAATTACATCAAGTAATTATACTTAATCCAACATCAAATAATTATTTTTAATTAATTAAACTTGATTAATTAATTAATATAAACCACGTTAACTTAATTAATTACACTGAATAATTATTTTCCTTTAATTACTTCACTAAGTAATTACCTTCAATAATTCTCTTACATTAAGTAATTAACCTCTTAATTACTTATTGCTTTAATTCTTCCCAAACCAAAACCTAGATGCACAAGGAGTCGCCGTGCACATGCATGCTGATCCAGGTCGGCGGTGATCATCATCGTGATGCTCCACAAGTCAACTTTGAGCATACCGATCCTCTCGACCCCTTAGATCGACGCCAACACCATCGATTCGAAAAAAGCTTCAGCACTTCAATAGATAATAAAAACTCGATCGACGAAACCTCCTGCCGATGGAGAACCCCGTCACTAGAGGACCTGCCGCCTCTTCTACAAAATGCCTCGAACCGCAGAAACTCTTCCCCACAAGTGATTCATTCCGGTGCGCCAACGTCGCCGCGATCACCTTAAACCCAACGCATACAAAATCTGCACTACAAACCCTACTTCGCCTCTACACGACTACTACGGCCATTGATATCAACTACCACCATTTTTCCAGTGTTCCCAGACACTACGGCCACCTCCATGCCAAAACACGAACTTCCCCTCGACTCCGATCAACGTCAATTGATCATAAACCCAAATTCGAACAAGACTCGAATTCACTCCAAAAAATAAGTCAAAAATTACAAAATTTATTTTAAATTTCATGATTCACTCACACAAATCATGCCTTAAAATCCAGAGATGAAATCATCGATATTGAATTTTAACCAAATTTGTATTTTACTGTAAATCTTTAATTTACAGAATATTTATTGAATACAAACACTTAAACTTACTTCTAAAAACAAGATTTCATTGTTATAATCAAATTACTTTCAATGATCAAAGGATAATAGTGATTTATTTTGGAGATATAAATTTCTAATTGTTCCGGAACCAACAATTTAACAGGGAACTGTATTTTTACATATACGGGCATTTTCTCATCTCATAACAGCATTTCAATCAAGATTTGAGTAAAACATTCATGCACACATCTTCAACATTATCACATAGATAAATCAGCACCCTAAATTTATTTTAAAATGTTTACTCACCAGGAATTAGAAGCAAAGGATAGCTCTGTTCAATCTGTTTCCAGGAACTTGATTTTTAACAGGCATTTTTAAATCTGTTGTTTGAGTTTTGAAATCTGATAGCTTGATTCTCAGTTGAACTTTGAAAATTTGATGACGTTCACAGCTTTACATTTCTTTGATTACTGTTTGATAGCTTGTTGTTGATTCTTCATATTGTATTGCATGTTCTCAGGTTGAAACTTTGGATCTGATGTTGTAAATGGCTTCTGATTTTTTATTACAGTTTTGAATTTTGTTTTGGCTTTATGTTTTCTTTTTTTTTAAGAAGAAGAAAATTAAAGAAGATTTTGATCTGAAGAAAAAATAACAGACCTTTTTCTTTTAAACAAGGTGAGGCCACTTGTTTTATTGCATGTTACTTAGGCTTACAAATGTTTTTAATCAATTTAAGTGAATGACAAATGTAAAACCCCTCTTTCTAATTCATTTCTTATGTAACAAGTGTAAATTTTATTTTTTTTAATTAATTACTTTAAATGATTCAAATCTTAATTAAATACTTTCCTAAATGCTTATGTTTTATATAAAATATAAAATTTATTTATCTCTTTATGTTTTATTTATATTTTAAAACCCATTTTCCAAAGACAAGTTTAAAAGAAAGAAAATTAAAAAGAAATGCATTTATTTAAATCTTATTTAAAGTTTAAACTTAAGTTATTATACCTAATATTGATATCATATATACATATATAAACTAAATTTATTTTCGAGAACCAATTTTTAAAAGAAAACAAGTTAAATATTTATAATAATATACTATTTTTAGGCTATTATATTTTTAACAAAATAAATTTTCTTTAAGTGCTTTTGAAAATATAAGATTAATTTTTAAATAGCTTTTTGAAAAGTTTTATTAAATAAAATAAAAAATCTTCCAAATCACCATGTATACATATTCATATATATATATATATATAATAAATTTGAAAACATATCTTCTAATTAAGTTTAAACCAAACTTTTCTATTTACAATATATACAAATATATATATATATTATAAATAGAAACATTTTTAATATTAGCTTTAGAAATTACTTAAATTTTAAAACAAAACTTCAAATCACAATATATATAAACATATATATTATAATTTGAAAACATTTTTATTGGATATAAATTGAAACCAAATTTCTTTTTACAATGTATGCACTTCTATGCATTATAAATAGAATATTTTTATTCACTTAGAAAGATTAGTTTTTATCAGTTAAAATAATATCTTAACTTTGAAAAGAATAAAATTCGCAAATTAAATTATTATTAAGTTTTGAAAAGATAACATTTGTTAAATTAGATAATTATTAGTTTTGAAAATATAAATTCAGTTAACTTAGATTATCAAATAAATATTACACATTTTAAAATAATTATAAATGGAAATTATCAAATAAGTATTACCCAAAATTCCGGGACATCACATTCCTCCCCCTTAAAAGAATTTCATCCCCGAAATTAAAAGCAAAGATAATTTAAAAATCCCACACAGATTTTAATTTTAAAATGGCAAGAATATGCTATCAACTATATACTAGCAACCATAGCAACCAATTCAAACAAACAACTCTAACTATCCAGACAAAATTCTGGACAGAATTTCCTAGAGTCTCCTAGGTACAAACACCAGGATACTCGCTCTACAGAATCTAAACTAGCTACACCACTCAGATCCAGAACTCCTATACCTAGATCTACAAATCTGAACAGGATACCAGGCCTTAGACAAGTCCTGTTCAACTTCCAAATCTTCCTAAAACTGTTGGCTCTAAAACCAGTGATGGATCCAACATGTACGCTCTCAGAGATACATGAAATACCTTACGAATCCCAGCCATCCGAACTGGAAATTCAATCCTGTAGACCAAATACTTATCCTTATGAGCACATAGAAAGAATCCAATATACTTCTGAGCTAGCTTCCAGTCTTACTCAATCTTATTGCTCTTATGATCGGAGAAAACTTATCCAAAATTAAATCTCCGACTTCGAATTCCGAACTCCTTTGTCTCATTCCCACAAAACTTTCCCGTCTATCCTGGGATGCCTGCAACCTTCTTGAACAACCAAATCTTCATAGATGCCTCACTGATCAAATCTTGATCAAGAATGAGATGATCTCCGGATCCTACTCAACAAGATGGTTCTCTCAAGATCCATCGAAATCCAGAATACAAACTCTACTATACAAGCATCAAAAGACTTCGGACTTACTTCTCTAACTCGGAAAGACAGAACAGATGCTCTAGACATCCAAGCCATGATCCTGAATGAAATTCCTAAAGAAATCCTCTAATTCAAGACAAACACAAACTTCTGAGGTATCTGAAGTTGCTTCTATTCCGAAATAGCTGCCACCTTGCTTCCGCCGCGCCACTCTGATCTGAGGAAAATGAAAATGTTGTTGATAAACACAACTATAGACTTGATCCACTCATCCCGTGTAACGACCCGTATTTTTACGGATCAAAGAATCGTAGAACTGTTATCATTAGGTTGTTAGTGTTGTTAAGTCGTTCAGAATTTAAGTCGTTCGGAGCTTAAGTCGTCCAGAGTTAAGTCGTCCAGGGTTTAGGTCGTGCAGTGGCTTAAGTCGGTGGAGCGATTTATGGGATTGGAGCAACCTAAGGGAAGTGAGAGATTTAAGGGATAACGGTTTAAGGGGTAGTGACTTAAGGATAGTAGCGACATAGGTGAGCGACTTAGGAGTTAACGACCTAAGGAGGGTAAGTCGTTCGAGCGACTTAAGGGTGATAGCTTAGGTCGGGTAGTAGATAGGTCGGTTGAACGACTTAAGGATTGGGACGACTTAAGAGAATCGACGACTTAAGAGAGTTAGCGGCTGGGTTTAGTTTAGGTCGTAAGTCGTTAAGTCGTTGAGTCGTTAAGTCGTTGAGTCGTTGAATCGTTGAGTCGTTGAGTCGTTGAGTCGCTGGGTCGTTGAGTCGTTGTGTGTGTTAAGTCGTTGTAGTAGTTAGGTCGCGACCTTTGTTAAGTCGTTAAGTCGTCCAAACGGCTTAGGTAGGAATGTGCGCATGTGTTAAGTCGTAGGTTGCGTGAAGGCCTAAGGAGTTAGGTCGTGCATGTTTTAGGTCGCGCATATGATTGAGTCGTTGGGTCGGCTTCATGGTTAGGTCGTAGGTAGTGGGGAGTTTTAGGTCGTTGGGTCGGCAATGTTGTTAAGTCGTGACCGACTTAAGGGGGGCGAACGACTTAAGGGTTTGGCCTATAAATACACGGCCTTATCTCACATTTTGGGATCCAGATTTTGAAGAGATGAAGTGCTGCCATTTTGAGAGCTCGAGTACTACACTTATTCACTTCTTTTCTCTTCTTTAATCTAGTGCTTCCTTCCATCCAAGATTGAAGATCAAATCAAAGATCCAAGAGCCAAAATTGAAGATCTACATTCTTCAAAGAGAGATTTCATCGTTTGAAGCGGAATTTTGACGGATCAAGCTAGATCCTTCGCTGTCCGGATCTGGAGTTTGTTGCTTTTGAGGTGTTTAGGTGATTCGGTGAATGGTGGTTATCTCTCACACGGACGCAAAGGAGTATATTGGATCGGTGGCTTGTTTGTGTGTTAAAGATAGTGATTTCATGCATTTTCCTTAAGTCTGCATGTAGATCCGTCGTTCATAAAGTTTTGATATCCACTTTACTCCATGTTAACCTATGCTAGTTCATTCATCAAGATATTACTTAGAATTCATGCTTGTTAGGTTTGGACTCTTTATTTACAAAATTTCCATTATTGTTATAACTGTTTATTTAGACCTTATTTGAATGATTGATTACTTGGATTAATGGTTGATCTGATTGATTGTTATAAATTAGTTGATTGATGATTTGATTTGGACAAGTTGGTCGAAGATGATTCAAAAGCTAAGTGGAAAGGCTCTTGAATAAGGAAAGCTGCTCGTGGCATATGAAGCGGATGATAAAGCTCATATGGATAGATTTGATGATGATGTTGAGATGGGACTTTGCTATGATGCGATGAAGCAAAGCATGATGTGAGATAGCCTTGGTTTAATCCAGACGGGATCATCCCAAGCATGTTGATAACTCGGTGATATGGTTCGAGTTCGTTGATAATGGTTGACTCAAGAGGCGCTTGAGCTAGTATGAGAATAGTCGTCAAGGAGGATGACTAGGAGGCTGAGATTTCAACGTTGTTGAAGGTTCTAGCATGCTCAAAGCAAGAGTACGCTGGGCAGATTCGATAGTCCCAAGACCAATAGTTGAAGGCCTAGTACTCTGGGCAGATTCGATAGTCCTAGGCACGGGCCACGATGACGTGCGAAGTTATGTCTAGAACCGGGGTTACCATTAGCCCTTGACGGACGGATGAAAGAATGAGCCGGTCATTCAATTAACGGTGATATCAAGGCAATGATAACAGTGATAGCCAGAGTCATGGATGTTTGGACGCTTTGGTTGTATCGTCATTCGGTCTCAAGAGTGATGTTTTGTGGGTGCTTATCTGATCTTGGTTTAGGCCTTGGGGGTTTGTACTTGGAAAACATCGACCTTGAATCGAGTGATAATTGCTTTACTTTAATTGTCTGCTTTGCTATGTTTGTTTCTGCTTGGTGTGTCTGGGGGCTATCACTGTAGAAAGAGGTGCAGTAGGAGGGTTGGATTCCTATTCCTTTTTCCTTTATGCTCTTTTGGTATGTTTGATAGTTGATTTACCGCTCACTAGGACTTTTGTCTGACTCAAGGTTTTATGTTCAACTCTTATTGCCTTGGGCTGTTCATCCGTTTTGGGACGGGCAGACTAGGTAGCAGGTGACAGGTGCTATTCTCAGTGACCAACGTTGTTGATGACGAAGACGAGCTGGAGGCTTTTGCATATTATTTTCTTACTATATGTACTGGATGTTCCGCTGCTTGTATGATTCTCTGAGTGTTATGTAGTGAGGCTTGATGTATTGACTATTCAGATGTTTGTATCAAATTGTTTTGTAGTGTATTGATGAGGTTCTATTTGGTGAAGCTTCACTATATATATTTCTCTATTGTATTTTATCCCTACGCTGTGAGTAATACGATAGAGTTTATTTTTTTACTTTAACCCTGATGATCATTAATGGTGGCCTGGCACGCCTTTCAGCGCACTATTTCCTTGTTTAGTGCGGGAGCCATGGGCGGTCGTCACATTTGGTATCAGAGCTTTGGTTAATCGATTTTAGCCAATGCTCGCTGACGTAACTACGTATGAGAGACGTAATTGTATTTTGATGGATGATTACTATATATAATATAGTTTCTTAGAAGGATTTGAACCTCTTATGCAGTTGTTTCTCAAGGTGTACTAATCATTCTTTATAGATATTAAGAATGAGTCGAAGAGGGAGACCAGCTGCTAGGGAAGGCCGTGATTCTAAGGGGGCTGCTGATTATGCTGCTATGTTTGAGGCCATGATGACTTCGATCATGAGAAGGATGCCAGCTCCAGGGCCAACGGTAGATGTTGGAGTTTAGGTTCAAGCCCCAAAACCAGTGGATTTTGCTAAGCTGTGTAAAGACTATACTGCTCTTGGAGGAAAGGTTTTCTTGGGAACAGAATCAATCATAGAAGTCTAGAGATGGATAGATGCTTGTAGAAGGATCTTTGGTGATTTGGGAATCGAGGAGGTAACCAAAAGGAAGCTTGCATCAAGACAGCTTCAGGGAAGAGCTTCTGATTGGTGGAACTCTATCACCATTGATACTCCAGAGGAAGAAATTACTTGGGAGCAATTCCAAGTCAGATTTGAAGCTAAGTTCATTTCTACAGCTCAGAAATCCATTCTGTTTAAGAAATTTGTGGAACTCAAGCAAGGTGGAAGACCAGTTCTTGAGTATGTTTCTGAGTTTGAAGCCTTGTCCAAGTATGCTCGGTCATATATTGAATCTCCTTATCAGAAGAATGAGAAGTTTATGACAGGCTTGGACACTTATCTTGGGAGGCAGTTGGTGGATCATTTGGACGATCCGTTTGAGAAGCTTGTGGAGAAGGCTCTCTGGCATGAGAATCTGTTTCCTAAAGGAGGATATGTTGTTGCTGTGACTAAGTAGGAATCTAAACCACAGCAGGGTGGAAACAAGAAGAGAAAGCAACAGCAGCAGAAGGGTAAGGATGGCCAGAAGAAGCCGAAGGGTGAAGTGACCTGCTACAACTGTCAGCAGAAGGGTCATCTCTCCAGAGATTGTAAGAATCCAAAGGTACCGTTGAAGTGTTACAACTGTGACAAGCTGGGACATATTAAGAGGAATTGTCCAGAACCGCGGAAGGACAAACAGATTGTGCAAGCTTATGCTTTAGGAGCAGTGCCATCATCTTCAAAAGCTCCTATGGCGGAAGAGAAAGGAAAGAGTGTGGTGGTTCAAGGTACTCTTTCCATTTGTGGTGTTCCAGTTAGAGTGTTGTTCGATACTGGGGTGTCGCATTCTTTTGTTTGTAAAGAACTTGTAGGCCGGTTGGGTTTAGAACCGGATATTGTCGATAGACCATTGGTTGTGACTAATCCAGTTGGGGGTCCGCCCTGTTTGTGTATTCTATGCCGTGGTCTAATTGTATCGAGTCATGATTGCTCTTTTGTTTGTGATTGTTTTGTTCTAAACTTTGCGGGATTTGGAATTATTTTGGGTATGGACTGGCTTAGGAAGTATGCAGCAAAGGTTGATTGTGAAAGGCTGGAGGTGACAGTCGAGAATGTGGAAGGGCGAAAGGTTGTGATACGATGTAAGCATGAAGAAGGCGTCTTCATGAGCTTCATGTATTTGCTGGTTGTTCCACGGGATGGACTGTCATCGGTGCCAATTATGAATGGATTTGAGGATGTCTTTGATGAGGTCAAAGGGTTACCACCGCATAGAGAGATCGAGTTTCGCATCGATCTAGTTGAGGGAGCCAGACCTGTTGTGATGCCTCTTAGGCGAATGGCTCCTAGGGAACAGCAAGAGTTGAAGGTGCAAGTTGATGAACTTTTACAGAAATGATTCATTCGACGTAGTGTGTCCGAATGGGGTGCACCAGTTGTGTTTGCAGCCAAAGCAGATGGATCGTTGAGGTTGTGTGTGGATTATCGTGAGCTGAATAAAGTGACTAAGAAGAACAAGTATCCATTTCCGAGAATAGATGACTTGTTTGATCAGCTTCACGAAGCCAAGGTGTTTTCTCAGATGGATTTGGCAACGGGATTTCACCAATTAAGAGTGGCAAAGGATAGTGTGCCAAAGACTGCTTTCAGGACACCATCCGGTTTCTATGAGTGGCTGGTAATGCCGTTTGGATTGACTAATGCACCAGCATATTTTGTGGATCTTATGAATAGAGTGTTCAGGGATCAGTTGAACAAGTTTGTACTTGTGTTCGTGGATGATATTTTGATTTATTCCAGAACTGAAGAAGAGCACAAGACGCACTTGCGGATTGTTTTGGAAATCTTGCGGAAACAACAGCTGAGGGCTAAGTTTTCGAAATGTCACTTCTGGAAGAGTGAAGTGAGGTTCTTAGGTCATATTATCTCTGGAAATGGAATAGCGGTTGATCCCGCCAAGGTGGCAGCGATCCAGGATTGGGTTAGACCTAAGAATGCATCTGATGTGAGAAGTTTTCTTGGATTAGTAGGATATTATCGTCGATTTATCAAAGACTTTTCCAAGGTAGCTGCACCATTAACAGGATTGACAAAAAAGAACCAAGTATTCAGATGGGATGCTAAATGTGAGCAAGCTTTCGGAATCCTGAAAGAGTGACTAACAAGTGCTCCTGTTTTGACTATTCCAAGTGGAAATGATGAGATGGTGGTTTACACCGATGCATGTGGTACTGGACTTGGAGCAGTGTTAATACAGAAGGATAAAGTTGTTGCGTATGCAAGTCGACAACTAAAGTCGCATGAAAAGAATTATCCGACTCACGATTTGGAGTTAGCAGCGATTGTATATGCTCTGAAGATGTGGAGACATTATCTATTGGGAGTTCGATTCGAGTTGTTTACAGATCATAAGTCGTTGAAGTATCTTTTCTCCCAAAAGGATTTGAATCTTCGGCAGCAACGATGGCTAGAGTTTTTAGCATCATATGATTTTGGTATAGCCTATACTCCGGGAAAAGGTAACGCAGTGGCAGATGCGTTAAGTCGAAGACATGTAGGATTGGGAGCCATGTTTTCGGAATGGAAGAGCCTTGAGTGTTTGGCTGGATTTGACTTCAGGCCTAGATGTGAATTGGTACCTGAGATGTTGGCAAACTTATCGATAAGACCTACTCTTGTGGAAAGAATTGGTGAGAGCCAAAAGCGAGACGATAAGCTTGTCAAGATTATTCGTGATTTGGAATCGGGGTTGGACCCAGAGAAGGATAAAGGATTCGAAATCGATCGAGAGGGTTGGCTTCGGAAACAAGGACGACTGGTTGTTCCCGATATAGATGAATTGAGGGATGAAGTTCTGAAGGAAAGTCATCACTCGAAGCTGACAATTCATCCAGGTGGAAATAAGATGTATCGGGATATGAAGAGAACCTACTACTGGGAAGGTATGAAGAAGGATGTTGGAAATTTTATTTCCGAATGCATGAACTGCCAGTTGGTAAAAGCCGAATAGAAGAAGCCAAGTGGATTACTTCAGCCATTAGAAGTTCCTACATGGAAGTGGGAGCAAATATCGATGGATTTTATCGATGGGTTACCTAGAACCAGAGCAGGAAATGAAGGGATTTGGGTCATCGTAGATCGTTTGACTAAGAGTGCAAGATTCATTCCTGTTCGATCAACAAGGACTGCATCGAAATTGGCTGAGCTATATGTTAAGTGGATAGTTCAATTCCATGGTATTCTGAAAAGCATAGTGAGCGATTGAGACCCATTGTTCACTAGTGGATTTTGGAAGAGCTTCCAGGAAGTTTTGGGAACCGAGTTGTGTTTGAGTACAGCTTATCACCCTCAAACAGATGGTCAGACCGAGAGAGTCAACCGAGTTTTGGAAGATCTCCTCAGAGCATGTGTTTTGGACTTCGGAGGATCATGGGAAGATTATCATCATTTGGTGGAATTCTCGTATAATAACAGTTACCAGTCAAGCATTGGTATGGCACCGTGTGAAGCATTGGTATAGCACCGTGTGACTCTCCGACATGTTGGTTGGAAACAGGAGAAAAGTTGATACTTGGGCCAGAAATGATTCGACAGACTTCGGATTGCATAGAGATCATTCGGCGACGAATGAAGGCAGCCCAGGACCGTCAGAAAAGTTATGCCGATAAGCGTCGTAAGGATTTGGAATTCGACTTAGGTGATATGGTTTTTGTGAAGATTTCTCCCCTAAGGAATGTTATTCGATTCAGGAAGAAAGGGAAATTGACTCCGAGATTTGTTGGACCATTCCGGATCATCGAGCGAATTGGAAAGCTCGCCTATAAATTGGAATTACCAGAAAAGATGTCGGGTGTGCAAAATGTTTTTCACGTATCGTATCTACGAAGTATGTGCACAACTCGAATACGGTGGTTTTTGCTGATAGTTGTGAGGACTTTGAGATTGATCCAATCGTTGAGAGACCTCGTAAACCGCTTCGTGTTGTGGAAACTGACACGAAATAGCTTAGGAGGAAGGTAGTCGGGTTGCTCAACGTACAATAGAGTGATGATGTAAACGACTGTACATGGGAGGAGGAAGAGAGGATGAAGGCAGCTCATCCTAAACTCTTCGAGGTATGGCCCTAAGGTGTCGTGACATCTCATGAATTTGTAACTTGTTCTAGTTTTAGAATTCTGCATGCTAGGTTAGTAATTGGATGCATGGTTTGTTGATTGCTATGGATGGTAGGCATGCAGAATAGTTTTGGTTGCTCTTGTTTGTTTGGAATTTCGGGGGCGAAATTCCTAAAGGGGAGAGAATGTAACGACCCGTATTTTTACGGATCGAAGAATCGTAGAACTGTTGCCATTAGGTTGTTAGTGTTGTTAAGTCGTTCAGAATTTAAGTCGTTCGGAGCTTAAGTCTCCAGAGTTAAGTCGTCCAGGGTTTAGGTCGTGAAGTGGATTAGGTCGGTGGAGCGAATTAGGGGATTGGAGCGACCTAAGGGAAGTGGGCGACTTAAGGGATAACGGTTTAAGGGGTAGCGACTTAAGGATAGTAGCGGCATAGGTGAGCGACTTAGGAGTTAACGACCTAAGGAGGGTAAGTCGTTCGAGCGACTTAAGGGTGATAGCTTAGGTCGGGTAGTAGATAGGTCGGTTGAACGACTTAAGGATAGGGACGACTTAAGAGAATCGGCGACTTAAGAGAGTTAGAGGCTGGGTTTAGTTTAGGTCGTAAGTCGTTAAGTCGTTGAGTCGTTGAGTCGTTAAGTCGTTGAGTCGTTGAGTCATTAAGTCGTTGAGTCGTTGAGTCGTTGAGTCACTGGGTCGTTGTGTGTGTTAAGTCGCTGTAGTAGTTAGGTCGCGACTTTTGTTAAGTCGTTAAGTCGTCCAAACGGCTTAGGTAGGAACGTGCGCATGTGTTAAGTCGTAGGTCGCGTGAAGGCCAAAGGAGTTAGGTCGTGCATGTTTTAGGTCGCACATAGGCTTGAGTCGTTGGGTCGGCTTCATGGTTAGGTCGTAGGTCGTGGGGAGTTTTAGGTCGTTGGGTCGGCAATGTTGTTAAGTCGTGACCGACTTAAGGGGGGCGAACGACTTAAGGGTTTGGCCTATAAATACACGGCCTTATCTCATTTTTTGGGATCCGGATTTTGAAGCGACGAAGTGCTGCCATTTTGAGAGCTCGAGTACTACACTTCTTCACTTCTTTTCTCTTCTTTAATCTAGTGCTTCCTTCCATCCAAGATTGAAGATCAAATCGAAGATCCAAGAGCCAAAATTGAAGATCTACATTCTTCAAAGAGAGACTTCATCGTTTGAAGCGGAATTTTGACGGATCAAGCTAGATCCTTTGCTATCCGGATCTAGAGTTCGTTGCTTTTGAGGTGTTTAGGTGATTCGGTGAGTGGTGGTTATCTCTCACAGGGACTCAAAGGAGTATATTGGATCGGTGGCTTGTTTGTGTGTTAAAGATAGTGATTTCATGCATTTTTCTTTAGTCTGCATGTAGATCCATCGTTCATAAAGTTTTGATATCCACTTTACTACATGTTAACCTATGCTAGTTCATTCATCAAGATATTACTTAGAATTCATGCTTGTTAGATTTGGACTCTTTATTTACGAAATTTCCATTATTGTTATAACTGTTTATTTAGATCTTATTTGAATGATTGATTACTTGGATTAATGATTGATCTGATTGATTGTTATAAATTAGTTGATTGATGATTTGATTTGGACAAGTTGGTCAAAGATGATTCAAAAGCTAAGTGGAAAGGCTCTTGAATAAGGAAAGCTGCTCGTGGCATATGAAGCGGATGATAAAGCTCATATGGATAGATTTGATGATGATGTTGAGATGGGACTTTGCTATGATGCGATGAAGCAAAGCATGATGTGAGATAGCCTTGATTTAATCCAAACGGGATCATCCCAAGCATGTTGATAACTCGATGATATTGTTCGAGTTCGTTGATAATGGTTGGCTCAAGAGGCGCTTGAGTTAGTATGAGAATAGTCGTCAAGGAGGATGACTAGGAGGCTGAGATTTCATCGTTGTTAAAGGTTCTAGCATGCTCAAAGCAAGAGTACGCTGGGAAGATTCGATAGTCCCAAGACCAATAGTTGAAGGTCTAGTACTCTGGGCAGATTCGATAGTCCTAGGCACGGGTCACGATGACGTGCGGAGTTATGTCTAGAACCGGGGTTACCATTGGCCCTTGACGGACGGATGAAAGAATGAGCCGGTCATTCAGTTAACGGTGATATCGAGGCAATGATAACAGTGATAGCCAGAGTCATGGATGTTTGGATGCTTTTGTTGTATCGTCACTCGGTCTCAAGAGCGACGTTTTGTGGGTGCTTATTTGATCTTGGTTTAGGCCTTGGGGGTTTGTACTTGGAAAACATCGACCTTGACTCGAGTGATAATTGCTTTACTTTAATTGTCTGTTTTGCTATGTCTGTTTCTGCTTGGTGTGTCTGGGGGCTATCACTGTAGAAAGAGGTGGAGAGGGAGGGTTGGATTCCTATTCCTTTTTCCTTTATGCTCTTTTGGTATGTTTGATAGTTGATTTACCACTCACTAGGACTTTTGTCTGACTCAAGGTTTTATGTTCAACTCTTATTACCTTGGGTTGTTCATCCGTTTTGGGATGGGCAGACTAGGTAGCAGGTGACAGGTGCTGTTCTCAGTGGCCAACGCTGTTGATGACGAAGACGAGCTGGAGGCTTTTGCATATTATTTTGTTACTATATGCACTGGATGTTCCGCTGCTTTTATGATTCTCTGAGTATTATGTAGTGAGGCTTGATGTATTGACTATTCGGATGTTTGTATCAAATTGTTTTGTAGTGTATTGATGAGGTTCTATTTGGTGAAGCTTCACTATGTATATTTCTCTATTGTATTGTATCCCTGCGCTGTGAGTAATACGATAGAGTTTATTGTTTTACTTTAACCCTGACGATCATTCATGGCGGCCTGGCACGCCTGTCAGCGCACTATTTCCTTGTTCAGTGCAGGAGCCATGGGCGGTCATCACATCTCGGAAACATTGTCCATCAAATTCCATAAAATCTTAGTGACCTATCTCATTCGGTCACAAACACTACGGCAAAAATTCAGCCAACAACTAGATCCGATCAATCTTGAGCTGCTTTACCAGTCCTCTCTCTAGGAGTCTTTACTCTACTAAGCTGAACCACCGAAAATGCTCCAGGAACCAAGTCGATACATAGCTTAATCCCCTGATGCGGATGCAACCCTTGACTTTTTCGAAGACATCCGAAAAATCCCAAACCTCTTCGATAGCTCCTATATCTTGTAGTGATGTCTCAATCTAAAGCTAAGATTACAAAGGGAACTTCCAAACCACCGCAATTCACTTTTGCAATACTACCCAGTTCAGATTCCAAAGAAACTGTTCCCTCTTCACCAATCAGAACAGCTTAAGCCTTCCAAAAGAAGAAACTGATGGTCCACCTCAACCACAAACATCATACCCTGCTGAGCTTCTAGAAAAAGTGGGAAAGCCCTCACCATGTGCCCAGCCTACAGACACAAGAATCACAAAGACTCCTGAATCATTGATGAAACGAACCGCTCAACTGCTTCCGAACTCCACCTCTAGGACACTGCTAAGCCAAGAGATCTTCCTGACTGCACACTCAACACCTACGAGCTGTGACTGCTGCCAAAGACTTCTAATCCAAAAGCTCCTCGAATCACAAAGCTATATCAACCAACTCCACAAAAGAGTCATCAACATAGATTGATGTCTTTCAAGAAATTCAGGATTCAAACCAAGCACGAACACCTTGCTGAACTGAGTCCCCAACTCCAATGCAGACAAGACTCCTTACGGTTGCCAAGATAGCATCACTCGCTTCAGCATCTCGACTGATCCAAACTCTAGAAAATCCGTTCGCACGAGCGCAACCAAGCCTATATTCCAAAGATGGACTCCGAACCTTAAAAATGTTTCCTTCAAAGATTGGCGAAATCCTTACTGCAAGCTGCCAAGCCTACTCAAGATGCCCAATACTGCCCTCGCAGATACACTTCCAATCTCAACAACTCAGACTTCTTCCATTGGTAGTCGTGTTACATACACCACTATCTCTCCTACCTCTAGAACTTATATAGGAAAACCCGAACAGGTAACCCAAAAAAATAGGTATATATACACACGCACAAATACTCTCTCTTGGAAGAAATCACTCCAAAGCCTAGGTATTCACTCAACCTAGCGCTCTGATACCACAATGTAACGACCCTCCTTTCATTCCATAGAAGGACGAATCATTAAGAAGAAAGAAAGGGATGGAAAAGAGAAAAGATAGAAAAGATAGAAAAGAAAGAACCAACAACATCAGAATCTCACAGCGGAACGAATAGTTTATATTATATCACGTAAGATATTATATAGTATCATATACATCAGAGTTATACAGCTTATACAACACAAATTAGACAGTTATAAACATCTATCCAGTTATTACAACTCAAGTACATCACAAAGATACATATACAACTCTAACACAGCAGAACACTATACATTTACAGCGCTGAAGCCTCCTGCTCCATATCTCTTCTAGAACTCGTCAAAGCTAACATGAATCCCTTGGTTACTCGCAAAAATTTGAGTACCCAAGTGCTTAATAAAACATAAAATAAACTCTAGGTCAAGCATGGGTCTGGTGTGAGTAAACGGGTTAAAGTTGCTTAACTTTTAAAATCTTTTGAAAACAAAGGTATCACGTAAGACTCCCCACACATAAACATGGTTAAGTTTTTACCTTATGCTAACCAAACATTCGATAGGAAATCTAGTTGTATTATAATTGGGTCTAGGGTTTTCAAGTAAAATACAAAATAACTGGAATGCTTACATCTCACGTTCCAACATAGTTGGGCACAATCAATACGTACGACACTTATTGGAGATTGGATTCCATACAATGGGAGGGCTACTGGGGTACCGCTCGCTACAGTACGTGGCCTAGATCACCGTACCGAGGATCCACCCTAAATCCCTTGCAACACAAGGTCGGAACCATCTCTTACCGGGCAGTCCCGAACAGGACAACCTCGTCAGTTGTCATGATCAACTGCCCACACAGCCAAAGTAAAAGGGACCTCTAGACAGTGGTAAATCTCGTCCTACTTGGTTGCTACCTTAGCCTTGCTGCACCTCCCCTGTTTTAGCCATTCCCAGTTGATGAGGCTTGAGGCTACGATCACGTTTGTAGAACACATCAATCTTAGAATGCTCATCGTCCAACTGACGATGTTCTAAAAGCATTCAATCCATACAAGTTCGTTCCGGGTTCAAATGAAACCGAAGGCACTATCTCGCTACACTCATTTTGGAATCACCCTCGGAGTTAACGATAATAGCCTTTGCACTCTGAATCTTCATCTCGAATCTGAAGATACTACCCGTTAAACTCGTATTGGAATCACCCTTAGAGTTTTTAATGACGAATAGTCCTTACACCTCGAGTCTTCACTCTTCACTTGAGATTCATGACCTACAGTTTAATTTGGATCGATGTGGTTTTCGGAATTCCAATTCGGAAATCCGATCCCGGTCTCACCAAAATCCAAAACGCCATCTTAATGTCCAAGTGATTTAAGTTTGAATAATTTAATTCAATTTAAAACATTGAATTCGTACAGCATCATTCACAGATAAATATCACACATTTATCACAGCTATAATCAATATCATATCATAGCACATCACAGATTTTTCAAACTATAAGCATCATTCAATTCAGACATTCCACTTAATCAATCATCCACAAACAGGAATCATTAACCCTTTTATAATTAATTTAATCAACTTAAATTAAATTAATTACTTGAGAATTAATCAAGTAATCCTGCTTTAACAATAATTAATTCATTAATTACAAACTATTTAATTAATTAATCAACCTTTAATCACTTCATAAATCGGTTAATTAATCTTTAATTAACATATTAATTATCCTTTAATTATCTTCTAAATTAATCGCCCTTGATTAGTTATTCCTTAATTACATTAAGTGTTTAGCCTTTAAATTAATTACACAAATTGATTAATCTTAAATCATTAATTAATCTTAATTTCTTTTATTAATTAATTAACTATAATTATTTACATTAATCCTTAATTAATTACAATAATTAATTATACTCTAAGTATCCATTGATTAATTATCTTATAATTAATCACATTTATTAATCAATTTAACAATTAATTATTCATTTATTACATTAATTAATGAAACTCTAATTACATCGTTAATTAATTATTCTTTTAATTACATTTAATAATTAATTATAAACTTAATTACCTTCATTTATTACCCTTAATTAATTACTTTCGATAATTAATTATCCTTAAATTATTTACAAAAATTAAATTAACTCTTTGATTAATTACCTTAATTAGTCCTTTAATTACACCGAGTAATTAACACTTAATTACTTCCACTAAGTAATTATTCTTTTAATTACTTTCCATCAAGTAATTTCCCTTTAAATAAATTACATCTAGTAATTATCCATTAATTACTTCACAAAGTAATTTCACTTCATTAATTACATCAAGTAATTATACTTAATCCAACATCAAATAATTGTTTTTAATTAATAAAACCTAATTAACTAATTAATATTAACCACATTAACTTAATTAATTGCGCTGAGTAATTAATTTCCTTTAATTACTTCATTAAGTAATTACCTTCAATAATTCTCTTACATTAAGTAATTAAACTCTTAACTGCTTATTGCTTGATTAATTCTTAATTAATTAATCTAGATTAATCAATTCTCAATCAAGTAATTAATTACACTTAATTAATTACACAAACTAATTTACCCTAATTTAATTACCCACATTAATCATTTAATTTAATCAAGTAAGTATACTTTAATTACCTTTGTGAATAAAACTTGATTAAATTAAGATAAACCATACATTACATTTAACTCTTATCTTCCATTTTAAATTAAATTAAATTTTAAAAGCTTAAGTTTGGTTTATACAAATCATCATCTTTTAATTTATTCAAGTTAAATACTTTTACTTTAATCGCATTTAAATTACTTCAATAACATGTTTTTGAAAACATTTAGAGATCTATTACATAATTTAACTAAGCAATATTTATAACCAAAACTATTTTTAAACAAAAGTTTAAACGTTTGAAAATCCATACTTTAAAACTAAATTTCTTTTTAAACATCTTACTCTAAGTCAAACATTCATTCATTATAAAACTAGTTAAACACTTTGTTTAAAATTCAACTTGCCTTCAAATTTTGAAAATTCATTTAAGTTTAAAAACAGAACAAGATTTTAAATATTAGAACCAGTTCACTCGAGACATCACACGTGACATTCCCCTCACGACTTCGAGTCGAAACACGAGAAAACTTCAAAAATCCCATGGCCAAACTCGTTCTTCCCAAACCAAAACCCAGATGCACAAGTAGTCGCCATGCACATGCACGCTGATCCCAGTCGACACTGATCATCATCGCGATGCGCTTCACAAGTCAACTCTGAGCCTACCTATCCTCTCGACCCTTTAGATCGACGTCATCGATTCGAAAAAAGTTTCAGCACTTCAACAGATAATAAAAACTCGATCGACGAAACCCCCTGCCGACGGCGAACCTCATCACTAGAGGACCTGCCGCCTCGTCTATGAACGCGCCTAGATCCACCGAAACTCTTCCCCCATAAGCGATTCATTCTGGTGCGTCAACGTCGCCGCGATCACCTTAAATCAGCGTAGACAAAATCTGCACTACAAACCTACTTCACCTCTACACGGCCACCATGACCATTGATACCAACTACCACCATTTTTCCAGTATTCCCAGACACTATGGCCACCTCCATGCCAAACCACGAACTTCCCCTTGACTTCGATCAACATCAATTGATCAGAAACCCAAATTCGAACAAGACTCGAATTCACTCCAAAAACTAAGTTAAAAATTACAAAAATTATTTTAAAATTCGTGATTCACTCACACGAATCATTCCCTAAAATCCAGAGATGAAATCATCGATATTGAATTTTAACTAAATTTTGATTTTACTATAAATCTTTAATTTATAGAATATTTATTGAATATAAACACTTGAACTTATTTTTAAAAACAAGATTTCACTGTTATAATCAAATTCCTTCCAATGATCAAAAACTAATAGTGATTATTTTGGAGATATAAATTTCTAATTGTTCTGGAACAAACAATTTAACAGAGAACTATATTTTTGCATATACAGGCATTTTCTCATCTCATAGCAGCATTTCATTCCAGATTTGAGTAAAACATTCATGCACACATCTTCAACATTATCGCACAGATAAATCAGCACCCTATATTTATTTTAAAATGTTTACTCACCAGGAATTAGAAGCATAGGATAGCTCTGTTCAATCTGTTTCCAGGAACTTGATTTTTGACAGGCATTTTCAAATCTGTTGTTTGAGTTTTGAAATCTGCTAGCTTGATTTTTAGTTGAACTTTGAAAACTTGATGATGTTCACAGCTTTAAATTTCTTTGATTACTATTTGATAGCTTGCTGTTGATTCTTCATGTTGTATTGCGTGTTCTCAGGTTGTAACTTTGGATCTGATCTTGTAAATGGTTCTGATTTTTGACTACAGTTTTGAATTTTGTTTTTATTTTCTGTTTTCTATTTTTTTAAAGAAGAAGAAAACTAAAGAAGGTTTTGATCTGAAGAAAAAATAAAAGACCTTTTTCTTTTAAAAAAGGTGAAACCACTCGTTTTATTGCATGTTACTTAAGCTTACAAATGTTTTTAATCAATTTAAGTGAATGACAAATGTAAAACCCCTCTTTCTAATTCATTTCTTATGTTACAAGTGCAAATTTTATTTTTATAAATTAATTACTTTAAATGATTTAAATCTTAATTAAATACTTTCCTAAATACTTATGTTTTATATAAACTATGAAATGTGTTTATCTCTTTATGCTTTATTTATATTTTAAAATCCATTTTCCAAAGATAAGTTTAAAAGAAAGAAAATTAAAAAGAAACGAACATTTATTTAAATCTTATTTAAAAGTTCAAACTTAAGTTGTTATACCTAATATTGATATCATATATATATAAACTAAATTTATTTTCAAGAACCAAATTTTAAAAGAAAACAAATTAAATTTTTATAATAATATACTATTTTTAGGCTATTATATTTTTAACAAAATAAATTTTCTTTAAGTGCTTTTGAGAATATAAGATTAATTTTTAAATAGCTTTTTGAAAAGTTATGTTAAATCAAATAAAAAATCTTCCGAATCACCATATATACATATTTATATATATATATATATATATATATATATATATATAATAAATTTGAAAACATATATTCTAATTAAGTTTAAACCAAACTTTTCTATTTACAGTATATACAAATATATATATATACGCACACACATTATAAATAGAAACATTTTTAATATTAGCTTTAGAAAGTATTTGAATTTTAGAACAAAACTTCAAATCACAATATATATAAACATATATATTATAATTTGGCAACATTTTTATTGAATTTAAACTGAAACCAATTTCCTTTTTACAATGTATGCACCTATATACATTATAAACAGGATATTTTTATTAGCTTAGAAAGATTAGTTTATATCAATTAAAATAATATCTTAACTTTGCAAAGAATAAAATTTGCAAATTAAATTATTATTAAGTTTTGAAAAGATAACATTTGTTAAATTAGATAATTGTTAGTTTTGAAAATATAAATTCAGTTAAATTAGATTATTAATTAAATATTACACATTTTAAAATAATTATAAATGGAAATTATCAAATAAGTATTGTCCAAAATTCCGGGACATCACAACAGGTTTCCATCAGCTAAGAGTAGCGGAGGATAGTATTCCGTTAACGACATTCAGGACCACATATGGGTTATATGAGTGGTTGGTGATGCAATTTGTGTTAACGAATTGTGACAGCTCGAATTTCGACGCTCGAAAATCGACATCCATACTTCACCCATGTTTGAATGCTGTAGATTCAAACGTCGAAATCCGAATTGCCGGAGCTCACAACACATTAAGTACAACAACACAGAGGAAGAAAAACAATATATCATTGATACACAATAGTTGATACAATATCGGATACAACATGTATATCAATATTATTAAATATACAACAGTGGAAAGAAATCTTCAACTTGACCTCCAAGAGAGAAAGAAAGAATCCAAAACTGCAATCCAATCCAATGCTCCAAAGCCAAAGCTCTAAACTTCAAATCGAAAGCTCAAACCACCATCATCGTTGTAATGTTGTAAACTCGGTAACTGTTGAAGTGAAACAAATGTTATCGCCCAATCCAAAGGATAGATGCTATCGAATCTACACCTACTATTTGATTATCTAAAAAACCCAACTCTAGACTGTCCGTGTGGAAAATTGTGGGCACCCAGAGTTTAGGAAGGGAACATTAAACTCCAAGTCAGTCATGGGACTGGTGTGAGCATACGAAAACAGTTTTATTTGAATAAAACAAATAAAAGAATTTAAAAGAAATCTGTAATGCTTTTTGAAAAATGAAACTACCATAAGGCCTCCCGGCACACACACAATGCAATCGCACACTTGGGGGAGATTTCTCCTTATGATAGTAAAACATGCTTGATACGCAAAATCCTTCGGATATTATTATTAGTGCATAGTGCAGAAAACCTTTCAAAAGTATAATATCAATCTTAGCCAATATAGTTACCATTATATTATGCCTGTATAGCTGCCATTTAAGAATGGAAGGTTATACAATTGCAATCGTAAAGGGCGCGTATTGATGATTGGATTTCGAACAAATGGTCAGGCAAAGGAACTTCCTGGGCCACATTGGTACGCCTCTAGAGGGACTCCCCGAGAACCTAATTGGATCTCTGCCAACACAAGGCCGGGTTACCTCTGTAAGTAGGTAATTAAATGTCATGAGTATGCCACCTCCCGGCCGTAACCGACCTTTATCCGTGGGCCCTCAACACCAACAATCGCAAAGTAATAAATTTGCTGCAACCACATAAGTTAAGTATCTAGGCTCCATACCATGATACCACCTCTATCCAGAAGGAAATGGACATACCCTCAGGGGGCGCTAACCCCAAATAACCTTGCCCCATCTTGGTTGCTTCGACCATTCCGGTTTATGAGGTCTTGATGAGGTCTCGTCCACAAAGCTACACTTTTCACAAAAGCCATGCTTCGATCAACACATGATCAACAGCACTTCGTATGCCACATTAGCAAATTGGGAATGTATCACCAGTAACCATCAACTACATAACCTCTGAGCTCGTACGTCTCAGAGAAGGGTGTTAAGCTAAGAGAATAAATTCTCCGCCACCAAACAGAAATGCATTTGATAGAAACTAGCTTTACATCTCAAAGTGTAACGTTAGACACACATCCATACAAGTCTGTTCCGGGTTTGAACAGAACCAAAGGCAATTCAAAAGAAGCCCTTGCTATCCGGATAATCCCTAATCTCGTCCGAACTTCCCATCACAAATGGTTCAAATCTCTATACCGGGGCCATTTGGTGCAGAGACATTCGACGGGTTATCCTTTCGCTTTCGAAAATATCTGGTATTTACCACCGGTCTTCAAATGCTATCCATAACGTCATATCATTATTCGGAATGGGTTTTATGACACAAAGTCCTCCCCCGGCTAAACCGAATAATGAGCGCATATTTCTAAAACCATATGGATATATGGGATCTCAGTTAAGTCACAACTCAAAGCCTAAAACCTTTCTTTCAAATGGTTTAAACGAATTACCATTTCAAATCTTTAAACAAAAAGATTAACTTCACAAAGTTCACCAATCTTTCACAAAGATTCATTCATAGCTTTCAAAACTATTTACAATTCAAATCTTTTATGAAAAAGATACACCTTTAAGATCCTCTTTAATTTTTAAAAAAAGTTCACCAATCTTTAACAAAGATTCATTCATAGCTTTCAAAACAATTCCATTTCAAATTTGAAATTTTTTCAACAACAATTGGAAATCCTTTCTTTATTTGAAAGCTATTATCCTTTGAAAATAAATATTTCTCATTTTGGAAAATCCGATCAAATATGCACAAATTATCGCTTTTAAAGTATAAACTTGGGTTAAATCCAAATCCCCAAAATAGTACTTTTAAAATGGTTTAAAACCCATATAAATATATTGTATAATTTGTATAGCCTTTTAAACCATAAATTTCAAACATATATTCATAGAACTTGATTTCAAATCTTGAATTCCAATTCAAATCAAACTATTTAAATTTCAAAACTTTAACAAGTTATTCAAATTAACTTTTATCTTCAAAAACTCCTTTTCAAAAGCTTTTCATATTTAATCCAATTCCAATTTCCAAACCATTTTCGAATTCAAAATTCAACTTTTAAAACCATTTTGAATAATATTATATTCAAATATCTATGACTTAACTGATTCCCTAGTGCAATCCATATTTGTGTGTGTATGGTGTAGTCCAGGGGTTTTACATAATAGTGCAACATCATCAATCATTACAGATTCAAGCACAGCAATATCGATGAGTAGTATAAACCTATAACGCTCATCTTTATTCATAGATTCAAAGATTCACAGATAATAAATATAAATTCGTCATAGATAAATAAATTACATTCATCACAGCTCAAATTAAAACAGAGCATCACACATCAGGGATATCAAACAATTCAAGGCATTCAATATAATTCAATCATAATAAGTAAGATCAATTCATTATTTGATTTTTAATTAACTTAAACCAATTAATTACTTATGAATAAATTACTAATCCTGGTTAATTAACATTAATTAATTACAAACCATTTTTAATTAATTAACCTTTAATCATTTATTAGTTAACCTTTAATTACTAATTTATCAACTTTAATTAATAAATTAATTAACCTTTAATCATTAAATATTAACCTTTAATTATTTGATTATCCTTAATTAATTATCCTTAATTAATTAATAAATTAATTAACCTTAATTAATTACCATTTAATTAATTATCCTTAATTAATTATAATAAGTGATTATCCTAATCAATTTCATTAATTAATCTTTAATTAATTAATTATCCTCAAATAAATTACCTTAATTAATTAATCACGTTAACTAATTATCCTTAATTAATTTCATAAATTAATTAACACTGAATTAATAAATAACTTCTTAATCACTTTCATTAATCAAATAAATTTTTAAATCATTATTTAATTAACCTTAATCATGTAATTAATTAACCTTATTTCTTAATTAATTAACCCTTAATTAATCACATAATTAAATTAATCACCTTGATTAAACAAATTAACATTTAATTAATCAAATTGATTAATTAATCACCTGTCTTAAGTAATTAATTATTAAATTCCATATGAAAGTATTTAGTAATTAATTACATAATTAACCTTACATATATTACTTTAAAAACAGATCAATTTTAAACATTTAACTTTAAACTTTAAACTTTGAAACTTTGTTAAAAACTTGTTTAATTTTCATTTTAGCTTCTAAAACGTAGTTAATATATTTTTAAAACTTTGTTTTCTCTTTGTATTTGAAAACTTAATTTCACATCTTCCTTTATTTTCAAATATGATACAGATTTATTTTCAAATTTAAAAACCTTAAAACACATCCCCTTTTAAAATCTAAAATCTGGTTTCTAATTAAAAAAACCCGAGCCATTTATATTTTCCCTTGAGAAAAACCCCGGGTTCCACGAATCAACACTTCTCTTCGAGTCAATTGTATGTTTTCCCGAGAGAAAACTTGAGAAATAAGCTTCTTCATCAATTACCAAAATTTCCCAAATACAACAAAAACAAGTGTGTGCGTGTACACGACCTCTAATCGAATTCAATCGCTGGCGCGACCCTCGACAAGTCATCGACGTCACCATGGACCAACCTAACCGATCAGAACCTTCAGATTTGCCATTGATCAAAGTTGAACAACTTGACCCAAAAACCAAAACCCAACCCTCTGACAAAAAAAACCTTGCCAATGACAATCGTCCCACGATAATCCACGCCATCTTGACCAAAGCTTCGCCTCGACCTCTAACATCGATCCCTCTACCCGCGATCGTACCTAGTTTTACCACAGGGATGCAGCAATGCAAATTTCCGACCATGTCCAAACTAGGTTAAAAACCTAAAACTTCATCGAACCACCGCCATGATCGATAATAAATTCCTTCGATATTTTTTCGATGATCACTAACCATTAACCACCTTCAGCTCCAACCCCGATGATCAACACCACGTCGATTACCGTGAATCAACGATTTAAGCGATTTTGATCAACTTGAATTTTTTCTTCAAATACAAACTTAAAATTTCTGAAATGATTTTCAAAAATCACGATTTTGAAATACAAATTCATTCATGTAATTTAATCTCAAAATCCAGACAATTGATTTTAGATTTATTTGGATTTCCTATTATTATTTCTTATTTTTGAAGTAATTTCCCAACATAAAAACTTGAATTCATTTTTGACATTGATGTTATACTATTTCAATCATCCTTCCTTTAGATATCGTAACCTAAAAACAATTAAATGAAGAGCAATTGGATTTTTTTATTTAATGGTTGTAACCTATTAATCAACAGAGCACATGTATATATATATATATGTACCCAGACATATATACACACATATACCCTTATATATACATACAAGCAACCACTTTACTACATCAATCAATCACAAACACCAAGATTTAAAAAGGTTGGTTTTCTCACCTGGATGGTTTGAAAGCAGAGAACAAGAATTTTTCTTTTGAGTTTAAAAACTAGAAAACATCTTGATTGAATTTGGTCTGCCCCTTTGTTTTTGACATCCTTCAGGTTGAATTGTAACTTGGATTTTTTACCGCATGCTTTTGATTCAGGTTGGTCTTAAAAACTGTTTAAATTTACTTTGCTCATTTTTCTTTGAATCTTGGTTTACAGGTTTTGAATTTGAAAACTTTCAGAGTGGGAATGTTTGTGATCAGGTTTTAAAACTGGAAAAAAAATTATTTTTTTTATTTTTGAGCTTGAATAGAGTCATTATTTGCTTCAGATCTCGTTTTAGTTTTTCAGTTTGAAAAATGAAAGATGAGAAGATTTTAGAAAAACATGTATGGCCTGGTTTCTCACCAACTTCTCTTCTTGTTTTTTATTATATTATCTCTAATTCAAATTAAGAGAATTTTAAAAATTATGCCACTTGATAACTAAGCCTACAAGTGTCTATTACTTATATTCATATTTTTACAAATGTCAATTATTTGCATTTTTATATTGAAACCCTCTTCTTTAACTTATTTATAAATTATATTTTAACCCCTTTCAAATTAAGTACTTATGTCTACATATACATTTATGTTTATATCCTTATATGTCCAATGTATATACAAATTATGTTTTATGAAAAGAAAAGTGTTTTAAACCTTTTATTAATTTTTAGCGAATTGTACTTAGTCCATATATAATTTCAAAAGAAAGAATATTATTCCTTTATTAATATTTTATTCAAATCTTATTAATTTTCAAGAGATATGTATATTTTAAACTTTTATTCATATTTTTTAAAATTAGAAAACAAATTTCTATTAATTTCAAAATATAAAGTTTTAAATCCAATTTATTTTAAAAACACTTATCTTTGAATTTCAAATCCAAATTCTATTTATAATCAATTTATATACATATATATTTTTTATTATTCTAGAAACTTTCAAATTAATTCACCAATTAATTCACACTTTAATTCAAAAAATTAAATTAATCGCCAATTTAAATTTGATTTAAAAACAGGATGTTACACGAATGCACCAGCTTTCTTCTTGGATATGATGAACTGGGTTTTCTGAGAGCACTTGGATAGGTTCGTATTAGTATTCATAGATGACATCATGATATATTCTAAATATGAAAGAGAGCATGAAGCTCATCCTAGAGTGGTGCTTGAGACACTGAGGCAGCATCAACTGAAAGGAAGTTTTTTCAAAGTGTCATTTCTTAAAAAAAAATTAAGTTTCTTGGTCACGTGGTTCAGAGAAGGATATTTCAATTGATTTGGATAAGATCGAAGATGTTAACAACTGGAAGAGATCAGAGATGGTAACTGAGATCAAAAGTTTCCTTGGGCTTGTTGGTTACTTCCAGAGGTTTATTAAGGATTTCTCATGGATAGCGGCACCACTGACAAGGCTGACCAAGAAGGATATGAAGTTTTCTTGGTCTGGAAAATGTGAGCAAGCATTCCTTAGTTAAATCATTTATTGACCAATGCACCTGTTCTAGTCGTTCCAAATGGGAATTGAGGATTAGTAGTGTATACCGATGCACGTGGAACAGGATTAGGAGCTGTGTTGATGCAAAATGCTAAGGTCATTACCTAGGCTTCTCGACAACTTAGACCCCATGAAATGAGATACCATACTCATGATTTAGAGTTGGTTATGGTAGTCTTTGCATCGAAAATATAGAGACATTATCTTTTGGGGGGAGATTCGAGTTATATCTGGATCATAAGTCCTTAAGATACATATTCTCTCGAAAGAAGATAAATATGAGACAGCAGAGGTGGCTGGAAGTTTTAGCAGCTTATGACTTTGGTATAGAGTACATGCCGGGAATGGAAACATGGTTGTGAATGCACTTAGCAGGAAACATCCAAACATGGTGTTATCCATGTTAGCCAAATAGAAGGATCTTGAGGCGTTAACTACGTGCAGTGTGCAGTTAAGATCTATTGCTAGTTCTAGTCAGAGTACTGTAATGTTGTCCTGCTTGGAAGTTTGACCAAGATTTATCAAAAGGATTGCATCTAAGCAGAAAGATGACCCAGTGTTATCTAAGAAGATTAGAAGGCTAGAGGACGGAATCGGGATTGATGAACTGAAGGATTTTATTCTTGACCAGAGAGGTTGGTTGAGAAAGAAGGGATGATTGTGTGTCCCGAATGTAGCAAAACTTAGAAAGGAGCTCCTTAGAGAATTTCATTGATCAAAATTTATGATTCATCCTCGAAGGACCAAGGTATATCAGGATATAAAGCTAGCAGAGTTTTTACTGGAAAGGTATGAAGAGAAATGTGTGAACTATAAACAAGTGAAGGCCGAACATCAGAAATCGAGTGGGTTGCTTCAACCTTTGAAGATACTAGTTTGGAAATAGGATTCGATATCCATGGATTTTATAGATGGGTTGCGAGGTCGAACTAGGGAAATGAAAGTATATGGGTCATAGTGGATAAACTGACCAAGATTTCCCATTTCATTCTAGTCAAATCAACCAGGATGGCAGATGTCCTGGCTAAATTGTTTATGAAGAATATAGTAAGACTACACGGGATTCCTAGTTACTAGTAATATAATCAGTGACAGAGATGCCTTGTTCACTAGTGAATTCTAGAAGAGTCAATAAGGAATGTTGGGAATGGAGCTTAAGATGAGTATCGCTTATCACCCATTGACCGATGGGCAGACAGTGAGAGTCAACAGGATACTCAAAGATTTATTAAGAGCTTTTGTATTAGATTTTGATGGATCGTGGGAAGAACATTTGCACTTGGCTGAGTTTTCCTATAATAATAACTGCCGGGCTAGTATAGAGATGGCATCTTTCGAAGCTTTATATGGAAGGCCGTGCAAATCATAGTCTGTTGGTTAAAGCCTAGAGACAGATTGGCCCTTGGTCTAGATATGGTGAGAGAAGCAACGGAGAACATGGAGTTGATCCGAGGTAGTTAGAATGAAGCTCAGTCTGGACAAAAGAGTTACGTAGATAAGAGGTGTAAGGATCTAGAGTTTTTAGTTGGAGATAGTTTTTTCATTAAAGTATCACCAATGAAGGGTGTGGTAATATTTGGAAAGTCAAGGAAACTGACATCGAGATATGTTGCATCATTCCCGATCATAGAGAGAATTGGAAAGCTCGCATACAGAGTAGAGTTACCGAGCAGTTTGGCAGGTGTCCATAATGTGTTTTGTGTGTCTCATCTTTGTAAGTGTGTATATGATCCTAAGACTACTATCCCTCCAACTGCATTAGAAGACCTAATAGTAGAACCAAATCCAACTTTTGTTAGGCAACCATTTCAGATTGTAGAAAGAATGAGAAGAGGTTAAGAAATAAGACAGCCAAGTTGGTAAAAGTTCAGCGGAGCGATAACGAGAAAGACATATTTGTTTTGGTCAAACCTAGTGATGTGATGATGGCTTATAAATTTTGCGTTGCTTGCAAATGTTGTTTTACTTGTAGTTGAAGTAAAGAATATTGTTCCGTTTATAAAACTAAAATAAATTCAACACTTGAAAAAACACACTTTCCATTTTATTTTTCCTCTTCCACTTCCAAAAAACCAAAACCGAGCCTCCCCCTTCATAAAATGAAATCAAATGATTTAAGCTAGACAAAATAATGTTTTTTGTTCCATTGTTCTCGTATGAAGTTGAGGATCAAATCAATGGTCTCGGTTGGGCGTGCAATGTTGTTTTGGTGAGATCGACATCATGTTGTGGGTTACTTAGAAGTAGGGTTTTGATTAGGCGATGATTTAGGCGACGGTAGGTCGAACGAAGGGTGCTACTACAAATTTTGTTCGAAGACAAAGATTTTGGAATAGTTTGGTGGCGTGCGACCAACCATGGCGAATCGCATTTCTAGGATTTCACGCGAGTAGGCGTAAGGTCGCTTTTTATTCTATAGGTTCGAGCTTCACCACTTTGGTTCGGGGAGGTGGAGTTCATGGAGAGAGATGCGTATGAGTCGACGGTGCAATGTTTCATCTGGAAACAGGGTGGAAATCGATGACTGTATTTGCATCCATGGGTATATATGTGTACTTTCATGCACGAGTATTAGGAGGTGGTAGGAATTATGAATTTTGAAAGAAGGTTGATTTAGGGTAGTTATATTAATATAGTAATTAGTGAAAATCATTAAATTATTTAATTCTCAAATTTATAAATTGAATAACTATTGCATACGAGGTCAGGTTTAGATGCATCTTTTGCATTGGACTCATATTGGCATTATCTATGAGCTAGAATGGATTTTGTTGGATTTGGAGATAGTAGAATTTTAGGCTAAAATTGAATGCCATTTGGCTTTAGACCAAACTAGAATGCAAAAGCGTCAACCTGAATTTCTATGAGTTTACTCACATATGAATATATTTTATGATATTTGTATTGCTATAGATTATTATTGAATGCTTAGATGATAGTTGATAATTTTAATGAAGTATAAATTTAGTGATTTAATTTAATTATGTTAACAAAGTCAAAATAGTTATATTGTATTTGTGACATCTATTTAGCAGAATAAAATATCATTCTACTATGATTAAATTAAGTTGATTATTTTGGACATCTATGGAGCAGAATAAATCACCATTCTATGCTCGCTAAGTACAAAAATTATTTTTTGATTGTTTGTTTGGATTTGAATTTCTTCTTGAAAAGTAGATTGCATAAATAGCCATTGCTTTGGAGGGGATTTTGTAGAGAGACCCTAAGGGGTTTATAACAAACCATCCCGAAACGGACTTTCTAAGATTGGCTGATAGTTGGTGGAAAGTTTAAAACATTATGTAGTGCACAAAGCTTTCTATTAACTTTCAAAATCTCACAGCGGAATGATAAAATATAATAGTAAAACATGTACTCGTAAATAAAACCCATTTCAGAAACACAAAAACATCGTCGTAAAATCTCAAAATATCCCAACGTGATCATCTCAGTACACAGGTCCCAAACTAATAATAGAAAT
The DNA here is from genome assembly GCA_030765085.1 of Allium cepa. Classification (NCBI taxonomy): domain Eukaryota; kingdom Viridiplantae; phylum Streptophyta; class Magnoliopsida; order Asparagales; family Amaryllidaceae; genus Allium; species Allium cepa. The sequence continues at coordinate 950,611,554 of CM060941.1, read as the reverse complement.
AGCAATAACATAGCTTCAAAGTCTGTGTACACGAAAGAAAATAACATAAATAAGTAATAGCGGGTAAACACTGCTACAATGATTAGCCTTCCCACCTTTCGCTTCTTCAGCAATACCCTACGACCCTAACCTATTTTTTGAAATGAGGAGGGAGTCAAAACAACAAATTATGGTGAAAGAAATTCCAAGTTTTACCATAATAGTAGTCTGGGCAGTATTATTCGAAAATTGTATATTTCTTATGCATTAAAATTATCACATACGTATGCAGTTAACTATAGGCCCAAAGGCCTTTCTAGCCCAATTACACAGATCAACTGTAAGCCCAAAGGCTCTTCCAATCTGACTATACTAAAGTTAACTATAAGCCGAAAGCACTTCCAGTCTGACTATACATGATGTTCGTAACTAGCGCATACGTTGTACGAGGAAATGCCTAAACCACTTAATACTTGCTTAATGGGGTTTAGGCAAACGCTGATCATTTAAGACCTATAAAATAGGCAGATCCCCATCACTTAAGACCTAACCCCCAAGGTGGCTCATTACATGATTCTTCCTCACTGACACCATAAGAAATCCTATTAGGTCACTTAATACTTCACCTAAGAAAGAGGCAGACCCTAACATAGCCACTTTAACTCAAACCCAAAGTGGACCACTCCTAAGGATTTCATCTATCATATCCAGAATGCCATTTATGATCCATAACCCACTTGTGATGTCTCACATTAGTCCATTTATTCGCAGGAAATGGTAGCCAGATTAACTGAGCAGGTTTACCCTTCAAAGTTGGGGCCAACTTCACATTCACTGGAGTTATTAATTATAGAAGATGTCCCACATCAGTCCAAAAAGACACATCGCTGGTAGACAAATTTAACTGGGTATACTTCCATGTAGCTTTGGACTAACCTCGCATCCCTATAACTTAGTCATAATTATAGGTATGTCCACTACATACATATATCTTCTTACACAAAAACTAATTGAGGCCATATAAGGTATCCTTTTATTTTGCCCCTAATTAGAGATTGATTCCCTAATTTACTGTAATTATCTTTCTAAGATTAATATTACTTAACTATTCTAATAATACTTATTATTACGTTCAATACGCTATAATCAATACCTTATAATAATGGTTATATTATGCATATATATTGTATTTATGCACAGAATTTAGGGTCTAATAATTAAATTTCATCAATTCGCTAATAATTCGCTTAAGTTAATTTGAGATATCAATCTCATACAAAATTACAATTCCACATGAACTATTACTACCATAGTCAAATAGAATAGATTAATACAACTAGAATCCCTTTCCTGTTTTAAAGAATAGACATCACAAATTAGATCACCTATACTTAATTAAACCTTTGCATACAACATTCTGAGGTGAGAAATGAATTCCTTATTCATTTTAGTAGCAGAAATAGGTAATGCAAATTACCAATGATTTAATTCATAATTTACACACTATTTCTAATCTATCTTCTTTTTGAACCCTTTAGCGCTTCAATTCAAAAGAGGGGGAAATAGGCTAAACCGACCATAGATTATCTAATTCTAACACTTAATTATATTCCAATATACCAATACAAAAAAAAATTAAAATTCCAACATATGCAAAGATTGATGTTTACTTAGGGAAATTCTAGGGTTTCATTGTTTTAGGGTTTTGCGTTTCTAGAATTTCCAAAGGTATATATCAGATCCAAACAGGTATAACACAAATACTAGAATAGGAAAAAGTAAAATTCCACTTATAGAAGATTCCTTTATTTTAGGATTTGATCTGGATTAAACTGCTCTTAGACCTCCAATAGATCTCCCCTTTTTTAATATACACAAATAGAATGTATATAGATAATATAGGTTTCAGAAATCAAAAGACAAAGAGAAGAAAGATTGAAGATTGAATTTGAAATAGAGATTAGAATATAGAGTTATTTACCTAAAGTTTACTGATTCCTGAAACCCTAGGAGAAATGATTTTGACAGTCTCAGCGTAGCTACAGAATTTTATGTGGAAAATGGGAGAGCCCCTAGATCTATTTAAAGAGATAGGAAGGAACAGGGACCGTACGATTGAATTAAGATGATTTCGGACCATTTAACCAAGCCAAATATGCCCTGAGATAATCCGACCGATCATCCAGCCCTATAAAGGTGGTTGATTGGCCCCATTTCAAACAGCGACTTTTAATTATTTTGGTTTTTGTTTGATATTTTAGTCCTTTTTAATTCCAATTAACTCGCCATTAACTTTAATTTCTATTTAAGCTGGATTCCAGCTTAAGCAAATGCTTCAATTCAAAAAAAATATTAAATTCTCCAAAAAGTCAAATTTTAAATTTTAAATTCATTTAATCTAAAAACTTCAAACGTCCGTAATTTCTTCATATGGACTCTATTTTTAGCATATTATATATGAAAATTCATCATAAAATTGCCACGAGTACAATGGCATATCTTCCATGACCAAATTTGGATATTTACAGAAATTTCATTGTTAGCCTTACTTTAATTATTAATTTTTTATCAAATTTTACAGGATGTTACATTCTCCTCCCATTAAGATGGATTTCGCCCCGAAATCCAAGGGTGGATGATGTAATGCGCACTCAACAACCATGTTATACAACCAACTTATTTACTATAATCTACATGACCAACTACTCAATCAAAAATGCAATGTGATTATGTAACATACTATAGGTGAGCTCGGTCCTAGAGTGGATGCAAGATCGTGACATATAAGCATATATGCAGAAATCCTAAATGTACATAAAGTTTTATATGATTGCGAAGATAAAATAAAAAAAGTGTGGCAACCATACTCTACCATCCAATCCAGCAACCATGATGCAACCAAATTATTAAATTTGGAGAGAAAAAATTATCTGAGAAAAGCTCGGGGCGAGAAGGCTTCATCTTTTCTTTGGTTTCCCATGTTCTTTCTACTGGGTTACCTCACCATTGAACTTGGACAAATTTAATTTTCTTCTAACGAAGCTTCTTAATATTGCTTTCTACTATGCGTGCCATGATACGAGGGTGACCAGCTCCGCCTTAACATCTGTTAACTGATCAGGCTCTACCACTGTAGCGGTGTCATGTGGAAATTTCCTCAAATGGGAAACATGAAGAACGTCATGAACTCGCACTAGCTTGTTCGAAAGCTCCACCCTATAAGCTAGTTTCTCCATCCTCTCTAAAATCAAGAAAGGTCCAATAAACGTGGGCGCCAGCTTCCCTGAAGTATCTGTTGAATATGCTAGTATATGATTTTTGTTTGATGATAATAAACATATATATATATATATTCATCTAAATGTATTTGTATTGTACTATATTATTTTTCACATAATTAAATAAATATTTGATAAATAAAATAAATAACACAGAATTCATATTCAAACAAATATTTATTCAAATAAATGTTTTATTACAAATTCGAATAGTACAAATTTAAGCTCTCGCTATACATGTACACATTGTCATTTTACAATACAATTTCAAGTACATCACAAATTTCAATTTACAATTTATCATCTCACTACATATCACTCATTCACCCGTATTTGTTCTTTAACTCTATTCCAGTTTGTATCCAGCATCTGAATTATCTGCAAAATAAACACTAACATAGTAAAATTGAAAAAGAAATATTATTGCAGTGCACAATAACATGTGTATTTTGAAAATGTTATTTTCCTCAGTTATTATGGGTGTTCGCCATTTATTTCTTTTGAATTCATCTACACAGAAAACTTGTGACATGCACAGTGTATCACTATACATACCACAAGGCTGTGCACACCGATATACACTTGCGTGTTATAACTGCAAGGACAGGTGAGCACAAGGTCAAACCCAAGTAAAACGTGGATTCAACTCAAATTCAATATGCAAAACACCAGTTCAAACATCACATGAAACCACACACAGGCTAAGAACAGGAGCATCAACATGATTTCCTCATAAATTCGACTGGACAAAGTACATCGTATACATACTTCAGTGGAACAAAACCATTCAAACCCGAGGCAAGAACAAAACAACATGAATTCAATATACAAAACTTGAGTGAACATAGACAAAATTTCAAATGGGTCAAGACTTAGATCAAGTGGTAGAAACAACAGAAGCATAGTGATACAACATATAGAATTGATGCCAGAGAATACAGGAGAACCAAATATAAACAGTTGTGAACATAAGCTCGAACACATATGAAAACATGTACACTAGACTGTACACTTAACTGTAATCACACACATATATACATACATATATGTATGTATATACATGGAGATGACCAGTGAAACAGTTTTATACTTACGCAACAAAGCTCGAGTCTCACCAAAACAACATGTCAGATTAATGCAACTAGAACAAGATGCAATACAACATCAAATGGCACAAGTACATGGATGTACTAGAGTCGGGACTTAGACCAACTACAATGCAACAGACTCCAAATTCAAGTTAATACAAATGCACAAGGACATGTTCATATGATGACGACACTCTAACATATGGAACCTGACTTAATAATGAAATGGTCAAGTGCACTCAACCAAACATGAACCAAAGACCAGAACCAAATAAGTGATCAAGTTTCAAATGCATTTAGGTATATAAGACTCGGCCACAAATGGAGCATGCAACTACAGTACAGTTCAAGTCTCGACGATAATAAGCTTCAACATGTATAAACAAATGGCTTCGGACAAGTCAACTTCATCAAGTTTTAATAACCAACCAAGTTACAACAGAATTCATATATACAAATTTGGCATTATCCAGAAGATCAACTTAAATGCAAATGAAGCCTCAATCAACACACGACAACAAGATTTTAAATACAGGGAACCATACACAGTACATAAATATATGTATACATATATGCATATATAAATGTATACACATGCATATATATTGATGAAGCAGAGAAAATAACTTTGTGCAGACCAATGAACACAAGATATTACACAAACCAGAGTTCACATATATCAGTTCAGGTATGAAGGGATGGACATGAAAACGAGACCATTACGAAGTGCAGACTCAACACAATATCAAGCCCAACAGACTCTAGAGGAACCATACAGCAAGCCTAGACCAACATGAACATAGTACCAAGTTCACATCAACCCAAGTGGATAGGCACAATAATTATACACGTATATACATACATATATATGTATGTATATACATGTTTGTAAGTGCACGGATACTAACAGCAGCAATAAGAACAAGGAAGCAGAGCGCAAAGCAAATTAAGTTGTAGTAGTAAAAGGACATTTCAAATTCATATGTATAGCATTTCGATGAAAGTCAAAGCCGTTAACATGAACTGAACAAGTCGTGGGTCATGAACAAGTAAAAATCATCAAGTCTAGTTCAAAGTCTAGTTTAATCTCAAAAATTCAAATACCACAATCGATTGCCAGCAAATCATGAGCCAGTCAATTATCACGAAATTAGAAAATATTATCTCTAAATAAAAATACCCAAATCATAGGAGCATAGGAGAAAAAGAATGAAACTAACTCAAGCAACGAAATTCAAATTCATGGAATAACAAGTACGAAACGAACTAGTCAGAGATCTCAAGATCATATGATAAAAGTTCAACGTAGATGATAAAATCATGACAAATTCAAAAAGAAATACATGAACAATAAGATAGGGCGTCGTTCCCTATATAAATCCAGTTCATCACCGTCAATTATCTCATTTAAGTTCGAGACAAATAAACCAGAGCATGCTATTAAATCTAAAACAACTTTGTAACTTGAACCAGAAGTCGAGCAAAAATCAAAATCAAAAAGGAGAAAATCACATACAATTCGAGCTCGACATTTGAAGCCACCGCAAGTAATAAAGCTAGAGATAAATTGAAGAAGCATTCAAAGAAAATTGAAGAATGAAACAATATCAGCAATCAATTCGAACAAAGCAGCGGCTTCATCACAAAACCCTAAATTTTGAAGAGGAACGAAGAAACGGAACAGCCAGAGGATAGGAATTGAAGAAAAAAAGGGAGACGTCCTTATTTTTTTCTTATGTTATAAAGTGGGTCGGTTGCTTATTTTTGGGCTTAACAATTAAAATATTAGGGTTTTGTTATTTTATTTTGTTTTTAGTCTTATTTTATTTTGTAATCTCTATTTTAACTTGTGTAAATTCTAGTCGTGTGACTAGGGATAAACTACAGGACGTAGTTTGAAAATTCGCTACTCAGTGGCTGAGTTGTGGCAGGGTTTTGAGCGTAGATCTAGGCTAGCCATTAGCGGGTGTCGCAAGTTTACGTGTGTAAGCATCTGACTACTTAATTTCTAGTAGAAATCTTGGGGGCAGCACGAAGGCAGGGTTTTTCCGAAGCTGGGTAAATCTGTGTTGTTCTATTTTTGTTTTTATTGTTTTTTATTACTTGTACTGTAACTATTATAAATATTTCCACATTAATTTTTATTATTATTAGTATCACCCTATTTACCCTCCCCCTCTAGGGTGAAATCGATCCTACACGTGGTATCAAAGTTAGCAACAAAAACCATTTTTTTGTTTTAAAAATTTGATTTTTCAAAAGCCAATTTTTGTTTTAAAATTTTGATTTTCTAAAATGCATCCTTTTAATAATGCTTTTGCTGAAGGTCAGTCCATAGTTAGGCCACCCATGTTCAATGGTGAATATGCATATTGGAAAAATTAAACGATAATTTTTTTGAAAACCATTGATGCTTGGAATATTGTTGAGACGGGATATAGAACACCAACTATAGTGGTAGATAATCAAGAAATTGGAAACCAATGGATCAATGGACAGATCTTAAAATAAACTATAGAATTCTAATGATAAAGCTATGAATTCTATTATATGTTCAATGGATCAAATTGAATTTAATCGTGTCTCACATTGTCTAACTACACAGGAAATTTGGCACACACTTGAAGTGACTCGCTAAGGAACCTCCCAAGTCAAAGAATCTCGCCTTACCATACTCAGTAGCGAATACGAGAACTTCATAATGGCCAAGGATGGAAATGTCAAAGAGATGTATGGACAACTTTCTAATCTCGTATACAAATCAAAAGCTCTCAAAAACCATACATAGAATTGGAAATAGTCCAAAAAAAATCCTCGGAGTCCTTTGACGAAATTTTGAAGCAAAAGTTATTGCCATTCAAGAATCAAAGGATTTGAAACAAGTTAAATTTGAAGAGCTAATCGAAAATCTCACCACTTATGAGCTAGAAATCAAATTCAAGGAAGAACGTGAAGGAGGTGATACGCGAAAGAAATCAATAGCTCTCAAAGGGACAACGGACAGTGATGATGATGATGATGGAGCAGCTGAACTGGCGCTGTTAATAAAGAGATTCAAAAGGTGAAACCATAAATACGGAAATCCAGCTCTAAATCAACAATTGAAAAGCAGAATAGTCAAAGTACTAGACAACTCAGAAGTGCAGGAGATCATTTGTCACAAGTGTAATAAACCTGGTCACATCAAGCCCAATTGTCCTCAGAATTGACTCAACCAAGGAAAAAACCGAAAATGAGAAGTTTTGTAGCAACTTGGGATAAAACTGATGAAGCTGATAAAAGCACTGGCAGTGAGAGTGAAAAAGAAATTTTGTGTCTTCAAGGAGAAACAACTGACAGTGATGATGACGAGCCAAGCGAGGTATCAAAACTTACTTATTCAGAATTACTTATATATTTTCAAGAAGTAAATGGTTGTTTTGAAAGATTTAGGGAAAAGTATGCTAAAATTGAATCATGAAGAGTTAATTAGATAGAAGTAAATAAACAGCTTGATCGATTGGTTAAAAACTATCGAAGCAAGAGCCCTAAGTGTGATAAATTTCCATCACTTTAAGAACAAATTAAAAATCAGAAAATAAACTTAAATCACTTGAAAATGAAATTCTGATTTTGAATGAAAGTGAAAACAATAGGAGAGAAAATTCTACTAAAAAGTGCACTTTATTATTGAATGAGAATGAATCTCTCAAAACACAAGTCCAACAATTGTCTACAACCTTAGAGAAATTCTCCAAAGGAGAAAAATCACTAAATATGTTATTAGGAAAACAAACTGTTAATCCTATTAGACAAGGACTTGGATATACTCAATCAGAACTTGTTAGAAGCGAAATTAATAAAGTCAATTCCTAGTGCACTATTTGTGGAAAAATTGGACACAATCATAATAATTGCTGGTATAGACCCAAACATGTGAAAACCATACCAATTTGGATTCCAAAAGGCATGAATATAAAATCCCTTAAAGTCAAACAAATCTGGGTTCCAAAAGGAACAAATATATATTGTCTTGGGTCTACACAAACTTATTTTTCAAAATCGTTTGTCATTAACAATCATGGACCTATAAAAACAAATATGTCACAAAAATCTTTCCTCATGTAGATGTGGTGGTAAGCTAAAGAACAACAATAGTGTTACCTGGATTCTGGCTATTCCAGCCACACGATGGGCAACAAATCAAAGTTCCTTAGCCTAGTACAAAGGTGGCAGAATCACAGTGGGAAACGCCAAAAAATTATCGGTAAAGGTAAAATAAGTAACGGTACATTTATCTTAAATGATATAGTATATGTTGAAAATCTACACCATAATCTGATTTAATTCAGCCAGTTGTGTGATAAGGAAATAAATGATGATTTTGATTCTGAATTATGAAAAAATGTTGACCAATCATATTTTCATCCTTGAACTAATTCATATAGATTCGTTTGGACTAACGATATTGAAAATTTAGGTGGTAAGAGATAGTGTCTTATGTTGGTTGATGGTTACTCTAGGTACACGTGGATATATTTGTTTATCTTACTGCCTCTAGATCTGACACTATGTTCACTAGTTGTTTATGTACATGTTTTTCAATCAAATCCTTAATGAATCACATTTTAAAAGCTATTAAATGATTATAAGGTATTTGTTGCGCACTCCACAATTTGGTCTATGATATCTATCAAATAATAACCTTGAGTCAAAGGGAAATTCGGATGCAAATTGCACTGGTAACCTAGTTTATATAAAAATTACTAGTAGAACGTGTTTTATGTAAAGACATTCATTAGTTGCATCATATTTTCAGAGAAAATATCTGCGTAGTTTTCATTTCAACTGATTTTCAATTGGCAGACATTTTTTTCAAAACCCCTTTCAGAAAATATTTTTTTGAATTCATTTGAAATTAGGCATTTTAGAAATTTGATTTCATACTTTTTTGATATGATCTTAAATGACTACATTAACCAATCTAACTCCTTACTAATTTTCGAAAAGATAAATAGTGATTGAAAAGGTGATGAGTGTCGATAGTAATCATATATTATGACTTAAGCGAGTATATTTAGTAAATTTCTCTAGAAATTTAAACAAGATTTATAATAACTTTTGTTGGTAAAAATTCCATGACCATCTCTATTTCTATCATATTTCTAACGACCATCACTCATTAAAATCCAATATAGCATGTCAAAATGTGGTATTTTAAAAGAAAAATTAGTCATTTTTTTAATTAATTAGAAATAAAAACATTCAAGGTATTCACTCTTATTTAAAAGTCCTCATGGTTATGCATGGGTGAATTACTTGGAATATTTGATTATGTGCTTTCATGCTCATTCAAAAGTCCTCACGGTTATGCATGTATGGAACACATATCAAATAGATTATTAAATAGACAAGCTGATTCTAATCCCATTTAGATGTCCTCACGGTTATGCGTGGTTAGAAGATGCTTGAAATTCATTTTTTTAAATAAAAATTGGGAATGCTACTAATCTCATTTAAAAGTCCTCGGCATGATTAGTAGGTATTCAAATTCCTAATATAAATATACCACAAATAGATACAATTATATGGTTTTATATGCAAACATCACCCCTATCACTCTAAAGTGGATATGCGCCTAACAGAGTATACATGATTTTTTTTTGATTTTTTATTGAAATTTAATAATTATACTCAATTGGGTATTGGTGTTGTATTAGTGTCCATCACTTTATCTCCATTTTTCTAACAATATTACTCTTTTGCTGATAACAAAAGGGGGAGACAGAAGTTATGATTTTGACAAATAAGTCAAGTCATATTTTTTTATTTGCATATTCCCATCTAGGTTCGTTTGCATATTTTTATTTCTTTTCATACATATATGAAGGGGGAGCTTTGTTGTGGAGAGTGAGCACTCAAATAAGGAGAGAAAATAGAATCCATCAATGTCCAAATACATTTAATAGATTCAAAATTTTAATATAAGTTTGTTATCATCAAAGGGGGAAGATTGTTGAATATGCTAGTATATGATTTTTGTTTGATGATAATAAACATATATATATATATATATATATATTCATTTAAATGTATTTGTTATTGTACTATTTTATTTTGCACATATTTAAATAAATATTTGATGAATAAAATAAATAACACAGAATTCATATTCAAACAAATATTTTATTCAAACACATATTTTATTACAAATTCGAATAGTACAAATTTAAGCACTCACTATACATTTACACATTGTCATTTTACAATGCAATTTCGAGTACATCACAAATGTCAATTTACAATTTATCTTCTCACTACATATCACTCATTCACTCGTATTTGTTCTTCAACTCTATTCCAGTTTGTATCCAGCATCTGAATTATCTGCAAAATAAACACTAACGCGGTAAAATTGAAAAAGAAATATTTTGCAGATAAAATGTGTATTTTGAAAATGTTATTTGCCTCAATTATTTGGGTTGCTCATCATTTATTTATTTTGAAATCATCTACACGAACAATTTTGTGACAGGCACAGTGTATCACTGTACATGCCATAAGATCGTGCATACCGATATACACTTGCGTGTTAAAATTGCAGAGACAGGTGAGCACAAGGTCAAACCCAAGTAAAAACTGATTCAACTCAAGTTCAATATGCAAAACACCAGTTCAAACATCACATGAAACTGCACAAGGGCTACGAACAGAGAGCATCAACATGACTTTCTCATAATTCAACTAGACAAAGTGCATTATATACATACTTCAATGGGACCAGACCATTCAAACTCGAGGCATGAACAAGACAACATGAATTCAATATATAAAACTGAAGTAAACATGGACCAAATTTCAAATGGGTCAAGACTTGGATCTAGTGGTAGAAACAACACAAGCACAATGATACAAAATGTAGAATTGATGCCAGAGAATACAAGAGAACCAAACAAAAACAGTTCTGAGCATAAGCTCGAACACATATAAAAACATGTACATCAGAATGTACAATGAAGTGTAATCACACACATATATACATATATGTATGTATATACATGGAGATGACCAGTGGAGCAGTTCTATACTTATGCAACAGAGCTCGAGTCTCACCAAAACAACATGTCTAGATCAATGCAACTGGAACAAGACGCAATACAACATCAAATGGCACAAGTACATGGAAGTACCAGAGTTAGAACTCAGATCAACTACATTGCAACACACTCCAAATTTTACCTAATACAAATGCACAAGGACATGTTCATATGAAGACCACATTCCAACATATGGAACCTGACTCAACATTGAAATGGTCAAGTGCACTCAAGTAAACATGAACCAAAGACCAAAACCAAACAATTGATCAAGTTTCAAATGCATTCAGGTATATACAAGACTCAACTACAAATGGAGCATGCAACTACAATACAGTTCAAGTCTCGAGGACAATAAGCTTCAACATGTAAAAACAAAAGGCTTCAGACAAGTCAACTTCATCAAGTTTTAAAGACCAACCAAGTTACAACAGAATTCATATATACAAGTTTGGCATTATCCACAAGATCAACTTAAATGCAAATGAAGTCTCAATCAACACACTGCAACAAGATTTTAAATATAAGGAATCATACATAGTACATAAACACATATAAACATATATACATATATATATGTATACACATGTACATATATATAAATATATATATATATATATATTGATGAAGCAGGCAAAATCACCCGGTGCAGGCCAATGAACACAACACATTAACATGAACTAGAGTTCACATATATCAGTTCTGTGAGAAATGCAGATTATGGATCTTAAGGCTAAGATTAACACTGGAGGGGGTGAATAGTGTTAATAAAGAATTACTATATCTTTTTGAATTTATGTTAATTTAGACACAAAAGTATGCAATATACAGAAATAGGAATAATCACAGAACCAAAACAGATGCAGAAATAAAATAAAAGCAGTAAAGGAAAGAAGACACTGGATTTTATACTGGTTCAGGGTTACCCTACATCCAGTCCCGCAACACAAGTACGGATTTCCTTTCAACAGCAATCGTACAATTACACCCTCGGTTTCAAGGCTACGAGATACACCCTTCAGAATTTCATTCCTCTAGGTAGAGATACTTGATTTCCGGGCCATAAGTTTACCCAATTGATTTACCAAGCTATAGTCACACCTTTTCCCTTTTGATTGATTTCCAAGGCTACAATCACATCTTTTCTCGCTAAAAGATTACAAAGAAGTCTATAACTCTGAATAGCACTGAGTATCTTAAAGAGATAGTGATGGAGAATCAAACTAGAAGTAATCGAGTATGATTCGATGTTGATTTCGGCAGAGTAATGGTAAGAATATATATGAAGAAAGGAGGAAGAAGAAGAGGAGTGAAAACCATAAATATATATATATATATATATATAAATTCGTTAAAACTGACCCCTATTTATAGAAGAACAACAGCCATGACCATTCATGAAGAGTTATGGCGAATAGACACTTCTTTTGAAATTTGAATTTTGAATTCAAACTGCCACCATGTCGACATGGTACCCCCCTAGGCATGTCGACATCCCAAAGCAAATTTTGATGTCTTTTTTTCTTTGAAAATAACCTTTATATTATATTAAAACTATTTTAAACTTTACAAATATACTTGAATATAGTTGAAATTCATAAGTAAATATAAAGAATAATATATATAAATTTTAACTATAATCTTATATTTAAATCTATGTATAAGTATTAAAAGTTAAATATATTTAATAAGATAGTTTAAAATCGAGAGTAATTTGACTTTGAAAATAAAGATGTTTTTTAGGCTAAAATTATTTAAAATCGGGATCGAGGGTTTTGAATCTTTTTGTAAAAGGAAAATTTTGAAATCATTTTGAAAACAAGATAATTTTGAAAAATCATTTGAATTAAAATTAGTGGATACAAAACAATGTCCCACTAGATTTTCGTAGGTTCCATCCTACTTAGGGTTTCATCCCTTTAACGGGCTCTTAAGTGGATTCCATTTAACGAATAAATTAAATTTTAAGATGCCAGTTCTTTTCTACGAGTTTTAACAAAAATTCCTAATTAAAAATACTTATCCTTAAAATCTTGAACTCTTGATAATCTTGATTCTCATGAGTCTTCTATCTTGATATCTTGAATATCTATACTGTACAGTCTTCACTCTTGATACATGCATGGTTAGATCCTGCATATATATCTATACTGATAATGTTAGTATTTATATTTTATAATCTATTCTAAGGTTATTGTCATCAAAACCATCATCTCACGGACTAACAATCTCCCCCTTTTTGATGATGGTAACCTTTGTTTATAAAATATTACTTTTATCCTAATGATTCCCCCTAAACTAATAACTCCCCCTTAATATTGCCTAACTACCCTATTTTATATTTCTCCCCCTTTGTCATCAACAAAAAACTTACTCCCCCTCATTCTTGGTCTTCAGTGCCTGCATTGATAAACTATACAACGGAATATATAGAGTAAGAAATAACATGATAACTAATTAAAGATTATATACATTTCAATGTGTGTGTATATATATATATATATATATATATATGTTTTACACACACCAATCTTCAAACTAATAAGAAATCAATCCACACAAAGTATCAATTCAAAACAAATCAATTCAAACAAAGCAAACAAATAAATCAAACGTTACGTGGAACTTCCACCCATCCTTCTTCTACAAAGATTGGGTCTGCCTTAATAGCATCCCAATTATCATTGTCACTGGTAAGAGATACAGGAGGATGTGCTTCGTTATCATCCTTGTGAAGAGAAGAGATCATCCATCGTATCGCATCAAAATGCCTCTCTTGTTCCTTGGTCATCTGCATTTGACTCAATTCTAAGTGACGTTGGTTTCGTAGAATAAAATAGAGAATATTCTTGAATGAATTGAGAGTTTCCTTAAGATTTTCAGATAAAATATGAATAGGATTGGCCATAGTTGAATTATAGAAAGAAATGGAGGATATAGATGATAAGAAATAAATTTTAGTGAATAATTCTGGAAGAAACAGGTATATATAGGTGTAGAAATTCGTTTGAAATGAATAAACATTTGGTAGTTATTCAAATTTCAAATTCAAAATCATTAGTCATTTCTGACCAGTGCATATTGACATGGTCAAGTAGGGGATGTTGACATAGGTTAGTGTAAACTTATGACAAGTTTAATTTTGAGAATAATTGTGTGTGTATATATATTTCTATACTATACTAACATTTATTCTAGAGATATGATAAGGTAGATAACTGAAAGGAAATTTCATTTCATTGCATATTACGATAATACAATGATTAAGCACACAACAAACTACATGAACATTCGAAATAAAACAAACTAAGACAAATACTACAAGATACTAAAAGATAAAACTAGTTAGAGGATGAAGATGATGAAGATAATCCATGTTTCTTGCTGACTTTTGAAAAGAACTTGTTCATCTTCGAAGAAATGTTATCCAACTTCTTACTAACGGATCGTTTTAGAATCCGTTGATTCTCCACAATAATCTTTTGGCTTTTGAGGAGAGTTTTGTTAGATGGATTGGAAGGATATTCGATGCTTTCCAAGGACGTTTCACCTTCTTCTTAAATTTTCATTTCATCCCCTTCTTCTCCTTCTTCCTCTTCCTCTTATTCCATATCCTCATGAACCAAACGTTCTTCCTTTTCGGTAAGGGTCTCATAAGGTTGAAATATAAATGGAATTTTCATAAGTAAAATGTTGGAATGGTTGAAAACTTTTCTAGAGACAAATTCTTCACCTTTGAAATCCACTCCAAAATAGTTGAAAATCCGAGTGAGATAATTCCATGATATAAAGTGTTCTCACCCATTTCAAGGTTTTTAGGACAAAGTTCGTCCAAAATAACTTGCTCCCAATTTATGTCATAGTTTTCGAAAATAGCAAAAAGAGCTTTGCAAACTTTTGAAGTAGGATTGTTAAAATTTCCCGATCTCATGGTCAAAGTATGTTGCAAAAGAAGGTTAACAATTCTTGCTTTTGGTCGAAAATTTCTATTTTTAAAATCAAAATCATCATCTCTTTCGAAAATGTGATGAAATGTCTCACGATCATGTTCATCGATTTTAAAGTTAGAAAGATCATTCCCGAACTCTTGCAATTGATAATGGTACCCAAAAGATCACAATTCAAAATAATTTGAGTGCCTTTGACACTACTTTAAATTTGATCTTCATTTCCAACATAAAATCCGCGATTTAAATTCGCATAGAAAAATTTGACAAGATTAGGATAGCAAACAAAATCATTTTGAGAAGCATCAATAAGACTCAAAACACCATTGTTTGCAAAAAGAGAATCAATTTCATAAGTATAAAAATCTTGAAAAATAGCAAATTTTCCGGGATGGACTTTGGCATAATTAGCATAATTGATGTATGCTTTTATTGTCTCCGGATCATTGAATAATTGCTCTTTGATTTTTCTGAAAATTCTCATGGTTGAGGGGTTGCTTGAAGAAGCCATTAGAGTAGAGAGTAGAGAGCTTGAAGTTATGAAGAGAGAGTTTGAATTTGAAAATGAGAGTGAAAAGATATGATAAAAGATAGTGAATAAATAGATTCTCAAAGGACATATTCTCTGGTCAAAAGGTAGCTTTTCAGAGAATTGAATGAAGTGAAAAGGTGAAGGGAAATTCAAACATTTGAATTCAAATTTTGAAATTCAAATTCAGGTAGGCATGTCGACATCATGGTAGAGACCATGTCGACATGTCCCTTTGAATTTTCATGATTTGATTTTTCCTAAGTTATCTAATATATATATATATATATATATATATATATATATATATTATTAATGTCTATTATATATTTCTGAAATATTATTATACTTGTAATATATTTCAGAAAGAATTAAAAATAGTAAAAATAATAATATAAATAATATAAATAATATAAAATAATATAAAATAAATTTTAAAATTCAAACAACACACCAATTCAAAATCAATCAATCAAACAATCAAGCAACGGATTTTAAGCAAGCAACTTCAACCAATTATATTGTAAACGTGTACCTTTTTCTGAGTCCATGTCTCTGAATTCGTCGGAGTCGTGAACTGCAGTGAAACACAAAGTCGAATTATCCGTCTTCTGATCATCACTTGAGGACGAGTCTGAGTCATCTAGAGTAGCAGTAAATGCACGCTTTCATTTCTTTACAGATTCATTGTTCATAGAAGGATTCTGCCTATCTAGATATTTGGAAGTTTCTTTTGAAGTGGCCTGGTTTATCACAGTTGTAACACTTGTCATTATTCGACACTACATTCTGATTTCCAGAATACTTATAGTTGTTTCTCTTGAGATTATTCATCTTTCTGTATTTCAGAAATCTCCTAAAATTTCTGGTCATAAAAGTTATCTCTTCATCATTGTCACTGTTCGAATCTGATTCATTTGTCAATGCATTAAATGTCATTGATTTACTTTCAGATGCTTTACTTTCTCTTCTCCCGATCATTTGAACTTCATACGACATTAGATTTCCAATTAATTCTTTGATCTTCAAAATACTGATGTCATTTGCCTCTTCAATCGCAAGTGTCTTTTGATCCCATTCTGGAGTAGAGAATTTAAAATCTTTCTGACTTGATCTTCTTCAGAAAATTCTTTTCCCAAGGATATTAGAGAATGCACAATATCCTGAAATCTACTATACATATCTGAAATAGACTCATTAGGATTCATCTTAAATAATTGAAACCGATTTGTGAGCATGGAAATTTTGGTCTGTTTAACTTTGCTTGTTCCTTCATGTGTAACTTGCAAAGTTTTCCAGATTTCATATGCAGACTTACAAACTGACACTCTATTGGATTCATTTCTATCTAGTGAACAAAACAGAATATTCATTGCCTTAGAATTATTTTGTGCAGCAGTCTTTTGCTCAGTAGTCCACTGTGCAAAATTAGTTGTGGGTTCAGAATATTCAGTTTGTGTGATATTTCAAGTATCTAATCCTATAGATTGTAAATATATTTTCATCCTACATGCCCAATATGCATAGTTACTGCCATTAAAAAGTGCTGGTCTAATAGTAGACTGACCCTCTATAAATGAACTAGTGACAGGAATACTAGTGTTAGTAACAGTACCAATGTTGGTAGCCATTTTGAAAACTTTTCAGAAATCAGATTATGAAACTTTGAAAACTTTGCTCTGATACCAATTGTGAGAAATGCGAATTATGGATCTTAAGGCTAAGATTAACACTAGAGGGGGTGAATAGTTTTAATAAAGAATTACTAAATCTTTTTGAATTTATGTTAATTTAGACACAAAATTATACAATATACAGAAACAGGAATAATCACAGAAGCAAACACAGATGTAGAAATAAAATAAAAGCAGTAAAGGAAAGAACACACCGGATTTTATACTGGTTCGGAGTTACCCTACATCCAGTCCCGCAACACAAGTACGGATTTCCTTTCAACAGCAATCGTACAATTACACCCTCGGTTTCAAGGCTACAAGGTACATCCTCCAAAATTTCGATCCTCTGGGTAGAGATACTTGATTTCCGGGCCACAAGTTTACCCAATTGATTTTCCAAGGTTAGAATCACACCTTTTCCCTTTTGATTGATTCCCAAGGCTACAATCACACCTTTTCTCACTAATAGATTACAAAGAAGTCTATAACTCTAAATAGCACTGAGAATCTTGAAAAGATAGTGATGGAGAATCAAACTAGAAGTAATCGAGTGTGATTCGATGTTGATTTCGACAGTGTAATGGCAAGAATATATATTAAGAAAGGAGGAAGAAGAAGAGGAGTGAAAACCAGAAAAATATATATATAAATTCGTTGAAACTGACCCCTATTTATAGAAGAACAACAGCCATGACCATTCATGAAGAGTTATGGCGAATAGACACTTCTTTGAAATTTGAATTTTGAATTCAAACTGCCACCAGGTCGACATGGTACCCCTAGGCATGTCGACATCCCAAAGCAAATTTTGAGGTCTTGTTTTTCTTTGAAAATAACCTTTATATTATATTAAAACTGTTTTAAACTTTACAAATATACTTGAATATAGTTGAAATTCATAAGTAAATATAAAGAATAATATATATAAATTTTAACTATAATTTTATATTCAAATCTAAGTATAAATATTAAAAGTTAAATATATTTAAAAAGATAGTTTAAAATCAGGAGTAATTTGACTTTGAAAATAAAGATGTTTTTGAGGCTAAAATTATTTAAAATCGGGATCGAGGGTTTTGAATCTTTTTTAAAAGGAAAATTTTGAAATCATTTTTGAAAACAAGATAATTTTGAAAAATCATTTGAATTAAAATTAGTGGTTACAAAACAATATCCCACTAGATTTTCGTAGGTTCCATCCTACTTAGGGTTCCATCGCTTTAACGGACTCGAAGTGGATTCCATTCCACGAATAAATTGGATTTTAAGATGCCAGTGCTTTTCTACGAGTTTTAACAAAAATTCCTAATTAAAAGTACTTATCCTTGAAATCTTGAACTCTTGATAATCTTGATTCTCATGAGTCTTCTATCTTGATATCTTGAATCTCTATACTGTACAGTCTTCACTCTTGATACCTGCATGGTTAGATCTTGCATATATATCTATACTTGTAATGTTAGTATTTATATTTTACAATCTATTCTAAGGTTGTTTTCATCAAAACCATCATCTCACGGACTAACAAGTTTAGGTATGAAGGGATTGACATGAAAATGAGATCAATACGAAGTGCAAACTTATCACAATATCAATCCCACCAGACTCAAGAGGAACCACACAGCAAGCCTAGACCAACATGAACAAAGTAACAAGTTCACATCAAACCAAGTGGATAGGCACAATAATTATACACATATATACATACATATATATGTATGTATATACATGTTTGTATGTGCATAGTTACTAACAGCAGCAACAAGAACAAGGAAGCAGAGCGTAAAGCAAATTAAGTTGCAATAGTAAAAAGACATTTCAAATTTGTATGTATAACAGTTCGATGAAAGTCAAAGCCATTAACATGAACTCAACAAGGTGTGGGTCATGAACAAGTAAAAATCACCAAGTCTAGTTCAAAGTCCAGTTCAATCTTAAAAATTCAAATACCACAATTGATTGCCAGCAAACCGTGAACCAGTCAATTATCACGAAATTAGAAAATATTATCTCTAAATCAAAATACCAAAATCATAGGAGCACATGAGAAAAAGAACGGAACTGACTCAAGCAACGGAATTCAAATTCATGGAATAACAAGTATGAAATGAACCAATAAGAGATCTCAAGATCATATGATCAAAATTCAACGTAGATCGTAAAATCATGACAAATTCAAAAAGAAATACATGAACAATATAATAGGGCGCCGTTCCCTATATAAACCCAGTTCACCATCGGCAATTATCTCATTCAAATCCGAGACAAAAAATCCAGAGCATACTTTTAAATCTAAAACAACTTTGTAACTTGAATCAAAAGTTGAACAAAAATCAAAATCAAATAGAAGAAAATCACATGCCAATTCGAGCTCGACATTTGAAGCCACCGCAAGTAATAAAGCCAGAGATTAAATTGAGCAAATTAAAGAACGAAACCATATCAGCAATCAATTCGAACAAAGCGGCGGCTTCACCACAAAACCCTAAATTTCGAAGAGGAACGAAGAAACAGAATGGCCATAGGATACGAACTGAAGAAAAAAAGGGAGACGTCCTTATTTTTTTTCTTACATTATAACATTGGTCGGATGCTTATTTTTGGGCTTAGCAACTAAAATATTAGGGTTTTGTTATTTTATTTTGTTTTTAGTCTTATTTTATTTTGTAATCTCTATTTTAAACTGTGTAAATTCTAATCATGTGATTAAAGACAAACTACAGGGCGTAGTATGAGAATTCACAACTCGATGGCTGAGTTGTGGCAGGGTTATGAGCGTAGAGTTATGTTAGTCATTAGCATGCTGTTTAACGGCAAAATTTCTATAGGATTAGAAATTTGCCAAAAAATTTCAAATTAAATTTTAACCGCAAGCGCACGGCATACAAGAGTTAGTACACGGCGAGTATGGGTCGATCCGTAGGAAATTGTTAGAGTTTAAAAATCTATTCAATCAAATTAGACCAAATGGAGGAGAAATTGTTAACTAGAAGCAAAATGAACCTAAAACTAGAATTGAAATGTGTTTTAAAAACTATTAGACTAGAGAACAATTTAGAGGCAAATCACTCTCATAATTTTGTGAATCAATAAACAAATAATTTATGATCTCTAGCTTTGATATTAAGTTAAGTAATTGTTGTATTTATCATAAGTATGGTTTATTTATGTTATTGATCAACACAACTCAAACCATCAAACTATAATACAACAAATAAAATACTTATCAATTCTCATGGAAATGAAACCAAAGAAAAAGCTATTTTAAGTATGATCTATTTACTATTGTAACTAGTAATGTAGATCATCAATTTCATTTTTACTTTCATTTCAAAATCAAAAATTAATTAGCAAATGATGATGTAAATTGTGTTTACGTTGAATAAGAATAGCTCATTTGCATAAGCAATACAAGCTATCAAACCCACTTGTATAAACTTACATCAAAATTCACTTTCATGAAGCACAAGCTAAAGAGATCAAAAATCATAAAAATGTTGAAATTACATAATATTTGAGAGCTTCATCACTCTAAATTGAAGGGGTTTAGCAACTCATTCGTGTTATCAAATCAACACATGTATGTTTCAACATTGGAAAGCAAAGAGAAGTAGAAATTAAACAAAGAAAATGAGATTAACTACTTGCATGAAATAACATCAAACTAATTGCACGAATGTAAATATAAGCTATGAACATAAAAAGAAAGAGAGCATAGAAATAAACATTAACAATAAAATAAAGAAAAGCATGTGGAAAAGAAGAGAGAAAGAGGATTGGAAGCCATTTTTATTTCATGTAACATTGAGCTTACAATTTGCTTGCTTAATTTCCTAACTAATGTTAAAGAGTAGAAAATATTTATATGTACATAAGAGGGCTATTTATACATACGTAAAGCCTTAATTCCATTTTTAGGGTGCTTCCTAAAATGCCCTTTAATAAGTACGTCCAACAAGTAACCATTAGCCACTAATTAATCCATTATATAATGTGCTTGAAGTTTTAACCTCCACTTAATTGTCCATTAGCTCCTAATTGTACATTTAGTTAAGTGGGTGGGGTCCTCCATGATCATGGTCTTGAATTATTTCTCTCTTCTTTCCTTTGTATTCATTTGTGCATGCATGTATCTTCATAAAAGCCTCTTCCATATGCATTCAAATTCCTATAAAAATCATGAAGAAATGTCCAAGTAAAAATTCTCAAATTGATACATGCGCAAAAATGACCATTTTGCCCCTGAATGAAGACAAATATATAATGATTTGAAAATAATTGAATTATGATTTTAGACATGTTAAAAACCATATTAAAATGCCCAAATATGACTTTTATTTAAATAAAAATAGATAAAATATAGATGTAAATATATGCACGTCTACGTGCACATCAAATACCCCCACACTTATCATTTTATTCGTCCTCGAATAAGGGGAAAATAAGATAAATCCGTTTTCCTTGGGAGCACGATTGCATTTAGTGTATGCAACATGCTGTTAAACCTCTGGGTGTCCCCAGTAGGACGAGTGTTGTTTCCTGAGGATTTTCAATGGATACTACCCACAAAATCCAAATGCAAAGTGGAAATATTTACAAAGTGCAAGATTTATTTACAATGGGATGAATGCAAGTTTTTGAAAGTATTTACAAATGACAGATTCACTTTCAAATCGACACTCATAAGTTGAATATAGGTTTGGTCATTATCTTGAAAATTTGAGTCATTTACTCGTCAAAATTTCCGACAAAAATTAAGTTATCATAACAAATAGACAATAGTTTAACTCGTTGTTTCGGTCAATAATATAGTGTAACAATGAAACATATCCTTAGTTGATTATCAAAGTTTGTCAAAGTGGTATTTCATTTATTTCCAATAACAAGTCAAATCAAACAAGTTAAAATGATGCTTCGATTTCAATATCCTACTCTCTCTTATTTGAAAATTTTATTGATATTAAAAATATTTACATATGACTAACTCAGGTAAACTGTGGTTAGATATATTACCCATGCACTGCCTTGCGGACTGATGTGAGAGGAATACAGAGCGTGGTGAGTGAACACACAAGCGTGAACATTTCTTGACTATAGGCGTTATTAAAAATAATTTTTATATACATACACCTAACTCGGAAAAACTGACGCCAGATATACCGACCGTGCACTGCCTTTCGGGCTTACGTGAGAAGCGTACAAATCATGGCGAGTGAACACCCAAGTGTGAACACATGACTCTAGGTGTTAAAAATATATACATATATACAAATGTTTTTTTACTCATATTTTTTTGTTTATATATATGTGTGTGTGTGTGTGTGTGTGTAACGACTCAACTTCCAAATACCAGGAAGTCGCATCGCTAAGAAGAAAGAAAGGGATAGAAAAGAGAAAAAAAAGAAGAGAAGAAAGAAACAACATCAGAATCTAACACAGCGGAACGAATAAATTATATTAATAACATAATACTATACATAGTATCATATACATCAAAGATACACAGCATAACAACTCATATTAGACAGTTATAAATACCTGCCTAGTTATACAACTCAATCACACACAACTCAGAGAAACACACAGCGGGATACTCTATAACTATACGTAGAAGCCTTCTGCTCCATTTCCTTCAAAGTTCGTCAAAGCTAACCTGAATCCTAACCTGAATTCCCTTGGCTACTCGTAAAAATTTAGGTACCCAAGAGTTAAGGAAAAACAGAAATAACTCTGGGTCAGACATGGGTTTGATGTGAGTAACAGGTTAAAGTTGCTTAATTTTCAAAAGCTTTTGGAAAGAAAAGGTATCACGTAAGACTTCTCACATATAAACATGGAAAAGTTTTTACCTTACGCTAACCAAAACATTTGATAGGAAATCCGATGATATTGTAATAGTGTCTAGGGTTTTCAAGTAAAATACAGAAATAGCTGAAATGCTTACATCTCACATTCCAACATAGTTGGGCACAACTAATACGTACGGCACTTATTGGATTATGGATTCCATCAATGGCAGGGCTACTGGGGTACCGCCCGTCACAGTACGTGGTCTAGATCACAGTACCGAGGATTACTCCCAATCCCCTGCAACACAAAGCCGAACCCGTTCCTTACTGAACAGTTCCAAATAAGACAACCCCAACGGTTGTAGCTAGTTAACCGTCCACACACAGCCGAAATAAAAGGGACCTCTAGACAGGGGTAAATCTTACTCTCAAGTGGGGGCTACCCACGAAGCTTTGCTGCACCTCCCATGTTTTAGCCATTCTTGGTTGATGAGGCTTGAGGCTATGATTACCTTTATAGGACATATCACTTGGAATGCTCATCATTCACCTGACGATGTTCAGAAAGCATTCAATCCATACAAGTTCGTTCCGGGTTCGAACGAAACCGAAGGCATTATCTCGTTACACTCATTTTGGAATCACCCTCAGAGTTAACGACAATAACCCTTGCACTCTAAACCACCATCTCGAATCTGTAAGAACTAATTCCCTCAAACTCATTACGGAATCACCCACAGAGTTATATTGACTTATAGTCCTTACACCTCGAGTCTTCACAAAGCTCCACTTTGATACACGACCTAACGTTATTTGGAATCGATGTGGTTTTCGGATATCCAAATATGGAAACCCGATCCCGGTCTCATCAAAATCCAAAGCGTGTCTTATAGGTCCAAGTTGTTTTAAAGTTTTTAAAACAATTTAATACGGTATCTATATACACACAGATAGATAACTTAAATCATAACTGATAATCAACATTATCTCATAACAGGTAACCCACATTATCAATATCAAATAGATATTCCATATATCACCATCACAATAGATAACCTATGTTATCATCACAATGTAAACCAAACATCCATACCACACAATATCATTTATCTCATTACTGAGATCACAAAGCATTCAAGTCAATCCATGACATCCATTCATACATAAGCAAGGATTTACTCATACCAAAATATAATTAATTTAAAATGAATTAAACTAATTCTATACCTCTAATTAATTTAAAATGAATTTAATTAATTCCTTCATCTATAATTAATTTAAAATAAATCAAATTAATTACTTCATCGAATTATATCTTGCTTACTCAATCATTTAATTGATTACAACCAATTAATCAATCATTCGGAATAAATTACCTTAATTAATCATTCTTGATTAATTATACTTAATTACATTCATGTAATTATCCTTAATCATCACAAATTAATTAACCTCAAACAAAATAGTAATTCACCTTTAATTACTTCAATTAATAATTAATCGTAATTAATCACCTTAATCCTTAATTAATTATTTAATTAATTATCTTTAATTTCCTCTTATTGATTAATTAATCATAATTAATCAACTCAATTACATCATTAATTAAAATAATTAATGATCCTTAATTATTCCTTAAATTAATTTTTTAATTAATTTCTCAATTAATTTTTTGATTAATTATCAAATAATTAATTCAAATTATCTCATAATTAAACATCTCCATATAATTACAACCATGTGATTATTTAACAATTACTTAACTAAGTAATTACCCAAATCATTAATTACATATAGTAATTATTTTTAAAACTCAAGTGTTTATAATTAATTAAACTTAATTAATTAAAAATAAACAATCACATTAAAATAAATTAATTACATTAAGTAATTAATTTCTTAATTACTTTATCAAGTAATTATACTCAAACCATTTACAATTGATTATTATTAAATTAATTAATCTAATTAATTAAAAAAATTAACTACATTAATTAATTGTTAAATAATCATGGTTAATGACCTTCATTAACCATCCTGAAATTATTTTATAAGGCAATTAACCTAAATTAATTACCATTTAAATTATTCTTTAATTATTCATTAATTACAATTAATTATTAAATTAATTAACCTTAATAAAAACTTAATTAATAACCATTCATCATTAATTAATAATCTAATTAATGATCTTAATTGGTTAATCATTAATCAATATTTAATTCCAAATTCAATTAATTAATTAAATTAATAATCTTAATTGCCCTTTTAATTAATTCTAAAACATAAATCTTAATTTTAAATTTTAAAAATATAACTTAATTATGTTTAAAACAATTTGATCTAAACAAAGTACTTAAGAAATTTCCTTTTAAATTTCAACTTAAATTCAAGTTTACATTAGGATAAATTTTAAACTTATCAAAGTTTTAAATAATTCAAAACTTTTTATATTGCAAATCAAACAACACTATATGAAAATTTTAAAGTTAAATCCATTTCAAAATCCTTTAATAACTTAAATTTTCACTTTCATTTAAAACTTCAATTTAAACCTTCCTTAAAATTTAAACCTGAAATTCAAATTAAACTCTTGAATTTCCAGATTTAAATAACCTCAAATCCACTCATATTTTAAAATCTTATTTCTAAACGTGTTTAAACTAATCTATCAAACCAAATGGTTAATTAAGTTTAAACTTCTGAAATTTAAATTTTATTTTTAAAATCTGGAGTTTAAATTCAAATTAGAAACTCAAACTTGCATTTGAATTTATGCTTAAATTTCATTCAAATCATAAAACTTCAGATTTAAAAAGTTTAAGAAGAAAACTCAGATTTTTCTTTTTTTTTTTAAAACAGTAAATCAGGTTTTCAAACCTGGAATTTGAATTCAATTCAAAAATACAAACTTGAGTTTGATTTAAACTTAACTTTTCTTTAAACATAACTTCAGATTTTAAATTTTCACCCAGATTTTAACATTTTAAAACCAAATTTTAAAAACATACACAGTTTACTGTGTACCCTGAAATCTACAGGTTGACCCGAGAAAACACCATTTTGCTTCGAGTCTAAAACCTGCTTACTTCGGGTTTTCAAACAACTCGCTTCGAGCAAATACAAAGAACTACCCTGCAACATTCAACACCTCCACTCAATTGCCAGAAAACATGTCGCACCATCTCTGGCGATCATCAGTGATGATCCAACAACTAACATAAACCCAAGAATACTCACAGCAACCATCAGATCGAACAAATAAACAAGATTTCAAAAATAAGTTCAGAAAACCCAAAATTCAAAAACTTGGAAATTTGCTTACAGGTTTCTACATAAAACCTGTCAACAGTGATTGCAAGTCGCTCCGACCACCAGGAAGTCCACCTCTCCGGACATGAAACAACCCACACATCTACTACACCTCCACCAAAAACCAGAACACTCGATCACTCCTCTACCTCAAACTGACCCAAGCTTTATCCCTTATTCAAAACTAGGGTTTAAATAAAAAATTTCAAACTGCTACCAATCTAACAGTTTATATCCACTTCTATGATTTTTACAAGGATCTATGATCCTTACTTATTAACTCAGAAAGAAATTTGGGTTTTCTTATACTACAGATTACATGCATTTGCACAATTTCATATTATTGTTCAATAACAAACTGATACTGACACATGCACTTAAAAATCCTGATACTTAATTTAAAACTCAAGTTTCAGTTTATATGTTTGATTTGTATTACTGAATTACCATATTATTTAGATTGGGTTTGAATAAAATTGAACATGCATGATGTTCTTACAGTTTCCAGAGTCCAGAAACAAGTTTATTATCCTAAATAAAATCTAATACTTTAATTAGGATATATTACAAGTTCTGTTAAAAATTTGCATCTAACAGGAATTAAATTTTGAGTTCATAAATTTTTAAATTACATCTTTAAGTCAGAAATCAAGATCAGGAAAGAATTTATCACTAGCAAGCAAGCATTCAATCTCATATATATACACAGACATATACATCATACTCATCAGGCAACAATTCAAGCAACCATATAACTTTAAATTAGTTTTAAAATAAATTGTTACTCACCTTTTTAATGATGCAGACCACTGATCATTTGAATTTGCAGAAAACAAACATATGCAGGCCTGACTTCCTCTGTTGAAATCCTGATTAAATGTTGGCATGCAGATGAAGATGATGCAGTTGCTAACTTTTCACAAACATGCAGATGGTCTTTCATCTCCAGGTTCAAAACAAAGTGCAGAAAAAATGTAGGCTCTCTCTCTTATTTTTTTATTTTTATTTTTATGACATGCAGGTTTGAAACAGAGTGCAGAAGAAACAATGCAGGTTCTTCACTTGAGTTATTTGCAGACTTGAATATGGTTTTGAGTATGCAAATTTTTGGTGAATCGGTGCAGATTTTGGACAGGGTTTTGGGTAATTTGTATATGCAGATTTGATTATGGATATATGTATACAAATTTATGAAGAGTGTTGTAATTTTGAAGATGAGTTTGTGTATGCAGAATTGAAACTGTGGATTGCAGGATTTCTGAATTTTTAATATGAAATGTATTTGATCTTAGAAGTTTTGAAGATTTCTTTGATTAAAGAAAAATGAAGATTCAATATGAATGAAGATGTAAACTTAACTAAATGCATTTTCAGATTTTAAGGAAAGCAAAGAAAATTAAAAACTAAAAATTTAACACATGTCCATTTGCTACAACACTTGTCAAATTGTAAAGACAAATTTTGAATACTTGTTTCTTTAAGATAATTAGTATCTAATTATAATTTAATGTGTGTGTTAACTTAGATTAAATTTGTTAGTTTATATGATTTTGTGTATAAATTTACAAAAGAAATAAGAACAAACTATGTTTACAAAACTTACACATATTAAAATTAAAATAATTAAACAATTAAAATTTATACTTTTGAATTTAAATTCAAACCAAATTCAAACCAAACAATTTCAAAGTAAGTTATAAATAAAAATTCAATTTGAAATAAAAATTACAAATCTTTTCGAAGCTTATTTATAAGGTCAATACAATATTAATATTGCTTTTATAAATCTCTTTTTACTAAATTAAAAATTATTTTGTTTGATTAATTCTAAATTTAAAAATCAATCTAATTTAATTTAAACATTTCAATAATTTCTTATCAATTTTAAAATCATATATTTATTTATGAAATAAATATTAAAACTCAATACTAATTTAAAACAAAATTTTCCAATTAATAATGTATATATCAAAATTTTAAAACATGATTCATTTATTAGATTTAAACAATATAATTTATTTAACTACTTTGAAAAACTTAAATAATAAATAAAACAAAATTTCCAAATTACTATAAATGATAAAACTAGAAAATATGCTTTATTTATTAAAATTAAACAAAACTAATCTATTTAAAAAAAATATAAACCATATATTCATATTGTAAATAGAAATCAATTTATTTCATTTAAAAGATAAAATAACCAATTTAAGTATTTATTGAAGAAGATTATTAAATTCATTTGAATAATTATTATCAGATTATCAATATCAATTTAATTTTAACAACAGATTATTAAATTGATATTGTTAAAAATTCCGGGATATTACAATATATATATATATATATATATATATGTATTAAAAAAGAGTTTTGCAAAATCATCTTAGCACCATTTAACTTAAAAGATAAAAATATTATATCCTTTACTTTAAATTTGCCATTTAAAAAAAAAAGATTTTTAATTAGAATATACTTCATAATTAACACATAGAAACTTCCTATACACTAGTTAAACCATTGTTATTTGTAATCAAACTTCATTTTTATTTTTGCTAAGACAAATAAATTTTCAAAAATTCAAATTTATTTAGCCAAAACTTATACTTATCCCATAGCATTTCTTTAAAAATAAATCAAAACGGTAAAAGGAAAATGTTTTTGAGATTTAGAAATTTTGAGATTTTTTTTAAGTTAAAAGAAAATGAAAATTCAAAAAATGCCATGAAACTTAAAAATGAAAATGAGACTCCCCCCCCCCTCCACATTTAATTTTGTTTGTGTCTCCACAGTCAGTGCATGGTATAATGAGTGTAACGGGGAAAACTATGTACATATTTACAAAAGAGGGTTAACATTCTTACTACACATAGCATGGCTCATGAAGGATCGTGAGCTCTTCCTCTTGTTATTTGGCAATTCCACGAAAGGTTACAAACGATGACCGTTGACATTGAAAATCGATTCATCCCTGAGGTTTGTTATTTCTACGGCACTATGTGGAAAAAAAGTTCACACCACAAATGGTCTGGTCCATATTGATTTAAGTTTCCTAGGAAATAAATGAAGTCTTGAGTCATATAAAAGAACTTTCTAGTTGGGCGAAAAAAAATTTCTTGGGATTGACTTATCATGAAAAACTTTTGTTCTTCTTTTGTAAATTTTTTTGTTTTCATATGCATCGTTCCTAAGTTCTTCTAGTTCGTTGAATTGTAGTTTTCGGTTTTTTCCAGCTTTCTCAAGATCAAAGTTTAAGTTCTTTATTGCCCACACCGTTTTGTGTTCGATTTCAATGGGTAAATGGAAAGCTTTACTCTAAACTAGAAAAATGGGAACATTCCAAGGTTAGTTTTAAAAGCAGTACGGTGAGCCCAAAGCGCGTCGGTCAATTTCTGAGACCGACCTTTTCGATTTTTGTTGACAGTTCTCTCCAAGATTTGTTTTATTTGACGATTTGAGACTTCAACTTGCCCACAAGTTTTAGGATGATATGGAGTGGATAACTTATGGGTTATCGAGTATTTCTTCATTAAAGTTTCGAAAGAACGGTTGCAAAAATGGGTTCCATTATCACTGATTATTGTGCGAGGTGTGTCGAACCTCGAAAAGATGTTTTCTTCGAGTTCACAACAATTCTATGGTTGTTGGTTTTGCAAGGAACGGCTTCGACTAATTTTGAGACGTAATCGATAGCGAGAAGGATATACAAATTTCCAAAAGAATTGGAAAAAGATCCCATAAAGTCGATACACTAAACATCAAAGATTTCGATCGTAAGAATGAGGTTTAGAGGCATCATATCTCGTCGAAAAATTCGTCCAAGAATTTCACATCGATCGCAAGTTTTACAAAATTCAAATGAGTCTTTGACAAGAGAATTGAAATGTCCACCACACGCTTGATCATTGCAAAATGACTAAAGAGAACCGAAAAGAAACCACACTGAAGCACTTTTTCTGTAGTTTTTCGAGAACTGAAATGTCCACCACACACTTGGTCATGGCAGAATGAAAGAATATTCCTGATCTCATTATCTAGAATGCAACATCGAATGATTTGGTTGGGATAATATTTGAACAAGTATGGATCGTCCCAATAGAAATATTTTACTTGGGACATGAATTTGCATTTGTCCTGTTTGAACCAAGATGAGGGAGTTTCTTTAGTGACTATGTGGTTCACTCTATTAGCGTACCATGGATAGATAGAAATTGAAAGAAGTTGTTCATCGAGCAAGTTTTCATTGATTGGAAAAGAAGATGGTTCGTTTGGAAGACGAGACAAGTGATCGGCTATGAAATTATTGGATCCTTTTTTGTCTTTGATTATAAGGTAGAATTCTTGAAGTAAAAGGATCCAACGAATCAAACGGGATTTAGCATCCTTCTTAGGGAAGAGATATCTAAGCGTAGAATGGTCCGTATAAACAGTAATGTGCAAACCTATCAAGTAAGGTCCAAACTTTTCGAGCTTAAAAACGACAGCTAGAAGCTCTTTTTTGGTTGTTGTGTAGTTAAGTTAAGCGTCGTTCAGAGTCATACTTGTATAGTAAATGACATGAAGGATTTTGTTGATGCATTGTCCTAAGACAGCACCAAGCGTAAAGTTAGAAGCATCGCACATTATTTGAAATCGGAGATCCCAATTGGATGCGCAAACGATTAGAGAAGAAATGAGTTCGATTTTGAGACGTTCGAAATAAGAGATATAGTTAGCATTAAAATCGAAAGGAACATCAAGAGTTGTCAAAGGACGAGCGATTTTGCTAAAGTCTTTCACAAAGCGTCGGTAAAAGCCAGTATGTCGTAGAAATGACGAATGTCCTTAATAGATTTGGGAATGGGTAGGTTTGCAATTACGTCAATTTTCGCTTTACCTACCTCAATGCCTTTATTTGAGATGATATGTCCAAGGACTATGCCTTGTTTGACCATAAAGTGGCATTTTTTCCAATTCAAAGTCAACTGTTTTTCTTTACATCGATTTAGAACCAACTCGAGATGATGTAAACTTTGGAAAAAAGAATCACCAAAGATAGAGAAATCGTTCAGTAAAAACTTCTAGAAAGCGTTCATGTCGGAAAAAATGCCAACCATGCATCGTTGGAAAGTAGCAGGAGCGTTACAAAGTTCGAATGTGATACATCGATAAGCAAAGGTACCGAATGGACACATGAAAGTCGTTTTCTCTTGATCTTCGGGAGCGATGGGAATTTGGTCATAACTGGAATAACCATCAAGGAAGCAGTAGAATTCAAGGCTAGCCAAACGTTCGAGCATTTGGTCAATGAAAAGAAGACGGAAGTGATCTTTATGTGTTGTGGCATTTAGTTTTCGATAGTCAATGCAAACATTCCAACCTGTTTGAGTATGAGTTGGGATAAGTTCGTTTGAATCATTCTTAACAACGGTTATCCCAGACTTTTTCAGTACAACATGAATTGGGCTAACCCATGAACTATTGGAGATTGGGTAAATGATTCCGTTGTCGAGAAGTTTAAGAATTTCATTATGCACCGCATCTTTCATTTTTGGATTAAGCCTTCGTTGCACATCATGAACAGGCTTGGCATCGTCGATTAAATGAATGCAATGTTGAACAAGAGAGAGACTAATTCCTTTTATATCGAAGACCGACCATCCCATCACTTTCTTATTTTTCGAAAGAATAGAGAGAAGAGAAGCTTCTTGGTCAAGAGAAAGATTGTTAGAAATGATGGCAGAACAAGTTTCCTTTTCACCTAAGTATGCGTACTTAAGGTGATCGGGAAGTGGTTTGAGGTCCAACTTTGAGAGTTTCTCGATCAAAGAATTGGGTTGAGATTCGGACTCAACTGGAAGCGATTCATAGGGACGACTGTATTAAATTTAGTTGGCAATTTCATGAAACAATTTTTCATACACGGCTTCATGTTCGTCGTTAAGTTCGAGTGTCTTGTTTTTAAAGTTTTCATGAATTGCACTAACTTCCAACGTTTGGTCACGAGGTTCGTTCGATTGGCTTTCAAGATTGAAAATATTAAGATCCAAAGTCACGTTTCCAAAAGAGATTTTCATCGATCCATTACGACAATTGATTAAGGCATTTGAGGTGGCTAAGAATGGTCGGCTTAAAATCAATGGAATTGACTCGCGGAATTTTTCATGGGTTGTGTTTCAAGAACGATACAGTCAACGGGGAATATGAATTGCTCTACTCGAATGAGCATGTCCTCGATTTCTTCTATGGGCTTCTTAATGGCACAATCGTTGAATTGAAGCATGGCCTTTTTGGGTTTGAGTTCACCTAAGCCTAATTGTTCATACACGGAGTATGGAATCAAGTTGACACTCGCTCCTAAGTCTATCAAACATTTGTTAATCGCCTTGTCTCCAATTGTACACAAAATCGTAGGGCAGCCAGGAACTTTGTATTTTACGGGCATGGATTGGGACAAGACTTCACTCAAATTGGCGGCTAAGAAGACCTTTTTGGGCACTTGAGTGTGTTGCTTTTGGGTGCATAAGTCCTTAAAAAAATTTGCGTGAGTGAGGACTTGCTGAACGATGTCAAGAAGCGGAATGTTAACTTTCACTTATTTGAAAATTTCCAATATCTTTTCCATTTGGTCTGAGTATTTCTTGGGTCAAAAACAGTGTGGAAATGGAACATCGTATTCGGTAGGTGGGTTTACTCGAGTAGAAGAAGAAGAATTTTGATTGGCATTCGATTCAACATTTGGCTCCACGTTTTGTTCAGATTCGTTCATTGTTTTAGAAGTGTCGAGAGAGGTTTTTGGTAAATCATTTGGGTTAATGACTTGATTACCGATTTGTTTACCGAAACGTAAAGTTGTGATAGCATTCGATTGGGTGACGTTGCTATCTTGAACAATATAGGCTTGATTCGAATTTGCGTTTTGATTTCTGGGATTTGGAAGGGGGTGGCTTGGAAATGTGCCTCGTTCGCGTTCACTTATAGACGTGGCTAATTGACACATTTGCATTTCGAGTTTTGCAATCGATTGATTTGTGTTTTGCATATGTGAGGTCAATAAATTTTGCAAATTGCTGTTTGATTAAAGACTTTGAGTAGTTGCTTTAGCCAATGTTTCAAGAGTTTTCTCAAGTGAAGTCAAACGCTTATCGTCTTGGGGAGGATGAGCAGCATTTGTTGAAAATTTGATTATTGCGGTTGATTATGGGACAGACCTACAAAGTTTGGTTGAAAATTGTTGGACTGAAAGGGAGGATTCGAAGCATTATTTGGGAATGCTGAAAAACTGGGACGAACCATATTCATGTTGAGATTGTTTTGGTTCCAAGCAAAATTTGGATGATTTCTCCAATCAGGGTTGTACGTTGGAGAAAAAGGGTCGTTTTTGGCTTTATTAAAAGCATTGATTTGTATGACGGAATTGGGTCACTGATCGGCTATGATTAGGATCATTGCATTTATAACACATCAGTTGGAAAGCTTGGTTCATTTGCTTCGATGAGAAAACGTTATCAAATTTTTTGATCATTGCATCGATCTTAGCTTCCAAAGCAAAAGAAGATCCTATCGAGTGTGCACTCAATCATGAGTAAATTGATTTTTCGTTCGAACGTTCCCATTGGGTTGATTTTTCGGCAAGGATTTCAAGAAATTGCCAAGCATCGTCGTGATGTTGGGCAAGAAAGTTGCATTGGCACATTGATTCAAGCATGGTTCGTAAGCTATTTTCAAGTCCATCGTATAATATTTGGCAAATCGTCCATTTTTCGAAGTTACGATGTGGACAGTTTATCAAAAGCTCTTTGAATCTTTCAAAATATTTTTTGAATGGTTCTCCCTCGAATTGATAAAATTTACAATTTCATTTCTAATTCTACTCGTTCTTTCCAATGGGTAGAATCTGTTTAAGAAAGCTATTACGAATTCTTCCCAGGTTTTAATCGAATTTGATGGTAAGTTGTACAATCATTTTTCAGCGTAATCCGTAAGAGCAAATGGGATTAATCGAAGTTTGATTCTGTCGTCGAAAAATTGTTGGAGTTTAATGGTTGCGCAAACTTGTTCGAATTTCGTCAAGAAAATGTATGGGTCATCGTGCTCGAAATTGCCAAATTTTGGAAGCGTGACAATATGGTTTGAGTGAATTTCAAAATGGTTACCCGTAGGGACGGGTAACGTGATGCAAGATGGAATAGGAACTCTATCGGAAAACCCATAAGAGTTCGAGGGGCATTCTCGTTTGCTATTTCGGGAGGATCGTCTGTTCGAGTTAAATGATAGTTGTTAAGTAGCGAGTCCAACAATTTGTTGTTATGTCACGAGTCCAGGTACTCATGCACAAGTGAAAGTCGAGAAGAGAAAGAAGTTAGAATCGAGTTTAGAGAATGAAAGAAGATCTGAAAAACGAAGTGAAAATTTGTTTTTGTATTTTTTTCTTTTTTTTAAGGAAGAAAACTATTTACCAAGTGAAATTTAATTTCAAAAGAGAAGTTTGATTTTTGTTTTGTTTTTCTTTTTTCCTTTTTTCAAATTTTTTTCATATGCTTATGTATTTTTTTGTTTTTTGAATTTTCAAATATTTACCAAAAGGATTTTTTTTTTGTTTTTAGGAAATGGAAATTTTATTTTTGTTTTTGGTTTTGAATTTTCAATTTTTTTTCTATTTTTGAAAAGATTTTATATTTTTTTTAAAATTTTTAAAGGAAAGGAAAATTTAAAGGATAGGAAAAAAGGATATATTTTTTTGGTTAAAAACTAAGTAAACTTTACAATTTTTTTGGATTTTGGATTTTTTTTTTAAAATTATGCATGAACTAATGCAACTAAGTGAATGAAAATGACTTAATTACAGTTTTGTGTACTTAGTAGCTCCTAACCCAAAATTGTATGATCACACTTTGTCTTAAATCAACAAAAATATTTCTCAGCCAGGTAACGTGCAGGGGTTATCGACGCACCAAGAATCACTGTAGCAATGCAGCCGAATGTTTAAGTACCTTTAGAGGAACAACCACTATAATATTTACGAATTACCATAATATTTATAAATGGTTATTACTCTGTCGTAGCTTAGACATCAAGAAATAAAA
Organism: Allium cepa; assembly: GCA_030765085.1. NCBI lineage: Eukaryota > Viridiplantae > Streptophyta > Magnoliopsida > Asparagales > Amaryllidaceae > Allium > Allium cepa. The sequence goes on along the minus strand of CM060941.1, from coordinate 950,575,815 downwards.
TTGTTCAAAGAAAAAAATTGTGAAGATACAATTAAGCCTTAAGTGAGCTCGCAACACTCTTAAGTCGATTGTCTAACCTTTATTATTAGTCAAATTATACGATGAAATGCATTTGTGGGCTTAGGAAAGGGTGATGAAATCTCTCACCTTATGTGAATTGGGGTGTTGCCCTTAGAAAAGAAAATAAGATGAGATGAATGAAAAACAAAAATTAAACGTGAATTTACAATGCAACTACAAATGAATTTTGTTTTTGTTTTTTGAATTTTGAATTTTTTTTATATAAATGCAAAATCAAACAACCAATAATACAATTCAAATAAAAAAAGCTGAAAATACACGATACTAGAGCGTGCAGAATTATTAACAATTTTTTTAAAGCAGCGATTTTTTTTATGTTGGCAAAGCAATTATTTGAGCAAACACTTTTTTTCCTTGCAATTTTCTACTCTGACAACCTGAAAATAAAAACAAGTTATATACAATTTTTTTTGTAGCTAAAAGAAAAAAGAAAAACTAGGATGAAATTTAAAGCAAATTGAAACAAAACAAATTTAATTTTTTTTTTTTAAAGAAAGATCACTTCAAACGACAGAAACAAAACTAACAACTTGAAAAAAAAAAGGAAAACCAAAACAAACCTTTTTCCTTTGTTTTTTTTTTTTTTTTTTTTTTTGTTGGAAATACAGAAAACTGAAATGAACTAAACAATAAAAAAAATTGTGTTCAATCCTACTACCCGGCCCAAAATACACAGCTTTCGAAACAAACGAAATATTGCTTCCTTTCCCTGTTCAAAACAAACGAAACCCAAATCAAATACAATTTTAAAACAAAACAACTGCTTGTTGTTCGAGTACAAAATCGCTTTTGGTAATTCACGAATGGGGATTGATGAGTTAGTCGATGCTTGCTGCGAGGTCGTGATGAAGTCGCGGTCGAATAGAATGTCAGGTGGGTGGTTTTATGAGTTCACAGTTCGATGAGTCTGAAGGTCGCGGGTTAGAGTAGCGGTTGTGGAGTTTGAATTTGTGAGCAGAAGCAAAGTTGTGCAACTGTTGCAGTTTAGTTTGGGATGTAGGCAGTGTGTAATTTGATGGGTTGGAGTGGGAGTTGAACTGCTGTTTGGTGTGGTGCAAGAGTGTGATTTGAAGGCGTCGAAGTCGTAGGTTGGTGGAAATGGTCTTCGGTGGTTTTGATTGGTTTGGAGGTGATGTCGATTTCGTTGTCAGTTTTGGTTTAGGCAGAGGATTGGTGGTGGGTGCAGGTGGAATAACAAGCTCGGTTTTGTGAAGGAGATGAATAGAGGAAGTGAGGTTGGTGATTGTTGTGGGGATGTTTGGGTAAGATAGTAATTTGGTTAGTTTTGAGGATGGGTGGTTTCGGTAGTGGAGGGTGGGGAGAGGTGTCGTAGCAGTGAAGCGGCAGTGGTTACAGCAGTTTGATGTCGAGGCAGTTGGAGGGGAGTTTCTAGGTAGTATGAAGTGTTGAGGAGGAGGAGGAGTTTCTCGTGGTGGCCACTGTGCAACAGTTAGCAGGTAGTTGCTATAAGTTATGGAGATGGTCAGTGGTATCTTGAATTAGTGGTTTGGAAATATAGTGGAGGCGATGTATGTAGGCAGGAGGAGTTTTGAATGAATGTGTTTGAGATGACAGTGGATGTTTGGTCACTGGTGATGGTGGCAGAACAGGGGAGTTGCTCGACGTGAATACTTGTTGTATGGATGTTGATGGCAATGTTATGGAAGTGGGGTAGTGGCAGAAGAACACTGCAACAATGGGCGGAGGATTGGTGTCGAAATTGAGATGATGTGAATGAAACAGCAGTCGTGGATAAGTTTATTGCTGAAGGGGACAAGAGTGCTGCAGTTTGATATTGTGCAGGGCCGTTTGAATGGCTGGAGATAGGAGTGTAATTGTTGTATGAGAACGGAGATGTAATCACAGGAATGTACTATGTTGGTTGAGTCAGTTTGCTATTGAGAAAATGGACTGTGGTGGGTGATTTGTTTGCAAATGTGTTAAATGAAGTGTGGTGGCACTGATGGGTAATTGTTGCAGGAGAGGACTGTGGTTGTAAATGTTGATGTCTAGTTGATCAGGCAATGATGGTCGAGGGGTAGATGAATGGTCAGTGAGTAAGTGATGGTTGGATGATGTTTGCAGAGAAGAATTGTTGCAGTTCAAAGATGACAAAGAAGATATGCAGTTGATAACAGGGGAGTAAAACCCAAAGACTAGAAAATGAACTTGTAAATGTAACAACAAAAGTTGCAACAGGCAAAAGTTGCACAGTCAATAAGAGTGAATGAAATTTTTTTCTTCTTGAAAATGAACTATTGTAAATGAAAATGTAAAGACTAAAAAAGAATGAAAATGCCAATGCAATAAAAATATTTGTATTTTTTTTGTAGAAATGCAAATGGAAAATGAAAAGCAAACAAGCACAAAAACAAAATGCCACAAAAATCACACAATCACACAAAGATTTTTTATTCTATTTTAAATGCAACACACACAATAATTACACAATAAAAATCAAATGAAAATAATTTGAAAAATAAAAAATTAAAACCAAAGCAAACTCCCCGACAATGGTGCTAAAAACTTGTTTAGCGACAAAATTTCTATCGGATTAGAAATTTGCCGGAAAGTTACAAATTAAATTTTAACCGCAAACGCATGGCGTACAAAAGTTAGTACGCGGCGAGTACAGGTCGATACATAAAGAATTGTTAGAGTTTAAAAATCTATTCAATCAAATTAGACCAAATGGAGGAGAAATTATTAACTAGAAGTAAAATGAATCTAAAACTAGAATTAAAATGTGTTTTGAAAACTATTAGACTAGAGAACAATTTAGAGGCCAATCCATTCTCATATTTTTGTAAATCAACAAACAAATAATTTATGATCTCTAGCTTTGATATTAAGTGAAATAATTGTTTTATTTATCATAAGTATGGTTTATTTATGTTATTAATTAACATAACTCAAACCATCAAACTGTAGTACAACAAATAAACCACTTATCAATTCTCATAAAAATAAAGGCAGAGCAAAAGCTATTTTAAGTATGATCTATTTACTATTGTAACTAGTAATATAGATCGTCAAATTTTATTTTTACTTTCATTTTAAAAACAAAAATTAATAGAAAATGATGATGTAAATTGTGTTTATGTTGAATAAAAATAGCTCATTTGCATAAGCAATATAAGCTATCAAACTCACTTGTATAAACTTACATCAAAATTCACTATCATGAAGCACAACCTAAAGAGATCATAAATCATAAAAATGCTGAAATTACATAATATTTGAGAGCTTCATTACCTCTAAATTGAAGGGGTTTAGCTACTCATTTGTGTTATCAAATCAACACGTGTAAGTTTCAATATTGTAAAGCAAAGAGAAGTAGAAATTAAACAAAGGAAATGAGATTAACTACTTGCACGAAATAACATCAAACTAATTGCATTAATGTAAATCTAAGCTATGAACATAAAAAGAAAAAGAGCATAGAAATAAACATTAACAATAAAACAAAGAAAAGAAAGTAGAAAAGAAGAGAGAAAGAGACTTGGAGGTCATTTTATTTCATATAACATTGAGCTTACAATTTGCTTGCTTAACTTCCGAACTAATGTGAAAGAGTAGAAGATATTTACATGTACATAAGAGGGCTATTTATACATGCATAAAAATCTAATTCCATTTTTAGGATGCTTTCTAAAATACTCTTTAGGAAGTGTGGCCACCAAGTAACCATTAGTCACTAATTAATCCATCATTTAATGTGCATGAAGCTTTAACCTCTACTTAGTTGTCCATTAGCTTCTAATTTTACATTTAGGTAAGTGGGTGGGGTGCTCCATGTTCATGGTCTTGAATTATTTCTCTCTTCATTCCTTTGTATTCATTTGTGCATGCGTGTATCTTCATAAAATGCTTTCCATATGCATTCAAATTTCTTGAAAAATCATGAAAAAACGTCCAAGTAAAAATTCTCAAATTGCACATGCACAAAAATGATCATTTTTGCCCCTGAATGAAGATGAATACACGATGATTTGAAAATAATTGAATTATGGTTTTAAACATGTTAAATGCCGAAATATGACTTTTATTTAAATAAAAATAGATAAAATATGGATGTAAGTATATGCACATTTACGTGAACATCACATGTGTTGCAAGTTTACGTGTGTAAGCATCTAACTACTTGATTTCTAGTAGAAACCTTGGGGACGGCACATAGACAGGGTTTTGCCTAAACTGGGTAAATCTGTGTTGTTCTATTTTTTCTTTTATTATTCTGCTATTATCTGTGGTGCAATTATTATATATATTTTTGCATTAGTTTTAATTATTATTAGTATCACCCTATTCCCCCCCTCCCCCTCTAGGATGAAATCGATCCTACCATATCAAACCTCATAACCTTCTTAAGAGGGGTAACCTTGAGGAAACCATGTCCCCAACAAAAAATTCTAATTCTTTCCTTTGCCTGTTCGCATAGGACTTGTGACGGTCATGTGTGGCCTTCATTCGCTATCTAATCAATTCTACTTATTTTGAGGTCTCATGGATCAAATATGGTCCAAGAATGATTCTGTCAGTAGTTTCCGATCAACAACTAGGTGACTTACATGACCTCCTATATAAGGCTTCAAAGGGTGCCATGCTAATCGTTTTTTGATAACTATTATTCTGTTCTAACTCCAATAAGGCAAGTGTACTTATCAAGATCCACTAAAAGCCATAATGCAAGCTCTCAACAAGTCTTATATCATTCTATTAACCCTTTTCATTTGTCCATTAGTCTGAGGGTTATAAGCGGTGTTAAGGCTTATAATCGTTCCCAAAGTAGATTGCAAACTTCCTTAAAATTCATTAGTGAACAAGAGGTCCCTATCACCAACTATACTGACTGGAATTCCATGAAGCCATACCACTTCCTTAACATAAATTGGTGCAAGAGATGCTGTAGTCCAATTACTCCTAATAGAATAAAGTGGCTCCCTTAGTGAGTCTGTCCATTATAATCCAAATAGCTTCATTGCCTCTTTGACACCTAAGCAACTCATCTATAAAGTCCATAGATGTATGCTCGCACTTCCGAGTCGTTATTTCTAATGGTAACAACAATCCTCTAGGCTTCTTTTGCTCCGCCTTAATCTTTGGACATGTCAGACACTTAGAGACATACTCCGCTACCATTTTCTTTATTCCGGTTTAATAGAAAATCCTTTTCATATCTCTATATGTTTTATCTCCTCTAGAGTGAATAGTCATCTTAGAACGGTGACACTCTACTAGAACTTCTTCCAACACATCTTCCTTCATTGGGACACATAGGTAACCATCTCTGCTTAGCCATCCCCTTTGATCCAAAGCATATCTACCATCAAGGGAAAAACGTTCACCTCTACTAATTTTGTTGAAAATCTCAATTAATATTACATCCTCCTTCTGCCCTAGTCCAATGCGATCCATTAATGCCGGTTTGAATTCCATGGTTGCAAGCTATCCTTAAGTGGGTACTATTGGCGGTTGGAAGTTAAAATTTGAGAGAAACTCCAACTGCCTCCACTCATAAATAGTACCAAGAGTAGCATGCTCTGACTGGGTGCGTCGATAATAACATTCCTTTGCCGGGGGTATATTGAATCTCAAAATCATAAGCTACTATAAATTTCATCCATCTCTGCTACCTAATATTCAAATCTTTTTGGAAAAAGAGGTACTTAAGAGATTCATGGTAGGTGAATAACTCAAAATTCTCTTCTAAAACCTAATGCCTCCACATCTTCAAAGAAAAAACTATGGCTGCTAATTTCAAATCATAAGTAGGATATCTTTTGTCATGATCCTTTAATTACCTACTAGCTAAGCAACTACCTTCCCATTTTGTATAGAACATCTTCCAATCCCATACCACATGCGTCAGTGTATACGGCGAAAGGTTTCAATCCGCCTGGAATTATTAACACTGGTGCACAAGTTAACAATGTAACGACCCATATTTTTCGTCGTTTGATTTGGAATATTGAAATGGTTTTAAATATTGAATTTGAATTTATAGATTGACTTTAAATATGAAGATTTGGGTTTATTTATAAAATAAATTCAGAATTAAATATAGCGATTTATCGGGTAATTTAATTATTTAATTTTATAATTGAAAATTGGGTAAATTATTGTGTTCTGAGTTTTAATCCCGATAAAAATAATTTAAAGGCTTGTAAAATTTATATTAATGAAGATAATAAAAGTTTTAAAATTGAATTTAAAAGTGATCTGTTCAACTTTAAAAATAGTTTGTTCAAATTGACATTTTAAAATAGCCTTCCGAGACACAGTCTCGGATTATGAAAAAAACAGTTCCATTTGATCCATAATAGTATATTATTATTGGTTTCAAATTTCATAGTGATTGGAGTTATCGTTTAATCGTACGGGATGGAAACATGTTGAAATTAATATTGAAATTCAATATAATAATTAGGTGCAAAAAGTTATATTCTCCATCCGATCGAATTGGGACTCGAAACCTTTTCCATTACGTTTGTAGTAAGGGAATAACATTATAACGCCGAGCGGCTTGCCTCGATGGAATATTGGAATTTTAAGTTGCATTAAATAAGACACTTATAATTAAATAATATTTTAACCTGTCAACAATCAGGGCTTACCTTCTCCAACACGCCTCCCTCAACTTTATATCACGTCTATACTTTATCCTTCTCATTAAATTAGAACAAAATCGAAAAGAAAGAAAAGGAAAAAATGGAAACGAATTGAAAGCTTCGATCGGAAGATAAAAAGAAGGGAAAAGCAAAATAAAATTGCATCTTCCTCTCTCTCTCATCTGTTGGAACACAGATCATCGAAAAAAAACAAACAAAAATGACGAGTTTCCTGAAAGGGAGAAATTGCTTGCCTGTAATTCTGCTCGAAGGTGCAAAGTAGGGTTGGACGTGGGCAGCTATAGGCGATCGAAAGGGGGGAAATCAATCGAGGCAAAGTCGCGAACAAGGGGAATGGCACGACAAAGTGGGGTGTGGCATAATCGTAGGCACGAGGGGGCAGAGCTCGTGCGCAACTCCGACGGCGTATGGCGATCGAGGCTGTTGCTGTGAGTTGATGAGGGGTTGGCATTTTCTGGCAAGCAAGGTTGCTGCTGCGAGTCAACGAGGAGTCGAGGAGGCTGCTGCTGCGACACTCTCGACGAGTTAGGGATGTTATGGTTGGTGGCTGCTCGACTGGGGATTCGCTCGGCACTGCAGTGGTTGCATTTTTCTAGCAAGAAAGGTTGTATGTGGAGTCGAATGGGAGGGGTTGGCTGATGATTTCAGGCGACGGAAGTTGAAGCTCATGACTGACCTTGGAGCAACCAAAAGAAGCTGTCGATTTAGGATGTCGATCATGGGTTATGCATGCTTTGGATAATTAACTTTTGGAAGGGAAGGTAATTTATGGTAAGACAATTACAAGTTTTAAGATAATTATCGACTAATATATTCAAAGTTCGTTAATCTATATAAAATTCATACGAGGTCCAAAAATCATGAAAACAAGTCGAGTTTGGTTCGTAGCTATGGAATCTACGCGATATAACTAGATGGGAATGGATTGCAAATAAAATTGAAGCAAGGTGAGAATTTCTCACTCATTTGGATTACAGTATTTAAATTTAAATGTTTCAATTTAAATTATTAGATGCTTGATTGATTGATAAACGTATAATTTGTCTGTTGGATGACTATATACATATAGTAGTATATATATTAGTATTGGAGTGATCTTCCCACACATTATAACGGATAAGACCCTATGTGCCCTGCATAATAGGGATTGACCCTATATACCGCGATATCCCCCTCGAAGTGGATTGGTATTATTTTTATATGGTATTAACATCCGTGGATGTAGGGAAAACAGGTTGGAGGGATCCAACTGGATTCCCCAAATATATTATTTATTTTTTTATATATAGTGATATGTTATTTGTGTGGAATAATCTATTAAAGATTATTGTAGCGATTGGAATTATTAGATGCTATTGTAGCATTGGCCTGAATTTTGATAATTTAAATATTGTAATTTTTAAAAAAAAATTATGGAATTGAAGGGAATTCGATAATATATATATATATATATTGGATTTGGAGTTATTTTAGAGAAATTGAATTAGAAAAAAGATATATTTGAGTTTGGATATACTTAACTACAGTGAATTAGTAAATGGAGATTTCTAAAAATAAATTATATAAGAGAATTTGTAAATGATATTCTAAAAATATAAAAAAGAGTTAAGGTCAATATTAAAATAGATTGGAAGTATAAAAGGAATTTCTAGGAAATGAATTTATATATATATAATGGAATTTTTGTAAAATAAGATTTATTTTATAAACGGGTAAAACAGAAGGGATTATAAAATTAATAAACGATGTTTATGAATAAAGGAATTCAATATCAGATGACAATTGATAATATAAATTCATAAGGTGAATTTATAGTACAATATGGGAACAGGGTTGAGAAAAATAGTAGAATTTATTTTTGAAATAGGAATGGTTAGGGAATCGACAATGAATCGATATGTCGTGGAATCGAGAGAAAATTATAAATTAAATTTGCTATTAAGATTTTAAAACATATATTTGTCTTAAGAAGTTAAGTTCGTTTAAAGGGGAAACTTTATTATTTAAACTATGAAATTTTAAAAGTTAGTATTGGAATATTTTAGAAAAATGGATTTTCAAATATTTAATATTTATTAAAATAAAAATTCAACTTTTATAATCAGCTTTGTAAATTGATTTGTTTCATTTTAAATGAGTTATTGAAGGTTTATTAAAATGTTTGATATTTTAAATAATAACTTAAAACATATTTTAAAATAAAAATAAAATATTATTCTTTAAGAATGCCATTTTATATATATATGTATGTATGTATGTATGTATGTATGTATGTATGTATGTATGTATATAGTTTGAAATGATCGAAAATTTATTTATAAAATTTTATCGAGCTGTGTAAATAGGTTTATTTTAAAGATGAGGGTTTATAAGAAAAATCCTATAAATGGAATGTTAGAAACTTAAGAAAATTTCCAATGTTGCATGCGATAACTTCGGAAAGAACTTGAAATCATTTAAAGGAGTTATAAATGGTGGGTTGGGATTATAAATAAGTATAATCGATTTGGAAATCGTAAGAAGAATTAATTAAAAATTTCAGAGACCTACGGGAAAAAAGTTATGAAATATTCCAAGTTTAATATTAAAATGATTTTTGGAAAATATACGTATAAATATTTTTCTAAGTATTGGAAGGAAGGATTTGGAAAATATTTTTAGTTGGAAATGATTTGGAATAGAAATGATTTCTATATGTTATAAAATGAAGTTGGAAATATTTCTATGTATTGAAATAGTGGAATATCCTGTTATGAATTCAAGTGTTGAAATTGTTTTCAAATATAGAATATTGAAGAGATTGAATACATATATATGTATATATATATATATATATCTTGGCGAAGATTTTTAGGAATAAATATTTTGGAGATTTACAAAATTGGGCCTAGTGACTGCTTATGGATGTTTTATTGATAGTTAAATCACTGACTAATAATAATTGGCCAATTTCGTTAATCGTTTCAAAGAGACCGTGATCGGATTTAATTATCTGAAAACCACTTCGATCTAGTTTGAATGTTACGATTAAATGCCATGAAGATGACAAAGATGGTGATTTGGTTTGTCTAGACCCAGGAAAATTTGTATGGATGAATGCTATCAGAACATCGTCATTGGAGGTCGATGAGCATTCTAAGAAAAATTGTTTTTGAAAGGTAACGCTTAGCCTCGAACCACATCAACCGGGAATGATTAAAACAGAGGAGATGCAGCAAGGCTAAGTGGGTCGCACATAATTAGGGTATGTAATCACCTTTCTAGATGTCCACGGAAACCAAATTATTATGGATATGGTTGTGCATGGAAGGAACGCTCGATGGTCAGGGTGGAAACACCCGGGGTGATAACATATTCGGTCTATCAAGGTCAGGGGTAGGTCGGTCTTGTGTAGCAGGGGATCCTGGCATGGTCCTCAGTACATTGTACTAGAGGTGTATTGTGATAGGCGGTGCCCCGGTGGCCCAATCATTCATTGGAATCCATTTTCCAATACGAGTTTACGGTTTTTTTTGTAGAACCTAGTATGCTGGAATTTAATGAATGTAACAATTTCAGCTATTTGAATAAGTATTAATAATTTGACCCTACTATAATATCACTGGATTTTCTATAAAATGTTTTGGTCATCGTATGGTGAAAACCCATCCTGTTTATGTGTGACGCAGCCTTATGGGATACTTTTGTTTTTCAGGGGATTTTGATAACTCTAATAATTTAAATTGAGTGTGTTTTCTCACGCTAGTTTTCCAAACTGACTCGAATGTTATTTTTTTATAATGCTTGGGTCAGAGCGAGTATTACAGATTCAGGTTAGGATGCTATGGAGCTCAGGAGACGAGCCAGAGGATTTCTGATGTATATCACGTACTTTTTTATTCCGCTGTGTAGGGACAGATTATTATAACTGCCTAGATTGATGTATTGATTGTTGTACCCTGATGATTATAATTATATAAACTGTTATGGATTCTTTTGTATAAAAATCTGTTATTACATATATATTATATTTTGTTCTGCTGCGATTGTGAGATTCTATGATGATGTTTTCTATTTCTTCTTCTATCTTTTCTTCTTTACCCTAAAGATTCGTATTTCTATTCAATTTGAGTTGAGATGATGTGAAATATTGTCGACTCAAAGGGTTACGGATCTGCGGGCATTTACATTTGGTATCAGAGCCAAAGGTTAAGCGAAAACCTTGGCTCAAGTGGGGATTACTTATTAGAAATAGAGTCAGTAGTACTCTAGAATAAATTTGAGCGTATTAATAGATATGAGCATGTATTTGTTAGTGAATATAAAATGGTTTTATATCGTGTTAACGTATTAGTTGAGTGTATATAAATTCTTATCGAATAGTGGGACGCCACTAAATTGATAAGAGTTTCCAAACACTTGAACGTGATAACTGACACAGTATAGCTTTGAAGCGGGTAAATGAAATAATTTTACACAAATTATATTTTTATATAAAAGAAATATTTTAAAAAAAAATATTATGGTATATTTTGAGTGTTTGGATGATAATATTATAATAAAAACAAGATTATAAAATCTGGAGTTGATTATATATAACCAAATGGAAATTGTATAAGTATGGATTATACAATTAAATTAAAAACTAAGACTTGATTAAAACTAGAGTTTGAAAAATCAAATCCGGAGATTTTTTTTAGAAGTATCTTCCAAAGTATTTTGAAATAAATAATAGTATTATTATTTTGGAGATATTTTTGGATAGAAAAATGTTTTAAATGGATTCTGAAAAATGTTAGTAGCACTGAACTCACTTCTATTGCTGGAAAATAATCTTGGTGATGACTGTGCAGCATCATCAGTATTCATTTCAAGTTTCTAAGTGATGGATTTCTATCGTAATTGATTTGTTCGGATGGGTTGGGAAAACCTGTTTTGTTTTGGAAATTTCGAAGGGAATTTGTTTTGGATAAAAACTAAGGTTGGTTTAAAAATTTAAAAAGAGTGATTTGGAATATTGAGATTCCAAAATGATTTGAAATAAATACCGAGTATTTGAACTTTTAAATCCTTATTAAAGTGTTTAGAAATGTCAGGAAATAAGTGATGAACTTATAAAACTGAGAATGATTTTAAAGAAAAATATGGAAATTGAATTTTGAGATTAAAATTAAAAGTGAAAAGGCTAAAATAGAATTTAATATGGATTAAGTTGAAGGAATTAAATTTAATAAGTTTAGTTGGTTGTGATTCGAATAGAATTAATGAAATAAATTAATGAAATGGTGAATTAACTTACCATAGTTTAAGGAAATCAATAAAAGAGATGATTGGAATAAACAAAATGAAATGAGTAAAATGCAATGAAGATAATTAAATATACGCAGGGAAGAGGAAAATGTGAGTTCAGGATGAAAATAAAACTCGTGTAAGTTAAATAAATTTTATTGGTAAAAGAAAATGGTATGGATGAAATTTAACTTTAGTTCAATTAAATAAAATTTGAATTCGAACAAATAAATTTCCATAGCTTATAGAAATTGAAATTAATTGAATAAAAAAATACACGGGCTATAAATAAATGTAGGTCTTGAGTCAAAAATAAAATAGGAATATACTAGAGTATAGAATTGATGGAAATGAGAAGAAAAAAAGTTGTGTGACTTATAAAATTGAAAATAGGAATAGATATGCCAAAATAAAAGAAGTTGATATTTTGGAAAGGAAATAAAAACCCAAACTTGAATTATAAAAAGTTGAACTCAAGTAAACGGGTTGAAGTGATTTTTGGAATAAAAATCAGATATTGGATTGTAAAGTGGAAATGAACTAATTAGATAATTAATTAGTTAATTAGTAAAGTGCAAATAAATCCAATTTCAATATAAATGAATTAAATATGGTCTTGGATACTATTTTTAATTAATTGAGTTCGGAATTAAAATTGAAGTGGATTGGATGAATGAACTAATTGAATTAATTAGAAACGGAATGCAAATTGAATGAATAAAAATCAAATGAGTAATTTGAATTGAAAATTGTTTACCAGAAAAATGAACTTAAGTAATATAGTTGGAATAGTTAGAAATAAATAAACTAACTTGAGTTAATATTTTAATGGAAGCTTGGCTTAAATAATTTATGAAATGACTATTTAACAAATTAGCATTAAATGGTTCCGGGCTTAATAAAACAGAATTGAATATAATGAATATGGTTATGAGTGGAATATAAATGAATTGATTGAGAATCAATTAGAAATGGAATAGAATTGTATATAAACTGATTTGGAATCAATTTAAAATAATTATAAGAACAAAGAACTATTTTATTAAATTAATAGCGCCAAATTTGCATAGCAAAATTGTTGTTCGACGAAAATGAAAGTAAATAAAATTCTATTGATGAATAGAATGAGAATAAATTGATTTCTAAATCAATTTGTAATGGATATGAGTTGTGTGGTGTTACCCGACCATGTGACCTGGCTATAATGCGATAGCTGTAGGGGTTGTGACCAGAGAACTCAAGTCACGACAGGACGGGAAGTGCGAGTCTTGATATGACTTGACTTGGTCGGCTGTATATGTTGTTCGATATTGGACGTTCCTCCTACCTAGGTCGGCCTGAGCATGTCGGTAAAGATATCCAAGGAGAGGTGGATCGGCATGAATGGCTCGGCAAGGATGTTTTGGCACATAGCGGTTTGGCCTAGGTAGCTCGGTGTAAATGTGGGTCGGCATACATGTGTGTCTCGGCAGATCGGCCTCAGAAAGGTTAGTCATCTAGCTCGGTGCTTAGTGGGTCGACCTCGAAGGGGTTGTTTCAGATGGATCGGCTGCATTGGTTCGGCCTTGGTGGGTCGGTCAAGGTAGACGAAGTAGAAGTGGGTCACCATAGTAGTTAGGTCAGAGTGATGCGACCAGCATTCCTTTGCTTCGACTCAAACCACCACTTGCTTTGAGATATGTGAGAACAAACTTCGAGTCATTGGCGAGAAAACCTGAGATCGACCAAAGAGGGTAGACAACCACCGTTCGGCGTTGAAGGGTTGGTATGCTTGGATCGATGCATAGGAGTTGTTAGCTGTGGGCCGAAGTGTCTCATCATTGGCCTACACAGGGGAACCAGCCTATCTTCGTTTATAAATAGAGAGGCTGGGGTATAGTTGAAGGGGATTTTTTCTAAAACTCCAAAGATAAGCGGCAATTTTTTGTACTTGCTTCTTTTCTATTCAAACTTGCATGCAAGTTGTTTGTTTACAGATTGTATCTGTACTCAAGTAATTGGAAAAGTAATAAAGATCATATTCAAAGTGGACGTAGGCAATTACACCAAACCACTATAAATCCGATGTTTCCTTTTCTGTTGTTCTTTTTGCACTCAATTGTGTTGTTCCTCTGTTTTAATTTACTTTCTTCATTTATCTCTCTACACAACTCTATTCAAGGGCATTAGTGACCTATTTTGGTGCTAAAATTTTGGTGCTTTCACCGAGAACGTGCATTCTCAGGCTATTAGGATCTACTTTGTCGCTACTAGATTGAAGAAATCCCCCTAAGGAGATCTAAGTTCATTTTCAAGAGTTCATAGATTCTATTCAGAGTTTTGACGGATAACTCTAAGATGGGAAGGTCACGTACCAGATCAACCTTCCAAAATATGGATACTTATGAGACCGCCAGCATCCAGCAAGTGGGACCCAGCAATCAACAAGCTAGTCCAGGCGCAGGGACGGCCACCGTCCTAAACCAATCAGAAGTTGTCACCAAGGCAGAGTTCAATGAGCTGATGAGAGAACTCATGGAAAGTAGGAGACGGCTTAACGAGCAGATTCAAGAAAACACCACCTCATGACCCTGATCGCTCAACAGCAGCATCAGAACACTGGTGCAAGCCCGCTTCCTACTCATCATCCGACAGTTTCGCTTCGTTAGTGAGCATCACAGGAGTAGATGACGTAGGATCGAAACGGCACAAACAGGTGCAGTAGAGCAATCCAACAGAAATGGTCCAGGTTCCCTACCTGGAACCTTAGCCCCTCACCTGCACCTGGAAAATCGTACCCAAATTGGAGCGGAAAACATAAGATCTGGAGCACAAGTGGAAGTTAGTCCACCACCTCGCCAGGGCCGTAGCGAAGCAGGTCCTCAGGATGTGCACTTGGAGATCGCCTACCAAGGAGGCACCAGCCGGTATGATTACGCGGATGGATTTTGTCTTGCCACCTCCCATCCTGACACTGGATTTATCAACTATGGTTAGACAACTGATGAGGGAGAATCAGGGCTTGTCCAACGATGATTGGGGCGCATCTAGGAGCCATACTCAGTTCACAGATGTCATCCTATAGGCTGAGTACCCTCGAAGGTTCAATATGCCTAATATTCTAGCTTATGAAGGGAAGAATGATCCTCGACAGCATATAATGAGATACAAATGGATGATGGACTCGGCACGGGCAAATGATGCGACCAAATGTAGATACTTCCTAATAACCTTGTCCGAGATCGCTTCCATGTGGTTCGCCAGACTTCCCTGACAATCGATCTCCAGGTTTGATGAGTTAGCGGTGAAATTTGTTGAGCAGTTTAGGATCCATGCCACTCGCCAAAGGACGCGATGTCTCTATCCAGTGTAATCCAAGCTCCGGGGGATCCGTTAAAGGATTATTTGCAACGGTTTCACGTTTTTGCTACAGAATTTAGCAACCCCGATGACCATGCTATTCCTATGGTCATAATGTGAGGAGTAGAACCGAGCTCAGAGTTTAGTCGATTGGCTGGAAGAAAAACCACCGACTACCTTGGAATGCTTTTATTCAATGGCAAAACAATTCATGAGAAGGGAAGAGGCCAGGTGGTTAAGGTGAAGAAGTGCACCAGGGCCCCGCTAGGAAGTGGTGCAAAGCAACATTGTGGTAAATCAATCTAGCGAAAACTAAGGCAAGGTCCAGGTCAATGTACAAAATAAGCCGGAGCAGTCTAAAGGATCCGGAGGAGGAAATTCCGAAAGAAAGAGAGAAGTTGAAAAATGGAAACCAAGAATCCTAACCTGTGGCGAATACACCCCTCTGAACACATCTCTGGAGAATATTTATTTATCTCAATACGGAAAACTACGCCCGAAAGTATCAACTGAGGAACAAAACAGACTAGGTAGCATTGTCGGTTTCACGAGACATACGGGCAAAATACCGAGGAGTGTAAGCACCTCCATGATGCTATAGAAAAACTGATTCGACAGAAGAAGCTATGACAGTTTTTTAAGAATACGTAGGAAGGCGGATAGGGGACATCCGACCCCAATCGCGGGCAGGCCTTACATCGACTTGAGGAACCCGCTTGGACTGGAGGAAGGTTGGTCATAAACATGATAATCGATGGACCTCATCCAGCAGATAAGATTTGGCAAGAAATTGAATGTTATGCTAGTTTTCTAAAGCATGTGGATTTCTTAGTGCTGCTCAAACACAAAAGACGGGACTCCAGCGAAACAGCAGTGAATGATGACGGGTGATATGGTATTCAGGAGTAGGGATGCCGATCAGGTGAAGGCACCTACCATCGACCCGATGGTCATCTCAGCCACGATTGGGCCGACGCTTGTGAGAAGGATACTGAATGATTGTGGGAATTCTATTAATATTCTCTTCAAAAAGGCATATGACCAGATGAAGATGGAGGCGAAGGATCTAAAACCATCTAAAGCCCGTATTCATGGCTTTAATGGTGCGGCTACTGATGCAATAGGTTTTGCTGAATTGCCAGATGCACTAGGGGAAGGTGAATGCACGAGGGTGCGGATCCTACCGTTCATTGTTTTGGATGTTGATTCCCTATTTAATGTTTTCTGGGCCAACCGACCCTGGCAGAATTTAGGGTAGCTTTGGCCCGTGGTGTTTGACCCTGAAATTTCCAATGGACAGAGGAGTTATTGTAGTGCATGGCTGTAACGACCCGGAAATTTCGATCCGAAATTTCCAGATAGGTAGTGAAAAGAAGAAAGAGAAAGAAGAAGAAACAGAAACTCAAACTCAGAATCTCACAATCGCAGCGGATAAAACATAATATCAAATAAATAATAGTTATACAAGGGAAACTGTACTTGTCAAATTACACTTTATTAAATCAGAGTTACAACAGATTTACAATCACAGAACTGATAAATCTATCTATTTCAGATACTATAATATATTAACATCAGAAGCTCTCCATACATTCCTGCTCTCCAGCTCGCCTCCTGAGCTCCAGGACGTCCTTACCTGAAAATCTGTAATACTCGGTCTGACTCGAGCATTACATCAAAGTAACACTCGGGTCAGGCTGGAAACCAGCGTGAGTAAATCCATCTAGCATGAATTACAAGAGCATATAACATATATATAGCCCGGGGTAACTTATATCAATTTACAACTTCACAAGTTGTTATAGGCATCAATTATTTCACACATCAATTTCTAAATATCTTTACTTAGTTTCAAGGGTCTATATTATTCCATTCTAGCGTTATTGATTTCACATATCAATCCATATGGAATTTTGTAGATTACAAATCGAAGTGGTTTCGGGTATTTATTGATATCCGACTCCGGTCTCTTCAATCCTAATGTTATCTTAACCCAAGTTATCCAATTAAATACAATTCAATCTTAATTATCGGATAACACTTTTACACAGAAAGTCATAATTGATAAATAATCACATTATCACCGTCCATTCAATATATCATATCACAAAGCAATTCATATCAGAGATATCAATCAATTCAAGGCATTTAATCATAATTCAATCATCCATAAACAAGATTTATCACTTTCAAAATTTATTTAATTAATCTCTAATTAAATTAATTACTAATCTTTAATCACTTAAATTACCTTTACTTATCATTAATTAATTACAAACCAATAAATTAACCATCCTTAATTATCCATCTTAATTTATCACCTTTGGCTAATTATCGTTTAATTACAATAAGTAATTAATTCTTAATTAATTATACTAATTAATTAGCCTTCACCCTCCACATTAAATAATCCCTTAATTACTTTTATAAAGTAATTAACAATGAATTATTGCATTTATCCCTAATTATTTTCTCAATTTAATCATCCTATAATTAATTACCTTGATTAATTACCCCTTAATTAATCATACCTCATTAATTAACTAATTCTCGATAAGTTCCCTTAATCTATCAATCCTTGAATTAATTTCCCTAACTAATTAATCCTTAATTACTCAATTAATCTCTAATCACTACTTCGTGGATTTCTAATTACCAATTAATTATTTCCTATTAATGTATTGGTAATTCTAAACTATTTATTAATAGATCCTCAATTATAAATCTTTATTTAATAATAAATCAATTAAATAATAAATCTTAATTACCAATTCTTAATTAATTAATCACAACAATAAGTCACTCCCTTAAATTGATTACAAAAATTAATCGTCTTCCAGTACATTGAATAAATAATCCTTTATTTGATCATATCATTCAATTCAATTTAAATTTGTTTTAAACTCGCTAATGCTTTATTCCGACCTGACTAAATTCTCTTTTGAAACTTATTTACCACACTCAACAACCCAGCATAAGACTTGGGTACAGGTCTGTACAAAGCGCGGAGAACTCGAGACAAAACTGTTTAACAAATTTACCTATGAAGCTTGCAAAGTTAAATTTTCATTTGCATTCCAAATTTTTTTTACTTATCATTTAAAATTTCGGCCCAAAAATTCATGGCCCAACTTCTCTTATCTCCTTCTTCATTTTAAATTTGCAAACTTCAAATTCTTCGGCCCAATCACTTACCTCTTCCTCTCCCCTACCAATGCCACAATATTCTCAGGCGATCGACCGTGCACGAACGTGTGCACGTGCACATGCACCCTGCCCTAAAATTGACGCCGCCTACTATCCATACCGATCACCCATGCTCTCCTGCACCTTAATCAACTGCGTGGAATCCACAATGATCCAAAGATCGAAATCGAGTATCTTCCCTAAAATCAGAACAACGACATTTCCAGTAATCGCTTCAAGGCGCCTCCAAAGATCACCGTTCACCCCCTAATCTTGCCCCGAGCACCACCATTGCATCTTCTTTCTTCCTCTTCTGGACCGCATGCCCTTACCACCGTCAATTTCCTGCAACCCAACCCAAAGCATACAGTTCGTTAAACCCTAATTCTTCCCAAACAACACAATACGCAAATCTAGAACCCACCTTACTATTTTTTCCCTAAGTGCCAATCCCTTCGACCTCCTTAGACCCAAATTTCAGAGCTAGAAACACTGTGGGTTGCCAGAAAAAAACCATCCTTCATTTCCCGTTCAACCTATGTTTTTTACCCAATTATCATCTTAAAAATTTTAAAACCATCACCAAAAATCCTAACTTTCTATCACAAGTCAGATTTCATATGATTAACAAGAAATTATATTAGTTGATTTTCTGGGATGTTTTTATTTCTTACTGTTCATCTTCTTCTTTTGTTTAAACCCAACTCAGAATCTACTTGTAAATATATATACACACACACACACACATATATATATATAATTTTTTATAATTTACGTCATGTTGTAACTAACAACCTTTGTTTATGCTCCATGTTTAAAATGAAACAAGGAAAATGATATTCGAATTTGATCAGGGTTTGAAACCTGGGTAATCATAACAGGGCATTCATTTGTATTCTGACAGGCCCACCATAAAATCATATGTATTGCCTCATGCAATTCATAAAAAAATAAAAAATAAACATACAACTATTTATCATACTTTGTTCCAGAATTTATGCATGCAACAGGATTTTATTCAAACATACCAATATTTCATTAATTCAGCTAGTTGTTTTCAATCATCAGGTTAAAGTAGTTTTGACTTAGGGAAGGATTGGTTCACTCACCTGTTAGAAGTTTTTGAATAAAAGAAATCAGATTTTGATCACATTTAAATTTTACTGGAAAATTTCGAATTCCAGAAGCCTACAAACTTATTTAACTTCCAACTTAAAAAATTAACTTAAGCTTATGTTTTTTTTACAACAAAATTTGTTAAATATCTAAGCATATCATTGACTACATTAAGAGATTGGTGATTTTAAACAAAAATCTGGTCTCTGTACTTTAAACAGAGAAGATTACAGATCCCTTAATACATGCACATAGTTCCATTCATATATACACAATACATTAGCAAGTAATCAAACTTCTTAGATTCATACATTCAGATTTAATATAAAGTTGGGATTTCTCATCTGTGTTGATGCGCAGAGCTTTGAAAAAAACTGGAAGCCTCTAAACTAAATTTTCTTTCAGATTTGTATTTTTGAAAACTTGCAAAACACTTGAAACTAAAGCGTTTGAAACAGAAAACTTTATTCCTTTGATTAGCTTTCAAACTGAAATGCTTCAGGTTTCCTTGACCCAGATTCACTTGCATGCATTTTGAAAACTTGCAAATGCTTAAATTTTTGAAAACAAACTGCAGGCATGCAGTTTTGAAGGATGTTTACATACTTGATTTATAAACAGAGATTGATGTTTGAGTTTGAGGAATAGATGGCAGGCCTGTGAACATTACAGATTGATTTTTCTTTTTTTAGAGGAGATTACAAACTTGTGTTTGATTCTAGAAAATGAATTTGCTAAGGAGTATTTTACAGGTTGAGGAATTTTAGATTTGAAAGTGAAAATTGCACTTGAACTTGAAGAAAATTTCAGATTTGATTTGGGGATTTTCTGATTTTTGAAGAGTAAAGATTGCATTGATATTCTAGTTTCTTTTTAGGAATGAACATAGATTATAAAGAAAAAAGAAAGAAAAAGAAAATGAAGATAATATGGTGTTTATATAGGCTAATTTCAGTTTTTATCAAAATTAAATGAAAATTAAAATAATGTGACACATGTCATTAACTTACATTAGTATGTTAACACTTGTTATCAAAGAGATTTATAACTTAACACATGTCCTAATTTATTTATATTTATCCTAAAAGAATTTTAAAGCTTTTTAAATAAGATTTACTAATTAACCAATATATTTTCTTAATTTATAAATGCTTTTCTAATTAAATTCCTAATTAACAAATTAATTTATAAATTTGTAAATGTAACTCTATTTATCTTAAAATAACACATAAATATTATTGGTTTGAAATTAACAATTTTGTCTAATTTAAATAATTTACTTATATAAACAATCATCATTACTTATTTTTAAAAGAATACTTTGTCAATATTAAGTGATTATATTAAGATATGATCAAATAAATATTTATCCAAACATAAATATTTACGATTAGATTCATTTGTTAAATTTACAATTCAGTATTTCTATTAATTAACCCAATTATTATCAATTACAGATGCCCAGAAATCCGGGTTATCACATTCCTCCCCCCTTTGAATCTTTTCGTCCTCGAAAAGGAACGAACGCAGAATTTATTAAATATTTAAAACTAGTTAAAATATTCTTTGATCATTTTTAAAATAATAGTTTTACAAAAATACTTTTTATAACTCGATGTCTCAACCAGTCCATCCTTGTTCTCACAGAAATTCGGTCATACGTTGATCAGGCGTAAGACTGAAAATTTATAAGTACTTGGCAGACTCGTTTTCAACATCCAGTGAAAATACTTTGAAAATAATATTTATTGAAAATATAGAAAATAGTTTTTGAAAATAGAGGATATATCTTTGGTGAGAATGCTTTGGAAATCATCACTGCCGTCCGTTGCCACAGTTACATCCAGGGTTAGGTTGCCGTCGCAGCAAAAGTCCATGTAACTGCAGGCTCTCAGCGGCCTCTCGATTACGCCATGGATCCCACACAACAGATCACAGTTACACCCAGGGCTATGTTGCCATCGCAGCAAAAGTCCATGTAACTGCAGGCTCTCAGCGGCCTCTGATTTTCGCTGTCGAAATGAAACATCTCCACTCCTACATAGGTCGCAGTCTGCCGATATAAAATTAAACGCAGACTGTTGGCTCTCAGCGGCACACACAACTTTCGCTATAGTATACTCTACTTATAATCCCCAGGAACTAGTTTTGTCCAGACTCCTCCCAGGATCAACTTTAGAACCCCCCTTGGGGCTCAAGGCAGCACCACCCGGTGGTACTCCTGAGAAGTTCATTTCAAGGAAGCGCCTTTTTCCCAGAGCCATCATCAAAACATTTTATACTATACATATATAGTATCTTTAAATCATATACCTAGTATGATCTCATACAAAGCTCCTTTACACAAAATCGATTATCCCAAAATCGATAATTCTCAAACTAGGCTTTCCAAATAAAATATTGATTTTACCCAAAAATCAAAAGCCCTTCCAAATCCAAAGGTTCCCAAAACCTTTTCCAAAATCCTCATGAGATCCTTTATATATATACAGATATATATAATTTTTAAAACTTTGGATCATTTCAAACTTGTATAAAACTCCTTTTATACTTCAAATATTTTCAAAAACCTTTTTCTTCTGGCAAAAGATTCATCAAGGGGAGTATCATTTTATAAAGCAAAGATATTTAACTTCGTTTACTCAAAATCAAATATTCAAATTTGATTACTTCTTTCAATATAAATTTCATTCAAATCCATACGATGTACACATATGATCTGTACGCTATACCAATCTGATCGCTCACTCGATCACACAATTTCACTTCCGAACTAGTATCGTCCACCCGACTTCCTAGTGCGGACTCAGATCTGATTTCTTGATCAGAAACCGTCATTCTCCTTGCATAGTCATAACTATGATAGAGAATATCTAGAACCAATCAACAATCCATATCCAGGTTCGCCTTCAAAAATCGAGTGGAAAATTCCAACATCGATATAACTATCTCGAAATTCTGTGCTCGAATCTGGATCAAATCATTATGCGAACAAAATAACATACGTACATCCTACGTATTTATCTTTATTGGTTATTAGCCAAATCAATTCCATTTCTATTCACATTCACTTTGATTTTCATTCACTTACTCCCAATTGCTTCAAACCATTTGGATTATCACCTCTATTCTTATCTCGATTGGGTTTTTAACCATTAACAGTTTGAACTCCGACCAGTTTATTTAGAAAATAGCTTGAAAAGTTAGAAATAGATAAGTATTTGAATAATAATTACTAGTTTGTAAAATAGCTGCAGTAATTGTAAAATAATTGGGAAATAGTTAAATAGTCATAGAAATTTTAAATAATTGCAAAATAGCTATAAAATAGTAATTAGTAGTTGAAAATAGTAATTAGTTTATAAAATAGTTAGAAAATTGTTAAACAGTTTCAAAAATAATTGTAAAACAAGTATAAGATAGTTTGGCTTTTAAAAGAAAAGTTGTATATATAATAAATAGCTTAGAAAATAGGTTTTTATATTAAAACAATTCATATTAAAAATAGTCCAGAGTCAAAACTGCCCACTTCCTAATCTCTATTTTCATCAATTCAATTTAAATTTCCACTTCCATTTAAATTGACCCAATTCCAATTTCAAATAACTTCAATTTACATCGAAATTGATTCAATCCCAATTCAAGTTGAATTAACCTCAGTTTCTTTCCAAATTTATCTTTATTCAACCTTGATCTCAAATGTAACGACCCCACTTCCTACGCCCAGGAAGTAGCATCGTTAATAAGAAAGAAAGAGGTGAGAAAATAGAAAAGATAGAGAAGAAAGAATAACAACATCAGAATCTCACAGCGGAACGAATAAAATATATTAATCACATAAGTATTTACATAATATATAACATCAATCAGAGTGATACATATAGAACATCACATACTAGATAGTTATACACACCTCTCTAGTTAATACAACTCAACACACAATACATCACAGAGATACCACACAGCGGAACTAAATATATCTAAAACGCTGAAGCCTCCTGCTCCATTGCTCCTCCAGAATTCGTCAAAGCTAAACCTGAATCCCTTGGCTACCCTTAAAAATTTGGGTACCCGAGAGTTTATGAAAAACAAAATATGAACTTCGGGTCAGACATGGGTCTGGTATGAGTAACAGGTTAAAGTTGCTTAATTTTGAAAAATCCTTTGAAAACAAAAGGTATCACGTAAGACTTCCCACACATAAACATGGAAAAGTTTTTACCTTACGCTAACCAAAACATTTGATAGGAAATCCAGTGATATTATAATAGGTCTAGGGTTTTCAAGTAAATAGAAAATAGCCGAAATTGTTACATGATTAAATTCCAGCTACTAGCCACAAAAGTGGGTAATACAATCAAAACCGTTGGCACTTATTGGATTGTGGATTCCATACAATGGCAGGGCTACTGGGGTACCGCCCGTCACAGTACGTGGCCTAGATCAACGTACCGAGGATTACTCCCTTCATCCCCTGCAACACAAGGCCGGAACCATTCCTTACTGAACAGTCCCGAACAAGATAAACCCCGCAGTTGGCTGCAGACCAACCGCCCACTAAGCCGAATAAAAAGGGACATCTAGACAGGGGAATATCCTTGTCCTGCTTGGGCATGACCCACCTAACCTTGCTGCACCTCCCCTGTTTTAGCCATTCCCGGTTGATGAGGCTTGAGGTTACGATTACCTTTATAGAACATATTTCTTAGAATGCTCATCGTCCGCCTGACGATGTGTTGAAAACATTCAATCCATACAAGTTCGTTCCGGGTTCGAACGAAACCGAAGGCATCATCTCGTTACACTCATTTTGGAATCACCCTCAGAGTTAACGACGATAATCCTTGCATTCAGAACCTTCATCTTCACTTCATATTTACGACCTATCGTAATTTGGAAACGATGTGGTTTTCGGATATACCTAATGCGGAAAACCCGATCCCGGTCTCATCGAAATCCAAAGCGTGTCTTTTAGGGACAAGTTGTCTATTTAGTCTTAACAGTGAATTCAATATTATCAATGTATAGATAGACAATTCACATCTCATAATAGATAATACATCATCATCATAAACAGATAACTAAAATCATCATCCAAACAGATAATTAAACATTATCATACTTAAAACATACATCCATATCACATAGACATCATCCAACTCATTTCTGAGATCACAATCAAACAATGAAATATCAACATCATCCATCAGCATGATTTATGAATCACAATCTATAATTAATTTAAAATGAATTAAATTAACTACTTCCATTTTAATTAATTTAAAATAAGTTAATTTAATTACT
Organism: Allium cepa; assembly: GCA_030765085.1. Lineage (NCBI taxonomy): Eukaryota > Viridiplantae > Streptophyta > Magnoliopsida > Asparagales > Amaryllidaceae > Allium > Allium cepa. The sequence goes on along the minus strand of CM060941.1, from coordinate 950,550,889 downwards.
CATTCCATAAATCCTGCTCTCACAATCATTAATTAATTATAAATCAAATTAATTTATCATTCTCTAATTACAAGGATAATTAGTCTTTAATAAATTCCTCAAATGAATTATTCTAAATCATTTATAGCAGATTAACATTTAATTACATACCCATTAATTATTCCTTAATTTACAATTCTTAATTACATCATTAATTATATTAATTAATGATCTTCAATTTATATTCAATTACTTATCTAAAATAATTGAGTGATTAATCTTTACTTAAACACAATTATTAATCACCCCTTGATTAATAACAAACCAGTAATTAACTACTCTCAATTACTTATTAACAAATTAACCATTCCATGATTAATTATTCCCATAAATTAATCCTTTGATTAATTACAAAAGAAATTACTCACATTACTTTACTTACAGATCATCTTGTATTAACTTCATCAAGTAATGATCATCCAATTACTATTCTGAGTAATTATGCTCCATTAATTACATTTATATTGATTTATTTCCATTTAATTATCTTGTTGATTTATTATTCTCAAATAAATCAATTTCTCTCATTTCCATCATTAATTATATTAATTAATGATTTCTAATTTCATTTTCATTTGTTAATTATATTTATAATACACACCTTCAAAACACAAATATTAATCCTCTTGATTAATATATTCAGTAATTAATCATTCATAAACAATTACTTCTCAATAATAAGCTTAATTAATCTCTTGATTAATTTTTAAGTAATGATATTCTCAATTACTTCCATTAACAACATCACCCAATTTTATTACATCCCGTAATTATCCTTCAACTACTTTTCTAAGTAATTTAATTCCAAAATATCAGTTAATTAAACTAAATTAATTAACTCAAATTAATTTACACAATTAATAAGTAATTAATTTCTTAATTACTTTTCAATGAATAATTCATTTAAATTATTGAATTAATTAATCTAATTAATTTATTACAAAATCAATCATATTATTTAATTATAACATAATCGGGTTAATGAACTTCATTAATAATTATTTAATTATTTCCTTCTAATATAATCAACTTATATTAATTATTAATTATAAGTTAATTAACCATTATTAATTTAAAAATCTAATCTATAATTCTAAATCACATATTAGTTAATTACTTTATTAATTAACTTTAATTACTACTTTTACACTATAATTACTAGTTTAATTAATTTCAATCATTGATTATTCTTACTTAACCAACATTAACCTAAGTTGTAAATTCTGGCATATAAACTCTAAGTCTCCATTACTTAAAGTAGATTATCTTATTATTGATTAATTTCACTTTCAATATGTATGAAACATTGGTTTCAAATTACTTCTTAAACAAATTCTAATTTTTTCCTTAATAAAGTTTTAAAACTAAATTTCAAACCCTTCTTAAACTCACATGTTTAAAAGCATATTTAATATCTAAAACTTATCAATTTAAATCATAAAACTTTACTTTTATTTCTTATCTAGAAATTTAAGTTCTAATTTCAATTTGGTTATTATCTTTGTTTAAATCTTCCTTAACAATATATATATTTCATTATTGATTTCAATTCATTCAAATATTTAGCACTTTTTAAATTAATAAAATAATTTAGATTATGAAACTTAATTACTTACAACTATATTTCAAAACTATCTTAAATTCACCATTTAAACTTGTTTAAAACTGGGTTTGACTTTGTTTTTAAATTTAAAACAAAGGTTTTAAAAAAAAAACTGTTGAAACCTGTTAAAACAGTTTCAGGTTTACAACCTGTACACTAAAACCCGAGCACCCCCTAGTTTTGCTTCGAGTAATATGCGGGTTTCCCCGAGTAAAAACTCAAGCTGCTTCGAGTTTTTCCCCCTTGCACATATCTTTTCCTCCTTCCTGTCTTCCCAATTGAAACAAGATCAATCCCAACAAAAACAGCGCGCAGAGCTCGTGTCGACCCCGAAGTAACCCACGTTCGAACTCCTGTACTTCTTCTTCCCCAACTACCCACACAACCCAGTCCATCAACGTGCCTATGCACGTGCACCATCCCTCTGGCCATCGTCGGCCATCCACTACAACTGCTTCCCATCGGCGATCACCTCCATATGTCGTCACGACCATCCAAACCCACTGCAGCACCTCGTATCAAAATCGAGTTGCCTGGAGCACAACAGTTTTACCACTCGACCCTGAATACCTCGCCGCACACCAAACTCCGACCACCGGAGCACACCCACTTCCGGCTACAGCTCCAACTACCTTCCCTCTACCTATTCCCAAGTCCACGCAACACTCGAACCTCTGAACAACCCGCGGCGATCAGAACTTCCAAACACAGTGAAAATTAGGTTTAAAAATTTGAAACCCATGCCGATGCTTCCACCACCATTTTCTCATCCATCCCCTATTTTTCCCAACTCCACGGCACAGTCCTCTACCTCCAGACCGAAGCTCAACCCCCCATATCCACTTGATCGACCATGGAAACACTAAATACCCAAAACATTTAAAACAATAACTGCTCTCCTAAAACACCACTAAAAATTATGATTTATCCTTTAAAAATCAAGTTATAGTTCACTGATTTACTTTGTGTACCTGAATTTGTAAATTTAGCAATTCGAAATTTGACAAATTTGTAGTTTAGTTCAGTTTTTCTTAATTTCCAGAGATGTTGTTAAACTGTTTAGGCTTGAATAAATTTTTAAACTTTATTTACCTAGTAACAGACAACTTTTGTTTTAATACTAAATTTAAATATCGAGTAAATCAATTGTAAATGATTATTTAAATCAAAATCTATGTTTAAAACACAAAACAGAGAACATATGTGATTAACAGCCTCCACACAAATGTTATTCATTATTCACAGAATATCCATATGTATAAAGATACAAACATAAGCATTCATCTATATAAACAACAATCTTATACTTTAAATTTATTAAAAAGTTGTTGTTACTCACCTGAAACAGAAAAGAACAGAGCCTACGAATTTAAACAGATCCTTACACTTGAAACCTTAAACAACTGAAAATCCTTTCTGGTTGATCCACTGTTTTGCTAAGTTGTTGTTTAAACTGAAGCTTTGTTTGTTTGAGTTTGAAATGAAGTTTACCTTTTTTTTTCCTTTCAGTTCGAATTGAAGAAAAATGAAACTGATTTATAGAAAGAAAAGAGACAGGGAAAATATGCAGACATGCTTATTATTATGTTTCAAAAATCTGAGACAAATATTTGTACAATATAACACTAAAATCTTGTTTGTACAGTTTTTCAAACTAGAGATATTTATTCAAATGGTAGGCTGATATAAATGCTTAGTGTACTAAAAGATTTTTTTACATTAATTAGTTTTTGTTTGTTAGCTTAAGATATTTAATGATGTCTTCCTAAGCAAGCTTCACATATGCAGTTGTTTATTTTCTTTGTTACTGTCTATATTTTATTTTTATCTTGCTTTCCAGATAACATTTAAACTGATATGAAGGTAAGTTAATATATACTTACATTTGCAGTTTATAACATCATGATGTTTGTACAACAAAACAGAGATATTTGTTGTATGCCAGAAAGATTTTTCATTGATTACTTTATTTAATTTGGCCTGCACACATTTTTGACCTCAATGCTTTAAGTCAGTTTCCTACTAGAAAATTCCCTTGTTACTGTCATTTGCTTCTAGATGTTCTTCTTTTGTTCTTGATGCTTAAACATATTCATATATTTATACTACAGTTTGGTCATGTTGGTTTTACACTTTGAAAATTCTTTGTTTCCAGTTTTATTGTTGTCTTATGTTTAGTTGTGTTATTTACTTGTTATTATATTTCTGAAATGTATGTGTGTGAGGACCCGCAAATCCGTACTCCTTGAATATACACTAATCTCCATAGATTAACTCAAGATGAACAGAAATACGAATTCTCAATGTTTAAGAAAAAGAAAAGAAAGAAGAAGAGAGAAAAAGATAGAAAAGATAGAGAAAAGAAAATAGAAAATAGAACGGAACAGAACACAACACAACAATATCAGAATCTCACAATTCGCAGCGGAACAACATATAATAATAAATGAATAATCTTTAAACAAAGAACTATATCAGTTATTACATTTTATACATTACATTACATCATCATCAGAGTGTACAACAACAAACAACATCAAACAGCGGAAAAGAAATACTATATACTAATAATATGCCATGCCATCCAGCTTGCCTCCATCATCTCTTGAATATCTTGATAAACCTTAACTCTTGACTGCCCGTGTAGAAATTGGTGGGCACCCAGAGTTTAGGAAGGAAAACAATAAACTCCGAGTCAGTCATATGACTGGTGTGAGAACTCAAAACAGTTTATTTATCTTTAAACATAAAAATAGAGGAATATTTTTAAAGTCAATTCGCAATGCTTTTAAAAATGAGACTACCATAAGGCCTCCCGCACGCACACACAATGCAAACGCAGAATCGGAGGAGATTTCTCCTTATGATAGTCAAAGATGCTTGATATGCATTAAAAAGAACATTTGATATTATTACTAGTGTATAGTGTAGAGAAAATTCATTTCGAAAATAAAGATATAAATCTTAGCCGACATAGACATTTCGAACTATGCCTACTATAGCTACCATCCAAACAGTGGGGCGCCACCATAAGTAGATGGCAAGTAATACAACTAATACCGTACAAGGCTCGTATTTGAAGAATGGATTTTCCAACAAATGGTCAGGCCAAGGAACTTCCCATTGCCACATGGAAACGCCTCTGGAAGGACGCCCCGAGAACCAAACCGTTCTCTGCTAAACAAGGCCGGGAACCCCTTTTCCCAAGGGATATAACAAACCCTCAGATATGCCACCCCCGGTCCTTTGGGACCTTTAAACGAGAGCTCTCTAACCAACATCACACCATAATAATAAGTGTTTCAACATGAGTAAGTATCTAGGCTCCATACCATGATACTACCCTTTTCCAGAAGGAATAGTCATACCCTAGGGACGCTACCCCTGAAAACCTTGCCGCACAATTCCTGTTTCGGCCATTACCGGTTTGTGAGGCTCGACGAAGTCTCGTCCACAAAAACATACTTTATACAAAAGCCATGCTTTGGGTCAACAAATGATCATAGAAATGATCACCAAGATAGACGATCAAACAAATGATCCTATCACAAATAATCAACACAATGATCATTTCACAGCAACACTCAGCATGTCACATTACCAAATTGGGAATATATCGCTGATAACCTTCAACTACATAACCTCTGAGCTCGTACGTCTCAGAGAAGGGTGTTAAGCTAAGAGAATAAATTCTCCGCCACCAACAGAAATATATTTGAAAGAAATCGGCTTTATATCTCAATTTGTAATGTCAGACATACAATCCATACAAGTCTGTTCTGGGCTCGAACAGAACCGAAGGCACTTACAAAGAAGTCCTTGCAATCCGGATATCCACAATCCTGATCGAATTTTCCATCACTTAGGGAGTCTCTATACCGTTGCAACTCAGTGCAGAGACAATCGATAGGTCATCCTATCGCTCTCGCAAATACCCGGTCTTCAACACTGGTCATCAATGCTATCCATTACGTTGTATCACTATTCGGAATGGGTAATCCGAATAACGAGCGCAATAATTTAAAAATAAGTGTAGCATTCAAATTCAACAAATCCCAACAAATACCTTTCAAAGGTAAATATTGATAGTCGGTTATTGAACTATCAATGGATATGCACAACATCACCAGATTCCAAATAATTTTCCAAATTATTTATTTCCCAAAGATATCTTTACAAGATATATAATTTTCACACTTCAAAAATAAATCCATATTTATTTTTAAACAAATTCCCCTTTTTATAAATTCCTTAGTGAATTTATATTTCACAATATCTATGAATATACGATTTCATTTATTCAATTTCAATTTATCTTCAAAAAGGTAAATTCTCAAAATATTCACTTTATATTGGAAAACATTTCCATACTTACTTAATAAGTAATTCTCAATCCATTTATTTTCAACACTTGGAAAATATTCAATATACTTAAATCGAGATTAAGTATATATTTCATTCTTTAAGGAAATCATTCTCTTAAACATATTTATTTGGGCCAAAACGAATGTTGCGTAAAACGTCGTTACGACAACCCAAAATCACTAGTATAGGGATTCGAAACTAAAATAGATATATAAATCTCAATACTATACAAAACATTTCCTTTCGGAAATCATTTACTATAACAACAGTGTTATAGTCCACCATTTCCTTCTATTTCTCGAAAACATCTATTTCAACAATAAATGTTGAAATCTATGGTTTTGAATCTCAACATATTTTAAAACATCGTTAGATCGTTTTAATTCTATTTAAAACATCACATTCAAAACAATTTCTTTAACATATTATTCACTATTCAAAAACGTGAATATACTACGTTAACGAATTTCATCATTTCTATACATTTTATTTCAAAGGATTATTCACAGTCAAAAACGTGAATATAACTCCATTAATAGGTTTCAACAATTTACTTCTTAAAATAAGCCGTTTGCGAATTTATAAAACAACGTTTATAAATTCCTTTTCTATTTATTTTATAACAACTTCCTTTTATAAACCTCCTTTATTAACCTATTCACTTTATAACTCAATTATATAACAAAAGTTCATATTATAAGTTAAATGCTTATAAAACGATTATTTTACAAAATCGTTCCTTTAAACTTCATAATTATAAATCTTATAACTTATAAGATTCAATTATTTATCCAAAACCATTCTTTTAATAATTTTGCAAATTTTATAAACCTACTGCTTATAAAATTCCTTTTTATAACTTTACCGTTTATAATTCTATAAATTTCATTCATTTATGAAATTCATTCACAATTCATTCTAACACTTATAAAAACTTGTTTTATAATTCAAAATATTTTAATTTATAAATATCAATTTTATAAATCTTTTAATATAAATCAATTTATATTATTCTTTTAAAAATGACTTTAAACTCCTTTATAATTTCACCATTCTCTTGATTTATAAAATAATCAAATTTTATAAATCCTATTTTTAAACTTTTTATCATAAATTCAAAAATCCCAATTTAACTATTTTATAAAATCATTAACCCCATATTTCAAAAATCAACCTTTAACTATATTTCTCAAAAATATAATTTTTATAACATTAAAAATTATATCGTTTATTTATTTAAAATGGATCAATTCCAAACATATAGTATATTTTCAAAAATCACTTTAAAAATCATTTTAAAGTTCCAAAATTTGGTCCAATGATGCTACACACCAAATAGTCAATCACGACAACAACGACATCATATATCGAAATGATAATCCATCAAATATCAAAATATCTGAAATCAAATAAATACTGCTGAGGAATCCAGTTGGATCCCTCCAACCTGTTTTCCTGCATCCATAAACATTAGCACAATACCAATTCCGCTCCAGTACGGAATTATCGCGGTATATGGGATTTAAAATATTATCCGCTTAATAGACGACGCAATAGGGTCTCATCCGCTAAAAAATGCGGGAAATCAATAACTGCAATATATACATATGCCAATATATATATATATATATTGCTATTATATATAATACCAATTTCACTGTTTATGAAATATTCGCGGTATATGTTTCTAATAAATAACATCCGCTTACTAACGGCGCATAATGTCTATTTTATCAATCAATAGATAACAATCATCATTCAAACATGCATTCAAATATTTTAAATCTAACTATTTAAAATAAAATCGAAACTGATTCGATTGAGTGAGAAGTTCTCACCTTGATTCCAATTTCGTTTTAGCGATTTATTTCGAATAAAATTAAACGCGCGTTTAATTTTACCCAAAATTTTCACTAACTCCAAACGACTCCAATCCAATTGCATCGCGTAGTGCTCGTCCATACGATTCCAACGCAACTGGTTTCGCGCGTTTTCAACCTCGTATGAAAAAGTTATGAATTTTCTAAGATTACACGATTTTATACTTAATAAATTTACAACTTTTTATAATATTTTACCCTACAATTGATCACTGCCGTTAATTTTCCATCCCCCAACATCACAGCCGTGCGCTCCATCTTCCCCACTCACGTTCTCCATCTACAGATAAACACGCACATACAAACCCATTTTGCACGAAACAAGGGTTCCACTTTGCAATCTCATCGCTCGACGAAACTTCATCAAACCACCTCCATATTGAAGCCCATTGCAAGAGCTATCTTCGGCTGGAACATGGGTGAGCCCGGCCCCCCCTACAGCCTCGAAATGCGTGCCGAACTACACGCGTTTGAACTCAGTTTGCCATTGATTCGTTCGACTTCAAGCGATCCTAGCCGTTGGATTTGTAGAGCTCGCGGAGCTCTACAACATTGCAGTTGAAAAATTCGCGTAATAACTTGTAGATTGGAAGAAATCGGGGAGGAAAGGGTTGACATTTTCGACCATGGATGTTAGAACTGGCGGCTAGAAGAAGGTGAAACCCTAATTTTTTTTTGTGAATTTATGGTCTATTTATAGGAAATTTCGAACACTATTCATCCGGGTTTTCCGAACTCCGATTTACGCACCGTAACCAGCGTTTCTAGGGTTTACCCCGCGTTCCGGACACAATGGAACAGGTTTCGGAAGCTAATTCGGACATCTGTGTGAGTTATGACAATAAACGTTCAATTTAAATTAAATCGATTTAAACGATTTTCTAGGCGTTTTAATTTGTACCGGACAAACGGTAAATCCGATTGACACGAAATTTGAAACCATACAATAATATCACATTACGGATCCGATGAAACTGGTTTCGTCGAAATCCGAGATAGTTTGAAAAATGGCTATTTCAACTCGCTAAATTAATATTAAAACAATTTCGATGCGTTTCAAGCTGCCACGATCAAACGATAACTTCGACTGCTACGAAAATTGAAATCCGGTAATAACAAACTATTACGGATCCAATGGAACTAGTTTCGTCCAATTCTGAGACTGTTCGAAAATTGGCAATTTTCACTAGTCGATTAAATATTAAAATATTCAAATTTTACAAATTAACTTTTAATTCGATTTTAAAAGTTCTAAAATATCGTTCTAACTTCAATATGATAAAATAAAATTTTACAAATCATTTTCAATCATATTTAACCCAAATTTCAATTAATTCCATAATTTCACATATTAAATTATTGATTTAATTATTCAATTAAATCCAACTAGTCAAAATAAAATTTATTTGACTTATAAATTTCACTCATTAATATTTAAAATTAATTAAATATGCAAATTTTAAATAACTAAAATTCTGGGTCGTTACAATCTTCCCCCCTTAAAAGAATTTCGTCCTCGAAATTAACAAGTAAGAAAAGTTATAGAATCTATTAATTTTCCATAAATCCATAGTTAAACTTCTTACAATACTTTACTAAGTTTTCAAATCATACTTAGTTATCTTTTCAAAAACAACTACTATAGTTTAACTTTCAATTCCAAATCAAAGTTATAGTTTTCAAAATTTTCCAATTTTCTCAAATTTTTTCTAACGCCTTAAATTTTCGAAAAAATTCGCCATAGTCTCCTTTGCGCGGCTCAATCCGAAAAAAAAATGACAGTATATATATCACAAATATACATCTCATCAAGTAATGAGGCATCCCGAAGGGAAAAAAGTATAAAAGTACGGTATGTAATCCGAGATATGTACCTTATATTTTATTAGCAAGCATATACGGCTAATATAGCGCGAAAGCGAGCTCCAAATGCGAAGCAAACGCGATCCGCACCTACTAAACACTCAACAAACAACATGAGAATCATGCATATAGACAATAGTATTAATATACAACATATAGCAACATAATAACTATATATGTCAACATATCAAATGCAGTAAAAGCAACAAATGCAAACATCAACCAACTATCATCCAACTAACATTCAACAAATTCATAACCAATAAATATTCATTCATATTCTCATTAATATTCAATGAAATGGTTTTCAATTTAATCACATTTATTCATTTACATTGTATTTTACTAACATTCATTTTCAATTAGTTTATATTCACTAATTCATATTCAAGTTGGTTTACTTTCAATTCAAATTCAATTCTACTCAAGATTCATTTAACTTCCAATTGGATTTCAATTACTTTAGCTTCCAATTTCATTAACTCAATTCCATTAATACTTAATGAATTATATACAATCAACTAACAATCATATAACAATCAATGTATATTAATTACAACCAAATTCCTTTGCTTATATTCATTCAATTTGGTTTAATTAAATTGATTTTCATTCAATTTTTCAACTTCTAATAACATTAGATTTTAATGAATTAACACTTATATCCATTATTTCATACCAATTTTATTTATATTCAATTGATTCATTCAATTCAATTATAAAATTTGAATTTCATTTCATAACTCAAGTTCATATTCTTAATGACTCCACTTCATTAATTTACTTCGATACCAATATCAACTTCATTCAACATCTCTTAATTTATATTCCATTTTACAAACATCACTTGTTTTCACTTAACTTAAATTCCAACTTATAAATAAATTCAGATTTCAATTTTAAAGTAAATTTCCATTTAACTTTAAATTCATTTTTATTTCAACTCATTTTTATAAATATATTCATATAGTTTCACTTCTTATATATATATATAAGTTTATTTCACAATTGTAAATCACATTAATAATTCTGAAAAATCATTTCTTTATATATAAAATATACTCAAGTAAAATTATTTCATTTACCCAATTTAAAACAATACTGTGTCGAATTGTTTTATTTAAGTATTTAGAAACCCCTTCGGCATAGTTGTCGAGACCACACTGACGAAGGTTCATATGCCACTCAACAAACCAATCATCACAATATAAAACAATTTCATATTCACTAACAAATACGCTCTCATAGCTATTATTACACTCAAACTCATTCTAGAGTACTACTGACTCTATCTCTAATGAGTAATACCCAACAGAACCATGGTTGTCGCTTAACCATATGCTCTGATACCACCTGTAACGTCCCGAAAATTTTCGACTTTCGAAAATTCAACATCGATACTCACTTTATCGACTGCCGAGAAATCGAAGGCCGGAAACCCGAAATGTTATGGTTTAAGAAAAGGAAAGAGGTAGAAGAAGAGAGAAAAAGATAGAAAAGATAGAGAAAAGAAAATAGAAAATAGAACGGAACAGAACGGAACAGAACACAACACAACAATATCAGAATCTCACAATTCGCAGCGGAACAACATATAATAATAAATGAATAATCTTTAAACAAAGAACTATATCAGTTACTACATTTTATACATTACATTACATCATCATCAGAGTGTACAACAACAAACAACATCAAACAGCGGAAAAGAAATACTATATACTAATAATACGCCATGCCATCCAGCTTGCCTCCATCATCTCCTGAATATCCTGATAAACCTTAACTCTTGACTGCCCGTGTAGAAATTGGTGGGCACCCAGAGTTTAGGAAGGAAAACAATAAACTCCGAGTCAGTCATGTGACTGGTGTGAGAACTCAAAACAGTTTATTTATCTTTAAAAATAAAAATAGAGGAATATTTTTAAAGTCAATTCGCAATGCTTTTAAAAATGAGACTACCATAAGGCCTCCCGCACGCACACACAATGCAAACGCAGAATCGGAGGAGATTTCTCCTTATGATAGTCAAAGATGCTTGATACGCATTAAAAAGAACATTTGATATTATTACTAGTGCATAGTGTAGAGAAAATTCATTTCGAAAATAAAGATATAAATCTTAGCCGACATAGACATTTCGAACTATGCCTACTATAGCTACCATCCAAACAGTGGGGCGCCACTATAAGTAGATGGCAGGTAATACAACTAATACCGTACAAGGCTCGTATTTGAAGAATGGATTTTCCAACAAATGGTCAGGCCAAGGAACTTCCCATTGCCACATGGAAACGCCTCTGGAAGGACGCCCCGAGAACCAAACCGTTCTCTGCTAAACAAGGCCGGGAACCCCTTTTCCCAAGGGATATTACAAACCCTCAGATATGCCACCCCCGGTCCTTTGGGACCTTTAAACAAGAGCTCTCTAACCAACATCACACCATAATAATAAGTGTTTCAACATGAGTAAGTATCTGGGCTCCATACCATGATACTACCCTTTTCCAGAAGGAATAGTCATACCCTAGGGACGCTATCCCTGAAAACCTTGCCGCACAATTCCTGTTTCGACCATTACCGGTTTGTGAGGCTCGACGAAGTCTCGTCCACAAAAACATACTTTATACAAAATCCATGCTTTGGGTCAACAAATGATCATAGAAATGATCACCAAGATAGACGATCAAACAAATGATCCTATTACAAATAATCAACACAATGATCATTTCACAGCAACACTCAGCATGTCACATTACCAAATTGGGAATATATCGCTGATAACCTTCAACTACATAACCTCTGAGCTCGTACGTCTCAGAGAAGGGTGTTAAGCTAAGAGAATAAATTCTCCGCCACCAACAGAAATATATTTGAAAGAAATCGGCTTTATATCTCAATTTGTAATGTCAGACATACAATCCATACAAGTCTGTTCTGGGCTCGAACAGAACCGAAGGCACTTACAAAGAAGTCCTTGCAATCCGGATATCCACAATCCTGATTGGATTTTCTATCACTTAGGGAGTCTCTATACCGTTGCAACTCAGTGCAGAGACAATCGATAGGTCATCCTATCGCTCTTGCAAATACCCGGTCTTCAACACCAGTCATCAATGCTATCCATTACGTCGTATCACTATTCGGAATGGGTAATCCGAATAACGAGCGCAATAATTTAAAAATAAGTGTAGCATTCAAATTCAACAAATCCCAACAAATACCATTCAAAGGTAAATATTGATAGTCGGTTATTGAACTATCAATGGATATGCACAACATCACCAGATTCCAAATAATTTTCCAAATTATTTATTTCCCAAAGATATCTTTACAAGATATATAATTTTCACACTTCAAAAATAAATCCATATTTATTTTTAAACAAATTCCCCTTTTTATAAATTCCTTAGTGAATTTATATTTCACAATATCTATGAATATACGATTTCATTTATTCAATTTCAATTTATCTTCAAAAAGGTAAATTCTCAAAATATTCACTTTATATTGGAAAACATTTCCATACTTACTTAATAAGTAATTCTCAATCCATTTATTTTCAACACTTGGAAAATATTCAATATACTTAAATCGAGATTAAGTATATATTTCATTCTTTAAAGAAATCATTCTCTTAAACATATTTATTTGGGCCAAAACGAATGTTGCGTAAAACATCGTTACGACAACCCAAAATCACTAGTATAGGGATTCGAAACTAAAATAGATATATAAATCTCAATACTATGCAAAACATTTCCTTTCGAAAATCATTTACTATAACAACAGTGTTATAGTCCACCATTTCCTTCTATTTCTCGAAAACATCTATTTCAACAATAAATGTTGAAATCTATGGTTTTGAATCTCAACACATTTTAAAACATCGTTAGATCGTTTTAATTCTATTTAAAACATCACATTCAAAACAATTTCTTTAACATATTATTCACTATTCAAAAACGTGAATATACTACGTTAACGAATTTCATCATTTCTATACATTTTATTTCAAAGGATTATTCACAGTCAAATACGTGAATATAACTCCATTAATAGGTTTCAACAATTTACTTCTTAAGATAAGCCGTTTGCGAATTTATAAAACAACGTTTATAAATTCCTTTTCTATTTATTTTATAACAACTTCCTTTTATAAACCTCCTTTATTAACCTATTCACTTTATAACTCAATTATATAACAAAAGTTCATATTATAAGTTAAATGCTTATAAAACGATTATTTTACAAAATCGTTCCTTTAAACTTCATAATTATAAATCTTATAACTTATAAGATTCAATTATTTATCCAAAACCATTCTTTTAATAATTTTTGCAAATTTTATAAACCTACTGCTTATAAAATTCCTTTTTATAAATTTACCGTTTATAATTCTATAAATTTCATTCATTTATGAAATTCATTCACAATTCATTCTAACACTTATAAAAACTTGTTTTATAATTCAAAATATTTTAATTTATAAATATCAATTTTATAAATCTTTTAATATAAATCAATTTATATTATTCTTTTAAAAATGACTTTAAACTCCTTTATAATTTCACCATTCTCTTGATTTATAAAATAATCAAATTTTATAAATCCTATTTTTAAACTTTTTATAATAAATTCAAAAATCCCAATTTAACTATTTTACAAAATCATTAACCCCGTATTTCAAAAATCAACCTTTAACTATATTTCTCAAAAATATAATTTTTATAACATTAAAAATTATATCGTTTATTTATTTAAAATGGATCAATTCCAAACATATAGTATATTTTCAAAAATCACTTTAAAAATCATTTTAAAGTTCCAAAATTTGGTCCAATGATGCTACACACCAAATAGTCAATCACGACAATAACGACATCATATATCGATATGATAATCCATCAAATATCAAAATATCTGAAATCAAATAAATACTGTTGAGGAATCCAGTTGGATCCCTCCAACCTGTTTTCCTGCATCCACAAATATTAGCACAATACCAATTCCGCTCCAGTACGGAATTATCGCGGTATATGGGATTTAAAATATTATCCGCTTAATAGACGACGCAATAGGGTCTCATCCGCTAAAAAATGCGGGAAATCAATAACTGCAATATATACATATGCCAATATATATATATTGCTATTATATATAATACCAATTTCACTGTTTATGAAATATTCGCGGAATATGTTTCTAATAAATAACATCCGCTTACTAACGGCGCATAATGTCTATTTTATCAATCAATAGATAACAATCATCATTCAAACATGCATTCAAATATTTTAAATCTAACTATTTAAAATAAAACCGAAACTGATTCGATTGAGTGAGAAGTTCTCACCTTGATTCCAATTTCGTTTTAGCGATTTATTTCGAATAAAATTAAACGCGCGTTTAATTTTACCCAAAATTTTCACTAACTCCAAACGACTCCAATCCAATTGCATCGCGTAGTGCTCATCCATACGATTCCAACGCAACTGGTTTCGCGCGTTTTCGACCTCATATGAAAAAGTTATGAATTTTCTAAGATTACACGATTTTATACTTAAAAAATTTACAACTTTTTATAATATTTTACCCTACAATTGATCACTGCCGTTAATTTTCCATCCCCCAACATCACAGCCGTGCGCTCCATCTTCCCCACTCACGTCCTCCATCTACAGATAAACACGCACATACAAACCCATTTTGCACGAAACTAGGGTTCCACTTTGCAATCTCCTCGCTCGACGAAACTTCATCAAACCACCTCCATATTGAAGCCCATTGCAAGAGCTATCTTCGGCTGGAACATGGGTGAGCTCGGCCCCCCCTACAGCCTCGAAATTCATGCCGAACTACACGCGTTTGAACTCAGTTTGCCATTGATTCGTTCGACTTCAAGCGATCCTAGCCGTTGGATTTGTAGAGCTCGCGGAGCTCTACAACATTGCAGTTGAAAAATTCGCGTAATAACTTGTAGATTGGAAGAAATCGGGGAGGAAAGGGTTGACATTTTCGGCCATTGATGTTAGAACTGGCGGCTAGAAGAAGATGAAACCCTAATTTTTTTTTCTTTTATTTTTTTTTTGTGAATTTATGGTCTATTTATAGGAAATTTCGAACACAATTCATCCGGGTTTTCCGAACTCCGATTTACGCGCCATAACCAGCGTTTCTAGGGTTTACCCCGCATTCCGGACACAATGGAACAGGTTTCGGAAGCTAATTCGGACATCTGTGCGAGTTATGGCAATAAACGTTCAATTTAAATTAAACCGATTTAAACGATTTTCTAGGCGTTTTAATTTGTACCGGATAAACGGTAAATCCGATTGACACAAAATTTGAAACCATACAATAATATCACATTACGGATCCGATGAAACTAGTTTCGTCGAAATCCGAGATAGTTTGAAAAATGGCTATTTTAACTCGCTAAATTAATATTAAAACAATTTCGATGCGTTTCGAGCTGCCACGATCAAACGATAACTCCGATTGCTACGAAAATTGAAATCCGGTAATAACAAACTATTACGGATCCAATGGAACTAGTTTCGTCCAATTCTGAGACTGTTCGAAAATTGGCTATTTTCACTAGTCGATTAAATATTAAAATATTCAAATTTCACAAATTAACTTTTAATTCGATTTTAAAAGTTCTAAAATATCGTTCTAACTCCAATATGATAAAATAAAATTTTACAAATCATTTTCAATCATATTTAACCCAAATTTCAATTAATTCCATAATTTCACATATTAAATTATTGATTTAATTATTCAATTAAATCCAATTAGTCAAAATAAAATTTATTTGACTTATAAATTTCACTCATTAATATTTAAAATTAATTAAATATGCAAATTTTAAATAATTAAAATTCTGGGTCGTTACAATGTGACTTATTTTTGTTTTATTTCTATGTTTGAAAACTAATTCAACTTTATAGTTATTATGTTACTCAACCCTAATTTATCTTATAAGTCTTGTATTTATATTTATATTATTTAAAAGTAACTCATTTATCAATTTGAAATGATAGATAAAAATGAATTAACTTTCTATTATAAATTACATATTTATAAGTGTATGTTAATGTATTGTTTGACAAAATTATAATTAAAACTCATATATCATTTTAAATTCATATTTTAAATCAAACTATACTAAAAGAAAAGTAAACAAATCTTTTGTTAATAAATTAAATTTAAACTTAAGTTAAAATGAATCTTGAACTATTTAAACGTTTACTTATATATTTAAAACTCTATATTGATTTATTTAGCCTTTGAAAAGTTTATATTATATAAAACACAATTTCTAATTCACCAAAATATATATTAGTATTTAAACATATTTTATTAGTTAAATTTTAAAACAAATTCATCTATTTACAATGTATACAAATATATACATATATAAATAGAAAGCAAACAATTAACTTCTAACAAATAAAATTTACCAATTGAATATTTATTAAAAGAAAAGTATCAATTCAGATTAAATTATCAAAAATATATCACATCAATTTAATATTTAATGCAGATTATTAAATTGATATTGCTAGAAAATTCCGGGTCGTCACATTCCTTCCCCCTTAAAAGAATTTCGTCCCCGAAATTTTAAAGCAAAGGTAATTTAGTAAAATATTTAGATTTTAATAAATTTTAAACCATAAGCATATATCAATCACATGCTAACAATCATCACAACCAAATCTACTCAATCAACAAAGCTAACTATCCATACAAAATTCTGGATAGAGCACCCTAGAATTTTCCAGTATAATACCGGAATACTCGATCTATAGAATCCAATCAGTCTATACTCCTAATCTATAGAACTCCTTTGAATCAGAGAAAATTCATCCAAAATGAAATCTCCGACTCCCAAATCCAAATTCCTTCGTCTCTTATTCACCAAATACATCTGACAGTCCAAAGCTGCCTTCAACCCACTGACCAGCTCAACCTTCGCTGATAACTCCTAAAACAATCTGAATCCAAAGACAATCCAGTAGAATAATTTCCTCAAAACCAACCAAAACCAAGAACTCAACCTCTCCTATCATCAGTAGAAAACATCTTCTCTTTCCCAGAAAAGAAAAACAAATGCACTTCCAACTGCTTCCGCTGCACAACTCTGATCTGGATGGATGAAAATACTGATGATGCACATAAGCATAACTGGACAACACATGACAAAAATATGATTCAGCAGATCCAAAATAGAACTCAGAAATTCCTCCAAAACTTGAGTCGCTTCACCAATTTCTCTCTCTAGAAACCATTGTATTACTAAGCTGAACCATTGGTATTATTTCTGAAATCCAGTCGATACCAAACTCAACTCCTCAGATGCTAAGACAAACCACCGACTTCTTCAAAGATATCCAGAAAAATTCCTGCCATCCCAGAGAATACTCAACTATCGCAAGTCTCTTTTGCGATCAACCCAGGCTAATATCCAAAGAAAACTGTTCTCTCCTTACCAATCTGAACAGCTTAAACTTATTCAGCCAATCCATTGAAGAAATGGATTCACCAAACTACTTCTGGACTTCACTTTTAAAGAACTGCTGACAGATGACCTCCTCGCGTGCCGGCAGAACAATCTGAGCTGCAACACCGCTACTGATGCTCAAAAATTCTTAATCCAAAATTCCTCGGGAAACTCAGGCCTCAATGCCAAACACAACATTCAGCTGAACTCAAACTCAAAACTATGCAGACATACTTCCTTATCCAAAGATCCTTGAGAACTTCTTCGGAAACAATCCATCGCTACTGCATCTCAACACACAACCACTACTTCTTGAGTTACCAAGATAATATTCTAGCTTCTGCTCATCTCACACAATCCAAATTCTACTCATCCACTTTTGTACCACAAAATGGACTCCAAATCTTAACAGGTTTCCTTAAGAGATTAGGTGAAATCCTTACACCACAAATTTACTCGAGACGGTATTAGGTCTACAGTCTCGTCAATATACTTCCAATCACAGGTAGTCGTGTTACACACACCACTACTCAATCTACCATTATGCTTATATTGGAAAACCCGGACAGGTAATCCAACAAATAGATAGAAAATAAATATATATATATATATATATATATATATATATATATCAAATTTACAAATACGCTCTCTCAGGAAAGAAATCACGTAAGAGCCTAGGTATTCACTCAACCTAGCGCTCTGATACCACTGTAACGACCCCACTTCCTACGCCCAGGAAGTAGCATCGTTAATAAGAAAGAAAGAGGTGAGAAAATAGAAAAGATAGAGAAGAAAGAATAACAACATCAGAATCTCACAGCGGAATGAATAAAATATATTAATCACATAAGTATTTACATAATATGTAACATCAATCAGAGTGATACATATAGAACATCACACACTAGACAGTTATACACACCTGTCTAGTTAATACAACTCAACACACAATACATCACAGAGATACCACACAGCGGAACTAAATATATCTAAAACGCTGAAGCCTCCTGCTCCATTGCTCCTCCAGAATTCGTCAAAGCTAAACCTGAATCCCTTGGCTACCCTTAAAAATTTGGGTACCCGAGAGTTTATGAAAAACAAAACATAAACTTCGGGTCAGACATGGGTCTGGTATGAGTAACAGGTTAAAGTTGCTTAATTTTGAAAAATCCTTTGAAAACAAAAGGTATCACGTAAGACTTCCCACACATAAACATGGAAAAGTTTTTACCTTACGCTAACCAAAACATTTGATAGGAAATCCAGTGATATTATAATAGGTCTAGGGTTTTCAAGTAAATAGAAAATAGCCGAAATTGTTACATGATTAAATTCCAGCTACTAGCCACAAAAGTGGGTAATACAATCAAAACCGTTGGCACTTATTGGATTGTGGATTCCATACATTGGCAGGGCTACTGGGGTACCGCCCGTCACAGTACGTGGCCTAGATCAACGTACCGAGGATTACTCCCTTCATCCCCTGCAACACAAGGCCGGAACCATTCCTTACTGAACAGTCCCGAACAAGATAAACCCCGCAGTTGGCTGCAGACCAACCGCCCACTAAGCCGAATAAAAAGGGACATCTAGACAGGGGAATATCCTTAACCTGCTTGGGCATGACCCACCTAACCTTGCTGCACCTCCCCTGTTTTAGCCATTCCCGGTTGATGAGGCTTGAGGTTACGATTACCTTTATAGAACATATTTCTTAGAATGCTCATCGTCCGCCTGACGATGTGTTGAAAACATTCAATCCATACAAGTTCGTTCCGGGTTCGAACGAAACCGAAGGCATCATCTCGTTACACTCATTTTGGAATCACCCTCAGAGTTAACGACGATAATCCTTGCATTCAGAACCTTCATCTTCACTTCATATTTACGACCTATCATAATTTGGAAACGATGTGGTTTTCGGATATACCTAATGCGGAAAACCCGATCCCGGTCTCATCGAAATCCAAAGCGTGTCTTTTAGGGAAAGTTGTCTATTTAGTCTTAACAGTGAATTCAATATTATCAATGTATAGATAGACAATTCACATCTCATAATAGATAATACATCATCATCATAAACAGATAACTAAAATCATCATCCAAACAGATAATTAAACATTATCATACTTAAAACATACATCCATATCACATAGACATCATCCAACTCATTTCTGAGATCACAATCAAACAATGAAATATCAACATCATCCATCAGCATGATTTATGAATCACAATCTATAATTAATTTAAAATGAATTAAATTAACTACTTCCATTTTAATTAATTTAAAATAAGTTAATTTAATTACTCATTCCATAAATCCTGCTCTCACAATCATTAATTAATTATAAATCAAATTAATTTATCATTCTCTAATTACAAGGATAATTAGTCTTTAATAAATTCCTCAAATGAATTATTCTAAATCATTTATAGCAGATTAACATTTAATTACATACCCATTAATTATTCCTTAATTTACAATTCTTAATTACATCATTAATTATATTAATTAATGATCTTCAATTTATATTCAATTACTTATCTAAAATAATTGAGTGATTAATCTTTACTTAAACACAATTATTAATCACCCCTTGATTAATAACAAACCAGTAATTAACTACTCTCAATTACTTATTAACAAATTAACCATTCCATGATTAATTATTCCCATAAATTAATCCTTTGATTAATTACAAAAGAAATTACTCACATTACTTTACTTACAGATCATCTTGTATTAACTTCATCAAGTAATGATCATCCAATTACTATTCTGAGTAATTATGCTCCATTAATTACATTTATATTGATTTATTTCCATTTAATTATCTTGTTGATTTATTATTCTCAAATAATTCAATTTCTCTCATTTCCATCATTAATTATATTAATTAATGATTTCTAATTTCATTTTCATTTGTTAATTATATTTATAATACACACCTTCAAAACACAAATATTAATCCTCTTGATTAATATATTCAGTAATTAATCATTCATAAACAATTACTTCTCAATAATAAGCTTAATTAATCTCTTGATTAATTTTTAAGTAATGATATTCTCAATTACTTCCATTAACAACATCACCCAATTTTATTACATCCCGTAATTATCCTTCAATTACTTTTCTAAGTAATTTAATTCCAAAATATCAGTTAATTAAACTAAATTAATTAACTCAAATTAATTTACACAATTAATAAGTAATTAATTTCTTAATTACTTTTCAATGAATAATTCATTTAAATTATTGAATTAATTAATCTAATTAATTTATTACAAAATCAATCATATTATTTAATTATAACATAATCGGGTTAATGAACTTCATTAATAATTATTTAATTATTTCCTTCTAATATAATCAACTTATATTAATTATTAATTATAAGTTAATTAACCATTATTAATTTAAAAATCTAATCTATAATTCTAAATCACATATTAGTTAATTACTTTATTAATTAACTTTAATTACTACTTTTACACTATAATTACTAGTTTAATTAATTTCAATCATTGATTATTCTTACTTAACCAACATTAACCTAAGTTGTAAATTCTGGCATATAAACTCTAAGTCTCCATTACTTAAAGTAGATTATCTTATTATTGATTAATTTCACTTTCAATATGTATGAAACATTGGTTTCAAATTACTTCTTAAACAAATTCTAATTTTTTCCTTAATAAAGTTTTAAAACTAAATTTCAAACCCTTCTTAAACTCACATGTTTAAAAGCATATTTAATATCTAAAACTTATCAATTTAAATCATAAAACTTTACTTTTATTTCTTATCTAGAAATTTAAGTTCTAATTTCAATTTGGTTATTATCTTTGTTTAAATCTTCCTTAACAATATATATTTCATTATTGATTTCAATTCATTCAAATATTTAGCACTTTTTAAATTAATAAAATAATTTAGATTATGAAACTTAATTACTTACAACTATATTTCAAAACTATCTTAAATTCACCATTTAAACTTGTTTAAAACTGGGTTTGACTTTGTTTTTAAATTTAAAACAAAGGTTTTAAAAAAAAAACTGTTGAAACCTGTTAAAACAGTTTCAGGTTTACAACCTGTACACTAAAACCCGAGCACCCCCTAGTTTTGCTTCGAGTAATATGCGGGTTTCCCCGAGTAAAAACTCAAGCTGCTTCGAGTTTTTCCCCCTTGCACATATCTTTTCCTCCTTCCTGTCTTCCCGATTGAAACAAGATTAAGCCCAACAAAAACAGCGTGCAAAGCTCGTGTCGACCCCGAAGTAACCCACGTTCGAACTCCTGTACTTCTTCTTCCCCAACTACCCACACAACCCAGTCCATCAACGTGCCTGTGCACGTGCACCATCCCTCTGGCCATCGCCGGCCATCCACTACAACTGCTTGCCATCGGCGATCACCTCCATATGTCGTCATGACCATCCAAACCCACTGCAGCACCTCGTATCAAAATCGAGTTGCCTGGAGCACAACAGTTTTACCACTCGACCCTGAAAACCTCGCCGCACACCAAACTCCGACCACTGGAGCACACCCACTTCGGCTACAGCTCCAACTACCTTCCCTCTACCTATTCCCAAGTCCACGCAACACTCGAACCTCTGAACAACCCGCGGCGATCAGAACTTCCAAACACAGTGAAAATTAGGTTTAAAAATTTGAAACCCATGCCGATGCTTCCACCACCATTTTCTCATCCATCCCCTATTTTTCCCAACTCCACGGCACAGTCCTCTACCTCCAGACCGAAGCTCAACCCCCCATATCCGCTTGATCGACCATGGAAACACTAAATACCCAAAACATTTAAAACAATAACTGCTCTCCTAAAACACCACTAAAAATTATGATTTATCCTTTAAAAATCAAGTTATAGTCACTGATTTACTTTGTGTACCTGAATTTGTAAATTTAGCAATTCGAAATTTGACAAATTTGTAGTTTAGTTCAATTTTTCTTAATTTCCAGAGATGTTGTTAAACTGTTTAGGCTTGAATAAATTTTTAAACTTTATTTACCTAGTAACAGACAACTTTTGTTTTAATACTAAATTTAAATATCGAGTAAATCAATTGTAAATGATTATTTAAATCAAAATCTATGTTTAAAACACAAAACAGAGAACATATGTGATTAACAGCCTGCACACAAATGCTATTCATTATTCACAGAACATCCATATGTATAAAGATACAAACATAAGCATTCATCTATATAAACAACAATCTTATACTTTAAATTTATTAAAAAGTTGTTGTTACTCACCTGAAACAGAAAAGAACAGAGCCTACGAATTTAAACAGATCCTTACACTTGAAACCTGAAACAACTGAAAATCCTTTCTGTTTGATCCACTGTTTTGCTAAGTTGTTGTTTAAACTGAAGCTTTGTTTGTTTGAGTTTGAAATGAAGTTTACTTTTTTTTCCCTTTCAGTTCGAATTGAAGAAAAATGAAACTGATTTATAGAAAAAAAAGAGACAGGGAAAATATGCAGACATGCTTATTATTATGTTTCAAAAATCTGAGACAAATATTTGTACAATATAACACTAAAATCTTGTTTGTACAGTTTTTCAAACCAGAGATATTTATTCAAATGGTAGGCTGATATAAATGCTTAGTGTACTAAAAGATTTTTTTACATTAATTAGTTTTTGTTTGTTAGCTTAAGATATTTAATGATGTCTTCCTAAGCAAGCTTCACATATGCAGTTGTTTATTTTCTTTGTTACTGTCTATATTTTATTTTTATCTTGCTTTCCAGATAACATTTAAACTGATATGAAGGTAAGTTAATATATACTTACATTTGCAGTTTATAGCATCATGATGTTTGTACAACAAAACAGAGATATTTGTTGTATGCCATAAAGATTTTTCATTGATTACTTTGTTTTATTTAATTTGGCCTGCACACATTTTTGACCTCAATGCTTTAAGTCAGTTTCCTACTTGAAAATTCCCTTGTTACTGTCATTTGCTTCTAGATGTTCTTCTTTTGTTCTTGATGCTTAAACATATTCATATATTTATACTGCAGTTTGGTCATGTTGGTTTTACACTTTGAAAATTCTTTGTTTCCAGTTTTATTGTTGTCTTATGTTTAGTTGTGTTATTTACTTGTTATTATATTTCTGAAACGTATGTGACTTATTTTTGTTTTATTTCTATGTTTGAAAACTAATTCAACTTTATAGTTATTATGTTACTCAACCCTAATTTATCTTATAAGTCTTGTATTTATATTTATATTATTTAAAAGTAACTCATTTATCAATTTGAAATGATAGATAAAAATGAATTATCTTTCTATTATAAATTACTTATTTATAAGTGTATGTTAATGTATTGTTTGACAAAATTATAATTAAAACTCATATATCATTTTAAATTCATATTTTAAATCAAACTATACTAAAAGAAAAGTAAACAAATCTTTTGTTAATAAATTAAATTTAAACTTAAGTTAAAATGAATCTTGAACTATTTAAACATTTACATACATATTTAAAACTATATATTGACTTATTTAGCCTTTGAAAAGTTTATATTAAATAAACACAATTTCTAATTCACCAAAATATATATTAGTATTTAAACATATTTTATTAGTTAAATTTTAAAACAAATTCATCCATTTACAATGTATACAAATATATACATATATAAATAGAAAGCAAACAATTAACTTCTAACAGATAAAATTTACCAATTGAATATTTATTAAAAGAAAAGTATCAATTCAGATTAAATTATCAAAAATATATCACATCGATTTAATATTTAATGCAGATTATTAAATTGATATTGCTAGAAAATTCCGGGTCGTCACATCAAATTCTATCAATTCAAATAAATTTCAATTGAACTAGTTCCAATTTTAATTCATTTCAACTCCAGTTTGAATTAATCCCAATTTCATACTCCATTTCCAAATCAAGTTGTATTATTCTTGATTTCCTTCCAAATTCAATTCAAATTCCATTTGAATTCAAAACCATTCAACTTTAATTATAATTCCAAATTACTCCAATAAATTTGGACAAATTTCAAATTGAATCCACTTTAACTTCAAATTGTTTCAAATTAATCCAATTCAAATTTTCCATTTGAACTTTATACTTATACATCTTCAATCACAATTTCAATTAATTCAAATCAAATTCAATTTGAACTAATTTCAAATTTTAAATTCCAAATTTAAACCATCTCGAATTATATATATTCGAGTTAAATTCACTAAGATTGATTTAACCCTTTAAACCAAGTTAACCTTTAATGAAAGCTTTTAAACAATTTAATTTCAAATTAAAGTTAGATTTTCTTTTATTTCAATAATGGATATATCACCACACTTCACTTCTCATTCATTTGAACAAATCCAATTTCACAATTTAAATATTTCCAATAACAATGGGATGATATTATTCAAATTATTTTGAAACATCCATCCATTTCCAATTCCAGATCTCAAACCCATTTTGAGATCACACAAACTCCAATTCAAATTAACCATTTAACTTTCCAAGTTAAATTCCAGTTCCACCTTAAAATTTCCAATTCAAGTTGTTCATTTAAACCTTTTTAACTTCTCCCAAGTTAAATTCGATTTACTTAATCCAATCAACCTCATACAATCCTTAATCTTCACAATAATAATCTTCCCACTTAAAAACTTATCACTTTGGGTATCATATCTTATTCCAAGTTGAAAACTCAATATTTAGAGTTTATTTCAAATTATCCTTGATATCATGTATATCCATACATATGTACATATTTATTTCTTTTACATACCAAGTTATACTTTAAAATTTTTAAACCACCTTTGGTTTTTAATTCAAAACAAATTTCTTTTAAATTTTCAAACAACTCTTGTTTGAAATAGGACCATTTCATTCAAATGCATTAAATAATATTATTTATTATTTCTTTAAATTAACTACATCATTAATTAATTCCAATTAATCACATTTGGTAATTAACTTATTTCTTAATTACCTTCATTAAGTAATTGTCCTTTAAATTACTTACCTCTAGTTACTTCATTAAGTAACTTCCTCTTAATTTATCATTTCCAATTATTATCCATTAATTAAGCTCATTAAATAAAGTTTAATTAATTACATAAACTAATTAATTATCCTTATCCTGGAACCTTTCCCAAATTCAAGATTTAATTTTAGTTTGGTTGTATTTCTATTACTTCTTAATTTAATTCAAATATCTTAACAACCAGTTACCTTAATATTTATATAGAAAGAAATATTGCTTTACATATACAAAATATATTCTTATAAAATCATTTAAAATCTTTATATAAGAAAATAACATGTACGCTCTTATATATATATTCACTCAACTCATTCTAGGGTACCGCTGACCCTATCCTCAATGAGTATCCCACACCAGAGCCAAGGTTCTCGCTTAACCTGGCTCTGATACCAAATGTAACGACCCGGAAATTTCGATCCGAAATTTCCAAATAGTTAGTGAAAAGAAGAAAGAGAACCTTGGGTACAGGTTGAGGAATATATACCGACCTGACTAAATTCCGACCTTGGGTATAGTTTGTAAATCCCTTCATTTTCTAAAATCGAAATTCCGACCTAACTAAATTCTCTTTTGAAACTTATTTACCACACTTAACAACCCAGCATAAGACTTGGGTACAGGTCTGTACAAAGCGCGGAGAACTCGAGACAAAACTGTTTAATAAATTTACCTACGAAGCTTGCAAAGTTAAATTTTCATTTGCATTCCAATATTTTTTTACTTATCATTTAAAACTTCGGCCCAAAAATTCATGGCCCAACTTCACTTCTCTCCTTCTTCATTTTAAATTTGCAAACTTCAAGTTCTTCAGCCCAATCACTTACCTCTTCCTCTCCCCTACCAATGCCACAATATTCTCACGCGATCGACCGTGCACGAACGTGTGTACGTGCACATGCACCCTGCCATAAAATTGACGCCGCCTACTATCCATACCGAACACCCATGCTCTCCTGCACCTTAATCAACTGCGTGGAATCCACAACGATCCAAAGATCGAAATCGAGTATCTTCCCTAAAATCAGAACAACGACATTTCCAGTAATCGCTTCAAGGCGCCTCCAAAGATCACCGTTCACCCCCTAATCTTTCCCCGAGCACCACCATTGCATCTTCTTTCTTCCTCTTCTGGACCGCATGCCCTTACCACCGTCAATTTCCTGCAACCCAACCCAAAGCTTACAGTTCCTTATACCCTAATTCTTCCCAAACAACACAACACACAAATCTAGAACCCACCTTACTATTTTTCCCCAAGTGCCAATCCCTTCGACCTCCTTCGACCCAAATTTCAGAGCTAGAAACACTATGGGTTGCCAGAAAACACCCATCCTTCATTTCCCGTTCAACCTATGCTTTCTACCCAATTATCATCTTAAAAATTTTAAAACCATCACCAAAAATCCTAACGTTCTGTCACGAGTCAGATTTCATATGATTAACAAGAAATTATATTAGTTGATTTTCTGGGATGTTTTTATTTCTTACTGTTCATCTACTTCTTTTGTTTAAACCCAACTCAGAATCTACTTGTGTATATATATATATACATATATATATATATATAATTTTTTATAATTTACGTCATGTTGTAACTAACAACCTTTGTTTATGCATCCATGTTTAAAATGAAACAAGGAAAATGATATTCGAATTTGATCAGGGTTTGAAACCTGGGTAATCATAACAGGGCATTCATTTTTATTCTGACAGGCCCATCATAAAATCATATGTATTTCCTCATGCAACTCTAAAAAAAATAAAAAATAAACATGCAACTATTTATCATACTTTGTTCCAGAATTTATGCATGCAACAGGATTTTTATTCAAACATACCAATATTTCATTATTTCAGCTAGTTGTTTTCAGTCATCAGGTTAAGTAGTTTTGACTTAGGGAAGGATTGGTTCACTCACCTGTTAGAAGTTTTTGAATAAAAGAAATCAGATTTTGATCACATCTAAATTTTACTGGAAAATTTCGAATTCCAGAAGCCTACAAACTTATTTAACTTCCAACTTAAAATTTTAACTTAAGCTTATGTTTTTTTTACAACAAAATTTGTTAAATATCTAAGCATATCATTAACAACATAAAGAGATTGGAGATTCTGAACAAAAATCTGGTCTCTGTACTTTAAACAGAGAAGATTACAGATCCCTTAATACATGCACATAGTTCCATACATATATACACAATACATTAGCAAGTAATCAAACTTCTTAGATTCATACATTCAGATTTCAAATAAAGTTGGGATTTCTCACCTGTGTTGATGCGCAGAGCTTTGAAAAAAACTGGAAGCCTCTAAACTAAATTTGCTTTCAGATTTGTATTTTTGAAAACTTGCAAAACACTTGAAACTGAAGCGTTTGAAACAGAAAACTTTATTCCTTTGATTAGCTTCCAAACTGAAATGCTTCAAGTTTTCCTTGACCCAGATTCACTTGCATGCATTTTGAAAACTTGCAAATGCTTAAATTTTTGAAAACAAACTGCAGGCATTCAGTTTTGAAGGATGTTTACATACTTGATTTATAAACAATGATTGATGTTTGAGTTTGAGGAATAGATGGCAGGCCTGAGAACATTACAGATTGATTTTTCATTTTTTTAGAGGAGATTACAAACTTGTGTTTGATTCTAGAAAATGAATTTGCTGAGGAGTATTTTAAAGGTTGTGGAATTTTAGATTTGAAAGTGAAAATTGCATTTGTACTTGAAGAAAATTTCAGATTTGGTTTGGGGATTTTCTGATTTTTGAAGAGTAAAGATTGCATTTTCATTTTAGGAATGAACATAGATTATAAAGAAAAAAGAAAGAAAAAGAAAATGAAGATAATATAGTGTTTATATAGGCTAATTTCAGTTTTTATCAAAATTAAATGAAAATTAAAGTAATGTGACACATGTCATTAACTTACATTAGTATGTTAACACTTGTTATCAAAGAGATTTATAACTTAACACATGTCCTAATTTATTTATATTTATCCTAAAAGAATTTTAAATAAGATTTACTAATTAACCAATATGTTTTCTTAATTTATAAATGCTTTTCTAATTAAATTCCTAATTAACAAATTCATTTATAAATTTGTAAATGTAACTCTATTTATCTTAAAATAACACATAAATATTATTGGTTTGAAATTAACAATTTTGTCTAATTTAAATAATTTATTTATATAAACAATCATCATTACTTATTTTTAAAAGAATACTTTGTCAATTTTAAGTGATTATATTAAGATATGATCAAATAAATTTACCCAAACATAAATATTTACGATTAGATTCATTTGTTAAATTTACAATTCAGTATTTCTATTAATTAACCCAATTATTATCAATTACAGATGCCCAGAAATCCAGGTTATCACAATGGCGATTAAGTGACTGGTCGTACATGTCATATGGTTAAGAAAAGAGAGGCCCAGCGAAGAGAGAAGGGCAAGGCTGCGGACAACTCTATCTGCATCTGTATTGCAGAAAATTGTCAAGTAATGCTCGAGCCATAGCTTGGAAACAAGGTCAGATCTATAGGGATATAGATTCAAGAGATGACGATGAAGAACCCAATGAGGCTAAGGCAGCACCGGTTGAACTGACGATTGACATTTCATTCAGCCATGATGACCTGTCGCGGGTGCTTAAGATTGGATCACAACTCAATCCCTCGATGATAGAGGATCTTACCAATTTCCTCATAGTGGATCTAGATGTTTTGGCTTGGACCCATTCCGATATGTGTGGGATTTCTCCCGCCATCTCAAGTCATATATTGAACATTGACTCGAAGTATGTACCAATGAAGCAAAAAAGGAAGAGGCATGACTCTCAGCGAGGAGGTGGATAAACTCAAGGCCAATGGGTTCATCCACAATGCCCTCTATCCTGAGTGGGTATCTAATCCCGTACTGGTGAGGAAGGCGAACGAGAAGTGGAGGACCTTTGTTGATTACTCGGACCTGAAAAAGGTGTGCCCTAAGGATAGTTTTCCCGTGCCCAGTATTGATCAACAGGTCGACTCGAGGGTAGGAAATGAATTATTGTCATTTATAGATGGTTATTCAAGATACAATCAAATCTCGTTGCACATTGCAGATCAGAAGCACACCAGTTTTGTCACGGACATTGGATTGTACTGTTATGTTGTGATGCCTATCAGATTGAAGAACACAGGGGAAACTTATCAACGTTTGGTGAATCGGATTTTGAAAGAACATATTGGTAGAATAATGGAAGTCTATGTGGATGACATGCTTGTGAAGTTACAATGGTCAAAAGACCACATTCGAGACTTAGCGGAGATGTTTGATGTATTCAGGTATTATGGAATGAAAATAAATCCATTGAAATGTTCCTTTGGTGTTACATCAGGAAAATTTTTGGGTTTCATTGTCAATGCACGGGGGATTGAAGCCAACCCAGAAAAGATTCAGGCTATTCGTGACATACAAGCACCCAGAACTATAAAACAAGTACAAAGCCTGTATAGAAAAGTTGTCGTGTTGAGTCAATTCATATCCAGAGCGACCGACAAGTGTTCCTTTCTTTGACGTGATAAGGAAAGGGAAGAGAAATTTTAAATTGATGCCGTACTATGAGGATGCATTCCAAGTAATGGTAAGACACTTGTAGAGGCCACTGGTTCTGTCAAAGCTTGTAGACCATGAGGAGTTGTATGTTTGGTTGGCCTTATCTCAGCACGCCATCGGTGCAGCTTTGATTCGTGAAGAGGACCGAATCCAAAAGCCAGTGTACTATGTTAGTAAACATTTAACAGGGGAAGAGAAAAATTATCCTAAAATTGAAGCTAGCCTACTACTTGGTGATTACAACACGCAAGTTCCGTCCCTATTTTCAGGCACACCCGGTCAGTGCTTATACCGATCAACCTCTGTGGTAGGTACTCCAACGACTAGAAACCTCTGGAAGTCTACTCAAATAGAACATTAAGCCAAGTCAGTGCGATATTACTTACCTGCCATGGAGGGTAATCCAAAGGCAAGCGCTCGCAGACTTCATTGCAGAGTTCACCATATCAAACGAGCCAAGTGGTACTGACGTAATTCCCGCTGTTTGATGGAAGCTATATATAGATGGAGCATCCAACGACCATTGTTCTGGGACTGGTGTTCTTTTTGTAAATCCCGAGAACCGATCAATTTGTTATGCTTTGAAACTTGGTTTCACCGCTACGAACAATGAGGCTGAATATGAAGCATTGATTGCGGACTTGGAGTGAAATCGATCGAAATCTTTTATGACTCACAGTTGGTGGTGTATCAAGTACGGGGAGACTATCAAGCAAAAGGGAAAAGGCTTTCCCCATACCTCGCTCGGGTCCAAGAACTGTTGGCGGACCTTGAATATTACGATATTTCACATATCCCATATGAAAAAATGGGGAAGCCGGCTCATTGGAAAAATTCGCAAACACTGGTAATGCACAACAGATGGGCTTGGTTCCCATCGAAACCTTACATGCCCCGAGTATAAATGAGATTTAAGTAGATTTTGTGTTAGGGACAGAAATTGAAAGGAAGTCGTGAATGACCCCGTTCAAAGAATACCTGCTACATGGAACCTTGCCTGAGAGAAAAAATAAGAGACGACAAGTCATTCGCAAGGCCTCGCGGTATATAATGTAGGACAGAATAATGTATCGGAAAGGATTCTCAGTTCCCTTACTTAGGTGCATCGCCCATGACGAGATAAAGCGGGTCTTAAAAGAAGTTCACGAAGGAGAATGCAGTGACCATACTGGGGTGCAGATGCTAGCCAAAAAGATCCTCCACTATGGATACTATTGGCCGACCGTGAATCGCAATGCCGCGGACTACATAAGGAGATGTGATAAATGTCAAAAGTAAGCAAAGATCCCGAGAGCACTGCCGATGGAACTCACGCAAATGGTTAGTCCATGTCCATTTGCAATATGGAGGAGCGATATAATCGGTCCTTGCTAATTTCCAAAGGTGGTGCGAAATATGCAATTGTCGCCATCGATTATTTTACCAAGT
This sequence comes from Allium cepa, assembly GCA_030765085.1. NCBI lineage: Eukaryota > Viridiplantae > Streptophyta > Magnoliopsida > Asparagales > Amaryllidaceae > Allium > Allium cepa. The sequence continues at coordinate 950,518,516 of CM060941.1, read as the reverse complement.
GGGAAGAAGCAGAGCCCTTAGCTACGATCACCACCAAAAAGGTCATTAATTTTTTTGTGCGAAACATCATATGCCATTTTAGCCTCCCATGAACTATCGTTACCGACAACGGAACTCAATTTGAGAGTAGGGAGTTAAATAATTCTACCAAAAATATTGCATTGAGAAAACGTTTGCGGCAGTCGCTCACCCTAAAGCCAATGGACTAGTTGAAGCCATAAATAAGGTAATCAAGTCCATATTGAAAAAATGTTTGGAGAAGGCTAAAGGCAAGTGGGTGTATGAGCTTCCAACGGCACTCTGGGCCTACAGAACCACGCACAAGTCCATGACTAGCCACACTCCATTCACCTTAGCATACGGCAGTGAAGCGTTATACCCATGGAACTTGAAGTTCCCTCTCACTTCATGACCCATTATGATCCTAGAACGAATCAATATCTTATACCGGAATCATTGGACTTTGTCGACGAGAAGCGTGAAGAAGCTGATTTAAGGGCAGCGGTATATCGGGCACCGAGTCGCTTGATATTATAATGAAAAAGTTCGACCAAGAACTTTCGATGTGGGTAACCTATTTTCGAAGCGAGTTTTTCCAGTCCCGTCACATATGAACCCACATGGGAAGGTCCATACGTCATCGAACAGAAGCTTGGGGAAGGAACCTTCAAGCTAGCGACTATTGATGGCGTGACGCTCCCTAGAGCATGGAAGAGCGAGCATTTGCGTAGTTATTACACTTAGTTTATTTCTTTTGCATTTTAGTAGCAATTGTTTCCAAAATACGTTTCTTTTGTTGTTCTCTGTTTCCGACATGTAATAAGACAAGTTTGTCCTTATTTTCTACAATCAAGAAAGGCTTGAAACTGTTTTTCTATGTACTATTAGTGTTTTGTGATATCATGGCAAAATAAAATTGCATTAGTCTGTATGGCGTATGAACGCACACACAAAACTAAAAGTCGATCGGCTAACAATTTAAAAATCTCTAAGTCCCCAGAGCGTGGACTAGAGTACTCCGAGTGCTCAAAGTGTGGACTAGAATATAAACGATTCAAAAAATATCGAAGTCCCCAATGCGTGGACTAGAGTACTTTGAGTCCCCGAAGTGTGGACTAGAGTATAAACGATTCAATAAATCTTTAAATCCCCATAGCACAGGTTAGAGTACTTTGAGTCCCCAGAGTGCGGACAAGAGTATAAACGATTCAAAATTCTCTAAGTCCCTAAAGCGCAGACTAGAGTACTCTGAGTCCCCGGAGTGCGGATAGAGTAAAAACGATGCAAAAATCTCTAAGTCCTCAGAGTGCGGACTAAAGTACTCTGAGTCCCAGAGTGCGGAAAGGAGTATAAATGATTCAAAAATCTCTAAGTTCCCAAAGTGCGGCCTTGAGTACTCTGAGTCCCCAGAGCCTGGACTTGAGTAGTCTGAGTCACCAGAGTGCAGATTAGAGTATAAACGATTCAGAAATCTCTAAGTCCCCAGACCACGGACCAGAGTGTTTTGAGTCCTCAGAGTGCGAACTAGAGTACAAACGATTCAAAAATATCTAAGTCACCAAAGCGTGGACTAGAGTACTCTGAATTCTCTAAGTGCAGACTAGAGTATAAGCGATTCAATAAATCTCTAATCCCATGGATTATGGGCTAGAGTATAAGTGATTCAATAATCCCAAAGCCCTCGAAGCGCAGACTACAGTATGAATAATTCAAAAATCTCCAAGTTATGTGAAAGCGGGATGGGGCTTATGTAACCCACAAGACTCTGAATTTCAATTACAAGTTAGGTAATAAGCTAAACAATGAGAGTCATGGAATACAAAGAAACAAAAATTTATTTATTAATCAAAAATTAAGTTCCATTACAACTTCTCCGAAGTCCTAAGCCAAAGTCTATCTACGACGACTATAAAAAAGAAAAGAAACGACCACATAATTTTGGCTTATTTAAGCTGAGCGAGGTATGACCAGATGATAGCTGCTTCTTTGACTTTTTCTCCTTCTTCGGCTTCTCTAAAATCTCCTCAGCTGAACGTTTTCCCCTGGACCCCTTGCTTCCCAACGATGTGGTATCTGAGGAAGGAAGAGGAACCTCTAGAGGTATGGTCCCATCGGGGAGAATGACCTTCAGAGGCCTATTTAGGGGGTCATCGAGTTTCACCATCTGAGGTTCTATCTTAACTTTGGCTTTCTTTTTCTCCTCTTCCTCGATTTTCTCCTTCATGCTAAGCTTCAAAGTATGTACGGAAGTGCCTATGATTTCGATCTCGTTGTGTTCATCTACAAGCGAGGGATTCTCAAGTTTATCCTCATCTAGAGGCCCGATCACTTGAGCATCGGGTCCAGGGGTATCCCCAGTGTGAAGTGCCTCAACCACGTTCTCTTCCCGCTCCGTGGCGACATCGCTCCTTGCAATCGGTTTGGGATGAGAATGGCCTATATTAAATCATAAAAGGCAAATGTTAGAATACATTTATTACTTGCCAAAAGCGATGGTCTCCTAAACTCTAGAAGGAAAAGCTACATACCGGCTTCCATGTGACTCCCGTTTGTCTTGGGAGTATCACCCTCCAGAATAGGGGATAGAATGTGAACACTAGGCCCGGGCTTCTTTGGGTCATAACCAACATGCTACTCGGGAGGCCCAAGCGACGAGCCATCGACTGGCTGAACGGGAGTAGGAATTGGAGACTTAGTTCCGGACTGGCTAGCAATATCGTCATTACCCTTTAATGACAAGGAGTCTCTTCCAAAGAGGGTTTTTTCCGAAGATAAGTCTGAAGGCTCGTTTCCTCGAAGCACTTCTCTCACAAGAGCTTCTTCATCGACCTCTTCGATACCCAGCTCAACTCTTTTAATTTTTATCAAAATATCCCATGCTTCGGCCAATGATTTGAGATAACCATCGTCTAGAAAAGATATGTCACGGTGCACGAGAAATCATGCATTGTACTCGGCAATGAAGAGATCAAATAAGCACTTAATTTCTTCTCAACCAGCCTCAGTAGCTGCCTTAAGACGAGAGTCGACTTATGTGAGCACCATTTTCTTACCCTCCTCGCGAGCTGCCTCTTTTAGCACTTCAACCTTGGAAAGCTCCTCATCGATTTTTGTCTTTAGAAGTCATTTTTCGACAATTTCATCACAATATTGTTGTGACTCTTCCTACGCAGCAATTTTCTCTTCTTTCTCTTTAAAGAGCAGCTCCTCCAGCTCTTTAACCCGTTGAGCAAGAATATCTTTTTCTTTCTGGATAGAGTCTTTCTCTAAAGCTAGAGCACCCCTGTGTTGGATTACCTCATCGATTTCTTTCTTATGAGTGGCCTCCAAGCGACTAATTGCCTCGGCCGTCTCTTTGGCCTTTTTTTGGGTGGCCTCAAGCTGAGATTCGTATGAAGATAGCTCTTCATTCTGGGCTTTAATGATATCTTTGTCCTGAATAGATTCGAGTTTCAGGCGATCAATTTTGTATTGATGTTCCATGGAAACCTCTGAAACTTTCTCCACTAAGTGTACAAACGGATCATGTTGAACATAAACATCATTGTTGCAGAAAATGGCGCTTTGTTTGACATGTCCGGGGATAGGATGAATTACAGGGAGAAATTTCAATCCATCAATATATATCTTCAAAAATGTAGCCTTGAGCTCAACTAATTTTTCTGCTATTGATTGATCATGTGCGGAGGCAGGTGGAGTATTCTTAGCCGAAGTCATAGATTTCAAATAAAGCTCATGAGATTGCTTAGTACTCGAAGAGCCAGAATGTTGGTTGCATGGAACTTCAGAATGAGATCCCTTTTGAGCAGTCTTCTCCCTACTATGCTCTGGGTGAGGGGAAGGATCGCTTGGATATGAAGAATGGATTTAGTTCTCCTTCTAGAAGATGACGACTCTTTGGGATGATATTCTCTATCACCACTATCGTCCCTGTCTCGCCGTTTCCCTGGTCCGGAGTCCCGACTGGAATGATAAAAGACGTAGATCGGTGAAGGCGGTCAATGCCATGTGTACACCCCATGTCACCAGCACATAAAGCCAAATAAGAACGAGTTAGTGGGAATCATGCAATGAGTGAAATTCGAATGCGTGGTGGAGTGTAAGTGTTTATGTGTGTCCTAGTGTATTCCTCCCCGATGGACCGGAATTTTTGGCTTTACTCATTGGAGTTTTCTCTACTTTATGATGAGTCTGAGAGCCTTCACCGCTCCTTGTGGGTGAATTAAGTCCCATTGCCTTAGGATTAGTAAAACCATAATCCAGTATGTCATTAGGGATAGCCAAGGCAGATAGGCCCTTTAATGAACCTTTTAAGTTCTAGGAAGACGATTTCTTCTCGACCGGAGTTATCATAACCTTTGAAATTCCGCCAACTGTCTTCTTTCTCAACTTGTAAGCTAGACTCTTTTTCTTCTTCGAAGGAGGTGGTAGTTCGTCAGCACCGGTGCATCAGATACTGGCACTTGGCCGGAACTTTTTGTTTTCATCGATCGCCTCTGGCACCTCGATTTCCTTGATTTCACCTTCCTCGGTTGTATCAGGGGCCCCTCCTTTAGGGGGCACCGAAGGTCCGACTTGCTGTTTGCCTTTTTCCACAGTGGATCTGGTTGTAGTGGTGCCAATTGGAAGGCTAGTTCAACAGCCCTTCTCCCGTAATCCGAACTTCGAAGGCAGTTCATTGGAAATAACAGATTTAATGTCCCGGTCTCTTACGGGAATTGCTCGAATGGTCTCGACAGCCTCAGAATACACAACACCTTCAGGTCATGGGAGGATACCTATAAGAGTCGAAAGAAGTTTAGAAAGGATGCACTTCCAGCCTTAGACAAATATTAGTCTAAAAATGAAACTTACTCCCTTCTAGCCATCTTCTCACAAAACCAGAAGGGCAGCATACGTAAAACCACTCTTGTTTATACTGGGAAAATTTATTCCACGCACTCGTCAAGATTTGGCATTTGGGATGTGGCTCTAGAATATGAACGATAGACTGTCGGTATGTCTCTTGAAGTGGTAAATATAACGGATATCCTCAGGAGTAGGGAGTTTGAATAAGGTGCTTATAAAGAAGACGCAGGTACCATGCATAAACGCATAGCTATTAGGGTGTAGCTATGCCGGAGCAATCCCAATATACCGTAACACTTCATGGAGGAATGAATTGAAAGGTGGCATACTTTCGACCCAGCACATAAATTTGTTGTACATAGTATACCTGGTTGGGGGCAGGTGAGGTCGATCTAGTCCTAACGAAACCAAAATGTCATCAAAGGGGATTCCATGGATTGAGCACAACTGACAAAGAGCGGCTTCGCCAATTTTTAAGGCTTGTGAATCAATGGTGTTATCCAGAATAATAGCTCCATATACGGCATTAGAGGCTGGACTTATAACTACAGCAGGTTGATCCAGAATGCCAGATGTAGAGGTTAATAGTGGATTCGAGGTTCCCACTGCCTCCTGCCGAGAACTGGCTCAGGCTTGTCAAAAATAGCAGCAGAGATTGACTTTTTGGACATCTAAACGAGCGTTTAGTATGGATAGATACCTGTTTAAGCTAGACTTGAAAGATAATCGATATCCGATATAACGATAGTATGTTCCCCCGTATGGTGTGTGAACCAGTGCGACGAATCAAAGATGAGTGCAAAGAAACTAAATTTTTAAAGACAAGTATGGTGTAATAGAACTTTAAGTTGTTGTCCTTGGAGACCGTCATCGCTGACCATCTCCGGAAGTTAATTATATGACCAGTAGTAGAAGTCTTGGAATCAAACATTGGCATCATTTAGTGGGAAGGCTGTTATTCACATTTGTTGGGCTGAATTTGAATTTAAGATTGTTCAAACTATGGGGTAGTTAGTACAAATTAGGTCCTTGGGCTTGTGTGCTTTGTTGCTTATCCTTATCCATTATGTTATGCTTGATAGTGGAGGTAAGTTATCCAAATGTATGTTATGTTCGAGTTAGAACAGTCATAGTTGCCAACACTAACCCAGATACCGACCCACTTCCCCATAGGATTATCAAACCATCCACTCTTCTCTCTCGCTTTCTCTCTGTTATCACCGAACCACCTTTCTTAATCTATACCGAGCCTTTATCCCTAACTCTTGAAACCGTCTATACCGACCGTCCCTCTAAACATAGACAACCGACCCCTACCCTATAGGATACCGACCCACTTACTCTTAAGTCACCGAACGGCCTCACCATAGCATATGCTGAGCCAATCCCTCTCAAGAGTTTTGACATATTCTATTACCAAGCTCGTACCAACCTAACTCTACTATAGTAAGCTACCGACCGTCCTCCCTCAATCGTATAACAAGCAGGATCCTACAAGCTATACACCAAGTCCTATAAGTCACCGAGCTTTCTTCTTCTCCATATCGTCGACGTTGAAGTTAGGGCTATAACTACTTCTCCTAGTAACTTGCCCTTGTTCCATTAAGACCGAGCTGAATTCCTAACCTAAAACATGCTCATGTCTTCAATTCGTCCCTATCTTCGCCGATTCCTACTAACTCCTATTTAGGAACCCATGAACTCAGACATTACATGAGATTCAAACTTAAGGAGATAAATTGAGTGAGATTCACACCTATACGCAAGATTTGAGGCTTACGAAAGCAGTTGGGTTCGGGTCGATATTTTTTGGGTTCACTGGTGGCTGGAGTTACAAAGTGGGTGGCCTGGATTTGAGAGGAAGAAGGATTGAGTGGTAGGCAAGGCTTAGAGAAAATAAAATTAGGGGTCCTGTGAAGGAAAAATAGAAGTGAGAATAATAAGAAGGGGTGTGGGCTTTTATATGGTGAGTAAGAAGATGAACGGGCCCCTTCCCGATTACCCGGTCACCAAACTTTAATGTATCGGCAAGATCACATGCCGACCTAAATGAGGTAACCGACCGAGTGGGTCGGCCTTAGTATGTCGATCCCTCTTTTATTTAAAAAAAGAAAAAGAAAATCAAATGGTGAAAGAAAAAGGTGTGTATATATATGTATGTATGTATGCACATATAATGTTAGGAAAATCCACCATGATTCAGCCTTCGAGAGGCTGTATCACTCAGCTTTTGAAAAGTTAAAAACATGATTTAAATGACAGACGGTTATCTTTCTAAATGAGATAGCTTTAGAAAGCAATGGCTGATTGCCGATTCAAAGCGCATCATATTGATTCACACAACGCACTTTAGGGGGCAAATGTTACCCGACCACGTGACCTGGCGACAAGGCGATAGCTGCAGAGGCTATGACCAGAGAACTCAAGTCATGACAGGACTGGAAGTGTGAGGCTCGATATGAATTGACTGGCTCGGCCTGTATATGTGGTTTGGTGGTGGACGTTCGGCCTACCTAGGTCGTTTTGAGCAGGTCGGTAAAGATATCTAAGGAGAGGTGGATCGACGCGTATGACTCGACAAGGATGGTTTGGCCAAGGTAGTTTAGTGTAAATGTGGGTCGGCATACATGTGTGGCTCGACACTTGGTGGATCGGCCTCAGAAAGATTGGTCATCTAGCTCGCTGCTTAGTGGGTCGACTTCGAAGGGGTTATTTCGGATGGATCGGCCATGTTGGTTCGACCTTGGTGGGTCGGTCAAGGTAGATAAAGTAGAAGTGGGTCGGCCGTAATAGTTAGGTCAGAGTGATGCGACCGCATTCCTTTGCTTCAACTCATACCACCACTTGATTCGAGATACGTGAGAACAAACTTCGAGTCATTAGCGAAAAAATCCGAGATAGTCCAAAGTGGGTCGGTAAACACTGTTCGACATCGGATGGTCGGTATGCTTGGATCGGTGCACAGGAGTTGTTAGCTGTGGGCCGAAGTGTCTTGGTCATGGGCCTGCACATGGGAACCAGCCTATCTTCGTCTATAAATAGAGGGGCAGTGGTACAGTTGAAGGGACCTTTTTTTGAGAACTCCAGAGATACTCTGCCATTTTTTATACTCACTTCTTTTCTGTTTAAACTTGCATTCAAGTTGTTTGTTTATGGGGTTGTATCTATACTCAAGTAATTGGAAAAGTAATAAAGATCATATTCAATGTGAAAGTAGGCAATTACGCCTAACCACTATAAATCTGGTGTTTCCTTTTCTGTAGTTCTTTTTGCACTCAATTGTGTTATTCCTCTGTTTTAATTTACTTTCTTCATTAGTCTCTCTACACAAATCTATTCAAGGGTGTTAGTAACCTATTTTGGTGCTAACATGTGGTATAAAAATAAATTGAACGCGTTTAAAATGGGTTGTAAATTATTTAAATTGAATGAAATGGTATATGGATTGTTTGAAAGTAATTAAATTAGCATCGGAAAATGTACTTGCTTATAAATACAGATTAGCATGCATTACTTACGAAATTCTTGTGTTTAACCAGTTAAATGAATGAAATGTTATTGAATTTCATATATTTGGTACTTATGTGTTTAAATTGAGTAAGTACAAGTACCTGAAGCTGTTTTTCTTGACTTTGATTGCGTGAACTGTGAAAATAAATAAGCAGCTTGCTTAAAAAAATTTAACTAAGATACGTTTTCGGATTAAATACTACGAAATTATACGATATTGTTATATATTTTGCTTTCGACTATGTGGGTCGATGTATATATATTTTATACCACTTTTCATATCGCAAAAGGTCCTCCATACAAAAGAGACTCTCCAAAAAAATCAGAAATTTAGGGTGTTAGAAAATTTTTGAAAAGGACAAATTGATTTCAAATTGAAATTGAGAAAAGAGATTTTGGGATTAGAATTGGAAACTGAATGTGTGGTTGGAACTAAAGGATTAGACAAGTGAATATCAAATTTTCACTAAGTGGATTTTGATAAGTTAATGGGTTTGAACCATTTTCATTACCTTAGCAATTTCGAGGACGAAATTCTTTTAAGGAGGGAGGAATGTAACGACCTGGATTTTTCGACGTTTGATTTAGAATATTCAAATGGTTTTAAATATTGAATTTGAATTTATAGATTGACTTTGAATATGAAGATTTGGATTTATTTATAAAATAAATTCAGAATTTAATTATAGCGATTTATCGCGTAATTTAATTATTGAATTTTATAATTAAATATTGGGTAAATTATTGTGTTCTGAGTTTTATGCCCGATAAAAATAATTTAAAGGCTTGTAAAATTTATATAGTAATAATGAAGATAATAAAAGTTTTAAAATAGAATTAAAAATTGATCTGTTCAATTTTAAAAATAATTTGTTCAAATTGACATTTAAAAATAGCCTTCCGAGACACAGTCTCATATTTCGATGAAACAAGTTCCATTAGATCCGTAATAGTGTATTATTATCGAATTTCAAATTTCATAGTGATTGGAGTTATCGTTTAATCATATGGGATATAAACATATTGAAATTCAATATAATAATTAGGTCCAAAAAACTATCTTCTCCATATGATCGAATTGGACTCGAAATCTTTTCCATTACATTCGGAGTAGGGGTATAACATTATAAACGCCTAGCGGCAAGCCTCGATAGGGTATCGAAATTTAAGTTGCATTAAATAAGATATTTATAGTTAAATAATATTTTAACCTCTCAACAGTCAGGACTTACCTTCTCCAACATGCCTCCCTCAACTTTATATCACGTCTATACTTTATCCCTCTCATTCAAATCGGAATAAAATCGAAAAGAAAGAAAAAAAATGGAAACGAATTGAAAGTTTCGATCAGAAGAAAAAAAAGGAAGGGAAAAGAAAAATAAAATCGCGTCTCCCTCCCTCTCATCCGTTTAAATGCAGATCGTGAGAAAAAATATAAAACAAATAGAAATGGCAAGCTGCTCGGAAGGAAGAAGTCGCTCGCCTGTAATTTCGCTCGAAGGTGCGAACTAGGGTTGGACGTGGGCAACTATGTGCGATCGAAGGGGGGAAATCGATCGAGGCAAAGTCGAAGGCAAGGGGAAAGGCGCAGTGAAGTGCAGTGTGGCGTGGTCGTGGGCACGAGGGGGCAGAGCTCGCGCGCACATGCGATGGCGTATGACGATCGAGGCTGTTGCTGTGAGTTGATGAGGGGTTGGCATTTTCTAGTAAGAAAAGTTGCTGCTGCGAGTCGACAAGGAGTCGACAGAGGCTGCTGCTGCGACACTCTTAAAGAGCAAGGGAAGTTAGGTTTGGTGGCAGCTCGACTGGGGATTCATTCAGCATTGTGGTGGTTGCATTTTTCTATCAAGCAAGGTTGTACGTGGAGTCGAAGGGGAGGGGTTGGCTGGTGATTTCGGCGATGGAAGTTGAAGCTCATGTCTGACCTTGGAGCAACCAAAAGAAGTTGCTGATTTAGGATGTCGATCATAGGTTATGCAGGCTTTGGATAATTAGCTTATGGAATGGAAGGTAATTTATTGTAAGACAACTACAAGTTTAAGATAATTATCGATTAATATATCCGAAGTTCGTTAACCCATATAAAATTCATACGAGGTCCAAAAATCATGAAAACAAGTCGAGTTTGGTTCGTAGCTGTGGAATCTACTCGATAGAATTAAAATGGGAATGGATTGCAATAAAATTAAAGAAAGGTGAGAATTTCTTACTCATTTGGATTACTGTATATAAATTCAAATGTTTAAATTTAAATTAATGGATGCTTGATTGATTGATAAATTTATAATTTATCTGTTGGATGACTATATACATATAGTAGTATATATATTAGTATTTGAGTGATATTCCTACACATTATAATGGATGAGACTCTATGCGTCCCGCATAATAGCGGATGGCCCTATATACCGCGATATCCCCCTCAAAGTGGGATTGGTATTATTGTTATATTGTATTAACATCTATGGATGTAGGGAAAATAGGTTGGAGGGATCCAACTGGATTCCACAAATATATTATTTATTTTTTATATATATAGTGATATGTGATTTGTGTAGGATAATCTATTATAGATTATTTTAGTGATTGGAATTATTGGATGCTATTATAACACTGGCCTGAATTCTGGTAATTTAAATACTATAAATATTTTTTTTAAATTATGGAATTGAAGGGAATTTGATAATAAATATATATATAGGATTTGGAGTTACTTTAAAGAAATTGAATTAGAAAAAAAAGATATATTTGAGTTTTTTTATACTTAACTAAAGTGAAATAGTAATTGGAGATTTTCAAAAATGAATTATATAAGAGAATTTGTAAATAATATTCTAGAAATATAAAAAGGAGTTAAGGTCAATATCAAAATAGATTGGAAATATAAAAGGTATTTGTAGGAAATGAATATATATAATGGATTTTTTATAAAAAAAGATTCGTTATATAAACAGGTAAAACAAAAGGAGTTATAAAATTGATAAACGATGTTTATAAATAAAGGAATTCGATATCAGATGATAATTGGAAATATAAATTCATAAGGTGAATTTATAGTAGAATATGGAAACGGGGTTGAGAAAAATAGTAGATTTTATTTTTGAAATGGGAATCGTTAGGGAATCGACATGAATCGATATGTTGTGGAATCGAGAGGAAATAATAAATAAAATTTGCTATTGAGATTTTAAAATACATTTTTTTCTTAAGAAGTTAAGTTCGTTTAAAAGGGGAAACTTTATTATTTAAACTATGAAATTTTAAAGTAGTTAGTATTGGAATATTTTGGAAAAATTGACTTTCAAATATTTAATATTTATTGAAATAAAAATTTAGCTTTTGTAATTGGCTTTGCTAATTGATTTGTTTCATTTTAAATGAGTTATTGATGTTTTATTAAAATGTTTGATATTTTAAATAATAACTTAAAACATATTTTAAAATAAAAATAAAAATAAAATACTATTCTTTAAGAATGCCATTATATATAGTTTGAAATGATTGAAATTTTATTTATAAAATTCTCTTGAGATGAGATGAGGGCTTATAAGAAAAATCTTATAAATGGAATGTTAGAAACTTAAGAAAATTTCCAATGTTGGATGTGATAACTTTGGACAGAACTTAAAATCATTTAAATGAGTTATAAATGGTGGGTTAGGATTATAAACAAGTATAGTCGATTTCGAAATCATAAGAAGAATTTATTAAAAACTTCGGAGACTTACGAAAAAAGTTATAATATTCCAAGTTTAATATTAAAATGATTTTTGGAAAATATACGTATAAATATTTTTAGTTGTAAACGATTTGGAATAGAAATGATTTCTATGTGTTATAAAATGAAGTTGTAAATATTTCTAAGTATTGAAATAGTGGAATATTCTGTTATGAATTCAAGTGTTGAAATTATTTTTAAATATAGAATATTAAAGAGATTGATTACATATATATATATATATATATATATATATATATATCTTGGTAAAGATGTTTCGGAATAAATATTTTGGATATTTATAAAACTGAGACTAGTGACTTCTTATGGACGGTTTATTGATAGTTAAATAACCGACTATCAGTAATTGGTCAATTTCGTTAATCGTTTCAAAGAGGCCAGGATTGGGTTTAATTATCTAAAAACCACTTTGATCTATTTTGAACGTTATGATTGAATACCGTGAAGATGATGAAGATGGTGATTCAGTTTTTCCAGACCTAGGACAACTTGTATGGATGAATCCTATCAGAACATCATCATTGGAGGACGATGAGCATTCTAAGAAAAAAATTTCTTGAAAGGTAACGTTTAGCCTCGAACCTCATCAACCGAGAATTACTAAATAGGGGAGATATAGCTAGACTAAGTGGGTCGCACCCAATTAGAGTATGTTATCACCTTTCTAGATGTCCTTGGAAACCAAATTATTATGGATATGGTTGTGCATGGAAGCTCGATGGTAAGGGTGGGAACAGCTGAGGTGATAACATATTCGGTCTATCCAGGTCAGGGGTAGGATGGTCTTGTGTAGCAGGGGATCCCGACATGGTCCTCGGTACATTGTTCTAGAGGTGTACTGTGATGGGCGGTACCCCAGTAATTCGTTGGAATCCATTTTCCAATACGAGCTTACGGTTTTGTTTGTAGAACCTAATATGCTGGAATTTAATGATGCAACAATTTCAGCTGTTTGAATAAGTATTTGTACTTAGACTCTTCTATAATATCACTGGATTTTCTATAAAATGTTTTGGTCATCATAAGGAAAAAACCCGTCGTATTTATGTGTGACAAGGTCTTACAAGATACCTTTGTTTTTCAAGGGATTTTAATAACTCTAATAATTCAAATTGAGTGTGTTTTCTCACGCTAGTTTTTCAGACTGACTCAAGTGTTAATTTATTATAATACTCGAGTCAGACCGAGTATTACAGATTCAGGTTAGGATGCTATGGAGCTTAGGTGATGAGCTGTAGGATTTCTGACGTATATCACGTACTTGTTTTATTCCACTGTGTGAGGACAGGTTATTATAATTGCCCAGATTGATGTATTGATTGTGGTACCCGGATGATTGTAAGTATATAAACTGTTACGAATTCTTTTGTATAAAAATCTATTATTATATATTATTTTATGCCGCTATGATTGTGAGATTCTTTGATGATGTTTTTTGTTTCTTCTTCTATCTTTTCTTCTTTACCCTAAAGATTCTTATTTCCGTCCAATTTAAGTTGAGTTGATGTGAAATATCGTCGACTCAAAGGGGTACGGATTTGCGGGCCTTTACAAACAGCCTTTTTAAAGTCTCAATAGATTTTGCGTGCTTTTTATCCCATGCAAAGATAAGGTTCTTTTTGGTTAGACGGGTTAAGGGCACTGCTATCTTTGCAAAGCCCTTGATGAATTTTCGATAATAACCAGCCAAACCAAGAAAACTCTTAACTTATGTAGCATTCTTTGGTACCTTCCAGCCTTGAACAGCATCTTCCTTAGTCGGATCAATAGACAATCCTTTCTCAAAAATAATATGACCTGAAAACTTCACCTCTCTTTGCTGCAAATGACACTTAAAGAATTTTTCTTTTAGTTGGTGACTTCTCAAGGTCTCTAATACTTCCCTTAGGTGCTTTTCATCCTCGCTCTTCGTCTTGGAGTATATGAGAAGATCATCCATAAATACCATAATGAACTTGTTTAATTGTCCCTTAAAAACCTATTCATTAAATCTACAAAGTATAAGAGAGAATTAGTCAAACCAAAAGGCATCACTTCCCATTCAAATAGTCCATCTGATGTGTGGAAAGCAGTCTTCGCTTTGTTGTTTTTGGCTACTCTCAACTGATGGAATCGATGGCCAAGTCCAATGGGAAAAGACTTTGGTACTAACGGGCAGATCGAACAGGCACTACACCACAAAGCTGTTTTAGCCACACCCCTATCCGACTTATTTGTTACGGCTCAAAGTCGTATCAAATTTGATACGGCTAAAAGCCGTATCTATAAAAACCGTATCTAAACCTTTAGATATGGCTTTTAGCCGTATTAAAATTGATACGGCTTTGAGTATCAAATTCGTGCCTATTTTGGCTAGAAAATTATACGCCCTAGAAAGCACGGTCTCCCCCAAATTCATTCCTTCCCCTCGTTTTTTTCATTCTCCCTCCAAATCATAAATGTCGTTCTCTTTGCCCCAAATTCAAGTCCGTTGCATCCCAAATGTCTAAATCACTTTGCTCTTCCCCTAACTCACGACCGTGATTTACTGTACCTCGGCTCGGATCGATTTGTTGGCAATTGAAGGTTGTGCTTGCTCCCACTGTCGAACTCTTTTGCTGTGGATTATTGGGTAAAAATATTATTCTCTGATTATATCTGGATTTTTGTTCAATCGATTGCTAGCCATACTACGGATTTAATTCCACTATTGTATCTCGATGGAGATTGCTAGCCATATTTATGCAGGAATATGTAATAGCTCATCTTATAAACTCTTGGAAAGTAACTTTTTAGCACATTCCATATCCTGACTGTTTCTTCAAATGATCAGTTTCTTCACACAGAGTAATAAGTTACAATAAGCTATTCTATTATCAGATTTGATCAATTGTTCAGCCTTCTTCAGAACTAGCTCGGCTTTTTCAAAGAATCAAAGTGTGTTATAAATAGAAGCCAATTCGCAATTTATACTCTAATCCATTGAAACATTTCTTGTTTCTTGTTTCTATTTCCTCTATTACCCTTTCAGTTGATTCGATGTCATTTAGGTGTCCATAACAGTTGATAAGGAGTCCATATGTGGTTGCATCAGGATCAAATTTTTCTACTAGCATTTCATTGATATATTGCAAGGACCTTCTTATATTGAAACAAGGTTGCAAGTTTGGTGAAGTGTGCACGTTCAGGTGAGGTGAAATGTGTGTGAGGGGATTGGTGGTTGAGGTTGCAGTGTTTGTTGTTACAGTTGGTTGAAGGGCTATTTTGAGTGTGGTTGCTGAAACTTGCAGTAGGGAGGAGTTGGTTGAGGTTGCAGTGTTTATGAGTGGTCCACTTGCTTATTTCTATACCTGTAGCAGTTTTAATAGTAACAAATTCCTAGAGATTGAGAACAAACAATTTGCTCCCACCAGAATATCAAACATTTTAGTTTACTATCAATCATTTTACACAAGCACATGCATCTTGTGTAATAGAACTTGGTTTTAGTCACTGTTGCATTATTTCAACTGAGATTTTATATTCATACATGGCCATGTTGCACTAAATTTGTTGCATTCAAAGCCTAACTGTACTCAGCATTTATACGTTCATATCACTAGCTACTCTTAATTTCTAACATGCTACTCAGTTCTTAGACTTGTCACCTTGAATTTATTGCGAGTATAAAATATCCAAACCACTTGTTTCCTCCTTTAGTGTTTGTGTGTTTTCTCCTAATAATAAAAAGGTTGAAATCTCACTCTCTTCATATCGAATGACAAGCAAAATTGTCTAACAACATTTAAGGATCTGAACCATGACTTTTTTGTTATGTATTTTTAGTCGATTTTCTTAGCATTTATATATTCTTGTTTAAGTACAAACTTGGATCGTCCTTACTTTGGTGACTAGTTATATAGAAACAATGTACATAGGGTAATGAAGTATACTTTCTTAAGTCGTTCTCTCTGTTCGTAAATGGGGAATCCCTCGGCTTTTCCCCTGGAAACAAAGTAGAAATTTTAATTCTTTTATGTCAAACATAAAGATTAACACTACAAGAAACACTACATCAACTGTAGAATTGAACTCTAACCTGTAAAGTGAGCTAGTCATTATAACATTCATTTTTGTATACACTCCATATATATCGTAGTTTTTATAGTCATAAGTTTCTGGAGGTGGGTTTTGATCGAAAGCGTGGTTCATTTTGTGCTTCAGAGATACTAAGTAAGGTGTATGAGGGATGTCTAAGGTTACATTGTTGATAGCGAAACGAATGTGGCCATTGACTACGTTGACTGAACCTAGTAGGAGGACTGTACGGTCAAATTTTGTTGGAGGAGGATGGATGTGATCAGGATGTGAACGGATGGATATGCTTTGTTGGAATCTATCTTCTGTGTCGTTCCATAAGGGACCTGAAGGTGGAATAGTTGGGGGTGGTTTTCGTAAATTATATGGGTGGTAGTTTAGTATTGTGGTGCCTGTTGGAGTTTCGGATGGTTCATCTACGACATTGATGGCTATCCAGTAGTTTTTGGATGATCTTGGTTTTCTGTTAGAATTACGGAGTATGTTTCGCCTGAGTGGATGTGAACTCAAAAATATAATGTGAACTCAAAAATATTGTATTCACAGAGTTCTTAGAATTTTCAGAAGTGGCAGGCTGTAGAAAGGCTACTAAGTACTATATTTTGTATATTATTATTTTTTTCCTTCTACTTTTAGCTTCATGGTTGGGGTGTGATTTGGTGCGACAATTGCCTTAAGGTTATGTATCTTAGATCTTCGTAATTTCATCATATTTTGTAACATCAGTTAACCTGAAAAATAATAAATTTATCGCTATACCTCCCTTAGTAGTTTAGTAGTGTGTGCCTTGAGACACATCAGATGGGTGCAATCTTGTAACAGACTGACGTTTCTTAGTAAGTTAAATTTAGTGAAACACGTTTCTAATTTGATGGAAACACATTTTTAAGTAGATGGAAACTTCCAATGAGGGTCACCAAGATAAAGTAGAGGTTTTTTTTATAAAGAAAAATGATAACTCTATGCGTATTTTGATTGAGCGTTCTATCAAATGTGTCAAAAGATGATTACTATTTTTTCCACTGTTGCAAGTTAAAGTTTGAATTACTTATATATATATATATACACTATGTTTTGCAATGGTTCATACTCTGATATTTTATTATTAAAAGTTTATTTGTTGGTGAATTCCCTTCATATTCAACAACTCCATCTGCACTATTTTCTTAAATCATGTTGTTAAAATTATTTCCTACATCATTACATGTTCGACTCAGCTAGTTTACCAAAAAGAATGTGAACTTGTTCAAAGTCTCTGCTCCATCAACTATCTGCGAAACCTCCCAATTCCCTCATAGTATCTCAGAGTCTTAGGACCCCCATGTTGTACTGTTTGAGCATAAATCAGCTTCTATACAAGAGAAGTTTTCTTAACCACCTAGAAATGCATTTATTTTAACAAACACAACAACAACTAGTTAAAGCCTTTAGTCCCAAAAGGCTTTAATTTATTTTAGAAAATACAACAACATACCCCTTGGATGCAAAGTTATGCGTAGAAGAGAAAGGAGTGAAGTGCTGTCGAAATTAAAGCATTTAGTCCCAAAATGGCTTTAATTTGTTTTAGATAGAAGTGAAGTGTTGTATACAAATTTTTGATTGTATGATTAATTAAGATAATGTTAGTAGAAATAACTTACCAAAACAAAATTCGTTGGTTTTCGTTTATATTTAAGTTGATTACATCGCAAATATATTATATTTACGTTTAATGTTCTAATATATATGATATAGAAGGGCAATATGTCTTTCAGTATAGACAAAAAGTGGATAAATGAATCTGATCAAAGATCTACATACTATATAGACGGGGTGAAGAAGTTTATTAGTTTTGTTGATGAAAATGGTGGTAAGAAAGGAGTGTATTTATGCCCTTGCACTCGGTGCAAAAATATGAAGACGATCAGATTAGATGACATTCATTTTCATTTGCTTAGATGGGTTTTTATCCAATCATATACCATATGGTATTTTCATGGGGAAAAAAGGGCAGAGAAGGAAAAACAACAACCAGTTAGTCATGCTACAAGTACCGACGAGTCTGAACATATTATGATGGAAGATCTAGTCAATGATGCAGATAGATTTCATCATTTTCAACTACCCTGACTGCAACAACATACATCCCATCTTCCATTGCAACATGCATACCATAACAACAGTCACAACCCCTACCATCTTTGTGCACAATGCACACTTCATAGACAAGTTTTTCTCTGACAAACAACATACAAGCTTCTCTGACAAACCACCAGCAACCACCACCTTCTCTGACAAACATCCCCTTCATACAAGCTTCTCTGACAAACCATTACAACCACCGGCACTTACATCTCCTCTACATACTTCACCTCTTCCTGAAACCATCATTCTCATATCTCATCAAGTTATCTCCATTGCATGTCATCAACCTTCCCCTGTCATACCACACTGCATTTGGCTTTTGTTGAATTTTCAAAGTCCTACTTATTTGCCAAATATATTAACTCTTATAGCAACCATTATGGAGTCCATAAATTTTCTTATCCTATTATATTATACAGTCTCTATAAATATTCTGCAGAAGAATTAAAAGCAAAGGAGGAAATGAAGAACAACAGTGCAAGAAAGCAAGGAGAGGTATGAAAATTTAGTAACAAAAATACATCTATTTAAGTTTTTGTTAGTCCATGACTCCATATCTTTATATGTGGCATATGTACTTCAAAACCGAGAGCACATGTAGTTTATGTCAATACTTAAACAACAGTTTGCACATCGAATCAATTTCTTAATAGCTAACGTGACAATATTTTTTTTTCCTTCAGCATTCATGGCCTAAAACGGTGATCAAGAAATTGCTTAACATCAGTAAAGATGATGCAGAATATAGCGCTGATGAAGGTGACAATGATAGCGATTACTGCTTTTGTGTAATATTGACCATATTTTGTATAATACTGCTATTGTAATCCAACTATTGCCGTATCTATTACTGCTTTAAATACTGCTTCTATTGTATAATACTGCATCTATGCTGTTGTAATTCACGGCTGTGAGCTGTGTGAATTAGATATGGCTTTTATTGTATTATACTGCATCTATGGTATTGCAATTTATGGTCATGAGCTTTGTGAATTAGATATTTCCATATCTATTACTGCTTTACATACTACTTCTATTGTATAATACTGCATCTATGCTGTTGTAATTCATGGCTATGAGCTGTGTGAATTAGATACTGCTTTTATTGTATTATATTGCATCTATGGTATTGCAATTTATGGTTATGAGCTTTGTGAATTAGATACGGCTTATTGTTGTATCTGTTACATCAATTAGATACGGTCGAAAGCCGTATCTAATTCATGTGCTTAGTATACGAATTAGATACGGCCATGGGATCTAATTTGCTAGTTAGATACGGCCATGAGCCGTATCTAATTGAAAAATTAGATATGGCCCTAAGCCGTATCTAACTAGTAAATTAGATACGGCCCTAAGCCGTATCTAACTAGCAAATTAGATACGGCCCATGGCTGTATCTAGTTTTCCAATTAGATGCGGCCCATGGCCGTATCTAATTTTCCAATTAGATAGGGCCCATGGCCGTATCTAATTAATAAACACGTTTTATATTGATACGGCTTACGGCCGTGCCTAATGTCGTTAGATACGGCCCTAAGCACTGCCTAATTCGCCTTTCTGGTGTAGTGAGGTCATCTATCCTGGGTAGAGGATACATATTCTTTTTAGTTAACTTGTTCAGTACTCGATAATCGACGCATAACCTTAATGAGCCATCTGTCTTGGCACTAAAGACAACCGGCGCTCCCTATTTAGAAATGCTATGGTGTATGAATCCTTTTTGCAATAGTTGCGAAAGCATCTTATCCAATTTTTTCCCCTCCTTGGAAGCCATATGCCTTAGCGGCAAAGACAAGCGAGTCTAACATTGGTTGAGGTGCGAGAGTTAAATCTTATGGATGAGATGGACATCAATAGATTTTATTGCAACTATGGCCATGTGGCTCGTACAAGCATAATGATAATAGTAGATTCAGATATAGGACGTTGTTTCTTTAAATGCCACCAACATAGGTGCATGATACACTTTTGGTTCGACGAACCACTCCCTCAAAGAGCTGTAGATTTTGCTTCAAACTTGTGACATGAGATTAAAATTCTCATGCCAACTTACATCATCTTTTATTCGATGTAATTAATAGTTATGAGAGTATTATTGTGTTCTATCTTCATGGTGTAATGAATCATATACCCTTCCATTTGTTTGTATTTCCATGTCTATTATGTAATGTGTTTTATCTCTACAATGTAATGTACCATGCCCACCATATTAGTTTTAGTTCACTATGTGATATACTTCCTTGCTCTTTGCTATTTGCTACATTTTATAGTCATACTATAGTTGATAAAACAATTATAAAGTTGAGTGGACATCACTCTAAATATAATTTTATAAACACGTCCTGTAACCACTCGGATTTTTCAACGTTTGATTTGGAATATTTATGAGACTCCCCACCTCTATACTCACACAAGTATTACATGCATTTTGTTTGAAGAGGAAATCTGATACATCAATTACAAACTCAAGCTACTACACAGTGGCTATCCGATCTTCGGTAAAAAAATTATAAAATAAGCATAACACAATTCAGTCACAGATATTCATATCCCTAAGGCGAAAAAGATATGCACATATCACATAAAAGTGTACATCAAAGTATTGGTCATACAAGATCCACTACATCACAAAATAATAGATACAAGTGCTAGACAAAAGAAATTTATACATCAAGGAGTCTCTGTCTCAAATGTATAAAAGCAAAAATTACTAAACTAAGTAGTTAGCCAAAGGTCAAAAGCTAGTCCCAGCTAAGAAGTCAAATGGAAGCACCTGTAACACCTCGGTCTGTCCTGAGTATTATTTAAGAAGAAAATAATAAAGGATCAATCTAGCTATAAATATCATATAAAATGAGATAGGATAAGAGATATGACAAAAACGTATGATAACAATAATGTCATACTGTGACAAGTATACATTAGGCAACAACAAAAATCATACAATATCTCGAATATTCTCGAACACCAAAAAGAATGTCATATTCTTTAACCTATTTACTAAACCACAAATATCTATAAAATTTATCAATGTAAATCACAAAAATTGGTGAAACACAATTCTAGAAATCATCAATTAGAAATCCAAAAAACACAAAGGGGGAGGCCTATCACAAACGGGAGCATGAAAACTCACTAACACATGCATCACAAATGAAACGCTATTTTATGGTTGCTAACCATCAATTTTAAGCCGAACTTCCATAAACGGTCCGTAGACCTTTGAGACGAGGCCTCACATACGGCACGAAAACCTTTGAGCCGAGGCTCCACAAACGGCCCGAAGACCATGGGTTGCTACCCCACCAAATTGAGCCGAAACTCCACCGAATGATCATCATAGATCGTAAATTACACTAAGCTAGTAAATAAATGAGTTAGGCTTCATGTCCCATAGCCACTGGCTTAACTTATTTATTTACGAACAAATTGTAGACTTCCACTCAAAAATAAGTGTAAATTACACTAAGCTAGTAAATATATGAGTTAGACTTCATGTCCTATAACCACTAGCTTAACTTAAATATTTACAAACATATTGTAGATTTCCACTCGAAAATTGTCACGAGATTTCAATCGAACAAGTACAAGAATTAATCGACGAAGTAAATGTAAGCGTTTCATACCACTTGTTTTGCTAAGTCGTTTAATTAGATTTCTCATACGAATGAGGTAAAGGTTTTTATATATAATAGATTGAAAAACAGTTTTAAAAACGAGGTTTGTATTAAAAGTAATGTTGAAATCATTTTTGTGGAAGAGTTTGAGTATTTACTATTAGTATGGAAACCTTTGTATTTTAAAGTGACAAATCACAAAAATGATTGTAAAAATAATCAATCACCAAAAATCCTCGTACGATGATGTGAATTAAAACCATAAAAATCGATATCAAATCCATCAAACGGATATTCCCAAAAATCCATAAAAGAAGTCATTAAAGTTGATAATAAATGACAACAACCAATCGGATCAACAAAATCAATAAAAATTGGAAATCCACTCAAAAATAGCCAAAATAGGAAAAATTATCAGTTTCAGATGTCTGGGTTTTGTTTCAAACGTTTGGATTTTGTCCCTGCTCTTTTTTTTTCTATTTCCAGAACCATTTCAGACGTCTGGAATTTGCAACTAGATGTTTGAATTTGGTTTCAGACGTCTGAATTTTGTTTTAGACGTCTGAATTTTTCTGCTAGGCAAAAAAATAGCCAAGCCCAAAAAGGGTAAATCCTAACCGAAATGCGATCGAACGAGCGATGGATGCTAAGGATTTATACCAAATGACAACCCATCCCTCTAAGCTCTTCGATATACCACCAAAAACATGTCCAAACATCCAAGATAGTATCTTTAAAGATTTTGACTTCAAAACACCAAAACTTGAAAATTCACCAAATCAATTCAAATCAAAAGCGAATGAACATGAATAGATGTTAGGAATTCATACCTAACAACAATGAAAGCTATAAACATAGATGTGAGTTCAAGAACTCACCTTTAAACCCAAAAACAACAAATGAGAAGTTTCAAGGAAAGATCAACCACTCCTCAACTTCAACTCAAGAAGCTCCAACCTAAGCTCATAAGAAAATATTTCTTAAGTTAGAGTTTAGGAATTTCTGAAAATTGAAGAGAGATTGAGATGGAGAAGATGAAGATGATGCTTACATAAGCTTCTCTTTTATTCTAGAGCAAGAACTTGAATTTCCTAGTAAAACTAGGGTTTAGGAATTTCTAATTTCCTATCTGTTCTCCCATTTTCTTTTAACTTGAGTGTTAGGAAATAATAGAATGAGTGAAGAGGAGTTGGATGAAGAGTTAGGGCATTAGATGAGTTTAAGGGCTGAAACCCAAAGCCCAATAGAATAATAGAAAAATTCTATTTAACTCCAAACATATCGATGTTTATACTCAAAAAGTCGCAAACGCCATTTTGGACTTAATGGAAGTGGTCTCGAGTCCTAATTCGATTGTTTGCAAAAAAGTAGCATATGGACTTTACTCCGACTAACGATGCTATATTTAAATAAAATATTTAAATATACAATTGTATAATATGCGGGTTGTTACAGACCCCCTCCTTAAAGAAATTGCATCCTCGTAATACTTAAGAAGAAAATAAAGAGTAATAACCATAAAAGCATATCAATACAAAAGAAAATTTGAAATAAGAAGTTCACCTTTAAAAAGCACAAGAGAATAAGTCAGGATGTGTTCGCTCGATGAATTCTCTAGATTCCCAAGAACAATCCTAAGGATTTGAGACCATTGAACCTTCACAGGCGGAACATCTTTACGAAGGCGTTTAACCTCTGTAGCAATGATGCGAATAGGATGTTGGTCATAAGCGAAATTTGTTGAAACTTCAATTTCTTTAATAATACCGGGCTCAAGAATAGAATCGGAATCCCTAAGGCATTTCCATAGTTGAGAGATGTAGAATACGCGATGAATAGCAGAAAATTGAGCCGGTAATAAAAGGTGATACGCCACGGAACCAATACGTTCAGTGATGGGAAATGGACCAATATATCGAGGTGCTAATTTTCCCGATTGACTGAAACGCACAACGCTCTTCATAGGTGAAACACGAATAAACATCAAATCTCCCATAGAAAATTCTAAATTCCTTATTCGGTTACCAGCATAGGATTTTTGCCTACTTTGAGCTTCTTTCATCCTATGACGAATAAGTCGATCTTTTCTGTGGAATCACAAATAAAATCTAGATCTAAAACCAGCTTCTCACCGGCCTCAAGCCAACAATAAGGAGATCGGCATGGCCTTCCGTAGAGTGCCTCAAAAGGTGCCATCCCAATACTAGATTGGAAACTATTATTATAGGAAAACTCAATAAGAGAAATATGATCTTCCCAACTTCCGCCAAAATTAAGAACACATGCACGAAGATCTTCAAGAGTTTGATTCACAAGCTCGGTTTGTCCATCGGGCTAAGAATGATAAGCAGTGCTAAAATTAAGCTTCGTTCCCAAAGCTTTTTGAAGACTCTTCCAAAATCCACTCGTAAATAATGAATCACCATCGCTAATAATAGAAGTAGGAACTCCATGCAATTTAACAATTTCTTTAACATAAAGTTTGGCTAAAAGAGGTATGGTCCGATTAGACCAAACGGCAATAAAATGGACGGATTTTGTAATCTATCAACAATCACCCACAAACTGTCATGACCCGAATGAGAACGGGGAAGACCGTCAATAAAGTCCATGGAGACTTGATCCCACTTCCAAACAGGAATGTTCAATGGTTGCAATAACCCACCGGGCCTTTGATGCTCGGCCTTAATGAGTTGGCTAGTCATGCAACGCTTAATAAATTTAGCAATATCAGATTTCATTCCATCCCAATAATAAAGTCGCTTCATATCCGCGTACATTTTACAACTACCGAGATGAATGGTAAATTTAGAATGATGAGAATCTTTAAAATGTCTTTACAAAGATCACTAATATTTGGCACGATAAGTCTACCAAATTTTCGAATGCCGCCACGAGCAACGATTTCAAAGTCTTTCAAACCACCAATATTTCTATCCCTACAACTTTGGCAAAGATGATCCAATTTGGGATCATGCTTTTGAGCATCAAGAATGCGGTCTAAAAGATATGGATGGGCCACAAGGCTACATAGAACAAGAGATGAACATGCATCGGATTCACGGTATCAAATTTCACACGTAGGAAAAGTCTCAAGATCATTCCATTCGGATATCATTATAAAAACAACCGCTTGTTGCTTACGACTAAGGGGATCGGTGACACGATTCCCCTTTCCGGGAGTATAAAGAATATCCAGATCATAAGATGCAAGGAATTCGAGCCAACATTGTTGACGCAAATTAAGTTCCTTTTGAGAAAATAAATACTTCAAAGATTTATAATCTGTATAGAGAACAAATTTCTCTCCCAAAAGATAATGACGTCAAATTTTAAGGGAGAAAACAATAGTCGCAAGCTCTAAATCATGAGTGGCGTATCTAGTCTCGGTAGGCTTTAATTGCCTAGAAGCATAAGCAATAACACGTTCCCTTTGCATGAGAATGGCTCCCAAACCAACATGACTAGCATCGGTATAAACAACAAAGTCTAGGTTTCCTTCGGGAATCACAAGAACAGGAGCATCGGAAATAAGCTCTTTTAATTTCTGAAAAGAAGCTTCACATTTGTTTGACCAAATGTACTTAATTCCCTTCTTTGTCAAACTAGTAAGAGGTACAGAAATTTTAGAAAATTCCTTTATGAAATGATGGTAATAGCCCGCTAATCCAACAAAGCTACGAATTTCTGTCACACTCTCCAGTCTCTTTCAATTTTGAATCGCTTCAATCTATGAAGGATCTATAGAAATTCCGGATTCGGAAATGATGTGTCCTAAAAATTTCACACGGGATTGCCAAAAGTGGCACTTAGAAAATTTTGCTTTCGATTAATTGCACCTAAGGGTTTTCAACACAATCCGAAGATATTATTCATGCTCTTCCTCGGTTTTAGAATAAAAAAGAATATCATCTATAAAGATGAGAACAAATCGATCGAGGAAGTCTTAGAAAACTCGATTCATAGGGTCAACGAAATAAGCTGGAGCATTCATTAAACCAAATGGCATAACAAGCCATTCATAAGATCCATAACGAGTACGAAACGATGTCAAAGGAATGCTATCCTCTGCAATACAAAGCTGATGAAAACCGGTTGCTAAGTCTAACAATGAAAAGACTCTAGCACCACTAATTTGATCAAATAAATCATCAATCCGAGGTAAGGGATATTTATTCTTGATGGCGAGATCATTAAGCTTGCGGTAGTCAACACAAAGCCTAAGTATACCATCGGATTTCTTCACAAAAATAGCTGAAGCTCCCCAAGGAAAGGAACTAAATGAATAAATTGCTTCGCTTCCAATTTGGATAATTGTTTACGCACTTCCTCATTTTCCTTATTTGACATACGATAAAAAGGATGAGTGATAGGTAGATCTCTAGGAATTTGATTAATTCTGAACTCGATTGCTCGCTTAGGTGGTAATCCTAAAACAGGCTCAAATATATCGAGAAATTCACGAACAACGTGAATGAGGGAAATAACATCTTCCTCATCATCATTATCGTCATCATGTGGATTTAGAGAATATAAGGATGCCACCGAATTGGAATCTGGATCTTTAAGAACAATAGAAATCTGCTTAATGGATTGAGGATGTCGAAGATGTATAGTCATCTCAGGACATAGGATGTGGGCTTCATAATGGTTAAGCCAATCCATTCCCAAAATCATTCCGAAGCCTAAGTAGCGCATAACATGCAAATCGGCTTGGAAAGAATAATCACATAAAATAATCTCGACATCTTTACAAATTAAACCGAGTGTTGCGGATCCACCAACCGGATTCGCAATTCTCAAAGAAGTCATCAAGCCCATAACATTTAAAGAAAATGTATCAACAAGTTCTTTTGATATAAAAGAGTGGGATGCACCCGTGTCAAAAAGAACTCGAATAGGGAGATCACAAAACATAATAATGCCATCAAGGATAGAATGAGAAATGTCTTGACCACGAGAAGTGTTACTAGGGGATTGCACAACATTTAGCTTTCTCTCCTTCTTGCTTTGAAGTTTCGGACATGAAGATATAGTATGACCTGAACTTTTGCAATAGCGACAGGTAAGGGTCATCGGACACTTATTTGCATAATGGTCCTTAGAATCACAATTGTAACATTCTCCACGACTAGAAGTAGGAGTCCTTGCTATCGAAGTTGCTTGCTTCTCTTTCTTGTTGGGATTAGGCTTGAACTCATATGCATCTTCTTGTTGTTATTGAATTTTTGTTTGGTACCTACAATTCAACATCACTTTCTTTATCGGCCTCTTCAAGTCGAAGAGCAATATCAATAAGCTGATCAAAAGAAACCTCTAATTTCATAAGTAATGGCTTTTGGAGGTGCTTATTCAATCCATGGACAAACCTTTGATTTTTCTTCAATGGGGTATTAATATACTCGACCCCATATTTAGAGAGAGATTCAAAAGATGCGACATAATCTATCATAGAAGATTCACCTTGAACAAGGTCAATAAAGCATCGGGCCAAAGTTACCTTTTCAGCTTCCGGCAAAAACTTTAACTCGAATCTTTTTTGAAATTTCTTCCAAGTAAGATCCGCTTCGATAATCTCAGAAACCAAAAGCTCATACCAATCTAATGCTCTTTCTTGGAGCATGCTAGAAGCCACTTGGACTCGACGAAGATCAACAAGATTTATGCGAGAAAAGATGCGATCGCATGTTCTAAGCCAAGCTTGAACTTCTATGACGCTTTCATAACCCTTGAATGGATTCCATCCAAATTGGTATAATCGCTACATAAGCGTGTAAACCCGGATTTAGGGTGAGCAGGCTGTGGAATGTGTCCGACGGCTTGAGCATTCTTTACGAGGTCTAAAAGATGCTGGGCAGACATGAATACTCCCTCCTGAAGAATAGCACTGGATTGACCGACGTTGGAACGGCCTGGTCTAATCATTTCTCTTCTTTAGGAAAGAAAGAAAGAAAGAAAGAAGAAGAA
Source organism: Allium cepa (assembly GCA_030765085.1). Taxonomy (NCBI): domain Eukaryota; kingdom Viridiplantae; phylum Streptophyta; class Magnoliopsida; order Asparagales; family Amaryllidaceae; genus Allium; species Allium cepa. The sequence goes on along the minus strand of CM060941.1, from coordinate 950,490,652 downwards.
AAAATTTATTCTTAAAATGAATAGAAAAAAAATCATGATTGATAAAACAAGGCATCATAAAAGAAAATAGGATCGAACGGGTCCAATGACTCGAATTAAATCCTAAGGCACGATTCCTAAGAGAGACTTAGGACAATGATCCTTTCTATAATATTCTATTTTTTTCCGAAGTTTGGCTTTGATATCAAGCTTTGACGCCCCACCTCTATACTCACGCTAGCCAAGGACAATACGGAGTAATGCCATCAAATAGCACGAAGAATAAGGCTGTTAAGGAGCGATCATCTATGTAATTGCTTTGGGTGAGTACCGATATGTCAGATAGTATTACATGCATTTTGTTTGAAGAGGAAATCTGACACATCAATTAAAAACTCAAGCTACTACACAGTGGCTATCCATCTTCGGTAAAAAATATAAAATAAGCATAACACAAATCAGTCGCAGATATTCATATCACTAAGGCAAAAAAGATATGCACCTATCACATAAAAGTGTACATCAAAGTAATGGTCATACAAATCCACTACATCACAAAATAATAGGAACAAGTGCAAGACAAAAGAAAATTTATACATCAAGGAGTCCCTATCTCGAATGTATAAAAGCAAAAACTACTAAACTAAATATTTAGCCAAAAGTCAAAAGCTAGTCCCAGCTAAGAAATCAAATGGAAGCACCTGTAACACCTCGGTCTGACCCGAGTATTATTTAAGAAGAAAATAATAAAGGATCAGTCTAACTATAAATATCATATAAAATGAGATAGGATAAGGGATATGACAAAAATGTATGATAACAATAATGCCATACTGTGACAAGTATACATTAGACAACAACAAAAATCATACAATGTTTCGAATATTCTCAAACACCAAAAAGAATGTCATATTGTTTAACCTATTTAATAAACCACAAATATTGATAAAATTTATCAATGTAAATCGCAAAAATTGGTGAAACATAATTCTAGAAATCATTAATTAGAAATCCAGAGAACATAAAGGGGGAGGCCTATCGCAAACGAGAGCATGAAAACTCACCATCACGTGCATCACAAACTGAACACTATTCCATGGTTGCTAATCGTCAATTTTGAGCCGTAGCTCTACAAAAGTATGTAGACCTTTGAGTCGAGGCTCCACAAACGGCCAGAAGACCTTTGAGTCGAGGCTTTCCAAACGGCTCGAAGACCATGGGTCGTTACTCCACCAAATTGAGCGGAAACTCCAATCAAATGATCATCATAGATCAATAAGTGTAAATTACACTAAGTTAGTAAATAAATGAGTTAGGCTTCATGTCCCATAACCACTGGCTTAACTTAATTATTTACGAACAAATTGTAGACTTTAACTCAAAAATAAGTGTAAATTACACTAAGCTAGTAAATATATGAGTTGGGCTTCATGTCCTATAACCACTGGCTTAACTAAAATATTTACAAAAAGATTGTAGATTTCCACTCGAAAATTGTCATGAGATTTCAATCGAACAAGTCCAAGAATTAACCAACGAAGTAAACGCAAGTGTTTCATACCGCTTGTTTTGCTAAGTCGTTTAATTAGATTTCTCATACGAATGAGATAAAGGTTTGTATATACTAATTGATTGAATAACAGTTTTAAAAACGAGGTTTGTATTAAAAGTAATGCTAAAATCATTTTTATGAAAGAGTTTGAGTATTTACTACTAGTATAGAAACCTTTGTATTTTAAAGTTACAAATCACAGAAATGATTGTAAAAACAATCAATCACCAAAAATACTTATATGATGATGTGAATTAAAATCATAAAAATTGATATCAAACCCATCAAATGGATATTCCCAAAAATCCATAAAAGAAGTCATTAAAATCGATAATAAATAACAACAACCAATCGAATCAACAAAATCGATAAAAATTGGAAATACACTCAAAAATAGGCAAAATTAACAGTTCATACGTCTGATAGGTGTTTCCAGACGTTTGGCCCTAGGTTCTGGAAGTAAATGTGTTTTTCTCCTTTCTCTTTTTAATTCCAGATCCATTTCAGACGTCTGAAATTTTCAATAAGATGTATGAATTTGGTTTCAGACGTTTGAATTTTGTTTCAGACGTCTGGATTTTGTCTTTCCCCTTTTTTTATTTCCAGAACCATTTCAGACGTTTGGAATTTTCAACCAGACGTCTTAATTTGGTTTTAGACATTTGAATTTTGTTTCAGACGTCTGAATTTTTCTGCTAGGAAAAAAATAGCCTAGCCCAAAAAGGGAAAATCCAAATCGAAATGCGATCGAACGAGCAACAGATGCTAGGGATTTATGCCAAACGACAACCCAGCCCTCTAAGCTCTTCGATACACCGCCAAAAACATATCCAAACATCCAAATTAGGATCTTTAAAGATTTTGACTTCAAATCATCAAAATTGAAAAATTAACCAAATCAATTCAAATTAAAAGCAAATATTATGAATAGATGTTAGGGATTCATACCTAACAATATTGGAAGCTATAGACATAGATGTGAGTTCAAGTCTCACCTTTAAATCCAAAAACAACAAATGAGAAGCTTTAAGAAAAGGCAAGATCAACCACTCCTCAACTTCAACTCAAGAAGCTCCAACCTAACTCGTAAGAAAATATTTCCGAAGTTAGAGTTTAGGAATTTCTGAAAATTGAAGAGAGATTGAGATGGAGATGATGAAGAGGATGCTTACCTAAGCTTCTCTTTGATTTTAGAGCAAGAATTTCAATTTCCTAGTAAAACTAGGGCTTAGGAATTTTATCTCTTCCCCCAATTTTCTTTTAGATTGAGTGTTATGAAATAATAGAATGAGTGAAGAGGAGTTGGATGAAGAGTTAGGGCATTAGATGAGTTCAAGGGCTAAAACCCAAGCCCAAAGCCCAATAGGAAAATAGCAAAATTCTACTCAACTCCAAACGTATCGTTGTTTATACTCAAAAAGGTCGTAAACGCCGTTTTGGACTCAATGGAAGTGGTCTCGAGTCCTAATTCAACTTTTTGCAAAAGGTAGCATTTCAGACTTTAATCCGACTAACGATTCTATATTTAATTAAAATATTTAAATATACAATCGTATAATACGCATGTCGTTACAATTTAAATGGTTTTAAATATTGAATCTGAATTTATAGATTGACTTTGAATATGGAAATTTGGGTTTTTGTTCATAAAATAAATTCAGAATTTAAATATAGCGATTTTTTGGATAAGTTAATTTTTGAATTCTTATAATTGAATATTTGTTAGATTATTGTATCTTGAGTTTTAGCTCGATAAAAATAATTTAAAGGCTTATAAAATTAGTAGTAATAATAATGAAGATAGTAAAAGTTTTAAAATTGAATTTAAAAGTGATCTGTTCAATTTTAAAAATAGCTTGTTTGAATTGACAATTAAAAATAGCCTTCCGAGGCATAATCTCAGAATTCAATGAAACCAGTTCCATTAGATCCATAATATATGTATTGATACCAAATTTCCAATTTCGTTGTGTTTGGAGTTGTCATTTGGTTGTACGGGATAGAAGCGCGTTGAAATTATATCGAAATCTAGTATAATAATGGGTTCAAAAATTTATCTTCTCCATAGATCAAATTAGGATTGAAACATTTTCCATTGCGTTTAGAATAGAAGTATAACATTATGTGCCTCGATAAAGATTCTAAATTTAGGGATATGAGATCGAGACGGTTTCAAACTTAAAATAATATATATTTATAAAATCAGATAAAATTCAAAATCAAAAGCTGCCTTACCGTCTCGAGCATGCCACCATCACGTATAAGTTCTTTTCCTCGTTAAATCATGTCACCCTCTTTCTTATTCTTTTAGTTCAATTTCATCTCAAACAATAAAATGGCGGAATGAAAATTTAAAATCGTTCGAATACTAAAAATCGAATGAATCAAAAAAAATCGTTCCGTAAGTAATTTTGTAACGACCCGCCTTTTTGGATAGTTTAAACCGACGATCGAATACACATGCCGATTCCAAACCATTCAAAAGGGCAGAAGGTTATTGGGGTAAATAAGAAAAGAAAAGAAAGAGAAATAAAGGAAATGAAACAACACAGAATCTCGTAGCGGAACGGTAAAATATAATAGTCAAATAAACAGTTCATGAAGCTGTTTACTATACTTTGATCATTATTTATACAACATTTGTCGGAGTTATACATATACACATGGACAAATAGAATAATGCAGCAGATAGCATGATGCAAAGATAATAATAGTAATAGAATACCAAATCTTCGTCTTCGTCCTCCAGAATAGATCTTCAATAAGCTGAAAAAATCAGGTCTAACCTGAGCGTAATGAAAAGACAAAACGCTCGAGTCAGCACTAAAATATCCTCATGTAAGTTAAATCAATCGTAAATAAATATGAGTGTAACGGCGTAAGAGATGTTTACGGGATTTGACATCTCCTATCCAGTGTCAACGTGCGTGTAATAACTCAAGAGATGTTACGGGATTTTCCATCTATCAAGGATCCGTTAAACTATCTACTATGTAGTACAATAAGCTATTATAATATGTCTACAGTAAAGTAAAAGTATTAAAATAGCGTTAAGGCGTTACCATAATTCCCCTTAACACATTTTTATAATGCCATAGTCTATATAGCACCGTAAGCCCCACCGTAAACTAGTGGTTATTAGAGGGTACCCCATAGGTTTAACACAAAACAAAACGTAGTGGTCGCGAATAGGATAATTAGTATGACAAGGTACATGAGGCGATACCAACTAGGATACTAGTAGTTGCGTGATCCGGACTGATGTTGAGCATAGCCAGCAGCTACCCCAACACCGCGAAACAACACTCCCAAATCAAGGGGTGCACCCAAATCGAATCACAAATGTAATAGATATGGTATCGAAGAAGTGTGTCCGCTAGAGATGGCGAACCTCAATGGCCCGACGCGGCTCCTGTCTTAGTCATGTCAGGGGCCATCCAATATCGTTCACTTTCTTCAGTCAACGCGTTCACCAAACCATCCACTTCATTCTGGATCAACACTCCGCGTATAATAGTTATTAAAGTGGTTTTCGGTATCGACAGAGAGTATGTCCATATCCGATCCCGATCTCTTTAATAACTACGTATTATTACACCGGTGGCTCCTTTACATTTCAAATCGATTCATAGTTGATATAAAAATATCATATTCGCTTCAAAATCAAGTCCATTTCAAATATCATCGTATCTATTCAAAATGTAAGGTTCCGTTTCAAAAACATTTTTCGCCTCAATATCTCATTTCGATTTCCAGATCATTTCGAATTTCAATTTAGGTTGCAACTTCATTTAACCCAATTCGTATTTAAATTCGAGATTTAAACATAAACATTTCACCTTATTGACCAGCTTGAATTTTTAGAAAATAGTTTTAAGTAGTTTAAAAGTAGTTTTAAATAATTAAAATACTTAAAATACTTAAAATCTTAAAATGGATTTAAAATAGATTAAATTAGTTTAAAATAATTTAAATTGGGTTAAGTAGATTTAAAATAGATTAAAATAGTTCAAGTATTCAAAAATGGTTTATATAACAGAGTAATTTGGAAAACCAAATAAAACAGCTTCAAAACCAGTCCATTTCAATTATAACTTCCCAATTCAAATCAATTTCAATTTCCATTCTACCGGTTCAATTTCGATTTCAATTCAAATCAATGTCAACTTTGAATTCAAATTAATTCAATTTTACATTCACCTTCAATTAATTCAATTTCAATTTATATCGATTTGGAGCTTGATTTTCAAAATATCAATTTATAACACTTAACAAAATTATCCTTCAATATTCAAATTTAAATCCAAATTTCAAATATGATTCAATTCCAAGCTCAATTTCAAAATATCATTTTTATGTCACTTTTACTTAGTAATACTCAAAGCCCGAAATAATGTTCAATCTTTAAAACAAATAAATTTTCGAAATTCAATCATATCCCGATTTTTAGTCTCAAAGCCTCAACTTAAATTATTTAACAATTTCCTTTAACCAAAATTTATTTCAACGTTCCAAACTCAGTTTTCCGATTAATTCGATTTCTATAAATTGATTTCTATTTATAACTTTTAAATTAAAACATTTAAATAAATTTCAAATCGACGATTTTAAAAATTATTAATTTAGCCAATCCAGTGTCCGTATATAATTTTCTATCCAATGGCCAAGTGATCAGTTATTTCAATTAAATGTCAGGGATGAATATATATCACTTAAATCAAATCACAGTGTCATATGTATGCATAACAGGATATATATAAGCAAATAAACATCCAAACATTTAAATATCATCCAATAGCATCCATAGAAATACATCATCCAATAGACAATACAATTCACGGCAATTTCATAGTTATCAATATCAGGTAATTTAATCGCAATTCAATTTTTAATTTCAATTTGACTGTCAATTAAATTTCCAACGGTGAATTCAAATGACAATTAAATTTTATCAAACAACGACAAATAAAATTCATAACACTTCATAATGTCAAATTTAACTAGCATAAAGATATTCAGTACGTTGTGAGCGTTACAAAACACTCACCTTGATTTCAATGTAGTTCCAGCGTTTTATTTCGAATAAAATTAAACGAGCGTTTAATTTTACCCAAAATTTCCACTAGCTCAAAACGACTCCAATCCAGCTCCATTGCGTAGTGCTCGACAAAACAAAGCCAACGCAATTCGTTTCATGCGTTTTCGATCTCGTACGAAAAAGTTACATTATTTTAAAGATTGAACGAATTAATATAAATATAATTTACAATTTCTATTTCAATTTTAAACCTTAGATTCATCACAGCCGTTCAATTCTTTGCCCTAAAATCTGGGCCGCACTTTCCACTTTCTCCTTCTTCCAGTATCATGTATCCAAAGCCGTGAGAAATAAACCCATTAGCCTCCATTTTTCCATTGAATTATACTCCAGCATCGATGAACTAGAAGTCGATAGGCTAGCCTCAGACGAAAGCACATGCAACACTCCATCTTCGGCCCAAATATCATCAAGCTCGGCCATCTCTAGGCTGCGAAAATGTGGGTGACAGCAGCAAAAACGTGGCCAATTTCCCCCCTCCACGTCGCTCCATTTTTCATCATCCCCGTATGGATTGAAAGCTCTCGTTGTGATCTTCATCTTTGTAGTTGGATGTTTTTGGTGAATGTTGATGGATTGGAAGAAATTAGTGGAAGAAGTGGCGTGCGTTTCTGGCCATCGAAAATAGCCGGCGGCTGAAGCAATAAAACCCTAGGGTTTGTTTTCTTGTTTGCAAATGAGAATATAATCGTCCTTATATAGAAAATTGCAAAACATTATTCACCGAAAATTTTCCAAACTCCAAACAAAGCGTGCCGTCAGGCATTTCTAAGGTTTACCCCACGTTCCGAACACAATGGAACGTGTTTCGAAGGCTAATTCGATCATATGTGCGAGTTACGGAAATAAACGATCAAATTTAAATTAAATCGATTAAACAAATTTCTATGCGTTTTGGCTTGCCTCGGACAAACGGTAAATCCGATTAACACGAAATTTGAAATCTTACAATAATATCACGTCACGGGTCCGATGAAACTGATTTCGTCAAAATCCGAGATTGTTTGAAAAATGGCTATTTTAACTCGTCAATTAAATATTAAAATATTCGATTTTCACAAATTTACTTTTAATTCGATTTTAAAAGTTCTACAACATCATTCTAACTTTAATATGATAAAATAAAATTTTAAAAATCATTTTTAATCATATTAAACCTGTTATTCAATTATCCAATAAATTCCAATTTTAAAATCTTATTAACTCTATTATAATCCCAATATAACTTACATTCACTTTGGAAACCAATTTGAATCATATTAAATCAAATTTCAATTATTCATTCTATTTCCATATATTAAATTTCAATATCAAATTAATCATATCAAATTCGGAATTTAATTATTCAAACATTTGTAATATTATATTTAAACAAATTTGATTATTCTTAAATCACTATCTTTTGAAATATTCAAAAAGAACTTATAAAATTTAACCTTTAAAATCAATTCACATCTTAGAACCCTATTTTCATTTTACAGTAATTCAATTATTCAATAAGTTTTAAATATTTAATTTAAACAATTTACCTGTTCAATATTCAATATTTGATTTTAAATAGATTTTTCTTATCAATCAACTACTCTATTATACCCAATGAATTCAACATTTATTATCCTATTCAACTATTGATTTCAAAGGCATTCACTAAGTAGCATTTATTTTTCAATACTTATTACTATTCAAATCTTCGAAACCAATCTATTAAAATTTGTACTTCTACCTAAATCATTCACAATTCTTATTCTCTTATTTACATTTGTTTTTCCATATATTCCCTTATAACCAAGTTAAAACATTTGAGTCAATTCCATTAGATTGGAACTCCATTCAATCTATAAATAATTATTTGGATAAATATTGTTGCAATTCATTCCAGTTATTATTATTCCAAACGGATTACAATTTTTTTTCTAACATTAAATCACGAAATCTTATTAAATTAGCTATTTTAATTATCGAAAATTTACGGGTCGTTCCACTCTCCCCCACTCAAAACTTTTCATCCCCGAAAAGGAAAAAGAAGGGAAAAGGAACTAAGTATAGAATTCAACATTAGATATATTTTATTCAAAGTTACCAACTTATAAAACAGTGAAATTCCATTTATAAAGTCATAACCACGCTTCCACTAAGTTACTCCGAACGGCTTTCTAACTTTAAAAGTTAGTTATCAAACAAGTTATAAAATTTTAAAACTTGAAAATTTTTCTAACACCCGGATTTACGAAAAATGTCGGCAGAGTCTCCTTTGCGCGGCTCGATCGGAAAAAAATGACAGTATATATATCACAAATATACATCTCATCAAGTGATGAGGCATCCCGCAGGGAAAAAAGTGTAAAAGTACGGTATGTAATCCGAGATATGTACCTTATATATTATTAGCGAGCATATACGGCTAATATAGCGCGAAAGCGAGCTCCAAATGCGAAGCAAGCGCAATCCGTACCTACTAAACACTCAACAAACCATGAGAAACATGCATATATGAAAATAATATCAATATACATCATATAGCAACATAACAACTACATGTGCCAACATAGCAAATGCAACAAAACAACAAATGCATCCACCAAATCAATTGTCATCCAATAATCATCCTACAACTTCATAACCAATCAATATAAATTCACTTCTCATTAATATTTATTGACTTTGTTTACAACTTTTAGTCTTAGTTCATTCATTAACGTTGGATTTTACTAACATTCATTCTCAATTCAATTAGTTAACATTCACTAATTTATATTTACATTAGTTCACTTCCAATTTGAATCAAATTAAATTCTATTTAAATTCATTTAACTTCCAATCTGATTTCAATGATTTATAGCTTTCAATTTCATTAACACTTAATGAATTATATACAATCAACTAACAATCATATAACAACCAAACCATACCCAACATAACCAAATTATTAATTTTACATTCAATTTGGTTTATCTCGTTCAATTCCAATTTGATTCTTAGCCATACCAAATTCCTTTGTTTACATTTACTTCATATTCAGTTTCAGTTAATAGCCAATTTATTTGTGGAACATTTTATTAATCATCACTTTAATTCATAGTCATTCCATAAAAGTCTAACTTCTTATATATGGCTTTTCTTAGTCTATAGTTATCTCAAAAGTTACAAATTTATCTTCACATATTTTTTTTGTTGCAAATTTATATTTAAAGTCTATAACCAGTTTACAAAGACATTGCTTGACTCAATGACCTTTTTCTTAAGTTCACTTACTTGTTCCATTTATCCATTCATCATTTCATGCTATATTTAAGTATATATAATTTTTATCACAATCAAAATTTTCCATTTATATACATTTTAATTCCTTTTTGAGTTTTCCTTACTTGTATATTTCAATTACTTTCAGGTTCTGTTTATTTGTGCAATATCTCATTACATATCCAAAACATCATTTTAACCTTTTTCATATTTGGTAAGTCATATTATATGTTATTAGAATGCAAATTTGGTATTATACAAATCTATAGAATTTCATTTTACTTAGTTAGAATGTTCACAAATTTAATTTATTTAAATCCTCTTTACCTTTTAACTTTAAAGGTACCCTACAACTCAAAAGTTTCCCTAAAACATAAGCTTAGATATCTTAATCCTCTTATTTTATAAATTCTGGTTACTCACATTTCATTCAAATTATTTGAAAAATATTAATTAACAGAACTTAGAAATTTAAATGCCCGGTTCTTTTCAAATCGTTTGAAATAAATATATATACTTATATCTTTAATATATCAAATCATACCTTTGGAGTTTAAACCAAAACCCATTTATCCAAATAATTTCAAAGAAAAGCAAAGCTTCTCAGAAGTCTTCCCCACTTTGAGACTCGAAAATGAAGTCGATGGCGCTGCGCAGTCATCATCGAAATTATTTTCCAACGACAGAAGAGAGGAGTACTGAATTCATTCCTTCTTTTTAAAAAAAAAATCCTTTCAAAATATTTCCATAACATTTTCCAACTAATATTACTATATATTTCTTTAAAGCTTTGAGAACCATTGTCAAAACCTCCAGGTCTTAAATTCAATATTTTCCAATTTAATCTGTTTTAATTTATAAGTCACCTTTATAAAATATTCTTATAGGATTTACTTTCTTAAAATATTCCACAAGTTGTTTTATCACTGTTCATTTTGTAATTCATCTTATTTATTAAATTACAATATCCAATCAATGATAATAACCAATATTATCATTCCTAACAACAGGTAAGCTAGATAAGTCACAATAATTTATAAAATTTTCTTTATATATAAAATATAATTAGAGCAAAATTATATCATTTACCCAATTTCAAAACAATACTATGTCGAATTGTTTTGTTCGAGTGTTTAGAGATCCCTATCAATGACGTTAATTACTCGTATTGACCGGAATCCGTAAGCCACTCAACAAATCAACCAACACAATATAAAACATTTTATATCACTAACAAATACGCTCTCTCATATATATACACTCAGCGACTCATCATAGGGTATTACTACCCTATTTATAAAGAGTCAGACCCCACAAAACTAAGGTTATCGCTAAACCAAAGCTCTGATACCAACTTTAACGACCCGCCTTTTTGGACAGTTTAAACCGACGATCGAATACACATGCCGATTCCAAACCATTCAAAAGGGCAGAAGGTTATTGGGGTAAATAAGAAAAGAAAAGAAAGAGAAATAAAGGAAATGAAACAACACAGAATCTCGTAGCGGAACGGTAAAATATAATAGTCAAATAAACAGTTCATGAAACTGTTTACTATACTTTGATCATTATTTATACAACATTTATCAGAGTTATACATATACACCTGGACAAATAGAATAATGCAGCAGTAGCATGATGCAAAGATAATAACAGTAATGGAATACCAAATCTTCGTCTTCGTCCTCCAGAATAGATCTTCGATAAGCTGAAAAACTCAGGTCTGACCCGAGCGTAATGAAAAGAGAAAACACTCGAGTCAGGACTAAAATATCCTCATGTAAGTTAAATCAATCGTAAATAAATATGAGTGTAATGGCGTAAGAGATGTTTACGGGGTTTGACATCTCCTATCCAGTGTCAACGTGCGTGTAATAACTCAAGAGATGTTACGGGATTTTCCATCTCTCAAGGATCTGTTAAACTATCTACTATGTAGTACAATACGCTATTATAATATGTCTACAGTAAAGTAAAAGTATTAAAATAGCGTTAAGGCGTTACCATAATTCCCCTTAACACATTTTTATAATGCCATTGTCTATATAGCACCGTAATCCCCACCGTAAACTAGTGGTTATCAGAGGGTACCCCATAGGTATAACACAAAACAAAACATAGTGGTCGCGAATAGGATAATTAGTATGACAAGGTACATGAGGCGATACCAACTAGGATACTAGTAGTTGCGTGATCCGGACTGATGTTGAGCATAGCCAGCAGCTAACCCAACACCGCGAAACAACACTCCCAAATCAAGGGGTGCATCCAAATCGAATCACAAATATAATAGATATGGTATCGAAGAAGTGTGTCCGCTAGAGATGGCGAACCTCAATGGCCCGGCGCGGCTCCTGTCTTAGTCATGTCAGGGGTCATCCAATATCGTTCACTTTCTTTTATCAACGCGTTCACCAAACCATCCACTTCATTCTGTATCAACACTCCGCATATAATAGTTATTAAAGTGGTTTTCGGTATCGACTGAGAGTATGTCCATATCCGATCCCGGTCTCTTTAATAACTACGTATTATTACACCGGTGGCTCCTTTACATTTCAAATCGATTCATAATTGATATCAAAATATCATATTCGCTTCAAAATCAAGTCCATTTCAAATATCATCGTATCTATTCAAAATGTAAGGTTCCGTTTCAAAAACATTTTTCGCCTCAATATCTCATTTCGATTTCCAGATCATTTCGAATTTCAATTTAGGTTGCAACTTCATTTAACCCAATTCGTATTTAAATTCGAGATTTAAACATAAACATTTCACCTTATTGACCAGCTTGAATTTTTAGAAAATAGTTTTAAGTAGTTTAAAAGTAGTTTTAAATAATTAAAATACTTAAAATACTTAAAATCTTAAAATGGATTTAAAATAGATTAAATTAGTTTAAAATAATTTAAATTGGGTTAAGTAGATTTAAAATAGATTAAAATAGTTCAAGTATTCAAAAATGGTTTATATAACAGAGTAATTTGGAAAACCAAATAAAACAGCTTCAAAACCAGTCTATTTCAATTATAACTTCCCAATTCAAATCAATTTCAATTTCCATTCTACCGATTCGATTTCGATTTCAATTCAAATCAATGTCAACTTTGACTTCAAATTAATTCAATTTTACATTCACTTTCAATTAATTCAATTTCAATTTATATCGATTTGGAGCTTGATTTTCAAAATATCAATTTATAACACATAACAAAATTATCCTTCAATATTCAAATTTAAATCCAAATTTCAAATATGATTCAATTCCAAGCTCAATTTCAAAATATCATTTTTATGTCACTTTTACTTAGTAATACTCAAAGCTCGAAATAATGTTCAATCTTTAAAACAAATAAATTTTCGAAATTCAATCATATCCCCATTTTTTATCTCAAAGTCTCAACTTAAATTATTTAACAATTTCCTTTAACCAAAATTTATTTCAACATTCCAAACTCAATTTTCCGATAAATTCGATTTCTATAAATTGATTTCTATTTATAACTTTTAAATCAAAACATTTAAATAAATTTCAAATCGATGATTTTAAAAATTATTAATTTAGCCAATCCGGTGTCCGTATATAATTTTCTATCGTATGGCCAAGTGATCAGTTATTTCAATTAAATGTCAGGGATGAATATATATCACTTAAACCAAATCACAGTGTCATATGTATGCATAACAGGATATATATATAAGCAAATAAACATCCAAACATTTAAATATCAACTAATAGCATCCATAGAAATACATCATCCAATAGACAATACAATTCACGGCAATTTCATAGTTATCAATATCAGGTAATTTAATCGCAATTCAATTTTTAATTTAAATTTGACTGTCAATTAAATTTTCAACGGTGAATTCAAATGACAATTAAATTTTATCAAACAACGAAAAATAAAATTCATAACATTTCATAATGTTAAATTTAACTAGCATAAAGATATTCAGTACGTTGTGAGCGTTATAAAACACTCGCCTTGATTTCAATGTAGTTCCAGCGTTTTATTTCGAATAAAATTAAACGAGCGTTTAATTTTACCCAAAATTTCCGCTAGCTCCAAACGACTCCAATCCAGCTCTATTGCGTAGTGCTCGATAAAACAAAGCCAACGCAATTTGTTTTGTGTGTTTTCGATCTCGTATGAAAAAGTTACGCTATTTTAAAGATTGAACGAATTAATATAAATATAATTTACAATTTCTATTTCAATTTTAAACCTCAGATTCATCACAGCCGTTCAATTCTTTGCCCTAAAATCTAGGCCGCACTTTCCACTATCTCCTTCTTCCAGTATCATGTATCCAAAGCCGTGAGAAATAAACCCATTAGCCTCCATTTTTCCATTGAATTATACTCCAGCATCGATGAACTAGAAGTCGATCGGCTAGCCTCAAACGAAAGCATATGCAACACTCCATCTTCGGCCCAAATATCATCAAACTCGGCCATCTCTAGGCTGCAAAAATGTGGGTGACAGCAGCAAAAACGTGGCCAATTTCCCCCCTCCACGTCGCTCCATTTTTCATCATCCTCGTATGGATTGAAAGCTCTCGTTGTGATCTTCATCTTTGTAGTTGGATGTTTTTGGTGAATGTTGATGGATTGGAAGAAATTAGTGGAAGAAGTGACGTGCATTTCTGGCCATTGAAAATAGCCGGCGGCTGAAGCAAAAAAACCCTAGGGTTTGTTTTCTTGTTTGCAAATGAGAATATAATCGTCCTTATATAGAAAATTGCAAAACACTATTCACCAAAAATTTTCCAAACTCCAAACAAAGCGTGCCGTCAGGCGTTTCTAAGGTTTACCCCACGTTCCGAACACAATGGAACGTGTTTCGGAGGTTAATTCGATTATATGTGCGAGTTACGGAAATAAACGATCAAATTTAAATTAAACTGATTAAACAAATTTCTATGCGTTTTGGCTTGCCTCGGACAAACGGTAAATCCGATTAACACGAAATTTGAAATCTTACAATAATATCACATCACGGATCCGATGAAACTGGTTTCGTCGAAATCCGAGACTGTTTGAAAAGTGGCTATTTTAACTCGTCAATTAAATATTAAAATATTCAATTTTCACAAATTTACTTTTAATTCGATTTTAAAAGTTCTACAACATCATTCTAACTTTAATTTGATAAACTAAAATTTTACAAATCATTTTTAATCATATTAAACCCGTTATTCAATTATCCAATAAATACCAATTTTAAAATCTTATTAACTCTATTATAATCCCCATATAACTTACATTCACTTTGGAAACCAATTTGAATCTTATTAAATCAAATTTCAATTATTCACTCTATTTCCATATATTAAATTTCAATATCAAATTCGGAATTTAATTATTCAAACATTTGTAATATTAAATTTAAACAAATTTGATTATTCTTAAATCACTATCTTTTGAAATATTCAAAACGAACTTATAAAATTTAACCTTTAAAACCAATTAACATCTTAGAACCCTATTTTCATTTTACAGTAATTCAATTATTCAATAAGTTTTAAATATTTAATTTAAACAATTTACCTGTTCAATATTCAATATTTGATTGTAAATAGATTTTTCTTATCAATCAATTACTCTATTATACCCAATGAATTCAACATTTATTATCCTATTCAACTATTGATTTCAAAGGCATTCACTAAGTAGCATTTATTTTTCAATACTTATTACTATTCAAATCTTCGAAACCAATCTATTAAAATTTGTACTTCTACCTAAATCATTCACAATTCTTATTCTCTTATTTACATTTGTTTTTCCATATATTCCCTTATAACCAAGTTATAACATTTGAGTCAATTCCATTAGATTGGAACTCCATTCAATCTATAAATAATTATTTGGATAAATATTATTGCAATTCATTCCAGTTATTATTATTCCAAATGGATTACAATTTTTTTTCTAACATTAAATCACGAAATCTTATTAAATTAGCTATTTTAATTATCGAAAATTTGCGGGTCGTTACAAATTTTCATCATCGCGAAATTGCGGGGGGAGCTCAAAGTGGAGGCAGGGATCTTGATCATTGAAGGGGGATGAACGAAGCGAGAATGGCATTGTTGGAGTAATGCGGGGGAAGGCGCCGCGGCATGGGTCGGAGAAGTTAGGGTTTCGCATTGAGGTTGGGTTCGATTTGGAGTGCGATCGACATTGGGAATGAGGAGCAGGCGAGAAAGGGTAAGTGGAGGAACGGATGATGCGCATGCAAGCTAGAGGGTGGTCGCGATTGGCTGCTAGGGGATGTCTTGTATGTGCATATGTGGATTTAGGGATTTGGTAGGGGAGAGAGGATGCACATGCGGTCAATGGATGAAGGTCGGGTGAGGTTTCGGGTTCTGAACGAAGGAGATAAGTTTGTTAAATTTAAATTCAAATTAAGCATGTTAATGATAATTTCAATTTTTTAAAATGTTAATAAGTTTGTAATTCATTCATACGAGGTTCCAAAAATCATGAAACAGTCGCGATAGATTTGTAGCTGCGAAATGGATGATCTGGAATTAACTTGGGATTTATCGAAGTCAGTTGAATTTTTTTAATTTAAATTAAAAGCTGTTCGATTTAAAATTGGACGGATAGCAAATAAAAAGCAAGGTGAGAATTTCTCACTCATTTGGATTATCGAATTTAATTTTTTATGTTAAAATTAATTATTGTATGCTTGATTAGGTTGATAAATTTTAATTATCTGTTGGACGATTATAATATATATATAGTTGTGTATATATATTAGTATTTGGAGTGATATTCTCGCACATTACAGCAGATAAGATCCTTTGTGCCCCGCATAATAGTGGATGACCCTTTATACCGCAATATCCACATCGAAGTGAGATTGGTATTATTTTATGTTGTATAAACATCTCTGGATGCAGGGAAACAGGATGGAGGGATCTAACTGGATTCCTCAAATATATTGTTTATTTTTCGTGTATAGTGATATCTGAATTGTGTGGAATAATATAGTATAAATTATTGTAGTGATTGAATTTATTGGATGTTATTGTAGCACTGGCCTGAATGTTAATATTTAAATACCATAAAAATATTTTTAAAAATAGAAGGGATTAAAGGAAATATTCGATATAAAAATATTTATATTGGAATTCGGTTTATTTAAAAGAAATTGAATTAGAATTTTTTTTGACTTTTGGGTATATTAACTATTATGAATTCTAAATGGAGAGTTTAAAACTGAATTATATAAGAGAATTTATAAATGATATCTCGGAAATATAAAAAGAGTTGAAGTCGATATTAAAATAGATTTGAAATTATAAATGGGATCATTAAGGTAATATATTTATAAATGGAATTTCATAAACGAGATTGTTTTTATAAAGCAAGTAAGAATCAAGGGAGTATAAAAATTTATAAACAATGTTATAAATAAGTTATGCGATATCGGTGGATATATTGGAAATTAAATTCATAGAGTGAATTTATATTAAAATATGGGAAGAAAATAGTAGATACTATTTTGTAAAGTGAAAATGGTTAAGGAAATTGGGATGGAAGTGATGTGTGGAAATCAAGAGGAATTAATAAGTTGGGTTGGTTATTGAGGTTTTAAAAATATATTTTAAAAATCCTAGGAAGTTATGTTGTGTTTAAAGGAAAATTTATTATTTAAAACAATAAAAATTTAAACTGGTTAGGATTGAAATACTTCGGTAAGTAGATTTCAAATATTAAATATTTATTTTAATAAATTCTAACTTTTAAAATCAGTTTGAAAATTGCTTGTTCAACCAAAGATGAGTTATTAATGTTATAAAAGTGTTTTCGATGTTTTAAATAATTACTTGAACATATTTTAAAAATAAATTATTAATCTTTTAAATACTTATCTTATATATAAAGCAAATACTTCTGTTAGTGAAGCCTTTTTCCGATTGCCAACAATCTCCTTTTTATTACCTCATGATAACATTGGTAACATTGAATAATTAAGGGTACTTTTGTCTTCCTCGTCTCCACTATGTTTCCTGGTTCGTTTCTGAGACCCATTTTGCACGACTTCACGTTCTCAGCCACTTCTTTTTCACAAACCATGAAAATCAAAATAGAAAGAAGGTTCAAAATAAAATTACCTAATAGTTTCGATGATCATTTTGGGAAAGTAGCTCAAAAGTTTTTTTGGTTCATAGTAGAAGAGGATTTGTCTTAGCTATTCTTCACCATTTTCGATTCAATAAGAAAACTGGCTATGTGTGCCATGGTTTCCATTGAACACCATTCTGAAGGTAATGTCCGTGATTAATTTTTAATTTCTACTTTCCTTTTTAATTTCTAATTACTGTACGAATGATGAACGTGAAATAGTGAAAATAAAGATGCAACGGTTATCTTATTCTAAATTTGATGTTATATTTCACCAAGCATAGTCACGGACAATCTGAGCTTGAATCGATGAAAATGAAGAAAGAAAGTTTAATTGATTTTGATTTATAAAAAGAAAACTTATTCATATGTTTAATAGAATTATTTAATTAGTTTATGAATTTGGTTGCCTTTTGGAGAGAAAAAAAATCTTAGAATCTGTATGTTGTTCAAATTTCAAATCTTGAGCAACATAATTATTGAATTGGTTCTTTTATCGTTTAAATGCAAATTAGCAGGTCAAACATTCAAATGAAAGGCTACTGAGGTCATGACTGCCTTCAATTAATTTATATCGTTTGTACAAAATGTGGAGGTTCAATAAGCCAACTGACTTTCTTTGCCATGGCTTTCCATAGAACACCATTCAGGAGGTAATGTTTTTGATTAATTTTTTATTTCCCTTTTACTTTTTAAGTTGCTAATTGCAGTATGAATGATGAACGTGAAATAGTGAATGTAACGGAAGTGAAACCAGTGTTGGTTTAAGGTAATCATGTGCAATACTCGCAAAATAAAGTCGGATATATAAACAAGCTTAGTGAATTGTTTTCTCAGATCAGTAAAAATGTAACCGTTATCTTATTCTAAATTTGGTATTAAATTTCACAAGCATAGTCATGGACTTATTGATATTTGGTTGCTTTTTAGAAGAAAAGAAAAATCTTAGAAATTGTATGTTGTACAACGTGTGAATCTTAAGTAACATAATTACTAAATTGCTTCTTTTGTTGTTTGAATTTAGATGTAGTAGGTCAAACACTCAAACAAAAGATGGTCGAGGTCATGGCTGCCTTCAGTTAATTTACATTTTTTGTACAGATTGTGGAAGTCTATAATCTAACTCTCTCTCATCCTACTTCTAAATACTATCTATTTTACTAATCTATCGATGAAACCTAATGTTATCTATTTTGATTCACATTCAATGACATGTTAGCTATATAGTGACAAAATTTCATGATTCAATTAGATATATTTGAAAGTCTAATGTTCTCTAATCAGTTTAGATTTAGAAGTCGAATGTTTTCTAATTAAAAATATATTCAAATCCTTTAATTAAGTTTTACAGTTACCCCACACAATCGACACTAAACATTCCAATATTGATTTAGGCAGTAAAGTTAATCTCTGCATGGTGAATAAGGCTTCACTTACTAAAGATCGCAAGGTGAAAGTGGATAGAAAGCATAGCAATAATGTTGGCCAGTATATTTTGCAGTGTTGTGGGGATATTCAGGACAGCACAGTGTGGCTGTGTGATGAATGCATGGATAGATAACACGTGCCATGATTTCCAAAGAGATCACTGTAAAATTTTAAGGAATAATTATTTTAGCATATGCATAATGTGCCATAATAGAAAAATTAACAAAAAAGAAATGGGTTTTTTTGGATTATTTGCATGACCATTGTCCCTGTCATTTTATGTAGTTTTTCTGTGTAATGGTGGAAAAAGTAGCAATTGCGTGTTTGCCAAATTCAAAATCAGTTACCACTTTGTGCCTTTCTTTGTAACTCATCATTTATCGGTTTACAATAAATGTATGCACTTTCTTACCTTTTTATTTGTCCTTTAAATCATCGTCCCTTTGTTGCTGATGCTCTGAATCTTTATATTAGGAAATAAATTGTTGATTTGCATTCTTCCATCTGATTTGTTAAACATTTATTTGTCTGTGTTTGTTACAATGCATGACTGTGGTTCTTTATGACACTCTTTCAACACCTTATTGAGTACTACTGTGATATTTTATGCACTCCTTTTTTGGTGGTGTACAAAGGAAGAGCCGGCAGGGTGTGGTGGTCTGGTGTGATGGCGTGCGATGATGGTTACGCGAATGGGTTAAGGGAAACTCAGTTGGATGCGAAAAGAATGCAACAACAAAAATAAGAATGTCGTGGCATGCATTTGGATTAATATGTGCAAAAAGGCTTGGATAAATATGTGCAGGAGAGCGAAGGAAAGAAGACTGTCTCCATCTTCATTCCTTGTTTATGCATTCCATTATCTAAGTTCTTCTCTTTGTATCTCTGCTACCCATTTAACACGCGCTTGCTCACTTTCGTCGCCATAATTCGTTTGCTTCTCTTCTGCATATAAACATTTCTTACAAACATTATACGAAATTCATAGTTTCCTGTTGAAATTTTTTGATGATCGAAATAACTTTGTATTCTATGCTCTTTCAACATCTAGGGGCTGAGACGAGAGGATCTGTTTTCTGTGAAGGGTGGAGGAGTAAGGTGGTGCAAAAATAAAAGAGAGAATATGTTTGCTATTGGTACGCTTTGTCTCTTATTTATATATATATATATATATATATATATATATATATATATATATAGTTTCACATCCACTATTTTCCTCTCTATTTTGCTTCAATTTTTCCTGACATTCTTTTTTCATACTTTTTTGCTTCTAGATTTATCTAACCAACCACAGAATGCAATGGAGAATTTTCCTTTAAATGAATGGGTGAGTTATTCATCACCTTATTTGTTGGTTAATGTATTAAATATGTAGCATTTGTTCTTACATTTATTGCTCTTAACAAGTTGATCACATATCGCTATTTTAATGCACCCTCATTTCCTAAAAAACTAGTGTGAACCTGTGCTTTGCACATGGACTGTAAAATATAAGTAAAATAATTTTCATAGTTATGGGATCGAAATATAAAGACCCATGTATGCATATTTCGTATATTGATGATTCTCGCACATGCAGGTGTAAAATATAATTTAATATGTTTCCATATAAAGACTCATGTGTGCATATTTGCATAAAACGTAAATCTACAAAACATATTCAAATAACATGCATAATTAGTGGGACTTATACATGATCTAATCAATTTGTAGGCAGTATTTTTGATTGAAGTATATCCTACAAAGGTACTTCAATACAATTGGGGAAAACACGATAATATCACATTTTGTTGTATAAAGAATTCTGATTATAAGTGCTGAACGATGTAAGAAGCAGAAGGAAATGGATCGTATATGGATACTGATCACAATACGTTTGTACAGGTAGTTTATTTTCCTTAAAAAAGCATATTTATTGAATAATTTATATGAACTGATTATAGACATTACCAAATAATGAATCAATCGGTGAAATTATTAATTATAAAAAGAAGAAGCATAAGATGACATATGAATACATAAATTCATCATTCATCATGAAATATAAAGATGCACCAGTATTAATTCATTTGCATTTCAACTACTAAAGATGCATCTTTCAACAAGGATAAAGTATAATGTAAAGGTACAGACAACGGATAACTTAATCAAAACACCAAATATCACAAATAAAATAGAGAGACCTACTTTTATGTAGTAATATTAAATTATCAATCTGAGGAACACAAACAAACTCACTAAAAAGTTGTGGTACAATTGCATGTTGTCAAAAGTGGTAATGCAAAAGTAGCAAATATGTTTGCTTAGAAAGGCAATAATTAATGGGTTAACAGAGGCACATAAATACTGTTTTGTAACTCATACAACAGTCAAAATGTAAACAGGAAAAAGCCTGCTAAAAAAAGGTAACGCGGAAGATACTATAAAATTTGTACAGCATATCCTTTTCCCCGGTGCATAATGCCGTGGTAAACACTTTGCACAGAAAGATGTAGCTTTATTCCCATAGTGTTGAATCTGTTCCAGTAACTGTCCTTATCCAAACGACTTCAAAAGCTGCTACTGGAGATAGTTCTGCAAACAGCCTTATGGTTGTCATTATTACAGAAATAAGGCTATCGTTATTACATTCATGACTAAAAAACTCTTCCACTACTATATGGAGTAAGATGAAGATCCATATGCGTAGTGAGGTAAAAAAGAATTCAGTAAAGCGGTCATTTATATTTTATCGCTCGTATTTGAGGCCTAATCTTGTATACGGCAGTAAGCGGTTTTAGCTTCGTCGCAAAGCTTGTGATATCATTAATAGCATCAAGTCACTAAAATAAAATTCGGAAGACGGATTAAAAGGTGCAGTCAACGGTACTATTGGTTGTAAATATAAAATCATCTATGATGGCTGAATGTCAGGAATTGTGTGGGGATTATTAATACATAGTCACAGAGACAGAAATACGTACACAGACACATATATATAGTAATGTATAAATAATAGTTTTTAAAAAATAACTGCCAAAAAAGTCAGCAGCAGTATAAAATGGAAGGCTTCTTGATTCATATTATTTCCTATGTAGCATATACATGTAGGATATGTAATTTTTTGACTTAGCATTGTACTCATATGTAGTGCGTGTGTTGCAGAAGTTTACTTGAAAGAATTGATTTAAAAAAGTTCAAAACATGGTTCGACATGGATGTTATTTTAGTTCAACCAAGAAGCTATAATGTAATATAGCATGGTGAACTTTTGACATTCGGTAGGCCTCATTAAAATATTCCTTTTAAGGATAATCAATCTTTATTGTTTTCTTTTTCATTTTATAATCTCATTTATCTTACAGATGTATTTGTTACTAACATTTAGGTTGAGTTTTTAGAGCAGCGGCTGTTTTATTATACAATATTTAATTTTTTCATTTCTCCACTTATATTATTTAGTATTTTAGTTATTTTCATTGTGAATTTTACCTTCAATGCTTAATTTAACCGATGTAGTAAAATTAAGACTTGCCTTTCTTTGTAAGTGATCAACCTCAACAGTTTTACACATGGGCAAAAAATATTCAAGACGACCTAGAGCAAAAATTGGGAATAAGAGGTAAAACATCCATTAAAACAATAAATTTGCCGAACAATCCAAAATAGAGTAAATCAAAAAATAAGAAGAATTTTTTTTGTAAAATAGTCATTGCCTCACTTATTAACATGCATCTTTGCAATAACCACAACCATAAGTTTTTTAGTATTAACTACGATATTAATAACTCAAAACTCATAGGAATGCATGAAGACAATTGAAACTAATTTTAAATAAACTTACTTTTGTAGTATGTGAATCAAACTTCAGTCCATCATCAGTTATGAATGTCTATCTTCATCTCATCTTTTACAGCAATAAAACAAAAGTCTTCATCCAACCAAAACTCAATCTTTAATGCCACTATGGTAATTTTTTGATTTTTTGCATATATATGACATGCATGAGAAGCCTGGCATGTCAGTAGGTATTAGCTTACTGTAAACATACAAATGTTGTTACTAATGACGATATATCGTCCTCAGACCATAAAAAGCTAAATTAAAAATGAAATATGACTAATAATCTTTTGCATTTATGAAGCCCATGATTTAACAAAATTGTACATAAGGTAAATTAAAGGGAGTTCATATGACATACATCGGTGAATATGAGATATAGTGCTTGAAATGAGGAGACTATGAGCAGTAATATCATTTCTGGTAAAAAGAAATTTTTTGTTTTCATGCAAATTACACATGTGAATATCGAAAAAATTAATCACAGCATAAGCACAGTTCTCCATAAACTATAGAGTCTTTAGGCAAATCAATTCAAAGTTTCAAACAAAGACAGATGTGCAAGACATCAATATTCATAATTCCAAAATCAATTTTTGTAAGGTTCTAGTATAAATATACATTATTGACTTCACATTATTAGGCTTTAGTGTTAAATATGTTAAGGCTAGTTGTATATATTAATTGCTTAGGTATTGTATAAAATGAAGCCTCATGGATTATATTTTATTACATGGGTAAAATGTGATTAAAATATGCACACATTTCCGGTTGTCTAAAGCCGTTAGTTACTTTCTTATAGTATCGTTGACATATTGTTGATATATCAATACTGGGCCTAAGCAACAACACATTTCAGAATATCATTTAGTGGTATCTATAAGAAATATATTGATAAATATTACATTGCATTTGAACACTTTTCATGTATAAACATTTTTACACAGCCCATTTAAAGAAAATGCATCATCATTCTATGTATTATTTAACTCTATAATACCTTGAAACATTGATTAAAACATCAAATATCTTAAAGTTTCTCATCAAATGTTTCCTTATTGACATTTTATTTCATTAAAAACTACATTTTGCATTATGTTTAGATTGTTTATCATTGTCTATATCTCAAAAGATACCAAAATGCAAAATAAACAAAAATTGAAACTTTCGAAATTTTCGAAATTGGTCGAAACTAATAAAATTTCAAATGACCGAAACCGAAACCGAGTTCTCAAACAATGGTTTCAACTCTGCTGTTTCCTAGTTTTTTTCCTAATGATTTTAGAGAATTGTATTTTTCTTCATTATGGTAAATCAAACATCTATATTAGTCAGTTTGATTAGAAATTGCAACACCGTAGTGACCGCCTATGGTGGTTAGAAATCCGTAGATTTGTATATTGTGATTACATAGCAAACATAAATAATGGAGAGATGTGCATAAAGGTTGAAGTTTTGAAAAAGTAGCAAACATTCTAGAAAAGTAGCAACATTCATTTACCTCTTTAACTTATACATCCATTTGCTAGCATCATCATCTATGTTATAATTCCCAAGTATAGCAGACTACTTTGGAATTATGTTCATTATGCATAAGGTACAATTAAATCACTAGTTTGCACAATTCAATTTTAGTAGCTTTTTTATTTTTTGTTAAGATGGTTATTCATTACTTTGATATTTATAAGACCAATGGCTAATATATAATATGTTGGAATAATTCGGCATTACGGGGCCACATATTTTAATATTTGAATGTATGGGCTATCTTGCGATTAAGTTTAATTATGTGATCTATTTGGAATAAATACAACAAGACTTAAGGGGTATATTCGTCATGTAAATTTATAATGCATGGATACCAGAGTGACAATTTTAGTTTGTTGAAGGGCCGAACTGAAAATGTCACACACTATATATATGGGGTTATGGTCCCCAAATTACACAAGTCTTATCATATTCTCTCCACCCTCTTCTAAAGAGAATTTTTCAGATCTAAGTTTGTGTCAATTTGGAAGATCTAAAACCTAGAATGTATTCAGATCTAGAATTTATTTATTTATTATAACAAGTGGTATCAGAGCCACTCATCATTGATTTTATTGAGAAATTCTTAGGTTTTAAGAACATATGAAATTAGGGTTCTTGAATTTACAATTTTGGTTGATTAATCTGATGCCTTTATTTCAGATCTGTGAAATTTGCTCTTTTCTTATTGATTCATCTGATGCCTTTGTTTCAAATCTATATATATAATTCATGAAATAATTCCGCTTGTTCAAATCTTGATTAATCTGATGCCTTTATTTCAGATCTGTGAAATTTGCTCTTTTCTTATTGATTCATCTGATGCCTTTGTTTCAGATCTATATAAATAATTCATGAATTAGTTCCGCTTGTTCAAATTTGATGCCTTTAATTGTTGCTACTTGTATTATTCATATTTTATTGTCAGTGGTATTGTGAGTGTACAATTTTTTTTATTGCTATAGATGGTACCACATTAAGTTTTGTTTTCACACATATGGAAGCATATTCATGCCTTTTAATGTTCCTGTAATACGTATTGGATCACATAACGGTCAATTGCATTTAGTTTTTTATCATAATTGCATTAAATGTGGTTGTTATAGTAATAAATAAATTAATTTATTATCATAAATGCAGTAAATGCGTCAGTTGCAATAAATTTAACGATACATTATGTTTGTATTTGGAATAAGAAAGGACATATTGTTTATTATTTAATGCATTTATATTTTATAAATACATATATTTTATATGTATGGCCCGCTTATTAAAAATAAAATAAAGTTTCACTTTCTGTAATATAATATCACATGTATGGACCATGCTATGTTAAAATTTGTTTTTTCTTCTGCCTTGAATATTGACAGTTAAATAAAATATGTAATATTTTATCATTAATTGTTATTGCAAATACCATTTGTTATACATAGCTGCAGTTTTAGTTGATGTCAAATTTGACATTGATATTTATGGCAAATTTACAAATGAAGGAGTTAAAATAAATTCATATACTATTTGGCATCTTTTGCAAATTGATTGTGAATATCCTACATTACAAGTGAACTAATTGAAATAATATGTCACCAAAGTGACCTCGCTTATTTTAGTTGCTCATGAAAAATGTTAGATATTTGTGTGTATTTATTTATGCGAATATTAGTCGGCCCAAAGGAAGGTTAATATCTGGCCAAATTAGATACACATGTGTGATGATAAATATGTAACAATTATAAAGTTTTACAAGAAAATAATTAATCGGCCCAAAGGAAGATTATTTGACTTGAATTTATTGTTAATATTTGATGATTACAGCAAGAATACCATTTACAGTTAATATTACTGTCCGAAGACTTGATAATAATGTTGTGCTAGGTATCTTGAGCAAAGACTTACCAATTATTTTAAATTTACTACAGTTGTTTTATAATGTAAGCATATTTGATTAATTTAAAATTGCAGCTAATTTGACTACGGTATCTGCCAATCTGAACAACATTCCTACTCTGACTGGAACAAACTTTAAGGATTGGAAAGAGAATATATTGCTTGTTCTTAGCTGCATGGATCTTGACCTTGCACTTAGGATAGATGAACCCACCCCTCTTACGGATGAAAGTTCTTCTGATATTATAAAGAACTTTGAGAGGTGGGATCGTTCAAACCGCATGAGGCTAATGATCATAAAGCGTGGCATTCCGGAGGCATTTAGTGGTGCGGTATCTGAAAAGATAACCAATGCTAAAGATTTCCTTGCTGAGATTGAAAAACGTTTGGCTAAAAACGATAAGGCGGAAACAAGCACGCTTTGCAACGCTTGATTTCCATGAAGTATCAAAGCAAAGGAAACATAAGGGAGTACATTACGGAAATGTCTAACACTGCTTCAAAACTTAAGGCACTTAAGCTTGAGCTTTCAGATGATTTGCTCGTGCATTTGGTATTAACCTCTCTTCCTTCACAATCCAACCAGTTCAAGATCAGTTATAACTGTAAAAAGGAGAAATGGACTCTTAATGAGCTCATTTCCTATTGTGTACAAGAAGAAGAGAGATTGAAGCATGATAAGGCTGAAAGTGCTCATTTAGCATACATCTCTAAGGGAAAAGACAAAAAGAGAAAGAAGGGTAAAGAAACTGCTAAGGGTTCGACTGAAAAGAAACAACAAAAGGAGACTGATGGTTGTTACTTTTGCAAAAAGGCTGGACATTTGAAGAAAGATTGTGCCAAATACCATGCATGGCGTGTTAAGAAAGGGTTGCCTGAGCTACCGAAATCCAACTGATGCTGAAAGATACATCTATGTGGGTGATGGAAAATCGGTAGCTATTGGGCATTTTAAGTTGTTATTAAGAACTCGGTTTTATTTGGATTTATTTGATACTTTTGTTATACCTTCATTTAGATGGAATTTGTTTTCTGTTTCTAAGTTGGACAAATTTGTTTATTCTTGTTCATTTGGGAATGGTACTTTTAGTTTATCAATGAATTCAACTCTTATTGGAACTGGTTCTCTTAATGTTTATGATAACTTATATACTAGGGCGAAACCCGTGCTACGCACACGGTTTATTTTTACCCTTTGTTTAAAGTTTGATTTAGAAATTTGATTATGTCACTATGCATAATTTTTTTCCAAAAGTGAAAATCCATGCAACCACATGAAGTGATATGAATCATGTATTTTAATAAACTCGGACGTGATATTAAGAATAATATTAATCAATAGTCTGTGTACATAGGATTTGCTATCATAATTTTGTTTGGGTGAACACTGTACATATAGCAAAACACAACCTAATTTCAGCACCACCCCAAGTGAGCTGTCATACATTGTATTGCATAATATAAGCATATGAATTATTCTCAGTATGTTTAAGTGTATGTATTGCGTAATATAGATTAATGAATTACTATTACTAAATCAATGTGGACATATATATGCATACATAATCAAACGTAAACAAAGCACAAATTCATATTTACCCAAAGAATAAGATCCAATAGATATCAAAATAGAGCAATCAAGTGAATGACTCATACAAATTAATTGTTCAAACATAATGCCTCCAGGGCAAAGTATGCCCAAACCTGATATCGTAGATAAATAATTTAAATGCAGATAAAATGGTTCACCAAAGAAAATTTGATTAAAACACTTTAATAATCTGTACTCTATCATCATGGAAGTCCAAATATCCAACCCTTCGTTATTTTGGAGACTTCCAAGGTGTATAGGGATATAATTCTTATGAGCTTCATGATAAAGAGATTACAGAGCAATTATATAATTCTTGGAGGTTTCAGGTACGCAGCAATGAACGCATTATGAGGGGCATATAGTATGAATCTGCAAAGGAAAGAAAAATGAAATTAATCATTACCATTTCATAATAGTTGATTGCAAAAACCAATTTGATAAAGTGGCAAAAACCAAATAAATCAGTTGCACATAAAATTTGATCAGCATAGTGTAAGTTTTGCTTCCTTATATTTTTCCATTTAATTATTCACTTTTGAAATTCGAAAGAAGATGATTCAAGTATCATAGTGGTAATACTAACCTTTTATAAAGAAAAATATCTTTTTACCTGTTAGGAATTTATCTCAGTGGAAATGCAATTGTTAGGTATGATCTACAAAACGCAGTTTATTGCTAGAGTATATGAACCTGTGCTATAAGCCCAATTACCATGTTATTGAATTTTTGCAACCATCTAACTGTGATATGAATTCTAGCTTAGAAAAAGGAAATGAAATTTGTCAAAGCGGGGAATATTGAAATTGCAATAATGAGGAGAACCTCCACCAATTTACCAAATATGGAGGTTGCATTTGCATAAGTACATTGGAGAATTAATAGGATAAAAGTAAACCAACAGCTAGCAATCAAAGGTTATCATTGAAGATTGTAAGTTGAAGAAGGATATAATTTCAGCTTATCATCAATTTTGCTCACCCCGCATGTTGGGCCTCTGAATATCAACCTTAGCAAATGAGACATGTAGTTTATGATAAAACATGACACATTTTGAATATCAACCTTAGATTTATGTTTATCACCACATGAACACTCCATGCAATGAAAAAAAGTAAATTAGAAATAATATCCATTTGCAGACAATGAACAATAGCACAAATTGACATAATACTCAAATCTAAATTTACTTGTCAAATAATCCACATCTTAAATTTAATAAGATGCTTAGTTTCCAACCAGTCAATCTATTTTTGTTTTACATTAGTAAAAAACTGCCAAGTGAAAAAATATTAGTAAAATATAGCTTGACCGAATCCACATTTTTAAAGATTTGAATTCATATTCTCTCATCTATCCACATGGTAAAAGGTAAGAATGAGAAAGTAAGAAAATTACCGCCAAAAATCACGTTTTTTTTTACCCCCAATGAAGTTTAAATAGAAATTGGCAACCCAAATTAATTTATATTAACACATACTAATAGGATATGCAATAGATGAAAAATTCTAAATAATGCTTTTATGTATAAAGTGGGTTTAATTCAAAGAATGAAAAGTTCGCATCAAATTATACACGTTATTTTCAACTGAGTAACTAGTAATAAATTTTGGTTATTATTGAAGATAATTAAACAATGGAGTAGTTATATTCACATATGCACATATAAGTCTTCACACAACTATAGCTATGAGCTCTAATGGGACTTAGCAACCTTGGTTAATTTATGTTAGTGCCTGACCAAGTAGCTTGAAAATACTAAATATATATGGATGTGTTAATGTGTAAACTGGGCTGAATCCACGAATTATAGAGTCACAATACCAATCCATATTCTTTAAAATGAGGCACCTTAAATAAAAGTAGTTGTAGTTGTTGATAATTAAACTATTGGCATGATTTTATCCATCAATATGCAAACAAATTTTGATATTGCTCTTAGAAATTCGAACTTGTAAATTGTGTAGATGTGTTTGTTGTTATGCAACCATCCAGGCTCGTGTATAGTGTAAAATATGAAAATCGTGACATATGTAAATTATACACAATTTTTTTTACTTTTATAAAAACTTAAATCCAATTCAGTATGGTGTATAAGATAAAAATTTCTAACACACAGTTTATAAGTCAAATTTTGGAAATAATACGACAAAGAATGGAAATAAATTAGTAAATAAATATAATAGGAATAAGATAAAATACAATATATTAGGAATAATATAAAGTGGCAATTAGTGAAGCACAACTTAATTTCAACCCACCTTCTCTTAATCAAATGTTTCCAATCACTCATCTAAAATTATTTTTGGCAATTTTTTTCAAAATTTTTGCATTGAAATCTGCATTAAATTGCAACTATATTTGAGGAAAAAATCGTAAAATTGCAAAAAAAAAAGCAAATATTCATAGAATTTTTGCAAAAACTCACATGTTCACTGCAAATATTTGCAATCAAAATGGTATGTTGAATTTTTTTTTCAATTGATTTAATCATTTTTCTACGTTTAGTTGAAATGAAGGTGAAACGAAAGATAAATTGAAGAAAATAGTGGTGTGGCATGTCAATTTTCGTTGTTTTCCTATAATTTATGCTAGTTTCAATGAATAAGGGAATAAGGGTGTAATTTATAATAATTAATTGGGACGAGATTTTACCTATTTTTAAAAAATTTAGGCGAGTTTTGCAAAAGTTCACTAATATAATGGCACATAAATTAGGAATAAGATAAATGTACATAAAGGTTTTGATAACGCTTGACTATTCCAAGTCAAAATATAGTCAAATGTATTAAATTGCAATATACTTAGAACTTAATCATGCCACATATAAAAATATCCATGAGGTAACTTAAACACAATTAAATTAATTTCTTTACGAAATTCAATTATGCCACTAATATAAAATTCTTAGTGTTATCATGACTATTAAAATTCAATTTCTTATGGTATATAATATCAAAATATATAACATGTACAACTACTATAGAAGTTTGATCTTAAACCAAAATGAAAATATAAATAGCATGTAAATATAATAGGAATAGCATACCAAACAATTTATTAGGAATGATATAAATACATACATTAAGGATATTATAACTACATTACGAATAAGATAAAATACAATAATATTAGGAATAATATAAAGTGACAATTAGAGAGACACTCTTGTTTTGAAACTTAATTCAAACTCTCTCAACCAAACATTTCAAATTACCCCCTATAACTATTTTCAACAAAAAAACAAATTCAATTTTTTTCACAATTGAAATCTACACTAAATTGCGATTATATCTAAGATTAATGGAAAAAATCGAATCTTTTTCTCAAAAAATTGCACTTTTCACTACAAATACTTTGGAGGAAAAAAGAAGATTATCTTTGTATAGAAATATTTGCAGAAAATAGAGTAAAGATTTATGGAATTTTTGTAAATGTTTGACGTTAATCTATGAATACTTACAGAAATAAAAATGGTGGATTGAAATATTGCTGCATTTAGAAGAAATATATGTGAAGTGAAAAATGAACTGAAGAAATTATCGTATTTCATGTAGACATATCACATTTTTGCAGGATTTATGCGTGTTTTAAAAAGTAAGTGCATAATGTAGAAAATTTCTTAGAAGAAGGATTTTATCTATTTTAAAACTTTCTAGAGGTGTTTCCCAAAAGATTCCTAATATAAATGCACATATATTAGGAATAAGATAAATGCGCAGATAGGTTTTGATAACCCTTGACTATTCCTAATTGGATGCAATATATTATTCATATTTCGATCATGCCAAATACATATGATTAGACTATTTTCGTCATGAAATTCTATCATGCCACATATATCAGAATGTCTATAGATTTCCTAGTGATATAGAGCTTAAAAGAGCACTCTGAGTGGTAAGAACAAAATATCCAGCATATACACCTATTGTGTAAGTTTAATTTTAAAATACAAACCACAAAAATGAAAACATAAACTGTAAGTAAATACAATAATAGTAAGATAAAATACAATATATTAGGAATGGTATAAATACACATATATTAGAAGTAAGATAAATCCACATATAGGTTTTAATACAACATCCGAGTACTAAAAATTGGAAGTTAATGAAAGGGGCTAATAGTCCATAAATTTATTAGTGCTATATATATTAGTCTAATTTCAAAAAACAAACCACAAAAATGAAAATTTAAACAGCATGTAAATATAATAGGAATAAGATAAAATACAATATATTAGGAATGATATAAATCAACCTTTCCTAGGGATAAGATAAATCAATGTAGAAGTTCTAATATAACTCTTACTATGGAAAAATTAATGAATGGGGCTGGTAGTCCAATATATTATTTAAAATTGAATTGTGTCATATGTATGTATGTATGTATGTATGTACATGCATATATATACATATATGTATGTACACACGCGAATATATATACATATGTATGTATGTATGTATGTATGTATGTATGTATGTATGTATGTATGTATACGTATATGTGCGTGTGTGTGTGTGTGTATGCGTGTATATGCATGTGTGTGTATGGCTATGAATTTTTGCTGCCACTAAAGAAAGTGAAAATCCAAAACTTATACTTGTACATACATAGAATAAAAACTTCTGGTAGATATTCTATGTTTCGGTGTAAATACTAATCAAAAAAAATAAAGAGACAAAAATAAGATAAAATACAACCAGCTCTACCTGCTTTAACATATGAGCAAAATTTTATTTCTTTTTGAAAAAATTAATCACAAGGTGACTCAAAAACAATCAAATTAATTTCTTGGAGAAATTATTTCATGCCTCATATATAAAAATATCCACAAATTTTTCTTAATGCTATAAAAATTAAAATCTAGTTTCTTATGGCATTCACAGTATGAAACTACAAACTAAAGTCCAAATTAAAACATACCTTGGAAATTTGTGTATTCTAGCCATCATAGTTATTAGCAGGAAGCTACATATCAAATCCTATTATTAAGTCATGTGTAAAAAGTTTAGTGAAAACATGCACTGCTTAAGACAGAAAAATAAACACACAAAAATTGCTGATTTGGGGTTCTAATCCTTGGATATGGAAAGCAAATTTTGCAAAACAACCAGAAATTAGTCCCGGGCTACATTAAGAACAACAGCGATGGAGGCCACAATCATTCTAACACAACAATCAGAACTAAACAAAGAAACCACTAATTGAAAATTCGATTTTTACGTAGATAACATAACAAAATAGGAAAGAACAACCACAGATTAGAAATCAGCAAACTAAATTTTCACTGGCATGATCAAGGTAAGAGTTCATTGCATTGATCAATAGTATTCAAAGATAAAGGATCGCTAATTGTGTACATACGTCCAAGTAATATGTGCACGTATTAAACAACTATAAAGATCTAACTGTTATGAAACATAAAGACCTTAATTTCACAGTGATCCATACCATGTTTATTAATTATTTAACATAATTCAAATCTTAGTAAAAATGAGTTTTTTGTGTAGAATTAATCTAAAAATATATTTTGTTGTCAAGCTATCAAAATATATTAGATGTAAAAAAACTATTTCAAGCACATAGTAATTATTTTCGTATCATAGATCGACCAAAAAAGTTGTAGATATCGCATACAATCAAAATAGATGTTCTTTCACTGGCATAATTAGGTTACATACTCATCTAGTTTGCAATTATATTGTTAATCGAATGAATGTATAATATGTTCATGCTTCCTAGGAAGATGTGTAAATGTTAACTTACCATACACTAACTATCATGAGAAAAAGGTTTCAATTAAATACTGATCCAATATTTGCTTATGAATTATTCCTTGCATATTATAAGTGCAGTTTAAATTGGGGATTTATAAAATTGTTCAGTAATATTGCCCAATTAAAAGATGATGGTTGAAAAACAAATGTATATAATGGAATACAAATAACAATCAAAGAATATCAATCCCTCAACCTAATTACAGCCAAATTTCGTTTTCAAACAGTTTTAAACAACAATCAGCATAATCAATTTTAGATCATTCAAACACATACAAAGCATATAAAAAGGGACCAAAGTCAGGTTATATGAGATACCCAATCTTCTCTTCTCACAGTGAAACTGCAAGCCTAAGTTTGGTGGTGCTTATAACTTGAAAGGAACATAATTTAAAGGAAGATTAGTGTTCAAATAAAGTTGGGATAAAACATCCAGCAGATAAGACGCCTCAAGAGAAACTTCAGCTATTAATTTGACTTTCAAAATAATTGATAAATTTAAAATGAATAAAATCATAGTCGAAGCAAATGGATATTTTAAAATGCAGGAACTGAAGTTGAAAGTATCACCAGGACTAAATCTCCTAATCATCAACTTTACCATCCTCATTGTCAAACCAATGAAATTGGACAAATTCTATAAAAAAAATTCTTGTAGTGGCATGGCCTACAGTTTTGTACAATATTTGATTATGTGTCAAATATTTATCTTGATTGTCAAGTACACAAAATAGTTGGTTTAGGGTGTAAAAGGTTTGTTCCTGGTATGACCACGTCAGTATCCGATTGAATAAAATCATCAATAATTCTACATAAGATATCAAATATTATTACATGTAATAAATTATTTATCTAAATATATGGCATTTGAACATAGGAGATAATAATAAAAACTGAATACACGTTGCATTAATTTGTTTTTCAATATTGGTTAGCACAGTTTAGCTTCTCAGATGCTATTGGATAAGAATGTAAGATAATAATGGAAATTAGTCAGCAATAAAGAATGACTTTTCATGTGAATTACGGTACGTGGGATTGAGCTAATCCATATCCCTCTTTAGGAGTGCAAACAATCCCTTTGACCTTGACTTTAAGAAATATATGATATAAAGTAAGAATTACAAAATGTGCAGTTTTTTAAGCTATTTCAATAATTGAAATTCAATCAATAATAACATTTTGATGCCTCATATACTTTTAGAGCATTCAAAATATTTCGTACATTATATGGCTTACCAAAATACTACACATTTGAGTCTACATAAGACCTTAGCACAAACAAAAATAGCTAAAGATGGGAAATATGCCAAACAAAATCGAAGATCCATTGACTAAAAAAAATAGATAACGAAATTGGGAAAAGATAAAAGTCACCTAAATCACCAATGTTTGGTTGTGATCTGAATCGTCGGGATAATCAATCCAATGTGATCTCCAGTTCATCGCTTTGTCGATGTTTAATTCGCCAGCAAAATTGACCTGACATCATCGCGTAATGAAATTATCTAACAGATGCTGAAATTTAAACTCTTCTGACCTCAATAGATGAGATGATTAGGGTTGGTGGTTGTTCTGGAATGAAGACATTAGACCCATTATAGTGAAGTAACCGGACGACGACGATTGGAAGAGAAGATAAGCGTAAGAGGAATCAGTCGATTTCGGATGGAGGAAATTGGAAGGAGGAAATTAGTGATTGAGGAACGGAAGTTTCAGCAGGTGGAAAGGGAAGATAAAAATAAGAAAGCGTAGAGGAAGCAAATTTCAGAGACGAAAATCTCAGAGACGGTTCGGTTGCCAAAATCCAAGGAGGCCTGTGTGAACTTGAAATTCAACTCACTAATCATAATATAGTCTAGATGCTTGATGTTAATACCCCTTATAATGAAGCCTTGCATGTAGAGTCACGTGGTACTAAAAGAAAAGCTAATAAGGAAACTTCGGCCACATTGTGGCACAAGCGCTTAGGTCTTATATCTAAAAATAGAATTCAAAGGCTCTTGTCAGATGGCATTTTGGAATCCGTTGATTTTTTGGACCTTGATGTATGTGTAGAGTGTATCAAGGGAAAACAGACCAAACATAAGAAAATAGGTGCCAATAGAGCAACTGACGTCTTAGAATTAATACATACAGACATTTGTGGGCCATTCCTTGAGGCATCATGGAATGGTCAACAATATTTTATAACATTCATAGACGACTACTCAAGATATGGCTACCTATATCTTATTCATGATAAATCAATCCTTAGACATGTTCAAGAAATTTAAGGTAGAAGTTGAGAACCAACTCAACAAAAGGATTAAAACTGTCAGATCTGACCGTGACGGTGAATATTACGGTAAATCTGACGGATCAGGTGAACAATGTCTTGAACCATTTGCCAAATTCCTAGAGGAATGTGGAATAGTCCCATAATACACTATGCCAGGTTCACCTAGCATGAATGGTGTTGCTGAGAGACGAAACTGGACTCTTAAAGACATGGTAAGGAGTATGATCAATCATTCTACCTTATCAAAATCATTCTGGGGAGAGGCATTAAAGACATCAGTTTATATCCTTAATAGAATACCCACTAAAGCAGCTACTAAAACACCTTATGAGCTCTGGACAGGCAAACAGCCTACTTTAAAGCATTTTCACATTTGGGGATGTCCAGCTGAGGCAGGCCATATAGGCCAAATAAAAGAAAATTGGACTCCAAAACAGTGGGTAGCTACTTTATTGGTTATTCTAAGCGATCTAGGGGCAACAAATTTTATGATCCCATACTGAGGAAAATATTTGAGACGGGAAATGCAACATATTTTGAGGATGTTGAGTTGAGAGGGAGAAATGAAGTAAGGAACATTGTTCTTGAGGAGGAATCATCGTCTATGATTCCTACTACAGTTACTTCTTCGGACAATGTGCAGATTATTGTTCCTGTCATTGATCAAGAAGTGAATCCAGAACCCCAACAAAACAATGTTGAAGAAAATCCTCTTCAAGTTGAAGTTAATGTTCCACAAGAACAAATTCAACAACCTCAAAATGAATTGCCATTAAGAAGATCCACTAGGGAAAGAAGAACTGCTATTCCTGTCAGGACACGATTCTTCGTCTTCCGAAAATTCGACATCGACGCTCACTTTATCGACTGCCGAGGAATCGAACGACGGAAAACCGAACACTGAGGGGTTTTAGAAAAATTTTAAGAGAAGAAAAGAAGAGAAAAAGGTAGAGAAAAAGATGGAAGAAGAAGAAAATAGATAATATTTTGAAAACATAGAAAGAAAAGAGAATAGAGGAAAAAGAAAAACAGAAGAAAATAGGACGGAACAGAAACAGAACACAACACAACAACATCAGAATCTCACAATTCGCAGCGGAACAACATATAATAAATAAATGAATAATCTTTAAACAAAGAACTATATCAGTTATTACATTTCATATATTTCATTACATCATATCATCAGAGTATACAACATCAAACAAACAGCGGAAAAAGAAATACTATATAAACTAGTAATACGCCATGCCATCCAGCTTGCCTCCAGCAACTCCAGAATATCCAGAATATCCTGATAAACCTTACTCTTGACTGCCCGTGTGGAAATTGGTGGGCACCCAGAGTTTAGGAAGGAAAACAATAAACTCCAAGTCAGTCATGTGACTGGTGTGAGAACTCAAAACAGTTTATTTAACTTTAAAATCAAAATAGAGCGATATTTTTAATCAATTCGCAATGCTTTTAAAAATGAGACTACCATAAGGCCTCCCGCACACACACACAATGCAAACGCAGAATCGGAGGAGATTTCTCCTTATGATAGTCAAAGATGCTTGATACGCATTTAAAAGAACATTTCATATTATTATTAGTGCATAGTGTAGGGAAAAATTTATTTCGAAAGTAGAATATAAATCTTAGCCAGCATAGACATTCCGAACTATGCCTACTATAGCTAACTATGTTCAATAGCAGGTTACCGCCACATTCCATAGCAGGTTATACAACTAAAACCGTACAAGTCTCGTATTGTTTCTTTGGATTTCCAACAAATGGTCAGGCCAAGGAACTTCCCATTGCCACATGAGAATGCCTCTGGAAAGACATCCCCGAGAACCAAACCGGAACTCTGCCAACACAAGGCCGGGTTACCCCTAACTGGGTAACTACTGACACGAGCACGCCATTCCCCGATCGTAAACGACCTTTCTCACGGGATCCCGAAAACCAACAACCACAAAGTAATAAATTCGTAGTAACCACACAGGTTAAATATCTGGGCTCCATACCATGATACAACCTCTATCCAGAAGGAAATGTACATACCCTAAAGGGTGCTACCCCTCATAACCTTGCCGCATCTTTCCTGTTTTGACCATTTCCGGGGTGTGAGGTTCGACGAAGTCACGTCCACAAAAACATTCTTTATACAAAAGCCATGCTTTGGGTCAACAAATGATCAACACAATGATCACCAAGATAGACGATCAAATAAACGATCCTATCACAATAATCAACACAATGATCATTGCAGCATCACTCAGCATATCACATTACCAAATTGGGAATATATCGCTGATAACTTCAACTATATAACCTCTGAGCTCGTACGTCTCAGAGAAGGGTGTTAAGCTAAAAGAATAAATTCTCCGCCACCAACAGAAATATATTTGAAAGAAATCGGCTTTATATCTCAACTTGTAATGTCAGACACACAATCCATACAAGTCTGTTCCAGGATCGAACAAAACCGAAGGCACTTACAAAGAAGTCCTTGCAATCCGGATATTCACAATCCTGATCGGATTCACCATCACATATGGAGAACTCTATACCGGAGCAACTCGGTGCAGAGTAAATCGACAGGTCATCCTATCGCTCTCGCAAATACCGGGTCTTCAACACCGATCTTCAATGCAATTCACAACGACGTATCACATATTCGGAATGGGTTATACGACCCCATGGTCCTTTCCCGGTTAACCCGAATAGTGAGCGCTTGTTTAAAAATAAGTGTAGCATTCACATTCAAACAAATCACATCAATTACCCATTCAAAGGGAAATATTGATAGTCGATTATTGAACTATCACTGGATATGCACACATCACCAGATTCCAAATAATTTTCCAAATTATTTATTTTCCAAAATATCTTCACTAGATATATATTTTCAATACTTCAAAAATAAATCAACATTTATTTTTTCACAAATTCCACTTTCACATATAAATTCCTTAGTGAATTTATATTCCAAAATATTCATGCATATACGATTTCAACTATCCATTTTCAATTTATCTTCAAAAAGATAAATTCTAAGTATCACTTCATATTGGAAAACATTTCCATACTTATTTAATAAGTAATTCACAAATTTTATTTATTTTCAACACTTAGAAAATATTCAATATACTTAAATCGAAATTAAGTATATATTTCATTCTTTAAGGGAATCATTCTCTTAAACATATTTATTTGGGCCAAACGAATGTCACGTAAAACATCGTTACGACAACCCAAAATCACTAGTATAGGGATTCGAATTTAAAATAGATATATAAATCCCAATACTATACAAAACATTTCCTTTCGGAAATCATTTACTATAACAACAGTGTTATAGTCCATCATCTCCTTCTATTTCTCGAAAACGTCTATTTCAACAATAAATGTTGAAATCTATGGTTTCGAATCTCAACACCTTTTTAAAACATCGTTAGATCGTTTTAATTCTATTTAAAACATTCACATTCAAACCATTTTCTTTAACGTGTTATTCACTATTCAAAAATGTGAATAAACTTCATTAAGAAATCTCATCCTTTTATTCGTTTTAATTCAAAGGATTATTCACTATTCAAAAATGTGAATATAACTCCTTAAATAGGTTCCAACAATTTTCTTATCAAAATAAGTCATTTGCGAATTTATAAAACAACGTTTATAAATTCCATTTCTATTTATTTATAAAAACTTCCTTTTTATAAATTCTTTTATTAACATATTCCAGTTTATAACTCAATTATAAACTAAAAGTTCATATTATAAGTTAAATACTTATAAAACGATTATTTTACCAAATCGTTCTTTTAAAGACTTTCCAATTTATAAATCTTATAACTTATAAGATCCATTTATTTAACCAAATCTATTCTTCAAATAACTTCACAAATTTATAATTCTTATTATTTATAAATTTCATTTATAACTTCACCGTTTATAATTCTATAAATTTCATTCTTTAAATGAAATTCATTTTCACTTCATTCAAACACTTATAAAAACTCGTTTTATAATTTCCATATCTCAATTTATAAATATCCATTTATAAATCTCTTAATATAAATCAATTTATATTATTCTTTTTAAACGTCTTTAAATTCCTTTAAAAACTTCTTCCTTTTGATTCATAAAATAATTAAATTTTATAAATCCTATATTTCAACTTTTCATAATAAATTCAAACATTCCGATTTAACTATTTTATAAAATCATTAGCATCATATTCTCAAAAGTCAGTTTTTTTAACTGTATTTCACAAAAATCATAATTTTTATAACATTAAAAATTATAACGTTTATTTATTTAAAATGGATCAATTCCAAAATTATTTTATAAAACGTATACTTTCTAAAATCACTTTAAACATCATTTTAAAATCCCAAAATCTGGGTCCAATGATGCTACACACCAAATAGTCAATCACGACAACAACGATATCATATATCGATATGATAATCAATCAAATATCAAAATATTTGAAATTAAATAAATACTGTTGAGGAATCCAGTTGGATCCCTCCAACCTGTTTCCCTGCATCCAAAAACATTAGCACAATACCAATTTCGCTCCAGTACGAAATTATCGCGGTACATGTTCTTATTAAATATTATCCGCTTAATAACGGCGCAATAGGGTCTCATCCGCTAAACAAAAAATGCGGGAAATCAATAACTCCAATATATACATATGCCAATATATATATATTGCTATTATATATAATACCAATTTCACTGTTTATGAAATATTCGCGGTATATGTTTTTAATAAATAACATCCGCTTACTAACGGCGCATAATGTCTATTTTAACAATCAATAGATATCAATCAACATTCAAACATGCATTCAAATATTTTAAATCTAACTATTTAAAAATAAAATCGAAACTGATTCGATTGAGTGAGAAGTTCTCACCTTGGTTTTAATTTCCGTTTTAGCTTTTATTTCGAATAAAATTAAACGCGCGTTTAATTTTACCCAAAATTCTCACTAACTCCAAACGACTCCAAACCAACTCCATCGCGTATTGCTCGTCCATACGATTCCAACGCAACTGGTTTCGCATTTTTTCGACCTCGTATGAAAAAGTTATGAATTATTGAAGTTTGTACACGATTTATATATAACTATCACAACATAATTAAAATTTATAAACCACCACAATCATCACCGTCAGATCCCAGGCCAAGAAATCACAGCCGTGCACTGCGTCTCCCCTCCTTCTTCATCTTCTACAGGCCGCGCACGTATAGCCGAACCCAACATAGATAATTAGGGTTTAATTTCGCCATCACAACGCTCGACTAAAACACGATCAGGGAACGCCATGCGACTCGCCACCTCGAACACCACCCACGCCGTGAGTAGCTCTGAGCTCGGCCCCCCCATTGAGCTCGAATTGCGTGCTCAAACGCTGCCGAACGCGAGCGTCTCACTCCCTCTTCGTTGCTCCGATCTCCATCAAATCCGTATGGATGTGAAGCCCTCTCAGCGCTCTACAACATTGTAGTTAAATATTTCTCGAATCGATGTGTGGATGGGAAGAGATTGAAGAAAGAAATTTGGTGCATTTCTGGCCTTTGATACAAAAGAGGCGGCTAGGGTTTGTGTTTTATTTTATTTTTATTTTTTTGATGGTGGTGGTCTATTTATAGAGAACCGATCGACACTATTCATCCCGGAAATTCCGAACTCCGATTTACGCGTCGAAACTGACGTACCTAGGGTTTATCCCGCGTTCCGGACACAATGGAACAGGTTTCGGAAGCTAATTCGAAAGTATGTGCGAGTTATGGCTGTAAACGCTCAATTTGAATTAAACCGATTTAAGTCGATTTCTAGGCGTTTTAATTCGTACCGGACAAACGGTAAATCCAATTGATTTGAAATTTGAAACCTTACAATAATATCACATTACGGATCCGATGAAACTAGTTTCATCGAAATCCGAGACTTTTTGAAAAATGGCTATTTTCACTCGTCAAATTTAAATTAAAAATAAATCGATGCATTTCGAGCTGCCACGATCAAACGATAACTCCGATTGACACGAAATTTGAAATCTGGTAATAACTAACTATTACGGATCCAATGGAACTGGTTTCGTTCAATTCTGAGACTGTTCAAAAATTGGCTATTTTCACTAGTCGATTAAATATTAAAATATTCAATTTTCACAAATTAACTCTAAATTCGATTTTAAAAGTTCTAAAATATCGTTCTAACTTCCATATGATAAAATAAAATTTTACAAATCATTTTCAATCATATTTAACCCAATTTTCAATTATTTTCATAATTTAACGTATTAAATTATCGATTTAATTATTCAATTAATTCCAATAATTCAAATAAAAATTTATTCGACTTATAAATTCACTTATTAATATTTAAAATTAATTAAATATTCATATTTTAATTTCTAAAAATTCTGAGTCGTTACAATTCCGGATGATTATGTTGTATTTCTTCAAGAGTTAGAGGATAATGGATTGATGGAAGATGATCCTATCAACTTTCACCAAGCCATGCAAGATATTAATTCTCAAAAGTGGATTGAGGCTATGAATGAAGAGTATAAATCAATGCAAGACAATAAAGTTTGGGATCTTGTCCCTTTACCTAAAGGTAAGAAGCCCATTGGTTGTAAATGGATATTCAAAACCAAGAGGGATGCAAAAGGTAGAGTGGAAAGATATAAGGCTCGTCTTATAGCAAAAGGTTTTACTCAAAAGGAAGGCATTGATTTCAAAGAGACTTTCTCTCCAGTTTCATCGAAAGACTCTTTTAGAATAATTTTTTCACTTGTTGCACATTTTGACCTTGAGTTGCATCAAATGGATGTTAAGACTGCATTCTCAATGGAGACATTGAGGAAACAATTTATATGGTGCAACTGGAAAACTTTGTGGTCGAAGATCGAAAGAATATGGTTTGCAAACTAAAGAAATCCATTTACGGACTCAAACAAGCTTCTCGTCAATGGTACCACAAATTTCATAATGTGATTACCTCTTTTGGTTTTGAGGCAAACATCATTGATAACTGTGTGTATCACAAGTTTAATGGGAGTAAATTTATATTTTTAATTTTATATGTTGATGATATATTGCTTGCCAGTAATGATTTAAATATGTTGCACGAAACTAAGAGATTTCTTTCAAATAATTTTGAAATGAAAGATCTTGGTGATGCCTCTTCTGTATTGGGGATCCAAATACATCGTGATCGTTCATGAGGCATTCTTGGATTGTCACAAAAGAACTATATAGAAAAGGTGCTTAAGAGA
This sequence comes from Allium cepa, assembly GCA_030765085.1. Taxonomy (NCBI): domain Eukaryota; kingdom Viridiplantae; phylum Streptophyta; class Magnoliopsida; order Asparagales; family Amaryllidaceae; genus Allium; species Allium cepa. Next base: position 950,447,025 of record CM060941.1, on the reverse strand, counting down.
TTTAGCATGCAAGATTGTAAACCAGGTGATACCCCTGTCGCTAAAGGAGATAATTCTTGTCTCAAACAATGCCCTAATAACATCCTTGAAGTTAATGAAATACAGAAGATCCCTTATGCATCTGCTATAGGGAGTCTAATGTATGCTCAAGTATTTACGCATCCGGATATTGCGTACATTGTAGGAGTGTTAGGCGGGTATCTTAGTAACCCTGGAATGGATCATTGGAAAGCAACAAAAAGGGTTATGAGGTATCTTCAAAGAACAAAGGACTATATGCTTACATATAGAAGATTAGATCAGTTGGAGATCATTGGGTATTCTGATTCTGACTTTGCTGGATGTCCGGATAGCAGAAAATCCACTTCAGGATGCATATTTATGTTGAGTGGAAGGGTTATATCATGGAAGAGCATTAAGCAAACATTTATAGCTTCTTCCACTATGGAAGCAGAGTTTGTGGCTTGCTATGAGGCATCTAATCATGGAAAATGGCTGCGAAATTTTGTCACTGGGCTGCGCATTATAGATAATATTGAAAGACCACTAAAGTTGTTTTGTGACAATAGATCAGGAGTATTATATTCTAATAAAAATAGAAGCTCAAGTAAGTCAAATTACATTGACATCAAGTTTCTAGTTGTGAAGGAAAGAGTGCAAAATGGGTTAATATCCATAGAGCATATTGGGACAAATTCCATGTTAGCGGATCCACTTACAAAAGCATTACCACCCAAGGTCTTTCATAAGCATGTTGCTAAAATGGGTGTATTTTTTATGTAAGAATATTTTGGTTTAGGGGGAGTTTGTACTAATTCGTTTCTTTTGTGACATTGCTCTATATTTTGATTGTGGATATGCTTCAGTTTTTCTGATCAGAAATAAAGTTTAATTGAACTCAAATTATTTATATATGTTTAGATTTTGATCTCATTAAAGTAAAGTAGGACCAGTTGGAAATAGACATGTAAAGATCACATTTCATGTAATTTCCATGCTACACATACATAATTGATCTATGTCATTTGATTATATTGATATACGTGACCATTGATGGGTTTAGTTACACTAACGATAATGAAAACCGCTTTGATCCTATGTTAACACAATCAATGGACGAGATTGTTTTGGATATACCATATTGTCAAGATAGCTATTTGAGAGCTCATAAAGTTAAATACATTCTATAAGGTTACATATGTGGCCCAGGGGAGATTGTTGGAATAATTCAGCATAATGGGGCCACATATTTTAATATTTGAATGTATGGGCTATCTTGGGATTAAGTTTAATTATGTGATCTATTTGGAATAAATACAACAAGACTAAAGGGGTATATTCGTCATGTAAATTTATAATGTGTGGATACCAGAGTGACAATTTTAGTTTGTTGAAGGGTCGAACTGAAAAATGTCACACACTATATATATGGGGTTATGGTCCCCAAATTACACAAGTCTTATCATATTCTCTCCACCCTCTTCTAAAGAGAATTTTTCAGATCTAATCTTGTGTCAATTTGGAAGATCTAAAACCTAGTTGATCTTCTTTTTGCAAACCTCAATGAATTCAGGTACGACTTCTGCTGAACTATTTAATTTCATATATTTGTTTCTCGATGGAATTAATATGGGTTGTATGTATTCAGATCTAGAATTTATTTATTTATTACAACATAATATATTCACTCTCTAGTGATCTCAACATGATTTCGGAGCTTGATATTTTATATCAAAAAGACCGGATAAAGCTTTTAGGTTGCTCGGCATGTAAATTCAAAGATAAGAAGCAGTTAAAATAGAAATTCATCACAAATAACCTAAGGGCAATCAACACAGATAACTACTGACAATTACACAAAATCAAGCAGCTTTCAGATTAATTAACATCTAACATGTACAGAGATGTTAAAAAATAAATTGAAAAACACATCTTTGGTTGAAAACAAATCAAATCTTACTAAAGTTATTTCACTATTATGCTAACATAGGTTAAAGTGGCTCCAGAAGTCCTGACACCATACATTAATCATAAACAAACAAAGCTTTAACTTGAAAGAATGTGTGTACCCAAAGTATGAAAAGATAATTTATTTTGAAAAAGAAGAAGAAAAAACGCATACAGAGGTAAAATTGGCATCGAATCTCACCAAATAGGAACTTATTGTAGTGGCGACCACAACATCAATTGTTGTATAATAACTGGTAAAGGAGGGGTGTAGGAGCTCCAATAGTATTCTAACATGTAAATCAGCTTCAGAGCGAAAACAAATATGAAAACAACACAGCAAATCCAAAAAAAACCAAGCTTAGCAATCAAGAACAAATTGAATGGTATAAACAAACAAAAGCTTGGATTGTTACCTATAATAGGATATATGAAGACAAATCGATCTTGGATCAACGATTAAATCCCAATCATGTCTTGCATCAGCAGATCTCTATCGAACCTCAAATTCTAAAATGGAGCTCCACCGCGCCATTGATCGCTGACATATTTCGATAAGATTCAACCCGTCCTCCACTCCACTATCTTGCATCTTGAACGAATGATGAAAAGGAAAAATTTTATTTTGGGCCTAAATCAGAGGGAAATGAATATTCAGGTTTCAACTAGAAAGGAAGCAACGATGGAAAGAAATAATAATCTTAAAATGAATAAGTAGAGAGGCTTGATACGAACAGAAAGGAATCAAGGAACGCGACTGTTGTTCAAAAACTAGCCAAGGCATCTAAGATCTTGCAATCAAACTGGGTATTCATAATATAGTATACATAATATAGACTTGAAGACTGTTCAGTTGCCAAAATTCAAAGGGGCTTTTGTACTTTTGAAATTGAACTGGGTATTCATATTATAGTAGTGGATGATTGGAACAACTCCAACTATTACATTCACATCTTTATTTCATTTCCAATAAATAGTATTACTTAAATAACTTTGTATGTATAGCCATGGAACACTTGGAAGTGCAATTGCAATGGGTATAAAAATGATTAAATTCAAGGTTGGCAATACACGCATATGAGGACAGAATAGATGTGGTTGTATTTATTTACTAATTCAGCTCAACATTGCATGATGTGTGCTGCATATCTCCATTAGAGACTATAGACTTTTAAACAATGGCATTACAAATACATGAATAATCGAATATATGTATAGTTATTCATGTTTATTATGACATCTTGATAAATAAAATGGGATGACAATCAACAAGTGTTGCATCATCTACCCTCTAATCAGATACCTCAAATTCTACCCTAAGAGAAGGCCCGGTCTTTTGGTAAAGTAAATGAAGCTATCGCTTTGGGCCTCATCAAAAACTAGGGCACCACTCAACATTTATTCAATATGTAGGCCAGAGGGAAAAAAGTAGAACATCAAATCACCATCGGCGGCAACTAATCAGATGTAGGCCGCGACATTCTAGACTCGAAGACAAATCATGAGGATGCGGCAGACAAGCGACGACAACTGATAGGTATTCCAATTTTACTTCGATGATAACGGCGATGCGTCACGACGGCATATGCCCCAGGTATAGTCATAGGCAGACAGTAGTTCAAGTGAGGTGTAGCACATCAATTATCCCATTCGATCATCTTCTGCATCGACAGTGGACCATGTAGGAACAAAAGGCAGATGGTGTACTCTTTTAGCCTCTGTAGATTCTTCTTTTTTAAATTTCTAACTAACAATTAACATCTTATTAGAAATTAAAATAACCCTTAATTTTGCATTTTTTAACGGTTTTTCCATAGTTGGAATAGTGGAACTAAAATTATGTTTAGATTGACATTCATAATATTACACTACTTTAATTTCTAACATGGTTTATAATATCAGTTCTACTCAACATACTTGATAATAAAACTGAAAGTATGATTATATATTATAGTTGCATTCTTTTATAAGAATTTTGCATTCTTGGGAATGAAACTGAAAGTATGTGTCAAGTTAGATGGACAAAACTGCATGAAAAATTATTTGCAACCTCCTTAGGAAAATATTTTTTTATTTACAAAAGAGCATCAATGCTAGAAAATCATCAAAATGGCCTTTCATTAATTTTACACTACTTATGCACTACATTATGGGTCTTTATTTTGTATGCGAGGATCTTTATTTTGTATATGCGGATTATTTATTCCATAGAAAGAAAGGGTGCATGTGAGAAAGTAAAAGATGTATAAGAAAATTAATAAGCTGAATGTGTAGTAATACAAATAGGTAGTTATTCTAAACCAAAATAAGTCGAATAATCAATGTAATAATAGATATATGATGATGAGTATGTAATAATAGCATGGTAAGCACAATTAATTCTACTTTGAAAACTAAAGTTTTTTCTTTATTATATATATAGTAGCATATCCTTATTTTTATAGTCCTTTTCATTTCAACCTTATTATTTAATTTTGCTATATCTCATTAGAAAATTACTTTGTTGATAATATTTCAAAATTGATGCCAAACACATATTTGAGATGTATAATATGTACTATGCTCCATACAATGAATTGGTCGTTGAGTAAACTACTTTAACTATGAATGGTCAAGACATTCAGATCTTACTCTCTGTATTTTGCATATGCCTGACTATCATAATATATAATATTCTTAATGTTTCATAGTTTTAGAAATGCAAGAAAAGAAGAATCTGGACACGCTAAAAGAGTTAGAAAAAGAAGGTTTGATGAACTCGCTAATTATTTATAAATAACATAAATTATTTTGATGATTCAATGAACAATAATAGCTTTAGCTTTTGTACAAGGGAATTGGTTTTGTAATTAGCTCTATGTACCAAAACTTCTAAGACCGGCCCTCTCGAATATCCTACGGTCAAAAATTCTGGCAATCTTAGGTTCAAACACAAAGGGACACAAAATTTTATTCAACTAAAATAACCAAACCGTCCACTTCATCAACATCACTTCAACAGAATTCCAGCCATCATTCAAAACCGTTGTAGACAAACAACCAAGATCAACTACTCAAACCAACATCAACTCTGCAAGGTGTGATCGGAATTGATAATGATTTTGGATTTGTCATGTTTGTCACACATCTGGTACCAACAAGGGTGTAATGTAGTTATGCTATATTTATGTCAAATTATTACATTCTTTAAGTGTATATGTCAGCAATAGATTATTTTTACTTAAGTACATTTATATTATGGAAGTAGAAAATGTTTACACGTAAAGATAAACCATTCATATTCATATAGTTGTTGGAATGTGCCTATTGTGTGAAAATTTATCGATGTTAATTATTGATGATTAAAACTCAAAAAATTGAAAGTGAATAACAACTCTTTTTATTGATGAATGTAAACATATTATGTTATGCTGTATGATAGCTCTTTTTATGCCTACTTCATTTTATTACATGAGATTTTTTCTACTATGTGATTTGTGAAATATTTAATATGAACTACCATCTTTTTCGTTACAGACCAAAATTTTGTATTGGAACAAGCTATTTGATACGCATAATTTGTGTATATCTACCATAATGATTTCACCTAGGAAACAACAAACCAAATTTTTTGACCCAGCTACCCGATTTGAATCTCATTTCCAACTTTGGTCTCATTTATCTATGCACACATTCTTAAGTCCTATTTCAAAGATAATATTCTTAAAAGTAAAATCGCCGAAAATACCATCTTAATCTTCATCACCATTAAAATCTCCACATATTATTACTTCAATTTAAGTCTTACAAATTGTTGTAATGATATTAATCTAGAGGAAACTCAAAATCTACACACTAGCGTCAAGTAGTTTTATATTAACATTTGAGGAATATGGTATCATGGGAAGCATGATATCACCGTGGCTGACAAGAACAATTTTTCATATATCAATACAGTGGTTGATTAATTATAAAATGAGAATATTATGCAAGTTTTCAAGGTCCAAATTACAAGAAGCACTAATTTAATTATTTATTTCATTTTTCAGATATTAATATATTAGTCTATTGCCTTTATTGCCCTGCTTTATTATTTTCTAAAATAACAATCTCATTTGCGTTTTGAAAATGGTTGATTTATATAAGTAAAAGCATACAATATTATGTATACTTCAAAGTCATATGTAAGATGCAAGAAACCTTACAAACGATGTTTTTTAATATTAATTATCCTTGCGCACGTGCATCGCATGTGCCAAAGTACTCGTTTTATATATATATATATATATATATATATATATATATATATATATAGTTTTAAAGTGATTGAAAATTTTATTTTATAAATTCTCTCGAGATTCAGAAAGAGGCTCATAAAAGGATATGGTTTTGAGGAGAGAAAATTTATTTGTGATTCCGGAGATTTTTGGAATAAGTTACGGAATAATTTTCTGAAACGTTAATATTGAAAGGATTATGGGAAATAAGACTTGTAATATTTTTTTAAGTATAGAAAATAGAAAGTTGGATATATTTTTAAATGTTGGGATGTTGGAAGTATCCTGTTACGGATTTAAGTATTTAAAAAAAAAATTCAAACATTGGAAGGAATGGATGTATCTTTTAAAGATATCTTGAAAGTAATTATTTTGGGAAAAATTTATAATAAGGTCAGATGATTGCTTATGAATGTTTAATTGATGGTTAAATAACCGACTATCAATAATTGGCCAATTTCGTTAATCGTTTCGAAGAGACAGGGATCAGATTTAATTATCCGAAAATCACTTTTATCCGGTTTGAATGTAATGAATGAATACCATGAGGATGATGAAGACGGTGATTCGGTTTGTCCAGACCCAGCACAGCTTGTATGGATGAATGCTATCATAACATCGTCATTCGAGGACGATGAGCATTCTAAGTAAAATTTCTCTTGAAAGGTAACGCTTAGCCTTGAGCCTTATCAACCGGGAATAACTGAAACAGGAGAGATGTAGCAAGACTAAGTGGGTCGCATCCAAGTAGGGTATGTTATCACTTTTCTAGATGTCCTCGAAACCTTATTTATCTTAGATATGGGTATATATGAAAGAAGAAGCACTCGATATTAAGGGTGGGAACACCCACGGTGATAACATATTCGGTCTATCCATGTAAGGGGTAGGTCGGTCTTGTGTAGCAGGGAATCCTAGCGTGGTCCTCGATACATTGTGCTAGAGGTGTACTCTGACGGGCGGTACCCCAGTGGTCCAATCATTCGTTGGAATCCATTCTCCAATACGAACTTACGGTTTTGTTTGTAGAGCCTAGTATATTGGAAATTAATAAATGTAACAATTTCGACTATTTGAATAAGTATTTGTATTTAATACTATAATAATATCACTGGATTTTCTAAAAATGTTTTGGTTATCGTAAGGGAAAAACCCGTCATGTTTATGTGTGACACAGTCTTACGAGATACCTTTGTTTTCAAAAGATTTTGATAACTCTAATAAATTCAAATTAAGTGTGTTTTCTCACGCTGGTTTTCCATACTGACTCGGGTGTTATTTTATTATAATGCTCGGGTCAGACCGAGTATTACAGATTCAGGATAGGATGCTATGGAGCTCAAGAGACGAGCTGTATGGCAAGACATACTTTCGTACTTGATTATTGTTCCGCAGTGTAAGGATAAGTTATTAAACTATCCAATTTGATGTATTAATTGTTGTACTCTGATGATTGTAAGTATAAAACAGTTATAGACTCTTTTGTATAAAAATATATCATTATATAATATTTTTTCAGCTGTGATTGTGAGATTCTGTATTGTTATTCTATTTTTCTCTTATCTCTTTCTTCTTCTTTACCCTAATTATTCTCCCTTTCGTTCAATTTGGGTTGAACAGAAGTAAATCGTTATCAACTCAAAGGGTACAGAACCGCGGGTCGCTGCATTTGGTATCAGAGCTGGTGGTTAAGCAAGAACCTTGGCTCTGATGGGGATTACTCATTAAAGATAGAATCAGTAGTACTCTAGAATGAGTTTAAGCATATTAAAAGATATGTGCGCATTTGTTAGTGAATATAAAGGATTTTATATTGTGTTAATTTATGTATTGAGTGGTATATAAATTCTATTCGAGTAGTGGGACGCCACTAAATCGATAGGAGCTTTTAAACACTTGAACGACGATAAACTGACACGGTATGCTTTTGAAGCGGGTAAATGAAACAATTTTATCCAAATTATATTTTGATATAAAAGAAATAATTTTCTAGAAATTATTATAGTAGTTTGTTTGGTTATTATTATGTAATCAAAACGAGATTATAAAATTGGAAATGGTTATTATAAACCAAAATTTAAAATGGTATAAGAATGAATTATACAAGTGAATAAAACTAAAATGAATTCAAACCAGAATCTGGAAAACTAAATCCGGGAGATTTTCAGAAATGATTTCAGAAGTGTTATGGGGTGGTGCTATTTTGGTAATATTTATGGAAACGAAAAAAATAGAAATGTTATTGAAATAATTATAATGGGAAAGTATTTTGAAAATGGATTTTTGGAAGCATGTAGCACTGAAATCGCTTCGGTCGTTAGAAAATAATTCTGATGATGATCGCGACATCATCGGCGTTTTTTTCGAGTTTTTAAGTGATGCATTGCTGTCGTGGTCATTGTTTTTGGATTCTTTTGAAGAAAAACAAGCTTTGTTTTGAAAATTCTGAAAGGAAATTGTTTCTAGGATGGGACCAAGTGAAATTTTAAAATTCCAATGGAATGGTTTGTTGAAACGGAGGGTTATATATGTACATAGTTGATTTCAAAGTACTTTAAAATAAATACCGGGTGTTTGAATTTTGTGATCCTTATTTAAATAATTTAGGGATAATTAGGAAATAAGGTATAAACTTATAAATTAAAAATGAATCTAGATAAGAAAGGAAAATATGGAAAGTGAATTTTGAAATAAATTCTAACTTGAGTAAGCCAAAATGGATGAAATTTAACTTGAGCAAAGTTAAATAGAGTTGTATTGAAAATGTTATCGATCGAGACTGAGATATAAAATTAAATGGAATTCAACTTAAGCTAAGTTGAATAAACTAAATTTTAAAATTTAATTGATTGGGTTACATTGAATTAATGTGGTGCATTAATGAAATTGGAATTGAACTTAATCAAGTTAAAGTAAATCAATAAATGAATTGATTATAATAAATGGGATTTAAACTTAAGTGAATTAAATTAAATTGAACGAATTGGAGTTTAACTTAAGATAAGTCGAATAAAAATTGGGTTGAATTTGTATTGAATTGAAATAAAATCGAATTGAGTTATAATTGATTTTGAATGGGACAAATAAACTTCAATGGCTTATAAAAAAATTGAAATGAATTGAATAAAAATATATTTAAGCTATAAATAAATGTATAGTCTCGAGTTAAAGATAAAATAGGAATATACTCGGGTATAGAATTGATGGAAATATGAGGAATAGGTTGAGTAACTTATCAAATTAAAAATGGAATGATAGAACCAAATTAAAAATGATTTGATATTTTAGGTGGAGGAATTAAGATCCAAACTTGAATTATAAAATGAATTTGAACTCAAGTAATTCAAAAGAAGTTATTTTTAAGACAAGAATCAAGTACCGAGTTATAAATTTGAAGTGAACTAATTAGAAAATAAATTAGTTAATTGAATATAGAATGGTTATTAGTTTGGTTGAATAAAAATTTGATTGTGAGTTAAAAATGGATTTTGGAAACGAAACTTGAGTTATAAACAAAATTCAACTTAGATTGTAAGTGAATTAAATACAACTGGAAACGTGTTGAATAAATGGAATTGAATTGAAACAAAAATGGTTTGAGTTGTAAATAAAAGGGATTTGAGTACAGTGCAACTGAGTTGATCGTGAATGGGTTTGAAATGAAATGGAAATAAAAATAAAATGAGTTGGAATCAAATTGAAATAGTTATAAACTAAAGGGATATTCTATTAAAAAAATATCGTCAAATTTGCATGGACATAAATTTTAATTTGACGAAACAGAAGTAAATAAAATCCCTGTGAATATATAACAAGTGAATAAATAGATTTTTATCAATTTGGAACGGATATGAGTTTGTTTGGTTTAAAAGTGGTTTGAATGCAAATAATTTGGTTGTAAATCATTTGGATTGAATGAAATAATATATGGATTGGTTGAAAGCAATTAAATTATTAATGGAACCTTAAAATTGCTTATAAATATTTGCTTAGCATGCTAGTTTATGAAACTTAAGTGTTTACACTAGTTAAATAAATGAAAAGTCATGGAATTTCATATATTTGGTACTTACGTGTTTAAATTGAGTAAGTATAGGTACCTAGAGCTGTTTTGCTTGACTTTGATTTCGCAAATTGCGAAAATAAATAAAATGCTTGCTTAAAAGTGCTAAATAAGGTACGTTTTCGGATTTAATACTACGAAGATATGAAATATTGTTACATATTTTATTTTTCGTCTGTTTGGGTTGATGTATATATATATTTATCTCTCTTGTCATATTGAAAAAGGCTCTCCGTACAAGGGAGACTGTTCCAAAAAATTTCAAAAATTTAGGGTATTAGAAAAAAAATTGAAATTTTTTTGGAAAATTTTGTTAACAACAAATTGATTTCGAATTGAAATTGAAATAAGGGTTTTGGAATTAGAATTGAAAAATAATTGTTTTGGTAAAGACTAAAAGATAAAAAAAGTGAATATCAAATTTTCGCTGAGTGAGTTTTGTTAAGTTAATGGGTTTTGATCATTCATCCTGCCTTAGCAATTTCGGAGATGAAATTCTTTTAAGGGGAAGGAATGTAATGATCTGGATTTTTCGACGTTTGATATGAAATATTTAAATGGTTTAAAATATTAAATTTGAATTTATAGATTGACTTTGAATATGGAAATTTTTGTTTTTATTTATAAAATAAATTCAGAAATTAAATATAGCGATTTATTGGATAAGTTAATTTCTGAATTCTTATAATTGAATATTTGTTTGATTATTGTATCTTGAGTTTAAGCTTGATAAAAATAATTTAAAGGCTTATAAAATTCATAGTGATAATAATGAAGATAATAAAAGTTTTAAAATTGAATTTAAAAGCGATCTGTTCAATTTAAAAATTTCTTGTTTAAATTGACAAATAAAAATAACCTTTTGAGGCACAGTCTCAGAATTCGACGAAACTAGTTCCATTGGTTCCATAGTATTGTATTATTGTCGGATTTTCAATTTCATAGTGTTTGGAGTTATATTTTGGTCGTATAGGATAGAAACGCATTGAAATTATATTGACATCTAATATAATAATTGGGTTCAAAAAGCTATCTTCTCCGTACGATCGAATTATGACTCAAAATCAGCATTGTGTTCGGAATAGGGGTATAACATTATGAACACCTAGTGGCATGCCTCGAAATAGATTCGAGATTTGGGTTATGAGATCGAGATGGTTTGAAATTTAAAATAATATATATTTATAAAATCAGATAAAATTCAAAATCAAAAGCAGCCTTACCATCTCGAGCATGCCATCATCATGTACGAGTTCTTTTCCTCGTTAAATCACGTCGCCCCCTTTCTTATTGTTTCAGTTCAATTTCATTTCAAACAAAAAAATAGAGGAATGAATATTTGAAATCATAAAAATCGAATGAATAAAAAAAAATATTCTTTAAGCAATTTTCATCATCGCGAAATCGCAGGGGAAGCTCGAAGTCGAGGCGGGGGTCTCGATCAATGAAAGGGGCAAACGAAGCAAGAATGGCTTCGTTGGAGTGTGGCGGGGGAAGGCGTGGCGGTATGGGCCGGCGAAGTTAGCATTTCGCATTGAGGTTGGGTTCTATGTGGAGTGCGATCGACATTGGGAATAAGGAGCAGGTGAGCACGGGTAAGTGGAGGAATGGATGATGCGCGTGCAAGCTAGAGGGTGGTCACGATTGGCTGTTAGGGGATGTATCGTACGCGCATAGGTGGATTTAGGGTTTTAGTAGGGAGGAGGGGCCGCACATGCGGTGTGACGCCCCACCTCTATACCCACGCGAAGTAATGCTGTCAACTAGCATGGAGAATAAGGCTGTTGAGGAGCGACCATCCGTGTAATTGCTTTGGGCGAGCATCGATATGTCAGATAGTATAACATGCAATTCTTTTTAAGTGGAAATCCAACACGCCGACACAACCTCAAAGCTATCACACGGTGGCTATAATATCTTCGAAAACAAATATAGAAATAAACATAACATAAATCAGTCACAGACAATTCATATCACAAAGGCGGAAATAGATATGAATATTACACTAGGAAGTGTACATCAGAGTAGTGATCTAAAAAGATCCACAATATCACAAAAGGATAGTTACATGAACTACACAAAAGAATAAGTATACATTATGGAGTCTATATCTCGAATGTATACACCAAAATAAACTACTAATCTAAGTAGTAAGCCAAAAGTCAAAGAAATCAATCCCAAGTGAGAGGTCAAGCTGAAGCACCTGTAACATCTCGGTCTGACCCGAGTATTATTTAATAAGAAAATAATAAACGGATCAGTCTAACTATAGATATCAGATGAAACGACATAGAATAAGAGATATGACTAAACACATAATAATCACCATTCCAAGCTGTGATATATATAAGTAATTGACAAATCAACGAGAGATTAATCAATATCACCAAATCTACAAAAGAATCAAAGAAACGCCATACTCCTTATTTCGTTCATCAAACCACAAATATTGACGATTATATCAATGTCAATCACAAAAGTCAATGACTCACAAATTCACCAATGCACAAATATTGACAATAATATCAATGTCAATCACAAAAGTCAATGACGCACAAATTCACCAATGCACAAATATTGATAAAACTTATCAATGGAAATCACGAAAATTGGTGAAACACAAATTCTAGAAATCATCTCAAGAAATCCAGAAATCACAAAGGGGGGAGGCCTATCACAAACGGGAGCATAAAGCTCGCCAACACGTGTATCACAAACGGAACGCTAATTCCATGGTCGCTAACCATCACAAATTGAGCCGAAGCTCCACAAACGGCCCGAAGACCATGGGTTGCTACCCCACCAAATTGAGTCGAAACTCCACAAAACGGGGTTTAGTCTCCCTCGCAGACAAAGAGACATCGCACATTGCTAGTCTAAATCACAAAGATGATCGTCATGATCAACGAGAAGTGTCAATTACACCAAGCTAGTAAATATATGAGTTTAGCTTCATGTCCCATAACCACTTGTTTAACTTGAATAATTACGAACAAACTGTAGATCTCCACTATAAAATTGTCACAAGAGTTTCAATCGAACAAGTCCAGGAATTAACCAACAAAGTGAACGCAAGCGTTTCATACCACTTGTTTTACTAAGTCGTTTAATTAGATTTCTCATACGAGTGAGGTAAAGGTTTGTATATACTAATAGATTGAAAAACGGTTTTATAAACGAATTTGGTATTAAAATAGTATTGAAATCGTTTGAGGAAAGAGTTTTGATATTTACTACTAGTATAGAAAACCTTTATATTTTTAAAGTGACAAAGCACAAAGAAGATTGTAGGAACAATCAATCACTGAAATTCACATACGAAGATGTGAATAAAAATCCAAAGAAATCGATATAAAATCCATCAAAGTGGATATATCTAAAATTCCCAAAGAAAAGGTCATCAAAGTCGATAATAAATGACAACAACAAAAGGGAGACAACACGAATCGATTAAAGTTGGATATTCAAACGGATTAGCAAAATAGGCTAATCTGGCAAAAATCATCAGGTCGGTCGACCGGACTCCCTGAGTCGGTCGACCGAACCAAAGGTTGGGAACCTCTCGGGACAGCAGGTCGGTCGACCGAACCCTGTACTCGGTCGACCAAACCTTAAAACAGAAAGTGCTTATGCACTTGGAAGCAGGTCGGTCGACCGGACCAGAGGGGTCGGTCGGCCGAGCCTGTTTCCAGCCTCATCCATGCCTATTACAAATAAGGTTCAATCTTGACCAATATTGCATTCGCACGAGCAACGGCGCTAAGGGTTTATGTCAATCGACTACCCGGCCCTATATGCTCCTCGATGCATCACCAAAAACATGTTCAAACATAGAAGTTAGGATTTTTAACGAATTGAACTCAAAACACTAAAAATTGGAATATACACCAATTCAATCCAAACCAAAAGCAAATGTACACGAATAAGTGTTAGGAATTCATACCTAACAATCGAAGATAAATATAAGCATAGATGTGAGATAAAAATCTCACCTTTTCACAAAATCGAACAATGAAGAAGCTTGAAAGCAAATGGAGAATCACCTCTCTTCAACACAACCAAATTGAGCTTGAATCTAAGCTCAAAAACAAGAACATTCCCAAAATTAGGTTTAGGAATTTCTGAAATTGGTAAGAGAATAAGTTGGAGAGGAAGAAGAGAATGCTTACCAATGGGTTCTCTTGAATTTGGAGCTAAGGATTTGAAGTTGCAAAAGGAACTAGGGTTTTGGAGTTTTAATTTCCAATATCTCCCACCATTAATACTCTAAAAACTGAAAAGAGAAGAGAATGATGGTGAGTGGGGAAGAGTGGCTCAGATTTGAGCATAAGTTAACATAGGGCTGAGCCCAAACCAAACCCAAAGTGAAAAGTAGCAAAAATCAACTCTCTCCAAACATATCGAAGCTTATACTCAAAAAGGTCGCAAACGGCATTTTAAACTCAATGGGAGTGGTCCCGAGTCTTAATTCGACCGTATGCAAAAAGTAGCTTTTCGGACTAAAATCCGACTAACGATGAAATATTTAAATAAAATATTTAAATATAAAATCGATAAATATGCGGGTTGTTACAGACTCCCCTCCTAAGGAAATTGCGTCCTCGCAATATTTAAGGAGAAGATATGTAGTAACAACCATAAAAGCATATTCAACACAAAAGAAGTTTGAAATAAGAAGTTCACCTCAAAGAGCGCGAGAAAGTAAGTCCGGATGTGTTCGCTCGATGTACTCTCTAGATTTCCAAGAACAATCCTTAGGATTTGAAGACCATTGAACTTTAACAAGCGGAACATCTTTATTTCGAAGTCGTTTGACTTCCGAAGCAATGATACGAATAGGATGTTGCTCATAAGTTAAATTAGGCGAAACTTCAATCTCTTCCACAACACCGGGCTCAAGAATAGAATCAGAATCTCGAAGGCACTTCCGAAGTTGAGAAACATGAAACACGTCATGGATAGCAGAAAATTGAGCCGGTAATAAAAGGCGATAAGCCATGGAACCAATACATTCGGTGATAGGAAATGGCCCAATATATCGAGGCGCCAATTTCCCCGATCGACTGAAACGTGCAACACCTTTCATAGGTGAAACACGAATGAACACAAGATCTCCCACAGAAAATTCTAACTTCCTTCTTCGGGTATCGGCATAGGATTATTGTCTACTCTGTGCTTCTTTCATCCTATGACGAATAAGATCAATCTTTTCTGTGGAATCACGAATAAAATCTGGACCTAAAACCAGCTTCTCACCGGCCTCAAGCCAACAAGAAGGAGATCGGCATGGCCTTCCATAGAGAGCCTCGAAAGGTGCCATACCAATACTAGATTGGAAGCTATTATTATAGGAAAATTCAACAAGTGAAATATGATCTTCCCAACTTCCACCAAAATCAAGCACACAAGAACGAAAAAGATCTTCAAGAGTTTGATTCACACGCTCGGTTTGTCCATCGGACTGGGGATGATAAGCGGTGCTAAAATTAAGCTTCGTTCCCAAAGATTTTTGAAGACCCTTCCAAAATCCACTAGTAAACAATGGATCACGATCACTAACAATAGAAGTAGGAACACCATGCAATTTAACAATCTCTTTGATAAAGAGCCTGGCCAAAAGAGGAACGGTTCGGTTAGACCGAACGGGAATAAAATGGGCGGATTTAGTGAGTCTATCAACAATCACCCATAAGCTATCATGACCCGAACGAGAACGGGGAAGGCCATCTATAAAATCCATGGAAATACTGTCCCACTTCCAAATTGGAATTTCTAAAGGCTGCAATAACCCACCGTGCCTTTGATGTTCGGCCTTAACGAGTTGGCAAGTCATGCAACGCTTAACGAAGTTAGCGATGTCAAGTTTCATTCCCTCCCAATAATAAAGTCGCTTCATATCCGCGTACATTTTACTACTTCCAGGATGAATGGTAAATTTAGAACGATGAGAATCTTCTAAAATATCTTTACGAAGATCACTAATATTTGGCACGATAAGTCTACCAAATTTTCGAATGCCGCCACGAGAATCGATATCAAAGTCTTTCAAACCTTCAATATCAATTTCATCCCTAATATTTTGGCCAAGAAGAGCCAATTCGGGATCTAGCCTTTGAGCTTCAAGAATGCGGTCTAAAAGAGAAGGATGAGCCTCAAGGCTACATAAAACAAATGATGAGCATAAATCGGATACGAGGTCTCGAATCTCACAAGTGGATAAGATCTCGAGATCATTCCATTCGGATATCATCATAGAAACAACAGCTTGTTGTTTACGGCTAAGAGCATCGGCGATACGATTACCCTTACCGGGTGTATAAAGAATATCAAGATCATAAGGAGCAAGGAATCGAGCCAACGTTATTGACGCAAATTAAGTTCCTTTTGAGAAAACAAATATTTCAAAGACTTATGATCGGTATAAAGAACAAATTTCTCTCCTAAAAGATAATGACGCCAAATCCGAAGAGCGAAAACAATAGCCGCGAGTTCTAAATCATGAGTGGCATATCTAGTCTCAGCTGGCTTCAATTGCCTAGAAGCGTAAGCAATAACACGTTCTTTTTGCATAAGAACGGCACCCAAACCAACGCGACTAGCATCGGTATAAACAATGAAATCTTGATTCCCCTCGGGAATAACAAGAATAGGAGCATCAAAAAGGAGTTCTTTTAATTTCTGAAAAGAAGCTTCGCATTTGTCCGACCAAATGTATTTAACACCTTTCTTAGTCAAGCTAGTGAGAGGCATGGCAATCTTAGAAAAGTCTTTGATAAAACGACGGTAATAGCCCGCCAATCCGAGAAAACTACGAATCTCTGTCACACTCTCCGGTCTCTTCCAATCTTGAATCGCTTCAATCTTTGAAGGATCCACGGAAATTCTGGATTCGGAAATAATGTAACCGAGAAACTTCACACGAGATTGGCAAAAGTGGCATTTAGAAAATTTTGCCTTTAATTGATTACTCCTAAGAGTTTCCAACACAATCCGAAGATGTTTTTCATGCTCCTCCTCGGTTTTAGAATACACAAGAATATCATCGATAAAGATGAGAACAAACTGGTCGAGGAAGTCTTTGAAAACTCTATTCATAAGGTCAACGAAATACGCCGGAGCATTCGTCAAACCAAATGGCATAACAAGCCATTCATAAGATCCATAACGAGTACGGAACGAGGTCAATGGAATACTATCCTCTGCAATACGAAGCTGATGAAATCCAGTAGCTAAGTCTAATTGTGAAAAGACCTTAGCACCACTAAGCTGATCGAATAGATCATCAAACCGAGGTAAAGGATACTTATTTTTGATAGTAAGATCATTAAGCTTGCGGTAGTCAACGCAAAGCCTAAGTGTACCATCGGATTTCTTCACAAAAATAGCTGAAGCTCCCCAAGGCGAGGAACTAGAGCGAATAAATTGCTTCGTCTCCAATTCAGATAATTGTTTACGCATCTCCTCGTTTTCTTTATTGGACATACGATAAGGAGGACGAGTGATAGGTTGAGCTCCAGGAATAAGATTAATTCTGAACTCAATTGCTCGCTTAGGTGGTAATCCTAAAACGGGCTTGAATATGTCGAAAAATTCACGAACGACGTGAATAAGAGAAATAATATCACCCTCATCATCATCATCGTCATCACGAGGGTTTAAATAATATAAAGATGCAACCAAAGCGGAATCCGAATCTTTAAGATTAATAGAAATCTGCTTAACAGATTGAGAATGTCGAAGATGAATAGTCCGCTCAGGACATAGGATATGGGCTTCATAACGATTAAGCCAATCCATTCCCATAATCATTCCAAAGCCTAAATAACGCATGACATGCAAATCGGCTAGGAAAGGAAAATCACACAAAATAATCTCGACATCTTTACACAATAAACTGATTGTTACGGATCCACCAACCGGATTCGCAATTCTCAAAGAAGTCATTAAACACAAAACATCCAAAGAAAAAGTATCAACAAGTTCTTTTGATATAAAAGAATGGGACACACCCGTATCAAAAAGAACTCGAATAGGATGATCACGAAATAAAATAATTCCATCCAGAATAGAATGAGAAATACCTTGGCCACGAGATGTGTTGCCAGGGGCTTGAGCAACATTAAGTTTTCCCTCCTTCCTGCCCTGAAGCTTGGGGCATGAATATATAACATGACCGGGAACTTTGCAGTAGCGACAAGAGAGAGACCTTGGGCACTTGTTCGCATAATGGTCCTTCGAACCACAATTATAGCATTCCCCACGGCCAAAGGAAGAAGTCTTTGCCACGGAGGTTACTTGCTTCCCTTTCTTATTGGGATAAGGTCCCTTGAATATGTTTGGCCTCTTCTTGTTGTTGGAGTTTGGTTTGGAACCCACCACTTCAACATCATTCTCCCTATCCGCCTCTTCAAGACGAAGAGCAATATCAACGAGTTGGTCGAAAGAAACTTCTAATTTTAGAAGTAATGGCTTCTTGAGATTTTTGTTTAAGCCATAGACGAATCTCTGGTTCTTCTTTAAAGGGGTGTTGATGTATTCAACCCCATATTTGGAAAGCGACTCGAAGGAGGCGACGTAATCAGTCACGGAGGACTCACCTTGAACAAGGTCTATAAATCGTCGAGCCAATGTCACTTTCTCAGCTTCTGGTACAAATTTCAACTCGAAGCGTTCTCGGAATTTCTCCTAAGTGAGATCCGCTTCATTAGTTTCAGAAATAAGAAGCTCATACCAGTCCAATGCTCTTTCTCGGAGCATACTTGAGGCCACCAGAACTCGGTGAAGGTCAATAAGATTCATGCGAGAAAAGATTCGATCGCATGACCTTAGCCAAGCTTGTACTTCAATAACAGTTTCGGAACCTTTGAATGGCTCCCCACCCAAATTAGTGTAATCGCTACACAAGCGTGCAAATCCCGACTTTGGGTGAGTAGGTTCCGGGTTAGCTCCAGCTGCTTGAGCATTTGTCATTAAATCAAGAAGCTGTTGAGCAGTCATAAAAACTCCATCTTGGGGTGGAACACCAGATGGTCTAGCTCTGGGACGGCCTGGTCTAGACATTCCTCTTCCTTAGAAAGAAAGAAGAGCAAGAAGAAGATTATTCACCAAATTGAATATCAAGCAATCTTGATAGATAAACAAGGAATCATAAGGAAAATAGGATGAATCGGTACAAAGACTCGAATTAAAATCCTAAAGCACGACTCCTAAGAAAGACTTAGGACGATGATCCTTGTTATAATATTCCATATTGTTCCGAAGTTTGGCTCCGATACCAAGCTGTGACACCCCACCTCTATACCCACGCTAGCCAAGAACACTACGAAGTAATGCTGTCAACTAGCACGGAGAATAAGGCTGTTGAGGAGCGACCATCCGTGTAATTGCTTTGGGCGAGCATCGATATGTCAGATAGTATAACATGCAATTCTTTTTAAGTGGAAATCCGACAAGCCGACACAACCTCAAAGCTATCACACGGTGGCTATAATATCTTCGGAAACAAATATAGAAATAAACATAACATAAATCAGTCACAGACAATTCATATCACAAAGGCGGAAATAGATATGAATATTACACTAGGAAGTGTACATCAGAGTAGTGATCTAAAAAGATCCACAATATCACAAAAGGATAGTTACATGAACTACACAAAAGAATAAGTATACATTATGGAGTCTATATCTTGAATGTATACACCAAAATAAACTACTAATCTAAGTAGTAAGCCAAAAGTCAAAGAAATCAATCCCAAGTGAGAGGTCAAGCTGAAGCACCTGTAACATCTCGGTCTGACCCGAGTATTATTTAATAAGAAAATAATAAACGGATCAGTCTAACTATAGATATCAGATGAAACGACATAGAATAAGAGATATGACTAAACACATAATAATCACCATTCTAAGCTGTGATATATATAAGTAATTGAAAAATCAACGAGAGATTAATCAATATCACCAAATCTACACAAGAATCAAAGAAACGCCATACTCCTTATTTCGTTCATCAAACCACAAATATTGACGATTATATCAATGTCAATCACAAAAGTCAATGACTCACAAATTCACCAATGCACAAATATTGACAATAATATCAATGTCAATCACAAAAGTCAATGACGCACAAATTCACCAATGCACAAATATTGATAAAACTTATCAATGGAAATCACGAAAATTGGTGAAACACAAATTCTAGAAATCATCTCAAGAAATCCAGAAATCACAAAGGGGGGAGGCCTATCACAAACGGGAGCATAAAGCTCGCCAACACGTGTATCACAAACGGAACGCTAATTCCATGGTCGCTAACCATCACAAATTGAGCCAAAGCTCCACAAACGGCCCGAAGACCATGGGTTGCTACCCCACCAAATTGAGTCGAAACTCCACAAAACGGGGTTTAGTCTCCCTCGCAGACAAAGAGGCATCGCACATTGCTAGTCTAAATCACAAAGATGATCGTCATGATCAACGAGAAGTGTCAATTACACCAAGCTAGTAAATATATGAGTTTAGCTTCATGTCCCATAACCACTTGCTTAACTTAAATATTTACGAACAAACTGTAGATCTCCACAATAAAATTGTCACAAGAGTTTCAATCGAACAAGTCCAGGAATTAACCAACAAAGTGAACGCAAGCGTTTCATACCACTTGTTTTACTTAAGTCGTTTAATTAGATTTCTCATACGAGTGAGGTAAAGGTTTGTATATACTAATAGATTGGAAAATGGTTTTATAAACGAATTTGGTATTAAAATAGTATTGAAATCGTTTGAGGAAAGAGTTTTGATATTTACTACTAGTATAGAAAACCTTTATATTTTTAAAGTGACAAAGCACAAAGAAGATTGTAGGAACAATCAATCACTGAAATTCACATACGAAGATGTGAATAAAAATCCAAAGAAATCGATATAAAATCCATCAAAGTGGATATATCTAAAATTCCTAAAGAAAAGGTCATCAAAGTCGATAATAAATGACAACAACAAAAGGGAGACAACACGAATCGATTAAAGTTGGATATTCAAACGGATTAGCAAAATAGGTTAATCTGGCAAAAATCATCAGGTCGGTCGACCGGACTCCCTGAGTCGGTCGACCGAACCAAAGGTTGGGAACCTCTCGGGACAGCAGGTCGGTCGACCGAACCCTGTACTCGGTCGACCGAACCTTAAAATAGAAAGTGCTTATGCACTTGGAAGCAGGTCGGTCGACCGGACCAGAGGGGTCGGTCGGCCGAGCCTGTTTCCGGCCTCATCCATGCCTATTACAAATGAGGTTCAATCTTGACCAAAATTGCATTCGCACGAGCAACGGCGCTAAGGGTTTATGTCAATCGACTACCCGGCCCTATATGCTCCTCGATGCATCACCAAAAACATGTTCAAACATAGAAGTTAGGATTTTTAACGAATTGAACTCAAAACGCTAAAAATTCAAATATACACCAATTCAATCCAAACCAAAAGCAAATGCACACGAATAAGTGTTAGGAATTCATACCTAACAATCGAAGATAAATATAAGCATAGATGTGAGATAAAAATCTCACCTTTTCACAAAATCGAACAATGAAGAAGCTTGAAAGCAAATGGAGAATCAACCTCTCTTCAACACAACCAAATTGAGATTGAATCTAAGCTCAAAAACAAGAACATTCCCAAAATTAGGTTTAGGAATTTCTGAAATTGGTAAGAGAATAAGTTGGAGAGGAAGAAGAGAATGCTTACCAATGGGTTCTCTTGAATTTGGAGCTAAGGATTTGAAGTTGCAAAAGGAACTAGGGTTTTGGAGTTTTAATTTCCAATCTCTCCCACCATTAATACTCTAAAAAATGAAAAGATAAGAGAATGAGGGTGAGTGGGGAAGAGTGGCTCAGATTTGAGCATAAGTTAACATAGGGCTGAGCCCAAACCAAACCCAAAGTGAGAAGTAGCAAAAATCAACTCTCTCCAAACATATCGAAGCTTATACTCAAAAAGGTCGCAAACGGCATTTTAAACTCAATGGGAGTGGTCCCGAGTCTTAATTCGACCGTATGCAAAAAGTAGCTTTTCGGACTAAAATCTGACTAACGATGAAATATTTAAATAAAATATTTGAATATAAAATCGATAAATATGCGGGTTGTTACATGCGGCCGATGGCTGAAGGTCGGGTGAGGTCTCGGGTTCTGAAGGAAGGAGATAGGTTTGTTAAATTTAAATTTAAATTAAGCATGTTAATCATAGTTTCAATTATTTAAAATGTTAATAAGTTCGTAATTCATTCATACGAGGTTCCAAAAATCATGAAACAGTCATGATAGATTTGTAGCCGCGAAATGCATGATCTGGAATTAGTTTGGGATTTATAGGAGTCAGCTGAAATTTTTAAATTTAAATTGAACGTTGTTCGATTTAAAATTTAAAATGGATGGATTGCAAACACAAAGCAAGGTGAGAATTTCTCACTCATTTAGATTTCCAAATTAAAAATTTTATGTTAAAATTAATTATTGGATGCTTGATTGGATTGATAAATTTTAATTATCTGTTGGATGATTGTATAATATATATAGTGGTATATACATTAGTATTTGGAATGATATTCCCGCACATTATAGCGGATGAGACCCAACGCTCCCCGCATAATAGCTGGTGACCATTTATGTCGCGATATCCCCCTCGAAGTGGGATGGTATTTTTTATGTTGAATTAACATTTATGGATGTAGGGAAATAGGTTGGAGGGATCCAACAAGATTCCTCAAATATATTGTTTATTTTTCATGTATAGTGATATATGAATTGTGTGGAATAATCTAGGATAGATGTAACGATCCCGGATTTTAATTAGGTTTAAATTGATAATAAATTTAATTTTTGAACAAAAATCGTGAATTTATTTGAAAATTTATATATATCGTTAGTTAAACTAAGGATTAACTGAAATTAATCTGGATATTTGAACACTTGTATGTAAAATAGATTGGAAATTTAATTTGGGATTTAAATGCAAATATCTTAGAAAATAATTTTGTATTTGGATTTTTGATATAAGGTTAAACAAAAATATTTCAAATGGATTATAATTATATAAAATATGAAATGAACATAGTAAATAATTCTAGAATTATATAAGCTATAAAAATAAATATTGTAAAGTAAAATAAAATATGTTTGTACATAAGTTAAAATCTATAACCAATAACTAAAAAAAACAAAAGTATGTAAGTATGAAACAAGTAAGTAGGCTGTAAACAAAAGCATAGCAAATAAAATACTTGTACAAAATAAAGTATGCAAGGCAAGAACAAAGTTTAAAAGAAAATATTGAAAAAAACAACTTTAAACATGTACACCTGCAAAATAAAAAAATAAAAAAACAAGACACATGCATTTAATGCAAGATACTTTAGTACACCATAACAATCTCAATTCAGCCGAAATCTTGCCTTGGTTAAAGTAAGAAAAAGAAAAAAAGAATTATACAAAGCATTATAATAACATCCCTTTGTATAAAATTATAATTAGCCTGTACAAGCAAACGATATCAAGCCTGTAAAAAAAAATTAATATCACCACCCTGTACAAACATGTAACACCCTGTAAAACTTCTTTTATTTATATCAACTCTTCCACCAAACTAAGCAAAGAAACTGAAGTGAATATCATCTACAATTTAAACAAAAGAAATTCAACTTTAAACAACAATAAACAAGACAAACCAGAGATCAAAAGAGAGATTTTCAGCAAGCAAAGTTTCACAGCCTGTTTCAAAATAAAAGCAAGCTCTGTTCTTTTTCTCAACGGTGAGTAAACATACAAGTTTTAAAGTTTAAGTTTTGATAATTAGTTTATGAAATCGTATGTTTGCTATATATTGAAAACAAGTTGTTCTGTGATGTTGGTTGTTTATGGGAAGCTCTGCTATGTGGTGTTCTTAAACATTTCAAGTTTTTGAACAAAGTAAAGCAGAGAAAATTTTAAATACTTCTTCATATAAATAATTAAACTTAGGAATTTAAATTAAATAAGTTGTTTGAACTAAAGTCGGGGCTTGGAATTTTGTTTGAAGGTTTACAGTGTGATATAGACACTGTATATTCAAGTTACAGTATAAAGAGATCAATGTGTAAAATTCAAATATTTTAAGTTGTTAATTTGATTTCATATCTTTAATAAACATACAAAAGTAGGACTTTTGAAACAAAAATTATAATTTTTAGATAAGCACACATAGTTCAGTTCATAAATGAACTAAAAATACATTTTTTTCAATCTCTGTTAGTTCAACAAATTTTAACTGTTGAAATTTGTTGAGGAGTTAGTTTGATCATTTTCGAATCTTGGAAAAATGTTAGAAAAATTTTCTATTGCAAGAAATTTTGGTACGAGGTATAACCAGGGTTCAAGCTCGAGTTTTGTTGCGCTCTAGAAATGAGGTGATATCGTCACCTCTGGTGCATCGAGTCATTCGAGATTCAGGGTAATGGTGGCGCGGAGAATTGGTGGGGTGAGGCCGGAGTCATGGCGCTTCAGGTGGACGACGTATTGAGGCGGGGCATTTCTGTTTGATGAGTTCGACTTCTGGTTTTCGAACTGAAGGTTGGTTTTTGATCTAAGGGTTTTGGCATCGAAACAACTTTGGATTTTGAGTGTAGTGGTGATTTGCGACTTGCCAGAGGACGAGAGGTTCCCCAAGGTGGTGGCGGGGCGACGTGCACGTGCACGTGCACGGCGTTGATACCGTACCTGGAAATTTCCGAGGGGTGGACAACTCGAGCTAATATTCGAATAGGTGGAAGGCTTGCTTCGTGATTGTCTCGAGTGCGTGAGTTTTTCTTCCTGATGTTATATAACTTAAATTTGTTTACTGGAAAAAAGAAGAAGAAGATTACTCGAAGTCGTTCTCGGGTGTTGATTCGAAGTACATTTAAGTTATACCAGGTTTAACACTTGATCAGATTTTAAGTTGGGAAAATATATGTATACGGGTAGGTATAGGTTGAAACTCGAAGCAGGAAGTGTGCTTTCTCGGGTGATGCTGGAAGCAGGTCTCGGGTAGGCATATAAAGGGAACAGTTTTAAACTTTGAAAACCATTTCAAAACACGTTAACACTTATATTTTAAACAATTGTTTTGGTTTAAAATTTGTATAAATAAAGGATTTAAGAAGAATTTTAATTAAAGTAATTAATTAATAATTCAAGTTAATTAATCAAGTGATAAATGAATGATTAAATAAAAATAATAGTTACTTAGTGAAAGTAATTAGGAGTAGATAATTAAAGAATTAAAGATTGATAGATCAAACATTAAGTGTTAATTACTTTAAAGAATAATTAATTATTGTGGTTAATTAATTAAGATAATTAATTAAAGAAGATTTCTTTGAAAACGTTAATTAGTGAAAAGATAATATTAATTGATTAATTTTCTGAAAGTAATTAAGAATAGTTACTTTTTTAATTGTAATTAGTAATGAATTAAGTAATTTAATTATGAATTAAGAGTTAATTAATTAAGTAATATCATTAAGAGTTAAGGATTTATAATTGATTAATTAAGTAATAAATGATTAATAAATGGGTAATTAAGTTTGATTAATAATTAAGATTTTTACTTAATGATTAAAGATAATAAATTTAGTAATTAAGACTTAATAATTGATTAAGAATTGATTTGTTAATTAACTAATTTGAAATGAAATGAGTAATTAATTGATAATTAATGATTAATTATACAGGGTTAAGGAATTAACTCTCAAGTAATTGATTTTAAATTGAATTAATTACAATAAGAATTAAATATGATTGTTTATGGATTGTGTATGTAGGATATCTGATTTGTTGTAAAATGAATTGATATTTCTGTTTGTAATTGTGATGCTGTGAGATGTGAATTACTCCGTGCTGGATTAAGATTGGTGATTTTATTCTGTATTGATGAGAAAATCCCTTTGCCCATAAAATGGCAATTGAATTTCGACGCGACAGGGGGTCGGAGTCCAGTTGGTTATCCGATACCCGCATCGAATTGTAACGATGAATCTTTGTGATTGATAAATTTATTTTATCTGTGAAACCATGAATGAAAATAAGAGTTATCAATTATACCGCTTATCGATATTGGTATATCTGTGATGATTGATGTTGTGCACTATTGTGTAAAATCCCTGGACTACCCCATACACACACGAATATGGATTGCACGTGGAAATCGGTTAGGTCAAAGATTTTTAAAATAGTTTTCAATTTGAATTTTAAATTCAAATGGATTGGAAATGAATTGGGTTTAAAGTAAAAAGCTTTTGAAAAGGTGTTTTAAAAATGTAAGTTATTTTGAATAACTTAATAAAGATTTGAAATCTGAATAAAATTGATTTAAATTGGAATTCGATATCTAAAATTGAATACTATATTGGTATTTATGATTTAAAAAGAATTATACAAGTTTATCCGGGTTTTTAAACCATTTTTAAAGTGTGGATTTTGGGAATTTGAATTAACCCAAAGATTTTAACTTGCTTAATGAGATCGAATTTTTCCGGAACGAAAACTTTTTGTTTTTGAATAATAATAGCTTTCATTTTAAGAAAGGATTTCTGAATTGTGTTGAAAGGTTTCAAGTTTGAAATGGAATTGAAATGTTTTGAAAACTATGAAATAAGTCTTTGATTCAAAGACCGTATGAGTTAATCCAACTTGAAATTTAATTGTTTTG
Source organism: Allium cepa (assembly GCA_030765085.1). Classification (NCBI taxonomy): domain Eukaryota; kingdom Viridiplantae; phylum Streptophyta; class Magnoliopsida; order Asparagales; family Amaryllidaceae; genus Allium; species Allium cepa. The sequence continues at coordinate 950,420,035 of CM060941.1, read as the reverse complement.
AATGGCTATAAATGAATCTTTGGAAACAAGTTTTGAAAGCTATAAATTAAATCTTGATTTAAAGATTTAACGAGTTAATCCAATTGAAATGGAAATTATTTTGAAATCCACAAACGGATCTTTGTGAATGGGGTGAACTAAATGAATTGAATCTTTTTGTTTAAAAGATTAAAAGTGTGGAAATTTGTTTTAACTATTCGAATGAAAGGTTTTGGGCATTAAGCTGTGATTTAACTGAGACCCCAGTATCCATATGATTTTTAAGTATTGTGCTCGTTATTCGGTTTAGCCAGGGGAGGACCTTTGTGTCATATAACCAATTCTGAATATTGATACGACGATATGGATAGCATTTGAAGACCAGGTATTTGCCAGAGCCATAGGATGACCTATCGACTGTCTCTGCACCGAGTAGCTACGGTATAGAGATTCCCTAAGTGATGGGAAGTCGATCGGGATTGTGAATACCCGGATTGCAAGGGCTTCTTCGCAAGTGCCTTCGGTTTTGTTCGAACCGGGAACAGACTTGTAAGGATGTGTGTCTGACGTTACACTTTGGGATGTAAAGCAGGTTTCTATCAAATACATTTCTGTTGGTGGCGGAGAATTTATTCTCTTAGCTTAACACCCTTCTCTGAGACGTACGAGCTCAGAGGTTATGTAGTTGATGGTTACTAGTGATACATTCCTAAATTTGGTAATGTGGCATACAAAGTGCTGTCGATCATTTGTTGATCGAAGCATGGCTTTGTGAAAAAGCGTAGCTTTGTGGACGAGACTTCGTCGAGCCTCACAACCCGAAAATGGTCGAAACAGGAATGTTGCGGCAGGGTTTTGTTAGGGGTAGCGCCCCTAGAGTATGTCCATTTCCTTCTGGATAGAAGGTGATATCATGGTATAGAGCCCAGATATCGAACCTATGTGGTTATTGCAAATTTATTACTTTGTGGTTGTTGGTCTCGAGCGCTCGGATAAAGGCCGGCAACGACCGGGGATGGCATAGCTCGTGTGTTAGTTACCTAGTTTCAGCTTAGTTAAAGCATGAGGTAACGTTGGCCTTGTTTGGCAGAGATCCGGTTAGGTTCTCGGGGACGTCCTTCCGGAGGCGTTCCATTTTGATATGGGAAGTTCCTTCACCCGACCATTTGTTGGAAATCCAAAGAAACAATACGTACCTTGTGCGGTTTTAGTTGTATAACCTGCCATGGAATGTGGCGGTAACCTGCTATTGGACATGGTAGCAATAGTTGACATAAGTGCGTAATGCCCATGCTGACTAAGGTTACTATTATATTTTCAAAATGTTTTCTGCACTATCCACTAATAATAATATCAAATGTTTTTCGCGTATCAAGCATTTTTCAACTGTCATAAGGAGAAATCTCCTCCAAGTGTGCGTTTGCATTGGGTGTGTGGCGGGAGGCTGTATGGCAGTTTCATTTTCCAAAAGGCATTGCGATTTTCAAAAGTAAACTCTTTTGGTTGTTTTAGAGATAAACTGTTTTTTTGTTTACTCATACCAGTCCCATGACTGACCTGGAGTTTATTGTTCCTTTCGTAAACTCTGGGTGCCCCTAATTTTCCACAGGGGCAGCCTAGAAGCAGGTTATCTGTATTTTGGAAGCTGTCAGATTTTGGAAAGCCTTTGGATTTGGAAGTCTTTCGAAGTGCTTGGAGTTTTTGGAGTTTTTGAAGGGCTTATCAAGTTGAAGTATGTGGGACACTTTTTGGAGTATCTGTTGTTTCCGCTGTTTATTTACATCTAATGTTGTTATAAGCTCCGGCAATACGAATTTGATGTTGTTTGTCGGACATCGAGTTCGGGTCGTCACAAGTGGTATCAGAGCTGAAGGTTGAGTAAGAACTTTAGCTACGGAGTATAACACATTAGATGGCTCATTAGAGATAGGGTGAAGTATACCCTAGAATGAGTACAACCGAGAAACTGAAACCCCAAAGTTATTTAGTTTGCTTCCTTTAACTGTTATTATTCTCCAAGATATCTTGTCCGAATGCCTAAATCAAGTTTTCTTACTATTTACAGATAGTAAGAATGGGCGGAAGAAGAGGACACGGTAGGGGTCGGGGAAATACCACTACGGCCGGCCAAGTCCCTGCAACAACAGAAGCAGTTATATTTACTCAATCTCAGCCTGATTTGGCTGACCTATATAGAAGTTTTACTAGACTTGGTGGTAAGCTGTTCAATGGCAAAGAATCCATTATCGAAGCACAAGCCTGGATTCGTTCATGTGAAAAAATCTTTAGAGGATTGAAGTTAGAAAATGATCTAATGCGATTGATAGCTTCTTGGCAACTCCAAGAAGAAGCATTAGCTTGGTGGGAGACAGTTACTGTGGATAAGCCAGAAGAAGAATTTACTTGGGAACGATTTAAGGAAGTGTTTGAGAAATGATATATGACGTCTGCTGATATCTCTAAATTGTACTAGGAATTTATGGATTTGACATAGGGAAGTTTGTCGTTTGAAGAATATTTGAACAAATTCAACGAGCTATCTCGTTTTGGTCCGGAGCTAGTGAATACACCTTTGAAAAAGAATGAAAGATTCATTCATGGAATGAACAAGAAATTCCATGGAAGGATGACAGCCCACGTTAAAGAATCTTTTTCTAAATTGATAGATATGGGGCATAGGTATGCTACCCTGGATATGCAAGAAACCCCAAGGGAAGGAGGAAATACGAACAATCAAAATTGGAAGAAAAGAAAGTTCAGAAACAAGAAACCATATCAAGGCGAGAAAAAGAAGGACAGTCAAGGAAACCCGGCGAAAGATATAACTTCTTACAATTGCCAAGAAAAGGGCCACTATGCAAACAACTGCAAGAATCCGAGGAAACAAGTTAAGAAAGAACAACCTGTGGAGACTGGTCAGGGAATTAAGAAATGCTATTACTGTCACAAGCTAGGTCATGAAATTAAAGATTGCCTGAAAAGGAAGCAAGCTCATGTAGCAAAGGTGTATGCAATCAAAGATGATCCTTCAACCTCAAGGGCTGATAAGGGAAAAGGAATTTTAGAAGGTAACTTTTTCCTTTACGATAATAATTTTCGAATTTTGTTCGATATGGGAACTAACCATAGTTTAAATTCTCGTAAATGAGTTAAATCTTGAATCTGAGATCGTTATCGGATCTATTTTCGTCTGTTTCATTGGGTTTTGAAAGAATCTACAAACGGTTAGTTATCCCTTCGAACTAGCCAATATCCATGTATACTTCGTAGATCAAATAACCCAATTTTTTAATAATTGATTGAGTTTGTTCTCATATCTATCGTTGATATTCTGATTTGGTAAGCCAAATGCAGAATTGATATCCAGTTTGATTTGGAAAGATATTTCTCAATCTTTCATCTATCTTAGTTGTCCCCTTGGCAAATTTCGAGGACGAAATTTCTTAAGGAGGGGAATCTGTAACGATCCCGGATTTTAATTGGATTTAAATTAATAATAAATTTAATTTTTAATAAAAATCTTGAATTTATTTGAAAATTTATATATATTGTTAGTTAAACTAAGGATAAATTGAAATTAATCTGGATGTTTGAACACTTGTATATAAAATAGATTGGAAATTTAATTTGGGATTTAAATGCAAATATCTTAGAAAATAATTTTGTATTTGGATTTTTGATATAAGGTTAAACAAAAATATTTCAAATAGATTATAATTATATAAAATATGAAATGAACATAGTAAATAATTCTAGAATTATATAAGCTATAAAAATAAATATTGTAAAGTAAAATAAAATATGTTTGTACATAAGTTAAAATCTATAACCAATAACTAGAAAAAACAAAAGTATGTAAGTATGAAACAAGTAAGTAGGCTGTAAACAAAAACATAGAAAATAAAATACTTGTACAAAATAAAGTATGCAAGGCAAGAACAAAGTTTAAAAGAAAATATTTATAAAACAACTTTAAACATGTACACCTGTAAAATAAATAAAAAATAAACAATAAAACAAGACACATGCATTTAATGCAAGATACTTTAGTACACCATAAAAATCTCAATTCAGCCAAAACCTTGCCTTGGTTAAAGTAAGAAAAAGAAAAAAAGTATTGTACAAAGCACTATAATAACATCCCTTTGTACAAAATTATAATTAGCCTGTACAAGCAAACGATATCAAGCCTGTAAAAAAAAATTTAATATCACCACCCTGTACAAACATGTAACACCCTGTAAAACTTCTTTTATTTATATCAACTCTCCCCTTTCAGCTCGTTCCACCAAAACTAAGCAAAGAAATTGAAGTGAATATCATCTACAATTTTTAAAAAAAAGAAATTCAACTTTAAACAACAATAAACAAGACAAACCAAAGATCAAAAGAGAAATTTTCAGCAAGCAAAGTTTCACAGCCTATTTCAAAATAAAAGCAAGCTCTGTTCTTTTTCTCAACAGTGAGTAAACATACAAGTTTTAAAGTTTAAGTTTTGATAATTAGTTTATGAAATCATATGTTTGCTATATATTGAAAACAAGTTGTTCTGTGATGTTGGTTGTTTACTGGAAGCTTTGCTATGTGGTGTTCTTCAACATTTCAAGTTTCTAAACAAAGTAAATCAGAGAAAATTTTAAATACTTCTTCATATAAATAATTTAAACTTAGGAATTTAAATTAAATAAGTTGTTTGAACTAAAGTCGGGGCTTGGAATTTTGTTTGAAGGTTTACAGTGTGATATAGACACTGTATATTCAAGTTATAGTATTAAGAGATCAATGTGTAAAATTCAAATATTTTAAGTTGTTAATTTGATTTCATATCTTGAATAAATGTACAAAAGTAGGACTTTTAAAACAAAATTTATAACTTTTAGATAAGCACACATGGTTCGGTTCATAAATGAACTAAAAATACATTTTTTTCAATCTCTGTTAGTACAACAAATTTTAACTGTTGAAATTTGTTGAGGAGTTAGTTTGATCATTTTCAAATCTTGGAAAAATGTTAGAAAACTTTTCTATTGCAAGAAATTTTAGGACGAGGTATAACCAGGGTTTAATCTCGAATTTTGTTGCACTCTGGAAATGAGGTGAGGTCGTCACCTCTGGTGCATCGAGTCGTTCGAGTTTCAGGGTAATGGTGGCCCGGAGAATTGGTGAGGTGAGTTCGAAGTCATGGCGCTTCAGGTGGACGACGTGGGTGAGGCGGAGCATTTCTGTTTGATGAGTTCGACTTCTGGTTTTCGAACTGAAGGTTGGTTTTTGATCTGAGGGTTTTGGCATCGAAACGACTTTAGATTTTGAGTGTAGTGGTGATTCGCGACTTGCCGAAGGACGAGAGGTTCGCCAAGGTGGTGGCGGGGCGACGTGCACATGCACGGCGTTGATACCGTGCCTGGAAATTTTCGGGGGGTGGACAACTCGAGCTAATATTCGAATAGGTGGAAGGCTTGCTTCGTGATTGTCTCGAGTGCGTGAGTTTTTTTTTCTGATGTTATAACTTAACTTAAATTTGTTTACTGAAAAAAAAAAGAGAAGATTACTCGAAGTCGTTCTCGGGGGTTTAAGATGATGGCTCGTGTGTTGATTCGAAGTACATTTAAGTTATACCAGGTTTAACACTTGATCACATTTTAAGTTGGGAAAATATATGTATACGGGTAGGTATAGGTTGAAACTCGAAGCAGGAAGTGTGCTTTCTCGGGTGATGCTGGAAGCAGGTCTCGGGTAGGCATATAAAGGGAACAGTTTTAAACTTTGAAACCCATTTCAAAACATGTTAACACTTATATTTTAAACAATTGTTTTGGTTTAAAATTTGTCTAAATAAAGGATTTAAGAAGAATTTTAATTAAAGTAACTAATTAATAATTCAAGTTAATTAATCAAGTGATAAATGAATGATTAAATAAAAATAATAGTTACTTAGTGAAAGTAATTAGGAGTAGATAATTAAAGAATTAAAGATTGATAGATCAAACATTAAGTGTTAATTACTTTAAAGAATAATTAATTATTGTGGTTAATTAATTAAGATAATTAATTAAAGAAGATTTCTTTGAAAATGTTAATTAGTGAAAAGATAATATTAATTGGTTAATTTTCTGAAAGTAATTAAGAATAGTTACTTTTTTAATTGTATTTAGTAGTGAATTAAGTAATTTAATTATGAATTCATAGTTAATTAATTAAGTAATTTCATTAAGAATTAAGGATTTATAATTGATTAATTGAGTAATTAATGATTAATAAATGGGTAATTAAATTTGATTAATAATTAAGATTTTTACTTAATGATTAAAGGTAATAAATTTAGTAATTAAGACTTAATAATTGATTAAGAATTGATTTGTTAATTAACTAATTTGAAATGAAATGAGTAATTAATTGATAATTAATGATTAATTATACAGGGAGGAATTAACTCTCAAGTAATTGATTTTAAGTTGAATTAATTACAATAAGAATTAAAGATGATTGTTTATGGATTGTGTATGTAGGATATCTAATTTGTTGTAAAATGAATTGATATTTTTGTTTGTAATTGTGATGCTGTGAGATGTGAATTACTCTGTGTCGGATTATGATTGGTGATTTTATTCTGTATTGATGAGAAAAACCCTTTGCCCATAAAACGACATTTGAATTTCGATGCGTCGGAGTTCAGTTGTGTAATATCCCGGAATTTTTAACAATATCAATTTAATAATCTATAATTAAAATTAAATTGATATTGATATTCTATTAATAATTATTCAGATAAATTTGATAATCTTCTTCAATAAATATTTAAATTGGTTATTTTATCTTTTAAAATGATATAAATTGATTTCTATTTACAACACAAATATATGGTTTATATTTTAAATAAATTAGCATTTGTTTTAATTCTAAAGTAAAGCATATTTTCTAAGTTTTATTATTTATAGTAATTTGGAAAATTTGTTTTATTTAATATTTAATCTTTTCAAAGTTAAATAAATGATTTTGGTTTAAATTTAACAATTGAATCATGTTTTAAAATTATAATATATATACATTTTAATTTGGAAATTTTAATACAAACTAGTATTGAGTTTTCAAAGACTATTGCATAAATAAATATATGATTTTAAAAATTGATAGGAAAATATAAAATGTTTTAAATTAAATTGGATTTAGTTTTAAATTTAGAATAAATTTAAAAAAAGGTTTTATGGTTAATTAAATGGATATTTTATTGATAAAAATATTTCTTGTAAAATAATTTTAATTTAATAATAAGAGAGTTATAAAAATAATATTGATATTGTAATGACTTTTTAAATAAGCTCTGAATAAGATCTGTAATTTTTATTTCAAAATTGAATTTATATTTATAACTTGATTTGAAACATTTGATTTTGGATTTAGTTTGAATTTATATTCAAAAGTATAAAATCTTAAATTGTTTTTATTTTTAATATTTATAAGTTTCAAATTGTAAAACATAGTTTGTTCTTATTTCTTTTGTAAATTTATATCCATATTTTAATATAAACCAACAACTTAAATTTAAGCTAATATACATTAATTTGTATTAAATGCTAATTACCTTTAAAAGAGAAAACAAGTGTTATATACATATGCATTCTTTTGAAAAGTGTTGAAAATATTTGACAAGTGTTAATTTGGTTTTAATTTTTCTTTTATTTCCTTAAAACTGAAATACATTAGTTAAGATTACATCTTCATTCATATTTCATTTTTATTTTCCTTCATCAAAGAAATCTTCAAAAACTTCTAAGATCAAATTCATTTTCATATTAACTATCAAAATCTGCATTCACAAACCTGCATTCTGTTCATAAATCTGAACATCCTCAAATACAAAAACCTGCATACTCCACTCCTCTTCAAAATCAAAACCATTTTACTCAAATTCAAACATCAAATCTGCATGCCACCTGAAAGCAAAAAAGCATATCTGTATTTTTTTTTAAAAAAAAAGCCTGCACAGTTCTTTTTTTTCTGCATTGTTTTAAACTTGGGAAGGAAGAGCATCTGCATGCATATGGGAATTGGCAACTGCATCATCTACCTGCATGCAAGCATCTTGGTCATGGAAAAACATATGAAAAGGGAATTAAAGTATAACAGAGGGTCAAGTCTGCTTTTTTATGTTTTCTGCAAATTCATAAAGAACATCAGGGGTCTGCATTCAATAAAAAGGTGAGTAACTTCTAACTTTTTAAATTTTAAAAAAAAGTTGCATGCTAAAATGTTTAACATAGATAAACATTCCTGTGTGATGATAAAGTGGCTGTGACATGTATTTGTTTGCATGCAATAATTTTCTGTTGCCTCTGTTGTTCAAGAAACTGTGACAAATCTTTATTTTTTTTATTTTAATTCCTGATGTAAGGAAATTTATGAAGAAATATTGTTTGATTCTCTCAAGTCAATATTTAAATTTAAGGAAGTAAAATAAAAATATAATAGGTGCTTGTCATTGGAAAACACAAGAACAACAGTATATGATAATTTTAACTAAAATTAAAATAGGATAAACTTGTAATGCAGTTTCACAAATATAAAGCATTAACTATCACTTGATTTTTAGACCAAGAATTAGGATTTTTAAATGATAGATGAAGTTACAGTGGGGGTTTTCACTGTTAATAGATTTTAACCAAAATCTGATAATTTTGGAATTAGGAAATCTTGAGTTACTTCTGATTGATTGTGTAGGGATATGAGGTGTTAAAAAAATCTTGAATGGGTTAAAAATTAGCTAGAGTGGATGCGGTTGAATTTTTATGAATTAAACCCTAGTTTTACAGTGAAATAAGAATTGATCACTGCAGCCAATGTAGTTGATCGAGTGTTGTAAGATTTTGGAAATGGGTAGCTTGATCGTGGATGTAGCTGAGGCCGGAGGAGTCGATCATCAGGTGGTCTGAACGGCGACTTCTTGCCGTTGACAGGTTTGAAGATGAGTCTGGGTTGTGGTTTCCAAGTTTGGGCATTTTAGGTTCGAATTAGATTTTGAGGATGGGAGCTCGGATAGATGGTCTTGGATGGGTTGTTGAGTCATTTCTGGGTTGTTGAGACCATTATTGATGACCAACGACGGCCGTAGTCACCGTGCATATGCACGGTGATGGGATGTTATGTTGAAGATTGGGAAGTTTTTGGAACAGGGGATTGTGGGAATTTTACTCGAAGTAATGTAGTGATTTCCTCGGGGAAGTTATGTTGCACACTCGAAGCAGTTGTGGGGTTTCAGGGGTTCTGTTTTTTTTTACAGGTTTTAATAACCTGTATCATCAAGGTTTAAATTTTGTAAACCCTGAATCTTTTTAAATGTTAAGAGAATTTAAATCATATTTGAATTCAAGTTTTGAATTTATTTGAATTCAAGCTAATTTAAAATTTCAGTTTAAATAAAATGAAGTTTAAAAGAAATTTTTACAGGTTTTAATAAACCTGAATCTGTTTGTCAAATATTGTTTTACAAACCTGAAAGTATTTAAGTTTTTAAAATTTAAACTGGATTTAAAAAGTATAGAGCAAGTTTTAAACAAAGTTTAAAATAAGTTTAAAATCTTAATTCAAAAATGAGTTTGAATTATAAGATTTAAAAATATATAAGTTTTATATAAATAGAAGGTTTTTAACAACTTTGAAATTATTGAAGTGTTTTATAAAATGTTTTAAAATCTGAAGTTTAAGGTTTAAACAGAGTTTAAAATTTAAATTTAAATCTGGATTCAAAGCTAATTTGAATCTTAAGTTCAAATCTGGAATCAAAGTGGAATATGTATTTCAGTTTTTGAAAATTTAAAGAAAACTTGAAGTTGAAAGATTTAAACTAAGTATAAATTGAAGTTATGGGAAGGTTAAAAGTTACAAATTGTTTAACTTTGACAAGTTTAAGTTATTTTCATTTTAAAACTTGTATTTAAAATGAAACTGGGAAACAGTTTCAAAAGTACTTTGTTTAAAATAAAATTTGTTTTAAACATAATTTAGAAATATTTTATTTTAAAATTAAGTGAAGAATTTATGTTTGAATTAATTTATTAAAAGGGTAATTAAGAAATAATTAATTTATTTAATTAATTAATTATTTAGGGTTTAATGCATATTGATTTAGGGTTAATCAATTTGAAATTTAGATCATTAATTAGATTATTAATTAATGATTAATAAATTAATTAAGTAATTAAAATTTTAATCAAGGTCAATTAATTAAATAATTAGACTTTAAATTATAGATCATTAAAGATAATTAAATTTGTAATTAATCCCGGTTAATTACTTAATAAAAATAATTAGAGACGGGTTAATGATGGTCATTAACCAGGATTATTTAAATAATTAATTAATGTGATTAATTTTTATAATTAATTAGATTAATTAATTTAATAATAATCAATTGTAAATGGTTTGAGTATAATTACTTAATAAAGTAATTAAGAAATTAATTACTAAATGTAATTAATTTAGTTTAATGGGATTGTTTAATTTAATTAATTAAGTTTAATTAATTTTAAACATTTGGGTTTTGTAATTACTTTATGTAATTAATGATTTGGGTATTTACTTAGTTAAGTAATTAATTAATAATTACATGGTTGTAATTAAGTGGAGATGTTTAAGTGTAAAGTAATTTGGTTTAAATTACTTATTAATTAATCAAGGGATTAATTAAGAGATTAATTAAGGATAATTAATTTGTTTGATATGGTAATTAAGTTAATTAATTACTTAAGGTAATTAATAAAAGGGAATCATTAATTATTAAATTAATGATGTAATTAAAGTTGATTAATTTGGACTAATAAATCAATAATAAGTAATTAAAAGTAATTAATTAATGTAATTAATTAAGGATAAATGTAATTAATTATGATTAATTAATTAATTGAAATAAATAAAGGTAAATTACTATTTGTTTGAGGATAATTAATTTGTGAAATTAATTAAGTATAATTACATGAATGTAATTAAGGGTAATTAATCAAAGGTGATTAATTTAGGTAATTAATAATGAATCATTAACTGATTGTAATCAATTAAATGATTGATAAGCAAGATTTATATTGGTGAAGCATTTAATTTAATTTAATTTATTTTAAATTAATTATAGATGAAGTAATTAATTTAATTCACTTTAAATTAATTAGAGATAGAGATAGTTAATTTAATTCATTTTAAATTAATTATATTGTGGTATTAGTGAATCTTTGCTTATGTATGAATGGATGTCATTGTTTGACTTGGATGCTTTGTGATCTCAGTAATGAGATAAATAATATTGCGTGGTATGGATGTTTGACTGTATTATGATGATAATATAGGTTATCTATTGTGATGGTGATATATGGAATATCTATTAGATATTGATAATGTGAATTACCCCTTATTTGATAATGTTGATTATAAATTATTGTTCTGTGTGTTATCTATCTGTGTATATAGATACTGTATTGAATTGTTTTAAAACCTTTAAAACAACTTGGACATAAAAGACACGCTTTGGTTGTAAAAACCCGATACTTCGCAACAATTAATAATCGACATTTAAACGATTAATATTGTCGAAAATTTCCATTTGAAGTTTTTAAATTTAATTGAAATTCTTTTATATATGGTTAAAAGGATTTCTGGGCTTTGAATTCTTGGCCCACTTAATTGTTTGATGCCGTGATAATAATTAAACCCGCCCCCTTTATTATTTTCAAACCCTAAGTAAAAATCGAACGAAGGAAATTAATGGCGGCCCCCTTTTTCATTTCTCGTTCGCCCCTTCATCTTGCTCGTGGCTGCGTCGATCGATGATCTCGTGCTCGGCTTCTCCTAAATTCGTCGACAAGGTGAGTTTGCTCACATCTAATTCAATACCAAGTGTCGATAGTTGATTTTGGTTTCGATGTTGATTTTGAACTATTCGTTCTTCTCTGTCATCTCTGTTTCGATTTCGATTTTCTCTGATTGTTGTTTGGCTTTGTCTCAGCCGTTCGATTTTTTTGCCTTGCCTTAACAGTGGCTTCGGCCCTTGATGTTGTTCGATTTTGGTAAAGCACGACATTGATTTTTTGCTTTGCACTTGCTCTTTTACTCTGGTTTGAACTGTTTGATTTGGACTTGGTTACTGTGACATTATCTTCTTTGAGTTTGTGACATTTTGTTCCACTGATGCCCATGTCTCGTATACGTGATGCAGTGCATTTGTTTGAATAATGAGTAACATAAATTAATAACAATTTATACATATAATTCGGATGCATTTATGGATGTGAACATGTGTGTTTATTCCAATCGTGTTTTCAACCTGACTTGATTTTTGCAGTTGCCTTCCCTGCCCACTCTAATTCATTGTTGCAGTCATGTGTACATTACTTTGAGTTGTTTGGTCGACTCTTGTATTTCTTTTGCTTATGCTGGTTCCCTGTCATGATCATAAGTGATACTTTCATTTGGTCGTTCATGTATACTGGATGCGGTCTTCTTGCATATCTGGTTACTGTCTCGGCCTATAGTGTAACATTGACATGGATTCAATTGTTCTTCATTTCTGGGTTTTTGCTGTGAATTTGTTTGGAACATTTTCGCTGATGATTAGTTTACTTCTTTGTTTTGTCTCGGTCATGTGAATACTATATTCACTCTTTTCAGTGCAGTCCACGCCTTCACTTCAGTTTTCTGTCCAGATTTCATTTGGTTCAAGTGTACTTGATTTCATTTGCCTTCACTTGAAATTTGCTTTGTGCACTTGATCATTGGGCCTTTGTGTCTGTTGCACATGCTTGACCCAGTTTGGTAGTTGTATATTTGTTGTACACAGCCTTATACACTTACTCATTTGAGTTGCACTACTTCTCGATTGCACCTCTGATTCATTTTGACCATGTGTTGTCTTCTCATGTGCACTTGTGTATGCACAGTACTTGTTCATGAGCATTTATACGTTTCTTGATTTTGTTTTGATTGTACATGACTTTCTACTTTACTCTTCGTCTTGTGTTGAGCCTAAAATTCATTGGGCTTGACCTCGCATTTGTCTCTGCAATTTAATCGACCCTCGGCCTTATGACATTCCCAACGATGCTTGTGTATTTTCATTGGGTACATCATCACTGTAGTGGCAAGGCAGTGCACGCAAGCGTGAACTGCAGCCACACGGTATGACTTTTATTGATATTCTAATTGCTTTTGTTGCGAATTTCCATTTGTTGTAGTGGCGAGGCAGTGCACGCGTGCGTGTACTGCAGCCCTACTCGAATTAATATTTTAATTGATATTTCAATGGTTTGAACTATTTCGTTTATTCAATTCAATATTCTAAATTTCATTCTGATTTGGTTGAATTTGTTGATTTGTTGTTTAACACTGCTACATGTTATATTTATCGTTATCTGATTTCTTTATTTAAGGATCGGATAGACGAAATTTATTGTGACTATCGTCTATTCATTATTTAAATTATTATTGCTTTTGTGCACTAATAATTGAGTTTGAATTAGACTGACCCGAGTATTATTTTCTTTTGAATTTAATACTCGGTTCAGACCGAGTATTTCAGGTTGTAGATATTCTGCTTTGGGTTGCTGCTAGAGCTATGAAGTTCTTTCATATCTTTTGGAGTAGTCGTCATCATTTGTAGTAGTCTGTATAATTGTATAGGAAGATATGTATTCATGTATATTATATACATTAATGTACTTGTATATGTAACTTCCTGAGTCGAGTGTGGTAGTTGTATCATATGTACCGTGTCATATGTATTGTATCAAATGTATTGTAACTGACATCAGTTATTGTATATATGAGACTTTCTGTTTTATTTGTGTTCCGCATTATATTATCTGTGTAATATTTTATATTTACTGTTCTAAACTATTACGAACCATCGTAGTTCGTTTTATACTGGAATTGGGGTATGTCGATGGGAGAAAATAAATCAGAGATGAAAAATGAAAGAATATTTATATATATACCACTCATATCGAGATAACCAATACTAGTATAAGGCCTAACTATTGATGGCCGCTCCTCAACAGCCTTATTCTCCGTGCTAGTTGACAACACTACACCGTAGTGTTCTTGGCTAGCGTGGGTATAGAGGTGGGGCGTCACAACTTGGTATCAGAGCCTGGGGTTTAGAACAAATATAAAACATAACTTAGATAGTACATGTGTTACAACTATTTGTCGATGTTTTATCTCTCATATTTGCATATGATTGTCTTTGATTGTTAGGTATGAATTCCTAACGCTTATTCATGTGCATTTGATTTTGATTTCGTGAAAGTATTTTGGCTTCGGCCTCCGTTTGCTTTACGAACTCAAGTTGGATTTTTGATGATGAGGATTTTATTCTTGTGTCTTCGGCTTTGAATTGATTTAGCCGACGTTGATTTTGTTTGAATTTGGCCATTACTTGTTGACTTCGGCATTGACTTGATTTTCATTTTTGTTGAAGTCATTTATGCATTTATGCTCGTTTTGTTTCGTTATTCCATTTGTTAATCGATTCTTCTTTTCCGATTAGTTGTTGTCATCTTTGTCGACTTTGAAAACTTCTATTTTTGGAATTTTTGGGTATTCCTACTTTGATGGATTTGGAATCGAATTCTTTGGATTTTATTCACTTCTTCGAATGTGAATTTTAGTGAATTGATGTGGTTTCCAAATTTAATCGATTCTTGTTAATTCCCTGATTTGTTGCTGTCATTTGTTAGCAACTTTGATAACATTTTCTTCGAAATTTTTGTGAACATACCTTTGGATGGATACAGTATCGATTTCTTTGGATTCTATTCACATCTTGGTATGTGAATTCTTGTGATTGATTGTTCCTACAATCATTTTTGTGATTTGTCACTTTAAAAATATAAAGGTTTTCTATACTAGTAGTAAATATCAAAACCCTTTTCTCCAAACGATTTCAAAACTATTTTACTACAAAACTCTTTTCCTAAACCGTTTTCCAATCTATTAGTATATACTAACCTTTACCTCACTCGTATGAGAAATCTAATTAAACGACTTAGTAAAACGAGTGGTATATAACGCTTGCGTTTACTTCGCCGGTTAATTCTTGGACTTATTCGATTGAATCTCTTGTGACAATTTTCTAGTGAAGATTTACAGTTTGTTCGTAAATATTTAAGTTAAGCAAGTGGTTATGGGACATGAAGCTAAATTTTTATATTTACTAACTTAGTGTAATTGACACTTCTCGTTGATCTTGACGATCATTTTATGAATTAGACTAGCAATTGTGCGATGTCTCTTTCATTGCAAGTTTAGGCTAGACACCACTTGTGTGATTTCGCTCACACATACCTTTTTGCTTTTTGGTTAGCCTAGACATCATTTGTGTGATTCCATTCACACATACCTTTTTGTTTGCGAGGTTAGGCTAGACACCACTTGTGTGATTTCGCTCACACATACCTTTTTGCTTTTTGGTTAGCCTTGACCTCATCTGGGTGATTCAGACTCACTTATGCGGGGTAGCTCCACATGGTCTTCGGACTGTCATGTGATAGGCCTCTTTCCCTTTTTCTGTGATATTGATTGATCTCTGGATGATTATGATGATCATCTTTGTGATTTAGACTAGCAATTGTGCGATGTCTCTTTATTTGCTT
Organism: Allium cepa; assembly: GCA_030765085.1. Classification (NCBI taxonomy): domain Eukaryota; kingdom Viridiplantae; phylum Streptophyta; class Magnoliopsida; order Asparagales; family Amaryllidaceae; genus Allium; species Allium cepa. Next base: position 950,404,427 of record CM060941.1, on the reverse strand, counting down.
TCTGGTTAGGCTAGACACCACTTGTGTGATTTCGTTCACACGTACCTTTTTGTATTTTGGTTAGCCTAGACACCATTTGTGTGATTTCATTCACACATACCTTTTTGCTTTCTGATTAGGCTAGACACCACTTGTGTGATTTCGTTCACACATACCTTTTTTCTTTTTGGTTAGCCTAGACACCCTTTGTGTGATCTCATTCACACATATCTTTTTGCTTTCTGGTTAGGCTAGACACCACTTATGTGATTCCATTCACACATACCTTTATGCTTTTTGGTTAGCCTAGACACCAGTTGTGTGATTCCATTCACACATATCTTTTTGCTTTCTGGTTAGGCTAGACACCACTTGTGCGATTTCATTCACACATACCTTTATGCTTTTTGGTTAGCCTAGACACCATTTGTGTGATTTCATTCACACATACCTTTTTGCTTTCTGGTTAGGCTAGACACCACTTGTGTGATTTCGTTCACACATACCTTTTTGCTTTTTGGTTAGCCCAGACACCATTTGTGTGATTTCATTCACACATATCTTTTTGCTTTCTAGTTAGGCTAGACACCACTTGTGTGATTCCATTCACACATACCTTTATGCTTTTTGGTTAGCCTAGACACCACTTGTGTGATTCCATTCACACATATCTTTTTGCTTTCTGGTTAGGCTAGACACCACTTGTGCAATTTCATTCACACATACCTTTATGCTTTTTGGTTAGCCTAGACACTATTTGTGTGACTCCATTTACACATATCTTTTGCTTTCTGGATAAGCTAGATACACTTGTGTGATTCCATTCACACATACCTTTTTGCTTTTCGGTTAGCCACCATGAGATAGCGTCTCTATTTGCGTTGCACGTGTTGGTAAGTTTTCATGCTCACGTGTAGGTGAGTTTTCATGCTCCCGTTCTCGCTTTGCGTTGCACGTGTTGGTGAGTTTTCATGCTCACGTGTAGGTGAGTTTTTATGCTCCCGTTCTCACTTTGCGTTACACGTGCTGATGAGTTTTCATGCTCACGTGTAGGTGAGTTTTCATACTCTCATTCGAGTTTCCATACTCCCATTCGAGTTTTCATACTCCCATTCGAGTTTTCATACTCCCATTCGAGTTTCCATACTCCCATTCGAGTTTTCATGCTCTCATTTTGTGATATCTGGATTTCTTGTGTAGATTTCTAGAATTTGTGTTTTCTGGATTTCTTGTGATGATTTCTAGAATTTGTGCTTCATCAATTTTTGTGATTTTTATTGATAAGTTTTATCAATTTTTGTGCATTGGTGAATTCGTGTGTTATTGACTTGTTATGAATACAGGTTTAGGGTATGATACCCCTTTCTATCTTTGAGAAGATTCTTGTGACATTTTTGATGAATGAAAATTCATTGGTATTATATTTTGATGCCAATTATTTCGATGAAATTTTGACGTATGTCAAAGTTGCTACTGACGTTGCTATTTTATACGACGTGTTTTAAAAATTTGTTATTATTCAAAATTGTTTCAAAATAAAAATAAAAATTGATTTCAAAATTTTTACAGTTTACGCTTTCAAAAGAATGAGGAAGCAATTTAAACGTTTCAGAAAAATCAAGGACTATGACCCCTTTTCTTTTACTGATTCGCTTAATTCCGGACTTGTCCGTTTGAGAATGTGAAATGTTATTTTTAAAATACACCATTATGCACTTTCAAGAAAACGATGAAGTGAATTAAACGATTTAGTAAAACTCATGGTTATGGGTCATGTGCGTTTGCTATTTCGGTTAATTCCGGACTCGTTAATTGAATAATTTGTGATTTCTAATTATCGTTTTGATAATCGGATGTTGGTGATTTCTGATTTATCGTTTTTGATAATCAGATATTTATTGTTTCTAATTATCGTTTGTGATAATTAGATATTTGTGATTTGATTATCGTTTGTGATAATTAAATATTTGCGATTTAAGATTTAATTATCAATTGTGATAATTAAATATTCGTTGATTTGTGATTTCTGATTTATCGTTTTTGATAATCAGATATTTATTGTTTCTAATTATCGTTTGTGCTAATTAGATATTTGTGATTTGATTATCGTTTGTGATAATTAAATATTTGTGATTTAAGATTTAATTATCAATTGTGATAATTAAATATTCGTTGATTTGTGATTTCTGATTATCGTTTTTGATAATCAGATATTTATTGTTTATGATTATCGCTTGTGATAATTAGATATTTGAGATTTAATTATCGTTTGTGATAATTAAATATTTGTGATTTAAGATTTGATTATCGTTTTGATAATTGAATATTTGCTGATTTGAAATTTGATTACCGTTGTGGTAATTCCTGATTATCGTTTTTGATAGTTAGGTATTTGTGTTTTCTAATTATCTTTGTTGATAATTAGATTTGCTGATTTTGCTGTTTTTAAATTATCGAATCGGTGATTAGATATTGCTGTTTTGTGATTTCTGTATTCTGATTATCTATTTGATAATTAAACTTTGTAGAGAATTGGTGAATTTCTTTTACGAAATTAAAAGATTTCTTTGGTGTTTACATTGTACTACGCCGGTGTACCGGCTCAATTTTCTGCTATTCATGACGTTTCCTACGTCTTCCAATTACGGAGATGCCTTAGGGGTTTTCGATTTTTATTCTTGAGCAACCTTCTATTCATATCAATGCTTCGGGGGTTCAGCACCTTCGAAATAAAGATGTTTTTCTCGTGAAAGTTCAGCGGATCTCAAATTCTATGGATTTCACTTTGGAATCCAGAGAATTCATCGAGCAAACACGTTCAGGCTCTCTCTCTCTCTCGTGCTCTATATGTTGAACTTCCTATTTTCAAATTTCTCATCTTGTGATGATATGCTTTTATGGTTGTTACCAGTTGTCCAATTATCCCTTATGATTGCGAGGACGCAATTTCTTTAAGGAGAGGAGTCTGTAACAGTCCGGTACTTCGCAACAATTAATAATCGACATTTAAACGATTAATATTGTCGAAAATTTCCATTTGAAGTTTTTAAATTTAGTTGAAATTCTTTTATATATGGTTAAAAGGATTTCTAGGCTTTGAATTCTCGGCCCACTTAATTGTTTGATGCCGTGATAATAATTAAACCCGCCCCCTTTATTATTTTCAAACCCTAAGTAAAAATCGAACGAAGGAAATTAATGGCGGCCCCCTTTTTCATTTCTCGTTCGCCCCTTCATCTTGCTCGTGGCTGCGTCGATCGATGATCTCGTGCTCGGCTTCTCCTAAATTTGTCGACAAGGTGAGTTTGCTCACATCTAATTCAATACCAGGTGTCGATAGTTGATTTTGGTTTCGATGTTGATTTTGAACTATTCGTTCTTCTCTGTCATCTCTGTTTCGATTTCGATTTTCTCTGATTGTTGTTTGGCTTTGTCTCAGCCGTTCGATTTTTTTGCCTTGCCTTAACAGTGGCTTCGGCCCTTGATGTTGTTCGATTTTGGTAAAGCACGACATTGATTTTTTGCTTTGCACTTGCTCTTTTACTCTGGTTTGAACTGTTCGATTTGGACTTGGTTACTGTGACATACTTGGTTACTGTGACATTATATTCTTTGAATTTGTGACATTTTGTTCCACTGATGCCCATGTCTCGTATACGTGATGCAGTGCATTTGTTTGAATAACGAGTAACATAAATTAATAACAATTTATACATATAATTCGGATGCATTTATGGATGTGAACATGTGTGTTTATTCCAATCGTGTTTTCAACCAGACTTGATTTTTGCAGTTGTCTTCCCTGCCCACTCTAATTCATTGTTGCAGTCATGTGTACATTACTTTGATTGGTTGGGCACTGAGTTATTTGGTCGACTCTTGCATTTTTTTTGCTTATGCTGGTTCCCTATCATGATCATAAGTGATACTTTCATTTGGTCGTTCATGTATACTGGATGCGGTCTTCTTGCATATCTGGTTACTGTCTCGGCCTATAGTGTAACATTAATATGGATTCAATTGTTCTTCATTTCTGGGTTTTTGCTGTGAATTTGTTTGGAACATTTTCACTGATGATTAGTTTACTTCTTTGTTTTGTCCCGGTCATGTGAATACTATATTCACTCTTTTCAGTGCAGTCCACGCCTTCACTTCAGTTTTCTGTCCAGATTTCATTTGGTTCAAGTGTACTTGATTTCATTTGCCTTCACTTGAAATTTGCTTTGTGCACTTGATCATTGGGCCTTTGTGGCTGTTGCACATGCTTGACCCAGTTTGGTAGTTGTATATTTGTTGTACACAGCCTTGTACACTTACTCATTTGAGTTGCACTACTTCTCGATTGCACCTCTGATTCATTTTGACCATGTGCAGTCTTCTCATGTGCACTTGTGTATGCACAGTACTTGTTCATGAGCATTTATACGTTTCTTGATTTTGTTTTGATTGTACATGACTTGCTACTTTACTCTTCGTCTTGTGTTGAGCCTAAAATTCATTGGGCTTGACCTCGCATTTGTCTCTGCAATTTAATCGACCCTCGGCCTTATGACATTCCCAGCGATGCTTGTGTATTTTCATTGGGTACATCATCACTGTAGTGGCAAGGCAGTGCACGCAAGCATGAACTGCAGCCACACGGTATGACTTTTATTGATATTCTAATTGCTTTTGTTGCGAATTTCCATTTGTTGTAGTGGCGAGGCAGTGCACGCGTGCGTGTACTGCAGCCCTACTCGAATTAATATTTTAATTGATATTTCAATGGTTTGAACTATTTCGTTTATTCAATCCAATATTCTGAATTTCATTCTGATTTGGTTGAATTTGCTGATTTGTTGTTTAACACTGCTACGTGTTATATTTATCGTTATCCGATTTCTTTATTTAAGGATCGGATAGACGAAATTTATTGTGACTATCGTCTATTCATTATTTAAATTATTATTGCTTCTGTGCAATAATAACTGAGTTTGAATTAGACTGGCCCGAGTATTATTTTCTTTTGAATTTAATACTCGGGTCAGACCGAGTATTTCAGGTTGTAGATATTCTGCTTTGGGTTGCTGCTAGAGCTATGAAGTTCTTTCATATCTTTTGGAGTAGTCGTCGTCATTTGTAGTAGTCTGTATAATTGTATAGGAAGATATGTATTCATGTATATTATATACGTTAATGTACTTGTATATGTAACTTCCTGAGTCGAGTGTGGTAGTTGTATCATATGTACCGTGTCATATGTATTGTATCAAATGTATTGTAACTGACATCAGTTATTGGATATATGAGACTTTCTGTTTTATTTGTGTTCCGCATTATATTATCTGTGTAATATTTTATATTTACTGTTCTAAACTATTACGAACCATCGTAGTTCGTTTTATACTGGAATTGGGGTATATCGATGGGAGTAAATAAATCAGAGATGAAAAATGAAAGAATATTTATATATATATACCACTCCTATCGAGATAACCAATACTAGTGTAAGGCCTAACTATTGATGGCCGCTCCTCAACAGCCTTATTCTCCGTGCTAGTTGACAACACTACACCGTAGTGTTCTTGGCTAGCGTGGGTATAGAGGTGGGGCGTCACATTGGTTTTCGATGAGACCGGGATCGGGTTTCCATATTTGGATGTTCGAAAACCACATCGATTCCAAATAACGTTAGGTCGTGAATCCAAGTGGAGCGAGTGAAGACTCGAGGTGTAAGGACTATACGTCGGTATAACTCTGTGGGTGATTCCGTAATGAGTTTGATAGAATAGTACTTATAGATTCGAGATGGTGGTTTAGAGTGCAAGGGTTATCGTCGTTAACTATGAGCGTGATTCCAAAATGAGTGTAACGAGATAATGCCTTCGGTTTCGTTCGAACCCGGAATGAACTTGTATGGATATAATGCTTTCAGAACATCGTTAGGCGGACGATGAGCATTCTAAGATGATATGTCCTATAAAGGTAATCGTAACCTCAAGCCTCATCAACCGGGAATGGCTAAAACAGGGGAGGTGCAGCAAGGCTTCGTGGGTCGCACCCACTAGAGAGCGAGATTTACCCATGTCTAAAGGTCCCTTTATTTCGGCTGTGTGGACGGTTGAGAGCTCCAACCGTCGGGGTTGTCTTGTTCGGAACTGTTCAGTAAGGAATGGGTCCGGCTTTGTGTTGCAGGGGGTCGGGAGTGATCCTCGGTACGGTGATCTAGGCCACGTACTGTGATGGGCGGTACCCCAGTAGCCCTGCCATTGTATGGAATCCAAAATCCAATAAGTGCCAACGGTTTTGATTGTATTACCCACTTTTGTGGCTAGTAGCTGGAATTTAATAATGTAACAATTTTGGCTATATCTTATTTATTTGAAAACCCTGGACACTATTATAATATCACCGGATTTCCTATCAAATGTTTTGGTTAGCGTAAGGTAAAAACTTTTCCATGTTTATGTGTGGGAAGTCTTACGTGATACCTTTCTTTCAAAAGGTTTTTAAAAGTTAAGCAACTTTAACCTGTTACTCACACCAGACCCATGTCTGACCCGAAGTTTATTTTTGTTTTTCATAAACTCTTGGGTACTCAAATTTTTATGAGTAGTCAAGGGATTCAGGTTAGGATTCAGGTTTGCTTTGACGAATTGTGGAGGAGCAAATGGAGTAGGAGGCTTTTGCGTTAGATATTTGTATTCCGCTGTGTGTTCTCTGTGTTGTTGTATTGAGTTGTAAATACTAGACAGGTGCTTATAACTGTCTAGTATATGTGATGTGTATGCTGTGTATCTCTGATTGGTATTGTATATTATATAAATACTTATGTTATTAATATAATTTATTCGTTCCGCTGTTGAGATTCTTGTGTTATTTCTTCTTTCTCTTCTTTCTTTTCTTCTTCTATCCCTTTCTTTCTTAATTCATGATACGATTTTCTGGGAGTAGAAAGTCGGGTCGTGACAGTTGGTATCAGAGCATTAGGTTGAGTGAATACCTAGGCTCTGTAGTGGTGTCTTTCTTGAGAGAGCGTATTTGTAATTTTATATATATGTATATATATATATTTATTTCTACCTATCTATTGGGTTACCTGTTCAGGTTTTCCAATATAAGTTATAAAGGTAGATGGGGTAGTAGTGTGTGTAACATGGTTACTACCATTGGTTGGAGTTTGAATGTTTGAGGTTGGAAGTGTAATTGTTGAGACTGTAGACCTAATACCGTCTCGAGTAAGTTCTGTAGTGATGAAGAACTTCATTGATCTCTGAAGGAAACCTGATAAGGTTCGGAGTTTATTTCTGAATTTGGATGAGTAGTGTTTGGATCTGTTGGTTGGCAGAAGCGAGTGATGGTATTTTGGATACCTCAGGAAATAGTAGTTGCGTGATGAGATGCAGTGACTATGGATGCTCCCGAAGATGTTTTCTTTGGAACAAGTTAAGGAAGTGAGTCTGCTTCAGTGTTATGGCTGTGTTCAGCTTGAGTTTCTGTTTGCTTTGTAGTCCGAGTTTCTCGGAGAACTTTGTTTTGGAATTCTTTGGTATCTGTGACAGTAGTGCAGTTTGGAGTGTTCTCGGTGTTGGCAAGTGATCTTCTGGCTTAGCAGTTTTTCTGGAGTAGAGTTCAAAAGCAGTTAAGTGGACCCGTTTCTTCGATGGGTTGGCTAGTTAAGTTTAAGCTGCTCTATTTGGTTAAGGGAGAACAGTTTTCTTTGGATTTGGTTTGGTGGTTCGCAAAAGTGACTTGCGATTGTTTGAGTGTTCTCTTGGGTTATCTGAGTTTCTTTGGATGTCTTCAAAAAGCCAGAGTTTGGTTCGCATCTGGAGATTGAGTTTTCTTATCGACTGGAATTCCAGGAATGGTACCGGTGGTTTGGCTTTATAGAAGAATGGTTCCAAGAGATTGAGTTGGTGTAGCAGCTTGGAGTTTTGGTGGAACTTCTGAATGATTCTTATGGATTTGCTGAACTATATCTCTGGGGTGTGTTATCCTGTTTGTGTTTGAGTTCTTCTTTAGCATTCTCTTCTACTTCGGATCAGAGTTGAGAAGCGGAAGCAGTTTGGAAGTGCATCTGCTTTTCTTTTTCTGGACAGAAGAAGTTGTTGTCTTCTGATGTTGAGAAGTTGAGTTTGAGTTGTTGGTTTTGGTTGATCTTGAGGAGATCATTTTGTTGGGTTGATTGGTCTAGTTTGTTTCTAGAAGTATCAGTAAGGTTGAGCTGATTAGTAAGGCTGTGGGCAGCCCAGGATCGTCTGGAGAGTTTTGTGGATATGAATCGGAGAAATTTTGGATTCTGAGTCGGAGATTTAATTTTGGATAAGTTTTCTTCGATCATAAGTGAGCTATAAGATTGGGTAAGTTTGAGAGGCTAGCGCTGAAGTGTTTTTGGATCTTTTTCTGTGATCTAGGAGAATAAGTGATTGATCTACAGGATTGAATTGCCAGCTTGGATAACTGGGATTCGATGAGTTTCACGTATCTCTGAGGGAGTACGTGTATGATCTATCTCTGGTTGTGAACCAATAGTTTTGGAGTTTTTGTTGTTGAGTCAAACTCGTTTGTAATCTGATATCTTGTCTAGTGTTATAGATATAGTTGATAGGAGCTTTGTAGCTTCATAGTATTGTTTGTTTGGATTTTCTAGAGCCAGTATCCCGGTGTGTGTGTGTGTGTGTGTGTGTGTGTGTGTGTGTGTGTGTGTGTGTGTGTGTGTGTCTATATATATATATACCTGGGGAAACTCGATAAAATTCTATCCAGAATTTGTCTGGATAATTAGATTTGTTTGATTGGTTGTTTTTGGTTGTAAGCATATGTTTGATATGTGCTTGAGTTTGAAATTAAAATTTAATGAGATTATTAAATTACCTTTGTTTTAAATTTCGAGGACGAAATTCTTTTAAGGGGGAAGGATTGTAATATCCCAGAATTTTTAACAATATCAATTTAATAATCTGTAATTAAAATTAAATTGATATTGATATTCTATTAATAATTATTCAGATAAATTTGATAATCTTCTTCAATAAATATTTAAATTAGTTATTTTATCTTTTAAAATGATATAAATTGATTTCTATTTACAACACAAATATATGGTTTATATTTTAAATAAATTAGCATTTGTTTTAATTCTAAATTAAAGCATATTCTCTAAGTTTTATTATTTATAGTAATTTGGAAAATTTGTTTTATTTAATATTTAAGCTTTTCAAAGTTAAATAAATGATTTTGGTTTAAATTTAACACTTGAATCATGTTTTAAAATTCTAATATATATACATTTTAATTTGGAAATTTTAATACAAATTAGTATTAAGTTTTCAAAGACTATTGCATAAATAAATATATGATTTTAAAAATTGATAAAATTTAAAAAAAGGTTTTATGGTTTAATAAAATGGAAATTTTATTGATAAAAATATAATTTCTTGTAAATTAATTTTAATTTAATAATAAGAGAGTTATAAAAATAATATTGATATTGTAATGACTTTTTAAATAAGCTTTGAATAAGATCTGTAATTTTTATTTCAAAATTGAATTTATATTTATAACTTGATTTGAAACATTTGATTTTGGATTTAGTTTGAATTTAAATTCAAAAGTATAAAATCTTAAATTGTTTTAATTTTTAATATGTATAAGTTTCAAATTGTAAAACATAGTTTGTTCTTATTTCTTTTGTAAATTTATATCCATATTTTAATATAAACCAAAAACTTAAATTTAAGCTAATATACATTAATTTGTATTAAATACTAATTACCTTTAAAAGAGAAAACAAGTGTTATATACATATGCATTCTTTTGACAAGTGTTGAAAATATTTGACAAGTGTTAATTTTGGTTTTAATTTTTCTTTTATTTCCTTAAAACTGAAATACATTAGTTAAGATTACATCTTCATTCATATTTCATTTTTATTTTCCTTCATCAAAGAAATCTTCAAAAACTTCTAAGATCAAATTCATTTTCATATTAACTATCAAAATCTGCATTCACAAACCTGCATTCTGTTCATAAATCTGAACATCCTCAAATACAAAAACCTGCATACTCCACTCCTCTTCAAAATCAAACCCATTTTACTCAAATTCAAACATCAAAACTGCATGCCACCTGAAAGCAAAAAAGCATATCTGTATTTTTTTTAAAAAAAGCCTGCACTGTTCTTTTTTTTTCTGCACTGTTTTAAACTTGGGAAGGAAGAGCATCTGCATGCATATGGGAATTGGCAACTGCATCATCTACCTGCATGCAAGCATCTTGGTCATGGAAAAACATATGAAAAGGGAATTGAAGTATAACAGAGGGTCAAGTCTGCTTTTTCATGTTTTCTGCAAATTCATAAAGAACATCAGGGGTCTGCATTCAATAAAAAGGTGAGTAACTTCTAACTTTTTAAATTTTAAAAAAAAGTTGCATGCTAAAATGTTTAACATAGATAAACATTCCTGTGTGATGATAAAGTGGCTGTGACATGTATTTGTTTGCATGCAATAATTTTCTATTGCCTCTGTTGTTCAAGAAACTGTGACAAATCTTTATTTTTTTTTTATTTTAATTCCTGGTGTAAGGAAATTTATGAAGAAATATTGTTTGATTCTCTCAAGTCAATATTTAAATTTAAGGAAGTAAAATAAAAATATAATAGGTGTTTGTCACTGGAAAACACAAGAACAGCAGTATATGATAATTTTAACTAAAATTAAAATAGGATAAACTTGTAATGCAGTTTCACAAATATAAAGCATTAACTATCACTTGATTTTTAGACCAAGAATTAGGATTTTTAAATGATAGATGAAGTTACAGTGGGGGTTTTCACTTTTAATAGATTTTTACCAAAATCTGCTAATTTTGGAATTAGGAAATCTTAAGTTATTTTTGATTGATTGTGTAGGATAGGAGATGTTAAAAAAAATCTTGAATAGGTTAAAAATTAGCTAGAGTGGATGCATTTGAATTTTTATGAATTAAACCCTAGTTTTACAGTGAAATAAGAATTGATCACTGCAGCCAATGTAGTTGATCGTGTGTTGTAAGATTTTGGAAATGGGTAGCTTGGTCGTGGATGTAGCTGAGGCCGGAGGGGTCGATTGTCAGGTGGTCTGAACGCCAACTTCTTGCCGTTGACAGATTTGGAGATGAGTCTGGGTTGTGGTTTCCAGGTTTGGGCATTTTAGGTTCGAATTCGATTTTGAGGATGGGAGCTCGGATAGATGGTCTTGGATGGGTTGTTGAGTCATTTCTTGGTTATTGAAACCATCATTGATGACCAACGATGGCCGTAGTCACCGTGCATATGCACGGTGATGGGATGTTATGTTGAAGATTGGGAATTTTTTGGAACAGGAGATTGTGGGAATTTTACTCGAAGTAATGTAGTGATTTCCTCGGGGAAGTTATGTTGCAGACTCGAAGCAGTTGTGGGGTTTCAGGGGTTCTGTTTTTCTTTTACAGGTTTTAATAACCTGTAACATCAGGGTTTAAATTTTGTAAACCCTGAATCTTTTTAAATGTTAAGAGAATTTAAATTATATTTGAATTCAAGTTTTGAATTTATTTGAATTCAAGCTAATTTAAAATTTCAATTTAAATAAAATATTGTTTAAAAGAAATTTTTACAGGTTTTAATAAACCTGAATCTGTTTGTCAAATATTGTTTTACAAACCTGAAAGTATTTAAGTTTTTAAAATTTAAACTGGATTTAAAAAGTATAGAGCAAGTTTTAAACAAAGTTTTAAAATAAGTTTAAAATCTTAATTCAAAAATGAGTTTGAATTATAAGATTTAAAAATATATAAGTTTTATATAAATAGAAGGTTTTTAACAACTTTGAAATTGTTGAAGTGTTTTATAAAATGTTTTAAAATCTGAAGTTTAAGGTTTAAACAGAGTTTGAAATTTAAATTTAAATCTGGATTCAAAGCTAATTTGAATCTTAAGTTCAAATCTGGAATCAAAGTGGAATATGTATTTCGGTTTTTGAAAATTTAAAGAAAACTTGAAGTTGAAAGATTTAAACTAAGTATAAATTGAAGTTATTGGAAGGTTAAAAGTTATAAATTGTTTAACTTTGATAAGTTTAAATTATTTTCATTTTAAAACTTGTATTTAAAATGAAACTGGGAAACAGTTTCAAAAGTACTTTGTTTAAAATAAAATTTGTTTTAAACATAATTTAGAAATATTTTATTTTAAAATTAAGTGAAGAATTTATGTTTGAATTAATTTATTAAAAGGGTAATTAAGAAATAATTAATTTATTTATTTATTTAATTATTTAGGGTTTAATGCATATTGATTTAGGGTTAATCAATTTGAAATTTAGATCATTAATTAGATTATTAATTAATGATTAATAAATTAATTAAGTAATTAAAATTTTAATCAAGGTCAATTAATTAAATAATTAGACTTTAAATTATAGATCATTAAAGATAATTAAATTTGTAATTAATCCCCGTTAATTACTTAACAAAAATAATTAGAGATGGGTTAATGATGGTCATTAACCAGGATTATTTAAATAATTAATTAATGTGATTAATTTTTATAATTAATTAGATTAATTAATTTAATAATAATCAATTGTAAATGGTTTAAGTATAATTACTTAATAAAGTAATTAAGAAATTAATTACTAAATGTAATTAATTTAGTTTAATGGGATTGTTTAATTTAATTAATTAAGTTTAATTAATTTTAAACATTTGGGTTTTATAATTACTTTATGTAATTAATGATTTGGGTATTTACTTAGTTAAGTAATTAATTAATAATTACATGGTTGTAATTAAGTGGAGATGTTTAAGTGTAAAGTAATTTGGTTTAAATTACTTATTAATTAATCAAGGGATTAATTAAGAGATTAATTAAGGATAATTAATTTGTTTAATATGGTAATTAAGTTAATTAATTACTTAAGGTAATTAATAAAAGAGAATCATTAATTATTAAATTATTGATGTAATTAAAGTTGATTAATTTGGATTAATAAATCAATAATAAGTAATTAAAAGTAATTAATTAATGTAATTAATTAAGGATAAATGTAATTAATTATGATTAATTAATTAATTGAAATAATTAAAGGTAAATTACTGTTTGTTTGAGGATAATTAATTTGTGAAATTAATTAAGTATAATTACATGAATGTAATTAAGGGTAATTAATCAAAGGTGATTAATTAAGGTAATTAATAATGAATCATTAACTGATTGTAATCAATTAAATGATTGATAAGCAAGATTTATATTTGTGAAGTATTTAATTTAATTTAATTTATTTTAAATTAATTATAGATGAAGTAATTAATTTAATTCACTTTAAATTAATTAGAGATAGAGATAGTTAATTTAATTCATTTTAAATTAATTGTGGTATGAGTGAATCTTTGCTTATGTATGAATGGATGTCATTGTTTGACTTGGATGCTTTGTGATCTCAGTAATGAGATAAATAATATTGCGTGGTATGGATGTTTAGCTGTATTGTGATGATAACATAGGTTATCTATTGTGATGGTGATATATGGAATATCTATTAGATATTGATAATGTGAATTACCCCTTATTTGATAATGCTGATTATAAATTATTGTTCTGTGTGTTATCTATTTGTGTATATATATACTATATTGAATTGTTTTAAAACCTTTAAAACAACTTAGACATAAAAGACACGCTTTGGTTTTCGATGAGACCGGGATCGGGTTTCCATATTTGGATATCCGAAAACCACATCGATTCCAAATAACGTTAGGTCGTGAATCTAAGTGGAGCGAGTGAAGACTCGAGGTGTAAGGACTATACGTCGGTATAACTCTGTGGGTGATTCCGTAATGAGTTTGACGGAATAGTACTTATAGATTCGAGATGCTGGTTTAGAGTGCAAGAGTTATCGTCGTTAACTCTGAGGGTGATTCCAAAATGATTGTAACGAGATAATGCCTTCGGTTTCGTTCGAACCCGGAACGAACTTGTATGGATAGAATGCTTTCAGAACATCGTCAGGCGGACGATGAGCATTCTAAGATGATATGTCCTATAAAGGTAATCGTAACCTCAAGCCTCATTAACCGGGAATGGCCAAAACAGGGGAGGTGCAGCAAGGCTTCGTGGGTCGCACCCACTGGAGAGCGAGATTTACCCCTGTCTAGAGGTCCCTTTATTTCGGCTGTGTGGACGGTTGAGAGCTCCAACCATCGGGGTTGTCTTATTCGGAACTGTTCAGTAAGGAATGGGTCCGGCTTTATGTTGCAGGGGGTCGGGAGTGATCCTCGGTACGGTGATCTAGGCCACGTACTGTGACGGGCGGTACCCCAGTAGCCCTGCCATTGTATGGAATCCAAAATCCAATAAGTGTCAACGGTTTCGATTGTATTACCCACTTTTGTGGCTAGTAGCTGGAATTTAATAATATAACAATTTCGGCTATATCTTATTTATTTGAAAACCCTAGACACTATTATAATATCACCGGATTTCCTATCAAATGTTTTGGTTAGCGTAAGGTAAAAACTTTTCCATGTTTATGTGTGGGAAGTCTTACGTGATACCTTTCTTTCAAAAGGTTTTTAAAAGTTAAGAAACTTTAACCTGTTACTCACACCGGACCCATGTCTGACTCGGAGTTTATTTTTGTTTTTCATAAACTCTTGGGTACTCAAATTTTTATGAGTAGTCAAGGGATTCAGGTTAGGATTTAGGTTTGCTTTGACGAATTGTGGAGGAGCAAATGGAGCAGGAGGCTTCTGCGTTAGATATTTGTATTCCGCTGTGTGTTCTCCGTGTTGTTGTATTGAATTGTAAATACTAGACAGGTGCTTATAACTGTCTAGTATATGTGATGTGTATGCTGTGTATCTCTGATTGGTATTGTATATTATGTAAATACTTATGTTATTAATATAATTTATTCGTTCCGCTGTTGAGATTCTTGTGTTGTTTCTTCTATCTCTTCTTTCTTTTCTTCTTCTATCCCTTTCTTTCTTAATTCATGATGCGATTTTCTGGGAATAGAAAGTCGGGTCGTGACAAGTTGGTTATCCGATACCCGCATCAAATTGTAATGATGAATCTTTGTGATTGATAAATTTATTTTATCTGTGAAACTGTGAATGAAAATAAGCGTTATCAATTATACCGCTTATCGATATTGGTATATCTGTGATGATTGATGTTGTGCACTATTGTGTAAAATCCCTAGACTACACCATACACACACGAATATGGATTGCACGTGGAAATCGGTTAAGTCACAGATTTTTAAAATAGTTTTCGATTTGAATTTTAAATTCAAATGGATTGGAAATGGATTGGGTTTAAAGTTTGAAAAGGTGTTTTAAAAATGTAAGTTATTTTGAATAACTTAATAAAGATTTGAAATCTGAATAAATTTGATTTAAATTGGAATTCGATATCTAAAATTGAATACTATATTGGTATTTATGATTTAAAAAGAATTATACAAGTTTATCTGGGTTTTTAAACCATTTTTAAAGTGTGGATTTTGGGAATTTGAATTAACCCGAGGATTTTAACTTGTATAATGAGATCGAATTTTTCCGAAACAAAAACTATTTGTTTTCAAATAATAATAACTTTCATTTTAAGAAAGGATTTCTGAATTGTGTTGAAAGGTTTCAAGTTTGAAATGGAATTGAAATGTTTTGAAAACTATGAAATAAGTCTTTGATTCAAAGACCGTATGAGTTAATCCAACGTGAAATTGAATTGTTTTGAAAGGCTATAAATGAATCTTTAGAAACAAGTTTTGAAAGCTATAAATTAAATCTTGATTTAAAGATTTAACGAGTTAATCCAATTGAAATGGAAATTATATTGAAATCCATAAATGGATCTTTGTGAATGGGGTGAACTAAATGGATTAAATCTTTTTGTTTAAAAGATTAAAAGTGTGGAAATTTGTTTTAACCATTCGAATGAAAGGTTTTGGGCTTTAAGCTATGATTTAACTGAGACCCCGATATCCATATGATTTTTAAGTATTGCACTCGTCATTCGGTTTAGCCGGGGGAGGACCTTTGTGTCATATAACCCATTTCGAATAGTGATACGACGATATGGATAGCATTTGAAGACGGGTGGTGAAGACCGGGTATTTGCAAGAGCGATAGGATGACCTATCGATTGTCTCTGCACTGAGTAGCTATGGTATAGAGATTCCCTAAATGATGGGAAGTCCGATCGGGATTGTGAATACCCGGATTGCAAGGGCTTCTTCGAAAGTGCCTTCGGTTTTTTCGAAGCCGGAACAGACTTGTAAGGATGTGTGTCTGACGTTACACTTTGAGATGTAAAGCTGGTTTCTATCAAATACATTTCTGTTGGTGGCGGAGAATTTATTCTCTTAGCTTAAATCCCTTCTCTGAGACGTACGAGCTTAGAGGTTATGTAGTTGATGGTTACTAGTGATACATTCCCAAATTTGGTAATGTGGCATACAAAGTGGTGCTGATCATTTGTTGATCGAAGCATGGTTTTGTGAAAAAGCGTAGCTTTGTGGACGAGACTTCGTCGAGCCTCGCAACCCGAAAATGGTCGAAACAGGAATGTTGCGGCAAGGTTTTGTCAGGGGTAGCGCCCCTAGAGTATGCCCATTTCCTTCTAGATAGAAGATGATATCATGGTATAGAGCCCAGATATCGAACCTACGTGGTTACTGCAAATTTATTACTTTGTGGTTGTTGGTTTCGAGCGCTCGGATAAAGGTCGGTAACAACCGAGGATGGCATAGCTCGTGTGTTAGTTACCTAGTTTCAGCTTGGTTAAAGCGTGAGGTAACGTCGGCCTTGTTTGGCAGAGATCCGGTTAGGTTCTCGAAGACGTCCTTCCGGAGGCGTTCCATTTTGATATGGGAAGTTCCTTTGCCCGACCATTTGTTGGAAATCCAAAGAAACAATATGTACCTTGTACGGTTTTAGTTGTATAACCTGCCATGTAATGTGGCGGTAACCTGCTATTGAACATGGTAGCAATAGTTGGCATAAGTGCGTAATGCCCATGCTGACTAAGGTTACTATTATATTTTCGAAATGTTTTCTGCACGATGCACTAATAATAATGTCAAATGTTTTTCGCGTATCAAGCATTTTTCAACTGTCATAAGGAGAAATCTCCTCCAAGTGTGCGTTTGCATTGGGTGTGTGGCGGGAGGCCGTATGGCAGTTTCATTTTCCAAAAGGCAATGCGATTTTCAAAAGTAAACTCTTTTGGTTGTTTTAAAGATAAACTGCTTTTTTGTTTACTCATACCAGTCCCATGACTGACCTGGAGTTTATTGTTCCTTTCCTAAACTATGTGTGTCCCTAATTTTCCACACGGACAGCCTAAAAGCGGGTTATCTGTATTTTGGAAGCTGTCAGATTTTGGAAAGCTTTTGGATTTGGAAGTCTTTCGAAGTGCTTGGAGTTTTTGAAGGCCTTATCAAGTTAAAGTATGTGGGTAGCTTTTTGGAGTATCTGTTGTTTTCGCTGTGTATTTACATCTAATGTTGTTATAAGCTCCAGCGATACGAATTTGATGTTGTTTGTCGGACATCGAGTTCGGGTCGTCATAATAGATTATTGCAGTGATTGAATTTATTGGATGCTATCATAGCGTTGGCCTGAATAATATTCAAATACCATAAAAATATTTTTTTTAAAATGAAAGGGATTAAAGGGAATTTTTAATATAAAAATATTTATATTGGAATTGGGTTTATTTAAAAGAAACTGAATTAGGAAAAAATATATTTGACTTTTGGGTATACTTAACTATTATGAATTCTAAATGTAGAGTTTAAAAATGAATTATATAAGATAATTTATAAATGATATCCCGGAAATATAAAAAGAGTTGAAGTCGATATTAAAATAAATTTGAAATTATAAATGGGATCATTAAGGTAATGGATTTATAAATGGAATTTTACAAACGAGATTGTTTTTATAAAGCAAGTAAGACTCAAGGGAGTATAAAAATTATAAATGATGTTACAAATAAGTTAAGCGATATAGGTGGATATATTGGAAAATAAATTTGTAGAGTGAATTTATATTAAAATATGGAAATATGGTAAGAAAATAGTTGATACTATTCTTTAAAGTGAAAATGGTTAAAGAAATCATGATGAAAGTGATGTGATGGAAATTGAGAGGAATTTATAAGTTGGGTTGGTTATTGAGGTTTTAAAAATAAATTTAAAAATCCTAGGAAGTTATGTCGTGTTTAAAGGAAAATATATTATTTAAAACTATAAAATTTTAAACTAACTAGGATTGAAATACTTCGGTAATTACATATTTATTTTAATAAATTCTAACTTTTAAAATCAGCTTTGAAAATTATTTTTTAACTAAAGATGAGTTATTAATGTTATAAAAGTGTTCACTACTGCAAATCGGTCGATTTGCAGCACTTAAATTTTAGAATTTCTCACGGTTATAATTGTTACAAAATGCTAACAGTTATTTTCGTTACTTTAACTTTTGTAATGGTTATAAACGTAAGGATATTCACTTACGATGTAAATAATCTGAAGTAACGGGGATAAATTTGTAATTTTTATTTCTATCCTTCCTTGCTCCTTCTGGACGCTTTCTAACGCATTTCGTAGCTTTCCCTTTTCTTCCACATCTACGGCTTCGTCCCGAAACCTATCTCTTCTGAAAATCAAAATCAGAGGTAATCTTTCCTTTTCAAATTTAAATCAATTACCTAGTCTAATCTTACTCTTCTTCATCGTCTTGGCCTTCAACATCGATGCTTTCTGATTCAGAGTAGCTATCATTTTCTAGGCTTTCATCGTGTTGTACTCGAGTAGCTATTCGTCTTCTTCAACCTAAACATCAACAAGCAGTGAGCAGCCCTAGTGAAGACGAGTTCCGTAACATCAACAAGCGTGAGCAACCTCCTAGAACATCAACAAGCATCTTCTTCTTCAGCTAAAACAGCCCTGGCGAAACTCGAAGACGAGTTCTGTAACATCCTCCTAACCGGATCGAACAATCTCGAACTCAATACCTTAATCGATTCAACCACTTCGTTATCCATGGATAGACGCTCTTGCGACGGCGATCGATTAGAAGACGAGGAATTACCGTCAGTTGAAATTGGAGGCGGTTCTTTGTCGACTTCGAGAATAAACCTCTCTTGGAAAAGCATGTGCAGCCTTTGAAAGAAGCTGTTCGAGGGATATTGTCTGAATTTGAGAATGCAGTTCTCAAAGAACCTTCCAAGGTTCCAGTTCTAGGAGGTACGGTTCATCCTTTGACACGTTATGTGATGACTTATTAGTTTGATATTAGATTACAAACAAACTTTAGTTAACTTGATTGTGACTAAACCTTCTGGACCTGCAAGGTTGAGTGTCGATGATTCCAGTGGTGATGATGGAGTGGTGGAGCTTGAGTTTTCTGAATCGGAGAACCAATCTTTGTTGTCATCACATTTGATTTGGATAATCGCTATACTTCAGTTCAACCTTGAAAATAAGGCCAACCTATATAAGAACAGTTCATCAGCTCATTTGTTTTTAATGAACAACATTCACTACATAGTTAGTTAATAAAGTTAAAGGATCGCCAGAGCTAAGATAATTTATCGGCGATGATTATTTAAGGAAAATGATGGGGAAATTCAGACAAAGTGCAACTAGCTATCAAAGAGCGACATGGGTAAGAGTTCTTAATCGTTTGAAAGAAGGAATTCTTGTTAGTGGTAATTTTTCATCTGGGGTATCTAAATCTGCTTTGAGGGAGAGGTTTAAGTCATTTAATGCATTGTTTGAAGAGACACATATAATACAAGCAACTTGGTATTGTTTTATTATTAGTATTGTTAGAAATTAATTTTTTTAAATATTTGTTAGGATCAAATAAAACTATCATTGCAGATATTTTTTTATTTAATTTACCTTGAGATATCAAATTCTTGTAATGTTTGCATATTTTACTAAGTAAAAACTACAGTTGAAATTTAGGACATTATTATCTTACATATGACATGCTTAAGAAAGATAGTGACATGCTTAGAAAGAAAGAAATGAATGAAAATGTACAAAATATTTGGATACATGTATGTGTGAAAATAATTTATAAATTTTCAAATCTCATTGGATTTTAAATAAACTAATCTAACATCGATCAATTTAACTCTATTGTAAAAAATCAATCTCTCGCCCAAAATTTCCATTCCTCGTTTATTCTCAGCAAAATCGTCCATTATTCTTAATATAAGGAAATATATATTGTAATATGCATATGGTTTATGATTTGATTCCCTATCAAATTTACTGTTCATGGTATATTATAATATAACTATTAAATTTGTGTGCTCCATGTTATTTGCAGTTAATCACCATACTCATGTAAAGTGGCACGAAAGCTTGATAAAGCTTACATCACAATGCAATCGGCTGAAGGAAAAGGTATCAACATGAAAATTGAGTTCAAAGGTATTTATACCTTTTTTTTACTACCATGGGTGCAAATGAAAAATTGACAATAAAGATTCATGTAAGTCAATATTGAGTTTATTTTCATCTCTAAACTTTTAATATATGATCAGATATATCTTCTTAAAATTTTATATTAGTATCTTGAGATTCAAGTATATAACTAGGTATTTGTATGATCAAAATAGGATATCGTGTGAAAGTATAAAATATACTATATTTGTTTATCAGTGATACACTACATGCATAATTCTTGCAATAAAAATCATGTTCAACTATATCGTGAGAACGTTGTTGGGTGTAACTTATAGGATTTTTTATATCTATCCAAGAGCAATTCCCGAATATAGTTTTCGAACAAAAATTACCTTTCGATCATTTTAGTGAATAGGCATTTCTTTTTTTACCTGAAAGCTCATGAAAATTGTGTTGATGCATGCTTCTAAATTTTTTATGCTTGTGTCTTGCATTGAGAATATTAATCATGCTCATTTACAATGAGTAATTACAAATTCATTTTCATAATATTCTTCAGTTTCATTGATTTACTTATATTGGATACTCTTGCTGTTGTTTTTGGAGGAGGCTGCTAATTTCGATACTCTAGCTGTTGTTTTCAATAATTTTATATTATAATTTGATTTAGTAGTACATAATGGTATATTTCTTGGTTCTTTTCGTCATTATGTTTTATTTGTTTGCATATATTTTGATGTGGAGGCGTGCAGATAAATAACATCAAATCATATGTTCAACCAATTTACATATGTTGCTATTGATATTGACTGATAGCATGTACTGGTTACTAATTATAGTGGGATGATTTAGTAGTGTCTATTTACTAGGCTTTTTCAGGTCAAGTAGATTTGCAAGACTTCAAGGAATACAATGCGCGCTTGTAGGGAGGAATTTGTACATAAGATTCACATGCAGAACTGGAGATGCTATGGGGATGAACATGGTCTCCAAAGGAGTGCAGAACGTCTTGGATTTTCTTCAGACCGACTTTCCTAACATGGAAGTTATTGGAATTTCTGGTTAGTTCTCTAGTCTTCTTTCTTTCTTATTGTATTCAACTTGTTTTCTTTTCATCCTATCACTCTATGTTAGTCGTCGACTACAAAAAGGAGAACCTTTGTTATTGCTTACCAGTTGCACGGACCAGATTCTATGGCATCTTAGAAAAAGCATGAAGATTTTAAAGAGTTGTCTAGAATATTTGCAAATTGTCTTGCCAAAACTGGCAATGAGTAATTTGTGTTATCACCGTGTTTATCCATTCATGAGCAGTACATTGTTGATGGATGTTTTCAGTCTAGTTTGTCTCAAGTTGAACCATGTGATAATGCATGTTTCATGTTAACATTATTTCCTAGTACGTGTAGCATAGGTTGCAAACTGCCTGCTGATAACCAAAATGAAAGCAACGTTACTGACCAAATTATTCCCAAACTATAAACCAGTCTTCAAATATTGCCGATCTAACACACTTCAAATTTTAATAACAAATAAAACAAACCCACTAACTATTATAGAACAAATATAGAAAGTAAACGATGAATCATCGCCAGCCAAAAAAAGCACATGAAATAGACCTCTTTCCCCTTTTTCCTTTACGCATATCCCAGCCACCTCCGCCTCCATACATTATTTACATTCTTCCCTCTTTTTACTTCCTCCATCCCCTATATATCCCAACCACTCGTAGTTTCCCAGTATTAATTCTTCCTACGTTAAACTATCATACACATGTACAAACTTATAAATTAATGGGGAACTATGTCTCCTGCACATTGAACAACGCAGCCGCCTCGTTGTCCAAATCGATGCAGATCTTGCTACCGAACTCTGACGTCCGCCATAAACTCATCTCTCTACTATTGTAAGCTTTCTTAATGTCATGATATAAATTCAAAATTTGATTTTGAAATTCGACTCACTAAAACTTGAACAATTTATAGTTTGAAAGTCGAATTTTTTTTCTTCTGAAATAGTTATTTGAAAGTGATTTTAGATAATTTCTCTCATTTTTGTTCGCTGCTTATTACATTCCCTAGTTAACGGATTCTTTACTTTCTGACTTTTGATAAACAGCAGCTTTTGATAAAAAGATTTAACAAGCTGAATTGGTGCGGATCAATTTACATGGTTTCTTAATATTTGAGTTATACAGAATAAGTTATCTAATTGACCTAAGCGACTAGAGAATAATCATTTCCCATTTTATTTTTTAGCGAATCGAGTCACCAAAATATGGACATCTGAAGTTAAATTTACCTCTGTTAGACAATAAAATAGAAAGGACATAGTATGTGCATTCTGTAAATGAAATATGTTAATTAAATATGTATTGTCTAATGATTTTAAATAATAAACTTGTTTAACAATTATTATTACTTTGTTCAATAATTATCATGAGCACATATACAATATTGATAAAAAAAAGCTGTCGTTCCTCTATTATTTGAGAATGTGACCTCGCCAACCCAAATTCCTGTCTATGCCACTGCTTGCAAACCATATCAAAGGTAATATGAAAACAATATAACATAGTAAATAATATACAGTAAGTATTGTTATTCTATAGTTTACCTACGGTATTTCTTACCTTTTCAATATATTTATCCTTTCAACATCAAAGTGTAAAGCATCATCCAAAATTTACAATAAGCGCGCTAAAAGAAGTATATATTCTTACAGAAGAAATCATAAAGGGAATAAAAAGCTAAGCATTTTTTATATAAAACATTTGACATCACGTAATAAATATACTAAAGTGATCATTAGCCAAAGGGTTCAAGCACCAAAGAACTGTTATCCTACTATTTCGTTGATCTAATTATAATAAATCAAGTGCATGGACTCAATTGCTGAGGTCTAAAAGTAATATAATTGGATGTTAATAGATCACATGTAAATAATCAAATAACAAAGGAAAATCAACTTAGGAAAGAGAGATTTGATCTATTTGACAAAAAATTTATGATACTGCGTAACTTTAACAATCTAATAAGGCCATATGTCAACATCAAAATTCTTGTAAAGGGAGAGCCGGGCATTAACAAATAATATATCATTAGTCTAAAGTAATATAGGAAGAAATGGTAGACGAACATCCACATATTTTACATTGTATTTAAAGAACACTCACGTGAGTTAAAGTATTTGAAACTTGTATTTTAATTTGCAATCTCCGTATATAGTTTTTTCAGTAATTGAAACACTCTACTATATTGATGATGTGTATAATTTTGTTTCTCTTATACATTCAGGTTGACGGCAAAAGCATTAATTGACTTCAATTTTTCTAGCAGCAAGCTCAGCTTTAGTTTACTCAAGTTTTTGAAGATGGTTGAATCAACATGGAGAAACGTGCTACTCGCTGATTTGGCTCAGTTAAAGAACTGATATTTCTTTTATTGGTATTAGTGGGGGTTACTAAGTAAGTTCTTTTGGAGTTATTTTGTATCCTTTCAATTGCATTGGTTATCGCCGAAGGCTCTGTTAACCATTTAGAATTATTCAATACTTTCAAAACTGTACAAAATTCTAAGTTGTATAAATGTTTCATGTTGGTAGAATCTTAATAGAAATGTATTTTCATTTTTAATGGTTTATGGCAGAAAAGTAAGAAAAGTTGTGATTTTTGTAATTTTGTCGATTTTTGATATGTAATGTGTGTGATATTGTTTATCTTGAAATTAGCGATATATTCATTGATGGGAAGTTTAATTTAGACATTTAAAATTAAATATACAAAAAATTCTAACGGTTATAACCGTTGGAAATATGAGTTTTAACTATCGGTACTATGGAGTTTCCCAACGGTTATAATCCGTTGGGAAATTTCTTATTTCCAACGGTTATTACCGTTGGTACTATGGAGTTTCCCCAGCGGTTATAACCGTTGGTACTGTGGAGTTTCCCAACGGTTATAACCGTTGGGAAACTCCATATTTCCAACGGTTATAACCGTTGGGAAATATATCATAGATTTTATCACATACCTAGTATTAATGGTTATAACTGTTGTAAATTTGATTTGTAACAGTTATAACCGTTGGGAAATGACAGTTCTGGTGTTGTGGTTTTCGATGTTTTAAATAATTACTTAAATATATTTTAAAAATAAATTATTAATCTTTGAAATACTTGTTATATATAGAGAGTTTTAAGTAATTGAAAAAATTATTTTATAAATTCTCTCGAGATTCAGAAGGGGCTTATAAAAGGATATGGTTTTGAGGAGAGAATTTATTTGTGATTCCGGAGATTTTTGGAATAAGTTACGGAATAATTCTCTGAAACGTTAACATTGAAAGGATTATGGAAAATAAGACTTCAATGTTTTCCTAAGTGTAGAAAATAGAAATTTTGAAATATTTTTAAAGGTTGAGATGTTGGAAGTATCCTGTTACGGGTATTTGAAAAAATGTTTTCAAATGTTGGAAGGAATGGATGTATCTTTTAAAGATATCTTGAAAGTAAATATTTTGGGAAAAAATTATAATAAGGCCAAATGATTGCTTATGAATGTTTAATTGATGGTTAAATAATCGACTATCAATAATTGGCCAATTTTGTTAATTGTTTTGAAGAGACCGAGATCGAATTTAATTATCCGAAAACCACTTCGATCCGGTTTGAACATAACGAATGAATACCGTGAAGATGATGAAGACAGTGATTTGGTTTGTCCAGACCTAGGACGACTTGTATGGATAAATGCTATCAGAACATCGTCGTTGGAGGACGATGAGCGTTCTAAGTAAAATTGCTCTTGAAAGGTAACACTTGGCATCGAACCTCATCAACCGGGAATGACTGAAATAGGAAAGATGCAGCAAGGCTAAGTGGGTCGCACCCAAATAGAGTATGTTATCAATTTTCTAGATGTCTTCGGAACTCTGTTTATCATATATATATATATATATATATATATATATATATATATATATATATATATAGGTATATATGAAAGAAGAAGCGTTCGATGGTAAGGGTGGAAACACCCAGGGTGATAACATATTCGGTCTATCCAGGTCAGGATAGGTCGGTCTTGTGTAGCAGGGGATCCCGGCGTGGCCCTCGGTATATTGTTCTAGAGGTGTACTATGACGAGCGATACCCAGTGGCCCAGTCATTCGTTGGAATCCATTCTCCAATACGAGCTTACGGTTTTGTTTGTAGAGCCTAGTATGCTTGAATTTAATTAATGTAATAATTTCGGCTATTTAAATAAGTATTTGTATTTAGACACTATTATAATATCACTGGATTTTCTATAAAATGTTTTGGTTATCGTAAGGGGAAAACCCGTCATGTTTATGTGTGACGCGGTCTTACGAGATACCCTTATTTTCAAAAGATTTTGATAACTCTAATAAATTCAAATCGAGTGTGTTTTCTCACGTTGGTTTTGCAGACTGACTCGGTGTTATTTATTATAACTCGGATCAGACCGAGTATTACAGATTCAGGATAGGATGCTATTGAGCTCAAAAGACGAGCTGAATGGCAAGGCGTACTTCTGTACTTGATTATTATTCCGCTGTGTAAGGACAAATTATTAAACTGTCCAGTTTGATGTATTGATTATTGTACTCTGATGATTGTAAGTATAAAACGGTTACAAACTCTTTTGTATAAAAATATGTCGTTATATATTATATTTTGTTCCGCTGCGATTGTGAGATTCTGTATTATTGTTCTATTTTTCTCATATCTCTTTCTTCTTCTTTACCTTAGTTATTCGCCCTTTCGTACAATTTGGGTTAAGAAGTGAATCGTTATCAACTTAAAGGGTATGAAACTGTGGGTCGCTACATGTCCATTACTTTACTAAAGCAGATTCCATTGAGCCGTGTCAAAATGGTATAGTATACCGCAAAATGTGTTAAAGTTGAGTGGGCAACACCCTGAAATAATTTTCCAAACACTTCTATTACTTTACCAAAGCTGATTACACAAAGCCATGTGAAATTAGTATAGTGTACCACACAATGTATTAAAGCTGAGTGAACAACGGTCTGAAATAATTATCCACACATGTCCATTACTTTAGTAAAGTAGATTCTAACAAGCCATGCCATATCGGTACCGCATACCGCACCGTGTATTTAAGTTGAGTGCATAATACTCTGAAAATTATTGTCCGAACATGTGTGTTACTTTACTAAAGCAAATACCACTAAGCCATGCCAAATTAGTATAATATAACGCGTAATATGTTAAAATTAAGTGGAGAATACTCTGCAATAATTGTCTAAACATGTCTATTACTTTACTGAAGTAGATTCTACCGAGCTATATCACCCTAAAAATAATTTTCCAGACATGCACATTACTCTTCTAAATCATATTCCACTAAATCGTATCAAATCAGTATAGTATAGCGCATAATGTATCAAAATTGAGTGGACAACACTTTGAGAATAATTGTCCAAACATGTTCATTATTTTAGTAAAGCAAATTTCACCAAGCCATGTCATATAGATACAAGGTACCGCATAATATGTTAAAATTGATTTGGTAGCAGTGTTCGTACATGTAAAATACTTTGCTACAGTAGATTCCACCAAGACATGTCATATTAGTAAAGTATACCATGTAATGTGTTAAAGTTGAGCGTACACTCTGGAAATATTTTTTAAGCATGCCCACTACCTTACTAAAGCATAATTCACCAAGCAATTGCTAATCAAGACCTTTTTTGTTGTTTCAATTGCACTAGTTCGCACAATTCTCTGCTCTGCATTAATGATATCATAAGTGAATATGGATCTTATATGGGGTGTTGAGACAATTACTATTGTAAACAAATCATCTTTATAAAAGGTGACATTTTGTTTACATCGATTGTTAATCAACTATGTTTTAAATGCCTGTGTTGAACTTACTATTATATTTTGATATTCTATTTGTGCATTGTTCAATTTTAATTTTGTTTGTTGAAAAATATGAGGTTAATTATTTAATACCACAAGTTATTTGATTACTAGAAAAGTAATTTTAAGTTTTGTCATATTATTAGAGAAGTTCTTTTGTCATATTTTTAAAATATGCATCCTTCTGGAACCATGTCTAATAATTAGAAAATTATTTAATTAATTCAAAAGGTTCTTAACTAATGTCGGCCTTAAAGTTTCTGCTTGCGAGGGAAATTATTTGTTAACGTTATACTCTTTGCATTCTTGATCATAAGAACCATGGACTATAATGATGAATTTCTACTATGAGGATCTTCATAACCACTATTTTTATAATTTAAAACATGATTTCTATTGTAGTGCATAAGTTAAACTATTTTTATGTGCACTTCCCAAAAATTTGGATACAAAAGTTAAATGTTTCACATGTTCACTACCTAGCATTTTGGTAATTCGTAGCACAAAGGAAAGCAAGAACTCAAATTTTGATGTAATGAAGCTTGATAACTAAAAAAAAAGAATTATTAGTAATTTTTATATTAGACATGTTTTATCCAAAGCAATCGGATGAAGCGTAGTTGGCATCTATGGAGAATCACTTATCTTAAAATGTTGGTATAACTTCTACAACCTGTGACTTATTTGTGATTCTGACTACATAAATCTTTGTCACTTCTGCAACGAAAACCTTATCATTTGATTTGAACTTCAAGGTGGCTATTGCTTAATATGGGCATGGCAGATCAGTGGGTTTTTAACAGTCATGCCTTCTTACTCTCAGGTAATAATTACTGTATAATTTTGTCTTTGTTTTTTTTCACTTGGCGAAGCGCATGAATAGTTGGATGGAGGACGATAAAAAATATGCAGACAAACATTTCTCACATTATATTCATATGTATATGCACATACATATATGCATGCTCGTGGGTGCGCGTGCGCACACATCTATAATGATGTTTTGCTGTCCTATATATTCACATACACATATACATGCATAAACACACACACATGCATGCGCATATGTAAGTATATAGTTTTATCCACCGTAACCAATTAACCAAAGGTAACAAGCCTTAAACTTTTTTCCCCTGCTGATGCTTTATTGCCTTATATATTTGTATCCAAGTGCATATGTATTTTACTTAACATAATACTTCTCATTTCATTTACTGATGTAAAATATGATTTTGCATTTAGGCTCTTCTCTACTATTTTATGTCTGAATAGCAACATAGTATTGTAATATTTAGCAAATCAATACATAAACATAGAGTTAGACTTGATTTCCAGTACATGATTCTTTATTAATCTGTAAGCCTTACCATTTCATTTGTTTATCAGACCTTTCATATTGCTAATTCTTCCATGTTTATATCTCATGTCTCATGGACTTGATCTATGATTTGCATCCTAAGCCTTAATCATTAATACTATTGGTAGTGAATATCTAAGTAGTGAGATGAATAACACCACCTGTAGAAAACCAAACGTAAACAAATTAATTATGTTAGTGAACTTAATGATCAATCCTTTACTTTACTACATGTGCTTATAATTAGTTAATTTCATGGCATGCAGAATATTGACAGTGATAAGCAAACTTTTAAATTCAACAGGTGTTGGAGCTCCTTCCAAGAAGCCGAGTGAAAATGAATATAACGATGAAGAGCATGACCATGATGTCAATTATTTATGATAACGGTCTACAACCTAGCAATCATGATCGCTTGGTACTGGTAGTTTCTTAGATTTCTCTTATTCAAGATGAATGATACTACACCACTTAAACGGAACCAGTATGTATAAAAAACACACTTTACGAAAGCTTTTATATTTTAACTTTGTTAATAAGATTGATTGTTCGTTTTTATAGTGAAAAAGATGCTTAATAAAATTCCTATGTTTGCCTATATTGACAAAATTTGGAGATATGTTTCAATCTCATGGGAAAAAAATCACTGCAAATGTTATCTAATCATCTTGCAGTTGTAAATACTAAATTCTTTGTATCATCTGGAAAGTACAAATAAACATCTAAAATTTTGATACATATTTAAATGTACTCTTATGCACCAAGATACAAGTATGAAGAATATGCATAAAATTGCAACCACCAGTGAGTAATCTCGGAGATGCTTTTTCAAAATTACTCATAAACGAGTTCAATACTTTTGTGGGAAGGTGCATTGTAGAGCAGAATTGTTATATCTGGATAATCACATATTCAATTATTAGTGGATGGCGCAGTAGTATGGATATTGTTAAGCTGAGTTTATATGAGCTAAAATAATACTGTTTTTTCTCTTTAACTGGACAAGGATGCTTAAAAATATTCATGTATATTTTATCATCAAACAACAGTTATTCTACTTGCCATTTTAACTTTACTAACCATATACCCTTGCATTCAACCAAAACCTTATTAATTCTCACCTATATTACCATTATATTTTTCTGAAAAATTGAACTTTTCCCAGTCGCTATAATATAACTACACCCACATATGCAAAAGTAAAGTGATATTCAAACATCTAACACATTCTTATACAAAAAACTTCTATATTTTAATAAAACAATTTATACCCGTAATCTATGTCACAAACACTTCCATGCAGACACATTTAGCGCTGTCAATGGATATCCAAAAAATTCGAAATCCGTCCTCATCCGTATCCGAAAAGCGGATAATATCTGATATTCGAAAAAACGGATGCGGATACGAAGACATACGCATCCGAAAATTATCCGTCCGGTCTTTGTCAAGATTATAGTATAAATTATGTGCATTTCGGTATAATGAAAGATATTTGTTTGTTGTTTTATTAAGTTAGTAGTTTATATTATATGCACTTAATGCTTATTAACTGCTCAAAACTATTTATATCGCCATATTGTTTATATTTAACACTTTTATAATCAATTGGATTGGAAAAAATGTATGTTAAATTTAAAATTTATATTTATATTTCTTAATTTATCAGTCGTTAGCGGATAAGATAATATTTACCATATTCTTTGTATCATCCGAAAGTATCCGTTGACAGGCCTAGACACATTTATATATTTACCATATTAATTGATTTATATTAATAAATATTTGGACAAGATGAGATAAGCACATGATAAACACTAGCTCAATCTTCATATTTTGATTAGGTTATTGTGTTCCATCCTCGTGAGACATCAGAACATGGCAGTTTGGAGTCAAACAATCGCATCTCATATCAAATGAGATCAGATCATATGTTCCCATTTGTTTTGTGTCACCTATTACTTTTCAGTCTCATCCCTCCATTTACACATTCATCATCATGATTAATAAATTTAATTAACGAATACAAGGACGAAATGAGATGGGGATATATGAACCTGATAGTTTAGGGATAAATTATCTCATCTCGGATAAAATCGTTGTTTTGTGCACATGACACAGCTTCTTCTTAATATGTTATGTTATACTTAAATGCTCGAACATTTCTATATTCAATGCGCAGCACGAGTTCCATCGTACTTTCCATCACTCAAATCATGGCCGCTCCTCACGTTATTATTTCTTACAGCCTCCGGCTTCTTCCCTGCCGCACCACACATTCTTTCCCTAAGCAAAAACAACGTCTCCAGATTTCTCCAAATCAAATTAGGGTTTCCTCAGTAAACTCAACACGTTATCTTGGAATTCGAAGCGTCATCGACATCATTTTCTTTATCGATCTACAGGCACGTAGATATAATTCCTTCCACCATCAATTTGATACCACACGGTTGCCAAACCAATCATCAAACAAACTCGGGTAACCTCTCCTACTTGATTCTCTTCTCTTCCCTCTATTGTTTATGCTACTATTTTTCAGTGTCGCTGTCGCATGAGAGATTCAAATTGATGGTTTTTCGAAGGAGGCTGGTTTTTTTAATCTATTGGGATAAATAGGCTAGTTTACAAACTATTTGCAAGCTTAGGCTAGTTTTTTTAAAAAAATACGAGGCACATCTGTGAAATGCGCCCATACAAAATTACGCTGGCGCATCTGCCACATGCGCCGGTGTAATTTTTTGTCCAAACCTAAACAGCAAGCAGCACCATCTTTGCCAAACTAGAAGAACTTGAATCCGACGTCGATCGCATGAAGTCCAACTCGACCACCCACGACGAATCCATCATCGAAGAACTCCACTCCAAAGCCGCCTTCCTCCGCAAACTCCTCGACGTCGAAACCAAATCAAGCTTCCACAAAAACTTAACCAGAAACACCGAACTGAAACAGTAGATGCCGAACTCGAAGAGTTTGAAGACAGACTGCACTCGGTCGAAGAGTACGTCCAATCTTTGTTTCTCTGTGAGTGCCCTCATTATCAAGACGAAAAAGTTGATCAGGAAATTCATATGGAAGGCGACGATGCAAATTACGATTACAAGTTGGAGTCTGTTGAAGACGGAACAGAAGTCGAAGTGGACGAGAAGGTCTTATCGCAAGAGGAATCAAATGATATCGACGAGTTCAAAGAAAGAGTTGAGAAAATAGTTGTTGAAATTATTGAAAAGATGAACATGAAGAAAGAAAAGGAAAACAATTGGAGTATAAGGCTTGCAAAGATTGGAGTTGTTATTGCTTTGGCCGGATGTTTAGGTTTGGACAAAAAATTACACTGGCGCATTTGACAAATGCGCCAGTGTAATTTTGTTTGAGCGCATTTCGCAGATGCGCCTCATAATATTTTAAAAAAAAGCTAGCATAAACTTGCAAATAGTTCGAAAACTAGCATATTTATGTCAATAGTTTAAAAAACCAGCCTCTTTTGAAAATTTGTCCTTTTCCTTATCGATCTACAGGCAGTAGATATAATTCCTTCCACCATCAATTTGATACCACACGGTTGTCAAACCAATCATCAAACAAACTCGGGTAATCTCTCCTACTTAATTCTCTTCTCTTCCCTCTATTGTTTATGCTACTATTTTTCAGTGTCGCTGTCGTATGAGAGATTCAAATTCCATGTTTGCAACTACTGACTTTTCATTTTTGCCGTATATTTAGGTTCTTTTTCCCAGTTTAGTTTCATGTTTTCACTGTTTTTTAGTTCAACTACAATTTTTATATTAGAATTTCACATATGTAAAAAAGGAACCCAGTTGACAATCGATTACAGGTTGTTAAAAAAAAGGAACAATGTAAGAAGAAGGCAGCCATTGATTTTCCCTATTAAAATTCCACGTTTTCAGCTGCTGATTTTTCATTAGTTGTATTGGGATCTTTTCCCCGGTTTAGTTTCCTGTTTTCTCAGTTTTTTACTTTAACTACAATTTTAATGTTGGAATTTGACATGTTTATAAAGGATCCCAATTGACAATTGATTATAGGTTGTTAAAAAAGGAACAATGTAAGAAGAAGAAAAAGGCAGTCATTGATTTTCCCTCTTCTTTTAGTTATTTATTTAGGTTAAAGATGAGCAAAGGATTGTTTTAACATTTGGAAATAAAGTTTAGCATTTACTTTGTTTTATTGATATTTACATATACTTCACCTGAGATGGAATCATTTTGTCAACTAATATGTCAACTTTTATTCATTTGTCAGCTGGGTTCTTTTTGAATATTTTGTTTCAGCTAATTCATTTTGGTTTCCTAATTGATATGCACTGCTTTCCATACAATATAGCATTGATTTGTTCATTAAATTTTGTGCAACATTCTACTAATGTGATTGTTGTAAGTAGAACATAACTGATTTTTGGGTAAACTTATCAAAAATTCAGTTTCTATATGTCGTTTTTTGTTTATTTGTCAACAGTGAAACAGATATGTTGGGTTCTGCTTTTAAAAATTCAATTTCTATATGTCATATTTTGTTTGTTTGTCAGCTGGATTTTTTACTCAGTTTGTTTGTTGGGTTATTTTTCATGCAATTTTCATGTTTGTTTGGTTAATTTCAAATTAATATAAAGTGATATTAATTCTCATTAGGTAAAGATACAAAGGATATGTTATTGATTTCTAGTCCTATACAGAGATTGCTAATTTTATGTGATATAGAACTCTCCATATCTACCACAACTCTCCTTCACAACTCCATGTTTAATCAACGACCATACCATTAATCAATGATTAAAATTACCAGAAAAAGTACCAAAATCTTAGTGGTCTAGACGAATTTATATATATTGAATGTTAATTTAATTTGATATTAGACCGTTATTTGTAAATGGTTTACCTAATAATGCTTTTTGCTTAATTGTTTTCTTCCTAATTTTTTTACCGGTAGTCTTCTTCACTAGATTTTTTTCTTCATTTTTATTCACAATGCTCGAGTGGTTCCCTAACTTCTCTAGCATGATGGAACCCGTTTGTTCTTTGTTAGTAGTCATAGTAATAATGGCCCAAAAAAAAAAAAAATATTCTGTAAATGTTTTTACTGGACTTTCGAGCAGTATACTGGCACTGTTGGCAACGCTTTCTATTAACAATGGAACACAATTTTAATTTTCCCCCCTCTTATATTTGATATGTTTATTACAGAAACATTTGAAAGAGAACATGGTCTACAAATATTGTCAATTTTTAAACCTCTTTAACAGCCAATGTTTAAGAGATAAGGTTTTTCTATATTGAGCTCTTCTGGTTTTCCCACTTAGCTTCATCGTCGTTCATTTTTACATGATATTTTATTTATACTGTTTACTAAACAAAAATGATAGAAATGTAAATTTTGTTTTCAATGAAAATGATACTTAAGTTATTCATTCGAAATAGTTTATCTATACCAGTTATATTACTGTACCATTCTTTCAAATATCGTTGCGATTTCGAATATTTTCGCTTGCTCTTTTGGATATGAACTAGGTATGTATATCTGTTTGTCTATTTCAAAAGAATTAACTTTCCCTTTCAGAAATCTTATGAGAGTGTTATTTAATATATGTCCATAGGCATGAGGTCCTCCTAAATGGAAAAATGTTTTGCAGAGTTTGAAATATGTCAGTAAATTCAGCAAGCATTACAAAATAAATTTTGTTGTTTACTATTATAATAAAATAATTATTCTCCCCTGCCTCAGTAAAATAGATATAATTTAATAAAGGTTGCTAATTCTATAACGAAATATGAAAGTTCTAACCAATAGTTTTGTTTTCCTCGTATGTTTTCTCACTGTTTTTTGTGCAAAGGATTTTTTTTGTTTTGTTTTTGCCCAACCTATGCCTCTCTTTCAGAAATCTAATGAGAGTGTTATTTAATATATGTCCATAGGCATGAGGTCCTCCTAAATGGAAAAATGTTTTGCAGAGTTTGAAATATGTCAGTAAATTCAGCAAGCATTACAAAATAAATTTTGTTGTTTACTATTATAATAAAATAATTATTCTCCCCTGCCTCAGTAAAATAGATATAATTTAATAAAGGTTGCTAATTCTATAACGAAATATGAAAGTTCTAACCAATAGTTTTGTTTTCCTCGTATGTTTTCTCACTGTTTTTTGTGCAAAGGATTTTTTTTGTTTTGTTTTTGCCCAACCTATGCCTCTCTTTCTTACAATATTTACATACTGTCATCTTGCTTTTTAAAATGTACTGAATTTCAAAATTAAAATCATCCATGGTAACAATATAGGAATAAATGCTTATCCGAGCACTTCTAAAATTCTTTTCCAATTTGATTTTCAACTTTCGGAATAATATAATTTGATTATATCACATTATCTGTCTTTCAATAACCAATAGACTTGAAAAAAAAAATTTGTATACTGAAGTTTTTGGCCTTTACTTTCAAGCTATGAGATTGCATTGTACAAAAATATATCCATTTTTTGGCTTAAATAGTTCACTGTTTTTTCCTGGTGCTGAATGAATATGTTTGATTTATCAACTTATTTTTGCCAAACCTTTGTATCATGAAGCGGCCTTTTTAACCAATTTATCTACTTATATATAGGAATAAATCCAATTTATTTTTTGAGCAATTCTGAAATTCATTTCTCACTGGATTTTCAACATTCAGTATAATATGATTGATCAAATCACACTATCGATCTTTCGATGACCAAACTTTGAAACATTCCCTCTTTAGGTGTTTTTACGAATGCATTATTAGCCTTTTTCTGATCAATGCTTGATTATTTTTGTAATGCAATTTACATTTTGATTCTTTTAACTCAATGATTGATACATGCTTGACTGAACTGATACTGGTCTAATCATTGAACCATTTGATTTGATAATTTTACCTTAAAATTGAATGAATTGATTGAACCGGCTGAATGCTCACACTAATACTACTGGTTGTCTCCCAGCGATCACTTAAGAATGTTTAAAAAGGTTAACATGCATAAAATTTTAATTTTAATAACTTTTTTTTTTTACTTTATTTTACATAACACTTTAAGAATATTAAAAAGGGTCAACAAATATAAAGTTTTAATTTGAATAGCTGCTTTTGTACTTCATTTTACATAACACAATACCTGAAATATCTACATAATCGAAGGGACTAAAATGCTCCTGGGGTTATACTTTAAACTGGAACCAACTTTTATTTATGGGTTTTCATATGTGATGGTCAGCTAAATTATAGATCAGCTAAATTATATTGCATGTTGTCAGTGTTACATGATGTTGTCTGAGAACATATGTTACATTGATAGCTATTCAGCAGATAACATATGTTACATGATGTTGTCTGAGAACATATTGCATGTTGTATTTGCTTGTGCATTCCAACATATATATGCATTAAGAGTTTAATGCCACTATTATCTTGCATATTAACTAGACATTTTGACATTATATCAAACCTGAAAGTTGACATACTTGAACTTTAATGTTGTATTTAGTTTCATTTCTAATGATGAATCTCTTTTACTTTCATCGTGGTTGCAGTTCTAGATGGGTCAAGGGACATCACCCCAACTGTTTTAAAGAAATTAACAGGCTTAGAAAGATATTTCACCATTTCATATAGAATAATTTCTTAATTATATTTGCACATCCGTGTAATTTATGGCATCGTCTATACATGTATGGTAAAATTGTCCTGTCACTATTTATTACATTGCCTGTTTGCTTACAGTCCTTCCAGACTGCATATTGTTCAACATTTTTTATGCTGTCTGCATTTGAATACTTTCTCTACTGACAATGCTTTGTTCAATACTTACTGGCTGTATAATCAGTAATTTTATGGACTATGTACTGTTGAATTTGTTCAACATTTCTCAACTATTAGTTTGAAGTATGATATATCACAACAAATATAGCTACTGAGCTTGCTTATTGCTTTTATCTACATGTAATGGCAATTTTCATCCATGAACTACATTGGATGCTTTTACTGGTTTAAATATTTGGCCAAATTCTGCCAATCCTTTGTTACCATGCTACTGTTTACATTCCTTTCCATTCTCATCTAATTTCCTAATGAAACGTACTGTTTGCACTCATTAAAAACTATTTCACTTATGACTCAATTTGACCAGTACAAACAAAGCTTTTATTTCAAATGACAAATTATAAAACATATCTCATGTCTGCGGTGACTGTTACTACATGTCAACTTCAAAATTGTTTTTGAACTTATTTCCACAAGCCCACTTTGTTGGGTTCAAAGATAATTTATAACCATGTCTCATAAACACGATTTGTTTCGTAACCGTGTGCGCACGGGTTCACAACTAGTTGTTAAAAAATAATTGATTTAATAAAGGTGGTTCTGTTTTTCTTTGTTTTTCATACACAGGCTACAAGGCCTTGATAATTTTTGTAAAACAGAAATGGATTCTAAAATAACTTGATCCATGAACTCTGTCAAAATTATATTTATTCATTTGTTATTTGATCGGTCAATCATCTAGCCAATCTCAATCTCCATTGTTTCTCAATTCTAAAACCCTGGGTTCATTGTTTTATGATTCTTTCATTCAGTTAGTTGGTATGTTGCACATATCGATTTATGATTACCCTGTCCAGATTCATCAGTTCATGACAGCTTTCAGAAATTTTCTCAACAGCCCAGTGGGCCCAAAAACCACTCATTTCTGGGGTCCTGTCGCGAATTGGGGATTCATCGTAGCTGTGAGTTCCTTGTCGTTGTTTATACAAATTCTTATTAGTTTTATTTGAACTACTTCGATGCTGGATGAAAATTCAGTAGGATGTTTGTGTATAAAGGACTCACCGGTTCATATTTGTTATGACTCATGCCATGTATATAAATTCAATTGTTATTTGGTATGAATGTTATGCAATACATACAATAACCCACTCCATAATTTCTTTTCGAAGATATATTCAAATATGTTCAGAGTTATCCTAGCACGCGCCGTAACACAAAATTGCCTATAGCGCAGGATGTGCGTTATTTAACCTCTAACCGTGCACGTTTATCTATAGAAAAATAGCGTGCTATTTTGTCAAAGCGCAAAATATTCAAGGCTGATTCTATGTGAACCTCATGATTTGTTGAGTAGCCCTCAGATTTAAGAGAAAATCTTTAAACTCATATTGTTACTGAGTGTGCCTTAATTATTCTTAGCCTTTTCCCTTTATACCCTTAACTGGAAAATTAAGGCATGCAAATTATTGCAAAAGCAAAGTGCATGAGAATTGTTTATTCAATCACATAGGAGGTGTACGTGGATGTGTACTCTTCCCTGTAGTGGCAGGGCAAGGTAACAAAGCTAGCATCGTATATACATTGGACAAATCACACACTGTCACTACGAGATCATACTATAAATCCCTCATCCGATCCTCTGCCACTAGTGCAATTTCAAACTCAAAATATCGAAAGCAACATAGCATTCTGAGTTTCCCTTTCCTAGTTCATATAGATTTGCATTATCATCATAAAGAAACATTAATTCAATCAAAATATTTGATATTTTAGCTAGAATTTGGAGTACAGGGGTTGCATGGTTAGAAGATTTTAGGTATAACATGTGAAGGAAGAGAGAGAAGGTAAATGGGTATGTAAATCTGACAAGGGCAATTTTGTCCTTGAATTTTTAAAATCCGAAGGGCATACTTAGCAAATTCTCGCGTCTAACTAGAATTAGCCAATATTTAATTGTCCAAAATAACATGTTATTTTATTTATTTTAGGCACGTAATTTGAAAAAAAAAACTCAAATAAAATTGAATGACACAAACTAGGACATCGGTATATTCGTAGTTGTCAAGGCGAGAAAGTCCAAAATGCCCTAGGTTGGCGCCTAGCTATTTTTTGTGCATAAGGCTTTTTAGGCGCCTTGAACATCGCTTTTTCGGTAGAAGCAGAGACGGATCCGTCAATGTAAGTAGATGAAGGAGACGGGCAGCGGTTTGAATTCGACGGAGATGGTAGCTCGAGTTCGGCGGCGGCGGCCGATGTAAGTGCCACAATGGAGACATTTTTATGCCGTGAACAATCGACATCGATATGCCATATGTCATAATTTGATCGATATTTGCGAAATAAGCTTTAACTGGGCTCGATTGTTGGCTGAAGCCCCTAGTTTTCTATAAAAAACGATTTAACAGTAAGACACTTCTCCAAGCGCTTTGTCTTTTCGACACTTCAATGCTTGAGGCGCTTTTTGGGCGCTTTATGCATTGTTGGTGCCTCGAGGAGCAGAAAAGCCCTAGGCTGACGCATATGGCTTTCTTGCGTTTAGGCGTGCCTAGACGAGTGCTCTGATAATAGTGGGTGTATCGACAAATCATATATCTTCAGTGATAAATCAAAATCGTTTATGGAATGACCATGGTTCCTTCAAATATAGTTGAATATTGGTGTTTGGTAGATGTGTACTCAAAACGTTTACATTGAAAAAGTTAAATATGTTTCTTTTTCTCATAGACTACGTCAGTAGGTAGAAATTTTATAACCTTAAGAATTCATTTTAAATTTGCTAGCGGTGTTATTTACCGCGTGCAATGTTTTTTTTGTATAACTTCTATTTTATAGAACTTAAGAATTCACAATATTAGACTTTGTTATTTACATCGGTTTTAATACTGAAAAAGCAAAAAAATAAAAATAAAGGCAGAACATCCTTTTCTTTTAAACTCTTTTGAATAAATTCTTGAAGGCAAAGTTATTTCATTTGATAAAACATTATAAAATTTTATTGCTCATGCATAAAAAAGTTCTAATTGATAAATACTTTGAAAACGATTTTCTAGACAGACAACATTATTGTTTTTCATGAAAAGTTAGCCATTCAACTTAGTAACAAAATATTTTAATTTATGATGATGTACTACCACCAAATATTGTGATGCTATTGTGTAGGTCCGTATATGACTCAATTCTCTTTTTCTTACCACTTGAACTAGATAAAGGCTTAACGGTGAGAGCACATTTTCGTCTCTTTTAGTTTATAAGCATCCAAATATACGTATGTTTTTATATTATATATCATTTTTCCACCTTTAACTGAACAACCCAGAAGTTTGTCTTGATAAATATAGATTTTATAATGCCAAAAACATAAAACAAATGAAACAAAAATCTACATTACAAAAATGATTTTTTTTTTTTGAAATCAACATCGGAAAAATATATTCAAAATTTAAAGGTATATTAAATTTTAAAAAATTATGATTGAAGACTTCCCTATATATGGGACCTTGTCTGTTTCAACTCATGGTCCTTATAACAAAATTAGGATATAGATTTAAGAAAAAAACAATTTAAGTAATCGATCACAATCGGGGAAAAACGACGATGACGAGGATGATAAATCTCTGAAAACAACAAATAAATTGTTAAACGGATTTACTTCAGGGTACAATGTTAAGAATTTTAAAGCCTAGCTCTAGAGTTTTAAATTTGAATAAGAGACACCAACTAACAATTTATAGTGTAAAAATACGCTACAAATTTTAACCAATAATTAAATTACAGTATAAAATTTAATAAAATAGTAGTGATAAATCATAAAGGGTGTTACTATTTGCATCCACTTAAAAACTTCTCTGATCCATTTATCCTTTCACTTACGCAAATACTTCATTCACCCACTCACACCCACCTTTTTCTATTTTTTATTTTCACATAACAATAATCTAGCTTTTGCTTTCTCTTTCCTTCAAACGATGAAATTACAATTTCTTCATCCAATTTTTTCATGTTCATTCCTATTTTTCATCTAATGTTTCATCAATAAATATGAATCCAAATAATTTGGTTATGGCAATGATGTCGTCGACTTTAATTTGGCGTAGATTTTCGTTTTTTTCGAAACTATGCAACCCTAACTGTGACTAATATAGCAAGGAATAATTTCCAGCTCTAATTTGGTGCAACCGTAAAACATAACAGAGAACATTTATCACTACTTCTATCAAAAATATCTAACATTTATTATTTGTTTCTATTTCAATAAGCAAAAAAACGAAAATTGAAACTAGTGGTAATAGAAAGTAATATGTATAGCCAAATATATTCAATTATCATTGTCATTCCCTAAGATATTAATAGAGTAAAAATATGTTGATTTACATGCATATTCTAAATATAATTATATACCTTTAACACATCAACTCCTTGTATTAATTGATGAAATACTTTTACTTATGTTGTTCATCTTGATTTTTTCCACTAACTAATGGTTAAGAGCAAGTTCGAAAACTCGGTTTCGATTTCGGTTTCTATCATTTGAAATTTTGTTAGTTTCGAACGATTTTGAAAATTTTGGAGGTTTTGGTTTCGGTTTCGATCCCGGTTTCAATGGTTTGTTACATGTTAAACTCAACACTATGTATTATATATTAGCCAAATTAATCCCAAATTTTACTTAATACACTAACTCAAATTAAATAATTTCAGCCCAAGACAAAATTACACAACCCAGCTTCAGCCCAACACAAGTTACATAGCACAACCTAGTTAAATAACTTCAGTTTGTCCACTAAAAACTTTGCGCACTCAAAATCCCTTTTGAAAGCTAGGGCAAAAGAAAAAAATGCCGAAGCAACGGAAAAAAGAAAAGAAAAAAAAAGACGATCCTCCATCTTCACTGCCAACTAAACAATCGCTAACTGCTGGTCATCGGTCTTCACTGTTGCACAAGTTTTCGTGGTCGACGTCGCTGAAGACGTAGGCTGAAGCTGAATTGAGGCCGATGTTGCTTGGGTGTCTGAATTTTTCTCCTTGTTATATTTTGATTTTGGGCTTTACTTCGATTGTTCCTCTTGTTTCATTTCTTTTTTACCAGCATAACCGAAATCGATTTTTTGATCGGTTTCAGTTCGCTCTCCTTCGGCCCCAGTACGGTACCACCAAAATTTCGGGGTACCGTCTGATACCTCAAACAATGGTTAAGAGGATGAAAAATAATATGTCTGAGGTTTACAATTCATTTTATTTCTACGTGTTTACTTCTGAATCCTCTTTTAAATTTAAGGTGGGTGTATGAAGTGATTTTTATGATTTAATTAAATGTTTAAGTGACGTTAGTGAGTGTTTAGGTGGATGTAAATAGTAACACCTCTCATAAATAAGTGATTTGATATCTATTTGAATATGGTCATGGCTACTTTAGTCCATGTATGCATAAAGGA
The DNA here is from genome assembly GCA_030765085.1 of Allium cepa. NCBI lineage: Eukaryota > Viridiplantae > Streptophyta > Magnoliopsida > Asparagales > Amaryllidaceae > Allium > Allium cepa. The sequence continues at coordinate 950,362,526 of CM060941.1, read as the reverse complement.
ATGCAAAATTTACAAAGTGAACAAAATAGCATGCGCTATTTTGAGCTTTTTGCTATTGACTACGATGGGTATGTTCTCTCTTCCTCCTCTTTTATGAAGTAAATTTGGTTCTATTATCAGGGTTTGGTAGACATGCAAAAACCTCCAGAAATGATATCAGGCAACATGAGTGCAGGTTAGAAATCTTCATTCTTTTTAAAATATGCTTAACATTTACGTATATGATTATTTGTTTATTAATCCATCCTTTACATTGTAGCTATGTGTGTTTACTCGGCACTCTTCATGAGGTTTGCATGGATGGTTCAACCACGCAATTATTTGCTTTTAGCATGCCATGCCTCTAATGAAACTGTCCAACTATATCAATTTTCTCGTTGGGCAAAATATCAGGGGTGAGTATGTCAGTTGAACTCATATTTTTTTCCATGATTGTCATTTTATTTTGAAATGCCTTATGTTTCTCCCAACTTTACAAGTTTTTTAAAATGTCTCATCTCTGGCTCTAACTTGTCATTAATAACTCTTGCAGAATCTTACTATAGTCAATTAATTAATAGGTTTATGTTCTAACTGATGTTCTTGTCTTCCTATCGTAATTAGTAATTTGCAGGGTTACAACTCTGAGTATCATGTCTCATTGAATGTAAAGTATCTACAGTTTTAACATTTAACTATTCATATATTTTGTCATAAATAAATTTAGAATTTGCAAAACCTTTATTGAGTGTGATTGGTCGACATAGTTTAACTTTTTATATGATTGATGTAACTATGTGCACAATTGTATTTAGTATTACAAAGAATTTAATTTTAATTTTTGTAAGATTATATTTAGGGTGCTTTTGGCATAGGTCCTTGATCGGTTTCAAAATTCACAGAAACTCCAGTGGAAAAAAATAATGTAAATTAGGTCTTTATTTTTCAAAAATCTTTGAAAAAAACATAAAAAACAAAAAAACTTTCAAATTTTAAAACTTATTTCAATTAATATTTATCTTCGTATTCATGTCAAAAAAATCAAAAAACAAGAATGAAAAGTGAAAAAAATGACACAATATGTTTTAGGAATACTTGCAAACATATATGCAATTTTAGAGAATAATTGCAGACATGTCTGCACTTATGTTGGATAGTATGTCTTTGCAACTAAAAATTGCAGATATGTCTGCAATTTTAAAGAATAAGTGCAGATATTTACGTAAATATTCTGATTATTAAATCAAAGTGCTGTTATTCAGTGAATAATTGCATATATGTCTGCAAATATATGGAATAATTGCAGACATATCTGCAATTATATAGTTTTTTATTCAACGCAGTTATTTTGTGAATAATTGCGCGCGCGCGTGTGTGTATATATATATATATGCAATTATTCAGATGTTTATCAAATGCAATTATTCAGTGAATAATTGCAGACATATTTGTAATTATGTGGAATAATTGCAGATTGCAATTTTTTTCCAGAAACCTAGTTATAATATCAACAATTTTTTGAAATTTTTTTTAACCACTGGCGCAAAAAATACGAAAAATACATGCCGCTACAGTAAAATAATTATAGGGATCCGCTTAACAACTTTTTTTTAGGGAGAATGCCGTTTGAATTAACTTTGGTTTTAGGGATGGGTGGCTAATGTTCACATATATTTACCCATGTAATTGTTTCTATCTTCACCACTTATAATTGAATCATTAAAAGTCATGCAGTGTCTCCTTGAATAGCCAAATGTGATCATTTTATTGCTTCATATTGTGACTTAAGAACCATTTAGTGAAAGTAATGTTTTTTTCGGAGATACTATTAGTTTTCCTAAGCAACATGGCAATTCTCTTAATTATGCTTAAAAATAACAAGTTAGTGACCAAATTCCTATGAGAATGGCCTATACAACGCCTTGCATAGCATGAAATTTAACGTTCATCGTTTTATGTATTCGTCTATGCTAGTTTGAAAGGAGTGGAATGTGATATTATTTTACAGTAACTAATAGTGTGTGCATTTTGAATTTAATGGTGTTTAACTACTGACTGACTGCAGACTTTAGTCTGTGCTAGTGCTTTTACTGTAGTAAATATGATCCTGGCAGTATTCGTAATGTATAACGATTGAGAAACAATAAAATACAAGGAAAAATATATATTTCGTATTCGATACCTTTCAGGTAAATTTCATCAATATCTAGACGTCTAATTTACTCAAATATTTTCTCAACTGTTGTTGCCAATAAGGAATACGATATGTATGGAATGGACTTACTACCGTGTCAGATAACTGAACCTGACCTATGTAAAACTGAAGCTGAAGTAATACTTGTTCATTAAAACGATAAATTTAGCATTACTTTTCGTTAGTTAGTCGACAGAAATATTCCAGTACACAGCACTTGGCTTGTAGTTAATTGATTTTTTCTATCACTTGACTCAAACTCATCGTCGACCTCTTTCTTCTACAGGGTGGTAATATAATACTGTGTGAATAAGTTTTCAGTTTATTAATATTTGTATATCTCATTCATTATACTTAAAACACTTCAAAATCCAGACCAGTCTATTATAAACCCTAAAGCAACCATTTATTATAAACCCTAAAGCAACAATTTACAAAGCTTATCCTTTTTTTAATTGTATACCAGTAGAGAATATGAATGGTTGCATGCAAAATTTTTTGTTTGCGTCAATTTTGGTCCTCTATAAATTATGAACTATCCCAGAACCAGCTTATCCATTAATGTCCCATTTGTATACGCCTGTGAGACGTGCGCGAGCGTCTGATCCTCCAATAAATATGTTGTATCATGGGCAATTCGGTAGATATGCACATATTTGTTTTTTCAGAAACTCAGTACGTTAGATGCTAACAACATTTTGATATTTAGATTGTCATATTTTTATCCTGGTTTTGCTTTCTTGCTTGATAGGTATTTGGGCAAAAAAGAGGCAGAAGTGCAGCAATGATGATCGGATATGCATACATTTTACAATAAAATTACTCATTTGGGTAATCTTTGTTCACAAAATATTACTGGCTACAGTATCATTTATTTAACATTTGAATGGGAATATGGTGCGTTCAGTTTTATAAAATATATTTTGATTATTTCATCCGAGTATTCTGGGGTAATTATCATCCTATTAGATTTCACTTTATTGCACCTATGTTGAACCAAATACGTTGAACCAAATACTCGTATGTTTCATAACGTACTTAAATCAATTTAGAAGGAAATGAGTGATATAAAGTTGATTTTGATTGAATTTATTTGATTCTTTGAGTTGGGCCATTGGGGTTTCTTATGCCAAATTACTGGAAGACCGTTTTGTATTACTGTTGTAATCACGTGTCTCCTCCTCACCTCCACCCCCCCCCCCCCTCCCCTCCAAGTTTATTCTTCTTTTTGCTCCTACAACCGTCGATTGAATTACTAATTCGTTCCTGATTATACAAAAAATATGGGAATGCATTAACATAGTCAATTATGGTTGCACTTCTAATCCAAGTGAATCTAATCGGGTTTTATCCCCGCAGATATGAAATCAGTTGCGTTCTCACATATTCATTGGGGGTCTTATATATTCTTGTTTTTGATTCTAAGTAATTTAGTTTCAGCTTTAGAACAACTTATTATATAAAGCGTCCAACGTCACTTTTTTCCTCAGTTTCAACTCTTGTTTCAAAAATTATGTTAAAAAATAAAATAAGTTGAAATTATATGTCATGAATGAATGAGTTAAAAAATGTACAATGCATGGTTTTGACATACATATCCGTGGATTCTAATAAAACTAGAAACCAAGTGGTGTGGTAGAGAGGGAAAACTGCAAAATTCTAGTCATTCAAATGGTAAAATGGTTTTTTTCCCCCTCTTCTTTCTATTCGTGCAATTTTGAAATAGACGTTGAAAGGACAAAATTGTTTTCAAAACAGCCGCTGTCCTAGTGTCTTTGTGACAGTTTCATGTGTTTTATTAGATCCTTCTAAAAAATTTGATGTATGGTTGCATAGCTCTATGACACGCTGATCAATATGTAAGAGAGTCTTATTTGTAAGCAAACATGTTAGAACACACAGAATTTGGAATGGCAATAGCTTTTTGTTTCATGTTTCTTTCATCCTCTAGAATCAATGAATCATATCGTGCAAATTTACGCATGGAAACCGTGGACGTATCAGTTGTGAAATTTCAGTTTTGTTTTGAACGTAGTAAACTTGCATTGATAATCTATTAAAGGAAACGTTTACTGATGTGAGACCTTAAACTTGCCATTCACTTTTAACATATGAATTGTCTGCTTTTTTTTACTTGTTCATAGCAAAATTGTTTGGCATTCAATTTGGACTGCTTCCGCTTTGTCATATTCGGATTATCCATTGAAATATAATATTTTAATGTTGGTATTGTTTTGATTTGAATTGGATAATAATAGATATAAAACGATGAGATTTAGTGTAAAGTGTTTGTAAAATCGTGCTGTTTCTATTTGAATATATAGCTAGTTGCTGCAAGACTTGGAGTGTTTGTCCAATCCGCGTTTGCTATTCTCTTATACTACATTGTTGTAATATTAAGCCTCGAAACAATTTTGAGATTTTAAATTATAGAACAGTAATTTGTATCCTCGTATGCTAGTGGACCCAATTTTTATGCTGAAATATATCCGTTTGGTTTTTATCAAATCAAAAATTCTCTCTAGTAGTTTGTTGTCATTGCGATTTTAAATTGGATGAGCCTTGGACGACGAGACGTGACAAATATAGCTCATACTCAATGATTGTAGTTTAATTATTTGACCATCTCAAATTTCTAAGGGGTAAACTTCCACGAATGGCAACGGCATATTTGAACGAAAAATTTGAACGTGCAAGTTCTACAGTTTGTTGATTGAGGAAGTTTATTGAACGGGGACTGCATTGGGTTACGAATGAGGTATCTGAGCGGCAAATCCGAATGAAGTATTTGAAATGTATATTTTAAGATAAAACTGATTTATATTTAAGTGATCAATTATTCGTTTTTAATCAATAACATGTATTAATAATTTATAAAAATAAATAAATAAATTGTAAAACTATAAATTGATCGGGTTTAAACTAACTCTATAATGTAGAGCACTTTGATACGATCACAAAGCAAAAAAACCGCATTTCAAACGGACTCATTTTCACATGTTATTAATTTTAAAAATTTACAAAAAAAAACAATTTTTTAATCAACATTATAAAGATGGTCAAACAAAAAACTTGCTTTCATTTCAATTGGGAATTTGCTCCTTACTGTTCCTCGTGCGTTGGACGCATCATGAACGGCAACGGAACAAGATAATTCGACATTCAGCCCATCTCCGTAAGCTCCAAAACATCCACAGCTAAATCTGAAAATACAAGCGGTTGATCCGAACATTATAAGAAAATAACATCAGGATCAACCGGGTAAATCAGCGTGAGAAACTCAAGAAATATACGTGACATGCAACAGTAATTATTGAGACCATATGGATTTCTGCAACCATATATAATCAATACCGCTAAGGTGTGTTCACATATGTGTGATGATTTTCATGGAGATCTCGTCAGATCAAGCCAAATTTGAATTCCTATACAAGGGTCAGAGATGTCCTTTCGAGCGTCGTATATCTCTAGATAAAATATACCATAAGGTAAACATAGCCGGTTCACACACAAACACCCATGTTCCTGAATATCATCAATTTCCGCTAGCATCATTGATAAGCGTACTGTAGATGTAGAGTTGATATACCCTATGGGTTAGTCGAACCCCTTTAGCAATGCACCATACTCCGACTTTTGTCATTCTAGATGTCAAGGCTATGTTCGGCATCTCTCACTTGAGTCTTTATCATCCGAAAAGAACGCGAATCCCCAAACGAATTCCATCATCTCAAACAGATCATGAATCACTACATAGATTCGAGCATCTCGAACAGATCTTGAATCTCCACACATATTTCTACATAAGTCCTTCGACAAGTGCTAACGTGGTCCTCTCTCTTGGAATGCTCCTTAAGATAGACAACCGCACACGATAACATCGTTTGAATTGTTAATGCTGACCTCTCCTTTGGACTTAATCTTAGGATATATAGTTTAACTCTATAATATTTCACTTCACAATCTCTTCCAGAACATAGATTGCACATATGATTTTGAAGTGGTTACATCTCATATATGTACACTCCTCCGCTTATTGGACGCTCCGAAACCAATCGATGAATTTTCGGCTAACTTAATCCCGGTTCTTTTAAAAATAAATAGAAAATATATAAGGGTAGAGATAATCTGCTATTCAGATAGATTTCCTTATCGTTTGTCCTAGAAGAGCAAGACGAGGTTATATGTACAATATAGCATCACCGAAAAAAACTGTACCATATAGTTCTCGTGTTTCTTCTAGACATTTCCTAAGTTATTTTGGTCAAATTCGATAACCGACTAATCGACTATCCAGTTAAAAGTGATTGTTTATAGAAATCACGATTCATATACTTAATTTTTTTTCTTTGATATTCCAACTTAACTATTCCTCGTGTAAGAGTGAAGCCAGGTAAGTTAGAGCACTGGTTACATATCAAAGTCTTACCTAGACACTTCATTCTTGAATCTAATAAATAGATAAGTCTACCTTGTTGGTGTTAAGTGGAGTATTATTGACTTTCATAAACGAGCAAGTAATCAACATGATTAATACGTTTTCGACATTCTTGACTAAACTATTCCTCGGTCAAGAGAGACATCGGTAGGTTATAGCTCTATTGCTCATATCCCTACTCGAACATCAATCCTAACTCTCACAAATAGATGAGCCTACTTCACCGGATTTTGGTGTTAAAAATAGTTAATTACTTTTCAAACAAGTAATTAAACGATTAATCATTTAGCTATTAAGCAATTCGTAATCCCGTTTTGAACCTTTGGTTTTAAAATGAAAACCCTTTTTAAAATGATATATGTATATGTACAATAATTTATAAAGCTAGATATTAAATAAAATAACCTAAAAGATATTTTATTACATAAGATATAAAATAGTCAACACGTTTTCTAAAAACTATATATACTTAATAATGCTTTTAAAATACTTTATAATACTTATTATAGTTTTTAAAACATTTACTTAAAACATAACTTGAAATTAACAGCTTTATAATTTACTTAAAAACTTTAAAAAAACCATGTTTTCTATATATTTAAAAATAAACCCTCTTCTTTAAAAATTCATAACTATTCTTAAAAATTTATAAAGATCTCAAACCACGTTTAAAATACTCTAATAAGAGTTAGTAAACACTTGTAAAAAGAATGAAATAAAATACTTAAATTTAAATATCCATTCTAACTTTGAAGTCCAAAACAAAGGCTAAAACGGGCAATTCTGCATCGCTGTTCTTACCCATAACTTTATTTTCTGTTATGGGTTAAAACAAAGGCTAAAACGGGAAATTCTGTTATCGTGTTTTGGATTTATCATTTCAAACCATAACAATTTTCTCCTATTGTACAGGTCATTCGGGTTTGTATCATTTTAACCCATAGGAAATTCTATACTAACAAGGAACTTGCAGAGTGAGAACAGATATCAATATAACAGACATATGTCATTAATAAAAATAACAGATAATGGTGTCTGATGTCACTGGTGAACAGATATAGATAATAGCATATATATAGCAATGTAAATAACTAACAGCAGTATATTTCAATTGTCGTTGCAATTGAAATCATATTTAATAAATACAATAACGTTAATCGTGAGTGATTGCTCACATTTCGAGGCTAGAGATGAACGAGAATGAGATGAGTTATGGATCCAAGCACGAATTCTAAAACAAAGTAAGATTGACACGAATTCGATGAAACAAAACTGACAGCTTGGAATTGACAAAATAAACCAAAACTGGATTGATGAAGATCAATGGTATAAGTGAATTGATATAGATATAACATATAAAATTGTATATACATATATATACAAAATCATATTCTAATTTAAAACACATATTAAATAAAATACACACACACACACGTGTTTCAAGAATCATTTTTTAAACTAAAATTCAAATATTAAGTCATACATACATATATACATATATACATACATACATATATATATATATATATATATAATAAATTTTTGTATCCGTACATTAGAACTTAACAATTTAACATATATATTTATATAACTTATAAAAATACATAACTCAGAACACACACACACACACTATATAACAACAGATCAACTTATACTACATACTTAATATATATAACAAACAACTTATATTATATATATTAAACAAATAACTTTTATAAACTTATAACCGTATAAACAACATAACTTAGTTTCTGAAAACTATTTGAAAAGAAAACCATATAGACATAACATTCATATAATACAATACTATTATGAAATAATATATATATATATATAGTACTATATATATATATATACATACAAACAAATAAATCATAGTATATATAATATCTCTTATACACACTAATATATATAACATATTTGAAAAATTATGTAAAACTTATATATAAATATACATATTTACACCGACTTACAGGCTCCATGATATACATATAAATCTTTAAAACAAAACTTTGTCAATATACATAGCACATATATAGCAGCTATGAATAATCATAATGTATATTATAAATAAAACCGTTGCAAACACAGCATACTTTTTATTTATATATGTATGTACACACACACACACACACACACGAGCTACTCTATAAAATATATAAAATACTGTAAATATTGTGTACTTAAAAGTTAAAACAATATCTTATACTTAAAACAATATGTATATATTATATACTTTGTATAACTTATATATGTATATCACAACTAATATATACATGTACGAATATATATAGCAACGGACAAATTTAAAATTAAGTGTAATTAAATGTTACAATAATGTGAATTAATACAATAGCTGAAAAGTGTGAATGTAATTAAATAGATAGAAATGTTAGTTATATTCATAATGTAATGATTAATTTAATTAAATAGTGAAATCAAGATAAAAAAATCAATTTGGGATTTTGAAATTCTATTTAAATGTGTGAAAGTGACAAAATCCAATATAATTAAAATATAGTAATTGATACAAATAAAAGATGGAAATTGGAGTATATTAATGTGAAGAAATGTAAAACAAACGTTAATTATGTTATTAGATTATAATTGGTTGAATATACAGGTTGGAATCAAATTAAAGCAATTTATTGAAATTGAATTATAATAAATTGGATTTAATTACAGTGTACTTGAACACTGTAATTAGTGTAACAACCAACATTTGAAATAGACATATAACCTTTATTAAGTCATGGTAAATGTTTAAATGATTAAAAATGATGAAATTGGTTAGGTGATAAATTTTGAATTAAAAAGTGGTTTAATTAATTTAATATTAATTTATTTAATTGATGTGAAAATAGCCATTTTGGCAACTGATTCGGATTTTGACGAAACCATTTCATCGGATCCATAACGGTGAATTATTTGGGATTTCAAGTTTCGTAGCAATTGGACTTGTCGTTCGATCACGCGGACTCAAAGCGCCTAGAAATCAATTCAATTGAAATCAATTTGAAACAGGCCGATTAAACATAACTTCTTCATACATGGAATTTGGACTTGAAACCTGTTCCATTGAGTTTTAAATCATCAAAAACATCTATTTTTATATATGAGATGATCCATTTTCGTTTCGGAGACAGAACGGGCTTTTTGGATCGTTTATCGTTCAACTTTAGAATCAAAAACATCTATTTGTCTGTACGTACATTTCCTTCTCAACTCCTCATTCCAATGGCAGACAAACAAATTTCCAATTCAATTTCAAATCAAAAACCAAATCCAAAAATTAAAATTTCTCAAACTATATCATATTTTATATCGATTTGAAGCTCTCGACGAGCGCCACCTAAGTCAGTGTTCTGTTTTTCAATTTGAGTTTCGATGTGGCTAGAATTGGGGGATTTAGTCTCGACCGTCCGTCGCGCTCCGATCAACTGCGATGGATCGATTATTCACGAGTGTGGATGGGTGGAGATCGATGAGCGTAGCTCATCGGTGAGGTTCGTTCGGCCAGTCGATGGTTGGATGATTGCCTAAATTTCGATCTAGGGCTAAAGTTGACAGTGGCTGCTGGGGATTTTGGGGAACGTGACGTGGGGCGTGGTCAGCCGGAGGTCTTGGGGTGGTTAGCGGCGATCAATGGCGTGGTAGCATTGACTCCAGCGTAGCGTGCGTGGGTATCGGGTTGGTTGAACGGCGGCTGTAGCTTAGTCATGAACCAGGGTTTTGGGTAAGGTAGAAAATATTACAAGTTTGCCATTCGTATATTTTTATATAAATTATTTTCTTTTCAATCGTTCTAACGTACGTAACTTTCGCATACGAGATCAAATTCGAGCGCGGTTTGTTCTGCTGGGATCATATCGAAATTTTGGACATTTTGACGCTGGTTTGGACGAATTCCGACATCGTTTGAATTTGGACCCTAAATTGGATTTATTCGATTTAAATTCAAAAGTGAGTGATTTGACTCACTCACAACTTCTAAAAGTTCTTATGTTAGTTAAATTGATTTTTCGATGTGATTAGGAATTTATTTAGGATTGTTTGGTATATTAAATTTGCTATTCCTGTTGATTTGAATTTATTTTGAATTAATTGTCATTTAATTTATTATTGAATTTAAATCTATAGTTAATTACGTAAATATAATAATCTATTAATTGTTGATATTTATTGGTTGAACTGGATGATGATTATGATGGATGTTTGAATTTATTATTGGATGATTGGATGCTATATCTGATTTATGAAATGCTGTCACTCTACAAGTTCCCTTAGTTATTTTTTAGGAAAATCACTACAAATTGAAATGATATATACCTGAACAATCTGTAGATTAGGAAAAAATCGTTGTGGGTTAAAATGACAGACTCGAGCGATTTTATGGATTTTAATATTTAATTCGGGATTGCGGTTTGAAATGATATATAACCGTAAATATTAAATTGCGGATTAAAATGATAAATATCTGTATCACTTGACCCTAGGGTAGAGAATTATATACGGACACCGGATTGGTTAAATTAAATAATTTTTAAATCCTTAATTTTTGAATTTGGTTAAATAATATTTTAAAATAAAATTTGATTTATATAAATTGAATTCTTATCATAGATCCAAGTTTTATGTTGAAATTGGAATTGTTTTAAGGAATTGTGTAAAGGGATTTGATTGGAATTTTAAAGTGATTTTTTGAAGCATAACCGAGATTTTTCGAAATTGAGTTATTAAAATTGTTTGAGAGATAACTTTGAAAATATTGAATTTGGCGTAGCTTAAATTGATATTTCAAACATGGAATGAAGGAAATATAGAACGTAATAGTATAATTTGAATCCATATTGAAAGTTTTGAAATTGGGCTTTGTTGATTAGGAAATTGGAAATGGTCCAGGTATGTTGGAATTAAATGGATAGTAAAATTTATATAAATTCCAAACCCATATTTTAATATAAACCATTTTAAAATATATTATTAAGATTTTCAAATTATTAAACTATTTTAACCTATATAAACTATATAAATTATTTTCACCTATTTTAAACAATTTAGTTTACTTTAACTAATGTAGACCATTTAAATCTATTTTGAATCTAATTAATCTATATTTAAAGCTATTAAATCTATCTTAATTATATTTAATCTATTTTAAATCCGTTTAACTATCTTAAATCAAATTAAAAATATCTGTAATCTATATTAAATTATTTTAGAGTATTGTAACTATTAAATTTTTTATTTAAACTATTTATATCTATTTAAAACTACGTATAACTATCTAGACTATCTTTCTAAATTTCAACAAAATAAAGTAGATGGGTCTATGTCTTAAATCTTCGATTTTAAAATGAATGTGCTTAAAATGATGTTATAACCTAAGTTGGAATTTAAAATGTTATAATTAATTGAATATGATGATTTTTAAGTTAGAATTTAACCTGTTTGGAAATATGATTTTTGAAAGAAATTATGACTTCGGAAACGATATGATTTCAAATGTGATAAGAATTTGAAAGCGAATATAATTTTGAAAGTGATATGGTTTTGAGAATATTATATTTTGATATAAATTGTGAATTGACATTTGAAATGTAAAAGGACCATCCGGTGTGAAATAAGCATTTGGTTGTTAAAGAGACCGAGATCGGATATTGTCATACTCTCTGCCAATACCGAAAACCATTTTAACAACTGTGTACGTGCTGGAGATTCCAGAAATGATGTAGGATAGTTTGACGAACGATTCTGTGTGAGGTATTTACGTGACCCTGACCCCCATGAGTCAGCTTAGATGTGACTAAAACAGGAGCCATGCCGGGACAAGTGAGATTATTCCTCCTATCGGACACATTTCTTCGATACAATATCTGTTGCTTTGTGATTAGTTTGGTGGCCACCATTGATTTTGATTTGGGAGAGTGTCCGAGGTGGGCGGTAGTAGCTGTTATGCGTTACCACCATTCTGGATCCGCAATTGATATATCTACCTTGGCATTGCCTCGAGTGTTGTGTTTACATACCCTAGCGTGCCTTCTACGAGTTTGTTTTATACCATACCTATAGGGTGCCCTATGTGTAAAACTCTCGGAGGAGCGTATGGTACTGTATAGACTATGAAAATATATAAAATGTATTAAGGGGGATATAGGTGACGCCTTAACGCTATTTCAATACGTTTACTTTACTACAGACATGTTATAATAGCGTATTTTATTACATAATAAATAGTTTAACGGATCCTTAGGAGATGTGAATTCCGAACATCTCTTAAGTTACTACACCCATGTTAGACACTGAATAGGAGATGCCAAACCCCGTAAACATCTTCGACGCCATTACACTCATATTTATCATTGATTTGACTTACATAAGATCTTTTAGTTTTGACTCGAGTGTTTTATCTTTTCAATTCGCTCGGGTCAGCCAGAGCATTTCAGGATTTGAAGACCTTATTTCTTGAGGATGAAGACGAAGATTGTATTATTATTATTATTATTTACTATATTATTCCACTGCATCATACTGTTCTTCTGTATTATTATTTATTTATGTCTGATATGTGTAACTCTGATTCTGTGTCATATAAGTATAATCAAATGTTTCGTAAACTACTTCGTGAACTGTTATTTGATTAGTATATTTTGTCATTCCGTTGGAAGATTCTATTTTGTCTTTTTTCTTTCTCTATTTTTTTCTTATCTACCCCAATAACCATTTTCCCTTTTGCATGGTTTAAGTCGACATGTATGTCTGCTTAAAACGTCCAAAAGGCAGGCCGTTGCATCGCACCACCGATCGAGCATGCTTCTTCGAAACCATATTTATTACTTTGTGATTTGATTTGGTGCGCACCTTTGATTATGAGAGTGTGTCTCGATGTGGGCGGTAGTAGCTGCTATGCGTTACCACCAGCCGGGATCCGTAAAATGGTAGTATCCTACCCTAGGCATTGCATCGCGTGCCTTGTCATATGCCATATTGCGCCCAATACGAGTTTGGTTTGTGTCATACACTACGGACTACCCTCTGATAGCCCTCTAGTTTGCAGAGGAATTAAGGTACTGTATAGACTATGATATTTACATAAAAATGTGTTAAGGGAGATGTGGGTAACGCCTTAACGCTATTTTAATATTTTATTTTACTGTAGACATTATATGTGTACCGTATTGTACAATGTATGTAGATAGTTTGACGGATCCTTAAAGGGTGGAATCCCAATATCCTTTAAGTTATTTGTATTTCACTTGGACATTTCGCTTGAGTTGATTTACTTGCATAAGAATATTAATCCTAACTCGAGTGTTTTTTGTTTTGCTTTATGCTCGAGTCAGCTTGAGTATCCACTACACCACAAAAGGCTTTTAACAGCGTTTGATAAACGCTGTAATATGATACAACAGCGTTATTAGAAACGCTGTATAACGACATGCTGTCGTATATACATAACTTACAACAGCGTTTCTATAAACGCTGTTGAAACATCTCTATGACAGCGTTTATTACGAGCTGTCAATAATGTTTTCAACAGCGTTTATAACGTGCTGTATTATGTTTTCTAAACGCTGTTATTGAATCATCAACAATTTCGACAGCATGTTAAAAACGCTGTTATTGAATCATCAACTATTTCGACAGCATGTAAAAAATGCTGTTATTGACAATTTCAAGATAATTACAGCACGAATTAAACGCTGTTGTTTCTTCATTGACAGCATTATTCAAACGCTGTCTTCTATTTATATTAAAAAAAATAAACAATATATTTTCTATTAAAAAAAAAGAGCATCCACAATTTCATTTCAGAAATAAATTTTCTATTTGTTCATTTTCTTTTTTACAACTTTCTTTTTTCTTTACAATTTTACATTTACATTGATAAAAAAAATTGGTTGCATTTATCTCACATTCCCGAGCACTATTTCAGCCAACCCACTATCATCCTGCTCACCTCATTGTAACTGCCCACCTTCTTGCATACAAGTCCTTGCAGCACCTACCATTCTCTCTAAAAGAATTACAGCACTTCTACACTTCAATTACATCTGGCCACTGCAATATCATCTGTCACTCAGCAACAACTCTACTACCCACTTCCATCATCACCACCCCCTATACCCTCTGATCACCAATATAAATACCATACTTCACTGTTCCTCACTAATCAACAGCCACATTTATACTCCCTCCACCACCACGGTTCCATCCTTCAGCATCTCCTCTGTTAACACTTCAAACAACAGAGCTTCACCACCCTCTTCCACCAGACTGCCATACCTCCCAATACATTGCCACTGCCCTATACAACCTCCACTATCACTGCAGTCAGCATTCCAATCGACCACAAGGTCACCGAAGCCCATACAACCCCTCTGCCATATTTTCCCATCACTGCAATAACAAGTTCCATCACAACTATCCACCTGAAACACTTAAATCATTCACCAACCATCCATCATTTCAACAATCCCCTCTGCTTCACAGTGCTACTACAACATACAAGTGCAACTCTACTTCCCACTGCTCACAACTGCACATATACATCTCAAACATACTTCCACTGAACATCAACAAGCTGTGGCCAGTGCTTCCTCCTCGTATACAACATACATCCAAACTACTGCATCCTCTTCATAAATACGCCCATCTTCTCATGCCCAGTTGTGCACTGTTCTGTGCTGAGGCTGTGGAAGTAATTGATGAACTTGAAGGAGTTGAATAATTGTTTTTGGATGGTGGACTATGGTGGGTGGACAGTGTTATGGCAGTGAATGGCAAGGATCTGTTGTGTGTGGTTTGCTGATGAATATGATGCAGGGTTGTTTGTTGAGGGGGTTGCAGCAGGCAATGTAGAAATGGTATTAAGATGGTGATGTAGACATATCCAATATTAGCTCTGTTAACATCCAATATCCTAGTAAACTGAATCCTTAAGTGATATTCTACCATAAAAAATAATACAGTTGTTAGCATAAAAAGTGGCACATGAATGATACAAATATAAATTGATATACCTATATTACCTTTTAGTTATAATTGAAAATAGATCATCAAGTTCCACAAGCCATTGAGCTTCATCCTAGTATTAAAATATACATGGTCAAATAAGGATATTTAACGTAATTTTGATTGACAAGGTAATTTTATCATAGCACATCATATTTATGGAACAAATAAAGGTACGTCAACTTGTAACCTTTGATCACTCAACACTCACAACTTGTAGTTGTAGCCTTTGATCATTCTCGGTTTGATAATTGAGATCCGCTATACACATTTCTTTTAGAAAAATAACAACCAAATAATAATTTTCTAACCAAGCAAAATTGGTTTTCAACTTATTTGCACATCCTTCTTCAAATCAGTTTTCAACTAGTACAGATGGTAAAATATAAAAATTTTATATTAAAAAAAATTGATTTCATAGTTCTTAGTTAAATTACAGAACTAAAGGTTTCAACAAGTTCACTTGACTAAACTTTCATGGATAAGACATACATCTCTACCAATTAGTTTGATAAGCAAAAAGGTCAGTAACTTTATAGGTCAGTATAAATAAGTATTGACTATATGCACTGAATCTCATTCTAGCCAGTTCGCTATGCATGTACTCACTCCTGTCTACTTAGCAGATGTAGCTCATCTCAGTAGAACAATCTAGTTCATACCTTCAAATCATTATGCAAGGTAGTTGCTTAACTCAGTTTATTCAAACACTATTTCAGAACACACCATTCAGCCTGCAGTCCACTTGCAGCACTCACCCAGAAGCTTCTCACAGTTCGCCATCCATCCTGTATCTCATGTCTGCAGATGTCTGCACATTCACGATAGTTTCATTTCTATATTCGGTTGCTGTCATTTCAAACATGACAATATTCAGTATAACATGGTGGGCCAAAAAGAAATTCATTAAATATTCGAGGAGTCGAAGTTTTATAATAATTAACAACAACAACAACAAATTAAGATTTCATCCGAGATCTACACTCAGGATAATAATCTAGTCAATCCGAAATGTACACCCAAGATAAATTCATCTCATCCGAGATCTCATCCAAGACCGAAATCTAAGATTTGAAACCTTTTGTTATAGACATCCTTAACGGTCTTAAAAACCATATTTTAAAGATGAATTTTGAATCGGAAAATTTTTGGGTCTTTCAAAATGTATGACTAGAGTGCACATATAAACATGGAAAAACTAAGCACTTAAAAGTAGATATTCTGACGAGAATGCTGGTGCAAGTGGACAGAAAGAGAAAGTTATACCTGAAGTAAATTTCCACGTGCAAACAATTCAAGGCTCCTCGTAGGTGGTGTTACAAGTTCATTCAAGGTTGTATTTACATCCTCAAGAGCACCAATATCATCAAATTTCACCCCTATCTCCTCTGGTGGGACCACCGCAGAAAAAAAATTGGTCTCATACTCATCCTTGGCAAGGCTCTGATAAATGCGTACATTGCAAAAACATGCATCAAAATGATCATGCAACTTTCTCTAAATTATCCAGAAGTCTCAAGATTCATAATTTTCATAGAACTTAGACATGAAGCTTTGCATGTAAATGGTGAGAAGTGTGTCTTTATGCATACTGACCTATAAAGTTACTGTAGTTTCGGAAGAAACAGACTCCTATTTCCTAAGCCTTGATAATAGCTATGTGCAGTCAATACTTATTTAACTTTGTTTGAGGGGACTCCAACTTAATTTCAATTGTTCGTTATTCTTTTTTGATTTTTAAATTTTGCTTTCAGACTCCAATAAAAATAACATTTAACCATTTCTGTTTCAGTCACAAATGCAGAAGACAGTAAGCAAACAATACCAAACTGAAAAAGATTATGCCAGTGCAAGGAAAAGACCACAACTGCTATAGAAAATGAAAACTAGAGTTAATAGCATAGAGTATTTCTGTTTATAACAAAATATTAAAATATAAATCATATTTTACCATATGTAAGTTTGACTAAAAATTTAAGTACTTTTTTATATTTATGGAACAAAGTAAAGAGAGAAAGAGGGGAAAACCAAACGTCAAACTCAACCAAAGGGTATGTGGATAAGAACCTGTTATAGATATCCTAAAAAGTAGTTCATCTCATCACGAATCCATCTGTTATGGAATGATACGTCCAAGTAAAACCTGGGCATTAAAACAACAAAAATTTGAGCCATTAAAGCAACATCTACAATTTTTAACATCTATTAAGATTATAAGAATCAAAAACTTGTTTATCCAATTACCTCAAAAGAATTTTTAAGCAACAAAAATTTGATGTTCTGATCCTGTTTATGAAATAGTGCAACATATATAGAACCTTGAGTTGACATGATTATAAACTGATATTGCAGCAACAAAAAAATACAGACAATATTTAACTAACTAAAGCACTTCAAGAAGGGAAATGTCATGAGAATGGAAATAATGGCCTTGTGTTCTTGGACTTGAAGAGAGATTTGAAGGGCAGTGATTTTCCCATCAAATGATTTTGGTATTATATTTGAGTTTGATACGCACTTATACTCAAAAAAATTATTGATTAAACCATGAATAAGGATGTATCAACTTTACAATGCTGTATTCCAACGTCCCTAATAGCTTTGACATATGGGTGAAATGGTATTAGATAATAGAAAAGCAGATCATAACTTTAAAATATCTGAATTCAGTAAGTCCTATAGTCAAAGTGTTACAATTGGTGATACAAACTTACTGTTAATAGCGCATTACATCAAATGAAAAAACAATTTTGATTGTGTAGTTATATACATTATAATTCCGTAACTAAGCAACTAAGTATACATGGTCAAATATCATGTAAATGTAATAAATATACCTTATTAATTTGCACATTCCAACGACATATCAACATTTTATGTATGGGAGTACTGATGCTTGCAGATGCAAACAGAATCAGAATGCGAACCCCAAAGGAAGTAGTCAACTGCAGAGTGTTGGTTGTAACGCTGACCGGATTGTTGTCCAAACCGACTAGCAGAGTTTTGAGAAATAGGCAGCAACTGACTGTTTCCACCATGTGCATCATGTGAAGTTGAACACGCCACCTACATACACAGATACAGCTATTTACATGTGAACTAACCTTTGGTGCTGCTGGTAAAGCAGCTCTGTTTGGAAATTGAAACCATTAGCAGTGACAAATTTGTCAATACAAAATAAATTAGAAAATATTTTGACCCGGAGTTGAATTATAGTTATTCTTATTTGCTATTTTAGCTTCACCATGTTAATTTGAAATTAATATTTGATTTTAAAGTACTAGTTTGTGCTCTGGAGGAATGGACAATTTAAGTTAACTTGTGCAGTTTAGCAGTTTTTGAACTTTAAAACTTGGAGGAAAATGCACATCCTCAATTTGAGGATTCATAATTTGGTGCAGCATGATGATAAACTTAAATAAACTTAAATAGCGAAAACAAGACAAATGTCCATGATGATAAACTTAAATGATAATAAACTTAAATTGAGGATGGATATGAAGTTATTTACCTCATGTCCACCCTCAATTTAACATCATGTGGCTCTATTTTGGATCTTACATCTTATTGAAGAGCATGATTACCGATTTTATTTAAGCCGTCTATCACTCATAGATTAAAACTATCCACGTTTACTGCTGTATAATTTGCTATAAAAATTAGAATGACACTTCATTTGTTAGCAGGCATTCAGGAAGTAGCAAACATAACCACAAACACTACCATTGTGAATCAGGATAGACAATGTAGGAAGTAAGTGTGAACATTTCAACTTATCAGCTACTTAAGTTTTCATTTTAGTTCATTATTTTTCTGTTATTTCATTGCATTGTACATAAACCATGTCTGCTTATGCTTTTGATTTGAAGCTACGTATTACTAAACTACTTTCCATTACTAAGTTTAAGTCCTATCTACAATATTATGTTCTTGCTGACTGATTCCTACCTTGGTTCCTCTTATTTTAAGACTGTTTCATGCTCTTCTACTATAATGCACGTTTGAAAGTAAATATATGTAAGGTTTATATGAATGGAATTCAACTGTTGAGTTTCTATATATGTTTAATTCCTGTGTATACGTACTAGACTCATTAATCAAATATAACTTTGAGTCTATAGCATGAAGAAAACGACCAATTTATGTAACTATATCCATTCATATACTGATGATAAATGATTCTTTCTATGTTTTGATAAAATAATCAACTTTTAATTCAAAGCTAGTCATCCAATCTTAGATACCTATGTGTGAAGCACGGGTCTCATACTAGTATGTGTGTGTGTATAAACACATACACATATACATATCTTTGTGTGTGCGTTATGCAAGGAATCATGAAGATTAGCGTAGGTAGATATTGAAACTGAATTATACTATGAAAAGGGATTGAAAGCTGCAACAACATTTCATGGACATGGGAAGAAACTAATGACAGAAGAACCAAATTGAAAAAGTGAGATTAAATAAAATAGTGTTCATTTAATATACGTATGTGTGTATGTGTTAATATAATAACTTTCAGTAAGGGTAAAATTTCATACTCGATTCCTAATATATGTGGATGCACAACTAGCAATTTACAGATTTCTACAAAAAATTAATAAAAAAGATCTAGAATCCAGAGTTACGATTTTATAAAGGCAATTGCAGTATGCAGCAGCTTTTGGAAGCTCCATTATAAGGATAATGGATGCAAGGAAGCAATCAATTCAAATTCAAATACTGACAACCATATAACCCTGACATAGAAATTTGCAAATATATGCATGTTTTAAATTTTGTTGACAAATATAAGAGATAAAGCATGTTGCTTGTGAATTGAATGGTTAAGCAAAAAGGTGCAAACATGTTTTTATTGAAAAACATGATAAATAATAAGTGGCATATAAAATTTTGCTAAATGAAAGATGACAACTATCCTTTTATTTTTTTTAAGGTTCTTCATTAAGAAGCTGACAATAAAAATACGAACAGGAAGCAAAGCATTTACCCATCTGTTTTGGTCACTTCTTGTCCATGAAAGGAGGTTTGGGAAGCAACATTGTTACCTAAAAATACAAAGAGTAAAATATACTGAATTAAAGCAACAATGAAATAAGCAAACAATGCAAAAAAATATAGTTGATGTTTCAAGATTGTATAATCAAACAGTTAAAATACTTATTCCAGCAACAACTGTTTTTTTGTCAATAAAAATCCAAGGACAGCTAATATGGATTTCATAGTGCAAAGCATTGGGTTAAAATCTAGAAGAACTGAAGTCCACATAATACAGAACTTTTGAACTTACCCTTATGTCCAAACTACCAAAGTATACCAAGTATTCATTTTATATGAAAGAAATACGTACCGTGTTGAAAACAAAGAGCAACTATTTTGGCAAGGAATCCAGCATCAGAGATGTTTCATATTAAGAAATTATTAATTAAAAAATAAGGGAACAATTAGCATGTCATTTAATTAGCTTAATCAAACACTTATTTGCAGGTATGTTAGATGAACAATTTTCCAACTAATATTTACAAGATGTTAATTAAGAAAGAAAAAAATGATTACCAAAATTCGATAATTATTACCCAATTATGAACAAGGAACAGTTAGCATTTCATTTGATAATTCAATCAAACATTTATCTACTGAATTTTTATATAATCTGATCATTTCAAATGATACTTACATGACACTGGTATAATACATTTCTTGTCAATAGTAATATCATTTCTTTTTAGTAATTACTAGAGTATAATCTCAAATGTTTCAATAGTAATGCAAATACTTCACAGGCTGCTTATGTAACGATTTAGTGATTATTAAGGCTATGTATTTAAGAAATTTCATTATTTTGTATCATAAGTATACCTCAATGAGACTGGGAACTCCAAGTAATAATACTTCAATTTAACATGAGGTCGATAGGTCATATGACTATAAAAAGATCAAGACTGTACTATTTGATTAGTGAATTCAGTTCATCAGCCTATGCTAATATTGATTAGTGACTTGGTGAAAAAAATGCTATTAGTGAACTCAGTTTATAGACCATTTTGATGTTTGCCTCATTTTGTAATTTGCTTGGGTTGGATAAATTGGACAAAAAATATTAAATATAGTAAAAGTCTAAAAAGGTTATTATACTGATGGTGATTTTTCAAATATCAATTGTATTATTGAGATAAAAACTCAGATTTTGTAGCCTGTATAGGAAGACAACATCTTGTGTTTCATCCATGATCCTTAACTATGAACCATGGTCTCAAGTTTTTGTTATAAAATTCTTGATTAAACTGTTACAAAATAATAAACACAAAAATGATTCAATAAAATTGTCTCTAGCTCAGATATTACACACTGAGTTAAGACATGTTTTTGTTTCAAACTACATATGATTTAGTTTTGTGTATGATATTCTAACTCTAATGTCCGATGTATACTTCAACTGATGTCATATGGTAACCAGAACAAGCAATATTTCAAATTATATACTCTTTAAAAAAACATTTCCTATCAACAAGATCAATATCCAATCGTCTTAATCAATTCATAGCGAAAACAAATTTAATAGTCTAAGCCAGTTCATTAGAAGAAGATTAGGAAACTCACCATTACCGAAAACTAACGATATTCATCCAGGAATAATTCTTCTCATACCACACTAATATGAACATCAACATTCATCATTCCTTAACTCAGAAGAAAAAATAGTATCGAACATTCAAATGAAATTGGACTGAGTAGTTAAATAACACAGGCTATAATCAACACGTGCAAAATCAACAACCAAACTGGTGAGCAGTGAATCTTTTAAGCCACACAGCAGTTTCAATAATAATGGTTTAAGAATTTTTCATTTTGTAAATTTTAAGTTCCAACCTACTTCAAAGCTTATAGAAGTATAAATTTAAGAGGAACCGGACTTCATTCAGTAATCAGCATAGGACTTAACAAAAATGTATATTAAAACTAGTTCAACTTACCTGAAAACTAGGGTTAAGAAAAAATGCTCACCAGTTCCACCAAGTTTAGGGCAATCAATTCCAACTCGATGCTGATAGAAGAGCCGGCGACAGAGACGCTCAATCAAAATCGACACGGAAGATGAACGATGCCGCAATCTGGTGGTAGGAGAATTGAAATTGAAATTGAAATGGGCAGTTGGAAAAATGAAAAACGATGGAGAGGGAAATGAATTATGGAGAGACGAGGGAAAATGAATTTTCTCTGGAAGTAAATACGTGAGTGGCGGCAAACCAAAATAAACAGAGCGACACTATTTTCAGCGTTTAACCTCACCAATGGCTCTCTCACAAACATTTACAACAGCATTCAAGATTTAAACGCTGATAATAAATGCTGTCAAAACAAACTTTTGTTGTAGTGATCGCAGCATTTGAGACTCACTTTTGGAGCTTGGAGCTTTGCTTGAAGATCTATCTTTTATCTATTTAGCTTTTCTGTTATTTCTGTTATTTCCAGTTGTTTATGTTCAGACTTGTCATTTGCTTTTATATTGAGACTTCTATGTATTGGATTTCTATTGTATTTTGCTTTATACTCTGATGTTTTGTAGTAGCTTCATGAACTACTATTTATCTATTTCCACTGCTTATTGTTTCATTACTCTACATCTGCGATTTTGTGAATAATTTATTTACTATATATGCTAAGTTTTGCCAAATATAAATTAACAATTTGTTGTTTTGAGCAACTCAAGACTGACATGTGTGGATTATTGTCGATTTGAATAGTTCGAAATGACGGGTCATTACAGTGGGAAGCCTTTTCTAGGGATTGAGGATGCAATAGAATTGGAGTACTGGCTGTTACATAATGAATGAACTTTTGCTAATTTGGTCTGAATGATGAGTAAAAATGGAGGTTGGCTTCGATATAGTTGCAAGGAGTTGCTTTGTTCTAGTGGAATGGGGCAACCGTAAGGGTACCAGAGGAGGAATTGACTTGGATGGAATTTTGAAGGAGATTCAAGAAAAGGTTTTTTCTAAAGTAGCCAAGTCAGCGTTGCTCAGGAAATTTATGGAGTTGGAGTAGGGGAAATATCGGTGTTGGAATACTCTGCTAAGTTTAATAAAACTATCCAGATGTGGATATGCCATTATTGTTACTATTGTCAAGAGGAAAGAGAAGTTTATATGGGGGTTGAGACTAGAGATTGCTGGAGCAACTATGCGACATCTTATAAATCCATCGAATGTAAGGGTGAAAATGGATATCAAGAATAAGGAAATGCTTTCAACATTTGGGAATAAGAAGTCAGTGGAGGCTCAAGGTTCCTATAATAAGAAAAGGAAGTTATTTAAGAAAAAGTGAGCTCAAAAGGGTGGAGCTGCCAAAAAAGGAAAAACAGATATTATTTTCCAGAAGTGGGACAAGAAGGGGCATTATGCTAATGTGTGTCAATCAGGTGATGGAAAGATGGTTGTGGTAAAGCAGAATGTGAAATGCTCTAAATGCGACCAAGTGGGGCATTATAAGAACAAATGTCCTAAAGCGGCCAATACTAATAAAGGAAAGGTGTTTGCTTTGGAGCCATATGCACCAGGACCTGTTAGAATCTTGTATTTTGATGTTTTGATCATGATAATTGTATAAGTATATATTATGCGAACTAACCATATTTGCAGGAGAAGATGCTATTCTACTTAAAAGTTGATTGCAGACCAGAATTCAGATAGAAGTTTCAATATTGTTTATGCTTTGTCTATAATCTAGCCTAGCAGTTGATTTATGTTAAAATCTCTCCAAGGTGGTATATGCACACATACGCACTTAAAAAACAATATCAAGTCATGTTACACATGCCAAGTATTTTACTACAAGTCC
Organism: Allium cepa; assembly: GCA_030765085.1. Classification (NCBI taxonomy): domain Eukaryota; kingdom Viridiplantae; phylum Streptophyta; class Magnoliopsida; order Asparagales; family Amaryllidaceae; genus Allium; species Allium cepa. Next base: position 950,338,059 of record CM060941.1, on the reverse strand, counting down.
ACACACAATTTTTTTTCAAAGAACTTCAATATGGAAGAAAGTATGGTATTAAGCCGATTGAAATAGGCAGTTTAGTCGTCTGAATATCTTTGCACATGCATAGTTTATATGAATGCTCAATCAACTGAACAACCTATTTCAATTGGTCGAGTTGAATTTTTTTTGTATATATCCCTTTCTGTTTCAAATTTTTTAAATTTCAGTAGAGTGAATTCTTTTGTTCAGTCGACTGAAATGGCATAACGGTTATTTTCTAAACAGTCACTTTCATTTATCGAACAGAAACAACCCTTGATTCAAGAGTTGTTTCCGTATCCTTTGATCATTACTTTTCACGATAAGTTGCAACACTTAAACACTACATATAGCCTTCAATTCATTTGTTTTAATCACTTAATTTCTGATTCTATTCTCTTAAACATATTGTATAAACATTCTTCCATTTGCATCCAAATTTCTGTTCTAATCACTTGCACATTTAAGCACAAATTCATTTGTGATTAGATTAACTTCCTATCTTCACAAACTACACTATATACCACAAAGGGGAAGATTATAGGAAAGGTGTACGTTATTGACTTATCAATGCTACTCAAGAGCATACTTAGTCAGAAGCAATTTTACTATTGTATCATCCTGTTTGGTTGCTCAAACGGTTGAAGTCCTATTTTGTTGCTTAAGCCATAGAAGTCCTATTCGGTTGCTCAAACGGTGTAATACATGTTCCCCCGTGTTAAGTGAGGCTTGACAGTTAAATTCCACAAGTAGTCTAGGACTGGACGTAGAACACGACATTTGAACCAGTATAAAAAATCCCCGGTGTCATTTTCATTACTATTTACTGTTATATTTATAATCCGCGCTTGTAGATAACTTAGATAATATTCCATATTATGATCCTTAGTAACTTTCACTTGGTACTAGAGTAGGTCATCATATAACCATAACATAGTTATTTGATACTCGGTTAATATGGAAAATAACACTAACATAAGTTTTATTGAAGGTCAATCCACTACATGACCACCACTATTAATGGTTTAAATTACAACTATTGGTCAACTTGGATGAATATTTATATGAAAGCAAATGGATATGAAACTTGAACTATCACTTAGAATGAATACACCATACCTACCGCACCATATGCACAATGGTCAAACACATAAAAATTAGATGCTACTTCAAATGCAAAGGCCATGAATATGTGATTTTATGCCTTAGATAAAATTGAATTTAATAGAGTTAGTATGTGTAATACTGCTTATGAAATCTAGCGAACTCTTAAAGTTACATATGAAGGAACAAACAGAGGGATACAAAGCAAAATTTCTATGTTTAAAAATCAGTTCCAAAATTTTAGAATGAGACCAGATGAAACTATAAATGACATGTCATCTAGATTCCAAGACATATATCATTCACTGTTAGCATTAGGAGAAAAATATTCTGATATTGATATTGTCTCAAAAATTCTATACTCTTTAACAGATGAATGGGAACGAAAAGTCTTAGCTATTAAAGAAGCTAATAACATTTCTACCATCAAACCTGAAGAGTTAATAGGAAATCTCATGTCATATGAAGTTAATTTGCAGGCAAAACAAGAACAAGCCCAAAATAGAAAGAATATAGCTTTTCAGCCTGAACAAGAGGGCTCAGATGAAGATGAATATGACATGCCATTTATAGCAAAGAATTTCAAGAAGTTTTTGAAATTTAGAAAGAACAAGGAATTCGGTAACAACAGGAGAGACAATTCTAATAAACTACCAACCTCAAATTTTGAATGTTATGAATATCATAAGAAGGGTCACATCAAGAAGGACTGTCCTAATTGAAAGAAAGACAGATACAGGAATAAAAAGGACAAGTATAAGAATAAGCAAGCATTCTCTATTACATGGGATGATTTAGAATCATCTTCATCACCAGACAGTGACACTGACAGCGATTACGAACAAGCCAGTGTCTACTTTATGGCTTCAACTAAAGATGTATGTGATCTTACCTTTGATGATTTAATAGAAATAAATTTAGAGCTATTGGATAAACTAAAATAAGTTAAAAGAAAGTATAAAGATGCTCTAGAACAATTAAACAGAAACGAAATAGAAGTTGATATGCAAAGAGGTGAAAAGAAAATCTTGGAAGAAGAGCTTGTTAAAACACAAGAATCTTTGTCTAACGTTTCTTCTCAACTCACTATGGTACCAAATGAAATAGAAGCGCAAAAAGAAAAGAATATGACATTAGCTTCAGAAAATCATGATTTAAAATCAAATGTCAAAATTCTTGAATTGAAAAATACCAGTGTCGAAACTAAGTTAGAGAATATCATTAAAATTGTATCTAATTTTAATAAAGGAAGAGAATCTTTCTAAAATTATTAGTGATTCTAGAACTACTTTGAATAAAAAGGAGTTAGGATACACAAATTCTTCAAAAACTAATTCAAAGAAGAATAACTCATATAAAAATTTCAATTTACATAAAATTTTTGTAAAAGCAAAACCAAAACCAAAACCAATGAATATCACTCAAAAGAAAGAAATTAGCAACAAAAATATTATAAATATTTGGGTACCAAAAACTAAAAATAATTAAATCATAAATAATTATACTAAATCTTTTATAAATTCAGTTCATAAAAATGAAGATTTTACTTATAAAAGGAATTCTAAACCCTCTTGGGTTTGGCATCCTAGGATCTAACACTTAGGACTCTACTAAAAGGTGGATACCAATGTCATTTCTATATTTTTTGCAGGTACCAACAAAGAAAATGAGGAAAGTGGATACTTGACAGTGGTTGCTCAAAACATGTGACAGGAAACAAAGATATGTTGACTAACATTATCTACTTAGATGGAAGATCTGTCACATTTGGATATAATTCCACAGGCTAAATCATTGGCAAAGGCAATATGAGCAGTGACGGTAAATCTAACTTACCTCTCATTACAAATGTATTATGTGATAACCCACCTTTTTGGACAGTTTAAATTTTAAAAAAACCACACATGTCCAACTCAAATCATTCAAAAGGGAGGATTGTCAATGGGGTATAATAAGAAAATAAGAGGAAGAAAAAAACATAGAATCTCACAACAGAATGACAAAATATAATAATCAAATAAACAGTTCAAGAGGTCGTTTTACAATAAACATTTGATTACACTATTTTTACACCAAATCAGAGTACAATCAACAAACATACCAAAATAATACAGCAAAATAATAATAGTAAATACGGTCAACCAACTCCATCTTCATCCTCAAGGAATAATATCTTCAAACACTGAAATGCTCAGGCTAACCCGAGCGTAATGAAAACAATCAGGTCAGAGCTAAAAGTTCATATGTAAGTTAAATCAACAAGTAAATATGAGTGTAATAGCTTCAGAGACATTTACGGGATTTTACAACTCCTATCAAGTGTATAACTTGAGTGCAATAACTTAAGAGATGTTACGAGATTTTCCATCTCCTAAGAATTCATTAAACTATCTATATGTAGTAAGAAACGCTACATAAGTAGTGTCTATCAGTAAAGTAAAGTATTAAAATAGCTTAAGGCTTTACATTGATCCCCTTTAACACATTTTTAAGCATTGTCCTACCGTTTGCCTTAGTAGCATCACGATAACGTCAGTAGCCAAGGAGGCGCCATAATAAGACAACACTAAAACAAAGTCGTGGTGAACGCGTATAAGGATAAAAGTATGACCAGGCACGTGAGGCAACGCCTTCCTACTAGTTTGGATCATAGGGCTGGTGGTAACGCATCGTAGCCACGACCGACCATCACGTCCAACACCCGTAAAATCAAATCAAGGTGCACCGATCAAGCCAACATCAATATAGTAATGCGACGAGGTGTGCACATTAGGTGTAGCTAGCCCACTTGGCCTTGACAAACCGTCCTGTTTTAATCATTTCAAATTGGCACAAGTGCCGGGGTCATCCATCATCGTTCTCCTTCTTCAAATCCACCAAACACCTCCCATTCAACCACTTCATTCTGGATAACATCCACCGCATACACAACTGTTAAAGTGTTTCCAATATTGACAAAGAGTATGCCAATAAGAGGACCCGGTCTCTTTAACAACCAAACATCATTTTTCACAATGGTTGGTTCTTTTACATTTCGAAACTTATTCACATTTGATATCAAAATATCATGTTCACTTCAAAAATATCACTTCATTTCAAAATAATATTAACTCATAATATGTCATCTTCACTTGAGAATATCATTTCATATTCCAACATAGGTTATAACCTCATTTAGCCACATTTGCATTTAAATCGACGATTTAAATATAAACATTCCAACTTTGCACAGTCTGAAATTTTAGAAAATAGATGAATAGTCATAAATTGTTTAAAATAGTTTAAGTAGTTTAGAGATTTCAAACAACTTAATATAAAATGGTTTGAGTATTGAAAATGGTTTATATAGTAAATTAGTTTGGAAAATCAAGATAATTTAAGTATATAAAAAAATTGATTTTAAACATTTTAATATAAAATTATTATTTTGAAAATAACATCAAATCAAATTGTTTCTTTCCATTTCAACAAATCTGGTCCCATGTCAAAATATCAAATCAACAAAGCTCAACTTTCAATCTTTCAATTCAATTGACTCAATTTCGATTTAGTTTGAAATCCACTTGATTTCAATTTCAATTCGAATTAACTTCAATTTCCGAAACATTCATTTTTAACTTCAAATTCAATTCACAATTCAATTAAATGATTTAAATTTCTAATTCAATTCTTATTTTAAACCATTTCAATTCATATCGATCCAAGTCCAATTTTAATTTCCAGATTCAAACCCCTTAAATCAATTTAAACTTAATTGTTGAATTTACGGTTCAAACTTAAAATATAATCAATTTTCAAAATTAAAGTCATATATCGATTATAACTTCTCATTTCAATTTTTAATCCGTTAAAACAATTTGTTTTAACCAATTTTGATTGCAACATTTCAAAGATTGAATTAGAAACAATTCAATTCGTATAAATCAATAATTTATTTTCTTTAAAAAAATCCTTTAACCAAAATCCAAATTCAAGATTTTAAAACCATTTAAATTAACCAATCCGGTTTCCATATTTAATTCTCTACCCTATGGCCAAGTGAATAGTTATTTTAATTTTTAATTTCAGTGATGGATATATATATGTATATATATCATTCCAATCCAAATCAAAGTGTCATAGGTATGTATCATTTCAACCTATTTCTTAATTTATTCGAAATAAATCGAATAACAGTTTATATGTGGTCACTTAATATAGAGTGATAACAGGGATGTATAAAAATAAATAAACATCCAACATCCAAAATGTCAAAAATAGACATCCATCACAATCAACATCCAAATCAGCCAATAAATCACGACAATTAACTTGTTATCAATATCAGGTATTTAACTAGCTATTCAAATTAAATATTAATTTAAATGGCAATTTAATTCAATAAAATTCAATTTCAATTAAAATGTCAACTTAAACCATCAAATAGCAACCAATAACATTCTTATCACTTCGTAAATTAAACTCAACTAACATAAGAAGATTTAGTATTGTGTGAGTGGGTTAAATCACCCACCGTTGATTTATTAAAAATCCAATAAAAGCCCAAAATTTGAACAGTCTCCATATTCAACCAAACTAGTTCCACGTTATCTGGAATTTCGATATGAGTCCAATGAAAGAATCCATGCATCAACTGGAGTTCATATGCGGAAGGTATTTAAGTTATAAGAATACTATGAAAATGAAATATAAAAACATGTACACATATTTTAATAATAAAATAAAACAAATTAGTACTGATGTTAAGAATTTTGAAGCCTGCTCATATTTCTAAAACCTGGAGAATTAACGAAAAAAAATGACATGATGGCTCACGCATATAGGAAGGAGGCTTTAGGGAAGGGATTTGCAAACAAATGGAAAAGATTGACTTCATAAAAATAAGTTGCTCACATTTGTTTTTTTAGAAGAGAAAGTAAAATTTCAAGCAAAAGAAATAATGGCTACACGTTTTGAAAATGGAAAGTTAGAGGAAGAGATTTATGAAATAGGAAATGAATAAGAGTAAAGCATATTTAGAAATTGGAATATGAAAGGGAAGGATTCAAGAAGTTGTAAATTTGCAAAATTAAAAGAGATTAACGTGCAGGTAATTATCAAAGGATAAAAGACACGTTGGAATTTGAGAAGATATGTTTACAAGGCAAGCAAATCTCTTCGTATAAAATTTGGGCTATCTCAATTAATTTCATTAACATGCAGAAACGTTTCAAGGCAAGACTTACATGTAAATAAATAAAATTTAATGGAAAACCAAATGAGGCATGTATTTAATAAAAGAAAGCAATAAAATAAAATAAATGAGAGAAATGATTTTAATTTGAGAAGGTAGACTGCACATGGAAAGCAAAACTCTGATATACTCAAAATTAAAAACGTTTATTTTAACATATTTTATTACCCCAATACACTCAAATTTACACCTTTATATATATTTATTTAATACACAGTAAATAAAATTAACCACTGTAATTAACGTAATTGGGACCGCTGCTACACACAATAAAAGATGAACTGGGATTCCACATTCAAATTTGGAATGAAATAAATTTCCTATGTGTACATGCTAATTATTCCAAATCAAAATTTTAACCTAACCTTCAAGTTGTTTTCTCGCCATTTTTTATAAATTAAATTCAATTTTTTTTTGAATATTTAAATAAATCGAGTATTCCAACTAGAAATGTGCAACAAAATTCAATTTTAGTGAAATTAAACTTATATTCACAGCTGGAACATTCACATTATTTGATAAAAATGTTCTTTTCATTAAAGCGAACTTTCCATTTGTTTTCATAAAACGTAAGTTACGATTAATTACACCTATTAATTTACAATTTAATGTTCTCTCTCTTATTAATTGAAATTATTCAATTAAATTTCAATCGATTACAAAAGTGAATATCAAAATAGATTAAATAAATATAAAGAGAAATAGACTATTATTTCTTATCTAATAGCAATTTAAACATATGCATACATTATTGAATACAAACAGGAGTTATACATTTCTTACTAAATAATAGTTTCTCATCCCTATAATTAATCTATAAGCTAAAACCCATTTCAAACAAATAAACATATGTTTACTCCTTTACTAAACTTATTCATTTTATTCTTTATTAAATTAACACTTGTTCATAATAATTGATTTCTTATTCATATAATAAAACTTTCACCTACCAAACATTTTGAATAAATAACATATGATTTCATCTTTAATAAATGAACATTTATTATTCTTTATTATTCCAATCAATTGAAAATTTACATTCAGCCGGTCATTTATTTCATTCAAACCAATGTCATTAAAATACTGATTAACATATATTATCATTCTTACCTTAGTGCAAAACATATCTCATTAATAGAAATTTAAACTAAGTTCATACCTTATATTATAATTTAATTTGTATCAATACGATCTTAAATTTTTTTTCTAACAAATTTATTCAAAAACCTTATTTAATTTAATATTTTTAATTATAAAAAATACAGGTCGTTGCAATCTCCCCCACTCAAAACATTTTATCCCCGAAAAGGAACAAGAAGGAATTAAAAAATTTGGTATACTTATTCAAAATAGTCAATTTATAACAACTTAACTTACATATTTAAGTTTAACAAAAATTTGAAAATAACTCAACTTCTACAAAATAATTCTATGTCCTAAATTCACGAAAAATTTCGGTAGAATCTTCTTTGTGCGGATAGGTTCGAAAAAATAATAATATCAATAATTACAATATATATATATATATCATATTTAAATAATAAACGTCCCAAACCATGGGAAAAACTATAAAATATCATTTCAGAAACTGTAGTCCGAAAAGGTACATATTTGTCGGGCATACAGACTTTATGTATGAAACCAAAAGCAACTGCCATTGTTTCCATAAACCTGTATTTTACTTACATAATCTAAAAGAGTTAAAATTATGTAAAAGAGTAATATTTTAGTTGTTTCAATTAATAACACAAGCAACATACAATATATAACAATCATATGCAAACAAAAGAAGTACGACCATCACATGCAACAAAAGAATCAATTACATATTCATAGCAACCAACAAACCAATGGTTTGTCCAGGTTTAGAACTTTTCATCGTACAAGGATAATAAATAGACTACCAAGCGCTCCTTACGCTCAACAGCCTTAGATAATTACTTAATAGATTATTTATACAACCTCAAACAAATTGAACTATCATTTCCCAACATCCCATAAGCCAAGCAATAAAGAATTTTAAATATTATTTAAGTTCATTATATTGGTTTCTTTTCACATCATTACTTTCCATTTATTTTCATTCACACATATAAGGCCATTTTTATTAATTTACATTCATTACTTACATAATTTATTTCTAGTAATCATCAATGAATCCATTATTAAAGTATTACATATGTTTCTATTCATATTTATTTACCTATATAACTTGATCTCAATTTAATATTAATATTTATTAATGAAACATTACATACTTAAGTTTCTCTGCTTTTTAATTCACATTTATCCTTTCTTATATAGTATCATTTAATATTAAATACATTTATGAATCATTTTGTTACTTATGCTTTCACTTATATAATATTCTATTATATATTCATATTTAACATTTCAACGCTTTTTTTTAATTTATGGTAAGTATAATATATGTTTTTAGAATGTAATTGAGTATTATACAAATTTATCTTATTCACTTTTGTTAACAAAATTGTTCAGTAGTTTACATCTTCTTAATTTTCATTATCTTTTAATTTACAAGTGACAAATTTTCAATTTTGTTTATAGTTTCATTAACACTTAGCTTCTAATTTCTTATTTCTCATTTTAGAAGTTTCCAACTATTAAAATTTCACTCTATTTCTACCACTGAAAATCATTAATTAACAGGAACTTAAGAATTCAAATACCGTTTCATTTCAAATCATTTTGAAATAATATATATACTTATATCTTTTATATATATCAAATCATATATAAAAAATTTAAATCAAAATCTGTTTGTCGAACCAAATGCGTAGCAAAGCTATTACAGCGGTCTACCCACTTTGAGACTCGAAAATGAAAATTTTTCTTTTAAAAAAATTAAAAAAATTATTTTAAATCCCATTGAAAATATTTCTACCCGAAAATACTTTCAAATAATACTAATATTATTTTTTTGTCAAAAATTTTGAAAACCAATTTCAAAACATCAGCATTTATGTTGTCAAATTTCTATTTAAATTCATTTATTTCTAAATCATAATTAATATCATATTTATAAAATTGTGTTTCCTATAACATACAATAGTCAATAATTCTAAGAACCTTGACTAGCAAAATAATAAATGATAATAATTGAATATTATCATTTCTTGACAAACAACACACCAAAAATAACTATATCATTAAAATTTATTCCTTATATACAAAATATAATATTAGGTAAAATTATTTCATTTACATATTCAAAAACAGTATTGTGTCGGTCTGCCCTATCCAAGTGTTTCGAAATCCCTATGATGCCATAGCGCCCTATGTACCAATCGAAAATCATAAATACTCAAAAGAACAAATTAACACAATACAAAACATTTTATAACACTAACATATACGCTATATATACACTCAGACTCATTCTAGGATGTTACTAACTCTATCTCTAATGAGTTTGACCTCCAACTGGCTAAGATATCACTAAACTAAAGCTCCGATACCAACTGTGACGACCCACCTTTTTGGATAGTTTAAATCGACAATAAACCACATATGTCCAACTCAAACCATTTAAATGGGAGAATTGTCAATGGGGGTATAATAAGAAAATAAGAGGAAGAAGAAAAAACAAAACACATAATTTCATAGTGGAATGATAAAATATAATAGCCAAATAAACAGTTCATGAAGCCGTGTTACAATATACATTTGATTACACAATTTTTATAGAAAATCAGAGTACAATCAACAACAAACATACCAAAATAATGCTGAGGAATAATAATAGTAAATACGGTCATGCAACTTTATCTTCATCTTCAACGAATAATATCTTCAAATACAGAAATGCTCGGGCTAACCCGAGCGTATGAAAAGACAAAACATTCGGGTCAAAACTAAAAGTTCTTATGTAAGTTAAATCAACAAGTAAATATGAGTGTAATAGCTTTAGAGATGTTTATGAGATTTTACATTTCCTATCCAGTGTTAACATGAGTGCAATAACTTAAGAGACGTTAAGGGATTTTCCATCTCATAAGGATCCACTAAACCATATATATGTAGTAAAATATGCTACATATGCAGTGTCTATTAGTAAAGTAAAGTATTAAAATAGCATTAAGGCTTTACATTAACCCCCTTAACACATTTTTAAGCATTGTCCAACAGTTTACCTTAGTAGCATCACTAGCAACATGGTAGCCAGGGAGGCGCCGTGATAAGAAAACACTAAAACAAACTCGTAGTGGGTTGCGTATAAGGATAAAAGTATGACAAGGCACGTAAGATAATGCCAAAGATATGATACTACCAGTTTGGATCACAGGGATGGTGGTAAAGCATCGTAGCCACGACCGCCCACGATGTCCAACACCTCTAAAATCAAAACAAGGTGCACTGATCAAGCCAACATCAATATACTAATACGAAGAGGTGTGTAGGCTAGGGGAAGCTAGACCACTTGGACCCTGACAAGTCATCCTGTTTTAGTCATCTCAAATTGACACAAGTGCCGAGGTCATCCATCATCATTCTCTTTCTTCAAATCCAGTAAACGCCTCTAATTCATCCACTTCATTCTGGATAACATCCACCGCGTACACAGTTGTAGAAGTGGTCACTATAGGAAAAACCATTTATAGTTGCAAAAATTGGTGCTGTTTCTTTCTAAATGCAACCAAAAAGTATTTCCCTAAAAAATATAAATGCGGCAAAAAAAATTTCACGTTCCCGCTTTGCACCCGCGTAAACTAAAAAATATTTCATGAATTTTTTTGATTTACTGTCACGTTTCCATTTGGAATTTCTTCCGCTTTAGATTTCCCCTTTCACTCTTTTATTCTCAATTTTCACCCGCTTCTCAAACCCTAGTTCTTTTACCAATCACTCTCAAATGCTAAATTAAAATGTGGCCATGGTGTCAGATCCCTCTTCGAGCACGCGATCGAAGCACAGCTCATCGCCAGCAGTCAGATCCCTCCTTCGAAGCCTTCATCCATAAGTTACCCTTTTGCATATTTCGCCTCCCATCTCTTAATGATTCGGGTAATTTTCGATCCTTTTTGATCCAGTTTTTTATATTTTCAAACCTATTACAAATTTAACTGCTTAATTTGTCTGATTTGCATACGTCTTCGTTCTCTACTTCAACATCTTAATCTTCGGAACCGACGTTGTTGCTTCATTGCTTTTCACCATCCTCATTTCAGGTATCATTATCCTTCACTTATATATTTTTTATTGTTATCTTATCCATACCTTAGGATCTAATGATGATTTAGGCTGGTTTAAGATGTAAAGTGCTTTTTTTTATGATTATTTGAGATTTGAACGTAATGTTATGATTTGTTAGATGATTCGATCTGAATAAAGAAATGTTGATCTAATTAAAGAAATGCACCGCACGTTGCTATTTTGCAGAAATACCATCATGTCTTCGTGCACTTTCAAGCCATATCATGAGAATTTAGAAACTGATTGTGTTCTACCCATGTCATGAGAACCAAATATGTTCTGGAAAATGCTGAATTGTTGAGTATAATGATTTTTGGAAATGGACATGCCCCCATATTCAATTAAAAATGTAATGTGTACCATATCAATTATTTGAGACAATAATTACCATTGAATTTTTTAATTTACACGGGTCTTCGCACACTTTCGAGCCTACTAAGTTTTATCAATGGTTACTTAATTTTAGCAATTTAGATGAGATACTCATCTTAGCAAGATAATTATATTTATTCCTTATCAAGATGTCTCAAACCTAAAAAAATCTTGATTTCTGCTTATATGGACATGCCTATGGAAATGCTATAGCTTTGGATTTTTCAACTGTTAGTAGCTGCCCTACATAACTGAAAGCAAGGACTTTCTTAATATATCAAAAAGGAAAGCAAAAGAAACTCTAGATGAATTATCAAGGTGTCTTTCTTTGATCAGTGCTTTTGCTTATAATTGTTTTCTTCACATGTATAATATTAAATTTAGGCAAGTCTAATTTTAAAAAAGTTGGTAGATGAAATTTAAGGATATAATGAAACGCGTGTAATTATTTATATGCATAACATGACTTAATTTTTTGAATACATAATTATTTAGTATGTAATTAATTTGTTAAAAGTTGGCAGCCATTCCTTGTAATAATTATTTTAGAGCAGGAATTTGACCGACAACTAGTACTGTTATTGATAAATGAAACGTTTCGTCTTTGGTATGCTTTTTAATATTAGAGATGACATTTATTGTTTGATTTTTGAGATAATTGCTGCTTCAAAATTATGTGAAGATCAAGCAGATCTGTCAAATGAGAGCATTTTAAAATTATTTAAAACCATGAATACTGCATAAGTACCTCATTATCAGGTTTTAATATTTTATGCACTCCCAATAGGAGATGTTTGGCATTAATGGCACGGAAAAAAGATGGGGTTCATAGATGCCTGGTTAGGAAAAAGATTACTTCAAGTTGCATGATTCTATTTTGACCATGACTTAAATTTTTTGATCTTTTCACACTCAAGAGATCCTTACCAAATAAACCTAGACTGAGCACACATTATGTCATTAATAGTCCTAAACATACTGAACTCAACTTATGATGATGGTTGACTCTTGTAGCGTCAAATGTTATCTTTTGTATAATCATCTTCCTTGACGACCATGTTGCAATGAATGTACATTTTACTTTAGTCCTTGCATTCTGTCAACTATATATGCACTGAAATTTGTAAAAGGATCTGAAAGAAAGAAATGATCATTAATTCATTAAGGTGATCTTTTGTGTCATCAATTCCTAATTTAGAAAGTTACTTCCTCGTTGATGTTTATTTTATCGATCTAAATATTTGTTTAGCAGTAGTCTTGCTTGCAATAGTTAGATTATATATACACACACTAATAAGAAATAGTTACCTTTGTGTATGCATTAATGACACTTCAACCTTCAGCAAAATAAAAATCAAGAAAAGACAGCCTCACAAAATATGCCAACAAAACACTGATTAGAGATTCTAGAGCATTTCAAATAGAATGCAATAGAAAGAGTCAGACACCATCTAATCTAAAACCACCCTGAAAACATATAAGAGTTTCAACCTATTTTAGGAAAACAGTATTTGAACATCATGTTTGAACATCATGTTTCATGCTAAGTCTGTTTTTGGACTTGTGTTTGAACATCATGTTTCATGCTGAGTCGCTTATTATGAACTGTATTTTCTTTTTTATAATTTATTTTGATTGATTGGTATACCTATATATTGGTTTGTTAAAATAGGATTTCTGACTTAATCGAGACTATTGATCTAGAAAATCTATTGATAAATGCATGCATAACTATGCATTCTGTCGAGGCAAGAAAGGAGAGTAGAGGTCCTAGAGGAGCATATGCCATGAAGACTTTACAGTTAGATTGATTTCACAAATATAGGCTCATTCCTTATAGTTATGTCTAATTTCTTAGTGATGTGATCTTTTTTTTTCTTCAGAAAAGGGATGATGGAAACTGGATGTAACATACAGTGAGGTCAGTATTATTTTTTGTTCAATTTTAGTGCTTCATTACACTTGCATCAAATGATGTATACCGATAGAGATTATGATAGTAGATTGATCACAGAAGATTATAGGTGACACCTCAGTTATTTTTTTTCTATTCAAAATTGGAATAAGAGATGTTATTCAGTTGTGAGTGTACAGTGTAAGGGCAGATTCAATTTGTTGTCTGATGTTGTATGGGGGATTACTGATTTGGGTTATGTTGTCATTCATGGAACCATTGATGCTTGAAATGATCAAGCAAATTTGGTACTTACTTTTATCTTTCATTTTTTTGTTCTGTAATTTGGGTATTTCTAATATTTTCTTGTGTTGTGCTCTTTTCTTTCTTTCTATCAGGACTTCTATATGAAGCATTTGGATGGAAACCCAATTAGTTCAGAGGCAGAGAGTGGTTTAGCTTTTACAAGTAGCTATTGAGAGAAGAGCAACAGAGAGGTATGTTTTAAAACTATTTCTTCTCAATTGTTTTTTCCTTAGATGCTCCTTAATGCTTTACTTAAACTGACATTTACAACTCTATCTGCAATAATATTATACTTGTTTCAGTTTATTTGACTAAAATAAGTATGATTTTATTATATAACTTTAGTTTCGTTAAGTTTCGTTAAATTCAGTTTATAAATAATGTATGGTTTCATTCATTAAGTTAACACGTAAGTGTTTGCAAGTAGCTATTGAGAGAAGAGCAATAGAGGTCAGTTTCGTTCATTAAGTTTATGTCATAAATGCATAGGATGTATGGTTTTGTGTGTAGGTAGATGGTTAATTGAAACTGCAGTTTTTGGTTTTGAAGTGGATGGACAGTTTTTGGTTTTGAAGTGGATGGGAAGAGGCATATTTGTTTGAAGTATTATAGTCTAAGGACTTCTATATTTGTCCATTTTTGATCTCTGATACCTTCACCTCACAAATATTTAGTAACATGATTATTATTGTTTATAGGTAGATAAACGTTTGTGAAGAATTCAAGCAGCAACACTGGTTTTGGTATGGTAGTGTAGTTATGCTGATTAAAATTGTTATGAAACTATTATGAAACTATTATGTATGGTAGCAGCACTACTTTACCTATATGTACTATTATGAAACTGTTTATGGTAGTTTGGTTGTGTAAACGTATGTTTAACCTTTTGTCTTGACATTAATGTTATGATATAGTGGTGATTATGTAATTGCTTTTGTTTGTGTTATTGTGGTTCATTGAATGTGTTATTTTTGAATGTGTATGTGTTTATATATTACGTTATTGCATAAGTTTTGAAGTACTTGAATTGGAGGCGAAATCAGATGTAGTCGTGAAACAGCAGGCAATAAAATCGAAACATACGGTGGCGTTCAACAAACGCTGCAAAAAACAATAATAAGTGCAACAAAAAATAAGATAGTAAAGGGCACCTTTTCGGTGGCGTTTCTTAAACGCTGTAAAAAAGATCTTTAGTAACGTTAAAAAAACGCTGCCAAAAATTCATTTATAGTGGCGTTAAAATAAATGCAACAAAAAATCATGGATTTTTAGTCGCATGTTTTCTAGCGGCGTTTATCAAAACGCCACCAAAACTTTTTGTAGCGTTTTTTGAGCGCCATTAAAAATCAAATTTCTTGTAGTGGGTTCCAATATTGATAAAGTATGCCAATAAGAGGACCCGATCTCTTTAACAACTAAACGTCATTTTTCACACCGGATGCATCTTTTACATTTCGAAACTAATTCACATTCGATATCAAAATATTATATTCACTTCAAAAATATCACTTCATTTCAAAATACCATATTTACTCATAATATATCACCTTCACTTGAAAATATCATTTCAAATTACAACTTAGGTTATAACATCATTTGGCCACATTCGCATTTAAATCAACGATTTAAATATAAAAATTCCAACTTTATACAGTTTGAAATTTTAGAAAATAATTGAATAGTTATAAATTGTTTAAAATAGTTTAAGTAGTTTAGATATTTCAAACAGTTTAATATAAAATCGTTTGAATATTGAAAATGGTTTATATAGTAAATTAGTTATATAAAAAATAGATTTTAAACAGTTTAATATAAAATGATTTATTTTGAAAATAACATCAAATCAAACTGTTTCTTTCCATTTCAATAAATCTGGACCAATGTCAAAATATCAAACCAACAAAGCTCAATTTTCAATCTTTTAATTCAATTAACTCAATTTTGATTTAGTTTCAAATCCATTTGATTTCAATTTCAATTCGAATTAACTTCAATTTCCGAAACATTCATTTTTAACTTCAAATTCGATTCATAATTCAATTTAATGATTTAAAATTCCAATTCAATTCTTATTTTAAACCATTTCAATACTTATCGATTTCAAGTCCAATTTCAATTTACTGATTCAAACCCTTTAAATCAATTTAAACTTCATTGTTCAATTAAAGCTCAATCTTAAAATATAATCAATTTTCAAAATTAAAGTTATACATCGATTATAACTTCATATTTCAGTTTTTTTATTCGTTAAAACAATTTCTTTTAACCAATTCTAATTCCAACATTTCAAAGCTTGAATGAGAAACAATTCTATTCATATAAATCCATAATTTATTTTCTTTAAAACAAAATCCTTTAACCAAAATCCAAATTCAAGACTTTATAACCATTTAATTTAATTAATCTAGTGTCCGTACATAATTTTCTACCCTATGGCCAAGTGAATAGTTATTTCAATATTTAATTTCAGGGATGAAATATATATCATTTCAATCCAATTCAAAGTGTCATAGGTATATATCATTTCAATCTATTTCTTAATTTATTCAAAATAATTCAAATAATAGTTATATGTTGTCACTCAATATACAGAGTGTGATAACAGGGATATATAAAAATAAATAAACATCCAATCATCCAAAATGTCAACAAATAAACATCCATCATAATTGACATCCAAATCAGCCAATAAACCACAAAAATTGACTGGTTATCAATATCAGGTATTTAACTAGCAATTCAATTTCAATATTAATTCAAATAGCAATTTAATTCAATAAAATTCAATTTCAATTAAAATGTCAACTTAAACTGTCAAACAGCAACCAATATCATTCTTATGACTTCATAAATTTAACTTAACTAACATAAGAAGATTTAGTATTGCTTAAGTAGGTTAAATCACTCACCTCTGATTATAGCCAATTAAAAACCAATAAAAACCCAAAATTTGAAAAGTCTCCAAATTCTACCAAACTAGTTCCATGTTGTCGAGAATTTCTATATGAGTCCAACGAAAGAAGCCGAGCATCAATTAGAGTTCATATGCGGAAGATATTCAAGTTATACGAATATTATGAAAATGAAATATAAAAACATGTACACACATTTTAATAATAAAACAAAACAAATTAGTTACTCACGCTAAAAATTTTGAGGCCTGCTCATGTTTCTAAGACCTAGAGAATCAACGGGGAAAAATGACATGATGGCTCACGCACGTAGGAAGGAGGCTTTAGGAAATAGATTTGCAAACAAGTGGAAAAGATTGGCTTCATGAAAATAAGTTGCTCACATTTGTCTTTTTAGAAGAGAAAGAAAAACTTCAAGCAAAAGAAATAATGGTTGTACGTTTTGAAAATGGAAAGTTAGAGGAAGAGATTTATGAAATAGGAAATAAATAAGAGTAAAGCATATTTAGAAATTGCAATACGAAAGGGAAGGGTACAAGAAGTTGTAAATTTGCAAAATGAAAAGAGGTTAACATGCAGGTAATTAAGGAAGGAGAAAGACACGCGTTGGAATTTGAGAAGACATGTTTACAAGGCAAGCATATCTTGTGGTATAAAATTTCTAAACATGGCTATCTCGATTAATTTCATTAACATGTAGCAAACGTTTCAAGGAAAGACTCACATGTAAATAAATAAAATTTAATGGAAAACCAAAAGAGGCAAGTATTTAATAAAAGAAAGCAATAAAATAAAATAAATGAGGGCAACGATTTTAATCTGAGAATGTAGACTGTACATAGAAAGAAAAACTCTAACACACTAAAATTTAAAAACATTCATTTTAACATATTTTATTAGCCCAATACACTCAAATTTACACCTTTATATATCTTTATTTAGTACACAGTAAATGAAATTAACCACTGCAATTAACGTAATGGGGATCGCCGATACACACAATAAAAGATGAACTGGGATTCCACACTCAAATTTGGAATAAATTTCCTATGTGTACATGCTAATTATTCCAAACCAAATTTTAACCTAACCTTCAAGTTGTTTTCTCACCATTTTTTTATAAATTAAATTCAAATCAAGTTTTAATATTTGAATAAATCGAATATTCCAACTAGAAATGTGCAACAAAATTCAATTTTAGTGAAATTAAACTTATATTCACAATTGGAACATTCACATTATTTGATAAAAATGTTCTTTTCATTAAATCGAACTTTCCATTTGTTTTCATAAAACCTAAGGTATGATTAGTTACACCTATTAGTTTACAATTTAATGTTCTCTCTCTTATTAATTGAAATTATTAAATTAAATTCCAATCGATTACAAAGGTGAATATCAAAATGGATTAAATAAATGTAAAGAGAAATAGAATAATTATTTTCTATCTAATAGTAATTTAAACATATGCATACAGTATTGAATACAAACAGAAGTTATACATTTCTTACTAAATAGTCGTTCCTCATCCCTATAATGAATCTGTAAGCTAAAATAAATTTCAAACAAATAAACATTTGTTTACTCTTACTAAACTTATTCATTTTATTCTTTATTAAATTAACACTTATTCATAATAATTGATTTCTTATTCATATAATAAATCTTTCATCTACCAAACATTCCAAATAAATAACATATGATTTCTTCTTTTATAATGGAACATCTATTATTCTTTATTAATATTTATTATTCCAATCAATTGGAAGTTTACATTCAGACGGTCATTTATTTCATTCAAATCAATGTCATTAAAATACTGATTAACATATGTCATCATTCTCACCTCTTTGCAAACCATATCTCATTAATAGAAATTTAAATTAAGTTCTTTCCTTATATTATGATTTAATTTGTATCAATACAATCTTGAATTATTTTTCTCTAACTACTTTATTCAAAAACCTTATTTAATTTAATATTTATAATTATCAAAATACAGGTCATTACATTTTACTAGTTAAGAATTTAAAACATAATTTACTTAGTATAAGTCAACTTTGTGATAGAGGTTTTAATATAAATTGTTCTGAAAATAAATGCAACATATTTGATCAGAATAATAATCTTATATTTGAAGAAACCAGAGAAAGAAATATTTACATATTAAATATGGAAGTTAATCATAACACAAATATGTGTCTTGTAGCCAAAGAAAATGATCCTTGGTTAGACACAAGAGATTTTGTCATATAAATTTAAAGCAATAAGCAAATTATATAAGAATAATTTAGTTAAAGGTTTACCCAAAATGAATTTTAAAGTAAAAAGTATTTGTGATGCTTGTCAATTAGGAAAATTAACAAAATCTTCTTTTAAATCAAAGAAAATAATTTCTACATTACAACCACTTGAGTTATTACATTTGGATCTTTTTTTGACCAACTCAAATTCAGTTTATAAACCATAATAGTTATGTTTTTGTAATTGTAGATGATTTTTCGAGATTTACTTGGACAATATTTTTGAAAAATAAAAGTGATACATTTGAAAATTTTAAAATATTTGCTAAAAGAATTCAAAAAATTAAAAGTTAAAAAATTCGGAGCGATCACAGTGGGGAATTCGAAAATGAATCTTTTGAAAATTATTGTAAGAGTAAAGGAATTATTCACAATTTTTAATTTCCTAGGACCCCTCAACAAAATGGAATTGTAAAAAGAAAAAATAGATTACTTCAAAAATGTGCTAGAACATTATTTAATATATTTGCTCTACCAAAAGATTTTTGGATAGAAGCTATATCAACGACTTGTTATGTTTTAAATAGAGTTTCCATTAGACCATTAACAAACATACCATATACGAGCTTTTTAATGGAAGAAAACCCAATATGTCATATTTTAAAGTTTTTGGTTCAAAATGTTTTCTTTTAAATACAAAAGACAATCTTGGTAAATTCGATCCAAAATCCAATGAAGAAATATTCATTGGATATTCGAAACGAAGCAAAGCCTATAGAATTTATAATAAAAAAACTAAAGTAATCGAAGAAACACTTCATGTGTCATTCGATGAAAATTTCATGTTTAATCGGAAAAATGAAGATGAAGAAATTGTCTCTAAATTAAATAACACAGAAGATGATTTATAAAATATTGAAAATAATATAAACAAAAATTTACCAAATAATAATGAAATTAGAACTCGACCAAGACTTCTAAGAAATCATCATGTTGAAAATATCATTGGAGAAGTAAATATTAACGTAAGAACTTGAATCAACTAATCAAATGGGCCACGTAGCTTTTCTTTCAAACATTGAACCCAAAAAGGCTAAAGAAGCCTCAACTGATGATTACTGGATTATAGCTATGCAAGAAGAATTAAATCAATTTAAACGTAATGGGTTTTGGACTTAGTTCCTAGACCAAGTAATCAAACTGTTATCGGTACAAATTAGGTTTACAAAAATAAACCTGATGGGAAAGGAAACATTTTTCGAAATAAAGCTAGGCTAGTTTCTCAAGGTTATAATCAAGAAGAAGAAATAGACTATGATAAAAATTTGCTCCTGTAGCTCGTCTAGAAGCTATACGTATTTTATTAGCTTATGCGTGTTTTAATAATTTTAAACCATATAAAATGGACGTAAAGAGTGCTTTTTCAAATGGTTTTACAAAAGAAAATGTATATGTATAGCAACCACCATTATTAGCGCATGAAAAATATCCAGATCATGTTTATAAATTGAAAAAGGCTTTATACAGATTAAAAAAAGCACCTCGTGCTTGGAATGACTATCTTAAAAATTATCTAATCTCTTCTGGTTATAAAATTGGAAAAGTAAATCAAACTTTGTTTATAAAACAAGATAAAAATGATATTTTAATAATACAAATCCATGTAGATGACATTATTTTTGGTTCAACGAACGAAAAGTTATGTCAAGAATTTTCAGATATTATGACAAGAGAATTTGAGATGTCTCACATGGAAGAACTTTCATATTTTATAGGTTTACAAATTAAACAATTAAGTAATGAAAATTTTATCAATCAAGAAAAATATTGTAATGATCTCATAAAATAATTTGGTAAGGAAAACATTTCTGCTAAACCAACTTCTATGAGCACTACTGTACATCTCGATAGAGATGAAAATCGAAAAAGTGTTGACCAAAAACAACATAGCAGTATGATTGGTTCATTACTTTATTTAACTGCTAATCGACCAAATTTAATGATGAGTGTATGCTTGTGTGTACGATTTCAAACAAATCCCAAAGAATCACATTTGCGGGCAGCGAAACGAATTTTGCGATACTTAAGCAAGACTAAAGACTATGGTCTCTTTTATCCAAAAGAATGTCCTTTTGAATTAATATCATATAGTGATGTTGATTTTAGAGAATGTCGAACGGATCGAAAGAATACAAGTGGTACTTATCATTTCATTGGACGGACTTTAGTATCTTGGTTTAGTAAGAAACAAATTTGTGTTTCACTTTCGGCGTGAAGCAGAATATATTTCTGCTGCTTTGGCATGTGCTCAAGTTAAATACATGTTGTAAACACTACAAGATTTGGAGTAAAACTTTCTAAATCTACAATTTATTATGATAACACTAGTGCTATAAATTTATCAAAAAATCTTATAAATCACTCTAGAACTAAACACATTGATATTAGACATCATTTTCTTCGCGATAATATAGAAAAAGAAAATATATCGCTAGATTTTGTACCATTAGAAAATCAAATAGCACATATATTTACAAAACCCTTAAATGAAAATATTTTCATTAAATTACGACGAGAACTAGGAATTATATCGTTACATCAATTACTATTTAGATATAATTTTATAAAAAAATTGAAACTGTTGACGCTCGAACTCAAGTCTCTTGGGAGGAAGTTGTATGCTATCCCAGTGTACTATTATATTTCTTATTTCAACATCATACATCTACTTTAATTATTTGTATGGCCATTAATTCTTAGCTTTTCTTACCTCACATTTTTTCCATGGCTAAGAATCTTCAGTCAATTTACACCTCAATCAGTAAAAACCTGAAATAGTGTATAAGATCAGTATAAATATGCATCAATTTTTCATTCCTTAAACACACCTTTTCAATCATCACTTAAATTCAAAACTATTTATCTCAATCATTTTCAACCAATCTACAATCTTTACAATGTCACTTCAAGAAGGATCCAACCAATCATCACCAGTTTTTAGCACTCCAACCTTTGAATCATCAAACAATTCAAACTATATCACTCCGGTATATATCCCAGTCAAGATTATACCCTCACCAAATCATCAAATTGGGTTTTGACTCTCCGTCAACTAAAGAAACTTAGGTTTTAACTCTCCGTCAAATGAAGAAAAGATTAGTAACATACACCATTATCATTGAGAAATATTAGAGCATCAATGCAAAATGTACTACGAGCAAAAAGTGAATGCAAACCGCTAAAGCTTCCTAGAACTATTCGCTCTAAAGTTTTGTGGGTCATCTTCAAAACAATGCGTACACAACCATCTCCATAATGTCTCCAAGTGTCGCCGAACTATTGGGAACGAAGCCCTCAACGTCCTTAAGTGTCGCCAAACTCTTGGGAACGTGGTAATGCATGGTCTCCTCTCCATCAATTACAAGAAATCACTAAGGTTGAACCACACTCGGATGACTCGAAAAATTCTGGAATTTAAGTCATTTTGATTAAGTTTCAATTTGAATAAGTCGTATGTTTTCTTGTAAAATAAGTATATGTTTGGAATAATATTAGATTATAAATATAAAGCACATATATATATATTATTTATCTAAATCAAGAAAACGTTGAAGAAAAGATAAATTTGTGAAAATTCAACAGATTCAATCGACTGGTATAAACCAATCAGTTGACTGGATATTCACAGTAAATTGAATTTTTACCCTGCAGTCAGTCTACTGAAAGGTCCTATCCATTCGATTGAATACCCCCCAAATTGATCAGCAAACTTGCAGCTTTGTTTTCCCCATAACGCAGTTGACTGGTTCCTCAACTCAATATACTGATGCTTCAATGATTACAAATTTGATTCAACATTCAGTCGACTGACGCCATATAAACAGTAGAATAAATTGCCTCAAATTACACTATAAACATGCAGGATTAAAAAGCCTACATATCAGTCGACTGATGACCTCTATTCAGTCGACTGGTTCGTATTTTTTTGTTTTTAAAAATGCCTCCATACATTTCCCAACACACATTTTCACCAACCTGCTACTTAACTCACTCTACTTCCCATCTACCACTTAGCCAAACAACTTCATATTAGCAGAAACCCTAGCCTCTATTACCAAAAAATCAAATTTTTACTCCAATTCTATTCCAATCAATGGCTTCCTAAACAAAGCATGCTCGTGAATCTACCACTGTTCCTTCCGAAAGCCAAATCAGCTCTTGGCTTCACAATGAGACGACAGTAACAAGATTCAATTCAATGAAGAATTCTCGAATCTTTGAAGGATCTTCTGTCAAGTTCGCTGATTTTAACGGATATGCTATTTGAAAAATTACAGAATCAAGTGGCATCGATCATTTAATAGGGTATGACTCGAATAATCTCAAAAAAAAATTCATTTCTAATCAAGTTTTTCTTCGCCAATATGAATTTAGATCACCAAGATCCACGGAATAAAGACGACATTATCTGGACCTTGGTTTGCGACGTCAAAATTTATCTCCCTCTTCAAAGACTTGGCTATATACTCCGATGTCAATCCGAAGGAGTGGATATCGACGATATAGAAGTTGATATGTACAAAAGAAATGAAGTCTCTCATCTTTTTCTGTCAGATGACTTAACAATCTTGAAATCCATTACCGTACGTCCAAAGGCACACATTCTTCTTTGAGCTCTCATTCGATCGTTACAACCTCGTACCTGCAGCTACGAGAAAATTTACAAGAGAGATTTCCAAGCTCTCTATGCTATTTACTCTTCTCAAAAAGTAAATTGGGCCAAAATTGTTTTAGACGAGTTCCTCATCGTCGACCATAAGAGGAACCACAAGACCATTCACTATGGAGCGTATATAATGCGTATTCTTCAAATTTTTAGAGTCTCTTTGCCCAATGCCGATTTCATAACTATTGGAAAACTCAACTCAAAGACTCTAAGTCTTATGAATCTTCCAAAATGCCTAGATGCTCAACAATCATAAGCTTTCAAAAGAGGTCCACCAATAGAGATCGAGGGATTCCTCAATCCTGGGATATGAACATTGCCTCTTCGTCATCTCAAACTCCTCGTCAAGAGGAAGAACAAGACGACGATGAGATCCATGAGCTTAACAATGGCAGTACTCCAAAGTAATCACTTGTCATGCTCTCCCGCAACCAAGGTAAGCTTGGATAATGATTGGCCACCGTCGAGAAAAATATCATCAAAACAAACAAGAAGCTTAGTTTCATAAAAGGTTTCTTGAACAAGATTTAGGAGAAAATATCATGTATCGGCTCAACCTCTACTGGCATTGTCGAGAATCTCGCTCCCTTTACGTGGTCTACCTCAGATGAAAAAGAGGAGGAAGAAGCTTCGGATAGTGAGGAAGTCTAGTTTTATGTTTGCTTATGCCCATCTTATCATTTAAGACATTATTTTATGTTTTTGTTGTTTTGATGTTATTCTATGACATTGCTGTTTAAAAATTTCATGTTCACTTTTATCTATGATGCTTAGTTCATTTTATTTTCCTTATGATATATGGTTATTTCTATGCCTATATATATTTCTCATATTATCTATCTATTCCTTTTTGTCGATAACAAAAGGGGAGAAATTGTTTGATAGGAGGAATATTTCTTCATAGGGGGTGATCGCTTTTATAAATTTTCAAACTTACATAGTTGCCATCATAAAAAAGGGGAAGAATGTCAGAACTTTGTATTTTGATGTTTTGATCATGAAAACTATATAAGTAAATATTATTTGAACTAACCATATTTACAGGAGAAGATGCTATTCTGCTCGATAATAAATTACAGACCAGAATTCAGATAGAAGTTTCAGTAATGTTTATGCTTTGTCTATAGTCTAGTCTAATAGTTGATTTTTGTCAAAATCTCTCCAAGGTGTATATGCGCGCACGCACATACTTAAAAAATATTTTCAAATCATATTACATATGCCAAGCATTTTACAACAAGTTCACACACAAAAAATTTCTCATAGAACCTCAATATGGTAGAAAATATGCTATTCAGCCAACCGAAATAGGCAATTCAGTTGAGAAAAAATTTATGCACATGCATAGTTTATATGAATGTTCAGCCGACTGAACTGCCAATTTCAGTCGACGGAATTGAATTTTTTTTACATATCCCTTTCTGATTCAAATTTTTTAAATTTCAGTAGACTCAATCCTTTTGTTCAGTTGACTAAAATTGCATAATGGCTATTTTTTGAACGATCACTTCCATTCATCGAACAGAAAAAAGCTTGATTAAAGAGTTACTTCCGTACCTTTTGATCGTTACTTTTCATGATAATTTGCAACATAAAAACACTATACATAGCCTTTAATTCAATTGTTTTAATCACCTAATTTCTGATTCTATTCTCGTGTTGTCTAAACATTCTACCATTTGCATTCAAATTTCTGTTCTAATCACTAGCACATTGAAGCACAAATTCATTTGTGATTAAATTAACTTCCTTTATTCAATAACTATACTATATACTGTTACCCTGCCTTTTAAACAAGGCTGAGATATCAACAAGTTGGCCAAAAAAAGGATGGATATCAAGATTAGTGATAGATAGAAAAACATGGCTATGATCGATACCTTCAAAGTTGGACTAGGCTTCAATTAAGGTGGGATCGATTGGAAATGATAAACAAGGCTTAAAAAGGCTACATTTCAAATTTCAGGTCAATTAGAGTTTGTATGCTCGAGTTATGGATGGATCAATATTGGCAAGAATTGGTTTTGGATCAATCTCTTTGTATTGATCATGGTGACCGTTGATTTGGATCGATCAAAATGGATGTGCACTTCGGATCGATGCATTCATATTGGTGATTTCATATCGATGTATAGATGGATATGTACATGGGTGACAAACACCTTCTTGTACATTCGCTTTGGATCGGTCGATAACATTAGATCGATACGAGGGAAAGAAATAGGTTCATGGATACGGAGCTCGTATCGATGCGCACACATCGATTAGATGGCGGAGTATGTCAAAGAACTTTGTATCGATCAAGACTGGGATTGATACAAAGAATGAAGCAGCGGTTTCAGGGACATAGATAGGCATTTTGTATTGATTACTTATTGATCGATATGAAGGACACAATCAGGGATGGATACAAAGAAGGCAATTAGGGATCGATACGAATAGGGGATGGATTTATGGATATGAATAATGGATACGTTGCAATAGGATATGATGGATACGAAAGCTATAGTTTGATGGATCCGAAGTGATGGCCATGAGGCAATGGCGTATGATGAATACGAACAACGTGGCATATGAAGGCGAGGAATATGAAGCGCAGATGGATACAAATTAATGGAGGCGAACTGATGGACTGGAAGCTTTCAACCCACTTACAAACAAGAACTTGGATCGATCATATCTCTTAAACCATAAATCCAAATGCTATGAAACTTTTAGAGAAGCTTCTTTATGTACTTATGAATGTTCATGATCGATCTCGGCTTTATTGGACCAACTTTGGATCGATACGAATTATACATTGATCGATCGGGATCGATCCCAAATGACCCTGGATCGATCTGGTGGGCCCACCGGTGCATGAGAAGAGTTATTTCTGTTTTGAGGCAGATATTTTCGTATTACATTTATAAATAGCAGTTGAATGGCAACTAAAGAGGGGTCTTCTTTTTCTTCACAAGGCGAAACTCTGTCATTTCATTTATTGATTTCAAAGGCTTGTGACTGTAATTTCAATACAGAAGGAAATAAAAAGGATCAATTCAAAGTGGACATAGGCCGAACATAGCCGAACCACTATAAATCTTGTGTTCTTTGCTTTCTTGCTCATTTTAATTTTGCTATTTCTTCATTTTTATTCTCTACTTTATCCAGATCTGAGATGTAACGGCCCGTAATTTCGCTACTTCGAAAATGATAGATTTCGTTCATTTCAAATTTAAAAAGAAGTTTAAATCTTAAAATAAATATGTTATATGTAATAAAAATTATCTATTCTTATAGTTAATAAACAAAAAAGTATAAAATTTGGATTTTAGAACAAATCGACAAAAGTTAATTTTTGTTAATAATAAATAAAGGCTTAAATAAATGTATTTAAATATTTATTTAAAATGGTAAATCTTATTTAAAATACCTAATAAAGATAATAAACGCATATTAAAAGATTTAAAGAGTATTGATAATCGTTTTACAAAAATAACCAAAATTTGTCGCATTTTGTCTGTTTTACATACACTGTAAAATTAGAGATTTTGATATTAATTAAATATGATTTTAAAATATAAAGAGACATGTTTTAATTTATTTAAAGAAATAAAAGGTTCATTTTAAAGTTTGATTTACTTCAATATATAGCTTAATAAAAACGTTAAATTTTGACTGTATAATTTGTTGTCAAAAACACCATTTTCAACCAAAACAAGTTGTCGGCAAGTTGTTGCAACTTGATACATTTTCTAAATTATAAATACAAGTTTACAAATTATATAAACATTCTACATTTAGCACTAAAAGCAAAAAGATTTTATTTTTGTAAATATTTACAAAAGTGATGAAAATAATGTTAATAAATGATTTGACAAAAGAGTGTAAAAGTAAATAAATAAAACAACATCATTACATAACTTTCTTTTCTCTTACACACGATATAACTTATACACCTAGAACTCAAGCAAATGGAAAGTTAAAAGGTAACTAATTAAAGGAACTAATGACACATATGCTCACCATTAGTATATACTTACAAATCCATTTAATGCAAGTCAAATCAAGCAGAAGTCTTCTTTTTAAAATTTAAGAAAAATAAGGCAAACATCATTTCATACATACAAATTAAAATCAAACCATTTCTTCTCCATTAAGAAAATGTCAAATCAAGGGTAAAAAAGTAAATGAAAAGTTAAAAAAGTAGAGAAGGGTATTTTAGTCATTTGCCATCCAAAGCTCAAATATAAATATGCAACCATATCTTTCATTTTTCACACTTCATTCTCTACCTTCTTCTTCACTTTCTCCTTCTTCTTCACCTCCATTTCCATGGCTTCCAACCTCTACATTTCTCTTCTACCTTCAAGCTACCACCTTCGCATCACCACACCATCACCTTACACCATCAAAACCGATCCTAGCTTCAACCTACACACCACCTACCTCTTCCAAACCCCAAGGTCGTACCCCCCTAAGCCTAAGCCAAGCCCCTACACCCCTAGGCCGACCACCACCTCACCAAAACCCAAGCGTACACAACCCAACCCTCCTACACGCCATCCCAAGGCCACACCCTCCTCCACAACAAAGCCGTACACCCCCTCCTCCATATAAAAAAACAAAAGAAAAAAAAGAAGAAAAGAAAAAGAAAAGGAAAAGAAAAACAAAAGCGTTCAGAAGGGATACGACAAAAGACGAGACGTTGGAAATAACACGTTAGCGAGAGATGGAAATCTTACGTTAAAGTTTGATGGAGTGGATATGAAGTTGAGAAATTCTCACTGCTTTTCAAATTATATTGGTCATCATGCTTAATTGTTATGTTAGATAATCACTATTTGATGATATGGATGTTTGATTGATTGTTTGAATATGTTGGATAACCCGTAGTAATGTTATGACATTTACCGTATTGAATATGTTAGTGTTATATGATTGTTGTATGGTTGTGATGATAATTTGGAGATCAGATTTCTATTAATTAAGTAATCACTTTGTTTAATAACACCATATTTTAGTAATATGAGATATTGTGGAAAAATAATTTTTTTTTCATTTAAAGTGAAACTAAAGTTAAAATGAAAGAGAATTTGAAATTTGAAACGAAACGGATTTGAAAAGGATAGTTAATTAGAAGTTGAAATTGAGATGAAAAGTGAAATTTAAATTGAAATGAATTTTGAGAAAATGAAGTTTAATTAGAGATTAAATTGAAGTTTGAATTGAAATTAGATTTCAAATCTAATTTTTAAATGTGTTTAATTTGAGATTAGAATTAAAATTGGATATTAAAATAATGGAAATATAATAATATTATAATATGGTAATAGTGAAAATTCATTTTAAATACTTTAAAAATAGAAAATATTGATTTAAAATGGTTTCTAATGATTTTATAAGTGTTGAAATCCAATTTGAATATATTATTTCAAATATTGAATAAATAAGTTAAAACTGGACGCCTCGTGCAACGATAGTTCGCGATTTCGCCTCGAAATGTTCAAATGAATGTATAGAGTGGAATATAGCTCGAAATTCTTCGAGATAAAAAAATTTCGGACTATTATATCCATATCTTATAAATGAAGAAATAAAATCAAAGTTGCGTTGAGTAGGTTTTGAATTAAGTTCAAACCAGTTTTCCAGAAAAATCGCGCTAGTGCAGTTAAGTGACCATAACAGGAAATCTGTTTAAATGATTGTTTTTAATTATGGAAAAATATGAAATAAATTTGATAAATCTATTTAAATGATTTGAAAGAGATTTGGATTGGAAAATATAAATTTAAATGTTTAAAAGTTGATTTAAATCAAATAAACTTATATGGCACTTTTCGCAGCACTTTTATGCTGCGAATTCTATAACTTTTGGAATATGAGTTTAAATATAACGACGTTTCCTAGAATCAAATTGTGAATATTTTAAAAAAGATAATTAAGCATTTTGAAGGATAATTTGGAATATTTATAAGCAATTCTAAAATAAAGTTGAAAATCTGAGTATGCGGAAACGACTAGTACATTTGTCCCGCCTTTGAGATCTGGGAAGATAAAATAAGGTGTTTAACTAAGGTTAGGGATGGAGCAACCAGTGCTCTGAACTTACCCGGCCTATGTTTTCTTTTATTAGACGAGGGGTGGAACAGATCGAAAGGAAATCCCGGATGCTCTTAAATAAAAAGATTCTGTTGAGTTTTTCCAAAATAAAAGAAGATTGATATTATCCAAAAGCTAAGCAATCTCCTAAATGAATGATTTCTATGATCCTGTTTACTCAAAAATGTTGTTGAGATTGATTTAGGGTTTATTATAAACGATGTCTTAAATAACATTGTTTTTGACCCGGCTAAAGTTAAGGAATTTGGATCAAGAATTAAGTAAGGAAATCTGAGATATTTTCCAAAGCAAAAGAATGAATTTCTTAGAAATTTCTCTAAGTAAAAAGGAAGAGAATTCGAAATCATCCGAAAAGAATTAAAGTGAAAAGAGACTTAATAAAATCATGTATACTCATATTCACTTTTTATCGATATTGGATTTCGAAGGAACCGAAGTCGGATTTGGATAATTCCTATCCGAAAACCACTTCGAACCAGTGTATACGTCTGAACGTGAAGACATATTGAAGATGATGATTATTGAAGACCATGGATCTTCATAGCGTGAAGACTGCTTGTTGAACATGCTTTGGGTAGCTCCCAATTATAGAGTTATTTATAGCAGTGGTCTCCTCATGATGGAGATTTTTCGGATTGCAAGGACTACTCGTTACAAGTGGTAGTTGGAGAGTGCCTTCGGTTTGTCCTGTTCCAGGACAATTTGTATGGATGTTTGTTTGACATTGCATTTCTAAAGGCTACCTACATTGGTTTTTACAAACGTACATCAGTGGTGGCGGAGAAGGCAACTTCTCTTAGCTTAACACCCTCCTTGAGACATACGAGCTTAAGAGTTGTATTTTTGTGGAATGCAATTAGTAGTTAAACGGAAATGGCAATATGACATTCAAAGATGTGATATGTGCTATGTGAAAAGGTAACCGTTTGCCTCAAGCCTCATCAAACCGGAAATGACCGAAACAGGATTAGATACAGCAAGGCTAAGTGGGTCATTTCCAATTAGGGTATGATCGTCCCCTTCTAGATATATTTCTTCTCGCTATGACGTTCGGGATGTTAATTAATGTGGTGTATGGAAAGAGAACTCTCGGATAAAGGTCGGTAACGACCGAGGGATGACATATTCAGTACTATCTAGTTACAGGGATAGGACGGTCTTGTGTTGGTAGAGGGCAGATGTTCTGTGCCTCGGGACATCCATCTAGAGGTATACCCATTTCGGAAGGTAGATCCTTCACCTGGTCATTTGTATGGAAATCCATTCTCCAACAAGAACCTACGATTTTGTTTGCATTGGCGTAATGAATAGCCACGAAATGCTATATGGGTAACCATTTCGGATAAGATTAATAAGTTTATTTGCAAATGATTTCAAAGAGATTTTATTAGAAATAATATCGTGGGTTTTGATATAAAAGTGTTTTAGCTATCATAAGGTGAAAACTCGTCCGTGTTTATGTATGGGCGTGGTCTTATGAGATACTCTTTATTTCAAAGGAGTTTATCCAAAGGCTGATATATGACACCGTCGTCTATTATTGAGTTTTTCTCACGCTGGTTTATCAAGCCTGATCTGGGTATTTTCAATACTCGGGTCAGATCCGAGTAGTTTCAGGTTTAATCGAAAATGGTTAGAGTTTCCAGAGGAGAGCAGGAGATATTCATCGACGTGTGAGCATATTCTATTATCCGCTATACTTAATGTATTTTGTATGATGTTTTGTCAGCATTTGTATGGGCAGGTTTTATAACTGTCCAAGCTGAATCTAGGTTAGACTCCATATTGTATTTCAAAATTTTCCGCTGTAAAAATATTTGTTCCATACTATATGTTATTCCATTCGAGTGAGATTCTGTTCCATCTACTTTTCTTTATCACCCTTAAAGATCCGTCTTTTCGTGCAATTTGAGTTAGACATGTGTGGTTTATTGTCGATTCAAAGGGTATGGAAAACCGAGACTTTACATTTGGTATCAGAGCTGAAGGTTAAGCGAGAACCATGGCTCTGTTTTGGGTAAAGTCTCATTAGAGATCGGATTAGCAATATCCTAGTATGAGTAACACATTAGAGATAGGGTTAGTAACACCCTAGAATGAGTTATGAGAGTGTTATATATATGAGCGCGTAT
Source organism: Allium cepa (assembly GCA_030765085.1). NCBI lineage: Eukaryota > Viridiplantae > Streptophyta > Magnoliopsida > Asparagales > Amaryllidaceae > Allium > Allium cepa. Next base: position 950,305,803 of record CM060941.1, on the reverse strand, counting down.
TTGTTAATTTTATAAAAATGGTTTTGTTCTAAAGTTGGTAAATGAAATAATTTTACCTTGGTTTTATATTTCAAATATACAAAAGGGGATATTATTATTTTTGGTTAGAAATTAAGGATTGTTTGTAATTTAGTGTAACATCCCGCCTTTTCGTCCGCTTTAAATCGACACACGTGCCAATTCAAAACGTTCGAAAGGACGGATTGTTATGGAGTAAATAAAAAAACAAGAAAGAAATAAAACAAAACAGAATCTCACTGCGGAAGGATAAAATATAATAATCAAATATACAGTTTATAAAGCTGATTTAAAATATTCGATTATACTTATACAACATAAATCAGAGTTACACATACCATAAAACAATGCAGCGGAACAATATGAGTGTAGTGGAATATAGTAAATAATAATAATAGAAATCTCCGTCTTCGTCCTTCAGAGCTAAAGTCTTCGATCCTGAAACGCTCGGACTGACCCGAGCGAATTGAAAAGACAAAACACTCGAGTCAGAACTAAAAGATCTTATGTAAGTTAAATCAACAGAAATAGATATGAGTGCAGTAACTCAAGAGATGCTCGGGATTTACATATCCTAAGGATCCGTTAAACTATTTACTATGTAGTATATTGCGCTATTATAATAGTGTCTAATAGTAAAATAAACATACTTTTAAATAGCGTGAAGGAGTTACCCAATCTCCCCCTTAATACAGTAATAGTCCCAGTAGTCCATCCAATATCATAGTCTCTCTTGATCGGGAAGCCACCAGAGGATACCACACGGGCTACGGGAGAAATTCAAACTCGTAATAGGCTCGGTATGGTAGGTGACATGGCACAACTAGGCAATGCCGGAGTAGATATACCAATTACGCTTCCGGGTCGGTGGTAACGCGTAGCGCGCAGCTACCGCCCACCTCGAACAGACTCCCCCAAATCAAAGAAATCAAAAGTGAAGATGGTCACCGAATCAATCCAAAGTCGGAGTATAGTATCGAAGGGAAGTGTCCGATCAAAGGTGCTACCTTATTAACCCGTTAATCGCTCCTGTTTTAGCTACCTTATGCCAACTCACAGGAATTGGGTCCACGTATTTACCTTACAGGAAACGCCGCCACCAACCTACTTCATTCTGGAATCTCCACCGCGTACACGGTTGTTAAAGTGGTTTTCGGAGTTGGCAGAGAGTATGACAACTTCCGATCCCGATCTCTTTAACAACCAAACGTTATTATAACACCGCGGTCATTTAAAGATAATTTTACATTCAAAACCAGAATAAAATATCTATTTCAAAACCGTAAAAATACGATATCCTTTCCATTCCAAAACAAACTCGTTTGATATTATTTTTCTAAACCCAAATTTATATAATATCATTTTATTTCAAATATATTTCTTTTCAAACATCATATTGCCTTAAAATTTATAATAATTGAAAACCAAACATTGAATTATAACTTTCAAACTATAATACTTCGAAAATTCATAGCTTTAAACCATAACTTCTAAACTTGGATGGTTTGGATATTCAAACGGTATATAGAATAAAATAGTTTGCATTTAAAATTACTTTATAAAATAATTTTTGTGACTTACAATTTATTTTATTTGAATATTTAGTCAAAACCCGTAAATTTCAAAATCGCTTTCAGTTTCAATAACCACTTCAGTTTCAATATATTTTAAACTTTGAATATTAAACAATTGGAACTAAGGTTGGAAATCTCTATTCAACAATTTAAAGTCCTATTTATTTAGTTTGAAATATTTGCATAATAAATCCAAAATCATTTAAATAAAACTCAAATTACTTTTAACTAAAAAAATTCCTTCAATTTATTTATACTAGAAATATTCATTTAATTCACCTTGAATAAAAAGTCAGTTATAAATATCGTATCCTTTTTTTTACTTTAATTTAATAAATTTTACATCAACTTATGAAGTTAAATTCTCAATTAAGCTCAATTCCAAATAAAATTTTCAATTAAATTACCAATCTTAATTGATTTAAATCATTTAAAACTCTATATATTTTCAATATCTTAACATGTACTTAACCATATAATATAAAATAATCAAACTCCATTATTCAACTTATTTATTTTATTTAACAAATTCATACATAGCTTAAATTCAATACTTTAACTATAGATGTATATATAAAATAAGATTTTATATGATATCAAATTTATATTTATTAACCGTATCCTATCCAAACCATAGAAAATCATTTTAAAAATAATTATATATATATATATACCGCGGTGTCTGTATATAATTTTCTATCCTATGGTCAAGTGATACAGATATTTATCATTTCAATCCGCAATTAAAAAAATGAAAATTACGGTTATATATCATTTCAAACCGCAATACCGAATGAAATGAAAATGCATAACAACTTGCTGTTTATACAATATAAAATATAGCATCCATTCATCCAAATATCAATCATCAACCATTTATTACAATCGTCATCCAACTTAAACAAACATCGATATAGAGCATATAAAATATACAGGTAATAAATAACAGGTATTAACTAACAGTTATATTCAATAATAAATTTAATAACTGTTTAACTGGCAGTTTATATGCAAATAAATAAATTTTAACTGTCAATTTATATGCAAAATAAAATAAAATTAATTAACAGTTACTTAAATAAATGCGATGTAACTGAGATGATGAATAAAACATGCCAAACAGTCATAAATAAATTTCTACTCATATCTTAAATCAATTTAACAAACATAAGAAATCTTATAAGTTGTGAGTGGGTTAAAACACTCAACTTTGGGATTTAAATTGAATTTAAATCCAAGTTAAACCCAAAATTTCGACGGTCTCCAAATCCAACCAAACAAGCGCCAAAATGTCCGGAATTCTATTACGATCCTAACAAAAAAAATCGCGCGTGAATTCGAGTCCGTATGAGAAAGTTACACGTGTTAAATCGCTTGGAAATAAAAATTAAGGAAAAAAACAAAGCAAAACAAACATACCAACTAAAATATGCCACGTCACCCCTTTCTTCCCTCTCTTTCTCACGCGTTTGCTTCCAGGTTGTGAACCTAAACCGTGCCTTTGACCGAGGCTTTGACCGAGATCCACATTCGCCTCCGGCCGTCGTTGCCTCGCCGACCACCACCTCCTTGCTCCCATCGACGCGCCGCTTCCATCCATACACGTGCGGCATGCCCACGTGGCCCCCAGAGACGGCCGCCCCCCCCTATCCAAACCCTAATTCAAAATTCCCTGACGATCTAGCCGTTAATCTCACCCATAAACAACTTGGATTAAATCCCCTTGCAAATCTTCACAACCCAGCACCAAGAAATCGACGATCGGTTGCAGTCGATCGTGACAAAACGAACGGCCGAAAATCAATTGCAAATTCCAGGACGAATGATGACTCAAAATGAAAAACGAATTACACCATTGAATTTTGCTCGTCGAGTGCTTCAACATATATTTTTTTGAGATTTTTCTGAGTACTTTGAATTTTTAACTTTTGATTTTGAATTGTAATTGGATCTATGGTTTGCAGCCATTGGAAAGAAGGAGTTGAGGAAAATGAACGCACAAACAAATGAGAATAGATGGAGGCTAGCGTTTGTAACTGGATTTATATAGGTAGGTTAGAAATAGAGTGGATGAATCCAACAAACAAACGTGTTGAACGATAACTGGCCCAAAAAGCCCATTTCGACTCCGGAACGAAATTGGGTCAACCCATATATCAAATAGATATTTAAGAATATTCTGAACGCGATGGAAAAAGTTTCACGTCCAAATTCCATCGTATGAAGAAGTTATGCTGAAAACAATATTTTCAAATTGATTTCAAATTGAATCGATTTCAAGGCGTTTCGCGTTCATACGATCAAACGACAAGTCTGATCGCTACAAAACTTCAAACCCTACAATAATTCACTGTTACGGACCGATGAAACTGGTTTCGTCGAAATCCAAGTCCGTGACCAAAATGGCTATTTTTATATTAATTAGATAAATTTAAAATAATTTAATTAAACCAAATTTCGTGTTAGAATTCTGAACTTTGCAATCTTTATCACTTTAAAATTTTCAAACATTTACAATGCTTTAACAAATTTTTAAAAGTCAATTTATTAAGGATTAATCAATAGAAATCTTCAATTTCATAAAATTCAAAAATTATAGATAAATTTCCACAATTTCCATTAATTTGAATTTACCCATAATTATTCCATTCATAATTTCAAATAGAAGGATTTAGCATTGGATTTAAGATTATTACATAAATATTTCCCGTTTTCAACTAAAATTTCAATTAACGTAAAACTATATATTTAATTTCAGTTAACTACAATAAATCCAAATTGTCATATTTTAAATCCAAATAAATAAATAAATAAAGCTTAATTCTCGTTCAAATATTCAACTCATTTAATAGCAATTAAATTTTTATCATAAATTAAATTCTGATATATTAATAAAACTTTATTTCCATTCTTTTTATTCACAAATCATCATATTATGAAGAACATTTACGTTATTCCCCATTTATTACCTTAATTTATTTAACGTAACATTTAATTTATATCTATTGCAATGGTTTCCAATTTAATGGAATGAACTAAGTATATAACTCATAATAATTGTTGTAAAACTCTTAATCCCACATTTATAAGTTTATTATTTCCACTCAAATATTATAAATATGTACAAAGTATTGGTTTTTATTCAATCATTATTTCTTTTATATATTAATTAAATAAATTCAATATTTAAGTCCGTTTAAATTTATTACCAAGTATCCATTTACCTTTTCCAACAAATTTGAATTCCATTCATTTACCATAACAATCGTTTTCCCATTCAAACCTTATTATCAACCCACAATTATTGCAATTCATTATCTTATATTGATTTTATACAATTACCATTAACTTTACATTCAATTACGATTCAATGTATATTTATTCATTAATCAATTCGATATTTACGTTTGTTTCCTTCTATTTGATTAATAACCTAGTATATGTTTACATAAATTCCATTTCATTCCATTCATTAAAGGGTATTGCATTTGAAATTTAATTTATTAACTAATATCAACATTATTACCATTAATTACAATTGGATTACCAATTTTATTCAATACCCTAAATAAATAACATATACTAATTCAATACTTACATTCGTTTTCTCATATTCCAAAAAAAAATCATACCATTTAACTTATTTTATTGAATTAGAATTTCATTCAAGTCGTAAATTATTAACTTGCAATAACACGTTTCCTAAATTTACAATCTATTACTGTAACATGTGTTCTTACATTAACTAATTCAATGCCTACCCTATATTCTTCATATTCAATTTATATCCAGATATAATACTTACAATATTTCATTTGTTGAAATTTTATTCAAATTGCTAATAAATAGGTTTTAATTACCCAATATATATTTTATTTTAGTGTTCATTTCAATATTAATTTATCACCTTTATATTTCTACTAAATTTACTTACAAAATCTCTACTTCACTAACAAATTTAATTGTCGAAATTTACGGGTCGTTACACTCTCCCCCACTCAGAACTTTTCGTCCCCGAAAAGGAAAAGAAGGGAAAAGAAATAATTAAGTAAATAATATATCCTATTTAAAATATTAAATCTATAAAAATTTATTTACAAAATTTATTTAAACAAAATATATCAATTTATCATTCTTACATCATTTTATATTCAAGTAAATAAAATTTGGAAAAACCTTTAAAAAATTTCGAAGTCCAAAAAAATTTCTAAGTCCAAAATTTTCGAAATTTTTTGACAGAGTCTCCTTTGTACGGAGAGGCTCGGAAGAAAATATAATATCAAAAATAACAATATATAACATATATTTTCCAAAATAATATATATCCCAACACGGGAAAACAATATAATAGCGCTATAAAACGAAATCCGAAAACGTACCTATTTGTCGGGCAATTTACGCTAAATTATGAAACCAAAAGCTGTAGCAATTGCTTCCATAACCTGTATTTCACTTATATAATCCAAGAGAGTTAATAATTATATAGAATGAAATATTTAGCGTTGTTTCAATCAATAACAAATAAATCCATACAAACATCAATCACTAGCAACAAAGCATACAACCATCAAATAAAAATCAACATGCATCAATCATTCATTCATATCAAACAAAATAAGTAGTTCGGGCTCAAAACTTTAAATCGTACGAAAAGAAAAATAAACTACTAAGCGTACCCTTCACTCAACAGCCTTAGGTGACACTAAATAGATTATTCACACCTTCAAATAGATTTAAAGTATCCTTGCCCAAACTACCATAACCAAACAAACAACAATCTCAAACAACAGATTAAGTTAATTTTAATCAATTTTATTTCATAATATTTGTTGTTTGATTCCTTTTCATTCATATAATGGTTATCCTTTTTATTTTCATTTATTTCTTACAACTTTTTTTTCCATCCATTAAGTTAGTGTTTATTATACTCATTTTCATTTATTACTTGCCATTTTTCATTTTCGTTTATTCAGGTCTTGTAAGTTATTTTTGTTGCATTATATTTACATTTCCTTAGCATTTCTCAATTATATTCATTTATTTCTTACAGTTTCATTTATTTATTTATTTCGCTCTATTTCTATTATATTAAATTTTAGAAATACTTCAATTTTCAACTTAAGTTTATAGAATTTATGCATTCATTTATTACTAAACTTCCATTTTAATACTTACCTTTCTATTTTAACTAGTAGTCTTTCAGTTATAACTTAGATTATAACAATTATAACATTAGATTCTTATTAATAACATCAATTGATTTAACACTTCATTACATACTCCTATTTGTACAATTTCAATTACATTTTCTTATTAAACATCTCAACTTTTAATATTTGGTAAGTTATATATATGCTTTTAAGGATGTAATTTGAAAGTTATACAAATTTACTCTATTTATTTTAATTAATTTATTGTTTAATAATATTATCTGTAACGTCCCGCCTTTTCGCACGATTTAAACAGACACACGTGCCAATTCAAACCATATGGAAGGGCGGATTGTTATGGGGTAAATAAGAAAACAGAGAAGAAATAAAACAAAATAGAATCTCACAGCGGAAGGATAAAATATAATAATAAAATATACAGTTTATAAAACTGTTTACAAAACATTTGATTCTTCTTTGTACAATTAAATATCAGAGTTCACATACCAATAATATCAATGCAGCGGAATATAGTGTGAGTGTAGTGCAATACTATAAATAATAATAATACAAATCTTCGTCTTCGTCCTCCAGAGCTAAATCTTCAAATCCTGAAACGCTCGGACTGACCCGAGCGAATTTGAAAAGACAAAACACTCGAGTCGGAACTAAAAGATCTTATGTGAGTTAAATTAACAGAAATAAATATGAGTGCAGTAACTCAAGAGATGCTTGGGATTTAAATCTCCTAAGGATCCGTTAAACTATTTACTATATAGTATATTGCGCTATTATAATAGTGTCTAATTGTAAAATAAACTTACTTTTAAATAGCGTTAAGGGGTTACCCATATAGCCTTTAACACAGAATATATTCTCATAATCTATACAGTACCGTAATCTCCCCCGTACTGGGCGTCGTCAGAGGGCACTCCATAGGTATGGTACAAAGCCAAAATCGTATAAGGCGCGCTAGGGTAGGTGACATGGCACAACTAGGCAATGCCAGGGTAGATATACCAATTGCTACTCGGGCTGATGGTAACGCATAGCCGCAGCTACCGCCCACCTCGAACTAACACCCCCAAATCAAAGAAATCAATAGTGGCCACCGAAACAATCCAAGGTCAGAGTATAGTATCGAAGGAGTGCGTTCGATCAGAGGAATGACCTCATTGGCCCGAGAATCGCTCCTGTTTTAGCCACCTTATGCCAACTCACGGGAGTTGGGTCCACGTATTTACCTTACAGGAAACGTCGCCACCAACCTACTTCATTCTGGAATCTCCACCGCGTACACGGTTAGTCAAAGTGGTTTTCGGTATCGACATAGAGTATGTCCATATCTGATCCCGGTCTCTTTAACAACCAGACGTTATTATAACACCGCGGTCATTTAAAAATAGTTTATACTTCCAAACCAGAATAAAATTTCCATTTCAAAACTATTAATACGATATCAATTTAAAGCCCAAAAACAATATGATATCCTTTTCTCAAATATAATTCTTTTCCAAAATCATACTGCTTTAAATTTTAAAATATCTGGAACCAAAATATTTGAGTTATACTTTCAAAGCATAATATTTCGAAATTCATATATTTTAAAACCATAACTTCTAAAACTTGAATGGTTTGGATATTCAACGGTATATAAAATAAATGGTTTAACTTTAAGGTTACTCTGTAAAGAAAAATAATTTCCATGGCTTTACAGATATATTTCTTTATTTAAAGTCTAAACCGCAGATTTAAATATCACTTCAAGTTCCAAAACCACTTCAATTTCTATATAGATATATCCATTTGGAGTATTAATATTTCAAAACTAAAGTTGGATTTTATTCTTTCAACAAATTAATGCTCTATTATTTTGTCTTGAATATTCCCATAAATTCCATAATTAAAACTCCAATTTCTAGCAATCTAAATATTTTCTTCAATTTAATTTATACCAAAATATTCATTTTAAATTTATCTTGGAAAATCCAGTTATAAATATCATATCTTAAAATTTCCAAACTTAAACATATAATATAAATTATCAAATTCCATTTCTCAAAAAAAATTCCATTTTTATTTAACGGATTTATACACAGCTTAAATTCAAAAATTTAACTTCATATGTATATATATATGGAAGAATGATATTAATAAAGTATCAAAATTAAAAAATTTCATAAACCGTATCCCATCCAAACCATAGAAATCACTTTATATATAGACCACGGTGTCTGTATAAAATTTTCTATCCTATGGTCAAGTGATACGGATATTTATCATTTCAATCCGCAATTTAAAATAAAAATGCGGTTGTACATCATTTCAAACTGCAATCCCGAATGAAATGAAAATGCATGATGACTTGCAGTTTAATGATATAAATTAAAACATCCATTCATCAACATCATCCATCATACAACCATCATCCAATAATAAATCAATATCAATATATATCTGATAATATATAACAAGTAATAACTGGCAGTTATATTCGAATAAATTTAACAACTATTAAACTAACAGTTTATATTCAGTAATAAATTTTATAACTGTTTAACTAGCAGTTTATATGAAAATAAATAAATTCTAACTGTCAATTAATATGCAATAAATAAAATAAATTAACAGTTAAATTAAATAAATGCGATTTAACAGATATGATGAATAAAACACGCCAAACAGCCATAAATAAATTTCTACTCATATCTAATATAAATTTAACAAACATAAAAACTTTTAGTAGTTGTGAGTGGGTTAAAACACTCACCTTTTGAATTTAAATCGAATTTAAACCCGATTTAAACCCAAAATTTTGACGGTCTCCAAATCTGTCCAAACCAGGGTCAACATATCTGGAATTTTATTACGAACCTAACAAAAAAAATCACGCGTGAAACTGAGCTCGTATGCGAAAGTTATTCGAATAAACGTTATTGAAATCAAAAAAATAAATTTAAAACAAAACCCAATCTCACCCACACCAAGCTTCCACGTCAGCACGATGTTTCTTCCCTGTACAGAAAATGCGTGCAAACAAAACCCTAACCCATCCAACTGCTCGCAGACGCACCACAGGCCGCCGCACCACTCGCCGTCGCGCTCGGCTAGGAGGCGCGCCGTCCTCCTCCTGATGCTCCACCAACTCGCGCCTCTCCCCCATGCTCGAACGGCGCGTATAAACCACCGGCCGCCACATATACACGCAACCCTAATCGGTCTTCGGGCCCAACCCGACCGTCCATCTACCAAACTAACCACATAGATCGCCTCCCCTTGGTCCCCTCGTCAAAACCCAGAAACAGTTTTCCGATCGAGCGAGTTTTGTTGCGACGATGATGAGTGGCCGAAAATGGTTTGAATTTTACTGGATGAACGAACAACTGAATCGAGAAACGAATCACGGATCTGTGACGTATACATCGACAGCTACAACATATATTTTTTTGAGAATTTTCTAGAGAGTTTGAATTTTCACTTTTGATTTTGAACTGTAGATAGATCTAGGTTTTGCAACCATTGAGGAAGAGAAAGAGACAAAGAAAATGAACGTATAGACAAATGATAGAAGATGGAGGCTAGGGTTTATAATCGTCTATTTATAAGTAGGGTTGGATTGGAGTAGATAGACCAGATAGATGAACGTACGGAACAACTATGGCCCAAAAAGCCCGCTCTGACCCCGGAGCGAAATTTATTAAACCCATATATCCAAATAGGTATTTTAAAATATTATGAACGCGATGGAAAAAGTTTCACGTTCAAATTCGATCGTATGAAGAAGTTATGCTGAAAACAAAATTTCCAAATTGATTTCAAATTGATTTTAATTAAATTGATTTCAATGCGTTTCGCATCGATCAAACGACAGGTCTGATCGATACGAAACTTGAAACCCTACAATAATTCACCGATACGGATCCGATGAAACTGGTTTCGTCGAAATCCGAGTCCGTGGCCAAAATGGCTATTTTTATATTCATTAAATAAATTAAAATAAATTATAAAAATCCAAATTTTATATCTAAATTCTAAAATTGACCAAATTTTATCGCTTATATATTTCATAATCAATTTAAATGATTTAACAAGTTTAGACGTGAATTAAAAGTTGATAAGTCTATCGATTTCAATATTAATTTCTCCGCTTCCTTATATTAAGGAATTATAAATAAATTTCTCAAAACCCATTTATCAGATTTTTCAACTCTTATATTCTCAACTTTTATCCAAAATAAGAATGCCACTAACATTGGTTCATGATTTCACCTTATCATCCACACATTCCATCCTAATTTCAATAACGTAATATTTAACCGTTTAATTCCACTTTATTTGCAATAAATACCATTGTTGAATTTTGATACTTTAATTAAATTATACATCCAGCTTTCTAAAGTCTATATCAACAAACGGTCCAATTATAAATAGAATTAGCATTAACTTCATCTTATAGAATTAACCTCTTCTATTACAAAACAAACTTACGCTAACTGCACAATTTAAGTCAAATAAATTGAAATTTAGTCTACATTAAATGTTATAACTTATACATTGGAACCTCAATAAATTCTTTTATTGATTTAAACTCTTTCTATTCAGTAAAAGACATCTTATGGTTATAAATAACATTAGAATCATAATACATTTCATTAGTGCATGTTTTATTTCCTATAAATTCCCCTTTATAGCCATTTCCTAAAAATTTGTTACCCTTTTATATTCAAATTCACTTTCAACATCAATAACAACAATGTTGCCATAGATTTAGATTCAATTAAATAAATTAGAGGAATGGGTAAAATTTTGTAATTATCCCAAATTCCAAATATATTTGCATTAATTACTACTTAATATCATGAATTCATTTATTAATTTACTAGTTGCCTTTGTCATCTTATTTCCTGTTTACTACCAAACTTCCTACTTAGTTATAGTTTATCAATATATTAATACCTAGGCAAATCAAGTTCTTGTCTTTTCTGTTATTTCAATTAAATCGGGTATGCGCAAATAAATTGTTTATTAACTTATTCCTACAAAATTATTTACATACATTCAGTTCCAAAATTTATAGAATTAAATTCTAATTACTTACCACTTAATCCATCAATCATATATTCTATCCAAACATGCATTTAAATCTTTTTATGTTAAATAAATTTATTCAATGTTGACATCCACTAAATAAAATTTACTTTCATTTATATAGTTGCAATTCAATTCAGTTATTATTTCATTAATACTATTCCGCTTTATATCTTCCAGTATTAAATTCACAAACCAATTTAATCAACAAGTTATAACTTATAACCACAAACCCCAATTTACGTTATTTCAATCTATTGCCATATAAACATTTAAATTGTTAACCTTAAATTACAGTTACTATATCTAATTCCTACATTTACTCAAATAAAATCTTAAGACTTTTATTTCATTCTAAATTAGATTAGAAATCATATTAAATTAACTCATTTAATATCATCAAATTTTTATTTATTATTATAACCTTACGTTAAATTACTATTCAATGTATATTTATTCATCAATCAAATCCGATATTTACTTTCTATCCTTCTATTTGATAAAAAAAATCCAGTATACCTTTACATACATTCATTTATGGGTATTGCATTGAAATTAAATTTATTAGCCAATAACACATTATTACCATTTATTACAATTGGATTCCTAATTTTATTCAATACCCTGAATAAATAACAATCATGTTCTTACTTTTGTTTCTCTCATATTTAAAAATCAAATTATAGCATTTAACTTATTTTATTGGATCGATATTTTATTCAAGTCATAAATTATTAACCTGCACAAATATGATACCTTAATTTATTTAAATTTCCATTTACAACTTTTATTGCACTAAATCAATTAAATACTTTCTTAAATTTCTCTTATTAGATCTTATATCCAGGTAAGAATCATTTTCCTACTTACTTCATTTGAATATCATACAAATTTCTATATAAATAGGTTTTTAAGGCATCATTCATATAATTTATTTTAGCCTTTATTTCAATATTTGTTTATAAAGTGAAAATTTTTCCACTAAATTAAATTACAAAGCTCATAAATCCAACCTAGTTAAATCCACGAATTATACGGGTCGTTACATTCTCCCCCACTCAAAACTTTTCGTCCCCGAAAAGGAAAAAGAAGAGAAAAGAAAGAATTAAATAACAATACATCTTATTCAAAATATTAAATTTATAAACAATAATTTACTAAATTTATTACCTTAAATAAAATATACCCGTTTTATAATCATTATATCTTTTTATACTTAGATAAATAAAGTTTGGAAAGCATTTTCCAATAATCTCTTAGTGGTTTCAATCACTAACAACAAATCAATCCAACAACCATTCATTTCAACAAACAGCATACACAACAAATATAAAACAACCATATAATCAAACAAACAAATAGTTGTTCGGGTTCAAACTTGAAATGGTATGGAATGAAAAATAGCTATCCAGTGCATCATTTACTCAACAGTCTTAGATGGGATCGAATAGATTATTTATTCATCCAACAACTTCAAATTTCCTTACCCAACCAAACCTAAATCAAACAATAACAATTCAAACCAACAAATCAAATTAACTCATTATAAATTCACTACATACTTTAGTTGTTTGATTTCCTTTCTTTTATTCAACCACATAAATTTTCCTTTTATAATTTACACTTATTTCTAACAACTTTATCTTTTATTTTCTCATTCAGTGGTTGTTTCTTTCATTTCTACTTATTACTTACAGTTATTCATTTTTTCTTATTTAGGTCATGTAAGTTTCTTTTATTTGTATTATATTTAATGCACTTCTCAATTTCAATCATTATTTAATGCTTACATTTATATTATTTTTAATTATAGTAACCCTTTTTAATTACACTTAAATTCTTAACCTTATAACATCCATTCTTATAAATAAAGGATTTTATTAATTTATTACCTAGGGTTTACAGTCATTTATTTATATTACCTACTTTTTATTATATTAAACTAGTAGCATTTAAATCATACTTAAGTTAATAACCCTACACAACAATCTTTATTAATTAAAGAATTTCATTTTATTTTCTAAAGTTTAAAATCACCTGTTTATAATACTTGCCTTAAAATTTCAATTTATAACTTAAGTTTAAAATATTAAATTCTCATAACAGCAATTCATTGAATAACTTATTATTTCAAAAATTTCTACTTGTATAATATTCTATGTCAATTTCTTACTTAACATTTCAACTTTTCATATTTGGTAAGTTATATATGTTAAAGAAAATGCAAAAGAACTTATACAAGTTTTATCTCTTCTTTTAATTAAATTTAATGTTCAATAATATTACCTTTTTTTCATATGTTAAAAATTTCAAATTTCTCTTTATAACCTTGCATTAATACTCTTACCTACATTAGAGTTTTCAATTCATTAATTACTTACTTTTTTTTTCACTAAAATAATTTAAACAATTAATTAATGGAAAATTTAAGAATTAAGTACCGGGTCAAATTTCAATTTATTTTTAAATAATATATAATTAGTTTCCTACAACTTTTATATCTCCAATTATATTTAAAACAATTAAAATTTTAGATAATTTCAAAATAAATTTGCAGTAGAATTTACTACAGGGGTCTTTCCCCTTCGAAACTCGAAAATGAAAGTCGATGATGCGGCCGCCATCACCGAAATTATTTTCCAGCGACACAGAGGAAAGTACAAAATTTATTTTCTCCAAAATCTTCTTTAAACAATTCTTCCGAATTATACTAAATATTTATATAAGAAAATACTTATAAACCAAATCATTATATTCCATAAATCCTTTGAAAGCAGATTTCCAAAATCCCGGACTTAAGTTCTAAAATGTCCAATTTGATTTATTTTAATTTCAACTTAGCTTCAATTATTCTAAATATTTTAATTACCTAACACCCAATCTATAGCAACCAAATATATATATATATATCTTTATAAAATATTTTTATATATAGAAAATATAATAGGCAAAGTTATTTCATTGACCTATATTAAAACAGATATTATGTCGGTCTGTCCTATCAAGTGTTTAGAAATCCCTATTGATGACATAGCGTCCCATGCATCAACCAGAATTTATAAATACAAAACGGAACAGATTAACACAATATCAAAATCTTTTTATAACACTGACAAATACGCTCCCTCATGTATATACACTCAATGACTCCCATAGGGTATTACTACCCTATTAGCAAAGAGTCAAACCCCACAAAGCTAAGGTTTATCGCTAAACCAAAGCTCTGATACCAACTGTAACGTCTCGCCTTTTCGCACGATTTAAACAGACACACGTGCCAATTCAAACCATATGGAAGGGCGGATTGTTATGGGGTAAATAAGAAAACAGAGAAGAAATAAAACAAAATAGAATCTCACAGCGGAAGGATAAAATATAATAATAAAATATACAGTTTATAAAACTGTTTACAAAACATTTGATTCTTCTTTATACAATTAAATATCAGAGTTCACATACCAATAATATCAATGCAGCGGAATATAGTGTGAGTGTAGTGCAATACTATAAATAATAATAATACAAATCTTCGTCTTCGTCCTCCAGAGCTAAATCTTCAAATCTTGAAACGCTCGGACTGACCCGAGCGAATTTGAAAAGACAAAACACTCGAGTCAGAACTAAAAGATCTTATGTGAGTTAAATTAACAGAAATAAATATGAGTGCAGTAACTCAAGAGATGCTCGGGATTTACATCTCCTAAGGATCTGTTAAACTATTTACTATATAGTATATTGCGCTATTATAATAGTGTCTAATTGTAAAATAAACTTACTTTTAAATAGCGTTAAGGGGTTACCCATATAGCCCTTAACACAGAATATATTCCCATGGTCTATACAGTACCGTAATCTCCCCCGTACTGGGCATCGTCAGAGGGCACTCCATAGGTATGGTACAAAGCCAAAATCGTATAAGGCACGCTAGGGTAGGTGACACGGCACAACTAGGCAATGCCAGGGTAGATATACCAATTTCTACTCGGGCTGATGGTAACGCATAGCCGCAGCTACCGCCCACCTCGAACTAACACCCCCAAATCAAAGAAATCAATAGTGGCCACCAAAACAATCCAAAGTTAGAGTATAGTATCGAAGGAGTGCGTTCGATCAGAGGAATGACCACATTGGCCCGAGAATCGCTCCTGTTTTAGCCACCTTATGCCAACTCACGGGAGTTGGGTCCACGTATTTACCTTACAGGAAACGTCGCCACCAACCTACTTCATTCTAGAATCTCCACCGCGTACACGGTTAGTCAAAGTGGTTTTCGGTATCGACAGAGAGTATGTCCATATCCGATCCCGGTCTCTTTAACAACCAGACGTTATTATAACACCGCGGTCATTTAAAAATAGTTTATACTTCCAACCCAGAATAAAATTTCCATTTCAAAACTATTAATACGATATCAATTTAAAGCCCAAAAACAATATGATATCCTTTTCTCAAATATAATTCTTTTCCAAAATCATACTGCTTTAAATTTTAAAATATCTGGAACCAAAATATTTGAGTTATACTTTCAAAGCATAATATTTCGAAATTCATATATTTTAAAACCATAACTTCTAAAACTTGAATGGTTTGGATATTCAACGGTATATAAAATAAATGGTTTAACTTTAAGGTTACTTTGTAAAGAAAAATAATTTCCATCGCTTTACAGATATATTTCTTTATTTAAAGTCTAAACCGTAGATTTAAATATCACTTCAAGTTCCAAAACCACTTCAATTTCTATATAGATATATCCATTTGGAGTATTAATATTTCAAAACCAAAGTTGGATTTTATTCTTTCAACAAATTAATGCTCTATTATTTTGTCTTGAATATTCCCATAAATTCCATAATTAAAACTCCAATTTCTAGCAATCTAAATATTTCCTTCAATTTAATTTATACCAAAATATTCATTTTAAATTTATCTTGGAAAATCAAGTTATAAATATCATATCTTAAAATTTCCAAACTTAAACATATAATATAAATTATCAAATTCCATTTCTCAAAAAAAATTCCATTTTTATTTAACGGATTTATACACAGCTTAAATTCAAAAATTTAACTTCATATGTATATATATATATGGAAGAATAATATTAATAAAGTATCAAAATTAAAAAAATTTATAAACCGTATCCCATCCAAACCATAGAAATCACTTTATATATAGACCACGGTGTCTGTATAAAATTTTCTATCCTATGGTCAAGTGATACGGATATTTATCATTTCAATCCGCAATTTAAAATAAAAATGCGGTTGTATATCATTTCAAACCGCAATCCCGAATGAAATGAAAATGCATGATGACTTGCAGTTTAATGATATAAATTAAAACATCCATTCATCAACATCATCCATCATACAACCATCATCCAATAATAAATCAATATCAATATATATCTGATAATATATAACAGGTAATAACTGGCAGTTATATTCGAATAAATTTAACAACTATTAAACTAACAGTTTATATTCAGTAATAAATTTTATAACTGTTTAACTAGTAGTTTATATGCAAATAAATAAATTCTAACTGTCAATTAATATGCAATAAATAAAATAAATTAACAGTTAAATTAAATAAATGCGATTTAACAGATATGATGAATAAAACACGCCAAACAGTCATAAATAAATTTCAAGTCATATCTAATATAAATTTAACAAACATAAAAACTTTTAGTAGTTGTGAGTGGGTTAAAACACTCACCGTTTGAATTTAAATCGAATTTAAACCCGATTTAAACCCAAAATTTTGACGGTCTCCAAATCTGTCCAAACCAGCGTCAACAGATCCGGAATTTTATTACGAACCTAAGAAAATAATTCGCACGTGAAACTGAGCTCGTATGCGAAAGTTATTCGAATAAACGTTATTGAAATCAAAAAAATAAATTTAAAACAAAACCCAATCTCACCCACACCAAGCTTCCATGTCAGCACGATGTTTCATCCCTGTACAGAAAACGCGGCAAACAAAACCCTAACCCATCCAACTGCTCGCAAACGCACCACAGGCCGCCGCACCACTCGCCGTCGCGCTCGGCCAGGAGGCGCGCCGTCCTCCTCCTGATGCTCCACCAACTCGCGCCTCTCCCCCATGCTCGAACGACGCGTATAAACCACCGGCCGCCACATATACACGCAACCCTAATCGGTCTTTGGGCCCAATCCGACCGTCCATCCACCAAACTAACCACATAGATCGCCTCCCCTTGGTCCCCTCGTCAAAACCCAGAAACAGTTTTCCGATCGGGCGAGTTTTGTTGCGACGATGATGAGTGGCCGAAAATGGTTTGAATTTTACTGGACGAACGAACAACTGAATCGAGAAACGAATCACGGATCTGTGACATATACATCGACAGTTACAACATATATATTTTTGAGAATTTTCTGGAGAGTTTGAATTTTCACTTTTGATTTTGAACTGTAGATAGATCTAGGTTTTGCAACCATTGAGGAAGAGAAAGAGACGAAGAAAATGAACGTATAGACAAATGATAGAAGATGGAGGCTAGGGTTTATAATCGTCTATTTATAAGTAGGGTTGGATTGGAGTAGATAGACCAGATAGATGAATGTACGGAACAACTATGGCCCAAAAAGCCCGCACTGACCCCGGAACGAAATTTATTAAACTCATATATCCAAATAGGTATTTTAAAATATTATGAACGCGATGGAAAAAGTTTCACGTCCAAATTCGATCGTATGAAGAAGTTATGCTGAAAACAAAATTTTCAAATTGATTTTAATTAAATCGATTTCAAGGCGTTTCGCATCCGTACGATCAAACGACAGGTCCGATCGATACGAAACTTGAAACCCTACAATAATTCACCGATACGGATCCGATGAAACTGGTTTCGTCGAAATCCGAGTCCGTGGCCAAAATGGCTATTTTTATATTCATTAAATAAATTAAAATAAATTATAAAAATCCAAATTTTATATCTAAATTCTAAAATTGACCAAATTTTATCGCTTATATATTTCATAATCAATTTAAATGATTTAACAAGTTTAGACGTGAATTAAAAGTTGATAAGTCTATCGATTTCAATATTAATTTCTCCGCTTCCTTATATTAAGGAATTATAAATAAATTTCTCAAAACCCATTTATCAGATTTTTCAACTCTTATATTCTCAACTTTTATCCAAAATAAGAATGCCACTAACATTGGTTCATGATTTCACCTTATTATCCACACATTCCATCCTAATTTCAATAACGTAATATTTAACCGTTTAATTCCACTTTATTTGCAATAAATACCATTGTTGAATTTTGATACTTTAATTAAATTATACATCCAGCTTTCTAAAGTCTATATCAACAAACGGTCCAATTATAAATAGAATTAGCATTAACTTCATCTTATAGAATTAACCTCTTCTATTACAAAACAAACTTACGCTAACTGCACAATTTAAGTCAAATAAATTGAAATTTAGTCTACATTAAATGTTATAACTTATACATTGGAACCTCAATAAATTCGTTTATTGATTTAAACTCTTTCTATTCAGTAAAAGACATCTTATGGTTATAAATAACATTAGAATCATAATACATTTCATTAGTGCATGTTTTATTTCCTATAAATTCCCCTTTATAGCCATTTCCTAAAAATTTGTTACCCATTTATATTCAAATTCACTTTCAACATCAATAACAACAATGTTGCCATAGATTTAGATTCAATTAAATAAATTAGAGGAATGGGTAAAATTTTGTAATTATCCCAAATTCCAAATATATTTGCATTAATTACTACTTAATATCATGAATTCATTTATTAATTTACTAGTTGCCTTTGTCATCTTATTTCCTGTTTACTACCAAACTTCCTACTTAGTTATAGTTTATCAATATATTAATACCTAGGCAAATCAAGTTCTTGTCTTTTCTGTTATTTCAATTAAATCGGGTATGCGCAAATAAATTGTTTATTAACTTATTCCTACAAAATTATTTACATACATTCAGTTCCAAAATTTATAGAATTAAATTCTAATTACTTACCACTTAATCCATCAATCATATATTCTATCCAAACATGCATTTAAATCTTTTTATGTTAAATAAATTTATTCAATGTTGACATCCACTAAATAAAATTTACTTTCATTTATATAGTTGCAATTCAATTCAGTTATTATTTCATTAATACTATTCCGCTTTATATCTTCCAGTATTAAATTCACAAACCAATTTAATCAACAAGTTATAACTTATAACCACAAACCCCAATTTACGTTATTTCAATCTATTGCCATATAAACATTTAAATTGTTAACCTTAAATTACAGTTACCATATCTAATTCCTACATTTACTCAAATAAAATCTTAAGACTTTTATTTCATTCTAAATTAGATTAGAAATCATATTAAATTAACTCATTTAATATCATCAAATTTTTATTTATTATTATAACCTTACGTTAAATTACTATTCAATGTATATTTATTCATCAATCAAATCCGATATTTACTTTCTATCCTTCTATTTGATAAAAAAATCCAGTATACCTTTACATACATTCATTTATGGGTATTGCATTGAAATTAAATTTATTAGCCAATAACACATTATTACCATTTATTACAATTGGATTCCTAATTTTATTCAATACCCTGAATAAATAACAATCATGTTCTTACTTTTGTTTCTCTCATATTTAAAAATCAAATTATAGCATTTAACTTATTTTATTGGATCGATATTTTATTCAAGTCATAAATTATTAACCTGCACAAATATGATACCTTAATTTATTTAAATTTCCATTTACAACTTTTATTGCACTAAATCAATTAAATACTTTCTTAAATTTCTCTTATTAGATCTTATATCCAGGTAAGAATCATTTTCCTACTTACTTCATTTGAATATCATACAAATTTCTATATAAATAGGTTTTTAAGGCATCATTCATATAATTTATTTTAGCCTTTATTTCAATATTTGTTTATAAAGTGAAATTTTTTCCACTAAATTAAATTACAAAGCTCATAAATCCAACCTAGTTAAATCCACGAATTATACGGGTCGTTACATTATCCCTTACTTCATAGGTTACAATTTCAAATTTCATTTAATACCATTAATAACCTAGCATTAAATCTCTTATTTACTTTAAAAGTTTCAATTATTAATTACATACTTTACAATTTTACCATACTGATTGAAACTGTAAAATAATGGAAACTTAAGAAATTAAATACCGGGTTTAATTTCAATTTTATTTTAAAGATAATAGATAAAGGTTTATACTTACTTATATATATCCAATTATAATTAAAACAATAAAAAAATTTCTTTCTTCCTTCTTCAAAACAAGTCTGCAATAAATTACTACAGTGGTCTTCCCACTTCGAAACTCGAAAATGAAAGTCGATGATGCGTGCACTCATCATCGAAATTATTTTCCAGCGACAGAGAAGGGAGTACAACTTATTTCTTTCCAGAATTTCTTTAAAACCATATTTTCAAATTATATTGAAATATTTATATCATAAAATATTTCTAAATACTATTATTATATTTCAAAATCCTTTGAAAGAAATTTTTCAAAATCCCGGACTTAAGTTCTAAAATTTCCAAATTTCATTGATTTTTATTTTCAATCTTATTTTACCTATTATTTATAAATTTTATCCCTAACAACCAATATATTGCAACCAAATATAATTTTATATATTATTTAAAAATTTATTTTATATATAGAAAATATAATAGGCAAAATTATTTCATTCGCCTATACTAAAACAAATATTATGTCGGTTTGTCCTACTAAGTGTTTAGAAATTCCTATTAATGTCACGGCGTCCCATGCATCAACCAGAATTTATAAATACAAAACGGAACAAATTAACATAATATTACAGTCTTTTTATAACACTAACAAATACATTATCTCATATATATACACTCAGCGACTCCCATAGGGTATTACTACTCTATTAATAAAGAGTCAAACCCCACAAAGCTAAGGATTATCGCTAAATCTGGCTCTGATACCAGTTGTAACATCCCGTCTTTTCGCAAGCTTTAAATCGACACACGTGCCAATTCAAAACGTTCGGAAGGGCGGATTGTTATGGGGTAAATAAGAAAAACAAGAAAGAAATAAAACAAAACAGAATCTCACAGCGGAAGGATAAAATATAATAATCAAATATACAGTTTATAAAGCTGATTTAAAATATTCGATTATACTTATACAACATAAATCAGAGTTACAAATATCATAAAACAATGCAGCGGAACAATATGAGTGTAGTGGAATATAGTAAATAATAATAGAAATCTCCTCTTCGTCCTCCAGAGCTAAAGTCTTCAATCCTGAAACGCTCAGACTGACCCGAGCGAATTGAAAAGACAAAACACTCGAGTCAGAACTAAAAAATATTATGTAAGTTAAATCAACAGAAATAGATATGAGTGCAGTAACTCAAGAGATGCTTGGGATTTACATCTCCTAAGGATCCGTTAAACTATTTACTATGTAGTATATTGCACTATTATAATAGTGTCTAATAGTAAAATAAACATACTTTTAAATAGCGTTAAGGAGTTACCCAATCTCCCCCTTAACACAGTAATAGTCCCAGTAGTCCATCCAATATCATAGTCCCTCCTGATCGGGAAGCCACCAGAGGATACCACATGGGCTACGGGAGAAATCCAAACTCGTACAAGGCTCGGTATGGTAGTTGACACGGCACAACTAGGCAATGCCAGGGTAGATATACCAATTATGCTTCCGGGTTGGTGGTAACGCGTAGCGCACAGCTACCGCCCACCTCGAACAAACTCCCCCAAATCAAAGAAATCAAAAGTGAAGGTGGCCACCGAATCAATCCAAAGTCGGAGTATAGTATCGAAGGGAAGTGTCCGATCAAAGGTGCTACCTTATTAACCCGTTAATCGCTCCTGTTTTAGCCACCTTATGCCAACTCACGGGAATTGGGTCCATGTATTTACCTTACAGGAAACGTCGCCACCAACCTACTTCATTCTGGAATCTCCACCGCGTACAAGGTTGTTAAAGTGGTTTTCGGAGTTGGCAGAGAGCATGACAACTTCCGATCCCGGTCTCTTTAACAACCAAACGTTATTATAACACCGCGGTCATTTAAAAATAATTTTACTTTCAAAACCAAAATAAAATATCTATTTCAAAACCGTATAAATACGATATCCTTTCCATTCCAAAACAAACTCGCTTGATATTATTTTTATAACCCCAGATTTATATAATATCATTTTATTTCAAATATACTTCTTTTCAAAAATCATATTGCTTTAAAATTTATAATAATTGGAAACAAACATTGAATTATAACTTTCAAACTATAATACTTCGAAAATTTATAGCTTTAAACCATAACTTCTAAACTTGGATGGTTTGGATATTCAAACGGTATATAGAATAAAATAGTTTGCATTTAAAATTACTTTATAAAATAAAATAATTTTCGCGACTTACAATTTATTTTATTTGAATATTTAGTCAAAATCCATAAATTTCAAAATCGCTTTCAGTTTCAATAACCAGTTCAGTTTCAATATATTTCAAACTTTGAATATTAAACAATTGGAACTAAGGTTGGAAATCTCTATTCAACAATTTAAAGTCCTATTTATTTAGTTTGAAATATTTGCATAATAAATCCAAAATCATTTAAATAAAACTCAAATTACTTTTAACTAAAAAAAATCCTTCAATTTATTTATACTAGAAATATTCATTTAATTCACCTTGAATAAAAATTCAGTTATAAATATCATACCTTTTTTTTTAACTTCAAGTTAATAAATTTTACATCAACTTATGAAGTTAAATTCTCAATTAAGCTCAATTCCGAATAAAATTTTCAATTAAACTCCCAATCTTAATTCATTTAAATCATTTAAAACTCTATATATTTTCAATATCTTAACATGTACTTAACCATTTAATATAAAATAATCAAACTTATTTATTTTATTTAACAAATTCATACATAGCTTAAATTCAAT
Source organism: Allium cepa (assembly GCA_030765085.1). NCBI lineage: Eukaryota > Viridiplantae > Streptophyta > Magnoliopsida > Asparagales > Amaryllidaceae > Allium > Allium cepa. The sequence goes on along the minus strand of CM060941.1, from coordinate 950,281,924 downwards.
ACTTTAACTATAGATGTATATATAAAATAAGATTTTATATAATATCAAAATTTATATTTATTAACCGTATCCTATCCAAACCATAGAAAACCATTTCAAAATTTTATATATATATATATATGCTGTGGTGCTTGTATATAATTTTCTATCATGTGGTCAAGTGATATGGATATTTATCATTTCAATCCGCAATTTAAAAAAAATAAAAATTACGGTTATAATTCATTTCAAACCGCAATCCCGAATGAAATGAAAATGCATAACAACTTGCAGTTTATACAATATAAAATATAGCATCCATTCATCCAAATATCAATCATTTATTACAATCATCATCCGACTTAAACAAACATCGATATAAAGCATATAAAATATACAGGTAATAAATAACAGGTATTAACTAGCAGTTATATTCAATAATAAATTTAATAACTGATTAACTAGCAGTTTATATGCAAATAAAAAAAAATTAAATGTCGATTTATATGCAAAATTAAAATAAAATTAATTAACAGCTAATTAAATAAACGCGATGTAACTGAGATGATGAATAAAACATGCCAAACAGTCACAAATAAATTTCTACTCATATCTTAAATCAATTTAACAAACATAAGAAATCTTAGAAGTTGTGAGTGGGTTAAAACACTCACCTTTGGGATTTAAATTGAATTTAAATCCAATTTAAACCCAAAAATTTGACGGTCTCCAAATCCAACCAAACAAACGCCAAAATGTCCGGAATTATATTACGATCCTAACAAAAAAAATCGTGCGTGAATTCGAGTCCGTATAAGAAAGTTACACGCGTTAAATCGCCTGGAAATAAAAATAAAAATAAAAAAAAAAAAAAAACAAAACAAACATACCAACTAAAATATGTCACGTCACCCCTTTCTTCCCTCTCTTTCTCACGCGTTTGCTTCCAGGTCGTGAACCCAAACCGTGCCTTTGACTGAGGCTTTGACCGAGATCCACGTTCGCCTCCGGCCGTCGTTGCCTCGCCGACCACCACCTCCTTGCTCCGATCGACGCGACGCTTCCATCCATACATGTGCGGCATGCCCACATGGTCCTCAGAGCCGGTCGCTGCCCCCCTATCCAAACCCTAATTCGAAATTCCCTGACGATCTAGCCGTTAATCTCCCCCATAAACGACTTGGATTAAATCCCCTTGCAAATCTTCTCAACCCAGCACCAAGAAATCGACGATTGGTTCCAGTCGATCGTGACAAAACGAATGGCCGAAAATCAATTGCAAATTCCAGGACGAACGATGACTCAAAACGAAAAACGAATTACACCGTTGAAATTTGCTCGTTGAGTGCTTCAACACATATTTTTTGAAATTTTTGTGACTACTTTGAATTTTTGACTTTTGATTTTGAATTGTAATTGGATCTAGGGTTTGCAACCATTGAAAAGGAGTTGAGGAAAATGAACGCACAAACAAATGAGAATCGATAGAGGCTAGGCTTTATAACTGGGTTTATATAGGTAGGTTAGAAATAGAGTGGATGAATCCGATAAACAAACGAGATGGACGATAATTGTCCCAAAAAGCCCGTTTCGACTCCGGAACGAAGTTGGGTCAACCCATACATCAAAATAGATATCTAAAAATATTCTGAACGCAATGGAAAAAGTTTCACGCCCGAATTCCATCGTATGAAGAAGTTATGCTGAAAACAATATTTTCAAATTGATTTCAAATTGATTTCAACTAAATCGATTTCAAGGCGTTTCGCATTCGTACGATCAAACGACAAAACCGATCGCTACGAAACTTGAAACCCTACAATAATTCACTGTTACGGATCCGATGAAACCGGTTTCGTCGAAATCCGAGTCCGTGACCAAAATGGCTATTTTTATATTAATTAAATAAATTTAAAACAATTTAATTAAATCAAATTTCGCTTTAGAATTCTGAACATTGCAATCTTTATCACTTTAAAATTTTCAAACATTTACAATGATTTAACGAATTTTTAAATGTCAATTTATTAAGGATTAATCAATAGAAATCTTCAATTTCATAAAATTCAAAAATTATATATAAATTTCCACAATTTCCATTAATTTGAATTTACCCATAATTATTCCACTCATAATTTCAAATAGAAGGATTTACCATTGGATTTAAGATTATTACATAAATATTTCCCGTTTTCAACTAAAATTTCAATTAACGTAAAACTTTATATTTAATTTCAGTTAACTGCGATAAATCCAAATTGTCATATTTTAAATCCAAGTAAATAAATAAAGCTTAATTAGCGTTTAAATATTTAACTCATTTAATTTCAATTAACCTTTTTATCATAAATTAAATTCCGATATATTAATAAAACTTTATTTCCATTCTTTTTATTCACAAATCATCATATTATGAAGAACATTTACGTTATTCCCCATTTATTACCTTAATTTATTTAAGATAACATTTAATTTATATTTATTGCAATGATTTCCAATTTAATGGAATGAACTAAGTATATAACTCATAATAATTGTTGTAAAACTCTTAATCCCACATTTATAAGTTTATTATTTCCACTCAAATATTATAGATATTTATAGAGTATTGGTTTTTATTCAATCATTATCGATTTTATATATTAATTAAATAAATTCAATATTTAAGTCCGTTTAAATTTATTACCAAGTACCCATTTACATTTTCCAACAAATTTGAATTCCATTCATTTACCATAACAATCGTTTTCCCATTCACACCTTATTATCAACCCACAATTATTGCAATTCATTATCTTATATTGATTTTATACAATTACCATTAACTTTACATTCAGTTACTATTTAATGTATATTTATTCATTAATCAATTCGATATTTACGTTTGTTTTCTTCTATTTGATTAATAACCTAGTATACATTTACATAAATTCCATTTCATTCCATTCGTTAATGGTATTGCATTTGAAATTTAATTTATTAACTAATATCAACATTATTACCATTAATTACAATTGGATTACCAATTTTATTCAATACCCTAAATAAATAACATATATTAATTCAATACTTACATTCGTTTTCTCATATTCCAAAAAAAATCATACCATTTAAATTATTTTATTGAATTAGAATTTCATTCAAGTCGTAAATTATTAACTTGCATTAACACGTTTCCTAAATTTACAATCAATTACTGTAACACGTGTTCTTACATTAACTAATTCAATGCCTACCCTATATTCTTCATATTCAATTTATATCCAGATATAATACTTACAATATTTCATTTATTGAAATTTTATTCAAATTGCTAATAAATAGGTTTTTAATTACCCTATATATATTTTGTTTTAGTGTTCATTTCAATATTAATTCATCACCTTTATATTTCTACTAAATTTACTTACAAAATCTCTACTTCACTAACAAATTTAACTGTCGAAATTTATGGATCGTTACATTTAGCTTAGTAAAACTAAAAAAGGAATATCTTGTGATTGGAATTGCACAATTTGACAATAAGATATTCCATATAGAATAAATTCGTTGAAATCTAGAATTTAAAACTTTAATCGTATACCCTTAGGTATTTAGTTTTAAGAAATAATAATGATTAAGTGATTATCATAATGAATGGATTTAAAAGCTAAGTACAAATATCTTGTGAAGTAAAATTCACAATTTGATTGTAAGATATTTGATGATAATACTGAATCTAGAAGTTGTAATTAGAGAAGGTCAAAAGAAAATGAATACTTAGAAAAATTCTTATCAATAAGAGAGGAAAAGATAAATCTAATTTGAGACTTTTTGTATATATATTACAAAAGGATAAGTTGTATAACTTATAAGGAGATAAAGTAATTTGAAATTTAAACACTTTGACTAGGTTAAAATAAAAGTGAAATTTAGGAATAAGAGATATAAGAAATATCATCCTAATATAAAATTGGAATTAGTTATACATTTAGGGTAACATTAGTAATTCAAAATGAAGTAAGAATAGAAGTGGGTATTTTTGAATAATATGGTTAGTAGTTTGATTGGTGGATGAAAAAGTTTAATACTAAATACCATGTGAATTAAGTTTCATAATTTGACTATATGGTATTTGATGGATTTAAGATTAAAAATTTTGATTTAGAAAATGGATAGGTAAATAAGTTAAGAAAAAGGATGCACACTAGTAAAGTTGTCTTATTAATATATGGATAAGATAAATAATATTAGCTAAATTGAAACCTTAGGTAAAGAAAACTAAGAATTGAGTTTTATAACTTATTAATTTGAGATAATAGTAGAGTTTCACATTTGTTAAACACCTTAGTTGAAGTAATGATGGTTTGAAGATTAGGGATATGTATATATACTCTTAGGAAGCAAAGGTATATTATACAAGTTTAAGACATATTTGTATGCTTAAGTAATAATGGATTTAGTAAGAAAGTAAATGGTTGTGAAATAAAATTGGATTAACAGAAATTTTGAAGAAATGTATTAGGTAAAGATGAATGTGAATAAGTACATAAGTTAAACGTAGATCATTTTGGCACATAAATTTTAATCTAAAATTTGAGTACAGAACTTTGAGGTGTTTACACCAATCCGAGAAATGATTTATCACTTGATTTTTAATGGCGAACATTGATGAGAGTTTATGATTATGTACACAAGTTTTCTATCATAGTTGAGAGCTATGCAAGGAAAGCAAGGGTTTGTGATCAAGAAGTCTAATCAAAGTCTGCACAAGAAAATCAGGAGATCGATACTAGTTCGGAAGTATAGTTATGAATTTGAATAATAGATTGAATCAAATGTCACATACAGTATGATATTTTGGATCTGTCTACATAATAGTTAGACAGTTATCTTAAATAGTAGACACTAAGATATAATGGTTGGACTTATGTTTTGATATGTGTATAAATATATAGACCTCAGGTATAGTACATGCTCAGGACAGAGGATGAGTTATGTGGATGTATTCATTTATGTTGATATAGTATCAATGTGGTTGTTTTTGGATGTATAATCTTGTTGGGTTGTTGCATATATTATTTTAAGTGCGCAGTATGCACTATGATGGATAGGATAGAAGTTTGATTTGATGTATGCATATATAGCCGTAAGTATGTGATAGATACTCAGGTTAATGTGGGGAATCTTTATATGTATGTTTGGCATCATTTGTTTTAGTATTGTTATGATATCGACCTTCTTCCTTTCTATCATCAGAAGAAATATGTCAAATTATTTGAGGATATGAGTATAAGATAGATTCCTTTATCTAACTTTCATTTCGAGAACATGCTTTTAAGTGGGGGAGAATGTAACGACGCGTAATTTCGCTACTTCAAAAATGAGATATTTCGTTCGTTTTAAATTTAAAAAGGAGTTCAAATCTTAAAATAAATATGTTATATATAATAGATAATTATCTATTCTTAAAGTTAATAAATAAAAAAGTACAAAATTTGGATTTTAGAACAAATCGAACAAAGTTAAGTTTTGTTAATAATAAATAAAGGCTTAAATAAATGGATTTAAATATTATTTTAAAAAGGTAAATCTTATTTAAAACAACTAATAAATATAATAAAAGTATATTAAAAGATTTAAAAGAGTATTGATAATCTTTTTACAAAAATAACCAAAATTTGTCGCATTTTGTCTGTTTTACATACGCTGTTAAATTAGAGATTTTGATATTAATTAAATATGATTTTAGAATATATAGAGACGGGTTTTAATTTATTTAAAGAAGTAAAAAGTTCATTTTAAAGTTTGGTTTACTTCAATATATAGCTTAATAAAAACTTCAAATTTTGACTGTATAATTTGTCGTCAAAAACACCGTTTTCAACCAAAACAAGTTGTCAGCAAGTTGTTGCAACTTGATACATTTTCTAACTTATAAATACAAGTTTACAAACTATATTAATATTCTACATTTAGCACTAAAAACAAAAGGAGTTTACTTTTGAAAATATTTACATAAATGATAAAAATAATGTTAATACATGATTTGACAAAAGATTGTAAAAGTAAACAAATAAAACAACATCATTACATAACTTTCTTTTCTCTTACACACGATATAACTTATACACCTAGAATTCAAGTAAATGGAAAGTAAAAAGATAACTAAAATGGAAAGTGAAAAGATAACTAATTAAAGGAATTAATGACACATATGCTCACCATTAATATATACTTACAAATCCATTTAATGCAAGTCAAATCAAGCAAAAGTCTTCTTTTAAAAATTTAAGAAAATTGGGCAAATATCATTTCATAAGTACAAATTCAAATCAAATCATTTCTTCTCCATTAAGCAAAGGTCAAATCAAGGGTAAAAAAGTAAACGAAAAGTCAAAAAAGTAGAGAAGGGTATTTTAGTCATTTGCCATCCAAACTCAAATATAAATATGCATCCATACCTTTCATTTTTCACACTTCATTCTCTACCTTCTTATTCACTTTCTCCTTCTTCTTCACCTCCATTTCCATGGTTTCTCACCTCTACATTTCTCTTCCACCTTCAAGCTACCACCTCTGCATCACCACACCATCACCTTACACCATCAAAACCGAGCCTAGCTTCAACCTACACACCTCCTACACTCACCAACCCCTTCCAAATCCAAGGCAGTACCCCCCTAAGCCCAAGCCGAGCCCCTACAACCCTAGGCCGAGCACCCCCTCACCAAAACCCAAGCCTACTCACCCCAAAACCTTCTACACACCATACCCAAGGCCACACACTCCTCCACAACAAAGCCGTACACCCCCTCCTCCATATAAAAAAACAGAAGAAAAAGAAAAGGAAAACAAAAGCGTTCAGAAAGAAAACGGCAAAAGGCGAGACGTTGGAAATAGCACGTTAGCGAGAGACAGAAATCTTACGTTGAAGTCTGACGGAGTGGATATGAAGGTGAGAAATTGTCACCGCTTTTTAAATTATATTGATTATCATGCTTAATTGTTATGTTAGATAATTACTATTTGATGATATGGATGTTTGATTGATTGCTTGAATATGTTGGATAATCCATAGTAATGTTATGACATTTACTAAATTGAATATGTTAGTATTATATGATTGTTGTATGGTTGTGATGATAATTTGGACATCAAATTTCTATTAATTAAGTAATCCCTTTGTTTAATAAGACCATATTTTAGTAATATGAGATATTGTGGAAAAATAAGTCTCTTTTCATTTAAAAGTGAAATTAAAGTTAAAATGAAAGAGGATTTGAAATTTGAAGTGAAACGGATTTGAAAACGATAGTTAATTAGAAGTCGAAATTGAGATGAATAGTGAAATTGAAATTGAAATCGATTTTGAGAAAAATGAAGTTTAGTTTGAGATTAAATTGAAGTTTAAATTAAAATTAGATTTAAAATCTAAGTTCTAAATGTGTTTAATTTGATATTAGAATTGAAATTGAATTAAAATTGGATATTAAAATAATGGGAATATAATAATATTATAATATGGTAATAGTGAAAATTCATTTTAAATACTTTAAAAAGAGAAAATATTGATTTAAAATGGTTTCTAATGATTTTATAAGTGTTGAAACCCAATTCGAATAGATTATTTCAAATACTGAAAACATAAGTTAAAACTAGAAGCGTCGCGCAACGGTATTTTGCGATTTCGCGCCGAAAAGTTCAAATGAATGTATAGAGTGGAATATAGCTCGGAATTCTTCGAGATAAGAAAATTCCGGACTATTATATCCATATCTTCTAAACGAAGAAAGAAAATCAAAGTTGCGTTGAGTAGGTTTTGAATTAAGTCCAAATCAATTTTCAGAAAAATCGTGCTAGTGCAGTTAAGTGACCATAACAGGAAATCTGTTTAAATGAATGTTTTATTATGGAAAAATATGAAATATACTTGATAAATCTATTTAAATGATTTGAAAGAGATTTGGATTGAAAAATATAAATTTTAAATTTTTAAAAGTTGATTTAGATCAACTAAGCTTATATGACATTTTTCGCAGCACTTTTATGCTGCGAATTCTATAACTTTTGGAATATGAGTTTGAATGTAACGACGTTCCCCAGAATCAAATTGTGAATATTTTAAAAAGGATAATTAAGCGTTTTGAAAGATAATTTGGAATATTTATAAGCTATTCTAAAATAAAGTTGAAAATCTGAGTATGCGGAAACGAGTAGTACATTTGTCCCGCCTTTGAGATCTGGAAAGATAAAATAAGGTGTTTAACTAAGGTTAGGGATGAAGCAAGCAGTGCCCTGAACTTACCTGGCTTATGTTTTCTTTTCTTAGGCGAGAGGTGGAACGGATCGAAAGAAAAGTCCGGATGCTCTTAAATAAAAAGATTCTGTTGAGTTTTCCAAAATAAAAGAAGATTGGTATTATCCAAAAGTTAAACAATCTCCTAAATGAATGATTTCTATGTTCCGGTTTACTCAAAAATGTTGTTAAGATTGATTTAGGGTTTATTATAAACGATGTCTTAAATAACTTGTTGTTGACCCGCCAAAAAGTTAAGGAATTTGGATCAAGAATTAAGCAAGGAAATCTGAGATATTTTCCGAAGCAAAAAAATGAATTTCTTAGAAATTACTCTAAGTAAAAAGGAAGAGTTTTTGAAATCATCCGAAAGGAATCAAAGTGAAAAGATACTTAATAAATCATGTATACTCATATTCACTTTTTATCGATATTGGATTTCGAAAGAACCGGAGTCGGATTTGGATAATTCCTATCCGAAAACCACTTCGAACCAATGTATACATTCGTACATGAATACATGTTGAAGATGATGATTACTGAAGACCATGGATCTTCATAGCGTGAAGACTGCATGTTGAACATGCTTTGGGTAGCTCCCAATTATAGAGTTATTTATAACAGTGGTCTCCTTGTGATGGATATTTTGGGTTGCAAGGACTACTCGCTACTAGTGGTAGTAGGAGAGTGCCTTTGGTTTGTCCAGTTTCTAGACAACTTGTATGGACGTTTGTCAGACATTGCAATTTTAAAGATTACGTACATTGGTTTTTACAAACATACATCAGTGGTGGCGGAGAAGGCAACTTCTTTTAGCTTAACACCCTTCTTGAGACATAAGAGCTTAAGGGTTGTATTTTTGTGGAATGCAATTAGTAGTTAAACGGAAATGGCAATATGACATTCAAAGATGTGATATGTGCTATGTGAAAAGGTAATCATTTGCCTCAAGCCTTATCAAACCGAAAATAACCGAAACAGGATTAGATACAGCAAGGCTAAGTAGGTCATTCCCAATTAGGGTATGATCATCCCCTTTTAGATATATTTCTTCCCGCTATGACGTTCGGGATGTTAATTAATGTAGTGTATGGAAAGAGAGCTCTCGGATAAAGGTCGGTAATGACCGGGGGATGACATATTCGGTACTATCTAGTTATAGAGGTAGGCCGGTCTTGTGTTGGTAGAGGGCAGTTGTTCTGTGCCTCGAGACATCCATCTAGAGGTGTACCCATTTCGGAAGGTAGATCCTTCACCTGGTCATTTGTACGGAAATCCATTCTTCAATAAGAACCTACGGTTTTGTTTGTATTGACGTAATGAATAGTCTCGAAATGCTATATGGGTAACCATTTCGGATAAGATTAGTAAGTTTATTTGCAAATGTTTTCAAAGAGATGTCATTAGAAATAATATCAAGGGTTTTGATATAAAACTGTTTTAGCTATCATAAGGTAAAAACCCGTCCGTGTTTATGTGTGAGCGCAGTCTTATGAGATACTCTTTATTTCAAAGGATTTTATCCAAAGGCTGATATATGACACTGTCATCTATTATTGATTTTTTCTCATGCTGGTTTATCAAGCCTGATCCGGGTATTTTCAATACTCGGGTCAGATCCGAGTAGTTTTAGGTTTAGTCGAAGATGGTTAGAGTTTCCAGAGGAGAGCAGGAGATATTCATCGATGTATGAGCATATTCTATTATCCGCTGTACTTAGTGTATTTTATATGATGTTTTTTCAGCATTTGTAAGGGCAGGTTTTATAACTGTCCAAGTTGAATCTAGGTTAGACTCTAATATTGTATTTCAAAATTTTCCGCTGTAAAAATATTTGTTCAATATTATATGTTATTCCGTTCGAGTGAGATTCTGTTCTATCTACTTTTCTTATCCCCTTTAAAGATCCGTTTTTTCATGCAGTTTAAGTTGGACATGTGTGGTTTATTGTCGATTCAAAGGGTACGGAAAAACGGGAATTTACATGAGATCTGTGCTTGGATATTGTGGATCTGTGTGTAAATACTGGTGCTTTCATTACTTCTGGGGTTTGTGACCAATTTTGGCGCAAACACTTTGATGTTTTCACTGAGAAGGACTAGCACCTGCTACATCGGATTTGGAGTTTAGATTTGAAAAGCTAATGGATTGGATCTGAATCTATGGCTAAGTAATCAACAAGAAGATAGAGGACAGAAAGGAGTCAGCATTAAGGAAGTTAGAAGGCATCTTCGGGAGCTAATCAGACCTCACTTTTCATCACCACAGATAAGATGGAGATGATGATGGATGATACGCATGAAGGGATGCTGAAAAGGCAGGAGGAGATGATGCAGAACCTACTCTGATAAGTTGGACAAGCTGGAGTGTAAAATCGAGAGAACGTAATTGCAGGAAATGCTGGGAATAGGGATTGTGAAGCTAGAGTAGTAGGAGTGGAGACAGTTCGGAATCAGGACCAGGAGCATGGAACAAACAAGATGCAGGACAGAGAAGGACCATCAGGAGCAGCTCCTACACTTAGGGGCGTACCCCTAGATCATGTCGACTCAATTCCAGGAAGGATACCAGATGGCGCTGCGCAGTTTAGCATTGATCGGGATATGGATGCTCACCTAGAAGGACAGGTGCCAAGATTCCCTTGCAAACTCGAAGTGCAGGTTAGAGATCGTAGATAAAGGCTACCACTTGATGACAACGACAGGTTAGCGGACATGATCAGACAGGCTGTAATGGGAGGATTATTGAATAGAGATTTGGTGGACGTGAACTGGAGTCCCTTCACTCTTATGGTCAGGCAACCTAGGAATCCACCGGATTTCAAATTACCAACGCTGGAGATGTATGAAAAGATCCCGATGTTCACTTGACGAGGTACATGAGGCATGTGGAGGTACTGGGGGTATTGGAGGAAGTCATGGTTAGGTGCTTCCCTTTGTATTTGACGGATATAGCAGCACTATGGTTCGAACAACTAGAAAGTGGTTCTATCGGTACATGGACAGAGTTGATGGAGAGATTTACGAGGAAATTCAGAGTTCACATCGTGAGACACAAGAATGTGACGACCTTAACATCAATGAAGTAGTGGAAGGGAGAATCACTTATGGATTTCTTAACCAGATTCAAGGCAGCAGTGGCTTCGGTGGATCGACCCGATCCGTCGATGGTTTTGATGAAAGCACTCTCAGGAATCGCAGATGATTCAGATTTCAAGAAATCATTGGAACGGGATTCGCCGATGGATCTCGAAGAGTTTTACCATGAAGTAGAAATGTATCTACGAAAGGAAGATGCAAAGGATGAGAGAGAGGGGAGAGAGGCAGAAATTTACACTTTAAAAGGTGGAGGTCCATCAAGTGAGGATTCAAACAAAGACAGTAGAGGCAAAAGGAAGGTGAATGACAACGTCGACACATCGAAAAGGAAACGAAGGGAATCCAAATTCTCTTCTTACATGGATTTGACTGAAATTCTAAAAAGGATTTACTTGGATACTCGAGGGCGCCTCTACTATCGAAGGCTGGCAAAAAGGGAACCTTCTGAATACGAGCGGGCATCGAAAAAGCATTGTCTATTCCACGAGCTGAATGAACACAACACGAAAGACTATAGACATCTGAATGATATCATTGAGGAACATGTAGGGAATGGACATTGGCAGCAGTACATAAGGAATCAAGCATTGGCAGTGGAACAGGAGCAGCCACTGCCCACCTCAAGCGAAGATGGCACTAGATCTAGGCAACTTCGTCATCTTGTTATCAACTGAATGGATTTATGGCTTTGAATAAGTAATAAACCCCGAAGTGATGCGGCTTAGTCACTTACACATGTACATGATCGAGGACGGTCCCTAGGCATGCTCTGAAATAATGATAAACCATGATGCTCGAGTTTATGAAATCTTATTTTTTTTCTTTCTATAGACTCTGGTTTCTTTCTTGGTACTATGAACATTTGATTTTCTTGGTTGTACGGATTTTTATTTTTTCGACTGGACTTTGTGTTGATTGGACTTGGATTAATGTAATAAATAATACAGGTCATGCGGTTATGGTCCCGACCAGAGGGACGGGGCAATACTCGCAAATTATGAGTGCCTTCACCGGAGAACGATGGAATGGACTTGAACACAATATAAAAGTCCTCGATCAGAGAGTCGATGCTGGAGAATATAAAAGTCCTCGACTGAAGAGTCGAGGCTGGAGAATATAAAGTCCCCGACCGGAGAGTTGAGGCCGGAGAATATAAGTCCTTGACCGGAGAGTCAAGGTCGGAGTATGGTAAAATGACCCGGAAAGGTCCTAGCTTTAGATTTGGACCCGGAGAGGTCCCGGACTTGGATAAAACGACCCGGCGAGGTCTATGGATTTGAATTTAGACACAGAGAGGTTATGGATTTGGATTTCGCCTTTGAATGGCCAAAGATTGGCTGTGAACACGGAGTAGTCCCGGATTTAGATAAGGACCCGAAGCGGTCTCGGATTTGGATATTGACCCAAGGGGGTCATGGATTTGGTTATTGGATTCTGGATATGGATGGATTGAAACTTATTTGATGGGTTCGGATGGCTATGGAATTGGTTAAGGATTTGGTTAGTGGATTCGGAATTAAATATTGACATGAGCAGACGTGGATTTGGATAAGGATATGGCTATAGCACTTGGGTATAATAACTTGGCACTTGGATAGAATATCTTGGAGTTGAACCAGTAAGTAGACCACATGGCAGGATGATGTCTACCAAGATGAAGGAATTAAAGGTGCAACTAGTGGACTTAGAAGGTAAGAATTTTATTAGACCAAGCAGTTTGCCTTAGGGAGCGGCCATGGTGCTCGAAAAGAAACCGGAGGGGTCTTTAAGATTATGTGTTTATTATCGTAAGTTAAATGAGAAGACGATAAAGAATAGGTATCCTTTGCTGAGAATCAACGATTTCTTACATCAGTTGAGTAGAGCCAAAGTATTTTCTCAATTGGATTTGGCAAGAGGGTTCCATCAATTAAGAGTGGCAGAGGACAATATTCCTTTGATGATGTTACGAACAAGATATGGTTTGTACGAGTGGTTAGTGATGTCATTCGGGTTAACTAATGCGCTAGCTTTCTTTGTGGACTTGATGAACCGGATTTTCAGTGAGCACTACAATAGCTTCGTATTGGTGTTCATTAATGACATTTTAATATATTCTAAGAATGAAAGAGATAATGAAATTCATCTTAGAATAGTGCTTGAGACTATGATGCAACATCAACTAAAAGCGAAGTTTTCGAAATATCAATTCTGGAAGAAAGAAGTGAAATTTCTTGGTCAAGCAGTTTCAGAAAAAAGGTACTCAATCGATCTAAACAAGATCGAAGCCGTTAACAGTTGAAAGAGACCCGAGACAGCAGCCGAGATAAGAATTTTTCATGAAATAGCTGGCTAATACTGAAGATTTATCAAGGATTTCTCACATATAGCAGCACATTTGACTAAGCTAACTAGGAAGGATGTGAAGTTTATTTGGTCTGACAAATGTGAGGAAGCATTCCTTACATTAAAGCATTTGTTGATCAATGCACCTATGTTTGTAGCTGTGGATGGGAATCAGGATTTGGCGGTCTATAAGGATACGTGTGGAACAAGATTAAGAGTTGTATTGATGCAGAGAGGTAAAGTGATTTCCTAAGCTTCTCGACAGCTCAGACCATATGAAGTTAGATATCTGACTCATAATTTGGAGTTGATAGTGGTGATTTTCGCACTGAAAGTATGGAGACACTACCTCGTAGGAGAATGATTGAAATTGTATATGGATTATAAATCTTTGATGTATTTATTCTCTCGGAAAGAGTTGAATATAAGATAGCAGAGATGGCTGGAGTTTTTAGCAGTTTATGGTTTTGGTATTAATTATACACCAGTGAAAGGAAACAAAGTTGCAGAAGCACTTTGCAAAAAATATTAGAATGTGGTGTTAGCTATGTTGGTTTAATGGAAGGATTTAGAAGCGTTGACTATTTGTAGCGTACAGTTAAGGCCGATTGCTAGTTCTAGTCAATGTACTATCATGTTGGCTTGCTTGGAAGTTCAACCAGTATTGATTGAGAGGATTACTTCTGAGCAGAGAAATGATCCATTGTTAACTAAAAAGATTAGAAGATTGGAAGGTGGAACCGAGTTCGATGATCTAAAAGATTTTAGTGTTGACCAAAAGGGATAGCTAAGGAAGAAGGGAAGGTTATGTGTTCCAAATATTGGTAACCTAAGAAAGGAAGTTCCGAGGAAGTGCCATCGATTGAATTTTACTATACATATGGAGGAACTAAAATGTTTCAGGATATGAAGAGATCTTCTAGAAAGGTACGAAGAAGGACGTAGGCTTATGGGTGAAGCAATGTGCAAATTGCCAGCAAATGAACGCCGAACGTCAAAAGCCAAGCGGATTGCTTCAGCCTTTAGATATACCAATTTGGAAATGAGGTTTAATATCCATGGATTTTATTAAGATGTTGCCAAGATCAAATCGAGGAAACAAAAGTATTTGGGTCATAGTGGATAGATTGACCAAGATTGCACACTTCATTCCCGTTAAGTCAACTAGGACAATACATATATTGGCTAAGTTGTTTATGAAGGACATAGTTAGACTGCATGGAATTCCTAATACTATAGTCGGTGATAGAGAAATTTTGTTTACTAGTGAGTTTTGAAAGAGTCTACAAGAACTGTTAGGTACCAAGCTTAAGATGAGTATCGCCTATCACCTATAGACGGATGGACAGAAAAGAGAGGCAATAAGTACAAGAGGATTTGCTTAGAACTTGCGTGCTGGATTTGGTGGGTCATGGGAAGACCATTTTCACTTAGTTGAGTTTTCCTATAATAATAGTTATCATACTAGTACAAAAATGACGCCTTTTAAAGCTTTGTATGGAAGGTCATGCAAATCACCAGCAAGTTGGTTAGAGACCAAAGACAGATTGGTTCTTGATCCGGATAAAGTAATAAAAGCCATAGAGAAGTTTGAGTTAATTTTGGATGGGATGAGGGACGCTTGGTCTAGGCAAGAAAGTTATGCAAATAAAAGGCGTAGATATTTAGAGTTCTTGGTTGGAGATCGTGTTTTCATTAGAGTATCGTCGGTGAACGGTGTAGTACGATTTGGAAAGTCAGGAAAACTGACACCGAGATATGTTGGACTGTTTCCTATTATAGAGAGGATCGGAAAGCTCGCATGCCGAGTGTTTGGCAGATGTCCATATTGTGTTTTATGTTTCTCATCTTAGGAAGTATGTGCATGATTCAAACACTATTATTTCTAGTAGAATCAGATCTGACTTTTGTGAGACAACCAGTTCGACTTGTAGTAAGAGATGAGAAAAGTTTCAAGAACAAGATGTGTAGTCTCTAAATGGTCAATGAAGGGTTCGTAATCATTCTAGCAAAACTGTAGGATGTGTCGTGACGACCCGGAATTTTGAGCAATATCAATAATCTTTGATAATAATTAAATTGATTTGATCATTTTACATTATAAATTGACAAGTTAAAATTATTTTAAAGGTTGATAATAATAATCTGATAATATGTATCAACATTTTTCTTAACAATATAGAATTTGGCAAATTCAATTCTTTTGAAAATTTATAATATTTTAGTTTGGAAATATTTATTTTAGCAATTTAAATTGGTAAGAGTTATTTTTCAAAAGCTAATCAGAATATTTTTTATTTATGATATATATATATATATATATATATATTGATATATCTTGTAAATAGGAAATTCTAATGTAATAAAATTCTATATCCAAATTGTAATATATATGAATGTATATATTATGATTTGGTTTATATTTCAAAATTAATATAGTAATTATCAAATATAATGTTAAAATGTTTTTCTATTTGAAATGTGTATATATATTTGTATATGTGTATATATATATTTGAAATAGGAATTTTATTAATTTGAACTTAATAAGTATTTTCAAACTTTAATAAATATGTAGTTTTGTAATTTGAAATGTTAATTTGATTTAATGTTTTTGAAAATAATATTTGAGATTTAAATTTTAATAACAAAGTTAATATTCTTATTTAACTTATATATATTTTAAACCTGAGTTTTTGGTTAAGATCTAAATTTAAAGTTCAATTGTTTTAATATTCTTTCATTTTAAAATTCTAACATAAGATATGTTGTTTAAAAATTTTACATAAAGAACCGAAATAAATTTCTTAAGCTTATAAACATATGTTATATAAAGTAAATCAAGAATATAAGTTGTTTGTATTCATATGCATATTTATTAAAAGCTAAGTACATAATATTACATAATTACTTGCATATAACTTAAACAAATTATAAAATAAGAAAATAACATTTAAAAATATTAGTTAAACATTACATAACACTTGTTAACTTATCAATATTTGTTAATAACACATGTAAACATATAGTGTGTATTAAAGACACTTGTGAATCATATTGCTTAGGTGTAAGTTAATTATAACATAAGAGGTGACAAATGTCATTCTTTTAATAAAATAAAATTTAAGTTGTAAAAAATTAAAATTAGAAATTACTTTCATCTTTCAGCAATTTAATGCAAGCAAAGATTAAAAAAAGGGAAGAAAATCTGTAGAAAATCTGAAACAAAACGAAGAAGATATCTGGTTTTTCAAATCAACGGAAGATGTTCATGTTCAATCAACAACAGGATGTAAAAACATCATCATGCAAAGTTAGGAATCATCAAGCAATGCTGGAACATCAGCATGCAAATCAATTCAAGAAGAATGCAGTGAAATCAAACCTAGAAAACACTTTCTGTTTTCTACAAACAAGGTGAGTAAATGGATTTCATTTAAAAACGGTTTAAAATCTGAATTTCATCATGTTTGGGAATTGAGTATCTTGATGTTATTTGAACACTTAAATTAAAAATTTGATGCATGTTTGAATTGTGTTTATGGATTGCCTGTACGGTTAAAAAAAAATTGTCACCGTGTCTATAACACAGTTTCAAATTTCATAAAAAATTCAATAACTGAATTTTTGATTCGAATTGGCCTATGAATTGTAAACAATGGTTGTTTGAAATCATGCAATCTTCCTTCTAAAAATAATTATAGGTTTTTATAATGGATATTTAGTTCAAATTTAGAAATTTACAGTAAATTTTTTAATATGGGTCAAAAATTAATCGAATCAATTTTGAGTTTGAATTACATACTTGATTTCATAATGCCAAATCATGATTTTTGAAATTTGTATCATGATTTTTAGATTAGTAATTTAAGAGAATTCTGGAATTTTCTGTTTTGGGTAAAATGGTCAATCTACGGCGATCAACGGCAAATTGGTCAACGTGGTTGAGGATGGAGGTGGAGGGAGCGTCAGTGACCATGGGAAAAATAGTTTGGTGATTTATCTTTGGTTGTGGTGGTCGTGATCATTCGAAGTAGGGTTTTATACCCTGTATATTGTCGACATGTTCATTGTGGCTTCACGTCGTCGTGAGGGTACCGGAGTAGACCGCACTAATGCCGTAGGTTCTAGGGGTTGGGGCGAAATTACGGTGGAGGTTGTGGGTTGTTTCGAGGCTTGGATGGCCGAGGAGGAGTGGATTTACTGGTGATGGAGTTTCGAACTGATGGGTTCGATAGGCATAATTTGATTCACGATCATATTCTAGATTCTGGGTTGCGCGATACGATGTGTTGGTCGAGTGCGACTTGGTGAAGGCCGAAGAAGAGCTCGCCGTCGACCGGTGGCGACGTGCACGTTGTCGTGCACGATCGCGTGTTTCTGCAGTGGTTTTGGGAAGAAATGGGAGGAGCTCGAAGTTGACCTCGGGTTCGTCTTGGTTGAGCTCGAAGCAGACATAAGGTAGGGGAAGACTTGGGGTTTTTGTTTGATTTACTCGGAGTTGTCGCGTGAGTATCTGCATATGGCTCGAGTTGGTTGAGTTGTATTGATGGTTCAGGGTTTTTAAAATTTAACGGTTTTGTTTTTTTAAAAAAGATTTTGAAACCAAAAGGAACTTGATTTTGAAGATGATCAAAATTTAAACCAAAAGTTAAACAAGTTTAATTATAAACTAAATTTGTTTAAAGATAAGTTTTTAAACAAGTTTGTATATATAAAATATGAAGAAAACAAAATTAGTGTAGTTTTGAATTAAGTTTGTATTAACTTTTATTTAGTAACTATGGAAAGTTTTAAAGATTTAAAAGGGTTTGATTTGAATATTTAAAATTGTTTTAATTATAATTGACTTTTAAAATATTTTATTTTCAAATAAGGATTAATGATTAAAGTTAGAAATCAATTCAAATTTAAGAAATTATAAGTTTTGATTTTTTAAAGATAAATAAATTTGTGAAGATAATTAAGGAAATTGAATTTATTAACCCTTGGAAATTATTGGTTAATATAAATGATTTAATTAAGAATTTTCATAATATAAGAATTGAAGAATCATTTAATTAAATTTAATGATTAAGTTAAGTAATTAATTTGTGATTAATTGATGATAATCACTTGGAGTTAATTAAGTATAATTACTGGGTGAAGTAATTAAGTGGTTAATTACAGAAGGTAATTAAGTAAGAAATAATTACTTTATAAAAGTAATTACGTGGATGTGATTAAGAATTAATCACTTGAGTTATTAATTCAAGAATTAATTAATAAAATTAATTAAAGGTTTAAATTATTTAATTAATGGTTAATCAATAAGGGATTAAGAGAATTTAATTAAGGGGTTAGTTACTTGTTAAGTAATTAATTAAGGTTTTAATTAATGAAGTAATCATTAATAAATGGAAATAATTAATTAATTGTTAATTAATAATTTAAGGATTAATTAATTTAAACTTTAGTTTTAATTACTAAATGTAATTAAAAAGTAATTAATCAAATGTGATTAATTAAAAGTAATTAATTAAATATGATTAATTATAAATGATTAATCAAGTGTGATTAATTAAAGGTAATTAACCAAGAGAATTAATCAAGTATGATTAATTAAAGGTGATTAATCAGGTATGATTAATTAAAAGATAATTAAGGAATAATTATCAAAGTAATTAAAGATTAATTAATCAGGTGTGATTAATTTTAAAAAGACAAATTAAGATATAATTACTCGGATAATTAAGAAGTAGTTAATCTATATGATTAATTAATATTGTAATTAAGGAATAATTACTTAAAGTAATTAAGTAATAATTAATCAAGGACGATTAATTTAAAATGGATAATTAAATGATGTTTATTAATTAATTTGTAATTAATTAATGAATAAGTAAGTTGGATTGATGATAATCCAAATGTTTAAGTAAGAATTAATTTAATTAAGGATTAATTAAATTAGTTAAGTTGAATCAAACCTTGTTATGGATAATGAATGATTGGTTGATAAGTATCATTGGATGAGTTAATGATATTGGATGATATCGTATGTCATTGGTTGATATAAATGTGATATATCTGAGATGTGATATATATGCAGCTTTGTGATATGTATGGATGAATTTGATAATTGTGAATTATCTATCTGTGTTGTGAATCATCCATTTATGTTAAGTGATATTTCTGAATATCTATTGTTTAATCTGTTAAGTTCAACTTGGACATTAAAATGGCGTTTGGATTCGGTGAGACCCGGATCGGGTTTCCATATTTGATATCCAAAAACCACACCGATCCAAAATAAACGTTAGGTCGTGAATCCAAGTGGAGTGCAAGTGAAGACTCGAGGTGTAAGAACTATACGTCAGTATAACTCTGTGGGTGATTCCGTAATGAGTTTGACGGAATAGTACTTACAGGTTCGAGATGGTGATGCAGAGTGCAAGGGCTATGGTCGTTGACTCTAAGGGTGATTCCAAAATGAGTGCAACGAGATAGTGTCTTCGGTTCCGTTCGAACCCGGAACGGACTTGTATAGATTGAATGCTTTCAGAACATCGTCAGGTGGACGATGAGCATTCTAAGATAAATGTGTCCTACAAAGGTAATCGCAGCCTCAAGCCTCATCAACCGGGAATGGCTAAAACAGGGGAGGTGCAGCAAGGTTAAGTGGGTCATGCCCAAGTAGGACGAGATTCATCCCTGTCCAGATGTCCCTTTTTATTTCGGCTTTGTGGGCAGTTGGATCTGCAGCCAACTGCGGGGTGGTCTTGTTCGGGGCTGTTCAGTAAGGAATGGTCCCGGCCTTGTGTTGCAGGGGAGCGGGCGTACTCCTCGGTACGGTGATCTAGGCACCGTACTGTGACGGGCGGTACCCCAATAGCCCTGCCATTGTATGGAATCCAAACTCCAATAAGTGCATGTACGGTTTTGATTGTGCCCAACTATGTTGAAACGTGAGATGTAAGCATTCCAGCTATTTCTGTATTTTATTTTAAAAACCCTAGACACTATTATAATATCACTGGATTTCCTATAAAATGTTTTGGTTAGCGTAAGGTAAAAACTTTTCTATATTTATGTGTGAAAAGTCTTACGTGATACCTTTTCTTTTCAAAAGGATTTTCTAAAGTTAAGAAAATTTTAAACCGTTTACTCACACCAGACCCCTGTCTGACCCGAGTGTTTATTTTCTGTTTTATTAAACTCTTGGGTACTCATATTATGTATAAATAGTCAAGTGATTCAGGTTATCCTTGACGAATTCTGGAGGAGCTTTGGAGCAGGAGGCTTCAGCGTGTAGATATATAGTAAGAGTTTCCGCCGTGTGTTATTCTGTATAGTTGTTCTTGTATTGTATATTAGACAAAAATGTTATAACTGTCTAAATTGAGATGTATAGTTGTGTACTCTGATGTATCTGATATATATGTTATATATTTCATACGTTCCGCTGTGAGATTTCTGATGTGTTGTTGTTCTTCTTCTCTCTGTTTTCTTCTTCTATCCATTTCTTTCTTAAATAGTGATGTGTCTTTCTGGTGATAGAAAGTCGGGTCGCTACATGTGTGATAAGTAGTTCGCCTCATTTTAAATAGAAGAAACCATATGTAATGGGTAGTCCATATGGGAGGGCATAGATAATCCATAAAAATATTTATATGTGAGATAGATAGTCCACATAACTTTGATAATGCAACCATGAGTGATGGGTAGTCAACATGGTAGGGAATGGATAATCCAAAGCATTAATATATGTGAGATGTGTAGTCTACTAACTTGGGATGTATAATCCAATGCATATTGCATGCTTGCAAATCAGTATATTGTTATGTTATAGTGGATGCAGGAGCATAGTATATGGTTGAGATGTTTTGGTTAAGATAGTAATGAGGAAAGACCCATTTCTCTCAGCGGCGTGGTCTCACTAATTATCTATTTGGTTAGAGATGACAAGTTATTATTCACACACGACTATTGTCTGATCTAAAGTTTTGTCCCCTTAAACTCTCGGGTACTCATTTGAATAGGTCAGGAGTAAGGGTTTTTAGGTTTATAGTTAGACAAATAAGCTTCAGAAGTCGTATAGGAGGCAATCTAGTTATTTAGGAGTACCTATCTAATCTGCTATGTTGTTTGGTCTTGTCTATATGGAAGTAATGACAAGTTATATAATTACCAAGTTTTAGACTCTGATCAACCAAGGGGGCATTTTCATATATCGTTCTTGGATTATTTTATGATAATTATAATTTCTATGAATGTGGACTTGCAAATGGGATTATGTAATGAATCTGAAATATCATTTGTGAAATTAAATGTGGATATTTGTTGAGAAAAATTGTGTTTAATATTTTTCATGTTCATGTGCTTTTGATTATTGATATGATTAACATAACCGCATTTTATCACCGAAAATTAATGCTATGGATGACTGCGGCATCCGTAGCGCTTAGTTTTGGGCCTAAGGATTTTTACAATTTCTAACAGCTTATATAGATAAAAACGCTGCCAATCGAAAACCGATTTTCAGTCACATTATTGATATTTCTTCGAAGTTATTATTTTTTGTAAACAAACTTCTAAAAAAGGTTTAATAATTATTAGTTATTATTTAAAGCAGGTTAATAAGGTTACTAAATCAATTTAATAATATTTAATCCATGATTCAAATATTTAAATACGAAGTGTCCAAAATTCTGTGTCATTACACTATCCCCTACATAAAATATTTCATCCTCGAAATTCCAAATGAGCAACTGTATAAACAATCACACATAAATACTTCACAGTATAATAATTAATAGTAAACACAGCTCACAAATTTTTTAGGTTCCAAAAATCCTCTTATCGCACAAGGGCGATAAACATCTATTAAGCGTACCTTACGCTCAACAGCCTGAGATAATTACTTAGTTGACGATTCATTATACCTCGTAACAAATTGAAGAGTCGTCACCTAAACTCTCTTTAACCCAACAAAATACAGTGTACAAACATATTAATGCATATATGATGTACATGGACCATCCATACGCAAAATCTGATATGATCACTTGCTCGATCACATCAATTCCACTTCAAACAAGTATAGATCACTTGGCCTCTCCAATGCGACTTCGATTTGGTTCCATGATTAGAAACCATCTCTTCATTACATAGCCATATAATGCGATAGAAAACATCGGGATCGTATCACGAATCCATACCAAATGTTCGCCGTCAAAAATCAAGTGAAAAATCCTTGTTCAGACTTTTGTAGATTACCTCAAAATCATGTACTCGAATACTGGATCAAGAATAGTCATGCAAATAAAACGATCTACGCACAATTAAGTACTTACCTTGTTGGTTTCTTAAATATACCATTATTCATTATCACATTCTTCTACACAAATAGTTTATCACTCCTTACTATATTCATTTATGAATCATTTCATCAAACATTAACTCAAGTTTATAAACATTTTGTAACTTAAGTTCATACTTGTATAATACTCCACTATTCTAAGAGTATATACAAAACATCAAATTCGTCTTACTTAACAAGTATGATTAGCAATTTTAACTTGCTTCAACTTACAACCCTTTTCAAATTCAAGTGTTATATGAACTCAACTTTATATTTTTAAAAACACTTAACGGCAAGTTCTACAATGATTTGGAAGCTTTCAATTGTCCAAAATCGCGAAAAATCCCATTTTCATTTAACAAATGAAAATTACTCAACAACATATGCACATACCATACAATTCTCATGCATAGGCTATGTGTTTCCATAAAATAATTTAACAAAGTTTCATTTTTTTTTAATGCACTTTTCTATAAGGAGGACATAGGAGAAGATTTCACAATTGGGTTATGCCACTACCCCTTGAGCATCCAACATGGCATACATACTAATCTATTCAACACAAGTTCTATAACGATTTGGAAGCTTTCGATTGTCCAAAATTGTCGAAAATCCATTTTATTTTAACAAATGAAAATTAGCAAACAACAAACCGTATCATGACGCACATACCATACAATTCTCATTCATAGGCTACATGTGTCCATAAAATAACTTACAAAGTTCTGTTTTTTCAACGCACTTTTCTATAAGGAGGAAGTAGGAAAAGATTTCACAATTATTTGGGTTATGCCACTACCCCTTGGGGATCCACCATAGCATGCATACTAATCTTTTCAACACAAAATGTTCATATCAAATTTCTTTTTAAAGAAAACTTTGAGAACTAAACACCGGGTTTTATTTTCAAATCATTTGAAATAATTATATATATCTATAACTTTTATATATCAAATCATACTTTGCTGGATTAAACCAAAATTATTCTTGACACCAATTTCCAAAATATTTCCTTTAATATCCCTTTTACTGAAAAGGGTAATACTCAAAAGAAGTGCTTACCATCAAAATACATCTTGCTCGTATTTTTAGTCATTTTCGAGCTACTCGAACTAGGTAGTCATAAAAATACTTTATCCCCGAACCGACTAGTCGATTACAAGAGCAACTCCGAATTTGAACAAATCTTAAAACTCTTTTGAAACATTTTCAAATAATACTCTTACTATTTATTTCAGACGCTTAGAAACCATCTCCAAAAACACAAGCATTTAAGTTCACAAGTTCTTAATTTAAATCCTCTTTAAATTGTAAATTATATTTATACAAATTAACTTCCTTATCACAATCACTTCACAAATGTGTATCTTGTTTAGATTATAATAAACAACTTCTATTAAAATTAAATTTTAACCCAACATTATCATCAAACGCCTTATATTCAAACTGTGAAACTTAATTCATAAGGTGTTCGCATTTAATGTTTCTATAAATTACTCTCTACCCAACCCATATTGTAAAAAGGTAAACTACTTATAAATCAACAAACTATAGTAAATGCTTATAAATTGGCTGAGCATAACTAATCAAATAATAAATGATAATAATTGAATATTATCATTACCTAACAAACAAATACATCATAAATATTTTTGAAAAATTATCCTTTTATTTATAAAATATAATTTTAGGTAAAATTATTTCATTTACCAATTTTGAAAATAATATTGTGTTGGTTTACCTTGTTCAAGTATTTAGAAATCCCCATCGATAACATAGGATCCATGTACCGACCAGAATTCATAAACTGCTCAACAAACCCTTTGAACTACAAGTAGCTTGAATAACATAGGTTTTGACTACTTTACCACCCTTCGGAAGAGATGGACAATCCTCCTTGAAATGTCTCGGTTGATCACAATTGAAGCATTTCTTATCATGGAGATTGGTTCTACGATCCTTAGCAACATGCCACTTAAAATGTAATCTATGACAGGACAATCCGCCTTTCTTTCCTTGGTCTTGCTCATTCTTGTTCCACTCACATATTCTCTTGCCTTGGAACTTGGGCTTGACTTGGAACTTGGGCTTGACTTCCACTTTAGGTTCTTGATCTTTTAGGAACCCTTGAGACCTAGAGTTTAATAAGACCATTTCTATAAGACTGTCAAAGATTGCACCCACAGGAACATGGCTAAGTGCGCGGTCCTTGAGAGGTTGGTAAAGTCACATAGAAAATTTCTTAAGGGGCGTTTTTCATGTCAATCCCAAAATTAACCAAGAGTGTGAACTCATTAGTGTACTCTTACACGATCTTATCACCTTGCTTAAGATGTAAGAACTTCTCGACTTGCAAGCCTCTTTCGGCCTTACACATAAAATGAGCCTCAAATCTCCTTTGGAACTCATCCTAAATCATAGCATTCCTACCTCCCTTAGTACAACATCTCACCAACACAAAGCTTCCTTTTGAAGTTGCCAACAAGTAAGTCATATTATGTCGATGCCTAAGCATCATGTCGTCAAAGATCGGCACACTTGTGTGAAGCCATGCTTGAGTCTCAATAAACGACTCTATCCTCAAACATGGCTTTTCTTTTAAATGAAGGTAATCTCTACAAAGTTGGAAAAACGAAAAATGGGTGCTAGTGGAGGTGGAGGAATATGCAACACCCAATTGTTGTCGGTACTAGAAAGACTCCAACTGGAGGTGTGGTACCCTACATCGTAGTTTAAAGGTATCTCTGAAACCATGGCGGCATATGAAGATTCAGAACGTTGGCATTGTCCCGAGGGCCGTTACATGTGGCCAACTCATAGCATCAACCTTCAGATGGAAATTATTAGCGACTTTTCCAAAAGATGGTATATGGCCAACTCATAGCATCAACCTTCAGATGGAAATTATTAGCGACTTTTCCAAAAGATGGTATAGAATGCTAAAACCAAAAGTGTGAGTTCCTAAATGCTATATAAATAAGTATATCAAAATTACGATCTCTCAACTTATCCCAATCTATCGTGATCGAATAGCCTAAGCTCTGGTAACTAATGTAACGATCCGTCTCTCATATTACCCAGAATCCACATATCCAAACAACCGGATTCCCTAACGGTGTTTTGGGCAACATTCCATTAAGAGTAAGATATGTAAACCATAATAAACGTCAAAGAACATATTTATCTCAACATAATTCTCCATGTGGAAGGATAATATAATATCAACATAAACATGTAGAAGACTAGATGTATAACATATCAAGAGACATAAGAATCCATATCATACACCTTGTATAAATGGTACAAAAAATCCCAGACGGATACATGTCTCAAAATAATACATATGGTATACATGTTGATACATCGAAAAGTGGATAGATATGATCTAGCGGTAATATAGCTATGAATTGCCTCCAACTAGTAGAGATCCCCATCTCTAAGCCGACCTACTCAAAGAATAGACAACAAAAGAAATAATAAAGTGAGAGTCAAATATAAGGTCTAGTGAAAAGAAATATCACTAATCAACATATTACCAATAAGTCAATATATTACGAATAATATTAAATGGAAATACTCGAAGTAATGAAACCGCCTCAACCTACATCCCAACAAGTTATCACATTTCTATCATCGTAATATGCAACACGATAAAACTATTATATGCTAATCATTAACACAACAGTTGTGACACAATCGTCACATCCTAGCTAGTGAGCTATGGGTCCTTTGGCAATGCTAAAACCCACTATGTATGGTGATTGGTGACTAACATAAGACCAACACTTACAATGCTCTCAAATCATCATCCACCACCTACAACCTTATCGAACCCGAATCGATCTACACGTGACTAACCTCTATCATTTGTTTATTATGATGACAAATGACAAGTAACATGGGGCCTATAATCCTTGCTACAACGTAGCTCGGTGTCAATAGCTTACGTTACCGATATATAACATCTCATACCTCCATGTCAAAGCTGATCGAAGACGTATGACCAACAGAACAACCTCTCATGCCACAAACGGTCTATAAATAACAAATCCTAAGTCCGTATCAAAGGAACACAGACTCACTCCGTACATAATATCGTATGGAACCATATCTTGCATACCCTCGTCATTGTGCCTTATGAATCACCGAATGATGTTATAAAAGGCGCCATGTGAATTGAAATGCATCGCAAGCATCATCCATGACTCTTATATCCAACAACGTCAAAACATCCTCTCGGTTATCTTCAAATGTCCAGTTTTGGTGTACATGTCAGAGTGGGTCATACTTGAACCCCAAAATCAAAGCATTCCAGAACTCACCAAAACTTCACGGGTTTTATCCCTTGAAAAATAGTAAACACAAGTCCAAATCACACCTCAATTCATGTTTGTATGCTCAAGTTATTGCACAGTTTCAACTAAAATCCTGAAGAAACCCAAAATTTCCAACCTGCAGTCTGACCAGTCAAATGATACATATGGGTCAGTGAACTAACCCGTTATAGCCAATATCGGCTCCAGTCGAAAAGTCGACTGGTCAAGGTTTACCAATCAACTAACCACTTTGTTAGTCGACTGGTTGAGCCGGATCAGTCGACTTTTACATTCCAAATTTAGCATATTTCCTTTCAGCCACCTAATCCTGTATTTCTCAATGCGGTCAACCGATTGATGACCTATGTCCAGCCGATTGTGTAGGCTTAAACCTAGATGCGGTAAATTCCCTTAAATCCCACCATTTAAACTCTGCTCGATCATCATCCCAGCTTTTCTTGCCCCGACATCTTGCCCCATGACATTATAATCTTGCCCCACATATCCACCTTTCATAGCCAAGTTCTTATCTGTTAGAACCTCAATTGCTGGATTTTAATGATAACAACTATACAATTATGTCAAAGAATCTCTAAGCTAATTTGACAAAAGTATGAAAGAATGTATATGGAGATACAAGAAGAGATATATACGATAGAGACAAGACGAAGGTGACAAACAAAGTATTATTTGTCATAGAATGTCGTGTCTAGAGTTTACAAATGTTCAAATCTTCTCAAAATAATATACACATATACATTTATATTTTACATGAAAATTCAAGTTTTCAAAAATTGCATGGAGCAAGACTCGAACCTAAGTCACAAGTTTAGAAGGCAAGTGCTCTAACCATTTGAGCTATGATATTTTTTAGTTACATTCAGATGTTTGAATGTACCAAATCAGATGTCTAAATCTGGAAAAATGAATATTGTTAGTACAATATTCAAACGTCTGACTTGGTAATTTCAGACGTCTGAAAATAGTCATTTTTAGCCTATTTTCTTTCTGGTTTGAGCTCGTGCAAATTCAGAAATCTGAATATTGTTTAGTGCAAATTCAGAAGTCTGAATTATTCAATTCAGAAGTCTGAATATCGTTTAGTGCAATTTCAGAAGTCTGAATTATTCAAAACAGAAGTCTGAATATCTACAACGGCTATATTTTCAAATAGGCACTTCCATTCGTGAAGAGATGCGTCCTTCATTTCAATAGATATGACCATATCTCTTCATGATAACTCTTCACGAACAAATGCACCAATTTATAATCTATATAAACACATTAGAATCATGTTTCCAAAAACAAGAATTCAATCCACTCTTACTCTACTTTCATATTCTTGATTCTAATACTCTTGTGCATTCAATTTCATTCAATTTCATTCTATTGCTTCCTTGTTCTTCACACACACACACACACACACACACACACACACACACACACACACACACACACACACACACACACACACACACACACACACACACACACACACACACACACACACACACACACACACACACACACACACACACACACACACACACACACACACACACACACACACACACACACACACACACACACACACACACACACACACACACACACACACACACACACACACACACACACACACACACACACACACACACACACACACACACACACACACACACACACACACACACACACACACACACACACACACACACACACACACACACACACACACACACACACACACACACACACACACACACACACACACACACACACACACACACACACACACACACACACACACACACACACACACACACACACACACACACACACACACACACACACACACACACACACACACACACACACACACACACACACACACACACACACACACACACACACACACACACACACACACACACACACACACACACACACACACACACACACACACACACACACACACACACACACACACACACACACACACACACACACACACACACACACACACACACACATCATAAAGGAGAAGATTATAGGAAGAGTGTACTATAATTGACAAATTCGTGTTATTAAAGAACACATAGTATCTTGTATAAGTCATATTCTGCTGCTCGGACGTGTGAAGTCCTCTTCGGCTGTTGAGGCGAAATCATGTTCTGCTGCTCAGGTCCCTTGTTCGGCTGTTCAAGAGTTGTATAGACTTGTTCCTCGGGGTTAAATGAGGGTTATTGTGTTAGTTGAAATCCCAGGAGTCTGAGACTAGACGTAGAATTAGAAGTTCGAACCAGTATAAAAATTCCATGTGTGCTTGTTTTATTTTTACATATTTACATTGCTATAGTATTTTTAGTTTATTTCCACACTAATATAGCATAATTCCATATAGCACGATCCGCACTATTTTTGTTTTCAGTTGGTATCAGAGCACCATCTTTTCATTTGGTATCAGAATAGTTATTTTCAATTGGTATCAAAGCACCGTCTTTTCATTTGGTATCGAAGCAGTTATTTTCAATTGGTATCAGAGACTAGTTTTCTAGAGATCGTAACAACATCCTAGAATAAATGACAACAAAGAGATCTAGTCAAGGCAATAAGAAGAGGAAGAGCAATAAAGAAAAATCAAAGTAGCAAACAAATGCTTCATGGCAAAAGATAATGAGGTTAGTGATCAAACTTTCGATGATATGATAGAAATAAATTCAGAACTTCTAGATACTTTAAAAAGTCTCACAAGAAAATAAAGGGAAGCTCTGGAAAATCAGAAGAAAGCATAATTCGAAAGAGATATGCTTAAAGACGAGAAGAGAATATTAGAAGAACTTGAGATAATTCAAGATTCAGACAATTCTCAAGTCGCCCTATTAAGTCAAGAAATAGAAGCTCAAAAAGAAAAGAATAATGCTCTATCTTCTGAGAATCATGAGTTAAAAACAAAAATTAAAATTGTTGAGTTAGATAACACTAGTCTCAAAACTAAGCTTGATGACATTACTAAAAATATTTTCAATTTAATAAAGGGAGAGAAAATTTATCTACGATTATTGAAAATTCTCAACCTGCTTCAAATAAGAAGGGATTAGGATATGTTAAGAATTCAAAAGCTGACAAAGATAAAAGTGGTTTATGATATAATAAAACTGATCGTAGAAATAGTACTAGATATGCTTTCATATATAGCAAAAATGATAGTGCTAGTACTAAATTTCGAGTAGATTCTAAATCCAATTTTTATAAAAATTCAAATACTGTTATGACCTATAATGTTGATAATTTCTCTAGAAGTACAAAATCATTGATGGGAAATATAAATAACAATTATTTAAGTATTTGGGCTCCTGTTAACTGGAAAAACAGAGAAAAATGCATTAATGATTGTTTTGATATGGTAGTTAATAATGAAAATCATATTTATAAAGGTTCAACCACACCCAAATGGGTATGATTTCCAAAGACCTAACCCTTGGACCCTAACATAGTAAGTGGGTACCGAAAATGATCATTATTTATTGCAGGTACTCGAGAAACAAAAGGAAAATGATAGATTTTGAAATTTTAAAGAATGATCCATACATTTAATAGAATTACGTGCTTACAATGAAATTTGGACTTCAGCAAATATGGTAAAATCTATTTTATTTTTTCTCCATAATTAATATTCAGTTCATCCCACTATTCGCAAGATATTTTATATAATTTATTATATTCCATCATTCTTTTTTATAATGACAAAGGGAGAGAAATTCATATGCATATTGATAGAGGAAGATATTATACTTAGGGGAAAATGTTATACTTAGAGGAGCTTTAAACATATTAATATATTTTTTATATAGAATGAATATTTTTTAAAATTGTATAGTTATCATCATCAAAAAGGGAGAGAATGTTAGAACCTCAATTGTTGGATTTTAATGACAACAATTATACAATTTTGCCAAAGAATCTCTAAGCTAATTTGCAGGTACATGAGTATCAAAAAGAGATAATCAAATACGTTCAAAATGAAGAGATATAGCACAAAAGTATGAAAGAATGTATATGGAGATACAAGAAGAGATATATACGATAGAGACAAGACGAAAGTGACAAACAAAGTATTGTAAGTCATAAAGTGTCGTGTCTAGAGTTTACAAATGTTAAAATCTTCTCAAAATGATACACACATATACATTCATATTTTAAATGAAAATTCAAGTTTTCAAAAATTGCATGGAGCGAGACTCAAACCCAGGTCACTAGTTCAGAAGGCAAGTGCTCTAACCATTTGAGCTATGGTATTTTTTAGTTATAATCAGACGTCTGAATCTGAAAAAATGAATATTGTTAGTACAATATTCAAACGTCTAACTTGGTAATTTCAGACGTCTGAAAATAGTCATTTTTAGCCTATTTTCTTTCTGGTTTGAGCTCGTGCAAATTCAGAAGTCTGGATATTGTTTAATGCAAATTCAGAAGTCTGAATTATTCAATTAAGAAGTCTGAATATCTACAACGGCTATATTTTCAAATAGGCACTTCTATTCGTGAAGAGATGCGCCCTTCATTTCAATAGATATAACCATATCTCTTCATGATAACTCTTCACGAGCAAATGCACATATTTATAATCTATATGAACACATTAGAATCATGTTTCCAAAAACAAGAATTCAATCTATTCTTATTGTACTCTCATATTCTTGATTCTAATACCCTTGTGCATTCAATTTTATCCAATTTCATTCTATTGCTTCCTTGTTCTTCACATATTCATATATATATATATATATATATATATATATATATATATATATATATATCATAAAGGAGAAGATTATAGGAAGAGTGTCTATAATTGACAAATTCGTGTTATTAAAGAACATATAGTGTCAAGAAAACTTTATTTTGTATAAGTCATGTTCTACTACTTAGGCGTGTGAAGTCAACTTCGGCTGTTGAGGCGAAATCCTGTTCTGCTGCTCAGGTCCCTTGTTCGGCCGTTCAAGGGTTGTATAGACCTGTGCCTTCGGGTTAAGTGAGGGTTGTTGTGTTAGTTGTAATTACAGAAGGAGTCTGAGATTGGACGTAGAAAGGGAAGTTCAAACCAGTATAAAAATTCATGTTGTGCTTGTTTTATTTTTACTTATTTACATTGCTATTGTATTTTTAGTTTATTTCCACACTAGTACAGTATAATTCCACATAGCACGATCCGCACTGTTTTTGTTTTCAATTGGTATCAAAGCACCGTCTTTTCATTTGGCATCGGAGCTGTTATTTTCATTATCGTCGACAATCTACCATGGTATGAATACCAGTTGAAGGGAATTTGACGAACCGTTTCGCAACTCGAACAATTTACAAACCATGAGTGTAAAGTGCTTAACCATCCATATGATACAACCATAAACCAAGTACAATCATTCTCAAACAATACTAATAAGCAATGTTATCATTCATTGAGTTCATTCAAATTAGTCATGTTATTTAGTTAATGACTTAAGTTCATTTTTTCAATGCAACAATCATTCAATTTACGCGACATACTTTCAATCAAGTAACCTAATATTCATCGTCCAACAAGTGGCAAAGCACTCTTGGCTAAGCCCAACCCACATTCGACATTTAACATGATTATAACATATCAAATGATAATATAATATGGAGAATAGATCATACTCATCAAATCTCATAGAAATCCAAGCTCGATTGAACCCACTTCGAAGCTCTCCTTTGATTTCTAAAATTAGCTTTTATCTTCTTCAAAATGCAAACTTGATGATATAGAATTGTAGAGAATTTATTAACTTGAATTTATGTATTTAATTTGGAATTTTTGGTTAAGATATGAAGGATTTGCTTTTTAAACCTTTTAGTTTTCTATATATCAGAAAGATGAAGACAAAAATGGAGATATGGAGAGGAAGATGGTTCATTTCAAAATTAAGTAATACAATTTTAGCCAAATGACCATGTTGCCCTTACCTTCTCTTTTCTTCTTGTTTTGCCAATTTTATCTGATATTATAAAATTATATATATACACACACACACATTACGAACACAGTAGAAGAAGTATCAATTCATAATTTATTCATCTTTAAAAATTCTTCTTTTAAGTCGTTAGTTTATTTAATCTTTAATTGAGCGATTATTGTTGTTAATAACTAAGCTTAAAATTTTGGGTTTTTACCAGGAGTTAGAATTAAATAACTAAAATATTGATTCAAATAAGAGCCAAAAGGCATTTTGACCATGCAGGGTCGACCATACTTTGAATGGGAGAGTTGAAACCTAGCGTTCTAGGGTTAAGGAAAAAGGGAAAGATATTTTCCTTTCTCCTTGTCTATAAATAGATATCTTCAACTTTTCATCTCTACACACTTGTTCTCTACAACTATAGCACCCATTTTCCATTGGTGAAGCAAAGGCGTTTAACTTGAAATGGAAACCAACAGGACGAATAAAGGTTCGACAAGGAAACAACAAGCAAACAACTTGTGTGACTTTGGGCTTGATTACATCAATAAAAGGTATTGATTTCTAAATCTACATTCAAAATACATAAATGTATATAGCCTTGTTTTAACCACTTATCTCGTCAATATATTTTCGGCCATGGTAATTTAAAGAAATAAAATTTCAAAATTGATTTTATTTGTAAAAATTCAATTATTAGTATTGGTAAATAAATATGTACATGCATACACGCATGCAACGATACATCAAAATTAATTTCAACAATTAAAAAAAAGCAGATCGAAAATCCTTTTTTATATAGGCCATAGGATAGAAAATTTTATAAATATTATACAGGCACCGCGGTCTATATATAGAAATATTTTAAAAAAATGATTTCTATGGTTTGGATAGGATACGGTTAAATAAATATTAAATTTTGATATTATATGAATGTTAATTTATATATACATATATAGTTAAATTATTGAATTTAAGCTATGTATAAACTTGTTAAATAAAATAAATAAGTGGAATAATGGAGTTGATTATTTTATATTATATGGTTAAGTACATGTTAAGATATTGAATATATACAGAGTTTTAAATAATTTAAATCAATTAAGATTGGGAGTTAAATTGAAAATTTATTTGGAATTGAGCTTAATTAAGAATTTAACTTCATAAGTTAATGTAGAATTTATTAACTTGAAATTTTAAAAGGTATGATATTTATAACTGAATTTTTATTCAAAATGAATTAAATGAATATTTCTAGTATAAATAAATTGAAGGAAATATTTGGTTATAAGTAATTTGAGTTTTATTTAAAGGATTATGGATTTATTTTGCAAATATTTCAAACTAAATAATAGGACATTAAATTGTTGAATAGAAAGTTCCAACCTTAGTTCCAATTGTTAAATATTCAAAGTTTGAAATATATTGAAACTGAAGTGGTTTATTGAAACTGAAGTGGTTTATTGAAACTGGAAGTGAATTTAAAATTTATGGATTTAGACTTAATTTAAAGAAAATAAAATTCTAAAGTCGTGGAAATTATTTACTTTATAAAGTAATTTTAAATTCAAACCATTTTATTTATATATTGTTGAATATCCAAACCATTTAAGTTGGAAGTTATGGTTTTAAAGCTATGGATTCGAAGTATTATGTTTTGAAGAGTTATAATTTAAATGAATGGTTTCGAGATATTATAAATTTTAAAGTGGTATGGTTTTAGAAAAAGATATATTTGAAATGATATCGATATTGATTTGATTTTTAAAGAGGAAAATGATATCGTATTTATATGGTTTTAAAAAAGGCATATTATATTCTGGTTTTAACATATAAATTATTTTGAAAAGACCGCGGTGTTATAATAACGTTTGGTTGTTAAAGAGACCGGGATCGGAAGTTGTCATACTCTCTGCCAACTCCGAAAACCACTTTAACAACCGTGTACGCGGTGGAGATTCCAGAATGAAGTAGGATGGCGGCGGCGTTATCCTTTGAGGTAATTACGTGGACCCGACTCCCGTGAGTTGACATAAGATGGCTAAAACAGAAGCGATTCTCGGGCCAATGAGGTCATTTCTCTGATCGGATACTCCTCTTCGATATTGTACTCTGACTTTGAATTGCTTCGGTGGCCACTTTTGATTTCTTTGATTTTAGGAGGGAGTTTGTCCGAGGTGGACGGTAGTAGCAGCTACGCGTTACCACCAGCCCGGATGCGTAATTGGTATATCTACCCTGACATTGCCTAGTTGTGCCGTATCACCTACCCTATCGCGCCTTGTACGAATTTGGATTTCTCCCGTAGCCCATGTGGTATTCTCTGGTGGCTTCCCGATCAGGAGGGACTATGATATTTGATGGACTACTGGGACTATTATTGTGTTAAGAGGGAGATTAGGTAACTCTTTAACGCTTATTAAAAGTAAGTTTATTTTACAATTAGACGCTATTATAATAGAGAAACGTACTACATAGTAAATAGTTTAACGGATCCTTAATAGATGTGAATCCCGAGCATTTTTTGAGTTACTGCACTCATATTTATCCATGTTGATTTAACTTACATAAGATCTTTTAGTTCCGGCTCGAGTGTTTTGTCTTTTCAATTCGCTCGGGTCAGTCCGAACGTTTCAGGATCGAAGACTTTAGCTTTGGAGGACGAAGACAGAGATTTCTATTATTATTGTTTATTATATTCCACTACACTCATATTGTTCCGCTGCATTGTTATATTGGTATGTGAACTGTGATATTTATTGTATAAAGAAGAATCAAATGTTTTGTAAACAGTTTTATGAACTGTATATTTATTATTATATTTTATCCTTCCGCTGTGAGATTCTGTTTATCTTTTTCTTTTCTTCTTTGTATTTTCTTATTTACCCCATAACAATCCGCCCTTCCGTATGGTTTGAATTGGCACGTGTGTCGATTTAAAGCGTGCGAAAAGGCGGGACGTTACAGATTAATATGCCATTAGTACTATGCTCAATCTGTAGACCGAGACAGTGCTTAGATTTGCCAAGATCTTTTATTTCAAATTCCTTCTTTAAATAATTTATCGTTTCATCAATCTCTTCTGGAGTCCCAATCAAATTTATATCATCAACATAAATTGCTAAGGTAGCAAATCCCTTTACCGATTTCTTTATAAAGACACATGGACAAATGAGATTGTTTTCGTATCATTCTTTTACCAAATATTTATTAAGACGGTTATAACACATCCTTCCAGATTGTTTCAAGCCATATAGTGATCGTCTTAGTTTTAATGAGTACATGGACTTTGATTTTGCTTCAGGCAATTTACATCCATCTGGAATTTTCATGTAAATATTGGTATCTAATTCACCGTAACGATAAGTTGTCACAACATCCGTTAATCTTATATCGAGTTTTTCAGAAACTACAAGATTTATCAAATATCGGAATGTTATGACATTCATAACAGGGGAGTAAGTTTCCTTAAAGTCAAAATCTGGTCTCTGCAGGAAACCTTGTGCGACAAGTCGTGCCTTGTACCTCACGACTTCATTTTTATCATTTCGTTTTCTAACGAATATCATTTATAACCTACTGGTTTAACATTTTCTGGTGTTTTCTCTATTGGTCCAAATACACCATGTTTTTGAAGTGAATCTAGTTCCACTTGTATAGCATCTTTCCATTTTGGCCAATCGTGTCTTTTTCGACATTCATTTATGCTATTTGATTCATTATCATCATTCTCATTATTCTCATTATTCATTATTCTCGTCATGGTCATGACTTTAAATTATTTCAGTAGCTATTGCGAATGAGAATATATCATCAATTGTTATTTTACTTCGATCCCATATTTCTCCATAGCTCGTATAAAATACCGAGATCTCATTATTATTAGGTACCATTTTATCGTTGAAATCTTCTTTTATCTCTTCTGGAATAATATTTTCTTACATACTTCTAGGAGAATTGGGATTTTCATTTAAGTGATCCTTTTGATCATTTATAACCTCTTCAAGAGGTTCCTTAATTGATGATTTTTCATTAAACTTTCTTTTTCTAGGCGCCAAGTCTTTTGAATCAATTGGTCTTCCACATTTTTGTTTTGCTTTAGATTCATTTGCTCCTTTATTTACTTTTGATCCTTCAGGGACATCAATTTTTGCTGGTGCATTTGCTGCTGGAATGTGAGATTTAGTTATTTTTGCAGTGTCACTAAATGCATCTGGCAGTTGCAATATTTTGAATACGCAAAATTCAACCTCATATTAGCATTGTTTGGTACGTGGATCCAAATAAGACATAGATGGATTATTCCATGATATTTCACGTCGTTCTTTTGGAACGGTCTTTCCTCCCCCTAACGGCGGAAAGATTGTCCCATCAAATTTACAGCCTGGAAATCTTTGCAGTGAAGATATTTTGATTATAAACCAGTTGAAATTGTACCAAATCTTTCTAGGATAAGCTTCTGGCTTTCAATTCTAGAAATAACACAAAGATATTCTTTGTTGTTTTCATTTATAGTTTCAATAAGGTATCCATTCATTCTTATATCTTTGAAACTCAGCAAATTTTTTTTAGACTTGCTTGAGTATAATGCATTCTGAATAAAGATATGCGTACCATTTGGTAATATTATATGGGTTCTTCCGGACCCATCAATTATATTAGCAGATCCAACTATAGTGGAGACTTTAGCTGAGAAATCTTCAGATAGTTCAGAGAAAAACTTTTGATTTTTCAAAATTGTATGAGTAGTTGCACTATCTGGTAAGCATATATCATAACCTAAATGGCGTTCCATACCTTAAGAATTAAAGACAATGATTAGTCAATCATTAAAAATTTGTATGCATAAATAAATGTAATGTAAACAAACAAAGTAAATGATTAAAATAGGCTATTGATTAAAAACAACATCCACATTACACATTACTAGTACTGCAAAGGAAAATACAATTAAACAAACACAAACTTCAAACTGATTTATTGATGCAAGCTAATGAAATAAAACGAAAGTCACATAACAAACTTCAAGACATTTCTAATTGATCAACTCGGTCATATCATTGATCATTGCACTTAGATTTTCATCATTAACGAAATTTCCATTGTCATCTTCGAAGAAATCATCTAACTTCAGGTTAGTGTTTTCAGGTAACTTTTCGGCACTATTTGCCTCAATATTCTTCGAGCGATGATATTATTCAACTGTTTTCTTTGATGATCTACATATACGTGGCCAGATCGTCCACATCTATAACAAACTTCCTCATAATGACTTTTATTTTCTGAAGCTGAGTCATTGTTTTTTTACAGGCTCAATTTTCTTTTGTTGCTTTTTAAAGTTGGTGGTTTTGTTACCTTTAAAACCACCATAACCTCCTCTGCTAGAGTTATATCCATGTCCATGACCATGTCCTCTACCTCGACCCCTACCTCTTCCAGAGTGGGCAAAATTAGCATTAACTTCAGATAATGCAGTCAAACCAGTTGGTCTTGAGGAGTGATTTTTTTATAAACAATTCATTATTTTGTTCAACAATTAGTAAGCAATCTATGAATTCGGAATATTTTGTAAAATGAGCTCTCGATATTGCTGCTGCAAGAGTATATTCGAAGCATGAAATGTTGAGAAAGTCTTTTCAAGCATTTGTGCGTCGTCCACCTTTTCTCTACATAATTTTAGTTTAGAAGTGATTCTAAACATTGCAGAATTATATTCTCTTACGGACTTAAAGTCCTGAAACCTC
Source organism: Allium cepa (assembly GCA_030765085.1). NCBI lineage: Eukaryota > Viridiplantae > Streptophyta > Magnoliopsida > Asparagales > Amaryllidaceae > Allium > Allium cepa. Next base: position 950,242,866 of record CM060941.1, on the reverse strand, counting down.
AGGTTCAGCCACTCTTGCCTAGTGTTTGGATGTATGACCGTCTTCTGGTGGTCATAACGCCCCTTTAGGGAGTTCCATAAGTGGAGGGGGTCTTTTTCAGTCAAATATTCTGTTTTTAGATCGTCATGGATATAACGTCTTAAAAATATTAGAGCCTTTGTCTTGTCCTGCTGGGACATAGTATTGTCATTTTTGATGGCATTTTCTAAGCATTGAGATTGCAAATGAATCTCAGCATCCAGTATCCATGATAAATAGTTGCCTCCAGATATATCCAAAGCTTTAAATTCAAGCTTGGCGATGTTTGTTATTTTGTGAACTGTTCATAAAAATAAATTGCATAAGGTGAAAATATTCGTCACAACAGCATACACTATTTGTTTGTTTCCAGCTAAAAAAAGTCTTCATTTATGGTATCAAACAACCGTACCCCAAAAAAATGTATCAACAAAACCACACATTTGGATTTTGCAACTTTCATGTATTTATTATATAAGAAAGGAAAGTTAGCTTTTGCGTATATTCCATTCCAAACTTTAGAATTTTATTTGGCAACAGATCCGCAAAGGAAAAAAAATATTAAATTTAGAAGCCAAAGAATTAAAATAAGAGTGATACAAGAAAAGAAATGAAAAATATAGAAACGAACCCCAAACTAGACAGCTTTATCAAAAAAAACATGATATTGACAATTACCTTTTTATAGAGAGGAAAAGTAACGAATTTATAAAGAAATGCAAGAGCAATTCCTTTACATGCTTGCTGTTTTAAAGGAAATAAGAAATAGAACGTATGTAAATATATTATAAAAGACTCATCTGCACTAATATACAATAGGATTTTGAATATGAATAGCCTTAGAATTGGAATGGTCAGAAGTGGAACAGTCAGAGTAATTAATATATAATTACTTGTTGAGAAGTTGGAAAGTTTGAAGGTGAAGAGGCTGAGAACAATAATTGATTCGCATTCCTATGCAGAATATTAAGAATGCAGTATACAGAAAGTTTGTGCTACTCAAAAAGAAATATCCGTAGTTGAACAGCAAGAAAATAAAATAAAAGAAGAAACACCTTCGTGCTGATAACGTGTTACAGAATAAAAAGAATGGAGACCATTAGAGAGAGAACAATTTTATTGAATTGAAAGATAGATCTTACAATACAATCAAACTCCATATTTATAGACTCCTTATGCAGTGCAGATTACAAAAATATCATTTCTTATTTAGCATTTCATCCCTATAATTATATATATTACAACATATATTACTCATTTAATTAAGGTATGGACCACTGAGAGTATCAATTTTATTTAAAAGACGATATCAACCATGGTCACAACCAAGTTATATAATCCTTCTAGCGCACTGCTATTGACATCTGATTTTTCTTCTTTTTTTTAATGACCACAAAAACTGAAGTCATTTTAAACAATTCTATCTCCTTATTCTTAATACCAGTACCATTTTCATCAAGCGAACAAGCACTCAGAATTCAAAATACTTATTTCCCTCTTTCTTTCATAATGATTGCCGCAACCGAAGGAAAAATAAAGAAGTCAAGTCATTTATCGGAAAGTTAGAAGCACACTGCCTCAACAACCTACTTAGTCGTTAAGTAAGCATTACCTCTTCAGTTTACTTTGCAAAACCCCATATTTTCAAATCGTGGTTGAATTCATCACGGTTGATTGATTTATTGAAGAATCAAAAAGTTCTAAACAACATATATATGATTGATTTGCTGAAGAAAATAAGACTTTAATTAAACTAACCTCTTTGTGATCAACATAAGTAGGATCATCCATTAAATCTTCACATTCCATCTATTAGGCAAAAAAATACTTTATTAGGATTTAAAATTTTTGGGAAGCACGTATGATTTGTTGAAAAGAACCGAGTGATGCGACTGTGTCGGGTTGAGCAAAAGAATAAATATGATGATCAGGAGTACATAAAAACTATTAATGTATGATAAAACTATAATGGTGCTCAAAAGCAAAAAAAAAACTGAATGTCAATGATAGCATGCTCTTTCTATCTGAAAGAATAAAAAGAAAGTTATTAATTTTAACAATTTGTAAATAAACTAATTTGGTTTTTAACACTAAGAAATTAATTCGGCTTTTAATGTTGGTTGACAAACACGGCATAAATTGAGACCTACACAATAGCTACATTTAGAGTTGGGTTGTCATTTGCAAATATGGTTAACAAACCGTTTTATCTGATAAGCTAAAATAGCTTACCGTTTACCGAATAGCTACTATACGAAAGAATGGTTTATCAATAAACATGTAACGTTACACTGGTAATTGTAAAATATTCTTCTATTATCATAGATAACTTGACATATTTGTACACTGCAACGATAATTTATTATACATTTCATCATGTCACTTGATAGAAGACATCAATGATAAATAAAAGAGCTATACACCACGCTATATGAAATGAATTACCAACTAAATTACTTGTAATACAACAAGTTACATGAATATCAATGTATTATAAAATGATAAATTATTGTTACAACTGGTTTTGAAAAATATTACTAATGTTTTATCGTATAAAATGATAAATTTACAGCTTCCATACTATGGTGGTATATTAATTTTACTTAAAAATGATAATCAATTCACTGATAATGGTGATGTAAGATTTACCGTTACCACAAAAGCCCTAACAACATCCTTCGGTTAATAGAAAACTTATGCACCGAGTAATATAAGTAGCATTTTCTATGGAGCAACTTGGTTAATCCAAAAATTTTAACAATCAAATTAATTTATTCACTAATAGTTAAATCAATTAATTTTACTACTGTTTCAAGGAAGTTCTAATTTGGTTGTACCACTAATAAATATTACCCTTGTGTCTCCAGTATTAATAGTGCAATGGTGCATGACAGGTCTGTTAAAGAAGTTATTCATACTAGTACGAAATGAGCTATGGCAAGTTAGTAACGCGCCATACGGCGGTGGACAGATGAATAAGAAGAACCAAATAAACCCGCCCTTATTATTGTTTTCTTTTTCTTTTTTCCACTTTCTTTGAACCCAACCAAACCAGGAACTCAAATCTCACATATAAGGCAGAAATTTTTTATTTTCATTTCTAATCATAATACCTCTCGGAAACAGAGTCACATTTTTTTTATAAAAAAAATGGCATTCAAATGCATGAGATTAAAATAGAGTAAGAAACATTTGAAGGCTGTATTTTTTAGTTGCCAAATAATTGTTAACACTGCATTGCAAAAAATACTACATGACCGACCGGCAAACCAAATTTTGTCCGGAATGATAAAATAATTACAGACCGATTTTCTTTTTGTGTGTGTGTGTGTATACATATATGTAGATATACACATATATATATACATATAGATATGTATATGTATATATAGATATGTATGTATATAGATATGTATATAGATACGTAGATATGTATATAGATATGTATATGTATATGTGTATATAGATATGTATATGTATATGTATGTATATAGATATGTATATGTATATATAGATATGTATATAGATATGTATATGTATATGTGTATATAGATATGTATATGTATATGTGTATATAGATATGTATGTATGTATATGTATGTGTATGTATGTATGTATGTGTATGTATATATATATGTATATGTATGTGTGTGTGTGTGTGTGTGTGTATATGTGTATATATATATATATATGTATAAAACAGCATCTGATAGGTATATATAATTTTTATTATCTTTCAAATAAAATATAGACTGCAAGTATAATAGGGGAAGCTTCTACTCACGTAAAGAGAGGAATGCTATGTTATATGGATGAGTAGAACAACCATAATGAAAATTGATGTCATGGCAAAAATGATGAGCCAAGTGAAGCATGTTGACTTGAAACTCTCTGAGTACATCTGCATAGCACGTGTGTTTGCACGACCAGTGCCAGCCAAGCTGTCCTCCACTGCTTTCTCAGTAGAATCCAGTATCTGTTTTAAACCATTAAACAATACATGCCTTTCAAATACCATCCTTCATTTTATTTTTATATACCACTTCTTACGTGATGACAAAGAGAGAGAGACCCCACAAGTTAAACCCCCTCTACTCGTATCATGTCAGATTCCGATTTTGAGTTCTTGTCATATCATCACTTCTACAAAGAACAGAAAATCCTAGAACACAGATCTGCACATTCGATTTCATTGGTATACATCAGGTTGACAAAAATAAACATGACCATCCAGAACACTGTTAGCGTGCATTCCAAATAAAGCGAGTTTGCTTCATAACACTCTGCGACCATTTGAAAAACAATTACAAATGGACACCGAGGGGGAAAGTCTATTAAGGAGACAGTTTCAATTTTCTTGTGAACTATCTAGTAGATTTTGGATACTCGATTCAAGATGGACCCTTTATTGATCTGCAAGATAGCATATTCCCAAAGAAATTACGAAAATGTACAGTTTAATCATTACCATTCTAGTTTGCATATGTCAGTTGAAAGAACTTTTTGAATACGGGAGAAAAAATTTACAACTTAGAAAAGATGCTACAACGGTTATCATGATTTTATTCCAAAATACAACAGCGGTGATTAAGAGTTTATAACATATGATGATGACTCTGATCTTGTTCCACAAGAATACTTCAAAGAAAACTATTAACTAAAATTATGTGGCATACAAGAACGGGAACAAGTACAATAAAACATAGCAAATGAAATGTCGCGAGTCCGTGTGGTACCATAAAAAATGAATTAGTTACAATAGGATTGCAATGAACTAGTTTGAATTGTTGTATCTGTCGTAGAAATTATCAGTCTGTATGTGGTTTGAGATTGTAGTATTCATTATTTGAAAATGTTGTACACATAACACTTAATTGTTATATTCGTAGTTTGAATTTTTCTTTGTCTCAATTGTTACAAGTTGAATAACATGCAACCAAGCTTTTAAATCTTGGATTTTTGACAATCCCAGATTGATATCTTGGTCTACATCTTGGGTTGAGATCTTAAGATCTCGGGTGAGATGGACGTCAAACTATTAAAAATCCCGTTCGAAATCTCGTCCCACCCAACTGCAAAAAGTGGATCTCTGGTGAGACGGTGGAGATTTAAAACTCTGAAAGCAACAACCTCTTTCCCAATCTTATTTCTCAACCCCTTTTAAGTTTTAACACAAAAAAACACACCCACTTTCTCATCCCCATCCCTTTCCCAGTCTCCTTCCTTGATCCCCTTCCCTAACTTCTTTCCGTTCGCGCAAGAACACACCCTAACTAAATATTTGTAGTAAAATATTTTTTTTTCTTGACTATTAGATTAATGTTATGAATAATGGATGATAAACTAAAGTTCTGATTACCATAAAACATTAAATATTGAGAAATTAAAGGAATATTTTTCATAATTAGAAATATTGTTTTGTGTACGTATAAGAAACACACATCGTTCGTGGACAAATGACTTTGGTTGTTTTTTTATTGAAGTGGACATATTTTGCATCCCTACGTTAAAGTGCAAATATTCGCACTTAATTATATATTACAATAACTACGAAAAACATACAAATATATATATTAAAAAATATAATTTGCTTTACTAATACCCTATGCAAATATATTCACTAGACAATAAAATTTTGCACAATCCATGTCTAAGTGTACACAGATGCAAATATTCACATTGAATGACTAAAATCATTACCTACTTCAAAATACACGTCCAAATATTTACATTGAATGGGTAAAGTTTGCTCTATCTGCTTCAAAGCACAAGCAATGCATACACATGAACTGCTTGTTTTAAAGTGCAGGTAAATGTGTGTGTTTGCACTCTGATTTGAAATGCAAATATATTTGCACCATCAAATATTATACCAAATTTTTTGACTATGTTTTATATACGAAATATAAATTTTGTCAGAAAGATTATGAAATTTTGTGACATAATGAATTAAATTCGACTGATGCTTCTACGAGAAGGCATGTTAGGCATTTTCCTAAGGCTGTGTAGTCAATACCTCGCTATTGCTCCGCTATACCGCTGATATACCCCGTAGCCAACTTCTGGGGATATAGCGGTCCAATATAGCGGATCCGATATTACCGAATATATTGAGGCAATAACCCGCTGTTTTATCAATTTTGTTGCCCAGCTTTTTTTTTCGTTTGACAATTGAAATTTTTTTGACTTTTCCAAAGCATAACCAAAATTATCTTTTCCTATTTTACATTCACGTTATTAGCTAAGCCCTAAATCAAAATTTCCAAATTCCAAAATAATGGCTTTCTCAAATTTTCATCGTTCTCTTATCGCTGCCATTCTCTTGTCGCCGTCCTAACTTCCATCTTGAAGCATCTACTTTCGCCTCTTTCTTCTATCGCCTACTTTGTTCGATTGTTTGCTGCAAGCCTACAACCCATTGATTACAATTTCACCTCTAATCCACTGTGAGGTAATAGAAATTTAGAGTTAGTTCTTCAATTTTTAATTTTTAGTTATATAGTAGCCGTGCTTTGATTATAAGGTTGTTGTTACTTGTTGTTCTCAACTCCTATTGCTGTGATTTATATACGTTTATTTTTTTTTAAATTTCAGTCACACATCTTTTTATTTCAGAAACTTATATTGCAAAAATATACAAAAAGTTCACAAAATTAGGGTTCGTTTTTTCAGAATAATGTAATCATATTTTCTAAATCTCTTTGTTTAGTTTCATTTTTGAACTGATTCTTCTTGCTTGCTGTTTTTAAAAAAAATTGGGCAAGTTAAATAAAATGATAAGTAGACCAATCATATTATAAGCGATTTATTGCAATACCAATAGTTTATGTTACGTTGTTAATTGAAATATGTATATTTATCTTTTCCGTTCAGGTATGTCTTTAGTCAATTCAAATAATCCACCTGGTGCAGCATCCAACATTTCAATGATAAGCTCTTCTGATCTAGCATGGGAATGGGGCGAATGTCGAGATCCAAACAAAAGACAAAATGTTTGGTGCAAGTTATGTAACAAAGTGATGTCAGAAGGAAATTCACATTTGAAAGCACATCTTCTTGGCATAAAAGGAGACTGTACTCCATGTCCATTGGCAACTATAGAAATACAAAAAAAAATACAAGTCTCTATAGATGAAAATAGAAAGAAAAAAGCTACAAAGGCTAGAATTCGTAGTATTCTTAAAGAGCAAGATGAAGATGAAGATATTGTTGAAGAACAAGAAATTTTTCAAGCAAATAATGCAAATGTTGGTACTAATAAGAAAAATAAACATACAAACGTTAGAGGTCTTCTTGATCTTGTCATGGAGCAAACAAAACAATCATCTCTTGATAAAACCAATCCTCATAAGCAGGCATTAAAGAAAATTGCATGGAAAATTTTTGTTAAATGGGGATACGATGTGGGTTTAACTTTCAATGCTGTGCGTACATCAAGCTTTGATGATATGATTCATGCAATTGGTGATTATAGAAGAGGTATTATTATTATTATTATTATTATTATAATATTCAACTTATGTTGCTGTTTTTAGCAAATGTTCACTATTAATGGTTGTAATATTTTTTAGGAATGTCCCACCAAGTTATCATCATTATCGTGTGACTTTATTGAAGGAAGTATTGGATGAAACAAAAGAGTTTGCCGAATGTTTTAGAAAACATTGGGAAATTTATGGATGTTTTATAATGTCTGATTTTTAGACGGATACCAAAAACCGATGTTTGATCAATTTTTTGGTTAATTGTCCGAAAAGAACAATTTTCTTAAAATCGATGGATGCAACCAATCATGTTGCAGATGCTAACCTAATAGTAGGAATGATAAATGATGTGATTTCATTTATCGGTGAAGAGAATATAGTTTCAGTAAAGTTTCTCTACCTTTTTCACTTGTTTTTTTAATGTAGTGAATAACATAACTCTTTCATATTTGTTAACTGTATCAAACCGACAATGGATCTAACTATAAGCTAGCTGGAGAAATATTAGAACAACAGCATCCAAATTTATTTTGGTTTCCATGTGCGGCACATTGCATTAATTTAATGCTTAAAGATATTGGAGAACAAATGGAGAAGATAAAATCCACACTTGCTAAAGCAAAAATTGTGGTTGGATTTATTTATAATCGAGCAAGTGTGCTAGGATGGTTTAGAAAGTTAAGCAATGGCAGAGATTTGCATAAGTCTTGTGTAACTAGATTTGCTTCTTCATTTTATACAGTACAAAGCATGGGGGAGAATAGAGTACATGTGCAAGTGTTATTTGTCTTTGGAAGAAGGAGAAAAAGTTCTTTCTCGTCAAATGAAGATGGTGAAAGGGTCAAAAGAATTGTAGGGAGAAATTTATTTTGGGACAATACTTTGTATACTTGTCAAATAACGAGACTCATTGTTGATGTATCAAGGTTAGTTGATATAGAAGAGAAGCCATGTATGGGTTATATATGCGAGGCTATTAGTAGAGCTAAAGATATTATAGAGAAAAACTTGGGCAGTGATCATAGAACATGCACACGAGTTTGGAATATCATTGACAATGGATGGAGCAGTCAGCTTCATCGACCACTTCATGCAGGTATGCGAATGACATTATTTCTTTTATTTCAAGTAAAAATTTATATTACTTAATTACTAATATATCTTATATTATGAAGCTGGATATTATCTAAATCCTAGCGTTCATTACAAGCAAGTTCAAACTAAAATTGAAACCAATAGCGTTATCAAAGCAGACCTAGTTAAATCAATGGAGAGGCTTATTTCAAAATCTGAAGTTGATATGGCTATGAATCAGTTGCGAAACTATAGAATAGAGATGCTACAGGTACATTCTGAACGAAAAGCGCCATAAGTCAAAGAGATAAAATGCAACCATGTAAGGATTTGAGCATAGATCTATGTCTTTATGATCTATGTGAAAGAACAAGGATTTTTTTTTAAATTAATGTGAAGCTAACATCTATGTCTTTATGATCTCTTTTTCCAAAATTACAATTGCATTCCAAGAAGAGGAATTGTCTACATCAAGAAAAATTGAACCATCTTGCTTACATTCAATACAACAAAAAAATGAAGAGAAGATTCAAAGAAAGACTTTCTGATGGTAGCAGTGATCCAATTCTTCTAAAAGAAATTGACGAATGTGATGAATGGATTATTCCAAGTGAGGATGAACTTCAAGATTCCATAGCGGAAGGCGATGATCTCACATTGGAGCAAGCTCAAGTGATAAGGAGTGGAGATGAAAATGAAGGTCTGAATACTAGAAGTCGTGCAAGGAAAACATTGTTTCCCAATGATCATAGCGAAGAAGATCGAGATGTCGAGTTGGAACTTGAAGAATTAGATGGACAAGATCTATGGAAAGGGGAAGACGATGAAAATGAATTTATTGACATTGACATATAAGTTTGCAGTACACCTTAGATTATTGTGTTCTGGCGGATGTACATCTTTAGATGAAAACTAATCTATGTGGATTTTGGCATCTAAGGTTTTTGCATTTTGCTTGATGCCTTGCTTTTAAGTTTTATGGTAACTTCAAAGTTTATGTAACAACGAGATATACTATTGGTTACTATAACTAGTTCTAACTTTTAAGTGTCAATTTTGTTCACTTGTTCTTTTCTCAATGAGGTTACTTAAAGGAAAGTATCTATTTATGTTTTTTTTTCTAATCTTAACTAGAATCATTTGATAGGCTTATGTATGTAGAAAACTTAATAATAACGGATTGACAAAAAATTAGTAGTAAAATTACTAGTTTTATTAACGCTTTATCATCTTTTATAATATATTCGTATATATTCTTTAAGATTAACAATAAATTAAATTTACGTAGGTGAAATGTTAATGATACACGTAAATGTTTTAATCAAGTTTTAATAAACATAAGAAGATGATGTACAAGTTCAAGCAAATGTTAACCAAATATTAAAGTATATTTAAATGAGTTTTCAAAGAAATATAAATCAAGTTTCCAAAGAAATTTATTAAACAAGTTTTTAACAAGTTTCAAAGATAAAAAAAATTTAAAGTTGAATTGTTTTAAAAATTTTGGTTTATATAATTATATATTAGATTAATTATGTAATTAATTCCCAAAAGCTTTTCAAAATAAAGTTTAGTGATGTAATTAAGCAATTAATTAAGATAAAGAATTTATTTTTAGTTAATTAAGGTTGTGAGTAATTAAATATAATTAATTAGTAGTTGATTACTTAATATAATTAATAAGGGTTAATTAATTTAGGTTATTAAATAAAGCATAATTACTTAATGAAAGTAATTAAGGATAATTAAATAATTAAATGTTAGTTAATTTATAAAGGTTAATTAATAAATGATTAAAGGATAATTAATTAAATGTTTGTAACTAATTAATAGTTAATGCAACTACGTGTTAAAACTCATTTGAAATAGAAATTCTTGCGTTATTAAAAGTCGTCTGCTATATCCCGCTATATCTCCGCTACAACTTTTCGCACTTCAACCGTTATGGAGCCGCGGAGCACTTTAACTGCACAGTCCTAAGGTCCATACACAATTAGATTAAAGTGTGAATACAAATAATAGATACAAAATCCTTCCAAACAAATCCTTTATTAATTCCTTCAAAGAGTACAAGAAAAAAATCTACAAATTTAGAAGATATTTCAATCCCTAAAACCTCAGAAAAATAACATTTTCTCACGCACATCTAATGAACTTTATACATGCTTATTTATAATAGCCGTGATAAAATACATTCTTTAATCACATGTTGATTATTTCCATATCTCAAAATAAATCATTCTTACGTAAATAATTCTGTGTTTTTTAATACAATAAAAGAGGTAATTAATATTCTTTAATCACTCTCCAAAATCTACAAAATCCATAAATAAGATAACATATTTGAGTCACAATTCCACATTTACTCATAATTTCTCTAATATCCACTTAATTTGAAAAATATGGTATCACCAAAATCTAATGATTTCCAACTTGATACTATATTTCGGTAATGCCATCCAAACTTCACTTTCAACCTCAAACTCCAATACCACTATGGAAACAAATGTCTCAAAAAACTTAAACAACCTCCAAACCATAGTAGTTAAGGCGCTAATGCACGAGCCTTGGGCTTTTATGCGTGCCTTTTATACAAATTTGATCTACTATTTTATTAACTACAAATTAATTTTTAAACCATATTTTATAATTCATTCAACTATTAAATATTTTATTAACTAAAATTTAAATTTTAAACCATATTTTATAGTTTATTTAACAATTTAAAACTTTTATTTAATTATTTTGTAGCAAAAAGACGCTTCAAACTGCAAAAATGCGCACTCAAACTGAATAAAACGCAAACCTTGAACCTCGAGCTTTTTTGAGCCTAGACGCGCGCCTTAATAACTATGCTCCAAACCACCTAATTATGCATGCTCTCCAATTGAACATGCGTATCATTAATAACTCAAAAACACTTATAATATCACAAAGGCATCCATGTGGACTTTGCAGCTTTTCGTTGCTGACTCCACTTTAGTTCAGACAAATTTGTCTCTCAACGCTACTTCGAGAAGTCTCTTCATTCTCCACCATTCTCCCAAGCAACTTATACACATTATTGCTTTCCCTTTTTGCGCGCAACACCTCCCTATTATCCCGTCAAGCCCTTGTAACTTCACCTCAAGTTGAAAAATTGAGGCCTTTTTCTTCTAACTGTCTCGCTTAAACAAGATTCTTCTTAATTTCTGGCACATCCTTGACTCCCGTGAATTTCAACTCTCTTCCATCATATATTTTCAATCTAATCAAACAGATACCCTTCACCTCAACATCTTCACCACTAGCGGACTCCACCTTACTCTCTATCTCCTTATAACAATTGTTTCTTTTCGGTGACATATATTAAAACATACACATGAATCAAACGCTTATCTCATTTTCTTCCGTCAACACAGAGAATGTCATTACTAATACCAAAATTCACCTCATCATCGCTGCCTACATCAAGTTTGTCGTTGTCCTCCTCTAATACTTTCATTATTTCTTTATCTTTTTGTCCTTTTTAAGTTTTTTGTAAAATCTCAACTGGTGACCGGATTTTTCCACATTAATAGCAGACGAAATTCCTTTCCATCTTCGATCCATTTGATCATCTTTCTATATTCAGGCAGGCACCCTTTCTAACAAGATTGACATCTTCAATTGAATACCTTTCATCCTTATTCTTTCTTTCCATTTAGGTTCACCTTCCGCATTTCCTTATTGAGCAAAATACTAACCACCAATCTCATTGAAACAATTTCATCCGAATTTGAGTTATTGAATGTAACTACAAGCTTTTACCAACTTTCTGGTAATGAACTCATCAACATCAAGGCTTATGTCTCATCATCCACCCTGTAATTCACGGTCGCAATTGGTTCAGAATTGCCTAAAATTGTTATGATGATCTCCAATTGACCTACCTTTTTAGTTGCGAGGTTCTTTGCATAAATTTCTTGAAATTGAATAAGCTAATGTTTCATTAGCAACAATATAAAACACTGTATTCTCCAAAAAACACCGAATAGCAGCTGCAACTTTATTATCCAAAGTCTTCCATTTTGCTTCATATACATTACTAGGTTTCTCCGCTTTATTCTCCAATGGTCGGTGAAGATCATTAAGATATAGAAAATCATTCATTTTCGCCTTACATAATCCTCAATTTCTTCCATTAAGTTTTCAACATTTATTTTCTCCATAACTAAAACTCTCTTCAAATTTGTATAGCAGGCCTCGATACCAACTGATATGGATTTTCCTAGGATCTCCACCCAATTAGATTTTAGAAGAAATAAAAATGAAAGAAAAACAATAGACGAAAAAATTCCTACAAGCAATCATTTGTTAATTCCTTCAAAGATTACAAGAAAAAAGCCTAAAAATTGAAGATATATCAATCTCCAAAACCCACAAAAAAAAAAATCATTTTTTCACATCTAATAAACCTTATACATGCGTATTTACAACAGTTTTGATAAAACGCCTCCTTTAATCACCTGTTGATTATTTCCATTGTCCAAAATAAATCATTTCCATGTAGATATATTTTTTAATATAATAAAAAATGCAATTTATATTCTTTATTCACTCTCCAAAATCTATAAAAGAGACAACATGTTTGAGTCATAATTCCACATTTACTCGCAATTTCTCCAAAATCTATTTAATTTGGAAATATGACATCACCGAAATCTAACAATGCATCACTTTTCCTATTTGATTATTGGAATCCACATGGGATGCAAATTTATATAAAGGGTGATTATATAGTAACAAAGGCGAAAGAATCAGACTGGCTGGTTGAAGAGTTTAGATAAATTATGTCTTTTTCTAGGGATATATCCTTAATTTCCATATTCTTAGTTGTAATTTATCCATATTTTATAACCCGATAACCACTGGTGTTGAACATAAAAAATTGTTTAATCAAATATTATGATATTACTTAGAATTAATATTTATCATTCAGAATGAATATTGCAGAACAGAAATAACATTTTCTTTAATACCGAAATTCCTAAAAATACAGAACTGTGGAAAGAAACAACAATTTAGTTTTCCTGTAATCATAGGAAATTTCACCATAAATGTTTTATTCATCCGTCCATGGGAAGATTTCTAAATAAGCAGTTTGTGAAGTGGAAGAGGAAGAGGAAGAAATCATTAATACCAAAGAGATGGAATTTTTTGGTAAAATCGTGAAAAAGAATAGTTGTTTATATGAGACAGAATAGGTGTGTAATGAAAATTTTAAAATTAATTTCTATGCAGACATGTTTTTTAGGTCCATGTCCAAAGTAAGCATACACTGGACATTCGTAGGCTTGCATTTCACATAAACCCCAAAAATAAAATGTTCCATAAATACGGTTGGAATAGGGCATGACTGCTGACATAATCATACATCCATTTCACCTAAACCTGACATAACCCTAGGTCAGATGGGGAGAAAAGGAACGCAGTGACCAAGTTTCTCTCTGAATAGGCCCTTAGTTGAAAACAAAATTGCCTAAATATTATGATATTGTAGGGCCAAGATGAAAATCTCTACTAATTATAATCTCGTCCTCTCAAATTACCTCATGGAGTGACTTACATCTCTAATAAATGTACAATTGCCGCAATCCATCAACAATCCACCTCCATAGACAATTATTGGAGAACTAAAGATTTAATTTATAGCAAATGTGATTGCATCATATTTAGATCAACATGTGAGTAATTTCGTTTGACTTGTCAATCGTTATTAGATGATGTACTCTATGCTAATGTCGCAAGCATTGTGAGGAGACTCCTTATAATCACTACAAAATTGTTTATAAATCATGGAGTATGTACTTTGAAAAGCATATACAACAAACTGAGGCATGCGCGTACTATTGTAATTAAAAGGTTAGTTCTACCTTTTCTGTATCTTGCAACGACTGGTGCATCAAAAAACTGCTTTCCTTGAGCTGCTGTGCGAAACCAACCAATTCATCTGTTAAATCCTCTTGAAGCTTTCTGTTTAAAAAAAGCCAAAACTGGTAAGAGCTCCGTTTGTTACCAAACAGAGTGTTAAAATGAAAAACGATAGCAGTGATAAGATATCTTTGACAATACTGAAAATTTGTTCGCATTTTCGAAGTGAAGGAAGATAACAAGCTTGCTACAGAATAATGAGTTCAGGGCAATAGCTCAAATAAAACAGTAATGAGTACAAATAATTTTTGACTTTTTTTTTTCAATTAATATAACATAAAGCTAAAGATAACAAAGATGCTTAATTTATGTTTAGTATAATATCAACAAACTGTAAGCAGACGTGGAAAAATGAGACAAGCTATACTCAGAAATCCTGCTATAGCTGAACACGTGCTTTCAAACTAATTCAATGTCAAATGGATAAAAAAAAAGCGATGATTTGGGAAAGTTAATGGTGTACCTATGTTGTTCGATGTGAGCTTGTGCGGATGCATCTAGTTTAACCAGCACTGCAGGCTCCCTCTGAGACGGCTCGCCGGTAACATCAGTTTCTGATGGAACTCTATCAAAACGAAATTTAGTTTCAAGCCCATACTGAATTACATTATACAACAAAATAAAGCTTCAATTACCCTATTCTTCTCCTTAATCCAGCAGATGGATTAGTATAACTTCTATCTTCATCGTTTTGTGAATGAACTTCTTTGATAGTAGACAGTTCAGCAACAGTTTCAACAGGTTCTTGCTAATAAATTTGGGAGAGAAAAAGAAGCGATGATAGTGTTTAAAAAATGAATATCTCATTTATATCCATCATCAAACTTTTAGAATAATAAGAATGGAGCATTTAGTGATTCAGTATAAAACAATGAAATAAATGCCAGATTATAACAATACGAATTTTGTGCATTACTATTGCCGGCCTGCAATACTATCCGTAAATTAGAATCTCGAGGAGAAAAACAACTTACCTCAACTAGTTACAGTATAAAACATATGGTAACAGAGAATAGAGATGATATGATATTTTAAATAATGAACTGAGAATATGGGCATCTGAATATAAATACAAACCATTTCCAAAGAGTAATGTTCCCCTACATGAAAGCAACACAAAATAGTAAAAACAAATTATCATCATGATTTCAAAAATAATGTTGCATGATAATTCAATAGCTTAATGGATTCGTAAAATTTTGGTAGTTGTTTAGGAAGACTGTAGTGTCATACTATAATTTTAAACCCCTTAGGTACAATCAATTGAAAATTATTCAGCACATATTGAAGAAAGGAGTACCATCGGAGAAGCTAATTTCGCAGCAAGAGCTTCAATTTTCTCAGAATATTCGTTCAATTTTGCTTTTGAAATGCTGCATAGCAATCCACGTAAAGTTACTGACTGAACAGTGAATGGTGATATAATCTAATTCAATAAAGCAGAAATATATATATATTTATTTAAGAAAAAAAATCAGAAAAAAGAAATACACTCATACACGTTGCATATTTTGGCCTCTGATGATGAATTTGCTGGAGTTACTGGCAAAAAAATATTTGAAACGCTTTTTTAGTTTTATCTATCTTAAGTTGGTCCCCTGTTAATTACAGGATTATAATCACAGAGACCAGAAACCCAGTTGATAACTTATTAACCTACTAGTCATGGCATATTTAACATGCAAACCAACAAATACCCATTTTCGTAGTTCGATTGATGTTTTGGCACTCCATTTTTAATCATGATCAAAGGTCAAGATTTTCACCTAGCTGAAATTTAAATGTGCATTTAGTTAATAAACATCATGTATTTTTAAAATTTAAAAAAAAAACACTGGTATTTTTAGATAGTACAAGCAACAGGTCGTTAAAAATAGCGGCACGTCCATGGATAAACTGCTTGCACCACAGCTTCTTCTCTACGATTTGCATTAGCATGGTCTACGAAAGCACAAAACAGAATGAACAATGACTAAATGCATTAAGTCGTCTGCACATGTTTTCACTGATTAGATAGATGAAATATCTTAAACCAAGTTTTGATCTTTGTTCTTATACAGTTCAAAGTTTCAAAAAACAGATTTACCTAAGAGATTTTGTTTAACATCAATTAACAAGCATATTTCCATTCTATCCATCTTACATTATTTAAAATGTGCTTTTAAAAGACTATGACAATGACCAAAACTGTGAATACACAGCAGTTTAAAAGAATGAATAATTATGAGAGCTTCAGGAATAGGAGGATTCCTGAATAATATCATATGTTTTAGTGAACGTTGGGTTAAGGGGCTAATTTTCTATTTAATAAAGTTTTCAGGAACCACGCTTGTTTCTCTAAAAATTAATGGACTCCTCAGCATGTTTTTACATAAACACCCTTAATTTAAAAACACCTTGCAGTCAGTGCCAGAACAAAGGAAACTAATTTAGAATTTCAGAAACAATAAAACAGTGCCGGCTCAACATCAAAGGCATGCTAGCCATTTTCCTATAGCCCCAGCTAAAAAAGAGGCCCACCACCACACATTTCATGAATATTAATTGCTTTGAAAATTTGTTTTCATACTTGGTGCAGCAGAAGCATGCAAATGTGTACTGAAAATATGAACCATGCACGGTAGGGAAATTATTTTGTATGTATCATGTGCATTAACGTTAGTTCCTATCAAATTATTAACATTGCATTGTTATTTTGATTTTTAGTTTGCTTCTTTCATTTCATTTTTCTTTATAGTAGCACAAAAGCTAGGCAGTTTATCCTCATTTCGTAAATAATTTTAAACAGATTTGCATTTGTTAATTCTAAGACTTCAAATTTTCATGCAAAATTTTATCTTGATTATAATCTAACGCGAGACAATAATTTTGGTGCTATAAAGTAAAATAACATCAAATTGAAGTTAAATGGTTTGTTATGTAAAATTGCCACGGGCCTAACTAAGCAATGTCGCTTAGGACCTCGGACTTGGTTAAGATGGCCCTCAATAAAATAAAGGATATTGATATCATAAATCAACAAAATATTACTATTTTTATAACAAAATTAACATACAAAATATGAAGGTAGAAGAAATTTCTATATGTTTCTTAGTTAAAATATGCAATAATAATATATACAAGTCGTTCATATCATTTTTGATCTTTGTTTATTGTAAGCATGTTAGGAAACTTTAATTGAAGAAGAAGAGGTAAATGTAATTTGCAAATGGAGATTGGAAGATGAATATTTTATGTATGCGAAAATGAAGTTTTATTACAATTCTTTCTTTTTATTTTAATTTTACTTGCATTTGCTTGCGTCCAAATTAGAAAACTCTTCCTTATTTATAATAATACATCTTCTAAATAAATGGTGGGAATGTATTTTATCCAATGGCCAATAATCATTCTCTAGAGTTTTCTACAATTATTATTGACTCTTTAAACATTTCTAGAATAGACAACTTTAGAGACTTTTTACTACAATATATCAACATTCTTTTGTATGCTAAATTTTAGCTTTTATTGAATATTTTCATAAATGTCAAATTTCAAATTGTTAAATAATTAATGCTACCTAAAACCAAGTTTATTTCCAACATTTCCATAAACTTGGTTTTGCAACTTTTAGCATAATTTTCAATCTTTGTGTTTTATGTGCTTGGGAAGAATAGAGATATTATCCCTACCTTCTTTATTGTATTTTTCTTCTTTTCATTGTCAAGATTTTCGATGCAATTTCATGAATCTTTTTTGTACTTCGTTCATTTCGTCCTCCATTGTTATAATAGAATACTCCAAAAATTAAGCATTCTAAGTTTCTAACATTCATCTTGTTCCGGTGCCATAAATTTTGAATCAGTCTTATATGTTATTTTTTCATTCTTTCGTAATTTTACTCTTGCAATATTTAACCAATCCAATATCTTCGTAAAATTCATCGTCGATTTCTTTGACTTTCTTTTTGAACATTTCTTTTTTTACTTCTTTAATATTCTTTTTTTTTTCGTTTCTTCAAAAAAAATCTCATATTTTAAATCTCCTCCACGTTCTGGAATTTCATTCCTTTGCTTTCGTAATTTTTCATCATTTACATCGTCTTCGCTTGCTTTATTTTCTTCATCAATAGCATCCCTCCATCTTTTGTCTTGTTTTGCTTCTTTAAAACTTATTGGCTCACAATTGCAAAAGGAGAAATTAAGGTAATATCATTGAAAATTGGAGTTACTCGTATAATTCTTGCAAGGATCTCATGCGTGGTGGTCTTTCACTTGAGTTTTCTTCAAATGGATATTCTTGATGGATGGTTGAAGAAGATGACGGTGTTGGATTAATGTAATCATCATTGCATTCCTCTTCATAAAGCGGAAAGAAACTAAAATCATCTTTTTGTTTGTTCCAATTTCAAGCACTTTCTTTATCAAACTTCACGTCTCAACTAACTACTTTTTTATTAATATGATTATACATACAGTCAAAGCCAATGAAAATATATTTTTCGCCTTTGTCGTCTAATTTGAAGCGTCTTTGATCTAGCACATGAGCATATGCGATGATTTCAAATAGTTTCAAGTGAGAAATACATGGTTTTCTACCACTCCATGCTTCTTTTAGGGTTGTGTTCCATACACTTCGAGTTAGAGAGCGATTGGATAAACACAGCGCATTTGATGGCTTCGCCCAAAACTCTTTTGAAACATTTTTTACTTATTAACATGTTATGTGCCATGTTAAGAAGAGATCTATTCTTCCTTTTTACGACCTCATTTTGTTGAGTGTACGATTGTTAATGGACGTTGAATTCCATTTTCTTCATAAAAAAATTCACTCTTTTGATATAAATTCTCCGCCTCATTCGGATCTCATGTCTTTGATCTTATAACCACTTTTATTTTCTACAAAGGCTTCAGGTTTCATAAAAGCATCAAATACATCTGATTTATGTTTAAGACAATAGACCCACATTTTTAAACTAAAATCCATAAAAAGTCATTTCAAAAAAAAATCATCATAAAAAGTGCAAAATAATTATTTTTTCCAAGTAAGCATGGTTTTATAGGACTACAAATATTTGTATAAATTAATTATAATAGTCATTTGGCTCTGGCAGTTGATTGTTGTGAAAAACATTTTCTTAGTTGTTTTCCAAATAAACATTCTTAACATGATTGGTTCTCATGATTTACTTATGGTAAACTTTTTACCAAGTTTCTGTTCTATAATAGTTTTAAGCCCCCAAAATTAAGGTGTTCAAACCTTAAAAGCCAAAGCCGTGACGGATCTTTATAGCATGATTTTAGACATTTAACAACATTATTTGAGATATTTACTGTAAACATTCTATTTTTTGACATTTCCACTTTAGCAATTAAGTTTCCTTTACCATGTCTCATTAAAAGATTTTTATTTTTCATGTGTATATTATATCCTTTTTCTAAAGGTTGCCCAATACTTAATATATTTGTTTTCATTTTAGACACATAATAAACATTACAAATAAAGTCATTTTTTCCATTTTTTAAATTAATTTGTATATTTCGTTTTTTTAAACTGGAATTTTAGATTCATCTCCAAAAATAAATGTTTCCACTTACCGATTCATCTAGCTCCGTGAACATGCTTCTCCTTTCACACATATGATTGCTTGCCCCCGTGTTCAAATACCATGTATTGTTATCGCTAATTTCATCACTTATGTGCCAATATTGGTGCGGAATTTTCTTCATCTTCTTTCGCATAATTTGTTCTCTCTTGAACAATCATGAATCTTAGATCTTTAGATTCTTCAATTGCTACAACTATGTAAACAAATTTTGAATCTAAAGATAGTAGAATTCTCCTAAAAACTCTAGAATCTTTCATTTGTTTACCTTACCTTTTCATTTGATTTACAATAGATAAAACTCGAGAAAAATAATCGACCGATTCTAATGATTTCATATGTAAAGATTCAAACTCATATTGCATAGTTTGTAGTCTAATTTCCATCACTTTGTTATTTCCTTTAAAAGCGTTCTTCAAAATCTCTCATGCTTCCTTACTAGTTATATTCTCGAATATAGCTTCATTCAAACCTTGATAGATGAGCATAGAAGCCCTCCAATCTTTCAAATTATTCCTCTCGGCATGGGATAAAATGATAATATCGATAGGTTAGGCTAAATTTTAGCTCTTATTAAACATTTTCACAAATGCCAAAATTCAAATTGTTCAAACAATTAATTCTTCTTTAAACCAAGTTTATTTCCAACAAAGAGAAGTTTTAAAATGCAAATGCATACAGAAAGCCTTTTTTGCTCGTGAGGCTAGCCTCAAGGTGTTGAGGCGTAACTTTTCGGGTAAAAAAATAACGCACAACATATAAAGAAATTAAACATGTAATAATATCAAACATGGAACATTGATTAAGAATACACACGTATATGCATATACATATACGTAAGTATATGCATATGTGTGTGTTGAATATCTTTCTTACATCTTAAATGGATTAATTCAGCAATTAAAAAGAAAACTACTCAATAACACAAAAATTTATATATTAAATTTTTTTTATATTATTATTTCTTGTCTAACCTAAATATTAAATATACATAAGCAGCAACATATCTCTTAGCCTTTAGCAGTAGCAACAGCATGTCAGGTAGGTAAATATGTTCGTTTGTTTGTTCTTTTTTTTTTGTAGGGAGAGCGAGAGGGAGAGAGGGAGGTTTGGTTTTTTTTTTTTTTTAGTTGATGCTGGCAATAATTTGTACCATTTAGCATTTGATAAACTGGTTTAAATAAATAAAAAATCCAAGTATGCACCATGGATTCTACGATGGAAGTGGCACAAGGAAAATCGCTTTGAGATGCACTAGCTAACAAAACAGAAACTTTAATGCATCATTAAAGGATAAATTTTATTCAATGATGATTCAATATTTTTTTTAAAGAACATAAGCACCAACAATTATATCGAAATCCAATAACAATATGCTGGAGTAAATTATACATTTAGGTATCTGGACAAAACAGAAATAACAAATATTGATTTGAATGCACTTCTTTTATGTAAATTAGCAGTAATGATAGTTCAATGTATCATTGATGGGTAAATTAAATTCAGTAAAAAATTACTGAACAAAAAAACATAAACATTAAACAAATCTACTAAAACCATTATACTTTTTTAGCATACAAGTTATTTAATCCATACTTCAAAACCAATGGAACAAATCTATTAAAGCGATGATAATTCAAGTTAATGAAAACTTATATTTTGATAATTTGCATATACATGAAAAGTTGAAATCCGAAAAGAGCAAATTAATGCTATGCACATTAAAAATTCATACAAGTAGCTCCATTTTGAATATAAAAGTTGATTATGATACCCTGAAAATGATGAAGACAAAAATAAAGAGAGGAATGAATGGATATTTGAGCGAGCAAAAGTGATGAAAAGTACTAATTTTTTTGACAAAATGGGGCGAGAGAAATTAAGAAAAAAAATAACAACGTCATTTTAAAATGGCGAGTATGCTGATGTTTTTCTAACAACAAGGATCCAAGATATCGTCCGCAAACTTCAACTGACCAGCTGGTCAAGTTCCCACATCGGATGCATCTGATGCAGGAACCCTTGACGCAATTTGGTTTTTCTCCCTCTCATTTCATACTCCTCTTCCACTATCCTCTTTCTCAATCCTTTTTCCTAACCACTTTCGGTACACAAAAAACACGCAATTCCTTTCGCATACCCGTTTCCAATATCTCTTTTCTTTCGCACAAGAACGCACCCCTAAATAACTATAGATAATTGATAAGTCAATAATTAGCTAAAGATCCATAACTGATGAATAAGGTTTAAGACCTCTTAGTTCATTAGTAGGTTGGGTGATGGAGTCTTATGACCAATTAGTACTATATTTTAGCTAGATTAATGTTTCTCAAAGAAAAAAAGGGAAAAAACTAAGAATGAAATGGCAGAGGATGCATGGTTGAACAGAATAAACTTGCAGTGAGTTTTACGACAATCATGAAACGTTAAGCTTGTCTAATATTCTTGAATTAATGATATTTTTTACAATATTCACCAAGGCCAACCACTCTGTGTGCTATGTTGATAAAGCGAAATGTGTTGAATACAAACCGATATTTGACACCATAAACTAATTCTTAGTATACCAATACAGCGCCTATCTATAGTGTAGGACAAGGATAAGTGTGTCGGGGTAGTAGTGGAGTGAGCATTACTAAATGCCTGTATTTGTCTTACATGGCAAATATATATGCTACAGATGACCTACTATGTTCATGGCTTGGGGCCTCAATCCTCATTGAACAAATTAATCATTAGTTATTTTCTTATGACATTGATTTGATAAGCTTTTGAATTAGTCCTTACCATCATATCTTAGAAGGTAAGGATACAAATAGATTCTAGAGTATTGATGAAGTAATTGAAATATTAATGGATGGGAAAGAATAATCATAGCTGCTTATATCCAAATATTTCAGTATAGCTACTTATATCACAATATTTCAATATACATACAATCATCATTTAGTTCTTTCAACGACGTTCTCAGAATCTTTTTGCAATCACAACTTAAGATACCTTGATAGGTACTAATTTAAAATGTTGTCGTATTATCGTAAGGAAATAGTCTCCAGCCATGAAATTTCTGAAAACATCAATGAAGAAATTAATGGATGGAATACAGTACATATACTGAAAAATTAAAATATATAAGTAGCTATACTGAAATACTAAAATATATAGCTATAATTGTCCACTAAAAGACAATGATCCTATCAAAACTTACATGAGTCCAAATGGTAGATTTAAATGGATAGAGCTATAGTCATTTCAAGATTCTCAACCAATTCAATAGTGGCCATCAACACAATGGAAACACACCTATACATGGTGGTGATCAAGCTCAAGATTGAGCTGGATTTCCTTTTGCAACATGGCATCAAACTAAAGATAATATTTATAGCAGTCAAGAAGGATTTCGAATTCAACTGTGTGAATTGCACTAAATTTAGCTGAAGGGATTGAGAGGATATCGACTGAAATAGTTTTACATGCTAATTATAAAGATACCCGGATAAAATAACATGAAGCTTGACAAAAGATCTTATTGCACCTAGAAACGATGAAGCAAGTATGAATATAATTGCGAACTTCTTCAAAAAGCTGAAAACTATTCACATAAAGTAACCAAATTGTAGTGATACATAAACTAAATTGAATTGATAGTACATCCCATGAAGGAAACTTTTGCTTTGGGTAATGTAATATTGGTACTAATAGGCAGGCCTGTAATATTCATCTCAAACATCCCAAAAAACCTAAGGATAATGTTTACATATTAATACCGTTTATATATCACCAACTATAATTGTTTTTTTCATTTTCATGTGGGAATATCATGAATGAATACCTCGAAATTCCATCAGATGTTGTCTCCAATCCTAACTGCTCCAGTAGTTCACATAATGCGGTGATGTACTGCAATAACAATATAACATACAATCAGTATACTTTGATTTTAGTACCATGTTTTTAAATCTCCTCTATCTCACCGAGACCTCCTCCGTAATATCTTTTCACGCTTGGACAAGACAATACATCAAATCTTGTTTACATCTTGTTTGACACTAATCTCGTTTGGAATATTTAAATCGGATCCGAAATATGCATCAAAATCTCAATTCAAGTTCTCGTCTGAAATTGTGCAGTATTTCTTTTACGTAGCATTTTTGTACTTTTCATATGAGTACAAAAGAAACTGCTCAATTCAATTACTATATAATAACCTATGATCGTGTATTTTTACTTTTCATTTGAATGAGTCACATCAAAGGACTTTATTTTTTTTCAATGTTCAAATAAGACAATATCATTCAGTCGCTATCAAATCAATCAAGGTAATTGAGCTAATAAGATAATATCATTCTTCTTCAAAAAAAAAAAACATCTCGACGTTTTTTCTATGCAAATCAGTTATGTTACATTTTTTAATACTTTATAAAGAATAATCATTGAAATAACATTAAAACATCAATTCTAGACACATAAGTTACTCCAAGATAGCCCAAGATTTACATTACCATTTGAGATGGCATCTGAGATGTACACCCCACATATACTTGTCCTATCAAAAATCTCATCTATATTGTGTGAAAACCCTGAGATGAAACATAATTGAAATCCAATATTTGAAACCTGTACGTCACATTACTAAGAACTTTCTAAGGTATGCCCCATGGCTAATTTTAATTTACTAGACTTACCCTTAGCCCTAGTAATCAAGTGAAAATCTCATATAGATTTGGGTTGGTAATATAAATGGTTTGTTTGAAAAATTAGGGCAAAAATGTAACAGTAAACATTAATAGCTTTGGAGCTTATGTCAAAAAATACCTTGAACAATACAGCATGCATGGAAGATAAATATAATATACTTGGACAGTTCAGTTATCTTATTCCTTAATTTAGAAATCACAGTTGGAAGGAATACTAATCCATTGGAACCAAAACCAACGGTTTTAATGTAGGAATAATACACCCGACCCATATAGATTTGAACCAAAGAAAGTTTGACCCATACCCAAGCTCGTATGACGTAGTGTTGTGTCGGTTTAGAAGTATAATTTGGGTTTGGTTAAACAAGGTTGGTTGGGTTATAAATCTCAAGGACTGAAAATAAACTGCCATGCTATCAATCTAAAAAAAATTCATATTTTTACATCATAGCCATTACAAAATACATTCCATTCAATTAATTCACTGCATCATATATTTCACTAGAGTTTTATTACAAAATAGATTATCATGTTCATACTTCACTAGAGTTCATTGTAAAATACATCAAAATGCTACTCAAATTGTTTTCAACCAATCATATATATTTTCCGCCAATTAACCCAAGTCGAGGTCGAAATTATCAACAAGAAAATTCTCATCACGTTGTAATTAATATTTGGACTACAAGATAGATATTATTGTTTGTTATTGTTGTTTTAATAACAAAGGTTAGGTCAGGATGAAACAGGGTTGAGTTGATGAAAATGTCACACCCACCCCATATATAGTACGATTTACAATTTGTAAATC
This sequence comes from Allium cepa, assembly GCA_030765085.1. Classification (NCBI taxonomy): domain Eukaryota; kingdom Viridiplantae; phylum Streptophyta; class Magnoliopsida; order Asparagales; family Amaryllidaceae; genus Allium; species Allium cepa. Next base: position 950,217,246 of record CM060941.1, on the reverse strand, counting down.
ATATATGATCAAACATAGATTGGGTTGGGACTACGTGGATTGGGTTGGGTTTACGTGGGTTGGATTGGGTTTGATATAGGTTTTGTGCAGCTTAGAGGAGAGAGGGAGAGGGTGTGCATGCACGCAAATCAACACAACCTTCTAGGGTTCTACCAAAGGAATTTTTCCAAAAACTTTATAACAAAAGAATATATAAAAAAATAAAACATTTCCAATGTATTCGCCATCTACCTTCATGCAATATTAGGAATTTTGGCTACAGATAGTGCTGTCTCTAGGAGAAAATGCATGAACCTTAATCGCCCTATGTCTCAATTTCAAGAAGGTCCCAATATTTATTGAAATGTGCAAATTTACTTAGGTTATAAGTATACTATATTTGCGATTGAGATTCGATAAAACAAAGTGGGCATTTGGTAGAAGGTTAAAACCATTTGTAAGACGTCATAGATGCAATATGTCATATTTTAAGATATTCACTAACATTTCATATTCTTTGCTAAAAAAATTTACGCTCTATTCTATGTAAATAAGCCGACTTTGGACACTTTTTTAAAATCTTACGCATGCATTAAATCAGTGATAATAATAAATAGTCAACATAAATAGTTCGACATTACACACACTTTTACTGATACGATTTATCTAAAAGAAGTCCAATTTAAAGTGTTGCCCTAACCCAAAATTTTCAGGACCAGTCCTGACTACAGAACATAGTCTTTCTACATGCTTAAAAAAAAGATTTAGCATGGAAATAAAGACAGTAGCAAGGTGAGATTTTTATGTATGACAAGCAAAGGATCCTACGTCTTAGCTACACGATTAGAGAAAAAAGGAAACTCATGTTCCACTTGGATGATACTGCCAATTAACTGACACAGAACTCAAAAATGACTAACGTGTTCAATAAGTAAAAATGAGTCGTGTATTTCCTTTAAAAAAGAGTTGAAGAAAAAAAAACAAGACCGTACTGAAAACAAATCTTGATATTAATGCTACAAATGAATGCAATCAAAAATTTGTACAAGAACAAGTATCCCTACACTGATGCAAAAATTAGATCTTGCTTAGTTTAGGAGTCCAAAATACACTAAGAATCTACAAAGGCATGAATAGCGTTGAAACAAAAGTGAATTTCTTGCCTTGCACACACTTCTCACAAAAAATAGTACCAGAGTATTATAGGTGCCATGAGTTGAAATGGATTCCCCTCAGGAGTTTACCGATTCGCTGGGTTCTCCTGAGTATAATTCAAAAAAGGGAGTGAATTTCTTCCTCCACTATGCTCAGCAGCAATGTTTCTTATTCTAATCTCTAGTCATTCATGATATTTGATCAGTGGCGTATTTGGCTTGACACTATGGCAACGGACGTATTTCCATCGGCCACAAAATTCAACCTTTTGGATTATTCATTTATTTTAAAGGAAGCATAAATTTTAAGATAACCCCTCTGACCCCTCTGACCCTTGTGCATGACCCTGATGACTCTTGTGCACAGGATGTCATTCATCATTCACTAATTGTTGAGCGGATTTTTAAATCTCCTCCATCTCGCTCAAGATCTCACCCAAGATCCACTTTTTGCAGTTGGATGAGATGAAATTTTAAACATGATTTTAATTGTTTGACACTCATTTCACCCGAGATGAGATCTTAACCCAAGATGTAGACCGAGATGTCAATTCGAGATTTCGTCAAAAATCCAAGATTTGAAAGTTGTTGAGCAAGTATAATTTAGGACACTTCCAAACGTTTGTGTGCCATATGAGGGTGTTGTTAGTGGTTAACACTATGAACTACGAATTATGATGGCCAACACCATGATGAAAAATCCGCATGTGCGACGTAAGAAAAATAATACCAATGTGAAGTTGCTGAAGTCATCTACAAAGGAATGTCAAAGACTTTTACAAACAAACAGGAAATCTCATGCAGATCATATATTTATAGAATTAGCTGAATCTTGCCAAAAATCAATGCATCCCACTTACCAGGATTTGTGTACCGGTGTGCATGAATAAAAAAAAACATGAGGGAAAAAAAATGCTATCAAAAGAGCTTAAAGGAATTTGTTAAGATCATATCAGAGGAAGACTAGTTTCCAAGTTTACTCAAAATAGATCCTCACATAGAATGCTCTGGAATTATAGGTAATTACCCTTCCTAAACTATGATAGAAACTACAAACAGATACAGTAACTTTGCAGACAAAACTAGCTCAAATTGTAATCAAAATTTAGTACGCAAAATATTATGTCTTTGCTTTTGTTAGCCCATTAAATGACTAGTACAATCAATGTGGTATACACTACAATTTTAAGCTTTTGAGATAATAATATGCATAAAGTTTATAATACATATATTTTCAAGCATGAACGGTGGATTATGAAGTAGATCTCTAGTCCAAATCGGAATAGATTGTTAATTCAAACACTTAAGTGAAAATCAATCCAGAAATGAATTTGACAGCGCTGATTTAACTTGGAAGATGACAAATATCAACAACACAGCTTTAGCTCACATATATGAAATATCTTCTCTGGATCAAACAAAACTTGCAAAGACTGGAACACAGGGAACTATTTTGTAAAAAAGAAAAAGAAAAGGAAAAAGAAAGGCTATTATTGTCATGATCATATTTGTAGTTCACTTTAATGTTAGATATAAAGCACATATCTTCTGATAAGATCAACAATTAAGCAGCAAACAAGATAAAACTGACCAAAGACTTAATTGGTTGTACTGTCATGCCATCTATCACAGCAGAGTCACCAGTCTACTCTAATTTAACTCTAATTTAACAGATTTGAGACATTAGTAGCTCATTCTAATACAAACCAAACAAGAAATGTAGAAATAGCATACCAGTGACCTTACAAATACTCACATGCTTTGCTTGATTTTGTTGCCGAGGAGCAGATGCAAGAAGCCTCCTTAAGTTCACTTCTGTCTTGCTGAGTCGCATAGTTAAACCTTTAAAAAAACATTAGAACCAAAACATCAAATATTCCATAATACACACTATTTGTACAAACGAATAATAATCAAATTAAGACAATTTTCTGATAACAGAGCAATCTAAAGTTCTGAAAAAAGAGCGCCTATGCTCCTGGCACATACAGATGACTACCTAAGTGTGATTGGTCCAAATGTACTCGATTCTTCAACTCTATGCTAACTAAAACTGTTTGAGTGGTTTAAAAAAAACATAAAAAAAAGAACCGGCATCATAAAAAGTTTCATGAATTTTAAATGCTGCTTAAGATGTAATTTAAAACTCAGTATACACCTTCGAGTTTATATATCACAACTTAAAACCGAGCATGCACCTTTAAGTTTATTATCAAGGATTGAGGTTTCGGCCGGTACTCGGGGGTACCGGACCGTTACAGCTCGTGCACCATCCGAAACCGACAGTCAAAATCGGTTTCGGATCTAGGGCAAAAAAAAAAAAAAAAAGTCGAATCATTTTTGCTTAGAAAAATTAAAACCATCAGTGCGCATGTGAAGAAACAGTGTGATGAAGACCGAAAGCAACCAAAAATCAAAAGAAATCGAATATTCACCTAAGCGTGAATCAACGGGGAAAAGCAAATAATTAATTCAAGTTGAAAGCCTATAAAATACAGTGCTTCAATTACATACTCACAGCATGGAAGAAAAATAAATTTCTGCTCGCGCTTCAATTACATACTTACGGTAACTTCTTCTTCCTTATCTGAATTCGACGTCGCGATTCTTCTTCAGACACTTTCGTGTTTTTTTTTTTTTAATCGAGAACTGGAAATCACGTTTCCGTATTAATTTTTTTAATCGAGAACTGGAAATCGCGATTTAGGGCTGGGGAATGGAAACGTGAATTATGAAAGAGGAAGGGGAGAGTGGGCTGGGCTGAAAATTAGAAATGAGTTGCGGTTTAATTAAGTTTTATAATTCATTACTTTGGGTTGGGCATATTTAATAAATAATTTAGTTAAGGGAGTTTTTTAGCTTGTTTGTTTAAATAGTAAGTGCAATTTGATTGTTCACACTTTCTGATAATATTGTTCTCAATTCACATATACGCTATGGAAAACCAAGCACTACAGAGATCGTTATCAGATCGTTTATTAACAAACTACTGAAAGTCAAAATTTGAATTGAAACTTTCGAAATTTACGAAATCATCTGAAATGAATACAATTTCAAACGGCCGAAACCGAAACCAAAACCGAGTTCTTGAACCTTGGTTTATATATCACAGTCAACTCATACACAATATTCAAAACAAAAGTGTTTTACATATACAACATTCAAATATCATGCATCATCATCATAAAATAGGGGGAAAATCATAATACATAAAAGTTCATAAGAATCCTCTACAAATACATAAATACAACAGAACTAAAACGAATAACATGAACGTGTATACAGAGATTGGACACGGTCTCACTCGATCTCAATCCTTTAATTGAAGCACAGCAAATTATAAGGCTTGGAGCACCAATTGTATAAAATAAAAGTACAATCAAAACTACATAGAAACATTCACAGTAAAAATTTAAATAAAGTAATATCTTTCGATTAAAGCACAACAAACTATTAGGCGTGGAGCATCAATTGTATAAATAAAAGCACAATCAAAACTAGATATAGACAGCCACAGTAAAAAATTAAATAAAGTAATACCTTTCGATTAAAGCACAACAAACTATTAGGCTTGGAGCACTAATTGTATAAATAAAAGCACAATCAAAACTAGATAGAAACAGTCACGGTAAAAAATTAAATAAAGTAATACCTTTCGATTAAAACACAACAAACTATTAGGCTTGGAGCACACAATTGATGAAGATTTGGATCACAACAAACGATCAATAACAAGCAAAATTCAAAGTAGCGACAGGCCAACAATCGATGAAGACGTGAAATGGAGGCTTGGCGCGACTGTAGGTGAGGAGTGGAGCGATAGCTGAGGACTGAGGCGAAGGACAAGACGTGAAGGTGTGAAGCAATGCTGAAAGGAAGACCGCCTTTTTTTAGCGAGGTTTTTCAGTTAACTAATGGGCATTAATGAAGGACCTAGCCTGCAAACAGGGTCTGTCTGATATTATTTTGGGCCAAATTCGAGTTTGTAAAATGAGATTCTTGCACATATAGGGGTGGGAACGGAAAAGTTCCATACCAACCAAGACATTTCCTTTTCCTTTCGATGATTGATGGAATGATACTCAATGTTATATATTCCACTCCACTAACTTCGTAATTCCATTAGGCGGTAAATGGAAAAAGTGGAATGGAATATGGAATTCCATTTTTCCAGTTGCTGCATTTAAAATTGCATAAGGTTGCAGGTTTTGGTTAGTACAAATAAGTTGAGAACCATAGTACGACCAGAATACACTGAACAAGTGCATTACTTTACATTAAATACAATTTTACAAAAAAAGAGAATGTACTGAATACAGTTTTATTGACAAGTTCATTGCTTGTCAAAATCAAAATACATAGAAAATACTTTGAAAAGTCATAGATATGTACAAAATACACCTAAAATATGAACATAATAAGTTTGCAAAACTAAATATGAGCAAAGTACACTGAACATAATCATGTACTATTTTGGCCTAACTAGCAAAAACTTCACTGTACCAACATCTTCTACAGCAATAAATTGTCTTCTTCCAAACCTTTTAAGCATAAATAAAAGAATTAAGGTACTATGCTAGATATACAGCTCAAACTCCAAATAAAGAATAGTTTATCAAAAATATATCTAAAATTATATATAGTTGTGCAAAAAACCTCAGATTTGATCGAAATCAAGGATAATTAATTGATTAAAGCAGTGCCAACATTCAAACTTTGATAATTACCACATCAAAAAACAGATGCATTCATAATATATGGTTTCGAAAACATAACTGAATCACCTGTTGTTTCTGTTTGTTATTTTTACGATAATTATTAATGATGTAGAAGTGTAATTACCAAGCAGAGAAGTAATTTGCAAACACCTACATAGATAAATTATTTTTGAAGGTGATTTCATAAGCCACCATGAGTTTTGATAACCTACACCTTGATTATCTACACCAAAATATATGCAAGTTGGTGCACCTGATAATTTACTATTGGTTGACAAAAAATAGCATTGAAATGTTTTAAACCCTATTATGAAAACTAGGCAGTGAACTATTATCAAAACAAAACATACAGGTTCTATCCTATCTCTTAACATCATATTTAATGATACATTTATCGATCAAAACTCAAAGGTGGCATACCTCACTGGTAGCATGGTAGGCATCTTGTCTTGATAGAATCATAGTGCTTTTGCCCAATCTCTTCTAAACTCTGCATATATAGCAACCTAGTGTTAATTCAGAAAAGATTCCTGCAATTAGAACTTCAACCAGAGTCTAGAAAATGATAAAATAACAATACAAAAAAATCACACTGCTTGAGGTATAAAACGAACAAAATGCACATAAATAAATTAACCAAGATTATCCAAAAGCAGTGTTAACTGAACGAAAGTTCCATAGGTTGGATGCAATCATTCCACTTAATTTAATAATTCAAACCATGGAAGAAAAATACATTGCATAACATAACCTTCAATATATAAAGACCATGGATGATATTGTGATTGCCTTAAAATAGTAGCGTATATACATATGAACATAAAACATATTTATATAAAGTGACCATATACTAACTCCTTGCTATTTATCTAGATGTATAGGAAACTACAATTAAGGTTCATCGTATTTATTTATCTTGCATATAAAAACTCTTTAACTAAGTCTGCAAGTTTGTCTTTATATAATAATATATGCAATGAATAAGAAGCTTTTAGTGTAGGAAGAAGAATCATCAAAAGAGAAACTGCAAAAACTATATAATACGAAAGAAAATGATTTTGTGGCATATCATAAAGAGTTGTGCAGAAATGATTAATATGCAGTGCTCTACCCATTGATTTATTAGGCTGATAAAGATTACGGAATTTATTGTTTATTTTTATACTCTGTAGTCATAAAACTTTCTATTTTGTCATTAAAACATTTACCTCAATGTGTAGAAACATATACCTCAATGTGTAGATAGTAGGTTAAACGAAAGTGAATCGTTGATCTATAAGAAACGATGGTGAAATTATAGGTAAATTGTAACAAATTATTCGTCAGAAATTATTATATCAAGAACCAAATAGCTGATGCAGGCCTCACATAAAATAACAAACATATAACTAGCATGTTCCTAAGAATAACAAACGGCAGCGGATCCAAAATTGTTCCTATTTCCTTCTTTGATACGGATCAAACTGTACCGATGTGGACCAAATATCGTCAAAGAATACTTCATAACACAACAAGGATAAAAAGCAGTACATGCCATCAATTACAGTTTTAGCATTATCAAATCAACATACCTACAACAGAAAAGATAAAAACTAATCAAAATAACTAAAATTGAAGCGCTTACCTGGGAGAGAATCTCTTTATCTAAAAAACGAAGCGATGTAGGTAATTAGTAGGGTTTTTCTTGAAGAATTTGTCGACTAGGGAGGAAAGAAGAATTAGGTTTAGGTCAGGACTATAGAGGAAATGTCTCCTTTCGAGTAAGAAGAAAATAAACACAAGGAAGAAGCTTAAAAAAATTAATCTTAGGACAGCAAGTTTGTTAATTAGTCTCAAGGACATTTTCTAGTGTACATTGAAAATGATAGTTATAACTATCATTCTGCGATTTACACTAAAAAATGTACTTGAGCCTAAAAAGCAAACTTTTTGTCCCTAAAACTAAATTTTTCTCCAGCTTTTTCCTTGAGCCTAAGAACCCATCGAGTAAAGTATCGTGAATATAATGTTTTTTGCGAGCATGCTCCAGTTAGACTAATCGAACAACAATATTGGTAGGAAAAAAATTTCCACGAAAAAACGGTGGAAATTTCCCTTTTTTCTTTTTTTCCCCATCTGAAACCTAAACGAATTCCTTCGAAGCTATTTAAAAAAATGGAAACTTTTGAAAATACACGGAAGGAAAATACCGAAAAACCGGTAAAACAGAGAAATGTCCATTCCTATGCACATATCAATATACTATAAAAACATTGTCAAACCAATATCATCAATAAAGACAACTGACACTAAGCAGCAATTCAAATACATCAGGAATAAAACATTAACAAAATAAAAAAATAAAAAATAAAATAGGGCTGTAAATTTTGTACGAATGTCTGACGTCCGACTTGATCCAAGACTGTAAGACGTGTTGTCCATGTCCGTGCGATTCTCATTTAGAACACGAATTAAGATAAGAAAAAATGTACAAAAATATGTTCATCCGAAAATATCCAGTGTTTTTAGCTGAGAATTGTAGGTGAGGAGTGGAATGACAGCTGAGAACTAAGGGGAAGGATAAGGCATGGAGCGATGGAGGCGCAGAGATGTGGAGCGATGCTGAAAGAAAGAAGCAACAGATGCGTAGAGGTGTGGAACGAATTGAAATATGTTGTTGCTACTTATTTAGTTGATATATATATATATATATATATATATATATATATATATATATATGTTATTATCTGTAACTATTCACCTATGACGTATGACACTATAACTCGTCATTTATATTATGATTTAATTTTTTATTGATGATATATGCATGTTGTTGATATGTTATATCATTTTCATAACTATTCTCACTCTCCAAGTTCCCTACTAGTATAGAATTTCTCTATGGGTTGAAATGATACATACCCGAACAATCTTATAGAATAGGGAAAAATCGTTATGGGTTGAAATGATAAACCTAAGTGATTTCATTGACTTTGAATTTGGGATTGTGGGTTGAAATGATATATACCCGTAGATAATTAAATTACGGATTGAAATGATAAATATTTGTGTCACTTACCATAGGATAGAAAATTATATGCGGACACCGTCGGTCTATATTTTTGAAAACGATTCCAAAGTTTTGAAAGAAAATATATGGTTTTTAACAGATATTGATTTTTAAAATATAACATATAAATGCTATTTTTATATATGTCTAAATTTTAGATTTTTAAAATAGTATGCTTGGAAAGTTTAATTTATAAGTTACTTTTGAAATTATAAATTAAATCTTATTATTAAATTTTACTTAAAATTTATTATTTTCAACATGTATGAAATAAGAATTTACATAAATAAATTTAATAATAAGAATTTAATTTAATAAAATTTAATTTAATTAGTATATAATATGTTTTAAAATATTTATTTAAAATTTATATTAATATTTTAAAATAGATTTATAAATTTAATAATAAAGGTTAGAAAGATAAATTAATGTTGACTTGGAATTTCAATTGGTTAATAACTGAATTTAAGAAAGAATTGATTTAAACTTATTTGTTTTTGAGATTTTGAAAAGATATGATTATAACTTAGTTTATAACTTGATTTAATAAAAAGTGATAAAATGAATATTCTCAATTTTAATAAATTTGAGATTGAATGTTTAATATTGATTTAGGTATATAAATTGGGATTTAAATAAATTGTTATAAAAATGGTTAAGGGAATAATTTCCAATTTGAATAAATTTAAAGTCAATGTTGAAATATAAATGAAGTTTATATTGTAAATGTTTGAATATTCAAACTTGAATCTTTGAACTTTAAATTGAAATGGTTAAACTGGAATTGGTTTAAATTGAATTTTGGAATTTAAGATGATTTGAATCGATTTGTGAAATTGGAGGAAACTATTCTTATTATATAAAGCATTTTTAATATATAAAAACCATTTTGATATAAAAATTATTTTAATATATAAACTATTTTTAATTTATAACTATTTTAATATATATATACTATTTTCAATATCTAAACTGTGTAAGTTGGGAGTGTTGTGATTTCAATAGTGCTATGATTCCCAAAGTGCTATGATTTTTAAATGTTATGATTTCAAAAGTGTTACGATTTCGAAAGTGTTATAATTTTGAAAGTGCTATGATTTTGGAAATGAATATGATTTAAAGTGTATAATGATACCAAATTGATATGGTTTGAAATGATATGATATTTTGATATGAATCATGAACTGTTTGAAATGAAATGATCACGGTGTTATAATAATATTTGGTTGTTAAAAAGACCGAGATCGGATATTAACATACTCTCTGCCAATACCGAAAACCACTTTAACAACTGTGTACGCGGTGGAGATTCTAGAATGAAGTAGGATGGTTTGGTGACGATTCTATATGGTATTTACATATCCCTGACTCCCATGAGTCAGCTTGATGCAGCTAAAACAGGAGCCACGCCGGGCCAAGTGAGATCATTCCTCCTATCGGACATATTTCTTCGATACCATTCTACTGCTTCTGTGATTTGATTAGGTGCACCTTTGATTTGGTAGTGTGTCACGAGATGGGCGGTAGTAGTTGCTATGCGTTACCACTAGTTCGGATCTGCAAACGGTATATCTACCATGACATTGCCTCGAGTGCCTTATCGCATGTCATATCGCGCCTTCTACGAGTTTGGTTTGTACCATACCTATGGAGTGTCCTCTGATAGCCCTCCAGTTTACGAGGGGAGTTACGGTACTGTATAGACTATGAGAATATATAAAATGTGTTAAGGGAGATATGGGTAACGCCTTAATGCTATTTTAATAGTTTTACTTTACTATAGACATATTATAACAGCATATATTACTACATAGTAGATAGTTCCATGGATCCTTAGAGGATGGGAATCCCAAGCATCTTTTAAGTTACTTGTATTTCATTTGACATTTCACTTGAGTTGAATTTATTAATATGAGAATGTTAATCCTGACTCGAGCGTTTTGTGTTTTACTTTACGCTCGAGTCAGACTGAGTATCACAGCATCTGAGACTCACCTGTGGAGTTTGGAACTTCGCTTGGAGATCCATCTATATCTATTCAGCTTTCAGCTATCCGGTTGTTTTGTCAGGCTTGTCATCTGTTTGTATTCGAGAATATATTGTATTTGAGATATTCTGTTGTATTTTATTTCAAACTTTGATGTTTATATAGTAGCTTCATGAACTACTATTTGTTTTATTCCGCTGCTTATTGTTGTAATGCTCTGTGTCTGTGATTCTGTGTGATTTATTTACCGTATATGCTGAGTTTGCCAAATATAAATTAACAATCTGATATTTTGAGCAATTCAGGTTCGACATGTGCGGATGCGAATGGTTCGAAATACCGGGTCGTTACAAATAGCCGAAGCCCTAGACTCCCTTCTTCTTTTGTCTTGCACACCACTTCCCATGAAATCTTAGAAGTTTTCCTTTTTAGACTAAGTTTAATTAAGTATGCTTAATTTTCTTGCGAGTAGCCAAAGGAAGAGTGAAACTCTACATCCTATGTTGTATAATAGGATACATGGTGGACTTTATCAATTCTAATCTACCGGCAAGCCTTAGTAATTTAGATTCCCAAATCCCAACTTTTTATTTTATTGTGTCAATTAGACTAGTCCAATCCTTGTCTTTCAAGTTGATGGAGGTGGAAATGCTTAGATAATGAATAGGAAGCTCTCTGTGTCCAATATTAAGAATTGAGGATATAGCAGTAGCATTTTCATATGAGATCCCTCCTCCGAAAAAGGTTCTTGATTTTTCATTGCTTAGTTTTAAACCCGTTCTCTTGGGAATTTTCTTAAAAACTTATTTTATGGGTTCCACATTGCTTACATCAGCCTTAGCAACTATAAAGATATCATCAGCATAAATAAGATGATTAATTTCCTTTCCATAAGAGGTAAAATTTAGTTGGCCATCCAAAGTTTTTTGTTCCATTAATAGAGAGAAGAACTCCATAGTGATAACAAACAAGAAAGGGGACAAAGAATCCCCTTGTTTAAGTCTAGATGTACTATGAAAAAAATACAAGGACTTCCTTTCCCAACAATTGGAAACTTAGTCGAACTAATCATTTCTTTAATCATATCAAGCCATTTGGTAGAGAAATGTATCTCTTTCATCGTGATGTGAAGAATGAAATGTTTATTCACTGAATCAAAGGCCATCTACAGGTCCACTTTTATACACATTCCTCCATTACTTTTCCTTTTAAAACCCCAAACCAGTTCATGAGCAAGCAAAATATCATCACCTATAGACATATTGGAAATAAATGCACATTGGTTTTCTGATATAAGGTCATCAATATGAAGCTTCAGCCTATTGCATATAACTTTCGCAATTAATTTATATATGATATTACAACACAAAATGGGCTTGAAGTGTTGAATATCCTTAGCTTCTTGAATTTTTGGGATCAAATGAATATGGTTACATTCTTTGATTAGTTTACCAGAAAGAAAAGAACTATTAATAGCATTTAAAATGTTAAACTTGATTTCATCCCAATGTTGTTTACATAATTTCACATTCATCATGACCAGGAGAGGTCGTGGCTTTACTAAACATAGTCTGTTTAATTTCACTTAAATCAAACTGGTCATTCAAAAAAAATTATCCCTATTCAGAAATGATGTTCTTGTAAGTTATTTTAGGATGGTCCAACGTCCATTATTAGCTATAAAGATTCCTGAATTATTTAATGGCCAAGTTCATGAATTCATCGAAGTTGCTACAGAGCTTCCCTTACACTGAAATTGAACCATTCCAATTGTTCATGATCCTTTTGAATGAAATTTTCGCAAAAAAGAAGGCTGAGTTTTCGTCACCATGAAGTAACCAACCACATTTAGATTTTTGAATAACATTTAAATATTCATGTTTCATGGCAGTTTCTAACTTGGTCTTCATGTTATATAGTTCCAAGCCAAAATTTTCACTTTACTTGATTCTATTTCACGTTGTAACTTTCCACATAGAATTCAATAATTTTTCGAATATCAACCTTACCGCCGCTCCATTTTTTTGCACTTCTTTAATATATTTTTGCTTGTACAATAAGCAAAAATGAGGGTTGCCATGTAACCTCAACATTCTAGCCCCTAGCAAAAGTGGTAAGGTAATTGTCAAACAGCGGCCAATGCTTCGTGAATTTGAAAGGCCAGGCTTTCACTTGAGGTTGTTCAATTAAGGAAATTAAAATGGGTGTGTTATCACTCATAGTAGATGGAAGAAATTTAGCAACCTTCTGGAGAATTAAATAAGCCAACTCGCATTAACTAGAACTCTATCAATTTTAGTAAGGATCATTACAATAAAATGTACCTATAACAGCGTTTCAGAAACGCTATAAAAATCTTTAATAGAATTTTTAACTACGTTTCATATTAACATGCCACTATAGATCAGACATATACCATAGCAATACAATAAACGCTGTAGAATCAAGTAATTATAGCGTTTAATTGATGTCATTAATACATTTTACATCGTTTTGTTGATGAGCAAAATTTCTTTCCTTGGCATTTCATCTTTGCTATGAAATATATTCCATAGCGGTTATATTAAGCTATATTAACTTTTTACAGCATTGCCTTCATTGCTGTGATTTCACTTTTTGAATGCTATTAAAAGTTTCAACAGCTTCTATAAAACGCTGTAGAAACTTTCAAAGCGTTTTATAAACGCTATCGTATGTTGCCCAGTCCCTAATCAATACGTAACGGGTTCTAGTTCCGTATGCAGCCACAATTTATATGTAACATGGTATGTATAAACACGAATTATTTCATAATGAACATATATATTATACTAATCAGACACTTTATGATCAACATATTATATTAATCACATCTTTTGATCAAAATGTTACAACGCACAATAAAACACATAATATTCTTACATCAAACTCATATAAGTCCATAATAAGCCACGGTTAGTGACCAAAATTAGTAATACATAAAAGCACACGAACCAAAATGTAGTTAATATCAAAAGTAACTTCGAATCCATAACTTGTTGCGGTAGGTTACTGCTCTTTTCCTTCAAATATATCTCTCCACCTGCAAAGTAAAAGTTCTTTAGTTATGTGTACTTGATAAGGCTTACAAAGACTGAAACATTTATGTAACTAGTTCTCAATCTATTGAATATTGTTGATACTACCTCTGGTATAAAAATAAAACGAGCTCTGTCACAATTAAGGCCAAGTCTGTATATGTGTTCTGTTGTTTATCATGCATGTTTTAAGGTAAATATCAAGATCCAATTTGCATTAGGATGGCATGAGTTTCGGAGTATCCTATTCTAAACTCAGTTGCATTTCAAGCTTTAATGCAGCCCCACCATATGTAAGTAAACATACTTATGCATCATGATAACTAAAGAGTTCGACTTAACTTACGAGGTTCCAATGTACAAACTTATTGTATATACAATAATTTGATTCCAATGAAATAAATTCAATGTCCATAAATATTTTTGTATTGGTCACTTTGATGCATTATTTCAGAGTTTGTTGATGATCTATCTGCTGAAAGGAATACATCCATGCCTGACGGATAGCACCATAAACTATAGTATCTTTTAATAAATAAGAAAAGGTGTAACATGCATATTTATAGTACCACTTGTTTTATAAGTGTGATAGGCACAAGACTGTAGTACATTTTGTTTTATTTACAACTTATAAAGGGGAATTAACATGAATGTGTGTTATTCTTACATAGCACTCAAAAGGAAAAGCAATATTTGTGACATCGGTTTCCATAAAAAATTACTTTATAAATACTAGTAAATAACTCACACGATGCACATATATGTACCTCATCGCCGACAAACTTACAAGTGAAGGGATCAAAGAAGCAATGATAGATTTGTATGTTTGTAAGGATTTTAAAATGGAGCTATATGGGTGTTTGTGGAATTTAGAAAGGACACTCTGAAACCATATTCATCCAATTTATTTTATAAATAGTGGAGATAATCATGGTATATAAAAATTCGAGCATTCAAAAATAAAAATAAAAATGTTTGATTTCAGTGATTTTTCCTTTTTTTTTGATGAATCAGACTAAGAAAATTTTAAGCTTAGCCGAGTATTTTTTTTTGGATGTCAAGTGAAATCTTTAAAAATTTAGGAACTTGTTTCATCTGTATTTCAAAATAAGGCCAAGTCTGTTTTTCAAAAAAATTAACTAATTACATCACATAATAACAAAAACACCATCAATCATTTGCAATTTTAGAATTTTCAAGGCATAATTTTGAACTTACCTACACTGGACAATTTAGAACTTCCGATCAAAAACTCTCTTTGGTTGACATTATTCAAATTTCCACTTTATGTCCAATCTCTTTAATTAATATTACCAACATATTTGATTTTTTACGACTCATAAACAAAAGTTATATCATGTATGGGTGTTGGGGGATGATATTTTATGTTGTTTCATATGTTTTGTTCATGTACAGTCTATAATGCAGATCATGCAAGGATACCATAACTGTAGTTCAAACACATAATCATTCTAATACTTGTATGTTATATAATGAAAATATCTTCACTATAGTGGAATCGGAACTCCAAATACCTCATATGGTTCAAACTCTATGGAGATTCGAAGATGAGTGTCATTTAAATGAGCAGGATCTACTTGCTAGCGTATTTTCATTCCTCCAGACCTCCAACCAAAAGAATTTGGTATGAACTGTGTGATGTATAGAATTAGGCCACTTCCCACTCCCTCAAAATAAATTAAATCAGCTAGCTTAGAAAATTTTCAATACCTGGGAAAAAAACCATGTTATCATTATTTTCATAGATAATAAAGAAAGATACATGCTAACTACCGTATCAAACATCTTGGAATATAGATTATGTGATTGGATAAACTAAATTTTTAGAAAAATGCAAAAATGTTCCATAACAACACCAAAATGAATCGAACTGTTTTCCCCATGTGTGCTTACTACGAGCCTTGGACATTCCCAGTCCATGTGGAAGCATGTAGATCATAATACAAGGCTCAGCTCCTTTTTGAACGCTTAAAATGCTGTTAATAATGGCTCGCTCATAATGATCGGCATAACCCATTCCTTTACTCCATTTAAACAAGTAACGAGAACTGTGTAAATTAGCATGGACACTAGTTAATCAAACAAGGATTCGTGTTGCCAAGTTAGTACCGAATGAATGCGCAAGCTTGCTTTGTTACATGTTTAGGTTGTAAGTTTTGTTGAACTAATTTAACAAGGTTAAGAATGAATGTCTCTTAATACCGTGATGTAGTTCCTACATATATTTCAGATTGACAAGAGGTTTACCAAATATATGTTGAAGACCACGAATGCCTTAACATGAAAAAAGCCCAATTGGTTCACTGTTGGCATCATAAAATAAAAGTGAATTACCTTAAGCATGTTATAAGTGGTGCATGATTCCTGGTCTTTAGCATTAAGAGTGCCTGCAAGTCGCTTTAGATCTGACCTGCAAATGATGAAATGGATTTGCACGTATGAATAAAACAATCATCAATTAAGCACACTATCAGATATCATAGTAGAAAGTTTGATTAAGTAAATATTATTTCATGATTTATCAATGCTCGTCGACAGAAGCTCCTCATGTTGCATAAGTGTGGGAAGAGTTGGCAATATGCATAAAGAAAGTTGTTATTTCATGGAAAGTTTAGGAGAAATAAATGTATCTTCAGATTTAGTTAGATGAATTTGTAAGTCATTTCAACGTATAATATTTGGTATTATTTAAGGTTGGGTTATATTTATGTTTATCGAGTAAAATCTTCACTTTTGACTAGATGTTAGCAATCGTATTACCTTATAAAGCGGATCACCAGTAACCTCATAGCATGCTCCAATAACAATTGGAACATGTGTATTGACATGGAAGCTAGAAAAATCGTCAACCTGCACCAAAACCACAAATAACAGATTCTCGTTGATTTAATCAATAAATAAATAATTAAAATTTTAGTCGATTATTACTATATCCAATGGCCTCGTAGTAGTATTAGCCTATTTCATGATTCAAGCAGGTATAAAAAGAAGCTAAGTGACCTTCAATGCAAGTGAACCTAGAAAGCATGGCTTGTTAAAGAGATGAACTGAAGTTAAATGCTTTTGATCACCATGAACAAATATTCAATAAATAAACAAATAAAATCCAACAGATGACGTGGTTATAAATCTAAAGACCGCTTAGATATTAGCATAATAAGTTAGGAAACCGCTAAAGAGACTCCAAAATGGTTAAGGTGGAATTTGTTCTAAGTGGACTATGGATAATGGCCACTCTGAATAAAAAGAAATCATATACTCTTATTTTTAGTCACAAAGAACCAGACTCAAAATTCATCATAACTAACTTCAATACATTTTCAATGGCAAGACAAAATGTGTTTATTGTATTAGGAAGAAATATAGAGATTTTATATGACTAATTATTGTATAGAATTAAACAAATGATTGATAGTTTAGTATATAAGCAAAATATTTGATTTTTTCAATGTGACGATGAAACAAAATGCAAAAAGGTGTTTGATATCATGTTAACGAAAACTATTCAAGTGCCTTACGGTTTAAGAAATTTTATTATTTGAGGATAAAAATGAAATCAATAATTAGATTATAAAGGAAAACAAGATAAATCTAGTGTCCCCTCATAACAATAATTAGATTATGAGAAAATAATACACTTCTTAACTATTACTTGAGTCCTTTAAATAGTCCCGTGGAGTATACTCGGTATATGTTAGTAATGAAGAAAACAATATCTATTATGTGAAAATATGAAAGTGAAGATGCGTACAGTTATTTTGTGCAGTTTGTAAAGAAGTTCATTCATGCCTCCTGTTTCATCATTGAGGGATGTCCAATGCCTTTCAATGCTATAATCTTGCATCACATATTTCACTCGATTTGCAAAATAGTTCGCCATCTTAGTAACCATATGTAAAGGCCGAGCTTTACCAGCATTTGTGTACTAATCTAGTAGTCCTGCCATGATCTGTTTAAGCAACATGCTCTACATAATTTGCACTTATTGTGGTTCTAGTAAATCAGCTATTAGAAATTGGTGATTTAATTCAATAGAGTGACTAATATAATATGTCAAACATTTTGAAAATTTTCCTTATTTATTGGACCGCAAGGACTAAGGTTTAGATACAAAATAAACAGTTTGATCTAATAGAGCAATTAATTCAATTTGCCAAGCATTTTAAAGAGTTTCCTTATCATCGACACTGTAGTATAATGAACGAATATTTATAAATCAACTAATATAGGCTGACCATTTACTTGAATGAAGCAGCAGCATCATACATTAAACATCTTGAATTTTTTCTTTATCATTAATGTTGCACCATATTGATCGGCATTTAGATATTAACTAGTACAAATTGGCCATGGAATTTAATGGAGAAATTAATGAAATATATCAAACAATCTGAAAAAATTTCTTATCAACAATTGTGTACCATAATGGTCAGCATTTATAAATTAACAAATAAAGACCGGCCATTCAAGTCAACAAAGCAATTCACGGAGCATGTTAAATATTTTCAAAATTTTCCAAATTATCAATGGGATACATCATTAACATTTTAAAATATCATAACTTCAAATCAAAGTTTTAACTGCAAATTATAGGGGTTTAATCTTATTTTCAAGTTTCTACTGCATTAATAATAAGGTACTAAAATGAGATAATTTAATGAATATAATCTAGGTATAATGATATAAAAATTTAGTAATAGAATATCTAGAGCATGCAAATAAGTATTGAGTAATTCATCAATTCATCATTAATTCCTACAGAATCAATTAATGGTGGATCCTCAACGAACAAAAACCAAACCAGCCAGTTAGAAATGAAACAAGATGTCTTACTAAAATCAGAAAGAATATAACTCAACTAGAAAAGAAATTTCATCAAAGAGGTTAAGAAAAGGTTCATACAATTGTAATCGATAAATATTGAACAAAAACTAGGGAAAACTTTGAACTCGATTTGATAAGAAAGAACCGATAATTCACAACTATTCTAACTCAAGTTGAAAACTAGGGTTGAGAAAAACACTCACCACTTTCCCATTTCGCTGAGTTTAAGGCTACAAAATTCGAAATCGATGACAGAGATGCTCAACCAAAATCGAAGCCATGGATGAAAGAAGATGATTTCTGGTGTTGAAGTCGAAATCGTTGTATGGAAACTGGAAATTAGAGAGGGAATGGAAACTGGAATCAGTGTATTTTCTTTTTTCTCTAAGTAAATGAGAAGTGGCGGCAAACGAAATAAACGCTGATGTAACGATCCAGAATTTCATTCATTTTAAATTCGTATATTTAATTGATGTTAAATATTCACAAGTAAATTTTATAAGTTAAATAACTTATATTTCGAATATCTTGGTTTAATTGGTAATTAAATTGTTAATTTAATATTTGAAATTGCTGAAATAATTTGAATTTGAATTTAATATGAATAAAAATTATTTATAATATTGAAACAAATATCTATTTGAATTAGAATGATGTTAGAGAACTTTTGAAATTGATTTAAAAGTTAAATTGTAGAAATTGAATATTTTAATATTTAATCAACGTGTAAAAATAATCATTTTTCACATAGTCTCGGATTTCGATGAAACCAGTTTCATTGGATCCATAATGTTATATTATTATAGGATTTCAAATTTCGTATCAATCGGATTTACGGTTTTGTCGTGGCAAGCTGAAACGCATAGAAATTTGTTTAAGTAAATTTTAAATTTAAATAGTCGATTCAAAAACCTATCTTTCAAATATGATCAAATTGGCTCTCAATATATATTCCATTGTATTAGAAATAGGGGTAAAACATTATAAACGCCAGGAGACATGCTTCGTTTGAAGTTCAAAATTATTTCGGGTGAATAGTGCGCGTATATTTTATATAAAAGGACATCATTTTGTTTTTATTTTCACAAAACCAAACTAATTAGCTTTACAGCTGCCATTAACATTTCGATGGTCAGAAACTTTGAAACTTTCTCCTTCATTATCTCTCCATCCATCGACTTTTAGGCGAAGACTTCAACTAGAGATTCGTAGAGAGTAGTGGGATCTAGGGGATCAATAGATGTGGTTGTCATCGGTGCTTTGTGGGGGTCGAAATCGAGGTTTGAAGGCCGACAGTTTGTGCATTATTTTTGAGATGAATATGGTCTCGAGTTTGACCGGATTCACGGTGAAGGTGGAGCACATGGTGGGCTTCCAAATGGAGTAGCTCGATCGACGTCTCGATCAAGGGAGGAGGCGCGATAATTTGATGAATACGGCGGTCGATTGGGTTATTTGCATTTGAATGTAGCCTGAAGGGAGAAGAAGATGAACACGCGGCTAGATTCTCTCAAGCAAAATCAAAGTCCGTGATTTGGTGTAGGGTTTTAAAATAAAATAAAATTTGTAAATTAATTTATATATTAAATTGTAAAAACTTTAAAACATCGCAACTTTGTCATACGAGGTCCGTTTTTGACGAAATAAGTTGTGTTGAGTCCGTATTGACAAGCACTATATTTTAAAGCTGGTTTGGAGGTGATTGGAGCTAATGTAAATTTTGGATAAAATTAAATGCTCGTTTAATTTTATTCGGAATAAAATACTGCAACGGTTATTGGAACCAAAGTGAGTACAACTCACTCTTTCTGACTCATTGATATTTTTATATAAGTGAGAATAAATTTATTCTGTGTTGATTGATGATTGTTGAATGATATTATATATATATATATATATATATATATATATATATTGGTATTTGGATATAATCCTGCCTATTGGAGCAAATAAGACCTTATACGTTCCCGTGTATGAGAGGATGACCCTTTGTACGCGCGTCTGCCTCGAAGCGGACATTGTACACATATTCTAATATGTATATTTGTTGCAGGTGACAGGTTGGAGGGATCCAACTGGATTCCTCACCAATATTGGTTTTATTTATAGATATTGTTATATATGCTATTATCATGTGATATATGATGTTTTGAATGTCATGATTGATGTATTTAGTGTTGTTGCAGCATTGGACCTATTTTTGATAATTTAAAAATGTTAAAGTGATGATTTCAAATTAAAAGGATTTTCAAAGTGATTTTGAAAATAAATGTGGTATTAATTTTGAATTGTTAGGGAAATGAATTTATTTTAGATAAATAAATGTTATAATTTTTATGTTATAAAAATTATGATTTTTGTAAAATATACTTAAATATGATTTTTGGAGTTATGTAAGTTTTAATAACGATTGTAAATTATTAAAAGAATAAGTTTATTTAAATTGAGATTTTTGAATTATTATAAATGGTTTACATATGAGATTATAAAAATTAATATTTTATAAATAAAAATAATGGGATTGTAAAGGAGTTTTATAAGTGATTAAGTGAAGTTATAAATGAATCGTATAAGTAAACATGATTTATGAATTTGTGAAGTTATAAAAGAATGATTTTGTAAATAAGAGAATTATAAGTAAATTAAATTATAAATTGAGTTTGGCATATAAATGAGATAAATGGAATTTGTTAATAAAGGTATTTTATAAATTGAATTTTTTATAATATATAAATGGAATTTATATACATTGTTTTACAAATCCGAAATTAACTATACTTTGACAAGTTAAATAGTGGAAGCTTATTAAAGGAGATATATCCACGATTTGGGACAGTGGATAATCCTTTAATTAAATGTGCAATAGCAATGGATTTGGTAAAGGAAATATATCCATGATTTTGGATGGTGGATAATCCTTAAAATAAATGTGTAGAAATATTGGATTTGGTAAATGAACTATATTCACGATTTTGGACAGTGAATAATATATTAAATAAAATGGGTATGTTTTGGAAAGTGATCTTTTAAATTTAAAGATAGGTTTTGAAAAGTGATATTTTAAATGGAGTTAAATAGTTTTAATATGTTTTAAAATATGTTAAATATCGAATACGTAGATTTCAACATTCATTGTTGAAATAGACGTTTTCGAAAAGTAAGGAAATGATAGATTATAACACTGTTATAGTAAATGATTTTCAAAAGGAAATGTTTTGTATAGTATATGGGATTTATATATCTAACTATTTTCGAATCCCTATACTAATGATTTTGGGTTGTCGTGACGATATTTTACACAACATTCATTTTGACCCTAATAGATTTGTTAAGAGAATGTTTTCCTTAAAGAATAAAATATATACTTAATCGTGATTTAAGTACATGTTATATTTTCTAAGTGTTGAAAATAAATTGATTTGTGAATTACTTATTATTAAATAAGTATATGCAAATGTTTTCCAATGTTGAAATATTGAAATGTTTTGTGAATATATCTTTTTAAAGATAATTTGAAGCGAATACTTGGAAAGTGACTTAATTATGAAAGATTAATTAAAGGGCCAAGTTATTTGGTGTTAAATATTTATTTGTTTGCTTGATAGTTAAATAACTAACTATCAAATTTGGTCATTTTAGTTCCTCGACTTGATGTAGGAAATATTTAGTCGTACACTTAGTACCTAGCCATCTGTGTAGGCTTGATTATCGTTTGTATTGAGGATGTTGATTCGTGTAGTGCGGAATATTACTTCAATCTATCGAGCTTCCTTCTTGGCCGATGGATAACAAGTTGAAAGTTGGAAACGTGATAAGTCTATGAGACTTAGTTTCTGTGTGAGGTTGAGAAACGCTTTTGCGTTATTGGTACGAAGAGACCAGGATTGGTTTATCCGAAAATCACTTCGGACTAACATTTATGCGACGATTGTGCAGGTTGGTTGTGATGATATTGATATTCAGGATTTTTATAGTGGAGGACTGCTTGTTGATCATTTGGGGTTAAAATCCCAATATATATCCAGTAGTAGTAGTCTCTTTGTTATGAAATATCCAATGTAAGGATTATTCGCTGCTAATCCTAGGGATTTCTCGACAGGATGTGGTAGAAAGGTACCTTCGGTTTGTCCCGTTTCTAGGCAACTTGTATGGATGTTTGTCTGACATTGCATTTTTAAAGATTACATGCATTGATTTTTACAAAAGTATATCAGTGGTGGCAGGAAAGGCAACTTCTCTTAGCTTAACACTCACCTTGAGACATATGAGCTTAAGGGTTGTATTTTTGTGGAAGACAATTAGTAGTCAACGGAAATGGCCGTGTGGAATTCAAAGTGATATGATTTGTGATTTGTGAAAGGTAATCGTTGCCTCAGGCCTCATCAATCGGAAATTACCGAAACAGGGTTAGATGTGGCAAGGCTAATTGGGTCGCTCCCAAGTAGGGTATGATCATCCTCTTCTACATATATCTTTACATGTTATGATACCGTGTATCTAATTATTGTGGTTTGTATGCTTCGAGGACCCTCGGAAATGGTCGGTAACGATCGGAGGATGATATATTCGTTACCATCTAGTTAAAAAGGGGACAGTCTTATGTTGGTAGAGGATCCTTTGTGATGGTCCTCGGTACATTCCTCTAGAGATGTACTGCTGGAAGGTAGTCCCTTCACGTGGTCATTTGTATGGAAATCTGAACTCCATTACGTACCTGCCATTTTATTTGTAGAGCCTAGTATACTGAAATTTAATAATGGTAACAATTTCAGCCATTTGAATATTATTTGTATACTAGACACTAATATAATATAAGAGGATTTGATATGATTTGTTTTAGTTATCATAAGGTAAAAACATGTCCGTGTTTATATGTGGACGTGTATAATGAGATATTTTTGTTTTGAAAGGAAAAGTTTTGGTAATGTAATAAATTCAGTTGAGTGTGTTTCTCATGCTGGTTTACCAAACTGATCAGGGCGTTCTTCCCTTTTAATGCTCGGTCAGACCGAGTATATTTATAGGTTCAGTTTTGATGCTTTTGGAATTTCAACAGGAGAGCTGGAGATCTTCATTTTGTATACACGTATCTGTTTTGATTATCCACTTTGCGCATTATTGTTGTTGTTGTTTATATTGTCAGCAATTGTGAGGTTATCATAACTGTCCAGGCCGATAATATTGATTGATTGTTGAACTCTGACTGATGTATGTATATACAGTTTCTGTTTTGTAAAGATCATTGATATGATATTATACGTTTTCCACTACGATGTGAGATTCTATATTGTTCTATTTTATTTTCTCTTCTCTTCTTCTCTCTTCTTTTCTTTCTCCCGACTTTCCGTCAGTCTGTGCTTTTTGGGTCGAACATGTGTGGTTTATTGTCGATTTAAAGGGTACGGATTTGCAGTTCGTCATAACTGATGTGTGTGGCAGTAAACTAAATAAACACTAATATTATTGTCAGCGTTGAACCTTTGAAACAAATTTCTTATAAACGTATTCTACAACATTGAACTTTAAAACACTGACTATAATTGCAGTCAAAACTCACTATTCTTATAGTGGATATTCTTGCTCGGACCATACCACCAAGAAAATTGTAACCCTTGAATATTTAATTCCAAGAGCCTAGACTTAAACATTACATTGTCAAGTTCTATTAGCTTACTAAAAGGTACTACATAACCCCCTTTCTTCTTAGAAGATTTCCTAATGTAGTTAAAACCCCCAACAAGGGTCCAAGATCTGGCGATGTAAATGGAAACTTCAACTAGATTATTCCAAAGTCTACCTCATAAATGGTTAAAATATCGAGCTTAGGTAAATGAGACATAAAATCTAGCTCCCCTATAGTTAATATAATCTATGGTAATGTGTTGATCACTCATACTAACCACATTATAGTTCCAAATGTTCCTATCTACCATCGCTAGAATCATGCATTTACGGTAACGTGAAACATTGCTTAAAATGTCCTATCTAACATGCATTTTCTTTCTCAAAATTTCAATTTCAAAGCCTTATAATTTATTTCCAACAATACCCAGGCAATCAACAAAATATAAACTAATCAATTTATTTACTTCGGTCAATTTATTGGGATTATCAAACTCCCCAACGTTCCAATAAGCAACCGTCATTTTAATTGCCTGTTGCAACTGCTCTTTAATTCCTAGCCTTATGTTGTGGCACCTTTACTCTCATCTTTCTTGTCTTTCATGATATCTTCCCATTTCAGGATATTTTTTTGACTAATTTGTCTTTTCTCACAGACTCAAACTTGTTAACCTATTTTGGTTGAGTTGTAGCTTGAATATTATCCTTAGTGTAATGGCTAAATGATCATGTGTGTCCTCTTCCTTCCTCTGAATTACTGCCTTATTGCGCTCGGTATTCTAGGATAAAGACAAACTTGCATCATTACATTTATTATAATTAAAGGATAAGAAAAAAAGTACAAGAATGAGCATGAGGGAGTTTGGTCAGGTTCGATGATGAGACAAGATTCTCGGGAGCAGTTGGTGAGTCTGCATAAGCTTGGATGGCCCGATGACTCCTTCTGGTTAGCAAATTTACCTCCCTATTTTATTTTTTATTTTATTTTTATTTTGTTGATGGTATATTCCAGATGTATTGGAATTGTTACTTAGCGTAAATTGTTCTTGATTGATGATATTGGTTTGGCAATGTTTTTTTAGTATATTGATATGTGCATAGAATCTCAATTTACAAACTTAAATTTAGCCCAAAATTATGTCAGACAGGCCCTATTTGCAGGACAAATCCCTCATCAAGCCCCATCAGCCAACCGAACACCCTCGCTCAAAAAAGGTAATCTTTCTTTTAGCATCGCTCCACGCCTCCGCGCCTCTGCTATTCTGTGCCTTCTTCTTCTCCTCAGCCCTCAGCTACCGCTCCACTCCTCACTTACAGTCGTGCCAAGCCTCCATTTCACATCTTCACTGATTGCTGGCCTGTCACTGCTTTGAACTTTGCTTGTTATTGATCGTTTCTTGTGATCCAAATCTTCACCAATTGTGTGCTCCAAACCTAATAGTTTGTCATGCTTCATTTGAAAGGTATTTCTTTATTTAAATTTTTACTGTGACTGTTTCTATCTAGCTTTTATTGTGCTTTTATTTATACAGTTTTGGTTGAAATCTTATGTGAATTCATTGGATAGTTATTTGATGATGTTGATTATTTGAATTTGAGCAATGGTAATATTAATTAAGAAAATATAATCCCCTATGTTCTCTTAAGTGAGATTAATTGTTATTGGTTATTTGATTTTTATAGTTTTTTATAGATTATTTTGTTCAAATAATAAAAATCACTCTGTAAATCAATTGTTCTAATTTAATTTAGAAGTATAGGAAATATGACAAAGAATGAAGACAATAAAAGTCTGATACGGTTACGAAAACAAAACTACAGAGCTTAAGCAAAAAAAGATGAACTCACAACAGCACTTGTCGGCTCAAATCATATTCATTTAAATCAATTTATTAGAATTAATTACGTAATCTTACCCTATGCAAATAAATTCAGTAAACTATTATTTGTGGATTCGCCTAATAAAGAATAAAAATATGACAATTTCAGTACTTATACCATATTCATATTAATAAAAACAGTAAAAATATATAAACGAACCAATCACATAACATGAACTATATACATAAATAGTAATTACAAATTAATTTATAATCCATTTATGTCAATTTATTTTCCACGCATTACATTATAAAATTCTTTTTTAACGTCAAATACCTACATTTTGAAATTGCTACAATTAATTACAAAACCATTCTCATACCACCTAATATTGTACAAAAGTCAATATATTTAAATTAATTATTTTATCTTGAATTTAAATTATTCGAGAAATTACAATCAAAAATATTTGTTAATTCATTTTATAAATTCTAAATATGACAGTTTCAATATGTATACCATATCATATTTATAACAGGAAAAGGTTAACAAAACAAAATTCATTTGTTTCTGACAAGCCTAACTTCATATTTAAACATAAAATGAAAATATTACGCATAATACTTTATTAAGCATCATTTCAGCACATAACTAATTTCATTTCAGTACATAACAACAAAATTCATACTTCAAGAATAACAAATTCCAAAGCAATGCAAAAGTTGGCTAGAGTACCGAAAGTTATCGTGCTATCAAAAATTTGATTTTACTTATTTTTGCTTCAACTACAAAACCGATAAATGTGATTTGTTAATGTGGTTAGTTAAAAGAGAAACTGAAAATACGTTATGACCATAAGGATTGAGCAAGCTCATTTTTTTTCACTAAAGAAAATTAAAAATATCATATATCATTGGATATTTTTGTTACATTCACATTTACATTTGCACTAGAGCATCAAAAACTCATTTTTTTGATACGAACATCTCAAGTTTTATTTTAAAAGTAACTATACAAATGATTTATGGAATTTTTTTGAAGTATGCGAATGATTTATGGGAAAAAATGTAAATAAAATTTAAGCTTTCAGGTTGTAATGCAAAAGATTGACCAAATATATACCATCAATAAAACTTATAGAGCCCATCATTTTTGATTATTATATATAAGGAGGATAAAAGCCCAAAATGGACGAAAATGGACTATAATTGAACTGACAACCTCAAAAATAATAAGATCTTATTATGAATACCACTAAAAAATAATTTTCTATAATGGTGAATCCAAAGTAAAACAATTAAAAAATGAATTATATTGGTAATGTCTATATACACAATCTTTCTTAGAATAGTGAGTCCAAAGTACATGGTAGGTTATTCATTAATTCTACTTATCTAGAAAACATGCCCATGATAAATATTCATTTTCACGCCTATAAATAAACTAATGAACGAGGAAAGGAGAAGGGGAAACTACCTTTTAAATACATTAATTCTTGGAACTTACATGCGAATTATGGCAAGATCATCGAAGAAAAATGGAAAATCCTAGTATATATTGTTTACAAAAGGAAAATAGGCACAAGGACAAACTTAAAAAAAAATTAGGCTAAAGGACAACAAGTTTGTTTTTTAGGCCGATGGATAATGCTAGTTATAACTAGCATTTTGTATAGTGTAAAACTAAATATAATGCTAGATATAACTAGCATTTTGCATAGTGTAAAATTTGAATATAATGCTAATTATAACTAGCATTTTTCCTTTAGCTTAAAAATGAAATTTGGTGTCCTTTAGCCTAATTTTTTTCAAAGTTTGTCCTTTTCTCTAATTCCCTCTTGCTTCTAATTCATACCTTTGGATGCAAACATTATATAGATTAATTCTTAGAGCTTACAATTATTGTAAATAATGCAACCGTATTATATTGATCAATAATCTTCTATGTGTATATATAGATCAAAGTATATATTATTTACAATTCACAATTTATTTTATTCGGATCTGTCAAAAGGAACGCATTTGCAACTTCTCCCTCATTCATTTCTTTTGATGAATGTAAAGATATAGCAAATAAAACATCTGTTATTTCATTATACCATAGATATAGAAAATTAAACAAATAGTAACTTGTTATCCTTGTTATTGATGCATGTAAGCCTTAATTACTACTTAACTATGCATAATTGGATTTTTGGATCATGTGAAGAGGAAACTATTGTGTTTGTGTGATAAACAATGTACTAAAAGCTTAGTCCTTAGCATTTATAAAGGAACGTGGTATCTTAATCAAAAAATAGAATAACTGTATAAATTAAAATGAAAATATTTAATTTTTTTATGAGTATGTATTCAACTTCGTATTATTACGTACTCTGACCCCTCTTGGAAAAGTTGTTGGCTTCACCCTCATCTCCACTTTAAATATAAAACTATCTCTATTAGAACTTGGTTAACATGAACTAATAGTCATATAGGTAGTAGACTATTATTAATTACCCATTAGATGAATTTTAAAACTATAACTAATCAAAGAAGGGCCAATGAAAATATAAAGATTGAGAATGTAAATACATAAGTAATAAGACATTAAAATAGAAAATTGTGAAAATTACCAGTTTCCCACAGTAGCTAATAAAGTAGAACAACGGAAAATAATGAATTTAGGGAAACGGTAAGGGATAATTATCCACAACACATGATTGCTAAGGAGAGTATCACAATAGTTTAGAGGAAAGAGCACCACATATGCCTCAACTAGGTGACGAAAAAACTAGCAACGCCGTGACATTGATCACAAATGGAGATGGAAGGAGAATGGATTGGCGAAGAAGAGAGTGGAAAAGAGATTAGGGTTAGGTTTTTTTTATCAGGTTTTTTTGTCAAATCTAGAAGCTGCTTGAGGTAGTGCTGCTTGGACAAAATGACAATTAGTTATTTCTTAATCTTTTACCTTTTGGGCTTGGCCTACTTAAACAATTAATAAAACCTAGAAGAAAAGGAATTACCATGGCAATCGTGGATTTTTTTCGTTAAGTAGTGGAAGGAATTTCTTTCGACTTGTTTATTTAAGAAAGATAAGAAAATCGGAAATTTCAGAAATATTCGAAAGGAAAATAGCGAAAAAAATACCTAGCCCTGTTATGGTTAGAAAGAAGGATAGCATATGGAGATGTGTATAGATTATAGAGCACTCAACAACCAAACCATCAAAGATAACTCTTGATGATGGCTTGTTAGATGAATTATATAGTTCTAATTATTTCATTGAACTTTTTAATGCATCTTCAACTTTCCAAGCTTTAATGAATGATGTATTTATGCCCTACTTAAGAAATTCCTATTAGTATACTTAATGATATATTAATCTATAGCCAAACCTAGTCTGCGCATATATACCACCATAGTTAACTATGCAGGTCTTAAGAAATAATAAGCTGGTGATCAAATTATCAAAATGTTCATTTTCTAAAAACACAATTCCCATATTTAGGGTATATTCTATCTAAAGAAGGAACTGCAGTAGACCATGAAAAAACCAAGCAGTTGAAAAGCGGCCACAACCAAAGAATTTAAAAGGATGAAGGGTATTCCTAGGGCTTTCTTGACATTATAGGAAATTCATCAAACACCATGGATGGATAACTAAACCCCTGACTGACTTATTAAAGAAGAATGTCTTCAAGTGGAATGAACAAGCAACATAAGCATACAACAAACTAAAGCACTATTTAACGAACCCACCAGTCTTGTGCATGCCCGACTTTAATAAGGAATTTATTATTGAATCTGATGCTAGTGGTGTAGGAATTGGAGCTATTTTGACTCAAGAAGGCAGACCCATAGCTTACCACAGCCAAGCAGTAAATGGGAAAAACCTAATGTTATCCATCCATGAGAAAGAATTACGAGCATTACTACTAGTCACAAAAATGGTCAAAATACCTTATTGGCATGAGATTTATAATTAAAATAGACCATCAAAGTTTGAAACACTTACTTTCACAAAGGCTGTTATTGGAATACAAGGTAAGTAGTTAGCAAAATTGCATGGATTTGCTTACAATGTGGAATATAGGAAGGGTAAAGAAAACACAGTAGCAGATGCTCTTTCTAGGCTACATGAGGGACAAAATAATGATAATAGTAATTAATAATGTCAAGCTATAACCATAATTGAGAGTAGCTGGATGTAGGAACTTAAGAAAAGCATGCAATCTAACTTTATTAAGGAAATGAAGAAAAATTTATCTAATGGCAAACTTAACTTATTAATGTTCAAATTGCTTGACTATTTATGTTATTACAAAAGGAGGATATCATTGGACTATAATTGCAAGGAAGTAATACAAATTATACTCCAAGAATATCATTCAACACCTTTAGGAAGACATGCTGGGGTCAAGAAAATTAGGCACAAGTTTAAACGAGTATTTTTATTGGAAGGGTATGAATTTAGATATTGAAAATTTTATAAAAGAATGTTATGTTTGCTAAGAAATAAACATGAAAATGTACTCTTTCCTAGTCTTTTACAACCCTTACTTATACCAGAGAGAATCTGGAGTGATGTGTCAATGGATTTTATTATAGGACTTCCTAAGAGCTACATATACACAGCTATATATGTAGTTGTTGACATGCTATAAAAGTACTCTCACTTCTTCCCTCTGCAGCACCCTACTTAGCAAAGGGCATAACAAAAATATTTTTTGATATATTCAAGCTACATGGTATGCCACAAAGTATAGTAAGTGACAGGGACTCTATATTTGCGAGTGTATTTTTGCAAGAATTATTTAGATTGCAAGGGCATACAGTAAAATCAAGTTCAATTTACCATCCTCAATCAGTTGAGCAAATTGAGGCCCTTTATAAAATATTAGAAAGCTACCTTAGATGGTTTGTGTACCATAAACCCCTAGAATGGTCCAGATGGTTTACTATTGTAGAATATTGGTACAATACAAGTTGGCAAAGCTCCATTAAGACTACTCGTTACACAATTGTTTATGGAGTAAACTCTCTTACCTTACTATCATATGTTCCAAACGCTGCAAAATTACCTCAAGTTGAACAAAAGGTATATTCTAGAGATATTGTGCTACAACTTCTTAAAGACAATTTGCAATTAACATAAAAGAGAATGAAAAAATTTACAAATGCAAAAAGAATAGAAAGACAATTTGAGGACTTCAAAACTCTCTCCAAAATTTTAGGTGTAATTATACAACGTGACGCCCTTACATTTATTAAAGAGGTAATCGAAGAACCAAAGTCGATAATGGACAGAAGGGTTTCCCCCAAACACAATAAGGCTATAACACAAGTGCTAGTAAAGTGAAAGTAAAGATCCGTTGATAAATCGACATGGGAAGATTATTGGGATCTGGTTACAAGATTTCCTAACCTTAACCTTGAGATAAGTTCAAATTTTAAGGGGGGGACTGTTATGCCATTAGTTAATTTGTCAAACATACCAGAGAAGAAATAGGAAGAATTAAACACATCATTGAACAGTTGGAAAGCAATAAAAGGAAGACCCAATTCAAAAAACACCTTGGTTCGAGCTACCACCACATCCACTGACAACGGTCTAGTAGCCGATCGACCAACCAAGGGTGCTAATTGCCAAAGCTAGACCATACAACATCATTCATACAGTTGACAACACCCAAAACCACCTAGAACACGTGCACACATGCACACGTTCACGTGTTGTACAAGGGGACCAAAACCCTATTTCCGAAGCTGATTTAAATTGGGTTTTTTTGAGCAATTTCCATGTAATATTTAGTGGATGTTGCTCATGATATGTATAAATAGAGATAGGGGTTGAATTGCAAGAAAGTGTGTTGAATGAACTAATAAAAATTTCTTTTCTTTTCTGAAAATATGTTATTTTTTGCACTCATTTCCTTATTCTTCTTTCTTCTCTCTGATTATCTTACTTCTCAAATTCTTATGCACTTTACCTCTAAAATCTCGTGCATTATCATTCTAAACTGCCTTTAATACCTCCAAATTACCTTAAACTCACCACAACTACCCAATCTCAACCAGAAGCCCGAAACTCAAGATGATCAGAAACAAGAACAAGCAACAAGGACCTTATAGCGATAGCGTACTCTGATAAGGCAATTTTATCATCCATGCTCAATGTATAACAATCAGCCTTCGGTTTTCAGTGTTCAATTAGGGATTATGTGATATCATTGTTACATTTTAGATTAGATGATATTCGTTGTTAGAAGCGATTAAAAACACTACTAAATAATTATACATACGAGTATGGTGGCACGTCCGTTGGACGCGTGCAAAGAAGGAAGTGAGCGTATTTTGTCTTTGTTACAATTATGATATTGTGAGAGATTACAGTAATGTTTTCATT
This sequence comes from Allium cepa, assembly GCA_030765085.1. Classification (NCBI taxonomy): domain Eukaryota; kingdom Viridiplantae; phylum Streptophyta; class Magnoliopsida; order Asparagales; family Amaryllidaceae; genus Allium; species Allium cepa. The sequence continues at coordinate 950,184,625 of CM060941.1, read as the reverse complement.
AATTATGGGAAAGAAGAGGAAGAAGATATGACAACAAAACAGAAATAAGGTGTTGTAAGAAAGACGATAGGTAAACCCGATAATGATGAAGCACCTTTGAGTTATATCAATGTAACGACCCAGAAATTTCGATCCCGAAAATTTCTAGATAGTTAGAGAAAAAGAAGAAGAGGTAGAAGGAAAGAAGAACCAGAAACGCCAAAACACAGAAACCTCACATTTGCAGCAGACCAAAATATAATATCATATAATAACAGTTTACAAAAGAAGAACTGTATCAATACACTTATATTTATACATCAGTGTTACAACCATTACTAATCACTGGACAGTTTTAAACAACATGTCCTAACTATACAATAATATATCAGAGAGGTAAATACTCCATACGTTCCAGCCATCCAGCTCGCCTCCTAAGCTCCAGAACGTCCTTACCTAAAAATCTGTAATACTCGATCTGACCCAAGCATTACATCAAAGTAACACCCGAGTCAGGCTGGAAACCAGCGTGAGTAAACCCATCTAATATGGAATTCAAAAACATACAACTTATATAACCCGGGTAACTTGTATCAATTTACATCTTCACAAGTCGTTATAGACATCACTTACATCATATCAATTTTTGAATACCAAAACTTAGATCAAATGGTCCAATTCACTTAAATCATTCCATTCCAATTTATTAATTTCAAATATCAATTTATAAAGGATCGAAGTGGTTTCGGGTATTTACCAATACCCGACTCTGGTCTCTTCGAATTCAATGTCATCTTAACCCAAATTATCCAATTAAATATAATTCAACATTAATTACCAGATAACATTTTAACACATCAATTCATAATTGATAGATAATCACATTATCACCATCCATTTAACATATCATATCATAAAGCAATTCATATCAGTGATATCAACCAGTCCAAAGCACTCATCATCATTCAATCAATAATAAGCAAGACTGATCACTTCATTAATTACATTAATTCACTACAACAAAATATGATATTAATAACGCTATTTAATAACACGTTATTCTGAAGCGTTATTATTGACCCTTAATTATCTAGTTACCGGTTGATTTTTGTTCTCCCTACAGGTGTAACGCGCGATCTCCCTTCCCCTTCACACGCTGCCCCCAAACATCTCCCTCCAACTTCCTAAATTATTTTCCCTCTCCCTCCAAAACCATTCCACCTCTATCCAAAATGCACGCATCTCCCTCCTCCAAATTACGTTAGCGATTCGAAGACTCCAAAACGCGCACAGCTCCCTCCTCCAAATTACGTTAGCGATTCGAAGAAAGCAGAAACCCTCTCAAGTTTTGTCGAAGAAAGCAAACTCCTTCGATTTCGAAGCTAGGGCTTGCATGTAGCTCCGATCTGTCGAAGCTAGGGCTTCGCTTTTTGGATATAATCTTCGATTTTGATTCTGGTAAGCGATATAATCTTCGATTTAGGGTTACCGAATGTCTCACGCTTCTGTTTATATTTGGGGTTAGCTGAGAACATGGGGGAGACATTTTTCACTTTTATGGTGTGTACCAATTTCTTGTATGTTTTGTGCAATGTGCTGAATGATTTTTTGCTGTTGATTCTCAAACTTTGATGTACCAATTTCTTGTAAGTTCATACTTTTAGGTTGTGTACCAATTTGTTATCTTTTAAGGAAAATCCATGTTCAGTGCTGGATGAATGTTCGGTGCTAGATGAATGTTCGGTGCATTTTAATTTAGTTACATATTTTGTAGCAGACTGAAGTAATCATAGATGTATTTGAATGAGGTCTATTTGCCCTTTTTGCAAGGAGTTGGTTAGAAACAAAATGAAAATGGGCGAAACATTTTTTTATCAAAATCTTAAAATCGTATGATTTGAATTCTGTTATGAATCAACCATTTCCAGCTTAGGTTCAGTTCATAAATTCTGATTCAATGCTCAAATCAATTGAAACAGGAAGAGAAAATTTAAGCTAGGTTTAGAGATCTAGAGAGACAAGCGTCGTGACCAATTTCAAAAGTAACAATTATTACAATAGAAAGAAGGATTATATGTACTTATGTCATTTGATATCATACGCAGATAAAATAATCTACACATTATTATATAAAGCCTTTGATTCTACGATCTGTTATTTAAATCTATTTAAAATCCAAAGTTTACGGTTTATGGTTTGAGCCCTATTCTGAAACCCTTAGGGTGAAAAACTTGTCATTGCTGTATGACTTGTTTTTTCTTGGTTTTCAGAATTTTAAAATAAGATCCAAGAAGAATGTGCGAGGAAGTAGATTTGACGGGAGATGGAGGGGTGCTTAAGAAAATGATCGCCAAAGCCAAAGCAGATGCAATCGCGCCCACAGACAATCTTCCACTTGTTGATGGTACTTGTGATGTTATACCCTGTGTTTTCTCTCTATTATTTTTTATCGAAAACTTTGTATTTCCTTAAAAATAAGTATTTTCTTACAAATAAGGACATGATATCAATAAGTAGGTAAACTATAGCCGCGTCTTCCCAAACAACTATATAACTTAAATGGCAAAAATGATCCCAGGCAGAGCATGTGTGAAATACTTTTTAGATTTGCAGTTTTGTCAGGGGATTCCCTTGAAAGGAGCTATTCTCACTAGTAATGCTTTTGGCACAAATATTTGGGGTTGGGTTCTTGAGTGAGCTAAAAGGTGAAAAAGAAATAAAAATAATGCATATTTTCTTATGGTAATCTTTATGTCAACAACTTGTGTGCTCATACCCCCATTATATCCATTGGTGTAAATTGCACGTACGTGGATCTAATAACTTGAAATATTCATCTTTTATTTAATAAAAAAATTATGGACTAATGTGTGTTATAAATGCAAAAGTTTTGGCAGTCACGGCACTTTTATTTCAAACAAATTGATAGTGAAATTTCGTTGATGGTTGGTTGATAAAGGAATGGTAATGGACCGATGGTGAGATTCCATTGATGGATATAGGGCAATTTTGGAATTTCGAAAAGGCACGTGGAAATCCTATTCATTAAATTCTTGTTATTAACCAGTGCCAATTCATTCTTTTGGCCAACCGCCAAGCAATTTAATTGAAGAATGTTACTTTGTTATGTTATAAAATTAAGGATGATAATTGCATAATTATATTTTTGTACTCTGTTTTGTATTTGGTTTGGTTGACATTGCTAATTATGTTTTCTTTTGTTTTCACTAGTGCTATTTTTGTTGTAGTTCATTATGAAGGGACCCTTGCTGAGACAGGTGAAGTTTTTGATACTACACATGAAGACAATTCAATTTTTTCATTTGAGATTGGAACAGGCTCTGTGGTTAAGGCTTGGGATATTGCCTTGAGAACTATGAAGGTAAATTTCTATTATTTGGTTACATACTAGTTATTCAGCATATTTTTGCCTACATTGAATTCAAAGGTTGGAGAGGTAGCTAAAATAACTTGCAAGCCGGAATATGCATATGGAAGTGCTGGGGCACCTCTAGAAATACCCCCAGAGTAAATCCTCAGACCTTTTTCTCCCCGTCTTGTTTTGTGTGCTGAAAGATATAATGCAACTATTTTTCTAGAATATTGTTTCAAATTCTTTGTTTACTCTTTGTTTATTCCATATGATTACCCTGAGCAAACAAGAATAATTTCATGACATGTCATTTGTGATTTCAGAATGACTTCGGAGGGGTTTAAAAAATAAAATTGGCTATACATACTTAATCACTAGTCATAACAACAACCATGTATAGCAATTCATTGATTGGAAAAAGTCTATCAAAAATTTATTTTGATATTTTTCAAATATGCCAGTGAGATTGATGTCAATAATTTGGTCAAAAAATGCAGAGAACAACACAAATTAGGATACATGAATAATTTGAGTATGTTTTAGATTCGCAGTATTGTTGTCTTATCACACTTACTGTAAAATACAACTGTACAATTTATATTAGTTTTTTGATTAATTTTTTTTTCTACAAGGCCATCAAACAATGAATTTCCATTACATACTGCTAATCTAACAACACAAGAGAACACAATAAGAATTTGACTAGCAAGAGCAGAAGAGATTGTTCGATTAGAAACAATCAGATAGAAATAAATACTACTGGTACTGTGACGCTTGAAATGCAAATCTATGACATGATTGATTAAGGGTATAGATTTTAGCCTAGAAGAAAAAGGTAAAGAAAGTGAAAGTTACCTTAAAAGTTGTATTAACACTCTCCTAATATTAAAGAATGTCTTTCATTCTTCTTTATTTTTGCAGTTTATTATGGCTTGGATTGGTCAATTAATTCATCTCTTTTATATTTAAAATATAAAAATCCTTCATTCCTTGCACTGTAACTTATCTTTATTTGTTTTGAAAATAAGAATTTTATGTTTAAAAAAGGACCCAAATTATTTTGGAGAATTAACTTGCATTTGGAAACATACTGGAATAATTTGATTGCTTCATATCAAATTAATTCTATGAGAAGTTCATGACTGTGAACAGGAAGGTAATAATTCATATCGTTCATGCGTGATTTACAAATTATTCATTACTAACTAGGAGTGCAACTTATTTGTTTAGTTTAATCAAATAGTTTGCTTGTATAATTCGATTAAATCCTTCTTACTCCCTTAAAAAGGTTTCAACTCTTATCAACAAGAACTATATGTATTATTTGCTCGTTTATACAAATTTTCTGAAGAATGATGTAATTCCTTATCCTGTAGTGCTGTTCTTATATTTGAGGAGGAACTGGTGGCATGCAGACCTCGAAAAGGCTCCAGTGTTAGTAGTGTAACTGATGAAAAAGCTCGGCTAGAGTAAGTACTAAGTTCAATAAATTTGTCAAATTTTCAATCCATATAAATTTATGTGTACACAACTGGTACCCAGAATGATTTTAGCACCAAACATCGCTATCATCACTGCTACTGAAAATATATTAAAGGGGATTTTTTTTTAAAAACTTGCTAAAAAGATGATTGAAATAGGGAGCTGAAGAAGCAGAGGGAAATTGTAGCAACAAACAAAGAATAGGAGAAAAAGAAGTGAGAAGTAGCAAAAGCAGCAGCAGCTGCTCGAGTTCAAGCAAAATTAGATGCCAAGAAAAGTCAAGGCAAAGGTAAAGGAAAGGGGAAGTAAACACTGTTTTGTGTTCGAACGAATAATATTCTAGTTTGAAGAACCATAACATAACATGCATGATTTCAGCTGATTTGGTGTGTGCTTGGTTTTTTAATATGTACCTGACTAAGAAAACTAAAAATCATCTTTGTGGCTATATGATCAGTATGACAAAAACATTTTTTTTAAAGCGATGATTGAAGTGGTAATTTAGTTCGCATATAGAATCATAAAATGAATTATCTATATATCAAACATAATCAGAAATCAAATATCTAAAATTTGCAGGCCCATTGGGGCCCACAATAGGGATCTGTACCGATCCTTATTAATGCATCCAAATGGGCTGCGATCCCCATGTGGGATGTCCTGTGATGTTAGCTATTTGCTCCCCAATTTTGGTGCAATTTCGACGTACGGTTTGTGAGATATCGCATTTTCCGCGAAGTGGTGTTGCTTGAATTCTAATTTCTGCCGATCCCTCTAGAGGGATAGGTACCGATCCCTCCAACTTGTTCCAAATGCCATGCGATCCCTATGGGGAATTCACTTTTAGGTACCGATCCCTCCAACTTGTTGATTTTTCACTTTTAGGTTGTATACCAATTTTTTGCTGAATGTTTTGTGTATGTTTCACTTTTAGGTTGTGTACCAATTTCTTGTAAGTTCATACTTTTCAAATACTTAAGGTACATATATAAATACTTGTGTGATACATGTTTACTTGTTTAGCATTCACCAACTTAATATATATGCATTGCCTGACTTAGGCATCACCTAATTGCTTGAATTAATTTGATCTTAGCTTGTTCCAAATAAATATTTTGATGCAGGTGGTGAAAGAGTCAATGAGATTCTTTACAGTATCACCATTAGTTGCAAGGGAAATATCTAAACAAGTTGAAATTGGAGGGTACACTCTTCCAAAGGTAACAAACTGTGTTTACAAATCATGAAGAAGAAGAAGAAATAATGTAAAATTTTACAATAATGAAATGTTTTATGTCACCAAAGAATAGACGAGAGCATGACAAAACAACTGAGTAAACTATGTATGTCCTATAACTTTAGAGTAAACTAGTAAACTTATTAACAAAAAAATTTCTGCTTGAATTGATATTTCAGCCGTGATGCATCATTAAACTGCAGTGAAATAGTCATTAGGATACAAACTGAATACATTGTTGTATTATGCAGGGTACATGGGTCTGGCTAGCATTAGGAGTTTTGGCAAAAGATTCAAAGCAATTTTCAAACCCAGATGTGTTTAGACCAGAGAGATTCGATAAGCAGTGCGATGAACAGAAGAAAAGACATGCATGTTCACACATTCCTTTTGGCATTGGCCCACGTGCATGCATCAGCCAAAAATTTGCTGTACAAGAAGTGAAGCTGGCACTTATTCAACTCTATCAACGGTATACATTTAGGCACTCACCCAATATGGAATCCCCACTTGCTTTTGAATACGGTCTAGGTCTTGGACTTAAGCATGGTGTAAAAGTTAGGGCAATTAAGCGACATGGATAACTACTTCTATGGGATAACATGTAAATACTAGTTATTGGTGTTGTATTTTCGGAAGAAAAAATTCCGTGCTAATCATCCTAGTGTGCAAAGATTTTGCTAGGGAAGCAACAACTTGTGGATGCATGTATAAAAGTTCCTTTTTAAACTGTATGTGCATACTAAATGAAAGTGTTATACTATAACGAATCAATATGTATAGTCAATGTAGATTATTATGCAACTAATGGTGAAATGACCGCTATTGAATAAATATTTTATAGCGGCAAAATGGTGTTATAAAGATTTCCAATTCCGTTGAGATTTAGCTGTATTATAGCGGCTACAATGAGCTATTGAATAAATATTTTATAGCGGCAAAATGGTGTTATAAAGATTTCCAGTTTCATTGAGATTTAGCTGTATTATAGCGGCTATAATGAGCTATTGAATTAACGTACCATAGCGGCGAATTTGCGTTATAAAACTAAGCTCAACCATAACGGCATATTTTGTGTTATAAATATTCAACAGTTTTTTATAACATGTCGATATACAGCTAAATAATAGTAAGGTAGTAATTAGTTTTGTAAAATAATTAGAAAATAGTTAGAAAATAGTTAAAATGATTATAGAAATTTTAGATAATTGCAAAATAATAGTAAGGTAGTAATTAGTTTGTAAAATAGTTGAAATATAGTAATTAGTTTATAAAACAGTTGGAAAATTGTTAAACAGTTTCAAAAATAATTGTAAAACAAGTATAAGATAGTTTGGCTTTTAAAAGAAAGGTTGTATATATAATGAATACCTTGGAAAAATAGGTTTATATTAAAACAGTTTATATTAAAAATAGTCCAGAGTCAAAACTGCTCACTTCCCAATATCCATTCTCATCAATTCGATTTAAATAACTTCAATTTCCATTGGACTTGATTTATTCCCAAATCAAGTTGAATTAATTCTCAATTTCTTTCCAAATTTAAATCAAATCCCATTTGATTTTAAACATATTCAACTTTAATTACAATCTCAAGTTATTCCAATCACCTTGGACTAATATCCATTCAATTGAACCCACTCCAATTTCAATCATTTCAATTCAACCCAAATTTTCCATTTGAATTTTAAAACTATTCAACTTTTAATCACAATTCCAATTGACTCAAATCAAATTCAATTTGAACTAATTCAATTCAAATTCCAAATTTAAACCATTTCGAATTATATAAATTCTAGTTAAATTAATTTTTTTAATACTTTAAATCAAATCAACTTATATCTTTAAACCATTTATTTCAGAATTCAAATTTCATTTTTTACTTATTTCAAAGTTCAAACAATTCAAATCCTTATTAAACAACTACATCTTTGAAATTCAATTTATCATCAAATTTAAATTTTGAAACCAAACCTTTGAATATTTATCTTAAACTTTCAAATCTTAAGTCCCGAAATGATTCCATGTTATTTTAATAATGAATATATTACCACACCCCATTTCTTTAAACAAACACAATTCACAGTTTAAAGATTATTAAAACCAATAGGGTAACCTCATCCAATTATTTTTAAACATCCATTTCCAATTTTCGGATCTCAAACCCAATTTAAGATCACTCAAACTCTCAATTCCAATCAATCGTTTAACTTCCCAAGTTAAATCTTATTTTCATCTTGAATTTCCAAATCAGGTTAACCATTCCAACTTATTTAACTTTTTTCCAAGTTAAACTCAATTCACTTAATCCAATCAACCTTACCCAATTTTGAACTTCCATTTCAAATTTTAAACTTCTCATAAATAATCTTCCCACTCATTAAGTTCAAAAACTTATTACTTTGGGTATCATATCCCATTCCAGATTTAAAACTCAATATTTAGAGTTTATTTCAAACCATCTTTGATATTATGTATATTCCTCACATATATACATTTAACTAATCAGGCTATACTTTTAAAATTTAAACCACCCTTGATTTTTAATCCAAAACAAATTCCTTTAAATCTTTAAGCAACACTTGTTTGCATCAAGCGCTCTCATTCAAATAATATTATTTATTATTCCTTCTAATAATTTGAAAACAAATTTCAAATGTTTTTAAATCTTAAGATTCAAACTTCACAATTTAGATCAACTTCAATTTCAATTTATAACCCATACTTACCCAAATGGTTTACTTCCTTAATACATTTCATTATTAAATACAACAACCATTTATGATAATAACTAAGATTACCATCTCTGAAAACCAATTCATTATTATCGTATTCTGAAATTCTTTCCCAAATTCACGATTTAAATTTCAGTTTGAATTTATTTCAAACTTATCTTTGTTTAATTTCAATTTGGTTGTATTTCTATTACTTCTTAATTTAATTCAATAATTTAACAACCAATTCCCTTACTATTTGTTAGAAAGAAATATTGCTTTATATATCAAAATATATTTTTAAATAAAATCATTTAAAATCCTTATATAAGAAAATAACAAGTACGCTCTCTCATATATACACTCAACTCATTCTAGGGTACCATTGACTCTTTCCTTAATGAGTAATCCCAACAGAGCCAAGGTTCTCGCTTAATCTGGCTCTGATACCAAATGTAACGACTCGGAAATTTCGATCCCGAAAATTTCTAGATAGTTAGAGAAAAAGAAGAAGAGATAGAAGGAAAGAAGAACCAGAAACACCAAAACACAGAAACCTCACATTCGCAGCGGATCAAAATATAATATCACATAATAACAGTTTACAAAAGAAGAACTGTATCAATACACTTATATTTATACATCAGAGTTACAACCATTACTAATCACTGGACAGTTTTAAACAACATGTCCTAATTATACAATAATATATCAGAGAGGTAAATACTCCATACGTTCCAGCCATCCAGCTCGCCTCCTGAGCTCCAGAACGTCCTTACTTGAAAATTTGTAATACTCGATCTGACCCGAGCATTACATCAAAGTAACACCCGGGTCAGGCTGGAAACCAGCGTGAGTAAACCCATCTAATATGGAATTCAAAAACATACAACTTACATAACCCGGGTAACTTGTATCAATTTACATCTTCACAAGTCGTTATAGACATCACTTACATCATATCAATTTCTAAATACCAAAACTTAGATCAAATAGTCCAATTCACTTAAATCATTCCATTCCAATTTATTAATTTCACATATCAATTTATAAAGAATCGAAGTGGTTTCAGGTATTTACTAATACCCGACTCCGGTCTCTTCGAATTCAATGTCATCTTAACCCAAATTATCCAATTAAATATAATTCAACTTTAATTACCAGATAACATTTTAACACATCAATTCATAATTGATAGATAATCACATTATCATCATCCATCCAACATATCATATCACAAAGCAATTCATATCAGTGATATCAACCAGTCCAAAGCACTCATCATCATTCAATCAATAATAAGCAAGATTGATCACTTCATTAATTACAATAATTAATGATCCTCAAATTACTTTCATTAGTTAATTATTATTAAATTCATTTAATAATTAACATAATTACATTCATTAATCAAGATTAATCAAAATCATATATTAACTTTCCTTAATTATTCCAAGGATTAAACTAACTCCTTGATTAATTAATCCTTTAATTACATTGAGTAATTACTACTTAATTACCTCCCTTAAGTAATTTCACTTCATTTATCACATTAAATAATCATACTTAATCCCATCATTAAGTGATCCTCTTTAATCAATTAAACTTAATTAATTAATTAAAGTTAACCTTATTAACTTAATTAATTACATCGTGAATTTAATTCCTCTAATTATTCCATTCAGTAATTACTTTTAATAATCTTCTTATCACTAAGTAATTAACCTCTTAATTACCTATTACTTAATTATATCTTAATCAATTAATCCTTGGTTCAAGTTAAATATTTTTATACTTAAATCATAATTATATTTCATCAACTATATTTTAAGTTGAAAACATTTATAATTAATTACAAATTTACTCTAAGGTAACATTTGGATAAATCAAACTATTTTTAAAACAACATTTAATCCCTTTTTTTTAAAATCCATTTCCTTTAAAATTAAATTAGTTTAAACATCAATTTCTAACATTAAACATTTTACACTTCTTTTTAAAATCAGTCAAACTTTGCTAAAAATTAAGTTTATCTTCTATCTCTCTTTTTAAAATTTTGAAAATCACTTTAGATTAAATCTGGTTAAGTTAAAAACCAAGGAACAACATTGTTTCCGAGAATTCATCAAAAACTCCCGAGTCATACTCGAGGCAGTGCTCGTGAAAACTCGATGCACCCCAATCAAACTTCCATCAATTGCAAACTTCGAGCTGAACACGCGAAGAACCCATAAAAAACTCCGGGCCACCATTCTTCTTCTCCAAACTCAACTCATATGCACGCACAGTCCCCTATGCACGTACACGATCGGAAGATTCAACGTCGATCAACTCTCGGTCTCGCACCAACCCACGATCAACCTCGTTAACCACCACAACCAAGCAGAAGATCGAAACACGCAAGCAAACTCAAATCGAATGATCAGGTTGAAACCTAAATTTCAACCATCACCGGAAATTCAAATTTGTCGATGATCCCATCATCGATTATCCCGACCAACATCACCAGAGCATCGCCATGACCACCTGCATTAATGCCACACCACGCGGCCTGACTCGATGTGCCACAGTCGCCACACCACCTCGACACAGCCGACCTCCAAAATTCTTCCACTAAACCCTACCCTGACCAAAATCGATTGCCACAACCCTTAAAAAAATACAACTGTATTTTTCCATCACTCTATCATGCTCCACTCTCCTTCGAGCCAAGGCTCGATGCTTCAGTCGACACCATTCACCGTGGGTAGCCTAAATACCCAAAATTGCTCATGATCAAAGATCTCCTCAAATTCTAAATGAAAAATTACCAATTTCATTTTTAAAAATCATGATTCATTAACACGAATCAGATTATATAATTCAAAGATGAAGTTATTAATATTGATTTTTAACAAAAACTTGATTTTTACTGAAATCCCAAAATTTACAGTCTATTTACTAAATATAATTACCTTAAATTATTTTTAAAAATGAGTTCATACTAATATTCACATTTTCCTTTCAGAATTCAAAGTCAAATTTTTATTTGTTTGAGAAGATAGGAAGTATTTGATGATGATGAGTCTTTTATCAGTAACAGATCACAAAAACACAATATCCAGAAACAAATAAGCAATATTATACTCATATGCATACATTTATATTCAAATTCAAGCAGAATATAGATAACTGCATACAACAGATTTCATCTTAGATCCGTATACTGTTTTTAAATAAAAAGGTTTACTCACAGAATTTTGAAGCAGAGAACACTGTATTTGACAGTCATGTATAAACTGTATTTCCACTAAAATCAGATAAAATCATCCATACAAATCATACCTGTAAGTTTACTTTACAGGTTTATCCCATGCATTGCAGTATTCAACCAGTTAATTTTTTTTTTTAAAAAGTTTTTGTTTCCTCTCTGATTTAAAACAATGACAGAAATTTGGTTTTGAACATTAGTTAAAATAAATCAGAGACCAGTATTTTGTTTTCTGAACAAACATTCATATATCTAAACAGTGATTCAACTACTACAACACCCTTCATCCATGCAAAAATTCCAAAATTTAGCCTTAAGAAGTTTCGCGAGCATCAGAGATAAATATGTTAATTTTTGTAAATTAAAAGTTTACTCACTGTTAGCAGAAACAGAGGACAGCTCGTTGTTTAATCTGCTGCTTGAAACTTGACTTTCATCTTCTGGCATTAGAGTTGAATCTAGACTTGTCGAATCGATTTGCAATCCTTAAATCTTTTTGTTTTGGATCTGGGATGATTTGATTTCACTTCCAGGCCCGATCTTCATTCCAGATTCTAGTTTTAAATTTTTTTTTTCATGATGGAAGACGATTTTGAAGACTTGAATATGTTCCCTTTTTTTTTCTTGGAATGAAAGAGTAGGGACTTTTTTTTTATTTTAGCCTTGCTTCTAATATGATAATTATATTTTCTTAAAGAAAAGAAAATGAACAAATGCCACTTGTAAATACAAAGCTTACAATTGTCAATGTAAATGATTATCTCCTTAGAAATGTATGAATGTAAGAATTAAATGCTTATAAATGTTTACATTTGTTAAAATGCATAGTGAATTTGTTTATATTTGTAATTAAAGTGTACCTAATATGTTTATGTATTTTTATATAATATTCTTTATTAAATCTTATTTTACCCAAGTCTTATGCATACATTAATTTCTTAAATCAATATAACACACACACACACACACCCCCCTTTATCAAATCTTACTTTATACCTTATAGAAACTATTTTAGTATTGAATATAGAATTCAACTTTAAATAAATCTTGAAAATCAATAAAAAAATATAATTTCCAATTCAATGTACATACATACCTATATATTATATTATGATTAGAAAATCACTTTTGTTAATTCTGGAAAGATAAATTTGTCCAACTAAATAATTATAAAAGAAGATTATTAAACTAATATTATCAAACTTTAATACTTTAGTTAGGAAAATTATTAATATAAATATTTATTTAGATATTTATAATTCAATCTTTATTTTATTTTAGATCTTCATTTGTTTTCAATTAACAGACGCCCAAAATTCGGTTTATCACAATCAACCTATGAATAGTCTAAAATTCGCTCCCTCTTCTCTGACCTTATTGTTGCAGCCTTGGCTTGATTTGGATACTGGTGACTACTGGTGGTAGGATTCGCGTCGGTTGCTGTCGATAGATGAAGTTATTATCAGTTAAAATTTATGTCAAAATACCTAAAACAGTGACATATTAAACTAAAATTTATGTTGATGATATTGTTTTTCTTTCAATCCGTGTTAATGTTTTTAGAGAGGAGTTTGTTTGTAAATATTATAGCATCATTATATGTTTATGGACCCCATCACCATTTCAATATCATATTATGTCAACAACTCAATCAAGCTCATTTAATAATGAACTAATTAAACTGTCCAAACCAAATCAATTATTTTCAACTCGATTGAATCGGTTTCAATTTTGAAAAATGTTAACTTTGGTTTGATTTAGTTTTTGTTTTTTCGAAACCAAACCATTTGAACCAAACTAGTTAAACCAAATGAAAACATTTTCTCATAGTTATTGTATGAACTGGTAAAACAAATAGCGTTGCTTATGAATTGAAAAGTTAACTCATACTCGTATGTAACAGTAACCAAACAAACCAAACATATTTGAACCAAGCAATATATAGACGACAATGGAAATATCAGAGATTGAAAAAAAACATGTAGTATAGAAAATGATCCAACAAAATAGATAAAAATTAGATTTAATTCAAGCACTGTACACATTTGAGCTAAGCAAGAAATCCATAAAATTCAAGCACTTTGAAGCAACTGATTTCATTAAATATTAAATCTTACAATTTCAAGCAACTTACAACATAAAGTAGACAGAGGATGAAACCATCCTTTATAATTAACATTACAACATTATTGATTAATGCATCCATTTAATCTACTAGTTTATACGTTAACATGATAAATGAAGAATAAGGATATAAAATTATCCACGAAGAACGTACATAAGCATATGGAGCATATCATGAGAGAAGCACATTTTAATTAACAATTGCAATGATGCAACAACCGCCTGCATTCCAATCTCTGTAGTGGCAATTTGAAAATCAATAACTTAAATGGCAATTTTGAGTGATTTGTTAATAATCCAACGTTTCATTAATTAAGAACATGATGATAAGGCCATCGTTTTCCACCTTTGTCATAACAGTTAAATGCAACCTCATCTAGTAACTGAAAAGAAAAAGCATGTATGTATTTGAACATTTTGCATGATCAAAACCAAATTATAGAATAAAAGCTCTTTAACTCCTATTTAAAGAATCAAAAAAGCATTTTCAACATTAACCAAATTAGTCAAAACACCAACAGTACATATATCCAGCAATCGTACTTAAGAACAATAAAGAATATCATTTCTTGCTCTTCCATGCGTATGCACGGTCCGTAAATAAAATATAGTTTTGTTCAGAAATAGTACTGTTTGGAGCTTACTTGTCACACACTTTTTAAGAACTCTTATGTTATACATTAGAAGAATTAATGGTCGGATTGAAAAATAAGAAATAAAAGCTACTCCAACATAACCATGGAGTGTGCACTTTTATGGTTAGCATTAGCAAAGGAATAGATGAAGTACTGTACAAATTCAACTACCAAATTATAGTCGTCAGAAAGGGTATTTTATGTTTTATTATTGTAGTCAACAACACCTAAAAACTTAGTCTTACAATTAATGCATCTAAAATTCTTTGAAGGAAATTGAAAGAGTGAAGTTCTACAAATGTCATATTGGGTAAATGTCATGTTGGGTTGAGAACACAAACATAATATTTGAGGGTCTCATAGAATTAAAAGATAGCAATAATAAGGTATTTTTTATATTTTAGTATGATACACGTTTAGATACAAACCAACATCCGAAACTATTAAAAACAACATTTTGCATGCCTCATGAAGTTGGAAGTCTACATCCATACATTCCTAAAATTGACTTTTTTTTGCTAAACTTTAGAATGAGAAGCAGGGATTGAAAGAGCTTTGACTTATGCGTCTTCATAATTTGTATAGACAAAAGAATTAATTAAAGATAGCCATAGCCTCTCCATCTGCATTTAAATAAAAGAAGTAACTGCAAATTCAGAAATTCATTAACAAAAGTATGAGCCAATTTCATTTAAGTTGTTTTCTTCCAGAAAACTACCAAAGTTCATAAATTCATTAATATAATTAAAGTAAACATATTAATAAGACCGTATCATACAATCAAAAGAGTTCTTCTTTTCTTTTTGTCGATTCAACTTCTGATTGTCTAGAATAATGATAGTGAATTTGCACCTTGAGACAAACCAATACCACAAACTATCTATGATAGTATAAATTTACATTCCCAAAACTAAGAATATGATAAAAGTAACATCTTTACTAACCTTAGAATTCCTTTAATAAGCTTGTTCGCAGATCCGACTTTAATTTGTGAGTGTTGCACATGATTACGTCAAATCAATAATGTCTGCATCGTCATTTCTTTCACTATTTCATGATTATTGTTCATACCAAGGTTATCATTTAAGAAAATAAATTGTAAATTAAAATCGATAAAAAGTATAACCTTCTGATCGATGTTTTATGAAAAGATTATAGGAAGTCAATCGCCGGACCGAATCCAAAAAGGAAAGAAAAATCTTAGATAAATCCTCTTCTACTATGAATCGATCTAACATCTCCGAGCTACCATTCTAAAAATTGCTTTTGAAATCGTCCCCATCATAGGAAATTCATTGATTTGTCACTGTTCGATAGCCAAAACCTTAATAAACAATAAAATAAATATTAGCTGGACACATAATACGATCTACAGAAACACATTATTTACCCTAATTTCATGCATGACTACTATGTTATGCTTTGCAAAAGCTCCAATATCCTTCCAGGATTCTTTTCCAAAATACAAAAAAGCAACTAAATCAAAGACTACAATTCCTACATGGTCAAGTTGCCCTTTTCCGAATCTTAGTCAGTGCTATTATGCTCTTAGAATGGTATGTGAATTACGATGAATGATATGTGAAGGGCATGAACCTATGTTAAAAAAAGAACAGTAAAATCAATTGCATATGAACATACACAAATCACAATGGATAAGTAAAAACAAAGCTTTATTTTGAAACAGTATACAGAGCAAGTCCTCAAAGGAGCATAATGATATCGTTGTTGTTGCAAATTACGATGGGAATGTCAAATACATTTGCTTGAGTTTGTGCAGGATTAACAATCATATATACTTTGAAGTCAGTGCACTAATTAAATTAATTTTTTGTCAAGCGTTGTAAACTTGCAATGGTATGTTTTTCCCTTGATGTCATGTAAGTAGCCGTATAATGAAACGTCTAAAGACCGTAGAAAACCAACAAATTAATATTTCCAAATTTGAATTACATTTGTTGAAATTAGTAAAGAAAAAGATCATCACCGTGCTTGTCCTATTGTGACTTTACTCAATCGAAATAATCATTCTTCTCCACATCATTTAGTTTGCGTTTTCTTTCAAATTATAATGAGCACCTTCCCTTTTCAACTTTGACTAACGGGAAGAAGCAGATGAGAGAGGGGACTTGGCCATAAACATCTCTCTGCCTATTTTTTCTTTCTTAGATTTTACTCAAAACCGAGAATAAGTTCTTATAGGTACATGCATTTCAGTATGATGGAATACGGAAAGGGCTCCAGGAATGAAGAATAACGTTAGTTGTAATTCGATGGGTAAAATGTTGATTATATCCCCCGGTAAAATGTTGATTATATCCCCTATTATCATTTTATATGCATATTAAATTGCATTGGACTTCTCACTACTTAATAGTTATGAAAGTTTACAAATGATAAAAACAAAAGCGAAGTCGCACAGTGTTCAAATTTCTTAAAAGTCTAATGCTTCAGTGCTTGTTGTGATAAATGTATTTGTTTTGTTTGCTACTAACCATTGTCAGACTTAGCATGAAAAAAATATGGAAAGAAAGTGAATACCTAGTTTTGAGTTGGAATGGAAATCTAGCATCCCGAATGTGTAGACGTAATTGCCAGTCGCAGAACAAATCAATCCTTCATTGTCAGAGGTTCCTAAACCATAAAATCAACAGTATAATAAACCAAAAATAACTGTAAAAAACATCTAATACATGTAGCATAGATCCATATCATAACTTGAAAAGCCAAAATGTCATGTGGATAATTATTTTATTTCATTCCAAATTTCATAATAATAACATCTAACAAAGGATCTGATTATTTGGCAACTTTTAAATTGAAGAAAGTCTGGCCAAAGAAATCAAACAGTTGTGAGTATTTGTTATTTTAAACGTAAAACAATTAGAAACAAAGATGACACAAAACAAATTTACTACGACCATCAAAACCGAAAGTATAAAAAGATGAAGTGATAAAAAAAAGTAAAAATAAGGCTTCGTAGAGTGCCGTGGTTGAAATCTGGCTGTCGATGTTTGCTAAAAGATAACAGTTCGAAGAGAAATAGTGGTATGAAGTGATTAAAATTTACTGTAAATTCAATAAAGACGGGTGGATTTTATTTGGTAGCAGAAAGACAGTGGGACGTAGAAGGAGGAAGTTACGTGATGAAGGTGAAGGCGGACGTAAAGGCAGAAGATTTTACTGTTGGACAACAAAATTGTTACCAGATTTTACTTTGATGTCAGAGGTAGGTACGGAGACGTGTGAGAGAAACTGCTGGACAACGTGGGAGTGGGTGGGGAAAAAGACTGAACTGTCTCGGTGGAATGTTTTGTTTTTAACTTGAATTGAGGACAATATGGAGAGTGGATAAAAGGCTTCAGTTTGACCCGTTGACTGAAGATTTTGCCTTATAGTATAGATATTAGCAAAAACCGAAGCAAAACAAAACCCTAGTGGCTCTTTCTAATGGCGGTTCCCTAATCCATCGAATTTTCTCTTTTCAATCTCATTTCTTTTGCTTCTTCTTTTCTCTTCTACAATTATTTTATATCTTTATTATCAAGTTTAATAATATGTCTCAAGAAAAGCTAGAGGGGCAGATCGAAAGTGGTGTTGGAGTGAAGGAGAGTCTAGAAGATGGTTGGGAAATAGTGGTAGGTTGAATGTTGAAGGAAAAGGTCAATATATCTTACCCGAAAAAACCCAGTTATGCTAACACAGTTAGAAATTGTTACAGATCGGGAGGAGGGGGTGCAACGGGCATAGAGAAGAAAGTCGAGGGAGTGAAATTCACTATCTCAAATGATGCAAAGAAAAGTTTCTAATTTCGATGTAGTGCATGGTGGTATTAATGATAGTTCATCTAACCTAGAATACATAGAGCCAATGGTGACAGAGGGCAAGCAAAAAGGTGGTTTGTCCATGGAAGCACTGAAGGAAGCCGAAGGAGGATGGTGCAATTATACTATGTTTTATGTAGTTGGGCCTAGGCCATTCTACAAGGCAATTAAAGCATATACTAAGAGGATGTGAAAGATGGAAGGCAGTTTCTCAATTCAATCTAGAGACAGCAATTTCTTTGTTGCTATTTTTGAGAAAGAATTGGATTGTACCAAAATATTGGAAGAGGTCCTTGGTTTTCTGAAAATGCCTTATCATTATGAAAATTCCAAGCCCCGGTACGAAGATGGATAGAGACTAATCAACTTCAATGCCAGCATGGATTCATCTACCCGGTTTAAGCTTTAGACTTTTGGTCCTAAAGCTATTAGCGCATTTGTGAGTACGATTAGAAAGCCTATTAAAGTGGATGTTACCCAACATGAAACTAGAATTTCATTTGCTAGGGTTTTGTTGATATTAAAGCCGAGTATGGTTTTCCTAACATCTTAGAGGCTTTAGGAGAGTAGCGAGAAGTTTTGAAATAGGAAGTTATTCATGAAAATCCTCCTTTCTGATGTGATAATTATCTTTGTTTTGGAAACCATTTGAAGCACTGCCGAATGAGCAAAGTCTGGATCCCTAAGGAGAATGTAGATCTGGCCCATCCAAAAGTGCAAAGGAAGGAAGATGGGCATCCTGAAGAGAAGGGGAAGGAAGCTGTCATGAGAATATCAAACATACTGAAGGAATGGAGACCTCTTATCTAATTCAGGAGGAAAATAAGGGGAAAGGCAATACTAAATTGAACTCACCTGGGAATTTGCTTGGAGAAGTGGAAGAGGTATTCACCAGTTAAACCAAGTATGGGAGGGGCTATCTAGAGAAATAAAAGGGAAAACAGAGATAGAGTCAGAATTCTTATCAGGTAATAAAGAGGAAATAAATGAGGAAAGCAAAATATTGTTAAGTGAGACCTCAAGTATCAAGGGGATAATGAACCAGAATGCACAACCACTGTCAGAATTCCTGGAGCATAAACTAGAGGAAAGTAAGGAATTGTTAAGAGGGTCCTCAAATATACCTTTAGAGCGGGAAAATGGGCACTTCATCGAACCAACTCAAAAAAACCCTAAATCTCGACCAGAAGGAGTCATTGGGCCTATCCAAGCTTGTGCAGACTCACTAACTGCTCTCGAGAATCTTGTCTCATCATCGAATCGACCAAACTCCCTCATGCTTATTGTTGTAATTTTCTTATCCTTTAACTATAATAATGTGATGACGCAAGTTTGTCTTTATCACAAGGGTTCCATAATACTGAGAGCAATGATGCAGTGATTTTGAGGATGGAAGAGGATACACATGATCATTTAGCCATTGCACTTAGGATAATATTCAGGTTACAACTCAGCCAAAATAGGTTAACAAGTTTGAGGCTGTGTGAAAAGACCAATTAGTTAAAAAAATAATATGGAATGGGAAGATATCATGCAACATGAGAAAGATGAGAGTAAAGATGCCACAATACAAGGCCAGGAATTAAGGAGCAGCTGTAATAGGCAATTAAAATGACGGTTGCTTGTTGGAACGTCAGAGGGTTTCATAACCCCAATAGATTGATCGAAGTAAATAAATTGATTAATTTGTATTTTGTTGATTGCTTGGATATTATTGAAAATAAATTACAAGGCTTTGAAATTGAAAATCTGAGAAAGAAAATGCATGCTAGGTAGGACATTTTAAGCAACGTTTCATGTTACCATAAATGCATGATTCTAGCGATGGCAGATAGGAACATTTGGAACTATAATGTGGTTAATATGAGTGATCAGCACATTATCATAGATCATATTAACTGTAGAGGAGCAAGATTTTATGTCTCATTTATTTAAGCTCAATATTTTAGCCATTTAAGAGGTAGACTTTGGAATAATCTAGTTGAAGATTCTATTTACATCGCTAGATCTTGGATCCTTCTTTGGGGATTTTAATTGCATTAGAAAATCTTCTAAGAAGAAAAGGGGTTATGTAGTACCTTTAAGTAAGCTAACAGAACCGGATAATGTAATGTTTAGGGATAGGCTCTCAGAATTAAACATTCAAGGGTTACAAGTTTCTTGGAGGTCTGGTCCGAGCAAGAATATCCTTACTAAAATTGATAGAGTTCTAGTTAATGCGAATTGGCTTATTTAGTTTTCCAGTAAGGTTGCTAAATTTCTTCCATCTAGTGTGAGTGATTACATACCCTGAACAACCTTAAGTGAAAGCCAAGCCTTTCAAATTCATGAAGCTTTGGCCATTGTTTGACGATCACCTTACCACTTTTGCTAGGGGTTGGAAGGTCAAGGTTACTTAGCAACCCTCATTTTTGCTTATTGTACAAGCAAAAATCAGTTAAAGAAGCGCAAAATAATACGAGTGGTGGTAAGTCTAATATTCGAAAAATTGTTTAATTTTTTAGGGAAAATTTTGGAAAGTTATAGCTTGACCTAGAATCAAGTAAAGATGAAAATTTAGGTTTGGAACTATATAACATGAAGGCCAAGTTGGACACTGCCATGAAAAAGAATATTTAGATGTTATTCAAAAATCTAAATGTGATTGGCTACTTCATGGTGACAAAGACTCAGCCTTCTTTTATGCGGAATTTTCATTCAAGAGAATCATGAACAATTGGAATGGTGCAATTTCAGTGCAAGGGAAGCTCTGTAGCAACTTAGATGAATTCATGAACTTGGCCATTAAATATTTTATGAATCTTTATAACTAACAGGGTAAGTTGGACCATCTTAAAAGAACTTGCAAGAATATCATTTCTGAATAGGAATAATTTTTTTTGAATGACTAGTTTGATTTAAGTGAAATTGAACATGCTGTGTTTAGTAAAGACACAACCTCTCTTGGTCTTGATGAATGCGAAATTCTATAAACAACATTGGGATGAAATCAAATTTGACATTTCTAATGCTATTAATAGTGCGTTTCTTTCTGGTAAACTAATCAAAGAATATAACTATACTTTTATTCATTTGATCCCAAAAAGTCAAGAAGTTCAGAATATTCAACACTTTAAGCCCATTTCGTGTTGTAATATGATATATAAATTACAGGCGAAAGTTATATGCAATAGGCTGAAGCTTCTCATGGATGACCTTATATCGAAAATCCAATGTGTAGTTATTTCAAATAGGTTTATTGGTGATGATATTTTGCTAGCTCATGAAATGGTTTAGGGTTTTAAAAGGAAAATTAATGGAGGAATGTGTATAAAAGTGGACTTGCAGAAGGCCTTTGATTCAGTGAATAAATATTTCATTCTTCACATGATGAAAGAGATGCATTTCCCTACAAAATGGCTTGATATGATTAAAGAAATAATTAGTTCGACTAGTTTTTGGATTGTTGAGAAGGGAAGTCCTTGTGGTTTCTTCCATGGTACGTCTAGACTTAGACAAGGGGATACTTTGTCCCCTTTCTTGTTCATTATCACCATGGAGTTCTTCTCCCTATTAATGGAACAAAAAGCTTTGGATGGCCAACTAAATTTTATCTCGTTTCGAAAGGAAATTAATCATCTTATTTATGCCGATGATATTGTTATATTTGCTAATGCTGATGTAAGCAGTGTTGAATCCATAAAGCAAGTTTTTAAGAAAATGCCCGAGACAATGGGTTTAAAACTAAGCAATGAAAAATCAAGAACCTTTTTCCGAGGAGGGATATCATATGAAAATGCTACTGTTGTATACTTAATTCTTAATATTGGACATAGAGAGCTTCCTATTCGTTATCTAGGCATTTACCTTACCTCCATCAACTTGAAAGGCAAGGATTGCACTAGCCTAATTGATATAATAAAATAAAAAATTGAGATTGGGGAATCTAAATTACTAAGCCTTGCTGGTAGATTAGAACTGATCAAGTTCACCATATATCCTACTATACAATATTGGATGTAGAGTTTCACCCTTCCTTTCGCTACTCGCAAGAAAATTAAGCATGTTTAATTAAAATTAATTTAGAAAGGAAAACTTCTAAGATTCCATGGGAAGTGGTGTGCAATAAAAAAGAAGAAGGGGGTCTGGGGCTTCAGCTATTTTTCAACATGTAATTAGGCCATTTAGAGAGAATGAAATAGGAGAATTTTGAACAACCACTATAATTCAGATCTGGGCATTTGCAGGCAAGTGTTAGAGATTGTTAAAATTAGAATGACCAAATCTAAGCATAGATACAGAGCTAGCATTGATAATGCTTGTTTAGAATGGTTATAATAGTTTACCTAACCTTCTGAATTAGTCTCTGCTCTGGTTACTTTGGTCATGTGTGTATCTTTTCCTCTTGCCGAACTGGGGTAAGATTAACCTATTTTATTTGCAGCTTGCTTTCATTACACAAATTATATTTTTAGGATACAAAATATAAACCATCTCAAATTCGTGAACTACCTTGTTCCATAGCAAAAGTATTTAGATCTAAGCGGATCTGGATCAGTCTTCTTTCTTATCAAAGCTTAGCAAATCAGAGCTAATTCTCTTGTGTTGCTGATGGCAGTACAGTAATTTAGATTTCCAAATCTTTAATTTATAGTGAAAGAGGGGTAGTTTTGATTTTCATTTTTGAAAAAAGAGGAGAATAATTTTCTCTTCTATGACCGTCATTTTCGCATGGTTTCCAAAAAGTGGCATTGAATGAAGTTTGTTTTGGATCTAGTTGCATTGATAGATCAAATGATGTTGGATGCTTCAAATATTTGGGACGGATTTATTTCATCTCAATGTGTTTTGAGCTTTCTAGCCCGCATGTTTGTTTATGTTATTTTTTGTAAATACCTTGTACATTTTTCAATAAGATGCGTAGAGCCGTTTCGCAAACAAAATGTATACGTATATTGGTTATTAATTAGATTTTGTTCTTCAATATTACTATTTAATTAATAACTAAATTAGTGAAATGCACTTAGATTAATCGCTAACTTGGTAGTAGATGAGAATTTGAGATACCGGTGTCTGCTGTAAGCCTATATGTGATACATTTGGTTTAAATTTTGTCAATACAATGGTATATGATACATGTTGTTCTAACATAGAAAGTGAATTTTATTTTTAGAAGTGTAAATGGGTCGAATTGGACCGCACTAATGTGTGTTCTAATCCTCTCCTATAAAAGATTCGGACGGATATGGATCAGACAAGCATTAAGCCGGACATTGATTGCACGAGTAGGAAATCGGGAGGATAATGTCCAGACAATAGAAAAACACTGGATATTTTTGGATGAACATACTTTTTTACATATTTTCTTATCTTAATTTGTGTTCTAAATGAGAAATGTACGATTCTGACAACACGTCTTATTGTCTCGGATAGAGCCGGATGACGGACATTCGTATAAAATTTACTGCCCTATTTTGTTTTTTATTTTTTGTTAATTTTATATTCCAAATGTATTTGAATTGCTGCTTAGTGTAAGTTGTTCTGGATTGATGATATCTGTTTGATAGCGTTTTTTTAGTATATTGATATATGAATAGAATCTCATTTTACAAAATCGAATTTAGACCAAAATAATGTCAGAGGCAGGTCCATCATTAAGTCCCATCAGCCAATTGAAAACCCTCGCTAAAAAAGGTGATCTTTCTTTCAGCATCGCTCCACACCTCTACGCCTCCATCGCTCCATGCCTTCTCCTTCCCCTTAGTTCTCAATTATCGCTCCGTGCCTCACCTATAGTCGTGCCAAGCCTCCGTTTCATGTCTTCACCTATTGCTGGCATGTCACTGCTTTGGATTTTTCTTGTTATTGATTGTTTGTTTTGATCCAAAATCTTCACCAATTGTGAGCTCCAAGCCTAATTGGCGAAGAGCATCCAATTGTGAATTGCTGTGGGCCTATTTAAGGGAAATTGGATGAATTTTAGGACTTGTAGGAAAACTATTTTCGTAGGAGCGGATGCTAGGTTGTGGTGGTGTTGGGTAAATGTTATTTACCCAAATAAGAATAATAATTGAATCAAGGCAATGTAATTTTGCTAATCGCACTCACAAGAAGTTCCAATGGTAGGCGTGCTGTTGGTATGGATGCCTAGTGGAGTGGGTCTGGCATAACGGGAGGTCTTAGTATTTAAAAATTCTCGACGCACGTGAGACAATTAGAGAGGAGGACCCAGATCAGGCAATAAAAGGTCAATGCTACAGTCTAATGTAGTATGAGGGAACGTCCGCAGTAGGCTAGTGGCAGTGGAAGTTTATGTTCATAGTAGCCTAGTTGCGGTGTTATTCATTGTCAGTAGCCAGGAGGGTGGTGTCTTTTACATTGAGTAGCTCTAGGAATGGTTGCCGATCATTCGATTTGAAATTGGATACTTAGTTCGATCCATTGAGTTAGACTACACAGTCAGTGTAGGAATGTGATAGATAAGAATCATTAGGTAAAAGACTTTAGGAATTCATGGACACTTGTATCATACCCTATGTCATTTCAATAGTATTAAAATAACTGCATATGATCATCATTTTAAATTTGTACTCGTTCATCAGACTTTTGTCTTGCCCATTCCTTTTCCATCTTTTTCCTATCTAGGTGGGTATGCCAGTAGGTGATTTTCCTATTCAGATACTTGGAGAGAGTCGTGCTTTTCTTGGAGTCTGCTTTTATAACATCTTCTCTTCATGTATCATTTTATCATAACAGTACAGTTATTCTCTTGTATCAGACTATGAGGGATATTTTGCTATATGCTCTTATTTGGATCATGTACTGATATTTTTCTTATACTATGATTTGATATTTTCTAAGACTGGTATTTCCTGTGATATTTACATGTCTTATTTCTATCACTGTACTATGTATTTGATTGTTAGTTTATCTTTCTACTGTGACACATATTTGTTAGTTAGTTTATCTTAGATCATATCAGTTTTGCATTAGGCTTTGTGATGTGAAATGTTAAAGACCCCGATGATCCTCATTTCTCAACATGGTGCGAGTCCGAAAGTCACATTACGCTTTGGATTGGCATGTCGGGAGGTGCGGGTTGTCACATTAACTTATGAATGAAGTCATCTAGTTAAGCTCTGCTCATTGGTACCCTTAGTTGGTCGGCTCATCTACTGGATCGTCATCAGTGGATGCGGTGGTAGCTCAAACCAAGGTGTTTATTATATTGACATTTCCTTCTATTTCTCTCCATCTATTCGATAATATGTTTACTTCTTCCAACTTCTTCTCTTACGTGTTCAACAAATTAGCCAAGAGCATAACATCACTACCATGCTTTTGCTTGTGGTTTTGACGTGGACAGTTTTTGGTAGTCGTCATAATGGATTAGTCACGATTGGATGCTCAATCTATTAGAAAGCTACATGGGCTTTGTGCGTTTGCTAGGATAAGTTGGGTTTAAGGGCTTTCTAGGCTTTTATTAGATTATGTTTACTCAATTTTTTTGTAAGTAAACCCCCCATCGGGATATATTATCGTTAACTTTGTTTATTTTGGAATTATCTTTAAGAACACAATACAAAAAATAAGGAAAAAACAAAATTCATGTGAGTACAATGCAGTAGCTTCGAAGTACAAACAAATTACTTAGATTTCAATAAAAGCTCCTTGTATTTAACCAAAATTTCTTTTTTCTACGTATTAGGAATGTTTATATTTGGAGTTAGGGAGCTTTGGTTGGAGAAAACCTGTTGAAATATCCATTGAAGTTATCTGTGAGCATAGAAATCTAGATCTGAAAAAGCAAGAGCAGAACCAAGTCAAAATAAACTATTGTTTAAAGTAAAGACGGAGAGACTTGGTAAGTGGGGTCGGCTATAGGGTTAGTACAATTGGTGCGGGCCGAACAGAGTTAGTTATGTACCCAAGCTAGCTCCTTGTAACCGGGTTTGCTCATATTTCCTTTGTTTTTTTTCATGCATCATCTTTTCATACCTCTTCGCCTCTTTTATTAGTACCTTTTTATGTTACTTCACATCCATTTTCAATGCTTATTCATTGTTTTTTTATGGTAAACAATTAGATGAAATTTTATTTGCAATACTTGTCCTTCAAAGTGTACTTTTGTCCATACATACTGCATTTTTTAGGAATAAGAAGTGAAACAAGCAATGATTCAACTTGTCCATCTAATAATTTCTTCCTAGTGATATCGTGATGTTTATAGCATGAACCACTATGACTTTTTTGAACTTTTAGTTGCGACTCTCCGTCTCTTTTAAATTATGACGATGTCGAAGTGTATATTCTCATTATTATAAGGATGTGAGTTATTGTTTCATACAATTGATCAGCAACATGAGATAAACGCAAGTTGGATAGTTGTTCAAGTGGTTGAGAACTCAAAAACAGGATGGTTCAACAAGGCTTGGGTCAGTAATTATTAGGCTCAGTTATAGCAACTGACCCAATTTATGGGCTACAAAAGTCCAGCAAGGTTAGCTACATATTCTCTTCATTTTTATTTCTTTGTTCCTTTTTAAACTTATTGAAATGAACCCTAAATTTGAGAAAATCATATCGATTTCCCTCAAATGTCCATACTTTGGATTTATAATAGGATATTGATTCTTTATCAAACCTCGTGTAATTTTTACTTTCAGTTCATGGATTTGAAGCAAATTCAAACCCTAGCAAACCAAGGGTTCTTGAATAGACGTTGAATTCTTGCATAGTTGGTTTCAAATATGTTTGAATTAGGTTGTTTTCTTGCATTTAAATACAAGTCTAACACCAGTTTTATCTAATTTTCTCAAATTCAATCCCAAGACAAGCTAACTTGGGGTATTTGAGCCCGGGTTTGAATGCCATCATAATTTGGAGGACTTGGTAATTGATTCAGATCATTTATATAACGACTTGCCTTTTCGATTTCTAAATATCGACATCAATACATCCATGGTATTTGCATACTGAGCACCCAAGTATCGAAAAGACGTACTGTTAGGGAGAACACAAAAAGAAAAAGAAAAAGAACAAGAAAGAAAGAGCACAATATCATAATCTCACAGCGGAGCAATAATATATAACATCAAACGATAGTACAAAGTGATACTTTAAGATACATAGTATTTTAGAGTTATAATCCTCTATACTATCATCAGTCTGGACAGTTATGACAACCTATCCTTATAAATGATGATATATAAATAATAGTAATGCAATGAAAATAAAAATCAATAGTAGACGAATGGAAGCGTCCAACTCATCTCCTGAAGCTCCAAAAAATGTTAACGAAAATCTGTCTTTCTCATACTATTTGCAAGATCACCATTGGAATTAAGGGAAAGATTAAAAATGATGAGTCATACATAAGTCTGGTATGAGAAACTCAGAAAACATCTTAGATATGACCGTACCCTTATGACCATTTGAATCATCGTAATGGTTTTCCTCCTAGAGGAACCAAAACCATCTAATAGGTAAATAAGGCGATATAATAGATGGTATCTAGGGTGTATAATATAAATCAAAAAATATTTGTGCTGCTTGCATCTCACAACACGACAATATTAGAAGTACAACTAAAACCGCTAAGGCACTATCGCATATGGATTTCTGTTGGAGGTCTCATTAGTACATCGAGGCCGAACTCCATGACAGGGATTAGAAGCTACATTATGAGCGTCGTATGTCTCTAGCTAAAATATACCATAAGGTAAACACAACAAGCCTACTCCCAAACACATGATGCCAAGTATCATCAACTCCTGCAAGTAACATCAATAAGCATCTTTAAGTATGAGTTGATATAACCTTAGTTTAGCTAAATCCTTTGATTGTGCAACCTACTCCGTCTTTTGTCATTTCCGGCGAAGTCACGTTCAACATCTCAACACATGAGTGTTCGTCTCTTGAACAAATCATGAATCTCTCCATATATTCCAACATCTCGAATAATTCACGAACCTCTCTGTGGATTTCAATAAAAGTCATCTGACGAATGCTAATGCTGACCCCTACCTTGGGCTCTAAGTAGTTAATATCGGTACCATATTTGTATCGGTCAAGTGCCGACATAAGATATTTTAAAATATCATGATAATATCGGATAATATATGTGACGACCCAACTTCCAAACTCCAGGAAGTCACATCGCTAATAAGAAAAGAAAGGGATAGAAAAGAGAAAGAAAGAGAAGAAGAAGAAACAACACATCAGAATCTAAACAGCGGAACGAATCAATTATATTAATAACATAAAATATTATATAGTTTACAATCACTATCAGAGTACACAGATAATACAACACATACTAGACAGTTATAAACACCTGTCTAGTATTTACAACATAATACAACTCAGAGACAACACAGAACACACAGCGGAATACTAATATCTAACGCAGAAGCCTCCTGCTCCATTGCTCCTCCAATATTCGTCAAAGCAAACCTGAATCCCTTGGCTACTCGTAAAAATTTGAGTACTCAAGAGTTTATGAAAACAAATGATAAACTCCGGGTCAGACATGGGTCTGGTGTGAGTAACAGGTTAAAGTTGCTTAACTTTCAAAAACCTTTTGAAAAGAAATGTATCACGTAAGACTTCCCACACATAAACATGGAAAAGTTTTTACCTTACGCTAACCAAAACATTTGATAGGAAATCCAGTGATATTATAATAGTGTCTAGGATTTTCAAGTAAAATACAGAAATAGCTGGAATGCTTACATCTCACGTTCCAACATAGTTGGGCACAACTAATACGTATGACACTTATTAGATTTTGGATTCCATCAATGGCAGGGCTACTGGGGTACCGCCCGTCACAGTATATGGCCTAGATCAACGTACCGAGGAGTACTCCCACTCCCCTGCAACACAAGGCCGGACCCATTCCTTACTGAATAGTTCCGAACAAGACAACCCCGCAGTTGGTGCGCAATTCTAACTGCCCACTAAGCCGAATAAAAGGGAGCTCTAGACAGGGATCAATCTTGCTCTCCAGTGGGTGCTACCCACGAAGCCTTGCTGCACCTCCTCTGTTTTAGTCATTCCCGGTTGATGAGGCTTGAGGCTACGATTACCTTTAGAGGACACATTATCTTAGAATGCTCATCGTCTACTTGACGATGTTCTGAAAGCATTCAATCCATACAAGTTCGTTCCGGGTTCGAACGAAACCGAAGGCATTATCTCGTTACACTCGTTTTGGAATCACCCTCAGAGTTAACGACAATAACCCTTGCACTCTGAATCTCCATCTCGAATCTATAAGTACTGTTCCGTCAAACTCATTACGGAATCACCCATAGAGTTATACTGACGTATAGTTCTTACACCTCGAGTCTTCACTCTTCACAAAGATTCACGACCTATCGTTAATTTGGATCAATGTGGTTTACGGATATCCAAATATGGAAACCCGATCCCGGTCTCATCGAAATCCAAACCGTGTCTTTTAGGTCCAAGTTGTTTTAAAGTTTAAAACAAATTCAATTATATTATCTATATACACACAGATAGATAATTCATAGATTCACAACAGATAATTGTCATTATCATAACAATAGATAATCCATATTATTACTATCAAAAGATAATCCATATCATAATGCAACCAATGCATCCACATCAATCAACAATACTAATTTCGTAGTTGAGATTTTCCAAACCATTCAAGGCAACCAATAACAACCATTCATAAGCAATGATATATAATTATACTATCTATAATTAATTTAAAATGAATTAAATTAATTATATCATCTCTAATTAATTTAAATTGAATTAAATTAAATACTTAGACAATATAAATCTTGCTTACATTAATTAATTACAAATTAATTCATTAATTGATTAACCTCTACTTTAACATCTTGATTAATCAATCCTGATCAATTATACTTCAATTAATTTCACAAAATTAATTACTCTAAACCAAATACAGCAATTAACCTTTAATTACTTCATTGATTAATTAACTATAATGAATTACATTTAACCTTAATTAATTACAATTAATTAATTATCCTTAATTACTTATTAATGATTAATTAATATTAATCAATCAATCTTAATTACATCGTTAATTATATTAATTAATGATTCTTAATTATATTTAATTAATTACTCTATTAAATTAATTACTATTAGTAATTAATCTCACTTAATACATAATTATTAATCACCTTTGATTAATCTCATTCTGTAATTAACTACCCTTAATTACATATCCAATTAATTATTCCTTAATTAATTTCTTTAATTAATCACTTGATTAATTATACAAAATAATTTAATCCAAATTATTTTCACAATCCCAATGTCATCTATTAATTACATTCAGTAATTATCTTTAATTACTTAACTAGGTAATTTCACTACATTAATTACATCAGGTAATTATTATCAAATCTCATTTTTAAAATTAATTAAACTTAATTAATTAATTTAAACCAAACTCAATAACTTCATTAATTGCATTAAGTAATTAATGTCTTAATTACTTTTATTTAAGTAATTAAACTTAAATAAATTTTACAATTTATTATCATTAATTAATTAATTTAATTAATTATTGAAAATTAATCATATTAATTAATTACTAAATAAACTTTAGTTAATGACCATCATTAACTATTATTCATTCTTTAATTACTTTCTTAATTAACTCTAATTTGAATTAATCCAAACTATTAATTATAAATTAAATAAATAAGTTACTTCTTAATTATCTTATCTATTTAATTATTTTAATATCTCAATAATTCCAAGAAAATCCATTCTTTATTTATAATTTTATAAATATTAAAGTGTACTTAGAATATTTCATTTAAAATTTTAAATTCAAATTTTCTTTTTGAATCTAGAATTCAAAATGATATTAAGAATTAACCAATTTAAATTTCATTTATTATTCTTTAAAATAAATGTATATACATTATTACCTAAAATTAAAACTTATATAAGATGAGCCTTAATCAATTTGCTAAATTTCATTTAATATTAAGTTTAAATTACATTACCCTTTAAATTTTAAATTCAAGTTAAAAATCACTTAACTTTCTTTATAAACTTTTTATCAAGACTTCATTCATAAAGAAAATCAAATTTAAATATTTGATTGGAAACAATTTATTTCTAATAAATAAATTTATATTTGAACCTGTTTGAAAACATTCAAATTCAAAAATTTATTCAAATATTCAGATTTAAATTCAATACATTTGAACAATTCCTTATTTAAATCATTTGAATTAAAGCTTGAATTAAACTTTTTGAATTAAACCTTGATTTCAAAATCCTTTGTTTTAAAAATATAAATTATTTTTAAAACCTGAAAATTCAAAAAAAACTCAAACTGCTGTTTTGAATCATGATTCAGATTCAAAATAAAATTTAATTTTACTGAAAACTGTAGGTTTTATATTTTATTTTTCAAACTGAAAACTACTTTTAAAAAAAAATTAAAAAAAACTTGTAGGATTCAAAATCATTTGAAACTATAACACAACTAGATTTAAAAATGATTCAGATTTTAAAAACTTACTTCCATTTAAAATTCAGTGTTTAAATTTTATTTTAAAACTTAAACAGAAGAACAGGTTACTGCTAAAACCTACACCCAAACTAAACTCCACCCTGCCCACATCTGCTTCGAGTCTTCAGACTCTTACCTTCGAGCAAAACACAAGAATACCCGAGTTCTACTTCGGGTTCTAAAATACCATTTTACCCAGAAAACAACAGGCTAACCAAAAATTGCACGGTGCACGTGCACCGTGCCTCTGGCCATCAAACTCCTTCTCTGGTGACCTCCAACCATCAACGACCATCCCCTAAGTCCAATGCTATAATCACCTCGCACCTATTCAATTCGAATCTTGAATTCGAGTTGTATTTCCAAACCTGGAAACAGAAGAGAACAAAACTTCACCAAACCTGTCAAATCTTCATCCTCCACCTTCAGACCACCGGCATGCCTACGATTCCGGCTATAAGTCCATCCACCAACCTACTATCATCCCCCAAAAATTCAAACAACTCGATCGCTTCTACAAGAAACACTGACTAAATCAAACTACTAACTTAAACTAGGGCTTCAGACAAGAAAAGCCACACCGCTGAAACCACGATGAAGTTCATCGCCATCCAGGATTTTTACAAGCTTCACTGGTCACCCCTCCCTCTACTAGAAGAATCCCGACCCTCTCAACCCCATCGATCACCAGAAACCACTACATTTCCCTTTTCTGTTCAACAGAAAACTGCGCCCTAAGCTCTTAAATAAAAATCCTAATATTTGTTCTAAAAATCATATTTTGATCTTAATATTTAATTCATAATACTGAATTTACAAATTATTCAGTTTGAATTTTCACATATTTTAACTTGATTAATCAAACTCTGGTTTACAGACATGTTTACAAGTTATTCTAACTTAACTAAAATTTCAAACTAAAGCTCATCATAACAAATAAGGTTGATTTTTATCTAAGTTGAATCAGAGGCACAAATCTATAGATTTTGATTTTAAAAATAAAATAAAATAAAAACTGAACATATGATCTATATAATAACAGAGAGTATCCAGTAGAAATCACAAACACACTATAGTCACTGCATGTTGCATTCAAATATGCATTCAACAACATTTGATCACAGAGATTTAAATCAAGCAACTTATTTATATTTTAATCTTTCAGGAAACAAAAATGTTACTCACCTTAATTGGATTGGCAGAGCAGTTGAATTTGAAAAAGACCAGTGCTTCAAACCTGGAAATATGCAGTTCTTCTATTTTTGATTAAAACTTAAGTGCGTTTAAAACAGAGTTGTTGAAGCTTTGAGACTTGACTTTTTTAAAAAGAAACTACATGCATTTTGTCTTGCATCAGGCATGCAGTTGTTTGCTTGAGAGCAGATCTCAGATTTTTGAAAAGAAAAAAAAAATTGCAGGCAGGCTTCAGATTTTGAGGTGGTGACATATTTGCTTTTAAACTTGAAGATGTGGAGGCTTTTGAAGATGATTTTGTTTTGGAAAGTGTTTAACAGATTTTTTTTCTTTTTTTACAGATTTAGATTTGAAAGAGGATTTTTTAGATTTATTTTGCAATTTGGTTTGAAGATTTATGTTAGGCTTTCATTTAGAAAGAGAAAGAAAGGAAGAAAGAGATTTGGTTATATAAACTGAAATTAAACTTTATTAAACAAATAAATAAAAGAAAACCAATTCAAATGACACTTGTCTTCCATTCTACTTAATCTTTTAACACTTGTTATTAAGTGAATTTAAAAGCTAACACTTGTCTTTTTAAGAGTTATCATTCACTAAATGTTAATTAGTATTTTGTTAGATGTTAATATAGGATAAATGTAAGCTTGTATTAATTAATTAGTCAATCATGTATTTATTTACATGTACATAAATTTTAAAATGAATAAATATTAAACTTATACAAACGATTCAAAATCAAAATAAATTAAAAACAATTATACTTTAGATTTAAAACTTTGAATTCATGTTCAAATTGAATTTTTGAAATCCAGTTTATTTTACAAATACAACTACAAATTTGAATTTTGGAAACAATTATTTTTATTAAAAATTTATTTGTTAAAACAATGCATTATTATATTTTTAAAAATAACAATATCTAATAACCATAAATAACTATTAAAAGAAATTATTTTTTATTAATAAATTATTTATTTTATCACATTATATTTAAAAGAAACTTAAAATAACCTCATTGTTATTTATTTAAATTTTAAACTTGATTTAAACATATTTTAAATCATTACAATATTTATCTTAGGTATTTAAAACCATATTTATTTACGAAATAACCTTTTAAAAGTTTAACTATTAAAAAAAATCATAATTTACAATTTTCTAAAGATACATATTTTATAGAAAACAAGATTTATTTATTAATCAAATTAAAACAAGATCTATATACAATATATACAATATTCTATATATATTATAAATAGAAAACAATTATTAGATTTAAAAAGATAAAATCTATCAATTACTATTTATTTTATTGAATTATTAAATTAATTCAAATCTTATAACAAATATTATCAAATCAATTTAATTTTTATTTCAGATTATTAAATTGATATTGCTTTCAAATTCCGGGTCATCATATTCCTCCCCCCTTAAAAGAATTTCGTCCCCGAAATTTAAAACAAAGGTAATTTAATAATCTATTTAAAGATTTAAATTTTAAAACACAAGCATATACCAATGATATGCTAACAACCATAGCAATCAATTCATCCAATCAAACAAATCTAATTATCCAGAAAAATTCTGGATAAAACTTTCACGAGTTTCCCCGGTATAAAAATATCGGGATACTTGCTCTATATATTCCAAACAATCAATACTATTAAACTATAGAGCTCCTATTCATCTATATCTACAAAACTAGACAGCATATCAGACTTCAGACGAGTTTGATTCAACAACTAAACTCCATAACTGCTGGTTCTAAAACCAGAGATAGACCATACACGTACTCCCTCAGAGATATGTGAAACTCATCGAATTCCAGTTATCCAAACTGACAATTCAATTCTGAAAACCAAATACCAATCCAACCAAAACACAGATAAAAGATCCAAACATCACCGAGCTAGCTTTTCTAATCTTACCAAAACTTATAGCTCCTGAATCAGAGAAAACTCCAACAACAACGAAGTCTCCAACTTCGAATTCCAAATTCCTCCTTTCCTTATCTATAAAAGCCTTTAGACAAATCCTAGGCTGCCAACATCCAAACTGATCAGCTTAACCCTTGCTGATTCCTCTAGAACAATCAGAACCAAAAACAACCCAACACAATGATCTCCTCAAGATCAATCCAAACCAAAACACAATTCTATTCCATAAATAGCAGAAGACTACAAACTCCTAATCCGAAAAAGAAAATCAGAAACACCTCCAAACAGCTTCCGCTGCACCACTCTGATCCAAAGTTGATAAGAAAATGCTGACGAAGAACACAAGCACCAACTGGACATCACCTTCCAGAAATATGGTTCTACAGATCCATAATGAAAACTCAGAAATTCCTTCAAAACGAGTTGCTACATTAAACTCCATCTCTAGGAATCATTCCCCAACTAAACAGAACTACCAGTTCACACCTGGAATTCTAGTTGATAAGAAAACTCAATCTCCAGACGTTGACAAACCTTTGTCTTTTCCAGAAAACCTCCAGAAAATCTCCAACCATCTAAAAGAACACTCAAACAATCGCAAGTCACTTTTGCGATCAACCCAGATAAATTTCCAAATAAAACTGTTCTCTCTTTACCAAACAGAACAGCTTACATTGGTCTAGTCAATTCATTGAAGAGACAGATTTACTCATTAGCTTCTGAACTCCCTTTTCAGAAGAACTTCTCAGCTAAGACCTCCCTGTCATCTCGCAGAACATTCCGAGCTGCACTGCTGACACCCAAGACCAAAACTTCCTAATCCAAAGTTCTTTGAGAAACTCGGACTTCAAAGCAAACAGAAAACATCACAACATCCTACTGAATCCAGCTACGACTTCGGGACAGTCTCACTTCCCAAACTTGTTCCAAAGAAAACATCTTCGGAAACAATCCATAGTCACTGCATCTCGTTACGCAGTTACAACTTCCTGAGGTATCAAAATACCATCACTTGCTCCAGCTCAACTGACAGAGCCAAACTCTACTCACCAAACTCTACATTTCAAAGATGTCTCCAATCCTTAACAGGTTTCCTTCAGAGATCGATGAAATACTTCAACACAACAAAACTTATTCGAGACGGTATTAGGTCTACAATCTCGACAGATAAACTTCCAACCTCAAACAACATACTCCAACCAATGGTAGTAATCGTGTTACAAACACTACTACCTCATCTACCTTTATAGCCTATATTGGAAAACCTGAATAGGTAACCCAACAAATAGGTAGATATATATATATATATATACATACATACATATATATATATATATATATATATATATATAATTACAAATACGCTCTCTCAAGAAAGACACCACTCTAGAGCTTAGGTATTCACTCAACCTAATGCTCTGATACCACCTGTAACGACCCAACTTCCAAACTCCAGGAAGTCACATCGCTAATAAGAAAAGAAAGGGATAGAAAAGAGAAAGAAAGAGAAGAAGAAGAAACAACACATCAGAATCTAAACAGCGGAACGAATAAATTATGTTAATAACATAAAATATTATATAGTATACAATCACTATCAGAGTACACAGATAATACAACACATACTCGACAGTTATAAACACCTGTCTAGTATTTACAACATAATATAACTCAGAGACAACACAGAACACACAGCGGAATACTAATATCTAACGCAGAAGCCTCCTGCTCCATTGCTCCTCCAATATTCGTCAAAGCAAACCTGAATCCCTTGCCTACTCGTAAAAATTTGAGTACCCAAGAGTTTATGAAAACAAAGGATAAACTCCGAGTCAGACATGGGTCTGGTGTGAGTAACAGGTTAAAGTTGCTTAACTTTCAGAAACCTTTTGAAAAGAAAGGTATCACGTAAGACTTCCCACACATAAACATGGAAAAGTTTTTACCTTACGCTAACCAAAACATTTGATAGGAAATCCAGTGATATTATAATAGTGTCTAGGGTTTTCAAGTAAAATACAGAAATAGCTGGAATGCTTACATCTCACGTTCCAACATAGTTGGGCACAACTAATACGTACGGCACTTATTAGATTTTGGATTCCATCAATGGCAGGGCTACTGGGGTACCGCCCATCGCAGTACGTGGCCTAGATCAACATACCGAGGAGTACTCCCACTCCCTTGCAACACAAGGCCAGACCCATTCCTTACTGAATAGTTTCGAACAAGACAACCCCGCAGTTGGTGCGTAATTCCATCTGCACACTAAGCCGAATAAAAAGGGACCTCTAGACAGGGATCAATCTTGCTCTCCAGTGGGTGCTACCCACGAAGCCTTGCTGCACCTCCCCTGTTTTAGCCATTCCCGGTTGATGAGGCTTGAGGCTACGATTACCTTTAGAGGACACATTATCTTAGAATGCTCATCGTCTACCTGACGATGTTCTGAAAGCATTCAATCCATACAAGTTCGTTCCGGGTTCGAATGAAACCGAAGGCATTATCTCGTTACACTCATTTTGGAATCACCCTCAGAGTTAACGACAATAACCCTTGCACTCTGAATCTCCATCTCGAATCTATAAGTACTATTCTGTCAAACTCATTACGGAATCACCCATAGAGTTATACTGACGTATAGTTCTTACACCTCGAGTCTTCAATCTTCACAAAAGATTCACGACCTATCGTTAATTTGGATCGATGTGGTTTTCGGACATCCAAATATGGAAACCCGATCCCTGTCTCATCGAAATCCAAAGCGTGTCTTTTAGGTCCAAGTTGTTTTAAAGTTTAAAACAAATTCAATTATATTATCTATATACACACAGATAGATAATTCATAGATTCACAACAGATAATTGTCAGTATCATAACAATAGATAATCCATATTATTACTATCAAAAGATAATCCATATCATAATGCAACCAATGCATCCACATCAATCAACAATACTAATTTCGTAGTTGAGATTTTCCAAACCATTCAAGTCAACCAATAACAACCATTCATAAGCAATGATATATAATTATACTATCTATAATTAATTTAAAATGAATTAAATTAATTATATCATCTCTAATTAATTTAAATTGAATTAAATTAATTACTTACACAATATAAATCTTGCTTACATTAATTACAAATTAATTAATTAATTGATTAACCTCTACTTTAACATCTTAATTAATCAATCCTGATTAATTATACTTCAATTAATTTCACAAAATTAATTACTCTAAACCAAATACAGTAATTAAACTTTAATTACTTCATTAATTAATTAACTATAATGAATTACATTTAACCTTAATTAATTACAATTATTTAATTATCCTTAATTACTTATTAATGATTAATTAATATTAATTAATCAATCTTAGTGTAACGACCCGTATTTTACGTGTCGATAGATCGTAGAATTTATAGGTCGTTAGTGTTGTTTATGTTGTCTCTAGCCTGAGTCGTATAGAAAGTTAATTCGTGTGTTAAGTATTGAGTCGTTAACGAGTCAACAGGTTAAGGGTTAGACCGACTCATAGCGGTTAACGAGTTACGACTCAAGGCTGGGACGAGTTAGTAGATGTGACCGGGTTAAGCTCTTCAGGCTTAGATGACTTAAGGTGGTAGGCGAGTTAGTGGTGTTGCCGACTTAGTGCTTGACCGAGTTAAGATAGCATGCGACTCAGTAGGTCGTCGACTCATGGGTTGGTGAGTTAGTGGGAGTTTTTAAGTTGTAGACGACTCAAGGGAACCAACGGGTTAATGAGTTACGACTTAAGGTAATAAGTTGAGTCGTTGAGTCGTCTCCTGTGTGTTGAGTCGGCTATAGTATAAGTCGTTGAGACCCTGTGTTAGGGTTAGGTCGTGAATCGCTTGTAGGCTGAGTCGTGTTAAGTCGCGTAAGCGACTTAGAGATAGGGTTACCGTGTCAGTAGGTCGCGCGTGTGCGTTTGAGTTAGGCCGTGTGGGTTAAGTCGCGAACGACTTAAGTGATGAGTCGGTGACGACTCATGGTTGGGTCGGCGACGACTTATGGATGGACGACTCAGAGAGGTTTCAGCCTATAAATAGAGGGGTTTGGCTCACTTTTTGGCACCGGATTTCGAAGCGACGAAGTGCTGCCATTTTGAGAGCTCGACTACAACATTTCTTCATCTCCTTTTCTCCATTCCAATCTAGTTCTAACATCCATCCAAGATCGAAGATCGAGATTGAAGATCCAAGAGCCAAAGTTGAAGATCTTCATCCAACGAAGCTAGATTTCATCGTTTCAAGTGGGATTTCGACGAATCAAGCTTGAATCTTCGTTGTCCAGATCTGAAGTTGGTAGTTTTTGAAGTGTTTGGGTGATTCGGTGAGTGGTGGTTATCTCTCACGCGGACCCAAAGGAGTATATTGGATTGGTGGTTTGTTGGAGTGTTGTAGATAGTTATGTATTTTCCTTAGATCCAAGTGTAGATCCATTACTTATGAAGATGTTTACTTATGCAAGTTCATTCATCAAGTTGTAGGGACAAAACCCATGATTTATATTTGTTAGATCCATGCTAAAAACCCACGATTCATGTATGATAGACCTATTCTCATATATTTACGGAATTGCCATTTTTAGTTATAAATGCCTACTTAGATCTTGATTGACTACTTTTGTTTGGATTAATGTTTGCCTTGTTTGATTGTTGTGAATAAGTTATCTAGTTGATAGATTTGGACAAGTATGGTCAAAGATGATTCAAAAGCTATGGAAGAGGCTCTTGAATGGTGAAAGTTGCTTAAGGCATATGTAGTGGATGTTGAAGCTCATACGTATGGATTGGATGATGTTGAGATGGAATTGTGCCATGACGCGATGAGGCAAACCATGATGTTAAGATGAGCCTTTGCTATGATGAAGATGAGGCGAGGCATGATGTGATGTAACCTTGGTATAATCGAGAAGGATTACTCCAAGCATGTTGATAACTTGAAGGGTAGTTCGAGTTGATTGATAATGGATGGCTCAAGAGGTAGTTTGGGCTAGGTTGAGAATAGTCGTCAAGGAGGATGACTAGAAGGCTTGGATTTCATCGTTGTTGAAGGTTCTAGAAGACTCAAAGCAAGAGTACAAGGGTTGCCCTAAAGACTACAGGTAGGTGGTCCGGACACCCTAAA
The DNA here is from genome assembly GCA_030765085.1 of Allium cepa. Classification (NCBI taxonomy): domain Eukaryota; kingdom Viridiplantae; phylum Streptophyta; class Magnoliopsida; order Asparagales; family Amaryllidaceae; genus Allium; species Allium cepa. The sequence goes on along the minus strand of CM060941.1, from coordinate 950,144,189 downwards.
GACTACAGGTAGGTGGTCGAGTACTCTAGGTAGTTGCGGAAATTCCTAGGCATGGGTCATAATGACGTGTGGAGTTATGTCTAGAACCGGGGTTACCATTAGCCCTTGATAGATGGCTCAGGAAGGAGTCGGTCATTCAATTAACAGTGATTTCGAAGCAATGTTAAAAGTGATAGCCAGAGTCATGGATGTTTGATTGTACCATCATTCGGCCTCAAGAGCGGTGTTTTCTGGGTGCTTATCTGATCTTGGTTTAGGCCTTGGGGGTTTGTATTTGGAAAACATCGATCTTGACTCGAGTGATTATTGCTTTACCTCAATTGTCTGCTATGTTATGTTTGCTTTTCTTTAGTATGAGTCTGGGGGCTATCACTGTAGAAAGAGGTGGAGTGGGATGGTTTGGTTCCTATTCCTTTATCCTTTATGCTCTTTTGGTATGTTTGATAGTTGATTTACTGCTCACTAAGACTTTGTCTGACTCAAGGTTTTATGTCTCCTCTTAATACCTTGGGCTGTTCATCCATGTTGGGATGGGCAGACTAGGTAGCAGGTGACAGGTGCTGTTGTTGGAGATCTATGCTGATGACGACGAAGACGAGCAGGAGGCTTTTGCATATTATTTTCATATTATGTACTGGGTGTTCCGCTGCTGTATTTGTTTGAGTGTTATGTAGTGAGGCTTTGATGTATGGATGATTCATATGTTTGTATAAAACTTCTGTGATGCTTATATGATGATGTTCTGTTCTATGGAGCCTCACTATATTATATTTCTCTATTATATTTTATCCATGCGCTGTGAGTTATGCGATAGGTTCCGCGATGTTTATTCTACCCTTGACGGTCACCCATGGCTGCCTGGCACGCCTTTCAGCGCATTATTTCCTTATTTTGGGTGCGGGAGTCATGTGCGGTCGTCACATTTGGTATCAGAGCCAGGTTAATCGATTTTAGCCAACGCTCGCTGACGTAACTACGTATGAGAGACGTAATTGTATTTTGATGAATGATTACTATATATAATATAGTAGTTTAGAAGGATTTGAACTCCTTATGCAGTCGTCTCTCAAGGTGTTCTAAGTCATTCCTTTTTGCAGATATTAAGGATGAGTCGAAGAGGGAGACCAGCTGCTAGGGAAGGCCGTGCTGCTAGGGAAGCTGTTGATTATGCTCCTATGTTTGAGGCCATGATGACTTCGATCATGAGAAGGATACCAGCCTCGGGGCCATCAGTAGATGTTGGAGTTCAAGTTCAAGCTCCAAGACCGGTTGATTTTGCTAAGCTTTGTAAGGACTATACTTCTCTTGGAGGAAAGGTTTTCTTGGGGACGGAATCGACCATTGAGGTGCAGAGATGGATTGATGCATGTCAAAGGATTTTTGGTGACTTGGGAATTGAGGATGCGACTAAGAGGAAGCTTGCATCAAGGCAACTTCAAGGGAGAGCTTCAGATTGGTGGAATTCTATCACCATTGATACTCCGGAGGAGGAGATTACTTGGGAGCAATTCCAAGCTAGATTTGAAGCTAAGTTTATCTCTACGGCTCAGAAATCTGTCTTGTTTAAAAAGTTTGTGGAGCTCAAGCAAGGTGGAAGACCAGTTCTTGAGTATGTTTCTGAGTTTGAAGCTTTGTCCAAGTATGCCAGATCGTATATTGATTCTCCCTATCAGAAGAATGAGAAGTTTGTGACAGGCTTGGACACTTATCTTGGGAGACAGTTGGTGGATCATTTGGACGATCCGTTTGAGAAGCTTGTGGAGAAAGCTCTCAGGCATGAGAGTTTGTTTCCTAAGGAAGGATCTGTTGTTGCTGTAACCAAGGAAGGGTCTAGGCCACAGCAGGGTGGAAACAAGAAGAGGAAGCAGCAGCAACAGAAGGGTAAGGATGGCCAGAAGAAGCCGAAGGGTGAAGTGACCTGCTACAACTGTCAGCAGAAGGGCCATCTCTTCAGAGATTGCAAGAATCCCAAGGTGCCGGGAAAGTGTTACAACTGTGATAAGCTGGGACATATCAAGAAGGATTGCCCAGAACCAAGGAAAGACAGGCAGATTGTGCAAGCTTATGCTTTGGGGGCTGTTCCATCGTCTTCGAAAGCTCCTACTGCGGAAGAGAAAGGGAAGAGTGTGGTGGTTCAAGGTACTCTTTCCATTTGTGGTGTTCCAGTTAGAGTGTTGTTTGATACTGGAGCGTCGCATTCTTTTATTTGTGATGATCTTGTAGGCCGGTTACGTTTGGAACCGGATATTGTTGATAGACCATTGGTTGTGACTAATCCAGTTGGGGGTTCGTCTTGTTTGTGTATGATATGCCGTGGTCTAGTTGTGTCGAGTCATGATTGCTCTTTTGCTTGTGATTTATTTGTTCTAAACTTTGCGGGGTTCGGAATTATTTTGGGTATGGACTGGCTTAGGAAGTATGCGGCAAGGATTGATTATGAGAGGCTGGAGGTGACAGTCGGGAATGTGGAAGGGCCAAAGGTTGTGATACGATGTAAGCATGAAGAAGGCATCTTCATGAGCTTCATGTATTCGCTGGTTGTTCCACGGGATGGACTGTCATCGGTGCCTATTGTGAATGAATTTGAAGATGTCTTTGACGAAGTCAAAGGGCTACCGCCGCATAGGGAGATCGAGTTTCGTATCGATCTAGTTGAAGGAGCTAGACCTGTTGTGATGCCTCTTAGGCGGATGGCGCCTAAGGAGCAGCAAGAGTTGAAGGTGCAAGTTGATGACCTTTTACGGAAAGGATTCATTCGGAGAAGTGTGTCCGAATGGGGTGCACCAGTTGTGTTCGCAACCAAAGCGGATGGATCGTTGAGGTTGTGTGTGGATTATCGTGAGCTGAATAAAGTGACCAAGAAAAACAAGTATCCATTGCCGAGAATAGATGACTTGTTCGATCAGCTTCACGAAGCTAAGGTGTTTTCTCAGATGGATTTGGCGACGGGATTTCACCAGTTGAGAGTGGCGAAGGATAGTGTGCCGAAGACTGCTTTTAGGACACCATCCGGATTTTATGAGTGGCTGGTAATGCCGTTTGGATTGACCAACGCACCGGCATATTTTGTGGATCTTATGAATAGAGTGTTTAGAGATCAGTTGAACAAGTTCGTGCTTGTGTTCGTGGATGATGTTCTGATTTATTCCAGAACTGAGGAGGAACACAAGACACACTTGAGGATTGTTTTGGAAATCTTGCGGAAACATCAGCTGAAGGCTAAGTTTTCAAAGTGTCATTTCTGGAAGGGTGAAGTGAGGTTCTTAGGCCATGTTATCTCTGGAAACGGAATTGCGGTTGATCACGCTAAGGTAGCAGCAATCCAGGATTGGACTAGACCTAAGAATGCATCTGATGTGAGAATTTTTCTTGGATTAGCAGGATATTATCGTCGGTTTATCAAAGACTTTTCCAAGATAGCTGCACCGTTAACAGGATTGACGAAAAAGAACCAAGTGTTCAGATGGGATGATAAGTGTGAGCAAGCTTTCGTAATCCTGAAAGAGCGACTGACAAGTGCTCCTGTTTTGACCATTCCTGGTGGGAATGATGAGATGGTGGTTTACACCGATGCATGTGGTACTGGACTTGGAGCAGTGCTAATGCAGAAAGATAAAGTTGTTGCGTATGCTAGTCGACAACTGAAGCCGCATGAAAGGAATTATCCGACACATGATTTGGAGTTAGCGGCGATTGTATTTGCTTTGAAGATGTGGAGACATTATCTTTTGGGAGTTCGATTCGAGTTGTTTACGGATCATAAGTCGTTGAAGTATCTGTTTTGCCAAAAGGATTTGAATCTTCGGCAGCAACGGTGGCTAGAGTTCTTAGCATCGTATGATTTTGGTATAGCCTATACTCCGGGAAAAGGTAACGCAGTGGCTGACGCGTTGAGTCGAAGACATGCAGGACTAGGAGCCATGTTTTCGGAGTGGATGAGCCTTGAGTATTTGGCTGGATTTGACTTCAGGCCTAGATGTGAATTGGAACCTGAAATGTTGGCAAACTTATCGATAAGACCTACTCTTGTGGAAAGGATTGGCGAGAGCCAAAAGCAAGACGATAAGCTTGTCAAGATTATCCGTGATTTGGAAGCTGGATTGGACCCAGAGAAGGATAAAGGATTCGAAGTCGATCGAGAGGGTTGGCTTCGGAAGCAAGGACGATTGGTTGTTCCCGACATAGATGAATTGAGAGATGAAGTTCTGAAGGAAAGTCATCACTCGAAGTTGACAATTCATCCGGGTGGAAATAAGATGTATCGGGATATGCAGGGAACCTATTATTGGGAAGGTATGAAGAAGGATGTTGGAAATTTTATTTCCAAGTGTATGAATTGCCAGTTGGTTAAGGCAGAGCAGAAGAAGCCAAGTGGATTGCTTCATCCATTAGAAGTTCCTATGTGGAAGTGGGAACAGATATCGATGGATTTTATCGATGGTCTACCTAGAACAAGAGCAGGAAATGAAGGGATTTGGGTCATAGTAGATCGGTTGACCAAGAGTGCAAGATTCATTCCTGTTCGATCGACTAGGACTGCATCGAAGTTGGCTGAGTTGTATGTTAAGTGGATAGTTCGATTCCATGGTATTCCGAAGAATATAGTGAGCGATCGAGACCCATTGTTCACTAGTGGATTTTGGAAGAGCTTCAAGGAAGTTTTGGGAACCGAGTTGTGTTTGAGTACAGCTTATCATCCCCAAACAGATGGTCAGACTGAGAGAGTCAACCGAGTTTTGGAAGATCTTCTCAGAGCTTGTGTTTTGGACTTCGGAGGATCATGGGAAGATCATCTTCATTTGGTGGAATTTGCATACAATAATAGTTATCAGTCGAGTATTGGTATGGCACCATATGAGGCATTGTATGGAAGACCGTGTAACTCTCCGACATGTTGGTTGGAAACTGGGGAAAAACTGATACTTGGGCCAGAGATGATTCGACAGACTTCGGATTGTATAAAGATCATTCGGCAGCGAATGAAGTCAGCCCAAGATCGTCAGAAAAGTTATGCCAATAATCGTCGTAAGGATTTGGAATTCGACGTAGGTGATATGGTTTTTGTGAAGATTTCTCCTCTGAAGAATGTTATTCGATTCGGGAAGAAAGGAAAGTTAACTCCGAGATTTGTTGGACCATTCCCGATTATCGAGCGAATTGGAAAGCTCGCTTATAGATTGGAGTTACCGGAGAAGATGGCGGGTGTGCACAATGTCTTTCATGTATCTTATCTACGAAAGTATGTGCATGACTCGAGTACGGTGGTTTCTGCTGATAGCTGCGAAGACTTGGAGGTTGATCCAGTGGTTACGAGACCTCGTAAGCCGCTTCGTGTTGTTGAAACCGACACGAAACAGCTTAGAAGGAAGACAATTTCGTTGCTCAAGATACAATGGAGTGATGATGTTAACGACTGTACGTGGGAGGAGGAAGAGAGGATGAAGGCAGCTCATCCTGAACTCTTCGAGGTATGGCCCTAAGGTGTCGTGACATCTCATGAATTTGTAACTTGTTCTAATCTTAGAATTCTGCATGCTAGGCTAGTAATTGGATGCATGGTTTGTTGATTGCTATGAATGGTAGGCATGCAGAATAGTTTTGATTGCTCTTGTTGTTTGGAATTTCGGGGACGAAATTCCTAAGGGGGAAGAATGTAACGACCCGTATTTTACGTGTCGATAGATCGTAGAATTTACAGGTCGTTAGTGTTGTTTATGTTGTCTCTAGCCTGAGTCGTATAGAAAGTTAATTCGTGTGTTAAGTATTGAGTCGTTAACGAGTCAACAGGTTAAGGATTAGACCGACTCATAGCGGTTAACGAGTTACGACTCAAGGCTGGGACGAGTTAGTAGATGTGACCGGGTTAAGCTCTTCAGGCTTAGATGACTTAAGGTGGTAGGCGAGTTAGTGGTGTTGCCGACTTAGTGCTTGACCGAGTTAAGATAGCATGCGACTCAGTAGGTCGCCGACTCATGGGTTGGTGAGTTAGTGGGAGTTTTTAAGTTGTAGACGACTCAAGGGAACCAACGGGTTAATGAGTTACGACTTAAGGTAATAAGTTGAGTCGTTGAGTCGTCTCCTGTGTGTTGAGTCGGCTATAGTATAAGTCGTTGAGACCCTGTGTTAGGGTTAGGTCGTGAATCGCTTGTAGGCTGAGTCGTGTTAAGTCGCGTAAGCGACTTAGAGATAGGGTTACCGTGTCAGTAGGTCGCGCGTGTGCGTTTGAGTTAGGCCGTGTGGGTTAAGTCGCGAACGACTTAAGTGATGAGTCGGTGACGACTCATGGTTGGGTCGGCGACGACTTATGGATGGACGACTCAGAGAGGTTTCAGCCTATAAATAGAGGGGTTTGGCTCACTTTTTGGCACCGGATTTCGAAGCGACGAAGTGCTGCCATTTTGAGAGCTCGACTACAACATTTCTTCATCTCCTTTTCTCCATTCCAATCTAGTTCTAACATCCATCCAAGATCGAAGATCGAGATTGAAGATCCAAGAGCCAAAGTTGAAGATCTTCATCCAACGAAGCTAGATTTCATCGTTTCAAGTGGGATTTCGACGAATCGAGCTTGAATCTTCACTGTCCAGATCTGAAGTTGATAGTTTTTGAAGTGTTTGGGTGATTCGGTGAGTGGTGGTTATCTCTCACGCGGACCCAAAGGAGTATATTGGATTGGTGGTTTGTTGGAGTGTTGTAGATAGTTATGTATTTTCCTTAGATCCAAGTGTAGATCCATTACTTATGAAGATGTTTACTTATGCAAGTTCATTCATCAAGTTGTAGGGACAAAACCCATGATTTATATTTGTTAGATCCATGCTAAAAACCCACGATTCATGTATGATAGACCTATTCTCATATATTTACGGAATTGCCATTTTTAGTTATAAATGCCTACTTAGATCTTGATTGACTACTTTTGTTTGGATTAATGTTTGCCTTGTTTGATTGTTGTGAATAAGTTATCTAGTTGATAGATTTGGACAAGTATGGTCAAAGATGATTCAAAAGCTATGGAAGAGGCTCTTGAATGGTGAAAGTTGCTTAAGGCATATGTAGTGGATGTTGAAGCTCATACGTATGGATTGGATGATGTTGAGATGGAATTGTGCCATGACGCGATGAGGCAAACCATGATGTTAAGATGAGCCTTTGCTATGATGAAGATGAGGCGAGGCATGATGTGATGTAACCTTGGTATAATCGAGAAGGATTACTCCAAGCATGTTGATAACTTGAAGGGTAGTTCGAGTTGATTGATAATGGATGGCTCAAGAGGTAGTTTGGGCTAGGTTGAGAATAGTCGTCAAGGAGGATGACTAGAAGGCTTGGATTTCATCGTTGTTGAAGGTTCTAGCAGACTCAAAGCAAGAGTACAAGGGTTGCCCTAAAGACTACAGGTAGGTGGTCCGGACACCCTAAAGACTACAGGTAGGTGGTCGAGTACTTTGGGTAGTTGCGGAAATTCCTAGGCATGGGTCATGATGACGTGCGGAGTTATGTCTAGAACCGGGGTTACCATTAGCCCTTGATAGATGGCTCAGGAAGGAGTCGGTCATTCAATTAACAGTGATTTCGAAGCAATGTTAACAGTGATAGCCAGAGTCATGGATGTTTGATTGTACCATCATTCGGCCTCAAGAGCGGTGTTTTCTGGGTGCTTATCTGATCTTGGTTTAGGCCTTGGGGGTTTGTATTTGGAAAACATCGATCTTGACTCGAGTGATTATTGCTTTACCTCAATTGTCTGCTATGTTATGTTTGCTTCTCTTTAGTATGAGTCTGGGGGCTATCACTGTAGAAAGAGGTGGAGTGGGATGGTTTGGTTCCTATTCCTTTATCCTTTATGCTCTTTTGGTATGTTTGATAGTTGATTTACTGCTCACTAAGACTTTGTCTGACTCAAGGTTTTATGTCTCCTCTTATTACCTTGGGCTGTTCATCCATGTTGGGATGGGCAGACTAGGTAGCAGGTGACAGGTGCTGTTGTTGGAGATCTATGCTGATGATGACGAAGACGAGCAGGAGGCTTTTGCATATTATTTTCATATTATGTACTGGGTGTTCCGCTGCTGTATTTGTTTGAGTGTTATGTAGTGAGGCTTTGATGTATGGATGATTCATATGTTTGTATAAAACTTCTGTGATGCTTATATGATGACGTTCTGTTCTATGGAGCCTCACTATATTATATTTCTCTATTATATTTTATCCATGCGCTGTGAGTTATGCGATAGGTTCCGCGATGTTTATTCTACCCTTGACGGTCACCCATGGCTGCCTGGCACGCCTTTCAGCGCATTATTTCCTTATTTTGGGTGCGGGAGTCACGGGCGGTCGTCACACTTAGTTACATCATTAATTATTAATTAATGATTCTTAATTATATTTAATTAATTACTCTATTAAATTAATTACTTCCAGTAATTAATCTCACTTAATACATAATTATTAATCACCTTTGATTAATCTCATTCTGTAATTAACTACCCTTAATTACTTATCCAATTAATTATTCCTTAATTAATTTCTTTAATTAATCACTTGATTAATTATACAAAATAATTTAATCCAAATTATTTTCACAATCCCAATATCATCTATTAATTACATTCATTAATTATCTTTAATTACTTCACTGGGTAATTTCACTACATTAGTTACATCAGGTAATTATTATCAATTCTCATTTTTAAAATTAATTAAACTTAATTAATTAATTTAAACCAAACTCAATAACTTCATTAATTACATTAAGTAATTAATGTCTTAATTAATTTTATTTAATTAATTAAACTTAAATAAATTTTACAATCTATTATAATTAATTAATTAATTTAATTAATTATTGAAAATTAATCATATTAATTAATTACTAAATAAACTTTAGTTAATGACCATCATTAACTATTATTCATTCTTTAATTACTTTCTTAATTAACTCTAATTTGAATTAATCCAAACTATTAATTATAAATTAAATAAATAAGTTACTTCTTAATTATCTTATCTATTTAATTATTTTAATATCTCAATAATTCTAAGAAAATCCATTCTTTATTTATAATTTTATAAATATTAAAGTGTACTTAGAACATTTCATTTAAAAATTTAAATTCAAATTTTCATTTTGAATCTAGAATTCAAAATGATATTAAGAATTAACCAATTTAAATTTCATTTATTATTCTTTAAAATAAACGTATATAACATTATTACTTAAAATTAAAACTTATATAAGATGAGTCTTAATCAATTTGCTAAATTTCATTTAATATTATGTTTAAATTACATTACCCTTTAAATTTTAAATTCAAGTTAAAAATCACTTAACTTTCTTTATAAACTTTTTATCAAGACTTCATTCATAAAGAAAATCAAATTTAAATATTTGATTGGAAACAATTTATTTCTAATAAATAAATTTATATTTGAACCTGTTTGAAAACATTCAAATTCAAAAATTTATTCAAATATTCAGATTTAAATTCAATACATTTGAACAATTCCTTATTTAAATCATTTGAATTAAAGCTTGAATTAAACTTTTTGAATTAAACCTTGATTTCAAAATCCTTTGTTTTAAAAATACAAATTATTTTTAAAACCTGAAAATTCAAAAAAAAACTTAAGAACACTGAACTTATATTTAAATTCAAACTGCTGTTTTGAATCATGATTCAGATTCAAAATAAAATTTAATTTTACTGAAAACTGTAGGTTTTATATTTTATTTTTCAAACTGAAAACTACTTTTAAAAAAAATTAAAAAAAACTTGTTGGATTCAAAATCATTTGAAACTATAACACAACTAGATTTATACATGATTCAGATTTTAAAAACTTACTTCCATTTGAAATTCAGTGTTTAAATTTTATTTTAAAACTTAAACAGAAGAACAGGTTACTGCTAAAACCTGTACCCAAACTAAACTCCACCATGCCCACATCTGCTTCGAGTCTTCAGACTCTTACCTTCGAGCAAAACACAAGAACACCCGAGTTCTACTTCGGGTTCTAAAATACCATTATACCCAGAAAACAACAGGCTAACCAAAAATTGCACAGTGCACGTGCACCGTGCCTCTGGCCATCAAACTCCTTCTCTGGTGACCTTCAACCATCAACGACCATCCCCTAAGTCCAATGCTATAATCACCTCGCACCTATTCAATTCGAATCTTGAATTCGAGTTGTATTTCCAAACCTAGAAACAGAAGAGAACAAAACTTCACCAAACCTGTCAAATTTTCATCCTCCACCTTCAGACCACCGGCATGCCTACGTTTCCGGCTATAAATCCATCCACCAACCTACTATCATCCCCCAAAAATTCAAACAACTCGATCGCTTCTACAAGAAACACTGACTAAATCAAACTACTAACTTAAACTAGGGCTTCAGACAAGAAAAGCCACACCGCTGAAACCACGATGAAGTTCATCGCCATCCAACATTTTTACAAGCTTCACTGGTCACCCCTCCCTCTACTAGAAGAATCCTGACCCTCTCAACCTCATAGATCACCAGAAACCACTACATTTTCCTTTTCTGTTCAACAGAAAACTGCGCCCTAACCTCTTAAATAAAAATCCTAATATTTGTTCTAAAAATCATATTTTGATCTTAATATTTAATTCATAATACTGAATTTACAAATTATTCAGTTTGAATTTTCACATATTTTAACTTGATTAATCAAACTCTGGTTTACAGACATGTTTACAAGTTATTCTAACTTAACTAAAATTTCAAACTAAAGCTCATCATAACAAATAAGGTTGATTTTTATCTAAGTTGAATCATAGGCACAGATCTATAGATTTTGATTTTAAAAATAAAATAAAATAAAAACTGAACATATGATCTATATAATAACAGAGAGTATCCAGTAGAAATCAAAAACACACTATAGTCACAGCATGTTGCATTCAAATATGCATTCAACAACATTTGATCACAGAGATTTAAATCAAGCAACTTATTTATAATTTAATCTTTCAGGAAACAAAAATGTTAATCACCTTAATTGGATTGGCAGAGCAGTTGAATTTGAAAAAGACCAGGTGCTTCAAACCTGGAAATATGCAGTTCTTCTATTTTTGATTAAAACTTGAGTGCTTTTAAAACTGAGTTGTTGAAGCTTTGAGACTTGACTTTTTTAAAAAGAAACTACATGCATTTTGTCTTGCATCAGGCATGCAGTTGTTTGCTTGAGAGCAGATCTCAGATTTTTGAAAAAATAAAAATTGCAGGCAGGCTTCAGATTTTAAGGTGGTGACATATTTGCTTTTAAACTTGAAGATGTGGAGGCTTTTGAAGATGATTTTGTTTTGGAAAGTGTTTAACAGATATATTTCTTTTTTCTACAGATTTAGATCTGAAAGAGGGTTTTTCAGATTTATTTTGCAATTTGGTTTGAAGATTTATGTTAGGCTTTCATTTAGAAAGAGAAAGAAAGGAAGAAAGAGATTTGGTTATATAAACTGAAATTAAACTTTATTAAACAAATAAATAAAAGAAAACCAATTCAAATGACACTTGTCTTCCATTCTACTTAATCTTTTAACACTTGTTATTAAGTGAATTTAAAAGCTAACACTTGTCTTTTTAAGAGTTATCATTCATTAAATGTTAATTAGTATTTTGTTAGATGTTAATATAGGATAAATGTAAGCTTGTATTAATTAATTAGTCAATCATGTATTTATTTACATGTACATAAATTTTAAAATGAATAAATATTAAACTTATACAAATGATTCAAAATCAAAATAAATTAAAAACAATTATACTTTAGATTTAAAACTTTGAATTCATGTTCAAATTGAATTTTTGAAATCTAGTTTATTTTACAAATACAACTACAAATTTGAATTTTGGAAACAATTATTTTTATTAAAAATTTATTTGTTAAAACAATGCATTGTTATATTTTTAGAAATAACAATATCTAATAACCATAAATAACTATTAAAAGAAATTATTTTTTTATTAATAAATTATTTATTTTATCACATTATATTTAAAAGAAACTCAAAATAACCTCATTGTTATTTATTTAAATTTTAAACTTGAGTTAAACATATTTTAAATCATTACAATATTTATCTTAGGTATTTAAAACCATATTTATTTATGAAATAACCTTTGTAAAGTTTAACTATTAAAAAAAATCATAATTTACAATTTTCTAAAGATACATATTTTATAGAAAACAAGATTTATTTATTAATCAAATTAAAACAAGATCTATATACAATATATACAATATTATATATATATTATAAATAGAAAACAATTATTAGATTTAAGAAGATAAAATCTATCAATTACTATTTATTTTATTGAATTATTAAATTAATTCAAATCTTATTACTAATATTATCAAATCAATTTAATTTTTATTTCAGATTATTAAATTGATATTGCTTTCAAATTCCGGGTCATCACAATATAAGTAAAATATCGAACATGTATACAACATGTTGTAAATGATACCGTACTATGTTATAATAATAATGTAATATTAATGTTAAGTATTCAAATATTTGGATAAACAATTCCCAACTACTATATGTACGTCTTTATTATTTTCTTTGTTTTTATACTATGTTCATTGTTTCTTCAGTCGTCTACATCTATATTCCTTCCCCAAATTTTCCATATTTATAGTTTCATTATTTTAATTTTCACATAATTTATCAAATAAGCAATGTTGATTTGATATCAATTACTACTTAAACCCGTTCCTTATCGATATGTCAAATATATGGCTTTACTTCTCTTCAATTTTTAGTTCTGATGCATCGTAATAGCTAATAAAATGAATATTCATAAGTTAACTTACAAATTATAAATGGTGAAAAAAATAACTAGAAAGAAAAGTAGCTATTTGATGATCTTGTCTTTAATGGTAAAGTCTTTAAGGAAAATAAAACATAAAATAATGGAATAAGTATTGTTTTCTTTATTGACAGACCAACGAAGAAGCCTAAAACTGTATAGTTAAACTAAAAATTAGGCCACTTGGATTTCTAATATGGTTTACAAATTGTCATTCACCATACACAAAAAACAAATATTTAGAATATGAAGAAATTTATTTGTAAAGATATTTTCTCCAACACATACAATATCGTGTATTTTACACTGAACATCAAAGTGACATATCGACAAAAATCAGGCTATATATTGGTAATGATATTTTAGGTGATATGTTGGAAAAATATCGGCTTAGGATTGATATGAGATATATTGACGATATATTAATGATATTCTCGAATATTAACTACATAGCTTGGATTTAACCTTAGGATAGACAGTTCAACTCTATAACATTTATCCAAAATATTAACGCCGACCACTCCCTTGTACTTAACCTTAGGATACATAGTTCAACTCTATAATATTCTACTTCACAATCGCTTCGTAGAACTAGTATATTAGTTTTGAAGTGGTTTTCGGTAAGTAGCACACTTATCTGATTCTAGACTCTTCAAAACTAAATCAATGACTTTCCTGTTAACATAATTCCTATTCTTTTAGAAGTAAGAAAATGATATAAAGGAGTCCTCCCCGAAGGATCTCATATATATATATATATATATATATACGTTCTTAAAGCTAGAGATGCTTCATACTAATGAGTCCTCCTTGGGAAATCTCAAATCGTATGAAGCCGTGAAGCTTTCATACATTTTCTAAGTTAATTTTGGTCAAAATCAATAGAAATAAAAACGATCACATCTGGAAATCAAATCTCATATATTTATCATCATTTCCAACCTTCTCAACTTATGCTATCCCTCGGTCAAGAGTGAAGCCAAGTAGATTAGAGCATCGGTTGCATCAAAGCCCTACCTTGACACCTATTCTTAACTCTCACAAATAGAATAAGCCTACTTTATCAGCTTTTAGTGCTAAGTATAGATTAAAAACTTTCCATAAATGAGTAATCACACAAAGCACACAATTAAGTCACATAAGCAACTTCTAATCCCCTTTTTATTTTTAAATAATACTTCTTTGTATACACTCATATATATATATATAAATACCTTTTAAAAGATATATACATGTATACTACTATTTATTTATTCATTTCTACTTTTTTCAGTACTAAGAAATGTATTCATATTCTTATTCCAAAGGTATAAGAATATTAACAAATCTCTTAACAAGATTCTGTAACTTTAAAGTATATTCAAACGGGTTAAAAACAAATGTTATACTATAGACCGAAATCCATTTTATACTTATCATTATCTTTAAAACATCCTTTTCAAAGATCTAATTACATCTACGCTTATTTAATAAGGTAATATACTTTTAATTAACATTTCAAAAATCATTCATTATAACTTAAGGTTATAACAAAACCACTTATCCTTTTATAAAATACTTTACCTACTTTTTTCTAAAATTATATACATTATACTTTTAAAATAATTATAAATACATTTAAAATATCCATATAAAATATTAATTAAAACTAACTAATTTACAAATTAAAAAAAACATAAAAAAGCATGTTTTATATAATAAACCATTTACTTTAAAAATTCATAAATAATTATTAAAAATATATCTAAACTTCAAACCACTTTTAAAACACTCTAGTTAATATTGCTAACCATCCCTACAAAGATCTCACAAAAAAATAATTTAATTACCATTTAAACCCACTTTAAATCAAAAAATATTAAAAATAACACCAAACAATCAATATTATTAAAAGAGCAAAGAAATGCAACCGTAGGTCATAGACAACAATTATAAGTATCGTATATTCTACTGGGCACATAACACTAGGAAAATTTCATAAATGCTTGACCTGTTTTCACAACACAAACAAATGTTTTAAGTTCTAATTTTTTTTACAATAAGCGGCACACTTATACTACTAAAAGCCATACAAAGAAACCCCAAGGATGTCTATTAAAAATCCTATAAAAATCATCAAAAATTAGCCATTTCAAAGTGCAGGTATAATGACTATTTTGCTCCTATCTTTTATAAATGCTTTCAATCAGTTTTAAAATCATGTAATTTTTTTATTTTTATAGTAAGAGGTAACCATAAATTACTTGTTACAAGAACAAAGAAACTGTGACGACCCGCCCTTCTACGCCCAGAAAGACGTTTCATCTTTAAGAAAGAAAGGGATGAGAAAATAGAAAAGATAGAGAAGAAAGACAACAACATCGGAATCTCACAGCGGAACGAATAAATTATAATAATTACATACGTATTTACATATTATACAACATCGATCAGAGTTATACAGATAATACATCACATACTAGACAGTTATAAACACCTGTCTAGTTAATACACCTCAATACATTACAGCTCAAACCATATGACTCAGAGATACCAACACAGCGGAACTATATATATATCTATAAAGCTGAAGCCTCCTGCTCCATTGCTCCTCCAGAATTCGTCAAAGCCAACCTGAATCCCTTGGCTACCCGTAAAAATTTGGGTACCCGAGAGTTTATGAAAAACAAAAATAAACTCCGGGTCAGACATGGGTCTGGTATGAGTAACAGGTTAAAATTGCTTAACTTTGAAAATCTTTTGAAAACAAAAGGTATCACGTAAGACTTCCCACACATAAACATGGAAAAGTTTTTACCTTACGCTTACCAAAACATTTGATAGGAAATTCTGTGATATTATAATAGGTCTAGGGTTTTCAAGTAAATAGAAAATAGCCGAAATTGTTACATTCATTAAATTCCAGCTACTAGCCACAAAAGTGGGTAATACAATCAAAACCGTTGGCACTTATTGGATTGTGGATTCCATACAATGGCAGGGCTACTGGGATACCGCCCGTCACAGTACGTGGCCTAGATCAACATACCGAGGATCACTCCCGACCCCCTGCAATACAAGGCCGAAACCATTCCTTACTGAACAGTCCCGAAAAAGATAAACCTTGGCAGTTGTTGCAATCAACCGCCCACACAGCCGAAAATAAAGGGACATCTAGACAGGGGAATATCCTTGTCCTGCTTGGGCATGACCCACCTAACCTTGCTGCACCTCCCCTGTTTTAGCCATTCCCGGTTGATGAGGCTCGAGGTTGTGATTACCTTTAGAGAACATAATTCTTAGAATGCTCATCGTCCGCCCGATGATGTTTTGAAAGTATTCAATCCATACAAGTTCGTTCCGGGTTCGAACGAAACCGAAGGCATTATCTCGTTACACTCATTTTGGAATCACCCTCAGAATTAACGACGATAACCCTTGCATTCTGGATCTCCATCTTCACTTCAATTTCACGACCTATTGTTAATTTGGAATCGATGTGGTTTTCGGATGTTCCTAATGTGGAAAACCGATCCCAGTCTCATCGAAATCCAAAACGTGTCTTTTAAGGCCAAGTTGTCTATTTAGTCTTAATAGTATAATTCAATATAATCAACATATACAGAGATGGATAATTCATAATATCACAGTAGATAATCACAGATAATCTCATAAACAGAATAATCAATATTATCATCTAAAATAGATAACCAAATATTATCATATTTAAACCAAGCACCCATGACCCATAGATATTATTCAAGCCAGATCACAATCATCAAATGAAATATCAATATCATTCATCCATAAGCAATGAGTTATAATCGTACCATTTGTAATTAATTTAAAATGAATTAAATTAACTACTTCAATCTCTAATTAATTTAAAGTAAATTAAATTAATTACTTCATCTATAGATCCTGCTTATACGACCATTAATTAATTACAAATCAAATTAATTAATCATCCTGTAACGACGCGAATTTTTCGTTGCCGAAAAACCGAATAGTTAGGGTTTTAAGAAAAAGAAAAGAAGAAGAAATAGGCATAAGAAGAGATAAGAAGAAAGAAAATAGAACAAAAAGAAATAACGGAACAATATCAGAATCTCACAATTCGCAGCGGAACAACATATAATAGATAAATGAATAATCTTTAAACAAAAAACTATATCAGTTATTACATTACATTACATTACATTCATTTCATTATCAGAGTGTACAACAACAAACAATGCAGCGGAAAAAAGAAATACTAGATACTAGTGATACGCTATGCCATCCATCTTGCCTCCTGCAACTCCTGAATTCCAGAATATCCTGATAAACCTTAACTCTTGACTGCCCGTGTGGAAATTGGTGGGCACCCAGAGTTTAGGAAGGAAAACAATAAACTCCGAGTTAGTCATGTGACTGGTGTGGGAACTCAAAACAGTTTATTTTTCTTAAAAATCAAAAAGAGGAATATTTTTAAAGTCAATTCGCAATGCTTTTAAAAATGAGACTACCATAAGGCCTCCCGCACACACACACAATGCAAACGCAGAATCGGAGGAGATTTCTCCTTATGATAGTCAAAGACGCTTGATACGCATTAAAAAGAACATTTGATATTATTACTAGTGCATAGTGTAGAGAAAATTCATTTCGAAAATAAAGATATAAATCTTAGCCGACATAGACATTTCGAACTATGCCTACTATAGCTACCATGTTCAATAGCGGGTTACCGCCATATTCCATGACAGGTTATACAACTAAAACCGTACAAGTCTCGTATTTGAAGAATGGATTTTCCAACAAATGGTCAGGCCAAGGAACTTTCCATTGCCACATGGAAACGCCTCTGGAAGGACGCCCCGAGAACCAAACCGTTCTCCGCTAAACAAAGCCGGGAATCCCTTTTCCCAAGGAATATTACAAACCCTCAGATATGCCACCCCCGGTCCTTTGGAACCTTTAAACGAGAGCTCTCTAACCAACATCACACCATAATAATAAGTGTTTCAACATGAGTAAGTATCTGGGCTCCATACCATGATACTACCCTTTTCCAGAAGGAATGGCCATACCCTAGGGAAGCGATCCCTGGAAACCTTGCCGCACAATTCCTGTTTCGACCATTACCGGTTTGTGAGGCTCGACGAAGTCACGTCCACAAAAACATACTTTATACAAAAGCCATGTTTTGGGTCAACAAATGATCATATAAATGATCACCAAGATAGACGATCAAACAAATGATCCTATCACAAATAATCAACACAATGATCATTTCACAGCAACACTCAGTATGTCACATTACCAAGATTGGGAGTATATCGCTGATAACCTTCAACTATATAACCTCTGAGCTCGTACGTCTCAGAGAAGGGTGTTAAGCTAAGAGAATAAATTCTCCGCCACCAACAGAAATATATTTGGAAGAAATCGGCTTTATATCTCAATTTGTAATGTCAGACATACAATCCATACAAGTCTGTTCCGGGCTCGAACAGAACCGAAGGCACTTACAAAGAAGTCCTTGCAATCCGAATAATCTCTAATCACGTTCGAATTTCCCATCACATATGGAGATCTCAATACCGGGGATCAGCCAGTGCAGAGACAATCAACAAGAAACCCTTACGTTTTTGAAAATATCCGGTCTTCAACACCGATCTTCAAATGCAATTCATAACGACGTATCACATATTCGGAATGGGTTATACGACCCCAAGGTCCTTTCCCGGTTAACCCGAATAGTGAGCGCTTATTTTAAAAAAATAAGTGTGGCATTCAAATTCAAGCAAATCACAACAAATACCTATTTAAAGGTAAATATTGATAGTCGGTTATTGAACTATCAATAGATATGCCACATCACCAGATTCCAAATAATTTTCCAAATTATTTATTTCCCAAAAATATCTTTACAAGGTATACATATTTTCCATTCTTCAAAAATAAATCAATATTTATTTTTAACCTATTTTCCAAATTTCATTTATAAATTCCATATTGAATTCATATGCTAAAATATCTATGAATATACATTTCCAATTATTCATTTTCAGTTTATCTTCAAAAAGATAAATTCTCAACATATTCACTTTATATTGGAAAACATTTCCATACTTATTTATTTATAAGAAATTCACAAGTCCTTTTATTTTCTATACTTGGAAAATATTCAATATACTTTAATCGAAATTAAGTATATATTTCATTCTTTAAGGAAATCATTCACTTAACCATATTTATTTGGGCCAAAACGAATGTTGCGTAAAACATCGTTACGACAACCCAAAATCACTAGTATAGGGATTCGAAATTAAAATAGATATATAAATCCCAATACTATACAAAACATTTCCTTTCGAAATCATTTACTATAACAACAGTGTTATAGTCCACCATTTCCTTTTATTTCTCGAAAACATCTATTTCAACAATAAATGTTGAAATCTATGGTTTCAAATCTCAACACCTTTTAAAACATCTTTAGATCGTTTTAATTCTATTTCAAACATCACATCCAAAATAATTTCTTTAACATAATATTCACTATTCAAAAACGTGAATATACCTTGTTAATAAATTTCGTCACTTCTATTCATTTTATTTTAAAGGATTATTCACTGTCTAAAACATGAATATAACTCCATTAACAAATTACAACAATTTTACTTATCAAAATAAGTCGTTACGAATTTATAAAACAACGTTTATAAATTCTATTTCTATTTATTTTATATCAACTCCTTTTTATAAATTCCTTTATTAACCTATCTCAATTCATATCACAATGATATAATAAAATTCATATTATAAGTCAAACACTTATAATTTATTTGTTTACAAAATCGTTCCTTTAAACTTCATAATTATAAATCTTATAACTTATAAGATTCATTTATTTATCCAAAATTTATTCTTTTAAATAACTTTACAAATTTTATAAACCTACTGTTTATAAAATTCTATTTATAACTTCACCGTTATAATTCTATAATTCCAATTTATGAAATTCATTTACAATTCATTCTAATACTTGTAAAAGCTCGTTTTATAATTCTAATATTTTTTATTTATAAATATCAATTTATAAATCTTTTAATATAAATCAATTTATATTACTATTTTAAAACGTCTTTAAACTCTTTTATAATTTCATCATTTGATTTATAAAATAATCCAATTTTATAAATCCTATTTTTAAACTTTTTATAATAAATTCAAAAAAAATCCCAGTTTAAACTATTTTATAAAATCATTAATCTCATATCTTCAAAAATCAACTTTTAACTGTATTTCTCAAAAATAAAATTTTTATAACATTAAAATTATAACGTTTATTTATTTAAGATGAATCAATTTCAAAAATATTTTATAAACGTATACTTTCAAAAATTACTTTAGAAATCCTTTAAAATAAAAATCGTTATTTTTAAACTTCAAAATTGGATCCGATGATGCAACACATCAATAGTCAATCACGACTTTCAAACATCATATATCATCCATGATAAACAATCAAATATCACAATATATGAAATCAAATAAATATTTGTTAGGAATCCAGTTGGATCCCTCCAACCTGTTTCCCTGCATCCACAGACATTAGCACAATACCATTCCACTTCGAGGTGGAATATCGCGGTATATGGGATTTTATAAAATATTATCCGCTTACTAACGGCGCAATAGGGTCTCATCCGCTATACAATGCGGGAAATCAATCAACTGCAATATATACATATGCCAATATATATATATTGCTATATATATATAATATAATACCAATTCCACTTCGAGGTGGAATATCGCGGTATATGTGTGTAATAAATAACCTCCGCTTACTAACGGCGTATAGGGTCTATTCACATCCAATGTATATATATATATATATATATATATATATATATATATATATATATAACAATCATCATTCAAGCATTCTATCAACACAACTAACAATTTTAAATCTAACTATTTAAAATTTAAATAAATCCTTTTGAGTGAGAAGTTCTCACCTTTGCTTTTATTAGCAATCCATTTCCTTCTTGACTCGATTTTCTTGATTTATACCTTGTATAAATATTTACACAATTTATTAATATTCGAATCAATCGAATAATAAATTTTCATTTGATAATTTTAATTATTCAATGGTTTTGTTCTAAACCAATTTCTTCTTAAATAAATTTATTTAAACTAATTTTCCTTTTAAAATAATTCTAACTAGAAATTTCCAATTGAACTATATTTCCTTTTTATATATTAAATCAACTAACACATTTTGGTTTTAACCATTAATTTGTTATAAATAAATTTCCTTTTAAATTAAATTTATTTAACCTAGATTTTATTTTAACTAAAAATTAAATTTAATTAACCAAACTCTTTTAATAACTTAATCAATTATAAATTCAATTTTAACTAAAAATTTCTTTTTAGTAACTAAAATAGATAAAACAAATTAATTATCGTAACTATTGTTTATAACAACTTAACTAATCATTTTACTTTAAATTAATATCTTTATTTTAACTCAATTTCTTTTAATGATTAAATTTACAAAAGTTCAATTAAAACTAAATTTCCTTTAGTAAATTATTTTTTTAATGCCAATAATCAAATAAATCCTTATACACTTTTCACAATTCAATTTATATAACTCTCTAATGTAAATATTTAAAACTAATTTCTATACCATTTTCTATATTTTCCATTTAGAAATTTTAAATTAACCGATGATTTTTATTTTAAATCATACTTTTAAATTTCAAACAAATTCCTTTTAAATAAATTCGTTTAACTAAAAATTAATTTTAAAGCTAAATTTACTTTAACAGATTATATATATATATATATATATATATTTATTTTTGCACTGTATACATATTAAAATTTACTGAATATATATATTTATCTAAATTTTACTTCATCACCATTTTCATCATCCTTTTACTGTAAACTAAATTTCATTTACACATATACATTCGCATATATATATTTACATTGGATTTGAAAAGAAATTAAAAATAAATTATACCTCACTGCTAATCGAGTCAACCCAGGCTCGCTCGAACTCTGTCTGCTGCCTCACGCACCGCTCGAACATCCACCTTCACCGATTACAAACCCTAGCCGCCATCGCCGCCGATGCTCCTTCATCGACGCCGCGCCAGTAGCCGCCTGCGCCTCCCCCACGCGCAAGCACGCGCGCCGCCGTCGCCTTCGGTTGCTACGACATCACTGCCGCAAGCCCTAAATCACTCGCGACCCCGCCTCCATCGCGTGTGCACACGCGCGTGCGCATGCGCCTTAGCCTCGATTCGCCGTTGCCTCGTGCCGCGCCTCCACTGCCACCGTGACTTGAAGCCCACGCGCGCGATTTAGAATCGCGATCGACTTCGCGAGATGCCCATTCTTTTTTTTTAATATTTTGAATGAAAGGCTCAGCCCCCCTTAATTTGATTTCGATCTGTATTAAGAGGTAAGCGGCCATTACTTGACTCTCGAACGAGATACTCACAGGCTTCGGCCATTTTTTTTCTTCGTTCGATTGATTTTTTTTTTTTGAACGAGAGTGAAGGGGGAGAGATATTTAAAGTCGAATGCAGTATGCTTGGCACGATTTATTTCGTGAATTTAGGCGTGATCCTAGACGTGTTTTAAGGGAGAACATGCTGATGTTTGACTCAATTTGAATTTAAATTTAAATTGAATTCAACTCAAATTCCAATGCGTTAACTCACCGTGTGATCACTCCGAAAAATACGAAATTTGAAATCCGAGAATAACTCAATATTACGGACCCAATGGAACTGGTTCCGTCGAATTCCGAGACCGTGCCTCGGACGGCTATTTTTAAATATCGATTCAAACGATTTAATTTCAAAACTGAACAATTCACTTTCAATTTCAATTCTGAAGCTTCTATAATCTTCAGTGCCATCAATATGTATTTTACAAGCCTTTGAAATATTTTTAATTGGCTTAAAATTAAAGATTCAAATTTTTATTCAACTTCCAATAGATTAAATTCTATAATTTAATCGTCAAATTCAAAGTTATATTGAAAATTCAATCCAAACCATCATTCAAATATTTAAAATAAATTAAATATTTCAATTTAAATTATTCAAAATTCTGGGTCGTTACAATCTTCCCCCCTTAAAAGAATTTCGTCCCGAAATTACAAGTTAAGAAGAATGCCCTTATCCCGATTACTATTTTTCACAATCCAAATAGTTTTATCAACTTTCTAACCTAAATCTTTTTACTAGAGATTCACTATCATTTCAACTAGCTTTCCAACTTCAATTATAAGTTTCAGCCAACATTGTTTACCTAACAATTCAAATTTAAATTCAAATTCAAATTTCAAACTTTCAAAATTTCTCAAAAATTTTCTAACACCCTAAATTTTCGAAAAATTTCGCCAGCGTCTCCTTTGCGCGGCTAGCTCGGTACGACTACAAAATGGCACTACGGCCCCTCAGAATCAAAAAGAAAAGAGAAAGCCAAGTGGCTGGAGAAGAAAATCATCAAATTTCATACTGAAATTGAAATACGTACCTTTTTGTCGAGCAATTTAATTTATCTTCAAAATCAAAATCTAATCCCTTTATAATACCTGTATATCCTGCTATCCATAATATTCAATTCCAACATTCAAACCATTTGGCCAATTTCATTGCAAAATATTCAATATATACTTCTTATACATTTTTACTTCACTATTGAAGTTACATACCTATTTTCATTAAATTTTACATTTCAGTCTCATTTGAATTCAATTCACAATTTAAATTCTATTTGAATTCAATTCAATTCACCTCGAATTTACTGAATTACTAACAAAAGAAATTTCAATTTATTTCTTTTACTTACTTGAATTTATATACAAATTCAAATTTATCTTCCAATTTAGCTCATGACTAAACTTTTATTTTAACCAATTCAAATTCCAATTTATTAGTCCATGAATTAATAATTTATCAAGTTAGTTTACTTGAATTCAATCCATCTTATTTTATTATCAATTTCATTCAATTTTATTTAATTCCATGTACTAATGATAATAATTTAATATTATTACTTCCTAACAATCCATGCAACCATATACTATAATAAATCATAGAAAATCATTTCTTTTCTATACAAAATAGTTTTGGGCAAAATTACCTTACTCACCCGATTCAAAAACAATTTTATATTCACTAACAAATACGCGCTCATATCTATTATTACACTCAAACTCATTCTAGAGTACTGCTGACTCTATCTCTAATGAGTAACCCAACAGAACCATGGTTGTCGCTTAACCATAAGCTCTGATACCAAATGTTACGACGCGAATTTTTCGTTGCCGAAAAACCGAATAGTTAGGGTTTTAAGAAAAAGAAAAGAAGAAGAAAGAGGCATAAGAAGAGATAAGAAGAAAGAAAATAGAACAAAAAGAAATAACGGAACAATATCAGAATCTCCAAATTCGCAGCGGAACAACATATAATAGATAAATGAATAATCTTTAAACAAAAAACTATATCAGTTATTACATTACATTACATTCATTTCATTATCAGAGTGTACAACAACAAACAATGCAGCGGAAAAAAGAAATACTAGATACTAGTGATACGCTATGCCATCCATCTTGCCTCCTACAACTCCTGAATTCCAGAATATCCTGATAAACCTTAACTCTTGACTGCCCGTGTGGAAATTGGTGGGCACCCAGAGTTTAGGAAGGAAAACAATAAACTCCGAGTCAGTCATGTGACTGGTGTCGGAACTAGAAACAGTTTATTTTTCTTAAAAATCAAAAAGAGGAATATTTTTAAAGTCAATTCGCAATGCTTTTAAAAATGAGACTACCATAAGGCCTCCCGCACACACACACAATGCAAACGCAGAATCAGAGGAGATTTCTCCTTATGATAGTCAAAGACGCTTGATACGCATTAAAAAGAACATTTGATATTATTACTAGTGCATAGTGTAGAGAAAATTCATTTCGAAAATAAAGATATAAATCTTAGCCGACATAGACATTTCGAACTATGCCTACTATAGCTACCATGTTCAATAGCGGGTTACCGCCATATTCCATGACAGGTTATACAACTAAAACCGTACAAGTCTCGTATTTGAAGAATGGATTTTCCAACAAATGGTCAGGCCAAGGAACTTCCCATTGCCACATGGAAACGCCTCTGGAAGGACGCCCCGAGAACCAAACCGTTCTCCGCTAAACAAAGCCGGGAATCCCTTTTCCCAAGGAATATTACAAACCCTCAGATATGCCCCCCGGTCCTTTGGAACCTTTAAACGAGAGCTCTCTAACCAACATCACACCATAATAATAAGTGTTTCAACATGAGTAAGTATCTGGGCTCCATACCATGATACTACCCTTTTCCAGAAGGAATGGCCATACCCTAGGGAAGCAATCACTGGAAACCTTGCCGCACAATTCCTGTTTCGACCATTACCGGTTTGTGAGGCTCGACGAAGTCACGTCCACAAAAACATACTTTATACAAAAGCCATGCTTTGGGTCAACAAATGATCATAGAAATGATCACCAAGATAGACGATCAAACAAATGATCCTATCACAAATAATCAACACAATGATCATTTCACAGCAACACTCAGTATGTCACATTACCAAGATTGGGAGTATATCGCTGATAACCTTCAACTATATAACCTCTGAGCTCGTACGTCTCAGAGAAGGGTGTTAAGCTAAGAGAATAAATTCTCCGCCACCAACAGAAATATATTTGGAAGAAATCGGCTTTATATCTCAATTTGTAATGTCAGACATACAATCCATACAAGTCTGTTCCGGGCTCGAACAGAATCGAAGGCACTTACAAAGAAGTCCTTGCAATCCGAATAATCTCTAATCACGTTCGAATTTCCCATCACATATGGAGATCTCAATACCGGGGATCAGCCAGTGCAGAGACAATCAACAAGAAACCCTTACGTTTTTGAAAATATCCGGTCTTCAACACCGATCTTCAAATGCAATTCATAACGACGTATCACATATTCGGAATGGGTTATACGACCCCAAGGTCCTTTCCCGGTTAACCCGAATAGTGAGCGCTTATTTTAAAAAAATAAGTGTGGCATTCAAATTCAAGCAAATCACAACAAATACCTATTTAAAGGTAAATATTGATAGTCGGTTATTGAACTATCAATAGATATGCCAACATCACCAGATTCCAAATAATTTTCCAAATTATTTATTTCCCAAAAATATCTTTACAAGGTATACATATTTTCCATTCTTCAAAAATAAATCAATATTTATTTTTAACCTATTTTCCAAATTTCATTTATAAATTCCATATTGAATTCATATGCTAAAATATCTATGAATATACGTTTCCAATTATTCATTTTCAATTTATCTTCAAAAAGATAAATTCTCAACATATTCACTTTATATTGGAAAACATTTCCATACTTATTTATTTATAAGAAATTCACAAGTCTTTTTATTTTCTATACTTGGAAAATATTCAATATACTTTAATCGAAATTAAGTATATATTTCATTCTTTAAGGAAATCATTCACTTAACCATATTTATTTGGGCCAAAACGAATGTTGCGTAAAACATCGTTACGACAACCTAAAATCACTAGTATAGGGATTCGAAATTAAAATAGATATATAAATCCCAATACTATACAAAACATTTCCTTTCGAAATCATTTACTATAACAACAGTGTTATAGTCCACCATTTCCTTTTATTTCTCGAAAACATCTATTTCAACAATAAATGTTGAAATATATGGTTTCAAATCTCAACACCTTTTAAAACATCTTTAGATCGTTTTAATTCTATTTCAAACATCACATCCAAAATAATTTCTTTAACATAATATTCACTATTCAAAAACGTGAATATACCTTGTTAATAAATTTCGTCACTTCTATTCATTTTATTTTAAAGGATTATTCACTGTCTAAAACATGAATATAACTCCATTAACAAATTACAACAATTTTACTTATCAAAATAAGTCGTTGCGAATTTATAAAACAACGTTTATAAATTCTATTTCTATTTATTTTATATCAACTCCTTTTTATAAATTCCTTTATTAACCTATCTCAATTCATATCACAATGATATAATAAAATTCATATTATAAGTCAAACACTTATAATTTATTTGTTTACAAAAT
This sequence comes from Allium cepa, assembly GCA_030765085.1. Classification (NCBI taxonomy): domain Eukaryota; kingdom Viridiplantae; phylum Streptophyta; class Magnoliopsida; order Asparagales; family Amaryllidaceae; genus Allium; species Allium cepa. The sequence continues at coordinate 950,117,159 of CM060941.1, read as the reverse complement.
CGTTCCTTTAAACTTCATAATTATAAATCTTATAACTTATAAGATTCATTTATTTATCCAAAATTTATTCTTTTAAATAACTTTACAAATTTTATAAACCTACTGTTTATAAAATTCCATTTATAACTTCACCGTTATAATTCTATAATTCCAATTTATGAAATTCATTTACAATTCATTCTAATACTTGTAAAAGCTCGTTTTATAATTCCAATATTTTTTATTTACAAATATCAATTTATAAATCTTTTAATATAAATCAATTTATATTACTATTTTAAAACGTCTTTAAACTCTTTTATAATTTCATCATTTGATTTATAAAATAATCCAATTTTATAAATCCAATTTTTAAACTTTTTATAATAAATTCAAAAAAAATCCCAGTTTAAACTATTTTATAAAATCATTAATCTCATATCTTCAAAAATCAACTTTTAACTGTATTTCTCAAAAATAAATTTTTTATAACATTAAAATTATAACGTTTATTTATTTAAGATGAATCAATTTCAAAAATATTTTATAAACGTATACTTTCAAAAATTACTTTAGAAATCCTTTAAAATAAAAATCGTTATTTTTAAACTTCAAAATTGGATCCGATGATGCAACACATCAATAGTCAATCACGACTTTCAAACATCATATATCATCCATGATAAACAATCAAATATCACAATATATGAAATCAAATAAATATTTGTGAGGAATCCAGTTGGATCCCTCCAACCTGTTTCCCTGCATCCACAGACATTAGCACAATACCATTCCACTTCGAGGTGGAATATCGCGGTATATGGGATTTTATAAAATATTATCCGCTTACTAACGGCGCAATAGGGTCTCATCCGCTATACAATGCGGGAAATCAATCAACTGCAATATATACATATGCCAATATATATATATATATATATTGCTATATATATAGTATAATACCAATTCCACTTCGAGGTGGAATATCGCGGTATATGTGTGTAATAAATAACTTCCGCTTACTAACGGCGTATCGGGTCTATTCACATCCAATATATATATATATATATATATATATATATATATATATATAACAATCATCGTTCAAGCATTCTATCAACACAACTAACAATTTTAAATCTATCTATTTAAAATTTAAATAAATCCTTTTGAGTGAGAAGTTCTCACCTTTGCTTTTATTAGCAATCCATTTCCTTCTTGACTCGATTTTCTTGATTTATACCTTGTATAAATATTTACACAATTTATTAATATTCGAATCAATCGAATAATAAATTTTCATTTGATAATTTTAATTATTCAATGGTTTTGTTCTAAACCAATTTCTTCTTAAATAAATTTATTTAAACTAATTTTCCTTTTAAAATAATTCTAACTAGAAATTTCCAATTGAACTATATTTCCTTTTTATATATTAAATCAACTAACACATTTTGGTTTTAACCATTAATTTGTTATAAATAAATTTCCTTTTAAATTAAATTTATTTAACCTAGATTTTATTTTAACTAAAAATTAAATTTAATTAACCAAACTCTTTTAATAACTTAATCAATTATAAATTCAATTTTAACTAAAAATTTCTTTTTAGTAACTAAAATAGATAAAACAAATTAATTATCGTAACTATTGTTTATAACAACTTAACTAATCATTTTACTTTAAATTAATATCTTTATTTTAACTCAATTTCTTTTAATGATTAAATTTACAAAAGTTCAATTAAAACTAAATTTCATTTAGTAAATTATTTTTTTAATGCCAATAATCAAATAAATCCTTATACACTTTTCACAATTCAATTTATATAACTCTCTAATGTGAATATTTAAAACTAATTTCTATACCATTTTCTATATTTTCCATTCAGAAATTTTAAATTAACCGATGATTTTTATTTTAAATCAATACTTTTAAATTTCAAACAAATTCCTTTTAAATAAATTCGTTTAACTAAAAATTAATTTTAAAGCTAAATTTACTTTAACAGATTATATATATATATATATATATTTATTTTTGCACTGTATACATATTAAAATTTACTGAATATATATATTTATCTAAATTTTACTTCATCACCATTTTCATCATCCTTTTACTGTAAACTAAATTTCATTTACGCATATACATTCGCATATATATATTTACATTGGATTTGAAAAGAAATTAAAAATAAATTATACCTCACTGCTAATCGAGTCAACCCAGGCTCGCTCGAACTCTGTCTGCTGCCTCACGCACCGCTCGAACATCCACCTTCACCGATTACAAACCCTAGCCGCCATCGCCGCCGATGCTCCTTCATCGACGCCGCGCCAGTAGCCGCCTACGCCTCCCCCACGCGCAAGCACGCACGCCGCCGTCGCCTTCGGTTGCTACGACATCACTGCCGCGAGCCCTAAATCACTCGCGACCCCGCCTCCATCGCGCGCGCACACGCGCGTGCGCCTGCGCCTTAGCCTCGATTCGCCGCTGCCTCGTGCCGCGCCTCCACTGCCACCGTGACTTGAAGCCCACGCGCGCGATTTAGAATCGCGATCGACTTCGCGAGATGCCCATTCTTTTTTTTTATTTATTTTGAATGAAAGGCTCATCCCCCCTTAATTTGATTTCGATCTGTATTAAGAGGTAAGCGGCCATTACTTGACTCTCGAACGAGATACTCACAGGCTTCGGCCATTTTTTTTTCTTCGTTCGATTGATTTTTTTTTTGAACGAGAGTGAAGGGGGAGAGATATTTAAAGTCGAATGCAGTATGCTTGGCACGATTTATTTCGTGAATTTAGGCGTGATCCTAGGCGTGTTTTAAGGGAGAACATGCTGATGTTTGACTCAATTTGAATTTAAATTTAAATTGAATTCAACTCAAATTCCAATGCGTTAACTCACCGTGTGATCACCTATTAACTTCGAAAAATACGAAATTTGAAATCCGAGAATAACTCAATATTACGGACCCAATGGAACTGGTTCCGTCGAATTCCGAGACCGTGCCTCGGACGGCTATTTTTAAATATCGATTCAAACGATTTAATTTCAAAACTGAACAATTCACTTTCAATTTCAATTCTGAAGCTTCTATAATCTTCAGTGCTATCAATATGTATTTTACAAGCCTTTGAAATATTTTTAATCGGCTTAAAATTGAAGATTCAAATTTTTATTCAACTTCCAATAGATTAAATTCTATAATTTAATCGTCAAATTCAAAGTTATATTGAAAATTCAATCCAAACCATCATTCAAATATTTAAAATAAATTAAATATTTCAAATTAAATTATTCAAAATTCTGGGTCGTTACACATCCTCTAAATATTTACCTTGATTAAACACCTTTGATTAATCATTTTCTAATTACAATAAGTAATTTGTCTTTAATTAATTTTTACAACTTAATTATCCTAAATTATTTATGGTAATTAACATTTAATTACTTCATTTATTAAAATGTAATTAATTACATTTATCCTTAATTAATCACCACATTATTAATTATTTCTTAATTAACCAATTCTTAATTTACATTATTAATTTCATTAATTAATGACCTTTACTTTAGATTTAAATTAATTTACTTTGATTAAATTAATTACTTATGTAATCAATCTTTAATTAAACACAATTATTAATCACCCTTGATTAATATCATTCCAGTAATTACTATCCTTAATTACTCATATAATTAAATTAATTATCCCATAATTAATTATCTCCATTAATTAATCCTTTGATTAATTTCAAAAGTAATTATCCAAATTACTTCATTAACGCATCATCTTCCATTAATTACATTCAGTAATTAACATTAATTACTTCCTTAAGTAATTGTGCTCCATTGCATACACTGAGTAATTACACTTATCAATTTGTCAAATGATTTTCTTAAATTAATTAAACTAAATTAATTAACTTAAATTAATCATTTATCAAAATTAATTACAATAAGTAATTTATCTCTTAATTACTTTTATCAAGTAATTTCTTTTAACAATTTACAATAGATTATCTAATTAATCTGATTAATTATCAAAATTTATCACATTAATTAATTTATTAGTAATCTTTAGTTAATTATCTTTATTAACTAATAACATTACTTAAGTTACTTTCTTAATTACTTCCAATTATAAATTGATCTAAACTATTAATACATAAGTCATTTCTTAATTAACCTTTTATTCTTACGATAATTTATTTCTTTATTTATGACTTTATTAATATTACATTTTAAAATTAAATTCAAATATCATTTGAATTTAAGATTCAAAATGATTATAATTTAAATTCAATTTAAAATCTTTAAATAAATGTAAATAACATTTATTATTTACATATATGATCTTGTATAAGAAAATCTTTTAAATTAAATTACTTGAATCTTAATTTAAATTTAAATTTCCAAAATACATTTATATTTTAACTTGCAATTTCAAGTTAAACAATTTTATTTAACTTCCATTCAAAAGAACTTTGTAAAAACCAATTCAAATATTTAATTGCAGACAACTCTTTTTAAAACGAACTATTTGAATTTATCCTTGCTTTATACATTTAGATTTTAAAAATGATTTATATTTCCAGATTTTGAATTCATTAGTTCAACTTTGAGTTTAAACTTGGGTTTTAACTTGATTTTTAAGAATTTGATTTTTAATTCTTGATTTACAATCCAATTCATTTTTTTAAAAACTTAGATTCAAAAATTCATTTGAATCTATACTTTTGAATTTCTAAAATTTCAAACACAGTTTACATTTTGTTTCAGATTTTACTATTGAATTTCAAACATGAAGTTGTTAGGTTTTTAAACCTGAAAGAAACCCACATTCCATTATTTTTTTTATAAAAACTTTATTTATTTCAGATTTGAATTCAAGTAGACTTTGAATTCAAGCTTCAAACTAGATTTACACTTGGTTTAAATCCATTACATTTTTAAATAGGTTCCATTTGAATTTTGTTGAAACGTCAAATTTTGTTTCCAGGTTTCTGCAAAAACCTGAAACACATATTTACTCGACGCGACTAAAAACTACACCGAGTCATCCTTTCCCCTTCTTCGAGTCACGTACTCGAGTGACTCGAGTGTTTCCCGAGTTTTCCCAGCTCAAAAAAAAAACTGCACACAGAAAAAAAAGAACCCAGTCACCTCAATGGCACGGTGCACGTGCACCGTGGTCCCAACCGATGCCGGCCATCCACTCAGGCACCCACTCACCCACGACCCTCACCTGACGTGATCGCGGTCACCAGAACCCATCACAATAGCTTGAATCAAAAACGAGTTCGAAGTTCAAACCTGGAAAACACGAGCAGGACCATCACCCAAACCTGTCAACGCGTCACCCTTGCTCCTCTGACCACCAGAGAACCACCACCACTGGCCACAGATTCGCCTACCATCCCTCTACGGATTCCCAAAAGCCCATAACGCTCGATCGCTTCTGGTCATCGAACGAGACCAAAACTCAACCATCGCAAAAACTAGGTTTACAAACTTCAAACACTTGCCGCAGTCATCACCGTGGCCGTGCCCACCTCTGACCATTTTTCCAGGCACCCCCATAGGCTTCTCCATCTCCGGCCACGCACTCGACCACCACGAATCGGTCGATCATCAGTAATTGATCGAAAGTCAATTTTCGAACAAAATTAAACTGCTCTTAAACTAGTTCTTTAAAAATCAACAGACCATGCTTAAAAATCATATTTTCTTTGACGTATTCCATTTATAATATTGATTTAATAAATTTAAAAGTTTGGGTTTTCTCTTATTCAAGATTTGCCCTGTTAATTTGATTTTTCAGAACAATATTCAAATTTAATTCGACTTAAATAAAACTGAAACTCTAAATTATGTTGGAACAATCAATTTCTGTTTGTATTGTAAATCTTAAAGGCTACTAGATCAAGCAACAAAAATGATTGAATCAACTCAAGCCTGAAACAGAATTACTAAGTTGGTTACAAAGACATCATAATGTATCCTGACAACCTTTATATGCACAGAGGATTTCATACATACAAACTACATTCATTCCAGATTTTGCAACAAGTTTAAATACTTAAGTTTTAGTAATTTAAGTTACTCACCAGATTCGAAGAATGAAGACAAATCTTTGAAAACTATTTTTGAACTTCTAAAACTATTTGAACTTTATAAACTGGAAATGATTTTCTTGCTTTTCCTTCCATTCATCTTGCTTTCTTCAGTTGTAAATATTACTAAGTTTGTATAATTGAAAATGTTTGCCATTTTTCTTTATTTCAGGTTTTTAATGAACGAACTAAAAACAGTATGCATATATAAAGAAGTTTACAGGGGTAGGTATTTACTGGGTTTAGGCAAATTTGCAGGTACAATATTTCATTTGTTTGTATTAGGCAAGATATTTATCTTGGAGGCTGGAATGATTTTGCATCCAATTCGTATGGACATGTTTACTGCTAGAAATGAAAGCATTTATTGTTTTAAGTACTTTATGTTTACACTAATCTTATTTTATTTTATTTCTTTGTACAAAGATATTTCTATTTTGCAATCTTTTTTTTCTTTTTTTTACAGGTTGACTACATTTTGTTTTCCTAACTTGCTTTAGCTTGTTCTACAAACCATCATGCACAAGATATTTGTTTTACTTAGCTGTGCATACTTACTCTACTTTACTTTTGCTTTCCTTCATTTCTAAGTTTTACAATCCATATACAAGCCTGATACATTTGTTCTCTCTGTATTTTGTTTTCCAGTTGAATATGAAAGCATTAAATGCTTTAAGTACTTCATGCTTTTATTTTTGTTTATATTCTTGCCTGCATATCTATTTTTTTTCTTACTTTATTTTGTTTTATTTGCCAACATAATTATTGAATAGACATGATTACATCTTTCTGTATTTTACATACACATTTCAAAATTGGTTTTAGTTATTTGCTTTACTTTTACTACTTGCTTGCATGTTATATCTCATTTTTGTTCTTAGCTTATTCTAGTTATTATTTATAAACTTTACTTATGTCAAATATCATACATTTGATTTATTCTTAAGGTTTAATAATTATAAAGTTTACTTTATTTTAAATTTACAAACCATAGCTTTCCAAAATACATGTATATAAAGAAATGAATTTAAAATAACAATTTCTTTTATATTAAAATTCATTTGTAAAGATATTGCATTATTAATGTTGTTTAAATAAAACTCATTATTACATTGAAGATAATTTCAAAAGAAACTATCTCTTTAAAATATAAATACTTATTTATCTAGCTATATAGCAAACTTTTTATTTAAACTCTAGGCCACAATTTATTTTTAAACAAATTAAATTTATCTTGAGTATTTTTAAAAATCATATTATTATTTATTCAATATTAAATTTCCAAATTATCAAAAATAATAGAATCAGAAACCATAACTTTATTTATTAAATTTAAAACAAAACTTATATATTTATAATATATACCAATATACATATATACATTATAAATAGAAATAATTTAAATTAGCTTTTAAAAAGAAAATTTATCAGTGAAATATTTATTTAAACAAAGATTATTAATTCAAATTTAAATTATTATCAAATCAATTTAATTTTTAATATAGATTATTAAATTGATATTGCCCCAAATTTCTGGGATGTCACATTCTTCCCCCTTTAAAAGAATTTCGTCCCCGAAATTTAAAACAAAGGTAATTTAATAATCTACTTAAATATTTAATTTTAAAAACACAAGCATATATTAATCATATGCTAACAATTAAAGCAACCAATTTATCCAAACAGACAAATCTAACTATCCAGACAAGATTCCGGATAGAATTTTCTCGAGTTTCCCCAAGTATAAATACCGGGTTACTCGCTCTATAGAATCCAATCAATCAATACTACTAAGCTACAGAGCTTCCACTCATCTAGATCTACAAAACAAGACAGAATATCAGACTACAGACAAGTCTGAATCAACAACCAAAACTCCCCGAACTGCTGATTCAATAACCAGAGATAGATCTTACACGTACTCCCTCAGAGATACGTGAAACACAACGAATTCCAGTTATCCAAACTGATAATTCAATCCTGAAGACCAAACACTTATCCAAAATCAAATCCCCGATTTCGGAATCCATATTCCTCCGTCTCTTATCCGCAAAACTCCTCGGACGATCATGGCTTCCTTCATTCTTACAGATCAGCTCAACTCTTGCTGATGCTCCTAGAAACAAACTGAACCAAAGACTGTCCAACAAAATGATCTTTCCAAGATCGACCAAAACTTAGAACACAAACTTTATTCCAAAACAGAAAACAGAACCCACTTCTCTCATCTGGAAGAGATAAAACAGGTGCACTCCAATCTGGCCTCAGATTCTGAAAAGTTTCCTGTAGAACTCTCCAATCCAAACATTGCAACATTCAATTGCTTCCAAACTAAAACAGCTGCCACCATGCTTCCACTGCGCAACTCTGATTAAACAGATGAAAATGCTGAAGATGAACTCAAGCACAGACTGGACAACACATTCCAAAATAAAGCTCACATATCCAAAAAGAAAACTCCGCAGTTTCTCCAAAACCTGAGCTACTTCACCAAACTCATTCTCAGAAAATCATCTTACTGAACCATCGGTACCAGTCCTGCAATCCAGTCGATACCAAATTCAATCTCTAGATACGAAAAAAATTCTAACTTCCTGAAGACATCCAGAAAAATCAGACCCAAGAGAAACTCAAACAATCGCAAGTCACTTTTGCGATCAATCTAGCCCACTACCAAAGAAAACTGTTCTCTCTTTAACAAACAGAACAGCCTATGCTTAATTAGCCAATCCATTAAAGAAACGGAATCACTCTGCTGTTTCTAAACTCCACTGCTGATGTAGAAGTTAAAAACTTCCTTGCCAACACCAATACCAATACAATATATTCACAAATTACCATGTTAACATGATTTAAAGATAAGGGATTTCAAAGTGCACTTGTAGCGACTATTCTCACTTCAAACACTTTCAAATCACATACAACCAAACCAAACTTGTAAACACAAAGTCACGGCCATATTACATGTTATAGAGGGTCATATAAGTGATGATATCCTATTTGATGTTATCATTTGCTTTCAAATGCAAGAGGGCTCCAAAGTTATAATTTCATTAGTTAGTGTCTTAACTTTATATTCAAGCACAACATACATGCTCACATTACATACTTTTTAGTGGTGAGTTAACTTGCTCAAACCTAGCTTATAACCAAGCACAAGCCACTAGGATCACATAAACACTTCTTACCATCACCAAACACCTAAAGATCCAACCTTTTGCATCAAAATGCACTTTTCCATGCCCCCCTTCACTTTGTTTCCCACGACCCAACCATGCTCCCCTTTTGTGCTCCTTTTCTTCCACTTTTTCTTTTCTATAATTGCTTCCTATGATGTGCTAAACCTTATACTTGAGTTTGGTGAAGGTTTAAGAAGACTTACTTTTATTAAAGATTTATTAGTGAAGATAAACATAGATTAACACTAAGTTGTTTCTACCTTTTTAATTTTGTAAAAAGTGATTAATGTAACCTTAAGGGTGTAGTTGTAGAGTTTATTAAAGATGTTACTACCACCTCCAAACCTTCTTAGAAGGTCACTAAGCATGCTCCCTCTCATGTGCCTTGCTTTACACCTCACCCTTAGGAAAATATCTTTTCACTATTCATCAAAATATATCTTTCCTTAATCACCTGCTAATCTTTTTAATATTCATATTTAGTTAGCCATAACACACAAAACATTTTTAGTTGCTAATTAATTACACATTAATATTCTAAGCAAGCACAAAAGTTTGAATAACTTATATTGAGTAAAAAGCTGTTTATCGATAAAACGATTTTCGGTCACATTATCGATATTTCTTCAAACTATTTATTTTTTGTAAACATTTTTCAAAACAAGTTTATCATCATCAGTTATTAATAAGAAAAGGGGTTAGCAAGGTTATAAACCCAACTTAATAACATTAAATCTAAATTTAAATATTTATATAGTTTAGATGTTTAAATAAGAAGTTTTTGAAATTCTAAGTCGTTACATTCTCCCCACCTTAAAATGTTTCACCCCTTGAAATTCCAACACAACCAATTAACAAAGACACAAGCACACATCAATACTTAATAGTTTTCAAAGCACTGGCAAATAAATTTCAAGAATCGCACTAGTTCAAAACCTTCTCATTGCACAAGTACGATAAATAAAAACTAAGTGTACCTTACATTCAACTACTATAGGTTATTACTTAGGCAATTATTCAAGCTACCCCCTAAATAACCGAAGAGTCATTCTTTAAACTCTCCATAAGCTAATAAAGCGTAATATGCATATACTTAAGCTCGTACGATGTTCATGGGTCATCCATATGCAACATCAAATTTGATCACTTGCTCGATCGCATAAATTTCACCTCCCAACTAGTATAGATCGCTTGATCTCTCTAATGTGAACTTTGATCAGATTCCTTGACTTGAAACTTTCATTTCTCTTGCATAGCCATATACTATGGTAGAAAACCTCGGGATCATATGAAGAATCCATTTCAAGTGTTCACCATTGAGAATCGAGTGAAAAATCATTGTATGGAATAGTGTAAATTACCTAGAAATCTTATGCCCGAATCTTAGTTCAAGAATTCTGTGAATAAAATGATCTATGTATAACTTACATATTTTATCCTATTGGTCTTTAACTATCCAATTACTTTTAAAATCACATTCATTTACATAGATAGTATATCTCATTTAATAATAAAACCATTTATGAAGCATTTCATAAAACATACCTCAACTTTATAAACATTTTATAAAGATGTATCTTTATTTATGAAACATTTCATAAAACTTACTTCAAGTTATAACTTGTATAATGCTTTACTACATCTAAAGAGTATATAAGAAACATCAAATTCATTTTACTTCCTAAAATTCAAATGAATGCCCAAAAATAAATTTAGGTCTTATAACCGAGTCAACCTTTTCGACTTCTTTAACCGTCGGGTTAGGTAAGTAGTTAGAAAGAGTAGGACACTGGTATCCAAACTTATGCCTAGAGCCTATGTAACTACCGCCCCACACCTATGTTAAAAAATGGTAGTTAAAGGAAAGAAAAAGAAATAAGATGAAGAAATAGAAGAGAAAAGAATGGAAAAGAAGAAAAAGGAAGCATCAAATTACCAAATTACCTATCGCATATCTTGCATTGCATCAGAGTAAATATAATAATCAACATAGGTATAAAATAAGAGAGACAATAATAACAATGTGAAATAATCATCTGAATAAAGAACCATAAAGTTATACAACATCATAACTGAGTTAATACAATGGGAAAGTAAACTCAACCGATACATTATCTCCTAATAGTAAATCAACACTATCAAGGCTCCACAGTGTCTTACAGCGGAAATATAATAACAAATGCACATATAAGTATAGATAACCGTCACCTCCTGTCGGTCCACCCATAGAACTTCATAATCATCCACCCGCTCTCAATCTACTCATTTAAGAGTACTTGAGATAATATGAAGCAAAGCATAAAACCTTGGGTTAGACAACACTCTGGTGTGAGCGATATCAATTCTCAAAATACCAAAGGGTATATAAAACATACCCGGTCTATCCCTGCAACCACAGAGTCAACACATAAACATAAGTAATATGCTACTCTGTAATATCGTAAAAATGTATACCATACTCAGTATTAGTCAGGGTGCCTAGGTATCCCCACCTATAGTCCGTACTACATACTAAGTAAACTTCAAGTATTTAGGTATCTACATCCATACCTACACCACAATAAGTCAAGTCAGGGTATCTAGGTATCCCTACCACAATACCTACCTAGTGTTACATCTTTAGGGTGACACGTGACTAATAAGCAACCATAACAAGCATAACATCCATCAAACGATACTAACTGTCCCCCATGTGCTATATATAAGACAACTCATATGATCCTTGGAGACTGTCAAAGACTAGTGGAAATCCCGGTTCTCGATTATGCTCACCGTACTTACCGATTAGAAACCCCACATGGTTGTCTCTTGTGATACCTCTGTACCACCTGACCTAGACCCTACTTGTCCATGGTATAGGTTGGCGCTACCCGCCCTCAGGTACCCCCGCATATAGTACCCCTACTTTGAATACAACCATAACACTCCGAGTCCTCAATGATCCCTAGACATAAACATTACCATCGAGCCCTACTCACTTGATACAGATCTGAACCCTACTGGTTCACAACAGTTTCTAGGCACAAGTGGTAATACTCACCCCAGTCACTATCTATAACATCACTCCAATTCGAGTTGCCATCCTCGAACTCTTGATCGAAGAACCCTACTATCATGCCATCTGAAGCCCAAGGTCCATCATGATCCATATAGTCTTGATATTATCATCTCGAAGCCTACTCCATACATCATCGAGTCATTATCTGCAATATCAGACCACCAGGTCGAAGCATCACATCCCTGCCTCATCATAAAAATCACTAGGTCGAAGCACCACATCCCTGCCTCACCATCAATATCACTAGGTCAAAGTACCATGATATCTCATTGATGTCCAAGCCACATATCGACGAAATCGCCAATCGACAATAGTGATAAACATCGACCACTCTACTATGGTCAATACCATCCACCTTGGTCTTGTACTTAACCGAACAGTTAAGTACAGACGAAACAGAAACGTCTGGCATCATCCACTCTAAACTCCAGATCCATCGGCACGTATCCCAAACCCTCTTCTACAGCTCATCTCGTTCATTAGATTTCCATGTGTGTGAAACTCCAACTTACAAGATGCTACCTAAAATCAAATCACCGCTAATTAGTGTTTTCAACAAAAATAGCAAAATAGTAGACAATCCAAACAATCAAATATAAATCCGTACAATCCATATATCCATCCAAAACATCATACATAAGAAATAAATAATCTTTCCATAACAATCGATGTAGGAAATAACATCAAAAATTGATCTGATCTAATCTAATAATTGTAATGACCCGTAAAATGTTAATAATTTCGACCCGTAAAATTTTAATAATTTTGAATGGTTTTATTTACGTATTTAATTGAATTTTTGTATTTTTGTTCATCTTATTTAAAACTTTGGTGTTTGATTACTTAAAAATTTGAATTTTAGAAATTTCTTGATTTGATTATAAATCATTTGCCCAAATTGTAATAAATATAAACAATTTCGGTAATTTTGATTTTGGTTTAAAGTTTAACTTTAATTGAAATTTTAAATTTTAAATTTGAACTTCCAAATCTTTTATTTAAAATATATATATATATTTGTATAACATTTATTCCAATTTTGTTTCTTTTAAATTGGTTATATACTTTTAAGTTAAGTAATAAATAATGTGTAAAAAGAAATAAATTTATACGTTTCTTTTATACATCCATTTTCTTAGTAAAGTAATAAAAAATCAAATGGATGTAAAAAATCAAATTTTAAATTAAGAAATAAATAATGTGTAAATAGCTATTTAATTATACATTTTATTTGGTACATTTTATATCCGTTCTTGTTTAAATTATTTGGCGTTATATAAATGATACGTTATCTTCTGAAATATACTTTAGCATATATTTTACTAAATAAATACGAAGCAAATAAATTCAAAGTACGTTACTTTGTTATAAATTTTGGGCGTACGTTTCTATTTAATCATTGCCTCTCTAATGCACGCACTTTTGATTTCTTATCTTAGCTGTAAAAATCATCAGCCGTGCATTTTAAAAGGAATGAAAATCTTGCCTTACACTTCACGTGTAAATTATTTCATCTCTTTTACACTTGCCTTTTGCTTATTTGTATTAATAGGAATGAAATCCTATAATTCCTGTGCCGTTTCAAATCATTTATTTTTTGCCTTTCATACACCAAATCAATGCAATCCTATGTTAAATATAAAAACCCATGTACACAATTCCGTCCGCATCTCATATTGCCTTCATCTTCTCGCACGTGCTTCTTCCTGAAGGTAATGGCCGCACATATTTTTTTTGTTTTTCTTTGTATTTTCTTGTTCTTCTTTCTTGGTTTTTTTAGTATAAAGGCTGTTGATAGTAAAATATATATTACTGTTTAAGTACAAATTTTCCCACAGCTTTCAAAACTACTTCATATGGTTTACCTTTCCTACAACTCTTTTATTGCATTTTTATATATAAAGTATACAGTTATATATTAGCTTTTTTACAATTTCTGGGTCGCGTGTTATATGTAAACATTGGGTTTTAGTCTTTGATTCCTTTTTTTATATATAATTTACAAATATATTGGTCCCAATACACATGTTTAATGAATACCGATTTTAATATCTTGAGATTTTTATTTTTAAAATGTGTTTTAAATACTAACTTTAATTTATATATATATATAATATCTTTTACTTTAATTGTTTAAATTTTTTATATTTTGTTTTGCTGATTTTAGTTATTAATGGTATGTTAATATACATTATTTATATGTGTGTATTCTTATAAATCAGGCAATACAAGTTATTTTGGTTACTAATATGTATTTTTATATTATTATGTTAGTTTATATTATACTGGGTATTACTAGCTATAGTTATATTTATAGTTTGATTGCATAAGTTAAGTATATATGTGTCCTCTATTGTACAGTTCTAAAGTTTATAAATTTTTTAAAGCTGTTTATATACTAGTTTGTTTGTTTTAAAGATTATATTATACCAGTCTCTGTTTTTTTAAAGGTTATGTTATACAATAGTTATATATATTATTTTATATAAACTGATACTTTTATGTTGTATAGTATATAAAATTTAATAATGAAAGTTTTGTTAACTGTATGTGATAATACAAGTGAAGTAAATTTTGTGTTACTGTATTGCTATGCTGTTTACAATATAATGAAATATGTTAATATAGATATTTTAATAACTTACATTTTAAAGCATATAATATACTATATTTGTTTATATAACATACAATGTATTAGTTCTGGTAACATGCATGTTTAATACTGAATAATTTGATATGTAAGTTAGTTATGTATAGCCGCCTACCAGTTTATATATATGAGTGTCCTTTTAAAACAGAATGTGTGTGTGTGTGTGTATATATATGTAGTTTATACAAGCTTTTGTGTATGTTATATATATACATGTAATATATTGTTTATCTTATGAGTATATATATCCATTTATTTCAAATTTTATTATGTAAATATATGTTGTTTTATATGTTTTTTTATTTAAAAGCAATGATTTTGAAATACATGTATATTTAATTTAATATGTATTTAAATTAAAATTGATTTGAAATTAATAATAATAATGCAACGTAACGTTTCTGTCCCTATCAAGATTGATTCTGATTAGTTCTCACCGATTTTCCCATTTATCAGCTTGTTCGTCGTGTCTGTTTTCTTCATCGAATCATGTCTATCTAGCGTTGCTTTGGAATTCATAAATCAACTTCATTGTCTAGTCTCTCTAGCATCGAAAGGTGAGCAATCACTCAGGATTAACGTTCTTTTATTTATTAATTTTGATTTCAGTTGGAAGGACAATTGAAACATGTTGCTAAAATTTAACTGTGAATTATTTAAATGTTATATATATGATATGCATTTATATGTAATTGTTCACCTATGACATATGACACCATATCCCGTTGTTCATATTATATTGTTATTGATGATATATGCCTGTTATTATTATTGTCATATCTGTTATCACTCTGCAAGTTCCCTGTCAGTATATAATTCACTATGGGTTGAAATGATACATACCCGAACAGACTTTAGAATAGGAGAAAATCGTTGTGGGTTGAAATGATAAACCCAAGCGATTTTCATTGAATTGAATTTGGAATTGCGGGTCGAAATGATATCTACCCGTATATATTACGGATTGAAATGATAAATATCCGTATCACTTGACCATAGGATAGGAAAATATATACAGACACCGTTGGTCAATATATAAATGTTTGAAAATAATTTCTATGGTTTTGAAAAGAAATATATGGTTTTTAATAAATATTGGTTCTTAAAATATTGTGTGTATATATATATATGTATGGTAACTTTATATAAAGAGTTAATAATAATATTATTAAGATTGATTTAATACATATAATATGATTAAGTATTTATTTAAATCTATATATCAAAATAGATCGTCGTAATAATTTGAATAAGTTAAGGTTGAGAAGATAAAGCTGAATTAATCAAGATTGTATTTAATTAAGAATTCTACTAAATTTAATCGATTTGAACTATTGAAGTTGAAGTTTATGATTGATTTTATAATTTGATTTTGATTTAAAGTGACTAAATGGATATTTTAAGTTTAAACAAATTGAAAGGAACATTTAGTTTAAGGGTAAACTAAGGTTATTTAAATAATACTGAAGTTATTAAGTGAATATTTCTAGACTAAATAATAATGAGTTAAATCGGGATCTATATGAAACCGTTAAATTGAACTTTGAAAATGTTGCATAGTAAAGCTTTGAAATGCTGGAATTTAAATGGTTTATTTGTAATCCAGATCTGAATTTGAAATCAATAAAATTTGAATCTGTTATTTAGAAACTGAATTGAATTAAAATTGGTAAATCTAAATTGAATTGAATGTGCATTTGGAACTCGAATTGATTGGAATCTATTTGTGAAATTGAGGAAATATATATATATATATATATATATATATATATATATATATATTAATGGAAATGACAATTTAGTTTTAAAATATAAATTTATTGAAATGACCACAGTGTTATAGTATATATTTTTTGCATTGTAGATAGTTCCACGGATCCTTAGAGGATGGTTATCCCAAACATCCTTTAAGTTAATTGTATTTCAGTTGATATTTCACTTGAGTTGGATCTATTGACATAAGCATGTTAATCCTGACTCAAGTGTTTTGTGTTTTGTTTTACGCACGGGTCAGACTGAGTGATACAACATTTGAGACTCACCTTTGGAGTTTGGAGCTCATTTGGAGATCCAACTATCGATTCAGCTTTCAGTTTTTCCAGTTGATTGGTTCAAAGATGTCATCTATTTATATTCGAGACTTCAGTGTATTTGAGTTATCCTGCTGTATTTTATTTCTAATCTGATGTTTATATAGTAGCTTCATGAACTACTATTTATCTATTCCGCTGCATTATATTACTCTGTGTCTGTGATTGATTTATTTACTGTATATGCTCAACATTGCCAAATTTTAAATTAACAATCTGATATTTTGAGCAATTCAAGTCCGACATGTGCGGATGCGAATGGTTGAAAATATTGGGTCGTCACAATAATTCTATAACTGTGGCACGACGATGGAAAATAAGTGATATTCTCTATAAATCATTTAAAAATAATTATATATTCTTATATTAAAATATAGCTGCTGCATATATGTATACACACACACACACACACACACACATATATATATATATACATATATACACACACACATACATACACACACACACACAATAATATCACGTTTTAAAACCAAAAATCATTCCCAAGCGTCAATAAAACAATAAACAACCAATCTTATAAAGTGAGAGACAATATCACTTACCTCAGCCAAATCTATCCAAACCAGTGCCAAATGTAAATCTCGCCAATATGATCCCAACGCAAGAAACCGCATCCAAAACGAACTTCATATGCAAAAGTTATGGATATAATAAGAATCGATATTAATTAGATAATTAATTAATTAAATAAAATTTTAATCACCTTAGCTAATTTTTAATCTCTCTTCCTCTTTCTTTTTCCTGTACGCGTGCACAAGTAATATGGCTGTGCATATTCGATCTCTAAACACATTGATTTCTCCTTCGTTTATGGATTAAACTTCAATCCATCTACGCCGATATACTCCTCTTCCAAATCTCTTGAGTTTGCACCTTTCATTCTAGCCTCGAACCACAACATCAAATCGCGACATCCAAGAGCCAAAGCTCGACCTTCTCATCCTGGTAATTGATGCGTTTTGCTCTTATTTGCTAGGCGAGCCCAAACTCTGATGAGAGGTGCATCTTGATGCAAGAAACACAAATACAATCTCTGATTTGATGCTCTAATTTCCATCAAACCAAAGCCCTAGATCCACGACTACGTGGACGACTTCAACAATGCATCACAAAACTCAAGATTTATGGTATAGAATCGAAGCTCTCTTCGATATGAATCCGATGCAATTCGTCTTATGATTTTTTGCTGAGTATTTCGCTCAATCTCGATTTTTGAAAATAAAGAAAGGAACGACCATGGATATGAATGCAATAGTAAAGGAAAAATGATTTTAGAGGGAGAGATTTAAAAGGAGTATTTATATTAATTTAATATTCTCGCTTTAATAAATTCTTCAATCAAATAGCTACGCGTTTCGAGTCTGCATGATCACATGACGCGTTCGATCGTCATGAATCACATCTGCATCCATCACCTTATTTTTCCAAATCCAGCGACACTAACCACGTCTCCATCTGAGACTATGTCTCGAAAGGCTAATTTCACGTATTTCGACACAGTTTCGAGCATCGGATCGTCCGATCTCAAAATATATTGATACTTGTATTCATTTTAACTTGCAACGTCAATCCAAAATCAACGGAAGTGGTCTCGAGTGCTGATTCGATCATATGTGAAAAATCATATTTTTGGGCCTTCATTTAATCAATGATTAAATATTTAAATAAACTATTTAAATATCCGATCGTTAAAAATACAGGTCATTACATTCTTTCGTCCATAAAGAATTTCATCCTCAAAATCACAAAGAAAAGAGAACGTCTCCTAACCTATCGGTCCTCCAAAAAAATGTCAAATTCTAAAAAAAATCGGCAGAACCTCCTTTGGACGACTAAGTCCGAAAAAATCTACTATAACAAAGATATGTGTACAACTCATATCATTAACTATACTAGATCATATACAGTAATCATTAAACAAGAATGTTATACCTAACAAAACTATTCTGCATGCCTAGCAACCATACAAACATAAATTATCAACTCAAATGCTAACAATCAAATCGAACAAGGATACATAAGATCTAACATCCAAAAGTAACATCCATGCCTATCCTAGCATGCGGATTACTAAACCATATAGTATAAACATCCAATATGATATACATAATGAAAGTCGACGATTAAAAAACAAAATATCATAGTCTAAAGAGCTTCGGACTAACGATCATCATGCTCCCTACAGTCTACCTTGCCCTATCGCCTTCGCTTTCGTTCCACTAAACCTTACTACTCCTTCGACCTTCTCCCAACCTAATTCGTATCATATCTATTATTACAAATATGCCTACGAGGTCTCTTAGTCTACGATTCAGCCTCGATATCATCTAATCTATTTAGTGCCAAATATCGAAATGCCTCTTGTAAGTTCTTCCAAAACCCATTATCGGACAATGGGTTTTGGCTACTTACAACGCTCTAGGCACACAATGGAATCACACTAACCACCCATCAACAACACAAATCAAGCATCATCTGTCAACCAATCGACCATGACTCAAATGTTATATCTCTATCCTTAGCCATCAACAATCCTTCGATGCAGTCCTAAAACATTTGTTCCTAAAACTCGAGAACAAAAAATCTTTACGGAATCAACAGCCTCGGTCGAGTCTGCACTAAATTATCTCTCCAGACACTACTCTTTCTTTTAATTTAGCTACGAAGTCTAGTTTAACACCTCTAACTTGTTCCAATATACTAAATCAAAGTAGGTCTAATGGTCAAACTAGCCATCACACTCAGCCAAAGCTCGTCGAGTCCTAGAGTTGTTACCAGTGATAAGCTCAGGCAATACCCACTCTAGGAATATCACTCCCAAACTGGTACATCTCCCTCTCGAATACCAACCACTACATTTCCTTTTCAAACATCCAGAAAATGTCAAAACCATAGGCGGCTAAGAAATCCAACTACCGCTACTAGCGAAGGTAAAGATCCTTCTCGGAGAAGAGATACTACAATGATAAGGGATCATCTAACAACTTAAACTCCTCTCCTGGCGAACAGTGCCTCCAGATCACCAAAGCAAACTCTATCGCCTCCAATTCCGAACCTAGAGTTGGATATTACCTCTCGACGTCATTACTATATCTAATTAAGCACCTCAGGCAAGTGTGTACTATCGTCTCCTCATTCTTGCTTGGAATGAGTACTATTAATTCCCTCATCAACCTCTCAGTCAGACTCACCAACGTGCATCTACACCTCATGTCTGATCCTCTCCTAAGTAATAGGTCGATGATACTACTACCTTAGGTCCATCCAGATTTTCGGATAGCCATAACTAAAGGATCTACAGCGATGTCCTACTCTGAAACAACAAGACCCAAGCATCTCACTCCCCTCCTTTAGGAGTAATACCACCAAAATATCATCACCAATCATGTCTTGTGGTCCTCTTCCATCTATGGGTAGACGAAAGTACCATCAACGAACACAAGTATAACCTACCCAAGTGACCATTCAAATCACGGTCCAGGAGATCCACAACATATGCGACACTTTAGTTAGCCCCAATGGCATAACCAACCTAAAATCAAGGTAGTGTACAAAACACTATAATCGACACACTCACCCAAAATACTCCCAATTGGTGATACCTCACTGCAGGGTCCAACTGAGAGAACATCCTCATGTTGTAGAAATGATCGAACAAGTCATCAACTTGGGAGTATGAACATGTTCGTCATCTTATCCAACCCATAACAATTAACAAACCACTCAAAAGAGTAATCCATCCTACTGATGAATCCAACAGGTGCATACTACCTAAAATATACACCCATGGATGAACCATCACCTAAATAGGTCATTCGCTCGCACCTCTAATCTCCTAAGCTCTTTGGACACCCTATGCCTTAAAGGCATAACTACTGGTCCAACTCCTTTGACTAGATCGATACAGAACTCTATCCCTATATGGTGGTAATCCAGCCACCTTCTTGAGTATGTCCATACAATCTCCAGCTATGGGCATTGAAGGCATTCCATTGTGTGTAATACTGAGCGAATACAGAAGGCTCCCATGCTGGCCACCAATTACTACTATCAGCTCCACCACAACTTCGATCGACATCAATGACCTCTCACAGTCCACCACTATTCTGTATCGCCTTCAGCCAATCCATTCTTAAACTATAATGCCAACCCAACTACACCCCAAACAATTAATGTCTAACAAACAAACAACCGTGACTCAAAAGGGAAAGGTCTCGACAAACCATGTATAGGCCGACTGAGCCCCTAACTAAGTCACGATCAAAGATCGGTAGTTATCTCGAGCCTCTATCCCAATATCTAACCATCGAATCTAGATATAAAGGAATACGAAACCTCAACGTTAAATAAAACACGTATGGAACCATCGTATGTAGAAAGCATATCTCAAATGGTGATGCCCTTTCCCTTCTATTTCATCGATGGAGGAATCGATAAAACCGAAATTGTAACTAATATATGTTTCCCGATCCATCCCTACTCAACTGGTATGGAATAACTCTTCAATACTGGGTACTTCTCGATCATCCTCTTGAATCCCTCGTCAATATGACCAATCAATCAACCCCCAAGATAATCTCTCTACCAATGGTTAACTTCAATCCTTTCTGTATGGAGCATCAACGGGAATATATCGTACCTCGATATCATATCGAATCTGACCATACACTCCAACACATACACATCGCTATACTTCAAATCAACAAACTCTCTAACCATTCCTTACTTTAGAAAAGTCGAGACAAATCTTCTTCGAAGCGAACTATGAACTAGTCCCAAGGAAATCGATCCTTAGGAATCAAAGCTATAAAAACACTCTACTAGTCCGTCATTTGTCTTTGGAGTCATCTAGATGCACACTTCTACCCCATGGCACCATCTAACTCCAAGTCATCGAAGATCCTTTTCCAAGCAACCAACCAATCTTGCTTCCTAATAGCCAACTCCGTTCCAAGGAATGGCCTGCTTCCTAGACTCCCCTGGTCTACATACAGCTCGAAAAAGTTGACTTTAGCCAATTACACTTGAGCACCATAACCATCCAGAATAAAATGGTCATCTTGGAAATGATCTGCACCAACTCTACGAACATATCCTATTAATCAGGGATAGTGGCCCCAATCCTGCCCAATACTTTGCTCTAAGGATAGAGTCGATAACAATTTTTCTTCCATGCCAGATCATTCCTTTTCTGCAAATAAGGTGATCCGTCTCTCACAAAGAAAACTACATCATAGTGCTCATGTGTGCACCCAAATCATATACTGTATATACTACTATATAGTTTTGGAAACCAAAATATATAACAAATACGAACTCTCTCATATATATACACTATCTAGATCCAGACTAAGACAATAAATCCTACCCTATCTCTACTGGATCGTAGTATCTACCAAGGTTAATCGGGTAACCTTTGCTCTGATATCAAAAGTAACGACCGCCCTACACCTACGGTGCAAAACGGTAGTTAAAGGAAAGAAAAAGAAATAAGATGAAGAAATAGAAGAGAAAACAATGGAAAAGAAAAAAGGAAGCATCAAATAACCAAATTACCTACTACATATCTTGCATCGCAACAGAGTAAATATAATAATCAAAGCATGTATAAAGCAAGAGAGACGGTAATAACAATGTGAAATAATCTTCTGAATAAAAATTCACAAAGTTATACAACACTATAACTGAGTTATAATACAAGAAAATAAAATCAACTAGTACACTGCCTCCTAATAGTAAATCAACACTTTCAAGGCTCCATGGTGTCACACAGTGGAAATATAATAACAAATGCACATATAAGTATAGATAATTGTCACCACTTTTTGGTCCATCTGTAGACCTTCATAATCATCCATATGCCCTCAATGTACTCAATTAAGAGTACCCGAGATAATAGGAAGAAAGCATAAAACTTCGGGTCAGACAACAGTCTGGTGTGAGCGATATAAAATCTCAAAATACTATAAAAATCGATAATAAATGGAACAGAGAGTATATAAACATATCTGACTTGTCCCTGCAACCACCGAGTCAGCACATAAACATAAGTAATATGCTACTCTATAATATCGTAAAAAGGTATATACCATACTCAGTATCTGTCAGGGTGCCTAGGTATCTCCACCTATAGTCCCTACTCCATACTAAGTAAACTTTAGGTATCTAGGTATCTCCATCCATACCTACCCCACACTAAGTCAAGCCAGGGTATCTAGGTATCCCTTCCATAATACCTACCTAGTGTGACGTCCCTAGGGTGACAGTTGACAAGTGAGAAACCATACCAAGCATAATATCCATCAAACAATACTAATTGTCACCCAATGTGCCAGATATACGATGACTCATATGACCCTTGGAGACTGTCATGGACTAGTGGAAATTCTTGTTCTCGATTGTGCTCACCGTACTCACCAATTAGAAAACCCTACACGGTTGTCTCTTTTGATACCTCTATACCAATTGACCTAGACCCTACCAGTCTAGGGTACATACTGGCGCTACCGACCCTCGGGTGCCTCCGTATATAGTACCCCTGCTTTGAACACAACCATACACTCTGAGTCATCAATGATCCCTAGGCATAAACATATCCATCGAACCCAACTCACTCGATACGGATCTGAACCCTACAGGTTGACTATAGTTTCTAGGCACGAGCCCTAACGCTCATCTCAGTCCACTATCTACAGCATCACTCTAATCAAAGCTGCCATCCTCGATCCTGCTCACTGCCTGAGCTCTTGATCGGATAACCCTACTATCATGCCATCCGAAGTCCAAGGTCCAGCATTATCCATATAGTCCTGATACTATCATCTCGGAGCCTACTCCATACATCATCGAGTCACAATCCACAGTATCAGACCACCAGTTAGAAGCACCACATCCCTACCTCACCATCAAAATCACTAGGTCGAAGCAACACATCCCTACCTCACCATCAATATCACCAGGTCGAAGCACCATGATATCTCATCGACATCCAAGCCACACATCGGCCAAATCGCTAATCAATAACAATAACAGACATCGACCAATCTACTATGGTCAATACCATCCACCGTGACTTGTACTTAATCGAATAGTTAATTATAGACCAAACGGAAACGTCCGTCAGCATCCACTCTGAAATCCAGATCCATCGACACATATCCCAAACCCTCTTCTACAACTTACCTCATTCATTAGATTTTCGCTGTGCGAAACCCCAATGTACAAGGTGCTACCTAAAATAAAATTCCCGCTAATCAGCATTTTTAACAAAAACAACAAAATAGCAGACAATCCAAACAATCAAGTATACATCCAAACATCCATACATCCAAAGATCCATCCAAAACGTCATACATACGACCTAAATAATCCATATATGACAATCAATGTAGGAAATAACATCAATAATAGATCCTATCTAATAATTCCCTAAATATGGCACGATAATGGAAAATAAGTGATATTTTTTATAAATCATTAAAAAATAATTGTATATTCTTTTATATAAATACAACCACTGCATATATATAATAATATCATGTTTTAAAACCAAAAATCATTCCCAAGCGTCAATATAATACTAAATAGCCAATCATAGTAAAGTGAGAGAAAATATCACTCACCTAAGCCAAATCTATCTAACATATGCCAAAATGTAGATCTCGCTAATACAATCCTAACACAAGAAACCACATCCAAAACAGACCTCGTATGCAAAAGTTATGGATATAATAAGAATCGATATTAACTAGATAATTAATTAATTAAATAAAATGTTAATTACCTTAAGTAATTTTTTAATCTCTCTTCATCTTTATTTTTCATGTATGCATGCACAAGTGATATGGTTGTGCATATTCGATCTTTGAACGCATTGATTTCTCCTTCTTTTGTGGATGAAACTTCAATCCGCCTTCGTCGATATACTCCTCTTTCAAATCTCTTGACTCTGCTCCTTTTCATTCTAGCCTCAAACCACCGCATCAAATTGCGACATACAAGAACCAAAGCTCGACTTGCTCATATGTTGATTCGCTCCTTTTGCTTTGGTTGGCTGGATGAGCCCAAACTCTAGTGAGAGGTGCGTCTTGATGCAAGAAGCACAAATACAATCTCTGATTCGAAAATCGATGCTCCAACCTCCATCAAACCCCAATCTCCATCAAACCCAAGCCCTAGATCCACGGCTAAGGGTGGACATCGGTAGTGCATCGTAAAACTCAAGATCTATGGTATAGAATCAAGGCTCTCTTCGATACGAATCCGATGCAATTCATTTCATGATTTTTAGCTGAGTATTTCGCTCGATCTCGATTTTTGAAAATAAAGAAAGGAGCGGCCATGGATATAAATGCAACAGTAAAGGTGAAATGATTTTGGAGGGAGAAATTCAAAAAGGGTATTTATATCAATTTAACATTCTTCGTTTAATAAATTCTTCAATCAAATAGCTACGCGTTTCAAGTCCGTACAATCACATGGCGCGTCCGATCGTCACGAAACTCATCTATGTGCATCACCTTATTTTTTCGAATCCAATGGCACTAACTGCGTCTCCATATGAGACTATGCCCCGGAGGCTAACTTTGCATATTTCGATACCGTTTCGAGCATCGGATCATCCGATCTCGAAATATAGCGATTCTTATACTCATTCTAATTCGCAACGTCAATCCGAACTCAATGGAAGTGGCCTTGAGTCCTGATTCAGTCGTATGGGAAAAATCATATTTCTAGGCCTTCATTTAATTAATGATTAAATATTTAAATAAACCTTTTAAATATTCGATCGTTAAAAATATGGATCATTACAGTCTACTTTCCTCAGACAACCCTAAGGTAAAGTTGTTTATTAGTTGACCGAATAACATCGAATATTCTACTTAACATGGGCATTTAAACCAACTTAAAACATGTGTTAACTTTCCACTTTCTCATTCAAAAGTTATATAAACTTATCCGTGTATTCTCAAAAATACTTAACATCAAATTCTATAATGATCCAGAAGTTTCAAGCTATCCAAAATCGCCGAAAAATTCATTTCGTTCTAATAGATGGAAACTACCAAACAAACATATCATAATATGAAAAACATAACACACTAACCTTAAATCTAGGACACATGTGTCAAAAAGATAATTTATCGGAGTTTCACTTATTTACCGGACACACTTTATTATAAAGGGAAAATAAGAAAAGGATTCATAATTATCTAGGTTATGCCTCTACCATTCGGGCTCCTTACACAATATAAAAACTTTTTATACAAAAATCTTATATCAAATTCTGATTTACTAAATTACTCTATATTAAACTACTATGCATTTTATATGAAATATCTTGAAAGGATAACTTTAGAACTAAATTGCCAGGTTTTATTCCAAATCTTTTGAAATAATAATATACACATATACTTGTATTGGAATTTAATCAAAAATCATTTTCAAAGATGCATCAAATACTTCATAAATATTGTTAAGTACTATAATATCTTTTATAAAAAAAATTTCCTAAATATTTACTTTAAAATCCATAGAAAATATACGCATAGATTAAGTAACACAAAAAGGATGCCAAGGAAATAAGTCATACCATATAATCCCTTACTAAGAAGTGGAATTCTCATAAGTAGCGCTTACCATCCAAACACATTTCTTGTCCATTTTTAGTCATTTTCGAGCCACTCGAACTAGGTAACATAAAAATACTCCGTTTTCAAATTGACTCTTCGATTGCGAGAGTAACCTCAAACTCGAACAAATCTTAAACACTTTTTGAAATATTAATATTCATAAATACTTTCAAAAAATGCTATTATTATTTTTTCCAAAATATTAAAAACCATATTCAAGGACCCTAGGATTTAAGTTCTCAAAATATCAGTTTAAATCCTCTTGGTTTTGTAAACCATACTTTGAAAATTTGTAATAAAATTCTTTTATTATAATAAACTTCTAACCCAACATTATTATTGAATTCTTTATAATCATATTGTGAAATTCAATTCATAAGGTGTTTATTTCAATGCTTCCACAAATACTATCTACCCAACCCATGTTAAACCGCTCATAAACTGATTGAGCATAACTAAAAAATCAATAAACGATAACAAATGCTCATAAATTGGCTAAGCACAGCAAATCAACATATAAATCATAATAATGCTCATAAACTAATCAAGCAAGGCTAATCAATCTAATAAAAGATAACAATGCTCGTAAACTGGCCGAGCATGGTTAAACTAATCAGTAAGGGATAATGAATGAACAACATTAATTCCTACATTAATTAAGCTACATTTTAATAATTCGTACTTATATAAGTTACCTTATATAAGATCTTAATTTTCAGAATTGAAATACCTTTAGGGCATATACTTATAACAAATACAATTACGCTCCTATATGTATAAAACGCTCAAATCATTTTAGGGCATCACTTACCCTATCTCTAATGAGTCATATCAAACCAAAGACGAGGTTCTCCCTTAACTTTTAACTCTGATACCAGCTATAACGACCCGCCTTTTTGACCCCCAAATATCGACATTAACATATCCACGGTTTACATATGCCGAATACCCAAGTGCTGGAAAGACAGGTTGTTAGGATAAAAATAAAAAGAAATGAAACAAGATAAGAAAGAAAGAACACGATATCAGAATCACACAATGAAATGATAATATATAATATTAAAAGACAAGAAAAAGTGATACTTTAAGATACGCAACATTTTAGAGTTACAATCCTAAATACTATCGTCAACCTAAACAGTTTTAACAATATGTCCTCAAAACGCTAATATATGCATAATAGTAGTGTAGTGGAAATAAAATACAACAATAGGCGAATGGAAGCATCTGGCTCATCTCCTAAAGCTATAAAGAATATCAATAAAACCCACCTTTCTCATGCTACTCAAAAGAGCACGCATGGAATTAAGGGAAAGCTAAAAACCATTAGTCAGACGTAACTCTAGTACGAGAAACTCAAGAAACATCTGTAGACATGACAGTATCCTTTGAGACCGTTCGAATCACCGTAATGGTTTTTCCCTCAAAGGAACCAAAATCATCTAATAGGTAAATAAGGTGATATAACGATAATGTCTAGGGTGCAGAATCTAAATCAGAAAATAGCTATGCTACTTACATCTCGTAACACAGCAATATTTGAAGTACAACTAAAACTGCTAAGGTGGGATTGCATATGGATTTCCCTTGGAGATCTCCTCGATACATTAAAGTCGGCCCTCATAACAAGGATCAGCAATAACCATCTAAGCCACGTATATCTCTAAATAAAATATACCATAAGACAAACAAAACACATGCTCACACACATGATGCCAAGTTTCATCAACTTTTGCTAGTAACATCGATAAGCATATCTAAATATGGAGTTGATATGGCCTTAGCGTAACATCCTGATATTTTCAACCATTCGCAACATGCTGGATTTGAATTTCCCAAAATATCAAGTTGTTAATTTATATTTGGCAAAACTCAACATATACATAAAAAAATAATCATAGAATCACAAACACGGAGTAATATAACGATAATGCAACGAAAACAAGATAATAGTAGTTCATGAATCTACTATATATATAACAGAGTTAAATAAGAAACAACAGAAGTCTCGAATACAATAGTCAAATACAAGATTAGAATACATCACTGGAATCAACTGAATAACTCCAAGATGGAAAGATATAGATGGATCTCCAAACAAATCTCCAACTCCAAAGGCGAGTCTCAAAAGCTGTATCGCTCAGTCTGACCCGAGCGTAAAGTAAAACACAAAACACTCGAGTCAGGATTAACTTTCTTATATCAATAAATCCAACTCAAGTGAAATAACAACTGAAATACAAGTAACTCAAAGGATGTTGGGATAACCATCCTCTAAGGATCCGTTAAACTATCTACTATGTAGTAATATACGCTATTAATAGTGTCTAAAGTAAAGTATAATATATTTAAAAGTAGCGTTAAGGCGTTACCCGTATCCCCCTTAACACATTTTACATATTCCCATAGTCTATACAGTACCGTAATCCCCCCGTACTGGGTGTCATCAGAGGGCACTCCGTAGGTATGGTACAAAACAAAATCGTACAAGGCGCGCTAAGGTAGATGATACGACACAACTAGGCAATGCCATGGTAGATATACCAATTACGCTTCCGGACCGGTGGTAACGCATAGCAGCCACTACCGCCCATCTCGAGCCACATTCCCAAAATCAAAGGTGTACCCAATCAATCACAAAGTAATAGAATGGTATTGAAGGAGTGTGTCCGATCAGATGAGCTACCTCATTAGCCCGTCAATTCCTCTTGTTTTAGCCACCTTATGCCAACTCACGGAAGTCAGGTCCATGTACATACCTCAATAGAACGTCGCCACCATCCTACTTCATTCTGGAGTCTCCACCGCGTACACGGTTGTTCAAGTGGTTTTCGGAGTTGGCAAAGAGTATGACAACTTTCGATACTGGTCTCTTTAACAACCAAACGTTATTATTACACCACAGTCATTTCAAAATAGTTTATATTTCAAAATCAAAATATCATTGCCATTTAAAAACCAAATCAATATGATATCTTTTTCCATTTCAAAATCAATACGATATCGTTTTCATTTCAAATATATCCTTTTCCAAAATCATAGCATTTTTCAAAGTTATAACACCTTTTGGAACTAAATATTTGAAATTAAACACTTTTGAAACATAATAATTTGGAATCATAATACTTCCCACTTAACCGATTTAAATATTAAAATAGTATATATAATAAAATTGTTTCCTCAAATTTCACAAATTAATTCCAAATCCACTCGAATTTCAAAAATTCAAATTAAATCATTAATTATAATTTAGCTTCTAAATAAACCATTCAAAATTATATCGATTTCAAATACAGATTTGACCCATAAAGAAACCATTTCAAATATATATATATATACACACATATATGTATATATCTCAAAGCTTTAAACATTCTATAATTTCAAAACTAAATGTGATAATTTTAGACATATCTTAATTCAATTTGCTATTATTTAATTTTGAAATATTTATTTAATAAATTCAATATCATTTAAATAAAACTCAAACTTGAAATATTTATTAATCACTTTAAACCAACATCAAGTTATAAAATCATATCGTTTAGAATCTCAAATTCAATAAGTTCCAAACCGATTTTAATTAAATATAATTCTTAATTAAATACAATTTCAAATCAATTTCAAATATATCTTTTCAACCTTAATTTATTAAAATCATTATAAATCCATATTAGAATATAATTTAAATAAATACCTAACCATATTATATTTTAATAAAATCAAATCTTTATTATTAAACTTACTTTATATTAAACAAATTTATACATAGCTTAAATTTAAGAATTTAACTATATATAAAATAATATTTATATAATATCAAAAATCAATATTCGTATAAAGCCATATTTTTCTGTCCAAAAACCATAGAAATCATTTTCAAAGTATTTATATACAGACCAACGGTGTATGTATATAGTTTTCTATCCTACGGTTAAGTGATACAGATATTTATCATTTCAATCCATAATTTAAATATACGATATATATCATTTCAACCTGAAATCCCAAACTCAACTCAAATGAAAATCGGTTGGGTTTATCATTTCAACCCATAACGATTTTCTCCTATTCTAAAATCCGTTAGGGTATGTATCATTTCAACCCATAGTGAATTCTATACTAACAGGGAACTTGCATAGTGGTAATAGATATGATAATAATATAACAAGCATATACCATCAATATAAGTAACAAATAATGGTGTTAGATGTCATAGGTGAACATATACAGACAACAATATATATAACAATCTAAATAACTAACAGCAGTATATTTCAATTGTTGTTTCAATTGAAATCAAATTTAATAAATATAAGAACATTAATCGTGAGTGATTGCTTACCTTTCGAGGCTATGGATACAACGATAACTTGGACAATGGTACGGGCATGCACCAAGAGTCAGACACGAGCAAGGAAACGTGAATTACATCTGAAATCAATGGAAACAAATCAAGATAAGCTATAGATTGATGGAAACGAAGCCGATGACTTAATATCGGCGAAACCAATCAATTTTCTTGACATAAAGGGAAATGAAAATGTACATATTTATTTTCAAATCAAATTTTAAGTTTAATATCAAAAATAATCTATACATATGTGTGTGTGTGTATATATATATACAAACCAAATATTATATTTAAAACATATATATATATATTTTAAATCAAAATGTTTATAAGTATATACAAAATAATTATTGTATTTAAACCCGTATGCTTAGAATACATGCCGGATATAAAGTTTAAAATCAATATCTCTTAAAATCAAGATAACTTATGCATTAAAGCCCAACATACCGAACAAAAAATATATGATAAACCATAATATATATAGGCCCATATATGGCAGACATATAATATACAATAATGTAACTTATGAAATATTTACCCACAACCAAATCACATAACATACTTACTTCGTACATAAATATAAGTCAGCAAATGCTATTCAACTATATACCATTATATACAAACAACAGATTGCATGACCGTATAAGAAATATATATATTAGAAACAGTCAATACGTTATTTGTACACAACAGGTAACCTTAAGACATAAAATATATACATCGTTATATACACATACTTATATCAATAAGCTGATATAAAATCGTGTATACAGTTTCAATACTGACCAAAGAGCAATAAAATAAATGTATATGTATTCAAGATCAAAATAGTGATATATATATATATATATAAAACTAAATATATATAAAATTTCCAATACCAAACATATATACCAAAAAAACTCAAGTACCGCTATAAATATATATAAACGTAACTCATATGACGTTTATATATGTGTAAATTGCAAAAAAATCGAGATACATGTTAACATATTACCTATACATATAGCAGCCTACATACAACAAATAGATGTATCACTATATATATATTATTTTAAAACCGAAACAAGAACGTATGAACATAACAAAGTTTCTGGAACATATTATAAAATTAACTATCATAAACTTCTTTAAATAGTAAGATATATAGATAAAAGAAAAAAATTGAAACAACTTATATAAATATATACCTGATCGAATACTAGTATAACATAAGTGACGACATGCCAACTACAAAATATACAATTTAAACATACACATATTCATTCAAATAAATATAAACATTTACTGTCACTATAACATAAATATATAATTTCTTCTTCAAATATATATACTTCCACAATTAGTATACTCTGACCAATTTTTAAATGTATATGAAATATATATAAAGCTATACTTCATCTGTCATATATTATATAGAGATCAGTTTATACAACTGCATAAAATATGTGAAACATACATGTATTTAAAAATACCAACATACCTTATAATATATATATATATATATATATATATATATATATTTCAAGGTACTACATAACTATATATGTTTAGACGCATCGAATTTTAAACCAAAACTTTAGACATGCACATACACTGACCATATAAGCAATTTATCATATATATAACAAGCTAATGCAAATTTTTACAAGAAAACTTACTTTATTATATATAATACAAATATAACTATATAGAAAGACCATAACTTGAATACATACCTTGGTACAGTAGAATATAATACTATATATAAACATATATATATATATATATATATATATATTAAAAATTTCAAAAATATGTTCACCTAAAATATACATATATACACACACATCAGGGAAAAGCAACAAATTTATATAATATAACTAATATCTTTACTAACAGATATACATAATGCAGCAACATATAATACTACAATAGTATACATATAAACTAACAAATTATATATATAAAATTTATATAAACAACCTATTATATTATATAGCTACTGAGATATATATATATATATATAACTATAGATACCAAATATATAAATATCTCATATGCATATTAGAGGGGTTTCAGCCAAGGCAAGACGTGCGACAAGATGAAGGGCAGTTGCATCTACCGTGACGTAAGGCTGAGGTGGTTAGATGCTCAGTGGAGGGTTGCGGAAGCAATGGGAATTGGTTGAGGCACGGTTGCGATCTGGTGGTGAAGTATTTGCCGTGCCAGGGAGGGCAGAGAGTTAGAGGTTAATGGCGGAGATCATGAGGCCGAGGTGGTTTTGGACATTGGAGAGACGCGGGTAGGAAAGAAATTCCAAGGTGACTTCAGGCCTGGGAAGATCAAAGAGGGTGTATGGTTGCTTGGATTGCAATGGAAGATGCATGGGCTTCTTAGGCAAATTACTGTATACAACTATTGTAGATATTATATACTTTAGTGAAAAATGAACAGAAGGCAATGAGGGCAAAAATGAACAGATGAAATTTGAATCGTAGGGAATGTAAATAGTCAAAATGTGAATTCAGGAGTTATAAAAGTGAATGGTATTGATTGCACGAGAAAGTGAAGGGGCAGGAAACCAAAAAGACTTGGTTGCAGCCGATAGTTGGCGTTCCGCAGATCGTACCGCACACCGGACTTCGAAATTGGCAATTGAATATACCATAGAGATCAACACGATGAGACGATCAAAATGTTATACAGATGTCCGCAATACGATCACCTAAGGAAAAGTCGATAACCGGTACCCAAAAATGCTGCTAAAACGCCGGAATTAAGATAAACGGAGCAATAGAAGTCAAAATTTCGAAAAATGAAATATGACGTCTCACACGGAAGATGATTTATAAATTTTCTATATAAAAATATTCAGGTTTGGAAAAATATTTTATTATCATCAAATATTAACTGATTAAATTGAAATAAAGTTATGCAAAATAAACTTCTATATTATTTGGTGAAAATTTACCAGTTACTGTGTTAAAACAGGCATATTCCTAATATTAAATTTTTATTTCAAAATATTATTATTTAAAATTTCACAAAAATTTAGTTAATTAAATAAGTAAAACTACTAAAATTTATGGGTCGTTATACTCTCCCCCACTCAAAATTTTTCGTCCTCGAAAAGAAGGAGATAGGAGAATATAAACAACTAGAGCAAAAACATTGGAACAAAATAAAATGATTTATTTAAAACCATATAAATTTCAATTTAAATTAATCAACATTCAATAATTGATTTTAAATTCAAGGCATTTCAATAAGTTGATTTAATTTCAATTTATTAATATTTGATACCAAAAGATTTCTTCAAAACAAAATTTTATTTAATTTGTCTCATTTACTATTCAATCAACTTATTATTCTTTTTATCTCTATTATCATTTTATAACTAAAATCTAACTGTATAACAGTCACTAAAATTTATTTATAAAATCATTTTATATTGCATATTATTCAATTACATATTCAACTTCTGAAAAATTTAGGTAAGTTATATTGGAAAGTAATTGACTATTATAAAATTAAAAATTTCCCAAATTTAATTATTCAAAATTAAATATTTATTCAAAATTTGGCTTTATTTTATAATTGAAATCACCTTTAACATAAAATTTAAGAATAAAATTTCTGATTAACTTCAAACAATTTAGAGACACACACACACACACACACTATATATATATCAAATCTAATCTATAATCATATACCAATATATACATATACATATATATATTATAAATCAAGTCATATTTCAGAACTTCAAAACTATTTATTTTTCAAAACAAAAGTATAGTAGAGCTACCTAGTGATCTCTCCACTTCGAAACTCGAAAATGAATGCTGCAATCATCACCGAAATTATTTTCTAGTGACTACGAAAAGAGCACTGGCTTAAAACTTTAAATTCTTTGAAAACTATTTCTATTCGAAAATTATTTAAATAATATACCCTTTAAACCCTTAAAAACCAAAGTTTGAAATCACCAAAAATTAAATTCTCAAATTCTAATTTTAATTCATTAAACTCCAAATTGAATAATAAACCATTTTTGATAAATTCATTTATTTATACACTGAAAAAAATTCAATGGTTTACAAAAAAATAAATGAAAATCTTTTTGTTAGCCAATTCATTTAACAATTATCTTTTAGAAAATAATATAATCACACAAACTTTATTTTATTTACTAAATTTGAAACCAATATTGTATTAGTTCACTCTGTTCAAGTGTTTTGGACATCCTATAGATAGCGTTGATCAGACGAATCGATCGAAACCCAAATCAACATCAACAACCCAAACAACACAATATATATATATATATATATGTGTGTGTGTGTGTGTGTGTGTAAAATTTTTAATATTAATTTACAAATACACTTCCTCGCTCGACGATACAAGAAAGGATTTCAAAGCAAGAATAGAGATTCAAATTTGATGACTCAAATCAAAGAGAATGTCGATTCGAAGGTAGGTTCGAAACAAAGATGAGATGATTAAATAACAAAAGAGGCAGATGGATAAGTTTATATAAATCACGAGCAACCTTAACCGGGTCGACCATGACTTCAAGATTAGGATCGATGTAGAGTTTTAAGGGAAGTCGGCATTAGATCGCAAGAGATAGAATTCGGGAATAACAAGAGATAGCAGCATCTAAACCGAGGATACAGAAATCTCTGGTAAATCAATGCCTATTGTAAAGGAATTTCACCCCTTTACAAATCATTCAAAGATTGGCAAGACCGCTGATTTATTGTAGAAATCATTCGGAGTGGAGTTGTAACGCCCCGAAAATTTTCGACTCTCGAAGATCCGACATCGACACTCACTTTATCGACTGCCGAGAAATCAAAGGCCGAAAACCGAGATGTTATGGGTTTTAAAAAGAATTTAAGAAAAGAAAAGTAGAAAAGAAGAAGAAGAGAAGAAGAAAGAAAATTTAGATAGGGAAAAGAAGATAGAAAATTTTAAAATAGAAAGAAAAGAGAAGAGAAAGGAAAAAGAAAAACAGAAGAAAATAGGACGGAATAGAAAACAACAGAACAACAACAGAATCTCACAATTCGCAGCGGAACAACATATAATAATAAATGAATAATCTTTAAACAAAGAACTATATCAGTTATTACATTACATCACATTTCATTACATCATATCATCACATATCATCAGAGTGTACAACATCATACAACAACAAACAGTGCAGCGGAAAAAGAAATACTATATAAACTAGTAATACGCCATGCCAATCCAGCTTGCCTCCAGCAACTCCAGAATATCCAGAATATCCTGATAAACCTTAACTCTTGACTGCCCGTGTGGAAATTGGTGGGCACCCAGAGTTTAGGAAGGAAAACAATAAACTCCAAGTCAGTCATGTGACTGGTGTGGGAACTCAAAACAGTTTATTTATCTTTAAAATCAAAATAGAGGAATATTTTTAATCAATTCGCAATGCTTTTAAAAATGAGACTACCATAAGGCCTCCCGCACACACACACATGCAAACGCAGAATCGGAGGAGATTTCTCCTTATGATAGCCAAAGATGCTTGATACGCATTTAAAATAACATTTGATATTATTATTAGTGCATAATGTATAACAAATCATTTCGAAAATAAAGATATAAATCTTAGCCGACATAGACATTTCGAACTATGCCTACTATAGCTACTATCCAAACAGTGGTGACCACCATAAGTGAATAGCAGGTTCTACAACTAATACCGTACAAGTTTCGTATTGGGAATTGGATTTCCAACAAATGGTCAGGCCAAGGAACTTCCCATTGCCACTGAGAATGCCTCTGGATGGACATCCCCGAGAACCAAACCGGATCTCAACCAACACAAGGCCGGGTTACTCCTAACTGAGTAACAACTGACCGAATATGCCATCCCCCGGTCCTTTGGGACCTTTTTCCGAGAGCGCTCTCTAATCAATTCACACAATCATAACAAAGTGTTTTCAACATGAGTAAGTATCTGGGCTCCATACCATGATACCACCCTTTTCCAGAAGGAAATGGACACATCCTAAAGGGTGCTACCCCTCATAACCTTGCTGCTTCTTTCCTGTTTTGACCATTTCCGGGATGTGAGGCTCGACGAATTCACGTCCACAAAAACATACTTTATACAAAAGCCATGCTTTGGGTCAACAAATGATCAACACAATGATCACTAAGATAGACGATCAAATAAATGATCCTATCACAATAATCAACACAATGATCATTTCAGCATCACTCAGCATGTCACATTACCAAATTGGGAATATATCGCTGATAACTTCAACTATATAACCTTTGAGCTCGTACGTCTCAAAGAAGGGTGTTAAGCAAAGAATAAATTCTCCGCCACCAACAGAAATATATTTGAAAGAAATCGGCTTTATATCTCAAATTGTAATGTCAGACATACAATCCATACAAGTCTGTTCCGGGATCGAACAAAACCGAAGGCACTTACAAAGAAGTCCTTGCAATCCGGATATTCACAATCCTGATCGGATTTCCCATCACTTAGGGAGTCTCTATACCGTTGCAACTCAGTGCAGAGACAATCGATAGGTCATCCTATCGCTTTCGCAAATACCGGTCTTTAACACCGATCTTCAATGCAATTCACAACGACGTATCACATATTCGGAGTGGGTTATACGACCCCATGGTCCTTTCCCGGTTAACCCGAATAGTGAGCGCTTATTCAAAAATAAGTGTGCATTCAATTTCAATCAATTCACATCAAATACCCATTCAAAGGGAAATACTGATAGTCAGTTATTGAACTATCACTGGATATGCACACATCACCAGATTCCAAATAATTTTCCAAATTATTATTTTCCAAAATATCTTTACAAGATATAAAATTTCAACACTTCAAAAATAAATCAACATTTATTTTCAAACAAATTCCCTTTTCACTTATAAATTCCATAATGAATTTATATTTCAAAATATCCATACATATACGATTTCACTTATCCATTTCAATTTATCTTCAAAAAGATAATTTCTAAATATTCACTTCATATTGGAAAACGTTTCCATACTTATTTATTCATAAGTAATTCACAAATCTCTTTTATTTTCAACACTTAGAAAATATTCAATATACTTAAATCAAATTAAGTATATCTTTCATTCTTTTAAGGAAATCATTCACTTAACATATTTATTTGGGCCAAAATCACTAGTATAGGGATTCGAAATTAAATAGATATATAAATCCTAATACTATACAAACATTTCCTTTCGGAAATCATTTACTATAACAACAGTGTTATAGTTCACCATTTCCTTTTATTTCTCGAAACATCTATTTCAACAATAAATGTTGAAATCTATGGTTTCGAATCTCAACACATCTTAAAACATCGTTAGATCGTTTTAATTCTATTTAAAACATTCACATTCTAAAACATTTTCTTTAACGTGTTATTCACTATTCAAAAATCGTGAACATACTTCGTTAACAAATTTCATCCTTTTATTCAATTTATTTTAAAGGATTATTCACTATTTAAAAATGTGAATATAACTCCATTAATAGGTTATAACAATTAACTTATCAAAATAAGTCATTTGCGGATTTATAAAACAACGTTTATAAATTCCGTTTCTATTTATTTATAAAAACTTCCCTTTTTATAAATTCCTTTATTAACCTATTCCAGTTTATAACTTAATTATAAACTACAAGTTCATA
This sequence comes from Allium cepa, assembly GCA_030765085.1. Lineage (NCBI taxonomy): Eukaryota > Viridiplantae > Streptophyta > Magnoliopsida > Asparagales > Amaryllidaceae > Allium > Allium cepa. Next base: position 950,078,360 of record CM060941.1, on the reverse strand, counting down.
TTATAAGTTAATTACTTATAAAACGATTATTTTACAAAATCGTTCATTTAACTTCCCAAATTATAAATCTTAACTTATAAGATTGTTTATTCATCCAAAATTCATTCTTTCGATAACTTTATAAATTTTATAAACCTATTGCTTATAAAATTTCATTTATAACTTCACAGTTTATAATTTCATAAATTTCATTCATTTAGGAAATTCATTTTCACTACATTCAAACACTTATAAAAACTCGTTTTATAATGTCCATAATTCAATTTATAAATATCCATTTATAAATCTCTTAATATAAATTAATTTATATTATTCTTTTAAACGTCTTAAATTCCTTTAAAATTTCACCGTTCTCTTGATTTATAAAATAATCAAATTTTATAAATCTTATATTCAAACTTTTAATAATAAACTCAAAAATCCAGTTTAAACTATTTTATAAAATCATTGGTTCATATTTCTCAAAAATCGACTTTTAATCGTATTTCTAAAAATCAGCTTTTTAACTATATTTCACAAAAACCATAATTTTTATAACTTAAAAAAAATTATAACGTTTATTTATTTATAATGGATCAATTCCAAAAATATAGTATATTTTCAAAAAATCACTTTAAAACCATTTTAAAATCCCAAAATCTGGGTCCAATGATGCTACACACCAAATAGTCAATCACGACTAACAACGATATCATATATCGATATGATAATCCATCAAATATCAAAATATCTGAAATCAAATAAAAACTGTTGAGGAATCCAGTTGGATCCCTCCAACCTGTTTCCTGCATCCAAAAACATTAGCACAATACCAATTTCGCTCCAGTACGAAATTATCGCGGTATATGTTCTTATTAAATATTATCCGCTTAATAACGGCATAATAGGGTCTCATCCGCTAAACAAAAAATGCGGGAAATCAACAACTGCAATATATACATATGCCAATATATATATATTGATACTATATATAATACCAATTTCACTGTTTATGAAATATTCGCGGTATATGTTTATATTAAATAACATCCGCTTACTAACGGCGCATAATGTCTATTTTAACAATCAATAGATACAATTCATCATTCAAACATGCATTCAAATATTTTAAATTTAACTATTAAAAATAAAATCGAAATCTATTCGATTGAGTGAGAAGTTCTCACCTTGGTTTTAATTTCCGTTTTAGCTTTTATTTCGAATAAAATTAAACGCGCGTTTAATTTTACCCGAAATTCTCACTAACTCCAAACGACTCCAAACCAACTCCATCGCGTAGTGCTCGTCCATACGATTCCAACGCAACTGAGTTTGCATTTTTTCGACCTCGTATGAAAAAGTTATGTATTTTACAAGTTCGTACACGATTTATATAACTTAAATACAACATAACTTAAATATTTATAACCTACATCTATCATCCACCATCCACTCCAGATCCAACGGCCTAAACTTTTCATCTCCCTCACGTCTTCATCACGCACGCACATGTACAGGTAATGGACGCACAAAGTAACCCATTAGCCTAAATTAGGTTTTCATATTCCGATCACCCCGTTCCACTAAACTCCATCACAACCCCACCATTCGAACCGCCTCGACTAGAGCTACACTCGGCCCAAGGCACAATGAACTCGGCCCCCATCTGCGCATGAAATTGCGTGCGCAACCGTAGAGCTTCTAGCTCGATTTGCCGCCAATCCGAAGCTCCAAACACGATCATAGCCGTTGATATTGTAGATCTTGATGTACTCTACATCTTTCTAGTTGAAAGATTCTTGTAAATGTTGATGGATGAAGAGAAAAGAGGAGAAGAAGTTGGGAATGCTTCAGCCGTTCATGGTTAGGGCCGGCTAGGGTTTTGTGTTATATATTTTTTTTTTTAATGAAGGGTGTGGGTCTCCTTTTATAGAAAAAGCTAGCGTAAACACTATTCATCCCGGGAATTCCGAACTCCGATTTAGGCGCCGTAACCAGCGTACCTAGGGTTTACCCCGCGTTCCGGACACAATGGAACAGGTTTCGGAAGCTAATTCGGAAGTATGTGCGAGTTATGGCTATAAACGCTCAATTTAAATTAAACCGATTTAAATCGATTTCTAGGCGTTTTAATTTGTACCGGACAAACCGTAAATCCAATTGACTTGAAATTTGAAACCTTACAATAATATCACATTACGGATCCGATGAAATTGGTTTCGTCGAAATCCGAGACTTTTTGAAAAATGGCTATTTTGACTCGCCAAATTTAAATTAAAAACGATTCGATGCGTTTCGAGCTGCCACGATCAAACGATAACTCCGATTGACACGAAAATTGAAATCCAGTAATAACTAACTATTACGGATCCAATGGAACTGGTTTCGTTCAATTCTGAGACTGTTCAAAAATTGGCTATTTTACAGTCGATTATTAAATATTAAAATATTCAATTTTCACAAATTAACTTTTAATTCGATTTTAAAAGTTCTAAAATATCTCTCTAACTTCAATATGATAAAATAAAATTTTACAAATCATTTTCAATCATATTTAACTCAATTTTCAATTATTTCCATAATTTAACGTATTAAATTATCGATTTAATTATTCAATTAAATCCAATAAATCAAATAAAAATTTATTTGACTTATAAATTCACTCATTAATATTTAAAATTAATTAAATATTCAAATTTAAATTAATAAAAATTCTGGGTCGTTACAGGAGTTATGAGATACTCCTGAATCAGAAACACGAATAGAGGGAGACAAGAATGGATTTAGGAACCGAGGGGAACATTCCAAAATTCAAAGAAACTGAGTTAAAGAGGAAGGAATTCAAGCTCAAACGAAAGTGATTCCGTAATTATATTTACCCCATATGTTGAGTTTTGCCTAAAACCAAAGCTTTGATACCAACTGTAACATCCCGATATTTTCAACCATTCTTATCCAAACATGCCGGATTTGAATTGCTCAAAATATCAAGTTGTTAATTTATATTTGGCAAAAATCAGCATATACAGTAAATAAAATAATCACAGAATCACAGACACATAGTAATATAACAATAATGCAGCGGAAACAAGATAATAGTAGTTCATGAAGCTACTATATGTATAACAGAGTTAAATAAGATACAACAGAAGTCTCGAATACAATAGTCAAATACAAGATCAGAATACATCACTGGAATCAACTGAATAACTCCAAGCTGGAAAGATATAGATGGATCTCTAAACAAATCTCCAACTCCAATGGTGAGTCTCAAATGCTGTATCGCTCACTCTGACCCGAGCGTAAAGCAAAACCAAAACACTCATGTTAGGATTAACATTCTTATATCAATAAATCCAACTTAAGTGAAATAACAACTGAAATACAAGTAACTCATAGGATGTTGGGATAACCATCATCTAAGGATCCGTTAAACTATCTACCATGTAGTAATATACGCTATTATAATAGTGTCTAAAGTAAAGTACAATACATTTAAAAATAGCGTTAAGGCGTTACCCATATCCCCCTTAACACATTTTATATATTCCATAGTCTATACAGTACCGTAATCCCACCCGTACCGGGTGTTGTCAGAGGGCACTCCATAGGTTTGGTACAAAACAAAATCATACAAGGCGGGTGACACGACACAACTAGGCAATGCCGGTGTAAATATACCTATTATGCTTTCGGACCGGTGGTAACGAGTAGCAGCCACTAACGCCCACCTCGAGCCACACTCCCAAAATCAAAGGTGCACCCAATCAATCACAAAGTAATAGAATAGTATCGAACGAGTGTGTCCGATCAGAGGAGCCATCTCATTAGCCCATCAAACACTCCTGTTTTAGCCACTTTATGCCAACTCACGGGAGTCGGATCCACGTACATACCTCAATAGAACATCGCCACTATCCTACTTTATTCTGGAATCTCCACTGCGTGCACGGTCAATATGATATCTTCCGATCCCAGTCTCTTTAACAACCAAACATTATTATCACACCGCGGTCATTTCAAAATAGTTTATACTTCAAAATCAAAATATCATTGCCATTTAAAAACCAAGTCAATATGATATCTTTTTCCATTTCAAAATCAATACGATATCATTACCATTTCAAATATATCCTTTTCCAAAATTATAGCATTTTTCAAAGTTATAACACTTTTCGAAACTAAACATTTGAAATTAAACACTTTTGAAACTTAATAATTTGGAATCTTAATACTTCCCACTTAATCGATTTAAATATTAAAATAGTATACATAATAAAAAAAATTCTTCGAATTTCACAAATTAATTCCAAATCAACTCGAATTTCAAAAATTCAAATTAAATCATTAATTCCAATTTAGCTTCTAAATAAACCACTAAAAATTATATTGATTTCAAATACAGATTTGACCCACAAAGAAACCATTTCAAAATATATATTTCAAAGCTTTAAATATTCTATAATTTCAATACTAAATGTGATAATTTTATATATATCTTAATTCAATTTGCTATTATTTAATTTTGAAATATTTACTTAATAAATTCAATATCATTTAAATAAAACTCAAAATTGAAATATTTATTAATCACTTTAAACTAACATCAAGTCATAAAATCATATCCTTTAGAATCTCAAATTCAGTAAGTTCCAAGTCGATTTTAATTAAATATATTTCTTAATTAAATAAAATTTCAAATCAATTTCAAATCCATCTTCTCAACCTTAATTTATTAAAATCATTATAAATTCCATATTAGAATATAATTTAAATAAATACTTAACCATATTATATTTTAATAAAAAAAAATCATTATTATTAAACCTATTTTATATTAAACAAATTTGCATGTAGCATAAATTTAAGAATTTAACTATATATAAAATAATATTGACATAATATCAAAAATCAATATTCGTATAAAGCCATATATTTGTTTCAAAAAACCACAGAAATCATTTTCAAAGTATTTATAAATAGACCAACGGTGTCAGTATATAATTTTCTATCCTATGGTTAAGTGATACGGACATTTATCATTTCAATCCGTAATTTAAATTATATACGAGTATATATCATTTCAACCCGTAATCCCAAACTCAATTCAAATGCAAATCGCTTGGGTTTTATCATTTAAACCCAAAACGATTTTCTCCTATTCTAAAGTCCGTTCGGGTATGTATCATTTCAACCCATAGTGAATTCTATACTAACATGAAACTTGCATAGTGGTAATAGATATGGTACTAATATAACAAGCATGTACCATCAATATAAATAACAGATAACGGTGTTAGATGTCATAGGTGAACAAATACAGATAACAGTATATATATAACAATCTAAATAACTAACAACAGCATATGTCAATTGTCGTTTCAATTGAAATCAAATTTAATAAATATAAGAACATTAATCATGAGTGATTGCTCACCTTTCGAGGCTTTAGATACAACGATAACTGGGATAATGGTGCAGGCATGCACCAAGATTCAGACTGAGCAAGGTAAAGCAAATTACATCTAAAATCGATGGAAACAAATCAAGATAAGCTATAGATTGATGGAAACGAAGCTGATGACTTGATATCGGCGAAACCAATCAATTTTCTTGATATGAGGGGAAATGAAAATGTACATATTTATTTTTCAAACCATAATTTTAACTTTAATATCAAAAATAATTATATATATACAAAAACAAAATATTAAATTTAATATATATATATATATATATATTAAATCAAAATGTTTACAAGTATATACAAAATAATTATTGTATTTAAACCCGTATGCTTAGAATACATACCGGATATAAAGTTTAAAATCAATATCTCTTAAAATCAAGATAACTTATGCATTAAAGCCCAACATACCAAACAAAAAAATACGATAAACCATAATATATGTAGGCCCATATATGGTCGACATATAATATGCAATAATGTAACTTATTAAATATTTACCCACAACCAAATCACACAACATACTTACTTCGTACATAAATATAAGTCAGCTAATGCCATTCAACCATATACCATTATATACAAACAACATATTGCATGAAAGTATACAAAATATATATATTAGAAACAGTCAATACGTTATTTATACACAATAGGTAACCTTAAGACATAAAATATATATATCGTTATATATACACACTTATATCAATAAGCTGATATAAAATCGTGTACACTGTTTCAATACTAACCAAAGAGCAATAAAATAAATGTATATGTATTTAAGATCAAAATAGTTATATATATATATATATATAACTATATATGTAACGACCCGGAATTTCCGATCTCGAAATTTCCAGATAGTTAGAGAAAAGAAGAAAAGAGATAGAAGATGAAGAACAGAAAAGAAACACACAACCTCACATTCGCAGCGGATAAAATATAATAGCAAATAAATAACAGTTTACAAAGCAGAACCGTATCTATATATTTACATTTTACATCTGAGTTACAACAATTTCACAACACTGGACAGTTTAAAATAACTTATCCCATAAAAATAACAATATATATATCACCGCGGATAATCACTCTATACGTTCCTGTCCTTCAGCTCTCCTCCTGAGCTCCAGAACGTCCTTACCTGCATGTCTGTAATACTCGGTCTGACCCGAGCATTACATCAAAGTAACACCCGGGTCAGGCTGGAAACCAGCGTGAGTACACCCCCTCTAACTTGGAATACAAAAGCATACAATTTATATAAAACCCGGGGTAACTTATCAATTTCAACTCCACAAGTTATTTTAGACATCATCTATTTCACACATTAATTTCTAAGTGCCAAAACTTATTAAATGATCCAATTCACTTAAATCATTCCACATCTGCCTATTGATTTCTCATATCAAATCTATATAAAATCGAAGTGGTTTCGGGTATTTACTGTACCCGACTCCGGTTTCTTCGAATCCAATGTCATCCCAAATCAAGTTATCCAATTAAATACAACTCAACCTAATTGATCAGATAACACCTTTATATAGCAATTCCTAATTGATTGATGATCACATTATCATTGTCCATCCAACATATCATATCATAAATCAATTCATAACAGAGATATCAACCAATTCAAAGTACTCATCATCATTCAATCATTAATAAGCAAGATTGATCACTTCCATTAATTTCATTAATTCAAAATCCTCTAATTACTTTTATTAGTTAATTATTCTTAAATTTCATATAATAATTAACCTTTAACTTAATTGCATTCATTAGTCAATCTTGATTATTCATTAATAGATATCAATCCAATAGATAACATTCAATTCAGAATTCAACGATCCATCATCCATAAACAAGCATTATCAATTCATATTATAATTAATTTAATTACTTAAATAAACTCCTTAAGAACTAATCACTTAATCTTTCCTATACAATCATTAAGTAATTACTAACCTTAATTAATTAATCACATCCTTGATTAACTCAATTAATCAATCCCTAATCCCAGATTAATTATCCTTTATTTATCAATTAATGATCCTTAATTATTACTTAATCTCCTTTAATACGAAGTCATTGACCCCTAATTACTTTCATAATCAATTAATTTACCTTTAATTAATTGATTAATTAATCATCAACTATAGATTAATAACCTTAATTATTAATCAATATTTCTTAATATAAATTAATTAATCCATAATTACTTTTATAATTAATTAATTAACCATCAATTAACTAATTAATTATCTCTTAATTATTAACTAATAAACCTAATTATTAATTATTAATTAACAACCTAATTACAGATGAATTGTCCCTAAAACTCCAGTTAATTAATCATTTGATTAATCTTTAATTAACTGTTAACCCATCCTTAATTAGCAATTTAATCAATTCCTAAATTACCAGTTGATTAATCCTAATCACCATTAATTAACCAATTAATTACCAATTAACATCTTCTTAAAAAAAATCCTTAATAATTAAACTAATTAATTAAACTTAATTTCCTTAAATTAACTTAATCAAAATTTAGATATAAAAACTTAATTAAGATAAACATTATCCTATAAATGCTTTAATTACCCTTAATTAATTATCTCAACCAACCTTGTCTAAGTCATTTCATTTCAAACTGGAATTTAAGTTTGATTCCCAAATTATTATTATTATTATTATTTTCCAAAGCTTACTTATAGTTTAATCTTCATTTTACACCTTCATTTTAAAATTCAAATTATTTACCACTTCTAAAACAGTTAAAACAATTTTAAAAAAAAACCTGAAAGGATTTAAACTTATTTTAAAACTTATATTTTACAAATTAAACTCTAGTTTAAATTCAAAACTAAATACACTAAAAGTTGTCAAAACCCAAACTTAAATTTCAAACTTACATTACTTCAAAACTCATATTCAATTAATCTGAAATCAATTTCAAACTCAGGTTTTAACTTAGTTTAAATTCCAGTCATCTTTAAACTTGCTTTAAAACTTAAAAGCAAAACAGGATTTCTGTTTCGATACTAAAACCTGAAACAAAACAATACCCGAGCAAATTTGAATTTTACTTTGAGACAGAACCTTAACAGCTTCGAGTTAAACCCCAAATTTCCTGAGACCAACGCGAGGCCACCAAAACCAACCCAACATCACCAGTGCAATTCTTCACCGTGCATATGCACGGTGACTCCGGCTACCATAGATCATCAGCGATGATCTCAACAAACCAGAAGAAGACTCAGTAACCCACCACAACCATCGATTCGAGTCCATTACCAGAAATCAAATTCGATTCCCCAATTACAAAACCTGGAATGACTGACCATAACCACCCCAAACCTGGAAATTTATCTCCGTTCATCCTTCGACCATTAGATGAAGAAAAATTCCGGCCATGAACTTGTATACGTCAAAGCTTCCATCTCCCAAAATCTTGAATTACTCGATCCATTGTAGAAGACGGAATTTATTGATCAACCTAACCTATTTTAACTAGGGTTCCAACTGAATTTTCACTGCCACAACCTCTCTGATGGATTTTATCACCCTTACCCATTTTCCTTAGCAACTTCTAACTCTCCTACATCAACATGAAGAAACCCAAGCCCTCAAGATTCAAAAATCACCAGAAAATGCTAAAAGTTCAATTTTAGCTCAATACCAAACTGCACCTTCATCTCCATTCTAAAATCTTGATTCTTGATTTAAAAATCATGTTTTAGTCAAGGCTTTTGATTTATAATACTGAACAACTAAATTATACAGTTTGCATTTTTAATTTGTATTAGCATGTAGTGATATTTCAAAATTTCCAGAGACAACAAGCTTATATTTCTACTTATTTTTTTTAAATATTAACTTAAGAAAATCAAATAGTTTTGATCCATAAATTATATCCAGTCCGCAACTAATTAAAAGATTTGTAATCTTAAATAGAAATCTTGAGCCTGGGTACAAACAGAGCACACTGTCATACAGTACTCACACAATCAATATTTACATCCAATTTACCTATATCCACAAACAATATTTATTTATATTTAACCTTTTAAGCGTGCAGCCTAATTTATATTTTAAGATTTAAAAGTTACCCATCGATTTCAAGGCAGAGAGCATTTTACAGTCATGCCATACTTATATTCACACCTTAAAATCAAGTAAGCATTATAAACCATATTTCAACACATGCAACAGATTTCATCGCAGGTTTGTAAACTATTTTTAAATAAAAGGTTTACTCACCAACATGTAGAGCAGAGGACAAACTTTCAGGTTCAAAGCTGGAACTATTTTATTGATCTGATGTTGTTTGTAGTTTGATAAATGAAGTTGAACTTGCTGTATATTTTTTAGTTGAATCAGCTGGGTTTGCTTCCAGTTTTGATTCCTGATGTTGAATTACTTGCTTGCTGTAGTTGATTTAAATTTTGCAGTTGATCTCCATTTTCCTTTGCTTAAAGTTTGAGATGATCTTCTCTTTGTTATGACAGATTTGAAAATTCGTTGATGATCTTCATTTTGATTACACATTTGAAAACTTCTTCAGATTTGTTTTGGTTTTGAACTTTCTTTTTTTTTTCTTTTTTAATCTGGTTTCAATATTTAGAAGAGAAGAAATTTTGAACTAAAAATGATTTTGCTAAGTTTTTACTTAATACATTTTAATAAATGTTTCCAAAATAAATTTAAGACAATGCCACTTGTCCTTAAGATTATTAGAATGCTTACAAATGTCTTTCTCATGGTATAATAATCTTGCACATGTTACATTACAATATAAAAGTAATTACTCATTTGTTTAAATGTATTTAAATTGATTTCTTATTTATATTATTATGTTTTAATGTTTATATATATAAATTACCTTTATACAATTACATATTATAATGTTTATTTGTATATTTCAAAAATATATTTCCCAAGCTAAATTTTTCAAGAAAGAAAATTTAAAAAGAAAAGAATATTGAATTAAATCTTATTTTAAAGTTTCATACTAAAACATTATTCTTTAATATATATATGAACTACATTTATTTCAAAAGCTAATGATAATTTTTTTTTAAAGAATAAAAATTAAACTTTTATTATATATATTATCTTAAACTATTATATTTTTAAACAAAATAAATAATTACTTTAATTACTTTTGAAAATGTAAGATAGATTTTAAAATAAGCAATTGAAAAGTTTCTATATTAAATTCAATCATATTTTCCCATTACACATAATATATACACACATATATATAAATTTGAAGATAACAATTTTATCCATCTTAAATAATTTAATTAAGGGATTATCATATTTTAATAGTTAAACTCAGATAATTACTCAATTATCTGATACCCAAAAATCCGGGTTATTACAATATATATATATATATATATAAAATTTCAAATACCTAACATATATACCAAAATTAAACTCAAGTACCACTATATCTATATGACATATATATATATATATAAACGTAATTCATATGACATATATATACGTGTAAACCGAAAAAAATCGAGATACATGTTAGCATATTACCTATACATATAGCAGCCTACATACAACAAATAGATGTATCACTATATATATATATATATATTATTTTCAAACCAAAATAAGAACGTATGAACATAACGTTACTGGAACTTATTATAAAATTAACTATCGTAAACTTCTTTAAATAGTAAGATATATATAAAAGAAAAAAATGAAACAACTTATATAAATAATACCTAATCGAATACTAGTATAACATAAATGATGACAGACCAACTACAAAATATATAATTTAAACATAAATATATTCATTCAAATAAATATAAACCTTTATTGTCACTGTAACATAAACATATAATTTCTTCTTCAAATATATGTACTTCCACAATTACTATACTCAGACCAATTTTTAAATGTAAACGAAATATATATATATATATATATATGTATGCATGTAAAGCTTTACTTCATCTGTCATATAGTATATAGAGATCACTTTATACAACAACATAAAATATGTGAAACATACATGTATTTAAAAATACCAACATACCTTATAATGTATATATTTCAAGGTACTACATAACTATATATGTCTAGACTCATCGAATTTTATACCAAACTGTAGACAGGCATATACACAGTGACCATATAAGCTTTTTGTCATATATATAGCAAGATAATGCAAACTTTTACAAAGAAAACTTACTTTATAACTACGTATATATAATACAAATATAACTATATAGACAGACCATAACTTGAATATGTACCTTGGTATAGTAGAATATAATACTATATATAAACATCCATATATATATATATTAAAATTTTCAAAAATCCGTTCAACTAAAATATATATATACATAATATACACTAGGGAAAAGCAACAAATTTATGTAATATAACTAATATATTAACTAACAGATATACATAATGCAGCAACATATAATACTACTGTAGTATACATATAAACTAACAAATTGTATATATATAATTTATATAAACAACCTATTATATTATATCGCTACTGACCTATATATACCAAATATATAAATACCTCATATGCATATCAGAGGGGTTTCGGCCAAGGCAGGACATGCGACAAGATGAAGGGCAGTTGCATCTGCAGTGACATCGAAGGCTGAGGTGGTTAGACGCTCGGTGGAGGGTTGCGGAAGCAATGAGAATTGATTGAGCCGCCGTTGCGATCTTATGGTGAAGTCTTTGCCGTGCCAAGGAGGGCGGAGAGTTAGAGGTCGGTGGCGGAGATCATGAGGCCTAGGTGATTTTGGCCATTGTGGAGACGCGAGTAGGGGAGAAAGGCCGAGGTGATTTTGGGCCTGGGAAGATCAAAGAGGATGTGCGGTTGCTTGGATCAAAATGGAAGACGCATGGGCTTCTCAGGCAAATTACTGTATACAACTATTGTAGATATTACATACTTTAGTGAAAAATGAACAGAAGGTAATGAGGGAAAAAATGAACAGATGAAATTTGAATCATAGGGAATATAAATAGTCAAAACGTGAATTCAGGAGTTATAAAAGCGAATGGTATTGATTGCATGAGAAAGTGAAGGGGCAGAAAACCAAAAAGACTCGGTTGCGGAACCGGTACGTTGGCGTTCCATAGATCATACCGCACACCGGACTCCGAAATTGGCAACTGAATATACCATACAGATCAAAATGATGAGATGACCAAAATGGTATACAAATGCCTGCGATACGATCACCCAATCGAAAGTCGATAATTGGTACCCAAAAATGCTGCTAAAACTCCGGAATTAAGATAAACGGAGCAATAAAAGTCAAAATTTCGAGAAATGAAATATGACATCTCACTCAGATGATGATTTACAAATTTTCTATGTAAAACTATTCAGGTTTGGAAAAATATTTTATTATCATCAAATATTAACAGATTAAATTTAAATAAAGTTATGCAAAATAAACTTCCATATTATCTGGTGAAAATTTACCCGTTGCTTTGTTAAAATAGACGTATTCCTAATATTAAATATTTATTTCAAAATAATATATTTAAAATTTCACAAAAATTTAGTTAATTAAATAAATAAAACTACTAAAATTTACAAGTCGTTACACTTGGTTTAGCTAAACCCCTTTGGTTGTACAGTCTACTTTGTCTTTTGTCATTTTCGATGGTGAATTCACCTTCAACAGTTTAACACGCAAGCCTTCATCACTCAAATAGATAATGAATCTCTTTATTGATTACAACATCTTGAACAGTTCATTAACCTCTCCGTGGGTGCCAACATAAGTCATCTACAAATGCTAACGCTGACCTCTCCCTTGGACTTAACCTTCGAATAGACGGTTCAACTCCATAGCATTTATCCGAAATGTTAAGGCAAATCTCTCCCTTGGACTTAACCTTAGGATAGAGATTTCAACTCTATAACATTGCACTTCATAATCGCTTTCAAAACATTGAACTCGTATATCGGTTCTAAAGTTGTTTTCGATAAGTAATATGCTTATCTTATCCCAGATTCTCCAAAACTAAATCAATGAATTTTTTATAAACTCAATTTTGGTTCTTTTCAAAGTAGGTAAATGATATAAAGGAGTACTCCTTGGTGGATATCATATATATACGTTCTTAAAGGGAGAGATGTTTCATACTAATGAGTCCTCCCTGAGAATCTAAAACAATATGAAGCCATGAAGCTTTCGTATACTTCCTAAGTTAATTTTGGTCAAGTTCGATAGAAATAAAAATAATCCCATATAGAAATCAAGTCTCATATACTTATCAACTTTTCCGACCCTCTCAACTTACTCTCTCCTTCGGTTAAGAGTGAAGCCAAGTTTTTCAGAGCACTTATTATATCAAAGCTTTAACTTGACACCTCACTATTAACTCTCATAGATAAACGCCTACTTTGTCGACTTCTAATTCGAAGTATATGATTAAATATTTTCCGTAAACGAGTAAACACACAAAGCACAATTAAGTCACATAAGTGACTTCTAATCCTCTTCTTACTTTCAAATAATATTCCTTTGTAAATATTTGTATATATATTTAAAATACCTTTACTAAAGATATATACATGCATACTACTATTTGACTATTCATTTCTACTCTCTTACTACTTCAAAATATATTCATTTTCTTATTCCAAAGGTACAAGAATGTTTACACATGTCTTAACAAGATTTCACATTTCAAAAGTATAATCAAGTGGGTTAAAATACTGAAACACTATTTATAGCCAAAGCCATTTTATACTTATCGTTATTATTAAAACATTCTTTTAAAAGGTATAATTACATCTACACTTATTTGACATGGTAATGTACTTTTAGTTAACTTCTCAAAAACCATTCATATAACTTAAGGTTATAATAAAACATAAAATAATAACCACTTTTAGTTAACTTTACTCACTTTTTTTCCAAACTTATATATACATAAAAATACTTATAAATACATTTTAAATATCCATATAAAGCATTACTTAAAACTAACTAATTTGGAAGTTTGACGAAAACATTAAAAAACATGTTTTATACAATAAACCATTTACTTTAAAAATTCATAAATAATTATTAAAAATATATTTAAACTTTAAACTACTCTTAGAACACTCTAATTAGTGTTACTAAACATCCTTAAAAATATCTCATAAAATCAATTAATATAGTTAACATTTAAACTCACTTTAAATCACAAAAAGTGATAAAAATAACATTACACAACCGATGTTGTAAAAAGAGCCTAGAAACGCTGTTGTTGGTCAAAGACAACAATTATAAGTGTTGTAAATGCTACTGGGTAGGGAACACTAGGAAAATTGCATAAATGTTTGACCAATTTTCACAACCCAAACAAAGATTTTAAGATCTTAACCGTGAGTAGTATACATATACTATTTAAAAATCATATAAAGAAATCCTTAAGACGTCTTTACAAAATCCTATAAAAATAACCAAATACTAAATATTTTAAAGTGCATCTATAACGACTATTTCACTCCAATCTTTTACAACTTCATTCAACCAGTTTTAAAATCATTTAACTTTGATTATTTTATAATAATAGGCAAACATAAAATAATTATTAAAACAATAAAGAAACCTCTAAGGATGTCTTTCAAAATCAGATTAAAAATTGCCGAACACAATGTATTTTCAAAGTGCTCATATAGCGACCATTTTGCGATAACTTTTACCACTTTTTTCGACAAGTTTTATAGCATTTTAAACCAAGTATTTGCTATTTCATACGCTGTTGCAAGTGTAGAGCAATATCAAAGTATATAGTCTCACAATATATTCATGAATAACCATTTTAACATAAGTTAATGATAGGCGATTTTAGAGTGCAACTGTAATGACTATTCTCGCTTCAAACACTTTTAAACACACTTCAATGCCACAAACAGCCGAAGCAAACATGTAAACACAAAGTCAAGGCCACGTTGCATGTTGTAGAGGGTATAGAAATGATGATATAAAATACAAAGTTATCATTTTCTTTCAAAAGCAAGAGTGGTCAAAAGTTACAACTTCATTAGTTAATGTCTTAACTTACATTCACACACAATACACACACACACATTATATACTTTTCAATAGTGAGATAACTCACCCAAACCAAGCTGATAACTAAGCATAAGCCACTAGAATCACATGAACACTTCCTACCATCACCAAACACACAAAGATCCATCCTTTTACTCCAAAATGCACTTGGCCATGCACCCCTCCACTTTGTTGCTCACGGCCCAACAATGGTACCCCTTTGTTCTCCTTTCTTCCACTTTTGCTTTGTTATAATTGATTCCTATGATGTGCTAAGCCTTCTTCTTGAGTTTGGTAAAGGTTGAAGAAGAGTTACTTTGATTAAAGATTTATTAGTGAAGATCTAAATGGATTAACACTAAGTTGTTTCTACCTTTTACGTTTTCTAAAAAGTGATTAATGTAACCTTAAGGGTGTATTTGTAGAGTTTATTCAAGAGGTCACTACCACCTCCAAACCTCCATGGAAGGTCACTAAGCATGCTTCGTCTTATGTGTCTTACTTTACAACTCACACCCTTAGTAAAATATCCTTTTAATATTCACCAAAGTATATCTTTCCTTAATCATTTTCTAATCTTTTTCTATTCACGTTTAGTAACCATAAGATACAATTTTTATTTACTGATTAATTACACATTAATATTCTAAGAAAGCACAAAATTTCAAATAACTTATATCGAGTAAAAAGCTATTTATCAGTAAAATGATTTTCGTTTACAGTATCGATGTTTCTTCAAACTATTTATTTTTGTAAACATTTTCCAAAACAAATTTACCATCATTACGTATTAATAAAAAGGAAGTTAACAAGGTTATAAATCCAATTTAATCACATTAAGCCCAAATTCAAATATAAATATCAAGTGTCCAAAATTCCAGGTCGTTATAATTTATCGGCGTAACCATGTTGTGTTGTCGTTCCTAAATCGACACAAATGATTTTCTCTACAAAGAAACCTCTTTGGGTAAATAAGGTTTAAGAATTTTCTTACCTACATATGTTAGTTTAATAGTGGAATAAGTAACTTTGGTATTCCTACTATGTAATATTATCGTTTTAAACATGTTTAGCTACCTATCTATGGCAGTTTATCTATTTAAGTTATGCGCAAGTTATTGCATTTGTAACAAGTGCATCTTGCATCATGCTTTATCATTCACATGTGCACTATGTTGTCATTCTCCTCCCGATCGTGGAACACAAGAACAACTACTTGGATCTTACCAAGTTCTAGTTATGTCTTAGGCCTGACCAAATCATGGCTTAGTAACACACTTCATACATTTATAACTGCTCATTATTTTCATATATGGTATAATATTATTGCTTCGTTTTTCACTTTTGCTTGCTTAGAATATAGATATTCAACATGGCATGGAATAGATATTGTCTTTGATTCGAATTGACTTCTACTAATCCAACCCTTGCACTTTCATATGGTTGGGATTTAAACTTGATTAGGAGGCCTTTCTTTGATCTTAGACTAGCTTCTTATGTTCTTCACTATCCGACTAGGATTGTAGCCTCTTCATGTCGAGAGCAAGACATCGACCTTAATTCTTTGACATATTGCATTGCAAAAGTGGACCTTCTCTTACTCACAATTTATGGTATACTCAATCTTCCTCCAACTGACTACATGGCATATAGTTCTTATCATTGCTAAGAGAGAGCTCCTTACCCCTTGTTCGAGTCCATACGAACTTCATTAACTATCTTCAGGTGGTCCTATTCCGATGTATATGCCAGTCTCATTGAGTATGTTTTTATATCATCGTTCAAGGAGGAACCAACTCCAGAGAGATCATGTTCCTCTATAATGTGAAAAGTATTCAACAACACCCGATTACTTCTACTTAGAAGCTTGTACGAAGCTTAAAATCAAAGAGCTAGAATCAAAGTACAACGAATTTAAGGACAAATACTTTTTTATCCATGATGATACCCCTTGATCCATAAGTCCCATTCAGGATGTGTGTAACGACCTGAGATTTTTGACCTCAAAAATTCGACATTAATACGTCCACTGTAGAAATGCCGAGCAGTTGAAACCGAATATCCCAGATTATTAGGGAAGAAGAAAGAGGAAGAAGAAGAAACATAAAATAACATCATCTCACATTCGCAGCGGATTAAATATAATATCAAATAATAGCATTTACGAGAAAGAAGTAATTGCCAGTTTACATACAATTCATTAGAGTTACAATGCGACGACCCACATTCCGGGAGGTTTAAATCAACAATAATCCACACATATCCGACTTAAACAATCCACAACGTAGATAATCAATGGGGTTAAATAAGAAAAATAAGAAGAGAAGAAGAAAGCAATACACATAATCTCACAGCGGAAACGATAAAATATAATAATCAAATAAAAAATTCAAAAGCTGTTTACTCTACATCTGATCATAATCTATACACATTTATCAGAGTTATATCTACACATCAGGAATAAATAATCAATACAACTGAATATCGTGATCATAGAGTAATAAAAATAGTAATATACCAAAACTCCAACTTCGTCATCCAGAGAATAGTCTTCAATACACTGAAAAAACTCAGTACTGACCCGAGCGTAATGAAAGGAAAACACTCGAGTCAGGACTAAAATATTCTTATGTTAGTCAAATCAATATCATAAATATGAGAACAATAACTTAAGAGATGTTATGGGATTTTCCATCTCCTAAGGATCCGTTAAACTATCTATATATAATAATTTACACTATAATAGATAGTGTCTACAGTAAAATAAATATCAAAATAGCGTTAAGGCTTTACATTGATCCACCATAACACGTTTACAGTTTAAACCAAAATCGTAATGGGCTCGTATAGGGATAAATATGACAAGGCACGTGAGGCAATGCCCAAGGTAGGATTCTACCAGTTTACCCTTTCTGACTGGTCGTAACCCATCTGTGGCCGACTGCGACAATCAATCCAAACGACAAATAAGGTGCACCTATCGAATCCGAAACCATAATAGTAATACGAGGGATCAACGTCGCTAGAGGTAGCTAACCTCAATGGCCAGACATAGGCTCCTGTTTTAGTCATTTTAATTATGATACAAAGGTCAAGGCTATCCATCATCGTTCTCTTACTTCATTCCGATAAACGTCGCCAATTCAACCACTACATTTTGGATATCATCCATCGCGTACACGGTTGTCAAAGTGGTTCCAATATTGAAAGAGAGTATTTCAATAAGAGGCCCCGGTCTTTTTAATAACAAATCGTCATTTTACACACCGGTTGGTTCTTTTACATTTCAAAACAATTTGCACTTGATATCAAAATATCATATTTGTTTCAAAATCAAATCCATTTCGAAATCATTCATTTTCTTTAAAAAATCAAATCCATTTCGAAATTATCATTTATTCAAAATTATTAATTTTGTTTGATAAATCGATTTCACTACCAAAATTTGATTCGTATTCAATTTAAGTTATAATCTTCACTTTTAACCTAGTTCGTATTAAATCCAAGATTTAAATATAAACAATTTACCCTCTAACCAGTTTGAATTTTAGAAAATAGTTTAAATAGTTTTAAATAGTTAAAAATAGTTTAATAGAAAATATTTAAATATTTTAATTGAAATAATTTGAATATAAAAATGGTTTACACAGTAAAATAGTTTGGAAAATCAAAATAATTCGAATATTTAAAGAATATAGATTTTAGGTCATTTATACCAAATATTCGTTTTAAAAATAATCCCAAAATCAAACCTGTCAATTTTCCAATTTCCTACCCAAATCAATTCCAAATACCATTTCGATTAATCGATTCAATTCCGATTCCAACTCGAATAAATTTCGATCCCACGTAAATTTCAGTTTCAATTCACAAATTTCTTTAAATTACATATTTCATTTCCAAATTATTTTAAATTCCAATTTCAAATTAATTCCCAATTCCAATTCTAAATTAATTTAAATTCCAGTTTCAAATTAATTTCCACTTTCAATTCCAATCCCAATTCGATCTCAGAATATCGATTTAACACTTAAATCAAATTTTCTTTCAATACCAAATTTTCAATTCCAAACTCAAATTTGAAATATCATTTCATATCAATTTTCCTTAGAAACATTTAGAGTTCGAATAAAAGACCAATCTTTAAAAAAAATCAACTTTCAAAAATCTACACCGTATTTCAATTTTTATCCTAAAAATCTAAACTTCGATTGATTAAACAATCTCGTTACCAAGTTTAAATTCTAACATTTCGAGCTTCGGTTCAATATAATTCAATTCTAGTAAATTGGATTTTATTCTTTAAATCAGTTCATTTAAATAATTTCAAAACAACTTTTAAAAATTATTTAATTTAACCAACCCGGTGTCCGTATATAATTTTCTAACCTATGGCCAAGTAGATAATTATTTCAATTTAATTTCAAGAATGAATATATATCATTTCAATTCAAACAGATGTCATAGGTATATCATTTCAACCTATTCCCTAATTTAATCGAAATAATTCAGTTTACAGTTTTATATATTGTAAATTACATATAGGGTGATAACATGATATATCAAAATAAATAACATCCAAATAGCAACCAATAGCATCCATTTGCAACCAATATCCAAAACAGCCAATGTATCACAATAATCAAATAATTGTCAATATCAGGTGTTTGCAAGCAATTAAATTCCAATTCAATTTAACTATCCATTAAAATTCTATCAGGTAATTTAGGTGTCGATTTAAATGTCAATTAAATTTATCAACCAACAATCAATCAATTTAAATTTCAATCCAACTATCATAAAAATATTTTATTCAATCGTGAGCGTATAAAACACTCACCTTTGTTTGAATCTGAAAATTCAAATTAACCAAACAACGATGAAATCAACTGCCTAGTGAAAACATCTTCAATACGATCCCTACACTGAAAATAGCACCTGAATTCGACCTCGAACCTATAAATCACACGTTAAATTAGATATCGTTTTTATTTAAGCCTAATTAACTTAAATTAAATAATCATTACAGTTAATTACCTTCAGTTAGAAATCCTCAGCCTACTCACGTCCATCTCCTTTCCTTCTTTCACGTCTAAAGTCAATTTTTTTCGAACGATCATCGTCGACTACAGCCCTCGCCGACAATCCCCAGATCATCATCGCATCGTCCCTCACCGTCGCGCCTCCCTATGCTTCAATCTCGTCCCAGCCACGGCGCCTCACCCACAAGAATCAAAGAGAGTACAACGACTCGATACCCCTTTCACGAAGCAACGATCACCCACCACCTCGATACCCTAATTCGAGGCAACGCACCTAACGCCACGCGCGACCCCAGCTTACCCCCTTCCAGTCGTCCCCAGCGACATCTACTTCGGCTGTTAGTTTAATCGATCGAGGTTTTTTTTTTATTTTGGCTGCGGCCATTTTTCTTTCGTGCTTTCAAATATTTTTTAGTGGAGGCTATGATTCTAAATAAAAAGGGAAATAGGAACGTGGGTTTTCTCGTTCGATCGTGATACTATATATATACATTTTTTAATCTGAGACGATCTCGTCAAAGTCTGAATAAAAGGAAGGGTAGAGGGATACGCGGCTAAAAGAAAGCATTGAGATTGAATGAGCTAATTAGAAAATAACAGTTATATTATATTAAAAATATCTAGCCTGAATGGCCCACGTAAAATCGAACCCCAAATGAAGCGTGCCATCTGGCGTTTAGAATGTTCACCCTCATTTCGAACACAATGGAACTAGTCCCGGGGCCTAATTCAATAGTATGCAGAAGATAGCTTTTCAATTAGAATTATTTTAATTAAATTCAAAATTAAATTTCTGTGCGTTTCAAGCTCGCACGGTCAAACGACAAGTTCGACCGCTATGAAACTTGAAATCCTACAATAATTCAGCATTACAGATCCGATGAAACTGGTTTCGTCGAAATCCGAGACAGTGGCCAAAATGGCTATTTTACTCGATAATTTAAAATATAAAATTACAAATTTTGAATTATTCCCATTTTAATCCATTTTTTTTAAATTATAAAAATCCTCATTCGTATTTATATAAAATTTGACTCAATTTCTGATACTATTCTTGATCATATTAAATTCGTAATTCAATTATTCAAATAATCTTCTATATTAAAATTAAACCAATTGAATTATTCAATAACTTAATATTATCAATCATTAAACTTTTATTTCTACTCATATTTATCCAATAGATGTACTAAATTAAATAATTTAAAAATAGCCGAAAATACGGGTTGTTACATACTCCCCCACTCAAAACTTTTCGTCCTCGAAAAGGCTTTTAGTAAAGAATTTATCATACAATAGATTTTATTTAAAACAATCACAATCTTATTTGCGAAACTATTAGTACGCTACTAATACGCCATTCCTATATCAATTTTACGGGTACAGTTTTTGTAGAAAAACAAGTTATAAAATTTTTAAAACTTCAAAAATTTTACAACTCCCGGATTTACGGAAAATTTCGGCAGAGTCTTCTTTGCGCGGCTCGATCGAAATTTTTTACAATTCAATATATAACACAAATATAACCAATATATATCAAATATACATCTCATCTCAATGATGAGGCATCCCGAAGGGCAAAAGTATAAAATCTCGGTATTTAATCCGAAATACGTACCTTAATTTTTATAATACGAGCGAGTTCGCTCGTATTAAGCAAGCAAAAGTATGTAAAGTTCCGCATATATGCCCAAATAGTCTTCAAATGTACCTATCTTAACTTAATTTAAGATATTAGTTGCATATAACGTTATAGAAACGTATATATGTCTAATACAACCATATAACATGGATTTTGGATTCAAACAACAAAACAATCACAAATACACAACATACAACAATCATATACAATCAAAACAGTAATAACAATGGTTTGAAACAAATAAACCATCCAACTATCAATATCCGTCCAATTAATCCAATTAATTCACAATCATGTGAATTTTT
Organism: Allium cepa; assembly: GCA_030765085.1. NCBI lineage: Eukaryota > Viridiplantae > Streptophyta > Magnoliopsida > Asparagales > Amaryllidaceae > Allium > Allium cepa. The sequence goes on along the minus strand of CM060941.1, from coordinate 950,055,852 downwards.
CATTATACAATGTCAAATTTTAATTTATACCTTCATTTTTTTATTAACATTTATTTTATTAACATTGTAATTGATTCACTTCAATTTTATTTGCATTTAACAACTTTTATTCAATTAAATTCACGTTCAATTGATTTTCATTCAATTTATTTATTTCTAATTGATTTGTGTGCACTTATCAACATTAATTAATTAACATTCTATTAATTTACACTCGTTGATAGTTACATTCATTTTTCTTTCTTCTCTTTCATTATTTCATTCCAATAATTCAAATAATTAATTACACTTAAGTAATTTAATCCATACCACATTCCATATATTTTAAATTGAATTTCATTCACTTATTAATTTTCATTTCATTAATCATACAATAGATTTACAATTAATTCATTCGATTTGAATTAATTTACATTCGACAAATTTGGTTTTAATTCATTCTTTTCTTTCATTCAATATTTATTACATTCAAATTTGATTTATTTCAATTCAATATACTTTCATTCAGTCGATTTGTTTATATTTATATTTGTTTCATACATATTTAAATTTTATTTGCGAAATTCCTATTGTTTCATTTCATTTTTATTTTAAACTATTTCATATCAATTATTTTAAAATTATTTTTCTTAACTATGCTTAAGTTAAATCAATTATATTTCACTTAGTATATCCTTCTTTTCTTTTTATACTAACAACATTTATATATTCATCTAAATTCATTATAATAACTTATACAACACAATCGCGATTATTATTATTACTTCATATCTTGAATTATTATTAATTCATTGGTTCACATTATCTGTTTGAATTCATATTATTTTATCTACTTCAATTTAAATGCAATTTTTTATTTATTTTATTTATTTTTTCATTTAAACTTCTCTTAAGTTAACTTCACTTTATAATTTATTCCATATTATATTAGTTAACATTCAATCTTTATTTAACTACTCCACTAGTAATTTAATTTTTCTTTATCCAATTTTAAATCAATCCAATTACTCATACTAATTTTTTTTCTTCATTCATTTATTTTATTAAATCTCCTTCACGTTTAAATCACATTTCATTTTAAAAATTCAAGTCCTTATTCATTTTTAATTCATTTTATAGCCCAAATGAAATTAATCCACTTTACTAGTTTATCTAATTAATTTATATCCAATTCAATTTATTAAGTTAAACTTTATTTTATTTCAATCTATTGCTCTTTTTTTATTTTAGCTTACATGAGATAAACTATATTATATTTATTTCATTTCACTAACTCAATCAATTTAATATTTCTTAATTCAGTTATTTTTTTGCTTAACCAAAAATTTAACTATTTTAAATTTGGTTTATTTTTTCTATTTTCCTATTCAAATTATATAAGCTATAACTTATTTCTTATATACCATTTTCAATTATAAGTTCAGAAAATTTCATATATTTATTAAATCACACTTAGAATATATTTTTCTTTCATAATCAAAACTATTTTGATTTAAAATAAATTTCTTCTGGTAACAATTCTCACATAGAAACCCGGAAATGAATACTGGCGATGCTGCAGTCATCCCCAGGATTATTTTCCAACGACCAAGTGAGTTTAATGCTTTTATTTATTCAAAAATCTTTTCAAAATATTTTTCCAGTCAAAGCACTTTCATATAATACTATTTATTAATTTTCAAGGCTTTGAACACAATTTTTTTGAAGATACAGAGAAAATTAAATTTTAAAATTCTCATTTTTTTTAAAATCGCTTCTATTTATATTAAATATACTCATGCAATTTCATTAGTTCATTATGAAAATATTCGTTAATTTACAAATTTTTTATTCCTAGCAATTTTATTTTAATCCGATTTCAACCTAATTTAATTAAGAAATGCTTCACAAATAAAATCATCAAGTACTTGTTTTATTTTTCTAATTCAACCAATAATCGTTGAAAATAACTATTATTCATTAAAATTTATCATTCTACATATATAATATAATTTAGGAAAATTATTTCATTTATCCGATTTTTTTTAAAAACAATATTGTGTCGACTTGCCTCGTTTAAGTGTTTAGAAACCCCTATCGATGCCACGAAGTCCCGCATATCGACCAGAATTCATAAACAACTCAACGGATAAGTAAACAAAATATAAAACATTTAGTAACAATATCAAGTACACTCTCTTATATATACACTCACACAGGCTCATTCTAAGGTATTACAACCCTATATCTAATGAGTCAAACCCCACAAAGCCAAGGTTATCGCTAAACCTTCGCTCCGATACCAACTATGACGACCCACATTCCGAGAGTTTTAAATCGATAATAATCCACATATGTCTGACTTAAACAATCCAGAACGTAGATAATCAATAGGGTTAGATAAGAAAAATAAGAAGAGAAGAAGAAAGCAATACACAGAATCTCACAGCGGAAACGATAAAATATAATAATCAAATAAAAAAAATTCAAAAGCTGTTTACTCTACATCTGATCATAATCTATACACATTTATCAGAGTTATACCTACACGTCGGTAATAAATAATCAATACAACTGAATAGCATGATCATAGAGTAATAATAATAGTAATATACCAAAACTCCAACTTTGTAACGTCCCGCTTTTTCGCACACTTTAAATCGACACACGTGCCAATTCAAACCATGCGGAAGGGCGGATTGTTATGGGGTAAATAAGAAAAACAGAGAAGAAAAAAAAACTAAACAGAATCTCACAGCGAAAGGATAAAATATAATAATCAAATATACAGTTTATAAATCTGTTTACAAAACCATTTATATAATACATATCAGAGTTACACATACCAATAACAATGCAGTGGAACAGTGTGTAGTGCACTAATATAAATAATAATAATATAAATCTTTGTCTTCGTCCTCTAGAGCTAAATCTTCCAATCCTGAAACGCTCGGACTGACCCGAGCGAATTTGAAAAGACAAAAACACTCGATTCAGAACTAAAAGATCTTATGTGAGTTAAATTAACAGAAATAAATATGAGTGCAGTAACTCAAGAGATGCTCGGGATTTACATCTCCTAAGGATCCGTTAAACTATTTACTATGTAGTATATTGCGCTATTATAATAGTGTGTAATTGTAAAATAAACTTACTTTTAAATAGCGTTAAGGCTTTACATTGTCCACCTTAACACATTTATATATTCCCATAGTCTATACAGTACCGTAATCTCCCCCGTACTGAGAGTCGTCAGAGGGCATTCCATAGATATGGTACAAAACCAAAATCGTATAAGGCGCGCTAGGGTAGGTGACACGGCACAACTAGGCAATGCCAGGGTATATATACCAATTGCTATCCGGGCTGATGGAAACGCATAGCCGCAGCTACCGCCCACCTCGAACAAACTCCCCCAAAATCAAAGTAAAAGTGGCCACTGAAACAATCCAAAGTCAAAGTATAATATCGAAGAGGAGTGTCCGATCAGAGGAATGACCTCATTGGCCCGAGAATCGCTCCTATTTTAGCCACCTTATGCCAACTCACGGGAGTCGGGTCCACGTATTTACCTTGCAGGAAACGCCGCCACCAACCTACTTCATTCTGGAATCTCCACCGCGTACACGGTTGTTAAAGTGGTTTTCGGAGTTGGCAGAGAGTATGACAACTTTCGATCCCGGTCTCTTCAACAACCAAACGTTATTATAACACCGCTGTCATTTAAAATAATTATACTTTAAAACCAGAACAAAATCCATTTTAAACCAATATAAATATGATATCGTTTATATTTTTAAAACCCCAAATCAATACGATATCATTTAGACCCAAAATCATATAATGTCATTTTATTTTCCAATATATATTCTTTTCCAAAATTATAGGGTTTCCAAAGTGAAATATTTAGAAATCACAACTCTTGTATATAATAATTCCAAATCATACTACCTTGAAAATCATAACTTTGAAACAAATTTCCATCTCTTAAATGGTTAAATATTAAATTACTTTATAAAACACAATAGCTTCTTTAGATTTCACAAATCAATTTCAAATATCGATTTAAACTTCCAAATACCATTTCAATTCTTATGTTTCAAAGCTTTAAATATTTCACCATTTCAAAACAAACTCATTTGACAATCCCATATATGTTAAATTCAATTACTTCTTATTTAGACTTGAAATGTTTACTTAATGAATTCAATATAATTTAAGTAAAACCTTTAACTTCACATAACTGGATAATCTTTCAATTTTATTAAACTTGATATATTCATTTAAATCACTCTACACAAAAAATCAAGTTATAAAAATCATACCCTTTAAAAATTAATAACCTTTTTATTTAATTCCAAATTTTACTCAATATTCATCTTCCGACCTTATTCTCATTTAAGTCAATAAAACTCCAGAACTTAAATTTTAAATAAATGCTTAATTGTATTTGATCTTAAAAATCAAACTTTATTTTATACTTCAAAACAATTTATACAAAGCTTAAAACCGGAAATTACTATATATAAAAACCTTTATTAATAACCAAATCAAAAACCCATAAACCATATATATAGCTTTGCAAAAACCATAGAAAAACATTTCAAAAATAATTTTATATATTTACCGCGGTGCCTGTATATAATTTTCTATCCTATGGTCAAGTGATACGGATGTTTATCATTTCAATCCGCAATTTAAAATGAAAAAAAAATGCGGTTATATATCATTTCAAACCGCAATCCCGAATGAATGAAATGCATAGCAACTTGCAATTAATAAAATTAATCATCCATTCATCCATCAAATCATACATCCATTTGTCACAGTCATCATCCAATTTCAAACAATCATCAATACATAACAGGTGATAAATAATTGTATCAATTATCAGTTTATACTCAAAATAAATTCAATAACTGTTAATTGGCAGTTTATATGCAAAAATAAACGTAAATTTAACTGGCAGTTAATATGAAATAAGAATTTAACATAACTATGACTGGTAGTTAATATGCAATTAAATAAATTCTAACTGTCAAATTTATATGCAATAAAAGAAATTAACAGTTATATTAAATGAATGCGATTTATCAGAGATAATGAATAAAACATGCCAAACAGTCATAAATAAATTTCTACTCATATCTAAAATTAATTTAACAAACACAAGAAATTTTAGAAATTGTGAGTGGGTTAAAACACTCACCTTTTGAATTTAAATCGAATTTAAATTCGATTTAAACCTGTCCAAACCAGCGCCAACAGATCCGGAATTTAATTTCGATCCTAATAAAAAAAATCTCGCGTGAATACGAGGTCGTATGAGAAAGTTATTCAATTTTAATGAGTTGAAACAAAAATTAAATAAAACAAAATTAAACAACAACCTAATTAAAGCTTGCCACGTCATAAAGCTTCTTCTCAACTCACGTATGCTCATCCAGGGAATGAACCCATTTCAACGCACACCCTCCGCATCTTTGACCGTGCCTTTAGACCGCTCCAGGCCACCAGATGGTGACGCGCCTCCACTATTACGACTTCCCTAGCCAAGCTCTCCAATACCCAGAAACCAATTTGCAAATAGTCGCTCCAAATCAAAACGCCCAAATTGACTTAGGTTTCGAATTTCTAGATTTTGACCGCGATTTGCCGCTGACTCGAGTATCGATTTCGAAAACAGAGACTGCGCGTGGATTCGTATGGATGAAATCTACAACATATATTTTTTTTGGAATTTTTCTGAGATGTTTGAATTTTCATTTGAAATTTGAATAAAAATAGATCTAGGTTTGCATCCATTTGAGGAGGAGAAGGAGTTGAAGAAAAGAACGTACAGACAAATGATAGAAGATGGAGGCTAGGGTTTTTGATCGTCTATTTATAGATAGATCGCAAAAGAATAGGTGTGCACGAATTTTAACGTGCAAATGGAAGTGGTCCCAAAAGATAAATAATATTAATTACGCACGTTACGGATTTAGGAAATAAATAAATTCCTTATCATTTACATTTTATTTTAAACGATTTTACAAATGTAAATCTAGACGTTTCGTTTACGTTTCAAAATATATCCACAATTTTATTAATTTCCAAATTGATCTAAACAAATTTAGATGTAAATTAAAAGATGATAAGTCTATCCATTGCAGTGTTAATTTCTCCACTTCCTTATATTTAGAAATTATAGATTAAGTTTTCAAAAACCTATTTTTGATTTTCAAACTTTTATATACTCATCTTTTTACCAGTAATAAGGATGCATTAACATTTGTTCATGGTTTCCCCTTATTATCCTCAAATTCCATTTTAATTTTCAATAATTACAATTGTTGAATGTTGATACTTTAATTAAATTTATACATCTTGCTTTCTATAATCTATATCAACAAATGGTCCAATTATAAATAGAATTAGGATTAACTTCATCTTGTAGGATAACTACTCCAATTACAAAACAAACTACGCAAACTGCACGATTTAAGTCAATTAATTGTAATTGAGTCTACATTAAATGTTATAAATTATAAATTGGAACCTCAATAAATTCGCTTATTGATTTAAAATCTTCCTATTCAGTAAATAGACATTTTATGGGTATAAATAACATTTGAATTATAACACATGTCATTAGTGCATGCTTCATTTCTTATAAACTCCTCTTTATTAACTAGAACACATTAACCAAAACAAAATAATTAATTTAGATTTATTTTAATCGATTGCCATTCTTAACTTAACATACTCAAAATGGTTAACCTAAATAATTGTTACCCTTTTACATTCAAATTCACTTACAACCATCATTACAACAATGTTGCCATAGATTTAGATTTAATTAAATAAATTAGATAAATGGGTAAAGTTTTGTAATTATCACTAATGCCAAATATATATGCATTAATTACTACTTATTATTATGAATTCATTTATAAATTTACTACTTGCCTTTGTCTTCTTATATCCTATTTACTACCAAACTTTCTATTTAGTTATAGTTTATAAATATATAAATGCCTAGGCAAATCAAGTTCTTGTCCTTTCTGTTATTCCAATTTAAATCGGGTATGTGCAAATAAATTGTTTATTAACTTATTCTTACAAAATTATTTGCATACATTCAGTTACACCTAATTTAATGCATTGATTTTCATTTATAAATTAAAGGTTTTCCTTTAAAAGCGTTCTTTACTAAACCATACAGGACATTGATCTAATTCAATTTACTATCTAATAATATTAATTCATTTAAATAAATTCACAACTTACCCTTGTTTCCCTATATTCTCTTCTTATCCTAGTATAACCATTTACATTACTTCAAATTATTCGTCATTTTATATCAACCGATAATACTTCAATTTAATTAATAAATACTGCTCTTATACTTAAATCTATATTAACAAATCGTTAGATTTGGATCGATAGAAATCGGTTTACCAAAGCTTACGTACACATTACGTAAATAAACAACTATATAAATTTGCCACCTATTAGCTCTAAATTTTATTCTTAAGTTTGTTACCTATCAATTTAGATTATACTTCCATCTACAATGCAAATCCAAATCTCCTCTAACTGCATAAATTAGGGCAATTTATTGCAATTGATTTCCCATTAAACTTCATAAATTAACAAATTGAAACCTAAATAAAAACATTTATTTATTTAAAAATCTTGTTGTTTAATTGAATTGACCATTCACGGATATAATTTACATTGTTCTCCAATTATTACCTACATACATCACCCAACGTTAAATCTATATTCAATATAATTTGTTACCAAAATTAATTTAACGAAAACAATTACGCCCTTAAAATTTCTCTTCATTCATTAATTGCTAATTGTTATTCAATTAAACCAATTCATTTGATTTCCCTATTATGCATCAATTATAAACTCATCATCTTAAAGGTGATGTCTACATTTTATACTATAAATTTACCCTTTTATATTCCAATATCAATGAATGCTCACATACAAATTTAGATCTTAACTCCAATTAATTATTCCATTTAATCCATTAATTTACTAACTTTAATTATTGAAATTTGATTGTCTAACATACAATTTGAACCTGTTTCCAATTTTTCATAATTAATTAACCCTTACAATAGTTTACAAATAAAAGGGATTGTATTAAATAAATTATTTATTGTCCTGCATTTCTTTATTTCACCCATCTACATTCAATACCCATAATCAATATTTTATTTCATTGTTAAATCCAATACTTGCATTACTTTACTTATTCTAACTTATATCCAATGCAACAATTTCCACTATTTCTACTAATTACAATATATAGTTAAATTTGTAAATTCTAATTTCCCTTAGTACATCAAATTTCACATACTCTTTCATATAAATAACTAAGATTTTTATTCCTTTCTAAATTTAAATTAAAAATCCTATTAATTATATTCATTTTAAACATCGAATTTACACGGGTCGTTACACTCTCCCCCACTCAAAACTTTTCGTCCCTGAAAGGGAAAAGAAGAATTAAATACAATACATCTTATTCAAAATATTTAACTTATAAACAATTAAATTTACAAAATTAATTACTTTAAATAAGATATCCTAACTTATAACTATTTAATCCTTTATATTTAGATTATTAAAGTCTGGAAAAACATTTTCAAAATATTTCTAAGATACTGCAATTTCTTATATAATCCAAAGGGTTACAATTTATATAAAGTGAAATATTTAAATGGTTTCAATCCTAACAGCAAATCAATACAACAACCATCAGTTCAACAAACAACATACACACACATACAAAACAACCATTAAATCAAACAAAAAATAGTTGTTCGGGTTCAAAACTTTTAAATTGTTCGGAATGAAGAATAACTACTAGCGCATCATTTACTCAACAGTCTTAGATAAAACCAAATAGATTATTCATTCACCCCAAATCAAATTTTAAAGTACCCTTGCCCAAACAACCATCAACAACAAATTCAAACAACAATCAACTTAACTTATTAATAATTTCATCTCATACCTTTGTTATTTGATTTTCTCTTTTTATTTAAACCACATAAATTTTCCTTTTATAATTTATATTTATTTCTAACAAACTTTAAATTTTATTTTCTCATTCAGTGGTTGTTTCCTTTATTTCTACTTATTACTTACAATTATTCATTTTCATTTATTCGGGTCATGTAAGTTTCTTTTATTTGTATTATATTTAATGCACTTCTCAATTTCAATCATTTATTTAATGCTTACATTTCTATTATAATTAATTATAGTAATCCTTTTAATTTACACTTAAATTCTTAACCTTGTAATATCCATTCTCATAAGTAAAGGATTTTGTTAATTCATTCACTAACGTTTTGTAGTCATTTATTTTTCTTTTTACTTAAAATTTCTCAATTCCATTAAATAAGGTCATGCCAGTTTCCCCCCATTTCCACTATAATTATTCATTTATTTATTATTGCATGACCTCATTTAGTTACCCTTTAATTACTTAAGTTTAAATCATCTATTTGTCATACTTACCTTTAATTATATTTACTTGGTAAAATTTCAATTAATACTTAAGTTTAAACATTAAATTCTCATTTATAATAGCAAATTCATTGAATACTTCATTACCTACTTTTACTTGTACAATTTCATTACATTCCCTATTAAACATTTCAACTTTTAATATTTGGTAAGTTATATATGTTTTTAAAGAATATACTTGAAAGTTATACAAGTTTCTCATTTCCTATGGTAAATTTAACATTTAATAATAATATTCTTTATTTCATAAGTTATAATTTCAACTTTCATTTAAGACCATTTTTAACCTATCATTAAATCTCTTATTTCCTTTAGAGGTTTTAATTTATTAATTACCTATGTTTCGATTCACTACAATAATTGAAACAATTAATTAATGGAAATTTAAGAATTTAATACCGGGTTAAATTTTCACTTTATTTTAAAATAATAGATAAATATATTGTTACAACTTATATATCTCTAATTATTTTAAAACAATTTAAAATTTAGATATTTTAAAAATGAATCTGTAGTAGAATTTACTACAGTGGCCTTTCCCCTTCGAAACTCGAAAATGAAAGTCGATGATGCGGCCGCCATCACCGAAATTATTTTCCAGCGACAAAGAGAAAAGTACAAAACTTATTTTCTCCAAAAATCTTCTTTAAAACAATTTCTCTTAAATTATATTAAATATTCATATCAGAAAATACTTATAACAATTATATTCCAAAAATTTTACGAAAAATTCCAAAACCCCGGATCTTAAGTCCTAAATTTCCAAATTTCATTTATCTTATTTTTAAATCTTATTTCTATCATTATTCAAAACCTTCATTACAACCAAATATATATATTATTTTAAAAAATTATTTTGTAGAAAATATAATAGGTAAAATTATTTCATTCACCTATATTAAAACAAATATTATGTCGGTCTGTCCTATTAAGTGTTTAGAAACCCCTATTGATGTCACAGCGTCCCATGCATCAACCAGAATTTATAAATACAAAATGGAACAGATTAACACAATATTAAAACCTTTTTATAGCACTAACAAATACGCTCTCTCATATATATACACTCAGCGACTCCCATAGGGTATTACTACCCTATTAGTAAAGAGTCAAACCCCACAAAGCTAAGGTTTATCGCTAAACCAAAGCTCTGATACCAAATGTAACGTCCCGCTTTTTCGCATACTTTAAATCGACACACGTGCCAATTCAAACCATATGGAAGGGCGGATTGTTATGGGATAAATAAGAAAAACAGAGAAGAAAAAAAAACTAAACAGAATCGCACAGCGGAAGGATAAAATATAAAAATCAAATATACTGTTTATAAATCTGTTTACAAAACCATTTATGTAATGCATATCAGAGTTACACATACCAATAACAATGCAGTGGAACAGTGTGAGTGCACTAGTATAAATAATAATAATATAAATCTTCGTCTTCGTTCTCTAGAGCTAAATCTTCCAATCCTGAAACGCTCGGACTGACCCGAGCGAATTTGAAAAGACAAAAACACTCGAGTCAGAACTAAAAGATCTTATGTGAGTTAAATTAACAGAAATAAATATGAGTGCAGTAACTCAAGAGATGCTCGGGATTTACACCTCCTAAGGATCCGTTAAACTATTTACTATGTAGTATATTGCGCTATTATAATAGTGTGTAATTGTAAAATAAACTTACTTTTAAATAGCGTTAAGGCTTTACATTTTCCACCTTAACACATTTATATATTCCCATAGTCTATACAGTACCGAAATCTCCCCCGTACTAGGCGTCGTCAAAGGGCACTCCATAGGTATGGTACAAAACCAAAATCGTATAAGGCGCGCTAGGGTAGGTGACACGGCACAACTAGGCAATGCCGGGGTAGATATACCAATTGCTATCCGGGCTGATGGAAACGCATAGCCGCAGCTACCGCCCACCTCAAACAAACTCCCCCAAAATCAAAGTAAAAATGGCCACTGAAACAATCCAAAGTCAAAGTATATAATATCGAAGAGGAGTGTCCGATCAGAGGAATGACCTCATTGGCCCGAGAATCGCTCCTGTTTTAGCCACCTTATGCCAACTCACGGGAGTCGGGTCCACGTATTTACCTTGCAGGAAACGCCGCCACCAACCTACTTCATTCTGGAATCTCCACCGCGTACACTGTTGTTAAAGTGGTTTTCGGAGTTGGCAGAGAGTATGACAACTTCCGATCCCGGTCTCTTCAACAACCAAACGTTATTATAGCACCGCGGTCATTTAAAATAATTATACCTTAAAACCAGAACAAAATCCATTTTAAACCCATATAAAAACGATATCGTTTATATTTTTAAAACCCCAAATCAATACGATATCATTTAGATCCAAAATCATATAATGTCATTTTATTTTCCAATATATATTCTTTTCTAAAATCATAGGGTTTCCAAAGTGAAATATTTAGAAATCACAACTCTTGTATATAATAATTCCAAATCATACTACCTTGAAAATCATAACTTCGAAACAAATTTCCATCTCTTAAATGGTGAAATATTAAATTACTTTATAAAACACAATAGCTTCTTTAGATTTCACAAATCAATTTCAAATATCGATTTAAACTTCCAAATACCATTTCAATTCTTATGTTTCAAAGCTTTAAATATTTCACCATTTCAAAACAAACTCATTTGACAATCCCATATATATTAAATTCAATTACTTCTTATTTAGACTTGAAATGTTTACTTAATGAATTCAATATAATTTAAGTAAAACCTTAACTTCACATAACTGGATAATCTTTCAATTTTATTAAACTTGATATATTCATTTAAATCACTCTACACAAAAAATCAAGTTATAAAAATCATACCCATTAAAAATTAATAACCTTTTTATTTAATTCCAAAGTTTACTCAATATTCATCTTCCGACCTTATTCTCATTTAAGTCAATAAAACTCCAGAACTTAAATTTTAAATAAATGCTTAATTGTATTTGATCTTAAAAATCAAACTTTATTTTATACTTTAAAACAATTTATACAAAGCTTAAAACCGGAAATTACTATATATAAAAACCTTTATTAATAACCAAATCAAAAACCCATAAACCATATATATATAGCTTTGTAAAAACCATAGAAAAACATTTCAAAAATAATTTTATATATTTACCGCGGTGCCTGTATATAATTTTCTATCCTATGGTCAAGTGATACGGATGTTTATCATTTCAATCCGCAATTAAAAATGAAAAAAAATGCGGTTATATATCATTTCAAACTGCAATCCCGAATGAATGAAATGCATAGCAACTTGCAATTAATAAAATTAATCATCCATTCATCCATCAAATCATACATCCATTTGTCACAGTCATCATCTAATTTCAAACAATCATCAATACATAACAGGTGATATGGTATCAATTATCAGTTTATACTCAAAATAAATTTAATAACTGTTAATTGGCAGTTTATATGCAAAAATAAACGTAAATTTAACTGGCAGTTAATATAAAATAAATATTTAACATAACTATGACTGGTAGTTAATATGCAATTAAATAAATTCTAACTGTCAAATTTATATGCAATAAAAGAAATTAACAGTTATATTAAATGAATGCGATTTATCAGAGATAATGAATAAAACATGCCAAACAGTCATAAATAAATTCCTACTCATATCTAAAATTAATTTAACAAACACAAGAAATTTTAGAAATTGTGAGTGGGTTAAAACACTCACCTTTTGAATTTAAATCGAATTTAAATTCGATTTAAACCTGTCCAAACAAGCGCCAACAGATCCGGAATTTAATTTCGATCCTAATAAAAAAAATCTCGCGTGAATACGAGGTCGTATGAGAAAGTTATTCAATTTTAATGAGTTGAAACAAAAATTAAATAAAACAAAATTAAACAACAACCTAACTAAAGCTTGCCACGTCATAAAGCTTCTTCTCAACTCACGTATGCTCGTCCAGGGAATGAGCCCATTTCAACGCACGCCCTCCCCATCTTTGACCGTGCCTTTAGACCGCCCCAGGCCACCAAATGGTGACGTGCCTCCACCATTACGACTTCCCTACCCGAGCTCTCCAATACCCAGAAACCAATTTGCAAATAGTCGCTCCAAATCAAAACGCCCAAATTGACTTAGGTTTCGAATTTCCTGATTTGACCGCGATTTGCTGCTGACTCGAGTATCGATTTCGAAAACAGAGACTGCGCGTAGATTCGTATGGATGAAATCTACAACATATATTTTTTTTTGGAATTTTTCTGAGATGTTTGAATTTTCATTTGAAATTTGAATAAAAATAGATCTAGGTTTGCATCCATTTGAGGAGGAGAAGGAGTTGAAGAAAAGAACGTACAGACAAATGATAGAAGATGGAGGCTAGGGTTTTTGATCGTCTATTTATAGATAGATCACAAAAGAATAGGTGTGCACGAATTTTAACGTGCAAACGGAAGTGGTCCCAAAAGATAAATAATATTAATTACACACGTTACAGATTTAGGAAATAAATAAATTCCTTATCATTTACATTTTATTTTAAACGTATTTACAAATGTAAATCTAGACGTTTCGTTTACGTTTCAAAATATATCCACAATTTTATTAATTTCCAAATTGATCTAAACAAATTTAGATGTAAATTAAAAGCTGATAAGTCTATCCATTGCAGTGTTAATTTCTCCACTTCCTTATATTTAGAAATTATAAATTAAGTTTTCAAAAACCTATTTTTGATTTTCAAACTTTTATATACTTATCTTTTACCAGTAATAAGGATGCACCAACATTTGTTCATGGTTTCCCTTTATTATCCTCAAATTCCATTTTAATTTTCAATAATTACAATTTTTGAATGTTGATACTTTAATTAAATTTATACATCTTGCTTTCTATAATCTATATCAACAAAGGGTCCAATTATAAATAGAATTAGCATTAACTTCATCTTGTAGGATTAACTAGTCCAATTACAAAACAAATCTACGCTAACTGCACGATTTAAGTCAATTAATTGTAATTGAGTCTACATTAAATGTTATAAATTATAAATTGGAACCTCAATAAATTCGCTTATTGATTTTAAATCTTCCTATTCAGTAAATAGACATTTTATGGGTATAAATAACATTTGAATTATAACACATGTCATTAGTGCATGCTTCATTTCTTATAAACTCCCCTTTATTAACTAGAACACATTAACCGAAACAAAATAATTAATTTAGATTTATTTCAATCGATTGCCATTCTTAACTTAACATACTCAAAATGGTTAACCTAAATAATTGTTACCCTTTTACATTCAAATTCACTTACAACCATCATTACAACAATGTTGCCATAGATTTAGATTTAATTAAATAAATTAGATAAATGGGTAAAGTTTTGTAATTATCGCTAATGCCAAATATATACGCATTAATTACTACTTATTATTATGAATTCATTTATAAATTTACTAGTTGCCTTTGTCTTCTTATATCCTATTTACTACCAAACTTTCTATTTAGTTATAGTTTATAAATATATAAATGCCTAGGCAAATCAAGTTCTTGTCCTTTCTGTTATTCCAATTTAAATCGGGTATGTGCAAATAAATTGTTTATTAACTTATTCTTACAAAATTATTTGCATACATTCAGTTACACCTAATTTAATGCATTGATTTTCATTTATAAATTAAAGGTTTTCCTTTAAAAGCTTTCTTTACTAAACCATACAGGACATTGATCTAATTCAATTTACTATCTAATAATATTAATTCATTTAAATAAATTCACAACTTACCCCTGTTTCCCTATATTCTCTTCTTATCCTAGTATAACCATTTACATTACTTCAAATTATTCGTCATTTTATATCATCTGATAATACTTCAATTTAATTAATAAATACTGCTCCTATACTTAAATCTATATTAACAAATCGTTAGATTTGGATCGATAGAAATCGGTTTACCAAAGCTTACGTACACATTACGTAAATAAACAACTATATAAATTTGCCACCTATTAGCTCTAAATTTTATTCTTAAGTTTGTTACCTATCAATTTAGATTATACTTCCATCTATAATGCAAATTCAAATCTCCTCTAACTGCATAAATTAGGGCAATTTATTGCAATTGATTTCCCATTAAACTTCATAAATTAACAAATTGAAACCTAAATAAAAACATTTATTTATTTAAAAATCTTGTTGTTTAATTGAATTGACCATTCACGGATATAATTTACATTGTTCTCCAATTATTACCTAAATACATCACCCAACGTTAAATCTATATTCAATACAATTTGTTACCAAAATTAATTTAACGAAAACAATTACGCCCTTAAAATTTCTCTTCATTCATTAATTGCTAATTGTTATTCAATTAAACCAATTCATTTGATTTCCCTATTATGCATCAATTATAAACTCATCATCTTAAAGGTGATGTCTACATTTTATACTATAAATTTACCATTTTATATTCCAATTTTAATGAATGCTCACATACAAATTTAGATCTTAACTCCAATTAATTATTCCATTTAATCCATTGATTTACTAACTTTAATTATTGAAATTTGATTGTCTAACATACAATTTGAACCTATTTCCAATTTTTCATAATTAATTAACCCTTACAATAGTTTACAAATAAAAGGGATTGTGTTAAATAAATTATTTATTGTCCTGCATTTCTTTATTTCACCCATCTACATTCAATACCCATAATCAATATTTTATTTCATTGTTAAATCCGATGCTTGCATTACTTTACTTATTCTAACTTATATCCAATGCAACAATTTCCACTATTTCTATTAATTACAATATATAGTTAATTGTAAATTCTAATTTCCCTTGGTACATCAAATTTCACATACTCTTTCATATAAATAACTAAGATTTTTATTCCTTTCTAAATTTAAATTAAAAATCCTATTAATTATATTCATTTTAAACATCGAATTTACACGGGTCGTTACAAACTTCGTCCTCCAGAGAATAGTCTTCAATACACTAAAAAAAAACTCAGGACTGACCCGAGCGTAACGAAAGGAAAACACTCAAGTCTGGACTAAAATATTCTTATGTTAGTCAAATCAATATCACAAATATGAGAACAATAACTTAAGAGATGTTACGGGATTTTCCATCTCCTAAGGATCCGTTAAACTATTTATATATAATAATTTACGCTATAATAGATAGTGTCTATCGGTAAAATAAATATCAAAATAGCATTAAGGCTTTACATTGATCCGCCTTAACACATTTACAATTTAAACCAAAATCGTAATGGGCTCGTATAGGGATAAATATGACAAGGCACGTGAGGCAATGCTCAAGGTAGGATTCTACCAGTTTACCCTTTCTGGCTGGTCGTAACTCATCCATGGCCGACCGCGACAATCAATCCAAACGACAAATAAGGTGCACCCATCGAATCCGAAATCATAATAGTAATACGAGGGATCAACGTCGCTAGAGGTAGCTAACCTCAATGGCGAGACATAGGCTCCTGTTTTAGTCATTTTAATTATGACACGAAGGTCAAGGCTATCCATCATTGTTCTCTTACTTCATTCCAGTAAACGTCGCCAATTCAACCACTACATTTTGGATATCATCCACCGCATACACGATTGTCAAAGTGGTTCCAATATTGAAAGAGAGTATTTCAATAAGAGTCCCCGGTCTCTTTAACAACCAATCGTCATTTTACACACCGGTTGGTTCTTTTACATTTCGAAACAATTTGCACTTGATATCGAAATATCGTATTTGTTTCAAAATCAAATCCATTTTGAAATCATATATTCGCTTTAAAAATAAAATAAAATTCATTTCGAAATTATCATTTATTCAAAGTTATCAATTTTGTTCGATAAATTGATTTCACTACCAAAATTTGATTCGAATTCAATTTAGGTTATAATCTTCACTTTTAACCTAGTTCGTATTAAATCCAAGATTTAAATATAAACAATCTACCCTCTAACCAGTTTGAATTTTAGAAAATAGTTTAAACAGTTTAAAATAGTTAAATAGTTAAAAATAGTTTAATAGAAAATATTTAAATATTTTAATCGAAATAATTTGAATATAAAAATGGTTTACATAGTAAAATAGTTTGGAAAATCAAAATAATTCGAATATTTAAAGAATATAGATTTTAGGTCATTTATACTAAAATATTCATTTTAAAAATAATCCCAAAATCAAGTCGGTCAATTTCCCAATTTCCGACCCAAATCAATTCCAAATACCATTTCGATTAATCGATTCAATTCCGATTCCAACTCGAATAATTTTCGATTCCATGTAAATTTCGGTTTCAATTCACAAATTTCTTTAAATTGCATATTTCATTTCCAAATTATTTTAAATTCCAATTTCAAATTAATTCCCATTTCCAATTCTAAATTAATTTAAATTCCAGTTTCAAATTAATTTCCACTTTCAGTTCCAATCCAAATTCGATCTCAGAATATTGATTTAACACTTAAATCAAATTTACTTTCAATACCAAATTTTCAATTCCAAACTCAAATTTGAAATATCATTTCATATCAATTTTCCTTAGAAACATTCAGAGTTCGAATAAAAGACCAATCTTTTAAAAAAATCAACTTTCGAAAATCTACACCATATTTTAATTTTTATCCTAAAAATCTAAACTTTGATTAATTAAACAATCTCGTTACCAAGTTTAAATTCCAATATTTCGAGCTTCGGTTCAAAATAATTCAAGTCCAGTAAATTAGATTTCATTCTTTAAATTAGTTCATTTAAATAATTTCAAAACAACTTTTAAAAATTATTTAATTTAACCAACTCGGTGTCCGTATATAATTTTCTAATCTATGGCCAAGTAGATAATTATTTCAATTTAATTTCAAGAATGAATATATATCATTTCAATTAAAACAGATGTCATAGGTATATCATTTCAATCTATTCCCTAATTTATTCGAAATAATTCAGTTTACAGTTTTATATATTGTAAATTACATACAGGTGATAACAGGATATATCAAAATAAATAACATCCAAACAGCAACCAATAGCATCCATTTGCAACCAATATCAAAAACAGCCAATGCATCACAACAATCAAATAATTGTCAATATCAGGTGTTTGCAAGCAATTGAATTCCAATTCAATTTAACTATCCATTAAAATTCTATCAGGTAATTTAGGTGTCGATTTAAATGTCAATTAAATTTATCAACCAACAATCAGTCAATTTAAATTTCAATCCAACTATCATAAAAATATTTTATTCAATCGTGAGCATATAAAACACTCACCTTTGTTTGAGTCTGAAAATTCAAATTAACCAAATAACGATGAAATCAACTGCCTAGTGAAAACGTCTTCAATACGATCCCTACACTGAAAACAACACCTGAATTGGACTTCGAACATATAAATCACACATTAAATTAGATATCTTTTTTATTTAAACCTAATTAACTTAAATTAAATAATCATTACAGTTAATTACCTTTAGTTAAAATGCCTTAGACTACTCACATCCATCTCGTTTCCTTCTTTCGTATCTAAAGTCAATTTTTTCCGAACGATCATCATCGACTACAGCCCTCGTCGACAATCCCCAGACCATCATCGCATCGTCCCTCACCATCGCGCCTCCCTATGCTTCAATCTCGTCCCGGCCACGGCGCCTCACACACAAGTATCAAAGAGAGTACAGCGACTCGATACCCCTTTCACGAAGCAACGATCACCCACCACCTCGAAACCCTAATTCGAGGCAATGCACCTAATGCCACGCGCGACCCCAGCTCACCTCCTTCCAGTCGTCCCTAGCGACATCGACTTTGGTTGTTAGTTTAATCGATCGAGGGTTTTTTCTCTTTTGGCTGCGGCCATTTTTCTTTCGTGCTTTCAATTTTTTTTAGTGGAGGCTATGATTCTAAATAAAAAGTGAAATAGGAACGTGGGTTTTCTCGTTCGATCGTGATATTTTTTTTTTAATTTGAGACGATCTCGTCAAAATCTGAATAAAAGGAGGAGTAGAGGGATACACAGCTAAAAGAAAGTATTGAGATTGAATGAGCTAATTAGAAAATAACAGTTATATTATATTGAAAATATCTAGCCTGAATGGCCCACATAAAATAGAACCCAAAACGAAGTGTGCCGTCTGGCGTTTAGAATGTTCTACCCTCATTTTGAACACAGTGGAACTAGTCCTGATGCCTAATTCAATAGTATGCAGAAGATAGCTTTTCAATTAGAATTATTTTAATTAAATTTGAAATTAAATTTCTGTGCGTTTCAAGCTCGTACGGTCAAACGACAAGTTCGACCGCTATGAAACTTGAAATCTTACAATAATTCACCATTACGGATCCGATGAAACTGGCTTCGTCGAAATCCGAGACAGTGGCCAAAATGGCTATTTTACTCGATAATTTAAAATATAAAATTACAAATTTTAAATTATTCCCATTATAATCCACTTTTTTTTAAATTATAGAAATCTTCATTCGTATCTATATAAAATTTGAATCAATTTCTGATACTATTCTTGATCATATTAAATTCGTAATTCAATTATTCAAATAATCTTCTATATTTAATTTAAACCAATTGAATTATTCAATAAATTAATATTATCAATCATTAAACTTTTATTTCTACTCATATTTATCCAATAGATGCACTAAATTAAATAATTTAAAAATAGCCAAAAATACGGGTCGTTACATACAACCATTTACAAATAGACTAGTTAGTTATATCAACATGTCCCAGACTACAATCAATACAAACCAATACACAGCAGAAAATACTCCATGCATCCCTGCCATCTAGCTCGCCTCCTGAGCTCTAGAACGTCCTAACCTGTAAATCTGTAATACTTGGTTTGACCCGAGCATTACAATAAAGTAACACCCGGGTCAGGCTGGAATCCAGTGTGAGTAAACCCATATAACTTTAAAACACTAATGTAACATTCCTGTTTTTCAACAAATTTGTAGTTAATTTGATTCCTAGATTAAATTAAGAATTAATTTGGTAAATTAACATGAAAATATATAAGAATGTTTATATGTTAGCAAATGTAGCTAGTTTTAACAAGATGTTTGTTTATTTATTATATATGTATATTTATTGATTTATAAAATAAAACTTGGATTTGATATTCAAAATAAATATTAAGAATAAATTGAACTTAAAGAAATTTATATTTGAAAACAAAAATATAATAAGTATGATGACTTAAGTTTAAAATGAAAATTTTAAAATAAGTGATTGTTAATAAGTTTAATATCTTAAGTTTAAAAATATAAATGTATTGAAGATAAGAATTTATTTACTAACTTATAAATATTTATTAGTAATGTATCATTTAATTTCAAACCATTTTTCTTTAATTTGTATAAGTAATTGAAATTATCTTTTGAAATAAAATTAGAAAACATACACATGTAAAATAATTAAAATGAACTAAGTTGGAGATACATAAAAGTATAATTTGAGAATATATATATGTGAATATAAAATGATAGTGTTAAAACAAAATTTACAATTAAATTTAACATAGGGATTTAAACATAAAAAGTACCCGTTTTAACAAGTGTAAATAATTTTAAAACATGTATGACCAAGTGTAAAAACATTAAGGCTTAATTTAACAAGTGGCAAGTTAAAATTTTCTTTTAATTTCAATTAGAAATACATAATAGAAGATAGTAAGAAACATGCCTATTTTCTTTCATGAGAAAAAATTGAATCAAGATGCTGAAGATCAAATGAAAACCTGAAACAAACATTCAAAAGGTCAAGCAAATTCAATTCAAAGATCAGATCATAAACAAATTCAAGCAAAACTGGAAATATATTGAAGCAAAAGGGCAAGCAAATCAAAAATCTGAATCAAATAGCAGATCAAATTAAAGATCTAAGCAGAAGTAAAAAAAACAAAACTCAGATCCAAATGCAACTCAGAAATAAATTTTCAAACAAATACATCAAAAAATTCAAAGAAGCAGGTCAAAAACAGATCAACATCATTGCAAATTCCAGGTCTGTTATTTCTCTGATCTGTGCATATGCTGGTGAGTAAACTCTTAACCCCGTATTTATATATGAATTTTGACCTGTGAAAATGCTAAGATATGAATGCAAGGTTTGAAATGTCTATGTACACAAGAGTTTATACCACCCTGTTAACTCTACAGGCTCTCTGTTAAAAAAAAAGGTGAGTAACTTCATTTATGAAACTCGAGTATCTAGTTGTTTAAATAAATATGAAATGTGTTTACATACTGTTGAATGCTTGTGTGTTTATGCAATGATGTCTGCATGTTAAAAAACCTTTAAGTCATCCTGTTTATAAATCTCAAGTTCATACCTTACTTCAAAGAAAATCGTTGCTGATTAATCTAGTTGTTGTTAGGACTTAGCATCTGAACAGATTGTGTTTGTATGATTATAAAATAGATTCTAAAATTTGAAATTAAGTTAAACCAGATCTCTCTCAACAACAAAATCAATAATAACAGTATAATCTTAAGTTTTGGTAAAACTCAAACTTTATAATCCTGAATTCAGGAAGATGGATCAAACATTTAATCAAAATTAGGATTTTTAAAATTGAAATCACATATTTTTAGTTGAGCTTTGAACATGCATTTGTGGTTTGACTAGTTTGGAAATTTTTGGTTGCCTCTTGGAATCCAGATGATCTGGAAGGCTCGAGGTTCTTCTAGGTGATGGAGGAGGGTTAGGAGTTGCTAGGAATTTTTTTATTGGTGATGGAAATCATCGTGGAAGTTGCAGTAGTAAGAGATTTGCTGGAACCCTAGTTTTTAACCAAGAATGATGAATCGATCACTACGGCTTGTTTAGTTGATCGAGTGCAGTAAGTTTTGGGGATTTGTAGTTGGTTCGTAGTTGAAGTCATGGTCGAAGTTGCTGACCTTCAGATGGTCGGAGTGGCAAGAACGAGATGTTGACAGGTTTTGGGGTTGTTGATGATCATTTTGTTCTAGGTTTGGAAATTGGTGCTGATTTTCGAAGGTCGAGTCAGGGTCATTAGAATTGGTATCAGAGTTGAAGGTTGAAACTTTAGCTCAGGAGTTTAACACATTAAGTAGCTCATTAGAGATAGGGTGAAGTATACCCTAGAATGAGTATATCCCTAAGATATTTGTTCGAATGCCTCAGTAAATTCTCTTACTATTCACTATTAGTAAGTATGAGTGCGAGAAAAGGACGAGATGGGGGACAGGGAAGTACCACTACAAATGGTCAATACCCTGCAACAGTGGAAACAACTTTCTCTATCAATCTCCTTTGGTTCGTCTTTTCAATTCTTTGATGTCTTCCTGGCAGTTCCAGGAAGAAGCTTTCATATATTTGCATGGGACACAACCTCCAGATGGGTCAGAATTGTTTGTTTGGATGAATTGTTTGCTTTGGTTGCTATGGTTGATAGGTATATTTTGGTTGTTTGAACTAACAAGTTTGGGATTGCATTCATATATCTGTCTATTCTGTTGAGTCCAGGTATATTCTACGAATGGTTAAATTATCCCTTTGAACTAACCAATACTCCTGTGCATTCGTAGATCTGGTGACCCGAGTATCTTGTTTCGTTCTTGTATCCATTATTGATATTCTGATTTGATAAGCCAAATGCAGAATAGATACCCAGTTTGATTTCGAAACTGTCTCTCTATTTTTGTGAGTCCATCCTTTGTTGTCTCCCTGCTTTCAAATTTCGAGGACGAAATTTTCTTAAGGGGGGAATCTGTAACATTCCTGTTTTTAAACAAATTTGTAATTAATTTAATTCCTAGATTAAATTAATAATTAATTTGGTAAATTAACATGAAAATATATAAAAAAGTTTATATGTTAGCGAGTGTAGCTAGTTTTAACAAGATGTTTGTTTATTTATTATTTATGTATATTTATTGATTTTTAAAATAAAACTTGGATTCGAGATTCAAAATAAATATTGAGAATAAATTGAACTTAAAAAAATATATATTTGAAAACAAAAATATAATAAGTATGATGACTTAAGTTTAAAATGAAAATTTTAAAATAAGTGATTGTTAATAAGTTTAATATCTTAAGTTTAAAAATATAAATGTATTGAAGATAATAATTTATTTACTAACTTATAAATATTTATTAGTAATGTATCATTTTATTTCAAACCATTTTTCTTTACTTTGTATGAGTAATTGAAATTATCTTTTGAAATAAAATTAGAAAACATACACATGTAAAATAATTAAAATGAACTAAGTTGGAGATACATAAAAGTATAATTTGAGAATATACATATGTGAATATAAAATGATAGGGTTAAAAAAAAATTATAATTAAATTTAACATAAGGATTTAAGCATAAAAAGTTCCCATTTTAAAAAGTGTAAATAATTTTAAAACATGTATGACCAAGTGTAAAAACATTAAGGCTTAATTTAACAAGTGGCAAGTTAAAATTTTCTTTTAATTTAAATTAGAAATACATAATAGAAGATAGTAAGAAAACATGCCTATTTTCTTTCATGAGAAAAAATTGAATCAATATGCTTAAGATCAAATGAAAACCTGAAACAAACATTCAAAAGGTCAAGCAAATTCAATTCAAAGATTAGATCATAAACAAATTCAAGCAAAATTGGAAATAGATTGAAGCAAAAAGGCAAGCAAATCAAAAATCTGAATCAAATAGCAGATCAAATTAAAGATCTAAGCAGAAGTAAAAAAAACAAAACTCAGATTCAAATGCAACTCAGAAATAAAGTTTCAAACAAATACATCAACAAATTCAAAGAAGCAGGTCAAAAACAGATCAACATCAATGCAAATTCCAGGCCTGTTATTTCTCTGATCTGTGCATATGCTGGTGAGTAAACTCTTAACCCTGTATTTATATATGAATTTTGACCTGCGAAAATGCTTAGATATGAATGTAAGGTTTGAAATGTCTGTGTACACAAGAGTTTATACCACCCTGTTAACTCTACAGGCTCTCTGTTTTAAAAAAAAAACAAATAACAAGTGAGTAACTTCATTTATGAAACCCGAGTATCTGGTTGTTTAAATAAATATGAAATGTGTTTATATATTGTTGATGCATATGTGTTTATGCAATGATGTCTACATGTAAAAACCTGTAAGTCATCCTGTTTATAAATCTCAAGTTCATACCTTACTTCAAAGAAAATCATTTCTGATTAATCTGGTTATTGTTAGGACTTAGCATCTGAACAAATTGCGTTTGTTTGATTATAAAATAGATTCTAAAATTTGAAATTAAGTCAAACCAGTTTGAATTGCTCTGGAAAATCAATAAGAACAGTATAATCTTAAGTTTTGGTAAAACTCAAACTTTATAATTCCTGAATTCAGGAAGATGGATCAAACATTTTATCAAAAGTAGGATTTTTAAAATTGAAATCACATTTTTTTAGTTGAGCTTTGAACATGCATTTCTGGTTTGACTAGTTTGGGAATTTTGGTTGCCTTTGGGAATCCAGATGATCTGGAAGGCTCGAGGTTCTTCTTGGTGATGGAGGAGGGATAGGAGTTGCTAGGAAATTTTTTGTTGGTGATGGAAATCATCGTGGAAGTTGTAGTAGTGAGAGATTTGCAGGAACCCTAGTTTTTAACCAAGAATGATGAATCGATCACTACGGCTTGTGTAGTTGATCGAGTGTAGTAAGTTTTTGGGGATTTGTAGTTGGTTCGTAGTTGAAGTCATGACCGAAGTGGATGACCTTCAGATGGTCGGAGTGGCGAGAACGAGCTGTTGACAGGTTTTGGGGTTGTTGATGATCAGTTTGTTCCAGGTTTGGAAATTTGTGCCGATTTTCGAAGGTCGAGTCAGGGTCGTTAGAACTAAGCTATAAAACGTAGTTGCAAACTAGGGTAACTTGTACCTTACTACGTGTTCTTTTCTTGTTAAAGCCAACACTAATTTCACAAACAATCCCTAAGTACCACTACATAGTTTCAATGGTCCAGTTTACTTAAATTATTCCATTCCAGCCTATTGATTGCACATATCAAATCTATAAAGAATTATTTTAGATTGCAAATTGAAGTATTTCGGGTATTTACTGATACCCGACCTCGGTCTCTTCGAATCCAATGTTATTCTTTAAGCCAAATTGTTTGAGTTTAAATAATACAATTTATATTTAGGATTTCATATTCACGCAGCAATTCATCTCAGATAGATAACCGATAATATCACAGTTCAACCAAAATATCTCATATCACAAAGCATCACAAATCATATATCAAAGATATCAAATAATCTAAGTCATTCAATATATCTTAATCATCTATAAGCAAGATAAATTAATTATACCATTTCTAATTAATTTAATTACTTTTAAATCCTGCTTACCGAACATTAATTAATTACAAACCATTCATCATCACTTAATTAATTAATGAAATTAACTAATAAACCTTACATTAATAAATTATACTACAATTAATTTACCTTTAATTACTCTCATTACTTAATTATACCATAATTAATCACATTAAATAATAACCTTTTTAATTAATTACATTAAGCAAATTATCCTTTAATTAGTCACTTTAATTAATTTACCTTTAATTATTAAGTAATTAACCTTTAATTACTTACATTAAGTAATTATCCTTTTAAATCACATTTAGTAATTATCCATTAATTACCCACCTTAATTAATGGCATTAAGTAATTATTTTTTAATTACTTTCATTAAGTAATTATCATAAATTAATTACATTAAGTAATTATTCTTTAATTACTTTCATTAAGTAATTATCGTAAATTAATTACATTAAGTAATTAGCCTTTAATAAATTAACCATCTTCTAATTAATTACCTTAATTAATCAATAATAAATCAATCCTTTAAATTGATTACACAAATTAATTAACCTTTAATTAATTATCTTAATAATTAAATTAATTAATTATTCCCTTAACTGAGTACATTAATTAATTAACCATCCTTTAATACATTAAATAATTAACCCTTTATTTAATTACATCATTTAAATCTCCTTTGAAAACATATAGGAACTAACCTACTATATAATTACTTTTAAACAAACAATTTTAAAACATTTTAAAACTTTGAAAACTTATTTAAATTTGTTAATACTTTGCTTTAGAACTTGATTTATATTTTTCTTTTGAAACTTATTCATTTTGATAAATTTTTAAAACTTAATTACTACAACTTACAAAAACCCGGGCCAAACCAATAAAATCCCCGAGCCAACCCCGTGTATTCCTCGCATCATCTCAACTTCGAGTCAAGCCACGATGGCCACAACCCAGACCCGAGAAGTCCTCGTCTTTCCCAAATCAATCATCAACCCAGACAACCAAATGCACGCGTGCACGTGCACGACCACCCTGACCATCTCCGATCGTCGCCGAGATCACCCGCAAATCCCCGATGATCACCTTACCCTAAGCAACCACCTAGATCAACGATTTCATCCTGAAATCAAAATCGAGCCAATTGGTTCTTCCTGGAATCCAACCTATCGACCTAAAATCAATTCATTCCGACGATCTTGTCCACCAGTACCCACACTGACCAACCAAAAGCTGCTTCACGTCTCCACGCTCCGATCCCCCAATATGTGATCGCCTCTAGTTCGCCCACGTTGACGCAAATTACCTCGACTACCATCTCGACCAAAACTTGGCATTAAACCCTAGATTGTCATCGTCTGGCCGTCACAGCTATTTGAAACCCCAGCGAGCATTTTTGCCAAAAACCTTAATACCGAGCAAGCCTCAGCCACGATCCTGACCAGCTATGTTGCTCCGATCACCATAAAATGCCAAAAAACCCAATTCCGTTCAACAATGAATTTATTTTTAAAAATCTTTCGAAGTCGAACCAGATGATGTAAGTGCAACTTGTAATCATGACACTCGAATTTGACATGCTTTTGAGCTACCACTATAAATTTTAATTTTTCCATATAATATTAAACTAGTTGTTCTTAAAAATATTTTTAAAAATCAAATCATGTAAATTCAAACACTTTTTGTTTAAATATTAAAGCCTATTTGAGAATAGGTGAGGAGATTTTGATTTTTGAAATTGGTTTAACCATGTAAACCTAGAACAGAGATATATATTCTTGAACCCAGGCATGCATACATCGTTTATATGTATATATATATATATATATACATGCATGCATACTTACATCTATACAAACATTTCATAATTATACTACAAGAATTTATCACAGACAAAACAAGATATACATACATATACATATATATATGTGTGTGTATATATATATATATTTAAGAGTTTACTCACCTTTTATATTTGAAAACAGAGAAAGCCTGTATATTTGTTTTGAAAACTTTAATCTGGAATTTGAACTTGATGTTGATCTGATCTGCTTTGTGTTTTTGAAATGAATTTGAACTGAGCTTGATAATCTTTGAACTGCTTTGATTTTTGTTTGCTTTTAGGATGAACTTTGTGATGATTGTTTGTTGGTTTTTGTTTTGATTTCTTTTCCTGGTTTGAGTTACCACGTTCCTCTTTTACTTTAGTTTTTCTTTCATTCCAGGTTTTAGTTTTGAAGATGAGAGAAGGATTTAGATTTTTTTTATAAGCCTGGTTTAAAACTTTGTTATTTATTTACATTTTTCAAGTTTAAAAGGAAGATGAGATATACCACTCGTAATTTCCAAGGCATGTACAAACTACGCATGTATCCTTTAACTTACATTTATTAAAATATTTATATTTTAATACTTTCTTATGTTTATTAATACATGTATCATGTTTACATATGTTTTTATATAATTTTATATTATATTTTCTATTTAATTTAATATATTTATTTTATCTATATTTATAAAATCCTTTAAAGAAAATAATATAAAACTAATTATACTAATAAAAATCATATATATATTTATATATATATTTTAAATCCATTTTATTTTTAAGACATTTATCTTTTGAATTTGAAATCAGCACACACGTATATATACATATATAAACAACACATATTTTATTTGTTTTTAAAAGGATAATTTGCCAATTTTAAATAATTTATAAAAGAATATTATCACATCTTTATTTCCTAAAATACCGGGATATCACATTCCTCCCTCCTTTAAATCTTTTCGTCCTCGAAAAGGAACAAACCAAAATTTATTAAAATGCTTATTATCATCTTAAATTGCCCTTTGATCATTTTCAACTATAAACTCTTTTACTAAGAATTTTTAAATCACTTTAAAATCCATATAATATTATCAAAATAGTTTTATAAAAATACTTTTTATAACTCGATGTCTCAATAAGTCCATCATCGTTCTTATAGAAATTCGGTCATACGTTGATCAGGCGTAGGACTGAAGATCTATAAGTACTTGGTAAACCCGTCTTCAACACCCAATGAAAATTCTTGGAAAACATTTTTCGAAAATTTAGTGAAAATATAAAAAACAATTTTGGTGAGAATGCTCTGGAAATCATCGCCCCCTTCATGGTCAAACAGTTAACCCCATGATTACGTTGCCATCCCGACGAAATCCATAAATAACTATAGGCACTCCACGCCCCTCGATTACGTCACGGAACACGCCACAGATCGCACCTACACCCAAGGTTTCTTGCCATCACGGTAAAGATCCATTTAACTGTAGGCATCAGCGCCCTCGAATTTCACTGCCAAATGAAACTTCACCACTCCTACATAGATCACAGACTACATCAGTCGAGTCCTAGTAAAGCCTATAGGCTCTCACTGCCACATGACTTTCGCTATGTCTTCATTGATCGCAGTCTACCGATGTTACGTTGCCATTACGACAAAATCAAATATAGACCGTTGGCTCTCACGGCCACACGACTTCTGCTATGGTCCGTAGTAGATCACAGTGACATCGAGTTAAACTGTCGTCATAGCATAACCCAAATGCCTCTGTAGGCATCAGCGCTCTCGACTTTCGTTACCCACACACAAAATCCTCAGGAACTTCAGTTTGTCCGAACTTCCTCCCAGGATCAAATTTAGAGCCTCCCCCTTAGGTCTCAATGCAGAACCACCCCGTGGATCTCCTACGAAGTTCATTTAAATGGGAGCGCATTTTTCGCTAGAGCCAATCTCAAAACATTTTATACTACACACATATAGTATCTTTCAAATCATACTCTTTATGATTCACATAAATCTCCTTTACACAAAATCGATATCTCAAATCAATAGTTCCAAACTTGGCTTTCTAAATTCCCAAAATTGATTTTTCCCAAAAATCAAAAGCCTTTCAAAAATCCATAGGTTCCAAAACCTTTTTTCCAAAATCATTCTCATAAAATCTTGAAAAAACTTGTATCACATGATACTTATATAAATTCCCTTTTATACTTTAAATATTTTCAAAAATATTTTCTTCTGGTTTTAGATTCAACAAGGGAGAGTTTATCATATGTAACAATATATAACTTTATTTATGCCAAATCAACATTCAAATTCGATTTCCTTTATAAAGTTACTTGCCACATTTCTTTCTTTTCATAAAATGAGTTTCAATAATAGAGATACCCAGCTTCCACTTTTTTTTTTGATCAAATATTTCTCAAAATGTACTTTCCATTTCAAAATCATATTTACTTTTCCTTTCAAAATTTCCAATATCTATTCCAATTCAGGTTGTTTGTTCTAAACTTATTTAACTTCCCCTAGGTTGAATTTAATTCATTTAAACAATCTTGTCAACCGTACTCAATTTGAATTCTTCATTTCAAATTTTAATCTTCTTATCAATATCCTTTCTCATTTTTAAGTTCAAAAACTTATTTCTCTTTGGATTTTTACATCACATTTCAGGGAAAGTTCAAAACTCAACACTTAGTGATTACTTCCATCAACTTGTTATTATGTATATCCCACATATATACATATCCATTTCTTTTGCACTTCAAGTCATACTTTAAATTTTAAACCATTCTTGGTTTTAAATTTCAAAACAAATTCCCTTTAATTTTTTAAAACAACTCTTGTTTTAAGATAAGATTCCTACATTTAGAAATATTATTTATTATATCTTTTAATACTTTGAAACAATTTAAATTTCTGAACTTAGATTCAAAACTTCACAATTTAAATTATCTTCAATTCCAATTTATAAACCATACTCACCTAAATGTTTACTTCCCTAAAACATTTCATTTTGCTTAATCATTAGCACATATTCCATTATCAAACACAACAACCATTTATGATAATAACCAAGATTATCATATCTAGAAACTAATTCATTATATATTATCTCATAATTTATTGGAAAACAAAAGCAACTTAATTTAACCTTCTGAAAACACTTCTACAAATTCAGGATTTTATTTTCTAGTTTGAATCCATTTCTAGCTTATCTTATTTATATAGTTCATATTATCCAATTCCCATTTGGTTGTATTTTTATTACCACTTAACTCTTATTGTTACTTTTAATTCAAATAATACAACAACCAGTTACCTTAATATATATTAGAAAAACTATTGCTTTATATATCAAGATATAAACTTATATAAAAACTAATTTTAAAACCATTTTAAAATCTTTTTTATAAGAAAATAACAAATACGCCCTCATATATACTACACTCAACTCATTCTAGGGTACTACTGACCCTATCCTTAATGAGTAACCCACCAGAGCCAAGGTTCTCGCTTAACCTTCTGCTCTGATACCAACTGTAATGACTCGAAGTTTTTGACCTCGAAAATTCAACATTAATACGTCCACTATAGAAATGCCGAGCAATTGAAACCGGAAATCCAAGATTCTTAGGGAAGAAGAAAGAGGAAGAAACAGAAAACAACAACATCTCACATTCACAGCGGGTTAAATATAATATCAAATAATAGTATTTACAAGAAGCTGCAATTGTCAGTTTACATACAATTCATCAAGTTACAACCATTTACAAAGAGACTAGGCAGTTATATCAACCTGTCCTAGACTACTATCAATACAAACCAATACACAGTAGAAAATACTCCATACGTCCCTGCCATCTAGCTCGCCTCCTAAGCTCCAGAATGTTCTAACCTGTAAATCTGTAATACTTGGTCTGACCTGAGCATTACAATAAAGTAACTCTCGGGTCAAGCTGGAATCCAGCATGAGTAAACCCATATAACTTTGAAAACTAAGCTATAAAACATAGTTGCAAACTAGGGAACTTGTACCTTACTACGAGTTCTTTTCTTATTAAAGCCAACACTTATTTCACAAACAATCCTTAAGTACCACTACATAGTTTCAATGGTCCAGTTTACTTAAATTATTCCATCCTAGCCTATTGATTGCACATATCAAATCTATAAAGAATTACTGTAGATTGCAAATCGAAGTGGTTTTAGGTATTTACTGATACCCGACCTCGGTCTCTTCGAATCCAATGTTATTCTTTAAGCCAAATTGTTTAAGTTTAAACAATACAATTTAAATTCAGGATTTCATATTCACACAGCAATTCGTCTCAGATAGATAACCCACAATATCACAGTTCAACCAAAGTATCTCATATCACAAAGCATCACAAATCACATATCAGAAATATCAAATAATCTAAGTCATTAATATATCTTAATCATTTATAAGCAAGATAAATTAATTGTACCATTTCTAATTAATTTAATTACTTTTAAATCCTACTTACCCAACATTAATTAATTACAAACCATTTACCATTACTTAATTAATTAATGAAATTAACTAATCAGCCTTTAATTATTAGCATTAATTAATTATACTATAATTAATTTACCTTTAATTACTCTTATTACTTAATTATACCATAATTAATCACATTAAGTAATTACCTTTTAATTAATTACATTAATTAAATTATCCTTTAATTAGTCACTTTAAGTAATTTACCTTTAATTATTAAGCAATTAACCTTTAATTACTTAATTAACCCTTCATTACTTACATTAAGTAATTATCCTTTTAATAAATCACATTTAGTAATTATCCATTAATTACCCACCTTAATTAATGGCATTAAGTAATTATTCTTTAATTACTTTCATTAAGTAATTATCATAAATTAATTACATCAAGTAATCAACCTTTAATAAATTAACCTTCTTTTAATTAATTATCTTATTAATTAATCACATTAATAAATCAATCTTTTAAATTGATTACACAAATTAATTAACCTTTAATTAATTATCTTAATAATTAAATTAATTAATTATTCCTTTAATTGACTACATTAGTTAATTAACCATCCTTTAATACATTAAATAATTAATTCTTTATTTAATTACATCATTTAAATCACCTTTGAAAACATAAGGAATTAACCTATTATTTAATTACTTTTAAACAAACAATTTAAAAACATTTTAAAACATTGTAAACTTTTTTAAACTTGTTAATACATTAGTTCAGAACTTGATTTATATTTTTCTTTTGAAACTTATTCATTTTAATACTTTAGTTTAGAACTTGATTTATATTTTTCTTTTGAAACTTATTCATTTTGATAAACTTTTAAAACTTGGTTACTTCAACTTACAAAAACCCGGGCCAAACCCATAAAATCCGCGAGCCAACCCCGTGTATTCCACGCATCATCTCAACTTCGAGTCAAACCACGATGGCCACGAGCCAGATCCAAGAAGTCCTCATCTTCCCCAAATTAATCATCAACCCAGACACCCAAATGCACGCGTGCACATGCACGACCACCCTGATCATCTTCGATCGTCGTCGAGATCACTTGCAAATCCCCGATGATCACCTTACTCCAAACAACCACCCAGATCAACGATTCCATCCATAAATCAAAATCGAGCCATTCGATTCTTCCTGGAACCCAACCTATCGACCTAAAATCAACTTGCTTCGACGATCTCATCCATCGGAACCCACATCGACCAACCCAAAGCTGCTTCACGTCTCCACGCTTCGATCCCCCCATATGCGATCGCCTCTAGTTCGCCCACGTTGATGCAGATTACCTCGAATACCATCTCGACCAAAACTGGGCATTAAACCCTAGACTGTCATTGTCCGGCCATCACAGTTGTTTGAAACCCCAGCGAGCATTTTTGCCAGAAACCTTGATATCCAAGCAAGCCTCAGCCACGATCCCAACCAGCTACGTTGCTCCAATCACTAGAAAATGCCAAAAAAACCCAATTCGGTTCAACCACGAATTCCTCACTCCATACTATATAAAAACCCTGAATTTATTTTTAAAAATCATGTTTTCGAAGTCGAACTAGATGATGTATGTGCAAGTTATAATCATGACACTCGAATTTGACATGCTTTTGAGTTTCCACTGTAAATTTTAAATTTTCGAGATAATCTTAAACTAATTGTTCTTAAAAATATTTTTAAAACTCAAATCATGTAAATTCAAACACTTTTTGTCTAAATGTTAAAGCCTATTAGAGAATAGGTGAGGAGATTTTGATTTTTGAATTTGGTTTAACCCTGTAAACCTGGAACAGAGATATATGTGCTTGAACCCAGACATGCATACATCATTTACATGTATATATACATGCATGCATACTTGCATCTATACAAACATTTCACAATCATACTACAAGATTTTATCACATGCAAAACAAGATATATATATATATATATATATATATATATATATATTACATAGATTTAAGAGTTTACTCGCCTTTTATGTTTAAAAACAGAGAAAGCCTGTATATTTGTTTTAAAAACTTTGATCTGGAATTTGAACTTGATGTAGATCTGATCTGCTTTGTATTTTGAAATGAACTCAAACTGAGCTTGTTGATCTTTGAACTGCTTTGATTTTTGTTTGCTTTTAGGATGAACTTTGTGATGATTGTTTGTTGGTTTTTGTTTTGATTTCTTTTCCTGGCTTGAGTTACCAGGTTCCTCTTTTTTTTTTTAATTTCTTTTTCTTTCCAGGTTTTAGTTTTGAAGATAAGAGAAGGGTTTAGAAATTTTTTTATATGCCTGGTTTAAATTTTTTATTTATTTACATTTTCAAGTATAAAAGGAAGATGAAATATGCCATTTGTAATTTCCAAGGCATGTACAAACTACACATGTAATATGCATATATCCTTTAACTTACATTTGTTAAAAACAATTATATTTTAATACTTTCTTATGTTTATTAATATAAGTATCATGTTTACATATGTTTATATATAATTCAATATTGTATTTTCTATTTAGTTTAATATATTTCTTTTATCTATATTTATAAAATCCTTTAAAGAAAATAATATAAAACTAATTTTACTAATAAAAATCATACATATATATAAATATAAATATATATATATATATATATTAAATCTAATTTATTGTTAAGATATTTATCTTTTGAATTTGAAATCAACACACATAGATATATACATATATAAACAATACATATTTTATTTGTTTTTAAAAGGATAATTTGCCAATTTTAAATAATTTATAAAGCAAGATTATCACATCTTTATTTCCTGAAATACCGGGATAACGCAATGTGAGTATGTCATTTAAATTCTTTTTCTGGTCAACATTAAATATGAGGTTTAATATTTCATAACTTTTTCCAAGTATCCTCAATAGTCCTTGGTGGTAATCATTTGGCGAATATGCTTCTAAAACTCCTGAAGCCCAAACTGAGGATATATACATCACTATATTAAAGTTTAATGTCTCTTTATGTTCATAGCCTTATTTTCTCATGACCATTCCAGTTTTCCTCCTAGGAAAATTTTGATTCAAATACCTATTGTTGAAAGAAGGATGAGGCGTGATGTTTTGGTTAGATCTTTCTAGGATTACGATTAATACATAAAATAGGAGTTTATAAAAGGAGAACGTAAATGATGCACCAATGGGACGATGTAAATCCCCCACCCTTATATACCAATGTGACTAATCCTTTCATACTATTATCGAGGAGGATTTCAGGCATAAAAATAATTCATTACATGACGAGTAAGAGGGTAGTTATTCAACTGGCATAGGAGTGAGATATGAGATAACTTTTTGGAAGCCATGTGGATGAGAATCATGAGTTACCTACTAAGGAGACTTTATATCCTTTCTTCTCCTCCTTGAAATAGTTGTAAACCCTAAAGTTGGTTACTTATTTAGGCACTAAACCGTATCCCCCGATACACACCGCAAGTTTATGTATAATGACCTATGTTTTATATATCAAAGGATCATAATATATGTTGTTATTCAACACATGTAAGGTCATATGACTCTATAGTTTTGGGATTGGAGTGCTAATTGACTTCAGAATCAACTTAGCAGGATTCGGTTCAACAAGGAAGACTACAGAGGGATATCTGTCCCGTAGGTGCTTGGTTTAGCAGTAGTTGGTTCGCGGGGGAGGGGGGTGGACCAAAGCTTATGGATGGGGTGTGATTGAGGATTTTGCCTATAAATAGGCGAGCCTTCTTCCCTTAAATCATTATTTTTCCTACCACTTTCCATTCAAGCCTCAACCTCCATTATTCCACTTTTCACCCAAATCCTTCTCCTTTCTTATCCAAATCTTGTCTAAACTATAGATAAACAAAGGGATTCATTAGAGAGCTTTAAATCTATATCTTTGGGGAATTTTTTTAGACCGGGCTATTGATTTTTAGATTTTCCTATATTTGTATGCAAATCTCCATGTTTTGGATGTTTAGGTTAAGAACCATGAAACTAGGCTTCGATGAATTGACTCGAGACTGTCGGGAGTTGTATGTTGCATATGAATGCACAAGGGCCGAAGAACGAAGCATAGTGGTGAAATCGATGTGAAATTTGGATTCTGCGATGCTATAAGATTTTGGTTCAGCGTGCTTGGCTTGACTTAATTGGTTTGGGTTAAGCCTTGGTTCGACGGAGGAGTTTGATCGATGATTGGTCAAAAACTCTATTCAGTGGAGGAGTTGGGTCTGCGGTCGAACGTGGAGTTCTGTTCGGCAGGTGGTAGTTTGGTGATCGGACGAGGACGATAGTTTAATGGTTAGCTTCAGGAAGGAGAAGTGCTAGTTCGAATATGGGTTAGCTTGGCTAGTGAAGAACCAAACATGAATTCTATTTGGTAGGTATTGGTTTGTTTGGTGAAGGACCGAATAGGAAATCTTATCTGTTAGTGGTTGGTTCGGTATTGGGGTGCCGAACAACAAATGATGTTCAGTGTTGCTTCTGTTGGTAGGAGCATGGTTTCAGTTTTTATAAGGGAATGCCAAACAAAACTTGGAGTAAATCTTTGGGGTATTGGCTTTGAGGCAAGAATTAGGATTGCTTGGTGGTCTTGGAAGCTAGTTCAGGGTAAGGATGGACCCAAGGATGGCTCTAGATGACTTTAGGATGGCAACCAGTGAAGTATAATGACTTCGATGACTCGATGTAGCGAGTGACTATAGCATATGGTGGTAGACCCAAAGGATGAGTTATGTGATATTTACTCTTATTACTATGCAGTTTGTAGTTGGTTGTTGTGAACGTTGTGTTACTAATGTAATGAGTTAGTATGCATTTGGTAACTTGGTGTTATACACTACTATGGTAGGTCAGTACCTTTGGTGATTCAGTGGTTGCGTATGAGTAGTGTTTCTAGCTTATATTGATTGCATTGGTTGTGATGGTTGCGATAGTTGCATTTATTGCATTGATTGTGATGATTTCAAACTGTTGCATGTATGTTATGGTTGTTATGTGCTAACGACTATTTGGATGCAGGAGAAGAGCATGAACTAGAACTACTTGATCCCTCAAAAGGGTACGTAGGTAGTCTTTTTCTACCCAATAGCCATCCGATCCTTAGGTTGGGCTGAGGTGTATAGAAATTGGTGTAGTCCAAAAATAGTTGAAACCATTTCCCTTTTTATTTTGTCTACCTGTATAGGTGATAATGTAAAGTAACAGATAGGAGCGAAAGAAGGAATGGAAAGTGGATGCAGGCTATGTCGTGGGTAGCTGATTGGTGTATTCTTTTATTCCATTGTTTTATTGTTAGTTAGATAGTGTTTGTCTATAATTATTGATGTAAATTATAGTGATGAAGTTATGAGACAACTGTATCATTAAGTTGATGTGTTTATATTGATGTTTGATTCCTTCGTAAGGTTTTCTTTTATTCTCGTAGTTTTGAAAAGTTTAAAACTAAAATATAAATGGTCCACTATTTTTAATTTAGAGATTAGTTACAGCGTATTTTATGGCATTTGAAATTGATTTCCAACGTTAAAATCAGAGAGGCGTTACATTATGCCTTGCCTTTGCATGCATAAGCATGCATATTATGAAGACCTATGGCTCCCGATACCATGAATTGAAGCCACATCGGGCCATCCGACCCTTAAGCATTAGAAAATGACAAACTTTCTATTGGTAGAAAATAACTCAATTCATCATGAACCTATATGTAAGCATCTCACAACAGAAGGAATAACATATAATATCAACATGGTGGAGCATGTCATGATATATATTTTAATATCCCATAAAATTGAAAAATCATTTAAATATTAAAAGAAGGTAAAATTTGTAATTATACCAAAAAGGTAAAACTAATTTTTTTTTACAAATGAACGAATTAAGAAATAAAACTTGTACCATTGTGAAGATAGGATTTTTCTAGTTTATCTTCGCTATGAAAACGCATGAATTAGTTAAAGAGATGAAAAGGTTATAATTGAATGTATAATTGATTTTAATTAGGTTAATTTGGGTCTTAGTGCCCACTAGTACCAAATTGGATGCAACATAAATTCCTAACGCAGGAAGAGTATGTTACCCGACCACATGGCTCGGCTACGAGGCAATAACTGCAGAGGCTGCGATTAGAAAACTTGAGTCATAACAGGATTGGAAGTGTGAGGCTCAGTATAAATTAGGTAGGTTTTCCTGTATAGGCGGTTCGGTGGTAGACGTTCGGCCTACCTAGTTCGGTTTAAGCGTTCGTTCAGGACATCCAAGGAAAGATCGCTCAGCACATGTAACATCTCGATATTTCATGCCATTTACATCCTCACATGTCGGACTTGAATTGCTCCAAATATCAGATTGTTAATTTATATTTGGCAAAACTCAACATGTACAATAAATAAATCAATCACAGAATCACAGACATCAAGTAATATAACAATAAGCAACGAAAGCAAATGAATAGTAGCTCATAAAACTACTTTATATATAATAGAATTAAAAAAATACAACATAAGTCTCAAATACATAAAAGTCGCAATACAATGTTCAAATAACAACATCTGAATATATCACTGGAGTTAACCGATTAACTGAAGCTGAATAGATATAGATGGATCACCAAGCGAAGCTCTAACTCCAAAGGAGAGTCTCAAATGCTGCGACGCTCAGTCTGACCCGAGCATAAAGCAAAACACAAAATACTCGAGTCGGGATTAACATTCTTATATCAATAAATCCAACTCAAGTGAAATATCAACTGAAAAACAAGTAACTTAAATGATGTTTGGGATTTCCATCCTCTAAGGGTCCGTGGAACTATCTATTATGTAGTAATATACGGTATTATAATATGTATATAGTAAGTTAAAACAATTATAATAGCGTTAAGGCGTTACCCATATCCCCCTTAACACATTATATATATTCCCATAGTCTATACAGTACCGTAATCTCACCCGTGCTAGAGGTCATCAGAGGGCACTCCATAGGAATGGTACAAAACAAACTTGTAGCGGGCTTGATATGGTAGGTGACATGGCACAACCAGGCAATGTCAGGATACATATACCAATTACACTTCCGGGCTGGTGGTAACGCATAGCCGCAGCTACCGCCCACCTCGATCCACACTCCTAAAAATCCAAGGGTGCACCCAATCAATCACAAAGTAACAGAATGGTATCGAGGAAGTGTGTCCGATCAGAGGAGCTACCTCACTTGGCCCGTCAATTGCTCCTGTTTTAGCCACATTAAGCTAACTCACGGAAGTCAGGTCCACGTATATACCTCAAATAGGATCGTCGCCAACCATGCTACTTCATTCTGGAATCTCCACTGCGTACAAAGTTGTTAAAGTGGTTTTCGGTATTGGTAGAGAGTATGACAATAACCGATCTCTGTCTCTTTAACAACCAAACGTTATTATGACACCACAGTCATTTTATTTCAAATAGCTTATAATTCATATCCAAATATCATATCAATTCAAAACCATATCAATTCGAGATCATTACTCACTTTAAAATAATATACATTTCAAAAGTCATAACATTTTCCAAAATTATAACTCCATCAAAATTATAAAACCTTTGAAACCATAACACTTCGGAAATCGTAACACTTGGAAATCATAACACCTTGAAATCATAATACTTTGAAATTATAATACTACCTACTTAAACAGTTTAGATATTAAAAATAATATACATATATATATATATAATAAAATAGTTTATATAATAAAATAATTTATAAAAGAAAATAGTTTATATAATAAAATAATTAGTATATTAAAATAGTTTATATTAAGATATATATATATATATATTAAAATATTTTTATATTAAAATTGGTATATATATAATAAAATAATTTATAAAGTAAATATTTATATATATATGTGTGTATATATATATTAAAATTCTTATATAATAAAACAGTTTCCTCCAAGTTCACAAATCGGTTCAAATCGAATTCAAAAATTCAATTTAATTCAATCTCAATTCATTAAATTTCAATTTAGTTCAACATCTTAAAAAACCATTCCAATTTATATCAATTTCAAATATAGATTTGAACTACAAAAATAAACCATTTCGATTTTAATAGATTCCAAAGTTTAAAATATTTAAATCTTTACAATAACTCAAATTGATAAATTCATTTATATTTCAAATTTAACTTCATATTTATTTAATATTGAAATATTCACTTAGTTAATCCAATATCTTTTAAATAAAACTTTAAATTACAAATAAACTAAATATCCCATTGGATTTATTTTAAATTTCAAAATATTCATTTAATAACCATAAACCAAAAATCAAGTTATAAATTCATATCTTCAAAATCTCAAATTCAATAAGTTTCAAATCAATTTTATTTAAGTATAATTCTTAAACAAATAAAATTTCAAAACAATTTCTATTTATCTTTTCAACCTTAATTTATAAAATTTATTATAAAATTATGTTTAAAAATATAAATTTAAATAGATACAAAAACATAATATATACTAACTACAAAGTGGTGATGAAACGTATAACTTGTACAAATCTTTCCATTTTCCAATATAGAGCTATTTACTCGATCGCAGACATTTCTGCAACATTTCTAAGAGAGGAACGAATAGTCAATTTTGAAAGAACTTTAAATGAAATTTTATTAAATTATAGCTTATTATTAAAATTTATTTTATATTAGAACTTATTAATATATATATTAAAATGGTAAGATTATAAGTAAAAAAAATCTTAAAAATTATATTTTCAATACTAACTTATAAATTTAAAATTTCCCAACATATAGTTTTAAAGATAAAAATTTTAAACCTTTATGAAATAACTTTAATTTATATATAATATTTATTTATAAAAACCATATATTTCCCTTTTTCAAAACCTTGGAAATCATTTTCAAAATATATATAGACCAGCAATGTCTGTACATAATTTTCTATTCTATGATCAAGTGATATGAATATTTATCATTTCAATCCGTAATTTAAATATATACAAGTATATATTGTTTCAACTCGAAATATCAAATTCAATTCAATGAAAATTGCTTGGGTTTATTATTTCAACCTATAACAATTTTCCTCTATTCTACAAGATCGTTCGGGTGTGTATCATTTTAACCCATAGGGAATTTTAAACTAACAGGTAACTTGTAGATTTAGAACAATGATGATAATAATATAGCATATCAACAACATGCATATATCATTAGTAACAGATAAAATATAAATAACCGATCATGGTGTCAGATATCATAGGTGAACAGTTACAATAATGGCATATCATATATATAGCAGTTAAATAACTAGCAACAGCTTATTTCAATTATCGTTTCAAATGAAATCAAATCTAATAAATATAAGAATGCTAATCGTGAGTGACTACTCACCTTTCTAGGCTAGAGATATTCGACAATGAAATGAGTTACGATTCCAAGCACGAATTGCAATGGAAAGTAATGTGAACACGGATTCATCGAACAAAGCTGATAATTACAGATTGATGGACTAAATGAAGATTAGGTAGAGGTTGATGGAAGCAACACACATATTTGTATGATGGAGGCAAATTTATCGATAAGACCTACTCTTGTGGAAAGGATTGGCGAGAGCCAAAAGCGAGACGATAAGCTTGTCAAGATTATCCGAGATTTGGAATCCGGATTGGACCCAGAGAAGGATAAGGGATTCGAGGTCGATCGAGAGGGTTGGCTTCGAAAGCAAGGGCGGCTAGTTGTTCCCGATGTAGATGGATTAAGAGATGAAGTTCTGAGGGAAAGCCATCACTCGAAGTTGACAATTCATCCAGGTGGAAATAAAATGTATCGGGATATGAAGAGGACCTATTACTGGGAAGGTATGAAGAAGGATGTTGGAAATTATATTTCCAAGTGTATGAACTGTCAGTTGGTGAAAGCTGAGCAGAAGAAGCCCAGTGGATTACTTCAGCCATTAGAGGTTCCTACATGGAAGTGGGAGCAAGTGTCGATGGACTTTATCGATGGTCTACCTAGGACAAGAGCAGGAAATGAAGGAATTTGGGTCATAGTAGATCGTTTGACTAAGAGTGCAAGATTCATTCCTGTTCGATCGACTAGGACTGCATCGAAGCTGGCTGAGCTTTATGTTAAGTGGATAGTTCGATTCCATGGTGTTCCGAAGAGTATAGTGAGCGATCGAGACCCATTGTTCACTAGTGGATTTTGGAAGAGCTTCCAGGAAGTTTTGGGAACCGAGTTGTGTTTGAGTACAGCTTATCACCCTCAAACAGATGGTCAGACTGAAAGAGTCAACCGAGTTTTGGAAGATCTTCTCAGAGCTTGTGCTTTGGACTTCGGAGGATCATGGGAAGATCATCTTCATTTGGTGGAATTTGCTTATAATAACAGTTATCAGTCGAGTATTGGTATGGCACCATATGAGGCATTATATGGAAGACCGTGTAACTCTCCGACATGTTGGTTGAAAACTGGAGAAAAGTTGATACTTGGGCCAGAGATGATTCGACAGACTTCGGATTGTATAGAGATCATTCGACAACGAATGAAGGCAGCCCAAGATCGTCAGAAGAGTTATGCCGATAATCGTCGAAAGGATTTGGAATTCGACGTAGGTGATATGGTTTTTGTGAAGATTTCTCCTTTGAAGAGTGTTATTAGATTCGGGAAGAAAGGAAAGTTAACTCCGAGATTTGTTGGACCATTCCCGATTATCGAGCGGATTGGAAACCTCGCTTACAGATTGGAGTTACCGGAAAAGATGGTGGGTGTGCACAATGTTTTTCATGTATCTTATCTACGGAAGTATGTGCATGACCCAACTACGGTGGTTTCTGCTGATAGCTGTGAAGACTTGGAGGTTGATCCAGTTGTTTCGAGACCTCGTAAGCCGCTTCGTATTGTTGAAACTGATACGAAACAGCTTAGGAGGAAGATAATTACGTTGCTCAAGGTACAATGGAGTGATGATGTTAACGACTGTACGTGGGAGGAGGAAGAGAGGATGAAGGCAGCTCATCCTGGACTCTTCGAGGTATGGCCCTAAAGTGTCGTGACATCTCATGAATTTGTAGCTTGTTCTAAGTCTTAGAATTCTGCATGCTAGGCTAGAATTGGTTGCATGGTTTGTTGATTGCTTAGGATGGTAGGCATGCGGAATATCTTTGATTGCTATTGTTTGTTTGGAATTTCGGGGGCGAAATTCCTAAGGGGGAGAGAATGTAACGACCCGTATTTTACGTGTTGATAGATCGTAGAATTTACAGGTCATTAGTGTTGTTTATGTTATCTCTAGCCTGAGTCGTATGGAGAGTAACTCGTGTGTTTAAGCGTTGAGTTGTGACCGACTCATAGGCTTAGCCGAGTTAGGTAGTACACGAGTTACAACTTTAGTACGTTGACCGAGTTAAGATGGTGACCGACCTATAGTTATTGGCCGACTTAAGTAATGGACCGACCCAAGGAGGCTACCGACTTAGGCAGTGGGCGAGTTAAGACTTTGGAGCGACCTAGTAGTTAGCCGAGAGTTGCCGACTTAATGAGAGGAGATAGGTCGGTGGAGCGACATTATGAAGTTAGGTCGGCTATTCCGTGTCTAGTTAGGTTGCATAAGTGTTAAGTCGGTAGTGTGTGTTGAGTCGTTGGGTCGGCACTTGTATTAAGTCGTAAGTTGGCTAGGTGTTAGGGCAGACCATAGTGTTAGGTCGGTATGTGCTTTAGGTCG
The DNA here is from genome assembly GCA_030765085.1 of Allium cepa. Taxonomy (NCBI): domain Eukaryota; kingdom Viridiplantae; phylum Streptophyta; class Magnoliopsida; order Asparagales; family Amaryllidaceae; genus Allium; species Allium cepa. The sequence continues at coordinate 950,011,852 of CM060941.1, read as the reverse complement.
GCATCTCGTTAAGCCGATAGGTCGCGCAGTTGCATTGCGTTAGGTCGTGTGCGTGCTTTGCCGTGTGTGTGTGTTGGGTCGTTGAGTCGGTAGGATGTTGAGTCGTAGGGTCGGCTTTGTAGTTAGGTCGGCCATGGGGATAAGTCAGCGAGAGTGTTAGGTTGGCAGGTGATAGGTCGGGGACGACCTAAGGGGCGGCCGACTTAAGGGTGATTTCAGCCTATAAATAGAGGGCTTTGGCTCACTTTTTGGCACCGGTTTTTGAAGCGACGAAGTGCTGCCATTTTGGGAACTCGACTACAACATTTCTTCATCTTCTTTTCTCCATTCCAATCTAATTCTAACATCCATCCAAGATTGAAGATCCAAGAGACAAAGTTGAAGATCTTCATCCAACGAAGCTAGATTTCATCATTTTAAGCGAGATTTCGCCGGATCAAGCCTTGATCTTCGCTGTCCAGATCTGAAGTGTTTAGTTTTTGAGGTGTTTAGGTGATTTGGTGAGTGGTAGTTATCTCTCACGCGGACCCAAAGGAGTATATTGGATTGGTGGTTTGTTGGAGTGTTGTAGATAGTGATTTTTGTGCATTTTCCTTAGATCCAAGTATAGATCCATTGTTTGTGAAGATGTTTACCTATGCAAGCTCATTTATTAAGTTATAGAAACAAAACCCATGTTTTATATTTGCTAGATCTATGCTAAAAACCCATGATTCATGTATGTTAGTTCTATGCTCATTTATTTACGAAATTGCCATTGTAGTTATGAATGTCTAATTAGATCTTGATTGAATACTTATTTGTTTGGATTAATGTTTGCCTTGATTGATTGTTGTGAATGAGCTATCTAGTTGATAGATTTGGACAAGTATGGTCAACGATGATTCAAAAGCTACAGAAGAGGCTCTTGAATGTTGAAAGCTGCTAAAGGCATATGTGGCGGATGTGGAAGCTCATATGTATGGATTGAATGATGTTGAGATGGAACTTTGCCATGATGCGATGAGGCAAACCATGTTGTTGGGTTGAGACTTTGCTATGGTGTAATAAAGCGAAGTATGATGTGATGTAGACTTGGCGTAATCCAGGCAGGGATCATTCCAAGCATGTTGATAACTCGAGGGATGGTTCGAGTTGGTTGATAATGGATTGCTCGAGAGGTAGCTTGAGCTAGTATGAGGATAGTCGTCAAGGAGGATGACTAGGAGGCTTGGATCTCATCGTTGTTGAAGGTTCTAGCATGCTCAAAAGCAAGAGTACATGGGGTGCCCATAACGACTACAGGTAGGTAGTCGGGACAACCAAAAGACTACAGGTAGGTAGTCGAGTACTCTGGGCAAAGTAGATAAGTCCTAGGCACAAGGCAGTGTGCAGAGTTATGTCTGGAACCGGGGTTACCATTAGCCCTTGACGGATGGTCATTTAATCAACGGTGAAATCGAAGCAAGGATAACAGTGATAGCCAGAGTCATGGATGTTTGGACGTTTGGTTGTATCATCATTCGGTCTCAAGTGCGGTATTTTCTAGGTGCTTATCTGATCTTGGTTTAGGCCTTGGGGGTTTGTATTTGGAAAACATCGCCCTTGACTCGAGTGATTATAGCTTTACCTTAATTGTCTGCTGTGTTATGCTTACTTCTCCTTGGTGTGTGTCTGGGGGCTATCACTGTAGAAAGAGGTGGAGTGGGATGGTTTGGTTCCTATTCCTTTTATTCCTTATGCTCTTTTGGTATGTTTGATAGTTAATTTACTGCTCACTAAGACTTTGTTTGACTCAAGGTTTTATGTCTCCTCTTATTACCTTGGGCTGTTCATCCATGTTGGGATGGGCAGACTAGGTAGCAGGTGACAGGTGCTGTTCTTAGAGATCTACGCTGATGATGACGAAGACGAGCAGGAGGCTTTGCATACTAGTTTTCTTACTATATGTACTGGGTGTTCCGCTGTTATATCTGATTGAGTGTTGTAGTGAGGCTTTGATGTATGGATGATTCATGTTTGTATAAAGCTACTTACGATGCTTATATGATGATTTTTTTTTCTGTTATGGAGCTTCACTATATATTTCTCTATTGTATTTTATCCAAGCGCTGTGAGTTGTACGATAGAGGTTGCTGTTTTATTTTACCCTGACTATCGTCCATGACTACCTAGCACGCCTTTCAGCGCACTATTCCATTGTTTTGGTGCGGGAGTCATGGGCGGTCGTCACAATATACATTTTTCTTTTCATACATATATAGGCTGCATATATTTAATATATATATTATATTATATTTGCAGTACATGAAATCATTCTTAAAACTATCATGTTATGTAAATATATCTATACGTATATACACGTGTTATAAAAACAGTATATGTTCACAATTTAAAATCAATACTTAATGAAACAAATACATTACCTAACAAAATATCATATACATACACAACACGCATGCTATATATATAAGTTGAAAGTTTGCTTTAGGGGAAAGAGATGTGAGGCCAAGTTGTAGGGTAGGCGGAGGCTACGTGCAGTTGGGTGGATGAACTGGAGGAGGTGGTGATGTTTGCGGCTGTTGGATTTCGGCCAGGGGAGAGGAAGCGAGGGGAGAAGGAGTGGAGCAGCTGACTTGGAGGTGGTATCGTGGAGCATATGCGTGATGGTGAGCAAGTGGGTTGCGGAGATGGGTAGGAGCTCGGCTGGCCATTGCATGGAGGGAGATGGTGGCTTCGGCAAGCGGTTTTGGGTTGGGGATGGACGTGGGTGGGCTGGTCGCTTGTGGAGGTGAGGCGGTTGGAAGGGATGAGGTGGCATGGGCTAAAGCTTGGCCGAAGAGGGAGGGAATTGGTGGAGCTCTGCCGAGTTGAAGGGGTGGAAGGCTTGGAGGTGAAAGAGGGGTTTCGTTGTTGTGGCCACGGAACAACCAGGGAGGAGGGGAAACAATAGGTGTACGAGCAGTACATGACTTTACATATGTTGTAATTTCTTTTTTTTCAGAGGCAGAAAGAAAGTTATGCACAGAAGATGAACCACTCTAATAATATGAACCGACAAATATAAATTAAATAAAGGAATAGAAAGAGTTAGAATTTAAACCTTTTGGAAATATTAAAAGTTACTGTCTATTGGTTTACACGTTGGAAATAGGAAAGACAAAGGAAGCAAAAGTGTGATAACCCTGATTTTGTAAACAAGTTTTATGATTTAAATTAGTTCATGTTTGTTCAAAATTTTTGAATAGAAAAATAAACTGTTGCAAGTGTATTGTTTGAATATGGATGTGTACATAAGATAGTGCGCATACACACACATACTTCTCTGCAAAATGAAAATAGTCAGAAATCAATGTATAAATTAGGAAAAATAATAATTAAGGAATATATATTGTGTGGAAGGCATGATTATGTCTTTAATAAGTTAGCAAAAAGGAAATCAAACATGTAGGCAGAAAATAATAAATTCAGGCAGAAAAATACCAGACATTTAAATATATTTAAATGAAAGAAAATAAAGACTTAAGTATACATATGAAATGCATGGGTACAGTCAGGCATTGTAGGCAGAGAAAAATAGTATGGATCCTTGAATAAAACACTTTATCCATTTTAGTAATTCTTTTGGTTAGAAAAATTTAGTCATGCATATAACATAACCCGGGGTAGGATTAAGAGAATAAGTTTTATTTTCTGAAAATATAATGAGGACCACATACCCTTTCTTTTTCTTTCATTTGAATTAAGACTAAAGGCAGATCATATTATGGGGGTAAAATTGACAATGGGTAATCTCCTTAAACCATAGAAGCAACCAGAGTTTATATAAGAAAACCGGAGAAAGTGAGGTTTTGCATGGTTCTGCCTCATAAAAGGAAAAAAAATATATATAAAAACCGAAGTTAGTGGAAAATGTGGAGTACTGGCTATTAGAGATAAGAGGAAGTGGAAGGCTTAGGAAAAAGAATTAATGTGAGTAACCTCACTGAAAAGCATGGCATTAAGTCCTGAATATTGAGGCAGCCTAATTGATTTTATGTTTTATTTTGCAAGCTGTGTTTATTTTATGATTTGGTGCTTTCGGTATGTGAATGATTTATTTAAGTACAAAACTCTGCATAGTGATTTATTCAAAGTAAAAGAGTCTTGTGCTTTATGTTTTAAAATGACTATCTGACTATGGATTAACCTTGAAATGAAGTGATTTCTTTTTATGGGTTCCCTCCTTCAAAATTCTCATTTAAATTCCAGGATTTTGGATGGTAAATATATGGTCAGAAATAAAAAGAAATATGGGGCAGTAACATTGTGTTGTTGCTTATGCCTCATATTAAATTGAAAAATATATATAAGTGCAATGTGATACATGTGCTGAGCTTCTATGATTGTATGAATCTCCCAAATTATAGATTATACTTGTGGTTTAGCCAGATCTAGAAATTAATGAAGATCTGATTGAACTAGAGGTAAAAAGAAAAAAAGGGGGTAACCAGAAAAACTAAATAGGACCATATGTTTATGATATGATCTACTAGAACCCCTAGGCAAAAATAACCTAATAAGTGACCATATCCATTTGCATGATTAGATAATTGTTTCTGAGAACATGATTTATACATCTCTGAATGAATGTATGATTGGGTGAAATGTTTATTTTTCCTCTTCTTGAAAATATGTCCTGCAAAAGAGATTAGCACAGTTAAGAAAAAGGGAAAATAACACTTAGTAATTTAACTAAGGACTATGGATCTTAGGGCTACAAAAGAAGGCTTGGCAAGGGGAATATTGCAAGCTCACACATGGTATGTTTATACCCAGGGGCCTGAGTGTGCTGGGTTAACAGAGATTTGTCCCAGGCAATGTGTGTTATAATATGAGAAAGTCTTGAAATGACATTTGATAATGGATAGGAAAAAAAATAGGGTCAAGTGAGTCATGGGTGAAACCCTGATGGCTAGGAAAAAATAATTTGAAGAAGGGACTTGATGATTGAACTATTGCTTGTATTGAAAGGCTATGATATTTATTGTTGAGTTTTATGATTATTTTTCTCTGAATTAAATTGCTTAAACCATACATAATCAGCTTTGCACTGACGTGAATGTACATGCTTTATAGAATTGTGCACAATGATGATTATGGTTTCCTTATTTATATAAAGTACTTAAATATAATGAAACTAAGATAGGAATATGCTTTCAGGTAGGGTACTCATACCAGACAATAGTCTGACCCTTGTGCGTGTTTATACACCATTGGGTGTCTCATATTTATATGAGGCAGTTCATACTGATTGTGCAGGCAAATAGGTTTTTCTCTGATCAAGCTTTGGATGAGATAGCTGCTTAAGGAATTGGATGCAATAGTTTCAGATTAACTGATATTAAAATAGAAGTTTAAGTTGAATTTATGTTATGATATGATTAGTTAAGTTGTTTGAAAAGAAACTTATGTAGTGTTATTTTCTGTTTTGTAAGTATTGAACTAAATGGTGTAGTTCAGTTTAAATACATGAGTTGCTTTTGAAAATGTTTTATTGTGGAATGTAGTTTCTTTCCTTAACTTCCAGAATACTTAACAAAAATGTGTAGTACTAGAAAACCTGAAATGACAAGTATATTCAAATTAAAAGAATGATCTGGTAACTGTTATGAGAAGCTTATGTTTAAAAGATGATATAAAAGCATGGCAAACAATAGCTTTGAGGCACTTAAAGGAACCCAGAATTACATATATTTTACTTGAGAATGGTGGTAAAAGGAAATAAGGCTAACTTGACCATTTCCACTAAGCCTGGGTTTGACCACCTCTCAATACCTTATAACTTAATTTGCATAAGAGATGAACAATTCAATCATCAAGGAAGCTAAGTTATTTATGTGGGAAAAAAAACTGAGTACTTGAAATTATTCAGACACATATGCACAGAAATCATGCACGCACACACGTACAGGACAGAAATAAAATCATGAAAATACAAATAAATGCTAAGTCCAGAAAAGATGATGTTAAGAGCTTGGCAAAAATTTTATATGACTGAAAAACTTATTTTGGAAATTATTTTTTCTATGTGGGAATCATATAATGATTTCCAATTAGAATTTATCTTTTCTTTTTTTCTTCCAAAACTTCTCCACTCTGATTTAAAAACACAAAGTATTATTTATATATTTTCACATATGAGAGCTTAAGATAATTTGGAGTACAACAATATTTTTATATTGGCTAAAAGATCCTGGATGGAGGAAAAGTTAGAGATGACACTCTCTTGAGTAGATGACCATAGTATGACACTATAAAAAAAAATAAAAAAAAAATTTTAGGGTAAGAAAGTGGTTCATTTCAATTGGTATCAGAGCTATGTTGTTAAGTAACATAGCAAAATTTTGCATGAATTTGTTTGCATTGAATGTATGAAAGTGTTGACTGCTTTGGATGACTTGTTTTGTTAATACATATACTACTAATATCTCTTATAACTAAATAAGGACAAATGGAAGTGAATTAATTTATAGAGGGTTAGGCAAGATGAACTGACTTAAGTATCATGTCCACAAAACTATGGTGAGACCCAGACAACAAGAGGTAGGACCAAGTGAACCACCCATGGTGACTATGCAAGAATTCATGAGAGCCATAAGGGATGGGGTAGGCAATAGGCAAGAAAATCCACATGAGGATCTCTCCAAACTACTCAAGACCTTTACCAATCTTGGAGGCAAAACTTTTGATGGAACAGAAGGGATCATGGGAGTTTAAAATTGGCTCAGAATTTTGGACAGAATTTTTACAGATATGCAAGTTGAAGACCAAACGAAGAGGCAAATAACATCTAGACAATTGAGAGGAGCAGCTTTGGACTGGTGGGAAGTTATCATAGCTGGAAGGCCTGAAGGAGAAGTGACATGGAATTAATTTAAGGAAATGTTGGAAGGAAGATTTGTACCTGCATCAGCTAAAGAGTCTTTGCTAGAGGAATTCATTAAATTAAGGTAGGGGACTATGAGTGTTACTGAGTATACACAGAAGTTTGAATCACTAGCAAAGTATGGTGCCGAGCTTATCACAACTAAAGAGGCTAAAAATGGCAGATACATTCAAGGGTTGAATGCTAGCCTTAGTAGCGCTATGTTGCCATATAAGGACAGGACATTTGATCAAGTTTTGGATCTGACTTTGAGTATTGAACAGCATGATAAAGCCAGGGAAAATTTCAGAGCATTCAGGAATAACCAAAATAAGAAAGGAAAGGGTAAGTTTCACCCTTATGATAAAAAGAAAACAGGTGTAGCTTCCATCAAGAATCCAGAAGAGGTCACCACTGCTGAAGTTAAGAAGAAGATCACTTGTTATAACTGTGGCCAAGAGGGGCATATGAAGAACAGGTGCATAAATCTTAAACCAGCATCCTTCAAATGTCACCAGTGTGGGAAGGAAGGGCACATAAGGAGAAATTGTCTAGATTTTAAGAAAGGAAAAATGGGAGCTTTGGAAGGGAAAGGCAAAGCAACCGAGGGACCAAATGTTGAGAATCATGGCCAAGTTAAAGGTACTTTGCTCATTCACTCAGTACCTTTTGCAGTAGTGTATGATACTGGGGCTACACACTCATTAATTTCCCATGACATTGCACAACAACTAAAATTAAATTGTATGATTGTTGATAAGCCATTGCTCATTAAAAGTCCTTTAGGTAGTTCCTGTGTTTTAGGGATGATGTGTATGCAACTAGGATTGAATATAGGGGGATATGTGTTTTGCGCAGACCTATATGTGTTGCAATACCCAGATATAGGAGTTATGTTAGGGGTTGATTGGTTAAGAAAATATAAGGCTGTTATAAATATGAAGACCTCCACCATATCATTGAGAACTTCTGATGGAAAAAGGGTAGTTGTTCTTTGTGAAGCAAATAAGAACAGAAATATAGCCACCCTTATTAATTTGTCTAGTGAGAAGCACATGCCTGCATTAGAAGAAATCCCTATAGTAAATCAATATGCTGATGTGTTTGGTGAGGTTAAGGGAGTTTCAAACCATAGACCAGTAGAGTTTTCAATTAAACTAATTCCAGAAGCTAACCCAGTAGTTAAGAGGCCAACTAGAATGGGGCCTAAAGAATTGATAGAATTGAAAAAGCAACTGGTCGAACTAGAAGAGAAAGGCTTCATCAGACCCAGTAGCTCATCATGGGGAGCACCAGTGGTTTTTTTTAAGAAACAGGATGGATCTCTCAGATTATGTATTGATTACAGGGAGTTAAATAAAATCACAGCTAAAAACAAATACCCCTTACCAAGAATTGATGATCTCTTTGATCAATTAAGTGGTGCAAAAATATTCTCTTGACTAGATTTAGCTTCAGGATTTCATCAAATGAAAGTAGAAGAGGAAAGCATTAAATACACAGCTTTCAACACTAGATATGGACTTTATGAATTTTTAGTAATGCCATTTGGCTTGACAAATGCTCCGTCTTACTTTGTTGATTTGATGAATAGAATTTTTAGAAAATACTTAGATAAATTTGTATTGATATTTATTGATGATATACTAATTTATTCTAAGACAGTTGAAGAGCATGAGAATCATTTGCATATAGTACTACAGAAATTGAGGCAAGAAAATTTGAAGGCAAAATTTTCAAAATGTACTTTTTGGCAAAGTAAGGTAAACTTTTTAGGACATGTGATATCAGAAGAAGGTATATCTGTAGATCCCAATAAGGTAATTGCAGTTCAAGCATGGAAAAGGCCTACTAGTGTCGCAGAAGTCAGATCATTTATGGGAATGGCTGGTTATTATAGAAGGTTTATAAAAGTTTTGCAAAAATTTCAATCCCATTAACTTGATTGACTAGGAAGAATCAGGTATTTGCTTGGACTGAGGAGTGTGAGAAAGCCTTTGGGAGGTTAAAGGAAGCACTAATACAAGCTCCAATACTAAAAGTACCTGAGGGAAATGAAAATTTGGTGATATATACTGATGTAAGTGGACAAGGACTTAGGGCAGTATTGATGCAACAACATCAAGTGATAGCTTATGCCTCTAGACAGTTAAAGCCCAGTGAGGTAAGGTATGCTACGCATGACCTTGAATTGGCTGCTATAGTGTATGCTCTTAAGTTATGGAGACATTATTTGTTAGGGGATAAATTTGAAGTTTACACAGACCATAAGTCACTTAAGTACTTGTTTTCACAAAAAGAATTAAACATGAGGCAGCAAAGGTGGATTGAACTACTAGCCTCATATGATTTTGAAATATTACACACACCTGGCAAAGCTAATAAAGTATCAGATGCTTTAAGTAGACAGCATGTTAATGTAGCTAGGTTAATGATAGAAGAGTTTAACACTCTATCACTATTGATTGACTTAGAAGTAGAAAGTGAAAGTGTAGAAAATATGAGCATATGCAGTGAGAATGTAGAGATGGGAAGGTTAAGCTTTATTACTTTGGAGTCAGAATTAAAAAATAAAATTGTAAAGCTACAAGACCAAGATTCATCTTTACTTGAGAAAAAAACTCAGATATTAAATGGTGAGGCAGTGGAAGGTTTTCAGTTGAATAAACAACGCCAATTGGAGAAAAGAAAAAGAATATGTGTTCCTGCCATTGATGAATTGAAGCAAGAAATATTGGATGCTTATCACAAAAGTAAATATACCATACATCCAGGAAGCACAAGAATGTATCATAACCTCAAGAGAGATTATTGGTGGAGTGGTATGAAAAGTGCAGTGGCAACTTATGTGTCTAAGTGCATGGTTTGTCAACAGGCAAAGGCTGAATATCAAAGACCTTCAGGGATGCTTCAAACTTTACAAATACCACAGTGGAAATGGGAAGATATATCAATGGATTTCATTGATGGTTTGCCTAAAACTAGGAGGGGAAATGATAGTATTTGGGTTGTAGTTGATAGGCTAACCAAATCAACTCATTTCATACCTGTAAAATCAAAAAGGAATGCATGCACATTAGCTCAATTATTTATTAAAGAAGTAGTTAGATTGCATGGAATACCAAAAACCATAGTGAGTGATAAAGATACCATCATCACTTCAAAATTTTGGCAAAGTTTTCACAAAGCAATGGGGACTGATTTATGCTTGAGCACAGCATATCACCCTCAATCTTATGGTCAAACAGAAATTGTGAATAAATTGCTTGAAGACATGTTGAGGGCATGTATATTGGATTGGGGAGGAAGCTGGGAAGATCACATATTCTTAGCAGAATTTGCATACAACAATAGCTATCACAGCAGCATAGGCATGACACTCTTTGAAGCACTCTATGGTAGGCCATGTTTATCACCCTCAAGTTGGATTGAATCTGGGGAGAAGGTGGTCTTAGGACCAGAAAATGTAAAAGAGACTTCTGAAAATAAAGCTTTGATTAGGAGAAGAATTGCCCCTGCCCAAGACAGGCAAAAGAAATATGCTGATCAGAAGAGAAAAGCATTGCAGTATGATGTTGGGGATTATGTATGTATTAAAATATCACCCATGAAAAAGATTTTGAGATTTGGGAAACAAGGAAAGTTGATTCCAAGATATATAGGGCCATATAAAATTTTAGAAAGAATTGGAAATGTAGCCTATAAGTTAGAGCTGCCAGAGGAAATGAGAGAAATGCATGATGTTTTTCATATATCTTAGTTAAGGAGATGGGTTCATGATAAAGAAACAATTCTAAAATCTCCTGAGGAAGTACAGATTGATCCCAGAATGGTGTATGAAAAAGAGCCGGTAGGCATAGTAGCCAGAGAGATCAAGAAATTGAGAAACAAAGAAATAAAATTAGTGAAAGTGCAATGGAGTCTTGACCCAAATGATTGCACGTGGGAGGTGGAAGATAAAATCAAAAATGATTATCCACAACTGTTTGGCTAAATAAAAGGTAAAATATAAATATTTTGATGAATGTTTTGATTGATTATGCATTATGAATTTTTATCTTAATATGCATAGAGTTTGATTAAGTGATTGGTTAAGAAGATGATTGATTTTATGGATTGATGATATTTGAATTAAGTATGAAAGAATTGTGGGTCACAATTCCTAAAAGGAGGGGTATATGTGATAACCCTGATTTTATAAACAAGGTTTATGATTTAAATTAGTTCATGTTTGTTCAAAATTTTTGCATAGAAAAATAAACTGTTGCAAGTGTATTCTTTGAATATGGATGTGTACATAAGATAGTGCATACACATACACATACTTCTCTGCATAATGAAAATAGTCAGAAATCAATGTATAAATTAGGAAAAAAATAATTAAGGAATATATATTGTGTGGAAGGCATGATTATGTCTTTAATAAGTTAGCAAAAAGGAAATCAAACATGTAAGCAGAAAATAATAAATTCAGGCAGAAAAATACCAGACATTTAAATATATTTAAATGAAAGAAAATAAAGACTTAAGTATACATATGAAATACATGGGTACTTTCAGGCATTGTAGGCAGAGAAAAATAGTATGGATCCTTGAATAAAACACTTTATCCATTTTAGTAATTCTTTTGCTTAGAAAAATTTAGTCATGCGTATAACATGACCCCGGGTAGGATTAAGAGAATAAGTTTTATTTTCTGAAAATATAATGAGGACCACATACCCTTTCTTTTTCTTTCAGTTGAATTAAGACTAAAGGCAGATCATATTATGGGGTAAAATTGACATTGAGTAATCTCCTTAAACCATAGAAGCAGCCAGAGTTTACATGAGAAAACCTGGTGCAGTGAGGTTTTGCATGGTTCTGCCTCATAAAAGGAAAAATATATATATATAAACCGAAGTTAGTGGAAAATGTGGAGTACTGGCTGTTAGAGATAAGAGGAAGTGGAAGGCTTAGGAAAAAGAATTAATGTGAGTAACCTCACTGAAAAGCTTGGCATTAAGTCCTGAATATTGAGGCAGCCTAATTGATTTTATGTTTTATTTTGCAAGCTGTGTTCATTTTATGATTTGGTGCTTTTGGTATGTGAATGATTTATTTAAGTACAAAACTCTGCATAGTGATTTATTCAAAGTAAAAGGGTCTTGTGCTTCATGTTTTAAAATGACTATCTGACTATGATTAACCTTGAAATGAAGTGATTTCCTTTTATGGGTTCCCTCCTTCAAAATGCTCATTTAAATTCCAGGATTTTGGATGGTAAATATATGGTCAAAAATAAAAAGAAATATGGGGCAGTAACATTGTGTTGTTGCTTATGCCTCATATTAAATTGAAAAATATATATAAGTGCAATGTGATACATGTGCTGAGCTTCTATGATTGTATGAATCTCCCAAATTATAGATTATACTTGTGGTTTAGCCAGATCTAGAAATTAATGAAGATCTGATTGAACTAGAGGTAAAAAGAAAAAAAGGGGGTAACCAGAAAAACTAAATAGGACCATATGTTTATGATATGATCTACTAGAACCCCTAGGCAAAAATAACCTAATAAGTGACCATATGCATTTGCATGATTAGATAATTGTTTTTGAGAACATGATTTATACATCTCTGAATGAATGTATGATTGGGTGAAATTTTTATTTTTCCTCTGCTTGAAACTATGTCCTGCAAAAGAGATTAGCACAGTTAAGAAAAAGGGAAAATAACACTTAGTAATTTAACTAAGGACTATGGATCTTAGGGCTACAAAAGAAGGCTTGGCAAGGGGAATATTGCAAGCTCATGCATGGTATGTTTATACCCAAGGGCCTGAGTGTGGTGGGTTAACAGAGATTTGTCCTAGGAAATGTGTGTTATAATATGAGAAAGTAGCTAAAGACCTTGAACTGACATTTGATAATGGATAGGAAAAAAAAATAGGGTCAAGTGAGGCATGGATGAAACCCTGATGTCCAGGAAAAAATAATTTGAAGAAGGGACTTGATGATTGAACTATTGCTTGTATTGAAAGGCTATGATATTTATTGTTGAGTTTTATGATTATTTTTCTCTGAATTAAATTGCTTAAACCATACATAATCAGCTTTGCACCGACATGAGTGTAAATGCTTTATAGAATTGTGCACAGTGATGATTTTGGTTTCCTTATTCATATAAAGTACTTAAATATATTGAAATTAAGATAGGAATGTGCTTTCAGGTAGGGTACTCATACCAGACAATAGTCTGACCCTTGTGTATTTATACACCATTGGGTGTCTCATATTTATATGAGGCAGTTCATGGTGATTGTGCAGGCAAATAGGTTTTTCTCTGATCAAGCTTTGGATGAGATAGCTGCTTAAGGAATTGAATGCAATAGTTTCAGATTAACTGATATTAAAATAGAAGTTTAAGTTGAATTTATGTTATGATATGATTAGTTAAGTTGTTTGAAAAGAAACTTATGTAGTGTTATTTTCTGTTTTGTAAGTATTGAACTAAATGGTGTAGTTCAGTTAAAATACATGAGTTGCTTTTGAATTTTTTTTATTGTGGAATGTAGTTTCTTTCCTTAACTTCCAGAATACTTAACAAAAATGTGTAGCACTAGAAAATCTGAAATGACAAGTATATTCAAATTAAAAGAATGATCTGGTAACTGTTATGAGAAGCTTATGTTTAAAAGATGACATAAAAGCATGGCAAACAATAGCTTTGAGGCACTTAAAGGAACCCAGAATTACATATATTTTACTTGAGAATGGTGGTAAAAGGAAATAAGGCTAACTTGACCATTTCCACTGAGCCTGGGTTTGACCACCTTTCAATACCTTATAACTTAATTTGCATAAGAGATGAACAATTCAATTATCAAGGAAGCTAAGTTATTTATGTGGAAAAAAAAAACTGAGTACTTGAAATTATTCAGACACATATGCACATAAATCATGAACACACACATGTACAGGACAGAAATAAAATCATGAAAATACAAATAAATGCTAAGACCAGAAAAGATGATATCAAGAGCTTGGCAAAATTTTTATATGACAGAAAAACTTATTTTGGAAATTATTTTTGCTATGTGGGAATCATATAATGATTTCTAATTAGAATTTATCTTTTCTTTTTTTGCTTCCAAAACTTCTCTACTCTGATTTAAAAACACAAAGTATTATTTGTATATTTTCACATATGAGAGCTTAAGATAATTTGGAGTACAACAATATTTTTATATTGGCTAAAAGATCCTGGATAGAGGAAAAGTTAGAGATGACACTCTCTTGAGTAAATGACCACAGTATGACACTATAAAAAAAAAAATTAGGGTAAGAAAGTGGTTCATTTCAAAAAGATCCGATTCGAAACCGATATAAAAATCTTTACGTAGATTTTGCCCTCACTCGGACTTCAAAACATACAAACAAATGCAAAGATCATCAAGTCGAGACGATCAAAACGTTATATGTATATCAGTGGTACGATCATTCTATTAAAGGCTAAAAAGTCGGTACCAAAAATGCTGCTAAGATGCCGAAAATTAGATAAACGGAGCAACAACAGTCCATATTTGGCGAAATGAAATATGACGTCTTACTCAGAAGATGATTTACAAATTTATTTTATTAATTTATTTAGGTTTGAAAAACATTTTTGTTATCATCAAATATTAACTGATTTAAATTTAAATAAAATTACACAACAAAATAAACTTCCATATTATTTGATGAAAATGTACCATTCGCTACGTTTATATAGATGTATTCTAAATATTAAATTTTATTTCCAAATTCAATTATTTTAAAATTTCACAAAATTCCAGTTAATTGTGTTATTAAAACCTTAAAATTTTCGGATTGTTATACACCCCCCACTCAAAACTTTCCATTCCGAAAAGGAACGAGGTAGGAGAATAGAAACAACCAGAAAGAAAATAGATTGAAAAACGAAATAAAACAATTAAATTAAAACCATATAAATTTCATTTTAAATTTATTAATATCCAAGAATTTGGTTTAATCCATTTGATTTCACTTAAAATTCAACCTTAACTATTCCTAAATTCATATTTATTTATTCATTATCTTATTATTCAATTTATCTAAATTAAAATTTTCTATAATCATAAATTAAGTGTTTAGACACTTATTATAATCATACTTTATTCAACACGTTAATTATTTTTTTTCCAAATTATTATTTAATTTTATTCTACTTAACCTATCTTATCATAAGGTTTAAGTGTATTGACACCTATTATAATCACTCAAATTTATTTATAATTCCTTTTACATCATTTTATATTGTATACTATTCAATTTCATATTCAACTTCTGAATAATTTAGTGATATGTATTGGAAGGAAATTGAGTATTATACAAGTAATATTTTCCTAATTCAATTATTTCAAGTTTTACATATTTTTTCAAAATTTTGGCTTCATTTATAATTGAAATCACCTCTTAATATAAAATTTAAGAATCAAATTTTCAATTTCACTTCAAACCATTTAGAGATAAATGCATACATACATACATACATATATATATATATATATATATTCTATGTATATCAAATCAAATCTATAATCTATACTTATATATATTATACATCAAGTCATACTTACGAAATTCAGATCAAATCCATTTTTTCAAAACAAAACTATAGTTTTGCTACTAATTGGTCTCTTCACTTTGAAACTTGAAAATGAATGTCGTTGATGCTGCTAAAATTGTAAAGCCAAATTATCTAATAAAACCAAAAATTGAATCCTCAACTTCTTAGTTTAAGTTTATTTCAAATTAGTTTATAAACCATGTTTTATAATTTCATTTATTTATATTGGTGTCAGATTGCTTTTTTCAAGCGTTATGGAATTTCTATCGATAACGTTGATCAGATGAATCGATCGGAACCCAAATCAACATTAACTGTTAGTCCGTGAGATGATGGTTTTGATGACAACAACCTTAGAATAAGATTGTAAAATATAAATACTAACATTATAGTTTAGAAATTTATGTATATGCAGGATTTAACCATGCAGGTACCAAGAACGAAGACTGCATAGTATAAAGATTCAAGATATCAAGAATAAAGACTCATGAGTATCAAGAATATCAAGAGTTCAAGATTTCAAGTAATTTTTTTTAATTAGGAATTTTGATAAAAATCCTAGAAAAGCACTGCACCTTAAAATCAAATTTATTCGTGGAATGGAATCCACATCGAGCCCGTTAAAGGGATGGAACCCTAAGTAGGATGTAACCTACGAAAATTCTAGTGGAACATTGTTTTGTATCCGCTAACTTTTATTCAAAATGATTTTACAAAATTATACTTGTTTTCAAAATGTTTCCAAAACCTTCCTTTTAAAAGAATCAAAAACATCTATCCTGATTTTAAATACTTTTAGCCTCAAAATAATCTTTATTTTCAAAATCAAATTATCCTTAGTTTAAAACTATCTTTAATAATAATATATTTAACTTTTAATATTTATACTTAGATTTAAATATAAAATTGTAGTAAAATTTTTTATATATATTATTCTCTATATTTATTTATGTATTTAACTATAGTTAAGTATATTTATAGAAGTTTAAAATAGTTTTAATATAAGATAAAAGTTATTTTTAAAGAAAAACAAACCACCAAAATTTCCTTTGGGATGTCGACATACTCAATATAACCATACCGACATTATGTCAGTAAATTTCAAAATT
The DNA here is from genome assembly GCA_030765085.1 of Allium cepa. Classification (NCBI taxonomy): domain Eukaryota; kingdom Viridiplantae; phylum Streptophyta; class Magnoliopsida; order Asparagales; family Amaryllidaceae; genus Allium; species Allium cepa. The sequence continues at coordinate 949,995,245 of CM060941.1, read as the reverse complement.
TAAAGTTCAAAAGAAGTGTCTATTCGTCATATCTCTTCACGAATGGACATGGCTGTTGTTCTTCTATAAATAGGGGTTGTTTTCAACAAATTTTCAATCATATTTTCTGGTTTTCATTTCTCTTCTTCTTCCACATTTCTTTATACATATTCCTCCATTACTCTGCTGAAATCAACATTGAATCTAACTAGATTATCTCTGGTTTGATTCTCTATCACTATCTCAACAAGTTCCTCAGTGCTATTCAGAGTTATAGGATTTTTCGTAATAAATTAAACGAGAAAAGGCGTGATTGTGGCCTTGGAAATCAATCAAGCGAGAAAAAGTGTGATTGTTGCCTTGGAAATCAATTGGGTGAACTTGTTGCCCGGGAAATCAAGTATCTCTACCCAAAGGATTGTGAATCTGGAGGGTGTACCTCGTGGCCTTGAAATCGAGGGTGTAATTGTAAAGATTGCTTTTGAAAGGAAATTTGTACTTTTGTGGTGGACTGGATATAGGGTAACTCCGAACCAGTACAAAATCCGGTGTGTTCTTTCCTTTACTGCTTTTACTTTATTTCTGCATTTGTGTCTGATCTGTGATCATATCTGTGTCTGAATATTGCATACATTTGTGTTCAAATTAAGAGAAACTCAAAAAGATTTAATAATTCCTTAGAACACTATTTACCCCTCTAGTTTTTATCCTAGCCTTAAAATACGTAATCTGCATTTCTCACATTTGGTACCAAAGCAAGGTTTTCAAAGTTTCATAACCTGAATTTTGAAAAGTTTTTCAAAATGGCAACCAACACAGGTACTGTTGCTAACACAAGTATCCCTATCACTAATTCATTTGTAGAAAGTCAGTCTACTGTCAGACCACCATTTTTTAATGGCAGTAACTATGCATATTGGGCTTGTAGGATGAAAATATATTTACAATATGTAGGATAGACACTTGGAATATCACACAAACTGAATATTCTGAACCCACAACTGATTTTGCGCAGTGGACGGCTGAGCAAAAGACTATTGCATAAAATAATTCTAAAGCAATGAATGTTTTGTTTTGTTCACTTGATAAGAATGAATTTTATAGAGTGTCAGTTTGTAAGTCTGCATATGAAATATGGAAAACTTTGCAAGTTACTCACGAAGGAATAAGTAAAATCGAACAGACCAAAATTTCCATGCTCACAAATCAGTTTCAATTATTTAAAATGAATTCAAACGAGTCTATTTCCGATATGTATAGTAGATTTCAGGGTATTGTGCATTCTCTAATATCCTTGGGAAAGGAATTTTCGGGAGAAGATCAAGTCAGAAAAATTCTAAATTCTCTTACTCCAGAATGGGATCAAAAGACACTTGCGATCGAAGAGGCAAATGACATCAATACCTTAAAGATATAAGAATTATTTGGAAATCTAATGTCGTTTGAAGTCCAAATGATCGGGAGAAGAGAAAGCAAAGCATCTAAAAAGAAATCAATGGCATTTAATGCATCCAATGATGAATCAGACTCAAACAGCAATAATGATGAAAAGACAGCCTTTATGACAAGGAAGTTTTGGAAATTTCTAAGATACAGAAAGATGAATAATCTCAAGAGAAATTACTATAAGAACTCTGGAAATCAGAATATAGTGCCAAAAAATGTCAAATGTTTCAACTGTGATGAAACAGACCATATCAAACGAGATTGTCCATATCAAGATAGGCAAAATCCTCCTATAAATAATGATTCAGCAAAGAAATGGAAGCATGCATTTACTACTACTCTAGATGACTCAGACTCATCCTAAAGCGATGATGATCAGAAGACAGATAATTCAAATTTGTTTCACGGCAGTTCACGACTCCGACGGATTCATAGAAATGAACTCAGAAAAAGGTACTTTAGTACAAGATCGAGGGGGAGTTATATAGTTTGGAGTTGCATTGTTTGGAGTTAGTTTTTGTTGATGACAAAGGGGGAGAAGTGTAAAATAGGATAGTTAGGCATACATTAAGGGGGAGTTATTAGGATAGAAGTAATATTTTATGAACAAAGGTTGTCATCATCAAAAGGGGAGAGATTGTTAGTCCGTGAGATGATGGTTTTGATGACAACAACCTTAGAATAAGATTATAAAATATAAATACTAACATTATAGCTTATAAATATATGCAGGATTTAACCATGCAGGTACCAAGAATGAAGATTGTACCGTATAGAGATTCAAGATATCAAGGTTAAAGACTCATGAGTATCAAGAAAATCAAGATTATCAAGAGTTCAAGATTTCAAGTATTATTTTAATTGGGAATTTTGTTAAAACTCCTAGAAAAGCACTGGCATCTTAAAATCCAATTTATTCGTGGAATGTAATCCACTTCCAGCCCATTAAAGGGATGGAACCCTAAGTGGGATGGAACCTACGAAAAATCTAGTGGAACATTGTTTTGTATCCGCTAACTTTTATTCAAAATGATTTTACAAAATTATATCATGTTTTCAAAATGTTTTCAAAACCTTCCTTTTAAAAGAATCAAAAACTTCTATCCTGATTTTAAATACTTTTAGCCTCAAAATAATCTTTATTTTCAAAATCAAATTATCCTTAGTTTAAAACTATCTTTAATAATAATATATGTAATTTTAATATTTATACTTAGATTTAAATATAAAATTATAGTAAAATTATAGTAAAATTATATATATATTATTCTCTATATTTATTTATGTATTTTAACTGTAGTTATGTATATTTATAAAAGTTTAAAGTAGTTTTAATATAAGATAAAAGTCATTTTCAAAGAAAAACAAACCACCAAAATTTCCTTTGGGATGTCGAAATACTCAATATACCCATGTCGACATAGTGTCAGTTAATTTCAAAATTTAAATTTCAAAAGAAGTGTCTATTCGTCATATCTCTTCACGAATGGACGTGGCTGTTGTTCTTCTATAAACAACAGTTGTTTTCAACGAATTTTCAATCATATTTTTTGGTTTTCGTTTCCCTTCTTCTTCCATATTGCTTTATACATATTCCTACCATTACTCTGCCAAAATCAACATTGAATCTAACTAGATTATCTCTGGTTTGATTCTCTATCATTATCTCAACAAGATCCTCAGTGCTATTCAGAGTTATAGGCTTCTTTGTTATCAATTTAACGAGAATAGGTGTGATTGTGGCCTTGGAAATCAATCAAGCAAGAAAAGGTGTGATTGTAGCCTTGGAAATCAATTGGGTGAACTTGTTGCTTAGGAAATCAAGTATCTCTACCCAAAGGATTGTGAATCTGGAGGGTGTACCTCGTGGCTTTGAAATCGAGGGTGCAATTGTAAAGATTGCTTTTGAAAGTAAATCCGTACTTGTGTGCGGGACTGAATGTACGGTAACTCCGAACCAGTATAAAATCTAGTGTGTTCTTTCCTTTACTGCTTTTACTTTATTTCTGCATCTGTGTTTGATTCTGTGATCTTATCTGTGTCTGAATATTGCATACATTTGTGTTCAAATCAACAAAAACTCAAAAAGTTTTAATAATTCCTTAAAACACTCTTCACCTCCCCTCTAGTGTTTATCCTAGCCTTAAGATCCGTAATCCGCATTTCTCACATTAATAACTCAAACAACACAATATATAAAATATTTTAATATTAATTGCAAATACACTCCCTCACTCGATGATTTCAGAATGGATTTCAAAACAAGAATAGAGACTCAAATTGGAGGGACCCTAATCAAAAGAATTCTAACTAGAAGATAGGCTTGAATGGGATATAAGATAATTAAATAACAAAAGAGAAAAGATAGATATACTAATGTTAATCGTGAGTGACCTTAACCGGGTCAACCAAGACTTCAAAATTAAGATCGATACAGAATCCTAAGGCAAATCGACATCTGATCACCAGAGATAGAATTCGAGCATTGCTAGAGATAGCAGCATCTCAACCGAGGATACATAAATCTTTGGTGAATCAATGCCTATTGTAAAGGAGTTTCACCCCTTTACAAATCATTCTAAGATTGGCAAGGCTGCCGATCATTATAGAGATCAATCGAAGTGGAGGTATGGAATACTTTAGAATCAAGAAAAGCACGAATAGGGAGGGACAAAAATGGATTTCAGAATGAAGGAAAAAGTTCCAAAATTCGAAGGAAACTAAATCTAAGAGGAAGAGATTCAAGCTTGAACAAAGGTGATTACAGAATTAAATTTACTTTATATGCTAAGTTTTTCCTAAAGCCAGTGCTCTGATACCACATGTAACATCCCGATATTTCGTGCCATTCGCATCTGCACATGTCGGACTTGAATTGCTCAAAATATCAGATTGTTAATTTATATTTGGCAAAACCGCATGTACAGTAAATAAATCAATCACAGAATCAGAGACACAGAGTAATATAACAATAAGCAGCGGAAACAAATGAATAGTAGTTCATGAAGCTACTATACATATAACAGAGTTAAAACAAGATACAACAGAAGTCTTGAATACATAGAAGTCTCAATACAATAGTCAAATAACAAAATCTGAATATATCATTTGGTGTCAACTAAATAACTGAAAGCTGAATAGATATGGATGGATCTCCAAAAGATGCTCCAACTCCAAAGATGAGTCTCAAATGCCATGACACTTAGTCTGGCCCGAGCATAAAGCAAAATACAAAACAAAAAACACTCGAGTCAGGATTAACATTCTTATATCAATAAATCAAACTCAAGTGAAATATCAACTGAAATACAAGTAACTTAAAGGATGTTTGGGATTTCCATCCTCTAAGGACCCGTGGAACTATCTATTGTGTAATAATATATGCTATTATAATATGTCTATAGTAAAGTAAAACTATCAAAATAGCATTAAGGCGTTACCCATATTCCACTAATACATTTTATATATTCCCATAGTCTATACAGTACCGTAATCTCCCCCGTACTGGAGGTCGTCAGAGGGCACTCCATAGGTATGGTATAAAACAAACTCGCAGTAGGCTCGATATGGTAGGTGACATGGCACAACTAGGCAATGCCAGGTTAGATATACCAATTACACTTCCGAGCTGGTGGTAACGCATAGCCGTAGCTACCGCCCACCTCGATCCACACTCCTAAAAATCCGAGGGTGCACCCAATCAGTAACAAAGTAATAGAATGGTATCGAAGAAGTGTGTCCGATCGGAGGAGCTACCTCACTTGGCCCGTCAATTGCCCCTATTTTAGCCTACTTAAGCTAACTCACGGGAGTCAGGTCCACGTACATACCTCACACAGGATCGTCGCCAACCATACTACTTCATGCTGGAATCTCCACCGCATACACAGTTGTTAAAGTGGTTTTCGGTATTGGTAGAGAGTATGGCAATAACCGATCCTGGTCTCTTTAACAAACAAATGTTATTATAACACATGGTCATTTTATTTCAAATAGTTTATAATTCATATCCAAATATCATATCAATTCAAAACCATATCAATTCGAGATCATTACCCACTTTAAAACAATATACATTTCAAAAGTAATAACATTTTCCAAAGTTATAACTCCTTGGAAATTATAAAACCTTTGACACCACAACACTTTGGAAATCGTAACACTTAGAAATCATAACACTTTGAAATCATAATACTTTGAAATCATAATACTTCCCACTTAAATAGTTTAGATATTTAAAATAGTATATATATAATAAAATAGTTTATATAATAAAATAATTTATAAAATAAATTAGTTTATATAATAAAATAATCAATATATTAAAATATTTTTATATTAAAAATAGTTTATAATAAGACAATATATATATATATATTAAAATAGTTTTATATCAAAATTGGTATATATACATACATTAAAATAATTTATAAATTAATATATATATATATATTAAAATACTTATATAATAAAACATTTTCCTCGAAGTTCACAAATAGGTTCAAATAGAATTCAAAAATTCAATTTAATTCAATCTCAATTCATCAAATTTCAAATTAGTTCAACATCTCAATATACCATTCCAATTTGTATTAATTTCAAATGTAGATTTAAACTACAAAAATAAACCATTTCGATTTCAATAGATTTCAAAGTTTAAAATATTTAAACTTTTACAATAACTCAAATTGATAAATTCATTTATATTTCAAATTTAACTTCATATTTATTTAATATTGAAATATTCACTTAGTTAATCCAAAATCTTTTAAATAAATCCTTAAATTACAGATACTCTAAATATCCCATTTGAATTTATTTTAAATTTCAAAATATTCATTTAATCACCATAAACCGAAAATCAAGTTATAAATTCATATCTTCAAAATCTCAAATTCAATAAGTTTTATTTAAGTACGATTCTTAAACAAATAAAATTTCAAATCAATTTCTATTTGTCTTTCCAACCTTAATTTATAAAATTTATTATAAAAATCTATTTTAAAATATGAATTTAAATAAATACAAAAACATAATATATACTAATTAAATGAAATTTTATTTAATTAAAGCTTATTACTAAAATTTATTTTATCTTAGAACTTATTTTTATATATATTAAAATGGTAAAATTATATGTAAAAAAATCTTAAAAGTTATATTTTCAAAACTAACTTATAAATTTAAAATTTCCTAGCATATAATTTTAAAGATAAAAAATTTAAACCTTTATAAAATAACATTAATTTATATATAATATTTAAAAATCAATATTATTAAAACCATATATTTCCCTTTTCTAAAACCTTGGAAATCATTTTCAAAATATATATAGACCAACGATGTCCGTAAATAATTTTCTATCCTATGTTTAAGTGATACAAATATTTATCATTTCGATCTGTAATTTAAATATATATGGTTATATATATCTTTTCAACTCGACATCCGAAATTCAATTCAATGAAAATCGCTTGGGTTTATCATTTCAACCCATAACAATTTTCTCTTATTCTACAAGATTGTTCGGGTATGTATCATTTCAACCCATAAAGAATTATAAACTAACAAGGAACTAGCAGAGTGAGAACAGTGATGATAATAATATAGATATCAGCAACATGCATATATCATTAGTAACAGATAAAATATAAATAATAGATCATGGTGTCAGATATCATAGATGAATAGTTACAATAATGGCATATCATATATACAGAAGTTAAATAACTAGCAACAACATATTTCAATTGTCATTTCAAATGAAATCAAATATAATAAATATATGAATGTTAATCGTGAGTGATCGCTCACCTTTCGAGGCTAGAGATATTTGACAATGAAACGAGTTATGAATCCAAGCACGAATTCCAAAACAAAGTAATGTGAACACGAATTCGTCAAACAAAGCTGATAATTACAAACTGATGAACCAAATGAAGATTAGGTAGAGGTTGATGGAAGCAATATATATATTATTATGACTTATATATATATCCGTATATCATTATATTTACAAATCAATATTAAATTTTGAACATGTATTAGAGAAAAATCTTCATTATTATACTAAAAAAAGTAAATGCTTATTAGAACACATATGTAACATCAAAATATCCATGTATCTAATTTAAACCAACATTTATTTTAGAATCAACTGGCCAAAACGTTATAATATAATATACAATCAATGGGTTAAATGACTTACATAACTTACATGCACTTACGTATATAACCCGACACACTTTTATATAGTACATATATAACTTATACCACATGAACTTATAAAATTTATATGTGATTCGACAAAATAGTCACTATAATTATTATTATATATATATTTTTTCTTTTCACACATGTATGGGCCACATATATTTAATATATATATATATATATATATATATATATTTATATATTATATTATTTTTACAGTACATGAAATCATTCTTAAAACTAATATGTTATGTATAGTAATATATATCCTACTGTTATATGTACTACTCTACAGGAAATTTATACTTCAACCAATATATATAACCAATATGTAAATATATCTATACATATATACACGTGTTATAATCACAATTTAAAACAATACTTAATAAAACAAATAAATTACCTAACAAAATATCATATACATGCACAATACGCATGCTATATATATAAGTTGAAAGTTTTCTTCAGGGACAAGAGACGTGAGGCCAAGTTGTAGGTTAGATGGAGGCTATATGCTGTTGGGTGGATGAATTGGAGGAGGTGGTGATGTTTGCGGCCGTTGGATTTCAGCCAGGGGAGAGGAAGCGAGGGGAGAAGGAGTGTGGAGCAGCTGACTTGGAGGTAGTTTGGTGGAGCATAGGCGTGATGGCGAGCAAGTATGTTATGGAGATGGTTAGGAGCTCTGCTGGCCATTGCATGAAGGGAAATGGTGGCTTCGGTGAGCAGTTTTGGGTTAGGGATGGACACGGGTGGGCGGGTCGCTTGTAGAGGTGAGGCGGTGGAAAGGGATGAGGTGGCACGGGCTAAAGCTTGGCCAAAGAGGGAGGGGAATTATGGAGCTCTGCTGAGTTAAAGGGGTGGAAGGCTTGGAGGTGAAGGAGGGATTTCATTATTGTGGCCATGGAACATGCAGGGAGGTGGAGAAAGAATAGGTGTACGAGCAGCACATGACTTTACATTTGTTGTAATTTCTTTTTTTTTCAAGGGGTGGAAAGAAAGTTAAGCATAGAAAATGAACCACTCTAATATTATGAACCAGCAAATATAAATTAAATAAAGGAATAGAAAGAGTCAGAATTTAAACATTTTGGAAATATTAAAAGTTAATGTCTATTGGTTTACACATTGGAAATAGGAAAGACAAAGGAAGCAAAGATCTGATAAGGAACCGATATAAAATTTGTTTCGTAGATTTCGCCGTCACTCGAACTTCAAAACATCCAAACGAATATACTGCAAAGATCAGCAAGTAGAGACGATCAAAAAAGTATACATATTTAGTGGTATGATCATTATATCAAAAGTCAAAAAATCTGTATCGAAAATGTTGCTAAAACGCCGAAAATAAGATAAAACGAGAATAACAGTCCAAATTTGGCAAAACGAAATATGACGTCTCACTCAGAAGATGATTTACAAATTTATTGTATAAATATATTCAGGTTTGGAAAACGTTTTTATTATCATCAAATATTAACTGATTTAAATTTAAATAAAATTACACAACAAAATAAACTTCCATATTATTTGATGAAAATTTACGATTTGCTTTGTTTGTATAGACATATTCTAAATATTAAATTTCATTTCCAAATTCAATTATTTTAAAATTCATAAAATTCCAGTTAATTACGTTATTAAAACCTTAAAATTTCGGGTCGTTATAGTAATAAAGATCATATTCAAAGTGGACGTAGGCAGTTACGCCGAACCACTATTACTTTGGTATTTCCTTTTCTATTTATTTTGCATTTAATTGTATTATTTCTATGTTTCAATTTACTTTCGTCATTAATCTCTCTACACAACTCTATTCATGAGTGTTAGTGACCAATTTTGGTGCTAACATTTTGGTGCTTTCATTGAGAGCTGAACTCCGGCTATTAGATCTACTTTATCGCTACTGGATTGAAGAAATCCCTTGAAAGAGATCCATGTTTACTCTTAAGAGTTCATAAATTCTATTCAGAGTTCTAATGGATAACTTTAAAATGGGAAGACCACATACTGGACCAGCTTCCCACAATGCAGATGTCAATGAGACCGCCAGCGTCCAACAAGTGGGCCCATTAATCAACTCGCTAATCCAGGTGCAGGGATTGTCACCGTCCTAAACCAATTAGAAGTTGTCACTAGGGCCGAGTTTAATGAGATGTTGAGAGAGCTCATGGAAAGCAGGAGACAACTTAACAAACAAATTCAAGCTAACGCCAATCTCATGACCCAAATTGCTCAGCAATAGCATCAGAATGCTGGAGGAAGCCCCGCTTCCTACTCATCATCTAATAGCTCCACTTCGTCTGATGAACATCACATGTGTATACGCCATAGAAAGAAACATCATAAACAGGTGTAGTAGAACAATCTAATAGAAATGGTCTGGGTTCCCTACTGGAACCGTGGCCCCTCATCTGCACCTGGGAAATCGCACGCAAATTGGAGTGGAAAATTCAAGTTCTAGAGCACAGGTGGAGGCTAGCCCAGCACCTCGTCATGGCCGTGGCGAAGCGGGTCCTCGGAACATTCATTCGGGAGATCACTTACCAAGGAGGCACCAGCCGGAGTGATCATGTAGGATGGAGTCCAACTTGCCACCTCCCATCCAGACCCCGGATTTACCAGCTACGGTCAGACAACTGATGAGGGAAAATCATGGTTTATTAAACAATGATTGGGGCATATCTAGAAGTCATACTCTGTTCACAAATGCTAGGCTGAGTATCCCCAAAAGTTTAGTATGCCGACTATTCCAGCCTATGAAGGAAAGACCGATCCCTGACAACATGTAATGAGATACGAGTGGCTGATGGACTCAGCTAGAGCGAATGATGCAATAAACGCAGATGTTTCCCAATAACCTTATCTAGAATCTCTACCATGTTGTTCACCAGACTTCCCCCACGATCAATCTCCAGGTTTGATGAGTTAGTGACGAAATTTATGGAGCAATTTAGGATCCATACCACTTGTCCAAAAGGCATAGTGTCTTTATCCAGCGTGAATCCAGGCCCTAGGGGAATCGTTAAAGGAATATTTGCAAATATTTCACGTTTCTGCTACCGAAGTTAGCAATCTGAATGACCATGCTATTCTTATGGACATGATGCGAGGGATAGATCCAGACTCTTGGCTGGCAGGAAAACCCCCGACTACCTTGGAATGCTTTTATTCAAAGGCGAACCAGTTCATGAGAAGAGAAGAGGCCAGGTGGATTAGGCGAAGCAGTGCTCTAAGGCCCAGCAAGGAAGCAGTGCAAAGTAACATTTAGGTAAAGCAGTCTGGCGACAACTTTGGCAAGGTCCAGGTCAATGTCCATAATAAGCCAGAGCAGTCTAAAGGATCCGGAGGAGGAATTTCTAGAAGAAAGAGGGAAACGGAAAAGTGTAAGCCAAGGATCCCAACCTATAACGAATACACTCCTTTGAACACATCTCTTAAGAATATTTACTTATTAACTTGTAATACATTCCAATACCATAAGCCGCCCCCAAAGGAATCCACTAAGGAATAAAAGCAGACTGGGTAGTATTGTCGCTTCCATGAGACTTATGGGCTCAATACTGAAGAATGTAGACACCTTCATGATGCTATAGAAAAGCTGATTTGACAGAAGAAGTCACAACAATTTGTTTAGAATCCGCAAGGAGGCAGACAGGGGACCTCTGATCCCAATCGTCGGCAGGCTCTACATCGACTTGAGGAACCTGCTCGGACCGGATGTAGACTACTTATAAACATGATAGTCGGTGGGCCTCACCCGGAAGATAAGAGTTGGCAAGAAATGGAACGTTATGCTACTTCCCTAAAGCATGGGGATTTCGACTGCTGCTCGAACACAGAGGATGAGACGCCAACGAAACAGCAGTGAATGATGACGGATGATATAGTATTCAAAAGCAGGGATGCCGATCAGGTTGAGGCACCTACCATTGACCCGATGGTCATCTCGGCCGCGATTGGGCTAGCGTTTGTGAGAAGGATACTGATTGATTGTTGAAGTTCTATTAATATTCTTTTTAAAAAGGCATATGGCCAAATGAAGATGGAGATGAAGGATCTAAAACCATCTAAAGTCCGCATTTACGACTTTAATGGTGCAGCCACTGAAGTGATAGGTTTCGCTGAGTTATCAGTTGAGTTAGGAGAAGCTGAACGTAGGAGGTACGGATCCTATCGTTCATTATTTGGATGTTGATTCACCATATAATGTTTTCCTAGGCTGACCGGCCCTCGTGGAGTTTAGGGTAGCTTTGGCCCCGTGGTGTTTAACCTTGAAATTTTCGACGGATAGAGGAGTTGGTGTAGTGCATGGCGATCAAGAGATTGGTCGTGCATGTTATGTAGCTGAGCTGAGAGAGGCCCAACGAAGAGAGTAGTGAAAGGTTGTGGACAACTCCGTACGCATCCGTGTTGCTGGAAATTGACAAGTAATGTCAGAGCCTTGGCTCGGGCAGTAGGGTCGGATCTATAGAGGCATAGATCCGAGAGACGGCGATGAAGAACCTACGGAGGCTAAAGTAGCACCAGCCGAATTGACGATTGACATTCCAGTCAGCCATGATGACCCATCACGGGTGCTTAAGATTAGATCACAACTCAGCCCTTCGATGACTGAGGTTCTTACCGATTTTCTTCGAGCGAATCTGGATATTTTCGCTTGGACCCACTCTGATATATGTAGGATTTCTCCTGCCATAGCTAGTCATATGTTGAACATTGACCCGAAGTATGTGCTAGTGAAACAAAAGAGGAGAGGTATGGACCCGGAGAGGTCTGCTGCTCTCAGAGAGGAAGTGGACAAACTCAAAGCCAATGGGTTTGTCCATGATGCCCTCTATCCTTAATGGGTATCTAATCCCATACTGGTATGAAAGGCGAATGGGAAATGGAGGACCTATGTTGATTACTCAGACCTGGACAAGGCATTCCCTAAGGATAGTTTCCCTCTACCCAGAATTGATCAGCTAGTTGACTCGATAGCATGACACAAATTATTATCATATATGGATGTGTATTCGGGATACAATCAAATCCCGATGCACATTCTAGATTAGGAACATACTAGTTTTGTCATGGATGTTGGACTGTACTGTTATTTGGTGATGCCTTTCGGGTTGAAGAACGCAGGAGAAACTTTCAACATTTGATGAATCAGATGTCTACTAGATTAGTAGAACAATGGAGGTCTATATGGATGACATGCTCGTGAAGTCACGACAGTCAAATGACCACATTCGAGACATAGCGAAGATGGTTGATATACTCAGGTACCACGGGATGAAAATCAATCCACTAAAGTGTTCCTTTGGTGTTGCATCGGGAAATTTTTTGGGTTTTATTGTCAATTCTCGGGGAATCGAAGCCGACCCAGAAAATATTAAGGCTATTTATGACATACAACCGCCCAGAACTATAAAGCAAATACAAAGCCTAAATGAAAAAGTCGCTGCGTTGAGTCGATTCATATCCAGAGCGACCGACAAGTGTACTCCTTTCTTCGATGTGATAAGGAAAGGGAAGAGAAATTTTGAATGGATGCCGAACTGTGAGGATGTTTTCCGAGCTTTGATGAGACACTTGGAGAATCCCCCAATTCTATCAAAGCCTGTAGACCATGAGGAGTTATGTTTACTTGGCCGTATCTCAACGTGCGATCAGTACAGTCTTGGTTCGCGAAGAGGACCGAGTCCAAAAGCCAGTGTGCTATGTCAGTAAATGTTTAATGGGGGCAGAGAGAAAATATCCTAAGATTGAGAAGCTAGCCTACTGTTTGGTGATCGCATCACGCAAGCTCCGTCTATACTTTCTAGCGCATCCAGTCAGTGTTTATACCGGTCAACCTCTACGGCAGGTGCTCCAGTGACTAGAAACCTCTAGAAGGCTACTAAAATGGAATGTTCAGCTGAGTTAATTCGACATCACTTACCCTCCACGGATGGCTATCCAAAGGTAAGCGCTGGCAGACTTTATTGTAGAATTTACCATAGCTAAGGAGTCAAGCAGTAGTGATGTAATCCCCACTGTTCGATGGAAGCTATATACCGATTGGGCATCCAACGACCATTATTCTAGGGCTGATGTTACTCTTGTAACTCCTGAAAACCGATCAATTTGTTATGCTTCGAAACTCGATTTCCTAGCTAGGAATTATGAAGCTGAACATGAAGCATTGATTGCCAGCTTAAAACTTACCAAGGAACTAGGAGTAAAATCAGTTGAAATCTTTTGAGACTCACAATTGGTGGTGTACCAAGTATGGGGGGACTATCAGGCAAAGGGGCAAAGGCTTGCCCTATACCTTTCTCGGGTTCGAGAACTGTTGGCGGACTTGGAATATTACGACATTTCGCATATCCCGCGTGAACAAAATGGGGAAGCCGACTCATTGGCAAAATTTGTAAGTACTGGTTGATGCACAATAGATGGGATTAGTTCCCATCGAAATCTTACATGCCCCGAGTATGAACCAAATGGAAGTAGATTTTGTGTTAGGGATGGAAACTGAAAGGGAGTTGTGGATGACCCCATTCAAAGAATACCTGTTACATGGAACTTTACCTAAGAGAAAAAACGAAAGACAAGTCGTTCGTAAAGCCTCGCGGCATATAATGCAGGATGGAGTAATGTATTGGAAAAGATTCTCAGTTCCCTTACTTTGGTGCATCGCCCATGATAAGATAAAGAGGGTCTTGAAATAAGTTCATGAAGGAGAATGTAGCGACTATGTTGGGAGGCAGACACAAGCCAAAATGATCCTTCGTTATGGATACTATTGGTCGACCGTGAATCGAGAAGCCACGGACTATATAAGAAGATTCAACAAATATCAAAAGTATGAAAAAATCTCGAGAGCCTAGTCGACGGAACTCACACACATGGTTAGTCCATGGCCATTTGCAATATGGGGGATCGATATAATTGGCTCCTTGCCGATCTCCAAAGGTGGTGTGAAATATGCAATTGCCGCGGTCGATTATTTCACCGAGTGGGCAGAAGCGGAGCCCTTAGCTACGATCACCACCAAAAAGGTCATTAATTTTGTTGTGTGAAACATCATGTACTGTTTTGGCCTCCCATGAAATATCATGACGGACAACGGGACTCAGTTTGAGAGTAGGGAGTTCAAGGAATTCTGCCAAAAATATTGCATTGAGAAAATATTTGCGGCAGTCACTCACCCTAAAGCCAATGGATAAGTTGAAGCCGTAAATAAAATAATCAAGTCATATTGAATTTTTTTTTGGAGAACACCAGAGAAAAGTCGATGGATGAGCTTGCGACAACATTTTGGGTTTATAGTACCACTTACAAGTCTACGACTGGCCACACTCCGTTTACCTTGGCATACAACACTGAAGCTGTTATACCTGTGGAACTTGCAGTTCCCTCTCACTGGGTGACTCATTATGATCCCAAGATGAATCAGGATCTCTTACTTGAATCGTTGGGCTTTGTCGACGAAAAAGTGAAAAAGCTGATTTGAGGGCGGCTGCATGTCGACACTAAGTTGCTCGATATTATAATAAAAAAGTTCGACCGAGAACCTTTGATGTGGGTGGCCTTGTTTTGAAGCAAGTTTTTCCATTAATGTCACATATAAACCCCACATGGGAAGGTCCAAACGTCATCGAATGGAAGCTTGGAGAAGGAGCCTTCAAGCTAGCGACTGTTGATGGCGCGACGCTACCCCGAGCATGGAATAGAGAGCATTTGCATTGTTATTACACTTAGCCTATTTCTTTTGCATTTTAGCAGCGATTGTTTCCAATATATGTTTCTTTTATTGTTCTCAGTTTCCGACATGTAATAAGACAATTAGTTTGTCCCTATTTTATAATCAATAAAGGCTTGAAGCCATTTTTCTACGAACTATTAATGTTTCGTGCGTTACAATTCTATGGCAAAAATAAATTGCATTGATCTGTCTGGCGTATGAAGGCACGCATAAAATTAAAAGTCAATCAATAAACGATTCAAAAAATGTCTAAGTCCCCGAAGCATGGACTAAAGTACTCTGAGTCTCCGAAGCGCGGACTAGAGTATAAATGATCAGAAAATCTCTAAGTCCCCGGAGCATGGACTAGAGTACTCTGAGTCCCTAGAGTGTAGACTAGAGTTTAAATGATTCAAAAAATATCCGAGTCCCTGGAGCACAAACTAGAGTACTTTGAGTCCCTGCAGTGCGGACTAGAGTGTAAACGATTCAAAAAATCTCTAAGTCCTTGAAGCGCGAACTAGAGTACTTTAATTCCCCGGAATGCGGACTAGAGTATAAACAATTCTAAAAATCTCTAAGTCCCCGAAGCATGGTCTTCGGTACTTTGAGTCCCTAAGTGCGGACTAGAGTATAAATGATTCAAAAATTCTCTAAGTCCTCGGAGTGCAGATCAGAGTGTAAAAGATTCAAAAAATCTCTAAGTCCCTAGAGCGCGGACTAGAGTACTCTGAGTCCTCGAAGTTCGAACTAGAGTGTAAACGATTAAAAAGTCTCTAGGTCCCCAGAGCACGAACTAGAGTACTTTGAGTCCATGGAATGTGCACTAAAGTATAAACGATTCAAAAAGTCTCTAAGTCTCCGAAGTGCAGACTAGAGTACTCTGAGTCCTTGGAGAGCGGATTGAGTGTAAACGATTCAATAAATCTATAAATCCTTAGAGCAAGGACTAGAGTACTCTGAGTCCCAAGAGTGCGGACTAGAGTATAAATGTTTCAAAAAATCTCTAAATCCCCGGAACTCGGACTAAAGTATAAATTATTCAGAAATCTCCAAGTCATGTGAAAGCGATCTGATACTTCATGACCCACAAAACTTTAGATTTCAATAACTAGTTGGATGATAAGATAGAAAATGAAAATCATCGAAAACAAAGAAACAAAATTTTATTTACTAATCGAAGATTTCGTTCCATTACAGCTTCTTCGAAGTTCGGAGCAAAAGTCCACTTACAGCGACTATAAAGAAGAAAAATAAACTACTACATGACCTACGTTTATTCAAGCTGAACGTGGCATGAAAAGATGATAACTACCTCTTTGATTTTTTCTCCATCTTCGGTTTTTCCGAAGGCTCCTCAGCCGAACGTTTCCTCCTGGTCCTCCTGCTTCCCAGTGAAATGGTATCCGGAGGGAAGGAGTGACCTCCATAAGTGTGGTCCCACCGGGGAGAATTACCTTCAGGGGCTATTTAGAGGATCGCTAAGTTCCACCACTGAGGTTCAATCTTAATTTTGGCTTTCTTTTTCTCCTCTTCCACGATTCGCTCTGCCATGCTAAGTTTTGAAGTAGGTCCAGAGGCGCCTGCGATTTCAACCTCGTCATGTTCATTTACAGGCAAGTGATTCTCGAGTTTTTCCTCATCGAGCGCCCTGATCCCTTGAGCATCGGGTCCAGTAGTATCCCCAGTGTGATGTGCTTCCGCCATTTTCTCTTCCCTCTCTATGGCAACATCACTCCAAGGAATTGGTTCAGGATCAAAATGGCCTACATGAAGTCGTTAAAGATAAATGTTAGAATACATCTATTATTCGCCAAAAACAAAGGTTTCTTGAACTTTAGAAGGGAAAGTTACATACCGGCTTTCGATTGACTCTCAGCTGTCTTGAGGGTCTCACCCTCTAGAATAGGGGATAGAATATGAACACCGAGCTTGGGCGTCTCCGGGTCATAACCAACATGCTGCCCGGGAGGATTGAGTGACGAGCTATCAATCAGCAAAAGGGAGGGAGGAACCGAAGGCTCAGTTTTGGACGGGCCAGCAATGTCGTCCTTCCCCTTTGATGAGGAGTACTCTCTTCCAAAGAGATCTTTCGCCATAAGTAAGTCAGAAGGCTCGCTTCCTTGAAGCACTTCCTTCACAAGAGCTTCTTTATCAACCTCTTCAGTGCATAGCTCAACTCTTTTAATTTTTATTAAAGTATCCCATGCTTTGGTCAATGACTCGAAGTAAACCTTGCCTAGAAAAGCTAGGTCACGATGCAAGAGAACTCGAGCATTATGCTCGACAATGAACAGATTAAATAAGTACTTAATTCTTACCTCCTGGCTTCAGCAGCTTCCTCGAGGAGAGAATCAACTTCTGTGACCACCATTCTCTTACCCTCCTCGCGAGCTGCCTCCTTTAGCGCTTCGGCCTTAGAAATTTCCTCATTAAGCTTCGTCTTTAGGATCGTGTTGCGACAACTTCATCGCAATATCATTGTGACTCTTCCTGTACAGCAGTTTTCTCTTCTTTCTCTTTAAGAAGCAGCTCCTTCAGCTCTTTAACTTGTTGAGCGAGAATATCATTTTCTTTCTAAATGGAGTTTTTCTCTAAGGCTAGAATGCCACTACATTGGATTGCCTCATCAAGTTCTTTTTTGTGAGTGGCCTCCAATGACTAACTGCCTCGGCTGTATCCTTAGCGTTTCTTTGGGCGGCCTCAAGTTGAGATTTGTACGAGGATAGATCTTCATCTTGGGTTCTAATGATATCTCTATCATGAATGGCTTCAAGTTTCAGGCGATCAATTTCGTATTGACATCCCATGGAAACCTCTGAAACTTTCTTCGCCAAATGAACGAATGCGTCATGTTGGACATAGACATCATTATTGCAGGCGATGGTGCTTTATTTAACATGCCCAAGAAGAGGATGAGTCACAGGAAGAAATTTCAGTCCGTCAAAGCATGTCTTTGGGAATGTGGCTTTGAGCTCGACTAATTTTTCTTCCATCGATGGATTGTGTCCGGAGGCTGGGGGAGTCTGCTCAGTCAGAGTCACAGCCTTCTTATGGGGCTCACGAGATTGCTTGGTGCTCGACGAGCCAGAGTGTTAGTCGCATGGATTTTTGAATTAGGATCCCTTCTGGGTAGATTTCTCCCTATTGTGCGCTGACCGATGGGGAGGATCGTTTGGATATGAGGAATGACTACAATTTCTTCTTCGGGAAGATGACGAATCTCTGGGACGATAGTCTCTGTCGCTGCTGTCATCCCTATCTCGGCGTCTACCCAATCCTAAATCCCGATTGGAACGGTAGAAGATAGAGGATCCGCGAAGACAGTCAATGTCGTGTGTATGCCCTATATTACCTGAGCAGAAACCAAGTACGGATGAGTCAGTAGGAATTGCATGATGACTAAAATTTAAGTGTAGGGTGAAGTGTAAGTGTTTATGTGTGTCCTAATGCTTCCTCCCGACGCACCAATGTTTTTTTCTTTACTTATTGGAGTTTTCTCTCCCTTGATGACGAGCTTGTTCGCCCTCATCGCTTCTCGAGGGTGAATTAAGTCCCATAGCCATTGGGTCATTGAAGCCATAATTTAGTAAGTCATCAGGGATGGTCAGGTTTGATAGACCTTTTAGTGGACCCTCTAAATTTTGGGGAGACAACTCTTTCTCAATTAGAGTTATTATAATTTTTGAAGTTCCGTCTACTATTTTCTTTTCAGCTTATAGGTTAGGGTCGTTTTCCTCTTTGAAGGGGGAAGCGATTCATCGATGCCGGGTGCGTCAGCTATTGGTGCTAAGTCGAAACTTATATTCTCGTCAGTCGCTTCTCGCACTCCGATCTCTTTAATTTCACCTTCGTTAGTTGTATCGTGGGCCCCTTCTACAGTGGGCACCGAAGGTCCGGCCTGCTCTTTGCCCTTTTCCACAGCGGATTCGGTTGTAGTGATGCCAATTGGAAGGCTAGTTCGACGACCTTCCACCAATAATCCAAACTTCAAAAGCAATTCGTTGGAAATAACGAATTTAATGTCCCGGTCTCTCATGGGAATAGCTTGAATGGCCTCGATGGTCTCAGAATACCCTGCGCCTTCAGGTCGTGGGCCGATATCTATAAAAGTCGAAAGAAGTTTACAAAAGGATGCACTTCGAGCTTTAGACAAATATTAGTCTAGGAATGAAACTTACTCCCTTCCAGCCATTTTCTCGCGAAACCGGGGGGTAGCGTACGTAAAACCACTCTTGCTTATACTGGGAAAATTTATTCCACATCTCCATCAGGATTTAACATTTGGAATGCGGCTTGAGAAATATGAAGGATGGACTGTTAGACCGTCTTTTGAAGCGGTAGATATAACGGATATCCTCGGGAGTAGGAAGTCTGAATAAGGTGCTCATAATGAGGACACAAGTTCCATGAATAAACGCATGGCTATTGCGGTGTAGCTATGCCGGAGTGATCTCGACATACGGTAACACTTCACGGAGAGATGAACTGAAAGGTGGCACATTTTCGACCTAGTACATAAATTTGTTGCACGCTGTATATACGGCTGGGGGCAGGTGAGGCCGATGTTGTCCTGACAGAACTAAAATGTCGTCGAAAGGGATTCCATGAATCGAGCACAACCGACGAAGAGCAGCTCACTGATTTTTGAATCCTGAGAATCAATAGATTATCCAGAATAACGGCTCCATCTATAACGTCAAGGGCCGGGCCTATAACTACAGCAGATGGATCCATAATACCCTGTGTTGAGGTTGTCGGTGGATTTGAAGTTCCTACTACCTCCTGCCAAGAACTTGGCTCAGGCTTATTAGAAACTATGGAAGTGCTTGATTTTTTGGACATCTCCAAAGGACGACGAATGTGAACAGATGCCTATTTATACTATACTTGAAGGACAGTAGATATCAGATATAATAACAAAAATATTCCCCCGTGGCATGTGAGCTAGTGCGATGGTTCAAGTAAATAATACAAATAAATTAGAGTTCCAAAGAGTAAAGGGTAGCGAAGACGAGCTTTAAGTTGTCATCTTTAAAAAGCTCTAAGTTCATTTACGATGGTTCAAATTGTGAAATTATTAGTCCTAATTAGTTCCATATGCCCTTGAACTTAGGTGTATCATGGGTTTATTGGTATATGATTAGATATGGAAATAAGCAGTCATATTATGTTCTATGAGTCAAGATGAGGTTAGTTTGTTTGTTAATGCCGAGCCCCCGGACCAAGGACTGTTCATCCTTTCAAGTGCATGTATGTCGAGCCATACTGCCTCGCTCGGTGCCAACCCTTAAAACCTATCCCATTTCACTTGCTCTTTTCCTCTCTTTACTCACCGACCCACTCTCCTACAAACTACCGAACACCTACCTAGACCAAGGCCTACCGATCCACCCAAATATGAGGTACCGAACCACTCACTCAATCAACTTGTACCGAACCAGCCTCACCCGATCTATACCGACCTACTCTTCTCCTAGACTCCTACCGACCCATTGTACGTACGAAGTCCTATCGAACCATAGCTCATTGGATGACATACTAGCCTACTACCGTTCGACGTACATAACCCATCTCCCTCATAGAAAACGACTCTCTTCTCCTACACATCACCGAGCTCAATTTGTAACAGTGCCAATGCTAACTCCACTCAGTCAGGTACAAACTCACATCAAAAGCACTCGGCTGTCCGCCCCTGTCACTCATACCTTGACACGTTTTTGTTCTCTCCCTTTTTTTATTATACATGGCTATACGCGCTCAAGGTTCAAACCTCATTCGAGTTAAAAAAGAAATAGCCTAGAAGTTTATAATAATATGTGGAGGCTCACCATTTGTGTTAATTCGAAATTGGGGCGGATGATTCTCGGAGTTGGAAGTCGAGAGGTATTGGGGAATCGCGTTTGGAGAATGTTAGAACAAAGGGGCGAGGTAATTTAGGGGAGTAAAGGGGGTGGAGTTTGGAGTAGTGCTAAGGAAGATGAGATACGAAATGAGAAGTGGAAAGAAAAGGATGGAGGAGTGGATTTTCATATGGAGGACCGGAAGTTGAACAGTTGTATTTCGGTATAATCAGTCACTATGCCTTCGTGGGTCGGTGAGTGAGTGAACCGATCATGTGGATCTGCCTATATATGCTAATTGGTCCTTTGAAAAAAGGGAGAGAGGAGGGTGTAAATAAATAAAAAAATATATATATGTATATATGCATGCATGTGTGTGTATATACGTGAGCGCATGTAATGTTAGGAAATCCACCATGATTCGGCCTTGTGAGGTCGTACATATTTAGCTTTTGAAAACAGTAACTGATTACCAGTTTAAAGTGCATCATGTTAATCCTCATGACACACTTTGGGGGGGGGGCAAATATTACCCGACCATGTGACTCGGCTACGAGGTAATAGCTATAGAGGCCGTGATTAGAAAACTCGAGTCATAATAGGACCGAAAGTGTGAAGCTCAGTATAAATTGGGAAGGTCGGCCTATAAATGCAGTTCGGTGGTAGACGTTCAACCTGCCTAGTTTGGTTTGAGCGTTCGGTAAGGATATCCAAGGAAAGATCGCTCGGCAAGGATGGTTCGACACTTGGGGAATTTGGCTCAGAGGATTTAGCTCATTTGC
The DNA here is from genome assembly GCA_030765085.1 of Allium cepa. Classification (NCBI taxonomy): domain Eukaryota; kingdom Viridiplantae; phylum Streptophyta; class Magnoliopsida; order Asparagales; family Amaryllidaceae; genus Allium; species Allium cepa. The sequence goes on along the minus strand of CM060941.1, from coordinate 949,973,265 downwards.
CTTGGTGTTTAGTGGGTCTGCCTCAGAGGGTTCGACATGAATGGCTCGGCCATGTTGGCTCGGTAATTGATGGTTCGGCCTTGGAGGGTTCAGCATGGATGGCTCGACCATGCTGGCTCAACAATTGGTGGTTCGACCTTGGAGGATGCGACATGGATGGCTCGGCTATTTCAGTTCGGCGTTGTTGGATCGGTCAAGATATGTGGTGTAGAAGTGGGACGACCATGGCAATTAGGTCAGAAGTGATGTGACCGGCATTCTTTCGCTCCAACTAAAACCACCACTTGCTTCGAGTTACGTGAGAGAAAACTTCAAGTTACTCATGTGAAAACCTGAGCTCGGCCAAAGTGGTTCAGCGACCACGTTCAGCATTGGAAACTCGGTATGCTCGGTTCGGTCTATTAGAGTTGTCTATAATAGGTCGGAGTGTCTTGGTCATGGGACTACGCAGGAGAACCAGCCAACCATCGTCTATAAATAGAGGGGCAAGGGTACGATTAAGGGGCCTTTTTCTAAAAACTCCAGGGATACTCTACCATTTTTTGTATTCATCTCTTTTCTATTGGAACTTGCATTCAAGTTGTTTGTTTACGGATTGCATCTGTACTCAGTTGATCAGTAAAGTAATAAAGATCATATTTAAGGTGGACGTAGGAAGTTACACCGAACCACTATAATTCTGGTGTTTCCTTTTCTATTTATTTTGCATTTAATTGTGTTATTTCTACGTTTCAATTTACTTTCTTAACTAATCTCTCCACATAGCTCTATTCAAGGGTGTTAGCGACCAATTTGGGTGCTAATAGAGTACATACAATTATTTCTCATTCTCTCACCCTCTTTTGACATGAAATCTAGATCTAAAATTACTAAAGAAATTCTCCACCAAATTTAACAAATATAGAGGAAAAGGGACTTAGAAAGAAGAGAGATATAAGTAGGTACTGATATCAAATGGATTCATGGAAATTGGAGGTTATGGAAAGATCCGAATATTGGAGGAGGATATTCTAATCCAATTTAGGGCTTTACTAGATAAATAGTGAGCGGGAATTTATTTTTTAAGATATATAATATCATATATGCTCTTATTTTATTGTTTATTGCCCATATAGGTTAATAGCCATGTTTAATATGAGATAAATGTTGGAATGCATTTGATTTTGGGTGTTGATATTGAATTTGTTATGGAACATAGGTAAAAGACCATTAGGAATGAATTTGTGACCTTGGATAAGTTTGTTGGAGAAGAAGGATATGCCATAGTTGAATTAAAGGGTATTAAGTTATCGAATCCAATGAAATATGATAAGAACAATGTATATGAAAGTATGACATGGTTGGGTCTAACTATTGTAAAGATAAAATAAAAAAATTACACTGATAAACAACCATTATAATGTAGTTATAAGAAAAGATGAATAAGAAACTATAAATCGAAGAAGGCATAAATATAGTATAAATGGAGATTTACATAACACCAAGTGAAAAACTTTGGAAAACAACAAAAACCTAAAGTTTATAGCAAATCAGATGTCCTAATTTATAATTCAAATGTTTGAAATTCCTCATGGTAAAATCGGAAACATACCATTTATTTTTACAAAATTCAATGATTTGAAATTGCAATATAAACATCTAAAATCAAGGATTAGATAGCCGAAGGCTTTGACCAAATGTTTGAAGAGTTGAACGATTTATCCTTCATATATTTAGAGGTTTAAATTATGTTCAGACGTCTGAATGTGCAAGTCAGATGTTAAAATATCCGTAATGACCTTAAATTAAACATAGGCCTTGAAAGACCTATACAAATGATTGAGGCGTTTTACATCGATCGAGTGATAACATTAGAAAATTGTATGGTATATGCAATCATTTATAGAGTAGTACTCAAGTTGATTAGAGTGGTGAACATGTATGTGTAAAGGAAAAAAAGTGATGATAAGAAATGTTATTATGAATTAAGTTAGTTAATATATTTGGATATGTATTCTCAAGCACGATGTAGCGATTGGGGTAAGGGAAACGTCCATTTGATCCCTTATAATGGCTATAATCTAAATATTGGTTTTAGTAGGTCGGTTGTATATGGATAAGGATTGACATATAATTAGTTTTCATAAAGAGCGCACTATATACCAAAGTATAAAAATACGGTGTGCTATATAGTGGTGAATGCATATCGATATTGAGATAAGGTAAAGTAAGATGTAATATATGATGGCAAACGTGTATCAACGTTGAGACGTAGCTACCATGTGTGATATTGACCTGTAATTGATTACTAGTGTAATGCTATATAAGGATATGTTAAATTCAATAAACAAAGTAACGCAGAAACGGTAATAAGTTATTGCGATGTTTTAGTAGCATGATGGTATAATTGATTTAGTGACACTTTCTTACTCGTATAGGCATATGTCTGACCCCCTCTACATTTCTTTTATGTGTCTGTCTGTGGTAGGTTGACAGAATGTCAAGAGAATGCTTGATATGAGAAGGTGGCGATGAAGATACAGTGGTGTTACATTGTTTTATTTCATTTTATTTGGCTATCTGCTATCTAGGTACTTTATATCTACACTGGACCTTTTTATGGAAGTATTATTTTTAGTTTGCTATAATAACATTCATTTTTATTATCTAGTCAGATTCAAATATTTCGATTGTATATGGTTTTATATCTTATTCCTTCCATTGCGAATTCTGAAAGTTATAGGTAGCTTTGTTTACTATTTATATCATTCCACCCCAGCGATCCATTGTTTACCGCTTTTGAGATTTGAGCCCAATTAGGATGTAGAATGAGAAGATTCTGAATGGCAGGTTTTTAGTATCACAGCTTAGGATACCCGATTCATATAGGTTAAGAATGTATTGACTGAGCATACTCATATAATTTATATATAAATATATGTTGGCAAGAATAGTACATATGCATATTTACCGCTTTATCTCCATTTATATCTATTATTTTTGGGAATTCTTAACAAATCCCGTTTATAGATAGTTGAAATGGATAATAATATTAGAACTCACTTAAGAGAAGCAACCTTAGAGATTCCTAGTGCGAACGTTGCATTTTGGTTCCATAGGTGTCTATAAGTGCGAACTCAAGCTATTGCCAACATAGATGCACATGTACAACAAACACAAGGAGTAGTTCTTATGAATAACTTACCATAGACTTCCCAATGCTACGTAGAAACTTTTAGATTATGGGTGGAAAACTTGAACTGAATCCTTTATGGATACAAAAGTGTGGCTACGCACATCTAAGTAGGTATTTGAAATGATGGGATTGAATGATGCTAGTAGAAGGCGGCTTGCTTCTTGGCACTTACAAGAAGAATCTTTAAACTGGTGGGAAATAGTAAAAGATGAAATAAATAAAAAGGAGATGACCTAGGGTGAATTTAAAAGGCATTTTGACACTAAGTTTTTGTTGATGCTAAAGGAGTACAACTTGGGAAGTTCATCCATTTACAAGAAGGAGACATGACCATGGAGGAGAATATGAACAAGCTTAACGATCTTGCTAAGTTTAGATTTTATTTCATAAACACTTGACAAAGAAGGCTAAGATGTTTGCTAAGGGATTGAGACAACCACTTCAAGATTTCGATTTTTGTAACGACCCAGAATTTTTATCAATTAAAATTTGAATATGTAATTAATTTTAAATAATAATAAGTGAAATTTATTAGTCGAATAAATTTTATTTCGAATTATTGGATTTAATTGAATAATTAAATCGATAATTTAATATGTTAAATTATGGAAATAATTGAAAATAGGGTTAAATATGATTGTAAATGATTTGTAAAATTTTATTTTATCATATTGAAGTTAGAATGATATTTTAGAACTTTTAAAATCGAATTAGAAGTTTATTTGTGAAAATTGAATATTTTAATATTAAATCGACTAGTGAAAATAGTCAATTTTTGAACAGTCTCAGAATTGAACGAAACTAGTTCCATTGGATCCGTAATACTTAGTTATTACCGGATTTCAATTTTCGTGTCAATCGGAGCTATCGTTTGATCGTGGCAGCTCGAAACGCATCGAATTATTTTTAATTTTAATTTGGCGAGTTAAAATAGCCATTTTTCAAAAAGTCTCGGATTTCGACGAAACCAGTTTCATCGGATCCGTAATGTGATATTATTGTAAGGTTTCAAATTTCGTGTCAATTGGATTTACCGTTTGTCCTGTACAAATTAAAACGCCTAGAAAATCGTTTAAATCGGTTTAATTTAAATCGATCGTTTATAGCCATAACTCACACAGATATCCGAATTAGCTTCCGAAACCTGTTCCATTGTGTCCGAAACGCGGGGTAAACCCTAGAAACGCTGGTTACGGCGCGTAAATCGGAGTTCGGAATTTCCGGATGAATAGTGTTCAACGTTTTCCTATAAATAGACCAACCATTCACCATTTTTAGAAAATAAAACCCTAACCCTAATTCTATATGCACAGCCGCCACAATCAGATTCAAAGGCCAGAAACTTCCCAAATTCATTCCTTAATCTCTCCCAATCCACACGTTTTTAGAAAAACTTGTCAACATGAAAGTTGTAGATCTTGGCGAAACCTTTCAATCCATACGGTTGAGATCGTGTTTGGAGCATCAGAGGAGGAGCAGGAGGGGGCCGACGCCTGCAGTTGCGCACGCGTTTCTAAGTGCTATAGGTGGCCGAGCTTGATGCTCTACAGGCCGAAGATTGAGGGGTAGGGGGGCTTTGATTTGGCGCATCCTGATCGTCGTAGAGTTCGTCGTTGATGGCTCGAATTTGAACCCTAGTTTGAGCATTCATGGGTTATTTTGTGCGTGAGTTACTGGAGATATGCGTGAAGAAGATGGAGGGGGGGGGGGCGCGTTGGATCTGTGATGGACGGTGGATGCAGGTTGTAGGGTATTAAAATTATAATTTAAGTTGTAAATTATTATAAAAATTTGTGTAAAACTTGTAAAATCGATAACTTTTTCATACGAGGTCGAAAACGCGCGAAACCAGTTGCGTTGGAATCGTATGGACGAGCACTACGCGATGAAATTGGATTGGAGTCATTTGGAGTTAGTGAGAATTTTGGGTAAAATTAAACGTCCGTTTAATTTTATTCGAAATAAATCGCTAAAACGGAATTGAAATCAAGGTGAGAATTTCTCACTCAATCGAATCAGTTTCGATTTTATTTTAAATAGTTAGATTTAAAATATTTGAATGCATGTTTGAATGATGATTGTTATCTATTGATTGTTAAAATAGACATTATACGCCGTTAGTAAGCGGATGTTATTTATTAAAAACATATACCGCGAATATTTCATAAACAGTGAAATTGGTATTATATATAATATCAATATATATATATATTGGCATATGTATATATTGGAGTTATTGATTTCCCGCATTTTTGTTTAGCGGATGAGATCCTATTGCGCCTTTATTAAGCGGATAAAATTAAATCCCATATACCGCGATAATTTCGTACTGGAGCGAAATTGGTATTGTGCTAATGTTTGTGGATGCAGGAAAACAGGTTGGAGGGATCCAACTGGATTCCTCAACAGTATTTATTTGATTTCAGATATTTTGATATTTGATGGATTATCATATCGGTATATGATATCGTTATAGTCGTGATTGACTATTTTGGTGTGTAGCATCATTGGACTAAATTTTGGAATTTTTAAAATGATTTTTAAAGTGATTTTTGAAAATATACTATATTTTTGGAACTGATCCATTTTAAATAAATAAACGTTATAATTTTGAAGTTATAAAGATTATATTTTTCGAGAAATATAGTTAAAGGTTGATTTTTGAAAATATGAGGCTAATGATTTTATAAAATAGTTTAATCGGGATTTTTGAGATTATTATAAAGAGTTGAAATATAGGATTTATAAAATTTGATTATTTTATAAATCAAAATGGTGAAATTATAAAGGAGATTAAAGATGTTTTAAAAGAATAATATAAATTGATTTATATAAAGAGATTTATAAATTGATATTTATAAATTGAAAATATTTGAGTTATAAAACGAGTTTTTATAAGTGTTAGAACGAATTGTGAATGAAATTCATAAATGAATGAAATTTATAGAATTATAAACGGTGAAGTTATAAATGGAATTTTATAAGCAGTAGGTTTATAAAATTTATAAAGTTATTGAAAGAATAGATTTGGATAAATAATTGAATCTTATAAGTTATAAGATTTATAATTATGAAGTTCAAAGGAACGATTGTGCAAAGAAATAGATTATAAGCATTTGACTTATAATATGAACTTTTAGTTTATAATTGAGTTATAAACTGGAATAGGTTAATAAAGGAATTTACAAAAAGGAGTTGTTATAAAATAAATAGAAATTGAATTTATAAACGTTGTTTTATAAATTCACAAACGACTTATTTTGATAAGTAAATTGTTGAAACCTATTAATGGAGTTATATTCACGTTTTTGACTGTGAAAAATCCTTTGAATTAAAATGAATAAAAGGATGAAATTGTTAACGAAGTTTATTCACATTTTTGAATAGTGAATAACACGTTAAAGAAAATGTTTTGGATTTGGAGTTTTAAATTGAATTAAAACGATCTAACGATGTTTTAAAATGTGTTGACATTCGAAACCATAGATTTCAACATTCATTGTTGAAATAGACGTTTTCGAGAAAAAGAAGGAAATGGTGGACTATAACACTGTTTTTATAGTAAATGATTTCCGAAAGGAAATGTTTTGTATAGTATTGGGATTTATATATCTATTTTAATTTCGAATCCCTATACTAGTGATTTTGGGTTGTCGTAACGATGTTCTACGCAACATTCGTTTTGGCCCAAATAAATATGTTTAAGAGAATGATTTCCTTAAAGAATGAAATATATACTTAATCTCGATTTAAGTATATTGAATATTTTCTAAGTGTTGAAAATAAATAAAATTTGTGAATTACTTATGAATAAGTAAGTATGGAAATGTTTTCCAATAAAAAGTGAATACTTTGAGAATTTATCTTTTTGAAGATAAATTGAAATGAATAATTGAAATCGTATATGCATGGATATTTTGGAATATAAATTCACTAAGGAATTTATAAAAGAAAGGGAAACTTGTTTAAAAATAAATATTGATTTATTTTTGAGATATTGAAAATTATATATCTTGTAAAGATATTTTGGAAAATAAATAATTTGGAAAATTATTTGGAATCTGGTGATGTGTTCATATCAATTGATAGTTCAATAACCGACTATCAATATTTCCCTTTGAATGGGTATTTGATGTGATTTGTTTGAATGTGAATGCCACACTTATTTTTGAATAAGCGCTCACTATTCGGGTTAACCGGGAAAGGACCATGGGGTCGTATAACCCATTCCGAATATGTGATACGTCGTTATGAATTGCATTTGATGACCGGTGTTGAAGACCGAGTATTTGCGAAAGTGATAGGATGACCTATCGATTGTCTCTGCACTGGGTAGCTCCTGGTATAGAGATTTCCTTAAGTGATGGGAAATTCGATCGGGATTGTGAATACCCGGATTGCAAGGGCTTCGTGAGAAGTGCCTTCGGTTTTGTTCGAGCCCGGAACAGACTTGTATGGATTGTATGTCTGACATTACAAATTGAGATATAAAGCCGATTTCTTTCAAATATATTTCTGTTGGTGGCAGAGAATTTATTCTTTTAGCTTAACACCCTTCTCTGAGACGTACGAGCTCAGAGGTTATGTAGTTGAATGTTATCAGCGATATATTCCCAGTTTGGTAATGTGACATGCTGAGTGTTGCTGTGAAATGATCATTGTGTTGATTATTTGTGATAGGATCGTTTGTTTGATCGTCTATCTTGGTGATCATTTCTATGATCATTTGTTGACCCAAAGCATGGCTTTTGTATAAAGTATGTTTTTGTGGACGTGACTTCGTCGAGCCTCACACCCCGTGAATGGTCAAAAAAGGAAAGATGCGGCAAGGTTATGAGGGGTAGCGCCCTTTAGGGTATGTGCATTTCCTTCTAGAAAAGGGTGGTATCATGGTATGGAGCCCAGATACTTACTCATGTTGAAAACACTTTATGATTGTGTGAATTGATTACGAGCGCTCGGTGAAAGGTCCCAAAGGACCGGGGGATGGCATACTCGTGTAGTAGTTACCTAGTGATAAAGGTAACCCGGCCTTGTGTTGGTAGAGAGCTGGTTAAGTTCTTGGGACGTCCATCCAGAGGCGTTTCCATGTGGCAATGGGAAGTTCCTTGGCCTGATCATTCGTTGGAAATCCAAAGAAACAATACGATCTTGTACGGTATTAGTTGTAGAACCTATCATTCACTTATGGTGGCGCCCTACTGTTTGGATGGTAGCTATAGTAGGCATAGTTCGGAATGTCTATGTTGGCTAAGATTTATATTCTACTTTCGAAATGAATTTTTCCTACACTATACACTAGTAATAATAAAAATGTTCTTTTTAAATGCGTATCAAGCATCTTTGACTATCATAAGGAGAAATCTCCTCCGATTCTGCGTTTGCATTGTGTGTGTGTGCGGGAGGCCTTATGGTAGTCTCATTTTTAAAAGCATTGCGAATTGAATTAAAAATATTCCTCTATTTTGATTTTAAAGATAAATAAACTGTTTTGAGTTCTCACACCAGTCGCATGACTGACTCGGAGTTTATTGTTTTCCTTCCTAAACTCTGGGTGCCCACCAATTTCCACACGGGCAGTCAAGAGTTAGGTTTATCAGGATATTTTGGATATTCTGGAGTTGCTGGAGGCAAGCTGGATGGCATGGCGTATTACTAGTTTATAGTATTTCTTTTTCTGCTGCATTGTTTGTTGTTGATTATTGTTGTTGTTGTACACTCTGATGATATGATGTAATGAAATGTAATGTAATGTAATAACTGATATAGTTCTTTGTTTAAAGATTATTCATTTATCTATTATATGTTGTTCCGCTGCGATTGTGAGATTCTGATGTTGTTCTGTTGTTTTTCTGTCCCGTTCTATCCTATTTTCTATTTTCTGTTTTCTTTTCCCTCTATTATCTTTATTTCTTCTGTTCTGTTCTATCTTTTTCTATCTTCTTCTACCTCTTTCTTTTTCTTAAACCCATAACTATTCGGTTTTTCGGCAACGAAAAATCGCAAACGTTACAATTTTAGTCACATTCCTATAGGTGCTCCATCCAAAAGCTTAGTAGAGATGGCATTGCTGAAAACAACTGTAACGACCCAAAATTTTCGATCCTGAAAATTTCAGATAGTTATGAAAAAGAAGAAAGAGATAGAAGAAGAAGAACAGAATCATCAACAACTCACATTTGCAGCGGATAAAATATAATAATAAATAATATCAGTTTACAAAAGAATAGTTTTCTAAGTGCTAACACTTAGATCAAATAGTTCGATTCACTTAAATCATTTCATCCCAACTATTAATTTCACATAACGATTTATATCGGGTATTTCCCAATACCCGATCCTGGCCTCTTCGAGTCTCATGTCATCCTAACCCAAGTTATTCAAATGAAATACACAAAATTCATATCAGAGATATCAACACATTCAAAACATCCAATACCATTCAATCATCCATAAACAAAGCCTTATCACCTAAAAATCAATTCGATTGATTCAAATTGAATTTCAAACCTCAAACACATAGATTCCTTCATTTAACGTTAATTAACCCCAAATCAATTAGTTGGTCAACCCATCATTCTTCATCTTAATTTATCACCCTGGATTAATTATCTTTCGATCGCATTCAAGTAATTATCTTTAATTAACTGCACGATATTAATTATTCTTAACCAAAATCAATAAGTAATCTTAATTACTTCATGAATTAATTAACTATTTTAATTACATTAATCCTTAATTGCTTATATAATTAACTTCATAAGTCACTTATTATGGATTAATCAATCTTAATCAATCAATCTTTGATTACATCACTAATTATATTAATTATATAAATTAAGGATTTCCAATTATATTTTAATTTGTTCTAATCTAAATTAATTACTTTAATCCAACCACAATATTAATCAATCCCGATTAATCTCAACCTGTAATTAACTATCCCCTTTATTTAATAACTTAATTACTCCTTTATTTAACTATCTTAATTACTTCCTTGATTAATTTCACAAAATAATTATATTTTATTAATTACATTAAGTAATTACCTATCAATCATAAATTTATTATTCTAAATTAATTAAGCTTAATAAATTAACTTAAACCTCAATTAATTGGTTCAAACTCTTAATTTGTAATTAATCAACTCAATCATCAATTAATTGAATTAATTAATTATCCACTTAAATTACCCTACTAATTTAATGAATCACAAATCATAAGCCCTTAATAAGTTATCTTATTTAATCCTTACTTTAAATAATTACAAGTAATTAATTCTCAAGTACTTCCATTAAGTACTTTATCCTTTAAGTAATTAACTAATCTTTAATTACAAGTGATTGATCTTTAATAAACTAAATTACCTTATTTATTTAATTAATCAAATTATCTTATCATTGTCTTATTTCCCAAGCCTACATACTTATCTTTATATATATTGGAATTTAGCTTATTCTAGGAGTAATACACGCTGTAACCTATATAGAATATAACAACTAATATGATTCATAAGTTAGTAAGCACAGAGATTTAGTTTCAAATGGGTAAGTTACTCACATGCATAAAAGGAGGGAAACTGGGTTAGTTTTTACTCACTTGATACTAAGTTTGAACAGAGAACTCAACTTTTGCTTTTGACAAATATCAACCTGGATTTGTTAACTTCTTTGCCTGTTGATGTAATTGTTATTGATTTAATTACTGATTAAGTTTAATTTGTAGGCATAGTCTTTTGGAATGCTAAGTTTTTATAAACGAGCTGGAATACAAACAGGTTTCATTACAACCTGAACAACTATTAACCCGACGCAACCCTACTGTTTCCTCGAGTCCAAACCCTACTGCCCCGAGTAAAACTACCCTATACTTCGAATCACATAGATGCACGCAAAAAAATTCGAAGTTTAAAGCATTTAAAGTAAAATAAATTAAAATAAAAATTTATTAAACTACTCACCATCGATTGCGTGATATCAGTACGTCACTAAAACTGCCACGACCCTCCTCCTCCACGAGTTCGAGTCGAGCTCGTATGCCACCGATTTCAACTCGTGAACCCCACTACCACTCGACCCGCCACCACGCCTCGAGCTAGGCAAAACCACGAACGTTGCTACCCACGAGAGACTCGAGCTTGACACGCTGCTTCTCTGAGGACATGGCCGTGCTCGCCCTAGTTCGCCCCCAATTTGCGATTCGATACAAACATGGCTTCGGCCTTTACACCTGTTGCAACAAAGCCCTGCAATAATCAAGCATCCTGACTTGTTCGAGAGCGAACGACATGATTCCCCCCTTTTCGGTTGCCATATTTTGTTTATTTTTTTACTGAGGTCGATTTCGTTTTCTGTTTGTAGATTAGAGAGGGGATGAAGAATAAATATCGATTTAGGAATATGGTTTCTCGAGTATGCTTGATATTATATAATTAATTATTGAAAAAATATCTTGTGTTGTTAATAAAATATCTTGACTTGTTGACTTAAACTATATCATATTATAAAACCTTCAAAACGTCTCGTTAAACATAACGCGAAATCCCAAACCCCAAATCAAACATGCCAACTGACGTTTATAAGGTTTTACCCGCATTCCGAACACAATGGAACGTGTTTCGGAGGCTAATTTGATCGTACGCGCTAGTTACGGAAGTAAACGATCAATTTAAAATTAAATCGATTAACATAGTTCTAAGCGTTTTGAGCCGCCAGGGTCAAATGACAACTCTGATTGCTGCGGAAATTGAAATCCAATAATAACTAACTATTACGGATCCAATGGAACTGGTTTCGTCGAATTCTAAGACTGTGTCTCGGAAGGCTATTTTTAAATATCGATTTAAACGATATATTAGTAACACATTGAACCAATTACCTTTAAATTTAAATTTCAACTATTCTATTATCTTCAGTATCATCATTATAGATTTTATAAGCCTTCAAATTATTTTAAGCAGGCTTAGAATCTCAGATTCAACAATTTACCCAATTTCAATTATTAAATTCAATATTTAAACTATACAATTCAATGATTTAATTATCAAGTAAATATTGATATCTTGAATTCAAGTTAACATTAACTTTTAAATATTTTAAAATCGATTAATTATTTCAATTTAATTCGTTAAAATTTTCGGGTTGGGTATTTAAAAATCAATAACAGTTTGAACCCCGACCAGTTTAGAAAATAGCTTGTAAATTTAAAAATAAGTAAGTAGTTGAAAAATAATTATTAGTTTACAAAATAGCTATAAAATAGTTAGCTAATTGTAAAATAGTTGAGAAATAGTTAAATAGTTTTAGAAATTTTAGATAATTGCAAAATAGTTGTAAAATAGTAAATAATTTGTAACATAGTTGAAAAATAGTAATTAGTTTAGAAAACAGTTGAAAAATGATTAAATAGCTCCAAAAATAATTGTAAAACAAGTATAAAATAATTTGGCTTTAAGAGTAAAAGGTTGTATATATTTAATAGCTTAGAAAAATAAGTTTCTATTAAAACAATTTATATCGAAAATAGTCAAGTGTCAAACTGTTCACTTTCCCATCAATTCAATTTAAATTTCCATTTAAATTGACCCAATTCCAATTCAAATAACTCCAAATTCCATTGGACTCGATTAATCTCCAATTCAAGTTGAATCAATCTTGATTCCTTTCCCAATTTAAATCAAATTCTAGTTGATTTTAATCCTGTTCAATTTTAATTATAATTTCATATTATTCCAATCAATTTAAATTATTATCAATTTAATTTCAGAATCCAATTCTCAAATTCCATTTGAAATTATCTTTACTTATGTGTTTCAAGGTTCAAATAAGAGTTCAATACAACTTTATTTTAAATATTTAATTTATTATTAAATTTTACCTTCCAGTTTAAAGCCGGTTCTTAAACAAATTTAATTTTCAATTAAATTATTTAAATTTATTTTATTTATACAATACCATTCTCAATTTAAAGATTTTCATTAACAATAGGATGATATCATCCAATTTATTTTAAAACGTCCATCCATTTCCAATTTTTAAATCTCAAACCCGTTTTGAGATCACACAAATTCCCAATTCAAATCAACCATTTAACTTTCCAAGTTAAATTCCAATTTACTTAATCCAATCAACCTTACTCAATTTGAATTTCCGCTTCATATTTCAAAATTCTTTCCCTCTTATAAGTTCAAAACTTATATCACTTTGGGTTTTTACATCACACCTCAGGAAAAATCAAAACTCAACCTCTTAGAGTTTATTTCAAATTATCTTTGATATCGTGTATATCCATACATATATACATGTTTATTTCTTGGCCCTCCCAGCCATGTTTTACAATTTTAAACCATCCTTGGTTTTAAATTCAAATCGAATTTCAAACAACCCATTGTTTGTAACAAGTCCCAATTATCCAAATAATACTTATTTATTATTTTTCATTACTTTGAAACAAAATTTCCGAATCCTGGGACCAGATTTAGAATTTCATTTTCAATCCATTAAATTTTAATTTGGTTGTATTTTTGTTTCTACTTAATTTAATTCCAATTCTAGACTTCAGTTTGGTTGCATTATATTACTTCTTAATTTTAATTTCAATAATTAACAACCAAACACCTTAATATTTATTGGAAGGAAATATTGCTTTATATATCAAAATATTTTTTTATAAAATCATATAAAATCTTTATAAGCAAATAACAAGTACGCTCTCATATATATATATATATATATATATATATATATATATATATATATACTCAACTCATTCTAGAGTACTATAGACTCTATTTAATGAATAATCCCAATCAGAGTCAAGGTTCTCGCTTAACCTTTCAGCTTTGATACCAACTGTAACGACCCGAAATTTTCGATTCCCAAAATTTCAGATAGTTATGAAAAAGAAGAAAGAGATAGAAGAAGAAGAACAGAATCATCAACAACTCACATTCCCAGTGGATAAAATATAATAATAAATAATATCAGTTTACAAAAGAATACTATATCCGTCGATTACATTTAATATACGTCAGAGTTCCACATATATACAGTCACTGAATATATACAATTATCATGTCTCGGATTAACAATAATATAAATACAGCGGAAATATTCTGTACGCTCCTGCCATATAACTCGCCCCCTGAGCTCCAGTACGTACCTATCTGAAAATCTGTAATACTCGGTCTGACCCGAGCATTACACCAAAGTAACACCCGAGTCAGCCTGGAAACCAGCATGAGGAAACCCATCTAACATGGAATACAAATTATACAACTTACATAGATCTCGGGGTAACTCATTTCAATTCACAAAGCCACAATTTATTATAGTCATTACTTATTCCACACATAAGTTTTCTAAGCGCCAACACTTAGATCAAATAGTCCGATTCACTTAAATATTTCATCCCAACTATTAATTTCACATAACGATTTATAAAAATTAGAAGTGGTTTCGGTTATTTCCCAATACCCGATCCTGGCCTCTTCGAGTCTCATGTCATCCTAACCCAAGTTATTCAAATGAAATACACAACATTCATATCAGAGATATCAACACATTCAAAACATCCAATACCATTCAATCATCCATAAACAAAGCCTTATCACATAAAAATCAATTCGATTGATTCAAATTGAATTTCAAATCTCAAACACTTAGATTCCTTCATTTAACGTTAATTAACCCCAAATCAATTAGTTAGTCAACCCATCATTCTTCATCTTAATTTATCACCCTGGATTAATTATCTTTCAATCGCATTCAAGTAATTATCTTTAATTAACTGCACGATATTAATTATTCTTAACCAAAATCAATAAGTAATCTTAATTACTTCATGAATTAATTAACTATTTTAATTACATTAATCCTTAATTACTTATATTAATTAACTTCATAAGTCACTTATTATGGATTAATCAATCTTAATCAATCAATCTTTGATTACATCATTAATTATATTAATTATATAAATTAAGGATTTCCAATTATATTTTAATTCGTTCTAATCTAAATTAATTACTTTATTTCAACCACAATATTAATCATTCCCGATTAATCTCAACCTGTAATTAACTATCCCCTTTATTTAATAACTTAATTACTCCTTTATTTAACTATCTTAATTACTTCCTTGATTAATTTCACAAAATAATTATATTTTATTAATTACATTAAGTAATTATCTATCAACCATAAATTGATTATTCTAAATTGATTAAGCTTAATAAATTAACTTAAACCTCAATTAATTGGTTCAAACTCTTAATTTGTAATTAATCAACTCAAATCATCAATTAATTAGTTATCCACTTAAATTACCCTACTAATTTAATGAATCACAAATCATAAGCCCTTAATGGGTTATCTTATTTAATCCTTACTTTAAATAATTACAAGTAATTAATTCTCAAGTACTTCCATTAAGTACTTTATCCTTTAAGTAATTAACTAATCTCTAGTTACAAGTGATTGATCTTTAATAAACTAAATTACCTTATTTATTTAATTAATCAATTTATCTTATCATTGTCTTATTTCCCAAGCCTACATACTTATCTTTATATATATTGGAATTTAGCTTATTCTAGGAGTAATACACGCTGTAACCTATATAGAATATAACAACTAATATGATTCATAAGTTAGTAAGCACAGAGATTTAGTTTCAAATGGGTAAGTTACTCACATGCATAAAAGGAGGGAAACTGGGTTAGTTTTTACTCACTTGATACTAAGTTTGAACAGAGAACTCAACTTTTGCTTTTGACAAATATCAACCTGGATTTGTTAACTTCTTTGCCTGTTGATGTAATTGTTATTGATTTAATTACTGATTAAGTTTAATTTGTAGGCATAGTCTTTTGGAATGCTAAGTTTTTATAAACGAGCTGGAATACAAACAGGTTTCATTACAACCTGAACAACTATTAACCCGACGCAACCCTACTGTTTCCTCGAGTCCAAACCCTACTGCCCCGAGTAAAACTACCCTATACTTCGAATCACATAGATGCACGCAAAAAAATTCGAAGTTTAAAGCATTTAAAGTAAAATAAATTAAAATAAAAATTTATTAAACTACTCACCATCGATTGCGTGATATCAGTACGTCACTAAAACTGCCACGACCCTCCTTTTCCACGAGTTCGAGTCGAGCTCGTATGCCACCGATTTCAACTCGTGAACCCCACTACCACTCGACCCGCCACCACGCCTCGAGCTAGGCAAAACCACGAACGTTGCTACCCACGAGAGACTCGAGCTTGACACGCTGCTTCTCTGAGGACATGGCCGTGCTCGCCCTAGTTCGCCCCCAATTTGCGATTCGATACAAACATGGCTTCGGCCTTTACACCTGTTGCAACAAAGCCCTGCAATAATCAAGCATCCTGACTTGTTCGAGAGCGAACGACATGATTCCCCCCTTTTCGGTTGCCATATTTTGTTTATTTTTTTACTGAGGTCGATTTCGTTTTCTGTTTGTAGATTAGAGAGGGGATGAAGAATAAATATCGATTTAGGAATATGGTTTCTCGAGTATGCTTGATATTATATAATTAATTATTGAAAAAATATCTTGTGTTGTTAATAAAATATCTTGACTTGTTGACTTAAACTATATCATATTATAAAACCTTCAAAACGTCTCGTTAAACATAACGCGAAATCCCAAACCCCAAATCAAACATGCCAACTGACGTTTATAAGGTTTTACCCGCATTCCGAACACAATGGAACGTGTTTCGGAGGCTAATTTGATCGTACGCGCTAGTTACGGAAGTAAACGATCAATTTAAAATTAAATCGATTAACATAGTTCTAAGCGTTTTGAGCCGCCAGGGTCAAATGACAACTCTGATTGCTGCGGAAATTGAAATCCAATAATAACTAACTATTACGGATCCAATGGAACTGGTTTCGTCGAATTCTAAGACTGTGTCTCGGAAGGCTATTTTTAAATATCGATTTAAACGATATATTAGTAACACATTGAACCAATTACCTTTAAATTTAAATTTCAACTATTCTATTATCTTCAGTATCATCATTATAGATTTTATAAGCCTTCAAATTATTTTAAGCAGGCTTAGAATCTCAGATTCAACAATTTACCCAATTTCAATTATTAAATTCAATATTTAAACTATACAATTCAATGATTTAATTATCAAGTAAATATTGATATCTTGAATTCAAGTTAACATTAACTTTTAAATATTTTAAAATCGATTAATTATTTCAATTTAATTCGTTAAAATTTTCGGGTTGGGTATTTAAAAATCAATAACAGTTTGAACCCCGACCAGTTTAGAAAATAGCTTGTAAATTTAAAAATAAGTAAGTAGTTGAAAAATAATTATTAGTTTACAAAATAGCTATAAAATAGTTAGCTAATTGTAAAATAGTTGAGAAATAGTTAAATAGTTTTAGAAATTTTAGATAATTGCAAAATAGTTGTAAAATAGTAAATAATTTGTAACATAGTTGAAAAATAGTAATTAGTTTAGAAAACAGTTGAAAAATGATTAAATAGCTCCAAAAATAATTGTAAAACAAGTATAAAATAATTTGGCTTTAAGAGTAAAAGGTTGTATATATTTAATAGCTTAGAAAAATAAGTTTCTATTAAAACAATTTATATCGAAAATAGTCAAGTGTCAAACTGTTCACTTTCCCATCAATTCAATTTAAATTTCCATTTAAATTGACCCAATTCCAATTCAAATAACTCCAAATTCCATTGGACTCGATTAATCTCCAATTCAAGTTGAATCAATCTTGATTCCTTTCCCAATTTAAATCAAATTCTAGTTGATTTTAATCCTGTTCAATTTTAATTATAATTTCATATTATTCCAATCAATTTAAATTATTATCAATTTAATTTCAGAATCCAATTCTCAAATTCCATTTGAAATTATCTTTACTTATGTGTTTCAAGGTTCAAATAAGAGTTCAATACAACTTTATTTTAAATATTTAATTTATTATTAAATTTTACCTTCCAGTTTAAAGCCGATTCTTAAACAAATTTAATTTTCAATTAAATTATTTAAATTTATTTTATTTATACAATACCATTCTCAATTTAAAGATTTTCATTAACAATAGGATGATATCATCCAATTTATTTTAAAACGTCCATCCATTTCCAATTTTTAAATCTCAAACCCGTTTTGAGATCACACAAATTCCCAATTCAAATCAACCATTTAACTTTCCAAGTTAAATTCCAATTTACTTAATCCAATCAACCTTACTCAATTTGAATTTCCGCTTCATATTTCAAAATTCTTTCCCTCTTATAAGTTCAAAACTTATATCACTTTGGGTTTTTACATCACACCTCAGGAAAAATCAAAACTCAACCTCTTAGAGTTTATTTCAAATTATCTTTGATATCGTGTATATCCATACATATATACATGTTTATTTCTTGGCCCTCCCAGCCATGTTTTACAATTTTAAACCATCCTTGGTTTTAAATTCAAATCGAATTTCAAACAACCCATTGTTTGTAACAAGTCCCAATTATCCAAATAATACTTATTTATTATTTTTCATTACTTTGAAACAAAATTTCCGAATCCTGGGACCAGATTTAGAATTTCATTTTCAATCCATTAAATTTTAATTTGGTTGTATTTTTGTTTCTACTTAATTTAATTCCAATTCTAGACTTCAGTTTGGTTGCATTATATTACTTCTTAATTTTAATTTCAATAATTAACAACCAAACACCTTAATATTTATTGGAAGGAAATATTGCTTTATATATCAAAATATTTTTTTATAAAATCATATAAAATCTTTATAAGCAAATAACAAGTACGCTCTCATATATATATATATATATATATATATATATATATATATACTCAACTCATTCTAGAGTACTATAGACTCTATTTAATGAATAATCCCCATCAGAGTCAAGGTTCTCGCTTAACCTTTCAGCTTTGATACCAACTGTAACGACCCGAAATTTTCGATTCCCAAAATTTCAGATAGTTATGAAAAAGAAGAAAGAGATAGAAGAAGAAGAACAGAATCATCAACAACTCACATTCCCAGTGGATAAAATATAATAATAAATAATATCAGTTTACAAAAGAATACTATATCCGTCGATTACATTTAATATACGTCAGAGTTCCACATATATACAGTCACTGAATATATACAATTATCATGTCTCGGATTAACAATAATATAAATACAGCGGAAATATTCTGTACGCTCCTGCCATATAACTCGCCCCCTGAGCTCCAGTACGTACCTATCTGAAAATCTGTAATACTCGGTCTGACCCGAGCATTACACCAAAGTAACACCCGAGTCAGCCTGGAAACCAGCATGAGGAAACCCATCTAACATGGAATACAAATTATACAACTTACATAGATCTCGGGGTAACTCATTTCAATTCACAAAGCCACAATTTATTATAGTCATTACTTATTCCACACATAAGTTTTCTAAGCGCCAACACTTAGATCAAATAGTCCGATTCACTTAAATATTTCATCCCAACTATTAATTTCACATAACGATTTATAAAAATTAGAAGTGGTTTCGGTTATTTCCCAATACCCGATCCTGGCCTCTTCGAGTCTCATGTCATCCTAACCCAAGTTATTCAAATGAAATACACAACATTCATATCAGAGATATCAACACATTCAAAACATCCAATACCATTCAATCATCCATAAACAAAGCCTTATCACATAAAAATCAATTCGATTGATTCAAATTGAATTTCAAATCTCAAACACTTAGATTCCTTCATTTAACGTTAATTAACCCCAAATCAATTAGTTAGTCAACCCATCATTCTTCATCTTAATTTATCACCCTGGATTAATTATCTTTCAATCGCATTCAAGTAATTATCTTTAATTAACTGCACGATATTAATTATTCTTAACCAAAATCAATAAGTAATCTTAATTACTTCATGAATTAATTAACTATTTTAATTACATTAATCCTTAATTACTTATATTAATTAACTTCATAAGTCACTTATTATGGATTAATCAATCTTAATCAATCAATCTTTGATTACATCATTAATTATATTAATTATATAAATTAAGGATTTCCAATTATATTTTAATTCGTTCTAATCTAAATTAATTACTTTATTTCAACCACAATATTAATCATTCCCGATTAATCTCAACCTGTAATTAACTATCCCCTTTATTTAATAACTTAATTACTCCTTTATTTAACTATCTTAATTACTTCCTTGATTAATTTCACAAAATAATTATATTTTATTAATTACATTAAGTAATTATCTATCAACCATAAATTGATTATTCTAAATTGATTAAGCTTAATAAATTAACTTAAACCTCAATTAATTGGTTCAAACTCTTAATTTCTAATTAATCAACTCAAATCATCAATTAATTGAATTAATTAGTTATCCACTTAAATTACCCTACTAATTTAATGAATCACAAATCATAAGCCCTTAATGGGTTATCTTATTTAATCCTTACTTTAAATAATTACAAGTAATTAATTCTCAAGTACTTCCATTAAGTACTTTATCCTTTAAGTAATTAACTAATCTCTAGTTACAAGTGATTGATCTTTAATAAACTAAATTACCTTATTTATTTAATTAATCAATTTATCTTATCATTGTCTTATTTCCCAAGCCTACATACTTATCTTTATATATATTGGAATTTAGCTTATTCTAGGAGTAATACATCCTATAACCTATATACAACATAACAACTAATATGATTCATAAGTTAGTAAGCACAGAGATTTAGTTTCAAATGGGTAAGTTACTCACAGGCATAAAAGGAGGGAAACTGGGTTAGTTTTTACTCTCTTGATACTAAGTTTGAACAGAGAACTCAACTTTTGCTTTTGACAAATATCAACCTGGATTTGTTAACTTCTTTGCTTGTTGATGTAATTGTTATTGATTTAATTACTGATTAAGTTTTAGTTGTAGGCTTAGTTTTCTGGAATGCTAAGTTTTTATAAACGAGCTGGAATACAAACAGGTTTTATTACAACCTGAACAACTATTAACTCGAGGCAACCCTACTGTGCTTCGAGTCCAAACCCTACTGCCCCAAGTAAAACTACCCTATACTTCGAGTGACACAGATGCAACCCAATTTTTTTTATCCAAGTTTAAAGCTTAAAGTAAAATAAATTAAAATAAAAATTTATTAAATTACTCACCATCGATTGGGTGATATCAGTACCTCACTAAAACTGCCGCGACCCTCCTCCTCCACGAGTTCGAGTCGAGCTCGTATGCCACCCATTTCAACTCGTGAACCCCACTACCACTCGACCTACCACCATGCCTCGAGATAGGAAAAACCACGAACATTGCTACCCATAAGAGACTCGAGCTTGACACGCTGCTTCTCTGAGGACATGGCCGTGCTTGCCCTAGTTCGTCCCCAATTCGCGATTCGATACGAATATGGCTTTGGCCTTTACACCTGTTGCAACAAAGCCCTGCAATAATCGAGCATGCCGACTTGTTCGAGAGCGAAAGGCACGATTCCCCCCTTTTCGGTCGCCATATTTTGTTTATTTTTTTTACTGAGGTTGATTTCGTTTTCTGTTTGTAGATTAGAGAGGGGATGAAGAATAAATATGGGTTGGGGAATATGGCTTCTCGAGTACGCTTGATATTATATAATTAATTATTGAAAAAATATCTTGTGTTGTTAATAAAATATCTTGACTTGTTGACTTAAACTATATTATATTATAAAACCTTCAAAACATCTCGTTAAACATAACGTGAAATCCCAAACCCCAAATCAGACATGCTGACTGACGTTTATAAGGTTTTACCCGCATTCTAAACACAATGGAACGTGTTTCGGAGGCTAATTTGATCGTAGGCGCGAGTTACAGAAGTAAACGATCAATTTAAAATTAAATCGATTAAAATAGTTCTAAGCGTTTTGAGCTGCCAGGGTCAAACGACAACTCTGATTGCTACGGAAATTGAAATCCAATAATAACTAACTATTACGGATCAAATGGAACCAGTTTCGTCGAATTCTGAGACTGTCTCGGAAGGCTATTTTTAAATATCGATTTAAACGATATATTATTAATATTGAACCAGTTAGCTTTAAATTTAAATTTTAACTATTCTATTATCTTCAGTATCATCATTATAGAATTTATAAGCCTTCAAATTATTTTAAGAAGGCTTAGAATCTCAGATTCAACAATTTACCCAATTTCAATTATTAAGTTCAATATTTAAACTATACAATTCAATGATTTAATTATCAAGTAAATATTGATATCTTGAATTCAAGTTAAAATTAACTTTTAAATATTTTAAAATCGATTAATTATTTTAATTTAATTCGTTAAAATTTCCGGGTCGTCACATCAACCTTTAAAGAAGTTGATAAAGAGGAGCTAAAGAAAGAAGATGACAGCAGAAATCAGTAAGGATGCAAAGAAAGAGGAAGTAAATAGGAGCAAAGCAAGATCAAAAAGCAATGGATCATATGTAAGAAATGCCAAAAGAAAGGTCACAAAGCCAAGAACTATAGAACAAACATAGGGAATATAAATGCTACAACTGCAATCATCTTTGACACATAATGTAGCAGTGCCCATATTTTGGCAAGAGTGGATAAGTTGTACAAGCATATGCACTTAATATTGCCCTTAGTGTTGGCAGACCATTAGAAGAGGCAGACAAGGGAAAGAGGATTGTAATGAAAGATATATATTACTTCGTTCTAGTTTTCCAATTTTTATTTTATTTAATATCGAAGCATATCATACATTTCTATCTAGTACATTGGTTGATATTTTGTAGTTAGAAACTCACATTATGCACGATCCGATAGTAGTGTCGAATCTTGTTGAGGGATTGACATACTTATCTATGATGTATACTATCTTGAAATTAATTATACATGGTGTGGAATTCTTATATGATGCATATGTACTTAGTTTTTTTTAGGTATGGACTAATTTTGAGAATGAATTATGGTTTTGGATTATGATAGGAGGGTGACTCAGATAAGAAAAAGTGGAGGACATGATTTAGATGTATAAATTGAGCTCGATATCATTATAATGTTGCTTTACTTGTGTTCCTCTGGTCTTACATGACAAGTTACCTCCTGTCCCTATTTTTAGGAATTCCCATATGTATTTGTAGAGGTCATTGATTTACTAGTTAGATAATTGAATATAATTGATTTAGAAAAGGATGCTATGCAAGTTTTTATGCCACTTAGACATATGACTCTGAAATAAGGAAGAGAATTAGATAATCAAGTTTCCAAAATTTTATACAAATATTTTATCCGAAGAAGTATCTCTAGTGAATATCATTAATAATTTTCACCACTAAAGCAGACAGCACTTTGCATTTGTCGACCATTGAGAGTTGAATAAGCTAGTAAAGAAGAATCGTTATCCATTGCCTTGCATTAATGAGTTGCTTGATCAGCTAGTGGAAGTAAGGATATTCCCTCAGCTTGACTTGGCCATTGGTTTTCATTCATTGAGGGCGGTAAGTGATAGTGTTGCCGATGCTACTTTTCTTACACCAAAGGAACTATTCGAATGATTGGTTGTGCTATTTGGAGTAACCAATGCCTTCGCTTATTTTGTTAATCTAATAAAGGGAGTATTTAGGGAGCAGTTGAATAAGTTTTTAGTAGTTTTTATAGATGATATCCTTGTTTATTCGACAAACGAGGAAGAGCATAAGAAACATTTAAGGATAACACTTGATATGTTGAAGAGACATTAGCTAAAGGTTAAGTTCTCTAAATGTCATTTCTCGAGAAGAGAGGTTCACTTTCTCGGTCATGTTGTTTTCGAGCATGTCTTATATGTGGATCCAAGCAAAGTGGTAAAAGTACAAGATTAGCGTGTAGTGAAGAATATTATAGAGGTTAGAAGCTTTTTTTGTTTGGCCAGCTGTTATGTAACGACCCAGAATTTCTGTCATTTGAAATTCATATATTTAATTGATTTTAAATATTCACAAGTTAATTTTATAAGCTGAATAACCTATATTTGAAATATAGTGATTTACTTGGACAATTTAATATTAATTTAATATTTGAAATTGTGAAAATAATTGAAATTTGAATTTAATGAGAATATAAATTATTTATAAAGTTGTATTAAATTCTATTTGAATTAGAATGATGTTATAGAACTTTTAAAATTGAATTAAAAGTTTATTTATAGAAATTGAATATTTTAATATTTAATTGACATGTAAAAATAGCCATTTTTAAAACAGTCTAGGATTTCGACGAAGCTAGTTTCATTGGATCCGTAATGTTATATTATTAAAGGATTTCAAATTTCGCGTCAATTGGATTTACGGTTTGTCCGGAGAAAACTAAAACGCATAGAAATTTGTTTAAGCGAATTTTAAATTTAAATAAATCGACTCGAAAACCTATCTTCCAAATAAGATCGAATCGGCTCTTGATATATATTCCATTGTGTTCGGAATAGGGGTAAAACATTATAAACGCCAGGCGGCACGCTTCATTTCAAGTTCGAAATTTTTTTGGGTGAACAGTGTCATGAAATTTTCTATAAAAGGCCAACTTTTATTTCATTTTTCACAAACCCTAAATCATCTAGGGTTAGCCGCCACACTTTATTCCAATGGCTCGAAAATCACCAACTTCTTCCTCAATTTCTGATCGATCCATTCACAATTAACAAAAACTTCCAACTACGAAATCGTCGAGCACATCAAGATCTTCAAGTTCAACGGTGGAGATCAGGAATGGATTATCGGATTGGCGTAGATCTAATGAGAAAGGCATCGACCTTAGGTTCATTTTTCTCGGTGAATGGAGGACCGAGCTTCATGTCGTTCTCGATGATGGTATAGCTTGGCTAGGCCTTTCAATTTATGGTCTTGGACCATCGTCAATTGACAAAATGGTGGCGCAATAATTGAATGATAGTCGATGACTTTAGGTTTTCTTCCCTCGTGGTGAACGAAGCAGAGAAGAAACCAAAATCATGGCTATGATATAATCTTTCAAAGCATACGACCCAGATTATTAAAGGTGTAAAATTAAATAAAAATGTGTAAAATTTTATTATATACATTTGTATGATATTTAAAACATCATAACTTCCTCATACGAGGTCCGTTTTTGATGAAACAAGTTGCGTCGGGTACGTATTGATGAGCACTATATTTTAGATCTAGTTTGGAGTTGATTGGAGCTAGTGTAAATTTTGAATAAAATTAAACGACTCTTTAATTTTATTCGGAATAAAACACCACAACTGCTATTGGAAGCAATGTGAGTACAACTCACTCTATCTGCCTCACCGATATTTTTATATAAATGAGAATAAATTTATTATATGATGATTGATGACTGTTTGGATGATATAGGATATATTATACATATTGATCGATATTTGGATATATTCCTGTTTATTAGAGTAGACGAGACCCTATACGTTCCCGTTTATGAGCGGATGATCCTTTGTACATGCATCTGCCTCGAAGCAGACATTATACATATATTTCTAATATGTATATCTATTTCAGGTGATAGGTTGGAAGGATCCAACTGGATTCCTCACCAGCATTGATTTATTTACAGATATTGTGATATATTCGGTTATCATATGATATATGATGTTTAGGATGCTGTGATGATGTATTTAGTGATGTTGCAACATTGGGCCTATTTTTGGGAATTTCAAAATATTAAAGTGGTGATTTCGAATTAAAAAGCATTTTTTAAAATGATTTTGAAAATACATTTTTTATTGAATTTTTGAATTGTTAAGGAATTGATTTATTTTAAATAAATGAAAATTATAATTTTTAGGAAATATAATCAGAATGTCATTTTTGAAATATGAAGTTAACTATTTGGTAAAATAGTTTAAATTGGGATTTTTGAATTTATTATAAACGGTTTATATATAAGATTTATAAATGGATATTTTTAAATCAAAATATTGGGATTATATATGAGTTTTTGTAAATGATAAAATGGAGTTATAAATGATTCTTATAAGTTGATAAGATTTATAATTTAAGAAGTTATAAAAAGAACGAATTTTGGAAATAAAGAGAATTATAAGTACTTAACTTATAATTTGGATTTGTGGCATATAAATGAGATAAATGGAATTTTTAATAAAATAGATTTAGAAATAGAAGTTTTTATAAAATATAAATGTTATTGTTTTATAAATCTGAAATTAATTGAATTTGATAAGTTAATTATTGTAGTTTGTTAAAGGAATTTCATCCATGATTTTGGACAGTGGATAATCCTTTAATTAGATGTGCAATAGTAATGAATTTTGTTAGAAATTAAATCCACAATTTCGGACAATGGATTGTCTTTAATAAATGTGTAGAAATATTGGATTTGGTAAATGGACTATATGCACGATTTTGGACAATGGATAATTCTTTAATCAATATATAGAAGCAATGAATTTGGTAAATGAGATATATCCACGATTTTGGACAGTGGATTATCTTTAATAAATATGTAGAAGTACTGAATTTGGTAAACAAATTAGATTCACGATTTTGGACAGTGAATAATCCTTTAAATAAAATGAATGTTTTTGGAAGTGTTATTGTAAATGGAGTAAAATGGTTTAAAGATGTTTTAAAATGTGTTAAGTATCGAAACCATAGATTTTAACATTCATTGTTGAAATAGACATTTTCGAGAAGTAAGAAAATGATGGACTATAACACTGTTGTTATGGTAAATGATTTTCGAAAGGAGATGTTTTATATAGTATAAGGGATTTATATATTTATCTTATTTTCGAATCCCTATACTAGTGATTTTGGGTTGTCGTAACAATGTTTTACGCAACATTCGTTTTGACTTAAATGATAAATGTTTAAAAGAATGTTTTCCTTAAAGAATTAAATATATACTTAATCGTAATTTAAGTATATATAATATTTTCTAAGTGTTGAAAATAAAGAGATTTGTGAATTACTTATTATTAAATAAGTATATGGAAATGTTTTCCAGTATAGAAGTTGAAATGGTTTTGAGTATATATTTTTTTAAAGATAATTTAAGTGTATTTGGCAAATGATTTAATGAATAAAAGATTAATTAAAAGGGCCTAGTGATTGTTATGGTGCCAAATATTTGCTTGTTTTCTTGATAGTTAAATAACCGACTATCAAATTTAGCTAAATTTTAGTTCCTCGACTTGATGTGAGAACTATTTAATCGTACACTTAGTATGTAGCCTTCTGTGCTGGTTTGATTGTCGTTTGTGTTGAGGATGTTGATTCATATAGTGCGGAGTATTACTCCAATATATCGAGCTTCCTTCTTGGCCTGAAGGATAGCAAGTTGAAAGTTCAAATGTGATAAGTCTATGAGAGTTAGTTTCTATATGAGGTTGAGAAATGCTTTTGCATTGTTGGTGCAAAGAGACCGAAATCAGATTTATTCGAAAACCACTTCGGACCAACGTATATGCGACGATTTGTGCAGGTTGCTTATGATGATATTGATATTCCAGATTTTCATAGTGGGGGATTGCTTATTGATCATTTGGATTTAAAATCCTGATATACATATAGTAGCAGTGGTCTCTTCATTATGAAATATCCAATGCAAGGACTATTCGCTACTAATCTTAGTGATTTCTCGGCAGGATGTGGTAGGAAAGTACCTTCGGTTTGTCATTTTCCTGAATAATTTGTGTGGATGTTTTTCTGACATTGCATTTCTAAAGATTATGTACATTGGTTCTTAGAAACGTACATCAGTGGTGGCAGAAAAGGAAACTTCTCTTAGCTTAACACCATTCTTAAGATGTATGAGCTTAATGGTTGTATTTTTGTGGAAGACAATCAGTAGTCAACGAAAATGGCCGTGTGGCATTCAAAGGATGTGATTGTGATTTGTGAAAGGTAATCGTTACCTCAGGCCTCATCAACCGGAAATGACCAAAACAGGGTTAGATGCGGCAAGGCTAAGTGGGTCGCTCCTAAGTAGGGTATGATCATCCTCTTCTAGATATATCTTTACACGCTATGACATCGTGTATCTGATTATTGTAGTTTTTATGATAGAGGGCCCTCGATAAAGGTTGGTAATGACCGAAGGATGACATATTCGGTACCATCTAGTTATAGAGGTGGGTCGGTCTTGTGTTGGTAGAGGGCAGATGTTCTGTGCCTCGGAACATCCATCTGGAGGTGTACCCATTCGGAATGTTGTCCCTTCACCTAGTCATCTGTATGGAAATCAAAACTCCACTATGTACCTGCCATTTTATTTGTAGAGCCTAGTATGCTGGAATTTAATAATGGTAACAATTTCGGCTATTTTGAATATTATTTGTATACTAGACACTAGGATATTATAAGAGGATTTGATATAAAATGTTTTAGTTATTGTATGGCAAAAACATGTCCATGTTTATGTGTGGGCGTGTCTTATAAGACACTTTTGTTTTGATAAAGGAAAAGTTTGGTAATTTAATAAATTTAGTTGAGTGTGTTTCTCACACTGGTTTACCGGACTGATCCGGGCGTTCTTCCCTTTCAATGCTCAGGTCAGACTGAGTATATATACAGGTTCAGATTTGGTGCTTTAGTATCTTCAGCGGGAGAGCTAGAGATCTTCATTCATATACATGTATCGGTTTTGTTTGATTATGTTCAGTATGATAGGGGCTTCTCGCTTCTTGTTAGGTAGAAAATGGATGACTCTTACCCCTACATGTCCCTAGTGTGAGAGGGTTGGTTGTAGTCGAGAGGCTGACCGTAAAAGAAAAACGTGAGGTATCAGTGTGAGCTACGGTGGAGTTAACCACTGCCTGTAGACCGTCACATTTGGTATCAGAGCTTAGATTTTGTATATCCCTAAGCGTTGATGTGTACTTAGTATAGATAAGGACAGTAGCACCCTACATTGAGTTTGAGTTTATCATATACATGAGCATGTATTTGTTAGTGAATATAAAATGTTTTATATTGTGTTTACTTGTCCATTGAGTTGTTTGTGAATTTTGGTCGTGGGGGTGCTATGTTATCGATAGGGATTTCCAAACACTTAAACGAGGCAAGTCGACATAGTATTATTTTTAAATAGGGTAAATGAAATAATTTTACCTCGATTATATTTTGTATATAAATGATTAATTTTTCAGGAATTATTAAAGTGTATATAAATTGATTAGTTGGTTGTTTAAGAATGTAAGTATATACAAGTTAACAAAAGCTGTTTGAATAATCTAAATAAGGACAGTAATGGTAAAAGAATAAATTATATAAGCAAATAAATTATAAGTACGGAATTATAATTAATAGGATTTACAATTGTGAAATAATCTTATATATAAGAAGTGAAACTGTATGAATATATTTATAAATATGAGTTATAAATAAACATGAATTTAAACCAATTATTTGAAAATTTGAATCCTATTGATTTTGACACTTATTTTTCAAAGTTAAAGATATTATATTATTATAAATTAAATAAGATAAATGAATTTGGAACGATCTTATGTAAGTAAAGTGACATAGTGAAAGTATAAGCCAGATTTATAAATGTGATTTATGAAAAAAAGGAATTTTTATAAGAATATATAAAGCACTG
This sequence comes from Allium cepa, assembly GCA_030765085.1. Classification (NCBI taxonomy): domain Eukaryota; kingdom Viridiplantae; phylum Streptophyta; class Magnoliopsida; order Asparagales; family Amaryllidaceae; genus Allium; species Allium cepa. The sequence goes on along the minus strand of CM060941.1, from coordinate 949,943,437 downwards.
AATTCACTACGATTGCTGGGAAATAATAAGGGTGATGACTGCAGCATCATCAGTATCATTTTTGAGTTTCTATGTGATGAATTCGCTACCAATAGTAAATTGAAAATTTAAGTTTTATTGTGATAAACAAATTTGAATTTAAAATTCAAGTTGAAACTGATAAATATAAGTGAAATAAGTTTTGGATTTATAATATGAAATAGAAGAAATTTTAACTTTGGTAAAGTTGAAATAAATTTGAGTTAGCATAATAAATATATAATTTGAAGTTTAACTAAAGGAAAGTTAAATAAAGTAGATTAGATTTTAACTAGATTATATAAGTTACTGAAATGGAGATTATACTTAAAATATAAGTGATTATATAATATGAATTTGGAAGTTCAAGTATATAAGTTGTATAACTTATAAAGTGAGAAAATGTAAGTAAAAGAAAATATTAAATGGTTAAACAATATTGTTAAGTAAAACAAAATCTGAATTTGAATAGTGATATGAAATTTGACTTAAGTAAAAGCTAAATAAAATAGAATTTGAAATAAATCGGACGTTAACTTAAGTTGTATAGTGGAAGTAAATATAAATGAAGATGAAATGAAATGTAACTTAAGTAATGTTGAATCAAGTTGATTCTGATAAATAAAATGAATAAGCAAAGTAAAGTTGAATAATAAGAAGTTAATGAACCGAAGTAGTTAAATGAATATGAACTTGAGTTATATAAGAAAATTTAACTTTAGTGGTAAAATGAATTAGCATTAAAAATGTTGTTGTTAAGAAGTTGCGAATTAATAATAATATGGAAAGTGTTGTATAAAAATGTGAATTTATCAAATACTAGAATTCAATCCGAATTGAATATTAAACTAGTTGGAATTAAAGTATTAAACCAAATTGAATGTAAGCAAAGTAAATTAAATAAATTTGGTTATGTTGGATGTGCATTGGTTGTTAGATGGATGTTAGTCGATTGTATAGAGATACATATGAAGTTGAATTAATGATATTAAAAGTTAAATAATTGAATTCAAATTGGAAGTAAGTAAATTTAAATAGAATTGAATTTGATTTAATGTGAAAGTAAACTAAGTTGAATATGAATTAGTGAATGTAAACTAATTGAATAAATGAATGTTAGTAAAATCCAATGTTAATGAATCAAATGTGATCTAAATTGAAAATTAGTTCAGCGAATATCAATAAGTAATGAATGTATATTGATTTGGTTATGGATTGATTGGGTAGAGATTGATTTGTTGGATGTTTATTGGATGATAGTTATTTGATGGTTGGATTTGTTGCTTCTCGTTGCATTTGCTATATTGGCATATATAGTTGTTGTATTGGTATATGTTGTATATTGATATTACTTTCCATATACATGTTTCTCATTTGTTTGTTGAGTGTTTAGTATGTGTGTATGACGCATGCTTTGCATTTGGAGCTCACTTTCATGCTATATAAGCCTTATATGCTCGCCAATAATATATAAGGTACATATCTCGGATTACATATCGTACTTTTACAGTTTTTTTCCTACAGGATGCCTCATCCTCGAAGATGAGATGTATATTTATGATATACATATGCTGTGATCCTACTACGAGTGAACTACGCAAAGGAGATGGTGGCAACTTTTTCTGAAAATTTAAAGAGTTAGAATTTTTTTGAGAATTTTAGGAAAGTTAGAAAATTTTCGATAAATAAAATTTTGATTTGGTGTTAAAAATTGAAACGAGATGAGCTAGTTTTGAAAAGATAACTAAGTAGATTTGAAAACATAGAAAAGTTTTTGTAAGAAGTTTAACTAATGGATTTTGGACAAAGTTAAAGGTTTAAATGAATTTGAAATTTAAATTGAAGGAATAATTTTGAAAAGATAATGGATTTTGTCACTTTTTCTTACTTGGTAATTTTAAGAACGAAATTCTTTTAAGTAGGGGAGAAGGTAACGACCTAGAATTTCGGTCATTTGAAATTCGTTTATTTAATTGATTTTAAATATTCACAAGTTAATTTTATAAGTTGAATAACCTATATTTGAAATATAATGATTTAATTGGATAATTAAATTGTTAATTTAATATTTGAAATTGTGAAAATAATTGGAATTTGAATTTAATGAGAATATAAATGATTTATAAAGTTGTAATAAATTCTATTTGAATTAGAATGATGTTATAGAACTTTTAAAATTGAATTATAAGTTAGTTTGTAGAAATTGAATATTTTAATATTTAACTAACGCGTAAAAATAGCCATTTTACAAACAGTCTTGGATTTCGGCGAAACTAGTTTCATTAGATCCGTAATGTTATATTATTGTATGATTTCAAATTTTGTGTCAATTGGATTTACGGTTTGTCCGGGGCAAGGTAAAACGCGTAGAAATTTGTTTAAGCAAATTTTAAATATAAATAAATCGATTCGAAAACCTATTCTCCAAATGCGATCGAATTGGCTCTCGATATATATTCCATTGTGTTCGGAATAGAGGTAAAACATTATAAACGCCAAGCGGCACGCTTCGTTTCGAGTTTGAAAAAAAATTCGAGTGAATAGCGTCGCGAAATTCTCTATAAAATGGCCAACTTTTATTTCATTTTTCATAAACCCTTAACCGTCTAGGGTTAGTCGCCACCCTCTATTCCAATGGATAGAAAATCACCAACTTCTTCCTCGATTTCTGGTCGATCCGTTGACAATTAACAAGAACTTCCAACTGCAAAAACATTGAGCACATCAAGATCTTCAAGTTTAACGGTGGAGATCAAGAATGGATTAGAAGATTGGCATAGATCTAACGAGAAAGGCACCGACTTTGGGTTCGTTTTTCTAGGCGAATGGAGGACCGAACTTCACGCCATTCTCAGTGGTGGTAGAGCTTGGCTAGGCCTTTCGATTTATGATCTTGGATCATCGTCAAGTGACGAGATGGTGGTGCGATAATTGAATGATAGCGGCGGCTTTAGGTTTTCTTCCCACATGATGAATGAAGCAGAGAAGAAACAAAAATCGCAGCTACTATCTAATCTTTCAAAACGTACGGCCCAAATTATTAAAGGTTTAAAATTAATTGTAAATGTGTAAAATTTTATTATATACATTCGTGTGATATTTAAAACATCATAACTTCTTCATACGAGGTCCGTTTTTGACGAAACAAGTTGCGTCGGGTCCGTATTGACGAGCACTACATTTTAGAGCTAGTTTGGAGTTGAATGGAGCTTGTGTAAATTTTGGATAAAACTAAGCTGCTGTTTAATTTTATTCCGAACAAACAACTGCAACTGCTTTTGGAAGCAATGTGAGTATATCTCACTCTTTCCGTCTCACTGATATTTTTGTATAAGTGAGAATAAATTTATTCTGTGATGATTTATGATTATTTGGATGATGTAGGATATATTGTCTATATATTGATTGGTATTTGGATATATTCCTGCCTATTGGAGCAGATAAGACCCTATACGTTCCCATGTATGAGCGGATGACCCTTTATACGTGCGTCTACCTCGAAGCAGACATTGTACATATATTTATAATATTTATATTTGTTGCAGATGATAGTTTGGAGGGATCCGATTGGATTCCTCACCAGTATTGATTTATTTACAGATATTGTGATATATTCTATTATCATATGATATATGATGTTTTGGATGCCGTGATTGATGTATTTAGTGCTGTTGCAGCATTGGGCCTACTTTTGGGAATTTAAAAATATTAAAGTGGTGATTTCAAATTAAAAAGGATTTTTTAAAGTGATTTTGAAAATATAAATTTTATTGAATTTTTGAATTGTTAAGGAATTGATTTATTTAAATAAATGAAAATTATGATTTTATGTTATGAAAATTATGATTTTTGGAAAATATAATGAGAATGTGATTTTTGAAATATGAAATTGACTATTTTGTAAAATTGTTTAAATTGGGATTTTTGAATTTATTATAAATGGTTTATATATAAAATTTATAAATGGATATTTCATAAATCAAAATATTACGATTATAAAGGAGTTTTTGTAAATGATAACATGGAGTTATAAATGAATCTAATTGAAAGTCTAATGTATGGTGGATTGATTATACAAATGACAAGTATATGACTAAACTAAACTATAGTGTAACAATAATATAGTATGTAATTATGAACAATCACACCATGGATTTTATACTGGTTCGGACCTCCTGTCCTAGTTCCAATCCCGAAGCTCCACTTTGGAATTTCCTTCCACCAAATATCCCTCACTTCACCTGGAGGAACAGGTTTACAATATCAGAGTTTCTTTATCAATAGTGTGTTCTCTATAACACAGATTTTGACTATATTGTACAATTGAACTTCCTATAACTCTTGAATGATTGAATACAATATTGTTTGAGAGAATATGGAAGTGTATGATTTTCGATATGCAGATTGGTTAGCAAGTGGATGATTAGAGAAAGAGATGATCAAGATAGAAGAATGAATTAGATAAGTAAGAAGTAAGTGAGTAAGTAAGTGCTTTGATACATCTTGAATCTTGTTTATATAGTTGTAGAGAGTTGCTTCTAGTAGTCACATCTCTTCCCTTTCAATCTAGAGTCGTCACTTTTCACTGGTGAAGAGTTGCGGAGGAGAGATGGAGTTGTGTCTCTTTGGAGATGACAGTTGTAATTTGAAATATTTGCCCCGAGCCTAGTTTCAGACATCTGAATGGTGTTCTCAGACGTCTGAGACTCTATTATTATTTTATTTATTTTCTACATTCATCCGTCTGAAGTTCTGCATTTAGACGTCTGAACATGTTAATTTAAGTTCTCCTGGATTTATTCTTGATTGCATCTCTCTTCGATCTTCGTGTAACTTTGTAGATGAGTCTCTTTTAGTGCTTTAGTCTTCATCTTGTCACAGTAGCGGCTTGTCTTACTTTGAGTTGTATTTGCATAGTTGTATAATGTATATGATTTCCATTGTATAGTTGTCATTGTCAAAATCGTAAAAAAGGGTTCTAACATTCTCCCCTTATATAATGCACTTAGATAATAATCATAGGCGGATTCTCCCCCTAAATGTAATCCCACCTATAGGTGTGCATATCTATTTTTCTTCCCCTTTGTCATTATAAAATATAATTGAAGAAGTATAACCATAACGCAAAGCCAAGTATGATATACAGACATAAATACAACAGTAACAAAAATTATGATTACATCTTGAAGCATACCAAAATATTAATAGTGTCTTACTAGAATTATGAGAAGGTAGTGGAATACAACAAAATATTTTGAATGAAGTCAAGATAGTTCATCATGAGAGGAGTCCAATTTTCCTTTGTCCTTATTGTCGGTCTTTGGCAATGTACGAGGAGATGGAGAAGGTGTAGATCGACCAAAAGAAGGTTGTCGAGCTTGTTGAAGTGCTTGATTAAGTCTGGAAATGACTGAAGCAATAGAGTCTTCAACTTTGGAAAGCCTTGTGCACAATGTGTGATCAAGTCTTGCTATTTGTTTACCAAGGAGAATTTGATTTCTAGATAGGAGCACTTGGTTTTTTAGGGTTAAGTGAGCAATACTTTTATTAGCATTAGGCTGAGCTCATGCTTCCAAAATCTCCATATAAGAGTGATATTCAAATGAGGAAGGAGGAGGTGTAGATGGTTGCCTTGGTAGTTCTGTACTATCTTCTTCTTCTTGTTGTTGTTGTTGTGGAGAAGGAGGAGGTTGATCTTGTGCATTTCTCCATTCTAGAAAAGTCATATAAGATGGTGGTTCCTCCGACAAATGCATAAGGTTGAAAAATTTGTTCCACTATATTTTATATGTAACTCCTCAAAAGTAGAAATGTATGATGGGATGTTTAGTGCTTTGAGGATTCGCACAATATAAGCTGGGTAAATGATAGTCTGGCGAGATCTATTCAAAAAACCTTTTAGTTCGTCGATGATGAACCGAGCCCAAATGATCTAAGTGCGATTAAATAGTGCGTATAATGCTTTGTGTTCAAGATCAGTTATTTGTTCATGGCTACCTAATCGAGGGATAACTGTATTTATAAGCATTCGTTTAAGGAGCCTAGCACGTGGCCTTAGGAATTTGGATGAAAAATGAGGCATTCGATTTTTCCATAATTGATGAGTGATAGTATCACGGGGTTTGAATCGCATGTCCTCCATTTCAGATAAATTATTAAGCATATAAGAGCATTCTAAGAATCGTCCAGTCATAGTGGGGGTTTACTTGATTGTTGTTCCATAGACGCTCGTCCATAACCAATCTTCATCATTCTCAGTAGTCCATACTTATCGACTATCCTGATTAGCGTTAAATAGATATATAGCTAATTGAATGGTAGAAACATCGTTAGCATTAAAAGAAATAAGAGTTTGCAATTCACCTTGCTCATATATGTCATCCATATCATAAGAAGGAAATTTGATTAGGCTATAGAAGGGTCGAGATGCATCTTCTTAATGTTCGAATTGTCAAAGCATTGTCTATTTATTGGATTTTGAAACAACCAAGTGTTGATTTGAGTATCAGTTACCATCAGTGATTGAGAGGAAGATTCTTCTCCATGCTTCCTTTTCTTCACTCCTATCTTTTTAGTTCGTGGTGGCATTAATTAGGTGAGAAATTCGATTATTAGATTTTGATAATGATAAATTTCAATTTGGAAATGAGTTGAAATAGGAAAAGGGAATTGATCAAATAAATATAGGGTTTCTTAAAAAATTGTCGTTTCCAGTTCCAGACGTCTGAAATAGTGGATCAGATGTCTGAAGATGCTTAATTTAGAAACAGAGAGTAGAATCAGACGTTTGGAAATAGAATTCAGACATTTGGAAAATTCAAATATGAGGTGGAGAGTAATTTTAGACATTTGGAAAAGAGTTCAGACGTCTGGGAAATTTATAGTTGTTCCAGATTCCTATTTCAAATGTCTGGAATCTTTTTCAGACGTTTGAAATACTCCAGATTAGTTTTTTTGTTGATAATTTGAAAAATTTATTTAATGAATGGAATATAGTACACACAAATATATATATATATATATATATATATATATATATATGTTTAAAAACGTCATAGTTTATTTTCCTTGGTTCCATTCCTAACGATCCCATGAATTTGGTTCGTATGTGGGATCACCATAGTTGATTGGGGGACCAGGAAGGATGTTTGGGTGACAATATTGACGGTTCGTCCCTAGGAGTTTCTACAAAGCGTGGAGACTTTTTATGTAAACATTTCTTTGTTAGAGAATGACCGCATATATATAGAGCTTTTTCTAGAAAATTCAAATGTTCGATTGTTCCTTGTTGTGTATAGTTCATTTCCTTTTGAACACCCATCACTGTGATTTATAATGTGATATTTCATCAACTTTTCATGAATTATAAGCGGTTTTTCTTGTTTGGCTTTCTTAAGTAGTGGTGATAGTCCCCATTGATTTTTTAAGACGTTAGAAGAAGGTAGGGAACGAGGAGGTGATGGAGTTCGAAGTAAAGGAGTGGATACGTTTGAGGATGGCGATCCATAATTATATGAAGTTATTTCTTGAGATGACATTTTGATTTTTATATTTGATATATTTTTAAAGAGAAATTTCTGAAAGTTAGATTTATAACAATCCAAATATAAAAATAGGTAGTATTTTTATGGTCCAAAATTATTATCTAAACTTTTTAAAGGTTTTTAATCAGCTAAAAAACTTGTGGATATAAGAAATTTTTCTTAGTTTAAAAGTTCATTAAGTGAACAAATGCCTAAGTATCGTTGTAATTTTACAAAAGTTTGTTCGTTTAATGGTTTTGTAAAGATATCGGCCATTTGATTTTCAATGTTAACATATTCTAAAGTTATAGTTCCTTTTTCGACATTATCTCTTAAGGAATGATGTCTTATATCTATATGTTTAGTTCGAAAATGATTTACCGGATTTGTAGATAGATTGATTGCGCTAGTGTTATCATAATAAATCGAGGATTTTTCAATTATTTTTCCAAAATCTTTTAAGTTTTGTTGCATGTAAATTACTTATGCACATGCTAATGCCGCCGAAATATATTCGGCTTCGCAAGTGGATAAAGAAACACAATTTTGTTTTTTACTAAACCATGAGACGAGAGATTGTCCAATGAAATGACACGTTCCACTAGTACTTTTTTTATCCGTTTTGCATCCTCCAAAATCCGCATCGCTATATGATACAAGTTCAAAGGATGATCCCTTTGGGTAGAATAGTCCATAATTTTTTTGTGTTACATAAATGTCTCAAAATACGTTTAACGGCTCTTTGATGAGATTCTTTTAGTTTTGCTTGAAAACGTGCGTAGAGTCAAACACTCATCATTATATCAGGTCGGCTTGCGTTTAAATATAATAACGAACCAATCATACTGCTATATAATTTTTCTTCAAAATCTTTCCTGTTTTCATCTTTATCAAGATGAACCGTAGTACTAATAGGAGTAGGTTTACTAGATGTTTTATCCATACTCAAACTTTTTAATAGTTCACTGTAATATTTTTCTTAATGTATGATGATACCATTTTCTAGTTGTTTTATTTGTAATCCTAAAAAGAAATTTAATTCGCCCATGTGTGACATTTAAAATTCATTTTTCATTATATAAGAGAATTGTACACATAATTTTCATTAGTTGATCCAAATATGATATCATCGACATAAATTTGAATAACTAAAATATCATTATTTTCTTTTTTAATAAATAAAGTCGAGTCAGTTTTACCAATTTGAAATCTTGTTGAGACTAAATGAGTTTTAAGCCTATCGTACCATGCTCTAGGAGCTTGTTTTAACCCATATAATGCTTTATTTAATTTAAAAACACGATTTCGATAATTTTAATGTTGAAATAATGGTGGTTGTTTAACATAAACGTTTTCTTTGATAAATCCATTCAAAAATGCACTTTTGGCGTCCATTTGATATAATTTAAAATTGTTATGACAAGCAAAAGCGAGTAGAGTTCGTATAGCTTTTGATCTAGCTATAGGTGCAAAAGTTTCATCATAATCGATTCCTTCTTCTTGATTATACCCCTGTGCTACTAAACGTGCTTTATTTCGAATAATATTTTTGGTTTCATTGGCTTTATTTTTAAATACCCATTTAGTTCCAATGACCGATTGCTGTTCTGGTCTTGGTACGAGTTCTCAAACATTAATTCGTTCGAACTGATTTAATTCTTCTTGCATAGCTAAAATCCAAAAGTCATCTTTAGAAGCTTCTTTATAGTTCTTTGGTTCAAAAATTGAAACGAATGCAACATGACTTATTTTAATAAGTTGATTTCGAGTTACTCTAGAATTTAAATCACCAATGATGTTATCTATAGGATGATTCTTTAAAATCCTAGGAGGTGAAACTATATTATTTTTATCAATAGCTTCATCATTATTATGAGGTGTGTTAGAGGAATCATTTGGATGTATTTCTTCTTCGTAAGTAATGTGTGTAGTTATAAAATTTTCATCAAAAGAAACATGTAAACTTTCTTCTATAATACTCATTCTTTTGATATAAATTCTTTACGCTTAGCTACGATCCGAATAACCAACAAATATTCCTTCATCGGCCTTAGGATCAAACTTTCCTAGATTGTCTTTAGTATTTAATATGAAACATTTTGATCCAAATATTCTAAAATATGATACTTTAGGTTTTTTTTACCAAAAAATACTTCATAACAAATGTTTTTTGTCATTGGTCGTAGTGTTACTCTATTCAAAACATAACGAGCCGTGACAATAGCTTCAGCCCAAAAATGTTTTGGTAGATTACTACTGTTTAGTATTGTTCTTGCACATTCTTGTAAGGTTCTATTTTTCCGTTCAACTACACCGTTCTGTTGTGGTGTACGTGGTATTGAAAAATTATGATTAATTCCCTTTTTATTGCAAAAGTTTGTAAAAAGTTCATTTTCGTATTCTCCTCCATGATCATTGTGAATATTTTTAATTTTCAAATTCATTTGATGTTTAATTCCTTTTGGAAAAATTTTAAATACACCAAAAGTGTCAGTTTTATGTTTCAAAAACAAAGTCCATGTATATCGTGAAAAGTAATCAATAATTACAAAATCAAACTTGTTTTGATTTATTGATAGTACTCGAGTAGGACCGAATAAATCTAAATGCAATAATTCTAATGGTTGTTTTGTTGAAATATTATTTTTAGATTTAAAAGAACTCCTTTTTAATTTTCCAATTTGACATGCATCACATAAATTATCTATTTTATCATTTATTTTAGGTAAACCTCTAACTAGCTTATGTTTTGATAATTTATATATATATATATATATATATATATATATATATATGAAATTCATCTGACAAAATCGTTTATGCCATAGCCATGGATCATCAAGTTTAACGGTCAAGCATAAATCCGAATTTTTTTTATATTCATATTCAAAATATATATTTTTATTTCAAAATCCTTTAAATAATAAATTTTTGTTATTATCAAATATATTGCATCGAATTTCTCAAAATTTATTTGAAAACCTTTATCACATAGTTGACTAATGCAAAGTAAATTATGTTTTAAATTTTCTACTAATAAAACATTTGAAATAATAGGAGAGTTAGAAATACCGATGTTTATGACTTCTCCAATTCCGATGACATATCCTTTTGAGTTGTCTCCAAAGGTTATGATGCCTCCATCAATATATTTTATATTTCAGAGCATCTTGGCATTCTTGGTCATGTGTTTTGAGCAGCCACTATCGAGTATCCATTTCTCCTTGTGATTATTTTTGGGTACCTACAAAATACAAAATTTTCAATTGGTACCCACTTCTTTTATTAGGGTCCTAAATGTTAGAAGCGTAGCCATATCCAAGTGGGTTTGGATCCTTTAAAAACATTATTATTGTTAAATACTACACTCGATAGAAAACTATCAATATGTTTTTGTCTAATTAACTAATTATTAGATTTTGGTATCCAAATTTTTATACTTTTAGATTTTACCTTTTTACTTGACTTTGGTTTTTTTTTAAAACTTTGATACAATATACTTTGCTTTATAGTATTATCTTTTTTTTTTGTGAATTCTATTCAAATCCTAATACATTTCGATTACCGGAAGGTTTCAAAATTTTAATTTAATTATCAAGATCTTGTTTTCCTTTGTTAAACTTTGAAACATTGTTAGTAATTTTTTATAGTTTATCCTTTAATTCACAAATTTCAGTTTTTTAAATTTCTATACTACTTTTTAGTTCAATATTCTCCTTAATGAAATTATCATTCTCAAGTTTTAACCTATCTATTTCGCTAGGTTGTGTATCATATTCGATAGACTTTTTACATTTTTCTTGTGAAATCTCTAATTCTTCTTCAAAAATAACCTTTTCATCCTTTAATAATTCAATTTCTAGTTCTAATCGACTTATTTTGGCTAGCTGTTCTTTATTCAATTTTTTGATTTGTCTAAACTTGTCATCAAGTTCAATTCTTAACTCTAATAATTCATTATAGCTAAGTTCAGGACATACCTCATCAGTGTTAGCCATAAAACATACATTAGCTTGTTCCCCATCGCTATCACTATCACTCTCGGAAGATGATGAATCAGAATCATCCCAAGTGACTTTAAAAGCTCTTTTCTTCTTAAATTTATCAAATTTGTTCTTTTTCTCATTGTTGCGTTTAGGGCAATCCTTCTTCATATGTCCGTATTGATCACATTCTTAGCACTTGATTTGAGATAGATTTGTTGTATTGGACTTTCCTTCTTTTTGGATTTTGGTCATCTTTCTAAATTTATTGAATCTATTATAATTCTTGGCAATGAAGACCGTCTCTTCTTCATCCAAATCCGAGTCATCATTCTTTGCTTGAAATGCTATGTTCTTCTTTTCAACATTTTGTTTTCTTGCCCATAAGTTAGCTTCATATGACATTAAATTTCCTATCAACTCTTCAACCTTGAGAGTAGAAAGATCATTAGCTTCTTCACTAGCTAATACCTTCCTTTCCCAATCGGATGTTAAAGATTGAGTATTCGTGAAACTAAATAAAAATTAGTAAACTTAACTCCTAATGCCATAAGATCATGTTGAATAGTTTGAAATCTAGAATACATATCAACAATAGTTTCATTTTGCTTCATTTTGAATGAGGATAATTTTTTTTGAAAGATTGAAATCTTAGTTTGTTTAACCTTTTTTGCACCCTCATCTGTAATTTGTAAGGTGCGCCAAATGTCAAATGCAGTTGTGCATAACATGACAAGTGAAAATTCATTTTTATCTAGAAAGCAAAATAAAACGTTCATAGCTTTAACATTGTTTGATGCTAAGGTCTTTTGTGCATCGGTCCATGTGTTCATCGCAATGTCAGGTGCTTCATATTTATTTTGTGTAGTAAACCATATTTCTAGAACATTGGCTTTCATAAAAATACGCATACCAGTTGACCAATATACATAGTTTGAGCCATTGAATAGTGGGGGACGTGCGGTAGACTGACCTTCTTGAAAGATACTTGCCATATTTGTGATTCAAAGATTTGTTACGGTACTTATGATCAAACCTTGCTCTGATACCAATTGAAAGTCTAATGTATGGTGGATCGATTATACAAATGACAAGTATATGACTAAACTAAACTATAGTGTACCAATAATAAAGTATGTAAATATGAATAATCACACCAGGGATTTTATACGGGTTCGGACCTCCCGTCCTACGTCCTGTCCTGTAGCTCCTCTTCGGGATTTCCTTTCACCAAATAACCCTCACTTCACCCGAAGGAACATATTTACAATAGCAGAGTTTCTTGTCAATAGTGTGTTCTCTATTACAAAGATTTTGACTATATCGTACAATTGAACTTCCTATAACTCTTGAACGATTGAATACAATATTGTTTGAGAGAATATGGAAGCGTATGATTTTAGATTTGTAGATTGGTTATCAAGTGGATGATTAGAACAAGAGATGATCAAGATAGAAGAATGAATTAGATAAGTAAGAAGTAAGCGAGTAAGTAAGTATTTTGATTCATCTTGATTCTTGTTTATATAGTTGTAGAGAGTTGCTTCTAGTAGTCACATCTCTTCCCTTTTAGTCTAGAGTCGTCACTGTTCACTGGTGAAGAGTCGCGGAGGAGAGATGGAGTTGTGTCTCTTCGAAGATGACAGTTGTAATTTGCAATATTTTCCCCGAGCCCAGTTTCAGAGTCTGAATGGTGTTCTCAGACGTCTGAGACTCTATTATTATTTTTATCCATTTTCTACGTTCAAACGTCTAACGTTCTACATTCAGACGTCTGAATCTGTTAATTGAAGTTCTCTTGGGTTTATTCTTGATTGCATCTCTCTTCGATCTTCGTGTAACTTTGTAGGTGAGTCTCTTTTAGTGCTTTAGTCTTCATCTTGTCACAGCAGCGATTTGTCTTGAGTTGTATCTGCATAGTTGTACAATGTATATGATTTCCATTGTATAGTTGTCATTGTCGAAATCGTAAACTAAGGGTTCTAACACCTCCACCTTCCTCGTTTGCATATCACTTTTATATGGAGATTTTGAAAGCACGAACTCAGCCTAATGCTAATGAAAGTATTGCTCACTTAACCCTACAAAACCAAGTGCTCCTATCTAGAAATCAAATTCTCCTTGGTAAACAAATAGCAAGACTTGTTCACACATTGTCCATAAGGCTTTCCAAAGTTGAAGACTCTATTGCTTTAGTCATTTCCAAGCTTGATCAAGCACTTCAACAAGCTCGACAACCTTCTTCTGACCGGTCTACACCTTCTCCATCTCCTCATACATCGCCAAAGACAAGCATTAAGGACAAAGGAAAATTGGACTCCTCTCATGATGAATTATCTTGACTTCATTCAAAATATTATGTTGTACTCCACTACCTTCTCATAATCCTGGTAAGACAATATCAATATTTTGTTATGCTTCAAGATGTAATCATAATTTTTGTTACTGTTGTATTTATGTCTGTATATCATACTTGGCTTTGCATTACGGTTATACTTCTTCAATTATTTTTGATAATGACAAAGGGGGAGAAAAAAAGATATGCACACCTATAGGGGGAGATTACATTTAGGAGGTGAATCCGTCTGTAATTATTATCTATGTACATTGTATAGTTATCATCATCAAAAAGGGGAAGAATGTTAGAACCTTAGTTTACGATTTTGACAATGACAACTATACAATGGAAATCATATACATTATACAACTATGCAGATACAACTCAAAGCAAGACAAATCGTTGTTCTGACAAGATGAAGACTAAAGCACTAAAAGAGACTCATCTACAAAGTTACACAAAGATCGAAGAGAGATGCAATCAAGAATAAACCCTGGAGAACTTCAATTAACAGGTTCAGACATCTGAATGTAGAACTTCAGACATCTAAATGTAGAAAATGAATAAAAATAATAATAGAGTCTCAAATGTCTGAGAACACCATTCAGACGTCTGAAACTGGGCTCGGGGCAAATATTTCAAATTACCACTGTCATCTCCGAAGAGACACAACTCCATCTCTCCTCCACAACTCTTCACCAGTGAACAGTGATGGCTCTAAACTGAAAGGGAAGAGATGTGACTACTAGAAGAAATTCTCTACAACTATATAAACAAGAATCAAGATGAATCAAAGCACTTACTTAATTACTCACTTACTTCTTACTTATCTAATTCATTCTTCTATCTTGATCATCTCTTGTTCTAATCATCCACTTGCTAACCAATCTGCAAATCTGAAATCATACACTTCCATTCTCTTAAACAATATTGTATTCAATCATTCAAGTGTTATAGGAAGTTCAGTTGTACGATATAGTCAAAATCTATGTAATAGAGAACACACTATTAGCAAAGAAACTCTGCTATTGTAAACCTGTTCCTCCGAGTGAAGTGAGGGTCATTTGGTGAAAGGAAATTCCGAAGAGGAGCTTCGGGACTGGACGTAGAACGAGAGGTCCGAACTAGTATAAAATCCCTGGTGTGATTATTCATATTTACATACTTTATTATTGTTGCACTATAAGTTAAATTCAGTCATATACTTGTTATTTGTATAATCGATCCACCATACACTAGACTTTCACTTATAAGTGGATAAGATTTATAATTTAAGAAGTTATAAAAAGAATGAATTTTGGAAATAAAGAGAATTATAAGTAATTAACTTATAATTTGGATTTTTGGCATGCAAATTAGATAAATGGAATTTTTAATAAAAGAGATTTATAAATAGAAACTTTTATTAAATATAAACATGATTGTTTTATAAATCCGAAATAAATTAAATTTGATAAGTTAATTATTTTAGTTTATTAAAGGAATTTCATCCACGATTTTGGACAGTGGATAATCCTTTTATTAAATATGAAACAGTAATGAATTTGGTTAGAAATTAAATCCACAATTTCAGACAGTGGATTATCTTTAATAAACGTGTAGAAATATTGGATTTGGTAAATGGACTATATCCACGATTTTGGATAGTGGATAATCCTTTAATGAATATATAGAAGCAATGAATATGGTAAATGAGATATATCCATGATTTTGGATAGTGGATTATCTTTAATAAAAATGTAGAAGTATTGAATTTGGTAAAAATATTATATTCACGATTTTGGACAGTGAATAATCTTTTAAATAAAATGAATGTTCTTGGAAGTGATATTGTAAATGGAGTAAAATGGTTTAAAGATATTTTAAAATGTGTTAAGTATCGAAACCATAGATTTCAACATTCATTGTTGAAATAGACGTTTTTGAGAAGTAAGGAAATGATGTACTATAACACTGTTGCCATAGTAAATGATTTTCAAAAGGAGATTTTCGAAAGGAGATGTTTTGTATAGTATATGGGATTTATATATCTATCTTATTTTCGAATCCCTATACTAGTGATTTTGGGTTGTTGTAACGATGTTTTTCACAACATTCGTTTTGGCTCAAATGAAAGATGTTTAAAAGAATGTTTTCCTTAAAGAATTAAATATATACTTAATCATGATTTAAGTATATATAATATTTTCTAAGTGTTGAAAATAAAGAGATTTGTGAATTACTTATTATTAACTAAGTATATGGAAATGTTTTCCAATATAGAAGTTGAAATGGTTTTGAGTATATATCTTTTTAAAGATAATTTGAAGTGTATTTGGCAAATGATTTAATTAATAAAAGATTAATTAGAAGGGCCTAGTGATTATTATGGTGCCAACTATTTGTTTGTTTGCTTTGATAGTTAAATAACCGACAATCAAATTTGGCCAAATTTTAGTTCCTCGACTTGATGTGGGAACTATTTAGTCGTACACTTAGTACATAGCCTTCTATGTAGGCTTGATTATCGTTTACGTTGAGGATGTTGATTCGTATAGTGCGGAGTATTACTCCAATCTATCGAGCTTCCTTCTTGGCCCGAAGGATAAAAAGTTAAAAGTTGGAAACGTGATAAGTCTATTAGACTTATTTTCTATGTGATGTTGAGAAACGCTTTTGCGTTGTTAGTGCGAAGAGATCGGGATCAGATTTATCTGAAAACCACTTCGGAAAAACATATATGCGACGATTTGTGCAGTTTTCTTATGATGATATTGATATTTCGGATTTTCATAGTGGGGGACTGCTTGTTGATCATTTGGGTTTAAAGTCCAAATATACATATAGTAGCAGTGGTCTCTTTATTATGAAATATCCAATGCAAGAACTATTCGCTACTAATCCTAGGGATTTCTCGACAGGATGTGGTAGAAAAGTACATTCGGTTTGTCCTGTTCCTGGACAACTTGTATGGATGTTTGTCTGACATTGCATTTCTAAAGATTACGTACATTGGTTTTTACAAACGTACATCAGTGGTGGTGGAGAAGGCAACTTCTCTTAGCTTAACACCCTCTTTAAGACGAATGAGCTTAAGGGTTGTATTTTTATGGAAGACAATTAGTAGTCAACGGATATGGTCGTGTAGCATTCAAAGTGATGCGATTGTGATTTGTGAAAGGTAATTGTTACCTCAAGACTCATCAACCGAAAATGACCAACACAGAGTTAGATGCGGCATGGCTAAATGGGACACTCCCAAATAGGGTATGATCATCCTCTTTTAGATATATCTTTACACACTATGACTTCATATATCTGATTATTGTGGTTTGTATGCTAGAGGGCCCTCGATAAAGGTTGGTAACGACCGGAGGATGACATATTTGGTACCATCTAGTTATAGAGGTGGGACGGTCTTGTGTTGATAGAGGACGGATGTTCTGTGCCTCGGGACATCCATCTAGAGGTGTACCCATTCAGAAGGTAGTCCCTTCACCTGGTCATTTGTAGGGAAATCCAAACTCTACTATGTACCTACCATTTTATTTGTAGAGCCTAGTATGCTGTAATTTAATAATGGTATCATTTTCGGCTATTTTGAATACTATACACTAGTATAGTATAAGAGGGTTTGATATGAAATGTTTTAGTTATCGTAAATTAAAAACATATCCGTGTTTATGTGTGGGCATGTATTAAGAGATACTTTTGTTTTGATAAAGGAAAAGTTTGGTAATTTAATAAATTTAGTTGAGTGTGTTTCTCATGCTGGTTTACCAGACTGATTCAGGCGTTCTTTCCTTTCAATGCTCGAGTCGGACCGAGTATATTTACAGGTTCATATTTGGTGCTTTAGAAGCTTCAGCAGGAGAGCTGGAGATCTTCATTTCGTATACACATATTTGTTTTGATTATTGATTATCCGTTGTGCTTAGTTGTTCATTATTATCGGCATTTGTGAGGACAGGTTATTATAACTGTCCAGGCTGATAACTATTGATTGATTGTTGAATTTCGATTGATGTATGTGTAACATCCCGTATTTTTAAGCTATTCAAATTGAACATTTAATTCATTTTAAATGTTGAATATGAATTATAATTTGAATTTAGAGATAGATGACTTTGGTTAAGTTAATAAAATTAGTCAAAATTTCAAATACGGGAAATTAAATTGGAAATTGGATAATAATAATTGAATATTGGATTTAGATAATTTGGGAAATTAAATGTGAATGGTTGTAAAATGATGTTTAAATGTGTTTTTAAGTTCAATGGGACATAATTTATATTATTGGATTTTTGGAAGAATTTTAAAGTTGATAAATTAATATTTGGGAATTTATATTAATTTAAAATGAATTTAATATTATTAAATATTGCAATTAATCCGATTTAAGTCCAGAATGAACCAGAACGATTTTTAATGTGTTTATAAATTTTATATGAATTATTGTTAAGTTAATAAAATTTTAAAAGTGGAGATTTGGAGTGATT
The DNA here is from genome assembly GCA_030765085.1 of Allium cepa. Taxonomy (NCBI): domain Eukaryota; kingdom Viridiplantae; phylum Streptophyta; class Magnoliopsida; order Asparagales; family Amaryllidaceae; genus Allium; species Allium cepa. Next base: position 949,925,097 of record CM060941.1, on the reverse strand, counting down.
TCGATAATTTCGAAAATCGCTTAATTAAATAGACGAGTTAAAATAGCCTTCCGGGGCACAGTCTCGGAATTCGACGAAACCAGTTTCATTGGATCCGTAATAGTTAGTTATTACCGGATTTCAATTTTCGTAGCAATCGGAGTTGTCATTTGACCGTGGCAACTCGAAACGCATCGAAATTGTTTTAATCGATTTAATTTCAAATTGAACGTTTAATTCCGTATCTCGTGCATACGACCGAATTAGCTTACGAAACCTGTTCCATTGTGTCCGGAATGCGGAAAAACCTTAGGATAGCCTGTCGGAACGTGTGTTTTGGAGTTCGTTTGCATACGTCGTTAAAATTTAGAATTTCATTAATTAAAATATTATTAAATTATATATTCACGTTTTAACCCTAATCCTATTTCCCAGTAGCCGCCGCATACACTTTTCAATGGCCGAAAACAATTTTCGTTCTTCCTCTCAAATCTCCAAATCCACGTGCTATTTCGCAAATCGTTCAACTGGAAAGTTGTTCGTCTCGACGAGCTCTACCCAATCAACGGTAGAGATCGTATTTGGTTGAGTGTTTTGGCGAGGATGTCTTCTCGAAGGCCGGCCGTTCAAGGGTGGATATCTCGACGTAAGGTCGACCGAGCTCCACCTCGATCTAGGCGCTGGTAGTATGGCCGAGGGGCTTCGCGATGGTGGCAATTGATCGAACTCCGGTCGTGTTTAGGAGGAGCGGCCGCGAGCCCTAGCGTATGTTGATGGGTTCGAATTGTTTCTGTACGTGAGCGCGAGAGGGAAGAGGAAAGGAGCGGGCTCGTTCGTGATGAAGGGCTGAGATGGTAGTTTTGTAATTAAAAGGATAATTGTTTTAAATTATATACAGAACTTTATAAAATCGTAACTCGTTCGTATGTTCTCAGAATTTGACGATTTTCGAAGCGTTGGAATCGCAGAAGAGAGCACTACGTGATGGCCCAAATCCGGAGTCATTCCGGGCAAGTAGAAATTTAGGTTAAATCGAACGTCGTTCGGTTTAATTTGAATTTCGAACGCTCGCCGAAACTCAAGGTGAGTTATTCTCACTCACATCTGGATACTAGTAAAGTAGATAGCTAGTATTGATTGTTTGTTTGGATGTTTAGCTGAATATGTTAGTTATTATCAAATTGAATTGATATATATACTGTTGTGCTAATATTTGTGGATGCAGGGGAAAACAGGTTGGAGGGATCCAACGGGATTCCTCACAATATAGTACTTATTTGATTATGATACCTGTTTATATATTGAGATTGATAAATTTGGAGTTGAATTGCATTGTGATATTGTGGTTTAAACTATAAACCCAGGATATTAATTATAAAAGGAATTGCAGTTTAAATTATGAAGAAATTAAATTGGGTTTCAAAGAAATTGAGAAATTGGTAAATAAGAAATTTAGAGAATATAAATGTTTGAAACCTGATTTGGATGGAAAACTGAAATAAATTTGTATAGAAATATTACTGGATAAATTATAAATCCAAAATTAATTATATTTGATAAGTTGAATTTAGAGAAATAAAGGTATTGTTAAATAATGGATTTAAAAGGGATTAAAATCTGAAATCTATTTTAAAATGTAAATTGGAAGTTTTAAAATTTGGAATGATAATTAATTTAAATGTTATTAGTTGAAGTTTTGGGAAATAAATTTATGTTATAAAACCCTAAAACTAAATTTAATAAATGGACAGAAATCGTGAGAAGGATTTCTGTGATGATTTAGTAGAAATGAGATTTCCTAAGGAAAAACCAAGTTCGAGTTTTAAATTGATTTTATAAAAAGGAAGTTTTAAAATCTTAAACTAGTTTTAAAGAATGTTTTAAAAATTATTATTTTAAAGTGATTTTTTTTTTTATAAATTAGCAATAGTAAAATTTTATAAATATTTTAATAATTATGTTACAAATGGATTTGTTTTAAAAGCTAGTTTTGACCTAAGTATATTGAAATAAGAGTTAATCTTTTTACCACTTTATTTTAATATATAGTATAACTTAACCTTAATTTAAATTAAGCTATATCTTTTAAACAGTTTTGCTTTAAATATTTTGGAATTATATTTTGATTAAATAATTAGTAGTAAATTTATCTATTTAAAGTATACTTTAAATTAAAATGTTTTTAACTGTTTTAAATCTAAACTGTTTTGAACTTGGATATTTCCAATGGAAATATATGGTAAATGATTTACCTTGTAAAGGAGGAATTTTGAGAAATGTTTTCAAATGAGATTTGGAAATTTGGTAATATATCTTTTAAAGATATTTGAGGTAAATAAATAATTTGGGAATTATTTATTGTGTGATGGATGCTATGGATGTTTATGAATATAAATTGATAGTTAAATCACCGACTATCAATATTGGACAAATGCGTTGATCGTTTCGAAGAGACCGGGATCGAGATTTATTTCTCGAAAACCACTTCGATCCGGTTTGTACGTTTTCGTGCGATAAACGTTTTTCGGAGTCGAAGATGGAGCAGTGAAGTGCAAGGGCTAGTCGCTACTAATCCTGAGGATATTTCCAAAATGGATGTAGTAGGAATAGTGCCTTCGGTTCCGTTCGAACCCGGGACGGACTTGTATGGACGAATGCTTCGTGACATCGTCAGCGGACGATGGGCATTCTAAGTGAAACGTTCTAAAGGTAACGTTAAGCCTCAAGCCTCACCAACCGGGAATGACTGAAAATCAGGGGATATGCAGCAAGGCTTCGTGGGTAGCCCCCACTGGAGAGTAAGGTCATCCCTGTCTAGAGGTTCCTTTTTATTTCGGCTTAGTGGTGCGGTTGCTGATCCCAACCGCGGGGTGATCTTATTCGGAATTGCCCATAGGTGATTCCGGTCTTGTGTTGCAGGGGACGAAGGGAGTAGTCCTCGGTACTGTGATCTAGACCACGTACTGTGATAGGTGGTACCCCAGTGCCTAGTCATTGTTGGAAATCCATTTTCCCTACGAGCCTTTTACGAGTTTTGTTTGTATTACCCACTTCGGTGGCTAGTAGCTGGAATTTAATAGATGTAACAATTTCGGCTATTTTATAAGTATTTGTGAATAGACCCTATTATAATATCAGAGGATTCCTATAAAAAGTGTTTTAGCTATCGTAAGGTAAAAACCCGACATGTTTATTTGTGGCGTGGTCTTACGAGATGCTTTTGTTTTCAAAAGGATTTTTGAAACTTTAATAATCAATTGTGTGCATTATTATCAGCTGGTATTCCAGACTGACTCGGGTGTTATTTCATTATAATGCTCGGGTCAGACCGAGTATTATTTGTTCAGGATAGGTTGCTATGGAGCAGGAGAGGAGCTGGAGTTCGAGACGTATTATATGTACCTATATATATCCGCTGCTATGTTGAATGGTATGTCTGTTATGTGTTGATTGATGTATGAGTTACTCTGATGATATGTTGTATATAAACAGATATAGATTTCATTTTGTGTAAAGTTCTATAGTTACTATTATATTTTATTCCGCTGCGACTGTGAGATTCTGATATTGTTTAGTCTACTTCTTCTTCTATCTCTTTTCTTTTAACCTTAATGGATCGTATTTCTGTTCCACTTGAGTCAATTAGGGTAGAATAATGTTGATTCAAGGGGTACGGATTTGCGGGCTGTCACACTTGGTATCAGAGCTTAGGTTGGCGACAACCTAGGCTTTGGTGGGGTAATTACTCATTTAATAGAGTCGATAGTACTCTATAATGAGTTGAGTGTATTAATAGCTATGAGAGCGTACTTGTTAGTGCTTATAAAATTGTTTTTATACTGTGTTGACTTATCGGTTGAGTGTTTATGAATTCTGGTCGGTGCGGGAAGTACAACCGTATCGATAGGGGTTTCTAAACTCTTAAACAAGATAAACCGACATGGTATTGTTTTTAAAGTGGGTAAATGAAATAATTTTACCCAAAATTATATTTTAATATAAAAGAAATGATTTTCTAGCTTATTATATATTGGGTGATTGTTGGATTGTTAATACCATAATTAAGTAAGAATCTTGAATTTGACCAAATTTGAAATGATAAGTGAATAAGATTATAAAATTGAAATGGTTTATAACCAGATAGAATTAATTAAATATGTTGCAAATAAGAAGTGAAATTAAAATTAGAATTTAACCAGAATTTAAAACCTGGAAGTTTTGGAAAGGATTTTAAATGTATTGAAAATAAAAGTTTGGAAATTTGAAATCCTGGGAAGTTTGAAAAGTTTTCCAATGTATTGAAGGCAATAATGGAATGTTGTTTTGGGAAATATTTTTGAATGGCAACTGTTTTGAAATGAATTTGGGAAAGTTAAGAAGCATTGAACTCACTGCAGTCGCTGGAAAATAATCCTGATGATGCTGGCCACATCATTAGAATTCATTTTCGAGTTTCTAAAGTGATGGATTGCTTCCCTAGTAATTGGTTATGGTATTGTTTGGATTTGTTGGGGATAACAGTTGTTTTGGATATTTCAAAAATGGAAATTTGTTTGGGATATGAACAAATTGTTTTGGGTACAAACAAATTGGTTTGGAAAACATGGAAATTTGATTTGATATACCAAATGGGTATATATATTTGATATATTTCAAAATGGTTTTGAGATAAAACCGGGTAAATTGAATTCTGGGAAAGTTCTTATTAAATAATGAGTAAAGTTGAAATGAATCAACTATTGAATTTGTTAAGTGGAGCTAATGCTAATAAGAAGGAAATGAGAAATTTTAATCATGGAATTAAAATTTAATTTGAGTAATTGAAAGTGAATAAAATGTATTGAAGTAAATGAAGGGTATTGAAGTGAATGGAAATTTAAATTTAACTTGGACAAGTTAAATATATTGGACCCAGAATTAAATGGATTTGGGTTTAAATCAAAAGTAAGTTGATTTGAAAATTTGGGTTGTTGTGTAATAGATTATACCCATAAGCTATTAAGTATTATACTTATAGTTTGAGGTTGTGAATTTGAAGTTTGCAAAGAAATAAATTAAGGGAATTTGTATACTGAAGAATTCAGATGTATATATATACATATGGAATTTAGAATTGTGATTATAAAATGATGGTGGAGTAAAATGAGCAATACAAGCTTTTAAAATAAATAAGTTGGTGAACTTATAAAAATTGAAAGTGAGATTATAATCACAAATGGAAGTAGTTGAATGGTATGGTGAATTCAAACTTAATCTCAAATGAAATTGTGAATTGAGATAAGGTAAGGTGGGATATAAAGAAGTGAATGAACTTAAGTTAGTAAACAAGTTTTGAACTTGTATATGGAGAATTAAATTTGGGAATTTGGAAATGAATACAATCTAAATGAATTGGATATAAAAGGTGAAATGTAAATTGCTTATAATTGCATTAAGGAATTCACATTCTTAAGTTATTAAGTAACTTAAATTGGAGATTATAAAATGAGAATGGACGTAAATGAGCAACTTAAACTCTTGAATGGAAGTGAAATTGGAATTCATTAATGGAAAGAGTTGAAGGGTGTGGCAAATTTAAATTTTGACCATAAATGAGATACAAAGTCTAATGAAGCAAAATGAGAACATAAATGTGAATGTTCTTAAGTGGCAAATAAGTCTTGAACTTATGTATGGGGAGAATAAGGTTTGTTGGGTAATGAAATTGAAATTGAATTTCAGTTGTGTAATAAATAATATTGAAAGAAATTTAGATTCTATTTAAAGGAGTAAAAAAGGAAAGGTAGAAACCTAAATTTTTTTCTAAATGAAATAATTGGAAAATGGTGATATTATGAATGAATTCAGAGTAAATTAAGAAAGTGGATTGAAAACTAATACGGATTATGTTATTGACTGAATTAAGTTACAAATTAATGGAATTTGTATTGTAATGGATAGAATTTGATAGTCAGTCAAAAGTTGAAGGAAAATAAAAAGCCTGATTTTGGATTGGGATTTAAATTGTGGTAATAAATATTGGAAGTATGAATGTATAATGGAATTAGCTATAATGATGAAGGTTTTGAATTGTAAGTAAAATTCAACTGAAAGAAATAATTTAATGGTCTCTTTGTTAATAAAATAAATTTAACTTGGATTGGATAACTAAACAAAGAGCATTAAATTTGTAAATAAATTGAAATTTGATTGGATGAGAATCAAATGGAAATAAAATTTGATACGACAAGATAATGAAAATCTTGTGGAAAGAACTTAAGCAAGCTGAATGGTAATTGTGGTTAAGCTTTGTAATTTTGTTTGGATAATAAATTTGAATTGTAAGTGGAATGAGTTTAATTAAATTATGTAATATGGATATAAGAGTTGTATATAAAACCGGAGTTGAATGGTATTAATATAAACCTATATGGAAAATGAATTGGAAATATAAGGTTGAGATTTAATTTTGATAATAGTGATAAAGCAAGAATGTTTAAGTTGTAAATAAATCCAAGATGGAATAATAAAGATAAACTTAAGATGTAAAATAAATTTGGAGAGGGTGAGAATAAGAATTGATTTAATAATTGTAGTAGAATAAGGATGCTTGGATGGAGAATTATGCAGAATTGAATAAAATTAAGAAAAGTCTAATCTGAAATTAATTTTAAATGGTATAAGCTTAAGAATTGGTTATTTGTTTGAATAACCACAACCTGCATAGAAACTGTCATTAAACTTAAGAGAATGGATATTTGAATAATGGTTAATAGATTGGAATTGTATTAAATAATTTTGTATATTAATACAAGTGAATCATAAAAGAAATGCAATTGTTTCAAACTGAAAATAAAGATGGGTTTAAATTAATTAGATAAATACAACCTAATTAAGTAATTTTGCATTTGAATGGACATAGGCATAAAAGAAATGTAAGTGCTTCAAAATTGGAAATGAAGTTGGTTTGTAAATCCATTTAGAATTGAATTAGAATAGATTTCTGTTAGTGAAGCATATGTTAATCATATTGAAATAATGTGAATTGGTTGAAATAAATATGAATGAAGATAGCAAACCGTATATGTAAATTCTTTGTATGAGATAACTTGGAGTTAGCATGGGAAAATGAACCTTGTGCATGTTATAAAATATGGATTTACTTAGGAAACTATGCCAAGTGTTGTTTGGAATGTAAATAGTTATGTATGGCTTGCAATTATATTGGAAATGATGTTAAATTGCTCATATTTTGATAACTGATGAATTTGTTTGAGTATAGCACAGGTGCGGAAGGCGTTTGAGAGAGTTGGAGTGAGTATATGCATTATATTAGCTGCTTGCTATTAAAAATTTGCTAAAAGGTACGCCTACGCAAATATAATTGGGAAATGATATATATATTGTGTTATATTTTGGTTTCCGGCCGTGTGGGCCGATGTATATATATTTGTGTATCCTGCGATATCGCAGAAGCTCCTCCGTACAGGGGAGACTCTGCCAAAATTTTCCGAAAATTTTGGGAGTTAGAAAATTTTTGGGGTTTTTGGAAAAAGTTAAATAACTTATGAAGTAATAAGTTAAAATTAAAGCTTTAGAGATAAGTAAAGCAAATAGGTTTGGGAATTGAGCGAAAGGATTTTGTGAAATGTATATAAGCTTTTAACTAAGCTAATGGGATAAGTAGATGAGTTTGGGGGTATCTTCTACCTTATACAAATTTCGGGGACGAAATTTTTATAAGGGGGGAGGAATGTAACATCCCGTATTTTTAAGCTATTCAAATTGAACATTTAATTCATTTTAAATGTTGAATATGAATTATAATTTGAATTTAGAGATAGATGACTTTGGTTAAGTTAATAAAATTAGTCAAAATTTCAAATACGGGAAATTAAATTGGAAATTGGATAATAATAATTGAATATTGGATTTAGATAATTTGGGAAATTAAATGTGAATGGTTGTAAAATGATGTTTAAATGTGTTTTTAAGTTCAATGGGACATAATTTATATTATTGGATTTTTGGAAGAATTTTAAAGTTGATAAATTAATATTTGGGAATTTATATTAATTTAAAATGAATTTAATATTATTAAATATTGCAATTAATCCGATTTAAGTCCAGAATGAACCAGAACGATTTTTAATGTGTTTATAAATTTTATATGAATTATTGTTAAGTTAATAAAATTTTAAAAGTGGAGATTTGGAGTGATTTCGATAATTTCGAAAATCGCTTAATTAAATAGACGAGTTAAAATAGCCTTCCGGGGCACAGTCTCGGAATTCGACGAAACCAGTTTCATTGGATCCGTAATAGTTAGTTATTACCGGATTTCAATTTTCGTAGCAATCGGAGTTTTCGTTTGACCGTGGCAACTCGAAACGCATCGAAATTGTTTTAATCGATTTAATTTCAAATTGAACGTTTAATTCCGTATCTCGTGCATACGACCGAATTAGCTTACGAAACCTGTTCCATTGTGTCCGGAATGCGGAAAAACCTTAGGATAGCCTGTCGGAACGTGTGCTTTGGAGTTCGTTTGCATACGTCGTTAAAATTTAGAATTTCATTAATTAAAATATTATTAAATTATATATTCACGTTTTAACCCTAATCCTATTTCCCAGTAGCCGCCGCATACACTTTTCAATGGCCGAAAACAATTTTCGTTCTTCCTCTCAAATCTCCAAATCCACGTGCTATTTCGCAAATCGTTCAACTGGAAAGTTGTTCGTCTCGACGAGCTCTACCCAATCAACGGTAGAGATCGTATTTGGTTGAGTGTTTTGGCGAGGATGTCTTCTCGAAGGCCGGCCGTTCAAGGGTGGATATCTCGACGTAAGGTCGACCGAGCTCCACCTCGATCTAGGCGCTGGTAGTATGGCCGAGGGGCTTCGCGATGGTGGCAATTGATCGAACTCCGGTCGTGTTTAGGAGGAGCGGCCGCGAGCCCTAGCGTATGTTGATGGGTTCGAATTGTTTCTGTACGTGAGCGCGAGAGGGAAGAGGAAAGGAGCGGGCTCGTTCGTGATGAAGGGCTGAGATGGTAGTTTTGTAATTAAAAGGATAATTGTTTTAAATTATATACAGAACTTTATAAAATTGTAACTCGTTCGTATGTTCTCAGAATTTGACGATTTTCGAAGCGTTGGAATCGCAGAAGAGAGCACTACGTGATGGCGCAAATCCGGAGTCATTCCGGGCAAGTAGAAATTTAGGTTAAATCGAACGTCGTTCGGTTTAATTTGAATTTCGAACGCTCGCCGAAACTCAAGGTGAGTTATTCTCACTCACATCTGGATACTAGTAAAGTAGATAGCTAGTATTGATTGTTTGTTTGGATGTTTAGCTGAATATGTTAGTTATTATCAAATTGAATTGATATATATACTGTTGTGCTAATATTTGTGGATGCAGGGGAAAACAGGTTGGAGGGATCCAACGGGATTCCTCACAATATAGTACTTATTTGATTATGATACCTGTTTATATATTGAGATTGATAAATTTGGAGTTGAATTGCATTGTGATATTGTGGTTTAAACTCTAAACCCAGGATATTAATTATAAAAGGAATTGCAGTTTAAATTATGAAGAAATTAAATTGGGTTTTAAAGAAATTGAGAAATTGGTAAATAAGAAATTTAGAGAATATAAATGTTTGAAACCTGATTTGGATGGAAAACTGAAATAAATTTGTATAGAAATATTACTGGATAAATTATAAATCCAAAATTAATTATATTTGATAAGTTGAATTTAGAGAAATAAAGGTATTGTTAAATAATGGATTTAAAAGGGATTAAAATCTGAAATCTATTTTAAAATGTAAATTGGAAGTTTTAAAATTTGGAATGATAATTAATTTAAATGTTATTAGTTGAAGTTTTGGGAAATAAATTTATGTTATAAAACCCTAAAACTAAATTTAATAAATGGACAGAAATCGTGAGAAGGATTTCTGTGATGATTTAGTAGAAATGAGATTTCCTAAGGAAAAACCAAGTTCGAGTTTTAAATTGATTTTATAAAAAGGAAGTTTTAAAATCTTAAACTAGTTTTAAAGAATGTTTTAAAAATTATTATTTTAAAGTGATTTTTTTTTTATAAATTAGCAATAGTAAAATTTTATAAATATTTTAATAATTATGTTACAAATGGATTTGTTTTAAAAGCTAGTTTTGACCTAAGTATATTGAAATAAGAGTTAATCTTTTTACCACTTTATTTTAATATATAGTATAACTTAACCTTAATTTAAATTAAGCTATATCTTTTAAACAGTTTTGCTTTAAATATTTTGGAATTATATTTTGATTAAATAATTAGTAGTAAATTTATCTATTTAAAGTATACTTTAAATTAAAATGTTTTTAACTGTTTTAAATCTAAACTGTTTTGAACTTGGATATTTCCAATGGAAATATATGGTAAATGATTTACCTTGTAAAGGAGGAATTTTGAGAAATGTTTTCAAATGAGATTTGGAAATTTGGTAATATATCTTTTAAAGATATTTGAGGTAAATAAATAATTTGGGATTATTTATTGTGTGATGGATGCTATGGATGTTTATGAATATAAATTGATAGTTAAATCACCGACTATCAATATTGGACAAATGCGTTGATCGTTTCGAAGAGACCGGGATCGAGATTTATTTCTCGAAAACCACTTCGATCCGGTTTGTACGTTTTCGTGCGATAAACGTTTTTCGGAGTCGAAGATGGAGCAGTGAAGTGCAAGGGCTAGTCGCTACTAATCCTGAGGATATTTCCAAAATGGATGTAGTAGGAATAGTGCCTTCGGTTCCGTTCGAACCCGGGACGGACTTGTATGGACGAATGCTTCGTGACATCGTCAGCGGACGATGGGCATTCTAAGTGAAACGTTCTAAAGGTAACGTTAAGCCTCAAGCCTCACCAACCGGGAATGACTGAAAATCAGGGGATATGCAGCAAGGCTTCGTGGGTAGCCCCCACTGGAGAGTAAGGTCATCCCTGTCTAGAGGTTCCTTTTTATTTCGGCTTAGTGGTGCGGTTGCTGATCCCAACCGCGGGGTGATCTTATTCGGAATTGCCCATAGGTGATTCCGGTCTTGTGTTGCAGGGGACGAAGGGAGTAGTCCTCGGTACTGTGATCTAGACCACGTACTGTGATAGGTGGTACCCCAGTGCCTAGTCATTGTTGGAAATCCATTTTCCCTACGAGCCTTTTACGAGTTTTGTTTGTATTACCCACTTCGGTGGCTAGTAGCTGGAATTTAATAGATGTAACAATTTCGGCTATTTTATAAGTATTTGTGAATAGACCCTATTATAATATCAGAGGATTCCTATAAAAAGTGTTTTAGCTATCGTAAGGTAAAAACCCGACATGTTTATTTGTGGCGTGGTCTTACGAGATGCTTTTGTTTTCAAAAGGATTTTTGAAACTTTAATAATCAATTGTGTGCATTATTATCAGCTGGTATTCCAGACTGACTCGGGTGTTATTTCATTATAATGCTCGGGTCAGACCGAGTATTATTTGTTCAGGATAGGTTGCTATGGAGCAGGAGAGGAGCTGGAGTTCGAGACGTATTATATGTACCTATATATATCCGCTGCTATGTTGAATGGTATGTCTGTTATGTGTTGATTGATGTATGAGTTACTCTGATGATATGTTGTATATAAACAGATATAGATTTCATTTTGTGTAAAGTTCTATAGTTACTATTATATTTTATTCCGCTGCGACTGTGAGATTCTGATATTGTTTAGTCTACTTCTTCTTCTATCTCTTTTCTTTTAACCTTAATGGATCGTATTTCTGTTCCACTTGAGTCAATTAGGGTAGAATAATGTTGATTCAAGGGGTACGGATTTGCGGGCTGTCACAGTATGTATATACAGTTTCTATTTTGTATAGATCATTGATACGATATTATACGTTTCCCAATGCGATGTGAGATTCTATATTGTTCTGTTTGATTCTATCTCTCTTTCTTCTCTTTTCTTCTTCTCTCTTCTTTTCTTTCTATTGACTTTCCATCATTCTGTGCTTTTTAGGTCGGACATGTGTGGTTTATTGTCGATTCAAAGGGTACGAATTTACGGATCATCACATATTATAGGAAGTTCATTAAGGACTTCACCAAGGTTTCTATATCATTGACTTAGCTTATCAAGTAGAATTTAATTTTCTTATGGAATGAGAGTGAAAGCATGAATTTGTTAGACTGAAGGAATTACTGACTACTACCCCAGTATTGGTGATTACAAATGGTATAAAGCTTTTTACTGTTTATACTGATGCATATGATACCAGACTTCAAGCTGTATTGCTGCAGGAAGGAAGAAAAGTAGTATGCTAATAGATAGTTAAAGATCCATAAGAAGAAATATTGAAGTCACAATCTTGAGTAACATCTATTTTATTTCGCACTTAAGTCTTGGATCTATTCGGAGAGAGTTTTGAGTTGTATATAGATCATAAATCTCTTATTAATTATTTTCTCAAAAGGAATTGAATTTAAGGAAATAAAGGTGGATTAAATTCTTAGCTTTTTATGATTTTAGTATTGCACACACTTCAAAAAAAAGGGATGTAGCGATTGACTCTTTGTTTATGTAACATGAAACTTAGCTCTATGTTAATAGAGCGGAGGAAGTTAGAGTTTATTTCTGATTCTGATTTCCAACCATCGTAGAGTTGGTACATGGATTATTAGTAACTTAGATGTTACACCAACACTTATATATCATATTGGTTTGAGTCAAACAAAGATGATGCATTAACATATATTTTGGTATAGTTGGAGAGGGATGAGCGATCTTCTCACTGGGACATGTATTTTATTAATTTTAGAGGGAATTTGCGATGTGATGGTAGATTATCTGTACCAGGAGCTAAGGAGTTGATTGACGAAGTTTTATTTTAGTCTCACCATTCTAGGATGATTATTTATCCTAGCGGTGACAAGATGTACTAACATATGAAGAGAGTTTTCTATTGGTCAAAAACGATGAGAAGGTGGTAGAGTATGTTTCAAAATTCTTGACTTGTCAACATGTTAAGGCTGAGCAAAAGAAGCCAAGTGTACTACTACTTCTATAGCGAAAATAGGCACATATATGGATGAATTTCATTAATGGGATACCTAGAAGCATAAAAGAAAATGAGAGCATTTGTGTCACGAACCGAAATTCAATGTTCGAAAATTTACACTAAACACCTTGCTTGTATTCGACAGCCAAAGATTCAAACATCGAACTCCAATCAGATGGAGCCTACAACAACATCAGATGAATATAAAACAGCAGAAATAAAATGAATATCATGCATTACATCATAGATACAACATCATCATAATATCCATTACTACATCAGAGTATTCTTATACATATATCACGACTCCAAATAGAACACCATAATAGTACAACAAGCAATCATATGCCAAAAGTCTTCAAAGAAATGGAGCGACAACGAACTTCCAAAGACTAAGAACCTTGAAATCCCAAAAGCTTATAAAATATCTCTAAGGTAAAATCTCCAAAATACTGCTAACACCAGAACACGGAAACCTGCTACTAGGCTGCCCGTGCAGAAATTATGGGCACCCAGAGTTTAGAAAAGAAACAATAAACTCCGGGTCAGTCATGGGATTGGTATGAGTAAACAAAAAAATAATTTCTTTTAAATAAAGAAGATTTATAAAGGAAAAATCGTTATGGTTTTGGAAAATGAAACTACCATAAGACCTCCCGCCACACACACCATGAAATCGCAGAATTGGAGGAGATTTCTTCTTATGATAGTCAAATATGCTTGAGACGAGAAAACTCTTTCATATTATTACTAGTGCATAGTGTGAAAGCATTTCGAAAATATAATATCAATCTTAGCCAGCATACCACATTTTGTCGTATGCCTACTATAGCTACCATGTTTTGTGGCAGGTTACCGCCACATTGCATGGAAGGTTATACAACTAAAACCGTACAGGGCTCGTTGTTTCTTTGGATTTCCAACAAATGGTCAGGCTAAGGAACTTCCTACTACCACATGGGTATGACTCTGAAGGGACGTCCCGAGAACTTAACCTGTTCTCTGTCAACACAAGGCCTGGTTACCTCTGTAACTAGGTAACTACTACACGACTATGCCACCTCCCGGTCGTTTGCGACCTATATCTGAGGGACCCTCTACCACAAAGAAACAACAACACAGTAAATGAGATTGCAACAACCCATAGGTAAAGTATCTAGGCTCCATACCATGATACTACCTTTTTCCAGAAGGAAATGACATACCCTAAAGGGTGCGACCCTCATAACTTTGTCGCATCTTTCCTGTTTCGACCATTTCCGGGGTATGAGGTCCAATGAGGTCTCGTCCACAAAGCTTCACTTTACAAGAAAGCCATGCTTTGATTGCAAATGATCAACAAATGATCATCAACACACAACATCACTTAGCATGTCACACTACCAAATTGGGAGTATATCGCTGATAACCTTCAACTACATAACCTCTGAGCTCATACGTCTCAGAGAAGGGTGTTGAGCTAAGAGAATAAATTCTCCTCCACCAACAGATATGTATTTGAAAGAAATCTGCTTTATATTTCAAAGTGTAGCGTCAACACACAACCATACAAGTCCGTTCCGGGTTCGAACAGAACTAAAGGCCCTTCGTCCAATAAAGGAAGAAGCCCTTGCAAATTCGATTATCCACAATCCCGATCAGACTCCCCATCATATGTAGGAATCTCTATACCGGAGCAACTCAGTGCAGAGACATTCGATAGGTTATCCTATCGTTCTCGAAGACACCCGGTCTTCACCACCGTCTTCAAATGCTATTCATTTCGTCGTATCACTATTCGGAATGTGTTATATGACACAAAGGTCCTCTCTCGGCTAAACCGAATAGTGAACGCTTAATTTTAAAAAACGTAGATATATCGATTACATAGATTCACATTTAGGGTTCGATGTGGGTTTCGGATAACTAACTGAAATCCGACTCCCTGTCGCATCGAAGTTTAAATGCAGTTTTACGGGCAAAAAGGGTTTTCACATCAATGCAGAATTAAATCACAAATCATAGTCCAGCATAGAGTAATTCACATCACACAGTATCACAACAGAAATATCAACCCAGTGCACAACGATAGTTAATTATTTTTTCAATGAAGGTGAATGTGTTTTAAAAGAATTAACCACATAACTATTTTTATTGATTATTTATTCTTAATGATAAATTAAATAAATCTTAATCCACTTTATTAATTAATTATTCCTTAATTAATTATCTTAATTAACTACTAATTATAGATTAATTAACTTTAATTATCTAATAAACAGTTCTTAATTGCAAATGAGTTAAACACTTAATTATTAATTAACCAATCAGAAATTACTATTATAAATCATTCTTAATTACTTTTCAAAACAATTAGTTAATAAAAATTATTTACCTCAATTAACATTTAAAAATATTCATTAAACTTTGAAAATCAAATTATTACTAACTACAAAACTTTAATGTTAATTAAATTTAATACTTAACTTAAATTATCCACTTAATTAAAATATTAGTTAAGGTTTAAAAACATTCTTACGTATTTACTCAATTAATTAAAACTTGAAATAATCTCTTAACTTAAAATAGTCAAACATTAGGTACTTAAAATTGTTAAACATCCTTAACTTGAAATTTATTGGGCTTAACCCATTTTTAAACAAAACCCGAGCCTCTCCAGTTTTACTCGAGTAGCCACTCAAGTTTCCCCTCTGTTTTTCTCGAGACATTCCTCGCGTACGCTTCTTCTTCCTCTTCTCTTTTTCTTCTTTCATTTCCTGTTAGGTTGAGTTTAGTTTAAGTTCGAACTTTAATACCAGGCAAACGTGCCTCGTACTCGAATATTAACCCAAAGCCAACGACCACTTTACTCAAGTAACGACTCGAGTCGCTTGCCCCAAAAGTTTCTGACATACAAACAGGATCGTGCACGTACACGGCATCACGCCGCCGCTACGACGAACGTCATGACCTTCGGCAAGTCGCAAATCTCACCCACACTCGAAATCCAAACTCGATTTGACACCGAACACTCGAAATCAAAATTTAGCGGTTTGCTCGAAAAGCTGCGACTTAACCTTCCTCAGCAAATTGCCTCGTCGCCGCTTCTTAGACCACCGGAGAAGCTCCCACTCCGTCCACACCGCGTCAACCCCCTACACCACCATCCCCCTCAATCTCAAGCAACTCGATGAATCCATAGTGACGAAATCACAAAATTTCCAACCCACTGTAAAACTTCAAACATAACCCTAAATTCACCTCGACCCATCATTTCATGTAACAGAAAATTTATTTGATAATTTTCCTGAAATTTTTAATGTTCAAACCAGCTTCACGCAAAAACTTAACATTCAAAAATTCCTTGATCAATGGCAATGGCCAAAAAAGCATTTTCAGTTCAACTTGGAACTGCACTTAAAATACTACACTAGAAATCATCATTTTTGTTTTAAAAATCTTTTTTTGCATTGAGGATTGAAGTTGTAAAATTGAATGAGCATTTTAAAACACTTGAATTCAACATAATAATTATATGTTGTATTGTAAAACAAGATTCCAGTTAATATACTTCACTAACAGGTTGAAAACATATTTTACAAGCTTGATTTATGTTTAAACAACATTTTTGTTTTAAACTCAAAGCTAAATAGTAGCTAGATAAAAACATTTTGGATTTTGAATAACTTCTTAACTCTATAACCAAGCAAAACAGAGAAGAATCAAAACACACACACACATACATACACACACACACACACACACACACATATATATATATAAACACAGAGCTATAATCATACATATGCAAGCATATTATTACCAATGAATCATACATATTGATTTAATTCAACTTAAGTCTTTAAAAATTTTATTTACTCACTTGAAAATATTGATGAACAGAGAATAATTCTGTGTTTTTTGAAAGCTGCCGTTAAATCTTCTTTTCTTCTTCTTTCAGAGGATTGTATTTGAACTTGAAAATATAGTGATGTTTTTATATTTTTCTTTCTGGCTTTGCTATTTGTTTTAGTGAACGAAATAAAACAATATGGATGCGTGCATGTATAAAGGAAGACTTTGTACATGGCAGGTAGGTGTTAACTGGTATGAGCTTATTTCCTTTAGTCAGATTTTTTCATTGACCAGAGATTTTTCTTTGTAATTGGAGGGTGAAATGATCTTTGTTACATTTCGAATTGACTTGCTTTTGTGCTAAGAATAGGTAGCATTAAATGCTATTGTTCCCATCCAAGTTAACATGTAATCCAATTTGATTTTTTTTTTAGTACATCTTTGTTTTGTTTGTACAATTTTTTTTTCTTGCATACATTTTTGTTTTATTGTTTCCTTGTTTACATAATTCACATGCAAACTTTTATGTATTTCATATGTTATCTTATAACCATATTTTTATGTATTTCATATGTTATCACTAACATAAATCTTGAATTTTATTTCTATTTAAAGTTTAACTATCAACATTTAATTTATAACATATATTTTATTTTATGGTTTAACACAAATTCTTGTTTGTTATATTTTTTCCCTTTATTTATTATTATTATTTATTTAAAGCTTAAACTACCAAGTACTTTTTTTCTATCCATATATCTTTCTAATATTATTTATTAATAACATTTTATTTCTTTTGAAACTTTTCAAATTAAATTTCAAAAGTACAAATAAGCTACCAAATTTAAATTAATAATTTTGGGATGTTACAGATATCCCCCCTTAAGAAAATTTCATCCTCGAAATTTGGAAGAGAAAGAAAAGCAAACAAAGAATATACGAATTCAGAAAAGAATATACAAGTAAGGTATTTAGTGTAAATTTTCAAACATCGAACTCTAGTCGGATGGAGCTTATAACAACATCAGATGAATATAAAACAGCGGAAACAAAATGAATATCATGCATTACATCACAGATACAACATCATTATAATATCCATTACTACATCGAGTATTCTTATACATATATCACGACTCTAAATAGAACACCATAATAGTATAGCAAGCAATCATATGCCAAAAGTCTTCAAAGAAATGGAGCGATAGCGAACTTCCAAAGACTAAGCACCTTGAAATCCCAAAAGCTTCTAAAATATCTCTAAGGTAAAAGCTCCAAAATAATGCTAACACCAGAACATGGAAACCTGCTACTAGGCTGCCCGTGTAGAAATTATGGGCACCTAGAGTTTAGAAAAGAAACAATAAACTCTGGGTCAGTCATGGGACTGGTATGAGTAAACAAAAAAAAAAATAGTTGCTTTTAAATAAACAAGATTTATAAAGGAAAAATCGTTATGCTTTTGGAAAATGAAACTACTATAAGAACTTCCGCCACACACACCATGCAATCGCAGAATTAGAGGAGATTTCTTCTTATGATAGTCAAATATGCTTGATACGAGAAAACTCTTTGATTTTATTACTATTGCACAGTGTGAAAGCATTTCGAAAATATAATATTAATCTTAGCCAGCATACCACATTTCGTTGTATGCGTACTATAACTACCATGTTCTATGGCAGGTTACCGCCACGCTGCATGGAAGGTTATACAACTAAAACCGTATAGGGCTCATATTGTTTCTTTGGATTTCCAACAAATGGTCAGGCTAAGGAACTTCCTACTACCACATGGGTATGTCTTTGGAGGGACGTCTCGAGAACTTAACCAGTTCTCTGCCAACACAAGGCTGGGTTACCTCTATAACTAGGTAACTATTACACGACTATGCCACCTCCCGGTCATTTGCGACCTTTATCCGAGGGCCCTCTACCACAAAGCAACAATCACACAGTAAATGAGATTGCAACAACCACATAGGTGAAGTATCTGGGATCCATACCATGATACTACCTTTTTCTAAAAGAAAATGACATACCTTAAAGGGTGCGACCCTCATAACCTTGCCGCATCTTTCCTGTTTCGACCATTTTCGGGGTGTGAGGTCCGATGAGGTCTCGTCCACAAAGCTTTGCTTTACACGAAAGCCATGCTTTGATTGCAAATAATCAACAAATATCATCAATACACAGCAGCACTTAGCATGTCACACTACCAAATTGGGAGTATATCACTGATAACCTTCAACTGTATAACCTTTGAGCTCGTACGTCTCAGAGAAGGGTGTTAAGCTAAGAGAATAAATTCTCCGCCACCAATAGATATGTATTTGAAAGAAATCTGCTTTATATTTCAAAGTGTAGTGCCTGATACACAACCATACAAGTATGTTCCGGGTTTGAACAGAACTGAAGGCACTTCGTCCAATAACTTCTTATCTCTGTAACCAAGCAAAACAGAGAATAATCAAAACACACACACACAAACACACACACACACACACACACACACACACACATATATATAAACACAAAGCTATAATCATACATATGCAAGCATATTATTACCAATGAATCATACATATAGATTTAATTCAACTTAAGTCTTTAAAATTTTATTTACTCACTTGAAAATATTAATGAACAGAGAGTAATTCTGTGTTTTTTGAAAGCCTGCAGTTAAATCTTCTTTTTTTTCTTCTTTTCAGTAGATTGTATTTGAACTTGAAAATATAGTGATGTTTTTATATTTTTCTTTCTGGCTTTGCTATTTTTTTATGAACGAAATAAATCAACATGGATGTGTGTATATATAAAGGAAGACTTTGTACAGGGGAGGTAGGTGTTAACTGGTATGAGCTTATTTCCTTTAGTCAGATTTTTTCATTGACCAGAGATTTTTCTTTGTAATTGGAGTCTGAAATGATCTTTATTACATTTCGAATTGACTTGTTTTTGTGCTAAGAATAGATAGCATTAAATGCTATTGTTCCCATCTAAATTAACATGTAATCCTATTTGATTTTTTTGTAAGTACATCTTTGTTTTGTTTGTAGATTTTTTTTCTTGCATACATTTTTGTTTTATTGTTTCCTTGTTTACATAATTCACATGCAAACTTGTATGTGTTTCATATGTTATCTTATAACCATATAATCTTATCACTAACATAAATCTTGAATTTTATTTCTATTTAAAGTTTAACTATCAACATTTAGTTTATAACATATATTTTATTTTATGGTTGAACACAAATTCTTGCTTGTTATATTTTTCCCTTTATTTATTATTATTATTTATTTAAAGCTTAAACTACCAAGTACTTTATTTTTATCCATATATCTTTGTAATATTAATTATTAATAATATTTTATTTCTTTTGAAACTTTTCAAATTACATTTGAAAAGTTCAAATAAGCTACCAAATTTAAATTAATAATTTTGGGATGTTACAATTTGGGTCACAGTTGATCATTTAATCAAATGCACTCATTTCATTCCTGTATGGAGTATGAGGACAACATCATCACTAGCTACATTGTATGTGAGAGATGTGATTTGGTTACATGCAGTGGGCATAGTTAGTGATAAAGACTCACTTTTTACTACCGGGTTTTAGATGAGCATTTAGGGTGCCTTAGGTATAAAGTTGAATCTTAGTATCACTTACCACCCATAGACAGATAGACAATCTTAGAGGGTGAATAAAGTAGTAAAAGATTTTTTAAGTGCATGCATTATGGGTTTTGGAGGAGCTTCAGAAGATCACCTGTCATTAGTTTAGTTTACCAATAATAATAACTATCGGGTGAGCATAGGCATGGCACCATTCGTGGCTTTGTACGGACAACCATGCATATCATCATCTTGTTAGTGGAAATGATTGATAAAATCATATTTGGACAGAACATGATAAGAGACACTTCCAAAAAAAGTGGAGTTGTTAAAAAAGAGGATGAAGACTTCATAGGATAGACATAAATCATATGCCAATATGAGGCATATAGAGCTGGAATTTACAATTTGTGATATGGTATTCGTGAAAGTCTCATCGTTGAAGCATATTATGCATTTTTGTGGTTCGACACAATTAGCGTTTCAGTGCATAATATCTTAGGATTAGCGAAGTTATTCTACGGAGTGGAGCTCTCATAAAAGTTGGCAGTAGGGCTTTCAATGAATATCTCAAAAATCTAAAATATGTCCGTATCTATATTCGAAATATGTAAAATTATTCAATATCTAGAATTTGGATGCATATGTAGATATGGCCATATCTGCATCCGATAATTATCCATCTAATTTTTGTAAAGACCCGTATTTTTAATCATTGGATATTTAAATGATTGATTTAAAAATTATTATAAATTTAAAAAAGGCCCAAAAATGTGATTTTTTGCATACGGCCAAATCAGGTCTCGAGACCGCTTTCATTGAGTTCAGATTGACATTGCGAATCATAATGAGTAAATGGTCGCTATATTTGGAGTTCGGACAATTTAGTGTCCTAAATGATCTCGAGATACGTGAAATTTGCTACAACGACCCTGACTCGACTTTCGAAAATCGGCACTGAATACGACACTTGTATTCCAATGCCGCAGATCCAAACGTCGAATCTGGTCCGCCGAAGCTTATAACACATCAAGTATACAACACAACGGAAGAAAGAATGAATATCACTAATATGCAACATTCGATACAACAATGATACAATATGAATCAATATCAGGGATACAAGATAACAATGCTACAGCAGAAGAACAATATCATATTGCAGCGGAATAAAAACTCCAAACAGCAACAGCAACTCTAACTCCAAAGCACCAATCCAGAAATAGCTTGAACTACCATCATGTTTCACCTAGATGAGCAAGTCTGGTCCGTCGTCCTAACCAAATACTTCAATATCCAAAGTCTACAAAGAATACCAAAGGGAATGCTGAAAGCTACCGAATTGATATCTAATCTACTATCTGAAAAACCCAACTCTAGACTTCCCGTGTAGTAAATTGTGGGCACCCAGAGTTTAGGAAGGGAACAATAAACTTCAAGTCAGTCATGGGACTGGTATAAGCAAACAATAGTTTTTTTAAACAATCAAAAGAATTTAAATTTGAAACCGCAATGCTTTTTGGAAAATGAAACTACCATACGGCCTCCCGCCACACACACAATGCAAACGCAGACTTGGAGGAGATTTCTCCTTATGATATTCAAATATGCTTGATACGAGAAAATTTCTTTGATATTATTACTATAAGTGCAAAGTGTGGAAAATCATTTCGAAAGTATAATATAAATCCTAGCTAGCATAGACATTCCTACTTATGCCTACTATAGCTACCATGTTCAATAACAGGTTACCACCACATTCCATAGATGGTTATACAACTAAAACCGTACAGGGCGCGTATTGTTTCTTTGGTTTTCCAACAAATGGTCAGGCCAAAGAACTTTCCATTGCCACATGGGTACGCCTCTGGAGGGACACCCCGAGAACCTAACCGGATCTCTGCCAACACAAGGTCGGGTTACCTCTATAACTAGGTAACTATTGACACGAGTATGCCATTCCTTGGTCGTAACCGACCTTTATCCCGGGATTCACCAACAACCACAAAGTAATAAATTTGCAGCAACCACATAGGTTAAGTATCTGAGCTCCATACCATGATACCACCTCTATCCAGAAAGAAATGAAGATACCCTCAAGGGGCGCTACCCCCAAATAACCTTGCCGCATTCTTCCTGTTTCGACCATTCCGGGTTGCGAGGTTCGACGAAGTCTCGTCCACAAAGCTACGCTTTTCACAAAAGCCATGTTTTGATCAACAAATGATCAGCAGCACTTCGTATTCCACATTACCAAATTGGGAATGTATCACTAGTAACCATCAACTAATAACCTCTGAGCTCGTACGTCTCAAAGAAGGGTGTTAAGCTAAGAGAATAAATCTCCGCCACCAAACAGAAATGTATTCGATCGAAACCGATTTTACATCTCAAAGTGTAATGTCAGACACACATCCATACAAGTCTGTTTTGAGTTCGAACAGAACCAAAGGCACTTCAAAAGAAGCACGTGCAATCCGGTTAATCCCTAATCACGTCAAGATTCCCCATCACAAAGGGTGATTAAATCTCTATACCAGAGACCAGTCGGTACAGAGACATTCGACGGGTTAACCTTTCGTTTTCGAAAAATACTCGGTCTTCACCATCGATCTTCAAATGCTATCCATATCGTCATATCATTATTTGGAATGGGTTATATGACACAAAGTTCCTCTCCTGGCTAAACCGAATAATAAGCGCAATGTTTAAAAACATATGGATATGGGATCTCAGTTAGGTCACAACTTATTATCCAAAACTTTTCTTTCAAATGATTAAACAAATTACCATTTACAAATCTTTTAAACAAAAAGGCTCATGTCAAAAACCATCAACGGTTTAAACAATTTCCACATTTAAATATTTTAAAAAAAAGATTCACTTTTAAAGGTTCATTTCAAAAACCATCAATTGTTTAAATAATTTCCACATTTAAATCTTTTAAAAAAAGATTCACTTTTAAGACCCCCTTTCAATCTTAAACAAGGTTCACCAATCTTTGACAAAGATTCATTCATAGCCTTTCAAAACGATTCCCCTTTCAAATTGGATTAACTAATCCAATCAAAAGATTTAATTCATAACTTTCCAAAAATCATTTCCAAAGATTCATCCATAACTTTCAAAGTCATTCCATTTCAAACTTGAAACCTTTTCATCATAATTTGGAAAATCTTTCCTTATATAAAAGCTGTTATTATTTGAAACCACTTGTTTCCTTTTTGGAAAACCTGATTATATTTGCACGAATTAAGGCCTTTCAAATATAAACTTGGGTTAAATTTACTTTTAAAATGGTTTACAAACCCATATAAACACATTTATAGTTTGTATAACCTTTTACATCATAAATTCTCAACATAGAATTCAATTACAAACTTTGAATTCAAA
Source organism: Allium cepa (assembly GCA_030765085.1). Lineage (NCBI taxonomy): Eukaryota > Viridiplantae > Streptophyta > Magnoliopsida > Asparagales > Amaryllidaceae > Allium > Allium cepa. The sequence continues at coordinate 949,901,194 of CM060941.1, read as the reverse complement.
TTTTAAATCAAATTTCAAAACTAAATCAAATTATTCAAAAATAACTTTTATCTTTGAAATTCTTTTTCAAAAGCTTTTCACTTTAAACCCAATCCATTTCCAAAACCATTTAGATTAAAAATTCAAATTCAAAACTATTTTAAAAATATGTTACTTAACCGGTTTCCACGTGCAATCCAAATTCAAAATAACGCTTAACTTCATTTACAGATCATGGATGAATAATATAAGTTCATCATAGATAATAAATCACATCACAGATAAATAAATTACATCACAGATCACAACACAAATCAGGATAATTCATAACGCAAAGCATCATATATCAAGGATATCAAACCATTAAATCATCCAATCCAAACATCCATAAGTAATATCAATTAATTATCTGATTAATTTAAATCAGATTAATCACTAATCTTGGTTAATTAATGTTAATTAATTACAAACCATTTAATTAATTATTATTAATAAATTACAATAATTAAGTAACCCTTACTTAATAATCATCCCTTAATCACCTTTATTAATAAATTAATCTTTAATTAATTTATCACTTTAATTAGTTATCCTAAATTAATTATCTCAATTAATCCCTTGATTAATTATCAAGTAATTTAATCTAAATTACTTCCATTATTAAACCATCTTCCATTAATTACCTCCAGTAATTACCATTAATTACTTCCCTAAGTAATTAGAATTCCATTAATTACATAAAGTAATTATTATCAAATCATCCAGTGATTATTTAAATTAATTAAACTTAATTAATCAATTTAAACTAATCACATTAATCTTAATTAATTACATCAAGTAATTAATTTCTTAATTACTTCCATTAAGTGATTACACTTAAACAATTCACAAATGATTATCATTAAATTAATTAATCTAATTAATTATTAAAATTAATCACATTAACCAGCAAGTGATTTGAATTGAACTTGGAGCATATTAATTTACTAGTAGACGAATACCTCTCTTTATCATCTCATGTCGCAAATGCCTTACTGCTTTCTTTGCACCGGACTTCGTGAAATCAATCCCCAAATATAAGTGGCCAATCGCCCCAGTCTGGAGAGAGTAAGTTATTCTGGCCCAGCCCAGATCATTAAATAATCCTAGTTAATGACCTTTATTAACCATTCTTTAATTACTTCCATTAAGTAATTAACTATGATTAACCATTGTTAATCACAAATTAATTTATCTTTAACTATCCATTAATTAATTTCAAATTAATTTAATTAATTAAGTGTTGATTATAACTTAATTGATCCTAAATTACTTGATTAATTAACCTTGATAGTAACTTAATTGCTTAATTAATAATTCTTTAATCATTATAAATAATCTTTAATTATCTAATTAATGATCTTTAATTACAAATTGATTAACCTTTAATCAATTATTTATTAATCCCTAATCACTAATTAATTAAATTAACAAATTATTCCTTAATTACCTCATTAATTTAATTAATTTCAGATCATTAAATCTTAATTTAACTTTAAGATAAAAACATTTCTTAATTATGACTAAATTGTCATCAACAAAAACTTTTGAAAGCAATTTACTTTTGAATTTACTTTAAAATTTCATTTCAAATATGAGATTTAAAACGAATACAATTTAACTTAAACAAAGTTCAAACAATTTAAAAACCCTTTTAAATTACATGGTAAAGAAATGCTTGTTTTATAAAAGAAAATTTATAAGAGTTTAAACCAAATTCATTTTTAAATTCAAATAATTTTAAATAAACACTTTAACATATAAAGTTGTTTAAATCTCTCAAATTTAAAACTTCTTTTATTACAAACTGAAATACATATTTAAATCTTTGATTTCCAGATTTAAACTTAACTTTAAATCTGAATCACATTTTTTTTAAAAAGTGAGATTTAAACCTAAACTTTAATTCAAGATTTTCAAACTTTGATTCAGAACTTAGTTTAAACTCTAGCTTTCATTTAAAATCTTCAGTCTTAAAGATATTTAAACAAACATTATAGGTTTTGTAAAAACCTGTAACATCTGTTAAACCCGAGCTCATCCCAAAATGCTTCGAGTTCAAAACCCAATCTCTCTGAGCAAACTACCCCACTACTTCGAGTCAAACTCTCATTCCTACGTGCCTAAACTCGCTTTCCTTTCTCCTTCTTCCCCAACTTCCTGGTACACCAAACCCACGCGTGCACGGTGCACACCAACCTAGCCATCACCGATCAAGTCGCCGCCCACCACCAAGTCGGCCCCCCTGAGCGACCCAACCACCCAAAAATTCAAAATTTCCCCCAAATCAAAATCGAGCATTTCCATGCTTCCTGGAACCCAACACAGATTGACTAACCACCAGAAAGTGCCCAACACCACCACCATAAACCTCTGGACGCCACGCGACCACAACCCTAGCTGCTCCGATGACCCACGACCCTTTTCCCCTCAGTCCGATACCCTCCGGTCCCATGACGATGATGCAGTTCCATTTCAAAAACAAACATGCAAACTATCTTTTAAAACCCTAAAACATCATCGTTCCCATGCCTCGATCATTTATAAATTCAAATTGTATTTTTCCCTTGATCCTTGATGCTCATACAACCTTCACCAATGACCACAACGTCCAATTCATCGGGAGTTAACGAGAATTTACGAAAATATTTTTTTAGTTCAAACCCAAAATTCCCATTTAATACTTACCTAAAAATCTTAATTTTCCCCATAAAATTCATGATTTTGTAATACAAATCTGTTTGTAAAGCCAAAACACAAAATCAAAATCATTAATTTTTGACTTAAATTAAGCTATTACTGTAAATTCCGATCTTTTTGAAATGATTGTTCACTAAATCTACCTGAATTTATTTTAAAAATGATATTACTAAGTAACAATCATTTTACTTTTAAAGATTATAACTTGAAAATGTTTAGATAGGAAGCTATGATTTTTTTTTTATGAACTATGAGCCTGTAATATCAACAAAGAACTAAATACTAGCATGCATTCTATAAATACAGAGGAACTCAAACATTCTTCTCAGATAAACTCATCACACTTTCAAGCATTATCCAACATCAAGATAGAATGGTAGGTTAAAAAGGTTTGATCACCTGAGTTTTTTTTTGAACAGAGGACGTTGATCAGATTTGTGCATGGAAATGCTCTGATTTTTAATTTGTTTCGATTTGCTTTTGAATCCATAGCTTAAATTGTTTGTTCAAGGTTTTAACTTGCTTCTTTTGCTTCAGATTTCATGTTGAAGTTTGAACTTGCTGAGATGAATTTGCACATGCTTCAGGTTTTGGTTTCTTAAATTTGTGTTTGCGGTTTTGAAAAAAACTTGAGAATCTAATTTTAACTCTCAGTTTTGATTTGCTCTGATTTTTCTTTGAATTTGAACTTGAGACGATTGCTTCAGGTTTTAAAACAGTTTTACTGCATTGTTATATTTACCAGGTTTCTTTTGCATTCTTTCTAAAAAAAATTCCTTTGTTTTATATGATTTTCATATTTTAAATTTTTAAAAGAAAAAAATTAATTTATTGCCACTTGTTTCATCTATTAGCTACACTTGTTTATTTACATTAACACTTGTCAACATATAGTTATTTTATGTTTTTAACCTTGTTTAAAAATTAATTTACAACTTTGTTTAAATCCTTGTATACTTTATGTTTTACATATTTATATCTTTGTGCATTTATGTTTTATATCCATGTCTTGAATTAATTTTTATAAACTTTTTTTGGCCTTTTAGTTCATATATTTACAATTTAGTTCAAACAAATTTAAAAGAAGGCATGTAAACTTCTTAATTTAATCCTTATTGATTTTCAAAAGATATGTATACTAAATAATATGAACTTTACTTTTAAACAACTCTTACTATATTAATTTAAAAATATAACTCTTCAATATATCATATATTAAAATTAGAAAACAATTTTATTCATCTCAAAACTTAGAGTATTCAAATCAAATTCAAATAGATAAATACTTATTTTTGAACTCCAATCCAAAATTCTATTTAACGTACATATTTTTATTTGTTCCGGAAATTTCATATTATTTTACCAATAATTTCATCATTAAATTCCAAAAATTAAATAAATTGTCAAATTAAACTTGTTTAAAATTCAGGAATGTTACAGATTCCCCCCTTAGAAAATTTCGTCCTCAAAATTTGAAAGTAGGGAGACAACCAAAAAATATAGATAGATCGAGAGATGAATCACCAGATTAAACTGAATATCTATTTTGCATTTTGCTTCCCAAATCAGAATATCAATAATGGATACAAGAACAAATCAAGATACTCGGGTCACCAGAACTACGAAATATACAGAGGCATTGGTTAGTTCGAAGGATAACTAACCCCTCGTAGAATATACCCGGACCCCAAAGAAACAAATAAATGAATTTAATCTTCCAAAATTCTCAAACACTGGGTATGGATTCCAAGCTTAAGTCGGAATTCCCCAAAATTTTAGTTTAAACAACCAAAATTTACCTATCAACCATAGCAGCCAAAGCAAACAATTCATCCAAGCAAACAATTCTGACCCATCTGGAGTTTGTGTCCCATGCAAATATATCAAAGCTTGTTCTTGGAGCTGCCAGGAAACTATCAAAGAATTGAAAAGACGAATCATAGGAGATTGATAGAGAAAGTTGTTTCCACCGTTGTAGGGTATTAACCATGTATAGTGGAACTCCCCTATTCCCTATCTCGTCCTCTTCTCGCACACATACTTACTACCAGTGAATAGTAAGAGAATTTACTGAGGCATTCGAACGGATATCTTAGGGATATACTCATTCTAGGACATACTTTACCCTATCTCTAATAAGTTACTTAATGTGTTATGCTCCTGAGCTAAAGTTTCAACCTTCGGCTCTGATACCAATTATAACGACCCTGAATCGACCTTCGAAAACGGGCATCGAATACGACACTCATATTCCAATGCCAAAGATCCAAACGTCGAATCTGGTTCGCCTGAGCTTATAACACATCAAGTATACAACACAGCGGAAGAAAGAATGAATATCATTGATATACAACATTCGATACAACAATGATACAATATGAATCAATATCAGAGATACAAGATAACAATGCTACAGCGGAATAACAATATGATATTGCAGCGGAAAAAAATTCCAAACAGCAACAACTCTAACTCCAAAGCACCAATCCATAAATAGCTCGACTTACCATCAGGTTTCACCTAGATGAGCAAGTCTGGTCCGTCGTCCAAACCAAATACTTCAATATCCAAAGTCTACAAAGAATACCAAAGAGAAGCTGAATGCTACCGAATCGATATCTAATCTATTATATGAAAAACCCAACTCTAGACTGCCCGTGTGGCAAATTGTGGGCACCTAGAGTTTATGAAGGGAACAATAAACTCCAGGTCAGTCGTAGGGCTGGTATGAGGAAACAAAAACAGTTTGTTTTTTAAACAATCAAAAGAATTTAAATTTGAAATCCGCAACGCTTTTTGGAAAATGAAACTACCATAAGGCCAACCGCCACACATACAATGCAAACGCAGACTTGGAGGACATTTCTCCTTATGATAGTCAAATATGCTTGATACAAGAAAATTTCTTTGTTATTATTACTATAAGTGCAAAGTGTGGAAAATCATTTCGAAAGTATAATATAAATCCTAGCTAGCATAGACATTCCGCACTTATGCCTACTATAGCTAATATGTTCTAGCAGGTTACCACCACATTCCATGGCAGGTTATACAACTAAAACCGTACAGGGCATGTATTGTTTCTTTGGTTTTCCAACAAATGGTCAGACCAAGGAATTTCCCATTGCCACATGGGTATGCCTCTAGAGGGATGCCCCGAAAACCTAACTGGATCTCTACTAACACAAGACCAGGTTACCTCTATAACTAGGTAACTACTGACACGAGTAAGCAATCATTTTACTAAGTTACAATCATTTTACTTTTTTAGATTATAGCTTGAACATGTTTAGATAGGAAGCTATGATTTTTTTTATGAACTATGAGCCTGTAATATCAACAGAGAACTAAATACAAGAATGCATTCTATAAATGCCAAGGAATTCAACCATTCTTCTCAGATAAACTCATCACACTTGCAAGCATTATCCAATATCAGGATAGAATGGTACGTTAAAAAGGTTTGCTCACCTGAGTTTTTTTTGAACAGAGGACATTGATCAGATTTGTCTCTGGAAATGCTCTGATTTATAATTTGTTTCGATTTGCTTTTGAATCCATAGCTTAAATTGTTTGTTCCAGGTTTCAATTTGCTTCATTTGCTTCAGATTTCAGGTTGAAGTCTGAACTTGCTGAGATGAATTTGCACATGCTTCAGGTTTTGGTTTCTCAAATTTGTGTTTGTAGTTTTGAAAAACACTTGGGAATCTAATTTTAACTCTCAGTTTTGATTTGCTCTGATTTTTCTTTGAATTTGAACTTGAGATGATTGCTTCAGGTTTTAAAACAGTTTTACTGCATTGTTTTATTTACCAGGTTTCTTTTGCATGCTTTCTAATTTTTTTCCTTTGTTTTATATGATTTTCATATTTCAAAATTTTAAAATAAAAATTTAATTTCTTGCCACTTGTTTCATCTATTAGTTACCCTTGTTTATTTACATTAACACTTGTCAACATATAGTTATTTAATGTTTTTAACCTTGTTTAAAAATTAATTTACAACTTTTTTTAAATCCTTGTATACTTTATTTTTACATATTTATATCTTCGTGCATTTAAGTTTTATATCCTTGCCTTGAATTAATTTTTATAAACTTTTTTTTGGCCCTTTGGTTCATATATTTACAATTTAATTCAAATAAATTTAAAAGAAGGCATGTAAACTTCTTAATTTAATCCTTATTGATTTTCAAAAGATACACATATTAAATAATATGAAATTTAGTTTTAAACAACTCTTACTATATTAGTATAAAAATACAACTCTCCAATATATCATATATTAAAATTAGAAAACAATTTTATTCATCTCAAAACTTAGAGTAGTCAAATCAAATTCAAATAGATAAATACTTATTTTTGAACTCCAATCCAAAATTCTATTTAAAGTACATATTTTTATTTGTTTTGGAAATTTCATATTATTTTACCACTAATTTCATAATTAAATTCCAAAAATTAAATAAATTGTCAAATTAAACTTGTTCAAAATTCAGGAATGTTACATTAGCATTCTGGGACGTAATTACAAATGATGACAAGATTAGTATCATTGGTTCCAGAAAAATGAGGTAATATACGCAGACGAGTTTCATGGTGATCGGACACGTCGTGCGGTTGTACGGACTCAAAATGTATAGAAGAAATTAAATATATGTGATATTATATTATTTTAAATTCCCTTTTGAAATCTTCCCCTCCATTTCTCATTTTCCCAAATCACTGTTCATTTCCTAAAGTGAAAATCCATGCCAAACATATATTCTCCATTCAAAATTTAATTTCTCCTTATCCGCTTAACGATAAAAAAATGAGGTCGGATCCGTTGAGATGTATGGATGAGAGCTGTGCGATGACCATGGTGGAATTTCGATTTAGCACCATTGGTCGAGATCGATGGATCTAGGGTTCAAGGTTGTCGGAGATTCGAGCAGCGATAGATAGTTTGGAGGTGACCATCACATTTCCCATGATAAGATGCAACTTCGCCAGAGTTTTGGGCACCTACGATCATTGACAATGATTTTTGTTGAGAGGACTGGAGGAGCAGATCATGTGAGTCATGATTTTAGGTAGTGGATCAGGTGGATCCTAGCGATGATTATCACGAAGAGGACGGGCAATGTAGTGACTCAGCGAAGATAGATCTTGATTTCATGGATTATGGAGGGAGAAGTTAGTGCATGAATGTTTCAGCAATAGGTGATATGCACAGCTACAGGTGCACAAGAGTGAATTAGGATTTGGAGAAGAAAATTATTGAGGTTTGTTCTGGATGTGGTTTCTTGCTTTTTGCTCATGATGGAAAGATCTACATTTGGCACTGGTTTGGACAAATTCGACTGAGGTGAGTGGCATTGTCTCACACTAAACTATGATTGGTTGGATAGTATTAGATTGACGCTTGGGAATGATTTTTGGTTTTAAATTGTGATAATACATACTTATACAACAACTATATTTTTATAAAAGAAAACAAATTTATTTTAAATGATTTATAAAGAATTTCACATGTTTTCCATCGATGTGCCACGGTTAGGAATTATTAGATTAGAGCTATTATTCATACGATTTACCACATTGATAGATATGGATGGATTGTTTATGTTGTATGTATGTTGTTTTGGATGAATGTATGGATGTTGGATGTATGTTTGGCTTGTTTTTATTATTTGACCATTTTGGTTGAAAATGCCGATTAGCAGTGATTGGATTTTAAGTAGTATCTTGTACGTAGGGTTTCAGACAACGACAACCTAGCGAACAAGATGAGCTGTAGAGGAGGGTTTGGATACGTGCTAATTAATCTGAGGTAGAGGATGAAGCTTTGGACTTTGGATGGATGCTGGACGTTTCCGATTTTCTTTTACTTATCCGTTCGGTTAGTATAAGACCAGAGTGGTTGGTATTGACTATTATAGAGTGGTCAATGTCCATCACTATTATTGATTGGCAATTTGGCTGATCTTTGGCTTGGACGTTTATGAGATCTCATGGTGCGCGAAGTGATGGTTTGTTCATGTGATCAATTTAAAGATTAGATGTTATTGCTATACGACGAGCAATTGTCTTGATGATGTGATGATGTTATGCTTCGAACTTGTACTTTGGTACGTTGGATGGTGACTGGACGATATTTGGAGTAGCCACGAAGGTTGATAGTATCAAAACTCGATGATGTTATCCTTAGATTGGATCCATAGCGTATGTATATGCGAGAGAGTTCATATTTCTTATATATTTTGGTTTTTAAAACTATATAGTAGTATATATAGTATATGAGTTGGGTTGCAAACGTAAGCACTATTGATGCAATTTTTTTTATGAAAGACCGATCATCCTTATTGTAGAATAAGAATGATTTGCCATGCTAGAAAAACTGCTATTGACTCTATTCTTCGAGTTGAGGATTGGGCAGGATTTGGGCTACTATTTTTGATTGATAGAATATGTTCACAGGGTTGGTGTAGATCATTTCCTAGAATGCCTAATTTGTTTAGGATGGTTATTGTGCTCAAGTGCAATAGATTAGAGCCGACTTTGTCGAGCTGTATAGAGCCTTCGAGGGTCTAGGAGGCGGACCATTCCTTGGAATGGAGTCGGTTATTGGAAGGCAAGATTGGATGGTTACTTGCTAGAGGATCTTTGATGACTTAGAGTTAGATGATGCCATTGGGTAGAAGTTAGCCTCTAGATGACTCTAGTGATGGATGGTGAAGTAGTAGAGTGTCTCTATATCTTCGATTCCCAAGGACAGATTTTCTGGGGATTAGTTCATAGATCGCTTCAAATAAAATTTATCTCAACTTTTTTGAAGTTGTTGCTAGGTAGGGAAGTATGATGATATGTCTGTGTTGGAGTATGTGGCCAAATTCAATATGCTATCGAAGTACGGTCTATTTCCATTGATACTCCACACAAAAAGGATGGAAAATTTATCATCGAGTTGAGAGATTATCTTAGGAAGTAATTAATTCATCATATTGGCAATGGCTTCGACAAGATAATCGAGAAGGCTTTATGAGGAGAGAGCTTGTACCTAATGTAGAAAGGTTGTCCCGAACTAATAGAGTTGGGATAGACTGTGGAAACATATGCAGTTGATGTCGTTCTTATTTTCATTGATTGCTATAATGATGAAAGAGAAGGGAAATGGCATTACCGTTGAGATATGATTTTCACACATGGTGTTTCCATACGTGCTTTATTTGACATCAAGGTTTCATATCCCTTCATATCTAGATTTAATGGAGATATATTGGGATTGAGACTTGAGATGGTTAACCGACCCTTGATTGTGAAGGAATTTGTTATGGGTTTAGCCATCCTATACATGGTTTATCGAAACCTTGTCTTATTGAGTCATAATTGTTTGTTTTCTATTGTTTTTTTGGGGTTTTAGTTGGGTTGGTATTTTTTTAAGGAATGGACTAGCTAAAGGGGATATAGAATAGTTGTGGATCATGAGAGGCCGTTGGTGATGATTGAGGTTGTGTAGGAGAGAACGGTAGTGCTTGGATGCCTTTAGAGGACGGGGTATGGTTAGCTTTTGCTCAGTATCCCACATGATGAGTCATCATCTATGCCTGTAGCTAGAGAGAGTCTAGGCACTTTCGATGAGGTGATGGGTTACTACCATGTAGAGATAGAGTTCTATATCGATCTGGTCGGAGGAGGTAGACCAGTAATTATGCCTTTAAGGCATATGATGTCCAAAGAGCTTAGGAAACTAAGGGTGAAAGAGAATGACCTATTTAGGTAATGGGTTCATTCGTGGGATTATATTCGAGTAGGATGCACCTATAGCATTCGTCGGTAGGGCGGATGGCTCTTTCGAGTTGTTTGTTAGCTATTATGAGATGGATGAGATGAAGAACAAGTTTCTACTCCTATTTTTTGATGACTTGCTCGATCAGCTCCATAGAGGGAGGATGTCTTCTTAGTTAGACCTCGCGGTGTGGTTTCACTAACTAAGAGTATTTAAAGAGTGTGTGTCGATTATAGTGTTTCATATGCTACCTTGAATTTTGGATTTGATTGATTGTGCTGTTCAGGCTAACCAATATGTTGGCGTACCTTGTTGATTTCATGGACCGTGTTTTGAGAGGTCACTTGAGTGAGTGGTGCTTGTGTTCATTGATGATGCTTTCGTCTACTCATGAACAAAAGTGGAATATAAGGCATGATTGGTGATTTTGTTGTAGGTGTCAAGAAGATACCAACTGATGATGAGATTTTGGTGGTATTACTATTGGAGGAGGGAAGTAAGATGCTTGCGTTGTGTTGTTTTAGAGTAGGATTTCGTTGTAGATCTGGTAGTTATGGCAGTCCAGATTCTGAATGGACTCAAGATAGTAGCACTATTAACCATTTTTGGGAGAGGATTAGACTTTTATTTGAGACGCAAGGTGCGGACATGTGGTAGTGAGTTTTACCGAGAGGTTGATAAGTGCACCAATGTTACTCATTCCGAGCAGGGATGAGGAGGCGATAGTACGCACTTTCCATGGTACTTAAATAGGTTAAATATTGATAACGAAAGGTAGGGTTGTCGTATGTTAGATGACAGCTGAAATCGCACAAGAGGAGGTATCCAACTCTTGATTTGGAGTTGGAGGCGATAGAGTTTGCTTTGGAGATTTGGAGGCACTGTCTATTAGGAGAGGATTTCAAATTTTTCAGTGATTCCGCAATATAGAAGTATCTCTTCTCTTAGAAGGATCTTGACCTTTGCCAGTAGCGATGGCTAGAGTTCTTAGCCTCTTATGGATTTGACATTTCCTATTTATTCATAAGGGAAATGTAGTTGTTGATGCTTTGAGAGGAGGATATACCAGCTTGGGTGCGATATTCCTAGAGTGGGAATTGTTCGATCTTATCACTAGTTATGACTTCAGAACTCAATGAGCTGTGGCCAAGGGCGGTGACTGGTTTGATTGTCATACCTACTTTGATTTAGTGGATTGGTACTAGTTAGAGGTGTTTAGCTAGACTAAGGGAGATTGTGACTAGCTTAGAAGAATGAGTAGTGTCTGTAGAGGTGATGTGGTGTGGATCCGACCAAGACTGTTTGTTCCATAGGGATGAGAGATTGTTTGTTCTCGAGTAGTTGGAGCATATATTTATAGATTGCATCATTGGATCGTCGATGACCATGAACAGCATGATAGCATTTGAGTCACAGTCTATTGGTTAATGAATAATGCTTGATTTGTAGTCCTTAAATCTTGTAGAACTACATCCGTATTTTTTGAGTTGTATATGGGATGAATAATATGATTCCATTGTGTGCCAAGAGCATTGTAAGTGGCCGAGGCCTGTTGTTCGACAGTGGGTTTCGGGAGAACTTACAAGAGGCATTTGGATATTTGGCACCAAATATATTTTGTGATATTAAGACTGAACCATGGACTTTGAGATCTCGTATGCCAATTCGTATCAATAGATGTGAGATGAATCGGGATAGGAGGATGACAGTGGAGTAGTAGAGATTCAGTGGAGTGAAAGCGAAGATGATAGGATATGGGAGACTAAAAAGAGCATATGGACTGCTTATCAGGAGCGCTTCGGGAGGTGTGATTTCATTTTTATTATTCACTTTCATAGTGGATACCATATTCGATGTTATATACTAGATAGTTTAGTATTTCGCATGCTCGGATAGGCATGAATGTTACTTCTTGATATTTGATCCCATCTGTGCATGCTTGATTGGATTGTTAGCATTTATGATGATAGCCTAAGTTTGTATGGTTGTTAGGCATGTGGGATAGTTATGGTTTGGCATAGCATGCTTGTTTGAGATGATTGCTATTTATAATCTAGTATATTTGAAGATATGAGTTGTATACATATTTTTTTGTATCGGAATTTTTACCAGACCTAGCCGAGCAAAGGAGGTGCTGGCAAATTTTTTTGGAATTTGAGAGACTTTTGAGGACTTAGGGGTTAGGAGCTTTGCCTTCTGATTTTAGGGAGGAAATCCTTTAAGAAGGGAAGAATGTAACACCCTTATTTTTTAATGACCAGCTATTTAAATGATTGATTTCAATAATTAACCATTACTTAAATAAAGGCCCAAAAATGTTATTTTTTGTATACGGCCAATCAGGACTTGAGACCACTTTTGTTGAGTTCGGATTGACGTTGCGAATTGAAATTAATATAATGATCGCTATATTTGAAGATCGAACGATTCGATGATGAAAACGACCTCGAGATATGCAAAATTAGCATTCTGGGATGTAGTCTCAAATAGCGATGAGATTAGTACCGTTGGATCCGAAAAAATGAGGTGATGTATGCAAACGAGTTTTGTGGCGATCGAACGTGTCGTGTGGTCGTACAGACTCAAAATTACAACCATTTATTTGAGAAAATAAATAAGATAATATTTTAGTTTAAATACCCTTTTGAAACCTCTCCTTCCATTTCTCATTTACCTAAATCACTGTTCATTTCCTAAAGAGAAAATCCATGGCCGAACTTATATTCCTCCATTCACAAATTAATTTCTCTTTATCCTCTTAACAATAAAAAAATGAGGTCGGATCCTTTGAGATCGTATGGACGAGAGCTATGCAACGACTATGGCATAATTTCAATTTAGTGTTGTTGGCCGAGATCAATGAATCTTGGGTTTGAGGTCATCGAAGATTTGAGTGACGATAGACGGATCGAAGGTGACCATCGCATTTCCTATGATAAGACGCACCTTTGTTGGAGTTATTGGCATCTTCGATCATCGACGGTGATTTGCATCGAGAGGCCTAGAGCAGTAGGCCGTGTGAGTCCTGATTTTTGGTAGTGGATCAGGTGGATTCTTGTGGTGATCATCGCAAAAAGGATGGGAAATGGAGCGATTCGATAAAAACGAATCTTGATTTCATGGATTATGGAGGGAGAAATCAGTGAATGAATGTTTCTACAGTGGGTGATATGCATGGCTACATATATACAAGAGTGAATTAGGATTTGGAGAAAAAATGATTAAGGTCCGTCTTGGATGTGGTTTCTTGCATTGCGCTCGTGATGGCGAGATCTACATTTTGGTGCCAGGATGGACAGATTTGGTTGAGGTGGGTGATTTGTCTCTCATTAAACTATGATTGGTAGGATAGTATTAGATTGACGCTTGAGAATGATTTCTGGTTTTAAATTGTGATATACTTATACAACAACTTAATTTTTTAAAAGAAAATTAAATTATTTTAAACTGATTTATAAAGAATATCTCATATTTTTAATGATGTGCTATTGTTAAGGAATTATGTGATTAGAGCTATTATTGATACAATTCCCCACATTGATTGATATGGATGGTATGTTGTATGTATTTTGTTTTGGATGGATGTATGGATGTATGTTTGGCTTATTTTTCTTTTTTTTCTTATTTGGCTATTTTGGTTGAAAACGCCGATTAACGGTGATTGGGTTTTAGGTAGTATCTTGTAGTTAGGGCTACACGCACGTGACTACCGAACGAACGAGATGAGCTGTAGGGAGGGTTTAGATACATGATGACAGATCTGTGTTAGAGGATGAGGCTTCGGTTTTCAAGATGGATGTTGAACATTTCCTTTTCGCTTGTACTTATCCATTCGGTTAAGTACAAGACCAAGGTGGTTGGTATTGACCCTTTCAGCATGGTCAATGTCCATCACTATTATTGATTGGCAATTTGAAATGATTTAGAGATTGGATGTTATTGCTCTATGATGAGCGATTATCTTGATGAGGCGATGATGTTATGCTTTGACCTGGTAGCCTAGTGCTTAGGATGGTGGCTGAACGATATTTGAAGTAGGTTTCAAGGATGTTAATGTCAAGATTTTATGGATCATGCTGTGATGTTAGCTCATTTCGCATCATAATAAGATGGTGATGTAATGGTGTGATGAATAGCTATGTTTCTTCAGTTGGCGAATCGTACTTGGAGTAGGAACCAAAGATGGTAGTTTCGGATGTACGAGGCTATGGATAGTGGACTAGATTGAGTGATTGGGAGTAGTTATTCAGAAATTGTATTGAGCTAGTAGGGCTCAGATCCATATTTAGCGAGTAGGGCTCTATGGATGTGTCTATGCTAAGGGACCGTTGATGGCTCGGGGTGTTCATTTTGTACTCAAACCAAGGGTATTGTATAGTAGTGTGCCCATGTATTATATAGTATTCGTATACCCTGGACTGTTGGATTGGGTCTAGCATCTTGCTTTAGGATAAGGAAACATACCGAGTTTCGAACCGTGCAGGTACGAGAGCACAACGAGAACCTGGACTTCCACTAGTCCTTGGCATCTGCAGATGGTCATACGAGTTATCATATATCTTGCATATTGGGTGGAAATTAGTAATAT
The DNA here is from genome assembly GCA_030765085.1 of Allium cepa. Taxonomy (NCBI): domain Eukaryota; kingdom Viridiplantae; phylum Streptophyta; class Magnoliopsida; order Asparagales; family Amaryllidaceae; genus Allium; species Allium cepa. The sequence goes on along the minus strand of CM060941.1, from coordinate 949,886,118 downwards.
TTGATGGATGCTATGTTTGTTATGTTGCTCACTAGTCACATATCACCTTAGGGATGTCACACGAGGTATGTATTGTGGTAGGGATATCTATACACCCCGACTTGACTTAGTGTGGAGTAGGTACAGTGGATGGAGATACCTGGACGCCTAGAGTTTACTTAGTATGGAGTAGTTATTGCAAGTGAAGATACTAAGGTACTCAGATAGATAATGAGCAAGGTGCACCCTTTTTATGATGTTTTAGAGTAGCATATTATTTATGTTTATGTGTTGACTCTGTGGTTGTTGTTATAGGTCTGGTATAGTTTATATACCCTCTTTTCCATATATTCTATCGACTTTTATAGTATTTTGAGATTTGATATTGCTCACACCGGACTGTTGTTTGGCTTAAGGTTTTATGCTTTGCTTCCTATTATCTTGGGTACTCTTAAATGAGTAGATTTGAGAGCAGGTATGGATGACATGTGAAAATTTTCAGATAGGCCAGCAGGAAGTGATGGTTACTTATACTCTTATGGGAGTTTGTTATTGTAAATTCTGCTATGTGACATGGTGGAGCCTTGACAGTTGTGGCAACCCGGATTTTTGTGTCACTCTGATAAAATAGATTATGATGTAAATTAAAGAGTTTTTTTTAGAAATTTAAACTAAGATTCTTATATAAAAATCATCAATTATTTTGGGATGAGAGTTTCAAGTTTTATGAGAGATTAATATATCAAATAAATATATTTTGTAAATTATTTGTGAAGTGCAACTAGGAATGTTATTTAAAGAGGTGTAGACACTATATTTTAATAATTTCTTATGGCTTTAAAAATCCTTTTATAAGTCATTTTATTTCTTGGGTTATAGTTTAAACATTTAAGACTTATTATTTATAAAAATATTAGTATGGATCTATAAAGAAATAAATTCAGTTTCCTCCTTAATGGTTTTTATTATAACCCAAAGCCCAAAAATATTGTAGCTAAGAAGAAAACTCCTCCTAGCAGTTTACTTTTACGTTCATTTTCTCAAGTATAGAAAACTAAAAGCCATTTTCATCTTGTTTCTTAAAACCTAGGTTCTTCAAAATCAAGATTTTAAAATAGAAAGAAAATTTAGAAAATCAAGGTAATTTAAGTGAACTCTTATCCACTCTCTAGTTCAATTAATTTTAGTTTTTATAGTTTGTAATACTTTTTGATCTTCTTTTCTTTTGAGGCATTTGTTAGGGTTTATTGAAATCTAAGTACAAGGTTGATATGAAGGGGTTTTGGCAAGCTAATAAAAGAGAAAATGTGGGTTGAAACTCACTTCTATCTCTATTCCAAATTTATTTACTAATTTTTTTTGCTTGAATTATTGATTATATTGATCTTAAATTTGGTTGTGATATTTGCATATCTTGTTGCCATATTCTTTGATAGTTGAAACCATAGATTTGTAATCTTGTATATTATCAAATTCAAGATGTTTGTGTGCTTACATTCTCTTAAAATTGATAACCTTGAAGTTAAAACATCCATCGCCAAAAAAAATCATTGGGAACGGGCCATCCAGGACCCCCAGCCATTGCCCCTAACACGTTCGTGGCAGCGCCACCGGTACGCCGTTCCACTTGGACCTGTGCACCTTTTACGGCCTAGAATGTGTTCCAGGTTGTGCCGCATGACCTCCCCTATATCCTTTGTTTTCCCTACTGATTGTTTTGTTGCTCGATGTTTTGCCTTGCCGTATTGCACAATTTCGAAGTATGATTATGATGATCCATTTGCTCATTTTTGCAAATTCCGAATCTTGTATTGGAGACCCTTGTTACATAAAGAAACTGCTCTATATTTCTTTGTCAATCACACTATTTGAGTTCATGTATTTTTGTAAAGGAAATATATTTTGTTTGCTAATGGTTTTATAACTTATGTGTGTGTGTGTGTATATATATATATCCTTTTAAATAGAAGCATATTTAGAAATTACATGTGTATATAGCTATAATTACAAAGTGGTTTTGAAGCAAGTTTTAGATAAGTATAGATATGGATTGAATCATGGTTTCTACTATATATATGTTGACTCTAAATTTTAAAAAGTAACCGCAAAGAGAAGTTTATAGTTTTAAATGCAAATTTATCCATGCTTTCTAATTATATTATATTAGTATTTTTAAATAAATATTTCAAAGTGGAATTCAAAAAAATCGATTTTGTTATAAAAACATTCTACTTCGCTTGGAGGAGAAATTGAATTAAATGGTCTAGCAAAATAAGTAGCTTGAAATGCTTGCATTTATTTCATGGTTAATTTGTGGAATGAATATATACTTTCATGAGTGGAATTTACTAGCTTTTGGCAATCATTTGAGCGTCGTCAAGTGGTTATGGGGGAGGGGGGTGTAACATCCCCTATCTGGAGGTCCGAAGTTAAGCGCTACAGATGCTGCAGTCATCAATAGTATTAACTTCCGGTGACCAATTACGATCATGATAATGGTATCCATAATATTAGAAGCACATGAATATGAAACAAAATCATAGATTTCACAAGAACAACGTTTTTGATTTCATTTCACAAAACATGTTTCATATTCCACTGCATAATCCCATAATCGTTTCCAAAGTAAATATCAAATATAATTATTACAAAATACACCAAGAGCAACATATGAAGATGCACCCTTGAATGAACATAGTACTATATAGACTTAACTGTCTTAAATACAACACAGCGGAATCAAACAAAATAAAATATCAACTCCTAAATAGCTATCCATCAGCTACCTGCTCGTCTTCGAAAGCTTTATTCGTAAACCTACTAAAGCCTGTAAACCTCAACCCTCATCCTACTCAATCAATTTTGAGCACCCGAGAGTATTAGGGGAAAAACATAAATTTCTATTCAGACATAAAGCCTGGTGTGAATAATACTATACATCTTGGTTATTTGATATTTAGTGAAACCACGCCACTTAGTGGAATGGCTTTCCCCTTACTAATATCCTTTTAAAACATATCTTTTGCAAATCTTTATCCTATAACCAAATCTGGTTAAAACGGTAAAGCATTATTATGTAAACATACATATCAAGTAACAAATGAACTATCTGTCCAAACACTATAGTTTTGTTTGGCTAACCACTAAGCTTTGGCTGACTCGAGCCTACCAAACAATATGATCAAAATAATCTAACACCTGTTAGACACTCCTCTTTTGGACGGTCTTCCCTTGACTATTTGTTAAATACTCCTCTTCTGAACGGTCTTTCCCTAGCTTAATATCTCCTAGGGTCACCTGATCTAATGGTTTTGTGTGCTCACCAATAACCTATATGTATACAAATATATTTCCCCTTCTACGTGTAATCATAATTTTAGTCTTACCTATGACAAAACCCTACACACTGGAATTTTGGACTATAGCTGGGGCTAATAGCTAATGTATAGGACGCGACCCTATTTCAGTCTCATCTGTTATTCTAATATCCAAATCATTTTACTTAGGGTAATCATTCCAAAATTTTCCTTGAAAACTTTTCATCTCAAATAGATTTAAAACCTTTAAATCAAATTTAAACAAGAAAAATATATATACTCTATGCTTTACTCAAATCATATTGCCATGTTATATATGCTTTACTCAAATTTTTGTTGATGGAAATATTTGAACATTTGAAAGTACCCCTTTCAAATCCATTGAAAGTACCCCTTTCGAAACCAAGCAAAACCTTTTTTACCTAGGATGAAAGGCCAAAATATTTCTTTCGAAACCGTTCGTATAAACCTTTCGAAAACACCTGAAAAAACTTTCCATCGAAAGCTATAAAAACTTGGACATCCTATCTTTAAACATTTAAACTTTGCCTTTTGAAAACATTGGAAACCTTTCCTTTCAAACCTTTCGAAACCCTTGGGGAACCAACCCTTCGAAACCATTCTTTCAAACCTTTTGAAAGCATAAAAAATTAATCCTTTCGGAAGCCTTTGGGTTCAAGTAAAACGTGTGGAAATGCCTTTTGAAACCATTAAAAATTAACTCCTTTAAAACCTTTGGGTTCTAGCTTCAACAGAGAAAAAGGGTATACAACATTTAATTCGAAAACACTCTTTCAAAAGCATTTCCTAAGCAAAGAAGTGATGGTGTCGAAACCAATCTTCCGCAAGCATTGGAGAAGCGACTAATTTTTAAAAGCAAAGTATACCTTCCGAAACTATTAGCGTCGAAAGGTAGAAAGGTGGCAGCTAGGGGTTTCGACCCCATTTGAAAGCCTTTACTTAAAACAATAGGCGCAACCCATTCGAAACCTTTCCTTTAAAACATTGGCTCAGCCGAAAGCCAACCTAGTTGAAAGCAACCCTTCGAAAACAAAGCAAGCGCGCTTTCAATTAAAAGCAAAGACATGCTTCGACCCCTTCGGAACCTTTGGTCTCGACCTAGTGCCTTCCACCTTAGTCCACTTCACTCTGTACCAAGTTATTGATACTATGTGTATTGGTTTCAATGGCATGGAGGTGATAGTACTTGGTCAGAACCCCTGTGCCGAAAGTGGTGAAACATGTAAAAGCATATGGAAACTGATTTTTACTTAAAAAAAATTTCCTTTTAACTAATCTGCCTTGTTTGTCAAAATATTATTGGTTGCTAATTTTTTTTCTAAAATTTCTGCCAATATTTCAAAAATAAACAATTTAACTTATTTATAAAATACCCCTTCTTCTTTTATAAAAATATAAAACATTTAAGTCCCATACCTTAAATAATTTTATATATTCATGAAAACAAGTAGGAAAATTCTACAAAAATTCCAGAAAATCATTTTTAATATGTTTTCCAACATATATTAATTTCAAACCCCAAATATATATTATTTAGCTGTAAATAATTTTAAACTCAAATAAACATTTTCTTCAGCAGAAAATTAATATAAAATCCACATTAACTCAGAAAATTATGAAAATTGAAATCCATTTCTAAAATATTATTTTTAATATATATTTAAATTTTCAAGGAAATTAGATGTCATTTATTAGGGTTTTCACATTAAATATATCATAAAATCTATATGAACAAGCATAAACCATGAATAAGCATATATATAAACATTTAATCATTCAAAAACATGGCATAATCATGCAAAAGACTTCAGATTCTTCTTAAAACCAAAAACGATAGGAAAAGTGAGATGTAGTCATTATTCACCTTGGCTTTGAGATTAAGGAATTGAAATTTGATCTTGATTAAGATCTTTAAGCTTTTCTTCTTGAAGTCTTCTCTTTGCTTTTCCTAATGGTGGCCGACCTTGGTTTATGTTTTTGTTTCTGAATTATGAATAAACGTGAGAATAAGGACTTAAGGGGTCAGGGTATAAGAATGTATCTATTCCTATATTACCGCTTATCTATTTTCCTTAATATTTTAATTCTTTAATTCATTGTTTACATGGCAAGGCTACCCTTTTTAATCACAAATCTCAACCCATTAACCATTTTACATTATTTAATTCAATTTACCTAATTAAATGTTCCTAATATTGTTACTAAAAATAAGGAGCATTACAATCTCTCCTCCTTAATGAATTTCATCCTCAAAATTACAGTAAGGTGCACAATAAATCAAACATAAAGGTAAAACAGACCATTAAACAAACTAGATAAACGTCCTCAGTCTCCCAAGTACAGTCTCTTTCATCGTCGCTCCACTGGTCTTTGACTAATCTGACCATCTTCTTTGCCTGTTCTCATCTCTCGTGACTATACAAATCAGCTTCCTAGCTATAGTCAAATATGCTTTTAATACTAAGTCATCTTACAAAGTCGGTGCTATAGCAGACTCCAGATCTCTAGTACACTTCCTTAGATGAGAAACATGAAAAATATCGTGGACTCCTGCCAAACGATTTGGTAACTCTACTCTATATGCGAGTTTTCTCGATCCTCTCTATAATACAAAAAGGTCCAACAAATCTCGGTGCTAACTTTCCTGACTTTTCGAATCTAATCACAACCTTCATTGGTGATACCTTAATAAAAACATGATCTCCAACAAAGAACTCTAAGTCAATCTGTCCTCTATCTGCATAACTTTTCTTCCTAGACTGATCTTTCTTCATTCTAGCACGAATTAACTCAATCTTCTCTATAGCCTCTCTAACTAAATCTAGACAAAGAACCAACCTATCCCTGGTCTCTAACCAACAAACGGGAGATTTGCATGGCCTTTCATACAAAGTTTCAAATGGTGTCATCCTTATACTAGACTGATAATTGTTGTTATGCGAAAACTTGACTAAATGTAGATGGTCTTCCCATGGTCCTTCAAAATCTAATGCTCAAGCTCTTACAAATCCTCTAGGACTTTGCTAACTCTTTCCGTTTTCCCATCAATCAGTGGATGGTAAGCGATACTCATCTTGAGCTTGGTTCCTAAAATCTTCTATAGACTCTTCCGGAATGCGCTAGTGAATAAGGAATCTCCATCACTTATGATACTACTAGAAATTTCATGAAGTCTAACTATATTCTTCATAAATAACTTAGCTAAAACATGTGACGTCCTGGTTGGCTTAATTGGAATGAAATGGGCACTCTTGGTCAACCTGTCAACCATAACCCATATACTTTTATTTTCTTTATTAGATCTCGGCAACCCATCTATAAAATCCATAGAAATAAAATCCCACTTCCATAACATAATATCCAATGGTTGAAGTAACCCACTTGGCGTCTGATGTTCGTCTTTTACTTGTTGGTAGTTCAAATACTGCTTTACCCATATGCCAACATCCTTCTTCATTCCTTCCCAGATGAAACTTCTCTTCATGTCCTGATACATCTTAGTTCCTCCCGATGAATAATGAACTTCGAATGATGGTATTCCTTCTAAACTTCCTTCCTTATGTCTTCCACATTTGAAACACATAATCATCCTTTCTTTCTCAACCACCCATTCTGGTCAAGACTAAGATCCTTTAAGTCATCGCTATTCGTTCCTTCCTTTAAATTTATGATCCGTTCAACTAATACTAGATCCTTCATCTGTTTAGAAGAAATCTTTTCGATCATAACTGGTCGAACTTCTAAACAAGATAACATAGCGGATCCTTCGCTAGACCCAACTTCAGATCTCCACAGCACTCTGCAATTCGACAACGCTTCCAAATCTTTCCACTTTGGTATCATTGCGAACACCGCATTCTGATGCTTTGTGCTAAGCGCCTCTGCTACCTTACAGCCTTTTCCTAGAGTGTACTCAATTCTATAATCATAAGTGGCTAAAAACTCTAACCAACTCTACTGTCTTATGTTCAGCTCCTTCTAAGAGAACAAATACTTCAACGACTTATGATCCGTATAAAGCTCAAACCTCTCTCCCAAAAGCTAATGTCTCCACGCCTTCAATGCAAATATTACCATAAACAACTCCAATTCATGCGTCAGATATCTAACCTCATGCGTTCTAAGCTGTCGAGAAGCATAGACAATCACTTTACTTCTCTGCATTAATACAGCTCTTAATCATGTTCCACACACATCTGTATAAACTACCAAATCCTAATTCCCCTTTGGAACAACTAATATAGGTGTATGGGTCAATAAGTATTTCAAGATTTGGAATGCTTCCTCACACTTATCAATCCACACAAACTTCACATCCTTTCGCGTTAGCTTGGTCATCGCTACTGCTATCTGTGAAAAATCTTTTGTGAATCTCCAATAATATCCAGCCAATCCAAGAAAACTTCTAATATCAGTCACCGTCTCTGGTCTCTTCCAATAATTAACAGCTTCGATCTTATCCGGATCGACTGACAACCCTTTCTCTTAGACTACATAACCAAGAAACTTCACTTCCTTCTTCTAGAAATGATACTTAGAAAACTTCGTCTTCAGCTGATTCTGCCTCAGTGTCTCAAGCACAATTCTATGATGAACTTCTTGCTCCCTTTCATTCTTAGAATATACCAAAATATCATCTACGAAAACCAACACGAACCTTTCCATGTCATCTCAGAAAACTCGGTTCACCAAATCCACAAAGAATGCCAGCGCTTTAGTAAGTCCGAACGGCATAACTAACCACTCGTACGATCCATATCTGGTTCTAAACACCGCCAAAGGAATACTATCCTCTACTACTCTAAGACGATGAAAACATGTTGCTAAATCCAACTGAGAAAAGACCTTGGCTCCACTCAACTGATTGAACAAATCATCAACTATAGGAAATGGATATCAATTCTTTATCATCTTCTCACTCAACTTACGATAATCGTTACATAACCTCAACGATCCAGCGGCTACTAAGCAAACACTACGGCTACTCCCCAAGGTGAACTATTAGGTTTAAAAAAATTCTTGGTTTTCAAATCTACCACCTGCACCTTCAACTCCCTCATCTCGGTAGGTGTCACTCTGCTTGGCAGTCTACTCACTGATTCTGCTCCAGACACTAATATATCCGAAACTCAATGGCTCATTACAGTGGTAATCCTAATACATACTCAAAAACATCCGTGAAATCTCTAACTAGGAAAACTCGTTTCAACTCGTCTTTGAACTCCACAACACCCAATAAAGCATTCACCTCAAAGCTTAGGTTTTCTATGTTATAAACTATCTGATCACTACAGTCAGGATGTCTAAGCGATATTGTAACGATCCCGATTTTAAAACAAATCTAAATTGGTAATTAATTTAATTTTTGGGAAATTAAATTGTGAATTAATTTGAAATTTCTAGAACAAAAATAAATTATAGATTTTAAATAGAAATTCTGATTTGAAATTTAAGGATAAGTATTTTATAAATAATATTGGATTTGAAAATAAATGTATATTATAAGTAGATTGAAAATAGACTTGAATTGGGAATTTAAGAATAATTTTTTTTAAGTATATTTAAAAGATAAAATTGTCTTGGTTCAAACTTAAAGTTAATAAAGAAGTAATTAAGTTTTATTTAATCACATGATCACTATTTGTTAAGTTATTCTTAAAATTTTTTTATTTTAAATCAATAAAGAGGTTAAAGAATTAACAAAAAGAAGTGTTTTTGAATCATTGATTTATTTAAATTTCTTAAAGTTAAATTTGGAGCTAATGATAGTATAAAATAGATGATCTACTTACATAAATGAAAATTAATAAGGGTTTAAACTATAGAATAATTTAGATAAAGGTTTTTAACATAAATATACAAAAATTGTCATTTGTAAGGTAAGGACAAAGAATAATTTACAAATTTAAACTCAAATTGAACAAGTGTAAAAAAAATTTAAACTATGTGATCACAAATGTTAAATTTAAAGACAAGTGGCAAATTTCTTTTAAATTTATTTTAGTAAATATAAGAAAGAAATCAAAACAAGGCTCTTTCATTTTCTCAACTACGTCTTCTTCTTCCCTATCAAATCTGAAAGAAAAAAAAATCTAGAGACCAAGAAAGTTTAAAAGCAACAGATTAAACAAAATTGAAAACTGAGAATTTAATCCCAGATTTCCAGATTCAAGCAAATCAAAAATTCATAAGCAAATCTGCATTTTTATTAAATCTGGAATCTTGGACCTGCATGCAAATTTAAACAGCAAGAAACACCAAAGAGAGAAGATCAAAACAAGTTATTAATCAAAGCAACTCAAACTTCAACAATTCTGGCTTCTCTGCTCTTCAATTCCAGTTCTTTGTTAAAACATCCCAAAGTGAGCAATCTAGCCTTAAATTTGTTCTCTGACATGATGAATGCTTGAATGAATTGTTTTCTCTGATATGCGAGGATTCTGGAATATAAATCTGTTTACATATATATGTATACATGTAATGCATGTCAGGAAACAGAACAAAGCTTGCTTTTGTTCATACATCCCAGAATTAAAATCATCCCACCCCAAGCAAATTTAGATTATAGTTACTGAATGAAAGATGTTAAGATAAGTATAACATCATTTTTAAAAATAAATACAAGTGGAAATATTGATTTAATATCGCGATGTTTAATATTACAGTGAAAATAGATTTAAGTCAGGAAATTTATTTTTTGGAATTCATGTTTTGATTTTATATATGAATTCGCAAATCAAATTGATGAATTTTGATAAGAATTTTAAGATTTTTAGTTCATTAAATTGTGAGAAAAAGTGAGATGGACGGAAATTGGTTTTTGGCCAATTCTGGCATATGGTGGAACTGGAATCATCGGGGTTGGTGGAGAAGGTAGTTTAGAGGTTGTTGTTCATCAGAAAAATAGTTGCTAATTTTTTAGAGGACTGTGGTAGCAATACGATAGCGATCTAGGGTTTTATGCTCAAGTTTGGTTATCTTCGAATTCAATACCGGTTGGTCATTATTGATGCATCGGACTGGTTTGGATCAAGGGGAATCGGTGCGTGGTGATGTGGCGTAGCTAGGGACGGGGTTGTGAGGTCTCTGGTGACATGAGGCGATGGGTCGAAGGGAGTTTCTGATGAACTGTTTTGTTCAAGGGCAAGTCGAGTAGCTAAATTTTTGTTTTTGGTTCGAATCATTGATCTTGGAAGTTGATGGAGTTGTAGGTGATGTGCCGGAGATTGTCACGATGATCGGAATCGCTCCGATTAACTATACATATGCACGCGTGTGTCTCTGTGCATATGGAAATATGGTGGTTGGAGAAGAAGGGATGTCTCGAAGTAAGTCCCGTGGTTTCGTGGTTTTGGCTCGAGTAAGCACTCGTGTGAGATTGTGTGGGTTAATAGTTAACAAATGTTTAAGTTCTAAAATAAAAAAAAGAACAAGTAGAAGAAGAAGATGAAGGGTACGAGAACGATGGAGTACTCGGGACAATGGGTAGGAATCTTGAGTTTAACTCGAGTAAATCAGGGGGGTTCTCGGGTTTGTTTCAAAACTGCAATTTTAATAATGTTTTTCTTTAAACCAATTTTAAGTATAGTCGAGTTTATTAACGTTTGATAATGTTAAGTTAAGACTTCATTACCATTTTCGATTATTTTAGTTTAGAATGTTTTAAAATGAAACTAATACTTTAATTAGGTAGTTAATTTAAAATAAGTGTTAAAGTTAATTAACATTAAAGTTTCAAATTAGTAATAAATTGTTTGCAAAGATTAAGGAAGTTTTTAAATGTTAATTAAGATAAATAATTATTAATTGGGTGATTAAGATTTGTTAATTAATTTATAGTTGTAATTAATTAAGGGTTTATCACTTTGTAACTAATTAATTGGCAAATTAATAATTAAGTGTTTAATTTATTTGTAATTAAGGATTGTTTATTAGATAATTAAAGTTGATTAATTTATAATTAGTAGTCAATTAAGATAATTGATTAAGAAATAATTGATTAAGAATTTTAATTAATAATGATTAATGTAAGTAATTTCTTTAGGAAAGTAATTAAAGAAATTTTTACTGTTAATGACGGTCATTAACTAAGATTGTTTAAATAATTAATGTGATTAATTGTAACAATCAATTAGATTAATTAATTATTAATAATCATTTATGAAATTGTGTAAGTGTAATTACTTAATGAAAGTAATTAAGGAATTAATTACTTAATGTAATTAATTGAGTTTAATGGGATTAGTTTGAATTCATTAATTAAGTTTAATTAGTTTAAACACTAGATGATTTGATAATAATTACTTAATGTAATTAATGGATGGTAATTACTTAGTAAAGTAATTAATTGATAATTACTGGATGTAATTAATGGAAGTGTTCAAGAATAATTATTAATTAAGGAGTAATTAATTTTTGTAATTAATTAAGAATAATTAATTAAGAATAATTAATTAAGGATTAATTATTAATTAAGGGTTAAGTAATGATTAATTAAAGGATAATTTATTAAATGTCTTGAAATTAATTGATTATTAATTTACCATGACTAGCAAACTATTCATAGAAGTTAACCTGATTTAAATAAATCAGATAACCAATATTACTTATGGATGTTTGGATTAGATGATTTGATTATTTAATATCCCTGATATATGATGCTTTGCGTTATGAATTATTCTGATTTGTGCTATGATCTGTGATGTAATTTATTTATCTGTAATGTAATTTATTATCTACGATGAATTTATATTATTCATCCATGATCTGTAAATGAAGATAAGATTATATATTATACCGCCTATCAATATTTCTGTGTTTGAACCTGTGATGTGATGACTGTTGTTGTACTATTGTGTGTAAAACCCCTGGACCACACTTATACACACACAAATATGGATTTCACGTGGAAATCGGTTAAGTCATAGATTTTTAAAATAAGCTTTGAATTTGAATTTTAAATTCAAATAGTTTTGGAAGTAAATTAATTTTAATATGGAAAGCTTCGAAAAGGTATTTTAAGAATGAAAGTTATTTTGAATAACTAATAAAGATTTAGAATTTGAATAGTTCGATTTAAATTAGAATTCAATATCTGGAATTGAATTCTGTATTCGGTATTTATGATTTAAAAAGGGTATACATGCTTATTTCGATTTAAACCATTTTCAAAATGTTGTTTGGGAATTTGAATTAACCCAAGGATTTTAACCTGTATAAATGAAATCGGGTTTTCCGAAATAAAACTGTTTGTTTTCAAATGATAAAAGCTTTCACATGAGTGATGAATTTTCAATTCGTAAGGAATTTTAAGTTTGAATTGAAATAATTTTCCAAGTTATGAATGAATCTTTGGAAATTATTTTGAAAGCTATGAAACGAGTCTTTGATTTAAAGACCGGATGAGTTAATCCAATTTGAAATGGTTTGAAAGGATATGAATGAATCTTTGGCAAAGATTGATGAACCTTTTTTTAAAATTTGAAAGGGGTCTTAAAAGTGAATCTTTTGTTTAAAAGATTTAAGTGTGGAAATTGTTTAAACCGTTGAAGGTTTTTGAAATGAATCTTTTTGTTTAAAAGATTGAAAATCGTAATTTGTTTTAACCATTTGAATGAAAGATTTTGGGCTTTAAGCTGTGATTTAACTGAGATCCCCATATCCATAAGTTTTTAAATATTGCACTCGTTATTTGGTTTAGCCGGGAGAGGACCTTGTGTCGTGTAACCCATTCCGAATAATGATACGTCATTATGGATAACATTTGAAGACCGGGTGTTTGCGAGAATGATAGGATGAACTATCGATTGTCTCTGCACTGAGTAGCTACGGTATAGAGATTCCCTAAGTGATGGGAAGTCCGATCGGGATTGTGAATACCCGGATTTGCAAGGGCTTCTTCGGAAGTGCCTTCGGTTCTGGTCGAACCTGGAACAGACTTGTATGGATGTGTGTCTGACGTTACACTTTGAGATGTAAAACCAGTTTCTATCAAATACATTTCTGTTTGGTGGCGGAGATTTATTCTCTTAGCTTAACACCCTTCTCTGAGACGTACGAGCTCAGAGGTTATGTAGTTGATAGTTACTAGTGATACATTCCCAATTTGGTAATAAGGCATACGAAGTGCTACTATCATTTGTTGATCAAAGCACGACTTTTGTGAAAAGCATAGCTTTGTGGACGAAAGTTCGTCAAGCCTCACAACTCGGTAATGGTCGAAACAGGAATCGTGGCAGCAAGGTTATTTGGAGGTAGCGCCGCTTGAGGGTACGACCATTTCCTTCTGGATAAGAAGTGATATCATGGTATGGAGCCCATATATTTACTTATGTTGTTTTTCTTGAAGTTGGTATCATGGTGTGGAGCCCAGATACTTTACTATGTGGTTGTTGGATTGAGGGCCCTCGGATAAATGTCGGTAAAGACCGGGGGATGGCATGCTCGTGTCAGTAGTTACCTAGTTATAGAGGTAACCAGGCTTTGTGTAGCAGAGATCCGGTTAGGGTCCGGGGACGTCCCTCCAGAGGCGTTCCATTATTTTATTTGGGAAGTTCCTTTGCCCGGCCATTTGTTGGAAATCCAAACAAAACAATATGAGCCCTTTACGATTTCAATTGTATAACCTGCCATCTCAGGTGGTAGCTATAGCTGGCATAATACAATGGTACCTATGCTGGTTAAGATTAATATTATACTTTTGGAATGTTTTTCACTGTGCACTTATAATAATAATAATAATATCAAATGGTTTTCATGTATCAAGCATTTTTGACTGTCATAAGGGGAAATCTCCTCGAAGTGTGGCTTGCATTGTGTGTATGGCGGGAGGCCTTATGGCAGTTTCATTTTCTAAAAAGCATTGCAGATTTCAATGTTTTAAAATTCTTTGTTGTTTGTTTAAAGATTAAACTGTTTTTGTTTGCTCATACCAGTCCCACGACTGACCCGGAGTTCATTGTTCCCTTCCTAAACTCTAGGTGTCCATAATTTTCCACACAAGCAGTCTAGAGTTACGTTATTCAGATAGTAGATATAGATATCGATTAGGTAGCTTTCGACTTTCCTTTTTGGTATTCTTTGGAGATCTTGGATATTGGAGTCTTTGGATTCATACCGGACTTGCTCATCTGAGGTGAAACGTGATAGGGGATCGAGCTACTTTTGGAGTTGGAACATTGAGGTAAATTGCTGATATTGGAATTCCTTCTTTGGAGTTCAAGTTGAAGCTATTTTTCCGCTGCTAGTTCATTGAATTTTCCACTGTAGCATTGTTATTTTTGTATCTCTGATATTGATACATATTGTATCATTGTTGTATCTAATGTTGTATATCAATGATATTCATTTCTTTTCTTCCGCTGTGTTGTTATACTTGATGTGTTTTAAGCTCCGGTGAACCAGATTCGACGTTTGGATCTGAGGCATTGGAATACGAGTGTCGTATTCGTTGCCGATTTTCGAAGGTCGAGTCAGGGCCGCTATAGATATACTCCTATCATGGCAAAATATCCTAGCATCATACTTACGTAACCAATCCATACCCAATATAATTCCTAACTCTATAAAATTAAACACATGAAAACTGCAAACAATGGTTAGACCTAACAAATCAAATTCGAGGTGGTCACACTTCATCCCAAGTGTCGCATACCCTCCAATCGGATTTGCAACCCTTAAGGATGTAACTAAATATGAGGGTTCTAGGTTAAGCTTATCTACCAAAAATCGAGATATAAAAGAATGTGATGCACCAATGTCAAATAGAATGCTAAAAGACATACCATGAATCTAAAGCATACCTCCCAACACTACCTTCCCTTTCTCCTTCACTGTTGGTCCCGATGTAGCAGGTTACAATGCAAATACCTTACCCCTTCCATCCTTAGCAGGCACTTTTGATTGATTCTTGCAATGACCAATCTAGTCGCAGTTGAAGCATCTGATATTCTTCTTCCCCGTCACTTCCTTTGCCTTTCTAGTACGACACTCGTTAGCAAAATGTCCCTTCTTGTTGCACTTATAACAAACAACCTTAGACTTTCCGTTCGTCGTTGCTCCACCCTTCTAAGCACCCTTCTTATGAAAGAATTTCCTTTTATGACTCTGCCCTACCTAGACCTCCTTTATCTTATTCTTTTCCAAAGAAGCAAGCATCTCCTCGTGTCTAAAAGCCATCTCCACTACAACATCACAAGGATCCCTAATATGAGGTAATGTAGCAATTGCCAACTCAGGCTTCAACCCCCTTATGAACTTCTAATTACTCTTTAACACAGTATCCACAGTAGCATACCCTTACCTTGATAACTCCTCAAAACTTCTAGCATATTCCAACACAGGCATCTCCCCCTGCTCAAACTCAACAAACTTTCTGAGTAAAGCAGACCGCGCCATCACTAACATGAATCTCTCCTGGAACCATCTCCTAAACTCAAACCATGTCATCTCCTCTTCATTAACTCCAGCCGTCACACTACTCCACCAAAATAAAGTTGCTCACTAAAGCTATGTCGAAGCCAGCCTTCCCTTTTGTTTATCATTATGCCCCATGTCTATAAAGATCCTCTCACAATGCAACCACCAACTCTGTACCTCAATAGCATCTTCAGTTCCAATAAAGGACTTCCCTCTAAGCCTAACATAATCTCTGCACAAGATAGAAAAGTTATCCACTACCGGAGATTCTTGAACTCCTACTCAAGCATTTCCTCCAACCATTCCAACAACATCTGCCTGCATCATATTCACAAAAAACTGATACATAGCTCCCATATCCACTTGTGGAACTCCAGCACCAACATTCCCTGCTCTTTCCAGACCTTGGTTTCTCCTGGTATTTTGTCTGGCATTTCCATTTATTGTGGTGTTGCCTCCAAGATTCACTCTTTCACTTCTAGCATCCATATCAGCATTCAAGCCATGTGAGATACATAAGAATAGCCTAAGAGAGATAGAAGAATAGAGATATAGCGTTTAATTATATATAGCAAATACAAGTACTTTACTATAGTGTTATCCCATACTTCAATCTTACTTTAATTCCTTAGGACTATGTTTTCAAAAATCATTTTTAGTTAAAGTTTTTCATAAACCTATGCTCCGATACCAAGATGTAACATCACCTAACTGGAGACTCAAAGCTAAGTGCTACAGATGCTGTAGTCATCCATAGTATTTACTTCTGTTGACCAAATGCGATAATGTTAATGGTATCCATAATATGAGAAGAATAGAATATGAAATAAAATCACAAATTTCATAAAACATATTTCATATTCCATTGCATAATCCCATAATCATTTCCAAGGTAAAGATAAAATACAATTATTACAAAATACGCCAAGAGCGACAAATAGAGATGCCCCTTGGATGATCATTGTACTATATAGACTTAACTGTCTTAAATACAACATAACAGAATCAAAAAATAAAATAGCAACTCCAAAATGGCTATCCGTCAGCCACCTACTCGTCTTTGAAAGTTTTATTCGTCAACCTACTTAAACCTATATAACTTAACCCTTAACCAACTTAAATCAACTTTAAGCACTTGAGAGTTTAAAGGGAAAAACATAAACTTCTAGTCAGAATAAAGCGTGGTGTGAATAATATTGTACATCTCAGTTATTTGATATTAAGTGAGACCACGTCGCTTAACGGAATGAGTTTCCCCTCACTGATATCCTTTAAAAATATATCTTTTGCAAACCTTTATCCTGCAACCAAAACTGGTTAAAATGGTAAAGCATTATTGTGCAAACATATATATCAGGTAACAAATGAACTATCTGTCCGAACACTATATTTTTGTTTGGCTAACTACCAACCTTTGGCTGACTCAGGCCTACCAAACAATATAATCAAAATAATCTAACATCGTTAGACACTCTTCTTTAGGACGGTCTGTCCTTAACTATTTTTCAAATACTCCTCTTCTGGACGATTTATCCCTAGCTTAACATCTCCTAAGGTCACATGATCCTAATAGTTTTGCGAGCTCACCAATAACATATATGTATACATATATATATATATTCCCTTCTATGTGTAATCATAATTTTAGTCTTACATGTGACAAAGACCTACACACAGGAATTTTGGACTAAATTAGGTAGGGCTAATAGCTAATGTATAAGGCATGACCTTATACCAGGCCCATCTGGTATTTTAATATTTGAGTCATTTTACTTAGCGTAATCTTCCAAAAATTTTCCTTGAAAACCTTTTCATCTCGAATTGATCTAAAACCTTCAAATCAAATTTAAACAAGGAAAAAATATATACACTATGCTTTACTCAAAATCATCTTGCCATGTTATATATGCTTTACCTAATTTTTTGTTGATGAAAACATTTAAAACGTTGAAAGTACCCTTTTCGAATTCATTGAAAGTACCCCTTTTGAAACCAAGTTAAACCCTTCTTTCACCTAGGCCGAAACGCCAAAATATTCCTTTTGAAATCATTTGTATAAACCTTTCAAAAACACTTGAAAAATCTTTCTATCGAAAGGTTTCTATAAAACCTTGGACATCCTATCTTTAAATGTTTAAACTTTGCCTTTTGAAAAAATTGGAAAACCTTTCCTTTCAAACCTTTCTAAACCATTAGGGAGCTACCACTTCGAAACCGTTCTTTAAAACCTTTCGGAAACATAAAACATTAATCCTTTCGAAAGCCTATCGGTTCAAGTAAAATATGTGGAAACATGTTTCAAAACCGTTAAAAATTAACTCCTATGAAACCTTTGGGTTCTACCTTCAACAGAGCAAAAGGGTCTTAAAACATTCAAGTCGAAAGCACTCTTTCAAAAGCATTTCCTAAGCAAAGAAGTGATGGTGTCGAAATCAACCTTCCGAAAGCAATGGAGAAGCTGCTACGTTTTAGAAGCAAAGTATACCTTCCGAAACCATTGGCATCGAAAAGTAGAAAGGCGGCAACTAGGGGTTTCAATCCCATTCGAAAGCATTTACTTAAAAGAAAAGGAGCAAACCATTTGAAACCTTTCCTTTAAAACATTTGACTCAGCTGAATGCCAACCAAGTCGAAAGCAAACCCTTCGAAAGCAATGCAGGCACATTTTTGATTAAAAGCAAAGACATGGTTCGACCCCTTTAGAACCTTTGGTTTAGACCTAATGCCTTCCGCCTTAGTTAACTTCACTCTATACCAAGTTATCGGTACTATGTGCATTGGTTTTGATGGCATGGAGGTGGCAGTATTTGGTCGGAACCTCTGTGCCGAAAGTGGCGGAGCATGCTAAAAGCATGTAAAAACTGATTTTTACTTTAAAAAGAATTTCTTTTCAACTAACCTGCCTTATTTGTCAAAATTATTATTAGTTCCTAATTTTCTTTTCTAAAAGTGCTGCATATATTTCATAAATAAACAATTTAATCTATTTATAAAATACCCCTTCTTCTTTTATAAATATATAAAAAATTAAGTCCCACACCTTATATAATTTTATATATTCATGAAAACACTTAGGAAAATTCTACAAAAATTCCAAAAGATCATTTTTAATATGTTTTCTAACATATTTTAATTTTAGACCCAAAACACATATTATTTAGCCATAAATAATTTTAAACCCAAATAAACATTTTCTTTACTAGGAAATTAATATGAAATCCACATTAAATCAAAAAATTATGAAAATTGAAATCCATCTCTAAAATATCATTTCTGATGTAAATTTAAATTCGCAAGGCATTTGGATGTCATTTAATAGGGTTTTCACATTAAACATATAATAAAATCTATATGAACAAGCATAAATCATCAATAAGCATATATAAACATTTAATCATTCAAAAACATGGCATAATCATGCAAAATACTTCTAATTCATCTTAAAACCAAAAAAAAGGAAAAGTGAGATGTAGTCATTATTCACTTTAGCTTTGAGATTAAGGATTTGAGATTTGATCTTGATTAAGTTGCTTAAGCTTTTCTTCTTGAAGTCTTCTCCTTGCTTTTTCTAATGGTGGCCGGTCTTAATTTATATTTATGTTTGTAAATTATGAATGAACATGAGGATGAAGGCTTAATGGGTTTGGGGTATAATAATGTATCTATTTCTATATTGCCTCTTATCTATTTGCCTTAACATTTTAATTCTTTAGTTCATTGTTTACATGACATAGCTATCCTTTCTAATCACAAATCTCAACTCATTAACCATTTTACATTATTTCATTTAATTTACCTAATTAAATGTTCCTAATAATATTACAAAAAATATGGGGCGTCATAAGGGGCATTAATCTACACTCTTATGATTAATAATTGAAAGTGGATAACACCTGTCTATTTGTCGAGTTTTCACACTCGATCTTGGGTAAATCCATTTTTTCAGATTAAATAGGTTTTTAGGCCCATCTTGTGGTACTCGTTTTCAAGTGAGTTAAAATTTGCGAAGTGCAACTTCTTGTGTTGGCATGTGAAGTACGTGTCTCTTGTATTAACTTGCAAAGTTCATGATTATTGCTTGCATATACGGTTGTGATTTTCTATGCTCTTATTCTAGTAGTTCCTTGACTTTGATGAATATGGTAAATGAGCATAAACTTTACTACAAACCATGAATCATTAAATGAAGTATTATTATGCTAATGAAGTACTATTTATGGATATTTCTCCTTGTCGTTATGCAAGCTTATTATTATTAGTATCTTGCCTTTTGTGATAATTAGAGATAGTCTGACGCGGGTGTTATTTTAATACTCGGGTTAGACCGAGACTTGATAGGATACGGACTCCGTAACCTTGGATTTGGGCTAGCTTAAAAGTCTTATTGGATGTTGTTTATATTTTTGATGTACCATTCGAATCAAGCTTTTATGCTTATTCTATGTTTGTATAAGTTGTATACTTTCGTAGTTATGTATATTTGAAACCTATCAATGTTTATATATTTGTATGAAATTAAATGAGAGTCTAGCATTTTATTTTGCAGACTCATACTCTTGAGAGATAATGATGTATATTACTTTCACTATGACATTTGATTCTATAATGGCTATGATTTTCGAACCTCGAAAATCGACACTAATATATCTTTAGTATTCACATGCTGGAAACCTGATCGTTAGGGGTACAAAGAAAATAATGATAGAGGATAGAACAACAACATGATCTCTCATCGTATTCAACATTAAATTATACATGAAGATAGCATGTACAATCATTCTCAAAATGATGTATCCGAGTTATGGTATGTACAAATCCAGCCAAGATAATTATAATGACCTATCCCTACAAATGCTGGTGGATAATACAGCGGAAATTTGAAAATAGATAACTATCTATAAAGGACACTCCAGCTCCATGCTCCAAACTTCTCCAAATGCTCCAAGCTATCTAATACATGGCTACCTAAAAAATAGGGCACCCTGAGTTTAAAGGAAAAGAAAAAAAACTTCGGGTTAGTATGGGACCAGTGTGAGAAACTCGAAATACAGATATTTTGGAAACAGTGGGTATCTCATAAGACCAAATCGCATATAAATACAGGATGAGTTTTTACCTTATGATAACAGAAACATTTCTATGTGAAATCCATTGATATTATTTCTAACGACTTTCTTTGAATTTTTTTTTTCAAATAAACATATTAAAATAGCGGAAATTGTTACATTGGTTAAACTTGATGGCATAATAGGTTTATAACTAAGTCCGAAGGTACATATGTAAGAATGGATTCCATATAATGACAAGTAAGCGACTACCTTCCGTATAGTACACCTTTAGAGAGATGTACCTAAGGTTTAGAAACAGGCGCCTAAACCAACACAGGACCGACCTATCACTTCCTTAATAGTATCGAATATGTAATTACCCCGGTCGTTCCCGACCTTTATCGAAACCTCGAAGCATACATAACAACCCAAATTATTAGGGGTACCTAGAAAGGCGATGACATCTCCAAATGTGTGCGACCCATATAGTCCTGCTGCTTTTACCCTGTTTTTGTCATTTACGGGTGCGAGGCTTGAGGCAACATTTACCTTTCATAGAACACATTTCACATTGAATGCCACATTGCCATTCCACAATCACGCAACTGGTTTCTACAAACAGATGATATGTTTATGTCTCAGGAAAGGGTGTTAAGCTAAGAGAAGTTACCTTCTCTGCCAACAAACAGATGATATGTTTATGGAGATTAATCAATATGATCTCGAAATGCAACGTCATACATTCATCCATACAAGTTGTCTAGGAGCTGAAAAACCAAAGGAACTCTCCTACCATATCCTATAGGCAATCAACCCTAGGATTAGTAACAAGAACCACTTGCATCAAACATATCAAATGAAGAACTGCTGCCACACTCAAACACACACACATATGATAAGGGAAAATTCTCTCGAGAGTCAGTGGCCATACATTCCATCTACCAAATAAATACCATTCCATGTCATTAATGTCGAACACGCATACTGGTTCAAAGTGGTTTTCGGTTAGGAATCACCCAAATCTAACCTCGGTTCCTTCGAACCAATCATTGATAAAAAGATGTTTAGTAAATAGGGAATTGTTCTTCGATCGATTAGTTTCTTTTTATCAGAATGTCTTCTAGAGATATATATCTTTAAAAACATTCTTTCGGTAAATACAGAATCATTAAACCTCCCTTTAACTTTGGAATTATCAAATCATTTTCATAAATCATTCTAGAAAATATTAATGAGTAAATTGGATCATGGAAATTATTCTCATTCTACTCAATATCAATTTCCATATTCAAACTTTACTATCCATCAAATAATGGTGAAATCACCTTTCAAATTCACGTCGACAATATAGATTCCGTCCTCGGAATTTAATACCAAGCAGAAGAAGATTATTTCTATGCAACGAAAGTTGTTTAAATTTGGAAAATGCAATCTTTAATATCTAACTCATTTATGACATTTAGATCTTATCCATCCTTCGCCTGGGAGACTCTCCTTAGTTCAAGCACCTCACCTATGTCTCACGAAAATAAAATCCAGTCTACACATCGGCTTATTAGAGCCAAGATTAAAACACTTACTTATAATAGCTTTTCTTTATATCATTTATTTAAACTATTTTAAATAAACTATAAAACCTCAAATCACATTTAAAACACTTATTGATCCCTTTATAGATACTTATAAAAGATTTGGAAAAGAATTGTTGAGTTTAATACCATATTTCAATTGTTATTGAAAACTGTTGCAAAAAGTGCTGCGAATAGTGTTTTAAAAGCTTCTTTAAATCAAATCGATTTCTCTATTATTTGAAAATTCATCTATATAACTCAAATATCTTTCAAATTTTTTTAGTATATCTATAAATATTTTTCCACGTTTTCAAAGAATTTAAAAATATAATTTTTAAAGAATCCCGTTTTGGATTCTGAACTGTAAAACCGAGATTTTATTTAAAAATTTATTTGAACTTATTTAAAAATCTACAAGGTGTAATCTAAATTTTCTTTCTTTTTTTGAAAATTATGGATATTAGTTCGAAAAATTCTTTTCATGGAGAATTTCGAGCTATATTCCACTTATATGTCGTTTAACTTTTTATGACATGAAATCGTGAGGACCGTTACGCAACACACATAATTTTGGCTTGTTTACCATTTTTTATTCAAATATTGCCGTGCCAAGTTTATATGTTTATAAAACATTATCAAATCATTTAAAAACCACTTTCAAGAGTTTTAATGATTCCATATCACCTTTTAACTTGATTCGAAAATTAATTACCTTGTGTAATATCGACATGTATTTATCGTGACTTGTTTATATATCCAAACAATAATATTTTCACAACATCCAAACATGATAAAAAATCATTGTAAGCAACCATAGATAAACATACATACATACATAGATATATCATCCAATATATAGTATATATAAACAGAGTTCTCACTTTGATTTTATATCGAAAGAAAGACCATAGCTTTGCTAACTCAAATTTTAAGCTCACGAACCCTTGCACTAATGCCTCTAGATGGCTCGGCCTATGCTTGGGATGGTGGTAGGTACTCACGGCCTTGGCTAGGAGCGGAGGAAGGCTCGGCTATACGGGAAATATGGTGGTGGTCGTGGTAATGATAGTGGAAAGGAGGAGTTTTGAGATAGTTTTAAAGTGGTTTGATATATATTTATATACCATATAATTTAATTTTCTTTTGCAAATATTTTTGACAATATTTCTTTAGTACAAAGCCATGAAAATAGAGAGGAAAGCTTACGAAAATGAAAAAGGAGAATTGAGGAAATGAAGTGAAGATGGTGTAGTATTTTAAAGGGAAAGAAGAGGGAAATATAATTTGCACTTACATCACCTTCTCCATCACCACCATCACTTCCACCTGCATCATCATACACGGCCGACTTGACCCCCCTCTTTGTGCTTATAATTCGATGGTAAGTGTTGACTTAGAGAAAGTTTAAGAGGTAAAGATGTAGGAAAATATCTTAGATATTTTAGTTACTTTATATTAATGTATGGTATATATGTGTGTATCCATGTGCATGTGAATGTCTCCATGTATGTGTACATATATATTTAGATATATATATATATATATGTATGTATGTATGTATGTATGTATGTATATGTATATGTGTGTGTGTGTCACATTTAATTCACATCGTGGCACAACTTCTACACGTTGAGTCGTTACGAATTCCGATTTCGATTTCCGGTCATATTTTCTCTTTTTAGATAACATGCATATATTTGTTAAAAAAATTTGAAAATAATATTTTCTATCATTATATAATAATTAAGAGAGCTTATTTAATAATTAAAATAATTATTAAATCATTTAAACTCCATTTCAATTCAAAAAATAAGTTATTCCAAAATAGCGACATTATTTATGATGTTATATATACTTTTAATTTTCTAAAGTAAAATAAATTATTATATTACATATTCTCACTCATATGGATAAATGAGTGTATGTATCTAGCTCCTTGCATGATATTGGATGGCCAAAGAGCTGTTTAACGATAAAACGATTTTCGGTCATTTTATCGATATTCATTCCAAGGTATATATTTTTGTAAATATTTATTCAAAATGAGATTTCCAATATTATTTATTGTTCAAAACATCATTATTTATGTTAAAAAAGCTTATATTTAAATATTGTGAATTTTTTAGAAGTGATGAATTTTCGAGTCGTTACATACTTCCTCCTTAAAAGAATTTTATCCTCGAAATTTAGGGTAAGAAGAAGATAACTCGAAATGAATGTATATATATATTTAACAAAATGCAATATATACAAGATATAACAAGTGACTATACCACAAGGGGTAGGTACACTCTCTCGATACAACATCAATCCCAAACTCAGGATATGCCTTCCTCATTTTGTCTTCTGTTTCCCAACTACAGTCTTCTCCATCACCGCTCCATTGGACTTTCACCAATATCACAAATTTTCTTCTAAATCATTTCTCATCCCGATCCATAATTTGAACTGGTTGTCTAATAACTACCAAATTTGATTCAACTTCTAAATCTTCTTGGGCGGCCGTTTCTATAATCTACTCTGGATCGTGCACTTACTTTCATAAATGGGATACGTGAAAGACATTGTGCACACCAGACAACCTTTTGAGCAATTTCACATGATAGGCTGATGGGATAGTCCGCTCAAGAATGGGGAAAAGTCCAATAAGTTAAGGTGCTAACTTTCCTGTTGTAACGACCCGTGATTTTTGATAATTAAAAATAGTTAATTTAATATGGTTTTGTGATTTAATGTTGGAAGAAATAAAAAAACTTGTGATTTAATAAAAATAATATAATTGGAATGAAATGTAATAGTATTAATTTAAGGTAATTGATAACTGCTTTAAATGTAATTTTAATTAATCGAAATGATTAAAGAGTTATAATTGGTTATAGATTGTAAATTAATTGTAATAATTGGATTAAACGAGTAATTGATAATTTAAATGTTGTATTAATTAATGAAATAGTAAGTAATAAATTGCAATTTACTAAAATTAGGGTTGTGTAAATAACTGTAACATTTGTATGTAGATAACAAACAAACAAATGTGATTAAATATAGAATTGGTGAAAATTGTTATTTGTTACCAATTTATTTACTGAATTATAATAAAATGAAATTAATGTTACGTAAAATGAGTTAAGGCAATAACTGTAAATTTGAATGTAACAAAATGTACAAAATTTTTATTTACATTCATAAGGAAATAATTTATTTAATGAAAGGAACGAAACCAAGATAAATTAATTATCGAGACTTTAATTATAATTTGTGTGAAAATTAAAATGAATTCGATATAATTGAAACATCGCAACTAATACGGTCAAACATATACATAGGGTAATGATTGATTGAATAAAAAAAGATTGAAACCAAATTAAATCAATTTATTGGAATTAAAATTTATTAATTGGATTTAATTATATTTGAAATTGAACACTATAATTAGTGTAATATTCAACATTTAATTGATATGTAAATTTGTTTTAACTTATTGTAAATGTCAAAAGTAATCAAAATTAATGAAGATTGTTGGTTATTAAATTTGAAATTAAAAAATGATTTAATCAATTTAATAATAATTTATTTAATTAATGTGAAAATAGCCAATTTGGCAACGGTCTCGGATTTCCAAAAAACCGGTTTCATCAGATCCGTAACGGTGAATTATTGTTCAAGTTTTATAGTGATCGGACTAGTCATTTGATCATAAGGACTCGAAACGCCTAGAAATCAATTTAATTGAAATCAATTTGAAATAAGCTGATTTTAAGCTAACTTCTTTATACGATGGAATTAGGACTTGAAACCCATTCCATTGAATTTAGAATTATTGAAAACATCTATTTTGACATATAGGATGATCCACTTTCGTTTCGGAGGCGAAACGTGCTTTTTGGGTCGTTATTATCGTTCAAGCCAATTCCATACGTGTTCATTTTCTTATCGGGCTTTGTTCATACAAGTAGTCTTGTTTCCCCAAATCCTAGGAGTCATTTTTTCATTCTAGTATGTAATACTCCATCTGTCTGTTTCTCTTTTTCAAATGGCAGAAACCAAAATTTCTAGATTCAGTTGCAAATCAAAATCAAACTGAAAAATTAAAACTCCTCAAACAATATCATATTATATATCGATTTGAAGTTCTTGATGAGCGCAATCTACTACAATGACTCGTTTCTCGGATTGGATCATCATTTGTCCAAAAATCAATGAATTAATCTCGGCTGTTCATTGTGTCGAGTCAACTTCATCGGATCATTGAACGGAGGGTACCGTTGCGTGGAGGGTGTCACGTGGAGTTCAACGGTGATGATGGTTTGTCATATCAGTGGTCAGATCATCGTTCATAATTCGATTAGGGTTAGTATATGGTAGCGGAGTATGGATCTTTTCAATGTCCATCGATGGTCGTGGTGCCGTCGAGCGAGGTCGCGGACCATAGGGGCGTCGCAAGGTGATTGATTGCCGTGAGTTGGTGGTTGAGGTGGCATATTTGCTTGAATGATCGGCGGCTGGAGGCTGTGTCAAAGTTGATATATCTGGTAGGTTTTGTATGCATGAGAACGAAGGCGTGCTGACATGTAGGTAATGTGATTATTTTTATTTTATTCTATTTATGTTTCCTGGAGATTTGACCAGGCAACTAGGCACTCGTCATTTACACACCGTTCGGCATTATGAACGCTCGACACAAATGGTTCGTCTGGCATTCACATTCGAATTGCATTCGGGAGTACTCGGCACAAGGAAGCGTTTGGCAGTCAGGGTCATTCGGCATTCAGGAGTGCTCGACATTCAGGAAGCGCTCGACACTCCGAACCGTTCGGCATCTAGTGAGTGTTCGACATGCAAGAGTATTTGACATTAAGAGACGTTCGGCATGGCAGAATCGTCCAACATCCCATATTGCTCAGCATCCAGACGTTGTTCGAGTTCGCCTACCGTTCGGCCTAAATCTCGTTCGGCATTCGCCTACCGTTCAACATCCAGTATCATTCGGCACAAATGGTTTGTTCGGCATTCGAGTTCTCCCGGCACCAGTATCGTTCGGCACAAGTCTTGTTCGGCATTCCGAGGTCATTCGGCACCTCACTTCGTTCGACATGAAAATGGTGGTTCGGCATTTGGTCGTTCGATGTATTAGGGTCGGCACACAGAGTCTGCTCCATTTGGGCCAAGGTATTCAGCTGCCAGGCCCACAGGAAAGTCCAACCCACCTTCGTCCATAAATAGAGAGGCAGGGGCATAGTGAAAGGGATCGGTATTTACGAGAACACTACGGAAACTCTGTCGCGTTCAACACTCACTCAAGACTTAATCTTTTACTTCGCAATTGTATTCAAGTAATTGAAAACGGATTGTATCTGTAATCAACTAGCAAGGAAAGCAATAGAAATCAACTTCAAAGTGGACGTAGGTAGTTACGCCGAACCACTATAAATTTGGTGTTCTTGTTCTCTACATTTAAATTTACACGCTGTCTTCTGTTTTAATTTACTATCTTCATTAATCTCTACACAATCTTTCTTAAAGGTGTTAGTGGCCAATTTTGTTGCTAACATTTTGGTGCTTTCACTGAGAATTGAATTCTCAAGCTGTTAGGATCTGCTTTGTAGCTACTGGATTGCATAAATCCCCCAAAGGAGATCGAAGATCATTCACAAGGCATCTGTTGATTCTATTCAGAGTTCCAACCAACAACTCTACCATGGGAAGAACACGAACCAGATCATCCTCCCACAACGCAGATGTCCACGAGACTGCTAGCGTGCAACAAGTTGGACCTAGAAATCAGCAAGCAACTCGAGGTGCAGGGCCCTCCACCAAAAACCAAGCGGAAGTTGTTTCCCGAACAGAGTTCAACGTCTTGATAAGAGAACTCAAGGAAAGTAGAAGGCAACTTGCTGAGAAGATTTAAGCCAACACTAACCTCATGACTCAGCTCACTCAGCAGTAGCTTCAGAATGCCGAAGGTAACCCTGTCCCTTATTCTGAATCTGATAGTTTAACCTCAGCTGATGAACCTCCTAGGTGTAGGCGTGTAAGGATAAAGGTGCACTGGCAGGTGCCATAGATCGATCGACTAGAGATCAAGCCAATGAGGAGACCTGACGCCCAAGTCTCCAAGACCCAAATCAAGCGGGACATCAACCCACACGGTCCCGTGGAGCGGAACCCAATCTTCCATCCTCCATACAAACTCCGGACTTAAAAGCTATGGTCTGGCAGTTGATGAGAGAAAACTAAGGCTTGACCAATGAAGATTGGGGAGTGTCCAGGAGTCATACTCCCATCATAGATGATATCCTATAGGCTGAGTATACCAAGAAGTTCAATATGCCGACTATCCTAGCCTACGAAGGGAAGACTGATCCCATGCAACATGTGATGAGGTACAGATGGATGATGGATTCCGCAAGAGCCAATGATGCGACCAAGTGTAGGTGCTTCCCAATCACTTTGTCCGGAATTGCCACCATGTGGTTTACTCGGCTTCCCCCACGATCTATATCCAGCTTTGACGAATTGGCAATGAAATTCATAGAACAATTCAGGATACACACCACTCGCCCAAAGGATGTGATGTCCTTATCGAGTGTAATCCAAGCTCCGGGAGAGTCATTGAAAGTATATTTGCAGAGATTTCATGTTGCTGCTACTGAAGTGAGTAATCCTAATGACCACACGATTTTGATGGTGGTAATGCATGGAGTGGATCTAGATTCTGAATTTGAAGATTGGTTGGCAGGAAACCCCCACCACGCTGGAGCATTTTTATTCGAAAGCTCACCAGTTCATAAGAAGGGAAGAAGTCCGATGGACAAGATGAGACAAGGCACCAGGGCCTGCTCAGGAGACTGTGAAAAGTAACATCGCCATGATATAAACCTGTGATAATTCGGGAAAAGCTCAAGTCAACGTCCAAAACAAGCCTAGGCAGTCTAAAGGATCCGGAGGCAGAAATCCCGAAAAGAAAAGAGAGACGGGAAAATGGAAGTCAAGGATCCCAACCTACAATGTATACACCCCGCTGAATGCATCTCTTGAGAACATCTATTTGTCGACTCGCAATACTTTTCAATATAGAAAACCATGCCCAAAGGAATCAACAGAGGAACAGAAGCGGACTTGGAAGTATTGTCGCTTTCATGAGTCTTATGGGCACAACACAGAGGAGTGTAGACACCTCCATGACGCCATTGAAAAGTTGATTAGACAGAAAAAGCTTCAAGAGTTTGTCAAAGACCCACAAGACAGAAGGCAAGAGACGTCGGACCTCGGTCGCGGGCCAACTCCACACCAACCAGAACAGCCTACTCGAACTGTGGGTAGATTGGTTATTAACACAATTGCTGGCGGAACTCACCCTACGGATAAGAATTGGCAAGAGATGGAGCGATATGCTAACTCTTTAAGATATGCAGAGTACGAGTGTTTTTCGAATGTGGAGGATGGGATCCCTACAAAGCAGCAGCGCACGATGAATGATGATATTATACTCAGGAGCAGAGATGCTGATAAGGTGGAGGCTCCTACCATCGACCTGATGGTCATATCTACGACAATCGGCCCGGCGTTGGTGAAGAGAATTCTAATTGATTACGGAAGTTCCGTTAACATCATTTTCAAGAAAGCATACGACCAAATGAAGCTGGAGGCAAGGATTTGAAAACGTCTAAAGCCAGAATCCATGGCTTTAATGGCGCAGCAACGATGCAATAGGATATGTGGAGTTACCAGTTGAACTGGGGCAAGGCGAGCGTAGGAGGGTGCGAATACTACCGTTCATAGTGTTGGATGATGACTCTTCATATAACGTATTTCTAGGACGTCCAACCCTGGCAGAATTTAGGGCAGCGTTGGACCATTGGTGTCTGACGTTAAAATTTCCAACAGACAGAGGTGTTGGAGTGGTACACGACAATCAGGAAACCGGTCGTGCATGTTATGTGGCTGAGTTGAGAGAGGCTCGCATAGAGAGAAAGGAAAGGTTGCGGACAGCTCCGTCCGCATCCAAAATTCTAATGATTGACAAGCAGCGCCCGAGCCCTTGCTCGGGCAACATTCTCCGATCTATAGAGACATAGATCCGAGAGATGGTGATGGGGGACCCAGGGAAACAAACGCAGCACCAGCTGAACTAACAATTGACATCCTAGTCAACCGGGATGACCCGTCACGAATTCTTAAAATTGGACACAACTCGACCCCATGGTGGCTGTGAACCTCACCGACTTCCTCCAAGCGAATCTTGATGTTTTCGCTTTAACACATTTTGACATGTGTGGGATTTCTCCTGCAATCGCGAGTCATATGTTGAACATAGACCCAAGACATGTTCGTGCGAAACAAAAAAGGAGAGGCATGGACCCAGAGAGGTCCGCGGCTCTCAAAGAGGAGGTGGAAAAACTCAAAGCCAATGGGTTCATTTGCGACGCTCTCTATGCTGAATGGGTATCAAACCCGGTGCTAGTGAAGAAAGCGAATGGAAAATGGAGAACTTGTGTTGATTATTCTGATTTAAACAAAGCATGCTCGAAGGTTAGTTTCTCGTTGCCTAGGATTGACCAGCTGGTCGATTCAACTACCGGACATGAGTTATTATCATTTATGGATGCGTGCTCTGGATATAATCAAATCCCAATGCACCTCCCAGACCAAGAACATACCAGTTTTGTCACAAACGTTAGGTTGTATTGCTATGTAGTGATGCCCTTTGGATTGAAAAACGTGGGAGCAACTTATCAGCGTTTGGTGAATCGGATGTTCAAAGACTAGATTGGTAAAACGATGCAAGTTTATGTGGATGACATGCTCGTGAAGTCACGAC
The DNA here is from genome assembly GCA_030765085.1 of Allium cepa. NCBI lineage: Eukaryota > Viridiplantae > Streptophyta > Magnoliopsida > Asparagales > Amaryllidaceae > Allium > Allium cepa. The sequence continues at coordinate 949,854,944 of CM060941.1, read as the reverse complement.
AGTCAAACGACCACATTCGAGACATAGCGGTGATGTTTGGCGTACTTAGGCATTATGGAATGAAGATCAATCCTTAGAAGTGTTCATTCGGCGGAGTGTCAGGAATGTTTTTGGGTTTCATTGTGAATGCGCGGGGAATACAGGCTAACTCGAAGAAGATTCAGGCTATCCGAGATAATCTGAGATATACAAGTGCCCAGAACCATAAAACAGGTGCAAAGCTTAAACGGAAAGGTGGCTGTGCTGACCCGATTCATATCCAAGGCCACAGACAAGTGTATTCCTTTCTTCGATGTTATAAAAAAAGGAAAGAGGAATTTCAAATGGACATCCGACTGTGAGGAAGCATTCCGAGCACTTGTAAGGCACTTAGAAAGTCCCTCGGTATTGTCGAAACCAATAAACCGTGAAATGTTGTACGTATCTTGGCTGTATCCCAGCACGCTATCAGTATAGCCTTGGTTCGCGAGGAAGACCGGGTTCAAAAGGTAGTTTACTATGTTAGTAAACGCTTGACAAGGGCATAAAGAAATTATCCAAAGATTGAAAAGCTAGCCTATTGCTTGGTGATTGCATCGCGCAAGTATCATCCGTATTTCCAGGCACACTCAATCTGTGTTTATACCAATCAACCTTTATGGCAGATACTCCAATAACCGAAAATTTCCGGAAGGACGTTAAAATGGAATATTGAGTTAAGTCAGTTCGATATTACCTACATGCCACGAAGGGCCATGCAAGGACAAGCACTGGCTGACCTCATTGCTGAATTTACTATGTCTGACGAATCAAACGACCACAATGTCATACCTCCTGTTCGATGGAGGATGTACATCGATGGGGCATCTAACGGTCATTGTTCGGGGGTTGGCATAGTTCTTGTACCTCCCGAGAACCGATTAGTTTGATATGCTTTGAAGCTTGAATTCACAGAAACGAATAACGAAGCCGAATGTGAAGCGTTGATTGTCGGCTTAAGACTTATCAAAGAACTGGGAGTAAAATTGGTTGAAATCCTTAGCGACTCGCAGCTGGTGGTGTGCCAAGTCCGAGGAGACTATCAAGCAAGGGGTAGAGACTTGCCCTATATTTGGTCCGAGTTCAGGAGCTGCTAGCGAATCTTGAGTATTATGATATTGCACATGTCCCACGTGAGCAAAACAGAGCAGCCGATTCATTGGAAAAATTTGCAAGCACTGGTGATGCACAACAGATGGGATTGTTTCCAGTCGAGACCTTACACGTTCCGCGTATAAATATGATGGAGGTAGATTTCGTGTCGAAAACAGAAATCGAAAGGGAGTCATGGATGACTCCATTCAAGCAGTACTTGTTACATGGAGCCATGCCCGAAAAAAGGAGCGAAAGGAGACAAGTCATTTGTAAGTCTTCTCTTTATATAATACAGGATGGAATAATGTATCGGAGGGGATTCTCGACCCCATTATTCTGATGCATTGCCCATGATGAGATAAAACGAGTCCTAAAGGAAGTCCATGAAGGAGAGTGCGGTGACCATTCTGGGGGGAAGACATTAGCAAAGAAAGTCCTCCGTTATGGATACTACTGGCCAACTACGAATCGGGATGCTGCAGACTATTGTGAGAAGATGTGATAAATGCCAGATATACGCAAAAATCCCGAGAGCTCCGCCGATGGAACTCACGAAAATGGTTAGTCCCTGGCCATTTGCAATGTGGGGGATCGACCTAGTTGGTTCTTTACCCATAGCCAGAGGTAGAGCGAAATATGTAATAGTTGTAGTGGACTACTTTACCAAATGGGAAGAAGCAGAGCCTCTGGCCAAAATAACCACCAAGAAGGTTATTAATTTTGTCGTACGAAATGTCATATGCCGTTTTGGCCTTCCACGGACCATCATTACAGACAATGTAACTCAATTCGAAAGCAAGGAGTTCAAAGAATTTTGTCAGAAATATGGCATTGAGAAGACGTTTGCTGCGGTTGCTCACTCGAAAGCCAACGGACAAGTGGAAGTCGTAAACAAGATAATCAAGTCCATATTGAAAAAGCGTCTGGAAAAGGCTAGAGGCAAGTGGGTGGATGAACTTCCAACGGCGCTTTGGGCCTATAGGACCACCCACAAGACCGCGACTGGCAACACTCCCTTCGCATTGGCATATAGCATGGAAGCTGTCATAACTGTGGAATTTGAAGTTCCATCACATCGGGTAACTCATTACGACCCCAAGTCGAACCAGAATCTTTTGTTGTAATCGTTGAACTTCATTGACGAAAAACGCGAAGAAGCCAATTTGAGAGCAGCCGCATACAGACATAGAGTCGCTAAATATTATAAAGGAAAGGTCCGACCAAGAATTTTCGATGTGGGAGACCTCGTTTTGAAATGACTTTTTCCAGTCTCATCTCATATGAATCCCGCATGGGAAGGTCCATACGTCATCGAACGGAAGCTTGGAGAAGGAACTTTCAAGCTAGCGACGGTTGATGGTGCGACGCTCCCTCGAGCATGGAATAGCGAGCACTTGCGGCATTATTATACTTAGTCTATTTCTTTCATGTATTAGTTGCCTTTATTTCCAGTATGTTTTTATTTCTAGTTCTTGGTATGTAGTAAGAAAATTTAGCTTGCTTTCATTAATAAAGGCTTAAAGCCTAATTTTCCACGAATTACTAATGCTTCTACGTATGACAACCCGGTGACAGGCAAATGAAATTATATTATTCTGGCAAACGTATGAACACATGCAGACACTCAAATCTCCAAGTCCCCAGAGTGCGGACTGGAGTACTCTAAGTCCCCAGAGTGCGGACTCGAGTATAAACGATTCAAATCTGCAAGTCCCCGGAGTGCGGACTGGAGTACTTTAAGTCCCCGGAGCGCGGACTCGAGTATAAACGATTCAAAACTACAAGTCCCCAGAGTGTGGACTGGAGTACTCTAAGTCCCCGGAGCACGGACTCGAGTATGAACGATTCAAAATCTCCAAGTCCCCGGAGTGCAGACTGGAGTACTCTAAGTCCCCGGAGTGCGGTCTCGAGTATAGACGATTCAAATCTCCAAGTCCTCGGAGTGTGGACTGGAGTACTCTAAGTCCCTAGTGCACGGAATCGAGTATACATGATTCAAATCTCCAAGTCCTCCGAGTGCAGACTAGAGTACTCCAAGTCCCCGGAGCGCGGACTCGAGTATAAACAATTCAAATCTCCAAGTCCCCGGAGTGCGGACTGGAGTACTCTAATTCCACGGAGCGTGGACTCGAGTATAAACGATTCAAATCTGCAAGTCCCCGGTGTGCGGACTGGAGTACTCTAAGTCCCCGGAGTGCGGACTCGAGTATACAAGATTCAAATTTCAAAGTCCCCAGAATGCGGACTGGAGTACTCAAAGTCCCTGGAGCGTGGACTCGAGTATAAATGATTCAAATCTCCAAGTCCCCGGAGTGCGGATTGGAGTACTCTAAGTCCCCGGAGCACGGACTCGATTATAAACGATTCAAATCTCCAAGTCCCCGGAGTGCGGACCGGAGTACTCTAAGTCGCCTGAGCGTGGACTCGAGTACAAAAGATTCAAATCTCCAAGTCCCCGGAGTGCGGACTAGAGTACTCTAAGTCCCCGGAGCGTGGACTCGAGCATAAAAGATTCAAATCTCCAAGTCCTCGGAGTGCGGACTGGAGTACTCTAATTCCCCGAAGGGCAGACTCGAGTATAAATGATTCAAATCTCCAAGTCCCCAGAGTGTGGAATGGAGTACTCTAAGTCCCCAGAGTGCGGACTCGAGTATAAATGACTCGAAACCTCCGAGTCCCTGGAGTGCGGACTGGAGTACTCTAAGTTCCCCAGAGTGCGGACTCGAGTATAAATGACTCAAAACCTCTAAGTCATCGGAGTGCGGACTGAAGTACTTTAACTCCCCGGAGTGCGAAATCGAGTATAAACGATTCAAAACATCCAAGTCCCCAGAGTGCGGACTGGAGTACTGTAAGTCCTCAGAGTGTGGACTCGATTATAAACGACTCAAAATCTCCAAGTCCTCAAAATGCGGACTGGAGTACTCTAAGTCCTCGATGTGTGGACTAAAAAATATTCTAAGTGCTTGAAGAGCGAAACGAAAAATGAACAACTCTCAAAGAATCTCCGAGCTATGTGAAGATGAACCCAGAAGTCCATGTTATTCACAAAAGCTTGGATTTAAATCACAATCACACAAAAATTGAACGACAAGAGTCTTTTGAAAGACAGAAAAACTAAGTTTTATTCGCCAAAAATAAGTTTCTACTACAACTCCTCCAAAGCTCGGAGTCAAAAGTTTATTTACATAAACGATGAAAACAAAAATAACTACACAATCTACACTAGCTCTTGTTGAACGAGAGCGAAAACTACTTCTTTGACTTCTTTGACTTTTTGCCTGATGACTCCTTCCCGTTACGTTTACCCTTGATAGCTTTCTTTGACAGGGGAGTGACATCCGAAGAAGTACGAGGAACGTCCGTGGGTTTGGATCTGCTAGGGAGAATGATCTTCAACGGCTTGTTCAAAGGATCATCTGGGTCCACAGCTTGAGGTTCGACCTTGATCTTGATCGTCTCTTCCTTCTCTTTCTCAACCTGCTCCTTTATGCTCTACTCAGATGTGTGCTCGAAGACGCCTGTAATTTCAACTTCATAACTCCCATCAATGGGAGAGGAAGTCTCAGATTTATCTTCATCAAGCGCACCGATCACTTGGGCATCTAGACCGGGAGCCTCTCCTGCATGAGTGGCTTCACTCGTTTTTTCCCTCACCTCCTTGGCGACATCGCTCCTCAGAGTAGGCTCAAGATCAGAACGGCCTGCACAAGATCATGAAATGCAAGTATTATAATACGATAGCTTCTGGTGGAAAATGAAAGCTCTTGGAATGTTAAAGAAAAAGAGTTGCCTACCAGGTTCTGGCTGGCTCTCAGCCGTCAAGGGGGTCTCTCCCTCCGGAATAGGGTACAAAACATGAACACCAAGGCCGGGGTCCTCCGGGTCATAGCCAATGCGTTGTTCAAAAGGATCGAATATCGGCCGACTGGTCGGCTGGGTAGGCACATGAGCTGGAGACGCAGTCCCGGATGGACCGGCGATAACTTCTTTTCCTTTTGTGGAAGGGGAGCCTTTGCAATAAATAGCTTTAGCCGCTGACAGGTCCGAAGGCTCATTTCCCTTGAGGAATTCTTTTATCAAGGCCCCCTCATCAACCTCCTCAATATCGTATTCGGCTTTTTTGATTTCAATTAAAGTCTCCCACGCCTCGGGCAAAGATTCGAGATAGCCCTCGCCTAGAAAAGTCAAGTCTCGATGCATGAGAACGCAGGCATTGAATTCAGCGATTAACGGGTCAAACATGCTTTTGACCTCCTCCCTACCTTCTTTTCTAGCCACCTCAAGACGGGAGTCGATATCCATGGACGCTATCTTCTTGCCCTCTTCACGGGCTTCACTCTTTAACGTCCGACTTTGGCAAGCTCGTTCTCAAGTTTCTCCTTTAAGAGTCAGATAGCAACAATCGCATCACAGTATCGTTGTGACTCTTCTTGAGCAGCCGTTTTCTCCTCTTTCTCTTTATGGAGGTGCTTCTCAAGTTCTTTATCTCGGAGACAGAATGCATCCCTCTCTTTTTGTACCAAATCTATTTCCAAAGCCAAAGCCCTACAGCGTTGTACCGCCTCGTCGAGTTCTTTTTTGTGAGTCGATTCCAGACGAGTTACGGCTTTGGCGGTGTCCTTGGAGCTTTGATGGGCAACCTCAAGTTCAGACTTGTAAGTTGCAATCTCTTCGTCCTGAGCTTTAATGATATCTTTGTCATGGATAGACTCAAGCTTCAGGCGATCGATCTCATGTTGTCGCTCCATGGAGACTTCAGAAAGTTTTTCAGCTAAATGAACAAACGCGTCGTGTTGAACATAGATGTCATTGGTACATGCGATGGCGCTCTGCTTGACATGTCCGGGAATAGGATGAATCGTCGGGAGGAATTTCAGGACATCAAAGCAGATTTCTGGAAATTTATCTTTAAACTCTCCCAGCCTCTCCGATACTGTTGGATCTGTTGCAGGAGCAGGAGGAGATGGCTTTGAAATTTTAGCTCTTCTGTGAGAATCTCGGGACTGTCGAGTGGAAGAGGAATCAGAGTGTTGGTCTCGGGGGACATCAGATTGCGACTCGTTGCGGCCGCGCTTATCTTTGCTTTGCTCCGGGTAAGAAGGGGTATCCCAGTGGTATTTTGGCTGATAGTAAGTTTTCTTCTGAGATGATGATCCTGGGAATGATAATTTCTATCGCCATCACCATCTCTGTCTTGACGTCTTTCGAAACCCGAGTCCCGTCCAGGTTGATGAAAGATAGACGAACCACGAAGGCAGTCGATCCGTGTGAGCACCCCATGTCACCTGCACAAAATTTAAATAACGACGAATTAGCAAAGAGTATCGTGATGACGAAAAGCTAAGTGCAAATTGAAGTGCAAGTGTTTGTGTGTGTCCTAATGTTTCCCCCCGACGGACCAGTTGCTTTACTAATGGGAGTTTTTTCTCCCCGACTTTGGGCTAGAGCGTCCGCATCGCCTCTGATGGGCGAGTGAAGTTTAAATGCTTCCGGATCATCAAAGTCATAATTGAGCAGGTCATCGAGAATGGAGAGGTTCGATAGGCCCTTTAAAGAACTTTCTATATGTTGTAAAGAAGCCTCTTTCTCCGTTGGAATGAGCGTAATTTTTGAAGTTCCGCCAACCTTCTCCTTCCTAATCTTGTACGTCAATCCCTTTTTCCTCCTCGAAGGAGAAGATGACGTTTCGATGTCGTGCACTTCGACTATCGGATCCTGAGTGGGACCCAAGTTCTCACCTTGTGCTTCGGGTGTTTCATTCCCTTTAATTTCCCCCTCTTCTGGTGCGTCAGGAGTATGACGTGCTAATGACTCAGCTAATTTTTTCCCTTTCCCAGAGGTGGGCCTGGGTACGGTGATGCCTCGAGGAAGGCTTATCTGACGACCTTCTGCCAACAACCCAAACCTTGAAAGTGTCACATTCGAAATAGGAGTCCGGATGTCTCGTTCTTCGGTAGAAAGGGCTCGAATAGCCTCGACAGCCTCAGAATATCCTCGACTATCAAGACGTGGGTTGATACCTGAAATGGCGAATCAAAAGTTAGAAAAGGCATGGCTCCGACCAAGCACGAATATCGATCCAGAGAAAAGACTTACTTCCTTCAACCCATCTCCTCGCGATGACAGGAGGGCAACACACATAGAACCATTCCTGTTTGTACATAGCGAACTTGCTCCACGCCCCGGTTAAAATCTGGCGTTTGTGGTATGACTCGAGGAACACAAAGGAGGGGCTATCCCTCCGCTTCTTGACCATATATATATATATCTGATGTCGCCTGGAGTTGGAGGCCTAGAGAGGACGGTCATGAAGAGGATGTAAGTACCGTAGATAAACGCGTGGCAGTTCGGCTGTGGTTGCGACGAGGCAATGTCGATGTATTGCAGCGCATCCCGAAGAAATAAATTGAATGGTGACATGCTGCAAACCCAGCACATGAATTTATTACACGTCGTGTATCCAACTAGGGGCAAGTGTGGACTATCGTGCCCCGATGGAATCAACACGTCGTCAAAAGGGATTCCGTGGATAGATCATATTCGCAGGAGCGCAACTTCATTGACCTTCGAGGCCTGTGAATTAACAGGGTTATCCAAGAAATTGCTGCCTCCAGAGCATCGGGAGACAAGTTATGGGCAGGGGAAGTTGACGGGTTCGAAATATCCACGACTTCTTGTTTTGAAGACGGCCCAGGTCTATCTGAGATCGTGGCGGAGCTAGATTTTTTAGACATCTCCGATTAATATTGGATTTGGCAAAGCACTTGTTTGAACTATACTCGAAAAATAATCGGTGTTAGACTTAACAACATAAATACCTCCCCTCCCGTGTGGTGTGTGATCTAGTGCAGTCACTCAAATATAAATGCTGAGAAATCATAGGTCACATAGTTGATGGTGTAAAGTTGAACTTTGAACTGTCATTCTCGAAGACCGTCATCGCTAACCGTCTCCGAAAGCTAGCCTGGAAATGTTTTCAATTTCAAACTCGGTCATTGACATTATATGCCAAAAGCTTTTGTCTGTTTTTATCCACTTCAGTTCAGGCTTATGACGATTGGAACTAGGAAGTTATCAGACTAGATTAGTTTGATATGCTAGTTTGATGGTTATCAGTCCAAGTTAGTTTGGTATGCCAGTTTGATTAGGTCCATGTCTTTGTTTATGTCTTATGCTCAGGCAAAGTTAGAATGCTGTTCGGCCTAAGTATCGACCGGCCAAACTGTCATTCGGCCTAACTATCGTTTGGCCTAAATATTGGTCGGCCAAACTACCGTTTAGCCTAACTATTGTTCAGCCAAAGTATCTTTCGGCCTAAGTTCTGTTCGGCCGAAATAACGTTCGGCATAAGTACTTCTCGGCAGAAGTAACGTTCGGCATCCTATCTAATTCATACTTCCGCCCTAACCTTCCATCCCACTGCTCGGCATGTGGCGAGTCATGTCGAACCAAAGTTACGCCGAGCCCCAACGCTTGGCACTCCATCCTTAACAACGGCTTCATTTCTCTTTTCTTCCTCCATCCATGCCGAACAATGAGGCCAAATAGTTCGGCGAGTCATGCCGAACCATACTGTTCGACATTATAGCCAATTCCTACTCCTCTTCTATTTTTCCCTCCAAACTCTTTCGGCACGAACTATGCTGGACCACAATACATCTCCCATCAACTCCCTCGCGTGTTCATCTCTAGCCACTTCTTTCCACCACATCATCTAGCCCTACAAAACATCCTAATCACAGTTCGATCCTTTCATCCACGAAATACCCATTGGCCACGGACCTAAGTTACGAGTTTAAGCCTCGTATCAAAACTTTTAATCAAGGAAAGCAGTTAAACAGAAGGGATCGATACCAAGCAAATAGATTGAAGGTCGGGATAATTCTGGAATTAAAGGCACGGCTTTGATTAGTTCCAAGTGACTTGGGAAAAGGGTGATGCAGGGTATGAAGTTTGAGAAAAGAAGGATAGTAAGATTCTTGGAGTTTGACAAGATTTGCGAATACAGGATAGCGGAGGTAAAAAGTGAAAAGAGAAGAAGGAGGAAAATGATGACTTTTATAGGAGAAGAAGGGAAGTCGAAGAGGCTATGACCGGTGGAACGGGCTAAAGCGTCATCGCTCGGCTTCGACATTCAGAGCCGTGCGACATACATAGAGCGTTCGGCTTCAACTGTTCTGTTCGACATTTGCATTTCGTCCGACACACATCATCTCACCTAGTATTCACAAGAAAGCACCTCCGAGAGAAATAAGCCAAGGATTGAAGCGAAGCATAGAGGACGCGTAATTCAAAGCGCATCACGTTCGACCATGTAATACACTTTGGGGGGCAAGTGTTTCCTGGAGATTTGACCAGGCAACTAGGCACTCGGCATTTATACACCGTTCGGCATTCTGAACGCTCGGCATAAATGGTTCGTCTGGCATTACGTTCGAATAGCATTCGGGAGTACTTGGCACAAGGAAGCGTTCAGCAGTCAGGGTCATTCGGCATTCCGAACCGTTCGACATCCAGGGAACGTTCGGCATGCAAGAGTATTCGGCATTAAGAGGCGTTTGGCATGGCAGAATCGTCATCCCATATTGCTCGGCATCCAGACCTTGTTCAAGTTCGCCCACCGTTCGGCCTATATCTCGTTCGGCATTGGCCTACCGTTTGGCATCCAGTATCGTTCGGCACAAATTGTTTGTTCGGCATTCGAGTTCGCCTGGCATCCAGTATTGTTTGACATAAGTCTTGTTCGGCATTCTGAGGTCGTTTGGTACCTCACTTCGTTCGGCATGAAGATGGTGGTTCGGAATTTGGTCATTCGGCGTATTAGGGTCGGCGCACAGAGCCTACTCCATTTGGGCTGAGGTATTCAGCTTCTAGGCCCACCAGGGAAGTCCAACCCACCTTCGTCTATAAATAGAGAGGCAGGGGCACAGTGAAAGGGATCGGTTTTTTCGAGAACACTGGGGAACTCTGCCGCGTTCTACACTCACTCAAGACTTAATCTTTTACTTTGTAATTGTATTCAAGTAATTGCAAACGGATTGTATCTGTAATCAACTAGCAAGGAAAGCAATAGAAATCAACTTCAAAGTGGACGTAGCAGTTACGCCAAACCACAATAAATTTGGTGTTCTTGTTCTCTACATTTAAATTTACATACTTCTTCTATTTTAATTTACTATCTTCATTAATCTCTCTACACAATCTTTCTTAAGGGTGTTAGTGGCCAATTTTGGTGCTAACAATTTATTTTTTCAATTTAAAACTCAATCGTTCTAACACTAAAAACTTTTACAAACGACGTCGGATTTTTGGGCAGTTTATTCCGCCGCAATCGTATCGAAATTCCGAACATTTTAGAACTGGTTTGGACAAATTCTGAGACCGTTAAATTTTTGGGCTAGTTTTGGATTTTAAATCGACGAAAAATCAAAGGTGAGTATTTTAACCCACTCACAACTACTAAATTATATTATGTTAGTTAAATTGAATTTCTGACGTAATTTGAATTTGATTAGTTGATGTTTCGTATATTAAAATTGTCATTCTAGTTAAAATTTACTTTTATTGCATCTAATCATCATTTAGTTTAATATTGAATTTAATTGTCAATTTAATACCACTTAATAATAATCAGTTATCTATTAACGCTTATTGGTTGATTTGGACGATGATTGTGATGGATGTTTGATTGTTAATATTGGATGTCTAGATGTTATATTTTTATATTGTTATAACACTGCAAATTTCCTATGGGTTGAAATGATACATATCCGAACGATCTGATAGATTAGGGAGAAATCGTTATGGGTTGAAATGATAGACTTGAGTGATTTCATGTATTTAAAATAAAATTTCTAGGATTGCGGATTGAAATGATATATACCCGCAAAATTTTAAATGGCGGATTGAAATGATAAATATCCGTATCACTTGATCATAGGGTAGAAAGTTATATGCGGACACCAGATTGGTTAATTTAAATGATTTTTATCTATAAATTTTGAATTTAGTTAACTGATATTTTAAAATAGAAATCGATTTTTATAAACTGAATTGTTTTCAAAAATCCAAGTGTTAATGTTGAAATTGGAATTGATTTAATGAATTATTCAAAGGATTTAAATTGGAATTGTAAAGTTGAATTTGAAGTATAAACAACATTCATCAAAATTGAGTTATTGAGATGTTGGAAACTGTAACTTTGAAAATTTATAAGAGTTGGAATAGTTAAATTTGAGATTTCAATATTTGAAATTGGGTTTTGAGAGATCTGGATATGGTCCAGATTTGTAGGGATGGAAGAAATGGTTAAATATGATGTCAATTTCAAAATTATTATCTCAATATAACTGTAAATGTTCTTTAAAATTCTAATTTTAAGATTTTAAACTATTAGAACGAGTTAATCTATTTTAAGCCAACTTAATCAATTTAAACAATTTAATTTATTTTAATCTAATTTAACCCATTTTAAACGAATTAACCTATTTAATTTATCTAATCTATTTTAATTTATTTAATCTATTTTAATATATTTTAAATCATTTAAATTTTATTAAACTGTATTAAACTATCTTAATGTATTTTATGCTATTTTAATTTATTTTAAACTATTTAATCTAATTTAATTCTATCTACCCGCCTTTTAGTCAAGGCCGGGATATCAATAGATTGCTGGAAAGGATGGATATCAGTATTGAAGATCAATTGGAAACAAGGCTATGATCGATATCATCAACTTTGGCCGAGCTCCAATCAAGACAGGATCAATAGGGAACGATGAACAAGGCTAAAAATGGTTATGTTTCTAATTTCAAGTCAAATGGAGTTCATTTGCTCGAGATAATTGAAGGATACATGCACAAGGATGTTTCATTTGAATCGATACGAATTCGTATCGATCGGCATGGATACGAACACATCGTTCGTATCGGTCAAGAAGAAGGGTACAGTGTACATGTTCGTATCGATCAAGAAATGATTGATGCGAATAATATCGACATAAAGGAAGGGAACCTAGGTTGGACACGGAAGTAGGATAAATACGAACAAGAGAGTAGAGGATCGATGCGAAAGGCAGGTATTTAGGAAACGATACGATGCGTAGAGCAGTGGTTTGATGCGAGTAAGAGGGCGACTTAGTCGAACGACATGGAAGATGAATCTTCCCTAGATCTTCGAGAAACGTCATCGTTGCCGACTTGAACGATTCGAAGAGAGGAGAATATGGAGACAAAGTCATGGGTATGAATGTGATAGCCTTCGAAAAACACGAACTTGCATCAATCGTAACTCATAGTCTACAAGTCCAAATGCCACCAAATTTTCGCTGAAGCTTGCGTTCAACCTCAAGAATGTTTGTGATCGATCTCGGCTCAATTGGGCAAGATTTGGATCGATACGAATCTCATGCGCATCGATCATGGATCGAGTCAAAATTGCATGGGATCGATCGCGTGGGACAACACACATGCCAGAAGAGGTCTTCCGAGATCTGAGCAAGATATTTGTAGCCTACACCTATAAATAGCCTCCCAAAGCCTACAAAAAGGGACTTTTGATTCTCCGACGCCCAGACTTTACCGAAATCACTATTATAGTAAAACTTCACTGGTGTACTCGATGATTACTGCTGTAATCCGCTGTAACCAACGAACAAAGTCAATAAAAGATTATCTTTTAAAGTGGACGTAGGCCGGATATAGCCGAACCATTATAAATCTTGTGTCTCTATCTACTTCTTTCTGTTTTAAGTTTGTCATTCTTCATTTTTATCCTCTACCTTATTTAGATATGTAATCTATAATCATATACCACTGATCCATGTTCATGCACTAGTGCTTTCACGATATTTGGGGTTTATGACTAATTTTGGTGCAAATACTTTGGTGCTTTCATTGAGAACAACTAGAACCCGCTATACCGGATTTGGAGTTCAGATTTGGAAGGCTAAAGGATCAGATCTAAAAGGAACCATGACAAAACAATCAACAAGGAGGCAAAGAGCAGAGAGAAGTCAGCATGAAGGAAGCCAGTAAGGGTCTTCAGGAGCTAACCAGACTTCATCCTTCATCATCAGAGACAAGATGGAGATTATGATGGGAGCTATGCATGTAGAGTTTTTGAAAAGATAGGATGAAATGATGCAGAACCTCCTCAGACAGTTTGGAAAAGCAGGGATAGCTGGAATTGATGGAGTTTAGATCCACGGAGCTGGAATAGAAGGACCCAATAGGCAATCGGATGGAGCAGCTCAACAAAGCGGATCCTCGAATCAGCACGCGATTATTAATCAAGATGGATCCACGCTCGGGGGTACACCACCTGGATACGATAGAACAATACATGGAGGAATTCCACGTGATACCACACAACAAGATGCTGGTAGGAGTACAAGAGTACGTGATGAAAAGTATGTAACAGAATTCCCTCGGGGACTCGAAGGGCAACCCTTGATGGACAATGCTGGATTGGTTGAGATTATCAGGTGAACTATGCATGGAGGTTTGCAAATAGAGATCAGGAAGGAGTAAACAGGAGTCCGTTCATCCATGAAATCAGAATGGCCCAAAACCCACCAGAGTTAAAGCTACCTACTCTGGAGGTATACAATGGCAAGGCTGATCATACTGATCACTTAATGAGATACACAAGACATATAGAAGTACTGGAGGCATCGGAGGAAGTGATGGCGCAATGTTTTCGTCTGTACTTGACGAATATAGCTGCTATGTGGTTCGAACAATTAGAAGAGGGATCTATCAGGACATGGACAGAATTAGTGGATAGGTTTCTGAAGTAGTTTCGGGTTCATATCAAAAGGCCGAAGAATGTAACAACGCTAACATCGGTGAAGCAAAGGACAGAAGAATTGCTCAGAAATTTCTTAACTCGGTTCGATGATGTAGTTGCTTCGGTGGGTCGTCCGGATCCATCAATGGTTTTAATGGCAGTGGTGTCAGGAGTCACAGATAACTCGAATTTCAAAGTGTTGATACGGGACCCACCAATAGATCTCGAAGAATTCTTTCATGAAGCCGAGAGATTCCTTTGACAGGAGGACGCATGTTCAAATATGAAGTTGAAGGAAGTGAACGCGGTCGAGGATGGAGAACCATCTGGTAGAAACTTGGGTAAAGACAAAGGAAAGAGGAAGTTGGATGATGAATTAGGAAAAGCTTGGAAGCGGCGGAGAGGGCCAAAATTTTTGACTTACACAGGATTGAATGAGACGTTAGAACGGATATTCATGGAGATTCGGGACCGCCTTCCCTACCGAAGGCTGGTAAGGAAAGAACCCTCGGAACGTGAAAGGGCATCAGGAAGGCACTGTCTCTTTCATGACTTGGATGGACATGATACCAACAGTTGTAGGCATCTAAAGGATATAATCGAGGAGCATGTAAGAAGTGGTCAGTTGCGACAATATGTCGGAGCTCGGTATGTCACGGTCGAACAGGAGTAGCCACCGTCTACCTCAAACAACGATGGCACGAGGCCCAGGAACGATGGTCGATTGGTTATGAACTGACAGGGATGATATGGAATAAGTAGCAAACTCTAGGCAAATGACCAAGACACTTACTTATGTACGAGGACGGAGATGGCCCTTAGGCATGCTCTGAGATGATGATAAACCGTGACGCTATGGTTTGTGAAATCTGTTTTTTCTATTTTTTCTTTGGTTTGGACACTCGCTTTTTACAGTTTGGTTATGGAGTTTGGTTTGAACTCCTGATTTAATTTGTTTTCTGGTTTGGACTTTTGTTTGGATGATTGTTTTCTGTTTTGGATATTGATTTGGATTTCTGATGTGAATTTTTGGTTTTTCGATTTGATCTGGATTTTGGATTGGATTTTGATTGGATTTTTTATCTAGCTTTTGGTAAATGGTCGTCGGGTATGGATTATGCCTGGCAAGGAATAAGTTGCTTCATCCGAGCATGGCGAATCAACTTATTCAAGACATTGAGTACGGACTATACTTGACAAGGGTTTGGAAAGACCAGGTTTCGGCCTAGGACTTAGGCCCTATATTATCGGTTATTATTTCAGGTCGTCGAGTATGGACAATGCTCGGCAAGGGTCCGTAGCGACCAGGATTCGGCTTAAGACTTAAGCCATGACATTACTCAGCATTAAGGGACATTGGACCATGGTCACCAAGGCATTTCTTAGTACCGGTCATCGGGTGTGGATTGAGCTTGACAAGAACCCGAAGAGGTTATGAATTCAGATATCGGCTATGGATAGCTAACAAATTGGATATTGACCTGTAGAGGTCCTGGATTCGGTTAATGGATAAGGATGGGTTAGGGATCAGTTGTCGGGTTCAAATGGATATGGAATTGGCGAAGGACTTGGTTACTGGATTTGGAATTGGACATCGAATCGGAGCACTCAAGAATGTGGCACTCGGATAGGAAGGCTTGGTAATGGATTTGATTATGAATCAAATGGTATGGATATGGACATAATATGGACTTTGGATATCGGGATCGGAGCTTTTCAAAACACACCTTATTACCACAAAATATGTTTTGGGAGGCAAATGTTATCCCACCTTTTGGTCAAGGTCGAGATATCAATAGATTGGCCAGAAAGGATGGATATTAGGATTGGAGATCGATTGCAAACAAGGCTATAATCGATATCATCAAAATTTGACTGAGCTCCAATTAAGACAGGGTCAATGGGGAACGATGAACAAGGCTAGAAAAGGCTACGTTTAAAATTTCAAGTCAAATGGAGTTCATTTTCTCAAGATAATTGATGGATACGTGCATAAGAATGTTTCATTTGATTCGATATGAATTCGTATCGATCGACATGGATAGGAGCACATCGTTCGTATCGGTCAAAAAGAAGGGTTCAATGTACATGTTCGTATCGATCAAGAAATGATTGATGCGAATAAGATCGACGTAAAGGAAGGGAACCTGGGTTGGACCCGAGGAGCAGGATCGACACGAATAAGAGAGCAGAGGATCGATGCGAAAGGCAGGTGTTTAGGAAGTGATACGAAGTAGAGAGCAGTGGTTGGATACGAATAAGAGGGCGACTCGGTCGAATGGCATGGAAGACGGATCTTCCTTGTATCTTCACGACAATTCGTCAATGCGAACTTGAATGATTTGAAGAGAGGAGAATATGGAGACGAAGTCATGGATACGAACGCGATAGCCTTTGAAAAACACGAACTAGCATCGATCATAACTCATAATCTACAAGTCCAAATGCCAGATTTTCACAAAAGCTTGCGTACAACCTCAAGAGTGTTTGTGATCGATCTCGGCTCAATTGGGCAAGATTTGTATCGATATGAATCTTGTTCGTATCGATCACGGATCGAGTCAAAATCACGTGGGATCGATCATGTGGGCCTGCACACGTGCCAGAAGAGGTCTTTTGATATCTGAGCGAGATATTTGTAGTCTACGCCTATAAATAGCCTCCCAAAGCCTACAGAAAAGGGACCTTTGATTCTCCGATCGCCCAAACTCTGCCGAAATCACTATTATACTAAAACTTCACTGTTGTACTCGAGGATTACTACTGTAATCCGCTGTAACCAGCGAGCAAAGTCAATAAAAATTATCTTTTAAAGTGGACGTAGGTCGGAGATAGCCGAACCACTATAAATCTTGTTTCTGTCTACTTCTTTCTATTTTAAGTTTGTTATTCTTCATTTTTATCCTCAACATTATTTAGATATGTAATCTATAATCATATATTATTGATCTGTGTTCATACACTGGTGCTTTCACGATAATTGGAGTTTGCGACCAATTTTGGCGCAAACATATATTTTAAATTCATTTAATCTATCATAAATTTATTTAAAGTATTTTAAATCTATTTAATCTATTTTAAATTTATTTAATCTATTTTAAACTTATTTAACCTATTTTATATCTATTTAAAACCATTATAAGCTAATTAAACTATTTATAACTCTCTAAATTATTTTCTAAATTTCAGATGATGTAAAGAGGAAATGTTTATAATTAAAGCCTTGATTTTAAAGCGAATAAGGTTGCAACCTAAGTTGGGATTCGAATAGCATATTTGAGTAAATATGATGATTTTGAAATGTGGGTTTAACCTATTGAGAAATATGATTTTGAAAGTGAATATTATTCCGAAAGTGATATAGCTCGAATTGAATATGATATTTTGCAATCAATATGAAATGGTTTTGAAAATGTAAAAGAACAATCTGGTGTGAAATAAGCATTTGGTTGTTAAAGAGACAGTGATTGGATATTATCATACTCTCTGCCAATACCGAAAACCACTTTAACAACTATGTACGTGTTGGAGATTCCAGAATGAAGTAGGATGGTTTGGCGAACGATTCTTTATGAGGTATTTACGTGATCCTGACTCGCGTGAGTCAGCTTAGATGTTACCAAAACAGGAGCTATACCCGGCCAACTGAGGTCATTCCTCCTATTGGGCAATTTCTTCGATACTATATTTTGACTTTGTGATTGATTTGGTGGACACCCCTCGATTTTGATTATGGGAGTGTGTCCCGAGGTGGGTGGTAGTAGCTGCTATGCATTACCACCTGTCCAGGAGTGTAATTGGTAGAATCCTACCCTGTGCCTTCTACGAGTTTTTTACCATACCTATGGAGTGCCCTCTGAGTAAACCTCACGGAGGAGCTTACGATACTGTATAGACTATATGAATATATAAAATGTTTTAAGGGGGATATAGGTAACACCTTAACGCTATTTTAATATTTACTTTACTGTAGACTTTATTATAATAGCGTATTGTACTACATAGTAGACAGTTTAACAGATCCTTAGGAGGTGGAAATCCCGAACATCTCTTATGTTATTGCACTCACGTTAGACACTGGATAGGAGATGTCAAACCCCGTAAACATCTCTGATGCCGTTACACTCATATTCATTATCTGTTGATTTAACCTGCATAAGATCTTTTAGTTCTGACTCGAGTGTTTTGTCTTTTCCATTCGCTCGGGTCAGTCTGAGCTTTTCAGTTTATCGAAGACTGCTTTATGGAGGAAGAAGACGAAGAATTTGTAATACTGTTATTTATTGTATTTATTCCACTACATCATGTTGTTCCCCTGTATTTATTTATTATCTATTCTTTTTGTATGTAACTCTGATCTGTATTATAAAGTATAATCAGTGTTGTTTGTAAACAACTTCATGAACTGTTTATTTGATTATTATATTTTATCACTCCGTGTGAGATTCTGTATTTGTTTTCTTTCTTTCTCTGCTTTTTCTTATTTATCCCATAACAATCTTCCCTTTTGAATGGATTGAGTCAAATGTGTGTGGTTTATCGTCGATTCAAACCATCCAAAAAGGTAGGTCATTATAGTTGGTATCAGAGATTTGGTTTAGCGAGAACCATTGCTTTGTGGGGTCTGACTCATTGGAGAATACAATGGTAATACCCTAGAATGAGTCACTGGGTGTATATGTATGAGACAGCGCATTTATTAGTGTTATAAAAGGTTTTGTATTGTGTTAATTTGTTCTGTTTAGTATTTATAAATTCTGGTCGGTACATAGGATGCCATGACATCGATAGGATTTTTTAAACACTTAACAAAAACAGACCAACACAATATTGTTTTGAAATATAGGTAAATGGAATAATTTTGCCTATTAAATATTTTGCATATAAAAGGATAATAAATTTTATAAATGATATAGTTGGATGTAATATGTTGTTTGTTAAGTAGAGAAATTTTATAAATATTGATTGAAAAAATAGAATTTACAAGTAAAGTAAATATAAATTTGATATTTAGAACTTAAGTTCCGGGATTTTTAAGATTTCTTTCAAAAGATTTTGGAATATAATATTACTATTATTTGGAAGTATTTTTGGATAAAATTTTCAATATGATTTGAAAGAAAGTTCTATACTCCCCTTTTTGTTGTTGGAAAATAATTTTGCTAATGAGTGCATGCATCGTTGACGTTCATTTTTGAGTTTCAAAGTGGGAAGACTGCTTAGTAGTTTTGCTGCACATCTGTTTTGATAAATAAACCTTGTTTTTGAATTTCTAAATATGATTTGATCTATAAAGGATATATATATATATATATATGTATGTATGTATTATTTTCTAAGTGACTAAAAATGAACCCGAAGTTTAGTTCTTAAATTTTTCTGATAATTAGTAATTTTCAATTATTGTAATGAATGAAACCTTAATTATTTTAATAATTGGAAGTTTCTTAAATGAAGAAAAAATTTAAGTAATTAGATGCTAAGTGATTAATGGTATATATGAGAATTGGAAACTTGTAAATTTAAGAATAATGAGAATTTAAAGGATGAATTATTGAACCTTGATAATAAAATAATGTTATACACACACATATGATAATAATGAATTTGTGTGACATTCAGTTGCATTCTTAAAATAACATTTATAACTTATCAAAATATTATAAGTGAAATGTTAATAAGAATAAGTAATAGAATATTATACATGTAACGTCCCGGAAATTTTCGACTTTCGAAAATTCAACATCGATACTCACTTTATCGACTGCCGAGAAATCGAATGACGGAAAACCAAACACTTAGGGTTTTAAGAAAAAGAAAAAGACAGAAGAAGAAGATGTTTAAGAAGAAGAAAGAGGAGAAGAAGAGAGGAAAGAAAATAGAAAATAGAACGGAACAGAACACAACAGAACAATATCAGAATCTCACAATTCGCAGCGGAATAACATATAATAAATAAATGAATAATCTTTAAACAAAGAACTATATCAGTTATTACATTACATTACATTCCATTACATCATATCATCAGAGTGTACAACAACAAACAACAACAAACAGCGGAAAAGAAATACTATATACTAATAATATGCCATGCCATCCATCTTGCCTCCAGCAACTCCAGAATATCCAGAATATCCTGATAAACCTAACTCTTGACTGCCCGTGTGAAAATTGGTGGGCACCCAGAGTTTAGGAAGGAAAACAATAAACTCCGAGTCAGTCATGTGACTGGTGTGAGAACTCAAAATAGTTTATTTATCTTTAAAATCAAAATAGAGGAATATTTTTTAAAGTCAATTCGCAATGCTTTTAAAAATGAGACTACCATAAGGCCTCCCGCACACACACACAATGCAAACGCAGAATCGGAGGAGATTTCTCCTTATGATAGTCAAAGATGCTTGATACGCATTTAAAAGAACATTTGATATTATTACTAGTGCATAGTGTAGAGAAAAATTCATTTCGAAAGTAGAATATAAATCTTAGCCAGCATAGACATTTCGAACTATGCCTACTATAGCTACCATCTAAACAGTGGTGACCACCACAAGTAAATGGCAGGTTCTACAACTAAAACCGTACAGGGTTTCGTATTGGGAATTGGATTTCCAACGAATGATCAGGACAAGGAACTTCCCATTGCCACATGAGAATGCCTCAGGATGGACATCCCCGAGAACCAAACCGGATCTCTACCAACACAAGGCCGGGTTACCCCTAACTGAGTAACAACTGACCGAATATGCCATCCCCCGGTCCTTTGGGACCTTTCACCGAGCGCTCGCAATCAATTCACACAATCATAAAGTGTTTTCAACATGAGTAAGTATCTGGGCTCCATACCATGATACCACCCTTTTCCAGAAGGAAATGCACATATCCTAAAGGGCGCTACCCCTCATAACCTTGCCGCATCTTTCCTGTTTTGACCATTCCCGAGGTGTGAGGCTCGACGAAGTCACGTCCACAAAAACATACTTTATACAAAAGCCATGCTTTGGGTCAACAAATGATCATAGAAATGATCACCAAGATAGACGATCAAATAAACGATCCTA
The DNA here is from genome assembly GCA_030765085.1 of Allium cepa. NCBI lineage: Eukaryota > Viridiplantae > Streptophyta > Magnoliopsida > Asparagales > Amaryllidaceae > Allium > Allium cepa. The sequence continues at coordinate 949,833,972 of CM060941.1, read as the reverse complement.
TCACAAATAATCAACACAATGATCATTTCACAGCAACACTCAGCATGTCACATTACCAAATTGGGAATATATCGCTGATAACATTCAACTACATAACCTCTGAGCTCGTACGTCTCAGAGAAGGGTGTTAAGCTAAAAGAATAAATTCTCCGCCACCAACAGAAATATATTTGAAAGGAATCGGCTTTATATCTCAATTTGTAACGTCAGACATACAATCCATACAAGTCTGTTCCGGGATCGAACAAAACCGAAGGCATTTACAAAGAAGTCCTTGCAATCCGGATATCCACAATCCTGATCGGATTTCCCATCACATATGGAGAACTCAATACCGGAGCAACTCGGTGCAGAGTCAATCGACAGGTCATCCTATCGCTCTCGCAAATACCCAGTCTTCAACACCGGTCATCAATGCTATCCATTACGTCGTATCACTATCCGGAATGGGTAATCCGAATAACGAGCGCAATAATTTAAAAATAAGTGTGCATTCAAATTCAAGAAAATCACAATAAATACCCATTCAAAGGTAAATATTGATAGTCGGTTATTGAACTATCAATGGATATGCACACATCATCAGTTTCCAAATAATTTTCCAAATTATTTATTTTCCAAAATATCTTTACAAGATATATTATTTTCAATACTTCAAAAATAAATCAATATTTATTTTTAAACAAGTTCTCCTTTTCATTTATAAATTCCATAATAAATTTTCATTCCAAAATATCTATGAATATACGACTTCAATTATTCACTTCAATTTATCTTTAAAAAGATAAATTCTCCAAATATTCACTTTACATTGGAAAACATTTCCATACTTATTTAATAAGTAATTCACAAATCTTTTTATTTTCCATACTTGGAAAATATTCAATATACTTAAATCGAGATTAAGTATATATATTTTATTCTTTAAGGAAATCATTCTCTTAAACATATTTATTTGGGCCAAAACGAATGTTGCGTAAAACATCGTTACGACAACCCAAAATCACTAGTATAGGGATTCGAAATTAAAATAGATATATAAATCCCAATACTATACAAAACATTTCCTTTCGGAAATCATTTACTATAACAACAGTGTTATAGTCCACAATTTCCTTTTATTTCTCGAAAACGTCTATTTCAACAATAGATGTTGAAATCTATGGTTTCGAATCTCAACACATTTTAAAACATCGTTAGATCATTTTAATTCTATTTAAAACATCTCATCTAAACATTTTCTTTAACATATTATTCACTATTCAAAAACGTGAATATACTACGTTAACAAATTTCATCCTTTTATTCATTTTATTTCAAAGGATTATTCACAGTCAAAAACGTGAATATAACTCCATTAATAGGTTTCAACGATTTACTTATCAAAATAAGTCATTTGCGGATTTATAAAACAACGTTTATAAATTCCTTTTCTATTTATTTTATAACAACTCCTTTTATAAATTTTCTTTATTAACCTATTCACTTTATATCTCAATTATGAACCAAAAGTCCATATTATAAGTTAAGCACTTATGAAACGATTATTTTACAAAATCGTTCCTTTTAAGACTTTCTAAATTATAAATCTTATAACTTATAAGATTCATTTATTTATCAAAAATCCATTCTTCAATTAACTTTTCAAATTTTATAAACCTACTGCTTATAAAATTCCATTTATAACTTCACCGTTTATAATTCTGTGAATTTCATTCATTTATGAAATTCATTCACAATTCATTCTAACACTTATAAAAACTCGTTTTATAATTCAAATATTTTCATTTATAAATTATCAATTTATAAATCTTTTTATATAAATCAATTTATATTACTATTTTAAAATGTCTTTAAATTCATTTATAATTTCATCATTTTGATTTATAAAATAGTCAAATTTCATAAATCCTATTTTTAAACTTTTTATAATAAATTCAGAAATCCCAGTTTTAACTATTTTATAAAATCATTAATCCCATATTTTCAAAAATCAACCTTTAACTATATTTCTCAAAAATCATAATTTTTATAACATTAAAAAATTATATCGTTTATTTATTTAAAATGAATCAATTTCCAAACATATAGTATATTTTCAAAAATCACTTTAAAAATCATTTTAAAATTCCAAAACTTGGTCTAATGATGCTACATACCAAATAGTCAATCACGACAACAACGATATCATATATCGATATGATAATCCATCAAATATCAAAATATCCATAATCAAATAAATACTGTTGAGGAATCCAGTTGGATCCCTCCAACCTGTTTTCCTGCATCCACAAACATTAGCACAATACCAATTCCGTTCCAGTACGGAATTATCGCGGTATACGGGATTTAAAATATTATCCGCTTAATAGACTGCGCAATAGGGTCTCATCCGCTATACAAATGCGGGAAATCAATAACTCCAATATATACATATGCCAATATATATATATTGCTATTATATATAATACCAATTTCACTGTTTATGAAATATTCGCGGTATATGTTTTTAATAAATAACATCCGCTTACTAACGGCGTATAATGTCTATTTTAACAATCAATAGATAACAATCATCATTCAAACATGCATTCAAATATTTTAAATCTAACTATTTAAAATAAAATCGAAACCGATTCGATTGAGTGAGAAGTTCTCACCTTGATTTCAATTTCGTTTTAGCGATTTATTTCGAATAAAATTAAACGGACGTTTAATTTTACCCAAAATTCTCACTAACTCCAAGCGACTCCAATCAAATTGGAGTGCGTAGTGCTCGTCCATACGATTCCAAAGCAACTGGTTTCGCGCGTTTTCGACCTCGTATGAAAAAGATATGAATATTTGAAGTTTACACGATTTTATTATCATAAATTACAACATTTATTTAATTTTCAAACCTAATCTAATCATGGCCGTTGATTCCAACTCCAAGCCCATCAGGCCGCACGTCCCCCCCCCCATCCATCTTCTTCACGCATATCTCCAATAACTCACGCACAAAATAACCCATCGTGCTCAAATTTAGGTTTAAATTTTACTTCCGATTCGAGCGACATGAACACGATCAAGACACTCCATCTCGAAGCCCTTCGCCTCCTCCACGTTCGGTTGCAACCTTAGCCAGCTCGGCCTCCCCCTTTTCATTGAAATGCGTGCGCAAGCCCCAGGCGTCGGCCCCCTCCTGCTCCCCCTCTGATGCTCCAAACACGATCATCACCGTATGGATCGAAAGCTCTGGTCGAGCTCTACATGTTTGTAGTTGATCACATCTTCTAATTGTTTGTAGATTGGGAGAGATTAAGGAATGAATTTGGGAAGTTTCTGGCCTTTGAATCTGAAAGTGGCGGCTGCATTTGTTTAGGGTTAGGGTTTTATGTTGTTGAAGATAGTGAAGGCTTGAGTTCCTTTTATAAGTTTTCAAACGAAAACACTATTCATCTTCAATTTTCAAACTCCGATTTACGCGTCGAAACTGACATTCCTAGGGTTTATCCAGCGTTTCGGACACAATATAACAGGTTTCGAAAGCTAATTCGGACATCTGTGCGAGTTATGGCAATAAACGTTCAATTTAAATTAAACCGATTTAAACGATTTTCTAGGCGTTTTAATTTGTACCGAACAAACGGTAAATCCAATCGACTTGAAATTTGAAACCTTACAATAATATCACATTACGGATCCGATGAAACTGGTTTCGTCAAAATCCAAGACTTTTTGAAAAATGGCTATTTTTACTCGCCAAATTAATATTAAAAATAATTCGATGCGTTTCGAGCTGCCACGATCAAACGATAACTCCGATTGACACGAAATTTGAAATACGGTAATAACTAACTATTACGGATCCAATGAAACTGGTTTCGTTCAATTCTGAGACTGTTCAAAAATTGACTATTTTCACTAGTCGATTTTAATATTAAAATACTCAATTTTCACAAATTAACTCTTAATTCGATTTTAAAAGTTCTAAAATATCATTCTAACTTCAATATGATAAAATAAAATTTTACAAATCATTTACAATCATATTTAACCCAATTTTCAATTATTTCCATAATTTCACATATTAAATTATTGATTTAATTTTTCAATTAAATCCAATTATTCGAATTAAAATTTATTTGACTTATAAATTCACTTCTTAATATTTAAAATTAATTAAATATTCAAATTTTAATAAATTAAAATCCTGGGTCGTTACAATCTTCCCCCCTTAAAAGAATTTCGTCCTCGAAATTAACAAGTAAGAAAAATTACAAAATCTATTAATTTTCCAAAATTCATAGTTAAACTTCTTATAAAATCTTTACTAAGTTTTAAAATCATACTTAGTTATCTTTTCAAAAACAACCACTATTGTTTAACTTTCAATTCCAAATCAAAGTTATAGTTTTCAAAACTTTCCAATTTTCTCAAAAATATTCTAACGCCTTAAATTTTCGGAAAAATTCGCCATAGTCTCCTTTGCACGGCTCGATCCGAAAAAAAAATGATAGTATATATATCACAAATATAAATCTCATCAAGTAATGAGGCATCCCGAAGGGAAAAGTATAAAAGTACGGTATTTAATCCGAGATATGTACCTTATATTTTATTAGCGAGCATATACGGCTAATATAGCGCGAAAGCGAGCTCCAAATGCGAAGCAAACGTGATCCGCACCTACTAAACACTCAACAAACAACATGAGAATCATGTATATAGACAATAGTATCGATATACAACATATAGCAACATAATAACTATACATGCCAACATAGCAAATGAAACAAAAGCAATATATTCAACCATCAACCAACTATCATCCAACTAACATTCATAACCAATAAATATTCATTCATATTCTCATTAATATTCAATGAATTGGGTTTTCAATTTAATCATATTCGATTCATTAACAGTGGATGTTTCTAACATTTATTTTCAATTAGTTTATATTTACTAATCCATATTCAAGTTGGTTCACTTCCAATTCAAATTCAATTCTATTTAATCACTTAACTTCCAATTGAATTCCAATTATTTTAGCTTCCAATTTCATTAACACTTAATGAATTATATACAATCAACTAACAATCATATAACAATCAATGTATATCAATTACAACCAAATTCCTCTCCTTATATTCATTCAATTATTCAACTTTCCATAATATAAGATTTTAATGAATTAACACTTATATTCATTATTTCATATCAACTTAATTCACATTTATTTGATTAATATTCAATTCATTAATTCAATTTCTAAAGTTGAATTTCATTTACATAACTTAAGTTCATATCCATTTTTATTTACAACTCATATTCATAAATATAGTCATATAGTTTCACTTCTTATATATATAAGTTTATTCACAATTGTAAATCACTTTAATTATAATTCAATTCTTATAATTTTTTTTACTTATACAATTATTCTTCAATTTAGATTATTCAAACATCTAAACAATCAATTTATATACACTTTAATAATTCTGAAAAATTATTTCTTTTATATAAAAAATATAACAAGGTAAAATTATTTCACTTACCCAATTTTAAAACAATATTGTGTCGGTTTATCTTGTTTAAGAGTTTAGAAACCCCTATCTACGATAGTTAGCTAGACTAGATCGACTGGAATCTATAAACAATCAACCGATAAGTCAACACAATACAAAACAATTTCATATTCACTAACAAATACGCTCTCATAGCTATTATTACACTCAAAATCATTCTAGAGTACTACTGACTCTATCTCTAATGAGTAATACCCAACAGAACCATGGTTGTCGCTTAACCATATGCTCTGATACCAAATGTAACGTCCCGGAAATTTTCGACTTTCGAAAATTCAACATCGATACTCACTTTATCGACTGCTGAGAAATCGAATGACGGAAAACCGAACACTTAGGGTTTTAAGAAAAAGAAAAAGACAGAAGAAGAAGATGTTTAAGAAGAAGAAAGAGGAGAAGAAGAGAGGAAAGAAAATAGAAAATAGAACGGAACAGAACACAACAGAACAATATCAGAATCTCACAATTCGCAGCGGAACAACATATAATAAATAAATGAATAATCTTTAAACAAAGAACTATGCCAGTTATTACATTACATTACATTTCATTACATCATATCATCAGAGTGTACAACAACAAACAACAACAAACAGCGGAAAAGAAATACTATATACTAATAATATGCCATGCCATCCACCTTGCCTCCAACAACTCCAGAATATCCAGAATATCCTGATAAACCTAACTCTTGACTGCCCGTGTGAAAATTGGTGGGCACCCAGAGTTTAGGAAGGAAAACAATGAACTCCGAGTTAGTCATGTGACTGGTGTGAGAACTCAAAACAGTTTATTTATCTTTAAAATCAAAATAGAGGAATATTTTTTAAAGTCAATTCGCAATGCATTTAAAAATGAGACTACCATAAGGCTTCCCGCACACACACACAATGCAAACGCAGAATCGGAGGAGATTTCTCCTTATGATAGTCAAAGATGCTTGATACGCATTTAAAAGAACATTTGATATTATTACTAGTGCATAGTGTAGAGAAAAATTCATTTTGAAAGTAGAATATAAATCTTAGCCAGCATAGACATTTCGAACTATGCCTACTATAGCTACCATCTAAACAGTGGTGACTACCATAAGTAAATGGCAGGTTCTGCAACTAAAACCGTACAGGGTTTCGTATTGGGAATTGGATTTCCAACGAATGATCAGGCCAAGGAACTTCCCATTGCCACATGAGAATGCCTCTGGATGGACATCCCCGAGAACCAAACCGGATCTCTACCAACACAAGGCCGGGTTACCCCTAACTGAGTAACAACTGACCGAATATGCCATCCCCCGGTCCTTTGGGACCTTTCACCGAGCGCTCACAATCAATTCACACAATCATAAAGTGTTTTCAACATGAGTAAGTATCTGGGCTCCATACCATGATACCACCCTTTTCCAGAAGGAAATGCACATATCCTAAAGGGCGCTACCCCTCATAACCTTGCCGCATCTTTCCTGTTTTGACCATTCCCGAGGTGTGAGGCTCGACGAAGTCACGTCCACAAAAACATACTTTATACAAAAGCCATGCTTTGGGTCAACAAATGATCATAGAAATGATCACCAAGATAGACGATCAAATAAACGATCCTATCACAAATAATCAACACAATGATCATTTCACAGCAACACTCAGCATGTCACATTACCAAATTGGGAATATATCGCTGATAACATTCAACTACATAACCTCTGAGCTCGTACGTCTCAGAGAAGGGTGTTAAGCTAAAAGAATAAATTCTCCGCCACCAACAGAAATATATTTGAAAGAAATCGGCTTTATATCTCAATTTGTAACGTCAGACATACAATCCATACAAGTCTGTTCCGGGATCGAACAAAACCCAAGGCACTTACAAAGAAGTCCTTGCAATCCGGATATCCACAATCCTGATCGGATTTCCCATCACATATGGAGAACTCAATACCGAAGCAACTCGGTGCAGAGTCAATCGACAGGTCATCCTATCGCTCTCGCAAATACCCGGTCTTCAACACCGGTCATCAATGCTATCCATTACGTCGTATCACTATTCGGAATGGGTAATCCGAATAACGAGCGCAATAATTTAAAAATAAGTGTGCATTCAAATTCAAGCAAATCACAATAAATACCCATTCAAAGGTAAATATTGATAGTCGGTTATTGAACTATCAATGGATATGCACACATCATCAGTTTCCAAATAATTTTCCAAATTATTTATTTTCCAAAATATCTTTACAAGATATATTATTTTCAATACTTCAAAAATAAATCAATATTTATTTTTAAACAAGTTCTCCTTTTCATTTATAAATTCCATAATGAATTTTCATTCCAAAATATCTATGAATATACGACTACAATTATTCACTTCAATTTATCTTTAAAAAGATAAATTCTCCAAATATTCACTTTATATTGGAAAACATTTCCATACTTATTTAGTAAGTAATTCACAAATCTTTTTATTTTCCATACTTGGAAAATATTCAATATACTTAAATCGAGATTAAGTATATATATTTCATTCTTTAAGGAAATCATTCTCTTAAACATATTTATTTGGGCCAAAATGAATGTTGCGTAAAACATCGTTACGACAACCCAAAATCACTAGTATAGTGATTCGAAATTAAAATAGATATATAAATCCCAATACTATACAAAACATTTCCTTTCGGAAATCATTTACTATAACAACAGTGTTATAGTCCACCATTTCCTTTTATTTCTCGAAAACGTCTATTTCAACAATAGATGTTGAAATCTATGGTTTCGAATCTCAACACATTTTAAAACATCGTTAGATCATTTTAATTCTATTTAAAACATCTCATCTAAACATTTTCTTTAACATATTATTCACTATTCAAAAACGTGAATATACTACGTTAACAAATTTCATCCTTTTATTCATTTTATTTCAAAGGATTATTCACAGTCAAAAACGTGAATATAACTCCATTAATAGGTTTCAACGATTTACTTATCAAAATAAGTCGTTTGCGGATTTATAAAACAACGTTTATAAATTCCTTTTCAATTTATTTTATAACAACTCCTTTTATAAATTTTCTTTATTAACCTATTCACTTTATATCTCAATTATGAACCAAAAGTCCATATTATAAGTTAAATACTTATGAAACGATTATTTTACAAAATCGTTCCTTTTAAGACTTTCTAAATTATAAATCTTATAACTTATAAGATTCATTTATTTATCAAAAATCCATTCTTCAATTAACTTTTCAAATTTTATAAACCTACTGCTTATAAAATTCCATTTATAACTTCACCGTTTATAATTCTATGAATTTCATTCATTTATGAAATTCATTCACAATTCATTCTAACACTTATAAAAACTCGTTTTATAATTCAAATATTTTCATTTATAAATTATCAATTTACAAATCTTTTTATATAAATCAATTTATATTACTATTTTAAAACGTATTTAAATTCATTTATAATTTCATCATTTTGATTTATAAAATAGTCAAATTTCATAAATCCTATTTTTAAACTTTTTATAATAAATTCAGAAATCCCAGTTTTAACTATTTTATAAAATCTTTAATCCCATATTTTCAAAAATCAGCCTTTAACTATATTTCTCAAAAATCATAATTTTTATAACATTAAAAAATTATATCGTTTATTTATTTAAAATGAATCAATTTCCAAACATATAGTATATTTTCAAAAATCACTTTAGAAATCATTTTAAAATTCCAAAACTTGGTCTAATGATGCTACATACCAAATAGTCAATCACGACAACAACGATATCATATATCGATATGATAATCCATCAAATATCAAAATATCCATAATCAAATAAATACTGTTGAGGAATCCAGTTGGATCCCTCCAACCTGTTTTCCTGCATCCACAAATATTAGCACAATACCAATTCTGTTCCAGTACGGAATTATCGCGGTATGTGGGATTTAAAATATTATCCGCTTAATAGACGGCACAATAGGGTCTCATCCGCTATACAAATGCGGGAAATCAATAACTCCAATATATACATATGCCAATATATATATATTGCTATTATATATAATACCAATTTCACTGTTTATGAAATATTCGCGGTATATGTTTTTAATAAATAACATCCGCTTACTAACGGCGTATAATGTCTATTTTAACAATCAATAGATAACAATCATCATTCAAACATGCATTCAAATATTTTAAATCTAACTATTTAAAATAAAATCGAAACCGATTCGATTGAGTGAGAAGTTCTCACCTTGATTTCAATTTCGTTTTAGCGATTTATTTCGAATAAAATTAAACGGACGTTTAATTTTACCCAAAATTCTCACTAAATCCAAACTCCAATCCAATTCCATCGCGTAGTGCTCGTCCATACGATTCCAACGCAACTGGTTTCGCGCGTTTTCGACCTAGTATGAAAAAGATATGAATATTTGAAGTTTACACGATTTTATTATCATAAATTACAACAATTATTTAATTTTCAAACCTAACCTAACCATGGCCGTTGATTCCAACTCCAAGCCCATCAGGCTGCACGCCCCCCCCATCCATCTTCTTCACGCATATCTCCAGTAACTCACGCACAAAATAACCCATCGTGCTCAAATTTAGGTTTAAATTTTACTTCCGATTCGAGCGACATGAACACGATCAAGACACTCCATCTCGAAGCCCTTCGCCTCCTCCACGTTCGACTGCAACCTTAGCCAGCTCGGCCTCCCCCTTTTCATTGAAATGCGTGCGCAAGCCCCAGGCGTCGGCCCCCTCCTGCTCCCCCTCTGATGCTCCAAACACGATCATCACCGTAAGGATCGAAAGCTCTCGTCGAGCTCTACATGTTTGTAGTTGATCACATCTTCTAATTGTTTGTAGATTGGGAGAGATTAAGGAATGAATTTGGAAAGTTTCTGGCCTTTGAATCTGAAAGTGGCGGCTGCATTTGTTTAGGGTTAGGGTTTTATGTTGTTGAAGATAGTGAAGGCTTGAGTTCCTTTTATAAGTTTTCAAACGAAAACACTATTCATCTTCAATTTTCAAACTCCGATTTACGCGCCGAAACTGACATTCCTAGGGTTTATCCCGTGTTTCGGACACAATGGAACAGGTTTCGAAAGCTAATTCGGACATCTGTGCGAGTTATGGCAATAAACGTTCAATTTAAATTAAACCGATTTAAACAATTTTCTAGGCGTTTTAATTTGTACCGGACAAACGGTAAATCCAATCGACTTGAAATTTGAAACCTTACAATAATATCACATTACGGATCCGATGAAACTAGTTTCGTCGAAATCTGAGACTTTTTGAAAAATGGCTATTTTAACTCGCCAAATTAATATTAAAAATAATTCGATGCGTTTCGAGCTGCCACGATCAAACGATAACTCCGATTGACACGAAATTTGAAATCCAGTAATAACTAACTATTACGGATCCAATGAAACTGGTTTCGTTCAATTCTGAGACTGTTCAGAAATTGACTATTTTCACTAGTCGATTTTAATATTAAAATATTCAATTTTCACAAATTAACTCTTAATTCGATTTTAAAAGTTCTAAAATATCATTCTAACTTCAATATGATAAAATAAAATTTTACAAATCATTTACAATCATATTTAACCCAATTTTCAATTATTTCCATAATTTCACATATTAAATTATTGATTTAATTATTCAATTAAATCCAATTATTCGAATTAAAATTTATTTGACTTATAAATTCACTTCTTAATATTTAAAATTAATTAAATATTCAAATTTCAATAAATTAAAATCCTGGGTCGTTACAATACAAGTAGACTTTAGTAATGAGGGTGTTCACTGGAATTACTTCTATAAATAAGAATTCTGATGTTATAAATTGTTATAAACCTATGTTAATAATTTGAAATGTTACTAGTTAAATTTACCAGAAGAGTGAATAATGTAAGAAAATAATTATAAACTTAAGTAATGTTGAAGCCATTATAATTAAAGTGAACGCTATATTAATTAAATGATTAGGACTTTAGAAAATGTGAAATGATTTAGAAATAGATTAAATATTCAATAATACTATATATGAAAGAAATGAATATGGAAGGAAAAAATAATAATTTATTAATTGTGAATTAAATTTGTAAAGAAACTTACATAATAATGAATAATCTAAATAATTGCAATGAAAACAACTTATGTAAGGAATGAATGTAAACTAATAAAATAGCATTGTATGAATAAAGAAAAATGAATAGAAAATGACATTAAAGGAAATTAATAAGAACAAATTTGAATAATACTTGGAAATTATTATTTGTCTTGGCTTATGGGATGCTTGTAATGTGATACTTGAAATTGTTTAAGATGTATAAATAATCCATTGAGTTTTACCTAAGACTATTTAGTATATGTATACTTAATAATTTATTTATCATTCTATACGAATAATTTTTTTTGAATCTGAATAAACCATTTGTTTTGGTTGCTATGGATGGATGATCGTTTGCTTTGTTGAAAATGATGCTTGTACTGTTTGTTTGCGAATGACTATTGTTACGTTGTGATTGTTTTATTGTTATTAGTGAAAGAACTTAAATATTTCTCTTTTACTTAATTATTAACCTCTTTGGATTGTATAACTAAAATATAGGTTTATGGAAACTACTGCTTTTGGTTTCATAAATAAGCGTTGTTTGCCCGACAAATAGGTATGCTTCCGGATTACGGTTTTATAGCGATATTTTATTGTTTTCCCGTAGTTTGGGATATATTATTTGAAATATATGATATATATTGTTATTATTGATATTTTTATTTCTCCTAAACCTCTCCATACAAAGGAGACCATGTCGAAATTTTCCTTAAATTTTGGACTTATGAAATTTTTTTGAAATTTTTTTCAAACTTTATTAACTTGAATATGAAAGGATTTAATTATTTATAAATTGATATACTTTAATTAAATTAATTATTTATGTAAATTAATTGTTTATAAATTTAATATTTTGAATAAGATATATTAATTCCTTCTTTCCCTTCTTTTTCCTTTTTGAGGATGAAAAGTTTTGAATGGGGGAGAGTGTAATGACCCATAATTTTTGATAGTTAAAAATAGTTAATTTAATATGGTTTTGTGATTTAATGTTGGAAGAAATAAAAAATTTATGATTTAATAAAAAGAATATAATTGGAATGAAATGTAATTGTATTAATTTAAGGTAATTGATAACTGCTTTAAATGTAATTCCAATTAGTTGAAATGATTAAAGAGTTATAATTGGTTATAGACTGTAAATTAATTGTAATAATGCGTGTATTAATTGATAATTGGATTAAAAAAGTAATTGAATTTAAATGTTGTATTAATTAATGAAATAGTAAGTAATAAATTGTAATTGAATAAAAATATGGTTACGTAAATAACTATAAATTTGTGTGTAGATAACAAACATACAAATATGATTAAATATAGAAATGGTGACAATTGTGATTTGTTACCAATTTATTTAATCAATTATAATTAAATGAAATTAATGTTTCATAAAATGTGTTAAGATAATAAATACAAATATGAATGTAATAAAATGTACAGAAAGGTTACTTGCATTCATAAGGCAATAATTTATTTAAAGAAAGGAATGAAACCAAGATAAATTAATTATTGAGACTTCAATAATAATTTATGTGAAAATTGACAAGAATTCGGTATAATTGAAATATCGCAACTAATATGGTAAAAGATGAAATTTGAGGATATTAATGTAATAAAGTATAAACCAAGGTCAAATATGTACATAGGGTAATGATTGATTGATTTAATAAAAAAGGTTGAAACCAAATCAAATCAATTTATTGGAATTAAATTTTATTAATTGGATTTAATTACAGTTGAAATTGAACACTGTAATTAGTGTAATATTTAACACTGAATTGGTTTGTAAATTTGTTTTAGATTATTGTAAATGTCCAAGTAATCAAAATTAATGAAGATTCTTGGTTATTAAATTTGAAATTAAAATGTGATTTAATCAATTTAATAATAATTCATTTAATTAATGTGAAAATAGCCATTTTTGCCACTGTCTTGAATTTCAACGAAATCAGTTTCATTGGATCCCTAACTGTGGATTATTGTAGGATTTCAAGTTTCGTAGCGATCAGACTTGTCGTTCGATCGTACCTACTCGAAACGCCTAGAAATCAATTTAGTTGAAATCATTTTGAAATAAGTAGACTTTAAGCTAACTTCATTATACGATGGAATTAGGACTTGAAACAAGTTCCATTAAATTTACAATTATCGAAAACATCTATTTTGATATATGTGATGACGCACTTTCGTTCCAAAGGCTAAATGGGCCTTTTGGGTCGTTATTATCATTCAAACCAATTCCATACATGTTCATTTTCTTATCGGGCTTTGTTCATATACATAATCTTGTTTCCCCAAACCCTAGCAGTCATTTTCTCATTCTAGTACGTACAACTCCATCTGTCTGTTTCTCCTTCTCAAATGGCAGAAACTCAAATTTCTAGATTCACTTGCAAATCGAAAAATTAAAACTCCTCAAACAATATCATATTATATATCAATTCGAAGCTCCCAATGAGCGCAAGCTACTGCAAGGACTCGTTTCTTGAATCAGATCTTCATTTTTCTAGAAATTTATGAATTAATCTCGGCCGTTCATCGTGTGGAGATCAACTTCATCGGATCGTTGAACGGAGGTGCCGTTGCGTGGAGGGCGTCACACGGAGTTCATCGGTGATGATCGTTCATCATATCAGTGGCCAAATCATCGTGAATAATTCGATTAGAGTTAGTATTTATTGGAGGAGACTAGATTTTTTCTTGGTCGGTCGATGGTCGCGGTGCCATCGGGTGAGGTCGTGGGCCATAGGGGCATCGCAGGTGGTGATCGATAGCCGCGAGCTGGTGGTTGAGGCGGCGTGTTTTCTTGAATGATCGATGCCTAGAGGCTCTGTCGAAGTTGATATATCTGGTAGGGTTTCGTACACGTGAGAATGAAGGTGTGCTGACATGGTAACGTGCTTTTTTTTTTGGTTATTTATTTATTTGAATTTAAAACTCAATCGTTCTAATACTAATAACTTTTACATACGAGGTCGGATTCACGCGTGGTTTGTTCCGCTGCGATCGTATCGAAATTTCAAATATTTTAAAACTGGTTTGGACGAATTCTGAGGCTGTTAAATTTTTAGGTTAATTTTGGATTTAAAGCGATAAAAAATCAAAGGTGAGTATTTTAACCCACTCTCATCTACTAAATTATATTATGTTAGTTAAATTGAATTTATGATGTGATTTGGAATTGATTAGTTGGAATTTGGTATATGTAAATTGTCATTCTAGTTAAATTTGACTTGTATTGGATTTAATCATCATTTAATTTAATATTGAATTTAATTGTCAATTTAATACCTGTTAATGTTGATCAGTTATCTATCGATGCTTATTGTGACGACCCGACTTTCCACTCCCGGAAAATCGCATCATCCTTAAGAAAGAAAGGGGTAGAAAAGAGAAAAGAAAGAAGAGAAAGAAGAAACAACACAAGAATCTCAATAGCGGAACGAATAAATTATATTAATAACATAAGTGTTACATAGTATACAGCAAATATCAGAGTTACACGGACATATACAACACATACTAGACATTTATAAAGACCTGTCTAGTTATTACAAACTCAATACATACAGAAAACACTCAGAGATACCAACACAGCGGAAAACTATATAACTATACGCAGAAGCCTCCTGCTCCATTTGCTCCTCCACAATTCGTCAAAGCTAATCTGAATCCTAACCTGAATTCCCTTGACTACTCATAAAAATTTGAGTACCCAAGAGTTATAGAAAAATAGAAATAACTCCGGGTCAGACATGGGTCTGGTGTGAGTAACAGGTTAAAGTTGCTTAACTTTGAAAAACCTTTGAAAAGAAAAGGTATCACGTAAGACTTCCCACACATAAACATGGAAAAGTTTTTACCTTACGCTAACCAAAACATTTGATAGGAAATCCGATGATATTATAATAGTGTCTAGGGTTTTCAAGTAAATAAGAAATAGCCGAAATTGTTACATGATTAAATTCCAGCTACTAGCCACAAAAGTGGGTAATACAAACAAAACCGTAGGGTCTCGTAGGGAAAATGGGTTTCCAACAATGGCAGGGCTACTGGGGTACCGCCCGTCACAGTACGTGGCCTAGATCACCGTACCGAGGATTACTCCCTTCATCCCCTGCAACACAAGACCGGGACCATTCCTTACTGAACAGTCCCGAACAAGACCACCCCGCAGTTGGCTGCAGTTCCAACCGCCCACGAAGCCGAAATATAAAGGGACCTCTAGACAGGGATGTATCTTGCCCTCCAGTGGGCGCGACCCACGAAGCCTTGCTGCACCTCCCCTGTTTTAGCCATTCCCGGTTGATGAGGCTTGAGGCTGCGATTACCTTTATAGGACCAATTATCTTAGAATGCTCATCGTCCGCCTGACGATGTGCTGAAAGCATTCAATCCATACAAGTTCGTTCCGGGTTCGAACGAAACCGAAGGCACTATCTCGTTGCACTCATTTTGGAATCACCCTCAGAGTCAACGACCATAGCCCTTGCACTCTGATTCACCATCTCGAATCTATAAGCACTATTCCGTCAAACTCATTACGGAATCACCCACAGAGTTATACTGACGTATAGCCCTTACACTTCGAGTCTTCACTTGCTCCACTTGGATTAACGACCTAACGTTTAATTGGAATCGATGTGGTTTTCGGATTCCAAATATGGAAAACCCGATCCCGGTCTCATCGAAACCAAACGCCATTTTAATGTCCAAGTTGTACTTAAGGGATTTAAACAATAGATATTCAGAAATATCACTTAACATAAATGGATGTATTCACAACACAGACAGATAAGCATCTATTATAACATGCATCTATACATATCACAAAGCAGCATATATGTCACAATCACATATAGCATAATCACATCATCACATCTATCAATATCATCCAACAACAATCAATATCATTAACTCATTCAATGATACATATATCATCCAATCATTAACCATTCATAAACAAGTTTGATTCAACCTTGATTAATTTAATTAATCCTTAAATTAAATTAATCCTTAATTAAATACTTGGATTATCTCTAATCCAATACTATTTATTAATTAATTACAAATTAATTAATTAACATCACTTAATTATCCATTTCAATTAATCTTTCCTGATTAATTATCACTTAATTACTTTAAGTAATTATTACTTAATTACCAAATTAATTAATCATCCTGATTAATTACTTCCAAATTATACTAAGTAATTACCTCTTAATTACTTTCTAAATTAATCAACCTTGATTAATTATTCTCTAATTTTTCTGGTAATTATTCCTTAATTATCTTTAATCAATTACACTTGATTAATCATTTTTAATTAATCACATTTGATTAATTACTCTTAATTCATCATACTTAATTAATTACTTTTAATTAATCACCTTTAATTAATTACTTTTAATTACATTTAGTAATTAAAACTTAATTATAAAATTAATTATTCTTAAATTATTAATTAACAATTAATTAATTATTTTCATTAATTAATGATTACATCATTAATTAAATTTCTTCTTAATTAATTACTTTCACAAGTAATTAATTACTTAATTAATTACTCTTAATTCTTTAATTAATTAATCATTAATCAAGTAATTTAAACCTTTAATCAATTATTAATTAAGTCTTTAATTAATAACTAAAGTGATTAACTCTTAATCACATTTACTTAATTACTTTTAATAAAGTAATTATTCTTTACTTAATTACCTTTAGTAATTAACCACTTAATTACTTTAATTACTTCCCAAGTAATTATATTAGTTCAAAGTGATTATCTTAATTAATCACAAATTAATTACTTAATTAACTATTTAACTAATCATTTAAAATTAATTAAATGATTCTTAATCTTATTATATTAAAAGATTCTTAATTAAGAAACCATTATCTTAATTAAATCATTTATTAACAATTAAAACTTGATAATTAAAAATGATTTAATTATCTCAATTATCTTTACAAATTTAATTATCTTTAATTAAATTAAATTCAAACTAACTAAAGATAACCTTTATTACAATTGATTATCAAATTCTAAATCATTAAATTTCATTAAAATATAATATTTGGAAATCAATTATAATTTAAACATATTTTAAGATTTGAACTTTTAAATCAATAAAACTTTCCCAAATTTATTTAATAAAGTTTAATATAAACTTTATTCCAAATCCACTTATTTTAAAACTTCCATAATTTAAGATATATAAATTTGTTTAAGAACATAACTTTGAAAACAGATTTAATTTGAAACATGATTAACCTCTATTTTAAAAACTTTATTCTTAAAACCAAATTTCTTTGAATTAATTAACTAAAACAACTCGCTCTTCTTCCTGGATACTTAAATACTCGAGTAACTCAGCTACACTTGCCACACCCGAGTAAACTACTCCAGAACCTTATAACTTCCCCGAGTCTCCCCTGCTTCCTTCATGCTTCGAGTCCTACACCACAAAACACGGTGAAATCTTCGGGTCCATCTTCTTCTCCCTAAAAAATCAAACTCCACCTGATACCACCCTGCACCGTGCAACGTGCACCGAGTTCCCCATCGCCAACGACCACCATTCCGACCACCACAAGTCACGTTCAACCCCTCCATTCCAATGCTCAACCTAGAAAACACATTCGAATGACGCACGAAAAAAAAATCACACTCGAACCCATCAAACTCGAAACACAGCAGCCAGAAAATTTCCCACCGCCGACCATCCCCTTCACCAGAGACCACGCCGCCATCACCGCAGCTTCCTCTCACCTCCCATCATCTCCCTAACCCCTCGCGATAGCCTCCAGAATGCCCACGAAGTCGCGATTTAAAGATGAACAGAGAAAGAAAGAACAGGAAGCAAAACCCTACATCAATCCATTCCCATCGATTTAAAAATTAGAAAAATACTTCTGCATTTTTCTGGTGAACTTCAACACCCCCTCTACCTCCATACTCAACCACGATGCTTGATTCTTCGACTATCACCCAGAATCGGCCAAAAACCCCAAACTAGAAAATCCCAAAATGCTCACTGAATACTCCATTAGAAATTGTGATTCAAGTTCTAAAATTCATCAATTTCCATTTGCCATTCAATTGTGAAATCAAAACTTGAAATTGTTTTAATAAATTTCTGACCAAAATTTATATTTTACTGTAAATTCAAGTAATTTAAATCATTTATTCACTTTAAAAACTGGTAATTGTTTCTGGATGATAGTTTACTTAGATTCAAACAACTTCTATTAACAATCCTCGTTCGAATTTGAATCCAAGAACAAGATATTGAATTTATTATAGATATTGAAATTGTTTCAAAACCTCACAATAAACTACAGGCATTAAATCTATATCCAGACATACCCTTAAACACTCACATACAACATACATTTAATTCAATCAAGTAATAGCATGATATTCATTCACAATCCAAGATAAGATTCAAGTTTAAATCTGTTTTTAAAATTTATTTACTCACTAGATTCAAACAGAAGACAGAGCAAATGATTTTACTTCTCAGGCATTCATTCAAAATCCAAGAATTCAAAGAACCATAACATTTTCATATATAAACAGAGATGAAATCAAGTTAAAACTGTTTTTAAAATTCGTTTTACTCACCTGAACAATTTTCCAGGAAACAGAAGCTGTTTCCAGGCTTCCAATTCCCTTTGCAAGCTAAAAAACAGAACTCTTTTGCATGATTACTGAGTTGTTCATGAAGAAGAACTTGCATGCTAATGAGTTCCATCTGCATGTTGATATCTCTTCCTGAACTTGTTGCATATTGATAAATTATTGCTGCTGCATTTGATTGAGTTTCCAGGTTTTCTGTTTCTTGAAGATTTCAATTCCAGATTTGCAGATTTGCATTCTTTTGTTTGAGTTTATCTTTGTTTTGATCTTGCCTTTCAGATTTGCATTTTTGATTTGCATGTATTCTTGTTTTAGTTTGAGGAAAATATTTTTCAGCTGAAGTAAAACTTTTGTTTTAACTGAAAATAAACTCTTCTTTACCATATTTTTAATTTTTAATTTTATTATTAAGAGAATATTGCCAATTGTCAACCCTATGTTCCAATTCCTTACACCTAAGCACATGTAATTACAAATGTCTTTTAATAAGCCCAAAATATTTACAAGTGTTATAATGCTTTTTAATTAATATTTTTAAATG
This sequence comes from Allium cepa, assembly GCA_030765085.1. Taxonomy (NCBI): domain Eukaryota; kingdom Viridiplantae; phylum Streptophyta; class Magnoliopsida; order Asparagales; family Amaryllidaceae; genus Allium; species Allium cepa. The sequence continues at coordinate 949,814,072 of CM060941.1, read as the reverse complement.
TCATTTTCCCTTTTATAAATTATTTTTAAATGTCACTGTTTATGAAATATTCGCGGTATATGTTTTTAATAAATAACATCCGCTTACTAACGGCGTATAATGTCTATTTTAACAATCAATAGATATAAATCATCATTCACACATGCATTCAAATATTTTAAATCTAACTATTTAAAATAAAATCGAAACTGATTCGATTGAGTGAGAAGTTCTCACCTTGATTTTAAATTCCGTTTTAGCGATTTATTTCGGATAAAATTAAACGGACGTTTAATTTTACACGAATTTTCACTAACTCCAAACGACTCCAAACCAACTCCATCGCGTAGTGCTCGTCCATACGATTCCAACGCAACTGGTTTCGCGCGTTTTCGACCTCGTATGAAAAAGTTATGAATATTTGAAGTTTGAACACGATTTAACTTACTAATTTCAACATAAATTATAATTATTCTATAACCTAGCTTGCATCCACCGTCCATAGCAGATCCAACGCGCCAGAATCTTCATCTCCCTCACGTTGCTCTCTCTCCAGAACTTGCCGTCTCCATGAAACCCAAAGCTCCAATTTAGGTTTAAATTATACTCCAACTATAAGCAACTTGAACTCGATCGAGACGCGCCATGTCGAAGCCCTCCATCCCCTCCAACTTCGGCCTGAAGCTTAGAGAGCTCGGCCCCCTATACTGCATAGAAACGCGTGCGCAGGCCTGAAGAGAACGGCCCCCTTTTCTCCTCCATCGTCGCTCCAAATTCGATCATAACCGTTGGATCTCTAGTTCGTGTTGTGCTCTACAACTTTCTAGTTGGAAGCTTCATCTAATTGCTGATGGATTGGAAGATCTAGAGGAAAGAAGTTTGGCAAATTCTGGCCGTTCAGGGGGGGTGGCGGCTGTGCTTATGAAATTAGGGTTTGGAATGATTTTTTATCAAATTATGAAGAGAGTGGTGCTATTTATAGAGTTTCGTTCGACACTATTCATCCGGAAATTCCGAACTCCGATTTAGGCGCCGTAACCAGCGTTTCTAGGGTTTACCCCGCGTTCCGAACACAATGGAATAGGTTTCGGAAGCTAATTCGGACATCTGTGCGAGTTATGGCTGCAAACGCTCAATTTGAATTAAACCGATTTAAGTCGATTTCTAGGCGTTTTAATTTGTACCGGACAAACGGTAAATCCAATTGACTTGAAATTTGAAACCTTACAATAATATCACATTAAGGATCCGATGAAACTGGTTTCGTCGAAATCCGAGACTTTTTGAAAAATGGCTATTTTAGCTCGCCAAATTTAAATTAAAAATAATTCGATGCGTTTTGAGCTGCCACGATCAAATGATAACTCCGATTGACACGAAAATTGAAATCCGGTAATAACTAACTATTACGGATCCAATGGAACTGGTTTCGTTCAATTCTGAGACTGTTCAAAAATTGACTATTTTTACTAGTCGATTTAATATTAAAATATTCAATTTTCACAAATTAACTTTTAATTCGATTTTAAAAGTTCTAAAATATCATTCTAACTTCCATATGATAAAATAAAATTTTACAAATCATTTTCAATCATATTTAACTCAATTTCCAATTATTTCCATAATTTAACGTATTAAATTATCGATTTAATAATCCAATTAAATTCAATAATTCAAATAAAAATTTATTTGACTTATAAATTCACTTATTAATATTTAAAATAAATTAAATATTCAAATTTTAATAAATAAAAATTCTGGGTCGTTACAATCTTCCCCACTTAAAAGAATTTCGTCCTCGAAATTAACTAGTAAGAAAAGTTGCATAATTTATTAAGTTTCCAAAATCCATAATTAAACTTCTTACAATAACTTTACTAAGTTTTCAAATCATACTTAGTTATCTTTTCAAAAACAACTACTATTGTTTAACTTTCAATTCCAAATAAAAGTTATAGTTTTCAAAATTTTCCAATTTTCTCAAAAATTTTCTAACGCCTTAAATTTCCGGAAAAATTCGCCATAGTCTCCTTTGCGCGGCTCGATCCGAAAAAAAAATGACAGTATATATATCACAAATATACATCTCATCAAGTAATGAGGCATCCCGCAGGGAAAAAAGTGTAAAAGTACGGTATGTAATCCGAGATATGTACCTTATATTTTATTAGCAAGCATATACGGCTAATATAGCGCAAAAGCGAGCTCCAAATGCGAAGCAAACGCGATCCGCACCTACTAAACTCAACAAACAACATGAGAATCATGCATGTATGAAAATAGTATCGATATACAACATATAGCAACATAATAATTATATATGCCAACATAGCAAATGAAACTAAACTACAAATGCAATATATATTCAACCATCAACCAACTATCATCCATAACCAATAAATATTCATTCATATTCTCATTAATATTCAATGAATTGGTTTTCCATTTAAATCACATTTGATTCCTTAACATTGGATGTCATCAACATTCATTCTTATTCAATTTTAATTAGTTTGCATTCACTAATTAAATCCAATTCACGTTCAATTCTATTCAAATTTATTTACTTTCAATTTGAATTCAATTTACTTTAGCTTTCCATTTCATTAACTACTTAATGAATTATATACTATCAACTAACAATCACATAACAATCAATGTATATTAATTACAACCAAATTCCTTTGCTTATCAATTGGTTTAATTTAATTGATTTTCATTCAATAATTCAACTTTCTAATAACATTAGATTTTAATGAATTAACACTTACATTCATTATTTCATATCAATTATTCACATTTAATTGATTACACATTATTCCATTCATTCAATTCAATTACAAAGTTGAATTTTTTATTTATATACTCAAGTTCATATTCATCACTTAACTTTATTACTTTACTTCGATACCAATATCAACTTCATTCAACAACTCTTAAGTTATATTCCATTTAACTTTAAATTCACTTTTTTATTTATAACTCATATTCATATAGTTTCACTTCTTATATATATAAGTTTATTTCACAATTGTAAATCACTTTAATTATAATTTAACTCTTATAATTCTTTTTGCTTATACAATTCCTTTATTTAGATTATTCAAACAACTAAACAATCAACTTATACACATTTTAATAATTCTGAAAAACTATTCCTTTATATATAAAATATACTTAAGGTAAAATTATTTCATTTACCCAATTTTAAAGATCAATACTATGTCGAATTGTTCTATTCAAGTGTTTAGAAACCCCTTCGGCATAGTCTTGCGGACCACGCTGACGAAAGTTCATATGCCACTCAATAAACCAATCATCACAATATAAAACAATTTTATATTCACTAACAAATACGCTCTCATAGCTATTATTACACTCAAATTCATTCTAGAGTACTACTGACTCTATCTCTAATGAATAATACCCAACAGAACCATGGTTGTCGCTTAACCATAAGCTTTGATACCACATGTAAAGACCCGTAAATCCGTACTCCTTGAATAGACACTAATCTCCATTGATTAATTCAAGATGAACGAAAATACGAACCCTTAGGGGTTTAAGAAAAATTTAGGAAAAGAAAAAGAGAGAAAAAGGCAGAAAAGATAGAGGGAAAAGAAGATAGAAAATTTTAAAATAGAAGAAAAAGAGAATAGGGATAAAGAAAAACAGAAGAAAATAGAACGGAACAGAAAACAACAGAACAACATCAGAATCTCACAGTTCGCAGCGGAACAACATATAATAATAAATGAATAATCTTCAAACAAAGAACTATCAGTTATTACATTTTATACATTACATTACATCATATCATCAGAGTGTATAACAACAACAAACAGTGCAGCGGAAAAAGAAATACTATATAAGTAATACGCCATGCCATCCAGCTTGCCTCCAGCAATTCCAGAATATCCAGAATATCCTGATAAACCTTACTCTTGACTGCCCGTGTGAAAATTGGTGGGCACCCAGAGTTTAGGAAGGAAAACAATAAACTCCAAGTCAGTCATGTGACTGGTGTGAGAACTCAAAACAGTTTATTTATCTTTAAAATCAAAATAGAGGAATATTTTTAAATTCAATTCGCAATGCTTTTAAAAATGAGACTACCATAAGGCCTCCCACACACAATGCAAACGCAGAATCGGAGGAGATTTCTCCTTATGATAGTCAAAGATGCTTGATACGCATTTAAAAGAACATTTCATATTATTATTAGTGCATAGTGTAGGAAAAATTCATTTCGAAAGTAGAATATAAATCTTAGCCAACATAGACATTTCGAACTATGCCTACTATAGCTAACTATGTTCAATAGCAGGTTACCGCCACATTCCATAGCAGGTTATACAACTAAAACCGTACAAGTCACGTATTGTTTCTTTGGATTTCCAACAAATGGTCAGGCCAAGGAACTTCCCATTTCCACATGAGAATGCCTCTGGAAAGACATCCCCGAGAACCAAACCGGAACTCTGCCAACACAAGGCCGGGTTACCCCTAACTGGGTAACTACTGACACGAGCATGCCATTCCCCGATCGTAAACGACCTTTCTCACGGGATCCCGAAAGCCAACAACCACAAAGTAATAAATTCGTAGTAACCACATAGGTTAAATATCTGGGCTCCATACCATGATACCACCTCTATCCAGAAGGAAATGTACATACCCTAAAGGGTGCTACCCCTCATAACCTTGCCGCATCTTTCCTGTTTTGACCATTTCCGGGGTGTGAGGTTCGACGAAGTCACGTCCACAAAAACATACTTTATACAAAAGCCATGCTTTGGGTCAACAAATGATCAACACAATGATCACTAAGATAGACGATCAAATAAACGATCCTATCACAATAATCAACACAATGATCATTTCAGCATCACTCAGCATATCACATTACCAAATTGGGAATATATCGCTGATAACTTCAACTATATAACCTCTGAGCTCGTACGTCTCAGAGAAGGGTGTTAAGCTAAAAGAATAAATTCTTCGCCACCAACAGAAATATATTTGAAAGAAATCGGCTTTATATCTCAACTTGTAATGTCAGACACACAATCCATACAAGTCTGTTCCGGGATCGAACAAAACCGAAGGCACTTACAAAGAAGTCCTTGCAATCCGGATATTCACAATCCTGATCGGATTCACCATCACATATGGAGAACTCTATACCGGAGCAACTCGGTGCAGAGTAAATCGACAGGTCATCCTATCGCTCTCGCAAATACCGGGTCTTCAACACCGATCTTCAAATGCAATTATAACGACGTATCACATATTCGGAATGGGTTATACGACCCCATGGTCCTTTCCCGGTTAACCCGAATAGTGAGTGCTTATTCAAAAATAAGTGTAGCATTCACATTCAAACAAATCACATCAATTACCCATTCAAAGGGAAATATTGATAGTCGGTTATTGAACTATCAATTGATATGCACAACATCACCAGTTTCCCAAATAATTTTCCAAATTATTTATTTCACAAAAACCTTTACAAGATATATAATTTCAATACTTCAAAAATAAATCAATATTTATTTTTAGACAAATTCCACTTCCTTTATAAATTCCTTAGTGAATTTATAATTCCAAAATATCAATGAATATTCGATTTCAATTATTCATTTTCAATTTATCTTTAAAAAGATAAATTCTAAATATCACTTCATATTGGAAAACAATTCCATACTTATTTAATAAGTAATTCACAATTTTTATTTATTTTCAACACTTGGAAAATATTCAATATACTTAAATCGAAATTAAGTATATATTTCATTCTTTAAGGAAATCATTCTCTTAAACATATTTATTTGGGCCAAAACGAATGTTACGTAAAACATCGTTACGACAACCCAAAATCACTAGTATAGGGATTCGAAATTAAAATAGATATATAAATCCCAATACTATACAAAACATTTCCTTTCGGAAATCATTTACTATAATAACAGTGTTATAGTCCACCATTTCCTTTTATTTCTCGAAAACGTCTATTTCAACAATAAATATTGAAATCTATGGTTTCGAATCTCAACATCTTTTAAAACATCGTTAGATCGTTTTAATTCTATTTAAAACATTCACATTCAAACCATTTTCTTTAACGTGTTATTCACTATTCAAAAATGTGAATAAACTTCATTAAGAAATCTCATCCTTTTATTCGTTTTAATTCAAAGGATTATTCACTATTCAAAAATGTGAATATAACTCCTTTAATAGGTTCCAACAATTTTCTTATCAAAATAAGTCATTTGCGAATTTATAAAACAACGTTTATAAATTCCATTTCTATTTATTTATAAAAACTTCCTTTTTATAAATTCTTTTATTAACCTATTCCAGTTTATAACTCGATTATAAACTAAAAGTTCATATTATAAGTTAAATACTTATAAAACGATTATTTACAAAAATCGTTCCTTCAAAGACTTTCCAAATCATAAATCTTATAACTTATAAGATTCATTTATTTAACCAAATCTATTCTTCAATTATAACTTCACAAATTTATAAATCTTACTATTTATAAATTTCATTTATAACTTCACCGTATAAAATTCTATAAATTCCATTCAATTATGAAATTCATTTTCACTTCATTCAAACACTTATAAAAACTCGTTTTATAATGTCCATATTTCAATTTATAAATATCCATTTATAAATCTCTTAATATAAATCAATTTATATTATTCTTTTTAAACGTCTTTAAATTCCTTTAAAAACTTCTTCCTTTTGATTCATAAAATAATTAAATTTTATAAACCCTATATTTCAACTTTTCATAATAAATTCAAAAATTCCGATTTAACTGTTTTATAAAATCATTAGCATCATATTCTCAAAAATCAGTTTTTAACTATATTTCACAAAAATCATAATTTTTATAACTTTAAAAATTATAACGTTTATTTATTTAAAATGAATCAATTCCAAAAATTATTTTATAACTTATACTTTCAAAAATCACTTTGAAATCATTTTAAAATTCCAAATTTGGCCCAATGATGCTACACACCAAATAGTCAATCACGACTACAACGATATCATATATCAATATGAAAATCCATCAAATATCAAAATATCTGAAATCAAATAAATACTGTTGAGGAATCCAGTTGGATCCCTCCAACCTGTTTTCCTGCATCCACAAACATTAGCACAATACCAATTTCGCTCCAGTACGAAATTATCGCGGTATATGTTCTTATTAAATATTATCCGCTTAATAACGGCGTAATAGGGTCTCATCCGCTAAACAAATAAATGCGGGAAGTCAATAACTCCAATATATACATATGCCAATATATATATATTGGTATTATATATAATACCAATTTCACTGTTTATGAAATATTCGCGGTATATGTTTTTAATAAATAACATCCGCTTACTAACGGCGTATAATGTCTATTTTAACAATCAATAGATATAAATCATCATTCACATATGCATTCAAATATTTTAAATCTAACTATTTAAAATAAAATCGAAACTGATTCGATTGAGTGAGAATTTCTAACCTTGATTTTAAATTCCGTTTTAGCGATTTATTTCGGATAAAATTAAACGGACGTTTAATTTTACACGAAATTTTCACTAACTCCAAACGACTCCAAACGACTCCAAACCAACTCCATCGCGTAGTGCTCGTCCATACGATTCCAACGCAACTGGTTTCGCGCGTTTTCGACCTCGTATGAAAAAGTTATGAATATTTGAAGTTTGAACACGATTTAACTTACTAATTTCAACATAAATTATAATTATTCTATAACCTAGCTTGCATCCACCGTCCATAGCAGATCCAACGCGCCAGAATCTTCATCTCCTTCACGTTGCTCTCTCTCCAGAACTTGCCGTCTCCATGAAACCCAAAGCTCCAATTTAGGTTTAAATTATACTCCAACTATAAGCAACTTGAACTCGATCGAGACGCGCCATGTCGAAGCCCTCCATCCCCTCCAACTTCGGCCTGAAGCTTAGAGAGCTCGGCCCCCTATACTGCATAGAAACGCGTGCGCAGGCCTGAAGAGAACGGCCCCCTTTTCTCCTCCATCGTCGCTCCAAATTCGATCATAACCGTTGGATCTCTAGTTCGTGTTGTGCTCTACAACTTTCTAGTTGGAAGCTTCATCTAATTGCTGATGGATTGGAAGATCTAGAGGAAAGAAGTTTGGCAAATTCTGGCCGTTCAGGGGGGGTGGCGGCTGTGCTTATGAAATTAGGGTTTGGAATGATTTTTTATCAAATTATGAAGAGAGTGGTGCTATTTATAGAGTTTCGTTCGACACTATTCATCCGGAAATTCCGAACTCCGATTTAGGCGCCGTAACCAGCGTTTCTAGGGTTTACCCCGCGTTCCGAACACAATGGAACAGGTTTCGGAAGCTAATTCGGACATCTGTGCGAGTTATGGCTGCAAACGCTCAATTTGAATTAAACCGATTTAAGTCGATTTCTAGGCGTTTTAATTTGTACCGGACAAACGGTAAATCCAATTGACTTGAAATTTGAAACCTTACAATAATATCACATTAAGGATCCGATGAAACTGGTTTCGTCGAAATCCGAGACTTTTTGAAAAATGGCTATTTTAGCTCGCCAAATTTAAATTAAAAATAATTCGATGCGTTTTGAGCTGCCACGATCAAATGATAACTCCGATTGACACGAAAATTGAAATCCGGTAATAACTAACTATTACGGATCCAATGGAACTGGTTTCGTTCAATTCTGAGACTGTTCAAAAATTGACTATTTTTACTAGTCGATTTAATATTAAAATATTCAATTTTCACAAATTAACTTTTAATTCGATTTTAAAAGTTCTAAAATATCATTCTAACTTCCATATGATAAAATAAAATTTTACAAATCATTTTCAATCATATTTAACTCAATTTCCAATTATTTCCATAATTTAACGTATTAAATTATCGATTTAATAATCCAATTAAATTCAATAATTCAAATAAAAATTTATTTGACTTATAAATTCACTTATTAATATTTAAAATAAATTAAATATTCAAATTTTAATAAATAAAAATTCTGGGTCGTTACATGGGGTACCGCCCATCACAGTACGTGGCCTAGATCGCCGTACCGAGGATTACTCCCAATCCCCTGCAACACAAAGCCGGACCTGTTCCTTACTGAACAGTTCCAAACAAGACAACCCCGTAGTTGTGATCAGCAACCGCACCACTAAGCCGAAATAAAGGGACCTCTAGACAGGGATAAATCTTGCTCTCAAGTGGGGGCTACCCACGAAACTTTGCTGCACCTCCCTTGTTTTAGCCGTTCCCGGTTGATGAGGTTTGAGGTTATGATTACCTTTATAGGACATATCACTTAGAATGCTCATCGTCCACCTGACGATGTTCTGAAAGCATTCAATCCATACAAGTTCGTTCCGGGTTCGAACGAAATCGAAGGCATTATCTCGTTACACTCATATTGGAATCACCCTCAGAGTTAACGACAATAACCCTTGCACTCTGAATCACCATCTCGAATCTATAAGTACTATTCCATCAAACTCATTACAGAATCACCCACAGAGTTATACTGACGTATAACCCTTACACCTCGAGTCTTCACTCGCTCCACTTGGGTTAACGACCTAACGTTATTTGGAATCGATGTGGTTTTCGGATACCCAAATATGGAAACCCGATCCCGGTCTCATCGAAATCCAAAGCGTGTCTTATTAAGGCCAAGTTGTTTTAAGTTTAACACGATTCAATTCATTATCTAAATATACACAGATAGATAATTCACAACACAACAGATAATCAACATTATCATTATCAACAGATAATTCATATCAAAATCAGATATCCATACTATCATCCAAAGCAACCAATGCATCCATATCAATAATCATTTCTCATCTCATAACTGAGATTACAAACCATACCAGACAACCAATACCATTCATCAAACATAAGCAACTATCTAATGATCACACCATTTATAATTAATTTAAAATGAATTAAATTAATTACCTAAACTCTAATTAATTTAAAATGAATTAAATTAATTACTTCATCATTAAAATCCTGCTTGACTTAACCATCAATTGATTACAAATCAATTTATAAATCATCATCTCATTATTCATTTCAATTAATCATTATTGATTAACCATCTCTAATTACAATAAGTAATTAGCATATAAGTTAATTACACAAGTTAATCACTTAAACCCCTAACAAATAATTAACTTGTAATTGCTTAATTAATTAATCATTTATTCATTATTAATTATACCTTTATTAATCAATTCCAAATTACATTATTGATTAATTAATTAATGATTACATTTAATCAATCACTATATAAATTAATTACATAAGTAATTAATCTTCCATTTAAACCATATATATTAATCACCTATGATTAATAACCCTTCAGTAATTAACTACTTAAATTATTCATCCCATAATTTAATTACTCTTAATTAATTATATTCATTAATCACTTGATTAATTTTCAAAGTAATTTAAATCTAAATTATTTTTATAATAAATATCCTTAATTACATCTTAATAAATTACTTCCTTAAGTAATTACAAATTTATAAATTACATAAAGTAATTATCAATCAATCCTCCAATGTTTAAATTAATTAATCTTAATTAATCTAAACTAATCACATTAATCAAATTAATTACACCAAGTAATTAATTCATTAATTACTTCATTTAGTAATTAAACAATTGATTATTATTAATTAATTAATCTAATTAATTATTAAAAATTAATCACATTAATTAATTGTTAAATAATCTTAAGTTAATGACCTTCATCAACATTTCTTAATTACTTAATTAAGAGTTAACTTAAATTAATCATTATTAATTATCAATTAATTAATATTAAACTACAATTTAATTAATCTCTAATTATTAATTAATTAAGTGTTAATTAAAATCTTAATTATCTCTAATTATTTGATTAAATAAATCTTAATCATTAAAATTTAATTAATCATCCTAATTATAGATTAATTAACCTTGATTAATAAATCTCTAAACTTAATTAATTAACTTTAAAAATTATTAATTACTTAATTAATCATCTACATTATTAATTAAATAAATAATTAATATTCCATTTAAATTAATTTAACAATTTAAATGAAACCAATTTTCTTAAATTCAAAGTTAAGAAACATTCTTCTTTATACAAAAGTATTTTAAACAATTTGTTTCAAACAAAATTAAATTTAAAAATTTCTTTTTAAATTTCAGACTGAAACATAATCTATATTTTCATTCCAAATTCAAACTTAAAAATTAAAACTTTACTTACATCTCCATCTTCATTTTCAAATTCAAATTATTTAAACATTCTAAAATAGTTAAAAAAATTTAAATTTAAAAAACTTACTAAATTTTAAAAACTGACATTAAAGTCAAATCTCAGGTTTTTAAAACTAAATTTAAACTTATTTTAAACCTTATTTCACAATTTGAAACTTATAGTTTTAAATTCAAATCAATGTTCTTTTATAAAAAGTTTAAAAATCTAATTTTAAACTTTCCAGATTTAAATTCAACTCAGATTTATTTATTCAAAAATTCAATTTTCCAGATTTAAACTTGTTTAAATTTTCAGTAACATTTTTAAAAATTTTCTTTTCAATTTTAAAACAGAAAAACAGAAAAAAAACAGTTTCCTGTTTTAGTTTAACATCTTAAATTTGAATTCAAAAATAATTTCAAATCTCAGATTTAAATTATTGAATTCAAATTTAAGTTTCAGGTTTTAAACATTTTCAGATTGATCTTCATCTTTAAGTTTTGAACTCTACTTTTAAATTTTCAAAACAGAAAGACAGTTTCTGTTTTTTTTAAGTTTAAAACCAAACTTGGACTTAAAACATTTCAAATTTAATTCAAAGATCTAAAATTTAAAACTTATTGAATTTCAAATCCCATTTCAGGCTCAAGACTCATTTCATATTTTTGTTTTGCAATTACTTTACTTTCAAATTTTATAATCCTAGGAAAAACAGGTTTTCTGGTTTTGCTTAAAACCAATTAAAACTTTCAAAATTTAAATTATTTCAAACCTAAAATTTAACTAATTGAATTCAAATTTTAAATTCAGTTTTTAAATCTCAGGTTTAAATTTAAGTTTGCATCAACACTTTTGTTTAAATTTTTTTAAAAAAACTGGAAAAAAACAGGTTCTGTTCTTCTAAAAACCTGAAACAAATAAAGCACTCGAATCTCCCTATACCTACTTCGAGTCTGAGACCATAACGCTTCGAGTCACTCTTTACTTTCCCCGAATCCATCCCGAGACATAAAACCCAAAACACCATCAACATGCACACTTTTGTACTATGCACCCAACCACCAACTCCGGCCATCTCCGGTCCTTATCAACGACCATCCCCATCCACCAGCAACCCCACAACAATCTTCAACCTTCAAATACCCATACTTCCACTTGAATTTGAATCCAAGTTTTATAACCAAACCTGGAACATCAGACCCATCAAACCTGACAACGCGATACCATCCAACTCCGGTCACTATCATACTCCAAACCCCGGCGATGACTCCATCGAACCACCATCTATCAACACGCGAAATATGGTTGAACTCGATCAACCGAGGGAATCACACTCGAGCAAACACAGTAACCCAGTAAACTAGGGTTCAAAACAGAAATTCCCAAATCACCATATCAAAATTGAATTGCAATACAATTCAAAAAAATTCCTATAATCTATGATGGCTATACAATCTCCAGAAGCAGATTCAAGCAAATCAAATGCAAGAATCAAATATACTTAACAAAAATTAAAAATATAGTATGTTCATCTCCACACTTGATTTACAGCATTATAAATTGTAAATTTTGATTTAAAATTTTTGAATTCACTTATTGTTTCAATTAGTAAACCTGAAACAATAAATTATAACATTTGAATTTTACTCTAAATTAATTATTGCTCTGTGTAACTTGATTTTTTCAGGATTACAGATAATTCTAATTAAACTCATATAAAATTTGTACTTACCCTATGAAAACAACATGTTTATTTCAAAGGTTTGAGACATAATAGTAATCAATTCAAACAAAGAATGCAAGAATCAACAAGAGTTTGGGATTTTGAAGCACAGATATGCAGTCAGCAATCATCATGTATCCAGGCATATATCACAGGTATAATATTCACTACCAATTCCTATAAGTTCATTTCAATTTTTAAAAAGTATGATCAACCTAACTTATTTAATAAATTTTAAGAAAATGAGTTACTCACCTGAAATTGAATGCAGACAGAACCCAGATTCTTAAAAGGCCTTTTTGAAAAGAAATACATGCAGGTAGCTTATGTTGCATTAAATTGTTTTATCTTGCAGGTAGTTGCTACCTTCCAGTTTGCAGAAAACAAAAATGCAGATTTATGTTTGAATCCCAGATTTCAGAAGAATTGAATGCATTTAAACAGGGGCTTGATTTTGCATGTTTTGAAGAGATGAAGTTTGCTATGTATTTCTGAGGAATTTCATGTGAATTTCTGGGTTTGAGGAGATGAAAAACTGCAGTTCTGAAATATGTTATAGATTTGTATGTTTGAAAAGGAGGAGTTTGATTAGTACTTTTGAGAATGGAAAGATTTCATGCTTTGTATATTGATATGAAGATTGTATTAAAGTAAAATGTTTCAGCTGAAAAAAAAATTTCTTTGCTAAGAAATGAAGATGAGAAAAGGAAGGAAATGGGAAAATATAGGTTTTATATAACTTTCTTATGATAAATTTAAAAATAAAAATTAAACTTGACACTTGGCTTATATTGTTAACACTTGTAAATATTCTAATTTAAATACTCAACACATGTTAACTTACTCACTTAAAAATTTAACACATGTTTAACTATACTTACATATGTATCTACAAGTAATTAGTAATTTAGATTAAGTGTATAAATTAAACTTAATGAATGCATGTTTCATATTTTAAATTGTATTTTAAATTTCAAATTAAATTAACAAATCACATTTTATAAATCAATATTTTAAAAAGAATAACACAAACATTTTGGTAACATATTTAAATATACAAACTTTAGTTAAAATGAATTTTAAACCAATAAAACATTTATCTCATATATTTAAAATCATATAGTTATTTTATTAAATATTTTTTGAAAAGCTTAAATTAAAAATAAATCACAATTCCTATTTTCAAATTATTAAAATTATGCTGTACTAATTTAATAACTTATCTATTTAATATATATATAAATACATATACATTATATAAATAGAAAACAATTTATTAACTCATTGAAAATAATTTTCACAAATTAAATATTTAAATAAAGAAAATTATTAAATCAAACCAAATTTATTAAGAAAAATCATCAATTCAATTTAAATTTAAACACAGATTATTAAATTTATATTGTCCAAAATTCCGGGATATTACACTTATTTGTTGATTTGGATGACGATTGTGTTGGATGTTGGATGTTTGATTATTAATATTGGATGATTCGATGTTATATTTTTATATTGTTATAACACTGCAAGTTCCCTATAGGTTGAAATGACACATACCTGAATGATCTAATAGATTAGGGAGAAATCGTTATGGATTGAAGTGATAGACTCGAGCGATTTCATGTATTTAAAATAAAATTTTGGGATTGCGGGTTGAAATAATACATACCTGTAAATTTTAAATTGTGGATTGAAATGATAAATATCCGTATTAGTTGACATAGAGTAGAAAATTATATATGGACATTGGATTGGACAAATTAAATGATTTTTTACCTTTAAATTTTGAATTCAGTTAACTAGCATTTTGAAATAGAAATTGATTTATATAAACTGAATTATTTTTGAAATCCAAGCATTAATGTTGAAATTGGAATTAATTTAATGAATTGCTCAAAGGATTTAAATTGGAATTGTAAAATTGAATTTGAAGTATAAACAATATTAATTGAAATTATGTCATTGAGATATTGAAAACTCTAACTTCGAAAATCTATAAAACTTGGAATAGTTAAATTTGATATTTTAAGATTTGAAATTGGGTTTGATCTAAAATCTAGACATGGTCCAGATTTGTTGGAATGGAAGAAATGGTTAAATCAGATGTTAATTTCAAAATTATTATCTCAATATAATTGTAAATGTTCTTTTAAATTCTAATTTTAAGATTTTTCAACTATTAAAATAAGTCAATCTATTTTAACCCAACTTGATCAATTTAAACTATTTAACTAATTTTGATCTAATTTAACCCATTTTAAACGAATTAACCTATTTAATCTATCTTAATCTACTTTACTTTATTTAATCTATTTTAATATATTTTAAATCATTTAAATTTTATTAAAATGTATTAAACTATCTTAATTTATTTTATACTATTTTAATTTATTTTAAACTATTTAATCTACTTTAATTCTATTTAATATATTTTAAATTCATTTAATCTAATTTAAATCTATTTAAAGTATTTTAAATCTATTTAAAGTATTTTAAATCTATTTAATATATTTTAAATTTACTTTTAACCTAATTTGTATCTATTTAAAACTATGTTTGTTAAACTAATTAAACTATTTATAACTCTCTAAATTATTTTCTAAATTTCAGATGATGTAAAGGGGAAATGTTTATAATTAAAGCCTTAATTTTAAAGCGAATAAGGTTTAATATGGTTACAACCTAAATTGGGATTTGAATAGCATATTTGAGTAAATATGATGATTTTGAAATGAGGATTTAACTTATTTGAAAATATGATTTCTAAAGCCGAATATGATTTCAAAAGTGATATGGCTTGAAATGAATATGATATTTTGATTTGAATATGAAATGGTTTTAAAAATGTAAAAGAACCATCCGGTGTGAAATGAGCGTTTGGTTGTTAAAGAGACCGGGATAAAATATTGTCATACTCGCTGCCAATACTGAAAACCACTATAACAACTGTGTACGTGGTGGAGATTCTAGAATGAAGTAGGATGGTTTGGCGAGCGATTCTGTATGAGGTATTTACATGACCCTGACTCCTATGAGTCAGTTTAGATATGGCTAAAACATGAGCTATGCCAAGCCAAGTGAGGTCATTCTTCTATTGGGCACATTTCTTCGATACTATATTTTGACTTTGTCGTTGATTTGGTGGCCACCCCTCGATTTTGAATATGGGAGTGTTTCCCAAGGTTGGTGGTAGTAGCTGCTATGCGTTACCACTAGTCCGGGAGTGCAATTGGTAGAATCCTACCCTGGCATTGCCTCGAGTGCCGTGTTCACATGCCCTATCACTCCTTCTACGAGTTTGTTTTACACCAAACCTATGGAGTGCCCTCTAGGTAAACCTCACGGAGGAGCTTACTATACTGTATAAACTATGGGAATATATAAAATGTGTTAAGGGGGACATAGATAACGCCTTAGCGCTATTTTAATATTTTACTTTACTTTAAGTGGGGTACGGTGGAGGTTCCGAAAGTATTATTACGGTACTTGTACTATTATTATTTATTATATTTATTCCACCGCATCATGTCATTCCACTGCATTTATTTATTATTTATTCTTGTTGTATGTAACTCTGATCTATATTATAAAAGTATAGTCAATGTTATTTGTAAACTGCTTCATGAATTGTTTATTTGATTATTATATTTTGGCATTCCGCTACGAGATTCTGTATTTGTTTTCTTTCTTTCTCTGCTTTTCTTATATACCCCATAACACTCTACCCTTTTGAATGGTTTGAGTTTGACGTGTGTGGTTTGTCGTTGATTTAAACCGTCCAAAAAGTTAGGTCGTTATGCCTGCCCATCCAAATCTTACCACTCCTCTCATCGGAGAAACTTTCAAGAATACAACCAAGAATTCCAAATTATATGCCATCTATCTGCGTAACTTTTCTACCTGCTCTTGGCTTCCTTCATCTTCTTTCTAATCATGTTAACCTTTTCTGAAGCTTCTCGAATCATATCAAAACCTTGTACCAACCGATCTTCGATCTCGATCCAACAAGCTAGGGATCTACATAGACGACCATATAAAGTTTCGTACGGTGTCATGCCAATACTAGCTGATAGCCGTTGTTATAGAACAACTCAACAAGATGAATATAATTTTCCCAATAATCTTTAATATCTAAGATGCAAGCTCTCAGAAGATCTTCCAATGCTCGATTTACCCTTTCCATCTTGTGACGACCCGAAATTTTTAAGCATTTAAAATCAGAATATTTAATTGATTTTAATTATTTAAAGGTTAATTATCAACTTGAATTACAAATATCGCTATTTACTGATAATTAAATAATAGAATTTAGTTATTAGAAGTTGAGTAAATTGTTGAATCTCGAATTTTAAGCCTGTTAAAAATAATTTGAAGGTTTGTAAAATTTATATTGATAACACCGAAAATGATAGAAGTTGTAAAATTGAAATTAACAGTGGTTTGTTCAGTTTTAAAATTTTATCATTTAAATTGAATTTAAAAATAGCCTTCCGAGGCACAGTCTTAGAATTTGACGAAACCAGTTCCATTGGATCCGTAATATTGGATTATTATCGGATTTGAAATTTCGTATTGATCGGAGCTAGTGTGTGAGTACGATTTACGAACGCGCTGAGATTTTATATCGAAATTTATCTTATTCCGAGTTTTCCTAATCGAATCGAATAAGACTTATATCTTCGTCCCTTCCTTTGCAAGCCTAAAATAAAAAAAATAAAAATAAAAAAAATATGTACTACTAGCGGCTTCTTTTGAAAGCCAAGCCGAAATGTTTTTATAATCACGCAACCTTTATTTTCCCCTCTTTATAAACCAAGCTTCATCTCTCCAGAACGAACGAAAAAAAAGGGAAGTGGCCGAAGCCTCTTCGTCTAAAATAAAAAAAAATGTCCACAGCGAAATCCAATTCGATTTCAATCGAATCGCTAGCCATCCCTTCTGAACCAGATTGAGTTTTTTTGGGTTGCGCTCGAGGGAAGGTCGTCGTTAGGGATTGAGCTCGAGATCTGATTAGGGTTTCGCGATTGGAGGGGGTTCGAATTCGCGTGCAATGTCGCGATCAGTGGGGGCGCCGTAAATCGAAACTTGAAGCGACGATCTCGTGATGCCTCGAGTCGCGGTTGTTCTGCTTTGGTTTTGGGACCACGTGATGGTTTTGCGTGCGAACAGGAGTAGCGAGGGTTCGCGAGCGAATCTAGGGTGTTGGCGTTCACTGTCATCATATTTTGGGTATGAGTTTCTTTTACTCATATATTCGAATTCGTAGAAATGTATGTAGATATTTACTACAACTATTTGATTAGATTTGATTTAAACATATTCGCTGTTTTTAAAAAAAAAGTATATAGATAAGAATGTCAGAACTGTTAAAAGTTATATATAAATTTGACTTTCATAAAATCTATATAAATTATTCTATATGCAGTTAGAAGAGGATAATAAATGCAATTTACTAGTTTGTTTTAAAATAATTTATTTAGGTGATTAAATTGTTTAATTTACTCTATAATTATTTTAATTATTAATAATATTTGTTATAAGGAAATTCGTTTAAACAAGTGATTATGCCCAAATTAAATTATTAACTAATTAAATTATAAAGGGAAAATGAATTTTCGATTAATTCAAATGTTAATCAATCGTAAATTGTTTATTCAAGGTCGATTTATATTTCGAATATTAATAAAGCGTATAATTATTTTTGTTACTAGGGAAATTGTTCGGAAGGAAATTTATTTAGAATTTAATCATCAAGTTAAAACTAAAATTATTAGCTGAATTAAATTTTTTAAAATGGTGAATTGAATTGTTCGAATTTGTTTCGAATAGTAACAAATTGTAAAATTGGTTTGTACAAGGTTAAAAATCGTGGAAACAAGACGAGTTTGAGGTGAATGGCAATCTTGGCCAAAAGTGAGTTAATCTCACTCAGTTAAATCTAAATTCAAATGATTAAATTTAAATAATTGTTTTGAATGATTGAATTGTTTAATGTGCTATAGTATGGTATATTTTGGGAATTGGCATATTATATTGTGCCAACATCTATGGATGCAGGGAAAACAGGTTGGATGGATCCAACCGGATCCCTCAACATTTATTTAAATTGTTTAATACCCTCTGTTGTGATTATTGATGTTCTATAATGAATGATATTGGAATATTGAATGTTATGGTTCGATTGGCTATAACTGGGTATAATGAATTACCAAAAATATATACATTGGATTTTGGAAAAGAAAATAAAAGAAGTGAAATTGTAAGTGAAATAATTATAGAAATTTGAATAAACAGGAAGTTAATGAATTTTAATCTTCAATGATATTAATTTAAAGAATAAAACATTTATTTTAAATTTAAGATTCAAATTTTTGAGAAAAGATAAAGAAGTTGGGAAAAGCTAAAATTTGTATATTTCAGTTAAAAGATTTAAAATCAAATGGAAAATAATAACAATAATAATTAAGTGCATAATTAATGAAATTTGAAATGAATTGAGTAATTAAAGAAACTTATTTCAAATGGAATAAATTGGGAATCAATTTGGAAAATTAATTTAAGTGATTGAAGTTGGAATTCTCCCTGGATAACTAAGTACGTTTCAAGTAAATTTTTAAATATAAGTTAATAGTTTTAAAATTGTTTTAAGGGGTATGTTTTGAAAAATTTATTATTTCTAATATTTAAATTCTGAAGTAAGTATTTTCTCAAATCTATTATATTAGTAATTATTTAAAAAGTGATTTAGTGTTTTGTTTCAAAAGTTAAAATCTAGTTTTATATTTTATTAAGTAATTTTATTTTCAAATATTCATATAAGATGTATTTTTAACAAATTATTAATGTAGTTTTAATTTAAAAGTTTTAAAAGTATATATATGTCAAAGTAAAGTGTTTTAAATTATTTTAACATCTAGTTTTTATGCTTGGTAATTTCAGAGGAGATAGAAAATATTTGGGAAAGTTTATTCTAAAATGAAAGATGATTTTGAAACTGTTTTCAAAGGATTGAAAATAGAAATATATCTTGTGAAGATATTTTTGAGATAAATAAATAATTTGGAAAATTATTTATTGTTTTTGAATATAAATTGATAGTTAAATAACCGACTATCAATATTGGACGAATACGTTGATCGTTTCGAAGAGACCGGGATCGAGATTAATTTCTCGAAAACCACTTCGATCCGGTTTGTACTATTCGTGAAAAACGATTTTGGATTCGAAGATGGAGCAGTGAAGTGCAAGGGCTAGTCGCTACTAATCCTGAGGATATTTCCAAAATGGATGTAGTAGGAATAGTGCCTTCGGTTCCGTTCGAACCCGGGACGGACTTGTATGGATGAATGCTTGCGAAACATCGTTAGGTGGACGATGGGCATTCTAAGAGATATGTTCTAAAAAGGTAACGCTTAGCCTCAAGCCTCATCAAATGGGAATGACTGAAAATCAGGGGTTATGCAACAAGGCTAGGTGGGTAGCACCCAAGCAGGGTGAGGTCACTCCAGTCTAGATGTCCCTTTTTATTTCGGCTTAGTGGGCGGTTGCTGATCCCAACCGCGGGGTGATCTCACTCGGGATTGTCCAGTAAGGGGTAGTCCCGGCCTTATGTTGCAGAGGAGCGGGCGCACTCCTCGGTACGGTGATCTAGGCCTCGTACTGTGACAGGTGTTACCCCAGTGCCCAGCTATTGGTTGGAAATCCATTCTCCCTACGAACCTTGTACGAGTTTTGTTTGTATTACCCACTCTGTGGATAGTAGCTGGAATTTAATGAATGTAACAATTTCGGCTATTTTATAAGTATTTGTATATAGACCCTATTATAATAGCAGAGGATTTCTATAAAAATTGTTTTAGCTATCGTAAGGTAAAAACCCGACATGTTTATTTGTGCGTGGTATTACGAGATGCTTTTGTTTTCAAAGGATTTTTGAACCTTTATTAATCAACTGGGTGTGATTTTCACACTCTGGTAGTCCAGACTGACTCGGGTATTATTTAACTGTAATGCTCGGGTCAGACAGAGTATTATAGCATACAGGATATGATACCGTGGAGCTCAGGAGACGAGCAGGATGGCGATACATACTCCCGTATTTGTGTATATATATATTATTCCGCTGTGTTTGAGTTGTTGTGTATCTTGAGTTGTTGTGTATTCATTGTATGATATTGATGTTGAGCCGTGATTGATGTATTCTGATGACGTAATATATAAACATATATATTTGATTTGAGTAAAGATCATTTATTATCTATTATATTTTATTCCGCTGCGATGGTTAGATTCTGTTGGTGTTTTCTATTTTCTTCTTCTACCTCTTCTTCTTTAACCCAAATGGTTCGTATTTCTGTACAACTTGAGTTGATTTAGATAGAATAGTGTTGAATCAAGGGGTACAGATCTGCGGGTTGTTACACTTGGTATCAGAGCTTATGTTGGAGATAACCTTGGCTCTGTTTGGAATTACTCATAAAATAGAGTCTATAGTACTCTAGAATGGGTTTGAGCGTATTAATAGATATGAGCGCGTATTTGTTAGTGAATATAATTTGTTTTAATATTGCGTTGATTGGTTTATTGAGTGGCATATGAACCTTCGTCGACACAGTCTGCGCAACTGTATCGAAGGGGTTTCTAAACATTTGGATAAAGCAATCGACACAGTATTGATTTAAATATGAGTAAATGAAATAATTTTACCCACAACATATTTTGACATAAAGACTAGATTTTGTAAACTATTTAGCTAATACTTGGTTGCTTGGAAGTTAGAAATGATGATATTAAATTATTATCATTGTTAAGTGAAAATTTAACTAAAAATTAAAATATAACTTAAGTTTAAGGGAATAAACTCATTATAAAATGGAACTTGTAAAATATGATTTATAAATGTAAATTATAAATTGAAATATACTCAAATGAGAATTTGTATGAGAATAAACTGTACAAATGAATTATATTTAAAATTTATTTAAGCAGGCTTTAAAAATTTGAAATCTTGGAGATTTGGAAATGTTTATCGAAGTGTTGTAATGATGAATGATAGCATCATTGTTTTGGAGATAATTCTGAATGGAAATCTGTTTTAAATGGATTTTGAAAGTGATATAGCATTGAAATTACTTGGATTATTGGAAAATAATTCCGATGATGACGGTCGCATCATCGGTATTGATTTTCGAATTTCTAAGTGACGGATTGCTGCCAAATTGATTTGTTCAGAAAAGCTAGTTGTATTTGAGATTCCAAAAGAAATTTGTTGAGGGAAAAACCAGGATTGGTTTGACTTTTGAGAAATGTGATTTGAGAAGTTGGAGATTTCAAAATGTTTTGAAACCAAAAGCCGGTGTTTTTAAATTCCTGATGAGGTGGATTATAAGCTTATAAGTTAAGATGGTTTTTAAATCAGGAAGGAAAAATAAGCTTTGAATGTTGGAATTTAAATTTAAAGTGAAAAGTTAAAAATGGAATTAACTTGGATTGGGAAATAAAATTTAACTGGATTGAAATTGATTGAATTAGGCTGAAATAATATCCAGTTGTATTCGAATTAAGTTGAAATCGTATTGAGGTAAATAAATTTGAGTTAAAATAAAATTGAATTGGAATAAGAATTCAATTAAGTTGTTAAATGGAATTAGATTCTTACCTGAATAAATGGAAAATAAGTGGGATAAGGATTGGAATTGAAATAAATAAATAAGAATAACTTATAAGAGAATTAAAAACCCATGGAAATAAATTATGCTTGGGTTATAAATAAGCATAAGGCTCGAGTTAAAAATAAAAGAATAATATATTCAAGCCTATGAGGAATGGAATTGTGTAAATAATAAGTTGTGACTTATTAAATTTGAAAAGTGAGATACAAAGCTCCAAAATAAATATTATTGATGAATTAGAGAATAAAATAAAAATCAAAACTTGAATTATAAACTAAATTGAACTAGGAAAAATTAAATGCAGTGATATTTGGGATTAAAATTCAAGAGTTGGATTATAAATAAGGGAAGAACTAATTGATAATAAATTAGTTAATGAAATGTGTAAATGGAGTTCAATGTAGTTAAATAGAAGCTGAACTGTAAGCTAATAATGAAGATTGGAATTAGAACTCAAGTTATAAATCAAATTCGACTTGAATCATTAGTGAAGAAAATATAATTGAAGTGGCTTTCCAATTAATTAAATGATTTGTGAATGAAATTGCAATGTAAGTTAATAAAATTGGATGGTAAATTAAAAAGTGAATGGTGGAATCAGAACTTGAGTTATTAATTAAAATTTAACTTGAAGTGTTAACAAATTAGATATAATTGAAATGTATCAAAAAAAATGGAAATGGATTTAAATAGTAATGGTTTGGATTGAAAATAAAATCCAACTAAGTGGAAATAAATTGGAAATGGCCATGTAATAAATTGGATGAACTGAATCTGAAAGGTTAAATTTGATAATAACAAATCAAATGAAATTGTAAATTTTAAAAGGAGATTTAACTGAAATAGAATTAAATTGAATGGAAGAGAAAGATTTACTTGAAATGACATGAGCTTAAGTATAAAATTGGAGTGAATAAACTTAAGCTAAAAGATGGAAAAGAGTTGAATTGAATTCAACTAAAAATTAAGTTTAATAATAGTGTATTGGATTTAAAGCAAGTAAAAATAAATTTTAATTGAAATAAAATTCGGTGAGTTGCCGATAATATTTAATGGAATGAAAATGCTTAAATAAATAATTGTAAACCATTTAAATTATTAAGGGATTGAAATAACTTGAGACAATAAGGAAAATAGAATGTTTCGAGTTTATTAGAATGGTTTAAGTGAATGTGGATAAACTAATTATATTGAATAAATAAATGATGGAGTAAATAAGTATCAAATGAAATGTGGTTTAAATAAGTTGAGAAATGGTTACTTAATGAAATAGATTGGATTGTCTTCGAGCTAAATAAAATAGTTTGGAATAAACAAATATGGAATGAAATGTAAATAAATGGATTGTAAATGAAATTTAAATGGAATGTGTCGAGCTAAATAAATGATTGTGAATGGATTAAAATAAAAAGGAAATTTAATTGGTAATGGAGATGGAACCTAAGTTGTTAATGGTTTCGAATGAACTAATTTGGTTAATAAAATTGAAATGCAATGAAACTGAGAATATATGGATTGTGAATAAATTTTCAAATGGAATAGAATTAAGAATAAATTGAGTTAAAATCCATTTAAATTGGTTATAAAACATAAATACTTGTTTATTCACATAGATCTCGTCAAATTGCATAGAATAAATTGTTATTAGATATAAATGGAAGTAATTAAAATTTTATGAATTGATAGTAGTAAACAGAATTGATTTTGAGATCAATTGAACTAAATATGAGTTCAGTTTGCTTAAAAATAAATTAAATGTAAGTGATTGAGTTTTAAACCATTCAAATTTATGAGGTTGTATATGAATAGATTGAAAACCCTTCGAATGGAATGAAAATAGTTTATGAATTAATTGAAACAGTTGAATTAGCATGGAAACTATAAAAAAAATCTTACGGAAAATGCCGAATGTGCATTTCTTTAGAATTTATATGTTTTAACCATTGCAACTAAGTGAAATATAGTTAAACTACATATATTTGGCACTTACATGTTTAAATTGAGTTAGTACAGGTATCTGGGAGCCGTGTGGCTGGATTTGGTTGTGCTATTTGCTAAAAATAATAAGCCGCTTGATTAAAATGCTAAATAAGGTACGCCTACGTAATAAAAATAGGAAATGTGAACTGTTTTTGATTTTTCCGACCGTGTGGGTCGATGTATTTATATTTGTCTCTTTTGTCAAAAGGCAAAAGCTCCTTCGTACAAAGGGGACTCTGCCAAAAATTTTCGAAAATTTTAGGATTTAGAAAATTTTTGAAAATTTTTGGAGAATTTTTGTTAACGACAAAACGATTTCAAACTGGAAATTGAAATATAATTAGTAAATGAAACTAACTTAAATAATAACATGAATTGGTTATAAATGAAAAATAAAATTTATATACGCAAAGTTAAAGATAAATTGGATTCATATGGAAATGAAAGAATCGACTTGAATAGAAATGGATATAAACTAAAGTGGTAAAGTGAAAATGAATATAAAGAACATATAAAAATGCTTATACTAACTTAAGTAAGGAATGGTGAATTTCTTAATTGAAAATTGATATTACAAATATATTCTAAGTTGATATTTGAATAAAAAAAAGAAAAAAAAAGAATATTGACATTTATAGGGAAGTCGATAAAATGTTTTGGAATATTGTGATTGGATATTAGTGCTAAGCAGAATATGCAGGTTATATAAAGGGAAAGGAGAATTGGATTTGATTTTTCAAGGTAAATTTGAAATGCTCGACAAAAGGTATGTGTTTAAGTTTCTATATGAAATTTGATTGGGATTTGGATTGAGCCACTTGGCATTTTGTTTTCTTTTTGGATTTGGGAGGCCGTAGAGCCATTTTGTAGTTGTACCGAGTCAGCCGCGCAAAGGAGACGCTGGCAAAAAATTTCAGGAATTTAGGGAGTTAGAAAAAATTTTGAGAAAATTTTGATAATTCAAAATTTGGTTTTGAATTATAATTTGATTGATTGTATAATCAGAGTTGATTGGGAACTAGGGAAAGGTTGGAAAGTCAATAAGAATAATAATGAGTCTTTTATAAGAAGATACTTGGTGCGATGTTGAATTGTTAGAAACTGTTTGGTTTAGGGAAATAATAATAATAATAAACGGGTATTGGACCATTCTTCCTAACTAATAATTTCGAGGACGAAATTCTTTTAAGGGGGAGGAATGTGACGACCCGAAATTTTTAAGCATTTAAAATCAGAATATTTAATTGATTTTAATCATTTAAAGGTTAATTATCAACTTGAATTACAAATATCGCTATTTACTGATAATTAAATAATAGAATTTAGTTATTAGAAGTCGAGTAAATTGTTGAATCTCGAATTTTAAGCCTATTAAAAATAATTTGAAGGTTTGTAAAATTTATATTGATAACACTGAAAATGATAGAAGTTGTAAAATTGAAATTAACAGTGGTTTGTTCAGTTTTAAAATTTTATCGTTTAAATTGAATTTAAAAATAGCCTTCCGAGGCACAGTCTCGGAATTTGACGAAATCAGTTCCATTGGTTCCGCAATATTGGATTATTATCGGATTTGAAATTTCGTATTGATCGGAGCTAGTGTGTGAGTACGATTTACGAACGCGCTGAGATTTTATATCGAAATTTATTTTATTCCTAGTTTTCCTAATCGAATCGAATAAGACTTATATCTTCGTCCCTTCCTTTGCAAGCCTAAAATAATAAAAATAAAAATAAATAAATATGTACTACTAGTGGCTTATTCTGAAAGCCAAGCCGAAATGTTTTTATAATCACGCAACCTTTATTTTCCCCTCTTTATAAACCAAGCTTCATCTCTCCAGAACAAACGAAAAAAAGGGAAGTGGCCGAAGCCTCTTCGTCTAAAATAAAAAAATGTCCACAGCGAAATCCAATTCGATTTCAATCGAATCACGAGCCATCTCTTCTGAACCAGATCGAGTTTATTTGGGTTGCGCTCGAGGGAAGGTCGTCGTTAGGGATTGCGCTCGAGGTCTGATTAGGGTTTCGCGATTGGAGGGGGGTCGAATTCGCGTGCAACATCGCGATCAGTGGGGGCGCCGAAAATCGAAACTTTAGGCGACGATCTCGTGATGCCTCGAGTCGCGATTGTTCTGCTCTGGTTTTAGGACCGCGTGATGGTTTTGCGTGCGAACAGGAGTGGCGAGGGTTCGCGAGCGAATCTAGGGTGTTGGCGTTCGCTGTCATCATATTTTGGGTATGAGTTTCTTTTACTCATCTATTCAAATTCGTAGAAATGTATGTAGATATTTACTGCAACTATTTGATTAGATTTGATTTAAACATATTCGCTGTTTTTAAAAAAAAAAGTATATAGATAAGAATGTCGGAACTGTTCAAAGTTATATATAAATTTGACTTTCATAAAATCTATATAAATTATTCTATATGCAGTTAGAAGAGGATAATAAATGCAATTTACTAGTTTGTTTTAAAATAATTTATTTAGGTGATTAAATTGTTTAATTTACTCTATAATTATTTTAATTACTAATAATATTTGTTATAAGGAAATTCGTTTAAACAAGTGATTATGCCTAAATTAAATTATTAACTAATTAAATTATAAAGGGAAAATAAATTTTCGATTAATTCAAATGTTAATAAATCGTAAATTGTTCATTCAAGGTCGATTTATATTTCAAATATTAATAACGCGTATAATTATTTTTGTTACTAGGGAAATTGTTCGGAAGTAAATTTATTTAAAATTTAATCATCAAGTTAAAACTAAAATTATTAGCTGAATTAAAATTTTTAAACTGGTGAATTGAATTGTTCGAATTTGTTTCGAATAGTAACAAATTGTAAAATTGGTTTGTACAAGGTTAAAAATCGTGGAAACAAGACGAGTTTGAGGTGAATGGCAATCTTGGCCAAAGGTGAGTTAATCTCACTCAGTTAAATCTAAATTCAAATGATTAAATTTAAATAATTGTTTTGAATGATTGAATTGTTTAATGTGCTATAGTATGGTATATTTTGGGAATTGGCATATTATATTGTGCTAACATCTGTGGATGCAGGGAAAACAGGTTGGAGGGATCCAACCGGATCCCTCAACATTTATTTAAATTGTTTTATCCACTGTTGTGATTATTGATGTTCTATAATGAATGATATTGGAATATTGAATGTTATGGTTCGATTGGATATAACTGGGTATAATGAATTACCAAAAATATATACATTGGATTTTGGAAAAGAAAATAAAAGAAGTGAAATTGTAAGTGAAATAATTATAGAAATTTGAAAAAACAGGAAGTTAATGAATTTTAATCTTCAATGATATTAATTTAAAGAATAAAACATTTATTTTAAATTTAAGATTTAAATTTTTGAGAAAAGATAAAGAAGTTGGGAAAAGCTGAAATTTGTATATTTCAGTTAAAAGATTTAAAATCAAATGGAAAATAATAACAATAATAATTAAGTGCATAATTAATGAAATTTGAAATGAATTGACTAATTAAAGAAACTTATTTCAAATGGAATAAATTGGGAATCAATTTGGAAAATTGATTTATGTGATTGAAGTTGGAATTCTCCCTGGATAACTAAGTACGTTTCAAGTAAATTTTTAAATATAAGTTAATAGTTTTAAAATTGATTTAAAAGGTATGTTTTGAAACATTTATTATTTCTAATATTTAAATTCTAAAGTAAATATTTTCTCAAATCTATTATAGTAGTAATTATTTAAAAAGTGATTTAGTATTTTGTTACAAAAGTGAAAATCTAGTTTTATATTAAGTAATTTTATTTTCAAATACTCATATAAGATGTATTTTTAACAAATTATTAAAGTAGTTTTAATCTAAAAGTTTTAAAAGTATATATATGTCAAAGTAAAGTGTTTTAAATTATTTTAAAATCTAGTTTTTGTGCTAGGTAATTTTAGAGGAGATAGAAAATATTTGGGAAAGTTTATTCTAAAAAGAAAGATAGTTTTGAAACTGTTTTCAAAGGATTGAAAATAGAAATATATCTTGTGAAGATATTTTTGAGATAAATAAGTATTTTGGAAAATTATTTATTGTTTGATGAATGTTTGTGAATATAAATTGATAGTTAAATAACCGACTATCAATATTGGACAAATACGTTGATCGTTTCGAAGAGACTGGGACCGAGATTAATTTCTCGAAAACCACTTCGATCCGGTTTGTACGATTCGTGAAAAACAATTTTGGATTCGAAGATGGAGCAGTGAAGTGCAAGGGCTAGTCGCTACTAATCCTGAGGATATTTCCAAAATGGATGTAGTAGGAATAGTGCCTTCGGTTCCGTTCGAACCCGGGACAGACTTGTATGGATGAATGCTTGCGAAACATCGTCAGTGGACGATGGGCATTCTAAGAGATATGTTCTAAAAAGGTAACGCTTAGCCCCAAGCCTCATCAAATGGGAATGACTGAAAATCAGGGGTTATGCAGCAAGGCTAGGTGGGTAGCACCCAAGCAGGGTAAGGTCATTCCATTCTAGATGTCCCTTTTTATTTCAGCTTAGTGGGCGGTTGCTGATCCCAACCATGGGGTGATCTCACTCAGGATTATCCAGTAAGGGGTAGTCCCGGCCTTGTGTTGCAGGGGAGCGGGCGTACTCCGCGGTACGGTGATCTAGGCCCCGTACTGTAATAGGTGGTACCCCAGTGCCTAGTCATTGGTTGGAAATCCATTCTCCCTACGAACCTTGTACGAGTTTTGTTTGTATTACCCACTCTGTGGCTAATAGCTGGAATTTAATGAATGTAACAATTTCGGCTATTTTAAAAGTACTTGTATATAGACCCTATTATAATAGCAGAGGATTTCTATAAAAATTGTTTTAGCTATCGTAAGGTAAAAACCCGACATGTTTATTTGTGGCGTGGTCTTACGAGATGCTTTTGTTTTCAAAGGATTTCTGAAACTTTAATAATCAATTGGGTGTGATTTTCTCACTCTGGTAGTCCAGACTGACTCGGGTATTATTTAACTGTAATGCTCGGGTCAGACCGAGTATTATAGCATACAGGATATGATACCGTGGAGCTCAGGAGACGAGCAGGATGGCGATACATACTCCCGTATTTGTGTGTATATATATTATTCCGCTGTGTTTGAGTTGTTGTGTATCTTGAGTTGTTGTGTATCTTGAGTTGTTGTGTATTCATTGTATGATATTGATGTTGAGCCGTGATTGATGTATTCTGATGATGTAATATATAAACAGATATATTTGATTTGAGTAAAGATCATTTATTATCTATTATATTTTATTCCGCTGCGATGGTTAGATTCTGTTGGTGTTTTCTATTTTCTTCTTCTACCTCTTCTTCTTTAACCCAAATGGTTCGTATTTCTGTACCACTTGAGTTGATTTAGGTAGAATAGTGTTGACTCAAGGGGTACAGATCTGCGGGTTGTTACACGTCTACTCGACGGTTTGAGGATGATATTTGCTACCGATCTCAGCTTCATTCCCATAGCTATTTGCAATGCCTCCCAGAACTTACTGCTAAAGATTGGGTCTCGATCACTGACTATGTTTCTTAGGAGACAATGAAATCGAATGATTTTCCTCATGTATATTCCTGCCAGACTTGTAACAGTTCTCGTTGGTTTAATTGGAATAAAGTGTGCGCTCTTGGTTAATCGATCTATGATAACCAAATGCCTTAATTTCCTTTTCTTAATCATGGTAAACCATCGATGAAATCCATTGATATTTGGTCCCATTTTGTAACATCCTCCTACTTGGAGACCCAAAACTAACGGCTACGGATACTGCAGTCATGTAACAACCCGTATATTTGGACCATTTAAATTGACAATAATCCTCACATGTCAATTTAAATAATACAAAACACGAATCATTATGGGATTATAAATACATAAATGTAAATGAGAATCAATACAACATCACAGTCACAGAACAGTCACAGAATAATGCAGCGGAAATACATCGTCATAATAGCAGTTCATGAAGCTACTACATATAGTACAAAAATGTCTATACAAAGGTGACTGCAAGGAAATACATAAATGTCCAACAGACACGGACATCAAAATAGACAGATAAAGATAAATGCTAAATCTTCAGCATCTTCAACCAACCTTGATCAACAAACTGGATAGCTTCAGACTGACCCGAGCATATACAAAAATAAACACTCAAGTCAGGACTCAAAATCTTATGCAGGATAATCAATGCAGGAAATAAAGTTCATAACTCACAGATGAATAAAATAACATCTCTAAGGATCCGATCAACTATCTATATATACAATAGAATACGGTATGTAAGTAATGTCTAATCAGTAAAATAGAATATTAAAATATCGTTAAGGCATTACCATAATTCCCCTTAACACATTTTATATTCCCAAAAGCATATACAAGACCGTAGTTTCCCCAAAACCGAAAGTCACCAGAGGGCAATCCATATACTCAAGGTACAAATCAAAACGTAGTGGTCGCGAATAGGATAATCAGTATGACAAGGTACATGAGGCAATACCAACTAGGATACTAGTAGTTGCGTGATCCGGACTGATGTTGAGCATAGTAGCTACTATCTCAACACCGCGAAACAACACTCCCAAATCAAGGGTGCACCCAAATCGAATCACAAAAGTAATAGATATGGTATCGAAGAAGTGTGTCCGCTAGAGGTGGCGATCCTCAATGGCCCGGCACGGCTCCTGTTTTAGTCATGTCAGGGGTCATCCAATATCGTTCTCTTTCTTCAGTCAACGCGTTCATCAAACCATCCACTTCATTCTGGATCAACACTTCGCGCATAATAGTTATTAAAGTGGTTTTCGGTATCGACAGAGAGTATGTCCATGCCCGATCCCGGTCTCTTTAATAACTACGTATTTATTACCCGATGGTCGGTTAAATTAATGTTAAAACAAATCAAAGTCCAAAAGTCAAGGTGCAAATTTGACTTCCAAAATTTGACATTTCACGATTCAATTTATCTTACATATTTTTAAAACATATTTTCGAATGCAATTTTTTTTCAAACATTTGAGTTACCATTTAAAATTTAGTATTCAAGCTCGATTTAACAAGGTCTAAAAGTCTCTTATTGAATTTAGTTCATAATCAACGAATTCGATTTAATGGTGAACTTAGTTTAAATCATTAAATCAAGTTCAATTCATATCGCTTTATTTTTACATCCACTGTTATCATAAATTCGATTAAATCAATTTCATTAACTAAATCCCATACTATCCAACTTCATTTGATTTATTTACCAATTCAATTAAATTTCTAAACAAAGAAGTCCATTTCCATTTACAATGTCCTGATTTGAATGATTCGTTAAATTTAAAATCATTTTGAGTATAAATAATCACTAAGTTATATCATAAAACTTTTGGTTAGGCTTGTATTCTTCTTAAGTCAAATTTTCTAAATTTCCAAATAAAATTTAAAACATTTTCCAAACCTATTTAATTAAAATCGAGTTTTAATCTAAACCTAACCAATTTAATAAATTTTTTAAGCTATCAAATTCTAAAATTTACTTGTTTCTAAATCTCATTTCAATAAATTTGCCAATTCATTTTATTTAATTACATAGGTTTATTAATCCGTTTCAATTTAATCCATTAATTTTACTTCAATCTAATCCATAAAATTTATCTCAATTAAATCCGGGAAATTTATTTCAATTACATTTATTAAAACCGTTATCCAATTTCCAAACAATTTGTTAAGTTCATTCCTTAATTTAACATATATTTCAATTTCGAAATGGTTTTGTTGACCAATCGGGTTTCTTACTTTTATTTTCTATCCTAGGCCAAGTTGTTTAATTCAGGTATTTATCATTTCAACCCAATATTATTTAATATAAAACAAAGCATAGCAAAGGGAACTTGCAGTGTGATAACTGGGATGGTGTCAAAGTAAATAAACAAGCAATAGCAACCATACATAACAATTTAACAATTTATTAAATAATCCCAAAATAATCGTATTAACTTGCATTTGTTATTTATGCAAATTAATATAATTATTCCTAGAATCCACACTATCGTTTCATGCAGACTAAGGATTATTACATTATGGTTTTCACTTGGTGTCTATTATCAAATTACTACATCCATCATACATTCAATGGTTCAAAGTGTAGTTAATGCTATTTCTAAGCGACGATTTATTTAACATTTAAAGGGGTCAAGTTCAACATATATAATCCATTTTAAATTGTTGACTATCCTATATCAATTTCAATTTCATATTAAATTTCACTTATATTAACAACCAAATTCAACTTCACATAACAATTTAGCGTCACAACTATTTGTCGTAAACTAACAATATTCAAATTTAACTTGCATAGCGATTTAAAATTTTTATTTCAACAATTCTAACAATTAACAATTTAACATCCAAATTAATATAAACAACAATTATCACTTGATTATCATAGCATAATAGATTGAGTCGTGAATGAAATATTCACCTTGCGTGGTTGAAGAAGATGATGGCGAAGCACGAAGACGAATGGATAGAATAGACCCTAACAAGCACGACGCAAAATGAACACAACTGCAATCAACAAATAATTAATCAAAATTTGTTTTATTGCAATATATCGATTGAATGTATAAATCCGTAAATCATACCAAAATAACGAACTAGATGCAATTAAGGTAGATGGAAGCCTAGGCTTGAGATCCCGGATCAGCAGTTGCTGGAACAACCAAATCAAATAACGTGAGCCCCTAGACTATAACCCATCACTGCTATATACATAGATTGTAATACTTATGCTATAAAACACTGTCATCATCATCGTGATAGGTTCACGCATATATGTTGCAAAATTTAAAATTATTGTTTACTGACACAACATATTACTTCTTGAACATTGTGTGTATATATAATAACTTAAGAACGTGATAATGCAGTACACGCACACTTTCAAAATCACCTAATACTATATATAAACTATACAATTCCAAGCTGCAGGCCATAACTTACTGGCCTCACCTAACTATAAACCTTAAATCAAATAACTCTCACATATACTATATGTATCCTCTGACCTTCATAGCTAAATATAATTTATATAATAACCGGCAACTATATAACTCTACTACAAACTAAAGTTTATATAGTAAACAACTCATATGACGATGACAGCTTATAAATAACAACTAAACTATATAACATTACTAAACACTAAGTAGTCAATTATTCATATACTGCACAGTGACAAGCTGATGGAGCGGAGCGGGGCAAAGGCCAGGAACGCAAGGGAGGGGAAGTGGCATAGGTGAAGTGGGACTTGGCGAAGGCTGCGGTGTAGGTTGCGGGCGCATGTGGTACTGGCGGTTGGTAGTGGTGGCAGGTGGGCGGGCTGCATGGGGAGGCGGAGGCTATTGCACGGTGGTGGAGGGCGGAGGCCGGTTGCAGCATGGGGTGGCCGAGTTGATGGGGGGGGTGGCCGAGCGGTTGCAAAAGGGGGGTGCGTGGCCGGTAGGGTCGGTGCAGGGGAAGCCGATGGGGGAAAATGGTGGTTGACGTGTGGCGTGGGCGGAGCTTGCAGGAGGCGGGGCTGTAGGGTGTTGAGCCGTGTAGGGAAGGAGGCGGTGCATGGGCCGTGGTGGTTGATGGGGGAGTGCAGGGGGAGACGCGGGGGAAGACGCGTGAAGGGGAGAGTGGGGTGGTGGTTGCAGGCAAAGGAGGGGTGCAGGTGGGCTTCAGTGGAGTTTTAGATGAAAGAAAATAAAGAAGAAAAGAAGGATGGGGAGAGAGGAGTATGGGCGGTGCATGCATGAAGAGGTAGCAAAGAAAAACAATTTTTTTTTTTTGAGTTAGTAACCTGGTGAAGTAGGAGAATATGAAGGAGAAGGGGGTTGGGTTTTCTTTGCACGCTGGGAAGTAGTAATAAATAGTGGAAGAATATGGGGGAAAAGAAAGAGAAAAGAATTTGCAGAGGAGAGAAAAGAATTTGCAGAGGAGAGGAGACAGGGCCATCACGTAACAGAGCAGAACGAAGTGGACACGCAATTAATGAGGGGTTCAGTGCGCACAGTAATTGCAATGATGATTTTTCACAATGGTGGCTATTTGTGTTCCCAAGGTCAGCTGAATGGCACCAAATTTTTGAATGCTAGAAAGTTTGGTACCGGTTTATGCTGCGTGACGGACCGGTTTTCGCTCCGTTCAAATTTTTAATTTGCAACGCCGAACTCCGATTGACACAAATAAATATACCGTTGTGATCAGCGCGTCGAGGCGGACACAATGGTATGAAAATATTTATGGTTTGACACCGTTTGAGAAGTGTTTATTCTTATTTAACCATTTGCACGAGTGCATATTTTACTAGCAATTAAAAGCGAAATTTGACGAAACGAAATGCGCCGTCAAGTTCAGAATATTTTTCTTATGCAACATCGGGAAAAATATTTGAGTTCGGACAATAGAAAATCTGCACATAAGATTTAAACTAAAATGTAAATGCGACGAGCGTAATTTACTTCAATATTTTCCAACGAAATTTGGCGCACGCCTATGTCTATCTAGACGCATTCCAAATGTGAAGTTTGGTTGGCAGCGGAAGTTGTTTGTGAAAATTCAAATTTCTACATAAAATAAGCGATTTAAAATTTTTAAACTGGGTCTGAATTTCAGGGTCGTTACAAGTCATCCATAGTTATTAATATTCGACGACCAAATACGGTGGTGTTAGATACATTGATACACAAAATCACATGAATATGGAAAAAAATTTAAAACATCAAACAAGATCACATTCCATTTTAAAACATTTCCAATTCATTACATAATCTCATAATCGTTAACCCCGTTCAGAGAAAACTTATTTATTACAACATACGCCAAGAGCGACATATAAAGACGCCCCTTTGGTTGATTAGAGTGCATACATGCAATTAAAAAACTTTTCCATTACAAACATCACAGCGGAATAAAAATAAAAGAGAACTCTAGATAGGTATCATGCCTCCTACACGTCTCTAGAAGCTTTATTCGTCTAATGAGGTACCTAAACACCTCAGCTCTTAACTACTCAGAATCAATTAAGTATCCGAGAGTTTAAGGGGAAATAATAAACCTCGAGTCGGACATAAAGCCTGGTATGAATGATAATCTACATCTCAAACCATTTAGATATCTAGTGGGACCACGCCGCTTAGCGGAACAGGTTTCCCCTTACTAGTATATTAAAACCTTTATAAAACCATATACTATGCTCCTGTATCCACAATGGTTAAAACGATTCAAAACAATATGATATGATGATATGCCAAACAAGTGAATCAATTCTAGATTATCCATCCCCATTCATATTGACTACCTGTCGCACTTATAGTTTCTAGGTTTACTAATAACCTAATAGTTTTCATGGGCCGACTAATAATCGGTAGAATGTTTAAGGAATCTCTGTCCAATTATATAGTTTTCATGGGATCACTACAAACCTACAGGTAACTCCAATATCTTTACTTAGTTAACTAGGAATGTATTGGTAACTCCAATATCTTTTCTTCTTATCCTAGTTTTATGAGCTGACTAGGAACCTATTGACATCTGTCAATATCTTAATCCGGATATATTTTTCATGGGTTTACTATAAACCTATTGGCCCCTGCTAGTATCAAATCATAGTTTTCATAGGCTAACTATGAACCTATCTTTCTGACATCTTCAATTATACATATTTTTCATGGGCTTACTATGAACATATTGGCCCCTGTCAATGTCTTTTCCTATACACAATTTCGTGGGCTCACTGAGAACCTATTGGCCCTTGACAATATCTTTCGTTAATATTTTAGCATTCTATATTCTAGTCTTCCTGACCCCTTGGATTAAATTCTACTCATTCAGGAGTTACTTAAGTTATATTCACTACTGGGTCAGCCTTGTTGATTATTCTACCCTCCCCCAAATACAGTTATGGGTCCATTACAATGTGAATACGTACATATATGAAGAAGAAAACACAATAACTTGGTTAATACATTTAACTTTTAAACCAAAGAAAACTTCTTCAAAAATTCCTTTTAAAACACTTTATTTATTTATGCTATGGTTTTCCTTAAAAATTAGATTGGGTTGTTTTCTTTGAAAACCAAGGCTTTCTAAACCTTCAAAACCTTGCTTTCGATCTCACTGGATAACATCCTCGAAAGCAAATAATTTTTTTTCAAAAAATTAGGCCCTCACCTTTTGGAACACTTTAAAACCTCTCTTTTGAAACGTTTCAAATGTGACAAAGTATTACTTATTATCTTTTAGAAGCATAGCTTCGAAACCATTGAAAGTACCGCTTTTGAAACCTTTGAAGTATCCCTTCCGAAACCGTTGAAAGTCCCTCTTTCGAAACCATTGTGTTTATACTTAAAAATATCAAATTAGGTCAAAGTGAATCTAAACGAAAGTATCTCTTTCGAAACCATTCTTTACCATATAAAAGTATTGGGGAAAACTTGATGGCGTCGGCACCATCCCTTTCGAAAGTTTCAAATCATTAAAACAAAATATTAAAGGATAGCATCGAAACCCCCTTTTTAAAGCCATTGCCTTGGGAACCCTTGGATCCTTTCAGAAGCATTTAGGAAGTGGCTTAGAACATCTTTAAAAAAAATATACCCTTCAAAGGCATTGATAATTTCAATAAACTTATAAGGTAAAAGAACGGCAGTAGGGCTTCGACTAGGTCGGAACCCCTTCTTTCAAAAGCATTATTTTCGTAAGTAAGGAAACCCATTCGAAAGCTTATTGTTTATAAGATGGCAACCCCTTCAAAAGCTTTTAGAAAACCCATTTTGAAAACATATGCTTTGACTCCTTCGAAGGCTTTAATGAAGCAAAGGCAGACGCTTCTCTTTTTAAAATGAACAAAGGTATCGACCCTATCGGAAGCAATGCTTTCGACACCATGCCTTCCGCCTTTCCTCCAATCCACTATGTATCATCTAATGATACCTTGTGTATTGGTTTCGGCTTAGTGGGGTTTCGAAGGTGGAAGCTCTGAGTCGAAAGGTACTTCTATTAGGGTGGAACCCGCTTTTCTAAGTAAAATCTGATTAATGCCACTTAAAGCAAAATTTTGTCATGCTAACCTGCCACGTGTAAACCCGTAATTGGTTGCTTCAACTTTTCAAATTCGTTAAATACCTCTTAATATCATATCTAAATCAAGGTTAATTTAGCAAATGAGCCCTTCCATTAAGCAAAACTAATATTGCAAATAAATCCTGCTTCCAAAATAGTTTAATTTGCATAACGAATAACATTGGAAAAATCCCCAAAATTAAAGAAATTCGCTTTCATCATGTTATTTAACTTATCAAAATTTTAGACCCAAATTCTCAATATTGTTTCTGAAATAAATTTATAAACCCAATTAACCATATTTTCCTTTAAAAATTCATAGTAATCTTTCTATAGCTTGAAAAATTATCAAAATTAATATCCAACTCCAAAATCATGTTTTACATAACATAAATTTTTTCCATGGCATTCAAACATCATTTTCAATCATTTTCCCCTAAAATCACATATATCCTTATTTAAACATTCTTGTTTAATCAAATACCTTATTTAACCATTCTTGGTTAAATCATATAAATTGTAATTCAAGCATATCATCATCCAAATCATCATAGAAACGAATTAATCTTAAATCTGAAAACATATGTTCATAAAACAAAATAGAGACGGTAAAAATTATTATTCACCTTGGTTAAGATAAGGAGATTGGGTTGAGATCGAGATTTATTCCCCTAGCTTTAATCCTTATCTTTACTTTGAATTCTCTTCTCTTTTCTTCCTAGCAATGGTCGGCTCGTCTTTATGTTTTTTTTCTTTCAAATGACGTGAATAGGGAAAATGAAAGGAATATATATAAGGGTAAGGGTTATGTGCGGCTATTTCCTAATATACCCTTATGTAGATCAATTAGCTTATAACCCATTGTTAAGCCCATTTAATTAATTAAATTAAGCATGACCTTAATTTATTTTATTATTTGAATCCCCTTATCACTTAACATTTACATTATTCTATCTAATTTATCTAATTAAATCTCCTGAATACTGTTATCAAAAATCAGGGGTGTTACAGGCTGCCCTCCTTAAAGATTTTCGTCCTCGAAATTCAGTAAAGACTAAATACTAAGCATAGCAATCATTTGTAATGACTTCTAACAAACGTACCAGTCTACCTGACTAGGAATTACCTATATAAATCTAATATAGACATACCCTCAAACCAGATCAGGATAAGTATCTCGAATCCTGTCCTTTGTCTCCCAAGTACAGTTCTTCTCGTTGTCGCTCCATTGAACTTTCACCAACTTTACTGTCTTGTTCCTCAATCTTTTCTCATCTCTGGCTACAGCCCAAAATGGCTGTCTAACAGAAGTCAAATTAGGCTCTACTACTAAATCTTCCAAACCAGTCGAAGGAATAATAGTCTCTGGTCAGGCACATACTTACGATGGTGAGAGACACGAAATAAATTATGGACACCTGCCATACTATTCGGCAACTCTACTCTGTATGCAAGCTTTCCAATCATCTCTATAATCTGGAATGGACCGACATGCTTTGGTGCTAGTTTCCCTAACTTTCTGAACCGTATCACACCCTTCATCGGTGATACTTTAAAAAAAACCTTGTCTCCAACTGAGAATTCTAGGTCTTTACGCCTCTTATCTGCATAACTTTTTAGTCTGGATTGAGCTTCCTTCATCCTTTCTTCGATTAACTAAATCTTATATGATGCCTCTCTAACCAAATCTGGATCTAAGTCCAATCCGTGTCTATCTCCAACTAACATGCTGGTGATTTGCATGGCCTTCCATACAAAGCCTCAAAAGGCATCATTCCTATATTTGTTTGATAACTATTATTATTGGAAAAATCAACCAAATGTAGGTAATCCTCCCAAGATCCATCAAAGTCCAACACACAAGCTCTTAATAAATCCTTGAGTAGCTTATTAACTCTGTTTGCCCATCCGTCTATGGGTGATATGCATTACTCATCTTGTGCTTAGTGCCTAACACATCCTATAGACTCATTGAGAATTCGCTATTGAAAAAAGAATCTCTGTCACTAACTATGCTACTAGGAACTCTATATAGTCTAACTATTTTCTTCATGAATAACTTAGGTAAAGCAAGTGTCGTTCTAGTTGACTTAACTGGAATGAAATAGGCACTCTTGGTCAATCTGTCCACTATGACCCATATACTTTCATTTTCTCTATCTGACCTTGGCAACCCATCTATAAAATCCATAGATATTGAATCTCATTTCCAAACCAGAATCTCTAGAGGCTAAAGCAATCCACTCGGCTTCTGGTGTTCGGCTTTCACTTGTTGACAGTTTGCACACTGCCAAACCCATAAGCAAACATCCCTCTTCATAACTTCCCAATAGAAGCTCCTC
Source organism: Allium cepa (assembly GCA_030765085.1). Taxonomy (NCBI): domain Eukaryota; kingdom Viridiplantae; phylum Streptophyta; class Magnoliopsida; order Asparagales; family Amaryllidaceae; genus Allium; species Allium cepa. The sequence goes on along the minus strand of CM060941.1, from coordinate 949,773,904 downwards.
TTCATATCTTGATACATCTTGGTTCCTCTAGGATGAATCGTAAACTTGGACTGATGAAATTCTCCAAGAACTCCTTTCCTCAAGTTCTCAATATCTGGAATACATAGCCGTCCCTTCTTTCTCAACCATCCTCTCTGGTCAAGACAAAAATATTTCATATCATCAATCTCAGTTCCAACCTCAAGCCTTATAATCTTCTCAGCTGATAATGGATCCTCCTTCTGGTTAGAAGCAAATCTCTCGATCAACACTGGTCGAACTTCTAAACAGGACATCATGGCAATACTCTGACTAGAACTAGCTGTCATTCTTAACTGCACACTGCAAGTTGTCAAAGCTTCCAAATCCTTTCATTCTACCAAAATAGCTAACACCATATTTCGATGTCTTCTGCTAGGAGCATCCGCTACTTTATTACCTTTCCCTGATGTATAATCTATGCGTAAATCATAAGCAGCTGAAAACTCCACCCACCACTGTTGTCTCATATTCAACTCCTTCTTAGATAATATGTATTATAAAGGGTTATTTCCTATGTATAGCTCAAATCTCTCCCATAAGAGATAACACCCCCAAATCTTCAATGCAAAGATCACTGCAGCCAACTCCAAATCATGAGTAGGATATCGTACTTCATGCGGTCTAAGCTATCGTGAAGCGTAGGCAATAACTTTACCCTTTTGCATTAACATAGCTCTCAATCCAGTTCTACATGCATCGATATACACCACCAACCCTTGGTTTCCATTTGGAACTGCTAACACGGGTGCACTGGTCAACAAATGCTTTAACTTAAGGAACTCTTCCTTACATTTATCAAACTAGACAAACTTCACTTCCTTCCTAGTTAGCTTAGTCATTGGTGCTGCTATCGGCTAGAAATCCTTAACGAATCTCCGGTAATAGCAACAAGTCCAAGAAAACTTCTAATCTCAGTCATTGTCTACCGCCTCTTCCAACTATTAATAGCTTCGACCTTATTTGGATCGACTGACAAACCCTTCGCTGAAACCATGTGACCAAGAAACTTAACCTCTTTCTTCCAAAATTGACACTTGAAAAACTTCACCTTTTAGCTGATGTGCCTTACCATCTCAAACGTAGCTCTAAGATGGTCTTTATACTCTCTTTCATCCTTAAAGTATATCAAAATGTCATCTATAAACACCAACAAAAATCTATCCAAATACTCTCGGAAGACTCCGTTCATCAAATCCACAAAGAAAGAGAGTGCATTCGTTAACCCGAATGGCATTACTAACCACTCATACGAAACATATCTAATCTGAAATGTTGTCAAAGGGATGCTATCCTCTGCAACTCTTAACGGATGGAAACCCATCGCCAAATCCAATTGGGAAAACACTCTGGCTCCACACAACTGATCAAATAGATCATCTATTCTCGGCAAAGGATACTTATTTTTTGTTGTCCTATCATTTAGCTTACGATATTCGATACACATCCTCAATGACCCATCAGGTTTCTTCAAGAATACTACGGCCGCTCCTCAAGGAGAACTACTTGGTCTATTAAAATTTCTTCCTTCTAGATCCACCAGTTGCACCTTCAATTCCTTCAACTCGGTAGGCGTTGTAACATCCCGCCTTTTCGCACGCTTCAAATCGACACACATGTTGATTCAAACCATACGGAAGGGCGGATTGTTATGGGGTAAATAAGAAAAACAGAGGAGAAATAAAAAAAATAGAATCTCACAGTGGAAGGATAAAATATAATAATAAAATATACAGTTTATATAACTGTTTACAAAACATTTGCTTCTTCTTTATATAATAATTATCAGAGTTCACATACCAAAATATTAATGCAGCGGAATACAGTGTGAGTGTAGTGCAATACTATAAATAATAATAATACAAATCTTCGTCTTCGTCCTCCAGAGCTAAATCTTCAAATCCTGAAACGCTCGGACTGACTCGAGCGAATTTGAAAAGACAAAACACTCGAGTCAGAACTAAAAGATCTTATGTGAGTTAAATCAACAAAATAAATATGAGTACAATAACTCAAAAGATGTTCGGGATTTACATCTCTTAAGGATCCGTTAAACTATTTACTATGTAGTATATTGCGCTACTATAGTAGTGTCTATTCATAAAATAAACTTACTTTTAAATAGCGTTAAGGGGTTACCCATATAGCCCATAACACAGAATATATTCCCATAGTCTATACAGTACCGTAATCTCCCTCGTACTGGGCGTCGTCAGAGGGCACTCCATAGGTATGGTACAAAACAAAATCGTATAAGGCACGCTAGGGTAGGTGACACGGCACAACTAGGCAATGCTAGGGTAGATATACCAATTACGCTTCCGGGCCGATGGTAACGCGTAGCCGCAACTACCGCCCACCTCGAACAAACTCCCCAAAATCAAAGTAAAAGTGGCCACTGAATCAATCCAAAGTCAAAGTATAATGTCGAAGAGGAGAGTCCGATCAGAGGAATGACCTCATTAACCCGTCGATCGCTCTTGTTTTAGCCACCTTATGCCAACTCACGGGAGTTGGGTCCACGTATTTACCTTACAGGAAACGTCGCCATCATCCTACTTCATTCTGGAATCTCCACCGCGTACACGGTTAGTCAAAGTAGTTTTCGGTATCGACAGAGAGTATGTCCATATCCGATCCCGGTCTCTTTGCCAACCAATCGTTATTATAACACTGCGGTCATTTAAAAATAGTTTATACTTTAAAACCAGAATAAAATTTCAATTTCAAAACTATGAATACGATATCAATTTAAACCCAAAACAATATGATATCATTTTATCTCAAATATAATTCTTTTCCAAAATCATGCTGGTTTAAAATTTAAAATATCTGGAAACCAAATATTTGAAATATACTTTCAAAGCATAATATTTCGAAATTCAAAATTTTAGAACCATAACTTCTAAAACTTGAATGGTTTGCATATTCAACGGTATATACAATAAATGGTTTAACTTTGAGGTAACTTTGTAAAGAAAAATAATTTCCATGGCTTTACAAATATGTTTCTTTATTTAAATTCTAAACCAAAATTTAAATATCACTTTCAAGTTCCAAAACCATTTCAATTTCTATATATATATATATATATATCCATTTGGAGTATTAATATTCCAAAACTAAAGTTGGATTTTCTTCTTTGAACAAGTAATATTCGATTATTTAGTCTTGAATATTCATATAAATTCCATAAATAAAACTCCAATTTCTAGCAATTAAATATTTTCTCAAATTTACTTTATACTAGAATTTTCATTTTTAATTCATCTTGGAAAATCCAGTTATAAATATCATACCTTAAAATTTTCAAACTTAAACATATAAGATAAATTTCCAAATTCCATTTCTCAATTTTTTTCATTTTTATTCAACAGGTTTATACACAACTTAAATTTCAAATTTTTAACTTCATATGTGTACATATCGAAGAATAATATTTTATAAAATATCAAAATAATATTTTTATAAACCGTATCCCATCCAAACCATAGAAACCACTTTAAAATAATTTATATATAGACCACGGTGCCTGTATATAATTTTCTATCCTATGGTCAAGTGATACGGATATTTATCATTTCAATCCGCAATTTAAAAATAAAATTTGCGGTTGTATATCATTTCAAACCACAATCCCGAATGAAACGAAAAATGCATGATAACTTGCAGTTTAACGATATACAATAAAACATCCATTCATCAAAATCATCCATCATCCAAATCACAATCATCATCCAATAATAAATCAAAATCAATATATATCTGATAATATATAACAGGTAATAACTGGCAGTTATATTCAAAATAAAATTTAACAACTATTAAACTAGCAGTTTATACTCAGTAATAAATTTATAACTGTTTACTAGCGATTTATATGCAAACAAATAAATTCTAACTATCAATTAATATGCAATAAATAAAATAAATTAATAGTTAAATTAAATAACACGATTTAACAGATATGATGAATAAACATGCCAAACAGTCATAAATAAATTTCTACTCATATCTAAAATAAATTTAACAAACATAAAAACTTTTAGAAGTTATGAGTGGGTTAAAACACTCACCTTTTGAATTTAAATCGAATTTAAATCCGATTTAAACCCAAAAATTCGACAGTCTCCAAATCCAACCAAACTAGCGTCAACAGATCCGAAATTTAATTACGATCCTAACAAAAGTAATTTCGCGTGAATCGGATGTCGTACGTAAAAGTTATTAAGATTTTACGCTTGGAAATTAAATTAAAATTAAACAAGAAAACTAACCTAACTTAAATTCGCCACGTCACTTCCTCATGTACCCAAAATCACGTCTACAGTATCATCTCTTTGCAAATAGCTCCCTGCTCGAACCGATAAAACACGCGTTGACCCTTGCTTTGACCGAGATCCTCGTCACCTAGCCGCCGCCGTTTGCCTTGTCGCGCCCTCCCCCATGCTCGGCACCCCTGGCCGCGTCCTCCCTGATGTCGCGCGTCCTCCACTTTCCAGCCGCCGCCACCTATAGCCGAAACCCTAATTCGCGATTTCACGAAGATCTAGCCGTTGATTCGACCCAAAAACTATACTGATCCAAACCCCTCGGTTATCTCCACAATACCCAGAAACAGTTTTCCGATCGGGCGAGTTTTGTTGCGACGATGATGAGTGGCCGAAAATGGTTTGAATTTTACCGGACGAACGAACAACTGAATCGAGAAACGAATCACGGATCTGTGACGTATACATCGACAACTACAACATAAATTTTTTTGAGAATTTTCTGGAGAGTTTGAATTTTCACTTTTGATTTTGAACTGTAGATAGATCTAGGTTTTGCAACCATTGAGGAAGAGAAAGAGATGAAGAAAATGAACGTATAGACAAATGATAGAAGATGGAGGCTAGGGTTTATAATTGTCTAATTATATGTAGGGTTGGGTTAGAGTAGATAGACCTGATAGATGCACGTGCGGAACAAACCATGGCCCAAAAAGCCCGTTCAAATCCCGGAACAAAATTTATTAAACCCATATATCCAGATAGGTATTTTAAAATATTCTGAACGCGTGGAAAAAGTTTCACGTCTGAATTTGATCGTATGAAGAAGTTATGCTGAAAACAAAATTTCCAAATTGATTTCAAATTTATTTTAAATTAAATCGATTTCAAGGCGTTTCGCGTCCGTACGATCAAACGACAGGTCCGATCGATACGAAACTTGAAACCCTACAATAATTCACCGATACAGATCCGATGAAACTGGTTTCGTCGAAATCCGAGTCCGTGGCCAAAATGACTATTTTTATAATAATTAAATAAATTAAAATAAATTATAAAAATCCAATTTTATATCTAAATTCTAAAATTGGCCAAATTTTATCGCTTATATTCAATGATTTAACAAGTTTAGACATGAATTAAAAGTTGATAAGTCTATCAATTGCAGTGTTAATTTCTCCACTTCCTTATATTTAGGAATTATAAATTAAATTCTCAAAACCCATTTATTAGATTTCAACTTTTATATTCTCACCTTTTATCAAAACAAGGATGCCACTAACATTGGTTCATGATTTCACTTTAATATCCATAAATTCCATTTAAATTTCAATAGCGTAATATTTAAACGTTAATTCCATTTTATTTTGCAATAAATACCATTGTTGAATTTTGATACTTTAATTAAATTTATAAATCCCGCTTTCTGTACTAAAACAACCCATGGTCCTATTATAAGTAGAATTAGCATAAATTTTGTCTTATAAAATTAACCCTCTACAATTACAAACAAAAATCTACGCTAACTACACCTTTTAAATCAATTAATTGTAATTAAGTCTACATTAAAAGTTATAAATAATAAATCAGAACCTCAATAAATTCGTTTATTGATTTAAAACTTTCTATTCAGTGAATAGACATTTATGGGTATAAATAACATTGAATTATAATATATTTCATTAGTGCATTCTTCATTCTTATAAATTCCCTTTTATTAACTAGAACACATTAACAACCAAAATAATTAATTTAGATTTATTTAAATCGATTGCCCTTCTTAACTTAATATACTCACTGAATGCTTAACCTAAATAATTGTTACCCTTTTTCATTCAAATTCACCTACAACTATTATTAACAACAATGTTGCCATAGATTTAGATTTAATTAAATAAATGAATGATTAAAAATTGGTAATTATCAAAAATGCCCAATATATATGCATTAATTACTACCTATTATTAGAATTCATTTATAAATTTACTAGTTGCCTTTGTCTTCTTATTTCCTATTTACTACCAAACTTCCTATTTAGTTATAGCTTATCAATATATAATCACCTAGGCAAATCAATTTATTACCATTTTAAGTACGTTTATTATCGACAACATTCATTAAAATAACTTATCTACACTTATTGCATTGGTTTATTCAACGGTCACCTTTATTTAGTCACTATCTATTTTACAACCAAATGTACAATCTCCACTATTGATTTCTATACTAATGAATCCCATTCTAGTTAATATTTTTATTAATATTCACTAATTCAATATTTATATTGGTTTCTTATATTTAACTTATAACTAAGTATGACAATTTACATTATTCAAGTCTATTGCCATATAAATATTAAATTGTTTAACATTAAATTACAAATTACTATATCTAATTCCTACATTTACTCAAATAAAATCTTAAGACTTTTATTTCATTCTAAATTAGATTAGAAATCATATTAAATTACTCATTTAATATCATCGAATTTAACGGGTCGTTACACTCTCCCCCACTCAAAACTTTTCGTCCCCGAAAAGGGAAAAGAAAAGGGAGAAGGAAGAATTAAAAACAGTACATCTTATTTCAAATATTAACTTATAAACCATAATTTACTAAATTAATTTCCTTAAATTAAATATACCCATTTTATAATCATTATATCCTTTTATACTTAAATAATTAAAGTTGGAAAACATTTTCAATATAATCCAAGTCCAAAATTTTCGGAAAATTTTGGCAGAGTCTCCTTTGTACGGGGAGGCTCAGAAGAAAATATAATATCAAAATATAACAATTATATTACATATATTATCCAAAATATTATATCCTAACACGGGAAAATTATATAAATAGCGCTACAAAACGTAATCCGAAACGTACCTATTTGTTGGGCAATTTTACGCTTATTATTATGGAACCAAAAGCAGTAGCAGTTGCTTCCATAACCTGCATTTCACTTATAAAAATCCAAAGGTTTAACAATTTATATAAAGTGAAATATTTAAGTGGTTTCAATCACTAACAACAATGAATACAACAACCATCAATTTCAACAAACAGCATACACAACAAAACAAACAATCATTCAATCAAACAAACAAACAAACAGTTGTTCGGGTTCAAAACTTAAAATTGTACGGAATGAGAATAACTATCAAGTGCATCACTTACTCAACAGTCTTAGATGGAACGAAAATAGATTATTTATCCATCCAACAACTTCAAATTTCCCTACCCAACCAACCATAGATCAAACAATAACAATTCAACCAACAAATCAATTAACTCATTATAAAAAATTTATTTCATACATTAGCTGCTTGATCTTTTCATTCATATAACAGTTTATCTTTTATTTTCATTTATTTTCATTCATGTACCACATAAATTATCCTTTTATAATTTACATTTATTTCTAACAACTTTTATTTTATTTACTCATCAGTGGTTGTTTCCTTTATTTTACTTATTACTTACAGTTATTCATTTTTATTTATTCAGGTTATGTAAGTTTCTTTTATTTGTATTACATTTAATGCCCTTCTCAATTTCAATCATTTATTAAATGCTTACATTCTATTATATTTAATTACAGTAACCCTTTTTAATTACACTAAATTCTTAACCTTATAACATTCATTCTTATAAGTAAAGGATTTTATTTATTCATTAACTATGGTTTGCAGTCATTTATTTATATTTCCTACTTTCCATTATATTAAACTAGTAGCATTTATATCATACTTAAGTTTATAACCATTAAATTCTTATTTATAATAGCAATTCATTGAATACTTCATTTTCCCAAAATTTTCTACTTGTATAATATTCTATTCAAATCTCTTATTTAACATTTCAACTTTTCATATTTGGCAAGTTATTTACGTTAAAGAAAATGCAAAAGAACTTATACAAGTTTTATCTCATCTTTTAATTAATTTAATGTTCAATAAATCTTTAAATTTCCCTTATAAGTTAAAATTTTCAACTTTCCTTTATTTCTTTTATATCAACTTTCCTTTATTTCTTTTATATCTCAGTATTAAATTTCTTGCCTAATTAGAGGTTTTCAATTATTAATTACTTACCCTTTATTTCACTAAAATAATTTAAACCATTAAGTAATGGGAATTTAAGAATTAAATACCGGGTCAAATTTCAAATTATTTTTAAAAATAATACATAAATAATTTCTTACAACTTTTATATCTCAAATATATTTAGAACAAATAAAGTTTTAGATAATTTCCAAAATAAATCTGCAGTAGAATTTACTACAGTGGCCTTTCCCTTCGAAACTCGAAAATGAAAGTCGATGATGCGGCCGCCATCACCGAAATTATTTTCCAGCGACAGAGAGGAAAGTACAAAAATTATTTTCTCCAAAATCTTATTTAAAACCATTCTTCCGAATTATACTAAATATTTATATAAGAAAATACTTATAAACAAAATTATTATATTTCATAAATCCTTTGAAAGCAAATTTTCAAAAATCCCGGACTTAAGTTCTAAAATTTCCAAATTTCATTGATTCTAATTTCAATCTTATTTTACCTATTATTTATAAATTTTATTCCTAACAACCAATCTATTGCACCCAAATATAGATATCATTTGAAAATTTTATTTTATATATAGAAAATATAATAAGCAAAGTTATTTCACCAATATTAAAACAGATATTATGTCGGTCTGTCCTATTAAGTGTTTAGAAATCCCTATTGATGTCATAGCATCCCATGCACCAACCAGAATTTATAAATACAAAACGGAACAGATAAACACAATATCAAAATCTTTTTATAACACTAACAAATACGCTCCCTCATATATATATACTCAACGACTCCCATAGGGTATTTCTACCGTATTAACGAAGAGTCAAACCCCACAAAGCTTAAGGTTTATCTCTTAACCAAAGCTCTGATACCAACAGTAACATCCCGCCTTTTCGCACGCTTCAAATCGACACACATGCCGATTCAAACCATACGGAAGGGCGGATTGTTATGGGGTAAATAAGAAAAACAGAGGAGAAATAAACAAAATAAAATCTCACAGCGGAAGGATAAAATATAATAATAAAATATACAGTTTATATAACTGTTTACAAAACATTTGCTTCTTCTTTATATAATAATTATCAGAGTTCACATACCAAAATATCAATGCAGCGGAATACAGTGTGAGTTTAGTGCAATACTATAAATAATAATAATACAAATCTTCGTCTTCGTCCTCCAAAGCTAAATCTTCAAATCCTGAAACGCTCGGACTGACCCGAGCAAATTTGAAAAGACAAAACACTCGAGTCAGAACTAAAAGATCTTATGTGAGTTAAATCAACAGAATAAATGTAGCGACCCGAAATTCCACTACCGGAAAATCGCATCACTAATTAAGAAAGAAAGGGGATAGAAGAAGAAAAGAAAGAGAAGAAAGAGAAAACAACACATCAGAATCTCACAGCGGAACGATTTAAATATAATATAGAACATATACATAGTATCATATACATCAGAGTACACAACTAAACAACTCAATTTAGACAGTTATAACATTTCTGTCTAATACAATACAAGACATTACACAGCATAATACACAGCGGAAACTCTAACCATATATCTACACGCTGAAGCCTCCTGCTCCAAAGCTCCTCCAGAATTCGTCAAGAGATAACCTGAATCACTTGACTACTCATACATAATATGAGTACCCAAGCGTTTAATAAAACAGAAAATAAACACTCGGGTCAGACAGGGGTCTGGTGTGAGTAAACGGTTTAAGATTGCTTAACTTTAGAAAAACCTTTGAAAGAAAAGGTATCACGTAAGACTTCCCACACATAAACATGGAAAAGTTTTTACCTTACGCTAACCAAAACATTTGATAGGAAATCCAGTGATATTATAATAGTGTCTAGGGTTTTCAAATAAATATGAAATAGCCGAAATTGTTACATGATTAAATTCCAGCTACTAGCCACAAAAGTGGGTAATACAAACAAAACCGTAGGGTCTCGTAGGGAAAATGGGTTTCCAACAATGGCAGGGCTACTGGGGTACCGCCCGTCACAGTACATGGCCTAGATCACCGTACCGAGGATTACTCCCTTCATCCCCTGCAACACAAGACCGGGACCATTCCTTACTGAACAGTCCCGAACAAGACCACCCCGCAGTTGGCTGCAGTTCCAACCGCCCACGAAGCCGAAATATAAAGGGACCTCTAGACAGGGATGTATCTTGCCCTCCAGTGGGCGCGACCCACGAAGCCTTGCTGCACCTCCCCTGTTTTAGCCATTCCCGGTTGATGAGGCTTGAGGCTGCGATTACCTTTATAGGACCAATTATCTTAGAATGCTCATCGTCCGCCTGACGATGTGCTGAAAGCATTCAATCCATACAAGTTCGTTCCGGGTTCGAACGAAACCGAAGGCACTATCTCGTTGCACTCATTTTGGAATCACCCTCAGAGTCAACGACCATAGCCCTTGCACTCTGATTCACCATCTCGAATCTATAAGCACTATTCCGTCAAACTCATTACGGAATCACCCACAGAGTTATACTGACGTATAGCCCTTACACTTCGAGTCTTCACTTGCTCCACTTGGATTAACGACCTAACGTTTAATTGGAATCGATGTGGTTTTCAGATTCCAAATATGGAAAACCCGATCCCGGTCTCATCGAAACCAAACGCCATTTTAATGTCCAAGTTGTACTTAAGGGATTTAAACAATAGATATTCAGAAATATCACTTAACATAAATGGATGTATTCACAACACAGACAGATAAGCATCTATTATAACATGCATCTATACATATCACAAAGCAGCATATATGTCACAATCACATATAGCATAATCACATCATCACATCTATCAATATCATCCAACAACAATCAATATCATTAACTCATTCAATGATACATATATCATCCAATCATTAACCATTCATAAACAAGTTTGATTCAACCTTGATTAATTTAATTAATCCTTAAATTAAATTAATCCTTAATTAAATACTTGGATTATCTCTAATCCAATACTATTTATTAATTAATTACAAATTAATTAATTAACATCACTTAATTATCCATTTCAATTAATCTTTCCTGATTAATTATCACTTAATTACTTTAAGTAATTATTACTTAATTACCAAATTAATTAATCATCCTGATTAATTACTTCCAAATTATACTAAGTAATTACCTCTTAATTACTTTCTAAATTAATCAACCTTGATTAATTATTCTCTAATTTTTCTGGTAATTATTCCTTAATTATCTTTAATCAATTACACTTGATTAATCATTTTTAATTAATCACATTTGATTAATTACTCTTAATTCATCATACTTAATTAATTACTTTTAATTAATCACCTTTAATTAATTACTTTTAATTACATTTAGTAATTAAAACTTAATTATAAAATTAATTATTCTTAAATTATTAATTAACAATTAATTAATTATTTTCATTAATTAATGATTACATCATTAATTAAATTTCTTCTTAATTAATTACTTTCACAAGTAATTAATTACTTAATTAATTACTCTTAATTCTTTAATTAATTAATCATTAATCAAGTAATTTAAACCTTTAATCAATTATTAATTAAGTCTTTAATTAATAACTAAAGTGATTAACTCTTAATCACATTTACTTAATTACTTTTAATAAAGTAATTATTCTTTACTTAATTACCTTTAGTAATTAACCACTTAATTACTTTAATTACTTCCCAAGTAATTATATTAGTTCAAAGTGATTATCTTAATTAATCACAAATTAATTACTTAATTAACTATTTAACTAATCATTTAAAATTAATTAAATGATTCTTAATCTTATTATATTAAAAGATTCTTAATTAAGAAACCATTATCTTAATTAAATCATTTATTAACAATTAAAACTTGATAATTAAAAATGATTTAATTATCTCAATTATCTTTACAAATTTAATTATCTTTAATTAAATTAAATTCAAACTAACTAAAGATAACCTTTATTACAATTGATTATCAAATTCTAAATCATTAAATTTCATTAAAATATAATATTTGGAAATCAATTATAATTTAAACATATTTTAAGATTTGAACTTTTAAATCAATAAAACTTTCCCAAATTTATTTAATAAAGTTTAATATAAACTTTATTCCAAATCCACTTATTTTAAAACTTCCATAATTTAAGATATATAAATTTGTTTAAGAACATAACTTTGAAAACAGATTTAATTTGAAACATGATTAACCTCTATTTTAAAAACTTTATTCTTAAAACCAAATTTCTTTGAATTAATTAACTAAAACAACTCGCTCTTCTTCCTGGATACTTAAATACTCGAGTAACTCAGCTACACTTGCCACACCCGAGTAAACTACTCCAGAACCTTATAACTTCCCCGAGTCTCCCCTGCTTCCTTCATGCTTCGAGTCCTACACCACAAAACACGGTGAAATCTTCGGGTCCATCTTCTTCTCCCTAAAAAATCAAACTCCACCTGATACCACCCTGCACCGTGCAACGTGCACCGAGTTCCCCATCGCCAACGACCACCATTCCGACCACCACAAGTCACGTTCAACCCCTCCATTCCAATGCTCAACCTAGAAAACACATTCGAATGACGCACGAAAAAAAAATCACACTCGAACCCATCAAACTCGAAACACAGCAGCCAGAAAATTTCCCACCGCCGACCATCCCCTTCACCAGAGACCACGCCGCCATCACCGCAGCTTCCTCTCACCTCCCATCATCTCCCTAACCCCTCGCGATAGCCTCCAGAATGCCCACGAAGTCGCGATTTAAAGATGAACAGAGAAAGAAAGAACAGGAAGCAAAACCCTACATCAATCCATTCCCATCGATTTAAAAATTAGAAAAATACTTCTGCATTTTTCTGGTGAACTTCAACACCCCCTCTACCTCCATACTCAACCACGATGCTTGATTCTTCGACTATCACCCAGAATCGGCCAAAAACCCCAAACTAGAAAATCCCAAAATGCTCACTGAATACTCCATTAGAAATTGTGATTCAAGTTCTAAAATTCATCAATTTCCATTTGCCATTCAATTGTGAAATCAAAACTTGAAATTGTTTTAATAAATTTCTGACCAAAATTTATATTTTACTGTAAATTCAAGTAATTTAAATCATTTATTCACTTTAAAAACTGGTAATTGTTTCTGGATGATAGTTTACTTAGATTCAAACAACTTCTATTAACAATCCTCGTTCGAATTTGAATCCAAGAACAAGATATTGAATTTATTATAGATATTGAAATTGTTTCAAAACCTCACAATAAACTACAGGCATTAAATCTATATCCAGACATACCCTTAAACACTCACATACAACATACATTTAATTCAATCAAGTAATAGCATGATATTCATTCACAATCCAAGATAAGATTCAAGTTTAAATCTGTTTTTAAAATTTATTTACTCACTAGATTCAAACAGAAGACAGAGCAAATGATTTTACTTCTCAGGCATTCATTCAAAATCCAAGAATTCAAAGAACCATAACATTTTCATATATAAACAGAGATGAAATCAAGTTAAAACTGTTTTTAAAATTCGTTTTACTCACCTGAACAATTTTCCAGGAAACAGAAGCTGTTTCCAGGCTTCCAATTCCCTTTGCAAGCTAAAAAACAGAACTCTTTTGCATGATTACTGAGTTGTTCATGAAGAAGAACTTGCATGCTAATGAGTTCCATCTGCATGTTGATATCTCTTCCTGAACTTGTTGCATATTGATAAATTATTGCTGCTGCATTTGATTGAGTTTCCAGGTTTTCTGTTTCTTGAAGATTTCAATTCCAGATTTGCAGATTTGCATTCTTTTGTTTGAGTTTATCTTTGTTTTGATCTTGCCTTTCAGATTTGCATTTTTGATTTGCATGTATTCTTGTTTTAGTTTGAGGAAAATATTTTTCAGCTGAAGTAAAACTTTTGTTTTAACTGAAAATAAACTCTTCTTTACCATATTTTTAATTTTTAATTTTATTATTAAGAGAATATTGCCAATTGTCAACCCTATGTTCCAATTCCTTACACCTAAGCACATGTAATTACAAATGTCTTTTAATAAGCCCAAAATATTTACAAGTGTTATAATGCTTTTTAATTAATATTTTTAAATGTCATTTTCCCTTTTATAAATTATTTTAAGCTTTGCATGAAATGTGTATATGTATTAATGTATTTTAATGCCTACTTATTGATTTTATTATGTAATATCTAAATAATTGTAAAATGTTTTATCTTATAAAAATAAACTTTAGACTTTAACAAGAATTTCAAAAGTAAATTCACATAGACAATTTTAAATAACTTATGTTTTAATCAATTAAATTCTATCACTTGTTTATAAATTGAAAACTTAGTTTAATTCCTTATATAAATTTTTAAAACAATTTTATCTTATTAAAACAAAAGCTAAAATATATGTTTATAAAATAAGAAATTAACTTTATTATTTAAAATTTAAATTTCAAATATCATTTCAAAGACATTAAATCAAATTAACATTTCAAATTCAAAACTAAATATATTCAAGTTTGAAAATTATTATTAAATTCAAATTAATGCAATTCCTATTTCAAATATATATATACAAATATATATATACACATTTCAAATAGAAACATTCTAATATTAAATTTGAAAATAACCATGTTAAATTTTAAAACAAATATCAAATCACAATATATACATTCATATATATTATAATTTGAATACAAAGTTTTATTACATTAAAACATCTTATTTACCAAAATAAATAATTCAAAATCAAATTATTATTAGCCTTTAAAAGAATTTAAATTTGCCAATTCATATTGTTAAGAAAATTATTGATAGATGTTAACAAATTATTGTCATTAACCTTTAAAATAAATTTAACTTGTCAATTTTATAATGTAAAATGATCAAATCAATTTAATTATTATCAAAGATTATTAAATTGATATTGCTCAAAATTCCGGGTCGTCACATTCCTTCCCCCTTAAAAGAATTTCGTCCCCGAAATTTAAAAGCAAAGATAATTTAATAACCTAGTTATAGAATTTAAATTTAAATTAGAAATCAAACAATTAATCATACATTATCAATCATAGCAACCAATTCAAACAACAATTTTATCTATTCCAGAAAAATTCTGAATAGAACTTACTAATATTATCTAGAGTTTCCAGGTATCTATACTGGAACACTCGCTCTACAAATCTTAACTAACTACACTACAAAAACCAAAAATTCCCTCACCTGATCCTACAAACCTGAACAAGATATCAGACTAAACTCAAAACCAACTCAACTACCAGATTCCTTTCTGAACTGCTGATTCTATCACTCAAAGAATCATACACATATTCCTCAAAGATATGTGAAATACAATGAATTCCCAGCTATTCAAACTGGCAATTCAATCCTGTTGATCAAAATCAAATCTCTAGAGATCACAGATAAACTCCAAAATACCTCCAGAGCTAAATCTCCAGTTTTACCCAATCTTATATCTCTTTTGATCGGATAAAAACAAATCAAAATCCAAACTCTAACTACACATCCCAAATCCCTCAATTCTAAACTGCACAATTCTTCAGATGCTCTAATCACCTCCAATATTCCTGATCAGCCTAACCCTTGCTGATTGCTCCATGAAACAACAGCACCAACTCAAACCAAATCTCCAGATCCTACTCAACAAGATGGCTTACCCAAAAATAATTTGCTGAAATCCAAAATACAACTCTATACCACAAACATCAATGGACTTCAAACCTGCATCTCAAATTTGAATAGCCAAACAGTTGCACTAGACAACCAAACCTACCAAATCCAGAAAAATCCTTCATACTTGAATTTCCTGTAGAAATCCCTTACTGCAACTCCCGGTTGCTCCATACAAGAATAACTGCCAACTTGCTTCCGCTGCACAACTCTGATCTAGAGCAGATAAGAATGCTATCGAAGAACAAAAGCACAATCTATCTCCATACACAGTTCATCCGACTCATAAAAATCTCAACGACCATTCCACTTGGTCAAAACATCTCAACAGAATCTTAACTCAGAATAAGATGATCAATCCAAAGAATCCTGAGCTTCCTCACCAAACTCTTCTAGCTCAAAGAGTCATCCCTCTACATGGTTGAACCATCAAAACTGCTCTTAGAAATCCAAGTCGATAAGAAATCTCAGTCCCCGATTCAGGTCAACTTCTAATTCCCTCAAAAACATCTGGAGAATCTCCGACTACTTCCATAGCTTTCACCTCTACTTGGGATGCTTCAATCTCAAACCAAGAATACTCCAAGATTCCCAACTAATCGCAAGTCACTTTTGCGATCCTACTCAGTTCTGGTTCCAAAGAACTATCTTCCCAACTAGAACAGCTTTTCCCATATAAGACCAATCTTCAAGAATGGCTCACCTATCAGAAACTGATAGATCACTTCCAACAGATATCTCGCTCTGCTGAGCCTCCCAAAGAAAAGAATAAGCCTTCACCATCTGCCTGGTCTGCCGATAGTAGAATTCCAAAGATTACTGAATCATCGAAGAAACAGATCCATGCTGCTACTTCCAAACTCCTCTTCAATGATACAGCTAAACCAAAAGATCATCCTTAACCACAAACTCCTGAAACTCAAAACTAACACCCAAATCCTCTAAACCATCCTTGAGACGAGTAGACATCTCCTCAAAGAAACTCGGCTCCAAACCAAACACCAGCCACTTATCACAAATGAGACCATGTCTGAGATGAGGTAACTCATCGACCTTAGTCTCCTACTTCAACAAAGATAAGATACCCTTACTTGAGATCCAAAGAATCTTTAAACATCTGAACCTTCCCTGCAGCAGGCATCCATGCTCTTCCAACACCATCTAAATCTGGCTCCAAAAAAAACATCTTCAGAACCATCTACGGATACTGCATCTCATCACACAGCTATTCCTTCTTGAAACTATCAAGATACCACCACTAGCTTCGGCTCAGCTGACAACTCAACTCAAGGAAATCCCTGCTCACTTAAGAGCAAATCAACCTCACACTTCAAGAATATACTCCAATTCTTGAAAAAGACTTCCTTTGGACTCAAAGAAATCCTTTCTACAATCCACCAAATCTTATTCGAGACAGTATTAGGTCTACAATCCCGACAGACACATCTCCAACCACAACATATGAGTCTCAACCAAAAGTGGTAGTCGTGTTCCACACACTTCTACCTATCTACCGTTATAACCTATGTTGGAAAATCCGAACAGATAACCCAACAGATTAGGTAGTTATATAAATATATATTTATATAAAAATTACAAGTACGCTCTCTCAAGATAGACACCACTCCAGAGCCTAGGTATTTACTCAACCTAAAGCTCTAATACCAGCTGTAGCGACCCGAAATTCCACTACCGGAAAATCGCATCACTAATTAAGAAAGAAAGGGGATAGAAGAAGAAAAGAAAGAGAAGAAAGAGAAAACAACACATCAGAATCTCACAGCGGAACGATTTAAATATAATATAGAACATATACATAGTATCATATACATCAGAGTACACAACTAAACAACTCAATTTAGACAGTTATAACATTTCTGTCTAATACAATACAAGACATTACACAGCATAATACACAGCGGAAACTCTAACCATATATCTACACGCTGAAGCCTCCTGCTCCAAAGCTCCTCCAGAATTCGTCAAGAGATAACCTGAATCACTTGACTACTCATACATAATATGAGTACCCAAGAGTTTAATAAAACAGAAAATAAACACTCGGGTCAGACAGGGGTCTGGTGTGAGTAAACGGTTTAAGATTGCTTAACTTTAGAAAAACCTTTGAAAGAAAAGGTATCACGTAAGACTTCCCACACATAAACATGGAAAAGTTTTTACCTTACGCTAACCAAAACATTTGATAGGAAATCCAGTGATATTATAATAGTGTCTAGGGTTTTCAAATAAATATGAAATAGCCGAAATTGTTACATGATTAAATTCCAGCTACTAGCCACAAAAGTGGGTAATACAAACAAAACCGTAGGGTCTCGTAGGGAAAATGGGTTTCCAACAATGGCAGGGCTACTGGGGTACCGCCCGTCACAGTACGTGGCCTAGATCACCGTACCGAGGATTACTCCCTTCATCCCCTGCAACACAAGACCGGGACCATTCCTTACTGAACAGTCCCGAACAAGACCACCCCGCAGTTGGCTGCAGTTCCAACCGCCCACGAAGCCGAAATATAAAGGGACCTCTAGACAGGGATGTATCTTGCCCTCCAGTGGGCGCGACCCACGAAGCCTTGCTGCACCTCCCCTGTTTTAGCCATTCCCGGTTGATGAGGCTTGAGGCTGCGATTACCTTTATAGGACCAATTATCTTAGAATGCTCATCGTCCGCCTGACGATGTGCTGAAAGCATTCAATCCATACAAGTTCGTTCCGGGTTCGAACGAAACCGAAGGCACTATCTCGTTGCACTCATTTTGGAATCACCCTCAGAGTCAACGACCATAGCCCTTGCACTCTGATTCACCATCTCGAATCTATAAGCACTATTCCGTCAAACTCATTACGGAATCACCCACAGAGTTATACTGACGTATAGCCCTTACACTTCGAGTCTTCACTTGCTCCACTTGGATTAACGACCTAACGTTTAATTGGAATCGATGTGGTTTTCGGATTCCAAATATGGAAAACCCGATCCCGGTCTCATCGAAACCAAACGCCATTTTAATGTCCAAGTTGTACTTAAGGGATTTAAACAATAGATATTCAGAAATATCACTTAACATAAATGGATGTATTCACAACACAGACAGATAAGCATCTATTATAACATGCATCTATACATATCACAAAGCAGCATATATGTCACAATCACATATAGCATAATCACATCATCACATCTATCAATATCATCCAACAACAATCAATATCATTAACTCATTCAATGATACATATATCATCCAATCATTAACCATTCATAAACAAGTTTGATTCAACCTTGATTAATTTAATTAATCCTTAAATTAAATTAATCCTTAATTAAATACTTGGATTATCTCTAATCCAATACTATTTATTAATTAATTACAAATTAATTAATTAACATCACTTAATTATCCATTTCAATTAATCTTTCCTGATTAATTATCACTTAATTACTTTAAGTAATTATTACTTAATTACCAAATTAATTAATCATCCTGATTAATTACTTCCAAATTATACTAAGTAATTACCTCTTAATTACTTTCTAAATTAATCAACCTTGATTAATTATTCTCTAATTTTTCTGGTAATTATTCCTTAATTATCTTTAATCAATTACACTTGATTAATCATTTTTAATTAATCACATTTGATTAATTACTCTTAATTCATCATACTTAATTAATTACTTTTAATTAATCACCTTTAATTAATTACTTTTAATTACATTTAGTAATTAAAACTTAATTATAAAATTAATTATTCTTAAATTATTAATTAACAATTAATTAATTATTTTCATTAATTAATGATTACATCATTAATTAAATTTCTTCTTAATTAATTACTTTCACAAGTAATTAATTACTTAATTAATTACTCTTAATTCTTTAATTAATTAATCATTAATCAAGTAATTTAAACCTTTAATCAATTATTAATTAAGTCTTTAATTAATAACTAAAGTGATTAACTCTTAATCACATTTACTTAATTACTTTTAATAAAGTAATTATTCTTTACTTAATTACCTTTAGTAATTAACCACTTAATTACTTTAATTACTTCCCAAGTAATTATATTAGTTCAAAGTGATTATCTTAATTAATCACAAATTAATTACTTAATTAACTATTTAACTAATCATTTAAAATTAATTAAATGATTCTTAATCTTATTATATTAAAAGATTCTTAATTAAGAAACCATTATCTTAATTAAATCATTTATTAACAATTAAAACTTGATAATTAAAAATGATTTAATTATCTCAATTATCTTTACAAATTTAATTATCTTTAATTAAATTAAATTCAAACTAACTAAAGATAACCTTTATTACAATTGATTATCAAATTCTAAATCATTAAATTTCATTAAAATATAATATTTGGAAATCAATTATAATTTAAACATATTTTAAGATTTGAACTTTTAAATCAATAAAACTTTCCCAAATTTATTTAATAAAGTTTAATATAAACTTTATTCCAAATCCACTTATTTTAAAACTTCCATAATTTAAGATATATAAATTTGTTTAAGAACATAACTTTGAAAACAGATTTAATTTGAAACATGATTAACCTCTATTTTAAAAACTTTATTCTTAAAACCAAATTTCTTTGAATTAATTAACTAAAACAACTCGCTCTTCTTCCTGGATACTTAAATACTCGAGTAACTCAGCTACACTTGCCACACCCGAGTAAACTACTCCAGAACCTTATAACTTCCCCGAGTCTCCCCTGCTTCCTTCATGCTTCGAGTCCTACACCACAAAACACGGTGAAATCTTCGGGTCCATCTTCTTCTCCCTAAAAAATCAAACTCCACCTGATACCACCCTGCACCGTGCAACGTGCACCGAGTTCCCCATCGCCAACGACCACCATTCCGACCACCACAAGTCACGTTCAACCCCTCCATTCCAATGCTCAACCTAGAAAACACATTCGAATGACGCACGAAAAAAAAATCACACTCGAACCCATCAAACTCGAAACACAGCAGCCAGAAAATTTCCCACCGCCGACCATCCCCTTCACCAGAGACCACGCCGCCATCACCGCAGCTTCCTCTCACCTCCCATCATCTCCCTAACCCCTCGCGATAGCCTCCAGAATGCCCACGAAGTCGCGATTTAAAGATGAACAGAGAAAGAAAGAACAGGAAGCAAAACCCTACATCAATCCATTCCCATCGATTTAAAAATTAGAAAAATACTTCTGCATTTTTCTGGTGAACTTCAACACCCCCTCTACCTCCATACTCAACCACGATGCTTGATTCTTCGACTATCACCCAGAATCGGCCAAAAACCCCAAACTAGAAAATCCCAAAATGCTCACTGAATACTCCATTAGAAATTGTGATTCAAGTTCTAAAATTCATCAATTTCCATTTGCCATTCAATTGTGAAATCAAAACTTGAAATTGTTTTAATAAATTTTTGACCAAAATTTATATTTTACTGTAAATTCAAGTAATTTAAATCATTTATTCACTTTAAAAACTGGTAATTGTTTCTGGATGATAGTTTACTTAGATTCAAACAACTTCTATTAACAATCCTCGTTCGAATTTGAATCCAAGAACAAGATATTGAATTTATTATAGATATTGAAATTGTTTCAAAACCTCACAATAAACTACAGGCATTAAATCTATATCCAGACATACCCTTAAACACTCACATACAACATACATTTAATTCAATCAAGTAATAGCATTATATTCATTCACAATCCAAGATAAGATTCAAGTTTAAATCTGTTTTTAAAATTTATTTACTCACTAGATTCAAACAGAAGACAGAGCAAATGATTTTACTTCTCAGGCATTCATTCAAAATCCAAGAATTCAAAGAACCATAACATTTTCATATATAAACAGAGATGAAATCAAGTTAAAACTGTTTTTAAAATTCGTTTTACTCACCTGAACAATTTTCCAGGAAACAGAAGCTGTTTCCAGGCTTCCAATTCCCTTTGCAAGCTAAAAAACAGAACTCTTTTGCATGATTACTGAGTTGTTCATGAAGAAGAACTTGCATGCTAATGAGTTCCATCTGCATGTTGATATCTCTTCCTGAACTTGTTGCATATTGATAAATTATTGCTGCTGCATTTGATTGAGTTTCCAGGTTTTCTGTTTCTTGAAGATTTCAATTCCAGATTTGCAGATTTGCATTCTTTTGTTTGAGTTTATCTTTGTTTTGATCTTGCCTTTCAGATTTGCATTTTTGATTTGCATGTATTCTTGTTTTAGTTTGAGGAAAATATTTTTCAGCTGAAGTAAAACTTTTGTTTTAACTGAAAATAAACTCTTCTTTACCATATTTTTAATTTTTAATTTTATTATTAAGAGAATATTGCCAATTGTCAACCCTATGTTCCAATTCCTTACACCTAAGCACATGTAATTACAAATGTCTTTTAATAAGCCCAAAATATTTACAAGTGTTATAATGCTTTTTAATTAATATTTTTAAATGTCATTTTCCCTTTTATAAATTATTTTAAGCTTTGCATGAAATGTGTATATGTATTAATGTATTTTAATGCCTACTTATTGATTTTATTATGTAATATCTAAATAATTGTAAAATGTTTTATCTTATAAAAATAAAATTTAGACTTTAACAAGAATTTCAAAAGTAAATTCACATAGACAATTTTAAATAACTTATGTTTTAATCAATTAAATTCTATCACTTGTTTATAAATTGAAAACTTAGTTTAATTCCTTATATAAATTTTTAAAACAATTTTATCTTATTAAAACAAAAGCTAAAATATATGTTTATAAAATAAGAAATTAACTTTATTATTTAAAATTTAAATTTCAAATATCATTTCAAAGACATTAAATCAAATTAACATTTCAAATTCAAAACTAAATATATTCAAGTTTGAAAATTATTATTAAATTCAAATTAATGCAATTCCTATTTCAAATATATATATACAAATATATATATACACATTTCAAATAGAAACATTCTAATATTAAATTTGAAAATAACCATGTTAAATTTTAAAACAAATATCAAATCACAATATATACATTCATATATATTATAATTTGAATACAAAGTTTTATTACATTAAAACATCTTATTTACCAAAATAAATAATTCAAAATCAAATTATTATTAGCCTTTAAAAGAATTTAAATTTGCCAATTCATATTGTTAAGAAAATTATTGATAGATGTTAACAAATTATTGTCATTAACCTTTAAAATAAATTTAACTTGTCAATTTTATAATGTAAAATGATCAAATCAATTTAATTATTATCAAAGATTATTAAATTGATATTGCTCAAAATTCCGGGTCGTCACAATAAATATGAGTACAATAACTCAAAAGATGTTCGGGATTTACATCTCTTAAGGATCAATTAAACTATTTACTATGTAGTATATTGCGCTACTATAGTAGTGTCTATTCATAAAATAAACTTACTTTTAAATAGCGTTAAGGGGTTACCCATATAGCCCTTAACACAGAATATATTCCCATAGTCTATACAATACCGTAATCTCCCCCGTACTGGGCGTCGTCAGAGGGCACTCCATAGGTATGGTACAAAACAAAATCGTATAAGGCGCGCTAGGCTAGGTGACACGGAACAACTAGGCAATGCCAGGGTAGATATACCAATTACGCTTTCGGGCCGATGGTAACGCGTAGCCGCAGCTACCGCCCACCTCGAACAAACTCCCCAAAATCAAAGTAAAAGTGGCCACTAAATCAATCCAAAGTCAAAGTATAATATCGAAGAGGAGTGTCCGATCAGAGGAATGACCTCATTAACCCGTCGATCGCTCCTGTTTTAGCCACCTTATGCCAACTCACGGGAGTTGGGTCCACGTATTTACCTTACAGGAAACGTCGCCACCATCCTACTTCATTCTGGAATCTCCACCGTGTACACGGTTAGTCAAAGTGGTTTTCGGTATCGACAGAGAGTATGTCCATATCTGATCCCGGTCTCTTTACCAACCAATCGTTATTATAACACCGCGGTCATTTAAAAATAGTTTATACTTTAAAACCAGAATAAAATTTCCATTTCAAAACTATGAATACGATATCAATTTAAACCCAAAACAATATGATATCATTTTATCTCAAATATAATTCTTTTCCAAAATCATGCTGGTTTAAAATTTAAAATATCTGGAAACCAAATATTTGAAATATACTTTCAAAGCATAATATTTCGAAATTCAAAATTTTAAAACCATAACTTCTAAAACTTGAATGGTTTGCATATTCAACGGTATATACAATAAATGGATTAACTTTGAGGTAACTTTGTAAAGAAAAATAATTTCCATGGCTTTACAAATATGTTTCTTTATTTATATTCTAAACCAAAATTTAAATATCACTTTCAAGTTCCAAAACCACTTCAATTTCTATATATATATATATATATATCCATTTGGAGTATTAATATTTCAAAACTAAAGTTGGATTTTCTTCTTTCAACAATTAATATTCGATTATTTAGTCTTGAATATTCATATAAATTCCATAAATAAAACTCCAATTTCTAGCAATTAAATATTTTCTCAAATTTACTTTATACTAGAATTTTCATTTTTAATTCATCTTGGAAAATCCAGTTATAAATATCATACCTTAAAATTTCCAAACTTAAACATATAAGATAAATTTCCAAATTCCATTTCTCAATTTTTTTTCATTTTTATTCAACAGGTTTATACACAACTTAAATTTCAAATTTTTAACTTCATATGTATATATATCGAAGAATAATATTTTATAAAATATCAAAATCAAATTTTTATAAACCGTATCCCATCCAAACAATAGAAATCACTTTAAAATAATATATATATATATAGACCACGGTGCTTGTATATAATTTTCTATCCTATGGTCAAGTGATACAGATATTTATCATTTCAATCCGCAATTTAAAAATAAAATTTGCGGTTGTATATCATTTCAAACCACAATCCCGAATGAAATGAAAAATGCATGATAACTTGCAGTTTAATGATATACAATGAAACATCCATTCATCAAAATCATCCATCATCCAAATCACAATCATCATCCAATAATAAATCAATATCAATATATATCTGATAATATATAACAGGTAATAACTGGCAGTTATATTCAAAATAAATTTTAACAACTATTAAACTAACAGTTTATACTCAGTAATAAATTTTATAACTGTTTACTAGCGATTTATATGCAAACAAATAAATTCTAACTATCAATTAATATGCAATAAATAAAATAAATTAACAGTTAAATTAAATAACACGATTTAACAGATATGATGAATAAACATGCCAAACAGTCATAAATAAATTTCTACTCATATCTAAAATAAATTTAACAAACATAAAAACTTTTAGAAGTTGTGTGTGGGTTAAAACACTCACCTTTTGAATTTAAATCGAATTTAAATCCGATTTAAACCCAAAAATTCGAAGGTCTCCAAATCCAACCAAACTAGCGTCAACAGATCCGAAATTTAATTACGATCCTAACAAAATAAATTTCGCGTGAATCGGATGTCGTACGTAAAAGTTATTAAGATTTTACGCTTGGAAATTAAATTAAAATTAAACAAGAAAACTAACCTACGTTAAATTCGCCACGTCACTTCCTCATG
Organism: Allium cepa; assembly: GCA_030765085.1. Lineage (NCBI taxonomy): Eukaryota > Viridiplantae > Streptophyta > Magnoliopsida > Asparagales > Amaryllidaceae > Allium > Allium cepa. The sequence goes on along the minus strand of CM060941.1, from coordinate 949,748,155 downwards.
TACCCAAAATCACGTCTACAGTATCATCTCTTTGCAAATAGCTCCCTGGTCGAACCGATAAAACACGCGTTGACCCTTGCTTTGACCGAGATCCTCGTCACCTAGCCGCCGCCGTTTGCCTTGTCGCGTCCTCCCCCGTGCTCGGCACCTCTGGCCGCGTCCTCCCTGATGTCGCGCGTCCTCCACTTTCCAGCCGCCGCCACCTATAGCCGAAACCCTAATTCGCGATTTCACGAAGATCTAGCCGTTGATTCGACCCAAAAACTATACTGATGCAAACCCCTCGGTTATCTCCACAATACCCAGAAACAGTTTTCCGATCGGGCGAGTTTTGTTGCGACGATAATGAGTGGCCGAAAATGGTTTGAATTTTACTGGACGAATGAACAAATGAATCGAGAAACGAATCACGGATCTGTGACGTATACATCGACAGCTACAACATATATTTTTTTGAGAATTTTGTGGAGAGTTTGAATTTTCACTTTTGATTTTGAACTGTAGATAGATCTAGGTTTTGCAACCATTGAGGAAGAGAAAGAGATGAAGAAAATGAACGTATAAACAAATGATAGAAGATGGAGGCTAGGGTTTATAATTGTCTAATTATATGTAGGGTTGGGTTAGAGTAGATAGACCTGATAGATGCACGTGCGGAACAAACCATGGCCCAAAAAGCCCGTTCAAATCCCAGAACAAAATTTATTAAACCCATATATCCAGATAGGTATTTTAAAATATTCTGAACGCGATGGAAAAAGTTTCACGTCCAAATTTGATCGGATGAAGAAGTTTTGTTGAAAACCGATTTCAAGGCGTTTCGCGTCCGTACGATCAAACGACAGGTCCGATCGATACGAACTTGAAACCCTACAATAATTCAACGATACGGATCAGATGAAACTGGTTTCGTCGAAATCCGAATCCGTGGCCAAAATGGCTATTTTTATAATAATTAAATAAATTAAAATAAATTATAAAAATCCAATTTTATATCTAAATTCTAAAATTGGCCAAATTTTATCGCTTATATAATTCTCAATCAATTTCAATGATTTAACAAATTTAGACATGAATTAAAAGTTGATAAGTCTATCAATTGTAGTGTTAATTTCTCCACTTTCTTATATTTAGGAATTATAAATTAAATTCTCAAAACCCATTTATTAGATTTCAACTTTTATATTCTCACCTTTTATCAAAACAAGGATGCCACTAACATTGGTTCATGATTTCACTTTAATATCCACAAATTCCATTTAAATTTCAATAACGTAATATTTAAACGTTAATTCCATTTTATTTTGCAATAAATACCATTGTTGAATTTTGATACTTTAATTAAATTTATAAATCCCGCTTTCTGTACTAAAACAACCCATGGTCCTATTATAAGTAGAATTAGCATAAATTTTGTCTTATAAAATTAACCCTCTACAATTACAAACAAAAATCTACGCTAACTACACCTTTTAAATCAATTAATTGTAATTAAGTCTACATTAAAAGTTATAAACTATAAATCGGAACCTCAATAAATTCGTTTATTGATTTAAAACTTTATATTCAGTGAATAGACATTTATGGGTATAAATAACATTGAATTATAATATATTTCATTAGTGCATTCTTCATTCTTATAAATTCCCTTTTATTAACTAGAACACATTAACAACCAAAATAATTAATTTAGATTTATTTAAATCGATTGCCCTTCTTAACTTAATATACTCACTGAATGCTTAACCTAAATAATTGTTACCCTTTTTCATTCAAATTCACCTACAACTATTATTAACAACAATGTTGCCATAGATTTAGATTTAATTAAATAAATGAATGATTAAAAATTGGTAATTATCACAAATGCCCAATATATATGCATTAATTACTACCTATTATTAGAATTCATTTATAAATTTACTAGTTGCCTTTGTCTTCTTATTTTCTATTTACTACCAAACTTCCTATTTAGTTATAGCTTATCAATATATAAACACCTAGGCAAATCAATTTATTACCATTTTAAGTACGTTTGTTATCGACAACATTCATTAAAATTACTTATCTACACTTATTGCATTGGTTTATTCAACGGTCACCTTTATTTCGTCACTATCTATTTTACAACCAAATGTACAATCTCCACTATTGATTTCTATATTAATGAATCCCATTCTAGTTAATATTTTTATTAATATTCACTAATTCAATATTTATATTGGTTTCTTATATTTAACTTATAACTAAGTATGACAATTTACATTATTCAAATCTATTGCCATATAAATATTAAATTGTTTAACATTAAATTACAAATTACTATATCTAATCCTACATTTACTCAAATAAAATCTTTAGACTTTTATTTCATTCTAAATTAGATTAGAAATCATATTAAATTAACTCATTTAATATCATCGAATTTAACGGGTCGTTACAGGCGTCATCTTGCTAGGTGGTTTACTTAAAGGTTCAGCTCCTGGCAGAAGATCTATCCAAAACTCAATAGCTCGTTTTGGTGATAGTCCTGTGACCAGCTCAAACACATCTGCAAAATCTCTTGCTACTCAAACCTGACTTAACTCTTCTACCACTTCCATTACACTTAACAAAACACAACTACTCCGATCAAAATTCTCTACTGACAATATAATTAAGTTATGACTATCATGTTGTCTTAGTGATATCTCCCCATCCTAGCAAAATATCCCGGCCTCATGCCTCCTCAACCAATCCATACCCAAAATGATTTCGAAATCTACGAAATCGAAAACATATAGACTGCATGCAAACTTTTAGCTTAACAAATCAAGTTCAAACTGGTCACATCTCATCTCAGAGTTGCACACCTCCTATTGGATTTGCAATCTTTAAGGAAGTAAAAAGGTATGTAGGTTCTAAGCATAATCTATCAACCAAAAACTGTGATATAAATAAATGTGTTACACCGGCATCAAATAGTATCCTAACTGGTATGCTCTAAATCAAAAACATACCTTCTATTACAATCTTCCCTTTATCAGCTGCAGTTGGCTTAGCAGATGATCCAACAACAAAAACCTTTCCTTTGTCCACCCTGACCGGTTCTGAACACTGATTCTTATAATGCCCAACTTTGTCATAGTTAAAGCACCTCACAATATTTTTATCTACAACCTTCTTCCCCTTGCCTGACCGACACTCATTAGCATAATGACCATTCTTGTTACATTTGTAGCAAACTAAATAAGCCTTTGCCTTCTTGGCAGTATCTCCCTTTTGGGCTCCCTTCTTCTTAACGAACTTTCTTTTCTTTCCCTGAGAACCCATGGCTTCAACTGACTTCTCTCTAGCACAAACAAAAAGCATCTCTTCATGATGATTTGCCATCTCCACAACCACATTACAAGGATCACGAATATGTGTCAGGTTCGCCCTTGCAAGCTCGGGCCTCAATCCTATAATGAACCTCTCATTTCTCCTCATATCAATGTCTATAATAGCATACCTATATCAAGATAGCCCATCAAACTTAGTGGCATACTCGATAACTAACATCATTCCCTGAACTAGATCCATAAACTTTCTCATCATCGCTGACTTAGAAACCTCAGATAGAAACCTCTATTCAAATCTCCTTCTAAATTCAGCTCATGTCAACTCTTCCTCTGGATCTTCGAAATTAAGACTATTCCACCAATTAATCGCTAACCCTTGCAACTGTCAAGAGACCAACCTTCTTTTCTGCTCATCATCTAAACCCAAATCAACAAAGATACGCTCACAATGCGATAGCCAATTCTCAACTTATATGGCATCCTCTATTCCCATAAATGGTTTCCTACCTAGACTGGTGTAATCTCCACTCAACTTAGCATTGTTATTACCAACTAGATCCACATGATTGGCTCTTTCAAAATTCCAACAACTCCAGCAGCAACTCCTGCTTGCATCACATTGACTAAGAACTGATACATCACCCTCATATCTACTGGTGGCTTTCGAGCACCAACATTGGCATCAGCATTTTGGTTAGCATTAGCCTGTCAACCTTGGTTCCTCCTAGTGTTAGGTCGAGCATTTACATTGGTTGCGGTGCTTCCTTCACTGATATTTCGTCTTCCGTTTCCTACTTCCATATCTTTTTTCTCATAAATCTGCATATGAGCCTTAGTAAGATACAGAAGAAAAGTCTAAGAGAGAGGGTAATACGTACTTATATATCAAATACAAGTATGTTGCGGTAGCGTTATCCCAACCTCGACCATATTTCTGATTGATTGGATTATGTTTCAAAAAGCTTTTAGGTTTAACGTTTGTTTTAAGTTTTCATAAACCTATGCTCTGATACCAACTTGTGACATCCCCTTACTTGGAGGCCAAAACTAGCAGCTACAGATGTTGTAGTCATCCATAATTATTAATCCTCGGCGACCAAATACGGCAGTGTTAGATACATCGATACACATAAACACATGAATATGGAAAAAATTTAAAACGTCAAACAAGATCACATACCATTTTAAAACATTTCCAATTCATTACATAATCTCGCAATCATTAAGCCCCGTTCAGAAAAAATATATTTATTACAACATACACCAAGAGAGACATATGAGGATATCTCCTAGGATGATCAAAGTATATGCAAGCAATTTTAACAAGTTTTCCATTACAAACATCACAGCGGTCAAAATAAAAGAGAACTTTAGATAGCTATCATGCCTCCTGCACATCTCCGGAATCTTTATTCATCTAATGAGGTACCTGAAAACCTCAACTCTCAACAACTAAAGTCAATTGAGTACCCAAGATCATAAGTGGAAAACATAAACTTCAAGTCTGACATAAAGCCTGGTATGAATAATAATCTACCATTTCAAACCATTTAGATAACTAGTGAGACCATGCCACTTAGCAGAATGTATTTTCCCCTTACTAGTATCTTAAAATTTTTATAAAACCGTATACTGTGCTACTGCATCCAAAATGGTTAAAACAATTCAAAACAGTATGATATGATGATATGCAAAACAAGTGAATCAATTCTGGATTACCCATCCTCATTCATTTTGACTATCTGTAACAGTTATAGTTTTTAGGGTTACTAATAACCTGATAGTTTTCATGGGCTAACTAATAACCGAAACATTTAAGGACTCCTTGTCCAATTACATAGTTTTCATGGGATCATTACAAACCTATTGGTAACTCCATTATCTTTATGTTTATCCTAGTTTTCGTGGGTTGACTAGGAATCTATTGGTAACTCCAATATCTTTTCTTCTTATACTAGTTTTCATTGGCTGACTAGGAACCTATTGACATCTATTAAAAACTTAATCCGGATATAGTTTTCATGGGTTCGTTATAAACCTATTGGCCCCTGCTAGTATCAAATCATAGTTTTCATAGGCTAGCTATGAATCTATCTTTCTGACGTCTTCAATTATACATAGTTTCCATGGGCTTACTATGAACGTATTGTCCCCTACCAATATCTTTTCCTATAAATGGTTTTCACAGGCTTATCGAGAACCTATTGGCCCTTGCCAATATCTTTCTTTAATATTTTAGCATCCTCTATTCAGGTCTTCCTGACCTCCTAGACACAATTCTTCAAATTCAAGAGTTAACTTAATTTATATTCACTACAAGGTCAACCTAGCTGGTTATTCTGCCCCTTCCCAAATATAATTATGGGTCTATTACAACGTGAATATATACATATATGAAGAAGAAACACAATAACTTGGTTAATCCCTTTAACCTTTTAAATCAAAGAAAACTTCTTCAAAAACTTCTTTTCAAAACACTTTATTTATTCATTTATTTGTGCCATGATATTCCCTAAAAATGAGATCGGGTTATTTTCTTTGAAAACTAGGGCTTTCAAAGCCTTCAAAACCTTGCTTTCGACCTCACTGGATAACTTCCATCGAAAGCATATGACACTCATTTCAAAATATTAGGCCCCTGCCTTTCAGAATACTTTAAACCCTCTCTTTCGAAACCTTTCGAATGCAATAAAGTATTACTTATTATCTTTTAGAAGCATAGCTTCAGAACCATTGAAAGCACCCCTTTCGAAATCTTTGGAAGTATCACTTCCGAAACCATTGAAAGTCCCTCTTTCGAAACAATTGAAAGTCCTTCTTTCGAACCATTGGGTTTATACTTAAAAATATCAAATTAGTTCGGAGTGAATCTAAATGGAAGTATCTATTTCGAAACCATTCTTTTCCATATAAAAGTATTGGGAAAAAGTTGATGCCGTTGGTACCATCCCTTTCGAAAGCTTCAAATCATTTAATCGAAACATTAAAGGATAACATCGAAAACCCTTTTTCAAAGCCGTTGCCTTCAGAACCCTTGGATCCTTTCGGAAGCGTTTAGGAAGTTGCTTAGAGCATCTTTAAAACAAAATATATCCTTCAAAGGCATTGATAACTTCAATAAACTGAAAAGGTAAAAGAACGGCAATAGGGCTTCGACTAGGTCGGAACCTCTTCTTTTAAAAGCATTATTTTCATAAGTAAAGAAACCCATTCGAAAGCTTATTCTTTATAAAATGGCAACCCCTTTGAAAGCCTTTAGAAAACTTCTTTTGAAAACATATGCTTCAACTCCTACGAAGGCTTTAATAAAACAAAGGCAGACGCTTCTCTTTTTAAAGCAAACAGAGGTATGGACCCCATCGGAAGCAATGCTTTCGGCACCACGCCTTCTGCATTTCCTTAAATCCACTACGTACCATCTAAGTGATAACTTGTGTATTGGTTTTGGCATAGTGGAATTTCGACTTGATTGAAGGTGGAAGCTCTGAGTCGAAAGGTACTTCTATTAGAGGCGGATCCCGCTTTTCTAAGTAAAATCTGATTAATGCCACTTAAAGCAAATTTTATCAAACTAACCTGCCACGTGTAAAGCCGTAATTGGTTGCTTCAAATTTTCAAATTCTTTACTTAAATAACTACTACTTAATTTCAGATCTAATCAAGGTTAATTTAGCAAATAACCCTTCCATTAAGCAAAACCAGTATTATAAATAAATACTTCTTCCAAAATAATTATTTTGGATAGCAAATCACATAGAAAAAATCCCCAAAAATTAAAGAAATTCACTTTCATCATGTTATCTAACATATCAAAATTTCAGATCCAAATTCTCAATATAATTTTTAAAATAAATTTATAAACCCAATTAACCATATTTTCCTTTGAAAATTCATAATAATCTTTCCACGGCTTGGAAAATTGCCAAAATTCAAACCCAACTCCAAAATCATGTTTTAGATAATATTAATTTTTTCCATGGCATTTAAACACCAATTTCAGTCGATTTTGCCCTAAAATTGCATATATCGTTATTTGAACAATCTTATTTAAATCAAGTAAACTGTAATTTAAGCATATCGTCATCCAAATCATCATAGAAACGAATTTAATCATAAATCCAAAAAAACATTTGTTCATAAAACAAAATAGAGATGGTATAAATTATTATTCACGTTGATTAAGATAGGGAGATTGGATTGAGATTAAGATTTATTCCCCTAGCTTTAATCCTTGGCTTTACTTTTAATTTCTCTTCTCTTTTCTTCCTGGCAATGGTCGGCTCCTCTTTACATTTTTGTTTTTGTTTTCAAAATGACGTGAATTTGGAAAATGAAACGTGAATGGAATATATATAATGTAAGGGTTATGTGTGGCTATTTCCCAACATACCCTTGTGTAGATTAATTAGCTTATAACCCATTCTTAAGCCCATTTAATTAATTAAATTAAGCACGACCTTAATTTATTTTAGTATCTCAATCCCCTTATCACTTAGCATTGAAATTATTCTATTTAATTTATCTAATTAAATATCTAGAATAATGTTATCAAAAATTAGGGGTGTTACATATTTCCATGTCGGAATTTTAAGAGGCTGGAGCAGTCTTGCAACCTTTTGTTGATCACTCTTGATCTGTTGATAATTTGCACATCTACTCATGTGGATGGAAATCTCTCTCTTGATACCCCCCCACCAGAAAGTCTTTTTCATGTCTCTATACATCTTCGTAACTCTGGGATGTATTGCGAGAAAAGAATTGGGACCTTTGGTCAAAGCTTCCTGTCTAGCCCCATCGACATTGGGAACACATATCCTTCCATTCATCCTTAAGATTCCCTGCTCATCCACTTTGAATCCTATCCATCCTTCTGGTATTGCAATATCCTCCACTTCCTGACTATTCTTGCAATGATTCGATCCTCGAGCTAACTCTCCTTTATATGATAAATCAATGCTGGACACACCGCTAAATGAGCTATAATGGCATGCTTTCAACTTAGGGCATCTGCCACAACATTAGCTTTTCTTGATGTATATAGAATATCCCAATCGTATGATGCAAGGAGTTCCAACCAATGTTGTTGCCTCATATTCAAGTCCTTATGAGTGAAAAGATATTTTAAAGATTTATGGTCCAAGAAGAGCTCAAACTTTTCACCCAGTAGATATTGTCTGCACATTTCTAGTGCGAACACAATAGCTAATAGGTCCAAGTGGTGTATTGCATAATCCCTTTCATGGATCTTCAATTGTCTGTTTGCGTAAGCGATGACCTTTCTATGATGCATCATAACAGTACCAACTCCTTCCATACAAGCATCGGTATATATGGTTTGTCCACTGCTTTCATCAGCATTTTCTAATATGGGAGTAATAGTTAACCTTTTCTTGAGTTCCTGAAATGCTTCTTCACATTTTCATGTCTACTAAAACTTCACATCTTTCATAGTCATCTTTGTTAAGTGAGAGGAAAATTTAGAGAAATTCTAAATAAACCTTCGGTAATATTCGGCTAATTCCAAGAAATTACGCATGTCCTTTAGAGTCCGTGGTTGCCTCTAATTTTGTATAGCTGAAATCTTGGCTGGATCTACCGAAAATCTATCTCTTGACGCAATATGCCCAAGGAATCTTACCTCTTTTCCCCAAAAGTGGCATTTCGAAAAAAAAATTCTTTTAGCACGTTCCTCCTTAATATCTCTAATACACTCACGAGATGCTTTTCGTGCTCTTCGTCATTCTTTGAATATATAAGAATGTCATTAATGAAAACCAATATGAATTTCATGGGTACATCTCTAAATACTCTATTAATAAGGTCCACAAAGTAGGTGGGTGCACTGGTTAGCCCAAATGGCATAACCAACCATTCATAGAAGCTTTCTGGCCCTCTGAATGCAATTAAGGGGATGCAATCTTCTACTACTCTTAACTGATGGAATCCTGTGGCCAGATCCATTTTTAAGAATACCCGAGCTCAATGAAGTTGATCGAACAAGTCATTTATACAGGGCGGAGGATACTTTTTTTTAATTGTTTGTTTATTTAGGTCTCAGTAATCTACACATAACCTAAGGAAGCCATTAGACTTTACAACGAAAACCATTGCTGCATCTCAACATGAGCGACTTGATCTTGTCAACCCTTTCTTTAACAACTCATTCATTTGATTTCTCAATTCATCCTTCTGCTTTGAGGTCATCCTTCGAATAGGGTGAATAACGGATCTTGCACTAGGAATTAAGTCGATACAGAACTCAATTTCTCAGGATGGGGGTAAACTCTCAACTTCTTCAAAAACGTCTTGAAATTACTTTACAATTAGTATTTTTCCCAAATCTTTTTGGGATGAACCAAGCGTATACTGGAAAATTTCCCTTACTAGACTAGGCTCTTTACAATATTTCAATCATGTTTCCCAACTTTGTTTTTATGGGTATTGTCCTCTTAACACAATCAAGAATAGCTTCATACATAGATAGCCAATTCATACTGAGCAAAACTTCAAGTCCAATAAAATCACGGACAAACATGTCATACGAAAAATAATGAGAAATGTAGGTAGCTTGGACATTTTCGCAAATCATACAAAGGTTTTCTGTACCACCTATGGGATTTAACACACAAATAGGGGTATCTACTATTTTTGTGGTAAGGTTCAAATTTTCAACCAATTCTTTGGAAGTACAACTGCCGAATGCCCCAGTATCAAATAATACTTTAACCATACTACCCTTAACACAAATAGTACCCTCCAAATATTCTCTTTCCTTGGCATATTTCGAAGTTAATGGTTCTTCTTCCATCGTATAGGCCTCAACTATTTGGACTATCTCCATAAATGGACACCCCATCATCATATGCCCTAGTTGGTGGCAATTAGAGCAGAGTGTCATAGTAGAAATAGTACTTGCTTGCTGCTTCTTTCTACAATTCTCAGCTATATGTCCTTTATTCTTACCATATCCACAAGTGACACCTTTTGACTTCTTTCTCTTCTTCCTTCCCTGTTGTTCTTTTCCTTTGGATTTTGCTCCTTTCCGCTAGGATTTTTGCTACTGCTACTAATATTTACAACTGATGCTGGCTTCTCCTCATTAAGAATTTCATATCACAAACCCATATCTACTAGGTTCATGAATGATCGCTTTAGGCGAGCAGTCATTCTATCATGAAACTCTTTTCTCATCTCAACCATAAAAATTTCATTCTTTTTAAGTGGCGTATCTAATAGTGTAAGCCCAAAGAGAGATAATTCATTAAACTTTCTTGAATATTCCTCCACCGACATTTCTCCCTGTTTTAAATCCATGAAGCTGTTATAGAGACATGATTTTCCGACAGCGTGTATATACTGCTCTACAAAACTTCTATAAATCTTTCCCATGAAAAATTCTCTTCTGACTCATTGATGGTACTTGACTCTTACCAAGCAAGAGCCCCTTCCTGTAATTGCCAAGCTGTCAAGAAATGCTTCTTTCATCATTGATGCTTAATCCCTTAAAGATTCTCTCGTATGAGTAGAGCCAAGATTGAACCTCAATAACGGATTTTGTCCACCTAAACGGATGTAACGACCCGAAATTTTCGAAGTCGAAAATTCTAGATAGTTATGAAAAAGAAGAAAGAGATAGAAGAAGAAGAACAGGAACACCAAACATCTCACATTAGCAGCGGATAAAATATAATAAATAATAACAGTTTACAAAAGAATACTATATCTATCGAATACATTTAATATACATAAGAGTTTCACATGATATACAGTCACTGAATATTTACAATTATCAAGGCTCAGATTAACAATAATATAAATACAGCAGAATACTCTATACGATATTGCCATCCAGCTCGCCTCCTGAGCTCCAGAACGTCCTAACCTGGAAATCTGTAATACTCGGTCTGACCTGAGCATTACATCAAAGTAACACCCGGGTCAGGCTGGAAACCAGCGTGAGTAAACCCATCCAACATGGAATATCCAAGTAAACAACTTATATAAAACCCAGGTAACTCATTTTAATTCACAAGCCACAATTTTATTATAGACATCACAAATCCCACACATCCATTTCCTAAGTACCAAACTTAGATAAAATAATCCAATTCACTTAAATCATTTCATGTCAGCTTATTGATTCACACATCAATTTATTTTTAAATCCGAAGTGGTTTCGGGTGTTTTCCTAATACCCGATCCCGGTCTCCTCGGATCTCATGTCATCCTAATCCCCAAATTATCCAAATGATTCATATCATAGATATCAACTCATTCAAAATATCCCATATCATTAATCATCCATAAGCAATGCTTAATCACATACAGATTAATTCAATTTATTTTAATTGAATTTTCTAACCACATTCACTTAGATTATTAATTAATTCCAAATCAATTAACTAATCAACCCCTCTATATCCATTCATCTGAATTAAAAACCCTTGATTAATTATCTTCCAATTCCATTCAAGTAATTCTCTTTAATTAATTTCAAGTTATTAATTACTCTTACCAATCAATGAGTAATCTTTGGTTTCTTCACAAATTAATTAACTATAATCAATTACATTAATTTTGAATTACTTATATTAGTTGACTTCTCATAAGTCACTTATTATGAATTAATTAATCTCAATTAATCAAATCATTAATTACTTCATTAGTTATATAAATTAATGACTTCCAATTATATTTTACTTTAATTCGACCACAATATTAATCATTCTCGATCACCCACAACCTGTAATTAACTATTTTCTTATTTACTGCATTAATAAATTAATTATGCCGTAATTCGTTTTTTATTAATCTATTGATTAATTACACAAAGTAATTCTATTTTATTAATTACATTAAGTAATTAATTATTAAACCACCAAATGATTATTCTAATTAACTTAACCCTTCATTAATTAATCCAAACCCTAAATTACTAAATTAGTTAACCCAAATCATTAGTTAACTGAATTAATTAATCATCCATTTAATCATCCTTATATTTCTACTAGAAATCCAATTTATATATTTCGATAACTTATGGTTCCGAAATATTCAAACAAACCACAACATTTAGCAGTCTAATTACCAAAAATATTCATCATCGAGTAACAATCATTCCAGTGTGTACTATATAGTACTATATAATATAGCACATCAATCCAATTCAACCATCCAACCAATCATTTAAATTTAACCATTTAAATTTAAATAAAAATTCAGAAGCGTGAGGTTTACTCACCATTGTTTTGTTCGCAATTCCATCCTATCCTGACTTGTTTCTTCATAACAATTGACCTTGTATAAACATTACATAACTTATTAATATTTGGGATAATCAGATAATCCATCACTATGTATTGATTTTAATCGATCTAATAAATTGAAAAATAATTTCATTTGATAAATATAATTTAATTTATCTAAAAATTAAATTTTAAAAAAAAATAACTTTATGTAAATATCTCAAAGTAAAATTAACTGCTAAAAATCTGTAATTACCTCTAAAGAAAACTCGCAGCATCCTCTCCTTTAATGCGACCAGATCTTGACCAAGCTTCGCGAGCCACCACTCCCACTCGTCGCCACCCCCAAATACGCGTCCAAACTACCAGACTCTCGCGACGTCAGGTCCTCTTTTTACACGCGACGACGACTCGAGCTCCAAATCCTAACTCAAACGCAAACCCACGACCGCGAACTCCACCGATACCACCCAGTCGCGGCTCGAGGCGACAGCAAGTCGCACCATCACGATACTCCCCGAGACCTAAACTTCCTTCGAGTCGCCGCTCCTCCTGCTACCCAATCACGCCATCGCAACTCGCAGCCAAGACAGTCTTCCAAATCGACCCCGACAACGCACTCTTTCCAAATCCCCATGAACGAGTCGCCCTCCCCGTCTTCGATTTAGGTTAGATGCGGAGAGTAGAAATTGTGATTGAACGAGATGAACTGATTTGGGGATAAAGTGGGCTCGGCCATTTTCTTTGATTGGTTTTTTTTTTGTTAACCTTAAAGCAAACGGGGAAGATATTTCCTAGACGTGACTTCGGGTGGAAGCTAGAGCGAAATCACGTGAGTAGGGTGATGCAATTTAGACCTTTAATTGATTTTATATAATCGAGTATTGAAAATATCTCGTTTAGCTTTCTCGAAATCTCGAACTCCGAATCAGACATGCCGACAAGCGTTCAAAAGGTTTTACCCATATTCCGAACACAATGGAACGTGTTTCGGAAGCTAATACAAGCATATGCGCAAGTTACAGAAGTAAATGATCGATTTTAAATTAAATCGATTAAGATAATTCTAAGCGTTTTGAGCTGCCAGGGTCAAACGACAACTCCGATGGCTACAAAAATTGAAATCCGATAATAACTAACTATTACAGATCCAATGGAACTGGTTTCGTCAAATTCTGAGACTGTGCCTCGGAAGGCTATTTTTAAATATCGATTTAAACGATATATTTTTAAAATTGAAAAAATTACCTTTAAATTAAATTCCAACCATTCTATTATCTTCGATATCATTATTATAAATTTTATAAGCCCTCAAATTATCTTAAACAGGCTTAAAATTCCAGCTTCAACATTTTGCCCAATCTTCAGTTTATAAAATTCAATAAATTAATTATCAAGTAAATATTAATATCTTGAATTCGAATTAAAATTAACTTTTAAATATTTAAAATCAATTAATTATTCCAATTTAAATTGTTAGAAATTCCGGGTCGTCACATTCCTCCCCCTTAAAAGAATTTCGTCCCCGAAATTACTAGTTAGGAAGAATGAACCAATACCCGTTTACCCTTCCCAAAAACCAACAGTTTTATCAACATCCTACCAACTATCCTTTATTAAAACTCCTTGTCACATCAACCAACTTTCAAAAAACTTCTATAGTTTCAATCAATACCCTTTTTATCAATCGTTCAAAATTCAATTTAAAACTAAATTTAGAATTATCCAATTTTTCTAAAAAAATTTCTAACTCTCTAAATTACCGAAATTTTTTGCCAGCGTCTCCTTTGCGCGGCTAGTTCGGTACTACTAAAAAAGGCCTCTACGGGCTCCCAAATTCAAAAGAAAACAAAAGCCAAGTGGCTACATCAAAAAACCAATCCAATTTCATCCAGAAATTTAAATTCGTACCTTTTTGTCGAGCAATACAAATTTATCTTTTGGAACCAAATCCAATTCCTTTTCCCTCTAATACCTGCATACCTTGTTTAGCAACAATATTCAATCATAACTTTACAAATCATTTTATACATTCCCTTTTATAGGTTTTCATATTTACTTCTATTTAAATTTGTTTTCCCCGTTTTAATATGAACTCAATTTATTTCCAATTTTGAATATTAAATTTTATTTTTCAAGTATAACTGATTCATATTAGTTCATCTACTAATTTACTTTAAATTTTCAATTTGAAATCGTTTTGTCGTTAACCAAAAATTTTCCCAAAAATTTCCAAAATTTTTCTAACTCCCAAAATTTTCGATATTTTTTGGTAGAGTCTCCTTTGCACGGAGGAGCTTTTGCAATTTGACAAGAGATATAGATATATATACATCGACCCACCCGGTCGGAAAAAGCAAAAACAGTTCATATTTTCTATTTTTATTGTGTAAGCGTACCTTATTTAGCATTTTAAGCAAGCAGCTTATTTATTTTAGCAACTAGTGCAATCCAAATCCAGTCAAACGGCCTTCAGGTACCTGTACTTACTCAATTTAAACATATAAGTGCCATATATAGAGAATTTATTAGCATTTCACTTACTTTCAATAGCTAAACATATGCATTACATAAACAACAAGCACCAAATGCTTTCCATAAGCGATTTATATAATTTTTAAAGCTAACACAATTGCGTTCAACCAATTCATAAGCCATATTATTCAATTTTAATGGTTTGCAACTCAATTTATTACATCCAATTGGTTTTTAATCCAAACAGGCTCATATTCACTTCAAATGATTCAAAATCAATTTTATTTAATCTCTATCAGCCCATAGAATTTTAATTACTTTTATTTACGCCATACGACGATTCATTCTACACCAATTGGTCAATATTCGCTTAATAGATTATTTATTTAGTTTATAACTACTTCAAATTACTTTTCAACTCATTCTGTAATTAATTCCACTTCATTTCTAATTTATTCACCAACCATTCATTGCATTTCATTTCATTTCCGCAATTGTTCCATTCAAAACAATTTGTTAAGCATGGCACATCCAATACTTATAACTTAATAACCATTTCCCAAATTAATTCAATCCAAGTTTTTATTGAATGGGCTTTCACCCTTATTCGAAGCCAAGCTTCCATAAATTTTAAGCTTAAGTGAATTTACTTAATTTATTCTAACATCAAACTTAAGTTTACTTCTATTTGATTTTTTATTTAATTAACTTTCATTAAATTCAGTTAGCCCATTCATTTTAATTTTAATTTAATTCATCTTCTCAATTTATCAAAATAATATCCAACTACATACTGAACTCATTTATACTTCAAATTAATATATCACCAAATTTAAGTTCAGTCTGATAATCTAATTTCAATCACAACTTTGATTTTTTTTTTATTCAATTAGACTTCATCCATTTATCATTTAGCTCAATTAACCCGTTTTAAAATTTTAATTTGCTTACTTAATTCGTTATCGAATTCATTTTATTAATACAAGGCTATCCTCAATTTATTTCCATTCACTTAGGTTTTGTTTTGCAACTCAAACCATTTCTATTATAATCACTTCTCTTATATCCAATTTACTTGCAAATTTCATTAAATATCATTCAAATCATTTATAATTCAAACCATCACATTTTCAATCCAACACTATTTTATTTTTATTTTACAACATCTCCTCTTATTTAATTCATTATCAATCTAAGTCGAATTCATTTTCAAACCCATTATCACTTACAACCCATTTATTTACCCAACTTAAATTTTATTAATACACTCAACCAAATAATTATTTAGCCAATTAGTTTAATTTCGACTTCTAAATCAATGTTCGATTTTAATTACAAATTCACTTCATTAAAATACCAGTTTGGATTTCCTTTATTTTCCAAAATTCCAACATCTTTATTTAAAAATTTTAGAAATGCTTTTAAATTTACATCATACCATTAAAATAGTTCTTTATAGAAATACTTTTTATAACTCGATGTCTCAACCAGTCCATCCTTTTTCTCATAGAATTTCAGTCATACGTTGATCAGGCGTAGGACTGAAAATCTATAAGTACTTGGTAAACTCGTTTTCAATATCCATTGAAAATACTTGGAAAATAGTTTTATTTAAAATATTAAAAGCATTTTAAAATAGAGGAAATACCTTTGGTGAGAATGCTCTAGAAATCATCACCCCCATTCATGGTCGCAGTTAACCCGATGGTTACGTTGCCATCCCGACAAAATCCATAGATAACTGTAGGCCTCCGCGCCCCTCGATTACACCATGGAACCCACGACAGATCGCAGCTACAATTGGGGTTACGTAGCTATCACAGCAAAAACCCTTATAACTATAGGCATCAGCGCCATAGAATTTCGCTGCCAAAAATGAAACTTCTCCACTCCACTTGACCAAAGATCGCAGTCTACCGATGTTGCGTTGCCTTCCCGGCAAAATCAAATGCAGACCGTTGACACTCATCCTCCACATGATTTCTGCTATGGTCGCCACAGTAGATCGCAGCGACATCGAGTTACACTGTCGTCACAGCATAACCCAAATGCCTCTGTAGGCATCAGCGCCCTCGACTTTCGCTACCCAATAATCCTCAGGAACTACTTTTGTCCGGACTCCTCACAGGATCAACTTTAGAACCCCCCTTGGGGCTCAAGGCAGCACCACCCGGCGGCACTCCTGAGAAGTTCATTTCAAGGGAGTGCCTTTTTCCCCAGGGCCATCATCAAAACATTTTATACTATACACATATAGTATCTTCAAATCATACACCTAGTATGATCTCACACAAAGCTCTTTTACAAAAAATCGATTATTCCAAAAATCGATAATTCTCAAACTAGGCTTCCCAAATTCAATATTGATTTTACCCAAAAATCAAAGCCTTTCCAAATCCAAAGGTTCCCAAACCTTTTCCAAAATCCTCATAAGATCCTTTATATATATATATACACACACACACACACACACACACATATATGTATAATTTTTAAAACTTGGATCGTTTCCAACTTGTATAAAATCCTTTTATATTTCAAACACTTTCAAAAATCCTTTTCTTCTAGCAATAGAATTAACAAGGGAAGTTTCATCTTACATATAACAAAGATATATAACCCTTTTTATTCAAACTCAAATATTCAAATTTGATTACTCTTTTCAATTTCTACTTCTTTTCCATTCACTTATCCACCTTTACATTAATGCTCATATGGATTATCACTTCAATTCCTATCTTAGTTGGTTATTAAATCCATAACAGTTTGAACTTTGACCAGTTTAAATTTAGAATATAGCTTGAAAATTTTAAAAATAGATAAGTAGTTGAAAAATAATTATTAGTTTACAAAATAGCTATAAAATAATTAATTAATTGTAAAATAGTCGAAAAATAATTGAACAGTTTCAAAGAGTTTAAATAATTGAAAAATGGTTGTAAAATAGAAATTAGTTTGTGAAATAGTTGAAAAATAGTAATTAGTTTAGGAAACAATTGAAAACATTTAAATAGCTCTAAAAATAGTGGTAAACAAATATATAATAAGTTAGCTTTAAAAAGAAAGGTTGTATATATTTAATAGCTTAGAAAAATAAGTTTGTATTAAAACAATTTATTTAAAATAGTCAAGAGTTAAACAGTTCACTACCCCAATAATTCAATGTACACTTCCATTAATTGACTCAATTCTAACTTGAATAACTTCAATTTCTGTTGAGATTTATTTAATCCCAAGGCAATTTCAATTCTATTTAATTCAAACTAAATTCAATTTGTACTAATGAAATTTAAATTTCAACTTTAACCCATTTCGAATTATATAAATTCGAGTTATTTCCTCAAAGGTTGGTTTAACCTTTTAAACCAAATTAATTTTTATTCAAAGTTTTTTTTAATCAATTTAATTTCTGAGTTCAATTTTCAAAATTCCATTTTAATTATCTTAACTTATGTATTTCATGGTTCAAATAAGAATTCAATACAATTTTATTTGTAAAAATTTAATTTATTATTAAATTTTATCTTCCAATTTGAAGCCAATTCTTAAACGATTTTAATTTACAAACTTAATTATTCAAATTTATTTTATTTATACAATATCGTTCTCAAATTAATGATTTTTATTAACAATAGGATGATATCATCCAATTTATTTAAAATGTCAGTCCATCCATTTTCAATTTTTAAATCTCAAACCCGTTTTAAGATCACACCAATTTCCAATTCAAATCAACCATTTAACTTTCCAAGTTAAATTCCAATTTACCTAATCCAATCAACCTTACTCAATTTGAATTCCCGCTTCAAACTTTAAAATTCTTTCCCTCTTATAAGTTCACAACTTATATCACTTTGGGTTTTTACATCACACTTCAGGGAAAAATCAAAACTCAACCCCTTAGAGTTTATTTCAAATTATATTTGATATCATGTATATCCATACATATATACATATTTATTTCTTGGCCCTCTCAGCCATGTTTCATAATTTTAAACCACCTTGGTTTTGAATCCAAATTAAACTTCAAACAACCCATTGTTTGCAATAAGTCCCAGTTATCCAAATAATACTTATTCAATACTTTTCATCACTTTGAAACAAAATTTTCAAATTCCGGGACCAGATTTAGAATTTTATTTTCAATCAATTAAATTTTAATTTAGTTGTATTTCTATTTCTGCTTAATTTAATTCCAATTCAAGACTTCAGTTAGTTGTATTAGGTTACTTCTTAATTTTAAATTTCAATAATTAACAACCAATCACCTTAATATTTGTTAGAAAGAAATATTGCTTTACACATCAAAATATATATTTTATATAAAATCATTTAAAATCTTTATATAAGAAAATAACAAGTACGCGCTCATACACACACACACACACACAGATATATATATATATATATATATATATATATATATATATATATTCTCAACTCATTTTAGAGTACTGCAGACTCTATAAATGAGTAATCCCAACCAGAGCCAAGGTTCTCGCTTAACCTTTCGGCTCTGATACCAAATGTAACGACCCAAAATTTTCGAAGCCGAAAATTCCACATAGTTATGAAAAAGAAGAAAGAGATAGAAGAAGAAGAATAGAAACACCAAACATCTCACATTCGCAACGGATAAAATATAATAAATAATAATAGTTTACAAAAGAATACTATATCTATCAATTACATTTAATATACATTAGAGTTTCACATTATATACAGTCACTGAATATTTACAATTATCAAGCTCAGATTAACAATAATATAAATACAGCGGAATACTCTATACGATATTGCCATCCAGCTCGCCTCCTGAGCTCCAGAACGTCCTAACCTGGAAATCTGTAATACTCGATCTGACCCGAGAATTACATCAAAGTAACACCCGGGTCAGGCTGGAAACCAGCGTGAGTAAACCCATCCAACATGGAATATCCAAGTAAACAACTTATATAAAACCCGGGTAACTCATTTTAATTCACAAGCCAAAATTTTATTATAGACATCACAAATCCCACACATCCATTTCCAAAGTACCAAACTTATATAAAATAATCCAATTCACTTAAATCATTTCATATCAGCCTATTGATTCACACATCAATTTATTTTTAATCCGAAGTGGTTTTGGGTGTTTTCCTAATACCCGATCCCGGTCTCCTTGGATCTCATGTCATCCTAATCCCCAAATTATCCAAATGAAATACACAACATTTCATATTAGAGATATCAACTCATTCGAAATATCCCATACCATTCAATCATCCATAAGCAATGCTTAATCACATACAAATTAATTCAATTTATTTTAATTGAATTTTCTAACCACATTCACTTAGATTATTAATTAATTCCAAATCAATTAATTAATCAATCCCTCTATATCCATTCATCTGAATTAAAAACCCTGGATTAATTATCTTCCAATTCCATTCAAGTAATTCTCTTTAATTAATTTCACGTTATTAATTACTTTTACCAATCAATGAGCAATCATTGATTTCTTTACAAATTAATTAACTATAATCAATTACGTTAAATTTTAATTACTTATATTAATTGACTTCTCATAAGTCACTTATTATGAATTAATTAATCTCCATTAATCAAATCATTAATTACTTCATTAGTTATATAAATTAATGATTTCCAATTATATTTTACTTTAATTCAACCATAATATTAATCATTCTCGATCACCCATAACCTATAATTAACTATTTTCTTATTTACTGATTAATAAATTAATTATGCCGTAATTCGTTTTTTTATTAAGCTCTTGATTAAATACACAAAGTAATTCTATTTTATTAATTACATTAAGTAATTAATTATTAAACCACCAAATGATTATTCTAATTAACTTAACCCTTCATTAATTAATCCAAACCCTGAATTACTAAATTAGTCAACCCAAATCATTAATTAACTGAATTAATTAATCATCCATTTAATCATCCTTATATTTCTTCCAGAAATTCGATTTATATATTTTGATAACTTATGGTTTAGAAATATTCAAACAAACCACAGCATTTAGCAGTCCAATTACCAAAAATATTCATCACCGAATAACAATCATTCCACTGTGTACTATATAGTATTATATAATATAGCACATCAATCCAATTCAACCATTCAACCAATCTTTTAAATTTAACCATTTAATTTTAAATAAAAATTCAGAAGCGTGAGGTTTACTCACCTTTGTTTTGTTCGCAATTCCATCCTATCCTGACTTGTTTCTTCACAACTATTGACCTTGTATTAACATTACATAACTTATTAATATTTGGGATAATCAGATAATCCATCACTATGTATTGATTTTTATTGATCTAATAATTTGAATAATAATTTCATTTGATAAATATAATTTAGTTTATCTAAAAATTAAATTTAAAAAAAAATAACTTTCTGTAAATATCTTAAAATAAAATTAACTGCTAAAAATATGTAATTACCTCTAAAAAAACTCGCAGCATCCTCCCCCTTAATGCGACCAGATCTTGACCAAGCTTCGCGAGCCACCACTCCCACTCGTCGCCACCCCCAGATACGCGTCCAAACTACCAGACTCTCGTGACGTCAGGTCCTCTTTTTACATGCAACGACGACTCGAGCTCCAAATCCTAACTCAAACGCAACCCCATCACCGCTAACTCCACCGTTACCACCCAGTCGCGGCTCGAGGCGACAGCAAGTCGCACCATCAAGATACTCCCCGAGCCCTAAACTTTCTTCGAGTCGCCGCTCCTCCTGCTACCCAATCACTCCATCGCAACTCGCAGTCACGACAATTTTTCGAATCGACCACGACAACGCACTCTTCCCAAATCCCCGTGAACGAGTCGCCCTCCCCGTCTTCGATTTAGGTTAGATGCGGAGAGTAGAAATTGTGATTGAACGAGACGAACTGATTTGAGGATAAAGTGGGCTCGGCCATTTTGTTTGATTGATTTTTTTTGTTAAGCTGAAAGCAAACGGGGAAGATATTTCCTAGACGTGACTTCGGGTGGAAGCTAGAGCGAAATCACGTGAGTAGGGTGATGCAATTTAGACCTTTAATTGATTTTATATAATCGAGCATTGAAAATATCTCGTTTAGCTTTCTCGAATTCTCGAACTCCGAATCAGACATGTTGACAAGCGTTCAAAAGGTTTTACCCGTATTCCGAACACAATGGAACGTGTTTCGGAAGCTAATACAATCATATGCGCGAGTTATAGAAGTAAATGATCGATTTTAAATTAAATCGATTAAGATAATTCGAAGCGTTTTGAGCTGCCAGGGTCAAACGACAACTCCGATGGCTACAAAAATTGAAATCCGATAATAACTAACTATTACGGATCCAATGGAACTGGTTTCGTCAAATTCCGAGACTGTCCCTCGAAAGGCTATTTTTAAATATCGATTTAAACGATATATTTTTAAAATTGAAAAAATCACCTTTAAATTAAATTCCAACCATTATATTATCTTTGATATCATTATTATAAATTTTATAAGCCCTCAAATTATCTTAAACAGGCTTAAAATTCCAGCTTCAACATTTTGCCCAATCTTCAGTTTATAAAATTCAATAAATTAATTATCAAATAAATATTAATATCTTGAATTCGAATTAAAATTAACTTTTAATATTTAAAATCAATTAATTATTCCAATTTAAATTGTTAGAAATTCCGGGTCGTCACAATGGATTTCCTTCCAAGTTGGTATAATTCTTGCAGAAAGTAGCAAGATCAATTTGTGGTCGTCCCCTTCCTTATCCGTGAAGGTTACTTATTTCCCACAACTTGAATATAGTAAGGGAACACCTTTTGAATATATAGATGATATTATCTTAGAGAAGGGGTATTAAGCATAGAATAATTTGGATGGATAAAGATTATGATTACGCACTCTCATTGACTAAATTCATTCGAGGGTGTTACTAGCCCTATCTCTAACAAGTCAACTCCATCAAGTCTTAGGTATTCTCTAACCTTCGCTCCGATACCAACTATAACGACTAGGATTTTAGACCCTTTAAAATCAACACTAATACATCCTTGGTATTCACATGCCACAAGTTCAAGTGCCAAAAAACCTGATCGATAAGGGTAGAAAGTAAATAAAGATAGAGGATAGAACAACAACAGAATCTCGGATCATATTCAACACTAAATTATACATGAATATAGTATATATAATCACTCTTAAAATGATATATCAGAGTTGTGGTAAGTACTGACCCAGCTAGGATAGTTATAACGGCCTATCCCTATAAGTGCTATTAGATACTTAATACAGCGAAAATTTAAAAAGAGATGACTACCTATAGAGGACACTCTAGCTCCAGGCTTCTCCAAAATACTCCTCGTTATCTAACTAAATGGCTGCTCAAAAAATAGGGCACTCAGAGTTTAAGAAAAAGAAAAACAAACTCCGGGTTAGTCATGGGACTGGTGTGAGAAAGACAAAATATAGAAATTTTGAAAACAAAAGGTATCTCATAAGACTACGTCGCATATAAATACGGGACAGGTTTTTACCTTATGATAACCAAAAAAATTCTATGTGAAATCCATTGATATTATTTCTAACGACTTCTTTGAAACGTTTTTCAAATAAACATATTAAAATAGCCAAAAATTATTACATTGGTTAAATTTGATGGCATAATAGGTTTACATCTAAGTTCGAAGGCAATTATTGTAGAATGAATTCCATACAATGATAAGGTTAGGGACTACCTTTCGCACAATATACCTCTAGAGGGATGTACTTAAGGTCAGATACAGGACGCCTAAACCAACATAGGACCGACTTACCACTACCTTGATAGTACCGAATATGTCATCACCTCGGTCGTTCCCGACCTTTATCAGGATCCCGAAGCAACATAGCAACCCAAATTATAGAGAGCATCTAGAAAGGCGATGACATCCCCTAATGGGTGCAACCTACATAGTCATGTTGGTTCTATCATGTTATTATCATTTCGGGGTGCGAGGCTTAAGGAAATATTTACCTTACATAGCATACATTTCACTTTGAATGCTATATTGCCATTCCATAATCATGCAACTGATTTCTACAGATGTATAACTCCCGAGCTTGTACGTGTCGGGAAAGGGTGTTAAGCTAAAAGAAGTTGCTTTCCCCACTACCAAACAGATGATACGTTTATAGAGGCCAATCGATGTTATCTCAAAATGCAATGTTAAACATTTATCCATACAAGTTGTCCAGGAACAGGACAAATCGAAGGAACTCTCCTACCATATCCTATCGAGAACCACCCCAAGTATTAGTGGTGAGAAACCATAACATCAAAGATATCGAATAAAGAACCGCTGTCACGTATGTGTGTGTGTCTCTCTCTCTCTCTCTCTCTATATATATATATATATATATATATATATATATATATATATATATATATGAAAAATTCCCATAAGGGTCAGTGGCGAGCAGCCCTATATTCCATCTTCCAATATCACTCCATGTCATTACTATCGAATGTGTATATTGGTTCGAAGTGGATTTCTGATAGGAATCACCTAAATCCGACCCCAGTTGCTTCGAACAAATTATCGATAAAAAGATGTTTAATAAATAGGGAATTATTCTTTGACTGATTAATTTCTTTTTATCAAAATATCTTTTAGAGATATATAGTTTAAAACATTCTTTTGGTAAATACGGAATCATTAAACCTCCCTTAGACTTTGGAATTAACAAATCATTTTCGTAAATCATTTCAGAAAACATTATTGAGTAATTATGATCATGGAAATTATTCTAATTCTACTCAATGTCAATTTTCATATTCAACCTTTACTATCTATCGAATAATGGTGAACTCACTTTTTGATTTTTAACGGATAGTATAGATTCCCTCCTCGGAGTTTAATACTAAGTATAAGAGGATTATTATTATGCAATCCAAGTTGTTTAAATTTGAAAAATGTAATTTTTTGTACTTAACTCATATTCGACATTTTGACTTTATCTACCCCTCACCTAGGAGAGGCCAGGTAAGCTAGGGCACTAGTTGCTCCTCACGAATAAAAAAAATCTAGTCTGCTCGTCGGCTTATTAGAGCCAAGATTAAAAGACTTACTTATAATATCTTTTCTTTATCATTTATTTAAAATCTTATATATAAATTATAAAACTTCAAATAATCTTTAGAAAACTTAGTTACTACTTTAAAAATACTTATAAAAGATTTGGAAAAAAATTGTTAAGTTCAAAACTATATTTCAATTGTTATTGAAAATCGCTGCATAAAGGGCTGGGAATAGGGTTTTAAAAGCTTCTTTAAATTAAAATGATTTTTCTATTACTTGGAAAATCATTTATATAACATAAATCTCTTTCAAAAAAAATTAATATATTTATAAATATTTTTCATATTTTTAAAGAATTTAAAAATATATTTTTAAAGAATCCCATTTTGGATTTCAAACTACAAAACCGCGATTTTATTTAAAACTTGATTTGGACTTATTTAAAATACTATAAGGTGAAATCTTGATTTCCTTCCGTTTTTCGAAAACAATGCATATGATAGTTCTGAAAATTCTTATCACGGAGAATTCCGAGCTATATTCCACTTTACATGCTCGTTTAACTTTTACGGCACGAAATCGTGAACTACCATTACGCGATGCACAAAGTTTTGACTTGTTTACCAATTTTTATTCAAATCTTATTGTGATAAGTTTATATGTTTATAAAACATTATAAAATCATTTCAAAACCATTTTCAAGAGTTTTAATGATTTTAAATCACCTTTTAACTTGATTCAAAAAGTGATTTCCGTGTGTAATATCGATGTGTATTTATCGTGACTTGTTTATATATCCAAACAATAATATTGTCACATCATTCAAACACGATAAAAATCATTATAAACAACCGTAGCCAAATACACACACAGATACATACATTTATATATATATAGACATATAAATATATATATATATATATATCATCCAATATATTGTATATATAAACAGTGTTCTCACTTTGGGTTTATACTGGAAGAAAGACTTTAGCTTTGCTTACTCAAACTTTAAGCTCATGAAACCTTGCACTAATCCCTCTAGATGGCTCGGCCTATGCTTGGGATGGTGGTAAGTGCTCATGGCTTTGGCTAAGAGGGGAGGAAGACTCGACTATGGGGGAAATAAGGTGGTGGTCGTGGGTAATGATAGCGGAAATAAGGAGTTTTGTGATAGTTTTGAAGTGTTTTGGTATACATTTATATACTATATAATTTTAATTTTCTTTTGCAGATATTTTTGCCATTATTTCTTTTAAGTATGGAAACCATGAAAATAGGGAGGAAAGCTTAGGAAAATGAAGATGTAGAAGTGAGGAAATGAAGTGGAGATAGTGTGGTATTTATAGGGAAAGAAGAGGGAAAAATATCTAGATATTTTTTGCACTTACATCACCTCCTCCATCACCACCATCACCTCCACCTGCATCATCAAACATGGCCAAGTTGACTCTCCCTCTTTATGCTTCTACATTAATGATAAGTGTTGGCTTGGAGAAGGCTTAAGAGGTAAGGATGTAGGAAAATATCTTAGATATTTTTGGTTATTTTTGGTTAAAATGTATATGTATATATGTGTGTATCCATGTGCACATTAATGTCTTCATGTATATGTACATGTATATGTGCATATATATGTTACATTTAATCCAAAACGTTGCACAAATTATACACGTTGAATCGTTTCGAATTCCTATTTGGATTTTCAATCATATTTTTCTTCTTAGTTAATATACACATATTTGTAAACAAAATTTGATAATAATATTTCTATTATATAATAATTAAAAGAGCTTATTTAATAATTAAAATAATTATCAAATCTTTTAAACTCCATTTAAATTCAAAAAGTCAATTATTCCATAATAGGGACATTCATTGATGTCATTATACTTTTAATTTTCCAAAATAAAATAAATTATTTTACTACATATCCTCACTTATATGGATGAATTAGTGTATGTATCCAACTCCGCGCACGATGTTGGAAGGCCAAAGAGTTATTTATCGATAAAACGATTTTCGATCATTTTATTGATATTTATTCCAAGGTATATATTTTTGTAAATATTTATTCAAAATGAGATTTCCAATATTATTTATTATTCAAAACATAATTATTTACATTAAATTTGAATATTTTGAATTTTTTTTGAAGTGATGAATTTCCGTATCATTGCAGATTCTGTATTGTACATTATGTTACGTATTGTTATGAATTATATTAAAACACTGTATTATGCGCTTGGATTGGATATGTCGAATTGCCACTTGCAAGAAAGGAAAAGAAAAGTATAGTTACATTATTCGACGTATTCGATACTCATCCAAAGAAATTTTACTAATGGCTGCTTCTAACCAGCCTTATTCTCTGTATTACTCGATAATATTACTTGTAATATTCTTGGGTAATATGAGTATAAAGGTAAGACATTACAGTTGATATCAGAGCAAAGGTTCAGAACAATATGGAATATAGAACACATGAATCTTGTCATAGACTAACTTAGAGTCCCGTCCCTTGGGTGTGTCAGGTAG
Organism: Allium cepa; assembly: GCA_030765085.1. Classification (NCBI taxonomy): domain Eukaryota; kingdom Viridiplantae; phylum Streptophyta; class Magnoliopsida; order Asparagales; family Amaryllidaceae; genus Allium; species Allium cepa. The sequence continues at coordinate 949,720,512 of CM060941.1, read as the reverse complement.
AGTTTAGGATTTATTTCCTATTTTAGAATAGAAGTACAAATGATTATTGGGAATAATCATAGGGATGTTTTTGTGAAAATTTTGAATTACTTTTTAAATTATTTTTATAAGATGATTTTAAAAATTAAGCGTTGTTTAGTAGAGTCCCAATCCATTAGTGATTAGAGTTACATAGCAGAAGCTGATAGATTGTTTCCATGGAGTACCATAATTAATTATTTAATCATGTTTACGCATAATGTATATATGGATGTGTTTTTAATTTCCTATTAATAAATTTTCAATTATATGAAAATATTGAGACTGATCAAGAAATATTTGAAAATAAGTTTTGTATTAAATTGTCCATTGATTGCATTAAGAATTCAGATGGATGCGTCCGATCAACGTTATCGACAGGGATTCCTAAACATTTTGATGAGATAGTTAGACACAATGTTTTAAGCTTTAATATTTTATAAATGTTTTACAGGAGTTATAAATAATATTTAAAAGAAGTTAAATTTTTAATTGAGTTAAATATTCTTTTGAAATGGGATAAATGTTTTGGAAAATATATTTTTGTGCATATGTAATGAATTTTGGAAATAAAAAGATATTTTGGGAAAAGTGCTAACTTTAAAATAAAGTATTTTGAAGATAAATAATATTTTCAAAAGAAATTTTGTAAACTATATGTTTATTTTAGAAAAGGATACATTACATGGAGTTTTAATAATATTAGAAAATTTTTGTGGAAAGACATTTTTGGAAGAGTAAATTAAGAAGAGGAATTTATTTTCATGTAAATACATATGTTTAATAAATTTTAGTGGTTTAGAAAATTTTATTGAAATTTATAAAGTGGTTTTACACGTATTAATTTTGACGACGGTTGCAGCCACCGAGCATTAGCAATAGCGGAGATTAGTGGAGAGGTGGCGTTGATTTTTCGATTATTGTCACATCCATCTGACAAAGTTATTTTTTATAAATAAATGGCAAGGCAACATCGTTATATCATTTTTGATATATGTTAAATTGTGGATGTTCAATTTTGTTATATTCTAAGAAAAAATTATTTGTGATGCTTGTGCTTTGTTGTGTATATCATTTTATGGTTTATATGGATGAAGTTTTTTGAGTTCAAGTCTATGAGAAGTTAAAACAATGGATATAAGTAATTATGTAAATAATTTTAGCATTTCAAAGTAAAACACTTAATTGGAAAAGAAGATTAAATTCTTATTTTAATGATTTGGAACCTAAAAAGACGAAACTTTTGGATAGAATAGGTGTAAATAATACCATAAGAAGTTAGTATATTATTTGAAGAATATAAAATTAGAAAATTATTTGAAGAAGAGATTTATCCAGAATCAAATCATTTAAATTTTGAAAGGATGTATGAAATTTTATTGAAAAATAAACTAGATGATAAATAAACAGTTGAATTTGTGAAAACTATAATTTTTAGAAAATGAAAAATATTTCAAAATTCTAGAAGCTTTATAAACTATTATAAATAAGGCAAAGAAGTTCTTTTATAAGCAAAGAAAGAGATTTATGAAGTGAGTTTGATTTTTAGTATAGGGATATAACTTATACTAAATTAATTTTTTTATAATTATAGAAAGAAGTCTTCAAAGTAAAATTAAAGTAAAATTTAATAAGATTAATATTTTAGTGAAGGAAGGAAAATTCTTTTGATTTTATTATTATATGTAACTTCTTATTACAAGTTAGTTTTCTAGTATATAAACCATAAATGAAGAAATTTGAATTGAATGGACTTAAAGGTGAGTAACGGTTGAATATTTGTGATTTTCATGTTATGAAAAATAACCCTTTGAGATAGTGTTTCATTGAATAAGAACTATGATTAAATGATTTGGTAATCCCAAGTGGTTATGGAACATTTAGAGTCACCTTATCGATTAATTATACGACTTATTTTCTAGAATACTTAAGTAAGTGCAACTTACTGACTTATTATAAATGTTCAAGCAAACCCGAGTGGTTATGGGAAACATAAGCATTACTCGAATGATATTATTAGAAGGTGCTTGACACTTTTGGTGATGACGTGCGAAGTGCATGTCATTTGTGATGACGTGTGAAGTGCATGTCATTTGTGATGACGTGCGAAGTGTGGTCAATTGTATTGATTGTGAAGGGCGGTCAATTGTGATAGGCATTGGTACTAGAATGCGAAGAGTGATCATTTGAGTTAGACCTGCGAAGAGTGGTCATCTATTTTAGACTTGCAAAGTGCAGTCATTTGTATTGACTTGTGAAGTGTGGTTATTTAGGATAAACCTTGGTTCTAGACTTTTGAAGAGCGGTCATATGGGTTAGACTCACGAAGTGCGATCATTTGTGTAGACAAGTGAAGTACTTACCTTTACATATTCAACATGCGAAGCATTGACTCTTGTGTTGGTTTGCGAAGTGCATGCCATTATTAATATGATGATTTATAACTTGCTTTCATGCTAGTTTATTGTGATGATATAAGTTAATTGTTAGCTTGAGTATGATGGATGTTAATTGTGATCATGGTGTGATTTTAAGTTTAGATAAATCCATAAGAATGTTTTAAATCGAAGTACAATTTGTGAAATACAATTTTTTAGAGAATTCAATCTTTTCTTTTAAAATGGTACAATTTGTGGAGCATAAATTTTTAGAGAAATCAATTTTTGGAAAGATTAATTAATGACCATTTGAGATATCAAATTAAAAAGAAGAGGATTTTTATGAAAGAAGTATTTGGAATTAGAAATTGATTGAAGATATCTAATTCTTGGAAATAACTTGGATGAATATATAAACTGGATGTTTTAATTTGTTGAAAAAAATTCAAAAGATTCTATATGAGTATAAATATAAAAATCTTCTTGTATATTGTTTGATTATTCTGTTGTTTGGATGCTTGTTTATTTTAGTGCTAAAGTATATTTTGAAAAATACAAATACTATTGTTGCAATATATTTCTATTAATTATAGAATTTTTTCTGAATTAGAAAGTGCGAGGATGCAATTTCCTCAAGGGGAAGAGTCTGCAACAACCCTGATTTTTGTGTTACTGTAATAAAATAGATAATGATGTAAATTAAAGAATTGTTTGAGAAATTTGAACTAATATTCTTATATAAAAGATCATGAATTATTTAGGGATAAGAGTTTCATGTTTTATTAGAGAATAATGTATCAAATAAATATTTTGTAAATGATTTTTATTAGAGAATAATGTATCAAATAAATATTTTGTAAATGATTTGTGAAGTGCAATTGAGAACATTATTTAAAGAAGTATATTAAAAGAATAGCTAATAGTATAATAATAATTAGAATGATGACGAGAAGACTTAATTGATTTTAAATCTTGTATTTTTCTATATAAAAGAAATTGGAATTAGAAGACACTATATTTTAAATAATTGCTCGTGGCTTTGAAAGTCCTTTTATAAGTCATTTTACTTGGTGGGCTATAGTTTAAACATTTAGACTTTTTGTTTATAAGGATATTAGTATGAATTTATAAAGAAATAAATTCAATTTCCTTCTTATTGGGTTTTATTACAACCCAAATCCCAAAAGTATTATAGCTAAGAACAAAACTCCTCCTCGTAGTTTACTGTACTTCATTTTCTCAAGTAAAGTAAATTGAGAAACCATTTTCCTCTTGTTGATGAAAACTTATCTTCTTCAAAATAAAGATTTTAAAATAGAAAGAAAATCTAGAAAATCAAGGTATATTAAGTGAACTCTTATCCATTATCAAGTTCAATCAATTTCAGTTTTTATAGGTTGTAATTCTTGTTGTTCTTCTTTTCTTTTGAGGCATTTGTTAGGGTTTACTGAAATCTCAGTACAAGGTTGATATAAAGGGGTTTTGGAAAGCTAATTAAAGATGAAAGGGGAGTTGAAAACTCACATCTTTCTCAATTCCCAATTTATTTACTAAACTTGTTATTTGGTTGAACTGTTAATTGAACCAATCTTAAATTTGGTTGCGGCATTTGCATATCTTGTTGACATATTCTTTAATAGTTGAAACCCTAGATTTGTAATCTCATATAGTATCGAATTCATGATGTTTTTGTATGCTTGCATGCCCCTAAAATTGATAACCTTGAAGTCAAAACATCCTTTACCAGATAAATCGTCGGAAATAGACCATCTGGGAGCCGCAGACACTACTTGGAATACATTCTAGGCCGCGCCACCGGTCCACTGGTCATGGCCTGGAATCTATTCCCGGGGGTGTCGTGTGACCCCCTCAATAGCCCATGTTTTCATTGTTGATTATTTTGTTGCTCGATGTTTTGCCTTGCCGTGTTGCACTATTTTGATGTATAATTATGATGATCCATTTTCCTATTTTCAGGAAGTCCAAATCTTGTTTTGGAGACCCTAGTTACATAGAGATACTACTCTATATTGCTTTGTCAATCACACTATTTGAGTTCATGGAGTTGTAAAACCCTTTGTAAAGGAAATTCTATTTTGTTTGTCAAATGGTTTTCTAGCCTATGTGTGTCTGTGTATCCTTTTACATAAAAGCATATTTAGAAATTACAACACACACACACAGATTTATATATATATATATATATATATAGATATAACTATAATTACAAAGTGGTTTTGAAGCAAGTTTTAATATGGATTGAATCATGTTTTCTGCTATGTATATGTATACTCTAAACTTTAAAAAGTAGTTGCAAAGAAAAGTTTATAGTTTTAAATACAAATTTATCCATGCTTTCTAATTATGTAATATTAGTCTTTTTAATTAAATATTTCAAAGTAGATTTCAAAACAAAGCTATTTTATTATGAAAACACACTACTTCGCTTGGATGAGAAATTGAATTAAACGTTTTAGTAAAACAAGTGGGATGAAACACTTGTCTTTATTTCACCATATAATTTATGGACTTGTTCAAATGAATATTTATTTGCATGAGTGGAATTTACTAGATTTTAGTAATCATTTGAGCGTCATCAGCTGGTTATGGGGCATTAGTCTACTATCTTATGATTACTAATTGAAAGTGGATAGCACTTATCAATTTGTCAAGTTTTTAGACTCGACCTTGAATAAATCCATTTAGGCGGATTAAATGGGTTTTCCAGCCCATCTTATGATTCTCATTTTCAAGCGAGTTATAATTTGCGAAGTGCAACCTCTTGTGTTGTTACGCGAAGCCATGTATCTTTTATTGACTTGTGAAGTGCATGACCATTGCTTGCATATATGGTTATGATTTTCTATGCTCTTATTAAAATGGTTGCTTTCCCTTTGATGACTGTGATAAATGAACTATATAACATGTACCATAATTGATGTATTATTATGTTAGAAAAGTACAATTTGTGGATATTTATCCTTGTCATTTGTTAGCAAGATTATTATTATCGGTATCTTACCTTTTGTGATAATTAGAGATAGTCTAACTCGGGTGTTATTTAATGCTCGAGTCATACCGAGACTTGATAGGTACGGATTCAGTAACCTTGGATGTGAGCTAACTTAAAAAGTCTTACTGGGCGTTGTTTGTATTTTTGATGTACCATTTGAGTCTAGTTTTCATTCTTGTTCTATGCTTGTATAATTTGTAGACTTACATAGTTATGTATATTTGAAACATTTCAGTGTTTATATATATGTATATGTAATTAAATGTGAGCCTAACATTTTCTTTTGTGGACTCACACTTTAGAGAGATAATGATGTATATTATTTCCATTACAATGTTTGATTCTATGATGTACATTATATTGTGTGTTGTTCTGAATTATATTAACCTCTGTATTATTGTTTTATGCTTGGATCGGACATGTCGAATTATTACTAGTAAGAAAGGAAAAGAAAATTATAGTCATATTATTCGACGTATTCGATACTCGTCCAAAGCAATTTTACAAATGGTCGCTCCTAACCAGCCTATTCTTCGTATGACTTGACAATACTACTTGTAATATTCTTGGGTAATATGGGTATAAAGATGGCGCATTACAACAGTGTTGACCTATTATTATTTGAGATAGCGTACCAGTTTATTTTCCATTTGTTTAAACTCTATTACTGTGTTGTATAACTTTGTGAATCTTATATTCAGATCAGCAGTTCACATTGTGGTTACTGTCTCTACTATTTTATACCATTGTTGATTATTATATTTACTTTGATGCAATGTGACATATGTGACAGATTATGTAATTATTGATGTTTCCTTTTTCTTCTTTTCCATTCTCTTCTTTCCTATTTCTTCATCTTTACTTCTTTACTTCTTTCTTTCCTTTGACAACAGTTTTGTACCGTAGGTGTAGGGCAGTCGTTACAATTTTTACCAAGATTATAGTTATCGTTTGTGTATTTTAATACATAAACTGATTATCGTTTATGAATTTTCTAAGCAAAAAATTTAATTTGAGTATAAAAATCTATATTTTCTACTTAAATTATTTTTCATAGCATATTTATTTTTTCAAATACTTTTATTACCGAAATGGATTTGTAAATTTTCTATTTCTTTGTTTAGGTTTATTAGTTTTTAACCGATCGAAGAAAATCCAATAATATCTCCGCATCTATGGATTTGAATATCCGATATCTTAAAATGGTTGCGGATATGGATATGGGCATGACACTCTCCGAATCTGTATCCGAATTTTTATAGGCTTATTTATCAAGAGTTCACATACATTTCATATCATGTCCCCTACAAGAAAATGTGATTTTAGGAACATTAACTAATGACGTTTGAACGTTAAATGTTACTGATTCACATACACTAATATAATTATAGCTTTTTAATTTTAGAAATGTTCAATAATATTTCCAAATAGGATTTGTTTTTTCACATCCCGCCTATTATGCCATATTATTTTCATTCTCTGCCCCTAAAAGAAAATAAAAACTTTAAAAAAAGTTACTTAATTCCGACTCTTCTTCTCAAATCTATAAAATATTTTTTATACAAAGCTCATCACCATTAAAAAACCAAATTGCTATTTTCAAAGTCATCACTGAATGAAAATCACATAAGCATCTATTTTGCACGCCATCACCGATTGACGTCAGGGGTTCACTAATTTTCTGTGCTTCTTTAGAGATGCACTGATAGATTATCTGATCTAGTTATTCAATTATTCATAGATTCATAACTCAATTCTTCAACCTTAATCTGATTTAGGTATTAATTTTGGTTTAGGTATCCAGTTTTTTCTGTTCCCTAAAGCAAAATTGTTACATTCTACAAGGAAAGGATGCACGAGATAGTAGCAGGAAAAATCTTGGGTTTCTATGTTTTATCGCATCAAATTCAAGTATTATAATTCAATTTCAAAACTTTTTTTGATATTCGAATTCGAATATGTGGATCGACAAAATATTCATGATATTAGAATTTAAATCCATCGACTCAAACAGAGATCGATCGATTGAGTTTGAAGAGTTCATTATAATGATAACTATTGGATGTAACTAAGAGGTTGAAAACAACTTGAGAAATGATTAGATGTTTGAAATGGCATGGAAAGTACATTGAGTTATATGTTTTTTTGATGCTACTGTATCCACATAGCAATATTTTGTAGTTTTCAACTAAACTTATTAGGTCCCTTTGTTAAATCAACCATGCTTCAAACATTTTTTATATATAAGTATATAACAATTACATCCTTATATGTGGTAGTTTGACTTTTGGTCCCTACGTGGTTTCATTTTTAAATTATTATAAAATATATTAACCAACATCTAGTTGGGATTGCCCTAGTAAATTACTGTATAGTGGTGATAATTTTTAAATACGAAGTTGTTTGAGTTTGTGAGTTAGTTTATGGTCGATTGATTGAGTCTAGAGTACTCTTCTTGTTTAGTAGTTTGAATATAAATATGGTAAGACAATCAAATTTATTGTTGTAGTTTGACTGTGTGATTTATGAATGAAGTACATGGTCATTGCTCAATATTGTATTTGTAATTATCAACAAATATCAATTATTATCGTACGAAATAAAACATAACAGGTAAGTGAAAATTGTTCTTATTGGGTAGTATGGTTTGCTATTTTCAAGTGTGTGACCTTTAGATAAATCTTTTATGTTAACTTAAGAGTAGTTCTCAAAATTATTATATAACTTCTTGCTTTCTTCATGCCAACAACTTATATAGAACAATAAACAAGCTTTAACCGGAAGATATCTTAGTATACGAATGTGTCATGCGATGCTTGATTACTCGAGTAAGCCAGTGGTAAAATTGTAAACATTTTCAATAATCCATGTTTATATTCTCTTATCGATACAAAGAAATACAAGATATATCATCAGAATTTTGTTGGTATAAACAACTCCTAGAAATATAATTTATGTTTTTAATGTCATGACTTTTTTATAAACACCCACATTAGACTATGATGTCAATTTGATGGAAATGCATCATAAAAACCTTGGTAAGTATGTAACTCAAGGAAATGTAGTAGTGTAATCTCTCAATAAATATGTGATACATAAGAACTATGAGATGAAATACCGTAAGATGAAGTAGTAAATTTTTGAACATGATGATATCTTCAACATGTCAAGTGCATTGGAAAAGCACGGTTGTTATGGGTTAATACGTTTTTGTTATGATAATTTGGACAATGGACAATTCCTTTCTACTTAATTATGATTATCATCCAACTAAATTATTATTAGGTATGCTACTATAAATAAAAATTTATACAGATAATACATATTTATCTGTATACTAGTATTTTGATATGATTGATCATTGTTTACTCACCATAACTGTTAAATATGATTATCCATTGTCTACCAAAAGAAAACTGATTTATTATCTCTTTCGATTATCATTCCTTAATAAATCATCTTCAAAGTTATCTTATGTCTAAAAATAATTGAATATTTATTTACTCGTTACTAAATTAGATAAGGATGAATTTTTGTTAAAATTGACGTGCTTAAACATCTTTAATTAAATGCTAGAATTTGCATGGAGCAAACAACCTTTGGTGAGGTTATGTTTTTCACGCTTATGCTCTATCTACTATCACAGTCGATGACGAAAGTTGTAGCACTACGTATTGATATTTCATGTTGGTAATACATACATACACACACACACACACATATATATGTGTGTGTGTGTGCGTGTGTGTTTGTGTACACATAATAATGCACTACAGTTTCGAAGTTGAACAAAAAATAATGCTTATTACCTCTCATGGTTGAAAATTCTCTCATTTTTTTAAGGTAAAGTTACAATTTGTTAACTTGTTCTTTTATTGACAAATTGGTTGTGCAAGAATTAACCATCAATTACTAAATAGTAAATTTCAACTCAGCACTACCAGGTATAACCCAATTTCAGGGTTCATTCCAATTAGTATATTTTATTGTTTAGTTTTCTATTTTAATGTTGTTAGTTGATAATGGTTGTCTAATATGTTATTATTATAAATTATTAAGCTTATTGAAATCTTATTAAATAAATTATCAGGAATAGAAAATGAAATCAACATGTTACAAAGTTGTGATCTAGTTTATTATGGAAGAAGTAATATTGGATTTCACAATCTAAGGTGTTATCAAAATTATAAATTTTCCAATCGCTATTCACTTTCTAAAATACTTAAAAGAAGTTCATAATTTATAGTGATTTCATAAATACCTAATTACTTACTTTCTTTGATCCCTTAAATTAGTTTTATTTTGGTTTGCTTGAGAATAATATGAGAAGTTTTCTTTTTGAATTATTCCAAGTTTTTGCAACATATTTATAAGACCTCATATACTTTCAAGTAACGTTCATCATATTTGAGATTTTTCATCTCATGAAGACCCAATTATTTATTATGAAGTAATCACGACATTGGATACTTTCGTAATTATGAATCAGCAAATTTAAGTGATGTTAATCTTGCCTTCACGAGGAGTAATTATATTACTTTAATGCATATGATATTATGAGGGCACAACCATAAAACAAACAGAATCAATTCATTATCTCGGTATTAGAGGCTATGGAAGAAAAAGGTATTATAGAGTAAGTATTAGAAAAAATAAAAGGACACAGAGGATTTATTGGTTCAGATGTTAAGGAATTACAGGTCCATGGGTAAAATATCACTTTCTTCTCTTTGTATTCTTAATACACAATAATGGCAGAAAGTACAAAGTTTTTGTTTTGCATGCCTTAAAAACTAAAGATGAAATGATCCTTCCACTCTACTACAGTGCCCTGTCTATTTATAGTATAGAGATGCATGTGGACTGTCTATGTCATTCGTATGCTATCTTAATTTCCACCTTTGGATTGTGCCATATGTTGATCATCCATCTCATTTGCCTCATATTCATAGATCACTGATGTGGCCTTTGGTAAGAAATTGTAATTTGAGCGGTTGAATTTTGTCTTTAGGCGGTAAACTTGAGGAATGTTTTGGATTAAAGCGGGAAAACTTAATATTTGAATTGCTTGTACATTTTCGATTTTGCAAAGCACAAGGTCCATGTACTGCTTCTGGGATGAGGCTGCAATGAGGTGTTGTCCTTCTTTTTAAGTAGATCTTATATCTTCATTGGTACTTTAGAACTTCGTCTTACTTCACTGAGTGTAGTGATGCCATTTTGCTTTAGACCTGCACTGAAACTTCTGGAGGGGTACTGCGTTGTCTTCTATGCAATGTTAACATTTCACAATGTGGGGATAGTTGGAGTTGGGCTGCATTGCTTGGTTTATGATATCGAGCTACCATATTTGAGCGTGGCCTCCTCCCATTATTCTATTTTGAATTGCATTCAATCATTGGAGGACTGCGCCATTGCTCTTGCCTTTTAAGTCAAATCTAACAATATTAGGGGATGAAGTTGGGTCTTCTTAGTTTGCGTTTGAGGTGTGAGGTTTGGCCCTTGGTTGTGGAGAAGTTTCCTTCCATCCCCTCATCCCTTGAGTTTTTTTGTTTGAGGTTAGGGTGTATAGGATTGCGATGTTATTCTATCACTTCAAGATGGCGGTGCTTCCCTTTTTTTGATACTAAATTATGGTGCAAACCTGCCACTATTGGTTGTTAGTTCAAGATTATGGCGTATCCCTTCTTACATACAAACACTTAAGAGGATGTGCTGCAATTTTACATTGCTAGGAGTGAGAGTTAGGCTTTTAGATTAGCCCTTATAACTTTTGGGTACTTCAAGTTTCTGGCCCACTATTATAGTGCCAAATCTATATTTAATTGGAAGTGCAGTTTTTTATGTTGTGTTCTATACTTAGGAATTTTGTTCAGCATTAAATGGATTTTTTCATTGCATCCTTTCCACAACTTGACATTTATTGTAGTCCCTCAATCTTGCCAAAGCTTCATATTATCTTCGTGCAGCACCGTTTGGACTTTGTTTTTGTTTCTTTTCCTTTTAGCTCTTATAGTAAGTGCAGCTCTTCTAGCTCGATAGTTGCATCAAGCTTTCATTGACAATGTTTTGGGAAATATAGGTGTAACACTTGCCTCCCAAGTCTACAATAATCGTAGATGGGTGTGTACTTTTTTTCTTTTCTCATTTTCTTCCTATAGCGCATGACTTTTATCTTTTCTTTTTCTTTAAAAGAAGGAAAAGTCTCTGTAGCCATTTTGCATTTAATGCTCAACTACATGTGTCATCCCTCTATTGGCCAGTCCTTTAAAAAGCTGTAAATTTAGTATCTTCATTTTCTATGTAAATGCATCTTGATTCTTGCGCTTTTTTTCTTGTTGTTAATCAACCGACATTTAGGTGATTTTTTATCATTCTGTTTGTGCAGTTGGAATTCAAATTGAGATACTTATATATTTTCCTCTTCTTCTTCTTTTGTTATATTACAGGCCTTTGAAGAGGAAAAGTAAAAAAACATTGCTGCTAATCTTATTTTCACCAAGTCTTTTTCCTCTTTTGAATTAAAGGGTTTTCCTTCTTTTGTGATTCCCTTTGCACTTTAACAGTAGTTGGTAATTAACCCTGTCGTCTCGATATGACATCTTCTTCTCTTTCTCCTTTATCTTTACAATCCAAGATAATCCAACTAGGAGATATAGAGAACATATTGAATCAATTAAGGTATGAGAGTTAGGGTGCTAGAATCACTGATTCTCATGATTGCATCATACCCCTCCCGATGGGTATATTTCTATCGTTTTTGAGTACATACGATGTAGGCTTTATTTACCCCTAAATTTGATTTTTCACGAATGGTTAACCTCCATCAACCTCGTTCCTACCCACCTTGCACCTTTTCTTACTCCCTTATTGTTGCCACTTTTATTCTTTATGTGGAGAATGGTTCCCCTCCTACATGTGGGAAGTTTCAATTTCTGTTTGATATTCACAAAAGTCCTTCAGGGGAGATGTTGGGTTTTATTATGCATAAGTAAATACATCCATTCCTCGCAAGACCTTGATAACTTCCCTTCTTAAATTCACTCCCTTACCAACCTGTTTTTTTATCATTCTATTGGGTTATACGAGTCTCGTTGGAACCGCATCTTGGGTTTAAAAGAAAATGAGAGAAAAATAAAATTATTTTCCACTAATTTAATGCTGCAAAAGCATGATTTTCTATGCCTGTTACCTAAAGTTTTGACCAGGTAACTAGTCACTCGGCATTTGTATACTAGTCGGTATCCAAAATGTTCGGCATCATAGCTGCTCGGCATCCCGAAGTGATCGGCATCTAGAGTGGTCGGCATCCAGAGTGGTCGGCACTCATAGCTGTTTGGCATTCCGGAGAGGTCGGCATTGCAAAAGGCTCAGCGTCTAAAGTGTTCGGCAACCATAGCTGTTCGGCATCCCGAAGTGTTCGGCATTCGAGGTTGTTCGGCATCCCAGAGTGGTCGGTGTTCCAAAGTGGTTGGCATCCAGAATTGTTCGGCATTCCTCCAACCTCGACCAACTCCAATTATTGCTCGGCCTGCACTCTCCACTTAGCACATCAGACTTCGTTCGGTACTCAGAAGCGTTCGGCATCTAGAGCTGTTCGGCATTCGAGAGTATTCAGAAGAGGAAGAGGGTTCGGCATCTAGGAACGTTCGTCGTTAGAGAGCGTTCAGCATTCACCTACCGTTCAACATCCAGTGTTGTTCGGCATAAATGGTTTGTTCAGCATTCGTCCAATCTCAATCAACTTCGACTATTTCTCGGTATTCACTCCCCATCCAGCACCTCGCTTCGTTCGTCATGAAGGTGGTGATTCGGCATTTGGTCGTTCGGCATATTAGGGTCGGCACACCGAGCCTACTCCATTTAGGCCGAGGTATTCAGCTACTAGGCCCACCAGGAAAGTCCAACCCACCTTCGCCTATAAATAGAGAGGCGTGGGCATAGTGAAATTGAGAAGTTTTTTCAAGAACACTGGGAAAACTCTGCCACATTCAACACTCACTCAAAACTTAGTCTCTTAACTTTGCAATTGTATTCAAGTAATCGGAGACGGATTGTATCTGTAATCAGTTATCAAGAAAAGGAATAAAGATTAACTTTCAAGTGGACATAGGTAGTTACGCCGAACCACTATTAATTTGGTGTTCTTGTTCTTTGCATTCAAATTTACATACTATCTTCTGTTTTAATTTCCTATCTTCATTAATCTCTCTACACAATCTTTCTTAAGGGTGTTAGTGGCCAATTTAGTGCTAACATTTTGGTGCTTTCACTGAGAATCGAATTCTCAGGCTGTTAGGATCTGCTTTGTAGCTACTGGATTGCATAAATCCCCCAGAGGAGATCCAAGATCATTCACAAGGCATTTGTTGATTCTATTCAGAGTTACAACTAGCAACTCTACCATGGAAAGACCACGAACCAGATCGGCTTCCCACAATGCAGATGTCCACGAGACTGCTAATGTACGACAAGTTGGACCTAGGAATCAGCGAGCAACTCGAGGTGCAGCGTCCTCCACTCAAAACCAATCCGAATTCGTTTCCCGAACAGAGTTCAACGACTTGATAAGAGAACTCAAGGAAAGTAGAAGGCAGCTTGCTGAGCAGATTCAAGCCAACACTAACCTAATGACTCAGCTTACTCAGCAGCAGCGTTAGAATGCTGGAGGTAGCCCTGCCCCTTATTCTGAATATGATAGTTCAACCTCAACTGACGAACCTCCTAGGCGTAGATGCCGTAAGGATGAAGGTGCACAGGCAGGTGCCACAGATCGATTGACTAAGGATCAAGCCCGTGAAGAGACCGGACACCCGAATCTCCAAGACCCAAATCAGGCAGGACATCAACCTGCACGGTCTCGTGGGACAAAACCCAACTTCCATCCTCCATACAAACTCCGGACTTAACAACTATGATCAGGCAGTTAATGAGAGAGAACCAAGGCTTGACCAATGAAGATTGGGGAGTGTCCAAAAGTCATACTCCCTTTACATATGGTATCCTACAGGCTGAGTATCCCAAGAAGTTCAATATGCCGACTATCCCAGCCTATTGAGGGAAGACTAATCCCAGGCAGCATGTGATGAGGTACGGATGGATGATGGATTTTGCGAGAGCTAATGATGCGACCAAGTGTAGGTGCTTCCCAATCACTCTATCCGGAACTGCCACTATGTGGTTTACTCGACTTCCCCCACGATCTATATCTAGCTTTGACGAATTGGCAATGAAATTCATAGAACAATTTAGGATACACACCACTCGTCCAAAGGATGTGATGTCCTTATCAAGCGTAATCCAATCCGAGAGAGTCATTGAAAGCATACTTGTAGAGATTTCATGTTGCTGCTACCGAAGTGAGTAATCCAAACGACCATGCAATTTTGATGAAGGTAATGCGTGGAGTGGATCCAGATTCTGAATTTGGATATTGGTTGGCGAGAAAGTCCCCAACCATGCTGGAGCACTTTTATTCGAAAGCTCACCAGTTCATAAGGAGGGAAGAAGCTCGATGGACAAGACGAGACAAGGCATCAGGGCCTGCTCAGAAGATTGTGAAAAGTAACGCCGCTATGAAGCAAACCGGCGATAATTCAGGAAAAGCTCAAGTCAACATCCAAAACAAGCCTGGGCAGTCTAAAGGATCCGGAGGTGGAAATCTCGGAAAGAAAAGAGAGACGGGGAAATGGAAGTCAAGGATCCCGACCTACAATGAATACACCCCACTGAACGCATCTCTTGAGAACATCTATTTGTCAACTTGCAACACTTTTCAATATAGAAGACCGTGCCCAAAGGAATCAACAGAGGAACAGAAGCAGACTGGGAAGTATTGCCGCTTTCACGAGTCTTATGGGCACATCACAGAGGAGTGTAGACACCTCCATGACGCTACAGAAAAGTTGATTAGACAGAAGAAGCTGCAGGAGTTTGTCAAAGACCCACAAGACGAAAGACAAGAGACATCGGACCCCGGATGTGGGCCAGCTCCACGCCAACCAGAACAACCTGCTCGAACTGTGGGTAGACTGGTTATTAATACGATTGTTGGCGGACCCCATCCTACGGATAAGAATTGGCAAGAGAAGGAGCGATATGCTAACTCTTTAAGACATGCGGAGTATGAGTGTTGTTCGAATATGGAGGATGGGACTCCTGCAAAGCAATAGCACACGACGAATGATGATATTATATTCAGGAGCAGAGATGCGGATAAGGTAGAGGCTCTTAACATCGACCCGATGGTCATATCTGTGATAATCGGGTCAGCGTTCGCGAAGAGAATTCTAATTTATTGTGAAAGTTCCGTTAACATCATCTTCAAGAAGGCATACGACCAAAATAAACTGGAGACCAAGGATTTGAAACCACCTAAAGCCAGAATTCATGACTTTAATGGTGCAACAACGGATGCAGTGGGATATGTGGAGTTACTAGTTGAACTGGAGCAAGGCGAGCATAGGAGGGTGAGAATCCTACCATTCATATTGTCGGATGTTGACTCTCCATATAACGTATTTCTTGGACGTCCAGCCCTGGTAGAATTTAGGACAGCATTGGCCCTTTGGTGTCTGACATTAAAGTTTCCGACAAACAGAGGTGTTGGAGTGGTACACAGCGATCAGGCGAATGGACGTGCATGCTATATGGCTGAACTAAGAGCGGCTCAGCGTAGAGAGAAAGGAAAGGTTGCAGATGGCTCCGTCTGCATCCGAAATTCTGATGATTGACAAGTAGCGCCCGAGCCCTGGCTCGGGCAACATTCTCGGATCCATGGAGACATAGATCCGAGAGATGATGATGGGGGACCTAGGGAAACAAATGCAGCACCGGCTGTACTAACAATTGACATCCCAGTCAGCCGGGATGATCCGTCATGAATTCTTAAAATTGTATCATAACTCGACCCCATGGTGGCCAAGAACCTCACTGACTTCCTCCAAGCGAATCTTAATGTTTTCGCTTGGACACATTCTGACATGTGCGGGATTACTCCTGCAATCGCGAATCATATGTTGAACATAGACCCAGGACATGTTCTTATGAAAAAGAAAAGTAGAGGCATGGACCAAGAGAGGTCCGCGGCTCTCAAAAAGGAGGTGGACAAACTGAAAGCTAATGGGTTTGTCCGCGACGCCCTCTACCCTGAATGAATATCTAACTCGGTGCTGGTGAAGAAAGCGTATGGAAAATGGAGGACTTGTGTTACCTATTCTAATTTAAACAAAGCATGCCCGAAGGATAGTTTCCTAGGATTGACCAGTTGGTCGATTCAACAACTGGATTGAGTTACTGTCATTTATGGATGCGTACTCTGGATATAGTCAAATCCCGATGCACATCCCAGACCAAGAACATACCAGTTTTTTCACGAACATTGGGTTATATTGCTATGTAGTGATGCCCTTTGGATTGAAGAACGTGAAAGCAGCTTATCAGTGTCTGGTGAATATGATGTTCAAAGATCAGATTGGTATAATGATGGAAGTCTATGTGGATGACATGCTCATGAAATCACGACAGTCAAACGACCACATGCGAGACTTAGCGGAGATGTTTGACATACTCAGGCATTATGGAATGAAGATCAATCCTTTGAAATGTTCATTCGGCGTAGTATCAAGAAAGTTTTTGGGTTTCATTGTGAATGCGTGGGGAATCGAGGCTAACCCGGAGAAGATTCAGGCTATCCGAGATATATGAGTGCCCAGAACTATAACGCAAGTGCAAAGCCTGAATGGAAAGGTGGCAACATTGAGCCGATTCATATCCAGAGCCATGGATAAATGCATTCCCTTCTTCGACGTGATAAAGAAGAAAAAAGGAATTTCGAGTGGACATCCAACTGTGAGGAAGCATTTCGAGCTCTGGTAAGGCATTTGGAAAGTCCTCCAATGCTATAGAAACCAATAGACCACGAAATGTTGTATGTGTGCTTGGCAGTATCTCAACATGCTATTAGTATGGCTTTGGTTCGCGAAGAGGACCGAGTTCAAAAGCCAGTATATTATGTCAGTAAACGCTTGACGGGGGCAGAAAAAAATTATCCCAAGATCGTGAAATTAGCTTATTGCTTAGTGCTTGCCTCACGCAAGCTTCGCCCATGCTTCCACGCATACTCAATCAGTGTTTACACTGATCAACCCCTGCGACAGGTACTCCAACGACCGAAAACTTCTGGAAGGATGTTAAAGTGGAATATCAAATTAAGTCAATTAGATATTACTTACCTACCGCGAATGGCCATACAGGGACAAGCGCTAGCCGACTTCATTGCTGAATTTACTATGTCAGACGAATCAAACGTCCACAATGCCATACCTCCCATTCGATGGAAGATGTACACCGATGGGGCATCTAACGACCGTTGCTCAGGGGTTGGCATAGTTCTTATAACTCCTGAAAATTGATCAGTTTGCTACGCTTTGAAGCTCGAATTCATAGCGACGAATAACAAAGCCAAATATGAAGCGTCGATTTCTGGCTTAAGACTTATCAAAGAACTGGGAGTAAAATCAGTTGAAATTTTTTGGGGCTCGCAGCTGGTGGTGTACCAAGTGCGAGGAGACTACAAAGCAAGGGGGAAGAGACTTGCCCCATATTTGGTCCGTGTTCAGGAGCTGCTAGCGAATCTCGAGTATTTAGATATTTCACATGTCCCGCGTGAGCAGAACAGAGCAGCCGATTCATCGACAAAATTCGCAAGCACTGGTGATGTGCAACAGATGGGATTGTTTCCTGTCGAAACCTTACATGTTCCGAGTATAAATATGATGGAGGTAGATTTCATGTTAGAAATAGAAATCGAGAGGGAGTCATGGATGACCCCACTCAAGCGGTACTTGTTACACGGGGCCGTGCCCGAAAGAAGGAGCGAAAGGAGAAAAGTCATTCGTAAGGCTTCTCGTTATGTAATGAAGGATGGAATAATGTATCGGAGGGGGTTCTCGACCTTATTACTCCGATGAATTTCCCACGATGAGATAAAACGAGTCCTGAAGGAAGTCCATGAAGGTGAATGTGGTGACCATACCGGAGGGCAGACATTAGTAGAGAAAATCCTTCGCTATGGATACTATTGGCCAATTTTAAATCGGGATGCTGCAGACTACGTGAGAAGACGTGACAAATGTCAGAAGTATGCAAAAATCCCAAGAGCTCCGCTGACGGAACTCACACAAATGGTTAGTCCTTGTCCATTTGCAATGTGGGGAATCGACATAGTCGGTTCCTTACCCCTATCCAGAGGTGGTGCAAAATACGCGATCATTGCGGTCGAATACTTTACCAAGTGGGTAGAAGCAGAACCTTTGGCCACTATACCGCCAAAAAGGTCATTAATTTCATTGTATGAAATATTGTATGCTGTTTTGGCCTTCCACGAACCATCGTCACGGACAACGGAACTCAATTTGAAAGTAAAGAGTTCAAAGAGTTTTGCCAAAAATATGGTATTGAGAAAAAGTTTGCAGCAGTCACTCATCCGAAAGCTAATGGACAATTGGAGGCCATAAACAAGATAATCAAATCCATACTGAAAAAACGTTCGGAAAAGGCTAGAGGCAAGTGGCTGGATGAACTCCCAACGGCTCTTTGGGCGTACAGGACCACCCACAAGACCACGACTGGCCATACTCCATTCGCATTGGTATATGGCACAGAAGCTGTCATACCCATCGAACTTGAAGTTCCATCACATCGGGTAACTTATTACGACCCCACGTCGAACCAGAATTTTTTATTGGAATTGTTGGACTTCATTGACGAAAAACGCGAAGAAGCTAATTTGAGAGCGGCCACATACAGACATGGAGTCACTAATTATTATAACGAAAAGGTCCGACCGAGAATTTTTGGTGTGGGAGACCTCGTTTTGAAACGAGTTTTCCCGGTCCCATCTCATATGAATCCCGCAAGGCCCATAGTCATCGAACATAAGCTTGGAGAAAGAACTTTCAAGCCAGCGACCGTCGATGGTGCGACACTCCTCCGCGCATGGAATAGCGAGAACTTGCGACATTATTATACTTAGTCTATTTCTTTCATGTATTAGTTGCATTTATTTCCAATATGCTTTTATTTTTAGTTCTTGGCATGTATAAGACAATTTAGTTTGCTTTCGTTAATAAAGGCTTGAAGCCATCTTTCCATGAATTACTAATGTTTCTGCATATGATGATCCCGCGACAAGCATATAAAGTTATATTATTCTGGCTGACGTACGAACAAGTGCAGACACTCAAAACCCCCAAGTCCCCGGAGTGCCGACTGGAGTACTCAAAGTCCCTGGAGCACGGACTCGAGTATAAATGACTCAAAATCTCTAAGTCCCCGGAGTGTGGACTGGAGTACTCTAAGTCCCCGGAGTGCGGACTTGAGTATAAACGATTCAAATCTCCAAGTCCCTGGAGTGTGGACTGGAGTACTCTAAGTCCCCGAAGCGCGGACTCGAGTATAAATGATTCAAAACTCCAAGTCCCGAGAGCGCGGGATGGAGTACTCTATGTCCCCACAGCGCGGACTCTAGTATAAACGATTCAAAACTCCAAGTCCCCAAAGCGCGGGCTGGAGTACTCTATGTCCCCGGAGTGCGGACTCGAGTATAAACGATTCAAAACTCCAAGTCCCCAGGGTGCGGGCTGGAGTACTCTAAGTCCCCGGAGTGCGGACTCGAGTATAAACGATTCAAAACTCCAAGTCCCCAGGGTGCGGGCTGGAGTACTCTAAGTCCCCGGAGTGCGGACTCAAGTATAAACGATTCAAAACTCCAAGTCCCCGGAGTGCTGACTGGAGTGCTCTAAGTCCCCAGAGTGCGGATTCGAATATAAGTAATTCAAATCCCTAAGTTCCATGAAGGTGAGCTAGGACACTAGTGACTTGAATTTATCAAGTCCCCGATGTGGGGACTGAAAAATTTTCTAAGTGCTTGAAGCACGAAAGGAAAAATGAACAACTCTCAAAGAATCTCTGAGCTATATGAAGGTGAACCGAGAAGTCCATGTTATTCGTAACAGCCTAGATTTAAATCACAATTGCACAAAAACTGAATGACGAGAGTCTTTTGAAAGACAGAAAAACTAAACTTTATTCAAAAATGAGTTCCTACTACAACTCCTCAGAAGCTCGGAGTCAAAAGTTTATTCACATAAACTATGAAAACGAAAATAATTACATAATCTAAATTAGCTCTTGTTGAACGAAAGCGAAATCTACTTCTTTGGCTTCTTCGACTTTTTACCCGATGACTCCTACCTGGTACGTTTACCCTTGACGATTTTCTTTGACAGGGGAGTGACAGCCGAAGAAGTATGAGGAACATCCATGGGTTTATACCCGCCAGGGGAATGATTTTCAACGGCTTGTTCAAAAGGTCTTCCAGGTCCACAGCTTGAGGTTCGACCTTGATCTTGATCGTCTTTTCCTTCTCTTTATCATGTTGCTCCTTCATGTTCAGTTCGGACGTATGCTCGAAGACGCCTGTAATCTCGACTTCATAACTCCCATTGATGGGGCAGGAAGTCTTAGATTTGTCCTCGTCAAGTGCTCCGATCACTTGGGCATCTGGACCAGGAGCCTCTCTTGCGTGAGTGCTTCGCTCGCTTTATCCCTCACCTCCTTGGCGACATCTCTCCTCGGAGTAGGCTCCAGACCAGAACGGCCTGCACAAAATCACGAAAAGCAAGTATTAGAATATGACATCTTCTAGTGGAAAACAAAAGCTCTTGGACTGTTAAAGAAAAAGAGTTGCTTACCAGATTCCGGCTGGCTCTCAGCTGTCAAGGGGGTATCACCCTCCGGAATAGGGGACAAAACATGAACATCAAGGCCGGGGTCCTCCGAGTCATAGCCAATGTGTTGTTCAAACGGATCGAGTATTGGCCGGCTGGTCGGCTAGTCGGCTAGGTAGCCACACGAGCTGGAGACTCAATCCTGGATGGACCGGCAATAACTTCCTTCCCTTTTGTTGAAGGGGACCCTTTGCAATAAATAGCTTTAGCCGCTGATAAGTCCGAAGGTTCATTTCCATTGAGGAATTCCTTTATCAAGGCCTCCTCATCAACCTCCTCGGTACCGTGTTCGGCCTTTTTGATTTCAATCAAAGTCTCCCACGCCTCGGCCAAAGATTTGAGATAGCCTTCGCCTAGAAAAGTTAAGTCCCACTGCATGAGAACGCGGGCATGGAAATGGGCAATAAGCGGGTCGAACATGGTTTTGATTTCTTCTCTACCCTCCTTCTTGGCCGCCTCAAGACGGGTGTCGATCTCCGCAGAGGCTATCTTTTTGCCCTCTTCGCGGGCTTCATTCTTCAGCGCCTCAACTTTAGAAAGCTCGCCTTCAAGTTTCTTCTTTAAGAGTCGAGTAGCAACGATCTCATCACAGTATCGTTGTGACTCTTCCTGGGCAGCAACCTTCTCCTCTTGTTCTTTGTGGAGTCACTCCTCAAGTTCTTTAACCCGGAGACAAATGCATCCCTCTCTTTTTGTACCGAATTCTTTTCCAAAGCCAAAGCCCCACAGCGTTGTGCTGCCTCGACGAGTTCCTTTTTGTGAGTCGATTCCAAATGAGTTACGGCTTCGGCGGTGTCCTTGGCGCTCTATTGGGTGGCTTCAAGTTCAGACTTGTAAGTCGCAATCTCTTCATCTTGTGTTTTAATGATATCTTTGTCGTGGATAGCCTCAAGCTTCAGGAAATCGATCTTATGTTGGCGCTTTATGGAGACTTCTGAAAGTTTTTCAGCCAAATGAACAAACGTGTCATGTTGAACATAGATGTCATTGGTGCAGGCGATGGCGTATGTTTAACATCTCCAGCTATATGGTGGATCGCCGGGAGGAACTTCAGACCATCAAAGCAGATTTTTGGAAATTTAGCTTTAAGGTCGATCAGTCTCTCTGATACTGATGGGTCTGTTGCGGGAACGGGAGGAGACGACTTTGAAAGTTCAACTCTCCTATGAGGATCCCGAGATTGCCGTGTGGAAGAGGAATCGGAGTGTTGGTCTCCAGGGACATCGGATTGTGAACCCTTATAGCCATGCTTATCTTTTCTTGGTTCCAAGTGAGAAGAGGGATGTTGGTGGTACTTGGGCTGATAATATATTTTCTTCCGAGATGACGAGTCCCGAGAATGATAATCCTTATCGCCATCACCGTCTCTGTCCTGACGTCTCCCGGAACCTGAGTCACATCCAGAGTGATGGAAAATAGATGACCCGCGGAGGCGATCAGTTCCGTGTACGTCCCATGTCACCTGCATAGAATTTAAATTATAACAAATTAGCAAAGAGAAGTGTGACGACGAAAATTTAAGTGCGAGACAAAGTGCATGTGTTTGTGTGTGTTCTAGTGTTTTTCCCCCCCGATGGACCAGTTGCTTTACTAATGGGAGTTTTTTCTCCCTGGTTTTAGGCAAGAGCACCTGCATCGCCTCTAATAGGCGAGTGAAGCTTAAGCGTCCGGATCATCAAAATCGTAATTGAGCAGATCATCAGGTATGGAGAGATTCGATAGGCCTTTTAAAGAACTTTCCAAATGCTGTGAAGAAGCCTTTTTCTCTGTCGGAATGAGAGTGACTTTAGAGGTTGCACCAACTTTTTCCCTCCGTATCTTGTACGTCAGTCTCTTTT
Organism: Allium cepa; assembly: GCA_030765085.1. Classification (NCBI taxonomy): domain Eukaryota; kingdom Viridiplantae; phylum Streptophyta; class Magnoliopsida; order Asparagales; family Amaryllidaceae; genus Allium; species Allium cepa. The sequence continues at coordinate 949,697,474 of CM060941.1, read as the reverse complement.
TCCTCTTCGAAGGGGAAGATGACGTATCTTGTACGTTAGTCTCTTTTTCCTACGTCAGTCTCATCTTGTGCTTTGGACGTTTCATTCCCTTTAATTTCCCCCTCTTCTAGTGCGTCAGGAGTGTTGACGTACTGATGACTCTGCTAATTTTTTCCCTTTTCCAGCGGTCGGCCTTTGTACAGTGACGACTTGAGCAAGGCTAATCCGACGGCCTTCGGCCAACAGCCCAAACCTTGTAAATGACTCATTTGAGATGAGAGTTTGAATGTCCCATTCTTCGGCAGAAAGAGCTCTAATAGCTTCAACGGCTTTGGAATATCTGCGGCCGTCAGGACGTGGATTGATACCTGAAAAGGTAGTAAAAAGAGTTAGAAAAGGCACTGCTCCGACTAATGAACATCGATATGGAGAAGAGACTTACTTCCTTCCACCCATCTCCTCGCGAAACTAGGAGCGCAACGCACGTAAAACCATTCCTGCTTGTACAGGGCGAACTTGCTGCAGGCCCCAATTAAGATTTGGCAATTGTGATGTGGCTCGAGAAACATGTAAGAGGGGCTATCTCTCCACTTCTTGATCATATATATATATATATATATATATATATATATATATATATATATATATATATATATATCTGACGTCGCCTGAGATTGGGGGCCTGGAGAGGACATTCATGAAGAGGATATATGTACCATAGATGAAGGCATGACCGTTCGGGTGCAGTTGCGACGGGGCAATGTCGATGTATTGCAACACGTCCCGTAGATATGTATTGAACGGCGGCACACTGCCAACCCAGCACATAAACTTATTACAAGCTGTGTATCCAGCTGGGGGCAGGTGCGGACGATCATGCCACGATGGAACTAGCACGTCGTCTAAGGGGATCCCATGGATGGAGCATATTCGACGGAGCGCACCTTCATTGATCTTTGAAGCCTGTGAATCGACAGGGTTGTCCAAGAGAATTGTTACCTCTAAAGCATCGGGAGCTAATTTATGTGCAGAGGAGGTAGATGGATTTGAAATATCTACGATTTATTGTCGGAAGGATGGTCCCGGACTATCTGAAATCGTGGTGGAGCTGGATTTTGCTAGACATCTCCGATAAATATTGAGTCTGGCAGTGAATCTGTATGAACAATGCTTGAAAAATAATCGATGTTAGACTTAACAACGTGAGTATTCCTCCCGCGTGGTGTGTGAACTGGTGCGATCATTCGTGTGTAAGCGCTGAAAAATTGAAAGTCACGGAGTTAATGATATAAAATTGAGCTTCGAGTCGTTGCTTTCGAAGACCATCATCGCTGACCGTCTCCAAATGCCTGCCATATGGTGTTTAAATTTTCGGACTCAAAAATTGGCGCTAAATGTTAGAAGAAATTATCCTTTTTTGTCGATTTAAGTTCAGGCTTGTGACGACTGAAACTAGAAAGTTATCAGTCCGGATCAGTTCGATATGCTAGTTTGTTGGGGTCCTTGTCTTTGTTTTGTTATATGATTAGGCAAGGTGAATAAGTGTTCGGCCTAAGTACTGTTCAGCTAAAACATGGTTCAGCATTCATGGTTGTTCGGCCTAAGTACTGTTCGGCTAAAATATGGTTCGGCATTCATGACTGTTCTAAATATTGGTCGGCCAAATATGGGTCGGCGTCCATACCGTTTGGCCTAAGTATTGTTCGGCCACCGTTCTGTTCGGCCTAAGTATTGTTCGGCCTAAATGTGGTTCGGCGTTCAAGTCATTCGGCGAGTCATGCCGGAAAATGTTGTTCGGCATTCTAGCTAACTCCTGCTCCTCCTCTATTTTTCCCTCCAACCTCGTTCGGCATGAGAGAACCGTACCGAAGCACAGAACATCTTCCAACAATTCCCTCGTGTGTTCACTTCTGGCCACTTCTCTCCTCCACATCCTCTAGCCCTACAAAATATCCTAATCGTAGTTCGATTCTTCCATCCACGCAACACCTATTGGCCACCTTTCTAATTTATGAACTTGAGCCTCGTATTAAGTCAAGGAAAGCATTTAAATAAAGGGGTCGATACCTAGTAAATGGATAGAAACTTGGCAGAAATCTAGAGTTAAAGGCGCGATTTTGATTAATCCCGAATGATTTGGGAAAAGGAATGATGTTAGAGGAAGGAAGAGTAGTTAAATTCTTGGAGTTTGTTAAAAGAAGAAGTTCGTGAGTACAAGATCGCAGAGGTAAAAGTGAAAAAGAGGGGAAGAAGGAGGATGCCAGGTTTTATAGGGAAGAAGGGAAGTCGAAGAGACTATGACCAGTAGAACCGGTCAAGACAATACCATTCGGCATCGGTTATATTGGTTCGTTCGGCATCCCGGGTGCTCGTCTTCAGTTAGGTTGTTCGGCATTCGCATGGCATTCAGCATACACCATCTCGCCTAGTATTTAAGAGAAAATGCTATTGAGGAAACTAAGCCACGGCTTGAAGCAAAGCACGATGGACTTGTGGTTCAAAGAACATCACGTTCGACCACATGATGCACTTTGGGGGCAAGTGTTACCTGAAGTTTTGACCTGGTAAATAGTCACTCGGCATTTGTATACTGGTCGGCATCCAAAGTGTTCGTCATCAGAGCTGCTTGGCATCCCGAAGTGATCGGCATCCAGAGTGGCTGGCATCCAGAATGTTCGGCATCCAGAGTGGTCGGCACTCATAGCTGTTCGGCATTCCGAAGCGGTCGGAATTCCAAAGTGCTCGACATCTAAAGTGTTCGGCACCCATAGCTGTTCGGCATCCCGAAGTGTTCGACATTCGAGGTTGTTCGGCATCCCAGAGTGGTCGGCATTCCAAAGTGGTCGGCATCCAGAATTGTTCGACGTTCCTCCAACCTCGACCAACTCCAATTATTGCTCTGCCTGCACTCTCCACTCAGCACATCAGACTTTGTTCGGCACTCATAAGCGTTCGGCATCTAGAGCTATTCGGCATTCGAGAGTATTCGGTAGAGAGAGAGTGTTCGACATTTAGGAACGATTGGTGTTAGAGAGTGTTCGGCATTCACCTACAGTTCGGCATCCAGTGTCGTTTGGCACAAATGGTTTGTTCAGCATTCGTCCAATCTCAATCAACTTCGGCTATTGCCTGCATGCACTCCCCATCCAGCACCTCGCTTCATTCGGCATGAAGGTGGTAATTTGGCATTTGGTCGTTCGGCATATTAGAGTCGGCACATAGAGCCTACTCCATTTGGGCCGAGGTATTTAGCTACCAGGCCCACCAGGGAAGTCCAACCCACCTTCGTCTATAAATAGAGAGGCGGGGGCACAGTGAAAGGGTGGAGTTTTTCAAGAACACTGGGGAAACTCTGCCACATTCAACACTCACTCAAAACTTAGTCTTTTAACTTTGCAATTGTATTCAAGTAATCAAAGACGGATTGTATCTGTAATCAGTTATCATGAAAAGGAATAAAGATTAACTTCAAAGTGGATGTAGGTAGTTACGCCGAACCACTATAAATTTGGTGTTCTTGTTCTTTGCATTCAAATTTACATATTGTATTTTGTTTTAATTTCCTATCTTCATTAATCTTTCTACACAATCTTTCTTAAGGGTGTTAGTGGCCAATTTTGGTGCTAACAACGTTCAAACCACTACTTTTCTTATTCCATTTTTGAGTTTCCCCTGATTTGATGAACCTAAGGGTATAATTTTCTTAAAATGGATTAAAGAATTATTACTTTACGCTCCTGACCCTTATGAGGATAATTATTCACCTTAGGATTTCATTTATTTACAGGTAAAATGGTTGGTGATCTTGCTGCCGTGTTTCTGGATTCTAAAAAATGGTGGTGGTGAAGAAGAAAAGTCAGAAGAGGAAGCCTGATGGAGAAGAGGAAGCCTGGTGGAGGTGAGGCCTCTGTCAAACCTCTTAAGAAACCTACTATGCCTTATCCCCCTCCCTCCACAGAAGCACTTCCTACCTCACCTCTTTGTCCCTCCAAGTCCTCTACACTTGCTACTTACCCCTGCCTAAGGAAGCCAATACTCACGTCCTTGAGAGATTAGGAAAGGTAGCTCTGGATAACTTATCCAGTTTTACTTCAAGTTCCCCATCTCCTTTAGCCCTTCCACTTCCTGAGCTCCCCTTCTCTGAGCTTGCTACTGAACTGAAGAGATCTTGGACTTATGCAAGTGTTTTCATTTCCTTCTTCATTTATCGGTGGTTTACTTAATTACTTCTCACCTGTTGTTGTTTTAAAATAGCTGGGAGCTTCAACAATTAAGGTGCAGAAGAGGAGGGAAGGTGATTGGTTGTAGCCCTTGCCCATGTTGCCAAAGTGAAGGTAAACCTTACTATAGCTGCTTCTGAGAAGACCAAAGTTGAGAAAAAATTTAAGATGTATCGAGTCAAAGCTGAAAGGGTGGTAAAAGCTGCAGAAGAGGCCTTGGAGTTGAAGGGTCATGAATTCGAGAAGAAGGAGAAGGTTTTGAAGAAACCCAAAGATGATCTCTAGCATATTACTTACTGCATGCTTTACAATCTATATGCCTTAGTTTAGCATCAATTCTCCATCGAAGTTGACCTTAGCTTCTTGAGGGACCCGAAAATGATCCAAGATGCTCTTGAATGCTACCGAGTCTAGTGGACTGAGGAACTAGCTGTGGAGAATACTTTTCCTTCCATCTTCCATGGCACTTCTGGACAGCCAAATGAGATGCGGTGCCGAAGGTAGGTGAGGTCACTTCAGCTTCTCAAGCTCATGTAATCACCTAACTTTTGTATACGATCTTAAACATCCTAACATGTAATAAAGATGAGTTCCTTACTTCATTATTCTGGCTAATTTCTTTAATTATATTTCGATTTTGTTTCTATAGTATGAATTTTTGTGTCATTTTCGTTCCTTTGTTTTTCGTTTATAGTCTTTTAAGGAAGTTATATTTACTAAACTTTTCAAGGAAAGCATGCATACACTCCAAATTCAAACCATAGATCATCTTAGTCTTAGTGCAGCAGTGATTAATAGGCATGAAAAAGAGTTAGAAGAGTCATTTACACGACTTAAAGAGGAAACCCAAGGGTTACTCTCCCTAATTTACCGGATAATTAAAGAAAAGGAAGCACTTAGTAATTTATGTTGCGTCGGTGGTAATATACTTTAGAGAGTAGCTCTTTCTCACCCGATGACACTTACTTGGAGTAGTTTAGGCATAGGCTTAAAATTTACATAAGGACTACGTGCGGCTTATTATTTTCATTTATTGTATATAGATTTGTTGGACATACCATATAACAATGTCTTTTATGAGATATGTTTTTATTTAGTCTTAAATTTGTGTATTTTGATTTCCTTCGAACTAAATATTAATTAATGCCAACTAGGTCGGTTCCCATGAGCCTTCATCCAAGTTTACTAGAGCCTTTGAATCCAATGTACCCTTGGTTCCCATAATTTATGACCCGGGTGACACAAGTGTGCTTGAATTTGAGGTCGTGGCCTCTAACACATACCAGCGAAAGGCTTGAAAAAGACATGAAGTAAGCCCTTTCAGAGCTTAAAGAAGCTAAAGATGTGTTGAATCTTCAATATCAATATAACGCCAAGTTTCATTTTAGGGTTTAGGCTGCCGATTTAAAGGTGAATGAACTATAGAAATCATTGAAAGATAGAGAGGTGCTCTATAGGATTGTTTACGAAGCAGAGATAAAGAATTTGAGAAAAACTATAGAGTATATGAATCTTTGAACAGTCGGTCATATTGTAGAGAAGGAAGGTGTCGAGGAAAAAGAGGAGGTAGATGGGCCTAATTTAGATGTGGCCCCTGCTCCCCCTTTGGGTATTGGTAGATGAATGGAAGAAGAAATTGGAAATACACTTTCAAGGTAAACTTAAGGAGAAGGAAGCTCACTACAAGGAACAGATGGGTGATCGAGGCTCAAGGTATTTTCTCATTCATAGAGGAAGGGGTGATGATAGATGCTCTTAAATATGTTAGTGGCTTCTCTAGGAACAAAGAAGGCAAGGGACGAACTGATTGACAATTTAGAGAGAACATGAAAAGATGTTGTATTCAAGATCTATAAGCTTGAAGATCTGCTGCGGGAAGCTCAGGCCGCCCTTTGTGTCATTGCATCCCCTGCCACGACGCTTGGGCAGGATGGGATTGCTGTCTTCGTGCGACGACCCAGAATTTTTAACAATGTAGAAGGGATAATTGAATTGATTTTAAACATTTAAAAGTTAATTTTAACATGAATTTGAGATATAAGTATTTACTTGAAAATTAAATCATTGAATTATATAGTTTAAATATTGTATTTAATAATTGAAATTGGGTAAATTGTTGAATCTAAAATTTCTAAGCCTGTTTAAAATAATTTGAAAGCTTATAAAATTTATAATGATGATACTGAAGATAATAGAATGGTTGAAATTTAATTTAAAGGTGATTTGTTCGGTTTTGAAAATATACTATCTACACCATCCCTATTTTATTTATATTTATGTACGCTTTTAAATAATACAAAAGGTATAAGTATGTATACATTTATAAGTATAAGATAAGTGGCATGACATGGTGAAGACAAGTGGCATAATATGGACCATACACCTATCTTAAGATGAAATAGAATTATGACACATATATCACTTTGGTATACATTTCTAGAACACCTTAAATGATTACTAAATAAGGTATGTGTCATGAAATAAGGCTTGCATAAAAAAATGAAGGACATGTGTCACAAGATTAAATAAAATAGTGGCACATAAGCCCATTAGGTGTCCATGTGTAGAAACATCTTAAGACACCTAAGTAGACATGTGTCAACATTATAAAGCTTGTGCAAAGAGAAATAGACAAGTGTCCAAAACAAAAATTACCAAACTAGCCTTGAAAATTTCTATATAAAGGGTGGAAATGTTCACTTATTTTTCTTTTTTTCAAAAAGCAAAAACAAAAGTAAGATAAAGTGAAAAAGCTTGGAGAAAGCTAAGGAAAAAGAGTCAAGTCAAATACACAAGTTTAAGGTGAGAAAAACTATTTAAATTTCTATTATTCATGTTATTCTTGAAGAGATGATAGTTGTAAGTAAAAGTGGCTCGGTTCTATCAAAAACGCAGTTTAGTAAATTGACCATAACTTTCTCAATTCTAAATGAAATTTCGATTTCTTGGATGTTCTGGAAAGCTTATTTCATGTGCTACAACTTTGATGTTTTGTGTTTTCTGTAATTTTGAAGTTAGCTATGTAAAAATTGAATTTTTCTACTGTAATCCCGAGAGGAAAACCAATATTAGCTCTGTGCTTAAGGATGAAACTAAATTGGCCATAACTTCTTCGATCCTCAACTGATTTCGATAAATTTGATGTTCCAGAAAGCATAGACTTTGTTCTAAAACTTTTAAGTTTGAGTTTTCCAAAATTCCGATGTTATCTTGGACAAAATTATAATTGTTTATCGCTGTCCCGAGATAAAATGACAGAAGTTGTGAAATTCAAATCTTAGAATTGTTTTATCCATAACTTTTACAATTCTTATCGAAATTCGATAATTTTTATTGTTCCGGAAAGCTTAGAAACTAAGCTACAACTTTTGCTTTATTCATTTTGCCTGATTTCGATGTTTTCTATGCTAAAATTGAAATTGTTGGTCGCTGTCCTACAAATGCATAAGTTCAGGCTAAGCTTAATGTTTTTAGTAAAATGGTCATAACTTTTGAACCGTTGATCCAAATTTGATGGTCTTGGTCACTCTGGAAAGCTAACGGAAAGGCCTATAATTCATTGGTATCACTTCTTAAAATTCGGCCATCTATATATATGAATTTGAGGTGCAAGCTCGGGTTAAATTTCTGCCCGAAATGAACATGTTTGTTCTAAGAAAATGCCTTACTTGTTAGATTTTTATCTTCGATTTGATAAGCAATTTGATGGGTTTCTTTTCATGGTGGTTGAGTATACTAAGTAGATTACTTTGAAGAAGTATTTTCACACAGAAGAATCAATCGAGGATGCGGTATAAGACCATAGAAAAGATGGGTATTAAATATAAGTAAACCATGTTGAATATAATTCAAATCTTGATAGATATAAAATACAAATGTAAATAAAAGCAAGAATTAAGTAATTTGGATATGCTTGTAACATAAGCTGAAATTGTACATACAAATGTAAGTTAAAAAAAAGAGTTTGTTAATGGAAACTAAGAAGTTAATTAAGATGAGTAGTTAATGATTGTGAACAATTATTATAATATAATCAATTAAAGGTTAATTAATTCTAGAGTAATTCATAATTTGGAATAATCAATGATTCATTAAGGTAATTAATCAATGTAGTTAATAGAATTTGCTAATAAAAGCAATCGAAGAAAAATTACTTAATATCTTAAATCAAAGGGGGTAATTATCGGTAATTACTTAATCGAGGATTAATTATTTGTTTAATTAGTGTAACAAAATTTATGGAGGGTTAGTAAATTTATGAGCATGATTAATTCAAGGATTTTAATCAATGTAAGTGATTATAAGTTAATGAATCTGAGAACTTAATCAAGGATAGATGTGATTATTGTGAAAAGGGAAGGTAAATTAATAACGTTGCAATCGAAGAGACCTGAGTCGGGTATTAGTTAATACCCGAAATCACTTCGATTCTTTACAAATTGATACGTGGAATCAATAGGGTATAATGGAATGATTTTAAGTGAATTGAACCATAAAATCTAAGTTGTGGCACTTAGAAATTGATGTGTGGAATAAGTGATATCTATAACAACTTATGAAGTGGAAATTGATATAATTTACCCGGGTTTATTTGGGTTGTAAACTTTTGCATTCCATGTTAGTTGGGTTTACTCATGCTGGTTTCCAGCCTGACCCGGGTGTCACTTTGGTGTAATGCTCAGGTCAGACCGAGTATTACATATTTTCAGGTAGGGACGTTCTGGATCTCAGGAGGCAAACTGGATGGCAGTAACGAGTAGAGTATTTCCGCTATATTTATATATTCGTTAATCTGAGACATGATACTTGTATTTATTCAGTGACTGTATAAGTGTGGAACTTTGATGTATATTAAATGTAATCAACAGATATAGTATTCTTTTGTAGAGATTTATTATTTATTATATTTTATCCGCTGCGAATGTGAGATGTTTGGTGTTTCTCTTCTTCTTCTTCTTCTATCTATTTCTTCTTTTTCATAACTATCTGGAATTTTCGGCTTCGAAAATTTCGGGTCGTTACATTTGGTATCAGAGCTGAAGGTTAAGCGAGAACCTTGGCTCTGGTGGGGATTACTCATTGAATAGAGTCCGTAGTACTCTAGAACGAGTTGAGTATATATGAGGGCGTACTTGTTATTTTCTCATGAAGATTTTAAATGTATATATAAAGCAATATTTCCTTCTAATGAATATTTAGGTGATTGGTTGTTATGTTATCGGAATTAAGTTAAGAAGTAATATAAAATACGACCAAATTGAAACTTATAACCAAAGTTGAAGAATAAACTTATATGACAAAATGGAATTTGAATTGTAGATTGTGAATGTAATTTATAAATTGAAATAAACTTCATAATAAATGAGATTATAATTTGAAATAGAATTCCAGAGAATATTTGGAAATAAAGTATGATGAAAATTCCAGAGTAATGTTTAAATATGAATTGGATGGATTGGGAATTTGGAATTTTTGGGTAAATTTAAAATTCCTTTGGATTTGGAAGTGGTTTCCAAAGGTTTTGGAAAAAATAATAATAGTATTATTTCAAAAATATTTTTTTATGTTGAGAGATATGAAATTAACAACATTTGGAAATGTTTTTAAAGAGATAAAAGCATTGAACTCTTCCGGTCACTGGAAAATAACGTCGGTGATGACTGCAGCATCATCGATGTTCATTTTCGAGTTTCTAGAAGAGAAATTGTTACCAAATTGTTTTAAATTGGAGTTATTTGTGAACTGGGTTTGGTTTTGAAATTCAAAAGGATAATTGAATTTGCCAAAGAATTTTGGGTATAGTTGAATTCTAAGGTAACATTGAAATCTTGAAAATTTGTTTAAACTCTGGAATCTTGATTTAAAATGTTTATGGAATAATATATTATCTAAATAAAATGTATAATTCCGAGTTAAAAGCAAAATGTGAATGTAATTGATTATAATAGAAATTGTAAGATAGAAATTGTAATTAAAGTTGTACAATTTTAAAGATCAAACGGAATTTGACTTGAAGTTGGAAGGAAATTGAGAATCAATTCAACTTGAATTGGGATTAAATCAATTTCAATGGAAATTGAAGATTATTCAATTTGGAATTGGGTCAATTTAAATGGGAGTGGAAATTTAAATTGAAATGTTGGGGCAGTGAACAGTTTTGACTCTGGATTGCTTTCAACATAAATTGTTTTAATATAAACTTATTTTTCCAAGTTATTAAATATATATAACCCTTCTTTCTTAAAGCCAAATTATTTTATACTTGTTTTACAATTATTTTTGGACCTATTTAACCATTTTTCAACTATTTTCTAAACTAGTTACTATTTTTTTTCAACTAAGTTACAAATTAATTATTATTTTACAACTATTTTGCAATTATCTAAGATTTCAATAACTACTTAGCTGTTTTCCAACTATTTTATAGATATTTTGTAAACTAATAATTATTTTTCAACAACTTCTCTATTTTTAAATTTTTTAAGCTGTTTTCTAAATATAAACTGCTCGGAGTTCAAACTGTTATTGATTAAATACCCAACTGGGATAAGAATTGAGGTAATAATCCAAATAGGGATTAAGGCAAATGTGAATAAGTGAATGAAATTTTAGGTGAATGAGAATAGAAAGGAAATTGATATTGGAAAGAGTAATCAAATTTGAATATTTGATTTTGGGTAAACAAAGTTATATCTTTGTTATATATTCTTCCCTTGTTGAATCTATTGTTGGAAGAAAAAGGATTTTGGAAGTGTTTGAAGTATAAAAGGAATTTTATACGAGTTTAAAGTGATCCAAAGTTTTAAAAATTATATATATCTGTATATATATAAAGGATCTTATGAGGATTTTGGAAAGGGTTTTGGAAACCTTTGTATTTGGAAAGGCTTTTGATTTTTGGGTAAAATCATTATATGGAATTTGGAAAGCCTATTTTGAGAATTATCAATTTTGGGATAATCGATTTTGTGTAAAGGAGCGTTGATAAAATTCATACTAGGTGTATGATTTGAAAGATACTATATGTGTATAGTATAAAGTGTTTTGATGATGGCTCTGGGGAAAAAGGCGCTCTCTTGGAATGAACTTCTCAGGAGTGCCACCGGGTGGTGCTGCCTTGATCCCCATGGGGGGGGGGGGGTTCTAAATTTAATCCTGTGAGGAGTCCGGACAAAACTAGTTCCTAAGGATTATGAGTTGAGTGTACCATGGTGTAAGTCGTGTGTGCCGCTGAGAGCCAACGGTCTGTGTTTGATTTTATATCGACAGACTACGACCTATGGTATAACATAGAGAAAGTCATATGTGCCGCTAAGAGCCAACAGTCTGTGTTTGATTTTATATCGGCAGACTGCGACCTATAGTATAACATAGCGAAAGTCGTGTGTGCCGCTGAGAGCCAACAGTCTGTGTTTGATTATATATCGGCAGACTGCGACCTATGTAGGAGTGGAGAGGTTTCATTTCGACAGCGAAAATCAGAGGCCGTTGAGAGCCTGCGGTTACATGGACTTTTGCTGTGACAGCAACGTAACCCTGGTTGTAACTGTGATCTGTTTCCATGGCGTAATCGAGAGGCCGCGGAGAGCCTGTAGTTGCATGGACTTTTGCTGCGCGGCAACGTAACCCTGGAATGTAACTGTGACCATGGATGGGGGTGATGATTTTCAGAGCATTGTCACCAAAGATATTTCCTCTATTTTCAAAAACCGTTTCCTATATTTTCAATGAAATTATTTTTCAAGTATTTTCACTGGTGTTGCAAACGGGTTTACCAAGTACTTATAGATTTTCAGTCCTACGCCTAATCAACATATGACTGAATTTCTGTGAGAACAAGGATGGACTGAATGAGACATCAAGTTATAAGAAATATTTTTATAAAAGCTATTTTAATAGTATGAGGTGGATTTAAAAGCATTTCTAAAATTTTAAAATAGAAGTGTTGAAATTTTGGAAAAATAAAAGGGAAACTCCAAACTGGAATTATAAAAATAACTTTAAACCTAGGAAAATTTAATGAAGTAATTTTCTTTGTAATAAAAGTTGGAAGTAAGCCAATAAATAATTATTTGATAAAGTATGTTAATAAAATTTAACTCAATTAAACAAATGGATTGTAAATTAATAATGGAGTTTGGAAATGAATTCGAATTTGTCAATAGAATTCGACTTGGATTTGATAATGAATTAAATAAGAAGAGATGTTGTAGAAATAAAATAGAGTTGGATTAGAAAAGTGATGGTTTGAATTACAAACAAAATTCAAACGTGATACGAATAATATTTAACGAAAGTTGCAAGTAAATTGAGAATGGCTTTGTATAAATAAAATAAATTCGCAAATGAATTAAGAAAGTGAAATATAAAATGAGTTAATGGAATTAAATAATAAATGGACGAAGTTTGATTGAAAAAAAAAACTAAATCAAGGTTGTGATTGAAATTGGATTATCAGACTGAACTTAAGTTCGGTGGCATATTGATTTGAAGTATAAATGAGTTAAGTATACGCTTGGATATTATTTTGATAAATTGTGGAGGTGAATTAAAATGAAATGGTGGGCTAACCGAGTTTAATGGAATTTTATTAAATGAGAATCAAATAGAAGTAAACTTAAGTTTGATGTTGGAATAAATTAAAGTAAAGTAACTTAAGTTTAAATTTAAAGAAGCTTGCCTTCAAATAAGGGTAAAAGCCATTAAATAAAAGCTCGGTTTAAATTAATTTGGGAATGGTTAATAGTACACAAGCATGGAATGTGTCGAGCTAAATAAAATGACTGTGAATAAATTAAAAAGGAATTGGATTAAATAAAACTTAGTTGGAATCAATTTTAATTGGTTATAAAACTTAAGTAATAATTTATTCACATGGATATTATCAAATTGCGTAGAAATGATTATCGTTTAATGTAAACGAGATTTAATTAAATTCTATGAATTAGTGGAAGCAAATATAATTGCTTTTTGAATCAATTGATATGAATAGGAGTTTGTTTTGCTTAAAAAATGAATTGAATGTAAGCAATTGCATTGTAAACCATTAAAATTGAATGTAATGGCATATAGATTTGGTTGGAAGCAATTGGATTAACTTTAAATTATATAAATCGCTTATGGTAAGCGTTTGGTGTTTGTTGCTTTTGAAATGCTTGTGTTTAGCCTTTAAAAGTAAGTGAAATGCTAATAGAATTTCTATATGTGGCACTTACATATTTAAATTGAGATAGTACATGTACTTGAAGACTGTTTTTTTCGACCGTGTGGGTCGATGTATACATATTTATATCTATTGTCAAATTGCAAAAGCTCCTCCGTACAAAGGAGATCCCGCTAAAATTTTCCGAAATTTTGGGAGTTAGAAAACTTTTGGAGATTTTTGAAAAATTTTCGTTAGCGACGAAACGATCACAAATTGGAAATTAAAATAAATTAGTAGATGAAACTAATATGAATCAGTTATAAATGGAAGTTAAAATCCAATATTCAAAATTGAAAATAAATTGAATTCGTATGAAAACGGAAAAAACTAATTTGCATAGAAGTAGATGTGAAAACTTCTGTTAAGAGTTGTATAAAATAATTTGAAAGGTTGCGATTGAATATTGTTGCTAAGTAAGATATGCAGGTATTAAAGGGAAAAGAAATTTGATTGCCCGACAAAAAGGTATGTACTTAAATTTCTGTATGAAATTGGATTGGGTTTTTGATATAGCCACTTGGCGTTTTGTTTTCTTTTGGAATTTGGAAGCCCGTAGAGGCCTTTTGTAGTTGTACCGATGTGACGACCCGAACTCGATGTCCGACAAACCACATCAAATTCGTATCGCCGGAGCTTGCAACGACATTAGATGATAAATAACACAGCGGAAAAAATAAAAGATGATATCACTGATACAACATGAATACAATATCCAAATACATCAATTTGATACAATGATAATCATCAACATCAGAGAATACAAAAATACAGCGGAACATGATACAAAATGATAAGTCTTCACAGAATCCAATACTGCAACTCTGATCCAAAAGCTCCAAAGACAAAGCTCCCAAAACTCCAAGCTCAATCTACCATAAAGGTTACACCAAGATAAGCAAGTCCGTCCGTGGACTCCAAAGACTCCAAAATGATCAAATAGAAAGCTGAAGGCTACCAAAACGATATCTACTACCTGACTCTCTGGAAAACCAAACTCTAGACTGCCCGTGTGGAAAATGGTGGGCACCTAGAGTTTAGAAACGGAACAATAAACTTCAGGTCAGTCATGGGACTGGTATGAGCAAACAAAAACATTTGTTCTTTAAAACAAACAAAAGATTTTAAGTTTTGAAATCCGCAATGCTTTTTGAAAATGAAACTACCATAAGGCCTCCCGGCACACACACAATGCAAACGCACACATGGGGGAGATTTCTCCTTATGATAGTCAAAGATGCTTACTACGCAAAAATTCTTTTTGATATTATTACTAGTGCATAGTGGAAAACCTTTCGAAAGTAGAATATAAATCCTAGCCAGCATAGGTACCATTATACTATGCCTACTATAGCTGCCATTTTAAATGGAAGGTTCTACAACTAAAACCGTACAAGGCTCGTATTGGGTTGAATGGATTTCCAACAAATGGTCAGGCTAAGGAACTTCCTATTGCCACATGGGAACGCCTCTGGCGGGACGCCCCGAGAACCACCCTGGCTCTCTGCTAAACAAGGCCGGCTACCCCCTTCCCGGGGAATAAAACCTGAGATATACCACCCCCGGTCCTTTGGGACCTTTAACCGAGGATCCTCTACACCAACAACATCACACAGTAATAATATAGTGTGTCCACATGAGTAAGTATCTGGGCTCCATACCATGATACTACCCTTTTTCCAGAAGGAATGGTCATACCCTAGGGGAGCTACCCCTGAAACCTTGCCGCATCTTTCCTGTTTCGACCATTACCGGTTTGTGAGGCTCGATGAGGTTTCGCCCACAAAGCTACGCTTTTTCACAAAGCCATGCTTTGATCACAAATGATCAACAAATGATCGTCAATCACACAGCAGCACTTAGCATGCCACACTACCAAATTGGGAGTATATCGCTGATAACTTCAACTACATAACCTCTGAGCTCGTACGTCTCGGAGAAGGGTGTTAAGCTAAGAGAATAAATTCTCCGCCACCAACAGATATGTATTTGAAAGGAATCGGCTTTAAATCTCAAAGTGTAGTGTCGGACACACGACCATACAAGTCTGTTCCGGGCTCGAACAGAACCGAAGGCACTTCCGAAGAAGCCCTTGCAAATCCGAGTATCCACAATCCCGATCGGACTTTCCATCACTTAAGGAATCTCTATACCGTAGCTACTCAGTGCAGAGACAATCGATAGGTCATCCTATCGTTCTCGCAAATACCCGGTCTTCACCACCGGTCTTCAATTACTATCCACAACGACGTATCATTATTCGGAATGGGTTATATGACACAAGGTCCTCTCCCGGCTAAACCGAATAACGAGCGCAATATTTTAAAAACATATGGATATGGATTTCAGTTAAGTCACAACTTAAATTCAAAACTATTTCAAATGGTTTACACAAATTACCATTTCAAATCTTTGAACAAAAAGATTTATTTCACAAAGTTTCACAAAGTTCCATTTACGGATTTCAAAACAATTTCCATTTCTAGTGGATTAATCCATTTAATCTTTAAATCAAAGATTTAACTTATGGCTTTCAAAAACCATTTCCAAAAGTTCATTAATAACTTGGAAAACTGTTTTTCAATTCAAATTTGAAATTCCTATACCAATTTGGAAATTCATTTCTTATATGAAAGCTTTAATCATTTGAAAACAAACAGTTTTCACTTTGGAAAAATTCGATTTCAATTATACAAGTTAAAGTTTCTCAAACTTGGGTTAAATTTAATTCTCAAAACAACACTTTCGAAATTGGTTTAAAAACCCATATAAACTTGTATGACCTTTTACTTCATAAATTCTCAAAATAGAATTTAATTTCAGATTTGAATTCAATTTTAAATTTAACTATTAAGTTTCAAAACTTTATTAAGTTATTCAAAATAACCTTTATTTTAGGAATTCTTTTCCAAAAGCTTTTCATTTTAAAACCCGACCCATTTTCAAAATCATTTAGATTTTAAAAAATTCAATTTTACAAACTATTTCAAAAATCTGTGACTTAACCAATTTCCACGTGCAATCCATATTTGTGTGTGTATAGTGTAGTCCAAGGGGTTTTACACAATAGTGCACACATCTATCATCATAGATATATCGATAAGCGGTATAACCCATAACGCTTATCTTCATTCACAGATTCATAGATAAAGTAAATTAGTCAATCACAAAGATTCACTATTACAATTCGATGTGGGTTTCGGATAACCAATTGGTATCCGACTCCCTGTCGCATCGGAATTCAAGTGTCGTTTATGGGTCAAAGGATTTGCATATTCATATAACAATATATTCATCACAAATAAAACATCTCATCACAAAGCATCACATAGCATCACAATCACATATCAAATATGTCAATCCACCATATAACATTCAATAACAATCAAACATCTACGATTAAGATGAACAAATGGGGTGGGTTTTTTTTTAAAAAATTTATCAACCACATAATTGCTTTCAGTAGTAATCTTTAATCAATGATAAATTATCATTAACTACAATTGATTAAGTTTTTAATCACCTTTATTAATTAAATCATCTCTAAATTAATTATCTAAATTAATTGACCCTTAACTAATTAAATATAAATTTCTTATTCCTTAATTAACTACTTTAATTAATATACCTTTAATTATTGATTAATTAATCATTAATCTTTAATTATCTTCCCCTAACTACTTTCACTAAGTAATCACTATTTTAATTTAATTATTCATTAATTACTTAATTGATTAACTTAAATTACAAATTAATGTACTTTAGTTAATAAATCCCCAATTATTAATTAATTTAATTATAACTAATTTTCCTTTACTTGATTTTCTTAAGTATAAATGAATTAATCTTAATTACTAATCATTATTTACTTGATTATCATTAACGATATTAATCAACTTATTTTCGATTTAAAGATTTAAAACGTATGACCTTTATTTCTAAATCATGTTTTCTTAAAACATTTTGATTTGAGAATTTTTGAAGTTGATAACTTTAACTTTGTTAAGAAACTTTAAAGTGATTTTATATAAAGACTTTAAACCAATTTAATTTACAAGTTTTTTTTTTTTTTTTTAACTTAAATCACTGTTCTCGTATGCTGCTTCGGGTCAAACCCATAGCTTACCCGAGCCATTCTTCGAGTCCCCTCTCTCTCTCTCCTGCTTCGAGTCACCCCGTGCTTGCCTTCGAGTTTCCCCAAAGTTTGACCCGAGCCCACTTCAAATCGCGTTCTTCTTCCCCCAAACACGAACCCACTGTCACGCTTTGCACGTACACGTGCACAAGCACGATTGCCATCGTGGATCGCCAAAGAACTCACCGGCACGTCACTGATGATCACGAGAATCGATTCGAACACCTAAATTCATGAAATCGTCAATGAATCAAAATTTAACAAATTCAAGGCCAATTGCTCGTTCCTGTACCCATGCGACCACCAGAATTTGGTTCGCCCCGCCACGACAGGCCATCGAAAGCTTCGTAATCCTCGCCGAAGCTGCTCCGTTCATCAGTGAACGTATCCCCCCAGGTCCGATCACTTAGATTGCCGTGACGATGCCAAAAGTTACTCGCGAATCAACAGCAAACCCAACGTGCCCAAAACCCTAAATTGACTTCGTCCCCAAAATTCACGCAATATAAATTTTTTCTAACATTTTTCCCTACTTCGCAAACCATTAAGCTATCTTCGAAACCAATTTTAACATCCAAGAATTGTTAAATCATCTGGAATTGACAAAAGAGCATTTTGTGTTCATCTCGAATTTGCACCTTAAACACGTGACTAAAAATCATCATACTTATTTTAAAAATCTTGTTTTTGTATGATTATTCAAGATATAAAGTTAAATCAACAAATTAAAATATTTGAATTTAACATATAGTTTCCTTTTCACTGTAAAATTGACATGCAGACCCATGGTTGCACTGTTCAGCTTCAACAAATCCCAAGTTTGTGATTTTAAATCTAAACAACCACAATTCGTTTAAGATCCTAAGATTTAAAATAGTTTGTATGAAGAAGTGTTAAATTCTCCTTATTTTTCTTGCTCTGTAACCAAAATACAGAGAGGAACAAGCTACATAACAGTTCCTAGTACACAGAAATTTTTACAGAACTACTTGTTTTTAAAACTAGACAACAAAACACAGAGTTTTCTTGAATCTAATACCCATATTTTTAAAATTTCAAGGGTATTATGTTTGCTCACCTTGGTTGATGATGGACAGAGAACAAGAATTGAAGAGCAGAGGACAAATTTGAGATTTTTTTTGAAAACTTTTTCTTTGAAACTGGAAGTGTTCCAGGTTATACTTGATTCTTTTTCTTAAATTTGGTTAACCTGCTACTAAAGGAGACACCTATATGTATACACAGACCTGCATGTCTTAAATCTGTATTACTATACACATGCAACCCAAATTTACTCAATCATTTAAGAACATCTCATATCATTCTTCAGAGATCAAGATATATAGGTTTTAGATAAGGGGAGTTTGCTCACCTGACTGTTAACAGAGGAGAACAATGGTTGTTTTCTGATGTTTTGCTTTTGAATTTGTTTTACTTTGGTTTTCTTTTTCTAGTATTTTTCTTTGCTTTCCTTTTGATTTCTTTTTTTTTCCTTGCTATACCCTGAGTTCCCTCTGCTTGATTCTTCCTGACTTTGAAATTATTAGCTTCTGATCTTGCTTTTGCACTGCTGTTTGATCTCAGACATGATTCTTGCTTTGATCTACACTGCTTCTTCTTTTTTTCTTTTCTTTTTTTTTTCTTTCTAATCTGCTTTAATTAATGGGTTTGAGTTTGCAGATGGTTTCTTTGAAGAGGAGAGATTTTCGAATTTAGTTTTAAGATGATTTCAGATTTTGGGAAACTTAATGGCCTGGCTATCATTATTTGCAAGTTCCCCAAAAATTTGATTTGAAGGAAACCAGATTCTTTTTGCCACTTGTACAAATTTTTCTTTGCATACTTTAGGTTTTAAAATTTAAATCTGACCTGGCCTTAAGCTTGGAGTTGTTTTCCAGGTTGAAAGCATGACACTGGTATTGTTCTTTGATGTGCAGGCTTGTGAAGTTGTGAAGGAGATTCAAGCCTAGTTATTTTTCTAACTTACCATGCTTTTGTATGTAATCAATTTTTCAAAGGAAAAGTGATATTGTCACTTGTGAATATAATTCAAACATTTCTTACACTAATATATACTTACATATGTATATATACAAATTTAGTTCACTATTTCTTATACACAACTAATTTATACATTTTATATTCATGCATTCCTTTTATTATCTATTTTTTTCTTTTTGTACAACCTTTAAAAAGTTAAGAGTGATTTAAATATTTTGATTACATATTTACAAAGGATTACTTTTATTTATATAGGTGAATTTTACTTAAAAATAATATTTTGAAAATGAGTGCATTTATTTATTTTATCTTTTTATTACAACTTCCAAATCTATTCAATATTCTAGAAACAACCATTTTACTAATTTAAAGCTTTTAATTCTATTTTATTTTTTTATACATTTTATTTTGAAAACCAATATTTGTTGATAAATTACTTATTCTTATATTCCAAATAAAATTGCTATTTATCTTTAAATCCATATTTTTTTATCCAAATTTTTATTTATAAAATTACTTATTCCTAAATTTAAACCAAACTCTACTTAAAATCTAAAATTTTTTAAATTCATTCAAGAAATTTCCTAATTAATACATGAATAAATTCACAATTTATTTTCAAAATTAAATTAATTGCCATATTAATCGTAGTTAATTTTCAGGAATGTTACAGATTCCCTCCCTTAAAGAAATTTCGTCCCCGAAATTTGCTAGGGAGACGAGAAAGAATAGACGATAGATAAAGAACGATTGATCAAATCGGATCGAAATATTTATTCTGCATTCGGTTTACCAAATCAGAATATCAACAAACATGAGAATCAACTCATTCAATTATGAAATAATTGGGTTATTAGATCTACGAAATATACAGGGGTATTGGTTAGTTCGAAGGGATAACTAACCATTCGTAGATTACATCGAAACCCAATGAAATAGACATAAATAGATTCTACTATGATTCAGATTCAAAATTTAACTTATTTATGATTTGCTAAGAAATAAAACTAGGTGTAGCTCCTATAACGAATCAAAACTCGAAAATTTAATCGTAAACGAGAAGGTTACCTTATAAAATTTCCTTTATCAGCCCTTTGAGGTTGAAGAATCACCCTTGACTGCATACCTCTTTGCTACTAGAGCTTTCTTCCTTACCGGACAGTCATTGATCCTATGTCCTGGCTTGCGGCAATGATAGCATCCCGTAGATTCCTGATCTGGGCTCATAAATGGCTCTCTCAATCCTGGCTTCCAAGGATTCTTGCATTTATCCGAGTAGTGACCTCTTTCCAAGCAGTTGAGACAAGTGACTTCTTTCAACTTTTTCTTTCGAGAATTCTTCTTTTCTTTATCTTTCCTTGATTTCTTTCCACCAAACTTCTTTTTCCTCCAATTCATATTGCTTGTATCTCCATCCTCCTCTGGAACTTCCTGTTTATCCAGAGTATCATATCTATAACCCATATCAATTAATTCAGAAAACGATTCCTTAACGTGAATAGTCATTCTCTCCTGATATTTCTCGCTCATTCCTCGAATAAACTTTTCATTCTTCTTTAATGCTGTATTCACCAATTCTGGACCAAATCGAGATAATTCATTGAATTTGTTCAAGTATTCCTCAAATGATAAGCTTCCTTGCTTCAAATCTATAAACTCTTGGTACATTCTAGAGATACCAGCAGACGGCATATATCGCTGCCCGAACACTTCCTTGAAACGACTCCAAGTAAATTCATCCGCCGGTTCATCTAATGTAATAGTTTCCCACCAAGCTAAAGCCTCTTCCTGGAGTTGCCAAGTAGCTATCAATCGCATCTGATCATCTTCCAATTTTAGTCCTTTAAAAATCCTTTCACACGATCGAATCCAGGCTTGTGCTTCGATAACGGTTTCTTTGCCAGTGAATGGCTTTCCACCAAGTCTAGAAAAACTTCGATATAAATCAGCTAGATTTGATTGAGATTGAATGGGAATATCTGTCGTTGGAGGGCCTTGACCAGTTGAAGTGGTACTTGCCTGTCCCCAATCTCGTCCTCTTCTTCCACTCATTCTCACTATCTGTAATAGTAAGAAACCGATTTAGGCATTCGGACGAAATATCTTAGAGAATAACAACAGATAAAGGGAATAGATTGAGAAATTTGGATTTTGGTTTCACTGGTTATACTCATTCTAGGGTATACTTCACCCTATCTCTAATGAGCCATCTAATGTGTTACACTCCGTAGCTAAAGTTCTTACTCAACCTTTAGCTCTGATACCAAACTGTGACGACCCGAACTCGATGTCCGACAAACCACATCAAATTCGTATCGCCGGAGCTTGCAACGACATTAGATGATAAATAACACAGCGGAAAAAATAAAAGATGATATCACTGATACAACATGAATACAATATCCAAATACATCAATTTGATACAATGATAATCATCAACATCAGAGAATACAAAAATACAGCGGAACATGATACAAAATGATAAGTCTTCACAGAATCCAATACTGCAACTCTGATCCAAAAGCTCCAAAGACAAAGCTCCCAAAACTCCAAGCTCAATCTACCATAAAGGTTACACCAAGATAAGCAAGTCCGTCCGTGGACTCCAAAGACTCCAAAATGATCAAATAGAAAGCTGAAGGCTACCAAAACGATATCTACTACCTGACTCTCTGGAAAACCAAACTCTAGACTGCCCGTGTGGAAAATGGTGGGCACCTAGAGTTTAGAAACGGAACAATAAACTTCAGGTCAGTCATGGGACTGGTATGAGCAAACAAAAACATTTGTTCTTTAAAACAAACAAAAGATTTTAAGTTTTGAAATCCGCAATGCTTTTTGAAAATGAAACTACCATAAGGCCTCCCGGCACACACACAATGCAAACGCACACATGGGGGAGATTTCTCCTTATGATAGTCAAAGATGCTTACTACGCAAAAATTCTTTTTGATATTATTACTAGTGCATAGTGGAAAACCTTTCGAAAGTAGAATATAAATCCTAGCCAGCATAGGTACCATTATACTATGCCTACTATAGCTGCCATTTTAAATGGCAGGTTCTACAACTAAAACCGTACAAGGCTCGTATTGGGTTGAATGGATTTCCAACAAATGGTCAGGCTAAGGAACTTTCTATTGCCACATGGGAACGCCTCTGGCGGGACGCCCCGAGAACCACCCTGGCTCTCTGCTAAACAAGGCCGGCTACCCCCTTCCCGGGGAATAAAACCTGAGATATACCACCCCCGGTCCTTTGGGACCTTTAACCGAGGATCCTCTACACCAACAACATCACACAGTAATAATATAGTGTGTCCACATGAGTAAGTATCTGGGCTCCATACCATGATACTACCCTTTTCCAGAAGGAATGGTCATACCCTAGGGGAGCTACCCCTGAAACCTTGCCGCATCTTTCCTGTTTCGACCATTACCGGTTTGTGAGGCTCGATGAGGTTTCGCCCACAAAGCTACGCTTTTTCACAAAGCCATGCTTTGATCACAAATGATCAACAAATGATCGTCAATCACACAGCAGCACTTAGCATGCCACACTACCAAATTGGGAGTATATCGCTGATAACTTCAACTACATAACCTCTGAGCTCGTACGTCTCGGAGAAGGGTGTTAAGCTAAGAGAATAAATTCTCCGCCACCAACAGATATGTATTTGAAAGGAATCGGCTTTAAATCTCAAAGTGTAGTGTCGGACACACGACCATACAAGTCTGTTCCGGGCTCGAACAGAACCGAAGGCACTTCCGAAGAAGCCCTTGCAAATCCGGGTATCCACAATCCCGATCGGACTTTTCATCACTTAAGGAATCTCTATACCGTAGCTACTCAGTGCAGAGACAATCGATAGGTCATCCTATCGTTCTCGCAAATACCCGGTCTTCACCACCGGTCTTCAATTACTATCCACAACGACGTATCATTATTCGGAATGGGTTATATGACACAAGGTCCTCTCCCGGCTAAACCGAATAACGAGCGCAATATTTTAAAAACATATGGATATGGATTTCAGTTAAGTCACAACTTAAATTCAAAACTATTTCAAATGGTTTACACAAATTACCATTTCAAATCTTTGAACAAAAAGATTTATTTCACAAAGTTTCACAAAGTTCCATTTACGGATTTCAAAACAATTTCCATTTCTAGTGGATTAATCCATTTAATCTTTAAATCAAAGATTTAACTTATGGCTTTCAAAAACCATTTCCAAAAGTTCATTAATAACTTGGAAAACTGTTTTTCAATTCAAATTTGAAATTCCTATACCAATTTGGAAATTCATTTCTTATATGAAAGCTTTAATCATTTGAAAACAAACAGTTTTCACTTTGGAAAAATTCGATTTCAATTATACAAGTTAAAGTTTCTCAAACTTGGGTTAAATTTAATTCTCAAAACAACACTTTCGAAATTGGTTTAAAAACCCATATAAACTTGTATGACCTTTTACTTCATAAATTCTCAAAATAGAATTTAATTTCAGATTTGAATTCAATTTTAAATTTAACTATTAAGTTTCAAAACTTTATTAAGTTATTCAAAATAACCTTTATTTTAGGATTTCTTTTCCAAAAGCTTTTCATTTTAAAACCCGACCCATTTTCAAAATCATTTAGATTTTAAAAAATTCAATTTTACAAACTATTTCAAAAATCTGTGACTTAACCAATTTCCACGTGCAATCCATATTTGTGTGTGTATAGTGTAGTCCAAGGGGTTTTACACAATAGTGCACACATCTATCATCATAGATATATCGATAAGCGGTATAACCCATAACGCTTATCTTCATTCACAGATTCATAGATAAAGTAAATTAGTCAATCACAAAGATTCACTATTACAATTCGATGTGGGTTTCGGATAACCAATTGGTATCCGACTCCCTGTCGCATCGGAATTCAAATGTCGTTTATGGGTCAAAGGATTTGCATATTCATATAACAATATATTCATCACAAATAAAACATCTCATCACAAAGCATCACATAGCATCACAATCACATATCAAATATGTCAATCCACCATATAACATTCAATAACAATCAAACATCTACGATTAAGATGCACAAATGGGGTGGTTTTTTTTTTAAAAATTTATCAACCACATAATTGCTTTCAGTAGTAATCTTTAATCAATGATAAATTATCATTAACTACAATTGATTAAGTTTTTAATCACCTTTATTAATTAAATCATCTCTAAATTAATTATCTAAATTAATTGACCCTTAACTAATTAAATATAAATTTCTTATTCCTTAATTAACTACTTTAATTAATATACCTTTAATTATTGATTAATTAATCATTAATCTTTAATTATCTTCCCCTAACTACTTTCACTAAGTAATCACTATTTTAATTTAATCATTCATTAATTACTTAATTGATTAACTTAAATTACAAATTAATGTACTTTAATTAATAAATCCCCAATTATTAATTAATTTAATTATAACTAATTTTCCTTTACTTGATTTTCTTAAGTATAAATGAATTAATCTTAATTACTAATCATTATTTACTTGATTATCATTAACGATATTAATCAACTTATTTTCGATTTAAAGATTTAAAACGTATGACCTTTATTTCTAAATCATGTTTTCTTAAAACATTTTGATTTGAGAATTTTTGAAGTTGATAACTTTAACTTTGTTAAGAAACTTTAAAGTGATTTTATATAAAGACTTTAAACCAATTTAATTTACAAGTTTTTTTTTTTTAAAACTTAAATCACTGTTCTCGTATGCTGCTTCGGGTCAAACCCATAGCTTACCCGAGCCATTCTTCGAGTCCCCTCTCTCTCTCTCCTGCTTCGAGTCACCCCGTGCTTGCCTTCGAGTTTCCCCAAAGTTTGACCCGACCCCACTTCAAATCGCGTTCTTCTTCCCCCAAACACGAACCCACTGTCACGCTTTGCACGTACACGTGCACAAGCACGATTGCCATCGTGGATCGCCAAAGAACTCACCGGCACGTCACTGATGATCACGAGAATCGATTCGAACACCTAAATTCATGAAATCGTCAATGAATCAAAATTTAACAAATTCAAGGCCAATTGCTCGTTCCTGTACCCATGCGACCACCAGAATTTGGTTCGCCCCGCCACGACAGGCCATCGAAAGCTTCGTAATCCTCGCCGAAGCTGCTCCGTTCATCAGTGAACGTATCCCCCCAGGTCCGATCACTTAGATTGCCGTGACGATGCCAAAAGTTACTCGCGAATCAACAGCAAACCCAACGTGCCCAAAACCCTAAATTGACTTCGTCCCCAAAATTCACGCAATATAAATTTTTTCTAACATTTTTCCCTACTTCGCAAACCATTAAGCTATCTTCGAAACCAATTTTAACATCCAAGAATTGTTAAATCATCTGGAATTGACAAAAGAGCATTTTGTGTTCATCTCGAATTTGCACCTTAAACACGTGACTAAAAATCATCATACTTATTTTAAAAATCTTGTTTTTGTATGATTATTCAAGATATAAAGTTAAATCAACAAATTAAAATATTTGAATTTAACATATAGTTTCCTTTTCACTGTAAAATTGACATGCAGACCCATGGTTGCACTGTTCAGCTTCAACAAATCCCAAGTTTGTGATTTTAAATCTAAACAACCACAATTCGTTTAAGATCCTAAGATTTAAAATAGTTTGTATGAAGAAGTGTTAAATTCTCCTTATTTTTCTTGCTCTGTAACCAAAATACAGAGAGGAACAAGCTACATAACAGTTCCTAGTACACAGAAATTTTTACAGAACTACTTGTTTTTAAAACTAGACAACAAAACACAGAGTTTTCTTGAATCTAATACCCATATTTTTAAAATTTCAAGGGTATTATGTTTGCTCACCTTGGTTGATGATGGACAGAGAACAAGAATTGAAGAGCAGAGGACAAATTTGAGATTTTTTTTGAAAACTTTTTCTTTGAAACTGGAAGTGTTCCAGGTTATACTTGATTCTTTTTCTTAAATTTGGTTAACCTGCTACTAAAGGAGACACCTATATGTATACACAGACCTGCATGTCTTAAATCTGTATTACTATACACATGCAACCCAAATTTACTCAATCATTTAAGAACATCTCATATCATTCTTCAGAGATCAAGATATATAGGTTTTAGATAAGGGGAGTTTGCTCACCTGACTGTTAACAGAGGAGAACAATGGTTGTTTTCTGATGTTTTGCTTTTGAATTTGTTTTACTTTGGTTTTCTTTTTCCAGTATTTTTCTTTGCTTTCCTTTTGATTTTTTTTTTTTCCTTGCTATACCCTGAGTTCCCTCTGCTTGATTCTTCCTGACTTTGAAATTATTAGCTTCTGATCTTGCTTTTGCACTGCTGTTTGATCTCAGACATGATTCTTGCTTTGATCTACACTGCTTCTTCTTTTTTTCTTTTCTTTTTTTTCTTTCTAATCTGCTTTAATTAATGGGTTTGAGTTTGCAGATGGTTTCTTTGAAGAGGAGAGATTTTCGAATTTAGTTTTAAGATGATTTCAGATTTTGGGAAACTTAATGGCCTGGCTATCATTATTTGCAAGTTCCCCAAAAATTTGATTTGA
Organism: Allium cepa; assembly: GCA_030765085.1. Lineage (NCBI taxonomy): Eukaryota > Viridiplantae > Streptophyta > Magnoliopsida > Asparagales > Amaryllidaceae > Allium > Allium cepa. The sequence continues at coordinate 949,670,327 of CM060941.1, read as the reverse complement.
AGGAAACCAGATTCTTTTTGCCACTTGTACAAATTTTTCTTTGCATACTTTAGGTTTTAAAATTTAAATCTGACCTGGCCTTAAGCTTGGAGTTGTTTTCCAGGTTGAAAGCATGACACTGGTATTGTTCTTTGATGTACAGGCTTGTGAAGTTGTGAAGGAGATTCAAGCCTAGTTATTTTTCTAACTTACCATGCTTTTGTATGTAATCAATTTTTCAAAGGAAAAGTGATATTGTCACTTGTGAATATAATTCAAACATTTCTTACACTAATATATACTTACATATGTATATATACAAATTTAGTTCACTATTTCTTATACACAATTAATTTATACATTTTATATTCATGCATTCCTTTTATTATTTATTTTTTTCTTTTTGTACAACCTTTAAAAAGTTAAGAGTGATTTAAATATTTTGATTACATATTTACAAAGGATTACTTTTATTTATATAGGTGAATTTTACTTAAAAATAATATTTTGAAAATGAGTGCATTTATTTATTTTATCTTTTTATTACAACTTCCAAATCTATTCAATATTCTAGAAACAACCATTTTACTAATTTAAAGCTTTTAATTCTATTTTATTTTTTTATACATTTTATTTTGAAAACCAATATTTGTTGATAAATTACTTATTCTTATATTCCAAATAAAATTGCTATTTATCTTTAAATCCATATTTTTTTTTATCCAAATTTTTATTTATAAAATTACTTATTCCTAAATTTAAACCAAACTCTACTTAAAATCTAAAAATTTTTAAATTCATTCAAGAAATTTCCTAATTAATACATGAATAAATTCACAATTTATTTTCAAAATTAAATTAATTGCCATATTAATCGTAGTTAATTTTCAGGAATGTTACAACCGAGCTAGCCGCGTAAAGGAGACGCTGGCAAAAATTATCGGAAATTTAGAGAGTTAGAAAAATTTTGAGAAAATTTTGATAATCCAAAATTTGATTTAAAATTGAAATTTAGACGATTGAGCAAAGGGGTGTTGTTTGAAACTATAGAAGGTTTTAGGAAATTAGTTAAGGTGATAGTGGGCTATTAATAAAAGATAGTTGGTAGAGTGTTGAATTGTGAATTTTGGAGAAAAGGTAAACATGTATTAGTCCATTCTTCCTAACTAGTAATTTCGGGGACGAAATTCTTTTAAGGGGGGAGGAATGCGACGATCCAGAATTTTTAACAATGTAGAATGGGATAATTGAATTGATTTTAAACATTTAAAAGTTAATTTTAACGTGAATTTGAGATATAAGTATTTACTTGAAAATTAAATCATTGAATTATATAGTTTAAATATTGTATTTAATAATTGAAATTGGGTAAATTGTTGAATCTAAAATTTCTAAGCCTCTTGAAAATAATTTGAAAGCTTATAAAATTTATAATGATGATACTGAAGATAATAGAATGGTTGAAATTTAATTTAAAGGTGATTTGTTCGGTTTTGAAAATATACTATCTACACCATCTCTATTTTATTTATATTTATGTACGCTTTTAAATAATACAAAAGGTATAAGTATGTATACATTTATAAGTATAAGATAAGTGGCATGACATGGTGAAGACAAGTGGCATAATATGGACCATACACCTATCTTAAGATGAAATAGAATTATGACACATATATCACTTTGGTGTACATTTCTAGAACACCTTAAATGATTACTAAATAAGGTATGTGTCATGAAATAAGGCTTGCATAAAAAAATGAAGGACATGTGTCACAAGATTAAATAAAATAGTGACACATAAGCCCATTAGGTGTCCATGTGTAGAAACATCTTAAGACGCCTAAGTAGACATGTGTCAACATTCTAAAGCTTGTGCAAAGAGAAATAGACAAGTGTCCAAATCTAAAATTACCAAACTAGCCTTGAAAATTTCTATATAAAGGGTGGAAATGTTCACTTATTTTTCCTCTTTTCAAAAAGCAAAAACAAAAGTAAGATAAAGTGAAAAAGCTTGGAGAAAGCTAAGGAAAAAGAGTCAAGTCAAATACACAAGTTTAAGGTGAGAAAAACTATTTAAATTTCTATTATTCATGTTATTCTTGAAGAGATGATAGTTGTAAGTAAAAGTGGCTCGGTTCTATCAAAAATGCATCTTAGTAAATTGACCATAACTTTCTCAATTATAAATGAAATTTCAATTTCTTGGATGTTCTTAAAAGATTATTTCATGTGGTACAACTTTGATGTTTTGTGTTTTCTGTAATTTGGATGTTAGCTATGTAAAAATTGAATTTTTCTACTATAATCCCGAGAGCAGAACCAATATTAGCTCTGTGCTTAAGGCTGAAACTAAATTGGCCATAACTTCTTCGATCGTCAGCTGATTTCGATAAATTTAGATGTTCCAGAAAGAATAGACTTTGTTCTAAAACTTTTAAGTTTTGAGTTTTCCAAAATTCCGATGTTATCTTGGACAAAATTATAATTGTTTATCGCTGTCCCGAGACAAAATGACAGAAGTTGTGAAATTCAAATCTTAGAATTGTTTTATCCATAACTTTTACAATTATTATCGGAATTCGGTAATTTTTAATGTTCCGGAAAGCCTAGAAACTAAGCAACAACTTTTGCTTTATTCATTCTACCTGATTTTGATGTTTTCTATGCTAAAATTGCAATTGTTGGTCGCTGTCCTGCAAATGCATAAGTTCATGCTAAGCTTAATGTTTTTAGTAAAATGGTCACAACTTTTGAAATGTTGATCCAAATTCGATGATCTTGGTCATTCTGGAAAGCGAACGGAAAGGCCTATAACTTTCATTTGTATCACTTTTTAAAATTCGGCCATCTATATATATGAATTTGAGGTGCAAGCTCGGGTTAAATTTCTGCCCGAAATGAACATGTTTGTTCTAAGAAAATGTCTTACTTGTTAGATTTTTATCTTCGATTTGATAAGCAATTTGATGGGTTTCTTTTCGTGGTGGTTGATTATACTAAGTGAATTACTTTAAAGAAGTATTTTCACATAGAAGAATCAATCGAGGATGCGGTATAAGACCATAGAAAAGATGGGTATTAAATATAAGTACACCATGTTGAATATAATTCAAATCTTGATAGTCAAAATATAAAATACAAATGTAAATAAAAGCAAGAATTAAGTAATTTGGATATGCTTGTAACATAAGCTGAAATTGTACATACAAATGTAAGTTAAAAAAAAAAGAGTTTGTTTATGGAAACTAAGAAGTTAGTTAAGATGAGTTGTTAATGATTGTGAACAATTAATATAATATAATCAATTAAAGGTTAATTAATTCTAGAGTAATTAATAATTTGGAATAATCAATGATTGATTAAGGTAATTAATCAATGTAGTTAATAGAATTTGCTAATAAAAGCAATCGAAGAAAAATTACTTAATATCTTAAATCAAAGGGGGTAATTATTGGTAATTACTTAATTGAGGATTAATTACTTGTTTAATTAGTGTAACAAAATTTATGGAGGGTTAGTAAATTTATGAGCATGATTAATTCAAGGATTTTAATCAATGTAAGTGATTATAAGTTAATGAATCTGAGAACTTAATCAAGGATAAGTGTGATTATTGTGAAAAGGGAAGGTAAATTAATAACATTGAATTCGATGAGACCGGAGTCGGGTATTAGTTAATACCCGAAATCACTTCGATTCTTTACAAATTGATACGTGGAATCAATAGGGTATATTGGAATGATTTTAAGTGAATTGAACCATAAAATCTAAGTTCTGGCACTTAGAAATTGATGTGTGGAATAAGTGATGTCTATAACAACTTATGAAGTGGAAATTAATATAAGTTACCCGGGTTTATTTGGGTTGTAAACTTTTGCATTCCATGTTAGTTGGGTTTACTCACGCTGGTTTCCAGCCTGACCCGGGTGTTACTTTGGTGTAATGCTCGGATCAGACCGAGTATTACATATTTTCAGGTAGGGACGTTCTGGAGCTCAGGAGGCAAACTGGATGGCAGTAACGAGTAGAGTATTTCCGCTATATTTATATATTCATTAATCTGAGACATGATACTTGTATTTATTCAATGACTGTATAAGTGTGGAACTTTGATGTATATTAAATGTAATCAACGGATATAGTATTCTTTTGTAGACATTTATTATTTATTATATTTTATCCGCTGCGAATGTGAGATGTTTGGTGTTTCTCTTCTTCTTCTTCTTCTATCTATTTCTTCTTTTTCATAACTATCTGGAATTTTCGGCTTTGAAAATTTTGGGTCGTTACACTTCGCAGAGAAACTTAGAATGGAGAAGGTTAAGAGAAATATGAGGCAGATCGCCTTACAGTAAGCTATGGACGTCTTTAGTTATCTCTGTCCTACGTTTAACTAAAGCTTCCTTTGTAATATAAAAGGGTTTAAGGTGACTATAGAGGATCCATTGGACCATTGGGACGGTGCCACTTACAATCCAAGAAAGACAATCCCGCCGCTAGCCAAGATTCCTAATGTATTTTTTATAGTTAGCAAATTTTTTTAGGATCCTATAACTTTGGAAACTTTTATAAATTTATATTGTAGAATACGTTTTGGTCATACAAATACTCATTAGGGTGTCATGTAATTAAATTCCTTTGTGGTGGACTATGAATTCCTTGCTTGATTTCACTTCCTTTTAATTTTATTTGTTTGGGATTGCTTGCTTTTTAGCCCACACATACCAATCGAGGCCCATAGATTCTTGACTTAGAAGGAAATCTCAAGTCTACTCCGATCCAAATTGCTGAACTGGAAGGATTATTGAAAGATGTTAAAATTGCATATAATGCTTTATACGAAGATAAAATCAAGGTATTGAATGGCAAAGTCGAAGAATCGTCCTATCATATCAGTAAGCAAACCAGCGTGGAAGATGATCCTATCACATTCTGGTCTTCTAATGTCATGTCGAAGCCAGTTGCTGCTCCTTTTCCATCATTGGATGCCAATCCTTATTTCATTTTCTAGTAGAGGAAGTTGGAACAAGATTTGAAGGATTATTACAAGGCCAAATTCCATGAACTAAAGAATTACCATAAAAAGGGTACAGTTCTGGCTCCTTGGTTAAGGAGCGATTTTGGTCTTTGTTGGGCGACCGTAGTTCTCGCTGGTGATTTCCCTAAAGGCGAGTTGGAGACGTAACGCGATTTATTTTTTCTAAGTGCCAAAGTTTTGGAACTCTACCTTTGATGTAATTATGCATGATAATAACTTTATCTTTACTTGTGATGTGTATGTAAATGCAAAGAATCATGTAGACATGGGTTGATTTTGGTAAATATGAGTAAATCTTGGTTTTTAGCATTTACCTGGCAAACTTTTTGTTGTTTATGGAATTGTACATGATTTGTATGTTGTTTTACATTCCATGCATCGTCCCTTCTTGCCATTTTTGATTAATTTCTTGCATGGTTCACATTTCCTGAAAGCCTATGGCATTCATATTTTTTGGAAGCTTCGCATGACTTGCCCCGCATGTTTGCGTGCTTAGTGCGGTCAACTTCACTATTCGGGGACGGATTGTATTTTAACTTTGAAGTCGGGTCATGTATTTACAACCTTTTCAATTCAACCACATGGTTTTTGCACTGGCTTATGAAGTATAATATCCTTACGTCTAGTGTTATTTTGCTAGAAAGCCGGGTTTTGTATAGTACAACACATTGTTATTAGCTAAATTAGAGAAACTAACACAAAGAGATTTTTATACTGGTTTGGACCGTCTAATATCCCAACGTCCAATTCATTGTATTACTACTTTTTCATAATAGTTACAATGTTTGTTACACAAGTAACACAGATTATACAAAATAAGGCCTAAGGTGCCCTAAGTTCCACACTGTAGGAAGTAGATTTTCATCAGGTTTCGATAGTCGGTATGCTCTATTAGCTAAGACTTCTGCTATAACCAAAAGGCCTTCCCAATTTGAGCCTACAGCTCCATCCGCTACATCTTTTGTGTTAGCCATTATCCTTTGTAGTACTAAATCTCCCTCGTAAAAGTCTCTTTTATTTAGTTTAGCATTGAAGTTTTTTGCAATCCTTTGGCGATATACGGCAGATATGATTGCAGACTCGGCTCTTTTTTCTTAAATAAGATCAAGGATAGCTTCTTTTAGCTTCCTGTTTTTCTCAATTATGTACGATATTCTTCCATGTAATGGGACTTCTATTTCAATGAGGAGCTTGGCTTCGTATCCATAGGTTAAAGAAAAGGGGGCATAGCCGGTTTAGGACCTATTTGAGGTCCTATAGGCCCATAGTACCAAAGAAAATTCCTCTGCCCATGTTATTTTCTCCTTCTGTGGTCTTTTATTAAGCGACTTCTTGATTGTTTTATTTGCTGCTTCGACCTGTCCGTTTTCTTATGGGTGCATTACGGAGGAATTTTTTTTAATTATGCCATTCTTTTCATAGAGCTCTATAACTTCACTAGTTTCAAACTGGCTCCGATCATCAGAAATTATTTTATGGAGGATCTTGAACCTAGTGATTATGTATCTTACCACAAAAGTGACTATCTTCTTTGCGGTGATCATAGCTAGGGATTCTGCCTTTTCCCATTTGTGAAGTAGTCTATTGCCATTATAGCATACTTTACCTCTCCATTTGATATAGGAAGTTGACCTATCAAAGTTATACATCATATGTCGAATGGCCACAGGCTAGCTAGTGGGATAAGCTCATGGGATGGTTGTCTTGGGATACATGCAAACCTTTGACATTTGTAACATCTTCATAAATTATTTTGCGTCTTAAAGTGCAGTATGCCAGTAGTAACCGTGCCGTAGTATCTTCTTTGCTAATGTAGCTCCTCCAATGTAACACCCCATGTTTTTAGTACCTTATTTGGGATATAATTAGCTAAATAAAATAAAATAATGTAATGTGATGAATAGAGGATTGAGATTTGTAGGGGTAGCCATACCACATAAATCAAAACAAGACAACATTAAATAAAATAGACAAAAGAGAACAAAAAAGGTTAGGAAATAGGCATGGGAAAAATAGGAACAAGGAAAATCCTTATACCCTAAACCCCTTAGCCGTGTATTATCTCATTCATACTCATTTGCAAAACTAAAACTTAGAGGACGACCATCATTTTAGAGAACTAGAGGAAGTAAAAGCTAATGAAGAAGATTAATCAAATAAAAAGATATTGAAATCTCAAATCCTTAATCTCAAGCCAAGGTGAATAATGAATACATCTCACTTTTCTATTTGTTTCCGGTTTTAAGTTAAATCCAAAGTGTTTTGCAGTATTATGCCATGATTTTGAAGGATTAAATGTTTATATATGCTTGTTGATGATTTATGCTTATTCATATAGATTTCATGATATGTTTTGAGAAATAAGAAGTTTATCAAAGGTCCGAAGCTTGAGTTGGCAAATGCTACCTTAACTTATATTAGAGACCCTTCTGATGTGGCTGTGGAGATGGCTTTAAGACATGACGAAATGCTTGCTTGTTTGGAGAAGAATAAGACTAAGGAGGGCCAGGTGCGGCAGAGCCAAAAGAGGAAGTTCTTCCACAAGAAAGGTGCTCAAAAAGGCAGGGTAGTGAAGAAGGGAAAGCCTGAGATTGTTTGCTTCAAGTGCGACAAGAAAGGGCATTTTGCTAACGAGTGCCGTACTGGAAAGGCGAAGGAAGTGATCGGGAAGAAGAACATTAGGTGCTTCAACTGCGATCAAATTGGTCACTATAAGAATCAGTGCAAGGCCCTGCTAAGGATGGAAAAGGCAAGGTGTATGCATTGGAGCTTGCTACTTCAAAGCCAATGGCTCAAGTGAAGGGGAAGGCAGTATTGGGAGGTATAATTCAGATTCATGGTATGTCTGCTAACTTTCTGTTTGATACTGGCGCATCGCATTATTTATATCTCGATGTTTGTAGATAAGCTTAACCTAGAACCCTCATATTTAGTTACTTCCTTAAGGGTTGCAAATCCAATAGGGGGGTTATGCGACACTTAGGATGAAGTGTGACCACTTAGAATTTGATTTGTTAGGTCATGTCTTTGTTTGTTGTTTGCATGTGTTTGACTTTGTTGGGTTCGGATTTATATTGGGTATGGATTGGTTAAGTGAGTATGATGCTCGGATATTTTTCCATGATAGGAAAATTGTGATAACCCGAATTTTGGAGTAACTGTTAATTGATAATTAACTAGGTTAATTTTTAGAAATGATGATGTATAAATTAAAAAAATAAAGTTGATAACAAATATTTATATATGGATAAATATATACTTGATAATCTCCTAATATAATTACTTGAAATTGACAAAATTTTCTTTTAAAATAAATATAATGATGTTTTATATATATAGATATAAGTAGATTTTAAATAGGAAAATTTTCTTTATTTTTAAAAAAAATTAAATATGGGTGTGTTTAAGTGTATACATATATATGTGTGTGTGTGTTGAATTTAATTGAATTTGAATTAGAAATTCAAAGAATAAACATCTTAAACAAATTGGATATAAAATATATGTGTGTAATATTTTATTAGTATATAGTTTGTCATTTTCTTTTAAAGATTTTATTTATACAACTTAAGGAAGGTAGTTAATAAATAGAAATTTATTATAAATGTCTTATGGAAAACATTTAAAAATATAAATAAAGTATATATATAATTAGCATATTTGTATAACTATATATAAGTCTGTAATTGGGGTTTCATATCATCTACTTTTTGAAATTATAAATAGACAAATATAAGAGAAGTTCAAATATTAAAACACTTAAGACATTTCTAAAATAAAACCAAATTGAAATCACTATAAAATATATATAAACATATATTACAAATGTAAGATATTTATATACATAACTTAACAAAATGTAAACCATAAGTCATAAAAAAAATACAAGTGTAAGATTTTAAGATACCATTCAACACATGTAAGTAATTTATGCCATGCATAAAACAAATGTCACCTAATTCTTTTGTTTTCAAAATTTAATAAATTCAAGTATATACACATGTCTACTTTCTCTTCTCTTCCTATTTGTAACGACCCGCAGTTCCGTACCCCTTAAGTCAACAATATTATCCAACACATGAACTCAAGGTGAACGGAAATACGAACCATTAGGGTTAAAGAAGAAAGAGATAGAAGAAGAGAAAACAAAACAACAACAGAATCATACCATCGCAGCCGAATAAAATATAATAGATAATAATAGATCTTTACACAAAGAGAACTATATCTGTCTTATACGTAAGTCATCAGAATATATCATCAGAGTTCAATAACATCAATAACATACAACTGGACAGTCATATAAACTTGTCCTCAAAACTCAATACACAGCGGAATAATAATCAAGTACGGAAGTATGTATCGTCATCCAGCTCGTCTTCTAAGCTTCATAGCATCATATCCTGTATTCTATAATACCCGGTCTGACTCGAGAATTATAGTTAAATAACACCCGAGTCAGTCTGGAATACCAGCGTGAGAAATCACACTCAAATTGATTATTTAAGTTTCAAAATCCTTTGAAAACAAAATCATCTTGTACGACCACGTCACAAATAAACATGTCGTGTTTTTACCTTACGATAGCTAAAACATTCCTTATCAAAATCCTCTGATATTGTAATAGGGTCTACTTACAAATACTTATTAAAATAGCTGAAATTGTTACATTTATTAAATTCCAACTATTAGCCACAGTCGTGGGTAATACAAACAAAACCGTAAAAGGCACGTAGGGAGAATGGATTTCCAACTAATGACTAAGCACTGGGATACCATCTATCACAGTACGTGGCCTAGATCACCGTAACGAGGATTACTCCCAATCCCCTACAACACAAGACCGGGACTACCCTTTACTAGATAATCCCGAGTAAGATCACCCCACGGTTGGGATCGGCAACCGCACCACTAAGCCGAATAAAAAGGGACATCTAGACAGGGATGACCTCACCCTAATGGGTGCTACCCACATAGCCTTAACCCTTGATTTTCAGTCATTCCTGGTTGATGAGGCTTGAGGCTAAGCATTACCTTTTTAGAACATATCACTTAGAATGCTCATCGTCCTCTTGACGATGTTCTGAAAGCATTCATCCATACAAGTCCGTCCCGGGTTCGAACGGAACCGAAGGCACTACTCCTACTACATCTATTTTGGAATCACCTTAGGATTAGAAGCGATTAGCCCTTGCACTTCACTACTCCACCTTCGAATCCAAACTCGTCTTCCTCGTGAAAACGTATGTAACGATCTCGGATTTTTATTAAGTTTAAATTGATAATTAATTTAATTTTTGAGTAAAAATTGTGAAATTAATTTGGATATTTGAAATATATAAATATATAAGATAAATTATAAAATATGAAGTAGGAACATAGAAATAAATTAGATAAGTTCAAACAACATGTTAATAAACTTTGTAAAATATAAAGTGAATACAAAGACAAAAGTAAAGATAAAAATATGAAACAAGAAAACAAAAATAAATATATCTATAGGCTTGTATAAGAGGATAGTAAAAATATATACAACTAAGTATATGACTAAAGCAAACGAAAATAAGTATGAACACATACATAAAAATAAAATAAAAATCTATGTACTTACCCCTATCATCTCAGCCGTGACAAGCAAGTAAAGGCAAGTAAAATAAATATGCAAGGCTAGAACAAACAAAAGAAAAGAAAGGACTTAAGCAATTAATGCCATATCCCTTAGTACACAACACATTTTCTATCAGCCACCGAAGTAAGGTTTTCAGCCTCCATATTCAAGAAAAATCTCTGAACTTATTGTACAAAATAATATCACACTGTACAAATAAAATAATACCAACTTGTAAGCTTCTTTTATTTATATTAACATTTCTCATCTCAGTTTCGTCCACCAGAAGTTTAGAAAAAATAAAAAAAATGAAGTGAATATCATTTTAAATTTAGCAAAACTTCAATTAAGACAACAACAATCTACCCAAATTCAAGCCAGAGAATCAAAAGAAGAGTTTCAGCAAGCAAAGCTTAAGCCTATTTCAAATAATGGGAACTCTGTTCATTTCGGAATCACTGTGAGTAAACAACTTAAGAAGAAGTTTAAGTATATTTATTTGTTGCCTGTTAATCTGAGATTTGAATTGCTTTATTGTATATACATAAACAAATATCCTCTGCCTGTATATGTTTACATTCCTGTTTCTTGCTTCAGAGCATAAGGCTTGATCAAGATTCAAATGTGAAATCACTTGATCATTGTTAGACTTTGATTTCCAAACAAAACATGTATGTTTAAGTATGAACTATAATTTAAAAATAGTATCAAGAAACAAAAGAACATACAGTATGAACAAAATCGATTTTACTATAAAAATTTAACCTTTAACATAAATTCGACCATAGTGATTCGAAGATTTAATTATATAATCTGAACCCTTATTTAAAAATAGGATTTTTAAGAATAGTTAGGTGATTTTTAGCATCATGGTTTATGAACGGTTCGAAGAAGAACGAAAAATGAGTTTCGATCAAATTTCAGCGGTTTGAGGCACTAGAGGGGTCGGGGTTCCACGTGGAGGTGGAGGAGTCTACGGCGCTGTTGGGAAAAATGGTTGGAGGTGTACTCGATCATCGAGGTGACGGCGGCGAGGGGTTTAAGTTTGTAAACCTAATTTTTAGAATGGACAGGAAATCGATCGAAGCGGTTTCTCTCATGCATCGAGTTGCATGCGATTGTGGGTGATGGAAGTTTGGCCAGTAACGAGGTCGTGGCCGGAGTTGCACGAATTCTAGTGGTCGAGGGGGCGAGATTGAAGCGTTGACAGGTTTTGGGTTGTTTGCTGTTTCGAGTTTCCAGGTTTCAATCTCGAGCTCGAATTCGATTTCGACGTGACGGTGAAGTTCGGGCGATCGGGGAGTGGAGCAACGGTGATCGTTGACTTTTTCGACGATGCCGTGTCAACTGGACTTGATAGGCGACGATGTGCACGTACACCGTGCACTAATTTTTTGGGTGATCTGGAAATTGTGCGGTTGGAAGCATTGGTGGAATGCGTATTTATCTCGAGTTTTACCCGAAGTAATGAGTTGTTTGGCTCGTTTTCAGTTAGGGTTGAACCCGAAGTAAAAGAAGGCTGCCATGGGTGGTTTTATTTTGCTACAGGTTTTAATAAACCTGACAGTAAAATTTGATTTTAAAGCAAATTTAAATATAATAAATTGTGAGGTAGATTTAAAAATAAGTTAGAATCTAGACGAAGTTATATTTAAGATGACTTTTAAATCTTAAAGTTTGAAAATATTTAAAAATAAGGGTTTCAAGTTTTAAAACAAACCCGACAGCTTTCTAAATTTCAAAATTTAATTCAAAATCTGAAACAAGAATTTAAACCGGGTTTAAATTCAAAAGTTAAGTTTAGTTTCGAATAAAATTTTGAATCTTAAGCTTTCAAAATAAATTAGGATTGTAAATCAAGATTTTAAAATCAAGATTTTAAAACAAAGTTTAAAATCAAAGTTTAAATCAAAAATTAAAATATGGATTCAAGTCTCTTTGAATCCAAAACTGATAATTTAAATTTGTTTTAAATCTGAATGTGTTTTAAACATGTTTAAATTAAATAGCTTTTAAAAGTATATTTGTTTTCAAACAAACGTTTAACTTGATTTTGATAAAATTCTTTTATAAATGTTTCCTTAATTTTGAGTGAAAAGTTAAATAAATTGTTTTTAACTTGAATTTGCAAGATAAAATGTAATGTATTTAAAAGCTTAAATTTTAAATAAAAATTAAAGTAATTTAGTTAGAACTTTTCTTATATAGGTTTATAAGTGGATATTTAAGTTTGGTAAATGTTTAAATATATAATCATTTTGAATCTTAAATTCAAAATGGAATTTGAATTTAAATTTAAAGTGTAATGTTTAAAAATACACTTAAATGTTAATGAAATTATTAATAGAGAAATCAATTATCTTAGAGATAATTAAGGTAATAAAATAATTTAAGTAATAAGGTAATTAAAGATTGATTTATTTAATTTATAAATAAATAAATAATTTAGATTAATTTATAATTAGAAATGATTAATAATGAATTAATCTAAGATAATTTCTTAAGAAAGTAATTAAAGAAATGTTATTAGTTAATGAAAATAATTAACTAGGGATTATTACGTAATTTAATTAATGTGATTAATTTTGATAATTAATTAGATTAATTAATTAAGGTAATCAATTTTAAATTGTTAATTACTTAATGAAAGTACTTAAGGGGTTAATTACTAATTGTAATTAAATTTGGATATTTTGATTAATTTAATGATAAAGATTAATTGGTAATTAATGATTTATTGGTATGAGATGATTACTTTATGGTAAGCAATTAAAGGTTTAATTTCTTGAAATAATTAATTAAGGGGTTAATTAATTATGTAATTGGTTTAGAGGCTAATTTAATTAATGTGATTAATTAAGAATAATTTATTAATTAAGAGTAATTAATTAAGGTGATTAATTAATTAATTTATATCAAATGAATTGTAATTAATATATCAGAATTGGATAATTAGTTCATAAGTGATTAATTTAATTGGAAATTAAATTGAATTAATTAGGATTTAACAATTAATTAACCCTGCTTATAAATGATTATTGAATGCTTGACCCTACTTATGAATAATTGTATTTATGAGATGCCTTGAATTGATTGTCCTATCTGATCTGTGATATTTTGTTCTGTGGATTGAGCTGTGTATAATTTATTCATTTGTTTGTGATACATTTATTATCTGTGAATCTGTAGATGAACGATAAGCGTTATAGTTTATACCGCTTATCAACTATATTTCTATGTTTTGATCTATGATGATTGATTATGTTGCACTATTGTGTTAAAAACCCTGGACCACACTTATACACACACAAATATGGGTTTCACGAGGAAATCTATTAAGTCACAGATATTTAAATTTGATTCAAAATAATTTAAAAGTTGAATATTTAAATCCAAATGGTTTTGGAAATGGATTGGGTTTAAAGTGAAAAGCTTGTGAAATGGAATTTCAAAGACAAAATTTATTTTTGAATAACTTAATTACACCTTGAAGTTTAAATAATCTGATTTAAACTTAAATTCAAGATTTGAAATTGAATTCTATAATTGGAAACTAGGGATTAAAGTTGCTATACAAGTTATATAAGGTTAATCTGTCACGACCCATCTTCCACTAACCAGAAAGACATATCATGAATTAAGAAAGAAAGAGATAGAAAGAGAAAGAAAGAAAGAAAGAAGAAACAACAACAGAATCTCAACAGCGGAACGAATAAATTATATTAATAACAAAGGTATTACACAGATATACAACAACAATCGGAATTACACTGATTATACATCTCATACTAGACAGTTATAAACACCTGTCTAGTTATTACAACACAGTACAAAACAACTCAAACAAACGACTCAAAGATACGAACACAGCGGTATACTAGATAACTACAATGCAGAAGCCTCCTGCTCCATTGTTCCTCCACAATTCGTCAAAGCTAACCTGAATCCCTTGGTTACTCGTAAAAATTTGAGTACCCAAGAGTATATGAAAAATAGAAATAAACTCCAGGTCAAACATGGGTCTGGTGCGAGTAACAGGTTAAAGTTGCTTAACTTTCAAAAAGACCTTTTGAAAAGAAAGGTATCACGTAAGACTTCCCACACATAAACATGGAAAAGTTTTTACCTTACGCTAACCAAAACATTTGATAGGAAATCCGATGATATTATAATAGGTCTATGGTTTTCAAGTCAATAAGAAATAGCCGAAATTGTTACATCTATTAAATTCCAGCTACTAGCCACAAAAGTGGGTAATACAATCAAAACCGTTCGCACTTATTGGATTTTGGATTCCATACAATGGTAGGACTACTGGGGTATCGCCGTCACAGTACGTGGCCTAGATCACCGTACCAAGGAGTACGCCCGTTCCCCTGCAACACAAGACCGGAACCATCCCTTACTGGACAGTCTCCAACAAGACAACCCCGGTAGTTGTCGCGATCAACCGCCCCACACAGTCGAATAAAAAGGGACTTCTAGACAGGGGAAAATCTTGTCCTACTTGGGCATGACCCACTTAGCCTTGCTGCACCTCCCCTGTTTTAGCCATTCCCGGTTGTTGAGGCTTAAGGCCACGAATACCTTTAGAAAACACATCTCTTAGAATGCTCATCATCCACTTGACGATGTTCTGAAAGCATTCAATCCATAAAGTTCATTCCGGGTTCGAACGAAACCGAAGGCATTATCTCGTTATACTCATTTTGGAATCACCCTTAGAGTTAACGACGATAACCTTTGCACTCTGAATCTTCACCGTCACTTGAGATTCACGACCTATTGTTAATTTGGATCGATGTGATTTTCGTATATCCAAATATGGAAACCCGATCCCGGTCTCATCGAAATCTAAAATGTGTCTTTTAGGTCCAAGTTGTTTTAAGTTTAAAACAATTCAATTTGAACTATCTATATACACACAGATAGATAATTCACATCATCACAATAGATAATCATCACCACAGATAATCCTTATTATCATTATCAGAAGATAATCCAAATCATCATCACAATGCAACCAATGCATCCATATCATACATCGTTACTAATCTCATATCTGAGATTCAAACCATCCAAGGAAATGTATATCATCCATATATAAACAAGGATTAATAATCACACCGTATATAATTAATTTAAAATGAATTAAATTAATTACATCATCTCTAATTAATTTAAAGTAAAAAATTAATTATCTCAATCTTTAGATCCAGCTATTATAACCATTGATTACAAACTAATCAACTAATTAATTAACCACTAATTAATTCCCTTTGATTAATCATTCTTTAAATACATTCAAGTAATTAATCTCACAAATTAATTATCCTTAATCAAATATAGTAACTAACCTTAATTACTTCATTAATTATAATTAATTACATTAATGCTTAATTAATTATATCAATTAATTATTTTAATCACTTATCATTGATTAATTAATCTCAATTAATTAATCTTAATCACATCATTAATTATATTAATTAATGACTCCTAATTACATTTAAATTAATTAACTTCATCAAGTAATTAACCCTAAATTATTAATCACCTTTGATTAATTAACTTCAGTAATTAATTATTCTTAATTACTGCATTGAGTAAATTGATTACCCTTAAATTAATTATATTTAAATAATTAACTAATTAATTATTAATCATCCTTGATCACATTTATTAGTAATTAATTACCCTTAATTAATTACATTCTTAATTATTTTCCAAATGACTTAATCAATCAATGCTTAAATTAATTTCGCAAAGTAATTAATTATTAATTACTTCTCAAGGTAATTATCTTCCATAATAATTTACACAAGCAATTAACCCCAAACTCTACCATACTTTAAATAAATTACATTCAGTAATTACTCATCTTAATTACTTCTCTAAGTAATTGTCCTTCATTAATTATTATCAACCCATTAAATGATTATTATAAATTAATTAAGCTTAATTAATTGATTTAAACTAATCAAATTAATTTATTAATTATGATAAGTAATTGATAACTTTAATTATCTTCACAAAATAATCATACTTAACCAAATTCCATAATGATCATCAAATTTAATTAATCTAATTAATTATCAAAATTAATTACATTAATTAATTAATAAATAAACCCCAAGTTAATGATCCTCATTAACTTATCATCAATTTCCTTAATTACCTTTCTTAAGTAATTAACTTAAATTAATCATTATTAATTCACAAATTTATTAATCTTTAATGATTATTTAATTAATCACTATTTATTTCATTAATTAAGTTTTTAACTTAATTAATCTTAATCTTTGGATAAATTAATTTTAATCATTAATTAAAATCATAACTAAATAAATTAATGATCTTATTTCCAAATTAATTAATCTTAATTAATTAACCTTAGCCTTAATTAATTAATTTCAAAATCCTTATTTAATTAAATAAATAAATTATCCATCTAATTACCTTATTGATTTAATAAACCAAAATCATTAAATCTTTGATTTATTTTAAGTAAAACATTTCTTATTAATAATTTCATTATCATTTACAAAGCAATATTCAAAACAACTTACTTTGAAATTTGTTTCCAGATTTCATTTTAAATTTTAAATTTAAAATGAAAACCACATTTAACCTTTAACAAAGTTTTAAAAACATTTTTTAAAACCTTTTTAAAACTTCTACTAAATAATTCCTTATATTATAAGGAAGTTTAAAGGAAATTTAAACCCATATTAATTTTAAGATACAAATCATATTTAAAATATGTTACAACATCAAAAGTTGTTTAAACATTTAAAATATTTAAAACTTCCTCTATTTTCAAACATGAATTCAAATTGGATCTTGGTTTCAGATTTAAACTTATGTTTAAATCTTCTACTTTAAATTTAAAGCTTTATCTTTAATTTCAGATATTTAAACTCTTTTATAGTTGTTAAAACATTTTAATTTAAAAAGTTTAAATTAAAATTTAAAAATTGGAATTCAAAATCAGATTGAAAACCGTACTTTAAATTTAGTTTTAAATCCTTGTTTAAAACCTGCATTCAAATTTTAAAACAAATTGAATTAGGAAAAATATATAGGTTCCTCTGAAACCTGTAACTTTAAAAATACCCAAGTCCTCTGTATTTGACTTCGTGTATAACCCTGAACAACTTCGAGTAACAACTCGAATTACTCGAGTATGACCCGAGTGCAAATCTTCTACAAAACCCAAACAAATCCCTGACACCATCCTCACCGTGCATATGCATGGTGGTCTTGGCCACCTCCGGCCACCACCCAGATAACAAACAAGTCGTCGATCAACACAGAAACCAATTCCGATCGTCCAAAACCCATCATCTACTCGAAAATAATTTCGAGTACCCAAACCCAAAAACCTGGCAAAACTGGAACAGGAATCATCAACGAGCCCCCAAACCTGGATAACCTTCATTCTCCCTCCTCTGGCCATCGGAGGCTTTACAACGCCGTTAAACCCTTCTTCAACACCCTGGCAACCATCCTCCTAAAAATAGTTGCACTCGATCCACTGTAGCCTTCATGCCGATCAAATCATTACATTGCCTAAAAACTAGGTTTAGGAATCAAATCCTACAATCACCATCACCCCGGTGAACTTCCACCACAACCACTAGTTTTCCTCCATTTACCCACCTCTTGTCCATCACTGCAAGGAATCCCGATCCCCCAAATTACATAATTCATCAGAAATCACTAACTTCTCGTTTTCTGGTTTAACCAAAAATATATCCAAACCTCTTCACTAAAAACAGTGATTTCTGTTTCAAAAATCTAATTTTTGTTTAAGCATTTGAGTTATATTACTGAATACAAGAATTATGACACTTGAAATTTTACTTATTTAAAGTTGCTCAGATTTTTGATTTTTTTCCAGAGGCAATACTAATGGTTTGAACTTAAACAAATTTTTAAACTAAATTTTTTAATAAGTTAAATATACATTGTTCAAGATTTATGTATTATTAGTGATTGATTCAAAAGTACTCAAGTTTTACTAAAAATATGGATCTAGAGCTTAGAAAGACTGCAATATCATAAAACTGTATCCATGCTCAAATCAAACTTTACATACAGAAGATACACAATGCAATTTTTAGCACAGGAAACAAACATGCATTTCTTATTCATACTTAAGTTTTTAAATTTATCAGGTTACTTACAAACATACTTGTCTTCAATCATCAATCAGGCAACAAATTTATACTTAAGTAAAAAAAAAACAGGAGTTACTCACTTGAACAAATGAGGACAGAGCCCTTTTAATTTGAAAACTGTTTTGAAAGCTTTTTCTTTTATTCTTTAAAACTGAGTTGCTGAAATTTGATTTAACTTGAGTGTTGCTGTTGCTTTAAACTTGCATGCAGGCCTAAAGAAACTTGAACTTGCTTCAGATTTACTTTGCAGTTGTATGCAAATAAAATTTGTTGAAGACAAACCCAGATTGAAAGATGCATGCAGATTTTCATTTTTCTTTTGAAAATGATTTTACAGAGGATTTGCTTGCTGTGATTAAGGAAAGGTTTCAGATTTGATTTATTGAAAATGAATTAAAGGATACTGATTTGGTTTTTTTTAGAGTTTTGGAACAAATTTGTTTCAGATTTGATTCAACTGAAACTTTATCTTCTTAACTTTGAAAAAAAAAACATTAGAAAAGAAGAAGATTGAAAAAAATGCTCTTATATAAGTGTAATTGACTTATTAAAAATTAAAAGAAAAATAAAAAAAATAAAAGACACTTGTAAAAAAACAAACACTTGTTACATTAATCTCTTAACTCTAGTACGCTTGTCATTAATACCACTTAGTTTAATAACATATGTCTTAAGTAATTTAATTTATTTTTATTTAATTTAAAGGTAAATTAAAACCAATTTCTTTATTTGTTAAATACATATATATAAATTATTTTCATAAATAAATTTATATGCATTTCTTTTTAAAGAAAATGACATAAAACAATTTATATAAAGATGAAAGCTTACTTACAAGATTTATATATGTTTATTTATTTGAATTTCAAATTAAATTCAATTTCAAATGTTATTTATACATTTAAAAATTCCATTTAAAACTAATTTATATTAACATACTTAATTTAAAAATAATAATATTATCTTTTAAGATCTATCTATATTAATACATTTATTACTATTCGAAAATAACATATTTATTGATATAAATAATTTATAAAAGGAATTATAAATTACTTATCTTATTTATCTTATTTAAATGAATTAATGTTTAATATATAAATGGTATTTTAAATTTCCATATATTATTCCAAATTACATTTATTTAGCAATATTCAAAAAGAAATAAAATAAACTTTTGTTTATCTTATTAAAATTTAAATTATGCTTTAAAATACATTTAAACAATTTAAAACAATTTCTTTAAGTGTCTTAAAACCAAATAGTTATTTATTAAATAGTTTTGAATAGTTATTTATTAAATAAATTAATAATTTCCAAGTTATCAAAATGAATTATTAGAATTTAAAAACAAGATTTTATTTATTTATTTAACTTGAAATCGAAATTTATCTATCTACAATATATATACACATATATATACATTATAAATAGAAAACAATTTATTTGCTTTTAAAAGATAAATTTTACCAATTAAGCATTTATTTAATTGGATTATTAAATCAAATCAAATTTTATTAACAGAATTTTTCAAATCAATTTAATTTTAAATACAGATTATTAAATTGATATTCCCAAAATTTTCGAGATATCACATTCCTCCCCCCTTAAAAGAATTTCGTCCCCGAAATTTAAAAGCAAAAGTAATTTAATAATTCATTAAAGATTTAATTTAAATACAAGCATATATCAATCATATGTTATCAACCCAAGCAATCAATTTATCATCCAATCAAACAAACTTAACTATCCAGACAAAATTCTGGATAAAATCTTCTCGAGTTTCCCAATACACACACACACACACACACCGGGATACTCGCCCTACAAAATCCAAACAATCTCCTTCTCATCTAGATCTACAAAACTAGACAAGATTTCAGACAACAAACGAGTCTGACTCAATAACCAAACCTTCCTGAACAGCTGGTTCCACAACCAGAAATAACTCATACACGTACTCCCTCAGAGATACGTGAATCTCATTAAATCCAATTATCCATACTGGCAATTCAACTCTTGAAAACCAAACACCAATCCAACCAAAACACAGAAGAGATCCAAAACAAATCTCCGACTCCGGAATCCAAATTCCTTCGTCTCTAATCCACAAAATCTCTTCGGATGATCCTGGGCTATCTATATCCAAACTGATCAGCTCAACCCTTGCTGATGCCTCTAGAACAAACAGAACCAAAAGCAACCCAACCCAATGATCTCCTCAAGATCAATCCAAAACCAAATACACAACTCTACTCTTCAAACCTCAGAAGAACAAACTCACATCTTCTATCCGGAAAAGACAACATAGAAACACTCCCAAACTGCTTCCGCTGCACAACTCTGATCTAGAAAAGAAGAAAAATGCTGATGAAGAACCCGAGCACAATCTGGACAACATATCACAGAAATATGGTTCAACGGATCCATAAAAGAAAACTCAGAAGTTCTACCAATCCTGAGCTGCTTCACCAACCCTATCTCAAGAAATCCTCCTTCTACTAGCTGAACCATGAACATCACTCCTGGAATCCGGTCGATAAGAAAACTCAATCTCCAGATACAAACAAACCTCTGACTTCTCAGAAGATATCTAGAAAATCTTTGATAACCCAAGAGATCACTCAAACAATCGCAAGTCACTTTTGCGATCAATCCAGACCAATTCCCAAAGAAAATTGTTCTCTTTTTACCAAACAGAACAGCTTACACTTAACTAGTCAATCCACCGAAGAAATGGGTTCACTCTGCTGCTTCTGAACTCCACCTCAGAAAAACTGCTAAGCCAGAAGACTCCCTGTCGACACAGAACACTTCGAGCTGCATTGCTAACACCAATAGCCAAAGACTTCTTAATCCAAAGCCCTTCGAGAAACTCGGACCTCCAAGCCAAACACAAACAACCAGCTGAAATCTGCCATAATACCGAAGCAGACACACTTCCTAAAACTTATTCCAAAGAAAACTTCTTCGGAGACATCATATTCACTGCATCTCATCATGCAGCTACTACTTCCTGAGGTATCAAAATACCATCACACACTTCTGCCAAACCGACAGATCCAAACTCAGCTCATCCAACTTCAAAGATAAACTCCGAACCTTAACAGGTTACCATCAGAGATCGATGAAATCTCTATGTCACTACAAATCTCACTCGAGATGGTATTAGGTCTACAGTCTCAACGGATACACTTCCAACCTCAACATTCCAACTCCAACCAATAGTAGTAGTCGTGTTACACACATCACTATCTTGTCGACCTTTATAACCTGTAATGGAAATCCCGAACAGGTAACCCAACCAATAGGTAGAAATAATATATATATATATATATATATATATATATAATTACAAATACGTTCTCTCAAGATAGACACCACTCCAGAGCCTAGGTATTCACTCAACCTAATGCTCTGATACCAACTGTCACGGCCCATCTTCCACTAACCAGAAAGACGTATCATGAATTAAGAAAGAAAGAGATAGAAAGAGAAAGAAAGAGAAGAAAGAAGAAACAACAACAGAATCTCAACAGCGGTACAAATAAATTATATTAATAACAAAAGTATTACATAGATATACAACAACAATCAGAGCTACACAGATTATACATCTCATACTAGACAGTTATAAACACCTATCTAGTTATTACAACATAGTACAAAACAACTCAAACAGACGACTCAGAGATACCAACACAGCAGAATACTAGATAACTACAACGTAGAAGCCTCCTTCTCCATTGCTCCTCCACAATTCGTCAAAGCTAACCTGAATCCCATGGCTACTCGTAAAAATTTGAGTACCCAAGAGTTTATGAAAAACAGAAATAAACTCTGGGTCTGGTGTGAGTAACAGGTTAAAGTTGCTAAACTTTCAAAAAACCTTTTGAAAAGAAAGGTATCACGTAAGACTTCCCACACATTAACATGGAAAAGTTTTTACCTTACGCTAACCAAAACATTTGATAGGAAATCCGATGATATTATAATAGGTCTATGGTTTTCAAGTAAATAAGAAATAGCCGAAATTGTTACATCTATTAAATTCCAGCTACTAGCCACAAAAGTGGGTAATACAATCAAAACCGTTGGCACTTATTGGATTTTGGATTCCACACAATGGTAGGGCTACTGGGGTACCGCCCGTCACAATACGTGGCCTAGATCACCGTACCGAGGAGTACGCCCGCTCCCCTGCAACACAAGGCCGGAACCATCCCTTAATGGACAGTCCCGAACAAGACAACCCTGGCAGTTGTCGCAAATCGACCGCCCCACACAGCCGAATAAAAAGGGACTTCTAGACAGGGGAAAACCTTGTCCTACTTGGGCATGACCGACTTAGCCGTGCTGCACCTCCCCTTTTTTAGCCATTCCCGGTTGATGAGGTTTGAGGCTACGATTACCTTTAGAAAACACATCTCTTAGAATGCTCATCGTCAACCTGACGATGTTCTGAAAGCATTCAATCCATATAAGTTCGTTCCCGGTTCGAACGAAACCAAAGGCATTATCTCGTTATACTCATTTTGGAATCACCCTCGGAGTTAGCGACGATAACCCTTGCACTCTGAGTCTTCACCTTCACTTGAGATTCACAACCTATTGTTAATTTGGATCGATGTGGTTTTTAGATATCCAAATATGGAAACCCGATCCCGGTCTCATCGAAATCCAAAACGTGTCTTTTAGGTCCAAGTTGTTTTAAGTTTAAAACAATTCAATTTAAACTATCTATATACACACAGGTAGATAATTCACATCATCACAATAGACAATCATCACCACAGATAATCCATATTATCGTTATCAGAAGATAATCCAAATCATCATCACAATGCAACCAATGCATTCATATCACACATCATTACTAATCTCATATCTAAGATTCAAACCATCCAAGAAATCTATATCATCTATATATAAACAAGGATTAATAATCACACCGTATATAATTAATTTAAAATGAATTAAATTAATTACATCATCACTAATTAATTTAAAGTACATTAAATTAATTACCTCAATCTATAAATCCTGCTATTATAGCCATTGATTACAAACTAATCAACTAATTAATTAACCACTAATTAATTCCCTTTGATTAATCATTCTTTAATTACCTTATTGATTTAATAAACCAAAATCATTAAATCTTTGATTTATTTTAAGTAAAACATTTCTTATTAATAATTTCATTATCATTTACAGAGCAATATTCAAAACAACTTTAAAATTTGTTTCCAAATATCATTTTAAATTTTAAATTTAAAATGAAAACCACATTTAACCTTTAACAAAGTTTTAAAAACATTTTTTTAAACCTTTTTAAAACTTCTACTAAATAATTTCCTATATTATAAGGAATATTAAAGGAAGTTTAAACCCATATTAATTTTAAGATACAAATCATATTTAAAATATGTTACAACATCAAAAGTTGTTTAAACATTTAAAATATTTAAAACTTCCTCTATTTTCAAACATGAATTCAAATTGGATCTTGGTTTCAGATTTAAACTTGGGTTTAAATCTTCTACTTTAATTTTAAAGCTTTATCTTTAATTTCAGATATTTAAACTCTTTTATAGTTGTTAAAACATTTTAATTTAAAAAGTTTAAATTAAAATTTAAAAACTGGAATTCAAACTCAGTTTGAAAACCATACTTTAATTTTAGTTTTAAATTCTTGTTTAAAACCTGCATTCAAATTTTAAAAAAATTGAATTGGAAAAAATATACAGGTTCCTCTGAAACCTGTAGTTTTAAAAATAGCCGAGTCCCCTGTATTTGACTTCGGGTACAACCCTGAACAACTTCGAGTAACAACTCGAATTACTCGAGTATGATCCGAGTGCATATCTTCTACAAAACCCAAACAAATCCCTGACACCATGCTCACCGTGCATATGCACGGTGGTCTTGTCCACCTTCGGCCACCACCCAGATAACAAACAAGTCGTCAATCAACACAGAAACCAATTCCGATCGTCCAAAACCCATCATCTATTCGAAAACAATTTCGAGTACCCAAACCTACAATCCTGGCAAAACTGGAGCAGGAATCATCATCGAACCCCCAAACCAGGAAAACCTTCATTCTCCCTCCTCCGGCCATCGGAGGCTTTGCAACGCCGTTAAACCCTTCTTCAACACCCTTGCAACCTTCCTCCCAAAAATAGTTGCACTCTATCCACTGTAGCCTTCATGCCGATCAAATCATTGCATTGCCTAAAAACTAGGTTTAGGAATCAAATCCTACAATCACCATCACCACGGTGAACTTCCACCACAACCACTATTTTTCCTCCACTTACCCACCTCTTGTCATCACTGGAAGGAATCCCGATCCTCCAGATTACATAATTCATCAGAAATCACTAACTTCTCATTTTCTGGTTTAACCAGAAATATATCCAAACCTCTTCCCTAAAAATAGTGATTTCTGTTTCAAAAATCTAATTTTTGTTTAAGCATTTGAGTTATATTACTGAATACAAGAATTATGACACTTGAAATTTTACTTATTTAAAGTTCCTCAGATGTTTGATTTTTTTTCCAGAGGCAATACTAATGGTTTGAAGTTAAACAAATTTTTAAACTTAAATTTTTTAATAAGTTAAACATACATTGTTCAAGATTCATGTATTATCAGTGATTGATTCAAGAGTGCTCAAGTTTTACTAAAAATATGGATCTGGAGCTTAGAAAGACTGTAATATCATACACTGTAATTTTTAGCACAGGAAACAAACATGCATTTCATATCCATACTTAAGTTTTTAAACTTATCAGGTTACTTACAAACATACTTGTTTTCAGTCATCAATCAGGCAACAAATTTATACTTAAGTAAAAAAACAGGAGTTACTCACCGGAACAAATGAGGACAGAGCCCTTTTAATTTGAAAACTATTTTGAAAGCTTTTTCTTTTACATATTAAAACTGAGTTGCTGAAATTCGATTTAACTTGAGTGTTTTCCGTTGCTTTAAACTTGCATACAGGCCTAAAGAAACTTGAACTTGCTTCAGATTTAACTTGCAGTTGTATGCAAATGAAATTTGTTAAAGACAAACCCAGATTGAAAGATGCATGCAGATTTTCATTTTGCTTTTGAAAATGATTTTAAAGAGGATTTGCTTGCTGTGGTTAAGGAAGGGTTTCAGATTTGATTTATTGAAAATGAATTAAAGGATACTGATTTGGTTTTTTTTTTAGAGTTTTGGAACAAATTTTTTCAGATTTGATTCAGCTGAAACTTTATCTCCTTAACTTTAAAAAAAACATTAGAAAAGCAGAAGATTGAAAAAACATGCTTTTACATAAGTGTAATTTATTTATTAAAAATTAAAAGAAAAATAAAAAAATAAAAGACACTTGTAAAAAAAACAAAAACTTGTTACATTAATCTCTTAACTCTAGTACACTTTTCATAATATCACTTAGTTTGATAACATGTGTCTTAAGTAATTTAATTTATTTTTATTTAATTTAAAGGTAAATGAAATCCTCTTTCTTTATTTATTAAATACATATATATAAATTATTTTCATAAATAAATGTATATGCATTTCTTTTTAAAGAAAATGACATAAAACAATTTATATAAAGATGAAAGCTTACTTACAAGATTTATATATGTTCATTCATTTGAATTTCAAAATTAAATTCAATTTCAAATGCTATTTATACATATAAAAATTCCATTTAAAACTAATTATTAACATACTTAACTTAAAAATAATAATATTGTCTTTTAAGATCTATCTATATTAATACATTCATTACTATTTGAAAATAACATATTTATTGATATAATAATTTATAAAAAGAATTATAAAGTACTTATCTTATTTATCTTATTTAAATGAATTAATGTTTAATATATAAATGGTATTTTAAATTTCCATATATAATTCCAAATTATATTTATTTAGCTATATTCAAAAAGAAATAAAATAAACTTTTGTTTATCTTATTAAAATTTAAATTATGCTTTAAAATACATTTAAACAATTTAAAACAATTTCTTTAAGTATCTTAAAACCAAATAGTTATTTATTAAATAGTTTTGAATAGTTATTTATTAAATAAATTAATAATTTCCAAATGATCAAAATGAATCATTATAATTTAAAAACAAGATTTTATTTATTTATTTAACTTCAAATAAAAATTTATCTATCTATAATATATATACATATATATACATTATAAATAGAAAGAAATTTATTAGCTTTTACAAGATAAAATTTACCAATTAAGCATTTATTTATTTGGATTATTAAATCAAATCTAATTTTACTAACAGAATTTATCAAACCAAATTAATTTTAAATATAGATTATTAAATTGATATTGCCAAAATTTCCGGGATATCACATAAACCATTTTAAATGTATTGATTTGGGAATTTGAATTTAAATTCAAAGGCTTTAACTCGTGTAAATATGATTGTATTCTTCCGAAACAAAAACTATTCGTTTTCAAATAATAAAATCTCTCACATAAGAAATCAACTTCCAATTTGTGTTAAAAGGATTTCTAGTTTGAAATGAAAATAATTTCCAAGTTATGGAAACAGTTTGAAAGCTATAAGGTAAATCTTTGATTTAAAGATTTGAATAAGTTAATCCTAATCGAAATGGGAATTGTTTTGAAATCCAAAAATGGATCTTTGTGAAATAAATCTTTTTGTTTAAAGATTTCAAATGTTAATTTGTTTAACCATTTGAAAGAAAAGTTTTGGATAATAAGTTGTGACTGGATTGAAATCCCAATATCCATATGTTTTTAAATAACACGCTCATTATTCGGCTTAACCGGGAGAGGACCTTGTGTCACATAACCCATTCCGAATAATGATACGACGTTATGGATATCATTTGAAGACCGGCGGTGAAGACCGGATATTTTCTACAGCAAAAGGATAACTCGTCGAATGTCTCTGCATCGACTGGTCCCCGAAATAGAGACTCCATATGTGATGGGAAGTCTGGACATGATTAGGGATTATTGGGATTTGCAAGGGCTTCTTTGGAAGTGCCTTCGGTTCTGTTCGAACTCAGAACAGACTTGTATGGATTGTATGTCTGACATTACATTTTGAAATATAAAGCAGATTTCTTTCAAATACATTTCTGTTGGTGGCGGAGAATTTATTCTCTTAGCTTAAACACCCTTCTCTGAGACGTACGAGCTCAAAGGTTATGTAGTTGAAGGTTATCGGTAATATATTCCCAACTTGGTAATGTGGCGTGCTGAGTGCTGCTGATCATTTGTTTATCAAAGCATGGCTTTTTTGAAAGGGGTAGCTTTGTGGACGAGACTGCATCAGGACCTCACACCCCGGAAATGGTCGAAACAGGAAAGATGCAGCAAGGTTTCATTGGTCGCGCGTCCTAGGGTATGCCCATTTCTTCTTGATAGAGGTGATATCATGGTATGGAGACTAGATATTTAACCTATGTGGTTACTGGAAATACATTACTTTGTGGTTGTTGGTATCGAGCGCTCGGATAAAGGTTGGTTACGACTGGAGATGGAATATCTTAGGTGATACTCCCGGGCAGGAGGTACACCGGCCTTGTGTTGGTAGAGAACCGAGGGATGGTTCTTAGGGACGTCCTTCCAGAGGCGTCCCATTTCGGTATGGAAAGTTTCTTTGCCCGACCATTTGTTGGAAATCCATATAAAACAATACACGCCCTGTACGGTTTTAGTTGTAGAACTTACCATCTAACATGGTAGTTATAACAGGCATAATATAATGGTACCTAGGGTGGCTGAGATTTATATTATATTTTTGAAATGTTTTCTGCACTTTGCACTTATAGTAATAATATCAAAGAAATTTGCGTAGTAAGCATATTTGACTATCATAAGAAGAAATCTCCTCCAATTCTGCTGTTACATTGTGTTTGTGGCGGGAGGTCTTATGGTAGTTTCATTTTCAAAAAGCATAATGATTTCTTTTATAAACCTAGTTTATTTTAAAGCAACTATTTTTGTTACTTACACCAGTCCCATGACTGACCTGGAGTTTATTGTTTCTTTCCTAATCTCTGGGTGCCCATAATTTTTCCACAAGGGCAGTTTAGAGTTGGGTTTTTCAGATAGTCAGATTTAGTAGATTATCTGGAGCTAGTTCAGTCTTTGGATATGGACTGCACTTTTTATCTTTGTGCATCATTATTGGGGTTTCGAGTTAATTATGGATTGGTGCCTTGGAGTTGTAGTTTTGGAGTTCTCTTTTGAAGACCATCTTGGAGATTATCTGCTGTTGGTGTTATCTACTTTCTTTCCACTGCTATTTTCTTGTATCATACCTCTGATAGTGTTCATATTCAGTTGTATCATTCTATTGTATCATCTGTTGTATCAGATATTGAATCATGTTGTACATGATATTATTCATTTCTTTTTCTTCCGTTGTGTTGTACTTAATGGTGTTATAAGATCCGACGAACCAGATTCGACGTACCAGATTCGACGTTTGGATCTGTGGCATTGGAATACGAGTGTCGTATTCGGTGCTGATTTTCGAAGGTCGAGTCAAGATCGTTATAATTGGTAACAGAGATGAAGGTTGAAACTTTAGCTCAGGAGTATAACACATTAAGTAGCTCATTAGAGACAGGGTGAAGTATACCCTAGAATGAGTATCCCTAAGATATCTGTCCGTATGCCTCGGTAAATTCTCTTACTATCCACTGATAGTGAGTATGGGTGCGAGAAGAGGACGAGATAGGGGACAGGGAAGTACCACTACAAATGGTCAATACCCTACAACAATGGAAACAATATTTCTCCTCTCAATATCCTTTGATTCGATTAGAATTCTTTGATTCGATTCCAAATTCTTTTGATTGCTTCGTGGCAGCTGCAAGAAGAAGTTTCGGTGTGATGGTGGCCCTACGAATCGTTGTAAGAAAATCCTTACTTCGTATCTTCATCGGTTTCTTATCAGTTTTTCGATTTAAACTTTGATGAATTTGAAATTTGAAATTGAAAATTATAAATTTGAAATTATTGAGTTAAATTGATTCATGGAATACAGAACTAAAATTGAATTGATCCGATAAAATGATTTCATTTAAAAACCAAATTTAAATTCTGTTGTAATTTCTTGGGAAGATCGAAGTCCGAAGAGGGACGAATTGGTATATATTTTGAGATACTCCAACTTGAGTTGGGAATCCATATCTAGTATTTGGAAGTTGTGGAAAATAAAAAAATCCATTTATCTATTGTTTGGGTCTCGATATATTCTACGGACGGTTAGTTATCCATCGGACTAATCAATGCCTTGCATATTTCATAGATTTGATAACCCGAGTATCTTGTTAAGTGTCAAACAGATTCTTTCTTGTATCTATTGTTGACATTCTGATTTGGTGAGACAAATACAGAACAGATATCTAGTTTGACCTGGAAAACTGTTTCTCGGTTTTTGTGTATCTATCTTTGTTGATTTCGTGCCTGGCAAATTTCGGGGACGAAATTTCTTTAAAGGTGGAATCTGTAATGATCCCGGACTTTTATTAAGTTGAAATTGATAATTAATTTAATTTTTGAGTAAAAATTGTGAAATTAATTTGGATATTTTAAATATATAAATATATAAGATAAATTATAAAATATAAAGTAGGAACATAGAAATAAATTAGATAAGTTCAAACAACATGTTAATAAACTTTGTAAAATATAAAGTGAATACAAAAGACAAAAGTAAAGATAAAAATATGAAACAAGAAAAAAAAAATATCTATAGGCTTGCATAAGAAGACAGTAAAAGTATATTCAGCTAAGTATAGGACTAAAGCAAATGAAGATAAGTATCAACACATACATAAAAACAAAATAACAATCTATGTACTTACCCCTATCATCTCACCCGAGAAAAGAAAGTAAAGGCAAGTAAAATAAATATGCAAGGCTAGAACAAACAAAAGAAAAGAAAGGACTTAAGAAATTAATGTCATATCCCTTAGTACACAACATATTTTCTATCAGCCATTGAAGTAATGTTTTCAGCCTCCATATTCAAGAAAAATCTCTGAACTTATTGTACAAAATAATATCACAATGTACAAATAAAATAATATCAACTTGTAAGCTTCTTTTATTTATATTAACAATTCTCATCTCAGTTTCGTCCACCAGAAGTTTAGAAAAAGAAAAAAACTGAAGTGAATGTCATTTTACATTTAAGCAAAACTTCAATTAAAACTACAACAATCTACCCAAATTCAAGCTAGAGAATCAAAAGAAGAGTTTCAGCAAGCAAAGTTTAAGCCTGTTTCAAATAATGGGAAATCTGTTCATTTGGGAATCACTGTGAGTAAACAACTTAAGAAGAAGTTTATGTATATTTATTTGTTGCCTGTTAATTTGAGATTTAAATTGCTTTATTATGTATATACATTTACAAATCTCCTCTGCCTGTATATGTTTACATTCCTGTTTCTTGCTTCAAAGCATAAGGCTTGATCAAAATTCAAATGTTAAATCACTTGATCATTGTTAGACTTTGATTTCCAAACAAAACATGTGTGTTTAAGTATGAACTATAACTTAAAAATAGTTTCAAGAAATAAAAGAATATACAGTATGAACATAATCGATTTTGCAGTAAAAATTTAAACTTTGACCTAAATTCGACCATAGTGATTCGAAGATTTAATTATATAATCTGAATCCTTACTTAAAAATAGGACTTTTTAGAATAGTTTGGTGATTTTTAGCATCGTGGTTTAATAACGGTTCGAATAAGAACGAAAAATGAGTTTCGATCAAATTTCGGCGGTCGGAGGCACTAGAGGGGTCGGGGTTCCACGTGGAGGTGGAGGAGTCTACGGCGCTGCTGGGAAAAATGGTTGGAGGTGTACTCGATCATCGAGGTGACGACGGCAAGGGATTTAAGTTTGTAAACCTAATTTTTAGAATGGTCAGGAAATCGATCGAAGCGATTTCTCTCGTGCATCGAGTTGCACGCGACTGTGGGTGATGGAAGTTTGGTCAGTAACGAGGTCGTGGCCGAAGTTGCACGAATTCCGGTGGTTGTGGCGGCAAGATTGAAGCATAGATAGGTTTTGGGATGTTTGCTGTGTCGAGTTTCCAAGTTTCAATCTCGAGCTCGAATTCGATTTCGACGTGACGGTGGAGTTCCGTTGATCGATGAGTGGAGCAATGGTGATCGTCGACTTGTTCGACGACGTCGCGTCAACTGGTGTTGATAGGCGACGATGTGCACGTACATCGTGCACCAATTTTTTGGGTGATCTGGAAATTGTGTGGTAAGAAGCAGTGGTGGAACGCGTATTTATCTCGAGTTTTACCCGAAGTAATGAGTTGTTTGGCTCGTGTTCAGTTAGGGTTGAACCCGAAGTAAAAGAAGGTTGCCACAGGTTGTTATATTTTGCTGCAGGTTTTGATAAACCTGGTAGTAAAATTTGATTTTAAAGCAAATTTAAATATAATAAATTATGAGGTAGATTTAAGAATAAGTTTGAATCTAGACGAAATTATATTTAAGATAACTTTTAAATCTGAAAGTTTTAAAATATTTAAAAATAAGGGTTTCAGGTTTTGAAACAAACCTGACAGCTTTCTAAATTTCAAAATTCAATTCAAAATCTGAAACCAGAATTTAAACTGGGTTTAAATTCGAAAGTTAAGTTTAGTTTCGAATAAAATTTTGAATCTTAAGCTTTCAAAATAAATTGGAATTTTAAATCAAGATTTTAAAACAAAGTTTAAAATCAAAGTTTAAATCAAAAATTAAAATATGGATTCAAGTCTCTTTGAATCCAAATCAGAAAATTTAAATTAGATTAATATCTGAATGTGTTTTAAACAAGTTTAAATTAAATAGCTTTTAAAAGTATATTTGTTTACAAACAAATGTTTAACTTGATTTTGATAAAATTCTTTTATAAAGGTTTCCTTAATTTTGAGTGAAAAGTTAAATAAATTATTTTTAACTTGAATTTGCAAGATAAAATGTAATGTATTTTAAAGCTTAAATTTTTTTTTAAATTTTTTTAAGTAATTTAGCTAGAACTTTTCTTATATAGGTTTATAAGTGGATATTTAAATTTGGTAAATGTTTAAATATATAATCATTTTGAATCTTAAATTCAAAATGGAATTTGAATTTAAATTTAAAGTGTAATGTTTAATAATACACTTAAATGTTAATGAAATCATTAATAAAGAAATCAATTATATTAGACATAATTAAGGTAATAAAATGATTTAATTAATAAGGCAATTAAAGAATGATTTATTTAATTTATAAATAAATAAATAATTTAGATTAATTTATAATTAGAAATGATTAATAATGAATCAATATAATTTCTTAAGAAAGTAATTAAAGAAATGTTATTAGTTAATAAAGATAATTAACTAGGGGTTATTAAGTCAATGTGATTAGTTTTGATAATTAGTTAGATTAATTAATTAAGATAATCAATTGTAAATTGCTAATTACTCAATGAAGTAATTAAGGGGTTAATTACTAATTGTAATTAAATTTGGATATTTTGATTAATTTAATGATAAAGATTAATTGGTAATTAATGATTTATTGGTATGAGATGATTACATTATGGTAAGTAATTAAAGGTTTAATTTCTTAAAATAATTAATTAAAGGGTTAATTAATTATGTAATTGTTTAGAGGTTAATTTAATTAATGTGATTAATTTAGAATAATTAGTTAAGGTGATTAATTAATTAATTTATATCAAATGATTTACAATTAATAAATTAGAATTGGATAATTAATTTATAAGTGATTAATTTAATTGGAAATTAAATTGAATTAATTAGGATTTAACATTTAATTAATCCAGCTTATAAATGATTATTGAATGCTTGACCCTACTTATGAATAATTGTATTGTATGAGATGCCTTGAATTGATTGTACTATCTGATCTGTGATATTTTGTTCTCTGGATTGAGCTGTGTATAATTTATTCATTTATTTGTGATACATATATTATCTGTGAATCTGTGGATGAATGATAAGCGTTATAGTTTATACCGCTTATCAACTATATTTCTTTGTGTTGATCTATGATGATTGATGATGTTGCACTATTGTGTTAAAACCCTGGACCACACTTATACACACACAAATATGGATTTCACGAGGAAATCGATTAAGTCACGGATATTTGAATTTAATTCAAAATAGTTTAAAAGTTGAATATTTAATCCAAATGGTTTTGAAAATGGATTGGGTTTAAAGTGAAAAGCTTGAGAAATGGAAAGACAAAATTTATTTTTGAATAACCTGATTACGCCTTGAAGTTTAAGTAATCTGATTTAAACTTAAATTCAAGATTTGAAATTGAATTCTATAATCGGAAACTAGGGATTAAAGTTGTTATACAAGTTATATAGAGGTTAAACCATTTTAAATGTATTGATTTAGGTATTTAAATTTAAATTCAAAGGCTTTAACTCGTGAAAATATAATTGGATTCTTCCGAAACGAAAACTATTTGTTTTCAAATAATAAAAGCTTTCACATAAAAAATGAACTTCCAATTTGTGTTAAAAGGATTTCTAGTTTGAAATGAAAATAATTTCCAAGTTATGGAAACAGTTTGAAAGCTATAAGGTAAATATTTGATTTAAAGATTTGAATAAGTTAATCCTAATCGAAATTGGAATTGTTTTGAAATGCGAAAATGGATCTTTGTGAAACTGGGTGAACTTTGCGAAATAAATCTTTTTGTTTAAAGATTTGAAATGTTAATTTGTTTAACCATTTGAGAGAAAAGTTTTGGATAATAAGTTGTGCTTGATTGATATCCCAATATCCATATGTTTTTAAATATTGGGCTCATTATTCGGTTTAGCCAGGAGAGGACCTTGTGCCATATAACCCATTCCGAATAATGATATGACGTTATGGATGGCATTTGAAGACCGGTGGTGAAGACCGGATATTTTCAAAAGCGAAAGGATAACTCATCGAATGTCGCTGCATCGACTGGTCCCCGGTATAGAGACTCCACGTGTGATGGAAAGTCTGGACGTGATTAGGGATTATCCGGATTTGCAAGGGGTTCTTCGAAAGTGCCTTCGGTTCTGTTCGAACCTAGAACAAACTTGTATGGATTGTATGTCTGACATTACATTTTGAGATATAAAACAGATTTCTTTCAAATACATTTCTGTTGGTGGCGGAGAATTTATTCTCTTAGCTTAAACACCCTTCTTTGAGACGTACGAGCTCAGAGGTTATGTAGTTGAAGGTTATTAGTAATATATTCCCAACTTGGTAATATGGCATGCTGAGTGCTGCTGATCATTTGTTGATCAAAGCGGGGCTTTTGTGAAAAGCGTAGCTTCGTGGACGAGACTGCATGAGGACCTCACACCCCGGAAATAGTCGAAACAGGAAAGATGCAGCAAGGTTTCAGGGGTCGCTCCCCTACGGTATGTCCATTTCTTCTGGATAGAGGTGATATCATGGTATGGAGCCCAGATATTTAACTAATGTGGTTACTGCAAATACATTACTTTATGGTTGTTGGTATCGAGCGCTCGGATAAAGGTTGGTTACGACAGGAGATGGAATATCTTAGGTGATACTCCCGGGCAGGAGGTACACCGGCCTTGTGTTGGCAGAGAACTAAGGGATGGTTCTCGGGGATGTCCTTCCAGAGGCGTTCCATTTTGGTATGGGAAGTTCCTTTGACCGACCACTTTTTGAAAATCTAAACAAAACAATACGCGCCCTGTATGGTTTTAGTTATAGAACCTGCCATCTAACTTGGTAGCTATAGCAGGCATAATATAATGGTACCTTGCTGGCTAAGATTTATATTATATTTTTGAATTGTTTTCTGCACTTTGCACTTATAGTAATAATATCAACGAAATTTGCGTATTAAGCATATTTGACTATCATAAGAAGAAATCTCCTCCAATTCTGCGATTGCATTGTGTGTGTGGCAAGAGGTCTTATGGTAGTTTCATTTTCAAAAAGCATAACGGTTTCTTTTATAAACCTAGTTTATTTAAAAGAAAATGTTTTTGGTACTCACACCAGTTCCATGACTGACCTGGAGTTTATTGTTTCTTTCCTAAACTGTGGGTGCCCACAATTTTTCCACACGGGAAGTCTAGAGTTGGGTTTTTCAGATAGTCAGGTTTAGTAGATTATCTGGAGCTAGTTCAGTCTTTGGATATGGACTGCACTTGCTTATCTTTGTGCATCATTATTGGGGTTTCGAGTTAATTCTGGATTGGTGCCTTGGAGTTAGATTTTTGGAGTTCTCTTTTGAAGGCCATCTTGGAGATTATCCGCTGCTGGTGTTATCTATTTTCTTTCTGCTGCTATTTTCTTGTATCATATCTCTGATAGTGTTCATATTCAATTGTATCGTTCTGTTGTATCAGATATTGAATCATGTTGTATATGATATTATTCATTTCTTTTTCTTCTGCTGTGTAGTACTTAATGGTGTTATAAACTCCGGCGAACCAGATTCGACGTTTGGATCTGCGGCATTGGAATACGAGTATCGTATTCGGTGCCGATTTTCGAAGGTCGAGTCAGGATCGTTATAATTGATATGAAGGTTGAAACTTTAGCTCAGGAGTATAACACATTAAGTAGCTCATTAGAGATAGGGTGAAGTATACCCTAGAATGAGTATCCCTAAGATATCCGTCCGTATGCCTCAGTAAATTCTCTTACTATCCACTAATAGCGGGTATGAGTGCGAGAAGAGGACGAGATAGGGGACAGGGGAGTACCACTACAAATGGTAAATACCCTGCAACAGTGGAAACAATCTTTCTCCTCTCAACATCCTTTGATTCGATTTCAATTCTTTGATTCGATTCCAAATTCTTTTGATTGCTTCGTGGCAGCTACAAGAAGAAGTTTCGGTTAGATGGCGGCCCTACGAATCGTTGTAAGAAAATCCTTACTTCGTATCTTCATCGGTTTCTTATCAGTTTTTTGATTCAAAATTTAATGAATTTGAAATTTGAAATTGAAAATTATAAATTGGAAATTATTGAGTTAAATTGATTGATGGAATATAGAGCTAAAATTTAATTGAATCGATAAAACGATTTCGTTTAAAAACCAAATTTAAAATTCTGTTGTAATTTCTTGGGAAGATCGAAGTCCAAAGAGGGACGAGTTGGTATAAATTTTGAGATATTCCGACTTGAGTTGGGAATCCATATCTAGGATTTGGAAGTTGTGGAAAATAAAAAAATCCATTTATCTATTGTTTGGGCTTCGATATATTCTACGGACGGTTAGTTATCCATCGAACTAATCAATGCCTTGCATATTTCGTAGATTTGATAATCTGAGTATCTTATGAAGTGTTAAATAGATTGGTTCTTGTATCTATTGTTGACATTCTGATTTGGTAGGCCAAATACAGAATAGATATCTAGTTTGACCTGGAAAATCGTTTCTCAGTTTTTGTGTATCTATCTTTGTTGATTTCGTGCCTGGCAAATTTCGGGGATGGAATTTCTTTAAAGGGGAATCTGTAACGATCGTGGATTTTATTAAGTTTAAATTGACAATTAATTTAATTTTTGAGTAAAAATTATGAAATTAATTTGGATATTTGAAATATATAAATATATAAGATAAATTATAAAATATAAAGTAGGTACATAGAAATAAATTAGATAAGTTCAAACAACATGTTAATAAACTTTGTAAAATGTAAAGTGAAAACAAAAGACAAAAATAAAGATAAAAATATGAAACAAGAAAACAAATATATATATATATATATAGGCATGCATAAGAAGATAGTAAAAATATATTCAACTAAGTATAGGACTAATGCAAATGAAGATAAGTATGAACACATACATAACAATAAAATAAAAATCTATGTACTTACCCCTATCATCTCAGCCGAGACAAGCAAGTAAGGCAAGTAAAATAAATATGCAAGGCTAGAACAAACAAAAGAAAAGAAAGGACTTAAGCAATTAATGTCATATCCCTTACTACACAACACATTTTCTATCAGCCACCGAAGTAATGTTTTCAACCTCCATATTCAAGAACAATCTCTGAACTTATTGTACAAAATAATATCACACTGTACAAAAAAAATAATATCAACTTGTAAGCTTCTTTTATTTATATTAACATTTCTCATCTCAGTTTCGTCCACCAGAAGCTTAGAAAAAAGAAAAAAACTGAAGTGAATATCGTTTTAAACTTAAGCAAAACTTCAATTAAAATAACAACAATCTACCCAAATTCAAGCCAGAGAATCAAAAGAAGAGTTTTAGGAAGCAAAGTTTAAGCCTGTTTAAGATAATGGGAACTTTGTTCATTTTGAAATCACTGTGAATAAACAACTTAAGAAGAAGTTTAAGTATATTTATTTGTTGCATGTTAATATGAGATTTGAATTATTTTATTATGTATATACATATACAAATCTCCTCTGCCTGTATATGTTTAAATTCCTGTTTCTTGCTTCAGAGCATAAGGCTTGATCAAAATTTAAATGTTAAATCACTTGATCATTGTTAGACTTTGATTTCCAAACAAAACATGTGTGTTTAAGTATGAACTATAATTTAAAAATAGTTTCAAGAAATAAAAGAATATACAGTATGAACAAAATCGATTTTACATTAAAAAATTTAACTTTAACATAAATTCGACCATAGTGATTCGAAGATTTAATTATATAATCTGAATCCTTACTTAAAAAAAGGACTTTTAAGAATAGTTTGGTGATTTTTAGCATCATGGTTTAAGAACGGTTCGAAGAAGAACGGAAAATGAGTTTCGATCAAATTTCGGCGGTTGGAGGCACTAGAGGGGGCGGGGTTCCACGTGGAGGTGGAGGAGTCTACGGCGCTGCTGGGAAAAATGGTTGGAGGTGTACTCGATCAGTGAGGTGACGGTGGAGAGGGGTTTAAGTTTGTAAACCTAATTTTTAGAATGGTCAGGAAATCGATCGAAGCGGTTTCTGTCGTGCATCGAGTTGCACGCGACTGTGGGTGATGGAAGTTTCGTCAGTATGAGGTCGTGGACGGAGTTGCACGAATTCCGGTGGTCGAGGCGACGAGATTGAAGCGTGACAGGTTTTGGGATGTATGTTGTGTCGAGTTTCCAGGTTTCAATCTCGAGCTTGAATTCGATTTCGACGTGACGGTGCAGTTATGGTGATCGGCGAGTGGAGCAATGGTGATCGTCGATTTGTTCGACGACGCAGCGTCAACTGGAGTTGATAGGCAACGATGTGCACGTGCAGCATGCACCAATTTTTTGGGTGATCTGGAAATTGTATGATTGGAAGCAGTGGTGGAACGCGTATTGTAACATCCCGCCTTTTTGCACACTTTAAACCGACACACGTGCCAATTCAAAGCATACGCAAGGGCGGATTGTTATGGGGTAAATAAGAAAAACAGAGAAGAAATAAAACAAAAACAGAATCTCACAGCGGAAGGATAAAATATAATAACAAATATACAGTTCATAAACAGTTTACAAAAGCTTGATTCTTCTTTTACAATAAATATCAGAGTTACACATACCAATACAAGCAATGCAGCGGAATAGAAAGAGTGTGGTGTAATACTATATATAACATAATACTTATTCTTCGTCTTCGTCCTCCAAAGCTAAAATCTGCTATCCTGAAATGCTCGGACTGACCCGAGCGAATTTGAATAGACAAAAACACCCGAGTCAGACTAGAATATCTTATGTGAGTTAAATAAACAGAATATAAATATGAGTACAGTAACTCAAGAGATGTTCGGGATTTACATCTCCTAAGGATCCGTTAAACTATTTACTATGTAGTATATTGCGCTATTATAATAGTGTCTATTTATAAAATAAACTTACTTTTAAATAGCGTTAAGGCTTTACATTTTCCACCTTAACACGTAATAGTCCCAGTAGTCCGTCCAATATCATAGCCCCTCCTGATCGGGAAGCCACTAGAGGATACCACACGGGCTACGGGAGAAAACCAAACTCGTACAAGGCGCGATATGGTAGGTGACACGGCACAACTAGGCAATGCCAGGGTAGATATACCAATTGCTATCCAGGCTGGTGGAAACGCGTAGCCGCAGTTACCGCCCACCTCGGACTAACTCCCCAAAATCAAAATATAGAAGTGGCCACTGAATCAAATCCAAGTCAAATTATAATATCGAAGAGGAGCGTCCGATCAGAGGAATGACCTCATTGGCCTGAGAATCGCTCCTGTTTTAGCCACCTTATGCCAACTCACGGGAGTTGGGTCCACGTATTTACCTTACAGGAAACGTCGCCACCACCTACTTCATTCTGGAATCTCCACCGCGTACACGGTTAGTCAAAGTGGTTTTCGGTATCGACAGAGAGTATGTCCATATCCGATCCCGGTCTCTTTGCCAACCAATCGTTATTATAACACCGCGGTCATTTAAAAATAGTTTATACTTTTAAAACCAGAATATAATCCATTTCAAACCGTAATATTACGATATCATTTCTTCTTTTAAAACCCAAAACAATATGATATCGTTTATCCCAAATAAAATTATTCCTTTCCAAAAAATTATGTCACTTTTTATTATTTAATATCCCATGTAACCAATATTCTGTTTGTAACTTTCAACATAATTCTTCGAAAATCCATAGCATTTTAAAACCATTATTTTCAAAACTAAATGGTTTGGATATTCAACGGTATGCGAATTAAAAAAAAGTTTAACTTTACTGTTGCTTTATAAAGAAATAAATTACATGGCTTTCCAAATATTTCTTCTTTTAAAGTTAAACCAAAATCCAAAATATTACTTCAAGTCGCAAAACCATTTCAATTTTATATATATTTATATCCATTTTGGAGCATTAATATTTCAACTAAAGTTGGATTTTTATCCTTTCAAAAATCAATATTCTATTAATTAATCTTGACCATTCACATAAAATCCATAATTAATAAGACTTCAATTTCTAGTAATATATATATATATATATATATATATATATATATTTCCAAATTCAATTTTTACTAGAATATTCATTTCAAAATATTTTGGGAAAAAAATCCAATTATAAATATCATATCTTTAAAATTTCCAACTTAATATTTAAACATAGGATATAATCATCAAACTCCATTTTCTTAATTTTCTTCCATTTTTAATAAAGAAATTTATTCACCTTTTAATTTCAAAATTTCAACTTCATATGCATATAACTATGGAAGAAAACATTTATTCAGTATAAAATTTAAGATTTTTATAAACCGTATTCCATCCAAACCATAGAAATCACATTAAAAATAGTTATATATAGACCACGGTGTCTGTATATAGTTTTCTATCCTATGGTCAAGTGATACGGATATTTATTATTTCAATCCGCAATTTAAAAAATAAAACTGTGGTTGTATATCATTTCAAACCGCAATCCCGAATGAAATGAAAAATGCATACTAACTTGCAGTTTAATGATATCAAATAAAACATCCCTTCAATAACACATCCATCATCCAATCACAAACATCAAGCAATATCAATCAATAACAATTATATATATGATCATATATAACAGGTGATAACTGGCAGTTTATTCAAATTAAAATTTTCAACTATTAATCTAACAATTTATATTCAGTGATAATTGACATAACTGTTAACTAGCAGTTCATATGCAACCAAAAATTTCTAACAGCCAATTAACACGCAATAAATCAATTAAATTAACAGTTACATTCAATAAAATGCAATTCAACAGATATGAATGAAATAACATGCCAAAAGCTCATAAATAAATTTCTATTCATTTCTAAAATTTATTTAACAAACATAAAAGCTTCTAGTAGTTGTGAGTGGGTTAAAACACTCACCTTTTGAATTTAAATTGAATTCAAATCCAATTTAAACCCAAAAATTGGACAGTCTCCAAATTCATCCAAACCAGTGCCAAAACGTCAGAAATTCCGATACGATCCCAGCAAAACAAACCGCGCGTGAATCCGAGCTCGTATGCAAAAGTTATGAAAATTTGAAAAATGAAAAATTCTGGTCCTGGGTCAACTTCGGGTTCGACTTCGGGGCGCCGCCTCATTTCCCCGATGCTTGCTTGGAGTTTTCGCCAAAACGACCCGGAGCGACCCGAGTCATTTTCTTCCTGACCCGAAGTTGCTCTAGGGTTTTCTCCTCTGAAACCCGAAGCGCGACCAGAAGCTTCTGCAGATCCATTTTTTTTTTTTTTTTTTTTTTTTTGAAATAAAATTTTGGAATTTGGGAATTAGGTTTTCTGCCATTGGAATGAGGAGTTGAGAAGGAGATGTACGTATAGAAAAATGAAAATAAGGAGTGGCTAGGGTTTATAATCGCAAATATATAGACAGATAAAAGAAGGCTAGGTGGGTACGGATAACGAACGTGCTAAACGATAGTTGGCCCAAAAAGCCCGTTCTGCCTCCGGAGTCGAATTTGTTAAAACTATATATCCAAATAGGTGTTTCAAAATATTCTGAACGCGATGGAAAAAGTTTCGCGACCAAATTCGATCGTATGAAGAAGTTATGCTAAAAAATAAAAATTTCAAATTGATTTCAAAATGCGTAAATTTCAAGGCGTTTCGAGTCCGTACGATCAAACGACAAGTCCGATCGCAACGAAACTTGAAACATTATTATAATTCACCGTTACGGATCCGATGAAACTAGTTTCGTCGAAATCCGAGTCCGTGACAAAAATGGCTATTTTTAATATTTATTAAATAAATTAAAATAAATCATAAAATCCAAATTTTCTTTCAACTTTAAATATTGGCCAAATTTCATTACTTATATAATCCAATCAATTCCAAATAATTTAGCAAGCTTGGATGTGAATTAAAATTTATAAGTATATAAATTTCGCAGTGTTAACCTCTGCGTTTTCTTATTATTTGGGAATTATAAATTTTATTCGCAAAACCCAATTATTTAATCATATACTTATACTCTCATCTTAAATCTAATTATATAAATAACTTGATTTCTATTATCCAACTCAAAATATATCAATTATTCTCCAACTACATAGTTAACGTTTCTTTTATATATCACTGTGGTAATATTTCAAAATGTTCATCTTTTGTTTGCATAAATTACTGTATTTAGATAAAATTATAATTTTGGTAACTTATCACATAAATAACTTAAAACCTCAACTAATACATTCCACCTTTGTTTCATCTTATTCATTCACTCATCAATATTCCGTACTAACTACAAAATTTAGTGTATTCCTTTAAATTGATCAAAATAAGACTTATCAATTAATAGAAAGATTTACGTACAAAATTTATTGTCATACATCTAATTTACAAGCCTATACTTAATTATTATCCTACAATACGTTTTACGTTACTATAATGTTCATTCTTCCGTTCCTACGTTTCTATAAATTTATTCCTTTATAATTTATTTAACGCAACACTTAATCTACACCTATTGCGATGTTTCAAATTTACTTGAATGAACAATTTCTTTACTTAAAATAGTTGTTGTAAACTCTTAATTCCACATTTATAAGTGTATTATTATTTTCACTCAAATATTATACATATATATAGAGTATTGGGTTTTTATTTAATCATCATTTATCATATATATTAATTAATTAAATTCAATACTTAAGTCTGACTAAATTTATTCCCCAAATACACATTTACATTTCTCAACCAATAAATATAACCAATCAAATTCTCATTTTATTGAACCTTGGTCAATTCCACACGTTAATTTTACTTAAAGTCTCAATTAATTAATTTACCTCGGTTTCATTACCTTATTACCTTATATGCATAATTGACATGGTTATATCTTCCATTACATCAATAATTTATCATTTCATTTCTATGCAATATATACTCATCTTATTCCATTTATTTGGTTACTGCATTGAAATCTATTTATTAACCAATACTAACGTTATTATCATAAAAAAAAAAAATTTGATTCCCAATTTTATTCAATACTTAGAACAAAAATTTTCACATTAAATCAAATCCTTCTATTCAAACCAAGTATCATGCTATGATAATATTTTACGTTGGTTACACTGAAAAAAATCAACTTTTTATCGTTATCAATTAAACATACATTAATTGCACAAATTAAAGGAATTAATTGCCATTTATCAAATTAAATTTTTCATACATCAATCTATTTCATCTAAATCCTTACCTATGAATATTGCAACCTTTAATTCCATTAAATACCAATTAACCCAAATTATTTCATTTATTCTAAGTCATATCACTAAAATAATTCATCATAATAAACTTA
Organism: Allium cepa; assembly: GCA_030765085.1. Lineage (NCBI taxonomy): Eukaryota > Viridiplantae > Streptophyta > Magnoliopsida > Asparagales > Amaryllidaceae > Allium > Allium cepa. The sequence goes on along the minus strand of CM060941.1, from coordinate 949,626,181 downwards.
AAATCTATACGTTTATTGATTTATTTCTATTTGTCTTATGTTAAATTCTAAATTTAGTAAGACAACCTAAAGTACTCCACTCAATCGACAGTCCCTTTCAATTGTTAATACGTACTTAAATTTCTACAGTTGCCTTCCATCTGCACTTCCGTTACTGTGATAAAAATTAGTAACGTTTATGCCATCAATCCATCATAATTACTTACCCTTAATTGAGTTTGATTTCCAAATAAATTTGCTGACCCTTAATTAGACAATTTATAAAAGTTTGTCATCATACCTATAGTTCTACGCTTATGCTATGTCTTAAATTTCAATAAATTTATAAATTTTGAGATGTTCATTAGGGTTTACAAATTTATTGACTTGCAATAACAGGGTTTCTTAATCTATTCAATTTATCGTTCACAATCTTTTATTGCATTAAATTGGTTTAATATTCCCATATTAAATTTTATGTACAGGTAAGAATTTTTCTTTCTTTCTCTACTTAATTCATTTGAATTTTATTCAAATGTCTTTAAATAGGTTTCTAAGTCACTTCTATATAATTTATTCTAGCCTTCATTTTAATACTTATCTACCACCTTTATTCTTTCAACTAAAATAAATTACAAAATCCTATTAAACAAACAATTTTAAATGGTCGAACTTAACGGGTCGTTACACTCTCCCCCACTCAAAACTTTTCGTCCCCGAAAAGGGAAAGGAAGGGAGAAGGAAGAATAAAACAGTATATCTAATTTCAAATATTAACTTATAACAATAATTTACTAAATTAATTTCCTTTAATGAAATACACTTGTTTTATAATCATTATGTCTTTTAATACTTGAACTATTAAAGTTGGAAAAATATCTTTAACCAAATTCTAAGTCCAAAATTTACGAAAATTTTTGGCAGAGTCTCCTTTGTACGGAGGGACTCTGGAGAAAATATAATATCCAAATATACAAATATATTACATATATTATCTAAAATAAAATATCCCAACACGGGAAAATATATAAAATAGCGCTTTATACGTAATCCGGAAACGTACCTATTTGTCGGGCAATACGCTTATTATTTTGGAACCAAAAGCAGTAGCAGTTGCTTCCAACCCCTGTATTCACTTATAAAATCTAAAAGTTAAATATCTATATTACAGTGAAATGTTTGGGTAGATTCAATCATTCATATCCAAATCAAATGCAACAACCATACATTTTAACAAACGGCACACACCACAAACCACAATCATTCAATCAACAACCGTTAGTTGTTCGGGTTCAAATTATGAAATTTTACGGAGTGAGAAATAACTATCAAGTGCATCCGTTACTCAACAGTCTTAGATGGAATAGAGATAGATTATTGTTCCTCCAACAACTCCAAAATTCCTTACCCAACAACCATACATCAACCAAACAATTCAAATCAACACCACAATAGCTTATTATACATTTATTTCATGCTTCAGTGGTTTTATTTTCTTTCTTTCATTTATGGAGGGATTTCTTTGTTTCTTACAATTTTCATTTTCCATTTGTTACAAAATTCATTATATTGTATTCCAATTTATTGACTAAGGTTTATATCATCTATTTATACTACTTACCCTTTCTTATATAGTAAAATTTCCAATTTAACTTAAGTTTATACAATTAATTCTCATTTATAACAGCAAATTTATTGAATACCTTAATTACCTCAAGCTTCACTTGTAAGATTTCCCCTTACATTTTCTTACTAACATTGCAACTTTTATTATATGGTAAGTTATGTATGTTTAAGAATGCAAGTGAAAATTTACAAGTTTCTTCTCAATTCCTTTTTATTTATTAATGGTTCAATAAATATATATTCGTTTTATAAATTACAATTTCAACTTACCCTTAATTTCATTCCTTTATTTAATGTTTACGTTTTATTATATTTAATTACAGTAACCCTCTACTTACACTTAAATTATTAACCTTAAAACCTCCATTTTTATAAATAAAGGATCTTATTAATTCATTATCTAGGGTTTACAGACATTTATTTATATTACCTACTTTTTATTATATTACTAGTAGCATTTTAAAACATACTTAAGTTTATAACCGTACACATCAATCTTTATTTATTAAAGAATTTCATTTTATTTACTTAAGTTAAAATCACCTATTAATAATACTCACCTTTAATTTGGGTAAAATTTCAATTATCACTTAAGTTTATACCAATAAATTCTTATTATAACAGTAATTTATTGAATACTTCATTTTTCCTAAATTCCTACTTGTAAAATATTCAATTCCAGTTTCTCATTTAACACTTCAACTTTTATATTTGGGTAAGTTATTTATGTTAAGGAAATTGCAATTGAACTTATACAAGTTTAATCTCCATTCTTTTAATTAAATTTAATATTTATTCATATTACCCTTTGTCTCATATGTATGCAAATTCCTCTTTATAGCTTTGCAGTTATTCTCTTATTTCAATTAGAGGTTTCAATTCATTCATTCTTCAATAAATCTTTTCCATTATTTATCAGTTAAAAACTTTTACTTCCCTTATCCCTAGCATTAACTTTCTTACTTAATATTTCACTAACAAAGTTTAAACAATTAATTAACGGAAAAATTTAGAATTAAATACCGGGTCAAATTTTAATCTATTTCAAAATAATAGATAAATAAGTTCTTACAACTTTTATATCTCTAGTTATATTTAGAACAATAAAAGAAAATTTTTAGAAAATTTCAAAAATAAATCTGCAGTAGAATTTACTACAGTGGCCTTTCCCTTTCGAAACTCGAAAATGAAAGTCGATGATGCGGCCGTCATCACCGAATTTATTTTCCAGCGACAGAGAGGAAAGTACAGAATTTAATTCTTTTCCAAAATCTTCTTTAAAACAATTCTTCCAATTTATACGAAATATTTATATAAGAAAATACTTATAAACCAAATCAATAAATTTCACAAATTCTTTGAAAGCAAATTTTCAAAAATCCCGGACTTAAGTTCTAAATCTCCAAATTTGGTTTATTATAATTTCACTTAGCTTTAGTTATTATAAATATTTTTATTGCCTAACATCCAATCTATAGCAACCAAATATATATATATCTTTATAAAACTATTTTTATATATAGAAATATAATAGGCAAATTATTTCATTCACCTATATTAAAAACAAATATTATGTCGGTCTGTCATATTAAGTGTTTAGAAATCCCTATTGATGACATAGCGTCCCATGCATCAACCAGAATTTATAAATACAAAGCGGAACAGATTAACACAATATTAAAATCTTTTTATTAATACTAACAAGTACGCTCTCTCTTATATATACACTCAGGGACTCCCATAGGATATTTCTACCCTATTAACAAAGAGTCAAACCCCACAAAGCCAAGGTTTATCGCTAAACCAAAGCTCTGATACCAACTGTAACATCCCGCCTTTTTGCACACTTTAAACCGACACACGTGCCAATTCAAAGCATACGCAAGGGCGGATTGTTATGGGGTAAATAAGAAAAACAGAGAAGAAATAAAACAAAAACAGAATCTCACAGCGGAAGGATAAAATATAATAACAAATATACAGTTCATAAACAGTTTACAAAAGCTTGATTCTTCTTTTACAATAAATATCAGAGTTACACATACCAATACAAGCAATGCAGCGGAATAGAAAGAGTGTGGTGTAATACTATATATAACATAATACTTATTCTTCGTCTTCGTCCTCCAAAGCTAAAATCTGCTATCCTGAAATGCTCGGACTGACCCGAGCGAATTTGAATAGACAAAAACACCCGAGTCAGACTAGAATATCTTATGTGAGTTAAATAAACAGAATATAAATATGAGTACAGTAACTCAAGAGATGTTCGGGATTTACATCTCCTAAGGATCCGTTAAACTATTTACTATGTAGTATATTGCGCTATTATAATAGTGTCTATTTATAAAATAAACTTACTTTTAAATAGCGTTAAGGCTTTACATTTTCCACCTTAACACGTAATAGTCCCAGTAGTCCGTCCAATATCATAGCCCCTCCTGATCGGGAAGCCACTAGAGGATACCACACGGGCTACGGGAGAAAACCAAACTCGTACAAGGCGCGATATGGTAGGTGACACGGCACAACTAGGCAATGCCAGGGTAGATATACCAATTGCTATCCAGGCTGGTGGAAACGCGTAGCCGCAGTTACCGCCCACCTCGGACTAACTCCCCAAAATCAAAATATAGAAGTGGCCACTGAATCAAATCCAAGTCAAATTATAATATCGAAGAGGAGCGTCCGATCAGAGGAATGACCTCATTGGCCTGAGAATCGCTCCTGTTTTAGCCACCTTATGCCAACTCACGGGAGTTGGGTCCACGTATTTACCTTACAGGAAACGTCGCCACCACCTACTTCATTCTGGAATCTCCACCGCGTACACGGTTAGTCAAAGTGGTTTTCGGTATCGACAGAGAGTATGTCCATATCCGATCCCGGTCTCTTTGCCAACCAATCGTTATTATAACACCGCGGTCATTTAAAAATAGTTTATACTTTTAAAACCAGAATATAATCCATTTCAAACCGTAATATTACGATATCATTTCTTCTTTTAAAACCCAAAACAATATGATATAGTTTATCCCAAATAAAATTATTCCTTTCCAAAAAATTATGTCACTTGTTATTATTTAATATCCCATGTAACCAATATTCTGTTTGTAACTTTCAACATAATTCTTCGAAAATCCATAGCATTTTAAAACCATTATTTTCAAAACTAAATGGTTTGGATATTCAACGGTATGCGAATTAAAAAAAAGTTTAACTTTACTGTTGCTTTATAAAGAAATAAATTACATGGCTTTCCAAATATTTCTTCTTTTAAAGTTAAACCAAAATCCAAAATATTACTTCAAGTCGCAAAACCATTTCAATTTTATATATATTTATATCCATTTTGGAGCATTAATATTTCAACTAAAGTTGGATTTTTATCCTTTCAAAAATCAATATTCTATTAATTAATCTTGACCATTCACATAAAATCCATAATTAATAAGACTTCAATTTCTAGTAAAATATATATATATATATATATATATATATATATATATATTTCCAAATTCAATTTTTACTAGAATATTCATTTCAAAATATTTTGGGAAAAAAATCCAATTATAAATATCATATCTTTAAAATTTCCAACTTAATATTTAAACATAGGATATAATCATCAAACTCCATTTTCTTAATTTTCTTCCATTTTTAATAAAGAAATTTATTCACCTTTTAATTTCAAAATTTCAACTTCATATGCATATAACTATGGAAGAAAACATTTATTCAGTATAAAATTTAAGATTTTTATAAACCGTATTCCATCCAAACCATAGAAATCACATTAAAAATAGTTATATATAGACCACGGTGTCTGTATATAGTTTTCTATCCTATGGTCAAGTGATACGGATATTTATCATTTCAATCCGCAATTTAAAAAATAAAACTGCGGTTGTATATCATTTCAAACCGCAATCCCGAATGAAATGAAAAATGCATACTAACTTGCAGTTTAATGATATCAAATAAAACATCCCTTCAATAACACATCCATCATCCAATCACAAACATCAAGCAATATCAATCAATAACAATTATATATATGATCATATATAACAGGTGATAACTGGCAGTTTATTCAAATTAAATTTTTCAACTATTAATCTAACAATTTATATTCAGTGATAATTGACATAACTGTTAACTAGCAGTTCATATGCAACCAAAAATTTCTAACAGCCAATTAACACGCAATAAATCAATTAAATTAACAGTTACATTCAATAAAATGCAATTCAACAGATATGAATGAAATAACATGCCAAAAGCTCATAAATAAATTTCTATTCATTTCTAAAATTTATTTAACAAACATAAAAGCTTCTAGTAGTTGTGAGTGGGTTAAAACACTCACCTTTTGAATTTAAATTGAATTCAAATCCAATTTAAACGCAAAAATTGGACAGTCTCCAAATTCATCCAAACCAGTGCCAAAACGTTAGAAATTCCGATACGATCCCAGCAAAACAAACCGCGCGTGAATCCGAGCTCGTATGAAAAAGTTATGAAAATTTGAAAAATGAAAAATTCTGGTCCTGGGTCAACTTCGGGGCGCCGCCTCATTTCCCCGATGCTTGCTTGGAGTTTTCGCCAAAACGACCCGGAGCGACCCGAGTCATTTTCTTCCTGACCCGAAGTTGCTCTAGGGTTTTCTCTTTTTTTTTTTTTTTTTTTTTTTTTGAAATAAAATTTTGGAATTTGGGAATTAGGTTTTCTGCCATTGGAATGAGGAGTTGAGAAGGAGATGTACGTATAGAAAAATGAAAATAAGGAGTGGCTAGGGTTTATAATCGCAAATATATAGACAGATAAAAGAAGGCTAGGTGGGTACGGATAACGAACGTGCTAAACGATAGTTGGCCCAAAAAGCCCGTTCTGCCTCCGGAGTCGAATTTGTTAAAACTATATATCCAAATAGGTGTTTCAAAATATTCTGAACGCGATGGAAAAAGTTTCGCGACCAAATTCGATCGTATGAAGAAGTTATGCTAAAAAATAAAAATTTCAAATTGATTTCAAAATGCGTAAATTTCAAGGCGTTTCGAGTCCGTACGATCAAACGACAAGTCCGATCGCAACGAAACTTGAAACATTATTATAATTCACCGTTACGGATCCGATGAAACTAGTTTCGTCGAAATCCGAGTCCGTGACAAAAATGGCTATTTTTAATATTTATTAAATAAATTAAAATAAATCATAAAATCCAAATTTTCTTTCAACTTTAAATATTGGCCAAATTTCATTACTTATATAATCCAATCAATTCCAAATAATTTAGCAAGCTTGGATGTGAATTAAAATTTATAAGTATATAAATTTCGCAGTGTTAACCTCTGCGTTTTCTTATTATTTGGGAATTATAAATTTTATTCGCAAAACCCAATTATTTAATCATATACTTATACTCTCATCTTAAATCTAATTATATAAATAACTTGATTTCTATTATCCAACTCAAAATATATCAATTATTCTCCAACTACATAGTTAACGTTTCTTTTATATATCACTGTGGTAATATTTCAAAATGTTCATCTTTTGTTTGCATAAATTACTGTATTTAGATAAAATTATAATTTTGGTAACTTATCACATAAATAACTTAAAACCTCAACTAATACATTCCACCTTTGTTTCATCTTATTCATTCACTCATCAATATTCCGTACTAACTACAAAATTTAGTGTATTCCTTTAAATTGATCAAAATAAGACTTATCAACTAATAGAAAGATTTACGTACAAAATTTATTGTCATACATCTAATTTACAAGCCTATACTTAATTATTATCCTACAATACGTTTTACGTTACTATAATGTTCATTCTTCCGTTCCTACGTTTCTATAAATTTATTCCTTTATAATTTATTTAACGCAACACTTAATCTACACCTATTGCGATGTTTCAAATTTACTTGAATGAACAATTTCTTTACTTAAAATAGTTGTTGTAAACTCTTAATTCCACATTTATAAGTGTATTATTATTTTCACTCAAATATTATACATATATATAGAGTATTGGGTTTTTATTTAATCATCATTTATCATATATATTAATTAATTAAATTCAATACTTAAGTCTGACTAAATTTATTCCCCAAATACACATTTACATTTCTCAACCAATAAATATAACCAATCAAATTCTCATTTTATTGAACCTTGGTCAATTCCACACGTTAATTTTACTTAAAGTCTCAATTAATTAATTTACCTCGGTTTCATTACCTTATTACCTTATATGCATAATTGACATGGTTATATCTTCCATTACATCAATAATTTATCATTTCATTTCTATGCAATATATACTCATCTTATTCCATTTATTTGGTTACTGCATTGAAATCTATTTATTAACCAATACTAACGTTATTATCATAAAAAAAAAAAATTTGATTCCCAATTTTATTCAATACTTAGAACAAAAATTTTCACATTAAATCAAATCCTTCTATTCAAACCAAGTATCATGCTATGATAATATTTTACGTTGGTTACACTGAAAAAAATCAACTTTTTATCGTTATCAATTAAACATACATTAATTGCACAAATTAAAGGAATTAATTGCCATTTATCAAATTAAATTTTTCATACATCAATCTATTTCATCTAAATCCTTACCTATGAATATTGCAACCTTTAATTCCATTAAATACCAATTAACCCAAATTATTTCATTTATTCTAAGTCATATCACTAAAATAATTCATCATAATAAACTTAAAATCTATACGTTTATTGATTTATTTCTATTTGTCTTATGTTAAATTCTAAATTTAGTAAGACAACCTAAAGTACTCCACTCAATCGACAGTCCCTTTCAATTGTTAATACGTACTTAAATTTCTACAGTTGCCTTCCATCTGCACTTCCGTTACTATGATAAAAATTAGTAACGTTTATGCCATCAATCCATCATAATTACTTACCCTTAATTGAGTTTGATTTCCAAATAAATTTGCTGACCCTTAATTAGACAATTTATAAAAGTTTGTCATCATACCTATAGTTCTACGCTTATGCTATGTCTTAAATTTCAATAAATTTATAAATTTTGAGATGTTCATTAGGGTTTACAAATTTATTGACTTGCAATAACAGGGTTTCTTAATCTATTCAATTTATCGTTCACAATCTTTTATTGCATTAAATTGGTTTAATATTCCCATATTAAATTTTATGTACAGGTAAGAATTTTTCTTTCTTTCTCTACTTAATTCATTTGAATTTTATTCAAATGTCTTTAAATAGGTTTCTAAGTCACTTCTATATAATTTATTCTAGCCTTCATTTTAATACTTATCTACCACCTTTATTCTTTCAACTAAAATAAATTACAAAATCCTATTAAACAAACAATTTTAAATGGTCGAACTTAACGGGTCGTTACACGTATTTATCTCGAGTTTTACCCGAAGTAATGAGTTGTTTGGCTCGTGTTCAGTTAGGGTTGATCCCGAAGTAAAAGAAGGCTGCTAGGGTTGTTTTATTTTGCTACAGGTTTTAATAAACCTGACCGTAAAATTTGATTTTAAGGCAAATTGAATATAAAAAATTGTGAAGTGGATTTAAAAATAAGTTTGAATCTAGACGAAGTTATATTTAAGATGACTTTTAAATCTTAAAGTTTTAAAATATTTAAAAATAAGGGTTTCAGGTTTTAAAACAAACCCGACAGCTTTCAAAATTTCAAAATTTAGTTCAAAATCTGAAACCAGAATTTAAACTGGGTTTAAATTCAAAAGTTAAGTTTAGTTTTGAATAAAATTTTGAATCTTAGTCTTTCAAAATAAATTGGGATTTTAAATCAAGAATTTAAAGTTATGATTTTAAAACAAAGTTTAAAATTAAAGTTTAAATCAAAAATTAAAATATGGATTCAAGTCTCTTTGAATCCAAATCTGAAAATTTAAATTAGTTTTAAATCTGAATGCGTTTTAAACAAGTTTAAATTAAAAAGCTTTTAAAAGTATATTTGTTTTCAAACAAATGTTTAACTTGATTTTGATAAAATTCTTTTATAAAGGTTTCCTTAATTTTAAGTGAAAAGTTGAATAAATTGTTTTTAACTTGAATTTGCAAGATAAAATGTAATGTTAAAGCTTAAATTTTAAATAAAAATTTAAGTAATTTAGTTAGAACTTTTCTTATAAAGGTTTATAAGTGGATACTTAAATTTGGTAAATGTTTAAATATATAATCGTTTTGAATCTTAAATTTAAAATGGATTTGAATTTAAATTTAAAGTGTAATGATTAAAAATACACGTAAATGTTAATGAAATCATTAATAAAGAAGTCAATTATCTTAGAGATAATTAAGGTAATAAAATGATTTAATTAATAAGGTAATTAAAGAATGATTTATTTAATTTATAAATAAATAAATAATTTAGATTAATTTATAATTAGAAATGATTAATAATGAATTAATCTAAGATAACATCTTAAGAAAGCAATTAAAGAAATGTTATTAGTTAATGAAGATAATTAACTAGGGATTATTAAGTAATTTGATTAATGTGATTAATTTTGATAATTAATTAGATTAATTAATTAAGATAACCAATTGTAAATTGTTAATTACTTAATGAAAGTAATTAAGGGGTTAATTACTAATTGTAATTAAATTTGGATATTTTGATTAATTTAATGATAAAGATTAATTGGTAATTATTGATTTATTGGTATGAGATGATTACTTTATCGTAAGTAATTAAAGGTTTAATTTCTTAAAATAATTAATTAAGGGGTTAACTAATTATGTAATTGGTTTAGAGGTTAATTTAATTAATGTGATTAATTAATAATAATTTATTAATTTAAAATAATTAATTAAGGTGATTAATTAATTAATTTATATCAAATGATTTGTAATTAATAAATCAGAATTGGATAATTAATTCATAAGTGATTAATTTAATTGGAAATTAAATTGAATTAATAAGGATTTAACAATTAATTAATCCTGCTTATAAATGATTATTGAATGCTTGACCCTACTTATGAATAATTGTATTGTATGAGATGCCTTGAATTGATTGTCCTATCTGATCTTTGACATTTTGTTCTGTGGATTGAGCTGTGTATAATTTATTCATTTATTTGTGGTACATTTATTATCTTGAATCTGTGGATGAACGGTAAGCGTTATAGTTTATACCGCTTATCAACTATATTTCTATGTTTTGATCTGTGATGATTGATGATGTTGCACTATTGTGTTAAAACCCTGGACCACACTTATACACACACAAATATGGATTTCATGAGGAAATTGATTAAGTCACAAATATTTGAATTTAATTCAAAATAGTTTAAAAGTTGAATATTTAAATCCAAATGGTTTTAGAAATGGATTGGGTTTAAAGTGAAAAGCTTGTGAAATGGAATTTCAAAGATAAAATTTATTTTTGAATAACTTGATTACGCCTTGAAGTTTAAATAATTTGATTTAAACTTAAATTCAAGATTTGACATTGAATTCTATAATTGGAAACTAGGGATTAAAGTTGTTATACAAGTTATATAAGGGTTAAACCATTTTAAATGTATTGATTTAGGAATTTGAATTTAAATTCAAAGGCTTTAAATCGTGCAAATACAATTGGATTCTTCCGGAATGAAAACTATTTGTTTTCAAGTAATAAAAGCTTTCACATAAGAAATGAACTTCCAATTTGTGTTAAAAGGATTTCTAGTTTGAAATGAAAATAATTTCCAAGTTATGGAAACGGTTTGAAAGCTATAAGGTAAATCTTTGATTTAAAGATTTGAATAAGTTAATCCTAATCGAAATGGGAATTGTTTTGAAATCCGAAAATGGATCTTTGTGAAACTGGGTGAACTTTGTGAAATAAATCTTTTTGTTTAAAGATTTGAAATGTTAATTTTTTTAACCATTTGAAAGAAAAGTTTTGGATAATAAATTTGTGAGTTGATTGAAATCCCAATATCCATATGTTTTTAAATATTGCGCTCATTATTCGGTTTAGCCGGGAGAGGGCCTTGTGTCATATAACCCATTCCGAATAATGATACGACGTTATGGATAGCATTTGAAGACCGGTGGTGAAGACCGGATATTTTCGAAAGCGAAAGGATAACTCATCGAATGTCTATGCATCGACAGATCCCCGGTATAGAGACTCCATATGTGATGGGAAGTCTGGACGTGATTAGGGATTATCCGGATTTGCAAGGGCTTCTTCAGAAGTGCCTTTGGTTTCGTTCGAACCCAGAACAGACTTGTATGGATTGTATGTCTGACATTACATTTTAAGATATAAAGAAAATTATTTTTAAATACATTTCTGTTGTTGGCGGAGAATTTATTCTCTTAGCTTAAACACCCTTCTCTAAGACATACGAGCTCAGAGGTTATGTAATTGAAGGTTATCAGTAATATATTCCCAACTTGGTAATGTGGCATGTTGAGTGTTGTTGATCATTTGTTGATCAAAGCATAGCTTTTGTGAAAAGCATAGCTTTGTGGACGAGACTACATCAGGACCTCACACCTCGGAAATGGTGGAAACAGGAAAGATGCAGCAAGGTTTCAACGATCGCGCCCCTAGGATATGTCCATTTCTTATGGATAGAGGTGATATCATGGTATGGAGCCCAGATATTTAACCTATGTGGTTAGTGCAAATACATTACTTTGTGGTTGTTGGTATCGAGCGCTCGGATAAAGGTTAGTTAGGACAGGAGGTGGAATATCTTAGGTGGTACTCCCGGGCAGGAGGTACACCGGCCTTGTGTTAGCAGAGAACTGAGGGATGGTTCTCGTGGACGTCCTTCTAGAGGCGTTCCATTTCGGCATGGGAAGTTCCTTTGCCCAACCATTTGTTGGAAATCTAAAAAAAGCAATACGCGCCCTGTATGGTTTTATATGTAGAACCTGCCATCTAACATGGTAGTTATAGCAGGCATAATATAAAGGTACCTATGCTGGCTAAGATTTATATTATATTTTCGAAATGTTTTCTGCACTTTGCACTTATAGTAATAATATCAAAGAAATTTGCGTAGTGAGCATATTTGACTACCATAAGAAGAAATCTCCTCCAATTCTGCGATTGCATTGTGTGTGTGGCGGGAGGTCTTATGGTAGTTTCATTTTCAAAAAGCATAACGATTGCTTTTATAAACCTAGTTTATTTAAAAGCAGCTGTTTTTGTTACTCACGCCAGTCCCATGACTGACCTGGAGTTTATTGTTTTGCCCACAATTTTTCCACATGGGAAGTTTAGAGTTGGGTTTTTCAGATAGTCAGGTTTAGTAGATTATCTAGAGCTAGTTCAGTCTTTGGATATGGACTGCACTTGCTTATCTTTGTGCATCATTATTGGGGTTTCGAGTTAATTCCAGATTGGTGCCTTAGAGTTGGAGTTTTGGAGTTCTCTTTTGAAGACCATCTTGGAGATTATCCGCTGCTGTTGTTATCTATTTTCTTTCCGCTGCTATTTTCTTGTGTCATACCTCTGATAGTGTTCATATTCGGTTGTGTCATTCTATTGTATCATCTGTTGTATCAGATATTGAATCATGTCGTATATGATATTATTCATTTCTTTTTCTTCCGCTGTGTTGTACTTAATGGTGTTATAAACTCCGGCGAACCAGATTTGACGTTTGGATCTGCGGCATTGGAATACAATGTCGTATTCGGTGCCGATTTTCGAAGGTCGAGTCAGGATCGTTATAATTGGTACCAGAGCTGAAGGTTGAAACTTTAGCTCAGGAGTATAACACATTAAGTAGCTCATTAGAGATAGGGTGAAGTATACCCTAGAATGAGTATCCCTAAGATATTCGTCCTTATGCCTCAGTAAATTCTCTTACTATCCACTGATAGTGAATGTGAGTGCGTGAAGAGGACGAGATAAGGGACAGGGGAGTACCACTACACCTGATCAATACCCTGCAACTATGGAAACAATCTTTCTCCTCTCAATATCCTTTGATTCGATTTCAATTCTCTTATTCGATTCCAAATTCTTTTGATTGCTTCGTGGCAGCTGCAAGAAGAAGTTTCGATGTGATGGTGGCCCTACGAAGTTGTAAGAAAATCCTTACTTCGTATCTTCATCAGTTTCTTATCAGTTTTTCGATTTAAACTTTAATGTTTAAAATTGAAAATTATAGATTGGAAATTATTGAGTTAAATTGATCGATGGAATATAGAGCTAAAATTGAATTGAATCGATAAAACGATTTCGTTTAAAAACTAAATTTAAAATTCTGTTGTAATTTCTTGGGAAGATCAAAGTCCGAAGAGGGATGGATTGGTATATATTTTGAGATATTCCGACTTGAGTTGGGAATCCATATTTAGTATTTGAAGTCGTGGAAAATAAAAAAAATCCATTTATCTATTGGTTGGGTCTCGATATATTCTACGGACGGTTAGTTATCCATCGGCTGATCAATACCTTGCATATTTCGTAGATTTGATAACCCGAGTATCTTGTGAAGTGTTAAATAGATTCGTTCTTGTATCTATTGTTGACATTTTGATTTGGTGAGCCAAATACATAATAGATATCTAGTTTGACCTGGAAAACCATTTCTCAGTTTTTGTGTATCTATCTTTGTTGATTTCGTGCCTGGCAAATATCGGGGACAAAATTTCTTTAAGGGGGGAATCTGTAACGATCCTGGATTTTTATCAAGTTTAAATTGATAATTAATTTAATTTTTGAGTAAAAATTGTGAAACTAATTTGGATATTTGAAATATATAAATATATAAGATAAATTATAAATTATAAAGTAGGAACATAGAAATGAATTAGATAAGTTCAAACAACATGTTAATAAACTTTGTAAAATGTAAAGTGAAAACAAAAGACAAAAATAAAGATAAAAATATGAAACAAGAAAACAAATATATATATATATATATATATATATATATATATCTATCTATAGGCATGCATAAGAAGACAGTAAAAATATATTCAACTAAGTATAGGACTAAAGCAAATGAAGATAAGTATGAACACATACATAAAAATAAAATAAAAATCTATGTACTTACCCCTGTCATCTCAGCCGAGACAAGCAAGTAAAGGCAAGTAAAATAAATATGCAAGGCTAGAAAAAACAAAAGAAAAGAAAGGACTTAAGAAATTAATGCCATATCCCTTAGTACACAACACATTTTCTATCAGCCACCGAAGTAATGTTTTCAGCCTCCATATTCAAGAATAATCTCTAAACTTATTGTACAAAATAATATCAACTTGTAAGCTTCTTTTATTTATATTAACATTTCTCATCTCATTTTCGTCCACCAGAAGCTTAGAAAAAAGAAAAAAACTGAAGTGAATATCATTTTAAACTTAAGCAAAACTTCAATTAAAACAACAACAATCTACCCAAATTCAAGCCAGAGAATCAAAAGAAGAGTTTCAGAAAGCAAAGTTTAAGCCTATTTCAAATAATGGGAACTCTGTTCATTTTGGAATCACCGTGAGTAAACAACTTAAGAAGAAGTTTAAGTATATTTATTTAATGCCCGTTAATCCGAGATTTGAATTGCTTTATTATGTATATACGTATACAAATCTCCTCTGCCTGTATATGTTTACATTCCTGTTTCTTGCTTCAGAGCATAAGGCTTGATCAAAATTCAAATGTTAAATCACTTGATCATTGTTAGACTTTGATTTCTAAACAAAACTTGTGTGTTTAAGCATGAACTATAATTTAAAAATAGTTTCAAGAAACAAAAGAATATACAGTATGAACAAAATCGATTTTACAGTAAAAATTTAAACTGACATAAATTCGACCATAGCGATTCGAAGATTAAATTATATAATCTGAATCCTTATTTAAAAATAGGATTTTTAAGAATAGTTTGGTGATTTTTAGCATCATGGTTTAAGAACAGTTCGAAAAAGAACGAAAAGTTAGTTTCGATCAAATTTCGACGGTCGGAGGCACTAGAGGGGTCGGGGTTCCACGTGGAGGTGGAGGAGTCTACGGCGCTGCTGGGATGAATGGTTGGAGGTGTACTCGATCATCGAGGTGACGGCAGCGAGGGGTTTAATTTTTAAACCTAATTTTTAGAATGGTCAGGAAATCGATCGAAGTGGTTTCTCTCGTGCATCGAGTTGCACGCGACTGCGGGTGATGGAAGTTTGGTTAGTAACGAGGTCGTGGCCGAAGTTGCACGAATTTTGGTGGTCGAGGCGGCGTGATTGAAGGATTGACAGGTTTTAGGATGTTTGCTGTGTCGAGTTTCCAGGTTTCAATCTCGAGCTCGAATTCGATTTCTACGTTACGGTGGAGTTCTGGCGATCGGGGAGTGGAGCTACGGTGATCGTCGACTTGTTCGACGACGCCGCGTCAACTGGAGTTGATAGGCGACGATGTGCACGTACACCATGCACCAATTTTTTCGGTGATCTGGAAATTGTGTGGTTGGAAGCAGTGGTGGAACGCGTATTTATCTCGAGTTTTACCCAAAGTAATGAGTTGTTTGGCTCGTGTCCAGTTAGGGTTGAACCCGAAGTAAAAGAAGGCTACCACGGGTTGTTTGATTTTGCTACAGGTTTTAATAAACCTGACAGTAAAATTTGATTTTAAAGCAAATTTAAATATAATAAATTGTGAGGTAGATTTAAAAATAAGTTTGAATCTAGACAAAGTTATATTTAAGATGACTTTTAAGTCTTAAAGTTTTAAAATATTTAAAAATAAGGGTTTCAGGTTTTAAAACAAACTTGACAACTTTCTAAATTTCAAAATTTAATTCAAATTCTGAAACCAGAATTTAAACTGGGTTTAAATTCAAAAGTTAAGTTTAGTTTCGAATAAAATTTTGAATCTTAAGCTTTCAAAATAAATTTGGATTTTAAATCAAGAATTTAAAATCAAGATTTTAAAACAAAGTTTAAAATCAAAGTTTAAATCAAAAATTAAAATATGGATTCAAGTCTCTTTGAATCCAAATCTGGAAATTTAAATTAGTTTTAAATCTGAATGTGTTTTAAACAAGTTTAAGTTAAATAGCTTTTAAAAGTATATTTGTTTTCAAACAAATGTTTAACTTGATTTTGATAAAATTCTTTTATAACGGTTTCCTTAATTTTGAGTGAAAATTTAAATAAATTGTTTTTAACTTGAATTTGCAAGATAAAATGTAATGTATTTTAAAGCTTAAATTTTAAATAAAAATTTAAGTAATTTAGTTAGAACTTTTCTTATATAGGTTTATAAGTGGATATTTAAATTTGGTAAATGTTTAAATATATAATCATTTTGAATCTTAAATTCAAAATGGAATTTGAATTTAAATTTAAAGTGTAATGTTTAAAAATACACTTAAATGTTAATGAAATCATCAATAAAGAAATCAATTATCTTAGAGGTAATTAAGGTAATAAAATGATTTAATTAATAAGGTAATTAAAGAATGATTTATTTAATTTATAAATAAATAAATAATTTAGATTAGTTTATGATTAGAAATGATTAATAATGAATTAATCTAATATAATTTCTTAAGAAAGTAATTAAAGAAATGTTATTAGTTAATGAAGATAATTAACTAGGGATTATTAAGTAATTTAATTAATGTGATTAATTTTGATAATTAATTAGATTAATTAATTAAGATAATCAATTGTAAATTGCTAATTACTTAGTGAAAGTAATTAAGGGGTTAATTACTAATTGTAATTAAATTTGGATATTTTGATTAATTTAATGAAAAAGATTAATTGGTAATTAATTATTATTGGTATGAGATGATTACTTACGGTAAGTAATTAAAGGCTTAATTTCTTAAAATAATTAATTAAGGGGTTAATTAATTATGTAATTGGTTTAGAGGTTAATTTAATTAATGTGATTAGTTCAGAATAATTTATTAATTAAGAATAATTAATTAAGTTGATTAATTAATTATTTTATGTCAAACGATTTGTAATTAATAAATTAGAATTGGGTAATTGATTCATAAGTGATTAATTTAATTGGAAATTAAATTGAATTAATTAGGATTTAACAATTAATTAATCCTGCTTATAAATGATTATTGAATGCTTGACCCTACTTATGAATAATTGTATTGCATGAGATGCCTTGAATTGATTGTCCTATCTGATCTGTGATATTTTGTTCTATGGATTGAGCTGTCTATATTTTATTTATTTATTTGTGATACATTTATTATTTGTGAATCTGTGGATGAACGATAAGCGTTGTAGTTTATACCGCTTATCAACTATATTTCTATGTTTTGATCTGTGATGATTGATGATGTTGCACTATTGTGTTAAAACCCTGGACCACACTTTTACACACACAAATATGGATTTCACGAGGAAATCGATTAAGTCACAGATATTTGAATTTAATTCAAAATAGTTTAAAAGTTGAATATTTAAATCCAAATGGTTTTGGAAATGGATTGGGTTTAAAGTGAAAAGCTTGTGAATGGAATTTCAAAGACAAAATTTATTTTTGAATAACTTGATTACGTCTTGAAGTTTAAATAATCTGATTTAAAATTGAATTCAAGATTTGAAATTGAATTCTATAATTGAAAACTAGGGATTAAAGTTGTTATGCAAGTTCTATAGGGTTTAAACCATTTTAAATGTTTTGATTTGGGAATTTGAATTTAAATTCATAGGCTTTAACTCGTGCAAATATAATTGGATTCTTGCGAAATGAAAACTATTTGTTTTCAAATAATAAAAGCTTTCACATAAGAAATGAACTTCCAATTTGTGTAAAAGGATTTCTAGTTTGAAATGAAAATAATTTCCAAGTTATGGAGACGGTTTGAACGCTATAAGGTAAATCTTTGATTTAAAGATTTGAATAAGTTAATCCTAATCGAAATGGGAATTGTTTGGAAATCCGAAAATGAATATTTGTGAAACTGGGTGAACTTTGTGAAATAAATCTTTTTGTTTAAAGATTTGAAATGTTAATTTGTTTAACCATTTGAAAGAAAAGTTTTGAATAATAAGTTGTGACCTGATTAAAATCCCAATATCCATATGTTTTTAAATATTGCGCTCATTATTCGGTTTAGCCGGAAGAGGACCTTGTGTCATATAACCCATTCCGAATAATGATACGACGTTATGTATCGCATTTGAAGACCGGTGGTGAAGATCGATATTTTAGAAAGCGAAAGGATAACTCATCGATTGTCTCTACATCGACTGGTCCCCGGTATAGAGACTCCATATGTGATGGGAAGTCTGGACGAGATTAGGGATTATCCGGATTTGCAAGGGCTTCTTCCGAAGTGCCTTCGGACTTGTTCGAACCCAGAACGACTTGCATGGATTATATGTCTGACATTACATTTTGAGATATAAAGTAGATTTCTTTCAAATACATTTATGTTGGTGGCGGAGAATTTATTCTCTTAGCTTAAACACCCTTCTCTGAGAAGTACGAGCTCAGAGGTTATGTAATTGAAGGTTATCAGTAATATATTCCCAACTTGGTAATGTGGCATGCTGAGTGCTGCTGATCATTTGTTGATCAAAGCGTGGCTTTTTTGAAAAGCGTAGCTTTGTGGACGAGACTGCATCAGGACCTCACACCTCGGAAATGATCGAAGCAGGAAAGATGCAGCAAGGTTTCAGGGGTCGCGCCCCTAGGATATGTCCATTTCTTCTGGATAGAGGTGATATCATGGTATGGAGCCCAGATATTTAACCTATGTGGTTACTGCAAATACATTAATTTGTTGTTGTTGGTATCGAGAGCGCGGATAAAGGTTGGTTACGACCGGAGATGGAATATCTTAGGTGATACTCCCGGGCAGGAGGTACACCGGCCTTGTGTTGGCAGAGAACTGTGGGATGGTTCTCGTGGACATCCTTCCAGAGGCATTCCATTTCGGTATGGGAAGTTCCTTTGCCCGACCATTTGTTGGAAATCCAAACTAAACAATAGGCGCCCTGTACGGTTTTAGTTGTAGAACCTGCCATCTAACATGGTAGCTACAGCAGGCATAATATAATGGTACCTATGCTGGCTAAGATTTATATTATATTTTCAAAATGTTTTCTGCACTTTGCACTTATAGTAATAATATCAAAGAAATTTGCGTAGTAAGCATATTTGACTATCATAAGAAGAAATCTCCTCCAATTTTGCGATTGCATTGTGCGCGTGGCGGGAAGTCTTATGGTAGTTTCATTTTCAAAAAGCATAATGATTTCTTTTATAAACCTAATTTATTTAAAAGCAACTGTTTTTGTTACTCACAACAGTCGCATGACTGACCTGGTGTTTATTGTTTCTTCCCTAAACTCTGGGTGCCCATAATTTTTCCACACGGGCAGTTTAGAGTTGGGTTTTTCAAATAGTCAGGTCTAGTAGATTATCTAGAGCAAGTTCAGTCTCTGGATATGGACTGCACTTGCTCATCTTTGTGCATCATTATTGGGATTTCGAGTTAATTCTGGATTGGTGCCTTGGAGTTGGAGTTTTGGAGTTCTCTTTTGAAGACCATCTTGGAGATTATCCGCTGCTGGTGTTATCTATTTTCTTTCCGCTGCTATTTTCTTTTATCATACCTCTGATAGTGTTCATATTCAGTTGTATCATTCTGTTGTATCATCTGTTGTATCGGATATTGAATCATGTTGTATATGATATTATTCATTTCTTTTTCTTCCGCTGTGTTGTACTTAATGGTGTTATAAACTCCGGCGAACCAGATTCGACATTTGGATCTGCGGCATTGGAATACGAGTGTCGTATTCGGTGACGATTTTCGAAGGTCGAGTCAGGATCGTTATCACGTATAAACCGGTTCGAAGTGGTTTTCAGGAAATAAATCCCGATCCCGGTCTCTTCGAAACAATCAGCGCATTATCCAATATTGATAGTCGGTTATTCAACTATCAATTAACATTCACAAATAACCATCAAACAATAAATAATTTCTTCAAATTATTTATTAACCTCAAAATATCTTCACAAGGTATATTTCCATTTTCAACCCTTTTGAAAACAGTTTTCAAACCCCACTTTTCTCATGGAATGAATTCCCAAATATTTATTCCCACTGAAAACGCCAAGCACAAAAACTTTTTATTTTTAAAATAATTTAAAAATCTTTATTATAAAATATCCTTTAAAACATTTAAATTAAAAATTACTTTAATACTTATTCAAAATTTATATTTTAAGAATATTTAAATAAAACTACTTTGTACAATATAAAACTGAATTTCTAACTTTTAAAACATAATATCAAGCCACCTTTAAATAATTACTACTATAATAGATTAAAAGAAAATACTTACTTTAGAATTTAAACAGTTAGAAATAATAAATTTTCTAAAACATACTTTTTAAAACAACTTTAAACTTTTAACTTACACTTATAAATTTGCTTTGAAAATGTAATTGGCTATCCAAGGAAATATGCTTCTCTTCCACCGTGAATTTATCCTTTCAAATATCCACTGATATTCGTTTCACTTTATAAACCCATTTTATAAATTTCATGGTCACATTCTACTTAAAATTTCCAATTTCAAACACTTAAATCAATTTCCAAATTGATTTCCAATTTACACCATTTTGAAATAAATACCTTTACTTACCCATTTATTTCGAAACCCATTAACTTCAGATTTTTAATTCTTACTTATAATTTAAAATCTTTTATCTGAAAATACCAATTTCATATTTTCCAAATTCCTTCTTTATCCTTTCAAATAAATTTAAATCTTGAATTTTAAAGTAAATCCTTTATTCCTTTAAATAATATCACTTAAGTTCAAAAATTCATTATTTTCCCTTTTTATTCAAAATCTCCTTTTTTCCATACTCGGAATTAATTATTAGAATTTAAAAATCACTTTTATTCCTTTCCAATTCATTCTTATTTTTATTCAAATTATATATAATTATTTAATTTAAAAATTCACCCTTTTATTTTCTTTTCAAAAATCCAATTCTATATATTTTGATAACTCAGTGTACCGAAATATATTCAAGCAAACCACAGCATTCAATATTCCAATTATCAATAATATTCATCACAGAATATCAAATATTCATAACACAAAATATTAAACAATCTAATTTTTTTTCGAGGAATCCAGTTGGATCCCTCCAACCTGTTTCCCTGCATCCACAGATGTTTGCAATATATAAAATACCAATTCCACTTCAAGGTGGAATATAATGGTATATGAGTTATATAATATCATCCGCTATTATGCGGCACATAGGGTCTCATCGCTATATAATGCGGGAAAACAATCACTCCAATATACTATATATTACTATATAATATGTACCATATCCAAACAATTTCAATCATTTAACAAATTATTTAAATTTAACTATTTAAATTTAAATAGCAACCTGATGAGTGAGAGTAACTCACTTTTGATTTTAAGCCTGCATTCCACTTCCATCTCGACCATTTCTTCACGGTTTCAGACCTTGAATAACATTATATAATTTATTAATATTTGAAACAATCAAATAGTTAATTACCATTAAATTATTTCAATTAACTAATAATTTATTTTAACAAAATTTCTTTTAATATATTATTCCTAGTAACTAAAATAATTTAGATTTCATTAAACAAATAAATCTTCACCATTTCATAATTAAGCCTGTAAATGAATATGTATATTTACTTTTCCTTTAAAATTATTCATATATATGTATATATATATACTTATAAAAACATTGCATATAGATTTTCAAATATCTAATTTATATAAATACCCTTCAACATTTAAAAATTCCCTTTTCTTTTCTATAAAAATAAACAGTAATTTCCTAACTGTAACTTTTCTTTTCAAATAAATATTTATATATGTAAAAATAAAATAAAAATCTGGTTTTTAGAAATTCTTTCTCTACATGCAACCATATTTCACTGAACATAAATTTATTTTTTTTCTTTTTCATTAAAAACAAATAAAAATTTATTTTACTGTTAACAAAATTTTCTGCAATAAAAGCAATTACCCTAGCACATGACTACCAAAAGAAAATCTCGAACCTGACAGTGGCAAGCCTTGGCCGTGTATCGAGCACTGCCCTTCGATCATCTACCCTCTACTGAGCAAAACGAGGATCCAAAGTCATCGCACCTCATCCCAACGCCTCGACTTCGCCTTCCTTGAATGCTGACCTCCCTTCCAATCTACACGATGATGGCTTGTCGCGAGTCTTCCCTTGTCGCCGTAATCAAATTAGACCTTTTCCCTCTCGTTCGTGGCCGCCTGTCGCGATTTTAATTTCTAACATGATGAATCGACTTCGAAAATTGTAGGAAGCATAAATAAATTGAAGAAGATACAACTTCGTGGGAAAAGAAAAAAAAACTGGAGAGGAAGTGATTCCGATCGGCCCTTATCTATTTTCTTTTTTTTTTTTCATCGAACTGTAATGTAGAGAGGAAGAAATCTTGGTTTCGTTATTTATTTTTATTTTATAAATAAAGGACACGTTTTCATTGATCTCAAGTGGTTGACAAATGGAGGGGATGTAGATTTGTGCATGAACAGGTGTTGAAATGAGAATGGGATACAAAAAGCTGATGTGAAATTTTTTGACTAATCAACTTATTTAAATTTAAATTTGAATTTGAATCGTCATGAAATCACCACTTAAAATTTTGACTTCCTGCCGAAGCGTGTCGATAGGCGTTCATAATGTCAAACCGTTATTCTGAACACAGTGGAAAAGGTTTCGAGTCCAAATTCGATCGTGTGGAGAAGATAGCTTTTTGGACCATATTATTGTACTGAATTTTCGATTAAATTTCAGCGTGTTTACGTACTGTACGATCACTGAAAAACTCCAAACACTACGAAAATTTAAATCCGATAATAATACACTATTACAGATCCAATGGAACTGGTTTCTTCGAAATCTGAGACCGTGCCTCGGAAGGCTATTTTTTTTAAATTCAATTTAAACGATAAAATTTCAAAACTGAACATATCAGTGTTAAATCCAATTCTAAAACTTTTACTATCCTCATCACCATCAATATAAATTTTACAAGCCTTCAAGTTAATTTTAATAGGCTTAAAGCTCCAGATTCAACATTTTACCCAACTTCAAATTATTTAAATTAATAATTAAATTACCCAATACATGGTGATATTTGAATTCAAGTTAAAAGTTAACTTTTAAATATTTAAAATCAATTAAATATTCTGATTTCAAACATCCAAAAATTCCGGGTCGTCACATTCCTCCCCCTTAAAAGAATTTCGTCCCTGAAATTACTAAGGCAGAAGAATGTCCCAAACCCATTTAGTGAAAATCTCATATTCACTTTCCAATCCTTTAGTTCCAACTAAACAATTAGTTACCATCTCCATTTTCAAAATCCCTTATTTCAATTCCAATGCGAAATCGTTTTGTTGATAATGACAATTTTTCCAAAAATTTTCAAAAATTTTCTAACTCCCAAAATTTTCGACATTTTTTGGCAGAGTCTCCTTTTTATGGAGGAGCTTTTGCAATTTGACAAGAGATATAAATATATATACATCGACCCACACGGTCGAAAAAACAAAAACAGTTCATATTTTCTATTTTTATTGCGTAGGCATACCTTTATTTAGCATTTTTAAGCAAGCGGCTTATTTATTTATCATTTTGCGCGTCCAGATCCAGCCATACGGCTTCTCTGTACATGTACTTACTTAATTCAAACATGTAAGTATAAAATATATGCAACTCACTAACATTTATTTACTTTCAATAGCTAGACACATGCATTTCATAAGCAATGTACACTAAACAATACCCATATGCAAATTATAAGATTCCGACACCAATTTCAATTTCTTACAACCAATTCTTAAATTATTATTCTCAATTTTCAGTGATTTACACTCACTTTCCTTCATTCAATTCATTTTAAGTCCAAACAAACCCATATTCATATTCATTTATTTCAAAATCAATTTATTTACTTACATTAATTCGTAAAATTTTATTTACTTCTGTTTGCGTCAAACGATAGTTTATTCTTATGCAAATTGACGATATTCATGTGAATAAATAATTACTTAAGCTTTAACCATTTTAAATTGATCTCAACTCAATTTATATAAATTTCATTCTATTTTAAATTAATTCACAATCCATGCATTCTCATTTTCACTTCATTTTGAATTTTATCTATTTACTTACATTCCATTTCATAAAGCTCATTAACAACCATTTAACAATTTGCTTAAGTTAACAACTTAAGTTCATCTCCGTTTCCAATTAAATTCCATTCTATTTTCCAAATCCAAACAGTTTTATCAACTTGCCATAACATATCTTTTATTAAAGACCCAATATTACTTCAACCAACTTTCCAAAACCTTCCATGGTTTCCAACAACATTATTTACTCCACTTATTCAAATTTAAATTTAAATCCAAATTTAAATTATCAAAAGTTTCTCAAAAAATTTCAAACTCTCTAAATTTTCGAAAAATTTCGCCAGCGTCTCCTTTGCGCGGCTAGCTCGAAACAACTACAAAATACCTCTACGGGCTCCCAAATTCCAAAAGAAAACAAAAAACCATGTGGCTAGATCAAAACCCAATCAAATTTCATACAGAAATTTAAACACATACCTTTTTATCGAGAAATTCAAATTTATCTTCTGAAATCAAAACCAATTTTCCAACATTCAATATTCAGTTTCAATTCTATTTGCTTCCAATTTTAAATTTAATCCCAACATTAAATTTCACTTCCATTTAGTTACAAATTAAATTAATTTGTTCATTCACTAATTTAATCCTAACTTAATGAACTTTATTTCGATGTCCATTTACTCAGTCTAGTCTATTTAGACCTTCCTCAATTGACTTTTATTTAAAGTTAAGTTTGCTACATTTCAATTTTATTTCTATTCACTTGGATTTTATTTACAACTCAAACCATCACTATTTCAATCCAACTTCATTACTAACTCACAATTCAACCTTCATTTAACCAATTCGAAATTCCATTAACACACTCACTTAACTAATTTATTCAAATTAGTTCATTTCCCACTTTTAATTCAATATTTGATTTTTACCTTCCAAAAATCACTTCACTTAATTTTCTTGAGTTCAATCTATTTTATAATTCCAGTTTTGGATTTTTATTCATTTCCCAAAATTCAAATCAATTTTATTTTGGCTTATTTGTTCCACTTCTAAGTTTTATAAGTTGTAACTTATTTATATCTATACTTTTATCCATTTACAATCAACCCCGTTCACATTTTACTTTTTAACTCGGGATTATACATTTAATTTAGCCAAGTATATATTTTTATTCAATGGATTTTCAATTCTTTTATAAGCCCTCAAAACCTATTTATTCCAATTAAATTTTATTTAACTAAACTCCAGTTAAATCTAACCTCATACTATTCTTTTGACTTCACAATCCATTTAAACTTTATTAAGTAAGAACTTAATTTCATTTAATATATCCACTACGTGATACAGTTCCATTTCAATTATATTTCATCTTTAATCCAAATCCAATCACAATATTATTAAACTTAGCTTAAGTTCATTTAATTTGACTTACTCTTCTAACTTATTAACTTTTTACAAGTTAATTCCATTCTAGGAAATTTTCAACTTTATAAATTTCCAAATCTTTTTATGATCCATAAACATTCTTAGTTAAACCTCTAGAGCTTAAGCCATTACTTAGACACTCAAAACATTCAAACTAATTCCAGAGTTTTCAATAATCACTTAAGTATTTCAAAAATCATTTGAAATCAATTATATCCAAAATACTTTGGTGAATTCAATTATATCTTTGAATTTCAAAACCAAACCTAGTTCTTGCAAACACCTCCCATTTAAAACATTCAAGTAGCAATTCCTCCTTTGAAAACTCGAAAATGAACATTGATGATGCTGCAGTCATCACCGAAGTTATTTTCCAGCGACCGAAAGAGTTCAATGCTTTTATCTCTTTAAAAATATTTTCAAATATCCTTAATTTCAAGTCTCACCAGATTTCAAATCCAATTCAAAATATTTCCAAATAATATTACTATTATTTCTACCCAAAATCTTTGAAAATCATTTTCAACCCAAAGGAATTAAACTTCCCCAAAATTTCAAATTCTAAATTCTTTCAATTCATATTCAAATATTACTCCGAAATCTTATTTCAATTTATAAATCACATTACAGTTTACATTTACAAATTTCCTTTGTATATGAATTCATTCCTTAGCTTTAGTTATAATTTCAATGTCTTGTTCAATTTTACACAACAATGATAATAATTTAATACTATCATTCCTAACAACCAAGCATCCATATATAACTATAATAATTTACAAAAAATTATTTCCTTTATATACAAAAATAATTTGGGTAAAATTATTTCATTTACCCTATTTAACACAATACTTTGTTGGTTTATCTTGTTTAAGAGTTTAGAAATCCCTATCGATGACATGGCATCCCACACATCGACCAGAATCCATAAACACCCAATCGATAAATCAACACAATATAAAAACAACTTTTATATTCACTAACAAATACACACTCTACCAAGGGGGCATCAATATATGTCGCTCTTAGCTTGCTTTGTAATAATTACATTTGATCTTTACCTGGAAAATAATTATTTGATTATGTAATGGAATATGAAACTTGTTTTGTGAAATGTAATCAGAAAAATTATTTTTGAAATCTGTGATATTGTTTCATATTCATGTGCTTCTGATATTATGGATACCATTAACATTACCCTATTTGGTCACCGAAAGTTAATACTATGGATGACTGCAGCATCTGTAGTGCTTAGCTTTGCGCCTCCAAATAGGAGATGTCACATCCAAAGTGATCCCCGCACTACACTTCTTGTACTTCTCTCATGAATCGTACTCCTTCTTTGGAAATGCATCTAAGATAAGGGATAGAATACCCTCTCTTGTATAATATGCCATCAAAGAAGGAGTAATAGGGGGCCCTTATCCTATGGGCTTCGTTTGTATTTAGGGGTAAGATTCATTTATTAGAAACTTCTTGATATGGGTTATCCATATGTTCTCTTCTGGATGTTTAAGTGTGGGCTCAATCAGGGGCTACTCTCGATTCTCTTTTATTTCTTGGTTTAAAGTCTCTCGGATCACTGCTCGTTGAGCCCTACTTAGGACACTTACTAGTTAACTTCAGTAAACTTGGCTCTGCCTGATGTCTTATTGGTATGGCTATTATTTCATTCACCACTTTCGTGCTTACGAGTTTAGCTAATGAATCGGCAGAAGAGTTGTACACACATGGAATTTGTTCTATCCTAAACATCTCGAACTGCATTAATAATTTTCAAAAAGTTCCACGTATTTGGCTAAAGTTGGCTCCTTCGATTGATAATTACACTGCACTTTGTTCACAACTAATTGGGAATCACTGTGTACTTTAATATTAGTTACCTTCATTACCCAAGCCATCCTCAAGCCTATGAGGAGAGCCTTATATTTCGCCACATTATTGGTTTCTTTAAACCTAAATTGTACCGCTCTATATAGTTTTTTCTTATATGGAATAACGAGTACATATCCAATTCTTGCCCCTTACTCATTTAAAGCTCCATCCACAAATAGTTGCCAGAGTTGTGGAGTAGTCGCTTCTTCCTTTGGTTGGGCTCGGTAGGTAGCTTATATTCCACGATGAAATTGCTAATTTTGTCTTTTGTTTTCTTTTCTTGGACTCATAATGACCGAGCTCCATTGCACATTTTAGCAATTGGCCTAATGTCTACGGTTTGTGCAGTAATTGTCTTAGTGGTTTTTCTATGAGGGTCTTGATAGAATGTGCTTGGAAGTACGGCAATAGCTTTCTTTCCATGAGGAGCAGGTTGTAAGCTAGCTTTTTAACGGCTGAATAGTTTAGGTCTGCTCCTGATAAATGCTTACTTATGAAGTAGATTGGCCTTTGGGTCCCCTCATTCCGTCGAACCACTACAGCACTAATAGCTTTATTAGTTACATCTAAGTACACATAGAAGTCCTCACCTGTTACTGGTTTAGATAATATGAGAGTGTTGACCAAATGTCCTTCAGGCTTTGGAATGCAGCTTCGCACTCCTCATTCCATTCGAAACTTTGTCCCTTCTTTACCTGCTAGAAAAATGGTATGCACTTATCAGTTTCTTTAGAGATGAACCTGCTTAGAGTGATAACCTCGCTATTTAGGCTTATAAGATCTTTAGGTTTTGTTGGGATTCCTATTTTCCTTACGGCTTTAATCTTCTCCGATTTTATTCAATCCTACGGATGCTTACTATGTATCCTAGGAACTTACCTGACTGAATAGTGAAAGTACATTTCAATGGGTTCAACCTCATATTATATTGCCTCGAGACTTCAAAAGATTCTTCCAATTCTTGCACGTGACTTGATGTTACTCTTGACTTGTCTAGCATGTCATCTACATATACCTCAACATTTCGCTAATGTGATCCATGAACATCACATTAACCAACCTCTGGTAGGCGGCCCTAATATTTTTGAGCTCGAATGGCGTGACTTGTAGTAGTACAAGATTTAATCCGTCACAAAACTAGTATGCTCTTAATCTGGTTTGAACTTTGTTATCTAATTATATCCTGAATATGCGTCCGTGAACGAGAGAAGTTCGTGTCCGCTAGTTACATCCATCAACCAATCAATTCTAGGTAAGGAAAAGTTGTCCTTTGGGTAGGTCTCTTGAAGGTTGGCATAGTCTATGTAGGTCCTCCATTTTCCATTTGGTTTCTTCATAAGAACTATGTTGGCCATCCACTTTGGGTAGTACACTTCTCTGATGAATTCATTTGCCTTCATCTTTTTGACTTCTTCACGCAGAGCGTTGTACCTTTCCTAATCTAGGGTTCTACGCATTTGCCTAACCGAATGAGCGTTAGGGTCAATGTTGAGTACATGAAAGATGATGGCCGGATTTATCCCTACCATGTCTAAATATGCCTAAGAAAATACATCTGCTAAGCTTTTTAAGAAGTCTATCAATCGTGTTCTATCTTCCATGTTGAGATTTTTCCAATCTTAAGAACTTTTATGGGGTCTTTTGGATCTATTTGTATATCTGCGAGGTCATCCACTGGCTTTATCTCTCTCCTTGTTTTCCCTTATCTTGGGTCTATTTCACTATCTTTTTCCTCTTCGGATTGAGGGGTGACTTAGAGTGCCTATCTTTAGGCCTCTTCGAAGAAGTACTACACACATGCTAAATTATATTCACCGATGCCCATCATTTGCATATATTTTCTTTTTTCTTTCTTTATTGATGTTGTGGTGTGGAATAATTTGTTTCGTCATCAGTCTTTGTACTTTGTGTTAGTACTGTTTTTAAAACTGGCTTGATCTTTTTTCATTATCGTTATTCCTATCACATATATTAGAGGCGATAGCAGAGTAGTTTTAAACAATTTTATTGCTAGAGTTAATGTTTACATTGTATAATTTCCTAGGTAGCAATTTCTTTCCTCTTACTGATCCTATCCCAGCAGTAGTGTGAAATTTCATGAGCAAATCCTTTCGAGAGATAACTTCCCTTAAGTTAATCGGTTAGGTCTTCCCAAAAATGCATTATATTGTGACTCTTGATCGATGACCAGGAAGCTCACATTGAATGATTTATTAAGGGGTGTAGTTCTAGCGGTAACTAGTAATCACGCTAACCCAGTGGGATTAGTTGCAACATTGTTGAAGCCTTAGATCGGTTCAGGGCTGGCTTCAATGCCTATGCTGGAAGCTTCATCTAGTCATATATGGATTCAAAGTAACATTAATGGAACTGCCAAAATCTACAAAGACCTTCTTTATGATGCAGGTCGAGATCTGCACTATAATGACAAACAAATCCTATTGTGGAACTAAAATTCCAGGGTCATTAGCTGTGGTGAAGATTATGTCCCGTGCAGGCTTTTGTCTTATATTGAGCACAGTTCTTTGTTATACTATTTCTTCCTACACATACCACCACTATGCCTTCTTGCTCTTCTTGGCGAAGTGTAGTCCTTAGATTGAGGCTATGAGATTGGATGTTTTCTGTTTGGTTTTCATTTGGATCCGGAGTGAGGTTCCTAGACCTTTTTTCATTATTTCCTTTCTGGATGTTGCCCAGGTAACCTTTTTGAATCAGCCTTTCTACTTTATTTTTCAGGTGCCTCCAGTTATCCATATGGTGGTCATTTACACTGTGGAAGCGGCACTTCACCTTGGTTCTGCTTTGCCTTTTCCCTTTGTTCGGTATATTATAAGCACGCTCGATCCTGGTCATTTCGTATATTTATCTAGGAATATGGGTGAGGAGATTTCCTGTTGTGAAGTTGATCTCCTTTTATCGTTTTACAGGCAGATGACACCCTTCTGCCCCTATTTCTTATCATAATTAGGGACAGAAGTTCTATGAGACTGTGCTGTGGATCGAACCACTTCCATTCTAATATAGCCGCTAGCATTATCGTATGAAGCCTTCATAATGTGACATGGTTTTTTGCTGTTTTGTCCCACATGGCAATACCTCTTCTAATCCCGGCATAAGCTACCCTTAGTTGTGCTTCTTCACTAGTTACTCCAATCTGGAGAGCCTCAAATTTAAAGCATTTTATGTAATTGCGCAGGCTTTCGCTTTCACCCTGCTTTACATAGAACATGGTGTTTACATCTGGGGAGGGTTTTCTCCCCGAGTTGAATTGTCTTAAGAAATCTACGGACAATTGCATTTAAGTATGGACCTCCCCCGATTCATACCTCTTGAACCATTTGGAAACTACACCGGCTTGATAAACCGGGAAGAGCTTGCACCAAGCCATCCTCCCCGCCTTCAAAATGTGCATATAATACTCAAAGGTGCAAATGTGGTCATCTGGGTTGGTTGTTCCATCAAATTAGTCAATCGATAGGGCTTTAAAGTTGCCATGAAAATCTGCTTCTATGATGGTCTCACTAAAAAGGGAGGAACCCTCTCTCCTTACTTTTTCTCCAGTGTTTTTCTTGCAAAGCTTTGCTTGCTGTTCTATACAAGCTTTCAATTAACGGATCTCATCTTCCTTAGGATCCATCTGAGATGAATAGTCCTCGTACAATAAAGTGACATCATCATCAATAGGAGTAGATTAGGTCTGCTTTTAAGTAGTGGTGGGTTAATGTTAGCATGCTTTGATTTAATCTGTGGGTTAGCCTAAATTTTTCCTTTGAGTTTGGCATTGGTTTTCGGTCTAGCTGTACCATTCTCATTTCTATGAGCACCATTATCACTCACGTGTTGCATAGCCAACATAGACAGTGAGTGAGGGCGGTGAGCTATGAATGGTTAAGGAGAGTTTGGCCAAAGAGCAGTATGTTGGGCTATATTTTTCTCAAACCCCTCCATAAGCTAGTTCGTTTGGTTAGTGGAGGCCTGAAGTGCGGTTAGGATAGGGTCTGAGGTGCGCTTTGTAGAAGCTTCTG
Organism: Allium cepa; assembly: GCA_030765085.1. Taxonomy (NCBI): domain Eukaryota; kingdom Viridiplantae; phylum Streptophyta; class Magnoliopsida; order Asparagales; family Amaryllidaceae; genus Allium; species Allium cepa. The sequence goes on along the minus strand of CM060941.1, from coordinate 949,594,080 downwards.
CCTTAGTTTGGGCTTTTGAGGTTATAAAAGGCTTTTTCAAGATTTTCGAGACTAGGTGAAATTGTTCTTATGCAGGGGGAGTGGTGGAATCTATGGGATTCATGGTGTTGTAATGTTACTTGAAGAAAATGTAGGTAAAATTTGCTAGAGAGGGAAATCACCCCTCCTTCTAGCGCCAAAAAATGTTTATGAGATTTTTCATCTCATAAGCACCCAAGTATTTTTTATGAAGTAATCACTATGCTGGATGCTTCCATGATTATGAATCGGCACAATTAAGTGATGTTTAACGTGCCTTAATCAGAAATTATATTATTTAATGCATACGATATTATGTGGGCATAAATTTAAAGTACACAGAATCAATTCATTATCTTGATATTAGAGCCTACAGAATAAATTCAAACCATCTTCTCATCGAATCTAGTCCCCGCATGGATCGGTACCAATCCAAAACTTAGATGATTTGCTAACCTCCAAATAAACTCTATACTAGCATGTACATTACTCGAAACAACACGATCCAAAGCCATCCTTGGATCGATGACTCATGGGTCTGACCCTGCACTTGGCTATTATTGTCCCTCCCTAAAGCATTGACCAATGCATGCATGCAAGCGATCAAAGCATGATCCGAGGAAATCCTCCATCTAACTTGAAGTAGAACACGAAGCACTTCCCACCGATCCAAGACTTGTACTCCACCAAACCAAGCTTCACCGATCCATCTTCCTTTTCCCATAACTTAAGCAAACACACTCCGAACGAATTGAAACTTGGAATGTAGCCTTCCTTGTCACCGCACATAGATCACACCAAAATTGGGTCAACTTCATGGACTATCACCAATCCATCACTTCATTCCTAATTCTACATTGTCGTTCAATCGGCATTTTCAATGAAACAAAAATCATACATTCAAGCAATCATTATACACAATATATCCTAACAATAATACATCCACACACATCAAAGTAAAGCATAGATCTAAGTGTAGAAACTGGAGAACAACTATAAAAATATGGATGATCCATAAGAATACAAATTCACTAAACTTTGTAAAATCATTTGAAAGTAACATATGTGATTAGTCAAGGTTTAAACATGTTTTATGATACAAATATCATTTTAAAACATCATTTTAAGGCATATAATGACTAATTAGTAAGTGAGAGGTCCTAACCACTCACCAAAATCCAAAGCAATCCAAAGCAAACCCAAAAGTGCACGAATCCCAATCCAAATGCTAATTTTGTTAATCACTCCTTACTAACAAGATTTGGCCAATTAAGGTAGAGTTTAGAGTGGTTTAGGCTAGAGAATGTTAATGGTGGATCTCTAACTATTTTGGGAATAGCGAAATGACAAGAAGTTCCATCAGCCCTTTTGGGTGCTAATCCCAGAATGGGCATTGTGCCTAGCTACTAACTCACTAATTACCTATTAAGCTATTCAAAATTAAATGAAAATTCAAACATACATAACTCCCAAATAATTAGTCTATTTTCCTATTATAACCACTCTATGGAAAGAGAAACCGTCATCCTTTTCTAATGGAGTGGTTACAGACCCAATTCAGCTCCTATTAAAAATTTATATGCAAATAAAATCGTCCAGTAAAAATTACAAAGTTCTAGAATTGTACAACCTAAAATATTCCAAAATTACAAGCCATACAAAATCATCTGATAAAAATTCCAAAGTTATAGGGTCCAAATCATCCGATAAAAATTCTAAGGATAGAAAATGTCTCTAGTAGTTATTTCCCAAAGTTATAGGATCGTCCGACCCTATATAAAAAATTATTATTATTTTAGGGTCCTCTAATATGTAACATACAGGACGTTACAATATCCCCTCTTTAGGAATTTCACCCTGGAAATCCTAAATAAAATCAATAAGGTTATCCTACATGCCTAACACCCAGAGGTAGTCATTACACATCAAACATGTATATACAACAACTGATGGAAAAAGGTAACATCTAAGCCTACTCTAGTGTGCAGGATACTACAATATGGTATACTTCACAGTATCTTAAGTCTCACCAAGTAAAGAGCTTTGGATAAGTTGTCCTCACACTTTCCTCAGTCTCCTAAGTGCTATCACCTTTGTTTTCACTCCACTAAACTTTCGCCAAATTCAATATCTTCCTCCAAAGCTGCTTTATATTGCGTTCGATGATACAAATAAGCCTACGAGGTCTTGAAGCCTTCGGTTCAATCTTGAGATCATCTAATTGATTCAGTGTGATAATTACGCCTGAGTTATGCACAATTTCCATAGGTGAGAAGCGTGGAACACATTATGGACTCCTGCCATTGTTTGAAGTAAGTCGACTCTACAAACTAAGATTCCTAATCGTCTTTAGTATTAGAAAAGGATCTACGAACCTTGGTGCTAACTTCTCTTTACCACCGAATTGAATTACATTCTTTAACAGAGAGATCTTGACGAATATTATATCACTAAAAATGAACTCGGCTCTCTTTAGGTCTCTTATCAGTGTAGCTCTTCTGCCTGTCTTAAGCAGCTTCCATCTATTGTTGGATGATCTCAATCTTCTCTGAGGTTTCACTAACCATATCTAGCCCAAGTATCAGTTTCTTACCCGCTTCCCGCCAACATGAAGGAGCATTGCACGGTCAATCATATAGTGCATCGAATGGTGACATACCGATGCTAGACTGATAATGGTTGTTGTATGCAAATTCAACGAAATGTAAGTGATCATCCCATGAGCCTCCTAAATGGAATATACAAGCGTGCAAGATATCCTCTAAGACACGATTCACTCTCTGACTTTAGCCATTAGTTTGAGGATGATAAGCCATACTCAAATGCAACTCTATCCATAATGTCTCTTGTAAGCTCTTCCAAAACCCACTAGTGCACAATGGGTCTTGATCACTCACAATACTTTTGGCACACCATAGAATCATACTATCCATATCACATACAATTTGGCCCGTTTGGCTACCGTTCTACTTGACTTAATGGGTATAAATCTAGCACTTTTGTTCAATCGATCGACTATGACCTAAATCGTTGTCACGATCCGAATTTCAGCGTTTGAAAATCGACGCCTGCACTTCACTTGTACTTGAATGCCGCAGATTCGTTGAAATCTGATTCGTATCGGAGCTTATAACACATTAAGTACAACAACACAGCGGAAGAAAATGAATATCATTGATATACGACATTTAATACAATATTTGATATAATATGAATCCCAACAATATCAGAGATAAAATACAACAGCGGAAAGATAAGCATCAATAGAGAAACTCCAAAAGACAACTCCAACACCATCCTGCAACTCCATCTTCAAAACTCCAAACCACAGATATCTTTAACCAAAGCTTGAACAACCATCAACACTGAAGTGAAGCAACTCGATCTGAATGCGATTGCTAATATCCAGAGATTGAATGGTGACAAATCTACACCTACTATTTGATTATTTGAAAAACCCAACTCTAGACTGTCTGTGAGGAAAATTGTGGGCACTCAGAGTTTAGGAAGGGAAAATAAACTCTGGGTCAGTCATGGGACTGGTATGAGCAAACAAAACAGTTTTATCTTTAAGCAAACAACAAAAGTATTTAAAACATTGAAATCCGCAATGCTTTTTGGAAAAATGAAACTACTATAAGGCCTCCCGCCACATACACCATGCAAACGCAAAATTGGAGGAGATTTCTCCTTATGATAGTCAAAAATGCTTGATGCACGAAAACCATTTTGATATTATTATTAGTGCATGGTGGAAAGCTTTTGCAAGTATAATATTAATCTTAGCCAGCATACAACCATTATTGTATGCCTACTATAGCTACCATCTAAAAAGTGGGACGCCACTATAAGTAAATTGCAGGTTATACAACTAAAACCGTACACGGTGCGTATTGGAGATTGGATTTTCAACGAATGGTCAGGCTAAGGAACTTCCTATTGCCACGTGAGAACGCCTCTGGAGGGACTTCCTATTGCCACATGAGAACGCCTCTGGAGGGACGCCTCGAGAACTTACCCAACTCTCTGCCAACACAAGGCTGGTTTACTCCCTTTCCAGGAGTAAGACCTAAGATATGCCATCCCCGGCCATTTGCGACCTTTATCGGAGGATCCTCAACATCAACAACCATAAAGCAATGTATTTGCAGTAACCACATAGGTTAAATATCTGGGCACCATACCATGATACCACCCTTTTTCAAAAGGAATGGAGACACCCTAGGGGCGTGAGCCCTGCAACCTTGCCGCGTCTTTCCTGTTTCGACCATTTCGGGGAGTGAGGTCCGATGAGGTCTCGTCCACAAAGCTACGCTTTTCACAAAAGCCATTCTTCGATCAACAAATGATCAGCAACACACTACAGCACTCAGCATGCCACATTATCAAATTAGGAATGTATCACTAGTGACTATCAACTACATAAACTCTGAGCTCGTACGTCTTAGAGAAGGGTGTTAAGCTAAGAGAATAAATCCCCGCCACCAAACAGAAATGTATTTGATAGAAACTAGCTTTACATCTCAAAGTGTAATGCCAGAGACACATTCATACAAGTCTGTTCCGGATTCGAACAGGACCAAAGGCACTTCCAAAGAGGCCCTTGCAAATCCGGATAATCCCTAATCACGTCCGGACTTTCTATCACAAAGGGTGATCAAATCTCAATACTGGGGATCAGCACGTGCAGAGACATTCGACGAGTTATCCTTTCGCTTTTGGAAATATCATGTCTTTACCACCGGTCTTTAAATGCTATCCATATACATCGTATCATTATTCGGAATGGGTTATATGACATAAGGTCCTTTCTCGGGTAAACCAAATAATGAGCGGAATATTTTAAAAACATATGGATATAGGATTTTAGTTAAGTCATAACTTTAAAGCCCAAAACAAATGGTTTAAATAAATTACCATTTTCAAATCTTTAAACAAAAAGATTCACTTTACAAAGTTCACCCCTTTTTCACAAAGATTCATTCACAGATTTCAAAACAATTTCCTTTTCAAATTAGATTATCTCACCCAATTATTAAACCAAAGACTCAATTTATAGCTTTCAAAACTGTTTCCAAAGATCCATTCATAACTTTCAAAACAATTCCCATTTTAATTCTATTATATATAAAAGATACACCATTTAAAATCCTCTTCGATTCCAAAACAAAGCTTAACAATCTTTCACAAAGATTCATTCATAGTTTTCAAACTAATTCACAATTTCATTTCAAACTTGAAATTTTTCAACACAAATTTGAAATCCTTTCTTTATATAAAAGCTATTATTATTTGAAAACAAATAGCTTTCGTTTCGGAAAAATCCAATTACATTCGAACGAGTTAAAGCTCTTTAAGTATAAAATTTGGGTTAAATTCAAATTCCTAAACAATTCTTTTAAAATGGTTTAAAACCCATATAAAAACATTTATAACTTGTATAACATTTTTAAACCATAATTTCAAAACATAGAATTCAATTTCAAATTTTGAATTCAAATTTAAATCAAATTATTTAAATTTCAAAATCGTATCAAGTTATTCAAAATAACTTTTATTTTTAGAACTCATTTTCAAAAGTTTTTCATTTTTAATCCAATTTCATTTTCAAAATCGTTTGGATTAAAAATTCAACTTTTAAAACCATTTCAAAAATCTGTGACTTAACCACTTTTCTCGTGCAATCCATATTTGTGTGTGTAAGGTGTAGTCCAGGGGTTTTACGCAATAGTGCAACATCATAAATCATAGATTCAATCATATCAATATCGATAAGCGGTACAATCTATAACGCTTATATTCATTCACAGATTCACAAATTAGATAAATTTAACAAATAAACAAATTGTATTCATCACGGATAATTACATTCATCACAGCTCGAATCAAAATAATTCATAACACACAGCATCACATATGAGGAATATCAAAGAATTTAACATTCAATGGCATCCAAACATCCATAAGTAAGATTAATTGATCATCTGATTAATTTAAATCAGATTAATCACTAATCAAGGTTAATTAATCATTACAAATTAATTTCAATAATTAACCTTAAATAATCAATTAATTTTCAAATTATTAATTAATCAACCTTAATTATAAATTAATTAAATCTTTAATCATTAAATAATTAACCCTTCATTATTCAATTATTCTTTAATTAATCATCCTTAATTAATTACATTTATTAATTAGACCTTAATTAATTATCCTTAATTAATTAGTCCTAAATTAATTAATTATTTATCCTTAATTATTAATTAATTAATTCTTAATCACCTTTATTAATAATAATCCTTAATTAATTAATTAATTAACCATTAATTTATTATCATTTAATTAATTATTCTTAATTAACCAAATACCCATAAGTAATTATCATTTCATTAATCATTTACTTATCATTAAAAATCTTTAATTAACCATCTTTGAAATTAATTATCATTAGCTCGAAATTTAACTTAAGAAATTTAAATCAATTAATGATTCAAAAACACTTCTTTTGATTAATTCTTTAACCTCTTTATTGATTTAAAATAATTTTAAGAATAAATTTATAAACAATGATCATATAATTAAATAAAAATTAATTACTTCTTTATTAACTTTAAGCTTGAATCAAGACAATTTTATCTTTAAATATAATTTATGACTTTGTTAAATATTAATTAGTGAAAACTAATTAATTCCCATATCTTCAATTTTTACCTTGTCTTTAAACTTAGAAACATTAGTAAAATATAGTTCCTTTGTTTTAAAACCTGAAGCACGGTTCTTTTTAAAATTTTAAAGCCTGCTACTTAATCAAAAGTTCTACCCGAGCCAATCTATTGAAAATCCCGAGCTTGTCTTCGAGTATCATCCTTCCCATCTTTTCTTCGAGCCACTTGATCAAAATCTCAAGCCCACACCCGAGACAATTTCTTCTTCCCCAAAACAAAATCACCACTGATACACAGTGATATGCATTAACGTGCACGGTCAATCGGAGCTCCTCCGATCAACCACGACCACATGGCTAAGTCAACGACAACCCTTTCAAGCTTCACGACCACCCAACTCCGCCTATCTCGATCAGAATCAAAATCGAGCCACTTGATGGACATTGGAACTCAACACATATTGACTAGCCACCTCGCCGACGAGGAACTATGCCACCAGAACTCCTGCCACTTCGTCCACAAACTTATTGAAGACCTACGCACTTTCTTGACTTTGGTACGATCGCCTCTGATGCTCCCTGGACATCACACGACCTACCTTTTCAACATCGACTTAAACTTCCCTTAAACCCTAAATCCACGTCGATCGACTTCACCGAGAAACTAAAAATTTATTTACCATTTTTCTAATGATCATCATTCCTCAAGCTAACTCTGAAAACAAGCTCGAGATCAATCTCGAGGTCACCAGAATTGGCCACGTTTCCAATTTCTGTTCAACTTTCAATTTCTCAATTGGTACTATATTAATAATCTCGATTCCTATTTTAAAATTCATGATTCAGAAAGACTAACAAGATTATTTAATCTAAACTCAGATTTAAATCAATTAAATTTTCAAAAAGATCTGATTCTACCGTGTTTTCAACTTGTCCAGTAAATACATCTATTTTTAATACTTAAAAGTATTTTTAAAATTTACGTTGCATTCATACAATCCTTTTCTCTTTTATGATCACAACGTAAATTTGATTATGCGGAAAGATATGATTTTTTTCTTTCTATCTGGAAGTTTGTTAATCTGTTGTTAACAAAGATATATCTATGTATACACACAGACATGCATTCCACTATTCTTATGTTTCCATATACAAATATATGTAGAAATATTCACACAATCACGGGCACATACTTTAAACACAGATCCAACACAAAAATCATAACAAGGTCAAGTTTGCTCACTTGGAACAGAGAAGCAGAGAACATAGCAAAACCTAGAAATTTGATTTGATCTGACGTTGTTGAAACTGAAACTTAAATTTGATTTTCTTTGAGTTTAATTGCTTCTTTGCTTGTTATTTGATTTAAATCCATTTGAGTTGATCCTTTACTTGATGACTTCGAATTGATTCTAAATTCTTGATCTTTGAATTGCATTTACTTGATCAGATTGACATTAAATCTTTTCTGGTTGAAGATTGATTCCAGAACTTGAGTCTGATTTTCATGGTCTAGAAGTATAATTTTTTCTGAAATTTTGTGTTTGAGTTGAATATAAAACTTTCTTTTTATTTCCAAAATGTGGTTTCTGTTTTTGAGAGTTTTTTTTGAAATGCTTACAGGTTTGATCTGAGACTTGAATTGCAACTTGTTTGTTTCTGATCTTTGAATATGAATTGATTTTGCTGACTGATTGCTCCAGGTTGAGGATTTTTTTTTTGAATTTCATTTCCCAGGATGATCTGGTTTGTTGCTCTTGAGTTTGGTTTGAAGATTGTTATTTTGTTTCAATCTCAATTTTCAAATTTTGATTATGAAGAAGAATTTTGATAAAAACATGCACCAGCCTGGTTCTTTCTTTTAATATTTTTATATAAATTAAATCTAAAGAAAAAATGATGAAATTCCACTTGTAGAATTAGTTTAACACTTGTTAAAACTATTTGTTAAAATTTGAACACTTGTAATCATATGTTGTTACTTATTAAACATTTGTCACATGTTTCTTAAATTATGTTTAAGTCCTCAGTCTAATTAATTTTACAAATTTGTGTTTTAAACCTTGTTTATAATTAATTTATAACTTTGCTTTAAACCCTTCTTTATTTTTTAAATTACTTAACTCTTTTATATTTACATACGATATATTTTCATCTTTTTACATATTTTCATTTGTACAAATTTAATTTTATCTTATTTACATACATATGCATTATATATTGTTTACACTAAATAAAAATAAATGCATTTTTATATGTATAAGTTTTGGAATCTAATTATACCAAATAAACAAACACATATATAGATTATATATATAAGTCTTTAAAATATAATTTAACTTTAGACAACTTTTGAAAATTATTTATATCAAAATAAAATCTTTCAAATATCTTTTAAAATTTGAATTTAAAATAACTTCCAAACCAATATGCACTAAAATTTTAGAAAACAACTGTTACTAATTTAAAATGTCGAGTTTTAAATCCAATTTATTTCCGACATATTTATTATTGAATTTCAAATTCTATTTTCAGCTTCTTACAAAACATATGTTTTAATTGTTTTTGGAGAAACTCAAACTAATTGACCAATTAATTTCACAATTTAATTTCAAAAATTAAATTAATTATCAAATTAAATTTGATTCAAAACAGAGATCGTTACAGATTTCCCACGTAAGAAAATTTCATCCTCGAAATTTGCTAGGGAGACAACACAGATAGATGGACATACAGAGAAATGGTTCACCAGATCAAATTGTATAGTTATTCTGTATTTGGCTTACCAAATCAGAATATCAACAATATGAGAACAAACTAGCTCATTCAATATCTCATGAAGTATTAGGGTCATCCAATCTACGAAATATGCAGGGGCATCGGTTAGTTCGAAGGGTAACTAACCATTCGTAGAATATATTTGGACCTCAAAGAATAGACAAATTGATTCAATCTACCATAATTCTCAAACACTAAGTATGGATTCCAAACTCAGATCGGAATACTCCAAAGTATATATCAACTTGTCCCTCTTCAGACTTTGATACTTACGAGAAATTAAAATAGAATTTCAAATTTAGTCTTAATCGAAATCGTTTTATCGATACAAATTGATCTAACTTCATATTTAATTTACCAATTTATTCCAATAGAAAAAGTTTAAAGCGAAAAGCTGATAGAGAACTGATAAGGAGAATATAAATTAGAAAACTTATCTACAACGATTTGCAAGGCCATCACAGCATTGAAGCTTCTCCCTCGAGCTGCTATGAAGCAATCAAAGAATCGAAATTGAATGGTAGTCAAAAGACATTGATATGAAAAGAATTTTTCCGTTGTTGTTTCAGGGTATTGACCATTTGTACCGGTATTCCCCTGTCCCCTACCTCGTCCTCTTCTTACACTCATACTCGCTATCAGTTGATAGTAAGAGAATTTACTGAGGCATGTGGATAGATATCTTAGGGATATACTCATTCTAGGGTATACTTCACCCTATCTCTAATGAGTTAATGTGTTATACTCCTGAGCTAAAGATTCAACCTTCAGCTCTGATACCAAGTTGTTACGACCCGGATATCAGCGTTCAAAAATCGGCACCCGTACTTCACTTGTACTCGAATGGCGCAGAATCAACCCTTGAAATCCGATTCGTGTCAGAGCTTATGACACATTAAGTACAACAACACAGCAGAAGCAAATGAATATCATTGATATATGACATTTGATACAATATTTGATACAATATGAATCCCAACAATATCAGAGATAAAATACAACAGCGGAAAGATAAGCATCAATCGAGAAACTCCAAAAGAGAACTCCAACACCATCCTACAACTCCATCTTCAAAACTCCAAACCAAAGATAGCTTGAACCAAAGCTCGAGCAACCATCCACACTGAAGTGAAGCAACTCGATCTGAATGCGATTGCTAATATCCAGAGATTGAATGCTGATGAATCTACACCTACTATTCGATTATCTGAAAAACCCAACTCTAGACTGTCCGTGTGGAAAATTGCCAACAAGAGGCCGATTTACTCCCTTCCCGAGAGTAAGACCTAAGATATGCGATCCCGGTTGGTTTGCGACCTTTATCCGAGGATCCTCAACACCAACAACCACAAAGCAATGTATTTGCAGTAACCACGTAGGTTAAATATCTGGACTCCATACCATGATACTACCCTTTTCCAGAAGGAATGGACATACCCTAGGGGCGCGACCCCTGCAACCTTACCGCATCTTTCCTGTTTCGACCATTTCCGAGGAGTGAAGTCCGATGAGGTCTCGTCCACAAAGCTATGATTTTCACGAAAGCCATGCTTCGATCAATAAATGATCAGCAACACACAACAATAGTCAGCATGCCACATTACCAAATTGAGAATGTCTGACTAGTAACTATCAACTACATAACCTCTGAGATCGTACGTCTTAGAGAAGGGTGTTAAGCTAAGAGAATAAATCTCCGCCACCAAACAGAAATGTATTTGATAAAAACCAGCTTTACATCTCAAAGTGTAATATCAGACACACATCCATACAAGTCTGTTCCGGGTTCGAACAGAACCGAAGGCACTTCCAAAGAAGCCCTTGCAAATCCGGATAATCCCTAATCACGTCCGGACTTCCCATCACAAAGGGTGATCAAATCTCTATACCGGGGATCAGCGGGTGCAGAGTCATTCGACGAGTTATCCTTTCGCTCTCGGAAATATCCTGTCTTCACCATCAGTCTTCAAATGCTATCCATATATGTTATATCATTATTCGGAATGGGTTATATGACACATGGATATAGGATTTCATTTAGGTCACAACTTTAAAGCCCAAAATAAATTGTTTAAACAAATTACCATTTTCAAATCTTTAAACAAAAAGATTTACTTTACAAAGTTCACCCCTTTTTCACAAAGATTCATTAACAGATTTCAAAACAATTTCCTTTTCAAATAGGATTATCTTATCCAATTATTAAACCAAAGACTCAATTTATAGCTTTCAAAACAATTTCCAAAGATCCATTCATAACATTCAAACAAATTCCCATTTCAAATCTTTTATATATAGAAGATACACCATTTAAAATCCTCTTTGATTCCAAAACAAAGCTTAACAATCTTTCACAAAGATTCATTTATAGTTTTCAAAACAATTCACAATTTCATTTCAAACTTGAAATTTTTCAACACAAATTGGAAATCCTTTCTTTATATAAAAGCTATTATTATTTGAAAAAAAATAGTTGTCGTTTTAGAAAAATCCAATTACATTTGCACGAGTTAATGCTCTTCAATTATAAATTTTGGGTTAAATTCAAATTCCCAAAACAATTCTTTTAAATTGGTTTAAAACCCGTATAAACACATTTATAACTTGTATAACATTTTTAAACCATAATTTCTAAACATAGAATTCAATTTCAAATTTTGAATTCAATTTAAATCAAATTATTTAAATTTCAAAACCTTATCAAGTTATTCAAAATAACTTTTATTATTAAAACTCCTTTTCAAAAGTTTTTCACTTTTAACCCAATTTCATTTCCAAAACCGTTTGGATTCAAAATTTAACTTTTAAAACCATTTCAAAAATCTATGACTTAACCACTTTCCTCGTGCAATCCATATTTGTGTGTGTAAGGTGTAATCCAAGGGTTTTACATAATAGTGCAACATCATAAATCATCACAGATTCAATCATATCAATATCGATAAGCGATACAACCTATAAGCTTCTCTTCATTCACAGATTCATAGATAAGATAAATTTATTACAGATAAATATATTACATTCATCACAGATAATTACACTCATCACCTCTCGAATCAAAATAATTCATACACACAACATCACATATCAGGAATATTAAACAATTTAACATTCAATGGCATCCAAACATCCATAAGTAAGATTAATTGATCATCTGATTAATTTAAATCAGATTAATCACTAATTCAGGTTAATTAATCAATTACAAATTATTTTAATTAACCTAAAATAATCAATTAATTTTCAAATTATTAATTAATCATCCTTAATTATAAATTGATTAAATCTCTAATCATTAAATAATTAACCGTTAATTATTCAATTATTCTTTGATTAATTATCCTTAATTAATTACATTAATTAATTAGTCTTTAATGAATTATCCTTAATTAATTAGTCCTTAATTTATTATTAATCCTTAGTTATTAATTAATTAATTCTTAATCACCTTTATTAATAATAGTCCTTAATTAATTAATCATTAATTTATTATCATTTAATTGGTTATTCTTAATTAACCAAACACCCATAAATAATTATCTTTTCATTAATCAGTTACTTATCATTAAAAATCTTTAATCCTTTTCTCTTTTATGATCACAACGTAAATTTGATTATGCAGAAAAATATGAATTTTTCTTTTCTTTCACAAAGTTTGTTAATCTGTTGTTAACAAAGATATATCTGTGTTTACACATAGACATGCATTCCACTATTCTTATGTTTTCATATATAAATATATGCAGAAATATTCACACAATCATAGGCACATACTTCAAACATAGATCCAACACAAAAAAACATAACAGGGTCAAGTTTGCTCACCTGGAACAGAGAAGCAGAGAACATAGCAAAACCTGGAAATTTGATTTGATCTGACATTGTTGAAATTGAAACTTGACTTGGATTTGCTTTGTGTTGAATTGCTTCTTTGCTTGTTATTTGATTTAAATCCATTTGAGTTGATCCTTTACTTGATGACTTCGAATTAATTCTAAAGTCTTGACCTTTGAATTGTATTTACTTGATCAGGTTGACATTAAGTCTTTTCTAGTTGAATATTGATTACAGAACTTGGGTTTGATTTGCATAGTCTGGAAGTATAATTTTTCTGAAGCTTTGTGTTTGAGTTGAATATTGAACTTTCCTTTTATTTCTAGGCTATGGTTTCTAGTTTTGAGAGTTTTGTTTGAATTGCTTACAGGTTTGATCTGAGACTTGAATTGCAACTTGTTTGCTTCTGATCTTTGAATATGAATTGATCTTGCTGATTGATTGCTCCAGGTTGAGGATTTTTTTTCTGAATTTCATTTCCCAGGCTGATCTGGTTTGTTGCTCTTGAGCTTGTTTTGAAGATTGTTGTTTTGTTTCAATCTCAATTTTCAGATTTTGATTATGAAAAAGAATTTTGATAAAAACATGCACTAGCCCGGTTCTTTCTTTTAATCATTTTTATATAAATTAAATCTAAAGAAAAAAATGATGAAATGCCACTTGTAGAATTAGTTTTAACACTTGTTAAAACTATTTGTTACAATTTGAACACTTGTAATCATATGTTGTTACTTATTAAACATTTGTCACATGTTTCTTAAATTATGTTTAAGTCCTCACTCTAATTAATTTTACAAATTTGTGTTTTAAACCTTGTTTATAATCAATTTATAACTTTTCTTTAAACCCTTCTTTATTTTATAAATTACTTAACTCTTTTATATTTACATTTGTATATATTTTCATCTTCTTACATATTTACATTTGTACAAATTTAATTTTATCTTATTTACATACATATGCTTATATCATGTTTACACCAAATAAAAATAAATGCATTTTTATATGTGTAAATTTTGGAATCTAATTATACTAAATAAACAAACACATATATATATTATATATAAGTCTTTAAAATATAATTTAACTTTAAACAACTTTTGAAAATTATTTATATCAAAATAAAATCTTTCAAATATCTTTTAAATTTTGAATTTAAAATATAACTTCCAAACCAATATACATTAAAATTTTAGAAAACAACTTTTACTAATTCAAAATGTGGAGTTTTAAATCCAATTTATTTTCAACATATTTATTATTGAATTTCAAATTCTATTTTCAACTTCTTGCAAAACACATTTTTAATTGTTTTTGGAGAAACTCAAATTAATTTACCAATTAATTTCAAAATTTAATTTCAAAAATTAAATTAATTATCAAATTAAATTTATTTCAAAACCCGGATTGTTACAGATGTTGTCATACCCTGTTCTTGTCCTTGATAGTCCATCAAAAAAAATCCATCGATACTTGTTCCTATTTCCACTGGGAACTTCTAATGGTTGCATCAAACCACTAGGCTTCTTTTGCTCCGCCTTAACCAACTGGCAATTCATACACTTCGAGATTAATACTCCAATGTCTTCCTTCATCCCTTTCCAACAGGTTTGCTTCATATCACGATACATCTTATTACCCCCAGAATGGATAGTCAATCTCGAATGAACTCTCATAACACCTCATCCATCAATCCATTGACACTTGGAACAAGCAATCCTTATCTTTACGAAGCAAATCATCTCGGTTAAGTCCGTGATGTCCGATCACTTTGGACTATAGATTCAATCTTAGTAATAATCTCAAATAATCTAGTATCATGCCTTTGATTATTACCAATCCACTCAATTAGAGTGAGGCTGATAGTCAAGCCGCCAATATCTCTAACTCGCATATTGGACAATAATCACAACTAGCAATATACTCTTGCTGTGTCCACTATAGGAACATAGCTCCCAACCTAGCATCTCTCCCACTTAATGCATCTACAACTGCATTTCCTTTCCTTGATATGTATGCAATATCAAAGCCGTAGAAGGCTAGAAATTCTAACCATCACTGTTGATGAAGGTTAAGATCCTTCTGCGAAAAGAGGTACTTTAATGATATATGGTTGGTGAAAAGCTCGAATCTCTCTCCTAAAAGGTAGTGCCTCTAAATCTTCAATGCAAACATGATCACTGCTAACTCTAAATCATGGGTTGAGTAGTTCTTCTCATGTGGCTTCAATTGTTGACTAGCATATGCAACAACTTTGTCTCTCTACATTAATACCGCCCCTCATCCTGTACCACAAGCATTAGTGAATATCGTCATCTCTTTATTCCTGCTCAGTATGGTCAATATTGGTGCACTCATAAATTTTTTTTCAGACACATGAATGCATGTTCACATCTTGCATCCCAAGTAAATGTATGATTCTTTTTCGTCATCCAAGTCAGTGGTGTGGCTACTTTGGAGAAGTCCTGGATGAATTATCTATAATATTTAGCTAACCCAAGAAACTTCTCACATCCATAGTGTTTTTGGATCTAGTCAAATCATGAACTATTGCAACTTTTATAGGATACATGATAATGCCCTGCTCGGAAGTAAGGTGATGCAAGAATCATACTTCCCTCCTCTAGAAGTGACGCTTAGAGAACATCGCTTTTAGTCGGTGCTTTTCAACACCTCAAGCACGATGTTAACGATAAAAATGGCTTTAACGCTAACACCCAGTGTAGCTCGTGATGAAGTGAAAGCTCCACCCGTTTGCACGGGAATCAAAGTAAAAAGAAAATTGCCGAAAAGTAAAAGAGCAGAGATTTTTATAGTGGTTCGGCTTCTAATAAGCCTACGTCCACTTTACATCTTCCATTATGTTTTTCGAGCACACTTTACAAGATTACAACACTTTTACAACACGATCTCTTGATTACAACACTTTTACAACACGATCTCTTGATTACAACACGATTAGAGAAAGGAAATTAGAATTTTGATGATAGATTGCTCCTTGGATTCGTGTTGAATGAAGTAGATTACTTGATGAAGATTCTTTGGTGTTTGAAGTGTTTGGAGAGTCAAGAAATCAGCAGAGTCTCGGTGCTTTGGAATCCGGAAAAGTCCCTTTCTAGTTGGAGTAAGTGGAGTATTTATAGTAGAGTTCGGAGTTAGGTCGGAAGGGACGACCTAAGGGTTAGGTCGTAGGTCGGTAGGGACGACCTAAGGGTTAGGTCGTAGGTCGGTAGGGATGACCTAAGGAGATTGGTAAGCAGCTTAACATGTTGAGGTACCAGGAGCGACCTAAGGAGTTGGTAGGTTGTAAACGACCTAAGGAAGTATGGTTCATGACTTAAAGAAATGGCGATCTAAGGGAGTGAGTAAGTAGTTGGTCGTTAGGTCTTAAGTCGCTAAGTCGTTAGGTATTAGGTCGCTAAGTCGTTAGGTCTTAGGTCGCTAAGTCGTTAGGTCTTAGGTCGCTAAGTCGTTAGGTCGGGTACTAGTTAGGTCGTGAACAGGTTAGGCCGCATGAGTTTCTGAGTGGGTAGGTCGCTCATGCCTTTAAGCAGTTAGGTCGCTCGAAGCTCTAACCCACTAACTCTCTGGAATCTCTAACCCGTTAACTCGCTGGAAGTTTTAGCTCGTTGGATACTCCATGCCCCAGGTCGAACACCGTAGCGGTGGCGTTGCCCCCGCACCCCCACCTTGGGGGGTTGGCACCCCCCTGGACCACCCCTCCGTAGGGGATCTTAGATGAGAAATATTTCAACAGAACTTGCCTTATTGAGATGCTGAGTTGACAAATCTTTGAGACGGGCTATCTTTGGTTTTCTCGGTCGATCTTTTGATATCACGGCCTTGCTGAAAAAGGCGGGATAACACACGATCCTCAAATGCATCTTCTGTTCCCCATCCATCTATGAATGGACAAGAATATCATCGATGAACATAAGAACAAATTTATTTGGATGAGCCCTGAAAACATGATTCATGAGATCGAAGAAGTATGTCGGCACGTTAATTAGCCTGAATGGCATAACCAACCACTCATAGAAACCAGACGATGTAAAAACCGTGGTAATTGACACACTCTCCTTCGCTACTCTCAGTTGGAGAAATTCCAGTATAAGATCCAACCGAGGGAATACTCTAGCACCATAAAGTTGATGAAATAAGTCATTAATATGTAGGAGTACATATTTATTCTTCCTTACTACTTTATTCAGCTCACAGTAATCGACACATAGTCTAAGTGAACCATATACATTTGTAGCGAATACCACAGCCGCTCCCTACTGAAAACTACTCCTCCAAATGAACCCTCATCACACTAGGTCATTCACTTGCACCTCGAGATCCCGCTGCTCTCTAGGTGCCTTCCACCTTAAAGATATTACTATCGGTCTAACATCCTTAACTAAATCAATATGGAACTCAATCTCTCTGCATGGCAAAAGCTCGGTCACCTCCTCAAATACGTCCCGATACTCCCTAGCAATAGGTACTAATGACAATTCATCTTGTGAGATCGAGCGAATATAAAAAGCTAACCATCACCTCATCATCTAGTAGGTAGTCTAACACTATCATCCTCCCATCATCTACCCCTATCATCACAAATGATTTCTTATAATCCATCATCACTCCATATCTATGAAGCCAGTCTATATCTAGAATATTACCAAAGCCCACAAAATTCAATATAAAGCAATCATAATCAAAAGAACATCCATGATTCGATAAGACCAAATCGTGACAAACCATACTCATGGTAGTGGAGCCTCCAATAGGGTTAGTCATAACAAAAGGTCGGTTGACAATTTTGGGTTCCTTTCCTAGCTTATCGACCAAGTCACTGAATATGAAAGAATATAAAGCCTTGGTATCAAATAAAACACACATGGGAACATCTTAAATGGAAAGCATACCTTGAATAATGACGCTCTTCCCCTTATCTTTCTTCAATGGAGCACTCGACGAAGTCGGGACACCGTTGAGAGCATATGCTTTCACTACTTGCATCTGCTTAGGTAGCTCCCAGTCCTTCTTGAGATGCCAAATTTATTATAGACGAACCACTTCTTATCCTCAGCTTTACAGTTTCTACTAAAGTGACCCTTTTCCAAGTAGTTATAGCAAATTGGCCCACTTTTGATCTTTTTCTTTGGTCTTCTTTGTTCTGAACTGCTTCCTTTTGTTTTGTTATTCCATTTCTATTTGCCTCCCCTACCCGAATGCGGATTTAGCTCTTCTTTGGGAAAAATACCTTTTGGTTTCGAATATAGACTCTTATGCTTCAAGGCCTTCTCGACTATCATCTCAAAAGTCTCGTCAAAATTGCCCATGAGTCACTCTCTCAAGTAGTTGTCTAAGTCAATGATGAACTTCTTGTTGTTCTTTACTAGAGTGTTAATAAAGAATATTCCATATTTCAATAGAGCATTAAACTCAGCAACGTACTAGAAAACATTCATATACCCTTACTTCAAATCCACGACTTTACAGAATAGAACTAACTCTAAGCTGCAGGAATAAATTTTTCCTTGAACTAGGCTTTGAACGATCCAAAGTGAACCGATCTTTAGGAGTATCATCTCTTATTGCATTCCACTAGCTCATGGAACACCCTTAAAACTATTGGGAACCCAATCGCCTTTTCATAGCATCATTCAATTCCAAGTCATAAAAAATCCTTTCATAGGTATCAAGCCAATACTGCACTTCCATCACCATCTCTATTCCCTGGCATAGTTTACCAAATAGACTAGCAAAGCCTTTATCCAGCTTAGCAAAATCGGCTCTGGACGCCTGCACCGGAACACCACCATCAATATAAACATTCAAAGCGACTACTTGAGCATTCTGCGGCATGTTCTACATCATATGATTTAACATCATTTACAGGTCAGGATTAGCAGCTCTCGAGCCAGCTTCTTCTTCGACTCTAGACATGAAGTTCCTAGCAACATTCCTTGTTTGATGCCTCACCATTTAATCTATAATAAGGACAATCAGTCTCTCTATATGGAATTGTAATTAAGTATTACTTATGTATGCAGTGCGACTTACACATACTACTATATATTTTTGAAAACTAAAATATATAATAAGTACGTTGTCTCACGTACATGTATATACTATCGATCCAGTCTATGGTGAGAACTCCTACCATATCTCTAGTGGATCACGATATCCCTTAGGTTAAACTATGAAACCTAAGACCTAATATTAAATGTGAAGACTACCCTATACTTCCGACACCTAATATACCTATATAGTGCGCTATAACCATGCGCGATCGATGCAAGACGATGGTCAAGGTTGTAGTATAGTAAATCAATCCTAGAACTTATCGTATATCTCACATCGTAACATCTTGAAATTTTATCATTTTAGTTTTGAATATTTAATTAATTTAATATATTTAATTAATTATTTTTTAAGTTTAATAAGTTATATTCAAAGATAGTGATTATTTAGATATTTGAATTATGAATTAAATATTAAATAAATAGATTTAATAGCCTTATTCAACTCCTTTTAATTAATACTTAACAATGATGAACTCATTTCGTAGATTTATTTACAGTAATAAATGGTTTAGGAAAATAACAAAAAAATAAATTTTTAATAAATCGACTTAATTCTTATTGTCAAGTTTGTAATTTAATTTATAGGATTTTTACATAATTTTTGATTAGAAAATAATTAAATTTTTATTCGAATATTTTGCAGCAAACATCAGTGTATTTGAAACTGTACAGAATAAGTTAACTAGTATATTTTATTGTTATTTTATAGTCATATCATATAATTGTATACGATTGTATTTTTATTTCTATCATTTCGCGTCTTGTATGCGAACGTGTTATTGTATAGCTGTAATGACCTGCCCTTCTACTACCAGAAAGACATCATCATTTAGAAAGAAAGGGGTAGAAATAGAAAAGAATAGAAAAGAAAGAACAAAACATCTGAATCTCACAGCGGAACGGAACAAAATACAATATATCACATATCTATTACATAGATTTCATATATCAGAGTTATACAATATCAATACACATAACAATCATACATACATCTGTCACTATATACATCAGAGATACAGTATACATCAACTAACACAGCGGAACTAGATAGATATCTGCATACGTTTGGAAACTCCTGCTCCAAGCTCCTTCAGAATCAAAATCCAAACCTATCACTTGGCTACTCGTAAAAATTTGAGTACCCAAGAGTTTATGAAAAAACAAAATATAAACTCCGGGTCAGACATGGGTCTGGTATGAGTAAACGGTTTAAATTGTTTAATTTTGAAAACCTTTTAAAACAAAGGTATCACGTAAGACTCCCCACAAATAAATACGAGTAAGTTTTTACCTTAAGCTAACCAAAACATTTTATAGGAAATCCAGTGATATTATAATAGTGTCTAGGGTTTTCAAGTAAAATACAGAAATAGCTTAAATGCTTACATCTCACATTCCAATGTAGTTGGGCACAATCAAAACGTACGGCGCTTATTGGAAATTGGATCCTATACAATGGCAGGGCTACTGGGGTACCGCCCGTCACAGTACGTGGCCTAGATCACTGTACCGAGGAGCCACCCTAACTCCCCTGCAATACAAGGCCGGAACCATTCCTTACTGAACAGTCCCGAACAAGATAACCCCGCAGTTGGTGCGCATATCCAACCGTCCACACAGCCGAAATAAAGGGACATCTAGACAGGGGTATATCTCGTCCTGCTTGGGCATGACCAACCTAACCTTGCTGCACCTCCGCTGTTTTAGCCATTCCCGGTTGATGAGGCTTGAGGCTGCGATTACCTTTACCGGATATATTTCTTAGAATGCTCATCGTCCTCCTGACAATGTGCTGAAAGCATTCAATGCATACAAGTTCGTTCCGAGTTCGAACGAAACCGAAGGCATTATCTCGTTACACTCCATTTGGAATCACCCTCAGAGTCAACGACGACAACCCTTGCATTCTGAAAATACCATCTCGATCTTCACTGGAGAATTCATGACCCATCGTTTAATTTTGGATCGATGTGGTTTTCGAAATATCAAATTGACACCCGATCCCGGTCTCATCGAAATCCAAACGCCATTTTAAAGGCCAAGTTGTCTAATTAACTTAAACAGTTTAATTCAATGATTGAATTCATACAACATTTACCACAGATAAATCATACACAATTGCCATGGATATATTAAAGCATATCAGTGAGCATCACAGAATATCATCAATAAACATCACAAACAAATATTCTACACATACAACATCCATAAGCAATCATCTTAGATTCTTATTGTGAATAATTTAATTACTCGAGAGTTAATCTCTTAACCCTGTTTAGTCACTTATTTCCTTTCAAATTATTTAATCAATAAATCTTTCTCAATTAATATTTATGTCTTAACTACTTAATTACTTTATTCACACTACTCAATTAATTACTTTCTTAATCAAGTTATCCAACTTTAATTACTTAAGTAATTATTTCTTAATCATTAATTATCACTCTAAATAAAACGGATAACCTATTTATTTACTGCTAATTACTTCCTTAATTCTTAATTAAATTACTTGATAAATTAACTATTAATCGTTCATTAATTAATTAAGTGGTTAATTACAATTTCACTTATTACTTATAATACACTACTAATTAAAATTATAAAGTAATTACTCTTAATTACTTCTGAATCCAATCAATTAATATTGATTATTCACTTAATTAACATTTAAGTCTTCTTAAAATTTGATATCAATTATATTACTGACTGAAACATTATTTGTTAATCTACTTAATTTATTACTTAATATTAACAAGATTTTAAAAACATGGTTAAACTTTAACAAAAGTAATTAGTAATTTTAAATAATTAATCACGAGCTAAAACTGATGTTAAGCCTTAACTAGGATAATTAATACTTGAATTAAATTTTTACTTAAATTTTGAACAGTATTCACTTTACTGTGAAACTTTGCTGAAACCTTTGTTCACTAACCACCTTTACATTTCAATTAGCAAAGAACCTAATGCCTCCCTGATAAAACTCACGTAGCTCTTCGAGTAGCTTGTCCAATCCACCGAGTCACAAACCCAGGTATGCAACTTCATCTTCTTCTTTTGTTTTAAGTTTACACTTTAAACAAAAGTAGGAGTTAAAACTACAGTTAACTCACGCGCAAACACAGGAAAAACACGAAGCACTCACCCAAAAAACCCGAGACTAAACTCGGACCGTGCACCTCACAACACTGATACGCCGCCGCTGCCGTACACGTGTACAGTGGCGCACGTAGCTCCGGCGAATTTCCGAGGCTTCGAGAAAATCCCAATTAGCACGAACACGAGAAAACTAAAGTCGAAATACCACCCAAAATTCGAATTCGAAAATATGCAGTTCGAACGAAAGAAACGAACGACCTCTCTGCAAAAAAACGTCTTGCCACCAAAACACGGTCCACCGGAGGTGATGCAAACTCGACCACACCTCGTCAACGTCCCCAGCAATCCTCCACCCAAGCCTCGAATCACTCGATCGCGTGTAGGAGTCAAATCCCATATTTTACTGGCATGTACACAAACACGTAGTAAAACCCTATGTTGATCTCGTACCCTAATTTTATGCAGTGGAAAAATCAGTGAATATTTTTCTTAAGATCACTAACCTTTATACTTGCTTCGATTTGAATTTCAGCATTTAATATTAATTCAATTTTGAGAATTTGATAAAAATTCAATTTCTATTCAACATCGAACTGATCTTGAAATATTAAGCTAAAAATCATCCTTCAAATTTTAAAAATCATCAATTTCAGTAAGGATTCAAAATATGATCTTGAATTAATGATTTACAACAGTCGAATTTCATCAATTATCACTTAATTGCCTGTATATCATTGTTACAGTGATATACTTTATAAAGATGGTTCTTCACTAATTATTGTTATAAAAGATAGGATGAAAAAAAAGTCTGAAAATCCTAGTACAAGGTTAACCTTTTGTCTAACCAAACTACACTTAATTATGAAGTTTCTTTATGAGTAATTCTGTGTTCTACAACACAACGTTATTTTTTAATTTCGTTATCATATTTTTTTTCTACTTGTAACAGATTAATAAAAATAAAAATAAAGGTTACCGATATATCACCTAGCTTGCTTTTGGCTAAAATACAAACAAAATTCAAGGATGCATCATTTATTTCTTGTGTAGTTCTAACATATAGGTAAAGATTATTTTATGAAACATAATCAACCGAACCAAGTAGATAGTGTCTTTTCAACCTTTCTGCTAACTTAAATTAATATTGGAAGTGAAAGCTCATGCTTGATATGATCTTCTCTAAAAATTCTCTGATTGAAAGACATGGAATAATCAAATGTCGAAAAAAAATCGAGTGTAGTGTGAAACAGACAATTGAGAGATACAAGAAAGCAAGTACTGATACATTCAACACTGGAACTCATGTATCTGAAGTTAATTCTCAGGTACACAACATTTTATTATTTCCTGGTTAATATCTTTATTCGTATGAATATTTATATATGCATTGTTGAGCTTTTGCACAAAGTATGCAACCTGTACGAACTACAGAAAAACACAGAGTATCATACAATCGTATGCAAACTGAAGCATACACAAACCAAGTTATCAATGAAATTGGAATTGATTTTAATCAACTTAAAACTTTAAAATTGTGTTTACTCACCTTTAAATTACTGTAGAATAGAGAATAATTTCTTGTTTTCCCCTTTGAATCCTGTAGTTGAAAACTGTCTGGAGCTTATTCATGAATCTGCACCCCTTTTTTTCTGACATTTGAATTTGTTTCTTTTTCTTGTCTTTATTTCTCAGGTAGTACTATTTTTGGTCGAACTAAAAGAAGGGTGAAGATATATATACGAGCAAGGGTATGTATGCTTTGACCAGATTTTTTTTCTTTTCTTACATAAGATTTGCACTATTTATGAATTAAGAAAATGTAGGCTAGATATTAGCATCAAATGCTTTGTTTACCAAATAGGTTTACATACTTATTATGTTTAGCTGCTCATAGATATTTGTATATAATTGTGTTGTACTATGCATAAAGATATTGGTTTTTTTGTTATCATTTTGCAGGCCAGCAAAGCTTGTACATGAAGCTATTCATTTGTTCATATTTGTTTTGTAACTTAATTAGTTTGCATAGTTATTAAAATATTTGATGTTCATAGATATTTATGTAAAGGTATTTATTTGTAGGCAGCTTATATGACTTGTGTTTCTTTGTTTCATATTTGTAGATAAATTTGGCTTAAGAAGACATTTGTTTAATAATATTTGTTTTTGACAGCTTCTAGTTTGTACTTACAGACAACACTTGATCTATTATATTTATGAATATTTGTTCTGTTACTAGTTTTCAGTTTGAACTACAATATACATGGTTATCAGGTTTACTTATATATCTTGTGTTTTGTAAGTGAAGATAAGTTGTTTTAGTATTTTTGTTTCAGCATAACATTTGCAGGTAGATATTCATGTGTGTATATGAAGTTAATTTGTTTTATTATTTTATACATTATGCTTATTTATTTTACGCTCTCAAATTAACAGTTTATGTTGTATGCTTGTTTATCTATGTTATTTTATTTTATACTTTGTTTTTATCCTACCCTATACTTTGTTCTTATTTTAGTTTTATACAATTGTGTTTTAATTAATTTCAGATTATGTTGTATGTTTACCAAAATTATTTAATCCTTTTTTTTTATTTCTAACTAATAATATTTAAGTTATATTCAATACGGTTTATTTATATTCATTCCTATTTGTATTTTATCAATAATTAAGTTATATTCATATGTTAGACTTATTTTTATGTTGATAGAATTAAATTTCATTTCAAACATTATCATTCATATGTACACTTACCAAATATAAACAAAGTAAGGTATTTTAATTCAATCATAAAAGACAAATTTTATTATGAATATTATTGAGATAATTTATTTAAACTTTCAAATCAATTTCCTTTTAAAAATACCATTTATATAAACAATGGCAATTATTTCAAAATCATATCCGTTACAAATATATAAGTATACATTTTATTTAAATTGATTTTTATTAAAATTAATAGGGCCAAAATCCAGGGTCGTTACATTCCTCCCCACTTAAAAGAATTTCGTCCCCGAAATTTAAAACAAAGATAATTTAAAAGTTGTCATATCAACCATTCAAACATACATATCATTCATATATTAACAAACAACCACAATATATCCTAACAAACATCGTTAGCTATCCAGACACAAATCTAGATAAGCTTTCTTAAAACTATCCAGAGTTTCCAGGTGAAATCTTTGAGATCCTCGCTCCACTACACTATGACAAGCTACACTACTATACTCCTGAGTTGCCTCTCATCTTAACTAACAATCCGAACTGAATTTCTTCCCATAGTCACATTCGGCCTAACTTCCAAGTCTTCATGTACTATTGATCCTACAACTAATAATGAATCAAGAACAAATTCTTTAGGTGGGTCACACAGAATACATCATGAATTCCAAACATATGTTATGACAATTCGACTTTGCAAGCAACAGCTCCAATCCTTGACAATATCAGTAATGGTCCAATATATCTCGGGTCAAGTTTTCCTGCCTTCCGAATCTAATAGTTCCATTCTAATTGGGAAACTTTGGCCAAAACAAAATTACCAATATCAAATTCCAATTGTCTCCATCTCTTATCTGCGTACTTCTTCTGACGGTCTTGAGAAGCTCTCATCTTTTCCTTGATAGGCTCAATCTTAGTAGAAACTTCACAAATCAAAACTGGTCCAAACACAAGATAGTATTTCCACAATTCACCAAAATCCAAAACTCAAGCTTGTCGCATATCGTTTAAAATACGGTTCAGTCTCTCTGTCTGTCCGTCTGAGGATAATAGGCTGAACTAAATTTCAAACTCGTTCCCAAAGTCAATTGCAAAATCTTCCAGAAATTTGCTGGTTAAAAATAGGGCCACGATCACTTATTATGCTAACAGGAACACCATGCAATCTTATTATTTCCCTCAAGAAAATTTCGGCCAGAAACTGCAGTACGAGTTACCTTAACTGGTATAGAATGAGTACTCCTAGTTAATCGATCCACAATAATCCATATTCCATCATTTCCTTTCTTGGTTCTTGGCAAACCGTCGATGAAATTCATCGAAATCATCGCCCACTTCCATCTGAGATTTGTAAAGATTGCAATAATCTTGGACAACTTCTATTGATCACCTTAACTTGCTAATAGAAAGTACAACTATAAACGAAAGCAACTACAACCCACTTCATGCTCGGTCTCCAGAAATTCTTCTCATATCTTTATACATATTAAATATTCCGGGTGAGTGTTTAGTCTGAAGTGATGACATTCAGCTAAAACTTATTGCCACAATTCATCTATATTAGGCACGCACCAACGGCTACTAATTTTCAAATCACCTTGATCATCCACCTTAAAATCTGAACATCGTCCATCCTTAGTTCAAGAATCAATTCCTCAGAAATCCTATCCTCCAAATCTTCAAAACTAACACAATGGCTAACGACTCAAGGTCATGCGTAGCATAGTTTCTTTTCTTGTAGCTTCGATTGCCAACTCGCATATGCAAATACTCTTCTATCATGCATCAATACTACTTCCCAAATCAATTATATAAGCATCTGTATAAATCTTAAATCTGCCTTTCCTTTCCGGAATAACAATCACTGGAGCACTGGTTAGCCTTGTCTTCAATTCTTAGAAAGCTTCTTCACATGGAATATCCAACTTAACTCCTTTCCTTGTTAACTTAGTCAGATGTGAAGAAATCTTGGAATAGTCCTTGATAAATTTTCCTGTAGTAGCCAGCTAAACCAGAAAATTATCGATTTTCGTCGGTTACTTTGGTTGCTTCCATTCTAGAATAGGTTCCACCCTCGCTGGATTTACAGAGATACCTTCACCGAAATAATGTGCCCCACGATATAACTTCTGATTTCCAAAAAAAAATGGCACTTAGAGAACTCGCCTTCAAAACATGCCTCCTCGGTGTCTCCAACACTATTCTCAAATACTGCTTGAGCTCTTCTTCAAACTTAGAATATACCAAAACAAACTTATTCATACCCTTATCGATCCATCCGATTTAGGGACAATACTGTCATAGAACCATAACAAGAAAACTAGGCTTGATCAACTCCTTCCCCAGAAGATCCTGATTTGCCCAACTAACTCTTCTTTCTCTCTCGGAACCTTTCTCCTATTGAGGTAAATCACCGGCACTACTCTTGGAATCAAATCAACACGAAACTCTATCTCTCAAAGGGAAGTCAAACAATTAACTTCTCGAATACATCAGGAAAAACTTGGTTCACATTGATAACTCCAATCTTCTCTTGAAAAGTCTCAACTCCGTGTAAAAGACTACTCAAATGAATTCCAGAATTGTCACACGACACTCTGGCAATTCTACCCAAATAAGTTTGCAACGAAACTGTTCTCCCTTCACAATCCAGAACACCTATATACTGTTCGGGCCAATCTATCGAAGAAATGAATCCACTCTGCTCTTATGAAATCACCTCAACAAAACTGCTAATCAACAAACCTTCTCGACAGCAGACAGAACTCTTCGAGCTATATGGCCAACCTCGATGCCCACAGACTTCTATTTAAAGCACTTTGAGAAACTTGGATCTCGATTCAAAAAGAAACACCCTTCTGAATTTAGCCACAACTCCAAAACAGACATACTTCTTTAACTTGTTCTAAAGAAACATCTACGGAGACATCCAAAATCACCGTGTCTCATCACACAGCTACTACAACCTGAAATATCAAGATATCATGACTTGCTCCTGTCCATCCGACAGATCCAAACTCAAGCTCATCCAAAATTACGTTCCAACAATGAAATCTTCAAATCACCCAAAGCTCACTCGAGACGGTAACAGGTCTACAGTCTCGACAGGTACACTCCAACTACAAAAACTCCAACCAACGGTAGTCGTGTTACACACACCACCACCCTATCTACCTTATAACTTATATTGGAATACCCGAACAGGTAACCTAATATATAGGTAGAAATAAATAAATATATATATATATATATCAAAATTGCAAATACGCTCTCTAAAGAAAGAAATTACTCAAGAGCCTAGGTATTCACTCAACCTAGCGCCCTGATACCAAGTGTAATGACCCGCCCTTCTACTACCAGAAAGACGCATCATCATTTAGAAAGAAAGGGGTAGAAATAGAAAAGAATAGAAAAGAAAAAACAAAACATCTAAATCTCACAGCGGAATGGAACAAAATATAATATATCACATATCTATTACATAGATTTCATATATCAGAGTTATACAATATCAATACACATGACAATCATACATACATCTGTCACTATATACATCAGAGATACAGTATACATCAACTAACACAGCGGAACTAGATAGATATCTACATACGTCTGGAAACTCCTGCTCTAAGCTCCTCCAGAATCAAAATCGAAACCTATCACTTGGCTACTCGTAAAAATTTGAGTACCCAAGAGTTTATGAAAAAAACAAAATATAAACTCCGGGTCAGACATGGATCTGGTATGAGTAAACGGTTTAAATTGTTTAATTTTGAAAACCTTTTAAAAAAAGGTATCACGTAAGACTCTCCACAAATAAATACGGGTAAGTTTTTACCTTACGCTAACCAAAACATTTTATAGGAAATCCAGTGATATTATAATAGTGTCTAGGGTTTTCAAGTAAAATACAGAAATAGCTGAAATGCTTACATCTCACATTCCAACGTAGTTGGGCACAATCAAAACGTACGACGCTTATTGGAAATTGGATCTCATACAATGGCAGGACTACTGGGGTACCGCCCGTCAAAGTACGTGGCCTAGATCACTGTACCGAGGAGCCACCCTAACTCCCCTGCAACACAAGGTCGGAACCATTCCTTACTGAATAGTCCCGAACAAGATAACACCGCAGTTGGTGCGCATATCCAACCTCCCACACAGCCGAAATAAAGGGACATCTAGACAGGGGTATATCTCGTCCTGCTTGGGCATGACCCGCCTAACCTTGCTGCACCTCCCCTGTTTTAGCCATTCCCAGTTGATGAGGATTGAGGCTGCGATTACCTTTACAGGACATATTTCTTAGAATGCTCATCGTCCTCTTGACAATGTGCTGAAAGAATTCAATCCATAAAAGTTCGTTCCGGGTTCGAACGAAACCGAAGGCATTATCTCGTTACACTCATTTTGGAATCACCCTCAGAGTCAAAGACGATAACCCTTGCATTCTGAAAACACCATCTCGATCTTCATTGGAGAATTCACGACCTATCATTAATTTTGGATCGATGTGGTTTTCGGAATATCAAATTGACACCCGATCCCGGTCTCATAAAAATCCAAACGCCATTTTAAAGGCCAAGTTATCTAATTAACTTAAACAATTTAATTCAATGATTGAATTCATAAAACATTTACCACAGATAAATCATACACAATTGCCTTGGATATATTAAAGCATATCAGTGAGCATCACAGAATATCATCAATAAACATCACAAAAAAATATTCTACACATACAACATCCATAAGCAATCATCTTAAATTCTTATTGTGATTAATTTAATTACTTGAGAGTTAATCTCTTAACCCTGTTTAATCACTTATTTCCTTTCAAATTATTTAATCAATAAATCTTTCTTAATTAATATTTATGTCTTAATTACTTAATTACTTAATTACTTTATTCACACTACTTAATTAATTACTTTCTTAATCAAGTTATCTAACTTTAATTACTTAAGTA
The DNA here is from genome assembly GCA_030765085.1 of Allium cepa. NCBI lineage: Eukaryota > Viridiplantae > Streptophyta > Magnoliopsida > Asparagales > Amaryllidaceae > Allium > Allium cepa. The sequence continues at coordinate 949,563,911 of CM060941.1, read as the reverse complement.
ATTATTTCTTAATCATTAATTATCACTCTAAATAAGCGGATTACCTATTTATTTACTGCTAATTACTTCCATAATTCTTAATTAAATTACTTGATAAATTAACTATTAATCGTTCATTAATTAATTAAGTGGTTAATTACAATTTCACTTATTATTTTTAATACACTACTAATTAAAATTACAAAGTAATTACTCTTAATTAATTCTGAATCCAATCAATTAATATTGATTATTCTCTTAATTAACATTTAAGTCTTCTTAAAATTTGATATCAATTATATTACTGACTGAAACATTATTTGTTAATCTGCTTAATTTATTACTTAATATTAACAAGATTTTAAAAACATGGTTAAGCTTTAACAAAAGTAATTAGTTAATTTAAATAATTAATCACGAGCTAAAACTGATGTTAAGCCTTAACTAGGATAATTAATAATTGAATTAAATTTTTACTTAAATTTTGAACAGTATTCACTTTACTGTGAAACTTTGCTGAAACCTTTATTCACTAACAACCTTTATATTTCAATTAGCAAAGAACCTGATGCCTCCCTGATAAAACTCGCGTAGCTCTTCGAGTAGCTTGTCCAATCCACCGAGTCACAAACCCAGGTATGCAACTTCATCTTTTTTTTAAGTTTACACTTTAAACAAAAGTAGGAGTTAAAACTACAGTTAACTCACGCGCAAACACAGGAAAAACACGAAGCATTCACCCAAAAAACCCGAGACTAAACTCGCGACCGTGCACCTCACAATAGTGATACGCCGCCACTGCCGTACACGTGTACGGTGGCGCACGTGGCTCTGGCGAATTTCCGAGGCTTCGAGCAAATCCCAATTAGCACGAACACGAGAAAACTAAAGTCGAAATACCACGCAAAATTCGAATTCGAAAATATGCAGTTCGAACGAAAGAAACGAACGACCTCTCTGCAACAAAACGTCTCGCCACCAAAACATGGTCCACCTGAGGTGATGCAAACTCGGCCACACCTCGTCAACGTCCCCAGCAATCCTCCACCCAAGCCTCGAATCACTCGATCGCATGTAGGAGTCAAATCCCATATTTTACTGGCATGTACATAAACACGAAGTAAAACCCTATGTTGATCTCGTACCCCAATTTTATGCAGTGGAAAAATCAGTGAATATTTTTCTTAAGATCACTAACCTTTATACTTGCTTCGATTTGAATTTCAGCGTTTAATATTAATTCAATTTCGAGAATTTGATAAAAATTCAATTTCTATTCAACATCGAACTGCTCTTGAAATATTGAGCTAAAAATCCTCCTTCAAATTTTAAAAATCATCAATTTCAGTAAGGATTCAAAATATGATCTTGAATTAATGATTTACAACAGTCGAATTTCATCAATTATCACTTAATTGCCTGTATATCATTGTTACAGTGATATACTTTATAAAGATGGTTCTTCACTAATTATTGTTATAAAAGATAAGATGAAAAAAAAAGTCTGAAATTCCTAGTATAAGGTTAACCTTTTGTCTAACCAAACTACACTCGATTATGAAGTTTCTTTATGAGTAATTCTGTGTTCTACAGCACAACGTTTTTTTTTAATTTCGTTATCATATTTTTTCCACTTGTAACAGATTAATAAAAATAAAAATAAAAGTTACCGATATATCACCTATCTTGCTTTTGGCTGAAATACAAAGAAAATTCAAGGATGTATCATTTATTTCTTGTGTGGTTCTGACATATAGGTAAAGATTATGTTATGAAACATAATCAACTGAACCAAGTAGATAGTTTCTTTTCAACCTTTCTGCTAACTTAAATTAATATTGGAAGTGAAAGCTCATGCTTGATATGATCTTCTCTAAAAATTCTCTGACTGAAAGACATGGAATAATCAAATGTCGAAAAAAAAATCGAGTGCAGTGTGAAACAGACAATTGAGAGATATAAGAAAGCAAGTACTAATACATCCCACACTGGAACTCATGTATCTGAAGTTAATTCTTAGGTACACAACATTTTATTATTTCCTGGTTAATATCTTTATTCGTATGAATATTTATATATGTCTTGTTGAGCTTTTGCACAAAGTATGCAACCTGTACCAACTACAGAAAAGCACAGAACATCATACAATCGTATGCGAACTGAAGCATACACAAACCAAGTTATCAATGAAATTTGAACTGATTTTAATCAACTTAAAACTTTAAAATTGTGTTTACTCACCTTCAAATTACTGTAGAATAGAGAATAATTTCTTGTTTTCCCCTTTCAAACCTGTAGTTCAAAACTGCCTGGAGCTTATTCATGAATCTGCCCCCCTTTTTTTTCTTAAATTTGAATTTTTTTCTTTTTCTTGTCTTTATTTCTCAGGTGTTACTATTTCTTAGTCGAACAAAAAGAAGGGTGCAGATATATATACGAGCAAGGGTATGTATGCTTTGACCAGATTTTTTTTTTCTTACATAAGATTTGCACTATTTCTGAATTGGCAAAATGTAGGCTGAGATATTAGCATTAAATGCTTTGTTTACCAAATAGGTTTACATACTTATTATGTTTAGCTCCTCATAGATATTTGTATATAATTGTGTTGTACTATGCATAAAGATATTGGTTTGTTTCTTATCATTTTGCAGGCCAACAAAGCTTGTACATGAAGCTATTCATTTGTTCATATTTGTTTTGTATCTTAATTAGTTTGCATAGTTATTAAAATATTTGATGTTCATAGATATTTATGTAAAGGTATTTATTTTGAGGTAGGTTATATGGCTTGTGTTTCTTTGTTTCATATTTGCAGATAAATTTGGCTTATGAAGACATTTGTTTAAGAATATTTGTTTTTGACAGCTTCTAGTTTGTACTTACAGACAACACTTGATCTATTATATTTATGAATATTTGTTCTGTTACTAGTTTTCAGTTTGAACTACAATATACATGGTTATCAGGTTTATTATATATCTTGTGTCTTGTAAGTGAAGATAAGTTGTTTTGTTATTTTTGTTTGTGCATAACATTTGCAGGTAGATATTCATGTGTGTATATGAAGTTAATTTGTTTTATTATTTTATACATTATGCATATTTTATTTTACGCTCTCAAATTAACAGTTTATGTTGTATGCTTGTTTATCTATGTTATTTTATTTTATACTTTGTTTTTATCCTACCCTATGCTTTATTCTTATTTTAGTTTTATACAATTGTGTTTTAATTAACTTCAGATTATGTTGTATGTTTACCAAAATTATTTAATCCTTGTTTTCTTTTTATTATTATTTCTAACTAATAATATTTAAGTTATATTCAATACGGTTTATTTATATTTATTCCTATTTGTATTTTGTCATTAATTAAGTTATATTCATATGTTAGACTTATTTTTATGTTGATAGAATTAAATTTCATTTCAAACATTATCACTCATATGTATACTTACCAAATATAAACAAAGTAAGGTACTTTAATTCAATCATAAAAGACAAATTTTATTATGAATATTATTGAGATAATTTATTTAAACTTTCAAATCAATTTCCTTTTAAAAATACCATTTATATAAACAATGGCAATTATTTCAAAATCATATCCGTTTCGAAAGAATAAGTATACATTTTATTTAAATAAATAAGGCCAAAATCCAGGGTCGTTACATTCCTCCCCCCTTAATGTCCCTGAAATTTAAAACAAAGATAATTTAAAAGTTGTCGTATCAACCATTCAAACATACATATCATTCATATATTAACAAACAACCAACAATCTATCCTAACAAACATCGTTAGCTATCCGGACACAAATCCAGATAAGCTTTCTTAAAACTATCCAGAGTTTCCAAGTGAAATCTCCGAGATCGTCGCTCCACTACACTATGATAAGCTACACTACTATACTCCTGAGTTGCCTCTCATCTTAAATAACAATCCGAACTGAATTTCTGCCCATACTCACATTCGGCCTAACTTCCAAGTCTTCATGTACTATTGGTCCTACAACTAATAATGAATCAAGAACAAATTCTTTAGATGTGTCACACAGAATACATTATGAATTCCAGACATCCGTTCTGACAGTTCGACTCTGCAAGCAACAGCTCCAATCCTTGACAATATCTGTAATGGTCTAATATATCTCGGGTCAAGTTTTCCCGCCTTTCGAATCTAATAGTTCCTTTTTAATCAGGAAACTTTGGCCAAAACAAAATTACCAATATCAAATTCCAATTGCCTCCATCTCTTATCTGCGTACTTCTTCTGACAGCCTTGAGAAGCTCTCATCTTTTCCTTGATAGGCTCAATCTTAGCAGAAACTTCACAAATCAAAACTGGCCCAAACACAAGATAGTCTTTCCACAATTCACCAAAATCCAAAACTCAAGCTTGCCGCATATCCTTTAAAATACGGTTCAGTCTCTCTGTCCGTCCGTCTGAGGATAATAGGCTGGACTAAATTTCAAACTCGTTCCCAAAGTCAATTGCAAAATCTTCCAGAAATTTGCTGGTGAAAAATAGGGTCACGATCACTTATTATGCTAACAGGAACACCATGAAATCTTACTATTTCCCTCAAGAAAATTTCAGCCAGAAACTGCAGTACGAGTTACCTTAACTGGTATAGAATGAGTACTCTTAGTTAATCGATCCACAATAATCCATATTCCATCATTTCCTTTCTTGGTTCTTGGCAAACCGTCGATGAAATTCATCGAAATCATCGCCCACTTCCATTTGAGATTTCTAAAGATTGCAATAATCTTGGACAACTTCTATTGATCACCTTAACTTGCTGATAGAAAGTACAACTATAAAAGAAAGCAACTACAACCTACTTCATGCTCGGTCTCTAGAAATTCTTCTCTTATCTTTATACATACTAAAGATTTCGGGTGAGTATTTAGTCTGAAGCGATGACATTCAGCTAAAACTTATTGCCTCAATTCATCTATATTAGGCACACACCAACGGCTTCTAATTTTCAAACCACCTTGATCATCCACCTTAAAATATGAACACCGTCCATCCTTAGTTTAAGAATCAATTCCTCAAAAGTCCTATCCTCCAAATCTTCAAAACTTACACAATGGCTAACGACTCAAGGTCATGCGTAGCGTAGTTTCTTTTCTTGTAGCTTCGATTGCCATCGCATACGCAAATACTCTTCTATCATGCATCAATACTGCTTCCCAAATCAATTATACAAGCATCTGTATAAATCTCAAATCTGCCCTTCCTTTTCGGAATAACAATCACTGTAGCACTGGTTAGCCTTGTCTTCAATTCTTAGAAAGCTTCTTCACATGGAATATCCAACTTAACTCCTTTCCTTGTTAACTTAGTCAGATGTGAAGAAATCTTGGAATAGTCCTTGATAAATTTTCCTGTAGTAGCTAGCTAACCCAGAAAATTACTAATTTACGTCGGTTACTTTGGTTGCTTCCATTCTAGAATAGGTTCCACCTTCGCTGGATTTACAGAGATACCTTCACAGAAATAATGTGCCCTACGATATAACTTTCGATTTCCAAAAAAAAAAATGGCACTTAGAGAACTCGCCTTCAAAACATGCCTCCTCAGTGTCTTCAACACTATTCTCAAATACTGCTTGAGCTCTTCTTCAAACTTAGAATATACCAAAACAAACTTATTCATACCCTTATCGATCCATCCGATTTAGCGACAATACTGTCACAGAACCGTCGCAAGAAAACTAGGCTTGATCAACTCCTTCCCCAGAAGATCCTGATTTGCCCAACTAACTCTTCTTTCTCTCTCGGAACCTTTCTCCTATTAAGGTAAATCACCGGCACTACTCTTGGAATCAAATCAACACGAAACTCTACCTCTCGATGGGAAGACAAACAATTAACTTCTCGAATACATCAGGAAAAACTTGGTTCACATTGATAACTCCAATCTTCTCTTGAAAAGTCTCAACTCCATGTAAAAGACTACTCAAATGAATTCCAGAATTGTCACAAGACACTTTGGCAATTCTACCCAAATAAGTTTGCAACGAAACTGTTCTCCCTTCATAATCCAGAACAGCTTTATACTGTTCGGGCCAATCTAACGAAGAAATGAATCCACTCTGCTACTTATGAAATCACCTCAAGAAAACTGCTAATCAACAAACCTTCTCGACAGCACACAGAACACTTCGAGCTATATGGCCAACCTCGATACCCACACACTTCTATTTAAAGCTCTTTGAGAAACTCGGATCTTGAATCAAACAGAAACACCCTATTGAATTTAGCCACAACTCCAAAAAAGACATACTTCCTTAGCTTGTTCTAAAGAAACATCTTCGGAGACATCCAAAATCACTGTGTCTCATCACACAGCTACTACACCCTGAAATATCAAGATATCATGACTTGCTCCTGTCCATCCGACAGATCCAAACTCAAGCTCATCGAAAATTACATTCCAATAATGAAATCTTCACATCACCCAAAGCGCACTCGAGATGGTAACAGGTCTACAGTCTCGACAGATACACTCCAACAACAAATATTCAAAACTCTAAACATCGGTAGTCGTGTTACACACACCACCACCCTATCTACCTTATAACTTATATTGGAATACCCGAACAGGTAACCCAATAAATAGGTAGAAATATATATATATATATATATATATATATATATATATATATACATAGATATATCAAAATTACAAATACGCTCTCTCAAGAAAGAAATTACTCAAGAGCCTAGGTATTCACCCAACCTAGCGCTCTGATACCAAGTGTAATGACCCGCCCTTCTACTACCAGAAAGACGCATCATCATTTAGAAAGAAAGGGGTAGAAATAGAAAAGAATAGAAAAGAAAGAACAAAAAATCTGAATCTCACAGCGGAACGGAACAAAATATAATATATCACATATCTATTACATAGATTTCATATATCAGAGTTATACAATATCAATACACATGACAATCATACATACATCTGTCACTATATACATCAGAGATACATTATACATCAAGTAATACAGCGGAACTAGATAGATATCTACATACGTCTGGAAACTCCTGCTCCAAGCTCCTCCAGAATCAAAATCCAAACCTATCACTTGGCTACTCGTAAAAATTTGAGTACCCAAGAGTTTATGAAAAAAACAAAATATAAACTCCGGGTCAGACATGGGTCTGGTATGAGTAAACGGTTTAAATTGTTTAATTTTGAAAACCTTTTAAAACAAAGGTATCACGTAAGACTCCCCACAAATAAATACGGGTAAGTTTTTACCTTACGCTAACCAAAACATTTTATAGGAAATCCAGTTATATTATAATAGTGTCTAGGGTTTTTAAGTAAAATACAGAAATAGCTGAAATGCTTACATCTCACATTCCAACGTAGTTGGGCACAATCAAAACGTACGACACTTATTGGAAATTGGATCCCATACAATGGCAGGGCTACTGGGGTACCGGCCGTCACAGTACGTCGCCTAGATCACTGTATCGAGGAGCCACCCTAACTCCCCTGTAACACAAGGCCGGAACCATTCCTTACTGAACAGTCCCGAACAAGATAACCCCGCAGTTGGTGCGCATATCCCACCGCCTACACAGCCGAAATAAAGGGACATCTAGACAGGGGTATATCTCGTCCTGCTTGGGCATGACCCACCTAACCCTGCTGCACCTCCCCTGTTTTAGCCATTCCCGGTTGATGAGGCTTGAGGCTGCGATTACCTTTACGGGACATATTTCTTAGAATGCTCATCGTCCTCCTGATAATGTGCTGAAAGCATTCAATCCATACAAGTTCATTCCGGGTTCGAACGAAACCGAAGGCATTATCTCGTTACACTCATTTTGGAATCACCCTCAGAGTCAATGACGATAACCCTTGCATTCTGAAAATACCATCTCGATCTTCACTGGAGAATTCACGACCTATCGTTTAATTTTCGATCGATGTGGTTTTCGGAATATCAAATTGACACCCGATCCCGGTCTCATCGAAATCCAAACGCCATTTTAAATGCCAAGTTATCTAATTAACTTAAAAAGTTTAATTCAATGATTGAATTCATAAAACATTTACCACAGATAAATCATACACAATTGCCATGGATATATTAAAGCATATCAGTGAGCATCATAGAATATCATCAATAAACATCACAAACAAATATTCTACACATACAACATCCATAAGCAATCATCTTAAATTCTTATTGTGATTAATTTAATTACTTGAGAGTTAATCTCTTAACCCTGTTTAATCACTTATTTCCTTTCAAATTATTTAATCAATAAATCTTTCTTAATTAATATTTATGTCTTAATTACTTAATTACTTAATTACTTTATTCACACTACTTAATTAATTACTTTCTTAATCAAGTTATCCAACTTTAATTACTTAAGTAATTATTTCTTAATCATCAATTATCGCTCTAAATAAAATAGATTACCTATTTATTTACTGCTAATTATTTCCTTAATTCTTAATTAAATTACTTGATAAATTAACTATTAATCGTTCATTAATTAATTAAGTGGTTAATTACAATTTCACTTATTACTTATAATACACTACTAATTAAAATGACAAAGTAATTACTCTTAATTACTTCTGAATCCAATCAGTTAATATTGATTATTCACTTAATTAACATTCAAGTCTTCTTAAAATTTGATATCAATTATACTACTGACTGAAACATTATTCGTTAATATACTTAATTTATTACTTAATATTAACAAGATTTTAAAAACATGGTTAAGCTTTAATAAAAGCAATTAGTTAATTTAAATAATTAATCACGAGCTAAAACTGATATTAAGCCTTAACTAGGATAATTAATGCTTGAATTAAATTTTTTAATTAAATTTTGAACAGTATTCACTTTACTGTGAAACTTTGCTGAAACCTTTATTCACTAACAACCTTTATATTTCAATTAGCAAAGAACCCGATGCCTCCCTGATAAAACTCACGTAGCTCTTCGAGTAGCTTGTCCAATCCACTGAGTCACAAACCAAGGTATGCAACTTCGTTTTTTTTAAGTTTACACTTTAAACAAAAGTAGGAGTTAAAACTACAGTTAACTCACGCGCAAACACAGGAAAAACACGAAGCACTCACCCAAAAAACCCGAGACTAAACTCGCGACCGTGCACCTCACAACACTGATACGCCGCCGCTGCCGTACACGTGTACGGTGGCGCACGTGGCTTCGGCGAATTTCCGAGGCTTCGAGCAAATCCCAATTAGCATGAACACGAGAAAACTAAAGCCGAAATACCACCCAAAATTCGAATTCGAAAATATGCAGTTCGAACGAAAGAAACGAACGACCACTCTGCAACAAAACGTCTCGCCACCAAAACACGGTCCACCAGAGGTGATGCAAACTCGACCACACCTCGTCAACGTCCCCAGCAATCCTCCACCCAAGCCTCGAATCACTCGATCGCGTGTACGTGTCAAATCTCATATTTTACTGGGATGTACACAAACACGAAGTAAAACCCTATGTTGATCTCGTACCCCAATTTTATGCAGTGGAAAAATCAATGAATATTTTTCTTAAGATCACTAACCTTTATACTTGCTTCTATTTGAATTTTAGCATTTAATAATAATTCAATTTCGAGAATTTGATGAAAATTCAATTTCTATTCAACATCAAACTGCTCTTGAAATATTGAGCTAAAAGTCCTCCTTCAAATTTTAAAAATCATCAATTTCAGTAAGGATTCAAAATATGATCTTGAATTAATGATTTACAGCAGTCGAATTTCATCAATTATCACTTAATTGCCTGTATATCATTGTCACAGTGATATACTTTATAAAGATGGTTCTTCACCAATTATTGTCATAAAAGATAGGATGAAAAAAAAAGTCTGAAAATCCTAGTACAAGGTTAACCTTTTGTCTAACCAAACTACACTCGATTATGAAGTTTCTTTATGAGTAATTCTGTGCTCTACAGCACAATGTTTTTTTTGTTTGAATTTCGTTATCATATTTTTTTCTACTTGTAACAGATTAATAAAAATAAAAATAAAAGTTACCGAAATATCACCTATCTTGCTTTTGGCTGAAATACAAAGAAAATTCAAGGATGTATCATCTATTTCTTGTGTGATTCTGACATATAGGTAAAGATTATATTATGAAACATAATCAACTGAACCAAGTAGATAGTTTCTTTTCAACCTTTATACTAACTTAAATTAATATTGGAAGTGAAAGCTCATGCTTGATATGATCTTCTCTAAAAATTCTCTGACTAAAAGACATGGAATAATCAAATGTCAAAAAAAATCGAGTGTAGTGTGAAACAGACAATTAAGAGATACAAGAAAGCAAGTACTGATACATCCAACACTGGAACTCATGTTTCTGAAGTTAATTCTCAGGTACACAACATTCTATTATTTCCTGGTTAATATCTTTATTCGTATGAATATTTATATACGTATTGTTGAGCTTTTGCACAAAGTATGCAACTTGTACCAACTACAGAAAAACACAGAACATCATACAATCGTATGCAAACTGAAGCATACACAAACCAAGTTATCAATGAAATTTGAACTGATTTTAATCAACTTAAAACTTTAAAATTGTGTTTACTCACCTTCAAATTACTGTAGAACAGAGAATAATTTCTTGTTTTCCCCTTTGAAACCTGTAGTTGAAAACTGCCTGGAGCTTATTCATGAATCTGCCCCTTTTTTTTCTTAAATTTGAATTTGTTTCTTTTTCTTGTCTTTATTTCTCAGGTATTACTATTTCTTGGTCGAACTAAAAGAAGGGTGCAAATATGTATACGAGCAAGGGTATGTATGCTTTGACCAGTTTTTCTTTCTTATATAAGATTTGCACTATTTCTGAATTGACAAAATGTAGGCTGAGATATTAGCATTAAATGCTTTGTTTACCAAATAGGTTTACATACTTATTATGTTTAACTGCTCATAGATATTTTTATATAATTGTGTTGTACTATGCATAAAGATATTGGTTTGTTTCTTATCATTTTGCAGGCCAACAAAGCTTGTACATGAAGCTATTCATTTGTTCATATTTGTTTTGTATCTTAATTAGTTTGCATAGTTATTAAAATATTTGATGTTCATAGATATTTATGTAAAGATATTTATTTGCAGGTAGGTTATATAGCTTGTGTTTCTTTATTTCATATTTGCAGATAAATTTGGCTTATGAAGACCTTTGTTTAAAAATATTTGTTTTTGACAGCTTCTAGTTTGTACTTACAGACAACACTTGATCTATTATATTTATGAATATTTGTTCTGTTACTAGTTTTCAGTTTGAACTGCAATATACATGGTTATCAGGTTTATTATATATCTTGTGTCTTGTAAGTGAAAATAAGTTGTATTGTTATTTTTGTTTGTGAATAACATTTGCAGGTAGATATTCATGTGTGTATATGAAGTTAAATTTTTTTATTATTCTATACTTTATTCTTATTTTATTTTACTCTCTCAAGTTAACCGTTTATGTTGTACGCTTGTTTATCTATGTTATTTTATTTTATACTTTGTTTTTATCCTACCCTATACTTTGTTCTTATTTTAATTTTATACAATTGTGTTTTAATTAACTTCAGATTATGTTGTATGTTTACCAAAATTATTTAATCCTTGTTTTCTTTTTATAATTATTTCTAACTAATAATATTTAAGTTATATTGAATACGGTTTATATATATTCATTCCTATTTGTATTTTATCAATAATTAAGTTATATTCATATGTTAGACTTATTTTTATGTTGATAGAATTAAATTTCATTTCAAATATTATCATTCATATGTATACTTACCAAATATAAACAAATTAAGGTATTTTAATTCAATCATAAAAGAAATTTTTTATTATGAATATTATTGAGATAATTTATTTAAACTTTCAAATCAATTTCCTTTTAAAAATACAATTTATATAAACAATGACAATTATTTCAAAATCATATCCATTTCAAATGGATAAGTACACATTTTATTTAAATTGATTTTTATTAAAATAAATAGGGCCAAAATCGAGGGTCGTTACAATAGCGATGTACCGCAAAAATAACTTTTTAAAATTTACATAAAACTATACAAACACGCAACACAACATAAAACGCAACACAACATCCAAATGCAAGAAAAAGGTAGAAAAAGCAACAATATTAAAAAAAATAGAAACACAAAAGGTGGACACAATTTCATTTTACACGTTTCTTACCTTTTCATCTTTGCAAAAAAATGAGGAACACAACAAAAATTCTTTTCCCATTTCATTAATCAAGTAACTCCTCAAATACAAATACATAGCCAAAGGTGCAAACATCAAAGTTGTAGAGGAGAAGGAGTGCTACACTTTTCATTCATGTTGCACTTAAAACGGTGGCATGTGGAGGTCGTGGCGGCTAATGGTTATTACCGAGGAAGATGTTGGTCAGGCTTCATAGGAGACGTCAAGGTTGGGATGGTGGTGTCTGTCACGAAGAGGACGTAGAGTGGAGTTCAATGGCGCAAATGGCATGTGTTTTCATTGAGAGATGTGAGAAATCTGGAGGAAGAAGGAATCGTGCTTGGTGGATGCATGCATGGTCGTAAGAAGTGAATAATGTATGCATGCATTTCAAAATGGAGAGGCGTGGGTGCGGATTTGGATGTCTTGGGCCTTGGGCCGTGTTGTGGGTGAAATCATTTTAAAACTATTTAGTTATTTAATTTACCTACTAAATAGTTTATCTTTTGAAAATCATAACCCACTTATACAAAATCTGATTAACCTTAGTTTTTTGCGTCTGACTCGTATTAACGAGTGCAACAATTTGGTATAAATAGTTGATAGCTTTAATGATGTATAAATTTTGGATAAAATATTAGTGATTGAATTTAATTACAAATAACCTAGTTAAATAAAATAAATTATTATAGATATCTATTTAACAGAATTAAACACTATTATGTTATAATCGAAATAAATAGATTATTTTGGACATCTATCGAGTATAATAAATCACCATTCAGTGCTTGCAAAGCAAAAAGATTTTTTTTTTTAAGTTAATTGATATGTGTATTAATTAATAAATGATACATTAGCTTTGGTTGCTAATTATTGATTATAATATGTTTGTTATTATTATTTGATTGTTTGTTTGGATTTGAATGGTCGCTTGAAAAGCGGATTCCATAAACAACCATTTTTTAAGAGGACTTTTATAGAGAGATCCTAAGGGGTTTTTTGCCATTATTAATTTACTATTATATGCATCTTACTTATATTCTTTTTTTCTTATATTGATGTTTGGTTGAAATACTTGTGACTTACTATTTGATTTATGTAAGTGCCGTTATAGCGATCATCGGTAAACCATCACTTATGAAATATCGTCTCCTTAAATCTTTGTATGTGTTGAACCTATGCTTGTATTTTTACAAAATAAATGTTTGGTTGCGTTTTTGCAATTTAAAAATTATTTAAACTATATTTTCAAGTATTGTTTAGAATTTGAAATAAATGATAGGTGTTGTTTAAAATTTATAAAGATTTATAAATTTGATTTATTAACTTTTCGGTACTGGTAGGCACAAGCCATACTCCACTAGACTCTATCGGCCAACCCCACTCAACCGGCCAACCCCACCCAACCCACATAAACCCAACCAAATCCATGTTAGTTCGAATCAGATATGGGTTACAGTTTATAACCTATACTATTTATTGGTCGGGTGTAACAACCCGCATATTTATCGATTTTTATATTTAAATATTTTATTTAAATATTTTATCATTCGTCGGATTTTAGTCCAAAAAGTCACTTTTTGCAAACAGTCGAATTGGAATTCGAGACCCCTCACATTGAGTTCGAAATGTCATTTGCAACCTTTTTGAGTATAAACATTGATATGTTTGGAGCTAGTCAAAAATTTGATCATTTTCACTTTGGGTTTGGGTTTGGGTTTAGCCCTATGTTTAACTTATACTCAAATCTGAACCACTCCTCCCCATTCACTCTCACTTCCTCCTCTTTTCAGTTCTAAAGCATCAATGGTGGGAGAGATGAGAAATTAAAACTCCAAAACCCTAGTCTTCATTAGCAAATCCAATTTCTAGTTCCAAATTCAAGAGAACCCATTGGTAAGTTTCTTTTCATCTTCTCCAACTCATTCTCTTAATCAATTTCAGAAATTCCTAAACCTAATTTTGGGAATGTTCTTCTTTTAAGCTTAGAATCAAGCTTCTTGAGTTGGATTTGAAGAGTGGTTGATTCTCCTTTGCTTTCGAGCTTCTTCTTCAATTGTTTGGGTTCAAAGGTGAGATTTTTATCTCACATCTTTGTCTATAATTATCTTCAATTGTTAGGTATGAATTCCTAACACTTATTTTTGTGCAATTGCTTTTGGTTTGGGTTGAATTGGTGAATATCCAAATTTTTAGTGTTTGGGTTCAATTCTTTAAAAATCATAACTTTGATGTTTGAACATGTTTTTGGTGGCGGATCGGAGAGCTAATGGAGCTGGGGTATCAATCGGCTAAGGCTCCTTAGGTCCATTGCTCGAACGGTCGCATTTTGGAGCAATTTGCACTTCATTGAAAAAGGGCAGGAACTGCAGAAATTTGCAGTTCGGCCGACCGAGACCTGTAGCCGGTCGACCGACCTGCTACTAAAAGTGCATAGCACTTCTCTGTCTCAGGTCCGGTCGACCAACTACAAAGCTCAGTCGACCGACCTGCTTCCCGAGAATTTTTCTAGAACAGGGTCCGGTCGACCGAGCTCTGTAGCCGGCCGACCGACCTGTTGCTGTTTTGCCTATTTCACCTATTTTGCGCGGTTTCCAAATTTAATCGTTTCGTGTTATTTCCCTATTTGTTGTTATCATTTGTTATTAACTTTGATGACTTCTTTTCTTCGGGAATTTTTGGAATATCCATTTTGATGGATTCGATATCGATTTCTTTGGATTTTCATTCACGTCTACGAATGTGAATTTTAGTGATTGATTGTTCCTACAATCAATTTTTGTGTTTTGTCACTTCAAAATATAAAGTTTTTGAATACTAGTAGTAAATATCAAAACTCTTTCATCAAAACGATTTCAACACTATTTTATTACAAAGCTCGTTTCTTAAACCGTTTTCCAATCTATTAGTATATACAAAACTTTTCCTCACTCGTATGAGAAATCTAATTAAACGACTTAGTAAAACAAGTGGTATGAAACGCTTGCGTTTACTTCGTCGGTTAATTCTTGGACTTGTTCGATTGACTCTCTTGTGTCAATTTTCTAGTGGAAATCTACAATTTGTTCGTAAATATTTAAGTTAAGCTAGTGGTTATGGGACATGAAGCTAAGCTCATATATTTACTACCTTACTGTAATTGACACTTCTCTTTGATCATGACGATCATTTTAAGATTTAGACTAGTGCGATGTCTCTTTGTTTGCGAGGTTAGACTAAACCCCATTTTGTGGAGTTTCGACTCAAATTGGTGGGGTAGCGCCCCATGGTCTTCGGGCCATTTGTGTGTCAAAAATTAATGGCTAGCTACCATGAGATAGCATCTCGTTCGTGTGATACATATGTAGATGAGTTTTCATGCTCCCGTTCGTGTGATAGGCCTCCCCCCTTTTTATGATTTCTGGATTTCGTTTGTTGAATTCTGGAATTTATGCTTCACCAATTTTAGTGATTTTCATTGATATGATTTATCAATTTTTGTGCATTGGTGAATTCGTGTGTCATTGACTTGTTGTGAATACAAGTTTTGGGTATGATACCCTTTTTGAATCTTTGTGATGATTTTTTGTGATATTGATTAATCTCATGTTGAGTTTCAATTACATACTTATTATAGTATGCCCGTATGGTTATCATATGTTTATGCCATATCTCTTATTCTATATCATGTCGTCTGATATTTATAGCTAGACTGATCCGTTTATTATTTTCTTATTAAATAATACTTGGGTCAGACCAAGATGTTGCAGGTGCTTCAGCTTGACTTCTCACTTGGGATTGATTTCTCTGACTTTTGGCTAACTACTTAGATTAGTAGTTTATTTTGTTGTATACACTTGAGATACGGACTCATAGTTGTATTCTTTTGTACAGCACGTGTTGCTATTCTTTTGTATTATTGTGGATCTGCTTGACTACTACTCTGATGAACACTTTTATGTGTTATATATATTCATATCTATTTCCGCCTTTGTGGTATGAATTATCTGTGACTGATTTGTGTTATGTTTATTTCTATATTTGTTTCCGAAGACATAATAGCCACTGTGTAGTGGCTTTGAGTTTGTGTCGGTATGTCGGATGTCCTGTTACATCTTATCTAGCATATCGGTACTCGCACAAAGCAATTATACAGATGGTCGCTCCTCAACAGCCATATTCTCCGTGCTAGTTGATGGCATTACACCGTAGTGTCTTTGGCTAGCGTGGGTATAGAGGTGGGGCGTCACAGCTTGGTATCGGAGCCAAACTTCGGAACAATGTAGAGTAATTTAACAAGGATCATCGTCCTAAGTCCTTCTTAGGTGTCGTGCCTTAGGATTTAATTCGAGTCTTCGTATTGATTCATCCTATTTTCTTTATGATTCCTTGTTTTATCTATCAAGATTGCTTCATATTCATTTGGTGAATAACCCTTTTCTTCTTCTTTCTTTCTAAAGGAAGAGAAATGGTTAGACCTGGCCGTCCCAGCGTCGATCAATCTAGTGCTACTCCCCTAGATGGAGTTTTTATGACTACCCAGCAACTTCTTGACCTTGTCATGAATGCTCAAGCAGCTGGTTCTAATCCGGAACCTACTCACCCTAAATCTGGGTTTGCACGTTTGTGCAATGATTACACCAACCTGGGTGGGAAGCCATTTAATGGTTCTGAAACTATTATTGAAGTTCAGGCTTGGTTAAGGACATGCGATCGAATCTTTTCTCGCATGAACCTCATTGATCTTCATCGAGTTCAGGTGGCTTCTAGTATGCTCCAAGAAAGAGCATTAGACTGGTACGAGCTTATGATTTCTGAAATAAATGAAGCGGATCTCACCTGGGAGAAATTCCGAGAGCGCTTCGAGTTAAAATTCGTACCAGAAGCTGAGAAGGTGACTTTGGCTCGCTGTTTTATTGACCTTGTTCAAAGTGAAGCCTCCGTGACTGATTATGTTGCATCCTTCGAGTCACTTTCCAAATATGGGGTTGAATACATCAACACCCCATTGAAAAATAACCAAAGATTTGTCTATGGCTTAAAAAAAAATCTCAAGAAGCCATTACTTATAAAATTAGAAGTTTCTTTCGACCAACTCATTGATATCGCTCTTCGACTTGAGAGGCGGATAGGGAAGGTGATGTTGTAGTGGTGGGTTCCAAACCAAACTTCAACAACAAGAAGAGGCCTAATAAATTCAAAGGCCCTTATCCCAATAAGAAAGGGAAGCAAACAACCCCAGTGGCAAAGACTTCTTCCTTGGTCTTGGGGAATGCTATAATTGTGGTTCGAAGGACCATTACGCGAACAAATGTCCAAAGTCTATCTCTCGTCGCTACTGCAAAGTTCCCGGTCATGTTATATCTTCATGCCCCAAGCTTCTGGGCAAGAAGGAGGGAAAGTTAAATGTTGCTCAAGCCCCTGGCAACACATCTCGTGATCAAGGTATGTCTCATTCTATCCTTGATGGCACCATTATATTTCGTGATCAACCCGTTCGAGTTCTTTTTGATACGGGTGCATCCCATTCTTTTATATCAAAAGAACTTGTTGATACTTTTTCTTTAAGTGTTGTTGCTTTAATGACTTCTTTGAGAATTTCGAATCCAGTTGGTGGATCTGCAACTCTTAGTTCGCTTTGTAAAGATGTCAAGATTATTTTTGTGTGATTTTTCTTTCCTAGCCGATTTGCATGTCATGCGTTATTTAGGCTTTGGAATGATTTTGGAAATGGATTGGCTTAACCGTTATGAAGCTCATATCCTATGTCCTGAGCGGACTATTCATCTTCGATATCCTCAATCTGTTAAGCAGATTTCTATTAATTTTAAAGATTCGGATTCTAGCTTGGTTGCATCTTTATATTCTTTAAATCCTCGTGATGACGATAATGATGATGAGGAAGATATAATTTCTCTTATTCACGTTGTTCGTGAATTTTTCGACATATTTGAGCCCATTTTAGGATTACCGCCTCAGCGAGCAATTGAGTTCAGAATTAATCTTATCCCTGGAGCTCAACCTATTACTCATCCTCCTTATCGCATGTCCAATAAAGAAAATGAGGAGATGCGTAAACAATTATCTGAATTGGAGACGAAGCAATTTATTCGCTCCAGTTCCTCGCCTTGTGGAGCTTCAGCTACTTTCGATGGTACACTTAGGCATTGCGTTGACTACCGCAAGCTTAATGATCTGACTATCAAAAATAAATATCCTTTACCACAGATTGATGATCTATTCGATCAACTTAGTGGTGCTAGAGTCTTTTCACAATTGGACTTGGCAACCGGTTTTCATCAGCTTCGTATTGCAGAGGATAGCATTCCTTTGACATCGTTCCGTACTCGTTATGGATCTTATGAATGGCTTGTTATGCCATTTGGTCTAACGAATGCTCCGGCTTATTTCGTTGACCTTATGAATCGAGTTTTCAAAGATTTTCTCGATCGATTTGTTCTCATCTTTATTGATGATATTCTTGTGTATTCAAAAACCGAGGAGGAGCATGAAAGGTATCTTCGGATTGTGTTGGAAACTCCTAGGAGTAATCAATTAAAGGAAATTTTTTCTAAATGCCACTTTTGGCAATCTCGTGTGAAGTTTCTCGGTCATATTATTTTCGAATCCGGAATTTCCGTGGATCCTTCAAAGATTGAAGCGATTCAAGATTGGAAGAGACCGGAGAGTGTGATGGAGATTCGTAGTTTTCTTGGATTGGCGGGTTATTACCGCCATTTTATCAAAGACTTTTCTAAGATTGCCATGCCTCTCACTAGGTTAACGAAGAAAGGTGTTAAATACATTTGGTCGGACAAATGTGAAACATCTTTTCAGAAACTAAAGGAACTTCTTTCTCATGCTCCTATTCTTGTTATTCCCGAGAGGAACCAAGATTTCGTTGTTTATACTGATGCTAGTCGCGTTGGTTTGGGTGCCGTTCTTATGCAAAGAGAACGTGTTATTGCTTATGCTTCTAGGCAATTGAAGCCTGATGAGACTAGATATGCCACTCATGATTTAGAGCTCGCGGCTATTGTTTTCGCCCTTCGAATTTGGCGTCATTATCTCTTAGGAGAAAAATTTATTCTTTACACGGATCATAAGTCTTTGAAATATTTATTTTCTCAAAAGGAACTTAATTTGCGTCAATAGCGTTGGCTCGAATTTCTTGCACCATACGATCTTGATATCCTTTATACACCCGGTAAGGGTAATCGTGTCGCCGATGCTTTTAGCCGTAAACAACAAGCTGTTGTTTTTATGATGATATTCGAATGGAACGATCTCGAGATTTTATCCACTTGCGAAATTCGAGACCGTGTTTCCGATTTATGTTCGTCTCTTGTTTTATGTAGCCTTGAGGCTCATCCTTCTCTTATAGACCGCATTCATGAAGCTCAAGGGCTAGATCCTGAATTGGCTCTTCTTGGCCAAAATATTAAGGATAAATTTGATATTGAAGGTTTGAAAAACTTTGATATTGATTCTCATGGCGGCATTCGGAAATTTGGTAGACTTATCGTGCCAAATATTAGTGATCTTCGTAAAGATATTTTAGAAGATTCACATCGTTCTAAATTTACCATTCATCCCGGTAGCAGTAAAATGTACACAGATATGAAGCGACTTTATTATTGGGAGGGAATGAAATTTGATATTGCTAACTTTGTTAAGTGTTGCATGACTTGCCAACTCATTAAGGCCGAACATCAAAGGCCCGGTGTGTTTTGCAACCTTTAGAAATTCCAATTTGGAAGTGGGATCAAATTTCCATGGATTTTATAGATGGCCTTCCCCGTTCTCGTTCGGGTCATGATAGCTTATGGGTTATAGTTGATAGGCTTACTAAATCCGCCCATTTTATTCCCGTTCGGTCTAACCGAACCGTACCTCTTTTGGCCAAACTTTTTATTAAAGAAATTGTTAAATTGCATGGAGTTCCTACTTCTATAGTTAGTGATCGTGATCCATTGTTTACTAGTGGATTTTGGAAGAGTCTTTAAAAAGCTTTGGGAACGAAGCTTAATTTTAGCACCGCTTATCACCCCCAGTGCGATGGACAAACCGAGCGTGTGAACTAAACTCTTGAAGATCTTCTTCGTGCATGTGTTCTTGATTTTGGTGGAAGCTGGGAAGATCATATTCCTCTTGTTGAATTTTCCTATAATAATAGCTTCCAATCTAGTATTGGTGTGGCACCTTTCGTGGCACTCTATGGAAGGCCATGTCGATCTCCTTCTTGTTGGCTTGAGGCCGGTGAGAAGCTGGTTTTAGGTCCAGACTTTATTCGTGATTCCACAGAAAAGATTGAACTTATTCGACATAGGATGAAAGAAGCCCAGAGTAGACAAAAATCCTATGCCGATAATCGAAGAAGGAAGTTAGAATTTTCTATGGGAGTTCTTGTGTTCATTCGTGTTTCACCTATGAAAGGTGTTGTACGTTTCAGTCGATCGGGAAAGTTAGCGCGTCGATATATTGGGCCATTTCCTATCACTGAACGTATTGGTTCCGTGGCTTATCGCCTTTTATTACCGGCTCAGTTTTCTGCTATGCATGACGTGTTTCATGTTTCTCAATTACGGAAGTGCCTTCGAGATGCCGATTCTATTCTTGAGCCCGGTGTTATGGAAGAGATTGAAGTTTCACCCAATTTAACTTATGAGCAACACCCTATTCGTATTATTGCTTCGGAGGTCAAGCACCTTCGAAATAAAGATGTTCCGCTTGTTAAAGTCCAATGATCCTCAAATCCTAAGGATTGCTCTTGAGAATCTAGAGAGATCATCGAGCGAACACATCCGGACTTACTTTCCCATGCTCTTTGAGGTGAATTTCTTATTTTGAATTTCTTCTTTTGTGTTGATATGCTTCTATGGTTGTTACTATTAGTCCATTTATTCCTTATGATTGCGTGGACGCAATTTCTTTAAGGAGGGGAGTCTGTAATAACCCGCATATTTATCGATTTTTATATTTAAATATTTTATTTAAATATTTTATCATTCGTCGAATTTTAGTCCAAAAAGTCACTTTTTGCATACAGTCGAATTGTGATTCGAGACCCCTCCCATTGAGTTCAAAATGTCGTTTGCAACCTTTTTGAGTATAAACATTGATATGTTTGGAGCTAGTCAAAAATTTGATCATTTTCACTTTGGGTTTGGGTTTGGGCTCAGCCCTATGTTTAACTTATACTCAAATCTGAACCACTCCTCCCCATTCACTCTCACATCCTCCTCTTTTCAGTTCTAAAGCATCAATGGTGGGAGAGATGAGAAATTAAAACTCCAAAACCCTAGTCTTCATTAGCAAATCCAACTTCTAGCTCCAAATTCAAGAGAACCCATTGGTAAGTTTCTCTTCATCTTCTCCAACTCATTCTCCTAATCAATTTCAGAAATTCCTAAACCTAATTTTGGGAATGTTCTTCTTTTAAGCTTAGGATCAAGCTTCTTGAGTTGAATTTGAAGAGTGGTTGATTCTCCTTCGCTTTCGAGCTTCTTCTTCAATTGTTTGGGTTCAAAGGTGAGATTTTTATCTCACATCTTTGTCTATAATTATCTTCGATTGTTAGGTATGAATTCCTAACACTTATTTTTGTGCAATTGCTTTTGGTTTGGGTTGAATTGGTGAATATCCAAATTTTTAGTGTTTGGGTTCAATTCTTTAAAAATCATAACTTTGATGTTTGAACATGTTTTTGGTGGCGGATCGGAGAGCTAATGGAGCTGGGGTATCAATCGACTAAGGCTCCTTAGGTCCATTGCTCGAACGGTCACATTTTGGAGGAATTTGCACTTCATTGAAAAGGGCAGGAACTGCAGAAATTTGCAGTTCGGCCGACCGAGCCCTGTAGCCGGTCTACCGACCTGCTACTAAAAGTGCATAGCACTTCTCTGTCTCAGGTCCGGTCGACCAACTACAGAGCTCAGTCGACCAACCTGCTTCCCGTGAATTTTTCTAGAACAGGGTCCGGTCGATCGAGCTCTGTAGCCGGCCGACCGACCTGTTGCTGTTTTGCCTATTTCGCCTATTTTGCACGGTTTCCAAATTTAAACGTTTCATGTTATTTCCCTATTTGTTGTTATCATTTGTTATTAACTTTGATGACTTCTTTTCTTCGGGAATTTTGGGAATATCCATTTTGATGGATTCGGTATCGATTTCTTTGGATTTTCATTCACGTCTACGAACATGAATTTTAGTGATCGATTGTTCCTACAATCAATTTTTGTGTTTTGTCACTTCAAAATATAAAGGTTTTGAATACTAGTAGTAAATATCAAAACTCTTACATTAAAACGATTTCAACACTATTTTATTACAAAGCTCGTTCCTTGAACCGGTTTCCAAACTATTAGTATATGCAAAACTTTTCCTCACTCGTATGAGAAATCTAATTAAACGACTTAGTAAAACAAGTGGTATGAAACGCTTGCGTTTACTTCGTCGGTTAATTCTTGGACTTGTTCGATTGAATCTCTTGTGTCAATTTTCTAGTGGAAATCTACAATTTGTTCGTAAATATTTAAGTTAAGCTAGTGGTTATGGGACATGAAGCTAAGCTCATATATTTACTACCTTACTGTAATTGACACTTCTCTTTGATCATGACGATCATTTTAAGATTTAGACTAGTGCGATGTCTCTTTGTTTGCGAGGTTAGACTAAACCCCGCTTTGTGGAGTTTCGACTCAAATTGATGGGGTAGCGCCGCATGGTCTTCGGGCCATTCGTGTGTCAAAAATTAATGGCTAGCTACCATGAGATAGCGTCTCGTTCGTGTGATACATATGTAGGTGAGTTTTCATGCTCCCGTTCGTGTGATAGGCCTCCCCCCTTTTTATGATTTTTGGATTTCGTGTGTTGAATTCTGGAATTTATGCTTCACCAATTTTAGTGATT
This sequence comes from Allium cepa, assembly GCA_030765085.1. Classification (NCBI taxonomy): domain Eukaryota; kingdom Viridiplantae; phylum Streptophyta; class Magnoliopsida; order Asparagales; family Amaryllidaceae; genus Allium; species Allium cepa. The sequence continues at coordinate 949,540,775 of CM060941.1, read as the reverse complement.
TTCATTGATATGATTTATCAATTTTTGTGCATTGGTGAATTCGTGTGTCATTGACTTGTTGTGAATACAAGTTTTGGGTATGATACCCTTTTTGAATCTTTGTGATGATTTTTTGTGATATTGATTAATCTCATGTTGAGTTTCAATTACATACTTATCATAGTATGCCCGTATGGTTATCATATGTTTATGCCATATCTCTTATTCTATATCATGTCGTCTGATATTTATAGCTAGACTGATCCGTTTATTATTTTCTTATTAAATAATACTTGGGTCAGACCAAGATTTTGCAGGTGCTTCAGCTTGACTTCTCACTTGGGATGATTTCTCTGACTTTTGGCTAACTACTTAGATTAGTAGTTTATTTTATTGTATACACTTGAGATATGGACTCATAGTTGTATTCTTTTGTATAGCACGTATTGCTATTCTTTTGTATTATTGTGGATCTGCTTGACTACTACTCTGATGAACACTTTTATGTGTTATATATATTCATATCTATTTCCGCCTTTGTGATATGAATTATCTGTGACTGATTTGTGTTATGTTTATTTCTATATTTGTTTTCGAAGACATAATAGCCACTGTGTAGTAGCTTTGAGTTTGTGTCGGTATGTCGGATGTCCTGTTACTTCTTATCTGGCATATCGGTACTCGCACAAAGCAATTATACAGATGGTCGCTCCTCAACAGCCTTGTTCTCCGTGCTAGTTGACGGCATTACACCGTAGTGTCCTTGGCTAGCGTGGGTATAGAGGTGGGGCGTCACATCGGGTGTAATATTTAATTCACCCCAACCCTATTTTAACCCAACCTAACCTTGTATAAAAGCTCATTCAATATCAGCCCATGTAAAATTAGAACAGTAAAATTCTAAAATAAAGTATGTATTCTAGAATAAATATACAAAAAAGATCACATTCAATATCAGTCCAAATAAAATTAGAACGATCAAAACACATAGTATTGACCAAGATATTTTGATGAGCATTCTAGGACCGACTTAATGTACTTTGGAATGAAAATCTACTCTAATATGTAGCGACTAAATTCTAGTGATACCTTTTGTAATGAAATTCTAATAAAATATATGTTGTAGCGAACTAGTTATATTTAAGTGACATTAGTCACACATCCCTAAAACCAAAGTTAACTCAAATGGCATCCTCCCTAAAAAAAGTTGTAAAGCGGGTCATATAATTATTTTACGGTAGCATCATTTATTTTTCATGTTTATTTACGCCAATGCTTAAAAACATTTCAAAAAATTGTAAATATTATAACTGGTTTTCTGAAAGACAAAAAAGAAATTGTAGACATATCTGCAATTATTCACTAAATAATTGCATTCGATAAACATCTGAATAATTGCAGCTATTTATGCATTATTCCATATAAATGCAGACACGTACGCAATTATTCACTGAGTAACTATGTTGAATAAAAATCTATATAATTGCAGACATGTCTGCAATTATTCTGTATATTTGCATACATGTATGCAATTATTCACTAAATAACAACACATTGGTTTAACAATCAGAATATTTACGTAAATATCTACACTTATTCCTAAAAATTGCAGACATATCTACAATTTTTAGTTGCAAAGGCATGCTATCTAGAATAAGTGCAGACATGTCTGCAATTATTCTCTAAAATTGCATACATGTCTGCAAGTATTCCCAGACCATGTGTCATTTTTTTCCATTTCATCATTGTTTTTTGATTTTTTTTGACATGACTACGAAGATAAATATTAATTGAAATAAGTTTTAAAATTTGCAAGTTTTTTGTTTTTGTTTTTTTATATGTTTTTTGACGATTTTCCAAAAATAAGTACCTAATTTACATACTTTTTTCCAATGCGGTTTTTGTGAACTTTGAAACCTATCAAGGACCTGTGCCAAAAGTACCCTATATTTAATGCATTATGCTAGCAAAAATTTGCTATTTTGTTGCGAATATATTAATATTTTATTTTGATTTTTTTCCTTCAAATTCTTATTTTCGTAGTAGGTTTATGTAATCCAACCCAACCTTACTAAATCAGACCCAGCGCATACTTCAATCCAACCCATTCTCAACTATATATGGGGTCGGGTATGTGTTGAACTATCTTTAACCCATACATATATGGGTTGTATGAAGAAATAGATCCAACCCGGCCCAACCCATACATTGTGTGCCCCTACTTTTTGGGATAATTAATGTTATTTTAAATTTATAAAAAGTTATAAATTTGATTAATTAACTTTTGGGATAAGTGATCTTGTTTTAAATTTATAAAAAGATTGTAAATTTAATTAATTATCATTCCGGATAGTTAATGTTATTTTCAATATATAAAAAGATTACAAATTTTATTAACTATCTTTTGGGATAATTAATGTTTTTTCAAAACTATAAAATATTATAAATTTTTATTAATTATCTTTCTAGGATAATTAATGTTGTCTTAAACTTATAAATGTTATAAACTTGATTTATTTTCTTTAGAGATAATTAATATTGTTTTAAATATATAAAAAAGTTAAAATTTGATTAATCTTCTTTCAGAATAAATCGTTTGATTTTAAAATTATAAATGGGTTGTATCAGTTATCTTTCGGGAAGATTAACATTATTTTAAATTTATAAAGATATTTTAAATCGATTTATTATCTTATGGGATAGTATATTTTTTTTTAAAAAGGTATAAATGATAGTTTATAAATGTGAAAATTCTTTAAAAAGAAATTTTTTAAAGAAAAAACCAAGTATAATTGATTTTGGGTTTATAGTAAAAAAATGTTTTAATGACATTGGTTTTTATCATTCTTTTTAATACACTTAGAAATATAAACGTGCTTTAAAAGAATATTTTAAAGAGTGTACTTAAGGTGTTGTAGAAATATTTGTGATGCAAAAAATCAAGCCCAAGTTTGTGTCAAATGTTTTAAGAGATTCAACTTTTTATATACGACCATTTGTTATTCTTGATAGTTGATGAATTGACTATCGACTCTGCTATCTTCTTTGAGTTTTGTCAATTTAAGATGATTTGTGTAATGACCCTAATCAACATTTTTTAGGACATTTAACTACATGAATTAAATGAAATAATGTAGAAGGTTAAGGGATTGAGATTTGTTAATTAATAAGGGGGGCCATGCCATAATGAATGTATAAGAAAAAGAGAATTAAAAATAAGTAAATAGGAGGAATATGGTAAGGGCAAAATATGAATAGCCTTTGTTCTTATCCCTAAACCCTTCTATTTTTCATTTCTTATTCATTTCAACATTCACAAACGAAACTAAAACACTAGAGAGCTCGACCGGTCGCCATTAAGGAGATTTAAGAAGAATAAAAGCTAGGATTCAAGTAGAAGGCTTAAGTAAATCAACCAAAGAGTAAATCAAAACCTTCTTAACATAAAGCCAAGGTAAATAATAGATTTGCTTCTTATTTTTGACTACGATTTTGGTTTTATAATTATGGATGAATTATTTTGCAAGATAATATGCCATGTTATGTTTGTTTAAATGGATATATATATACACGTGTGTGTATATATATATATGCTTGTTGTAGATTTATATTGTTTCATATAGATTTTATGATAAGTTTGGATTGGAAAACCTATTAAATAACATCCGAATGATTTGCATTTTTGATATGGTCAAAAACATTATTTTAGAAGTGGGTTTCATGTTTCATAATTTCCTTAGTTACTGTGGATTTGTTATGAATTTTCTATGCCAGAAAATAGTTAATATTGGGTTTAAATTATTCAAGGTAATTATATAATGAATTCAGGTCTGAAATTTATATATGTTGGAAAACAAGCTAAAAGTGAATTATAGAGATTTTTTGGGAATTTTTCTAAGTATTTTACCAAGTTTATAAGATTATTTAAGTTAAGAGACTTAAATGTTTTATATATTCAAGGGGAAGGGCTTATTTGCTTAAAATATTTTAAACGGTAAATTGTGAATTCTGCAGCCTTTTAGGAAAAGGATTTTGATAAAGAAACAGCAGCCAATTATATTTTGACAAATTAGGCATGTTAAGTGAAAAGAAAATACTTTGAAAGGCATAAAACCAGTTTAGTTTTAATTTACCATTTCGACACATCCATTTGCTAGCTTTTGTCACCATACTTTCGCCGACGAACCTATTTGAAACTAATGCACATGGTATCAAGCCATTGATACATAGTGGATTGGAGAAAGGCGGAAGGGACCGTGTCGAAACCATGCTTTTAAAGGGGTAGAGGTTATTCTTATAAGCTTTCGAATCCATTACTTCTACTTATAAAAGGTGCTTTCGAAGAGGTTGAAGACAATTTTATTAGCTTTCGAACCAATCAACTTGCATTCGGTTAAAGAAGGAGCTTTCGAATGAGTTTGCGCCTTTTGAACTTATTCGATATCTAGCTTAGTTAAGACCGCTTTTCTTTATAGCCTTAAAACCATGTATTCAAAAGGGTGCTTTCGCCTATTTACTTTGAAGCCGCTTCCCAATGATTTCGAAAAGGTCCATTTAGTCGCTTTTAATCAGTGGTTTCGGAAGTAATGGTTTCGAAAGGGTGGGCTTTGAAACTATCCTCTTTCTTTTACATGGGAATTATTCTTTCAAAAGCAATGCTTTCACCTCTATTTTTTAAGCCTTTAGTTATATAAAAGGTTTAACCAAACGGTTTTGAAAGGAATAATTTTAAATGATTTTGAGGCAGTGTTTCCATAAACCCTTACTTGAACCCAATGCTTTCGATGTTTCGAAGGGGAAGTCCCCAAAGCTTTCAAAAGGTATATTTTGAGTGTTTTGAAAGGTTTGTTTTAAGTGATTTAAAAGGAAGGTTCCCAATGCTTTTGAAAGATAAGTTCAAAAGGTTTCGAAAGGGGATGTCTAAGGTTTTATATAATGATTTCGAAAGAGACACTTTCAATTGTTTTGGAAGGAATTGTTTAAGGTTTTAATCAAGAGTTTTGAAAGTATCACTTTAGATTTAAGGCCTAAAGTTTTCTAAGTTAGAAAGAAGTATTAATTTATTTTGATGGGATAGAAAATCCCTTTGATTAAGATTTCATCAACATTGTTTTATGTAAAGCATATATCATGGCATAAGAATTTTGACTGAAATAAAGAACATATCTTCCTTATTTAGATATGATTTAAAAAGTGGTTAAACCATTTTGAAAGAAATGTTTTCAAGGAAAATTGGATGGGGTAGTTAACCCTAAGTAAATGACTCAGAGATTCAGAAATTAGAAAACCAGATGTGACTAGTGTAGAATTACGCTCTATACTTTAGCTAGTATCCTCTAGCTAATGAAAGTCCAAAATTCCAATGTGTAGGGCTTTGTTACAGATAATACTAAAATGATGTTATATACAGAAAGGAATACATAGAGTAGAGGTAGGTTATTAGTGTGCGCATAAAACCATTAGGATTAGTTGACATTTGGAAAAGTAAGTTAAGGAAGATTGTCCTGTATTGTGTCTAACTGAAGTTGGATTATTGATTATGTCTAGTAGGCCGAGTCAGCCAGTGATTAATAGTCGGCCTGATAAAACAAATTGTTTGGACAGTCAGATCATTGATTACTTGATTTATATGCATATAGGTTATTGCTATTTTGATTATAATTAGTTTGATTTCAGGTTTTAGAATTGAAAACGATATTCTTTTAAAAGGATATTAGTGAGGGAAACCCATTCCACTAAGCGGCATGGTGTCACTTAGTTTAAGTACATCGAGATGTACTATTATTATTCACATCAGGCTTTATGTCTAACTAGAATTTTATGTTTTCTCCTTAAACTCTCGGGTGCTCAAAATCAATTTGAGTAGATTGAGAGTTAAAGACTTTTCAGGTTTAATAGGATGGAAAAATAAGTTTCCAAAGATATGCAGGAGGTGGAGCTAGCCACGTAGGAGTTATTTAGTGTAATTTCCGTAGTGATGTGTTCATGACTGATATGTCTATCTTATATTCTGATCATCCAAGGGGGCATCTTCATATGTCGCTCTTGGCGTAATTTTTAATAATTATATTTGACCGAAACCTGGGGATCGTTTTGGGATTGTGTAATGGAACATGGAATATTGATTTGAATTGTGGGGTCGCCCCCATTAGGGAATTATCTCATCTACTTTAGTTACCATCGTATTTCTCAAGTACATTTTCTAGAGGTATACTTTAGTTAGGGAGGTGCACCCTCCTAGTCATTGTTGGAAAAATTCATTTTCCTTATTTGATTCAAATCTTTGAATCATTTTCTTATTTGCATAAGGAAGTGCCTGGAGCTCTTCTCAATTTTTAATTATTTATTTCCATTATTTCAAGCCAAATTTAGTTATGACTTGTTTCAATTCTTTCATCTATGGATGTTGTTCTTGTATGGTAAAACTCGTTCCTTTCTTAGAGGCGTGGTCTCACAGTATTATTATATGTTCACCATATTTCTGAGTTTTCTCACGCTGGTTTTCCAGACTGATCCTGGTCTTATTTATTATAATGCTCGAGTTAGACCGAGTTTTTTTCCATACTGTAGTTGGTGGGATATGGAGCTCATGGACTAGACCTGAATGTTCGCCTACCTAGTATTTTTATTGTCCGCTATTTTATTGTGTATATCCATCAGCAACTGTAAGGTAAGGAAGTCATAACTGTCTAGGTAGATGAGGTTTGTTTTTAACTCTAATGTACCATATATTTTAGAATGACAACTTTTACCATCTTTGTTATATTATATGTTGTCATTCCATTGTGAGATTTTATTTCGTCCTATTCTTTTTCTTTTTCTTTTTAGCCTAACAATCTTCCTTTTCGAGACTTGGATGCTAGGCTTTTGAATACCGTGGATGTATTAAGTGGCGTCTTTTGAAGGTTGAAAGGTGGGTCGCTACATTTGGTATCGGAGATGAAGGTTAAGTGAGAACCTTGGCTTTGGTAGGGTAAACTCATTTGAGATAGAGTAAGTGACACCCTAGAATGAGTTTGAGTGAGTGAGTGTGTGTGTGTGTGTGTGTGTGTGTGTACGAGAGTGTATTTGTTGTTGCTATGAATATGTATTGTGTTAGTTGGTCTATTGAGTTGTTTATAAATTCCAGTCGAGACGTCGGATGCCACGGTGTCAATAGGGATTTCTAATACTCGAACAAGGAAAACGAGCATGATACTAATATTTTTAAAAATTAATAAATGATATATTTTACCAGTGATTATACATTTTATATTTAAAGAGATAATTTCCAAATTTACATAGTTATTTATGGTGTTTATATGGTAATGACAATATTTCTTTATTATGTATATTTTTTAATTCATCGTGCTTGGATAGTTTAGGAGCATTGACCATTGTTTGTTGATTTTTAATTTGTGCTCAACCAGTTTATTAACATTTATTTTTTTGATAATTGTGAGTACATTAAAATGAACCCCTTGTGAATTGACTTTCATAATTTGACTATAAGGTGTTCGAAGGAAATGTTAAGTTAAAAGTCATTTTTTTAATAGAATTGTTTAATATAATCTAAATGGGAAGATAAGACATTTAGAGGATAAAAATTTGTTAAAAAATTATTATAATGAAGGAAAGTTATTATAATATAAGATGATTTTAAAGGAATATTTTATATGAGTATAGTATATGTAAAATGGTTTATAGTTATTTATAAAGGGTGTTTTATAAGAAAAAGGTTACTGAAAATTTAAATCCCGGTACTGCTTGAAATGATTTCAAAAAGGTTTTGAGAAAAGTGATGGTAGTATTACTTAGAAGTATTTATATGTATAAATATTTCAAAGAGAATTTTTAATAGAGATACATTTTCTTTGGACAGTTCGAGGATAACATCTCGAGTAGTTTTGTGATGATCTAAATAATCTTCTAAGTGAGGATCAAATATTTGCTTAGGCAAACATTGTGGTCCACATAGCAAATTAATCTCATTATCATTGCACGATTGAAATGAGTTTGAATCCAATTGAACCCAAAAAGAGTTTTAGTGAATAAATCGTTAAATTTATTTTATATAGAGAAATATATGTAGTATATTTTAATAAGGGTTTTGAAATAAAACCAGATATTTAGTTCTCAATTTTCCTCAAAGGAAATTAAATGATTTTATTTTTATTATAAAGTGATTCTATTTTTAAAAAAAGAAGTTTTATAGGTTAATTAGGAGGTTTATAAAAGGATTTACAAATATGGAATGGGTTTTAAAAGGTATTAACATATTTTGATAAATGAAATTTTTTATACTCTTGGATAGAAAAGAGATAATTTATTTCAAGTTTTTAAATGGGTTAAATGGGATAGGAAAGCTTTAATAAGTATTGTTTTATTAAAACTGTATTTTTTTTAAATATCTAAGTTGTGTAAACTATTTGATTTTATTGGGCTAACTCGTAACATTTTTCCTTAGAACTCTCTAAGGTAAAGAGGTCGAAAGGTTGAATCAGTATTAAACCCTATATTTTGTTTGGGCCTCCATTTGAATTTTGAAAAGAAATAATAATAAATACAACAAAATTGACATTTTGTAATACTCTTAGGATGTAGAAAAGTATTGTATATGTAAGTAATAGTAGAGTAAGTTTTCAATTTAATGTTTCATAAAGTTGTGTCTTTATAAAATGTTTATAACTTAAGTGGAAATTTATGGAATAATTCATAAATAATTTTATTATTGAATGAAATACAATAAATGAAAAAGAAAGTGATTTAGAAAAGGATTAGTGTAGATAATAACCCATCGGATTAAGTATGTAAGTTATATGTATGTAACGACCCACCCTTTTGGATGGTTCAAATCAACAATAAACCACACATGTCAGAATCAAACCATTCGAAAGGGAGGATTGTTAATGAGGTAAATAAGAAAAAAAGGGAAAGAGAAAAAAAATATAGAATCTCGCAGCGTGACGACAAAATATAATAATCAAATAAATAGTTCATGAAGCTATTTTACAAATAACATTTGATTACAAATTCAAATCAGAGTTAAACATATATCATAAATAACCAATAATGCAGCGGAACACAGAATGTAGTGGAATAATAAATAGCAATAATATACTGAATCTTCGTCTTCGTCCACCATAAATAGTCTTCAATGCTGAAAAACTCTGGCGGACCCGAGCATAAAGGACGACAATCGAGTCAGAACTAAAATTCTTATGCAAATTAAATCAAAAGTATATGAAATAAGGAATGCAGATAACTATGTTTTTTGAAGTTTCAAATTTTTGGAAATGTTATTATTTCCATATTCAAAATAAAATGGATTTCACAATAGATCCATTCTAGTAAATTTCAAATTTACAGAACAATTCCCAGTTAAATTTCATAGTTTTAGAGATTTGATTTATAAAAATGTTCCATAGTTTCAATACTCACTTTTTTGGAAACTTCCCAATGTTTCAAAATTTAATTTTGAAAACTTTCAAGTAAGGTAACGACAGTTTACTTCCCAAAATCATTTGTATGGTTCAAATAGTAAATCTAAACATACTATTTTTCCTCTGATGTAAATACTTGAAATTTCATGGGTTTTGCATCCTTATTCAGTGTGCAAATAATCAATATGAAAATTTAAATAATTACAATAAACTATAGGGTGAAAACAAGGATATATCAAATAAATGAACAAATATACATTCAAGCACAATCCATTCAACATTCAAATCAATCAATTCAACAAATCAACCAATTCAATAACATGTCACAGTTATTTTTAGTCATGACATATTGGAATTCAGCTATTCAAATTAAATGTTTATAAATATTCCAAACCAACAATCAAAAATTTATCACTATATGACCTGGTTTAACTTGCAACAAAATTTTAATATTTCGTGAGTGAGTTTAAACACTCACCTTTTGGATTTCCCTTGTCTAGTCGGATTTTAATCCGCTACTACTTCCTCCTTTTGATTTATTTTCTTGCTATCTTAATCTTTTTTTTTTTGGGAATGTTTTGGAAGAGACAGAGAAGTTTGTATAGATCTGGATATGAAGAAAAGGATTTGGAAAAAGAAGAATGCTTGGAAAAGAAGAAGAAAATCTAAAGAGATGAAGAATTGAAAAAGAAAAGGAAGCTTTGAAAAAGAAGAATAAGATTTGAAGAAGAATAAAAAAAACATAAAAATGAAGCAAAAAAAAAGAGAAGAAGGAGATTTTTTTTTAAAAAAGAAAAGGGAATGAGGAGGTAAAGAGTGAAAAGAAATGAGATGAAAATTTTATTTAGAAAAATGAAGCTACAGAAGATGAGATTAAAAATGAGGCTACATGAATGAAGATTGAAAAAAAAATGAAAAGCTAATAAGGTATATATAAACAAAGTAGGAATTGTAATAAAGTAAAAATATGAATAGCCCTAAAATGTAGTATTGAAAGATGTAAACTAAAGGAATAAATATATCAATAAAGATAAAGATAAATCTTCCGTTTTAAATATGAAGCTTCAAGAATTGCGAATGAAAGGAAGCTACAAGAACTAATGATGCATAAGCAAAATAAACTTTTGAAATGGAAAATAGTAAATGCTAATTAGAGGGCATGCAAATTAATTTGGATGTTCGCATTAAAAATGAAAAAACTGAAAAGGAAAAAACTTTAGGCAAAGCATTTAAAAAGAGCAAACGAATAAAGGAGAAACAAATGGAAAGAATGTGGAAATTATTAATTATAAATAAATCAAATGAAGCAACCATTAAATTATAAGAAATGAATGAGTAGTTTAACTATTAGACTACTTAAAAACGAAAAGAGAGAGATTGCAAGGTGATAATAAATGTAAAGTAAATGAAGGGACCACCTATTTCCTATAAACAAACCTTTTGGGTCCACATTCCAAAACTTGCTCCAATTAATTTATATCAATAAACCCAAATATACATAAATTTACATTATTAAATTCCATATTAAAACATTCGTTTTATGCTAATATATGTGCACGCTACATTAACTCAGTCAACCAATTAACAATCAACCAATCAATTAATCAAACATTCAATATATATTTATTTACGTTACTCAAACAAGTTTTATTGATTAATGAATATATATCAACCTAAGCACTATAAAAATGATTTACTTTACTTTTTAATTACTGTAATGGTCGCATTAATGCAACCCATTTTCAAATTTTGACCATATATAAAATGGAAAAATGAATATAAACTTATGTAATCAATGTACAACTGTAAAAAAAGTAATTTCTAACTGATTCCACGATATTTACACAACCATGAACCCTCTGATATATTTAAAAGTTTGAATATTAATGTGCGTGTGTGTCTATATGTTATTCTAAAATTCAATTTTTTTATCCAAAATTGTAACAACCCGCATATTTGTCGATTTTAAATTTAAATATTTTATTTAAATATTTTATCGATACTCGAAAGTTAGTCCGAAAAGCTACTTTTTGCATACGGTCGAATTAGGACTCGGGACCACTCCCATTGAGTTCAAAACGCCGTTTGCGACCATTTTAAGTGTAAACTTTGATATGTTTGGAGATAGTTGATTTTTGCTACTTTTTCCCGCTTATGACTTTGGTTTGGACTGCACCCTTATTAGCTCAGCCCAACCCCTTCTCTTCATAACTTCTCCTCTTTAATTGAACACTTCAAGCTAAAGTAAAAATGGTGGAAGAGATGGGAAATGGAAATTCCTAAGCCCTAGCTTTCTTTGCAAATCCAACTTCTAGCTCCAAATTCAAGAGAACCCATTGATTCATGCTTGTTGAGTTGGAATTGAAGAGTGATTGTTCTTACCATTGCTCTATAGCTTCTTCTTCAATCATTTGGGTTCAAAGGTGAGATTTTTATCTCACATCTTAGTCTATAATTATCTTCGATTGTTGGGTATGAATTCCTAACACTTATTTTTGTGCAATTGATTTTGATTTGGTGTATATTCCAATTTTTGGTGTTTTGAAATCAAAATCTATGAAAATCCTATTATGGGTATTTGGACATTGATATTTGAGGCGTATCGAAGAGTCGTTAAGGCTGGGTTGACGCTCAACGTAGTTCCTTAGTCGTTGTTGCTCGATCGATCGCTTTCGGTATCCCTTTGGCCATTTTTGGCCTAGGTTCAGGGAATGCCCTGAACCCTTCATTCAGACGTCTGAAACGTAAGATTCAGACGTCTGAATATTGTTCTGGGAAGATTTCTATTCCCAGACTCAGACGTCTGAATATATGATTTCAGACGTCTGAATTGGTTCATTTGGAACCAGAAAGGAAATAGGCTAAAAAGTGCCTATTTCAGACGTCTGATTTCAAGGATTCAGACGTCTGAATTCTGTCTTTGAAAATATTTATTTTCCAGATTCAGACGTCTGAATCCTTGATTTCAGACGTCTGAATCTGCACTCTTTTTGCCTATTTACCTATTCGCTTGAGAATTCCAATTTAAATCGATTCGTGATGATCCTATTTGTTGTTATCATTTATTATGCCTTTGATGACTCCTTTTTAGGGATTGTTGAATATCCATTTCGATGGATTCTTTATCGGTCTCTTTGGATTTTATTCACATCATCGTATGTGAATTTTAGTGATTGATTGTTCCTACAATCTTCTTTGTGATTTGTCACTTTAAAAATATAAAGGTTTTCTATACTAGTAGTAAATATCAAAACTCTTTCTTCAAATGATTTCAACACTATTTTATTACAAAGCTCGTTTTCTCAAACCGATTTCTAATCTATTAGTATATACAAACCTTTACCTCACTCGTATGAGAAATCTAATTAAACGGCTTAGTAAAACTAGTGGTATGAAACGCTTGCGTTTACTTCGTCGTTTAATTCTTGGACTTGTTCGATTGAAACTCTTGTGACAATTTTCTAGTGGAGATCTACAGTTTGTTCGTGAATATTTAAGTTAAGCAAGTGGTTATGGGACATGAAGCTAAACTCATATATTTACTATCTTAGTGTAATTGACCCTTCTCATTGATCATGACGATCATCTTTGTGATTTAGACTAGCAATGTGCGATGTCTCTTTGTCTGCGAGGGAGACTAAACCCCGTTTTGTGGAGTTTCGACTCAAATTGGTGTGGTTGCAACCCATGGTCTTCGAGCCGTTTGTGGAGCTTCGGCTCAATTTGTGATGGTTAGCAACCATGGAATTAGCATTCCATTTGTGATACACGTGTTGGTGAGCTTTATGCTCCCGTTTGTGATAGGCCTTACCCCTTTTTGTGATTTCTGGATTTCTTGAGATGATTTCTAGAATTTGTGTTTCACCAATTTTCGTGATTTTCATTGATAAGTTTTATCAATATTTGTGCATTGGTGAATTTGTGTGTCATTGACTTTCGTGATTGATATTGATAAAATCGTCAATATTTATGGTTTGGTGAACGAAATAAGGAGTATGACGTTTTTGGATCTTTGCGAAGATTTTTGTGATATTGATTAATCTCTTGTTGATTTTCAATTTCTTATATATATATCACAGCTTGGCATGGTGATTATTATGTGTTTAGTCGTACCTCTTATTCTATATCATGTTATCTGATATTTATAGCTAGACTGATCCGTTTATTATTTTCTTATTAAATAATACTCGGGTCAGACCGAGATGTTACAGGTGCTTCTACTTGACTTCTCCCCAGGGATTCATTAATCTGACTTTTGGCTAACTACTTAGATTAGTAGTTTATTTTGTTGTATACACTTGAGATATAGACTCGTAGTTGTATTCTTTTGTATAGCACGTGTTGCTATTCTTTTGTATTATTGTGGATCTTCTTGACTACTACTCTGATGAACACTTTTATGTGTTATTTATATATTCATATCTTCTTCCGCCTTTGTGATATGAATTATCTGTGACTGATTTGTGTTATGTTTATTTCTTTATTTGTTTTCGAAGATTATATATAGCCACTGTGTAGTAGCTTTGTGTTTGTATCGGTATGTCGGATTTCCTCTTGAAATAAAATGCATGTTATACTATCTGACATATCGGTGCTCGCGCAAAGCAATTACATGGATGGTCGCTCCTCAACAGCCTTATTCTCCGTGCTAGTTGACAGCATTACACTGTAGCATTCTTGGCTAGCATGGGTATAGAGGTGGGGCGTCACAGCTTGGTATCAGAGCCATACTTCGGAACAATATGGAATATTATAACAAGGATCATCGTCCTATGTCTTTCTTAGGAGTCGTGCTTTAGGATTTAATTCGAGTCTTCGTACCGATTCATCCTATTTTCCTTATGATTCCTTGTTTATCTATCAAGATTGCTTGATATTCATTTGGTGAATAACCCTTTTCTTCTTCTTTATTTCTTTCTAAAGGAAGAGAAATGGTTAGACCTGGTCGTCCCCGAGCTGGACCATCTAGTGCTACTCCCCAAGATGGAGTTTTTATGACTACCCAACAACTTCTTGACCTTGTCGCGAATGCTCAAGCAGCTGGTTCTAATCCGGAACCTACTCACCCTAAATCTGGGTTTGCACGTTTGTGCAATGATTACACCAACCTGGCCGGGAAGCCATTTAAAGGTTCTGAAACTATTATTGAAGTCCAGGCTTGGTTAAGGACATGCGATCGAATCTTTTCTCGGATGAACCTCATTGATCTTCACCGAGTTCAGGTGGCTTCTAGTATGCTCCAAGAAAGAGCATTGCACTGGTACGAGCTTTTTGTTTCTGAGATTAATGAAGCGGATCTCACCAGGGAGCAATTCCGGGAATGCTACGAATTAAAATTCATGCCAGAAGCAGAGAAGGTGACATTGGCTCGGCTTTTGATAGACCTTATTCAAGGTGAATCATCCGTGGAAGATTATGTCGCGTCTTTTGAATCTCTCTCCAAATATGGGGTTGAATACATCAACACCCCATTGAAGAAAAATCAGAGATTTGTCTATGGCTTGAACAAGAGTCTCAAGAAGCCATTACTTCTAAAATTAGAAGTTTATTTCGACCAACTCATTGATATCGCTCTTCGTCTTGAAGAGGCGGATAGGGAGAATGATGTTGAAGTGGTGGGTTCCAAACCAAACTTCAACAACAATAAGAAAAGGCGTAACGAATTCAAAGGTCCTTATTCCAACAAAAAGGGGAAGCAAGCAACTTTTGTGGCAAAGACTTCTTCCTTTGGTCGTGGGGAATGCTATAATTGTGGTTCGAAGGACCATTACGCGAACAAGTGTCCAAAGTCTCTCTCTTGTCGCTACTGCAAAGGTCCCGGTCATGTTATATCTTCTTGCCCAAGCTTCAGGGCAAGAAGGAGGGAAAACTTAATGTTGCTCAATCCCTGACAACACATCTCGTGGCCAAGGTATGTCTCATTCTATCCTTGATGGCATTATTGTGTTCCGTGATCATCCTATTCGAGTTCTTTTTGATACGGGTGCATCCGATTCTTTTATATCAAAAGAACTTGTTGATACTTTTTCTTTGGATGTTTTGTGTTTAATGACTTCTTTGAGATTTGCGAATCCGGTTGGTGGATCCGCAACAATCAGTTTATTGTGTAAAGATGTCGAGATTATTTTGTGTGATTTTTCTTTCCTAGCCGATTTGCATGTCATGCGTTATTTAGGCTTTGGAATGATTTTGGGAATGGATTGGCTTAACCGTTATGAAGCTCATATCCTATGTCCTGAGCGGACTATTCATCTTCAACATCCTCAATCTGTTAAGCAGATTTCTATTAATCTTAAAGATTCAGATTCTAGCTTGGTTGCATCTTTATATTCTTTAAATCCTCGTGATGACGATAATGATGATGAGGAAGATATAATTTCTCTTATTCACGTTGTTCGTGAATTTTCCGACATATTTGAGCCCGTTTTAGGATTACCACCTAAGCGAGCAATTGAGTTCAGACTTAATCTTATCCCTGGAGCTCAACCTATTACTCGTCCTCCTTATCGTATGTCCAATAAGGAAAATGAGGAGATGCGCAAACAATTATCTGAACTGGAGACGAAGCAATTTATTCGCTCTAGTTCCTCGTCTTGGGGAGCTTTGGCTATATTTGTGAAGAAATCTGATGGTACACTTAGGCTTTGCGTTGACTACCGCGAGCTTAATGATCTTACTATCAAAAATAAATATCCTTTACCTCGGATTGATGATCTATTCGATCAACTTAGTGGTGCTAGAGTCTTTTCACAATTAGACTTAGCTACTGGTTTTCATCAGCTTCGTATTGCAGAGGATAGCATTCCTTTGACATCGTTCCGTACTCGTTATGGATCTTATGAATGGCTTGTTATGCCATTTGGTCTAACGAATGCTATGGCTTATTTTGTTGACCTTATGAATCGAGTTTTCAAAGACTTCCTCGACCGGTCTGTTCTCATCTTTATTGATGATATTCTTGTGTATTCAAAAACCGAGGAGGAGCATGAAAAGCATCTTCGGATTGTGTTGGAAACTCTTAGGAGTAATCAACTGAAAGCAAAATTTTCTAAATGCCATTTTTGGCAATCTCGTGTGAAGTTTCTCGGTCATATTATTTCCGAATCCGGAATTTCCGTGGATCCTTCAAAGATTGAAGCGATTCAAGATTGGAAGAGACCGGAGTGTGTGACGGAGATTCGTAGTTTTCTTGGATTGGCGGGTTATTACCGCCGTTTTATCAAAGACTTTTCTAAGATTGCCGTGCCTCTCATTAGCTTAACGAAGAAAGGTGTTAAATACATTTGGTCGGACAAATGTGAAACTTCTTTTCAGAAACTAAAGGAACTTCTTTCTGATGCTCCTATTCTTGTTATTCCCGAGGGGAATCAAGATTTTGTTGTTTATACCGATGCTAGTCGCGTTGGTCTGGGTGCCGTTCTTATGTAAAAAGAACGTGTTATTGCTTATTCTTCAAGGCAATTAAAACCGGCCGAGACTAGATATGCCACACATGATTTAGAACTCGCGGCTATTGTTTTTGCTCTTCGGATTGGCGTCATTATCTTTTAGGAGAGAAATTTGTCCTTTATACCGATCATAAGTCCTTGAAGTATTTATTCTCTCAAAAGGAACTTAATTTGCGTCAACAGCGTTGGCTCGAATTTCTTGCACCATATGATCTTGATATCCTTTATACTCCCAGAAAGGGGAATCGCGTTGCGGATGCACTTAGTCGAAAGCAACAAGCGGGTGTTTCTATGATGATATCCGAATGGAACGATCTCGAGATCTTATCCATTTGTGAGATTCGAGACCGCGTATCCGATTTATGCTCATCATTTGTTTTATGTAGCCTTGAGGCTCATCCTTCTCTTTATGACCGCATTCTTGAAGCTCAAAGGCTAGATCCCGACTTGGCTCTTCTTGGCCAAAATATTAAGAATATAGGTGATATTGAAGGTTTGAAAGACTTTGATATCGATTCCCGTGGCGGCATTCGGAGATTTGGTAGACTTATCGTGCCAAATATTAGTGATCTTCGTAAAGATATTTTAGAAGATTCCCATCATTCTAAATTTACCATTCATCCCGGTAGTAGTAAAGTGTACGCGGATATGAAGCGACTTTATTATTGGGAGGGAATGAAACTTGACCTCGCTAACTTCGTTAAGCGTTGCATGACTTGCCAACTCGTTAAGGCCGAACATCAAAAGCCCGGTGGATTATTGCAACCTTTAGAAATTCCAATTTGGAAGTGGGACCAAATTTCCATGGATTTTATAGATGGCCTTCCCCGTTCTCGTTCGGGTCATGATAGCTTATGGGTAATTGTTGATAGACTTACTAAATCCGCCCATTTTATTCCCGTTCGATCTAACCGAACCGTTCCTCTTTTGGCCAAGCTCTTTGTTAAAGAGATTGTTAAATTACATGGGGTTCCTACTTCTATTGTTAGTGATCGTGATCCATTGTTTACTAGTGGATTTTGGAAGAGTCTTCAAAAAGCTTTAGGAACAAAGCTTAATTTTAGCACCGCTTATCATCTTCAGTCCGATGGACAAACCGAGCGTGTGAATCAAACTCTTGAAGATCTTCTTTGTGCATGTGTTCTTGATTTTGGTGGAAGTTGGGAAGATCATATTTCACTTGTTGAATTTTCCTATAATAATAGCTTCCAATCTAGTACTGGTATGGCACCTTTCGACGCACTCTACGGAAGGCCATGTCGATCTCCTTCTTGTTGGCTTGAGGCCGGTGAGAAGCTGGTTTTAGGTCCAGACTTTATTCGTGATTCCACAGAAAAGATTGAACTTATTCGACATAGGATGAAAGAAGCCCAGAGTAGACAAAAATCCTATGCCGATAACCAGAGAACGAAGTTAGAATTTTCTGTGGGAGATCTTGTGTTCATTCGTGTTTCACCTATGAAAGGTGTTGTACGTTTCAGTCGATCGGGAAAGTTAGCGCCTCGATACATTGGGGCATTTCCTATCACCGAACGTATTGGTTCCGTGGCTTATCGCCTTTTATTACCGGCTCAGTTTTCTGCTATGCATGACGTGTTTCATGTTTCTCATTTACGAGAGTGCCTTCGAGATTCCGATTCTATTCTTGAGTCCGGTGTTGTGGAAGAAATTGAAGTTTCACCTAATTTAACTTATGAGCAACATCCTATTCGTATTATTGCTTCGGAGGTCAAGCGCCTTCGAAATAAAGATGTTCTGCTTGTTAAAGTCCAATGGTCTTCAAATCCTAAGGATTGTTCTTGGGAATCTAGAGAGTTCATCGAGCGAACACATCCGGACTTACTTTCTCATGCTCTTTGAGGTGAACTTCTTGTTTCAAACTTATTTTGTGTTGAATATCTTTTTATGGTTGTTACTATATATCTTCTTCTTAAGGATTGCGGGGACGCAATTTCTTTAAGGAGGGGAGCCTGTAACAACCCGCATATTTGTCGATTTTATATTTAAATATTTTATTTAAATATTTTATCGATACTCGGAAGTTAGTCCGAAAAGCTACTTTTTGCATACGGTCGAATTAGGACTCGGTACCACTCCCATTGAGTTCAAAACGCCGTTTGCGACCTTTTTAAGTGTAAACTTTGATATGTTTGGAGATAGTTGATTTTTGCTGCTTTTTCCCGCTTATGACTTTGGTTTGGACTGCACCCTTATTAGCTCAGCCCAACCCCTTCTCTTCATAACTTCTCCTCTTTAATTAAACACTTCAAACTAAACTAAAAATGGTGGAAGAGATGGGAAATGGAAATTCCTAAGCCCTAGCTTTCTTTGCAAATCCAACTTCTAGCTCCAAATTCAAGAGAACCCATTGATTCATGCTTGTTGAGTTGGAATTGAAGAGTGATTGTTCTTACCATTGCTCTATAGCTTCTTCTTCAATCGTTTGGGTTCAAAGGTGAGATTTTTATCTCACATCTTAGTCTATAATTATCTTCGATTGTTGGGTATGAATTCCTAACACTTATTTTTGTGCAATTGATTTTGATTTGGTGTATATTCCAATTTTTGGTGTTTTGAAATCAAAATCTATGAAAATCCTATTATGGACATTTGACATTGATATTTGAGGCGTATCGAAGAGCTGTTAAGGCTGGGTTGACGCTCAACGTAGTTCCTTAGTCGTTGTCGCTCGATCGATCGCTTTCGGTATCCCTTTGGCCATTTTTCGCCAATGTTCAGGGAATGCCCTGAACCCTTCATTCACACGTCTGAAACGTAAGATTCAGACGTCTGAATATTGTTCTGCGAAGATTTTTATTCCCAGATTCAGACGTCTGAATATATGATTTCAGACGTCTGAATTGGTTCATTTGGAACCAAAAAGGAAATAGGATAAAAAGTGCCTATTTCAGACGTCTGATTTCAAGGATTCAGACGTCTGAATTCTGTCTTTGGAAAATATTTATTTTCCAGATTCAGACATCTGAATCCTTGATTTTAGACGTCTGAATCTGCACTCTTTTTGCCTATTTGCCTATTCGCTTGAGAATCCTAATTTAAATCGATTCGTGATGATCCTATTTGTTGTTATCATTTATTATGCCTTTGATGACTCCTTTTTAGGGATTTTTGAATACCCATTTTGATGGATTCTTTATCGGTTTCTTTGGATTTTATTCACATCTTCATATGTGAATTTTAGTGATTGATTGTTCCTACAATCTTCTTTGTGATTTGTCACTTTAAAAACATAAAGGTTTTCTATACTAGTAGTAAATATCAAACCTCTTTCTTCAAATGATTCAACACTATTTTATTACAAAGCTCGTTTTCTCAAACCGACTTCTAATCTATTAGTATATACAAACCTTTACCTCACTCGTATGAGAAATCTAATTAAACGGCTTAGTAAAACTAGTGGTATGAAACGCTTGCGTTTACTTCGTCGGTTAATTCTTGGACTTGTTCGATTGAAACTCTTGTGACAATTTTCTAGTGGAGATCTACAGTTTGTTCGTAAATATTTAAGTTAAGCAAGTGGTTATGGGACATGAAGCTAAACTCATATATTTACTAGCTTAGTGTAATTGACACTTCTCGTTGATCATGACGATCATCTTTGTGATTTAGACTAGCAATGTGCGATGTCTCTTTGTCTACGAGGGAGACTAAACCCCGTTTTGTGGAGTTTCAACTTAAATTGGTGGGGTAGCAACCCATGGTCTTCGGGCCGTTTGTGGAGCTTCGGCTCAATTTGTGATGGTTAGCAACCGTGGAATTAGCGTTCCATTTGTGATACACGTGTTGGTGAGCTTTATGCTCCCGTTTGTGATAGGCCTTCCCCCTTTTTGTGATTTCTGGATTTCTTGAAATGATTTCTAGAATTTGTGTTTCACCAATTTTAGTGATTTTCATTAATAAGTTTTATCAATATTTGTGCATTGGTGAATTTGTGTGTCATTGACTTTCGTGATTGATATTGATAAAATCGTCAATATTTATGGTTTGGTGAACGAAATAAGGAGTATGACGTTTTTGGATCTTTGTGAAGATTTTTGTGATATTGATTAATCTCTTGTTGATTTTCAATTACTTATATATATCACAGCTTGGCATGGTGATTATTATGTGTTTAGTCGTACCTCTTATTCTATATCATGTTATCTGATATTTATAGCTAGGCTGATCCGTTTATTATTTTCTTACTAAATATTACTCGGGTCAGACCGAGATGTTACAGGTGCTTCTACTTGACTTCTCCCCAGGGATTCATTACTCTGACTTTTGGCTAACTACTTAGATTAGTAGTTTATTTTATTGTATACACTTGAGATATAGACTCATAGTTGTATTCTTTTGTATAGCACGTGTTGCTATTCTTTTGTATTATTGTGGATCTTCTTGACTACTACTCTGATGAACACGTTTATGTGTTATATATATATATATTCATATCTTCTTCCGCCTTTGTGATATGAATTTTTTGTGACTGATTTGTGTTATGTTTATTTCTATATTTGTTTCCGAAGATTATATATAGCCACTATGTAGTAGCTTTGTGTTTGTATCGGTATGTCGGATTTCCTCTTGAAATAAAATGCATGTTATACTATCTGACATATCGGTGCTCGCGCAAAGCAATTACACGGATGGTCGCTCCACAATAGCCTTATTCTCCGTGCTAGTTGACAGCATTACACTGTAGTGTTCTTGACTAGCGTGGGTATAGAGGTGGGGCGTCACAAAAATCATTCTTGTTCAAAATGAAAGTTTTATTTTTATACGTCTCAAAACATGCAACAATTAATAACAAAAGAAATGAAGGGACCATGTACATCGCACAACCTTTTTGAAATTCAATTTGTGAAACGTAACCAAATTGACTTCATTAACTCAAATAATATTCAAATTTTTACGCATTTAATTTTTTATCTACGCATAATAAATAAAATTAATTACCATAAAAATGAAAAAGTTCAATTTGGTTTTCCCAAAATAATCTTTTATTTCCATTAAAACATCCTTTCTGTTTAACATAAAAGATGCGTTTCTTTTATTAAATCTATTAATTGCAGTCAACGTTTTCTTCCCTTCTCATTGAAATATTTCAATTATATTAATTACAATTACTTATAAAGTTAAATTTCAAAACAGACAACTAAAATGGATGAAAAATAGAATAATTATTTCCCTTAGTCATTTAAGCACATTTATAAATTTGTTGCTTATACAGTAGAGAAATGAATTACTTACTTAAATAAATTATTTTTCCACTCTTGTAATCCATCTATATGCTAAAACACAGTTCAAATATACTTATATTTCTTCTTTCAAACCAATCATTCTATTCTTTATTTTAATGAAATTAAAACTACATTCACAAATGAAAGATCCATTTTATTTGATAATAAATGTTCTTTTCATTAAACCAACTTATATTTAAAGATTATCCCATTAAAGAGTCACAGAAATAATACTTCGTACAACCTCATCATTTCTTTATCAATTAATTTCATGTTATCATTATATTTGTACCAAATTTAAGTTCTTACAATTTGAATGTAATATTCCTCAATGAAATTCTCATTATATTTTTAACATAAAACATATATTGCACATATCATTAATTAATTACCATTTACTTCTATCTCTTATTAATGGAAAGATATAATTACTATTACTTACAATGATTAAATCTCAAAACATACCCTAATACAGGGAAGATAATTAATCCAATTGTTTCCTTTGAAATCCAATTTTCTATGTGAAACCCAATATCTATATAATAATTTAATTTCATCATTTAATTACAAATGTAATAAAACCTAGTTATATATCTAAATTTCAAACAAATCCTTTTATTTTGATCTACATTCTTATTATTAAATCAACTATTCCCTTATGCAATTGATTAACATAAGTTTTACACTCAACAGTTAACGTTTCTTCTTATATCAATTGTAATATTTTAATTACGTTAATTCTCCATTAATTACCAAATAAATTTCTAACTGATTTAATAATAAGAAAATAAATGAAACAATGGTTATACGTTAATAATCTATATCTATTAACTTATTCTTTATAAACAAAGGTTAATAAATTTACGTACAAAATAATTGATTTCATAATCCATATTAAAACCAATTGCAATTAATAACATAAGATTAGGTCAATTGATACATCATTTATTCTATTCCTTATTAACCTTTATTATTTAAATTGATTGAAAGTACGTTAACATAGTATAGTAGTCAATTACATTCAATCAAAATTAGCCAATTTTATCTCATTAAATTATTTGTTTTAAGATTTATCTTAAAGTCAAAATTTCAAATCTAATAAGATTCAATTTAATAAATCATAAATTTTAATTTCTGACAATATTAAAGCCCAAAACCTTATTAAATTTAATATTTTTAATTATCAAAATATGGGTTGTTACAGTCTCCCCCACTCAAAACTTTTTCGTCCTCGAAAAGGAACGAGAAGGAATCGAGGAGTTTGAAATATTTTATTCAAAATGATCAATTTATAAACAATTTGACTTACATATTTAAATTTAATATAAATTTGAAAATAACTCCATTCGGTTATTGAATAAAAATTTAAGTTTTTTGGGTATTTGCCCTTGAAGAGAAAAGAAATATTTCAACATATCCAAAAATTTAGTTAAAACATTTAACCTCATTCACTTAGTAAAAATATAAGATATATTTAAAACATCCTCAAAGCATTATGCAAAGATTTTTCAAAAGTCTAAAACAATGTTAGAAATTTATATCAAACATTATAATAAGCTTTAAAATAGGGTTCCTTAAATCCAAAAAAATTATTAGACTCATTATTTTTAAAATAAGTATAAACTCAATATTATTAAACTGAAACTAATAGTATACTCAAATCTTACATTAAATTTCTAAATCAAAGTATAAAATTTCATACCTTCATAATTAATTTAAACACTTTTTTAAAAATGAATATACTAATACAAAATTTAAATAGTAAATAAACCTATAAACTTTACTATTAGTACTTTGAAATCAAGTAAATATTTTAAACTATACTTCCAATGTAGGGATTTAAATTTATTTGTCACGTATATTGCTATAAATAAACTTCGCAAATCAATTTTTTTTCCTGTTTATATAATATCTTTAAATTCTACATTCAAAGAAACTTATATAAATTTTACTTGCAATATTCAGTTGAAAACTTCATTTGCAATTCAATTATCTTTAGTACTTTAAAAATTTTCAAAACCCATTTGTAAAATTTCCTGCTTCCTTTATAAGTAACATTTATATGTTTAAACGACACCTTTATAAACATATGAAAACTATTTGGAAACTGTCATTCACATCATTAGTTATATTTACAAGGAAGTTATTTGGAAGCATTAAATCAATAATTCATAAATTTATTAATTTACCTCAAGACACTTTGCAAACATTATTAATAAATCAATAATCATTTGCTTTATATATTTTTATTTAATTAATAACTTCCAAAATATTATAATTTTCTATTAAACCATGTAGTATATAAATAAAAATTATTTTAAAGATTATATTCAAAAAGGAAAGGAAGGTAGATTCTGGAAACAGAATATAGGTGAACAACTAAAGCTGAGCAGATAAGGCAGATTCAAAAGAATAGGATCGGGCACGAATCATTAAATCAAACCATAAAATTTTAAATTTTAAATTTCAAAATTAATTCAAAATTTCTTTGTTGGAAAAAATAATTTTATAATAAATACCTTTATAATAATACTTTTATAATAAAATACTATTATATCGAAATAAATTTTCCTTTCGAAAATACTTTTATAACTCGATGTTTCAACAAGTTTATCCTCGTTCTTGCAAACTCTGGCCATGCGTTGATCAGGCGCAAAGCTAGAATTCTTCAAGTACTTAGTAGACCTGTTTCAACACCCAGCGAAAATACTTGAAAAACCTTTAAAACAGATATGGAAAGTACAATCCAAACAAAACAACCAAACCAAAACCTTTGTCCGACCATGGTTCGCAGATACACAATGGTTACGCCTGGATCCCCAAGGAAACAATCTGTATCCGTAAGCTTTCTCACCCCTGCGAGTTACACCATGATGGCTAGTAGAGTGCAGGATACACAATGGTTACGCCTGGGTCCCCTAGGAAATAATCCGTACCCCTAGGCTATCTCAGCTAGGCAGTTTCGCTACTATTCACGACCTACACGGATTGCAGGATACACAATGGTTACGCCTGGATCCCCCAGGAAACAGTCCGTACCCCTAGGCCAGACTCAGCCAGGCAATTGCGCTATCCAGTCGCGAGAGAAAAAAACCATGGGCTATGCCACGGCGGGAACACTCGAGTATTACATCCGGAAAACCAAAAATCAAAGAAAATAATATTGATAGAATGAATCCACGATGTGGCCACAAAGCGGATATCAAGCAGAAGGCACTTTCCATATCTTTACTTCGAAAATATATATCATATAGTACCTTTTCAAATCACTTTCAAATAACATACTTATATAAAGTCCATTATATATAGGATTCCATTTTCAAATCGAATACTTTCCAAATTAATAATCTCGAATATATCAAATCATTCTTATATAAATTCTGTTATATATAAAATTTATCTCTTCAGATCGAATACCTTCCAAAATTAACTATTTCAAAATCACTTGTACTTATACAAAGTCCATCTTATACAAGAACAAAAATTTCCAAAATAAATTTCGCTATATGAAAAGCCATATAGAATTAAACATCTTTGGTTTATAAAAGGTTTTGAATTTAGAATAGTTATGTATTTTTGTATATAAAACGGTTGTGTAAAATAGTTTGTAAAATAGTTTTGTACATAAAATAGTTTTGTGAAATAGTTTATAAAATAGTTTGGTAAATAAAATAGAATAAGATAGTTTATATAAGAAAAATAAAAGAAATAGTTTTGTAAAAATGGTTTTAAATCAATAGTAGTTTTGCATAGAAGAAAATTCCAATTTAAATTATGAAGATATCCAACCCTACAACTTTCAATTTCAGCGCCAAAGCATTTCAATAATATAAGAACATAAGATGTACGTATGTCATCATTTCACAAATTCACATTCGATCGCTCGCTCGATCATACAAGTTAGCTTTCGAACTAGTATTGTCCATTCAACTTCCCTAATGCGGACTTCGATATGGTTTCTTGACTAGAAACCATCATTCTCCTTGCATAGCCATATACTATGGTAGAGAATTCTATAATCAAACCAAAAATCAATATCAAATATTCGCTATCAAGAATCAAATGAAAAATCTCAACACGAAGTGATGTAATTCACATAGAACTTGTGTACTCAAATCCGGACTAAATTAATTTTGCGAATAAAATAATATACATACAACTTATGTAATTATTCCAATTTGTTTCATCACAATTTGATTTCAATTAAATTCATTTTAATCTCATCAATTAACACAAATATCACTTCATACTTTAGTATTTGTTTCACAGAATTTCTCCATTTAATATAAACATTAATATATCCATTCTCATAATATTGCTTATATTTCTCTTTAATTTAAATTACATTCATTTCACATGTAATATTTCTCATTTAAAACTATTTGAAAATCATTTCATAAGGAATTTCTTTACGACCAATTTATAAAACTTAATTCATTTTTATAAGATATTGTTTGAGTTTAAAGTTATCACAACTTTATTTATAACCATTTATTGCAACATCTATTTATTTCATAACAATTTACAAGTCATGGCTTTATTTGAAATCATTTCACTTTTAATTCATATTGCTTATTCCATTTAGTTTCACCTTTACCTTTAAATTTATTTATGACATATTTCGTAAATGTTAATTAAGTTTGTAAATGTATTTTTCCAATTTAATCGTATTTACAACATTTCCTTAATCACAATTTCAATTTAAAGATCCAAAGGCTTAAAGTACACACTTGTATATTATTACATTTCATGCTAAGAATGTATACCCCAATTCCATTCATTTACTAAACATAGATATAACAAATTAAACCTTATTTTACTTGCTTTCAAATTAAGGTTATCAATTCAACTATATAATTCAACCTAATAATCAAGTTTCACTCATATATTAATACAAAAGGGTGTCGATTATCCAAAATATCCAAATATTTCATTTTTTCCAATAGGTCAAACTACATGTCAACAAACAACAAAATTCACATCAACATTTCAATTTCATAAACAAATATCCTTATTATTCATTTTATTCTCTTTAATACACCATTATTAAACTCATATTTAGTCCATTAATTCAATCAACAATAATTAACCAATGTTTGTAATTTGATTAAATACAACAAGTCAACAAAATGATAATAATTAAATATTACCATTTCATAAATCAAACACATCATAAATAACTATACTAGTCTTAAAAATTTATTCCTTTATATATATCATATAATATTAGGAAAAATAATTTCATTTCAAAATTTATATAAAACATGTTTATAACACTAACAAATACGCCCTCTCATATATACACTCAAACAACTCATTCTAGGGTATTACTACCCTATCTCTAATGAGTTAAACCCAAACAGGCTAAGGTATGTCTAAACCTAAGCTCTGATACCAACTGTAACGACCCAACCTTTTGGATGGTTCAAATCAACAATAAACCACACATGTCAGAATCAAACCATTCAAAAGGGAGGATTGTTAATGGGGTAAATAAGAAAAAAAGGGGAAGAGAAAAACAAAATACAGAATCTCGCAGCGTAACGATAAAATATAATAATCAAATAAACAGTTCATGGAGTTGTTTTACAAATAACATTTGATTACAAATTCAAATCAGAGTTATACATATATCATAAATAATCAATAATGCAGCGGAACAAAGAATGCAGTGGAATAATAAATAGCAATAATATACTGAATCTTCGTCTTCGTCCACCAGAAATAGTCTTCAACGCTGAAAAACTCAGGCTGACCCGAGCATAAAGGACGATAATACACTCGAGCTAGAACTAAAATTCTTATGCAAATTAAATCAAAAGTATATGAAATAAGGAATGCAGATAACTACGTTTTTTAAAGGTTCAAATTTCGAGAAATGTTATTATTTCCATATTCAAAATAAAATCGATTTCACAATAGATCCATTCTAGTAAATTTCAAATTTACAGAACAATTCCCAGTTAAATTTCATAGTTTTAGAGATTTGATTTATAAAAATGTTCAATAGTTTCAATATTCACTTTTTTGGAAACTTCCCAATGTTTCAAAATTTAATTTTGAAAACTTTCAAGTAAGGTAACAACAGTTTACTTCCCAAAATCATTTTTATGGTTCAGATAGTATATCTAAACATATTATTTTTCCTCTGATGTAAATACTTGAAATTCATGGGTTTTACATCCTTATTCAGTGTGCAAATAATCAATATGAAAATTTAAATAATTACAATAAACTATAGGTTGATAACAAGGATATATCAAATAAATGAACAAATATACATTCAAGCACAATCCATTCAACATTCGAATCAATCAATTCAAAAAATCAACCAATTCAATAACATGTCGCAGTAATTATTAGTCATCACATATTGGAATTTAGCCATTCAAATTAAATATTTATAAATATTCCAAACCAAAAATCAAAAATTTATCACTATATGATCTGGTTTAACTTGCAACAAAATTTTAGTATTTCATGAGTGAGTTTAAACACTCACCTTTTGGATTTCCCTTGTCCAGTCGGATTTGAATCCGCTACCACTTCCTCCTTTTGATTTATTTCCTTGCTATCTTAATCATTTTTTTGGAATGTTTTGGAAGAGACAGAGAAGTTTGTATAGATCTGGATATGAAGAAAAGGATTTGGAAAAAGAAGAATGCTTGGAAAAGAAGAAGAAAATTTAAAGAGATGAAGAATTGAAAAAGAAAAGGAAGCTTTGAAAAAGAAGAAGAAGATTTGAAGAAGAATAAAAAAAACATAAAAATGAAGCAAAAAAAAAAGAGAAGAAGGAGATTTTTAAAAAAAAACAAAGAAAAGTGAATGAGGAAGGTGAAGAGAGAATAGAAATGAGATGAAAATTTTATTTGGAAAAATGAAGCTACAGAAGATGAGATTAAAAATGAGGCTACAGGAATGAAGATGGAAAAAAAAATGAAAAGCTAATAAGTTATATATAAACAAACTAGGAAGAAATAAAGTAAAAATATGAATAGCCCTAAAATGTAGTATTGAAAGATGTAAACTAAAGGAATAAATATATCAATAAAGATAAAAATAAATCTTCCGTTTTAAATATGAAGCTTCAAGAATTGCGAATGAAAGGAAGCTACAAGAACTAATGGTGCATAAGCAAAGTAAACTTTTGAAATGGAAAATAGTAAATGCTAATTAGTGGGCATGCATATTAATTTGGATGTTCGCATTAAAAACGAAAAAACAGGAAAGGAAAAAAACTTCAGGTAAAGCATCTAAAAAGAGCAAACGAATAAAGGAGAAACAAATGAAAAGAATGTGGGAATTATTAATTATAAATAAATCAAATGAAGCAACCAATAATTTATAAGAAATGAATGAGTAGTTTAATTATTAGACTACTTGAAAACGAAAAGAGAGAGATTGCAAGGTGATAATAAATGTAAAGTAAATGAAGGGACCACCTATTTCCTATAAACAAACCTTTTAGGTCCACATTCCACAACTTGCTCCAATTAATTTATATCAATAAACCCAAATATACATATATTTACATTATTAAATTCCATATTAAAACATTCGTTTTACTAATATATGTGCACACTACATTAACTCAATCAACCAAGTAACAATCAACCAATCAATTAATCAAACATTCAATATATATTTATTTACGTTACTCAAACAAATTTTATTGATTAATGAATATATATCAACCTATGCACTATAAAAATGATTTACTTTACTTTTTAATTACTGTAATGGTCGCACTAATGCAACCCATTTACAAATTTTAACCATATATAAAATGGAAAATGAATATAAACTTATGTAATCAATGTACAACTGTAAAAAAAGTAATTTCTAACTGATTCCACGATATTCACACAACCATGAACCCTCTGATATATTTAAAAGTTTGAATATTAATGTACGTGTGTGTCTATATGTTATTCTAAAATTCAATTTTTTTTATCCAAAATCATTCTTGTTCAAAATGAAAGTTTTGTTTTTATACGTCTTAAAACATGCAACAATTAATAACAAAAGAAATGAAGGGACCATGTACATCGCACAACCTTTTTGAAATTCAATTTGTGAAACGTAACTCAAATAATATTCAAATTCGTACGCATTTAATTTTTTTACCTATGCATAATAAATAAAATTACTTACCAT
Source organism: Allium cepa (assembly GCA_030765085.1). NCBI lineage: Eukaryota > Viridiplantae > Streptophyta > Magnoliopsida > Asparagales > Amaryllidaceae > Allium > Allium cepa. The sequence continues at coordinate 949,510,526 of CM060941.1, read as the reverse complement.
AAAAATGAAAACATTCAATATGGTTTTCCCAAAATGATCTTTTATTTCCATTAAAACATCCTTTCTATTTAACATAAAAGATGCGTTTCTTTTATTAAATCTATTAATTACAGTCAATGATTTCTTCCCTTCTCATTAAAATATTTCAATTATATTAATTACAGTTACTTGTAAAGTTAAATTTCAAAACAGACAACTAAAATGGATGAAAGATAGAATAATTGTTTCCCTTAGTCATCTAAGCACATTTATAAATTTGTTGCTTATACAGTAGAGAAATAAATAACTTACTTAAATGAATTATTTTTCCACTCTTGTAATCCATCTATATGCTAAAACACAGTTCAAATATACTTATATTTCTTCATTTAAATCAATCATTCTATTCTTTATTTTAATGAAATTAAAACTACATTCACAAATGAAAGATCCATTTTATTTGATAATAAATGTTCTTTTCATTAAACCAACTTATATTTAAAGATTATCCTATTAAAGAGTCACAGAAATAATACTTCGTACAACCACATCATTTCTTTATCAATTAATTTCATGTTATCATTGTATTTGTACTGAATTTAAGTGCTTACAATTTGAACGTAATATTTCTCAATGAAATTCTCATTATATTTTTAACATAAAACATATGTTGCACATATCATTAATTAATTACCATTTACTTCTATCTCTTATTGATGGAAAGATATAATTACTATTACTTACAATGATTAAATCTCAAAACATACCTTAATACAGGGAAGATAATTAATCCAATTGTTTCCTTTGAAATCCAATTTTCTATGTTAAACCCAATATCTATATACTAATTTAATTTCATCATTTAATTACAAATGTAATAAAACCTAATTATATATTTAAATTTCAAACAAATCCTTTTATTTTGATTTACATTCTTATTATCAAATCAACTATTCCCTTATGCAATTGATTGACATAAGTTTTACACTCACCACTCAACAGTTAACGTTTCTTCTTATATCAATTATAATATTTTAATTACGTTAATTCTCCGTTAATTACCAAATAAATTTCTAACTGATTTAATAATAAGAAAATAAATGAAACAATGGTTATATGTTAATAATCTATATCTATTAACTTATTCTTTACAAACAAAGGTTAATAAATTTACGTACAAAATAATTGATTTCATACTCCATATTAAAACCAATTGCAATTAATAACATAAGATTACATCAATTTATACATCATTTATTCTATTCCTTATTAACCTTTATTATTTAAATTAATTGAAATTACATTAACATAGTATAGTAGTCAATTACATTTAATCAATATTAGCCAATTATATGTTTTATCTCATTAAATTATTTGTTTTAAGATTTATCTTAAAGTCAAAATTTCAAATCTAATAAGATTCAATTTAATAAATCATAAATTTTAATTTCTGACAATATTAAAGCCCAAAACCTTATTAAATTTAATATTTTTAATTATCAAAATATGGGTTGTTACAATGTAGATCATTTTATTCACATGGCTCTTGATCAAGATTCGAATACATAACTTCTAGGTGACTCACACCAGTTCGAAAAAGGATTTCTCACTTGATTCTTGTCAGCGAACACTTGATTCGAATTCTCGATATGATACCGAGGCTTTCAATCATAGTATACAACTATGTAAGGAGATTAGAGGTTTCTAATTAGTGAATGAGATTGGAGTCCGCACTAGGGAGGTCGAGTGAGCGATACTAGTTCGGAAGTTAAGTTTAGGTATCCGAACAAGTGGTTGGATCAGATATAGCGTACGGATGATTTTTGTACATCATATAGACTTAAGTATATTTGTATGCATTGTTGAGTGACTTAGGAAAGTTTGGGGAGCGACTTTCAATTTTGTTTGAGGGAGCTTAGAAAATATTCTAAGTAATTACCACGGGATGATGAGCGTAATAGCATGCTTAGGAAATTATCTATATCCTTGGGAGATCGAGAAAGTTATGAACCTAAGAAAATTTTAAAATCTTATTTGTTAGTCATTTAACATTTTGTATAATGTTAAATGTTAGTTTATTCCTTTATGGAATTTGATTTGATTAATAGTGTGATTTTAAGATTTACAAATTTGTGGTTCATTAGGAATTAAATATCGATGCTTTTGGAAAAAATGTTTTCAGAAAAGTATGTGAATGAAATAATAATATAATTTTGAAACTTTGATGAAGTATCATTATTTCAGGAATTTGAAAAGAGTTTTAAAGAAGTATTTTTTTAAATATATTTTTTAATTGTGACTGAAGTTGTACAATTGAGGGTTTTCTTATTTGAAAGACTCGCTAGTTATATTCGTTTACTCTAGTTATTGTTTTAGGAGGAACCATAATACCACTAAATGCTCTATGTTGATTTGATTCTAGAGTTATAACATGCTTCGGTAGGAGGAGCCCCCTTATTGTCATAATTGATTTTGGTTTTGATACATTTCTCTTTGGAGGATTTGGAAATATACTTTGAATATCAAGAATCCAAGGATTAGTTCTAAATTTATCTTTTGAAAATATTAAACGCATAGTATTTTATTATAGAGTATTCTTTGTACTTTTATTGCATATGGTTGTTAGATTGCTTTTGGTTGCATGTGACTTTATATCTCACTAGATTTGCATCCTTGTTATTAGTTGCAGCATATTACATATTGCATGTGATTGTTATATTGTTTGTGTTGCTAGTATATTGCTCTTTGGTTAACATGATTCTCTTTTGGATTATGAGTATGAAAAAGGTACAGGGAAGCTAGAGATTACTATTTGATTTCTTATGCACCTATATTTGCATCGAGATAGTAAGTAGCTTGCAAAACTGAAAATTGTATGCAAAATTGGTATGTAGTAGATTTAGAAATTGGTAATTGATTGATGATTTTATGCCCCAGATAAGGGACACTACTTTTCTTTTATTTTCTTTGTTGATTTGGGCCAGCTTGATGAGTCGCAATTTTTTCGAATCAACCGTTGAATTTCATAACGTAGGACTTTAAAGGTTTAATAACTCATTTTAATTAATAGTTTTTAACCTTGAGGGTTTGGGTATATTTTCTTCCTTTGGAAATTTCAGGGATGAAATTCTTTTAAAGGGGAGAATGTAACATCCCAATTTTTTTCATTTTTTGAATATTTAATTAATTTTAAAAATTTAAGTAATTACTTTTTAAGTTTGATAACTTATATTCAAATATAGTGATTATTTAGATATTTAAATTGTGAATTTAATATTAATTAAATGGATTGAATAGCCTTATTTAACTCCTTTTAGTGCATAAATAAAGATGGATAGCTAATTTTGTAAATTTATTTACAATAATAAATCGTTAGGATAAATTACAGAAAATAAATTGTTAATAAAACAACTTGATTTTTATTGTCGTACTTTTAATTTAATTTACAGGATTTTTCCATAATTTTTAATTTGGAAAATAATTGAATTTTCATTTAATGCTTTTTGCGGAAAATGTCGGTAATTTTGAAACTATACAGAATTAGTTAACCAGTATATTTTATTGTTGTTTTGTGATCGTGTCATGTTATTGTTTGTAATTGTATTTTTATTTCTGTTGTTCATGACTCCTACACAAAAGCATTATTATGTAGTAGTTTACTGTAGAATTAATTTTTTAAAATTTACACAGAACTATACACACAAAATATAACATTCACATGTAAGAAAAAGGAAGAAAACACAGCAGCATTAAGAGCAAATAAAAACACACAAGATGGACACGTTTTCATTTCACATGTTTCCTACCCATTTCTTAACTTTTCTTCTCTGCAAAAAATGAAGCACATAGGAAACATTCATTTTCCCATCTCACTAATCAAATAACTCCTCAAATACAAAGATTTAACCAAAGGCATAAACATCAAAGTTGTAGAGGACGAAAAGAGCTATGCTTTTTATTCTTGTTGCACTCGAAATGGTGTTGAGTTGAGGTCACGGAAACCAGGGGTTGCTGTCGAAGAAGATGCATGTAACAACCCGCATATTTATCGATTTTTATATTTAAATATTTTATTTAAATATTTTATCGTTAATCGGATTTTGGTCCGAAGCTACTTTTTGCAAACGGTCAAATTAGGACTCGAGACCACTTCCATTGAGTTCGAAACGTCGTTTGCAATCTTCTAAGTATAAACATTGATATGTTTGGGGTTAGTGGAATTTCACCACTTTTTCACTCGAGCCTTTGGTTTGGACTTTTAGCCCATTAGGCCCAAGTTCCACCCCCCTTCTTCTTCATTGCTTCATTTCATTTCCTAACACTAAAGCTTCAACAAAAATGGTGAATGGAATGAGAAATTAAAACTCCAAAGTCGTTGTTTTATTGCAACTCCAACATTCAACTCCAAATTCAAGAAGAAGACATCGGATTCAAGCTTGTGGTTGCTTCTCCATTTGCCTTCAAGCTTTGTTCTTCATTTTCATTGGGTTTTGGAGCAAAGGTGAGATTTTTATCTCACAATTCTAGTCTATAACTATATTGGATTGTTGGGAATGATTCCCCATCACTTTAGCATGTATATTTGCATTTGGTTTGGATTGGATTGGCGAAAAACTCCAATTTTTAGTTGTTTCGTGAACTTCCTGAGCTTAGGTCGCTCTGCCCAGGTATAGGTCGCTCGGAATCATTAGCTCACGCGTGTGGAAAAGTCAAGGCCTGCATATTTCGTTCGCCTCGGATTTAGGTCGCCTCGGATTTAGGTCGTAGGTCGTTGGACTTTAGGTCGTTCGCGTATAGGTCGTTCGGCCTTGCCTGCCTCATTAGGTCGTGGGACCTTAGGTCATAGGTCGTTAGGCTTAGGTCGTTAAGTCGTTCCCTCTGTTGGAAACGTCTCCTCGGTCTTAGGTCGTTAGACCTTAGGTCTCCCCCCCCCCAAGGTCGTTAGACCCTGAGTTGTTCCGCCTTCATTTAGCTTGCGCACTTCTTTAGGTCGCATACTCCTTTAAGTCGCATGACTCCCATCCCTTTAGGTCGTTGGACCTTGTTTTCCTTAGGTCGTTGGACCCTGTTTCCTTTAGGTCGTATGACCCACTAGTTCGCTTGGCCCCTTAGGTCGCGACATCTTTAGGTCGTGTTACCTATATACCCCTAGGTCGAAAGACCTTAGGTCGTGCACCTTTAGGTCGCGAACCCTATTAGGTCGCGAACACCTTTAGGTCGCGAACCACTTTAGGTCGCATGACCTCGTCTCCGTTAGGTCGTGAACCTTGTTAGGTCGCGAACACCTTTAGGCCGCGAACCACTTTAGGTCGCATGACCTCGACTCCTTTAGGTCGCGAACCACTTTAGGTCGCATGACCTCGTCTCCGTTAGGTCGCGAACCCATTTTAGGTCGCATGACCTTTACCCTTTAGGTCGCTGGACCACTAGGTCGTGCCCCTTATACCCCTAGGTCACAACCATTAGGTCGCTCGACTCTATCCCTCTTAGGTCGTTAGACCTCATTTTGTCTTCACTAAGTCGTACCGTTTTGGACGGGGCGCTGCCCCGCACCCCGCCGGGGGCGCTGCCCCCTGGACCCCCGCGACCTGACCGGGCAGGTCGAACCCCGTAAGCGGTGGCGTTGCCCCCGCACCCCCACCTTGGGGGGTTGCCACCCCCCTGGACCCCCCCTCCGTAGGGGATCTTATCTGAAAAACATTGAGCTGATTTCCTTGGATTTATTCACATCTCCGTATGCGATTTTTGTGACTGATTGTTTCTACAATTGCTTCTGTGTTTTGTCACTTTAAAATATAAAGGTTTCAATACTAGTAGTAAATATCAAAACTCTTTTAACAAACAATTTCAACTCTATTTTTAATAACAAAGCTCTTTTCTTAAACCGTTTTCCAATCTATTAGTATATACAAGCCTTTACCTCACTCGGATGAGAAATCTAATTAAACGACTTAGTAAAACAAGTGGTATGAAACGCTTGCGTTCACTTCGTCGGTTAATTCTTGGACTTGTTCGATTGAACCTCTTGTGACAATTTTATTAGTGAAGATTTACAGTTTGTTCGTAAATATTTAAGTTAAGCAAGTGGTTATGGGACATGAAGCTAAACTTCTATATTTACTAGCTTAGTGTAATTGACACTTCTCGTTGATCTTGATGATCGCTTTATGAACTAGACTAGCAATTGCGCGATGTCTCTTTCATTGCAAGGTTAGACTAGACACCACTTGTGTGATTCCATTTACACATACCTTTCTGCTTTTTGGTTAGTCTTGACCTCAATCTGTGTGATTCCATTCACACATGCGGGGTAGCTCCCCATGGTCTTCGGACCGTCATGTGATAGGCCTCTTTCCCTTTTTATGATTTCTGGATTTCTTGTGTTGATTTCTGGAATTTATCTCTTTGACTTGTCATGAGTACAAGTTTAGGGTATGATGCCCTCTTTGGATCTTTGAGAAGATTCTTGTGATATTGATTTATCTCTTATCAGTTGATCTCCTGTTGATCATTATTTGCATACTTATAGTAGTATGTCAGTATGGATATTTTATGTTTATGCCATATCTTTTATTTTATATCATGTCATCTGATATTTATAGCTAGACTGATCCGTTTATTATTTTCTTATAAATAATACTCGGGTCAGACCGAGATGTTACAGGTGCTACTGCTTGACTCCTCCCCCAGTGATTCACTACTCAGACTTTTGGCTACTTGTTTAGAATTAGCAGCTTTTGTTGTTTACACTTGAGATATAGACTCATAGTTGTATTCTTTTGTATAGCACGCGTTGCTATTCTTTTGTATTATCGTGGATCTTTTTAGACCACTACTCTGATGTACACTTTTATGTGATATATATTCATATCTCTTTCCGCCTTTGTGATATGGATATCTGTGATTGATTCGCATGTTATGCTTACTTCTATATTTGTTTCCGAAGATTATTTTATAGCCACCGTGTGATAAGAAATTACATGGATGGTCGCTCCTCAACAGCCTTATTCTCCGCGCTAGTTGACAGCACTACACCGTAGTGTTCTTGGCTAGCGTGGGTATAGAGGTGGGGCGTCACAATGCAGGTCACGCTTTATAGGTAATGTTAAGCTTAGGATTGTAGTGTCCATCGTAGAGAGGATGCAGGGTGAAGTTCGTTGGGGTGAACAACGTGTGTTTTCGTTGAAAGACATGAGAAATAAGAGGGAAAGAAAGAATTGTTCTTGGTGGAAGCATGCATGGCCGTGAGAAGTGAATAACGTGTGCAGGCATTTCAAAATGGAGAGGAGTGGGTGCGGGTTTGGATGTCTTGGGCCTTGGGCCGTATTGTGTTGTGGGTGAGAATAATTTCGAAACTATTTAGTAATTTAAATTAGCTATTAAATAGTTTAACTTTGGAAAATCATAACTCGCTCATATGAAATCAGATTAACCCGTGAATTTTTGCGTTAGACTTATATTGACGAGTACGACATTTTAATATAAATAGTTGATAGTTTAATGAAGTATAAAATTTAGATAAAATATTAGTGATTGAATTAAATTACAAGTAAGTAGTTAAATTAAATAAATTATTATGGATACCTATTTAGCAGAATATAGCACCATTCTGCTATGACTAAATTGAGTAGATTGTTTTGAGCATCTATCAAGTAGAATAAATCATCGTTCTTTGCTTGCAAAGTAAAAAGAGAATTTTTAAAGTTAATTAATATGTGGAGTAATTAATAAATGATACGTTAGCTATTGGTTGCTAATTATTGATAATAATATGTTTATTATTAGTGTTTGATTGTTTGTTTGGATTTGACTTCCCACTTGTAAAGTGGATTGCATAAATAGCCATTGTTTTGTTGTGGACTTTGGTACAGAGACCCTAAAGCATTTCTCATCATTATTAATTTACTATTATATGCATCTTACTTATATTCTTATGTTGCTTATATTGATGGTTGGTTGAAATATTTGTGACATACTGTTTGATTTGTTTAAGTGTCGTTATAGCGATTACCGCTATACCATCACTTATGAAATATCATCTCCTTAAATCTTTGTATGTGCCGAATCCATGCTTGTATTTTTACAAAATAAATGTTTGGCTGCGTTTTTGCACTTCGAAAGTTGTTTAAACTATTTTTTCAAGTATTTTTGAGAATTTTTATATTAAATGATAAGTATTATTTAAACTTATAAAGAGAGTTGTAAATTTGATTAATTATACTTTTGGGAAAATTAATGTTATTTTTATAAAAGGTTATAAATTTGGTTACTTATCTTTCGGGATAATTAATTTTTTTTTACATTTATAAAAAGATTATAAATTTGATTAATTATCCTTCAGGATAAACTAACGTTGCTTTAAATATAAAATGATTATAAGTTTTAATAATTATCTTTCGGAATAACTAATGTTGTTTCAAAACTATAAAAGATTATAAATTTGATTAATTATATTTTTAGAGTAATAAGTGCTGTTTAGATTTTTAAAAAGTTATAAATTTAATTTATCTTCCTTCGAGATAATTAATGTTGTTTTAGATTCATAAAAAGGTTATAAATTTAACTAATCTTCTTTCAAAATAATTCATGCGGTTTTAAATTTCTAAAAGAGTTATGTCAATTGTCTTACGGGACTATTAACATTGTTTTAAATTTATAATGATATTTTAAATTGATTTATTAATCTTCTGGGATAATAAATGTTGTTTTAAAAGGTTATAAATGAGAAAAGCCTTTAAAAAGAAACGTTTTAAAGAAAAAGCCAAGTGTAATTGATTTTGGGTTTATTTAAAAAAAAGTTTTAATGACATTGGTTTTTATCCTACTTTTTAATACCCTTAGAATATAAAGTGTGCTTTAAATGAATATTTTAAAGAGTGTTTTTAAGGTGTTTTACAAATATTTATGATCAAAAAATCAAGCACGGGTTTAGGTCACATATTTTAAAATATTCAATTTTTATATACGACCATTTGTAATTCTCGATAGTTGATTAATTAACTATCTACTCTTCTATTTTCGTTGAGTTTCGATAGTTTAAGACAATTTATTGCTCCTTTGAGTGTTGATATCCTTTTCTTGAAATGACTATAACTAAAGCACAAGTGGACGCCAAGCTATGTGTGGTTATTTCCATTAGGGCATTATCACATTTACTCTAGATTGTTTCAGTTATGTGCGCACTAAGATATTAAATGCTCGGATACTCGATAAGGTGGTCAGGGTTCGCCATGTACATTTTCGGGAGCTATCGTAGTTCTAAAAGTACATTTTCTAGTATAATTTCGATGAGGAGAGGCACCCTCCTAGTTATTGTTAGAAAAATTAATTTTCATTATTTAAGTCAAAATTTTGAATCTTTCTTAATTGCTTCAAGAAGTGCCTGGAGCTCTTCTCGATGTTTAATTATTTGTTTTCATTCTTTTAAGTCTGATTTTGTTCCAAGTTGTTTCCATTCTTTCATCCATGGATGTTGTTCTTGGGAGATAAAACTTGTTCCATGTTTACTGGCGTGTCTCACAGAATTATAATATTTTCACTATATTTCTTGAGTTTTCTCGTATTGGTTTTTCAGATTGATCCGAGAGTTATTTTATTATAATGCTCGAATCAAACCGAGTATTTTTTTTTTCAAGTTATCATTGGTTAGACATGGAGCTCATGGAGTATAGTTGGATGTTCACCTGCCGTAGTATTTTTATTTTCCATTATATTATTATCAATATCCATCAGCAATTGTAAGGTCAGGAAATTATAACTGTCCAAGTTGATAAGGTTTTTTTAACTTTGACACACCATGTATTTTAGAGTGACAGCTTTATTGTCTTTTTTATTACTGTTGTCATTCCGTTGTGAGATTCTATTTCCCTCTATTCATTTTCTTTTTCTTTTTACCCAAATAATATGCCTTTCCAGCACTTGAACGCTCGGCATTTGAATACCATGGATGTATTAAGTGCCGACATTCGAGGGTCAAAACGGTGGGTCATTACAACAATACACTGAATAAAATATAATAGTAAACATCTCAAATATAAAACAACTGAGACAGTAATAATTGAATGAATCATAGAAATCAGAGCACTCAGATCCATTCAGCTATACAATATAGCTGATCGAGTTAATAAAACTAATAATAAACTCAAAATAGACAACTGCCTTAAAATAGATAATAGCACTAGTAAGATCCATAATGTTGCACAACGGGATGATAAGAAATAGTAGCTAAATATAGAAATATAAAAGTATAGCTTTCTGCTCGTCACTAGTCCAACTCTATATGCTTACCAAACCCAGTATCCTTAATCCACTCATTTAAGAGTACTAGGAATAATAGGAAGCAAAGCATAAAATCCCGAGTTAGACAACAATGTGGTGTGAGCGGTCGAAAATCTCGTCTAGTCAATAACCAATAATACTATACATAACATCTCTAGATCGTGGAAAGCTTAACAACAAGATAATGCAAGTAATATATTAACATATAAATGGTAGAGGATAAATTATTTGAAGATACATATTCTTTAATATATATTTTCTAAGTAATATCGCTTTTGGCAAACAATATATCTCTTATACCCTCATGATTCAAGTATCAGACACATCTGAAATCATGGCCTACAAACAATATTTATTTATTTATTCCTTAAATCTAAATTGAGTTTATTTTAATTCCACATTTCTTAATGTTGTATAATTATACTTATATAATTTTTTATTTTGATTATAACCATAAAAATCAACTATTTGTATAAGCATAAATGCATTTAGTAACTAAATCTCGTATAATTAATTTAGTTTAATTTATTAACTAGCTAATTTTATTTATTTAAAATTTCAAAAAGTTTATTTTATTTACCTTAAACAACTTAAGATAAATACATCATCTATACATTTGTAGTCGATTATATACAAATTAATGTATGTATATAACTTATTAATTAACATTTATTTATTTATTTAACAACGTTTCCTTATTTATCAAAATAATTTAATTTAATTTTTCAAAATTTTTAATATTTTATATCTCAAACAATTTTAAGAAAATTCTAAATTATAATAATTATAAATATACACACACACAGATATATATATATATCACATAGATATATGTTTGTGCGTGCGTGCATGATTAATTAGTTAATGATGAATCATTATTGGTTTATTTAATTAATCAAAATTAATTAAATGCTATATTAACAATTTGAAATTTAATTTTATATTTCAAATTTTTTTTGTAAAGTTCTTACTTTTAATTTTATAGTAATACACCAAAAAATGGTATAACATTCTTAATGCTAATTATAATGAATTAATCATCGACTTGTACATATATGAAAACATGATTAAGCATGACTCAATCAATGTCGACTTAGTTATTTTCTCAAGGACCGATTCACCACTTGAGACTTGGTGCATGATGGAGAATGAATCCATGAAGCTGAAAGCCATTTTTGGGTTAAGTACACCAATTCCACAGGACTGCATGAAACATGATACTCATGACCTTGTAAGATCATCTTGGGCTGACACCTTTGATTATATATATTTAGTCTTAAGAATAACTGTTCAAAAAGACCTTTTGCCATGTTATATGTTTATAAGAATTAGGAAAACAAATAATGAATTTTGAGCAATAGTCCATTAGGAACACTAAAGGCTATATACTTCAGTCGTATGTTCGAAGTCTAGTATTTATATATTTATGCATATTCGTGTTCGTCATAATTCAAAACTATGACGAAGTGATTCATGCCGAGTATTAATCTCGATGAATCTGAATAAATGCAAATCAAGCTCAATAATATTCAAAAAGGCATAGTCAGAAGCAATAGGTATGTCCAACTCTAAGTCTTTCTTTTTCTTGATTATGCATAATTATAATCAAAAAGAGTTAGTCCCCAATTCAATTTAGGGTTTTCAAGAATTTGATTTTGAGAATGGAGAGAGAAAAGTTCTCCAAATGGCACTGCAATGATTGTATTTATAGAGGTGGAACAGCACCACTCCGCCCCTCAGGACTTTGTCATGCTCGACTTCGATGGTGTCAACTTAAGATTAGCTTTGTTGCCAAAAAGGCGACACTGTCTTGCTTCTAGTGTCTTCAACGTGCTTCAATGCCAACTCTAGCGATGGCATTGGCAATGAATTTGACAACTTCGAAGTTGCTATGTGCTAGGCCTCTACTTTACTCCTTTAGAGGATGCATACTACAACTACATTCTACGGCATTATCTGCTTCTACTATGAAGTTTGAAGTCCTTTAAAGGTGGATGATGATATGAATGTGAGTATGAAGCAACGATAATCACAAGGTGGTATCGATGACTTCATGGATATTGACAGCGTCCACCATCAACACCGCTTTATATGGACACATAGCATCCTCTAAATGTTGATAAAAAATGTTGATGAAGTGGGGTGTTGATCATTGATGAAGAGAGGTATAATTAATGAAGGGCGAAGTCATTCTATATTTCTTTAGCGTTAATGACCGTTGGTGTCATCGTAAAGTGGTACTTCCAAAGTGATGTGAAGTATGGTGCGACGTCTGTAGTCCTCAACATTGATCCGAAGTCATGTTTGAATTTGATTTCAACATGGATGAGATGCAAAGTGACCGGACCACATCACAAATCTTCAATATGGGCGCCGACATCCATTGTGAGCGACATGAAACAAGCTTCCTCTTGTCGATGTTATTCAAGAAGTGTCCTTGGCTTCAACATTGTCAACAACATTATTTCTTTTGATTTTGACATAATATCTTGTGCTTGTTTTTCTTGGAAATTATGAGGATAATATTTAGCCCCGCTCCTCCCTCGATATAAGAGAAGCTTTTTACTCTTTACTGTAACAATTTAGATTTTCGACTTCCGAAAATTGACATTAATACGTCCACTGCATCAACTGCCAAGCAATCGAAGGCCGGAAAACCGAATTGTTAAGGTTAAATAAGAAGAGGTAGAAGAAGAAACAAAAAAAGAAGAAGCAACAGAACAATATCGGAATTTCACAATCGCAGCGGAACAACATATAATAGATAAATGAATATCTTTAAAACAAAAAACTATATCAGTTATTACATTACATCATTAGAGTCAATACACAACACAATAATGGACAGTTATATAATCCTGTCCTCACAACTGAATACACAGCGGAAAAGATAATATCATATACAAGTGATACGTCTCGCCATCTAGCTCGCCTCTTGAGCTCCACAGCACCTCCTGAATTCCAGAATATCCTGATAACCTGACTCTAGGCTGCCCGTGTGGAAAATGATGGGCACCCAGAGTTTAGGAAAGGAACAATAAACTCCAGGTCAGTCATGGGACTAGTGTGAGAACTTAAAACAGTTTATCTTAAAAAAAAATATTTTAAAATAGATCCGCAATGCTTTTAAAAAATGTAACTACCATAAGGCCTCCCGCCACACAAACCATGCAAACGCAGTATTGGAGGAGATTTCTTTTTATGATAGTCAAATATGCTTGATACGTGAATTTCTTTGATATTTTTACTATAAGTGCAAAGTGCAGAAAAACCCTCTCGAAAGTATGATATAAATCTTAGCCAACATACGGCCATTATCGTATGCCTACTATAGCTACCATGTTCATTAGTAGGTTACCGCCACATTCCATGGCATGTTATACAACTAAAACCGTACAGGGCTCGTGTTGTTTCTTTGGATTTCCAATAAATGGTCAGGCCAAGGAACTTCCCATTGCCACATGGGTACGCCTCTGGAAGGACGCCTTAAGAACCTAACCGGATCTCTGCCAACACAAGGCCAGGTTACCTCTGCAAAAATAGGTAACTAATGACACGAGTATGCCATTCCCCGGTTGTAAACAACCTTTATCCGAGGATCCTCAATACCAACAACCATAAAGTAATAAATTTGCAGCAACCACATAGGTCAAGTATCTGGGCTCCATACCATGATACCACCTCTATCCAGAAGGAAATGAACATACCCTAAGTGGCGCTATCCTTTAAAACCTTGCTGCATTCTTTGGTTTCGACCATTCCGAAGGTGTGAGGTCCGACGAAGTCTCGTCCACAAAGCTACGCTTTTCATAAAAGCTATGCTTTGATCAACAAATGATCACTAGCACTTCGTATGCCACATCACCAATTTGAGAATGTATTACTAGTAACCATCAAGTACATAGCCTCTGAGCTCGTACGTCTCAAAGAAGGGTGTTAAGCTAAGAGAATAAATTCTCCGCCACCAACAGAAATGTATTTGATAGAAACCAGCTTTACATCTCAAAGTGTAACATCAGACACATGTCCATAAAAGTCCGTTCCGAGATCGAACGGAACCGAAGGTACTTCCAAAGAAGCCCTTGCAATCCGGATATTCACTAATCACGTTCGAACTTCCCATCACAAAGGTTGACAAAATCTCTATATCGGAGATCACCCGATGCAGAGACATTCGACGGTAATCCTTCCGTTTTCGAAAATATCCGGTCTTCAACACCGGCCTTCAAATGCTATCCATTACGACGTATCACTATTCGGAATGGGACTTATGACCCAAAGGTCCTCTCCCGGCTAAACCGAATAACGAGCGCTTATTTTAAAATAAGTGTAGTATCCAAATTCAAGCAAATCACAACAAATACCCATTTAATGGTAAATATTGATAGTCGGTTATTTAACTATCAATAGATTTGCACAACGTCACCAGATTCCAAATAATTTCCCAAAATATTTATTTTCCAAAAATGTCGTTACAAGATATATTTTCCACACTTCAACCATTGGGAAACAAATTTCAAATCACTTTTCACCTTTACAACTTTTGAAAACAAATTTCAAATCATTTTCCTTACGCGGAAACACTTCCAAATATTTATTAATTTTCACTGGAAATCTACCGAGTTCAAATACTTTAAAATAATTTATAACACCTATCCAAAATATATTAGGAAAACACTTTGAAATAAAACTATTTTTCATTAAACACTTTACTTAATATATTAGTTATAAAAATATCATACCAATATTACATATAACTTGAGTCCAAACTAATTTTCAAAATAAAAATTAGTAGATAGAGTATAACTATTTAAATAACTGTTTCTAAAACAATTATTGATTAAATCTTAGAAATAATCATTTCTATATCAACTTAATAAATCTTTACTTAAAGGATTTAAAACAATTTAAGAAGTTAATTTCTCCAAAGTATCGTTTTAAAACCAATTCTAGATATATATATATATATATATATATATATATTTCAAAGCTATTCAGAAGTTTTATCCGGCTTTCCAGGGAGAATACACTTACATATTTACTTTAAATTTACGTTTCAAATCCGTAAATTTATTTCCACACTTCAAAAACAAATCAATGTTTATTTTTAAATAATTTTCCTTTCCTTCATAAATTCCATGGTGAATCTAAATTTCCAAATATCCACTAATATACGATTTTCAATTCGATTTCAAATATTCACTTTCAACACCAATTCAATTTTTCAATTGATTTCAAAAACAACCAAATCAAATTCCATATTGATTTTCCAAGAAACTAAACACCAAGTGAATTTCATTCAGATCTCAAATTGAAATCAATTTCTACTAAACCCCAAATCAATTTTCAAATTGATTCCAAATTCTTTTCAAAACACCAAATAAATTTTCAAATGGATTTTCAAAAGATTTAAATTCAATCACCAAAAATCAACTCCCAAATGGATTTCAAATTTTATTTCCTTTTAAGAAAAATTCCTTTTGAAGAAAACAAATTCTTTTATTTTTCAAACTCTTTAAAATCCGTATTTTGAATAAATTCTTCAACCTTTGAATAATATTACCCGAAATCCATTTATTAAAGTTTTTCCCATATTTTGAAATTTTATTCAATAAGATTAAAAATAAAACTTTATTATTTTAGAATTCCTTCTTTTAAATTTATCCAATTCTCGAAAATAAACTTCAATATAAACTTTCAAACTGAATTTTCAAAAATCAAATTTTTATTTATTTCCGGCATCCAACGATACCAAAATTTTATTCGGCTATATTTTAGCCTTCAACGATTTCAATCACAAAGATAATCACACAGAGATTATAAATAATCAACACACAACATTAAAACAATTAAATAATTTGAGGAATCCAGTTAGATCCCTCCAACCTATTTTCCTGCATCCACAGATGTTACCACAATATCAATCCCGTTTCATGACGGGATCGCGGTAGATGGGTTTATATAAAATATCATCCGCTATTATGCGGCGCAATAAGGTCTCATCCGCTATATAATGCAGGAAATTAACTCCAAGTACATATATAATACCAATTCCACTTCAAGGTGGAATATCGCGGTATATGTGTTTAATAAAATAACCTCCGCTTAATATGCGGCGTATAGGGTCTATTTCAATACAACAAATAGCAACCATCATTCAATCACACAATCAAGGAATTTTAAATTTAACTATTTAAAATTCAAAATCGAAACAAATTCGATTGAGTGAGAAGTTCTCACCTTGCTTCCAATAACAGTTGTAGTGTTTTATTCCGAATAAAATTAAACAAGCTTTTAATTTTACCCAAAATTCACACTAGCTTCAATCAGCTCCAAACAAGCTCCATCGCGTAGTATTCGCGAATACGAACCCAACGCAACTCGTTTCGTGCGAAACAGACTTCGTACGAAAAAGTTACGCAGTTTTAAACATCATACGAATTATATAAATCAATTTACTATTTTTGTTTTTATTTTCTTAACCTAGAATTCATCTCAGCCGTCGATTTTTCAAACTCCACATCAGGCCGTTGCCTGCCTTTCTTCCATCTCCAGGTTAATATGCATACGTGCACCCATTAAAGCCGCCACAAACCCTAATTGTCGCGCCAACTACGAACGCCGAGGACACGATCAACGTCTACCGCCATGAAGCACAACGCAAACGACACCACCACCGTGAATAGCTCGAAGCTCGGTCGCCTATTTCGCTTGGAAAACGTGCGCGACCGGTAGGAGGACGCGACCAAATTTCTCCTTCGATTGACGACGATTCGAGATTCCCACCGTTGGATGGGAAGATCCCGCGATGCTTTTCAACTTCGTAATTGGAAGTTTTCTCTAATTATTCACGGATTGGAAGCAAATTGAGGAAGAACGAAACGAGATTCTGGCCGTGGAAACAAAAATGGCGGCTAGGGTTAGCTCCTAGGGTTTTGAGTGCAAATGGAAATAATAAAGGTCCTTTTATAAAAAATTCTAAAACGCTATTCACCCAAAAAATTTCCGAACGCGACACGAAGCGTGCCGCCTGACGTTCATAATGTTTTACCAACGCAATGGAATATATATCGGGAGCAAATTCGATCATATTCGAAAGATAGGTTTTCAAATCGACTATTTAAATTTAAAATTCACTTAAACCGATTTCAGTGTGTTTTAGCTTACCCCAGACAAACCGTAAATCCGATTGACACGAAATTTGAAATCTTACAATAATTTAACGTTACGGATCCAATGAAACTAGTTTCATCGAAATCCAGGACTGTTTGAAAAATAGCTATTTTTAATTCAATTGTAAAAGTTCTATAACATCATTCTAACTTCAATATGATTTAATACAACTTTACAAATCAATTTTAATTGCATTAAACCCAATTTCCTATCATTTCTTTAGTTTCAAATATTAATTATCGATTTAATTATCCATTTAAATCTAGATATTCGAAATAAAATTTATTCGACTTACGAATTTTACTTGTTAATTTTTAAAATCAATTAAATATACGAATTTCTAATGACAGAAATTCTGGGTCGTTACAAACTTCCCCTCTTAAAAGAATTTCGTCCTCGAAATTGCCAAGTAAGAAAAAGTTACAGAATCCATTAACTTTTTTTTCAAAACATTTCAGATTCATTTTAATTTCTTAACTTTTTCAAAATCCGATGGTTACACTTTTCTAGTTCAATTCCTACATTTTCATTTCAATTTAGAAATTGACTTTTCGTTAACAAAAATTTTTCAAAAATTTTCAAAATTTTTCTAACTACCGAAATTTACGAAAAGTTTTGGCAGAGTCTCCCTTGTGCAGAGGAGCTTTTGCAATATCATAATAGATATAAATATATATACATCGACCCACACGGTCGGAAAATAGAAAAACAGTTCATATTTCTTATTTTTATTGCGTAGGCGTACCTTTTTAGCATTTTTAAGCAAAGCAATTATTTATTAGCATTTCGCGTCACCAAATCCAGCCAACTATAGGCCCGGTACCTGTACTTACTCAATTTAAACATGTAAGTGACATATATAGGAAATTCATTTACATTTCACTAATTTTCAATAGAAAACTCATAGTTTTCATAAGCAATGCAATCAAAATAATTCCCATGAGCAACTTATAAGGTTTCGATACAAATTTTAATTGCTTACAACCAATTCACATTAGTTCACTTTCAATTCGAATTCAATTACATAGCTTTCCATTTATCAATTCAATTTCATTAACACTTAATGAATTATATATAATCAACTAACAATCATATAACAACCAATGTATATTCAATACAACCAAATTTATTAAATTTACGTTCGACAATTCATATTCGTTTTGTCTAACTTCAATTTGGTTTAACACTATTTATTTCCAATTGGTTTAATATCTAACTGACTTTTCTTTCAATTATTCAATTTTTCAACTTCATTAGCTTCTAATGAATTAACACTTACATTCATTATTCTATAACAATTCTTTTACAGTCAATTGATTAATATTCAATTCATTAGTTCAATTCAATTGCTAATTCATTTAACCACAAAAGTTGAATTTCATTACATAACTCAAGTTCATATTCATCACTTCACTTTACTAATTTACTTCGATACCAAAATCAACTTCATTCAACATTACTTAAGTTATATTCCATTTCAAACATCATTTGTTTAACTTAACTTAAATTTCCAAATCCATTAACTTATCCAATCTAGTTCAAATCTGATTTAATTTATTTAACTTCCTTTAGTTAAATTTCACACCATATATTTACTATGCTAACCCAAATCCTTTAACTTTACCAAAGCTAAATTCATTATCTCATATTATAAGTTCAAAACTCGTTTCACGTATATTCAACAATTACAACTTGGATTATAATTTCAAATTTGTTTATCACAACCAAACTTCAATTTTCAATTTACTATGGTAGCAAATCCATCACACGGAAACTTGAAAATGATACTGATGATGCTGCAGTCATCACCCTTATTATTTCCCAGCAACAGTAGCGAATCCAGTGCTTTAAATTCTTTCAAAAAAATTTCCTTTTACTTATAACTCACATTCATAAGTCTTTTTCTTATAGAATTTCACTATTCCACTTCACTTACATAAGATTATTCCAAATTGATTTATCTTACTTAATGATATAACATATTTAACTTTGAAAAACAACTTTCAAAATAAATGGGTTTCAAGAATTTCAAATTCATAGTCCAAATTCATTTTTATTTACAATTCATATTACTAAATATATTCATATAGATTCACTTCTTATATATATAAGATTATTTCACAATTGTAAATCATATTAATTATAATTCCATACTTTGTAATTCATTTCCTTATACAATTATTCTTTTAATTAACTTATATATATTCTTACATTTTCAACAACCAAACAATCAACTTATATACACTTTAATAATTTCTGAAAAATTATTTCCTTTATATATAAAATAATATCAAGGTAATATTATTTCATTTTCCCAATTTAAAATGATACTATGTCCGTTTATCTTGTTTAAGAGTTTAGAAACCCCTAAAAATACAGTTAGCTAGACTGCACCGACCGGAATCTATAAACAATCAACCGATAAGTCAACACAATACAAAAAAAATTCATATTCACTAACAAATATGCACTCGTATCTATGATTACACTCACACTCATTCTAGAGTACTACTGACTCTATCTCTAATGAGTAATTCCCAACAGAGCCAAGGTTGTCGCTTAACCAAATGCTCTGATAACACATGTAACGATTTAGATTTTCGACTTTCGAAAATCGTCATTAATATGTCCACTGTATCAACTACCAAGCAATCGAAGGCCGAAAAACTGAATTGTTAAGGTTAAAGAAGAAGAGGTAGAAGAAGAAAGAAAGAAGAAGCAACAGAACAATATCATAATCTCGCAATGGCAGCGGAACAACATTTAACAGATAAATGAATATCTTTAAAACAAAGAACTATATCAGTTATTACATTACATCATCAGAGTCAATATACAACACAACACAATAATGGACAGTTCTATAAACCTGTCCTCACAACTGAATACACAGCGGAAAAGATAATATCATATGCAAGTGATATGTCTCGCCATCCAGCTCACATCTTGAGCTCCACAGCACCTCCTGAATTCCAGAATATCCTGATAACCTGACTCTAGGCTGCCCGTGTGGAAAATGATGGGCACTCAGAGTTTAGGAAGGGAACAGTAAACTCCAAGTCAGTTATGGGACAGTGTGAGAGCTTAAAACAGTTTATCTTAAAAAAAAAGAAATATTTTCAAATAGATCAGCAATGCTTTTAGAAAATGTGACTACCACAAGGCCTCCCGCCATACACACAATGCAAACGCAGAATTGGAGGAGATTTCTCCTTATGATAGTTAAATATGCTTGTACATGAATTTCTTTGATATTTTTACTATAAGTGCAAAGTGCAGAAAAACCCTTTCGAAAGTATGATATAAATCTTAGCCAACATACGACCATTATCGTATGCCTACTATAGCAACCATGTTCAATGGCAGTTTACCGCCACATTCCATGGCCAGTTATACAACTAAAACCGTACAGGACTCATATTGTTTCTTTGGATTTCCAACAAATGGTCAGGGCAAGGAACTTCCCATTCCCATATGGGTATGCCTCGGGAAGGACGCCCCGAGAACCTAACGGATCTCTGCCAACACAAGGCCGGTTTACCTCTGCAAAAATAGGTAACTACTGACACGAGTATGCCATTCCCCGACTGTAAACAACCTTTATCTGAGGATCCTCAATACCAACAACCACAAAGTAATAAATTTGCAGCAACCACATAGGTCAATTATCTCAGTTCCATACCATGATACCACCTCTATCCAGAAGGAAATGAACATACCCTAAGGGGGGCTACCCCCTAAAAACTTGATGCATTCTTCCTGTTTCGAACATTCCAGGGTGTGAGGTCTGACGAAGTCTCGTCCACAAAGCTGCGCTTTTCATAAAAGCTATGCTTTGATCAACAAATGATCAGTAGCACTTCGTATGCCACATCACCAATTTGGGAATATATTACTAGTAACCATCAACTATATAACCTCTGAGCTCGTACGTCTCAGAGAAGGGTGTTAAGCTAAGAGAATAAATTCTCCGCTGCCAACAGAAATGTATTTAATAGAAACCAACTTTACATCTCAAAGTGTAACATCAGACACACGTCCATACAAGTCCGTTCCAGGATCGAACGGAACTGAAGGCACTTCCAAAGAAGCCCTTGCAATCCGGATATTCACTAATCACCTCCGGACATCCCATCACAAAGGGTGATAAAATCTCTATATCGGAGATCAGCCGATGTAGAGACATTCGATGGTAATCCTTCTGTTTCCGAAAATATTCGGTCTTCAACACCGGTCTTCAAATGCTATCCATTACGATGTATCACTATTCAGAATGGGATTTATCACCCAAAGGTCCTCTCCCGGCTAAACCGAATAACGAGTGCTTATTTTAAAATATGTGTAGCATTCAAATTCAAGCAAATCACAACAAATACCCATTTAAAGGTAAATATTGATAGTCGGTTATTTAACTATCTATAAATATGCACAACATCAACAGATTCCAAATAATTTCCCAAATTATTTATTTTCCAAAAATATCTTTACAAGTTATATTTTTCCACACTTCAACCATTTGAAAACAAATTTCAAATCACTTTTCACCTTTACTACTTTTGAAAACAAATTTCAAACCATTTTCCTTACGCGGAAACACTTCCAAATATTTGTTCATTTTCACTGTAAATCTGCCGAGTTCAAGTACTTTAAAATAATTTATAACACCTATCCAAAATATATTGGGAAAACACTTTGAAATAAAACTATTTTTCATTAAACACTTTACTTAATATATTAGTTATAAAAATATCATACCAATATTACATATAACTTAAGTCCAAACTAATTTTCAAAATAAAAATTAGTAGATAGAGTATAACTATTTAAATAACTATTTTTTAAAACAATTATTGATTAAATCTTAGAAATAATCATTTCTATATCAACTTAATAAATCTTTACTTAAAGGATTTAAAACAATTTGAGTAGTTAATTTCTCCAAAGTATCCTTTTCAAAACCAATTCTAGAATTTTTTATATATACATACATACATATATATATATATATATTTCAAAGCTATTCGGAAATTTTATTCGGCTTTCCAGGGAGAATACACTTTCATTTCAAAATGGTTCATTTAAACCAATTAAATAAATCCTTACCGATTTACTTTAAATTTACGTTCCAAATCCGTAAATTTATTTCCACACTTCAAAAATAAATCAATGTTTATTTTTAAACAATTTCTCTTTCCTTTATAAATTCCATGGTGAATCTAGATTTCCAAATATCCACTAATATATGATTTCCAATTCGATTTCAAATATTCACTTTCAACACCAATTCAATTTTTCAATTGATTTTAAAAACAACCAAATCAAATTCCATATTGATTTTCCAAGAATTAAACACCAAGTAAATTTCATTCAAATCTAAAATTGAAATCAATTTCTACTAAACCCCAAATCAATTTTCAAATTGGTTCCAAATTCTTTTCAAAACACCAAATAAATTTCCAAATGGATTTTCAAAAGATTTAAATTCAATCACCAAAAATCAATTCCCAAATGGATTTCAAATTTTATTTCCTTTTAAAAAAAAATCCTTTTAAAGAAAACAAATTCTTTTATTTTTCAAACTCTTTAAAATCCATATTTTGAATAAATTCTTCAACCTTTGAATAATATTACCCGAAATCCATTATTAAAGTTTTCCCATATTTTGAAAATTTGTTCAATAAATTAAAAATAAAACTTTATTATTTTAGAATTCCTTCTTTTAAATTTATCCAATTCTCAAAAATAAATTTTAATATTAACTTTCAACCTGAATTTTCAAAAATCAAATTTTTATTTATTTCCGGTATCCAACGATACCAAAATTTTATTCGGCTAAATTGTAGCCTTCAACGATTTCAATCACAAAGATAATCACACAGAGATTATAAATAATCAACACACAACATTGAAACAAATTCAATTATTTGAGGAATCCAGTTGGATCCCTCGAACCTGTTTCCCTGCATCCACAGATGTTAGCAAAATACCAATCCCGTTTCAAGACGGGATATCGTGGTACATGGGTTTATATAAAATATCATCCGCTATTATGTTGCGTAATAGGGTCTCATCCGCTACATAATGCGGGAAATCAACTCCAAGTAATATATAATACCAATTCCACTTCAAGGTGGAATATCGCGGTATATGTGTTTAATAAAATAACCTCCGCTTAATATGCGGCGTATAGGGTCTATTTCAATACAACAAATAACAACCATCATTCAAACACACAATCAAGCAATTTTAGATTTAACTATTTAAAACTTAAATCAAAACAAATTCGATTGAGTGAGAAGTTCTCACCTTGCTTCCAATAACAGTTGTAGTGTTTTATTTCGAATAAAATTAAACGGGATTTTAATTTTACCCAAAATTTACACTAGCTCCAATCAGCTCCAAACCAGCTCCATCGCGTAGTATTCGCCAATACAAACCCAACGCAACTCGTTTCGTGCGAAACGAACCTCGTATGAAAAAGTTACACAGTTTTAAACATCATACGAATTATTTAAATCAATTTACTATTTTTATTTTTATTTTCTTAACCTAGAATTCATCTCAGATGTCGATTTTACAAACTCCACGTCAGGCCGTTGCCTGCCTTTCTTCCATCTCCAAGTTAATATGCGTACGTGAACCCATTATAGCCGCCACAAACCCTAATTGTCGCGCCAACTACGAACGCCGAGGACACGATCAACGTCCACCGCCACGAAGCATAACGCGAACGACACCACCACCTTGAATAGCTCGGTCGTCTATTTCGCTTCGAAAATGTGCACGGCCGGTAGGAGGACGCAGCCAAATCTCTCCTTCGGCTGACAACGATTCGAGATTCCCATCGTTGGATGGGAAGATCCCGCGATGCTTTTCAACTTCGTAGTTGGAAGTTTTCTCTAATTATTCACGGATTGGAAGCAAAATGAGGAATAACGAAACGAGATTCTGGCCGTGGAAACAAAAATGGCGGCTAGGGTTAGCTTCTAGGGTTTTGAGTGCAAATGGAAATAATAAAGGTCCCTTTAAAGAAAATTCTGAAACACTATTCACCCGAAATTTTTCCGAACTCGAAGCGAAGCGTGCCGCCTGGCGTTTATAATGTTTTACCCCTATTCCGAACGCAATGGAATATATATCAGGAGCAAATTCGATCATATTTGAAAGATAGGTTTTCAAATCGAATATTTAAATTTAAAATTCACTTAAACCGATTTCAGTGCGTTTTAGCTTGCCCCGGACAAACCGTAAATCCGATTGACACAAAATTTGAAGTCTTACAATAATTTAACGTTATGGATCCAATGAAACTAGTTTCGTCGAAATCCGAGACTGTTTGAAAAATAGCTATTTTTACACGTCAATTAGATATTAAAATATTCAATTTCCATAAATTAACTTTTAATTCAATTGTAAAAGTTTATAACATCATTCTAACTCCAATATGATTTAATACAACTTTACAAATCAATTTTAATCACATTAAACCCAATTTCCAATTATTTCTTTAATTTCAAATATTAAATTATCGATTTAATTATCCAATTAAATCTAGATATTCGAAATAAATTTATTCGACTTACAAATTTTACTTATTAATATTTAAAATCAACTAAATATACGAATTTCAAATGACAGAAATTCTGGGTCGCTACATTTACAGTAAACTAGAATTCCTTTGATTGCCCAATCTTTAGCGAGATTTCCTTTCTAGTCCCATTTTGTTGTAAAACATAAAGTAAATGATATCCCTCGTCATTACCTTTAATCTTAATTTCAGTTTCAATAAAACCTTATTGTACTTAATTGAGTTAGAAATAGGTACCTCTTGTCTACATTATTTGCATGAATTGAGATTATAATTTTGCTGTAAGAGATAAGTCAATAAATATCAACAAGTTTTCAAATGAAAGCTCAAAAGATTGTTGAAAATATCATTGAAGGGAGTATTAGGAACCCTCTTCGGCAGTAATTGGAGTCCAAAGATCCATCCGATAATTATAAAATATTGGCATTCTTTGTAAAAGAAGACTAGAAAAACCCACCTGGAAAATAACAATAAAAGGCCAGAAATTCAAAATAGAAGACCAAGAATCCAAATAGATGACCAGAAATCCTTGTCCGATGATAATAATAAAAGACCAGAAATCCTTATCTGACGACAGTAATAGAAGACCAAAAATCCTTATTCGACAATAATAATAGAAGACCAAAAATCTTGATCTGGCGACAGTAATAGAAGTCTAGAAACCCAAATCTGGTGATAAGAATAAAAGACCAAAAATCCATATCTAACAACAATAATAGAAGTTTTAAATCCATGTCTGGCAATAATAATAGAAGATCACGAATCCCAATCCGACGACAGTAATAGAAGTCCAGAAATCCATATCTAGCAATAATACTAGAAGACCGGAAATCTAATTCCGCGACAATAATATAAGCCCAAAAATCCATGTTAGGAAATAATAATAGAAGATTGAAAATCCCAATCCCGCGATAATAATAGAAGTCCAGAAATCCATATCTGGCAATAATAATAAAAGAATGAAAATCCATATCTGGAAATAATAATAAAAGGCTAGAAATCTAAATCTTGCAATAATTATAGAAGTATAGAAATCTATATCTGGTAATAATTATCTCTTGGCACGTTGCTTTGGGCTTTGGATGTCTTTTCTTTTGCTTTATGCCACTCTTTGGGCTTTGGATGTTTGAGCATTTTACTTTAAACCACTCTTTGGGATTTGGACATTTGAGTCCTTCGCTTGCCCCAGTCTTTGGGCTTTTGACGTTTGAGTCCTTCAGTTTTCACCATCTTAGGTGATGTTCTTAACTTGGATTGTTCCCCTTTATCATCTTAGGTGATGATTTAGGCCGGTGTCCATTGCATCTAGTTAGCTATCTTAAGTAGAATTGAAGACTTACCTGACCTCTCTCTAGGAGGCTCTTTAGTGAGGCCTTGATGATGACACTAAAGGATGGTTCAGTGCTTAGGCCATGCCATCTTCGATGGATCCAAAGACTTACTCCATCCTCATTTTAGGAGGATCTACAGCCATGCCATGCAGACAGGGGCTGAAGGCTTGCAAATGCTTTGGTCAGGCCTTTTTAGATGGGATCAAAGGCTTGCTCTATCCTCTCTCTAGAAGATGCTTTGACCAGGCCATCTTGACGAAGATAGAGGCTTTAGCCCGTTACTACCATCTTAGGTAGTGGTTTAGGCTTTCCTTTTATTTAGGAGAGTCCTACTCCCGACCCATGTAGATACACTTATTCAGACTTCTTTATTTGCCCACACTTGGAAAATATGGTCGTAAATGTTCGACGTTCCATCCTCTGGGTCCGACATTGCCATTTGGTCGGCATAGTTTGTAGGCCCCAAGTGATATTACCTTATGTATTATTTTCCACAACTCTTCGAAGTACCGAATCTCCTCTCTAAAATGATCTTCCTTTTATTTTGGAACTATAATACTTAGACATTTTTCATTTATATTCAGCCATCCATACAGCCGCTTCATTCCTCAGTTCACTGATTAGATCTAAGGATTCTCACTTTAATTATTGATTTAGGGTCAAATGCATATCCAATTCTTTGATGAGATGGCACTTCAACTGGAAACATGGATTCAGATCCATATGTTAGAGGTATGCCCTGTTGCAGTTTTGGTAGAGGTTCTATATGCCCATAAAACTGAAGGAAGTTCTTCTACACAATTTCCTTTTGTCTTGTCCAGTCGCTTTTTTTAAGATAGTCTTCACAGTTTTATTGGCTATTTTGATAGCTCCATTTGCTTTGAGATGAGCTATAGATGAAAATCTTTTAATGATCCCATTCTTATTAAAGAATGAATCAAGTGAATTCCTCACTTTCAAATTGTGTTTTATTATCGGATATTATCTTATATGAAATTTTGAATCTTTTAATGATATTCTTCAATATGAATTTAAGGACTTTTTCTAATGTAATATTTGGGGTTGGCTCAGCTTCTACCTACTTCTCCCTTCACTTAAGCTTTCCTTTCAGTGTGAAACATTTCATCCATACGGATGATCTTATCAGCTTGAAAGTGGAACTCTTGTAAATCCTTACATTCATGTATGTAGAGTTCTTTCCAAAATGGGGTTGTTCAGTTAACCCAGAATGCACTGCCATTAGCTTGTCTCTATCAGTCATATTCTTTTCTTTTAGGGCTTCTGCATTGAACCT
This sequence comes from Allium cepa, assembly GCA_030765085.1. Classification (NCBI taxonomy): domain Eukaryota; kingdom Viridiplantae; phylum Streptophyta; class Magnoliopsida; order Asparagales; family Amaryllidaceae; genus Allium; species Allium cepa. Next base: position 949,482,883 of record CM060941.1, on the reverse strand, counting down.
TTTAAGATAGTCGCCTAACAACTCTCCCAACCTTTGTTTTATATTAGCTACCATAGTGTGTAGTCAACAGCAGGATCCTTGCAGATACAAAATTATGCTGAGAACTCATAAGCAAACTACTTCATAGAATATATGGTCCTTTCTTAGTATTGTCGTTACCATTTGGTTGTTTTTCTTTGAAATGTGGTAGGGAAAGCCTGCAGCGAATGACTCCAGATGCGTTATGCAGATCTATTTGACATTCAAAAGCAAATAAATGATCATATGGATTAGTTTTTCTGTTATATCTAATAGATGTGATTTTAATGTGAGACGGAATCTTGCGGTCATGACCTTATTTGTAAAAGGAACCTTTTGATGGTTATCATTGACTCAGTTGTCTAGATTTCTCTTTCCTTTATTATTGAGCATATCCTTTGCTATTTTTTCTGCCTGATCCTTCAAGTAAGACTCATCATTTTGGTAGTTACTTCTTTCATATTTATATCCCTCAGAAGTTGAGCTTCCATATTGTTCTTTAAGTTTCTCTTCCACTCATCTTGGTAGTTAACATTAGCTTGTTGATTGTCTCTCCTCTTTTCTAGAGTTAGGGTAAGTTTGTCTTTGCTTTTATTTCTGAGCAAAGAAGCATTCAAGTTTCTCCTTAGAGATTCTACTTCATCTCCCTCCATAGGCTTGGTTGTTTCGGAAGATTTCTAACCAAGAACTGCTTCTAAAAGTCCTTTCATCACTAGCAATTGTTATTCTAGACCTTTAATCTTGGCCTCAATACTGATTGGTTGTGTCGGTGTTGATTGCCGTCATGATTCTACATTTCCCAAGTTAAAATTGGGAACCGAATTCTCTTTTAAGGTTGTTATCTGGATGACCTCTTCATTTAGAGCATTAGCCATCTTGATCTCATTTTCTTGAAATTATTCATCAACTCAAGGAAAATCAAATAGGATCAAAGGTTCGAGCCCTCCTTTTAGCACCAAAAAATGTTAGACCAAAAAAATGTGTACATTCTTAATGCTAACTATGATGAATTAATCCATGACTCGTACATATATGAAAACATGATTAAGCATGACTCAGTCAATATCGACTTAGTTGTGTTCTCAAGAACCAATTCACCACTTGAGACTTCGTATATGATTGAACCATTAAAGAATTGATTCATGAAGATAAAGGCCATTTTGGGGTTAAGCATAATAAGTCCATAGGGCTTTGTGAAACATGATACTCGTGACCATTTAAGACAATCTCAGGTTGACACCTTTGAGATTATACTTGGTCTTAAGTGTTCAAAAAGGTCTTATGCTATGTTACGTGTTCATAAGAATTAGGAAAATAAGTAACGAATTTTGAACATTAGCTCATTAGGCACGGTAATGGCTGTATAATTCATTCTTATGTTCGAAGTCTAATATTCGTATATTTGTGCAATTCGTGTTTTCCATAGTTTAAAACCACGACAAAGTGAATCATGTCGAGTTTTGATCTCAATGAATACAAATATATGCAAATCCTGCTCAACAGTATTCAAAAACGCATAGTCGAAAGAAATAAGTATATCAAAGTCTAAGTCCTTGTTTTTATTGATTATGCATGATTATAATTGAAAAGAGTTAGTTGCCAATTCATTTTAGGGTTTTCAATAATTTGATTTTGAGAATGGAGAGGGAAAAAGTTCTTCAAAATAGCACCCATAGGGTCATATTTATATAGGCGGAACAACACCACTCTGCCCCTCATGACTTCATCACGCTCGAGTTCGACGGTATCAACTTAAGATTAGCTTTGTTGCTGAAAAGGTGGTATTGTCATGCTTCCAGTGTCTTCAACGTGCTTCAACGTGAACTCTAGTGGTGGAATTGGCAATGACTTCGACGACTTCAAAGTTGCTATGTGCTAGGTCTCCACTTTGCTCTTTTTGCGGATGCATGCGGCAACAACAATCTATGGCATTAGCAGTTTTTACCATGAGGTTCGAAGCCCTTTAAAGGTAGATGATGATATGAATGTGAGTATGAAGCAATGATAATGACAAGGCGGTATTGATGACTTCGTGGATACTAACGGTGTCCACAATCAACACCGCTTCGCATAGACATGTGGCATCCTCCAAATGCTGATAAAACATGTTGACAAATTGGGGTGTTGATCATTGATGAAGAGGGTATAATTGATGAAGGGAGAATTCATTCTATATTTCTTTGGCATCAATGATCCTTGATGTCATCGTAAAGTGATACTTCCGAAGTGTTATGAAGTGTGGTGCGACATCTGTAGTCTTCGACACTGATTCGAAGCGATGTTTGACTTTGATTTCAACATGGATAAGATGTAGAGTGACCTGACCACGCAACATATCTTTAATATGACGCTGACATCCATTATGAGGGACTTGAAACAAGCTTCCTCATGTCGATGTTATTCACGAAGTGCTCTTGGCTACGACTTTGTCAACAACATTATTACTCTTCAATTTTGACATAATCTCTTGTGCTTATCCTCTTTTGCAAAATTATGTGGATAATGTATAACCTTTGTAAAAAAAAAATTATATTATAAAATCAACTTTCAAATTGAAAATACATATTCAATTTTCAAAATGATTTTGAAAATTAACCCAAGTCCATAAACAATTTATGCCTTTATTTTAGGAACAACCTTTGGGCTTACATCATCCATCAGACCATACCAGTACTTAGGTAGGGAAGAGCAATTGATAACCCAAACCCAACCTTTGATACTACTTTTTTTGACACCCTACTAAATGGTTTGGCTATAATAAGTTAGCCCCGGTATTACTATTTAAGAGTGCATAGACCATTGGGTTTTGATAGCATTAAAAGAACCAAGCCAATCGAAATCGAGTGAAATAAGAAGATTTAAAAAAATTCCTATTTTGAATCCATTAAGCCCATAAAGTTTAGTGGGTTTATTAGATCAAATCTAATATAGAATAAAATAAAATCTTATTTTATTTTTTGTTTAAAAAGGAGTTTTAATTTAATTTGAATTAAATGTATATTATAATAATCATACTAAATATACATACATACATATATATATATATATAGTGCAAGTGCAATATATAAACATTCTACATGGTCAATGTGTACCTTTATAGGTGTTGAGATTTATAAAGTAGTAGTCACACTCACCCTTTATTTATGCCTTTGTTATTCGTACTTTTATTTTAAAACATATAAAATAATATGTATATATATAGTTTACTTATGCCTGCACATAATATATTGCGAAATATTTTTAACTAATTGACAATAGTTTACTTATATGCATAGTACAATAATTAAAGAGTTTAAGTAGGCCTTTGAGAAGAGGAAAAGAAGTAGAACTTTTCTCCTTCCTTTATTCAATCGTTCAATGTCGTTTTAACCAACATTTGAATACTAAAAACCTTTATACATATTAACATTAATTACCATAAGTTTTATGTGTTTTGAAATTTAGAATTAACATTTGACATCTAATTTTGACTTGGGAAGCACTCAACATTAGAATTATGATTTTAGAAGTCCTTTGAAAACTTTTCATTGAAATAATATATATATACACACATAATTAATAATAAACTAAATTTTAAATTCAAAATAACACACACACACATACGTATATGTAAAACTTATAACTGTATGTTTTGAAATTTATTATTAATAATTTGAAAACTAGATTTGATTTAGGAAGAATCACCAATTAGATTGACAGTCTTACACAAAAGTCCTCTTATAAATTTTGAGTTGAAATAATATATATAAACATATGTAAATAACAGCCAGATGAATTTTATATATTGAAAATAACATACATACATACATGAAACTTATATTCAATTTCATAAAATGATTTCAAGTGACTAATATATATAGTTCACTTATATTTGCATATGTAATATGTTACAAAAATTATTTTAACTAGTTAGCATTAATTTTAAATCTGAATTTTTTATATATTAAACATTAATTTCAAACAATAGTAAAAAAAATAGATTGGATAACATAGGCATATACAAATTAGTTGTATAAGTTACGCAATCTAAACTATACAAAATGATATAACATATAATCAAAATAGATTGGATAATTATCTTACGACATAGCCTAAAATTTATACATTGAATGAAAAATAACTCCTAGATTTCCAAGATCCACACTCAATCCTTGCAAGATCTGGTGAACCACTTATCTTTATATTTGGCCATTTGATTTTTGGCCATGGAAGGTGAGAAGGAGAGAAGTGATGTGGCACCCCATCCTGAGACCCGCATTAACAAAGAGTATTACTTGGTAATACTCTCTGCTAATGCAGAGAATAGGCTGTTTAGGAGCGACGATCTATAGCCTTGTCTTAAATATCTATTGAATACGACGACAAATGCCATATTTTTTTCTATCTCAAGTGGATCGACATATCCAATAAATACTTAATACAAAGTCATAGGTGGCTATAGGACCTATTGGAACAAAATACAACAATTCGAATGCAAAACACATCACAGAAAAATAGATCGTCATACACACACACACACACATAGATACATCACAGAGTATACAAAATGATACATGTCAAGTGGTATAGCGACCACAATATACAAGTGAGTCAAAAGTATACACATATTAGAGTAGCAACCAAAAAAGGGCTACACAAAAAGCTATAACAAAAAGAGCTAGCAGAATAGTCCATGCGAAAGCAGAATAGGCTAAGTCCAAATGTACCTAACCTGAAACACCTTGGTCTTACCCGAGTATAAAATACACGGGTCAGTCTAGCTAAATAAATCAGTTACAAGGATAAGAGATAATATGAGCATAAGGATAATGCGGTAATATTCTCAAGCGAGAAGGGACATTTAAAGTGTATGATTACATCAAGTGATAATATGGTATCACTACATAAACATATAATCTCAAAAGAGATAAAATAACCCATAAACGCTAAAAGTAGCGAGCCTCATATCATCAGTATTCGTAAAACATCAAATATGGTTTAGGAGAATACCTAAACCTGCCATCTTGGCAAACCCAAAAGATGCATAAAGAGATCCCATCTCAAACACGCCATAAGGCAAATATATCTCCAAAGAGGAGAATAAAATGTCAAGTAAATGCCAAAAAGAAAATCTCATATAACGCCAGTGTAGGCAATTCAAATATCAAAAATAGAACTTCCAAGAGTTCAAATTCTCTAAAGGTAATTTCCATAAATATATATCAAATCGTTTAAAGGACCAATTTCGAAAAAGGGCGATACACTAGGGAAATAAAAAAAACATCAATAAAACCATCTCAAAGATATAGGATGTGCATGTGGCCGAAGCCTTGCCAAGTAGTATTATCTCAAATAAGGCGCCACGTCTCTTAGAAAAACGCCTCGAAGGAAAAATACATATGTCTCTTAGACAAACATCACCAAGGACAAATACGTCGCAAGGACAAATGACCCGAAGGTCCATTAATGGCAAATACGTCTCTTAGACAAATGTGTCACAAACTCTCGGATAGGAATCTGAACAGTGTTAAAGTATGTCCCATACCACACGTTCGCACTAAATGATTAACTAAACGCTAGTAAATTTCACACTCAAATCAGTAAAAAGTTTACCCTATCTCATCGGTAAACTCGACCCGAAGGTACAAGTTGAGAATTAACCGATAAGATAAACGCACGTGTCTACCATGTATTTTACCAACCATTTAATTCTCCTTCTCATTCGTTCGAATAATGAAAAATGTGTATATATACAAAATAATTTACTTGAGAAAACAAGTTTTTAAAACTAATTTTTGAAATCAATTTTGAAAAACGTATTTGAAAATTCCATTATTATAGAGAATAAGTTGATTTTATATTTGAAAATACTTTAAAAATATCATATAATAATTATTTGAAATGCTAATTTATTTTAAAAATTATTTCAAAATAGTTTGGAAAAGTCCATGCTCGAAATTCAAAGAAATCATTCAAAACCATCATTCAAATTCAATACAAATTTGAATTTCAAATTCATCAAAACTGGGATAGCCTTTCGATAGGCATTATAGCCCTAAAAAAATAAGAGATATCACAAAAACATGAAGTAAAATTCAAAAGTCAAACGAAAAAAGAACATAAAAATGCATAGGCGAAATAATACCCGCGTCTAAAATCTTCTATATTCAACTTTCGGACATGAAACAGGTGGCCAAACGGCCTCTGATTGAACTAAAAATTGGTGTGTGCATAGTAGAAAACTTTAGATTTCAAACAAAAAGAATCAATGAATTCCGACTGGATATGAAAAGGTTATGGTGTCCCAAACATCGACTCAGGCCATATTTGCAACAGTTCAAAAACAAAAATGTGCCCAGGCCTGAAAACCATCTTGGGTTCAAATTACAGGCCAAAAACAGAGGACCAAACGATCTTATATTGTGCTGAAATTTGGTAAGAACATACTAAAAAACATCATCTTTAAAACAAAAAAGAATCAATGAATTTCGATTGGAAATGAAAAAGTTACACTATCTCAAACATGGATTCAGACAATGTTTGCAACAGTTCAAAAAAACCAAAAAATGTACAGGCCTGAAAACTATCTTGGGTTCAACTTACAGGCATGAAACAGTGGGCCAAACGAGGTCATATTGAGCTGAAATTTGGAATGAACATACTATATGACTTCATATTTCAAACAAAAAAGAATAAATGAATTCCGATTAGAAATGAAAGAGTTATGCTATCTCAACAATGGACTCAGGCCATGTTTGTAGCAACTCAGAAAACAATTTCTACAGGCAAAAATCTGCATTTGATTTGATTTTGCAGCAAAGTTTGAACACTCAAATGATAATATTTTTCAGCCAAAATTTGTATAGACAAAGTTCAACATGAAATATATCATCTGAAAGAATTCGGCAACATATCATTGCCGGAATCGAAAATACAAGCCTCCAAAGAAGCACTACAGAATAGTTTTAAACAAAAAGAAAACAAGAAATTTATCTACCGAATCAAATTTATTCACAGTTTTTCCACCTTGAAGCATTTTTTGCTAGATTTCATGAGTTAGTCAACTCAACTTGCTGATTTGATGTGAAAGCTCAGATTTTTGATGAAAGGAGGAAGGTTTGCTAGAGATTATAAGCCTTGGGCACCTGTATAGAACAAATGAATAACATACAAAACAATATACAGTAAAAATTAGGAAACTTCTTACTATAATAATAAGAATTTGGTGATGAGATTCAGTAGTTTGGAGGGAAGTACCTTAGATTTATCACTAGCTTGCAAAAAGATTTGAATTTGGTGAGTTTAATTAAAGATTTGAGCTTGGTTTCGCAATTTGAGAAATTTGTTTACTGTATTTTTCTTTTTAGCTGAACGAAGAAAAAAGAGGTATGCAAATGAACGTACAACTAATTAGTTTCCTCATTTCTTACCTGGTTAAGCACTGATGGGCTTGGATCCATTAGTAGAAAGAAATAAAATGGTCTATTGGTTAAACAATCAACACTTAATTAAAAGTGTATACTTATTTACACTATGTAAATAAACAAATGTCATTTTCTTTCAAGTTTTCACACAACGAAGTATGTAAATTTATATATTTATGAAATAACATATTTTATACTAATAAAAAGACTAATTTTAATTTCTAAAACATTTTTATTATTAAAATCCTTTATTTTAAAAAAATACACAATTTTCACAAATAAATGCACAAAACTTTATTTTTAACTTCTAAAATTCCATAAAAATATTTTTCTTGCTTAAATAAATACAAATAACCATTCTAAACTCAAATTTATAATTAAAACTCATTTTTAAACCAATTTCCACCTTTTTGTTTGATTAAACAACTTTAAATATCACATACTTCTTTTAAAAATTATTAAAAGAAGCAAATGGGCAATAATTAATATAATTATTGCATTTTCTCTAAAATAAAATCATTTCCATTATTTAAATCCCATATTCCATTTATTATCACTCAAAACAAAAAAAAAATCTTAGAATTTCATTTTCTCATTTTAAATTCCAAAACTCGTTGTTTATTCCAAATAAACAATTTAATTTCATCAATTTTAATTTAAATCACAATATTAAATTATAATTATCATTATAATTCAATATTGACAGGTAATCTCCAAACCAGGGTTGTTACAAGTGAAGAAAAAATGAACCTCTATAGGAAATGAATTTATTGATTTGTTTTAAATGAAAAAATAAAACATTTTCCGTTCTTTTAATCAAAATTTCCTTAATCCATTCCCTTAATTTTCTCTCTCTATCTCCATATCTCTCTCTTCACGTGGTTTGGCCAAAAATATTTTCCATCAAATGCCATAAAATCTCTTACAGCTTTAAATGTAGTTATCTTTAATTCATATCAATATGTAAAAATGTAGCTTTTATTTATGCATTCAAATAATTGCAAATGACTCCCGAACATCAAATAAATTAAACAATAATTAATATACCTTAAATTAATCAATTTAATTAATTAATAGAATTTTATAAATGAATTAAGTTGTGTGGTTTTACGGAGAATTCATCATGTAACGACCTAGTTTTGAGCAGTATTAATTAAAGTTTAATGTTATTAATTTATTAAAAGAAAGCTTATATTTTTTAATTAATTACTTAAAATTTTATAAAACTATGAAAAACAAGCAATATAATCTAATCAATATTCTAATTATTTCAAAGTGAACTTCCTAATCAATCAATTTAATAGAAGTATATTGCGCATGTATTTACATTGATTAGAAGATAATATATACACGTGTAGCGACTTAGAATTCCACTGCTTTGATTTGTGGATATTTAATTAATTTTAAATATTCAATAGATGGGTTTTATAATGAAAATAAAAATATTTTAAATGGTAAATAAGGATGGTGAAATAGTTTTAAAATCATTTTTACAAAAATATACAGTTCGATGAAAAACAGAATATGTGACCAGAATTCGTTTTCAGAATTTTTGACTTTTTGTCAGTTAAAAGTTATCGAAAACGTTGTGAACTCTTTAACATAAGTATACACATTTTTAAATAAGTTGATATATGTATATGTGTGTATTATGTATGTGTATGTACTTATACTTAAGTATACATATAAGATAAGATAGGTTTTAATTATATAAAAGCCATGCGTGTATGTATGTATATGCGCGCGAGTGTGAATATATAACAAAGATGCTTCTTCAGAAAAAAAGTGCAGCTACTTGAAAAACAGGTTTTAACATACTGGAACAAGAAGTATTAGGAGGGGGACAAGCTTGGCGAGGTGGCACAAGGTGGTGGAGGGTAAAGGACAAAGGGTGTTTAGGTAAATTATTTTTCTTACTTACAAATAGCCCTTTCCTCCTTCTATTTTCCTCCTCTTATTTTTATCATATCCTCCTCTTCTTTGTTCAATGGAGAAATTACTTTGTTTAAACTGTGTAAAATTTCAATGGCTACAACTTTTATGTGTATCACTTCTTCAAATTTTGATTCTATCTGTATTAACAATGCATTTCTTTCAAACCTATTTTTGGACTTAGATTTTCTAGTCTGAAATACCTCTTCTTATTTTTGACCATATCTCCTTCAAAACCAATATAAATCGAGTGACTATTTTTTTGAAATGATAGAGAAAATAATTTTCAAGAACTTTTCTTTTGATAACTTTTCTAATTTTCTAGAGTAACATGGCCAAGAATCTAGGAGAAGATGACCCATTTTTGAGTTGATTTTCTGTTTTTCCAAGCTTTGCAAGTTCTAAGTATTTCAAGTTTTCAAAAGAGTTTTGAAAAATTTTGGTGAGTAAATTCTTAACTTTTTGGAAAAAAATATTCTTTTATATATATGTTGGTTATATGGTTATATATATAATGTTGTCGGTTGGATTATGGTATTGTTTGGATGATATGCATGCTGCTTATATGTAGTTTGGCACTAGAATTGAAAATAACGATTTAAGATATATATTTGGCTATAAATTTATGACCTTTGATATGATATGGTAATGATGTGATTTGGCATACACAAATATGCTTGAGTTATGGTTGAATGACTTAGAGTTAGGAACTTGAGATGTTAAATGGGCTTGAGATTCATTTTCAAAAATAAAACCGTTTACTAATTTGTTTATGAAATGTCTCCATTTTCGTTTCTAGCATTTGTTTAAGATTTTAGAATCCTTTCTTTTTGCGTTTAAAAGGAGGTAGAGGAGAAAAGATGAAGTTTTGGATGATAACTTAGAATAGTAATCCTAAGTTACTGCATCCATAGTGATAGTCGCTATGGATGCAGTTCGGAAAATTTAAACGATTTTCAAGTTTTAAAGTGATTATTTTAATGATTTTGGAAAACCACTTTCAAACTTAATTAGTAAGTATAAAATTTAATTATTACTTAATTAAGTATGTTTGATAATTAATTAATTTATTAATTAAGGACATTTATTTATTAACTAATTAGTAATTAAGTTAAGTAATTAGTAAGTAATCGGTAATAATTAAGCAAGTTAATGATTAATTAATTAAAAAGTTTTACTTAATGATTAATTAAGTTAAAAAAGTAATTATTTCTATTTAATCAAGTTCAATTATTTTAATTATATTTAATTAGGTTAATTATTTAATTTATTTAAGGGTTAATTATTTACTTAATCATCACTTAATTAAAGTTAAGTATAGATAAATGTTATTTAACTAAAGTTTAATTATTAATTTATATTAAAGTTAATTAAGATTAATTATGATTTACATAATAGTTTACTTGAATTAATTATTTTAGAAAAAGTTTGAACTTTTATATCCTTTATTTTCTAAGAATAAAAGTGGTTAGAGGGAACTCTTTTCAAAGTTGGTTTTGGACCCCAGGACCCAACTATTGATAATATTAAGAAACCATATAACTATGAATGAGTACAATACAGATTGTTTGATTTGTGTGAACATCTATTAGAAGAATAAGTTACCGTTCTGTTATAATGCAATTGTTGAGGACATGTGTTTAGCAAAATAAATTCCTATTCTGCTATAAATTGATTGAATTGTTTTAGACATCTATTAGCAGGACAAATCACTATCCTATTATTATGTTGTTTGGACATGTATAAGCTAGTTGAGCTGTATTGATATGTTATTCCTTGATTTGATAATGGATTTAATTTACATGTATATTGGCCTATGTAATTAATTGACAAGTGACTTGGAATTAAATTGAAATAAATGGTAAATTAATTTCTATTCTTTAATCAATTTGCGTTTATAGTTTATAAATGATTTTCAAGTTATATATTATTTTATAAAGGTATTTATAGATACTAACTTGTTTATAAAAATGGGTTTTACAAAATAAAAAAGTTTATTTAAAGTGATTTAAAAGGATGAGTTGCAAAAGATATTGTGTAAAGGATTTTTCTTATAAAGATTTATCAAAGGAGTTTTGAATATGGAAATGTTTTGTAAATGATTTTAGAGGTTTGTAAAGAGGTTTTGTAAATTGACTTGTAGACTTATAAAAGTATTTTATAAATTGACTTTGGAAATTTATAAGTTATTTGAATTATGAAGCGAGCTTTTAAAAAGGGAATTGATGTAAAGGGAAAGAGGTTTGGTTTTATAGTAAGTAATGTTTGTAAAAAAAATAAGGGAATATAAAAGGAGGAAATTTTCCAAAATTCTGTTAGTATACTTATACCGTTGAGATAAGTATATAAATGTTTTCCAAGTGTAAAAGGGATGTTACGGGTTTTTGAAATAGTGTTGTGTAAAGATATTTTGAACAAGTTTTATAAAGTGATTTTATTAACTAAAGATTAAATTAATAAAGGCTTAGTGGATCCTATATGGAATTAAATACATGTTTGAATGTTTGTTTGATAGTTAAATAACCGACTATCAAAATCTAGACCAAAACGTAACTTTGAAAATATCTCGGAGAAACACAAAAATTCTATGGTAAATTTACCATCGGTGGTGCTATACTATATATATAAATTCAGTACTTTATTCTAGGATAAATGACAAGGAAATCTGTTCTCTAACAGTTAGAAGGTGATCTCTGCTCTTATCTTTTGTCTACTTATTTTTTAAGGAACCGGGGTTGAGTTTACAGGGAACTATCAGAAGTTGTTTCGAAGAGACCGGGATCTGATATGTTATCCAGAAACCCACTTTGATCCAACTCAAGCATTTCAACTTGAACACATCTTGAAGAATATGGAATCAAAGATGAAGTTTTGAAGTGCAGGTGCTATTTACTACTAACCCTGAGGGTGATTCCGAAATGGGTGTGATAAAGGTAGTGCCTTAGGTTTGTTCACCGCCTGAATGACTTATATGGACGAATATTGATATTGCGTCAGTGTTAGCATTCCAAGTGTGAAGTGCTAAATAAAGGTAAAACGTAGCCTCAAGTCTCATCAACTGGTAAATGACAAAAATCGGGCATACAACAGGGCCAAGTGGGTCGCTTCCATCAGGGTATGGTCATTCCAAATCTAGATCGATTACTATGTACTCCGATATGCCCCCAAAGTGGGGTGATTATATTCGATACTACTAGCAAAGTAGTAGGCGAGTCCTGCGTGGCAGGGTTACAAGATGTTCTTGTCAGACCTCGATGCATTTTATCTAAAGATGTACCATTGAAATGTAGTTCTTACCTTGTCATAGCATGGAATCCATTCTCCAATACGTTCCTTTATGGTTTTAGATGTATCCAACTATGTTGAAATGTGAGATGCAATCATTTCGGCTATATTCATATTCTACTTGAACCGTTAGACATTTTTATAATATCACTGAGTTTTTTATAAAAAGTGTTTTGGTTATCGTAAGGTAAAAACCCATCCGTATTTATGTGCGATGTAGTCTTACGAGATACCATTGATTTTAAAAGGATTTTATATAGAATAATTCAATTTTTTGAGTTTACTAACACCAGATCCATGTCTGACCTAGATTTTTATTATTTTTCTAGAACTCTTGGACGCTCAAATATTTATGGGCAGCCAAGTAGTTTACGTTTTCCTACGTATGCATTTTGAAGGAGCTTAGCACAGGAGTCTTCACTGATGGCTAGTTGTTGTCTTATTTCCGATGTATTGCATGTACCTTGTATTAGTTAGGTAGGGACAGGCTATTATAACTGTCCAAGGGTAGAATTGTATTAATATAACTCTGATGTATCATTTTGGAAATAACATTGCAAAATATTATTTCAATTAATATATATTTTTCCGTCACGACGTGAGATTATATGATTATTTAGTTTCTTCTTATCTTTTCTATCTTTCTTTCTTTTCATCCCTAATGACCTGTCTTTCGAATACTTAAATGATTGACACATGAATATCATGGATGTATTAATTGTTGTCTTTAGCTGTAAGAAAGGTAGAACGTTACAACATGGGTGATTATTTAATGCTTATTTAATTATTCAATTTGATTCCAGAATGGTTAGTCTATGTCTCTGATGTTCTCATCTTTGCTATTGTGAGTTTGGATGTGGAGGACGATTCATTGTTTATTAGTTTGTGTAAAATAAATAGGCAAGCTTATGAAGTAAAGTTTTATTCAAAATTTTGTATTTTAATATATTTGAAAGCTATTAATTTATCAAAAATAAATCTATTTTGAATTTAAGTGATTATTCAAAAGTTATAGAAAAATTCTAAAAGATAAGAAGTAATTTCTAATTTATTTTTAAAGTACTTCAAAGCAATATATAAGAAATAAGCTTAAATAAAAATATATATTATATATTTGAATGATGAGATTTGATTCTACTTTTTTGATTTCTTATCTCTTCTATGATAATTATGGATGGTATGAATGATTCACCATTGAAATTAACTTGATTGATAATTTTGATAAAGTGGAAATTAGCCACAATGGCCTCTTTAGCAAGTGCAATTAGTTTCTAGGACACACAACTGAAATAATTACTTTTAAGGACAAAATGCAAAATAATTAGTTTTTAATACCTAAAAACCTCTGAATTTATGTCCTTGAAAGTAATTGGTCTGTTGATTTTGTCCTTAAAAGTAATTATTCTGTTGACTTTGGCCTTGAAATTAATTTCTATGGATGTGTGTCCTAGAAACTAATTGGACTGCAAAGTTTGTCCTTCTAATGAAATCCCCCTTTGATAAATGTTGATGACATCCTTCTATATGATTTTGTTATATTTAATTCTATATAACAAGGAATTTGAATAAATAGAGCTATAACTCCGTCTAGTATGAGACTTTCGATAATATTTCTCCAATTATTCTTTGAGTTTCTTATATAGAATATTACAAGGATTAAGTGCAATTCATGAGTAGTGAATAAATGTTCATGCAGTGGTATGGGATGTTGATTATTCATTGTATGTAGATAGCACTCACATGACGGGAGTAATGATATGGGTGCAAGGTGATGCACCTAACGAAGAGCCAGGTTTCGTGCCTATATTTATGGTACTATATGGTATTATCATGATGTACTCTTGCATATTGGTGTTGAAGAGGACTAGATAGCTATCATTCAACCTAGCATCCCGACCATGGGTCGCGCCGCTGTTCCATGACACCTTATATTCATATTATCGTATGCTTTCACTTCATGCATTTGTCTTGTGCCACTTAGGCCAGCGGTCCATTAGTATAAGAACCGGAATTGGGTCATTACTGTGAGTCCTCACATTAACGAGCATGTTGGTGGATACGTGTCATGATTACCATAGAGGTAACTTAAGACTATAATTATGAAGTAGGATTTATGCCATTAGTCTTCTTGTTAGTCCTAACGGAGTGTTTGATTGGCATATACTATTAATGTGCCTCACTTAAGTACAAATATGGATTAGGTGACCTAGGGTTAGGCAACCTGCATATTGATGTACATATAATTCTACTTGGGACTTTATGTATGTTATATAGTCATTCCCTATCATGATATTTTCTGATTTCTTTATATATGAGGAGATGAGATTATACCTATGCTAGGTGTCCAAAGTATAGTGGATTCTTATATCCTTTATTATACTGATAGGCAGTCCATCCTATATGTTGACGATGAAGTTCTTATTATTTAAGATTAAGGGATATGTTTGGGCATTGTTGTGTGCTAGCCTGATTATACTTGATGATATCTCATTATTCTATGATTTTCGGATTTTGATGATGATTTCTAGATATGGACGATTCACTCATTTAACGTTGATTTTTTGGTTAATGATCCGTTATACTTTTATATGGATGATGGCAACTTTATGCATGGTTTTGTGATATTGGTGTTTTGTGATGCTTTAATGATTATCTATGATATCATAATTATATACCATGCATATGTTTTCACACAAATATATATATATATATATATATATATATATGTATGTATGTATGTATGTATGTATGTATGTATAGTGTGTGTGTGTGTGTTGACATTGTGATCATTGTCTCGAGCTACTTTAATAGTGTTATCATATTATTATTCCTAGTACATACTGTCACATATGTTTAAGGTCCTCGATTTAGACATAGTATGGCCCGTGTATTATTTACGTAATACTCGGGTCAGTCTGAGACATTTCTGATATAGGGACAATGTAACTAGCATGAGTTTTGTAGGCATAGAGGAAACTTGACATACTGGATTACTGTATACTGATTTGTGTGATATAAATTCATTATGTGCAAGTCATAGTGTTGTATTGTTATCGCACCTTTTGGTCAAGGTCGGGATATCAACAAATTGGCTGGAAAGGAAGGATATCAGGGTCGGAGATCGATTGGAAACAAGGCTATGATCGATATTGTCAAAAATGGGTCTGGCTCCAATCAAGTTGGGATCGATTGTGAATGATGAACAAGGCTATGAGAGGCTACGTTTCAAATTTCAGGTCAATCGGAGTTCGTATGCTCGAGATATGGATGGGTCATGATTCATGGAGATTGGTTCGTATCGATATTGCTCGTATCGATCACGTGGCAGCCCATGGGTTCGAATAGATGACTTTGTATCGATCGGGATAGGAATGGCAGCATACTTCGAATTGACAACTTCGTATCGATGCAGCACACATCGGTTGAATGGTTGCGGCAAGGCACACTTCGTATTGATCAAAGCTTGGATCGATGCGAAGGGGCATAACTTGGGATCGATACGAACAAGGGCATAGGATTGATATGAAAGGTAGGCATTTAGGGAGCAATACGAAGTAAAGAGTAGCTGACGGGTATAAAGGATGGATACGAAGAAGGGTTGGTCGGTGGATACGGACAACCTATATTGATGGATGCGTAATTTATTGGATGGATGGATACTAATAAGTGGATGACTCGGTCGAACATCACAAAAAGTGGATCTTTGAGACACGTCATCGATGCGAACTATATCGATACGAAGAGAGGAGAATGTCGAGCAAGAGATGGATGCTTACGCGACAGCTAGCTTGTGAATACAAACTTGCATCGATCGTAACTCTCACTCTACAAGTCCGAACGCAATGAAATTTTCAGAGGAGCTTTCCGATGCAATCTAGAACCTCCAGGATCAATTTCAGCCCGATTGGACTACTATTGGGTCGATACAAATTGACTACTCATCGATCCCAATTCGCTCTAGATCGGTCTGGTGGACCCACTTGTACAAGAGAAGAGGTATCCTAGATTGTGGGGGCGGATATTTTTAGATCTACATCTATAAATAGGAGTCCTACGGAAACTAAAAAGGGGATCTTCTCCTTTTAGAAGGCGAAAGCTCTGTCATTTTTGTGGTTGACACTAAAGGCTTGTAATTTTAACTACAGTACAAAGGCAATAAAAAGGATTGATTCAAAGTGGACGTAGGCCAGATTGTCGAACCACTATAAACCTTGTGTCCTTATCTTCTTTCTTCCATTTGAATTTTACTATTTCTTTATTTTTATTCTCTACTTAATCTGTATCTGAGATCGTTGTTAGAATATTGTGAATTTGTGTAGATCCATTGGTGCTTTCACTACTTCTTGGGTTTGTGACCAATTTTGGCACAAACATTTTGGTGCTTTCACTGAGAACGTTAGCACTCAGGGATTCCAAAGCTTGGTTTTCAAATTTGAAAGCCTAAAGACTTGGATTTGGAAAGTTGTGGCAAGGCAATCGGTAAGAAGACAAAGGACTGAAAGGAGTCAGCATGAAGGGAATCAGGAGGCTTCCTCGGGAGCGAATCAAGCGTCGATCTTCATCACTAGAGACGAGATGGAAACGATGCTCAAGAGACAAAAGGAGATGATGCAGAATCTACTTCAAAAAGTTGGACAAGTTGGAGTGTAGAATCAAGTTAACGCAACTACGGGAGATGCTGGAGATAGGGATCGGGAGCACGGAGCAACCATAGTTCAGCATGGAGCAAGACCATCCTGTGCAGCACCAGAACTAGGGGTACTCACCCAGAGCATGATCCAATCCTAGGCAGAGTACCCGGTGGAGCCGAACAATATAGCACTGATAGAGGAATGAATGCTCGTCCATGAGAGCAGATTCCAGGATGCCCTCGTAAACTCGAGGGGCATATTGGAGGCAAGGGAAGAGGACTGCAGCTTGATGAAAGTGATAGATTGGCAGAGATGTTTAGATGAGCCATGAAAGGCGGATTGGTGAATATAGACTTGGAGGATGTGAATAGGAGTCCCTTTGCTGCTACAAATAGGCAAGCTAGGAACCCGCCAGATTTCAAACTACCAACACTGGAGATGTATGACGGAAGAACGGATCCCACTATTCACTTGACAAGATACATGAGGCATATGGAAGTACTAGGGGAATCAGAGGAGGTCATAGCGCGATGCTTCCCTTTATATTTGAAGGATATAACAGCATTATGGTTCACACAGTTGGAAAATGGCTCTATTGGCACATGGATGTAGCTGATTGAAAGGTTTATGAGGCTGTTTCGGATCCATATAGTCAGACCCAAGAATGTGACGAATCTGACGTCGATGAAACAGTGGAAGGGAGAATCGCTTAGAGATTTCTTAACCAGATTCAATGTGGCGGCGGCTTCGGTGGATAGGCCTGATCCTTTGATGGTTTTAGTGGGGGGAGTATCAGGAATTGTTGAGAATTCGAATTTCAAGATGTCATTGGAACGGGACCCACCGGGGGATCTTGGGGAGTTCTACCATGAGGCAGAAAGGTTCTTGAGGCAGGAAGATGCACAGGCTGAGAGAGAAGGGAGAGAGGCTGAAGCTTATGCAATAAGGGATGGAGGTCCACCTAGGTAGGACCCAGTCAAAGATGATAAAGGAAAAAGGAAAATGAATGACAACAGTAGCGCTTTAAAAAGGCCATGGAGGGAGTCAAAGTATTCTTCTTACATGGATTTAACTGAAACTCTAGAATGGATTTACTTGGATACTAGAGGGTGCCTCCAATATCGAAAGCCGACAAGAAGGGAACCTTCTGAATATGAGCGGGCACGGTGAAAACATTGCATATTCCATAAGCTGAATGGGCACAACATGAACGACTGTAGACATTTGAAGGATATCATTGAGGAGCATATAAGGAATGGTCATCTACAACAATATGTAAGGAGTCGAGTTGTGGCAGTGGAATAGGAGCGACCACCACCCACCTCTAAAGAGGATGGAACTAGATCTAGGAATCGTCGTCTTGTCATCAGCTAAATGGATTTATGACTTTGAATAAGTAGTAGAACTTGAAGTAATATGGCTAAGTCACTTACACATGTACGGGATCAAGGATGGTCCTTAGGCATGCTCTGAGACGATGATAAACTGTGTTGCTCCAAGTCTATGAAATCTTATCCTTCTTTTCATTTTTTATGAAAACTTTGGGTTTTTTCCTTGGATGTACAGATATTTATTTGGTTTTCCCTGACCGTAAAAAATCTTATGTCGAATGATTTGATTTGGATCAATGTAATAAATAATACAGGTCTTGCGATCACAGTCCTGACCTGAGAGACGGGGCAATGATCGCAAGTTACGAGTCCCTTCGCCAGGGAGCGATGGAATGGACTTGAACATAATATTAAAAATCTTGGCCAGAGAGCCAAGGACGAAGAATATAAAAAGTCTTTGGTCGAAGAGCCGAGGCCGGAGAATATAAAAAGTCCTTTACCGAAGAGCCGAGGCCGGAGAATATAAAAGTCCATGGCCGAAGAGCCGAAACCGGAGAATATAAAAAGTCCTTGGCCGGAGAGCCGAGGCCGGAGAATATAAAAAGTTCTTTGCTGGAGAGCCGAGGCCGGAGAATATAATATTCCTTTGCCGGAGAGCCAAGGCCGGAGAATATAAAAGTCCTTGGCCGGAGAGTCGAGGCCGGAGAATATAAAAGCTCTTGACGGGAGAGTCGGAGTCAACAGGATAACGCAACTCGGAAAGGTTATGGATACAGATTTCAGCTTGGGACAAATGGACCCAGAGCGGTCCTGAATTTGGCAAAGGGCCCGGTGCGGTCCCGGATTTGGATATCAACCCAGAAAGGTTATGGATTCGGTTATTGGTCACTGGATATGGATAGATTAAAGCTCGGTTGATGGATTCGGGTAGCTATGAAATTGACTAAGGTTGTGGTTACATGACTTCAAATTGGACATCCAGGGAGCCAATGCGGCGACCCTTCTCTAATAGCCCGAATAAAGATAGTAACCCATCAGTTACAAGAAATTTGATGTCCCTGTCCTCGACAGAGGTAGCACGAATGACAACGACCGCTCTTGAAAAATTAACGCCTTTAAGACATGGAAGGACACTTGAAAGAATCCTAGATCTCAGTAGATTCAAAAAGTATGGCTTGGATTAACGGACTTAAGAATGAAACGAAAGTAATACTTACATCCTTCCAACCATCACCTTATGATGCTGGAGGACATTGGACATAGAACCACTCATGCTTGAACAGTGAAAGTT
Organism: Allium cepa; assembly: GCA_030765085.1. Lineage (NCBI taxonomy): Eukaryota > Viridiplantae > Streptophyta > Magnoliopsida > Asparagales > Amaryllidaceae > Allium > Allium cepa. Next base: position 949,462,992 of record CM060941.1, on the reverse strand, counting down.
TATTCCAAGCGCTTGTTAAGACTTGGTAGTTAGGCGAAGGTTAAAGAAAAACGTAGAAGGGACTCCTAGACTGCTGTTTAAAGTTGTAAATAAACCTTATGTCCTTGAGGTTTGGAGGACGAAATACAACGCTCATGAATATTTAGAAGGTTCCATGTAGGAAGACATAACCATTTGGATGGAGTTGAGTGGGAGCAACTCCAAGATATCTCAACATCTCTCAAATAAATGAATTAAAAGGGCAGTACACATCTGCCCCAGCATATAAATTTGTGACACACCATGTACCCCTCTGGGTCAAGTAGCATGCCGTTTACTGAAGAAACTAAGACATCTAGGAATGGAATTCCATGTATAAAACACAGCCAACAAAGGGCATCCTCACCAGTTCGGGAGGCTTGAGAATCTATTGGGTTATCTAGAAGACTGACACCCTCTACTGTATCACAAGCAGGACATATCCTCCGTCGGGAGTTCCGAAACAATTGGAAAAGGTCAGCCGGGAAGCCAGAAACTTCTGTTTGTTCTGCTTGATGGCTGGGAGAAAGTCTACTGGATATAGACGTAGATCTCGATTTTACTTCAACATCGATGTGTTGCATGGTCGGTTCGAAAGACATACCAGCTAAACGCACTGAACATCTGGAGTCCATATTAGTTATACTCAGTAGATGGTCGAGGTTAGAAAAGTTCACCTGCTCCCCCCGTGTTATGTGTAAGCTAGTTCAGTATAGTGAAGTGTATGGCAGATACAAACATTTCAAAATAAGGAAAAATGAAGTTAGATGACGAGACTCTGGATTTGTGACGACTAGGAAATTTTTAACATTTGTAATTGAAATATTTAATTGATTTTAAATATTTGGAAGTTAGTTTAACTTGAATTTCAAATATTAGAATGAATTTGGCAATTAAAATTATTGAATTTAATAATTGAAAATTTGGGTAAAATATTGAATCTTGATTTAGGCCGATTAAAAATATTTTAAAGGCTTAGGAAATTCATATTGATAGTACTGAAGTTCATAGAACTTTTGAAATTAGAATTTAACAGTTTTTTGTTCAGTTTTGAAATATATCATTAAATCGATATTTAAAAATAGCCTTCCAAGGCACAGCCTTGAAATTCGACGAATCAGTTCCATTGGATCCGTAATAGTGTGTTATCATCGGATTTCAAATTTCGTAATGTTTGGAGTGATTGTTTGGCGGTACGGTTAGCAAACGCGTTGAAATTTATATTGAAATTCAATTTAATAGGTGGGTCCAAAAAGTTATCTTCTCCATACGATCGAATTTGGATTCGAAACCTTTTCCATTGCGTTCGAAATGGGGGTTTAACATTATAATCACCTAGCGGCACGTCTCGTTGGAGAATTTTAAGTTGCATTTATCGAGACGTTTAAAATTTGAATTTAAATTTGATATATATTTTATGCTGAATAATGTTCTCTCAATTAACACGTACCCTCTCTTTAACCACGTGTTTCTTTTATCGTGATTTATTTCACAACGAGTCCACTTCTTTTCTAAATTATAGACATGCTTTTTTTTAATGAAAAATAAAAAAATGAACAGAAGGAAAATCTCCAGCAAATAGTAATGGCCAAGAAAAAACTTTAAAATCTCATCTTCGTTCGAGCCAAATCACGAAATTTTTCCTCAGAATCAAACAAATCCAAATTGAAAAAAAATGCCGTCGCAAAACATTTCCAAATCGACCTAATCTCATTTGTTTTAGTGGGTGATCTCAATCTCTTTGTTTGAATTAAAGAGGGAGGTGACTGAGTCGCCTTCACACAAGGCAGTGTTGCGATGGCGCGACGACGAAGGCGGCTATGGTTTGGGAAGTCTGCACGCACTCGTCAAAGATGATGGCGGCATTCGTTTGCTCAAGATTGGGCGTAGGTGATGTGGAGGCATAGATCGAAGGACGTAAGTTCTGGTGGGTTGAATCTCGCAAGGCGATTTTGAGGCGGCTACGCATTGTGCGTCGCGATATGGAGAAGGCGGGTCGTGTAAGCATGTCGCGAGTTGTGGTAAAGCTTTGGCACGGCACAAGCGATGAGCGGCTGCACCAGTTCGACGATATAGGTGACAATGAAGAGGGTGGCCGTGTGCGTGTACAACGGTCGCGGCAATGTCTGCAGTTTAATCGTGATCATCGGTTCAACGATGGTGTGATAGTAAGGTATTTTCATTTTACTTTGTTCATTTTATATATGTACAGATTAGGGGAAAAAATAGAAATATATATATAGGATTTTGATTTATATCAAGGTACAAAACAATGCTGTTTTGAATTAATACATATATGTATACATTAAAAAAGATATTGGTTATAAACAGTTTGAAAATGAAAAAAATAAAGCAAATGTACATATACATATTTTAAACCACTAGTTTAATTCTAAAAAAAATTTAGTATGGTGAATAAATTGTTTAAGTTAACCTATTTAATTTATTGTAGTTACTAAAAAGATTTTAAAAGGAAAATTTATTAGTTTAAAGTTTAAATTACTTGTTAAAAATAAAAGTTTTGGTTAACTAAACTTGTCAAATAGGAAATTAATTTTTTCGACTAACGCGAATATTAATAAAACCTTATGATGATTTTACAAGGTTTAAAAATCATGAAAACAAGCTGGAAGGGAAATGGACTGCAAATTAAAATAAAAGGTGAGATCTTATCACTCAATTGAAATAATTAGAATTTCATTATTGAATGATTTTTTAGATGTGATAGTGTGTGTGTGTGTATGTGTGTATATATATATATATTGGAGTGATTGATTTCCTGCATTATATAGCGGTTGAGACCCTATGCACCGTATAATAGCAGATGATATGATATAATCCCATATATCGCGATATTCCACCTCGAAGTGGAATTGGTATTTATTTGTTGTTTTAACATCTGTGGATGTAGGGAAAACAGTTTGGAGGGATCCAATTGGATTCCTTAAATTGTTGGATTTATCTTATGTTGTGATGTGATTTATTAATAATCTGTAAATGATTATATTGGTACTGAAATCTATAAAAACTATGGTTTGGCCAAATATATTCTGGTATTTTTAAAATACCAGAAATATAAAACTGGATTTTTGGAAATTAAAATAGAAATTTTTTAAGCAAATGCATTTTATAAATTGGATAAATTTAAAAGAAGAAATTTAAAAGTATAAAAGCCGATGTTTGTAATTCTATCAAATAAATTCCAAAATATGGGAAAAATTTTAATAAATGGATTTTGAGTAATATTGTTTAAAAGTTGAAGAAATTATTTAAAATTCGGATTTTAAATAGTTTGGGGGAAATAAAGGAATTTATTTTAAAAGATAATAAATTTGGAAATCAATTTGGAATTTGATTTGGTGTTTGAAATAAATTTGGAAATCAATTTGGAATTTGATTTGGTGTTTGAAATAAATTTGGAATTTGATTTGGTGTTTGAAATAAATTTCGAAATCAATTTGGAATTTGATTTTGTGCTTCAAATAAATTTGGAAATCAATTTGGAAATCGATTTGTCGTTTGAAATAAATTTGGAAATCAAATTTTGGAATTTGATTTGGTGTTTGAAATAAATTTGGAAATCAACTGGGAATTTGATTTTGTGTTTGAAATAAATTTGGAATTTGATTTGGTGTTTGAAATAAATTTGGAAATAAATTTGGAATTTGATTTGGTGTTTGAAATAAATTTGAAAATCAATTTGGTGTTTGAAATAAATTTGCAAATCAATTTGGAATTTGATTTGGTGTTGCAATAAATTTGGAATTTGATTTGGTATTTGAAAGTGAATATTTGGAAATCGATTTGAAAATTGTATATTAGGGATATCTGGGAAATGTAAATTCATGAAGGGAATTTATAAAGGAAGGGAAAATTGTTTTAAAAATAAATATTGGTTTACTTTTAAAAAGTGTGCAAAGAAATTTACGGAATTTAAATTAAATTGAGATAAATCAAGAAGGATTTACAAATTGATTTAAATGAACCATTTTAGAGTGGAAAGTGTATTTTCCCTAGAAAACCGAGTATGTTTTCAAAGTGACTTTTAAATATAAATTAAAAGTTCTAAAGATAGTTTTAAAAAGAATGTTTTTGGAGAAATTATTTTCGTAAATTGTTTTTAAATCTTTATTAAGCTAATTATAGAAGTAATTGTTTAAAGATTTAATTGATATTTGATTTAGAAAATGGTTATTTAAATAATTATACTCTATCAAATTATTTTATTTTTAAAATTAGTTTATACTTGAGTTTATATGAGATATTGGTATAAAATTTTATAACTAATATTTTAAAATAGTTTTTATGTTTCTAGGTATATATTTTTAGATAAGTGATTTAAATTATGTTAAAGTATTCAAATCGGCAAATTTTAAGTGGAAATAAATGATATTTGGAAGATTATTCCACATGAGGAAAATTATTTGAAATTTGTTTTCCAAAGGATGATGTGTGAAAATGCATTTTGCGAAGATATTTTGAAAATAAATAATTTGGAAAAAATATTTAAATCTGGTGATTGTTGTGAATGTTTTTTGATAGTTAAATAACCGACTATCAATATTGGCCTTTAAATGGCATTCGAATTTCGATAAGACCGGGGGTCGGATTCCAAATGGTTATCCGAAAACCACATCGAATCTTTGTGATGGATCTTTTGTTTAAAGATCAAAGTGGAAATTCGTTGCGATTTACTTGAAATCTGAATTTAACCACTTATTTTTAAAATAAGCGCTCATTATTCGGATTAGCCGAGAGAGGACTCTATGTCATAAAGCCCATTTCGAATAATGATACGACGAAATGTAGTTGCATTTGAAGATAGTGTTGAAGACCAGGTATTTTCGAAACAAAAGGATTACCTGTCGAATGTCTCTGCACTGAGTTGCTCGGGTATAGAGATTTACATCACCCTTTGTGATGGGGAGTTCGGACGTGATTAGTGAATATTCGGATTTGCAAGGGTTTCTTTCCTTAATTGGAGGAAGTTCCTTCGAGTCCTTTCGAACCTGGAACGGACTTGTATGGATGTATGTATGACGTTACACTTTGAGATGTAAAGCTGGTTTTTATCAAATACATTTCTGTTGGTGGCGGAGATTTTATTCTCTTAGCTTAACGCCATTCTCTGGGACGTACGAGATTAGAGGTTATGTAGTTGATTGTTACTAGTGATATATTCTCAATTTTGTAATGTGGCATGCTAAGTGTTGATCATTTGTTGATCGAAGCATGGCTTTGATGAAAAGCGTAGCTTTGTGGACGAGACTTCGTCGGACCTCACATCCTGAAATGGTCGAAAAAGGAAAAATGCAGCAAGGTTATGGGGGTCACACCCCTCAGGTTATGTTCATTTCCTTCTGGATAAAAAGTGGTATTTGGTATGGAGTCCAGATATTTAACTTGTGTGGATGAAAAGTGGTATTCTGGTATGGAGCCCAGATTATCACTTATGTGGTTGTTGGTTGATGAGGCACCTCGGAAAAGGTTGGTCTAGATAGAGGGGTGGCATACTCGTGATAGCTAGTTACCTAATTACAAAGGTAACCTGGCCTTGTGTTGGCAGAGAGCTTGTTAAGTTCTCGGGGCATCCCTCCAGAGGCGTTCCCATTCGGTGAAGGAAGTTCCTTAGCGTGACCATTTGTTGGAAACCCAAACAAAAAAATACGTGACCTGTATGGTTTTAGTTGTATAACCTACCATTTATTAATGGTGATGATCTTCCATTTAAATGGTAGCTATAGTAGGTATACCATAATGGTGGTATGCTGGCTAAGATTAATATTATACTTTCAAAGTGTTTTCTACACTATGCACTAATAATGATATAAAAAAAGATTCCGTGTATCAAGCATGTTTGACTATCATAAGGAGAAATCTCCTCCAATTGTGCGATTGCGTTGTGTGTGTAGCGGAAGACTTTATGGTTGTTTCATTTTCTAAAAGCATAGCAGATTTCTTTCCCTTTCTTTTGTGCAAATAACTGTTTTTTAAGATCTCATACTAGTCTCAGGACTGAACAGGAGTTTATTGTTCCCTTTCTAAACTCTGGATGCCCATATTTTTCCACACGGGCAGCCCAGAGTCAGGTTATTAGTTGTTCTAGAGCGAAGTCAGGAAAGTATGCTGCAGAGATCTGGAGGCAAGCTAGATGGCGAGACATATCACTAGTATATGATATTATTTTCTGCTGTTTTTGTTGTTGTAACACTCTGATGATGTATGTATAAACAGATATAATTCTTTTGGTTTAAAGATTATTCATTTATCTATTATATATTGTTCCGCTGCAAAATGTGAGATTCTGATATTGTTTCTTTTTCTTCTTCTATCTTCTTCTTCTTTAACCCTAACGGTTCGGTTTTCTGGCATTCGATTGTTCAGCATTTGATACAGTGGACGTATGATGTCGACTTTCGGGCATCGAAAAATCAACCGTTACAGGATTCCAACCAGAATGATCGTCATTACAAACTGTCATAACTGGTGGAGTGATCGATCGATTGTAAAACCTTTGGGATTGACTGTTAGTATATTGAAGTGTGAAGTTTTTCATTCAAGTCCATTTGTAAGTTTTTACTATAGGTTGAAATTTCTAAGGATTTGATTGTTCAATCTCGAGTTCAGTAGTAAATGTGCATGTTTTAGTGTCATTGTCACCATATATTCGAGTTCATTAGATGAATTAGTATCAAGAAGGAAAGTTTAGACTAGTTTGAGAGTTCAAAGAACCCTTACAAGTCCTTAGCCAATCCCTATGGACCGAACCCTACATGCTGATCCCTATCCCAAGGCCTCTCTACCGATCCCTCTCTTCACCCAAGCCATACCGATCCCTTCGCTCCACCTTCTGCTTCACCATCTTCCATCAAAAACCCCGATCCCTTTCCTTCTACATATCTTACCAACCCCTCTCTCCTTAAACCACTGATCCCATTATTTAAGCAGAGGTTTGCCGATCCTTGATCATGCTAATGCCTCTACTTTACCATCCACTCATCAGGCCTCAATACTGATCCCTTATAAATAAATGTGGAATCGCTCCATGCCCAAGCCTCCAACACGGATCCCTCATACCCTCCCTCTTCTTCCTCCTTCATCATTCTGCCGATCCCAACTCCTTCCCGCATCTCGTCTTCCTCAAATAACCTATGTCGTCAATCAACCATTTCATCACTAATCAAACTATCATCAACAAAGTAGAATTCATTGCCTCGACTTAAAGTTAAAAGATGGAAAGCTTACCTAATTTAGTCAAAGATGAACCGTAGAAGGAAAAGATTAGGCTATGATTTGGTTGGAGGGTGGAATGATGGTCGAAGATTAAGTAAGAAGGTGTGTTAATTGATCAGAGAGATGGTTGAGTGAAGGAGAAGGTTTTGACTCTTGGAGAAAGTTCGGTTGTGGAAAATAGGAGGGTAGCAAGAGAATGAAGCAAGGGAAGGTAGAAGGAAGTAGGAATGCTACTTTATATATATGCACTAAGGGTTCAGCCCAAATGCTAGCATATGAAGACAAAGAGGGATCAACAAGAGGTGTGCCGAGCCCTGTAGTAGTGAGAATTGGTGAGGAGGGATCGGCATAGTGCATGCCGACCAATACGAATTTTTCTAGGAAAAGGAATAAGAGGGATCAGCTAAGTATATGACGATCCCTACGTAAAAAATGAAATGCATGAATAACAAAATTGTTATAAGGGTTTGGCCATAAGTATGAACATACAAAATACTATGAAAATTGGCAACGACCTGTAAGTGTTTGAACACATCCGGGTGCTAACAACAAAACCGTGTATATAAGCATGCCCATGCATGACCTTAAAGTTCAATTCTTGAAATTGGTAGAAATTGAAGTCAAACCTAAAACCTTCCAGTTTGATGCTAGACCAGATTACAAAAGCTTGCTAGTCTCATAGAACCAGATTTATATACCAGTTGACAGAATATGGCACTGGATTTATATTATTGGAAATTGAAAATGTGTCAGGGCAATCAATGACCTTGGAAAAACGATTCGATAAAAGAATAGCACCTGTTCAGAAAGCTAGATGAATCTTATTCTCAACGATTCAAAGCACGTCATGTTAATCATAAGATGTACTTTAGGGGGTAAGTGTTATTCGGCATTCTAGATTGGTTATATTGAACTAGCTGCACGAGTTAGGTCGAACTGTCATCGAGGCTGACGATTCCAAAATGATGATCGTGGGGTCCGAAAGTCAAGTACAGGTAATTATATGAAGTTAGAATTGAATGGATTTGATGGATGTACAATGTAGATGCTCAAAGCATGGAATAAGGCTTAACAAATGGAAGGGTTTGGCATAGCGTGGCACATTGGAAGGGATAAGCATGCTTGATAAAGAGGGATCAACGGGCTTCATTGAAGAGGGATCAGCGTGCATCCCAGTTCAAGTGCATTCTTGCATACAACAATCAATATCTTAAGATCTACAAGTTTAATGCATATGAAATTTAGAGAGCAAGATATATGGACCTTAGAGAGCCTACCCTAGGGATCACATATCAATAGGATAAAACGAGAGGGTTCGGCAAATATCCCTTGGAAGGGATCGGCAGAGAGCAGTGCGCAAGCTATATTAAACCAAAGATCAAGTAATAACTTGAGTTCTCGTGGTTCAAATGACATGAAAATTGGAGTACAAACATATTTTAGCATGAACAAGCCCAAAAATCGACAAATGAAGGGATTGATATCGATTCCTCCTACTAGAAGTTGGGCCTAGTGATTCCTCTAATGGGCCCAAGTGGATTAGAAGTTCCTTCAGCGGAAGTTTCAGAGAGATTGATGGTCGTTTTCACCTGTAGATACTGACCAATGAGTCATTCTTAGGATCTTTACGCTGCTTGTTACTCTAGACTCTATTGTAATAAAGTGTTCTCTATTCCCTACTGTTGTGATCGAATTTATTAGTGATTAATAAAGAATAATCTTCAAAGTGGACATAGGCATACAACACAGAACCACTATAAATCTCTATGTTTCTGATTACTACTTTTTATTTGTTATTAGCTTAATCATTTCCTCAGTTTAATTTAATTTTTCTTCACTTACTTCTTTACGTAAATATATTCCTGGGTGTTTGCGACAAATTTGGTTGCAAACAAAAAATATTTCAAGAAAAAAGTTTGGTTTAGTTGGTTTGGTTGAACAATGATTTTGGAAAAAAGAAGAAATTGAAAATGATTAAAGTACTTGCAATTATGTAACATAATTTTCAATTCTGGTTATATATCTTAAAGAAATGAAAATTGCAGACCATTATATAAACTATCATTCTTTAAAATTGATTCTCGAATTAAGTATTTTAATATTCTTAAAAAAATAGATTCGAGTTTTTTGATAAGCCACCGATAGAAAGGTCCAATTATTGATTTTTATTCTATTTTATTTAATACTTGACGAGTCAATGTGGATTACTTCACGTATTGATTTGAAATAGTAAAAGTAAAGTATTGTGAATTTGTTTGATGGATATCTATTTTTTATTTAAATATAAATTATAAATGGTATAGTTGAGTTAGGATTTATAAGTTTATTATAGGTTTTTCCCTAAGGGAGATTACGATGATGCAATTTTTTTAAGGGAGAAGTCTGTAACAAGCCGGTTTTAAGAAGTAATCAATTATAGTTAATAATGGTGAATTAACTGATTAAAAATGAAATTCAAAAAAATTAAATAAAAATAAAAATAATTTAAGGTTTATTTGATGGAATTTAATATAAAGTATTTAGAGATGAAAATTAAATTATTTTGAAATTAAATATTTTGAGAATTATAAATTATTTAGTAAATCGGTTTAGAACATAAATATTGATATTTGAATTTTATATAATTTAAAATATGGGAAATAAATTTGATATTACTTGACAAATATAAATATAATTTTTGTTTAATTTTTATGTTTGTCAAGCAAATAATCAATCCCAATGCCCGAATCTAAGTGTCCTCATGTCCAAAGTCATTATAAAATCCAGACTTTACGTTTTAAAGATCTCTCGCTTCATTTTATAAATATAAGTACGCTCACCATATTCAGAGACTTCCTTTCCTATTTTCCTAGTTATCAACTCTAGGAAGCTGACCCAACTTCTTTAGAAAATCAAATTAAAATCAATAAAATTTCATAAATCTCCAAATTCCGATATATGATTCTCAGTATCATATAGAACCTATGGTCATAAAGAAGTTTGTTTTTTGATAATCATGAGTTTTAGTGTGTGCAAATGAAGAGGAAATTGCAATTGAAAGTTTCAGGTGGTTAATGTACTCACACATCAATGCCTAAATTATATAATTATGTATGTACATATAAGGTTTTTTGGATAAGTGTATGTATATATGATGTTGTATGGATTAAATCGAGGAAGAAAACAACAAGGAGGTTAGAAATCGATCGAATGATTGACCGGGAAGATTGACGGGTACGGCGACCGGTCAAATATTGATCGATCGACTACTTGCGGTAGACTAGTAGTGGAGGCGGTCACACAACCAGTCCAGTGGAGTTAATTTAAAAAATATAATAAAGATAATATATATAATACTAAATAAAATAAATGAATAATGTATATTTATAATAAATAAAATTGAAAATTATAAAATAAAATGAATCAATGATGAAGAGTTTTATTTTAAATTTAGTATTGAATGTCTTTAGTGTTATTAATTTATTAAAGGAAAGTTTGTATTCGGTTTAGTTAGTCACTTAAAAGTTTATAAAACAATGAAAAATAAGAAATATTTTCCAATCAATATTCTTGGTATTTCAAAGTGAACTTCATGGTTAATCAGTTTAATAGAAGTATATTGCATATGTATTTGTATGTAATTAAAAGAAAATATATACAAATGTAATAATTTAAAGTTTATTTAATTATTCAATTTGATTCTAGAATGGTTATTTTGTGTCTCCGATATTCTCATCTTTTCTATTATGAGTTTGGATGTTAAAGATGATTCATTATTTGTTAATTTGTATAAAATAAACAGGCAAGCTTATGAAGTAAATTTTACTCAAAATTTTGTATTTTAATATATTTGAAAATTGTTAATTTATCGAAAATAACCTATTTTAGTTTAGAGTGATTGTTCAAAAGTTATATATATCATTTTTGGAAAATAAGAAGTAATTTTTAATTAATATTTCAAGTATTTTAAAATAATATATAATAAATAAGCTTAAATAAGAATATTTCTTATATGTTTGAATTATGGGATTTTATTCTTCTTTCGGATTTCTCAACTCTTCTATACTAATTTTTCATGATTTGAATGATTCACCGTTGAAATTGACCCGACTGGTAACTTGACGTGATATAGTGATGGCATCGTTCTATATGATTTTTCAATATTTAATTATGTGTGATGGGGAATTAAAATAAACGGATTTACAATACCGTCTAGAATGAGACTTTATGTTAAATTTTTGATCATTCATTGGACTCGTTGTATAAAATATTATATGGATTAAGTATAGTTTATGAGCAGTGAATAAACATTTGAATATCAGCAGTGGTGTGGGACGCCGTTGTGATATTTATTCGGCTATTCGTTGTAAGTAGATAACACTCATGTAACTGATGTAATGATATAAATGTGAGGTGATGCACATAACGAAGATCGAGGTTTTATGCCTATATTTATTGGTACTATGTGCTACTATCATAATATACTTCTGGATATTAGTGTTGGAGAGGACCAGATGGCTAGCGTCTATCCTAGCAGCTTGATCATGGGGTCGCGCCCTAGATCCATGGCACCTTATATTTATATAGTTGTGCGCTTTTGCTTCGTGCATTCGCCCTTATGTCACCTAGGCCAGCAGTCTATCACTATAAGGGACGGAACCCAGTCGCGACTGTGAGTCCTTGCATTGATAAGCGCATTGGTGGGTATGAATCATGATTACCAAGGAGGTAACTGAAGGCTGTAGAGTCCTTGTGACTCTGGAGCATGCTCTATGCCATCATCTCCCTTTTCGTTCTAATGGAGTGATAGATTAGCATATACTATTAATATGCATCACTTAAGTAAGGATATGGGTTAGGTGACTCACATATTGATGTATACACGACTCTACTTGGGACTTTTTATCCACCATATAGTCATTCGTCATCGCGAAATATTCTGATTTATTCATATATAAGGATATGAGATCTTACTTGTGAAATGTATCTAAAGTATAGTGGATTCTCATATATTTTATTATAATGATAGGTAGTCACTCCTATATATTGATGATGACGTTCTTATTATTTAAGATTGAGAGATGTGTTTGGGTAGTGTTGTTAGCTTACCTGCTCATAATTGATGATATCTTATTATTAGATGATTTTTGGATTTTGATGATGATTTCTAGATATGAATGATTGCCCATTTGATGTTGATTCTATGAATTTTGATTTGTTATGCTTCTATATGGGTGATGACATCTTTATGCATGGTTTTGTGATATTAGTTTTATGTGATTCTTTGGTGATTTCCTATGATATTATATTTATATACCATGTGTACGTTTCCATGCACACACGCACACAGATATAAACACACTATATATTGATATTGTGATTATTTCCTTGAGTTACTTTAACACTTTTATCATATTATTATTCCTAATATATATTGTGCCACATATATTTATAAGTCCTTGATTTAGACATAGCTTGACCCATGTGTTATTTACATAATACATGAGTCAATCCGAGACATTTCAAGCATAGGGACAACGTGACTAGCTTATGTTTTATGGGCATAGCAGAGACCTGATATATAGAATTTTTGTATATTGATTAGTGTGATATAAATTCATTATATTCGTGTCATAGTGTTGTATAATTACGTACATTATTTATAATTTAAGTCAGTGAACCTTTGAGATGTTATGTATCCATTGACTCTTATGTTTTATGTATGTATGTATGTATGTCATCATTGCATTATTGATTCTATATTCTCTATTATTTACTGTATTACTATTATTGTTCTATCCTGGAGGCACACATATTTATTGCTTTTTGTCGATACAGTGTTCATATAGACGATTTATTTAATTGATGTTTAAATATGTATCAGTGTTAGCCTAGTGGAATATTCATATGTGTACTCCATATAGCCTCATTCTCCATACATTTTGACAATATTACATAGTATCACTCTTGGATAGTACAGGTATAGAGGTAGGGTGTAACATATCATTACGTTTGTGCAACCCAAAGGTGTAGATTCAGCCAACGATTAATATTAGATAATTCAAATATTAACGTTCACACATCACCTAAGTTAGTGGTGTGATATGTTAGTTGAATTTATCGCTTACACATCTTTTTGGTAAAATCCAATTTTACTATTTTAAATAATACCTAGTAGTAATGATTGTTTACATCATTTCTCTTCATCGAAAATATATCACTTAGGACTTATGGAATTTTCTTTTGGTCAAAATTCCGGTAGCATCCACATTCAAATTGGTTAGTCCAAATATAAAATCCTTGGTTTAATAATAACATTTATTATTAATCGTACCACTCTGGCGGAGACTTTGACTTTGATTTGACCATAAGTGGTTGTGTTATTGATATCTTATAATGCAAGGGACGAATTCTCTATTGAACAGTGTTTCACTTCCACTGCTTCAACTCAGATCAAATTATAGTTGCTCGATGGATTGCCATGCCATGATTGAACTTTAATCGTGGAGTGTCTACATTGAAGTTTCACAATATTCTTAAGTCAAGTTAACTATATAATATCGTTACCTTGAGATCTCCTATTTGACTGTTATAATTTACCAATAAGAAACTCTCCAGCGAGTCATTCTATAGCCATACAATAACTATCCATACATAACATTTTGGTGCCCACAACAACACTACCGAAAATTTGGATAGCATTATAAGCTCTAGTCCCAACGGATGAAATGATACCCTTTCTTGAAACAACTTGACTTGGAATATTTAAAATAATATGTTATTTTAACGTGGCAGATTTCACTTGTTTACAACACATTGTAATTACTATCACATAACATACCATTTAAGGTTAATCTACTTAATACTTTAAATTAATTACCTAATTAATCATATCACAATATAACAAAGTATATTTTATAAATTAAACACACTTTATTATAACCAAGATTGGTTATCGAGTTGGATTTATGTAACAAATTATATAACTTCCCCTATGGTATACCACTAACTCTATCACTTACACAGTCTTCCATACAATTCCTAAAAAGGTGACCTCCCTATAATGGTTTCATAACTATTGTTGTACGAAAATTTTACTAAGTGTATGTCATCTTTCAAAGATCCACTGTGTCTAACACAAGCTTATAACAAATATTCCAACATCCGGTTGACTCTTTTGGTCTTCCCATTTGTATGTCGATAGTATTCAGTATTCAGGCATAACTCTGAACCCAAAGCACTGTGTAGGCTCTACAAAAAATCACTAGAAAACAACATGCCTCAGTTAGTAACTATAGCATCAAACACTTAGTGCAATCTCACTATAATCTTTGAATAGATCTCAACCAACTTTGTTGGCATTCTTTTAGGTCTCATTGGGAAGGAATGAGCTCTCTTAGTTAGTCTATCAATTATAACTCTTAGTTAGTCTATCAATTATAACTCATATGCTTTCATTCCCAATCTTAGATCTTCATAAGCTATCTAGAAAACTCATAGGTACCAAGTCCCATTTCTACATCGATGCTTTTAAAGGCTGCAAATCCACTTAGTTTCTGATGCTCTGCCTGAACATATTGGCATGTGAAGCATCTCTTCACATGTTCTCCTACATCTCTTTTCATTCCTTCCTAGAAGAAGCTTCTCTTTATACCTCTGTAAATCATAGTACCTCCTAAGTGAATAGAAAATTTTGAATGATGACATTTTTTCAGGACTTCATTTTGAAAGCTTTCTACATCTAACACACACAACCTTCTATTCTTTCAAAGTCTACCCCTTTCATCTATCCCGAAACCTTTCACTCATATGCTTTGGTTTTAGACTATAAGTGCCAAACTCTATCGGCACAGAGTGAACCTTCTCTCTTCTTCTCGACAATTTTTTCCATATGAATGGGCCAAGTTTCCAAGCGTAACAGTATCCGAGATGGTCTAGTCGAACCTGCATCCAACCAAAAATGGATGTTGCAAGAGGCTAATGTCCCTAACACATCCCACTTCTTGATCATTACCAGGACAAAGTTCTGCTACTTCTGGCTTAAAGCATCTGCAAATTTATTTTCTTTCCTATGTTATATTTTATTCCAAAGTTATATGATACTAAAAACTCTAACCACCTTTGTTGCCTCTTATTCAAATCTTTCTAAGAGAAAAAATAATCTCTAGGACCCGTGGTTAGTAAATAGTTCAAACCATTCCCCTAAAATGTAATATCTCCAAATCTTCCGTGAGAAGATAATAGCTACTGACTCCAGGTCATGAGTTGGATATCGATCTTTATGAGTTCCCAACTACTTATATGCATAACTATTACCTTTCCTCTTTGCATCAACACTGCTCCCATCCCTGAACCGGCACCATCTATATAAATAAACATATCTTCATTACCCTCAGGTATCACTAAAACCAAGGCATTAGTCAACCGAAGCTTCAACTCTCAAAATGACATCTCACATTCCCCAGTCCACACATACTTCTCATTTTGCCAATCAAGTTTCATCGTTGGCACTACTAACCAAGTGTAATACCCCAAAAATATAGTACTTATTATAATTAAAATATTAACAATATGGTGGTGTTAAATAACTAGACTTAATTTGAAAATGAGATAAATTAAAAATAAGGAGGGATAAAATGATCATTTTTCCAACTGTGGAATTTAATAATAAAAATCATTCCGTTGTGACATTCTCGTTTTGCTGATTCATGTAGCATATTGGTTTGCCTCACTTGGTGTCCATATGCAAGAGTTATGGTCGATTTCATACCGAGCTGAATGGGTGCCAAAGTTTGATTTCAAACTTTCAGTGGGTAGTTACTTTCCCCTCATCTATAAAAATAAAATATCTAACTAATATTCCATTTTAAAGACCACCATTCACTCATTCTCTTTCTCTTCTTCCTCTTTTATACTGCAAACTAAAAGCACCATGTCTCTCTTACATCTCAACGAAATCATATGATATCAGTGGAATTGCAAAGCTAATGGATAACAATACACATCTACACTAATTTGAAGGAGAATTTATGAAGCTTGGAGGTACACAAGTGTCAAAACGAAGGCTTAGCCGGTAAGAAGCAATTTCGGTAAGTGATTCATGCCTTCCTCCTAATGCAATACAATATTAATCCTATAATGATGATTAATAGTCTATATTAGAGTAGATAACCACTTATAATCATTAAAGTTTTGAATTAAACAGGGGGTTTGGGAGAAATTTGAATATACAATAAACTGGAACAAGATTTCCCCCTTTTTCCTTGAATTTAATGAGTATATAATGAAAATCGATGAATTTAAATGTAATCTAAACATAGAAACATAGACTAAGGTGCCAGGTACACTCTCTGACAATCGGAGGCAGAACTAATATGGAATGGAGGTGAAATAACATGGAGGAATGATGGAAATCACCGCTAGATTTTCCAAAATTCCTCTCGACTACTGGACCGATCTGTCCCATTGATGCACTGATGGTCTACTTCTAAGCGCAGGTTGAACCTGGATGTAAATGGGATAATAAATATAAACTTTTATTGATTCGGGTCTAGTTTCTTTTGTTTCCTAAAGGTACTTGGAGGCTATTGCCTATGCTATTTGTGACATTATGAATTCATAGTGGATGTGTGTGATAAGGATCATTGCTTAAGACGGATTTGTATCTTATTCGTGATATGGAAAATGATGTGACCTCGATGTGAACATGTATAAGGACCAGTGTACAATATATTGTTGTTTGAATAGATTTGTATTTAACTCGTGATATGGAAAATGATGTAACTTCGATGTTAATTTGTACGAGGACTAGTGTACGGTAGATTAAGTTTAGTGATATGGAAAAAGAAGCAGAACAGTGTGAAGGATGGACTATACGCGATCCAATAGTGCAAGAGGCAAGTCCAGGATGTGAGTCCGTTTTATATACGAGAAAAATAGGTGACCCTATAGTGCATGAGGCGAGTCCATGGAAGTGAGTCCTATATGCAATTAATGTGATGGTGGGCAAAAGGCAAGCCTATGGTGCACAAGGTGAGTCCGAGGAAGTGAGCCCACATAAATGCAACGCGATTCGACTTGATATGTATAAGGTAGACTAAGTATGGCATGACCAGCAAAGCATGAGGTGACCGAGATGTTATACTCATATCATGTTATAGTATTGTTAATGAGATTTTTTTTCTTAGAAACACCCAAATATTTTTATGAGTTAACCACGATGCTGAATGCTTTCGTGATTATGAATGAGCAAAATTAAGTAATATTAAAATGCCTTTAAGTGGAATAGATATGTTACTTTAATGCTAATACAAGTATGAGAGATAATGTTCCAAAAGTTAAGTATAAATTCATTAATTTCAACTTATCTCAATTCAAGCACGAAACCGTTTCTAAAGTAATAAAGTAATGTACTGAAAACAATAAAAAGGAAAGAGAAAATTTATGTGGTTTGAATGCTAAGGGATCCTACGTCCACAAGTAAAATGTATATTTCTTCTCTCTTAGTTCTTAGTATAGATAAAAAAATAGCAGGGTACAATTTTCTATTTTATATGCAAAAAAAGTAAAGTAAAAATTCCCTTTTTCTGCTACCATGCCTTATTTATTTATGATACACAGAGGTTCATGTGGTTTACCAACATCATTCTTCCATTTTTATGATATCTATCTTTGGATTATGCCACGTGTCAACTATCCATCTCACTTACTTGATATGCATGGATTTCTAACGTGTTCAATCGGAAATTGTAATTTGAATGGTTGATATTTGAACCAAGGCCAGAAGTTTGAAATTGAAGCGAGAAAGCCCAAATTTTAATAAACCATTAATTTCCAAATTAGTGTGGCAACTGACATATAGACTTCACATATGTGTAGATCAAGCTATAATGAGAAACTACCCTCTATCTCCGAGGGAGCTGCTTTTACTCCAGTATTACGCTATCATGAATAATTTATTGGGATCCATGTCTTCCTAATGCTCAAGGTGTTAATTTCATATGGCTTTTGAACTGCACCAACCTTTCTGAAGTTGTGCTACACTGCGTAATTCAAAATATATACCTAGAGCCATTCATATCAATGAAGGACTGCACCTTTGCCTTTGTCTTTAAGCTGGGTTTAATGAACTTGAGGATGAATTTGGGGACTTCCTGGCTTGCATTCAAGGAAAAAGGTTTTTCTATTGATCATGGAGCAGTTTTACTTCATTGCCTCATCACTTGGTTCCTTATGTTTTTGGTTATCATTCTTTAGGACTGTGGCGTCGTTCTGTATATCAAGATGGTGATGCATCCACGTCACTTTAATGTTGATATAAATTTGCGGTGCAGTTATGTCAATTCAACATCAAGTCACGATGGTGGAGCATTTTATAGCTTTTTATGTTGATACAAGATTGCAGCGTAAACCTGCCACTTTATATGCTGGTTTAAGATTGAAGTACATCCCCGTTTGTATATAGTTGCTTTAGGGGTTGCGATGTAGCTCCATCTCGTTAGTAATGTTTTTCTATGGCTGTAACACAATCTCTATCCTTCATTGCTATTTAGAGACTACGTCATAGCTTTGAATCATGAAGGATTTTTTTTGGATTGTGGTACAATCTTCGTATTTAATATTTGAAAGTTATGCAATCCGAAGGTTATGCCATAATTCCACCCATTGAGAGTTTGGGTTATAAACCAGTCCCTACGCTATTGTGGTTATCTTAGGCTTTAAGTACACTACTATAACATGTTTACTATGCTTGGTTGAAGGGCGCAGTTTCCAAGTCTTACTACAATCTTGAGGTTTCAACAAGATACCATTCAGATTTTATTCTTTTCTCCTTTTTGTATTTTGACTCTTATTACGGGAGCATTTCTTTAGGCTTGACATTTTTGTTAATTTCACTCTGGCAACGTTTGGAAAATATAGGTGTAACATATGTCCTCTAAGTCCGTGGCAATCATAGATTGGTGTGGACTTGTCTCTACTTTTATATTTTCCATGCAACCCATCACTTCTTTTTTTTTAGATAATGACAAAAACTATGTTAGTGTTTTTTATTTAATGCTTGAGTATGTGTGTTAGTCCCTTATTGGTTAACCCTCTAAAAAAGCTGTTACTTTAGTCGTTTTGACTTCTAGGAAAATCTGTATGGATCATTTTTCCAATCTCCCTTATCATTAATCAATTGATGTTTTTTTAGATTCTTTCATCATTATGATTTGTATGGCCGGGATTTATTGAAGTAAGCATATATTTTTCCTCTTCTTCTTCTCTATTTCTTTACATGGTTTCAAAACTGTAATTTCCAATTTCGTCTTCTCTGAGAATCGCTTTTTTAATAAAGTAAGGCCATTCTCTCTCTTTTGGTTTCTTTTTTCATGTCTTAGCAGTGGCTAATATGGCAACCTCTTCTTTCTTTCACCAATCTTTGATGTCTAGGGTAATTGAATCACGGGAAATAAAGGGTATCCATGATCACTTGGGGTTCGAGGGTTACGTAGGCAGGGTACCAAAATCTCATGAGCATATTCATATGCCCCTTGTTGGCTTTATTTCTATTACCCCTAAGCATATTCGATGTGGACTATGCCTACCTCCTAACCAAATTCTTCATGAATGGTTTACTGCTATTAGTATTGTCCCCGTTCAGCTTGCTTCCCTTTCTTCCGCTCTTTTGATTGCTACATTCATTCTTTATGTTGAGAAGTGCATACCTACTTCGTGTGAAGAACCCAATTCTTACTTGATATTCGTTAGAGCCCTTCTGATGGTGATTTTGGGTTCTTCTATGCCCAATATAAGAAATCAGTTCTTACATATGTTCCCCGTATGACCAAAAATGGAACAATCAATACTTCTTTATTTCAAATCTTGATAACTTCCCTTCTTCTTTCCAACTACATCCTAATCATCCTATTTTTTCTGACTCAACTACCAATTTATATGAATCTCATAGGAAGAAGATTCTTAACTTAGGTGAAAATGAGAGGAAAACAATTTTTTATTGAGTCGTTGCCGCTAAAGTACAAATTTTTGTGTGCTATGATAACTTTTCCCGTTCCATCTTTAAATTTAATTTAACTATCGATAAATCTACGAGTATAATGCAATAAGAGGGCATAGAAGTTTTTTTCACCTTTTTTATATAAAGGTCATTGCTGATCCTAATTTTGATAAAATATCCATTTTACGCAGTTAAAATGGGTGATGATCACTTTGATTCATTTATTGATGATGAAAAAGAAGAAGAAGAGAGAAAAAGAGAAGAAAGATGGTGCCGAAGTCTCCAGTCAGGCCTTTAAGAAAATGTGTATGCCTTCTCCCCCTCCTCCTTCATTTGAAGTGATGCCCATCTCCCTTCTTTGATCATTTTGAGACCCAAACATCTATTCTTGCCTTTACTCAAGGGTGCCATTACTGACCTTGCTGAAAGGTTAGGGCGTGTCACCCTAGACAACCTATCCCATATCACTTCTACTTCGACAATCTTATCCCCTTGCACTTCCACTTCATGCACTCTCCTTCTCTGAGATTGCTGCCGAACTTGAAAGTTCTTAGGTTTATGTAAGTATATTTTTCTCCTTCTTTATTTAATGGTGGTTTACCTGATCAACTCTCCCCAAAATTTTCCTTGATTTGTAATAAATGGAGGCCTTATCAATTAAGGTTCGAAATAGTGGGAAAGATGACCAGGTGGTATTTATTGGTTGTATTGATAATTTTAAGGCAGACCTTACTGCGACAACCTATGAGAAAACTGAAATTAATAAAGAGCTTAAGGCCTAGTAAGTGAAAGTTGAAATAATGGAGGAGGCGGCGAAGGCGGCCGATGATGCCTTGCCGTTGAAGGGTCGGGAATTGGAGAAGAAGGACAAATTATTAGGGGAGAAGGATAAAACGTTAGAGGAGAAGGGGACAAAAGTGGAGAAGTTGAAAGGAAAACTTGAGTGAATCACCTAAAAGGTGTTATACAAGATGTATGCTATGGTCAGCCACCAGTTTTATGCCGACCGCTTAGATGACTCAATCGCCAAGGTTGACCTTAGTTTCTTGGGAATCCCGTAAAGATTGAAAAGGCCTTTCCTACTGTTAGGTTGAACGGTCTAAGTAGATGGCCATGGAGTATGCTTTCTCTTTTGCTTCTCATAATGCCACTTTGCAATAAAATGATAAGGACGTACGGTCTAAGGAGATATAGGCCACCTAAACTTCTTATGTTCATGTAGTTACCTAAACTCTTATAAATGACCTCGTTATTTCTTATCAATAAAATACCTTTTTTTTCAAATCTTATTAAAGTCAATTTATTTGATTTGCTTATTGTTTTGTTCCTACATATTAATGACAATGTTATTTTCATTCTCTTGTTCATTATAGTTTTCTAAGGAAGTAATATTCACCAAACTTCTAAAGGAAAGCATGGAAAAATACAAACCCAAACCTTTTATTGTCTTGGTCTTAGTGCGATGGTGATTAGTAAGCATGAAAAAGAGTTAGATTAGTCGTTCATGCAACTTATAGAGGAAACCTAAGGGTTTCTTTTCAAAATTGACCTAATAGTTAAAGAGAAAGAAGCTCTTAGTGATTTTGTATTGTGCTGATGGTGACATACCTTGGAGAGTGGTTCCTTCACACTCGATAGTCCCCACTTGGAGTGGTTCAGACTTACGCTTAGCAATCTAGATAAGGAGTAAGCATTGTTACGATTATTACTTTTGTATGTAAATTAGTTACATTATGTATATATATATATAATTGATCTTTATATGATAGTTTTTTTTCTAGGCTTAGCTTTGTGTAATTTGATTTCCTTTAAAATAAACACCAATTACCACCAACTAGGTTGAACTTTACGGGCTTCCTTTTGAATCTATCAGAGCCTTTGAATCCAATGAACGTCTAGCTCCCATCATATATAGCCCGAATGACACAGGTATGTCTGGGTTTAAGGTTGTAGCCATGACTTCTCCATGTCTTTGGAGGAAGATAATTTCCATTTAATACTTACTAATGTTGGGCTTGAAAGAGATTTGAGGAGTACCCTTTCCAAGCTTAAAGAAGCCAGGGACACCCTTGAGCGCCAGCACCAATAAATGTCAGGTTGCACAATTAGCTGGATGTTACAAACTCCAAAGTGGTATAGCAGCGGTAAACGCTGAATGAGGGTGAAGGGATTTATGGGATAATTTTTGAAGATGAATTTAAGGGTCTAAAGAAACCATAGAAAATATGTCCCTTTAGGCTACTAAAAGGGAGATGCTTGAAAAGAGGAGGTGGTTGTGGGACTTTGTATGGATGTGGTCCCCTCTTCTCTTGCAAGCATGGATGTTGTATCTGGATGAGTAAAAAATGAAATTAGAGCTGCACTACCAAGGTAAGCTCAAAGAGCAAAAGGATCATCACAAGAGACGGTTGAATCACTTAGTGCCAAGGGTGCTCCCCGTACACAGAGGAAAGGGTGGAAAGCAGATGCTCTCAAATATTTTGGTAGCTTTTCTTTAGTCCCCCAAAAGACTAGTGCTGAACTAGTTGATACTTTGGAAAAATGAGAGAAGCTGTTGTGCTTAAGATCTACGAACTTGAAGATCTGGTGCGAGATGCTTAGGCTATGCCCAATGCTGCACCATAACCTATTAATGTGTTTGGACAGGATTAAATTGGTAATCTTGCAAAAAAATATAGAAGGGAGAAGGTCAAAAGTAAGATAGGGTAGATTTCTTTGCAATGAGCCATAGACATTTTTAATTATTTTTACCCTATGCTAGATTTGAACTTCCTTTATAATAAAGAAGGGTTCATAATTACTGTGGTAGACCCAATGAACCCGTGGGCCAGATGCTAATTATGATCCAACGAAGAATTTTCATGTAGAATGGGCTGACTTTGGCAAGCATGCCTTAGTTTAGCTGTTTCGCGGTCAGTGTAGAATATTAGGATCCATACTTTTTGCAGGAACAAGTTGTAAGGGAACATTCTTTTATAAGAAAGCATAAGTACTTTTGTGATCTTTAGCTTTATCACATTTTCTTTTATTTTTCTTTGTCTAAATATTATTGATTTTCAGCATCATAACACTTAGCAATGTACAAAAGTAGCCAACTTGAGGGAGAAGCTCAAGTCTTCTCTGATTCGAATTTCAAAATTGGAGGGACTGTTGAAAGTTGGTGAAGCCGCACATAAGGAATTTTATGAAGATAATTTCAAGGTACTGAATGACAAAGTTGAAGAGTTATCTCTTCAGGTTACTATGCAAACTAGTGCAACGGATGATCATATTGTTTCATTAGCTCCCAATGTTGTATCGAGGCCTGGTGTTGCTACTTCCCGGTCGATCCCAATGTTGTTTTCCAATGGAATGAGAGATAAGGAATTATTACGAGGCCAACTTCCATGATTTCAAGAATTACTACAAAAAGGCTCACTTCCAGCTTCCCATGCAAGGGGCGGTGCTAGTCATTGTCCTCCATTGGGTGACCGCAAACCTCGTCGTTGCGAATGAATTGTAATCGACGATTCTTTTAGGGACGAGTTAGGATCGTAGTATAATTCTTTTACTATAGGTCATTGTTTCAAGCTCAGATTTTGATGTAATTTTGCATGGTGATAATTTTTTTCTTAACTTGTTGGGTGTGTATAAATGTGGGAAATATGCAAAAATGTGTGTGAAAGTGCTGCTAAGGATCATAATATGGAATAGTAACTAAGTTATCGACTAATGTGAAATAAAATAAAAATAGTAAATAGTCAATAAATAACACCAAAGATTTTTATATTGGTTCAAATTTCCATTCTGCATGCAGTCCTAGACTCCTTTTGGAATTTAACTATCAATCCTCTCTTAACTCGAAGGAATTGGTATTACACCACCTAAGCAACTGAACAATACATCTGCCGCCTAAACAACTGAATAGGACTTCTGCCGCCTGAGCAATCGAAATGGACTTCCAATACAAATAGTAAAGTTGTTTCTGACTGAATATGCTCTTTAATAGCATTGATAGGTCAATGACTTACACCCTTCCTATAATTTTCTCTTTTGTGGTACACCATGTAATTTGTGAAAATAGGAAGTTTATTAAATCACTTAATGAGGTTTGCTTGAATGAACAAGTGATTTGAATGAATATTGATTTCAAATGGAATGATAGTTTAGACAATAAGAATGAGAATTTAAATCATAAATTGGTGACTAGAACAATTCATTTCATGACTATATATAGTGTTTAAGAGTTGTAATCATTTATAAAAGGTTGCCATGGAAGAATATGGAAGCAACTCTTGAATCAAGAGTTGTATCTCTTTGTTGAAATGAAGCGTCTCTTCAAAATATAGCCAGTGAAGATTCAGCCGACTAAGTGAAAAGATTCAGCCAACTGAATCGATTAAAAATTGATGCAGCAAGAAAACAGTGCAAAAAACATGTAATTCAGTCCACTGAATGTATGATTCATTCAATTGAATATTCAAATAAAGTTATGCATGTGCACAAAATTCAGTCGACTAAATGACTTTGTTCAGTCGGCTGAATTCTATTGATGAATAAAAATTGCCTTAGCTCATTTGGTTAGAGCACTTGCTTTCTAAACTAGTGACTCAGGTTTGAGTCTTGCTCCATGCATTTTCGAAAACTTTATTTATCGTTTAAAATATGATCGCACCAATGACCTGAATTCGAGTCTTGCTTCATATATTATTATTATTATTGAAAAAACTTTTATTGCTTTTACAAAATATTTCGAATGTGTATATATATGTGTGTATATCACTTTAAAAAGATTTTAACATCTGCAAACTCTAGACATGACACTCTATGACTAATAATACTTTGTTAGTCACCTTCGTCTTGTCTCTATCGTGTATATCTCTTCTTGTTTCTCCATATACATACTTTTATCCTCTTTTGTACTGTGTATCTTTACGTTGAACTTATTTGTTTGTCTCCTTTTGATACTCATGTACTTGGAAGTTAGCTTAGAGGTTCTTCTGCATAATTGTATAGTTGTTGTCATTAAAATCCAGCAATTGAGGTTCTAACATTCTCCCCCCTTTTTTTGATGACAATTATACAATTTAAAAATATTCATTCTATATAAAATTATATTAATATGCTTAAAGCTCCCCCTAAGTATAACATCTCCTCCTAAGTATAATATTTCCCTCTATCAATATGCATATGAATTTCTCCCCCTTTGTCATTATATAAAAGAATGCAAGAATATAATAAATTTTATAAAATATATTGTAAATAGCAGGATAATCTAAATATTAATTATAGAGAAAATAAATTAGATTTTACCGTATGTGCTGAAGTCCATATTTCATTGTAAGCACTTAATTCTATTAATGCATGGAACATCCTTTAAAATTCCAAATTCTATACTTTTTCTTTTGTTTCTCCAAGTACCTGCAATAAATAATAATCATTTTTGGTACCCACTTACTATGTTAGGGTCCAATGGATTAGGTCTTTGGAAACCATACCTATTTGGGTGTGGTCGAAACTTTATAAATAAAATTTTCATTATTAACTACCATATCAAAATAATCATCAATGTATTTTTCTCTTTTTTTCCAATTAACAGGAACCCAAATACTTAGGTAATTTTTATTCGTATTTCTCGTCAATGATTTTTTACTTCTAGAGATATTATGAACATTACTGGTCATAGTAGTATTTGAATTTCTATAAAAATTGGATTTAAACATTACTCGAAATCTAGTACTAGCACTAACATTTTTAATATACATGAAAGCGTATCCAGTGCTATTTCTACAATCAGTTTTATTATATCCTAAACCATTTTTATCATATAAAGGTCTAAAACTAGATAAAGTCATGTCTAAATCATTTTGACCTTTATTAAATTTTACAAATTCATTTTTACGTTTTTCAAATTTAGTTTTAAAGTCACAATTGTTATTTTCAAAAGAAATATTATTTTTTTAAATATCAGTCTTCTCGTTTAATTCATAATTCTTGTTTTTTAGTGTAAGGTTCTCATTTTTGAGAAGAAAGTTTTAAGATTTTGATTTATCTAAAGAGGATTGTAGTAAATCATTTTGTCTTTTCAAATCAAAATTTTCTTTTGATAATTTTTCTCTTTTTTTTTCAAATAAGGTGTTTTTTCATCTAGAAAATCTTTAATAGTTATAAAATTATTTTTTAAAACACCAAGTTGATTTTCTAAATTTAATTTATCACTTTTCAATTTCTCATTTTTAAGTATGACAAATTTCATCTTTTCTAAAATAATAAAATTAAGCTTTGAGATTTTATTGCTTGCACTAACTAATTCATTATTATCTTTTACTAGAATTTATAAATCAGAAAGTACCTTTTTGTAGTACTCATTGGTGGCTTTGACAGGGATTTTTCTTGTTGTATTTCGATTGGATCTTTTTCTAGCCATTATTCTATGATGTTGTGACGATCGATAGAATTTCAGACTCTGATATGAAAGTGCTGCTAAGAATCATAATATGGAATAGTAACTAAGTTATCTACTAATGTGAAACAAAATAAAAATAGTAAATAGTAAAGTAAATAACACTAGTGATTTTTATATTGGTTCGAACTCCTGTTCTATGTCCAGTTCTAGACTCCTTATGGAATTTAACTATCAACCCTCTCTTAACCCGAAGAAATAGGTATTACAATCCTCAGCAACTGAAGAGGACATCTACCTCTTGGACAACATAGTAGGACTTCTACCGCCTGAGCAACCTAACAAGACTTCCAATACAAATAGCAAAGTTGTTTCTGAGTGAATATGCTCTTGAATACCATTAATAAGTCAATAACATACACCCTTCCTATAATATTCTCTTTTGTGATATATTGTGTAATTCGCGAAGATAGGATGTTTATTAAACATTTAATGAGGTTTGCTTGAATGAACAAGCGATTTGAATAAAATATTGATTGCAAATGGCAAGATAGTTTAGACAATAAGAACGAGAATTTAAATCAGAAATTGGTGATTAAAACAATTGATTTCAGGCTATATATAATGCTTAAGAGTTGCAATTGTTCATTAAAGGTCGCCATGAAAGAATATTGAAGCAACTCTTGAATCAAGAGTTGTATCTCTTTGCTGAAATGAAGTGTATCTTCAAAATATAGTCATTATGAAGATTCAGCCAACTGAATCGGCTGAAAATCGATGCAGCAAGAAAACCGTAAAAAAACATGTAATTCAGTCGACCGAAATGTATGATTCAGTCAACTGAATATTCAAATGAAGTTGTGCATATGCATAGAATTCAGTCAACTGAATTACCTTGTTCAGTCAGTTGAATTCTATTGATGAATAAAAATTGCCATAGCTCATTTGGTTGGAGCACTTGCTTTCTAAACTAGTGGTTCGAGTTCGAGTCTTGCTCCATGCATTTCTGAAAATTTGATTTTCCATTTAAAATGTGATCTCACTAATGACCCGATTTTGAGTCTTGCTTCATAAATTATTTTTATTTCTATTATTTAAATGACTTTTATTTATTTTATAAAATATTTTGAATGAGTATGTATATGTGTGTATACCACTTTGAGAAGATTTTAACATCTGTAAATTCTAGACATGACACTCTATGACTAATAGTACTTTGTCACCTTCGTCTTGTCTCTGTCGTGTATATCTCTTCTTGTATCTCCATATACATACTTTTATCCTCTTTTGTACCATGTATCTTCATGTTGGACTTATTTGTTTGTCTTTTTTTGATATTCATGTGCCTGCAAGTTAGCTTAGATGCAACGACCCGTCTTTTTGGACAGTTTAAACCAATGATCCAGTACACATGCTGATTCCAAACCATTCAAAAGGGCTGATGGTTATTGGGGTAAATAAGAAAAGAAAAGAAAGGGAAATAAAGGAAATGAAACAACACAGAATCTTGCAGCGGAACGATAAAATGTAATAGTCAAATAAACAGTTCATGAAGCTGTTTACAATACTTTGATCATTATTTATACATCATTTATCAGAGTTATACATATACAATAAAACAAATAAAATAATGCAGCAGACAACATGATGCAAAGATAATAAGAGTAATAGTATACCAAATCTTCGTCTTCGTCCTCTAGAACGGATCTTCAATAAGCTGAAAAACTCAGGTCTGACCCGAGCGTAATGAAAAGACAAAGCACTCGAGTCAGGACTAAAATATCCTCATGTAAGTTAAACCAATCGTAAATAAGTATGAGTGTAACGGCGTCAGAGATGTTTACGGGGTTTGACATCTCAAATCCAGTGTCAACATGCGTGCAATAACTCAAGAGATGTTATGGGATTTTCCATCTCTCAAGGATCCGTTAAATTATCTACTATGTAGTACAATACGCTATTATAATATGTGTGTAGTAAAGTAAAAGTATTAAAATAGCGTTAAGGCATTACCATAATTTCCCTTAACACATTTTTATAATGCCATACTCTATACAGCACCGTAAACCCCACCGTAACCTAGTGGTTATCAGAGGGTACCCTATATGTATAACACAAAACAAAACGTAGTGGTCGCGAATAGGATAATCAGTATGACAAGGTACATGAGGCGATACCAACTATGATACTAGTAGTTGCGTGATCCGGACTGATGTTGAGCATAGCCAGCAGCTACCTCAACACCGCGAAACAACACTCCCAAATCGAGGGGTGCACCCAAATCAAATCACAAAAGGTAATAGATATGGTATCGAAGAAGTGTGTCCGCTAAAGGTGGCGAACCTCAATGGCCCGGCGCGGCTCCTATTTTAGTCATGTCAGGGGTCATCCAATATCGTTCTCTTTCTTCAACCAACGCGTTCACCAAACCATCCCCTTCATTCTGGGTCAACACTCCGTGCATAATAGTTATTAAAGTGGTATTTGGTATCGACAGAGAGTATGTCCATATCCGATCCCGGTCTCTTTAATAACTACGTATTATTACACCGGTGGCTCTTTTACATTTCAATCAATTCATAATTGATATCAAAATATCATATTCGCTTCAAAAATCAAATCCATTTCACATATCATCATATCTATTCAAAATATAAGATTCTGTTTCAAAAATCATTTTTGGCCTCAATATCTCATTTCGAGTTCAAAATCAGTTCGAATTTCAACTTAGGTTGCAACTTCATTTAACCCAATTCCTATTTACATTCAAGATTTAAACATAAACAATTCACCTTATTGACCAGCTTGAAATTTTAGAAAATATTTTTAAGTAGTTTAAAAGTAGTTTAAACAATTAAGACAGTCAAAAATACTTAAAATCTTAAATGGATTTAAAATAGATAAATTAGTTTAAAATAATTTAAATTGGGTTAAGTAGATTTAAAATAGATTAAAATAAGTTAACATGGTTTAAGATGGGTTAAAATAATTTAATATAGTTAATATAGGTTAAAATAGTTTAAGTATTTAAAGATGGTTTTATATAACAGAGTAATTTGGAAAACAAAATGAAACAACTTCAAAACCAAACCATTTCAATTATAGCTTCCCAATTCAAATCAATTTCAATTTCCATTCTACCGATTCAATTTCGATTTCAATTCAAATCAATATCAACTTTGACTTCAAATTAATTCAATTTTACATTCACCTTCAATTAATTCAATTTCAATTTATATCGATTTGGAGCTTGATTTTCAAAATATAATTTATAACACTTAACAAAATTATCCTTCAATATTCAAATTTAAATCCAAATTTCAAATATGATTCAATTTCAAGCTCAATTTCAAAATATCATTTTTATGTCACTTTTACTTAGTAATACTCAAAGCTCGAAATAATGTTCAACCTTTAAAACAAATAAATTTTCGAAATTCAATCATATTCCAATTTTTAATCTCAAAGTCTCAACTTAAATTATTTAACAATTTCCTTTATCCAAAATTTATTTCAACATTCCAAACTCAATTTTCCGATAAATTCGATTTCTATAAATTGATTTCTATTTATAAATTTCAGATCAAAACATTTAAATAAATTTCAAATCGACGATTTTAAAAATTATTAATTTAGCCAATCCGGTGTCTGTATATAATTTTCTATCCTATGGCCAAGTGATCAGTTATTTCAATTAAATGTCAGGGATGAATATATATCACTCAAATCAAATAACAATGTCATATGTATGCATAACGTGATATATAAAAGCAAATAAACATCCAAACATTTAAATATCAACCAATAGCATCCATCGAAATTCATCATCCAATAGACAATACAATCCACGGAAATTTCATAGTTATCAAATCAGGTAATTTAATCGCAATTCAATTTTTAATTTCAATTTGACTGTCAATTAAATTTTCAAAGGTGAATTCAAATGACAATTAAATTTTATCAAACAACGACAAATAAAATTCATAACACTTCATAATGTCAAATTTAACTAGCATAAAGATATTCAGTACGTTGTGAGCGTTATAAAACACTCACCTTGATTTCAATGTAGTTCCAGCGTTTTATTTCGAATAAAATTAAAGCGCGTTTAATTTTACCCAAAATTCAAACTAGCTCCAAACGACTCCAATCCAGTTCCATAGCGTAGTGCTCGACAAAACAATTGCAACGTAATTCATTTCGTCTGATTCCGACCTCGTACGAACAAGTTATGACATTTATATATTAATACAAATTTTATATAAATTAATTACAACTTTAATTTCATTTTCATAAACCCTAACAGATCATCACCGTTCATTTCATTGCCCAGAAATCTAAGCCACCCTTCTCATCTTCTCCCCTCACGTTGAATACCCAGGTTTGAACGCAAGAAACAACCCATCAGCCGCCGTTCTTCCCGCAATTTTCACGACCAAACCGAACAACTTGAAGAGGATCAGGGACCACCACCACGCGCGCCACCACACGATCCACCAACGCCTGGAACAGCTCGAAGCTCGGCCCCCCATCCCGTCTCGAAAAACATGAAAAATGCAGCAGCTTCAATCTCGATTTGCCGTCGATCCGTGGCTCCGTTTCCGATCTCCACCGTTGGATAGCTAGATCTTGATGCCATCTACAACTTTGTAGTTGACAAATTTTGCTAATTGTTTGTAGATTTGGAGATAATAGAGGAGGAAGTTTCAAAATTCTCAGCCATTAATATCTAGGGCCGGCTGGAAGAAGAAGCATGGGTTTGAGTGCAAAATGAAATGTTGAGGTCCTTCTATAGAATTTCGCAAAAACACTATTCACCGAAAATTTTCCGAACTCCAAATGAAGCGTGCCGGCAGGCGTTTCTAAGGTTTACCACGCGTTCCGAACACAATGGAATGTGTTTTGGAGGCTAATTCGATCATATGTGCAAGTTACGGAAATAAACGATCGATTTTAAATTAAATCGATTAAACCGATTTCTTTGCGTTTTGGCTTGCCCCGGACAAACGGTAAATCCGATTGACTTGAAATTTGAGATCTCACAATAATATAACATTACGGATCCGATGAAACTGGTTTCGTCAAAATCCGAGACTGTTTGAAAAATGACTATTTTAACTCGTCAATTAAATATTAAAATATTCAATTTTCACAAATTTACTTTTACTTCGATTTTAAAAGTTCTACAACATCATTCTAACTTTAATATGATAAAATAAAATTTTACAAATAATTTTTAATCATATTAAACCCGTTATTCAATTATTCAATAAATTCCAAATATTAAATTTAAACAATTTTGATTATCCAATAATTCATTATCCTTTGAAATATTTGAAACTGAACTTATAAGATTCAACTTTTAAAAACAATTCACATCTTAGAACACTATTTCCAATTTACAGTTATTCAATTATTAAATAAGTTTTAAATATTTACTTTAAACAATTTACCTGTTCAATATTCAATTATTTGATTTTAAATAGATTTTACTTATCAATCAATTACTCTATTATACCCAATGAATTCAATATTTATTATCCTATCCAACTATTGATTGCAAAGGCATTCACTAAGTAGTATTTATTTTTCAATACTTATTACTATTCAAATCTTCGAAACCAATCTATTAAAATTTGTATCATTACCTAAATAATTCACAATTCTTATTCACTTATTTACATTTGTTTTTTCATATATTTCCTTATAACCAAGTTTGTAACGACCCGCCTTTTTGGACAGTTTAAACCGATGATCAAATACACATGTCGATTCCAAACCATTAAAAGGGCAGATAGTTATTGGGGTAAATAAGAAAAGAAAAGGAAGGGAAATAAAGGAAATGAACAACACAGAATCTCACAGCGGAAGGCTAAAGTATAATAATAAAATAACAGTTCATGAAGCTGTTAATTAAATGAATACATTTGAAATGAATACATTTGATTATTATTATACAACATTTATCAGAGTTACATACACAACAAATATCATACAACAATGCAGCGGAATGGAATGAATATAATAGTAGTAGATAATATACCAAATCTTCGTCTCCGTCCTCCAAGGAAATGATCTTCAACCTAAACTGAAAACTCAGGACTGACCCGAGCGTAATGAAAAGACAAAACACTCGAGTCAGGACTAAATATCCTTATGAAAGTTAAATCAATCGTAAATAAATATGAGTGTAAACGGCGTCAGAGATGTTTACGGGGTTTGACATCTCCTATCCAGTGTCAACGTGTGTGCAATAACTTAAGAGATGTTACGGGATTTTCCATCTCTCAAGGATCCGTTAAACTATCTACTATGTAGTAATATACGCTAAGTAGATAATGCCTATCAGTAATATAAAGTATCAAAATAGCGTTAAGGCGTTACCATAATCCCCCTTAACACATTTTATATTCCCAAAAGCATATACAAGACCGTAGTTTCCCCAAAACCGGAAGTCACCAGAGGGCAATCCATATACTCAAGGTACAAATCAAAACGTAGTGGTCGCGAATAGGATAATCAGTATGACAAGGTACATGAGGCAATACCAACTAGGATACTAGTAGTTGCGTGATCCGGACTGACGTTGGGCATAGCCAGCAGCTACCCCAACACCGCGAAACAACACTCCCAAATCAAGGGGTGCACCCAAATCGCATCACAAATGTAATAGATATGGTATCGAAGAAGTGTGTCCGCTGGAGGTGGCGAACCTCAATGGCCCGGCGCGGCTCCTGTTTTAGTCATGTCAGGGGTCATCCAATATCGTTCTCTTTCTTCAGTCAACGCGTTCACCAAACCATCCACTTCATTCTGGATCAGCACTCCGCGTATAATAGTTATTAAAGTGGTTTTCGGTATCGACAGAGAGTATGTCCATATCCGATCCCGGTCTCTTTAATAACTACGTATTATTACACCGTTGGCTCTTTTATATTTCAAATTGATTCATGATTGATAACAAAATATCATATTCGCTTTAAAATCAAATCCATTTCAAAATCATCATATATTCCAAATTAATTTAAATCTAAATTTCAAATAAATTTTCAATTCCAAACTCAAACTTGAAATATCATTTCATATCAATTTTCTTAGAAATATTCAGAGTTCGATTAAAAGTCCAATCTTTTAAAACAGATCAACTTTCAAAAATTTACACCGTATTTCAATTTGCAATTTAAATCTAAACTTTGATTTTATTTAATAATTTCGTTTACCAAGTTTAAATTCTAACATTTCGAGCTCCAATTCAATTTCCATAAATTGGATTTTATTCTTAAAATCAATTCATTTAAATATTTCAAAACAACTTTTAAAATCATTAAATTTAACCAACTCGGTGTTCGTATATAATTTTCTAACCTATGGCCAAGTGATTAGTTATTACAATTAAATGTCAGTGATGAATATATTATTTAAATCAATCACAATGTCATATGTATGCATAGCAGGATATATATAAACAAATAAACATCCAAACATTTAAATATCAACCAATAACATCCATCGAAATACATCATCCAATAGGCAATACAATTCACGGCAATTTCATATTTATCAATGTCAGGTAATTTAATCGCAATTCAATTTTAATTTAAATTTAACTGTCAATTTAATTTTTTTTTTTTTTACGGTGAATTCAAATGACAATCAATATGATAATTAAATTTTATCAAACAACAACAAATAAAAATCATAACTATGCATAATGTCAAATTTAACTAGCATAAAGATATTCCGTACGTTGTGAGCGTTATAAAACACTCACCTTGATTTTACGATTTTAAATCAAATCGAACGACGTTCGATTTAACTCAAAATTTTCTCAAGCTCTAAATGATTCCAATCCAGTTGCAATGCGAAGAGCTCGTCGATACGATTCCAACGCAAAAAGTTTCGTCCGAATCCGACCTCGTATGAAAAAGATATGATTTTTACAAGTTTACACGATTTTATATTAACTAAATTTACAACCTTCTTTATAATTTTACCTAACTCAAATCTCAGCCACTAGATCCCTCCTCTGCAAATCTCCACCGCTCCTTCTTTCTTCCATCTCACGTTCATTCTACAGGAAGAAACCGAACAACATGAACCCATAAGCCATCACCTAGGGTTAAATATTGTGACCACCACGATCAACTTCAGGCCGATCAACGACCATGGTTTTGAAGCTCACGACGAAGGCTACCTTCGGCTGTAAGATGGTGGAACTCGGCCTCCTATTTTACCTCGAAAAACGTGAAAAACGCAGCAGGTTTGAACGTGATTTCCCGTCGATCCGTGGCTCCGTTTTTGCTCATCTCCGTATGGATTTGAAGCTTTCATCGTGCTCTACAACTTTGTAGTTGAGAGTTTTTGCTAATTGTTGATGGATTGAGAGGAAAATGAGAAAGAAGTTTCGAATTTCGTGGCCATTGATTCAGGAAATGGCGGCTAGGGCTGAAGTCAATTAGGGTTTCTGGATTATAATAATAATAAAACTGTCTCGGTTTGCGTGCGTATTTATATAGGTAGGTCCAAAATCATCCGAACTCCAATCGAGACGTGCCGCCAGGCGTTTATAAGGTTTTACCCCCATTCCGAACGCAATGGAATAGATTTCGGAGGCTAATTCGATCGTATGTGAGAGTTACGGAAATAAACGATCAATTTTAAATTAAACCGATTAAACGATTTTCTATGCGTTTTGGCTTGCCCCGGACAAACGGTAAATCCGTTTGACTTGAAATTTGAAACCTTACAATAATATCACATTACGGATCCAATGAAACTTGTTTCGTCGAAATCCGAGACCGTTTGAAAAATGATTATTTTAACTCGCCAAATTGATATTAAAACAATTTCAACGCGTTTCGAGCTGCCACGGTCAAACGACAACTCCGATTGCTATGAAAATTGAAATCCGATAATAACTAACTATTACGGATCCAATGGAACTAGTTTCGTCCAATTCTGAGACTGTTCAAAATTTGGCTATTTTTCAGTCGATAATTAAATATTAAAATATTCAATTTTCACAAATTTACTTTTAATTCGATTTTAAAAGTTCTACAACATCATTCTAACTTTAATATGATAAAATAGAATTTTACAAATCATTTTTAATCATATTAAACCCGTTATCCAATTATTCAAATAATTTCAAATATTAAATTATTCAACAAATTACATTAATAATCATTTTCCTTCAATAATCACCTTAAATTTTCTAATTAAAATAGCTAAAAAATACGGGTCGTTACACTCTCCCCCACTCAAAACTTTTCGTCCCCGAAAAGGAAAAGAAGGGAAAAGAAACTAAGTATAGAATTCAACATTAGATATATTTTATTCAAAGTTACCAACTTATAAAACAATGAAATTCCATTTATAAAGTCATAACTACGCTTCCACAATGTTACTCCAACGGCTTTCTAAATTTAAATGTTAGTTATCAAAACAAGTTATAAAATTTAAAAACTTGAAAAATTTTCTAACACCCGGATTCACGGAAAATTTTGGCAGAGTCTCCTTTGCGCGGCTCGATCGAAAAATTTTACAATTCAACATATAACACAAATATAACCAATATATATCAAATATACATCTCATCTCAATGATGAGGCATCCCATATCTGGGGAAACAACATATATATATCACCAATACCATATAAAACCGTAAGCGTACCTTTTATTTAGCATTTATTAGCAATTTACTTACATTATGCGTTTAGCGTAGAAGCGAGCTCCACAACGAAGCGCAACCCCTTTGCCACCTACTAAAATGCTCAACAACTAAGTTAGAACCATGCATATAAAGATAGATAGATATACTTAGCCTACACAACATATACATAACATATTTAGCTTCAAAACTGAGATTTCAATTTCAGGACAGCAAACAAATCTTAGTTTTAGGTCATCTAAACGATAAAATTTGACAACATAATCCAAACAAAATTTGTTTTATTCATTTCAGGCTTTCCGGAATGTCCAAAATCATCGAATTCGGACCATCTGTTCAAAAGTTATGGCCGTTTTACTTAGAGGATACGCCTCAGCCTGGGCAATGAATTGCGCAGGTCTGTGACGTTCACCCACGTTTTCGACCTTCTAAACAATATCAAAACATAAAACACTTAAAACAAAAGTTTTAGCTTAAGTTCTTATCTTTTCAGAAAGTATAAGATCACCAAAATCTGATAAATCAGTCAAAAGATATGGCAAAAGTACTAAGGGTGTATACTACAGATTTTACTTATTTTTACACAGGACAGCAAGTAACATTCAAGTTTTTACCAAGCAGACGAAGGAATTTTCTCAAGTTATCTAAACAAAAGTTGTGCTATAGTTTCTAAGCTTTCCGAAAAGTCCAAAATCGTCGAATTCCGTTTAGCCATTTAAAAGTTATGATTGTTTTCGTTTCAGCATATATTGGACAATGTTGGATTTTTTTTTTTCCAAAAATTTGCTTTTATTATTTCAAAGTACAAAACATCAAAACTTCAAATTTTTTAAAGAACAATCATAAACACAAAGTCATTTATTTTCTTATTCATCCATGCAATAGGTCTACATTTAACCTTTTTTCTGATTTATTCAAGTTTGTTTCATTCACATTTTTAATTCAAGTCAATTTGCTTCAATTTAAATTGAATTCAATTATATTTAATTTCACTTTGCTTCAAACTTGAATTTAATTTTTTTATTTTATTTTATTTTATTTTATTCCGTTTATTCAATTCCATTAACACTAATGAATTCTACTTAATCCATTTTCATCCATCTAACAACCAATGCATATCAAACATTAACAACCATCCAGAATCTACACGAAATCAATTATACATTTCCAAGTCAATTTTTTTAATTTCATACACTTCCAAGTTTATTGACATTTAGTTATATACAAATTTAATTAGTTTCCATTTACCAATTTTATATTTCATTAATTTTAAATTTTATATATTCACTTAGATATATCATTCATTTTACAGCTTAAATTTCTTTTATATTTACAACTATCAATAGATCTTCACATTTTATTATTCATTCTCACACTGGTATATTATTTCTCTACCTATCCTTATTAGCATTTTAAACCCTTTTAAGTATTTGGTAAGTTATAGTTATGCAAATAGAATGTAGTTAAACAACATACAACTTCTTTCCATTTAAAGTTGAATTTTCAATTAATTAATTCTTAAGTCATTACTTAAATTTCACTATAATTTAATTTCACAATTTCATTCACATATAGTATTTCCATTTTATATTAACATAATTGTGAATCACCTTTAAATGTTAATTTGAATTCCAATTATTTACTAACAATTTTATTTATATTTGCAAACCATTAATTAAATGCATATTTCATTATTCAAACCTATACTTGTATATTATCCAATTAACAATTCATATAACATTTTTGAACTTCTTAAATATTTTGGTAAGTTATATCTATGCTATAGAATGAAATTTAATACTATGCGAGTTTTACAGTTTCAATTTTTATTTTAAGTTCATAATTTCCTAATTCTAAGGATTTCTACTTCAATTGATATTTCACTTAGCTCTTAGGTTCATTTCTCATTTCACAATTCAGAAGTTCCTTAATGATTCAAGTCTAAATTCATTTCACTCATTTAAAAAAATCATTAATTATTAAAGGACTTAAGAATTCCAATCCCGGTTTCATTTCAAATCAAGTTTTGAAATAATATATACTTATATAATTTATATAACCAATCATACTATAGAGAGTACAAAATAAAATAAAATTTGAATCAAAACAAAGTTTAGACAAGCTATTAAGTGGTCTCCCCCACTCGGACTCTCGAAAATAAACGCCGATGATGCGTGCACTCATCACCGAAATCATTTTCTAGCGTCAAGAGAAGGGAATATAACACTTATCATAAAAAAAAATCCTTCGAAAACAATTTCAACTCAATTATACTATCATATAATACTCATATTATGTTTTTCATATTCTTGTAAGTCAATTTCAAACACTGGAATTTAAATTCCCAAATCCAAGTTAAAATACATTTATATTCATTATCAATTGTGTTTACAAGATTTCATTTTCCTAAATCCATTGTTATTTAATCAATTGTTGTAAATATTGACTGATCAAACAATAACGATAATAATCTAATATTATCATCTTCTAACAATCAATTCAATCAAAATGAATAAATATTCAAATAATTCTTTTATATAAAATATATTCCAAAACGATATTGTGTTGGTTTGTCCTATTCGAGTGTTTAGAAATTCCTATCGACGCCTTGGCGTCCCAAGTATCGACCAGAATTCATAAATACTCAACGGAACAAAGTTAACACAATATAAAACCATTTTATATCAAATAACAAGTACGCTCTCTCATATACACTCAACTCATTCATATAGTTTACCTCTATTTCAATGAGTTATTCCCCACTAGAGCCAAGGTTTATCGCTAAACCAAAGCTCTGATACCAACTGTAACGACCCGCCTTTTTGGACAGTTTAAACCGACGATCAAATACACATGTCGATTCCAAACCATTAAAAGGGCAGATAGTTATTGGGGTAAATAAGAAAAGAAAAGGAAGGGAAATAAAGGAAATGAACAACACAGAATCTCACAGCGGAAGGCTAAAGTATAATAATAAAATAACAGTTCATGAAGCTGTTAATTAAATGAATACATTTGAAATGAATACATTTGATTATTATTATACAACATTTATCAGAGTTACATACACAACAAATATCATACAACAATGCAGCGGAATGGAATGAATATAATAGTAGTAGATAATATACCAAATCTTCGTCTCCGTCCTCCAAGGAAATGATCTTCAACCTAAACTGAAAACTCAGGACTGACCCGAGCGTAATGAAAAGACAAAACACTCGAGTCAGGACTAAATATCCTTATGAAAGTTAAATCAATCGTAAATAAATATGAGTGTAAACGGCGTCAGAGATGTTTACGGGGTTTGACATCTCCTATCCAGTGTCAACGTGTGTGCAATAACTTAAGAGATGTTACGGGATTTTCCATCTCTCAAGGATCCGTTAAACTATCTACTATGTAGTAATATAAGATAAGTAGATAATGCCTATCAGTAATATAAAGTATCAAAATAGCGTTAAGGCGTTACCATAATCCCCCTTAACACATTTTATATTCCCAAAAGCATATACAAGACCGTAGTTTCCCCAAAACCGGAAGTCACCAGAGGGCAATCCATATACTCAAGGTACAAATCAAAACGTAGTGGTCGCGAATAGGATAATCAGTATGACAAGGTACATGAGGCAATACCAACTAGGATACTAGTAGTTGCGTGATCCGGACTGATGTTGGGCATAGCCAGCAGCTACCCCAACACCGCGAAACAACACTCCCAAATCAAGGGGTGCACCCAAATCGCATCACAAATGTAATAGATATGGTATCGAAGAAGTGTGTCCGCTAGAGGTGGCGAACCTCAATGGCCCGGCGCGGCTCCTGTTTTAGTCATGTCAGGGGTCATCCAATATCGTTCTCTTTCTTCAGTCAACGCGTTCACCAAACCATCCACTTCATTCTGGATCAGCACTCCGCGTATAATAGTTATTAAAGTGGTTTTCGGTATCGACAGAGAGTATGTCCATATCCGATCCCGGTCTCTTTAATAACTACGTATTATTACACCGTTGGCTCTTTTATATTTCAAATTGATTCATGATTGATAACAAAATATCATATTCGCTTTAAAATCAAATCCATTTCAAAATCATCATATATTCCAAATTAATTTAAATCTAAATTTCAAATAAATTTTCAATTCCAAACTCAAACTTGAAATATCATTTCATATCAATTTTCTTAGAAATATTCAGAGTTCGATTAAAAGTCCAATCTTTTAAAACAGATCAACTTTCAAAAATTTACACCGTATTTCAATTTGCAATTTAAATCTAAACTTTGATTTTATTTAATAATTTCGTTTACCAAGTTTAAATTCTAACATTTCGAGCTCCAATTCAATTTCCATAAATTGGATTTTATTCTTAAAATCAATTCATTTAAATAATTTCAAAACAACTTTTAAAATCATTAAATTTAACCAACTCGGTGTCCGTATATAATTTTCTAACCTATGGCCAAGTGATTAGTTATTACAATTAAATGTCAGTGATGAATATATTATTTAAATCAATCACAATGTCATATGTATGCATAGCAGGATATATATAAACAAATAAACATCCAAACATTTAAATATCAACCAATAACATCCATCGAAATACATCATCCAATAGGCAATACAATTCACGGCAATTTCATATTTATCAATGTCAGGTAATTTAATCGCAATTCAATTTTAATTTAAATTTAACTGTCAATTTAATTTTTTTTTTTTTTTTTACGGTGAATTCAAATGACAATCAATATGATAATTAAATTTTATCAAACAACAACAAATAAAAATCATAACTATGCATAATGTCAAATTTAACTAGCATAAAGATATTCCGTACGTTGTGAGCGTTATAAAACACTCACCTTGATTTTACGATTTTAAATCAAATCGAACGACGTTCGATTTAACTCAAAATTTTCTCAAGATCTAAATGATTCCAATCCATTTGCAATGCGAAGAGCTCGTCGATACGATTCCAACGCAAAAAGTTTCGTCCGAATCCGACCTCGTATGAAAAAGATATGATTTTTACAAGTTTACACGATTTTATATTAACTAAATTTACAACCTTCTTTATAATTTTACCTAACTCAAATCTCAGCCACTAGATCCCTCCTCTGCAAATCTCCACCGCTCCTTCTTTCTTCCATCTCACGTTCATTCTACAGGAAGAAACCGAACAACATGAACCCATAAGCCATCACCTAGGGTTAAATATTGTGACCACCACGATCAACTTCAGGCCGATCAACGACCATGGTTTTGAAGCTCACGACGAAGGCTACCTTCGGCTGTAAGATGGTGGAACTCGGCCTCCTATTTTACCTCGAAAAACGTGAAAAACGCAGCAGGTTTGAACGTGATTTCCCGTCGATCCGTGGCTCCGTTTTTGCTCATCTCCGTATGGATTTGAAGCTTTCATCGTGCTCTACAACTTTGTAGTTGAGAGTTTTTGCTAATTGTTGATGGATTGAGAGGAAAATGAGAAAGAAGTTTCGAATTTCGTGGCCATTGATTCAGGAAATGGCGGCTAGGGCTGAAGTCAATTAGGGTTTCTGGATTATAATAATAATAAAACTGTCTCGGTTTGCGTGCGTATTTATATAGGTAGGTCCAAAATCATCCGAACTCCAATCGAGACGTGCCGCCAGGCGTTTATAAGGTTTTACCCCCATTCCGAACGCAATGGAATAGATTTCGGAGGCTAATTCGATCGTATGTGAGAGTTACGGAAATAAACGATCAATTTTAAATTAAACCGATTAAACGATTTTCTATGCGTTTTGGCTTGCCCCGGACAAACGGTAAATCCGTTTGACTTGAAATTTGAAACCTTACAATAATATCACATTACGGATCCAATGAAACTTGTTTCGTCGAAATCCGAGACCGTTTGAAAAATGATTATTTTAACTCGCCAAATTGATATTAAAACAATTTCAACGCGTTTCGAGCTGCCACGGTCAAACGACAACTCCGATTGCTATGAAAATTGAAATCCGATAATAACTAACTATTACGGATCCAATGGAACTAGTTTCGTCCAATTCTGAGACTGTTCAAAATTTGGCTATTTTTCAGTCGATAATTAAATATTAAAATATTCAATTTTCACAAATTTACTTTTAATTCGATTTTAAAAGTTCTACAACATCATTCTAACTTTAATATGATAAAATA
Organism: Allium cepa; assembly: GCA_030765085.1. NCBI lineage: Eukaryota > Viridiplantae > Streptophyta > Magnoliopsida > Asparagales > Amaryllidaceae > Allium > Allium cepa. Next base: position 949,420,532 of record CM060941.1, on the reverse strand, counting down.
GAATTTTACAAATCATTTTTAATCATATTAAACCCGTTATCCAATTATTCAAATAATTTCAAATATTAAATTATTCAACAAATTACATTAATAATCATTTTCCTTCAATAATCACCTTAAATTTTCTAATTAAAATAGCTAAAAAATACGGGTCGTTACAAAGTTATAACATTTGAGTCAATTCAATTAGATTGGAACACCATTCAATCTATAAATAATTACTTAGATAATTATTGTTGCAATTCATTCCTGTTATTATTATTCTAAACGAATTACAATTTTTTTCTAACATTAAATCACAAAATCTTATTAAATTAGCTATTTTAATTATCGAAAATTTACGGGTCGTTACACTCTCCCCCACTCAAACTTTTCGTCCCTGAAAAGGAAAAAGAAGGGAAAAGGAACTAAGTATAGAATTCAACATTAGATATATTTTATTCAAAGTTACCAACTTATAAAACAATGAAATTCCATTTATAAAGTCGTAACTACGCTTCCACTACGCTACTCTGATTAGTCTATGATGTTTACGAGTTAGTTATCAAAACAAGTTGTAAAATTTTAAAACTTGAAAATTTTTCTAACACCCGGACTTACGAAAAAATTCGGCAGACTCTCCTTTGCGCGGCTCGATCCGAAAAAAAAATGACAGTATATATATCACAGATATACATCTCATCAAGTGATGAGGCATCCCGTAGGGAAAAAAGTGTAAAAGTACGTTATGTAATCCGAGATATGTACCTAATATATTATTAGCGAGCATATACGGCTAATATAGCGCGAAAGCGAGCTCCAAATGCGAATCAAACGCAATCCGCACCTAGTAAACACTCAACAAATCATGAGAAACATGCATATATGAAAATAATATCAATATACATCATATAGCAACATAACAACTACATGTGCCAACATAGCAAATGCAACAAAATAACAAATGCATCCACAAATCAATTGTCATCCAACAATCATCCTACAAATCCATAACCAATCTATACAAATTCACTTCTTACTAAAATTTATTGACTTGGTTTTCAATTTTTAATCTCAGTTGATTCATTAACGTTGGATTTTACTAACATTCATTGTCAATTCAATTAGTTAACATTCACTAATTTATATTTACATTAGTTCACTCCCAATTTGAATCAAATTAAATTCTATTTAAATTCATTTAACTTCCAATTTGATTTCAATGATTTATAGCTTTCAATTTCATTAACACTTAATGAATTATATACAATCAACTAACAATCATATAACAACCAAATCATACCCAACATAACCAAATTATTAATTTTACATTCAATTTGGTTTATCTCTTTCAATTCCAATTGATTCTTAGCCACATCAAATTCTTTTGTTCATATTTACTTCATGTTCAGTTTCAGTTAATAACCAATTTATTTGTGGAACATTTTATTAATCATCACTTTAATTTATAGTCATTCCATAAAAGTCTAACTTCTTATATATGACTTTTCTTAGTTTATATTATCTCAAAAGCTACAAATTTATCTTCACATTTTTTTTTTTGTTGCAAATTTATATTTAAAGTCTATAACCAGTTTACAAAGACATTGCTTGACTCAATGGCCTTTTCTTAAGTTCACTTACTTGTTCCATTTATCCATTCATCATTTCATGCTATATTTAAGTATATATAATTTTTATCACAATCAAAATTTTCCATTTATATACATTTTAATTCCTTCTTGAGTTTTCCTTACTTGTATATTTCAATTACTTTCAGGTTCTGTTTATTTGTACAATATCTCATTACATATCCAAAACATCATTTTAACCTTTTTTTATATTTGGTAAATCATATTATATGTTATTAGAATGAAAATTTGGTATTATACAAATTTATAGAATTTCATTTTACTTAATTAGAACGTTCACAAATTTAATTTGTTTAAATCCTCTTCTCCTTTCAACTTTAAAGTTTTCCCAAAACAATAAGCTTAGATATCTTAATCCTCTTATTTTATAAATTCTGGTTATTCACATTTCATTCAAATAATTTGAAAATTATTAATTAACAGAACTTAGAAATTTAAATACCCTGTTCTTTTCAAATCGTTTGAAATAAATATATACATTTATATCTTTAATATATCATATCATACCTTTGGAGTTTAAACCAAAACCCATTTATCCAAATAATTTCGAAGAAAAGCGAAGCTTCTTTGAAGTCTTCCCCACTTTGAGACTCGAAAATGAACGTCGATGATGCTGCGCAGTCATCACTGAAATTATTTTCCAGCGACAGAAGAGAGGAGTACTGAATTCATTCCTTCTTTTTTTAAAATCCTTTCAAAATATTTCCACAAACATTTTCCAACTAATATTACTATATATTTCTTCAAAGCTTTGAGAACCATTGTCAAAACCTCCGGGTCTTAAATTCAATATTTTCCAATTTAAGTCTGTTTTAATTTATAATTCACCTTTATAAAATATTCTTATACGATTTTACTTTCTTAAAATATTCCACAAGTTGTTTTATCACTGTTCATTTTGTAATTCATCTTATTTATTAAATTACAATATCCAATTAATGATAATAACCAATATTATCATTCCTAACAACAGGTAAGCTAGATAAGTCACAATAATTTCTGAAATTTTCTTTATATATAAAATATAATTAGAGCAAAATTATTTCATTTATCCAATTTCAAAACAATACTATGTCGAATTGTTCTGTTCGAGTGTTTAGAGATCCCTATCAATGACGTTAATTACTCGTATTGACCAGAATCCATAAGCCACTCAACAAATCAACCGACACAATATAAAACATTCTATATCACTAACAAATACGCTCTCTCATATAAATACACTCAGTGACTCATCATAGGGTAGTAATACCCTATTTATAAAGAGTCAGACCCCACAAAGCTAAGGTTATCGCTAACCTAAAGCTCTGATACCAACTATAACGACCCGCCTTTTTGGATAGTTTAAACCAACGATCCAATCCACATGCCGATTCCAAACCATTCAAAAGGGCAGATGGTTATTGGGGTAAATAAGAAAAGAAAAGAAAGGGAAATAAAGGAAATGAAACAACATAGAATCTTGCAGCGGAAAGATAAAATATAATAGTCAAATAAACAGTTCATGAAGCTGTTTACAATACTTTGATCATTATTTATACATCATTTGTCAGAGTTATACATATACAACAGAACAAATAAAATAATACAGCAGACAACATGATGCAAAGATAATAAGAGTAATAGTATACCAAATCTTCGTTTTCGTCCTCCAGAATAGATCTTCAATAAGCTGAAAAACTCAAGTCTGACCCGAACGTAATAAAAAGACAAAACACTCGAGTCAAGACTAAAATATCCTCATGTAAGTTAAATCAATCGTAAATAAGTATGAGTGTAACGGCGTCAGAGATGTTTACGGGGTTTTACATCTCATATCCAGTGTCAACATGCGTGCAATAACTCAAGAGATGTTACGGGGTTTTCCATATCTCAAGGATCCGTTAAACTATCTACTATGTAGTACAGTACGCTATTGTAATATGTCTACAGTAAAGTAAAAGTATTAAAATAGCGTTAAGGCGCTACCATAATTCCCCTTAACACATTTTTATAATGCCATAGTCTATACAGCACCGTAAACCCCACCGTAAACTAGTGGTTATCAGAGGGTACCCCATAGGTATAACACAAAACAAAACGTAGTGGTCGCGAATAGGATAATCAGTATGACAAGGTACATGAGGCGATACCAACTAGGATACTAGTAGTTGCGTGATCCGGACTGATGTTGAGCATAGCCAGCAGCTACCTCAACACCGTGAAACAACACTCCCAAATCGAGGGGTGCACCCAAATCGAATCACAAAAGGTAATAGATATGGTATCGAAGAAGTGTGTCCACTAGAGGTGGAGAACCTCAATGGTCCGGCGCGGCTCCTGTTTTAGTCATGTCAGGGGTCATCCAACATCGTTCTCTTTCTTCAATCAACGCGTTCACCAAACCATCCCCTTCATTCTGGGTCAACACTCCGCGTATAATAGTTATTAAAGTGGTATTTGGTATCGACAGAGAGTATGTCCATATGCGATCCCGGTCTCTTTAATAACTACGTATTATTACACCGGTGGCTCTTTTACATTTCAATCAATTCATAATTGATATCAAAATATCATATTCGCTTCAAAAATCAAATCCATTTCATATATCATCATATCTATTCAAAATATAAGATTCTGCTTCAAAAATCATTTTTCGCCTCAATATCTCATTTCGAGTTCAAAATCAGTTCGAATTTCAATTTAGGCTGCACTTCATTTAACCCAATTCGTATTTACATTCAAGATTTAAACATAAACATTTCACCTTATTGACCGCTTGAAATTTTAGAAAATAGTTTTAAGTAGTTTAAAAGTAGTTTAAACAATTAATATAGTCAAAAATACTTAAAATCTTAAATGGATTCAAAATAGATAAATTAGTTTAAAATAATTTAAATTGGGTTAAGTAGATTTAAAATAGATTAAAATAAGTTAACATGGTTTAAGATGGGTTAAAATAATTTAATATAGTTAATATAGGTTAAAATAGTTTAAGTATTTAAAGATGGTTTTATATAACAGAGTAATTTGGAAAACAAAATGAAACAACTTCAAATCCAAACCATTTCAATTATAACTTCCCAATTCAAATCAATTTCAATTTCCATTCTACCGATTCAATTTCGATTTGAATTCAAATCAATGTCAACTTTGACTTCAAATTAATTCAATTTTACATTCACCTTCAATTAATTCAATTTCAATTTATATCGATTTGAAGCTTGATTTTCAAAATATCAATTTATAACACTTAACAAAATTATCCTTCAATATTCAAATTTAAATCCAAATTTCAAATATGATTCAATTTCAAGCTCAATTTCAAAATATCATTTTTATGTCACTTTTACTTAGTAATACTCAAAGCTTGAAATAATGTTCAATCTTTAAAACAAATAAATTTTCGAAATTCAATCATATCCCGATTTTTAATCTCAAAGTCTCAACTTAAATTATTTAACAATTTCCTTTAACCAAAATTTATTTCAACATTCCAAACTCAATTTTCCGATAAATTCGATTTCTATAAATTGATTTCTATTTATAACTTCTAATTCAAAACATTTAAATAAATTTCAAATCGATGATTTTAAAAATTATTAATTTAGCCAATCCGGTGTCCGTATATAATTTTCTATCCTATGGCCAAATGATCAGTTATTTCAATTAAATGTCAGGGATGAATATATATCACTTAAGTCAAATAACAGTGTCATATGTATGCATAACATGATATATATAAGAAAATAAACATCCAAACATTTAAATATCAACCAATAGCATCCATCGAAATACATCATCCAACAGACAATACAATTCATGGCAATTTCATAGCTATCAATATTAGATAATTTAATTGCAATTCAATTTTTAATTTCAATTTGACTGTCAATTAAATTTTCAACGGTGAATTCAAATGACAATTAAATTTTATCAAACAACGACAAATAAATTTCATAACACTTCATAATGTCAAATTTAACTAGCATAAAGATATTCAGTACGTTGTGAGCGTTATAAAACGCTCACCTTGATTTCAATGTAGTTCGAACGTTTTATTTCGAATAAAATTAAACGCGCGTTTAATTTTACCCGATCAAACTAGCTCCAAACGACTCCAATCTAGTTCCATAGCGTAGTGCTCGAAAAAACGATTGCAACGCAATTCGTTTCGTCCGATTCCGACCTCGTACGAACAAGTTACGACATTTATAAGTTAATACAAATTTTATACAAATTAATTACAACTTTAATTTAATTTTTATAAACCCTAACAAATCATCACCGTTCATTTCATTGCCCAGAAATTTGAGCCGCCCTTCTCATCTTCTCCCCTCATGTTGAATACCCAAGTTTGAACGCAAGAAACAAACCCATCAGCCGCCGTTCTTCCCGTAATTTTCACGACCAAACCGAACAACTTGAAGACGATCAGGGACCACCACCACGCGCGCCACCACATGAGCCACCAATGCCTGGAGAAGCTCGAAGCTCGGCCCCCTATCTCGCCTCGAAAAACGTGAAAAACGCAGCGGCTTCAATCTCGATTTTCGTCGATCCGTGGCTCCGTTTCTGATCTCCACCGTTGGATAGCTAGATCTTGATGCCCTCTACAACTTTGTAGTTGACGACTTTTGCTAATTGTTTGTAGATTTGGAGATAATAGAGGAGGAAGTGTCGAAATTCTCAGCCATTAATATCTAGGGCCAGCTAGAAGAAGAAGCAAGGGTTTGAGTGCAAAATGAAATGTTGAGGTCCTTATATACAATTTCGCAAAAACACTATTCACCGAAAATTTTCCGATCTCCAAACGAAGCATGCCTGCAGGCGTTTCTAAGGTTTACCCCGCGTTCCGAACACAATGGAACATGTTTCAGTGGCTAATTCGATCATATGTGCAAGTTATGGAAATAAACGATCGATTTTAAATTAAATCGATTAAACCGATTTCTTTGCATTTTGGCTTGCCCCGGACAAACGGTAAATCCGATTGACTTGAAATTTGAGATCTCACAATAATATAACATTACGGATCCGATGAAACTGGTTTCGTTAAAATTTGAGATCTCACAATAATATAACATTACGGATCCGATGAAACTGGTTTCGTCAAAATCCGAGACTGTTTGAAAAATGACTATTTTAACTCGTCAATTAAATATTAAAATATTCAATTTTCACAAATTTACTTTTAATTCGATTTTAAAAGTTCTACAACATCATTCTAACTTTAATATGATAAAATAAAATTTTACAAATAATTTTTAATCATATTAAACCCGTTATTCAATTATTCAATAAATTCCAAATATTAAATTTAAACAATTTTGATTATCCAATAATTCATTATCCTTTGAAATATTTGAAACTGAACTTATAAGATTCAACTTTTAAAACCAATTCACATCTTAGAACACTATTTCCAATTTACAGTTATTCAATTATTAAATAAGTTTTAAATATTTACTTTAAACAATTTACCTGTTCAATATTCAATTATTTGATTTTAAATAGATTTTACTTATCAATCAATTACTCTATTATACCCAATGAATTCAATATTTATTATCCTATCCAACTATTGATTGCAAAGGCATTCACTAAGTAGTATTTATTTTTCAATACTTATTACTATTCAAATCTTCGAAACCAATCTATTAAAATTTGTATTACTACCTAAATAATTCACAATTCTTATTCACTTATTTACATTTGTTTTTCCATATATTTCCTTATAACCAAGTTATAACATTTGAGTCAATTCAATTAGATTGGAACAACATTCAATCTATAAATAATTACTTGAATAATTATTGTTGCAATTCATTCCTGTTATTATTATTCCAAACGAATTACAATTTTTTTTCTAACATTAAATCATGAAATCTTATTAAATTAGCTATTTTAATTATTGAAAATTTACGGGTCATTACATTAGAGGTTCTTTGGTATAATTGTATAGTTGTTGTCATTAAAATCTAACAATAGAGGTTCTAACATTATGGGTCTTAGTGAATTATAAGTAGACCTCAGCAAATATGAATAGGTCTTAGTATTTAGTGCTTACATGGCAAGCTTTAGGTATTTTCTAGAATTGTCCCTAATTTGTAGATTATATTGCATTCCATGCGTTATCTTTTCTTGTCACTTTTGGTTTTTTCCCCGAAAAGTTCATGTTTCCTGAACTTGGTTTTGGTATTCCTGTTTTGTCATGCACTTGGCATGCTCTGCATTGCTATTTGGATGCAAACTATTTTTCGACTATGAAGTCAATTCATTTTTTTACAACCCTTTAATTCATGTGCATGGTTTATTTGTAGTTCAGGCCATCTAATATCCCTATGTCCGGTGTAATTGCTTGGTTGAAAAGCCGAGTAGTGTATGTTACAACTCAATATTGTTAGCTGTGTTAGTAAAATTAACACAAAAGGATTTTTATATTGGTTTGGGCAGTCAAATATTAATTAGTTTTTTTCATAATAATTACAATGTTTGTCATTTCGACTTACAATTAACATTTATTATACAAAATAAGGTTTGAGATGCTATGAATTCCAAGTTCTTGGAACTAGCTCCCATCAGGCCTCGAGAGTCAGTAAGCCCCATTAGCTAAGGCTTCTGCTTCCATTAGAGGGTCTTCCCAATTTGGATCGAAGGCTCTATGTAGTGTGTCCTTAGTGTTAGCTATCACTTTGTACAATACGAGGTTTCCCTTGCACAAGTTTCTTTCTTTGGGGCTAGCATTGTATTTTTCACCATCCTTTCTTGGTATGCGGCGGATCGGACGACCCCCTTGTCTTTTCTTTCTTCAATGAGGTCGAGGGCAGCCTTTTTTAGCTCTTTGTTCTGATTTGTAGCATGCAATATTCTTTCATGTGATGCGATCTTTTTCTCAATAGGGAGCATTGCTTTATAGCCAATAGGTTAGGAAGAAGGGTGCATGGTCGATTAGGGATCTGGATGAGGTCTTGTGAGCCCATAATACTAGGGATAACTCTATAACATCCTCCATTTTGGGGCCCAAAACTAAGTGCCATGGATATTGTAGTCATCCATAATATTAATTTTCGATGATAAATGTGGCTATATTAATCATATCAATAATATAAGAAGCACATGAATATGAAACTTCTCTGGTACAATTTAATAATAAACTTTCATATTTTATTCACAAATAAGATTTCATATTAAATACATAATCCTGTTCAATCGAACGTTCAGAGAAAATATAATTGTTACGAAATACTCCAAGAGAGACAAATGAAGATGCCCCTTTGGGTGATCAGAGTCTAATACTTGGCAGTTATACAATTTTCCATTACATCTATTCAAACAGATAAAATGACACAATGGAAAATAAAAGCTCCTAGTAATAACAAGCTTGCCTCCTACATATCTTCGGAAGCTTACTGGTTTAACTAAAAAACCTGAAAACCCTACTCCCAACCTACTCAAAAGAGCACCCATAGTTCAAGAGGAAAACATAAACTTTGTGTCAGACAAACCAACTGCAGTGAATAATAACCTACCATCTCAAACCAATAGATATCTAGTGAGACCACACTACTGAGCAGAACGAGTTTTTCTATCATTAGTATCTTAAACAAAACATATTAACCATATATTGTGCTCCTACATCCACAATAGTTAGAACATAATAAATAAATATTTGCAATCATGAAATCTATAGCAGACTAACCATCCCAATTTATTTGACTATCCATCTCAATATCATCTGACTATTTGTCTTAAATTCAAGCGGCTATCTGTCTTATATTTATGTGGACTAACCATCTCACATGTATAAAATATATTGATTATATATCCCCTGCCATATGGATTACCTATCACACACAGTTTAACCTTCTAAAATTATGTGGACTATCCATCACACATGTTTCCTTCAATTTAAATTATGTGAACTATCCATCGCAAATATCATAGTTTTACTAGGATGACTATGAACCCTTCATTCATCATATAGAGATTATTCATATTAGGCATTATTTGGACTATCCAGCACACATTCCATAGTTTTCTTAGGATGAATATGAACCTATCACTTATCAATTTAATTCGTAATCGATCTTATCACCTAAGTGCCCAACCTATATCTATTGGTATCCCACTATAAGAAAACTGATTTTTTGTAGCGCCCAAAAAACGCCACTATGTATTTTTAGTGGCGTTCCGATAATCGTTACGAAAAAACATGCCACTAAAAATCCTCGAGTATTAGTTGCACTTTTTTAAACGCCACCAAATTTTTTTTTGATAGCGTTTTTATAACGCCATAGAATTCCTTTTTTGTACTGCCTATTTACCGCCACCGAAAGGTTTTCTCCTCCATGATACTTTTTTATGGCGTTATCTAAATTTTTTGTAGTGCCTGTTTAACGCCACCGAAATGGTTTTCTCCTCCACGTTACCTTTTCATGGCGTTATATACATTTTTTGTAGCGCTTAATAAACGCCAGCATAAGTGTACTTGATATTTTAATCACTCTTTTGTAGCGACATTTTAACACTACCAAAATAAATAATATCTAGTAGCGTTTGTTTCCCTCCACCTGCTACTCCAGATTTACCCCTGATCTAGCATCCAATTATATAATAACAGAATACGCAAGCACATACACTTTTGAACACAATATATTAAACAACTACAAAATGCGTATACGCATTGAAGATCCACAAGATACATAGATATTCATACATCCACATACATAGGTGTCGACAAAAAGCTACCCGTACACATACACAACCAAACTAGCATAAGTGTTATAACCAAACTACCATAAGTGTCATAACCGTACATATACATCTGAAATAAACGTCTGAAATAACCAAAGTACCGAGCAAAACCTGAATCACCATAAAAACCTGAACTACCTGTCATTGCTGATGTCTTCAAAACCTGAACTACCTGTCAACAAAGAACAGAACAAAAGAGTGAGAAAACAATACCTGAACTTAAAACTGCATCACTAACATTCCACCACAATCCATACATAACTCCTCACCATCAATTATTTTCCCTCCCCTGAACCATACATACTAGTTTCATAATAGTTTCATAGCAATTTTAATCAACCTAACTACATACATGTGCTGGTACCATACCAAAAACCAGTGCTGCTGCTTGAATTCTTCACAAACGTTTATCTACCTGTAAACAATAATAATCATGTTACTAAATATTTGTGAGGTGAAGGTATCAAAGATCAAAAATGGACAAATATAGAAGTCCTTAGACTATAATACTTCAAACAAATATGCCTCTGCCCATCCACTTCAAAACCAAAAACTGCCCATCCACTTCAAAACCAAAAACCGCAGTTTCAATTAACCATCTACCTACACACAAAATCATACATCCTATGCATTTATAACATACGAAACTGACCTCTATTGCTCTTCTCTTAATAGCTACTTGCAAACACTTATGTGTTAACTTAATGAATGAAACTGAAGTTATATAATGAAACCATACATTATTTATAAACTGAATTTAACGAAACTTAATGAAACTAAAGTTGCTGAAATGACTGCAGCAATGAATGGACCAACCCAGAATATTCGTTATTCATACAACATAGAGTAACTTATCAGGTACTTGTAATCGTATTATTAATATGAAATATGAGTTTGAATAATATGTAAAAGCAAGCTAACCTGATCATCCCAAGCTTCATCCTTGTTGTAAATAACAGCAGCTCCAAAACTTCTAGCAGTGTTAATCCCTGTACCAGCAATTGGAATGGTCTCCAGATGAACCACGAACACCGCAAACCCAATTAGAAGTGGAGCTAGTACCTACAACCCATTTATTACTTATAATTCTAGTTTAAAACTAAATAATTACAGAACATAAGAAATTTTATAGTATGACGCATAATTTATCACAGTTTACAAATATAAACCAGGTTCTATTCTTTGAAATATAAAAGAAGAGTATCATACCGGCACATGAGTATCTCTAGCACCACGTTTAGGGTCGGTAGCAGCAAACACAGTGTATACCATTACCAACACAAAAGTGTCTATAATTTCATATGCAAGCCCAGTTCCTTCACTGTACCAAGCGCTTATGGTAAAACATGGTCACTGGTCCTGCAAAATAAATAAAATAGTGTTAAAACATGGTAAGATAAACCTTCTGCTAAAAGATGGCAACTGATTTTGCAACTAATTCTGTAAAACAAATAAAATAGTGTTAAAACATGGTAAAGATAAATCAGGTTTAAATGCCCATGTTCTGTATACATAATGGATTAGTTCCTTATTTAATCATTTCATTCATGCTTACAATTGCTCCTAAAAGAACTAGAATGCATTGCCTAAGAATCTTTATGGTTTTGATTCTGTGAAAAAAAAGCTATCTTTGTTTTGAATCTAAAGTGCAGTTTGATCAAGAAGTGCTTATGCAAACTTTGTTGACATTCCTATGAAAAGATAAGTTTACTCGTGACATGGATAGTATTTTGTTTTTATTTTGGCTCTTAGGAGAAATTTTCTACTTCATAACATCTACCTGCAAGTTGGTAAAGGTTATCATTCCAGTTTCCAGCCAGTTAAGGCGGGCGAAGTGAGGCTGGACCTGTAGCTAGATTATGGAAGCTTGCATTCAAAGAGGAGCTTCGCTTTGAATCATTGAATGCTGCATTACTTTTTCAACAGAAATCATCTTTTTTCTGTAGTACAAAAATTCCATATAATGGGTGATATTTCTGTACTATGATTTAAGTTGTAAGTTACTACAAGTCCAGCAATTCCTGTAATATAATTAATTTCATTTGAAATATTTTAAGATAATAAACTATAGACTATAAGTTTCATGTTATTAACTAACTTAGATTGATAAAACCAACAGGTAGGCTAACAAGTAAAATTAATGAAAACGCAAACACAACATTTGATATCATAGTCAGTCTAAAGAAAAGACATTCCACATCAAAGACTAACAAACATTGTATGTTATCTTATAGAAGTCACTAAACAAAAAGCAGAATAGATAAGTCATATAAACCGACTAGCTTTTTGCATCATCGATTAGTCAATTGGATGGCCAATTGATTGTACAGAACTGTATTTCTCACATGTAATGGTGGAATGCTATAAATTTTCATCTACTTTTTATATACTCCACCATTCAACTAACCAACCCCACTCGACTGCAATTAAGGTAAAAATATCTCACTTTTGTCATTCATCAAATTAACTTTTACTTAATACATCTGCATCTAGATTATTGGATCTTTAATCAAGCTGTATAAATAAAAAGGTTATTCGTATTAACCGGTGAATCACATCACCTTCTCTAATGCGATGAACTTGCTGGTGTGAATCTCCCCTTCTTTGCTCCTCCTCCTCCTGCTCACCTCTTCGTTCATGTGACTGTTCTGATTGTTGCTGAAATGACTGGAACGATTCCGGGCAGCCTGGCACCACTGTTCCTGTGATACCTCTGCATGCATACATGTACAGTTAACACAGTCCTAAGCCTACACTTTTAACTTCTTCTTACTCATTATTATTTAACATTAATTAAAAGCACATGAAAGAAAAAGCAACTAGCCTCTGATAAAATAGACAAGAGAGGGGCATTGGAGAACTGTGGCAACAACAATCCATTAGCCCGAATAGTTCTCCTCACAGCAGACACACCAGCACTATCAAACTCTTCATTTCTAGCATCAAAGTAATCGCTATGACCTGCCTCCGACTCGACCCTCCTATGTGGTTCTTGTTCCTTCAACCTCTCTAGTTATAAGAAATCGACGGATAATGTTTTTAGCTGACTTATATTGCTTGTTTAGTTGAAAATAGAATTTATTATCGTTGAAATCCGATTCTAGTTTGTAAAAGGAAGAATTTAACTCTGACTAGACTGAAGTAAATACTTACAGTTAAACTGGAATAGTAGTCTGACCACTAAACAATGTTGTAAAAGGCACATCATGGCACATATCTTGTGCATTTGCAGCAAGGCGAAACTGAGAAGGCATGCCAAAAGTGTATTCTGTAGGGATAGCACAAATGTGCACGACGTTGGACAGTCATGCCTTTTTATTTTCTAAATGTATTTTCTGTATCATTAATTTTTAGTAGTTAAAAGACATCAAAAGAACATATTTATTCTAAACTATGTTTTTGCTTTTAGTATGACTTTTTACATTGAATCTGTGCTGTATTGCCTCATATTTGACGGTACTTACATGTATTGACCTATGTGGGATATTTCATATTAGTTTTATCTAGTTGCTTGCAAATTATAATAAGAAAGATGACTGATTTTTTTCTTTTCTTTATGGAGCACATTTTATAATTCAAAGGAATGAACGTGCGCTAGGGTCCAAGAGGTATATACGCCTTGCGCTGCTAATAACAATGCCACCACTGAATAGTATAAAATATGAGCACTAACCTTATTTTAGTTATACCAATACCATAGATGAAAAATTATCCCCATATCAAATAATATATGCAAAACCAAATTCCTGATCATTCATAAACAGCGAAACTATAATACAAACTTTACTAGCTTACAGGACATTTAATGTATACGAAACGTGGAAGAAGGTAGGAATGAGATGCTTATTGTCATTTCTATTATTTGGAAATGATGATTTGAGTTTGATTGAGAGGGATGCCTCTTTGTTTTACGTGCAAATTATTTCCTTTATTTGTGTTCTAACTGTCCTGTATATTTATTCAGCAATTCAGCAATCAGTGCTTTTTCAGCCTGAATTTTAGGTTCTGATCTAGTAATTTATATTTGTCTCAGGGATCAACAATGGCAATGCCCAAAGTTGTCCATTCAATCCTCAATGATGAGACTTCATCCTCAAAAACAATTACGTCAGCTAAACAAGCAATATATGTTGACTTGCATGGTTCTGTGATTAGGCTTATAGATCCATACTGTAATATTTTTAGCCGACTTACATGTTATTACTCATAAGCTTTAAAAAATTAATCAAAGTATAATATTTCTAAACATTTTACTTGCACTATCATTTTTACTTATAATTTCAATTTTTTTCTTTACAGAAAGACCTACAACAATTATTTGGCATGGATGATCCTAAAACATTGGGAAGATATCATATTTGCCGTAAGGAGTATGTTAAACTCTGTATTTAATATTTAGCATAGATAAATACAAATCATGTTCCCTTAACTAAGGTTTCTAAATACCCACATGCATCCCTTTGTGTTCAAAGATTTTGAAATGAAACACTAATATGATCAACCAAAAATGCGAGTTACATAGGATGGAAACATAAGCTTTACCAAACAACAAGTATATTTGGAACTACAATATGTGATCAACCAAAAAAAGCAAGTTACCTTGGATATAAACATAATTCAATCAACTATGGTCAAGTATAAAAGTCGGCTATTAGCAAGTAAAGGACAATTAAATTTGACCAACTGATAGTACTCCTCTTCTCCATACAATTTCCTAAAATAAATCTAAAATAACTAAGGCTGTATAATAATGCAGATATAAGAAAATCCTGAAAACCTGGAATTGATTGGAATTGGTTAAATGATTTCGCCTAAAGGAACCATAACAGAAATGCTTGAGTATGCTTAGAAATCACAAACAGTTTCACTATACAGTTTCTCTCTAACATTCGGAGTTGGTTTGATTATGCTTAGAAATCACAAACTAGAGGAAATCAACTTAGAAACATTTTAGAAATAAAAAACTAGTGGAAATCACAAACCAGTGGAAATAAGCAAGCCAATGGGAATCAACAATTTAGAAATCTCAAGCCTAATTTGAATGAGCAACATTAATCGGCAACAAAGGAACCTCAACTAGCGATTATCGTTGCTACCAAATCAAACCCAAGCTAAAACCCTAATCCACTTTTTCCAGTCACCTTCGATGGCTTCTCTCTGGCGAACATTAATATTATGGCCCCATCTCCACTAGTGTTTATTTAATGCCTTCTCTTTGGAAAACGCAAAGAGTATGTTGACGAATAGGGATGCGGAAATTTATAGGGAGTTTGAAGGGATAGGTTGATAAAGTATTTGGAGTTTAATTAGGTGAAAATTGGTTTTAGATTTGGATTTGCAATTTGGAATTTGGAAGATAAGAGAGAAAGTAGACATGAGTGGCCATTTTGACCGAGGTTTTTTAAGCGTTTAAAAGAGATAAGGAGCGGCCACGGAAAATTTTAGGGAAATTTCCATGAATTGTTGGCGGGAACAACTTGGCCATGTTTATTTGTTCATTATTATAAGTTAACTTGACTAACGGTTGCATATAGCTTGAAACGCTACCAATTAATGCAACTAAAAATCAAATTTCTTGTAGTGTCCCCAACTAGGTTGACAAACCCATAAACTTATATCATATCGTACTAATCCACATTGGTATCCCTAATATATGTGATGTCAGAATCATAAATTAAATGGCAAGTCGAATATAATATGCATTGGTGTCCCCAATGAATAATGACAATTTCATAAACTTAAGCCATATAGAAATATAAAGCATTAGTATCCCCAATGAATAATTTCAATATCATGAAGCATATGGCTTATAGCCATTCATATAGAAAAATAGAAAACTTAGGGCATTCATGTCGTTTAAACAATAACGATCCTCTATCCAAGATTCGAAAACAAAATTTTGATTTTAAAGATCATAAAGCTAACCGTCGAAATCGTAAAGTTGTCAACTTTCTTAAAATATAGGCTGTCTCGTCTTTTTAAAACATACTTACAGTTTGCATAAAACAAGGCCTCAGCGGCATAAAACAATTTTTTACCAGTTCTTATTGCTTGTTAAATTTCTATTGGTTGAAAACTTTCACCAAATTCTTTTCGAAAAACTTCCATAAATCAGTTTTATACTTTCAAAAACATTCGTTTCTAGCATAATAAATTCGTAAAGTTTCATAATCATTTGAGAAAAATCCCCAAAATTCACCAAATATATGAATTAACATATCCTTTCATCTTTAAAAATTTCAAGGCCAAAATAATCATTTAATTATTTTTAATAATTTAAACCCTAAATAAATACTATATCTTCCTTAGGAAATTCATAAATTTTATTTTTAAGTTGGAAATTTATGAAATAAAAAATTCGTTTCCAAAAAACTGTTTTATACAACGTACTAGAAAATCCAATCAATATAAGAAAAAAAAACTTAGGTTTTACCTTTAAAAACCATCTAAATAATTTCATAAAAATTCCATAATTCATTACTCTATCAAAATAATAACTAAACATCAATAACTTGGCAAAAAATTCAAGAATAATTAAAAAATTGCCCACTAACAAATCCAAACACAAGTAGTAGAGATGGTTAACTATTATTCACTTTAAATTGGACGATGGAGTTGAGATTTGATGGAGTTTGGTTTGACTAAGCTTTTCCCTTTTGAATCCCTCGATTTCCCCTTCTTTCTTCCCTAATAATGGCCGACCTTGATTGTTGTTTTTACATAGTGTATTTCGAAAATGAGATGGATGAGAGGGAGGAAGAGTTTAGGGTATGAACTAAGATTCTATTCCCAATTTGTCCTTCTTATTCATTCTTTTCTTTATAAGTTTAAAACAATCTTATCGCTTGATTTATTAAGGCACGATCTAATTAAATTATCAAATCTCGTTCTCCTTATTTATCTATGTTATATTATCTAATTTATCCAATTAAATTTCCTGAATAATGTTAAACTAAAATTAGGGGTGTTATAGGCTCCCCTCCTTGAAGTATTTCGTCCTCGAAATTCATTAATGACTACACAATAAGCATATCAACATGCAAACAACTACAAACGATGCAAGTATATCCTTCCAACTATAAATTCTATAAAACAAATGCAGTACATACCACCATAACAACTTGGGGGTAAGTATCCCTAATCCTGTCATTTGTTTTCAAAGTATAGTCATTCTCATTGTCACTCCATTGGACTTTCACCAATTTGATTGTCTTGTTCCTTAGCTTCTTCTCATCTCGCACTACAACCCGAGCTGGTTGTTTAACATAAGTCGGATCTGGTTCTACTACTATATCTTCCAACTCAGTTAGAGTAATAGTAGTCTTGGAATCATGCACATACATTCTAAGATAAGAAATAGGAAAAACATTATGGATTCCTGCCAAACTACTCAATAAATCTACTTGGAACGCAAGCTTTCCGGTCCTCACTATAATAGGGAACGGTCTAACATATCTAGGACCCAGTTCCCCTGAATTTTCAAATCTTACCACACCCTTCATTAGTGATGCATTAATTAAAACATAATCTCCAACTAAGAACTCTAAATCATTATGCCTCTTATCTGCATAACTTTTCTATTTACACTGAGTCTCCTTCATCCGTACCTGGATCAGCTCAATCTTTTCATAGGTTCTCTCGCCATGTCTACACCAAGAACCAATCTGACTCCGGTCTCCAACCAACATGCTAGTGATTTGCACGGCTTTCCATACAAAGCTTCGAATGGCGCCATTCCTTTATTTCGATAATTATTATCAATGTAGAACTCAACTAAGTGCAAATGATTTTTCCGCGATCCACCAAAATGTAGTACGCAAGTTCTCAATAGATCTTCAAGTATATTATTGACTCACGTTGTTTGCCCATCCATCTGTGGGTGATAAGTGGTACTCATCTTGAGCTTGGTACTTAATACCTCTTGTAGACTTTTCTAGAAGTCACTAGTGAACAAAGTATCTTTATCACCGACTGTACTATTAGGAATCCCATGCAATATAACAATATTCTTCATATACAACTTAGCTAATACATATGTCATCTTTGTTGACTTAACAGGAAGGAAGTGTACACTCTTGGTCTATCTGTCCACTATAACTCAAATACTATCATTTCCCCTATTCAACCTTGGCAGCCAATCAACAAAATCCATGGATATAGAATCTCATTTGCAAACTGGTGTATCTAAAGGTTGAAGCAATCCACTTGGATTCTGCTGCTTGACTTTCACTTGCTGGCAATTTAAACATTGCTTTACCATAAGCCTATATCCTTTTTGATACCTTCCCGGAAGAAACTCCTCTTTATAGCCTGATACGTCTTAGTTCCTCCAAGATGAATAGTAAAATTTGATCGATGGCATTCCCTAAGAACTTCCTTCCTTAGGTCACTAATGGCTGAAACATATAACCATCCCTTCTTTCTTAACCACACCCTCTGGTCAAGACTAAAATCTTTTAGATCATCAATCTTAGTTCCACCTTCCAATCTTCTAATCCATTCATCCTGGATCACCTTTCTGTTTGGAAGCAATCCTCGATCAATATAGTTCGAACTTCTAAGCAAGACAATATGGCAGTATTCTAACTAGAACTAGCAGTCGATCTCAAATGCGTACTATAGGTAGTCAATGCCTCTAAATACTTCCGTTCCGCTATCAGAACTAACACCATATTTTGATGTTTCCTACCAAGTGATCAACATCTTTATTTCCTTTCCCTTATGCACACTCAAAACCAAAATCTTACGCTGCTAAAAACTCTATCCACCTCTAATGTCTCATATTCAACTCTTTTTGAGAAAATAAATACCTTAACGGCTTCTGATACATAAATAACTTGAATCTTTCTCCTAAGACATAGTGTCTCCACACCTTTGAAGCAATGATCACTACTGCCAACTTCAAATCATGAGTTGGATACCTAACTTCATGTGGTCTAAGCCATTTAAAAGCATAGACAATCACTTTACTTCTTTGCATCAACGCAGCTTCTAATCTTGTCCGACATGCATTTTTATACGCCATCGAATCTTGTTTACCATCTAGCACAACAAATATGGGCGCATTAGTCAATAAATGTTTTAGCTTCTGGAATGCTTCCTTAGTTACTAGACTAAATAAACTTTACGTCCTTTTTGGTTAGTTAACTCAAAGATGCTACTATTCGAGAGAAATCCTTTTTAAATCTTCGGTAATATCTAGCTAATCCAAGAAAAATCTTCATCTTAATCACCATCTTGGGTCTCTTCCATTTATTTACAACTTTAATCTTCGTTAGATCCACAGATAACCCTTCCTTTGAAACTATATGACCAAGAAAATTCACTTCTCTCTTCCGAAAATAACACTTCAAAAACTTCGCTTTTAGTTTATGCTACTACCTCAACATTCGAAGATGGACCTTTTGATCTCTTTCATCCTTAGAATATATCAAAATGTCATCAATGAACACTAACACGAACCCATCCAAGTGCTCTTGGAATATTCGGTTCATCAAATTCACAAAGATAGCAGGCGTATTAGTCAATCCGAATGGCATTACTAACCACTCATACAAACCATATTTTGTTTGAAATGCCGTCAAAGGAATGTTGTCCTCTGCCAGCCTCACTTAATGGAACCCTATAGCCAAATCCAAGTGCAAAATACTTTGGCTCCACTCAAATGATCAAATAAATTATCAATCCTTCGCAAATGATACTAATTCTTTATTGTTTTCTAGTTCAACTTACGATAACCGATACACAGTCTTAATGACCTATTCAGTTTCTTTATAAGCATCATAACCACTCCCTAGGGTGAACTGCCTGGTCTAGTAAAATTTGTTCCTTCTAAGTCTACTAGCTGCACCTTTTAGTCATTCATTTCTGTAGGTGTGATTCTGCTAGGTGGTCTACTTATGGGTTCAATAGGCACAATATCAATTCTAAACCCAATAGCTCTCCTTGGGGGTAATCCTGTAACTGGTTCGAAAACATCTGCAAATTTTCTTACAACTAAAATTCGACTCAACTTATCCTCCACCACTGTTTCACCCAATAAAGCACAAACATCTAAACTCGAATTCTCAACTAAGTATATAATTCGATCTTTGTTATTAGGTTGTCTTAATGATATTTTCTATCTTAGCAAAATATCCTAGCATTATATTTGCTCAAATGATCCATCCAAAATAATCCCAAAGCCTACAAAATCAAACATAAACAAACTATAGGCAATAGTATGACCTAACAACTCAACTTCTAGATGGTCACATCTCATCCCAAGAGTTGCATATCCTCCTACTGGATTCGTGATCCTAAAGGAAGTAATAAGTTATGATGGTTCTAAATCTAAATCATCTACCAAATGCTGAGAGATAAAAGAATGTCATGCACCAGTATCAAATAATACTTTAATGTGTATGACATGAATCAAAAGCATATCTTCCATCACAGCCTTTCCCTTCCCTTCTGCTATTGGCCTAGATGTAAAGGCTCCAAAGAAAGACCTTTCCTTTTTTCCACCTTGGTTGCTTATGGACATTTATTCTTATAATGCCCCATATGGTCACGGTTGAAGCACTTCACATTCTTCTTCCCACAATCGTCTTGTCATTACCAGATTGACACTCACTACTATAGTGCCCCTTTTTATTACACTTGTAACAAATAATATTAACTTTTCCTTTCTTAGTAGCTCCACCCTTCCGAGCTCCCTTTTTCTTGAAGAAATTTTCTGATAACTCTAGGTTTCCCCTTACTTTTCCATCCCATAAGTCGAAAGCATTTCTTCATTCCTTATTACCATCTCTAATGCTACATTCGATGGATCCCTAAGATGTGGCATAGTCGCCTAGCAGTCTCTGGACTCAACCTCTAGATAAACCTATCATTTCTCCTAATCATAGTATCAATGGTGACATATCCTTACCTGGACAGCTCATCAAACTTAGCAGCATACTCCAGTATGGACAATCTCCTTGCACCAAATCAACGAATTTTCTAAGCAAGGTTGACTTGGTTGTAGGATTGATTTCACCCTAGAGGGGGTTGAATAGGGTGATACTAATAATTATAAAATTTTAATGCGGAAGTTTATAAAATATGTCCAACACAGATATATCAGAATAAAAGTAGCACAGAAAATAGCAGAATAATAAATGCAGAAATAGAACGTACAGATTTACCCAGCTTCGGTAAAACCCTACCTACGTTTTGTCCTCAAGGTTTCTACTAGAAATTAAGCAGTTAGACGCTTACACATGTAAACTCATGACATCCGCTATCGACTAATCTTAACTCTACGCTCAGAACCTTGCCACAACTACACCATCGTAGTTCGTCCCCTAGTCACACGACTAGAATTTAAAATGGTTTAAAAATTAAACTACAAAGTAAAAACAATTTAAAACAAAAAAATAATTATCTAAAGCCTTATATAATTAATAACCAAATAAAAAGGCCGGTCCAATATAGAAAATAAGACAATTTAAAACAAAAAAATAATTATCTAAAGCCTTATATAATTAATAACCAAATAAAAAAGGCCGATCCAATATAGAAAATAAGTGATAAGATAATCTCTTTCTCCTTTTTATTTCTTCGGCCCGACTCGGCTTTGAAAATGGCTGCTCATTCTCGTTCGTTTCCTCTTCAACTAAATTAGGGTTTCAGTGAAATTTGAAGAAGCCAACTTTAAATGCTCGACTGAATATTCGATTCAGCGTTCCTTGTTTATCAATCGATGGTCTCTTTTATTTATATCGACTACTTTGAATTCGATCGAGTTCGAAAAGGCTTCGATATGTAATTTTTGCTCTTTTGCTTTTCTGATTAAATGCTTGAACTCGATCGATGATTCGATTTATTGACATAAATTTTACTCTGTTGTTGAGTATTGGACTATCATGTTACTCGGTTTAAATAGAGTTCGATCCCCTATATTTTCGTTCGTATTTTATCATTCGATTTCGTCAATCATTTTTGCTTGAATTTGTCTTAGCAACATGATTATTATTGAATGACGGCGATTCTTTCGACCTTTTCAATTCGTATAATTTCACTGCCTTGGTCACCACGGCTCTATGAGTTTGCCTGATTACCACGGCTCTAACTTTGCTGTAACGATGATTTCTTTCTTTGTGCTTGTTGACTTTGGCATGATTGAAAATTCCTACTTGGATTTTTGACCCACTACTTCTTCCTTTGTGTCTTCAGCACTGTCACTGCTAGATTGAACTTGTTTCACTTAAGTTGTTGCTTTGTTGGTCTATTATTGTCATTTCTTGTTCGGTTTATCTTTGTAGCATTGACTCATGTTCAAGTAGTCTGTACATTCATGTTGTCCAGTCTTGCATATTTGTTTCATGCTTGGTGTACATGTTGTAGCTTGATTTCTTGCATATTGATGTTGAGCCACTATTTCACTAATGCATTTGAATATGCTATGTTGCATTGCATGTATTCATATAGTCTGGTGGCTTCATTTACATATTGAACTAAACTCTGTATTGCTGTTGCATATGTATATATGTTTGTACGTTCGAACCTGTTTTCAATTGTGTCTCCATTATATATTTCATATTTGTGTTAGTTGAGTTGAACTAGTTCAATGTATTTATGCACATTTGGGTTGATCATTAGCTTGCTGTTGCCTCCGTTGTTTCATCATTGTTGCCAGGTCTGCATTGCTGTCACATTGCTCTAAAGTTTTTCATGTTCACTCGTGTAGTTTTGAATGTTGATTTAGGTCTGGTCTTTGATTTTGAGGCTGCTGCACTATTGCTTGATTTTGTCTCAGCCTTGAACACTACATCCCTGTATATGTATATGTATTCAGTGTTGTTTCACTGGTTTGGTTGCATGCCATTACTATCACGAAGTCTATATAATCGGTCAATTTTGATATGTGTTCCATACATGCATAACTTTGAGGACTTTTAAATGAGCATGTAAGCACATAATCAAAAATCCAAGTAATTCACCCATGCATAACCGTGAGGACTTTTAAATGAAAGTGAATACCTTGGACGTTTTTATACTTTTTGTTAAAACAAAATGAATTGAAAAACGAATGTTTTCCCATTTAAAATACCATATATTGACATATTATATTGGATTTTGATGAGTGATGGTCGATAGAAATATGATAGAACTAGAGATGGTCATGGAATTTTTAGCAACAAAAAGTGTTTATAACTCTTGTTTAAATTTTTAAGGAAATTTATTACTTATACCGTCTCAAGTTATAATATATTATTAATATCAAAACTCTTGACTTTTTCAATTACTATTTATCTTTTTGATAATCAGTAGGGAGTCAGATTATCAATGTAGTCATTTAAGATCAAATCCAAAAATAATTATAAGATCAAATTTTCAAAAAAACTAATCTGAAACAAGGTCAACAAAAATTATTTTCTTGAAGGGGTTTTATAAGAAAATTGTCTGCTAATTTGAAAATAATTCGAAATGAAAAATATGCATATATTTTCTTTGAAAACTGATGCAATTACTGAATGTCCCAACATAAATCACGTTCCACTAATTTTTCTATCAACTGGATTACCAATGTAATCTGCATCTGAATTTTCCTTCAACTCAGGATTATTATTAACTGGATGTTATAGACCAGACGGTGAAGTTGCAAAAATTTCTTGAAATCCCTTTCTTTTGAAATAATGAAATTCTTTTGGATTTTGATTGAAGCCTTGCCAATAAACAAAAATCGTGAGTATAGAGTCAGCCAAATGTATTATCATCAACTAATAAAACACCATTATTAATCCAAATTAAGTAGTTCAAAGACTCTAGAGGTGCATGTAGTGTTCTTGGTAAAAAGTATAATTGGCCAACAATTTTGAAAAAGTCAGAATCATAATCAACATTTATTATCACATAACGGCTGAAGTAATTCAATCTATGGTGCAGATTATCACACTTAATAATCATTCAAAATAAACCGTTCCCTTTTTTACCTTTAGGATAATTTTTCGTTGTAGCCCATTGTGATTCCCCCACCTTTGTACTAGGATAAGAAACTTTGTTTTGTCTCTCATTGTGTCCTTGGAACAGCCAGAATTCGACTAACACTATAGTTGTTCCTTAGCCTGCCACCACACCTACACGATGAAAGATTTATGTGGCCTATTTGTTTTTATAGGTCCATGTTTGTTATTGGCAAATGATTTTGAAAAATATGTTTATGGAGACCCAAAACTATTTATATATGTTCCTTTTGGCATCCAGATTTGTTTAACTTTGAGGGATTTTATATTCGTGCCTTTTGGAACCCAAATTAGAATTGTTTTCACGTGTTTGAGTCTATACCAACAAATGTTTTGATTGTGTCCAATTTTTCTACAAATTGTGCACTCGGATTTTACTTGATTAATTTTTTCTTTTAACACGTTCAGAATGATTATACCCAAGTCCTCATCTACCAGTATTAACAATTTGTTTCCTTAATAGCATATTCAATGATTTTTCACTTTTGGAGAATTTTAATAAAGTCATTGACAGTTGTTGGACTTGTGTTTTAAGTGATTCATTTTCATTCAGTAATTGTGTGCACCTTTTAATAGAATTTCCTCTTTATGTATGCTCACTCTCTTTCAAAATCAGAATTTTATTTTCAAGTGATTTAATTTTAATTTCTAATTTTTTTAATTTCATATTCAAATGTTGGACACTTTTCATACTTAGGGCTCCTACTATGATATTTTTTAACTAATTGATCAAGCTATTTGTTTAAATCTATCAAAGTATCTTTTTGTGATTCAAGTTTGTCAGACTTCTCCCTAAGTCGTTCAAAACATCCATTTACTTCGTGGAAATATATAAGTAATTCTGAGTAAGTTTTGATACCTCGCTTGGCTCTTCATCATCGCTATCTATTATATCACCTCGAAGGCACATATCTTCTTTCTTACTCTCACTGCTAGTGCTTTTATAATCATCTTCGCTTTTATTCCACGTGACTGCAAAACTTCTCCTTTTTGATTTCTTTTCTTTGCCGTGTTAATTTCGAGGACAATTTCGCTTGATGTGTCCAGGTTTGTTGCACTTGTGATAGATGATCTCCTGTTCTTCTGGGTTGTCTAGTGCTTTAAATATTCTACTTATCAATTTTTGATTTAGAGTTGGATTTTTGTATTTGCGGTTCCACTTTTTGCATCTCTTCATTAGTAATGCCAGCTCAGCTACTCCATCATCATTATCATCACTACTTTCTTTTTCAAATCCTGTTAAGCACGCATCTTTAATTTCTGATTTGATTATGAGGGACCTCTCATGGTTGTTGACTTTTGCACCATATATTGCATCAAAAGTATTCCAGATTTCCTGTGCACTTTTAAATGAGAGATAAAGTTAAAATTATCTTGATTAATATGAGAATATATTATATGCATAGCAAGGGCATTAATTGAAGTAATTTTCTTGTCTATTATATCACACCAATTTTCAATAATATTCTAAACATTTAATATTAACAGATTTTAAATAAAATTTGATTATTAATTTCTAATTCAAAAATCTGTTCCATCAAAAACATGAGGAATAATATTGGACCGACCCACAGTAAAAACATTATTAATAGAAGCCATTTTAAAAATTCAAATTTGTAAGAAAAATTGGTCTTTGAAAAATTAAACTTTTTAAAACAAAAATGAATTTTATCTTAGCTCTGATACCACTTGTAGGATCGATTTCACCATGGAAGGGGTGAATAGGGTGATACTATTAATTATAAAAGTTTAATGTGGAAATTTGTAAAATATGTCCAATACAGATATATCAGAATAAAAGCAGCATAGATAATAGCAGGATAATAAATGCATAAATAGAATACACAGATTTACCCAGCTTCGGCAAAACCCTGCCTACGTGCTGCCCCCAAGGTTTCTACTAGAAATTAAGCAGTCAGACGCTTACACATGAAACTCGCGACACCCGCTATCGAATAATCCTAACTCTACGCTCAAAACCCTTCCACAACTCTGCCACTAAGTTGTGAATTGTCGAACTACACTATCAAAGTTCGTAACATTTATTTTGATTGTACAGTAAAATATTTCTATAATCTCCTTTGAGTAGTATATGTATGTGAAGCATTGCTTTTAGGAAGTGATAAAATTGATATATTGATTTCTTTTAGAAATCAGAGTATGCAAATAGTATAGATATGAAATTCAAAAATTCAAGTTCTTTGTTTCATAAAATCTTTACACGTTTAGAGGCATGGAAGAGTTTTCTTAAACAGTAATATCTTTTAGTATGTTCTATTTCAGTCTAAGTGTTGCATTCTTTGAAGAAGAAGAGATGCGTTGAAGAGATATGGATGCAACCATTAGAATAAAAGAAGTTCCTGTTTATAATTTAATTCCGTTACTTAGCATAGACGTCTGCCCATAAATTTTAGACGTTTGTTCAAATATATATTTTTAAGTAGAGAACAAATTCAGACGTCTGGCATATATAGACGTCCGATGCTTGTTAATATATTTTTTAAGCAGAAACAGAGTCAGACGTCTGGCATATATGGACAGACGTCTGATGCCTATTAATTTCTATAGTTAACTTATTTAAAACAAGGAAAGGTTTATAAAAACTTTGATATGCAATGTTATGTGAAAGATACTAAAGGAGAATTTACAAACCATCTATCTATGACTATAACATGCTATAATAGCTTCTCTAATACCAATGATTCTTCTCTTCTACTGGTCATCTTCAAGTCGTGATAATTTGATTTCTGAAATCTTTACCAAAAAATAGATGGAATATATTGTATGTGTATGATTGTAAAGGTATTGCCATCGAAACCATAGAATAGTGGTTCTGTGATAACCTGGATTTTTGGACATCTGATAATTGGCAATTAACTGGATTAAATTTATTGAAATACTGATTTACAAGCTGAACGAATAAATTATGATAATTAGAAGTACCTGAATATAAATTGATTTGAAAACCCTAACAAATGTTGAACTATTAATCTCTGGAGATGTTAAATCTTATATTAAATAAATAGATAATATATTTCACCATTTAAAAGATATTCATAATCATATAAATATATATATGCAAGCTATATGATATATAAGTATCTAAATGTGCACGTATGTATTTATGCCCATATGAGATAAAATATGTTATCTAATTATTATTGTTTAGGTATAAATGAAGATTGTAAATGAAATTAAGGATTGAAATTCAAAATGAATATCTTAAAAATAATTTAGATTTAAAACTCTGCATTTTTAAAACACTAAAGTTAAATATTTATTAACTAAAAATATAATAGCTTAAGCCTAAAATAAGATTTAATAAAAGGTTTAATATACTTTCTTTAAATTATACATAAGATAAATATAGTTAGCAAAAGTATAAATATTAAAACATAAATTAATAAAAGATAAAGATAAATATAAAATATTGGTTTTAGACATTTGTAAGCTAGGTGTGTCATGCAAAATACAAGTGGCGTATCCTTTTTATTTTAAATTAAATAAATAATAAAAATGGGAACAAGGCTGTTTTCGGTTCATAGCATTTACATATTCATTTCTCAACTTCTTTCTTTCATCTTTACAAATTGAAACCAAAACTAAAACTAAAAGAAAACCAAACAACAACTTCAAATTTCAACTGAAGCAAGCAAAGATTCAAGTTCAAATTCAAATCAACCCAAAGTAGATTCAATATCAAAATCAACTATTAGTTCAAAATCAAGTAGCAATTCCAGATCAAAGAAAAAAGCTCTGTTCTACGGTTTCTCTCTACTCAACAAATACAGTGAGTAAACCTTAAATTTTTATGTTAATCATCATTATTAATTGATGCATGTGATAAATAATTGTAGTAAGTGTTGTGAATATGATTTGTTGGATGTATTTTACCTGGAATATAGTTGAATTACTGTATATATGTATGTGCATGTCTGTGTATAGTTAAACATGTCTCTGTTAGTATTCAACATACCAAACTTACTCAAAAACCCAATTCCTTTTCATATAATCCATTTCAGCTTATGACCATTGAGAATATGTTTGTAATAACTAAATTTGATTTTTAAAAATATTTTTAAGTGTAACTAGCAAGTAGATTTACTGGAAACAAGAATTATAGTGAAAAATCATCTCAAGTCAGAAAATCAATGGATTAAATTTCATGCTTTAAGTATATAACCAGATTCGTACTTGAAAATAATGAATTTTGATAATAGTTTCAAGATTTTTTATGCCAGTAATTGTTGAGATTTTGAAACTGAACGGAATATTCACTTTGCTCGATTTCTCGTCGATCAGAGACGGTGGGGCGTCATGATCGATGCTGGAGGAAGCTTAAGTGATGTGGGTCATGGGATTAATAGTCGGAGGATTTTTATTTCACCATGGTGGGTTGTCGACGGCGGAGTAGGGTTTAACGACCAGTTTGGGTCGACGTTGGATTCGAGGCTCGTGCATAGTCGTGGTTGCACCGGAGTTGACCGGAGGTGGGGGAAAGGTAGAGGGTTGTCAGTCGAAGCTTTTGGCATTAGGGAGTGGTTTCCGATGGCCTGTGGCAACGGTACGAGATGGTTTTTTGGCGATCGAGTTTTGGTACCTGATGTGCTCGACTAGTTGGAATTCAATTTAGAGGGTCGAAGCCAGTACTAGGTGATCAGAATGTTTGAGCGATTCATTGACGATGGGTCGGAGGTGGCATCGGTGACCGAAATGGTGTCGTCGAATTATGCACGTGCACACGCGTGCGCGTGTGTCTGGTTTTAAGGGTTGCTGTGTTTTAAGTAGAGGAGAGAAGTGAGAGAGAGAGAGGATCGGGAAAGATGGGTTTTGGCTTGAGTTCTTGATCGTGATTTCTGGGCTAGGTCCCGAATAATTTAAAAATGAATTAATCATGTTTTTAAAAGAGAAATTTTTTTAACAAGTTTTCAAAGAAGTTTCAAACTAAAGATTGTTTGAAGTTAAAAATGTTTGAAATTAATTTGTTTTGACTTAGGGTAATTATATATTAGGTTAATTTTATTTTAGTTTAATTTCTAAGTTTATTTAAAATTAAATTAAATGATGTAATTAAGTGAAAAATTAAGGAAAATGTATTAAATTTTAATTAATTAAGCTCTTAAGTAATTATAAAGGATAATTAATTAATTCCAATAATTAATTAAAATAATAATAAATGACTTGTAAGTAATTAATGGAAATTTACCAGGAATACAAGTAATTAATTTATTTCGTGATTAAATTAAATTAACTAAAAATGTTATGACCAGTAATCTTGCCTATAAATGTTAAATTGTATTGAATGCTTGGGATTAATTAAAATCTCTAATCTGTTAAATTGTGATATTCTGTGGTGTAAAATGCCTGGATTGATCTGTTAATAAATGCGAATCATTTATTTAATTAGATATCTGTGATGAATTACTATGTGAATATGATATTCTAAATTTAAAATTTAATTGTTTTACTTAAACAATTTGGCCTTAAAAGACGACGTTTGGATTTCGAAGAGATAGGGGTCGGATATCGGCGATATCTGGAACCACTTCGATTAGTAACTACCATAAATCTTTATAGATTGATTTTTTAAATCAAACAGGCAGGAATGAAATAAATCTGGTAAAATTGACCAATTAAACTGAGTAGTGATACTTAGATATACTTTGTGGAATAAGTGTTTGGCGATAATAGGATAAAACTTGTAGTGATGAACGAGTTACCCTTGCTTTTTAAAGAAGTATGTAACTTAAGTGTTTCATATTAGATGGGTTTACTCGCGCTGGTTTCCAGCCTGACTCGAGTGTTACTTTATTGTAATGCTTGGGTCAGATCGAGTATTGCAGGTTTTCAGGTTAGGACGTTTTGGAGCTCAAGAGGCGAGTTGGATGGTAGGAATGTATGGAGTGTATTTCGCTATGTATTTGAGATTGTGTTGATAGTAGTCAGGGACAAGTTGTTACAACTATCCAGTTTATTTATGAATGATTATACTCTGATATATTGTACGTAAATTGATCAATTACAGCTTTTCTTAGTATAAATTTTGTTATTTGATACTATATTTTGATCCACTGTGATTCTGAGATTCTGTGCCATTGTTTTCTGTTTCTTCTTCTGCCTGTTATTCTTCTTTACCCTAATGTTTAGGAATTTCCGGCGTTTGATTGCTCGACACTTCTACAGTGTACATATTAGTGTATGATTTTCTGGGTCGAGAATTTTGGGTCGTTACATTTGGTATCAGAGCAGAAGGTTAAGTGAGAACCTTAACTCTAGTGGGTTACTTATTAGAGATAGGGTCAGTAGTACCCTAGAATGAGTTGAGTGTATTACATATAAGGGCGTACTTGTTATTTTTTTATATAATGATTTTAAAAACAGTTTTAAAAATGAATATTTTTTATATAAGCTTATATTTTGATATATGAGCCAATAATTTTTCCAATTATTGTATATATTAAGGTAATTGGTTGTTGATTATTGGAATTAAATATAATAATAAGAATTAAGTGGTAATAGAAATACAACCAAATAGGGATTTGGGTAAGGATTAACTATGAAGATAAATTGAGATAAAAATGGATTCAAAACTGAATTTAAATCCTAGAAATTTAAAAAGAATTTTCAAAGTATTGAAATAAGTTACCTTGAATTGATATTCTAGCAAAATGAAATGTTTTAAGGAAGTAACAATTTAGATAAGAATGACTTATAAATTGAAAGGGATTTAAGTTGTGAAGTTTTAAAACCTAAGTCCATAAAATTTGAATTGTTTCAAAGTGTTAAAAGATATAATAAATAATATTTTGAATGTGGAAATCTTATTTAAAAAAACAAGAGTAGTTTTAAGAAATTGTTTTGAACTAAAAAACCAAGAATGGTTTAAATTTAGAAGTATGACTTGGTGAGAAAATGAAATAAATATGTACATATAAGTTGATATACATAATATCAAAGTGATTTGGAATAAATACAAAGTGTTGAATTCTGAATTTCCCTGAAATTGGAGTATAATCAAAAGTAAAATAAGTTTTTGACTTATAAGTGGAAAAGGATATTGATAAGAAGTTTAAAATTTTGAAATGGAGAATTCAAATTGAGTAAGGTTGACTGGATTAAACAAATTGAATTTAACTTAGGGGAAGTTAAATAAGTTTAGAATGAACAACCTAAATTAGAAATTTCAAGATGAAATTGAGATTTAACTTAGGGAAGTTAAATGGGTTGAATTGAAAAGGGAGTTATATGTGATCTCAAAACGGGTTTGAGTTCTGGAAATTGGTAATGGATACTATTGATGGATGCTTTAGATAATTTGGATATTTATTTACATTGACATAACCTGATATCATCCTGTTGTTATTAATAATCTATGAAACTGTAAATTGGATTGTTTTGTATGAATTAAGAAGTGGATTGAAATGATGTATCCATCTCTGAAATTAAATGGAAATAAAACTTTAATTTGAAACTATTTAAATGATTTTGATTTTTTGAAATAAAATTTGAAATAATGGAAATGGAATCACTTTGAACTTAAGGTTTAAATGTTAAAAATGAACTTGCAAACTGCAATTGTTTAAGATTTGGTTTTAAAAGTTTGAGGTTAAAATTGGGTAATAAATTGGATTTCGAAGATTAAATTGTTTAAAAAGGATTTAACTATTATTTGAACCTAGAACTATAGAAGTAAAGTAATTTAAAATGGAATTTTAAAATTTGGATTCAGAATTAATTTGTTTAAAAAATTTAGGTTGTTAAATAAAAAGTAAAGGTTAATTTGATTTAAGGGATTAAATCAACATTTAAAAATTTAACTCGAATTTATATAATTCGAGATGGTTTAAAGTTGAGATTGGAATTGAAATTAACTCAAATGGAAAATTGAATTGAATTAATTGGAAGTGAGATTGAAGTTGAATAAGTTTAAATTCAAATGAGAATTGATTTGAATTTGCAATGGGAATTGAGGTTAATTCAAATTGAATTGGAATTGAATCAATTTTATGGGATGGGAAATTGGTTGAGAATGGAGATTGGAAAATTGGACCAGTTTGACTATCAAACTATTTTCAAATAAATTGTTTTAATATAAACTGTTATACTTCTATTTTTCTTAGCTATTTACTAGACGACCTTTCTTTTTAAAACCCAAAATATCTTATACTTATTTTATAACTATTTTGAAAATTAATTACTATTTTACATCCGTTTTACAAACTAATATTTTGCAACTATTTTGCAACTATCTAACTATTCTAAAACTATTTAACTATTTTACAACTATTTTATAATTACTTAACTATTCTACTGGTATTTACAACTAATAACTATTCTATAATTACTTAATTATTTACAACTATTTTACAACTAATTGCTATGTTACAACTACATATCCATTTTAGACTTTTCAAGCTATTTTCTAACTTCAGCTGGTCTGAGTAGAAACTGGTTATAAATAAATACCAATTGAGAGAAGAATTGAAGTGATAACCCAAATGGAAATTGAAGCAATTGTGAATAAGTGAATAGAAATCAAAATGAATGTGAAGTAAAAGAAAATTGATTTATATGAT
The DNA here is from genome assembly GCA_030765085.1 of Allium cepa. Taxonomy (NCBI): domain Eukaryota; kingdom Viridiplantae; phylum Streptophyta; class Magnoliopsida; order Asparagales; family Amaryllidaceae; genus Allium; species Allium cepa. The sequence continues at coordinate 949,387,601 of CM060941.1, read as the reverse complement.
AATCAATGAAGGTAAATACGTAGGATGTACGTGTAATATTCTATTCATATAATGATTTGATCTAGATTCGAGCATAGAATTTCGAGATACTAAATCGATCCGAGTTGGGATTTTTTTCACTCGATTTCGACGGCGAACCCTAGATATGGATTTTTGATTGATTCTGGAAATTCTCTATCATAGTTATGGCTATGCAAGGAGAATGACAGTTTCTGATCAAGAAACCTGATCTGAGTATGCACTAGGAAGTCGGGTGACTGATACTAGTTCGAAAGTGAAATTGTGTGATCGAGAGAGCGATCAGATTTGATATTCCATACGGATGATATATGTAGATCGTGCATGCTTGAATGAAATAGATATTGAAGATTTTGAAAAAGAAATGTAAAATGATTTTTGAAATGGAAAAGTATATTTGAGAAATATAGGATGAATATGAGTGCAAGTTGGATATCACTATAATTGGAACTCACTTTATGAAGTGTAAGTAAGGTAGTAAATAACTTTATAAGGGAAATCAAACTTGAATATTTGATTTAGCATAAATGTAACATGTATATATATTTATTATATATGATAAACTTCCCTTATCGGAATTATAACTAGAAGATGTGATCTTTGAAAAATATTTTGTTCTAATTAAAAGAATAAACTTATATAATAATGATTTTATGAGAATGATTTTGGGAAAAAGGTTTTTGGAACTCATTGATTTTGAAAGGATTTTGATTTTTGGGAAAAATCAATTTTGGGAATTTGGAAAGCCAAGTTTGAGAATTATCGATTTCGAGATATCGATTTTGTGTAAAGGAGATTCATATGTGATGCATATAAAGAGTATGATTTGAAAGATGCTATATGTGTATAGTATAAAATGTTTTGAGAATGTTGTGGGGAAAAAGGCGCTCCCATTTAGAGTTGAAACTTAGTAGGAGATCCTCGGGGTGGTTCTGCCTTGAGCCCTAAGAAGGGTTCTAAATTTGATCCCAGAGGATGTCCGGACAAACCGAAGTTCCTGAGGATTGTGGTTGGGGTAGCGAAAGTCGAGGCGCAGATGCCTACAGTGACATTGGGGTTATGCTATGACGATAGCGTAACTCGATGTAACTGCAATCTACTGCGCTCCATAGCGGAAGTCGAGGGGCAGTGATTGCCTAAGGTCTATGTTTGATTTTGCTGGAAGAGCGTCGTAACATCGGTAGACTGCAATCTATGAAGACACAGCGAAAGTCATGTGGCAGTGAGTGCCTACAGGCTACATTGGGGCTCGACTGATATAGTCTGCGATCTATGTGGTCTGTGTGGTAAAGTTTCATTTGGCAGCGAAATTCGAGGGCACTGATGCCTTCAGTTACATGGTTTTTGTGGTGATGGCAACGTAGCCCTAGGTGTAGCAGTGATCTGTGGCAGTTCCATGGTGTAATCGAGGGGCTTGGAGGCCTACAGTTTTTTATGGATTTTGTCGGGATGGCTACATAATCATCGGGATAACTGGGACCATGGAGGGGGTGATGATTTCCAGAGCATTCTCACCAAAAATGTTTTCTATATTTCACAAAATGTTTTTCAAGTATTTTCACCAAGTGTCAAAAACAGGTTTACCAAGTACTTATAGATTTTCAGTCCTACGCCTGATCAATGTATGATGGAATTTCTGTAAGAAATGGATGGAATTCTTGAGACATCAAGTTATAAAAAGTATTCTTATAAGAACTATTTTGATAATATTATGTAGATTTTTTTAAAAGTGTTTTAAAAAATTTTAAGGGCTAAATGTTTAAGAATAATTAAACTAATAATAAGCATTGTAATTAAAAATTCTCCCTTTGTTCCTTTTCGGGGACGAAAAGATTTAAAGGGGGAGGAATGTGATAACTTGGATTTTTAGACATCTGATAATTGGTAATTAACTGGATTAAATTTATTAAAAATACTGATTCATAAGTTCAACGAATAAATTGTGATAATTAAAAATATCTAGATATAAATTTATTTGAAAACCCTAACAAATATTGAACTATTAATCTCTAGAGATGTTAAATCTTATAGTAAATAAATAGACGATATATTTCACCATTTAAAATATATTCATAATCATATAAATAGATATATACAAGCTATATGATATATAAGTATATAAATGTGCATGTATGTATTTATGCCCCTATGAGATAAAATATGTTATCTAATTATTATTGTTTATGTATATATGTAGATTGTAAATGAAATCATGGATTGAAATTCAAAATAAATATCTTAAAAATAATTTAGATTTAAAACTCTACATTTTTAAACACTAAAGATAAACATTTATTAATTAAAAATATAATAACTTAAGCTTAAAATAAGATTTAATAAAAGGTTTAATATACTTTCTTTAAATTATACATAAGATAAATATAGTTAGGAATATAAATATAAAAACATAAATTAATAAAACATATAGATAAATATTGATTTAGACATTTGTAAGCTAGCCGTGTCACGCAAAATACAAGTGGCATATCTTATTTCTTTTAAATAAAATAAATAATAAAAATGGGGACAAGGCCGTTTTCAGTTCAAAGCTTTTACATATTCATTTCTCAACTTCTTTCTTTCATGTTTACAAATTGAAACCAAAACTAAAACTTAAAAGAATACCAACAACAACTTCAAATTTCAACTGAAGCAAGCAAAGATTCAAGTTCAAATTCAACTCAACCCAAAGTAGATTCAAGATCAAAATCAACTATCAGTTCAAAATCAAGTAGCAGTTCCAAATCAAAGAAAAAAGTTCTGTTCTCTGGTTTCTTTCTTCTCAGCAAATACAATGAGTAAACCTTAAATTTTTAAGTTAATCATCATTATTAATTGATGCATGTGACAAATAAGTGTAGTAAGTGTTGTAAATATGATTTGTTGGATGTATTTTACCTGGAATATAGTTGAAGTACTGTATATATGCAAGTCTATGTATAGTTAAACATGTCTCTGTTAGTATTCAACGGACCAAACTTACTCAAAAACTCAATTACTTTTCATATAATCCATTTTAGGTTATGATGATTAAAGAGAATATGTTTGTAATAACTAAATTTTATTTTTAAATATTTTTTTATGTGTAATTAGCAAGTAGATTTACTGGAAACAAGAATTACAGTGAAAAATCATTTCAAGTCAGAAAATCAATGGATTAAATTTCATGTTTTGAGTATATAACCGGATTCGTACTTGAAAATAATGAATTTTGATAATAATTTCAAGATTTTTTAAGTTAGTAATTGTTGAGATTTTCGATTTGAAAGGAATTTGCACTTTGCTCGATTTCTCGGTAATCAGAGATGGAGGATTGTCATGATTGGTGTTAGAGGAAGCTTGAGTGATGAGGGCCGTGGGAAAAATAGTCGGAGGATTTTTAGTTCACCATGGCGGCTTGTCGACGGCGGAGTGGGGTTTAACGACCAGTTAAGGTCGACGTTGGATTCGAGGCTCGTGCATCATCGTGGTTGCACCAGAGTTGATCGGAGGTAGGGGAAAGGTAGAGGGTTGTTAGTCGAAGCTTTCGGCGTTAGGGCGTGGTTTCTGATGGCCTAGGGCAGCGGTAAGAGATGGTTTTTGGCGATCGGGTTTTGGTACCTGATGTGCTCGACTTGTTCGAATTCAATTTAGAGGGTCGAAGCTAGTACTGGGTGATCGAAACGTTTGAGTGAGTCATCGATGATGGGTCGGAGGTGGCATCGATGATTGGAATGGTGCCGTCGAGTGGTGCACGTGCACGCGTGTGTGTGTCTGGGTTTAAGAGTTGCTGTGTTTTGAGTAGAGGAGAAAAGCAAGAGTGAGGGGATTGGGAAAGATGGGTTTTGGCTCGAGTTCTTGATCGTGATTTCAAGGCTTGGGCCCGAGTAATTTAAAAACGAATTAACCAAGTTTTTAAAAGAGAAAATTTTTGAACAAGTTTTTAAAGAAGTTTTCAACCAAAGTTTTTGAAGTTAAAATGTTTGAACTTAATTTGTTTTGATTTAGGTTAATTATATATTAGGTTAATTTTATTTTAAATTAATTTCTATATTTATTTAAAATAAAATTGAATGATGTAATCAAGTGGAAAATTAAGGAAAATGTATGAAATTTTAATTAATTAAGGTCTAAAGTAATTATAAAGAATAATTAATTAATTCCAATAATTAATTAAAATAATAATAAATGACTTGTAAGTAAATAATGGAAATTAAGGAGGAATACAAGTAATTAATTTATTTCATGATTAAATTAAATTAATTAAAAATGTTGTGACCAGTAATCTTGCCTATAAATGTTAAATTGTATTGAATGCTTGGGATTGATTAAAATCTCTAATCTCTTATTGTGAGATTCTATGGTGTGAAATTCCTGGATTGATCTATTAATAAATGTGAATCATTTATTTAATTAGATATCTGTGATGAATTACTATGTGAATATGATATTCTGAATTTAAAATTTAATTGTTTTACTTAAACAATTTGGCCATAAAAAGACGGCGTTTGGATTTCGAAGAGATAGGGGTCCGATATCAGCAATATCCGGAACGACTTCGATTAGTAACTACCATAATTCTTTATGGATTGATTTTATTAAATCAAATAGGCTGGAATGAAATAAATTTGGTAAACTTGACCATATAAAATGAGTAGTGATACTTAGATATATTTTGTGGAATAAGTGTTTGGCTATAACAGGATAAAACTCGTAGTGATGAATGAGTTACCCTGGCTTTTCAAAGAATTTTGTAATTTATGTATTTCATATTAGATGGGTTTACTCACGTTGGTTTCCAGCCTGACTCGGGTTTTACTTTATTGTAATGCTCGGGTCAGACCGAGTATTATAGGTTTTCAAGTTAGGACGTTCTGGAGCTCAGGAGGCGAGCTGGATGGCAGGAATGTATGGAGTATATTCCGCTGTGTATTTGAGATTGTATTAATAGTAGTCATGGAGAAGTTGTTATAACTGCCCAGTTTATTTGTGAATGATTGTACTATGATATATTATATGTAAATTGATCAATTACAGCTTTTCTTAGTATAAATGCTGTTATTTAATATTATATTTTGATCCGCTGCGATTGTGAGGTTCTGTGCTGTTGTTTTCTGTTTCTTCTTCTACCTCCTTTTCTTCTTTACCCTAACGATTTGGAATTTTCGACGTTTGATTGCTCGGTACTTCTACAGTGAACATATTAGCATCGAATTTTCGAGGTCGAAAATTTCTGGTCCTTACAGGTTCTAACATTCTCCCCTTTTTTGATGATGACAACTATATAACCACTTATTAAATAAGCATATAACTCCGCCTAAATGTGATTCCTCCCCATATATACATGTGATATGATATCTCCCCCCTTTGGCATTATCAAAAAGAGATATGGCAATAATGAAATTTAGAAGTAACACAATTTAGTAGTAACACAATGTGCATAAGTTTGCATGGAATCAAGGATAATATTTGTCATAGCTATACAAAAAATTGTTTTCAACAAATTAAATATAGAAATATAAAACCTACACGATAAAAATAGAAGAGAACATGGTGATATTTAAAGCAACCCCAGCAATTAGACGCATCTTCATCATATCCGCCTTGTTGCCACTGAGACTGATCATTGCACTACTCATCTTCTCGAATAGAGAGATCCTAAAATGATGCACAATGACTATAGTGCGGAGAGTTTTGTGGAAGCTAAGATATATCTTCGCTTTCTTTAGTGCCAACGTTGATAGATACCTTATCAAGATGAGACTGTGGTAGCGATGCACTTGAAGGACCTACGCCTGAAGAACGTCCTGATTGAAACACCTACAGAGGCGGTGGTGGTGTCGGGGATGGAGAAGATGAAGACTGTGACGATGATCGACCCCGTACGTTTCTCATGATTTTTCCCAAGGTTAAAATGACCTTTTCTAATGTCTTTTCTACTTTGTTCAATCTAGTAGAAAAGGAACATTCTAAGTGAGTCATCTTTTTATCTAACACTTTTTGGTTCAAAGAGAGAAGACGTTGGTTTTGAAGTGCAACATCTCGATAGTTTTCTCCTGATCCAGCCATAATTTCGTCTTTTTGTATTTCTAAAATAGAGTAATACTCTATAGTTTCCGAAGCTCTTGTAGATTGGGAAGGCCGAGTTATAGGTGGTGGTTGTTGTTGTTGTGGTTGCTAATACTGGGAGAAAGGGGTTATACTTGGTAGATTTTCAAGAAGATGCATCAAAAAGCGAAATCTAATGCCACCAGCTTTAATGGAAATTTCTTTGTTTTGGGAGAGATATGAAGTGATTCCAAATGACCGTAGAATTCTCATTAGATAAGGGGCATGGATGATGCTTCGATGTGTAGGCGTTAAAATTTTTATTTTGCTCGAAAATATATTGAGCCAAATTGACTTCAATATGACCAAATATAGCATACAAAGCTTTATGATCATTTTCATATACTTGTTCATGACTACCTAACCTAAGGATGACTGTGTTGATGAGCATACAGTTAAGTAGTCGAGCTTTTGGATGAAAACTAGATGTTTTTAATTTTTGTATATCATCTTCCCAAATAAGAAGAGTAATAGCATTTCTTAAGGCATATCGTGTATCGGCAACATCTTGTAATCGAATTCTCGTATAAGAGCAATTAAGAATTTGATCAATCATTTTAATATTAAATTTTAATATGGCTCCATAAACACTTGTCCAAATCAAATTTTCCTCATCTCAAGGATTCCAAAGTTTTAAGGAGCATAAATTAATAAGAAAGAGAAATGCCACTAATTGATTTATCTTCCCAGCATTATCATCATAGTTTATGAGATGATAGATATTAGCATCTTCAGTTAAATCAATAGCATCATATTGAATAAAACGATGAATGAGATAAAATGGAGCAAAGCGAAGAGGCTTTTTCTCTAAATCATGTAATTTTTTCTTTCCATGATCTTTTTCAACAATCCATTCTTCAATGTAATGTTCTGTGACGAATTGTTAAGCGGAAGGTTGTGACCTCTGGCCTGTAGTAGCTTTCTTACATTTAGGAACTAGAACTTTTGCTTTTGGAGCCATTGATTGAGAATTGGAAATTGAATTTTTGAATTAGGGTTTTAAGGTTTTGAGAAAGTGAAACGGTCTAAAAAATGAAGGATGGAAGAGAAAATATATAGGCTGATGAAAAAGTACGTGCTCAGGTGGTTGATAGATGTCTGTACATAAAGATCAGACGTCTGAACGGGGCTTACTTTTGAAACAGAAAGGTTGAACAGACGTCTGGATGGAGACTCAAACGTTTGTGTTGAGAAAATAATTTTTCCAAAGAGATTTGTCAGACGGCTGATCATTCCTTCAGATGTATGTGCTGAGGCCTTTAAATTTATAGAACATTTAAGCAGACATCGTGGATCATTGTCAGATGTCTGTGTTGAAGGTTAATTTTTTTTCGAGCATATCTTTAGACATCTCGTAGTTTTATTAGACATTTGAGCTGAAACCCAAAATTTTCCCGTACCTGTAGTCAGACGCTTGTATACTTTTTAAGATGTATGATTTGTATATTTATTCTATTTCTACGTATTCTTGTATAAAAAATTGAGTATTTAATAGGAGAAAAAATTACAAATGATTATGCACGAATATACATGCATATTTGATATATATTAGACGTTCATCATTTATAAGGGATTTCTTTAGTTGGTAGTAAGCGAATCAAGGGAATGGTAGTTTTGTTTCTCCCATGAATTTGGTTCGACTTTGGTCTACTCAGATGATGGCTTAAGAGGAGACCAATATGGACGAACAGGACTGTGTTCGGTGTTAAATGCTCCTTCTCCCCATAGGTTCCGTGGGATGATCTTGTGTGCTATTGGTGGAGTTTCTCGTAAATGTGAAGACCTTTGATGTATATAGTCTTCTGTTGGTGAATGACCACATATTACGAGGATAAATTTTTCAAGAAAGTTTAAATGTGCTCCTTGGCGGCATTGCTCATAATACATTTCTCATTGAACACCAATCATCTCTTTTTGATAGCGATGAATCTCATCGACTTTGTCCTAGAGAGCTGATGAATGTTTAGCTTTCTTACCTTTTGGAGAGAAGCCAGTATGGTGAGTTAATGATGCGACGATATAGAGGGATGGAGATGATGCAGGATTTACTTTTGTAGGAGAGACATATGTACTACAGGATGATGGGGAAGCATAGTCAATAGTGGAATAAATGGAGTCGTGATCAGAAGACAATGTTTGACAAGTTTTTTAAAAATTCGATCTCTGTTTAATTATTTTTAAAGTTTGTATACGAGTTTAATAAAATTTTGATTAAGTATATATACCGAGTTTATAGGCTATTTTAAGTATACCGATTGTAAGTTAATAATCCTCAGAAGTTTCCAGGCAGGAAAAAATGAAAGGTGGAGAGAAAAAGAATTATGGCCACAAGTGAAATTAAAGATATGTATGGTCTAAATTCAAGAAGCATAATAGAACATTTGAAAGATATGCGACTTCCTCCTATGAGTGTGGAATTCGAGAGCCATCATCTCCAACTTTTTTTTATTAAAAAATTTATTTAAAAATTTATACTTTAATATTGAATTATAAATCATGTAATGACATAATACCCAGTTCACATCTTAACTTGATAAAAGTTTGTTCACTAAGTGGTTTTGTAAAAATATCGGCTATTTGATTTTCGGTATTTACAAATTCTCGGGTTACTATTTCTTTCTCAACATTATCGCTTAAAAATTAGTGACGAATATCTATATGTTTTTTCCAAGAATGATTAATTGGATTTTTGGATAAGTTTATAGCATTAGCAATATCGCAATACATTGGAGATTTGTTTGTTATTTTTCCAAAGTCTTTAAGTGTTTGTTTCATATATATTACTGGAGCATAAGCTAGGGAAGCATAAATATATTTTGCTTCAAAGGTTAAAAGTCATACACAATTCCATTTTTTTTACTAAACCAAGAGACTAGGGATTGACCGATAAAGTGACACGTGCCACTTGTATTTTTCTTATCAGTTTTGCAACCATCGAAATCTGCATCACTATATGATATGAGTTAAAAAGAGCTGCCTTTAGGATAGAAAAGACCATAATTCTTAGTATTGGTTCAATAGTGTAAAATACGTTTAACTGCTCAATAGTGTGAATCTTTAGGTTGTGCTCGAAATCTTGCATACATGCATACTCATCATTATATCGGATCTACTAGCTGTTAAGTATAATAGTGATCCTATTATACTTCAAAATAATTTTTGATCAAAATCCTTTCCGTTTTCATCTTTATCTAAATGGGTACTAGTGCTTATGGGCATTGGTTTACTAGATGTTTTCTCCATTCCAAAATGCGTTAACGAATTGTGACAATATTTTTCCTGATTTGTAAAAATACCATTTTCTAGTTGTTCAATTTATAATCTTAAGAAGAAGAAAAATTTAGTTCTCCCGTATGTAAAATTTCAAATTCATTTTTCATGATATCTGCAAAATCGTTACATAACTATTCATTTGTTGATCCAAATATTACGTCATCCACATATATTTAAACAACCAAAATAACATTATGATCTCTTTTTATAAATAAAGTTGTCTCTATTTTTCCAATTTGAAATCCGAAATTTATTAAATGAGTTTTTATTCAATCGTGCCAAGCATGAGGTGCTTGTTTTAAACCATATAAGGCTTTCTTTGGTTTATATACATGTTCAGGAAAATATTCATGTATGTACAATGGAGGTTGCTCATTATAAACCGGTTCTTTTATAAAAACCATTTAGAAAAGCACTTTTTACATCTATTTGAAAAGGTTTAAAGTTATGATGACATGCAAAAGCAAGTAATGTTCGTATGGCTTCTAGACGTGGATTTGCATCAAATGTTCATTCATTGTCAATGCTTTCCTCTTGATTATACTCCTGTGCTACTAACCTTACTTTGTTAATGATGTTTCCATTTTCATCGGTTTTATTTTTTATAAACCCATTTTATCCTGATTAAGGATTGATCCATAGGTCTCGGTACAAGATCCCATGCATCATTTTTTTGGAATTGATTGAGTTCTTTTTGCATCGCCAAAATCCATGACTCGTCATTCTATGATTCTTTATAATTTTTAGGTTCAAAAATTCAAAAGAACGCAATGTGGATCATTTGATTTAATTGATGTTTTGTAGAAACATTTGTATCTAAATCACACAGTATATTGTTAATTGGGTGGTCTTTCAGAAGATAAGGTGGTAACCTTAACGTATTATCATTATCAATAGTATTCTCATTATTGTTATGTACAACTATGTTATTTTTAGATGTTTTTGTTAAAATTTCATTATCATCGCTGTTTTTGTTGTTGGAAAAATCTTCATCCAACGAAACATGTAGACTTTTTTCTATAGTACTAGTACGTTTGTTAAATACTCTATAAGCTTTGCTACGATCTAAGTATCCGACAAAGATTCCTTCGTCGGCTTTTGAATCAAATTTTCCAAGATTATCTTTAGTGTATAGTATAAAGTATTTTGAACTAAAATATTCGAAAGTATGATACTTTGGGTTTTTTACAATTTTTTTTTTCATAATAGGTAATTTAGGTTAACGGATGTAATAGACATGATTCAATACATAACAAGCACTAGTTATAGCTTCTGCCCAAAATTTCTTTTGGATTATTACTAAGCATAGTTCGTGCACATTCTTGGAATATACTTTTTTTCCATTCTACAACACCATTTTGCTATGGTGTCAAGGAAATGAAAAATCATGCGTAATTCCCTTTTTGTTGCAAAATTTTCAAAAATCTTGTTTTCGATTTCACCTCCGTGATCACTTCTTATATTTTTTATTTTAAAATTCATTAAGTTTTTAATTATTTTAGTAAAAAATTTAAACCTCTCAAATGTACCACTCTTATGTTTTAAAAACAGTGTCCATATATATATATATATTGAAATGTCATCTACAATAACAAATGCGTGCTTGTTATGGTTTATTGAACGTACTTGAGTAGATCCAAATAAATCAAGATGCAACAATTCTAAAGGTTGTTCGGTAGAAATTTCCTTTTTAGATTTAAAAGAACTCTTTTTTAATTTGCCATATTAACATGCATCACATAAGTTTTTAACTTTATATTGTTTTTTATGAAGGCCTCTAACAAAATCATAATTAGCCAGTTTGTTTAAAAACCTAAAGTTTACGTGACACTATTGTTTGTGCCATTCCATGGATCATTAAAATCTACGGATATGCATAAATCGTTGGAGTTATTAAATTCATACTTAAGACATAGATGTTTCATTTTTTAACCTTCAAAGATCAGATTTTTATTCTGATCAAATATGTTGCATTTATTTTTTCAAAATCAATTTTGAATCCTTTGTCACAAAGTTGACTAATTCTTAAAAGGTTATGTTTTAGATTTTTCAACTCAAAGAACATCTATAATAGCAGGTGAATGGACATACCAACATTTATGACATCTCTAACTCCAATTACAAATACTTTTGAATTATCTCCGAAGGTTACAGCACCACCATCTCTGTTTGTTGTATTCAATAACAATTGTGCACTTCTAGTCATATGTTTGGAGCATCCGCTATCAAGTATCCATTTCTCCTTGTTATTAGATTTTCTTTTAGGCACCTTCAAGATAAAAACAGTTTAATCGGTACCCACTTCCTTTGTTAGGGTCCAAAGTGTTAGAGAGTGAAGGTTGCCATACCCAAGAGGGTTTGGGACCTTCAAAAGAGTAATTCTTATTATGAACAATACTTTTCAAATAGTTATCTATGCGTTTTTGTCTAATTAATTTGTTACTAGATTTTGGAATCCATATATTTATTATTTTAGAGTTAGAATCCTTTCCAACGGTATGAGACTTCTTGAATCTTTTATAAAGTGAGCTATAGTTTCAATGTTTTAAAGTTTTCTTGAAACCTAATCCATTACGATTTCCAGATGGTTTAGAATTTTTGATCAAATTTTCCAAATTTTGCTTTTCTTTATTGAATTTTGAAATATTATTTATAATCTTATCTAAATCACTTTTAAGAATGGAAATTTCGAATTTTGATGCTGCTAGATTATCCTTTAATACAATGTTTTCTTTTATAATATCTTCATTTTCTAGTTTAACTTTTCTTATTTCATATAACAAAGAATCATTCTGACTAGATAGATTTTTCTATTTTTCTTGTGTGGTTTTTAATTCTTCTTCTAGAATGGTTTTCTCATCTTTTAATAATCATATTTCGAGCTCCATACGATTAATTTTAGTAATATATTCTTTATTTAACTTTTTAATTTCTCTATATTTGTCATCTAGTTCGACGCTATGTTCTAAAATTTCATTATAAGTAATATCAGGACATACCTCCTCAGTGTTTGCCACGAAACATATATTGGCTTGCTCAGAATCACTATTCTTTTCACTGTCTGATGATGAAAACGAATCTGAGTCATCCTAAGTTACTTGAAAAAATTGTTATCTTTTCTTGAATTACTCAAATTTGCTTTTCTTTTTGTCATTATCGAGTTCTGGGCATTGTTTCTTCATGTGTCCGAACTTGTCACATCCAAAGCATTTGATTGAAGTTTGGTTGGATGATGTAACATTCCTGAAAATTTATCAAGTTTAAATTGGCGATTAAATTTATTTTTGGAAATAAATTGTGAATTTAATTATGAAAGTTTTAAAAAATAAGTGTTTGTTAATAAGTTGAACATCTTAAGTTTATAAATATAGATGTATTGAAAATAAAAGTTGTATTTACTGACTTATAAATATTTGCTAATAATGTATAATCTAATTTCAAACTATTTTACTTTAATTTGTGTAAGTATAACTACATAACATATATGTGTAAATATAAGATTGATAAGCATGTTTTATAAATTTAAAATCAAATAAGGTTTAAAAAAAAAATGTATGAATTAAAATTAATTGAACTAAAGGACCAAAACAAAATTTATAAAATAAATTCAAGACAAGGTTAAAAACATAGAAACATGTTACACATTAAAAATAAAGTAAGGCTGAAACATAAACTTATTTGAGTTTAGACAAGTGGCAAGAAAATCTTTTTCTTTTGGATATTGGTCTTTGGAAACATGAACAAAGAAGAAAATACAAGTCAAGATACTTTTATCTTTCTCAAAAAATTTGCTCAGGTCTGAAAAGCAAGTTTAAAGCAACCACAAAACTTGAGAGAAACAAACATAAACAATTCGAAACCATTTTCAAGTTCAAATTTGAAAACAAGATGAATCTTCAACCTGGAGATTAAAATGCAAATTCAACTTGAAAAACAAAAATATGGTCAAGTTAGCATCTTCAAATCTGGAACATGCATGTAGGAATCAAGAAGCTCTGCATTTCAATTCAAACAAGATCATCTCAAAGCAAATCTGGGATTTAGTCTCTGCTTCCTGAAGAAAAGATAAGTAAATTTCTTTAAAAGCTTTTAATTTTATATTGATAATCAGTAAATAAAACAAACATTTAAAACAACTTTATTTAATAAATTGCAGGAAGAAAATAGAGTGCAGGGTAGGAATCAAATTCTTTTGATCAGGGCAGTGCAAGCATCCCTGTAATGAATCAAGATAGTGTAAATTCTCTCAAAACAAATTAAGGCAAGTAAAATTTCTTTTAAAAAAAGGATTTGAATCTGAAGTGATAATCAGTAACAAAGAAAAGATTTAAAAACAATTGTATTTATCAGTTCAGGAGTAAAGAGAACCAAGAATTCAAAAAGCAAATCAAAATTCAGAATATGAGAAAAATCAAAAGCCTGTCTCTGTTCTTATCTCTGCTGCAACTCCAAGGTGAGCAATCCTTCACCCTCTTTTATCTGATGCATATATTAAACTCTGTTGTTAGTTGCTTCTCTGTTTCCATGCTTGTGAGCAAACCTTATTTTTTTTAAATAAAAAAAAAACTGGGTTCTTTATTTCTTTTACCTATGAGCAACCCTTCTTCTAAAACCAGACTTCCTTATTTCTTTTACCTGTGAGTAACTCACTTATAATTTATTTAATAGGTAAAGTTGTTTATGTTTTTTTTTTTTAAATTCGATATGAACTTATATGAAATGTCTGTGAATTTTATACCTGTGATTTATGCCAGTATACATGTTGAAGAAAGTTTCATGTCTGTGCCTCTAAATTCCAAACTCATGTTTAATCTCTGAGTTCTCCCCTTTGACTTGTTTTGTTGTTGTTGTTATTATCTAGCTTTGTATAAATCATGATATTCTAGGATAGCATAAGTTTACTAATAGAATCATTACGTAAATTCAAGGATTTTAAGACTAAATTTGAACTTTACAGTGTTAAATTAAAATACAGTTTTGATAATTAACTGTATTTTTCATTTTGGTCAATATTAGTTGATCCTTGAAATTTAACTAGTTGAAATTGTTTCTGGAAGTAGTTTTTATATCATTGATCACAAGAAATTTTTTGAATTGATTTGAAATTCAAATTTGGAATTTAGATTTGGGATTTAATGGTGTTGAACCCTAGTTAATACTGGTTTACAGTTTGGGTCGATTTTGAACACCCAAGTGCATCGAGTTCAAAGCTATTGGGGGTAATGGTGGATGGTGAGGTGAAGAATCTATCACCGGAGTTTGGTCCATGATGTTGGTCGGAGTTGAGAGAAAATGGTGTTGACAGGTTTAGGAAGCTGGGGGTATAGGCTGTTACAGTTTTTAGTTTTAAAACTTGATTTCAAATTCAAATTAGTCTTAGGGGATCTGGGGTTTTGATGTTGTAGTGAAGTCTCTGATAGTTAGGGGATGGTCGGAGATGAAGGTCAGGGTGGCTGGAGGTGGTTTACAAATGCACAGGGGTGTGTGCATGTTTGTGATAGTGGTAGTATGATGTTTCGGGGTTGCAGGGAATTGTGACTTGGGTGGATCTCGGGGAAAATGGGAAATAACTCGAAGAATGTAAGCTTCTGACCCGAAGTAAGTTCATGTTTGCTCGAGTGCATTGTTTCAGGTTTCTCAAAACAGAACCTGTTATGTTTTCTGAAATTTAAAAGCCAAGTTTAAATTTAAATCTGAAATTGAATGAAATTTGAATCTGAAAATGAATTCAAAATATTTGAATTCTGATTTTGAAATAATGTAAATGCAGGAATTCAAATTAGTTTAAAAAAAAAAACAAAAAGAAAAAAAAAACAGGAAACTGTTTCTGTTTTATAAGATTTGAGTGCAAACTTAAAATGTGACTTAGAATTTTGAAACTGAATTTGAGTTGAATTCAAATAAGTTTGAACTCTGTTTATTTTGAAATAGTTTAAATTCTGGAGATTTCAAAATTTGATTTATTTTTAATAAAACAGAACTGTTTCTGTTTTAAAATGTAAAAGGGTAAGTTTAAGTTTTTAAGTGAGATTTAAACTGAGTTACATCTGAAATTTGAATATGAATTCAAATTTTGACTGTCTGAAATTTGAAATCAATTATGTTTTTAAATTTAAATTTGATTTTTAACTCTCAAGTATAAAATGCATTGTTGTTTTGCATTTGAAGTAAAAGGTTAAGTATTTAATTTAGGAATTCAAATGAATTCAAATCTGAAGTTTTAAAATCTGGATTTTAAATTTAAATTTCATTTTTAAAGTAAAGATTTAAATTTAAATTGCTTTCAAATGATTTTCATTTGAATTAAAGGTGTAAATTATAGAAAGAGTTTTAAAGAATTTAAAACTAAAATGAGAATGAAAGTTGTATTTCAATTTTGAAGTTTTAAAGTAATTTTTAAAATTGATTTGAATTTGATTTGAATTGAAATTTAAATCCTTTTCAACTTATTAATTAAGTATATGTTTCTTGTAAACATATAAGATTAAGTTGTGTATTGTTTTAAACTCTTATTTAAGACAAATTTGAGTCTTTAAGTTTAAAGAAAATGTTAAATGGAATTTAATGTAAATTTAAAAACATTTTGTTTTTAAATGCATAATTTAAATAAGGAATGTTTATCTAAAGATAAAGAAAAGTTTAATGATTTGTAATTCATTTATTTATTAAGGTAGTACAAATGGATAATTAATATAATTAATTAATTAAGAAATGGATAATTAATTAAAGTAATTAAGGGTTTTAATTTGATTAATTAAAGTTTAAAATTAATTTTTCTTAGAACAATTAATTTGTAATTAAGAAATCATTAATTGAATGATATTAGATTTTAAATTAATAATTGAAGATTTGTTAATTGAATAAATATGGATAGTTAATTAATTAGGACTAATAAATGAAAGTAATCATGTAGGTAATAAATTTAAAACCACCCAGTTTATTCATCTTAATTGTAGATGCTGATTGTTATTGAATGTTGTGTGATGGATTGATATATTTGGTATGTGATGTGATGCTATGTGATACTTTGTGCTGAACTGCTATATTTGTGATGAATATACGGTTGTATGAATATGAAACCCTTTGACCCGTAAAACGACATTTGAATTTCGATGCGTCAGGGAGTCGGATTCCAGCTGGTTATCCGAAACCCACATCGAATCATATTAGTGAATTTTTGTGATTGATAATTTACTTTATCTATGAATATGTGAATATAGATAAGTGCTATGGATTATACCGCTTATCTTTATGATTGAATCTGTGATGATGATGTTGTGCACTATTGTGTTAAACCCCTGGACCACACTTATACACACACAAATATGGATTGCACGTGGAAATGGGTTAAGTCACAGATTTTGAAATTGTTTTAAAATTTGAATTTTTGAATCCAAAATAGTTTTGGAATTAGAATTGAAGTTTTTGAAAAAAATGAATTTCAAAAAATAAAAGTTATGTGAATAACTTAATTGAGTTTTGAAATTTAAATAATTTGATTTAAATTTGAATTCAATATTTGAAGTTGAATTCTATAATTTGGAAACTAGGGTTTAAAAAGTTATCCAACTTATAAATGGATTTATATGGGGTTTTTAAACCATTTTAAAAAGTGATGTTTGGAATTTAAAATTAACCCAAGATTCCAACTTGTATAAATCGGACTTTTCTGAAACGAAAACTGTCCTTTTCAAATAATAGAAGTTTTCATATAAGAAATGGATTTCCAATGTATGTTAAAAGGAATTCAAGTTTTGAAATGAAAATGGTATTCCAAGTTATAAATAAATCTTTGGAACGGATTTTTGAAAGCTATAAATTAAATCTTTAATTTAAAGATTTATTGAGTTAATCCAATTGAAATGGAAGTTGTTTTGAAATCTATGAATAGATCTTTGTGGAACTAGGTGAAACTTTGTGAAATAAATCTTTTTGTTTAAAGATTTAAAATGGTAATTTGCTTAACCATTTGAAAGAAAAGTTTTGGATTTTATAAGCTGTGACTTAACTAAAATCCCATATCCATATGTTTTAAAATATGGCGCTCATTATTCGGTTTAGCCGGGAGAGGACCTAGTGTCATATAGCCCATTCCGAATAGTGATACGACGTTATGGATAGCAATTGAAGACCGGTGGTGAAGACCGGATATTTCCGAAAACAAAAGGGTAACTCGTCGATTGTCTCTGCACTGGCTGATCCCCGGTATAGAGATCTCCATATGTGATGGGAAGTCCGGACGTGATTAGGGATTATCCGGATTTGCAAGGGCTTCTTCGGAAGTGCCTTCGGTTCTGTTCGAACCCGGGACAGACTTGTATGGTTGTATGTCCGACATTACACTTTGAGATGTTAACTGATTTCTATCAAATACATTTCTGCCTGGTGGCGGAGGATTTATTCTCTCAGCTTAACATCCTTCTCTGAGACGTACGAGCTCAGAGGTTATGTAGTTGATATTTATCAGTGATATTCCCAATTTGGTAATGTGGCATGCTGAGTGCTGCTGTGTGATGATCATTGGTTGATCATTTGTGATATGATCATTTGTTTGATCATTTATCTTTGTGATCATTGCTTTGATCATCTGTTGACCCAAAGCATGGCTTTGTGCCAAAGCGTCGCTTTGTGGACGAGACTGCATCAGGACCTCACTCCCCGGAAATGGTCGAAACAGGAAAGATGCGGCAAGGTTATGAGGGTCGCTCCCTTTAGGGTGTGTCATTCCCTTCTGGTAAAGGGTGGTATCAGGTATGGAGCCCTGGTATTTAACCTATGTGGTTGCTCCAATCTCATTTACTGTGTGGTTGTTGCTTTGAGGCGCCTCGGATAAAGGTCCCAAAGGACCGGGGGATGGCATATTCGTGTAGTAGTTACCTAGTTACAGAGGTAACCCGGCCTTGTGTTGGCAGAGATCTAACCGTAACGTTAGTTCTCGGGACGTCCCGCCAGAGGCGATCCCATGTGGCAGTAGGAAGTTCCTTAGCCTGACCATTTGTTGGAAATCCAATCAAAACAATACGAGCCCTGTACGGTTTTAGTTGTATAACCTACCATGGAATGTGGCGGTAACCTGCTATTGAACATGGTAGCTATAGTAGGCATACGACGAAATGTCGTATGTTGGCTAGGATTTATATATACTTTCGAAATGGGTTTTTCCACACTTTGCACTTATAGTAATAATATCAAAGAAAATTTCTCGTATTAAGCATATTTGACTATCATAAGGAGAAATCTCCTCCAATTCTGCGTTTGCATTGTGTGTGTGGCAGGAGGCCTTATGGTAGTTTCATTTTCTAAAAAAAGCATTGCGAATTTTCAAATTTAAATTCTTTGCTTGTTTTAAAAGACCAATTGCTTTTGTTTGCTCATACCAGTCCCATGACTGACCTGGAGTTTATTGTTCCTTTCCTAAACTCTGGGTGCCCACTATTTCCCACACGGGCAGTCTAGAGTTGGGATTTTCAGATAATCAGTAGTAAGTGTAGATTCGATAGCTTTCAGCCTTAGGATTTGGCAATTACAATTGGATCGAGTTGCTTCTCTTCATCTTGATTTGGGAGTTCTCGCTATTTCCGGATTGATGCCTTGGAGATGGAGATTACTGATGCTGGAGTTCTTTCTTGAAGACTATTTTGGAGATTTTGTTCCGCTGCTAGTGTTATCTTTTTATTTCCGCTGCTATTCTTTGTATCTCTGATGTATATTCATTGTACCATTCATGTTGTATCAGTTATTGTATCAAATGCTGTATATGAAATATATTATTCATTTCTTCCGCTGTGTTATTTACTTAATGGTGTTATAAGCTCCGGCGACTCGAATTTGAACGGTCGAATCTGCGGCATTCGAGTACAATGTAAAGTATGGATGTCGATTTTCGAACGCGAAAAATTCGAATCGTTACATTTGGTATCAGAGCTGAAGGTTAAAACTTTAGCTCAGGAGTATAACACATTAAGTAACTCATTAGAGATAGGGTGAAGTAAACCCTAGAATGAGTATATCCCTGAGATATCCGTTCGAATGCCTCAGTAAATTCTCTTACTATCCACTGATAGTGAGTATGAGTGCGAGAAGAGAATGAGATAGGGGACATGGGAGTACCACTATAAATGGTCAATACCCTGCAACAGTGGGAATATCTTTTCTCCATCAATCTCCTTTGATTCGATTCTCAATTCTTTTGATTGCTTCGTAGCAGCTCCGAAAGAAGTTTCGGTGGATGGTGGCCCTACGAATTGTTGTAGGAAATTCTTACTTCGTATCTTCATCGGTTTCTTATCAGCTTTTCGATCTAAACTCTAATGAATTTGAAATTGAAAATATTAAATAAATTGGAAATTTTAAATTAGTAAATTGGTTAACTAATATGAAGATTTGATCCATCCATCTATTCTCTGGGATCCGATATATTCTACGAACGATTAGTTATCCCTTCAAACTAATCAATGCCCTTGCATATTCGTAGACAGGTGGACCCAAATATCTTGTGTAATAATTGTATGAGTTCGTTCTCATATTATTGATATTCTGATTTGGGTAGACCAAATGCAGAATAAATATCTCGATTCTGATCTGATCAATCATTTCTTTATCTATTATCTTTTCTTTCTCGTCTTCCTTGCAATTTCGAGGACGAAATTCTTTTAAGGGGGAAATCTGTAACATTCCTGAAAATTTATCAAGTTTAAATTGGCGATTAAATTTATTTTTGGAAATAAATTGTGAATTTAATTATGAAAGTTTTAAAAAATAAGTGTTTGTTAATAAGTTGAACATCTTAAGTTTATAAATATAGATGTATTGAAAATAAAAGTTGTATTTACTAACTTATAAATATTTGCTAATAATGTATAATCTAATTTCAAACTATTTTACTTTAATTTGTGTAAGTATAACTACATAACATATATGTGTAAATATAAGATTGATAAGCATGTTTTATAAATTTAAAATCAAATAAGGTTTAAAAACAAAATGTATGAATTAAAATTAATTGAACTAAAGGACCAAAACAAAATTTATAAAATAAATTCAAGACAAGGTTAAAAACATAGAAACATGTTACACATTAAAAATAAAGTAAGGCTGAAACATAAACTTATTTGAGTTTAGACAAGTGGCAAGAAAATCTTTTTCTTTTGGATATTGGTCTTTGGAAACATGAACAAAGAAGAAAAGACAAGTCAAGATACTTTTATCTTTCTCAAAAAATTTGCTCAGGTCTGAAAAGCAAGTTTAAAGCAACCACAAAACTTGAGAGAAACAAACATAAACAATTCGAAACCATTTTCAAGTTCAAATTTGAAAACAAGATGAATCTTCAACCTGGAGATTAAAATGCAAATTCAACTTGAAAAACAAAAATCTGGTCAAGTTAGCATCTTCAAATCTGGAACATGCATGTAGGAATCAAGAAGCTCTGCATTTCAATTCAAACAAGATCATCTCAAAGCAAATCTGGGATTTAGTCTCTGCTTCCTGAAGAAAAGATAAGTAAATTTCTTTAAAAGCTTTTAATTTTATATTGATAATCAGTAAATAAAACAAACATTTAAAACAACTTTATTTAATAAATTGCAGGAAGAAAATAGAGTGCAGGGTAGGAATCAAATTCTTTTGATCAGGGCAGTGCAAGCATCCCTGTAATGAATCAAGATAGTGTAAATTCTCTCAAAACAAATTAAGGCAAGTAAAATTTATTTTCAAAAAAGGATTTGAATCTGAAGTGATAATCAGTAACAAAGAAAAGATTTAAAAACAATTGTATTTATCAGTTCAGGAGTAAAGAGAACCAAGAATTCAAAAAGCAAATCAAAATTCAGAATATGAGAAAAATCAAAAGCCTGTCTCTGTTCTTATCTCTGCTGCAACTCCAAGGTGAGCAATCCTTCACCCTCTTTTATCTGATGCATATATTAAACTCTGTTGTTAGTTGCTTCTCTGTTTCCATGCTTGTGAGCAAACCTTATTTTTTTTAAATAAAAAAAAAACTGGGTTCTTTATTTCTTTTACCTATGAGCAACCCTTCTTCTAAAACCAGACTTCCTTATTTCTTTTACCTGTGAGTAACTCACTTATAATTTATTTAATAGGTAAAGTTGTTTATGTTTTTTTTTTAAATTCGATATGAACTTATATGAAATGGCTGTGAATTTTATACCTGTGATTTATGCCAGTATACATGTTGAAGAAAGTTTCATGTCTGTGCCTCTAAATTCCAAACTCATGTTTAATCTCTGAGTTCTCCCCTTTGACTTGTTTTGTTGTTGTTGTTATTATCTAGCTTTGTATAAATCATGATATTCTAGGATAGCATAAGTTTACTAATAGAATCATTACGTAAATTCAAGGATTTTAAGACTAAATTTGAACTTTACAGTGTTAAATTAAAATACAGTTTTGATAATTAACTGTATTTTTCATTTTGGTCAATATTAGTTGATCCTTGAAATTTAACTAGTTGAAATTGTTTCTGGAAGTAGTTTTTATATCATTGATCACAAGAAATTTTTTGAATTGATTTGAAATTCAAATTTGGAATTTAGATTTGGGATTTAATGGTGTTGAACCCTAGTTAATACTGGTTTACAGTTTGGGTCGATTTTGAACACCCAAGTGCATCGAGTTCAAAGCTATTGGGGGTAATGGTGGATGGTGAGGTGAAGAAGCTATCACCGGAGTTTGGTCCATGATGTTGGTCGGAGTTGAGAGAAAATGGTGTTGACAGGTTTAGGAAGCTGGGGGTATAGGCTGTTACAGTTTTTAGTTTTAAAACTTGATTTCAAATTCAAATTAGTCTTAGGGGATCTGGGGTTTTGATGTTGTAGTGAAGTCTCTGATAGTTAGGGGATGGTCGGAGATGAAGGTCAGGGTGGCTGGAGGTGGTTTACAAATGCACAGGGGTGTGTGCATGTTTGTGATAGTGGTAGTATGATGTTTCGGGGTTGCAGGGAATTGTGACTTGGGTGGATCTCGGGGAAAATGGGAAATAACTCGAAGAATGTAAGCTTCTGACCCGAAGTAAGTTCATGTTTGCTCGAGTGCATTGTTTCAGGTTTCTCAAAACAGAACCTGTTATGTTTTCTGAAATTTAAAAGCCAAGTTTAAATTTAAATCTGAAATTGAATGAAATTTGAATCTGAAAATGAATTCAAAATATTTGAATTCTGATTTTGAAATAATGTAAATGCAGGAATTCAAATTAGTTTAAAAAAAAAAAAAAAAAAAACAGGAAACTGTTTCTGTTTTATAAGATTTGAGTGCAAACTTAAAATGTGACTTAGAATTTTGAAACTGAATTTGAGTTGAATTCAAATAAGTTTGAACTCTGTTTATTTTGAAATAGTTTAAATTCTGGAGATTTCAAAATTTGATTTTTTTTAATAAAACAGAACTGTTTCTGTTTTAAAATGTAAAAGGGTAAGTTTAAGTTTTTAAGTGAGATTTAAACTGAGTTACATCTGAAATTTGAATATGAATTCAAATTTTGACTGTCTGAAATTTGAAATCAATTATGTTTTTAAATTTAAATTTGATTTTTAACTCTCAAGTATAAAATGCATTGTTGTTTTGCATTTGAAGTAAAAGGTTAAGTATTTAATTTAGGAATTCAAATGAATTCAAATCTGAAGTTTTAAAATCTGGATTTTAAATTTAAATTTCATTTTTAAAGTAAAGATTTAAATTTAAATTGCTTTCAAATGATTTTCATTTGAATTAAAGGTGTAAATTATAGAAAGAGTTTTAAAGAATTTAAAACTAAAATGAGAATGAAAGTTGTATTTCAATTTTGAAGTTTTAAAGTAATTTTTAAAATTGATTTGAATTTGATTTGAATTGAAATTTAAATCCTTTTCAACTTATTAATTAAGTATATGTTTCTTGTAAACATATAAGATTAAGTTGTGTATTGTTTTAAACTCTTATTTAAGACAAATTTGAGTCTTTAAGTTTAAAGAAAATGTTAAATGGAATTTAATGTAAATTTAAAAACATTTTGTTTTTAAATGCATAATTTAAATAAGGAATGTTTATCTAAAGATAAAGAAAAGTTTAATGATTTGTAATTCATTTATTTATTAAGGTAGTACAAATGGATAATTAATATAATTAATTAATTAAGAAATGGATAATTAATTAAAGTAATTAAGGGTTTTAATTTGATTAATTAAAGTTTAAAATTAATTTTTCTTAGAACAATTAATTTGTAATTAAGAAATCATTAATTGAATGATATTAGATTTTAAATTAATAATTGAAGATTTGTTAATTGAATAAATATGGATAGTTAATTAATTAGGACTAATAAATGAAAGTAATCATGTAGGTAATAAATTTAAAACCACCCAGTTTATTCATCTTAATTGTAGATGCTGATTGTTATTGAATGTTGTGTGATGGATTGATATATTTGGTATGTGATGTGATGCTATGTGATACTTTGTGCTGAACTGCTATATTTGTGATGAATATACTGTTGTATGAATATGAAACCCTTTGACCCGTAAAACGACATTTGAATTTCGATGCGACAGGGAGTCGGATTCCAGCTGGTTATCCGAAACCCACATCGAATCATATTAGTGAATTTTTGTGATTGATAATTTACTTTATCTATGAATCTGTGAATATAGATAAGCGCTATGGATTATACCGCTTATCTTTATGATTGAATCTGTGATGATGATGTTGTGCACTATTGTGTTGAACCCCTGGACCATACTTATACACACACAAATATGGATTGCACGTGGAAATGGGTTAAGTCACAGATTTTGAAATTGTTTTAAAATTTGAATTTTTGAATCCAAAATAGTTTTGGAATTAGAATTGAAGTTTTTGAAAAAAATGAATTTCAAAAAATAAAAGTTATGTGAATAACTTAATTGAGTTTTGAAATTTAAATAATTTGATTTAAATTTGAATTCAATATTTGAAGTTGAATTCTATAATTTGGAAACTAGGGTTTAAAAAGTTATCCAACTTATAAATGGATTTATATGGGGTTTTTAAACCATTTTAAAAAGTGATGTTTGGAATTTAAAATTAACCCAAGATTCCAACTTGTATAAATCGGACTTTTCTGAAACGAAAACTGTCATTTTCAAATAATAGAAGTTTTCATATAAGAAATGGATTTCCAATGTATGTTAAAAGGAATTCAAGTTTTGAAATGAAAATGGTATTCCAAGTTATAAATAAATCTTTGGAACGGATTTTTGAAAGCTATAAATTAAATCTTTAATTTAAAGATTTATTGAGTTAATCCAATTGAAATGGAAGTTGTTTTGAAATCTATGAATAGATCTTTGTGAAACTAGGTGAAACTTTGTGAAATAAATCTTTTTGTTTAAAGATTTAAAATGGTAATTTGCTTAACCATTTGAAATAAAAGTTTTGGATTTTATAAGTTGTGACTTAACTAAAATCCCATATCCATATGTTTTAAAATATGGCGCTCATTATTCGGTTTAGCCGGGAGAGGACCTAGTGTCATATAGCCCATTCCGAATAGTGATACGACGTTATGGATAGCAATTGAAGACCGGTGGTGAAGACCGGATATTTCCGAAAACAAAAGGGTAACTCGTCGATTGTCTCTGCACTGGCTGATCCCCGGTATAGAGATCTCCATATGTGATGGGAAGTCCGGACGTGATTAGGGATTATCCGGATTTGCAAGGGCTTCTTCGGAAGTGCCTTCGGTTCTGTTCGAACCCGGGACAGACTTGTATGGTTGTATGTCCGACATTACACTTTGAGATGTTAACTGATTTCTATCAAATACATTTCTGCCTGGTGGCGGAGGATTTATTCTCTCAGCTTAACACCCTTCTCTGAGACGTACGAGCTCAGAGGTTATGTAGTTGATATTTATCAGTGATATTCCCAATTTGGTAATGTGGCATGCTGAGTGCTGCTGTGTGATGATCATTGGTTGATCATTTGTGATATGATCATTTGTTTGATCATTTATCTTTGTGATCATTGCTTTAATCATCTGTTGACCCAAAGCATGGCTTTGTGCCAAAGCGTAGCTTTGTGGACGAGACTGCATCAGGACCTCACTCCCCGGAAATGGTCGAAACAGGAAAGATGCGGCAAGGTTATGAGGGTCGCTCCCTTTAGGGTGTGTCATTCCCTTCTGGTAAAGGGTGGTATCAGGTATGGAGCCCTGGTATTTAACCTATGTGGTTGCTCCAATCTCATTTACTGTGTGGTTGTTGCTTTGAGGCGCCTCGGATAAAGGTCCCAAAGGACCGGGGGATGGCATATTCGTGTAGTAGTTACCTAGTTACAGAGGTAACCCGGCCTTGTGTTGGCAGAGATCTAACCGTAACGTTAGTTCTCGGGACGTCCCGCCAGAGGCGATCCCATGTGGCAGTAGGAAGTTCCTTAGCCTGACCATTTGTTGGAAATCCAATCAAAACAATACGAGCCCTGTACGGTTTTAGTTGTATAACCTACCATGGAATGTGGCGGTAACCTGCTATTGAACATGGTAGCTATAGTAGGCATACGACGAAATGTCGTATGTTGGCTAGGATTTATATATACTTTCGAAATGGGTTTTTCCACACTTTGCACTTATAGTAATAATATCAAAGAAAATTTCTCGTATTAAGCATATTTGACTATCATAAGGAGAAATCTCCTCCAATTCTGCGTTTGCATTGTGTGTGTGGCAGGAGGCCTTATGGTAGTTTCATTTTCTAAAAAAAGCATTGCGAATTTTCAAATTTAAATTCTTTGCTTGTTTTAAAAGACCAATTGCTTTTGTTTGCTCATACCAGTCCCATGACTGACCTGGAGTTTATTGTTCCTTTCCTAAACTCTGGGTGCCCACTATTTCCCACACGGGCAGTCTAGAGTTGGGATTTTCAGATAATCAGTAGTAGGTGTAGATTCGATAGCTTTCAGCCTTAGGATTTGGCAATTACAATTGGATCGAGTTGCTTCTCTTCATCTTGATTTGGGAGTTCTCGCTATTTCCGGATTGATGCCTTGGAGATGGAGATTACTGATGCTGGAGTTCTTTCTTGAAGACTATTTTGGAGATTTTGTTCCGCTGCTAGTGTTATCTTTTTATTTCCGCTGCTATTCTTTGTATCTCTGATGTATATTCATTGTACCATTCATGTTGTATCAGTTATTGTATCAAATGCTGTATATGAAATATATTATTCATTTCTTCCGCTGTGTTATTTACTTAATGGTGTTATAAGCTCCGGCGACTCGAATTTGAACGGTCGAATCTGCGGCATTCGAGTACAATGTAAAGTATGGATGTCGATTTTCGAACGCGAAAAATTCGAATCGTTACAGATGAATTTGAATTTCCTCCGTTTTGGGATCTCGTCATCATTTTGACTTTCTTTAACTTTTTGTATTTTTGGCAATAAATATGATCTCTTCTTCTTCTAAGTCTAAATCATTGTCGTTGGCTTGGAAAGCTACATTTTTTTTTCATTTTTTTTTCATTTCTTGCTTGTAGATTTGCTTCGTACGACATCAAATTTCCTATTAAATCTTCAAATTTTAGTTGGGATAGATCAATAGCCTCTTTGATGGCCAACACTTTTTGTTCCCATTTATTAGTCAAGGAATTTAAAATACATGTAACTAAATTAGAATCTATAAATTTGACTCCAAGTGCCATAAGATAATGTTGAATAATTTTAAATCTAGCATACATATCACCAATAGATTCATTAGATTTCATTTAAATGAAGAAAATTGATTTTGTAATATGGAAAGCTTTGTTTTCTTAACTTTGACTGTGCCTAAATAAGTGATTAGTGTACGCCATATATCGTATGCAGTAGGGCACAACATGACAGGTGAAAATTCATTTTTGTCAAGTGAACAAAATAAAATACTCATGGCTTTTGCATTATTTGTTGCTATGTTCTTTTGAGCATCTACCAAAGTGCCAAGGACTATGTTTTGTGCTTCATATCTAGCTTATATTGCTTGCCAAATTTCTAGACCATTAGCTTTCATAAAAATACGCATATTTGTTGACTAGTAAGCATAATTAGATCAAGTGAATAGTGGAGGTAATGCAATGGATTGAACTTCTTGAAACGTACTTGCCATATGAAATATGTTTCAATTACGTGTTACTGTAACTTGAAATAACCATGCTCTGATACCAATTGAAATTTTATACGAATCATGTATTTATATCTAATATACAGTGCAATAAATAGCTAACTTATAACTGGCAGAGTAAAGTAAATAGAAGTAAAGAAACAATCACCAGAGATTTTATACTAGTTCGGACCACCAGTCCTACGTCCAGTACCGAAGCTCCCCTTTGGCCTTAACTAGTAAACCACCTCGCTTTGCCTTGAGGAATAGGTTTGATACAAAAGGTTTCTTCTTGAAGTACGTGTTCTTATTAACGCCGATTTGACTGCACAGTACAAATCTTCGTATAATCTCCTTTGGGTAGGTAGTGTATGTGAAGCTTTGCTTTAGGTGTTGAATCATAAGTTTTATTCTTAACAAAGAGCTTAAAAAAATCAGTGTTGAGACTATATGATCAAGCGACAAAAAGAGAAAGAGATATGATGCTAAAACTATGAAGGAGGCAAGACTTCAAAACCGAGTATAGTATGTTAATTTGTTGAAGTTTTTAATCTTAGAATTGTTAAAATCTATCTTCAAGTAGTTTACACAAAATCAAAGTTGTTTTAAAATTCAAATTCTTTAAAAAATTGTGTGAACTATGCACCGACAACTAGGTCAGTCGACTGACCAAAAATGACCAGTCGACTGAACCTGTTTAGTCAAACAGATACGCTCTGTTTTACACCAACTTTGAATATTCAGTTGACTGGTCATTTTGGGTCAGTCGACTGAACTATTCTAACAGCTATTTTTCTGAACAGACACTTTCATTTTCCAAGAGATATGATCCAATTTGAAGAGTCGTGGCTGCATCTTTTGGTCAAAACTCTTCGTGAATAGTTCTAATTGTTTATCTACTATATAAACACATGAGATTCACTTCTCAAATAACCGAATTTTATTTTGTTTTCTGATCATACTCTCTACTATTTATCTCTGCATTCTACAAGCATTCACAATTTATATATTGCTTGAATCTCTGAATTAATTAACTTATTGTTCGATTCAAAGCAATATTTTCCTTTCTAATCTTTACACACACAATGTATAATTAAGAAAAAGATTATAGGAAGGTTGTACTATCAAAGATAAATCAGTGTTATTAAAAACATAAAGTGTCAAAACAATTTTATTGAAACTGTTGAAGTCCTGCTCGATTATTCAGGCGGTAAAAGTCCTCTTTCAGTTGTTAGAGGTAGAAAAATCCTGATCGGTTACTCAGGTGTTGTTCACCTATTCCTTCTGGTTAAGTGAGGGGCTATTTTGAGAAATTCCAGAGGAAAGTCTGGGACTGGATGTAAAACGGGAAGTTCGAACCAGCATAAAAACTCCTGGTGTGCTATAACCAACAAAATGTAAAGTTATTTGATATCAGAGCAATAGTCACTTTCATTTGGTATCAGAGCAAGACATCCTATAACCGTAGCATAGTTATTTGATAATTTATTTTTCTAATATGGAGAACAACACCAGCACAAGCACTGTCATTAACAATAGTTTTATTGAAGGTCAATCTACTACACTACCTCCACTATTCAATGGCATGAATTATAATTACTGGTCAACTAGAATGAGATTATATATGCAACCTAATTGTTTTGAAACCAGGAATATTACCCAAAGGAATAAACCATGCCAACACAAGATTTTTCAACGTGGACTACTGCACAAAAAACTGATGCAACTTCAAATGCTAAAGCTATGAACATGTTTTTTGTGCATTAGGTAAAAATGAGTTTAATAGAGTCGGTATGTGTGCAACTTCTTATGAGATATGGAGAACTCTAAAAGTAACTCATGAAGGAACCAACAAAGTCAAACAAAGTAAAATTTATATGTTGAAAAATCAGTTCCAGAATTTCATAATGAAATCAAACGAAAGTATAAATGACATGTACTCTTGATTTCAAGATATATATCACTCACTATTGGCACTAAGAGAAAAAAATTCTGACTTTGATATTGTATCAAAATCCTAAACTCTTTGACGGATGAATGGAAAAGAAAGGTTCTAGCTATTAAAGAAGCAAACAATCTTTCCACTATGAAACCAGAAGAGTTAATAGGACATCTAATGTCATATGAAGTGAATTTTGCAGGCAAAGAAAGTTCAAGCATAGGATAAGAAGAATCTAGCATTTCAAGCAGAAAAAGATGTTTCTGACTCAGATGAAGAGGATATGGCACTTATTGCTAAAAATTTCAAAAAAGTTTTTGAAATTCAAAAAGAATAACAAGTTCAGGAGTTACAAAAATAATTCTAACAACAATAATAATAGGAATAAACCATCATCTTCTGTCATGGAGTGTTATGAATGTCATAAAAAAGGTCATATGAAGAAAGATTGTCCAGAGAAACAGAAAAATAAATTCAAGAAGAAAGCATTTTCAGTAACATGGGATGATTCAGATTCTTCTTCATCATCAAAGAGTGACAGTGATAGTGACATAAAGCAAGCAAATGTATGCTTCATGGCTACAAGTGATGATGTAAGTGAATTAAATTTTGATGATCTGGTTGAACTTAATTCTAAACTAGTGGATTTTGTAAAACAAACTAAAAGGAAAAATAAGGAGTTACAAGGAAAACTAAATAGATCTGAATTAGAAATTAGTATGCTAAGAGATGAAAAGAAAATTCTAAAAGAAGAACCCGAAAAATCTCTAGAATCTAATTCTAATTTAACATCTCAACTTTCTTTGGTAATACAGGAATTAGAAATTCAAAAAAATGTCTCAAAACTATAAATATTAATACTATTAATAAAATAGCTAAAAATATTAATACTAGTTAGAAAAATCGGTATTAGAGTTAGAAAAATAGTATTAATCTCTAAAATCAGTTGAAATTAATGATTAAAAGTCTAACACTAAAGTATTAGAGTTAGAAAAATGTCTCAAAACTAAGTTAGAAGATATTAATAAAAATATTTCTAATTTTAATAAAGGACGAGCAAATATTTCTACAATAATAGAAAATTCTTAGTCTACTTTAAATAAAATAGGACTAAGATATAAGAAAATTGAAAATCCAAAGAAATCTGGAAAGTTTAAAAATAAGTTTAAAAACAAAATTAAGAAAGATATTAAGAAAATAGTTTCTAAAGATTTTAAAACTATTAAAATATGGATTCCTAAAACAAATAATAACTTAATTAGGAATAAGCATATCAAAACATTTGTGGAAACTGTTCATAAAGATGAGAATTATATTTATAAAGGGAATTCTGAACCTTCTTGGGTTTGATTTCCTAAGACCTAACTCTTATGACCCCAAAAAGAAAAGTGGGTGCCATCTTAATCTTTATTTTTTGAAGGTACCACTTAAAAAGAGAGGAAGATGTATTTTAGACAGCGGTCGCTTGAAACATATGACTGGTAAAAAGGACATGTTAACAAACATTATCTACTCAAATGGAGGATCAGTCTCTTTTTGAGATAATTCAAAAGGTTATATCATCGGCAAAGGCAGTGTGAGTAATAATGGTATCTCTAACTCACCTTTCATTACTGATGTTTTATTAGTTAAAAACTTAAAACAAATTTATTAAGCACAAGTCAATTGTATGATAAAGTTTATAATATATCCTTTTCACAAAATAAATGTAATATTTCTGATAAAAGTCAAAATTTAATTTTTGAAGGTTTAAGAGATAGAAATATTTATATTTCAAATATGAATATAAATAATAACACAAACATGTGTTTAGTAGCAACCGAGAATGATTCTTGGCTATGGCACAAAAGATTTTGTCATATAAATATTAATACTATTAATAAAATAGCTAAAAATAAACTTGTTAAAGGACTACTTGATATGAAATTCAAAGTTGATAACATTTTTGATGCATGTCAGTTAGGAAAATTAACAAAATCTTCTTTTAAATCTAAGAAAATCATATCTACAACACAACCACTTGAACTACTACATATGTACCTTTTTGGATCTACTCAAGTTCAATCTATTAATCACAATAGATATGTGTTTGTTATTGTAGATGATTTTTCAAGATATACGTGGACTATTTTTATGAAACATAAAAGTGATACTTTTGAGAATTTTAAAATTTTTGTAAAAAGAACTCGAAATATAAAGAATTTAAAAGTTAAAAATATTAGAAGTGATCATGGAGGTGTATTTGAAAATGAAACTTTTGAACATTTCTATAACAAGAAAGGAATTAATCATAATTTCTCCTTTCCTAGAACACCACAACAAGATGGAGTTGTAGAAAGGAAAAATAGAACATTATAAGAATGTGCAAGAACTTTATTAAATGGAAGCACTTTACCTAAGCATTTCTAGGCAGAAGCTATTGCAACTGCATGTTATGTTTTGAATCGTGTTTCTATTCGATCACTAACAAAACATACCCCATATGTACTTTTAAATGGTATAAAACCTAATATATCATATTCCAAAGTTTTTGGTTGAAAATGTTTTATACTTGACACTAAAGATCAGCTTGGCAAGTTTGATCCAAAATCCGATGAAGAAATATTCATAGGATATTCGGAAAAAAGCAAAGCTTATCGAGTTTTAATATAGAACTAAATTAATCGAAGAAACTCTTCATGTTTCATTCGATGAAAATGTCAAAATTTCTTCTAAAAATACAAACTTGGAAAATAATTCAAATAAAATTCTAACAACTAATTCATAAGATGATGATATTATTTTTCAAAATACAACACTGATAATACTAGAGAAAATGAAAACATTGTTCATAATGACAAAGTAGTAAGGTCTCCTCCAAGAATTCTTAGAGATCACTCTGTTCAAAATATAATTGAAGAAGTAAATTCAAATGTAAGAACAAGACATCAATTAAATCAAATGGGCAATATAGCTTTTCTCTCTAATATAGAACCTAAAAATATTAAGGAAGCCTCCACCGATGACTATTGGATTATAGTTATGCACGAAGAGCTAAATCATTTTGAAAGAAACGAAATTTGGGAATTAGTTCCTAGACCAGGTGATCAATCCGTCATTGGTACAAAATGGGTTTTCAAAACAAAGCTGATGAACAAGGTAACATAACTAGAAATAAAGCTAGATTAGTAGCACAAGGATATAATCAAGAAGAGGGAATAGACTATAAAGAAACGTTTGCTCTTGTCGCGAGATTAGAAGCTATACGTATTTTATTAGCTTTTGTATGTTTTCATAACTTTAAATTATATCAAATAGATGTCAAAAGTGCTTTTCTAAATGGATATATAATAGAAAATGTCCATGTTGAACAATCTCCTCTTTTTACTCATGAAAAATTTCTAGATCACGTCAATAAACTTAAAAAAGCTTTATATGGTTTAAAACAGGCACCTCGTGCTTGGTACGACTGACTTAAAAGCTATCTAATAGAATCTGGTTTTCAAATTGGAATGAAGCTTTATTTATTAATAAATCTATGCAAGATATTTTAATTATACAAATATATGTTGATGATATTATGTTTGGTTCAACAAATGAAAAATTATGTCAGGAATTTTCGACTATCATGACAAATGAATTTGAAATGTCGCATATGGGAGATCTATCAT
Organism: Allium cepa; assembly: GCA_030765085.1. NCBI lineage: Eukaryota > Viridiplantae > Streptophyta > Magnoliopsida > Asparagales > Amaryllidaceae > Allium > Allium cepa. The sequence continues at coordinate 949,354,532 of CM060941.1, read as the reverse complement.
ATTTTATTGGACTACAAATCAAGCTATTGCAAAATGACATTTTTATAATAAATTAAAGTATTGTAATAATCTAATTAAACGTTTTGGTATGGAAAACACTTCTGCCAAGCCAACTCCTATGTGTGCAACTATACATCTCAACAGAGATGAAAATGGTAAGAGTGTCGACCAAAAACTATATCATAGCATGATTGGATCATTAATTTACTTAACTATCAGTCGACCTGACATTATGATGAATGCCTGTTTATGTGCTCGATTTCGAGCAAATCCTAAAGAATCACATATGCAAGCTATTACGACCCTCTATTTTGGATCATTCAAATCGACAACAAAACCACACATATCGGAATTGAATAATTCAAACAGTAGACTGTAATATAATTTGGAGCAAATAAAACCAATCACAGAATCACAGACATATAAAATATCAGAATAACTCGCAGCGGAAATAAAAATAACCATAGTAGTTCATGAAGCTACTACAAACACAGTCACAAAACAAGTACAATATACTAAAGTCCGAAAGTAAATACAATAGAAATCCTAATACATAAGTGTCCACTAATACATAAGCTGAATAGAAATAGATGACAACTAGATAGATAAATAATCCTCAGCAAATCCTCTAGCTCAAAAAATGAAATCCAAAGCTATACTCAATATGACCCGAGCGTAAAGCAAAACACGAAAAACTCGAGTCAGGACATACATACTTATACAATGTAAACCAACTCAAGTAAACTATAATAGAAATGCACAAGTAACTTAAAGGATGCTTGGGACTGCCCATCTTTTAAGGATCCTTTAAATTATCAACTATGTAATGTTATACGCTATTATAATAATATCTAAAGTAAAGTAAACTGACTTAAAAATAGCGTTAAGGCTTTACATTTTCCACCTCGACACATATATATAGCCAATAGTTTATACAGTACCATTGTAACTCCAGATCGAGAGGCTATCATAAATACTCCATACGTATGGCACAAATCCAAGCTCATGCAAGGCGCACTACGGTAGATGACACGGCACAACTAGGCAATGCCAGGGCAGATATACCAATTGCACTTCTGGACCGGTGGTAACGCATAGCGGCCACTACCGCCCACCTCAAGCCACACTCCCAAAAATCGAAGGTGCTCACCAATAAATCACGAAGTAATAGAATGGCATACGAAGGAGTGCATCCGATCATAGGAGCTACCTCATTAGCCCGTCAATTGCTTCTGTTTTAGCCACCTTACGCCAACTCAAGGGAGTCGGGTCCACGTATATACCTCAATAAAACGTCGCCACCATCCTACTTCATTCTGGAATGTCCACCGCGTACACGGTTGTTAAAGTGGTTTTCGGAGTTGGCAGAGAGTATGAAAACTTCCAATCGCCGTCTCTTTAACAACCAAACGCTATTATAACTCATGGTTCTTTATTTCAAATGGTTTACATTTCAAAACAAATATTTCCATTTCAAAAACCATTTAAACCAAATGTTATTACTCTTCCAAGATAATATCCATTTCAAAATAGTAATATTTCCAAATCCATATATATACAGTTATAGCACTTAAAAATGTAATAATTTAGAAACCATAACACTTTCAAAACCATACTCTTATTATAGCACTTTAAAAATGTTATCTTTTAGAAATCATAATACTAGAAAAAATGTGATCCATATGTATAATAGCATTTCAAAAATGTTATCTTTTATAAATACAACATTTTTAAAACATTACCTAAAGTAGTATAACACTTTAACAATATGATTTAAATAACATAGCATTTTGGAAATGCTACAAATTCTACTATAATATTTTAAACATCATATCTTCAATTTAAATCATAGTTATTTATTATACAAAACATATCCATTTTTATAAAATAAATTCTATCACTATACTAAGTTAGATTTAAACTCCTTATTAAATCAAATTTAATTATTAAGTTATTTATCTTAGATAAAAAATTTAATTTAGTTTTAAACCAATTATTTATTATAAAATTTAACTTAATAGAAAACCAACATATCATTATATTTAAAATTTATTAAATCAAATTTTAAGTTAAAATTTCATATATTTAAAGATTCACATACTTAATAATTTTTAGAAAACTATTATTTAAAAACCTAACCATGGGTCTGCATATAATTTCTAATCTAGGTCAAGCGATACATATATGTATCATTTCAGTCCGTAATTTATAAAATTCCGGGTTCTATCATTTCAAACCCACAATCCTAAGTCAAATAAAAATCGCTTGAGCCTATCATTTCAGCTCATAATGATTTTTCCCTATTCTAATGTATGTTCGGGTATGTATCATTTCAACCCATAGTGATTCTATACTAACAGGGAACTTGCAGTATGAGAAACAGTAAATAAATAAACAGCACAACATAGCATATGATATCAAGTGATGTAACAGGTATAGCATCCGGTTATAACATCATGTAACGTCATGTAACTGGCATATATAAACTGCTATCAACATAGCATATCAATTTCTACAATTCACATGTCATTGTTTCACAACTATATAAGTCTGAAATGTCGAGAGTGATAAGCTCACTTTCTAAAGCTAGAGGTGACAATACGAGACACACAACCAAACTCCAAAAAGTAAGACAAAGCACGAACTAGATTCAAGTAGATGGAATGCCAAGATCCAAGTCTTGTAAACAAATAACTACAAACATATATAAGCAAACTATTTATACATAAAGAATAAAATAAATTTCAAAACAAATAGACAAGCATCAACACAAATAGGCTCGGCCACATAGGGAATAGGCTCGGCCAGTTGTGTTTTGGGTTCAGTCACACTCATTTGTTCTCGGCCATCATCAACAAAGCTCGGCCATGGTCTCATAAGGCATTGCAATGGGCTAGGTGAAGGGATGGCAAGGCAACGTGAAAGGACATGCACAAATGGTTTGGCCTTGGTGCAAAGTGGCTCGGCCTGGGTGCTTGGCTTGGATCAGTTATGGTCATGGCTAGGAGTGTGTGTGGTCATGGCGAAGCAAGGCAAAGAGGGTGGAATTGGTGGTGGCCAAGGCTAACAAGGAGGAAAGTGGAAAATATGGAGCATGGCTAGGTTTTGTGGAGCATTTAGGTGATGGGTTTTGGATCAATGGTGGTCATGGTCTAACTAGAAGATGGTGATGATGTGATGGCTGGTCATAGGTGGTGGTGGAGGGGAGATGTGGTCGGCTATAAGGGATGTTGGCCGAGCTATGCTTGGAAATAAAACAAAAGAAAAGGGAAAAAGAAAGAAGAAAGAGGAAGACATGAAAAGAACTCACTGTAAAAAAATTTTAGTGAACGTGAATGAGAAGAGAGATAAGATGACAAGTTTTTGTTTTGTACGGCTAGGGCATGGGAGGAGTTTTGAATGTCTAAGGAAAAGGAAAGGCCTCACTTCACATTAAAGAAAAAGAAATTTGTGTCTCTTGAATTTCTAAGCCCATGAGCCAAGCCTAAATCAAAACAAGCTCAATAACTCAAGAAAAATATCAAAGTCCTAACCAAAATAAAAATAGAAATGAAATAGAAAACATAGAATAGGAAAATAAACAATAAAATACTGAAAATAACCACGTGTAAAACGTTGAAATTTATCAGATTTAAAAAGTATAAAACAGAATTTGACGAAACGAAAACCAGAGCGAATATCAGAATCAAATTCAGCTTCAAAGAAAAAGATTGGAAATTTAAATTCAAATGAAAGTCAAAGTTTGACCAAAGTTGACCAAAATATAAAATTTTCAGAAAATCATTAATTTATTATATGTGAAAAAATAGTTATAAACAAAATCCAAAAATTCATTGGAAAATTCCAAAATTCAAATTTTTAAATGATTTAAAAATCAAAGTTTTCAAATAAATCGAATAAAAATATTTAATAAATTTTATGGGTTGTTACGCTCTCCCCCACTCAAAACTTTTCATCCTCGGAAAGGAACGAGACACGAAAACAAGGAAAGATAAGATATAAAAGAAAATAGTATCTGAAACAAACAATTCAGGATTCGAAGCACGCATGCTCTCCTCCGTCTCCCAAGTACAATCCCGATCATCCGTACTCCACTGCACTTTGGCCAGGTTGATTGATTTCCTTCTCAGCTGCTTTGTACCTCTATCGATAATATGAAGTGGCTTCCTCTCGACGGTGAGATTAGGCTCAATATCCAAACTCTCGAGTGAAGAAGGCCGGACAATCAAAGATGGATCATGCAAATATTGACGAAGATGCGAAACATGAAGTACATTATGCACTCCAGAAAACTTCTCAGGCAAATCCAGACGATAAGCTATAGAACCAATCCTCTCCAAGATACGGAAAGGACCAACAAACCTAGGAGAAAGCTTCCCTCTACGACCAAAATGAATCTCATTCCTTAAGGGAGAGACCTTAAGGAAAACAAGAAAAACTACAAGCTCCTCCTACGTCGATCAGCATACTTCTTCTGCCTACCCTGAGCACTCCTCATCTTCCTCTTAATCCCCTCAACCTTCTCATAAAGCCTCCAAAATCATATCAGGACCAAGAACCAAACGATTATCGGATTCAATCTAGCAAGATGGAGCAAGGTCGTTCGTAAAGAGCAGCAAACAGAGATATCGCAATACTAGCCTGAATTCAAAGACGAAATGAGATAGATAAAAGATTAAGATAATATTAAAATAGAAAATTGAAAATATACCTTATAACTGTTGTTATACGTGAATTCAACAAGATGGAGACGATCCTTCCAAAATCCTCCATAATCAAGAACACAAGCACGAAGAAGATCCTCGAGAATCTGATTCATTCTTTCCGTTTGACCATCGGTCTGCAGATGGTAAGCAATGCTCAAATTTAGGTGAGTACCCAAAGATTTTTGAAAAGCTTTCCTAAACTAACTGGTAAAGATAGGATCTCGATCACAAACAATACTGATAGGAACACCATGGAGACGAAAAATCTCTCTCATATAAATCTCAGACAAACTAGAAGCAGAACGGGTAGACTTGACCGGAATGAAATGAGCTGACTTGGTCAATCTATCCACAATAACCCAAGTACTCTCATTACACTTTCGAGTTCTCCGTAATTCATTAATAAAATCCATAGAAACATATTTCCATTTCAAATTGGGAACCTCAAGGGGCTGCAACAAACCAGGGGTCTTCTGATGATCGGCCTTGACTTGCTGACAAGTCGCACACCTACTAAAAAAGATAGAGATATCTCGCCTCATACCTCTCCATCAATAAAGCTTCTTCATATCTTGATACATCTTTGTCACACCAAGATGAATAGAAAGTCTGGATTGATGATTTTCTCGAAGTAACTCTTGCCTCAGTCCATCAACATTCGGGACACAAATCTGATTATTAATCTTCAAAATCCCTCTATCATCGATCTGAGCTCCACTACCATCAGGACTATTGCCACCAACTCTATTTTAAACATTCTCCTTAATCAACCTATAATCCTATCCTCATATTGCTTAGCAATGATGCGATCCTAAAGAGGAGAAGAAGAAACAACAAGCTGACACAACATGGCCTTCTTCCGACTTAAAGCATCAGCCACAACATTAGCCTTCATAGGGGTATAGCTGATGTCGAGGTCATAAATAGCAAGGAACTCGAGCCATCTAACCTGCCGCTGATTCAAATCCTTCTAGGTGAAGATATACCTCAAAGACTGATGATTAGTAAAGTGCTCAAGCTTAGCATTCAAAAGATGATGCCTCCAAAGCTTTAAAGAAAAAAACCACAGCAACCAATTCCAAATCATGAGCTGCATAATTTGCTTCAGGGTCTTCAACTTGCGGCTGGCATAAGTAATGACCTTCCCATCTTTCATCAGAATAGCTCCCAAACCCTCACGACTAGCATCAGTGTATACCGTTAATCCCTTATTTCCATTTGGAACGGTAAGTACTAGTGCAAAAGTAAGCTTACGCTTCAACTCATTGAATGCATCTTTACACTTATCAATCCATATAAACTTAGCATTCTTACGAATCAAAACAGTGAGAGGTGCAGCAATCCGAGCAAAATTCTCGATGTATCTTCAATAATAACCGGCAAGGCCTAGAAAACTACGGGTATCAGATGGAGTCCTAAGAGTTTCCCAATCCTGCAACAGAATAGGGAGAAATAAGGACTACAATAAAAGATAGAATGATCAAATAAAAGAAAGAGAAAAGAAGGAAGACTTATATTGATCGCAGCGATCTTGACTGGATCAACAGAAACTCCATTACTAGAAACAATATGCTCGAGAAATCGGACTTCATCCTTCCAGAAATGGCATTTCGAGAATTTAGCTTTCAACTGATGATTTCTATGAGTCTCCAAAACAAATTTCAAATGTAACTCATGTTCTTCCCTTGACTTGGAGAAGACAAGGATATCATCAACAAAGACTAGAACAACTTATTAAGCACATCACGAAAAGCATGATTCATCAAATCAACAAAGAAAGTTGGGGCATTAGTCAAACCCAAAGACATAACTAACCATTCATAGAAACCATTCTCAGTACGGAAAGCAGTCTTGAGAATACTTTCCTCTATAACTCTGAGCTGGTGAAAACCTGTGGCAAGATCAAGCTAAGAGAAAACAGTAGCTCCATGGAGCATATCAAACATATCATTGATGCGAGGCATAGGATATCTGTTCCTAATAGTGAGCTTGTTCAGCTCCCTATAATCAACACACATCCTCAAAGAACCATCAAACTTAGTGATGAAAACCACCGTTGCTCCCCATTTGAAATGGCTAGGTCTGATCAGACCTTTGGAGAACAAGTCCTCAATTTGCTTCCTCAACTCAACCTTCTCACAGGGTGCCATTCTTTTGGGAACAAGAACTACGGGCCGAGCTCTAAGAATAAGATCAATACGAAAATTAGTTTCCCACTTAGGAGGTAAAGAAGTGACTTCACCAAATACATAAAAATTGAGTTTGACTACAGGAGTCGAATGAATATCACCAGGAGAAGAATCAAGAGGACAAATAAAACTGCCAGCAAAATCCTAGGGCAAATGACAATGAATCACCAAAGAATTACCAAAATCATCCATAAGAGAAACATTTCGGGTTTTACAAGAGATAACGGCTTCATGCCTCTTTAGACAATCACCCCCAAGTAATAGATCAAAAGCATCAAAACCAAGAACATATAAATCACCAGAAAGCCGATAGCTAGAATAGAAGAGTTTCACCCTTCTACAAATCCTGCTAAGGTTCACAGGACCACCAATAAGATTTTTAACACAAAAAGATTCAGGTGCAAACTCGGAGAAATGAGATGCTCAAACTTATCACAAAGGTCCAATGAAATAAAGCTATAGGAAGCTCCAGTATCAAATAGAACATGAACAGGAAGATAAAACAGAGAAATAGTCCCCTGACGAGTACCTTGGGTGTCACTAGGAGGTGGAGCAGTGGAGCTGGTGGAGCAGGTGAAGATGCAGAGGTAACAGAAAAGATACCAGAGGGCTTGCCCTTCTGCTAAGTGGGACAATTCTTCCTGAAATGGCCAGGCTGCAAACAGATATGGCAGTGATCACGCCTAGTCAACTGAGCTGGAGGAACAGTAGCACCAACTAAAGTAGGACAACTATTGGCATAGTGTCCCTTCTGATCACACCTGATGCAAGTGATGGAAGATAGGTCGAAAGGCTACCTTTAAGAATAAGAAGATCCCAAACCTAGAGTTTTGTTCCAATTCTTCTTCTATTAATGAAAGTTAGGCTTTCTCTTCTTAGGGTTATCAGAGAAAGACTGAGATGAAGTGGCATGAGCAACATGAGTATCCTTAGAAGTAGAATTCTCATATCGAATGGCCATATCCATCAGACTAGTGAAAGGGCTGTGCACATGAGTGATGAGACGATCATAAGACTCTAGACTAGCACCAGCTATGAAATTCTTATACTTCTTGAGAGAAGTGTCAATCAGATTAGGGCCAAACTTAGAAAGTTCATTGAACTTCCTCTCATACTCGGCAAATGACATATCACCTTGCTTAAGATCCATAAACTCCTGATACAGTTGAGACTTCCCTGCCTCGGGCATCCACTTCACAACAAAAGCATCCCTAAAGCACGATAACGAAACATAAGACGGATTTCAAAAGGAGAAAACTGAACTAAATTCAAGACAAATAGAAGATGATATCTAAACTGCTCCCAGGAAATGTCAGCCTCAATCGTTTTAGCTGTAATAGTCTCCCACCAATCCAAGGCTGCTCCCTTCGACTGCCAAGCTACCAACTGACGCTTCTGAGCATCAGTGATCTTAAGAATGGAGAAAATCCTCTCCAATCCCTTCAACCACTGCTAAGCCTCAATAATGATCTCTTATCCCGTAAACTTGGTGCCACTATGCTCAGTGAATTCCTTACAGAGAGTAGTGAACCTAACGGGTGCAGCATGCTCAAGAACTGGGGAAACACCACGACCCCTACCTCTGGCATTCCTTTGATTCATCCTGGAAAAATCAAGAATGAATTTCAGGACAAAGGTAATCGAGAAAAAAAGATAAGATTCAACTAGAATGAATACCCTAAACAAAGAAATTACTCACAAGGTGGATAAGGAAAGGGAAGACGTTAAGAAAAATTTGATTTCAAAACAACAAAGGTTTATATCAAAATAAAATTTTGAAAATCCTTTGAAAATCGTTTTATACTTTAAAGTATGTTCTCTAACAAAGAAATGATTCTAAGATTGATTGCACTCATTCTAGGGTATTTCTACGCTATCTCTAATGAGTTTTTTCTCCATAGGCTAAAATTTGTCTAAAACCAAAGCTCTGATACCAATTGTAACGACCCACTATTTTGGACCATTCAAATCGACAATAAAACCACACATGTCGGACTTTGAATAATTCAAAACAATAGATTGTAATATAATTTGGAGCACATAAAACCAATCACAGAATCGCAGACACAGAAAATACCAGAATAACTCGCAGTGGAAATAAAAATAACCATAGTAGTTCATGAAGCTACTACAAACACAGCCACAAAACAAGTACAATATGCCAGAGTCCAAAAGTAAATACAATAGAAATCCCAATACATAAATGTCCACTAATACGTAAGCTGAATAGAAATACTGAACAGAAATAGATGACAACTAGATAGATAGATAATATCTAGCAAATCCTCTAGCTCCAGAAGATGAAATCCAAAGCTGATACTCAGACTGACCCAAGCGTAAAAAAAATCAAGACACTCGAGTCAGGACATACATACTTATACAATTTAAACCAACTTAAGTCAACTGTAATAGAAATGCACAAGTAACTTAAAGGATGCTTGGGACCACGCATCCTTTAAGGATCTGTTAAACTATCTACTATGTAGTAACATACGCTATTATAATAATGTCCAAAGTAAAGTAAACTTACTTAAAAATAGCGTTAAGGCTTTACACTTTCCATCTTAACACATATATAGTGCCAATAGTCTATACAGTACCATCGTACCTCCAGATCCGGAGGCTACCATAAATACTCCATAGGTACGACACCAACCAAAACTTGTACAAGGTGCGCTAGGGTAGGTTACAATGCATAACTAGGCAATGCCAGGGTAGATATACCAATTGCACTTCTTGATCGGTGGTAATACATAGCAGCCACTACCGCCCACCTCAAGCCACACTCCTAAAAATCAAAGGTACACACCAATCAATCACAAAGTAATAGAATGACATACGAAGGAGTGTGTCCGATCAGAGGAGCTACCTCATTATCCCGTCAATTGTTGATATTTTAGCCACCTTATGCCAACTCACGAGAGTCGGGTCCACGTGTATACCTCAATAGAACGTCGCCACTATCCTACTTCATTCTGGAATTTCCACCGCGTACACGGTTGTTAAAGTGGTTTTCGGAGTTGGCAGAGAGTATGACAACTTCCGATCCCGGTGTCTTTAACAACCAAACGCTATTATAACCCATCGTTCTTTATTTCAAATGGTTTACATTTCAAAACAAATATTTCCATTTCAAAAACCATTTAAACCAAATGTTATTACTCTTCCAAAATAATATCCATTTGAAAATGGTAATATTTCCAAATCCATATATATATATATATATATATATAGTTATAGCACTTAAAAATGCAATAATTTAGAAACCATAACACTTTCAAAACCATACCCTTATTATAGCACTTTAAAAATGTAATCTTTTAGGAATCATAATACTTGAAAAAATGTGATCCATATATATAATAGAATTTCAAAAATGTTAACTTTTATAACTACAGCATTTTTAAAACATTACCTAAAGTAGTATAACACTTTAACAATATGACTTAAACAACATAGCATTTTGAAAATGCTACAAATTCTACTATAACATTTTAAACATCATATCTTCAATTTAAATCATAGTTATTTATTATACAAAACATATCCATTTTTATAAAATAAATTCTATCACTATTACTAGGTTAGATTTAACCTCCATATTAAATCAAATTTAATTATTAAGTTATTTATCTTAGATAAAAAATTTAATTCAGTTTTAAACCAATTATTTACTTATAAAGTTTTACTTAATAGAAAACCAACATATCATTATATTAAAAAATCATTAAATCAAATTTTAAGTTGAAATTTCATATATTTAAAGATTCAAATACTTAATAATTTTTAGAAAACTATTATTTAAAAACTTAGCCATGGGTCTGTATAATATTTTCTACCTAGGCCAAGTGATACAGATATGTATCATTTCAATCCGTAATTTATAAAATTTCAAGTTCTATCATTTCGAACCCGCAATCCCAAGTCAAATAAAAACCGCTTGAGCCTATCATTTCAGCTCATAACGATTTTTTCCTATTCTAATGTCCGTTCGGGTATGTATCATTTCAACCTATAATGATTCTATACTAATAGGGAACTTGCAGTGTGAGAAACAGTAAATAAATAAACAATATAGCATAGCATATCATATCAGTTGATGTAACAGGCATAGCATTAGGTTATAACATCACATGAAGTCATGTAACTGGCATATATGAACTACTATCAACATAACATATCAATTTCTACAATTCACATGTCATTGTCTCACAACTATAAGTACGAAATGTCGAGAGTGATAAACTAACATTCTAAAGCTAGAGATGACAATATGAGACACGCAACCAAACTCTGAAAAGAACGAACTAGATTTGAGTAGATGGAGAGCCAAGATCCAAGTCTTGTAAATAAATAAATAAATACAAACATATATAAGCAAACTGTTTATACATAAAGAATAAAATAAATTTCAAAAAAAATAGACAAGCATCAACACAAAAATGCTCGACCACATAGGGAATAGGCTCGGCCACTTGTGTTTTGGGTTCAGTTACATGCATTTGTGCGTGACAATCATCAACATAGCTCGGCCATTGTCTGATAAGGCACATCAATGGGCTAGGTGAAGGGATGGCAAAGCAAAAGATACTTGGAAGGCTAAAGGTCAAGGGAACATGATAGGACATGCACAAGTGGTTCGGCCATGGTGCAAATTAGCTCGGCCTTGGTGCTTGGCTTGGATCAGATCGGGTCACGGTTAGGAGTGGGTGTGGTCATGGTAAAGAAAGGCAAAGAGGGTGGAATTGGTGGTGGCCGACGCTAGCAAGGAGGAAAGTGGAAAATATGGTGCACGACTAGGGTTTGTGGAGCATTTAGGTGATGGGTTTTGGATCTATGTGGTCACGGCCTGGGCAGGACATGGTGATGAGGTAATGGCCGGTCATAGATGGTGGTGGAGTGGAGATGTGGTCGGCTATAAGGGATGATGGCCTTGCTATGCTTGGAAATAAAAAAAAAAGAAAATGGAAAAACAAGGAAGAAAGAGGAAGACATGAAAAGAACTTACTGTAAAAAAATGTTTTTGTGAACGTGAATGAGAAGAGAAATGATATGAGAAGTTTTTGTTATGTACGGCTAGGGCATGGAAGGGTTTTGAATGGCTAAGGCAAAGGAAAGGCCTCACTTCACATTAAAGAAAAAGAAAATTGTGTCTCTTGAATTTCTAAGCCCACTAGCCAAGCCCAAATCAAAAAAAGCTCAATAATTCAAGAAAAATATCAAAGTCCAAACCAAAATAAAAGTAGAAATGAAACATAAAATATAGAGTAGAAAAATAAACAATAAAATACTAAAAATAACCGCATGTAAAATGCTAATATTTATCGGATTTAAAAAGTATAAAGCAGAATTTGATGAAACAAAAAGCAGAGCGGATAACAGAATCAAATTCAGCATCAAAGAAAAAGATTGGAAATTTTGAAATTCAAATTTAAAAAATTTCAACTGAAAGTCAAAGTTTGACCAAAGTTGACCAAAATATAAATTTTTTAGAAAATCATTAATTTACTGTATTTGGAAAAATAATTATAAACAAAATCCAAAAATTGATTAGAAAATTCCAAAATTCAAATTTTTAAATGATTTAAAAACAAAAGTTTTCAATTAAATTGAACAAAAATATTTATTAAAGTTTATGGGTTGTTACACGAGCAGTAAAACGTATAATTCGTGATCTTAGCAAGACTAACGATTTAGGACTGTTTTATCCAAAAGAATGTCCTTTTGAATTAGTATCCTATAGTCATGCTGATTTTGGAGAAAGTCGAATCGATAGAAAAAGTACAAGTGGAACGTATCATTTCATTAGACGATCCTTAGTATCTTGGTTTAGCTAGAAACAAAACTGTGTTGCACTGTCCACATGTGAAGCAGAAAATGTATCTACAGCTTTAGCTTGTGCTCAAGTAATCTACATGCAACAAACAATGCAAGATTTTGATATAAAATTAAATAAATCTATAATATATCGTGATAACACCAATGCAACAAATTTATCTAAAAATCCTGTCAATGAGTCACGAACTAAATACATTGACATTCGTCATCATTTTCTTCGTGATAATATTGAGAAGGATATAATAAATTTAGAATTTGTAAATTCTGAAAATCAGTTAGCTGATATTTTCACTAAACCACTCAATGAAAATTGTTTTATGAAACAAAGAAGAGAACTAGGATAATTTGTTTAAAAGATTTATAAAATTTATATAATAGTTTTTTATTTTTTTACTTTGCTGGTACTTGAACTCAACACCTCTAATTTGGATATCCTGTGTCTCTGCCATTTCACCATTTGTTGTTTCACAACTGATTCTATTATATTTTTCCTTGTCTATTTTCACTCTTTTCATGGATAATTCTCAACCATTAAAATTGTGTTTTGTTTTCATCCTCTAATTACCTTTCAGGTTATCCGTCAATCCATTCATCTTTAACTATTTTTTCTCTTATATATACCTCAAAAGCTTTCTGTTTATCCTTCCATCTAATTTGCTTTAATCCTATATTATTTATTTCTACTACAATGTCTCCACAAGAAAACTCCTCAAATGGCTCTGCATATTCCTTTGTTGATTTCTTGGAACCTACCTCTGGATCATCAAATTTACCTACACCATGTCATGAACCGACCGGACCATCAAACTATCATACTGGACATACTCCAGAAAAAAGAAGGCACGTCGTTTTATGTTCTTTGGTTCTCCAAAAACAAAACAAAAGATTGATGATTTACATCATTATCAAAGGGATTCAATAGTAGTTCAACGTGAAATGTACTATGAACAGAAGATGAATTCAAGACGAATTAGCTTTCTGAAGCAACTTGGATGGAAATTCTACGGGTCATTTTCATCTACTGTTACTACAACCTCTTCCTCTTGGAATCCATGGGATCAGTCACCACAACCTCTACCTGTGTCTCCAAATTCTTGGGAGCATGGAAATCGCTAGTCTCCCTTAAAACCATATGAAGAGATGACGAAAGTTGAACTAGAGAACTCCAAGTCTCCATCCACTTCTTCAGCAAAATAATTTTTTTAATATTTTTTTTCTAATTTCATTCTTATTTGTATGCCTTATTTAATATATTGAATATATATCTTTTTTTCAAAGTATAATGTAAAAAAGGGTGAAAATGAGAATTCAGTCGATTGAACAAATTTGACCAGTCGACTAAATCTTAAAACAGAGAGATTTCAAACAGTATTCAGTCGACTGGCCAATATTCAATCGACTGAACGAATTTGGCCAGTCGACTGAATCATGAAACAGAAAGTTTCGGGATATTGATCGGTCGATTGACCATATACGACCAGTCGACTGAATAACAAATCTGATCATTTTAACACTATTTCACCTGCCTTTTTACCCCTTTAACCCACCTTCTTCTTTTTTACCCTTCACTTTTACTTTCACTCTTCAGATTTTCAAAACCCTAGCTCTCAAATTTTTAAAATTCCTTTACTCGATTATAATTTCAAATGGCTCCAAGACAACCTAAAAGATCTAGACAAGCCTCTACCTCTTCCTCTGAGCCAATTGACACCCAAATTTCTCAATGGATTTATGATGCTACAGCTCCCCAAAAATGGAACAAAATAAAGGAAGCACACAAAGATGAAACAAAATGAAGGAAGCACACTTTCTCAAAGGATCTTTTGTTGTGCTTTTAGATTTTGCTTCGTATAGAATTCAAGAGCTTGCAAGAAGAAGTCATCTAGAATATCTTCTTGGCCACAATTAGAATAATCTTAAAATTAATCATACTATGGTAAAACTCTTTTACGAAAATTTAAATTTGGGTCATCAAAATCCACGAAATCGTGACAATTGCATATGGAATTTAGTTTACCGACAACAAATATTCTTGTCATTAGATAGAATTGGACACATTCTCCACACACCAACTAATGGTATTCGATTAGAAGATTCAAATGTTCCTATGGGCGAATGAGATGAAGTAAGTCATAGGTTTTTGGAAGATGACATGACTGAACTAAAACCTATCGCCTTACGCCCTACAGCTCGAATTATGCATTGAGCCTTAATGCGTATAATTCTTCCTTGTACCGGTCTTATGAGCTTGTATATCCGAAAAATTATAGGACGTTGTATGCAATCTGGGGAGATATCCAAATCATTTGGCCTAAGCTTATTCTTGATGAGTTCTTGTCTTTTAACCAACGTCGAATGAACATCATCAATTACGACGAGTATATTATGCGACTACTTATGAACCTACAAGTTCCTATTCCGTAATTCAATACTTCCATTTCTAAACTCTAAATAGCTGCACAATTAGTCTAATGAAATTGCCTCCTAGACCTCTCACTATTATGTCTTTCCAAGACTGGCAATCACGACCTCGTCAACAAACTGCTACTCCACAGCAACAAAGAGATCACATTCGTACACCAACTCCATCCCAAAGAAGCCAATAATGCATTGATCTAATTATGCGAAATCAAATCATTTTGGATTCTCGCATCAAAAATCTTGATAAGAAGATCGATAAGAAATTTGACAAAATTAAAAGCTTTTTTGGGATTTTTTGGGATGCAATCTCTTGTTCCTCTTTCACAACTACGGACACTTCACATCATGATCTGGGTAAACGTCCAGCTCCTCAATTTACTTGGTCGACATCCAAAGAACACACAAGTTCTGACATAAGCGGAAATAGGGGTTGCGGACAATTTTTGGAAAGTTCTTTAAGAGGCAAAGGACCAATGCAAGTGGAAGAAGAAACAAAGTCCGACTCTGATGAGTGATATACATATTTCTTGATGGTAGTAAGTTATATATATTTATTTAAAACATTATACTACTGTTTATCTTTATGAGCTTGTATAAGTAGCTCAGTACAATTCGAAACATTATTTTTTTGTTATGTTATGTTGTTAGTTCAATGATGAAATTATTTTTTATTTCCTTTTTGTCGATGACAAAGGGGGAGAAATTCTTATGGCTAACCATTTCTTGCAGGATTAGATATGTCACCAGATATTCAGGGGAGATATATATAACTTCCGTTATATATTTCTTAAAATACAGTATCATCTAAAATAGTTTGTCATCAATCAAAAGCGGGAGAATGTTGAATCATAAGTTTTGATTCATGAAAAAGAGATTAAACAAATCAATGACGAGACTATATGATCAAGCGACAAAAAGAGGAAGAGGTATGATGTTAAAACTACGAAGGAGGCAAGACTTCAAAAACGAGTAAAGTATGTTTATTTGTTGATGTTTTTAGTCTTAGAATTGTTAAACTCTCTCCTCAAGTAGTTTTCACAAAATCAAAGTTGTTTTAAAATTCAAATTCTTTAAAAATATGTGTGAACTGTGCATTGACAACTAGGTCAGTCGACTGAACAAAAATGACCAGTCGATTGAACTTGTTCAGTTGCACAAATACGCTCTGTTTACACCAACTTTGAATATTCAGTTGGCTGGTCATTTTGGGTCAGTCGACTAAACTATTCTAACAGCTATTTTTTTGAATAGACGCTTCCATTTTCCAAGAGATACGATCCAATTTGAAGAGTTGTGGCTGCATCTTTTGGTCAAAACTCTTCATGAATAGTTGTAGCTGTTTATCTACTATATAAATACGTGAGATTCACCTCTCAAATAACCAAATATTATTTTGTTTTCTGATCATACTCTCTACTATCTATCTCTGTATTCTACAAGCAATCACAATTTATATATTGCTTGAATCTCTGAATTAATTAACTTATTCTTCAATTCAAAGCAATATTTTCCTTTCTAATCTTTACACACACAATATATACTTGAGGAAAAGATTATAGGAAGGTTGTACTATCAAAGACAAATCAGTGTTATCAAGAACACGAAGTGTCAAAACAATTTTATTGAAACTGTTGAAGTTCTTTTCAGTTGTTCAGGCAGTAAAAGTCCTCTTTCAGTTGTTAGAGGTGGAAAAATCCTGATCAATTGCTCATGTGTTGTTTACCTATTCCTTCGGGTTAAGTTAGGGGTTATTGTGAGAAATTCCAGAGGGAAGTTTGGGACTGGACGTAGAACGGGAAGTTTGAACCAGTATAAAAACTCATTGTGTGCTTATTCTTGTTTACTTTACTATTATTATCTGTTTCCGCATTTAGATTATAATACATTCCATATTACACGATCCTAAGTGATAACTAGCCACACGATAGTCACTTTCATTAGGAAGTGATAAAATTGATATATTACTTTTAGAAATCAGAGTATACGAAGAGTATAGATATAAGACTCAGCAGATTCAAGTTCTTTGTTTCTCAAAATCTTTACATATTTATAGGCACTGAAGAGTTTTCTTGAAGAGTGACATCATTTAGTATGCTCTATTTCAGTCTAAGGGTAACAATCTTTGAGGAAGAAGACATGCATTGAAGAGATATGGATTTAACGATTAGAATGAAAGAAGTGCCTGTTCATTACCTAATTTCATTACCCAGCACAGAGTCTGCCCATAAATTTCAAACGTCTATTTAAATATATATATTTTTAAGCAGAGGAGAAAATCAGACATTTGGCATATACGGACAGATATCTGATGCCTGTTAATATTTCTGTCAAAACAGCAAACAGAGTCAGACGTCTGGCATATAGACAGACTTTTGATGCCTGTTACCTTCTGCAATTAACTTATTCGAAACAATGAACGGTTTATAAAAACTTTGATGTGCAATATTATGCGAAAACTACTAAAGGAGATTTTACAAACCATCTATGACTATAACACAATATAATAGCTTCTCTAATACCAATGATTCTTCTCTTCTACTAGTCATCTTCAAGCCGTGATAATGTGAATTCTGAAAGCTTTTACTTGCAAATAGATGGAATATATTGTATGTGTATGATTGTATAATTGTTGTCATCGAAACCATAGAATACTGGTTCTAATAGCCAATCTCCTTTTTTGCTCATAGTTCAACGCTAGATCAGCAAAAATCCTCTCATAATACAATGGCTAGCTCTCTACTTCAATAGATGCCTCAGTTCTAAGAAATGGCGTGTTCTCACATAAACTTTGCTCTGATACAAAACTGTAACATCCACTATTTTGAGGGCCAAAACTAAGTACTAGGATGCTGGAGTCATCCATAGTATTAATTTTAAGCGACAAATGCGGCTATGTTAATCATATTAATAATATAGAAGCACATAAGTATGAAACTTTTCCAACATAATTTAATAATAAACTTTCATCTTTCATTTCATAAATAAAATTTCATATTCAGGACATAATCCCATCCCATATTCAGAGAAGATATAATTATTACTAAATACTCTAAGAGAGATATATGAATATGCCCCATTGGTTCATCAGAGTCTAATACTTGGCATTTATACAATTTGCCATTACATCCATCCAAGCAGATAAAACGACACAGTAGAAAATAAAAACTCCTATTAATAGCTAGCTTGCCGCCTGCATATCCCCAAAAGCTCATTCGTCTAATTGGAAAACCTGAAAACCCCACTCCTGGCCTATTTAAAAGAGCACCTAAGATTTTAAGGGGAAAAATAAAAAATTTAGGTCAGACAAACAGTTTGGTGTGAATAATAACCTACTATCTCATACCAAATATATATCTAGTGAGACTACGCTACTCAATGGAATGGGTTTTCCCTATACTAGTGTCTTAACCAAAACATTTCAACCATATACTATGCTTCTGCATCCACAATGGTTAGAACATAATTAATAAATATTTGCAACCATGAAACATGTAACGGATTACCCATCATAATTTATTTGACTATCCATCTCAATTAAATCTAACTATTTGTCTTAACATTAAATGACTATCCGTCTTATATTTATGTAGACTACCCATCTCATATGTGTAAAATATACGGATTATCCATTCCCCACCATATGGACTACCCATCACACATGATTTAACCATCTAAAATTATATGTACTATCCATCACACATGTTTCATTCCTTTTAAACTATACGGACTAAACATCGCATTTATCATAGTTTTCTTAAGATGACTATGAACCCTTCATTCACCATATTGAGATTATCCATCTCATGCGTTGTGTGGACTACCCTTCACATATTCCATAGTTTTCCTAGGATGACCATAAACCTATCACTTATTAATTAATTCCTAATTAGGTTGAAAAAAACACAAACTTATAGCATATTGTAATGATACACATTAGTATCCCCAATATTTGTGATGTCTGAATAATAAAAAATGGAAAGTCGAATATAATATACACTGTGTCCCCAATGCATAATGAAAATTTCATAAAATTATGGCATATAAAAATATAAAACATTAGCATCCCTAATAAATAATGTTAAAATCATAAACCAGATGGCTTGCTCCTATGAATATTGCAAAACAGAAAACTTATGACATCTATTCATTAAAAAAATAACAAACATCTATCCAAGATTCAAAAACAAAATTCTGATTTTATAGATTACAAGGCTAACTGCCGAAATCATTAATTTGTCAACTTTATTAAAACATAGGTTATCTTAGCTTTTCAAAACATAATTTTAGTTTGCATGAAACATGGCCTTATTGGCGTTGAAATACAGAGACGCGGCGTCAATGTCGCGTGGCATAGTTGCTGAAAACAATTAAAAAAAGAACACCGACATTGATATACTATTTCATCAATACCTTGAGCTGAGATCAATTACTTACAGTGTCGTTATAAGTATGTTGTCATTATTATACTTCGGTTATTATGCCACATACATAGAAAGATTAGGGGCACTATTTCCATAAAATAGATTGATAGAAAAATTGACAACTTGTGGCATTGAGAATGCCAAAAAATATCACCTTTGATAACTCACAATTTCAATATCTCATATACCCACAAGATGCGGTATTCTCGTAACGACAATGTCAGATGCATTACCCAATGCATCACATACTTACAATATAAAAATCACATGCATTGCTTCATATCAATGCTGCATATTCCTATATCGCTTACAACAATAAAGTGATTCTACCTATTGTTATTGCCAAATGTCGTGGGAATGCCGCATATCGGTGGCATCATCATAATTATTATAAAAAATATTTTATTTCTATTAGAAGTAATTTCTTTTTACCAACTCTTATTCCTTGTCGGATTTCTATTAGTTGAAAATTATTTTACCAATTTCTTTTCTGGAAATTGCCTCAAATCAGTTTTACACTTCCAAAAACATTAATCAGGTTACCTTAATTAATGTTAATTTAAATGCTTTTCTAGCATAATAAATTCATATAAATCCATAATCACTTGAGAAAAATCCCAAAATTTACTAAAAATCAAAATTAATATATTCTTTCATCTATAAAAATTTTATGGCCAAAATAATTATTTTATTATTTTTAATAGTCAAACCCCAAAATAAATACTTCCTTAGAAATTTCATAAAATATTCATTTTAACTTGGAAACTTGCGAAATAAAAAATCCATTTTTAAAATAGTGTTTTATATAATATACTTGAAAATCAGTCAGTTAGAGATCAAAAAACTAGGTTTTACCCCTAAAACCCATCTAAATAATTTCATAAAAATTCTATAAATCCTTATTCTATCCAAACAATGATTAATCATCCATACTTGACAAAAAAAATCAAGAATAATTCAAAATTTGTCCATTATCAAATTCAAACACAAGTATTAGAGATAGTCAACTATTATTCACCTTGAATTGGATGATGGAGTTGAGATTTGATGGAGTTTAGTTTGCCCAAGCTTTTCTTTTTGAATCCGTCGACTTCCCTTTCTTTCTTTGTTAGTAATGGTCGGTCTTGATATTTGTTTTACTTATTTCAGAAATGAGAGTGGATGAGAGGGAGGAAGGGTTTAAGGCATAAATTAAGATTATATCCCTAATTTTTCATTCTCATTCATTCTTTTCTTTATATGTTTAAAATAATATTATCTCTTGATTTTTAAGGCACGACCTAATTGAATTATCAATCTCATTCTCCTTATCCCCTACATTATTCTATCTAATTTATCCTATTAAATTTCCTGAGTAATTTAAACCAAAATTAAGGGTGTTACAAATGCATTTGCCTTCTTGCTTTTCACCTTCTGTAGTCTCTTTGCTTAAGGGCTTTTAATGGTTTTGTAGTTGCTTTGACTTTCCTATTTTCTTGTGGATGTGAAATAGAAGAGAAGCTTTCGATTATTCCATTCCTCTTACAAAGTTCTGTAAACTCCTTACTCTTAAATTGGGTTCCATTATCAGATATTATCTTACAGCAAAAGTAACTATTTTCTTCATAGTGATAGTGCCTAAGTTTTTTGCTTCCACTTTTTTTTATGAAGTAATCTATTGCCACCATGGTGTACTATGTCCTTCCCTTTGACATAGGAAGCAATCCTATTAGGTCTATTTCCTATATATCGAATAGCCATGGGTTGGCCAATGGGATGAGCTCATGGGGTGGTTGTCTTCGGATATTGGAAAACCTTTGAAATGTATCATATCTCCTTACATACTCTTGCAGGTCCTGAAGTGTTGTGGGCTAATGGTATCTATGGCTTAGAACTTTCTTTGCTAACTTTGCTCCTCCAAAGTAGTCCCTGCATCGCCCTTTGCGTACATCTCTCAGGATTCGTACTCATTTCCTTTGGAAACACATCTTAAATAAGGATTGTGTACCCTCACTTGTATAATACGCCATCAAAGAAGGAGAGGTACAGAGGCTGGTATCTTATTTTATAGGCTTCATTCTTGTTTAGAGGCAAAACCCCATTTATTAGGAATTGTTTAATAAGGGCCATCCATGATTCCTCCTCTGCTTGAGGAGGGATAAGCGTGATTAGGACTCGTCTTGACTCTTTGTTGTTTCTCTACTTTAGGCTTCTCTAATGATAGCTCATTGGGCTTGGGTTCGGTCCAATATTTGGTTAGATTCGGTGATGATTGGTTTAGCTTGATGTCCTATTGGAGAAACTTTCACTTCATTTGCAACTTTTGTGCTAGCAAGTTTGGCTAGTGAATCAGAGAAGAGTTATTCTCGTGCGGAATTTGTTCTATACCAAACAGTTCAAACTGCTTTAATAATTTTTTAGAAAGTTCCATGTATTTAGCTAGAGTTGGCTCTTTGGCTTTGTAATTTCCCTCCACTTGGCTCACAGCTATTTGGGAATCAATGTGAATTTTAATAAGGGTTACCATTTTCTAAGCCATCCTTAAGCCTATGAGAAAAGCTTCATATTCTACGATGTTATTGGTAGCTTTAAACCTAAGCTGCACTGCCCTGTGTAACTTCTACGTATCTGAATTGATCAGTACACACCTGATTCCTTCCCCCTGCTCATTTGATGCTCCATCCACGGATAATTGCCAAAACTACAGAGTGAGTGTTTCTTGTACAGATTGTGGTTCTTCTGGCAGTGTGCATTCTGCTATGAAGTCTAGCAACGCCTGCACTTTAATTGATTTTTTGGGGCAGTGGGAGGTATCATATTGGCCGAGCTCCATTCCCATTTTAGTAATCGATCTGATGTCTCTGGCTTCTGCAGTATTTCTTTAATGGTTTGTTTGTGAGGACTTTGATGATATGTGCTTAGAAGTACGACCATAGTTTCCTTGCTAGAAGAAGTAAGTTGTAAGCTGGATTTTCATTGATTGAGTAATTAAGCTCTGCTCCTGACATGCATTTGCTTATGAAGTAGATAGGTGTTTAAGTCCCTTCATCTTCTTGAACCGATGCAGCACAAACAGCTTTATCAGTTACATGTAAGTGTACATATAAGTCCTCACTAGTTCCTAGTTTCGATAAGATGGGGGCACTGATCAATGGTCCTTCCTATTATGGAATGCAATTTTGCATTCCTTGGTCCACTCGAAATTGCATCCTTGTTTACTTAATCAAAGAATGGCATAAACTTGTTTGTCACCTTGGAAATAAACCTGCTTAAAGCAGCCACCTTACAATTTAGTCTCATTGCATCTTTTACTTCTCTAGGGACTCCTATGTTCCTTACGGCTTCAAGCTCTTATGGATTTGCTTTATTGTCATAGAAACATACGATGTATTCCAGGAACTTTCCCAACTAGAAGGAAAAAGACCACTTTAAGGGATTCATCTTCATGTTATACTATCTTAAGGTCACAAAGGTCTCTTCAGGTCATGCACATGACTTGGTGCCGCTTTTGACTTAACAAGTATATCATCTACATACACCTTAAAATTTTTCCAAATTTATTTAAGAACATCATGGTAACTAACCTTCTGTAGGTCACTCAAGCATTATTGAGTCGATTAACATGGCTTTGTAGCAGTATAAGCCCTTGTCCGTCATAAAGCTAGTATGCTCTTGATCTGGCTCAAACATTGCTAATTAGTTGTAGCCTGAGTACGTGTCCATGAAGGTGAGCAGTTTATGTATGCTAGTCACGTCCATAGACTACTCGATTCTAGGTAGAGGAAAACTATTCTTTGAGTAAGCTTTATTGAGTTTGGTATAGTCTATGCAAGTTCTCTTCTTCCCGTTAGACTTCTTTACAAGAACGAGGTTCACAATCCACTTCGAGTAATATACCTTCGTAATAAACCCATTGTCCTTCGGTTTCTTAACTTCTTCGTATAGAGAATTGTACCTTTCCTGATCTAAGGTTTTGCGCTTTTTTCTGACTAGGTGAGCATCGAGATCTATATTTAGTACATGTTAGATGATAACTAGATCTATTCCTAACAATCTAAGTGCGTCCAAGCAAATACATCTGCTGATCTCTTGAGGAAGTCTATTAACTATGCTCTTACTTCTTCGCTAATGTTCTTCCCTGTCTTGAGGATTTTCAAAGGTCTTCTGGGTTTATCTGTCATTCTTGAGGTCATCGAATGACTTTAAATCGCTCCTTGTCTCCCATAATCTAGGATCTACTTCACTTTCTTACTTTTCAGGTTGGGATGCAGCGGAGGAAGTCTACTTTGAGCTTCTTCACAAAAATACCGTGTATTGATTGAGTTATATTCATTAATGTCAACCATATGCGTATACTCTCTCTTTTTCTTCCTTACTAACGCTGTGGTCGTAGAGTGGCTTGTTTCAACATCAGTCCTGGTAAATTGTGCCGATGTAGTTCTTGGAATTGGTTTGATTTCCTTTTCATTACTATTATCACAATTATTAGAAGAGACAATGAAGTAATTTTTGAAAAAAAATTATTTTTAGAGTTAACATTTACATTATATGATTCCCTTGCTGACAATTGTTCTCCGCTTATCGACCCTATCCAGGCAAGGGTGTGGAACTTCATGAGCAGATCCCTTTGAGAAATAACTTCACCTATGTCAATCATTGCGGATCTTCACAATAGTGTGTTGTATGGTGATGGTTGATCGATGATTAAGAAGCTCCATGGAATGATTTTGAAAGGGTGTAGTTCTAGTGGTGACGGTAAACGAGTTGCTCCAATGGGAGTTGTTGCGGTATTATTATACTCATAGATCAGCTCATGACTTAGCTTTAATATCTCCATTGGAAGTTTCATTTAGTCAAATGTAGGTTTAAAGATGACATTAACAGAACTCCAATAATCCATAAACACTTTCTTTACGGTGTAGTTTGAGATCTGCACTATGATTATGAGTGGATCTGATGCGGGAAGACAACTCCAATGGCATCAGTTGTAGTAAAGACTATGTCCTATGTCGGCTTTTTTTACATGGAAAATGGTCCTCTGCTCAATTTTTCCTCTTTCTCATGCCAATCCTATGCTTTCTTACCTTTTCATATAAGGTGTGGTCCTCCACAAATTGAGGGTATAAGAATAGAGGGGTTTATGGCTAGGTTTTCATTTGGATCCGGAGTGAGGTTCCAAGTCCTTTCCCCATTGTTTTCCTTTTGGTAGATGCCTAAGTATCCTCTCTAAATTAGTCTCCCAATCTTATTTCCTAAGTGTCGGCAATTATTTTTGTGGTGGTCA
The DNA here is from genome assembly GCA_030765085.1 of Allium cepa. Taxonomy (NCBI): domain Eukaryota; kingdom Viridiplantae; phylum Streptophyta; class Magnoliopsida; order Asparagales; family Amaryllidaceae; genus Allium; species Allium cepa. The sequence continues at coordinate 949,329,694 of CM060941.1, read as the reverse complement.
TTGGCCTTATGGAAACTGCAGTAGGCTACTCCTATTTTGTTCTGGTTTTCTCCCTTTATTTAGGGCGTTGTAAGTTAGATCATTTCTTATCATCTCATAGATCTGACTACTATGTAAATGAGGGTAGTCTTTGCCATGAAGTTGAATTGTCTTTGTCACTTTATCACGGATGGTATCCTTCACCACCTTTTTATTTTCATTGTGGGGAGCAGAAGTTTTCTCAACTGAATGTGATTCTATGGCCCGAGCTTCCTCCATTTTGATGTTGCTAATGCACCTATCATAGAATGCCTTCATATTATGGCATGGTTTCCTACTATTTTTATCCCACATGGATCTGCCTCTTCTAGTTCCAGCATGCGCTACCATAAGCAGTGCTTCTCCACAAGTTACTAAAATCCAAAGTGCTTGGATTTGAAGCACTACTCTCATTCTCTCCTTTCTTCATGCAGGACATCTTGTTTACATCTAGGGAAGCATCTCTTCCAGAATTGAATTGTCTCAAGAAACTACCTAAAAGCTTCCCCCACTAGATACACTAGAAAGAGCTTACATCTGGCCATCCTCTCCACTTTTAGTATATCCATGTAATACTTGAAAGTACAAGTGTGATCATCTGGGTCTGTGGTCCCATCAAAACTCTCAATTGATAAGGTTTTGAAATTTTTGAAAAAGTTTGCTTCTATGATGCTTTCACTAAAAGGGGAAGAATCTTGTTCCCCTACTTCTTCTCTACTATTCTGTCTGCACGGTTTCACTAATTGTTCTACATAAGCCTTCAATTGGCAAATCACATCTTCATTAGCATCTATTTAGGATGATGCATCCCTGTAGAGTGAAGTAACATCATCATCATCGGACATGGTTTGTGCCTGCTTCTTCAGTAGAAAGGGCTAATTTTGGCAGGTTTTGATTTGATATGAGGATGCTTTGAGCTTGGTATCGTTACTTTGGCCAGTGTCACATTCATAGTTCTGAAATAGCCATTATCACTTATACGCTATATAGTTAGTGCCGTTGGTGAAAGCTTACGGTGAGCTGTGGAAGATTGAGGGGAGATTGGCATAGAGGTAGTATATTGGGCTAGGGATCTTTCTATTCCATCCATTCGTTGGTTTAATTGGTTTTTTAAGGCTTAAAGTGCTGCTAAGGCAGGATCCGAGGTAGGCTCTGTTATGGCGCTTACCTCAACTTAGGTTATGGAGCTGTGGAGTTTCTTTTTTGTACATTTTTGAGGTAAGGTGAAGTTGTTCCTGGTTAGAAGGAGTATTGGAATCTGTGGGATTCATGGCACTATATTGGATCTAAAGGAAACACAAGCAAAATTTGCTGGAGAGGGACGTTAGCCTTCCTTCTAGCACCAAAAATATTAATGAGATTTTTAATCTCAGAAACATCCAAATATTTTTTAAGAAGTAATCACGATATTGAATGCTTTTGTGATTATGAATCAGCAAATTTAAGTATATTAGGATTCCTTTAAGTGGAATAATAATGTTGATTTAATGCTAACATAATTATAAGGGAGAATGTTTGAAATGTTAATTATCAATTCGTTAGTTTCAGGTTATCTTAGTTCAAACACGAAACACAAATTAAAACAATAAACTAATGTGCTAAACGCAACAAAAAGGACATAGAGAATTTACATGTTTCAGATGTTATGGGATATGTCTACAGGTAAAATGTTTATTTACTCTCTCTTCATTCATAGTACAAACAAAAAAGGGCAGAGAGTAGAGTATTTGATTTGTGTGTCCAAAAAGAGTAAAGTAGAAATTTCCTTTTTTCTGCTATAGTGCCCTATTCATTTATAGTACACACGTTCACGTTGATTGCCAACATCAATTTTTTGCCCTTTTGATTTTTGTCTTTATATTGCGCCACGTGTCGACTTTGTACGATCGATTTCACCCTAGAGGGGGGGTGAATAGGGTGATAGTGTAAATTATAAAAATTAATCGCGGAAGCTTATTAATTAATTTCAATTCAGATCACAGAATAGCAGCACAGATATCGCAGAATATAAATAACAGAATAAAACAGAACAACACAGAATTTACCCAGCTTCGGCAAAACCCTGCCTACGTGCTGCCCCCAAGGTTTCTACTAGAAATTAGATAGTCCCTCGCTTACACACGTAAACTCGCTATACCCGCTATTGACTAATCTAACTCTACGCTCAAAACCCTGACCACAACTCAACCACCGAGTTGCGAATTCCCAAACTACACACCGTAGTTTGTCCCCTAGTCACACGACTAGAAATTACAACGGTTTGAAAGAGAATTTTAAAATTAAAAAAACAAACATAAAAAGCAAATAGCCCTTAATTTAAATATAAACAAAAAGCCTTTTATATTATTCAAGCCGGCCCCTTTTCTTTGTTTTATGTGACCCGATCCATTCTATTAGCTCAGTCTTCTTTAACTTTTGTGAGAAAATATGGCGGCTTTCTTCGTTCTTTCTTCCTGATTAAAAATTAGGGCTTTTTCGAAGCGCCTATTAGATTTGATCGAATCTCTGGTTGATCAAGAGTTGCCTTGCTCGATCGATTCTCGTTGCTCTCACTGGCTACTTCGATGAGTTCGATTCTTGCTTCTGGTAATAATTTATGCTTCGTTACTTTTCGATTTTTGTATTCGAACTCGGATATTCATGCCGATGATGATTCTAGGGTTTATATAGGACTCGAATTCCTATTGTTGCGTTCGTATATACTTTATTTGAATTTGTCAATGAATCACCTCGACCACTTGATGATGCTTGAATGTTTGAGATTGATTCTGACTTCTTCAAATCACTTGAATAACACGGTTTCGAATTCATGTGATGACCACGGCTTTAATTTGTGACATTTGACTTTGTCACACGTATACTTTCGACTGTTGATTTCTTGGTTACCACGGTATTTTGTTTTCTGGCATTTTTACTTTGACTTATTGACATGGCGATTTTACTGTCACTTCAGCCACTTGAATTCTTAAACTAAGCTTCTGGATGTTAATCAAAACTGTACACTTGCTTGCTGTTGTTTGGATTGGCTTGTATATTACTGCTATATATGCATTGTGCTTGCCTGTTGCACTCTGGTCTGTCCACTGCAGTTTGTGTCTTGCCACTGACTTGCTGCCTTCATGTACATGTCGAACTGATCGGTTGCATCTGTGGTTTGTATATGTGTAGTTATTATTGCCAGTTGCCTCTAGTTTTGTTGATCTTGCCTTGTATCACAACCTACTGCATATTCCTCCTGTAGCATGCTTGTTGTTGCATGCTTGTTTGTATTTACTTGGTGCATTGCTGTCATGTTGGTTCAAATTTCACTTGGTCTTTGTTGCATGCTTTGTACTTCATTTTAGGTTGTCTCCACCTTCTGGTATGCTGCAGCTTGGTCTTTGTTTTGATTCATTTCGTGATGATGTTGATTTCATGTTGCTATTGCATTATGTTGGTCTGACTCGAATTTGATATTTGAGCTTCAGTAGTTTCTGGTTGGTCACTTGATTCACCTGTGCACATTGTTGCTTGGTTCTCTGACCTTGTTGCTTCATTGCTTACTGTCATTTGTTTCTTCGCTTGTGCATATTGTACTCGATACTGTTGCATTGTTTTCTGGTCATTTGCACTTGCAGTTGGTTCATTTGCTTTGGCTTCTCTCTTAGAATACTTCACATGCACAGTTTTTAACTTAGGTTGCATCTGTGGTTTGGCTGTCATTTACTTGGTGAGTTGTGTTCATGTTTGATCACCTGCTATTCCATGGTCTATTTGGTGGCATTTGATTCATTTGAGTCAGTGATATTCCATGGTCTATTTGGTGGTATTTGATTCATTTGAGTCAGTGATATTGTCTTCATTATGGCCTGTTGCACTGGTTATTGTAGTTTGATTTGGGTCGATTAGTTGCTTCAAATTACTGCTGCTTCATTGTAGCTGTGTTGACCATTATGCACTGTAGCTTGCTGTCATGTTCGCTGTCACTTGTGCATTGTTGAGTCACTTGAGTGTGTTGATGGATGTGTGCATCAATGTACATACTTTTGCCGCTGTTTGATATAGTGTTTTGAACCATTGTTTGCTGTGGCATTGCATTACTGTGCATTGAGCATTGTACTTGCAGTTTGCTGACTTCACGTCGCCTTAACTTAGTTGATGCGCTGAGTTGAGTGGTGACTTGACCTTTGCATTTTGTTTATTTTTCTAATTTTCACCTGAGTTGAATCCGGCTTGGATTTGACCTTGTGCTGAATGACATTGTTTTATTGCACCTGAGTTGAGCCTGTCCCTATATTTGGGTTTGACCTTGTGCTCACCTGTCCCTGTAGCATTATCAAGTGTATATATCGGCGTGCACGACCTTGTGGCATATACAGTAATACACTGTGTATGTCACAAGTTGTTCTTGTATGATGAATTCAAATTTAAATTATGACGAACAACCCAAATAACCGAGGCAAATCATATATTCAAAAATTATCTTCTATTTTTGAATTGCAAAAATATTTCTTTTTCAATTTTACTGCGTTAGTTTATATTTTTGCAGATTGCTCAGATGCTGGATTCAAACTGGAATGAAGTTGAAGATAAATACGAGTGTGAGTGATATGTAGTGAGGTTATTAATGTAAACTGAATTGTGATGTAATTGTGATGTAATCAAAAATGTATATGTATAGTGAGAGCTTGAATTTGTACTATCAAAATTGTAATAAATATTTGTTTGAATAAAATATTCGTTTGAATTCAAATTCCGTGTTATTTATTTTATTCTGCAAATATTTATTTAATCTGTGAAAAATAAAATAGTATATTATCAAATACATTTAAACGAATGTATATATGTTTATTATCATCAAACAAAAATCATATAAGCGCATATTCAACAGACTTTCCATCTCACTTCATATGCACAGATTGCTGACGTATCCCTTGAAGGAAAACAATAATTTAAGCAGTTGAATTTTGAACCTAGGAGGTAAATATGAAATTAAAGTGGAAAAGCCCAAATTTGAATTGACCATGACTTTCTAATTTATTATGGCAAATGACTTGTGGGCTACACATAGTGTAGATCAAGCTACACTAGGAAACTGCCCTTTATCTCTGGAAGAACTATTTCAACTCTAGTGTTATGTATCGTGAATAATTTACCAGGATATGCGTCTTCATAATGATTGAAGTGTCGATTTCATATGTCTTTCGAATTATATCAACCCTTTTGAAGTTGTACTACATTTCCTAATTCAAAATATCTTACATAAGACATTCATATCAGTAAAGGACAAAGGCTTCACTTTTGTCTTTGAGTTGGGTTTAATGAACTTGATGATGAAGTTATTGACTTTCTGGCTTGCTTTTGAGGGAAAAGGTTTGGCTTTTGATCATGGAGCAGTTTTACTTCATTGTCTCATCCCTTGGTTCCTTATGTTTGTGGTCAACATTTTTTAGGATGACAGTGTCATTCTGACATATCAAGATGGCAGCACATCCTTATTAGTTTAATGTTATGAAAAATTATGGGGCAATTCGGTTACTTCAATGTTAAATCGGGATTGCCATGCATTCTTTTAGCCTTTTATGTTGATACAAGATTGGAGGGCAGACCTGCCACTTTATATGTTAGTTTAAGATTGTGACGCATCCCCATTTGCATATAGTGCTTTAGGGGTTGTGCCATGGCTCCATGTTGTCATCATTGGTTTTTTAGGCTGTAGCACAATCTCCATGCTTTATTGCTATATAGAGATTGTGTCGCAGCTTTGACCCTTGAAGGCTAACTTTTAGGACCAGAGTATAACCTTTGTATTTGATATTAGGAAGTTATAAATCTTAAGGTTTTGCCGTCGTTCCATCCCTTGAGAATTAGGGTTAAACGGGTCCCTGCATTGTTGTGACTATCTTATTCTTTATGTGTAATAGTACAGAGTTTGAATTATGCTTGGTTGAAAGGCGTAGTTTTCAGTCTTGCTACCGACTTGATGTTTTGGCAAAGTACTATTTGGATTTTGTTCTTGGTTCCTTTCCATATTACTATAATTGTGGGAGCAATTCTTTTGGCTTGACTTTCGTGTTAATTTCACTTTGACAATGTTCAGAAAATATACGCATAACAAGCATTATCTTTGTAGTATATGTAGAATAATTATGGCTCACTGACAAGTCTTATGTTTTATCCACTCCTATTTTTTCTCTTTATTTATATATCCAGGTTGATGGAGTTTGGAGACGAGACGTCATTGAAGACATGGATTTATTTGTACATATTGTATATGACATAGATAAGTGTGGTAACCTAGATTTGATTATGTATATGGATTGGGTTTGATTTGTGTTGTACAAATATATGTATTTGACAGTGTAGATATGTTATGGTGATATGAAATGGTTATGGTTATTGTTATTATATTTTATTTCCTTCCACTGAGACACTCAGAATGTTATTATTTACACCGTATTTGTTTATTTTAATCATATCCCAACGAATTATCCTTTTTCTCGAGGTATTAACATCTCTTCGGTGCTGAACCTAGGGGATAAAAAGGTTGTTTGTTACACTAGGAGAAGCATATAATAAATCCTCGGTGGTAGCCAGCTAAACATAAGAAACTCTAAACCTTTGTAACATTTTCGGATCTCTTCCATTCATTCACAACTTCTACTAGCAAAGGGTCTATGGCCAAGCCTCTTTCCGAAACCAAATGGCCTAAGAAACTAATTTCCCTTCTCCAAAAATGACACATAAAATTTTTTGCAATGTCTCCGATGCAAGCCTTAGGTAGACCTTATGTTCCTTCTCATCTTTTGATTACATTAAAATGTAATCTATAAACACCAATATATACCAGTCTAACTGATCTTGGAAAATCCAATTCATTAGGTCCATAAAGAATGCAGATGCATTTGTTGGTCCAATGGCATCACTAGCTACTCACATGAACTATACCTCATTTTAAAATCAATTAATGGAGCACTCTCCTCCACAACCCTCAGTTGATAAAACCCCAAAGCCAATTTTGGATGCATTAAAATTATCAAACAAATAATTTATCCTTTTCAAGGGATATCAGTTTTTTATCGTTCTCTCATTCAACTTTTGATAGTCAATACGTAATCTTAATGACGCTTCAAACTTCTTCACAAACACACCGAGGCGCCCTACAATGAACTACTCAGTGTTACAAAGCTCTTGCCTTCCAACTACACTAGTTGCTTCTTTAACTCCTCTATCTCCATCGAAGGCATTCTACTAGGAGGTTGCCTAAATGGTTCAACTCCCGGTATCAACTCAATTTGGAATTCAATAACACTCAATAGTGGTAATTTTGCAATTGATTTAAACATATCAGGTAAGTCTCTCACCACTCGTACTTCTCTAACTTCTACTTCCTTGATACTAAAGCAAATATCCTCATTGTTGCTCTAGTCTCGGTTCTTCTAGAGCTATGATTACCTTCACGTTTCGGTCAGGATGTCTCGGTACTATCGTTCCTTTGGCAAAACATATCTTTGTGCCGCAATTATTTAATAAATTCGTCCCTAAAATATTTTGAAGTCTATGAAGTCAAATATGTAGGGATCACATAATATACTAGACCTACCTAACACAATCTCTAAGTTAGTGTATTTAAATCTGAGAGTGGAGTATCCCCTATTATATTATGTACATGAATGGAAGTAGTTACACATGTCATCTCTCACCTAAACTATTGACTAAGTCCTCTACCATGAATGAATGTGTAGCGCCAGTATCAAATAGCAATCTAACTGAAATTCCAGAAATAAATGTCATATTTTCCAAGATTTTTCCCTTGCCTTTCTCTTTGTAAATGGATCTCCCTTTTGACCTTTCTAAGCAAAGAACTATGCATTAAGATTTGGATGGTCCTTTTTCTTATAGTTTGGCTTATCACAAATGAATTGCTCATCCATTTCCACTCTCTTTGGCCTTGGACATTTTGATGCATATTGCCCCCATTTTCCCATAAGTATAGCAAGTGACTTCAAAATTTCCCTTCTTTACTACCTCTTGAGCCTTCCCTTTTGTTTTTTGGCCTTTCTTTCCCCTATGATAATGGGTAAATATCTTCTTCTTATTAGCTAAAGCTTTCGTATCTACACCCTTCCTCTTAGTATACATAAGCTCATATCATCTAGCCATATCGACCACTTCGTTTATTAATGGTAGTGCCAAATGGGCCATGGTCTTATCACTCAGTCTCGATCTGAACTGCAAAATGAGCTTCTTTACCTTCTTCCTTGGTGTTCTAATTATATTTGTCCTATACATCGATAGAGCATTAAACTTTTGCACATATTCCACAACCAACATGCTTCCTTGCTACAACTCAACAAACTTCTGAAATATAGCTGAGAACTCCAAGCCAGGATTAAACTGCTCTTCAAACATCTCCTTGAACCTCTCCCAAGTAATTTCTTACTCTAGAACTTCCACCCTCATGGTCTTCCACAAAATATAAACTAACCCTTTAAACTTCTTAGATACTAACTTTACCTTTTAGGCATCTGTAAACTCTAAGTCTTTATGGATTCTTTCACACATCTTCAACCGATCATTTTCTTTCAAAGCTAGTTTTGTTCCTTCAAACATTTCTCTTCCTAAGCTTCAATTGTCTTGATTCTTCTTATCAAAATGATCTCTAATAGCCTCAATAGGGCCCTTTGGGACTAATGGGGCTTGCAATGACACTGGCTGCAGAACTTGCTGATGTACTGGGTTGTCCAAGTATTGCTAGAGAAGAACATCATCTCAATATTTCTCACAGCCGAAGCTAGTATTTGAACTCCCACCTCAACTCTTACTTTTGAATCTATCTCCCAACCTTAGCCATCAGTTGAGTACCCTTGGCCTCTCTCTGTGTACTTGCCTCTTCTATTTTAATTTGTCCCTCCTTATCTCCATCTTTCTTATTCGATTAAATAAATATTCATTAGAAATAAAAATAAATCGAATAAATAACAATATAAGGATAAATATATCCATCTACATAACTATATATACATATAGAAAAGTACAAATATGTTATAGTAGTGTATAACCTCCCCAAGTTATTTGTTTTCTACTAAGGACTTAACTACTTCTAGCTCTGTTTTACCAACATATCTACTCACCTAAGCTCTAATACCAACAGCAACATCCCTCATTTCAATAACCAAAGATGGAACTCTAATATGTTGCAGTAACCTTGAAATCTTCTTTCAACGACCAAACGAGTTTAATATTTAAACAGAGAAACTAAATAAGTCACTACACATGTACTGTCTTATTAGTCTTTACAAATTTTTTCGTAAATCCTAAAATGTGCCATATAAGGGTCAAATATAATAGAATATAAATAGTGTCATATCTAACATATAAAGATGTTTTCATTATTAACACCTAAACAATGGAAACCAAAGAAACTATTATTTGCAACTAAACTCCTACTTTCATCATCGACATGCTTATTCGTCAGTCCCAAATTTCCTTCCTAGGTCATTATCAGCTAACTTAATCGAGTACGCATGAGTTTATGGGGAAAACAATAATAAAAAACATTAGTAAAGCATATAGCTTAGTATGAATAATACATTACCCAAACACAACATATAGTTAGACCACACCGCTAAAGCACCGAACGGGTTTTCCCCTCACTAACCAATAATCATAATTCATCAATATGAATATTAGCATAAGTCATATCATGTATAAGTGTTCCTCATGTTTAGAGCTCAACTAGTCTTTCTTCCTACCACTCAGGTCTTATCCTATTTCTCAAAAATATCGAGATGATTAGACTTTTAGCTCCCACAAAGGCCTTATGCCTTTATCGTTACATCAAATCATATTTACTTAACTTCTAGTTGCCATGAAGGACCTATGCCTTCTTATATCTCTTCAACATATTAGTTGATTAAACTTTTGAATGCAACCAATGCCTTCTTCCTAGCTTATTTAGGTATGGATTTTAATTTAAATATTGGGATGCCATAGGGGGCCTTATACCCACTACCGAGGGTATGTCAACTCATTTCTTTGGTTACCACATAGGCCTTACACTATCTCTTAAAAATATGGACATCTTTAGACACTTTGTTGCAATAAAAGCCATAAACCATGCTACCAAATGCAATGTCATCTATGAAAATCGCACTGCCACTTAGGTCTTACATCTTGTTACTGAATGTAATGTCACTTTTGGTCTTTACAATTCCGCTTGGACCTTATACCTCATTAATGAAATCTAAGTCTTATCTTGACTCTATATTGCAACATAGGCCTTACATCTCGCTAACGAATGCAGTGTGTCTTTTTGGATGTTGAGTTGCCACATAGGACTTATACCTCCTTATCGAGTGCAATGTTTCTTTTTGAACATTAGGTTGACACATAGGCCTTATACCTTATTATCGAATGCAATGTATCCCTTTGGACATTGGGTTAGAACATAGGCCTTACACCACATTTTCATTTGACGTTGTGAATAGGACATCGAATGTCATTTAGGCCTTATTCAGACTATAATTGTTTGATGATTTAAATAGGCTTCCATTTACTATCTATTGCCTTGCACTGAAACCTTCATCTGATGATTGGCTTTCCTTCAAAAGTCAATAGGTCTCACCTAACCTACATTTGATCTCTTTTAGGAAAGCATGGTTTACTCTCGCGTTCATTTCAATACCTCATCTCGCTGCCGTTTTGGGTCTTGGCACACCCCTTTCATTCTTTTGGTAACACCAGCTCTCGTATATTGCACTCATACTACCCTTCAGCTCTAGCCTTCTCCCTTGACACTCACCTTCAGCTCTCTTCCTTACATTTATCAAATTTATTATACTTAGACATTTACTTAATCTTTTATCAATTCAGATTAGCTTTCGATTCTGTTTTAATCCCATCATGTCCGTACTCTCATCAACAACCTCATCTCTACTACAAGCAGTAAAGCCAGGTACCTGAATGTATTTGGCATTCTCTTTTACATGCATTGCCTCCAAATTCGTTTATCCTCCACTTTACATTAATGATGATGTTCTTTATGTTATTTGTACTGGACTTATATGGGATCTTGTCCTAGGAATACTTGATCATTTATTTTTTCATATAAATTAAGCCTCAGTGGTCTTGATACTACTTTTGGCATATAAGTACTTCTCTCGAAAATGATTATTTTAGGATGGGAAATTATTTGCAAAATTTTAGCAATGTGCAGTTATATTTTTTAACACATTTTTACTCGTACTTATAAATAATAGTTATTGATGACAAAAAAGGCATGAATACACAATTATCAGATGAAAGCACCAATTCTAATAAAATAAAGGTAAAAGCAGAAAAGGAGACATCATTTTTACATTGGTTTGGCAAATTCGCTGGCTTACGCCTGCTTTATCTTTGTTATTAATCGTCTTCTCTCCAAATTATTACTAAATTTATGAGATTTGACCATAATCTAGTCGATTTCAGATTTACAAATGGAATTTCCAGAGTATATTTGCAGGAGGAGATAAGAGTTAAGAAGACGCAGAGTGAGAATCCCTTCTTCGGTTGCTATAGGGCTGGTATTTATAGAGAAACTCACTAGTAGATTCAAAAGCCCACATAGAATAAGGTCCAGTTGCAAGTCTAAGTGTACATGAAGGAACACGCCGGCCTAATCTCTTATAGAAACCTTTCAGTACCGAGAGGTTCCTCTCAGTACCGAGTGGTTTGCTTTGGTGTAAATTTCTTGCTTATCGGTTGTCTTTTCCTGCGTTCTTTGCCTTCTCCTTATAAATCCTTAGTATTTCTTGTCAATTCTCCTAGAAAAGCACTTGATCAAGCACTTGAGATTGCACTGAGGTGTATGGAGCTAGGGGTATCAAAAAAGCAAATAAAAGCTTTCGGTACCAAGAGGTTTCCCTCAGTACCAAGAGGATCGTTTTGTATCTTTTAACTTACTCAGTCCAATCTTCTAAGAAAAGAATTTTACCATGATTATTTGAAATAATACTTGGAATATAGGGAGATTAGGAAGTCTCAAGTGGAAGAAAAACCATTCGGTATCGAGAGGTTCGTCTCGGTACTTGGTGATCCACTTAGCTAAATTTTTCCTTCAACTTCTTATGTATAATCCTTTTTTCTTCTAATCTTATTTTCAATTTGTGAATCATTTCTTCCTCATTTTAATATTTAAGTCCCATTGAATTCTGCTTGGCTAAAAAGCGGGTTAACGCTTCTTATCCAAAGTTTGCCTTATGAATGTAAAGTGTGCTTTGCTCAAGAATAAGTATTAGCAACAGCCAGTCTTCGATAGTTGAGTTCTTCGGCTATCCATTGATCTCGATCTTGGTGAATCATCCGGTTCCTTTAAATTTTTCTGCAAACCAAAAGTCATTCGAGACCTGTAAACTAAAGACACTAGATTTTGCTTAAGTGTCAACCAGGAATCATGAGCATCCTATCTCTATCCAAAGGTATCAAATTGCATATCAACATCATCTCGTGTTCTCTAAGTATTTATCCATCTCATTTCAATTATAAGATATTCAAATCCTTCTATCAAGTCAACATCTGTTCTAGGATTCGATCTCTCCGAATTTTTTGTTATTCAAGCTAGGATATGACCTGTCCAGATAGTTCAATCATTTTGGATCGTTTAACATCAAATCTTGGGTTCGATCTCCCTAGATTGTTTAACATCTAGTCTAGGGTTCGATCTCTTTGATCCTTGCTGAGCCCAATCCACTCGCTCTTCGGCGAAGGGACTCAATGACAAGCAAGTCCATCCCTAACTCTCCAATGAGGGTACTTACTTTTGATCACCTTCAGATCCTTGCTAAGCCAAATATGCACGCTCTCTAGTGAGGGGACGCAATGACAAATAAGTCGATCCACTAAATCTTTGGTAAATGGACTTACTTCTTGTTGTCACCTCCCCATCTCTCCAGATGAGACTGCCACAATTAATATCATCAATCACGTTCAAGTGGAAAGAAAATATTCATATCAAAGAAAACAAGCAACCAAAAGTCCTAATTGTTTTTCTCGGACATCCATCTCAGATCGTGCCTAGAGACTGATCAAGATCTTATACATGTGTAAGTGGTCTTAGGTTATTATATCCTTATCTATTCACCGTGAACGTCCAACTCAAAGCATGTGTAGAGGCTAATCAAGATCTCGTACACATGTAAGTGGTCTGAGATTATTACTGTCTTAATTATTAAGAACGAAATACAAAGCATGGGAATCAGGCTTACTCGCCATCCAACTCAATCATGGGATTTCAAATCTCGACCTAGATCCCTGGTTGTTCCTTGATGCATTTGTTGTAGATGGTGGTAACTCCTGCTACACCATCGCGGTTTAGTTCCTTACATACTATTACAGTTGGTTTCTCTAAACCAGTTCTTTTATCATATCATAAAGGTGTTTGTACTCATTTGTTTCGTGTCTATCTAGCTTGTCAAATAGGAAAAACTTTCCAAACCATCTCTCTCGATCCGTGGGTTCTCTTTAGTTGGCTTTCAATAGAGGATTTTCCCCTTAGTATCTAGGAAATCATCTTCAGGGTTTCAGTTAGGTCTGTGTAAGAAGAGAACTTCAATTCCCTTCTTTGCCACTTCGGAACCTCGAAGTCGTTATTTTCTTTTTGATTCCCTTTGTTTTTTTTCCATATCATGCTCTGGATGGTCCAACATCATCTAAAACATTAACATTAGTTTTATCATCCTTAACATCCTTTTGATATAGATTTCTCTCAGCTTAATTATAAAACTACATAAGATCCATCTGTGGATCCCTTTCCAATGAAATTTTGAAGTCGGTCTTGCTAGCAACTCCATACACTTCCGTCATCAGGATTATCGATGGATTCAGCTTATCGACTACCATATTGAATTTTGTTAGATAACATCTTAGGGACTCTCCTGGCCATTTCTTTAAGCTTAATAGTGTCATCACATTCTTTGGTCAAGAGAAATGAACTCTGAATTGTCTCAAGAGCCCATTTACTAACTCAGTCCACATGCTTATGGGCACATTCTCCAACTGTTTGAATCAACTGCTATTAAATCTACAAGATATAATAGGAATCACCATCATATTACCTCTTTCAAAGCGCCAAACACCTCCATGTCTCGGATGTATCCCGTTGGATGAACCATTGAATCTGTAAACCAATCATACATTTCTAATGTCGAAAGTTTGAAATTGGGAAGATTCCTCGCATTTCTAATGTTAAAGGTAATGGATTCCTGTTTACATCCTCTAAACTATGGTCTGGGGGTTTATCTCTAACTATCTTTCTGATCATCTCAGTCATTCGTTTGATGTCGTCTAATGGAAGTCTTTAACACTAGCTGCATTCTGCCCCTTGCTACTATGGGGAACTCCGGCACATATTCTAGTACATATTCCTTTATTTTCGTAACTGCATTCTAATCTATACTACTGGATTCATTCTATCCACTGTTCCTAAGGGGAAATACTGGCACATTTTCCTCTGGTTGTCTGTCTTGTGTTCCTAGCTCCAACATCGTCCGTTCTGGTCATCCCAGCTTGCTTTAAGCTCAATCCAACATTTCCCTTAAGTATATTGCTCTCGGTTCTGATTGGATTAGCGTTGGAACTGAGTGGCCCCGGTTGTGGGGCATTTTTGCGCTTTGCACTACTCCAACTTCAGATATTCCTGTGTTTGTTCCTAATCCTTGGTTCTGAATTTTAGCAGCTTCGACTATTCCTTATTGTCCTAACCTTTGGAAAAATTCATTTAGAATCTCCTGTTATTGATTCATTATTCCATCTTGCATTTATTTCATCATTCTCTCCATTTCCTCTCTGGTCACGTAGATGGAATGGTTGAAGCAAAGGGCAACTCTTGGTTACCCTTATGCTCTAGTTGGCTTCCTCTAATCTTAGATTTGGTATTAGGCCTCTTCATCTTCTCTAAATTCCAGATCCAAGCTCTAAGCTATGAAATCTAGTTCTTTCTCGGTGAAAGAGAAAAAATGTTAATGCCATGAATGGCACCAACGCCTAATTATTAGATGAAAGCACCAATTCTAATAAAATAAAGGTAAAAGCAGAACGGAGGCATCATTTTTATAGTGATTTGGAAAATTTTTTGGCCTACGTCCACTTTAATCTTTATCATAGTTGTTTTCTCTTAGGATTACAACTAATTGTATTAGATCTAACCATAATCTAGTGGATCTAAGATTTACAATGGAGTTTCTTGAGCATATATAGTGGAGGAATAAGAGTGAAGAAGATGTGGAGTGTAAATCCCTTCTTCAGTTGCTATAGGGCTGGTATTTATAGAAAAACTTACTAGTAGACTCAAGAGCCCACATAGAATAAAGTCCAAATGTGTAAAACCCCATAAAATGAATCGTACATAAATGAATTAAATTAAATTAAACGTGATAAGCTAGAAAATGGAAATTTTATAAAAGTTGGAATTTGTCCACAAAAGTTATATCATTACTTTCGTGGTAAAATTCTGGTTGTTAATTTCCATATATAACATGTTGACAACAAAGCTCGAACAAAAAAGTTACGAGCATTTGAAGTTTTCAAATTTAAAATAATTTGAATAGGGTTTAAATAAATAGTTAATTTCCTAATTTCAAATTTTAAATTAATTGTGATTAGAATTGGGGGTTAAGTAAAGTTAAATATTACCAATTAATGTTAAAAGTTAATTAGGGTATGAAATAAATAAATATCAAGCAATGGTAAAATAAAATAAATACCTTCCCAAAATAAGGGAAGAAGTCAACCTAGTACCTCTAGGGGTCGACCACTTGGAGCATGGACGTCGACCACTTCCTTATTATGGAGCCTATTTTGATGAGTTATACTTTCAAGATTTATCCATTTTTAATCTATTCTCATTCAATGATTCTAGTGCATTTCCAACCACTATATACTAGACCCTAGGACTTTCACTTTCATTCATAAATATTTTGGAAACAATAGCGAAACTCTGTCATTGTTATCACTTCAAATTAGATTCAAAAGAGAATTCAGGTAAGAATCTAATCTATTTTCAATTTATTTCTCCTTCCTCCACCATATTCTTATAATATTCTCCTCCAACTATTCTGAATCTAATAAATATATACACCTCTTCCCTATTATGTGTATACATATCAAAAGAGAGAGTTCTAGAAGAGATCGTAAGGCATGCAAATCCAAGGAAGGCAAAGCAAAGGCTATTCTATGACTGGAAACCTTGGTATCTCTTTTCAGCAATTGTTTAGTGTATTTCTTTTTAGATTTGAACATGCCTTAGTGATTCTTGGATTTTGAAAATATGACATAAAATCCCTCGAAATTAATTTATATTTCGATATGTAAATTTTATGCCGAGATTCCTAGTTATTTATATTAATTTGATGGAATGTGGTTCATTTATGTCATTTTTAATAGTTTCATAGTCTATTCCATTTTTCCTTCTTCTTGGGTCAAATTGTGATTCTTCAACAAAATAAGAAGCTTAGATTATGAATTCTATTCATAGTTTACTTCACTTGTTTTTATCTATTTCTTTTTAAAATAAAGGAGTTGAATAGAATATGAGGTTTATATTACAATTCTTATTGTTTAAGATATTCCATTGAATTGGTGTAATAAACTGAGTTTCTATTTTATTTATAAGTCTATTATTATAGTTTTGGTCATGAATATTTAGTCCCAGTTTTGGATATTAGAATCGCATGCAATCTTGGAAATTTGAAGAAAAATGAATTGTGTAATTATTGGTTAGGAAATTGACATTTAACTCTTTTTTAGGGCATAAAATCCTTGCTTATTAGGCAGAATATTAATTTATCTCTATTTACATAATTAATATATAATTATATTGCATAGTTCATTAGATATTTATTTACACTTGTTTCCCCTATTAGGGAGGTAATTGATTTTGAGGCTAATATAAGAGGAAACTCTTATATAGTCTAATTATTATTCAAGATGTAATAAGGAAGATCCTTATAGCCTTGTTTACGAAACGGTGAGATGAGTGTGTGTGTGTGTGTGTGTGTGTGGGGAGAGTAATTGATTTGTGGCTAAGTCATAGGGATGAGAGGGCAATAGAGTTACATGATGAAAGCATGCCCTTCACTTTGAGGCTACTAGTAGTTATGTACACTTTGATTAATGTGAGATATCCTATGATTAATATTTGTAATGATGCGAGGTTGGTCTCAAATTCTATAGGGAAAATCTGCCAGCTAATCTGGCTACCAGTTCCTATAAATGGCAGACTCATGTAAGATGTCGTTATGAGTATGAGCCATATGACAAAGGGCCTGCTTTGGGGTTTTGAGATATTAAGTGGTTGGACCTACCTCTTTCCCACAGATGAAGTATTAAATGGCCAAGAGGACATGTTAGGTGGTATCTCTATAGGGGTCCACTTTTGGAAATAGGTCTTAGGGTTTACCTTAATTAAGGATTTGAATGACAAGAGTCTGCCAATTTTCCACTTGGAAGTATTATGTGGCCTATGAGATTCTATATGATGTCGGCTAGATAGTACCATTGAGGAGCATGCCTTGGAAATAAGTCTTAGATGATGGAGGCTGCCTTAATTAATTTGTCTTAAATGACCATAGTCTCTTATTTTCCAGTAAAAGGTATTAGGCGGTTTGGGTACCGTCTTTCAAATTATTAGCTATTTATGACATATGATTGGGATATGAGATTTTAGAAACCTACTTTTGGAAAGGAAGGTATTAAGTGGTTGGACCTGCCTCCTTTTCTTATAAAGAAGTATTAAATGATTTTAATGGTTTTATGTTCGTAGAGATATTCTCATTTTGAAATATACTGACCAAGTACTGAAAAGGTTAGACTCGAGGTTTTTATTCACCAGACACTTTTTCTGACTACCTCCTCACTACAACACAGGTTAAGGATGGAGTAATGGCAGTGACAATGCTGAGAGATGAAGAAGCTTGACTTATGGCAGTATTTATTATTTACGCTTTTATGTGTGCCATGGATTTAGATAATTATTGTAAGTTCTGAAAGTTTAGTTATGGCTCTGCATTGTTATTTCTTTTTACTACCAACAGCTTGCCTTAGAATGGATCTAAGTTTCGATGGGCCTTTTTTGGATTGAAATTTAGGCTTGTTTCGAGGTAGGGTGTTACAAAACGCAATTGCAAGTGTATAGGATGGAACATGCCGGCTCAATCTCTAACAAAAACCTCCGGTATCGAGAGGTTCCTCTTAGTTACGAGTGGCTTGCATTGGTGGAAACTCTTGTTTTTCACTTCCTTAGTTCTTCTATCTTTGATTCAATGTGTTTCTAACTTTTTTTAGGAAAATCAAGCTTTTTTTGATGATTTTCTTATCACTTGTCTTTTCCTGATTTTATTTCCTTCTTCTTATAAATCCTTAGTGCTGCTTGTTGATTCTCTAAGAAAAGCACTTGATCGTAATCGCTTAAGAGTGCACTTAAGGTGTATGGAGTTTGGGGATCAAAAGACAACCAAAAGCTCTTGGTACCAAGTAGTCCTTTTTGCCTCTTTAAACTTCTTGAGTCCAATCTTACAAGAAAAGCACTTACTAAGATTGCTTGAAGAAGTATTGGAGTATAAGGAGATTGGGAGGTCCCAAGTGAAAGAAAAACCTCTTGGTACCTAGTGGTCTACTTAGCTCAATTTTTCCTTAAACTTTTGAGTATAATTCTTTTGTTTTTCTAAGTATGTTTCCATGTCCAAAAGTCATTTTGTCATCATTTTAATCTTCTAAGTCTAGTTGAAATCTGCTTGGCTAAAAGCGGGTAAACAATAGCTATTTCCCTTATTTATTTAACAATCGGATTACTCCAAAAATTTGTAACTAAATATTTTTATGTGGGGAACATTTACTAACTGAAAAACCATCTTCGAAATTGTACTTTGAGCATAATTTTAAATTTTCATACTATTTTGAAATTATTATAGTAGGAAAACATAGCTAAAAATCCTCCAGTATAGATATATTATACCAAAACATTCATTGAAACACCATTTATCTCATTAAATATCTTACACATATAAACACTATAGAAACTAATCAAAACAGGATTTTAAAAGTAATGAAACTTGAAGAAAAGGTGTAGCACTACTCACTTAAGTCTAACTTTAATTTCCTTCGGTTTCTTAGCTTTTCTTCTTTTTCTTCCTGTGGTCACCATTAACAAGCTTACAAGTTTTTATTTTTTCTTAAGAAAAATGAGAATGCATGTATAAGATGAGGCTTTCTTTGTTTTATTATACCCCTACCTTAGATAGTTAGGCCATCAGCCTTATGGCCCAACTACTTATTTTAACTCATTCTCAAGCCATGTGAACCATATTACAATAAGTTTATATACACTTGAATTTACATTATAATAAGTTCTTATTCATTCTTAATTATAATGCTACGAATAAATAAATATCTTCCTATTTACCTTGTCCAAAACCCAAATTTCCACATTTAACTACTTATTAGTTTGTTTGTTAAAATTTGGAGTGTTAAACTTTAGATATCCGATAACTCTAAAGTTAGATGTGCGATAACTATTAAATTTAATCATCCAAGCACTATAAGTTGGACATGCGATTGCTATTAAAGTTAGATAAATGATAGTTATATATGCAATAGCTATAAGTTAAACATCAGATAACTATAAAAGTTATATCTATGATAACTATAAGTTAAACATGCAAACCTATTAAAGTTAGACATGCGATAACTATAAAAGTTATATCTGTGATAGCTATAAATTAAACATGCGACACCTATTAAAGCTAGACATGCATGACTATAATTAGATATGCTATAAAAATTAAAATTAGACTTGCGATGGCCTTAGAAGTGCAATAGGTATTTTAGATATATGATAGCTTAGGCAAGCGATACATAGAGATGCAATAGCTTAGACATATGATAGTTAGGTATGTGATAGCCTAGATATGTGATAACTCAAATGTGTAATAGATTAGACATGCGATAACTTAGGACTGCAATGGTTAGATATCTGATAGCTTAGTGGTACGATAACCTAACTATGGGATAGCTACTTATGTAATAGCAAATGAAAATAATCCCCTTATTGAAATATGAGAAAATTTGGTAGAATTTTGGAAGCAAAGTTCCAAAATGTTTAATTTGAAACTCTCAATAATGAAATTATGAAGAGAAATAACAAGCTAAAATGTAATAACTTATTGAAAATAAGAAAAAAGGATAGGTTTAGGGAAGTTATAAAATGATAAGTGTTATCATTTAAGAAAAATAATACATACATTTTATTTGAGAATTGAAAGATTTTAGATCTAAACATGAAGATCTAAAGAATGTGTAGGGTACACTACTAGTTAATGAAAGAAATGGATTTAACCTAAGATTTCAAATATACACAACTTATGAAGTTATTGCAGTCAAGGATAAGGCATAGTAAATTTTATATTCGATGGTATATGGCAGGATGCCAAGACTTAGAAAGTCTATTAGGTTCAACATAATAATATTAACTCTAGTGTAGATAATAATACCAAAATGTATGTATTTTATTAAATGAATCGGTAACGTGAAATAAAAGTGCTTTTTTGACTTGGAAGGGCAATTAACGCTGAGTAAGGATGCTAACTAAAATGTATTCAAGTTGCTTACATTTAACCCCCTAGGAGAGTCAGGGTGACTTTAGTTAAAGTTGTTCCTGTGATGAAATGAGTGGTCATTTTGTCGGTGATGTTGTTCAAAAAAAGATAAACTAATGATAGAAAGACCTATGAAGGTAATCACTAAATAATGTTAAGGACAATTTTATATCAAAACCTATTTTAGAGTGTAGGTGATACATGTTTATGATAATTATATGACACAGTTAATAAAACGTGGATAAATATACCATATAATTATTAATGAAATGGATGAATGTGTGATATGGTTCATAACAATATGTTATTTATAGGGTATTCTTATTTTTGAAGTGATGCTTTATGTATGCTCATGATATGTCGATTTATTACATGATGTGAAGTAATTGTTGTAGTTAACTAGTGAGGGGAAAATCCATTCCACTAGGTGGTGTGCTGTCACTATTTGTTAGGGTTATGGAAATTTATTACTCATATTAGGCTTTATGTCCAACTTGTGTTCTTATTATTGTTTTCCTTATAAAATTACGGGTACTTATTCAAGTAGGATGAGTTTGAAGGTTTAGCCAGCTTTTCTTGACGACATATAAGAAGGATCTATAGTTGAAGGATGAGGCTTAGTAAATAATTATATTTTATTTTAATTTTTGATGTTAAAACCAGTTTATATAACTGGTTAAGTGTTCGTGTCAGCATCTTCAATGTCAGACGTGACACTATTATTTAAGTTTTTACCCCTGCATAGGCATGATTTGGGTAATGGAAAATGTGAAGAATTTTTTTTAAGGAAGATTATTTGGCTGCTCCATTTACTTAATGTTGTTGAAAAAAATTGATCCTAGCTATTTTGTCGCTTAAAAAATAATTCTGGTGATGATATAAGTATATCGATGTTAATTTTCAGGCTTTGTGATGGGGGATGCTACAATATGATATGAGAGCGTGGTTATAGGACACTTAAATAAAATATAGCTAAATACAAATCTAAGTGGAAAATATATAATTGAAAATGGACATCTTGGAGATAAGTTTGCACTATATATACATTTACATATATAATATACTTGTATTTCGATATATATAATGGACATTTTTATCCTTCAGCAGTTGATCTCACTTCTTTACTTCCTATTCTTACGAGTACCTTCTTACACTGAAAGAACGGATGAAACCTCGAAATGGACATATGATGTTAGGAGTGCTTAGGAAAACGCTGTAGGGGAGCTACAACTATGCAGATTTATGCCAAGGAGGGGGAGACAACCCAAATGTTGGTTGTTGAGATTGGTGCCTAGATGTCTATCCTAGTGTTAGAGAAATGTGTTCAGTATGCTAGTATATGATTTTTGTTTGATGATAATAAACATATATATTCATTTAAATGTATTTATTATTGTATTATTTGATTTTTCACATAATTAAATAAATATTTGCTGAATAAAATAAATAACACAGAATTGAAATTCAAACAAATATTTTATTCAAACAAATATTGTATTATAATTTTTGAATAGCACAAAATTTGAGCTCTCACTGTATATATTTTTCAATTACAACACAATTTCGATTACATCTCAAGTTTTGATTACATTGTTCGCCTCACTACATATCACTCATTCACTGGTAGTTTATTTTCGATTTTGCTCCGGCACGAATCCAGCATCTGAGTCATCTGTAAAATAAATACTGGCGTAGTAAAATTGAAAAAGAAATATTTTTGTAGTCTAAACTAAAATATGTGTTTTTGAAAATATTATTTGCCTCGGTTATTTGGGTTGTTCGTTATCATATTTATTTTTGAATTCATCTACACGAACAACCTGTGACATGCCCAATCACTGTGCATGCCACAAGGCCGTGCACACCAATATACACTTGATAAAACTTCAGGGATAGATAAGCACAAGGCCAAACTCGAGATGAGGCTGGATTCAACTAGGTGCAATACAAATACATCACAAAATTGTTGAGTACAAGTTCTCAGGCAACACGAAGCCAAAACTAGACCATGCTAACAAGTACACAAATATGTACACATGAGAACAAACTCGACAGTGGAGTCAAAGCAATATGAAAATTCAAGTGAAACCAGAAATATACAAACTACGCTTGAAACAAGTGGAATGTACTTAGACTCAAGGAAATGTGCAACAGTAAAATGGTCAGACCATAAATGAATTCAAATATCAATAGCATCACTATCACCGACAAGTCAACTCAGTGAAAGTCTCAACATTAAATAGCAACAAAATTACAAACAGTTTTTAACACAACGAGGCATGGATTCACAAACAACAAAGACTGAAAGAAACTACAACAAGCCTCAACAGTCAAAGTGTACACATGTGGTCGGAGAACACAATATACTGTTTGAAATAGCATACATATATATGGTGGACATCACATAATATAAAAAATGTAGACAATCACTAGAACAAGTCAGTATCAATTTAACTCAAAACAAGTTCAAGTTTTCGGGCTAGTGGCATGGCACCAAGACAACCAGAGCTACAGTTTCAAGTCCACAACACCAACGAGTATGCCAGACCTCAGATGCAATGGACATGAATCAAATGAAAGGAACAAACATGCTTAGTTCTACATATATACACACATAAATGTATGTATGTGTACAAATAGAAATGACCAGCATTTAAAAGAGCAACAGACTACATACATGAAATTCAGTCAGATATCAACACCACAGCAGGTCAACTAAATACAAGTGCAGATAGTCAAGTTCAAATGCAAGCACATGAAATGCAAAGTGCAGACTTGACAACATGAACAAGATGATCTACCTCAAAGAAATATGACACATAACAGTTACAAAATGAACTCAAGGAAAAAGACCACATGATATTACAGCTACCAGAGTTCATCAGTTCAGAAGCAACAACAAAGTGGTAAATCAGGGAATACAACCAGATTTCGTAAACACAACCAGATAAGCTCAAAGACAAGTCCAGATTATACATGATGCAACAGACATACAGATATACACACACACATTTGCATATACACATGCATACATACATACATACATACATATATATATATATATATATATATATATATATATATATATATATATATATATGCACATGAATCGAATGGCCAAGGCCAGAACAAGAAAGGAGGCAGTAGAGAGCAATACAACAAGTACATCGGATTCCAGAATACAAATGGAAAACAAAGCAACATTGATACCAAATACTACAAGAACATGAAAACCAATTGACCACATACATATGTTTGCACACATGTATAAATATATCAAGACAGTTTTCTAAAACAAAGCAGGTAGCAGTTCGAATAAAAACTGGAAGAAAAAATGAAATAACAGCAGTAAACAAAACATTGAATTAAAGCCAGGTTGACCAAAGTAAAATTGAACAAGTCGAAGTCAAGCTCTCTTCTCAAAATATTATCACAAATTCAAAGTGGCCAAAGTCAAAGCAGAAAAGAATGGAACCGAATCCAAAGCAAACTCAAACCGTGGTAATCAAGCAAAGGACATCAGAAAAATATTCGAAATTGAACCAGTTAGGATTAATCATATGTATTCAAGAAAAATTGAACGGTAGAGAAAGATTATCAAATGAATTCAAAAGATTTATTTGAATGATAATTTAGGGAATTAAACCGTATAAAGACCATTAACATCATCAACATACGAAATCATTGAGTTTAAGCATATCAACGAGAATAACAAAGGAAATTACATACCAGATTTATTCAAATCGAACTCGACGAATTGAAGCAGTCGACTGCAGTAAAAAGCAACACGATCGATCAACAAAGCAACGTGAGAATATCAATTCAATCGATCAACCATCAACCGGCCGCCTTAATTTTTTAGAAGCCCTAATTTTCTGAAAGAAAGAGGAACAACGAAGCAACCATTTTCATAGAGCATATGAGCCGAAGAGATAATATAAAAATGAAAAAGGGTATTATTTTATCACTGTGTTATTTTATTTTAGGCCAGCATATAATTGTTTTTGGGCTCTTAACTTTAAATTAGGGTTTCTAGTTTTTACTTGTTTTTATTTTGTAATACTCTTTTAAACTTTTGTAAAATTCTAGTCGTGTGACTAGGAAACGAATTACGATGGTGTAGTTCGAAATTCGCAACTCAATGACTGAGTTATTGCAGGGTTTTGAGCATAGAGTTAGGTTGGTCGATAGCGGGTGTTGTGAGTTTACATGTGTATGCTTCTAATTACTTAATTTCTAGTAAAAACCTTAGGGGCAACACATAGGTAGGGTTTTGTCGAAGCTGGGTAAATCTGTGTTGTTCTATTTCTGCTTTTATTATTCTGCTATTATCTGTGTTACAATTACTTTATATATTTTTGGATTAATTTTTATAATTATTAGTATCACCCTATTCACCCCTTCTTGGGTGAAATCGATCCTACAAGTGGTATCAGAGCTAGGAACAAAAGCCAATTTTTTTATAAAAATTTGATTTTTCAAAAAAAATTAAAAATTAAATGGCTTCTTTCAATAATGCTTTTTCTGAGGGTCAATCTATAGTTACACCGCCAATGTTCAACAGTGAATTTGTTTACTGGAAAAATAGAATGAATTTTTTTTGAAAACCATTGATGCTTGGAATATTGTTAAGACGGGATATAGGACACCAACTATAGTGGTAAATAATCAGGAAATAGATAAAACGATGGATCAATGGATAGATCTTGAAAATAAACTGCAGAATGCTAATGCTAAAGCTATGAATTCTATTATATGTTCATTGGATCAAATTGAATTTAACCGTTTCTCACATTGTTAACTACACCAGAAACCTGGCACACACTTGAAGTGACTCATGAAGGAATGTCTCAAGTCAAAGAATCTCGCCTTGCCATAATTACTAGCGAACACGAGAACTTTACAATGGCCAAGGATGAAAATGTCAAAGAGATGTATGGATGGCATTTCAATCTTGTATACAAATCAAAAGCTCTTGGAAAATCATACATGGAATTGGAAATAGTCCAAAAAATCCTCAAATTCCTTCCACGAAATTTTAAAGCGAAAGTTACAACCATTCAAGAATCAGAAGATCTTTAAAAAATCAAAGTCGAAGAACTCATCGAAAATCTCATCACTTACGAGCTAGAAATCAAATTCAAGGAAGAATGCGAACGAGATGGTACATGAAAGAAATCAATAGCTCTTAAAGGAACAACGAAATGTGATGATGATGGAGCAGTTGAGCTTGCGCCACTAATAAAGAGATTCAAAAAGTGGAACCACAAATATAGAAATCCAGCTCTAAATCAACAAATGAAAAGAAGAATAGTCAAAGCAATAGAAAATTCAGAAGAGCAAAAGATCATTTGTCACAAGTGCAATAAACCCGGTCATATCAAGCCAAATTGTCCTCAGAATTGACTCAGCCATAGAAAGAAACAGAAAAGGAGAAGTTTTGCAGCCATTGGGATCAAACTGACGAAGATAATAAAAGCACTAGCATTGAGAGCGAAAAAGTAGATTCGTGTCTTCAAGGTGATATAACTAATAGCGATGATGACGAGCCAAGCGAGATGTCAAAACTTACTCATTCAGAATTACTTATATATTTTCACGAAATAAGTGGATGTTTCCAAAGACATAGGGACAAATACGCTAAAATTGAATCAGAAAGAGATATTTTAATAGATTTAAATAAATAGCTTGATCAATTGGTTAAATACTATCAAACTAAGAGCCCTAAGTGTGATAAGTATCCATTACTTGAATAAAAAATTAAAAAATCAGAAATTAAAATAAAATCACTTGAAATGAAATTCCGATTTTGAAAGAAAGTGAAAATACGAGGAGAGAAAAATCTACTCGAAAGTGCGCTTAATTATTGAATGAAAATGAATCGCTCAAAAAACAAGTCCAACAATTGTCCACAACTTTAGGAAAATTCTCCAAGGAGAAAGATCGTCAAATATACTATTAGAGAAATGAACTGTTAATACTATTAGGCAAGGACTTGGATATAATAATTCTTAACTCATTAGAAGAAAATTAATCAAGTCAAATCCAAGTGCACAATTTGTAGAAAAATGGGACACAATCAAAATAATTGTTGGTATAGACCAAAAAACATGAAGATCATTCCAATTTGGGTTCGAAAAGGCACAACTGTAAAATCCCTTAAAGTTAAACAAATCTAGGTGCCAAAAGAAACAAATATAAATATTCTTGGATCTACACAAACATATTTTTCAAAATCTTTTGCCACGAACAACCATGGACCTATAAAGAAAAATAGGTCACAAAAATCATTTCTCATGTAGGTGTGGTGGCGGGCTAAGGACCAACAATAGTGTTACCTAGATTCTGGCTGTTCCACGCACACAACAAGCGATAAATCAAAGTTCCTTAGCCTAGCACAAAGGTGGTAGAATCACAATGAGTAACAACGAAAAATTATCATGAAGGTGAAATAGGTAGCAGTATATTTATCTTGATCGATTTATTAAATGTGTAAATCTGCACTGAAATCTGATTTAATTCAGCGAGTTTTATGCGATAATGAATGCTAATTATGATTCCGACTAATGAAAATTGTTGGCCAATTATCTTTTTATGCCGAGAACACTATAAGTACCTCTAGAATCTCTAAACTATTTCATATATGTTTGTTTTGGATTAACGATA
The DNA here is from genome assembly GCA_030765085.1 of Allium cepa. NCBI lineage: Eukaryota > Viridiplantae > Streptophyta > Magnoliopsida > Asparagales > Amaryllidaceae > Allium > Allium cepa. The sequence goes on along the minus strand of CM060941.1, from coordinate 949,302,401 downwards.
TTAAAAGTTTACTCATGATACAAGTGGATATATTTGTTTATCTTATTATTTCTGGATCTGACACTATGTTCACTAGTTGTTTATTTGCACAGTTTCAGCTCAAATCCAAAAGAATTTCATTTAAAAGATGTAAAAAGGATTTTAAGGAATTTGTTACAACTTCGTGATCTAGTCTATGATATCCAACTAATGAACTCTTGAGTCGAAGAGAAATTCAGATGCAAATTACGCTGGTAATCTAATTGATAGAAAAAGTACCAGTGGAGCGTGTTTTATGTAGATACATTCATTAGTTGCATCACATTTTTCAAAGAAAATATCTGCATATTTTTCATTTCAATTGATTTTCAATTAAAAGACATTTTTCTTATAAAACCCCTTCCAGAAAATAATTTTTATTGACCTTATTTTAGATTAGTCATTTTAGAAAATTTGATTTTATAATTATTTTTGGATTTGATTTTAAACGACTATATTAAATAATCTGACTCCCTCCTGATTATCGAAAAGATAAATAATGACTGAAAAAGTGACGAGTGTTGATTTTAATTATATATTATAACTAGAGATGGTATATTTAGTAAATTTCCTTAAAAATTTAAACAAGATTTATAATAACTCTTGTTTGGTAAAAATTCCATGAACGTCTCTATTTCTATCATATTTCTAACAACCATCACTCATCAAAATCCAATATAGTATGTCAAAATGTGGTATTTTAAATGGTATTTTTTTTCATTTTATTTTATTTTCAGCAACAAGAACATCCAAAGTATTCACTCTCATTTAAAAGTCCTTACGGTTATGCATGGGTGAATGATTTGGAATATTTTTTTATATGCTTTCATGCTCATTTAAAAGTCCTCACGGTTAAGTATGTATGGAACACATATCAAAATTGTTTATTAAATAGACAAGTTGATTCTAATCCCATTTAAAAGTCCTCACGGTTATGTGTGGTTAAAAGATGCTTGAAATTCATTTTCTTATAAAAAATAGGAATACTACTAATCTCATTTAAAAGTCCTAATGGTTATGCATGGTTAGTAGATTTTCAAATTCCTGATATAAATATACCACAAATAGACACAACTATATGGCTTTACATCATCTCTATCATTCTAAAGTGGAATATGCGCCTTACAGAGTATTTATGATTTTTGTTTGATTTTTTTTTTGAAATTTAATATTTATACTCGATTGGGTAACATTGTATCCATGTCTATCACTTTATCTCTATTATTATTTTGCTAATAACAAAAGGGGTAGAGAAAAGTTAAGATTTTGGCAAATAAAAGTCAATATTTTTTATCTAGGTCCATTTGCATATTTTTATTTATTTTCATGCATATATAAAAGGGGAGCTTTGTTGTAGAGAGGGAGTATTCGAATACGGGGAGCAAATTGAATGATCAAATATATTTAATAAATTCAAAATCTTAAATATATGTTTGTTATCATTAAAAGGGGGATATTATTGAATATGCTAGTCTATGATTTTTGTTTGATGACAATAAACACATGTATATATATATTCATTTAAATGTATTTGTTATTGTACTATTTGATTTTCACATAATTAAATAAATATTTAATGAATAAAATAAATAACATAGAATTTAAATTCAAACGGATATTTTACTCAAAAAATATTGTATTACAATTTTTGAATAGTACAAAATTTGAGCTCTCACTATATATACATTTGTCAATTACAATACAATTTCATTTACATCTCAAATTTCGATTACATTATTCACCTCACTACATATCACTCATTCACTCGTAGTTTATTTTCGACTTTGCTCCAGCCTAAATCCATCATCTGAGTTATCTACAAAATAAACACTAATGCAGTAAAATTGAAAAAGAAATATTTTTATAGATAAACTAAAATACATGTTTTTGAAAATATTACTTGCCTCGATTATTTGGGTTGTTCATCATCATATTTATTTTTGAATTCATCTACACGAACAACCTGTGACATGCATAGTGTATCACTGTACATGCCACAGGCCATGCACACCGATATACACTTGATAAAACTGTAGGGATAGGTGATGACAACATCAAACCTGAGCCGAGGCTAGATTCAACTCAGGTGCAATAAAAATACATCACAAAATTGTCGAGTATAAGTTTTCATGCAACAAGAAGCCAAAACTAGACCATGCAAAAAGTACACAAATATGTACACATGAGAATAGATTCGACAGTGGAGTCAAGGCAATATGAAAATTCAAGTGAAACTAGAAATATACAAACTGCGCACGAAACTTGTGGACTGTACTCAGACTCAGGGAAATGTGCAGCAACAAAATGGTCAGACCATAAATGAATTCAAATGTCAATGGCATCAGTATCACCAACAAGTCAATATGTGAAAGTCTCAACATTAAAGAGCAACAAAATTACAAACAGTTTTGAATAAAGTGAGGCATGGATTCACAAACAATAATGATTGAAAGAAACTACAACAATCCTTAACGGTCAAAGTGTACACATGTGGTCAGAGAACACAATAAACTGTTTAAAAAAGCATACACGTATATGGTGGACAGCACACAATATAACAAATTCAGACAATCATTAGAACCAGTCAATATCATTTAACTCAAAACAAGTCCAAGTGTTCGGGCTAGTGGCATGGCACCAAGACAATTAGACCTACAGTTTCAAGTCCACGATAATAACGAGTATGCCAGACCTCAGATGCAATGCACATGAATCAAAAGAAAGGAACAAACATGCTCAGTTCAAACAAGGGCTACATGAACACACACATAAATACATACATAAATGTATGTCTATATACAAATTGAAATGACCGGCATTCAAAAGAGCAACAGACCACATACATGAAATGCAGCTAGATATCAACACCGCAGCAGTTCAACTAAATAGAAGTGTAGACTGTCAAGTTCAAATGCAAGCATATGAAATGCAAAGTGCAGACCTGGCAACATGAACAAGATGAACTGCCTCGAAGCAATGTGACACATAATAGTTACAAAATGAACTCAAGGAACAAGACCATATGATACTACGGCTACCAGAGTTCATCAGTTCAGAAGCAACAACAAAGTGGTAAACTAGAGAATACAATCAGATTACATGAACACAACCAGATAAGCTCAAAGACAAGTCTAGTATATACATGATGCAACAAACATACATATATATACACATACACAACTGTGTAGTTAATGCCCCGCTATTACCCCGCTATAACTCCGCTATATCTCATAGTGGATTTCTACCGCTATGATTTTTCCGTATAGCCCCAAAATATAGCCTTTCCGTTTTAATCCCCGCTATTTCCGCTATATCCCGTTATTCCCGCTATATTTTGCTATTTCCGCTTTATCTTCTTTAATAAAATGAATTAAAAAATTACATTTATACATTATAAAAATTATGAAACTAATTTATTTGATTTAATTTTTAATATATTTTCAGAAATGAAAATACTCTAATATTCTACTAAATTTAGTTATGTTATATAACAGTTTTACGTTTATTTAAAGTATATCCGCACATGTTTTTTGTTTAAAATTATTTATATATTAATTATAATTCATTTAATGATAATTTTTTATTTAATTACCATTTATATATTTGTTAAAACATTAAATACGAGTTTTATATGCTATTTTAGAGTCATCCGCTATATCCCGCTATATCCTCGCTGTATCTCCGCTATGACTTTTTACACCTCCACCGCTTCGAATCCGCCGAGCGCATTAACTACGCAGACACACACATATGCATACACACATGTATACATAAATACATACATACATACATATATATATATGCACATGAATCAAATGGCCAAGACCAGACACAAGAAAGAAGGTAGCAGAGATCAATACAGCAAGTACATCAGATTCCAGAATGCAAATGGAATACAAAGCAACATTGATACCAAAGACTACAAGAACATGAAAACAAATAGACCACATACATATATTTGCACACATGTATACATAAATCCAGACAGTTTTCTAAAACAAATCAGATAGCAGTTCGAATAAAAACTATAAGCAAAAATAAAAGAATATCAGTAAATAAAACTTTGAACTAAAGCAAGGTTGACCAAAGTAAAATTGAACAAGTCAAAGTCAAGCTCTTATCTCAAAATATAATCCCAAATTCAAAGTGGGTGAAGTCAAAGCAGAAAAGAATGGAATCAAATCCATAGAAAACTTAAGCCGTGGTAATCAAGCAAAGGACATCAGAAAAATATTCGAAATTGAACCAGTCGGGATTAATCATATGTATTCAATCAAAATCGAACGACAGAGAAAAATTATCAGATGAATTCAAAAGATTTATTCGAATGATAATTTGGGGAAATAAACCCTATGAATGCCATTAACATCATCGGCATACGAAATCGTCGAGTTCAAGCATATCGACAAGAATAACAAAGGAATTTACATATCAGATTTATTCAAATCAAACTCGACGAATTGAAGCAGCCAAGTGTGGTAAAAGGCATGACGATCGGTCAACAAAGCAACGCGAGAATATCAATTCTATCGATCAACCCTCAATCTGCCACCTTACTTTTTTAGTTGCCCTAATTTTTAGAAAGAAAGAGGAACAACGAAGCAGCTATTTTCATAGAGCATATGAGCCGAAGAAATAATACAAAAAAGAAAAGGGGAATTACTTTATCACTATGTTATTTTCTTTTGGGCTGGCATATAATTGTTTTTTGGCTTTTAACTTTAAATTAGTGTTTCTAGTTCTTAGTTTTTTTATTTTGTAGTTCTCTTTTAAACTTTTGTAAAATTCTAGTCGTGTGACTAGGGGATGAACTACGGTGGTGTAGTTCGAGAATTTGAATTCGCAATGTGGTGGCTGATTGGTGACAGGGTTTTGAGCGTAGAGTTAGGTTAGTCGATAGTGTGTGTCGCGAGTTCACGTGCATAAGAGTCTAACTCTTAATTTCTAGTAGAAACCTTAGGGGAAGCATGTAGGCAGGGTTTTGCCAAAGCTGAGTAAATCTATGTTGTTCTATTTCTGTTTTATTATTCTGTTATTATCTGTACTGCAATTATTTTATATATTTCCGCATTGATTTTTATAATTATTAGTATTACCCTATTCACCCCTCCTTTAGAGTGAAATCGATCCTATAAATCGCATGCGAATGCTTTACTCCACCAGTATTTTACGGAAATGATAAAGCAACAACTAGTTGAAGTAATTGAACCGAGACTAGTAGTTAGATAAGGATACTTTCCCAAGATTAACTAAAGCTATAAGAATTACGGAGGAAAAGTTATCATAGAAGAGGAACCTACTTTGGAGGTGCTAAATTGGTTGAAGGTGTGTGAGCATATCTTTGGAGACATGGGTTATGATGTTGCTCAAACTAGGAAATTGGATTCTTATTAGCTTCAAGATGACAAATTGGACTAGTGGGACGCATAACTACTAAGATCCCATAGAAGGAGATTACTAAGGATCTATTTAAGGAGCATTTTAAGGCTTGGTTTATTCTTGAATTGTTAGTGGAGTGCATTATTTCGGGACTTACTAGATCTAAAGCAAGGGGAAATGACATGATAAGAATTTTAGTAGAGTGCATTGTGTTGGGAGTATCAGGTAAGTATCGATCAAGTACTGATAAGGATTTTTTAATAACATGATAATATTGGTAAAATGTCAGACATGTCTATTGCAAGTTAAAAACCATACTGCACTGTATTATAATGTTAGTGATGCAAAGCATTTAAATATTTGAATCTATATTTCTAAATTAATACTAGAGACTGATTTTATGTAGTTTATGGTTTATGATCTATCAACTAGTATATTCTATTAAATACAAGTGATAAAATAGGTTAATAAAAGCTAAGAGATTCATTTAATGTGCATCTTTATTATGTCCTTTATTTTTATACTATATTCTTTATTTCTTCCATTATGCAATCATCTTTATTATTTTTGAAATTTGTTCATATTCATAGTTTCTTTATTTTCATTTAATTATAGAACAAGTAATATTGACTTGATATTGATTACTTCTTCTAACCAATTCTTTATCGGTGTCTCAATATATAATTTTATCATTCTTCCAATTTTAGTTCTTGGTGCATGATAATAACTAAAGTAAAAAAAGAAATTTTCATAAGCTAACTTACTAGTTAGAAATAATGAACAAAGAATAAAACTAAAAATTTAATTAGTATACGATATCGTTTATTGTGGTAAAGGGTTCACATAAAATAAAACATACAAACTAATAGAATAATTAGAGTTTTCTTTGTTAGAAGTTTTATAAATAAGACTTAAAAATGGTTAAAACTAATTCATTTGGATTTATAATATGACATACATATTATTATTTACCATATACTTAAAAAACATTAAAAATGGGAAGATGTTTATTAGTAATTTTATTTTCTCCAACACTTGTACTAATATACGATATTTGTTAAAAATATTGGGTATTCTACACTAAATATCAAAGCGGTCTATCAGCATATTTCGATATCGATGACATATAAGCGATATTTTCCAATTTTAACTACTTGGGTGGTAGGAAGCATATCAAGGCTCCGTTGAAGAAGAATGAGAAATCCGTTGAAGGCTTTAGGATAGGACTGAACCATAAGTGATGGGACACTCGCTATCTTCTTTCGAGATGGTACTGGAAATAGGGAGGAGGCATAACTCTTCGTATTAAGAAGATAGAAAAGCTAATGTTAGTCCTAGGATAGAGTGGAAGAAAGGGTTCAACCTAACCAAAAGAGGGCTAAGAACTAGTCGAAAGGAGAAAAGGCCTTAAGAGGAGGTGCTCATAAATCAAATATGGCAGATGTTGTTTTCTTAATTGTGGGCAAAAAGGTCACTGTTCAATTAAATGTACATAGCTAGAGAATAAGGAGAAGGTCAAGTGCTTAAATTGTGATAAACTTAGCATACTAAGAGAGATTGCCTAGTGTTAAGATAGGCGAAAGTGTATGCTTTGGAAGGACTGTCTGCTAGACCAATATTTAAAGAAAGGGAAAGGTGTAGCGCTTAGAGGTATGATTTTCTCCAGTATTTCAGCTAAAGTTCTGTTTGACACTAGGGCTATGCACTCTTTAATTTTGAAAGATTAGGTTAACACGTTAAGTTTAATACTACCAGTTTAGTTACGTCTCTACATTTGGTTAATTTGATCGGTAGGTATGACACTTACTGATTAAGGTGCACTAATGTATAATTTGTTTTGTTTTGACATTTTTTTGTTTGCAACCCATCTGTGTATGACTTTGTAAGTTATGTGATAATTTTAGGTAAGGATTCGATAGTATGAAATAATGCTAGAATTTATATTGTCGATAGAGTTATGGCCTCACAACACCTAAGGGTAGGTGAAAGTATTACGGTAGCGTTAGATAGGTTGAAGGAGAAGTTTGGAGTTTCCTTGTCTACATTAGAGACTAAAGTGGATGAAATAGATTATGTGAGAGTAGTTCGAGAATATGCTAATGTTTTCAAACAAGTAATGGGATTGCCGCTTAGAAGGGCGATTGAACTTTGAATATACTTAACAATAGGAGAAAACCTATTAGTAGACCAACATATAATATTGCGATTTAGGAGCTATTAATAAAAGAAAATAGTGGAACTCAAGCATGAAATTTTCATTAGTTTAAGTAGTTCACCGTTAGGAACATCCATGGTATTTTTGAGAAAGTAGGATTGATCATTTCAGATATGTGTCTATTTTATAAGGTTGAATGAACTAACATTGATGAATCATTATCCATAATCAAGGATAGACAACTTATTTGACTAGATGAGTGGAGCTAGAGTATTTTTGCAATTGGATTTTCCAATAGGATTCCTAAACTGAGAGTAGCTGAAGCTAATGTTCCTTTGACTATGCTTAGAACTAGAATTAAACTCATATTAGTCCTAAATCATGTCTTTTGGGCTAACAAAACCGTTGCAATCTTTGTTGATCCTATGAAATCTTTTGCGATCAGTTAGATAGATTTGTTTTGGTCTTCATCACAATATTTTTTTCGTATTTTAAGAATGAGCAAGGCCATGAAGTCCATCTTAGATTGGCATTGCTGACTTTAGACAATACAAGTTAAAGGTTAAGTAGTCCAACCGCCACTATTGGAAATAGGAAGTTAAGTTTCATGGTTATGTTCTATTGAAGAAAGGATTAAATGTAGATCCATATAAGATAAAGCCCACTAATTATTGGAAAAGGCGGAGACTGTTCAAGAGATGAGAATTTTCTTGGTATTGGTCACCAATTTCCACAAATTCATTAAGGACTTCTCTCGTATAGCAACACCCTTAACTAAGTTGACAAGAAAGAGCGAGAGTTCGAATGGACTGATAGAATTAAAGAGTCATTTTAGGATTTGAAAAGGTTATTGAAAAATGTTACTACCTTAATCATACCTAAAGGGAATCTGGACTTGTTTGTTTATATCGATGCTTGCAGAATCGGGTTGGGACCAGTGTTGATGCAAAAGGAAAGAGTGATAGCTTATGCACCTCGGCACTTGGGGCTGCATGAAATTCTATATCTGATTCATATCTTAGAGTTGACATCTGTATCAATATATTTGAAGATTTAGAGACCTGGCCTATTGAGAGAATGATTTGAGTTGTATAAACATCACATATCTCTTAATTATTAATTCTCTCAATAGGAGCCAAGTATGAGGTAGTAGAGATTGTTAGCGAACTTGGAAACATTTGACTTTGGCATAGAGTATACGCTTGGAAAGGGGAACAGCTTTAAGTAGGAAGAGGCTAAATGGAGTATTATCCATGATTATGGAATAAAAAGGACTTAGAGGCATTAGCTTCTTATTGAGTGCATTTTAGGCTGAATTCAGGATAAAATTAAGATTTTGGTGCATTAGCAAGTTTTGAAGCTCATCCAACACCCGTGGATAGGATTTTTACAAGCAAAGAGAGGACCATTGTTAGCTGAAAGGATTACGCGATTAGAGATAGGTGCGGATGTGTAAGATCTAAGAGGATTTGAGATAGACTTAAGGATGGCCCAAAAATGAAGAAAGATTGGGTGATTTGAATGTGGGAGATCTTCGGAAGGAAGTCTTAGAGGAAAGTCATCGGTCTAAGTTTATGATTCATCCCAAAGGCATGAAGATGCATCATGAAAAGAGTCAAGTGTTGTTTTGGAAGGGACGAAGATGGATGTTGGTGAATGTGTGAGAAGCGTTTGACATGTCAATAAGTGAAATGTAATAACCCATATTTTTCAATAATTTAAGTTATGAAATAAATTAAATAATTTCAAGAGCAAAGTCGTCATTTATCATACTTTTCAATTTCAAAATGAAACCGGCATCGTTTCAATTATCTCATTTCTCTAATGTGCACTATATAATCGTTTGTCCAAATTGAATTTTGGGTGGGAGATATCGCGGTTCTTATGTTTTGAAATTTGAATTTTAATTTAGGTCGACTCAACCTAACTTGAATGAACATCTCATATTGGCTATAAATAGGAGGTCCATTTTTCATTTTGAAATTCTATTTCATTTTTGTACGGATTCCTTCTATCTCCTTCTTCCTCTCTCTCAAAGAACCCTCTTCACTATAACCAAATTTCAACCTTAACCCTTAGTAAAAAAATTACAATTTAGCTATCAAACCAAAGAGCAAGTCAATGGTTATTATGTAATACTAATTGCATTGTGAATTCATTGATTTGGAGTGAAGGCCAATTCTGTGCATCAAGCAATTTGGAGGTTTTATAACATATATGAGTGGTTTACATATAATTTTCTATATAAATTATTCAATATTGTCTAGTTCTAAGATAATTGCACATTAGGGACAGAAAGTGGGATTACATGAATGATTACTAAAATATTATGGTAACTAAAAGAGACATAATCTAAAAATAAATTAAAATTTGGATGTATAACTAATATGAAATGTTAATTTAGTAATGTTTGGCTAAATAATGAAATATTTTATTTTGTTAGTGGTATGAGACTAATAATCCTATAGGAATTTATAAATGAATATCAATTAAAGGTAATGATAATAAATTAGGGTTGTTATGGTAAGGTTAAGTATCCCAATATTATATTATTGCCAAACCCTTGGTAACCAATATTGAGCGTTATCGGTATACTAGCATTATCGGTATGGTAATGGTAAGTTTCCTAATGGTAGTAGTAAATTCAATGGTAAGAAGATGTCAAAACCTTTGGTATCGGTAAATTTAGCAATGATTTTATTCTTACTTTTTTACTATAAAGTTAATCCAAATAATGGACACTTGTTGAAGTTAATCGAACTTTAAGTAGATGTTTATAGTCTAATTTTTGACAATTCTTCAGATCTAGTTTATTTTTCAACATTGACTTTTGAGATGAGCCAAACTATTTTTTCGTGTCGCCATAACTAACTTGTGATGAATCGAGTAATTTCTTAATGTTAACTAACTAAAGTAAGTGTTGATACGCACACACATATAGTAGTGGACTTAATATTAATAACAATTAACCTAGTTTTCATCATTATAAAAGAAATAATATGACACATCTTGACATTTTTATCTATTGGTAATTTACCATTACCACCCATTGGTATACTAACCTATCCGCATACCAGTGACCATTTTACCATCGATAATAGTAAGGTAACTATATCCATTTTTGGCTTTCCAAATAGTAACCACTATAATAACAGCCCTATAATAAATTATGTGAACATGGGAATATAAATTCAAACGTTAATGGAAGTACATAATATATACATATGAATATAAGAAAAGAGAGGCATTGGAAGTGAATTTGAAAACATATATTTATATAATTATAGACAAAAACTATACCAAATCATATAAAACTTTATGAAGTGTTTTCAAAGGTATTTTTATAAACTTCAGAGAATGTATATGAATTTAAATGGATTATAAGTGACTTATTTTGTGATATTTGATAATATACTGAAAATAATGTTTTTGGACAAGAAACTAGTTTATATTGAAAAATACGGTAATTAATACATATAAAACTTATGTAAAAATGTTAATAAACTGATATATGTTATTTCAAGTCGTATTATATTTTTACTTCGAAATTGTAATGTTTTTTTCGATATTTTAAAGTGTATAAATGTGAAAATTATAAAAATTTGAAAATTTGTTTTAAGAAGCAATTTCCGAATAATTTTGACATAAATCTCTTAACAAAAACGAAGTAGTACATAGTAGAGAATCATAATTAAATATGAAAGAAAACGAATTAAAAAGCGGGCGAGAAATGAATAAGAAAAGATCAAGTAAAAACTAGAAAAAAATAATACTTCAAAATGTGACAAGAACTCATGTTCCGGTCAAAACACTACAATCGGTCAGCCTATGGTACTTGTGATGCACGAATTTACCTATAAATGATGTATGCATGTGTATCTTATGCGTGTGCTTTTCCAAGAAGAGATTCGTGACTTGATTGATTAGATGTTTGGACGTGTATATATATGGATGAATATATGTATGTATATGTTGATATATACATATACATACACACACACACATATGCAAAGAGAAATTCAATATTTTTATGATTGTTTGACTATTGACACTGGGATCCTCTATTGGTTATCATGGTAACATGATATCTCAATGAGTGTTGAAATGCTGAGGTGCATATGGTTGGCGATAATGAGCCCATAAGTCATGTATGGTACCGTATACATTCAGTGGTTCGGTCGTGTGTTAGTGCAATAGGGTGGACTTAGCTTTGTATATGGATTAGATCATATCATCAACCATTATAACTATACTGAATTAAGACCTTGTTTCATGAAGTTTGCCATGTTTTGTTGTACATTTGACTAACTTATTTGTCACCATTGTAGTCAAGGTATTATTTGGGAATGACTAGAGTATGTAGTAAAATAAATGTACATAATTCACTAGATTGTCGTCTGATCCTCTCAATACTCTCCCTTTATGTTCCATCACTAAGCTGAGGGAAATTAATGTGTTGTATCGAGTAATGCTTTGTAACGACCCGACTTTTTTACCCTTGAATGTCGACACTAAATACATCCATGTTATTCATATGTCGAGTACCCAAGTGGTGGAAAAATAGAAATTAGGTTAAAAGAAAAGAAAACAAAGTAGAACAAGACAGAAAGAACACAACATCAGAATCTCACAATGGAATGACAATATATAATATCAAAGAAACAACACAAAGGGTTAATTTGAGTACAAAAACGTTTAGCCTAGACAATAATAACTGTCTGTCCTCACAATGGTGATATATATGATACAGAAATGTAGCGAGTACTACGGTAGGCATTCAACCAGCTCTTCTCCATAAGCTCCAAAATGTCCAAAGCTAAATCTAGAAATGCACATGGGGCTGATTTGAGCATTATAAGAAAATAACACCCGGATATGTTCAATAAACTAGCTTGAGAAACTCAAGAAATAAGAGTGATATAATAGCACCTTTTTAAGACCATACAAATTACCATGACGGTTGTCCCCTCAAATGAAACCAATCATTCATTAAGTTAATACATAGTGATATGATAGATAATGTTTAGTGTGTAGCACGTAAATCATATCAAATAGCAGCTGTGTGAACACCACAACAATAATAGGCATACAACCAATACCGCTAAGACGGGTTCGTATAATGGATTTTCCTTGGAGATCTCCTTGGATCTAGCCGAATCTGAACTCCTTCATAAGGATCAGAGATATCCTTCCGAGCAACGTACATACTATAGGTAATACATACTGGCCCACGCCCAAAACACTCGTGGTTCTGAATGCATCGCTTCTGCATGCATGTCCATAAATAATACAAGATGGAGTCGCTTGCACCCTTGGGATTGCTAAAGTGCTATGTTCCTTTTCGCTATGCTTCGTGTCTCACATTTTAGTCATTTTCAATACCGAGGCTACGTTCGGCATCTCTCACACAAGTCTTCATAACTCGAACAGAACACAAATTCCTAATGGATTCCCTTATATCTAACAGATCACGAATCGCTACATCAATTCGAGCATCTCGAATATCCACATAGATCTCTACGTCATTCTTTTACAAATACTAAAGCTATCTTCTCCTTTAGACTAATCCTCAAGATAGACAGTACCACATAATAACATCGTTTGAAATGTTAACGCTGATCTCTCCTTTGGACTTAACCTTAGGATTGATTCTTCAAATCTATAACATTTTACTTCACAACCACTTTCAAAACATAGAACTCGTATACTAATTTTGAAGTTATATTTGATAAGTAAAATACTTACTAATCCCGATCCCTTGAAAACTAATTCGATGAATTTCCGGTTAACCCAATTTTAGTTCTTTCAAAAGTGAAAGCCAGAGATTTTTTGTACCAATGCTCCTTCCCGGGGTTTATAATTGATATGAAATCGTGAAGCCTTTTGATAACTTTTAATTCATATTTGATAAAGTTTGATAATTGACTATTCGATTATCTAGTCAAAACAATTTCTTATACGAATCACGGTTCATACGTTTAACTCATTTTTGACATTCCAACTTAACATTCCTCGTCCAAGAGTGAAGCCAAGTAAGTTAGAGCTCTATTGGTTCGTCTTTACTTGACGTCAATCTTAACTCTTACAATAAATAAGCCTTACTTCATTGGCTTTTAGTGTTAAGCATAGTTAATTACTTTTCAAGCAAGTAATTAAATAATTAACCATTTAGCCATCAAGCAATTTTTAACCCCTTTCTGAAAAAATTTGTGTATACTTTTAAAATACTTGAAAATACTTATAATAGGTTTCAAAACATTTATCCAAAATATTACTTGAAAATGAAAACTTTACATTTTTTCCTTAAAAATTAGAAAGAACATATTTTCTATATATTTTAATAAAGTATTCCTTCTTTAAAAATTCACTACTAATGGTTAAAAATTCATAAATATCTCAAACCAAATTTGAAATAATCTAATATGAGTTAGTAAACACTTGTAAAAATAATGAAACAAAATACTTAAATTTAAATATTTTCAAATCTTTAGCGTCCAAATCAAGGCTAAACGGGGTATTTTTGCACAAGTGAAGTTTTAAACACTTTTTGAGATGTTAAACTTTTAGTATCCAAGATATTAATAGCCATAAACATACACATAAAATATTATAACTATGGAGAGAAACCTCTAAGGGTCTATTTAAAAGTTCCATATCATCGAATACTAGACAATTTTGAACTATATCTATAGCGACTATCACTATTAGTGAACTTTCAAATATGAGTCCAAAATCCATCTATAACCTATGTACTTAGTTCTACGTCTAGTCATATGTCATATAGGTCAACTCAAGTCCATTAGAAGTTCATATACATAGATCACATGTGTCACTTAATTTGAAAGCAAGAATTCAAACCCTTGTTTTAATATATGTCAACAATAGTTCAACAACTTCAACAAAATCAAAATAAAAACATATATCATTACATTTTCATTCAAATAGTTGTTAACTCACCTTTAATCTAACAAAAACCATGATCCAAGCACCCATGACTAGCCTCTTCCTTACAACCACCTTTCCTTCCTCGTTCTCCTTGCTTTAATTTGTTCCCTCCATCCAAACATCTAAACACCTCACGACCATTGCATGTGGGAAGAGCATGGCTTTGCTTATTCAAGTTTTGGCATGGTGAAAGGTGTTATAATATTTTACTAAGGCCTATGGAAAAGTTTGAAGTGGTTTGAATTCGATTTGCAACTATTTAACTTTAGAACTTAAGAGAGAAAGAAGATGAAGAAGCCATGGATTTTCTTACTTTAAGATTTGTAAATTTGTGATTATAACTCTAAGGTATACCTCTACTTATATAGGCACAAGAATAGTGTTGCTATGTTTGCATTTACCACCCCACTAAGCCATGTAACTCATCTCCTATCACTTCTCCTTTACATCACTTTTGATTTATGCTAATTACCATTATACGTCTTTCATGATAATATCTCTTATCCATTAGAACATTCTAGAACCTTCCATGCTTTATGAAGAGGAGAGTATGTTAATTAGTTAATATTGTGTTCATCTGATCATTTGTCAAGTGCACATGAGTCTGAACAACTTGTATTGATTGAAAAACTGTTTATCAACAAATCAATTTTCGGTCGTATTATCAATTTTTCTTCGAAGAATATACTTTTATAAAAAAAATTCAAGAACAAGTTGATTATCATTATTAATGAATTAAATGATGTTAAACAAGATTTTAAAATTATATTATAACACTTAATTATATTCCAAAACATTTCGATATTCGAAGATGAAGTGTTCAAATTTCAGGGTCGCTACATTTTCCACCACTAAAAACATTTCGTCCTTGAAATTCAAATAAGAACGATAATCAAAGGAGATATTAAAAACAAGATACATATATGAAGTACTGACGAAACTATATACAAGCTAAAATGCAAACCAAAATGCATACTAAGCGACTGCTTCTCAAGTGGTGAGTACATTACAAAAGATATATGATACAAAAATAAGAAGAAATCCCTAGTCTATAAGCAACTCTAGATGGATATCCTTCAAAAAATCCTCCATCTTCTTTATGCCATCCTGAGCATCCTCGCTTCTTGGCACTTCTAACGTTAACAAAGGAATAAGCACACAAATACTCAATTAGTGTTCATAATTACTAGCAACCAATGCTCATGGTTCGTTTAAGTTCAATACTGTCCTATCATCCAAGGACGATAAACAATTAGTAAGCATACCTTACGCATAACGGCATTAGGTTCTTACTTAGATGATTATTCATGCTACTTCATAACGAGTCAAAAAGCCTTTCTCTAAACTCTTCATAAGCCAACAATCATAGTATACAAATGTACTAAAGCTTGTATGATGCATATGGATCCGTACGCAATATTTAATATGATCACTTGCTTGATCACATATATTTCGCTTCCAAACTAGTATAGATCACTTGACCTCTCTAGTGTGGACTTTGATTTTTGTTCCTTAATTAGAAACCTTGTTTCTCATTGCATAGCTATATACTATGATAGAATACATCGGGATCGTATCAAGTATCTGCCATCAAAAATGGAGTGAAAAATTCTTGTTTGGACCAGTGTAAACTACCTCGAAAACATGTACTCGAATACTGAATCAAGAACAGTCATGCGAATAAACGATCTACGTACAAATTACATAGTTACCTTATTGGTTTCTTAACTATTCCAATTTCTTCTTAATCACATTCATCTACACAAATAGCATGTCATTCAATACTAAATCATTTATGCATCATTTCATAAAAACCAACCTTCAAGTTTATCCATATTTTATAACTTAAGTCATACTTGTATAATACTCCATTACATCAAAAGAGCATATACAAACATCATTCTGTTTTACTTAACAAGATGTTTGACCGTTTAACATTTTTTTCAACTTAGTATCTTTTCAAATTCAAGTGTTATATAAACTCAACTTTATATTTTCAAAAACACTTAACTACAAATTCTATAACAACTTGGAAGTTCCCGACTATTCAAAATTGCCGAAAATTCCATTTCATTTTAACAAATGAAAACTATCAAACAACATATCATATAATGATGCACACACCATACTTTTCTACTGCATAGGCTACATGTGTCCATGAAATAAATCATCAAGAGAACTATTAATACTTAACACCAGTTTTTGTTTCAGATCATTTTGAAATAATATATACGTATAACTTTTGTATCACAAAATTACTTTGCCATTAAATAAAAAGCCATTTTACCAAACAACTTTGTAGCATCCTGCACTTAGGAACCCAAAAATGAACACCCATCGAAATTATTTTCAAGCAACAAAAGTGTGTTAAGTACAGCTGAACCATACTTTTGGTATTTAACCAAAATAATCCCATAGTAGTATCAAAAGTTTATATAATAATACTAAGTATCATGATCTCAATTTCTTAAATCAATCTCCCAAATATTTACTTTCAAATAATATTAATATTATTTGCACCAAAATCTTAGAAAACGTTTTCGAAGACACAGGGATTTAAGTTCTCGAATTCCTTGTTTAAATCCTTTACGTTTATAAACAACATTTTATAAACCATACTTTCTATAAAATCACTACTTTTATAAAATTCCTTTCACAAATATTTATTTCCAAATATTCTATCTTTCCTTTCTGAATAAAGAAAACATCCTTTACAAAAAAATTTACTCCTAACCAAACATTATCACCGAATGCCTTTTAGTCAAACCGTGAAAATCAATCACAAGGTATTCGTTTCACTGTACCCACAATCGCTGTCTACCCAGCCCATGACATAGAAAGGTAAAGCTACTCGCAAATCAATAACAAACAATACCTATTGTTGCAAACATGTCGAGCATGACTAAACAATCAAGGTTATAGGATATTAAACTATGAGAAGTAATAAAATAAAACTAAACATGAATAGGCAAACATAAAATAAATAGTGTGCCCTCAAGAATCTACTTCTCCTTCTCAGCTGCAGAAATAGCAAAAACCCTAGGCTGCTCCCCACTCCTAAGCAAAGGACGATCTCTAAAAGAATGGAAAAGCTGATTGCAACCATAACAACCTTTCAGTGCAACATGTGCATCAACCTTTGAAAAATCCTTAATCGGTGCTTTCACTATCTACGCTTTAGCCACCCACCCTTCTTTCCCCAATTTATAACTCTAAGCAAAATGTCCCTTCTACCTACACTTATGGCAAACTGCAATATAAATATCCCTCGATGGCTGAAACTTCCTCTTATTGTCCCCAACTGGTGTAGCAATAGATGGCTTTAGCACTAAGCTCTCAAACCTTAAAACCATGTTCACCAAACCAACAGAAGATCCCATGACGCGATTAGTCATATTTTGTTAGAATTCAGGGTGCATACCCGTAATGAACATCTCATTCTTCTTCAATGACGTATCAACCAATCCTAACCTGAACCAAGACAAAGCAATGAACTAATTCTCATACTCCACCATGGTCATGGCCTCCTACTTCAGATCCAAGAAGCTCCTAAATAACACAGTCTTTCTAGCTTCCGCAACAAACTTCATCTCAAACTCATCTTTAAATTCGAACCAAGAGAAGTCATTCTCTTGAACATCTATGGGGGTAGAACTCCACCAATCCATGGATGCATCCATCAGACGTCGTGATGCCAACCTTCGCTTCATTACATCATTTAGCTCCATATCTTTAAATATCCAATCATACAATTTAATCTAAGTCTGGCCCTCTATGATCATCTCTAAGCCACTATATCTCTTACCCCCAACCTCTCATACTCACGACAGAGTGAGTCAAAACTCATCTGAGGCCTGACCTATGCAGCCTCTTCTACGATATTCAAACTTGTGCCTCAATTAGAGCAATATTCCATGGTGCTCGATCCCCGCCATTCGTGACAATTTTACTCCTGCCACTTGTAGCATTAGCAACTTTAGCACTCATAGTTCTAGCTACCTAATCAAAGCAAAACTTCTTTAGGACATGAAAGGATATGGATATTTCAAACAGAGGGTTCGAAGAAAGAGATACACCTAAGGAATAATTTAGAAGTCTAGTTTTCAAAATAAAAATATGCTCTCATATGTACAATACACTTAACTCATTCTAGAGTGTCGTTTACCCTATATCCAATTAGCCATACCTAACCAAAGCTAAGTTGTTCGTTCAACCTTGGGCCCTAATACTAAATGTAATGATCTAAATTTTCGACCCTCGAATATCGACACTAAATACATTCATGGTATTCATGTGTCGAGCTCCCAAGTGTGGGAAAGACATAAACTTAGGGTAAAAGAAAAGGAAGTAGAACAAGAAAGAAACAACACAACATCAGAATCTCACAATGGAACGATAATATATGATATTAAAGGAGCAGTAAAAAAGATTATTTTGAGTGCAGAAATTTCACAGTTACTAAAACCTAAGTATTATCATTAGCCCGGACAACTATAACTGCATGTCCTCCCAATGTTGATATATACAATACATAAATGTAATGGAAATAAGAATACTATGATAGGCACTCATCCATCTCTTTCCAAAGGCTCCAAAATGTCCAAAGCTAAATTTAGAAACATACAAGAGGCTGACCCGAGCATTATAAGAAAATAAAACTCAAATTTGTCTGATAAACTAGCATGAAAAACTCAAGAAATAAGAGTGACATATAATAGCATCTTTTAAGACCATATGGATTAACATAAATGAAACCAACCATTTATTAAGTTAACATATAGTGATATAGTAGATAATGTTTAGTGTGTAGCACATAAATCGTATCAAATAGGTACTATGTAAATGCCCCAACAATAATAGGTATACAATCAATACTGCTAAAGCACGTTTTCATAATGATTTGCCTTAGAGATCTCCTTGGATCTAGCCAAATCTGAACTCCTATACAACAATCAAAGATATCCTTTCAAGCAATGTACATCTCTAGGGAATTTACTTTAGTAAATACATAACTAACCCATGCCCAAAACACTAGTGGTTCCGAATGCATAGCTCCTGCATGCATGTCCGTAAGTAATACTAGATGGAGTCGCCTGCAGTCTTGGGATTGCTGAAGTGTTATGTTCCCTTTGGCTATGCATCCTATTTCTTGATTTAGTCATTTTTGATGTCAAGGTTACATTCAACATCTCTCACTCACGAATAGAACCCCTAACTGGATTTAAATATCTCGAGCAGATCACGAATAGCTATGTTGATCGAGCATCTCAAGTAAATCTCGAATCTCCATTTAGATTCCCCCATAAGTCTTCCAATGAATGCTAATGTTATCTTCTTTTTTGGAAGACTCCTCAAGATAGACAGTCCTACAAGATATCATCATTTGAAATGTTAACGCCGAGCTCTCCCTTGGAATTAACCTTAGGATTAACAATTCAACTCTAAAACATTTCACTTCGCAACCACTTATAAAACATAGAACTCACACACTAGTTTTGAAGTGGTATTCGGTAAGTAAAACATGTACCGATCCCAGTCTTATCAAAACCAATTCAATGAATTTTCGATTACTTCAATTTTGGTTCTTTTAAAAGTGAACGAAAGACAGAGACGTCTCATACCAATACTCTTCCCTAGAGGTTCTCATTGATATGAAATTGCAAAGCCTTTCAATAACTTCTTAATTTATATTTGGTTAAGTTTGACAATCAACTAACCTAATATCTAGTCAAAAATAATTACTTATACAAATAATAAATCGTATGCTTAACTCGTTTTCGACATTCCAACTTAACTATTCCTCATCTAAGAGTGAAGCCAGGTAAGTTAGAACACTGATTGCATCAAAGCCTTGTCTAGACACCTCATTCTTGAATCTCACAAATAGATAAGTCGGCCTAGTCAGCTTTTGGTGTTGAGCATAGTCTTAATGATTTCCGTAAGCAAGTAAGAGATTAACATGATAACACATTTTAGATATTTTCAGACTTACTATTCCTTTGGCCAAGAGAGAAAATGATAGGTTAGAGCTCTATTGCTCTATCCCTACTTGACAACGGTCTTAAATCGCACAAATAGATAAGTCTTACATCGTCGGCTTTTAGTGTTAAGCATTATTAATTACTTTTCAAACAAGTAATCAAGTAACTAATCATTTAGACACTAAGCAATTCTTAACCCGTTTTGAAAATTGTTGTATATACTTTTAAAATGTTTGAAAATCTTATAATAGGTTTTTAAACATTCATTCAAAACATAATTTGAAAATAACAACTTTATAATTTTTCCTTAAAACTTGAAAAGAACATGTTTTCTATATATTTTAACAAAATATCCCTTCTTTAAAAATTCATAACTAATTCTTAAAAATTCGTTAATATCTCAAACCACTTCTGAAATTGTAACAACCCTGGTTTGGAGATTATCTGTCAACATTAAATTATAATGGTAATTATAATTTAATATTGTGATTTAAACTAAAATTGGAGAAATTAAATTTTTATTTTGAATAAACAATGATTTTAAAATGAGAAATTGAAATTCTGAGGTTTATTTTATTTTGTTGGGTTGATAATAAAGGAAAAATGACCATATTTTATAGAAATTGAAATAATTATATTAATTAATGCCCATTTACTTCTTTTAATAATTTTTAAATGAAGTGTAATTTTTAAAGGTGGTTTATTTAAATAAAAACCTGAAAATTGGTTTAAAAATATTTTTTGGCTATAGATTAAGTTAGGAAATGGTTTGAAATATTTTTCTAAGCGATAAAAGTATTTTTGTTCAATTTTAAAAGTAAAAAAATATAGACTTTTGCATTTTATTGCGAAAATATTTCATTTTTGTAAAATAAGAGATTTTAATAATAAAATTATTTAAAAAATTAAAATTATCTTCTTATATAGTGTAAAATACTTCATTTTATTTGTATGTAAGTTCACATATTTTGTTTGGTTTAAAAACTTGAGAGAAATGTATTTTGTTTTGTAAAATAGTGTAACTTATGCATAATTATGAGTGTACATAAACTAAAACTTAGGCCATTTTTTCTTTCTTTTAATTGTTGGGTCCAAGCCCACTTAGCCTAAATCTAAAAGAGGAAGTGAGAAAAAGTTACAATATGTACATTTTTGCCTTACCTTCTTCTTTCCAGTAAAGAAAACAGTAAACCCTTTCTTCCAAATTGCAAAATCCAAACAATTTCTTCATTAAATTCAACCAAATCAAAGATTTTTTGCAGCCTAGAGACAAATCAAAGGTGTTAAAATCCAATCCCTATAATTTCATCAAAAAATAATCTCAATTTGAGAGATGGGTTTTCTAATTTACTATTATTTCCTTCTTGCATGTACTTTATCTTTCCTCTACAGGTTCCTTAAGGCAAGAAATCGCTCCAAAGCTTCAAACTTTCTACTAATATCAGAGTTTTGCACAATTACAGCAATGTGAGTCGTAATACTCACAAATCTTAGCCGAGCCAAGCTCAAATTTGCAATAAATTGTAAAAATTTAGCTTTTGCTGATAAATTTTTGTAATGGTTTCTCTGTTTGAAATCTGTTTCATATTGCCTCTTTGAAAGCTTATATCTTTTGATTCCGGCAACAAAATACTGCCGGATTTCTTGCATTTTGTAGATTGCATGTTGAACTTCATTTTTGAAAATTTTGTTTGAAAAATATTATCATTTGAATGTTCAAATCAATGGTAGAAAATCAACCCAAAAGCATATTTTTGCCTGTAGAAATTGTGTTTTCTGGGTTGCTACAATCATGGCCTGAGTCCATGTTTGAGATAGCACAACTCTTTCATTTCTTACTGAAATTGCATGAGTATTCTTTATTTGAAAGATAAAGTATTTTATTATAAGCATATCAAATTTCAATTCATTTCGACCTATTTATCTTATTGAAATATGCTACCGAACATTGATCCGGAGCATGTTTTTGCCTAGATTTTTACAGTGAAAACACTGTCTGGGTTCAACTTTGAGATATCTTAACTTTATCATGCTTTATCCAAATTACACGATTTTTTTGTTTGAAAAATAAAGTTTTCTACTATATTCATACTAATTTTGAGCTCAATCGATGCCATTTGGTGTTCTATTTTATGCCTGGAAGTTGAACCCGGAATGGATTTTTAGGCCCGGGCACATTCTTGTTGAACTGTTACAAACATGGTCTGCGTCCATGTTTGAGACAACGTATCTTTTACATTTTCTTTCCGAATTCATTAGTTCTTTTTTTTGAAAGATAAAGTTTTCTACTTTGTGCATACCAATTTTTAGTTCAATCAAAAGTCGTTCGACCACCTGTTTTATGTCCGAAAGTATAACCAAGAGAAGATTTCAGACCTGGGTATTATTTTGCCCAAGTGTTTTTATGTTCTTTTTCCGTCCGACTTTTGACTTTTACTTTATGTTTTTGGTGATATTTTTTGAAATGATTTGAGGGCTATGATGCCTATTAACAGGCTAGCCAAGTTTTGATGAATTTGAAATTCAATTTTGAATTGAATTTGAATGACAATTTTGAGTGATTTTTTTATTTCGAGCATAGATTTTTCCAAACAATTTTGAAATAATTTTTAAAATAAATTGGCATTTAAAATAATTATTATGTAATATTTTTAAATTATTTTAAGCTACAAAATCTATTTATTCTCTATAATAAGGGAATTTTCAATTATCAACTTCAAAATTGATTTTGGAAAATGGTTTTATAAGCTTGTTTTCTCAAATAAATTAATTTATATACAAAATACATGTTTTTTCACTATTCTAGGGAATGAAAAGGAGAATTAAATAGTTTGGTAAAACATGTGGTATGGGACACATGTGTTTATCTTATCGGTTAATTCCTGACTTGTCCGTTTGATCGCTTTGACCTTGGGGTCGAGTTTACCAATGAAATAGGATAAACTTTTTACTACTTTGAGTGAAAAATTTACTAGAGATTAGTAAACTATTTAGTGTGAACGTGTGGTATGGGACGCACAATAAAGCTATTCGGGTTCCTATTTGAAAGTTCGTGACACATTTGCCATTGCGGCGTACCAGTACTGGACCTTCGTGTAATGTCCCGCCTTTTCGTACGGTTAAAATCGACACACGTTCCAAATCAAACCATATGGAAGAGAGATTGTTATGGGGTAAATAAGAAAAGTAGAGAAGAAAAAACAAAATATAATCTTGCAGTGGAACGATAAAATATAATAATCAAATATACAGTTCATGAATCTGTTTACAAAATATTTGATTTTTCTTATACAATACATATCAGAGTTACACATACCAGAGAATAATAATTTATGCAGCGGAAACAGTAAGAATGTGGTGGAGTACTATAATAAGTGATAATAATATAAATCTTCGTCTTCGTCCTCCAGAGCTAAAGTCTTCGAATCCTGAAATGCTCAGGCTGACCCGAGCGAATTGAAAAGACAAAACACTCAAGTCAGAACTAAAAGATCTTATGTAAGTTAAATCAAAGGTAAATAATATGAGTGGAACGGCGTCAGAGATGTTTACGGGATTTGACATCTCCTATCCAGTGTCTAACGTGAGTGCAGTAACTTAAGAGATACTCGAGATTCACATCTCCTTAGGATCCGCTAAACTATCTACTATGTAGTAACATACGCTATTGAATAGTGTCTAAAGTAAAGTATAATATACTAAAAATAGCATTAAGGGGTTACTCATATAGCCCTTAACACACTTTTATATTCTCATGTCTATACAGTACCGTAATCTTCCCCGTACTGGGCGTCGTCAGAGGGCACTCCATAGGTATGGTACAAAACAAAATCGTATAAGACACACTAGGGTAGGTAACACGGCACAACTAGGCAATGCCAGGGTATATATACCAGTTACGCATCCAGGCTGGTGGTAACGCATAGCCGCAGCTACTGCCCACCTCGAACAAACGCCCCCAAAATCAAAAAAATAAAGGTGGCCATCGAATCAATCCAAAGTGAGAGTATAGTATCGAAGGGATGTGTCCGATAAAGGGTGCTACCCCCTTGGCCCGAGAATCGCTCCTTTTTTAGCCACCTTATGCCAACTCACAGGAGTTGGGTCCACGTATTTATCTCAAAGGAAACGTCGCCACCGTCCTACTTCATTCTGGAATCTCCACCGCGTGTACGGTTGTTAAAGTGATTTTCGGAGTTGGCAGAGAGTATGACAACTTCCGATCCCAGTCTCTTCAACAACCAATCGTTATTATAACACCGCGGCGTTTTCAAAATAGTTTATACTTTTAAAACCAGAGTAAAATATCCATTTCAAAACCATATAAAACGATATCCTTTCTGTTTTGAAAACTCAAATCAATATGATATTATCTTTATAAAACCTAAAGTAATATAATATCATTTTATTCCAAATATATCCTTTTCAAAAATCATAGTATTTCAAAGTTATAATATTTCTAAACCAAACTCTTGACATATAGCCTTTCAAAACATAAAACTTTCAATTTCATAACTTTGAAATATAACCACACCACTTAAATGGTTTAAATATAAATTACTTTTTATAATAAAATAGTTTCTTCACCTTCACAAATCAATTCCAAATATAGATTTAAATCCCCAATTAAACCGTTCCAGTTTCCATAAATTTCAAAGCTTTAACATTCCACCATTTCAAACGAATTCTTTGATTATTTCAAATATCTCAAATTCAGTTACTATTATTTAGCTTTGAAATGTTTACTTAATAAATCAAAAATCATTTAAGTAAAACCCTTAAACTTAAAATAACTGGATATTCTTTCAATTTAATTAACTAGAGATTATTCATTTAAATCCACTTGATATTCATTTAAATCTTCTAAACCAAAATCCAGTTATTAAATCATACCTTTTAAAAAAAAAACTCAATTTATTTAAATTAAAATCAATTTTTTCAAGAATAATTCTTATATACTTTAATTCAAAACAAATTCACATTTATCTTCCAACCTTAATTTTACTTGAGTCATTATAAACTTTGTCTATAATAGAATTTAAATAGATACTTACCGTTTTATATAAAAGAGATCAAACTTTATTATTAAACTCATTTTTATTAATCAATTTTATACATAGCTTAAATTCAAGCATTTTAATAATATTTATATAATATCAAAAATCAATATTCATTTAGCTATATTATATGAAATAATCAAACTTTATTAGTGGGCTTATTCTATATTTCAAAGCCTATTTATATATAGCTAAAATCAATAATAAATTTGACGTTTATATAACATCTAAAATCAATATTTATAACCGTGTATTCCTTTCCAAAATCATAGAAATTCATTTCAAAATATTTTTATATATATATACCGCGGTGGCTGTATATAATTTTCGATCCTATGGTCAAGTGCTACAGATATTTATCATTTCAATCCATAATTTAAAATAAAAATTTATGGTTATATATCATTTCAAACCGCAATCCTGAATGAAATAAAATGCATAACAACTTGCAGTTTAAAATAATATATAATACAACATCCATTCATCCATCATAAAATCATACAACCATCGCAATCATCATACAAAATAGTCAATCAATATCAATATATAATTGATAATATAAAACAGGTAATTAACTGGCAGTTATATTCAATAATAAATTAAATAATGATTTAATTTAGATAAATGCAATAACTGAGATGATGATTAAAAATATACGAAAAAGTCATAATTGAATGCATATCACAAAAAAATT
Organism: Allium cepa; assembly: GCA_030765085.1. Lineage (NCBI taxonomy): Eukaryota > Viridiplantae > Streptophyta > Magnoliopsida > Asparagales > Amaryllidaceae > Allium > Allium cepa. The sequence continues at coordinate 949,276,172 of CM060941.1, read as the reverse complement.
TAATTTAACAAACATAAGAAATTATAGTAGTTGTGAGTGGGTTAAAACACTCACCTTTTGAATTTAAATTCAATTTAAACCTAAAAATTTGACAGTCTTAGAATTCGTCCAAACCAGCGTCATAATGTTCGAAATTTCAATACGATCCTAACAAAAAAACCCGCGCGCGAATTGTAGTTCGTACGCAAAAGTTATTCGAGTTAAATGAGTTGAAAACAAAACTAAAAATAAAACAAAACAAAAGAAAAAAAAATCATTTACCACGCGGCCACGTGCGCGTCTTCTCCCACGCGAAGTAAACCGCACCCGAAAGTTCGAAACCCTATGAATGTCGTTGACCACCCATCTTTGACTTCGTCTCTACGCCGCCACCGGCCCCAAGACGCCCAGCGACCACCACCTCCATACTCGCGACTCAACCCTCCACCAAACCCCCCAGGTGCGGTCACCTAACTCCCACCAGCCGCTGCTATATTCCCAACCCTAATTGAATTTAATCGCAGGATCTAACCATTGAAACCCAAAACCAATAGCTCCGATGAGCAGCACTCGGTCCCCTCTACGCCATGGTACCAACGATTTGCCGACCCATCAAAGTTCATCAAGGGTCAATGATCGGCCGAAAATAAATGAGCCAATTCCGGCTACACAGAAACTCAGATCCAAAAATGAATCACAGATCTCGATTACGCTCTTCGAGAGCTTCGACATATATTTTTTTCAAATTTTTCTGATGAGTTTGAATTTTTGAAGTTGATTTTTGAATTGGAATTTGAATTGAATAAATTAGGGTTTACAGCCATTGAGGAAGAGGAGCACAGAAGTTTCTGTACATACAGAAATGAGGAATAGAGGCTGCTAGGGTTTATAACAGGGTTTATATAGGTAGGTCAGAAATTAGAATGGATGGATAAAGTTGGATATACGCGCTAACGCCAAAGTGGTCAAAAAAGCCCGTTTCGACTCCGGAACGAAATTGGGATAATTCATATATCAAAATAGATATTTTAAAGTATTTTAAACGCGATGGAATAAGTTTCAAGTCCAAATTCCATCATATGAAGAAGTTATGCTAAAATCAATATTTTCAAATTGGTTTCAATTGATTTCAATTTCATTGATTTTAAGGCGTTTCAAGTTCGTAAGATTAAATAACAAGTCCGATCGCTACGAAACTTGAAACCCTACAATAATTCACCGATATGGATCCGATAAAACTGGTTTCGTTCAAATCCGAGTAAGTGGCTAAAATGGCTATTTTCACACTAATTAAACAAATTTAAAATTAATTAATTAAATCCAAATTTTAAATTTCACTTCTAAAATTGACAATTTTATCACATTTATATTAATCAACCATTTATAATGATTTAAACAAATTAAAACGTCAATTTAAAGTTGATTAATCTATCAATTTCAGTATTTACCTCAAATCCACTCAATTCAAAAATTATAAATTAAATTTCCAAAATTCCTATTAAATTTTCTTTTGATTCTATTATTCAATTTATTATTATCAAACGGAAGAGGTTAACATTTGATTAAAAATCCATTACATTAATATTCTCATATTTTATCTAAATTTCTGTTAACATAATAAATATATATTTAATTTCATTTAATCGCAATTAATCCTATTAAATTCCAATATATTGAATGTTTAAATTTCAATAAATTAATAAATCTTGGTTTTACTCCTTAAACCAACCAATCGTCATATTATAAATGGAATTGACATAAATTTCAAATATTACTTTAATTAACGTTAATGTAATAATTTATTTACATTTATTGCAATTGATTACCAGTTATAATTTAATATACTAAATAAATGGTTAACTTACAATACTTCTTACCATTAACGTTTAATTTCACTTAAAAGCTATTATTAACAAGCCAAATGTTGCAATTTGATTTAGACCTACTTCAATTCATTAAATGAATGGGTAAATGATTAAAGTTTTGCACTATTGCCACATTTTCTCACATGCATACTTGATTATCTACTAACAATTATTATAATTTCTTACAGAACGTAGATTTTTATTCAATTACCATCTATTAAAATTTAAATTCATTAATTAATTCAATGCTTACATTTTGTTTTCATATATTAAATTTGTAGCTAAGTATATATATTTACATTATTTCCATTGAATCAAAATTCATTCAATTTATTAAAAATTACCTTAGCTTAACAAATTTAACAACCCCTAACCATTTGTATTACATTTCACATTAATGTAATAATTATTAAAATTTATTTCCAATTGACGTACTACTTAATTTTTCTTAATTGAAATCTGATTTCCAAATTTTCATTTAACATACTAAATGAATACATAACATATATAAATGGTCACCTATTTACTTTTCTTTCATTTATAAGTTTATTACTTACCAACCCAGGTTATAATTCCATATATAGCACTAATTAATTACCATTAACACTGCATTATTACGTTTATAGAAAGATTATAATATTTCCACTCACTTACCTTATATTGAATTCATAACCAAGTAGTAACATATAAAATTTCCAATAAATCTTGGGAATCCATTCAATTTGTTACCATTTACTTACATTAACACTATTTCACTTATTTTGGTCATTATTCCAAACATAGGTCGCAAGTTTTCAATTCTTTATACTATCCTATGGAACAATATACATTCCAAATACTTTATTACATTTACTGAATTTATTTTCCAAATTTACTAAAAACACCAAATTATGACTTTACAGTTATTTCAATTAATTAGGGTCGCGCTAAGTTAATTTATTTATTAGCTTACATCCAATTACAATTAATATCCTTAAGGAATTTACCTATTTGGTCTCATGCTTTCTATTACATCAATTAATATCTTATAATAAATCTACGTTTCTATTTTAAATTTACATTCACACATAAATACAATTATTCCATTATAACTTTACAAATTTAAATAAATTCATTAATTGTCATTTCATTCATCCTAATTACTATTTCATAATTTATTTACAAATTTTATTTGTTTCAATATTTAATACAAAGATTCATTTAATTAATAATTTTTTTTTCCATTCTTTCGATATTAAATTACCAAACTTTATCAGTTTAACAAAATTAAATCATTGAAAATTTACGAGTCGTTACACTCTCCCAAACTCAAAAATTTTCGTCCCCGAAAAGAAAAAAGGAGAGAAAAGAAAGAATTAAGTAATCATTATCTTATTCAAAATATTAAATTTATAAATAAAATTTTACAAAATTTAATAATTTAAATAAAATATATCAATTTATCACCATTATATACTTTTATACTTAAATGATTAAAGTTTGGAAAGCATTTAAAAAAAATTCTAAGTCTAAAATTTAGGAAAATTTTGGCAGAGTCTCCTTTGTACGGAGAGGCTCTGGAGAAAATATAATATCAAAAATAATAATATATAACATATAATTTCCAAAATAATATATATCCCAACACGAGAAAACAATATAATAACGTTAGAAAACCGTAATCCAAAAACGTACCTATTTGTCGTGCAATTATGCTTAATTATGAAATCAAAAGCAGTAGAAATTGCTTCCATAACCTGTGTTTCACTTATATAATCCTAGAAAGGTTAACAATTAAAAAAAATGAAATATTTGAAGTTGTTTCAAACAATGACAAACAAATCAATACATACATCAATCACTTGCAACAAGTCATACAGCCATCATATAAAATCAACACAAATCAATCAATCATTCATATCAAACAAAACAAATAGTGGTTCGGGTTCAAAAATTTAAATTGTACAAAATGAAAAATAAACTATCAAGTGCACCATTTACTCGACAGTCTTTGATGAAACAAAACATATAATTAATATATCCAAAAAAATTTAAAGTATCCTTACCCAAACAGCCATATCCAAAACAACAACAAATCCAAACAATAATTACGTTCATTCTTATTAATTTCATTTCATACTATTTGTTATTTGATTTCCTTTTTATTTAGATAATGATTTATCTTTTTAATTAACATTTATTTCTTATAATTTTATTTAGAAATAACTTCAGCTTATTTACTTAAGTATAAAATTTCTTACTTTCAATACCTGCCTTCTATTATACTAAATTAGTAGTATTTCAATTATACTTAAGTTTATAACAACTCTAACACCAAATTCTTATTTATTAAAGAATTTCATTGAATACTTTCATTATTTCAAATTTACTTGTATAATATTATATTACAATTTCTTATTAAACATTGTAACTTTTATTATTGGATAAGTTATATATATGCTTTTAAGCATGTAATTGAAAATCATACAAGTTTATCCCATTTCTTTTATTTAATTTAATGTCCAATAATTATATCCTTTATTTCATAGCTTACAATTTCAAATTTCGTTTAATTTCATTCATAACCTAGAATTGAATCTCTTATTTTAATTAAAGACTCCACTTATTAATCGGTTACATTCCATTTCACTACAATAATGGAAACTATTAATTAATGGAAACTTAGGAGCTAAATACCGGGTTAAATTTCAGATCGTTTAAAATAATAGATAAATGCATATACTTACAATTTATATTTCAAATTATATTTTAAAAATTTTAAAATTTATATTTGTTTATCAAAAATGGATCTGTAGTAAAACTACTACAGTTGTCTTCCCTCTTCGAAACTCGAAAATGAATGTCGATGATGCGGCCGCCATCACCGAAATTATTTTCCAGCGACAGAGACGGGAGCACAGAACTTATTTCTTTTCCAAATTTCCTTTTAAAACAATTTTTTCAAATTAAATTGAAATAGATAGATCAGAAAATACTTCTAATAATATTATTTTTATATTCCAAAATCATTGAAAGAATTTTCAAAACCACGGGACTTAAGTTCTAAATAACCGGTTTTCATTTATTTTACTTTTCAAATCTTATTTCAACTACTATTTATAAATTTCACTACCTAACAACCAATATATTACAACCAAAATATATAATATTTATAAAAAATTATTTTATATATAGAAAATATAATAGGCAAAATTATTTCATTCACCTATATTAAAAACAAATATTATGTCGGTCTGTCCTATTAAGTGTTTAGAAATCCCTATTGATGTCATAGTGTCCCATGCATCAACCAGAATTTATAAATACAAAACGGAATATATTGACACAATATTAAAAACTTTTTATAACACTAACAAATACGCTCTCTCACATATATACACTCAGCGACTCCCATAGGGTATTACTACCCTATCAGTAAAGAGTCAAACCCCACAAAGCTAAGGTTTATCCCTAAACCAAAGCTCTGATACCAGATGTAACATCCCGCCTTTTAGTACGGTTTAAATTGACACACGTGCCAATTCAAACCATACAGAAGGGCGGATTGTTTTGGGGTAAATAAGAAAAGTGGAGAAGAAAAAACAAAACAGAATCTTGCAGCGGAACGATAAAATATAATAATAATAAAAAGTTCATGAATCAGTTTACAAAATATTTGATTTTTCTTATACAATACATATCAGAGTTACACATACCAGAGAATAATAATTTATGCAGCGGAAACAGTAAGAATGTGGTGGAATACTATAATAAGTGATAATAATATAAATCTTCGTCTTCATCCTCTAGAGCTAAAGCCTTCGAATCCTGAAATGCTCAGGCTGACCCGAGTGAATTGAAAAGGCAAAACGCTCGAGTCAGAACTAAAAGATATTATGTAAGTTAAATTAATGGTAAATAATATGAGTGGAACAGCATCGGAGATGTTTATGGGATTTGACATCTCCTATCCAGTGTCTAACGTGAGTGTAGTAACTTAAGAGATGCTCAGGATTCACATCTCCTAAGGATCCGTTAAACTATCTACTATGTAGTAATATACGCTATCATAATAGTGTCTAAAGTAAAGTATAATATACTGAAAATAGCGTTAAGGTGTTACCCATATAGCCCTCAACACACTTTTATATTCGCATAGTCTATACAGTACCGTAATCTTCCCCGTACTAGGCGTCGTCAGAGGGCACTCCATAGGTACGGTACGAAACAAAATCGTATAAGGCGCGCTAGGGTAGGTGAGACGGCACAACTAGGAAATGCCAGGGTAGATATACCAATTACGCATCCGGGCTGGTGGTATAGCCGCAGCTACCGCCCACCTCGAACAAACACCCCCAAAATCAAAAAAATAAAGACGGCCACCGAATCAATCCAAAGTCAGAGTATAGTATCGAAGGGATGTGTCCGATAAAGGGTGCTACCGCCTTGGCCCGAGAATCGCTCCTATTTTAGCCACCTTATGCCAACTCACAGGAGTTGGGTCCACGTATTTATCTCAAAGGAAACGTCGCCACCGTCCTACTTCATTCTGGAATCTCCACCGCGTATACGGTTGTTAAAGTGCTTTTCGGAGTTGGCAGAGAGTATGACAACTTCCGATCCCAGTCTCTTCAACAACCAATCGTTATTATAACACCACGGCCTTTTCAAAATAGTTTATACTTTTAAAACCAGAGTAAAATATCCATTTCAAAACCATATTGAACGATATCCTTTCCGTTTTGAAAACTCAAATCAATATGATATTATCTTTATAAAACCCAAATCAATATAATATCATTTTATTGCAAATATATCCTTTTCAAAAATCATAGTATTTCAAAGTTATAATATTTCTAAACCAAACTCTTGACATATAGCCTTTCAAAACATAAAACTTTCAATTTCATAACTTTGAAATATAACCACACCACTTAAATGGTTTAAATATAAATTACTTTATATAATAAAATAGTTTCTTTACCTTCACAAATCAATTCCAAATATAGATTTAAATCCCCAATTAAACCGTTTCAATTTCCATATATTTCAAAAGCTTTAACATCCACAATTTCAAACGAATTCTTTGATTATTTCAATAACTGAGACGATGATTAAAAATATAAGAAAAAGTCATAATTAGATGCATAATCACAACAAATTTTAATTTAACAAACATAAGAAATTTTAGAAGTTGTGAGTAGGTTAAAACACTCACCTTTTGAATTAAAATTGAATTTAAATTCAATTAAACCCAAAAAATTGACAGTCTCAGAATTCGTCCAAGCCCATGCCAAAATGTTCAGAATTTCAATACGATCCTAAGAAAGAAACCCGCGCGTGAATTGGAGTTCATACGTATAAGTTATTCGAGTTAAACGAGTTGAAAACAAAATTAAAAATAAAAGGAAAAAAAGAAAAAAAAACATTTACAATGCGGCCGCGTGCACGTCTTCTCCCATGCGAAGTAAATAGCACTCGAAAGTTCGAAACCCTATGAATGTCGTTGACCACCCATCTTTGACTTCGTCTCTATGCCGCTACCGGCCCCTAGACGCCCAGCGACCACCACCTCCATACTCGTGACTCGGCCCTCCACCAAACCCCCCAGGTCCGGTCACCTAACTCCCACCGGCCGCCGCTATATTCCCTACCCTAAGTGAATTTAATCGCACGATCTAACCGTTGAAACCCAAAACTAATAGCTTCGATGAGCAGCACTCGGTCCCCTCTACGCCATGGTACCAACGATTTGCCGATCCAACAAATTTCATCAACGACCAACGAACTGTCGAAAATAAACAAGCCAATTCCGGCTACACAGAAACTCAGATCCAAACACGAATTGCAGATTTGGATTATGCTCTTTGAGAGCTTCGACATATATTTTTTTCAAATTTTTCTAATGAGTTTGAATTTTTGAAGTGGATTTTTGAATTGGAATTTGAATTGGATAAATTAGGTTTACAGCCATTGAGTAAGAGGAGCACAGAAGTTTCTGTACGTATAGAAATGAGGAATAGAGGCTGCTAATGTTTATAACGGGGTTTGTAAAGGTAGGTCAGAAATTAGAACGGATGGATAAGGTTGGATATACGCGCTAACGCCAAAGTTGCCCAAAATGTCCGTTTCGACTCCGGAACGAAATTGGATCAACTCACATATCAAAATAGATATTTTAAAATATTTTAAATGCAATGGAACAAGTTTCAAGTCCAAATTCCATCGTATAAAGAAGTTATGCTAAAATCAATATTTTCAAATTGATTTCAATTGATTTCAATTTCATTGATTTCATGATTAATCGACAAGTCCGATTGCAATGAAACTTGAAACCCTACAATAATTCATCGATACGGATCCGATGAAACTAGTTTCGTCGAAATCCGAGTCAGTGGCCAAAATGGCTATTTTTACACTAATTAAACAGATTTAAAATTAATTAATTAAATCCAAGTTTTAATTTCACTTCTAAAATTGACAATTTTATCACATTTATATTACTCAATCATTTACAATGATTTTAACAAATTAAAAAGTCAATTTAAAGTTGATTAATTTATCAATATCAGTACTTACCTCAAATCCACTTAATTTAGAAATTATAAATTAAATTTCCAAAGTTCCTATTAAATTTGCTTTTCATTCTATTATTCAACTTATTATTATCAAACGGACGAGGTTAACATTGGATTAAAAATCCATTACATTAATATTCTCATATTTCATCTAAATTTATTAACATAATAATTATATATTTAATTTCATTTAATCGCAATTAATCCTATAAAATTCCAATATATTGAATGTTTAAATCTCAATAAATTAATAAATCTTGGTTTCATTCCTTAAACCAAACAATCGTCATATTATAAATGGAATTGACATAAATTTCAAATATTACTTTAATTAACGTTAACGTAATAACTTATTTATATTTATTGCAATTGATTACCAGTTATAATTTAATATATTAAATAAATGGTTAACTTACAATACTTGTTACCATTAACATTTAATTTCACTAAAAACTATTATTAACAAAACAAATGTCGCAATTTGATTTAGACCTACTTCAATGCATTAAATGAATGGGTAAATGATTAAAGTTTTGCACTATTGCCACATTTTCTCACATGCATACTTGATTATCTACTAAAAATTATTATAATTTCTTACAGAACATTGATTTTTATTCAATGGCCATCTATTAAAATTTAAATTCATTAATTTAATTCAATCCTTGCATTTTGTTTTCATATATTAAATTTGTAGCTAAGTATATATATTTACATTATTTCCATTGAATTGAAATTCACTCAATTTATTAAAAATTATCTTAGTTTACCAAATTTAACAAACCCTAGCCATTTGTATTACATTTCACATTAATGTAATAATTATTAAAATTTATTTCCAATTGACGTACTACTTAATTTTTCTTAAATTGAAATCTGATTTCCAAATTTTCATTTAACATACTAAATGAATACATAACATATATAAATGGTCACCTATTTACTTTTCTTTCATTTATAAGTTTATTACTTACCAACCCAGGTTATAATTCCATATATAACACTAATTAATTACCATTAACACTGCATTATTACGTTTATAGAAAGATTATAATATTTCCACTTACTTACCTTATATTGAATTCATAACCAAGTTGTAACATATAAAATTTCCAATAAATCGTGGGAATCCATTCAATTTGTTACCAATTTACTTACATTAACACTATTTCACTTATTTTGGTCATTACTCCAAACATAGGTCGTAAGTTTTCAATTCTTTATATTATCCTATGGAACAATATACATTCCAAATACTTTACTACATTTACTGAAATTTATTTTCCAAATTTACTAAATACACCAAATTATGACCTTACAGTTATTTCAATTAATTAGTGCTGCACTAAATTTATTTATTTATTAGCTTACATCCAATTACAATTAATATCCTTGATGAATTTACCAATTTGGTCTCATGCTCTCCATTACATCAATTAATACCTTATAATAAATCTACGTTTCTATTTTAAATTTACATTCACACATAAATACAATAATTCCATTATAACTTTAAAATTTTAAATAAATTCATTAATTGTCATTTCATTCATCCTAATTACTGTTTCATTATTTATTTACAAATTTATTTGTTTCAATATTTAATACCAAGATTCATTTAATTAATAAAAAAAATTCCATTCTTTCAATATTAAATTTCCAAACTTTATCAATTTAACAAAATTAAATCATTGAAAATTTACGGGTCGTTACACTTTGGGTCGTTACCATTGCGGCATTATGGTCTTCGAGACGTTTTCCATTGCGTCATATTTTCCATTGCGGCGTATTTGTCATAGTGATATTTTTCCTTCAAGTGAGGTACCTATTTGAGATAACATTATATGGCAAGGCATCGGCCACATGCACGTGCAAACACTTTTGAGATGGTTCTTTTACTATTTTCTCTTGTGTATCGTCCCTTTTTGGAATTGATCCTTTGAACCATTCAATGTCTTTATGGAGATTACCTTTTGGGAATCCGAGCTCTTGGATGTTCTATTTTGAAGATTTGAATTGCCTAGACTTACGTTATATGAGATTTTCCTTTTCGCGTTTCCTTGAGATTTTATTCTCTTCTTTGGAGATATATTTGTCTTATGGGGTATTTGAGATAGGATCTCTTTATGCATGTTTTGGGATTGCTAAGATGGCGGGTTTAGGTTTCCAGAAACCATATTTGATATTTTATGAATATCGATGATATGAGGCTTGCTACTTTTAGTGTTTTATGGGTTATTTTATCTCTTTTGAGATTATATGTTTGTGTAGTGATACCATATTATCACTCGATGTAATCATACACTTTAGACTATTCCTTCCCATTCAGGAATATTATCACATTATCCTTATGCTCATATTATCATTTATCCTTGTAAACTAATTTGTTTAGCAAGACCGACTCGTGTGTTTTAGACTCGGGTCAGAACGAGGTGTTTTAGGTTAGGTACATTTGGACTTAGCCTATTCCGCTTTCGCATGGACGCTATTCTCCTAGATCTTGTTGTTATAGCTTTTTGTGCAATCCATTTTGGTTTGCTACTCTGATATGTTTATTATTTTTGCTTTTGTATATATTGTGGTCGCCTTATCAAATATGTGATGTATCATTTTGTATACTCTATGATGTATTTGTATATGTGTGTATATATGGGATTATCTGTTGTTCTGTGATGTGATTTGCATTTGAGTTGTTATATTTTGTTCTGATAGATCCTATAACCACCTGTGGATTTGTATTAAGTATTTATTGGATATGTCTATCCACAAAAAAATATGGCATTGTCGACGTATTCAATAGATATTTAGGACAAGGCTATAGATGGTCGCTCCTATCCAGCCCTATTCTCTGCATTAGCAGACAGTATTACCCAGAAACGCTCTTTGTTAATGTGGGTCTCGGGGTGTGGTGCTACAGCTTGGTATCGGAGCTGAGTTTAGAACAAAATATCATAAACACAGAACATAAACACATATTATGGTACATCAATGTGTAATACAAATGTTACGAATCGTTGAATCATCGTGCCTTTGTTCTTTTTTTGTCCTTTGAGGTAGATAGAATTTTAGGAATATGTCTAGGAATGCATTTTAATTATGTAGTATTCCATATTTGAATTAATGATATCCACCATATGAATAATCTTTATCTTATCTTAACTTTCAGCTGATGGCTGGAAGAGGTAGAGGACGACGCTCGAATGCTGGGCAATCCAGCATCTCGCATTCGGACGGTGTTTATATGTCTTCCGATCAGTTTATGGAGTTATTTAGGAGCACTCAACCTCCAGCTCCTACTCGAGCTTCTCCTTCATGCAAATATGTCTTTGCACGCCGATGTAGTGATTTCTCTCATCTTAGAGGAAAGCCGTTCAAAGGCTCCGAGTCCGTTCTTGAGGTCTAAGCTTGGATTCGTACGTGCGAGCGCATCTTCTCTCACATGAATCTTTCTGACCACGACATAGTTCTTGTTGCATCTAGCATATTGCAAGAGCTTGCCCTTAATTGGTACGAGCTTCTCATAGTCGAGCTCAATGAGTCTACTCTTTCTTGGACTCGGTTTCGGGAATGATTCGAGCTCGAATTCGTTCCTGAATCTGAGAAAGCTTTATTGGCCCGTCGCTTCCTTGAGTTGAAGCAAGCGAAGCCCTCCGTCTCTGAGTATGTTTCATTATTCGAGGCCTTATCTATGTATGGTCTTGAATTCATTAGCACCTCTTATAAGAAGAATCTGAAGTTTGTATTTGGTTTTAAGAAGTATTTGAAGAAGTCTTTGATGCTCCAGATCAAGCATTCTTTCGAGGAGTTGGTTGAATCGGCACTTCATCTCAAAGCCGTTGAGAAGGAGTGTGAGAGTGGTCATGAGGTTGAGGTTCGTAAGAACCCTAATAAGAAGAAGTTCCCATTTCATAAGCTAAAGTTTTTCCCTTCCACGAAGAAGAAGCCCGTTGGATCTAGTCCTAATTCCAAGCCTAGTGGAGTACCTCCTACTCGGAAAGGGTGTTTCAATCGTAGTTCTCCTGACCATATGATTCGAATTGTCTTAAGCCTCTCTTCTGCCGCTATTACAAGAAGGAAGGGTATCATATTTCCACTTGTCCCATTGCTCTGAATAATTCTAAATTTGGCAAGCTGAATGTAGTGGATGTTTCTGGAGGTTCTTCTCAACGGTAGGTACTTCTCCTTCTTTCTCGAAGGTTCATTGTTGTTTCGTGATCGTTCTATTCGAATCCTCTTTGATACGGGTGCGTTGCATTCATTTGTATCAAAGAAGCTCGTCGATGATTTGTCTTTGGATGTTTCTTGTATGGTTACTTCACTGAGGATTGCGAATCCTATTTAGGGATCCACAGCCCTTAGCACGCTTTGTAAAGATGTTGAGATTTATTTATGTGACTTTTCTTTTCATGCGAATCTGCACATTATTTCTTGTTTGGGATTTGATATGATTTTTGGTATGGACTGGCTAGTGCGATACAATGCCAGGATTATTTGTTCTAAGAGAACTTTATATCTTTGACATCCAGATTCGTCTAATCAACTATCACTTGTTCTTTGGAATGTGGATAATTTTGAAGTGGCTTTATATTCTCTAGACTCACGAGATGATGATATATCTCGTATTCCTATTGTTTGTGACTTCTCTGATGTATTTGAGCTTGTTTTGGGTTTGCCACCCAAACGGGTGATTGATTTCCACATTGATCTCATTTTAAGGGCGCAGCCAGTTGGTCGTCCTCGCACGAGGATGTCTACAAAGGAAAATGAGGAACTCAAGAAGCAGCTTTTAGAGCTTGAGTCCAAGCAGTTGATTCGGTCCAGTTTTTCACTTTAGGGTGCCGTGGTCGTCTTCATGAAGAAGTGCGGTGGAACTCTTAGGCTTTACATCGACTATCGCAAGCTTAATGAATTAACCATCAAGAATAGGTATCCATTACCTAGGATCAATGATATTTTTGATCAATTGAGTGGCGCTAAGGTCTTCTCTCAACTCGACCTTGCCACTTGTTTCCATCGGCTCCGAGTCGCAAAGATAGCATACCTCTTACAGCTTTCCGCACTCGATATGGATCTTATGAGTGGCTCGTTATGTCGTTCGGTTTGATGAATGCACCAGCTTTCTTTGTTGATCTTATGAATCTAGTATTCGGGCAATATCTCGATAAGTTCATCCTTGTGTTCATAGACAACGTCCTTGTTTATTCAAAGTCTGAAGCCGAGCATACTAATCACTAGATAATTTTCTTGAGTGCTCTTCATCTATGAACTTAAACCAAATTCTCCAAGTGCCGTTTCTGGTGGAATAAGGTTAGTTCTTAGGCCATGTTTCTTCTAAAGGCATTTCGGTCGATCCTTCGAAGATCGAATCCATCCAGAATTGGAAGGGGCCTAAGAAGGTTCATGAGATTCATAGCTTCCATGGATTGGTAGGTTACTACCGCCAATTCATTAAGGATTTCTCTCATATTGTGCTTCCTCTCACCAGCCTTGCTCGAAAAGGCATTCGATTTATTTGGTTCGACAAATGTGTAGTTTCTTTTTCGCCGTTGAAGGAGCTTTTACTAATGCTCCTATTCTAGTGGTTCCCGAAGGGAATCAAGATCTTGTTGTCTACATGGATGCTAGTAGATATGGCCTCGTTGATGTGCTTATGCAAAAGGATCGGGCAGTTTCTTATGCCTCTAGGTAACTACAATCGAATGAATTACTCTATGCCACTCGTGACCTCGAGTTAGCTGCCATTGTCTTCGCCTTGAAGATTTAGCGACACTATATATTAGGCGAGCACTTCATTCTCTATACTGACCACAAGTTCTTGAAGTATTTGTTCACTCAGAAGGAGCTTAATATGAGGCAACAGAATTGGCTCGAGTTCCTTGCCTCCTATGACTTTGATATCCAGTATACCCCTAGTAAGGGTAATTGTGTTGCTAATACGCTTAGTCGCAAGCATTCGGCTGCTGTTTCTATGATGCTAGCTGAGTGGGATGTTCTAGAGACCTTATCCCTTTGTGATATTCGTGATCGAGCTCCATCTTCTGATTCGATTATTCTATTATTCGGTTTGGAAGCTCGACCCAGCTTATTGGATCATATTGCCGATGCTCAGTGGCGTGATCCTGCTCTTGTGCACCTTATCCAAATTTGTGAGTTCAAGTCCCGTAACGAGGAGTTAAAGGATTTCAACATTGATTCTCATGGGTGTCTTTGCAAGAAGAACCGTCTTGTTGTGCCTTTTGATTTTGCACTTTGGCGTGACATTCTCGATGACTGTCATCATTCTAAGTATATCATTCATCGTGGCGACTGAAAGATGTATGCTAATATGCATCGCCTATATTATTGGGAAGGCATGAAGCGTGATGTGGTGATTTATTTGAGTAATTGCATGGCTTGTCAACATATCAAAGCCGAACATCAGTGCCCTTCTGGTCTCCTTCATCCTCTAGAGATTCCATTGTGGAAATGGGATTAGATTTCTATGGATTTTATAGACGGCCTACCTCGTTCGAGATCGGGGCATTCTAGCATTTGGGTTATTGTTGATCACCTTACTAAATCAGCTCATTTCATTCTTATTAAGTCTAATAGGAGTGCTTCTCATTTGGCCAAGTTATATATCAATAAAATCGTGATACTTCACAGTGTTCCTAGTTCTATCGTTTATGACCATGACCCAGTATTCATGAGTAATTTCTGGCAGAGTATTCGGCAAGCTTTAGGAACAAAGCTTAATTTCAACATAGCATATCATCCACAGTCTGATGGATAGACTGAACGGGTAAATTGTATTCATGAGGATCTTCTCCATGCTTGCATTCTAGATTTCGGTGGTAGTTGGGAGGACCACCTACCTCTTGTGGAATTCTCCTACAATAATACTTTTCGGTCTAGTATCGCTGTGGCTCCTTTCGAAGCCCCATACAGAAGGCCACGTCGATCACCTTCTTGTTGGTTGGAATCTGGTGAGAAGCTTATTCTTGGCCCAGATTCTATTCGTGATTCTTTTGAGAAAATTGATCTTATTCTTCAGAGTATGAAAGAGGCATAGAGCCGCCAGAAATCCTACACGGACAACCGTAGAAAGCCTCTCGAGTTCTCTATTGGTGATCTCGTCTTTATTCGTGTTTCTCCTTTGAAGGGGGTTATGCATTTAGTAAGACTGGGAAATTGGCTCCTCGCTTTATAGTACCATTTCCTATTACTGAACGTATTGGTTCTGTGGCTTATAGAGTTTCACTTCCAACTCATCTATCTGACATTCATGACGTATTTCACATCTCTTAGCTTCGGAAGTATCTTCGAGTGTCAGATTTTGTTATCACTCCCCAATTTGTAAGAGCTTGAGATCTCACATTACCTATCTATTGTGCAGCAACCTATTCTCTTACTTGCTTCGGAGGCAAGACCCTTCAAAACAAGGACATGCCACACGTTAAAGTTCAATGCTCCACTAATCCCAATGACTGCATTGGGAAAACAAAAGAGTTTACCGAGGGATCATATCCCGGTTTTCTATCTTTGCATAGCAATGGTGAGAATATCTCTTTATCTCAAGCTTGTCTTTTTCCTTTTGATTGATGAAATTAAATAGGTCGAATGTAAACTCTTCTTTAGAAATTGCGAGGATGCAATTTTGTTAAGGGGGGAGTCTGTAATAACCCTAGTTTGGAGATTATCTGTCAATATTAAATTATAATGGTAACTATAATTTAATATTGCCATTTAAATTAGAATTGGAGAAATTAAATTGTTTATTTGGAATAAACACCGAATTTTGGAATTCAAAATGATAAAATGAAATTCAAAGGTTTATTTAATTTTTTTGGGTTGATAATAAATGAAAAATGACCTTATTGTAGAGAAAATGCAATAATTATATTAATTATTGCCCATTTACTTCTTTTAATAATTTTCAAAAGAAGTGTAATTTTAAAGGTGGTTATTTAAATAAAAAGGTGAAAATTGGTTAAAAAATATATTTAGGCTATAGATTAAGCTTGGAAAGGGTTTGAAATATATTTCTAAGTGAGAAAGGTATCTTTGTTAAATTTTAAATAGTAAAATATATAGACTTTTGCATTTTATTGCGAAAATAGTGCATTTTTGTAAAATAATAATTTAGTAATAAAAATGTTTTAAAAATTTAAATTATCTTTTTATATAGTGTAAAATACTTTATTTTATTTGTATGTAAGTTCATATATTTTGTTTGGTTTAAAAACTTGAGAGAAATGTATTTTTTAAAATAGTGCAACTTGTGCATAATTATGAATGTACATAAATTAAAATTTAGGCCATTTGTTTTTTTCTTTTAAATGTTGGGTCCAAGCACACTTAGCCTTGATATGAAAGAGGAGGTGAGAAAAAGTTATAGTATGTACTTTTTACCTCACCTTCTTCTTCTTTCCAGTAAACAAGAAAACTGTAAACCCCTTCTTCCAAATTGCAAAATCCAAACAATTTCTTCATTAAATTCAACCAAATCAAAGTTTTTTTACAATATAGAGACAAATCAAATGTAATAAAATCTAATCCCTATAATTTCATCAAAAAAATATCAATTTGAGAGATGGATTTTCTAATTTACTGTAATTTCCTTTTTGCATGTACTTCATCTTTCCTCTATAGATTCTTATATGCAAGAAATCGCTCCAAAGCTTCAAATTTTCTTCCAATATTAGAGTTTTTACATAACTACAGCAAGGTGAATTGTAATAATCAAAAATCCTAGCTGAGCTTAGCTCAAATTTGCAAGAAATTGCAAAAATTTAGCTTTTATTGATAAATTTTTGTAATGGTTTTTCTATTTGAAATCTGTTTCAAATTGCCTCTTTAAAAGCCTATATCTTTTGAATCCGGCAACGAAATGCTGTCGGATTTCTTGCATTTTGTAGCTTGCATGTTAAACTTCATTTCTGCAAATTTTGGTTGAAAAATATTGCCATTTATATGTTCAAATTAGTGGTAAAATCAACTCAAAAGTTGATTTTTACCTGTAGAAATTGTGTTTTCTTAGTTGCTGCAAACATGTCCTGAGTCCATGTCCCGAGTCCATGTTTGAGATAGCATAGCTCTTTCATTTCTTACTTAAATTGCGTGATTCTTTTTTGTTTGAAAGATAAAGTTTTTTTAACGACCCACAATTTTCGATCCCGAAATTTCCAGATAGTTAGGAAAAAGAAGAAAGAGATAGAAGAGAAAGAAGAAATAGAAACACCAACATCTCACATTCGCAGCGGATCAAAATATAATATCAAATAATATCATTTATACAAAGAAAGCTGTACTATCAGATTTACGCTTTAATACATTAGAGTTACACAAATACATAAACACTAGACCGATACAATCATGTCCCAGATAACTACAATATATCCTAGCGGATACACTCCATACGTTTCTGCCATCTCCAGCTCGCCTCCTGAGCTCCAGAGCGCCCTTACCTGAAAATCTGTAATACTCGGTTTGACCCATGCATTACATCAAAGTAACACCCAGGTCAGGCTAGAAACCAACGTGAGAAAACCCATCTAACATGGAATATAACATCATAAAACTTACATAAAACCCAGGTAATTCGTATAAATTCACAAATTCACTACTTTTTATAGACACCACTTGTTTCACACAACAATTTCTAAGTACCAAAACTTAGATTAAATGGCCCAGTCATTTAAATTATTCCATTTCAGTCTATTGATGTCACATATCAATCAAGTAAAGAATCATTGCAGGATTACAAATTGAAGTGGGTTCGGTATTTACTGATACCCGACCCCGGTCTCTTCGAATTCAATACCATCTTAAACTAAACTATTCAAGTGAAAACACAATTCAACTTTAAATACAAGATGTTATTTTTTTTACATAGCAATTCATCATTGATAGATAATCACATTATCAGCGTCCACTCAAGCATATCATATCATAAAACATTTTATATCAGAGATATCAATCAATTCAAGGCATTTCATTATCATTCAATCATTCATAAACAAGATTGATCACTTTAAAAATTAATTAAATTAATCTCTAATTAAATTAAATACTAATCTTTAATCACTTGGATTACCTTTACTTATCATTAATTAATTACAAACCAATTAATTAATCATCCTTTAGTTAACCATCTTAATTTATCACCTTTGCCTAATTATCCTTTAATTACAATAAGTAATTAATTATTAATTAATTATACTAATTAATTGGCCTTCACCTCCACATTAAATAATCCTTTAATTACTCTTATAAAGTAATTAACAATGAATTATTACATTTATCCCCAATTAATTTCTCAGTTTAATTATTCTATAATTAATTACATTGATTAATTACCCCTTAATTAATCACACTTCATTAATTAAATAAATCTCGATAAGTTTCCTTAATCTATCCATCCTTCAATTAATTACCCTAAGTAATTAATCCTTAATTACTTAATTAATCTCTAATCACCAATTCATTGATTTCTAATTACCAATTAATTATTTTCGATTGATTTATTGGTAATTCTAAACTATTGATTAATTTATCCTCAATTAATTAAGTTATTAATCAATCAATTAAATAAAAAAATCTTAATTACCAAACCTTAATTAATTAATCACGACAAATAAGTCAATCCCCTAAATTGATTACACAAATTAATCATCTTCCAATACATTAAATAAATAATTCTTTATTTAATCACATCATTTAATTCACCTAAAAATCATTTAGAAATTTAATCCTATTATACAATCATCTCTAAACAAACAAATTAAACCTTTTTCTAAAAAAAAATTGTTTTAAATTCGCTAATGCTTTATTTCGACCTGACTTATATTCTCTTTTGAAAACTTATTTACTTTAACAAACTATAAGCTTGATTTACTGTTTTAATCAACCAAGCATAAAACCTTCGGTACAGGCCTGAACAAAACACAGAGAAACCCGAGACAAAACTGGTTTCTCCTCTTCTCCCTTTTTATTCATGCTTTCCCATGAAACTCGAGACCGACTCGAAGAAAATACTCAACGCACCCGAGGCTCAAACATCCAACCCCGAGCTCCTGACACAATGGATACGTGCACATACACAGATCATCGGCGTTGCTCCAACCATCAAACTCACCCTCGGCAAGTCGACAATGATCTCGCCTACTCTTTCGACCATCCAAAATGACGTTTCTGCTTGCGAAACTAAAAACGACCCAACGATCAAGCTTGATTCTCAAAACCCATCGGAAAACACTCACCAGCGAATGCCTCGGGCCCCCGGCACCCACGCCGATCAACACAGTGAATCGCCATGACTCCCTGCTTCAATTTCCACCACACGTGATTTTCTCTAGGTCTCCAAATACCTCGCAATTTCCTTTATTACAAAGTCGAACAAACAGGCGTGCTAAACCCTAGTTCACTGACATCCAATCACCACAGCATTCAAGAATTTTCTCGAGTATTTTTCCCACCATCGGCAACCTTCCAGCCACCTTCGTCTACGACCTCGCCTCCATCCACCATGCCGATCATCGACAATCACCAAAAATGCCCAAAATGATCATCTCGAAAATTTTCATAAATTAACAATCTAAAAATCATGTAATGCATATTAAAAATCATGATTTCCTATCACAAATTCATTCATGCAATTTAAAATAGAAATTGAATTGGTTGATTTTTAACATTTATATATTTTTACTGTTATTCTCATTTTAAAAATTATTTGTTGAATTTAGAACCTTGAAACTATTTTTATAACCATCATCATACTTTAGCAAATAACTTTTATTTAAATGTTAAAGTCTAATATTGATCGGATTGAGAGATTTGAATTTTTTGGAAGCAAACCATAACTGTGAATCAGCAGATAACGGGCTTTCAATGTATATACATACACAGATCTGCTCACACAACATATATACATACATACACACACACACACACATATATATATATCAATTTATAAAAGTTCAAGTTGAAGAACTTAAATTCAAACCAATATCATCACATGCATTAGAGTTAAATCCAGATTAAAACTGTTTTTGAAAAGGTTTACTCACCTCTTGTAAAAATAGAGAACATGCTCCTTGGTTTTGACCTGATTTCCAGTCTTGATGATGACTTGAAAAATGCTCACTTGAATTTGCTTGAAT
Source organism: Allium cepa (assembly GCA_030765085.1). Taxonomy (NCBI): domain Eukaryota; kingdom Viridiplantae; phylum Streptophyta; class Magnoliopsida; order Asparagales; family Amaryllidaceae; genus Allium; species Allium cepa. The sequence continues at coordinate 949,255,631 of CM060941.1, read as the reverse complement.
CCTTAATGTAGCTACTTAGTTGAAGTGAGTTGTTTTAATCTGCTTGTTATTTGAAAATTTAGAATTGCTTGATTATTTGGCTTGACATTCTAGGTTGGAGATAAAATATTTACCAGCTTTTAGTTTGATTTCTTGTTTGATTTTAGGTTAGGAAAAATGGAAGCATGGTTAAATTTTAGTTTAAAATGGTTTTACAGGCTTTGTTTTCAAGTTTCTTGCTTTTAAAAATAAGAAGATAGGAAAAAGAATTGAAGAAAAGGGAAAGATGAATGTATAGACTACATTAGGATTTGTTAAAAAAATATATAAAAGAAAATAAAATAATAGGTGACACTTGCTTAAAAACCTACCACTTGTCATTAACATTAATTAATCACCCTACATTTGTTATTGTATGCAAAAATCTCCTTACACTTGTGAAATGCATGTAAATAATATCTTTATATTATTTAAATTACTTTGTAATAGGTTTATGTTTTCGCTCGGTAAAGAAAAATATATATTTCCTATTAGTTAAATACACTATTTTTTATTTATATAAATAATTCTTTTAAAGAAAATAACATAAAACAATTATATATAAAAGAAATAAAATCATATGTAATATATTTTTAAATCCAAAATATCTTAAGATATTTATTCCTTTGAATTTCCAATTCAAATTCAATTTCAATTTATAATCAAATTTAAAATCAACACAAAAACACAAATTCAATTTGAAGACAATAATTCTATTTAAAATCTGTTTATATCTATATATAAACAATCATTATTATTTGTTTTGAAATAGATAACAATTTTACTGATTTGAAATAATATATAGAAGAGATTATCACATTTGAATTTGCTTGATTTTTTCTAGGATATCACATATTTCAAATTCATTTACATATCCATATATCTTTTACTATCAAAGTTCTTATCTGTTTCAATCTATATACCAGATAATTATCCATCTATCAGATGTTCAAAAGTCTGGGTTATCATAGTTTTGTACTATAAGCATACCAAATTTCAAGTGATTTCGACCTAATATGCCATCGAACTTTGACCCGGAGCCTGGTTTTGCCTCGTTTTTTACAGTGAAAACACTACCTGGGTTCAACTTCGAGATATCGTAACTTTATCATGATTTGTCCAAATTGCATGATTCTTCTTTTTAAAGATGAAGTTTTCTACTATATGCATATCAATTTTGAGCTCAATCCGATGTCGTCTGGTGCTACGTTTTATGCCTGGAAGTTGAACCCAGAATGGATTTACAGGCCTGGGCACATTCTTGTTGAACTGCTACAAGCACGGTCTGAGTCCATGTTTTAGACAGCGTAACTTTTACATTTTCTGTCAGAATTCATTAACTCTTTTTTCGTTTGAAAGATGATGTTTTCCACTTTGTGCACACACATTTTTAGTTCAATCAATGGCCGTTCGGCCACCTGTTTTATGTTCGGAAGTTGAATCAAGAGAAGATTTCAGACCTGGGTATTATTTTGCCAAGTGTTTTTATGTTCTTTTTCCATCCGAATTTTGACTCTTACTTCATGTTTTTGGGATATTTTTAAAAAAATTTGAGGGCTATGATGCCTATTAATAGGCCAACAAAGTTTTGATGAATTTGAAACTCAAATTTGAATTAAATTTGAAAGACAGTTTTGAGTGATTTCTTTGATTTCGACCACAGAATTTTCTAACCAATTTTGAAATAATTTTTAAAATAAATTTACATTTAAAATAATTATTATGTAATATTTTTAAATTATTTTAAGCTACAAAATTATTTATTCTCTATAATAAGGAAACTTTCAAACATCATCTTCAAAATTAATTTTGAAAAATGGTTTTAAAAGCTTATTTTCTCAAATAAATTATTTTATATATAAAATACACATTTTTGCACTATTCGAGCAAATGAGAAGGAGAATTAAAAAGTTTGGTAAAACACGTGGTATGTGACACATGCATTTATCTTAACGGTTAATTTCTGAATGCGAAAGAAGATTCGATTCCTCTGACTTGTCTGTTTGATCGTTTTGACCTTCGGATCGAGTTTACCAATGAGATGAGGGAAACTTTTTACTGCTTTAAGTGTGAAATTTACTAGTGGTTAGTAAACTGTTTAGCGTGAACGTGTGGTATGGGACCATGTTAACACTATTCGGGTTCCTATTCGAGAGTTTGTGACAAATTTGTCATTGCGGCATGCCGGTACTGGACCTTCGGGTCATTGCCATTGCGGCGTATTTATCTTCGAGACATTTGCCATTGCAGGGTATTTTCCATTGCGGCGTATTTGTCATCATGACGTTTTGGCATCGGGCGAGGTACCTATTTGAGATAATAGTACTTGGCAAGGCTTTGGCCACATGCACGTGCAAACACTTTTTAGATGGTTCTTTGCCTATTTTCTCTAGTGTATCGCCCGTTTACGGAATTGGTCCTTTGAACCATTCGATATATCTTTGTGGCGATTACCTTTTGGGAATTTGAACTCTTGGAAGTTCTATTTTTGAGATTTGAATTGCCTATGTTGGCGTTATATGAGATTTTCCTTCTGGCGTTTACTTGAGATTTTATTCTCCCCTTTGGAGATATGTTTTCCTTTTGGCATGTTTGAGATGGGATCTCTTTATGCATGTTTTGGGTTTGCCAAGATGGCGGGTTTAGGTTTTTCCTAAACCATATTTGATGTTTTGTGAATGCCGATGATATGAGGCTCGTTACTTTTAGCGTTTTATGGGTTATTTTATCTCTTTTGAGATTATATGTTTGTGTAGTGATGCCATATTACCACTCGATGTAATCATACACTTTAGATTGTTCCTTCCCATTTGAGAATATTATCACATTATCCTTATGCTCATATTATCGCTTATCCTTGTAAACTGATTTGTTAGCTAAACTGACCCATGTATTTTTTACTCGGGTCAGACCGAGGTGTTTAAGGTTGGGTACATTTGGACTCAGCTTATTTCGCTTCCACATGGACTCTATTCTGCTAGCTTCTTTTGTTATAGCTTTTTGTGTAGTCCGTTTTGGTTTTCTACCCTAATATGTATATTCTTTTGATTTGTGTTTGTATTACGGTCGTCATACCATAATGTGATGTACCATTTTATGTACTTTATGATGTATTTGTATATGTGTGTATATATGGGATTATCTACTGTTCCACGATGTGATTTGCATTTGTGTTGCGGTATTTTGTTCTGATAGATCCCATAGCCACCTATGGCTTTATATGAAGTATCTATTGGATATGTTGATCCACAAAAAAAATGGCATTGTCAACGTATTCAATAGATATTTAAGACAAGGCTATAGATATCGCTCCTAACCAGCCCTATTCTCTTCATTAGCAGACAGTATTACCCAGTAATACTCTTTGTTAATGTGGGTCTCGGGGTAGGGCGTCACAGAAATACTCTAATATGGGTCAGTAAACACTTATAAAAAGAATGAAATAAAATACTTTGATTTAAATATCTTTTCAAACCACTTAAAGTCCGAAGTCAAGGCTTAACGAGGCAGTTTTGCACAAGTGAAGTTTTGGCTACATTTCTAGATATTACTTAAATTTTTAGTATCCAAGATTTTAGTAGCCATAAACATGCATATAAAAATTTATAATTATAGCAAGAAACCCTTGAAGATCTCTTTATAAAGTTCCATACTAATCATTAAATGCTAGACAATTCCAAACTGCATCTATAGCAACTATTGTTGTAAGTGCACTTTCAAATCAAAGTCCATCTATAACCTATGTTTTTTATTCAAGGTCTAGTCATATTTCATACATGTCCATTCAAGTTCGTTTCAAGTTTGTTCAAGTCCATTTACATGGATCACGTGTGCCACTTACTATCAAAGAAAGAATTCAAACTTATGTTTTAACATATATCAACAACAATTCAACAACTTAAACAAAATCAAAATACAATCATATATGTTTTATATTTTCATTCAAAGTGAGGTGTTAACTAACCTTTAATCGAAAAACAACCAAGATCCAAGCATCCAAGCCTAACCTCTTCCTTGCAACCACCTTTCCTTTTTCTTTCTCCTTGCTTTCACTTGTTTCCTCCCCCTAAACACCCAAACAACTCACGGCTATTGCATGTGGGAAGAGAATGGATTTTCTTCTTTAAGTTTTGCCATGATGGAAGGTGTTCTAAAATGTAGTAAGGCTTGTGGCAAAGTTTGAAGTGATTTGGAGTTGATTTGCAATTATTTCATTTTAGAACGTAAGAGAGAAAGAAGATAAAGAAGCCATGAATTTTCTACTTTAAGCTTTATGAATTTGTGGTTATAACTCTAAGTTATGCTTCTCCTTCTATAGCCACAAGAATGGTGTTACCTAAGCTTGCATTCTCCCCACCTCTCACTGCCATGCCATGGAAGACTTACCTCCCATCACTTCTCGTTTGTGGTAATTACCATTATACCCCTCTCATGATAATATCACTTATCCATTATAACATTCTAGAATCATCCAAGCTTTATGAAGAGGAAAGTATGTTAATTAGTTGTTAATGTATTCATTTGATCATTTGTCAAGTGTAAAAGAGTTTGAACATCTGAAAAGTATCTACAAGGGCGAAATTTAGATATTTGCACCTTGTCGAAGTAAGAAACCATATCATGTATGTTTGGAATAGATTCCATTTTGAGAGATTTGAAAAGGCACTATCTCGTTGAAAGGTTCCATACATATTCCCTTTCTTAACATATTTCTTTAGATAAAGACTCCATTTTTTTGTCTTTCCAGGTAGTAAATATTTCTCAAAACAAGGAAAGTGAATCAATCCCATGTTTGAGTTGAAACTAAGATACTGATGCAAGGTCTTCTCTTCTGAATTAGATAGATTCATATCTAAAAGAGGCCAACAATAAGTTTTTTTTTCAAAATTGACTATTCATTCCTCTATTAGAAATGTTGCAGAAATGTCTGTGATTGAGTACATAGTTCTACAAATGACCAAAATTTATATTGATTTAAAAGTTGTTTATCGGCAAACCTATTTTCTATCACATTATCAATTTTTCTTCGAAGAATATATTTTTGTAGAAAATTAAAAAAAAAAGTTCCTTGTCATTATTAATTAAACAAATGATGTTAAAATGGTTATAAAATCATATTTATAACACTTAATTATATTTTAAAATGTTTGATATTTGAAGACGATGTGTTTGAATTTCATGATTGCTACATTCTTGAAGATGTGGATAACAAAGATGTTACTTATGTATATACTCTTTTATATTAGTAATCATCTAACATTAACATGATTATGTGTAATTGTGTTTAGATTGGGATCGGATTTGACTTATGTATACATTAATCTATCAGTTTGAAATAAAGTGATAGTTGGTTATGTTATATGTTATTACTTTCTACTATGAGTTCGAAAAGAGAAACATAGAATATATTTATTTTTGGAATCTTATTATCAATTATCAACAACATGCTTTTTTCGTTTAAAAAGTATGATTGGGATAAAATAGAAGGTCGAAAATAATGAGTTGTTACATCTCATATCGGAGCAAAAAAAATGCCATAAATTAAGTATTAGGCATATATTTTGAGAGCTTACATGTATTTTCCTATTAGATATATGTATATATAAGTGAGTTATGCACTCCAATAATTGTTCCATGTTCATTCAATATCTATTATGGTGTTGCTAATGAATCACATTTTTCTTTTTTAACTAGTTGAATATGAGTAACTCAAATAGAATAGAGAACTAGCTACCAATCCAGGTAGGGTTAAGACTAGAGCTGATTCTAGCACCACAATTGATGATGTAGACATCCTTAGAGTGAATATACCTTTATGGTTCTTAAGGTACATGTAAGTAACTGATTACATCCCTAATGAAACTCCTTCTATTCTAATGTCACTACCAATGTAGAGGTAGTTCATGTCCAACCAACACCAGTAACGGATTCCCTGAAGCTCTATAGGGTTTTCTCAAGTTGGGTCGGAAAACCTTATGTGGGTACCAAACCATATTTGGTGACAAAGGCATGGTTAAGTTCATGTGAGAAGATTTCAGCTTCTTGGGTCTTAGTGATATCACTAGAAGGCAGTTTGCCGCATTGCATCTTCAGGGAGCAGCTGCAAATTGGAAGAAAGTAATCGCTTTGGAAGTAGATGAAGATACTTTCTCATGGGTAGATTTCAAAAGAAGGTTTGAGGTTAGGTTGTTCTCTAGGGAAAAGGGGAATACTTTTGGAGAAGTTTATTCATTTAAAGCAAGTAGATTATACAACGAGTGACTATGTTTGTCAGTTTAATGAATTGGAAAGGTTTGGATTCAAGCCGATCGACGCCTTAGTACTAAAGTTCGCTAAGGGTCTTAGTTCTCCACCGAAAGAGCTAGCATTTTATGGAATACCCTTGGGACAACTTTTGAAGGAACGATGGAAGTATAATAGTTGAACTTGATTGATGGAAGATTAGATATTGTAGTTGAGGATAAGAAACCAAAGAAAAGAGATAATCGAGATCAAAATAAGAGCAAAGGTGGACCCCAAGAAAGACAGAGGATGAAGCTGGCTGTAATTTGTAAAAGGTGTCAAAAGAAATGTCACATGATGAAGTAATGCAGGGTAGATATGTGTATGGTTAAATGTTAAAGATGTCAATAATTAGGATACTTCAGCTATAACCATTGCAACTTAGCAAAAGAAGAGAGGACAAGTAGTGAAGACACATGCATTGGAAGCAGTTCCGACAATTAAGATTGTACCATCTACTAATGAGAAGTGGAAATAAATTATTATGGTAGGTGTTTTATCTCTATTTGGATTTCCTATCAGAAATCTTTTGGATATCAGTGCATTTCTTTCATTCATTAATCATGCATTAGTGGATAAGTTAATCCTTATAACCTAAATTATCATTAATTCTATCTCGATGTCGAATCCTGTCGGGGAATCGACCATTCTATCCTAGGTTTGTCAAAATCTTAAGTTCATTATATATGATGTCACATTCCTTTGTGATGCATAGGTACTTAGCCTTTTGGATATGGACTGATTTTGAGAATGGACTGGATGACGTATTGGTAGGGTAATGTTGGATTGTGATAGAAGGTTATACGATTGAGTAATGGTAGAGGTAAGGACCTTATTATATGCGGTAGGCCTGATGGTTCCACGATGACTATTTAACTATATTCCCTTGGTATGTCACAGAATGATCTTTGTTTAATTCCCATAGTGCATGATTTTTCAAATATCATTGTTGAAGTTCCTGGTCTTCCACTTCAAAGAGAGATTTAGTTTAGAATCAATATTGTTAAAGATGCAAGCCTCGTTGTATTACCACTTAGGCATGTAGCTTCAAGAGAAAGGAAGGAATTGGATAAACAAGTCTTATATTTATAGGAGAAAGATTTTATAAGAAGAAGTATTCCAAAGTAAGGAGTGTTGGTCATCTTTGCTGTTAAATTCGACGGTTTTCTCAGGCTTTACATCGATTATAAAAAGATGAACAAACTAATGAGAAAGAATTGATATTCTTCATCTTGCATTGACAACCTCTTCAGTCAACTAGTTAGGGAAAAAGTTTTATCTCGGGTTGATTTGGCAATAAGATTTCATCAATTAAGGGTAGCTTGTAGAGCATAGTATAACGAAGATTGCATTTAGAACTATTGATGGGTTGTTTGAATGCAGTCATGTCAATTGGTTGATAAATGCTCCTATTCTTTTTATGGTTTTAATTAGTAGAGTTTTTCTAAAGTGGTTGAATAAATTTGTTGTACTATTTGTGGATGATTTTGGTATTTTCTAGAAGTGAATAAGAGTGCGGACATAATTTGGAGGAAGTATAAAAAGTTACAAGAAGTAACCATTTAAGAGTGAAATTCTCAAAATGCCACTTCTGGGAAAAAGAAGTCAAGTTCCTTGGACATGTTGTATCTAGCGAAGGATTAGCTATTGGTCCAGGAAAGAGGAAGCAGCAAGAGATTGAAAAACACTAAAGAATGCTTCGGAGGTTTGTAATTTCTTGGGATTGGTTGGTTTCTACATGAAATTTATCAAGGACTTTGCTAAGATCTCAACACCTTTGACTAGGCTTAGTAAAAAGTACCTGGTGTTTGACTGGAATCCAGATTGTAAATGCACACTTGTCCTAACCCTCTCCGATTATACCAAACCATTTACCTTCTACACTAATGCTTGCAAAATAGATTTGGTGCTTTTTTGATGCAAGAAGGAAGGTGGTAACATATGCTAGCTGACAGCTCAAAGTATTTGAGAACAACTACCCAACATAAGACCTTGAGTTAGCTGCCATCATGTTTGCACTAAAATCCCAGAGGCACTATTTAATAGGAGAAAGATTTGAGCTATTTAATAATTATAAGTCTCTTAAGTATTTATTGTCATGGAAGGATCTGAATTTGGGGCAAAAAAATGAATGGAGTTTCTTTCGCCGTATGATTTTAGGATTACCTATACTACAGGAATGGGGAGCATGGTCGTGGATGCATTAAGTAGGAAGCATTCCTTAATGAACTGTTTGTTGTTAGAATGAAAGAGTTTAGAGTTTATTTTTTATTTTGAATTCCAACCTTCGTCAAAGTATATACCAGTTTATTAGCTGCAATGGAAGTTAGGCCTGCATTAGTGGATATAATTGGACCGAGTTAAAGACAAGATGCAGCGTTGGTTGAAATTTTGGATAAATGGGAAGGGGTGGACAATCAATCCATTTGGATCGTTACTCCAAAGATCAAAATTGATACCTAAGGCACATTGGTAGGTTGTGTAACTCAAGTCAAAGAGTTGATAAAAGAAGTCTTAAGATAGTTTCACCATTTAGGATGGCCATTCATCTAGGTGGAGACAAAATGTATCAGGATACAAAGAGAAATTTCTATCAGCTAAATCAAGAAGCCTGTAGTAGAATTCATGGCAAGTGTTTAAAATGCCAAAGGGTAAAAAGAAACATAAGAAGTCGAGTAGGCTATTATTCCTATTAGAGGTTCTACAGTGAAAATAAGAGGCATATCTATGAACTTTATCGATGGATTTCCTCGATGTAGAAGAGGTAATTAGAGTATTTGGGTAGTCATGGACCAACTAACGAAGAGTGCACATTTCACCCCAGTGAAGAGCACAAGGACAATGGCGACATTGGTGACATTTTATATAAAGTAGATAGTTTGGCTATATGGAGATCTGGTTAGAATAATAAGTGATCGAGACCCACTCTTTATTAGTGAATTTGGAGAAGTTTATAGGATGCTTCGAGGATGGAACTAAACTTAAATACAACATATTACTCATAGACAGATGGATGGACAATAAGAGTGTCTAGAGTTTGAGGATCTATCCATGGCTTTTATACTTGATTTCGAAGGAGCTAGGAAGGACCATCTACCATTGGTTGAATTTATATATAATAGTAGTAACCAAGCCAGTATTGGAATGGTGACAATGTATGAAAGGCTGCATAAATCACTCTCATGTTGGTGGGAATCAATAGATAATGTAACTCTTGTTCCCGAAATGATAAAGGATACTTCGAAAAAAGTGGACCTGATAAACAAGAGGTTTAAGGCTACATATTATTTGCAAAAGCTACACATCAATAAGTGAATAACTGAATTGGTGTTTGTAGTTGAAGTTTTGATATCGTAAAAGTTTCAATATTAAAAAGAGTTATGAGATTGAGAATTCAGGAAAATTAGCACCAAGATTTGTTGGACTTCCCGATAATGTAGCATGCTGGAGGTTTAGCTTATAGAGTAGAACTCCTTGAGAAGATGGTAGGAGTCCACAATATGTTTTATGTATCACATTTGTTAAAATGTGTGCATGATTTAGCTACTATTATTGAGCCAAATTAGTTAGAGGATGTGGAGTTAGAACCTGAGCCTACTTCATCTCGTGATCCAACCCATATTGTTGAGCATGGAGTGAAACGGGTTAGGAATAAGGTGGTAAAATTGGAGAGAGTGTAATGAGGGAACAATCATGTGGAGAGAACATGGAAGACTTTGGAGAAGATTAGGGCTACTCATCCAAATCTATTTACGGTACATCCTTAGTTCATTTTTTTCTCCTTAGGATTTAGATTTCGATGTTAGATTTTGGTTACTTAGGATTTGGTCGCTTTGTGGTTAACTTAGATTAGTACAACCGATTAGGTTGGCTGAACCCTTGATTCATAGTACAATATAGGCAATGGAAATATTTTTTAATATATGCTAGTATATTAGGATTGTGTTGTACATGCCTATATGCCATTTATATTGCATATATTAAGGATGTTGACTAGTTCAAAAGACAGACTGTCGGATTGCATTCCTACACTGGTTAAGAATTATATGTCATGATCATGCATCCCTACCTGTTCATCTATGCGTTGTATATATGTGTTGATATGGTTTTGACTAAATTGGTATGAACTGGTGGACTTAGATGTTATTGCAATTTCATGGACAAAATTCCTTTTATGGGAGGAAGAGTGCAATAACCCGTATTTTTCGATAAAGTAAACAATGAAATAAATTAAATAAATTCAACTAAAGGGCAAAATGGATCATTTTTCAAACTTTTGAATCATAAAATGAATTTGGCTCCATTTCTACTATTATTGTTCTGATGTGTTCCATATATGCATGTGCTCGGATTGAGTCTAGAACTAGGAGGCATCGTAGTTTTTGTATTTTCAAATTTGAATTTAAATTTAGGCTCACCCTAACTAATTTGAACCAACATCTCACTTTGGCTGTAAATAGGAGGGTCATTTCTCAGTTTTAAAATTTGAATCAATTCATGTACATGCTCCTTCTATCTTCTTCCTCTTGTCTTAGTGAACCCACTTCACTTAAAACCAAATTTCCATCTCAATTCTTATTAATATAAGTACATTAAATATTTGATTTTGAATATTATTGAATTAAGCATATGTAAATTAAATTTTGGCTATACAACCAAATATTTTTGTAATATTATCATAATTAAAAGAGATATAATCTTAAAGTAGCATATAATGATGCATAATTGATAGGAAATAGTAAGTTAGTAATATTCGGTCGAATAATGAAATATTTGATTTTTGTATTAGTGGTATGAGACTAATAATCATATGGAAATGCATAAGTGAATATGAATTGAAGACAAGGATAATAAATCATGCGAACTAGAGAATATAAATTCGAGATTTAATGGATATATACATATACATATACATATACATACATGCATGCACATAAGTACATACATACATACGTACACACACACAAATATATATATGTATGTGTGTATACATACATATATATATATATATATGTATATATATTGTGTTTGTGTATATATATTAAACCATATAAAAAAATTATGAAATGTTTTTAATGGTATGTTTATAAATTTTAGATAATGTATATGAATTAAAATGGATTTTAAATGATTTATTTTGTGATGTTTGATAATATACTGAAAAACAATGTTATTGGAAAAGAAACTACTTTATATTGAAAATATGACATAAAATACATATAAAAATTATGTATTCATAAATTTCATATGTTATTTCAGGTCATGTTGTAATCTTATATCAAAATTATAATGGTTTTTAGGTGTATTTTAGAGTGTGTGCATGTGAAAACTATATTTTTAGAAATATGATTATGAACACCGACTTTTGAAATAATTTCTAAATGATTTTTGACACAAATCCCTTGCTGAAATTGAACTAGATAGATAGTAGAGAATTATACTTAATTTAAGAAAAAATGCATCAAAAATTGGGTAAGAAACGAGTAAGAAAGAATCAAATAAAAACTCAAAAAAAATAAGACTTTGGAAATCAAAGGGAAATTTTGCTCCTATCAATGAGCGTACCATTGGTTGACCGATGGTAGAACCACAGGTCTACTGGTGCTACCTGTAGATGCACGAGTTGACCTATGAATAATGTGTGCATTTGTATTTTATGCATGTGTTTATACCGATCGCTTCAAGTTTTTCTCTTAGGTTATGAGCGACATTCAAGTGATGTTTTGGATGAAATTTATGACTTGATTGGTTGGATATTTGAACGTACATACATGGATGAATATATTTATATGTAGATATGTAAAGATATATGCATATGGATAGTCAGTTTTATTTGTGATTCTTTGGCTATTGATATTGGAATCCTCTATTGTTTATCATGGTAACACGATTGCTCATAGAGTGTTGGAATGCTGAGGCGCACATCGTTGGCTGTAATGAGCCCGTAAGTCATGTATGGAACTACATTCATTTGGGTTTCAGCGATGTATTAATGTAATAGGGTGGGCTTGGCTTTGTATGTTGGTTAAACCATTTCATCGACCATTGTAACTGTATTGGATTAAGACCTTAGTTCATGAAGTATACAATTTTTATTTTGTTGTTTGACTAATTATTAGATGCAAATGAATCATGACTAAGGTATGATTGTTACCATATTTGTCTTGGAATTATTTGGAAATTACTAAAGTATTTAGTAAAATAGATGTACATCACTCACTAGACTGTAGTATGATCCAATCTGTATTATCCCTTTTAGTTTCATCAATGGGTTGATGGAAACTGAAGTGTTGTATCGAGTGACGTTTAAATGTGCAGATGACGAAGGCCTTAGTTATATATATATATAATTGTATATAAGTAATCATTTAACAATATGTACACCTCATTTCTTTTTTTATTTTAGGGTTTACATGTTATAAGTTGTGTTGAATTAAAAGGTTAAAAATGGTGGGCTATTACTTAAAGCTAAGCATCAGAAGCCATGCGAATTAATTCAACTTTTGGAAATACCGACTTAGAAATGAGATTTGGTACCTATGAATTTTGTAGAAGGGTTGCCAAGGTTAAGGACGTGGAATGATGGTATATGGGCGATATTCGATAGACTGACCAAGATTGCCCATTTTATTCCACTAAAATCATTGAGGATGGTAGCTAGCTTAAAGAAGCTATATGAGAAGAATGTTATGAGACTCCATAGGATTCTAAGCAACGTTGTTAGTGATAAAATCCCATTATTTACCAGTGATTTTTGGAGAAGTTTTCAAAGTACTTTAGGCACAAAATTGAAATTGAGTGCAACCTACCACCAACATAATAATGGTCAAACAGAAAGGGGAAACCAAGTTCTAGAGGATTTGCGAAAGGCATGTGTTCTTTATTTTAGAGAATCTTTGGAAGCTCGCTTGCATGTAGTATCGTTTGCACACAATATTAGTTACCAATTGAGTATCGAAATGACATCGTTTAAGATTCTTTATGGAAGACCATGTAAGTCGTCGATGATTGGACATAGGAGATAGACTTATGTTAGGACCCTATTTGATAAGAGATGCCGCTGGGAAGAAAGAGTTGATCCATGCTATAGTTTATAGTAGGAAATTGTGAAAGTTTCTCTGGTGTGGGTTGTCATGGGCTTTGGGACGGTTGGGAAATAGGCTCCTAGATATATAGGTCTATTTCCATTGATTGAAAGGATTGATAAACTCGCTTATTAAGTTAAGTTACCTAGTAATTAGATAGTTGCACATAATGTTTTTCGTATATCACATTTGGGGAAAGGTATGCACGATCGTACTATGGTAGTGAAACCAAGGGTAATTGAAGACTTATAAATAGAACTAGAATTGATGTAACGACCCCCTTTTCAACCTTCGAAAGTCGACACTAATATATCCATGGTATTCACATGTCGGCCATCTGAGTGTTGGAAAAACAGTTCCTTGGGGAAAAGAAAATTAAAGGAAGAACAGAATCTCACAATGCAATGATTAATCTATAATACAAAAATGATCTTTACACAAGAAAAAGTTTTATACACAAAATCAGAGTTCACATCCTATGAATCAACCTGGACAGTTATAACAGCCTATCCTAACAAATGATGAAAAATACAAAAAAAATGAAGCAGAAATAAAAGGAAATACATTGACACGACTTGGTCATCTAGCTCATCCTTTGAGCTCCAAAGCATCCAAAGCCAATCTGGAAAACATGCTCGGTCTGATCCGATAATTATAGGAAAACAAGTCCCGAATTATTCTAGTAAAACCAGCGTGAGAAACACAATCATGTGGATTACTACCATTATACCGATAATTATAGGAAAACAAGTCCCGAATTAGTCTAGTAAAACCAGCGTGAGAAACACAATCATGTGGATTACTACAATTACGAAAACCTTTGAAAATAACGGTATATTGTAAGATCACGCCACACATAAACACATACAAGCTTTACTTTACGATAACCAAACCATTTTTACCGAAAATCTAACGATATTATATTAATGTCTATAGTTTAAAATAAATATTGAATATGGCTGAAATGCTTGCATCTTACATTTCAACATAGTTGGGAACAACTAAGTCCATATGAAACTTATTGAAGAATGGATTCTATACAATAACAAGGCACCAGGGTACCACCTACCACATTATATCTCTAGAAAATGTACTGATGGCCTCGCCTGGACCCTCTACCAAACAGGACCGGCCTACCCCTTACTAGATAGTACCGAACATGTCATTATCCTGGTTGCTTTGCAACCTTTTCCCAAGAGCACTCATGCACACTCAAATCCTTAAATGTGTATATCTATAGCTAGAAGGGTGATGAAATACACTATTGGGTTCGACCCACTTAGCCCTACCGCATCTCCCATTATTTTAGTCAATCTCGGTTGATGAGGCCTGAGACTACATTTTACCTTTCACATAGCAATCCTATTAAGAATGTTAACACTGTTCTCCAAGCAGTAGTGTAGTGCCAGCATTCATCCATACAAGTTGTTCAGGATATGAACAAACTGAAGGAACTACTTCTGCTACATCCATTTTGGAATCGCCCTCGAGATCAGTAGCAAGTAGCCCTTGCACATCAAGGGCTCTGTCTTTGATCCAATCGTCTTTATGATGTCTTTAATTCGTCACTTGAGTTGGATCGAAGTGGATTTTGAATAATTCATACTTAGCCAATCCTGGTCTCTTTGAACCAACATTCGATTGTTTTCGGTAAACTCAGCTCCGGTTCTTTTGAAAATAAACATAAAAGATAAGAGCGTGGGTTACCTCTTAACCATTTAAGTGGACTGATCTTCTTATTCTTTGTCCTAGAAGAACACAATGAGTTTACATACAGTAGTATAGTCTAAGATAACTGTACTCTATAATTCCCATGTTTCCTCTAGATATATCCAGAGTTAAAAACTGGCCAAGTTTTGATAGTCGATTATATAACTATCAAATAAACACACATCAATCACAGATTCAATTTTCTATAGAAACCACTAAGCCTCATTTAATTAATCTTCCATTAATTAATCTCTTAAATTATTTACCCAAAAAAATTTATATACTTGGCTTACCAGTATAAGTATATTCACAAACTAATTGAGAAAGATTTCTTCTTTTAAATCCCTTTTAAATGGATCAAAACATATGTATTTGAAACCACATTTATCATGAAACCCAACAACTAATCTTTTGGTATTAAGAAGGGAAATGCTTCCCTGTAAGGACTCGATTCTTCGACTTCCGAAAACCGACATCAATACGTTCACTGTATCAACTGCCGAGCACTCGAATGCCAGAAAACCGAACACTTAGGGTTTTGAGAAAAAAAGAAAAAGATAGAAGAAGAGAGAAAAGATAGAACAGAACAGAAAGAAAACAACAGAAAAATATCAGAGTCTCACAATCGCAGTGGACAACATATAATGGATAAATGAATAATCTTTAAACAAAGAACTATATAAGGTATTACGTTACATCACATTACATTACATTATCAGAGCGTACAACAATCAAACAACAATAAACAGCGGAAAAGAAATACTATATACTAGTGAATACGCCATGCCATCCATCTTGCCTCCAGCAACTCCTGAATTCCAGAATATCCCGATAAACCTTAACTCTTGACTGCCCGTGTGGAAATTGGTGGGCACCCAGAGTTTAGGAAGGAAAACAATAAACTCTGAGTCAGTCATGTGACTGGTATGAGAACTCAAAACAGTTTATCTTTAAAACAAAGAATAGGATAATTTTAAAATAGATTCGCAATGCTTTTATAAATGAGACTACCATAAGGCCTCCCGCACACACACATAATGCAAACGCAGAATCGGAGGATATTTCTCCTTATAATAGTCAAAGATGCTTGATACGCATTAAAAAGAAACATTTGATATTATTACTAGTGCATAGTGGAGGAAAACTCATTTCGAAAATAAAGATATAAATCTTAGCCAGCATAGGCATTTCGCATTTATGCCTACTATAGCTACCATCCAAACAGTGGTGACCACCATAAGTGAATGATAGGTTCTACAACTAAAACCGTACAAGATCGTATTGTTTCTTTGGATTTCCAACAAATGGTCAGGCCAAGGAACTTCCCATTGTCATATGGAAACGCCTCTGGAATGACGTCCCGAGAACCAAACCGGATCTCTGCCAACACAAGGCCGGGTTACCCCTAACTGGGTAACTACTGACACGATATGCCATCCCCCAATCGTAACCGATCTACATCCGAGGATCCTCGATTTCCAACAACCACAAAGTAATAAGTTTGCAGCAACAACATATGTTAAATATCTGGGCTCCATAGCATGATACCACCTCTATCTAGAAGGAATGACATACACTAAAGGGCGCTACCCCTAATAACCTTGCTGCATCATTCATGTTTTGACCATTTCCGGTGTGTGAGGTCCGACGCAGTCTCGTCCACAAAGCCACGCTTTGGTACAAAGCCATGCTTTGGGTCAACAAATGATCACAAAGATAAATGATCAAACAAATGATCATATCACAAATGATCCAACAATGATCATTTCACAGCAACACTCAGCATGTCACATTACCAAATTGGCAATATATCCCTGATAACCATCAACTACATAACCTCTGAGCTTGTACGTCTCAGAGAAGGGTGTTAAGCTAAGAGAATAAATTCTCCGCCACCAACAGATATGTATTTGAAAGAAATCAGCTTTATATCTCAATTTGTAATGTCAGACATACTATCCATACAAGTCTGTTCCGGGATCGAACAGAACCGAATGCACTTACAAAGAAGTCCTTGCAATCCGGATATTCACTAATCACGTCCGGACTTCCCATCACATATGGAATTTCTATACCGGGGCCATTCGGTTCAGAAACATTCGATGGTAATCCTTCCATTTTCAAAAATATCCGGTCTTCAACACCGGTCTTCAAATGCAATTCATAACGACGTATCACATATTCGGAATGGGTTATACGACCTCAAGGTCCTTTCCCGGCTAACCCAAATAGTGAGCGCTTATTCAAAAATAAGTGTGGCATCAAATTCAAACAAATCACAACAAATACCCATTCAAAGGTAAATATTGATAGTCGGTTATTGAACTATCAATGGATATGCACAACATCACCAGATTCCAAATAATTTTCCAAATTATTTATTTTCAAAAAATATCTTTACAAGATATATAATTTTCACACTTCAACATTTGAAAACAAATTTTCAAATCACTTTTCACATTTACCACTTTTGAAAACAAATTTCAATCATTTTCCTTCGCGGAAATATTTTCATTTCAACATGGTTCATTTAAACCAATTAAATAAATCCTTAACGATTTACTTTATATTTACGTTCCAAATCCGTAAATTATTCCTACACTTCAAAAATAAATTAACGTTTATCTTTAAATAAATTCCCCTTCTCATTCATAAATTCCATGTTGAATTTATATTTCAAAATATCTATGAATATACGATTTTAATTATTCATTTTCAATTTATCTTCAAAAAGATAAATTCTCAAAACGTTTCATTTCACATTGGAAAAAACATTTCCATACTTATTTATTAATAAGTAATTCACAAATCTTTTTATTTTCAACATTTGGAAAATATTCAATATACTTAAATCGAAATTAAGTATATATTTCATTTTTAAGGAAAACATTCTCTTAAAACACATTTATTGGGCCAAAACGAATGTTGCGTAAAACATCGTTACGACAATCCAAAATCACTAGTACAGGGATTCGAAATTAAATAGATATATAAATCCCAATACTATATAAAACATTTCCTTTCGAAAATCATTTACTATAACAACAGTGTTATAGTCCACCATTTCCTTCTATTTCTCGAAAACGTCTATTTCAACAATGAATGTTGAAATCTATGGTTTCAAATCTTAACACATTTTAAAAACATCGTTAGATCGTTTTAATTCTATTTAAAACATCACATCCAAAACATTTCCTTTAACATATTATTCACTATCCAAAAAAGTGAATATACTTCGTTAACCAATTTCATCATTTCTATACATTTTATTTTAAAGGATTATTCACTGTCTAAAACGTGAATATAACTCCATTAATAAGTTATAACAATTTACTTATCAAAATAAGTCGTTTGCGGATTTATAAAACAATGTTTATAAATTCCATTTCTATTTATTTTATAACAACTTCCTTTTATAAATCTCCTTTATTAACCTATTTCAACTTATAACTCAATTATACACCAAAAGTTCACATTATAAGTTAAATACTTATAATTTATTTGTTTACAAAATCGTTCCTTTAAACTTCCCAAATTATAAATCTTATAACTTATAAGATTCATTTATTTACCCAAATCCATTCTTTTAATAACTTTACAAATTTTATAAACCTACTGCTTATAAAATTCCATTTATAACTTCACCATTTATAATTCTATAAATTTCATTCATTTATGAAGTTCATTTACACTTCATTCAAACACTTATAAAAACTCGTTTTATAACTCAAATATTTTAATTTATAAATATCAATTTATAAATCTTTTATATAAATCAATTTATATTATTATTTTAAAAAACATCTTTAAACTCCTTTATAATTTCATCATTTTCTTTGATTTATAAAATAATCAAATTTCATAAATCCTATAAAATCTCGATTTAAACTATTTTATAAAATCATTAACCCCATATTTTCAAAAATCAATTTTTAACTATATTTCTCAAAAATCATAATTTTTATAACATTAACATTATAACGTTTATTTATTTAAAATGAATCAATTCCAAAAATATTTTATAAACGTATACTTTCAAAAATCACTTTAAAAATCCTTTTAAAATTCCAAAATTGGCCCAATGATGCTACACACCAAATAGTCAATCACGACAACAACGACATCATATATCTGTATATGATAATCATCAAATATCAAAATATTTGAAATTAAATAAATACTGTTGAGGAATCCAGTTGGATCCCTCCAACTTGTTTTCCTGCATCCACAAACATTAGCACAATACCAATTCTGTTCCAGTACGGAATTATCGCGGTATATGGGATTTAAAATATTATCCGCTTAATAGGCGGCGCAATAGGGTCTCATCCGCTATATAATGCGGGAAATCAACTCCAAGTACATAAATAATACCAATTTCACTGTACTGTGAAATATTCGCGGTATATGTTTTTAATAAATAACCTCCGTTTACTAACGGCGTATAATGTCTATTTTAACAATCAATAGATAACAATCATCATTCAAACATACATTCAATAATTTTAAATCTAACTATTTAAAATTAAAATCGAAACCGATTCGATTGAGTGAGAAGTTCTCACCTTGATTTCAATTTCGTTTTCAACTTTTATTTCGAATAAAATTAAACGGACTTTTAATTTTACCCGAGATTCTCTCTAGCTCCAAATGATTCCAATCCAATTCCATAGCGTAATGCTCGACAATACGAACCCAACGCAACTTGTTTCGTGCGTTTTCGACCTAGTATGAAAAAGATATAGCTTTTTACAGTTTGTACAAATTATAATACAATTAAATTTACAATTTTATTTAAACTTTTAACCTAAATGAAATCAGGACCGTAGATTTCTTTTCCCCTAAATCTTGGCCGCGCGATAATCCTTCTTCCCCATCTCCAGAACTCGCACGCGCAAGAAACCCACTAAGCTTCCAATTAGGGTTGAATTATACTCCCTCTACGAACGTTTTCAAGTCGATCAGCGACCATCATCTTGTAGCTCATGCTCGACTCCACCATCACCAGGAGCAAGGTGAAGCTCAGCCTCATCATGACTGAGAAAAACGCACATGAACGACATAAGAACGGAAGCCAAAAACTCCATCAAACGACAAATTCAAGAAAAATCTACCGTTGGATTTGTAGTTCGTGATGTGTTCTACAATATTGTAGTTAAAAGTTTCTTGTAATTATCAACAGATTTGAAGAAATTTGAGCAGAAAGATATGAGATTTTCGACCATTGATATTCCTAAGGCCGGCGGCTCTGAGTTGAAACCCTAGGGTTGTTCTAATTTGCAAAAATGAAAACCAAGGGGCTTATATAGAAAATTTCTCAAACACTATTCATCCCGGATTTTTCGAACTCCAAACGACTCATGCCGGTTGGCGTTCCTAAGGTTTACCCCGCGTTCCAAACACAATGGAATGTGTTTCGGAAGCTAATTCGATCATCTGTGTGAGTTATGGCAATAAACGTTCGATTTTAAATTAAATTGGTAAATCAAATTTCTAGGCGTTTTAGCTTGCCCCGGACAAACGGTAAATTCGATTGACACGAAATTTGAAACCATACAATAATATAACATTACGGATCCGATGAAACTAGTTTCATCGAAATCCGAGACTGTTTGAAAATGGCTATTTTAACTCGCCAAATTAATATTAAAACAATTTCGATGCATTTCGAGCTGCCTCGGTCAAACGAAAACTCCAATTGCTACGAAAATTGAAATATGATAATAACAAACAATTACGGATCCAATGGAACTAGTTTCGTCCAATTCTGAGACTGTTAAAAAATGGCTAATTTCACTAGTCGATTAAATATTAAAATATTCAATTTTCACAAATTAACTTTCAATTCAATTTTAAAAGTTCTAAAACATCGTTCTAACTCCAATATGATTAAATAAAATTTTACAAATCATTTTCAATCATATTTAACCCGATTTTCAATTATTTCTGTATTTTCACATATTAAATTATCAATTTAATTATCCAATTAAATCCAATTATTCGAAATAAAATTTATTCGACTTATAGTTTTCACTTATAAATATTTAAAATTAATTAAATATATGAATTTTAATTAATAGAAATTCTGGGTCATTACATTTCATATCACCAAAATTAAGAAGGACTGCATTTTATTTGATTCATAACTTGATTAATATAATCGATCAAATCAGAGCTTTATAAAGCCAATATTTCTTTCCAAAATCCAAAATCTCATTCCAAAATATAACTCTTTTAATTAGTTCTTTTTACCAAGTAAAAACCCTTTTTATAAAACAAACTTATAAGCTTTTAAACCCTGTTTATAAAACCATATTATTATTTGAACTTATTTTTTAAGTTAATTAAATTAACTTAGTCGCCACAAATAAATTAGTAAATTAGTTAATTCAAAACACCATTATTAGATTAATTATCAACTTAAAACACCGATTAATAAAATGAGTAACTAAGTTTAAGTCTCATTATTAAATAATTAATCAAATTTAAATTACCATTTATAAAGTAATTAATTAAGGTAAACCTTGATAATAAAAATATTCAATTGATCTTAAATACCTTATTTGAAATAATTAATTAACTGATAAACATCATAAAAAAATCATTAATTAAAATGATGACTAGCATAATCGTTATTAATTAAAATAATATTTAACTTGGAACATAATTTAATAAATAATAATTATTTGGACATTGCTAAATATTAATTAACTTCACATTTTATATTGTAAATTAACTTTAAACCAATATTATTTTAAATAATTTATAAACATCATTCACTGACATTAACAATTAAACATTATTAATTAATTTAACAATTTACTTTAACTTGTTATAAACTAAATTTTGATTTCAAATCCATATATTTATCAAATTTGGAAAGATGCTTAGCAAATGTCAATCGTACTTAACAACTACCACTATATTTCATAACGACATTTAAGTCATGACACAAATATTTACATTAACACAACTATTTAAATAAGTTCCATACGATCAATCAATGGATAATAACTAATTATAGTTCAATTGGAAGATAATTGAATGTTCAAATTAACATAATAGAAGAACGATGATTTATTTTTCTAAATAAATGTCCAATATATTATATTAAGATTTAATATAGGGAAAACGTGTTTTATCCCACTATCAGGTCATTAGTGGGAAAGACGTGGTTTAATTATTTAAAGTGACGTAATTGTATATAATCGGTATTAATTTATCAATTAAGTAAACCGCACTAAAACTATCGCTCATTTTTATTATTGCGTTATGCTCGTCAAAACGAGTCTAGTATAGGAAACACCGAGACTAAACAGATCAAGAACGGGCGAGTTATGCATTTTAAAGTTAACCATTTTAAATTTAGATCTTTTAATCCCAAACCCTATACCCTTCTAACCCAGCCCAAGGCCCAAAAGTCAAATCACTGCAATCTTTTCCTAAAATCAATTCTACATATTCAAATTTCCCCCAAATCAACACTTGCCAAAACAAATTGCCTAGAAACGCAAACAACGTGCACACATGTGCATGTGCACCATCCACCGCCTCCATTGATCGCCTATGCGTGACTACCTATGAACACACCTTCGCCTCAACGTCCACTCAGCACCATCGCCATCTTCCCATGCCGTGTTGATCAAATTTCGACCGTTCATCACCAAATGATGCGACTTCCTAGAACCACTTATCATCGCTACCGAACCTCTAAGACGCTGCTTTTACCACCATTTGCTTTGCCACCATAGCCCACATATTCCTGACCCTTCGTCATTCCATCGATCAACAGGCGTCGATCACAAAGCCCTCTTCGCCTCCAAACCTAAGAAATCAAACCAAAACAAACACATTGCCATAAACCCTTAATGGGGCTCGGTAGAGCATCATACCCAACCAGAGACCCTACGACCATCGCCCCTGACTCTGCCAGTTCCAAGGTTGCTCCGCCACCATCGTTCGCACCCTCGACCAGTCGACCTATGCCTCACTGCAAAACCCATTTTCATCCAAATCCAATCATCTCAACCCCTGCCTCAATCCCACACCTTAAAATCATCTGAACAATGTTAAAAAATCCTAAAATATCAAGGCGAATAAGGTTATATAATCCTTTTGTAATTTTATGCTCAATAAAAATTTCCCACTTTTAATTGGTTATTGAAATCATACGACTCCGGCCACTATAGACGATGAAATGACCGACGATTGTTTTAAAAATCATTATTTCCTATGATGAACAAGTTTCTATTTAGTTACTTGGACTAATTCTATCTAGTTTGGGAGATTTTGATTTTAATAGCTGAGAGATTATTTTTGTATGTTCATATTTTAGAAACAATAATAGAGGAGGGAAAGCCTGTATGTGTATGTTTTTGCATATGTACAGGGTATTTTCATCATAAATCAATAAGTATGCATTTTGAACAAACACTTAAGCATGCATATCCTATTTAAACAATTATAAAACTAAACATTCAACCTCACATTCACTAAAAGATTTAAGTTTTGACAGCACTTATGATTTGAAATTTTAAGCAACATTAGTGAATCTCACTTTTCTCTACTTCAGAATGCAAAGACCAAATCTTTCCTTCAAGCAAAGCAGCGTAACTCTGTTTTTATTATATTTCCCAACCTTTTAAAATTTAAGAAGAGATTTTTTTCTTTTCCAAAAGACTAGATGCCAAGAGAAGGTAGAAAGAAGATGAAAACAAAAATGATATAAACAATGGAAGGTATATATATAAGAGGAAGCATAGGTTTAAAGTAAAGAAGACTTTTAAAGACCCAAAATGCCATTGCTTCATCTCCTAACTTCTTTCATTTCTATATACAATCAAGTACTCAAATAGATGTAAATACAATGATTCATAGGATAATCCATGTACGTTTCCTAATCTTAATACATAAGCCATCGTGTCATTATTTCAAAATCATATTTAAATCTACTTTATTATTCATATATTTTTTTCTCTTTTATATTTCAAAGTCTCTATATCTCATAGATAATAAAACATGGTGGTTATTAAGATGATCATGTACCTTAGTTTACTCTACACTTAAAGTTTCAAATCCATGTCACATCTTTCCATATTATAAATTTAAACATATTTTATAACTTAAACCTTTATTATTATTGTATTGTTCAAAATAAAAGTGTTTGTAACATTTTTAGTCGTTTCGAAGGAAAAATCAAAATATTATGACCTAAAATAATTTTCGTTCGATAAAAAGATGAAAATCCAAAAATTATGTTTGGGTTACATTTGTAGTTTTTTGTCGAAATATTTATTTATGTGAACAGATTTTAAAACTAAATTTTCTATTACTGGATATAAATTAAAAGAGGATTATATAATTTAATAGAACCATTAATTGAATATCTAAATTAAATTAAACATTCATAAATTAAAACGATAAAATTCTAGATTATTACATTCTTTCCCCTTAAAATAATTTCGACCCCGAAATTACATCACATAAATATCCAATATTATTCATAAGTGAGCATGGTGTTCATAGATCATCCATATTCAAAACCTGATTTGATCTCTACTCGAATACATAACTTTTCTTTCGAACTAGTATCGCTCACCCAATTCACTGGTGCGGACTTCGATCAGTCTCCTTGATTAGGAACATCCGTTCTCCTTGCATAGCGATATACTATGATAGAAAACTTTGGTTCCATAGCGAGAACCCTCACTATGTGTTCATGCCAAGAATCGAGTGATAGATCCTTTTTTGGAACAGTGTGAAACACCTTAAAGGCATGTACTCGAATCTTGGATTAGAAACTATGAGAAAAGGAGAAATGATCTAAGTACAACTTATGTATTTATTTTATTGGTTCTCACTTATACCGATACTTTTTAAACTGAAATTATTTGTGAAAACATTTCATAAAAACAACACTATCTGATTTAATCTTTTTCTTATTGGGAACTTAAGAATTAAATGCCTTGATTTTATTTTAAATCAATAAACACGCACATATACCATTGTGTTAACATAAGCTGTTATTATAAATAGTGACAGGAAAAAAAATTCCCGAAACCCTAAGCAATCTAGAAGAAGATGATGGCGGCGGATGGAAGACGGCTCAAAGTAAGAGAAAACAGTCATTTGCAAAGATAGTGAGACAAAATACAAGGATGATACAGTTTAGACTAGAAAAACCCCTAAACCTTAGGTTAAGGCCCTCGAAAGCAAGTTTGAAATCAAAGGTAAAGTTGATTTTTTCGAACCTATTAAAGATGGGAAGGAGTCATATCAACAGATAGAAGATTTAGACTATGACGAATCTAATATGATGTGGAAAACTCGATCTACGATTATATGGCTGGTAAGAGACCTTATTTTGTCTATTTCTATGCTTACGTCAAAAGGGGTTGGAATCCTAAGGGACCTTGGGATGCTTTTCGCAGAGATAATGGTTTTATCTAGTAAAATTTTAAAGAGAGAATGATTACAACTGAATTCCTAAAGGAGGACTTTGGTTTATGGATAGCAAGTTGATTTTCATGAGAAGAAGGGAGGTGGACTTTAACTTTGAAAGAGCTACGATGGCCACCTATCCTATCTAGATTAAATTTAACAATCTAAATTTGGCTTCATGGAACATGAGATGTATCAGCATACTTGCAAGCCTAATTGGAAGACCGTTGGACATTGATAAAAACACCAAACTTATTAAGCGCACCAAGTATGCTTGACTTCTTATAGAAGTGGATGTAGAGGCTAAACTGCCAAAAAATGTTAAGTCAATTGAAAAACATGGTATTGTGTACATCCAAGAAGTGGAGTATGAATTTTGATCTCCTAGATGTGGGGAGTGTAGGTGTTTTGGGCATATAAACTTGCAATGTAATAATAATCATTCTAAGCCTAAGAAAGTGTGGGTTGAAAGACCAAAAGCTGCCACAAATATTTCAACTAGTACTGCTAATGTGGAAGAGACTATTTTTAGTACTAGGCTAACCCTTCAAAAAATGATGCAGGTACGAAAAACTATGCACAAAATGCTGCGACAATTATCCCAGTCCCAGCCTATGTACAGGAAAATACCGAAACTACTGTAGAGGACTCCTAGTTCATCCATCTTGATTACAGAGTGAGAATTCAAGCCGAGAGACTCATAAGTAGAAACAATCTGAATAGGAAAATCAGGATAAGTTGGATACTGATGAAGAAGTGCTCCCTGAAATATTGAAAGAAGTGCATAAGTTGGATATTCAGGTAGAATATTCTAATGAAGAAGATAGAGATATTAATATTAGTAAGTACATAGAAGTTAATGTGGAACATGAAAAATTATTTGCTAATAAAAAGAATGGTGAAGCTGGTAAAATAGCTATGATAGTTTCAGCTTCCATTACTATGAGAAAAGCTACTAAATCCTAAAGTCCATCACTTTTTGGAACAGTAGAGGTCTAAAGGGTGATACTAGAAAATTAGACCTCTGTAATATTAGGGCTAATTTTAGTCTACTTTATTAGAAATTCTAGAAAATAAATTTTCAAAAGGTAATTTTGAGTTAGTTAAGTGTCAACTGGGTAATCAAGGGGATATCATTCATAACAGTTCTAGAGTGGTGGAAGGCAGAATTATAGTCTTATGGGATATTAATGTGTGGTAGGGAACTATCATTAATATTGATGAACATCAAATAACTGTTGTTATGGAAAATGTGGGTGGTTTGGACATAATTGTTTCTTTTGTCAATGCTAGCAATTTGCACTTTGAAAGAAGCAAATTTTGGTAAAAACTAATTGATAACTAAAAAATTATACATAAATCTTGGCTAGTAGTAGAAGATTTTAATGCTAGTTTATAGATTAAAGAAAAACAAAGGGGACTTACATTGAAAATTTGCAAGGTCGTAGAGGTTGAAAACTGTGTGTTAGCCACTGGACTAGCTAAAGCATTCCATACAGGCCTAAAATTCACATGAGAAGTGGTGAAGTCAAAAAAATATGCTCGAGACTGGATAAAGAACTAGGTAATGCTGATTTTTTTAATAGAATCTTCAATATTAAAGTTATAGTCCTTCCAAGTTCGACAAGTGATCATTGTCCTTTACTTATTCAATTTAATGATGATAATCCACTTAAAATGGAAAACCTTTTAGATATGCCAATCACTAGCATCTTATTGATGGTTATAACGATGTTATGGACTTTAAGGCTTTTCAAATATCATAGGGAAAGTTCATGTACCAGTATATCATGACTATGAAGGGGATGAAGAACATACTCAAAGATTGGAATAGAAAGAAATTCGAGATATACAAAATAAAATAGAAAATATCTAATATCAACTAGATGCAGACTCACAAATGAAAGTCTTAATACTGAATTCTATGCTTAAAAAATTACTCAAGGACTAGCTTAACAAACAAGGTATCAATTTAAGACAAAAGGTGTGACGACCCGGAATTTTGAGCAGTATCAATTTAATAATGTTTGATAATAATTAATTTTATTTGATCATTTTACGTTATAAATTAACAAGTTAAAATTCTTTTAAAGGCTGATAATAATAATTTGATAATATCTATCAACATTTTTTTTTTTGAAAAGCAATGGGCTAAGGGAGCCCTGCCCTTTTATTAACAATCACCAAAAAGAACATAGAGAATTCATGATCCTATGCTAATACAACTACAAAACAAAACAAAAATTTTAACACAACAGCAAAACAATTTCAATATACAACCTAAAATCATCTCAGCCTTGCAACCCTTCTTCGAATCCTCTTATGCATCTTACTGAATAGCACATCTTCATTCTCAAATTTCTGATAAAAAATTCTACTATTTCTTTCTCTCCAAATTTCGTAAACAAAGATCTTTAAAACTATCAACAGAATTTCAGATTTAGCACACTTCCATCTTGTTGCCTTAAAGATATTATACCATTCTATTCTTGAATTTTTCATTGGTCTATAAAAATTTCCATTGGCAAGCAATCTATTCCACACTTTAAATGTGAAATTACACTCAAAAAATAAGTGTGTATTTGATTCAGAGGAGGATTGACAGAAAACACAATCATCATTATTAAGCAAACCAAGTTTCAATAGCTTCTGTTTAGAATTAATTGCATTAGCCATTATTTTCCAGAGTAAAAGATTTTCCTTTGCTGATGACTTACTTGACCATACTCTAGCTGCCCAAGGAAAAGTCTCCACATTTTCATTATTCAACAAAGCCTTGTATACAGTACATATTGCATGCTTTTTTCCTTTTACAGTCCAAAGAACTTTCTCATTTTTATTATTCAGTGGCAAGGATTCTAAATACTGCCATAAATCTCTAACCTGTTTAGAACTGCAATAAGGAAGATTAATAAAACCATCACTAATATAAGATTTGACTTTTGCATTCAGTGGAATACCAGTGAGCATCTGCAGAGGATAAGAAATAATTTCCTGAATTCTCAATCCTATCTTAGCCCATGGAGAAGTCCAGAAATTTAACTCATTATCAACCATAGGGTTACATTGTATAATTGGTAAAAACTTTGATCTTAACTTCAAGAGATTCCTCCAACTCCAGCTGCACAATTGGGGTATACTGATAGACCACAAATCTTTACCCTTTAATAAGTTTTTCATTACCCACTGAGTCCAGAGATCTTGATTATTAGATAATATCTTGTCATAGTAAATGGACATAGCAGCTACATTCCATAATCTAATATTTGTTATCCCCAGTCCACCTTTATTCTTTGGAAGTTGAATTTTCTTAAATGAAATTGGGATTAATTTTTTAGAAAGGGGATCTCCATGCCAAAAAAATCTATTCAAAGCACTATTTATCATTGATACAAGTTTACATGGAAGGATATAATGTCTCATCCAATAATTGACCATGGCAGTTGCAATACTTTGAACAATTATTAATCTCCCAGCTTGTGATAGCTTTGTGTTAGGCCAGACTAATAATTTTTCAATTATTCTCTCATAAAGTGGAATACAATCTGTAGTAGTTATTCTTGCTTTGATGATAGGAAGACCAAGATATTTTTCATTTTGTTGCATTTCACTAAGTCCAGAGAATGTAATAATTTCTCCCTTAATCTCATCATTTGTACCCACAATCAGAATATGAGATTTCTTAATATTAATTTTCAACCCAGTGATAGTGTAGAATTTTTCCAGAACCTCAATTACAGTGGAAATATTAGACATAGTTGGCTTTGTAAAAATGCTTAGATCATCAGCAAATAAGAGATGTGTAATTAGAGGCTCTTTACATTTTGGATGCAGCTCAAACTTCCCATTATTAACTTGCTCAATAATCAAAGCATTTAATACCTCCATTACAGTAATAAACAAATATGCAGAGATAGGATCACCTTGCCTAATACCTTGCGTACCTTTGAAAAAACCTTTAGAACATCCATTCCTAACTATTGAGTAATGAGGGGTAGAAATACAAGTATAAATCCATGCAAGCATTGGCTTTGGAAACTTCATTCGAGAAAGAATTGCTATAATAGAGCACCATGAAACAGAGTCAAAAGCTTTTATGTATATCAAGTTTGATCAAACATCTAGGAGAGATACTTCCAATACCATAACCTCTTGTAAGTTCTTGAGTAAGAAGAATATTATCACTTATATTTCTGTTTGGAAGATAAGCAGCTTGATTGTTGGATATAATAGAAGATAGAATATTCTGAATTCTATTTGCAATGATCTTGGAGATAATTTTATACAGCACATTGCAACAAGAGATTGGTCTAAAGTCAGAAACATTTCTAGCATTAGTGCATTTTGGAACAAGGGCAATGTTTGTTGCATTAATTCCCATAGGTAATTTATTATGAGAAAAGAAATATAGAATTGCTCTGTTGACATCTTCCTTTATAATATTCCAAGAATGTTGATAGAAGAAAGAACTAAATCCATCTGGACCTCCACTACTGTTAGGCTTCAAAGAAAAGACTGCCATCTTAATCTCTTCAGGTAGAACTTCTCGAATTAATTCATTTGCTTGCTCAGAATTCAAAAAAGGTAACTTCACAGAAAATAGAGGTGAAAGGTTAGGAGTCATTGGCAAAGGATTGGCAAGTATTGATGAGAAGTATTCAATAAAAGCTCCATTGATAGAATCATCATTCTCTTTTAGAACTCCATTCTTATCAAATATACTCGTAATTCTTTCTTTACATTGTTTAATTTTGATAGAATTATGATAAAATCTTGTATTCCTATCACCATGTTTATCAATAGTTTCATGAAGTTGTTCCTTTTTCATCATAGCTTCAAATTCTAATGCCTCAAGCAGTTCATTTGACAAATCCGCTTCCTTTCTAGCTAAAGATGCATTCAGATTATCAATTTATAGTTGCTTCTGAATAACAAATAATTTCTCTCTAATTCCATCAGATATTTTTGAACCCATTCCAAAATTTTCTTTTGCCCAGATTCTCAAATTTGCCTTCAATTTCTGCAGCTTTGACTTAAGAATAAAAAGAGGATTGCTAAAAAAATTCTCCTGCCATACCTGCATCACAATGCTTAAAAAATCCTTATGATTAGTCCAAGTTTTATAAAATTTAAAAGATGGATTCCTACTAATTGCCTTCTCCCCCCAAGATAAGATGATAGGTGAATGGTCAAAAATAGAAGGATTTAGGAATTTGCAAATGAGGCTTGGCCAAAGATTTAAAGAGTGAATATTATAAAACGCATGATCAAGTTTGCAATAAGTTCTAGGACCACATTTACTTTTATTATTCCAAGTAAACACTGCACCAGAGGAAGGAATATGAATAAGAGATGAATTTAATAAAGCTTGATTCAAGGGAGAAATGTCTTTTAAGGAGAGAGGGATACCTCCCATTTTTTGATCAGTTGAGTACATACAATTAAAATCTCCAAAGACAATCCACGGTAAAATTGTATGAGATAAAGAAACAAGATTGGAAAGAAAAGATAGTCTTTTTGCAAGATTGTTTTGAGCATAAACAAATGTAATCAGAAAAGAACAATTAGAAGACGAAAGAGTTGCACTGAAATGAATAAATTGATCACTTTCTTGCAACTTTGTCAATCTCAGAACCTTTGAATTCCATAAAACCAATAATCTGCCAAAAGGGGCACTATGTAAATTGTCCTCATGATCCCATTCAGGAGCAATATTCTTACAAGCTAAATCTGTTTGCATTTTATTCAACTTTGTTTCACTGATAGCAATAAGTAGTAAATGTTGTCCCTTAATTAGCTGCTTTACTTCAGCTTGTTTAGATGCAAGATGACCACCTCGTATATTCCAATATGCTATATTACTGCTTAACATCATAAATGCTTGGGGATAATAATATTAGAAGGGTGTTTCCTTGTATGCCTTAAGCCACTTAACTGAGAATTAGCTACTTTAAAAGTCTCAGAATCATTATTGCTTCTTGGTTGTACTTCTTCAATTCCATAGTCTTTACCATTGTTTAGATCTTCTGTTGTTTCATAGAATGAAACTTTCTTCTTACCCATTTTTCCTTTTTTGTTGCTTGTAACTTGCACTTCAATATAATCCTTTGCACAGCATGGAGGAGGTAAAATTAAACGATTAGGAGGAGAAATATTAAGATAAGGGGAGGTAAGAGAGGAGGATAGATCAGGTGATTTATTTGGGATGGTGTGATTATGAGATTGTGCAGAGTTAATAGATGTGGCATTTCCAGATGATTGATGTTCAGTAACTTGTGACGAGGTAAGAGGGGAGGCAGAAGTTTGACCAAAGGAAGAGGAGAGTTCAGTGGCCTTTGAGGAGGTATATGTGGAGGAAAGTACAGTAAGATCAGAAACTTGATTAGTTGCATGTTTAGTGGCATGTGAAAAGGTAAGTGAGGAGGATAGAACAGGTGATTTATTTGGGGAGGAGTTAATAGATGTGGCATTACCAGATGTTAGTTCAGTGACATGTTCAGTAACTTGTGAAGAGGTAAGAGGGGAGGCAGAAGTTTTACCAAAGGAAGAGGAGAGTTCAGTGGCCTTTGAGGAGGAATATGTGGAAGAAAGTACAGTAAGTTCAGAAACTTGGTTAGTATCATGTCTAATGTCTTGCGAAAAAGAAAGTGGGGAGGCAGTAGTAAGTCCAGAGGAATAGGAAAGTTCAGATGCTTTAGAGGATGCATATGGGGAGGTGAGTTCATGATCAGAAGTATGTCCAGAGATTTGTTCTGTGGCATATTTAGTGGCTTTAGAAGAGGTAAATGGTGAGGCAGTAGTATGTTCAGAGGTAGATGAAAGTACAGTGGCTTTTGAGGATGCATCATGATAATATTTATCATCTGATTTATTCTTGTCACTTAAACACTCCTTAGCAAATACTTCAGCAATTTTTCCATCAGTGAAACTATTAATTTGTTCATTATTCACATCCCCTTCACCAATATCAGATAAAATCTGGAAAGGGTTAGTTGTAGCAACCTTTATTCCCAATTCCATCTTACCATCAGATTCTTTTTGTATATTACAGTTTATATCCAAAATCTTTTCTTTATCATCTATCAACATTTTTCTTAATAATATAAAATAGGTAAGTTTTATTCTTATAAAAATTTATAATATTTTAATTTGGAAATATTTATTTTAGCAATTCAAAAATTGTTAAGATTTATTTTTCAAAAGCTATATTCAAATTATAATATATATGAATATATATATTGTGATTTGGATTGTGTTTTAAAATTCAATACAGTAATTTTCAAATCTAATGTTAAAATGATTTTCCATTTGAAATATATATATATATATATATATATTTGTATATATATATATATATATTTGTATATATTAGAAATGGAAAAATTATATTGTTTTGAATTTAATAAGTGTTTTCAAACTTTAATATTTATGTATAATTTGTAATTTGAAATGTTAATTTGACTTAACACTTTTGAAAATGATATTTAAGATTTAAATTTCAATAACAAGAATAATTTCTTATTTATTTTAAACATATATTTTAAATTTTTGTTTTAAATAAGATTTAAAATGAAGGTTCATTTGTTTTAATATTCTTTCATTTTAATTTTAACATAAGATAAATTATTTTAGAATTTTTATATAAAAAGTTAAAATAAATTTATAAACATATGATTTTTGATTTGAATCAAAAATAGAAGTTATTTGAATTCACATGAATATTTATTAAAGGATAAGTACACATTTTATAATCACATAAATATTATATTCATAATTTAAATAGATTATTAAATAAGAAAATAACATTTATAAATCATTAATAAAACATTAAAGTAATATTTGTAAAACATTCAAAACATTAATAAAGCATTAAATTACACTTGTAAGTATTTTAAACTTATTAAAGGCACTTGTAAATCATGTGCATATGTGTAAGATCATTAGAGCATGAAAATGACAAATGTCAATCCTTTTTATTAAATTTAAAATTTAAATTGTAAAATAAAAGTAGAGTTTTATTTTCAGATAAGAATTCCTTTATTCTCTTCAACAAAAATTGAATACAAATCCAAAAAAAAGAAGAAAGAAGAACAGGAAGTGGAAAATCTGAAACAAAGAAGAAATCTGGAATTTCAAATCTACAAATACAAACAAGCAATTCAGGAAACATTAACATGCAAATCTGGAAGTACAGCAGATTATAATTCATCATGCAGAGAAGAATTCAGTGAATTTCAAAAGCCTGGAAGCAACAATCTCTGTCTTATGCTTTTATATAAAGGTGAGTAAATGAAATTTTTCAAAAATAGTTTAAACTTGGATTCCACTTGTTATTGTGATGATATCATGATGTTGTCTGTAGTATTTGATTTAAATTAGATTCAAGTTTGAATTATGAATAATGGATTTCCCTATGAGGTTAAAACATATATTCTGTGTAAAATAAAAGTTTACAGTTTTATAATAAATTCAATAACTGGTTCTCGAATTCGAATTTGACCTTGAATTGTAAATAGAAGATGTTTGTAATCATGTAAGCTATCATCTAAAAATAATTACAATTTTTTAAAATGAATAATTGGTTAAAAATCTTTGAATTTACAGTAATTTCAATTTGGGTCAAAATTTCATGATTTCAATTTTTAATTTTGATTTCATAATTGGATTGCAAACAGGAAATCATGATTTTTAATGCTTGAATCATAATTCTTAATTGGGTAATTAGTGAGTTATTTGGATTTATCTGTTTGGAGCTTTCTGGCCGATTCACGGCAAACTACGGCGATCTGTGCGTCGTGGTTGTGCGGAGAGGTTGAGGAGAGGTAGATGATCATCAGAAAAATAAATTGGGGATTTACTGATGAGGGGAATGGCTGGGTTTGATTGAGTTAGGGTTTAACTACCTTGTTTTTGTCATCGCTGTCATTTTGGTTTTCACGGCGATTAGGAGCCATCGGAGTTGAGCGCGAGTGGTGCCGGAGGTGCAGGAGGACGCGACGTGGCTTCGAGGAGGATCGCGTGGCGTCTCATGGCAAGGATCATCGGCGGCTATCCAATTGTCTGATGATATTGGGTTCAGATTGTTTGGGTTTGAGGTCAAATTTCGATATTCAATCGAATTGAGTTTTCTGGGTTTAAATTGTTGACGTCGTTGTTAGAGTCGAATTGCTGGAGGCCGGCGTGGAGTTTGCCGTCGACCGGCGGCGATGTGCTCGTTGATGTGCACGGTGTCGTGTTTCTGCAGTGGGCTATGTTTGGGGAAGGATGATGGTAGGAGCTCGAAGATGACTTCGGGTATGTGTTGGTTGAGCTCGAAGCAGGCATAAGAGGGGGGAATACTCGGGGCTTTATTTGATTTACCCGAGGTCGACGCGTGAGTTTTCTGTGGTTTGCTCGAGTTTGTTGAGCAGGTTTTGTTTTGGGTTCAAACAGTTTTTAAAGTTTTAAAAATGTTAACCGTAATGTTTTTAAAGGGTTTTGAAACAAATAAAATATGATTTTGTGAATCATTCAAGTTTTAAAACCAAAGTAAAACAAGTTTTTATTCTATAAAACCAATTTGTTCGAAGTTAAGTTTTAAATAAGTTTTATATATATTTAAAAAGAAAAGTTTTTAAAATAAATAAGTGGAATTTTTAATAATAAAGTTGTATTGAATTTATTTAAATAACTATAGAAAGTTTAAAGTTTTAAATAGTTTAATTTGAATACTTAAATTGTTTTAATTATAATTGTTAACCCGCCTTTTTACCAGGCCATGGACATGCGGGATTAACATAATCGGTTGCACGTTCGCCAAGGCTGGTGTACGATGGATTCAGTCGACTGGATGGATGGATGACGCAACATGCTTAGGAGATGGAAATATGTTTGGATAAAGATGAATCAACTATGGTTTGGGTCTAGGAAATATGGTTCGGCATTGGCAATCATTCGGCATAAATTGATTAGGCAGAAGACCAATTATGAAATTAGGCAAGGAGAGTATGTTCGGCATTTGTATATGTCCGGCATTTATGTGTGCTTGGCACTTAATTATGCTCGGCATGCTAACTATGTTCGACATGAAGATAGGTCCGGTATTTATGTATGATCGGCATGTTAAGTATATTCGGCATTTGCTTGTGTTCGGCATTTAGGTCTGTTTGGCACCTAGTTACGTTCGGCATGATAGTTTGTTCGGCATATTCGGCATTGAAGTACGTCCGGCATTCCTTCACTTGGCATCCTCCACTCGACATTTGTACTCGGCATTGAAGTACGTCCGGAATTCCTTCACTCGGCATCCTCCACTCGGCATATGAACTCAGCATTAAAGTGCGCTCGGCACACCTCACCCCAGCATCGGTCGGCATGCATCACTCAAATGCCTCGTCCGGCAATATTCTATCAGGCTTCGTTCGGCATCCTTCCTCCAGATGCTTCGTTCGGCATGGAACGGGTTGGCATTGATGGCTCGGCATATGCGGACCGGCCATAAACTCGGTGGGCCTGAATCACGCAAAGGCCCAACAACTCAGGATTTGCCTATAAATACAGCATGTGGGGGTTCAGAAAAGGGATCCTGATTCTCTCTCCTGCTCTCTAACTTTCAATCCCCTAAGGCTAAGGCTAGCCTATCACTTTGTAACTGTAATCGATTGTTACAGCAATAAAAAAGAAATTACTGGAGTGGACGTAGGCCAGAGTTAGCCGAACCACTATAAATTCCGTGTCTTTACCGCTTTCATTTTAATTTCCGTTATTCTTCATATTAAATATCCCCTACATACATCCTACCCGTGAACTGTGATTGTTGTTTGGTACTTTCACTTGGATTTGGGTGTTAGTGACCAATTTTGGCACTAACATTTTGGTGCTTTCACTAAGAAGTTGAACTCAGGAATTTTGGAGTTAGAAACTTGGATTTAAAAGAGCAATGGCTAAACCATCAGCAAGGAAGCAAGTAATGGAAAGGAGCAATCAGGAGGGAAGTCAAGAGGCTTCCTTTGGAGATGGAGCAGGTGGAGCATCCATTTACATCACTAGAGAGGAAATGGAGGCGATGATGAAAAGACAAGAGGAGATGATGCAGACTCTTCTCAGACAATTTGCACAAACAGAAAATGCAGGAGCTCAGAGCCGTGGAGCTGGATCAGAAGCACTTAACCAGCAAGCAGAGGGAATAGCTCGGCAGAGGGCAACCCCCAATCAGCAAACAACTATCAATCCAGATGGATCTAGACTTGGGGGCATACCACCAGGAAATTTTGGACCAACCCATAGAGGGATACCAGACGATGTTGTGCAACCCGACACCAACAGGAGTGCAGGAGTGCGAGATGAGGATTATGTGCCAGAATTCCCTTATAAACTCGGGGGGCAAACAAAAGGCGATGGAGAAGGATTATATCTTGGGGGAAACGACAGACTAGCAGAGATGGTTAGACGGGCTATGATAGGTGGATTGGTAAATAGAGACTTCGAGGATGTAAATAGGAGTCCCTTTACTCCTACTATCAGGCAAGCTAGGAACCCACCCGAATTTAAGCTACCAAATTTGGAAATGTATAATGGGAAGGCGGATCCAACGGTTCATCTGACGAAATACATAAGGCATATGGAGGTACTGGGGGAATCGGATGAGGTCATGGCTCGATGCTTCCCATTGTATTTGGCAGATATCGCAGCTATGTGGTTTAGACAGCTGGAGAATGGTTCTATCGGCACATGGACAGAGCTAATTGAGAGGTTTATGAGAAAGTTTCGGGTCCACATAGTTAGACCCAAGAACGTGATGACTCTGACATATATGAAACAATGGAAAGGGGAATCGCTCAGGGACTTCTTAACCAGATTCAACGCAGCGGTAGCCTCAGTGGATCGACCCGATCCGTCAATGGTTTTGATGGCAACCGTCTCGGGAATCGCGGATAACTCGGATTTCAAAATATCATTGGAACGGGACCCACCGAGGGATCTCGGGGAGTTCTATCATGAGGCGGAAA
Source organism: Allium cepa (assembly GCA_030765085.1). NCBI lineage: Eukaryota > Viridiplantae > Streptophyta > Magnoliopsida > Asparagales > Amaryllidaceae > Allium > Allium cepa. The sequence continues at coordinate 949,218,109 of CM060941.1, read as the reverse complement.
GGTTCTTGAGACAGGAGGATGCGCAGGCTGAGAGAGTAGGGAGAGAGGCTGAAGCTTATGCAGTGAGGGTGGAGGTCCATCCAGGGAGGATCTAAGTAAAGATGATAAAGGAAAAAGGAAAACGAATGGAAATGGTGGCACTTCGAAGAAACCTCAGAGGGAGTTAAAGTTTTCTTCTTTCACAGATTTAACTGAGACTCTAGAAAGGATTTACTTGGACACTCGAGGGCGGCTCCAATACCGAAGGCCAGCAAAGAGAGAGCCTTCAGAATACGAACCGGACATCGGGAAAGCATTGCCTATTCCATGAGCTGGATGGGCACAACACAAACGACTGTTGGCATTTGAGGGATATCATTGAGGAGCATGTAAGGAATGGTCACCTACAACAATATGTCAGGAATCGAACTACGGCAGGGGAGCAAGAGAAGCCACCACCTACCTCTAGCAATGGCGGCATTGGGTCTGGTCAATGTCGGTTTACTATCAACTAAACAGGTTCATGGTTTTGAATAAGTAATAGAACTCAAAGTAATACGGCTAGGTCACTTACACATGTACGGGATTGAGGACGGTCCCTAGGCGTGCTCTGAGATGACTGAAAACCGTACTACTTGAGTCTATGAAATTCTGCTTTCTTTCTAGTTTTCTGCAAACTTTGGTTCTCTCTTTCGTATTTCGGACATTTACTTTTCTTTGGTATGGTTTTGGAGTTTGGATTGAACTCCCGATTTGGTTGGTTTTTTCTTGGTTTCCCATTCTGGTTTGGATGTTTGATTTTTGATATGGATTTCTGGTTTTATATTTGGTTTTGGATCAATGTAATAAACAGTTCAGGTTTTATAATTACTGTCCCGACCGGAGAGACGGGGCAATGGTCACAAGTTACAAGTCCCTTCGCCGGAGAGCGAAGAAATGGACTCGGGCAGAATATAAAAAGTCCTTGACCGGAGAGTCGAGGCCGGAGAATATAAAAAGTCCTTGACCGGAGAGTCGAGGCCGGAGAATATAAAAAGTCCTTAACCGGAGAGTCGAGGCCGGAGAATATAAAAAGTCCTTGACCAGAGAGTCGAGGCCGGAGAATATAAAAAGTCCTTGACCGGAGAGTCGAGGCCGGAGAGTATAAAAAGTCCTTGACCGGAGAGTCGAGGCCGGAGAATATACAAGCCCGTGATGGAAAAGTCAAGGCTGGAACAGGATAACACGACCCGGCAAGGTCTACAAAATCAAGATTAAGCCCGGAGAGGTCGTGGATTTGATGATATGGTTACAAAAAGGATGTGGACTTTGGATATCAGGTTTAAGGCTATTCAAAACACACCTTCCAATAGCAAGGCATGTTTTGGAGGGCAAGTGTTAACCCGCCTTTTAACCAGGCCATGGACATGCGGGATTAACATAATCGGTTGCACGTTCGCCAAGGCTGGTGTACGATGGATTCAGTCGACTGGATGGATGATGACGCAATGTGCTTAGGAGATGGAAATATGATTGGATAAAGATGAATCAACTATGGTTTGGGTCTAGGAAATATGGTTTGGCATTGGCAATCATTCGGCATAAATTGATTAGGCAGAAGACCAGTTATGAAATTGTGTTAGCGCCAAAATTGGTCACTAACACCCTTAGAGAGTTTGTGTAGAGAGATTAATGAAGAAGATAAATTAAAATAGAGAAGATAATATAAATTAAAATGCGGGAGACGAGAACACAGGATTTATAGTGGTTCGGCGTTGTAGCCTACGTCCACTTTGAAGTTGATCCTTTATTTCTTCACTTTAAACTTGATTACAGATACAATCCGCTTTTAAGTATTCGAATACAATTGTGAAATAAAAGTAGAAGTCTTGGATGAGGTTTGGATGAGGCAGAGTCTCCCCTGTGTTCTCTGAAATCTAATGCTTTTTTCCTGTGCCCCTGCCCCTCTATTTATAGACGAATGTGGGTTGGACTTCCCTGGTGGGCCAGATGGCTAGACAGCTCGGTCCAGATAGGACGCGCCCTGCATGCCGAGTGAAACAGGCCGAACGGTCGGCATGCCGAGCCTTCCTTTCCAAGTCGATGGATCTCTCTGTTGAATGGAGGAAGCGGGCCGAACGATGTTGGGATGCCGAGTGAAACGTGGATGCCGGTTGAAGAGTTTGCCGTGCAAAAGACATGCCGAGCTAAGGTTATGCCGAGTGAAGAATATGCCGAGTAAAGGGTGTGCCGAACAAAGGATATGCCGAGTGAAGCCTTCGTGATGAACGAGTAGGCCGAGCAACAGTTGAACCGATTGTGTTAGGGAGGATGCCGAAACATCTTGTTGGCCGGACGTTCGGGGATGCCGAACATTCCTATGCCGAACGTACATGGGAGGCCGAACAAACTTTGATGGTCGAACGATCTTCTTTGGTCGAACGGCGTTCAATGCCGAACAACTTTGTTTGGCCGAACTGCACTCAGTGCCGAACGATCTCTTGATGCCGGACGCTCCTAGATGCCGAATGCGTTCTGGTTGCCGAACGATATCTTTGTCCGAACTGATTTGGGATGTTGAACAATCTAGGTTCGCCGAGCGCTCTTCTGATGCCAAGCGTTCCTATGATGCCGAATGATACTCTTTAGCCGAACGTTACCTTTTAGCCGAACGATGATTCTGGCCGAGCGATGCTTTAAGATGCTTAGCATTCTCTGGATGCCGAGTACTAAGTCGCCTGGACAACTCCTTGGGAAACACTTGCCCCCCAAAGTACTTCGTGTGATCGAACAATTTGTGCTTTGAAGCATGAGTTGTTGCAATGCCGAACGATGCACTCGAAGCCGAACGATCTACGCGCGCCTAACGACCTTCTCGACCGGCCGATCGATACTTCCTTGACCGGCTTCACCGACCGTGGTCTGTCCGAATTCCTCTTCTCCCCTATTAAACCCGACTTCTTCTCCTTGCTCCTTTTTCTTTACTCTGCTTTCACCTCTGCAATTTCGAACTACCCCTGCCATCAGAATCTTTGGACTTCTCAACCCTTCCTAACGCTCGATCCACGAATTAGGTAAAATCCCTTCATCTGATTCCTTTCCCTGATAAATTTCGAACAATCGGCTTAGGCTAGAATGGTGGTGGAACGGGTGGATGATCCAAACTCTAATTAGGATATTCCTAAGGCCGAGCAACTTGGGGCAGGGAGAAGTTGTGAGGGCTGATCACCTCGTAGGGTTTGTGTTGTTTGGTAGAGATGTTGTGGTTCGGCATAATTATCCTGTGCCGAACCAAGTGGGAGAAGGAATATGGGAGGAGTGCCGAGCGTTGGAGGATGTTGAATGTTGTTTCGGCCGCATGGGAGTTTGGCCGAACGACTGCTTTGCCGAATGTTAGTTTGGCCGAACGAACAGTACCGAACCATGGCAATGCCGGACAACCATAAATGTCGAACCAATTGTGTCAAGCGATACTAGCCAAACAACACATAAGTGCCGAACATAACTTAGGTCGGACAAACATAGATGCCGATCTAAACATAAATGCCGAACATAACTTAGGTCGGACAAACATAGATGCCGAACTGATCATGCCGAACCAAACGTAAATGCCGAACATGACTTAACATGCCGATCATACATAAATACCGGACCTATCTTTATGCCGAACATAGTTAGCATGCCGAGCATAATTAGGTGCCGAGCACACATAAATGCCGGACATATACAAATGTCGAACATACTCTCCTTGCCCAATTTCATAACTGGTCTTTACTTGACATAATCGGATAATTACCTCTAGTATCTTACTGCAGTCGTTATTCAGAAGGCTTTCGGAGACGGTCAGCGATGACGGTTTTCGGAAGCGATGTTTTTAGGCTTGACGTTATATTAAATGCTTATGCACGATTGATTGCACTAGTTCACACACCACACGGGGGGGGGGGGTGTTATCTGCGTTGTTAATTCTAACGTCGATCATTTTTCGAGTATAGTTCACACAGGTGCTTGGTTGGGTCTGCTATTTATTCAAGATGTCCAAAAGATCCAGTTCTGCTACACTTTCCGACAAACCTGGGCCGTCTTTTAAGCGAACGGCCCTCGATACAACTGACCCGTCAGTTTCTCCCGCTCATGACTGGGCTCCCGATACTTTGGAATCGTCGATTTTACTGGATGACCTAGTTGACTCACAGGCTTCGAGAGTCACTGAGGCCGCTCTTAAGCGGATATGTTCTACTCATGGCATTCCGTTTGCTAATGTGCTCGTTCCGTCGGGGCATGACCGCCCACATCTGCCCCCAGTGGGATATATGGCGTGTAGCATGTTCATGTGCTGGGTTGGTAGCGTTCCACCTTTCAATCTATTCCTTCGCGACGTGCTGCAGTATCTAGACGTCGCCCCGTCTCAACTTCATCCAAATGGTCACGCTTTCATTTATGGCACGTACATGCTTTTCATGGCCGTCTTCTCCAGGCCTCCAACTCCCGGCGATATAAGGTACATCTATATGACCAAGAAACGGGGAGAAAGCCCCTTTTACATGTTTCTTGAGCCACATCGGAAGTGCCAACTTTTCACTAGCGCATGGAGTAGCAAATTCGCCCTGTACAAACCGGAGTGGTTTTACATGCGCTGCCCCCAAGGCTTTGCGAGGCGGTGGGTTGAAGGAAGTAAGACTTTTCTCTGAGTTGATGTGCGTTCCCGATTGAGGTTGAACTTCTCCTAACTCATTGTTCTATTTTTTCAGATCTCGTCCCCCGTCCAAGTGAAAGTCCTTGACCGGAGAGTCGAGGCCGGAGAATATAAAAAGTCCTTGACCAGAAAGTCCCCCGTCTCAACTCAGCATTAAAGTGCGCTCGGCACACCTCACCCCAGCATCGGTCGGCATGCATCACTCAAATGCCTCGTCCGGCATTATTCTATCACGCTTCGTTCGGCATTCTTCCTCCAGACGCTTCGTTTGGCATGGAACGGGTCGGCATTGATGGCTCAGCATATGCGGACCGGCCATAAACTCGGTGGGACTGAATCACGCAAAGGACCAACAACTCAGGATTTGCCTATAAATACAGCATGTGGGGGTTCAGAAAAGGGATCCTGATTCTCTCTCCTGCTCTCTAACTTTCTATCCCCTAAGGCTAAGGCTAGCCTATCACTTTGTAACCGTAATCGATTGTTACAGCAATAAAAAAGAAATTACTGGAGTGCACGTAGGCCAGAGTTAGCCGAACCACTATAAATTCCGTGTCTTTACCGCTTTCATTTTAATTTCTGTTATTCTTCATATTAAATATCCTCTACATACATCCTACCTGTGAACTGTGATTGTTGTTTGGTACTTTCACTTGGATTTGGGTGTTAGTGACCAATTTTGGCGCTAACAGGTTCCTAGCTTGCCTGATAGTAGGAGTAAAGGGACTCCTATTTACATCCTCCAAGTCTCTATTTACCAATTCACCTCTCATAGCCCGTCTAACCATCTCTGCTAGTCTGTCGTTGCCCCCAAGATGTAATCCTTGTCCATCGCCTCTGGTCTGCCCCCCGAGTTTATGAGGGAATTCTGGCACATACTCCTCATCTCGCACTCCTGCACTCCTGTTGGTGTCGGGTTGCACAACATCGTCTGGTATCCCTCCATGGGTCGGTCCAACATTTCCTGGTGGTATGCCCCCAAGTCTAGATCCATCTGGATTGATAGCTGTTTGCTGATTGGGGGTTGCCCCCTACCGAGCTATTCCCTCTGCTTGTTGGTTAAGTGCTTCTGATCCAGTTCCACGGATCCGAGCTCCTGCATTTTCTGTTTGTGCAAATTGTCTGAGAAGAGTCTGCATCATCTCCTCTTGTCTTTTCATCATCGCCTCCATTTCCTCTCTAGTGATGTAAATGGATGCTCCACCTGCTCCATCTCCAGAGGAAGCCTCTTGACTTCCCTCCTGATTGCTCCTTTCCATTACTTGCTTCCTTGCTGATGGTCTAGCCATTGCTCTTTTAAATCCAAGTTCTAACTCCAAAATTCCTGAGTTCATCTCTCAGTGAAAGCACCAAAATTTTAGTGCCAAAATTGGTCACTAACACCCAAATCCAAGTGAAAGTACCAAACAACAATCACAGTTCACGGTTAGGATGTATGTAGAGGATATTTAATATGAAGAATAACAGAAATTAAAATGAAAGCGATAAAGACACGGAATTTATACTGGTTCGGCTAACTCTGGCCTACGTGCACTCCAGTAATTTCTTTTTTATTGCTGTAACAATCGATTACGGTTACAAAGTGATAGGCTAGCCTTAGCCTTAGGGGATAGAAAGTTAGAGAGCAGGAGAGAGAATCAGGATCCCTTTTCTGAACCCCCCACATGCTGTATTTATAGGCAAATCCTGAGTTGTTGGGCCTTTGCGTGATTCAGGCCCACCGAGTTTATGGCCGGTCCGCATATGCCGAGCCATTAATGCCGACCCATTCCATGCCGAACGAAGCGTCTGGAGGAAGAATGCCGAACGAAGCCTGATAGAATAATGCCGGACGAGGCATTTGAGTGATGCATGCCGACCGATGCTGGGGTGAGGTGTGCCGATCACACTTTAATGCAGAGTTCAAATGCCGAGTGGAGGATGCCGAGTGAAGGAATGCCGGACGTACTTCAATGCCGAATACAAATGCCGAGTGGAGGATGCCGAGTGGAGGAATGCCGGACGTACTTCAATGCCGAATATGCCGAACAAACTATCATGCCGAACGTAACTAGGTGCCGAACAGACCTAAATGCCGAACACAAGCAAATGCCGAATATACTTAACATGCCGATCATACATAAATACCGGACCTATCTTCATGTCGGACATAGTTAGCATGCCGAGCATAATTAAGTGCCGAGCACACATAAATGCCGGACATATACAAATGCCAAACATACTCTCCTTGCCCAATTTCATAACTGGTCTTCTGCCTAATCAATTTATACCGAATGATTGCCAATGCCGAACCATATTTCCTAGACCCAAACCATAGTTGATTCATCTTTATCCAATCATATTTCCATCTCCTAAGCACGTTGTGTCATCCATCCATCCAGTCGACTGAATCCATCGTACACCAGCCTTGGCGAACGTGCAACCGATTATGTTAATCCCACATGTCCATGGCCTGGTAAAAAGGCGAGTTAACACTTGCCCCCCAAAACATGCCTTGCTATTGGAAGGTGTGTTTTGAGTAGCCTCAAATCTGATATCCAAAGTCCACGTCCTTTTTGTAACCATATCATCAAATCCACGACCTCTCCGGGCTTAATCTTGATTTTGTAGACCTTGCCGGGTCGTGTTATCCTGTTCCAGCGTTGACTTTTCCATCACGGGCTTGTATGTTCTCCGGCCTCGACTCTCCGGTCAAATACTTTGATATTCACCGACCTTAGCAATCCGGTTAAGGATTTTGATATTCTCCGGCCTTGACTCTCCGGTCAAGGACTTTTTATATTCTCCGGCCTTGACTCTCCGGTCAAGGACTTTTTATATTCTCCGGCCTCGACTCTCTGGTCGAGGACTTTTTATATTCTCCGGCCTCGACTCTCCGGTCCGGGACTTTTTATATTCTCCGGCCTCGACTCTCCGGTCCAGGACTTTTTATATTCTCCGGCCTCGACTCTCCGGTCGAGGACTTTTTATATTCTCCTGCCTCGACTCTCCGGTCAAGGCTTTTTATATTCTGCCCGAGTCCATTTCTTCGCTCTCCGGCGAAGGGACTCATAACTTGTGACCATTGCCCCGTCTCTCCGGTCGGGACAGTAATTATAAAACCTGAACTTTTTATTACATTGATCCAAAACCAAATATAAAACCAGAAATCTATATCAAAAATCAAACATCTAAACCAGAATGGGAAACCAAGAAAAAACCAACCAAATCGGGAGTTCAATCCAAACTCCAAAACCATACCAAAGAAAAGTAAATGTCCGAAATACGAAAGAGAGAACCAAAGTTTGCAGAATACTAGAAAGAAAGCAGAATTTCATAGACTCAAGTTGTACGGTTTTCAGTCATCTCAGAGCACGCCTAGGGACCGTCCTCAATCCCGTACGTGTGTAAGTGACCTAGCCGTATTACTTTGAGTTCTATTACCTATTCAAAACCATGAACCTGTTTAGTTGATAGTAAACCGGCGTTGACCAGACCCAATGCCGCCATTGCTAGAGGTAGGTGGTGGCTGCTCTTGCTCCCTAGTCGTAGTTCGATTCCTGACATATTACTGTAGGTGACCATTCCTTACATGCTCCTCAATGATATCCCTCAAATGCCTACAGTCGTTTGTGTTGTGCCCATCCAGCTCATGGAATAGGCAATGCTTTCCCGATGTCCGTTCGTATTCTGAAGGCTCTCTCTTTGCTGGCCTTCGGTATTGGAGCCGCCCTCGAGTGTCCAAGTAAATCCTTTCTAGAGTCTCAGTTAAATCTGTGTAAGAAGAAAACTTTAACTCCCTCCGAGGTTTCTTCGAAGTGCCACCATTTCCATTCGTTTTCCTTTTTCCTTTATCATCTTTACTTAGATCCTCCCTGGATGGACCTCCACCCCTCACTGCATAAGCTTCAGCCTCTCTCCCTACTCTCTCGGCCTGCGCATCCTCCTGTCTCAAGAACCTTTCCGCCTCATGATAGAACTCCCCGAGATCCCTCGGTGGGTCCCGTTCCAATGATATTTTGAAATCCGAGTTATCCGCGATTCCCGAGACGGCTGCCATCAAAACCATTAACAGATCGGGTCGATCCACTGAGGCTACTGCTGCGTTGAATCTGGTTAAGAAGTCCCTGAGCGATTCCCCTATCCATTGTTTCATAGATGTCAGAGTCATCACGTTCTTGGGTCTAACTATGTGGACCTGAAACTGTCTCATAAACCTCTCAATTAGCTCCGTCCATGTGCCGATAGAACCATTCTCCAGCTGTCTAAACCACATAGCTGCAATATCTGTCAAATACAATGGGAAGAATTGAGCCATGACCTCATCCGATGCCCCCAGTACCTCCATATGCCTTATGTATTTCGTCAGATGAACCGTTGGATCCGCCTTCCCATTATACATTTCCAAATTTGGTATCTTAAATTCGGGTGGGTTCCTAGCTTGCCTTATAGTAGGAGTAAAGGGATTCCTATTTACATCCTCCAAGTCTCTATTTACCAATCCACCTCTTATAGCCCATCTAACCATCTCCGTTAGTCTGTCGTTGCCCCCAAGATGTAATCCTTGTCCATCGCCTCTGGTCTGCCCCCCGAGTTTATGAGGGAATTCTGGCACATACTCCTCATCTCGCACTCCTGCACTCCTGTTGGTGTCGGGTTGCACAACATCGTCTGGTATCCCTCCATGGGTTGGTCCAACATTTCCTGGTGGTATGCCCCCAAGTCTAGATCCATCTGGATTGGTAGCTGTTTGCTGATTGGGGGTTGCCCCCTGCCGAGCTATTCCCTCTGCATTTATGTGTGCTCGGCACTTAATTATGCTCGGCATGCTAACTATGTTTGACATGAAGATAGGTCCGGTATTTATGTATGATCGGCATGTTAAGTATATTCGGCATTTGCTTGTGTTCGGCATTTAGGTCTGTTCGGCACCTAGTTACGTTCGGCATGATAGTTTGTTCGGCATATTCGGCATTGAAGTACGTCCGGCATTCCTTCACTCGGCATCCTCCACTCGGCATTTGTACTCGGCATTGAAGTACGTTCGGCGTTCCTTCACTCGGCATCCTCCACTCGGCATTTGAACTCAGCATTAAAGTGCGCTCGGCACACCTCACCCCAGCATCGGTCGGCATGCATCACTCAAATGCCTCGTCCGGCATTATTCTATCAGGCTTCGTTCGGCATTCTTCCTCCAGACACTTCGTTCGGCATGGAACGGGTTGGCATTGATGGCTCGGCATATGCGGACCGGCCATAAACTCGGTGGGCCTGAATCACGCAAAGGCCCAACAACTCAGGATTTGCCTATAAATACAGCATGTGGGGATTCAGAAAAGGGATCCTGATTCTCTCTCCTACTCTCTAACTTTCTATCCCCTAAGGCTAAGGCTAGCCTATCACTTTGTAACTGTAATCGATTGTTACAGCAATAAAAAAGAAATTATTGGAGTGGACGTAGGCCAGAGTTAGCCGAACCACTATAAATTCCATGTCTTTACCGCTTTCATTTTAATTTCTATTATTCTTCATATTAAATATCCCCTACATACATCCTACCCGTGAACTGTGATTGTTGTTTGGTACTTTCACTTGTATTTGGGTGTTAGTGACCAATTTTGGCGCTAACAATAATTGATTTTAAAAAAAATATTTTATCTAAAATAAGGTTTAATGATTAAAGTTTAGTAATCAATTATAATTTAAGAAATTAGAAGTTTGGTTTAATTAAAGATAAATAAATGTGTGAAAATAATTAAGACAATTCAATTATTGTTAATAATTAAAGTGATATTAGTTAATATAAATGATTTAATTAAGATAATGGTTTTCTTAATTTAGAATCTTTTTAAAATAAGAAGTTAAGAATCATTTAATTAATTTAAATGATTAAGATAAATAATTAATTAAGTAATTTATTAGTGATTAATTAACGATAGTCACTTTGGAGTTAATTAAGTATAATTATGTGGTAAAGTAATTAAGTGATTAATTACTTCCAGTAATTAAGTAAAGGATAATTACTTTATGAAAGTAATTAAGTGGATGTGATTAAGGGTTAATCACTTGTGTTATAAATTAAAGAATTAATTAATACAATTAATTAAAGGATTAAATTATTTAATTAATGGTTAATTAATTAAAGGCTTAGGAGTATTTAATAATGTGATTAATTACTTGTTAAAGTAATTAATTAAGAAATAAATTTAATAAATGAAGAAATCATTAATTATTGGAAATAATTAATTAATTGTTAATAAATAATTTAACAATTATTAATTTATAATTAAGTTTTTATTTCTCAATGTAATTAAAAAGTAATTAATCAAATACGATTAATTAAAAGTAATTACTTAAATATGATTACTTAAAAGTAATTAATCAAGAAAGTTTTATTAAAAGCAATTAATCAAGTATGATTAATTAATGAGATAATTAAGCAAGTGTGATTAATTTAAAAGAGTAATTAAGAGGTAATTACTTGAATAATTAAGAAGTAATTAATCAAGATGACTAATTAAAATTGTTATTAAGGAATAATTACTTAAAATAATTAAGTAATAATTAATCAAGGATGATTAATTCAAAGAGGATAATTAAGTGATGTTTAGTTAATTTGTAATTAATTAATGAATATGTAAGTTGGATTAATAATAATCCAAGTGATTAAGGAATTAATTTAATTAAGGATCAATTAAATTAATTAAGTTGGATCAACTTTGTGTATGGATGATCAATGATTGGTTAATAAGTATCATTGGATGAGTTAATGATATTGGATGATATCGTATGTCATTGGTTGATATGTGATGGTATGAATGTGATATATCTGAGATGTGATATATATGCTACTTTGTGATATGTATGGATGAATGTGATAATAGTGGATTATCTATCTGTGTAATGTGAATCATCCATTTATGTTTAAGTGATATTCTGAATATCTACTGTTTGAACCCTTAAGTACAACTTGGACATTAAAATGGCGTTTGGATTCGGTGAGACCGGGATCGGGTTTCGTATTTGGATATCCGAAAACCACATCGATCCAAAATAAACGTTAGGTCATAAATCCAATTGGAGTGCAAGTAAAGACTCGAGGTGTAAGAACTATTCGTCAATATAACTCTGGGGTGATTCCGTGATGAGTTTGATGGAAATAGCACTTACAGGTTCGAGATGGTGATTCAGAATGCAAGGGCTATGATCGTTGACTCTGAGGGTGATTCCAAAATGAGTGCAACGAGATAGTGCCTTCGGTTCCGTTCGAACCCGGAACGGACTTGTATGGATTGAATGCTTTCGGAACATCGTCAGGTGGGCGATGAGCATTCTAAGATAAATGTATCCTACAAAGGTAATCGCAGCCTCAAGCCTCATCAACCGAGAATGGCTAAAACAGGAGACATGCAGCAAGGTTAAGGGGGTCATGCCCCAGTAGGACGAGATTCGTCCCTATCTATATGTCTCTTTTTATTTTGGCTTTGTGGGCGGTTGGTCTGCAGCCAACTGCGGGGTGTCTTGCTCGGGACTGTTCAGTAAGGAATGGTCCCGGCCTTGTGTTGCAGGGGATCGGAAGTGGTCCTTGGTAGGGTGATCTAGGCCACGTACTATGACGGACGGTACCCCAGTAGCCCTGCCATTGTGTGGAATCCAATCTCCAATAAGTGTCGTACGTTTTGATTGTGCCCAACTATGTTGGAACGTGAGATGTAAGCATTCTAGCTATTTCTGTATTTTACTTGAAAACCCTAGACACTATTATAATATCACTGGATTTCCTATCAAATGTTTTAGCTAGCGTAAGGTAAAAACTTTTCCATGTTTATGTGTGGGAAGTCTTACGTGATACCTTTTCTTTCAAAGGATTTTCTAAAGTTAAGCAATTTAAACCGTTTACTCACACCAGACCCCTGTCTGACCCGAGTGTTTATTTTCTGTTTTATTAAACTCTTGGGTACTCATATTATGTATGAGTAGTCAAGTGATTCAGGTATCTTTGATGAATTATGGAGGAGCTTTGGACCAGGAGGCTTCAGCGTGTAGATATATAGATAGAGTTTCCGTTGTGTGTTATTCTGTATAGATGTTCTTGTGTTGTATATTAGACAGAAATGTTATAACTGTCTAAATTGAGATGTATAGTTGTGTACTCCGATGTATAACATACTATGTATATGTTATATATTATATTTCATTCGTTCCGCTGTGAGATTCTGATGTGTTGTTTCTTTCTTTCTTCCCTTTCTTTTCTTCTTCTATCCCTTTCTTTCTTAATTAGTGATGCATCTTTCTGGTGTTAGAAAGTCGGGTCGCTACATTTGGCATCAGAGCATTAGGTTGAGTGAATACCTAGGCTCTGGAGTGGTGTCTATCTTGATATATATATATATATATATATATATATATCTACCTAATCTGTTGGGTTATCTGTTCGGATTTTCCAACATAGGTCATAGAGGTAAATAAGGTAGGACTGTGTGGAACATGACTACCACTAATGGTAGAGGCTTATATGTTATGGTTGGAGGTGTGTCTGTCGAGATTGTAGACCTAATACCATCTCGAATAAGCTTTGTAGATTGGTGAAAGGATTTCATTGATTCCGAAGAAAGTCTTTTCAAGGATTGGAGTATATTCTTGAAGTGTAAGGTTGATTTGCTCTAGAGTGAGCGGGATTTCTAAGAGTTGTATATGTCAGCTGAGCAGAAGCAGGTGATGGTATCTTGGTGACTTCGGGAAGGAATAGTTGAATGATGGGATGTAGTATCCATATATGGTTCTGAAGATGTTCTTCTGGAGCAAAGATTTAGATGGTGTTGAAGGAACGTTGATGCCTACTGCAGGGAAGATTCGGATGTTTAGAGATTTTCTGGATCTCAAGTAAGGGATGTCTTATCTATATTGAAGTATGAGACTATGGTCGACGGAGTTACCTCATTTCGGACATGGTCTCATTTGTTTTCCTTAAGAAGAATTAGTGGTTGGTGTTTGGTTTGGAGCCGAGTTTCTTGAGAAGATGTCTACCCGTCTCAAGGATATTTGTTGAAGGTGATCTATCAGTTTTTTGGTTGATAAGCCATTCATGAAGATTGATCTTGATTAGGAAAGCTGTCCTAGTGGGTGAAGGGAGAACAGTTTCTGTGGAATCTGAACTGAGTGGGATCGCAAAAGTGACTTGCGATTAGTTTGTGAACCTTTGAGTATTATTTGGTTTGAGATTGACGTATCTCATATGGAGGTAAAAGATTTGAAATTAGTCAGAGATTTCCCAGAGGTTTTAGAGGAAATCAGAAGTTTACCCGAATCGAAGATTGAGTTTTCTTATCGACTTGGATTCTAGGAGAAACACTGATGGTTCAACCTAGTAGAGGAATGACTCTTAGAGCGAGAAGAAGTTGGTGAGGCAGCTCAGGATTCGTTGGAGAAGGATTGATCATCTAGTTCTAGTTAAGATTCTGCCGAGATGTTTTAACCAAGTGGAATGGTCACTAAGATTTTATGAATCGAATGAACATGGTATGGAGAAAGTTTGTGCTCGAGTTCTTCGATAGCATTCTCATTTACTCTAGATCAAAGTTGTGCAGCGGAAACGAGATAGCAGTTATTCTAGTATGGGAGCAGCAGGAAGTTGCAGTTTTCTTGGATTAAAGGATTGCTACAGGAAATTCAATCATGAAGAAATTTTCTGGATTTGGAAGGTAAGGTTGTCAAGTGCAACTTTTTGGCTATTTCAGATAAGAGATGTAGGTTCGAAGTCCACTAATGCTTGTGGAACAGAGTTGTGTTTTGGATTTCAGCAAATTTTGAGAGATTCATTTTGTTGAATAGGATTTGGAAATTGGTTTGATTTTGGTCCAGATTGTTTCACGAAGCAATCAGCAAGGGTTAAGCTGATCAGGGAAGATGAAGATGACTCAGGAGCATCAGAAGCGTTATGCAGTTAAGTATTGAGGAGATTTGGAATCTGAAGTTGGATTTTGGATATTGATTTAGTTTTATCCGATCAAAGGAGATATAAGACAGGGTAAAACTGGAGAGCTAGCTTCGGAAGTATTTTGGATTTTCCTGTGTTCTCTAGAGATTAGATTTTGATCTAGAGGATTGAGTTATAAGTTCGGATAGCTGGAATTCATTGTATTTCACATATTTCTGAGGAATATGTGTATGATTCGTCGAGTGATAGAATCTGCAGTTTAGAAGGATCTGGTGATTGAGCTGGTTTTGAGTTTGGTCTGATATCTTGTTCAGAATTATGGGATCAGATGAGGAAGTTCTTGGTTATAGTAGTGTAGTTATTTAAGATTCTGTAGAGCGAGTATTCTAGTATAGGTACCTCGAAAACTCAAGATAATATTAGGAAAATCTATTCAGAATTTTGTCGGGATAGATAAAATTGTTTGTTTAAATTGGTTGCTATGGTTGATAGTGTTTGATTGCTGATTGAAATTTAAAAATCTTTTGCAGGGTTATTTAATTATCTTTGCTTTTAAATTTCGAGGATGAAATTCTTTTAAGGGGGAGGAATGTGACGACCCGGAATTTTAAGCAATATCAATTAATAATCTTTGACAATAATTAAATTTATTTGATCATTTTACATTATAAATTGACAAGTTAAAATTCTTTTAAAGGCTGATAATAATAATTTGGTAATATCTATCAACATTTTTCTTAACAATATAAAATAGGTAAGTTTAATTCTTTTTAAAATTTATAATATTTTAATTTGGAAATATTTATTTTAGCAATTTAAAAATTGGTAAGATTTATTTTTCAAAAGCTATATTCAAATTGTAATATATATGAAAATATATATTGTGATTTGGATTGTGTTTTAAAATTCAATACAGTAATTTTCTAATCTAATGTTAAAATGACTTTCCATTTGAAATATATATATTTGTATGTATTAGAAATGGGAAAATTATATTATTTTGAGTTTGATAAGTGTTTTCAAACTTTAATATATACGTATAATTTGTAATTTGAAATGTTAATTTGACTTAATACTTTTGAAAATGATATTTAAGATTTAAATTTCAATAATAAGAATAATTTCTTATTTATTTTAAACATATATTTTAAGTTTTTGTTTTAAATAAGATTTAAAATAAAGGTTCATTTGTTTTAATATTCTTTCATTTTAATTTTAGCATAAGATAAATTGTTTTAGAATTTTTATATAAAGAGTTAAAATAAATTTATAAAATATGATATTTTGATTTGAATCAAAAATAGAAGTTACTTGAATTCACATGAATATTTATTACAGGATAAGTGCACATTTTATAATCACATAAATATTACATTCATAATTTAAATAGATTATTAAATAAGAAAAAACATTTATAAATCATTAATAAAACATTAAAGTAATATTTGTAAAACATTCAAAACATTAATAAAGCATTAAATTACACTTGTATGTATTTTGAACTTATTAAAGGCACTTGTAAATCATGGAATATGTGTAAGATCACTAGAGCATGAAAATGACAAATGTCAATCCTTTTTATTTAATTTAAAATTTAAATTGTAAAATAAAAGTAGAGTTTTATTTTCAGCTAAGAATTCCTTCATTCTCTTCAACAAAAATTGAATACAAATCTAAAAAAAAAGAACAGGAAATGGAAAATCTGAAACAAAGAAGAAATCTGGAATTTTAAATCTACAAATACAAACAAGCAATTTAGGAAACATTAACATGCAAATCTGGAAGTACAGCAGATTAGAATTCATCATGCAAAGAAGAATTCAGTGAATTCCAAAAGCTTGGAAGCAACAGTCTCTGTCTTCTTCTTTTATATAAAGGTGAGTAAATGAATTTTTTTTAAAACAGTTTAAATTTGGATTCCACTTGTTATTGTGATGATATCATGATGTTCTCTGTAGTATTTGATTTAAATTAGATTCAAGTTTGAATTATGAATAATGAATTTCCCTGTGAGGTTAAAACATATATTCTGTGTAAAATAAAAGTTTACAGTTTTATAATAAATTCAATAACTTGTTCTTGAATTCGAATTTGACCTTGAATATAAATAAAAGATGTTTGTAATCATGTAAGCTATCATTTGAAAATAATTACAAGTTTTTAAAATGAATAATTGGTTAAAAATCTTTGAATTACAGTAAATTTCAATTTGGGTCAAAGTTTCATGATTTCAATTTTTAATTTTGATTTCATAATTGGATTGCAAACAGGAAATCATGATTTTTAATGCTTGAATCATAATTTTTAATTGGGTAATTAGTGGGTTATTTGGGTTTATCTGTTTGGGGCTTTCTGGCCGATTCACGGCGAACTACGGCGATCTGTGCGTCGTGGTTGTGCAGAGAGGTTGAGGAGAGGTAGATCATCATCAGAAAAATAAATTGGGAATTTACAGATGAGGGGAATGGACGGGTTTGATCGAGTTAGGGTTTAACTACCTTATTTTTGTCGTCACTGTCATTTTGGTTTTCACGGCGACTAGGAGCCACCGGAGTTGAGCGCGAGGGGTGCTGGAGGTGAAGGAGGATGCGACGTGGCTTCGGGGAGGATCGCGTGGCATCTCGTGGCAAGGATCATCGGCGGTGATCCAATTGTCTAATGATATTGGGTTCATATTATTTGAGTTTGAGGTCAAATTTCAATTTTCAATCGAATTGAGTTTTCTGTGTTTAAATTGTTGACGTCGTAGTTGGAGTCGACTTGCTGGAGGCCGGCGTGGAGTTCGTCGTCGACCGGCGGCGATGTGCATGTTGATGTGCACGGTGTCGTGTTTCTGCAGTGGGTGTGTTTTGGGAAGGATGATGGTAGGAGCTCGAAGATGACTTCGGGTATGTGATGGTTGAGCTCGAAGCAGGCATAAGAGGGGGAGGAATACTCGGGGCTTTGTTTGATTTACCCGAGGTCGACGCGTGAGTTTTCTATGGTTTGCTCGATTCACGGCGAACTACGGCGATCTGTGCGTCGTGGTTGTGCGGAGAGGTTGAGGAGAGGTAGATGATCATCAGAAAAATAAATTGGGGATTTACTGATGAGGGGAATGGCTGGGTTTGATTGAGTTAGGGTTTAACTACCTTGTTTTTGTCATCGCTGTCATTTTGGTTTTCACGGCGATTAGGAGCCATCGGAGTTGAGCGCGAGTGGTGCCGGAGGTGCAAGAGGACGCGACGTTGCTTCGAGGAGGATCGCGTGGCGTCTCATGGCAAGGATCATCGGCGGCTATCCAATTGTCTGATGATATTGGGTTCAGATTGTTTGGGTTTGAGGTCAAATTTCGATATTCAATCGAATTGAGTTTTCTGGGTTTAAATTGTTGACGTCGTTGTTGGAGTCGAATTGCTGGAGGTCGGCGTGGATTTCGCCGTCGACCGGCGGCGATGTGCTCATTGATGTGCACGGTGTCGTGTTTCTTCAGTAGGCTGTGTTTTGGGAAGGATGATGGTAGGAGCTCAAAGATGACTTCGGGTATGTGTTGGTTGAGCTCGAAGCAGGCATAAGAGGGGGGAATACTCGGGGCTTTATTTGATTTACCCGAGGTCGACGCGTGAGTTTTCTGTGGTTTGCTCGAGTTTGTTTAGCAGGTTTTGTTTTGGGTTCAAACAGTTTTTAAAGTTTTAAAAATGTTAACCGTAATGTTTTTAAAGGGTTTTGAAACAAATAAAATATGATTTTGTGAATCATTCAAGTTTTAAAACCAAAGTAAAACAAGTTTTTATTTTATAAGACCAATTTGTTCGAAGTTAAGTTTTAAATAAGTTTTATATATATTTAAAAAGAAAAGTTTTTAAAATAAATAAGTGGAATTTTTAATAATAAAGTTGTATTGAATTTATTTAAATAACTATAGAAAGTTTAAAGATTTAAATAGTTTAATTTGAATACTTAAATTGATTTAATTATAATTGATTTTAAAAAAATATTTTATCTAAAATAAGGTTTAATGATTAAAGTTTAGTAATCAATTATAATTTAAGAAATTAGAAGTTTGGTTTAATTAAAGATAAATAAATGTGTGAAAATAATTAAGACAATTCAATTATTGTTAATAATTAAAGTGATATTAGTTAATATAAATGATTTAATTAAGATAATGGTTTTCTTAATTTAGAATCTTTTTAAAATAAGAAGTTAAGAATCATTTAATTAATTTAAATGATTAAGATAAATAAATAATTAATTAATTTATTAGTGATTAATTAACGATAGTCACTTTGGAGTTAATTAAGTATAATTATGTGGTAAAGTAATTAAGTGATTAATTACTTCCAGCAATTAAGTAAAGGATAATTACTTTATGAAAGTAATTAAGTGGATGTGATTAAGGGTTAATCACCTGTGTTATAAATTAAAGAATTAATTAATGCAATTAATTAAAGGATTAAATTATTTAATTAATGGTTAATTAATTAAAGGATTAGGAGTATTTAATAATGTGATTAATTACTTGTTAAAGTAATTAATTGAGAAATAAATCTAATTAATGAAGAAATCATTAATTAATGGAAATAATTAATTAATTGTTAATAATTAATTTAAGAATAATTAATTTATAATTAAGTTTTGATTTCTCAATGTAATTAAAAAGTAATTAATCAAATATGACTAATTAAAAGTAATTACCTAAATGTGATTAATTAAAAGTAATTAATCAAGAAAGTTTAATTAAAAGCAATTAATCAAGTATGATTAATTAATGAGATAATTAAGCAAGTGTGATTAATTTAAAAGAGTAATTAAGAGGTAATTACTTGAATAATTAAGAAGTAATTAATTAAGATGATTAATTAAAATTGTATTTATGGAATAATTACTTAAAGTAATTAAGTAATAATTAATTAAGTATGATTAATTCAAAGAGGATAATTAAGTGATGTTTAGTTAATTTGTAATTAATTAATGAATATGTAAGTTGGATTAATAATAATCCAAGTGATTAAGTAAGGAATTAATTTAATTAAGGATCAATTAAATTAATTAAGTTGGATCAACCTTGTGTATGGATGATCAATGATTGGTTGATAAGTATCATTGGATGAGTTAATGATATTGGATGATATCGTATGTCATTGGTTGATATGTGATGATATGAATGTGATATATCTGAGATGTGATATATATGCTGCTTTGTGATATGTATGGATGAATGTGATAATAGTGGATTATCTATCTATGTAATGTGAATCATCCATTTATGTTTAAGTGATATTCTGAATATCTACTATTTAAACCCTTAAGTACAACTTGGACATTAAAATGGCATTTGGATTCGGTGAGAGGTCTATCGGGTTTCCATATTTGGATATCTGGAAGCCACATCGATCCAAAATAAACGTTAGGTCATAAATCCAAGTGAGTGCAAGTGAAGTCTCGAGGTGTAAGAACTATTCGTCAATATAACTCTTGGGGTGATTCCGTGATGAGTTTGACGGAAATAGTACTTACAGGTTCGAGATGGTGATTCAGAATGCAAGGGCTATGGTCGTTGACTCTAAGGGTGATTCCAAAATGAGTGCAATAAGATAGTGCCTTCGGTCCCGTTCGAACCCGGAACGGACTTGTATGGATTGAATGCTTTCGGAACATCGTAAGGTGGACGATGAGCATTCTAAGATAAATGTGTCCTATAAAGGTAATCGCGGCCTCAAGCCTCATCAACCGAGAATGGCTAAAACTGGGGAGGTGCAGCAAGGTTAAGTGGGTAATGCCAAAGTAGGGCGAGATTCGTCCCTGTCTAGATGTCCATTTTTTATTTCGGCTTTGTGGGTGGTTGGTCTGCAGCCAACTGCGGGGTGGTCTTGTTCGGCACTGTTCGGTAAGGAGTGTTCCCGGCCTTGTGTTGCAGGGGATCGGGAGCGGTCCTTGGTATGGTGATCTAGGCCACGTACTGTGACGGGCGGTACCCCAGTAGCCCTGCCATTGTATAGAATCCAATCTCCAATAACTATCGTACGTTTTGATTGTGCCCAACTATGTTGGAATGTGAGATGTAAGCATTCTAGCCATTTCAGTATTTTACTTGAAAACCCTAGACATTATTATAATATCACCGGATTTCCTGTCAAATGTTTTGGTTAGCGTAAGGTAAAAAAAATTCCATGTTTATGTATGGGAAGTCTTACGTGATACCTTTTCTTTCAAAGGATTTTCTAAAGTTAAGCAATTTAAACCGTTTACTCACACCAGACCCCTGTCTGACCCTAGTGTTTATTTTCTGTTTTATTAAACTCTTGGGTACTCATATTATGTATGAGTAGTCAAGTGATTCACGTATCCTTGACGAATTTTGGAGGAGCTTTGGAGCAGGAGGCTTCAGCATGTAGATATATAGATAGAGTTTCCGTTGTGTGTTATTCTGTATAGATGTTCTTGTGTTGTATATTAGACAGAAATGTTATAACTGTCTAAATTGAGATGTATAGTTGTGTACTCTGATGTATATGATACTATGTATATGTTATATATTATATTTCATTCGTTCCGCTGTGAGATTCTGATTTGTTATTTCTTTCTTTCTTCTCTTTCTTTTCTTCTTATATCCCTTTCTTTCTTAATTAGTGATGCGTCTTTCTGGTGTTAGAAAGTCGGGTCGCTACAAAAGGCTAAGGAGAAGTAGCTTACCGAGGGAGATGAATGCACTAAATTTTTTGACACTAAAATGTCATGATGGAGAAATTATAACAATTTATCTAATTATTTAAATGAACAAGGACTTGTCGTTGATAATGTTCAAGACTTGGAGGACAAAGCTATTTAATATTTTACATAGTTATATAATGGAGACTACAATTAGTAACTACCTCATCTTCAGTGCAGCAGGCGCATCTCTTTGGAGGGTGCTAATATGTTGGCAACTACTATTAATGTAGGGGAACTAAAAAGGCCACTCCATTTCATAATGACTCCAGTCCTGGTCCTGATGGCATGGGGATAGGTTTCTTCAAAATGCACTGGGAAGACCTGAAAGATATTATGCCTAAACCTTATCAAGAAGCATTTGACCCTAGTGAATTGATCCAGGAAATTAATCGTACTTTTATAACACTTATCCCTAAAGTGAATAAACCAGAAAGAATATATAAATACTGATCTATCACATGTTGTAACGTCATACATAAATTTTATAGCAAAATTATATGTTTGAGATTAAACAAAGTGCTACCTGATCTCACATACCAATGTCAGAGTGCTTTTATTAAAGGTAGATTTGTATCAGAGAATTCTCTAATGGCACATGAATTGGTAAGAGATTTTAACAAACAAAAAGCTAATAGGGTACGTATGAAAGTAGATTTGTATAAAGCCTATGATAGATTTAACAAATAGTTTATTTTACACATGCTTGAGTCCATGGGGATGCATGCTAAATTGTTAACTTTTAATTGCTCACTGTTTATGAACCCCTACTTTTTCTGTGATCATCAAAGGGGTTCCTAAGGGATACATTCACACTAATAGAGGAATCATGCAGCGTGATCCTCTTTCCCCATACTTATTTGTTGTAGCCATGGATTGGTTTTCCTTGAAAATTGAAATTACATGTCATAAGTGATTGATCAAGCCAATGTACAACATTCACCCTGCATTTACCCACCTCATCTATGTTAATTATTTATTATTTTCTTTTAAAGCTAATTCCGTGGCTATTGGAAAAACCAATGAGATTTTTACACTAATGGAGATATATGTTGGTTTAAAGGTTAATGAATTAAAACTAAATGTTACTTGAATAAATGTCGTAAAGATAGAGTTGAAATTATTGGAAAACTTAGTGTACTAGAGGGGGAGCTACCAGTTAAATATCTCGATGTACTCTATCAAATAATACCATCATTATTGTTGAATATGGAAAGTTAATTGATAGTATTAGTGATAAATTACAAGGCTAGAGATCCAAATTATTATCATTTGCTGGAAGAGTTGACCTTGTTCACCCGATTATTACTTCTAAAGTCATATTTTGGTTGCAAACTTTTCAAATCCTAGATTTCTTTATAGTTTTAATGCGGTGTGTACCAATTTCATTTCAAAGGGATGTCTACACAAGATGAGTTACAAAGAATTATGCAAGCCAAAAAGAGAAGGTGGTGTGGGACTAAAAAACCTATTTGAATTTTAAAAAAACTTATGGTCTCGAGCTAGCTTGGAACATTCTTGAATAAAATAATTTATGGACAAGTTAGATGAGAGCAAGATACTTAAAAGATAATTTTTTGACAATTAAGATTGACAATAATACTTCAACAACCTGGAAGGATATACTGTGACATATAGAGCAGCTAAAAGTTCTTATTAAAAGATAGATAGCAAACGGAGAAAATACTGACTTTTGAAAAGATCCTTAGATTAATAGTAGAAGCTTAATTGATAGACTTGGATGGTATAGCTAATCAGCTAATAGTACCCCTGGATGTAAAGTGCCAAGCATTATATATAACAATGAGTGGGCAACTAACAAGCACATTATGACTACGAATTTTAAGTAGGAAATTGATGGCATCCCCTTATTTACTGGGTTAAATAGGGATACTTGGGCCTGGAAGAGTAATAATAAAGGACAGTTTAACATGCGAGATGCTTGGGAGGACTGTAGACATCAAACACAAAAGTTTTATGGCATAACATTACATGGAGTCATTCGATCAACCCTAAAATGGCACACACAACATATAAAGCTATAAATTTCGATTGCCAACCAAGGATAGGCTTAAAAATTAGGGAATTGTAGAAGATGAAACATGCATACTCTGTAATAGGGAAATGGAGACTCATAACTGTTTATTTTTTGAATGAAAATATAACAAAAGAGTTTGGGCCATTCAAAAATTAAAATATTGCAAACAGATGCGGTTAAGAATCTTCAAGAAGAAGCAGCTTAGCTGAACGACCAAATAGATATCTCTTACTTGATGAAGGAAGTTGGAAAAATTAGCTTGCTACCATGTGGCACCTCTAGCGTGAGCGAAACAAACAGACTTCAACAACAAGCAAAAAGAAGAGTTTAAATAATTTGAATAAATTACGATAGATATAATTGGAAGGAAAAAACTACATAGAATTGCCACCTTAGAGGGACGAGAAAAAAGACTACTCGGGAATTGGAAATGGAGGGTTGATCATCAAGAGAATCAAGCAACGATCTAGAAGCCGCCAAGCTTGTGAAGCTCTGGCCTAGTTTTTATTTTGGGAATGTTTCAGTGCAAAGTTGGAATGTTTACTTTAAAGTAAAGTTTGTTTTTGTCTTTGCCTGCGTTTATGTTTAGCTATGAGTTTGGGCCACAAAGCCCATTAATAAAATCTTAACCCATTATATATATATATATATGTATATATGTATGTATGTATGTATGTATTCTCATACTTTCAATATATCAAATTATACCTTTGGGATTATAACTCAAGATTTTGTTTTACCATGAATTTGAAACAAATCTACTATGATAACATTCCCCCACTAGAAACTAAAAATTAAATACCCATGATGCTGCGGTCTTTATCAAAATTGTTTTCCAGTGACCGAAGTGAGTAAAGTGCTTTTTATTCCTTTAAAATCCTTTAAAATATCTATAATCATAAATACTATCAAATAATACCATCACTATTTTCTCAAAACTTCGGACACTGTTTTTCAAAGCACTGAGATTTAAATTCTCAAATTCTCAGTTTAAATTGATTTTCAATTATAACCCATATTTATAAACCATACTTATAAAATTTCATTTCATAAATGTATATACTTGTTTATCATAATAAATAACTTATATATAAATTAAATTTGAACCCAACATCAATATCGTATGCCATATAGTCAAATCGTGAAACTAAATTCGTAAGGTGTTCATATCTAATTAAAATTAAAATCAACCAAATAATGCTCATAAATTAACTGAGCATAACCAAGCAAACAAATGACGATAGATAAATATCATAATTTTCTAATAAATACTTCACAACAAAAATAACTATGATTATCATTTGAAAATTAATCCTTCATATAAAAAATATAATCCTAGGTAAAATTATTTCATTTACCAATTTTCAAAACAATATTGTATTGATTTGCATGGTTTAAGTGTATAGAAACCCTATTGACACCGTGGCGTCCCACGTCTCGATCAGAATTCATAAACCACTCAGCCAATAAATCAACACGAAATAAAACATTTTATAGCACTAAAAATTATGCGCTCTCATATATAATACACTCAAACTCATCCTAGAATCTCACTTGCCCTATCACAAATGAGTCAACCCCACCAAAGCCTAGGTGTTCGCTCGACCTAAGATCTACTACCAGCTGTAACGGCCCCTCTTTTCAACCTTCGAAAGTCGACACCAATACATCCATGGTATTGACGTGTCGAGCATCCAAGTGCCAAAAAATGGTTCGTTCAGCCAAAAAAAGAATAGAATTTCACAACGCAACAGACAATCAATAATATAAAATGATCTTACATAAGAAAAAGTTTTATACACAAAATCAGATTTCTAATCCTATGAATCAGCTAGGATGGTTATAACATCCCGTCTTTACAAATGATTAAAAAATTAAAACAAACAATGTAGAGGAAATAAAAGGAATTATGTAGATATAATTTGGGCATCCATCTTGTCTCCTGAGCTCCAAAGATTCGAAAGCTAATCTGGAAAATAAGCTCAGTCTGATTCGAGTATTATAGGAAGATAATGTCCGGATCAGTCTGGTAAAACCAGCGTGATAAACACAATCATATGAATTGTTAATATTATGAAAACCTTTGAAAATATAGGTATCTCGTAAAGCCACGTCGCATATAAATACAGATGGGTTTTTACCTTATGATAACCAAACCATTTTTATAGAAATTGATTGATATTATAATAATGTCTAGGGTTTAAAATAGATATTGAATATAGTTGAAATACTTGCATCTGGCATTTCAACATAGTTGGGCACAACTAAGTCCGTACAGCACTTATTGGAGAATGGATTCCATTCAATAACAAGACATCGGGGTACCACTTACTATAGTAATCCTCTGGAAAATATACCGAGGGCCTCGTTTGGACCCTCTGCCAACATAGGGCTGGCCTACCCCTTACTATAGAGTACCAAATATGTCATCATCCTGGTTACTTTGCAACCTTTTTCCAAGAGCTCTCATGCAATCCCAAATCCTTAAATATATATATATATATATATATATATATATATATATATATATAGACACATGATGACATAGCCTAATGTGTGCGACCTAGTTAGCCCTATTGCATCTCTCCTGATTTTAGTCATTCTCGGTTGATGAGGTTTGAGGCCATGTTTTACCTTTTATATGGCAATCCCGCTTGGAATGCTTAAACTACTCTCCAAAACAGCAATGCAGTGCCAGCATTCGTCCATACAAGTTTTTCAAGATATGAACTAACCGAAGGTACTACTTCTACTACATCTATTTTGGAATCACCATCAAGATTAATAGCAAGTAACCCCTACACTTTAAGAGCTCGGTCTTTGATCATCATCTTTAAGAAGTCCTCAATTAGTCGCTTGAGTTGGATTGAAGTGGTTTTCAAATAATTATTACTTATTTGATCTCGATCTCTTCTAACCAACATTCGATAGTTTTCGATAAACTCAACTCTGGTTCTTTCGGAAGTAGACAAACAAGATAAGAGCAGGGATTACCAGTAAACCGTTTAAGTGGATAGATCTTCTTATCCTTTGTGTTAGAAGAAAACAGCGACTTTATACGTACACTAATATCATATACGATAAATGTGCTATATAATTCACGTGTTTTCTCTAGATATTTCCAAAGTTAAAAAAACTGTCCAAGATTTGATAGTCGGTTAATTAAATACCAAATAAACACACATCAATTACAGATTTAATTTCCTACAGATACAACTAAGCCTCATTTAATTAATCTTTCATTAATTAAATCTCTTATATTATTTATTCAAAATAATTCACACGCTTATCTCACTTATATAAGTATATTCACAAACCAGTTGAGAAAGAATTCTTATTTCAAATCCCTTTTAAACCGATCAAAACATGTGCCTTTGAAAACACAGTTATCATGAATCACAATAACTAACGCTTCGGTGTTTAGTACGGAAATGCTTCCTACCACCAAAATTAAGAAGGACTGCTTATTTATTTGATTCACAACTTTATTAATATAATAGACCGAATCAAAGCTTTATAAACCCAATTTTCTTTTCCAAAATCTAAGATCTGTTTACAAAATATAACTCTTTTACTTTGTTCTTTTTACTAAGTAAAAACCGCTTTTATAAAATAAACTTATAAGCTTTTAAACCATATTTATAAAACCATATTATTATTTAAGCATATTTTTAAGTTAATTAAATAAATTTAATCACCATAAATAAATTAGTTAATTAGTTAGCTTAAATATCATCATTAGATTAGATTTATAAGATGGGTAATTACATCTAAACCTCATTATAAAGTAGTTAATCAACTTTAGACTACCATTTATAAAGTAATTAATTAATGTAAACCTTAATAATAAAATAATTAATTAATTTTAGATACTTTATTTAAATTAATCGATTAATTGATAAAAATCATAAATAAAAAAATCATTAATTAAAATGATAATTAGCTAAATCATTACTAATTAAAATAATATTTACTTAGACATTATTTGCAACAACCCTTTTTTTTTACCGTCGAAATAAAAATTAAAAATAGAAGTTTTAAATTGAAATTTGAAAAAAAAATTTGCAATGCAAATCATTCACAAAGTCAGTTGATAAATAGCTAAGTTATGTTGTAATTTATCTTTGGATTCACGTGCAAGTATGGGTCCAGTTTAAAGCAAAATGTTTGAACACTTTTGCTAGCAAAGTTTGAACACACTTTGTTTTACAGCCATCATCATAAACTATGCAGTGTGTCATTTTATCTCCACTGGTGCACGTTCTCTTAAATGCTTGTACAAATTATTGCCAGCACATTTGTTTCATTAACTTGTGCACAATATTTGAAAAGAAAAGTAATCACTGCAATATTCTTTTGCTCATTTTTTCAGTAGCTCGGTGAAGCTTTAATGGCGTCTTCAAATTTAGACCATTTGATTGTTGTTGCTAGTTGAGTCAGAAATAAATTAGAGGTGAGTGAAAAACTCACGCTTCTAATTTAAAAAAAAAAATTATGTTACCTGTTACACCTGTGTACGCAAGTTACACATAGCATAGATATGTATATTGTTGTGTTACTCGGGCCTTTCATATATTTTTTACGTGTGTGAAAATTTAAGTGAAGTCCAAGTCATTTTTACATTTTGTTAACTGTGTGATGAGTACATGTCACAATTTATTTTTCTTTTGCATTTTTGCCTAAAAAGTGTTATGTGCGTGCATCTCATTTTTATTATTTGCATTAGGTATTTTGTTCACTTCTTTAGTTCCATCAGTCTGTTTTAATTCATGCGTACAAAGAGTGTGTTGCCCAGGTCATTTTCGTGTACGCATATTCAAGCGTCATTTACCTACGTGCATATGGTAGCATGCGTGCATTTGTTAATTCCCGTGCGTGTATAGGGTATATTATCCTGGCCATCACCTTTTTACATGTAGAACACGAAGCTAAGTGTAGGGCCAATTATTTATTTTTATTAGCTCATTACTTGCATACTATAATGCATGTGCAAAGAAAATGTATGCCCAGACCATTATCTTCTTGTATTTTTATGGTGCGTGCAAACTATATTTACTGTCCCTTTCAAAAAAAATAGTGTGCGTGCATGGAAATATATTGTGTGCATGAAAAGGGAGTCGAGGCCGTATACATTGTTACTTGCGTGCAAAGTGTAAAAAAAATTGCGAGTTCAGACCATTATTATCACTTGCATGCAATATTTTCGTCTGTGTGTTAATGGCTATGTTGAGGTGTACATTTGCGTGTTAATGCATGGGTCTATCATTTATTTTTGTTTACATCAATTTTTGCGTGCATGTAAATGTGCCCAGACCAACAATTTACTACATGCGCACGTGAAAATTTTTATGGCCCATGTCATTCATTTTTTCAACTCCATTCTTGGTAATTTAGTATATGCGTGCATGAAGTATATTGCCAGGCAGTGTAATATTTGGTGAGTATATAGTAGTGCAGTCTATAGTTTAATTTACGTTGAACCGGTGTTTTGTTTTGAAACGAATTTTGTTGCCGTTATTTTCTTAACGGATTTTTACCCCGGTGTTTATATTTGAAGTATGTTGATTTGATGAGATTTTTGATGAATAAAATTACCGTTGTTTTGATTTCAGTAACCAATTTAAAGTGATTTTCAAGCGGCTATCTTACAACCAAGAAAACCCGCAACGCTTACTTTATATCCGTTTTTATGGTGTTTTGTGAAGCGCAATTTCTTTGTCAAAATTGGTATAGAAGTTGCTGTTTTAATCACGTATTTTTAAATCTTTTTAAATATAATTGTTTTCAAAAAAATTACAGTTTACGCTTTCAAAAGAATGAGGAATCAATTTAAACGCTTCAGCAAAATTAAGGACTATGAACCCTTACTTTTACTAATCCGATTAATTCCGGACTTGTCCATTTGAGAACGTAAATTTTATTTATATAAAAATACACAATTTTGCACTTTCAAGGAAACGATGAGGAGATTTAAACGATTTAGCAAAAGTGCAGAATATGGAACCACGCTTTTACTGATTCGGTTAATTCCAGACTCGTTAATTGAAATAATTGCCGTGGAGTTGTTGTTTGAAGATTTTTATGATTTTGTTGGGCTTTCGAGCCGGACCTTCGGGTCAATTACCAGTACTAGACCTTCGGGTCATTTGTTGGGCGCCAAATATTATGATGACAGTACTTCGTTGGCTTCGGCCATATGAGATGCACGTGCGGCGTAGCTTAGACTCGCCATATGCTAGGATTGATCCACTTTTATGCTGATTTTTCTAGTTATCTTATTTTGATTTCTAGATTTTGTGTATTGCTGTTTTGAATTCATTTTGAATTTGGAAGTTGATTTTGATGGAGTTTAATGAGATTTCTTCATTTAAACTATGTTGATTATTTATGTTGAATAGTCTCTTTCGAGATTATTATTAATGTGCTTTGATGTTGTTTATCCTGCATTCATTTCTAAGTTTAAATTAGACTGTTATTTTCTTTTAAATAATACTCGGGTCAGAACGAGTTATTTTAGGATAATCGCTATCTCTGATTCTGTTGCTCCTTCAGCTTTTGGGATTTCACCTCATCTTTTGTTTAGGCTTCGAGGTATTACCTTTGGTATATTGACTCTCATCTCATGTATGTTGATGACTATGTATTTTTACATTGGGTTCATGTGAACCATCGAGTGTTGTAGCATGTATCCAGATTTGCCTTCCGCTACATCTGATATTTCTGTTCTGATGTGATTATACTTATCTTTGTTGTTGTTGTTATGAGTTGTTCTGAATTTTTCTTAAGCCACCGTAGTTTCGTTTTAGATTTGGATTGAATATATATCATTGGGAGTAATTTACACAACTCCTATCGATGTAATCAATACTCGTCTAAGGCATAACTTACGGATGGTCGCTTCTAACAAGCCTTATTCTTTGCAATAGCAGACGTTATTCCTTATAATAACCTTTTTTATTGTGAGTATTGAGGTGGGGCGTCACAGCTTGTTATCAGAGCTGAGATTCAGAACAAATTATAATAAACACGGAATAGAAGTATAATGGAATATGTGTTATAACTATTCGAGGGTTTTATTCGTGCCTTTCTAATCTATTCCTTCGTTGTTCTTAAACTTTTATCCTCTTTAACGTATTGGAATATGTCTAGGAATAAATCTCATATTTTCATAGTACTCCATTTGTTAAATTCCTTGTCAGTCTTGTATTGGTTTAACTGATCCTTATCTTCTCTTCTTCTCTCAGCCTATGGCCGAAAAAGGTAGATGGAAGCGTTCTACTATAGGTCCGTCTAGTGGTTTTCATCTAGACGGAGTTTATATGTCATCTGATCAGTTTATGGAGCTATTACGGGGTACTCAGCCTTCTGTTGCTACTCCCGCAGCTTCTAGTCACAAGTCTGCCTTCACCCGCATGTGTAGTGACTATTCCTACCTTGGAGGCAAGCCTTTCAAGGGATCAGAAAGTGCATTGGAGGTTCAGACTTAGTTACGCACTAGTGAGCGCATATTTTCTTGGATGGATCTCTCTGATCATCATTGCGTTATCGTGGCATCTAGTATGTTGCAAGAACGTGCGCTTGATTGGTATGAGCTTTTGATTGCGGAAGTTGACGAGTCCTCTCTCTCATGGAATCAGTTTAAGGAACGTTTCGAACTTAAGTTCTTCTTGAATCAGAAAAGGCTAATCTTGCTCGTAATTTCCTCGAGTTAAAACAAGGAAAGTCCTCTGTTTCTGATTATGTTGCGTCTTTCGAGGCCTTGTCCATATACGGAGTTGAGTTCATTAGCACTCTACGTAAAAAGAATCTTAGATTTGTCGAAGGTTTTGAAGAAGTATTTGAAGAAAGTCCTTTTGCTTCAGCTTAAGCTCTCTTTTGAGGAACTTGTTGATTCGGCACTTTGTCTTGAAGCTGTAGAAAAGGAACGTGATAGTGGTGATGAGGTTGTGGTTTCTAAGAACCCCAACAAGATGAGGTTTCCATTTCATAAGCCTAATTCTTCTTCCAACAAGAAGAAGAAGCAAGCTACCTCTAGTCCTCAGCCTAGTAGCGCACCTTCTATTCAGAGGGCGTGCTATAATTGTGGTTCTTTGGATCATCTTCTCCGTAGTTTCCCTAAGCCTCGCATTTGCCGCTATTGCAAGAAAGAGGGGCATTGGGTTTCTGATTGTCCTACTGCTTCTAAGGGTTTCAAATCTGGGAAGCTTAATGTTGCTAAAGCTTCTGGTGATTCTTCTTAGCCCAAAGGTATTCCTCCTTCTGTTTTGGAAGGTTTTATTTATTCCATTGTCGTTCTATTAGAGTGCTTTTCGATACGGGTGCATCACATTCATTCGTGTCGAAGGAGCTTGTTGATGTTATTCCTTTGGATGTTGTTAGTCTTTGCGACCCTTTGACTATTGTAAATCCTATTCGAGGATCTGCTACTCTTGGTTTGTTATGTGTTGATGTTGAGATTGTTCTATGTGGTTTTTCCTTTTATGCGAATCTGTATGTTATGGATCATCTTGGTTTTGATATGATTTTGGGGATGGATTGGCTCATCCATTATGAGGTTCAAATCCTATGTCCTGAAAGTACTTTATATCTCAAGCATCTCAGTGCTATCGAGCAATTATCTATTATATTTCGAGACATGGACCATACTTCGAATGCTCTCATTTCTTCCTTCGAATCGGAGGATGTCATAGCTAATATTCCGGTTGTTGTGATTTTTCTAATGTCTTCGAGCCTATTTCGAGTTTGCCACCGAAGAGGGAAATTGAGTTCCATATTGATCTTATCTTTGGTGCTCATCCTGTCAGTCGTCCTTCCACGAGGATGTCTGCTAAGGAAAATGAGGAACTCAAGCAACAATTATCTGAATTGGAAACCAATCAATTTATTCGTTCTTGCTCATCTCCTTGGGGCGCCGCCGTTGTCTTCGTTAAGAAGCCAGATGGTACTCTTAGGCTTTGCATTGATTATCGCAAGCTTAACGAGCTCACTATCAAAAATAGGTATCCATTATCCAGGATCGACGACATGTTCGATCAATTAAGTGGTGCTAACTTTTCTTCCAACTCGATCTTGCTACTAGTTTTCATCAGTTACGAGTTGTAGAGGGTAGAATTGCTTGTTATGCCGTTCGGTTTGACGAACGCTCCAGCGTATTTTGTTGATCTTATGAATCGGATATTTCAGGAATATCTCGATAAGTTCGTCTTGGTTTTCATTGATGATATTCTTATTGATCCAAATCTGAAGCCGATTATATTCATCATTTGGAGATTGTTTTGAGCACCCTTCTTCAGCATCAGCTTTATGCCAAATTCTCCATGTGTCACTTCTGGGAGAATAAGGTGAAGTTTCTCGGTCAAATTGTTTCTTTCGATTGTATCTCTGTCGATCCTTCCAAGATCGAATCTATTCAGAATTGGAAGAGGCCCGAGACCGTTACTGAGATCCGTAGTTTCCTTGGATTGGCGAGATATTGTCGCCGGTTCATTAATAACTTTTCTCGTATTGCCTTACCGCTTACCACTCTTACGAGAAAAGTTGTTCCTTTCATTTGGTCTGATAAGTGTGAGATTACTTTCATGAAGTTAAAAGATCTCCTTACTCATGCTCCTATCTTAGTGGTTCCCGGAGGGAATCATGATCTTATTGTTTATACCAATGTCAGTGGTTATGGACTCTTCATGCAAAAGGATATAGTAGTTGCCTATGCTTCTAGACAACTAATACCTAACGGGCGAAATTATTTATTGGGCGAGCGTTTTGTTCTCTTCACTGATCACAAATCTCTGAAATATCTCTTCACACAGAAGGAACTTAATATGAGGCAACAGCGTTGGCTCGAATTTCTTGCTTCATATGATTTCGATATTCAGTATACCCTTGGTAAGGGTAATCGAGTTGCTGATGCGCTTAGTCGCAAGCAGCAAATTGTTGTTTCCATGATGCCAGCAGAGTGGAATATATTGGAAACTTTATCTCGTTATAATATTAGAGACCGTCCTTCAGTTTCTGATTCTCTCATGCTTTTATTTAGCATGGACGCTCGTCTTAGTTTATTGGACCGAATTACCGATGCCTAAAAATAAGATCCAGATCTCTCTTATCGTATTCAGAGTTGTAAATCGGAATCCCGAAGTGATAATCTAAAGGATTTCGATATTGATATTCGTGGTTGTATTCATAAGAAGGGAAGGTTGATCGTTCCTAATGTTCCTAATCTTAGAAAAGACATTCTTAAGGACTGTCATCGTTCTAAGTATACTATCCATCCAGGCAATAGTAAGATGTATGCTGACATGAAGCGCTTATACTTTTGGGAGGGTATGAAGCGTGATATTGCAAGTTATGTGAGTCGTTGCATGACTTGTCAACTTATTAAAGCGGAATACCAGCGTCTTAGTGGTTTTTTGCAGCCTCTTGAGGTCCCATTATGGAAATGGGATCAAATTTCTATGGACTTCATTGATGGTCTACCTCGTTCGAGGTCGGGCCATACTAGTGTTTGGGCGATTGTTGACCGATTGACCAAATCAGCCAATTTTATTCCTGTCAAGTCCAATCGAACTTCTCCTTTATTGGCTAAGCTTTTTATTAAGAGGTCGTTCGACTTCATGGAGTTCCTAGTTCCATTGTTTGTGACAGAGATTCGCTTTTTACTAGTGGTTTCTGGCAGAGCCTTCAGAAAGCTTTGAGTACTAAGCTCAATCTCTGTACAGCTTATCATCCACATTCTGATGGTCAGACTGAAAGGGTGAATCATGTCTTAGAAGATCTCCTTCGCGCTTGTATTCTTGATTTTGGGGTAGTTGGGAAGACCATTTATCTCTTGTTGAATTTTCTTATAACAACAGTTTCCAATCCAGTATCGGTATGGCTCCTTTCGAAGCACTTTACGGAAGACCATGTCGATCATCATCATGTTGGTTGGAATCCGGGAAAAAATTAGTTCTCGGCCCCGATTATATTTGTGAATCTTATAAGAAGATTGATATTATTAGATAGAGAATGAAAGAGGCTCAGAATAGGCAGAAATCTTGTGTCGATCATCGTAGGAAGCCTTTGGAATTTTCTGTTGGCGATCACGTGTTCATTCTTGTTTCTCCGATGAAGGGGGTGGTGCGTTTTAGTAGCTCCGGAAAATTGTCTCCTCGATATGTTGGACCATTTCTTATTACGTAACGCGTTGGCTCTGTTGCTTATCGTGTATTGCTACCTATTCAGTTCTCGAGAATTCATGACGTATTTCATGTATCCTAACTTCGTCGTTGCCTTCGAGATTCAGATTGTATTATTGATCCTCGTATGTTGCAAGATCTTGAGATCTCACCCGACTTGTCTATGGTGCAAAATCCTATCCGTGTGCTAGCTTAGGAGGTTAAACGCCTTCGAAATAAAGAAGTCCCGCTTGTGAAAATTCATTGGTCCGCAAACCAAAGATTGCACTTGGGAAACCAGAGAATTCATCGAGCGTTCTTATCCTGGTTTTCTCTCCTCTACGGGTAGGGGTGAACATTCTTGATTCATCTTTTCAATTTTAAATCTTTGTTGTGATGAATAATTTGTGTTATAAACAACTTCTAGTATGAAAATTGCGGGGACGCAATTTTTATAAGGGGGGTATGTAACATCCCTGTTTTTATTACCGTCGAAATAAAAATTAAAAATAGAAATTTTAAACTGAAATTTGAAAAAAAAATTGCAATGCAAATCATTCACAAAGTCAGCTGATAAATAGCTAAGCTACGTTGTAATTCATCATTGGATTCACGTGTAAGTATGGGTCCAGTTTAAAGCAAAATGTTTGAACACTTTTGCTAGCAAAGTTTGAACACACTTTGTTTTACAGCCATCATCATAAACTATGCAGTGTGTCCTTTTATCTCCACTGGTGCACGTTCTCTTAAATGCATTTGTACAAATTATTGCCAGCACATTTGTTTCATTGACTTGTACACAATATTTGAAAAGAAAAGTAATCACTGCAATATTATTTTGCTCATTTTTTCCAGTAGCTCAGTGAAACTTTAATGGCGTTTTCAAATTTTGCTCCATTTGATTCTAGTTGCTAGTTGAGTCAGAAATAAATTAGAGGTGAGTGAAAAACTCACGCTTCTAATTTAAAAAAAATAATTATGTTGTTTGTTACACCTGTGTACGCAAGTTACACATAGCATAGATATGTATATGGTTGTGTTACCCAGGCCTTTCTTATATTTTGTACGTGTGTGAAAATTTAAGTGAAGTCCAAGTCATTTTTATATTTTGTTAACTGTGTGATAAATGAGTACAGGTCACCTTTTTTGTTGTTTTGCATTTTTACCTAAAAAGTGTTACGTGCCTGCATCTCATTTTCATTATTTGCATTAGGTATTTTGTTCATTTCTTTAGTTCCATCAGTCTGTTTTATTTCATGCATACAAAGAGTGTGTTGCCCAGGTCATTTTCGTGTACGCATATCCAGGCGTCATTAACCTACTTGCATATGGTAGCGCGTGCATTTGTTACGTCCCATGCGTGTATACGGTATATTATCCTGGCCATCACCTATTTACATGTAGCACACGAAGCCAAGTCCAGGGCCATTCATTTATTTTTATTAGCTCATTACTTGCATACTATAATGCATGTACAAAGAAAATGTATGCCCAGACCATTATCTTCTTGTTTTTTATGGTGCATGCAAACTATATTTACCAGGCCTTTCAAAAAAAAATAGTGTGCGTGCGTGGAAATACAGTGTGTGCATGAAAAAGAAGTTCAGACCGTATACGTTGTTACTTGCGTGCAAAGTGTAAAAAAAATTGCAAGCTCAGACCATTATTATCACTTGCGTGCATTATTTTCGTTTGTGTGTTAATGGCTATGTTGAGATGTACATTTGTGTGTTGGTGCATGGGTCTATCAATTATTATTTTTTTACATCAATTTTTGCGTGCATGTAAATGTGCCCAGACCATCAATTTACTACATGCGTACATGAAAAATTTTATGGCCCAGGTCATTCATTTTTTCAACTCCATTCTTGGTAATTTAGTATGTGCATGCATGAAGTATATTGCCAGGCAGTGTAATATTTGGTGAGTATATAGTAGTGCAGTCTACTATTTAATTTACGTTGAACTGGTGTTTTGTTTTGGAACGAATTTTGTTGCCGTTATTTTTATAACGGATTTTTACCCCGGTGTTTGTATTTGAAGTATGTTGATTTGATGAGATTTTTGATGAATAAAATTACCGTTGTTTTGACTTCAGTAACCGTCAATTTAACGTGAATTTTCAAGCGTCTAACTTGCAACCAAAAACCCACAACGCTGATTTTATATCCGTTTTTACGGTGTTTTGTAAAATGCAATTTCTTTGTCAAAATTGCTATAGAAGTTGCTGTTTTAATCACGTATTTTCAAATAGTTTTAAAATATAATTATTTTCAAAAATTTTACAGTTTACGCTTTCAAAAGAATGAGGAATAGATTCAAATGCTTCAGCAAAATTAAGGACTATGTACCCTTACTTTTACTGATTCAATTAATTCCAGACTTGTCCATTTGAAAACGTAAATTTTGTTTATATAAAAATATACAATTTTGCACTTTCAAGGAAACGATGAAGAGATTTAAACGATTTAGCAAAAGTGCGGAATATGGAACCACGCTTTTACTAATTCGGTTAAATCCGGACTCGTTAATTGAAATAATTGCCGTGGAGTTGTTGTTTGAAGATTTTGATGATTTTGTTGGGCTTTCGAGCCACTATGATGGACCTTCGGGTCAATTACCAGTACTAGACCTTCGGGTCATTTGTTGGACCTTCGGGTCATTTGTTGGACCTTCGGATCATTTGTTGGGCACCAAATATTATGATGACAGTACTTGGTAGGCTTCGGCCATATGAGATGCACGTGCGGCGTAGCTTAGACTCGTTACATGCTGGGATCGATCCACTTTTATGCTGATTTTTCTAGTTATCTTATTTTGATTTCTAGTTTTTCGTGTATTGCTGTTTTGAATTCAATTTTGAATTTGGAATTTGATTTTGATGCAGTTTAATGAGATTTCTTCATTTAAACTATGTTGATTATTTATGTTGAATAGTCTCATTCGAGATTATTATTAATGTGCTTTGATGTTGTTTATCCTGCATTCATTTCTAAGTTTAAATTAGACTGATCCGTTTATTATTTTCTTTTAAATAATACTTGGGTCAGACCGAGTTATTTCAGGATAATCGCTATCTATGATTCTGTTGCTGCTTCAGCTTTTGGGATTTCACCTCATCTTTTGTTTAGGCTTCGAGGTGTTACTTTTGGTGTATTGACTCTCATCTCATGTATGTTGATGACTATGTATTTGGACATTGGGTTCATGTGAACCATCGAGTGTTGTAGCATGTATCCTGACTTACCTTCCGCTATATCTGATACTTCTCTTCTGATGTGATTATACTTATCTGTGTTGTTATTATTACGGGTTGTTCTGAATTTTTCTTAAGCCACTTTAGTTTTGTTTTAGATTTGGATTGAATATATATCATTGGGAGTAATTTACACAACTCCTATCGATGTAATCAATACTCGTCTGAGGCATAACTTACGGATTGTCGATTCTAACAAGCCTTATTCTTCGCAATAGCAAACGATATTCCTTATAATAACCTTTGTTATTGGGAGTTTTGAGGTGGGGCGTCATATAATTAATTAAACATTTATTATTTAGACATCTGATAATTAAATAATAATTAAATCACATTTTAAATTAACCTTAAACCTTTATTAGTTTGAATCAATATTTAAACATCCTTACTAACATTAAAAATTAAACATTATTAATTAATTTAACATTTAATTTTAAATTGTTATAAAACTTAATTTGATTTCGAATCCATATACTTGTTAAATTTGGATAGAGGGTTACAAAATCTCAATGGTACTTTAAAAGCAACCACTATATTTCATAATGACATTCAAGTCACAACATAGATATTTAAATAAACACAACTATATAAATAAATTTCATACGATCAATCGATGAATAACAACTCAATATAATTAAAATGGTGGATAATTAAATGTCCAAATTAACATAATAGCAGAATGGTGATTTATTCTACTAAATAAACGTCCAATATAATCTATTCTAATTTAATATAGCGGAACGCTGTGTTTTATCCTGCTTTCAGGTGTCATTAGTGGGGTATAGTTGATTAACTACATACGTTTTTTTTTGAGAAAAATGTGTGATCCTCTAACAAAAGAGGAGAGCACACATGGAACACTATATATATAACAAAAAGAAGGAGCTGCCAACATGCCTGACAGGTGGCCAGACTATAAAACAAGAAAAAACAAAGAAAAAGATACCCCTCAAATGAGCTCCGGCAAAGCCACTGCCCATTACACCCTAATACCGAGCTCCGGCAAGGCCACCGCCCAATACTAGAGTGTTAGAGGTATCTAAAAAATCAAACTCTCATGAGAAAAGATCCATAGAGAAGAACACCAACAGAAGGACCAAAATGAAGAACTTCATACAGAAGACCTGGAGTAGCCGAAGAGAAAATCCAGATGCGATCCAAATCCCTGAGAAGAGCTATCCTAAAAACCTGAATAAAGCTGAATGCTATTCTGAAAGTCAGATAAGAAAAAAACCAGCAACCAAACCTGGAACAAAACTAGGAAATCAAGTTAGAATGAATCACATATATGTATATAAATAGAATTTATATACATATATGTGAGAATAAAAATCAAAGAGAGAAAAAAAGCGAGGATAACCTAGAAACAAAACAAATAAGACTAGAAAAGAAAAGAAAAAAAGAGGCAATATAATTAAGAGAAGAAAAAACAAAACAAGGAACAAAATTATGGGCCTAATAAAGAAAGAGAATTATGATTCATCATGTGAACATGATTTAAATCAGAATATGGAATAATAAAAGAGTTATTTGAAACAAAATTATTAATATTAAGTTTGAATATGTTAATATTATTTCTAACCTTGTTAAGATAATCCTTAAAGCAATTATTATTGGCTAAATTATATTTGGGATTAGATATCCAATTAAAGCAGAAATTTGAAATTAAAATAATCAAATTATTATTATGTTGATATTTATTATTAAAAATTCTTTGATATCTTTCAAACCAAATGTACCAACAAGTAATAGAGAATAAAGTATCAAGCAAATATCTAAAATCCTTATTGAACATAAATCTAAAAGAGTTCCAATAGAAAAAACAATCAGAAACTCTAGAACTAATATGAAACTCAAAAATGTTAAGGGTCTTTATAAGAATAAAATAAGTATCCAAGCAATCAAAATAAATGTGATTAATATCTTCGGAGAATGAGTTGCAAAAGAAACATTTATTATCAATACTAATATTTTTCTTTTTTAAAAATTCAATAGTGTTTAACTTGCCATGAATGATGAGCCACATATGAATCTTAGATTTAGGAGGGGCATTAGACTTCCAAATAAATTTAAAACAATTGACTGAAACCTCCGAGAAGTTGATAAATTTGTAAAAGGAATTAGAGGAATATTTCTTACTTTTATCCCACTCCCAACTAATAAAGTCATTATCATTGTCAATGTTATAAAGATAAAGTTTAGCATAAAGCAAGAAAAGAAGTCTAAGGGTAGGGCCTACTAAAATACAATTAAAATTGAAAATCCAAGGAGGGTCAGACTCAGAGTTGAAAACATCAGAAATTAACGCAAATTTAAAGTTACAAATATCATATAAATCTTTGAACTCATTCTTAAGAGGAGTAGAAGAAATCCAACTATCATGCCAAAAAGTTGTATTAATAACAGAATGAACAATAATATTAATACCTAATTTGAAAATATCACTACATTTTAAGATTGATTTCCAAAAATAAGAAAGATTACTAAAAATAGAAGGACTAATTTGATAGAGATTATAAATACCATTGTAATAATATTTAGAAATAATCTCCTTCCAAATGGCATTATCACTAGAATCTCTGAATTTCCATAACCATTTACCAAGAAGAGACAGGTTCATATTGTGTAAATTAATGACACCTAAACCACCCTCTTTTTCAGATTTACAGACAGTATCCCAATTAACTAAACATTTAATGCTATAGTTAGGATTATCACCACTCCAAAGGAAATCCCTTCTAATTTTATCTATTTTATCTATCACCCAATCAGGAAAAAGGTGCATAGACATCCAATAGATAGGGAGAGCTGATAATATAGAATTAATTAAAACCAGTCTACCAGCTCTAGATAAGAATCTCACATTCCAATTAGTAATCCAATTTTTAATTTTATCAATGATTATTAACCAATCATCATGCTTAAGTTTTGAAGGACTAATTACAAAACCAAGATAGTCAAATGGAAAACTCATAGTTTTACAATTTAAAGTATTAGCAACTAAATTTTCTACATTATCAAAATCATTTAAAACTAAAACAGAACTTTTATCAAAATTTATTTTCAAACCTGATAAAAGTTCAAAACTATAAAGAATAAACTTGAGAGCAACAATGTGACTAGGAAGATGAGAGGAAAAAAGCAAAGTATCATCAACAAATTGAAGGACAGACAAACCAAAACGAGAAATATTATTACCAATAGAACCTAAAAGATTATTACTAACAACATTCTTAATAATCTTAGAAAATACATTCTTAATAATCTTAATAAACCAGCCCAAGGCCCAGTACTCAAATCACTGTATCTTCTCTTCCCAAAATCAACTCTATATATTCAAATTTCCCCCAAATCCGCACTTGCCAACACAAGTTACCTGGAAACGAAAACAATGTGCACACCTATGCAAGCACCATACCTCACCTCCACCGATCGCCAATATGCGACCACCCACGAATGCGCCTTCATCTCCTTGTCCACTCGACACCATCATCATCTTCCTTGGTCGTGTCGATCAAATTCCGACCGTTCATCACCAAAAGACGCGAATTCCTGGAACTAATTACCACCACTACCGAACCTCTAAGCCGCTGCTTCTACCCCCATACACTCCTCCACAATAGCCACTGCATCTCTAACCCTCTTCCATGCCATCGACTAACATGGCATCGAACGTGACACTTCTTTTCACCTCTAAAACAAGACGTCGAACCAAAATAAACACAATGCCTTAAACCCTAAATGGAGCTCAACAGAGCGTTACACCAGACCAAAGAACCTGCGGTCGTCGCCTCTGACTTTGCCAAGTTCCAAGTTTGCTCCAGCCACCATCGTTTGCACCCTTGACCTATGCTCACCGAAAAACCCATTTTTATCTAAATCCGATCATCTTCACCCCTCGCCTCAATCCTATGCCTTAAAATCATCTGAATAATGTTAGAAATCCTAACATGTCGAGACGAACAAGTTCGTATAATCCATTTGTAAATTTATGCTTAACAAAAATTCCACATTTTTAATTGGTTACTGAAATCGAAAAACTTTGGCCATCATAGACGATGAAATGTCTGACGGTTATTTTTAAAAATCACTAATGCCTATGACGAACAAGTTTCTAGTTAGTTGCTTGGACTAATTCTATCTGGTTTGGGAGATTTTGACTTTAATAGCCGAGTGATTTTTTTGCGTGTTCATATTTAAAAAAAAGAACAGAGGAGAGAAAGCCCGTATGTGTATGTTTTTGCATATGTATAGTGTATTTTCTTCATAAATCAGCAAGTATACATTGTGAACAAACACTTAAGCCTGCATATCCTGTTTAAACAGTTATAAAACAAAACATTCAACCTCACATTCAGGGCCGGCCATATGGGTAGCCTGGTGAGACTTCCGTCTAGGGCAACACCTCCAACATCGCTAAAGTGGACAACAAATTCTTGTAATCTAATTTGAAAAGTCTAGATATAAATATTTATAAGGAAAGCATAAAACTAAATGTTAGTGGAGCTTGGTGGTTTCTCTTCACTTTACTTAGTTTTGAACACGGTTCAATTCTCACAATCAACTATTTTGTTTATTTACTGATAATCTCTTTTTTCCCTACATAGTCGACTAGGGCAACTATCTCCTTTGGGCCGGCACTGCTCACATTCATGGAAGGTTTAAGATTTCACGTCACATATGCTTCAAAATGTTAAACAAGGTTAGTGAATCTCACCTTCTCTACTTTGGAATGCAAAGATCAAATCTTTCCTTTAAGCAAAGAAGGCTTACTCTATTTTTATTAAATTTCCCAATCTTTTAAAATTTTAAAGAAGAGATTTTTTTTTTCCTTTCCCAACAGATTTGTAGAAAAGAGAAGTTAAAAAGAAGATGAAAATGTAAATGATATAAACAATGAAAAGTGCATATACAAAAGGAATTATAGATTTAAAAGTAAAGAGGACTTTTAAAGACCCAAAATGCCCATCCTTCAACTCCTAACCTTCCATCATTTATAAATAAAATCAAGTACTCAACCATATGTAAATACAATAAATCATGGGATGATCCATGTACCTTTCCCAATCTTAACCCATAAGCCATCGCATAATTATTTCAAAATCATATTTTAAATCTATTTTTTATTTATATTTTATCTCTTTTTATATTTCAAAGTATCTATATATCACACATAAGAAAACATAGTGGTTATTAAGATGATCATGTACCTTAGTTTACCTTACACTTAAAGTTTCATATCCATGTTACATCATTCCATATTTTAAATCTAAATATATTTTATAACTTAAACCTTTATTATTATTGTATTATTCAAAATAAAAGTGTTTTAAACATTTTAAAGTTGTTTCAAAGAAGTCAAAATATTACAACTTAAAATAGTTTGTTTGTAACGAATGGATTTTTTTGCCCATTCGAAAATCGACATCCATACTTTACATCGTACTCGAATGCCGCAGATTCGACCGTTCAAATCCGATTCGCCGGAGCTTATAACACAATTAAGTAAACAACACAGCGGAAAAAATAATGAATACCAATATACAACTTCTGATACAACATCCTGATACAACAGATGATACAATAGATATCGATATGCATCAGAGATATGATACAATATAATTGCAGCGGAAAGGAAAAATAGATAACCCTAGAACCGGAACAAATAACTCAAGATAATCTTCAAGAAAGAACTCCAAAACTGCAGCTCCATCTCCAAGAACCAATCCAGAAATAGCTCGAACTCCCAATAACAATGCACTAAGCTAAGCAAGGTCAGTCATATCCAAAGACTGAACTAGCTCCAGATAATCCACCAAACCTAACTATCTGAAAAACCCAACTCTAGACTGCTCGTGTGGAAAATAGTGAGCACCCAGAGTTTAGAAAGGAACAATAAACTCCGGGTCAGTCATGGGACTGGTGTGAGTAACAAAACAGTTTATTCTTTAATTAAAACAAGATTTATAAAAGAAAATCCGATATGCTTTTCTAGAAAATGAAACTACCATAAGACCTCCCACCACACACACAATGCAAACGCAGATTTGGAGGAGATTTCTTCTTATGATAGTCAAACATGCTTAATACGCAGAAAATTTCTTGGATATTATTAATATAAGTGCACAGTGCAGAAAACCATTTCGAAAGTAGAATATTAATCTTAGCTAGCATACGACCATTGTCGTATGCCTACTATAGCTACCATGTTCAATAGCAGGTTACAACCACATTCCATGGCAGGTAATACAACTAAAACCGTACAAGGCGCGTATTGTTTTGATTGGATTTCCAACAAATGGTCAGGCTAAGGAACTTCCTACTGCCACATGGGATCGCCTCTGGCGGGACGTCCCGAGAACCTATCCGGATCTCTGCCAACACAAGGCTGGGTTGCCTCTGTAACTAGGTAACTACTACTCGAGCATGCCACTCCCCGGTCCTTTGGGACCTTTATCCGAGGTACCTCTAAGCAACAACCACACAGAAATTGAGATTGGAGCAACCACATAGGTTAAATATCAGGGCTCCATACCTAATATCACCCTTTACCAGAAGGGAATGACACACCCTAAAGGGCGCGACCCTCATAACCTTGCCGCATCTTTCCTGTTTTGACCATTTCCGGGGTGTGAGGTCCGGATGCAGTCTCGTCCACAAAGCTATGCTTTATACAAAAGCCATGCTCTGATCACAAATGATCAACAAATGATCATCAACACACAGCAGCACTCAGCATGCCACACTACCAAATTGGGAGTATATCG
This sequence comes from Allium cepa, assembly GCA_030765085.1. Taxonomy (NCBI): domain Eukaryota; kingdom Viridiplantae; phylum Streptophyta; class Magnoliopsida; order Asparagales; family Amaryllidaceae; genus Allium; species Allium cepa. The sequence continues at coordinate 949,173,635 of CM060941.1, read as the reverse complement.
CTGATAACCTTCAACTACATAACCTCTGAGCTCGTACGTCTCAGAGAAGGGTGTTAAGCTAAGAGAATAAATTCTCCGCCACCAACAGAAATGTATTTGAAAGAAATCTTCTTTATATCTCAAAGTGTAGTGTCAGACATACAACCATACAAGTCTGTTCCGGGTTCGAACAGAACCGAAGGCACTTCCAAAGAAGCCCTTGCAACCCAGGTATTCACAATCGCGATCGGACTTCCCATCACTTAGGAAATCTCTATACCGGGGAAACTCAGTGCAGAGACAATCGATAGGTCATCCTATCGTTTTCGCAAATACCTGGTCTTCACCACCGGTCTTCAATTGCTATCCATAACGTCGAATCACCTATTCGGAATGGGTTATACGACACATAGGTCCTCTCCCGGCTAAACCGAATAGTGAGTGCAACATTTAAAACATATGGATATGGAATTTCAATTAAGTCACAACTTAATAATTCAAAACTTTCCTTCAAATGGTTTAAACAAATTACCATTTCAAATCTTTTAAACAAAAAGATTTATTTCAAAAACCTTCAATGGTTTAAACAATTTCCTCATTGTAATCTTTTAAACAAAAGATTTAATTCACAAAGTTCACCCCATTCACAAAGATCCATTTATGAACTTCAAAACAACTTCCATTTCAATTGGATTAACTCGTTTAAAATCTTTAAATTAAAGATTTAACTTATAGCTTTCAAACCGTTTCCATAACTTGGAAAATCATTTTCATTTTTAACTTGAAATTCCTTTTAACATAATTTGGAAGTACACTTCTTATATGAAAGCTCTTATTATTTGAAAACAAATAGTTTCCATGTCAGAAAGATCCAATTATATTTACACGAGTTAAAGCCTTTGAATTTAAATTCAAATTCCCAAATCAATACCTTTAAGATAGTTTAACCTATATAAACTGGTATAATATCTTTAGTCCCTAGTTTCCAGATCATATAATTCAATTTCAAATATTGAATTCAGATTTTAAATCAAAATATTTAAATTACAAAATTCAATCAAATTATTCAAAATAAATTTCATCTTTGAAATTCTATTTCAAAAGCTTTTTGCTTTAAATCCAATCCATTTCCAAAACATTTGAATTTAAATATTCAACTTTATAAATCATTTCGAAATCTGTGACTTAATCGATTTCCTCGTGAAATCCATATTTGTGTGTGTATAAGTTTGGTCCAGGGGTTTAACACAATAGTGCAACACCATTCAATCAGCACAGATTCAAATACAACAATATATGTTTGAGAAGCGGTATAAACTATAACGCTTATCTTTGATAAGCGGTACAAACCAATCGTAACGCTTATCTTCCATTCACAGATCACAAGTATATATCACAGATAATAAATTACATCATAAATCACAACACAAATCAAGATAATCATAAAGCATCATATAACAGGGATATCTAACAGTTTAACATCCAATAAAATCCAAGCATCGATAGGTATGATTAATTTAATTATCCGATTAAGTAAATCAGATTAATTTCTATGAATAAATTTGCTGGTCATGTGAAATTAATAATCAATTTATTTCAAAACATTTAGTAAACTATCTTTTAATTAATCATTAATTTATCCTAAATTAATATTTATTCTTAATTAATTATCTAATTAATTAGTCCTTAATTGATGATTTTTCCTTAATTACTTTCATTAGTTAATTAACCTTTAATAAATTAATTATTCTCAAATTAATTACCTGGGTTAATCTACCACATTGTCCTTAAATTTAATTTATCGCTTAAATGCTTGATCAATCAACTTAAATCATCAATTTATATTTGATTTATAACCTTTAATTTACAACTTAATTATTCCTTACTTAATTTTAAACTTTTAATTACTTATTAATAAATTATTTAAACAATTAATGGATTTTAATTATTGAATCTTCATTAACTTTTAGTAGCATTCATTTTTTTTATATGGATTTGCTTATCAATTACAAATATGTTTGAAACCATTCATTTTAAATTTATTTTTGAAACTTCATTCTAAATTTTCAAGTTTTAAAATGAATACGAATTGACTTTCAAATGAATTTTAAAACCAACTTTTAAATTTACAAGTTAAAGTAATATTAGTCTTGTAAAAGAAATTTAAAAGAATTTAAACTCAATTATTTAAATTCAATCAATTTCAAAATTTCACTTTATACTCAAATTTAAAGACTTCTCTTATTAAAGAACTGGAATACAGATAAATTTTAAATTTTAAAACCTTTAAGTTAATTAGAAATCAAAAATTATTTGAGATAACCATTTTATCTCAACGGATTACTTAATTTTAATTTATTAAATCTATTTAATTTAAACACTTGAAAACATTTCTACACAAGAACATTTTTTTGTTAAAATTTTATACCTCATCATTATTTTTCAAAACATACTTCTTAACAGTTTTAATTTAAATTAAAATTCAATTAATACTTTTAAAATCATTAGACAATTTGAATTTTTATTTCTAGACTAAACTTAAAACTGGAAATTATATCAAACTTAGGTTTCAAAATTTCTACTTTGAAAACAAAAAAACAGTTTGAAAATGTAAACTGGCAACAGGTTTTGAACCTGTCCCCAAACATCTACTCGAGCCTCCCCCTAGTTTACTTCGAGTAAACGCGAGTCTTCCCCCGGGAAAACCATGATCTGCTTCGAGTCTCCCCTACGCAAATTCGAACCCCCCCCCCCAAAAACACAGCCTCACCATAAATTTCCCACCGTGCACGTGCACCACGTCGCTGGCCATCTTCCGGCACCGCTACGACATTGAATACTTCGGCAATCGTCTCCAGAACATGCTCCAATCACCTGAACTCCGCTGTCGCCTCAAAATCGAAATCGAGTAAAAGAAGAACCACACCTGGTACACACGAAAAATAACATCCCTTCAAAACCTGGCAACGTCACGCATTCGATGCTCCGGCCACCGAAGGCCACCAAACTCCGGCCGCAGCTTCGTCCATCTCCCCTCTACCTCCCCACAAACTCGCGTGGCACTCGATCGTCTCGTGGTGACGAAATCACCTTGGTTCCAGACCTCATCAAAACCATGTCCTAAACCCTACATCCCCCTCGTCCCCTCAAATCTTACCATAGTAAATTTATTTAACATTTTTCCCAAAATCATCGATCTCTAAACTTGCTTCGTTCAAAATTTCAACATCTGAAATTCGTGCGATCTCTGGGAATTGATTTAAAAGCAATTTTAGTTCAACAAGGATCTGCTCTCGACATACTTGAGGAAAAATCAAAATATTTGTTTTAAAAATCAAAATTCTGTATAATAATTCAAATTCAAATCCTGAAACAATAGAATATAATACTTATATTTTGACTTATTTTAAACTTGCACAGTAGATTTGATTCCCAGAGTTAAACTAATTATTATTATGACTCAAATATAAATTAAAACTAAAGCTCATAGTTAAGCAAACAAGTTTCATTTGGAACTTAAGTTTAAACAGAGACAAGATTATAAGATAAATTTTTTTATATCAAAACTTGTATACTGGAAGATGAAGACAGAGAAGAACAATATGTTCAGACAAGCAGACTTATATCACAGCATATACTTTAAATATCATACTGAATACAACATAATTACTAACATGCAAGCATCAACCATCACCAAAATTTTCACAAGCAACAAGATTACTTAAGTATAAAAAAGAAGTTACTCACATTGGTTCCCAGAACAAGAAGATGAACAGAGCCTGTTCTGTTTGTTGAATAGCTTTGAAAATTTCAAGCTGGAACCCTTCTGGTTTGAATCTTGAAGTAGATTGTTGTTTATGTTGAGTTGTTTTAAGGTTTTGTTGTTTGAGTTTTAAAGATATTGTTTACTCAGATATTTTTAGCTCAGATGCACGAAAAAAATGAAGAAGTGTGATGTATATATAAATTGAATTAACAGGCTACAGGGTGATAAATATTTTGTACAAGTGATTATAGTGTTTTATACAATAGGATTAGATATTTTCCTTTCTTTGTTGGCTGATAAGATAATGTTGTGTGCTAACATTAATTGCCATTGTCTTATTTTATAAGATTATGTTTATCATATATTTTTTTCATTTTTCTTTGTCTTTGTCTTATTTCTTGTTTACCAGATGTAAACTTATTTCGGCTGATAGTTTACATTTTGATGGCTGCATTAATTAGCTTTGTACAAACTCATATATTGTTTTTTTCATTTTGTTTGTACAAATATGAGATATTTTCTTTGGCTTCCTTTGCAAGCTTAATTTACAGCATATTCATTTGTTTACATACCTATATTAATTTTTTGTTTACTTGTGTACATATATTCCTTCTTTCCTTTTGCTTTGTCTTATTGCTTTACATATGTAATTTTTTGTCTTTTTTTTTATTTGCTTTGCTTGTTGAAGTGAAGTCCTAGTTAACATGTTGTTAGATCTTTATTTGTTTATACATAGTTGGATATATATATATGCTAGTATCTTCTTTTACAAGTTTTATAGAAATTTACATTTGCTTTTCTTTCTTACTTATGCAGATTGTCTTGTTACTTTCAAAACTTAATATATTGACTTTATAATTTACAATTTATCTTATATATATATATTTTATATTTTATAAATATACTTTGTTTATATTATATTTCACTTATATATTTAATTCTTTCTTTAACTTAATATTTAAATTCAAATCCAATATATGCTCATATACATATATATTCACATGTATATATATAAAGTTCAAATTCACATTTGTCTTCTAAGACGTTTAAATTTTAGTCCCAATTCATATTCAATTCAAATACATCCCTTGAAAATTTCATAATTTGTTTAACATATTATATTAATTACCAATTATTTACACAATTTTTATTCAAAATAAATTTAGTTGTCAATTTAAAATATAGTCTAAATCCGAGATCGTTACAGACTTCCCCCCCTTAAAAAGAATTTCGTCCTCGAAATTAGCAGGCACGAAAATAACAAAGAGATAGATACATCAAGATAAAGAAATAATTTTCCAAATCAAATTGGATATATTTATTCTGCATTTGGCTTACCAAATCAGAATATCGACAATATGAGAAAAAACTCATGCAATACTACATAGGATACTTGGGTCATAAATTTACACAACATGCAAAGCACTGGTTAGTTCGAAGGAATAACTAACTGTCCGTAGAATATATTCGGACTCAAATTGTATTCACATATCTGTCTACTTTTGGGTATAATTAAAAAAAATTAGTTTAGAAACCAAAGTATATCTGTCAACCATAGCAACCAAAGCAAACAAAACAACCAATACATCCAAACAAACAATTTTGGCCTATTTAGAGTTTATGTCCCATACACATATATCAAATCTGCCTTCTTGAATCTACCAGGAACCATCGAAGAATTGAAAAGAGATGCTGAACATAAGAGATAGATTTAACCTTCTATAAGTGTTTCAAATACTAGGAATGGATTCAAGTCGGAACATCTCTAACTATATATATAATTTGTCCCTCTTCGGACTTCGATCAACCCAAGAAATTATAATAGAATTTCAAATTTGGTTTTAAACGAAATCGTTTTATTGATATAATTCAAATTATCTTCATATTTCTATTAGTCAATTTAATTCAACTTAAATTTTCCAGTTTATTCAGAATTTCCAATTTTCAAATTCCAAATTTATTAAAGTTTAAATTGAAAACTGATAAGATACTAGTGAAATTTCGAAGTAAGGATTTCCTACAACGATTCGTAGGGCTGTCATCACACTGAAACTTCTTCTTCCAGTTGTCACAAAACAATCAAAAAGAATTTGGAAACGAATCAAAGGAATTTGATAGAGAAATTTATTTCCACTGTTGTAGGGTATTGACCATTTGTATTCGTATTCCCCTGTCCCCTATCTCGTTCTCTTCTTGCACTCATACTCACTATCAGTGGATAGTAAGAGAATATACTGAGGCATTCAAACGGATATCTTAGGGATTTACTCATTCTAGGGTTTACTTCACCCTATCTCTAATGAGTTACTTAATGTGTTATACTCCTGAGCTAATGTTCAACCTTAGCTCTGATACCAAATGTAACGAATGGATTTTTTTGCCCGTTCGAAAATCGAGATCCATACTTTACATCGTACTCGAATGCCGCAGATTCGACCGTTCAAATCCGATTCGCCGGAGCTTATAACACAATTAAGTAAACAACACAGCGGAAAAAATAATGAATACCAATATACAACTTCTGATACAACAGATGATACAATAGATATCGATATACATCAGAGATATGATACAATATAATAGCAGCGGAAAGGAAAAATAGATAACCCTAGCAATGGAACAAATAACTCAAGATAGTCTTCAAGAAAGAACTCCAAAACTGCAGCTCCATCTCCAAGAACCAATCCAGAAATAGCTCGAACTCCCAATAACAATGCACTAAGCTAAGCAAGGTCAGTCATCTCCAAAGACTGAACTAGCTCCAGATAATCCACCAAACCTAACTATCTGAAAAACCCAACTCTAGACCGCTCGTGTGGAAAATAGTGAGCACCCAGAGTTTAGGAAACGAACAATAAACTCCGGGTCAGTCATGGGACTGGTGTGAGTAACAAAACAGTTTATTCTTTAATTAAAATAAGATTTATAAAAGAAAATCCGATATGCTTTTCTAGAAAATGAAACTACCATAAGACCTCCCGCCACACACACAATGCAAACGCAGAATTGGAGGAGATTTCTTCTTATGATAGTCAAACATGCTTAATACGCAGAAAATTTCTTGGATATTATTATTATAAGTGCACAGTGCAAAAAACCATTTCGAAAGTAGAATATTAATCTTAGCTAGCATACGACCATTGTCGTATGCCTACTATAGCTACCATGTTCAATAGCAGGTTACCACCACATTCCATGGCAGGTAATACAACTAAAACCGTACAAGGCGCGTATTGTTTTGATTGGATTTCCAACAAATGGTCAGGCTAAGGAACTTCCTACTGCCACATGGGATCGCCTCTGGCGGGACGTCCCGAGAACCTATCCGGATCTCTGCCAACACAAGGCCGGGTTACCTCTGTAACTAGGTAACTACTACTCGAGCATGCCACTCCCCGGTCCTTTGGGACCTTTATCCGAGGTACCTCTAAGCAACAACCACACAGAAAATGAGATTGGAGCAACCGCATAGGTTAAATATCGGGGCACCATACCTAATATCACCCTTTACCAGAAGGGAATGACACACCCTAAAGGGCGCGACCCTCATAACCTTGCCGCATCTTTCCTGTTCTGACCATTTTCGGGGTGTGAGGTCCTGATGCAGTCTCGTCCACAAAACCATGCTTTATACAAAAGCCATGCTCTGATCAAAAATGATCATCAACACACAGCAGCACTCAGCATGCCACACTATCAAATTGGGAGTATATCGCTGATAACCTTCAACTACATAACCTCTGAGCTCGTACGTCTCAGAGAAGGTTGTTAAGCTAAGAGAATAAATTCTCCGCCACCAACAGAAATGTATTTGAAAGAAATCTGCTTTATATCTCAAAGTGTAGTGTCAGACATACAACCATAAAAGTCTGTTTCGGGTTCGAACAGAACCGAAGGCACTTCCAAAGAAGCCATTGCAATCCGGGTATTCACAATCCCGATCGGACTTCCCATCACTTAGGGAATCTCTATACCAGGGCAACTCAGTGTAGAGACAATCGATAGGTCATCCTATCGTTTTCGCAAATACCCAGTCTTCACCACCGGTCTTCAATTGCTGTCCATAACGTCAAATCACCTATTCGGAATGGGTTATACGACACATAGGTCCTCTCCCAGCTAAACCGAATAGTGAGCGCAACATTTAAAACATATGGATATGGAATTTCAATTAAGTCACAACTTAATAATTCAAAACTTTCCTTCAAATAGTTTAAACAAATTACCATTTCAAATCTTTTAAACAAAAAGATTTATTTCAAAAACCTTCAATGGTTTAAACAATTTCCTCACTGTAATCTTTTAAACAAAAGATTTAATTCACAAAGTTCACCCCATTCACAAAGATCCATTTATGGACTTCAAAACAGCTTCCATTTCAATTGGATTAACTCGTTTAAAATCTTTAAATTAAATATTTAACTTATAGCTTTCAAACCATTTCTATAACTTGGAAAATCATTTTCATTTTTAACTTGAAATTCCTTTTAACATAATTTGGAAGTACACTTCTTATATGAAAGCTCTTCTTATTTGAAAACAAATAGTTTCCATGTCAGAAAGATCCAATTATATTTACACGAGTTAAAGCCTTTGAATTTAAATTCAAATTCCCAAATCAATACCTTTAAGATAGTTTAACCTATATAAACTGGTATAATATCTTTAGTCCCTAGTTTCCAGATCATATAATTCAATTTCAAATATTGAATTCTGATTTTAAATCAAAATATTTAAATTACAAAATTCAATCAAATTATTCAAAATAAATTTCATCTTTGAAATTCTATTTCAAAATCTTTTTGCTTTAAATCCAATCCATTTCCAAAACATTTGAATTTAAATATTCAACTTTATAAATCATTTCGAAATCTGTGACTTAATCGATTTCCTCGTGAAATCCATATTTGTGTGTGTATAAGTGTGGTCCAGGGGTTTAACACAATAGTGCAACCCCATTCAATCAGCACAGATTCAAATACAGCAATATATGTTTGAGAAGCGGTATAAACTATAACGCTTATCTTTGATAAGCGGTACAAACCAATCGTAACGCTTATCTTTCATTCACAGATCACAAGTATATATCACGGATAATAAATTACATCACAAATCACAACACAAATCAAGATAATCATAAAGCATCATATAACAGGGATATCTAACAGTTTAACATCCAATAAAATCCAAGCATCCATAGGTATGATTAATTTAATTATCCGATTAAGTAAATCAGATTAATTTCTATGAATAAATTTGCTGGTCATGTGAAATTAATAATCAATTTATTTCAAAACATTTAGTAAACTATCTTTTAATTAATCATTAATTTATCCTAAATTAATAATTTATTCTTAATTAATTATCTAATTAATTACTCCTTAATTGATGATTTTTCCTTAATTACTTTCATTAGTTAATTAACCTTTAATAAATTAATTATACTCAAATTAATTACCTGGGATAATCTACCACATTATCCTTAAATTTAATTTATGGCTTAATCGCTTGATCAATCAACTTAAATCATCAATTTATATTTGATTTATAACCCTTAATTTACAAATTAATTATTCCTTACTTAATTTTAAACTTTTATTTACTTATTAATAAATTATCCATTTTAATTTATTAAAGAATTAGTGGATTTTAATTACTAAATCTTCATTAACTTTTAGTAGCATTCATTTTTTTTATATGGATTTACTTATCAATTACAAATATGTTTGAAACCATTCATTTTAAATTTATTTTTGAAACTTCATTCTAAATTTTCAAGTTTTAAAATGAATACGAATTGACTTTCAAATGAATTTTAAAACCAACTTTTAAAACTTTTAAATTTACAAGTTAAAGTAATATTAGTCTTGTAAAAGAAATTTAAAAGAATTTAAACTCAATTATTTAAATTCAATCAATTTCAAAATTTCACTTTATACTCAAATTTAAAGACTTCTCTTATTAAAAAAACTGGAATACAGATAAATTTTAAATTTTAAAACCTTTAAGTTAATTAGAAATCATAAATTATTTGAGATAACCATTTTATCTCAACCGATTACTTAATTTTAATTTATTGAATCTATTTAATTTAAACACTTGAAAACATTTCTACACAAGAACATTGATTTGTTAAAATTTTATACCTCATCATTACTTTTCAAAACATACTTCTTAACAGTTTTAATTTAAATTAAAATTCAATTAATACTTTTAAAATCATTAGACAATTTGAATTTTTATTTCTAGACTAAACTTAAAACTGGAAATTATATCAAACTTAGGTTTCAAAATTTCTACTTTCAAAACAAAAAACAGTTTGAAAATGTAAACTGGCAACAGGTTTTGAACCTGTCCCCAAACATCTACTCGAGCCTCCCCCCTAGTTTACTTCGAGTAAACGTGAGTCTCCCCCCCCCCCCCCCCCCCCCCCGGGAAAACCATGATCTGCTTCGAGTCTCCCCTATGCAAATTCGAACCCACCCCCAATAAACACAGCCTCACCATAAATTTCCCACTGTGCACGTGCACCACGTCGCTGGCCATCTTCCGGCACCGCTACGACAATGAATACTTCGGCAATCGTCTCCAGAACATGCTCCAATCACCTGAACTCCCCTGTCGCCTCAAAATCGAAATCGAGTAAAAGAAGAACCACACTTGGTACACACGAAAAATAACATCCCCTCAAAACCTGGCGACGTCACGCATTCGATGCTCCGGCCACCGAAGACCACCAAACTCCGGCCGTAGCTTCGTCCATCTCCCCTCTACCTCCCCACAAACTCGCGTGGCACTCGATCGTCTCGTGGTGACGAAATCACCTTGGTTACAGACCTCATCAAAACCATGTCCTAAACCCTACATCCCCCTCGTCCCCTCAAATCTTACAATAGTAAATTTATTTAACATTTTTCCCAAAATCATCGATCTCTAAACTTGCTTCGTTCAAAATTTCAACATCTGAAATTTGTGCGATCTCTGGGAATTGATTTAAAAGCAATTTTAGTTCAGCAAGGATCTGCTCTCGACATACTTGAGGAAAAATCGAAATATTTGTTTTAAAAATCATAATTCTGTATAATAATTCAAAGTCGAATCCTGAAACAATAGAATATGATACTTATATTTTGACTAATTTTAAACTTGCACAGTAGATTTGATTCCCAGAGTTAAACTAACTATTATTATGACTCAAATATAAATTAAAACTAAAGCTCATAGTTAAGCAAACAAGTTTCATTTGAAACTTAAGTTTAAACAGAGACAAGATTATAAGATAAAATTTTTTTTATCAAAACTTGTATACTGGAAGATGAAGACAGAGAAGAACAATATGTTCAGACAAGCAGACTTATATCACAGCATATACTTTAAATATCATACTGAATACAACATAATTACTAACATGCAAGCATCAACTATCACCAAAATTTTCACAAGCAACAAGATTACTTAAGTATAAAAAAGAAGTTACTCACATTGGTTCCCAGAACAAGAAGATGAACAGAGCCTGTTCTGTTTGTTGAATAGCTTTGAAAATTTCAAGCTGGAACCCTTCTGGGTTGAATCTTGAAGTAGATTGTTGTTTATGTTGAGTTGTTTTAAGGTTTTGTTGTTTGAGTTTTAAAGATATTGTTTACTCAGATATTTTTAGCTCATATGCACGAAAAAAAATGAAGAAGTGTGATGTATATATAAATTGAATTAACAGACTACAGGGTGATAAATATTTTGTACAAGTGATTATAGTGTTTTGTACAATAGGATTAGATATTTTCCTTTCTTTGTTGGCTGATAAGATAATGTTGTGTGCTAACATTAATTGCCATTGTCTTATTTTATAAGCTTATGTTTATCATATTTTTTTTTCATTTTTCTTTGTCTTTGTCTTATTTCTTGTTTACCAGATGTAAGCTTATTTCGGCTGATAGTTTACATTTTGATGGCTGCATTAATTAGCTTTGTACAAACTCATATATTGTTTTTTTCATTTTGTTTGTACAAATATGAGATATTTTCTTTGGCTTCCTTTGCAAGCTTAATTTACATGCATATTCATTTGTTTACATACCTATATTAATTTTTTGTTTACTTGTGTACATATATTCCTTCTTTCCTTTTGCTTTGTCTTATTGCTTTACATATGTAATTTTTTGTCTTTTCTTTTTATTTGCTTTGCTTGTTGAAGTGAAGTCCTAGTTAACATGTTGTTAGATCTTTATTTGTTTATACATAGTTGGATATATATATATATATATATATATATATATATATATATATATACACGCTAGTATCTTCTTTTACAAGTTTTATAGAAATTTACATTTGCTTTTGTTTCTTTCTTATGCAGATTGTCTTGTTACTTTCAAAACTTAATATATTGACTTTATAATTTACAATTTATCTTATATATATATTTTATATTTTATAAATATACTTTGTTTATATTATATTTCACTTATATATTTAATTCTTTCTTTAACTTAATATTTAAATTCAAATCCAATATATGCTCATATACATATATATTCACATGTATATATATAAAGTTCAAATTCACATTTATCTTCTAAGACGTTTAAATTTTAGTCCCAATTCATATTCAATTCAAATACATCCCTCGAAAAATTTCATAATTTGTCTAACATATTATATTAATTACCAATTATTTACATAATTTTTATTCAAAATAAATTTAGTTGTCAATTTAAAATATAGTCTAAATCCGAGATCGTTACATTGTTGTTCGATAAAAAGTTGAAAATCCCAAAATTGCGTTTCGGTCACATTTCCAGTTTTCCGTTGAATGTTTGTTTCTGTAAACAGATTTTAAGAACAAATTTTCTATTAATAGACTTAAATTAAAAGAGGATTAGTTAACTTAATAAAATCATTAGCTGAATATATAAATTAAATTAAATATAAATTAAAACGATAAAATTCTAGGTCGTTATAATTGAAAAATGTTTAAAGACCGAAATGGATAATAGGTCAAGATACGAATGAATTAAGGAGCATAGTTCTTAGAATATTTGTTCACGTCCGGTGGGGCGACTATAAGAATGATTATATCTGAGAGGACAATGTTAAGACTAGAAATATCTATACTGAGTTGCTTTAGACATTCATGATGTATAAAAGTGTGCTTTGTTTGTCTATTGTATAACTATATTCGTACCATTATACTTTGTTTTTTGATATAAAATCTATTTGAATTAGTCAAATCGTTTAAAATTTGAATTTGAATTTTTTTTAAATTTAACCAAAATAAATTAGATTATATACATTAAAATTTATATGAAATAATTTTTACAACATTTAATTATTATCAATTTTTATATATGATTTTAAATTAACATATAAATATACATATTGTACAACATACACAGATACATACATAAATATATTTTTAGCAAGGCTAACCAGCTTTAGAGTGGGTCGTCCACCATTATTAATACTCATTTAAAAACAAGTGCTCGGCACAAGCGCTAGACCAACTAACAATAAAGGAAAAGCACACGAGTTAGGCAGAGATACCTAAATGCTATAAACTACAAGAGACTATGGCCCCTCCATAAAGGAGGAACCATTATCTTCATCATCCGACACTGGACCACTAACGCTACAAAAGTTAGAAAATAGAATGGTCAAATTTGGAACATAATCCACCAAGTCTTAGGAGTATAAGTATTTCCGATCCCAGGTTTCATCAACCAAAATAATTCTATTGTCGTCATCATCCTTCTCTATGGTAGTTAGTACAAGTTTGTCTCTAACTACATGGTAATATAATAGCCGGACATCACCATCGCCACCTACAAACATACGATAGCTATCGTAGAGAATATCTCATTTCAATTTTCACATGCTCCCGGACTCTTTCAAATGAATTCCACTTAATCACAATATAGGAAGGAGGATTCACTTCTGGAACTACCATAGAGTTAGTAGTAATAGCATTGGGCCTAGAACACATACCAAAAGAAGAAATAACATTAGCTATATACATACATCCATCAATCCATACATACATACATACACACACACACACACACAGATATATATATATATATATAATTTAATGATTTAATAGTCGAAATATAACACATATATATATATATATGTACACACACGAAAGGAAGCATTATTTAATATAATATATTTTATGATATTATATATATCAAACTTATGCATCTTATTAACCATAGGACAAATAGGTCAATTTTCCCGATAAACCCCTAGAGTAAGCTTTACGTATATATTATTGTGATGTTCGTATTATGAATGTGAATATCAAAGCCAATTAAACCATAACATGTAAATAAATTAATCAATTAATTTTAAATTAAATTATTAATAAATTTATTTAAGCATTATATCAAATAAATATTTTAATAAAATTAAATTAATTAAAATATTTTAAATTTTTTCTATTAATAAAATACCAAATTATATTTATTATAAACAAAATATTATTTAAAAACACAAAATATAGATCTTGTGAAATTTAATAGAAGGTAAAAAAATTTGAAATTCAACTTTTTAACCTCGCTGCCGATGCACTTGATCAAATAGTGGTATCAGTGTCCACATTGCTTGTGTAAATAATTAACTAACACTATGGGCATTGCTTTTAGAAAAATCCTAAGTAAATGGGTGTCTAAAAAATGGTTCTTAAAGCTAAGAGGAGATATGACTTTAATTAAGGACAAGTATATGTGGAAAACTTCCCTATCTTCTAGCATTTACTTAGCTCGTTGACATTGTCAGGTTGCATTGTATGCCCTTGTGAAAGACCCGAAAGTGTTTTATAATCTTAGGTTAATTAAATTAAGTGGATCGGAATATTATAAAATTAATTAAATTTGTTTTAAACTAAATAATTAATTATATAATTCTATTAAAAGTTATAAAATGCAAATTTGAAATTGTTTAAATTACTTAATTAATTACATAATTTCATAAAGGGTTATAAAGTGTAATTTTTTAAATTTAAATAAATAATTAAAATTTTATATTTATAAATTAATTAAATTGTTTAATTGATAAAATAAAATAGTACGAATATATACATACATATGACTAAAGTAAATTATAAATGCTATAAAAATATGTGTGTGTACATTATGTGTAGATAAAACGAAAGGTTTAGAATAATAGAACCTATGGGACTAAAGGGACTGTACATCATATGTATATAACAAATATGTGATATCACGCGTCATTATCGTTATATTTTGCTCCTTTAAAAAGCCGATAATACTCTATAGAATTTTTGGGGAAAATGAGTTATCCTCCGAAGGAGGAGAGCGCTCATGTAATTTTGTTTAACACTTAAATTGGAGCTGCCAACAAGCCTAACAAGTAGTAATAACTCCCTTATAGGTAAGAAAAAAGAAAACCCTACCTAAAACCTAAGACCTAATACAAGTACCTAAAAATATACATAGGTTCAGAGTAAATGATAGATCGATTACTAACTGGGATCTCTAGGAGTGCCAAGAAAATATACTAAATCAACCAAAGAAGGTCAAATATTATGACTAAAGATCCCAAAAAAGTAGTAAATAAGCAAACTAATGTAGTCCAAACTTTGTGAAGAGATAGATTAGGGTATTGGTTCTTAGCAATCCAGCATCCTGTTTCCATTTTCTCAACAGATTGGTCTCTAGCAACAAATAGATTATATGTATGTATAATCTATAGATTATATACATATATACATGTTAAAACAAGATGAAAATGAAAAGTGAAGCCATATTAGCTATCATTCAAGAGCAGGTTGTTCGAACTGTAACCTTTATTGATATAGTCAACTAGATCATTATTTTGTGCAGTAGAATGTCTTTCATTAGTGCAAATAATATTGCCCGTCGGTATATCGATGTGGATATTTTACCCTTTGCGGAAGTTTATGAAAATAACATTCTTGGCTAGTTTATAACTAGAGTTTACGACCCAATTATAGATGAACTGTGTAATAGCGTAGATCAATTTATCATATGTAGTCGTTCATCATTAAACATTCTTTGATTTCTTTAATACCACATATACCAACATGTGATACTAAAGATAATATCAATAAAAATTCTATAATTTTTGGCTCATCAGAATCTAAGGTTGTTCTAGTAAAAGTCACAATTGTAATTGGTGTTGGTTATAGTAAGGTCAAAAATGTTAAGAGTATGTGCGAGAATTAAATAAGTTAGGGGACAAGAGTAATATAATTGTGTTACAGTTTCCAATTTTAAATTTCAAAATGCACATTTTTTTATCTACGATTAAATTATTATTCTTTAGAAATTCGATTGTATTTAGATTCTTATAGAGAGTTAGCCACATATCTATTTTTGTTTTGGGAGGAGCGTTACTTTCCAAATGAATATGAAAGTGTTTAGTCTAACCTTTGAGAAATTTAGAAACTTGTAAGTTGAGTTTAAGGAGTAACTTTTACTTTTTCCCTAACATCAAATTTTATTATCTTTCTCATCATCTAAATTATAATATTCTAATTTAGTGCGAAGTAAATCAAATTGAGTTAAGGTATTGCCGTCCAAAGCACGGTTGAAGGTAAAGTTCAATGAAAAATACTAAGAGGATTAAAGACCTCTGAATTAAGGTATTTTAGAAATTACAAATATCATAAAGCTCTTTGTATTCAAATCTTAGAGGATTTCCAAAAATCCAACTTAGGTGCCAAAACGATGTTTTGTTTCCAAAGTGAACTATATTATTGACCTTAAGGGGAAAAAATATAGCTGTCTTAAAAAGTGGATTTCCAAAAGTGAGACATGTTGTTTAGATTTGAGGTTATGTGTTGACTGTTGTAGGTTCTACTATAAAATTGATTTAATATCATTTCCTTCTAGAAAAGGTTTTCATCAATATTATTAAATTTTTAAAGCTACTTGCCCAATAGAGACACATTAAGATTGTGTAGATTTATGATTTTAAACCCCATCCACATCGGATTTGTTTCCAATTAACTAAACATTTGATACCGTTATAGGAATTATTCCCTCTCCAAAGGATATTTCTTCTAATTTTATTTATTTTGTCTATGACCCAATCAAGTAAGAAGTAGAATGACATCTATATAATGGTAGAGCGATAGTATAGAGTTGATTAGAATGATTCTACCTACTTCGGCTAAAAATGCAGATTTTATCAATAATTATTTGTTAACATTTATTTTGTAGCTTAATAGGTTGACTAAAAGCCCTAGGTAATGTGTAGGAAATCATGCTCTTACAATTAAGAGTGTTGGCGACACGACTTTCAATGTTATCAACATCATTTAAGGACAAAGATAGAACTCTTATCAACATTAATTTTAAGCCTTGAAAACATTGCCATACTATATAATATAAATTTGAGAGCAGTAATGTGCTGAGGAAAAAGAGAGGAAAAACGCATGGTGTCATATGAAAATTGCAACATCAAAAGACTTCGCTAGTGATTTTGTTGTCGATGCTATTTAGGACCACATTTGTAATAGATAATTTTATGATCCTGGTGAATATGTCCACTACTAAGTTGAACAAGAAGGATGATAAAGGGTTGGCTTGTCTGAGGCTATGTTCACATTTAATTTTATTTCCTAAAATATCATTGACATTATGCTAAAATTTCCATTATTCTTAGAAACATAATTCAACCTACACGTCTAGACTAAAATACCTAGACAATAATACATCTTTAAGAAAAAACCAATCAATAGAATCGAAAGCTTTGACAAAATCAAGTATTAGGAGGGCACAAGTGATGTTATTTTTACATTAGTAGTTTGTATTTTTCTAGACTATAATGAATCTATCTGTGATACTCCTAACCTTAATAAAAGAAGATTATGTTATATTAATTAGTTGATTCATTTCAGTGGTTAACCTGTTAGCAAATACTTTTGAAATAATTTTAACAAAATGCTTTATTAAAGAAATTGGTCTGAAGTCATTAAGCTCACTAGCTCCCTCTTTCTTGTGGAGAAGGATCACGTTGGCAAAATTAAGTCTTTCTAGTTGTAAATCCCCATAGTAAGACTGATGAATATTTTGATTAAGTCATATGTCATATTTTAAAACATAGCAAAATTTTCGTCAAACAATATAGGAAATCCACTTAGGCCAGACAATTTTTCACTAGGCATATCGTTAATGGTGTTAGAGATTTCTTCTTTCATAAATGGAATATCCAGATCATCAATAACACCACACATATATTCAGCATGTAAATTGTTCCACGTCTTATTAATTCTATGACTACTATTAGTTATCAAAATTTAATTATAGTAGTTAATAAAGGCATTATTAAGTTCGTTTTGTTTGTATCCCGCCTTTTGCCAAGGCCGTGATACCAAGAACACGACTAGAAACCAAGGACAGTCCATCCCAAAGATCGATTATACACAGGGCCACTATGGATACTGGCGAATTTTGTCCGAGTCCGGATCGAACTACAATTGACAAGACAAGACATGCAAAGCAATGAGAGCCAATGTTCCAAATTCAAGTCAATCAGAGTTCGTATGCTCAAGATACGGATCGATTAAAATCAAGAGAGAGAGCATTGGTTTGTATCCACCAATGACAGATCTACTTCGTATCCATCATATTCATCCCACTTCATATCCATCATATTTATTCCACTTCGTATCCATCATGTTTTCTCCACTTTGTATCCATCAAATGAAGGTAGTTCATATCGGTTCCCCAAATGATCGATAAAGTAGCACCTAAAAGCATTGATACGAAGTAGAGCACGGAGAGTGTTGCCCAGGCCGATGCAAAGAGTAATTCTAGGTCGATACGAATAAAGCACGATTCAAATGGAAGAAACGGTCACTGGGCATGAAAAGTGGATCGATCCTAAATTATAGCGCCATATCATCTGATCAACACATGATGCCTGGATACAAATCAGAACGATACGAATCATATAGATACGAGTTCGACATCATATTGAAAGTGCAGACTTGCATCGATCATAACAGGAGATCTAAAGTCCAAATGCCACCAAATTTTCACAGGAGCTTGCTACAACGTCACGAATTCATCAGATCAATTTCAGCCAAAAAGGATCAATACTTGATCGATACGAATTCCATTCGTATCGCTCTGATATCATGTCAAAATCACTTGAACTCGATCTTGTGGTCCCACCTATGTGCGAGAAGAATTCCTCCGAGATTTGGGTGAGATATTTGCTACTTACGCCCATAAATAGTGAACCTGGACCTAAAGAAAATGGATTTTTTTGCCTCTCTACAGCGATACTCTTCCAAAATAGCTATTGTACTTCTATTGTATTGTTGTAAATCTTTTGTAACCAGCAAGTTATAATCAATAAACATCAACCATTCCATAGTGGATGTAGGACATACGCCGAATCACTCTAAAATCCTGTGTTTTAGCACGTTTTCTTATCTGTAAATTGGTGTGTTTGTAAGTTCTGCCTCATTTTACATTTACTTTCTTCATTTTATCTCTTCAAACACGTCCGAAGAGTGTTGTGCCCAATTTTAGGACAAACCATTTGGTGCTTTCATTGAGAAAACTCTGCTTTTCTCCGGCTCCGTGGATCTACTACCGTCATTGGAATGCAAAAAATCTAAGTAGAAGATTTTTCGTCCAGTGGTTCCTTCTATTCTATTCAGATTGCTCCAGCTCTAAGAGGAACTACATTTAGCATGATTTTCGTATCCATATTTTCATACCTAGAAAATATGATGATTTTCGTATCTAGAAAATATGATAATTTTCGTATCCATATTTTCATATCTAGAAAATATCATGGTTTTCGTATCCATATTTTGTATCCATGACAATATCATGATTTTCGTATCCATATTTTCATATCCAGAAAATATGATGATTTTTTTATCCATATTTTCGTATCCAGAAAATATCATGATTTTCATATATGTAAACTACGTCCAATTTGTATCGATACTCAGATACACTTTGTATCGATCCAGCTGCATCCACTTCGTATTGATACTCAACTATCCTTCGTATTAATCCAGCTACATCTAATTTATTTCGATCCTCGAATACACTTCATATCGATCTAGCTGCGACCAATTCGTGTCGATACTCAAATAAACTTTGTACTGATCCAGTTGCATCCAATCGTATCGATCATCAGATACCACTTCGTATCGATCCAACCATGTGCATTTCGTATCAATCCTTAAATACCACTTCGTGTCAATCCAGCTGTGTACCTTACATATCGATCCAGCTGTGTGCCTTTCGTATCGATCCAAGTGACCATTTTCAGATCGTTCAATTTTGCCAACATTTGTATCCTTCAAACATTGCTATGAACGATAAGAAATTTCAAAAAAAATATGGTACAACCTAAATTTCTAAAAAAATAGGCTAGAGCACCCGCATAGTACATTCAAAGCTTAACTTAGTGAAGGAACATTCCATCCATGCTCCTGATTGTTCCATGACTGAACCGGACAAAAGGGATTACAGCAGCAAATGCTGAATTGCAATCAAGGAATGGGTAAAAAAACTACTCAACTAGTGCTCTCAGAGGTTGGAGAACCTAGCTAATACGCCAAGAACTAGAGTTGGTTAATATATCATGCTTCTAAGGTGGACTGCAACTTCTCCCAATTGACCAGCTTTTAAACTCCTGAATTGACAACTATGGTACGATTTCTAATATGACTACTGCCCTACGTTGTCTACTCTGCTAACTCAAAGCATAGCTGGTCACCATTGAACCATCTTCAAATTCTCGCATCTTAATCATACCATGTCCATATAACTAGAAGCATGGCATACAACCTTAAAAGGGCTTCCTTACTACCTTATATGGGCCTCTACCTTGGTGAAAATTAGAAATAATCACCAACCTATGAGCCCATCTTAACCAACTCACCATCTAATCGGCATTACCGACCACTCGAACATTGGGCAATCGTGCATACATCATTCACCAGTATTACAAGACCACAAAGCAAGAAAATGGACCTGATAACAATGATTGGTGTATCTTCCCAATCGAGACCCATTCATTGAAATTGTTCTACATACAAAATTTCGAGTGAAAATTCAACATGTTGACCATGTCGGTGTACTACGAGAATACAACTCCAACACTACCTCACGAAGTGAGAATGGCACATGGATTCCACCAAGAATGATGAATACCATCAAATGCAGATGTCTTCCCACATTCCTCCAAGAAGACTATCAACCATGGTTAGACGTACCGGTTCTACTTCTCGAATTGTTGATGGGAATAAAGAAGCTGGTAGCTAATGAATGAATCAAAATCGATAGCCAGTTGCTGCCAACACTCATAAATGTATTTATCACAAAAGCTTATTTCCAGAATTTGATAAGGAAACTGGCGGATAGCCGTCAACATCTACGCCAACATATCGTATCCAATATTAAGTTAATGAATCAGATGAAGGATCAATGTGGCAAGATAAGGAGGAAACCTACTCCATACTCTAAATCGAGAAGCTCCTCTTCCTTAGATTGCTACCGTGGACGCCAGTGCCATAAGCCTGCTTCGAAAAGGAAAGCTTCTATAACATCTGCAAGCCCCATAAAACGATGGACAGGGAACCCCTGACCCCTATCGATCAAGAACTTTGATTAAACTAAACCACTTGCATTAGATTTCCAACTAAGAAGGGCTAGACCGAAGTGCAATAGAGAGCATACAATGCTGCTTCACCTATCAATGAGATTTGATCTGATCTCTTTTGAATTATTTCTATTTCCATTTCATTTATGTTGCGAAGTATGACCAACTTGAATTAAACTACTTGCAAATGGTGCGGGTAACCGAGTACTCAAGGTTCATTGCTAAACACCCTCCGCGGACTATGATCAAGTCATTAAGGTATAATTATGACGAGCATGATTCAACCACTGATCGGCTACTATATGCCTCTGAATTGGGGATAGGGCATCAAAGCAAAAGAGATAGACATGGTCAGGATTTCAGTACATAGTGGATGCAACCGACAATCTAATCATCTATGAATGCAATTTAATTAGGAGATCTAAGAAAGACTTGGAGTTATATGTCCTAGCAATGCACTCTCTATCTCGTACTTGAAGCTCGCCAAAATACTTATGCTTCTTTTGATGCCCAGTAAAATCGAAATCACACCAATGGTGGACATAACGTGACTGTCCATGCATCCAATCCTACACTAGACACTTAGGGTTATTTGAGAACACATGTTTAAAGTGGATATGATTTGACCATTTATTCTCCAGTTACGTCTATGATTCAGCAAAACAATCATGCCTTAAACCGACTTCATCAGGAGCCAACCCTCAATTTAAAGTCATCAACGACTGACTTCCTACTCGCTAACCATCATGAGCCATCATTTCAACTCTCTTCCTCAGCTCGATCAGAAGAACGCAAAGTATAAAGTGGACGTTACTCGACCGTCTGCTCTCCAACTCTTGCACCTGACTTAAGGGAAAATACACAACTCAAAGTGGATGTAGTTCGACCATCCTCTCCTCTGCTCGAGCTCAAAGCTTTCCATAACACTAATCTTACTCCTTAGGCTTGGCAGAAACGGAATCCAAATGAACATGGATGCGATCCGACGTTCCATAAACTAAATCTCATCCATCGTTGAAGGCAGATAAGTGTAAAGTAATTGGGATCCCACCGATCACTTGCTAAGTGAAACCCCGAGCTTAGGGACAAGCCATTACACTACAGCCAAATGGGATTAATACATGACAATCCTCTAACTTCGGTTCCCAGAGTGTGAGCTGGAGCATAAACTTACAAACGTGGGCACGAGGAGGGTGGACCGTCCACCTACCGACTTCGCCCATGTTCAACCTAAACCCGAGGAGGATGAATCCGTCCATCTAACGACCTCGCCTTTCATATTTACAAGCTCGAGGAGGGTGTATCCGTCCATCTAACTGTAACACCCAAAAATTTCGATCCCAAAATTTCCAGATATTTAGGAAAAGAAGAAAGAGATAGAAGAAAACACGGAAAACCAAACTCAGAATCTCACATTCGCAGTGGATAAAATATAATATCAAATAATATTCTTTATACAAAGAAAGCTGTATCAGTCAATTACATTTTAATACATCAGAGTTACGACATTTCACAAATACTGTACGGATACAATCATGTCCCAGATACTACAATATATCACAGCGAGAAACACTCCATACGTTCCTGTCATCCAGCTTGCCTCCTGAGCTCCAGAACGTACTTAGCTGAAAATCTGTAATACTCGGTCTGAACTGAACATTACATCAAAGTAACACCCGGGTTAGGCTGGAAACCAGCGTGAGTAAACCCATCTAACATGAAATACTAAAGCAAAAAACTTATTTAAAAATCGGGGTAACTCGTACCTCACTACGAATTCTTTTCGTGTTAAACCCAATCACTTATTTCACAACAATCAATAAGTACCCTTACTTAGTTTCAGTGGTCTAAGTACTTAAATTATTCCATTCCAGCCAATTTATCTCACATATCCAATTTAAAAGGAATTTTAGATTACTATCCGAAGTGGTTTCGGGTATTTACAGATACGCGACCCCGGTCTCTATGAATCCAACGTCATCGTATCCCAAGTTATTCAAATGAATACAATTCAATTTAACTATAGGATGTCACTTAAACACAGCAATTCATCATCGATAGATAACCACATTATTTCTGTACAACACAAACATATCATATCACAAAACATTTGATATCAAAAATATCAACCAATTTAAGGCATTCATATAATCCAATCATCCATAAGCAAGATTACTTAGTCACACCATTTTTAATTAATAAATTAAATTAATTACTTTAATTACCTTTAAATCATGCTTACTTAACATTAATTAATCACAAATACATTAATTAATCATTTTTTTATTATCATCTTTTAATTATCATCTTTAACTACATAAGTAATTTGCTTTTAATTAATTATACAAATTAATTAACTTCAACCATTCACATTAAATAATCTTTTAATTACTCTAATTAATGAATTATCCTTTAATTAACTTCATTAAGCAATTACCCCCTTTAATTACATTAATTAATTATCTTATAATTACTCAAGTTAATTAATTAACCTTCAATTACTTATATAAATAAATTAACTATTAAATTAATCACATTGATTAATTATCCATTAATTAATCAAGATCTTCATTAATTTTAGATAAACCATTATCTTACTTAATTATCATTATTAAATTTGCTTTTGAAACACTTAGGATTACCTATTATAAAATTATACTAAATCAATATGAATTAAACAAATTCATTTTAAATACCTTCTAAAACATTTTCTCACTTGAAAACTTGCTTTATTTTTAATTATCCTTGAAACTTATTAAATATTTTCTTCCTTTTAAACTTTGATTTCCTTTATTTGGCTTTGAACCTTGATTGAAATCTTGAAAACTTCATTCGCTAAACTTATTTTGATAAAATCTAGTTCTTAAAATCTGGAAACAACCAAATAAACAAGTACCCAAGCCAAAAGAGATAAAACTCGAACATATACCCGAGCAATACTCGTCCATACTGACTTCGAGAAAAAAACGCATAGTCTACGAGACTAACCCGAGCTACCCATAACTTCGTGACACCAAACTCTATGCTCAGATACACAGGGGCATACGTGCACGTGCATGAGCCATAGCCGCCACTACGATCATCGACACCCCCCACCGACGAGTCACACTTGACCTTCCCACTCGATTACGACCACCAGAGTACCCTTCAAAAGCGAAAACGAGATCAAGCAACTAAGATTCCCGCCTGAAACAATTCGTTCGACATCAACTACCTCGAGCCGCCTTCATCGATTACCAGAATTCATGCTTCTGCCTCTGGGATCTCACCAACCCATCCTCCTCCCAATCCACTCTGTCCGATCCACTCGATTTCACCAATGATGATACAATTTCTGCTCAACCCATCGACGACAGAACTCATCGTTAAACCCTATCAACACCTCACCGTGCCACCACGGCAAAAACAAGCACTTCCGACTATTTTTCCCGTACACCCTAACACCCAAGCCTGCTTCAGCCATGGTCTTGGCCAACCCTAAATCGTCGGTCACCAGGATTTTACCCAAAACCAAAATTCGATCAACACAAAGTTTCTCAATACTCAACAACTTAAAAATCTCAAACTTAATTTTAAAATTCATCATTTTTGATAACGTATCAGGGTATATAATCAAAGCATGAAGATTTAAAAATCAAAATTTGTGACATTGAGGCATTTTCTCTATAATATTTAAATTTGGAAATATTAACCAAATATTTTAATAAGATTTATTTTTTATAAAATGATGTCATATACATTCAAACATTTTTATTAGAGATCAAAGCCCAAAAATAATTTTAGGTTGATGATTTGAATTTTTAGGCCAATCTGTAATACTCAAACAGATACCTGATATGTCTGCTCCAGGCATGTACTCAGATGTTATCACCCATATTTATACACAAATTCATTTTTAACGACACGCACAACATAATACTTATCATATTTTCAAGGATCATCACATACAATTTTAAGATACACCAGATTTCATGGTTTACTCGCCTATTTATGAAGAAACGGAGAACGGTTTATGATTTGCTTTATCGATCTATAATTGCCTTTGGGTTTGAGATGATCTGTTGTTGTTGAACCTAGCTTGTATCTGAGCTTCAGGTTGAAGATTGAAAAAGAAAATGATTGTATTTTGAAATTTTATTTCTTCTTGATTTGTTCCTTGGTTTCATACAGGCTTTGGTTTATTTTTCTTTTTTTTTTGGATTTTGGATATTAGGAAGATAGAAAAATGAGATAAAGAATGGAGATGTTCATATAACTTTTTATTAATTATTTTAAAGAAAAATGACACATGGTAGATAGGCTTACAAATGTCATTATATATATCCCTCTTTCTTACATTTGTAATTCTATTTATCAATGTGTTTTTATAAGTATTTATAAGAATATTTTCAATTTAGTTTATATTTATAAATGTCTTAATTGTTTTAATATTTAACTTCTTCTTTATTTGTCTTAAATAAAATTTGAAAGAAAATGAAATAAAAACCCAATTATATACTTAAAAATAATTATACAAACATACTAGTTTAATATATCCTTTGGAAATTTAATATATTGAATCCAAATCAATGTTTTCAATTCACCCATATATATAATAATTAGAAAAGATTATTTTATACTTATATATATATATATCCACATCTATTACAAATTCCCATATATACTACTTCACCTGATATATATACATACATATTCACTTATATACCGATATGTACATATATAATTTCCAGCTTATAGAGTTTACATATCTCTTTATCTTTTTTATTTCCAACCGTTAAAATATCCTTTCAGATATCAGCATTTATTATAGCTCAAATCCATTATATACATCCATATATATTTTAAATTACTAGAATTCCATGTGTAACCAAATAGAAAAATCAGTATTTTAATAATTTTAACCCTGGTAATTTTTAGTCCAAAATCTGGGTTATTACACTAACTACTTCGCTTGCCTACTTAGGGTGGATGTGATACGACCATCCACGTACTTGATAAACTTCTTGTTCATAGAGCATGAACAAAATCCTAAAGCCTAAACAGATGTGAATGACCATCTATCGGCCAACTCCATATTCCCAGAGTGCGAAATGGAGTATAAACATAAACATAAAGGGGTGTGACCGAACTCCCATCAACTAACTCTGGTCCCAAGAGTGCGAGCCGGAGTGTAAACGCCAAATGGGTGTGACTGACCACCCATCAACCAATTCTAGATTCCTAGAGTATGAATTGGAGCATAAACATCAAAACGGGTGTGACCGACCACCCGTAAAACAACTTAAGTCCCCGGAGTGCGGACATAATCCAAAAATACAAAATGGGTGTGACTGACCACCCAGTAACTAACTCCAAATTCCTAGAGTGCGAACACGACTATAAACATCAACTAACTTCAGATTCCCAGAGTATAAACTAAAGTATACCCATCAACTAACTCTGGTCCCGAGAGCATGGTCTGGATATAAACACCAAATGGGTGTGATTGACCACCCATCAACCAACTCCGGTCCTTAAAGCATGGATTGGAATATTAACACGAGAAGGGATGTGATTCGACTGTCCATTTATCAACTTTGATTCCTCAGCAAGTTCTATTGTACAAAGTGGATGTGGTTTGATCGTCTGCATTCCAAATCTTCCCCTGACATTGGGCCATACTTATCATAAAAAATCGAATGTGATCCAACCATCTAGCACTAAGAGGGCATGACACGATCATCCATGCATCAAATCTTGTAACCAGCACAGGACCCATAATATATTATAGAGATGCACTTCAACCCTACAAGACCAAATTTCTTCCTCGATTCGACAAGGAGATGTGGATTTGCAAAATGGACCTAGCTAAACGTCATATTCTAAATGGATGTGACTACCCATCCTACCGAAAATGAACGTGACATGACCTTTCATCTTCTAACTCTCACCTATGATCCAACGGGTTGTCCATGCAAAATGGACGGATGTGACCCAACCATCCGCCAATCAATTCCTTCCTACATTTCAGTGGGAGAAGCATCAAATTAAAATTGTTGTAATGTGACCGACCACACTTTGACTTTTCCCCTTGACTGGGGCAGAGGAATTGACCGAGGAAAATGCGGTCTGACCGTTTTCTAAAAAAAACTTAGTCCCCATAGTGTGGACAGAGGTATAAATATCATATAGGTGTAATGAATGGCCCTTTAGCTGACTCTAATCCCCAAAGTGCGACTACGAGCATAGACTGGTGAATGAATGTGATTTGACCATTCATTCACCAACTCTGACCTAAACTTGGCAATAGGAGTATAAACTCACTATAGATGCAATTAAACCATTCACAAACTCACTCTGCTAACCAAAGACTAGGGGCAGAGGCACAAATCACTAAAAGAAGAGAAAGGTCACTCGCTACATCGCCAGCTTGATATGAGGCAATGACTGGGCTTAGCATTCTTTACAACTTAAGGCAACGACTACAAGGAGGCCTTAATGCCAACCAATCAGAATGATGCCCGAAGTTACAGGCAACCAATTATATCATACCGCTGAATCTACAGGCAATATCGATCTGCACCTTTCATATCATACCATTGGATTGATAGGAAATGAGGTTCAAGCATTCTAAATCATGCTGTTGAACCGACGGTCAATATCGATCCTCTTCGACTACAAATCGATGTGACCCAAACGTCCATCGAATACCCTTGACCAATAGAGCATGGATAGAAAATAAACCACAAATGAGTGTGACTTGACCATGCATCCTCCGTTACCTTTCTTCGGTCCGTTAGGAAGAGTATGCCAGATGAGCATGACATGACTGCATTTAAGTTGACTTTATCCTTAGATCTAATGGGAGAATGTAAATCAAAATGGACGTGGTTGATCGCCCATCTCTAAAAGAATGCAATGCGACCATTCATTCTTTGACTTTTGCAACGATCCGACTAAACGAGAAATTCACAACAAGTACAACCTAAATGTCCACGCACCGATTCTTACCCTGGATTCAATAAATGAAGCATCAATCCTACATTGGATCTGACAGGACGATTCACTCTTCAGTATTTGCCGAGAGTATAGCGACCTAAGCAGCAAAGTGAATGTGGTTAACCTTCCAGAACTTAGCTTATGTTTTGGATGTCGGTGAAGAAACAAAGTATTTTTCCCAAACAAAAGAACTAATTAAAGGATAGGCATGACTCAGCACTCCATCGGTTAACCCGATTCCATGGTTCAACGGGATAGAATACGAAATTGAAGCGGACATTGTCTACCTTGCCACTTATCAAAATATTCCCTAGATTTGAGGGCACGAGCAAGAAGGTAAGATGAATGTGATTCAACCATTCATCAATCAAATCTGGTTCTTAAAGCTTGAACTACAGTATAAACACATCTGGGACGAGACTCTACCGTCCACGTAATGCATCCGCCAACCCGAGACCGGGGGGCAAAAGAGTGATTATCCAAGGGTGGACTATGACAACTTTAACCTATGACCCATGCCTGATATTCATAACAACTCTAGGTTGCGGGCGAAAGGATGCCTAGAGATAAATCATCGGATCAATACCCGGACTTATGGGCAAATAATCATCATTCCGACCCTTACCAACGAGCAATGAATTGCAAGTGCATTGAATGGAAAGCACATCACTCGAAAACACAAGTAGATTCAAACTCATAGTTGGAGCCAGCTATGTAGCAACATGCGATACAAGGCTAAGCTCTACTAAGCCTTAGATTAAACATGCTTATAAGACTAATCATTAACCATTGCAAATAAGCACATAAAGTGCCTACAATCCATCGAGAGTACTAAAGATCAGATCACAACTCAGCATGATGACGATAAAAGAGTTAGCTGTTTTACTTCAGGTGAATCTTGATTGTTTGCTTGGAATCGATCACATATATGTATATGGACTTTCACCAACCATTGTGAACCCTACATTAAATATTGACCCGAGGCACGTCTCGTTGAGTAAAAATGAAGCGACCAATCCAAAGAGATCTGCTGCACTTAAAGAGGAGGCGAATCTACTCAAAACCAATGGGTTTATCCACAATACCCTCTACCCAAAATGAATATCCAATCCTTTGCTTACAAAAAGAAAATTAAAAAGTGGCGAACGTACGTCGACTACTCAGAATTGCACAAGGCAAGATGAAACATTGTCTTCCACTTCCAAGGATCAACCAACCAGTGGACTTGACCATCGTACATGAATTTCTCACTTCCATGGACGTAAACTCTAGATACAATCAGATACTGAAGCATGTCCCAGACTAAAATTGCAACGGTTTCATTACTGACCTAGGCCTATAGTGTTGTGTTGCAATCCACAGATTCAAACTTAAGGACACTGGTGCTACTTACCAAAGGGCGGTTATTAGATCGTTCAAAAATCTGATCAGCCAATCGATGAAAGTATATATGGTTAATATAATCGTACGATCACGACTATCAAACGACCACATCAACGACTTGGCAGAGATATTCGGTGTTCTCCAAAAAATGCGGAATAAAACTCAATCCTTTGAGTTGCTCTTTCAGCATTACATCAGAAAAATTCTTAGGTTTCATCATCAATTCTCATGGGATTGAGGCTAACTTCCAAAAAATTCCAACAATTAGAGACATCTATGCATCGAGGACAACCAAGCAATAGAACTTAAATCGAAAAATTACCGTCTTAAGATGATTCCACCTTAGGTCCATCTACAAGTGTATTATCTTCTTCAACCTAACTAAGAGAGGGAAGATAACTTTTTAGTGGACTAAAAAATGCGTTAATGCAAATCCAACTCTGATAGATCGCTCAGATAGACCTCCTATTTTGCCCAAGCCGTTGGATCACGGAGATCTATACCTCAATTGGGTCGTGTCAACACACTCCATAAGCATCGCAATGCTATGTAAAGAGAAACGAGTCCAAAGGCCAGTATATGATGAAGGCTAACTATTGACAAGCTCCCCTCGTTAACATCTATATCGACCAGCCATTACGATAGGTCAAATAGCAACTTTAGATGCATGAAAAGTTACTCAATTGGAGTATTGAGCTAAGCCAATTTGATATCACTTATCTCCCTCGGAGAGCTATGTATGGTCAGACATTAGCATACTTTATATCTAAATTAACTACATCAGACGATTATCGGAAGAACAATGGAGAACCATCCAACCGATGGAGAACGTACACAGATGGAACTTCCAATAATCGTCTTTTTAACATCAAAGTCGCGTTAATGACTCCTGAGGAACGATCGATCTGCTACGCCCTAAAAATCAACATCCCTGCAACAAATAATGAAACTAAGTATGAAGCCTTGGTCGCCACGCTCAAACTTACAAGAAAACTAGGAGTGGAAACTTTACATGTCTTATGTGATTACTGGTTATTAGTATGCCAAGTCAAGGAAGATTATCTGACTAGGGGGCAACGTCTTGCTCCTTATCTCAGCTGGGTCCAAGAGCTACTAGCCGACTTCGAGTATTACACAATTACACATCCTCGGAGGAAAAAATGAAAAAGCCGAGTCACTGGCCAAGCTAGCCAGTTCTAAGGATACGCAACAAACAAACTTTGTCCTACTAGAAATACTTATTATTCCAAGCATTGAGAGATGATGATTGACTGGATATTAGAACGGAGCCAAAAAGGAGTCATGGATGACTCCTATCGAAGATTATCTACAACAAGGAATCCTTCTTGAACAAAGGAATAAGAGATGGCATATCCTCCGCGAAGCTGTCCCATGAGTTAACCCTTGAAAATTTCATATCCATTGATGTGAAGCAGGCCTTATATGAGCCCATCTCGTATCGATAATCATCGATACAAAGTCTATCTTAATGCATCCCAGATCGATTCAGGAGAGGATCGATACAAAGAAATGGATCAAAAACAACCATTGATCATTGTTGGAACTCGAATTTCACGTCGATCCAGGAGAGGATCGATATGAAATCGATCAAAAGAGCTTAATAACGACCAATAAATGTGCAAACATGAACGGGAGTCAGGTTAACATATGTGCATGTATGCCAAACTAACATTCAATTTTTGAAGTTAACAGTAATTTACTTCTTACCTGGTGATGATCAGAACGATGTACAACAAATCGCTACCGCTCAAAAATTAGTTACGACAATACACTACATGATCATTGACAATCAACAGATCAACATCTACATCACTGAAGATCAATCAAAGGTTAAATCTTTTGACGAAAAGACAATAACTACTCAACGAATTGGATAAAACATTTTCAGAATGAAGATTTCATCTTTTCAGAGCACGTCGCATTTACACAAGACTTACTTTAGGGGCAAATGTTATCATGCCTTTTGGCAAGACTGTGACACCAAAAACTCAACTAGAAACCAAGGACAGTCCGTCATGAAGATCGGTTATACACGGGTTCACTATGGATACTGGCAAATTTTGTCCGAGTCTAGATCGAGCTACAATTAACAAGACATGACATGCAAAGCTATGATAGCCAATGTTCCAAATTTTAAGTCAATCAGAGTTCGTATTCTCAAGATATGGATCGATAAAAATCAAAAGAGAGGGCATGGTTTGTATCCATCAATGACAGATCTACTTCGTATCCATCATATTTATCCCACTTCGTATCCATCATATTTATTCCATTTCATATCCATCATATTTCCTCCACTTCATATTCATCAAATGAAGGTACTTCATATTAGTTCCCCAAACGATCGATATGAAGTAGCATTTAAAAGCATCGATACGAAGTAGAGCATGGAGCATCGATATGAAAAGAGTTGCCTAAACCGATATAAAGAGTAAATCTAGGTTGATACGAACAAAGCACGATTCAAGTGGAAGAAGCAGTCAATCAGCATGAAAAGTGGATTGATCCTAAATTATAGCGCCACGTCATCTGACCGACACGTAATGTATGGATACGAATCAGAACGATACGAATCGTATCGATACGAGTTCCATGACACATTGAAAATCCAAACTTGCATTGGCCATAACTTGAGATCTACAAGTCCAAATGCCACCAAATTTTCACAGGATCTTTCCTACAACATCAAGAATGTACCAGATCAATTTCACCCAAAAGGATCAATTCTTCATCGATACGGATTCCATTCATATCACTCTGATATCGAGTCAAAATCACCTAAACTCGATCCCATGGTCCCACCCACGTGAGAGAAGAAATCCTCCGAGATCTAGGTGAGATATTTGCTGCCTACGCCTATAAATAGTGACCCTGGACCTATAGAAAAAGGACTTTTTTGCCTCTCTATGCTGATATTCTACCAAAATTGCTATTGTACTTCGATTGTAATGTTGTAAATCTATTGTTAGTAGCGAGTTATAATCAATAAACATCAATCATTCCATAGTGGATATAGGCCATACGCCGAACCACTCCAAATTCCTATGTTTCAGCACTTTATTTATCTGTTAATTGGTGTGTTTGTCAGATCTGCCTTATTTTACATTTACTTTCTTCATTTTATCTCTTCAAACACATCCAAAGAGTGTTGTATCCAATTTTGGTACAAAAATTGTTCAAAGATTTCCACTTATTAATGAGCAGGGAGTTTATGGTGTTTCTAAGCTTACGACCATTAGCTCAATTATGAAAAAAAATTGGTATTCTTGTCACATTCGTCCATTCACTAGACGTTAGGCCTTTGTTTCCATATTATTTCTTCTTGAGTTGTAACCATTTCTTCTTTAATGTTTTGAAGAATATTTCGTTCAGAGGAGTTAGGGTTCTCACTTCTTCTATTTTATTTAATTTTAAAATTTCATAAACTAATTTTTATTTATCAATTTAATGATACAAAAAGTTTCTTTATTTCTTTTTTAAGAAAATATCTCAAATATCTAAATTTACTCACAAAAAATTTAACCATATTACCCGAATATCTTAAAAATTTATTATTCGTCGAATGCCATTTAATTTTAGCTAAGTCATAGAAATTACTTATAAAAGCCACATCTTTTCAAATATAAAATTTCTAATAGTTAATGGGTTGTTGTCACATTAAAGTATCATCGGGCAGTGGTCGTAATATATCATAGAAGGCCCATTAACTTGCAAAACGGAGAAGCTATCCTTCATTTACTCACTAATGAAGAATTGGTCTAAAAGAACCATCGAAACGGTTTCTTTTGAGTTTGACTAGGTAAACCATCTATAATTAAGTGTAATTTAATTAAATTACACTTAACAATAAACTTATCAAAGTCTTCCGTAGCATAAACATCGCCTTCTTTAGGCGAACGTTCTCTTAGAAATTTACTTACATTGAAATCTCCTCCCACTACCCAAGGATTGATGAAGAGTGATCTAAACTTGAGATATTCGATCCATGTTATTCTCCTATCAATCTTATTATAAGGTCCATAAACGTTAAAGACCTTTAATATGGAGTTATCTCTTAGATCACTAAGCATAAAATGCACTGTGTAAACATTAATAACAGATTGAATAAGCCTAACACATTCATGTTTCCAACATAGCATTAAACCACCCAAATTACACTTATTAGGGAACCGCATTTACTAATGTAAAATCCTCCTAGAATTTTATAGAAGTGGTAATCATAATGCTCTATTTTTGTTTCTTGCAATAAATCTGTTTCAATGTTATTATAAACTAAAAATGACCAAATTTTGTTACATTCATTGAGATCATGAAGACCCATCACATTCCATCTTAGATATCTCATGATCTAAGAGATTAGACCCTCTCTGGCTCCTTATTTTTAATGTGTTGTATAAGTCTTTATCACCCCACCTCCTCCCAAAAGTACAGTAATACTCCAGCTCAAAACCAGAGGTTTCCCACCTAGCCATGTATTCTCCTCATACTCTATTGCATTGCCAATATTAAAACCATCTTCGACTATGTCCGCCAAAGCAAAGAATCTATTTTTTACTTTGATAATCTCTAAATTATGCTTTCCCATCATATGTACCTCATCGTACATTATAGAGATCAACGATTGACGATCTAAGAATCGAACATCCGGATCAAGGAGTAGAGGGTTTGGAACTATCATTATGTTGTAAGGCTTGAGCAGTTTAGCGGCATTCTGTCGAGCATTGGTCTACGCCTATTGCCATCGTCGAACCCGATTTTCAAAGCTTTAAAAAAGAGTTTATCACTTGTATTTCCAAAAGAAGTTTCGTAGCCTCAATTTGAATCATGTTTTTAACCTAGAACATTACCTCAAAATGTTTAAGAACTTCATTCAAAATCCCAATCCCAATCCTTTTTTCCTTGTTAAGCCCTAATCCATAAAGAATTGCACGTTTTAACCGCACTCAATTGAATAGAACTAAAATTCACTTTCACCCCTTGCTATAGGTGGCGGGTCCTTTCTTCCCGATTGCTTTGGTGAAAGTGCTTTACAATTATCTCTTTACTGCCCTACCCTACCGGAACAAAATTATTTTAGAGGATCTCGATAGTCTTTTGTGACATTGGCAGTACCTCTCCCCTTCAAAGCAAATGGATTTTTGATTCTGTTAATGGGTCGAAGTGATGCAGATAGGTATAAAGTGAAAGGTGGTTGTAGGGGATTAAGGAAACATGGCATTTGGGCGAGAAAGATTGGTGAACGGAGAACGCATTTGTGCCTATGACCAGGGTATTTGAGCGGGGCATTTAAGTTGTGATTTTTAATTTAGTTGATTTATAGTTATTAGTTATTTGTTTTGTTGTGTTAAATGAGTTTAATTAAAATGAAATAATAGTACAGAAACTGAAATACATCTAAATTAATTATACAGTACTAGTAAATGCATATAAAATGGTACAATCAATCAATGCAACCGTACTGCAACAATTTCATCTTTTATGGTATTTCAAACTATTACCGTTTCATTACCTACATGTCGTTGTAGCGGTTCAGTTGCTCTGTTCGGTACAATTCACATACTATAATATTCCTTTTGGCATTCCTATGGAATAAGATTAGGATCATCATCATAAGCCACAAAATCTGAATCATTCATGTTGTATTTTTGTATGTAATTGTATAACCATTGTAGATATGATCTGAGTTTCGAATGAGTATGCTAGCATATTTTTCAAAATAACAAACTTTTTCTTTCATATTCCAAGGTTCTCTCAATTTCTATATATAACCTCGAATGACGGAAATTAATATTCTCATTTATCAATTTTGGTAGATTTTTGGTTTCACAAAAATGAGGAATACGATTAATATAATATTATGATGCAGTGGTAAGTAACCAGTTTGAATTGGATATCCTGAATCAATGACAAAATACTATCCAGGTGGAGGGTGATGGAACTTAGAGTTTCTATCAGTTATAGCTGCATTGAAATTTCTATTATCATGTGCAGTACCTTCCCAACTAGTCATAACATAAGTAAACTGTAAACCAAATGAGCATGCTACTAAGATATTCTATGTAGCATAACTTTTTCATCTTATGTATGGAATTACTTGATATGTAGGTAAGTGTGCCATTACGTGTGTACTATCTAGCACCAACACAGTTTCTAAAGAGTGAGTAGTTGTGGTTTGAAGCTCTAATATGATCAAGAACAGTATTAAATTAAGGGTCAACTAGCTTGATAATATATGTAGCAAGTAATTGTACAACATCTAAAATAGCATGAAAATAAATTAAAGTACCCAATCATTGGAATCTTTTTTTCATCTGTCGATTTGAAAGAGCTGTAGCTATACTTTGTATGAGAATATAGAAACTGCTTCTCTGAGACTAACACATTCCATTGTAGTCAGACCATAATTTTGTAGCCAATTACAAAACGAGAGAAAACAAAGACTTTTCACTCAAAAGTTTCGTTGGCAACATTCTTGATGCCTATTCAATATGTCTTTCATCCATATTAAACCATTTTATTTTGATGTGTGCATTCAGATGGCATTGCTCCTACATAAATACGGTGCTATAGCGATCAAATCTTGTGCATCTTTATAGTCAGAATCAGATTTCGAATTACACATTATTGGTCTCGACGGAATTGTGTAAAATAGAGAGGAGTTAAAGGGGGAAAAGAGGAGAAGAGGTTGGTAGAATGGAGTGGAGGAGGGGGTCGTTATATAAGAGCAAAAGCCATTGGAGGAATAAGTATACTTAGAATCTGACGCGTCAGACGCCAACAACACATTTTCCTTTAATGGCTCAAACGGGCTTAGATTGGGAAAAGGGACGTTGGCATGTTCGACGTGTCCGACGCATAAAAAAACATGAACATGCCAAATTTGGCTGCAAAAGGCACCTAATAGATTCACAAGCAAGTTATCTGAGCGTAGGAGAGATCTGAATTGACTAAGGAATAAAAAGGTGATGTAAAATTTGGATGACATAGAAGATAGCATGAATTTACTGTCACTAATTTTACCTTTGAAACTTTTTTCATTTAAGAATTTATAGAAGTAATTTTAAGGGAAATTTTGGCACGCATCCTTATGACTATAAAAATCGGTCTTACGACCCTTTCAATTGTCTTTTATAAATTTGATCCTTATTTTCCAAAAACGATGAAATTCACGGGGTGTTTTAGGTCATTTTACTAATCTTAACATGCGTTTTTCGAGTATATGTCTATTCAATATGACTATTGCAATACACATAGGAGCGTCTGCTTTTAAATTTCAAAATGAGAGAAGTAAAAAGAAATAAATTCAAAAAAAGGGATGCGGAAAATAGTTTCCAAAAGGGAAGGAAGTAAATTAAATAAGTTAAAAAAAGTAGGATATGCCCTTAATCTTCACCAATTTTAAATTATGAATTTAAGTTAATGATGCTCTCCATCATTTATAATATAAATAGAGTACCATACATGTAACCTCTAATTTTTTATTACATTATTCAAAAATTTTAATTAGATAAATTAAATAGTATAATGTAAATGTTAAGAGACAAGGGGATTGAGACATGAATTAATTATTTAAGGCTGTGCCTAATAAACTAATTAATGGGCCTAAGAATGGGTTTTTGGTTAATTAAATTACATAAGGGTATAATTGGAAGTTGCCGTCCATGGCTTCCACCCTTATATATTTTCATTCCTAACCTTTTTCTTCTCATTCACATTATTTTGAAAATTAAAATGCAAGAAGGAATGGCCGACCATCAAGAGATCAAAAAAAATTCAAACTTAAAGCTAGAGAATCAAGCTTAGGAGAAATCAATCTCAATCCAATCTCCTTACCTAGATTATGATGAGTAATAATTCCATCTCTATTTTTTAAATCGTATATTTTAAGATTTAAGGGTAAATTCATTTTTATGATATGCTTGATTCATGATTTATTTGATTTAAACAAGATTGTTTAAAAGAGTTTTTACACGGTTTTAAGGTAAAACCGAGATCTTATGATGTTTAGATGCCATGGGAAAATTTATGTTATGAGAAACATGATTTGGGAGTTGGGTTTCAATTTTGATATTTTTCCGATCTATGGAAAGATTATTATGAATTTTCAAAGGAAAATATGATTATTTGGGTTTATAAATTTATTCTGGAAAATATATAGAGAACTTGGGTCTGGAATTTTGATTTGTTAGTTAAGATGATTAAAGTGAATATCTGGAATTTTTGAGGATTTTTCCAAAGTGATTTTCTATGCAAAATAAATTGTTTCAGAAAAGGGTCTTCTTTGCAAAAATTGGAAGGGATTAATTTACCATGGTTTAGATCTGGATTAGCAGCAGTCATTTTTGAAAAAGAATTTAAAAAATTTAAGGCAACCAATCTGGTGTTGACACATGGAAGGTTAGTTAAAGAAAAGTTTACTTTATAAAGAACTAAACCAGGTTTCCTCAGAAAATAGGTTCCGCCTGCTGTTGAAAGCACCTTTCGACACAAATGCCTCTGCCTTTATCTTAGTCGAAACCAACCATGCTGAAACCAATACACAAGTTATAACCAAGATGGTACGTTGTGGATTGGAGGAAGGCGAAAGGCAAGGTTTCAAAAGCATAGCTTTCGAAGGAGTCGTAACCTTGGTTTGTTTTTAAAAAAGAAAAGGCGCCTGCCTTTGTTTGATTTAGCCTTCGACAAATTTGAAGTGTTTGGTTTTGAAAGAGGATTTAAAGAAGGTTTTGAAAGGGTTGACATTAACTTAAGACTGCTTTCGACAGGATTGCTTTACTTGTTTTAAAAAAGGGGTTCCGACCTAGTCGATATCCTACTGTCGTTCTTTATCCTTTCGATGGTATTGAAGATATCAATGTTATCGAAAGGATACGTTGTCATATAAAGTTTAAATGACTTCCTATAGCTTTTAAAGGGGGTTAGGGGTTTGGAGTGATGGTTTTGAAAAGGGTTCCGACGCAACCTTCCATTGTTTTACCCAGATGTTTTATGCTTTTAAAAGGTATGGTGCCGATGCCATCATATTTTCCTAATGTTTTTATATGATAAAGGATGGTTTTGAAAGAGTAAGTTTTGCCTATATTCATTTTGACCCGAACAATGTTTTAAGTATTAACCTAATGCTTTCGAAATGGTTACTTTTAATGACTTCGGAAGTGTTACTTTCATTGCTGTCGAAAGGGGTACTCTCAATTGGTTTCGAAGCTAAGCTTCGAGTTAAATGCTAGTGCTTTAATATGTTCGGAAGGTTTCGAAAGGTAGGTTTTAAAGTATTATAAGGCTGAAGCCTAATGCTTTGAAGTTTTAAGGTTTCAAAAAAGGTCATTCTATAAAGTCGAAAGCTAGGTTTCGAAAGGTTTTATAACCCAAACACAATTTTTTAAGGAAAAATCTGTGGCTATATTAAAGAAGTTTTTATAAAGGTTTTAAGAAGAAGCTATCTTTGATAAAGTAATAGGTTAAAGGGCTTAACTATGTTTTGTATTAAACCCACGGGATTAGTATTGCTATGTTGTTGCTTCTTCAAATATGAATATATTTACTTTATAATGGACCCATAACTGCATTTTGGGGATAAAGGGTAGAAGAATGAATATAAAGTGATTAAACTCCTGAATGTGTAGAGGAAAAGATATTGGCACCGGCCAATATGTTTTCAATAAGCCCATGAAAATTGTGCATAGGAAATGATATTGGTAAAGGCCAATTGGTTCATAGTTAGCCTATGAAAACTATGTATAAATGAGGATGTTAGAAAGACGGGTTCATAGTTAGCCCATGAAAACTATGTATAAATGAAGATGTCAGAAAGACAGGCTCATAGTTAGCCCATGAAAACTATGTATAAATGTAGATGTCAAAATGACAAGTTCATATTAAGTCCATAAAAACTATATATGATGGAAGATGTGAAAAAGATAGGTTCATAATAAGCCCATGAAAACTATAATTGGATACTAGCAAGGACCGGTAGGTTTGTAGTTAACCCATGAAAACTATATCCGGACGAAATATTGACAGATATCAATAGGTCCTAGTCAACCTATGAAAACCAGGATAAAAGAAAGGATATTGGAGTTACCAATAGGTTCCTAGTCAACCCATGAAAACTAGGGTAAGAGTAAGATATTCAAGTTACTAACAGGTTCATGGTGACCCCATGAAAACTATGTAGTTGGACAGGGAGTCCTTAAATGTTTAACCGGTTATTAGTCATCCCACGAAAACTAATAAGGTTAGAGTAATCTTAGAAACTATAACCGAGAAAGATAGCCTAAAATGAATGGAGATGGGTAATCCAAAATTGATTCATTTGTTTTGCATATCATCATATTATACTATTTTGAATTGTTTTATCCATTGTGGATGCAGGAGCATGGTACATGGTTTTATAAAATGTTTTGAGATACTAGTGAGGGAAAACCCGTTCCGCTAAGCGTCATGGTCCCACTAGATATCTAAATGATTTAAGACGGTGGATTATTATTCATACCAAGCTTTATGTGTGATTCGAAGTTTATGTTTTCTCCTTAAACTCTCAAGTACTCAGTTGATTTTGAGTACTTTGAGAGTTAAGGTTTTCAGGTACCTCTTAAGATGAATAAGCTTTTGGAAACGTGCATGAGGCATGATAGCTATTTAGAGTTCTCTTTACTTTTGATTCCGCTATGTTGTTTGTAAAGGTGTTGCTATATTTCGTGTATGTACTCTGATCATCCAAGGGGGAATCTTCATAACGCACTTTGCGTATGTTGCAAATAATATATTTTCTCCGAACGTGATTAGAGAATTTGGGATTACGTAATGAATTGGAAATATTTTGGAATGAAATGTGATTTTGTTTGATGTTTAATTTTTTTTCCATATTCATGTGTTTCCGTGTATCGATGAATCTAACACTGCTGTATTTGGTCGTTGAGGATTAATATCTATAGATGACTTCAACATCCGTAGCTGTTAGTTTTGGGCCTCCAAGTAGGAGGATGTTACAAGTTGGTATAAGAGCATAGGTTTATGAAAATTTAAAAGAAAGTTAAACCTAAAATATTTTCAAACATAATCCAATAAATTTGAAAATATGATCGGGCTTTGGGATAACACTATAGTAACGTTCTTGTATTTGATATATATATAAGTACGTGTTCTCCTCTCTCTAAGACCGTTATTTTGTATCTTACTAAGGCTCGTATACAGATTCGCGAGAAAGAAGCTATGGAAGCAGGAAATGGAAGAGGAAATCTAGGTGGAGGAAGCGCCACAACCAACGGAAACGCTTGACCTAATACCAGAAGGAATAAAGGTCGATGGATAATGCTAATCTAAATGCTGAAGCCAATGTAGGTGTCGGAAATCCGCTAGTAGAGGCAGGGATGGTGTATCAGTTGTTAGCCAATCTTTTGTAAGTTGGAGTTGCTGGTAATGTTGGAGGAGATAATCTTATGGCTTCAATTAGGAATAACTATGCTAAGCTAAGTGGAGACTACACTAGTTTGGGAGGAAAGCCATCTGTTGGAATGGAGGATGCTTTTGAAGTTGAGAATTTGCTACTGAGTTGTGAAAGGATATGTATTGATCGGGGCTTGAATAATGGGCAAAAGAGAAGGCTAGCCTCCAGGCAGTTGCAAGGGGCATCGCTTCACTGGTGGAATAGTGTGACCGTTGGAGTTCCAGAGGAAGAGCTGACTGGGCTGAATTTAGGAGAAGATTTAAGCAGAGGTTTCTGTCTGAGGTTGCTAAGTCGGCATTGATGAGGAAGTTCATGGATCTAGATCAAGAAGAGATGTAGTTTTCCTAATATGGATACGCTTTGGTTGACACTGATGTCAAAAGGAATGAAATATTCATTCGAGGGATGAGAACTAAGGTTGCTAGAATGACCATGACTCATATCCGAGAATCTTCTAATATGTTGGTGGAGAGGGCCATTCCCAGGAAGAGATGCTTGCTATTTCTGCTAGAGAGAAGACATTTGAATCCCAGGGTCCTCAGGAAAGAAGAGGAAACTCTTTAACAAGAAGGGAGCCCAAAAAATGGATGCTACCAAGAACGTAAATGCTGATATGGTGCACTACTAATGTGACAAGAAGGGTCATTATGCAAATGAGTGCTAGTTAGGCAAAGGGGAGAAGGTTGCAGATAAGAAAAATGTGAAATTCTTTAACTGTGATCAAGTTGGGCATTACAAGACCAGAGTCCAGAGCCACTCAAGGTGGACAAGGGTACAGTTTTTGCTGTTGGATCATCAACTAAGCCTACTACAGCTGATAAAGGGAAAACTATAAAGGTACGTTTTTGATTCAGACTATATAAGCTAGGATAATTTTTTATACCAGTGCGTTACATTCATTTATATCCCAGTGTTTAATTGATAGGTTATGCTTAGAACCCATATACTTTGTTACTTCCTTAACGGTGCCGAATCCAATAGGAGGGTCTGCAACTCTGGGGATAAGATGTGACCAATTAGAACTTGATTTATTAGATCATAAGTTGCACGCAGTTTTTATGTTTACGATTTTGTAGATTTCAAAATCATTTTAGGTATGGATTGATTGAGGAGGTATGAGGTTTAGATATTCTGCCAGGATGGGGAGATATCTTTGAGACACCTAGACAGTCATAACCTAATTATATTCTCAGTAGACAGTTCTAACTGGAGTAGTTGTGCTTTGTTTAGTGCAATGGAAGTAGAAGAAGAGCTAAGTCGGGTTCGAATTGCAAGAGAGTTTCCAGATGCGTTTGAGCGAGTCATCGGACTACCATCGAAATGTGTTGTTGAGTTTCAGATAGATCTTGTCCAGAAGCTGAACCTGTGAGTAGACCACCTAGCAGGATGACACCGACTGAGATGAAGGAATTGAAGGTGCAGCTAGTGGTTCTAGAAGGAAGGAATATTATTAGACCAAGCAGTTCGCCTTGAGGAGCGACCGCGATATTCGTGTAAAAATCATATGGGTTGTTGAAGATGTGTTTCAATTATCATAAGCTAAATAAAAGGATGATAAAGAATAAGTATCCATTACCGAGAATTGATGATATGTTTGATCAGTTGAGTGGAGCCATAGTGCTTTCCCAATTGGATATGGTGATGGGGTTACATCAGTTAAGCATGGCAAAGGATAGTATTACTTTGACTGCATTTCGG
Organism: Allium cepa; assembly: GCA_030765085.1. NCBI lineage: Eukaryota > Viridiplantae > Streptophyta > Magnoliopsida > Asparagales > Amaryllidaceae > Allium > Allium cepa. The sequence continues at coordinate 949,130,748 of CM060941.1, read as the reverse complement.
GCCAAATATGGTTCGTGTGAGTGGTTAGTGATGCCATTCGGGTTTACGAATGCACCTATTTCTTTGTGGATTTGATGAATCGAGTCTTCCGAGGGTATTTGGATAGATTTGTGTTAGTGTTTATAGATTACGTTTGGTATACTCTAAGGATGAAAGAGAGTATGAAGATCATCTTAGAGTTGTGCTAGAGATGTTGAGGCAGAATCAGCTAAAGGCAAAGTTTTTCAAGTGTCATTTTTGGAAGAAAGAGATTAAGTTTCTTGGCCATGTGGTTTCAGAGAAAGGATTGTAAGTTTATCCAGATAAGATCGAATCTGTGAATAATTGGAAGAGACCAGAGATGGTGACTGAGATCAGAAGTTTTCTTGGACTTGCTGGCTATTATCGGAGATTCATCAAGGATTTTTTGCGGATAGCAGCGCCTTTGACTAAGCTTACCAGGAACGAAGTGAAGTTTTTTTGGTCTGACAAACGTAAGGAACCATTCCTCAAGTTAAAGCATTTATTGACCAATGTTTTGGTTTTGGTAGTTCCAGATGAAACCAAGGGCTGGTAGTATACATTGATGTGTGTGGGACTGGATCGGGAGCAGTGTTAATGCATAAGGGAAAAGTCATAGCTTACACATCTAGGCAGCTTAGACCGCACGAATTAAGATATCCTACTCATCACATGGAGTTGGCAGCAATGATTTTTGCCATGAAGATTTGGAGGCATTATCTCTTGGGGAAGAGTTTTGAGTTGTATATTGATCATAAGTCTTTATGATATCTATTCTCTCATAAGGAGTTGAATATGCGACAGCAGAGGTGGCTGGAGTTTTTGGCTGCTTATGATTCTGGTATAGAGTATAACCTAGGGAAAGGTAATAAGGTAGTGAATGTTCTCAGCAGAAGACATCAGAATGTGGTGTTGGTTACGTTAGCAGGGTGGAAAGATCTAGAATCTTTAGCTAGCTATGGTGTGCAGTAAAGATCGACTGCTAGTTCTAGTTAGAGTACTGCCATGTTGTCTTATTTAGAATTTTGACCGGTACTGGTCGAGAAAATTGCTTCCAAATAGAAGGAGGATCTATTATTAGCTGAGAGGATCAGAAGGCTTGAGGTTGGAATTGAGATCGATGATTGGAAAGATTTTTTTTTCTTGATCAGAGAGGTTGGTTGAGAAAGAAGGGATGGTAATGTGTTCAAGATGTGGAGAACTTGAGAAGAGAAGTTCTTAAGGAGTGTCATCAATCCAAGTTTACAATTTATCCTAGAGGTAACAAGATGTTTCAAAATATAAAGAAGAGCTTCTACTGGGAAGGCATGGAGGAGGATGTTGGCTTGTGGGTTAGGAAGTGTGTAAACTATCAACAAGTGAAAGCTGAACATCAAAAGCTGAGTGGGTTACTTCACCCTTTAGATATTCCAGTTTGGAAATGGGATTCGATATCCATGGATTTTATAGATGGGTTGCCAAGGTCAAGGAGAGGAAATGAGAGTATGTGGGTTATGGTGGATTGGTTGACCAAGAGTTCCCATATCATTCCAGTAAAGTCTACTAGAATGGTACCTGTTTTGGCGAAGTTCATATAGAACATAGTTAAACTTCTTGGAGTTCCTAGTAGCATAGTCAGCGACGGAGATGCTTTATTCACTAGTGAGTTACGAAAGATTCTACAAGATATGTTAGGCACTAAACTCAAGATGAGTACCGTATATCACCCACAAAAGGATGGGAAGATAGAGAGAGTCAGTAACATGCTCGAGGATTTGTTGAGAGCTTATGTGTTGGACTTTGATGGATCTTGGGAGGGTCACCTACATTTGACTGAGTTATCCTATAATAATAGTTATTGGACTAGTATAGGAATGATGCTTTTTGAAGCTTTGTATGGAAGGCCATATAGATCCCCTACATGTTGGTTGGTGATTGGAGATAGATTGCCTTTGGTCCAGATTTAATAAGGGAGGTGTCAGAGAAGATTGAGTTGATCCAAGAACGAATGAAGGAAACTCAATCTAGACAAAAGAGTTACGTAGATAAGAGGCGTAAAGACCTAGAGTTCTCAGTGGGAGATAGGGTTTTCTATAAGGTATCATTGATGAAGGATGTGGTACGGTATGGAAAATCAGGAAAGTTATCCCCAAGATATGTTGATCCATTTCAGATTTTAGAAAGGATTGGAAAGCTCGCATATAGAGTAGAGTTGCCAAGCAGTATGGCAAGTTGCCATAATGTGTTTCATGTGTCTCATCTTCGCAAGTATGTGGATGATCCAAATGATACTATTCCTCGGACAAAGTTGGAGGACTTGGTAGTAGAGCCTGATTTGACTTTTGTTAAACAAACAGTTCGGGTTGTAGCGAGAGAAGAGAAAAGATAGAGGAACAAGACTGTCAAGTTAGTGAAAGTTCAGTGCAGCGACAACGAGAAAGACTATACTTGGGAAACAAAAGACAGGATTCTGGATGCATATCTTGATCTACTTTGAGGGTATGTCTATATTAGATTTATATAGACAATTCCTATTCAGGTAGACTAGTATGGTTGGTAGGAGTCGTTACAGATGATTGCTACATTTGATATTTAGTCCTTACCGAATTTCGAGGAAGAAATTCTTTAAGGAGGGGAACCTGTGACACCCCTAATTTTTGATAACATTATTTAGGAGATTTAATTAGATAAATTAAATAGAATAATTTAAATGTTAAGAGATAAGGGGATTGAGACTTAAATTAATTAATTAAGGTCGTGCCTAATAAACTAATTAATAGGCATAAGAATGGGTTTTTGATTAATTAAATTACATAAGCATATGATTGGAAATTGCCGTCCATAGCTTCTACCCTTGTATATTGTCGTTCCTACCCTTTTTCTTCTCATTCACTTCATTTTAAAAATTAAAACACAAGAAGGAATGGCCAGCCATTAAGAGATCAAGAGAAATTCAAATTTAAAGCTAGAGAATCAAGCTTAGGGGAAATCAATCTCAATCCAATCTCCTTATCTAGATCAAGATGAATAATAATTCCATCTCTATTTTGTTTGAAACCATATATTTTCGAATTTAAGGGTAATTTTTTTTTATGATATACTGGATGATGATATGCTTGATTCATGATTTATTTGATTTAAACAAGATTGTTTAAAAGAGATTTTGCATGGTTTTAAGGTAAAACAGAGATCTAATGATGTTTAAATGCCATGGGAAAATTTTGTGGTATGAGAAACATGATTTTGGAGTTGGGTTTCAATTTTGATATTTTTTCAAGCTATGGAAAGATTATTATGAATTTTCAAAGGAAAATATAGGTTATTTGGGATTACAAATTTATTCTGGATAATATATGTAGAACTTGGGTCTGGAATTCTAATATGTTAGATAACATGATTTAAGTGAATATCTGGAATTTTGGATATTTTTCCAAAGTGATTTGCTATGCAAAATAAATTATTTTAGAAAAGGGAATTTTTTGGAAAATTGGAAGGGATTAATTGACTTAAACATGGTTTAGATCTAGATTAGCAGCGGTTATTTTTGTAAAAGAATTTGAAAAAGTTAAGGCACCAATCTAGTGTTGACATATGGAAGGTTAATTAAAGAAAAGTTTACTTTATAAAGAACAGGTTGACTCAGAAAATAGGTTCCGCCTGCTGTTGAAAGCACCTTTCGACAGAATTGCCTCTGCCTTTATCTTAGTCGAAACCTACCATGCCAAAACTAATACACAAGATATCGCCAAGATGGTACGTAGTGGATTGGAGGAAGGCGAAAGGTAAGGTATCGAAAGCATAGCTTCCAAAGAAGTCGTAACCTTGGTTTGTTTTTAAAAATAAAAAGCGCATGCCTTTGTTTTGATTTAGCCTTTGATAGAGCCAAAGCGTTTGGTTTTGAACGAGGATTTAAAGAAGGTTTAGAAAGGGTTGACATTAACTTAAGATTGCTTTCGAATGGGTTCCTTTACTTGTTTTAAAAGAAGGGGTTCCGACCTAGTCGATACCCTACTGCCATTCTTTAACCTTTCGTTGATATTGAAGATATCAATGTTGTCGAAAGGATAAAATATTTTATAAAGTTTAAGCCACTTCCTATAGCTTTTGATAGGGGTTAGGGGTATCGAAGGTGATGGTTTCGAAAGGGGTTTCGACGCCAACCTTCCATTATTTTACTCAGATGTTTTATGCTTTCGAAAGAGACGGCGCCGGCGCCATCATATTTTCCCAATCTTTTTATACGATAAAGGATGGTTTCAAAAGAGTTGCCTTTGCCTATATTCGCTTTGACCCAAATAATGTTTTAAGTATAAACCCAATGCTTTCAAAAGGGGAACTTTCAATAATTTCAGAAAGGTTACTTCCATTGTTGTCGAAATGGGTACTTTCAATTGGATTCGAAGCTAAGCTTTGAAAGTTAAATTCTAATGCTTTAATATATTCGAAAGGTTTCGAAAGGTAGGTTTTAAAGTATTATAAGGCATGCGCCTAATGTTTTGAAGATAGATTTTTAAGGCTTTCAAAGGAGGTCATCCTATGAAGTCGAAAGCTAGGTTTCAAAGGTATCGAAAGGTTTTATAACCCAAACTCGATTTTTAAAGGAAAAACTCATGGCTATATTAAAGGAGATTTTATAAAGGTTTTAAGAAGAAGCTATCTTTGATAAAGTTATAGGTTAAAGGGCTTAACTATGTTTTGTATTAAACCCACAGGATTAGTATTGCTATGTTGTTGCTTCTTCAAATATGAATATATTTACTTTATAATGGACCCATAACTGCATTTTGGGGATGAAGGGTAGAAGAATGAATATAAAGTGATTAAACTCCTAAATGTGTAGAATTGTATCCAGGAGGTCAGGAAGACCAAATTATAGGATGCTAATATATAAAGAAAAATATGGGCATGGGCCAATATGTTCTCAGTAAGCCTATGCAAACTATGTATAGGAAAAGATATTAGCAGGGGCCACTCAGTAAGCCTATGCAAACTATGTATAGGAAAAGATATTAGCAGGGGCCAATAGGTTCATAGTTAGCCCATGAAAACTATGTATAAATGAAGATGTCAGAAAGATAGGTTCATAGTTAGCCCATGAAAACTATGTATAAATAAAGATGTCAGAAAGACAAGTTCATATTAAGCCCATGAAAACTATGTATAAAGGATGATATGAAAAAGACAGGTTCATAGTAAGCCCATGAAAACTATAATTGGATACTTGTAAGGACCGGTAGGTTTGTAGTTAACCCATGTAAACTATATCCGGATGAAATATTGACAGATGTCGATAGGTTCCTAGTCAACCCATGAAAACTAGGATAAAAGAAAGGATATTGGAGTTACCAATAGGTTTCTTGTCAACCCATGAAAACTAGGGTAAGAGTAAGATATTGGAGTTACTAACAGGTTCATAGTGACCCATGAAAACTATATAATTGGATAGGGAGTCCTTAAATGTTTAACCGGTTATTAGTCAGCCCAAGAATACTAATAGGGTAATAGTAATCCTAGAAACTATAATTGAGACAGATGGTCTAAAATGAATGGAGATGGGTAGTCCAGAATTGATTCATTTATTTTGCATATCATCATATTATACTGTTTTGAATTGTTTTATCCATTGAGGATGCAGGAGCATAGTATATGGTTTTATAAAAGGTTTTGAGATACTAATGAGGGAAAACATGTTCCGCTAAGCGACATGGTCTCACTAGATATCTAAATGATTTAAGACGGTAGATTATTTTTCATACTAGGCTCTATGTCTGACTCAAAGTTTATGTTTTCCTCTTAAACTCTCGGGTACTCAATTGATTTTGAGTAGTTTGAGAGTTGAGGCTTTCAGTACCTCTTAAGACGAACAAGCTTCCGGAAACGTGCATGAGGCATGATAGCTATTTAGAGTTCTCTTTTCTTTCAATTCAGCTATGGTTTTTTGTAAAAGCATTGTTATATTTCGTGTATATACTCTGATCATCCAAGGGGTAATCTTCATATGTCGCTCTTTGCGTATGTTGTAAATAATATATTTTCTTTGAACGTGATTAGCGAATGTGGGATTACGTAATGAATCAAAAATATTTCGATATGAAATGTGATTTTGTTTGAAGTTTAATTTTTTTCCATATTCATGTGTTTCTGTGTATCAATGAATCTAACATCATCATATTTGGTCGTTTAGGATTAATATCTATGGATGACTGCAGCATTCGTAGCCTTTAGTTTTAGGCCTCCAAGTAAGGGGATGTTACAAGTTGATATCAGAGCATAGGTTTATGAAACTTTAAAAGAAAGTTAAACCTAAAATGTTTTCAAACATAATCCAATAAATTTGAAAATATGATTGGGGTTTGGGCTAACGCTATAGTAACGTACTTGTATTTGATATATATATGTATGTATGTATGTATGTATGTATGTATGTATGTATAAGTATGTATTCCCCTCTCTCTAAGACCCTTTTTTGTATCTTACTAAGGCTCATATGTGGATTTGCGAGAAAGAAGATATGGAAGCAGGAAATGGAAGAGGAAATCTAGGTAGAGGATGCACAACCAATGGAAACGCTCGACCTAATACCAGGAGGAAACAAGATTGGCAGGCTAATGCTAATCGAATGCTGAAGCCAATGTAGGTCATCCGCCAGTAATTGCGGGGATGGTGTATCTGTTGTTAGCCAATCTTTTGCGAGTTGGAGTTGCTGGTAATGTTGGAGCAGCTATTCTTATGGCTTTGATTAGGAATAAATATGCTAAGCTAAGAGGAGATTACACCAGTTTGGGAGGAAAGCCGTTTGTCGGAATTGAGGATGCTTTGGAAGTTGAGAATTGGCTACTGAGTTGTGAAAGGATATGTACTGATCTAGGCTTGGATGATGGGAAAAATAGAAGGCTAGCCTCTAGGCAGTTGCAAGGGGCATCGCTTCACTGGCGGAATAGTGTGACCGTTGGAGTTCCGAAGGAAGAGCTGACATGGGATGAATTCAGGAGAAGATTTGAGCAGAGATTTCTATCTGAGGTTGCTAAGTCGGCATTGATGAAGAAGCTCATGGATCTCGTTCAAGAAGAGACGTCAGTTGTCGAGTACGCAGCTAAGTTTGATGAGCTATCTCGATATGGATATGCTTTGGTTGACACTGATATCAGAAGTAATGAAAGGTTCATTCGAGGGCTAAGACCTAAAGTTGCTAGAATGACCATGACCCATATTCTAGAACCTTCTAATGTGGTGATGGAGAGGGCCATTCGCCAAGAAGAGATGCTTGCTATTTCTGCTAGAGAGAAGACATTTGAGTCCAGGGCCTTTAGGAAAGAAGAGGTAACTCTTTAAGAAGAAGGGAGTGTAGAAAGGGATGCTACCAAGAAGGAAAATGCTGATTTGGTGTGCTACAATTGTGACAAGAAGGGTCATTATGCAAATGAGTGTTGGTCAGGCAAGTGGAAGAAGGCTACAGATAAGAAGAATGTGAAATGCTTTAACTGTGATCAAGTTAGGCATTACAAGAACCAGTGTCCAGAGCCAATCAGGGTGGACAAGAGGAAACTTTTTGATGTTGGATCAACAGCTAAGCCTACTATAGATGATAAAGGGAAAACTATAACAGAAGGTGCGCTTTTGATTCAGAGTATACCAGTTAGGATACTTTTTTATACCGATGCATCACATTCATTTATGTCCAGTTTTTAATTGATAGGTTGTGTTAGAACCCACATACCTTGTTACTTTCTTAAGGGTTGTGATCCAATAGAAGGGTATGCAACTCTGGGTATAAGATGTGACCAGTTAGAACTTGATTTATTAGGTCATAAGTTTACATCCAGTTTTTATGTTTACGATTTTGTAGATTTTGAAATCATTTTTAAGTATGGATTGGTTGAGGATGTATGAGGCTAGGATATTCTACAAGGATGGGGAGATATCTTTGAGACACCCAGATAGTCATAACATAATTACATTCTTAGTAGAGAATTCTGACTGGAATAGTTGTGCTTTTTTTAGTGTAATGGAAGTGGGAGAAGTGCTAAGTCAGGTTTGAATTGCAAGAGAGTTTACAGATGTGTTTGAGCCAATCACAGGACTACCACCAAAACGTGTTGTTGAGTTTTGGATAGATCTTGTGCCAGGAGCTGAACCTGTGAGTAGACCACCTAGAAGGATGACACTGACTGAGTTGAAGGAATTGAAGGTACAACTAGTGGATTTAGAAGGAAGGAATATTATTATACCAAGAAGTTCGCCTTGGGGAGCGACCGCGGTATTCGTGTAGAAACCATATGGGTTGTCGAGGATGTCTTTTGACTACCATTAGCCAAACGAATGGACGATAAAGAATAAGTATCCGCTACCGAGAATTGATGATCTTTTTGATCAGTTGAGTGGAGCCAGAGTGTTTTACTAGTTGGATTTGGAAATGGGGTTCCATCGGTGTGAGGACCCGTAAATCCGTACTACTTGAATAGACACTAATCTCCATTGATTAACTCAAGATGAACGGAAATACGAATTCTTATGGTTTTAAAAGAAAAATAAAAAGATAGAAGGAGAGAGAAAAGATAGAACAGAACAAAAAGAAAATAGCAAAACAATATCAGAATCTCACTATCGCAGCAGACAACATATAATAGATAAATGAATAATCTTTAAACAAAGAACTATATCAGTTATTACATTACATTACATTTCATCATAGTTTACAACTATCAAAAAACAACAAACAGCGGAAAAGAAATACTATATACTAGTAATACGCCATGCCAACTAGCTTGCCTCCAGCACCTCCTGAATTCCAGAATATCCTGATAAACCTGACTCTTGACTGCCCGTGTGGAAATTGGAGGGCACGCAGAGTTTAGGAAGGAAAACAATAAACTCCGAGTCATTCATATGACTGGTGTGAGAACTCAAAACAGTTTATCTTTAAAACAAAGAATAGGATAATTTTAAAATAGATTCGCAATGCTTTTAAAAATAAGACTACCATAAGGCCTCCCACACACACACAATGCAAACGCAGAATCGGAGGAGATTTCACCTTATGATAGTCAAAGGTGCTTGATACGCATTAAAAAGAAACATTTGATATTATTACTAGTGCATAGTGTAGGAAAAATCATTTCGAAAGTAAAGATATAAATCTTAGCCAACATACGACCATTATCGTATGCCTACTATAGCTACCATCCAAACAGTGGTGACCACCATAAGTAAATGGCAGGTTCTACAACTAAAACCGTACAAGGTGCGTATTGAAGTTTGGATTTCCAACAAATGGTCGGGCTAAGGAACTTCACATTGCCACATGGAAACGCCTCTGGAATGACGTCCCGAGAACCAAACCGGATCTCTGCCAACACAAGGCCGGGTTACCCCTAACTGGGTAACTACTGACACGAATATGTCATCCCCCGAACGTAACCGATCTATATCCGAGGATCCTCGATTTCCAACAATCACAAAGTAATAAGTTTGCAGTAACAACATAGGTTAAGTATCTGGGCTCCATACCATGATACCACCTCTATACAAAAGGAATGACATACGCTAAAGGGGCGCTACCCCCTATCCTTCCTGTTTTGACCATTTCCGGGGTGTGAGGTTCGACGTAGTCTCGTCCACAAAGCTACGCTTTATACAAAAGTTGTGCTTTGATTCAACAAATGCTCAACAGCACTTAGCATATCACACTACCAAATTGGGAATATATTACTAATAACCTTCAACTACATAACCTCTGAGCTCGTACGTCTCATAGAAGGGTGTTAATGCTAAAAGAATAAATTCTCCGCCACCAACAGATATGTATTTGAAAGAAATCTGCTTTATATCTCAATTTGTAATGTCAGACATACCATCAATACAAGTCTGTTCCGGGATCGAACAGAACCGAAGGCACTTATGAAGAAGTCCTTGCAATCCGGATATTCACTAATCACGTCCGGACTTCCCATCACATATGGAATTTCTATACCGGGGCCATTCGGTGTAGAAACATTCGACGGGTTATACGACCCCAAGGTCCTTTCCCGGCTAACCCAAATAGTGAGCGCTTATTCAAAAATAAGTGTGGCATTCAAATTCAAGCAAATCACAACAAATACCTATTTAAAGGTAAATATTGATAGTCGGTTATTGAACTATCAATGGATATGCACAACATCACCAGATTCCAAATAATTTTCCAAATTATTTATTTTCCATAAATATCTTTACAAGATATACATTTTTCAAACTTCAACCATTTGAGAACAATTTTCCAATCACTTTTCATCTTTACCACTTTTGAAAACAAATTTCAAAAATTTTCCTTACGCGGAAAATTCTTTCATTTCAACATGGTTCATTTAAACCAATTTAAATAAATCCTTAACGATTTACTTTATATTTACGTTCCAAATCCGTAAATTAATTCCCACACTTCAAAAATAAATCAACGTTTATTTTTAAACAAATTCCCCTTTTCATTTATAAATTCCATAGTGAATTTACATTCCAAAATATTTATGAATATACGATTTCAGTTATTCATTTTCAATTTATCTTCAAAAAGATAAATTCTCAAAAAGCTTCATTTCACATTGGAAAAACATTTCCATACTTATTAATAATAAGTAATTCACAAATCTATTTATTTTCAACATTTGGAAAATATTCAATATACTTAAATCGAGATTAAGTATATATTTCATTTTTAAGGAAAACATTCTCTTAAAACACATTTATTTGGGCCAAAACGAATGTTGCGTAAAACATCGCTATGACAACCCAAAATCACTATTATAGGGATTCGAAATTAAGATAGATATATAAATCCCAATACTATGCAAAACATTTCCTTTCGGAAATCATTTACTATAACAACAGTGTTATAGTCCACCATCTCCTTCTATTTCTCGAAAACGTCTATTTCAACAATGAATGTTGAAATCTATGATTTCGAATCTTAACACATTTTAAAAACATCGTTAGATCGTTTTAATTCTATTTAAAACATCACATCCAAAACAATTTCTTTGACATATTATTCCCTATCCGAAAACGTGAATATACTTCGTTAACCAATTTTATCATTTCTATACATTTTGTTTTAAAGGATTATTTACTGTCTAAAACGTGAATATAACTCCATTAATAAGTTATAACAATTTACTTATCAAAATAAGCCGTTTGCGGATTTATAAAACAATGTTTGTAAATTCCATTTCTATTTATTTTATAACAACTTCCTTTTATAAATCTCCTTTATTAACCTATTTCAATTTATAACTCAATTATAAACCAAAAGTTCATATTATAAGTTAAATACATATAATTTATTTGTTTACAAAATCGTTCTTTTAAACTTCCCAAATTATAAATCTTATAACTTATAAGATTCTTTTATTTACCCAAAACTATTCTTTTAATAACTTTACAAATTTTATAAACCTACTGCTTATAAAATTCCATTTATAACTTCACCGTTTATAATTCTATAAATTTCATTCATTTATGAAATTCATTTACACTTCATTCTAACACTTATAAAAACTTGTTTTATAATTCAAATATTTTAATTTATAAATATCAATTTATAAATCTTTTATATAAATCAATTTATATTATTATTTAAAAACGTCTTTAAACTCCTTTATAATTTCACCATTTTCTTTGATTTATAAAATAATCAAATTTTATAAATCCTATATTTAAACTTTTTATAATAAATCCAAAAATCCCAATTTAAACTGTTTTATAAAATCATTAACCCCATATTTTCAAAAATCAACTTTTAACTATATTTCTCAAAAATTATAATTTCTATAACATTAAAATTATAACGTTTATTTATTTAAAATGAATCAATTCCAAAAATATTTTATAACGTATACTTTCAAAAATCACTTTAAAATCCTTTTAAAATTCCAAAATTGGCCCAATGATGCTACACAACAAATAGTCAATCACGACAACAACGACATCATATAGTTGTATATGATAACCAACGAATATCAAAATATCCATAATCAAATAAATATTGTTTGAGGAATCCAGTTGGATCCCTCCAACCTGTTTTCCTGCATCCATAAACATTAGCATAATACCAATTCCGTTCCAGTACGGAATTATCGCGGTATATGGGATTTATAAAATATTATCCGCTTAATAGGCGGCGCAATAGGGTCTCATCCGCTATATAATGCGGGAAATCAACTCCAAGTACATAAATAATACCAATTTCACTGTACTGTGAAATATTCGCGGTATATATTTTTAATAAATAACCTCCGCTTACTAACGGCGTATAATGTCTATTCTAAAAATCAATAGATAACAATCATCATTCAAACATACAATCAAGAATTTTAAATCTAACTATTTAAAATTTAAGTCGAAACCGATTCGATTGAGTGAGAAGTTCTCACCTTGATTTCAATATCGTTTTCAGCTTTTATTTTGAATAAAATTAAACGGACGTTTAATTTTACCTGAAATTTTTGCTAGCTCCAAACGACTTCAATCCAATTCCATAGCATAGTGCTCGTCCATACGAACCCAAGGCAACTGGTTTCCTGCGTTTTCGACCTCGTATGAAAAAGATATGAATTTTTAAAGTTACACGAATTTATATATATATAATTTACAACATTTATTTTACATTCTAAACCTAATTTGCATCACAGCCTTCCATTTTCCAACCTGCAAATCATGGCCGTGAGTATCATCTTCCCCTCCCCCCCATCGTTCATTTCTAGTGAATGCCGAATCCAACCTCCACCAAAACCCTAAATCAACGCGACTAATTCGAACAACTAGACGACGATCAACTAGCGCAATATTGAAGTCCATCCCCTCCTCTACCTTCGGCATGAGCCATGTCGAGCTCGGCTCCATGATGGTCGTGAAAAACGCATGCGAACGGCCGACACCTCGAGCCAATTTTTGAATGATCGCGGCGACGATAGGCGATCATAGCCGTTGGATAACTTCGTCTCAACAAGATCTACGTTTTCCTAGTTGAACGTTTCTTGAATCAATGCTTGGATTTGAAAAAATTGGAGGGGGAAGAAGATTGAGTTTCAGCCATTGGTTTATGAGGCCGGCTGCTGAAAGTTTTTAGGGTTAGGTTTTTATTTTTTTTGCAAATGTGAAAACATAGGGCCTTTTATAGAAAATTCAGCGAACACTATTCATCCCGGATTTTCCAAACTCCAAACGAAGCGTGCCGGTTGGCGTTTCTAAGGTTTACCCCACGTTCCGAACACAATGGAACGTGTTTTGGGAGCTAATTCGATCATCTGTGCGAGTTATGGCAATAAACGATCAATTTAAATTAAACCGATTTAAACTAATTTCTAGGCGCTTTAGCTTGCCCCGGACAAACGGTAAATCCGATTGACACGAAATTTGAAACAATACAATAATATAACATTATGGATCCGATGAAACTGGTTTCGTCGAAATCCGAGACTGTTTGAAAAATGGCTATTTTAACTCGCCAAATAATTATTAAAACAATTTCGATGCGTTTCGAGTTGCCACGGTCAAAAGAAAACTCCGATTGCTACGAAAATTGAAATCCGATAATAACAAACTATTACGGATCCAATAGAACTAGTTTCGTCCAATTTTGAAACTGTTCGAAAATTGACTAATTTCACTAGTCGATTAAATATTAAAATATTCAATTTTCACAAATTAACTTTTAATTCAGTTTTAAAAGTTCTAAAACATCGTTCTAACTCCAATATGATAAAATAAAATTTTACAAATCATTTTCAATCATATTAAACCCAATTTTCAATTATTTCTGTAATTTTCAACTATTAAATTATCGATTTAATTATTCAATTAAATCCAATTATTCGAAATAAAATTTATTCGACTTATAAATTTCACTTATTAATATTTAAAATCAATTAAATATACAAATTTTTATTAATAGAAATTCTGGGTCGTTACAATCTTCCCCCTTAAAAGAATTTCGTCCTCGAAATTACCAAGTAAGAAAAAATTACAGAATCTATTAATTTTCCCAAAATCCGTAGTTAAACTTCTTACAATAACTTTACTAAGTTTTCAAATCATACTTAGTTATCTTTTCAAAAACAACTACTATTGTTTAACTTTCAACTCCAAATCAAAGTTATAGTTTTCAAAATTTTCCAATTTTTCTCAAAAATATTCTAACACCTTAAATTTTCATAAAAATTCGCCAGAGTCTCCTTTGCGCGGCTCGATCCGAAAAAAAATGACAGTATATATATCACAAATATACATCTCATCAAGTGATGAGGCATCCCACAGGGAAAAAAGTGTAAAAGTATGATATTTAATCCGAGATATGTACCTTATATATTATTAGCGAGCATATACGGCTCATATAGCGCGAAAGCGAGCTCCAAATGCGAAGCTAACGCGATCCGCACCTACTAAACACTCAAAAAACAGATGAGAAACATGTATATAGACAATAGTATCGATATACAACATATAGCAAAATAATAACTATATATGCCAACATAGCAAATGTAGTAAAAGCAATATATTCAACCATCAACCAACTATCATCCAACTAGCATTCAACTAACATCCATAACCAATAAATATTCATTCATATTCTCATTAATATTCAATGAAATGGGTTTTCAATTTAATCACATTTGATTCATTAACAGTGGACGTTTTTTCTAACATTCATTTCCAATTAGTTTATATTCACTAATTCATATTCACGTTGGTTCACTTCCAAATCAAATTCAATTCTATTTAAGATTCACTTAACTTCCAATTTGATTTCAATTACTTTAGCTTTCAATTTCATTAACTCAATTTCACTAATACTTAATGAATTATACACGATCAACTAACTATCATATAACAACCAATGTATATTAATTACAACCAAATTCCTTTGCTTATATTCATTCAATTTGGTTTAACACCTTTACTTTCAATTGGTTTAATTAAATTGATTTTCATTCAATTATTCAACTCTTTTTTTTCAATAACATTAGATTTTAATGAACTACACTTACATTCATTATTTCATATCGATTATTTACATTTAATTGATTTACATTCAATTGATTTATTCAATTCAATTACAAAAGTTGAATTTCATTACATAACTCAAGTTTATATCCATCACTTCACTTTATTTATTTACTTTGATGCCAAAATCAACTTCATTCAACATCTCTTAAGTTATATTCCATTTAAACATTATTTAGCTTTACTTAACTTAAATTCCAACTTATAAATCAATTCAGATTCCAATTCTAAAGTAAAATTTATTTAACCTTTTACCAAAGTCAAATTTCATCACTTATTCAAACTCATTTTGTTTACAACTCACATTCATAAATATATTCATATAGTTTCACTTCTTATATATAAAAGTTTATTTCACAATTGTAAATCACCTTAATTATAATTTCATACTTCTAATTCTTTTTACTTATACAATAATTCTTTTATAACATGTTTCATCTAACTTATTCAAACATCTTTTAAATTTACTTATATATATATATATATATATATATATTTACATTTTCAACAACCAAACAATTAACTCATATACACTTTAATAATTCTGAAAAATTATTCCTTCATATATAAAAATAATCAAGGTAAAATTATTTAATTTACCTAATTTAGAACAATATCATGTCGGTTTATCTTGTTTAAGAGTTTAGAAACCCCTATCTACGATAGTTAGCTAGACTACATCGACCGGAATCTATAAACAATCAACCGATAAGTCAACACAATACAAAACAATTTATATTCACTAACGAATACGCACTCATAGCTATTATTATGCTCAAACTCATTCTAGAGTACTACTGACTCTATCTCTAATGAGTAATACCCAACAGAGCCATGGTTGTCGCTTAACCATATGCTTTGATACCAGATGTGAGGACCCGCAAATCCGTACTCCTTGAATAGACACTAATCTCCATTGATTAACTCAAGATGAACGGAAATACGAATTCTTAGGGCTTTAAAAAAAGATAGAAGAAGAGAGAAAAGATAGAACAGAACAAAATAAAAACAGCAGAACAATATCAGAATCTCACTATCGCAGCGGACAAGATATAATAGATAAATGAATAATCTTTAAACAAAGAACTATATCAGTTATTACATTACATTACATTACATTTCATCAGAGTTTACAACTATCAAACAACAACAAACAGCGGAAAAGAAATACTATATACTAGTAATACGCCATGCCATCTAGCTTGCCTCCAGCAACTCCTGAATTCCAGAATATCCTGATAAACCTGACTCTTGACTGCCCGTGTGAAAATTGGTGGGCACCTAGAGTTTAGGAAGGAAAACAATAAACTCCGAGTCAGTCATGTGACTGGTGTGAGAACTCAAAACAATTTATCTTTAAAACAAAGAATAGGATAATTTTAAAATAGATTCGCAATGCTTTTAAAAATGAGACTACCATAAGGCCTCATGCGCACACACACAATGCAAACGCAGAATCGGAGGAGATTTCTCCTTATGATAGTCAAAGATGCTTGATACGCATTAAAAAGAAACATTTGATATTATTACTAGTGCATAGTGTAGGAAAAATCATTTCTAAAGTAAAGATATAAATCTTATCCAACATACGACCATTATCGTATGCCTACTATAACTACCATCCAAACAGTGGTGACCACCATAAGTAAATGGCAGGTTCTACAACTAAAACCGTACAAGGTGCGTATTGAAGTTTGGATTTCCAACAAATGGTCAGGCCAAGGAACTTCCTATTTCCACATGGAAACGCCTCTGGAATGACGTCCCGAGAACCAAACCGGATCTCTGCCAACACAAGGCCGGGTTACCCCTAACTTGGTAACTACTGACACGAATATGTCATCCCCCGATCGCAACCGATCTATATCCGAGGATCCTCGATTTCCAACAACCACAAAGTAATAAGTTTGCAGCAACAACATAGGTTAAGTATCTGGGCTCCATGCCATGATACCACCTCTATCCAAAAGGAATGACATACACTAAAGGGGCGCTACCCCCTAATAACCTTGCCACATCCTTCCTGTTTTGACCATTTCCGGGGTGTGAGGTCCGACGCAGTCTCATCCACAAAGCTACGCTTTATACAAAAGCTGTGCTTTGATTCAACAAATGCTCAACAGCACTTAGCATATCACACTGCCAAATTGGGAGTATATTACTAATAACCTTCAACTACACAACCTCTGAGCTCGTACATCTCAGATAAGGGTGTTAATGCTAAGAGAATAAATTCTACGCCACCAACAGATATGTATTTGAAAGAAATCAGCTTTATATCTCAATTTGTAATGTCAGACATGCCATCAATACAAGTCTGTTCCGGGATCAAACAGAACCGAAGGAACTTACGAAGAAGTCCTTGCAATCCGGATATTCACTAATCACGTCCGGACTTCCCATCACATATGGAATTTCCATACCAGGGCCACTCGGTGCATAAACATTCGACGGTAATACTTCCGTTTTCAAAAATATCCGGTCTTCAACGTCGGTCTTCAAATGCAATTCATAACGACGTATCACATATTCGGAATGGGTTATACGACCCCAAGGTCCTTTCCCGGCTAACCCGAATAGTGAGCGCTTATTCAAAAATAAGTGTGGCATTCAAATTCAAGCAAATCACAACAAATACCTATTTAAAGGTAAATATTGATAGTCGGTTATTGAACTATCAATGGATATGCACAACATCACCAGATTCCAAATAATTTTCCAAATTATTTATTTTCCAAAAATATCTTTACAAGATATATATTTTCCACACTTCAACCATTTGAAAACAATTTTCAAATCATTTTTCATCTTTACCACTTTTGAAAACAAGTTTCAAACATTTTCCTTACGCGGAAAATTCTTTCATTTCAACATGTTTCATTTAAACCAATTTAAATAAATCCTTAACGATTTACTTTATATTTACGTTCCAAATCCGTAAATTAATTCCCGCACTTCAAAAATAAATCAACGTTTATTTTTAAACAAATTCCCCTTTTCATTTATAAATTCCATAGTGAATTTGCATTCCAAAATATTTATGAATATACGATTTCAATTATTCATTTTCAATTTATCTTCAAAAAGATAAATTCTCAAGACGTTTCATTTCACATTGGAAAAAAATTTCCATACTTATTAATAATAAGTAATTCACAAATCGATTTATTTTCAACATTTGGAAAATATTCAATATACTTAAATCGAGATTAAGTATATATTTCATTTTTAAGGAAAACATTCTCTTAAAACACATTTATTTGGGCCAAAACGAATATTGCGTAAACCATCGTTACGACAACCCAAAATCACTAGTATAGGGATTCGAAATTAACATAGGTATATAAATCCCAATACTATACCAAACATTTCCTTTTGGAAATCATTTACTATAACAATAGTGTTATAGTCCACCATTTCCTTCTATTTCTCCAAACGCCTATTTCAACAATGAATGTTGAAATCTATGATTTCGAATCTTAACACATTTTAAAAACATCGTTAGATCGTTTTAATTCTATTTAAAACATCACATCCAAAACAATTTCTTTAACATATTATTCCCGATCCAAAAACGTGAATATACTTCGTTAACCAATTTCATCATTTCTATACATTTTATTTTAAAGGATTATTCACTGTCTAAAACGTGAACATAACTCCATTAATAAGTTATAACAATTTACTTATCAAAATAAGCAGTTTGCGGATTTATAAAACAATATTTATAAATTCCATTTCTATTTATTTTATAACAACTTCCTTTTATAAATCTCCTTTATTAACCTATTTCAATTTATAACTCAATTATAAACCAAAAGTTCATATTATAAGTTAAATACTTATAATTTATTTGTTTATAAAATCGTTCTTTTAAACTTCCCAAATTATAAATCTTATAACTTATAAGATTTTTTTATTTACCCAATACTATTCTTTTAATAACTTTACAAATTTAATAAACCTACTGTTTATAAAATTCCATTTATAGCTTCACCGTTTATAATTCTATAAATTTCATTCATTTATGAAATCATTTACACTTCATTCTAACACTTATAAAAACTTGTTTTATAATTCAAATATTTTAACTTATAAATATCAATTTATAAATCTTCTATATAAACCAATTTATATTATTATTTAAAAACGTCTTTAAACTCCTTTATAATTTCACCATTTTCTTTGATTTATAAAATAATCAAATTTTATAAATCCTATATTTAAAATTTTTATAATAAATTAAAAAATCCCAATTTAAACTGTTTTATAAAATCAGTAACCCCATAATTTCAAAAATCAACTTTTAACTATATTTCTCAAAAATCATAATTTCTATAACATTAAAATTATAACGTTTATTTATTTAAAATGAATCAATTCCAAAAATATTTTATAACGTATACTTTCAAAAATCACTTTAAAAATCCTTTTAAAATTCCAAAATTGGCCCAATGATGCTACACACAAAATAGTCAATCACGACAACAACGACATCACATATCTGTATATGATAATCAACGAATATCAAAATATCCATAATCAAATAAATATTGTTTGAGGAATCCAGTTGAATCCCCCCAACCTGTTTTCCTTCATCCACAAACATTAGCACAATACCAATTCCGTTCCAGTAAGGAATTATCGCGGTATATGCGATTTATAAAATATTATCCGCTTAATAGACGGCGCAATAGGGTCTCATCCGCTATATAATGCGGGAAATCAACTCCAAGTACATAAATAATACCAATTTCACTGTACTGTGAAATATTCGCGGTATATGTTTTTAATAAATAACCTCCGCTTACTAACGACGTATAATGTCTATTCTAACAATCAATAGATAACAATCATCATTCAAATATACAATCAAGAATTTTAAATCTAACTATTTAAAACTTAAGTCGAAACCGATTCGATTGAGTGAGAAGTTCTCGGCTCGATTTCAATTTCGTTTTCAGCTTTTATTTCGAATAAAATTAAACGGACGTTTAATTTTACCTTAAATTTTAGCTAGCTCCAAACGACTCCAGTCCAATTCCATAGCGTAGTGCTCATCCATACGAACCCAACTGGTTTCGTGCGTTTTCGACCTCGTATGAAAAAGATATGAATTTTTAAAGTTACACGAATTTATATATATATAATTTACAACATTTATTACTTTCTAAACCTAATTTGCATCACAGCCGTCCATTTTGTAACCTGCAAATCACGGCCGCGAGTATCATCTTCCCCCCATCGTTCGTTTCTAGTGAATGCCAAACCCAACCTCCACCAAAACCCTAAATCAACGCGACTAATTCGAACAACTAGAAGACGATCAACTAGCGCCATATTGAAGTCCATCCCCTCCTCTACCTTCAGCATGAGCCATGTCGAGCTCGGCTCCATGATGCTCGTGAAAAACGCGTGCGAACAGCCGGCACCTCGAGCCAATTTTTGAACGATCGCGGCGACAATAGGCGATCATAGCCGTTGGATAACTTCGCCTCGACAAGATCTACGTTTTCCTAGTTGAACGTTTCTTGAATCAATGCTTGGATTTGAAGAAATTGGAGGGGGAAGAAGATTGAGTTTCGACCATTGGTTTATGAGGCCGGCGGCTGAAGGCTTTTAGGGTTAGATTTTTATTTTTTTTGCAAATGTGAAAACATAGGGCCTTTTATAGAAAATTCAGCGAACACTATTCATCCCGGATTTTCCAAACTCCAAACGGAGCATGCCGGTTGGCGTTTCCAAGGTTTATCCCACGTTCCGAACACAACGGAACGTGTTTCGGGAGGTAATTCGATCATCTGTGCGAGTTATGGCAATAAACGATCAATTTAAATTAAATCGATTTAAACTAATTTCTAGGCGTTTTAGCTTGCCCCGGACGAACGGTAAATCCAATTGACACGAAATTTGAATCCATAAATAATATAACATTACGGATCTGATGAAACTGGTTTCGTCGAAATCCGAGACTGTTTGAAAAATGGCTATTTTAACTCGCCAAATAAATATTAAAACAATTTTGATGCGTTTCGAGCTGCCATGGTCAAACGAAAACTCCGATTGCTACGAAAATTGAAATCCGATAATAACAAACTATTACGGATCCAATGGAACTAGTTTCGTCCAATTCTAAGACTGTTCGAAAATTGACTAATTTCACTAGTCGATTAAATATTAAAATATTCAATTTTCACAAATTAACTTTTAATTCAATTTTAAAAGTTCTAAAACATCGTTCTAACTCCAATATGATAAAATAAAATTTTACACATCATTTTCAATCATATTAAACCCAATTTCAATTATTTCTGTAATTTTCAAATAGTAGATTATCGATTTAATTATTCAATTAAATCCAATTATTCGAAATAAAATTTATTCGACTTATAAATTTAACTTATTAATATTTAAAATCAATTAAATATAAAAAATTTAATTAATAGAAATTCTGGGTCGTTACAATCAGTTAAGAGTGGTAGAGGATAATATTACTTTGACTGCATTTCGCACTAGATATGGTTCATATGAGCGGTTAGTGATGCCATTCGGGTTGACGAATGCACCTGCTTTCTTTGTGGATTTGATGAATCGAGTCTTCCAAGAGTATTTGAATAGATTCGTTTTAGTGTTTATAGATGACATTTTGGTTTACTCTAAGGATGAAAGAGAGCATGAAGATTATCTTAGAGTTGTGTTAGAGATGTTGAGGCACAATTAGCTAAAGGCGAAGTTTTTCAAGTGTCATTTTCGAAAGAAAGAGGTTAAGTTTCTTGGTCATGTATTTTCAGAGAAAGGATTGTAAGTTTATCCAGATAGGATAGAATATGTGAATAATTAAAAGAGACCAAAGATGGTGATCGAGATTAGAAGTTTTCTTGGACTTGCTGGCTATTACTGGAGATTCATCAAGGATTTCTCATGGATAGAAGTGCCTTTGACTAAGCTTACTAGGAAGGAAGTGAAATTTCTTTGGTGAAAAATGTATGGAACCATTCCTTAAGTTAAAGCATTTGTTGACCAATGTTTCAGTGTTGGTAGTTCTAAATGGAAACCAAGGGCTGGTAGTATACATTGATGCGTGTGGGACTAGATCGAGAGTAGTGTTAATGCATAAGGGAAAAGTCATTGCTTACGCATCTAAGCAGCTTAGACCGCATAAATTAAGATATCATAGTCATGACTTGGAATTAGTTGCGATGATTTTTGCCATGAATATTTAGAGGCATTATCACTTGGGGAAGAGATTAGAGTCATATACTAACCATAAGTCTTTACGATATCTATTCTCTCAGAAGGAGTTAAATATGCGACAATAAATGTGGTTGGATTTTTCGGCTGCTAAGGTCAAGGAGAGGAAATGAGAGTATATGGGTTATTGTGGATAGGTTAACCAAAAGTGCCCATTTCATTCTAGTAAAGTCTACTAGGACGGCACCTCTTTTGGCGAAGTTGTCCATGTAGAACATAATTAGACTTCATAGAGTTCCTAGTAGCATAGTCAGCGACAGAGATGCTTTATTCAATAGTGAATTCTGGAAGAGTCTACATGATATGTTAGGCACTAAGCTCAAGATGAGTGCCGCATATCACTCACAAAAGGATAGGCAGATAGAGAGAGTCAATAACATGCTCGAGGATTTATTGAGAGCTTGTGTGTTTGAATTTGGTGGATCTTGGGAGGATCACCTACATTTGATTGAGTTATCCTATAATAATATTTATTTGACTAGTATAGGAAAGGCGCTTTGTGCAGCTTTGTAGGAAAGGCGCTTTGTGCAGCTTTTTATGAAAGGCTAAGTAGATCCCCTGCATGTTGGTTGGTGACTGGAGACAGATTGGTTTTAGGTCCAGTTTGGTAAGGGAGGCATTAGAGATGATTGAATTGATCCAACAATGGATGAAGGAAGCTCAATCCAGACAGAAGAATTATGCAGATAAGAAGCGTAACGTCCTAGAGTTCTCAGTGGAAGACAGGATTTTCATTAAGGTATCGTCGATGAAGGGTGTGGTATTGCTACATTGTTGCTTCGTCACATATGAATATATTCACTTTATAATGGACCCATAACTGCATTTTGGGGATAAAGGGTAGAAGAACCTGCTTGGTTAACCTAGTATTGAATATAAATTGATTAAACTCCTAAATGAGTATAATTGCATCCATGAGGTCGGGAAGACCAAACTGTAGGATGCTAAAATATAAAGAAAGATATTGGAAAGGGCCAATAGTTTCTCAGTAAGCCCATGAAACTGTATATAGGAAAAGATATTGGTAGGGGCTAATAGGTTCATAGTTAGCCCATGAAAACTATGTATAAGTGAAGATGCCAGAAAGGCCGGTTCATAGTTGGCCGATGAAAAACTATGTATAAAGGAAGATGTCAAAAAGAAAAGTTCATAGTAAGCCTATGAAAACTATGTATAAAGGAAGATGTCAAAAGACAGGTCCATAGTATGCCCATGAAAACTTTTATTGGATACCAGTAGGGACTAGTAGGTTTGCAGTTAGCCTATGAAAACTATATCTAGATGAATTATTAACAGATGTCAATAGGTTCCAAGTAAACCCATGTAAAATAGGATAAAAGAAAGGATATTGGAGTTACCAATAGGTTCCTAGTCAACCCTTGAAAAATAGGGTAAGAGAAAGATATTGGAGTTACCAACACGTTCATAGTGACCCTATGAAAACTATGTAATTGGACAAGGAGTCCTTAAATATTTAACCAGCTATTAGTCAGCCCATGAAAACTAACAGGTTAATAGTAATCCTAGAAACTGTAATTAAGATAGATAGTCTAAAGTGAATGGGGATGTATAATCGTGAATTGACTCATTTGTTTTGCATATCATCATATTATACAATTTTGAATTGTTTTAACCATTGTGAATGCAGGAGCACAGTATATGGTTTTATAAAAGGCTTTGAGATACTAATGAGGAAAAACCCATTTCGCTAAGTGGCGTGGTCTCACTAGATATCTAAATGATTTGAGATGGTAGATTATTGTTCATACCAGGCTTTATGTCTGACTCAAAGTTTATGTTTACCCCTTAAACTCTAAGGTACTCAATTGATTTTGAGTAGTTTAAGGGTTGAGGTTTCGGGTACATCTCAAGACAAATAAGCTTCCGAAGACGTGTAGGAGGTATGATGGCTACTTAGAGTTCTCTTTTCTTTTAGTTCCGCCTTATTGTTTGTAAAGGCAAAGTTGTTATATTACCTGTATATACTCTGATCATCCAAGGGGACATCTTCATATGTCGCTCTTGGCATATGTTGTAATAAACATATTTTCTCTGTACGTGCTTAGCAAATTTGGGATTATGAAATGAATTGGAAATATTTTGGAATGAAATGTGATTTTGTTTGAAGTTTAAATTTTTTTCCATATTCATGTGTTTCTATGAATTAATGAATCTGACACCGCCATATCTGGTCGTCGAGAATTAATATCTATGGATGAGTGCAGCATTCGTAGCCTTTATTTTTGGTCCTCCAAGTAAGGGGCGTTACAATACATATCCATGGCTGTTGAGCACTCTCAGGTTATATGATATCAATGGTGCTGTTTATATTATCTATAAATAATTAAGAATGTTTATACGACTTTGTTGAGTGCCATGAGGTTACATAAATCCAATTAGGATATCGCAAAATGAAGGGTTTATACTATCTAATGCATATCATGTTTCATTGAGCAACCTCAAGGCCGTGAAGATGATTAGGATCATAGCTAATAGCATTTTAGGAGTTATATATGTAATATAATTAGTAAAGTATTACTTACCACGCATTGGGACTATGATTTGTCAAGCTCCATCAAGGTCGTAGTAACATGATAAATGGATCATGACACCCACCGAAGGAATTTATGAAATTTCTACATCCCTTTAGGGTTTTTGAGAAATAAATAATTTAGCAGAATCCTTATCAGATAAACATAATTAATCATTCTAATAAGCATAAGAACATAAGCAATGATATATAATTTACTCTAATGTATTTGTGTAGATCAAAAGGAAACAATGAAGTTATTTATTAAAAGGAACACACTAACTGTCACATACTACAAAGTATGACTAAAAGAATATTAAATTAATTAGCTTTCTTCTTTCTTCTATTTTTCTCTCTTTCTATCTCTTTCTTTCTTAATTCATGATATGCCATTCTGGTTAGTGGAAGACGGGTCGTAACAGTTGGTATCAGAGTGTTAGGTTGAGTGAATACCTAGGCTTTGGAGTGTTTTCTTCTTGAGAGAGAGCGTATTTGTAATTATATATATATAGCTATTTCTACCTATCTGTTGGGTCATCTGTTCGGGGTTTTTCAATATAGGTTATAAAGGTAGATAAGGTAGTGGTGTGTGTAACACGACTACTACCATTGGTTGGAGTTTGAATGTTGAGGTTGGAAGTGTATCTGTCGAGACTGTAGACCAAATACCATCTCGAGTGAGCTTTGCTGTGGTGAAAGGATTTCATCGATCTCTGAAAGTAACCTGTTAAGGTTCAGAGTTCATCTTTGAAGTTGGATGAGTTGAGTTTGGATCTGTCGGTTTGGCAGAAGTGTGTAATGGTATTTTGATACCTCAGGAAGTGGTAGCTGTGTGATGAGATGCAGTGAATATGGATGTTTCCGAAGAAGTTTTCTTTGGAACAAGTTTTAAGAAGTGTGTCTGCTTCGGTGTTCTAGCTGATTCCGTAGGGTATGGTGGTTGGCTTTGAGGTCCGAGTTTCTCGAAGGGCTTTGGGTTAGGAAGTCTTTGGCTTTGGTGTCAGCAGTGCAGCTCGGAGTGTTCTGTGTCAGCAAGAAGGTCTTCTGGCTTAGGAGTTTCTGAAGGTGGAGTTCAGAAGCAGCAGAGTAGATTCGTTTCTTCATTGGATTGGCTAGACCAGAGTAAGCTGTTCTGTTTGGTAAAGAGAGAACAGTTTTCTTTGGAAATTGGTCTGTGTTGATCGCAAAAGTGACTTGCGGTTGTTTCCATGATCTCTTGGGTTGTCAGAGATTTTCCAGATGTCTTCTGAGAAGTCAAAGGTTTGTCTGTCTCGGGAGATTGAGTTTTCTTATCGACCAGATTCTAGGAGTGCTACCGGTGGTTCAGCTAGTAGAAGGATGGTTTCTCGAGATAAGGTTTGGAGAAGCAGCTCAGGATTGGTGGAACTTCTGATTTTTCTTTTATGGATCTGTTGAATCATACTCTGGGATGTGTTGTCCAGATTGTGCTCGCGTTCATCATCAGCATTTTTCTTCTTTTCCAGATCAGAGTTGTGCAGCGGAAGTAGTTTGGGGGTGTTTCTGTTTTGTCTTTTGCTAGAAGAAGTGAGTTTGTTCTTCTGATGTTTGAACAGTAGATTTGAATTTCCAGTTGGATAATTGGATTCAATGATATTCACGTATCTCTGAGGGAGTACGTGTATGAGCTATTTCTGGTTGCGGAAGCAGCTTTTCAGGAAGGTTTGGTTGTTGAGTCAGACTCGTCTGTAGTCTGATATCTTGTCTAGTTTTGTAGATTTAGATGAGAAAGTGCTATGTAACTTCATAGTTTTGATTGTTTGGATTCTGGAGAGCGAGTATCCCGGTATATATATACTTGGAGAAAACTCGAGGAAATTTTATCCGGAATTTTGGCTGGATAATTAAATTTGTTTGATTAGATAAATTGGTTGCTTTGGTTGTTAGCATATGATTGATATATGCTTGTGTTTTAAATTAAATCTTTAGTGAGATTATTAAATTATCTTTGCTTTTAAATTTCGGGGATGAAATTCTTTTAAGGGGGGAGGAATGTGATATCCTGGAAATTTTGGCAATATCAATTTAATAATCTATATTTAAAATTAAATGGATTTGATAAATTCTGTTAATAAAAATTAACTTGATTTAATAGTCCAATTAAATGAATATTTAATTGGTGAATTTTAACTTTTAAAGCTGATAAAATGCTTTCTATTTATAATGTGCGTGTGTGTGTGTGTGTGTATATATATATATATATATTGTAGATAGATAAGTTTTGATTTGAAGTTTAATAAACAAATAAAATCTTGTTTTTAAATTCTAATATTCATTTTGGTAATTTGGAAATTTATTATTTTATTTAATATATAACTATTCAAAACTATTAAATAAATAACTATTTGGTTTTAAGATACTTAAAGAAAATGTTTTAAATTGTTTAAATACATTTTAAAGCATAGTTTAAATTTTAATAAGAGTAAACAAAAGTTTTGAATATAGCTTAATAAATATAATTTGGAATTATATATGAAAATTTAAAATACCATTTATATATTAAAATGTTTATGCATTTAAACAAGTTAGACAAGTGATAAGTAATTTATAATTTCTTTTATGTATCATTTAAATTAATAAATATGTTATTTTCAAATAGTAATAAATGTATAAATATAGATAGATTTAAAAGATAATATTATTATTGTTAAATTGAATATGTTATTATAAATTAGTTTTAAATTGTTTTTTTAAAATTTATAGAATTTGAATTTGAATTAATTTTGAAATTTCCAAAGAATAAACATATCTAAATTTTTTAGGTAAGCTTCCATTTTTATATAATTTATTTCATTTCATTTTCTTTAAAAAGAAATGCATGTACATTTACTTATGAAAATAATTTATATATATATGTATTTAACAAACAAAGAAAAAAGGGTTTCATTTACTTTTAAAATAAATAAAAACAAACAAAATTATTCTTAAGACACATATTAATATAGTAAGTGGTATAATGACATGTGTTAATTAATTAATTGAAAAGATGACAAATGTTAGTTTTTTTTACATGTGTCCTTTTATTTTTAATTTTTCTTTTAATTTTAAAATAAATCAATTACACTTATATAAACATGTTTTCTTTAATCTTTTCCTTTTCTAATCCACATTTTTTTCCAAAGTTAAGAATTTTTTTCTTTGCTGAAATAAATCAGTAACCAAATTTATTAAACTAAGAATCATGTTCAAAATCTGAAAACTTCCTCCTCAAATCAAAATCCAATTCAAAAGATCATAAACCCTGTAACTTTTCAAATATGTAGTCTGTAACATCTTCAAACCAATCTGCCTGCATTTTTTTCAATTCTGTTCTTCTTCAAAATCTGAAACCCTTCCTTAATTAAAGCCTGCAATCCACTGTAAAAATCAAGAACATGCAACTATAAGATTTTCAAATTTAAGGATTCAAATGAATCTGGGTTTGTCCTCTGCAAAATCATTTTTCTTCAATCTATACTAAAAGCCTGTGCGTCCTTCTTTTCAAAATCTAAAGCATGCAAGCTTTTTCTTTTCAACCTGAGTTTTAAAGCAAGCTAGTAAACTCTGTAAAATCATTTTCAAATGCAAAAGCAAAGCTTGCCTACATGCATCTTTCAACCTGGGTATATAAAGAGAAATCTGTAATGCAAGTTTAAATCAGCAAGCAACTCAAGTTTTTAATCAGATTCAAAGAAGTTATGGCATTTCAGTTTAAAGGTTTCAAAAGCAACTTCAAATTTGATGCTCTATTCTTCATTATTTGTTTCAAGTGAGTAACATTTTTTAAAAAACTTAATTATAAATCTGTTGCTTGATTGATGACTGAAATAAGTATGTCTTGTGTATCTATATCTGGTTGCATATTGATTAGTATGCTTGTGTGTATAATTTTAAATGCAATTTCTATATATATATATATATATATAAATGATTGAATGTATATAGATATTATGTGCTGTGTATCTGCTTTTGCCTGTACCTAGTTTCAGAAGCAAGGATTTTGATAAAAATCCATTTTCTCTTAAACAAGTCTATGTTAGGATTTAGGCTTTAAAAAAAGGTTTGTTTCATCATAGATTATGGTTTAAAATTTATTTAAATTAAATTAAACTTGGAATTGCTTTGGAAATAAAATTTAACAGGAACTTGAGTCTTTGTAAAAGAAATTCAAACATGTTAATTTTGCAATTCAGGAATCTGAATCAAATGCTAAAACTTAAATGTGATTTTTGAAAACCAAAATTACAATTTTTTAATAGTGGTATTTGAGTATATTTCTGGATTGACCAGAAATGGGTTTTTATGGGGTTTTAGATGATACCGAGGATCTGGAAGGTCGAGCTTTCTTCTGGTGATGGATGGGTGATCAGTGATGATGAGAAAAATAGTGGAAGAAGTGGTAAATCAATGAGGAGGCTGGGGTGTTAGGTTTTGTTCTATAAACCTAGTTTTTGCTGGTGTAAGAGTTTTGATCATCACAATGTCTCTAGGTGATCGAGTTCGATAATATTTAAGGAGATAATAGCTGGAGCATCGACGTACTCGTGGCCGAAGTTGCAGTCGACACGGTGATCGGGTTTTGGTTGGCGACACATTTCCAGGTTTTAGGGTTTAATGGTGATAGTTGTTCCTGTATTTTTTTCCAGGTTTTGGTTTGGGGACTCGGATCTGATTTCGAGTAGATGTTGAGTTTTTGGATGATCGGGATGTGTTTTAGGGATGAACGTCGGCATGCTTGTTGACTTGGAGGCGACCGGAGGCGGCCAGAACCATCGTGCATATGCACGGTGCAAGGAATGGTGTCAGGAAGGTTTGGGATTTGCAGATTTTTAGGACTCGAGTTATACTCGAGTAATTCGGGGTTTTGCTCGAAGTTGTTCAGGGTTTTACTCGAAGTCAAAGAAGGGGAGCCATGGGTATTTTTTATTTATTATGGTTACAGGTTTCCAGAGAAACTTGTTTATTTCCTATTCAAATTTGGTTTAAAATCTGGAACAAGTTTTGAAATAGAATTTAAAATCTAAATTTAAAGTATGGTTTTAAACTTGGTTTGAATTCCAGTTTTAAAATTTAATTTAAACTTTATAAATTAAAATGTTTAAACAACTTTAAAAGAGTTTAAATAATTTGAATATAAAAGTTAAGCTTTAAAATAAAGAGTATAAGATTTAAACATAAGTTTTAAATCTGGAATCAAAATCCAATTTGAATCATAATTTTGAAAATAAAGGAAGTTTTACAATTTAAAATGTTTAAACAACTTTGGATGTTGAAATATATTTTAAATATGATTTGTATCTTAAAAATTAATTTGGTATAAATTCCTTTAACATCTTTTATAAAATAAGAAATTCTTTTGCAAAGGTTTTAAAACGGTTTTTAAAATATTTTTAAATTTTTTATTAAAGTTAAGTTTGATTTCATTTTAAATTTAAAATTTAAAATGTAATTTGAAAACAATTTTTTAAAGAAAAGTTGTTTAAATTTTGCTTTGTCAATGATAATGTAATCATTAATAAGAAATGTTTTATTTTAAAATAAATCAAAGATTTAATGATTTTGGGTTATTAAATTAGTGAGGTAATTAGATGGATAATTAATTAATTAATTTAATTAATTAAGTAAGGATTTTGAATTAATTAATTAAGGTTAAAATTATTTAATTAAGATTAATTAATTTGGAAATAAGATCATTAATTAAATATGTTAAGATTTTAATTAATGATTAGAAATTAATTTATCAAGAGATTAAGACTAATTAAGTTAAAAACTTAATTAATTAAACAATTGGTGATTAATTAAATGATTATTAAAGTTTAATAAATTTGTAATTAATAATGATTAATTTAAGTTAATTACTCAAGAAAGGTAATTAAGGAAATTGTGGATAAGTTAATGAAGGTCATTAACTTGGGATTATTTATTAATTAATTAATGTGATTAATTTTTATAATTAATGTTATTAATTAAATTAGATAATCTTTATGGTATTTGGTTGAGTATGATTACTTTATGAAAGTAATTAAAGGTATTAATTACTCATTGAAATTAATTAATTAATTTGATTAGTTTAAATTTATTAATTAAGTTTAATTACTTTAGAATAATCATTTGATGGGTTGATAAGAAATTAATGAAGAATAATTACTTAGGGAAGTAATTAAGATGAGTAATTACTAAATGTAACTTATTGAAGTATGAAAGAGTTTGGGTTAATTGCTTGTGTAATTATTATGGAAGATAATTACTTTGTGAAAGTAATTAATAATTAATTACTTGGTGTAATTAATTTCAGCATGGATTGATTAAGTCATTTGGAAAATAATTAAGTAATGTAATTAATTAAGGGTAATTAATTACAAATAAAATTGATCAGGAATGATAAATAAATATAATTAATTATTGAATATAATTAATTTAGGGGTAATCAATTTACTTAATAAAGTAATTAAGAATAGTTAATTAGTGAAGTTAATTAATCAAAAGTGATTAATAATTATGGTTAATTACTTAATGAGGTTAATTAATCTAAATGTAATTAGAAATCATTAATTAATATAATTAATGATGTGATTAAGAATTAATTAATTGAGATTAATTAATCAATGATAAGTGATTAAAGTAATTAATTAATGTAATTAATTAAGAATTAATGTAATTAATTAATGGAGTAATTAAAGATTAATTACTGTATTTGGTTAAGGATAATGAATTTGTAAAATTAATTACTTGAATGTAATTAAAGAATGATTAGTCAGGGGAATTAATTAGATGATTGGTTTGTAATCAATGGTTATACAAGCAGAATTTATAGATTGAGGTAATTAATTTAATTTACTTTAAATTAATTAAAGATGATGTAATTAATTTAATTCATTTTAAATTAATTATATATGATGTGATTATTAACCCTTGTTTATATATGGATGATATAGATTTCCTTGAATGGTTTGAATCTCAGATATGCGATTAGTAATGTTGTGTGGTATGGATACATTGGTTGCATTATGACAATGATTTGGATTTTCTTCTGATAATGATAATATGGATTATCTGTGGTGATGATTATCTATTGTGATGATGTGAATTATCTATCTTTGTGTGTATAGATAATTTAATTGGATTTTTTTAAACTTAAAACAACTTGGACCTAAAAGATGGCGTTTTGGATTCGATGAGACCGAGATCGGGTTTCCATATTTGGGTATCCGAAAACCACATCGATCCAAAATTAACGATAGGTCGTGAATCTCAAGTGAAGATGAAGATTCAGAGTGCAAGGGTTGTCATTGTTAACTCTGAGGGTGATACCAAAATGAGTGTAACGAGATAATGCCTTCGGTTTCGTTCGAACCTGGAACGAACTTGTATGGATTGAATGCTTTCAGAACATCATCAGGTGGACGATGAGCATTCTAAGAGATGTGTTCTCTAAAGGTAATCGTAGCCTCAAGCCTCATCAACCGGGAATGGCTAAAACAGGGGAGGTGCAGCAAAGCTAAGTGGGTCATGCCCAAGTAGGACGAGATTTTCCCCTGTCTAGAAGTCCCTTTTTATTCGGCTGTGTGGGCGGTTGGGTCGCGGCGAACTGCGGGGTTGTCTTGTTCGGGACTGTCCAGTTAGGGATGGTTCCGGCCTTGTGTTGCAGGGATTGGGAGTGATCCTCGGTACGGCGATCTAGGCCCCGTACTGTGACGGGTGGTACCCGGTAGCCCTGCTATTGTATGGAATCCAAAATCCAATAAGTGCCGTACATATTGATTGTACCCAAGTCTGTTGGAACGTGAGATGTAAGCATTCCAGATATTTCTGTATTTTATTTTAAAACCATAGACACTATTATAATATCACTGGATTTCCTATCAAATGTTTTGGTTAGCGTAAGGTAAAAACTTTTCCATGTTTATGTATGGGAAGTCTTACGTGATACCTTTCTTTTCAAAGATTTTTCAAAAGTTAAGCAACTTTAAGCTGTTACTCACACCAGACCCATGTTTGACCCGGAGTTTATTTCTGTTTTTCTTAAACTCTTGGGTACTTAAATTTTTACGAGTATCCAAGGGATTCAGGTTAGCTTGGATGAATTATGGAGGAGCAATGGAGCAGGAGGCTTTTGCGTTGTAGCTATCTAGTATTCCGCTGTGTTGGTATCTCTGAGTCGTTTGTTTGAGTTGTTTAGTCCAGTGTTGTAATAACTAGACAGGTGTTTATAACAGTCTAGTATGTGCTGTATAAGCTGTGTAACTCTGATAGTTGTTGTATACTATGTAATATTTTTGTTATTAATATAGTTTAGTCGTTCCGCTATTGAGATTCTGTTGTTGTTTCTTCTTTCTTCTCTTTCTTTCTCTTTCTATCTCTTTCTTTCTTAATTCATGATACGTCTTTCTGGTTAGTGGAAGACGGGTCGTGATAGTTGGTATCAGAGCGCTAGGTTGAGTGAATACCTAGGCTTTGGAGTGTTTTCTTCTTGAGAGAGAGCGTATTTGTAATTATATATATATATTTAGCTATTTCTACCTATCTGTTGGGTTACCTGTTCGGGTTTTTCCAATATAAGTTATAAAGGTAGATAAGGTCGTGGTGTGTGTAACACGACTACTACCATTAGTTGGAGTTTGAATGTTGAGGTTGGAAGTGTATCTGTCAATACTGTAGACGTAATATCGTCTCGAGTGATCTTTGCTGTGGTGAAAGGATTTCATCGATCTCTGAAGGTAACCTGTTAAGGTTCAGAGTTCATCTTTGAAGTTGGATGAGTTGAGTTTGGATCTGTCGGTTTGGCAGAAGTGTGTAATGGTATTTTGATACCTCAGGAAGTGGTAGCTGGGTGATGAGATGCAGTGAATATGGATATTTTTGAAGAAGTTTTCTTTGGAACAAATTTTAGGAATGTGTCTGCTTCGGTTTTCTAGCTGGATTCAGCAGGGTATGGTGGTTGGCTTTGAGGTCCGAGTTTCTCGAAGGGCTTTGGGTTAGGAAGTCTTTGGCTTTGGTGTCAGCAGTGCAGCTCGGAGTGTTCTGTGTCAGCAAGAAGGTCTTCGGGCTTAGCAGTTTCTGAAGGTGGAGTTCAGAAGCAGCATAGTAGATCCGTTTCTTCATTGGATTGGCTTGACCAGAGTAAGCTGTTCTGTTTGGTAAAGAGAGAACAGTTTTCTTTGGAAATTGGTCTGTGTTGATCGCAAAAGTGACTTGCGATTGTTTGAGTGATCCCTTGGGTTATCAGAGATTTTTTGGATGTCTTCTGAGAAGTCAGAGGTTTGTCTGTATCGGGAGATTGAGTTTTCTTATCGACCGGATTCCAGGAGTGCTACCGGTGGTTCAGCTAGTAGAAGGATGGTTTCTCGAGATAAGGTTTGGAGAAGAAGCTCAGGATTGGTGGAACTTCTGAGTTTTCTTTTATAGATTTGTTGAATCATATTCTGGGATGTGTTGTCCAGATTGTGCTCGCGTTCATCATCGGCATTTTTCTTCTTTTCTAGATCAGATTTGTGCAGCGAAAGCAGTTTGGGAGTGTTTCTATTTTGTCTTTTGCTAGAAGAAGTGAGTTTGTTCTTCTGATGTTTGAACAGTAGAGTTGAATTGCCAGTTGGATAATTAGATTCAATGAGATTCACGTATCTCTAAGGGAGTACGTGTATGAGCTATTTCTGGTTGTGGAACCAGCTTTTCAGAAAGGTTTGGTTGTTGAGTCAGACTCGTCTGTAGTCTGATATCTTGTCTAGTTTTGTAGATCTAGATGAGAAGGAGCTATATAACTTCGTAGTTTTGATTGTTTGGATTCTGCAGAGCGAGTATCCCGGTATATATATACTTGGGGAAAACTTGAGGAAATTTTATCCGGAATTTTGTCTGGATAATTAAATTTGTTTGATTAGATAAGTTGGTTGCTTTGGTTGTTAGCATATGATTGATATATGCTTGTGTTTTAAATTAAATCTTTAGTGAGATTATTAAATTACCTTCGCTTTTAAATTTCGGGGACGAAATTCTTTTAAGGGAGGAGGAATGTGATATCCTAGAAATTTTGGCAATATCAATTTAATATCTATATTTAAAATTAAATGGATTTGATAAATTCTGTTAATAAAAATTAACTTGATTTAATAATCCAATTAAATGAATATTTAATTAGTGAATTTTAACTTTTAAGAGCTAATAAAATGCTTTCTATTATAATGTGTGTGTGTGTGTGTGTGTGTGTGTGTATATATATATATATATATATATTTATTGTAGATAGATAAGTTTTGATTTGAAATTTAATAAACAAATAAAATCTTGCTTTTAAATTCTAATATTCATTTTGATAATTTTGAAATTTATTATTTTATTTAATATATAACTATTCAAAACTATTAAATAAATAACTATTTGGTTTTAAGATACTTAAAAAAGATGTTTTAAATTGTTTATATATATTCTAAAGCATATTTTAAATTTTAATAAGATAAACAAAAGTTTATTTTATTTCCTTTTTGAATATAGCTTAATAAATATAATTTGGAATTATATATGAAAATTTAAAATACCATTTATATATTAAAACGTTTATGCATTTAAACAAGTTAGACAAGTGATAAGTAATTTATAATTTCTTTTATAAATTATTTAAATTAATAAATATGTTATTTTCGAATAGTAATAAATGTATAAATATAGACAGGTTTTAAAGGATAATATTATTATTGTTAAATTGAATACGTTAATATAAATTAGTTTTAAATTGGTTTTTTTAATTTTTTATAGGATTTAAATTTGAATTAATTTGAATTTGAATTTGAATTAATTTGAATTAGTTGGTTTTTAAATTCCTTTTTGAATTAAATTTGAGTTTGAATTAATTTGAATTTGAATTTGAATTTATTTAAATTCAAATTCTATAAAAATTAAAAAAAACCAATTTAAAACTAATTTATATTAACATATTCAGTTTAACAATAATAATATTATCTTTTAAAATCTATCTATATTTATACATTTATTACTATTTGAAAATAACTTATTTATTAATTTAAATAATTTATAAAAGAAAATATAAATTACTTATCACTTTTCTAACTTGTTTAAATGCATAAATGTTTAATATATAAATGGTATTTTAAATTTTCATATATAATTCCAAATTATATTTATTAAGCTATATTCAAAAAGGAAATAAAATAAACTTTTGTTTATCTTATTAAAATTTAAACTATGCTTTAAAATGTATCTAAACAATTTAAAACATTTTCTTTAAGTATCTTAAAACCAAATAGTTATTTATTTAATAGTTTTGAATAGTTATATATTAAATAAAATAATAAATTTCCAAATGATCAAAATCAATATTAGAAATTAAAAACAAGATTTTATTTGTTTATTAAACTTCAAATCAAAACATATCTATCTACAATATATATAAATATATATATATACACATTATAAATAGAAAGCATTTTATTAGCTTTTAAAAGTTAAAATTCACCAATTAAATATTCATTTAATTGGATTATTAAATCAAGTTAATTTTTATTAATAGAATTTATCAAATCCATTTAATTTTAAATATAGATTATTAAATAGATATTGCCAAAATTTTCGGGATATCACAACATAGTGCTTATTTTGATAAAAATCCATTTATTAAAATTCATTTTCAAACATTGTCAAATTTGCAATTGAAAGAAAAATTCAATTTTGATTTCATGGCCAACATCATATATCCAAACATACGTACATATTCTGAAGAGTCCTAATCAAACACACACATTCATATTTTTAACATCACAAATTGACAAAACAAAGGAAATCCAGATTATAAACAATTCAACTAAACAAAAAGGATACCATAATCCACTATACAATCATAATAATTTTTACATAAGGTGGCACCTTGCTATTACACAAGAGAATACCTTGAGTGTTGAATATACATTGCTTAGTTTGAAACCTTTTTCAAGAATTCCCGTAGGCACAACTCAATTGAGAAAGTTACATACTGTTCCTTTTGATTTTTAATTGAATATTTTGCTAGAACTAGGTTAGCCCGCTGCAAAAATTATGGATGAATTTCAATTCTTTTCCCCTTATTGGATCTTTATTAGGCATATAGAGTCTAGTTTTTGTAGAACATTTCTAAATTTTATTTAGATATAATATTTTATTTTGTTTCAGTTTATAAATTGATATAACTTTATTTAATTTATGTTACGACATATGTACATATACATACATACAAAGATATATATGTATCGTAGACATATATATATATATATATATATATGTATGTATGTATATACATGTGTAACATACCAATCCGTGCAAGTTATAACATGCACAAATATAGATGCTGGGATTTACATCACAACAAACACGTTAGCTCATCCAATATTCAAATATATATTGTCCAAATATATGTTTATATATACTATTATTATTATTATTATTAGCAAGGCTATGTGGGGTTGACTGAGCCTCAACAAATTATTGCAAGCATAATTAAAAAATGAATCATAACTTGTTATGATCCATGAAATAAAGGAAAAAAGGAAAGAAAAGATCAAAGAAAAAAGAAAAAAGGAAAGACAACACAAGTGCTTTAGCAGCAGTAGTTAACAGTGTTCATATCATAACTGTAATTACTGGTAGCTATTCCATTTTTGATTGCCTATAAGATATCACACCATATATTCACATTAGTTTTGCTCTTCCCATTGAATATTCATGCATTTCTCTCTATCCACAACACCTAAATAAAATTTTTTTTAAGGATAAGAAGAACCATTAAGCATTGACAGTCCTTCCACCTCATTTCCTTATCGATTAAGTTCCATTCAATTGCACTATCCATGTTGATGTCTCTTCTACCCGCCCTTATCATCAGATTGTGCCACAAAGGACATATGACTGAACAATTGAAAAATAAATGACGGTTGCTCAACTCTTCGGTACAAAAAACACATGCACCATCAGTTAGCAATCCTAAATGTACCAGTCTTGCTTTGTTGTTTAGTGCATCCTCATGACCTTCCACAACGGAAAGTTTTCATTCCTTACATTATATGTTCCAATTCTTCTATAAAGACTAAATCTCAGATTGCCCAGAGATACATTTATAGACATTGGCAATTGAGTAAATAGGACATTGCTGAATCCGAACAACTTTTCAAACTAAGAGCTAGGATAGGGGAACTGTTGTGAAACATTCCATAAGCTTCTAATTATTTGATTACTTGAATATGGGAGGGACACATTGCCTTCATGTATAATGTTTATAGCTTTAGCACTGAGCGAAATGCTTCAAAATAAGTCCATTCTTAGCCGAAGGATCACTCTAGGATTTAACATCGCAATTAACTGCTGTAATAGTTCTTAACTGAGGAAAAATAGTTGATCTGAGATTAAGGATTGCTCTCCAATCCCAGCTATAGTTTTGAGGGATGTCCATAACCTAGAAGTAATTTTTTTTTTCCAATGTTATGCCTGAGAGCCTAAAGAACCCATATGTTGTCCTTTTTATTTAGAAAGTTGTCAAAGTGTTAACTAAAAGTTGCTTTGTTCCAAATAAGTAAGCCGGTGATGCCCAAACCACCATATTTATTTTTCGTCTCCACTTTATGTTAGGAAACAGGTTTTTGCTTAATGGAATGCATGTTGTCAGTCCATAATAAATTACACATTGCTCTCCTTATCATCAAGGTAAGCTTCTTAGGAAATAAGAAGAATCTACATCAATATGAAGAGTATGCAAAAATGATAGAACTTATTAGCACAAGTCGACCAGCTTAAGAAATAAGTCTATTAAACTAGGCATTCATTGACTAGTAAATTTTTCATAAAGCCCAGGGCATTGGGAAGTGGTGATTTTGGAGGTTGCAATTGGAATTCCAAGGTAAGTGGAAGAAATCAAAACTAGCCTAAAGGCAAGACATTGTCCTAATGCGGCTAGCATGATCATTAAACACTCCAGCCATTAAAATACTTGACTTTAGAGGGTCGATACATAAGCCAAAGAAGGAGTGGAATTCTTTAATCTCATCAAGTATGCACTATATTGAGTCAACCGTAGGCTTAGTAAAGAGGATTACATCATTTGCAAACATCAGTGCAATAATCATAGGGTCTTTTCATTTAGGACGGAGCAAGAAAAGATTGTTGGAAACATATAGAGAGACCATTCTTGTTAGAGCCTTTATAACCAGAATAAAAAGGCAGGAGAACATCGGGTCACCTTGCTTAATGCCTTGTTTACTTTTGAAATAGCCTATTGTATAGTTGTTGTAGCATATTGAGAAATTTATAGTTGATAAATATGCATAGATACAAGCAACAAAATGTTTGGGAATTTTCATTCTGGCCATTAATCTAACTATGGAAATCCACAATATAGTAGCATAAGCTTTCCTTATATCCAATATTATCATGGCTCTTATTAAAGTGTTAGCTTTATTGTATCCCTTTGGAAGCTTATAAGAGATGAGAATATTATTCGGATTACTTCTGCCAAGCAAGAAGGCTACTTGGTTGTGGGATATTAAGGAAGAAAGCAAAAGTTTAAGCCTAGCTGCAATTATTTTGGATATGCATTTATAGATAACGTTACAATAGGTTATAAGTCTAAACTTAGTGACATCAACGAGATGATCGTTTTGGGAATAAGAGCTAGATTTATTGCATTAATTCCACATAACATGTTGTAGTCTTTCATTCTAGATACATGTATATATTCACACACACACACACACTATTAGTTCTATAAAAATATAATAAATATATATATATATATATATATATTAAGTTTTCTTTAAATAATTTTATTTATTCATATAAGTATATTTATATATGTATATATATTTAATATAATCTTATAAATAAAACATTAATACTACAAGCATATTATTATAGAAGATTTATTTAAATATAAATAAAATATTTATAAATATTAATTTTATCTTTAAAAACAAAAGTAATACAAAAATTTATATGAATATATTAATAATTTTTTTATTTAAATACATACACACATACAAATATATGTGTAGTTCATATATATAAATTAATAAAATACTAAAAATAAATTTTTTATATAAGTACACGTCTTCCGCACAACTTAGAAAATAATTTATATTATTTATTAAGTTTTAAAATGCATTTTGGTAAAATATCCTTTCGAAAATTAGTAAAATATTGATTGAAAATTAATTTCAAAACTTAAATTTCATGTAAATCCTAAATGATATATTATGCTTTAAAAAAATTCTATAATTTTTAAATTATTTTCCTTATTTCATGTCAAAATTTAATAAATAATTTAAAAATAAAAATGTATTTTTTATTTTTATTTTTTAGTCGAGAGTCTCTTTACTATTGACATTGTTTTATAAAATATAATTTTCATAATATATTCAAATTAATATAATTTATTTATTTAATAGCTTTACTTAAGTAATAAAAAGATATTTATAAAAAACTTTAACCACCGTTAAAAATTATTATAGCTTTAGTACTTTATATAGAAAGTTATATCGTTACTTTTGAATATAGTATGATGTTGGAATTAATTATAAACTACGTATATGTAATTAAGCAATATATATATATATATATATATATATATATATATTAATTTTATAAAATATAAAATTATATTTATTATTCATAGTTGTACTGATTTGAAATATATATATCTATATATGAAAAAAAATTAATATATATATGTGTGTGTGTGTGTCTGTGTGTATATACATACATGTGTTAACCCGCCTTTTGGCAAGGCTGTAGACCAGCGGATTTAACTAAAATCGACTACTCGTTTGTGGAGACTGGAATACGATGGGTTTGAGTCAACTGGATGGATAGGCGATCCATCATGGATGATAAATGTGATTACAAAGTCGGGGTTCGGCATAGCATGGTTCGGTCATTGGAGTTCTGCCAGGTGGTTCGGTCAGGATGGTGTGGTTCGGTCCTGATGGCGTGATTCGGTCTCAGTGGCATGGCTCAGTCGTACATGGCTTGATGTTGGAGTATGGTCCGGTCAAGGTAGGCTGGCTTAAGTCGACTAGCATCTTGTTCTAGGTTCGGCAAGCATTTGGAGACAGGTTCGGTAGTTTGGTTTTGGATTGGTCATGAGTGTACGGTCGTTGTGGTTCGGCGTTTCTGGATCGGTCGTGTATGGATCAGCCAAGATATTTAGGCTGAGGAGGTTTGTCATTTCTAGATCGGTCGTGTGTCGATCGGCCAAGATGGTTAGACTGAGGTAGTTTGGCATGTTGAAGTGATTTGGATCGGTGTTGGAGTGGTTCGGCATGTTGAAGTGGGTCAGCTTGCTAGAGTTTGGAGTGGATCGGCATGATGGATTCTGGAGTGAATCGACATGCTGGTATCTGGGGTTTGGATCGGTATTTTTCCCTTTTACCTCGGGTCGGCAGAAACAATAAGTGATCGGTTCGGTCTTGAAGGGACAGGATCGGCTATAGAGGATGTTGTCTCAGCTATGGTCTTGATGGGCCCAGACTACACAATAAGCCCAGTAACTCGGGTTTTGCCTATAAATACAGCATGCAGGGATTCAGAAAAGGGATCTTCATTCTATTTCCCTTCATTTCTGTACTAAGGCTGCTCTGCCATTGTACCCGTAATTGATTCTAACATCAATAAAAAAGAAATTTCTCGAGT
Organism: Allium cepa; assembly: GCA_030765085.1. NCBI lineage: Eukaryota > Viridiplantae > Streptophyta > Magnoliopsida > Asparagales > Amaryllidaceae > Allium > Allium cepa. The sequence goes on along the minus strand of CM060941.1, from coordinate 949,089,299 downwards.
GGAGGTAGGCCGGAGTTAGCCGAACCACTATAAATTCTCTGTTCTTATTGATTTCTTTTTAATTTTTACTGTTCTTCATATTTATACTCTATATATATATATATTCTATCTGTGTTCTGTGACTGTGACTTGGTGCTTTCATCTAAATTTTGATGTTAGTGACCAATTTTTCTGCTAACATTTTGGTGCTTTCACTGAGAAAGCTAGCACTCAGGGATTCTGAAGCTTGGATTTTGGTTTTAAAGGCTTAGAAACTTGGATTATGGAGACTATGGCAAAGCAATCAACCAGGAGACATAGGACGGAAAGAAGCTAGCAAGAGGGAAGTCCGGAGGCTTCCTTTGGAGCTAATCAAGCCTCCGTCTACATCACCAAGGACGAGATGCAGGTTAAGATGGATTCCATGCAAGAACGGTTGAAAAGGCAAGAGGAAATGATATAGGCACTTGTCAAACAATTTGGAAAAGCAGGAACTGCAAGAGCTCGGATCCATGGAGCTAGATCAGAAGGACTCAACCAACAAGTAGATGGATTGGTTTGGTAGGGGGCAACCCCCAATCAGCAAACAACTATCAATTCAGGTGGACCTAGACTCGGGGGCATGCTTCAAGGTAATGCAGGACCAACCCATGAAGGGATACCAGACGATGCTGCACTGCCCAGCGCCAACAGGAATGCAGGAGTGCGTGACGAGGAGTATGTACCGGAATTCCCTCAAGGACTTGGACGACGCTTAGGAATTGTAGATGGGGGGAACCCTTGGCAGGTAACACTTGATTGGTGACATCATCAAACAAACTATTCATGGAGGTCTGACAATTAGTGATTTGGAGGGAGTAAACAGAAGTTCGTTGACCCATAGCATTAGAATGGCTAAGAATCCACCCAATTTCAAGCTACCCTCTCTAGAGGTATACAATGGTAAGAGAGATCCCACTGACCACTTAATGAGATACATAAGGCATATGGAAGTGCTGGGGGCGTCAGAGGAGATTATGGCTCGATGTTTCCCCCTATACTTGAATGATATAGCTGTTGTTTGGTTCAAACAGCTAGAGGATGGACTTATTGGAACATGGACAGAACTGGTAGATAAGTTCTTGACACAGTTTTGAGTTCACATAAAAAGGCCGAAGAATGTGCTAACATTAAAGTCGGTCAAATAGAGGGCAGATGAATCACTCAGGACTTTCTTAACTCGGTTTAATGTAGCAGTTGCTTCGATGGACCGGCTGGATCCATTAATGGTTCTGATGGCTACAGTATCAAGAGTCAGGATAATTCGAATTTCAAAGTATCATTGAGATAGGACCCACCAATGGATGTCGGGGAATTCTTTCATGAAGCTGAGAGATTTCTCCAACAAGAGGATGCATATTTGGATATGAAGTCAAAGGAACTAAACATGGTTAAGGACGAAGGACTGCCTAATGAAAGCTCGGGTAAAGACAAGAATAAAGGGAAAAGGAAGCGCTAGGGAGAACCAAAATTCTCCACTTACACAGGATTGAATGCATCATTGGAGCGGATATTCTTGGATACTCGAGATCACCTCCCTTATGAAATTCCGACAAGGAGGGAACCCTCGAAATGTGAAAGCACATCTGTAAGGCACTGTCTCTTTCATGACCTGGATAGGCACGATACCAATAGCTGCTGACATCTAAAGGATATAATCGAGGAGCATATAAAAAATGATCAGTTGCGTCAATATTTCGAAACTTGGAATGCAGCGGTGGAACAGAAGCAGCCACCGCCTACCTTGGATGACGATGGCATGAGGACCAGGAATGGTGGTCGGTTTTTCATCAACTAATCGTGATGGTTTGGAATAAGAAACAAACTCTAGGGAGGCGGCTAAGTCACTTGCTAATGTACGAGGACAGAGACAACCCCTAGGAGTGCTCTAAGGTGATGTTAGACCGTGATGCTCTGGTTTGTGAAATCAGTTTTTTCTTTTTGGCTTGGCACTTGCTTTTTCTGCTTTGGTTTTGGAGTTCGGTTTGAACTCTCGACTTTTGTTGGTTTTTTGGGCTGGATTTTGTATTGGATGTTTGATTTCTAATTTGGATTTTAATTTGGACTTTTAATATCGGTTTTCGGTTTTCTTGTTTGAATCTGGATTTTAGATTGGATTTTGGTTGACTTTTTGTCTGGTTTCAGGTTAAAAGGTCATCAAACATGGACTGCCCGGTAAGGGTCTAGAGAGACCAGTATTCGGCCTAGGACTTAGGCCCCATAATATCTATCGATTACTATTATAGGTCCTCAAATATGGACTATGCTTGGCAAGGATCCAAAGCGACCAGGATTTGGCTTAGGACTTATGCCACGACATAACTTAGCGCTTAGGGACACTAAACCAGGAACACCAAGGCATCGCTAGACACAGGTTGCCGTGTGTGGATTATGCATGGAAAGAACCCGGAGAGGTTACGAATTTGGACATTAGCTATGAACAGCTAAGGATTTGTGCATGGACCGAAGCGGTCTCGGACTTGGATATCGAACTGAGAGGTCGTGGATTCGGTTATAGGTTAATGGATATGGATGGATTAGAGCTCGGCTATCAGATTTGGATTTGGTTTAGGATTTGGACCCGGTGAGGTCCCGAAGGTAGATTTTAGGACCCGATGAGGTCCCGACTTAGGATTTGGACCCGGAAAGGTCTCGGACTGGGATAAAATGATCCGAAGAGATCGTGGATACGGTTAATTGATTTTGGATGGATGGGAATTGGATGAGGATTTGGCTACTGGATCGAAATTGGATAACGACTAAGAGAAGTCATAGAATTAGATAAGGATATGACAATGGCACTTGGATAAAATGGATTGGACTATGAAAAGGAAAGTATGGCTATGGATAACATATGGACTTCTAATATCGGATTTGAGACCCGCCTTTTGCCAAAGCAGTAGACTGGTGGATTTAACTAAAATCGACTGCTCGTTTGTCGAGACTGGAACACGATGTGTTTGAGTCAACTGGATGGATAGACCACAATCATGGATGATAATTATGATTACGAAGTCGGGGTTCGGCATAGCATGGTTTGGTTGTTGGAGTTCTGCCAAGTGGTTCGGTCAGGATGGCGTGGTTCGGTCTTGATGGCGAGGTTCGGTCTCAGTGGCATGGCTCGGTCGTACATGGATCGGTGTTGGAGTATGGTCCGATCAAGGTAGGTCGGCTTAAATCGACCAGTATCTTGTCCCGGATTCAGCAAGTATTTAGAGAAAAGTTCGATAGTTTGATTATGGATCGGTCATGAGCGTTCGGTTGTTGTGGTTCGGCATTTCGGGATCAGTCGTATGTGGATCAGCCAAGATAGTTAGCAGAGGAGGTTCGGCATTTCTGGATCGGTCGTGTGTGGATTGGCCAAGATAGTTAGGCTGAGGTGGTTCAGCATATTGAATTGGGTCGGCGGTGTGGATCGGTGCTGGAGTGTGTCGGCCTATTGAAGTGGGTCGGCTTGCTAGAGTCTGGAGTGGATCGACACGATGGATCTGGAGTGGATCGACATGCTAGTGTCTAGGTTTTGGATCGGTATTTTTCCGTTTTACCTCGGGTTGGCAGAAACAATAAGGGATCGATTCGGTCTTGAAGGGACAGGATCAACTACAGAGGGTATTGGCTCGATTGTGGTCTTGATGGGCCCAGACTACTCAGGAAGCCCAATAACTCGGGTTTTGCCTATAACTACAACATGTGGTGCTTCAGAAAAGGGATCTTCATTCCGCTTCCCTTCATCTTCTATACTAAGGATGATCTGCCATTTTTGTTCCAAAAACTCTGGATTGTAACTGCAATTGATTCTAACATCAATAAAAAGGAAATTTTTGGAGTGGACGTAGGCTGGATTCAGCCGAACCACTATAAATCCTATGTTCTTATTGCTTTCTTTTTAATTTTTATTGTTCTTCATATTTATACTCTTTGCATACATTCTATCTATGTTCTATGACTGTGACTTGGTGCTTTCATCTGGATTTGGGTGTTAGTGACCAATTTTGGTGCCAACAACATACATATAACCGAACTATTTTGTGACAACATTACTTGGATATCAGTATCATTACCTAAGTAACAATATATATGTATATAATAAAACATTATATTGAGAATTAACGACTATGACCTAATTAAAACATACTTTAATCTCAATGACTTGAAGCACACCTTGAAAAGATAATTTCTTCCGCTTGAAACTCTTTCCGATTCAACCAATAACTAGTCCTTCAACCGATAACCTTCAACTGTCGGATAGCGTGAATTTGACTTGATTTAAAGTTGAAGAGATGGATGGACTAGGGATTACTTTCGAACAACAAGTAATGGAGAAGAAGGCAGTAAAAAGATCAAATCGAGTTAGGTTAAGATGCATATATAATGGATGGAAGGAGATAAAAGTGGACCTGATCTCATACTCATGCTCCTTTAATTTGAACCATTCAACACCAAGCGTTTCTAACTTAAAAATGAGCCGCTTATAACATCTATTTCTAGCTGAAAATCCTTCCCTTATGACAGGGATTAAACTCATTTAAGCCCAAAATAATATATTATGCAATTAAATCAAATTTAATAGCTTATCGATATCGTATTTCAATTAATGTATCCATAACTATTATAAATATATCTAAATAATTTTTCATCAAACCATAATCAAGTTTTATAATTAACATTTCACAAGTATTAATTAATTTAATCAATTTATGATAATTACTTATCTGGTCAAAGGAGAATTCATCATTTCGGATGCGTTAATCATCGAGGGTAAAATGATTAACTATTAATATTGAACCATTCGAATATTAACTTTTACATGTCACTTAGCAGGTGGTATGATGTTTTGGCCAAATTTATCGCATACTTGATTTCAGTAAAATCTAATTTCACTTTATTAAGCATTACACGGTTGTGACTTTTATTTACAACAATTCTCTTCGTCAAAGCTATATCACTTTGGACTTGTGGTGTAACAACCCACCTTTTTGGATAGTTTAAATCGACAATAAACCTCACATGTCAAACTAAAACCATTCAAAAGGGAGGATTGTTATGGGGTAAATAAGAAAATGCAGGGAAAGAAAGAAAAATAAATACAGAATCTCGCAGTGGAATGACAAAATATAATAATCAAATAATAGTTCATGAAGGTGTTTTACAAATACATTTGATTACACCCTTACAATACAGATTAGAGTTACATACAACAGAAATAAATAAATAATACAACGGAATAACATGATGCAGTAGAAATAATATAACGAATAATAATAGTATTAAATCTTCATCTTTGTCCAGAAGGCAGTCTTCGATAGACTGAAAAGCTTAGACTGACCTGAGCAAATTGAAGAGACAAAATACTCGAGTCAGAAATAAAATTTAAAGCTTGGATTTTGAAAATAATTCAGTTTATGCAAATCAAATTTTATTTCAAAATAACATTTAACTGAATTCAAAATTTCAAGGATTTAAAATCATTTGATTTAACCAATCTGGTGTCTGTATATAATTCCCTACAATGTGGTCAAGTTATACGGATATTTATCATTTCAATCCACAATTATTTTATATCTACGGATATATATCATTTCAATTCGCAATCCCAAATTTAATTAAAAATCCATGAAATCACTCGAGTCCATCATTTCAACCCATAATGATTTCCCCTAATCGATCAGATCATTCATGTATGTATCATTTGGACCCATAAGGAACTTGCAATGTTATAAGCATATAACATCCAGTCATCTAATATCAACAATCAAATATACATCACAATCACCATTCAATTATTCAGTAAATAACATCAATTAACTGATTACCATCTACAAGTATTCAAGTGACAATTAAATTCAATATTAATTAAATGATGATTAAATACGATAAAAGTCATATTTAACTGGAATGACAATTTAAATATACCAAATATCAACCAACCAATTTTTAATTACATCATAAATTTAATTAACTAACATAAGATAAATTAGTAGTTGTGAGTGGGCTAAAAACTCACTTTCGATTTCTAATTGGTTTGAAATCCAAAATAAGACTCAAAATTCAATAGTCTCAGAATTTATCTAAACCAGCTCCTTAGTGTCTGTAATTTCGATACGATCCCATTGAAACAAACCACACATAAATCCGACCTCGTACGTAAAAGGTATGGTAGTTGGAACTTTTTAAAATTAAATTAAATTAAAATAAACAAAAAAACAAAAGATATTACCATCTCACGGTCACATCATCAACTACAAATCTAAAACCCTAGCCCACTCGAGAAAAGAACATGATCGTCTCGATTTGCAGCAGCCATCCTATTCGACCTAAAACGCCGCTATTCAATCAACCAAGCTCATCTACGTTAGTCGCCAACGTCACCAAAGGAAACCACGACTTCGCCTGAATCCTACGACCACCTCCAAACGCCCCATGAGCCTAGCACTGCCCCTTACTTTTGAACCCTAACTGAATTTTAGCCACCAATCTGATCACCTAGTCACCAAACGGACCATGTTGATGCGATCCACTCGCAAATCTCCACGCAACCAAATCTTCGATTCGACGATCCATCGAAGTTGATCACGACACAATGAACGGTCGAGATTTAATCACCAATTTTTGGCCACATAGAGACCCAAATCGAAAAAAAACTGCAGATCTTGCTTGCGCTCGTCGAGAGCTTCGAATTGGTACATAATATGTCATGGTTTTCAAAGTTTAAAATTTGAAATTGATTTGGCGATTGAATTTAGGGTTTGAATGGTGGAATCTTTTTCTACCATTAGAAGAAAGAGATACCAAAGAGAGTTGTACATATATCAATGAGAAATGAGAAATAATTAGGGTTTATAACAACCGATATATTGGCAGAGCTAAAAACAGAAAGAGTGGACCAGATCAACTTGGATTGAAACGATAAACGACCCGAAAGAGCCCGTTTCATTTCCGAAACGAAAATAGGTCATTCCATATATTAAAACAGATTTTTCGATATTTATAAATCTTCCTAATTCCATCATACGAAGAAGTTAGTTTTAAAATCAGCTTATTTCAAATCGATTTCTATTTAATTGATTTCTACGCGTTTCAAGCCCATACGATCAAATGACAAGTCTGATCGCTACGAAACATGAAATCCTATAAAAAATTACTGTTACGGATCCGATGAAACTAGTTTCGTCGAAATCCGTATCAGTGGCCAAAACGGCTATTTTCACATTGATTATATAAATTATTATTAAATTGATTAAATCACTTTTTCAATTCAAATTTAATAACTAATAAATTTTGTCATTTTTGATTACTTAGACATCTATAATAATTTAAAATAAATTTAAATGTCAATTCTATTAATTATTTTACTAGTTACATCATTTAGTTTCAATTGAAAATAAAAGCCAATTAATTATATTTTAATTCCAATAAATTGATTTAATTTGACTTCAATCTTTTTATTCAATCAATCATTACTATAAGGGCATAGTTAACATTGGCTTATATCTTATTACATTAATATTCTCCAAATTCATCTTAAGTTCCGTAATAATTAGTTACATTTAATTTCAATTGTTTTCCAATTTAATTCAACAGCTTAAATAAATAAGTAACATATCACAACGGTCACCTTTTACTTAATTTAATCACATTTATGGTTTTATTATTTACAAACAAATGTTATAAATACTTAACAACACTGATTTCATCCAATCATGATTAATTACATATTTTCTCACCAATCAATATAACATTTAAATTATCTTCTTATTTACAATCTATAACCAATTATAACCTTTAATCATTGTAATTTGTTGGAATTACATTTATAGTAGTTATCAATTACCTTGAATTGACACGATTACCTTTCATTATAGTCATTTATTACATTAGATTTAAATTATTAAACTTAATTCTAGTTAGTTTTATCATTCCTACGTCATAAATTTCCTTCCAGCATTAAGTTACAAAATCTTCTTAAATTGAATATTTTAATTATCGAAAATTATGGGTCGTTACACTCTCCCCTACTCAAAACTTTTCGTCCTTGAAAAGGGAAAAGAAGGGATTAACGAATTAATATATCTTATTCAAAATATTAAATTTATAACAATTAATTAACATAATTAAATAATTTAAATAAAATATCAATTTGTAAACAATTAAACCCCTTTTATATTCAAGTTAATAAGAGTTTGAAAAACATTTCAAAAAAAAAATTCTAAGTCCAAAATTAACGGAAAATTTCAATAGAGTCTTCTTTCTTCGGAGAGGTCCGAAAGAAATAATAATTTCAAAAATAATCAATATATATCACATATTTCAAAATATAAATCCCAAACCATGGGAAAACAATATAATACCGCTAGAAAACAGTAATTTGAGAATGTACCTATTTGTCGGGAAAACAACGCTTACTCATGAAACCAAAAGCAGTAGCTATTGTTCCGTAAACCTGTATCTCACTTATACAATCCAAAGAGTTCAATAATTGGGTAAAAGAGAAATATTTAAGCTGTTTCAACTAATAACAACAAAACAATCACAACATAACAGTAATTATTGACAAATAAACAATACGAACATCTTTTTCAACAAAGAAAAAAATTATTCATCCATAGGAACCAAAACAAATGGTTTGGACGGGTTCAAAAACTTTTAATCGTATAAGGTGTTAAATAAACTACTAAGTATACCATACACTCAAAAGTCTTAGATAAAACACAATGGATTATTTACACATCTTTATACAGTCAGAAGTATCATTTCTCAGTCATCCCATAAGCCAATACAAATAATAATTTCAAATAATATTTCATTTTTATACTTATTGCTCTCCTTTTGACATTATTTACTATTCATTTTCATTTGTTCATATAATGCTTGTTTAATTAACTTACATTCATCACTTACAAAATTCATTTCCCACTCGTTTATACAATACCATTTTTTCTTTTCATTACTTTGCATTCATTGCTTACATAAGTTATTTCCATTTTAATTATTAGATTACCCATTATTACGTAAGTCTCTTGACAAATTAATTTGCCATTAATAGATTATTCATTTTCAAATTCATTCTTCCATATTTAGTATTATTGAATACTAAATCTATTTCTAAATAATTTCAATATTTTCTAAAGTTATAATCATTCAGTTAATATAGTATTCACTATAATTATAAATGGCTTTAACATTAACTTAAGTTTATAATTATTTACTAACAGTATTCACCTTTTACTACTTAATATGATTATAAATATCTAATGTTAACTTAAGTTTATAATCATTTTTCTTACATTATTCAATTTTTTATTACATTTGATTAGTAGCATTTCAAACTATTAAACTAAGTTTATAACAATTTATATTATCGGAATTTTTATTTATAAAAGTAATTCCATTAAAAACTTTCATTTACTAAAGTTTACTTGTATAATATTCTGTTACATATTCTTATTTAACATTACAAGTTTTTACATTTTGGTAAGTTATATGTCTTTTAGAGTGTAATGGAATGTTACACAAGTTCATCTTATTCATTTAGTAAATAAAGTGTTCAATAGTTATCATTTCTCATTTTCATATCCTTTTGATTTACCGTTTACAAAATTTCAATTTCTTATATTTTAATTAATCACTTAGCATCTAGTTTCTAATTACACATATTAAAAGTTTCCAATTATTAAAATAGTTAAGATTTCTTTTCATTATAATAATTGAAATTTCCAATTCGCTGAAAACTTAAGAACTAAGTACCGGGTTTCCTTTTAAATCATTTTTAAAACTATATGTACATAGTCATATCTTTTATATATATCAAATCATATTTGGAAATTTAAATTAAGATTTATTTATCAAAACAAATATGTAGTGAACTACTATAGTGGTTTTCCCACTTTGAAACTCGAAAATGAACATCGATGATGCATGCACTCATCATCGAAATTATTTTCTAGCGATAGAGAGGGGAGTACAAAACTTATTTCCTTCCAAAATACTTTAAGCTTTTCTTTCAAATCATATTGAAATATTTATCAGAAATACTTCCAAATAATAATAATAATATATTATAAAGTCTTTCGAAAGAAATTTCCAAAATCCTAGAACTTAAGTTATCAATTTTCAATTTATATTAATTTTATGTGTAAATCTTATTTCACAATCAACTATTCATGGAATTTCACTTCCTAACAAACAATTATATCACGTCCAATTATATTGCTTTTAAAATTATTCTTTTATATACAAAATATAATACTAGGAAAAATTATTTCATTTACCCATATTTTAAAACATTATTGTATCGGTCTGCCCTGTTAAGTATTTATAAATCTCTATCGGTGCCATAGCATCCCGTGTACTGACCAGAATTTTTAAAAACCAATAGAACAAATTAACACAATACAAAAACCTTTTATGACACTAACAAATATGCTCTCTCATATATACGCTCATCAACTCGTTCTAGGGTATTACTACCATATCTATATGAGCCAGACCCCACAAAGCTAAGGTTATCGTTAAACTAAAGCTTTGATACCAAATGTAACGACCCAACTTTTTGGACAGTTTAAATCGACAATACCTCACATGTCAAACTCAAACCATTCAAAAGGGAGGAATGTTATGGGGTAAATAAGAAAATGCAGGAAAATAAAGAAAAACAAATACTGAACCTCGCAGCGGAATGATAAAATATAATAATCAAATAACAGCTCATGAAGTTGTTTTACGAATACATTTGATTACACCTTTACAATACAGATCAGAGTTACATAAAACATAAATAATAAATAATGCAGCGGAACAACATGATGCAGCGAAAATAATATAATAAATAACAATAGTAATAAATGTTCGTCTTCGTCCTCCAGAAGGCAGTCTTCGATGCACTAAAAAGCTCAGACTGACCCGAGCTAACTGAAGGTACAAAACACTCAAATCAGAACTAAAATATCTTATATAATTTGAATCAACAGTAAATAACTATGAGTGTAACAACGTCAGAGATTTTTACGGGGTTTGACATCTCCTATCAAGTGTCTAGCGTGAGTGCAATAACTTAAGAGATGTTCAAGATTCCCATCTCTTAAGGATCCGTTATACTATCGACATACATAGTACAATACGCTATTATAATAGTGTTTACAATAAAGTAAAGTATTAAAATAGCATTAAGACATTACTCATATCCCCCTTAACACATTTTATATATTCACATAGTCTATACAGTACCGTAATTCCTCCATAAACTGGAGGGCTATCAGACGGCACTCCATAGGAATGACACAAACCAAACTCGTAAAAGGCTCGATATGGCATGTAAACACGGCACTCAAGGCAATGTCAGGGTAGGTTTCTACCATTTGCTCTCCCGAACTGATGGTAACGCATAGCAACTACTATCGCCCACCTCGGAACACACTCCTATAAACGAAATCGAGAGTAGGACACCAAATCAGTCACAAAGTCAAAATATGGTATCGACGAAATGTGCCCGATAGGAGGAATGACCTCACTTGGTCCGGTTTTGCTTCTGTTTTAGTCACATCTAAGCTGACTCGTAGGAATCAGGACTACATAAATACCTCATACAGAATTGTTCACCAAACCATTCTACTTCATTCTAGAATCTCCACCACATACACATTTGTTAATGTGGTTTTCGATATTGGCAGAGAGTATGACAATATCTGATCCCGATCTCTTTAACAACCAAATGCTTATTTCATACCGGATGGTTCTTTTACATTTCCGAAACCAATTCATAATTGATATCGAAATATCAAATTCTCAGAACCATATCACTTTCGGAAGCATATTTACTTTCAAAATCATATTATTTTTCGAATTCATACCACATTTGAGATCATATTTTGAATCATCGTATTTACTCAAAAGGTGTCATTTCACTAGAAAATATCATTTCAAATCCCAACTTAGATTATAACATCATCTAATCATACTTGCTTAAATATCAAGGACTTAATATAAACACTTCCTCTTTACACGGTCTGAAATTTAGAATATAGTTTAGATAGTTCTAAATAGTTTAAATAGTTTAAAATAGCTTTTAATGGTTAAAATATTTTAAATATGGTTTTAAATGGTTTTTAGTAATTTAAAATGATTTAAAATAGTTTAGATACTTTAAAATAGTTTAAAATACTTTCAAATAGTTTAAAATGCTTCAGAATAGTTTAAATGGTTTAAATATAGATTAAAGTAGTTTAATATAGTATAAATCATTCAATTTAGATTAAAATGGTTTTAAATGGTTTAAAATAGATTAAAAACAAATTGATATAGTTTACAATAGATTTAATAGTTTAATAGTTTTGAAATAGGTTAAAATAGTTTAAGTTAGTTCAATAGTTTGAACATCTTAAAAATTGGGATTTTAAAAGAATAAAATTTTAAACAGTTTATATTAAAATAATTAATTTGAAATTAATATCAAAATTAAGCCATTTCATTCATTCCAACACATTTGGACCATGTCCAGTTTTAAAATCAACTAACCAAAATTGGTCCTTCAATACAGATTCTCATTTAAAATCATTTAGTCAATATCGATTTCAAATCCATGTTTGAATTATCACTTTAAACCACTTCAAATTAAATAGATTTCAAAGTTACATTCAAGCAGTTTCAATAACTCGCTTTCGATAAATTTCATTTATGCTTCAAAATTCAACTTTGAAATTTTCATTTTATTCGTTTAACAATTCATTGTATTAATTCCAATTTTAAACATTTAAAGCTTGGATTGCGAAATTATTTCAGTTTATGCAGATCAAATTTTATTTCAAAATATCGTTTAACTGAATTCAAAATTTAAGGAATTAAAATCATTTAATAACCAATCCGACGTCCATATATAATTCTCTACCCTATGGTCAAGTGATACGGATATTTGTCATTTCAATTCACAATTATTTTATATTTACGGACATATGTCCTTTCAACCCATAATCCCGAATTTAATTACAAATCCATGAAATCACTCGAGTCCATCGTTTCAACCCATAACGGTTTCCCTTAATCTATTGGATCATTCATATATGTATCATTTCGACCCATAAGGAACTTGCAATATTATAATAGTATAAGCATATAACATTTAGTCATCCAAAATCAACAATCTAACATACATCATGTAACGACCCGCCGCTCTGACCGTCTCTAGTCGGTAATTAAACCAACTAGAAACGTTCAAAATGACGGATTGTTATTTAGTTTATAACATTTAAACAGAATCAGTCACAGGATCACAGAAACAATAATATATTTTATAAATAAACTTTTCTTTTGTATACAAATATCAGAGTTATACAATACATTACATTTTATACAGCGGAAACAATTTATTTTATTAAGTACAAAAAAAGAAATTTCTGAAAAGCTTTAGTGGAGTGCTTTAATCCCCCTCTCTCAAACTTCGCTGCCTGAAAATCTTCAAGCTGTAAAAATACTCGGTCTGACCCGAGCGTTTATTGCAAAACACAAAAACACTCGAGTCAGGATTAATCTTAATTCAAGTAATTAAATTTGCAATGAATTGAAATAAAATGGTAACAGAGATGATGAAACAAATGAACTAATTTAAAATCTATTTTAGATTTTTACATTAACAAATTTCAAATTTTTTTTAAATTCTGTCGAACGTGTATGGCTGCAGTACACACGTGTACTCATACCCATGTGCACTGCCTCGCCAACACATGTGTGCACCAACAAGAACAAGTGTGCAAGTGCAAATCACAAAGGAATGCTCAAAGCAAAACTAGTGCCAACTTGAACAAAAACATGAAGCAAACAAACATGCAGCAGCCAGCATGCAACAGGGGTCTAACAGTGAAACAAGTACAGGGAGCAGCAGAGGTAACGAAATAATTCTACTTAAATTTTTAAATTTATGATGGTTACTCTCAACATACATATCAACATACAACCAGATATGCACAAGTCATCAATCAAGCAAAATTTAATATTAAGTTTTTTTTTTTTTTTTAAACAGAAAGTGTTACTCATAAACACACTATTTAACATACTATCAAGTATATAAACACAAGCATATTCATTTCAGTCATAAAACAAGCAACAGCTTATACTTAAATTTTATTTTGAGAAAAGAAGTTACTCACATTGTTAACAGGAAGACAGTTTCTATTTCTAAATCTGGGATCTTGCTTGATTACTTAATCTTTTGCTTCAATAAATTTTTTTTATATTGTTACAAGCATATTCCTTTTAAAATTTATAACTTAAATTCATTTAAATGGGAAGATACTAATTTTCCTATTTAGTTTGAGTCTGCAATTTTAAAACAGAGAGGAGCAAAAACATGATACAGGTGAACAATGCAACTAAATGAAACAGCGGACAGGACAAGTACAGTGATACTTAATGCTACCAAAGACCAACAGCAAAATGGACTGCAACAATCATGTATGCAGACCAGACCAGACCAAACAAAGCATACATGAATGTATGTATAAGAATGAACAGAAATTACAAAGTGCAGTGGAACTACAGAAATGCACCAATGCAACAAAATTTAAAAACTCTTAATGACAATCTTAATGATGCCATATATGGTTGTGCAGACAACAATACAAGTACACCCAAAAAAAAAAACATGATCAGTACCCAAACAAGCAGCTGCAGTAGTGTGGAAGTTGAAATTTCATGGAAGTATGCCAGAGAACTTAAAGCAATGAATCAAGTCAAGACCAATGAGACTGGGTTCAACACAGTGACCCAAACAGTTTGAGAAAACAAGTGTAAGGCAGCAAAAACATAAGCAACTTGGGTGAACACTTTTCCATGTAACCATCTAGTTTACAGGATCATAGCAATAAGTAAATGAGACAAACCCAGTCAATCTTTTAAAGCAAAGTAGGCACCTAACCAAAACAATACATCTCAACAAAACAATTCTCAGGTTCGCGAGCATAGGAACTGGGTTTAAAAAAATTTAAAAATTTGCTCACATATTTGATGATTTATATGATGTTCCTGATTCTTCATATTTATTCATAAAAACTTCAGACACCAAATGTTTCAAATCCTTAAAATTTTCCCCAAAACCATCTTTTAGCCTATCACAGCACTACTTCCCAAATTTACAACTAAATATTATGTCTCCTGATCTAAAAATCATGTTTTCAAGACATTTTGATTACAGAGAAGTTCCTGTTTCCAATTCACCTTATTTTAATTCCTTATGCTTCAGTTTATCTTTAACAAACACATTTGTTTGTAATCCATTTCTCAAAAATGGTTAGGTTATGAAACTACTAAAAGTTGGAATTTAAATGCCTAAGTCAGATACATCAGCAATTACTGATACAACCCAAAGCATACATACTTATATAAGTATATAGTAATCACTTTGTAAACATTAAAATCTGGAAACAGAGATATAAGCTCATGCACAGTAAATGCAAGCATATTTCAACAACTAAACAAACATTTCAAATGTAAATCCAAAGCATTTAAACCATAAAAGCAAGTTCAAGGGGAGTTTGCTCACCTATTTTCTTCTAGCTGTTATTTTCTTATTTTCCAGTAAACTAAAGTTTCTTTTTAACTTAACAAAATTTTAAACCATATATATATATTTTTTTTTAAAACATACTTTGTTCAAGATTCATATACTATTAAAGATTGATTCAACAGCACTCAAGTTTTACTAAATTTTGGACCTGAAATTTAGAAAGACTGTCATAATCATAAAACAGTAACCTATACTCATAAACTAATACATGCAAAACTATATAGTATATTGCAAATCTGTATATTTAAACTAACCCAGATACATATTTACTTCATTGTATACACAGAATATCATCATAAAACAGCCATACAAAACATACACTTTTAAATTGAAACTTGAAATATACAGATAAGTTTTATTTATAGCAGTTTTAAATTGAAACTTGAAATCTAAACTGTTAATTCAAAACAGAAAGGAGCATCTTCACTATACAGGCATGCATCCATAAATTTACACATATATACTTGCAAATATATTCCATCCAAGATCATCACATGCAGCAACAACAAGCAAGCAAAGTTTTGATATAGCATCTGTTCTTATCAATTTAAATCAAGTACTTGGTAGCATCTGTTCTTATTAGTTTAAAAACAAATTTTACATAGTATCTGTTCTTATCAGTAGAAAAAAACCAGTTTCAAATAACATCTGTTCTTATCAGTAAAAAAAATCAAAATATCAGAGCAAATGATAGCGAATAACAACCAACAACCAACATGCAGTGTGTTATCTGTTCCTATCAGTTTAGAATTCAAAGTAGCCGAGCAAATGATAATGAATAACCCCCAAATCATAGCATGCAACCAAGCATTCAATTCAAACAGATCTAAATACTTGAATCAAAATTAATCGTGAGAAAACTCACCTTAACAAAATCGAAACAGCCGAAGAGAGTAATGAGCCAAGTTGAACGAAGATTGAAGCGAAGATTGAAGCCCCACATCAGATCGCAAGCCCTAGTTTTCGGAAAGGAACGAAAGAGGATTCGTGGCCGCCATTTTTTTTCTCTTCGTGATTTTGGGCATAAACAAAGGCGTGGCAGTGTACTAGAGATTTTGCGTTATCTTTTATTTTCGGCTGAGATGATATAAGATGTGTACAAAAGATTTTGTAATCCTTTCTTTTTTATCTTATTCATTTTTTTTTTATTGTTAAAATCTTCCTTAGCAAGCTTCATAGACATATACTGTTTTGAAGTTCCACCATCAAATATATATTTATGTTAACATGTTTACAATTTGATTTTATACTCGTATTTTATACTAATAAAATTTAGTCCATTTTATTTATGTTAAAGAAAAATGTAATTTATAACTAAACATCGATTTATAAATTTACATGAATATAATTCGTAGCTCCAAACTATTTTTTTTCTAAGTCATTTGTTTGAATTTAAAATACAAATTCAAATATTCAATTTTCAAATTCCAAAGTCAAGTTTAAATTCAAATCAATTTTAAATAGATTAAATTCTAAAAATTTAATCGCCAATTTCATTGTTATATTGGGAAATCAAATTAAATTATCATTCAAATATTTAAAATTAATTAAATATTTACAATTTAAATTGTTAAAATTTCAGGACCGTTACACATCACAATCACCTTCAATCAATCAATAAATAACATCAATTAACTTATTATCATCTACAAGTATTCAATTGACAATTAAATTCAATATTAAATTAAATGATGATTAAATGCAATAAAAGTCATACTTAACAGAAAAGACAATTTAAATATACCAAACATCAACCAATCAATTTCTAATTACATCACAAATTTAAATTAACTAACATAAAATAATTTGTTACTTGTGAGTAGGTTAAAACACTCACTTTCGATTTCAAATCATTTTGAAATCCAAAATAAGGCCCAAAATTCAACAGTCTTAGAATTTATCTAAACTAGGTCCATAGTGTCTGTAATTTCGATATGATCTCAACGAAATAAACTGCACATAAATCCGACCTTGTACGTAAAAGATATGGTAGTTGGAACATTTTAAAATTAAATTAAAATTAAATTAAACAAAAAAAAGAAAAGACATTACCATCTCACGGCTACATCATCAACTGCAAATCTGAAACCTAGCCTAAATGAGAAAAGAACATGATCGTCCTGATTTGCAACAGCCACCCTATTCGACCCAAAACGCTGTTGTTCGATCAACCAAGCTTGCCTACGTCAATCGCCCATGTCACCAGAGGAAACCACGACTACACCTGAACCATACGACCACCTTCGAATTCCACTGAGCCCAGCGCCGCCCCTTAATTTTGAACCCTAACTGAATTATTGCCACCAATCTAACCACCTAATCGCCAAATGAATCATACTGATGTGATCCACTCGCAAATATCCATGCAACCATATCATCGATTGGATGATTCGTCGAACTTGATCATGACACCATGAACAGTCGAGATTTAATCACTAATTTCTAGCCACATAGAGACCCGAATCGAAAAAAACTGTAGATCTAGCTTGCGCTCGTCAAGAGCTTCGAATTAGTATATAATATGTCATAGTTTTGAGAGTTTGAAATTTGAAATTAATTTGGTGATTGAATTTAGGGTTTGAATGGTGGAATTTGTTTCTGCCATTAGAAGAAAGAGATAACCTGAGAGAGTTACATGTACAGCAATAAGAAATGAGAAACAATTAAGATTTATAACAACCTATATATAGGCCAAGCTAAAAATAGAATGAGTGGACTAAATCGATTTGGATTGCAACAAGAAACAACCCGAAAAATCCCGTTTTGTTCCCGAAACGAAAATAGGTCATCCCATATATTACAATAGATGTTTTCGATATTTATAAACCTTCCTAATTCCATCGTACGAAGAAGTTAGTTTTAAAATAAGCTTATTTCAAATTAAGTTCAATTAAATTGATCTACGCATTTCAAGCCCGTACGATCAAATAACATGTCTAATCGTTACGAAAGTTGAAATCCTACAAAATATTACCGTTACGGGTCCGATGAAATGTAACATCCCGCCTTTTCGCACACTTTAAAACGACACACATGCCGATTCAAGCATACGCAAGGGCGGATTGTTATGGGGTAACTAAGAAAAACAGAGAAGAAATAAAACAAAATAGAATCTCACAGCGGAAGGATAAAATATAATAATAAATATACAATTCAAAACAGTTTACAAAATAGTTATTTCACTTATACAATGAACATCAGATTCACACATACCAATACAACAATGCAGCGGAATATAAAGAGTGTGTGGTGCAATACTATATATAAATAATGCTGAATCTTCGTCTTCGTCCTCCAAGCTAAATCTGCTATCCTGAAATGCTCGGACTGACCCGAGCGAATTTGAATAGACAAAAACACCCGAGTCAGACTAGAATATCTTATGTGAGTTAAATAAACAGAAATAAATATGAGTACAGTAACTCAAGAGATGTTCGGGATTTACATCTCCTAAGGATCCGTTAAACTATTTACTATGTAGTATATTGCGCTATTATAATAGTGTCTATTTATAAAATAAACTTACTTTTAAATAGCGTTAAGGCTTTACATTTTCCACCTTAACACGTAATAGTCCCAGTAGTCCATCCAATATCATAGCTCCTCCTACTCGGGAAGCAACTAGAGGATACCACACGGGCTACGGGAGAAAACCAAACTCGTACAAGGCTCGATATGGTAGGTGACACGGCACAACGAGGCAATGCCAGGGTAGATATAC
Source organism: Allium cepa (assembly GCA_030765085.1). Classification (NCBI taxonomy): domain Eukaryota; kingdom Viridiplantae; phylum Streptophyta; class Magnoliopsida; order Asparagales; family Amaryllidaceae; genus Allium; species Allium cepa. The sequence goes on along the minus strand of CM060941.1, from coordinate 949,070,010 downwards.
CAATTGCTATCCAGGCTGGTGGAAACGCGTAGCCGCAGTTACCGCCCACCTCGGACTAACTCCCCAAAATCAAAATATAGAAGTGGCCACTGAATCAAATCCAAGTCAAAGTATAATATCGAAGAGGAGCGTCCGATCAGAGGAATGACCTCATTGGCCTGAGAATCGCTCCTGTTTTAGCCACCTTATGCCAACTCACGGGAGTTGGGTCCACGTATTTACCTTACAGGAAACGTCGCCACCACCTACTTCATTCTGGAATCTCCACCGCGTACACGGTTAGTCAAAGTGGTTTTCGGTATCGACAGAGAGTATGTCCATATCCGATCCCGGTCTCTTTGCCAACCAATCGTTATTATAACACCGCGGTTATTTAAAACAGTTTATACTTTTAAAACCAGAATATAATCCATTTCCAAACCATAATATTTCGATGTCATTTCTTCCTTTAAACCCAAACAACTCATTTTGATATTAATTTTATAAAACCCAAATCAATGATATCGTTTCCCAAATATTTCCTTTCCAAAATTTTTGTCACCTTTTATTATTAAAACTCCTTGAACCAAATATTTGGAAATTTAACTCTTAATATAATACTTAGAAATCCATAGAATTTAAAACCATTATTTTCAAAACTAAATGGTTTGGATATTCAACGGTATGCGAATTAAAAAGGTTTAACTTTACTGTTGCTTTATAAAGAATAAATTACATGGCTTTCCAAATATTTCTTGTTTTAAAGTTAAACCAAAGTCCAAAATATTACTTCAAGTCCCACAACCATTTCAATTTTATATATATTTATATCCATTTTTGAGCATTAATATTTCAACTAAAGTTGGATTTTTATCCTTTCAAAATCAATATTCTATTAATTAATCTTGACCATTCACATAAAATCCATAATTAATAAGACTTCAATTTCTAGTAAAATATATATATATATATATATAGAATTTTTCCACTTCAAATTATACTAGAATATCCATTTCTATTTATTTTGGAAAAATCCAATTACAAATATCATATCTTATAATTTCCAACTTTACATTTAAACATAGGATATAAATTTACCAAACTCCATTTTCTAAATTTTTTCCATTTTCAATAAAGAAATTTATATTCCTTTTAATTTCAAAATTCCAACTTCATAGGTATATAAATATGGAATAAAATATTTATACAATATAAATTTAAGAAGTATAGACCGTATTCAATCCAAACCATAGAAATCACATTAAAATAGTTATATATAGACCGCGGTGCCTGTATATAGTTTCTATCCTATGGTCAAGTGATACAGATATTTATCATTTCAATCCGCAATTTAAAAATAAAACTGCGGTTGTATATCATTTCAAACCGCAATCCCGAATGAAATGAAAAATGCATACTAACTTGCAGTTTAATGATATCAAATAAAACATCCATTCAATAACACATCCATCACCCAATCACAAACATCAAGCAATATCAATCAATAACAATATATGTTTGGTAATATACAACAGGTAATAATTGGCAGTTTTATTTCAAATTATATTTATCAACTATTAATCTAACAATTTATATTCAGTGATAATTGACATAACTGTTAACTAGCAGTTCATATGCAAACAATAATTTCTAACAGCCAATTAACACGCAATAAATCAATTAAATTTACAGTTAAATTCAAAAAATTGCAATTCAACAGATATGAATGAAATAACATGCCAAAAGCTCATAAATAAATTTCTATTCATTTCTAAAATTTATTTAACAAACATAAAAGCTTCTAGTAATTGTGAGTGGGTTAAAACACTCACCTTTTGAATTTAAATCGAATTTAAACCCGATTTAAACCCAAAAATTTGCCCGTCTCAGAATTCGTCCAAACAAGCGTCATCAGATCCGGAATTAAATTTCGATCCTAACGCAAAAAAAATCGTGTGAATCCGATGTCGTATGAAAAAGTTATGGCGAAAAATCGATTTGAAACAATATTTAAATAAAAGAGAAAAGAACACACTTTACTCAAATCATCCACGTCAGCATTTGCAAACCAAACTCGCGCATCAGAGGCTATGAACGAAACCGCTCCTACTGAAAACCCTAAAGCACAGCACGGCTATTTCGAACGCCACCATCTCTCGTTCCAGGCCACGTCGCTCCCCATCATCACGATCGCCGGCTTCGCCCTCTTCCACGCCTGGTCACCAAACACCCCATCTCAATCCACGAGCACGCGAAGCCCACTGATTTACAGCCGCCTGTCCCCATAAAACCCAAATCGAATTTTGACTCCAATCCGACCGTTGAATTGTCAAAAAAATTACATAGATGCGCTCCCCATCGTCCATACTACAATACCCAGAAACAGAATTTCGATCCGATGAAGTTTTGCGCGACGATGATGAAAGGTCACGGACTGTTTGAATTTATTCAGAGCAAACGATAGCTCCAATTGAAAAACGAATTGCACTGCTGGATTACGTATGTTGAGAACATCGACATATATTTTTTTGGGAAATTTTTTGAGAACTTTGAATTTTCACTTTTATTCTGCAATTGAAATTGGATCTGAGGAGCATCCATTGAGGAAGAAAGAATGGTTGAAGAATGAACGTACATCATAAGCAAATAAAATGGGCTAGGGTTTATAGCCATGCTTATATAGGTAGGCTAGAGATAGAGAAGATGGACTGGATAAGCGAACGTACGGAATAAAACACGGCCCAAAAAGCCCGCTATGTCTCTGGAATCGAAATTGTTAAAACTATATATCCAAATAGGTGTTTTAAAATATTCTGAACGCAATGGAAAAAGTTTCGCGACCAAATTCGATCGTATGAAGAAGTTATGCTAAAAACAAGATTTCCAAATTGATTTTCAAATTGATTTTTAATAAAATTGATTTTAAGGTGTTTCGCGTCCGTACGATCAAACGACAAGTCCGATCGATACGAAACTTTAAATCGTATAATAATTCACCGATAGGGATCCGATGAAACTGGTTTCGTCGAAATCCGAGTCCGTGACAAAAATGGCTATTTTTAATATTTATTAAATCAATTAAATAAATCAAGAAAATCAAATTTTATTTTTCAACTTCTTATATTGGCCAAATTTCAAAACTTAGATAATTCAATCAATCCCAATTGATAAATCAAGCTTGGATGTGAATTTAAAATTTTTTAAGTATATTAATTTGCAGTGTTTCATATCTGCACTGCTTATTATTTAGAAATTATAAATTATATTCTAAACTCAATTATTACATCCTATACCTTTATATTCTTAACTTAAATCTAACTAAATAAATAATTGGATTTCCATCTCAACTTGAATCCAATTAGATAAATGGATTTGATTTCCTTTTCAACTCATTGTTAATTGTAATTAACCCTTTTTACCATAATTAAATTTCAAATTATCAATAAACTTTTATTCCCATTGATTTGCCTTAATTTATTCAAGGCAATCCTAAATTAATATCTATTGCAATGATTTCAAATATCATTCCCTGATTTTACTTGACCATTATAATTCCAATCTTAATGAATTCAATATTAATAGTTTGGTTAAGTTTATTTAATTCACCTTCTTCCTATTTCAAAGTTATGGATGTCAAAATGATAAAATTACATTAGTTTAAGATCTCACCCAAATGTTTTACAATTTCCATTATTAACTTCTATAACGTAATATTTTACGTTTAATTCCCTTTAATTACGCATAAATCCCAAATTTTTCTGTTCCAAATTTTCTTTCCATTCCATATCAATTGTCAAACCCATAAGAAAATTTTAACATTTGGTTCATACTTATTACACTAACCAATTTCTTTCAACAGTAATAATTACGTAAACTATTAGATGCTAAATCTATTAAATTGCAATAGATCCAATTGATTGCAATTTTTTTTTTTTTTTTTTTTCCCAAATAAATTTGGACTTTTATTTGGTTATACACAAAATCCCGTTATTCCTTACCTAACAAGTTATAAATACTTAAGATCTCATTGCATCCACATTTCACATTTTTATTTACTGATTTCTTTATCTTATTCTACATAAATTATTATAATGGGATTTTCTTTGGTTTACATCTCATCTGTATTTAACATTCCTAAATCACCAATTCATTTCACTCTAACTGTGGTAAATTTGCGGGTGAATTGAATAAATTTCCAAAATTAGATTAACAAGAAACAAGAGTAGTTAACATACAATAGTCGTTTACCCTAAATTCTAGTCACCTAAATAGGCTTTTATTACTTGCAAATAAATGTTACTATTTACTCTTATAGTGCAAATCTCAATAATTATCCTATTTTAATTTGCTTAGGCCATTTATAGTCCACTATACATATCTACATAAATGGGCAATTTGTTTAATTTATTAAGTATCAAATTCTATTAAGCCCTGTTTATATTTATTTTTTTTATTTTTTTTATGCATTCTTCTCTTTTACTTTACAAAATGGAATAACTTTTAAACTCATCCACTTAATACAAAACCGTTATAAATCCAATAAATTCCAAATCAAAGTTTGTGCATATTTTACCCAACTATTGTGATTCCTCACAAAACGTTGAATTTATTAAATGACCATCTATTAAAGTTAAATTCCCTTAATTGCTTCAATTGCTTGTTATTATATATAATTTCCATTCTTACCATTATAAATTCATTAACGTATTTACACATCTCTATCTTTCAATTTTTAATAACCAAACTGATTACAAACCCTGTTTCTATCAATTTCCATAAATATGTTCAAACTATACTTTTGTTTACATATAATAATTTTTATGTTTCTATCAGTTTTCTTCTCCTTTCACTTCAGGCATATTTTATTACTATCTACACTAATTACATCTTTGTATTAATGAACGCAATTCAAATTAATATTTATACTAACATTCACCAATTCAACGTTTGTTTGTTTCTTAAAATTAACTTTAACTCAATTTGCCAATTTACATTATCCATATCTTATTTTCATAAACTTTTATAGTTACACAAAATGCAACTACTATACCAAATTCTCTACATTTATTCATAATCAAATTAGAAATTATATTAATTAAATTTATTAATAGTATTAATTTAGCGGGTCGTTACATGAAACTTGTTTCGTCGAAATCAGTTTTAGTGGCCAAAATGGCTATTTTCACATTGCTTATATAAATTATTATTAAATTGATTAAATTACTTTTTCAATTCAAATTTAATAACTAACAGATTTTGTCATTTTTGATTACTTAAACATCTACAATAATTTAAAATAAGTTTACATGTCAATTCTGTTAATTATTTTACTAGTTACAACATTTAATTTCAATTGAAAATAAAATCCAATTAATTATATTTTACCAATAAGATTTAATTTGATTCAATCTTTTTACTTAATCAATCATTACTATAAGGGGATAGTTAACATTGGTTTATATCTTATTACATTAATATTCTCCAATTTCATCTTAAGTTCCTTTAACGTAATATTTAATTACATTTAATTTCAATTGATTTTTAAATTTAATTCAACAGCTTAAATAAATAAGTAACACATCACAATGGTTACTTAATTTAATCACATTTATGGTTTTATTATTGACAAACAAATGTTATAAATACTTACACAGCACTGATTTCATCCGATAATGATTAATTACATATTTTCACATCAATCAACATAACATTTAAATTATCTCCTTATTTACAATCTATAACCAATTATAGCCTTTAATCATGGCAATTTATTGGAATTACATTTAAAGTATTAGGAATTGGAGATAGTGTTTTTGATGAAAACACCATTGAAACTTATTTTATTATAACTTATATACTAACACTATTTTCTAGATATATATGAATGTTATTATGCAGGATATATATATATATATATATAAGAAAGGTACTGATTATTGAAGACTATACAGTATAAAGGTCGAGAATGAAAAAATCAAGTTTGAAGACTCATGAGTATCAAGATCAAGATTTCAAGATAAGTGTCTAGTTTTTGTTAAAACTTCATAATAGCATGGAAATCTTCATTCCGAATTTCATTTGGGATGGAACCCATTTCTACCTTCTTAGTGGCTTACAATCCCATGACAAGTAGCTTACAAATCTACAACAAGTGGCTTACAAACCCATGAACATCCTAGTTTTGTACTAGTTCTCGAGTCCTGATGTGATGAGATATTCTGCAGGAAGAAGCTTGCATAACTACTTCAAAATGGCTTTTCAAAATGATTTCCAAAACTACTTTTCAAAATATTTTAGCCTTCAAAATTACCTTTCAAATGATTTTCAAAAAGATGTTTTAGCCTTAAATTATTCTTTGTTTTTGTGTTTTGAAACATAGAAAAATTAGTTTATTTTATTCCAGAATCATCCTATCTTGTTTTCCTTTTAATACCATTTTCAAAAAAAAAATTACATTGTTCTTAACTAAGGGATGTCGACATCGTAGGATACCCCATGTTGACATGGTGGCCGCTAAATTAAAAAGTTTCAATTTTCAAAAGAAGTGTCTGTTCGTTTAAATCTCTTCACGAACGGTTATTACTATTGGTGGTTTACAAATAGCCTTCACAAATGAATTTTTTAACTAACTATTTTATTATTATTTATCTCCACTCCTTCTTATCCACAAAATTCATACTCTAAATTTTTTATATTTTTAAGATCATGCCGAAATTCTGCCGAATTCTCAAGTGAATCAAATTAGAATCTCATTCTTGTTTGACTCTCAGCCCTCTCTCGAAGATGAAAGTGATATTCATGGTAATAGGATCAAATTGTAATCAAAAGTTTATCAAGTTTCTCTATAAGGTGTGGTTGTGCCTGGAAATCAATTGGGTGATCTTGTGTCCCGTAAATCAAGAGAGTTTGCCCTGTACTCAAGAGACAGTAGGGTACCTCAAGGCCTTTAGAAATTGAGAATTGTAATATCGACATTGATATAATAGAAATATATATGAGGTGTTTGCCTTGGTACAGAACTGGATGAAGGATAACTCCGAATCAGTATAAAATCCGATGTGTTCTTTCCCTTTACTGCTTTTTATTTACTTTCTGCATCTGTGTATGATTCTGTGATTGTTCTATGATTAAATTCTGAATTTGTTTATATCATAATTTTTAAATTAGTTCATATAAGTCTTAGAATCCATTAAACACTATTCACCCTCCTCTAGTATTAAAATAGCCTTTGTTATCCCGCTTTTTGGCAAAGTCGTGATACCAAAAGAATGGTCAAAAATAAAAGACGGTTCGTCTCAGAGGTTGGTTGCACTTCGCTTCGCTATGGATATCGATGAATTTTGTTCGAGCCTAAATCAGGCTGCAAATGATAGGACATGACAAGCAAATCCATGAAAGCCAGTGTTCCAAATTTCAGGTTAATCGGAGTTCGTACCAACGAGATATGATCGATGCAAGTTAGCCAAAGGGTGATGTTCGAATCCATCAGAATGTGGAGGAGATGTCCATTTCGAATCCATCAGGCTCCATTTATTTCGAATCGATCACATTCGAATCGATCAACAGGATATTGATCACTTCGAATCGATCGGTTCCGAATCGATCAGATGGACATCCACTCAGCATGTTCATATCCATGAAGACCAGAGCAGTTCGAATCCATCATGCGTATCCATCGGCATATCCTACTTCGAATCGATCGGTCTCATGCCCAAGCACTGTTTCGTGTCGATCGTCCCCGCATCCATCAACAGTGACATATCATTATTTCGTATCCATGGAATCTGCCCTGTTTGAATCCACTTGGTTCGTCTCGATCCCCTTCGTATCGATCCATGATTCGAATCCATCGATGCAAACTGGGTCGTGGCACACGATGCGAACGAGGCGAAATTCATGGATGTGAAGCGGTCAACCGGAGATAAAACCGGATCGATGCGAGGAGTGCGTGCCACGTCACTTCAGTACCACGTGCGTCCATCGATTCGAATACATGGATTCGAAGTGATCGAGTCGAAGTAAACAGCCGAACGAAAATCACCAGCTCGTATCGATCATATCTCCCACGACACTGATCCAAATGCAACGAAATTTTCACAGAAGCTTCCATACAAGGTAAAGATTGTTCGTGCCAAGTTTCAACTCGATTGGGCCATTTTTTGATGGATATGAAATCACTTCGTATCGATCCCAGATCGAGTTGAAACTTGGTGGGGTCGGTCGTGTGGGCCCACTCATGTGCCAGAAAAAGTCCCCCGAAGTTTGAGCAAGATCTGGGCCTACTACGCCTATAAATAGCACCCTGAAGCCTTCAGAAAAGAGGATCTTTTTGGCCATTCAATGTCCAAACTCTGCCGGATTCAATTCTACTCTTTATTATCGTTGTTGTTATTAGATTTCATAGCTTTCGTCAACTGTAATCCACTGTAATCGATTGAAATCATCAAGAAAATATCAATAAAATCATAAGCTTCAGAGTGGACGTAGGCAAGATCGCCGAACCACTATAAGCCCTGTGTTTCTGATTGTTATTTGTGAATTGCTGTGTTTGATATTGCTTAGATCTGAGTTTTATATTGATTGTTGTTGATTTGTGTTCATAAACGGGTGCTTTCACGATATCGGGTGTTTGTGACCAACTTTGGCGCAAACATTTTGGTGCTTTCACTGAGAAGGCTAATTCAGAAGTTCTACCAATTAGAAGTTGATTCAGAGAGTTTGAGAGTTTAGATTTGAGAAATTATGACGAGACAATCGAGCAGAAGGCCGAGGCCAGAGAGAAGTGAACACCAAGGAAGTCAAGAGGCTTCTTCAGGAGCGAATCAAGCGTCGATCTTCATCACTAGGGACGAGATGGAGACAATGATGAAGAAACAAGAGGAGTTGATCCAGATTTTATTTCAACAGATAGGACAACTTGGAGCATAGAATAGAGGAGCGGATGGAGTTCAAAACAGAGTAGGACCGTCCGGCGTAGCACCTGAACTAGGGGGCACGCACATGGAGAATGTTGATCCAATCTCGGAGAGAGAGAGAGGTACATCTGCGCAACCTGGGAGTAGCAGAGGAGTGAACGCTCAGTCAAGGGGGCAGATCCCATAGTTCCCTCAGGAACTTGGGGGGCAGGTTGAGAGTGTGGAACGAAGATTGCATCTCGGAGACAGTGACAGATTGGCAGAGATGGTTAAAAGAGCTATGAGAGGCGGTTTGGTGAACAAAGATTTGGAGGATGTTAATAGGAGTCCTTTTACTCCAGCAATCAGACGAGCTAGGAACCCACAGGATTTCAAGTTACCATCGTTGGATATGTATAACGGGAGAACGGACCCCACGGTTCATCTGAATAAGTATATGAGGCATATGGAAATGGGGACATCAGAGGAGGTTATGGCCCGGTGCTTTCCATTGTACTTGGCGGATATTGCAGCATTATGGTTCAGGCAACTAGAGAGTGGATATATCGGAACATGGAATGATTTAACTGAGAGATTTATGAGGCAATTCAGGGTTCACAGTGCGAGACCCAAGAATGTGATGACTTTGGCAACCCTAAAGCAGAAAGTCAGAGAGACTTTGAGGAGTTATCTAACGCGATTCAATGCAGCAGCAGCTTCGGTGGATCGAGCAGATCCATCTATGGTGGTGATGCCAGCTGTGTCCGGAGTAGCCGACGGCACAGAGTTCAAAAATTCATTAACTAAAGATCTACCTGTGGATCTAGGGGAATTCTACGACGAGGCAGAAAAGTTTTTACGATTAGAGGATGCAAACACCGAAAGAGAAGAAGGAGAAGGAATTGATATTTATGCAATCAAAGGAGGAAATCCCCCCGAGAAAGGCGCGGAAACAAGTAGAGGTAAAAGGAAGACTGAGAATGACGGGGACAGGTTAAAGCGGCAACGGAGGGAGCCGCGATTCACCACTTATTCTGAGCTAAATGAGAGTCTGGAACGAATTTATCTGGATACCAAAGAGCAGGTTCCGTATCATAGACCGATGCGAAGGGATCCGACTTCTGAGGAAAGAAAATCAGATAAGTTTTGTGTATTTCATGAATTGAACGGTCATAACGCTAATGATTGTAGGCATCTGAAGGACGAGGTGGAAGGGCATATCAGGAACGGTATGCTCCTTCAGTATGCGAGGAGGCGAACCCCAACAGTGGAGTCAGAGCGACCACCGTCTACGTCAGCTAGAGGCAACCCCGAATCGGGACACCGTTTGATTATCCATTGATCGATTGAAGTAACGATGAACAAGTTGTAAACCTCTTACTAACACGGTTAAATCATTTACACATGTAAGCGATCGCGCACGATCCATAGGCATGCTCTGAGTGACTACCAACCGTGTCATAGTAAGAGTTTACGCTTTGACATCTCCATCTGGCGTTTTGCTTTGATTTTGATTTGAACATTTAGACTCTGCTTGTTTGGACATTTCTGTTGTAAGGTTCATATGATTATTGTTTTGATATTTACAATTCTATGAATTTTTTTACTTATATGCTCGTTGGATCGCGAATAGTGCACGAGCAGCTCTTGCATGGCAATGAACTGCCAAAGTCTTTGATTCAAAAACTCCCCCGAACATGAACTTCGGCATCGATAATACTAAGTCCCCCCCCCGGGCACACATAATTTGCCTCGAACAGCACACGATCGCGAACGATCACAACTTGCCTCGAACGGCACACGATCGCGAACGATCACAATTTGCCTCGAACGGCACATGACCGCGAACGGTCACAATCAACCTTGAACGGCACTCGATCGCGAACGATCGATATTCGCCACGATCGGCACACGACTGCGAACAGTCCCATGTTATCATTCGCCGCGAACGGCATACGACCGCGAACGGTCCCTTTTCATCATTCACCGCGAACGGCAACGACCGCGAATGGTCCCGTTTCACCTCGAATGGCATATGATCTCGAACGATCGTCATTCGAGGTCATATGAAATTATCAAGTTCTTTATAGGTTATTGATAGGATATGAACATCCATCTTATGGCATTACAAAACACACCTTCCTACTGCAAGGCATGTTTTGAGGGGCAAATGTTATCCCGCTTTTTGGCAAAGCCGTGATACCAAAAGATTGGTCGAAAACAAAAGACGGTTCGTCTCAGAGGTTGGTTGCACTTCGCTTTGCTATGGATATCAATGAATTTTGTCCGAGCCTGGATCAGGCTGCAAACGATAGGACATGACAAGCAAAGCCATGAAAGCCAGTGTTCCAAATTTCAGGTTAATCGGTGTTCGTACGAATGAGATATGGTCGATGCAAGTTAGCCAAAGGGTGCTGTTCGAATCCATCAAAATGTGGAGCAGATGTCCATTTTGAATCCGTCAGGCTCCATTTATTACGAATCGATCACATTCGAATCGATCAGCAGGATATTGATCACTTCGAATCAATCGGTTTCGAATCGATCAGATGGACATCCACTCAGCACGTTCGTATCCATGAAGACCAGAGCAGTTCGAATCCATCATGCGTATCCATCGGCATACCCTACTTCGAATCGATCGGTCTTGTGCCCAAGCACTGCTTCATATCGATCGTCCTCGCATCCATCAAGAGTGACAGATCATTATTTCGTATCAATGGAATCTGCCCTGTTCGAATCCACTTGGTTCGTCTCGATCCCCTTCGTATCGATCCATGATTCGAATCCATCGATGCAAAATGGGTAGTGACACACGATACGAATGAGGCAAAATTCATGGATGCAAAGCGGTCAACTCGAAGATAAAACAGGATCGATGCGAGGAGTGCGCGCCACGTCACTTTAGTACCACGTGCGTCCATCGACTCAAATACATGGATTCGAAGAGGTCGAGTCGAAGTAAGCAGCCAAACGAAAATCACCAGCTCGTATCGATCATATCTCCCATGCCACTGATCCAAATGCAACGAAATTTTCACAGAAGCTTCCATAAAAGGTAAAGATTGTTCCTGCCAAGTTTCAACTCGATTGGGTCATTTTTTGATGGATACGAAATCACTTCGTATCGATCCCAGATCGACTCGAAACTTGGTGGGGTCGGTCGCGTGGGCCCACTCACGTGCCAGAAAAAGTCTCCCGAAGTTTGAGCAAGATCTGGGCCTCCTACGCCTATAAATAGCACCCTGAAGCCTTCAGAAAAGAGGATATTTTTGGCCATTCAACGTCCAAACTCTGCCGGATTCAATTCTACTCTTCATTATCGCTGTTGTAATTAGATTTCAGAGCTTTCGTCAACTGTAATCCGCTATAATCAATTGAAATCATCAAGAGAATATCATAAGCTTCAGAGTGGACGTAGGCAAGATCGTCGAACCACTATAAACCCTGTTTTTCTAATTGTTATTTGTGAATTGCTGTGTTTGATATTGCTTAGATCTGAGTTTTATATTGATTGTTGTTGATTTGTGTTCATAAACGAGTGCTTTCACGATATCAGGTGTTTGTGACCAACTTTGGCGCAAACAGCCTTAAGATCCTTAATCCGCACTTCCTTTCAATTGGTATCAGAGCTTTGATTTTCATAGTTTTCATAATCTGAAACTTGAAAATTGTTCTAATGGCTACTAACACTGGTAATGTCAACTCTGGCACTAGTTCTACTATCACTAACTCTAGTTCATTTGTAGAAGGTCGGTCTACTGCCAGACCACCATTTTTCAATGGCAGTAATTATGCATATTAGGCTTGTAGAATGGAAATTTATTTACAATCAGTAAGATTAGACACTTAAAATATCACACAAACTAAGTATGTTAAACCAACTACCAAGTTTGCGTAGTGGACTGCTGAGCAAAAGGGTGTCGAACAAAAGAACTCAAAGGCCATGAATATAATATTTTGTTCACTAGATAGGAAGGTGTTTAATAGATTATCTATTTGTAAGTCTGCATTTGAAATATGAAAAACTTTGCAAGTTACTCATGAAGGAACAAGCAAAGTTAAATAGATTAAAATTTCCATATTAACTAATTAGTTTCAATTTTTTAAAACAAAGATATTGTTCATTCACTAATTGCACTGGGAAAAAGCTTTTCTGAGGAAGACCAAGTCAGAAAAATTCTAAATTCACTCACTCTAGAATGGGATCAAAAAACACTTGCAATCGAAGAAGAAAATGATATCAGTCTAATGAAAGTAGAAGAATTAATTGGGAATCTGATGTCTTATGAAGTTCAACTACAAGAAAGAAGAGAAAACAAGGCTACAGAAAAGAAGTCATTGGCATTTAATGCAACAACTGAAGATTTGAAACCAGACAGTGAAGAGGAGATTGCTTTCATAACAAGAAACTTCAGGAAATTCCTAAAATATAGAAAAATGAATAATTACAAAAGAAATGATTAAACAAATTCCAGAAATAATACGAAGAATGTCAACAAAGATAGATGCTACGACTGCAATAAAGTCGGGCATCATAGGAAAGACTGTCCGTATCCAGATAAACAATTGTTCCCTCCAAACAATGATTCGTCAAGGGAAAGAAAGAAAGCATACACAACAACTCTTGATGACTCAGACTCATCATCCAGTTACGATGAAAAGAAGATGGATAATTCAAATCTATGTTTCACTGCTATCCATGAATTAGACGACGATGGGAGTATGGTAGGTATGAATTTACATTATCTTTAATTTTCCTTATTTGAATGGATGGTTGTTTGTTGCTTGATTTTTTTGAAAAATTCCTTGAATTTTAAATTCAAATTTATCCCTTTAAATTTGAATTTTAAATTAAAAAATAATATTATTTTAATATTATTTTAAATAGTAAATTATTAATATTCAAGTATTATTATATTTAATGTCATCACAGGAATTATATAAGTAGAATATAGGTTATAATATATACATTTAATAGAAAATAGGAATAGACATTTGATTCAATAGGCACATGTCGACATACCCGGATACCCCATGTCGACATGCCCCTCAGAATTTGATTTCAAAATTTGAAATCAAACTTTTGAATTTTCCTCCACCTTTTCACCAACTTCAATGCTTTGAAAAGATCTTCTTGACCAGAGAACATGTCTATAGAATCTCAATTTAGTTCACTCTCCTTGTCATCACTTTTCACTTTTTTTTCAAATTTCAAATTTATCTTCATTATCTTCAACTCCTCCCAAACTTCTTCAATAGCCTCTTCAAGCACTCCTAACAACATTAGGCTTCCAAAAGCCGTCAAAAACTTTCTTTTTAATGGCCCGGAAGCTATCAAAGCTTACATCAACTATGTAAGCTTTGGTAAAACTCATACGGGAAAATTTCCTATTTTTGAAGTTTTTCCTTCTTAGGAAATTGAAAATATTTTTCAAAAATATTCTATTCTTAGTTTAGTAGATAATTAACAAAATGATTTTGTATGTTATCCAAATCTTATTAAGATTTTTTATGCGAATTTGAATTGTGGTTTTTATGATGGGTAAGATGGACAAATTTGGCGTAGTGTTAAAAGAAGACAAATAGTTTTGGACTGTGAAATTTTGGGAAATATTTTGGGATGCAAGTATACTGGAATGAATCTGTTGGAATTTCGGATAAACGAAAATGATTAAGAGACATTTCATCACATCTTTGAAAGGGATGACAATTTTGAATTCAAAATCGTTTTTTCCGTCCAAAAGCAAGAATTGTTAATCTTCTTATTCAACACACTCTTATACCAAGATTAGGAAATTACAACAATGCAACTTTGAAGTTTGCAAAGCCCTTTTTGCAATTTTTGAAAATTATGATATCAATTGGGCTCAAGTTATTTTGGATAAGCTATGGCCCAAGAATTTTACTATAGGTGAAAACACATTATATCATGGAGTTTATCTCGCTCGGATTTTTAATTACTTTGGAGTTAATTTCAAAAGGGAAGAATTTATAACTAGAAAAGTGCTCAACCATGGAAACATTTCCCTTATGCAAATTCCATTAGTGTGTTCAACCGTATGAAACACTTACGGAAAAGGAAAAAAGGCTTGCTCACGAAGAGATGGAAGAAATGGAAGAAGAAGAGGAGGAGGAGGAAGAGAAAGGAATGGAAATTGAAGAGGAGGAAGATCAAGAAACTTCCTTAGAGAGTATTGAATATCCTACTAATCCCGCTAGTCAATCGAATAAGACCATTCTCAATGATCAAAGAATTATAGTAGAAAACCAAAAGACACTTAAAAGATCAATGAGTAAGAAAATGGATAAGATTTCCACTAAAATTGACAAGTTTTTTGGGAAAATTAGTAGAATCTTGGACTATCATCTTCTTCATCTTCATCTAATTAGTTTTAGTTCATGTTATCTTTTTTACTTCAAGTTCTATCCATGTATTTTCTTTATTTTAGTTAATATTATATTATTTTATGTAATGTTGACTAGAATCATTAATGAAATCTTTTATTTCCTTTTATTTAGCTTTAGTTGTCTCTGTAATTGCTTGTTTTTATATTATACAAATTTTAGTCGCATAGATTTGTTCATAATATTCAAAACAAAGCAAATTATCACTTTAGGCAGAAGCATGTCGACATACAACGGGCAGAATAAGTTACACTTTCAAATTTTAATTTCATGTAACTAACTCATGTCTATTTATTTTAAATGACTTTCTACCCCTATTTATACCTGTTTCTTCCAGAATAAATTATCAAACTTCATTTCTAATCACTTCCTTTCATAGTTCTTATTTCTTGAATTATGACTTCTTCGATTAAGAATCTAAGTGATAATCTTGAAGAAACTCTCACTTCCTTCAAGAATATTCTTACATTCATACTTTGTAATTAGCGCCACGTACAATTGAGTCAAACGCAGATGATAAAGGAGCAAGAGAGACATTTCGACGCACTTCGTTGGATGATCTCAGCTCTTAACAAGGATGATCTCGAAGGAAATCCACCAGTCACTCTCGACAAAGATAAAGAAGAATGGATGCCATTAAAGCAGACCCTATCTTTGGAGAAGATGGATGGGTGGAAGTATCTAGGAATGTCTAGTCATTTTGTATGTTATTTGTTTAATTTGATTGGTGTGTTTTAGACTTGATTGACATGACTTATTTAAAACATTTGGTGTAGTTTGTATATATGATTGGATTGAATAATTACTATAAATATGATTGGATGATGATTGATTTATCTCTGGATTACACTCATGATCACACTAATGATCATATTTCACATTTATGATCACATTTCATACTTGTGATCACACTTAGCACTTATTTGTGACGACCCTGAAATTTTAACAATTTAAATTGAAAATATTTAATTAATTTTAAATATTTGAATGAGATTTAAATTAAATTCCCAATATAACTGTGAATTTGGCGATTAAATATTAAACTTTAATCTATAAAATGTTGAATAAAAATTTAAATTTGACATTGGCGTTGAAATTGAATATTGAATTTGTATTTTAAATTCAAACTAATGACTTAGAAAAATATTTTTGTAATGACCCAGAATTTTTATTAATTAAAATTTGAATATTTAATTAATTTTAAATATTAATAAGTAAATTTATAAGTCGAATAAATTTTATTTCGAATAATTGGATTTAATTGAATAATTAAATCGATAATTTAATATGTTAAATTATGGAAATAATTGAAAATTTAGTTAAATATGATTGAAAATGATTTGTAAAATTTTATTATATCATATTGGAGTTAGAATGATGTTATAGAACTTTTAAAATCGAATTTAAAGTTAATTTGTGAAAATTGAATATTTTAATATTTAATCGACTAGTGAAAATAGTCAATTTTTGAACAGTCTCAGAATTGGACGAGACCAGTTCCATTGGATCCGTAATAGTTAGTTATTACCAGACTTCAATTTTTGTGTCAATCGGAGTTATCGTTTGATCGTGACAGCTCGAAACGCATCGAATTATTTTTAATATTAATTTGGCGAGTTAAAATAGCCATTTTTCAAAAAGTCTCGGATTTCGACGAAATCAGTTTCATCGGATCCGTAATGTGATATTATTGTAAGGTTTCAAATTTCGTGTCCATTGGATTTACCGTTTGTCCGGTACAAATTAAAACGCCTAGAAAATCGTTTAAATCGGTTTAATTTAAATTGAACGTTTGTAGCCATATCTCGCACATGTCCGAATTAGCTTCCAAAACCTGTTCCATTGTGTCCGGAATGCGGGGTAAACCCTAGAAACGCTGGTTACGGCGCGTGAATCGAAGTTCGGAATTTCCGGAATGAATAGTGTCGATCGATTTTCTTATAAATAGCCCCCTCACTCAAATAAAAATAAAGAATAAAAAAAACCCTAACCCTAAACGTTTGCAGCCGCCACCTCCCCGATGAATGGCCGAAAATCACCTACTTTCTCCCCTCAATCTCTCCCAATCCACTCAATGATTTCAAAAACTTCCAACATGAAAGATGTAGATCTAAGTGAGAGCTAAAGATCTATACGGTGATGATGGGGTATGGCGCGACGTAGAGGGAGCTAGGGGGGTGCGTTCGTGGCCGTGTGTTCTCGGTTTGCGCGCGTGTAGGGGTGGCCAAGCTTCATGCTCTTTGGGCCGTGTGTGGCTCTTG
Organism: Allium cepa; assembly: GCA_030765085.1. Classification (NCBI taxonomy): domain Eukaryota; kingdom Viridiplantae; phylum Streptophyta; class Magnoliopsida; order Asparagales; family Amaryllidaceae; genus Allium; species Allium cepa. The sequence continues at coordinate 949,052,468 of CM060941.1, read as the reverse complement.
CGAAGGGGGTTGAGATGGTGGTAGTTGATCGAGTTCAAGTCGCTTGTGGGTGGAGAAAAATTAAACCCTAGTTTGCAAGATATGGGTTTGTGCGTGTATTTCCTGAAGAAAGTAACGTGAATGGAAGGGGAAGGAGAAAGAAAAGGTGCGGTCACGATTTGCAGGTTGTAGGATCATGCGGCTATGATCTAGTGTAGGTTAAAATTAAAAATAAAGTCGTAAATTTAGTTAATATAAATTTGTGTAAACTTCTAAAAATCATAACTTTTTCATACGAGGTCGAAAACGCGCGAAACCAGTTGCGTTGGATCATATGGACGAGCACTACGCGATGGAGTTGGATTGGAGTCGTTTGGAGTTAGTGAAAATTTCGGGTAAAATTAAACGTCCGTTTAATTTTATTCGAAATAAATCGCTAAAACGAAATTGAAATCAAGGTGAGAACTTCTCACTCAATCGAATAGTTTCGATTTTTATTTTAAATAGTTATATTTAAAATATTTGAATGCATGTTTGAATGATGATTGTTATCTATTGATTGTTAAATTAGACATTATGCGCCGTTAGTAAGCGGATGTTATTTATTAAAAACATATACCGCGAATATTTTATAAACAGTGAAATTGGTATTATATATAATAGCAATATATATATATATATATATATTGGCATATGTATATATTAGAGTTATTGATTTCCCGCATTTGCATAGCGGATGAGACCCTATTGCGCCGTTTATTAAGCGGATAATATTTTAAATCCCATATACCGCGATAATTCCGTACTGGAGCGGAATTGGTATTGTGCTAATGTTTGTGGATGCAGGAAAACAGGTTGGAGGGATCCAACTGGATTCCTCAACAGTTTTTATTTGATTTCAGATATTTTGATATTTGATGGATTATCATATCGATATATGATATCGTTGTTGTCGTGATTGACTATTTGGTGTGTAGCATCATTGGACCAAATTTTGGAATTTTAAAAAGGATTTCAAAGTGATTTTTGAAAGTATACGTTTATAAAATATTTTTGGAATGGATCCATTTTAAATAAATAGACGTTATAATTTTAATGTTATAAAAATTATGATTTTTGAGAAATATAGTTAAAGGTTGATTTTTGAGAAATATAGGTTAAGGATTTTATAAAATAGTTAAATTGGGATTTTTGAATTTATTATAAAAGTTGAAATATAGGATTTATAAAATTGATTATTTTATAAATCAAAATGGTGAAATTATAAAGGGAGTTAAGACATTTTTAAAAGAATGATATAAATTGATTTATATAAAAGAATTTTAAGATGGATATTTTTAAATTAAAATATTGGAATTTTAAAACAAGTTTTTATAAGTGTTAGAATGAATTGTGAATAAATTTCGTAAATGAATGAAATTTATAGAATTATAAACGGTGAAGTTATAAATGGAATTTTATAAGCAGTAGGTTTATAAAATTTGTAAAGTTATTTGAAGAATGGATTTTTGATAAATAAATGAATCTTATAAGTTATATGATTTATAATTTGGAAAGTCTTAAAAGGAACGATTTTGTAAAATAATCATTTTATAAGCATTTGACTTATAATATGAATTTTTAGTATATCATTGAGATATAAATTGAACAGGTTAATAAAGGAATTTATAAAAGGAAGTTGTTATAAAACAAATAGTAATGGAATTTATAAACATTGTTTTATAAATTCGCAAACGACTTATTTTGATAAGTAAATTGTTGAAACCTATTAATGGAGTTATATTCACGTTTTGACTGTGAATAATCCTTTGAAATAAAATGAATAAAAGGATGAAATTTGTTAACAAAGTATATTCACGTTTTTGAATAGTGAATAATATGTTAAAGAAATTGTTTTGAATGTGATGTTTTAAATAGAATTAAAACGATCTAACGATGTTTTAAAATGTGTTGAGATTCGAAACCATAGATTTCAACATTTATTGTTGAAATAGACGTTTTCGAGAAATAGAAGGAAATGGTGGACTATAACACTGTTGTTATAGTAAATGATTTCCGAAAGGAAATGTTTTGTATAGTATTGGGATTTATATATCTATTTTAATTTAGAATCCCTATACTAGTGATTTTGGGTTGTCGTAACGATGTTTTACGCAACATTCGTTTTGGCCCAAATAAATATGGTTAAGAGAACGATTTCCTTAAAGAATGAAATATATACTTAATCTCGATTTAAGTATATTTGAATATTTTCCAAGTGTTGAAAATAAATGGATTGAGAATTACTTAATAAGTAAGTATGGAAATGTTTTCCAATATAAAGTGAATATTTTGAGAATTTATCTTTTTGAAGATAAATTGAAATGAATAATTGAAATCGGATATCAGTAGATATTGTGAAATATAAATTCACTATGGAATTTATAAAAGGAAGTGGAATTTGTTTAAAAATAAATATTGGTTTATTTTTGAAGTGTGAAATTATATATCTAGTAAAGATATTTTTAGGAAATAAATAATTTGGAAAATTATTTGGAATCTGGTGATGTGTGCATATCCATTGATAGTTCAATAACCGACTATCAATATTTACCTTTGAAAGGTATTTGTTGTGATTTGCTGAATTTGAATGCACACTTATTTTAAATTATTGCGCTCGTTATTCGGATTACCCATTCCGAATAGTGATATGACGTAATGGATAGCATTGAAGATCGGTGTTGAAGACCCGGTATTTGCGAGAGCGATAGGATGACCTGTCGATTGACTCTGCACCGAGTTGCTCCGGTATTGAGTTCTCCATATGTGATGGGAAATCCGATCAGGATTGTGAATATCCGGATTGCAAGGACTTCTTTGTAAGTGCCTTCGGTTCTGTTCGAGCCCGTAACAGACTTGTATGGATTGTATGTCTGACGTTACAGATTGAGATATAAAGCAGATTTCTTTCAAATATATTTCTGTTGGTGGCGGAGAATTTATTCTTTTAGCTTAACACCCTTCTCTGAGACGTACAAGCTTAGAGGTTATGTAGTTGAAGGTTATCAGCGATATATTCCCATTTTGGTAATGTGACATGCTGAGTGTTGCTATGAAATGATCATTGTGTTGATTATTTGTGATAGGATCATTTGTTTGATCGTCTATCCTGGTGATCATTTCTATGATCATTTGTTGACCCAAAGCATGGCTTTTGTATAAAGTATGTTTTTGTGGACGTGACTTCGTCGAGCCTCATACCCCGGGAATGGTCAAAACAGGAAAGATGCAGCAAGGTTATGAGGGGTAGCGCCCTTTAGGATATGTGTATTTCCTTCTGGAAAGGGTGGTATCATGGTATGGAGCCCAGATACTTACTCATGTTGAAAACACTTTATGATTGTGTGAATTGATTACGAGCGCTCGGTGAAAGGTCCCAAAGGATCGAGGGATGGCATATTCGGTCAGTTGTTACTCAGTTAGGGGTAACCCGGCCTTGTGTTGGTAGAGGTCCGGTTTGGTTCTCGGGGATGTCCATCCATAGGCATTCTCATGTGGCAATGGGAAGTTCCTTGGCCTGATCATTCGTTGGAAATCCAAAGAAACAATACGAGACTTGTACGGTTTTAGTTGTAGAACCTGCCATCTAATATGGTAGCTATAGTAGGCATAATATAATGGTACCTATGCTGGCTAAGATTTATATTCTACTTTCGAAATGTTTTCCTACACTATGCACTAATAATAATATGAAATGTTCTTTTTAAATGCGTATCAAGCATCTTTGACTATCATAAGGAGAAATCTCCTCCAAGTCTGCGTTTGCATTGTGTGTGTGGCGGGAGGTCTTATGGTAGTCTCAATTTTAAAAGCATTGCGAATTGACTTTAAAAATATTCCTCTATTTTGATTTTAAAGATAAATAAACTGTTTTGAGTTCTCACACCAGTCACATGACTGACTCGGAGTTTATTGTTTTCCTTCCTAAACTCTTGGTGCCCACCAATTTCCACACGGGCAGTCAGGAGTTAAGGTTTATCAGGATATTCTGGATATTCTGGAGTTGCTGGAGGCAAGATGGATGGCATGGCGTATTACTAGTATATAGTATTTCTTTTTCCGCTGCACTGTTTGTTGTTGTATGTTGTTGTACACTCTGATGATGATGTAATGAAATGTAATGTAATAACTGATATAGTTCTTTGTTTAAAGATTATTCATTTATTATTATATGTTGTTCCGCTGCGAATTGTGAGATTCTGTTATTGTTCTGCTGTTTTCTATTCCTTTCTATTTTCTATTTTCTTTCCTCTCTACTTTCTATCTTTTCCTCTCTTCTTCTCCTCTTTCTTCTTCTTAAACATCTCTTCTTCTACCTCTTTCTTTTTCTTAAACCCTCAGTGTTCGGTTTTCCGGCATCCGACTGATTGGCATTTGATACAGTGGACGTATTGATGTCGATATTCGGGAGTCGAAGAATCGGGTCCTGACAATGTGGTATCAGAGCATATGGTTAAGCGACAACCATGGTTCTGTTGGGAATTACTCATTAGAGATAGAGTCAGTAGTGCTCTAGAATGAGTTTGAGTGTAATAATAGCTATGAGAGCGTATTTGTTAATGAATATATAAAATTGTTTTATATTGTGATGATTGGTTTATTGAGTGGCATATGAACCTTCGTCAGCACGGTCTGGACAACTATGCCGAAGGGGTTTCTAAACACTTGAATAGAACAATTCGACATAATATTGTTTTAAGTTGGGTAAATGAAATAATTTTACCTTGATTATATTTTATATATAAAGGAATAATTTTTCAGAATTATCAAAGTGTATATAAGTTGATTGTTTAGTTGTTTGAATAATCTAAGTAAAAGAATAATTGTATAAGCAAAAGAATTATAAGATTGAATTATAATTAAAGTGATTTACAATTGTGAAATAAACTTATATATATAAGAGTGAAAATATATGAATATATTTATGAATATGAGTTGTAAATAAAAATGAATTTAAAGTTAAATGAAAATTTACTTTAGAATTGAGAATCTGAATAAATTCATGAGTGGGAATTTAAGTTATGTAAAACCAAGTAATGTTTGTAAAATGGAGTATAACTTGAGAAATGTTGAATGAAGTTGATATTGGTATCAAAGTAAAATAACAAAGTTAAGTAAAACAAAGTAATGTTTGTAAAATGAAATTCAACTTTTGTAATTGAATTGAATTAATGGATTAAATGTTAATCAATTGAATGTAAATAAAATTGATAGGAAGTAATGAATGTAAGTGTTAATTCATTAAAATTTAATGTTATTGAAAGTTGAATAGTTGAATAAAAATCAACTTAATTAAACCAATTGATAAGCAAAGGAATTTGGTTGCAATTGATATACATTGGTTGTTATATGATTGTTAGTTGATTGTATACAATTCATTAAGTATTAATGGAATTGAGTTAATGAAATTGAAAGTTAAAGTAATTTGAAATTCAATTGGAAGTTAAGTGAATCTTAAATAGAATTGAATTTGATTTGGAAGTGAACCAACTTGAATATGAATTAGTAAATATAAACTAATTGAAAATGAATGTTAGTAAAAACATCCACTGTTAATGAATCAAATGTGATTAAATTGAAAACCAGTTCATTGAATATTAATGAGAATATGAATGAATATTTATTAGTTATGAATGTTAGTTGGATGATAGTTGGTTGATGTTTGCATTTGTTGCCTTTACTACATTTGCTATGTTAACATATATAGTTATTATGTTACTATATGTTGTATATTGATACTATTGTCTATATACATGATTCTCATGTTGTTTGTTGAGTGTTTAGTAGGTGCGGATCGCGTTTGCTTCGCATTTGGAGCTCGCTTTCGCGCTATATTAGCCGTATATGCTCGCTAATAAAATATAAGGTACATATCTCGGATTAAATATCGTACTTTTATACTTTTTTCCCTGCGGGATGCCTCATTACTTGATGAGATGTATATTTGTGATATATATACTGTCATTTTTTTTTTCGGATCGAGCCGCGCAAAGGAGACTATGGCGAATTTTTCCGAAAATTTAAGGCGTTAGAAAAAATTTGAGAAAATTGGAAAATTTTTGAAAATTTTAACTTTGATTTGGAATTGAAAGTTAAATAATAGTAGTTGTTTTAGAAAAGATAACTAAGTATGATTTGAAAACTTAGTAAAGTTGTTATAAGAAATTTAATTATGAATTTTGGGAAAATTAATAAATTCTGTAACTTTTCTTACTTGTTAATTTCGAGGACGAAATTCTTTTAAGGGGGAAAGATTGTAACGACCCAGAATTTTTATTAATTAAAATTTGAATATTTAATTAATTTTAAATATTAATAAGTAAATTTATAAGTCGAATAAATTTTATTTCGAATAATTGGATTTAATTGAATAATTAAATCGATAATTTAATATGTTAAATTATGGAAATAATTGAAAATTTAGTTAAATATGATTGAAAATGATTTGTAAAATTTTATTATATCATATTGGAGTTAGAATGATGTTATAGAACTTTTAAAATCGAAGTTAAAGTTAATTTGTGAAAATTGAATATTTTAATATTTAATCGACTAGTGAAAATTGTCAATTTTTGAACAGTCTCAGAATTAGACGAGACCAGTTCCATTGGATCCGTAATAGTTAGTTATTACCGGACTTCAATTTTCGTGTCAATCGGAGTTATCGTTTGATCGTGGCAGCTCGAAACGCATCGAATTATTTTTAATATTAATTTGGCGAGTTAAAATAGCCATTTTTCAAAAAGTCTCGGATTTCGACGAAACTAGTTTCATCGGATCCGCAATGTGATATTATTGTAAGGTTTCAAATTTCGTGTCAATTGGCTTTACCGTTTGTCCGGTACAAATTAAAACGCCTAGAAAATCGTTTAAATCGGTTTAATTTAAATTGAACGTTTGTAGCCATATCTCGCACAGATGTCCGAATTAGCTTCCGAAACCTGTTCCATTGTGTCCGAAACGCGGGGTAAACCCTAGAAACGCTGGTTACGGCGCGTGAATCGGACTTCGGAATTTCCGGAATGAATAGTGTCGATCGATTTTCTTATAAATAGCCCCCTCACTCATATAAAAAAAAATAAAAAAAAAACCCTAACCCCAAACGTTTGCAGCCGCCACCTCCCTGATGAATGGCCGAAAATCACCTACTTTCTCCCCTCAATCTCTCCCAATCCACTCAATGATTTCAAAAACTTCCAACATGAAAGATGTAGATCTAAGTGAGAGCTAAAGATCTATACGGTGATGATGGGGTATGGTGCGACGTAGAGGGAGCTAGGGGGTGCGTTCGTGGCCGTGTGTTCTCGGTTCGCGTGCGTGTAGGGGTGGCCAAGCTTCATGCTCTTTGGGCCGTGTGTGGCTCTTGCGAAGGGGGTCGAGATGGTGGTAGTTGATCGAGTTCTAGTCGCTTGTGGGTGGAGCAAAATTAAACCCTAGTTTGCAAGGTATGGGTTTGTGCGTGTATTTCCTGAAGAAAGTAACGTGAATGGAAGGGGAAGGAGAAAGAAAAGGTGCGGTCACGATTTGCAGGTTGTAGGATCATGCGGCTATGATCTAGTGTAGGTTAAAATTAAAAATAAAGTTGTAAATTTAGTTAATATAAATTTGTGTAAACTTCTAAAAATCATAACTTTTTCATACGAGGTCGAAAATGCGCGAAACTAGTTGCGTTGGAATCGTATGGACGAGCACTACGCGATGGAGTTGGATTGGAGTCGTTTGGAGTTAGTGAAAATTTCGGGTAAAATTAAACGTCCGTTTAATTTTATTCGAAATAAATCGCTAAAACGAAATTGAAATCAAGGTGAGAACTTCTCACTCAATCGAATAGTTTCGATTTTTATTTTAAATAGTTATATTTAAAATATTTGAATGCATGTTTGAATGATGATTGTTATCTATTGATTGTTAAATTAGACATTATGCGCCGTTAGTAAGCGGATGTTATTTATTAAAAACATATACCGCGAATATTTCATAAACAGTGAAATTGGTATTATATATAATAGCAATATATATATATTGGCATATGTATATATTGGAGTTATTGATTTCCCGCATTTGCATAGCGGATGAGACCCTATTGCGCCGTTTATTAAGCGGATAATATTTTAAATCCCATATACCGCGATAATTCCGTACTGGAGCGGAATTGGTATTGTGCTAATGTTTGTGGATGCAGGAAAACAGGTTGGAGGGATCCAACTGGATTCCTCAACAGTTTTTATTTGATTTCAAATATTTTGATATTTGATGGATTATCATATCGATATATGATATCGTTGTTGTCGTGATTGACTATTTGGTGTGTAGCATCATTGGACCAAATTTTGGAATTTTAAAAAGGATTTCAAAGTGATTTTTGAAAGTATACGTTTATAAAATATTTTTGGAATGGATCCATTTTAAATAAATAAACGTTATAATTTTAATGTTATAAAAATTATGATTTTTGAGAAATATAGTTAAAGGTTGATTTTTGAGAAATATGGGTTAAGGATTTTATAAAAAAGTTAAATTGGGATTTCTGAATTTATTATAAAAGTTGAAATATAGGATTTATAAAATTGATTATTTTATAAATCAAAATGGTGAAATTATAAAGGGAGTTAAGACATTTTTAAAAGAATTATATAAATTGATTTATATAAAAGAATTTTAAGATGGATATTTTTAAATTAAAATATTGGAATTTTAAAACAAGTTTTTATAAGTGTTAGAATTAATTGTGAATAAATTTCGTAAATGAATGAAATTTATAGAATTATAAACGGTGAAGTTATAAATGGAATTTTATAAGCAGTAGGTTTATAAAATTTGTAAAGTTATTTGAAGAATGGATTTTTGATAAATAAATGAATCTTATAAGTTATAAGATTTATAATTTGGAAAGTCTTAAAAGGAACGATTTTGTAAAATAATCGTTTTATAAGCATTTGACTTATAATATGAATTTTTAGTATATCATTGAGATATAAATTGAACAGGTTAATAAAGGAATTTATAAAAGGAAGTTGTTATAAAACAAATAGTAATGGAATTTATAAACATTGTTTTATAAATTCGCAAACGACTTATTTTGATAAGTAAATTGTTGAAACCTATTAATGGAGTTATATTCACGTTTTGACTGTGAATAATCCTTTGAAATAAAATGAATAAAAGGATGAAATTTGTTAACAAAGTATATTCACGTTTTTGAATAGTGAATAATATGTTAAAGAAATTGTTTTGAATGTGATGTTTTAAATAGAATTAAAACGATCTAACGATGTTTTAAAATGTGTTGAGATTCGAAACCATAGATTTCAACATTTATTGTTGAAATAGACGTTTTCGAGAAATAGAAGGAAATGGTGGACTATAACACTGTTGTTATAGTAAATGATTTCCGAAAGGAAATGTTTTGTATAGTATTGGGATTTATATATCTATTTTAATTTAGAATCCCTATACTAGTGATTTTGGGTTGTCGTAACGATGTTTTACGCAACATTCGTTTTGGCCCAAATAAATATGGTTAAGAGAATGATTTCCTTAAAGAATGAAATATATACTTAATCTCGATTTAAGTATATTTGAATATTTTCCAAGTGTTGAAAATAAATGGATTGAGAATTACTTAATAAGTAAGTATGGAAATGTTTTCCAATATAAAGTGAATATTTTGAGAATTTATCTTTTTGAAGATAAATTGAAATGAATAATTGAAATCGGATATCAGTAGATATTGTGAAATATTAATTCACTATGGAATTTATAAAAGGAAGTGGAATTTGTTTAAAAATAAATATTGGTTTATTTTTGAAGTGTGAAATTATATATCTAGTAAAGATATTTTTAGGAAATAAATAATTTGGAAAATTATTTGGAATCCGGTGATGTGTGCATATCCATTGATAGTTCAATAACCGACTATCAATATTTACCTTTGAAAGGTATTTGTTGTGATTTGCTGAATTTGAATGCACACTTATTTTAAATTATTGCGCTCGTTATTCGGATTACCCATTCCGAATAGTGATATGACGTAATGGATAGCATTGAAGATCGGTGTTGAAGACCCGGTATTTGCGAGAGCGATAGGATGACCTGTCGATTGACTCTGCACCGAGTTGCTCCGGTATTGAGTTCTCCATATGTGATGGGAAATCCGATCAGGATTGTGAATATCCGGATTGCAAGGACTTCTTTGTAAGTGCCTTCGGTTCTGTTCAAGCCCGGAACAGACTTGTATGGATTGTTGTCTGACGTTACAGATTGAGATATAAAGCAGATTTCTTTCAAATATATTTCTGTTGGTGGCGGAGAATTTATTCTTTTAGCTTAACACCCTTCTCTGAGACGTACGAGCTTAGAGGTTATGTAGTTGAAGGTTATCAGCGATATATTCCCATTTTGGTAATGTGACATGCTGAGTGTTGCTGTGAAATGATCATTGTGTTGATTATTTGTGATAGGATCATTTGTTTGATCGTCTATCCTGGTGATCATTTCTATGATCATTTGTTGACCCAAAACATGGCTTTTGTATAAAGTATGTTTTTGTGGACGTGACTTCGTCGAGCCTCACACCCCGGGAATGGTCAAAACAGGAAAGATGCAGCAAGGTTATGAGGGGTAGCGCCCTTTAGGATATGTGCATTTCCTTCTGGAAAAGGGTGGTATCATGGTATGGAGCCCAGATACTTACTCATGTTGAAAACACTTTATGATTGTGTGAATTGATTACGAGCGCTCGGTGAAAGGTCCCAAAGGACCGGGGGATGGCATATTCGGTCAGTTGTTACTCAGTTAGGAGTAACCCGGCCTTGTGTTGGTAGAGATCCGGTTTGGTTCTCGGGGATGTCCATCCAGAGGCATTCTCATGTGGCAATGGGGAGTTCCTTGGCCTGATCATTCGTTGGAAATCCAAAGAAACAATACGAGACTTGTACAGTTTTAGTTGTAGAACCTGCCATCTAATATGGTAGCTATAGTAGGCATAATATAATGGTACCTATGCTGGCTAAGATTTATATTCTACTTTCGAAATGTTTTCCTACACTATGCACTAATAATAATATGAAATGTTCTTTTTAAATGCGTATCAAGCATCTTTGACTATCATAAGGAGAAATCTCCTCCAAGTCTGCGTTTGCATTGTGTGTGTGGCGGGAGGTCTTATGGTAGTCTCATTTTTAAAAGCATTGCGAATTGACTTTAAAAATATTCCTCTATTTTGATTTTAAAGATAAATAAACTGTTTTGAGTTCTCACACCAGTCACATGACTGACTCGGAGTTTATTGTTTTCCTTCCTAAACTCTGGGTGCCCACCAATTTCCACACGGGCAGTCAGGAGTTAAGGTTTATCAGGATATTCTGGATATTCTGGAGTTGCTGGAGGCAAGATGGATGGCATGGCGTATTACTAGTATATAGTATTTCTTTTTCCGCTGCACTGTTTGTTGTTGTATGTTGTTGTACACTCTGATGATGATGTAATGAAATGTAATGTAATAACTGATATAGTTCTTTGTTTAAAGATTATTCATTTATTATTATATGTTGTTCCGCTGCGAATTGTGAGATTCTGTTATTGTTCTGCTGTTTTCTATTCCTTTCTATTTTCTATTTTCTTTCCTCTCTACTTTCTATCTTTTCCTCTCTTCTTCTCCTCTTTCTTCTTCTTAAACATCTCTTCTTCTACCTCTTTCTTTTTCTTAAACCCTCAGTGTTCGGTTTTCCGGCATCCGACTGATTGGCATTTGATACAGTGGACGTATTGATGTCGATATTCGGGAGTCGAAGAATCGGGTCCTGACAATTTTGGATTTAAGAATTTTTATTTATGTAAATTTATAAATTTATGGTTGATTTTAATAACATTTTTTCTTTAACTTAAATAAAATGGAATAAATTTTATCAATACAAAATACAAGTATGAAATCTAATTGTAAAACACGTTAATGAAAATTTATGTTTGATAGTTGAGCTTCAAAACGTTTATATATTTATTAAATAAAATATCTACAAAACAAATTGAATTTGAAATGAAAAAAAAAACATAATAATAATAATAATAATAAACAATTAAATAATACGAATATTGTATAAAGCAAAGAAATAAACTTAAGCATACAAAAGTAATAATAATTAAAAAAAAAAAAAAATTTGGTTAAGAGGTGTGGGCTTTAAATTTAATCTCGGCCCATTTGCTTTTGAATGTCGTTTCCTTTTTACCTCCATTCGACCCGTTTCCCTTTTCCATTCGTTCGAAACCCTAATCAGATAAATCAAACACACGAAAGAAAAAAAGATTAATAATGGCGGCTCTCAATTTCTTCTTCCTTCGACCGCGTGCTCCTCGGTGGGTCGAGTTCGTCTCCTTGTTTCGATTATAAAGGTGAGTTTTTTTCTCACGATTAATCGTTATTCAAGTTTTTAAATTGGTTTGAATTGGGTGCTTGGTTGCATGCTATGTTTGGGGTGTTCTTTGTTATCATCTTCTCGGTTATTTGAATTTAAACTAATAAGAACAGATAAACCACTGCATGTTGTTTGTTGGGTGTTATTTGCTATCATTTGCTCTGATAAATTGATGTACAACTGATAAGAACAAGATGTTAGTTGAAATTTGCTTTTTAAACGGATGAGAGCAGATGCTATAATTTTTTTTTAAACTGATAAGAACAGATGCAATCAAATCTTGCTTTTTAAACTGATGAGAGCAGATGCTATAAATTTTGTTTTTAAACTGATAAGAACAAATGCAATCAAATCTTGCTTTTAAAACTGATGAGGACAAATGCTATCAAAAAAAATTTGCTTGTTTTTGTTATGGCTGCATGTGATGGATCTTCGAATCTGGTTAAGGAAATGTAGTAAGGAAAATGAATACTTGTGAGCAAACACCCATTTTTAATTTAAATCTCTTTGCATGTGAGCAAACATCTAAATTTAAATATTAAGTAAGATAATATGGTTGCTTAAGTGGTTGCTGTAATAATGATGCTTGTTGTGATACTACTGCATATTGAATATATATGAATATGTTAATGTGTGTGCATGTTATTTTTTTTTTCTGTTTTGAAACTACAGGGTGTAAAATAAACTCAAAAACTAGTTAGTTCCTCTTCTGGTTCATTTTATGTTGAGAAGTTTTAACAAAATTTGTCTTAAACCTGCAATATTTAAATAGTAAAAAAAAAAAAAAAAAATAATATGAGAAGCAAGAATCTATAAGGATTCCTGCATGTATAGGCAGTAGTTTGAAACTGGGGTTATGAATGCATTTGAATCTGCATAACTTGATTCTCTGTTCATACCTGGTTACAGATTTTTAAAATAAATAAAAGAAGATTCAAACTTTCCATATAAAAACTTTGCAGCCTTGAGTTTTCAAACAAATTTGTTGAGTTTAATCTCCATCTTGATTATGAAACATGTTTAAGTTTTTAAAACCTGCACTAGTGAGCCAGAAATAAAATTAAAAGCAAGTTTTGAAGATTTTTTTCTTTCTTCTACTAGGAAATGAGTATCAGGCTCAACAAGTAAACCATATCAAAATTTTAAATATATCTGTAATATGTGTTTCAGTAATAAATCAAAGTAAAGTTGTGAAGTTTCTTCCAAAAAAAATTTGTTTACAGGTCAACTTATATCAAAGAAAATCTAAATCTCCTCCTCTTTGATTCTAACAGGGATTGCACACAAGTTGAAATATTGTTTCAAACTTGTATTACATTTCAGTAATTAAAGCTGTGAGTAAACCTATGCTTAATTCAGTTCTTTGTGTTTGAATGCTTGCATAAATGTGAATAGCTTTTACATGTGAATGAATGGTTATGCTTCTGTTTATATTTGCTTGGAAATGTTGTTTCCAGTTCTTCTGTTTCCTGTAACACCATGGTTTACAGTGTAAACCATGCCAAAACTAGATTGACACGGGGACTTTGTATTTGCTTGTAGATTTTGAGTTGAGATTTTCTGGTTTTAGCTACAGATCATTTTGTTTGAAAATTTGAATTTGCTTGCTACATGATTTTGAACTTCATTCCTTGGCATGCACAGATTCGAACTACAACTAGAATTTGTTTTTTTGTTCTGTAAGCAAGCTTGATCTTCATCTTGAAATTCTCAGTTTTGAATCCATCATAATTTCCTTTTGTTTTAAATCCTCAGATCTTCAAGTTTACATTGTTCCCCAGATCTGAAGTGCTTCATATTAAAAACTTCCTGCATGCATTATGTTTTACATATTTACATCTTTGTGCATTTACATTTTATTTTCTGTTTATACGCATTCAAGTGTTCTCTGTTGATTTACTGTAAAGGTTCTATTTAAAAATTTCAATATATACAAATCTAATTCATATTAGCTTTAAATGTTTAAATGAAAACTGATACCACTCTCCACTTATTCCTTATGAAAGGGTTTGTGCCTTTGTTCATGACTTAAGCTTTAAAACCTGTAGTGTTTTGTTCTAAACAATTTTCGAATTAAGGTTCATTAAAGATATGAGTAAAAGTTTTAGATCAAAGTTTAATCTAGAATTAAATTTAAGTTGTATCCATTTTTGAAATGAGAATTTTTTTTTTATTTAAATTTTATTCATTTTTAACCTTAAAAGGAAATTTTGAAGTACTTGGAAGTGAATTGTTTCAATACTTATTGATCTCTGCTTGTGGTGTTCTTTGTTGTTTGCTGTGTATTATGCTTGCATGCCATATGTGAATGATTCCAGTTCAAAAGCCTGAGAAACCCAGTTTTTAAACCTCTGTAAAATGTCCTACATCCTGAAAATAACAAAATTTACAAGCTTAAAACATTTCTTTGATGAATCTGATGCATTGCTATAATCCTTGAATCCATTGTGTGATGCTCGAATGTTGTTTAGGTATGGGATTGAAAGTATACATGTGAATATGAGTTTATGCATATACATGTTACTGTATATATTAAGTTACCTCTCTGTTGTAAATTGCTACATCCAGATTCTTTTTTGCTTCTTTAACCAGTGAGCAAACTCTTACACCCCTTTCTTTTACATTGTTTGGAATGTGGTTTATTTTGATTGTTTGTTTGTGAAATATAACTGCATGTCTGAGATGAAGTTGAAAGTCACTTACATAAGAGCAAACCTTACCTTCTGATTTGATTTATGACTTGATGCATTCTTGAACCAAGTTGTGAAATCTGCTTATGTATATGCATATATATGCCACCTCTGTTGTGTTAAAACTGTGAGCAAATTTCTAATTTAAAACCTTTAATCTATTTTAAAAATGCATGTGGTTGATTTTCAAAAGTAAGATTATCAAACATCTTTAATTATTCAATCCAGTTAAAACTTGAATGCATATATTGAAATCACGATTTTTTTTTTAAAAACTAAAATCACGATTATACAGATGTTAGTTGATTTTTAAAAATATGGTCCAGATGTTTATATTTAGGCAATACAAATTGGAACAATCAAATTCAGTAAAGATGAACCAACTTGTGAAAATTTGGTCAAGCAATTCCAGTTGCCTATATCCTTGTTTCGTACGTCCCTGCCTGTGCAATTCCCTGACGCTTGAAATTTTTATCACACAACCATTACCAAGTGCCTTGTTCTTTTTCTTTTGTACACTCTAATACCCTGTTGCATTTGGTTTATTTTGTTGCACTCATTTGTAGTCTGCACCACCATATGCTTTTGTAGCCTGATCTTTGTTGAACATGTGTTTTGCTATACTGTTCACTTGAGTTTGAAATTGTTGTCTCATTTGAAACAGTGCAGTCCCTTTGTTTTTGAGATATATGCATGTTGACTAGTTCACTTGCTCATATATGTTGATTCACTGATGCATTTCTTATGGTCTATTTCTTTGTTGTTATGAGCTTAATGAGTTGTGCTCATTTTGGTCTGCACTCTGTAAACTTTGAATTGTATTTGTGAATCTTTCGTTGCTTCATGTCTTTGGCATTTCTGAGCCTCTGCCTTTGATAGCCTGTTTCAACATTTGATGTTTGTATTGCTTTGTCTGATCCCTTCTTGAATCTTTTATCTGTGCATTGGCCTTGAGTTGAACCTAGTTTTGAAACTTGGGTTTGACCTTGTTTTGATCTGATAGCTGTGCTTTTGTTTGGTGCACACGAGTTGGCGAGGCAGTGCACATGTGTATAAATATACGTGTGTACTGCAGCCACACAGGATTGACAAATTTTAAAAATTGAAGTTGTTAACCTGAAAATCCATAATAGATTTAAATTGATTCATGTGATTCATCATCTTTGTTGCATATTTTACACACTGTATTTTGGGCTGTTACCATTTTATTTCAATTCATTGCAAATTTATTTACTTGAATTAAGATTAATCCTGACTCGAGTGTTTTTGTGTTTTGCAATAAACGCTCGGGTCAGACCGAGTATTTTTACAGCTTGGAGATTTTCTCGCAGCGAAGTTAGAGAGAGAGGGGAAAGCACTTCACTAAAGCTTTTCAGGAAATTTTTCTTGTACTTTAAAAAAATATATGTTTGTTCCGCTGTATAAAAATGTAATTCATTGTATAACTCTGATAATTGTATATAAAAGAAAAAATAAAAGGTTCATTTATAAAATATATTATTGTTTCTATGATTCTGTGACTGATTCTGCTTAAATGTTATAAACTAAATAACAATCCGTCATTTTGAATGTTTCTAGTTGGTTTAATTACCAACTAGAGGCGGTCAAAGCGGCGGGTCGTTACAAAGTGGTATCAGAGCTTTGGTTTACACAAATCTTAGTTTATGGCGTTTAATATGAATAGTTACTAGAATCACTGTAAAGAAAAAGTTTTCCAAAACTAAAGAATGTATAAAATCGTTTTCTTTGGAAAATAAAAAGTATTTTGAAAATTCCCCTCTCTAAATGTGAGTTTGCGATAGTTCTCTTCGGTGAGGTCTCATTAAATTTGAGTTTCGATCGTTTGGAAACTCATTATCGAATTTTTGAGAGTTATGGAAAAATGAAATATGAGTTAAGTGAATTAATGAATTGGTTTATATTGGTTTAAATCGAATATTGTGAATATCTCCAAAGTAGTAATTGGGAAATAAAAGGACATGTTGATTTGGTTATAAACAAGAGAATTACTGAACTATAACTTGGAAATTTGATTCTGAATTCTTTTGAAGATTGATTTCAAATGTTCTGAAGAACGATTTAGTAAATAAATGGATTATAAGTATTTAACTTATAATATGGACTTTTGGTATATAACTGAGTTATATAGATTGAATCAAATTAATGAAGGAGATTATAAATCGAAGTTTTATAAATAGAAATGGAATTGGTAAAGATTGTTTATAAATTTGAAACCAATTGAATTTGATAAATGAAACATAAAAGTTGTTAAAGGAGATATATTCGTAATTTTGGACAGTGAATATATTATTAAATAAATCGGTTATGTCTTGGGAAAATGATTGAATGATCCGACCTTTGCTAATGAGGATTACAAATTTTGATAGGAAATTTAATTGTCGACTTAATTGTATGAATAAAACAAGTTTTGATGTAAAAGCTTATATTCCAAGTTTAGACTAATGTCTAAGATAGTTAATATGGAGATATAAATCTAATGAAACCAAGTCGATAAATGGTTTACTAAAGAACTAGTTGACTATTTTGGAAATAGAAAGCAAATACAAAATTCAAATGGAATTTAGATTTCAAATTTGATGTTTGTCAACATGAAAATCCATAATAGATTTAATAGATTCAGTGATGAATTTGAATTTGAATGTGCAGAAAGTGAAGTTAATCCACTTCAAAGTTGTTTTAAAATGTGTTAAGAATCGAAAGCATAGATTTCAACATTCATTGTTGAAATAGACGTTTTCGAGAGAAATCAAAGGAAATGGTAGACTATAACACTGTTGTTATAGTAAATGGTTTCCAAAAGGAAATGTTTTTATATAGTATTGGGATTTATATATCTATCTTAAATTCGAATCCCTATACTAGTGATTTTGGGTCGTCGTAACGGTGTTTTACGCAACACTCGTTTTGACTCAAGTTAATGTGTTTAAAGAATGTTTTCCTTTAAGAATGAAATATATACTTGATTATGATTTAAGTATATTGAATGTTTTCAAAGTGTTGAAAATAAATGGATTTGTGAATTACTTATTATTAAATAAGTATGGAAATATTTTCCAATATGAAATGAAAGGTTTGAAATTTTATCTTTTAAAGATAAAGTGAAAAGTGAATGTTTTGAGATTTTATCTTTTAAAGATAAATTGAAAATGAATATGTGAAATCGATTTGAAAATCGTATATTCATAGATATTTTGGAAATGTAAATTCATTATGGAATTTATAAAAGAAAGGGAAATTTGTTAAAAATAAACATTGATTTATTTTTGAAATGTGGAAATAAATTTACGAATTTGGAACGTAAGTTTAAAATAAATCGGTAAGGATTTATTTGATTGATTTAAGTGAACCATTTTAAGTTTAAAATGGATAAATATTTGGAAATTTTTCCGTTTAAAGGAAATTGATTTGAAATTTGTTTTCAAAGATTGAAAGGTGAAAAATGATTTGAAGTTTGTTTTCAAATGGTTAAGTGTGGAAAACTATATATATATATCTTGTGTAGATATTTTTGGGAAATTTGAACAATTAGTTCAACTTGAAATTTTTCAAAAGATTGAATTTTGAGTTAAATTGAGTTTAACTTTGACACCCAAAAAAAAAACAATATAAGTTGAACTTTGAATTTTGAATGGTTGATTTGGATTGTATGTCTAACATTGTGAATTGACGACATAGCAATTGATCTCTATTAAATATATATCTGTTGGTGGCGGAATTTATTCTCTTAGCTTAACACCCTTCTCTGAGACGTACGAGCTCAGAGGTTATATATCGATAGACATCAATTATGTGTTGAGAATTGACGATGTAACATGAAATCCAAATCGAGTGTGAAGTCGATAATAAATTGGATTATAAATGTGAATTAGGTTTGGGATAACCTTAAATTTCCAAATCGACTTAGAGGAAAATTTTAAATGGATAATGAAATGGAAAATTTGTGAATCCTCTATTTGTTATGGGTATGAAATGTTGTGGTTTTCATAACGTATATATGAGAATACAATAAATTCGAAAACCATTAGTTTGGAAAGAAATTGTTGTGGAAAACTTATGTAAGTACATGAGTATGATATGTACGAAATGTGAAATGAAATATTATATATGTATTTATGATATTATGTTTTCCAAATTGAGGATATGGAAAAGTACCTTCCATTTAAATTTGTGAAGGTTGTTGGAACTCGAGACGAGTGTCCATTTGAAGATCGTAGCTACGTTGAATTCCATAAGTTGGATTGACCATTTGATTTCCATTAGTTGGATTGGCCATTTGTTTTCCATAAGTTGGATTGGCCATTTGTTTTCCATTAGTTGGAGTGACTAGCGTAATTTGAGGGGCGAGATGCCTACAGTTACAAGCGATTCCACTGGGATAGTGGCGCAACCGCCGAGTAAACTGCAATCTAGAAGCCAAAGCGAAATTCGAGGGGCGAGATGCCTACGGTCACAAGCGATTCTACTGGGATAGTAGCGTAACCGCCGTGTGGACCGCGATCTATGGCAACAACCATGGCGAAATTCAAGAGATGAGAAATCTATAGTTTACAAGCGATTCTACTGGGATAGTAGCGAAACCGCCGGGTAAACTGTGATCCATGGGGGAATCTGCTTTCCATATCCATTTTTTTAAAAGAATTTTTAAAAGTATTTTCACTGGGAATTGAAGCAAGTATATTTAGTACTTGGAGATTTTTAGACTTGCGCTTGGCCAGCATATGCCTAATGTCTTTAAGAACGACAATAGACTTGTTAAATTTCGAGTTAGCAAGTATTTTCAAACTTTAAATAGAAAATCAATAATCTGAAATTAAAGTAACATAAATTCCAACCCAATGAACTAAGGAAGAGGATTTTTGAAATGTTTTGAAAGTCCACAGCTTTGGAAAAGTTATACTATGTAAATTTCTTAAATGAAGAATTTCAAATTTAAAATTTGGGTTTTGTAAGTTGAAAACTTTAGTAAAAGACTTTTGCGTCTTGATTGTAGAAAATGTTGAGCAAATGAGTTAATTAACAAAGCTAATGAGACAAAACAAATAGAATGAATCCTATACTTATTTATTTATTTTTAATAAGTTTCAAACTTGATAAAAATTGTGTAAAATATAAATATCAGTGAAATTTTAACAATCATTTTTCCTTACTTGTAACTTCGGGACGAAATTCTTTTAAGGAGGGGAGATTGTGACGACCCTAATATTTAACAATTTAAATTGAAAATATTTAATTAATTTTAAATATTTGAATGAGATTTAAATTAAATTCCCAATATAACTGTGAATTTGGCGATTAAATATTAAACTTTAATCTATAAAATGTTGAATAAAAATTTAAATTTGACATTGGCGTTGAAATTGAATATTGAATTTGTATTTTAAATTCAAACTAACGACTTAGAAAAATATTTTGGATTTAAGAATTTTTATTTATGTAAATTTATAAATTGATGGTTGATTTTAATAACATTTTTTCTTTAACTTAAATAAAATGGAATAAATTTTATCAATACAAAATACAAGTATGAAATCTAATTGTAAAACACGTTAATGAAAATTTATGTTTGATAGTTGAGCTTCAAAACGTTTATATATTTAATAAAGAAAATATCTACAAAACAAATTGAATTTGAAATGAAAATAATAATAATAATAATAATAATAATAAACAATTAAATACTATGAATATTGTATAAAGCAAAGAAATAAACTTAAGCATACAAAAGTAATAATAATAAAAAAAGAAAAAGAAATTTTGGTTAAGAGGTCGTGGGATTTAAATTTAATCTCGGCCCATTTGCTTTTGAATGCCGTTTCCTTTTTACCTCCATTCGACCCGTTTCCCTTTTCCATTCGTTCGAAACCCTAATCAGATAAATCAAACACACGAAAGAAAAAAAGATTAATAATGGCGGCTCTCAATTTCTTCTTCCTTCGACCGCGTGCTCCTCGGTGGGTCGAGTTCGTCTCCTTGTTTTGATTATAAAGGTGAGTTTTTTTCTCACGATTAATCGTTATTCAAGTTTTTAAATTGGTTTGAATTGGGTGCTTGGTTGCATGCTATGATTTGGGGTGTTGTTTGTTATCATCTGCTCGGTTATTTGAATTTAAACTAATAAGAACAGATAAACCACTGCATGTTGTTTGTTGGGTGTTATTTACTATCATTTGCTCTGATAAATTGATGTAAAACTGATAAGAACAAGATGTTAGTTGAAATTTGCTTTTTAAACTGATGAGAGCAGATGCTATAAATTTTGTTTTTAAACTGATAAGAACAGATGCAATCAAATCTTGCTTTTTAAACTGATGAGAGCAGATGCTATAAATTTTGTTTTTAAACTGATAAGAACATATGCAATCAAATCTTGCTTTTAAAACTGATGAGGACAGATGCTATCAAAAATTTTTTGCTTGTTTTTGTTATGGCTGCATGTGATGGATCTTTGAATCTGGTTAAGGAAATGTAGTAAGGAAAATGAATACTTGTGAGCAAACACCCATTTTTAATTTAAATCTCTTTGCATGTGGCAAACATCTAAATTTAAATATTAAGTAAGATAATATGGTTGCTTAAGTGGTTGCTGTAATAATGATGCTTGTTGTGATATTACTGCATATTGAATATATATGAATATGTTAATGTGTGTGCATGTTAGTTTTTTTTTTCTATTTTGAAACTACAGGGTGTAAAATAAACTCAAAAACTAGTTAGTTCCTCTTCTGGTTCATTTTATCTTGAGAAGTTTTAACAAAATTTGTCTTAAACCTGCAATATTTAAATTGTAAAAATAATAATAATAATAATAATAATAATATGAGAAGCAAGAATCTATAAGGATTCCTGCATGTATAGGCAGTAGTTTGAAACAGGGGTTATGAATGCATTTGAATCTGCATAACTTGATTCACTGTTCATACCTGGTTACAGAGTTTTAAAATAAATAAAAGAAGATTCAAACTTTCCATATAAAAACTTTGCAGCCTTGAGTTTTCAAACAAATTTGTTGAGTTTAATCTCCATCTTGATTATGAAACATGTTTAAGTTTTTAAAACTTGCACTAGTGAGCCAGAAATAAAATTAAAAGCAAGTTTTGAAGTTTTTTTTCTTTCTTCTACTAGGAAATGAGTATCAGGCTCAACAAGTAAACCATATCAAAATTTTAAATATATCTGTAATATGTGCTTCAGTAATAAATCAAAGTAAAGTTGTGAAGTTTCTTCCAAAAAAAATTTGTTTACAGGTCAACTTATATCAAAGAAAATCTAAATCTCCTCCTCTTTGATTCTAACAGGGATTGCACACAAGTTGAAATATTGTTTCAAACTTGTATTACATTTCAGTAATTAAAGCTGTGAGTAAACCTATGCTTAATTTAGTTCTTTGTGTTTGAATGCTTGCATAATGTGAATAGCTTTTGCATGTGAATGAATGGTTATGCTTGTGTTTATATTTGCTTGGAAATGTTGTTTCCAGTTCTTCTGTTTCCTGTAACACCATGGTTTACAGTGTAAACCATGCCAAAACTAGATTGACACGGGGACTTTGTATTTGCTTGTAGATTTTGAGTTGAGATTTTCTGGTTTTAGCTACAGATCATTTTGTTTGAAAATTTGAATTTGCTTGCTACATGATTTTGAACTTCATTCCTTGGCATGCACCAGATTCGAACTACAACTAGAATTTGTTTTTTTGTTCTGTAAACAAGCTTGATCTTCAGCTTGAAATTCTCAGTTTTGAATCCTTCATAATTTCCTTTTATTTTAAATCCTCAGATCTTCAAGTTTACATTGTTCCCCAGATCTGAAGTGCTTCATATTAAAAACTTCCTGCATGCTTTATGTTTTACATATTTACATCTTTGTGCATTTACATTTTATATTCTGTTTATACGCATTCAAGTGTTCTCTGTTGATTTACTGTGAAGGTTCTGTTTAAAAATTTCAATATATACAAATCTAATTCATATTAGCTTTAAACGTTTAAATGAAAACTGATACCACTCTCCACTTATTCCTTATGAAAGGGTTTGTGCCTTTGTTCATGACTTAAGCTTTAAAACCTGTAGTGTTTTGTTCTAAACAATTTTCGAATTAAGGTTCATTAAAGATATGAGTAAAAGTTTTAGATTAAAGTATAATCTAGAATTAAATTTAAGTTGTATCCAGTTTTGAAATGAGAAATTTTGTTTTTTATTTTTATTTAAATTTTATTCATTTTTAACCTTAAAAAGGAAATTTGGAAGTACTTGGAAGTGAATTGTTTCAATACTTATTGATCTCTGCTTGTGGTGTTCTTTGTTGTTTGCTGTGTATTATGCTTGCATGCCATATGTGAATGATTCCAGTTCAAAAGCCTGAGAAACCCAGTTTTTAAACCTCTGTAAAATGTCCTACATCCTGAAAATAACAAAATTTACAAGCTTAAAACATTTCTTTGATGAATCTGATGCATTGCTATAATCCTTGAATCCATTGTGTGATGCTCGAATGTTGTTTAGGTATGGGATTGAAAATATACATGTGAATATGTGTTTATGCTACATCCAGATTCTTTTTTGCTTCTTTTACCAGTGAGCAAACTCTTACACCCCTTTCTTTTACATTGTTTGGAATGTGGTTTATTTTGATTGTTTGTTTGTGAAATATAACTGCATGTCTGAGATAAGTTGAAAGTCACTTACATAAGAGCAAACCTTACCTTCTGATTAGATTTATGACTTGATGCATGCTTGAACCAAGTTGTGAAATCTGCTTGTGTATATGCATATATATGCCACCTCTGTTGTGTTAAAACTGTGAGCAAATTTCTAATTTAAAACCTTTAATCTATTTTAAAAATGCATGTGGTTGATTTTCAAAAGTAAGATTATCAAACATCTTTAATTATTCAATCCAGTTAAAACTTGAATGCATATATTGAAATCATGATTTTTTTTAAAAACTAAAATCACGATTATACAGATGTTAGTTGATTTTTAAAAATATGGTCCAGATGTTTATATTTAGGCAATACAAATTGGAACAATCAAATTCAGTAAAGATGAACCAACTTGTGAAAATTTGTTTAAGCAATTCCAGTTGCCTATATCCTTGTTTCGTACGTCCCTGCCTGTGCAATTCCCCGATGCTTGAAATTTTTATCACACAACCATTACCAAGTGCCTTGTTCTTTTTCTTTTGTACACTCTAATACCCTGTTGCATTTGGTTTATTTTGTTGCACTCATTTGTAGTCTGCACCACCATATGCTTTTGTAGCCTGATCTTTGTTGAACATGTGTTTTGCTATACTGTTCACTTGAGTTTGAAATTGTTGTCTCATTTGAAACAGTGCAGTCCCTTTGTTTTTGAGATATATGCATGTTGACTAGTTCACTTGCTCATATATGTTGATTCACTAATGCATTTCTTATGGTCTATTTCTTTGTTGTTATGAGCTTAATGAGTTGTGCTCATTTTGGTCTGCACTCTGTAAACTTTGAGTTGTATTTGTGAATCTTTCGTTGCTTCATGTCTTTGGCATTTCTGAGCCTCTGCCTTTGATAGCCTGTTTCAACATTTGCTGTTTGTATTGCTTTGTCTGATGCCTTCTTGACTCTTTTATCTGTGCATTGGCCTTGAGTTGAACCTAGTTTTGAAACTTGGGTTTGACCTTGTTTTGATCTGATAGCTGTGCTTTTGTTTGGTGCACACGAGTTGGCGAGGCAGTGCACATGTGTATAAATATACGTGTGTACTGCAGCCACACAGGATTGACAGATTTTAAAAATTGAAGTTGTTAACCTGAAAATCCATAATAGATTTAAATTGATTCATGTGATTCATCATCTCTGTTGCATATTTTACACACTGTGTTTTGGGCTGTTACCATTTTAGTTCAATTCATTGCAATTTTATTTACTTGAATTAAGATTAATCCTGAGTCGAGTGTTATTGTGTTTTGCAATAAACGCTCGGGTCAGACCGAGTATTTTTACAGCTTGGAGATTTTCTCGCAGCGAAGTTAGAGAGAGAGAGGAAAGCACTTCACTAAAGCTTTTCAGGAAATTTTTCTTGTACTTTAAAAAAATATATGTTTGTTCCGCTGTATAAAAATGTAATTCATTGTATATGTAACGACCCAGAATTTTTAATAATTTAAATTTGAATATTTAATTAATTTTAAATATTAATAAGTGAATTTTTGAAGTCGAATAATTTATTTTTCGAATATTGGATTTAATGGGATAATTAAATCGATTTATTTAATAGTGAAATTCCACAAATAATTTAATATTGGGTTAAATATGATTGAAAATGGTTTGGAAAATTTTGTTTTATCATATTTAAGTTATAGAAATATTTTGGAACTTGTAAAATTGAATTTGGAATTTATTTGTAAAAATTGAATATTTTAATATTTAATTATCGACTGAAAAATAGCCAATTTTTGAACAGTCTCGGAATTGAACGAAACAAGTTCCATTGGATCCGTAATAGTTAATTATTATCGGATTTCAAATTTCGTAGCAAACGGAGTTGTCGTTTGACCGTGGCAGCTCGAAACGCATCGATATCGTTTTAATTTTAATTCGGCGAGTTAAAATAGCCATTTTTCAAACGGTCTCGGATTTCGACGAAACCAGTTTCATCGGATCCGTAATGTGATATTATTGCAAGATTTCAAATTTCAAGTCGATCGGATTTGTCGTTTGTCCGGTACAAGCCAAAACGCCTAGAAATCGTTTAAATCGGTTTTAATTTAAATTGATCGTTTAATTCTATATCTCACACATACGATCGAATTAGCTTACGAAACCTGTCCCATTGCGTCCGGAACGTGGAAAAACTTTAGAATCGCCTGTCGGAACGCGTAGATTGGAGGTCGTTTGCATAAGTGTTAAATTGGAGATTTTATTATTAAAATAATATTGGTATATATGTCATTTTCTTTTTCTAACCCTAGTTGCCAAGCCAGCCGCCGTTAGTTATATTCAATGGCCGAAACCTAGCGATCTTCTCCTCCAAATCGCGACAAATCCACTCAACGATTTCGAAAATTTTCTGAAGCAAGATTGTAGAGCGTTCCAAGATCTCCAGATCCGTACGGTGGAGTGGCGAATAACTCAGCGGATCGTTGGCAAATCGTTCGAGAAGGAGGCGCGTTTCACCTCGTTTTGCGTGCGCCAGGGACCACCGAGTGGCACGTGGTCGGGGGCGAAAGTGGGGTTTGGCGAGGCCGTTCTAATGGCGTGTTCTGATCGATGGGGAAGTACTCAGGGTGGTCGCGACCTGGAGGAGTTGAACGGGGCATTGGGTTTCTCGTGCGCGTGAAGAGAAGGAGAGCGGGAGGAAGCTAGTGCGTGCGGCCCACATGTGTTGGGTGAATTTTCTTTTTTTTTGTGTTAATTTAATTGAAATTTGAATTCGTGTCAACTTAAAATGCAATATCTTGTTCATGCGAGGTCCGATTGGGACGAATCAAAGTGCGTTGGAATCGTATGGTCGTGCTCTTCGCAATGGAGCTAGTTTGGAGTCGATTGGAGCTCGTTTGAATTTCGGGTAAAATTAAACGTTCGTTTAATTTTATTCGAAACGAACGCCGAAACCGGAAATAAAATCAAGGTGAGAACTCCTCACTCAATCGAAAGGTTTTGTTTAAAATTTTGAATAGTTAATATTGATTGTTGATGGTTGATTGATTGTGCTAGTAGATATAGTAGGATATATACTATATATAGCGATATATATATATTGGCATATGTATATATCGGATTTGATTTCCCGCCTCGTATAGCGGATGAGACCCTATTGCGCCGTTATTAAGCGGATATTTATAAAATCCCATATACCGCGATATTCCACCTTGAAGTGGAATTGGTATTGTGCTAACGTCTGTGGATGCAGGGTAACAGGTTGGAGGGATCCAACTGGATTCCTCGCATATTTATTTGTTTATGAATATTATGTTGATTGTTGATAATCACATTGATATATGATGTTATTCCCGTGATTGACCATTCGATGTCGTTGCATCATCGGATTCTAATTTTTAAATTAAAATAACGGTTTTGAATTTAAAAAGGGGTTTTAAATCGATTTTTCAAAGAATATGGTTTATTTAAAATTTTGAATTGATTAAATTTTAAAATAAATAGATGGATGAAATTTTTATGTTTTAAAAATTTATATTTTTATAAAATATAACTTAAAAGAAATTTTTAACAATAATAGGTTTTTATAAAATAGTTAAATTTGGTTTTTGGGAAGTTATTATTATTAATGGGTTATATAAAGGATTTTATAAATGGATGTTTTTAAATTAAATTTATTGAAGTTATAGAATAAATTTATAAAGTGTTAAGTTGATGTATAACATGAATTTCACTAGGATTTATAGATTAATAAATGTGAAATTTATAAAACGAATGGTTATTGGAAAATTTTAAGTTTATAAGTTATTAACTTATAGAAATGGATTTGGGCATTAAAAAGGGGAATTTTATAGAAATTGTTAATAAATGAAGATTTCATTAGTTGAAATTATTTTAAACCATAAAGAAATCTTGTAAGTGATAAGATTTTAAATTGGTAAAGTTCAAAGGAACGATTTGGTAAATAAATAATATTATAAGTATTTAACTTACAATATGGCTTTTGGGTATGAAATTGGGTTATGTAAATTGCATCGGATTAATAAAGGAATTTATAAAATTGGGGTTTATAATAGAAATGGAATTTATAAACTATGTTTATAAATTTGAAATTCATCGAATTTGATAAATTGAAATATGGGAATTTGTTAAGTGGGCTATATTCACTATTTTGAATATTGAATAGATTATTAAATAAAATGGGTTTGTTTTTGGGAAAGGAATGTTTTAAATGGAATTTAAAACGAATTAAAGGTGTTTTAAAATGTATTGAGTATTGAAAACATAGATTTCAACATTGATTGTTGAAATAGACGTTTTCGAGAAACAGAAGGGGATAATTTGTATAGTATTGGATTTATATATCTATTTTTAATTTCAAATCCATATACTAGTGTTTTTGGGTTGTCGTAACGATGTTTTACGCAACATTCGTTTTTAACCCAAATAAATGTGAATAAGGGAATGTTTTCTTAAAGAGAATGGAATAAATACTTAACTGTGATTTAAGTATATGGAATATTTTCAAATCGTTGAAAATAAATAAATTTGTGAATTACTTATTTTTAAAATAAGCATGGGAATGGTTTTCTAATATGAAATGGAACGGTTTTTGTGAATTCACCTTTAAGGTAATTGAAAGCAAATAACTTGAAATCGATTTGGGAATCGTATGCTAGTAGATGCTTGGGATTTAAATCCACTTTGGAATTTATATATATATGAAGGGAAATTTGTTTAAAAATAAATGTTGATTTATTTTTAAATATGAAAATATAATTTACGAATTTGGAACGTAAGTTAAAATAAATCGGTAAAGATTTATTTGGTGGTTTGAAATTTGTTCAAAAGGTATATATGGTTAAGGTGATTTGAAATTAGTTTTCAAATGGTTAAGGTGATTTGAAATTGGTTTGCAAATGGTTAATGTAATTTGAAAATTGGTTTTCAAATGGTAAAGGTAAATTGTAAATTGGTTTTTCAATTGATTAAGTGTGGAAATTTTATCGTGAAGTGGCTTTGGTAAAACAAATAACTGGGGCAATTATTTGGAAATGGTGTATATATGTATATATCTCTCGTAAGATATTTTTGGGGTTAAATAATTTTGGAAAATTATTTGGAATCTGATGATGTGGCGCATCTTTAGTGATAGTTAAATAACCGACTATCAATATTTACCCTTGGATGGTATTGGTTATGTTGTTTGGAATTGAATGCACACTTATTTTTAAAATAAGCGCTCGCTATTCGGTTTAGCCGGGAGAGGACCTTTGTGTCATATATCCCATTCCGAATATGCAATACGTCGTTTGGATTGCATTTGAAGACCGGTGTTGAAGACCGGGTATTTGTGAAAACGATAGGATGACCTATCGATTGTCTCCGCATCGTTAGCTACGATATGGAGATTTCCTTTGTGATGGGAAATTTTATCGGGATTGTGAATACCCGGATTGCAAGGGCTTCTTTGGAAGTGCCTTCGGTTCTGTTCGAACCCGGAACAGACTTGTATGGTTACGTGTCTGACATTACATTTTGAGAGATAGAGCAGATTTCTTTCAAATACATTTCTGTTGGTGGCGGAGAATTTATTCTCTTAGCTTAACACCCTTCTCTGAGACGTACGAGCTCAGAGGTTATGTAGTTGAAGGTTATCAGCGATATTTCCCAATCTGGTAATGTGGCATGCTGAGTGCTGCTGTGTGATGATCATTGGTTGATCGTTTGGATATGATCATTTGTTTGATCATTTATCTTTGTGATTATTGCTTTGGTCATCTGTGGACCCAAAGCATGGCTTTGTTGCACAAAGCGTAGCTTTGTGGACGAGACTTCGTCAGGACCTCACTCCCCGGAAATGGTCGAAACAGGAATATGCGGCAAGGTTATGAGGGTCGCGCCCTTTAGGGTATGTCATTTCCTTCTGGAAAAGGGTGGTATCATGGTATGGAGCCCAGATGCTTACTCATGTTGATACACTATATCTATTACTGTGTGGTGTTGTTGCGAGCGCTCGGATAAAGGTCCCAAAGGACCGGGGGATGACATATTCGTGTAGTAGTTACCTAGTTACAGAGGTAACCCGGCCTTGTGTTGGCAGAGATCTAACCGTAACGTTAGTTCTCGGGACGTCCCGCCAGAGGCGATCCCATGTGGCAGTAGGAAGTTCCTTAGCCTGACCATTTGTTGGAAATCCATTCCTCCAATACGCGCCTTGTACGGTTTTAGTTGTATTACCTGCCATTCACTTATGGTGGTCACCACTGTTTGGATGGTAGCTATAGTAGGCATAGTTCGGAATGTCTATGCTGGCTAGGATTTATATTCTACTTTCGAAATTGTTTTCTACACTATGCACTAGTAATAATATCAAAAATGATTTGATTTTCGCGTAGTAAGCATCTTTGACTATCATAAGGAGAAATCTCCTCCAATTCTGCGTTTGCATTGTGTGTGTGGCGGGAGGCCTTATGGTAGTTTCATTTTCCAAAAAGCATTGCGGATTTAAAAATTTAAATTTTCTTGTTGCTTGTTTAAAGATAAACTGTTTTGAGTTCTCACACCAGTCCCATGACTGACCTGGAGTTTATTGTTCCTTTCCTAAACTCTGGGTGCCCACTATTTTCCACACGGGCAGTCTAGAGTTAGGTTATCAGGTTATTCTGGATTCGGGAGTTGCTGTGCAGATCTGGAGGCGAGCCAGATAGCGTAGTCTATTATCTATTGTATATAGTATTTCTTTCCGCTGTTGTTGTCATACACTCTGATTGATGTAATGTAATGTGATGTAATGTATAAAATGTATAGTTCTTTTGTTTTAATGAATATTCATTTATCTATTATATGTTGTTCCGCTGCGACTGTGAGATTCTGTTATTGTTTCTCGTTCTGTTGCTTGTTTTTCTGTTTTCTCTTCTCTTTCTTTTCTTTCTTCTTCTACCTCTTTCTTCTTCTAAAACCCTAACGGTTCGATTTTTCGGCAACGAAAAATCGCGATCGTTACATTTGGTATCAGAGCATATGGTTAAGCGACAACCTGCTCTGTTGGGTGTTACTCATTAGAGATAGAGTCAGCAGTACTCTAGAATGAGTATGAGTGTAATAATAGATATGAGTGCGTATTTGTTAGTGAATATAAAATTGTTTTATATTGTGATGATTGGTTTGTTGAGTGGTATATGAACCTTCGTCGGCGCAGCCTCGAAAACTGAATCGAAGGGGTTCCTAAACACTTGAATAGAACAATTCGACACAATATTGTTTTAAATTGGGTAAATGAAATAATTTTACCTCGATTTTATTTTATATATAAAAAGAAAATAATTTTTCAAGAATTATTGAAGTGTGTATATAATTGATTGCTTGGTTGTTGTAAATGATATATATATATATAAAATAATTAAAAGTTGTTTGAATAAGCTAATAAAAGCAACTATTGTAAAAGAATAATGGTATAAACCAATGAATCATAAGATGAAATTATAATTAATGATGATTTACAATTGTAAGATAATCATGGATGTATATAAGAAGTAAAAAATTATATAAGTAAAAGGTTTATAAAAGTGATTTATGAATAGAAAGAAAACTTTTTGAAAGAATAATTAGCATTGATTTCACTATTGTCACTGGGAAATAATAAGGGTGATGACTGCAGCATCATCAGTATCATTTTCGAGTTTCTATGTGATGGATTTGCTACAAAAATGAATTTAAAAATTGAAGTTTTGTTGTAATAAATCAATTTGAAATTAAAATTCAACTTGAAGTTGTTAAGTATAAGTGAAAAAGGTTTTGAACTTATAATATAAGTTAGAAGTTGAATAAAAAAATCGATCTTTGCACCAAAGTTAAATAATCAAGTGAATTAAATGATGTAAATGGAGTTGGAATGGAATGCAAGTTAAGTAATGTTGAAAGAATTGATGTTGATATCAAAATAAAATGAATAAAGTGAGTAAATGAAATCGTTAAAAGATGTGAACTTAAATTATATAAATGAAATTCAATTTTATTTGTAAGAAGAACTAGCAATTGAATTAAAGCATAGATTGAATGTTATTCAATCGAATATAAATAAGTTGATTTGAAAGAAACTATGTAAGTGTAAATTCACTTGAAAATAATTGAATGAAAATCAACTAAGTGTCAAAACTAATTGGATGTAAGTAAAATAATAATTTGGCTCTATTGGATATTCATTGGATGTTGTTTGTTTGTTGATTGATTATATGTAAATACATTAAGTGTTAATGGAAATAATCTAGCGAAAATGAAAGCTATGTAATTGAACTCAAATTGAATGTAAAGTAAATGAATTTGAATAGAATTGAATTTGATTTGGGCTGAATATGAACCAATGTGAATTTAATTAGTGAATGTAACTAATTGAAACGAATGAATTGAATATGCAACTTCAATAATAAACTAAAAAAATGTGTAAGAAGCATGCATTGGAAATTTTGAACTTGAATTGGCAAAATAGTTTGAATGTTGGAATTGAATACTATTACTAGCAGGATATACAGGTTATAAAGGAATTGGGATTTTGATTTCAAAGTTAAAAAAATTGAATTGCTCGACAAAAAGGTACGTATTTCAGTTTTTATATGAGATTTGATGATTTCCTTCTCTAGCCACTTGGCTTTCTCTTTTCTTTTTGATTCTGAGGGGCCGTAGAGCCGTTTTGTAGTCGTGCCGATCTAGCCGCGCAAAGGAGACTCTGGCGAAATTTTTCGAAAATTTAGGGAGTTAGTAAAATTTTGAGAAATTTTGAAAGTTTGAAATTTGAATTTAAATTTAAATTTGAATTGTTGAGTAAACAATGTTGTTTGAAACCTATAATTGAAGTTGGAAAGCTAATTGAAATGATAATAAATCTTTAATAAAAAGATTGGTGTTAGAAGGTTGATAAAACTAATTGGTTTTGGGAAAATAATAAACGGTTTAGGATTATTCTCCTTAACTTGCAATTTCGAGGACGAAATTCTTTTAAGGGGGGAAGATTGTAACGACCCAGAATTTTTAATAATTTAAATTTGAATATTTAATTAATTTTAAATATTAATAAGTGAATTTTTGAAGTCGAATAATTTATTTTTCGAATATTGGATTTAATGGGATAATTAAATCGATTTATTTAATAGTGAAATTCCACAAATAATTTAATATTGGGTTAAATATGATTGAAAATGGTTTGGAAAATTTTGTTTTATCATATTTAAGTTATAGAAATATTTTGGAACTTGTAAAATTGAATTTGGAATTTATTTGTAAAAATTGAATATTTTAATATTTAATTATCGACTGAAAAATAGCCAATTTTTGAACAGTCTCGGAATTGAACGAAACAAGTTCCATTGGATCCGTAATAGTTAATTATTATCGGATTTCAAATTTCGTAGCAAACGGAGTTGTCGTTTGACCGTGGCAGCTCGAAACGCATCGATATCGTTTTAATTTTAATTCGGCGAGTTAAAATAGCCATTTTTCAAACGGTCTCGGATTTCGACGAAACCAGTTTCATCGGATCCGTAATGTGATATTATTGCAAGATTTCAAATTTCAAGTCGATCGGATTTGTCGTTTGTCCGGTACAAGCCAAAACGCCTAGAAATCGTTTAAATCGGTTTTAATTTAAATTGATCGTTTAATTCTATATCTCACACATACGATCGAATTAGCTTACGAAACCTGTCCCATTGCGTCCGGAACGTGGAAAAACTTTAGAATCGCCTGTCGGAACGCGTAGATTGGAGGTCGTTTGCATAAGTGTTAAATTGGAGATTTTATTATTAAAATAATATTGGTATATATGTCATTTTCTTTTTCTAACCCTAGTTGCCAAGCCAGCCGCCGTTAGTTATATTCAATGGCCGAAACCTAGCGATCTTCTCCTCCAAATCGCGACAAATCCACTCAACGATTTCGAAAATTTTCTGAAGCAAGATTGTAGAGCGTTCCAAGATCTCCAGATCCGTACGGTGGAGTGGCGAATAACTCAGCGGATCGTTGGCAAATCGTTCGAGAAGGAGGCGCGTTTCACCTCGTTTTGCGTGCGCCAGGGACCACCGAGTGGCACGTGGTCGGGGGCGAAAGTGGGGTTTGGCGAGGCCGTTCTAATGGCGTGTTCTGATCGATGGGGAAGTACTCAGGGTGGTCGCGACCTGGAGGAGTTGAACGGGGCATTGGGTTTCTCGTGCGCGTGAAGAGAAGGAGAGCGGGAGGAAGCTAGTGCGTGCGGCCCACATGTGTTGGGTGAATTTTCTTTTTTTTTGTGTTAATTTAATTGAAATTTGAATTCGTGTCAACTTAAAATGCAATATCTTGTTCATGCGAGGTCCGATTGGGACGAATCAAAGTGCGTTGGAATCGTATGGTCGTGCTCTTCGCAATGGAGCTAGTTTGGAGTCGATTGGAGCTCGTTTGAATTTCGGGTAAAATTAAACGTTCGTTTAATTTTATTCGAAACGAACGCCGAAACCGGAAATAAAATCAAGGTGAGAACTCCTCACTCAATCGAAAGGTTTTGTTTAAAATTTTGAATAGTTAATATTGATTGTTGATGGTTGATTGATTGTGCTAGTAGATATAGTAGGATATATACTATATATAGCGATATATATATATTGGCATATGTATATATCGGATTTGATTTCCCGCCTCGTATAGCGGATGAGACCCTATTGCGCCGTTATTAAGCGGATATTTATAAAATCCCATATACCGCGATATTCCACCTTGAAGTGGAATTGGTATTGTGCTAACGTCTGTGGATGCAGGGTAACAGGTTGGAGGGATCCAACTGGATTCCTCGCATATTTATTTGTTTATGAATATTATGTTGATTGTTGATAATCACATTGATATATGATGTTATTCCCGTGATTGACCATTCGATGTCGTTGCATCATCGGATTCTAATTTTTAAATTAAAATAACGGTTTTGAATTTAAAAAGGGGTTTTAAATCGATTTTTCAAAGAATATGGTTTATTTAAAATTTTGAATTGATTAAATTTTAAAATAAATAGATGGATGAAATTTTTATGTTTTAAAAATTTATATTTTTATAAAATATAAC
Organism: Allium cepa; assembly: GCA_030765085.1. Classification (NCBI taxonomy): domain Eukaryota; kingdom Viridiplantae; phylum Streptophyta; class Magnoliopsida; order Asparagales; family Amaryllidaceae; genus Allium; species Allium cepa. The sequence goes on along the minus strand of CM060941.1, from coordinate 949,017,609 downwards.
TTAAAAGAAATTTTTAACAATAATAGGTTTTTATAAAATAGTTAAATTTGGTTTTTGGGAAGTTATTATTATTAATGGGTTATATAAAGGATTTTATAAATGGATGTTTTTAAATTAAATTTATTGAAGTTATAGAATAAATTTATAAAGTGTTAAGTTGATGTATAACATGAATTTCACTAGGATTTATAGATTAATAAATGTGAAATTTATAAAACGAATGGTTATTGGAAAATTTTAAGTTTATAAGTTATTAACTTATAGAAATGGATTTGGGCATTAAAAAGGGGAATTTTATAGAAATTGTTAATAAATGAAGATTTCATTAGTTGAAATTATTTTAAACCATAAAGAAATCTTGTAAGTGATAAGATTTTAAATTGGTAAAGTTCAAAGGAACGATTTGGTAAATAAATAATATTATAAGTATTTAACTTACAATATGGCTTTTGGGTATGAAATTGGGTTATGTAAATTGCATCGGATTAATAAAGGAATTTATAAAATTGGGGTTTATAATAGAAATGGAATTTATAAACTATGTTTATAAATTTGAAATTCATCGAATTTGATAAATTGAAATATGGGAATTTGTTAAGTGGGCTATATTCACTATTTTGAATATTGAATAGATTATTAAATAAAATGGGTTTGTTTTTGGGAAAGGAATGTTTTAAATGGAATTTAAAACGAATTAAAGGTGTTTTAAAATGTATTGAGTATTGAAAACATAGATTTCAACATTGATTGTTGAAATAGACGTTTTCGAGAAACAGAAGGGGATAATTTGTATAGTATTGGATTTATATATCTATTTTTAATTTCAAATCCATATACTAGTGTTTTTGGGTTGTCGTAACGATGTTTTACGCAACATTCGTTTTTAACCCAAATAAATGTGAATAAGGGAATGTTTTCTTAAAGAGAATGGAATAAATACTTAACTGTGATTTAAGTATATGGAATATTTTCAAATCGTTGAAAATAAATAAATTTGTGAATTACTTATTTTTAAAATAAGCATGGGAATGGTTTTCTAATATGAAATGGAACGGTTTTTGTGAATTCACCTTTAAGGTAATTGAAAGCAAATAACTTGAAATCGATTTGGGAATCGTATGCTAGTAGATGCTTGGGATTTAAATCCACTTTGGAATTTATATATATATGAAGGGAAATTTGTTTAAAAATAAATGTTGATTTATTTTTAAATATGAAAATATAATTTACGAATTTGGAACGTAAGTTAAAATAAATCGGTAAAGATTTATTTGGTGGTTTGAAATTTGTTCAAAAGGTATATATGGTTAAGGTGATTTGAAATTAGTTTTCAAATGGTTAAGGTGATTTGAAATTGGTTTGCAAATGGTTAATGTAATTTGAAAATTGGTTTTCAAATGGTAAAGGTAAATTGTAAATTGGTTTTTCAATTGATTAAGTGTGGAAATTTTATCGTGAAGTGGCTTTGGTAAAACAAATAACTGGGGCAATTATTTGGAAATGGTGTATATATGTATATATCTCTCGTAAGATATTTTTGGGGTTAAATAATTTTGGAAAATTATTTGGAATCTGATGATGTGGCGCATCTTTAGTGATAGTTAAATAACCGACTATCAATATTTACCCTTGGATGGTATTGGTTATGTTGTTTGGAATTGAATGCACACTTATTTTTAAAATAAGCGCTCGCTATTCGGTTTAGCCGGGAGAGGACCTTTGTGTCATATATCCCATTCCGAATATGCAATACGTCGTTTGGATTGCATTTGAAGACCGGTGTTGAAGACCGGGTATTTGTGAAAACGATAGGATGACCTATCGATTGTCTCCGCATCGTTAGCTACGATATGGAGATTTCCTTTGTGATGGGAAATTTTATCGGGATTGTGAATACCCGGATTGCAAGGGCTTCTTTGGAAGTGCCTTCGGTTCTGTTCGAACCCGGAACAGACTTGTATGGTTACGTGTCTGACATTACATTTTGAGAGATAGAGCAGATTTCTTTCAAATACATTTCTGTTGGTGGCGGAGAATTTATTCTCTTAGCTTAACACCCTTCTCTGAGACGTACGAGCTCAGAGGTTATGTAGTTGAAGGTTATCAGCGATATTTCCCAATCTGGTAATGTGGCATGCTGAGTGCTGCTGTGTGATGATCATTGGTTGATCGTTTGGATATGATCATTTGTTTGATCATTTATCTTTGTGATTATTGCTTTGGTCATCTGTGGACCCAAAGCATGGCTTTGTTGCACAAAGCGTAGCTTTGTGGACGAGACTTCGTCAGGACCTCACTCCCCGGAAATGGTCGAAACAGGAATATGCGGCAAGGTTATGAGGGTCGCGCCCTTTAGGGTATGTCATTTCCTTCTGGAAAAGGGTGGTATCATGGTATGGAGCCCAGATGCTTACTCATGTTGATACACTATATCTATTACTGTGTGGTGTTGTTGCGAGCGCTCGGATAAAGGTCCCAAAGGACCGGGGGATGACATATTCGTGTAGTAGTTACCTAGTTACAGAGGTAACCCGGCCTTGTGTTGGCAGAGATCTAACCGTAACGTTAGTTCTCGGGACGTCCCGCCAGAGGCGATCCCATGTGGCAGTAGGAAGTTCCTTAGCCTGACCATTTGTTGGAAATCCATTCCTCCAATACGCGCCTTGTACGGTTTTAGTTGTATTACCTGCCATTCACTTATGGTGGTCACCACTGTTTGGATGGTAGCTATAGTAGGCATAGTTCGGAATGTCTATGCTGGCTAGGATTTATATTCTACTTTCGAAATTGTTTTCTACACTATGCACTAGTAATAATATCAAAAATGATTTGATTTTCGCGTAGTAAGCATCTTTGACTATCATAAGGAGAAATCTCCTCCAATTCTGCGTTTGCATTGTGTGTGTGGCGGGAGGCCTTATGGTAGTTTCATTTTCCAAAAAGCATTGCGGATTTAAAAATTTAAATTTTCTTGTTGCTTGTTTAAAGATAAACTGTTTTGAGTTCTCACACCAGTCCCATGACTGACCTGGAGTTTATTGTTCCTTTCCTAAACTCTGGGTGCCCACTATTTTCCACACGGGCAGTCTAGAGTTAGGTTATCAGGTTATTCTGGATTCGGGAGTTGCTGTGCAGATCTGGAGGCGAGCCAGATAGCGTAGTCTATTATCTATTGTATATAGTATTTCTTTCCGCTGTTGTTGTCATACACTCTGATTGATGTAATGTAATGTGATGTAATGTATAAAATGTATAGTTCTTTTGTTTTAATGAATATTCATTTATCTATTATATGTTGTTCCGCTGCGACTGTGAGATTCTGTTATTGTTTCTCGTTCTGTTGCTTGTTTTTCTGTTTTCTCTTCTCTTTCTTTTCTTTCTTCTTCTACCTCTTTCTTCTTCTAAAACCCTAACGGTTCGATTTTTCGGCAACGAAAAATCGCGATCGTTACAGTATAACTCTGATAATTGTATATAAAAGAAAAAATAAAAGGTTCATTTATAAAATATATTATTGTTTCTGTGATTCTGTGACTGATTCTGTTTAAATGTTATAAACTAAATAACAATCCGTCATTTTGAATGTTTATAGTTGGTTTAATTACCGACTAGAGGCGGTCAAAGCGGCGGGTCGTTACATATTACACCTATATATGGATTACTCTATTATGTTATGGTTGATTATCTTATATCAAGTTCAAGGAATTTATTAGTAAGAAGGTTTTATTGATGACAAAGGGGGAGAAGTTATATAAAATAGTAGGCTTGGAGTAAAGGGGAGTTATTTGTGTAAGGGGGAGTTATGGTATGATCAAAGTGGTTAGTATATTTTATAAGGTTGTCATTATCAAAAAAGAGAGATTGTTAGGAACCAGAGATGGTGGTTTTGATGATAACAACCTTTGTAACTTATTTTATTATAACTTATATACTACAATATTGTCTAGATATATATGAATGTTATTATGCAGGATATATATAAGGTAGGTAATGATTATTGAAGACTGTACAATATAAAGATCAAGAATGAAGAAATCAAGTTTAAAGACTCATGAGTATCAAGATCAAGATTTCAAGACAAGTGTCTAGTTTTTGTTAAAATTTCATAGTAGCAAGGAAATCTTCATTTTGAATTTCATTTGGGATGGAACCCATTTCTACCTTCTTGGAGGCTCACAACCCATAACAAGTAGCTTACGAACCAATGACAAGTGGCTTACAAACCCACGAACATTCTAGTTTTGCACAAATTCTCGAGTTCTGATGTGATGAGATATTCTGCAGGAAGAATCTTGCAAAAATACTTCAAAATGGTTTTTCAAAATGATTTTCAAAATGATTTTCAAAAATGCTTTTCAAACTATTTTAGCCTTAAAAATTATCTTCTCAAGTGATTTTCAAAAAGATGTTTTAGTCTTAAAATCTTCTTTGTTTTTGTGTTTAAAAACATAGAAAAATTAGTTTATTTTACTCTAGAATCATTTCATCCTGTCTTCCTTTCAATACCATTATGAAAACAAATTTTACATTGTTTTTAACTAAGGAATGTCGACATCATGGGATACCCCATGTCGACATGGTGGCCGCTAAATTCAAAAGTTTCAATTTTCAAAAGAAATGTCTATTCGTTTAAATCTCTTCACGAATGGTTATGATCGTCGGTGGTTTATAAATAGCCTTCACAAACGAATTTTTTAACTGTATTTTTTTCTTATTTCTCTCTACTCCTTCTCCACAAAATCCATATTCCAAAATTTTCATATTTTTAAGATCGTGCCGAAATTCTGCTGAATTCTCAAGTGAATCAAATTAGAATCTCATTCTTGTTTGACCCTATGCCCTCTCTCGAAGATCAAAGTGCTAAGAGTTATAGGTCAATTTGTAATCAAAAGTTTATCGAGTCTCTCTATAAGGTGTGGTTGTGCCTGGAAATCAACTGGACGATCTTGTGCCCTGTAAAACAAGAGAGCTTTCCCCGGACTCGAGAGACAGGAGGGTACCTCAAGGCCTTTAGAAACTGAGGGTTATAATATCGACATTGATATAATGAAAATATGCATGAGGTGTTTTCCTTAGTACAGGATTGGATATAGGGTAACTCCGAACTAGTATAAAATCCGGTATGTTCTTTCACTTTACTGCTTTTTATTTACTTTCTGCATCTGTGTTTGATTTTGTGATTGTTCCGTGATTAAGTTCTGCATTTGTTTATATCATATTAGATTAGTCCATATAAGTCTTAGAATCTATTAAACACTATTCACCCCCTCCCCCTCTAGTGTTAAATTAGCCTTAAGATTCTTAATCCGCCCTCCCTTTCATAAAGTATTTATCAAATACCTTGAATTAATACTGTTATAAGTATCCTTTCCCAATCATCTAATAAGCTAACACAAACAATAATTTCAAATAATATTTATGTTTTATACTTATTACTCTTTTTGTTTACATTATTAACTGTTCCTTTTCATTTGTTCATAAAATGCTTGTTTAATTAATTTACATTCATTACTTACAAAATTCATTTCCCATTCATTTATATAATGCCATTTTTTCTTTTCATTGCTTACAAGTTATTTCCATTTCAATTATTAGATTATCCATTATTATGTAAGTCTCTTTACAATTTAATTCGCCATTAATAGATTATTCTTTTTCACATTTATTCTTCCATATATAGTATTATTGAGTACTAAATTTATTCCTAAACAATTTCAATGTTTTCTAAAGCTACGATCATTCAATTAATATAGTACTCACTTTAATTATAAATGGCTTCAACATTAACTTAAGTTTATAATCATTTACTAACAGTATTCACCTTTTACTATTTAATATAATTATAAATAGCTAATGTTAACTTAAGTTTATAATCTTTTTTCTTACATTATTCACTTTTCTATTACATTTGATTAGTAGCATTTCAAACTATTAACCTAAGTTTACAACAATTTATAATATCAGAATTCTTATTTATAAAAGTAATTCCATTGAAAACTTTCATTTACTAAAGTTTCTTGTATAATATTCTATTACATATTCTTATTTATTACAACTTTTTACATTTTGGTAAGTTATATATATGCCTTTTAGAGTGTAATGGAATGTTACACAAGTTCATCTTATTCATTTAGTAAATAAAATGTTCAATAGTTATCATTTCTCATTTTTATATCCTTTTGATTTACCATTTACAAATTTTCAGTTTCTTATATCTTCATTAATCACTTAGCATCTAATTTCTAATTACACATATTAAAAGTTTCCAAATATTAAAATAGCTAAGATTTCATTTCATTATAATAATTGAAATTTCCAATTTGCTAAAAAATTAAGAACTAAGTACCATGTTTCTTTTCAAATCATTTAAAAAAAAATATAGTGATATCTTTTATATATATCAAATCATATTTGGGAATTAAAATTAAGATTTATTTATCAAAATAAATGTGTAGTGAACTACTACAGTGGTCTATCCACTTTGAAACTCGAAAATGAACATCGATGATGCGTGCACTCATCACCGAAATTATTTTCCAACGATAGAGATGGGAGTACAGAACTTATTTCCTTCCAAAATACTTTAAGCTTTTCTTTCAAATCATATTGAAATATTTGTTAGAAAATACTTCCAAATAATACTAATGCTATATTACAAAAAAAATCGAAAGAAATTTCCAAAATCCCAGAACTTAAGTTCTAAATTTTCAATTTATATTCATTTTATGTGTAAATCTTATTTCACAACCAACTATTCATGGAATTTCACTTCCTAACAAACAATTACATCACATCCAATTATATTTCTTTTAAAATTATTCTTTTATATACAAAATATAATACTGGACAAAATTATTTCATTTACCAATATTTCAAAATAATATTTTGTCGTTCTTCCTTATTAAGTGTTTAGAAATCCCTATCGATGACATAACGTCCCATATACTGACTAGAATTTGTAAATACCCAACAGAACAGATTGACACCAAACAAAAACCTTTCATGACACTAACAAAAATTCTCTCTCAAATATACACTCAATGACTCATTCTAGGGTATTAGTACCCAATTTTATATGAGTCAGACCCCACAAAGCTAAGGTTATCGTTAAACTAAAGCTTTGATACCAAATGTAACGACCCACCTTTTTGGACAGTTTAAATTGGCAATAAACCTCACATGTCAAACTCAAACCATTCAAAAGGGAGGATTGTTATGGGGTAAATAAGGAAGTGCAGGAAAAGAAAGAAAAACAAATACTGAATCTCGCAGCGGAATGACAAAATTTAATAATCAAATAACAGCTCATGAAGCTGTTTTACAAATACATTTGATTACACCTTTACAACACAGATCAGAGATACATGCAACAGAAATAAATAAGTAATGCAATAGAACAATATGATGCAGCGAAAATAATATAATAAATAACAATAGTATTAAATCTTCGTCTTTGTCCTCCACAAGGCAGTCTTCGATATACTGAAAAGCTCAGACCGATCCGAACAAATTGAAGAGTTAAAATACTCAAGTCAGAACTGAAAGATCTTATGTAAGTTAAATCAACAATAAATAAATATGAGTGTAACAGCGTCAGAGATATTTACGGGGTTTGACATGTTCGGAATTTCCATCTCTTAAGGATCCGTTAAACTATCAACATACATAGTAAAATACGCTAATATAATAGTGTCTACAATAAAGTAAAGTATTAAAAAAGCGTTAAGGCATTACTCATATCTCCCTTAACACATTTTATATATTCCTATTGTCCATATCGTAATTCTTCCGTAAACTGGAGAGCCATCAGATGACACTCTATAGGTATGACATAAACAAACTCGTAGAAGGCGCGATATGACATGTAAACACGGCAGTCGAGGCAATGCCAGGGTAGGATTCTACCATTTGCACTCCCGAACTAGTAGTAACGCATAGCAGCTACTATCGCCTGCCACGGAACACACTTCCATAATCAAAATTGAGGGTTGCCGCCAAAACAATCACAAAGTCAAAATATGGTATCGAAGAAATGTGCCCGATAGGAGAAACGACCTTACTTGTCCCGGTATAGCTCCAGTTTTAGTCACATCCAAGGTGACTCACGAGAGTCAGGGCTAGGTAAATGCCTCATACAGGATCATTCACCAAACCATCCTACTTCATTCTAGAATCTCCACCACATACACATTTGTTGAAGTGGTTTTGGGTATAGGCAAAGAGTATGACAATATCTGATCCCGGTCTCTTTAACAACCAAATGCTTATTTCACACTGGATTGTTCTTTTACATTTCCAAAATCAATTCACAATTGATATCAAAATATCATATTCTCAAAAACATATCACTTTCGAAAGCATATTTACTTAAATCATATTCATTTTCGAAATCATGTCACCTTTGATATCATATTTTTAAATCATCATATTTACTCAAAAGGTGTCATTTCACTAGATAATATCATTTCAGATCCCAACTTAGGTTATAACATCATTTAATCATATTTGCTTGAAAGTCAAGGATTTAATACAAACACTTCCTCTTTACACAGTCAGAAATTTAGAAAATAGTTTAAATAGTTCTTGATAGTTTAAATAGTTTAAAATAGCTTTTAAATGGTTAAAGTACTTTAAATATGGTTTTAAATGGTTTTTGATAGTTTAAAATAGATTTAAAATATTTTTAATTATTTTAAAATAGTTTAGATACTTTAAAATAGTTTAAAATACTTTAAAATAGTTTAAAATAGTTTAAAATACTTTAAAATAGTTTAAAATACTTTAAAATAGTTTAAATGGTTTAAATATAGATTAAAGTATTTTAATTAGTATAAATCATTAAAATTAGATTAAAATAGTTTAATATAGTTTTAAATGGGTTAAAATAGATTAAAAATAAATTAAAATAGTTGACAATATATTTAATAGTTTAATAGTTTTAAAATAAGTTAAAATAGTTTAAATTAGTTCAATAGTTTGAACATATTAGAAATTGGGATTTTAAAATAATAAAATTTTAAACAGTTTATATTAAAATAATTAATTTGAAATTAATATCAAAATTAAACCATTTCATTCCAACACAGCAGGACAATGTCCATTTTTAAAATCAACTAACTAAAATTAATCTTTCAATTCAGATTCTCATTTAAAATCATTTAGTCAATATCGTTTTCAAATCTATGTTTGAATTATCACTTTAAACAACTTCAAATTAAATTGATTTCAAATTTATATTCAAATAATTTCAATAACTGACTTTGATAAATTTCATTTATGCCTCAAAATTCAACTTTGAAATTTTCATTTTATTCTTTGAACAATTCATTATATTAATTCCAATTTTAAACATTTAAAGCTTGGATTTCGATAATAATTCAGTTTATGCAAATCAAATTTTATTTCAAAATATCGTCTAACTGAATTCAAAATTTTAAGGATTTAAAATCATTTAATTTAACTAATCTGGTGTCCGTATATAATTTTCTACCCTATGGTCAAATGTTATGGATATTTATCTTTTCAATCCGTAATTATTTCATTTACGGATATATATCATTTCAACCTGCAATCAGGAATTTAATTACAAATCCATGAAATCGCTCGAGTCAATCATTTCAACCCATAACGATTTCCCCTAATCAATCAGATCGTACGGGTATGTATTAGTTTAACCCATAGGGAACTTATAGTGTTATAACAGTATAAACATATAACATCTAGTCATCCAATATCAACAATCGAAAATACATCACAATCACCAATCAATCAATCAATAAGTAACATCAATTAACTGATTATCATCTACAGATATTCAATTGACAATTAAATTCAATGTTAAATTAAATGATGATTAAATGCAATAAAAGTAATATTTAACTGGAACGACAATTTAAATATACAAAACATCAACGAGTAAATTTCTATCATAAGTTTAAATTAACTAACATATATAAGATAATTTAGTAATTGTGAGTGGGTTAAAACACTCAATTTCGATTTCAAATTGATTTGAAATTCAAAATAAGACTCAAAATTCACCTGTCTCAAAATTCGTCCAAACTAGCTCTACAATGTCTGTAATTTCGATACGATCCTAATAAAATAAACCGCGTGCAAATCTGACATCGTACGTAAAAGATATGGTAGTTAGAACATTTTAAATTAAATTTAAATTAAAAAAACAAAGAAAACAAAAGACATTACAATTCCACGGCCACCTTATCAACTGCAAATCTAAAACCCTAGCCTACCCAAGAAAAGATCATGATCGTCTCAATTTGCAGCCGCCCCCTATTCGACCCAAAACACCATTGTTCGATCAACCAATCTCGCATATGTCAATCGCCCACATCACCAGAGAAAACCATCACTTTGCTTGAACCCTACGACCACCTCCGAACGCCCCATGAGCCCAGCCCTGCCCCTTAATTTTGAACCCTAAAAGAATTGTTGTCGCCAATCTGACCACCTAATCACTATACGTACCATGCTGATGCGATCCACTTGCAAATCTCTACCCAACCATATCATCGATTCGACTACACAATCAATGTCCGACATTCAATCGCCAATTTCTGGCCACATAGAGAACCAAATAGAAAAAAACAGCAAATCTAGCTTGCACTCGTTGAGGGATTTGAATCAATATATAATATATCATAGTTTTGAGAGTTTGAAACTTGAAACTGATTTGGCAATTGAATTTAGTTTTTGAATTTTGGAATTTGTTTCTGTCATTAGAAGAAAGAGATACCCAGAGAGAGTAGTATATACATAAATGAGAAATGAGAAACAATTAGGGTTTATAACAACCTATATATAGGCAGAGCTGAAAAAAGAAAGAGTGGACCAGAACGATTTGGATTAAAGCGATAAACGACCCAAAAATGCCCATTTCATTTTCGAAACGAATACGCATCATCTGAAATATTTAAATAGACGTTTTTGATATTTTTATACTCAACAGAACAGGTTTCAAGTCCTAATCCATCGTACAAAGAAGTTAGTTTTAAAATCAGCTTATTTCAAATTGATTTCAATTAAATTGATTTCTACGCATTTCAATCCTGTACGACAAGATGATAAGTCTGATCGCTACAAAACTTGAAATCTTATAATAATTCACCGTTATGGATCGAATGAAACTGGTTTCGTTGAATTCCATATCAATGGCCAAAATGACTATTTTCACATTAATTACATAAATTATTATTAAATTGATTAAATCACCTTTTCAATACAAATTTAATAACTAACAATTTTTTTCATTTTTGATTACTTAAACATCTACATTAATTTAAAACAAATTTACATGCCAATTCAATGTTAATTATTTTACTAGTTACAGTGTTTAATTTCAATAGAAAATACAATACAATTAATAATATATTAATTCCAATAAATTGAATTAATTCGACTTAATCTTTATATTCAATCAATCATTACTCTAAGTGCATAGTTAACATTGGTTTATATCTTATTACATTAATATTCTCCAATTTCATCTTAATTTACTTTAACGTAATATTTAGTTACATTCAATTTCAAATGTTTTCCAATTTAAATTCAACGGCTTAAATAAATAGGGAACATATCACATTGGTCACCTTTTACATAATTTAATCACATTTATGGATTTATTACTTACGAACAAATGTTATAAATACTTACACAACACTAATTTCATCCAATTACAATTAATTATATATTTTCTCACCAAATAATATAACTTTTAAATTATCTCCTTATTTACAATCTATAACAAATTATAACCTTTAATCATTGCAATTTATTAGGATTACATTTAAAGTAGTTATCAATTACCTTGAATTAATACTATTACATTTCATTCTAGTCATTTATTACATTAAATTTATATTATTCAACTTAATTCTTGTTATTTTTATCATTCCTACATCATAAATTTTATTTCCTTTCAACATTAAGTTACAAAATCTTTTTAAATTCATAATTATCGAAAATTAAGGGTCATTACAAGTGGAATTTGGTGATGGTCAAAATTCCAATATCGGCCATATTCAAATTTATTGTCAAAACATAAAGTCCTTGGTTCAATAATAATAATAATAATTAACCAAAATGCTCTAGTTAAAGGTTTTGACTTAAGTTGACTGTGATACCAACTCCATGTAATTGAGCAGACGAATCCTCACTTGAATAGTGTTTCATTTCCACCACTTCCACCCAATCCAACTATATTCACTCGTTAGACGCCATGCCACTATTTGACTATAATCAAAGTGGAGTTTTCGAATTGAAGATCAACATTATTTTCACGTCAAGAGAACTGTGTAAATCAGTCACATTAATATTTTCTGTTTGACTTTAGTTACATTAACTAACAGAAAACTATCGAGTGAGTCATTCGGTTATCCAAGAACTATCAGTATGAAACCCCTTGGTGCCCTCAGTGGTCATGACTAATGCACTGCCCAACATTTGGAGAGTTATGTACTCTAGTGTCAATGGATTTATCAATATCCAGTCCAAATACATCTTGTAAAGGAATATTAAAATGTTATACTTATTTTCATTGTGATAAATTACTCACGGTTATAACACTTTTTAACAACTGTCACAAAACGTACCATTTATGGATTTTATATCACATATACTTTTAATTCAATTAATTAATATAACTGTTAGCACCAGAATTGGTTACTAACACCCTTAAGAGAGATTATGTAGAGAGACTAATGAAGAAAGTAAATTTGAACAGAGAACAATATGCTAAATTAAACGCAGAAAACAAGTACACCAGATTTATAGTGGTTCGGCGTAACTGCCTACGTCCACTTTGAGGTTAATCTTTATTTCTTTTCTCAACAATTGATTACAGATACAATCCATACACCAACTACTTGAATACAATTGTTAAGCAAAGAAGATAGGTCTTGGACGAGTCTTGAATGTGGCAGAGTAGCCCCCATGTTCTTGAAAAAAAGGTCCCTTTCACTGTGCCCCTGCCTCTCTATTTATGGACGAAGATGGGTTGGACTCCCTGATGGGCTAGTAGCAAGATACCTCGGCCCAATATGAATGGCTTCTATGTGCCGAGCCACAAATGCCGAGCGAAAAATGCCAAACCATGTCCCTAGGCTGAACGAGGCAGTGTGTTGAGCGAGATGTGCAGGCCAAATGAGATCCGATGCCGACCAAGGGTAGATTTCAAACGACGTGCTCATGCCGAGCGAGGCCATGTGCCGAATGAGGCTGGAATGCCGAGCAAGGCTGGAATATCGAACGAGGTGTGAACACCGAACGAGGCATGAATGCCAAACGAGGATGAATGCTGGTCGAGGCTGGAATGCCGAGCGAGGCACGAATGCCGAACGAGGCTGGATGCCGGTCAAGGCTTGAATGCCGAGCGAGGCATGAATGCCAAATGAGGCTGGATGCCGATTGAGGCTGAAATGCCGAGCGAGGCTGGAATGCCGAATGAGGTTCATACCGGTCGAGACTGAACGTCGAGCGAGGTCACGTGCCGAGCGACCCTGCTATGCCGAGCGGGGATTTACGCCGAATGGTATTGGACGTCGAATGGTGCACTAATGCCAAGCAACCTCTAGTTACTTGGTCAAATATCCAGGTAACACTTGCCACCCAAAGTGCATCGTGTGGACGAACATGACGCGCTTTGAATCATGAGTCCTTCGTGCTTTGCTTCGAGCCTTGGCCTTGTCTTCTCAATAGTGTCTTCTTCTGAATATCGAACGAGGCATCATATGCCGAACGACATGCTAATGCCGAACGACATATAATGCCGAACGTCTTAGCTGATGCCAAGCGACATACAAATGCCGAATAAGGCTAAAAACTGAACGAGACCAATGCCAAGCGAGGGAGGTGTTTTGAACGGTTCTACCGGGCGTTGTCCCTTCGACTTCCTTTCTTCCCCTTATAAAGGTTGGCACTTCTCTTCTTTCTCTCTTTTCTGCTTTTACCTTCACCCTATAGAACTTACGGACTTTCCTCTTACTTCTGAAAATTACCTACCCTTTCCTTCTCTTCTCAAACTTGATACATTGCCTCACTCCCCTTCCCAAATGAATGAACCGAATAGAGTCATGCTTCCTACCCCAGAACATTCCCAAGCTTTGATTTGTTTCTTAGGTAATGGTTCTCCCTTTTAACACCTTAATCCCGAATAAGGAACATAGCATGAGATTCGCATTCGTGAATCTCTATAAGACTGAGGATGGTAGGAAACCATGGATAGAGGACAATGAATTCAAGGTCAAACACGTCTTTGGGATAGGCGGAGTGATGGAAGGAAGGAGGTGTTAGAGGTGTTCAAAGGAAGGTGTTGGTGGAAGGAGCACTGATGTGGCTCGGTAGGGCTTCCTTATGCTGAGCGAGGAGCGAATGTTCAGAAGTGAATTGGAGTTATGGCCCGGTGTGCCGAGCGATGCGGCTCGGCACGTCCATGGCTCGACATGACTCTCTCATGGCAAACGAGGTAGGATGGAAGGTAGGAGAGAAGTAGGATCCTAGTAAAATGCCGAACAACGTGGCTCAACATGTGTGTGGTTCGGCATGCCTCTTTTATGCCAAACGATGAAAAGGATAATTGGGAGAGTGGTGTGCTGAACGGCTTGGCTTGACAAGTTTGTGGTCAGGCATGTCTTGCCGCATGCCGAACGGTGATAATGAGTGGTAGGTGAGTGTTGGTGCTGAGGTTAGAACGCCGGGCGAGGTGGATCGGCATGATTGTGGTTCAGCATGACTAGTTGAATGCTGAATGGTGAAGTGGTTAGGTAGGAAGGTTGTGTACAACAGCAACACCAGTCGAACCTAATGCATAATTGTCTCAACACGTGTTTTATGCCTGCACATAGGATAATGGACAAGGACAGACTCAAACAACAAAGCATATCGAACAATCCGGACTGACAAATCCCATGTTTAAACAACTGAAAATTTGGACTTTAACTTGCTTAACAGTTAATAACCTTTCAAATGCAGTGACGATGTCAAGTTCAAAACATAAACCATCTTACGACAAGCTTTCGTAGACGGTCAGCGATGACTGTCTTCGAAGGCAACAATTCAAAGTTTAGAATTATTTAATCCAGTGTCTTTTCACTGCCCGACACTTACATTTAAATGATCGCACTAGTTCACACACCACATGGAAGGAATATTTATGTTGTTAAGTCTAATGTCGATTGTTTTTCAAGTATAGTTCAAACATGTGCCTTATCAGATTCAATCTTCATTAGAGATGTCTAGGAAATCAAGCTCTCCTACGATCTTCGATAGACCTGGGCCATCCTCTCGACAAGAAGTTGTAGGAACTTCAAATCCATCAACTACCCCTGCTCAAGACTTACCGAGCCCTGCGAATGCATCTGTCGACTTGGCTCCCGACGCTTTGGAGGCAGCTATTTTCTTAGATAACCCAATCGACTCACTGGCCTCAAAGATTAATGAAAGTACACTTTGTTGGATATGCTCTATCCATGGAATCCCCTTCGATGATGTGTTAGTTCCATCGGAGCGTGATCGTCCACACTTGCCTCTAGTCGGATACACAGCTTGCAACAGATTCATGTGTTGGGTTGGCAGCGTGCCACCATTCAACTCATTTCTTCGAGACGTGTTGCAGTGTATTGAGATTGTCCCATTGCAACTGCATCTGAACAGCCACGCATGCATATACGACACTAGCATCCTCTTTATGAGTGTCCACTTCAGGCTTCCAACTCCGGACGATATCCGATACATCTATCGCATCAAGAGACGGACGGATATCCCATTTTTCATGTTTCTCGAGCCGCATAACAAATGCAAAATTCTAACTGGGGCATGGAGTAAATTTTCCTAGTATAAGCAAGAGTGGTTATATGTGTGTTGCCCCTTGGCTTTGCTAGAAGATGGGTAGAAGGAAGTAAGTTCTTTTTTCGGATCGATACTTGAATCTGCCAAGAATTACATTGTTTCTAACTCTTTATCCATTTTTCCAGGTATCAACCTACGTCTCGAAGGCTCCGGGTACTCTAAGGAAGTCAAAGCTATTCGAGTCCTTCTCGCGGAAGACCGGGACATCAGATCACTCATTTCGAATGAGTCACTTTCAAAGTTTGGGTTGCTGGCGGAAGGTCGCTGAATAAGCTTCTTCTAAGGTGTTTCCATACCCATGCCTGCTTCGGGCAAAGGAAAGAAGAAGGCCGAGTCCTCAACACACAATGCCCCGAGACGCCAGAGGAGGGGGAGATTAAAGAAACCGTAACGTCCGAAGCAAAGGGCGAAAATGTTAGTGCATCCTGGGACCCGATAGTTGAAGTTCATGACATCGAAACGTCACCTTCCTCTTTGAAGAGAGAGAAGAAACTGACCTATAAGATGAGGAAGAAAATGGTGGGTGGAACTTCTAAGGTTACCCTTATTCCAACGGAGAAAGAAGCTTCCTCTCAGCACTTAAAGAGTTCTCTGAAGGGCCTGTCGAACCTCACCATACTGAAGATCTTCTCAACTATGGCTTCGACGATCTAGAGGCCCTTAAGCTTAATTCGGCCACGAGAGGCGGTACAAGTGTTCAAGCCCAAAACCTGGGAGAAAAAACTTCTATTAGTAAAGAAACTGGTCCGTCCGGGGGAAACACTAGGACACACACAAACACATGCACTTCACCTTACACTTAAATTTCTATTATCACCCTTCTCCTTGCTAACTCATCGTTATTTGAATTTTGTTTAGGTGACATGGGGCGTATACATGGACTTGACCGCCTTCGCGGATCATCGATTTTCTACCAATCTGGCTGGGGTTTAGGCTCTGGCAAGCGTCGAGATAAAGATGAAACCAGCAATCCAGACTACCACCGCTGAGAGTCATCACACCGAAGAAAAACTTATAACCAGCCCTTATATCGCGTGATCCTCCTTCTCAACCGGAGCACAGCAAGGATAAATCTAGACATAAGGGGTCTCAGCCTGAGGCCCATCGGAATCAACACTCTGGCTCGTCAAACACCAGGCAATCTCGAGACCTCTACAGAACACCCGCAGTCTCTAAGCAGACTCCTCTCACCCCTGTAACTGATCCATCAGTCGCTGAGCGACACGCTGAGCTTAAAGCTTCATTCCCGAAGATATGCTTCAACGGCTTAAAGTTTCTTCCGGCGATTCATCAGATTCCAAGGCATGTTAAGCAAAGTGCTATCGCCTGCACTAATGATGTCTACGTTCAGCACGATGTGTTCGTGCACTTAGCCGAGAAAGTTTTAGAAGTTTCGATAGAGCCTCAGCATGAGATAGATCACCTGAAGCTCGAGGCTATCCATGATAAAGAAATTATTAAAGCTCAGGACGAAGAGCTTGCTTCTTATAAGTCGCATCTTGAAGCCGCCCCAGTAGAGCGCTAAAGACACTACCGAGGCCGTCACTCGTCTAGAGTCAACCCATAAAAAAAATGGACGAGGTGGTCCAACGCTGTGGGTCTCTAGCTTTAGAGATGGACTCAGTGCAGAAAGAGAGGTATGCATTTGGCCTTCCAGTCAAAGAAGTGGAGGAGCAACTGCACAAAGAAAGAGAAGAAAAGATCGTTGCCAAAGAAGAGTCACAACGATATTGCGACGAAATCGTTGCTACACAACTCCTAAAGGCGAAGCTTGATGATGAACTTTCTAAAGTTAGGATGCTAGAAGATGAAGCCCGTGAAGAAGGCAAGAAAATAGCATCTGTGGAGGTTGACTCCCACCTTGAGGAGGCAAAAGAAGCTGGTAGGGAGGAGGTCAAAAGCATGTTCGACCGACTGATTGCAGAATTCAATGCCCGCGTCCTCATGCACCGAGACTTAAATTTAAAGATGCTTTGATAAAAGAATTTCTTAAGGGAAACGAGCCTTCAAACCTGTCTGCGGCGAAAGCTTTTTACTGCAAAGGCTCCCCCTCAATGAAAGGGAAAGATGTTATTGCCGATCCATCCGGGATCGAGTCTCAAGCTCATGTGCCTACTCAGCCGGTCGATCGGCCGATACTTGATCCATTTGAGCAGCATATCGGTTACGACCCGAAGGACCTCGGCCTCGGCGTTCACATTATGTCTCCCATTCCAGAGGGTAAGATCCCTCGTACAGCTGAGAACCAGCCGGAACCTGGTAGATAACCCTTCACTTTAACATTCCAAAAGTCGTCTTTTTCATGAGGGGCTATTGTATTCTAATGCTTGTTTTTCATGATTTTGTGCAGGCCGTTCTGATCCCGAGCCACTCCGAGGAGCGACGTCGCCAAGTAGGTGAAGGAAAAAACACGTGAGGCTACTCACGCAGGGGAGGCTCCCGGTCCAGATGCTCAAGTGATCGAAGCACTTGATGAGGATAAGCCCGAGACTTCCTCTCCCGTTGATGGGACTTATGAAATCGAAATTACAGGCGCCTCTAAACATACATCTAAACTGAGCATGAAGGAGTAGCTTGAGAAGGAGAAGAAAAGGACGGTCGAGATCAAAGTCGAGCCTCAAGTTATGGACCTAGACGATCCTTTGAATAAGTCGTTGAAGGTTATCCTCCCTAGCGGGTCCTGGCCAATGGAAGTTTCTCGTACTTCTTCAGTTGTTACCACCCCATCAAAGAAAATTACCAAGGCCAAACGCACGGGTGAGGAGTCGTCTAGGAAGAAGTCGAAGAAGTAATCGTTGCTCCCGTTCAACGAGAGTTAGTTTAGATTATGTAATTATTTTTATTTATTTTCGTAGTCCATGTAAATAAACCTTTGACTCCGAATTTTGGAGGAGTTATAGTAGAAACTCATTTTTGAATAAATAAAGCCTAATTCTTTTGTCTTTCGAAAGACTTTTATCATTCAGCTTTTTGTATGACTGTGGTCGAAACCCAAGCTATTGTGAGTCACATGAACTTCTCAATTCATCTTTATATAACTCCGAAATTCTTTGGAGTTTCTCATATTGTGTTCCATGATTCAAACACTTAGAGTATTTTCTAGTCCGTATGCCCGGGACTTGATGACTTCAAGTCATTCGTGTCCCGGCCCGCACTCCGAGGACTTATAGAATTTTAAGCCGTTTATGTTCTGGTCCGCACTCTGGAGACTTAGAGTACTCCAGTCCGCACTCTGGGGACTCGGAGATTTTGAGTCGCTTACACTCCGGTCTGTACTCTGGGGACTCAGAGTACTCCAGTCCGCACTCAGGGAACTTGGGGATTTTTAGTCGTTTATATTCCGGTCCGCACTCTGGGGACACAGAGTACTCCAGTCCGCACTCAGGGGACTTGTAGATTTTGAGTCGTTTATACTCCGGTCCGCACTCTGGGGACTCAGAGCACTCCAGTCTGCTCTCCGAGGACTTGGAGATTTTGAGTCCTTTGTACTCTAGTCCGCATTCTGGGGACTTAGAGTACTCCAGTCCGCACTTCGAGGACTTGGAGATTTTGGGTCGTTTATACTCTAGTCCGCACTCTAGGGACTCATAGCACTCCAGTCCACACTCCAGGGACTTGGAGATTTTGAGTCGTTTATATTCCGGTCCGCACTCTAGGGACTCAGAGTACTCCAGTTTGTACTCCAGGGACTTAGAGATTTTGAGTCGTTTACGCTCCAGTCCGCACTCTGGGGACTCAGAGCACTCCAGTACGCACTCCGAGGACTTGGAGATTTTGTGTCGTTTATACTCCGGTCCGCACTCTGGGGACTCATAGCACTCCAGTCCGCACTCCAGGGACTTGGAGATTTTGAGTCTTTTATACTCCGTTCCGCACTCTGGGGACTCAGAGTACTCCAGTCCGCACTCCAGGGACTTGGAGATTTTGAATTATTTATACTCCGATCCACACTCTAGGGACTCAAAGCACTCCAGTCCGCACTCCGGGGACTTGTAGATTTTGATTCGTTTATATTTCGGTTCGCAATCTGGGGACTCAGAGCACTCCAGTCCGCAATCCGGGGGCTTGGAGATTTTGAGTTGTTTATACTCCAGTCCGCACTCTGGGGACACAGAGCACTCCAGTCCGCACTCCGGGGACTTGAAGATTTTGAGTCGTTTATACTCTAGTCTGCACTATGGGGGCTCAGAGCACTCCAGTCCGCACTATGGGAACTTAGAGATTTTGAGTCGTTTATAATCCGGTCCGCACTCTGCGGACTCAGAGCACTCCAGTCCACACTCCGAGGACTTGGAGATTTGAGTTTTTTATACTCCGGTCGCACTCTGGGGACTCAGAGCACTCCAGTTTGCACTCTGGAGACTTGGAGATTTTGAGTCGTTTATACGCTAGTCCGCACTCTGCGGACTCAGAGTACTCCAGTCCGCACTCTGGGGACATAGAGATTTTTAGTCATTTATACTCCGGTCCGCACTCTGGGGACTCGGAGCACTCCAGTCTGCACTCTGGGGACATGGAGATTTTTAGTGCTCGTGTGCGTTCGTACGTCAGACAGAATAATGTATCTCTTAGTCATTCGTCACAGCGTTATCATACACAGAAATGTCGACAATTCATGGAAAAAAGGCTTCAAGCCTTTATTAATGCAAACAAGCTAAATTGTCTTAATACATGCCGTAAACTAGGAACAAAAAATTGTCAGAAATTATTGCAACTAAAATATGAAAGAAATGAACTAAGTATAATAATGCCGCAAATGCTCGCTATTCTAGGCTCAGGGGATTTTCGCACCATCGACGGTCGCTAGCTTAAAAGTTCCTTCTCCAAGCTTCCGTTCAATGACGTATGGACCTTCCCATGCGGGGCCCATATGTGATGGAACTGGGAAAACTCGTTTCAAAAACGAGATAACCCATACCAAAGATTCCCGGTCGGACATTTTCAATATAATATCGAGCGTCTCGGTGTCTGTATGCGGCCGCTCTTAAATTAGCTTCTTCGTTCTTTTCATCAATGAAGTCCAATGATTCCAACAAAAGATGTTGATTTGGCTCAGAGTCATAATAAGTTACCTTATGTGATGGAACTTCAAGTTCTACGGGTATAACAGCTTCCATGCCATATGCCAATGTGAATGGAGTGTGGCCAGTCGCGGACTTATGGATGGTTCTATAAGCCCAAAGTGCTATTGGAAACTCATCCACCCACTTGCATCTAGCCTTTTCCAAACGCTTTTTCAATATGAATTTGATTATTTTGTACGACTTCCACTTGTCCATTGGCTTTCGGATGAGCAACTACTGCAAACTTTTTCTCAACACCATATTTTTGGCAAAATTCTTTGAACTCTTTGCTTTTGAATTGAGTTCCATTCTGTAATGATGGTTTGCGGAAGGCCAAAACAGTATGTGATATTTCGTACAACGAAATTAATGACCCTTTTGGTGGTTGATAGTGGCCAAAGGCTTTGCTTCTGCCAACTTAGTAAAGTAATCAATCGCAAATACCACGTATTTTGCACTACCTTTGGATATGGGTAAGAAACCGATTATATCGATCCCCCACGTTGCAAATGGCCAGGGACTAACCATTTGTGTGAGTTTCATTGGCGGAGCTCTCGGGATTTTCGCATATTTTTTACATTTGTCACATCTTCTCATAAAGTCTGCGGCATCCTGATTTACAGTTGGCCAATAGTATCCATAGTGGAGGATTTTCTTCGCTAACGTCTACCCTCCGGTATGGTCACCACAATCCCCTTCATGGACTTCCTTCAAGACTCGTTTTATCTCATCATGGGCAATGCACCAGAGTAAGGGGGTCGAGAATCCCCTCCGATAGATTGCCCCATCTTGCATTACATAACTCAAAGCATTACGAATGACTTATCGTCTTTCGCTCCTTCTTTCGAGCACTACCTCATGTAACAAGTACTGCTTGATGGGGTCATCCATGATTCCTTCTCGATTTCTGTTTCTAACATGAAATCTTCTTCCATCATATTTATGCTCGGAACATGTAAGGTTTCAACGGGAAACAATCCCATCTGCTGCGTACCGTCAGTGCTTGCGAATTTTGCCAATGAATCGGCTACACTGTTTTGCTCACGCTGGACATGTGAAATATCATAATATTCGAGATTCGTTAGCAGATCTTGAACCCAGGACAAGCATGGGGCAAGTCTTTGCCCCTTTGCTTGATAGTCCCCCCGGACTTGGTACACCACCAGTTGTGAGTCACAAAAGATTTCATCCGATCTTACCCCTAATTCTCTGATAAGTCTTAAGACAGCAATCAATGCTTCATACTCGGCTTTGTTATTCATTGTTGTGAATTCGAGCTTCAAAGCATAGCAAACTGATCGATTTTTAGGAGTCACAAGAACTATGCCAGCCCCCGAACAACGGTCGTTAGATGCCCCATCGGCGTACATCTTCCATCGAACGGGAGGAATGACATTGTGGCCGTTTGATTCGTCTTTCTGGTGAATTCAGCAATGAAATCTGCTAGCGCTTTCCCTTGTATGGCCCTTCGTGGAAGGTAGGTAATATCGAACTGACTCAACTCGATATTCCATTTTAACATCCTTTCAAAAGTTTTCAGTCGTTGGAGTACCTGTCGCAAGGGTTGATCGGTGTAAACACTGATCGAGTGTGGCTGAAAGTATGGGCGTAGCTACCGTGATGCAATCACCAAACAGTAAGCTAGTTTCTTAATCCTAGGATAATTTCTTTCTTCCCCGTCAAAAGTGTACTGACATAATACACTGGCTTTTGAACTCGGTCCTCCTCGCGAACCAAAGTCGTACTGATAGCAACCTGGGATGTAGCTAGGTATACATACAGCATTTCATGGTCAATTGGTTTTGATAGCACCGGGGGACTTTTTGTATGTCTAACCAGAGCTCGGAATGCTTCCTCGCAGTCAGACATCCACTCAAAATTCCTCTTTCCTATCTTTATCACATCAAATAAAGGAATACACTTATCCGTGGCTATGGATATGAATCGACCCAGTGCGGCCACCTTTGCATTCAAGCTTTGTACTTGCTTTATAGTTATGGGCACTTGTATGTCCCGAATTGCTTGAATCTTTTTCGAGTTAGCTTCAGTTCCACGTGCATTCACAATGAAACCCAAGAGCTTCCCTGATGCAACACCAAAAGAACACTTCAAAGGATTGATCTTTGTCCCATAATGCTTTAGTATATCAAACATCTCTGCTAAGTCTCGAATATGGTCGTTTGACTGTCGTGACTTCACGAGCATGTCATCCACATAGACATCCATTGTTCTGCCGATATGATCTTTGAACATTCGGTTCACCAAACGCTGGTAAGTCACTCAATCATTTTTCAATCCGAAGGGCATCACTACATTGCAATACAACCCAATGACTGTGATGAAACTAGTGTATTCTTGGTCCGGAATGTGCATCGGGATTTGATTGTATCCCGAGTACGCATCCATAAATGACAGTAACTCATGTTCGGCCGTTGAATCGACCAGCTGGTTGATCCTAGGTAAGCGGAAACTATCCTTCAGGCATGCTTTGTTTAAATCAGAATAATCAACGCAAGTTCTCCACTTCCTATTTGCTTTACTTACCAGCACAGGTTTAGATACCCATTCGGGGTAGAGGGCGTCACGGATGAACCTATTGGCTTTGAGTTTGTCCACCTCCTCTCTGAGAGCAACGGACCTCTCCAGGTCCATGCCTCTCCGTTTCTGTTTTACTGGGACGTACTTCGGGTCTATGTTCAACATATGACTTGCAATGGCAGGAGAAATCCAACACATATCAGAATGTATCCAAGCGAAAACGTCCAGGTTCGCTCGGAGGAAATCAGTAAGTTTCTCGGCCAATAGCGGTTCGAGTTTCGATCCAATCTTAAGAACCCATGACGGGTCATTTCGGCTGATTGGAATGTCAGTCTTAGCTCAGCTGGTGCTGCATTCACTTCCCTGGGTCCTCCATCATCATCTCTCGGATCTATGTCTCTATAGATCCAAAAATGTTACCCGAGCCAGGGCTCAGGAACTACTTGTCAATTGTCAGTGTTTTGGATGCGGACGGAGCTGTCCGCAACCTTCCCCTTTTCTCTCCATTGAACCTCTCTCAGCTCTGCAACATAGTATGCACGACCGGTTGTCTGATCGTCATGCACTACGCTGACTCCTTTGTCCGTCGAAAATTTTAATGTCAAACACCATGGGGTCAAAGCTGCCCTAAACTCTGCCAGGGCCGGACGACCCAGAAAGACATTGTATGAAGAGTCAACATCCATCACTATGAATGGTAGGATTCGCACTCTCCTATGCTCACCTTCTTCCAGTTTGACTGGTAACTCGATATACCCCATTGCGCCAGTCACGACACCAATTAAAGCCGTGGATACGGGCTTTGCATGGTTTTAAATCTTTTGTCTCTATCGTCATTTGGTCATAAGCCTTCTTGAAGATGATGTTGACAGAGCTTCCACAATCAATCAAAATCCTTTTGACGTAAGCTGGCCCGATCATGGCAGATATGACCATCGGGTCGATAGTAGGAGCCTCCACCTTGTCGGCATCTCGACTCCTAAAAACTATATCGTCTGTCATCATGCGTTGTTGTTTTGCGGGGGTTCCACCTTCCACATTCGAACAACATTCATAATTCGCATGCCTCACGGAGGTAGCATATTGTTCCATCTTCTGCCAATTCTTGTCTACAGGATGAGCTCCTCCGACTATAGTGTTTATGATCAACCTACCAACGGTACGGGCAGGTTCCTCTGTGTGGCATGGAGTCGGCCCGTATCCGAGGTCTGACGTTCCTTGCCAACCCTCTGGTGGGTTCTCAACAAACTCCTGCAGCTTTTCTGTCCGATTAACTTTTCTATGGCATCACGGAGGTGTCTACACTCCTCAGTATTGTTCCTGTGGGTCTCATGGAAGCGACAGTACTTCCCCATCCACTTCTGCTCCTCTGTAGACTCCTTTGGGCGCGACTTTCTGTATTGAAAGGTGTTACAGGTAGATAGGTAAATATTTTCAAGAGACGTATTCAGGGGGGTGTATTCGTTGTAGGTCAGAGTCTTAGACTTCCATTTCCCTGTCACTTTTTTCTTTCCAGGATATCCACCTCCGGATCCTTTAGATTGCCCAGGCTTATTTTGGACGTTGACTTGAACTTTTCCCGAGTTGCCGCCGGATTGCTTCACCGCGATGTTACTTTTCACAGTCTCCTGAACAGGCCCTGGTGCCTTATCTCATCTTGTCCATCGAGCTTCCTCCCTTCATATGAACTAATGAGTTTTGGAATAGAAATGCTCCAACGTAGTTGGGGGCTTTCCCGCCAACCAATCTCCAAACTCTGAGTCTGGATCTACACCTCGCATTACTACCATCAAAATTGCATGGTCATTAGAGTTGCTAACTTCAGTGGCGGCAACATGAAACCTCCAAGTACGCTTTCAAAGACTCTCCCGGAGCCTGGATTACGCTTGATAAGGACATCACATCCTTTGGACGAGTAGCATGTATCCTGAATTGTTCAACAAATTTCATTGCCAACCCATCGAAGTTAGATATAGACCGTGGAGGAAGTTGAGTAAACCACATAGTGGCGATTCCGTACAAAGTGATTGGGAAGCACCTACACTTGGTCGCATCATTCGCTCTTGCAGAATCCATCATCCATTCATACCTCATCACGTGTTGCCTAGGGTCAGTTTCCCTACGTAGGCTGGGATAGTCGGCATACTAAACTTCCTGGGATACTTAGCCTGTAGAATTGTATATGTAAAGGGAGTATGACTCCTGGACACTCCCAAATCTTCATCGGTCAAGGCTTAGTTCTCTCTCATTAACTATCTAACCATGGCTGATAAATATGGAGTTTGTATGGAGGATGGAAGGTTGGGTTCCATTCCACGAGACTGTGTGGGTTGATGTCCCCATTGCTGGCGATCGGCCAAACATGCATCCTGAAGGGCAGCTTCATTAGGGTCTTGGTGAGCCAGGAGTTCGGTCTCCTTACGTGCCTGATCCCTAGTGGATCCATCAATGGCACCTGCCTATGCAGCTTCAGTCTTACGGCGTCTACGCCTAGGAGGTTCATCAGCTAAGGTCGAGCTATCAAATGAAGAATAAGGAACAAGGCTACCTCCAGCATTCTAATGCTGCTGCTGAGTAAGCCGAGTCATGAGACTAGCGTTGGCTTGAATTTGCTCAGCAAGTTTCCTTCTACTTTCCCTGAGTTCTCTCATCAAGTCGTTGAAATATGTCCGGGTAATGACTTCCGTTTGATTTTGGGTGGAGGGTCCTATGCCTTCAATTGCTTTTTGGTTGCTAGGTCCAATTTGTTGCACACTAGCAGTCTCATGGACGTCTGCATTGTGAGAGTCTGATCGGGTACGTGGTCTTCCCATAGTAGAGTCATCGGTCGGCACTCTGAATAGATTCAACGGGCGTCCTATGAATAAGTCAGATCTCCTTCGGGGGATTTTTCAATCAGTAGCTTCAAAGAAGATCCTATCGGTCTGAGAATTCAATTCTCAGTGAAAGCACCAAAATGTTAGCACCATAATTGGTCACTAACATCCTTAAGAGAGATTGTGTAGAGAGATTAATGAAGAAAATAAATTTAAACAGAGAACAATATGCTAAATTAAACTGAAAACAAGAACATCAGATTTATAGTGGTTCGGCATAACTGCCTACGTCCACTTATCTTTATCGCTTTTCTCAACAATTGATTACAGATACAATCTGTACACCAACTACTTGAATACAATTGTTAAGCAAAGAAGATAGGTCTTGGATGAGTCTTGAATGCGGCAGAGTCTCCCCGGTGTTCTCGAAAGAAAAAAAAGTCCCTTTCACTATACCCCTACCTCTCTATTTATATACGAAGATGGGTTTGACTCCCCTGATGGGCCTAGTAGCAAGATACCTCGGCCCAATATGAATGACTTCTGTGTGCCGAGCCACAAATGCCGAGCGGCAAATGCCGAACCATGTCCCTAGGCCAAACGAGGCAGTGTGTTGAGTGAGATGTGTAGGCCGAATAAGATTCGATGCCAACCAAAGGGAGATGCCGAAGGACATGCTCATGCCAAGCGAGGCCATGTGCCTAATGAGGCTGGAATGCCGAACGAGGTATGAATGCTGAACGAGGCATGAATGTCGAACGAGGCTGAATGCCAGTTGAGGCTGGAATGCCGAGCGAGGCATGAATTCCGAACGAGGCTGAATGCCGGTCGAGGCTTGAATGCCGAGCGAGGCATGAATGCTGAACGAGGCTGGATGCCGGTCGAGGCTGAAATGTCGAGCGAGGCTAGAATGCCGAACGAGGTTCATACCGGTCGAGACTGAATGCCGAGCAAGGTCACATGCCGATTGATTCTACTATGCCGAACAGGGCTTTATGTCGAACGGTATTGGACGCCGAACGGTGCACTAATGCCGAGCGACCTCTAGTTACTTGGTCAAATCTCCAGGTAACAATAACACATTATATTAAGTACATGATAGAAAGAAAATATCTTTTATTTCAAATAAGATTGATTATCGAGTTAGATATATGTAACAAATTAATAATTGCTCATAGGACATACCCTTAACTCTAATAATCTCCCACTTACACTTAGGGTGAATTATGGAATCTCATTCAAGCTTCTTCAATCGGTTTTCTCAAAACCAATTAGGCTAGTCCCTTAGTGAACGTGTATGTTATTATGTTTCAATTATCTACTCTATCAATCAACTCTCTCTGATGCTAATAAACTCCCTTTATCATGTGGAACAATTCAAAGTATCTCTCTCGACTTCTAGAGAGCTCTAAGTTTTGTTACAAATTATATCGTGACATTGTTATCGTATAAATGTTATGGAATTATCAACATTTGGAATCACCCTCAGCTAAATTATAAATTTTTGCATTTATATTTATATACATTACTTTCATTGTGGTGTTGTTCAAGGCAGTGTACTTAGGATTTTTCATTGAATCAGCCGTAGTAATTCATTTGGAACATTTCTAAATTCAAGATTATTAACTTGAATCTATTATTGACATATTATACTTGATATCACTTATGAAAGTTTGTGTATGAACACTCCTTCACAAGGAGTTCGTTGTTTCTATAAACAATTATCTAGTATTTCATAATTACTTGAGAACGCTTCAAATAACAAATTAGTGATATCAATTTTGATTTGATATTTGCTTCATGTATTAAATACATAAAAAAAATCACATTATTGTTGACAACTTAGCACGTATGATAACTCATGTTGCCGATGCATAAGGAATTCATCTTACACGTTCCTTATTAAACATTTTAATAAGGTGTCTGTGCATATCGACTTGGAAAATTCCCGATATCTTTTATATTTACCATAAAAGACATCATTTAAAAATCCAATGATGAGTATTAATACAAATAAGGATGATTTTAACACAAGTATATTGTTAAAATCAGCAATGTGATGTCTTCTTATGGTTTAGAAACATCAATGCACCATTTAACGTTCTTTCTTATGAACACACGCTTCCTCTACATTTTGACTGGTAATCAAACCATTTGATATCTCTATCAAAACACTTGTTCAATTTTAATGCTTCTTTGAATTATATTTTCGTATTTGTTGTTAGATATCTGAAAGCCCACAAACTCAATATCACTTACACTGACTTCGAGACACTTTGGTTGTTATATGCAACAAGACTAGTCTAAAACTATATTTAGAACTTTCTATTTCGACATGTATATACCAAAACAAAAAGTCATACTAGGCGATAATTTTGTAAGTAAAATCCAAACCAACTTAAGCACATCGAATGGTGATTCTGTTACATTAATTTCAAAAATAGGAATTCATGGTAATATTCTTATCAATATGGCTCACTATATTCCAACTGAAGTTTGTCTTTCTTATAAAGACAGGTTTGTAGCCAATGGATCTTATCCCTTTAGATACGAATACCAAAATCATATTTTGATAATGTACTTGGAATCTTTTTCGAATTAGCGCATCATACCATATCATAAAATCAAAAATATTAATGGTTTTGTTAAGCAACCAAGGACTATTTATTTTCTACATTAATACAAAACTTATAGTTTCTCTTTAACGTGAAAGAACACTCATTAGACATTCTAAATGTTGTGTTCATCTAGGTTTAGTTAAATTAACTTCAACCCTGTGCAGTTAATGCCCCGCTATTACTCCTCTATAACCCTAATATATCTCATAGCAGATTTCTAAAGCTACGATTTTTCCTTATAGCCCCAAATATAGCCTTTCTGCTTTAAGCTCCACTATTTCCGCTATATCCCGTTATTCCCGCTATATTCCGCTATTTCCGCTATATCTTCTTTAAAAGAAATGAATTGAAAAATAAAATTTATATATTATAAAATTATGAAATTAAGTTATGTAACTTAATTTTTAATATATTTTCAAAAATGAAAACACTCTAATATTCTACTAAATTCAATTATGTTATATAACAGTTTTACGTTTATTTATATTATATTCGCACATGTTTTTATTTAAAATTATATATGCATTAATTATTATTTAATTGAATGTTAATTTTTCATTTAATTACCATTTATATATTTGTAAAAACATTAAGTATGAGTTTTATATGCTATTTTAGAGTCATCTGCTATACCCCGCTATATGCTCGTTGTATCCCCACTATGACTTTTTGCACCTCTGTCGCATTGAATCTACCGAGGGCTTTAAATGAACAGTTCAACCCTTGTAATCATTTTTATCCTTGGATCATATCCAAATATATTTTACACCAGTAATTTCATAAAGAAATTTCTTCACTATGAAGTTGGTATTTCTTGAAACAACAATTGTTTTTCAATGCAATGGAACAAGTATTTATATCATTTTATGAATTTCCTTATATGTAAAACTGCTTTGGTTTTGCTTTGCAAAACATATGTTCAAAACATAAATACTTCATCTAGTGATGGTCTTTCCTAAACTCCTTTTAGGGAGATTCATACAAGATCCCTACGAACATTTATTACTGCAGACTTTGTAATTGTGCAACCTGCCAACTCCTTGGCCAAGGATATGTTGGGATTTCTGATAAACCATTATCTTGTATGATTTTCTAAACTATTATCACTACAACAAACTTGTTTTGGTTGCATTTCAAGGCAAATACCACCGTTGGTCATTTTAGAATATAAAATGAAACGATGGAACGCTACTACTTGGTCCCGCCAATTATTCATCAATATTTTTCTAAAATTTTGCACGGCCGCTCAAATTTCCTTTCACACCACTTTTTTCCCCTCTCAAAATTGCGATGGGAACAATAAAAGTCTCTGTCTTCCGATCCCTCAAAGCCTTTGTCTTTGTCCCCAAAATCCTTCATCTTCCATATCCCTAAATTATCTAAAAAATCAAACTCTCCAACGCGCTCCCTCTCCCACTCTTCACTTTCGATCTTTCGAATATGCGCTGAACTTTCTATCTCTCTCGATGTCGATCTCTCTTTCTCTCCACTGCCGAACTCTAGAAGACGCGCACCACAACTCTGCCGTTCATCTCTAGAATACACGATCATCAACAACCCTCTAGGTTTTCTCTCTTTTTGTCGGCCATCAAGTTATCGTGTTTAACATGATTATCAGTTTTTATTGAATTTTAAGAAATCGAAATGATATTCGCAGTGGCCACGTAAGAGCTTACGCCCTGCCAGGCTTGAGAGGTTATAACATTCATTCCTTTCTTGGATCTCGGAGACTCTTTTTTTTATTTATAGTTTCATTTAATCAATTTAAACTTTTAACTGTCTTTTTTTCCAGGAATAATATTCAGATATAAACTGACAATCGATAGTGGTTATAAATTTAAATCGGTAACCTCTTTTTCTCTGTTGTTTACAAAGTTGCGGTATTCAGCGCTTGATTTCGGTCTTCTCTGTTTCAATAAGAAATGCATGTACTATTAGGTTGTAATTTTACTGTTCCTCAAATTTGTCATTTTTTTTTCAATTTGTCATTAGTAATTTTACTATTCCTTATTTTTTAGCAGTAAGCATTGGTGATGCATAATTGATAATTGCATCTGTTGGAAATGTATTGAAGCTCATTTAAGATTGTACAATATTAATTAATATGTGACCTTTCTGTACATCCAGTGTCCATTTCCTTCTTGATTTGGTTTTGAGGCAACGATGTTTAAAAACTTCTGTTTACAATATGTTCATGGCTCAATTATTATGCTGCATGTTGCATTGTTTACAACATGTTCATAGCTCAATTATTATGCTGCATATTGCATTGTTTACAAGGATTTTTTGAGGTAGCTATGAAAATGACCAAATACGTTTATTACCAACATTCCTATATTTTATTTTAATTTATTATTTTTAGAATTAATCTGAATTAACTTTTCCTTCCATCTCCGTCGATATTCAAATTATAGTAAGTGTACTTCGAAAGTTATGTTGACATTACTTTCAGTAATTAAAGAAAAAATAATTTGAAAGAAGAGCATGCCTTTTGCTTATGTGTTTGGATTTGGTTAGATTATTATGCATCTACCCTTGCTTTGGCATTAAATCTAATCTGTTTTAGTGCTTTTATTCTTTCACTAAATTTCATGTATTAGTATTTCTTTTCCTAAGTCGTGTTTGTCAGATCATGTTCTATTTAAGTTGTGTTTCCACTTTTTTTTTTTATAGTTGAAGGATGAGCTTATTTTTAATGAAATGATTGAAAACAACATTCTGTTTCCTGCTGTTAATTCACGACTTGTAATACTCTTTATTGAAAATGTTGGAAGCGCACATCATTTTAACACCACTAAAACAAAAAAAATACCTTTTATTGGTTACATAAATAATATTAACAAACAGAAAATATCTACTATTGCATATCATGTTAATTTCTAAATGCAAATTTGTTTACTTAGAGCAGTTAGAGTAGATTTTTTTGTCCAGTTAAAATGAATTTTCGTTTTGGACTACCCAAATCGTTTGTATTTGTATTAAGCTAGTTAGCATTTGGTTGGTTTTTCTGACTGTTTTGTTTATATGCACTGGTAAATACAAAGCTAGGTGTGATATTCTAAGGATTTATTGG
Source organism: Allium cepa (assembly GCA_030765085.1). Classification (NCBI taxonomy): domain Eukaryota; kingdom Viridiplantae; phylum Streptophyta; class Magnoliopsida; order Asparagales; family Amaryllidaceae; genus Allium; species Allium cepa. The sequence goes on along the minus strand of CM060941.1, from coordinate 948,985,637 downwards.
AGATTGTTTAAAATATTATGTATTTTGGATGAAAATAAGTTTTGTTAAAATTGAACAAGTTTTATAAAATTAGTTATGTTTAAGCTAACTAAATTTTATGAATAATAATATAACTAATTTAACAAAGTTTCATATATAATAACAATGATTATGATGATGATGATGAATTAACTATGTTTATAAAAATTAAATAAGTTTATAATAATAATAATAATATAATTAAATTAACCGGGTTTTAGTAATAATGGTAATAAATTAACCAAGTTAAGCAAGTTAATAAAAGTTAACTAAGTTTATGTTAACTTAATTTTATAAATAATAATAATATAACTAATTTAACAAAGATTTATAAATAAAGACGATGATAACGAATTAACTAAGTTTATAATAATAATAACAATAATAATAAATTAACTAACTTAACTAAGTTAATAAAAATTAACTAAGTTTTGTTAAAATTAAATAAGTTTTATAAAATTAACTAAGTTTAAGATAACTAAACTTTATAAATAATAATAATAACTAATTTAAAATTTTTTTAAGTAATAATAATGACGATGAAAATAAGAAATTATCAGGATGAAAATAAGTTATTTTGAGAGATTGAAGTAATCAATCAAATTTCTAATTAACTGATTGAAGAAGATATTTTATCAGATACATGCAGATTAAAAGAAATTAGAAAAATCAAAATAAGTTGAAATTAAATGCTTGTTGCACTTCGGTAGACCCTTGATATGGGACTAAAACTTCAAGAATAGTGCAAGTTTCTCGGTTGCTTTTTCATGTGTCTAGTGGGGCACTTGGTGGTGGCCGCATGGTAGAAGATTCATCAAGCATTGTAGGTTCCTTTTAATATACTTATATTGTGATGGTTCTATTATTTATGCTAGTAAATCCTCTAGACCCTTCCTTTTTCTAATGATTCTAGGTTTTTTTTAAATATTTTAGGGGAAATCACATGAATATTTGTTTATTGCAGTGTTGGATACTGCTGCTGGAGTATGGTGTGATACAAAATCTGTTGTAACAAGTCCAAGAACCGGTAGATACAGTGTTGATGCTATTGGAGGCGATGCTTCTGTTGAACTAACACGGCGATGTAGGCATGCTGCAGCTGCAATTGGTGACTTGATTTATATTTATGGTGGATTGCATGGTGGTGTGGATCTTATGTTTTTGTACTAATTTTTCGTTGTATTGCTATCTGTGCCGTATATTCCCACCTTCACATTTTCCTAACTTCCCAAAATATGTTCTCCAACCTTTACTGTAGAAGCTTACAAGTAAATGAGTAATCAACTTTCGGTTGTACTTTACTTTTAATCAACGATGCATGCTTGTTACCAAAAGCCTGAGCTAGCCACTTTTCAACATAGCATGGTGCCATTTTGCATAACCTTACCCTTACTAACAATATGAAAGACTTTTACATATTTTAGTGACATCTCAAGAAAGAATGTGGTTGTTTGCATATATACCAAACCTAGATGGTCTACTGATGGACTTAATAGTTGATGCACTCGGGGTAGCATATTCATTACACACTCATCAGTGACTTATTATTGAAGCGGTGGATGTTGCAGGAGTGCTGCTTGGCGATTTACTTACTGCTGAAGATCTGGCATCTTCTGATACAACATGTGGAGCTTTACATTCGATGTCTACTACTTCAGCATCCAACATATAATCTGGCAATTATACATCGGGAGATGATAGGTCAAGACATGCTATATCTATAGAAGTTCCAGATGGCGCTGTAGTACTTGGGACACCTGTGGCTCCTTCTGTTAATGGTGATATGCATACTGATATAAGTAGTGAAAATGCCATGCTTCGCGGGCCAAGGTAATTATATGATTGATGATTTTGTCGTGCTTTAGCATGCTTTTCTACTTTCATTTGGTCTAAATTTTATGCTTGAGATTGTTACAATGATATCTAGTTGGTTCTTAATTTAACTACAAGGTTAGGCCTATTTCACTATGCTATATCCTGCATCATACCCTAATTTAGCTGATCAGTCGATCCTTAGGAACGCGTAAACGATAACAGCAACAGCAGAAAAATAATATGAGATCATTCACTCAGGAAGATACATATACCAATTCCTCTACAACGCTGTTGGGGATGGACAAACATCATTATTTGAGTCACTGGGGCCTGAAGTGTGAATAGATCGCATACTGTATGGATATCATTGTGTTTACACGCTGTTTTCCTACATTCTGAATTTGATACATATTCAAACTAATGCTCCAGGCTTATGGAATTCGTAGCATACACGTAGATGGGAATGATACACTTGTACAATGTTGTAGATGTTTGATATCATATTTGTAGTGCTACGAATTAACATAATTGTTTATCTATACGCTGTGCTTTCACTTGGGCAGGCATTGGACTTTCGAAGAGAGCAAGGTTGAACTTTTGTGGTGCTAGTTTTCACTTCTGCGTGCAACAAAGAATTAAGGATAATCAAGCATTTTGTTAGCACCGGTATGGTATAACATTTTATCAGTACTAGATGTGTAAATTTGTATACGAATGTTTATTGTATGTTGGTCATTTTATAAAAAATCTACTGTATTAGAATGTTTATGGATATCTTATTTGATTATATGATTAATATTTTTTTAATTGTTTGAATATGATGATTATGTGAGTGATTGTTGATTGATATAGTAGAAATAAAATAGACCATCAATAGGAAATAATAGCATGAAAAAATGGTGCAAAATGATCAATAACTTTTAGTAACGTTTCAAAAACGCTACGAAAATACAAATAGTGGCATTGAGTAAACGCAACCATAAAGTAGGGGTAAAGTTGGAAATTCTATTGGTAGCGTCAAAATACCTTTTCGTAGCATTTTATACACGCTGCAAAAGAAGAATTTAGTGGCGTTTCATAAACGCTGCAGTAAAACGGTTTATGGTAGCGTTGAAATAAGTGCAACTAAAAATCAGGTATTTTTAGTCGCGGGCTTTATAACAGCGTTCATCAAAACGCTGCTAAAACTTTTAGTAGCGTTTTTTGAGCGCTGCTAAAAATCAAAATTCTTGTAGTGTATTAAAATGAAATAATATTAAACTTGTGTACAACTCTTAAATACACGACCTTATAGAAAGAAATTAACTCAGCTTTACCCATAATTAATCGTACTTCGTTAAACAAAGTTTGATTTATCCTTATCAATACAACAGAACGTATCATAGAGAGGAGTGACTTTTGAGACTGATTCTTTATTCATGTAAGGTACATACAGAACTCTTTCTAATATACTGACTCATCCGATAAAATCGAATCATTTCTATTGCATGTTATGTTATTTACTGTTGCTTTATATTCAATGAGCTTATTGTAGACTTATATATGCATATCAAATACACATGTCTATGTCTGTGACAACTCATTGGTGAATATGAGGAAGTACGTGGAACTGTTTTGGTACTAATAGAATTACGATCGCATACATCTATATGTATTAATCTAAAGAGTCCATCAATCCTTATGATGCTCCCACGAAATGGGTGAATAGCCCTTTAATTGTTTGAGATATAATTAGCCCATTTCAAATGATTCATAATCATATAATAATTTTATTTCTCAAAATAATGGCTTAGTGTATAATTCGAAAATAATTTTAAATACTTTAGTATTTTCAATTGCATCGCTTTTGTTGTGAACACATTATAGTTTTAGTTCATAACAAATATTCATAATACTCACTCTAGAATATAACTATATCTACTTTTTTGTCAACACTGAAAAATAGTCATTATTTCATAAATCGGTATGTTTTACAAAAATAATTTTCGTAACTTGATGCAACCAATAAGTGTTATTTGGCATGCTCCCAATAGTTCTGCCATCACTATAATATAATACTAAATTCAGAGGTCTACCATTTACTTTGTATTAACTATTTATTTCATATACAATAGCTAGTTTATAGTGGAGAGTTCTTTGATCAAATATCTTGAACTTAAAGAAATATATAATAGAAAAAATATTTCCATATGAAAATATATTTCGGACTAGAAATCATATTTCTTATTCCAATGTCAAGTATCAATTATTATTATTAGAATTCTTGTTTTCGGTGTTTCTTTATGAAGTATAAGTGACTATTCACTCTCTTCATCCTAACTTTGCCTTAGGTTATAACTAATATTATACATTTGATTTTCTTGCTAAATGGTTGAACCATTCAAAAGAATACCATACTACAACGTCCTAACAAACTCTTTATAAAAGTGCACTTTATCCTCCTTAACATTTAAGGACATTAAATATGTTGCACTTTGCATAAACCGATCAAATGACATTTAATCAAACAAGTTCTTAGATCTATCTTACAGTTTGGTCTGGTGTTACATTTAGCCCAATACGATCCTTTTGTAATCAATTAAATTTAATACTCGATCACTTTGTACCATTTATTTGATTCCTTCACATGAACTAATTTCATCGAAGTATCATACATTACCAACTGCAACCGTTCATCATATATCATTTGTATGTGATAGTATATAGATTAAATATCCATAATCTTATATTGCTTTTTAGTTCAGAACTCATAGAATGCAATAACAGGTCTTGACCAAATAAACACATATGTGACCAAATTACGAATGTATTAAGTAATTGTAAAATCAGGTGCTTGCACGGGTGTCGAAAAGTTAACATGCAATAAGCATTTATGTACATTATACATTACCCTCAGTCAATTTTCAATTCATTTCATTTGTGTATCTTAACTGATAAACGTTTTATCATAAATGCGTAAATTTATCAATGTAGATATTTATAACATTATATAGCATATATTCTCACAATATTAGAAAAATTAAATGTTATAATTTCATTTTTCTAATAAGGCCCCCACTAGTCTTTTATGTTTCTCCAAACCCTAAGATGAAACTTAAAAGTATTTCGATTTCATTAGTGGATGTTAGGACTCGTTTTTCTTGAGATTATGTCCTTTATTCTGCTTAACAAATCATTGCCGACAAGCGATGGATAACCCCTTATCCGTTGTATCATATAAAACTACTAACCTATGGTTCCTTGTCCTAACCTCATTCCGACCTTGAGTTTGCTTAACTAATCAGAAGATATTATTCACTCATACCTACCATACCGTGATGGTCTATGTATAGCATATGTACCTTGAGTTTGCTTAACAAATACATATAGTTATCTTACATCATCTATTCAATATATTAATAATCTACACATAACATCCCTATCTTAAGTTTGCTTAAAAATTAAAGGAGCGTGGAAGTAATTTATTAATATATATAGTAGAGGAAAACATTACATTAACAATTCACAATCTTCAGTATGTTATATTAAGTGATATCGACCTATGAAATAATGTATTTCTTATGCAATACCCTCGTGATTCAAGTGTTAGACACATCTAAAATCACAATATATGTATAATACATATGTATTTATCCTTTAAGTCTATTATGGTTTCTTTGATGTTCCACCTTTAGTTTATACTTTCATATTTTATAAGTTTTATTATTTATATATTACTTATATAATAGTCTTATGTAATATATTATATTAACTAAATCTTATTTAATTAGCTAATATTTTAATTAATTTTATGTTAATGTAGCATAACATTTATATTTAATATTCATTATATACTGTAACCTTATAGTATTACACACACACACACATATATATATATATATATATATATATATATATATATATATATATATATTATTTAACTATCTTTTAATTATTTAACATTTAATTTATGTATTTAATCAATTATCCTTTAATTAATTTATTTATTTCAATAATTTTAATTAGATTTTATTAATTTCAAAAATCAATTCATATACATACATGTACACTATGCTATTTTAAACATTTTAAAACAACATAACATATATCACAATATATAATACATATAAATATTTATTAATTAACTAACTTATTTAATTTATTTATTTTATAAACCATAGTAATGAAAAAATTAAAAAAATTCGAAGCTAATATATATTTTCAAAAATTTGGAAAAATTTTATTAGATTATAACTTTTATAGTATATTTATATCTTATTTTAAATTTAAGATCTTATACTTTCAATTTCAATCAATTTTGAAAATAAGCCCAAGGACCAACTAAAATTAGGTCTTCCATTAGGGGCAACCTTTTGGGCTCATATATCTATTCGGGCCAAGCTGATGGGCAGGTAGGGTAGAGCGCTAGATTAATCAATCCTAATCTTAGAAATTACCTTTCTAGACACCCTACTAACTTGTTGTGAGCTTAATTAGTTACCCTAACAAATTAATTTAGACCGCATAGGCTATTGGGCTCTGATGCCATTATTAAAATTACGTCAGCCCGTAGTAGATGTTGTGAGTGAATTTCAAAAAATCTCCTTATTGGATCTTCATTGGGCTTATGAAGTCTAGTTTATTTAGAACATCTTAAATTTTATTTGAATAAAATCTTTTATTTTATTTAAATTTATAAATTGATTTAAACTTATTTAATTTATGTTATTACTTATATATATACGTATGTATATATGTATATATTTGTGTGTATATATGTATCATACACACACACATCTATATATGTGTGTGTGTGTGTATGCATATGTAAAATATGAATCCTTGCAAGATATAACATGCCCGCATATAGATGTTGGGATTTGCATTATAATATACATGTTAGCTCATCCAATATGCCAATGTACGTTGTCTAAATATATGTATGTGTGTATACATACACACTATTATTTGTATATAAATATTATAAATATATATGTTAAGTTTTGCTTAACTAATTTTATATAATTATATTTATATATATGTATATATATTTATATATATAATCATATAAATAATATATTAGTACTATATACATATTATTATAATAGGTTTTTTAAATATAAATAAGATATTTGTAAATATCTTTTTTTAAATCGTGAGTAATACATATATATTTATAAAAATATATAAACAAAATTTTATTTTATTTTAAATACACACATAAATATATGTATATTAATATATATATATATATATATATATATAAATTAACAAGATACTCAAAATAATTTTTTATAATAAAATCCCACACAACTTAGAAATTCATTTAAATTATTATTTTTTAATTTTAAAATGCATTTAAATTGAAAATCCTTTTGTAAAATAATAAAATATTAGTTAAAAATTAATTTTGAAAATTTATTTCAAGTTTTAAATTTCCAAGAAAACTTAAAAGATATTTTATGCTTTGAAAAAAATTTCCATAATTTTTTTCTATTTAAATAAATTTTAAATGATTTTCCTTATTTCAGGCCAAAATTTAATAATTCACTTAAAAATAAAACAATGTATTTTTATTGTTTTATTTTTTGGTTGAGAGTCTCTTTTACTATCATTATAATTTTATAAAATATAAATATAATTTTCTTTATATATTTGAATTAATGTAATTTAATTTTGCAAATTGACTTAAATAATAATAAAATTTTATAAAAAAATATTTTACCAAGGTCGAAAGTTGTATAACTTTAATACTTTGAATATAAAATAAGATCACTATTTTTGACTATAGTATGATGTTGTAATTAATTGTAAACTATATACATATACATATGTATGTATGTATGCATATGTGATTAAGTAATATGTATTAATTTAATAAATTATAAAATTATGTTTTTTACTCATAACTATATTGACCTAATATATTTATGTGTATATGTGCGTAAATAATTTTTTATTAAGTATATATATAAAAACACACACGCATATAACCAAACTATTTCGTGGCAACATTACTTACATAATAGAATCGTTACTTAACTAACAATATAATATATATATATATATATATATACATATTTATAATAAAACATTATATTGAGAACTAATGACTATCATTTGATTAGAAACATACCTTAATCTCAATGTCTTCAAGTACACCTTAAAAAGATGATTTCTGCCTTTTGAAACTCTTTTTGATTCAACAGAGCTAGTCCTTAAACCGTTGACCTTTAGCTATCGGATAACGATCGAATTTGACTTGATTTGAGCTTAACGTAACAACCTAGAATTTAATCGCTATTTAAAAGGATATTTAATTATATTTTTAAATAATTAATAAATGGATTTTTTTTAGCAAAGCCCGCGGGGTTAACTGGACCTCTACCAGTTTTTTGGTATGCAAAAGATGAACAGAGAAGGGACTACCTCCTCAGCAGGCTAAAGAGGAGAGGAAAAAAGAAAAGAAAAGGAAAGAAAACATAGAAACATAGCATATCAAACACAAGGAAAACAAACAGAACAATAAGAAAGAAAAAAGTAAAAGATTAACAAGTGAAGGAGGAACCAGTACTGAATGACGGGCCGGGTTGAAACACCCCCACTCAAAATGCCAGCCTTTGTTAAACCCTCTATAACCCCCACAACAGTAATTGCCTTATTTGATTCATTCATGTTTCTTCTTTTTACAATAAAAATTACTGCATTTCTTTCCAACCAGATAGCTGTTACGAATTTTTCAGCACAATTAATAAAATGAAAGTTTCACGTCTTCTCCGTCTGGTAGCTTTGTATATTAAATACCATTTGATTGTACTATGTCTGTCAACATTCACTCTCTTGATACTAGACATCAGCTCCTCCCGAAGAGGAAAAATAACCGAGCATGCAAAAAAAAAAATGTAAATTGTCTTCACTTTCATTGACGTAGAAGATACATAGATCAGACACTATAATTCCTCTCGTGAGAAGTTTATCCTTTGTATTTAGTGCGTTTACGCAAGACTTTCCATAACAAAAGGTTCTCCTTAGCCGTACTATGATTGATCCATACCCTTTTAAACCAGTTAAAGACAAGGCAGTTCATGTTATCAAAAAGAGTATCGTAGGTATTTCCAATACAGTTTTTTCTTTTCTAGACAATATAGCACAGTCAGAGTCAGGTTGCTCAAGCCTGACTGCTTGAAAACCATTCCACAACTGTCTGATTATTTGATAACTAGAGTATGGGAAGGTGACACTATCATCATTAATGTACTCATATGCTTTAGCATTACTGGTTATGCCAGTTTGAGAGATTTGTTGGTGGGAAAGTTAGGTGCTTAATATTAAACCTGGCAATAACCAAGGGTCATTCCAAAAACTCAAGTTGCCTCTATCAGCAACACCAAATCTGAAATGAGGAAGAAAAGAATCACGTTTTGCATGACATCGATCGTCCAAAAAGACTTTCTGCATAAGAAGTGTTTTAAGGACCACTCCACCCAAATACTATTCCTTTTAGAAAGGATATCATCCATATGATTACCAAAAGCTGCCTTGTTCCATAGGGTTAGACTCTTAATTCCTAACCCAACATATTTTCTTGGTACTTCAAGTTTCCTGAAAGCTATAGGAACAAGTTTGTTGGTGTGGATGGAGCCATGCTAGAAAAACTTAATCAAAGCACTATGCATTAACTTGGTAAGCATGGTAGGTAGAAAGAAGATTTGGGACCTGTATACTATCATTCAAAATATCACCAAGTTTATCAGAACTAATCTCCCTGCTTGACTAAGAAATCTACACAGCCAATTTTCAGTTCTCGCAAGAATATTTTCGTATAAAGGAGGACATTGGTTTTTTGTTATTCTCGAGGTAGCAAGCGGTATTCCTAAGTAAGATATAGTTCCATTTCTTGGCTGTAACAAAGTTGTAGAATGGATAGCACAGGATTGCTGTTATAAACCGCCAGCTACGAGGATATCATATTTTTCAATGTTAATTTTCAATCGTGTTATTTTGTAGAAAGTATGCAGCCCGGTCAGAATTGCTTGAATGGAAGACAACACTGGCTTAGAGAAAACAACAAGGTCATCAACAAACATAAAAGAGGTGATTTGCAGATCCTTACATTTTGGATAAAGATGGCAACTGCCATTTGAGACCAGCGAGTTTAGAATTTGTGTTAGCATTTCCATGACTATTGTAAACAGATAAGCAGACATAGGGTCGCCTTGTTTGATGCCTTGTTTACTGGGGGAAAAACCAATCGGAGAGCCATTGATGAGCAGAGATTACCTAACAGTGGATATACATGCAAAAACCCAAGCACTAAATTTTATAGGAAAATTCAAAAGTTTCAAAATTTTGATTAAAGACTCCCAGTGTACGTTATCAAAATTTTTACTAATATCAAATTTCATCATGGCATGTGGAGATATTTGGGAATTATTATAGCCTTTTAATAATTCATGCGACATGAGCACGTTGTCCAGAATGCTTCTGTTTGGTGGGAACGAAGCTTGATTAGTTGAGATTATGTTTGGTAGGATCAGTTTCAGTCTGGATGCAATAATTTTAGACATGCATTTGTAGATGGTATTGCAACATGAGATAGGTCTATATTGGTGAACAAATTGTGGTTGTTTGACTTTTGGAATAAGGGCAATATTGTGAACAGCTTTGTAAACATCTTCTTGTATGATAGACCAGCATGAAGTAAAGAAGGCCACATTAAATCCATCGAGACCACTACAAGAATGATGGTTCATAGAGAAAATTACTATTTTTATTTAATCCTTTGTTATTTCAGAAGATAGAAAATTGGAGTCACCAACATTTAGTTTCGACAAAGTAATAGATTCTAAAGGGTGGGTATTAGCAGGAAGTCTTCGACACTACCTAGAAGATTAGAAAAGTAGGATAGAAAAAGCTCCTCAATCTTTTCAATGTTGGTATGAAGCAGACCAAAAGAGTCTTGTATAGTTGCTATGTTGACTTTGACATGTTTGGACTTGAGGTAGTAGTGATAAAAGGCCGTATTACGATCACCCTCAGAATACCATTTGATTCTCGGTTTTTGCTTTAGTAAAAAGTAAAGTAAAGTGTGTTTTCTCTCTATCAACAGAATAGCAATCCGAGGATATTCATTAGCATCATCTCAGCCACTCATCAGATCCAAGGGCTGCTATTACTTCTCTTGTTTATTTTGGATCATGGGCTCTTTTGTATTAAGCCCAATATGTAACATATATAATGCACTGCATACGTTTCGTTGTAATACATTCTGGATTAATAGAAAAAGCTTTCTCTTCATCACGTATATTACTCTGCATTTCTTTAACTTGGTATCAGAGCAAGTTTGTGTGCTAACAGCACTTGCTCGATCTAAGATTAACGTCCATCAGAAAAGTGTCATTACTTGGACTCCTCTCATCAAAGATTCAACATCTTCTCATTTGAGAGTTGTTGCTGTCACTGGAAATCAATGCCTCGCCAGTTCACTACTTTGGCTGCCTCTGATTACCACTGAAAGCTTGGTGGCATAAAGAATTCAAATCCATTGAAAACCGATTAAGAAAATCAAGAAAAAGCTTCAGTTGAACTCAAGAACATCAAGATTCAACTGCACAGCTTCTTCTCTTATTCTCAATTCAAGATTTTCAAGGCAAGAATCCTTATACCTGACATTTCTCGTCATTCCTCATGAATCAAGGTGATCCTACAATCCCACAGATGTCCAGCACAAGAGAATCTCTCAGCCAAACTCAATCGGATCCAGTTAATGATCTGATGAAGGCCACTGTCAAGCCACAGAGTCAACTGCTCTCAATTTAACTTGATGAATCCAATTTCCTGCTCTGGAAATTACAAGTAGAGACATCAATTAGAGTTTATGGATTAGAGGATTATATTCTTGGTACAAAAATTACACCACCAAAGTTTGTCAAACACAGTGAAGACAAATTGGTACCAAATCAAGAACACATAGCACATCAGAGGCAAGACAGCCTTGTATGTGCATGGATGATGTCATCCATAAGTGCATCTATTCTACCACAGCTTATAGGTTGCAAAACTGCACAAGAAGTGTGGACAACAATTGAAAGAAATTTCACATCTCAGTCATCTACAAGAATCATGCATCATAGAAGACAATTACAAAGCATCAGGAAAAATGAAATGACTATGAATGAATATCTGCTCAAGGTTAAAAATTTATGTGACCAGTTGGCTTCAGCAGGGCACAAAGTCCCTGATTCTGTACATTTATTGTACATAATCAGTGGTCTAGACAGTGAATATGAAGCTCTTGTGGCAATTATCTCTACCATGGAACCAACTCCCTCACTACAGTTTGTTTACTCCACTCTCTTATCACATGAAGGAAGAATTGAACATGCCAAAACAGTAAGCTCAGATATATCAGTCAATTATACTTACAACAAAGGTAAACAAGGACAAGGGAGAGGGCAGTTCAATAGCTACCAAAGAGGAGGATCATCCAAAAGAGGTAGGAGAGGTGGCAGAAGCAATGGCAACAATAAAATAAGGTGTCAAATTTGCGAGAGATATGGACATGGTGCAAATAAATGCTATTTCAGATTAAACAAGGATTATACTCCCTCACAACAAAATAGCAATGCTAATATCAATACAGTTAATGTGCCCAAAGACAACAATAATGGTCAAGCAGAGATCCTTAACACTGAAACTGCTACAGCAGATGATGTCAGTAATGAATATTGGTACCCAGACTCTGGAGCAACCAACCATGTGACCAACAATTTCAGCAACTTAAACTTGGAAAACAAAGAATACAAAGGTACACAAAATCTCTTTGTTGGTAATGGAAAAACTGTTCATATTACACATACTGGAAATGCAAGTATAAATGGACTCAAGAAATTATTCCTAAGAAATTTATTGAGGGTTCCTTCAATTAAAAAGAATTTAATGAGTGTTTCCCAATTTGCAAAAGATAACAATGTCTTCTTTGAATTCTACCCTAATTATTGCATAGTTAAAGATATACTGACTCAAGAAATCATTTTGCAGGGTAAAGAAAACAATAGGTTGTACAAATTTGATTTCTGTAACTCAAATGTTTCTGAAAACAAGGGGAACACTTGTGTAATGAATATCATGAATAACAATGTATTCGATTTATGGCACTATAAAATGGGACACCCCAGTGCAAAAATTGTAAAGCATGTTATGAATAGTAATAACATTCCCTTTAGTAATATTTCTGATTCATATATATGTACCTCTTGCCAATTAGGAAAAAGTCATAAACTTGCATTTCCAGATTCACACACTTGCTACACAAAACCCCTTGAATTAGTTGCTAGTGATCTATATGGCCCAGCTCCTATTAGTTCTGACTATGGTTACAAATATTATATATTCTTTATAGATGCTTACTCAAGGTTTGTATGGATCTATATGCTAAAAACTAAGTCAGAAGCTAGTAATATAGTTATTCATTTTATTAACAAGGTTGAAAATATGACTGATAATCATGTTTGCACTTTTCAAACTGATGGTGGAAAGGAATTCCTACCACTAAAAACCTTCTTTGAGAAAAAGGGGATTAATCATAGGACTACATGTCCATATACTTTAGAGCCAAATGGGATCATTGAGAGAAAACATAGACATATTGTCGAAACTGGTCTAACTTTCTAGCACAAGCTTCTATGCCTTTAAAATTTTGGCCAGAAGCATTTAATACTGTTGTGCATTTAATAAACTTACTGCCAGCAAAAAATATCAAATTTAAATGTCCACGGGAAGTGCTACTAAGGTCAAACCAGATTATAAACATCTAAAGGTCTTTGGTTGTCAATGCTTCCCTTGCTTAAGACCTTATAATACTCATAAATTAGATTTTAGATCTAAATCATGCACCTTCTTAGGATACTATAATAATCAGAAGGGACATAGGTGCCTAGACAACAAAGGAAATATATACATTTCCAGACATGTAAGATTTAATGAACGGGTATATCCATATAGCAACACTGAAATTAAAACCACTGAAAAAGTGAGAAATGCAAGGCTTATTATACCTGATCTATCTGATGAAATTGAAGTTATACCCTCATCTCAACCCATAAGTAAAGGCACAAGCACCAACTCTCAACTCACCATGCCCACTAGGAAGCCAGGTCAAGAGCAAGATGATTGGGAAGATGATAGCAATAGTCAAAGTATTCAAAGACAGGAGATCAACAGCCAAAATGATAATCAAGTTGCCAGCAATGATACTGTGGCTTGCAATAGTTCTGATAACGATTCAGACATCACAGTCAGAAATAATGTTAATGTTCATCCAATGCTAACTAGAGCAAAATGTGGTATACATAAACCAAAAATTATCAACATCACTACAAATCAAGATGAACCATCATCTTACATAGAAGCTGCTCAAAATGATAAATGGAGAGCTTCTATGCAAGAGGAATATAATGCTCTAGTTAACAAAGAAACTTGGGTTCTTGTTAAAAAACCAGAAAAAAAAAACATTGTGGGATGTAGGTGGACATTCAAACTAAAGAGAAATGTTGATGGTTCAATTTCTAAATATAAAGCAAGGTTGATTGCAAAGGGGTATTCACAACAGCATGGGTTTGATTTTTCTAAAACATTCTCCCCTGTTGTGAAACCATCATCTATTAGAATCATACTAACCATTGCTTTAAATAGAAATTGGAGCATCAAGCAATTAGATGTGAATAATGCTTTTTTGAATGGTGTGTTACAGGAAGAAGTATTTATGGAGCAACCAGAAGGATTCACTCACAAATCAGACAAAGAAATGATGTGCAAACTCAACAAATCTATGGTTTAAAGCAAGCACCAAGAGTCTGGTTTGACAAAATCAAGTCAACACTTGTGAAGCTTGACTACAAACCTCTAAAATCAGACAACTCCATATTTACCAAAATTAATGATATTGCTACCACTTATACCCTAATCTATGTTGATGATTTTATCGTTACAGGAAGTAGTGAGTCAGAAATTAAGAAAGTTACTGCAATGCTCAATTCAGAATTTTCTGTTAAAGATCTAGGTGGTCTGAATTATTTTTTGGGAATTGAAGTTCAAAGATATGCAACATCAGAGATGCATCTCAATCAAATAAAATACATTGCATATATATTATCAAGAGCTAAAATGGACAAAGCTAATGCACTACCAACTCCTATGATCACAAATCATCAACTATCAAAATATAAGGGGGAAGCAATTCAAAATGCAAAGCAATACAGGAGTATAGTTGGTGCACTTCAATATGTGACTATAACAAGGCCAGATATATCGTTTAGTGTCAACAAAGTCAGTCAGTACATGCAAAATCCTCTAGACAATCATTGGAAAGCAGTAAAAAGAATACTCAGATATCTCAAAGGGACAATTAATCATGGACTCATCCTAAAATCAAGTCAGTCACTAAACATCAATGCACATGCTGATGCTGATTGGGGTACAGACACTGATGATCACAAATCTACATCAGGCTAATGCATCTATTTAGGAGAAACCCAATTTCATGGACTACAAAGAAGCAAAGCACTGTGTCAAGATCCAGCACAGAGGCTGAATTTAGGTGTGTGGCAAGTGCAGCAGCGGAAGTTATGTGGATAGAATCTCTTCTAAACGAACTTAACATTACACCAAACAAAAAGTCAACAATTTGGTGTGATAACGTGAGTACTATTTCTCTATCGTCCAATCCATTTCTCCATTCAAAGACAAAACATATAGAACTGGACCTCAACTTCATAAGAGAACAAGTAATAAAGGAGAAGATAAGGGTCGGATACATACCATCTATACATCAAAAGGTAGATATACTTACTAAACCCTTGACAAGACTCAATTTCACAAAACTTAGAGATGAACTCAACGTCGACATTGCTAATCCATGCCAGAGATCGCAAAGAGCTATCTTCATACCAAAATGAAGTCAGATCCACGTTTTTCTACCATGGATTGCTGAATCTCTTCCGCTCTAAGAGCAGCCGCCATATTTTTCTTTTTCTCACAAACCCTAACCTAATCGGGTTCGAGGGGGGAAGTAAAAAGTAAAGTAAAGTGTGCTTTCTCTCTATCAACATAATAGCAATCCGAGGATATTCATTAGCATCATCTCAGCCACTCATCAGATCCAAGGGCTGCTATTACTTCTTTTGTTTATTTTGGATCATGGGCTCTTTTGTATTAAGCCCAATATGTAATATATATAATGCACTGCATACATTTCGTTGTAATACATTCTAGATTAATAGAAAAAGCTTTCTCTTTATGAAATATAGTACTCTGCGTTTCTTTAACTTTTAGCATTCCTTCCTCATGAAGAAGAGCTTCCTTATATCATGCAGAGTTTTTAGTTTCATAAGCGAGGAGGGTGTTGTCATTGACGTCATTTAACATTTCTCTCTGAATGTCTTCAAGTTTGGATTTTAGAGCAGTAGATATTTTGGTGCCAAATCCAAACTTCTTTTGAGACTAAGACCTAAGTGCTTCTTTGGTGGCTTTAAGCTTATTCTACAAAATGAACATAGGCTTATCATAAAAATTATTAGTCCAAGCAGTTTTAACTATGTCTAAGAAATCTGGTTCGGAAGTCCAGATTTTTTAGGTATCTAAAACTTGTTTTTCCTATCATAGCATTATCACCAAAGGATAAAACTTGGGAGGAATGGTCTAATAAGGATGGCATTGGGAGAAAGTTTAGAATTTTTGGCCAGATAGAAAGAGTAATTTGATTAGAGAAAGCATATTTAATCTTAGAAAAGGTTCTAAGACCAGTTCTCCTACTGTTATTCCAAGAGAAAGGGGCACCCGTTGTCTTGATTTGAAGCAGAGAAGATGCAGCTATGGTAATGTTAAGTGGTTTAATTTCAATAAGAGAAAGGGTGTTTCCACCTTGCCTATCATAGACATTGATGGAGCAGTTGAAAACCCCAAAAGCTAGCCATGGGTGGGTGTCTTGTCGAAGAGATGGAAGAAGGTTAAGGAGCGACCGCCTCGAAGAAAGAAGATTATCAGCGTATATGAAAGAGATGTAGAAAGAGGTCGATGTAGGGATGTGAATGATATGAAAGAGTAACAATTGCCCAGTTGACAGAATAGGGGAAAGAGTAAAGATTAATGGGTCATGTAAAACCATAATTCTACCATAAGGAGCTGGCTCGAAGTTATGGTTCAGCTGCCAAGCTGGGTTGGTGAGGTTGGCTGCACAATGGGAAAGGCTGCAGTTAAGTTTTATTTCAAGAATTGCCATCAACTTGATATTAAATGTTCTGATTTTTTCTTTGCATACTTTGGTTTTGTCATCGCTACGTTCTCCTTCAATATTCCATGCACAAATATTGTGAATCATTGATTAAACTCAATGGAGGTTTGACTTCTCAATTGCCTACCTCTAATATTAGGGGTGATAGAGTCTCTGTGTTCAGGGCATGGTTTGAAATCCCGATGGAATTCCGGTTATACCGATGATTCCGTTCCGGTTCCGCTCATAACCGGAACGGAATTCGGTCAAAATTCCGGTTCTAGCCTAAATTCCGGATTTTCTTTTCAAATATTGAAAAAAACTTATAAAAAATTAAAAAAAAATACAACAAATATATAATGATTAAAAAAAAATTAATCGGGACAATAAATAAATGGAAAGAAGTTATATAGTTTTATAAAAAATGGTTTTTATATTTTTGTTAATTTACATCCAAGCATAATAAAAAATACAAAATTTTCAAAAATGATCTAAGTTTTAAATCTCAAATAAACAATACAGAATCTTGCACAATGGATCTTTAATTAAAGTGTATATTTTATATATAATGTTAAAAAATGTATTATAAATTTATGACAGTATTGAATATTTATTAGCGTATATAGCAAGTTAAAGCAAAATAGTACCGGAATTAGAAAACTGAAACTAAAGCGGAATTTCCAAAACGGAACCGGAAATTTTAAAATTATCAATGACCGGAATGAAAACGGAAAACGGAAAACGGAAATTTTAACCTTGGTTCAGGGTATGTTGTTGTGCAAGGTTTTGGCAGTACTTGGGTTAAGATCAAGTTTCTTGGCCTTGATGTTGCCTTTCTTTCTGTCAGTGGAGGTAGCAATGGATGAAGAAAAAATGAAAGGTGGAGACAGAGATACATTGATTTTGGAAGGAGCTTGCGAAGAAAGAGGTTGAGTGCATAAAGGGGAAGCTTGTTTGCTCTATTCAGGTTGAATAGGATTTCTTTCAGAATTAAGAAATGAAGCATTCTCCTCAATTAATTAATTGGTTCTAGTTGAGGGTTCAGACATTTGATTTTCCTATGCTAATTGCTTTGGGATTGGTTCTTGGTTGACAGATGTGGGATCATTAATTTGATTTTAACATGGTACGTGCATGTGTATGTCTCCGTTATCATGCAAAAAGTGCCTTCATTTAAATCATTTAGGACTTCAAAGCTATTGTTAGTTGACACAACTGCATGCACAGCAGTGCAAACATGCACAACATTATTGTCGGGCATCACATTTTCATTTACATCTATCATTGCTCGGTTATTATTCAGCTCAACCATATCAATTTGTTTGGTGGGTATTTCCCTATCTTCATAAACTGCTATTTCAACATCTTCTTTTTCTATTGTTTTTTCAATTACTTCACGACCCACCTCGACCATAGTGGGTTGACTTACAGCATCCTGATTAACTTTATTATTTTTCTTTGACAAATCTAACATTCTGGGCATTCATTCTTTTTCATTTTGTGTTACTAACACCATTCCATCTTTGTGATTTCGTGCCCATTTCACTTTTATCAGCAGTTTTCTTATGTAACCGAGCTTGTTCCTTTTGATCTTTATTTTTTCCAGCCTCACCTTGCCCATCACTATTTTTGCCTGTAATCTTACATTCAGCCATGCGGTTCCCAAATACCCTACATCCTGTACGCACATCTGGTTTCTATAAATAACTTCAATTGTTTGTGTTCCTCCATAGACCAAAAGGATAGTAAACTTATCAACAAGCTCCTTATCTAGCTTAATTTTTATCAAACATTTTGCAAAGTCAGTCCTGTCTAACTTTTCAATATTTTCATCCACGCATAGTAGTTTCCTAGTCGACTAGCTAACCAGTTGACTCCTAAATGCGACCAGATGAATATCGGGATATGGTGAAATTTCACCTAAACTGGGATAGACCATGGTTCAAAATTCCGACGGAATTCCGGTTATTCCGGTGATTCCGTTCCGGTTCCGTTCATAACCGGAACGAAATCCGGTCAAAATTCTGGTTCCGGCCAAAATTCCGGATTTTCATTTCAAATATTGAAATTTTTTTATAAAAAAATACAACAAATATATATTAATTAAATAAAAGAAAAAAAATTAACTGGGACAATAAATAAATAAAGAAGAAATCATATAGTTTTATAAAAAAGTTATTATACATTTATTAGTTAACATCGAATCATAATAAAAAAATTAGAAATTTTCAAAATTGATCCAAGTTTTAAAATCTCAAATGAACAATATAAAATCCTACACACTGGATTTTTAATTAAAGTATGTATTTTATAGGTAATGTAAAAAAAATATTATAAATTTATGACAATATTGGATATTTATTAGCGTATATAGCAAATTAAAGCAAAAACAGTATCAGAATTAGAAAACCGGAATTAAAGCGGAACTTTCGGAATGTCCGGAACGGAACCGGAAATTTTAAAATTACCATTGGTCAGAACGAAAACGGAAAACGGAATTTTGAACCTTGGGATAGACTTAATTGTTTCACAAACATTACCCACCGAAGGGTCCCAAGGTTTAATGATAAATAGTTTATTCCTCATAATGATAGGGTCACCATGGATAATTCTTTGTTTATCCTCATCACACGTAAACAAAAAAAGGAAATCAACACCATCCGATTTAACTTTAATCGAACCTTTTAGCTTCCAAATTCGCTTCAACGATTGAACTACTTCTGTGGAAGATAGTGGTTTGTCCAAGAAAAAATCAACAAGAAAATCACTCCAAACATTCAATCCTGC
Source organism: Allium cepa (assembly GCA_030765085.1). Taxonomy (NCBI): domain Eukaryota; kingdom Viridiplantae; phylum Streptophyta; class Magnoliopsida; order Asparagales; family Amaryllidaceae; genus Allium; species Allium cepa. Next base: position 948,965,770 of record CM060941.1, on the reverse strand, counting down.
TTCCAAAACAACAGGCAGTGCAACTAGACAGTTATTAGATAAGGAGGGAGTCATCTCAACAGGGATGTACTTCACCACGTTTTTCGGTTTACTCTTAAAAAGCAAAGTCCATTCTTGTTGAGACAAGTTAGTTGAAAGAGGCACGACTATAGAAAGAAACTGAGGCAAACTGGACGAAATATACAGTAGGGGATGGCAGAGGAGGAAGAGGAAAGGTGCGAGGGGGAGGATCAGGCGCCGGTTTAGAAGTATGATGGGTATCAAAAAGGACTGAAGGAGCAAAGTGGAAAAGACAAGGAGCACAGGAGGATGAGGAAAGGATAGCGGAAGGGATGGTAGAAAAAGGCTGAAAAGAAGGAACTTGTGCCGCCATGAAAAGAAATGAAATCCTCAAAATTAATAAATGAATTTTTATTAACAGACAAAACAATTTTAAATAAGAACTAATGATGATAAAATCGTTTTAAAAATTAGTTTACTAAAATATATAGTTCGTAAAGAAATAGAAAATGTGATCGCAAATTATTTTCTGAAATATTGATTTTACATTAGTTTAAAGTTATTCAAAATGCCATAACACTATTGTAAACACCCATGCACACTTTATAAACCATTTTAACATGGTGTGTACATGTACATATGCATATACATATTAGCTTACTTAAGTATATAAACATGTAAGTTAAGAAAATAGATTTTTATTTAGTGAAAATAAATATACATAACATATATAAAAATACATTTTTTCACACAAGTACATGGTGCATGGCTTGAATAGTACATGAGAGAGGGGTACAAGTGGTGGATGGAAATGAAGGGGGTATGGAGAGACACACATACATACATACATACATACATACATACATATATATATATATATATATATATATATTAAATATAAGCACTTACATAATTTTTAATTAATTTCCTAAGTCTATATACAGCCTCTAACGTTCATTTTTGTCATTTTACAATCTCTTTCTTTGCTTTTAAATTCCTAATAACTTAAACAAACGTATATGACTTCCTCTTCAAAACTCTAAAGTCGGAAAATCACTTCATTTTGTTAAAATCTGCATTTTAATTCCCAAAATCAATTTTACATCTTCTACAACACTCCTCTTTCGAGTAGCAAGCACTCAAACATCCTACAACCCCATGAGTGTGCCCTACGTACGCTAGATCGAGCCCAAAGTACACATGACCGAGACCATTTAGGTGTTCGAGCAACCAAAAGTTTCAAATTTTGCAATATCCTAAAGTGTTTTCAAGTTTTGGCAAAAGCTCGCCTTGATTTAGTAAAGTTTCGGTGAGTAAAACTCTTGTCTTTGCAAAAGATATAATTTGATTTTGATGATCTATGTGTTGTGAAATTATAATGTTGATTGTGTTGAAATATCATGTTGTTATGATGGCATGATCATAAGCTGTGTTTGAACTTGGATTTTGTGACTTGGATATTAAATGATATGTTGGATATGGAAATGTGAATGGTTGGTTATGGTTGGTTATGGTATGATGGTAGTTCATTTATGAAACAAACAAAGTGTATGTGATGTAAATGTTGTGATGTTAGCACCTTGAAAAGTCGCAAAGGACTTGAGATCCGATTTGAAAACATGTGACGGCCCGCCCTTCTCGACCCTCGAAAATCGACACAAAATACCACATAGTATGATATGTTTCCATTTTCAAATCCCGTTGAAAACCCTTTTTCAAATCCAATTCTAATATTAAATTATTATTATTCAAATTTCAATTAAATTCTCGTATTTGAAATTTAACTAATTTTATTAATTTTACCAAAATCTTTTTATTACAAAATCAAATTATAATACATATTTAACATTTAAAATGAATTAAATGTTCAAAATTGACGACCAGAAATTCTGGGTCGTTACATTCTTCCCCCTTATAAAAATTTCGTCTCCGAAATTTGCTAAGGTAAAAAGAATGCTCCAAACTCAATAGCAAAACCTACTTAGTGAAAATCTCAATTTCATTTTGCCTAAATTCTTTAGTTTTGAATCAAAACTGCTAGTTTCAATTCCTATTCCAAAATTCTTTTTATTTAATTTTAATTTGAAATCAATTCGTCGTAAACGAAACGTTTCAAAAAAAAATTCAAAAATTTTCTAACTTGCAAAATTTCCAAATTTTTTTGGCAGATTCTCCATTGTACGGAGGAGCTTTTGCAAAATCACAATAGATATAAATATATATACATCAACCCACACGGTCGGAAAAACAAAAAACAGTTCATATTTCCTATTTTTGTTGCGTAGGCGTACCTTTATTAGCATTTTTAAAAGCAAGCGGCTAATAATGTCGCATATACGCGCTCCAATTCTATCGATTACCTCCCGTACCTATACTTACTCAAACAAAACCATCATTTTTCAATAATATAAGAATTCTAAAAACATTTTATTCATTAAACTAGCCAAACTCATCAATTTCATAGTTTAAACCAATAAACCTCATAAATTTAATATGTTAACCCTATTTTATCAGCAATCCAAAGAATTCAATCACTATTTTAATTTTCTATCAAATCTAACTTCATTTTATTTCACTTGAATGATTTACATTCAAGTTTAATACTCTCAATCCATATTATGATTAACATATGCTTCACTAACATCAATCTATTTCAATTGAATTCCAAATTGATTCACAATCAAATTCTTATTTTCAATTTGAAATATTTGTATTTATATACAAATCCATTTAATGAGATTTCAATCCATTTCAAATTGATTTACAATTGAATTTTATTTTCAATTTGATATATTTGCATCATATTATGATCTACTTTCATTTTTATGCAAAACTACTTAATTATATTACACTTATTTCAATTGAGTCAAAACCCAATTTTATTAACTTCTTTAAACCAACTCAATTCCAAATACAACAAAACGACCAATTCTTATGCAAATCTTCATGTCATTCAAGCAAATAACCATCACTTAAGCTTATAACCATTAAAATTAATTCCATTTTAAATTTATATTAATTTTATTCCATTCGGAATTATTCACAACCCACATATTCTTATTTCCTTGCAAATTTTAAATCAAATCCTTATTCTCATTTCGAATTTATCATTCAACTTAAGTTTAAATCAATATCATCCCATTCTATATTATTTACAACTCATACATTCTTATTTCATCACAATATTTAATTAAAATCTTTTCACTTGCATTTCAATGTTTATTACCTAAACAAATTTCATTCAAGGTTACTTATAAAGCCTGACCACAACTATTTTCCAATTTGCTTAGGTTCTTTCAATTTCACAATATTTTCATTTCTTCTTATATTAATTTTATTTTATTTTAATTTGAATTTTACCCAATCAAATTCCAGTCCGTTTGCAAATTTTAAATTCAATTTGTTTATTTACTCGATCCATTTAAAACTTATTTTATTAACAATGAGACCACTTTAAATCATTTCACTCATTTGAATTTATTTATGATTCAAACCATCACTATTATAATCTAATTCCACTTTCATTCACACTCTCAGTTTTTTATTGCAAAAATTAAATCCCATACTATAACTAGGTTTTTATTTTTCTTTTCAAAATTTTCTTATCAAACCACCAAAATTTCATCCATGCCATTACAAATTCCATTTAATTTAGTTTACACTAAATTCATCTTCAAGCTTCTTTTTATTTAATTTAGCTTACGCTAAATTCATTCTCATACAAATTTCTTTGGATTTAGTTGAGTTAAAATTTTATTCATACAATATCCTTTCAACTTAATTAAATTTTCTTTCAATTCAATTCTTTTCCAAATTTAATTCAAGTTTAAATAAATTTTATTTAGCCAACTTGAATTCATACCATTTTCTTTACTATTTTAAATCAGAATTTAATTCTATTCAAAATTATTTGTAACATAACTGAATTTTGATTTTAATTCAATCCCAATTCAACTCAATTCCATTTAATCGAAGTTAAATCCAATTCAATCCAATATTAATTTTCCATATACAAGTTCAAAACTAATTTACTAACTTAAGTTCATTCACATCTTTTATATTTTATATTTTCTTCACCTTATTTCAATTCGCATTTCATTTGAGATTAAGTTTGAATTCACCATACTATTCAACTATTTCTCACTTGTGATTATAATTCCATTTTACTTGGGCTTACAATCTGATTTTTTATTCTTAAGTTCACCAACTTACTTACTTAAAAGTTTATATTGCTCATTTGAGTTATTTTCATCTTATGATCACAATTCCAAATTTTATATATATGTATCGCTAAATTCTTAAGGATACACATTTTCTTTCAATTTAATTCTTTGCACAGTTTTAAATTCGCAATTTCAGATTATAAATATAACACTTACTAGCTTATGAGTACAATTCATTACACAATGACCATAATTACAAAGTCATTTTACATTTCAATTTAATCCAAATCAATTTAATTCTAAGTCCAGTTTATTTAACTTATCCCAAATTAAGTTCAAATTTTCTGTTCACTTCAACATATTTTATTCACTTTCATTTACTCAAGTTAAATTTTAATTCCAAGATTAAAATTTTCATTTCCTTCTTATTAATATCAACTTCACTAAATAAGTTCAATGGTTGATTAATTTTAACTTTACACATTACTTAAAGAGTAATTTTCAAAATTCAACTGCCCGGTTTCATTTCAAAACCATTTTGAAATAATAATCCACACATACCTACTTGGTATATCAAATCAAATCTTCGGATTCCAAATAACTTGGTTGTACCAAAACAATCTTCTGCTTTTTAAATTTCTGAAATCACTTGTATCTCAAACAAGTCTAAATAGATATCATATCTAATTATAATAGAAGCAATCCATCACTTTAGAAACTCGAAAATGAATTCTAATGATGTGGCCATCATCATCAGGATTATTTTCCAGCGACTGAAGTGAGTTCAGTGCTTCCTGACTTTCACAAATTCCTTTCAAAACAGTTTCCATTCAAACATATTACCTAAAATAATATTCCATTATTGCCTTCAAATCTTTGGACAACATTCCCAAGATTTTATATTTCCAAATTTTGTTTTCAATACATTTAAAATCCTTTTCAAAATCCCCGGGATTTAAATTCTAGTTCAATTCAAATTTAGTTATTCTTCTTTTGTATAATTTATACTCATAGAATTTTATTTGGTTATTACCATTTCAAATTTTAGATCAAATTTTAGATTCGTATATGATAAGATATCTACATCCAAACAATCAAATATATATATATATAATAATAATTTCAGAAAATTATTTCTTTTATATAAAAATATAATTTTGGGTAAAATTATTTCATTTACCCTCTTTAAAAACAATACTATGTCAGTTTATCTTGTTTATGAGTTTAGAAACCCCTATCGATACGGTTGTACTTCCCGTACCGACCAGAATTCATAAACACTCAACCGATAAGTCAACACAGTATAAAAACAATTTTATATTCACTAACGAGTACGCTCTCATATCTATTATTACACTCAGCTCATTATGGATTACTATTAACTCTATTTAATGAGTAATTTCTCCACCAAAGCCTAGGTCGTCGCCAACTTAAGCTCTGATACTAAGTGTGACGACCCGCCCTTCTCAACCCTCGAAAATCGACACAAAATACCCCACGGTATGATATGTTTCCATTTTCAAATCCCGTTGAAAACACTTTTTCAAACCCAATTCTAATATTAAATTATTATTATTCAAATTTCAATTAAATTCCCGTATTTGAAATTTAACTAATTCTGTTAATTTTACCAAAATTTTTATTACAAAATCAAATTATAATATATATTTAACATTTAAAATGAATTAAATGTTCAAAATTGACAACTAGAAATTCTAGGTCGCTACAAAACAAAAGCTCTTTTTCTAGCTTTGGATTTTTGAATGCTTTTCCAAGTTTTCATCTTTTGTTTAAGATTTCAAAACTCCTCCCTTTTTGTTTTCAAACATGCAGTAGCTAGAGTTAAAGTAAAGTTTTCACCTAGAAATCAATTCTAGCGAACTACACTCATAGCGATAGTTGCTATGAATGTAGTTCAGAAAATTTCACGATTTCAAGTTCTAAATGATTTCTTATGGATTTTTTTGAAAACACATATTGAATTAATTAAGTAAGTCAAAAATTTAATTTTTAATTATTTAATAATTTATTTATTTAATTTAGTAATTAGAGTTATTATTATTTAAATTAATTAATTAAGTAACTACGTTAAATAATTAGAGTTTAAGAAAATTATTAACTAAATTAAATACTTTTAATTATGTAAGTTTTAAATAATTATTGGTTAACATAAAGGGAATTTAATTTTATTTAATCAAGCTTATTTTTAATTAGAGTTAGTTATTTAATTTATTATTATTTAATTAAGAGTTAATTATCCACTTAATTAGGGTTTAAATTCTTAAATGAATGTTATTTAATATAAGTTTAACTAAAAGTTAGTTTTAAATGAACTTTTAATTAATTAAGGTTTGAAGTGCGATTTTTTTTTTAATTCAAGGTTAACTAAAGTTTAATTAAGTTTTAAACTTACGGTTTAGTTAGGGTTTACTTATTTTAAAGTTCCTTTTTAAACTCTATCGGTAATTTACTTTGGCCAACTTTCTTGTTTGAGTAAATTGTTTTAAAACCAAGGATCCCTAATCTATGCTATTAAATATCCAAATGAATTAAACTAGTTGTAATAAAATGATGATACATTTTATTGAAAGTAAGTTGACTTTTACTTATCACAAATACTGCACTTCAGGAATGTGATGAATACAAAAGGTCAATTTCGATAAGTGGGTCATGATAATTTAAGCATATGGAACGTATGCTCTTATATAAATCTTTACACCTTGATAGTGGAATAGTACACTATAGATAACTTGACCCCTTAAAATTACCAAACGTTGGTTTGGAGAGACCGGGATCAGATATTAGTAATTGTCCAAAAACCACTAAGAACTAACGTAAATGCTCGAATTGGAAATAATAATGGCAAGGTCCAAGATGAAGAGTTTGATGTGTAAGGGCTATTTGATACTAACCCTGAGGGTGATTCCAAAATGAATGTAGTGGATATAGTGCCTTAAGTTCATTCCTCCCCTGAACGACTTGTATGGATGAGTGCTGACATTGTGTCAACATCTCCATGGCAATGTTAGCATTCCAAGTGGCAATCATATAGAAAAGGTAAACACAGCCTTATGCCTCATCAATCGGGAATGATTAAAACATGGAAGATGCAGCAAGGCTAAGTAGGTTGCACCCATTAAGATAAGGCCATCCCCATCTAGAGTCCGTACTATTAATTCAGGTATGCTTCGATACGGTTGCTTATCCCAACCGAGGGAGGATCTTATTCGATACTATCCAGTAAAAGGTAGGCTGGTCTCGTATTGGCAGAAGATCCAGGCAAGGTCCTTGGTATTATTTTATTTAAAGATGCATCGTTGTGGATGGTGTCTCGGTAGCCTAGTTGTGACGGCCCTGACTCGACTTTCGAAAATCGACACCGAACGCGACACTCGCATTCAAATGCCGTAGATCCAAACATCGAATCTGGTTCGCCGGAGCTTATAACATCATGAATATAAAACAGCGGAACAAAATGAATATCATGCATACATCACATCTACAACATCATAATATCCGATAATACATCAGAGTATTTTTTCAATATACATACACCACAACTCCAAATAAACATCATAATAATACAACAGTGATCATATATCCAAAAAGTCTTCAAAGGAATGAAGTGATAACGAACTCCCAAAAACTAAGCACCTGAGATCCCAAAAACTTCTAAAATATCTTCAAAGCATAACCTCCAGAATACTGCTACACCAGAACACGGAAACCTGCTACTAGGCTGCCCGTGGGGAAATTATGGGCACCTAGAGTTTAGGAAAGAAACAATAAACTCCGGGTCAGTCATGGGACTGGTATGAGTAAACAAAACAGTTGCTTTTAAATAAACTAGATTTATAAAAGAAAATCCGGTATGTTTTTGGAAAATGAAACTACCATAAGACCTCCTGCCACACACACAATGCAGTCGCAGACTTGGAGGAGATTTCTTCTTACGATAGTCAAATATGGTTGATATGAGAAAAAATTCCATGATATTTTTACTGGTGCATAGTGTAGGAAATCATTTCGAAAGTAGAATATTAATCTTAGCCAGTATAGACATTCCGAACTATGCCTGCTATAACTACCATCTAAATAGTGGTGACCACCATAAGTAAATGACGGGTTATACAACTAAAACCGTACTGGGTTCGTATTGGGAATTGGATTTCCAACAAATGGTCAGGCTAAGGAATTTTGTACTGCCACATGGGTACGCCTCTGGCGGGATGTCCCGAGAACCTACCCGGGTCTCTGCCAACATAAGGCCGGGTTACCTCTGTAACTAGGTAACTACTACTCGAGTATGCCACTCCCCGGTCCTTTGGGACCTTTATCCGAGGGCCCACTATCAAAAAGCAACAACCACACAGTAAATGAGATTGGAGCTACCACGCAGGTAAATATTTGGGCTCCATACCATGACATCACCTTTTTCCATAAGGAAATGACATACCCTAAAGGGCGCGACCCTCATAACCTTGTCGCATCTTTCCTGTTTCGACCATTTCCGGGTTGTGAGGTCCGATGAGGTCTTGTCCACAAAGCTACGCTTTACACGAAAGCCATGCTTTGATCACAAATGATCAACAAATGATCATCAACACACAACAGCACTTAGCATGCCACACTAGCAAATTGGGAGTATATTGCTGACAACCTTCAATTACATAACCTCTGAGCTCGTATGTCTTAGAGAAGGGTGTTAAGCTAATAGAATAAATTCTCCGCCACCAACAGATACGTATTTGAAAGAAATCTGCTTTATACCTCAAAATGTAGTGTCAGACATACGACCATACGAGTCTGTTCCGGGTTCGAACAGAACCGAAGGTACTTCGTCCAATAAAGGAAGAAGCCTTTGCAAATCCGGGTATCCACAATCCCGATCGGACTTTCCATCACTTACCATCACTTAGGGAATCTCTATACCGGAGCAACTCAGTGCAGAGACAATCTATAGGTTATCCTATCGTTTTCGAAGACACCCGGTCTTCACCACCGGTCTTCAAATGCTATCCATTTCGACGCATCACTATTCAGAATGGGTTATCTAACACAAAGGTCCTCTCCCGGCTAAATCGAATAGTGAGTGTTTAATTTTTAAAACACATGGACCTATCAATCACCAAGATTCATATTCAGGGTTCGATGTGGGTTTCGGATATCTAACTGAAATCCGGCTCCATGTCGCATCGAAGTTTAAATGTCGTTTTATGGGCAAAGGGGTTTTCACATTTATACAGAACAAATCACAGATCATAGTGCAGTACATGGCAATCTACATCACACAGTATTATGATCACAGCAGAAATGACAATCCAGTGCAAAACAGTGGTTAATTGTTTTCTAATGTGGTTTAAGTGAATTTACAACATAATTATTTTGATCAATGATCAATTATTCCTAACGATAAACAATTTATTAAATATCAATTTTGTTAATAAATTATTCTTCACTCAATTAACATAATCAACTACTAATTATAAATTGATTAATTGAAATTATTTAACTAACAATTCTTAATTATTAGTAATTTAGAAACTTAATCGTTTATTAATCAATTTTAGTTACAAATTATGAATCATTTTTCAATTACTTTTCAAAACCAAAAATTATTTACCTTGATTATCGTTTGAAAATCTTCTTCATATCTTAAGAATCAATTTATTGTTACATTAAAAGTTTTAACGTAAATTAATTTCAATTCTTATTTTAAATTTAATTATTTAATTAAAGGATTAATTAAATTTTTAAAACATTGTTAGATAATTTAACTTATAGTAAGTTCTTCACTTAACGTAAATCAATATTGGTTAACTTGAAATACAACAATTAACTTAACATTGTCAACTCAAATTTTTATTGGGCCTAACCCAATTTCAAAACAAAACCTGAGTAAACTATGTTTCCACTCGAGTCAAACTTGAGTTCACGTCCTCTCCCCGAGATCTCTCTCTTTCCCTTGTACCTGTTTCTTCTTCCTCCTTTTTCTTTTTTTTCTTTTTTTTAAGTACAGTACCCAAACTAAAATAGCAGAGAGTGTACTCGCATATGCGAGTTCCTTCTAGAAGCCAAGCGTGAATTTTCTCGAGTTTCAACTCGAGTCACTCGCCATATTGCCCAATACTGACACCATCTCTGCAGTGTACGTGCACGGCACGTCGCCGTCGCTCCGGCAAACACCAACATCTGCGGTGAGTCGCGAATTCCTCTTATGCTCGAAATCAAAGCTCAAATCGACACAAAAAACTCAGGATCGAAATTCACCCCTTTGTTGGAACTGTAACTCGAAACCCACCAGCCTAAAACGGCTCGTCCTCCTTGCATAGTTCACCAGAAAATTCACGATTCCGGCCATATCATCTCAATACTTTGCGCTATCATTCCTCAAAAACATATGCAGCTCGATCGTTCCTAGGTGATGAAATCACGTTATTTCTTTTTCACTGCAAACTTTGAGGTTAAACCCTACTTTGGGTTCGTACCATCAATTCACACATTCGAAAAAAAAAATCGACAATTTCCCCATCATCACTGAAGTTCAAACGAGCTTCCATCCAAATTTCAACAATTATAATTGAATCGTTCACCAGAAATCAAGAAAAATGCAATTTTGTTTTAAATTCAAACTGCACTTAAATTACTTAAGGAAAATTCATCGTATTGCCTTTAAAAATCATAACTTGATATGTTTATTCAATTTATGTGATCAAATCCATTATTTAAAATAGTTGAATTCATCAAAGAATTTTGTTTTTACTGTAATTTACCAGTTGCACAGACAAATATTCCATGTTCAAGCATGAAATAAATTTTAACTATAATTTAAGTTGAAGAAAACTTGTTTTGAAAAAAAACTAAGCTAAAAAAAAGGTTGTGTGAGTTTGTTTGAATTTTCTTCAATTTATTTTTGTTCTGGAACAAATTATTAAGAACAAACTGTATAATACTTTCAATAATACAGAAACAATATAAACAACATTTTCTTTCCAATATACAACTAAAAACACAAGATCCATGAAATAAATACTTGGATTTCAAAAACAAATAAGTTACTCACCTGAATCTTTTCCTGAAACAAGAATCGCCCTTGTTTTGAACCCTGCAGATATTCTGCTTTTAAATTTTCCTGTTTTGATTTGTTATGTAAACTGAGTTTGAATTTGTAAAATGACGTTTGTTTTTTCTCTTTCGGGCTTTGCTATGTTTTTTGTTTGAGCGGAATAAAGCAACAATGCAAGTGTATATATAAAGGAGAGGGTTTGTATAGGGGAAGGCTTACTGGTGCAACAGTTTCTTTTAATCAGATTATATATTTTTTTTATTGACCAAGCAAAAAAAAATACGGCTGAAATGATCCTATTCTTGCTGAAAAATAGATAGCATTAATTGCTCATGCCCCCATTTTTGTTAACATATATATATATATATATATATATATATATATATATATGCTGTTGATTTTATAAGTACTAATTTTTGTTTTGTTAAAGATATTTATCTTCTTGTACAAGCCTTGCAGATTTTTACATGTACTCTTTGGTTTTGTTTTATAGTTTTTTTTTTCTTGTTTATATTTCTACTTACTTACACTTAAATGTATGTCCTTTCTTTTGTGATCAAAACTTGTTTTTGTTTTATATACAAATTTTTTCTTGTTTCCTGGTTTATATAGTTCTTATGCAACTTGTATGAATTTTCTATGTCATCTTATAACTATAAAATCCTATTACAACATAAGCCTTGAATTTTATTTCTATTTTAAAGTTAACTATTAATATTTAATTCATCTCATATATTTTATTGTTTAAAAAAATTTCTTGTTTGTTATTTTTTCTTTCCTTTATTATTATTTAAAGCTTATACTATCAATTATTTATTTAATTCCATATATCTCTCCTTTATTTAATATTAATAACATTTTATTTCATTTGAAACTTTTTGATTTAATTTAAAAGTTCAACGATTTATCGAATTTAGAATTCAAAATTTTGGGATGTTACACTAGTCATTATATGGAATCCATTCTCAAAAAAGTGTCGTACGGATTTAGTTGTATCCAAATATGTTGAAATATAAGATGCAAACATTTCACCTATGTTCTATTTTACTTGAAAACCCTAAGACATTATCATAATATCACTGTATTTCTATATAAATTGTTTTGGTTATTGTAAGCAAAAACCCATGTGTGTTTATGTGCGGCAAGGTCTTGTGAGATAACTTTGATTTTCAAAGTGTTTTCAAAATAAAAAAAATTAAACTATTTGAGTTTACTCATGCCTGACCCATGTCTAATCCGGAGTTTTATTTTCTTTTCCTAATACTTTAGGTAATCAAATTTGTATGAGTAGCCAAGTTATCATGTTTCCTTATGGAAGCATTTTGAAGGAGCCGGAGCAGATAGCTTCACCGTTAGTTAGTTATTGTCTTATTCTGCTGTGTTTATGTATGATCTTTGTATTTTGTCTGGGTGAGTAGTTATAACTATCTAGTCGAAGGTCGTAATGTAATGACTCTGATGTATTATTATTATGGAAATGACAATGTGATATCCTATGTTATCTATTACATGTTGTTCTGATTTATGGTGAGATTTTGTGGTTGTGTAGTTTTTTCTTATCTTTCTTTTCTTCTACTCTTAATGGCTCGTCTTTCGGTGCAAGAAAGGCGGTCGTTACACTTGAAGAAATGGAGGGATTAGGAGTTACTTTCAAGCAATAAGTAATGGGGAGGAGGCTGCAAAAATATCAAATCTAATTTGGTTAGATACTTATATAGTGAATGGAAATGAGAAAAAAGTGGATCTGATCTCCTACTCATTCTCCTTTAATCTGAGCCATCCAAAACCAAACCTTTCTAACCCAAAAATAAGCCCCATATACCATCTAGTTTTAGCTAAAAATTCTACCATTATTAGGACTTAAACCTATTTATGTTCAAAACAAAATATTATGCAATTAATTCAAATTTAATCGCTTATCGATATCGCTTATCGATATCGTATATCGAGTGACATATCTATAACTATTATAAACATATCTAAGAATATTTACCCATCAAAACATAGTCAAATTTACAATTAATATTTCACAAATATCAATTAATTTATAAGATTAATTAAAGCATTTGATCGAAGGAGAATTCGTCGTTTCAACTGTGTGACTCCTTAGGTGTATAATTGGTCAGCGATTAATATCAAACTATTCGAATATTAACGTTCACACATCATTTAATAGGTGGTGTGACATTTTAGATAAATTTATCACTTACTTGGTTTCGGAAAAATCCAATTTAACTTTTTTTAGTGTTAACCGGATATGACTTTTATTTACACCAATTCCCTTCGTCAAAACTATATCCCTTTGGACTTGAAGAATTTGGTAATGGTAAAAATTCCAATATTGTCCATATTCAACTTTATAGTCCAAACGCAAAGTTCTTAGTTCTACAATAACTTTTATTATTGACCGAAATGATCTAGCCAGAGACTTTGATTTTGAGTTAACTTGAGTTGAGCATGATACTAACCCATATAATTGAGGACATGAATTCTCGGGAATAGCAATTCACTTCCACTACTTCCACTCGACCTAACTATAGTCACTCGATGGATGTCATGTCATGATTTCACTATAATCAAAGCTGAGCTTTCATATTGAAGATCTATAGTATTCTCAAGTTAAGAGAACTGTGTAAATCAGTCACATCGATATTTTCTATTTGACCATAGTTATATTAACCAATAGAAAACTATCGAGTGATTCATTCTTCATTTATCCAATAGCTCTCAATATGTAACCCCTTAGTGCTCCCAGCAGTCATAAGTAATGCATTGCCAAAAATTTGGAGTTTTACGTACTTTAGTCTAAATGGATGTATCAATATCCTATTTCAAGACTAGGAATATTTAAAACAGTATACTTATTTTCATTGTGATAAATTACTTGCGGTTACAACACTTTTTAATTACTATCACAAAACATACTAGTTATGGATTTTCTATTAAATTTACTTTTAATTAAATTAATTAATTAATTTAACACATTATATCAAGTATATGATAGAAAGAAATCACCTTTTATTTTAAACAAGATTGGTTATAGAGCTAGATATATGTAACGAATTACAGAATTGCACCTAGGGCATATGCTTAACTTTATCAATCTTCCACTTGCATCTGAGGTCAATTATAGGATCTTATTCCAACTTCTTTAATCGGTTATATCAAAATCAGTTGGGCCAACCGCTCAATGAATGAGTATACTATTATGTTTCAATTATTAACTCTATCAATCTACTCATTATAATATTGATAAACTGCCTTTATCATGTGGAACAATTCAGAGTATGTCTCTCGGCTTTTGGTGAGCTCTTTAGGTGCAAATTTTGTTGCATTGACTCTTAATGTGCAAATACACTAGAATAATGATATCAATTTGGATTTGATATTTGCTTCATGTATTAAAAACATAAACAAATCACAATATATGGACAAGTTAATGTGTATGATAATTCATATTGCCAATGCATAAGGAATTCATCTTACATATTCCATATTAAACATTTAATAAGGTATACGTGCATATCGATTTGAGACAATTCCAATATCTTTTATTCTTACTATAAAAGACATCACTTACAAATTCATCATTCGGTATTAAAATAACTAAGGCTGATTTTAACACAAGTATACTGTTAGAAATCAGCAATGTGTTGTTTGCTTATAGTATAGAACTATCAATGTACCTTTTAACGTTCTTTCTTGTGAACACATGCTTTCTTTGCGTTTTGACTAATAATCAAACCATTTGATATCTCTATCAAAACTTTGTTCAATTTTGATGCTTTATTAAATGATATTTTCGTATCAGTTCTTGGATCGTATCCGAAAGCCCATAAACTCCATATAGCTTCCACTAACTTCGAAACACTTTGGTTGTTATGTGCTAACAGACTAGCCCAAATCTATATTCAAAACATTCCGTTTCAACACATATATACCAAAACAGAAAGTCATACTAGGAGATAATTTTGTATGTAAAATCCAAACCAACTTGCGCACGTCGAAAGGTGATTCTGTTATGTTAATTTCAGTAATTGAAATTTATGGAAATATTCTTATCAATGTCACTCATTATATTCCAATTGTATTTGTCTTTCTTATAAAGACAGCTTTTTAGCCAAAGGATCCTATCCCTTTGAATACAACTATCAAAATCTTATTTTGATAAAGTACTTGGAATCTTTTTCGAACTAGCGCATCATATCATATCATACAATCAAAAATCTTAACGGTTTAGTTAAGCAACCGAGGACTATTTATTTTGGACATTAATAAGAAACTCATAGTTTCTCTTTAACGTGAAAGAATACTCAGTAATCATTCTAATGTGTTGTGTTCATTCAGGTTTGGTAACCAAGTTCAACCCTTATAATTGGTTTTATCCTTGGAACGTATCTAAATTCATTTTACACCACTAATTTCATAAAGAAATTCCTTTAATGTGAAGTTGGTATTTCATGAAACAACAATAGTTTCTTAGTGCAACGGAATAGGTATTCATAATAATTTTATGGATTTTCTTACATATAAAATTGATTTGGTTTTAGTTTTCAAAACTTATGTTTAAAACATAAATATGTCATCTAAATATAGTCTTTCACAAACTCCTTTTGCTAGATTCATATAAGATCCCTCGTGAATGTTTATTATGTGCAGACTTTCGACTCACACGACCTGTCAACTCCTTGGCCTAAGATATGTTAGGTTTTTTTCTAAACCCTTATCGTGTATGATTTTGTAAACTGTTATTTAGATGAAATAATATTAGCCTTGTGTACTACTCTTTCATACACAAACTTATAGAAAGAAATTAACTCAACGGTACTCATAATTAATCGTGCTTCATTCAACAAAGTTCGATTACTCCTTAGCGTTATATAATTATGTATCATAGGGAGGATTGACTTTTGAGATTGATTCTATATTTATGTAAGGTACATATGGAACTATTTCCAATATAATCACCTATTCGATTAAATCGAATCATTTCTATTCCATGTTATATTTTCTACTTCTTTTTTATATTCTATGAGCTTATCATAGACTTATATATGCATATCGAATACACATGTCCATGTCTAAGAAAACTCATCGATGAATATGAGGAAGTACGTGGAACCGTTTTGTTATTAATGGACTTATGATTGCATACATCTATATGTATTAATCCAAGAGTTCGTTAAATCTTGTGATGCTCCCACTAAATGAGTGTATTACCCATTGATTATTTGGGATATAATTAACCAGTTTCATGTGATTCATAATCATAGAATAAATTTATTTCATAAAACTATGTCTTAGTCGATAATTCCAAAACAATTGTGAATATTTTTAAATATTTTAGTATTTTCAATTGCATCACTTTTTTGTGAAAACAAATACCACATTATAGTTTTAGTTCATGATGAATATACATAATACTCACACTGGAATACAGCTATGCCTATTTTTCAATCGATGTTGAAAATAGTCATTATTTCATAAATAACGTACAGTATGTTTCACAAAAAGAATTTTCGTAACTTGATGCAATCGATAATTTCCATGTGGCATGCTCTCACCATTTCTATCAATACAATAATAGCTTACTAAATTCAGAGGTCCATCATTTACTTAGTATAAACTATTTATTTCATATATTACAACTAGTTTATAATGAAGAATTTTTTGAACAAATATCTTGAACTCAGAGAAATATATCTTATAGAAAATAGTTTTCCATATGAAAATATATTTCGGAATAGAAATCATATTTCTTATTCCAAAGTCAAGTATCAATTACTATTGTTACAATTCTTGTTTTCGATGTTTTTTATAAAGTATAAGTGACCATTCACTCTCTTCATCCTAACTGTGCCTAAGTTATTACCACTCTTGTACATTCGGTTCTGGGTCGAACCATTCAAAAGAATAACCATACTACAACATCATAACGAACTCTTTATAAAAGCAAACTTGGTCTTCCTTAACATTTAAGGCTATCAAATATATTGCACTTTGCGTAAACTGATAATTAGATTTCATCGATCGAGTTCCCAGACCTATATTGTAGTTTTGGTCTAGTGTTATATTTAATACAATATGATCCTTTTGTAATCAATTAATTTGAATACTCAATCTCTTATTACCGTTTATTATTTCCTTCGAACGAACTAATTTCATTGAAGTATCGTACATTACGAACAACAACCATTCATCATATAACGTTTATATCTAATATTATATGGATCAAATATCCATGGTCTCGTATTGCTTTTGAGTTCAGAAATCAAAGAATGCAATATATGGTCATGACCAAATAAACACATAAGCGACCAAATTGCGAAAGTATTAAGCAGTTTTAAAATTAGGTGTTTGCATGGGTGTCAAAATGTGAACATGCAATAAGCATTTATTAGTAAGTATATTTTATATTTCTATTTATCAATCTTCCATTCAGTTCATTTGTATATCTTAATTGATAAATGTTTTATCAATCATATTAAATGCACAAATTTATCAATGTTTGCTATTATAACATTTTATAGCATATGTCCTTAATATATTAGAAAAGTTAAATGTTATCATTTCAATTTTCTAATAAGACTCCCATTAGTCTTCTATATTTTTCTAAATCCTAAGATGAAACATAGAAGTCTTTCAACTTCACTAGTGGGTGTAGGACATGTTTATCTTAGGACTCTGACTGTAACGTCCCGCCTTTTCGTATGCTTTAAATCGACGATAAACCACACACGTCATACTTAAACCACCAGAAGGGTGGATTGTTATGGGGTAAATAAGAAAAAGCAGAGAAAGAAATAAAGCAAAACAGAATCTTGCAGCGGAACGATAAAATATAATAATCAAATATACAGTTCATGAAGCTGTTTTACAAAATATTCAATTATTCTTAAACAATACATATCAGAGTTACACTTACCATAGAATATTAGTAATAATGCAGCGGAACAATGTGACGCAGTGGACTAACATAATATATAATAGTAATAAAATCTTCGTCTTCGTTCTCCAGAAGTAAGGTCTTCAAATCCTGAAATATTCAGGCTAACCCGAGCGAATTGAAAAGACAAAACACTCGAGACAGAACTAAAAGATCTTATGTAAGTAAAATCAACAGTAAATAATATGAGTGGAACGGCGTCAGAGATGTTTACGGGGTTTGACATCTCCTATCCAGCGTCTAACGTGAGTACTGTAACTTCAGAGATGTTCGGGATTCACATCTCCGAAGGATCCGTTAAACTATTTACTATGTAGTAATATTTCGCTATTATAATAATGTCTATAGTAAAATAAACTTACTTTTTAATAGCATTAAAGGGTTACCCGTATAGCCCTTAACACATAATAGTCCCAGTATTCCATCCAATATAATGGTCCCCCCTGATCGGGAAGCCACCAGAGGACACCACATGGGCTACGGGAGAAAACAAAACTCGTACAAGGCTCGCTAGGGTAAGTGACACGGTACAACTAGGCAATGCCAGGGTAGATATACCAATTACGCTTCCGGGTCGGTGGTAACGCATTGCGCGCAGCTACCGCCCACCTCGAGCCACACCCCCAAATCAAAAATCAAAAGTGGCCACCGAATAAATCCAAAAGTCAGAGTATAATATCAAAGGGATGTGTCCGATCAAAGGTGCTATCTCATTAGCCCGCCGATCACTTCTGTTTTAGCCACCTTATGCCAACTCACGGGAGTCGGGTCCACGTATTTGCCTCAAAAGAAACGCCGCCACCCTCCTACTTCATTTTGGAATCTCCACCGCGTATGCGATTGTCAAAGTGGTTTTTGGAGTTGGCAAAGAGTATGACAACTTCTGATCCCGGTTTCTTTAACAGCCAAACGTTATCATAACACCGCGGTCTTTTTAAAATAATCATACTTCAAAACCAAATATATTATTCATTTCAAAACCATATAAATATGATATCCTTTCCATTTCAAAAACCAAATCATTATGATAACATTTTTTTATAAAACCAAAATCAATATAATATCATTTTTATTTCAGATATATCTCTTTTCTAAAATCATAGCACTTCCAAA
The DNA here is from genome assembly GCA_030765085.1 of Allium cepa. Taxonomy (NCBI): domain Eukaryota; kingdom Viridiplantae; phylum Streptophyta; class Magnoliopsida; order Asparagales; family Amaryllidaceae; genus Allium; species Allium cepa. Next base: position 948,946,482 of record CM060941.1, on the reverse strand, counting down.
TTATACACTTCAAAACCAAACTTTGAAATTTTAACACATTTAAGACACAATACTTTGAAATTCATAACTTCGAAACATTTCAATTTCGATAAAACATTTCAATTTCGATATATTTCAAAGCTTTAGATATTCCAAAAATTTCAAACTAAATTTGATAATTTCGGTTCAATAATTAAATTTTCTGTTATTTAGTTTTGAAATATTTTACATAATAAACCCCTTATCATTTAAATAAGGCTCAAATTACAAATAACTAAATATTGCCTTCAATTCATTTATACTTGAAATAATCCTTTAATTCATCCAGACCCCAAAATCAAGTTATAATAATTATGCCTTTTAAAATTTCAAATTTAATAAATTTCACATCAACCCTTTTGAGTTTAATTCTTAAATATATTCAATTTCACATAATCTCAAATTTATCTCAATTTCAAATCAAATTTACTTGAGAAAAATTCATATAAAAATTAATTCACATCAATTTCATATTTATCTTCCAACCTCAGTTTTATTTAAGCCCTTATAACTATATATACAATATAATTTAAACATCTATTTAACCATATTATCTTAATAAAATCAATTTTATTATTTAACTTATTTTATACTTTAAACCAATTTTATACATTGTTTAAAACCAAAAATTTAATATATATCAAAATAACATTTATAAAATATCCAAATCAGTATCTCATAAAACCATATATTTCTTTACCAAACCATAGAAAATCATTTCAAAATATTTTTATATATAGACCACGGTGTCTGTATATAATTTTCTACCCTATGGTCAAGTGATACATATATTTATCATTTCAATCCGTAATTTAAAATGAAAATACGGTTATATATCATTTCAAACCGCAATCCCGAATGAAATAAAAATGCATACAATTTGCAGTTCATAACAATATAAAATACAGCATCCATTCACCCAATATCAATCATCAACCATTTATCACAATCATCATCAAATTCAAATAATAACATCAATATAGAACAGATAATAAATACAAGTAATTACTGGCAATTTATATTCAAAAATAAATTAACTTAACTGGCGGTTTATATGTAATAATAAATTGAATAATAATTTAATTCAATAAATTAAATTTAACTGGAATTATGATAAACATATACCAAACAGCAATAAATAAAATTCTAATCACATCAGAAATTAATTTAACACACATAAGAAATTTTAGAAATTGTGAGTGGGTTAAAATACTCACCTTTTGAATTTAAATTAAATTTAAATCCAATTTAAATCCAAAATTTGAACAGTCTCAGAATCCATCCAAACATGCGTTGAAATGTTCGGAATTTCAATACGATCCTAACAAAAGAAACCGTGTGCAAATCGGACATCGTATGCACAAGTTATGATTATTAGAACGAATTAAAATTAAAATTAGAATAAAATAAAACAAAATAAAATAAGCAAACCATAATGATCTGCCACGTTATCCTGCTCTTCACGCATCTTTTCCAGTTGTTCACGCGCGTTCGACCTATTTGGGCTTTGACCAAAATCCTAGCCGCCCCACGTTCGACCATTATTCGCCACCAACGACCGCCTTCGACACGACCGAGCCACCTAGCCGAGCTCCACTCCACGAGGCGCACCTCCCAGTCACGCGCGCACTGTTCCGGTGCCACATAAACGCCACGCCGCCGCCTTGAGTTTTAGGGTTTCGAAACCCTAATCGCGATTTCGGACCACCACATTTCGATATAGGCCCAGCGGCTACCACCAAACGACTCCCCTTGACGAGCTCTTCAATACCCACATTTCAATATCGTCGATTGGCGACGAAAACAAAAAAGCCTAATTCAATTTTGACCTCGATTTGTCTATGATTGAAGCACAATTACGACAAACGAACTCTAGACGCTGATTCGTATTTTCGAGAACTTCAATATATAATTTTTTGAATTTTTTTGAGGAGTTTGAAATTTCAATTTGATTTTTGAATTGCAATTGGATTTAGAATTGTCTGCCATTGAGATGAGGAGGTGAAGAGGAATTGTATGCATAGACAAATGAGAAATAGAGGTATGTTAGGGTTTATAACAGGGTGTTTATAGACAAACTGAAAGTAGAATGGACCTAATCGATCGGATATACGCGTTAAACGATAAAATGGCCCGAAAAGCCGTCTGACTCCATAACGAAATTTGGTCAACCTATATATCAAAATAGATGTTTTAAAATGTTTTAAACGCGATGGAACAGGTTTCACGTCTAAATTCCATCTTATGAAGAAGTTATGCTAAAATCAATTTATTTCAAATTAATTTCAATTGATTTCAATTTCATTAATTTCTAGGCGTTTTGAGTCCGTACGATTAAACGACAAGTCCAATCGTTACGAAACTTGAAATCCTACAATAATTCACCGTTAGCACCGATGAAACTGGTTTCATCGAAATCCGAGCCAGTGGCCAAAATGGCTATTTTCTAGTTAATTGAATAAATTAAAAATAAATTAATTAAATCCAATTTTTAATTTCAATTCTATAATTGACAAATTTTATCACTTTTATATTTCTAAATCATTTATACAAATTTTAAACAATTTTAGATGTCACTTAAATGTTGATTCAGTCATCAAATTTCAGCGTTAAAAATTTATTTAAATTCAGAAATTGTATATTAAATTTTTAATAATTCCATTGAATTTAATTTTCATTCTTATTATTCAATTCATTATTATCAATTGGATGAAATTAACATTGGATTCAAAATCTATCACCTTAATATTCTCAGATTTCATCTAAATTTCTATTAACGTAATAATTAAATGTTTAATTTCATTTATATACAATTAATTCGATTATTGAATTATACACTTCAATTAAATTAATAAATCTTGCTTTCTATTCTTTAAATCAACCAATTGTCATATTATACATAGAATTAGCATTATTTCCAATTTTATACTAATATAACCTTGAATTGAGATTCATTGCAATTTGATTACAAACTTGATTTAATGGACTAAATAAATGATTACTTTATAATAATTGTTGCCACTAACACTTAATCATATTTATATAAGGTATCATTTCCAAACAATTACATACTAAACATTGATTTTATTCAATCACTATTTATTCATTATTAAATCATTGATTAATTCAATATTTACATTTATATTTTTTTATATTAATTTATTACCAAATATTCCTGTCAATCAATTATAACCCAAATAGTTGTTTCAATCAATTGGGCTGTATTGAATTAATTATTTATTAGCATACATTAACCTTCTTACAATTCATACCCGCTATAAATTCATTAACGGGTTACAAATTTTTATTCCTTCCAATGTTAAATTACAAAATTGATTACATAACACTGTTCTTATCCAACTATCATTAATTTTATATTAATTCATCAATTTGTCCAACATATACTCTTGTTTCCTTATATTCAATCCATAGTCAAGTATGACATCTAAATTATTTTAGAAAATTGGAATTTTATTGAAATCGTAAATGATCAACTTTAATTGACATTGTTACGTTATATTTTTTTTATAACATTTAAATTTATTTTCATTAATTGGAATTTCCTTCCGTTCATTTGTTATTAACTTAATTAGTATTGTTTACCTTGCATTAACATTATTTCCTTAATTTACATTCAGTTACTATTAATCAATATATTATTGCATTGGTTAATTAAATGCTCAGTTTTAATTACTTATTTTAAATTTTATACCCAAGTGCAACAATTAACACTAATTGTCAATAATTAACTGTTAAATTACCATTGCTGCACTTCTTTTTAGCATTCATTTCATTATAAATTATAAATTTTTTATTTCCTTCTAAATTTACTTAAAAAATCTTATTAATTTAACCAATTTAATTATTGAATTTTACGGGTCGTTACACACTCCCCCACTCAAAACTTTTCGTCCCCGAAAAGGAAAAGAAGGGAAAAGAAGAATTAGGAAATCTATATATCTTACTTAAAACATTAAATTTATAAATAAATAAATTTACAAAATTAATTAATTTAAATAAAATATACCAATTTATAACCATTAAATCTTTTTATACTTAAATTAATAAAGTTTGGAAAATATTTTCTAAGTCTAAAATTTACAAAAAATTTCGACAGAGTCTCTTTTGTACAGAGAGGCTCGAGAGAAATATAATATCAAATATAACAATATACAACATATACTTTCCAAATTAATATATCCCAACATGGGAAAAACCATATAATAACGCTATAAACCGTAATCCGAAAACGTACCTATGTGACGGGCAATTAACGCTTAATTATGAAACCAAAAGCAATAGCAATTGCTTCCATAACCTGTATTACACTTATATAATCCAAAAAGGTTAACAATTATATAAAATGAAATGTTAAAGTTGTTTCAACCATAAAAAAACAAATCAATACAACAACAATCACTTGCAACAAGGCATATAACCATCATATAGAATCAATACAAATTAATCATCCATTCATATCAAACAAAACAAATAGTTGCTCGGGTTCAAAAACTTTAAATTGTACGGAATGAAAGATAAACTACTAAGTGTACCCTTCACTCAACAGTCTTAGGTGAAATTAAATAGATTATTCATACATCCAAACAAATTTAAAGTATCCTTGCCCAAACAACCATAAACCAAACAAACAACAATTCCAAACAATAAATCAAATTTACTTATTATTAATTTCATTTCATACATTTGTTGTTTGATTCCTTTTTATCCATGTAATGATTTATCCTTTATATTTACATTTATTTTTTACAGACTCTTATTTATTTTCAATTATTCATATCATGTAAATTTATTTTTATTGTATTACCTTCATTTATTCACTACTTAATTTCATTTATTCATTTATTTAATATACTTACCTTTCAATTATACTTAAGTTTATACCAACTACAACTACAACTTACAATTATTATTTATTAAATAATTTCATTGAATACCTTCATTATTTCAAATTTTTACTTGTATAATATTCTATTACAATTTCTTATTAAACATTGTAACTTTTTATTATTTGGTAAGTTATGTCTATATGCTTTTAAGAATGCAATTGAAAGTTACACAAGTTTATTTTACTTCTTTTAATTAATTCATTGTTCAATAATTTTATCTTTTGTTTTATAGCTTACAATTTCAACTTCCTTGAAATTTCATTTATAACTTAACATTAAATCTTTTATTTCCTTTGGAGGTTTAAATTTGTCAGTTGAATTTCATTTCATTACACTAATTGAAACTATTGATTATCAGAAACTTAAGAACTAAATACCGGGTTTAATTTCAAAGCATTTTAAAATAATAGTTAGATGTATGTACTTACAATTTATATATCCAATTATATTTAAAATAATTTGAAATTTATATTTGTTTATCAAATAAATCTGTAGTAAAATAACTATAGTGGCCTTCCCACTTAGAAACACGAAACTGAATGTCGATGATGCGTGCACTCATCACCGAAATTATTTTCCAATGACAGAGAGGGGCGTACAACTTATTTCTTTCCAGAGTTTCTTTAAAACAATTCTTTCAAATCTTATTGAAATATTCATATCAGAAAATACTTCTAAATAATATTATTATTATATTCCAAAATCATTAGAAAGAAATATTCAAAACCCTGGAACTTAAGTTCTAAATTTCCAATTTTATTTATTTCGCTTTCTTCAAATATTTTTTCCAATCAATATTTATAATTTCACTACCTAACAACCAATATTACAATCAAATACAACCTTTATAAAAAATTATTTTATATACAGAAAATATAATAGGCAAAATTATTTCATTCACATATATTCGAAATAAATATTGTGTCGGTCTGTCCTATTAAGTGTTTAGAAATCCCTATTGATGTCATAGCATCCTATGCACCAACCAGAATTTGTAAATACAAAATGAAACAAGTTAACACAATATTAATACCTTTTATAACACTAACAAATACCCTCTCTGCTATATATACACTCAGCGACTCATCATAGGGTATTACTACCCTATTAACAAAGAGTCAGACCCCACAAAGCTAAAGTTTATCGCTAAACCAAAGCTCTGATACCAGATGTAACGTCCTGCCTTTTTGTATGCATTAAATCGACGATAAACCACACACGTCAGACTTAAACCATACATAAGGGCGGATTGTTATGGGGTAAATAAGAAAAATCAGAGAAAGAAATAAAACAAAACAGAATCTTGTAGCGGAACGATAAAATATAATAATCAAATATACAGTTCATGAAGCTGTTTTACAAAATATTCGATTATTCTTAAACAATACATATCAGAGTTACATTTACCAGAGAATATTAATAATAATGCAGCGGAACAATGTGATGCAGTGGACAAATATAAATATATAATAGTAATAAAATCTTCGTCTACGTCCTCCAGAAGTAAGGTCTTCAAATCCTAAAATGCTCAAGCTGACCCGAGCGAATTGAAAAGACAAAACACTCAAGTCAGAACTAAAAGATCTTATGTAAGTTAAATCAACGGTAAATAATATGAGTGGAACGGCGTCAGAGATGTTTACGGGGTTTAACATCTCCTACCCAGTGTCTAACGTGAGTGCTGTAACTTAAGAGATGTTCGGGATTCACATCTCCTAAGGATCCATTAAACTATTTACTATGTAGTAATATTTCGCTATTATAATAATGTCTATAGTAAAATAAACTTACTTTTTAATAGCATTAAGGGGTTACCCATATATTCCTTAACACATAATAGTCCCTGCAGTCCATCCAATATCATGGCCCCTCCTGATCGGGAAGCCACCAGAGGATACAAAACGGGCCACGGGAGAAAACCAAACTCGTACAAGGCTCGTTAGGGTAGGTGACACGGCACAACTAGGCAATGCCAGGGTAGATATACCAATTACACTTCCGGTCGGTGGTAATGCATAGCACGCAGCTACCGCCCACCTCGAGCCACACCGCCAAATCAAAAATCAAAAGTGGCCACCGAATAAATCCAAAAGTCAGAGTATAATATCAAAGGGATGTGTCCGATCAAAGGTGCTACCTCATTAGCCTATCGATCGCTCCTGTTTTAGCCAACTTATGCCAACTCACGGGAGTCGGTCCACATATTTACCTCAAAGGAAACGCTGCCGCCCTCCTACTTTATTTTGGAATCTCCACTGCGTAAACGGTTGTCAAAGTGGTTTTTGGAGTTGGCAGAGAGTATGACAACTTCCGATCCCGGTCTCTTTAACAACCATATGTTATTATAACACCGCGGTCTTTTTAAAATAATCATACTTCAAAACCAAATATACTCTTCATTTCAAGACCATATAAATAAGATATCCTTTTCATTTCAAAAACCAAATCATTATGATATCTTTTTTTTATAAAACTAAAATCAATATAATATCATTTTTATTTCAAATATATCTCTTTTCTAAAATCATAGCACTTCCAAATTATACACTTCAAAACCAAACATTTGAAATTTTAACACATTTAAAACATAATACTTTGAAATTCATAACTGCGAAACATTTCAATTTCGATAAAACATTTCAATTTCGATATATTTCAAGGCTTTAGATATTCCAAAATTTCAAACTAAATTTGATAATTTTGATTCAATAATTAAATTTTCTATTATTTAGTTTTGAAATATTTTACATAATAAACCCCTTATCATTTAAATAAGGCTCAAATTACAAATAACTAAATATTGCCTTCAATTCATTTATACTAGAAATAATCCTTTAATTCATCCAAACTCCAAAATCAAGTTATAATAATTATACCTTTTAAAATTTCCAATTTAATAAATTTCACATCAACCATTTTGTATTTAATTCTTAGATAAATTCAACTTCATATAATCTCAAATTTATCTCGATTTCAAATCAAATTTACTCGAGAAAAATTCTCATAAAAATTAATTCACATCAATTTCATATTTATCTTCCAACCTCAGTATTATTTAAGCCCTTATAACTATATATACAATATAATTTAAATAGCTATTTAACCATATTATCTTAATAAAATCAACTTTATTATTTAACTTATTTTATACTTTAAACCAATTTTATACATAGCTTAAAACCAAAAATTTAACTATTTATAAAAATAGCATTTATAAAATATCCATATCAATATCTCATAAAACCATATATTTCTTTACCAAATCATAGAAAATCATTTCAAAATATTTTTATATACAGACCATGGTGTCTTTATATAATTTTCTACCCTATGGTCAAGTGATACAGATATTTATCATTTCAATCCATAATTTAAAATAAAAATACGGTTATATATCATTTCAAACCGCAATCCCGAATGAAGTAAAAATGCATACAATTTGAAATTTATAACAATATAAAACACAGCATCCATTAACCCAATATCAATCATCAATCATTTATCACAATCATCATCCAATTCAAACAATAACATCAATATAGAATAGATAATAAATACAAGTAATTACTGGCAATTTATATTCAGTAATAAATTAATTTAACTGGCGGTTTATATGCAATAATAAATTGAATAATAATTTAATTCAATAAATTAAATTTAACTGGAATGATGATAAACATGTACCAAACAGCAATAAATAAAAATTTCTAGTCACATCAGAAATTAATTTAACACACATAAGAAATTTTAGAAACTGTGAGTGGTTTAAAACACTCACCTTTTGAATTTAAATTGAATTTAAATCCAATTTAAATCCAAAATTTGAACTGTCTCAGAATCCGTCCAAACAAGTGCCGAAATGTCCGGAATTTCAATACTATCCTAACAAAAGAAACCGTGCGTAAATCGGACATCGTATGCACAAGTTATGATTATTAGAACGAATTGAAATTAAAATTAGAATAAAATAAAATAAAAGAAGCAAACCATCACGATTTGCCACGTCACCCTACTCTTCACGCGTCTTCTACAGTTGTTCACGCGTGTTCAACCTATCTGGGTTTTGACCAAAACCCTAGCCGCCCCACGTTCGACAATTATTCGCCACCAACGACCGCCTTCGACACGATCGAGCTACCTAGCCGAGCTCCACTCCACGAGGCACGCCTCCTAGTCAGGCGCACACTATTCCGGTGCCGCCTAAATGCCACGCCGCCACCTTGAGTTTTAGGGTTTCGAAACCCTAATCGTGATTTTCGACCACCACACTTAGATATAGGCCAAGCGGATACCACCAAATGACTCCCCTTGACGAGCTCTGCAATACCCACATTTCAATTTCGTCGATTGGCGAAGAAAACAAAAATGCCTAATTCAATTTTGACCTCGATTTATCGATGATCGAAGCATAATTACGACAAATGAACTCCAGATGCTGATTCGTATTTTCGAGAACTTCGATATATAATTTTTATGAATTTTTTGAGGAGTTTGAAACTTCAATTTGATTTTTGAATTGCAATTGGAATTGGAATTGTCTGCCATTGAGATGAGGAGGTAAAGTACGCATAGACAATTGACAAATAGAGGCAGGCAAGGGTTTATAACATGGTATTTATAGACAAACTGAAATTAGAATGGACCAGATCGATTAGATATACGTGTTGAATGATAAAATGGCCCGAAAAGCCGGTTCTGACTCCGTAAAGAAATTGGGTCAACTCATATATCAAAGTAGATGTTTTGAAAATTTTCAACACGATGGAATAGGTTTCACATCCAAATTCCATTGTATGAAGAAGTTATGCTAAAATCAATTTATTTCAAATTGATTTCAATTTCATTGATTTCTAGGCGTTTCGAGTCCGTACGATCAAACGACAAGTCCAATCATTACGAAACTTGAAATCCTATAATAATTCACCGTTACGGACCCGATGAAACTGGTTTCGTCGAAATCCGAGTCTGTGGTCAAAATGGCTGTTAATTAAATAAATTAAAAATCAATTAATTAAATCCAATTTTTAATTTCAATTCTATAATTGACAAATTTTATCACTTTTATATTTCTAAATCATTTATACAAATTTTAAACAATTTTAGATGTCACTTAAATGTTGATTCAATCATCAAATTTCAGCGTTAAATTACAATTTCGTTAAATTCAGAAATTATATATTAAACTTTCAATAATTCCATTGAATTTAATTTAAATTCTTATTATTCAATTCATTATTATCAAACGGATGAAATTAACATTGGATTCAAAATCTATCACCTTAATAATCTCATATTTCATCTAAATTTCTATTAACGTCATAATTAAATGTTTAATTTCATTTATTTGCAATTAATTCGATTAAAATCAACCAATTGTCATATTATACATAGAATTAGCATTATTTCCAATTTTATACTAATATAACCTTGAATTGAGACTCATTACAATTTGATTACAAACTTGATTTAATGGACCAAATAAATGATTACTTTATAATAATTGTTGTCACTAACCCTTAATCATATTTATATAAGGTATCATTTCCAAACAATTACATACAAAACATTGATTTTATTCAACCACTATTTATTCATTATTAATTTATCGATTAATTCAATATTTACATTTATATTTTCTTATATTAATTTATTACCAAATATTTCTGTTTACAATCAATTATAACACAAATAGTTGTTTCAATCAATTGGGGCTGTATTGAACTAATTATTTATTAGCTTACATTAACCTTCTTACAATTCATACCCGCTATAAATTCATTAACGGATTACAAATTTTTATTCCTTCCAATATTAAATAACAAAATTGATTACATAACACTGTTCTTATCCAACTATCATTAATTTTATATTAATTCATCAATTTGTTCAATATATACTCTTGTTTCCTTATATTCAATTCATAGTCAAGTATGACATCTAAATTATCTTAGAAAATTGGAATTTCATTAAAATCATAAATGATCAACTTCAATTGACATTGTTACATTATATTTTTTTATAACATTTAAATTTATTTTCATTAATTGGAATTTCCTTCCATTCATTTATTATTAACTTAATTAATATTGTTACCTTGCATTAACATTATTTCCTTAGTTTACATTCAGTTACTATTAATCAATATATTATTGAATTGGTTAATTAAATGCTTACTTTTAATTACTTATTTTAAATTTTATACCCAAGTGCAATAATTAACACTAATCGTCAATAATTAACTTTTAAATTACCATTGCTGCACTTCTTTTTAGCATTCATTTCATTATAAATTATAAAAAAATTATTTCTTTCTAAATTTACTTACAGAATCTTATTAATTTAACCAATTTAATTATTGAATTTTACAGGTCGTTACACTGACCTTGACTCTGCTCAACAAATCATAGCCCCTCAAATGAGGAATAACTCCTTAGCGGTTGTATCACATAGAACTCATAACCTATGGTTCATTGTCCTAATCTCGTTTTGACCTTGATTTTGCTCAACAAATCGAAAGAGATTATTCACTCGTACCTACCATATCGTGACGGCCTGAGTATAGTATATGTACCTTGAGTTTCCTCAACAAATACATATAGTTGTCTTACCTGATCAATTCAATTTATTAATAATAGTACACATAACATCCCTAGCTTGAGTTTTCTCAAGAACTAAGGAGTATGCAAGTAATTTATTACTATATATGGTAGAAGACAACATTATACTGATAATTCAAAATCTTTAATATATTATATTGAGTGATATCAATTTATGGAAAAATGTTTTTTTTTGTTAAATACCCTGGCGATTCAAGTGTTGAACGCATCTACAATCACAATATACGTATAATACATATGTATTTATCCCTTAAGTCTATTTGGTTTTCTTTGATGTTCCACCTTTAGTTTATACATTCATATTATATAAGTTTTATTATTTATATTACTTATATAATAGCCTTATGTATAATATTATATTAAGTAAATCTTATTTATTTAATTAATATAGCCTTTATAGTATAACACATATATCATATATATGTGTATATTATTTAATTAATTAAATTTTAAAAAATTTAACTAATTAATTAACATTTAATTAATTAATTAGGTAATCTTTAATTTATTTATGTAATTAATTAACCTTTAATTAATTAATTTATTTCAATAATTTTAATTTGATTATATTAATTTCGAAACCCAATTCATATGCACACATGTATACTTATGTTATTTAAACATTTTAAAACAACATAACATATATCATAATATATAATACATGTATACATTTATTAATTAGTTAACTTATTTAATCAATTTATTTTATTAATCTTATTAACAAAAAATTTGAAAATTTGAAAATATATTTTCAAACATTTTGAAATTTTTTATTATATTATAACTTTTATAGTATATTTTTATCTTATTTTAAATTTAAATTTAAAATTTAAAATCTTGTATTTTCAGTTTTCAAACAATTTTGAGACTCAGCCCAAGGCTCAATCCAAATCTATTATGGGCAACCTTTTGGGCTCACATACATCTGTTTAAGCCAAACTGGTAGCAAGGTAGGGCAGAGTACTAGATTACCCAAACCAAATCCTAGAAAGTACCTTTTTAGACAACCTGCTAAATGGGATGTGAGCTTAATTAGTTAACTCTTACATAACTAATTTAGACCACATATGCTAATTGGTTATGATACATTGTTAGAACTGGTTTAGCCCGTGGTAGAATTTACATCAAAAAAGATTCCCTTATTGGATCTTTGTTGGGGTTATAAAGTCTAGTTTATTTAGAATATTTCTAATTTTATTTAAATAAAATCTTTTATTTTATTTAAATTTATAAATTGATATAACTTTAGTTAATTTATGTTAGGATCACATATATAGGTGTGCATGTGTAAAATACCAATCCATGAGAGGTATAACATGCCAGTGAACAAATGTTGGAATTTGCGTCGTAGGGGACACGTTAGCTCATCCAATATGCAAACATACATTGTCCAATTATATGTATGTATGTATATACTATTATTTCTGTATAATATTATATATATATATATATGTTAAGTTTTGTGTAAATAATTTTATATAATTATGTAAGTATATTTACATATGTATACATATATATATATATATATAATCTTATAAATACATAATTAATACTGTATGCATATTATTGTAATAGATTTAAATAAATATAAATAAAATATTTATAAATATTAATTTTTTTTAAACCATGAGTAATACGCGTATATTAATATAAAGAGGGAATTAGGAAAAATGTCAAACTTTGAAAAAAATTAGTCCGAAGGACATCAAGTTTCACTCTTTAGGCCGAAGGACAAATGCTAGTTGGCATTATATTTGACTTTTACACTATACAAGATGCTAATTATATCTAGCATTATATTTAGTTTTACACCATATAAAATGCTAGTTATAACTAGCATTGTCCTTTAGCCTAAAAGACAAACTTGTTGTCCTTCAGCCTATTTTTTTTCTAAGTTTGTCCTTGTGCCCATTTTCCTATTATATAAATATATTAATAAATTTTATTTAATTTTATATATATGTATACACCCACATAAATATATGCATAATAATATATACAAATTAATAAAATACTCAAAATAATATTTTATAATAAAAGTTCAATTCTTGCACACAGCTCAAAAAATAATTTATATATTTTTTAATTTTCAAATGCATTGAAATTAAATATCATTTCAAAAATTAATAAAAAATTAATTAAAAATTTATTTCAAAAATTTATTTCAAATTTTAAATTCCAGTAATTCTAAATGATATTTTATGCTTTAAAAAAATTTCCATTATATTTTTTGGTTTAAACTAAATTTTGAATGATTTTCCTTACTTTGTTTCGTTAAAATCCAATTTCACTTTGTCAAGCGTTACCCGGTTGTGACTTTTATTTACACCAATTCTCTTCGACAAAATATATTGTTTTGGACTTACGAAATTTAATAATGGTCAAAATTCCAATATCGTCCATATTCAACTTTATAGTCCAAAAACAAAGTCCTCGGTTCAATAATAAAATTTATTATTAACTGAATTGCTCTAGCCAAAGACTTTGACCTTGAATTGACTTGAGTTGACCATAATACTAACTCCATATAATCGAGGAGACAAATCCTCTCTTGAATAGTGTTTCACTTCCAATACTTCTACTCGACCCAACTATAGTACATATGCCATTTCATGATTTGGCTATAATCAAAGTAGAGCTTTCATATTAAAGCTAGACAGTATTCTCAATTCAAGAGAACTATGTAAATTGTCACATCGACATTTTTTGTTTGACCTTAGTTATATTAACCAATAGAAAATTATCGAGTGAGTCATTCTATATCTAATAACTATCGGTATGTAACCCCTTGGTGCCCCAAAAGGTCATGATTGATGCATTGCCTAACATTTAGAGAGTGTTACATACTCAGTCTTAATGGATGTATCGATATCCAATCTCGATGCACCTTGACTAGAAATATTTAAAATGATATACTTATTTTCGTTTTGATAAATTACTCATGGTAATAACACTTTTAACTATTATCACAAAACATACAATTTATAGATTTTCTATTAAATATAGTTTTAATCACATTAATTAATTAATTAATTAATTAATTAATTAATATAACACATTATATCAAGTATATGATAGAAAGAAAACACCTTTTATTTTTAAACAAGACTGGTTAACGAGTTATACATATGTAACAAATTACATAAGTCCCCCTAGGGGTACCCTTAAATTTATAAGTCTCCCACTTGCACTTAGGGTCAATTATAGAATCTTATTCCAACTTCTTCAATCGTTTTTTTCAAAACCAATCAGGTTAGTCCCTCAGTGAATGGGTTTGCTATTATGTTTCAATTATCTACTCTATCAGTCAACTCTCTCCATTGTTGATAAACTAACTATATCATATAGAACAATTCAAAGTACATCTTTCGACTTCTAATGAGCTGTTTATGTGCAAATTCGGTTGCATTAACTCTTTAGGTGAAAATTCGGTCAGCGATTTACACTAATTCTCTTCGTCAAAACTATATCACATTAGGACTTATGAAATTTGGTAATGTTTGAAATTCCAATATTGTCCATATTATATTCCAAACACAAATCCTCTATTCAATAGTAATAATTACTATTAAGCGTACTGCTCTAGCCAAAGGCTTTCTCTCTCTAATAGCGTTTCACTTCCAATGCTTCCTCTTAACCCAACTTTTGTCATTCAATGGGTGCTACTATATCCAAAGAAAAGTTTCCACATTGAAACTTAATGGTATTCTTAAGTCGAGGGAATTGTGTAATATTTGTTACATCAATGTTCTCTATTTGACCATAGTTATATTGATCAACAGAAAATTATCGAGTGGGTAATTCCATAGTTATCCAATAACAATCAGTTCATATCCCCTTGGTGCTCTCAACAGTCATGAGTAGTACACTACCAAATATTTGAAGAGAATTATGTACTCTAGTCTTAACGGATGTATCAATATCCAGTCTCGATACCTCTTGACTAGGAATAAAAATGATAAGTTTATTATATTGTGATAATTACTCATGGTTACAAAATATTGAACCTACTATCTCAAAACATACCATTTATTAATTTTCTATTAACAATACTTAAATTGAATAATCAATTATTTATAACATATTATAATGAGTATATAACAGAAAGAAAACACCTTTTATTTTGAACAAGATTGGTTATTGAGTTAGATTTATGTAAAAATTACATAATTGCCTATAGGGCATACCCCTACTCTATCAATAAAATTAGCAAATGGATATGATTTGGCTTTGAACAACTGTTATTATGTATCAAATTTTATTTTTGGAATAATATGCGTCTCTTATTTGACAGAGAATAGATACGGTTTTATTTGTAAAGATGTTTTTATAAATATTAGTGTTGAAAATAAAACTATTGGATTTGGTGCTTTAAATAATGGTATTTATGAACTTAGTTTGAATCATATATTTTCTATTAAAAATAAAAAAGTGCCTAAACTTAATCATAGTTATCTTTTGCATTACAGATTGGGCCATATTAAAGAAATAACTTAACAAGTTTAAAAACCTAGGGTTTCTATTATCATTTGATGCTTGTGAGTTATGTCTTAAAAGTAAAATGGCTAAGCGCCCACTTAGTGGGAGTAATGAAAGAGTAAATGAACTCTTAGGACTCATACATACTGATCTATGTGGTTCGATCAAAACTGCAATCGCATACTTCATTACGTCACTGATGATTGTTTTAGATGTAGGTATGTGTATTTCCTAAAACAACAATTAGTGGTCTATGAAATTATCATATAATAAGAAAATGAAGTTGAAAACTAAAGTAATAATAAAATAAAATTTTGTAACAAATTGCCACTTTCGACCCTTTGATTCAACACCGAAATTATTGTTAATAAATTGGCGACTTAAAATGATAGATCATTAAGTTATGATAACATGAAAACAAATAAATGCATAACTATAAACTTTTTAAACTCACAGTACAAGGAAATGATATATAGTATAAAATATCTTATATTTAACATAGATCTAAGTACTTACTTTAATCTGTACAATAAATCCCAATCCACAAGACAAAGAAATATACTGGCCATAGGACGTATTTACAATTCATACAAAATTTTGCAATATGAGATCTTCATCCTCATATCCTTCACATCACGATCATTAACCTAGTGAAAAATAGAAGTAGGTCAGACTTACGTCTGAGTGAGTTAAACAAATCTATTCTACATAAACTTCAAATATACCGTTATAACATCAATTAATCTATTTACTAGTGTAAACATGCCTTAACCTGTTGACATACATACGGTAGTAATAATATCAACATCCAAGAGTTGACTACTCAACTAAGGTCAATGTTTCACCTAACCGCTTAATGTATAAATAGAGGATACAATAAAATGTGTTTGAAACACACTATACTCCAAAAAAGAAACAACTACTTCTACGTTACTAAAGGGACAACCATTTACAACATTGCTTAGGGAATAACAATTTCCCCAAAACCACCAAATCCTATAATGCCAAGGGAACAAATATTTCCATGGGCAGCGCATCAACGCCACAAATGACTGCACAATATATCAATCACTCAACAAATTATGCCTTATATTCACTACGTGCTGATACGAATTCGATATGAATATCGAACATCAATATCTACACCCCATACACTTGGGTACACCTATCAAACATCAAAACACTCCATATAAATGCGGCTTGTCACATCATTGCCTTGTCTCGAAGATTCACTCTAGAAATAGTCTGAAACTTCATGCAAAATGAAGTTCTAGAAAACATATGTTTGTTGCTTCAGCTAATATAGGCCAAATCCCAACCTACTCAAAATAGAACACAACTAGTTGACATTATACAAACGATCGTTCGTTGATGAGCAGTTAATCATTCGCGTGCTATGATTTACTGGTAATAATGGCTTTTTATTGTTCTTCTTCTCGTATATGTTTTGTTTCCACTTTCGCCATTCCATTTTTTATATTACTTACCTATATTTTCAATCTTTATTTATTTCACATCATTATACAATCGTTTTACATCCATTACAAAAATAAACTTCAATTATACCATAGCCTAACCTGATCAGATTTTGAAATTAAGTATTTGCTTCCATGTTTCGTTTGTTGCAAGCTATTTCTATATCTATCCTTACTTAACATCCATTTATTACATAATCATCTCCATATTCATGTATAAACCTTTTCTTATTTCAATTCTTTAATCATTTGTTTAATATAGACTACATTATTTACATAAATAACTTAGTAGATTCGAACATAGATTAAAGTCATATTAATGTTATATCAGATTTATATATGGAAGAGGCAAGCCTACTCACCTAAACCTGAAAACTAAATCCTAAAATCTCCACTTTTTGACTACTGCAATCCTTTGAAACTTTCCTCCAATCTAGTATGTACTTATAGTCTTCTATATCTACATCATGGTCCCATTCATTAGATTTCATCAAGAACTGTGCAAGTTATTTTATTTTGAAGATTTGAAAGAAAAAAGGAAATGGGAAGAGAATGAAATAGTGGAAGTTTTCAAAATGGGAAAGCAATGTATTATTCTAATTGGGCTTATATATAGATGGAGGGAAGAGTAATGGTAAGCCAGAATTCTAAATTCAAATTTCGGTACTTACTAGCTCGACACAAAACAGTCTGTAATTCCTTCATACGCTATCCAAACTAGATAAATTAATATACCACGCGAATTAGAAAAATAGCCCGACTGTAATGATATATGTTTCATCACCAAATTCTAAAGTTGTTAAAATGACTATTTTGCCGCCTCTAATATTTTTATTAGTTAATTCATCATTTAAAATCAAATATTAATTATTATTAAATTAATAAGGTATTATAAAATTCTTCAGTCTGATTGAGGTGGTGAGTATATTAGATATGAACTACAAGTGTACCTAAAAGAGATGAATTTCTCTCTAAGGTCACTCCTCCATATACTTCACAACATAGTGATGCTTTGGAGAGAATAAATCAGACCTTGTTAGACATGGTTCGATAGATGATGAGCGATGTAGAGTGGCCTCTTCCATTTTTAAATACATGTGTTAGAAACACACCATATATGTTAAATAATGTACCGTCCAAGTCTATGCATAAGGCTCCATATGAATTATAGACTGGCAAGATACCCCATGTTAATTATCTTAAAGTTTAGGGATGTCTAACTTACGTTAAGAGCGTAAACCCAGTAAGTTAGAGGCAAGATCGTTCTTATGTAAGTTTATATAGTATCGGAGAAATTCTCATGGATGTATATTTTATCACACCAAGGAATAAGAAAATCTGTTTCTAGACATGCCACCTTAAAAAAAAGGAATTTCTCTCACGAGAAAAGATTTGGTAGCAAGGTAGACTTAGACGTGGTCCAGTAAACTTCTATAGACACCATATACATAGACCGTAATAACCCAACATTTAGGGGTAATTGATAAAAGTCAATATAATTATTTAATTTATTAAAACGTATTTTATAGAGTAAATAAGAATAATTTTGGATTTAATAAGGAATACTAGAAATTTATAATGAAGTAGCTAAAGTTGAAATTAAATTGTTCTGGGAATAATTGTTTGCTTAAAAGATTGTAAAATAAATTAATTTGGAAATTATTTAGTAAATGGGCCTAAAATATGAATATTGGATATTTAAATTTAAATGGGTTAAATATGAAAATAAATTATATAAAATTTTATAATGTTCGGTAATAATTAAGTGCTATAAATATAAATTTCATTTGGGATTTTGCAGTGATTTGTTTTAAATAGGAAGTTTTTATTACAAAAGGATATATATATATATATATATATACACACACACACACATCTTCATTCTTTCCTAAGCCCATCTTTCTCAAGCCCATTCTTCTTCATCCCTGCATCGAGAATCTTTTATCTCCAGAATTATCTATTTCTAGACATTTTGTTCTCGCTTATAAAAGATAAATTACATTTAAACTAACCTAATTGGATGTTGCATCTTCTTCAATCCTCTTCTTCTAAATTCTTCAATAGATCCCATAAATTTTCGTAAATCCCCAAGCTTAAATACATGTTTCTCAATGACAATCTATACATATGGTAACAAAACTAAATCAAAGATTCAATTACCCTTTTAGAATGCTGGAGGGTATAATGGTGGGAAGATGAAGACGTAGGCTTCAGGTGAGTATAGGAACTCACAAATCTATGTCTTAAATCACTTTACTCATACCATAGATAATAGAATTGAATTGTTGTTTAGGTGTAATTGTTGTAAGCATTGAGTTGGAGAAGATAATGGCAGGGAAGAAGGAGGAGAATGCCTGAATTGCCAGCAATAACACAAAAACGTGACCGACTGGTTGACACAAAGGTTTAACCGACAAGTGGCAGTGACCGATCATACACTTATTATGATTATTTATTTTTTATGCATTTATTTAATTATATATATTAATAATATTTACAAACAAGAATGTTTATAAAAGAAAAGGTATGTTGTGTGTATGTGTGTATTTGATTAGAGAAAGGTTTTCTAAATTAAATATTTATTTATTTAATTATAGTTATTATTTATTAAAGAAGAATGGCTATTTAATCTGTTTGAACCAAAAATGGCACAAACACCCAATAGATTTAGTAGAGAATAAAATGTGAAGAAAGTAAATGAAAACGAGTAAGAAAGTAAGCATAGAGCTTATAGTGGTTCGGCTAATCTTGGCCTACGTCCACTTAATGATTTTTATTACTTATATTCTAGAATGGAGGTGGAGTTCTTATGTGTCAGTACAACTCCAACAAGTACAACTCCAACAGACATTACAAGAAATTAGAGAAAGGACAGTAATGGCCAAAAGATCCTTAAAATGAGCCCTACCTTTCTATTTATAGAGGAAGGGAGCCTAAAATCTCGCCTAGGAGATCTCCACCTCAGTTTTCACGCCTTCAACTATTTCTCCACAAAAGTAGGATGCCACCTCATTAACCTATATAGGTCGGTACGACTACAAGGGCTTGGGTCAGTATGACTCTATAACGCCCCATGCAATGAATCATAAATGAATGGAGTGAATTAAACTAAATGTGATAGGGTAGAAAATGAAAATTTTATAAAAGTTGGAATTTGACTACGAAAGCTATACCATTACATTCATGGAGAAATTTTGATTAATTTCCATATATAATATGTTGAAAATGAAGCTAGAATGAAGAAGTTATTAGTGTTTAAAGTTTTTAGATTTAAAGAAATTTGAATAAGATTTAAATATATAATTAATTCCCTAATTTGAAATTAATTATGATTAGAATTGAGGGTTAAGTAACGTTAAAAAATTAGCAACTAATGTTAAAAGTTAATTGGGATATGAAATTAATAAATAATCAAGCAACGGTAAAATAAAATAAATACCTTCCCAAAATATGGGAAGAAGTCGACCCAGCGCCTCAAGGAATCGGCCTACAGGTTGACCATAGGGGTCGACTATAGGGTCGACCGCTTAGAGCATGGGGGTCGACCACTTCCTTATCGTGGAGCCTATTTTGATGAGTTGTACATTCCATATTTATCAATTTTTAATCTATTCTCATTCAACGGTTCTGGTGCATTTCCAACCACTATAAATTAGACCATAGAATTTTTTCATAAATATTATAGGAACAATAGCGAAACTCGACTATTTTATCTCTTGAAATTGGATTCAAAAACTCCATAGAGAATTCAAGTAAGAATCTAATCTATTTTCTATTTATTTCTCCTTCCTCCAACCTATTCTTATTCTATTCTCCTCTAGCTATTGTGAATCTAATAAATATATATACCTCTTCTATAACGTCCTGCCTTTTCGCACGGTTTAAATCGACACACGTGCCAATTCAAACCATATGAAAGAGCGGATTGTTATGGGGTAAATAAGAAAAAAACAAGAAGAAGAAAAAGGAAAACAGAATCTCACAGCGGAAGGATAAAATATAATAATCAAAATACAGTTCGTAAAACTATTTACAAAACATTTGATTCTTCTTTATACAATAAATATCAGAGTTCACATACCAATAAATATCAATGCAGCGGAATTAAATGGTGCAGTGAAATAATATAGTAAATAATAGTAATACAATCTTCGTCTTCGTCCTCCAGAGCTAAATCTTCAAATCCTGAAACGCTCGGACTGACCCGAGCAAATTAAAAAGACAAAACACTCGAGTCAGAACTAAAAGATCTTATGTAAGTTAAACTAACAGAAATAAATATGAGTGCAGTAACTCAAGAGATGCTCGGGATTTACATCTCCTAAGGATCCGTTAAACTATTTACTATGTAGTATATTGCGCTATTATAATAGTGTCTAATTGTAAAATAAACTTACTTTTAAATAGCGTCAAGGCTTTACATTTTCCACCTTAACACATTTATATATTCCCATAGTCTATACAGTACCGTAATCTCCCCCGTACTGGGCGTCGTCAGAGGGCACTCCATAGGTATGGTACAAAACCAAAATCGTATAAGGCGCGTTAGGGTAGGTGACACGGCACAATTAGGCAATGTCAGGGTAGATATACCAATTACGCTTCCGGGTCGGTGGTAACGAGTAGCCGCAGCTACCGCCCACCTCGAGCCACACCCCCAAATAAAAAAAAATCAAAGTGGCCACCGAATCAATCCAAGAGTCAAAGTATAATATCGAAGGGATGTGTCCGATCAAAGGTGCTACCTTATTAACCCGTCAATCGCTCCTGTTTTAGCCACCTTATGCCAACTCACGGGAGTTGGGTTCACGTATTTACCTTACAGGAACGCCGCCACCAACCTACTTCATTCTGGAATCTCCACCGCGTACACGGTTGTTAAAGTGGTTTTCGAAGTTGGCAGAGAGTATGACAACTTCCGATCCCGGTCTCTTTAACAACCAAACGTTATTATAACACCGCGATCTTTAAAATAGTTTTACTTTCAAAACCAGAATAAAATTTACCATTTCAAACCCATAAATACAATATCATTTCCATTTCCAAAACAAACTCATTTTGATATTATTCTTATAAAACCCAAATCAATGATATCATTTTATTTCAAATATATTTCTTTTCCATATCATACTGCTTTAAATTTTATAATATCTAGAAACTAAACATTTAAATTATAACTTTCAAAACACAATACTTCGAAATTCCTCGCTTTGAAACCATAATTTATAAAAAAACTTGCATGGTTTGGATATCCAACAGTATATAAAATAAAATGGTTTAAATTTTAGACTTACTTTGTAAAGTAAAATAATTTCCATGACTTTACAATTATATTTTCTTTAGATAAAGTCTAAACCATAAATTTAAATTTCACCTTCAGTTTCCAAAACCACTTCAATTTCAATATATATCAAATTTGAGTATTAATAAAATTCAAAACTAAGGTTGGGAATTTCTAATCAACAATTCATTTTCCTATTTATTTAGCTTTGAAAGGTTTACATGATAAATCCATAATCATTTAAATATAACTCAATTTATTAACATTAAATATTTCCTTCCATTTATTTATACTAGAATTTTCATTAAATCCAGTTATAAATATCATACCTTTAAAATTTCCAATTTTAATAAGTTAACATCACTTATGAAGTTAAATTTTCAAATAAGCTCAATTCCAATTTAATTTCCAATTTATCTTCCAATCTTAATTGATTTGAATCATTTAAAACTCTATATACACACACACACACACACACACAAGATCTTAAACCTGTACTTAATCATACAATATAAATTATCAAATTCCATTCAACTTATTCATTTTTATTTAACAGATTTATGCATAGCTTAAATTCAACAATTTAACTATATATGTATATATAAAATATATTTATATCATACTCAAATTTAATATTTATCAAACCGTATCATATCCAAACCATAAAAATCATTTCAAAAATAATTTCATACATATATATATATACACACACTACAGTGCCTGTATATAATTTCCTATCATATGGCCAAGTGATACTGATATTTAACATTTCAATCCGCAATTTAAAATAAAAATGCGGTTATATATCATTTCAAACCGCAATCTCGAATGAAATGGAATGCATGATAACTTTCAGATTATATAATATAGGACACATCATCCATTATCCAAACATCAATCATTAACCATTGATTTCAATCATCATACAATTTGAATGAAACATCAATATACAGCATATAAAATAACAGGTATCAATGAACAGTTTATATTCAATAATACATAAATAACTGTTTAATTGGAAGTTTATATGCAAAATAAATAAATTTAACTGTCAATGTATATGCAATAATAAAATTAAATAACAATTTAATTTAAATAATGCAATCTAACTGAGATGATGAATAAAATATGCCAAACAGTCATAAATAAATTTCTACTCATATCATAAATCAATTTAACAAACATAAGAAATTTAGAAGTTGAGAGTGGGTTAAAACACTCGCCTTTTAGATTTAAATTGAATTCAAATCCAATTTAAATCCAAAAATTTGACAGTCTCCAAATTCGTCCAAACCAACGCCAAAGTGTCCGAAATTTTATTACGATCCTAACCAAAAAAAATTGCTCGTGAATTGGTGTTTGTAGGTGAAAGTTATGTTGATTAAACGAGATGATTTTCAATTTAAAACAAATAAAGAAAAATGAAAATAAAAATTTAAACACACGTCACCTCTTCCAACAGTCAACACGTCACGGCTCTTCCTCCTAAAACCCTACTCACGCAAATTTCACGCGGCCCCACACATCAGCTCACGCCCCTGAACTACACGCTGCCGCCGCCCTTCTTGGCCACGTCCACCACGCTCACGCGAGTAGCCGACCCACCTACAGAGCCTCGACCACTATCGACCATCTTCGGTCCTCAAACAGCCCAGCCGCCTCTACCCAATTCGAAACCTAATCGGATTTTGCAGCCCGATCCACCCATCAACCGACCAAACAAATTACTCTGATGCGTTCCATTCGTAAATCTCCACTCCATGGTACCTCTGATTCGGCGATCCGACGAAGATCATCAAACAGCAATGAACGGCCGAAACTAATTGGCCCCAATCTGAACACACAGAAACTCCAATTGAAAAATGGATAGCACCATTAAATTACGCTCGTTGAGAGCACTAACATATATTTTTTTTGAGATTTTTCTGAGGATTTTGAATTTTAGGCTTTTGATTTTTTTTTTTTTTGGAATTTGAATTTAGATCTAGGGTTTGTAGCCATTGGGAAGAGGAGGAGCTGAAGAAATGAACGCACAAACAAATGAGCATAGATGGAGGCTAGGGTTTATAACTGGGTTTATATAGGTAGGTTAGAAACTTGAATAGATGGATCGGGTTGGATATACGTGCTAACGCTAACGTGGCCCAAAAATCCCGTTCTGACCACGGAACGAAATTGGGTAAACCCATATATCAAAATAGGTAATTATAAAATATTCTGAATGCGATGGAAAAAGTTTCACGTCCAAATTCCATCGTATGAAGAAGTTATGCTGAAATCAATATTCTCAAATTGATTTCCATTAAATCGATTTCAAGGCGTTTCGCGTTCGTACGATCAAACGACAAGTCCGATCGCTATGAAACTTTAAACCCCACAATAATTCACTGTTACGGATCCGATGAAACTGGTTTCGTCAAAATCCGAGTTCGTGACCAAAATGGCTATTTTTATATTAATTAATAAATTAAGAATTAGTAAACAAATCCAATTTTTATATTTCAGTTTTAGAATTGGAAATTTTTATCACTTAATAATTTTCAAACATTTAAAAATGATTTAAAAAATTTTAAATGTCAATTGATTAAAGATTAAATCAATATAAATCTTCGATTTCATAAAATTCAAAATTATAGATAAATTTCCAAAATTTCCTTTAATTGAATTAACCTATATTTATTCCATTCATAAATTTCAAATATAAGGGTTTACCATTGGATTTAAAATTATCACATAAATATTTCCAGTTTTCAACTTAATTTTTAAATTAACGTAATAATTACATATTTGATTTTTATTCATTTGCAATAAATCCATCTATTATAAATTAAATAAATTAACCCACTATTAAAGATTCAAATTCAATAATTCATAGACTTCATCTTCTTGATTTACTTACTTATTTATAATTATTTAAATCAATTCCCGTTCCAATTTAAAGTAATTTAATTTACCCATTTATAGTATGTATTTCAGTTTCTTAAACTAACCTATTTATTATAAATTGAATCCAGTTAATTTTTAATAAGTTTCCAATGGATTAGATTCAATTTCAACCTTTTACTTACACTTAAGTTTAGGTTATATTTAATTTATAACGTATTACTTCCCTAGTTATTACTTTACATCTTCCCGTATTAATTTCACAACTAATCATAATTATAAAAATGCCGCTTATAATAAATACGATCCAATAATTACTCAACATTTAATTGTTTCATTTTCCATTAGTGTAACATTCATTTATTTTATTATCACTTATTACAAATTCTAATTCCATTAACAAATAAGCAGGTAATTTATAATATAAGTTACAAATTTTTAGTTAATCACTATTCATTATTATTGACTTTAATTTGGCATTAATTACCATGTTTTAACATTGTTACTTAAATCCCTATCCAATTTCAATTTATATTCTAATGGGTACATTTACTCTTTCCGTTATGTTATAAATTATCAACAAAGAAACGTTCATTACTTTCAACAACATTGTAATTTACTAATTACCTACATTGATTGTATACGTTTTCCATTATTATCATTTATTAGAATTCTATTCAACTTTCCATCTTATGCATATAGTTAACATTTGTATTGATTTTACCTTCAAAATTTTCAGTTATTTTCTTAACTTAGAAAAAGGCAATGATTAATTACATTTAATCGCTATTAATTAAATGCATTGGTAACGAACAATAGTTGTCACCATTATACAATTGATAACATTTGTAATTTATTCTCTACACCAATTATTACCTATCAATATTATTTCGCCCCTAAATACAAAACTTGTAATTGTTCTTATTATCATATTCCATTTATTGTTAACAATGTTTACTACATTAAATCAGTTTAATACTTTCCTTAAATTTCTCATATTCAATTTATATACAGGTAAAATTCTTTTCACTACTTAAAATCATTTGAATTAACTTCGAACTACTATAAGTAGGTTTTAATTTATTTTATTTTTTTCTACTAAATTTAATTACAACTTATTAATTTAACCAAATTAAATCCATGAAATTTATGGGTCGTTACACTCTCCCCCACTCAAAACTTTTCGTCCCCGAAAAGGAAAGGAAGGGAATCGAAGAACTAAGAAATCAATATATCTTATTCAAACATTAACTTTATAAATAATTAAATTTATAAAATTAATTAATTTAGATAAAATATCTCAGTTTCTAACCATTAAATATTTTTATACTTAAATTACTAAAGTTTGGTAAACCTTTTCAAAATATTTCTAAGTTCAAAATTTACGGAAAATTTTGGCAGAGTCTCCTTTGTACGGAGAGGCTCGGGAGAAAATATAATATTAAATATAACAATGATATTACAATATTATCCAAATATTATATCCCAACCCGGGAAAATATATAAAATAGCGCTATAAACCGTAATCCGAAACGTACCTATTTGTCGGCAATTTATGCTTAATTTATGGAGCCAAAAGCAGCAGCAATTGCTTCCATAACTTGCATTTGACTTATGAAATCTAAAAGGGTTAACAATTTATGTAAAGTGAAATATTTAAGTGGTTTCAATCACTAACAACAAATTAATACGACAACTATCAATTTCACAAACAGCATATACAACAAATACAAAACAACCATTCAATTAAACAAACAAATAGTTATTTGGGTTCAAAATTTTTTAAATTGTACGGAATGAAGAATAAACCATCAAGTGCATCATTTACTCAACATTCTAATGGATTATTCATCCATCCCAACAAAATTAAAGTTTCCTTACCCAATCAACCACAAACCACAACAAACAACAATTTCAACAATAGAGTTAGTCTATTCTTATTTATTCCATTTATACATTTGTTATTTCATTCATATAACAGTTTATCTTTTTATTTTCATTTATTTCTTTCAATTATATTTTCATTTTATTTCTTTCAATTTTTTTTTCATTTTATTTCTTTCAATTCTTTTTTTTTCATTTTATTTCTTTCAATTTTATTTAGAAATAACTTCAGCCCTTTTCTTAAGTTTACAATTTCTCTTTATTATATTACATCCATTTATTTTCACTTACTACTTACTATTATTCATTCATTTATTATTGCGTGACCTCATTTATTTACCCTTTAATTACTTAAGTTTATAATCATCTATTTGTCATACTTACCTTTAATTATATTTACTTGGTAAAATTTCAATCATAACTTAAGTTCATAACATTAAATTCTCATTCAATAGGATTTCATTGAATACTTTTACTATTTCAAATTTCTATTTGTAAAATATTCTACTACAATCTCTTATTAAACATTTCAACTTTTAATATTTGGTAAGTTATATATATGTTATTTAAGGGTGTAATTGAAAGTTATACAAGTTTGTTCTATTTCCTTAAATTAAATTAAAGTTCAATAATACTATCCTTTGCTTATATATGTTACAATTTCAAATTTCTTTAAATCCATTAATAACTTAGCATTAAATCTCTTACCTAAATTAGAGGTTTCAATTGTTAATTACTTACCTTTCATTTCACTATAATAATTGAAACAATTAATTAATGGAAATTTAAGAATTTAATACCGGGTTAAAATTTCAATTTATTTTAAAACAATATATAAATATATTCTTACTGCTTATATATCTCTAATTATATTTAAAACAATTCAAAATTTATATATTTTTCAAAATGAATCTGCAGTGGAACTACTAAAGTGGCCTTTCCCCTTCGAAACTCGAAAATGGAAGTCGATGATGCGGCCGTCATCACCGAAATTTATTTTCCAACGATAGAGAGGAAAGTACAAAACTTATTTTCTCCAAAATCTTCTTTAAAACAAATTTTTTTCCAAATTATATTAAATGTTTATATCAGAAAATACTTATAAACAATTTTATCATATTCCAAAATTTATTTGAAAGAAATTTCAAAACCCCGAATCTTAAGTTCTAAATTTCCCAAATTTCATTTATTTTATTTTCCAATCTTATTTCTATTATTATTTATACACTTTATTACCTAACAACCAATCTATTGCAGCCAAATATAGATATCATTTGAAAAAAAAATTATATAGAAAATATAATAGGCAAAATTATTTCATTCACCTATATTAAAACAAATATTATTTCGGTCTGTCCTATTAAGTGTTTAGAAATCTCTATTGATGTCATAGCGTCCCATGCATCAACCAGAATTTATAAATACAAAATGGAACATATTAACACAATAATAAAGCCTTTTTATAACACTAACAAATACGCTCTCTCATATATATACACTCAGCGAATCCCATAGGGTATTACTACCCTATTAATAAAGAGTCAAACCCAACAAAGATAAGGTTTATCGCTAAACCAAAGCTCTGATACCAAATGTAACGTCCCGCCTTTTCGCATGGTTTAAATCGACACACGTGCCAATTCAAACCATACGGAAGGGCGGATTGTTATGGTGTAAAAAAGAAAATAACAAGAAGGAAAAAAGGAAAACAGAATCTCACAGCGGAAGGATAAAATATAATAATCAAAATACAGTTCATAAAACTATTTACAAAACATTTGATTCTTCTTTATACAATAAATATCAGAGTTCACATACCAATAAATATCAATGCAGCGGAATTAAATGGTGCAGTGAAATAATATAGTAAATAATAGTAATAAAATCTTCGTCTTCGTCCTCCAGAGCTAAATCTTCAGATCCTGAAACGCTCGGACTGACCCGAGCGAATTGAAAACACAAAACACTCGAGTCAGAACTAAAAGATCTTATGTAAGTTAAATTAACAGAAATAAATATGAGTGCAGTAACTCAAAAGATGCTCGGGATTTACATCTCCTAAGGATCCGTTAAACTATTTACTATGTAGTATATTGCGCTATTATAATAGTGTCTAATTGTAAAATAAACTTACTTTTAAATAGCGTTAAGGCTTTACATTTTCCACCTTAACACATTTATATATTCCCATAGTCTATACAGTACCGTAATCTCCCCCGTACTGAGCGTCGTCAGAGGGCACTCCATAGGTATGGTACAAAACCAAAATCGTATAAGGCGCGCTAGGGTAGGTGACACGGCACAACTAGGCAATGTCAAGGTAGATATACCAATTACGCTTCCGGGTCGGGTTAACGCGTAGCCTCAGCTACCGCCCACCTCGAGCCACACCCCCAAATAAAAAAAATCAAAGTGGCCACCGAATCAATCCAAGAGTCAAAGTATAATATCGAAGGAACATGTCCGATCAAAGGTGCTACCTTATTAACCCGTCAATCGCTCCTGTTTTAGCCACCTTATGCCAACTCACGAGATTTGGGTCCACGTATTTACCTTACAGGAACGCTGCCACCAACCTACTTCATTCTGGAATCTCCAACGCGTACACGGTTGTTAAAGTGGTTTTCGTAGTTGGCAGAGAGTATGACAACTTCCGATCCCGGTCTGTTTAACAACCAAACGTTATTATAACACCGTGGTCTTTAAAAATAGTTTTACTTTCAAAACCAGAATAAAATTTACCATTTCAAACCCATAAATACAATATCATTTCCATTTCCAAAACAAATTCATTTTGATA
Organism: Allium cepa; assembly: GCA_030765085.1. NCBI lineage: Eukaryota > Viridiplantae > Streptophyta > Magnoliopsida > Asparagales > Amaryllidaceae > Allium > Allium cepa. The sequence goes on along the minus strand of CM060941.1, from coordinate 948,916,138 downwards.
TTATTCTTATAAAACCCAAATCAATGATATCATTTTATTTCAAATATGTTTCTTTTCCATATCATACTTCTTTAAATTTTATAATATCTGGAAACCAAACATTTTAATTATAACTTTCAAAACACAATACTTCGAAATTCATCGCTTTAAAACCATAATTTCTAAAATACTTGCATGATTTGGATATTGAACGGTATATAAAATAAAATGGTTTAAATTTTAGATTTACTTTGTAAAGTAAAATAATTTCCATGACTTTACAAATATATTTTCTTTAGATAAAGTCTAAACTATAAATTTAAATTTCACCTTCAGTTTCCAAAACCACTTCAATTTCAATATATATCAAATTTGAGTATTAATAAATTTCAAAACTAAGGTTGGGAATTTCTAATCAACAATTCATTTTCCTATTTATTTAGCTTTGAAAGGTTTACGTGATAAATCCATAATCATTTAAATATAACTCAATTTATTAACACTAAATATTTCCTTCCATTTATTTATACTAGAATTTTCATTAAATCCAGTTATAAATATCATACCATTAAAATTTCCAATTTTAATAAGTTAACATCACTTATGGAGTTAAATTTTTAAATAAGCTCAGTTCCAATTTAATTTCCAATTTATCTTCCAATCTTAATTGATTTGTATCATTTAAAACTCTATATATGTATATATATACACAAGATCTTAAACCTGTACTTAATCATATAATATAAATTATCAAATTCCATTCAACTTATTCATTTTTATTTAACAGATTTATGCATCACTTAAATTCAACAATTTAACTATATATGTATATATAAAATATATTTATATCACATCCAAATTTAATATTTATCAAATCGTATCATATCCAAACCATAAAATCATTTCAAAAATAATTTCATATACATATACATATATATATATATATATACACACCGCGGTGCTTGTATATAATTTTCTATCCTATGGTCAAGTGAAGCGGATATTTATCATTTCAATCCGCAATTTAAAAAAAAATGCGGTTATATATCATTTCAAACCGCAATCCCGAATGAAATGAAATGCATGATAACTTGCAGATTAGATAATGTATGTAACAACCCGAGTTTTTGTGGAAATTAATTTTCGTCATTAGACGATTAATGTGGCTTGCTAATTGCTATTTGGAGTTTTAATCGGGTAAATTCTTTTAAAAAAAAAATGTGTTTAAAAATTTGTGGGCTTCATAATTTTGGCCCATGCCTTTTTTTTCTTTGTGCCGTGTTAATTGGGGATACCGTTCCACTCTCTCTCTCGATCATTTTCATTTTTCAAACCCTAAACATTAAATCGAACGAAGAAAAAAATAAAATAAAATAAAATGGTGGCGGCTCAAAGTTTTCATTCGTCTCCAAATTAGGGCTTCGAGAGAGAGCCGGCTTCGTCATCTCATTCGAGTTCAACTTCGTCACTTCGAACGGCGATTCAGGGTTTCGGCCACTTCGACAAAGCAAAGGCGAGTAATTTACATTACTCACATCTATTTCGAACTGGTCGAAGTCGTTTGTTGTTTTCGTTTCTTTGGCTTTTATCTGATTTTGTTTGTTGTCGATGCTTTTCTGCCTTGAATTGATTTTTGGGGCTGTTGATTCTGAGTATGGCTTGACTCGTTCGAATTTCTGGAAATTTATTTTAGGTTGACCTTGACATTCTTTGACTTCGGCATTGACATTGGTCGTGGTTATTTTGGCCCTTTTGATTTTACTGCCGGGTATTGATCGAATAGTATACTGGATTTCGTGACGAGAAAAACTTTGGGCTTGATCGACTTTTGTCACGCATTTCACTGTGGCATTTGTCTATTCATTTGGTTTCTTCATTTTACATGTACACGATTTTTGGGTTGTTCTGTGTTACTGCATATTACTTGAGTCATTCACTGATGTAATGTGTGTTGCCATTCACTTAAATTCAGTTGCATTCCTCGGATTCATTTCACGTTTGAGACCATGTGATAGTTGTCTCGAGCACGGTTCATGCCTTTACTTCAGTAGCTTGTCTTCATTAAGGCTTGGTCTTTAGTCTCTGTTCGACCTGAGTTTGCATTGGGGTTGTTCTCCTGTAGCGTATTTCTGAAAGAACCATTGCATTGTTGTGTAAGCACTCGAACCAAATACTTTTAGATGTTTGTTCCGTCCAGCTTCATGTTGTTTTTCGAGTATCCCTGCATACTATGTGCCACTCCGGCAGTTGCAGTTTATTTACATGTGCTGGATTGCTTCAATGTGCTGTTCACTGCTGCCTATCACCGCATTTTTATCACTGCACTGTTTTCCTACAAGTAAACTTGTGTTCTTTGTATACTTACCCTTGTTCAAGTCTGATATTTTGAAGTTCCCATCTGTAGTTAGTGGTTCATGTGTTGGTATTGATTTCCTTCACATTGATTATGTGCTTTGTACATGTTACTCCTTTGGTATGGTTGTAGACCACCTAACTATTGTTCATGTTGCCTTGTCCTGTTTCATATAGTTGTTTATGGACCACTGCATTATTCATTTGCAATTGGTCTTGATGTTTTACATCACTGTGCATTCTTCCACTTGAAGTTGTAGCCTTTGTGCATTGTTCACTTTGATTGCTATTACATAAAAATGCTGTCAGTGTCTTGTGGTCAGACCTGCATATACTCGAACCATTTTGTTGCTTATTTCTGAACATCACAGTTATACTTGTTGATGCCTCGAGTATGCTATGGGTTTTGGCCATATCTTTGTTTGCCTTCACTTTACCATATTGTCACTGTATATTGCTGCGAGTCCATTTCACTGTGTTGGCTTGTTATATGCTGTTACATTTCCTCACTCATGTATGTATAGAGGTGTATTTCGTCTTGAGTCTTGTCTCAGGCCATTCTTTGGTCTCTGACATTGTTAATTCACTATTTGGTTGTTCTGGTCATTTTGTAGCTTTCTTGCAGTTATGTTGTGACTGCACTTGAGCCTTGTTGTACTTCATATAGGTACTGGGTATTAGTTGCATCCATGTTTTTTTACTTTGAGCGTTGCAGTTTTACTTGCTGTCTTCGTATTGCGATTGTTTTGAGTTGGTTATGTACATTCACTTGTGTACATTCTTACATTCACTTGTGTACATCATCACTGTAGTGGCACGGCAGTGCACGCAAGCGTGAACTGCAGCCACACGGTATTCATTGGGTATATCGTCACTATAGTGGCAGGGCAGTGCACGCAAGCGTGAACTGCAGCCACACGGTATGGTTTTATGATATCTAACTTGTTTTGATTAATTGACCTTTTGCATATTCCATATGCTGTAGTGGCGAGGCAGTACACGCGTGCGTGTACTGCAGCCCTACTCATCTTAATATTTTAATTGATATTTCAATGGTTTGAACTGTTCTGTTCGTTTCAATTCAATATTATGAATTGCATACTGATTTGGTTTAATTACTGTCGTCTATTCATTATTTGATTATTATTGCTTCTGTGCACTAATAACTGAGTTTGAATTAGACTGACCTGAGTATTATTTTCTTTTGAATTTAATACTCGGGTCAGACCGAGTATTTCAGGTTGTAGATATTCTGCTTTGGGTTGCTGCTAGAGCTATGAAGTTCTTTCATATCTTTTGGAGTAGTCGTCGTTATTTGTAGTAATCTGTATGATTGTATAGGAAGATATGTATTCATGTATATCATATACGTTAATGTACTTGTATATGTAACTTCCTGAGTCGACTGTTGTAGTTGTATCATATGTACCGTGTGAATGTATTGTAACTGACATCAGTTATTATATATATATGAGACTTTCTGTTTCATCTGTGTTCCGCATTTATATTATCTGTGTTGTTATTTTATATTTACTGTTCTAAACTATTACGAACCATCGTAGTTCGTTTTATATTGGAATTGGGGTATGTCGATGGGAGAAAATAAATCAGAGATGAAAAATGAAAGAAAACATATTTATATACCACTCCCATTGAGATAACCAATACTAGTATAAGGCCTAACTATTGATGGTCGCTCCTCAACAGCCTTATTCTCCGTGCTAGTTGACAGCACTACACCGTAGTGTTCTTGGCTAGCGTGGGTATAGAGGTGGGGCGTCACAGCTTGGTATCAGAGCCTGGGGTTTAGAACAAATATAAAACATAACTTGGATAGTACATGTGTTACAACTATTTGTCGATGTTTTATTTCACATCTTTGTCTTAATATCATCTTTGATTGTTAGGAATGAATTCCTAACGCTTATTCGTGAGCATTGCTGCTATTCTCTGTCGCACTTGCTCACTTGAGTTTACACTTCTAAGTATCAGTGTATATATGCTCTATCAAGTTGCATATTGCTGCAACTAGTACCCACTTCGATTTGAACTCGCATTGTTTATTCGAACTGCTATATATATGCATTCTTATCTCTGATTCGTGTACTTAATGCAGTTTCCATACAATTGGGTTTTGGGTATCAATCTTTGAGACAAATTGCATTCCAATTGTCGACTCTGTCTGTTTATCCATGGTTTGTTGGTTTTCATGTGCCTCTCTCTGATAGTTTTAAAATTTCTTTGGTATAAAAGAAATTGTCTTGGTCTTTGCCTTGTCGATATCGACGTTGACTTGACCTTTACTTTTGCTAAAGTCATTCAAGCATTTATACTCGTTCTGCTTTGTTTTTCCAATTGTTGATCGGTTCTTCTTTTCCGGTTAGTTGTTATCACCTTTGTCGACTTTGATAACTTCTATTTCAGGAATTTTGGGTATTCCTACTTTGATGGATTTGGAATCGAATTCTTTATATTTTATTCACGTCTTCGAATGTGAATCTTAGTGAATTGATTTGGTTTTCGAATTTAATCGATTCTTGATTATTTCCCGATTTGTTGCTATCATTTATTAGCAACTTTGATGACCTTTTCTTCGGGATTTTTGTGAACATACCTTTCGATGAATTCGGTATCGATTTCTTTGGATTCTATTCACGTCTTCGTATGTGAATTCTTGTGATTGATTGTTTCTACAATCATTTTTGTGATTTGTCACTTTAAAAATATAAAGGTTTCAATACTAGTAGTAAATATCAAAAACTCTTTTATCAAAATGTTTTCAACTCTATTTTCAATACCAAACTCGTTTTTGAAACTGTTTTTCAATCTATTAGTATATACAAATCTTTATTTCACTCGTATGAGAAATCTAATTAAACGGCTTAGTAAAACAAGTGGTATGAAACGCTTGCGTTTACTTCGTCGGTTAATTGTTGGACTTGTTCGATTGAACCTCTAGTGACAAATTTTATTAGTGAAGATTTACAGTTTGTTCGTAAATATTTAAGTTAAGTAAGTGGTTATGGGACATGATGCTAAACTTTTACATTTACTGACTTAGTGTAATTGACACTTCTCGTTGATCATGACGATCATTTTTACGGTTAGACTAGGCCTCATCGGTGTGATTTCGTCTCACACATATCTCTTGGGCTTTGAGGATTGTCTAGACACCACTTGTGTGATTTCATTCACACATACTTTTCTTTTGATTGTGAGGTTAGACTAGACACCACTTGTGTGATTCCACTCACCCATACCTCTTTTGATTTTTTGGTTAGTCTGGACCTCAATCTGTGTGATTTCGACTCACACATGTGGGGTAGCGCCCCACGGTCTTCGGGCCATTCGTGTGTCAAAATTAATGGCTTGCAACCATGAGATAGCGTCTCGTTATGCGTTGCACGTGTTGATGATTTTTCATGCTCGCGGGTAGGTGAGATTCCGTGCTCCCGTTCTCGCTTTGCGTTGCACGTGTTGATGATTTTTCATGCTCGCGTGTAGGTGAGATTCCGTGCTCCCGTTCTCGCTTTGCGTTGCCCGTGTTGGTGATTTTCATGCTCACGTGTAGGTGAGATTCCGTGCTCCCGTTCTCGCTTTGCGTTGCACGTGTTGATGATTTTTCATGCTCGCGGGTAGGTGAGATTCCGTGCTCCCGTTCTCGCTTTGCGTTGCACGTGTTGATGATTTTTCATGCTCGCGTGTAGGTGAGATTCCGTGCTCCCGTTCTCGCTTTGCGTTGCCCGTGTTGGTGATTTTCATGCTCACGTGTAGGTGAGATCCTGTGCTCCCGTTCTCGCTTTGCATTGCACGTGTTGGTGAGTTTTCATGCTCGCATGTAGGTGAGTTTTCGTGCTCCCGTTCTCGTTATGCGTTACATGTGTTGATGAATTTTCATGCTCGCGTGTTGGTGAGTTTCCATACTCTCCTTTGAGTTTTCATACTCTGTTCGAGTTTTCATACTCCGTTCGAGTTTTCATACTCCGTTTGAGTTTTCATACTCTGTTCGAGTTTTCATACTCCGTTCGAGTTTTCATACTCCGTTCGAGTTTTCATACTCCGTTTGAGTTTTCATACTCAGTTCGAGTTTTCATACTCCGTTCGAGTTTTCATACTCCGTTCGAGTTTTCATACTCCGTTCGAGTTTTCATACTTCGTTTGAGTTTTCATACTCTGTTCGAGTTTTCATACTCCGTTCGAGTTTTCATACTCCGTTAGAGTTTTCATACTCTGTTCGAGTTTTCATACTCCGTTTGAGTTTTCATACTCTATTCGAGTTTTCATACTCCGTTTGAGTTTTCATACTCTGTTCGAGTTTTCATACTCCGTTTGAGTTTTCATACTCTGTTCGAGTTTTCATACTCCGTTTGAGTTTTCATACTCCGTTTGAGTTTTCATACTCTGTTCGAGTTTTCATACTCCGTTTGAGTTTTCATACTCCGTTTGAGTTTCCATACTCTCCTTCGAGTTTTCATACTCCGTTCGAGTTTTCATACTCGCGTTCGAGTTTTCATACTCCGGTTCGAGTTTTCATACTCGCGTTCGAGTTTTCATACTCCGGTTCGAGTTTTCATACTCTTAGCTTGTGTTTTCTGGATTTCTTGTGAGGATTTCTAGAATTTGTGCTTCACCAATTTTCGTGATTTCTATTGATAAGTTTTATCAATTCTTGTGCATTGGTGAATTCGTGTGTTATTGACTTGTTATGAATACAAGTTTAGGGTATGATACCCCTTTCTATCTTTGAGAAGATTCTTGTGACATTTTTGATGAACGAAAATTCATTGGTATTATATTTTGATGCCAATTATTTCGATGAAATTTTGACGTATGTCGAAGTTGCTACTGACATTGCCATTTTAATCACGTGTTTTAAAAAAAAAAATTTATTCTTCAAAATATTTCAAAATATAAATCAAAATTGTTTTCAAAATTTTTACGATTTGCGCTTTCAAAAGAATGAGGAAGCGAATTAAACGTTTCAGAAAAATCGAGGACTATGACCCCTTTCTTTTACTGATTCGCTTAATTCCGGACTTGTCCGTTTGAGAACGTAAAATGTTATTTATTTAAAATACACAATTTTGCACTTTCAAGGAAACGATGAAGTGAATTAAACGATTTAGTAAAACTCGTGGTTATGGGTCATGTGCGTTTGCTATTTCGGTTAATTTCGGACTCGTTAATTGAAAATTTGTGATTTCTGATTATCGCTTGTGATAATCAGATAATTGAGATTTAATTATCGTTTTGATAATTGAATATTTATGATTTCTGATTTATCGTTTTTGATAATCAGATATTTATTGTTTCTAATTATCGTTTGTGACAATTAGATATTTGAGATTTAATTATCGTTTGTGATAATTAAATATTTACGATTTAAAATTTGATTATCGGTTGTGATAATTAAATATTCATTGATTTATGATTTCTAATTATTGTTTGTGATAATTAGATATTTGTGGTTTAATTATCGTTTGTGATAATTAAACATTTGCGATTTGAGATTTGATTATCAATTGTGATAAATAAATATTTATGATTTCTGATTATAGTTTTTGATAATCAGATATTTATTGTTTCTAATTATCGTTTGTGATAATTAGATAGTTGTGGTTTAATTATCGTTTGTGATAATTAAACATTTGCAATTTGAGATTTGATTATCGTTTTTGATAATCGAATATTTGTTGATTTGATTATCGTTTTTGATAATCGAATATTTGTTGATTTGATTATCGTTTTTGATAATCGAATATTTTTTGATTTGAGATTTAATCATCGCTTTTGATAATTAAATATTTGCTGATTTGAGATTTCTAACTATCGTTTTTGATAATTAGGCCTTTGTTGTTTTCTGACTATCTATTGATAGTTAGATTTAGTTGAGAATTTTTGAATTTCTTTTATTGAAATTAAAAGATTTCTTTTATGTTTGAATTCTCTGCCTTCGTTTTCTAGCTTCACCAGTTTATGTTAGAAAATTTATTGTTAGTGACGACCTTAATTATGAAAATTGCGGGGACGCAATTTTTATAAGGAGGGGAGTCTGTAACAACCCGAGTTTTTGTGGAAATTAATTTTCGTCATTAGACGATTAATGTGGCTTGCTAATTGCTATTTGGAGTTTTAATCGGGTAAATTCTTTTTAAAAAAAAAATGTGTTTAAAAATTTGTGGGCTTCATAATTTTGGCCCATGCCTTTTTTTTCTTTGTGCCGTGTTAATTGGGGATACCGTTCCACTCTCTCTCTCGATCATTTTCATTTTTCAAACCCTAAACATTAAATCGAACGAAGAAAAAAATAAAATAAAATAAAATGGTGGCGGCTCAAAGTTTTCATTCGTCTCCAAATTAGGGCTTCGAGAGAGAGCCGGCTTCGTCATCTCATTCGAGTTCAACTTCGTCACTTCGAACGGCGATTCAGGGTTTCGGCCACTTCGACAAAGCAAAGGCGAGTAATTTACATTACTCACATCTATTTCGAACTGGTCGAAGTCGTTTGTTGTTTTCGTTTCTTTGGCTTTGATCTGATTTTGTTTGTTGTCGATGCTTTTCTGCCTTGAATTGATTTTTGGGGCTGTTGATTCTGAGTATGGCTTGACTTGTTCGAATTTCTGGAAATTTATTTTAGGTTGACCTTGACATTCTTTGACTTCGGCATTGACATTGGTCGTGGTTATTTTGGCCCTTTTGATTTTACTGCCGGGTATTGATCGAATAGTATACTGGATTTCGTGACGAGAAAAACTTTGGGCTTGATCGACTTTTGTCACGCATTTCACTGTGGCATTTGTCTATTCATTTGGTTTCTTCGTTTTACATGTACACGATTTTTGGGTTGTTCCGTGTTACTGCATATTACTTGAGTCATTCACTGATGTAATGTGTGTTGCCATTCACTTAAATTCAGTTGCATTCCTCGGATTCATTTCACGTTTGAGACCATGTGATAGTTGTCTCGAGCACGGTTCATGCCTTTACTTCAGTAGCTTGTCTTCATTAAGGCTTGGTCTTTAGTCTCTGTTCGACCTGAGTTTGCATTGGGGTTGTTCTCCTGTAGCGTATTTCTGAAAGAACCATTGCATTGTTGTGTAAGCACTCGAACCAAATACTTTTAGATGTTTGTTCCGTCCAGCTTCATGTTGTTTTTCGAGTATCCCTGCATACTATGTGCCACTCCGGCAGTTGCAGTTTATTTACATGTGCTGGATTGCTTCAATGTGCTGTTCACTGCTGCCTATCACCGCATTTTTATCACTGCACTGTTTTCCTGCAAGTAAACTTGTGTTCTTTGTATACTTACCCTTGTTCAAGTCTGATATTTTGAAGTTCCCATCTGTAGTTAGTGGTTCATGTGTTGGTATTGATTTCCTTCACATTGATTATGTGCTTTGTACATGTTACTCCTTTGGTATGGTTGCAGACCACCTAACTATTGTTCATGTTGCCTTGTCCTGTTTCATATAGTTGTTTATGGACCACTGCATTATTCATTTGCAATTGGTCTTGATGTTTTACATCACTGTGCATTCTTCCACTTGAAGTTGTAGCCTTTGTGCATTGTTCACTTTGATTGCTATTACATAAAAATGCTGTCAGTGTCTTGTGGTCAGACCTGCATATACTCGAACCATTTTGTTGCTTATTTCTGAACATCACAGTTATACTTGTTGATGCCTCGAGTATGCTATGGGTTTTGGCCATATCTTTGTTTGCCTTCACTTTACCATATTGTCACTGTATATTGCTGCGAGTCCATTTCACTGTGTTGGCTTGTTATATGCTGTTACATTTCCTCACTCATGTATGTATAGAGGTGTATTTCGTCTTGAGTCTTGTCTCAGGCCATTCTTTGGTCTCTGACATTGTTAATTCACTATTTGGTTGTTCTGGTCATTTTGTAGCTTTCTTGCAGTTATGTTGTGACTGCACTTGAGCCTTGTTGTACTTCATATAGGTACTGGGTATTAGTTGCATCCATGTTTTTTTACTTTGAGCGTTGCAGTTTTACTTGCTGTCTTCGTATTGCGACTGTTTTGAGTTGGTTATGTACATTCACTTGTGTACATTCTTACATTCACTTGTGTACATCATCACTGTAGTGGCACGGCAGTGCACGCAAGCGTGAACTGCAGCCACACGGTATTCATTGGGTACATCGTCACTATAGTGGCAGGGCAGTGCACGCAAGCGTGAACTGCAGCCACACGGTATGGTTTTATGATATCTAACTTGTTTTGATTAATTGACCTTTTGCATATTCCATATGCTGTAGTGGCGAGGCAGTACACGCGTGCGTGTACTGCAGCCCTACTCATCTTAATATTTTAATTGATATTTCAATGGTCTGAACTGTTCTGTTCGTTTCAATTCAATATTATGAATTGCATACTGATTTGGTTTAATTACTGTCGTCTATTCATTATTTGATTATTATTGCTTCTGTGCACTAATAACTGAGTTTGAATTAGACTGACCCGAGTATTATTTTCTTTTGAATTTAATACTCGGGTCAGACCGAGTATTTCAGGTTGTAGATATTCTGTTTTGGGTTGCTGCTAGAGCTATGAAGTTCTTTCATATCTTTTGGAGTAGTCGTCGTTATTTGTAGTAATCTGTATGATTGTATAGGAAGATATGTATTCATGTATATCATATACGTTAATGTACTTGTATATGTAACTTCCTGAGTCGACTGTTGTAGTTGTATCATATGTACCGTGTGAATGTATTGTAACTGACATCAGTTATTATATATATATGAGACTTTCTTTTTCATCTGTGTTCCGCATTTATATTATCTGTGTTGTTATTTTATATTTACTGTTCTAAACTATTACGAACCATCGTAGTTCGTTTTATATTGGAATTGGGGTATGTCGATGGGAGAAAATAAATCAGAGATGAAAAATGAAAGAAAACATATTTATATACCACTCCCATTGAGATAACCAATACTAGTATAAGGCCTAACTATTGATGGTCGCTCCTCAACAGCCTTATTCTCCGTGCTAGTTGACAGCACTACACCGTAGTGTTCTTGGCTAGCGTGGGTATAGAGGTGGGGCGTCACAATGTAGAACACATCATCCATTCACCAAACATCAATCCTCAACCATTGATTTCAATCATCATACAATTTGAACAAAACATCAATATATAGCATATAAAATAACAGGTATCAATGAACAGTTTATATTCAATAATAAATAAATAACTATTTAATTGGAAGTTTATATGCAAAATAAATAAATTTAACTGTCAATGTATATGCAATAATAAAATTAAATAACAATTTAATTTAAATAATGCAATCTAACTGAGATGATGAATAAAATATGCCAAACAGTCATAAATAAATTTCTATTCATATCATAAATCAATTTAACAAACATAAGAAATTTTAGAAGTTGAGAGTGGGTTAAAACACTCACCTTTTGGATTTAAATTGAATTCAAATCCAAATTAAATCCAAAAATTTGACAGTCTCCAAATTTGTCCAAATTAGCGCCAAAGTGTCCGAAATTTTATGACGATCCTAACAAAAAAAATGCTTGTGAATTGGTGTTCGTAGGTGAAAGTTATGTTGATTAAACGAGATGGTTTTCAATTTAAAACAAATAAAGAAAAATGAAATTAAAAATTTAAACACACGTCACCTCTTCCAACAGTCAACACGTCACGGCTCCTTCCTCCTGAAACCTTACTCACGCAAATTTCACGCGGCCGCCACACATCAGCTCACGCCCCTGAACTACACGCTGTCGCCGCCCTTCTTGGCCACGTCCACCACGCTCACGCGAGTCGCCGACCCACCTACAGAACCTCGACCACCATCGACCATCTCCGGTCCTCAAATAGCCCAGCCGCCTCTACCCAATTCGAACCCTAATCGAATTTTGCAGCCTGATCCACCCATCAACCGACCAAAAAAATTAATCTGAAGCGTTCCATTCGTAAATCTCCACGCCCCGGTACCTCTGATTCGGCGATCCGACGAAGATCATCAAACTGCAATAAACGGCTGAAAATAATTGGCCCCGATCTGAGCACATAGAAACTCCAATCGAAAAACGAATAGCACCGCTCGTCGAGAGCATTAACATATATTTTTTTGAGATTTTTCTGAGGATTTTGAATTTTAGGCTTTTGATTTTTTTTTTTTGAAATTTGAATTTAGATCTAGGGTTTGTAGCCATTGGGAAGAGGAGGAGCTGAAGAAATGAACGCACAAACAAATGAGCATAGATGGAGGCTAGGGTTTATAACTTGGTTTATATAGGTAAGTTAGAAACTTGAATAGATGGATCGGGTAGGATATACATGCTAACGCTAACGTGGCCCAAAAAGCCCGTTCTGACCTCGGAACGAAATTGGGTAAACCCATATATCAAAATAGGCATTTTAAAATATTCTGAATGCGATGGAAAAAATTTCACGTCCAAATTCTATCGTATGAAGAAGTTATGCTGAAATCAATATTCTCAAATTGATTTCAATTAAATCGATTTCAAGGCGTTTCGCGTTCGTACGATCAAACGACAAGTCCAATCGCTGCGAAACTTGAAACCTACAATAATTCACTGTTACGGATCCGATGAAACTAGTTTTGTCGAAATCCGAGTCTGTGACCAAAGTGGCTATTTTTATATTAATTAATAAATTAAGAATTAGTAAATAAATCCAATTTTTAAATTTCATTTTTAGAATTGGAAATTTTTAACACTTAATAATTCTCAAACATTTAAAAATGATTTAATTTTTTTTAAATGTCAATTGTTTAAAGATTAAATCAATATAAATCTTCGATTTCATAGAATTCAAAATTATAGATAAATTTCCAAAATTTCCTTTTAATTGAATTATCCTATATTTATTCCATTCATAAATTTCAAATATAAGGGTTTGCCATTGGATTTAAAATTATCACATAAATATTTCCAGTTTTCGACTTAATTTTTAAATTAACGTAATAATTACATATTTGATTTTTATTCATTTGCAATAAATCCATCTATTATAAATTAAATAAATTAACCCACAATTAAAGATTCAAATTCAATAATTCATAAACTTTATCTTCTTGATTTACTTATTTATTTATAATTATGTAAATCAATCCCTGTTCCAATTTAAAGTAACTTAATTTACCCATTTATAGTATGTATTTCAGTTTCTTAAACTAACCTCTTTATTATAAATTGAATCTAGTTTATTTTTAATAAGTTTCCAATAGATTAGATTCAATTTCAACCTTTTACTTACACTTAAGTTTAGGTTATATTTAATTTATAACGTATTACTTCCCTAGTTATAACTTTACATCTTCCCGTATTAATTTCACAATTAATCATAATTATAAAAATGCCGCTTATAATAAATACGATCCAATAATTACTCAACATTTAATTATTTCATTTTCCATTAGTGTAACATTCATTTATTTTATTATCACTTATTACAAATTCTAATTCCATTAACAAATAAGCAGGTAATTTATAATATATGTTACAAATTTTTAATTAATCACTATTCATCATTATTGACTTTAATTTGGCATTAATTACCTTGTATTAACATTGTTACTTAAAATCCCTTTCCAATTTCAATTTATATTCTAATGAGTACATTTACTCTTTCCGTTATGTTATAAATTATCAACAAAGAAACGTCTATTACTTTCAACAACATTGTAATTTACTAATTACCTACATTGATTGTATACGTTTTTCATTATTATCATTTATTAGAATTCTATTCAACATTCCATCTTATGCATATAGTTAACCTTTGTATTGATTTTACCTTCAAAATTTTCAGTTATTTTCTTAACTTACAAAAAAGGCAATGATTAATTACATTTAATCGCTATTAATTAAATGCATTGGTAACGAACAATAGTTGTCACCATTATACAATTTATAACATTTGTAATTTATTCTCTACACCAATTATTACCTATCAATATTATTTCGCCCCTAAATACAAAACTTGCAATTGTTCTTATTATCATATTCCATTTACGGTTAACAATGTTTATTACATTATATCAGTTTAATACTTTCCTTAAATTTCTCATATTCAATTTATATACAGGTTAAATTCTTTTCACTACTTAAAATCATTTGAATTAACTTCGAATTACTATAAGTAGGTTTTAATTTATTTTATTTTTTTCTACTAAATTTAATTACAACTTATTAATTTAACCAAATTAAATCCATGAAATTTACGGGTCGTTACATCTTCCCTGGTGTATGTGTATGTATCAAAAAAAGAAGATTCTGGAAGAGTTTCTGAGGCATGCAAATCCAAGGAAGGCGAAGCTAAGGTTACTTTGGAAGTGGAAACCTTAATATTTCTTTTCAACAATTATTTGGTGCATTTCTTTTTGGATTTGAATATGCAATAGGAATTTTGTGATTTTAGAATATGATAGATAATGTGGCGACCTAGAATTGTGGATATTTAAAATTAGAATTTTTAATTGATTTTAAATATTTAAAAGTTAATTTCTAACTTGAATTTAAAATATCAAAATTTATTAGATGGGTTGATTATTGGATTTAATAATTGGGAATTGGGTAAATGGTTGAATATGAAATATTAAGCTTGTTAAAAATAATTTAAAGGATTGTAAAATTTATATTGATAGTACTGAAGATAGT
Source organism: Allium cepa (assembly GCA_030765085.1). Lineage (NCBI taxonomy): Eukaryota > Viridiplantae > Streptophyta > Magnoliopsida > Asparagales > Amaryllidaceae > Allium > Allium cepa. Next base: position 948,901,133 of record CM060941.1, on the reverse strand, counting down.
AAAAGAGTTAAACTTTAATTTAAAAGTGTTTTGTTCAGTTTTGAAAATATATCGTTTAAATTGATATTTAAAAATAGCCTTTCGAGGCACGGTCTTGAATTTCGATGAAACCAATTCCATTGGATTGTAATATTGTATTATTATCATCTTTCAAATTTCGTAGTGCTTGGAGTTGTCATGCGATCGTACGATATATAAACGCACTGAAATTTATATCGAAAATTCAATATAATAACTGGTTCGAAAAAGCTATCTTCTCCATACGACCGAATTAGGACTCGAAACCTTTTCCATTGCATTCAGAATAGGAGTATAATGTTATAAACACCTAGTGGCATGTTGATAGGAGATCGAGATTTTAGGCTTCGTTTTCAAGACGATTTAAATTTGGATTTAAATATAAATATAAATAATGTAATTGCATTGAAACACTATAGCAAGCGCAGACACGTAAAGAAATTTAAAGCATGTGTTCTCCCTGGTATAACACGCGTCTTCTTTATATAAAGTATGAAATCTTGAGTTTGATCTAAAATTGTTGATGGCCGAACAAAACCTAGTTCGTGTATTTATCTCCCTCTTTCCCTCTTCCGATCGAAAAAAGAAATAATATTGCTCAATTCAAACCCAATCAAAATCAAATTCTCCCGTTCGTCATCGTTAAAATCGACTTCGATTTTTAGCCGAATTGATCATCGAGAAAATCGAGGCATGATCGACGTAAGGCAGAAGGACAGTGTCGCGTGGGCTCGCGCGACAGTGGGTCGAAGGCACCGTGGCTTCGATTGATTCAAGATTTGGTAGAGATGGCGATGTCGTGGAGTAGTCGTGCACAAGGAGGGTGCTAGAGCAGGCATGACGCGTGGATGATGTAGACGAGGTGTTGCTTGCGATGGTCGTGGTCAACTAGGCAGCAAGGTTTTTGGAGGCAGTAGGTATATCTTGTTATTTTAAGTAATTATTAAACAGAAAGAAAAATATTCAAGTGATATATACATATATATATATATGTATGTATGTATGTATGTAGACTTTTCAATTTAAATATATATATGTGCAGGAAACGAAAAAAGGAAGTATTTACGGTAAAGTGAATTACTGGTTTAATATTTACAAAAGAAAGAAAATATATACAGGAAGGTATGTAATGTAGTTCATTTTTTAAAATGTATGTAGGTCATTTTCTTAATATGTGTACTTTTCAAAAGAAAAATAAATATGCATTTTAAATTTACTAGTTCATTTTAGAACAATGTATTATGATTACCTTGTTAATTCATTTAATTTATTTATTAAAAGATTTTTTAAGAAGGAAAATTAGTTTAAATAAAATTGTTACTTAATTAATTTATTAAAAAGGTAAAATTAATTGCTCGATGATTTCAAATATTAATAAATTGTAAATTGTTTATACAAGGTCAAAATCATGAAGAAAATAAGTCGAGATGGAAATGGGTTGCAAACAATCCAAAGGTGAGTTAATCTCACTTATTTGGATTACCGTTAATTTAAATAGTTTAAATTTAAATGATTGGATTGATTGCCTGAATTGATGATTTATTATATATCTGGATGTGATATTATATGTAGTGTATATATATATTGGAGTGATTGATATTCGCACATTATATAGCGGATGAGACCCTGTGCGTCCTACATAATAGCGAATGACCCTTTATACCGTGATATCCCCCTGGAAGTGGGATTGGTATTTTTATATTGTGCTAACATCTATGAATGCAGGGAAACGGGTTGGAGGGATCCAACTGGATTCCTCAAAATGTTGGAATTTATTTTCATATTCGATGCAATGTTTTATTTGAAAATCTATGATAAATTATATGGATTATATTAGGAATTGAAATGTTGAATGCTATAGTTTGACTGGATATATTTTGGGCATGTTAATATATAAAAAAAATATAAACTTTGGATTTTTGAAGGGAAATAAAGAGAGAATTTTTAAGTAAAATATTATAGAGAATTTGGATAAATTAAAGAATGAATTGGAAAGAGATAAAAGTTGATTTTAAATTCTAATAAATAATTCGGAGTATGGGGAAGGAGGTTTTTGAATAAATGGAAATAAATGAATTTTTAAACTTAAGTGATATTATTTAAAGTAATAAAGAATTTATTAATTCAAGGTTTAAAATATTTTGGGAGGGATAAAGAAGAATTTTGGAAAAAGTATGAAATTGGTATTTTTTAGTTTAAATAAGATTTTAAATCATAATAAAGGAGTAAAATCTGAAATTAATGGGTTTTGAAATAAAATTGAGTAAGTAAAGGAATTTATTTTAAATGGAGTAAATTTTGGAAATCGATTTGAAAATTTGTTAAGTGTTTGAAATAGTAATTTCAAAGGAGGATGAGACTATGGAATTTATAAGCTGGGTTTATAAAGTGAAAGAAGATATCAGTGGATATTTGAAAGTATAAATTCACGGTGGAAATTTATAAAGGAATGGGTAATTTGTTTTAAAAATAAATAATGGTTTTATTTTCAAAGGCGTGGGAAAGAAATTTATGGGTTTGAGACGTAAATTAAATTGGGATAAATCGAGAAGGATTTATTAACTGATTAAATGAACTATTTTGAAATGGAAAGTGAATTTTCCTGAAAAACCAAGTATGTTTTCAAAGGAATTTTTAAGTATAAGTTAGAGGTTTTAAAGTGGTTTTAAAATAATGTTTCAGAAAGAAATTATTATTTAGTGGTTTTAAAATTTTTAAAAGTAAATATTTATTAAGTTAATTATATAAGTAAATTATTTTAAAGGTTTAACTAGTATTATGATTTTAAGGATAATTATTTAATATTTATACCTTACAGACTACTTTTATTTTAAAATTAGTTTTGGCTTAAGTTTTATATGAGAAATTCATTATAAATATTCATGACTAAGTATTTTAAGTAATTTTTATTTCAAATGTTTTAAAGTATATATATTTTTGGATAAAGTGATTTAAATTATTTAAAAGATCTAAAGTATTAAGAATTGGTGATTTTTAGTGGAAATAATACAATTGGGTGGAATTTATTCCACGAGAGAAAAAATGATTTGAGAACTATTTTCAAAAGGTTGAAGTGTTGAAAAATATCTTGTGAAGATATTTTAAAATAAATAATTTGGAAAATTATTAAGGCCTGATGGTTGTTTGTGGATGTTATTTGATAGCTAAATAACCGACTATCAATATTGGGCAATGCGTTGATCGTTTCGAAGAGACCGGTATCCAGATTAATTTCCCAAAAACCACCTCGATCCGGTTTGAACGTTTTCATGAGGAAGACAAGAGCTTGGAGTCGAAGATGGAGCAGTGAAGTGCGAGGCCTAATCACTACTAATCTTGAGGGTGATTCCAAAATGGATGTAGTAGGAGTAGTGCCTTCGGTTCCGTTCGGATTGGGAACGGACTTGTATGGACGAATGTTATTAGAACATCATCAGGAGAACGATGAGCATTAAGTGAGACGTGTTCTAAAAAAGGTAACGCATACCCTCGAGCCTCATCAACCGGGAATGGCTAAAACAGGAGAGGTGCAGCAAGGCTAAGTGGCTTGGCACCAATTAGGGTAAGGTCATCCCTGTCTAGATGTCCCTTTTATTTGGCTATGTGGGCAGTTGCTGGTCCCAACCGTGGGGTGATCTTATTCGGACTATCCAGTAAGGGGTAGCTTCGGTCATGTATTGCAGAAGATCAAGGGGGATCCTCGGTACTCTGATCTAGACCAGGTACTGTGACGGGTGGTACCTAGTAGTCCTGCAGTTGAGGGATACCCAATCTCCAATAAGTGCCTTCGGACTTGTTTGTATACCTATTATGCTGGAATTTAATGAATGCAACAATTTTGAAAATTTGAATAAGTATTTGTGTATAGACACTACTATAATATCAGAGGATTTGATAAGAAATGTTATGGTTATCGTAAGGTAAAAACCCGACATGTTTATTTGTGGCATGGTCTTATGAGATACCTTTGATTTTTAAAGGATTTTGAAAACTTTTGTAATCCAATTAAGTGTGTTTTATCACGCTGGTTTTCCAGACTGACTCGGGTGTTATTTTACTATAATTCTCGGGTCAGACCGAGTATTATACAGTACAGATTCTGGATGGACTGCTATGGAGCTCAGGGGATGTGCTAGATGGCGAGACGTATCACACGTATCTGTCTTATTTCTGCTTTGTTGGTATGCCGTGTAGTCGGCTTTTGAGTGGACAAGTTATTATAACTATCCAGTATTTTGGTATTGATTGTGTTGTACTATGATGATGCAATGTATAAAACAGATATAGTTCTTTCTGTATCAAGATCAGTCATTTATCTATTATATATTGTTCCGCTGCGTTTGTGAGATTCTGATGTTGTTTTGTTTTCTCTTCTTCTACCTCTTTCTTCTTTCCCTTACAGTTTGGTTTTTCGGCATTTAAATATTCGGCATTTAATACAGTGGACATATTGAGGTCGATTTTCGAACGTCGAAAAATTGGGTCGTGACAGATAAAATCCTTCAAAATTCTTTTTTTCTCTCTATATGTCAATTCTATGTTGAGGTTCCTAATTATTTATATTAATTTGATGGAATTTGTTTTTATGCAATTTTTGATCATTTCATAGTCTATTCCACCTCTACTTCTTCTTTGGTAAAATTATGATTCTTCAATAAAATAAGAGGTTTAGATTACAAATTCTATTCGTAGTTTACACTGCTTATTCTAACCTATTTCTTTGTAAAAGTGGAGTAGAGTGAAATATGGGGTTTAGATTGCAATTCTTATTGTTTAAGATATTCCATTGACTTGGTGTAATAAATTGAGTTTCTATTTTATTTACAAGTCTGTTATTGCAGTTTTGGATATGAATATTTATTCCTTATTTTAGATATTAAAATCCCATGAAATCTTTGGAATTTGAAGAAAAAGGACTTGTAAAATATTTGGTTAGGAAATTGACATATAATGCTAGTTTAGAGCGTAAAATTCAAGCGCTTAAAAATTAGTAGATGGGAATATTTATTTGTCTCTATTTGCGTTAATTAATGTGTAATTACTGCATATATGGCATAGTTAATTAGGCATTTATTTTCATTTATTCCCCCATTAGGAAGGTAATTAATTATTAGCGAAAATAAGAGAAAATTTGTATATAACCTTATTATTATTTTAAGGCGTAATAAAGAAGATTCCTTATAAGGCTTTATTTGTGATGAGATGAGTGTGTGTGTGTAAGAGTAATTGATGTATGGCTAAGTCACTCGAATGTAGTTACATGAAGGAAGTTTGCCCTTCACTTTGAGGCTGCCAGCAATTGTGTACACTTTGATTGATGTGACACATTCTTGTGATAAATATTTGTGATGAACGCAATGTTGATCCCAAATTTTGTAGAGGAAATCTGCCCAGCTAATCTTTCTACCAGTTCCTAGGAATAGTCGGACTAATGTGAGATGTCATTATGAGTATGGGCCATAAGGCGCAGGGCCTTCTTCGGGGTGTTGAGGTATTAAGTTGATGGACCCGCCTTTTTTCCCCAGATGAAGTATTAAATGGCTAAGGTTACGTTATGTGGTATCTCAATGAGGGTCTGCTTTTGGAAATAGGCATTTATTGATGGGGTCTACCTTAGTTAAGGATTAAATAACCGGAGTTTTCCTATTGTCTACAAGGAAGCATTAAAGGGCCTAAGAGATTCCATATGACGTCAACTAGATAGTACGAGTGAGGAGCACGTCTTGGAAATAGGTATTAAATGATGGGATCCACCTTAGTTATGGTATTAAATGGCCAAAGTCTGCCTATTTTCCCATAAAAGGTATTAAGTGGCTTAGCTCTCACATTATTTTCTATTTATGATGTATGATTGGGATATGAGATTCTAGAAACCTGCTTTTGTAAAGTGTAGGTATTAAGTGGTTGGACATGCCTCCTTTCCTCATAAAGAAGTATTAAATGGTTTTTATTAGTTTTATGTTCGGAGACATATTCTTATTTGAAATATACTACCCAAGTACTTAAAAGGCAAGACTCGACGTTTTTAGTCACCATACCTTATTGGCATGTTTATGCTTACAAGATAGGGAGTTCTCGCATTATGAACGGTGCTAAAGCTTTGTCTCTTTCCTCTGCATGTCGGGACAATATGGATTGGTTGACTATCGAGAAGCTGGCTATAAAACAAGGAAGTCTTCCAGGGTGGATTGGTACATTTGGTATCAGAGCCTAAGTCACCCGATCAATGGGAAAAGTATACTATGCATATGAGTGGTGTACTTGTTATTTTTGAAAAAGTTTTTTCAAAAGACTTTCTGAAAACTATTGCTAGATATACACTTATTTTGAGTTTACACTTAACTGTATAAATTCCATCTATAGAAGTAGCTACTACCATATTCCGAAAGGGTGGACAAAGCAACCATGAGTTGGAAAATAAATAGAGTTAAATTTATACTTCTTTGTAGAACCTAGACTTCCTTATCATTGTAGGCCGTATAAGAATTAAGCTAAGAGGGATATGAATCGTAGATGGAAAGGTTGATAGAAAATAAACAACCATAAGGAAACGTCCATTAAGCTGACATGGACAAATTAAAATTTATGGTGGCAATAAATGAAGGTGTTATGTATTAATAAAATGCAGAAGTAAGTAAATGGGAAAACTTTCGAAAAAAGGAATATATATCACTAAAGGGAAGAGTATAAAGGTTTAAAAGAAAGTATAAATTTTAATCCAACCTCCTGGGACATAATTGGATAAAAAAAAATTTGAAAACCCCTTGAAAATTTTGAAAGTGCCTTTCAAAAGTTTTTGAAATGAAAATATTACTAGTTAAATTTTTTTGATAAAAAGTTATTTTAGATGACTTTTAAATTATACCACCATTTGTTTTATAAAAAGTTTTAAAAGAGGTTGTAAATTTAAAAAGGGCGGTGAACATTTTTGGTAGGTGATTTTTATTTAAAAATTTGGTGACTTGAGAAGTTGCAAAAGAAAGTTTCCGTTTATTAACTTCTCAATTTAAATTTTTATTTGGATTAAAAAAGCTTTTAAATTCTTTGTTTTTTGTATTCTTTTATTTCTATGTTATTTCCTATGCTATAAATTTGAAAGTTGCTCCCTCTACAACTTCTTAGAGGCTTTATAAGTTGGAATTTTGGAAATATAAATATAGTTTTAGACATTTTTGGAAATATACCATTATTAGTTTTAGAAACATTTGGAAAGGTAATGCAATTTTTAAAAGCGGAGAATTTCTTTTAGACAAAATGGTGGACGGTTTTAATTGTAAATTAATGACTTGAAAAGTTTTCATTTGTTAACCATTTTAATTTGATTGAAAAGATTTTTGTTTTAGTCCTTTAATCCTTCTATTTTTCCTAGTTTATGAACCTAAAAGTTCTTTCTTTAGAACTCTTTCTAAGGGTTTATAGATTGAAATTACACCTACTTTGGGATCGAGAAATACAAAATAGAAAGAAAGGAATATCCTATAGCATAGGAAGGAGAGCGTTCTCATATAAGGTGATGAAGAGAATAATGACTGGAATTTAGGTAACAATAGAATTGTGAATTCTGGTAGATGAGATATTGAAAGGAGTAATAGAGTAAGATAAAAGTTATCTTTTCTGCTCCATCTATTTTCCTATCGTATAAAGTTCAAAAAATATATTTGACCATTGATTGGATTTAAATAATGATTGATAAATAAGTTTGACGTTTTTATAAGGAGAAGCATTTATGTAAAAATGAGAATTTTATATGTTTTACCTAATTTGAAAACAAAATTATTTGAATAATAATAATATTGGATTTGATAAAGAAAAGTATTGCGCGAGAGATTTTAAAAAAATTTACGCAAAGTTACAAGATATATTTCATCAAATAATGGTAGATTTTGAGTAATAAGGTAATAATATTATTTTATGCTTTAGAAGGAAATAATTATTATTTTGAAATGATGATTGTAAAAAATTTATTATTTTGTAAACGTTAACTCTTGTAGCTAGAAAATTCTTTGAAATAAAAGCAGTATAACATATTATTTTCGATAGATAATTAAGTTTTGAATCTTTTGTATTAAAATCCTATTTTTGAGGAGGAGTAAATCCTTATTTTAGAAAGCTATTGAAATGAAACTTTTTCGTAAGTTCCCTTTTGAAAAATTAAGAAAATTTGGAATGCCATAAATTAGAAAATCTAGCTTCTAAGGGAAAAAAGATTTGACGAGGAAATTTTTAAAAAGGGAGATTTTTTATCCCTATTTGGGAAAAAAGGAATTTTGAAACTTTGATAAATGTTTTTATTAAAGTATAAATTTTCAAAAATGGATATATTGAATTTGATACTTCATGTTTTAAGTATTGCAAGAAATGAAGTAATAAATGCTTATTTATATCTAAGTTTATTTGTATGAAGATATTTATTTTGTGTGTGAAAGTTATGATTTTATAAAATTTTATGGGGTAGATACAGATCATGACCTAGGTGGGATAGACTAAGGTTTCTAAGGATATGCGTAAAATAGAAATAGAATGCACAATCTGAGCTGGAAATTTTAAGTCGGTTCCAATCGTCTATTTGAAAAAGTTGGTAAAATATTAAGAAATTCCAGATCTATAATTGAGTTGTGAATTAGGTTTCCCATATATTATTAATTTCTATATTTTAATTTTGGAGCAATTTCCATTTAATTTCCACAAATTGTCCAATTCTCAAAAATTTGTATAAAAGTGTGTTGCGTTGTTTGAAGTAACAATGACTAGAAAGGAAAGACATGTGTAAGAGGTGGATATTATTTTCCATAGTTTACACTTCCTATTTCAACAAAAAGAAAAAGAAACGATTCCTTGTAATTTCAACAAAGTAAAACCTTCACTTGCGGTTAATCAGTGAGAAATTATGACGTTGATCTTTTTGAAAAGATAACTTCGATGTGTATTAGTACATAGGTAGCATAGATTACAACTATATGTGTATAAGTTAGCAATTAATCGATTGGGATTTATGGACATTAATTACAAATTTAACGGGTAATAAGTTTGTAACTAATGAGTGGAAAAGTAATCTAATGGGGACTGAGGAAATTTGATATTGCATTTGGGGAAGAAAAAAAATTTGAGTAGTGAATGGATTTTGAAAACCTAAAGGAGGTTAAAAGATTGAAGAAGGTTAATTAGAAATGGTCCAGTTTTGACAGCAATGATCAGCTGTTACGGATATTAATTGAAGCAATAATGGACCACATTTGTTAAAGCCGAAAAAAATGGAAGTTAATAAAATGAGTAGTCATGGAATGAAATATTAAAGATAGCCCATCTTAATTTAGAAAGGAGTGGTAGTGTAAAATCCCCCTACTTGGAGGCCCAAAACTAACGACTACGGATGCTGCAATCACCCATACTTATTAATCTTCGACGATCAATTACGGCGGTGTTAGATTCATTGATACACAGAAACACATAAATATGTAAAAAAATTAAAAATTTAGACAAGATCACATTCCATATCAAATTATTTTCAATTCATTACATAATCCCACCACCGCAAATCACGTTCAGAGAAAATATATTTATTACACATACGCCAAGAGCAACATATGAAGATGCCGTCTTGGAAAATCGGAGTATATACATGCAATTTAACAACTTGGCCATTACAAATAAAATAGCGGAATGAAAATAAAAGAGAACTCTAAATAGCGAACATCCCTCCTGCACGTCTACGGAAGCTTATTCGTCTAAAATGGTACATGAAAACCTGAATTCTCAAACTACTCAAAATCAATTAAGTACCTAAGAGTTTAAGGAGAAACATAAACTTCAAGTCAGACAAATGTCCATTATGAATAATAATCTACCATCTCAAATTATTTAGATATCTAGTGAGACCACACTGCCTAACGGAATGGGTTTTCACTTACTAGTATATTAAAACCTTCATAAAACCATATAATGTGCTCCTGAACCCACAATGGTTAAAACAATTCAAAATAATATGATAGGATGGTATGAAAAATAAGTGAATCAATTTTAGAATTACCAATCCCTATTCATTTTGACTATCTATCTCGGTTATAGTTTCTAGGATTACTATTAACCTAGTAGTTTTCATGGGACTAACAACCAGTAAAATGATTAAGGACTCCCTGTCCAATTACATTGTTTTCGTGGGATCACTATGAACCTATTTGTGACTCCAATATTCATACACTTATCCTAGTTTTCATGGGTTGACTAGGAACCTATTGGTAACTCCAATATCTTCTCTTCTTATCCTAATTTTCATGAGCTGACTAGAAACCTATTGACATCAGTTAATATCTTAACTCGGATATAGTTTTCATGGGTTCACTATATACCTATTGGCCCCTGCCAATATCAAATCATAGTTTTCATGTGCAAATTATGAACGTGTCTTTCTAACATCTTCCTTTACACATAGTTTTCATTGACTAACTATGAACCTATTGGCCCTTGCCAATATCTTTTCCTATACACATTTTTCATGGGCTTACTGAGAACCTATTAGCCCCTACCGATATCTTTTCCTTTACTATATTAGCATCCTATATTCTAGTCTTCCTGACATCTTGGATTCAATTCTACTCATACAGGAGTTATCTTAATTTATGTTCACTATGGGGTCAACCTAGCTGATTATTCTGCCCTTTCCCAAAATACAGTTATCAGTCATTACAATGTGAATATTTACATATATGAAGAAGCATACATAGTAACTTGGTTAATCCCTTTAACCTTTTAATTCAAGAAACTTTTTCAAAAACACCTTTTTCAAAACACTTTATTTAATTATGCCATGGTTCTCTTTCAAAAATGAGCTTGGTTTATTTGCTTTGAGAACTAAGGCTTTCAAAACCTACAAAACATTGTTTTCGACTTCACTGGATAACCTCCTTCGAAAGCATATAAATCTCTTTTCAAGGCCCTTATCTTTCGAGACACTTTAAATCTTCACTTTCGAAACCTTTCAAACATATTAAAATATTACTTGATAATAATACTTAGAAGCATAGCTTCAAAACCATTGAAAGTATGCCTTTCGAAACCTTTAGAAGTTGCCCTTCCGAGATCATTGAAAGTCCCCTTTTCGAAACCATTGGTTTTATACTTAAAATATTATTTGGGTCAAAGTGAATATAAACAAAATTATCTCTTTCGCATCCAACCTTTATCAAATAAAAATATTGGGCAAAACAGATGGTGTCGGCGTCATCCCTTTCGAAAGCTTTTGATCATTTAAACAAATACTGAAGGATAGCATTGAAACCTCTTTCGAAGCCATTGCCTTCGAAACCCTTGGACCCTTTGGAAAGCATTTAGAAAGTGTCTTAAAACATCTTTAAAAACAAGCTCTATCTTTCAAAAGCATTGATAACTTCACTATACTCGAAAGTTTAAAGAATGGCAACAGGGCTTCGATTAGGTCGGAATCCCTTCTTTTGAAAACATTATTTTATAACTAAAGGAGCCCATTCGAAAGAAAACATAAGTTTATGGAAACTCCTTCGAAAGCTTTTAATGCTTTTTCGAAAACATACGCTTCGACTTCTTCGAAGGCTTAAATAAAATAAAGGCAGGCGCTTTTCTTTTAAAAACAATCCAAGGTATCGACCTCTTCAAAAGCCATGCTATCGACAGCTAGCCTTCCGCCTTTCTCCAATCCAATGTGTACCATCCGAGTGATACCTTGTGCATTGGCTTCACCTTAGTGGGGTTCGACTTAGTTGAAAGCGGTAGCTCTAAGTCGAAAGGTACTTCTAAAGAAGGAGAAACCAACTTTTCTGGGTAAATCTGATTTACTATTAATTAAAGCAAACACTTTTTAATAAACCTGCCACGTATAAACACAAATTAGTTGCCTTAACTTTTTCAAATTCTTTACTAAAATTAACTGCTGCTAATTTCATATCTAAACCATGGTTAAGTTAGCAAATAATCCCTTCCATTAAGAAAAACCAATACTGCAAAGAAGTCCTAAAATAATTTAATTTGCATAGAAAATCACTTAGAAAAAATCCCCAAAATTCCAAAAATTCATTTTAATCATGTCATCTAACATATCAAAATTTTAGAGCCAAATTCTCAATATATTTTTCCAAAATAGATTTATAAACCCAAGTAACCATATTTTCCCTTAAAAATTCATAAAATCTTTGCATAGCTTGAAAAATTATCAAAACTAAAACCCAACTGAAAATTCATGATTTATACAACATGAAAATTTTATATGTCTTTTGAACATCAATATAAATCAGGTTTTGCTCTAAAATCGTTAGAAATCATATTCAAACAATCTTGTTTAAATAAATTAAATTATAATTCATGCATATCATCCAAATCGTCATAAAACGAATTCACCCTTAAATCCAAAAACATATGATTATAAAACAAAATAGAGATGGAATTATTATTCACCTTGATTAAGATAAAGAGATTGGATTGAGATTGATTTCCCCTAAGATTGAATCTCTAGCTTTTGATTTAATTTCTCTTCTTTTTCTTTGATTATAGCTAGCTCTTGTTCTTATGCTTTTATTTTTCAAAAGGACATGAATGAGAATGAAATTGTAGGAACAAAAATATATAGGAGTTAAGGGTTATTTACGGAAAATACCCAATATACCCTTATATAACTTAATTAGCTTACAACCCATTCTTAAGCCCATTTGATTATTTTATTATGCATGGCCTTAATTAGATTTGTTCAAATCCCAACTCCCTTATCACTAAACATTTATGTTATTCTATTTAATTTACCAAATTAAATCTCCTGATTAATGTTGTAAAAAATTAGGGATGTTACAGGCTCGCCTTTTTAAAGAATTTCATCCTCGAAATTAAGTAAGCACTAAATACTTAACATAGCAATCATCTATAATGACTCCAAACAACCATACTAATATACCAGACTAGGAATCATCTATATTAATCTAATATAGAGATACCCTCAAAATGGATCAGGATAAATATTTCGAATCTTGTCCTCTGTCTCCCAAGTACATTCCTTCTCGTTGTCGCTCCACTAAACATTCACTAACTTGACTGTCTTGTTCCTAAATCTTTTCTTATCTCTCGCTACAGCCCGAACTGGTTTTCTAACTAAAGTCAAATTAGGATCTACTACCAAATCGTCCAACCCCATCGAAGGAATAGTGGCCTCCGGATCATGCACATACTTGCAAAGATGAGACGCATGAAATACATTATGGACATCTGTCATATTACTCGGAAACTCTACTCTGTATGCGAGCTTTCCGATCCTCTCTATAATCTAGAATGGACCAACAAATCTCAATGCTAGTTTCCCTGACTTCCTAAACAGTACCATACCCTTCATTTGTGATACCTTAACGAAAACCCTATCTCCAACTGAGAACTATAGGTCTTTATGACTCTTATCTGCGTAACTCTTATATCTGAATGGAGCTTCCTTCATCCTTTCTTGAATCAACTCAATCTTATTTGATGCCTCTCTAACCAATTCTGGACCTAAGACCAACCTGTCTCCAGTCTCCAACCAACATGTTGGTGATTTGCATGGCCTTCCATACAAAGCTTCAAAGGGCACCGTTCCTATAATAGTCTGATAACTATTATTATAGGAAAACCGAACCAAATGTAGGTGATCCTCCCAAGATCCACCAAAATCCAACACACAAGCTCTCAGCATATCCTCAAGTACCTTATTGACTCTCTCTGTCTGTCTATCCATCTATAGGTGATATGTAGTACTCATCCTGAGCTTAGTGCCTAACACATCCTGTAGACTCTTTTAGAATTCGCTAGTAAATAAATCATCTCTGTCACCGACTATACTACTAGGAATTCCATGTAGTCTAACTACGTTGTTCATGAACAACTTCGCCTAAACAGGTGCCATCCTGGTTGACTTAAATGGAATGAAATGGGGACACTTGATCAACCTGTCCACTATGACCCATAGACTTTCATTTTCTCTGTTTGACTTGGCAACCTGTCTATAAAATCCATGATATTGAATCCCACTTCCAAACTGGAATCTCTAAAGGCTAAAGCAACCCACCCGGCTTTTGATGTACGAATTTTACTTGTTAACATTTTGTACACTGTTTAACCCATAAGCCAACATCCCTCTCCATACCTTCCCAATAGAAGCTCCTCTTCATATCTTGATACATCTTGGTCCCTCAAAGATGAATCATAAACTTGGATCGATGACATTCCCCTTAAACTTCTATTAAAGTTCTCAACATTCTGAACACAAAATCGGCCCTTATTTTTCAATCATCTTCTCTGGTCAAGACAAAAATCTCTCAAATCATCAATCTCAATTCCAACCTCAAAGTCTTTTAGTCTTCTCGGCTAATAATGGATCCTTCTTCTGCTTAGAAGCAATTCTCCCGATCAACACCGATCGAATATCTAAACTGGACATGAAGGCAGTACTCTGACTAGAACTAGCAGTCGATCTTATCTCCACACCACAACTGGCCAAAACTTCTAGATCCTTCCATTCTGCCAATATAGCCAACACCACAATCTGATGTCTTTTGCTGAGAGCATCTGCTACTTTATTACCTTTTCCTGGGGTATAGTCTGTACCAAAATCATAAGCAGCCAAAAACTCTATCCACCTCTGTTGTCTCATATACAGCTCCATATGAGAGAATAAGTATCTTAAAGACTTATGATCTATATATAGCTTAAATCTCTCCCCTAAGAGGTAATACCTCCAAATCTTCAATGCGAAGATCACAGCAGCTAACTCCAAATCATGAGTAGGATATTTCACTTCATGCAGTCTATGTGTAACAACCCGCATGTTTAACGATTATATATTTAAATGTTTTATTTAAATATAGCGTCGTTAGTCGGATTTAGGTCCGAAATGTCACTTTTTGCAAATGGCCGAATTGGAACTCGAAACTACCTCCATTGGTTTCAAAATGGCGTTTGCGATCTTTTTGAGTATAATCTTTGATATGTTTGGAGTTTGTAAAATTTTGACCCTTTTTCTATTGGGTTTTGGGTTTGGGTTCAGCCCACTAGCTTAACTAACCCTTCTACTTCAGCCCCTTCCACTCATCTCTCTTCATTTCATTTCATTTCTTAAGCTAAAAACTGAAATGGGGGAAAGGAAGTGGAAATAGAAATTAGCAAGCCCTACTTTCATCTTGTAAACTTGATTCTTGCTCCAAAATCAAAGAGAATCCATTGGTAAGTTCATCTCCATCTTCTCCATCTCTTCTCCTCACAAAATTTCAGTAATTTCCTAACCCTAACTTAGGAAATACTTGCTTTGATTCTAGATTGAAGCTTGTAGTGTTGAAGTGGAGTGTAGTTGGTTGATTCCTTGAATTTGTGCTTCTTCATCTTCTTTGTTTTGTGTAAAAAGGTGAGTTTTTAACTCACATCTACCTCTCTTGCTATCATTTGTGTTGGGTATGATTTCCTAACGAATATTCATGTGTTATTGCTTTGATTTGAAAAGGATTTGGAATTCATTTGATAAGGGCAAGAAGTGCTGGAAAACAGCCTTCGGCCGACCGAGTGCAGGCTCCGGTCGACCGACCTGCTTCCCGAGAATTTTTATGAACAGTGTTCGGTCGACCGAGCCCTGTAGGCGGCCGACCGACCTGCTCCTATTTGCCCTATTTTGCCTGTTTTTGTATATTTTGATTTGTTTTCCGGATCTTATCGATTCAAGTTGCTTTTTTTTAGTGGTTGTTATTGCATATTTGGCTTTGATAACTTACTCTTGACTTCATCCACGAGTTTTTATAAAATAATCTCTCGAATCGCATTTAAAAGCTCATTTCTCCAATTTATAAATTCTATTTAAAACACACACTTTCGCACTTCGAGCGAAGTGGAAGGGTGATTAAATGGTTGGGCAAAACACGGACCATGAATCTGGGCGTTTATCTTTCCGATTAGTCCCCGACCTATTCGATTGATTGTTTTGACCTTCGGGTTTAGTTTACCGATGATATGAGGTAAATTTGTATTGCTTTGAGTGTGAACGTGACTGATGGATAGTAAACCGTTTAGTGCGAACGAGTGGTTATGGGACGCACGTTAACACTGTTCGGATTCCTTTTCGAGAGTTGTGACACATTCCGCCAGTTAGTGGTGTCCATTACTGGGTCTTCGACCTTCACCACTACGGTTTGTTGCCTCTGGGATGGTGTCTTCAGACTTTCTCCCTAGGTTTGTTGCCTTCGGGTATGTTGCCTTCGGGTGTGTGCCTTCGGGTGTGTGCCTTCGGGTATGTTGCCTCCGGGTGTGTGCCTTCGGGTTTGTTGCCCTATATAGTTTCGCTCTGATGTTGGCCTTATGTGCCGCATGGGTGATACTTGGGTTTGGAGCCTTCGGGCTTATGGATCCTTGTTGTACAGTACTGAGCTCGAGCAATCATATGTTTCATTGATATTATATTCCCTTGGTATCGCCCATCATGTTGGTCTGTTTGAGCCGCATGATGTATAACGATTACCTTGTGGAACTTGTATACCTTATTGGTATTTGTTATTACCTTTTGGCTTGTTTTGGGATATTTGTATCCTTTGTTTCTATATTTTGCCGATGATATGAGGCTTGTTCTATATGATTCATCTCTTGTTGATGATTGTGTTATCTCCTCTAGAGATATTTGTTATACCGTATGACCTTGCAGGTTTATTATTGTTCAGTTTATCTAACTGATTTGTTATCTAGACTGACCCATGTATTTTATACTCGGGTCAGACCGAGATGTTTCAGGTTAGGTGCTTTTGGGACTTAGCCTATTTTGCTTCCGCATGGACTATTCGCTAGCTTCATTTTGTTATAGCATCTTTTGTGGTCCTTATCTGTTGTAACTCTGATATTTATATTTTTCGTCTCATCTGTATATTGTGGTCTCCTGTACCACTTGACATGTATTATTTTGTATACTCTGTTGTGTATCTGTTTATGTGTATATTATGATCGACTGTTCTGTGATGTGAATTACATTTGAGTTGTTATATTTTCTTCTGATAGATCCTATAGCCATTGTAGTTTTGCTTTAAATATTTATTGAATAGGTCGAATTTTAATGTGATTCTACTTTTCGACGTATTTAGTGAATAGTTAAGGTAAGATTACACATGGTCGCTTCCATTATACTCTATTGTCCGCGTTAGCCGACAGTATTATCTATGTAATACTCTTTGTTAACGAGGCTCTCGGAGTGGGGCGTCACAGCGTGGTATCAGAGCTGTGTTCAGAACAAAATATGATAAACACATAATAGAGCACATATTACGATACATCAAAGTGTATTAGTGATACAGATCCTTGAATCATCATGTCTCTTTATCCCATCGAGGCTAGATAGTATTTGGGAATACGTCTAGGATTATTCCGTAGTATCCCATATTGAAATATCTACCTTGTGAATAATCTTTTCCTTATCTTGACTTTCAGCTTATGTCTGGAAGAGGCAGAGGTCGACGTTTGGATGCTGGGCAATCTAATGGCTCACATCCGGATGGCGTTTATATGTCTGCCGATCAGTTTATGGGGTTGTTTAAGAGCACTCAGCCTCCCGTTCCTCCTCGAGTGTCCCCACCTCGCAAGTCTTCTTTTGCACGTCAGTGCAGTGATTTTGCTCATCTTGGGGGAAAACCGTTTAAGGGTTCCGAGTCCGTTCTTGAAGTCCAAGCTTGGCTTCGCACGTGCGAGCGTATCTTCTCTCGCATAGATCTTTCTGACCATGATAGAGTTCTTGTGACTTCTAGTTTATTACAAGAGCGTGCTATCGATTGGTATGAGCTTCTTGTAGCCGAAATTGATGAGTCTACTCTTTCTTGGACCCAGTTTCGGGGACGATTTGAACTCAAGTTCGTTCCTGAATCTGAAAAAGTTTTATTGACCCGTCGCTTCCTTGAGTTGAAGCAAGGTAAATCTTCTGCTTTTGAGTATGTCGCATCGTTCGAGGCTTTATCTCAGTATGGTCTTGAATTCATCAGCACTTCTTACAAGAAGAATTTGAAGTTTGTTTCTGGTCTTAAGAAGTATCTTAAGAAGTCCTTGTTGCTCCAACTTAAGCTTTCTTTCGAGGAATTGGTTGATTCGGCACTTCATCTCGAAGCTGTCGAGAAGGAGTGTGATAGTGGTGAGGATGTTGAGGTTTCCAAGAACCCCAACAAGAAGCAGTTTCCGTTTCAAAAGAGGTCTTTTCCTTCTAATAAAAAGAAGACTGGTGGTCCTAGCTCTCAGCCTCAGTCTTCCGGAACACCTTTCGTTCGAAAGTGTTTTAATTGTGGTTCTCCGGATCATATTATTCGAGCTTGTCCAAAGCCTCTCTTCTGTCGCCATTGCAAGAAGGAAGGTCATCATGTTTCAGCTTGTCCTACTGCTCCTGCTAATGCAAAATCTGGCAAGCTCAATGTGGCTAATGCTTCTGGAGGTTCATCTCAATCCAAAGGTATGTCTCCATCTATTTTGGAGGGTTCAACTCTATTTCATGATCATAGTATACGAGTTCTTTTCGATACGGGTGCTTCACATTCTTTCGTATCGAAGAAGCTTGTAGATGATTTATCTTTGGATGTTTCTTGTATGGTTACTTCTTTAAGGATTGCGAACCCTATTGGGGGATCCGCGACCCTTAGCTTGTTTTGTGATGATATTGAGATTGTTTTATGTGGCTTTTCTTTCCATGCGAATATGCACATTGTTTCTCATTTGGGTTTTGATATGATTTTTGGTATGGACTGGCTAGTGAGGTATGATGCCAGGATTATTTGTTCGGAGAGTATTTTATATCTTCGACATCCGAATTCGCCTACTCAGTTATCTCTTGTTCTTCGGGATGTGGATAATTACGAGATAGCTTTATATTCTCTTGACTCACGAGATGATGATGATATATCTCATATTCCGGTTGCTTGTGACTTTTCTAATGTTTTTGAGCCTGTATCGGGTTTGCCACCCAAACGAGCAATTGAGTTCCGCATTGATCTCATTCCAGGCGCGCAGCCAGTTAGTCGTCCTCCCACGAGGATGTCTACAAAGGAAAATGAGGAACTCAAGAAGCAGCTTTTGGAGCTTGAGTCCAAGCAGTTGACTCAGTCCAGTTTTTCTCCGTGGGGATCCGCGGTCGTTTTCGTGAAGAAGTCTGATGGAACTCTTAGGCTTTGCATTGATTATCGCAAGCTTAATGAGTTAACCATCAGGAATAGGTATCCATTGCCTAGGATCGATGACATGTTCGATCTATTGAGTGGTGCTAAGGTCTTTTCTCAGCTTGACCTTGCCACAGGTTTTCATCAGTTACGAGTCGCGGAGGATAGCATACCTCTTACCGCTTTCCGCACTCGTTATGGTTCGTTTGAGTGGCTTGTTATGCCGTTCGGTTTGACGAACGCTCCTGCTTTCTTTGTTGATCTCATGAATCGAATATTCCGGGAATATCTCGATAAATTCGTCCTTGTGTTCATTGATGATATCCTTATTTATTCTAACTCTGAAGCTGAGCATGCTAATCACTTAAGGATTGTCTTGAGTACTCTCCGTCGTCATCAGCTTAGAGCCAAATTCTCCAAGTGCCACTTTTGGGGGAATAAGGTTAAGTTCTTAGGCCATGTTGTATCTTCCGATGGCATTTCTGTCGATCCCTCAAAGATCGAAGCCATCCAGAATTGGAAGAGGCCTGAGAATGTTCGTGAGATTCCTAGTTTCCTTGGATTGGCGGGTTATTACCGTCGGTTCATTAAGAACTTTTCCCGGGTTGTGCTTCCTCTCACTTGCCTTACTCGAAAAGGCATTCGTTTTGATTGGTCCGACAAGTGTGAAGCTTCCTTTTTGACATTGAAGGAACTTCTCACTAATGCTCCTATCCTTGTGGTTCCCGAAGGGAATCATGATCTTGTTGTCTACACCGATGCTTGTGGTAGTGGTCTCGGTGTTGTTCTTATGCAGAAGGATCGGGTAGTTGCTTATGCTTCTAGGCAACTGCGTCCGAATGAAGTTCGCTGTGCCACTCATGATCTTGAGTTAGCCGCCATTGTCTTCGCCTTGAAGATTTGGCGACATTATTTATTGGGCGAGCGCTTCATTCTTTATACCGATCATAGATCTTTGAAGTATTTGTTCACTCAGAAGGAACTCAATATGAGACAACAACCTTGGCTCGAGTTTCTTGCCTCTTATGACTTTGATATCCAATATACCCCTGGTAAGGGTAATCGTGTTGCAGATGCGCTTAGTCGCAAACATTCGGCTGTTATTTCTATGATGTTTGCCGAATGGGATGTTCTTGAGACTCTATCTTTTTGTGAAATTCGTGATCGTGGTTCATCTTCTGATTCTCCTATCTTATTATTTAGTTTGGGAGCTCGACCTATTTTATTGGATCGTATTGCCGATGCTCAGCGTCGTGATCCTGATTTGTTACATCTTATTCAGCTTTGTGAGTCTGGATCTTGTGATGAGGCGTTGCGGGATTTTAGCATTGATTCTCATGGGTGTCTTCGTAAGAAGAACTGTCTTGTTGTACCTTCTGATTCTGTACTTAGGCATGATATTCTTGATGATTGCCACCGTTCTAAGTATACCATTCATCCCGGTAGTAGCAAGATGTATGCCGATATGCGTCGCCTTTACTATTGGGAAGGCATGAAGCGAGATGTGGCGAGTTATGTGAGCAATTGCATAACTTGTCAGCGTTTTAAAGCCGAGCATCAGCGTCCTTCGAGTCTTCTTCAGCCTCTTGAGATTCCATTGTGGAAGTGGGATCAAATTTCTATGGATTTCATTGACGGCCTGCCTCGTTCGAGATCTGGCCATTCTAGTATTTGGGTTATTGTTGATCGCCTCACCAAGTCTGCTCATTTTGTCCCTATTAAGTCTAATAGAACTGCTTCGCATTTGGCTAAGTTGTATATCAAGGAAATCGTGAGACTTCACGGTGTTCCTAGTTCTATTGTGAATGACCGTGATCCTTTATTTACGAGTCATTTTTGGAAGAGTCTTCAGCAAGCTTTGGGAACAGAGCTTAATTTTAGTACAGCTTATCATCCGCAGTCTGTTGGACAGACTGAACGGGTAAATCGTATCTTGGAAGATGTTCTCCGTATTTGTATCTTTGATTTCGGTGGTAGTCGGGAGGATCACCTACCTCTTGTAGAATTCTCCTACAACAATAGTTTTCAATCTAGTATTGGTATGGCTCCTTTCGAAGCCTTATACGGAAGACCATGTCGATCACCTTCTTGTTGGTTGGAATCTGGGGAGAAGCTTATTCTTAGTCCCGATTCTATTCGTGATTCTTCCGAGAAGATTGATCTTATCCAGTTGAGAATGAAAGAGGCGCAGAGTCGCCAGAAATCCTACGCGGGCAACCGTAGGAAGCCTCTCGAGTTCTCGATTGGTGATCTTGTTTTTATTCGTGTTTCTCCTTTGAAAGGGGTTATGCGTTTCAGTGCGACTGGGAAATTGGCTCCTCGCTTTATAGGACCATTTTCTATTACTGAACGTATTGGCCCTGTGGCTTATAGAGTTTCACTTCCAGCTCATTTATCTGGCATTCATGACGTGTTTCACGTCTCGCAACTTCGGAAGTGTATTCGGGAGTCGGATTCTGTTATTACTTCTCCTGATTTGCAAGAACTTGAGATCTCACCGGACTTATATTGTACAGCAACCTATTCGCGTGCTTGACACGGAGGTGAGACACCTTCGGAACAAGGACGTGCCGCTCGTTAAAGTTCAATGGTCTGCTAATCCCAATGATTGTACTTGGGAAACCAGAGAATATATCGAGCGATCTTATCCGGGTTTTCTTGCTTCGCTTTGAAACGGTGAGTATGTCTTTTCATCTCCAGCTTATTTCCTTTTTCTTTTGATGTTGTATGTATGTAGTTGTTACAAATATCGTCTCTGGGAATTGCGGGGACGCAATTTTGTAAGGAGGGGAGATTAGTAACAACCCGCATGTTTAACGATTATATATTTAAATGTTTTATTTAAATATAGCGTCGTTGGTCGGATTTAGATCCGAAATGTCACTTTTTGCAAATGGCCGAATTGGAACTCGAAACTACCTCCATTGGTTCCAAAATGGCGTTTGCGATCTTTTTGAGTATAATCTTTGATATGTTTGGAGTTTGTAAAATTTTGACCCTTTTTCTATTGGGTTTTGGGTTTGGGTTCAGCCCACTAGCTTAACTTACCCTTCTACTTCAGCCCCTTCCCCTCATCTCTCTTCATTTCATTTCATTTCTTAAGCTAAAAACTGAAATGGGGGAAAGGAAGTGGAAATAGAAATTAGCAAGCCCTAGTTTCTTCTTGTAAACTTGATTCTTGCTCCAAAATCAAAGAGAATCCATTGGTAAGTTCATCTCCATCTTCTCCATCTCTTCTCCTCACAAAATTTCAGTTATTTCCTAACCCTAACTTAGGAAATACTTGCTTTGATTCTAGATTGAAGCTTGTAGTGTTGAAGTGGAGTGTAGTTGGTTGATTCCTTGCATTTGTGCTTCTTCATCTTCTTTGTTTTGTGTAAAAAGGTGATTTTTTAACTCACATCTACCTCTCTTGCTATCATTGGTGTTGGGTATGATTTCCTAACGAATATTCATGTGCTATTGCTTTGATTTGAAAAAGATTTGGAATTCATTTGATAAGGGCAAGAAGTGCTGGAAAACAGCCTTCAGCCGACCGAGTGCAGGCTCCGGTCGACCGACCTGCTTCCCGAGAGTTTTTATGAACAGTGTTCGGTCGACCGAGCCCTGTAGGCGGCCGACCGACTTGCTCCTATTTGCCCTGTTTTGCCTGTTTTTGTATATTTTGATTTGTTTTCCGAATCTTATCTATTCAAGTTGCTTTTTTTTAGTGGTTGTTATTGCATATTTGGCTTTGATAACTTACTCTTGACTTCATCCACGGGTTTTTATAAAATAATCTCTCGAATCGCATTTAAAAGCTCGTTTCTCCAATTTATAAATTCTATTTAAAACACACACTTTCGCACTTCGAGCGAAGTGGAAGGGTGATTAAATGGTTGGGCAAAACACGGACCATGAATCTGTGCGTTTATCTTTCCGATTAGTCCCCAACCTATTCGATTGATTGTTTTGACCTTCGGGTTTAGTTTACCGATGATGTGAGGTAAATTTGTACTGCTTTGAGTGTGAAAGTGACCGGCGGATAGTAAACCGTTTAGTGCGAACGAGTGGTTATGGGACGCACGTTAACACTGTTTGGATTCCTTTTCGATAGTTGTGACACATTCCGCCAGTTAGTGGTGTCCAGCACTGGGTCTTCGACCTTCACCACTACGGTTTGTTGCCTCTAGGATGGTGTCTTCGGACTTTCTCCCTAGGTTTGTTGCCTTCGGGTATGTTGCCTTCGGGTGTGTGCCTTCGGGTTTGTTGCCCTATATAGTTTCACTCTGATGTTGGCCTTATGTGCCGCATGGGTGATACTTGGGTTTGGAGCCTTCGGGCTTATGGATCCTTGTTGTACAGTACTGAGCTCGAGCAATCATATGTTTCATTGATATTATATTCCCTTGGTATCGCCCATCCTGTTGGTCTGTTTGAGCCGCATGATGTATAACGATTACCTTGTGGAACTTGTATACCTTATTGGTATTTGTTATTACCTTTTGGCTTGTTTTGGGATATTTGTATCCTTTGTTTCTATATGTTGCCGATGATATGAGGCTTGTTCTATATGATTCATCTCTTGTTGATGATTGTGTTATCTCCTCTAGAGATATTTGTTATACTGTATGACCTTGCAGGTTTATTATTGTTCAGTTTATCTAACTGATTTGTTATCTAGACTGACCCATGTATTTTATACTCAGGTCAGACCGAGATGTTTCAGCTTAGGTGCTTTTGGGACTTAGCCTATTTTGCTTCCGCATGGACTATTCGCTAGCTTCATTTTGTTATAGCATCTTTTGTGGTCCTTATCTGTTGTAACTCTGATATTTATATTTTTCGTCTCATCTGTATATTGTGGTCTCCTGTACCACTTGACATGTATTATTTTGTATACTCTGTTGTGTATCTGTTTATGTGTATATTATGATCGACTGTTCTGTGATGTGAATTACATTTGAGTTGTTATATTTTCTTCTGATAGATCCTATAGCCATTGTAGTTTTGCTTTAAATATTTATTGAATAGGTCGAATTTTAATGTGATTCTACTTTTCGACGTATTTAGTGAATAGTTAAGGTAAGATTACACATGGTCGCTTCCATTATACTCTATTGTCCGCGTTAACCGACGGTATTATCTATGTAATACTCTTTGTTAACGAGGCTCTCGGAGTGGGGCGTCACACTATGCTGTTGTGAAGTGAAGGCAATAAATTTACCCTTCTGCAACAACAAAACTCCCAATCCAGTTCCACATGCATCGGTATACACCACCTACCCTTGGTTTCCATCTGGAACTACTAACGCTGGTGCATTGGTCAACAAATGCTTTAACTCAAGGAATGCTTACTCACATTTTCCTGGCCAAACAAACTTTACCTCCTTCTTGGTAAGTTTAGTCAAAGTCTCTGCTATCTGCGATAAATCCTTGATGAATCTCCAGTAGTAGTCAGCAAGTCCAAGAAAACTCCTAATCTCGGTCACTTTCTCTCGCCTCTTCCAATTGTTCACAGCTTCGATCTTACCTGGATCGATTGACAACCCTTTCTCTAAAACCACTTAACTAAGAAACTTAACCCATTCTTTAATGACACTTGAAAAACTTTATTTTTAGCTGATTCTGTCTCAACATCTCAAGTACATCTCTAAGATGATCTTCATGGTCTCTTTCATCCTTAGAGTATACCAAAATGTCATATATAAACACCAACACGAATCTGTCCAAATACTCTCGGAAGACTCGATTCATCAAATCCATGAAGAAAGCATGCGCATTCATTAACCCAAATGGCATTACTAACTACTCGTACGAACTATACCTAATCCGAAATGTTGTCAAAGGAATGCTATCCATTGCCACTCTTAAATGATGGAAGCCTGTCGCCAAAGCCAACCGGGAAAACACTCTGACTTTACTCAACTGATCAAATAGATCATCAATTATTAGCAAAGTGTACTTATTCTTGATCATCATCCTCTCATTCACTTACGATAGTCGATACACATCCTTAATGACCCATTTGGTTTCTTCACGAATACCGCGGCCATTCCCCGAGACAAACCGCTTAGTCTAATAAATTTCCTTTCTTCTAGATCCACTAGCTATACCTTTAATTCCTTCATCTAAATCGTTGTCATCCTGCTAGGTGGTCTACTTACAATTTTAGCTCTTGGCACAAGATCTATCCGAAACTCAATAGCACTATTTGGCGGTTGTCCTGTGACTGGCTCAAAGACATTTGCAAACTCTCTTGCAACTCGAAACTGGCTTAGATCTTCTCCCACTTCCATGTCACTTAATAAAGCAAAACTACTCCGGTCAGAATTCTCTACTAAGAATATAATTTGGTTATGACTATCAAGGTGTCTCGGTGATATCTTCCCATCCCGGTAAAATATCCTAGCCTCATACCTCCTCAACCAATCCATGCCCAAAATGATTTCGAAATCTATGAAATCGAAAATATACAGACTGCATGCATATTTATAACCTAATAAATCAAGTTCTTACTAGTCACATCTAATCTCCAGAGTTGTATACCATCCTATTGGATTCACAACCCTTAAGGAAGTAACAAGATATGTGAGTTCTAAGCATAACCTATCATCCAAACACTAGGATATAAATGAATGTGATACACTGGTATCAAATAGTATCCTAACTCGTATACTCTGAATCAAAAATGTACCTTCCATCACAACGTTCCATTTATTAGCTCTAGACAGTGATTTTTATAATGCCTAACTTGATTACAGTTAAAGCACTTCACATTCTTCCTATCTGTAGCCTTCGTTCGCTTTCTTGTTTGGCACTCATTTGCATAATGACCATTCTTATCACATTTGTAGAAAACTAAATCAGCCTTTGCCTTCTTGGAAGCATATCCCTTCTGGGCTTCCTTCTTCTTGAAGAACTTCATTTTCTTTCCTTGAGAACCCTGGGTTTCAAATGTCTTCTCTCTAGCACAAATATCAAGCATCTACTCATGGCGAATTGTCATCTCCACAAACACATTGCAAGGATCACAGATATGTGTCATGATTGCCCTAGCAAGCTTAGGTCTCAATCCCCAAGTGAACCTCTCATTCCTTTTGATGTTAGTGCCAACAATAACATATCCATATCAAGACAGCTCATCAAACCTAGTTGCATACTCGATAATTGACATCTCTACCTGAACTAAATCCAAAAAAAATCTCATCAATGCTAAACTAGCAACCTCAGATAAAAATCTCTATTCAAATCACCTTCTGAACTCATCCCTTGGTAGCTCTTCCTTTGGAGCACTAGTAGTAACATTGATCCACCAATGAAGTGCTAATTCCTGTAACTATCTAGAAGCCAACCATCTCTTCTGCTAATCATCTAAACCCAAACTAGCAAAGACACACTCATAATGCAATAGCTAATTCTCTACTTTTATGGCATCCTCCGTTCCCATAAACGGCTTTCCACCCAAACTGGTGTAATCTCTACTCAACTTAGCATAGTTATTCCCAACTAGGATTAGCTCTTCCAACATTACTAGTAACCCACATCAACTCCTACTTGCACCACATTGATGAAGAACCAATACATCACCCTTATATCTACTGGTGAATTTCTAGCACCCACACTGGTTCCAACATTTTTTTAGCATTAGAATGTAAACCTTGGTTCCTCCTGGTATTAGGTCGAGCATTTCCATTAGTTGTGGTGCTTCCACCACCAAGATTTCCCCTTCTATTTCTTGCTTCCATATCTTCTTTCACGTAAATCTGCATGAGCCTTAGTAAGATACAGAAGAATGGTCTAAGAGAGATTGAAGTACGTACATATATATATATATATATATGTATATATATCAAATACAAGTATGTTACTATAATGTTAACTCAAACCTCGATCTTCTTTTAAAATTCATTGGATTATGTTTAAAAATCTTTCAGGTTTAAATTTATTTTGAAGTTTCATCAACCAATGTTCTAATACCAAATTGTAACGTCCCCCTACTCGAAGGCCCAAAACTTACGGCTACGGATGCAGCATTCATCCATAGCTATTAATTTTCAGTGACCGAATGCGGCGATGCCAGATTTATTGATACACAGAAACACATGAATACGGAAAAAAATTTGAAACTTCAAACAAGATCGTATTCCATATCAAATCATTTCCCATTCATTACATAATCCCACCACCACAAATCACATTTAGAGAAAATATATTTATTATACCACCTTGGATGATTAGAGTATATACAGGCAATATAACAACTTTGCCACTACAAACAACACAGCAGAATCAAAAGAAAAGAGAACTCTAAATAGCCATCATGCCTTCTGCATGTCTTCGGAATCTTATTCATCTAGAAAGGTATTTGAAATACCTTAACTCTCAAACTACTCAAAATCAATTGAGTGCCCAAAAGTTTAAGGGGAAAACATAAACTTTGAGTCAAACATAAAGCCTAGTATGAATAATATTCTACCATCTCAAATCATTTGCATATCTAGTGAGACCACACCGCTTAGCGAAATAGGTTTTCCCCTCACTGTTATCTTAAAACC
This sequence comes from Allium cepa, assembly GCA_030765085.1. Classification (NCBI taxonomy): domain Eukaryota; kingdom Viridiplantae; phylum Streptophyta; class Magnoliopsida; order Asparagales; family Amaryllidaceae; genus Allium; species Allium cepa. The sequence goes on along the minus strand of CM060941.1, from coordinate 948,873,439 downwards.
TTCATAAAACCGTATACCGTGCTCCTGCATCCATAATGGTTAAAACGATTCAAAATAATATGATAGGATGATACGAAAATTAAATAAACCAATTGTGGATTACCCATCCACGTTCATTTTTACTATCTGTCTCAGTTATAGTTTCAAGGTTTACTATTAACCTAATAGTTTCCATGGGCTGACTAATAACCGGTAAAATGATTTATCCAATTACATAGTTTTCATGAGATCACTATGAACCTATTGGTGACTCCAATATACATACACTTATCCTATTTTTCATGGGCTGACTAGGAACCTATTGGTAACTCCAATATCTTCTCTTCTTATCCTAGTTTTCATGGGCTGACTAGGAACCTATTGACATCAGTCAATATCTTAACCCGGATATAGTTTTCATGGGTTCACTATATACCTATTGGCCCTTGCCAATATCAAATATTAGATTTAATGTGATAATTATGAACCTATCTTTCTGACATCTTCCTTTACACAAAGTTTTCATTGGCTAACTATGAACCTATTGGCCCTTGCCAATATCTTTTCTAATATATAGTTTTCATGGGTTTACTGAGAACCTATTAGTCCCTACCAATATCTTTTCCTTTCTATTTTTGCATCCTATATTCTAGTATTCCTGACATCCTGAATGCAATTCTACTCATATAGGAGTTAGCTTAATTTATATTCACTACTGGGTCAACCTAGCTGGTTATTCTGTCCTTCCCTAAAATATAGTTATCATTCAATTACAATGTGAATATATACATAAATGAAGAAGCATATATATAACTGGTTTAATCCCTTTATACTTTTAATCAAAGAAACTTCTTTAAAAACTTCTTTTTCAAAATACTTTATCTAATTATGCCATGGTTCTTTTTCAAAAATGGGATTGGGTTATTTGCTTTGAAAACTAATGCTATCGAAACCTACAAAACCTTGTTTTCGATTTCACTGGATAACCTCCTTCGAAATCATATAAATATCTTTTCAAAACATTAGGCCCCTACTTTTTGAAACACTTTACATCTTCTCCTTCGGAACCATTTGAACATCATAATAATACTTAGAAGTTAAGCTTCGAAACCATTAGAAGTACCCTTTTCGAAACCATTGGAACTCAACGTTCCGAGATCATTGAAAGTCTCTCTTTCAAAACCACTGTGTTTATACTTAAAATATTATTTGGGTCAAACTGAATATAAACGAAAGTATCTCTTTCAAAACCACCTTTATCAAATATAAATATTAGGGAAAACTGGATGGCATCGGCACCATCCCTTTCAAAAGCTTCTAATCATTTAAAAAATTATTGAAGGATAGCGTCGAAACCCTTTTCGAAGCTATTGCGTTCGAAACCCTTAGACCCTTTCAAAAGCATTTAGGAAGTGGCTTAAAACATCTTTAAAAATAGGCACTACCTTTCGAAAGCATTGAAAACTTCACTACATTCAAAAGTTTAAAGAACGACAACAAAGCTTTAGTTAGATCGGAACCCCTTCTTTCAAAAACAGTATTTTATAAGTAAAGGAACCCATTCGAAAGAAAACATAAGTTGATAGAAACCCCTTCGAAAGCATTTAAAACCTCTTTCGAAAACATATGCTTTGACTCCTTTGAAGGCTTAGATAAAACAAAGGCAGAGGCTTTTGATTTTCTGTCTCGGTTATAGTTTCTAGGATTACTATTAACCTAATAGTTTTTATGGGTTGACTAATAACCCGTAAAATGGTTAAGGACTCCCTTTCCAATTACATATTTTTAATGGGATCACTGTGGACCTATTGGTGACTCCAATATTCATACACATATCTTAGTTTTCATAGGTTGACTAGGAACCTATTGGTAACTCCCATATCTTTTCTTCTTATCCTTGTTTTCATGGGATGACTAGGAACCTATTGACATCAGTCAATATCTTAATCTGGATATAGTTTTCATGGGTTCACTTTAAATCTGTTGGCCCCTGCCAATATCAAATCATATTTTTCATGGGCTAACTATGAACTTGTCTTTCTGATATCTTCCTTGACACATAATTTTAATGGGCTAACTATGAATCTATTGGCCCCTACTAATATCTTTTCCTATACATAGTTTTTATGGGCTTACTGTGAAAATATTGGTCTCTGCTAATATCTTTTCCTTAACTATTTTAGCATCATATATTCTGGTTTTCCTGATCTCCTAGATGTAATTCAACTCATACAAGAGTTAATTTAATTTATATTCACTACTGGGTCAACCTAGCTGGTTATCTATCCTTCCCCAAAATTCAATTATGGGTCCATTACAACGTGTATATATAGATATATGAAGAAGCATACATAATAACTTAGTTAATCCCTTTAACCTTTCAATCAAAGATACTTCTTCAAAAACTCCTTTTTCAAAACAATTTATTTAGTTATGCCATGGTTCTCTTTCAAAAATGAGATTGGGTTATTTGCTTTGAAAATTAAGGCTGTCGAAAGCTTTAAAACCTTGCTTTCAACTTCACTGGATAACCTCTTTTGAAAGCATATAAATCTCTTTTTAAAACATTAATCCCCTGCCATTAGAAACACATCAAATTTTCCCTTTCGAAACCTTTCGAACATAATAAATTATTACTTAATAATAATATTTAGAAGCTTAGCTTCGAAACCATTGAAAATACCCCTTTTGAAACCTTTGGAAGTTGCCCTTCCGAAATCACTGAAAGCCTCCCTTTCGAAACCATTAGGTTTATACTTAAAATATTATTTGGGTCAAAGTGAATATAAAAGAAAGTATCTCTTTTGAAACCAACCTTTATCAAGTAAAAATATTTGGGAAAATAGGATGGCGTCGGCACTATCCCTTTTGAAAGCTTATGATCGTTTAAACAAAAATTGAAGGATTACGTTGGAACCCCTTTCGAAGCCATCGACGTTGAAATCCTTGGACCTTTCGAAAGCATTTAGGAAGTGTCTTAAAATATCTTTAAAAACAGGCATTATCTTTCGAAAGCATTGATAACTTCACTACACTCGAAAGGTTAAAGAATGACAGCAGGGCTTCGATTAGGTCGGAACTCCTTCTTTCGAAAACATTATTTTATAAGTGAAGGAACCCATTCGAAAGCAAACATAAGTTGATGGCGAACCCTTCGAAAGCATTTAAAACCTCTTTCGAAAATATATGCTTCGACTCCTTTGAAGGCTTAAATAAAACAAAGGCATGCGCTTTTCTTTTTAAAACAATCCAAGATATTGACCCCTTCGGGAGCTATGCTTTCGAGTACACCTTGCCTTCCGCCTTTCTCCAATCTGCTTCATACAATCCAAGTGATATCTTGTGTATTAGCTTCGGCTTAGTGGGTTTCGACTTAGTCGAAGGCGGTAGCTTTAAGTCGAAAGGTGCTTCTAAAGAAGGCAAAACTAAATTTTGTCGGTAAATCTAATTTACTGCTAATTAAAGCAAACACTTTCTAACAAACTTGCCACGTGTAAACAAAAGATTGGTTGCCTTAACCTTTTCAAATTCTTTACTAAAAATAACTGCCTCTAATTATAGATCTAAACCATGGTTAAGATAGAGAACAAGCCCTCCATTAAGCAAAACCAAAATTGCAAAGAAGTCCCTCTTCTAAAATAATTTAATTTGCATATCAAACCACTTAGGAAAATTCCCCAAAAATTCACTTTAATCATGTTATCTAATATATCAAGATATTAGATCCATATTTTCAATAAATTTTTCCAAAATAAATTTATAAACCTAGATAACCATATTTTCCTTAAAAATTCATAACAATCTTTCTATAGCTTGGAAAATTATCAAAACTAAAACCCAACTCCAAAATCATGTTTTATACAACATAAATTTTTGGCATGGCATTTAAACATCAATATAAATAGGTTTTGCTCTAAAACCGTTAGAAATCATATTCAAACAATCTTGTTTAAATCAACTAAATTGTAATTCATGCATATCATCATCCAAATTATCATAAAATGAATTTACCTATAAATTTGAAAACATATGATTATAAACAAAATAGAGATGGAATTATTGTTCACCTTAATTAAGATAAGGAGATTTGATTGAGATTGATTTCCCCTAAGCTATCTCTAGCTTTTGATTTAATTTCTCTTCTTTTTCTTCGATTATGGCCGGCTCCTTTTCTTACGTTTTTATTTTCCATAATGACATGAATGGGAATGAAATGTTAGGAACAAAAATATAAAGGAGTTAAGAGTTATGTGCGAAAAATACCCAATATACCCTTGTGTAACTTAATTAGCTTATATACCATTCTTAAGCCTATTTAACTATTTTATTAAGCACAACCATAATTAGATTTGTTCAAATCTTAACCCCCTTATCACTTAAAATTTATATTATTCTTTTTAATTTATCTATATAAATATTTTGAATAATGTTGCCAAAAATTAGGGGTGTTACAGGTAGGACATCAACACCATTTATGTAAACTAATAAATGGCAATTCAAGTAAAATATTCTTTTGGAGTTCCTGAATTATAGTCGCTAGTTGTCTTCCTTAGTTATTGAAAATATGGATGATGTGGCATAAGATATATTCCTGTTTTATTCATGTATAGACTTTATGGATGAGGTTTAAACCACTTGATATATGTTGGAAACAAATTAAATTAGGAAATTTTATAGGAACACTTAACTAGCGATCGACCATTGGTAAAATTGGAAGTTACCGATGAAAGTGGGTTAGCATCCTAATGTGAGTAAATGTTTTAATCTCAAAACTTTAGATTTTGGAAAACATATATAAGTTAGCTCCCAAAAATGCCACTATGCAAGGAAAAGAGAAAATGTATAGGAATGGGAACGGAATTTCCTATTGATCAAGGATTAAGCAGAAGACGGCAGAAATATTCCGTTAGAAGCAGTGAAACCATAGCACTCCAACACAGTTTTATGGAGTTGTGCTTTACATCGTTAGTGATAGGGACCCTTAGTTTACTAGCAAATTTCAAGGGGTTTGCTAGTAGCTTTAGGAACTTCGTTGAATCAGTGCATCGCTTATCGACTAAAGACCGATGGACAAACTTAAGAAATGGATGGGAACTCTAAGGATTTGTTGAGAGCCCATCTTGGAATTTGGAGGACCTTAGGAGTAGCTCTTATCCTTGTAGTCAACAATGAATGAGCAAACTTTTGAGCCTGTATACATGAATTTTTGGTTTGTCTGTTATAATGGATGTGTGATGATATTTTAGTCATACACACAAATGCATGTATACAAAAATAAAAAGGCATGTGCTGTCTGTATACACATGTGAACACACCTATTCTGTTGTACACAGGATTGATCACACCCCACATTAAATTCAAATCTCTATATACAATCAATTTTAAACCTTGACTTCTAAATAAAAGAGGATGGTAGAAGTGTTAACTTGATTTTAAAAATAAATTGAAGTGTTTAAATTGAGTAAATATTATGAAAATAAAAATTAACAATAAGAATTAAACTCAAGTCAAAAATCGATAATTACGATTTCCTGTTTGGACCTTATAAAGAGATTCTTGATAGAAAACTATGATTTTAGAGTCTAGTTTCAAGATTTAGAGTTTATTATTTTGTGAGGAAAAGCGAGTTGATCGGAAATCGATCAAGAGGCAAATTATGGTGAACGCAAAGGATTGGGATGTCGGGATTAAGGTCAAAGAAAACTTGGATGTTGGCGATTCTAGGAAAAATGCTCGTGGAAATTTTTACCAATCATGATGGTCAAGTGGAATGATGTTAGGTTTTTGTGAGCTGGTTGAGTCGATGATGCATTTGAGTTCATTGTGTCATCATAAGTGGATCGGACTTCACCGCAAGTGGGGGAATCGAAGCTGGAGGCTAGATGGAGCTTGGGTCGTGAAGGCGTGGATGATCATGGACGAGATCATCGGCGATGATGGGTTTTTCTGATCCGTTTGGTTCCAAAGTTTGGAACGAATGGTTCGTTTTCGATTTGCGTTTGTATTCCTCGATTTGGTTGGTCGTGAGGCTTAGGGTGATCCACGCGGATGTGTGGGTGATCGTGGCAATGGTCGAAGTAGCTTCGGTCGGCGGTGTAGGTGCACACGTGTATGGTTGTATCTGAAGGTGATCGTGAAGTAGGAGAAGAAGATGGAAAATTCGTGACGATCTCGAGTAAATGGCGGGAGTGACTCGAAGGCGAGGGTGGGTGGGTTCAACCCGAAGTTAGCTTTGGGGAAGTCCAGTAATAGATCGGGTTATTTGGTTTGGGGCAAAAACAGTTATAAATTTTAAAAGAAAATCAAGTTTACTTTGAAACTGTGACAACCTGTAATTTTTGGATGTTTGAAATCGGAATATTTAATTGATTTAAAAGATTTGAAAGGTTAATTTTAACTTGAATTCCAAATATCACTATTTATTTGATAATTAAATAATTTGAAGTTGGGTAAAATGTTGAATCTGGAGTTTTAAGCCTGTTAAAAATAATTTTAAGGCTTGTAAAATTTGTATTGGTAATACTGAAGATAGTAAAAGTATTAAAATTGAATTTAAAGGTGAATTGTTCAGTTTTGAAATTTTATCGTTTAAATTGATATTTAAATAGCCTTCCGAGGCACGGTCTTGGATTTCGACGAAACCAGTTTCTTTGGGTCCGTAATATTGTATTATTATTGAATTCCAATTTTCGTAGCGTTTGGAGTTGTCGTGTGATCGAACGATATCTAAACGCGCTGAAATTTATGTCGAAAATTTAATATAATAACTGGGTTCAAAAAGTTGTCGTCTTCATACGATCGAATTATGTAAGGACCCGAATCTTCAACTTCCGAAAACTAACATCAATACGTCCACTGTATCAACTGCCGAGAAATCGAATGCCAAAAAAACCGAACACTTAGGGTATTAAGAAAAAGAAAGAGGGAGAAGAAGAGAGAGAAAGATAGAAAATAGAGAGAAAAGAAGATAGAAAATAGAACGGAACAGAAAATAGCAGAACAATATCAGAATCTCACAATCGCAGCGGAACAACATATAATAAATAAATGAATAATCTTTAAACAAAGAACTATATCAGTTATTACATTACGTCACATTTCATTACATCATATCATAAGAGTGTACAACAACAACAACATCAAACAGCGGAAAAGAAATACTATATACACTAGTAATACGCCATGCCATCCAGCTTGCCTCCAGCAACTCCAGAATATCCAGAATATCCTGATAAACCTAACTCTTGACTGCCCATGTAGAAATAGGTGGGCACCCAGAGTTTAGGAAGGAAAACAATAAACTCCGAGTCAGTCTTGTGACTGGTGTGGGAACTCAAAACAGTTTATTTATCTTAAAAATCAAAATAGAGGAATATTTTTAAACTCAATTCGCAATGCTTTTTAAAAATGAGACTACCATAAGGCCTCCCGCACACACACACAATGCAAACGCAGAATCGGAGGAGATTTCTCCTTATGATAGTCAAAGATTCTTGATACGCATTTAAAAAGAACATTTGATATTATTACTAGTGCATAGTGTAGGAAATATTTCGAAAGTAGAATATAAATCTTAGTCAACATACGACCATTATCGTATGCCTACTATAGCTACCATCCAAACAGTGGTGACCACCATAAGTGAATGGCAGGTTCTACAACTAATACCGTACAAATTTCATATTGGGAATTGGATTTCCAACGAATGATCAGGCCAAGGAACTTCCCATTGCCACATGAGAATGCCTCTGGAAGGACATCCCCGAGAACCAAACCGGATCTCTACCAAGACAAGGCCGGGTTACCCTTAACTGAGTAACAACTGACCGAATATGCCATCCCCCGGTCCTTTGGGACCTTTCACCGAGCGCTCGTAATCAATTCACACAATCATAAAGTGTTTTCAACATGAGTAAGTATCTGGGCTCCATACCATGATACCACCCTTTTCCAGAAGGAAATGCACATATCCTAAAGGGCGCTACCCCTCATAACCTTGCTGCATCTTTCCTCTTTTGACCATTCTCGAGGTGTGAGGCTCGACGAAGTCACGTCCACAAAAACATACTTTATACAAAAGCCATGCTTTGGGTCAACAAATGATCATAGAAATGATCACCAAGATAGACGATCAAATAAACGATCCTATCACAAATAATCAACACAATGATCATTTCACAGCAACACTCAGCATGTCACATTACCAAATTGGGAATATATCGCTGATAACCTTCAACTACATAACCTCTGATCTCGTACGTCTCAGAGAAGGGTGTTAAGCTAAAAGAATAAATTCTCCGCCACCAACAGAAATATATTTGAAAGAAATCTGCTTTATATCTCAATCTGTAACGTCAGACATACAATCCATACAAGTCTGTTCCGGGCTCGAACAGAACCGAAGGCACTTACAAAGAAGTCCTTGCAATCCGGATATCCACAATCCTGATCGGATTTCCCATCACATATGGAGAACTCTATATCGGAGCAACTCGGTGCAAAGTCAATCGACAGGTCATCCTATCGCTCTTGCAAATACCGGGTCTTCAACACCGATCTTCAATGCTATCCATTACGTCGTATCACTATTCGGAATGGGTAATCCGAATAACGAGCGCAATAATTTAAAAACAAGTGTAGCATTCAAATTCAGCAAATCACAACAAATACCTTTCAAAGGTAAATATTGATAGTCGGTTATTAAACTATCAATGGATATGCACACATCACCAGACACTACCAGAAAACCTTCTTTTAGTAGCATTTACTGGTGGCGTTTAAGGCCAAGTGCAACTATACTTAATCTTCAGTTATATTTTATTAAGCTTCAACGCCACCGAAAAATATTCAGCTTGCCCGCCTATTTTTTATTTCGCCGCGCTACTTCAGTTATACACAAAAATTATGTCCTAGAAATAATATCCATTCCTTAAACATTATTCATCTATCTCCCTTACCCTAAATAATTTCCTCCTTCTTCATGTTACCCTAAATCGATCGATCACGATAACACCAAATGATGAGGTTGTTGCCCCCGCTTAAAGTCGAAGTTCGGGTGGAATCTTGAACCACCGTAGAGGAGTTGTCATCGAGATCTGAAAAATGAGTTCGTTGCCACTGTAGAGGAGTTCGTGCTGCTGCCATCAAATTGTATATGCCATCGCCTAATATCGAGTGCCTCTACCTCCTGAGAGATTTTTGTCACCTGGAAAATCATAGGTTTAAACATTGCATTCAGTTTTATTGTCAAAATAAGATGAGGTAAAGATTACATTCAGTTTTTACTATAACCTAAACTGATTTACAATTTTTCGTTGTTTATTAATTTTGGTAGCCTATAATTTTTGTTGTAGTGGATTGATAACGAAGGAAAAACATCATTAATGTTGGTTTTCTTGAGGCCCAATTTGGTTAGTGTTGATAAAGTCTTGATTAATGCTTTAACTGCCTTTTTTTCCAATTTGTTGTTGATATACTTTCAGTTTGCATTCAGTTTGCACCTACGTAGCTAGGAATCCGTTTTAATTGTTTTAACGGTAATCATTTAATTAGATAGTTAGCATATTGCTAATTCTGTGTTTGGAATGAAGTTGCTTGTAGGATAGTCATTATATGACGGCCAGTTATATTTACATAGAAGTTGATAATCGAAAAGTGGACATATATATTCCTGATTCGTAGGTTGTTTTGCATTGTATTTTAAGCATTATTGGATTGTATCAGTTTAGAAATGAGAAAATAGACCGTTCATATTGAGCATTTTAACAGGGGTGAAGTTAGAGTTGTTCAGTGGAAATTCTTGTATAAATTAGTAAAATAATTTCAGAATTTCAATGTTGATAAAATCAATAGCCTCTCCTGTTGTTGTTTTTAGAGGTTTAATTTGTCACTAGCCAATTCTACTTTAATAAAGAAGTATGTGACATACACAATTATTTTGTTTGATTTAACTAAATACTTTCTATCTTAGGTTATTCATATGAATGTTGAGCGGCATGATTTCTACATAAATGAATGGCTTGATTACCTCATGTTTCACATTTACTAATTATGAAACGTTTTCTGTTGAGTCATTTTGTTAGTATTTTTACTATCCTATTGATTAATCAAAATGATCCGCATTTCTGTTGAGCCTTTTTGCTTGTATTTTTATATTTTACTATCCTATTGATTAATCAAAATGATCGGCATTGTTGTTTGAAAAAAATACTACATTTACTCTGTTCTAGTTATAACATTAATCTAACTACTATTTTTGCTAAGTTTAACTTATAACAATTTTCTTTTTCTAGTTATCAAATTTATTATTCAACGGGTAATCTAATGACTCTAATCAGTTCCTTTCGTTATGAGAGCTCATTTAAATATTTATTATTTTGCTGCTGCAAAAATACATGCATTCGAAAAACAAAAAATCTATTCTAATGCATAGTGTATTTTATTTTTCAGACTCTTTGCTTCCGTAGATGATATATTTTGTTCATTCGAAGGGCTCTTTGAAAATTTATCTCTTCTGACACAACAATACGGATTGGGCAAGAGAGCCAGTGAAGCAACTGTTGTCATTGAAGCTTACAGGACACTGAGGGATAGGGGTCCTTATCTTGCTACTCAAGTCGTGAGACATTTCAGAGGGAAATTTGCTTTTATTCTGTTTTACAGCTCAATAAAATCAACCTTCATCACTGTAGTGAGTAGAACTTAGCATAACTATTATGTTTGTTTTCTCATAATTGCAGATTTATTTTTGGTCGAGTAGATACTAGGTAGTTCATTGTCAAATCATGTCAAATTAACAATAAAAACCAACGCAGTTCATATCTACTTACTATATCTGCGTGATCGGGAAATATTGCATGGTCATTATACTGAGAACTATAGGCAATATCTGCAACAATAATATGCACAAAACATGTCTACTACAGTAACATCTTTATTCACTCATTTTTTTATATTTAAACAGGATAGGCTGAAGTTTGAGTGCAACAACTTAATTTGTTAAAAATGCAGGATTTTGAAGGTGGAGTTCCTTTCCTCTAGGAAGCTGACCCAGAAGATAATATGGTTCTTTCTGGTGATGTGGAAATTGTGAAGAAAAGCTGTGGAAGATCTTTTGCTCCATTCCCTAAAGGTAACTGCTGTATAACTATCTACTCCATCACCTATGTAGTGATTATGAAATATATACGTATTTGTTTTTCTTATAAAATCCAGTGGCTAACCCTTCTTTTTAGGATATCTCCTACAATCCAAAGTTCAAAAAATTGCATTATTCTGTGAAATGAAGGAAAGACCTTGTAATAGTATGGCTTACACATTTATATTTGATCAGGTTGTTTCTTCACAACTTCTAAGGGTTTACAAAGTTATGAGCATCCTCTGAGTGAAGTTAAGGCAGTACCCAGAGTTGATAGTCAATTGGAAGTATGTGGTGCAAATTTCATTGTGGATGAAACGTCGAAAAAGGATATTTTAGGAATTCCAAGGGTGAGCAGTGGTGCAGATTGGTCTTCTCATTATTAGCATGCAGTTGATATCCATTCTATCCATCAACATGGTATCTTGCTTTGATCTGTTCGGTACTTAAGTTTTTTTCCACCAGTTTACATTTGTGTTACAGTGATATGTGTACATGCTTAAAAATGACAATGAACTATTAGTGGATATCAGCTTAACTTACGTGTTAGTTGATTACGAATTAAGTGCCATTAAAACCATTATATTATGTCTTCATTCCTTACTAACAAAAGGTTGAATGATCCATGTACACGGAATGCTTCTTTTTTTAAGACCCATTCTCTTGTAAGGAAATTCTTAAAAGAGAATGACAAGGTGATTGACGACATGCGATGAATACTGTGACCTATTTCCAATTGAAATTCCAAAAGAAAAACAACTCGAAATCAAAAGCTATTGCGACTAATTGTGCTTGAATAATGGTCGCGGTTGAAGGTGATTCAGGCGTTGTTGAGGAAGAGTTGAGGAACGAGGTGGAGCGTTGATATTGAATGGATTCCGGATTCGCGATGTGGTCCGGTTTTGGGTATTCAGGTGATTGACGACATTGGTCTGTGAACAGCAGGTTTGGGGTTCAAGATGATTGGGTCTGGGTACTGCTGGGTTGATTCGGCATTTGTAGGAGATGAAAGATGAGTTGAACAGGGGGCAACTGCAGTTTGAAGCAGAGGCACTTGTAACCTGTGGCAATATGGTAGTTGCTCGCAGTGAGGTACGTAATCACAATCAGGTAGGCAATGTAATTGCTTGCATAGTGATGGTATATATGAATTGTTGAAGTGTAACAGCAAGCAGAGAGGTTGCAGTTCTATAGTGGTGGGTATAATATGGATATGGTGAAGGGGGATGGTGATGCACAAAGGCAGTTGACAGAGCGGGAGAGTATGAAAATTTGGTTGATGATTGGTTATGGTAGCTGCGGCAGTGGTAAAAGGTGAGTATGGAAATGCACGGCAGCTTGGGGGTTGATTATGGATGTCACTGATTTGTTTAATGTATGCCGAAGTTTGAGGTGATGATCGCTGCAGTTATATATCAGAGGAGTGGCAAGTATGTGTGGTATAGTAGGGTGTAGCATCAGGAAGGAATGAGGTTGGTGAAATAGTGGTTGTGTTGCTCTGGTTTTGGTAGAGAGGTGAAGGCAGACAAAATAGGTGGTAGCCATGAGTAGTAATGGTTGTTTTTTGACCATGGGTAGTTGTAGCATTGTGAATGCTAGTGGAAATATGCAAAAGTGAAGGTTTCAGTTAGTTGAAACAGTGGTGACTACTGTTGTTTTTGATGATGGTATTCATGTGGCAGTGGTTTTGATGGTAGGCTAGTGGGGTGATGAATAGTAGAGTGGTTGTACGTAGGTAGTTCTTGTATGACGGTAGGGAGAAAGAGGCAGTGGGCAATTGTAACATCAGTGATGATTGAAGTGTTGTGATGTTGTGGATGAGAGGATGAGAGAAGTGTTATGGACGTTCCAGATACTTTTTCATATTTTATAAGATTTAACTTGACCATAGTACTGAATACACAATCTGCCCATAGTACTGAATACACAATCTGCACATAGAATGAAATCCATTCAGACTTCTAACCCAGTTTTGATCTGAATATCTGTGTAAATTGAAAATTGTGTATTCGTTGGGGAACTATATAGGATGCATATAAAAATAGAACAATTTTTGTTAATATGTGTTAATATAGAATATCGAGTTATAGATTACATGATTTTCATATATACATATATATATACACATATATATATACATATATATATATATACATATATATATATATATACATATATATACATATACATATATATACATATATATACATATATATACACAGATATATATATTGTTGATTGTTAAACTCGTTTGCAGGTAATTAGCTATTTCGAAGCGAAGACTGTCAACAACAAAGAACTATTGGTAATCAAGCAACGAACATGGATTTAATTGTTATATATGTTGTCGTATTTTGTTAGTACCATTTGTGGAAACTTGTTTGTGAATGTTTGTAGCATGTGACTTATTTTGTTGAAAAACTACTATCGAATTGATTATGGATATTATATTTGATTGTGAGATTAGCATGTTTTTGCAATTATTTGAATATGATGATCATATGATTGATTGTTTATATATGCTAATATGTGATTTAATTGTTTGTTTGAATATATGAAAATTATGCGATTGATCGTTCGTTTTAACATAAACAAAAAATGTAACCAAAAAATGAAGACTTATGGTAGTGTTTTTTTAACCCTACATAAAAAACCTATTGCTGCATTTAAAAGTGACTTTTGGTAGCGTTTTTTAAATCCTACAGAAAATACCTATAGTTGCATTTAAAAGTGACTTTTGGTAGCGTTTACTACAACGCAACAAAAAGTTTTAGACTTTTAGTTGCATGTCGTATAGCAGCGTTCTCTACAACGCTACCATAAGTTATGGTAGCGTTTTTTCAATGTTACCAAAAGTCTTTTCTGGTGTAGTGAGATTCCAAATAATTTTCCAAATTATTTATTTCCCAAAAATATCTTTACAAGATAAATAATTTCAATACCTCAAAAATAAATCAATATTTATTTTTAAAAGAATTCCACTTCCTTTTATAAATTCCATAGTGAATTTATATTCCAAAATATTTATGAATAACGATTTCAATTATTCATTTCAATTTATCTTCAAAAAGATAAATTCTCTAAACTTTTCATTTCACATTGGAAAAAAACATTTCCATACTTAGTTATTCATAAGTAATTCACAAATTTTATTTATTTTCAACCTTTGGAAAATATTTAATATACTTAAATCGAAATTAAGTATATATTTCATTCTTTAAGGAAATCATTCTCTTAACCATATTTATTTGGGCCAAAACGATTGTTACGTAAAACATCGTTACGACAACCCAAAATCACTAGTATAGGGATTCGAAATTAAAATAGATATATAAATCCCAATACTATACAAAACATTTCCTTTCGGAAATCATTTACTATAACAACAGTGTTATAGTCCACCATTTCCTTCTATTTCTCGAAAACGTCTATTTCAACAATGAATGTTGAAATCTATGGTTTCGAATCTTAATGCAATTTAAAACATCGTTAGATCATTTTAATTCAATTCAAAACATCATATCTAAAACATTTTCTTTAACATACTATTCACTATTCAAAAACGTGAATATACTACGTTAACAACTTTCATCACTTCTATTCATTTTGTTTCAAAGGATTATTCACTATCTAAAATGTGAATATAACTCCATTAATAGGTTTCAACAATTTTCTTATCAAAATAAGTCGTTTGCGAATTTATAAAACAACGTTTATAAATTCCTTTATTAACCTATTCAATTCATAATTCAATTATAAACCAAAGGTCTATATTTTAAGTTAAACACTTAAAATTTATTTGTTTACTAAATCGTTCCTTTAAACTTCATAATTATAAATCTTATAACTTACAAGATTCGTTTATTTACCCAAATATATTCTTTAATAACTTCACAAAATTTATAAATCTTACTATTTATAAATTTCATTTATAACTTCACCATTTATAATTTTATAAATTCCATTCACTTATGCAATCCATTTTCCGTTCATTCAAACACTTAAAAAAAACTCGTTTTATAATTCAAATGTTTTAATTTATAAATATCAATTTATAAATCCTTTATAAAATCAATTTATACTATTATTTTAAAACATCTTTAATCTCCTTTATAATTTCACCATTCTCTTGATTTATAAAATAATCAAATTTTATAAATCCTATTTTTTAAACTTTTTATAATAAATTCAAAAATCCAATTTAATTATTTTATAAAAAACATTAACCCATATTTCTCAATAATTAACCTTTAACTATATTTCTCAAAAATCATAATTTTTATAACATTAAAATTATATCGTTTATTTATTTAAAATGGATCAGTTCCAAAAAATATTTTATAAACGTATACTCTTCAAAAATCACTTTAAAAATCCTTTTAAAATTCCAAAATTTGGTCCAATGATGCTACATACCAAATAGTCAATCACGACAACAACGATATCATATATCGATATGATAATGCATCAAATATCAAAATATCTGAAATCAAATAAAAACTGTTGAGGAATCCAGTTGGATCCCTCCAACCTATTTTCCTGCATCCACAAACATTAGCACAATACCAATTCCGCTCCAGTACGGAATTATCGCAGTATATGGGATTTAAAATATTATCCGCTTAATAGACGGCGCAATAGGGTCTTATCCGCTATACAAATGCGGGAAATCAACAACTCCAATATATACATATGCCAATATATATATTGCTATCATATATAATACCAATTTCACTGTTTATGAAATATTCGCGGTATATGTTTTTAATAAATAACATCCGCTTACTAACGGCGCATAATGTCTATTTTAACAATCAATAGATAACAATCATCATTCAAACATGCATTCAAATATTTTAAATCTAACTATTTAAAATAAAATCGAAACTGATTCGATTGAGTGAGAAGTTCTCACTTTGATTTTAATTTCCGTTTTAGCGATTTATTTCGAATAAAATTAAACGGACGTTTAATTTTACCCGAAATTCTCACTAACTCCAAACGACTCCAATCCAACTCCATCGCGTAGTGCTCGTCCATACGATTCCAACGCTACTGGTTTCGCGCGTTTTCGACCTCGTATGAAAAAGTTATGCATTTCTGAAGTTACACGAATTTTTATATAAACTAATTACAACATTTTCTTTTAAATTTTAACCTTGATCAAATCCTAGCCACTGGATCCAAACCCATGCATCACGACCGTGCTTCCCCCTTCTTCCCAAACTTGCGTCCATCTACAGACAATGCCGAACCCATAGTCAAATATTAGGGTTTAAAATCGCCACCTCCTCGCTCAACTAGAACTCGATCAGGATACTCCATCTGAAGCGCCTCACCTCCCTCCATGTTCGGCTGCAACCATAGCAAGCTCGGCCCCCCGATAGCATGGAAAACCGTGCGCAAGTGGCAGGCGTCGGCCCCCTCTTGCTCCCCCTCTGATTCTCCATTGTTGATCATCACCGTATAGATTTACTCGTCTCTCCATCCCCTACAACTTCTTAGTTGGTGATTTCGCGTGAATGTTTGTAGATTGGGAGAGATTGAGAGGAGAAAGTAGGTGATTTTCGGCCATAGATAACTAATGGTGGCGGCTGATGAAGTTAGGGTTTAGTTTTTTTTTTTGATTTGTGAGAGGTTAAGGGTTATTTATAGGAAATTATTCAAAACACTACTCATCCGGGTTTTCCAAACTCCGACTTACGCACGGTGACTAGCGTTTTTAGGGTTTACCCCGCGTTCTGGACATAATGGAACAGGTTTCGGAAGCTAATTCGGACATCTGAGCGAGTTATGGCTATAAACGTTCGATTTAAATTAAACCGATTTAAACGATTTTCTAGGCGTTTTAATTTGTACCGGACAAACGGTAAATCCGATTGACACGAAATTTGAAACCTTACAATAATATCACATTACGGATCAGATGAAACTAGTTTCGTCGAAATCCGAGACTGTTTGAAAAATGGCTATTTTAACTCGCCAAATTAATATTAAAACAATTTCGATGCGTTTCGAGCTGCCACGATCAAACGATAACTCCGATTGCTACGAAAATTGAAATCTGGTAATAACTAACTATTACGGATCCAATGGAACTGGTTTCATTCAATTCTGAGACTGTTCAAAAATTAGCTATTTTCACTAGTCGATTTAAATATTAAAATATTCAATTTTCACAAATTAACTTTTAATTCGATTTTAAAAGTTCTATAACATCGTTTTAACTCCAATATGATAAAATAAAATTTTACAAATCATTTTCAATCATATTTAACTCAATTTTCAATTATTTCCATAATTTAACATATTAAATTATCGATTTAATTATTCAATTAAATCCAATTATTCAAAATAAAATTTATTCGACTTATAAATTTACTAATAAATATTTCAAATTAATTAAATATTCAAATTTAAATTAATTAAAATCCTGGGTCGTTACAATCTTCCCCCCTTAAAAGAATTTCGTCCTCGAAATTAACAAGTAAGAAAAGTTACAGAATCTATTAATTTTCCCAAAATTCATAGTTCAAACTTCTTACAAAACTTTACTAAGTTTTTCAAATCATACTTAGTTATCTTTTCAAAAACAACTACTATTGTTTAACTTTCAATTCCAAATTAAAGTTATAGTTTTCAAAAAATTTCAATTTTTCTCAAATTTTTTCTAACGCCTTAAATTTTCGGAAAAATTCGCCATAGTCTCCTTTGCACGGCTCGATCCGAAAAAAAAATGACAGTATATATATCACAAATATACATCTCATCAAGTAATGAGGCATCCCGAAGGGAAAAAAGTATAAAAGTACGGTATGTAATCCGAGATATGTACCTTATATTTTATTAGCAAGCATATACGGCTAATATAGCGCGAAAGCGAGCTCCAAATGTGAAGCAAACGCGATCCGCACCTACTAATCACTCAACAAACAACATGAGAAACATGCATATATGAAAATAGTATCGATATACAACATATAGCAACATAACAACTATATATGCCAACATAGCAAATGTAGTAAAAGCAATATATTCAACCATCAACCAACTAACATCCAACTAACATCCATAACCAATAAATATTCATTCATATTCTCATTAATATTCAATGAAATAGGTTTTCAATTTAAATCACATTTGATTCATTAACAATGGATGTTCTTACTAACATTCTTTTTCAATTTGCTTATATTCACTAATCCATATTCAAGTTGGTTCACTTCTAATTCAAATTCAATTCTATTTAAGATTCACTTAACTTCCAATTGGATTTTAATTACTTTAGCTTCCAATTCCATTAATTCAATTTCATTAATACTTAATGAATTATATACAATCAACTAACAATCATATAACAATCAATGTATATTAATTACAACCAAATTCCTTTGCTTTCAATTGGTTTAATTAATTGATTTTCATTCAATTATTCAACTTCTCATAACATAAGATTTTAATGAATTAACACTTATATCCATTATTCCATATCAGCTTAATTCACATTCATTTGATTAACATTTAATCCATTAATTCAATTCAATTACAAAGTTGAATTTCATTTATAAAACTCAAGTTCACATTTATCACTTAACTTTAATAATTTTGAAAAATTATTCTTTTATATATAAAAATATAATCAAGGTAAAATTATTTCATTTACCTAATTTAAAACAATATCGTGTCGAATTGTTCAATTCAAGTGTTTAGAAACCCCTTCGATTCAGTTTCGAGGCTGCGCCGACGAAGGTTCATATACCACTCAACAAACCAATCAGCACAATATAAAACAATTTTATATATTCACTAACAAATACGCACTCATAGCTATTATTACACTCAAACTCATTCTAGAGTACTACTGACTCTATCTCTAATGAGTAGTACCCAACAGAACCATGGTTGTCGCTTAACCATATGCTCTGATACCAGATGTAAGGACCCGAATCTTCAACTTCCGAAAACTGACATCAATACGTCCACTGTATCAACTGCCGAGGAATCGAATGCCAAAAAAACCGAACACTTAGGGTTTTAAGAAAAAGAAAGAGGGAGAAGAAGAGAGAGAAAGATAGAAAATAGAGAGAAAAGAAGATAGAAAATAGAACGGAACAGAAAACAGCAGAACAATATCAGAATCTCACAATCGCAGCGGAACAACATATAATAAATAAATGAATAATCTTTAAACAAAGAACTATATCAGTTATTACATTACGTCACATTTCATTACATCATATCATCAGAGTGTACAACAACAACAACATCAAACAGCGGAAAAGAAATACTATATACACTAGTAATACGCCATGCCATCCAGCTTGCCTCCAGCAACTCCAGAATATCCAGAATATCCTGATAAACCTAACTCTTGACTGCCCGTGTAGAAATTGGTGGGCACCCAGAGTTTAGGAAGGAAAACAATAAACTCCGAGTCAGTCATGTGACTGGTGTGGGAACTCAAAACAGTTTATTTATCTTAAAAATCAAAATAGAGGAATATTTTTAAACTCAATTCGCAATGCTTTTTAAAAATGAGACTACCATAAGGCCTCCCGCACACACACACAATGCAAACGCAGAATCGGAGGAGATTTCTCCTTATGATAGTCAAAGATGCTTGATACGCATTTAAAAAGAACATTTGATATTATTACTAGTGCATAGTGTAGGAAATATTTCGAAAGTAGAATATAAATCTTAGCCAACATACGACCATTATCGTATGCCTACTATAGCTACCATCCAAACAGTGGTGACCACCATAAGTGAATGGCAGGTTCTACAACTAATACCGTACAAATTTCGTATTGGGAATTGGATTTCCAACGAATGATCAGGCCAAGGAACTTCCCATTGCCACATGAGAATGCCTCTGGAAGGACATCCCCGAGAACCAAACCGGATCTCTACCAACACAAGGCCGGGTTACCCCTAACTGAGTAACAACTGACCGAATATGCCATCCCCCGGTCCTTTGGGACCTTTCACCGAGCGCTCGTAATCATTTCACACAATCATAAAGTGTTTTCAACATGAGTAAGTATCTGGGCTCCATACCATGATACCACCCTTTTCCAGAAGGAAATGCACATATCCTAAAGGGCGCTACCCCTCATAACCTTGCTGCATCTTTCCTGTTTTGACCATTCCCGAGGTGTGAGGCCCGACGAAGTCACGTCCACAAAAACATACTTTATACAAAAGCCATGCTTTGGGTCAACAAATGATCATAGAAATGATCACCAAGATAGACGATCAAATAAACGATCCTATCACAAATAATCAACACAATGATCATTTCACAGCAACACTCAGCATGTCACATTACCAAATTGGGAATATATCGCTGATAACCTTCAACTACATAACTTCTGAGCTCGTACGTCTCAGAGAAGGGTGTTAAGCTAAAAGAATAAATTCTTCGCCACCAAGAGAAATATATTTGAAAGAAATCTTCTTTATATCTCAATCTGTAACGTCAGATATACAATCCATACAAGTCTGTTCCGGGCTCGAACAGAACCGAAGGCACTTACAAAGAAGTCTTTGCAATCCGGATATCCACAATCCTGATCGGATTTCCCATCACATATGGAGAACTCTATACCGGAGCAACTCGGTGCAGAGTCAATCGACAGGTCATCCTATCGCTCTTGCAAATACCGGGTCTTCAACACCGATCTTCAATGCTATCCATTACGTCGTATCACTATTCGGAATGGGTAATCCGAATAACGAGCGCAATAATTTAAAAACAAGTGTAGCATTCAAATTCAGCAAATCACAACAAATACCTTTCAAAGGTAAATATTTATAGTCGGTTATTAAACTATCAATGGATATGCACACATCACCAGATTCTAAATAATTTTCCAAATTATTTATTTCCCAAAAATATCTTTACAAGATAAATAATTTCAATACCTCAAAAATAAATCAATATTTATTTTTAAAAGAATTCCACTTCCTTTTATAAATTCCATAGTGAATTTATATTCCAAAATATTTATGAATAACGATTTCAATTATTCATTTCAATTTATCTTCAAAAAGATAAATTCTCCAAACTTTTCATTTCACATTGGAAAAAAACATTTCCATACTTAGTTATTCATAAGTAATTCACAAATTTTATTTATTTTCAACCTTTGAAAAATATTTAATATACTTAAATCGAAATTAAGTATATATTTCATTCTTTAAGGAAATCATTCTCTTAACCATATTTATTTGGGCCAAAACGATTGTTACGTAAAACATCGTTACGACAACCCAAAATCACTAATATAGGGATTCGAAATTAAAATAGATATATAAATCCCAATACTATACAAAACATTTCCTTTCGGAAATCATTTACTATAACAATAGTGTTATGGTCCACCATTTCCTTCTATTTCTCGAAAACGTCTATTTCAACAATGAATGTTGAAATCTATGGTTCCGAATCTTAATGCAATTCAAAATATCGTTAGATCGTTTTAATTCAATTCAAAACATCATATCTAAAACATTTTCTTTAACATACTATTCACTATTCAAAAACGTGAATATACTACGTTAACAACTTTCATCACTTCTATTCATTTTGTTTCAAAGGATTATTCACTATCTAAAATGTGAATATAACTCCATTAATAGGTTTCAACAATTTTCTTATCAAAATAAGTCGTTTGCGAATTTATAAAACAACGTTTATAAATTCCTTTATTAACCTATTCAATTCATAATTCAATTATAAACCAAAGGTCTATATTTTAAGTTAAACACTTAAAATTTATTTGTTTACTAAATCGTTCCTTTGAACTTCATAATTATAAATCTTATAACTTACAAGATTCGTTTATTTACCCAAATATATTCTTTAATAACTTCACAAATTTTTTAAATCTTACTATTTATAAATTTCATTTATAACTTCACCGTTTATAATTTTATAAATTCCATTCACTTATGCAATCCATTTTCACTTCATTCAAACACTTAAAAAAAACTCGTTTCATTATTCAAATGTTTTAATTTATAAATATCAATTTATAAATCCTTTATAAAATCAATTTATACTATTATTTTAAAACATCTTTAATCTCCTTTATAATTTCACCATTCTCTTGATTTATAAAATAATCAAATTTTATAAATCCTATTTTTTAAACTTTTTATAATAAATTCAAAAATCCAATTTAATTATTTTATAAAAAACATTAACCCATATTTCTCAAAAATTAACCTTTAACTATATTTCTCAAAAATCATAATTTTTATAACATTAAAATTATATCGTTTATTTATTTAAAATGGATCAGTTCCAAAAAATATTTTATAAACGTATACTCTTCAAAAATCACTTTAAAAATCCTTTTAAAATTCCAAAATTTGGTCCAATGATGCTACATACCAAATAGTCAATCACGACAACAACGATATCATATATCGATATGATAATCCATCAAATATCAAAATATCTGAAATCAAATAAAAACTGTTGAGGAATCCAGTTGGATCCCTCCAACCTGTTTTCCTGCATCCACAAACATTAGCACAATACCAATTCCGCTCCAGTACGGAATTATCGCGGTATATGGGATTTAATATATTATCCGCTTAATAGACGGCGCAATAGGGTCTCGTCCGCTATACAAATGCAGGAAATCAACAACTCCAATATATACATATGCCAATATATATATTGCTATCATATATAATACCAATTTCACTGTTTATGAAATATTCGCGGTATATGTTTTTAATAAATAACATCCGCTTACTAACGGCGCATAATGTCTATTTTAACAATCAATAGATAACAATCATCATTCAAACATGCATTCAAATATTTTAAATCTAACTATTTAAAATAAAATCGAAACTGATTCGATTGAGTGAGAAGTTCTCACTTTGATTTTAATTTCCGTTTTAGCGATTTATTTCGAATAAAATTAAACGGACGTTTAATTTTACCCGAAATTCTCACTAACTCCAAACGACTCCAATCCAACTCCATCGCGTAGTGCTCGTCCATACGATTCCAACGCTACTGGTTTCGCGCGTTTTCGACCTCGTATGAAAAAGTTATGCACTTATGAAGTTACACGAATTTTTATATAAACTAATTACAACATTTTCTTTTAAATTTTAACTTTGATCAAATCCTAGCCACTGGATCCAAACCCCTGCATCACGACCGTGCTTCCCCCTTCTTCCCAAACTTGCGTCCATCTACAGACAATGCCGAACCCATAGTCAAATATTAGGGTTTAAAATCGCCACCTCCTCGCTCAACTAGAACTCGATCAAGATACTCCATCTGAAGCGCCTCACCTCCCTCCACGTTCGGCTGCAACCATAGCAAGCTAGGCCCCCCCCTATAGCATGGAAAACCGTGCGCAAGTGGCAGGCGTCGGCCCCCTCTTGCTCCCCCTCTGATGCTCCATTGTTGATCATCACCGTATAGATTTACTCGTCTCTCCATCCCCTACAACTTCTTAGTTGGTGATTTCGCGTGAATGTTTGTAGATTGGGAGAGATTGAGGGGAGAAAGTAGGTGATTTTCGGCCATAGATAACTAATGGTGGCGGCTGATGATGTTAGGGTTTAGTTTTATTTTATTTTTTTTATTTGTGAGAGGTTAAGGGTTATTTATAGGAAATTATTCAAAACACTATTCATCCGGGTTTTCCAAACTCCGATTTACGCGCGGTAACCAGCGTTTCTAGGGTTTACCCCGCGTTCCGGACACAATGGAACAGGTTTCGGAAGCTAATTCGGACTTCTGAGCGAGTTATGGCTATAAACGTTTGATTTAAATTAAACCGATTTAAACGATTTTCTAGGCGTTTTAATTTGTACCGGACAAACGGTAAATCCGATTGACACGAAATTTGAAACCTTACAAAAATATCACATTACAGTTCCGATGAAACTAGTTTCGTCGAAATCCGAGACTGTTTGAAAAATGGCTATTTTAACTCGCCAAATTAATATTAAAACAATTTCGATGCGTTTCGAGCTGCCACGATCAAACGATAACTCCGATTGCTACGAAAATTGAAATCCGGTAATAAATAACTATTACGGATCCAATGGAACTGGTTTCATTCAATTCTGAGACTGTTCAAAAATTAGCTATTTTCACTAGTCGATTTAAATATTAAAATATTCAATTTTCACAAATTAACTTTTAATTCGATTTTAAAAGTTCTATAACATCGTTCTAACTCCAATATGATAAAATAAAATTTTACAAATCATTTTCAATCATATTTAACTCAATTTTCAATTATTTCCATAATTAAACATATTAAATTATCGATTTAATTATTCAATTAAATCCAATTATTCAAAATCAAATTTATTCGACTTATAAATTTACTAATAAATATTTAAAATTAATTAAATATTCAAATTTAAATTAATTAAAATCCTGGGTCGTTACAAATTAGGACTTGAAACCTTTTCTATTGTGTTTGGAATAGGGGTATAACATTATGAACGCCTAGTGGCATGACTCGATAGGATGTCAAGATTTTAAGCTACGTAAATCGAGACGGTTTAAATTTAAATTTAAATATAATATTTGACCAGTCAAATTTCCTTTCGCTTCAAAACTTTTTCCCATCGCTTCCGAACACTGTAGCTTGTTAACTCGATCAAGCTAACATCTTCTTTTGTCTTCCCCATTTCCTCTTTAAAACACGTAGCAGATGGATTTAATGAAACAACGGCCGAGCATAGTTTTGTAAAAAAACAATCAATCAATTCAGATATAGTCGCGATTTCTTTCCTCCTCTAAATTTCATTTTCGAATTCACGCAGTAAAAAAAAGAGAGAGGAGAAGCCCTAAATCGATTCAAACTGCGATTCGTTCGAATCAAAAATTTATGGCCGCGATGAATAGAATTCAAGTTCGTGTTCACATGGGATCATCGGAGGGGTTCTCGCGATTTCTATCAAGGGTTTCTCGTGTAAGAACTCATTCGATTTCGTATAAAGGTGAGAAAGGAGGGTTTCGTTCAAAGGGTTGACGAGTGAAATTTGTCTGGTTTGGGATCGCAAGGGCTCGGTGGCGCGACCTTACTGCTCGTGCGGTGCGACCTTGTTGCTCGTGCGAAGCATCAATGGTGATGGGCGAGCTTGAGTTGGCAGCGTGTGACTCGGCGAGGTGGCGTCGGTGCTGCAATTTCGTGATGGTGACTGGGGTTCGTATTGGGTGCGTAGGCAAGAGGAAGCTCGAGTTAGGGCTTTGGGTTCGTATAGGCGGTAAGGTATTATCGTTTTTTTATATAACTGAATGTTCGTTTACATGTTAGAAAGGAATTTGTAATTTACTAAAAAGTTTTTATAAAAAAATATACGAGTTATATAAGTTAGATTTTTATCTATATAGTTTTTTTTCCCTATAAATATATATAATTTTCAAAGAAATAAAATAAATATACATATACATGTTTCGAATCTGCTAGTTTATTTTATAAATATGTATTTAGGATGATTAATTTATTTTATAAACTTATTTAGCTACTTAGTTACTAAAGACAATTTATTAAAAGGAAAATTAGTTTAAAATCTAACTATTAGTTTAAAATCTAGTTATTAGCTTAAATTAAATAAATAAATAAATAGTAATTAATTATTCGATCAATTCAAATATTAAAAAAACTTATAATGTTTACACAAGGTCCAAAACGTGAAGGAAACAAGCCAGTTTGGATTGGATTGCAAATAAAATCAAAGGTGAGTTAATCTCACTCAACTGGGTTTTATTTAAATTTAAATGGTTAGATTTAAATAATTAGTTGAATGATTGAATTGACTTGATGTGTTATATATATAGTAGTATATAGTATATATTGGAGTGATTGATTTTTCCGCATTATATAGCGGATGGGACCCTATGCGCCGCATAATAGCGGATGATATTATATTTAAATCCCATATACTATGATATTCCACCTTGAAGTGGAATTGGTATTTTATTGTGCTAACGTCTGTGGATGCTGGGAAACAGGTTGGAGGGATCCAACTGGATTCCTCAAAATATTTAGTTTTGTTAAAATATTCTGTGATATAATTATTTGGTATCCTGTGATGAATTATGTTGATAATTGGAAATGTTGGATACCACGGTTGGTTTAAAAATTTTCGCCGAACTAAGTTATCAAAAGCTATAGAAATGAGATTTTTGAAAAGAAAATAAAGAGTGAATTTTTAAGTAAAGTAATCATAGAGAATTTGAATAAATTTAAGAATGAATTTGAAAAAGTAAAAGTGATTTTAAAATTTTAATAAATAAATTCCGTGTATGAAAAGGGGGTTTTGAATAAAGAGGAAGTTAACGAATTTTAAACTTAAGTGTTATTATTTAAAATAGTGAAGCGTTTATTTTAAATTTAAGATTTAAAGTATTGAAAAAGATAAAGAAGGAATTTGGGGAAATCTGAAATTGGTAATTTCAGTTAAAAAGATTTTTAAATCATAATTAAGGAATAAAAATTTGAAGTCAATGGGTTTTGAAATAAATGAGGAAGTAAAGGAATTTATTTCAAAAATAGAGTAAATTGGAAATCAATTTGGAAAATTGATTTATGTGTTCAAAATTGGAATTTTAAAAGGGAAATGAGATTACGGAATTTATAAACTGAGTTTATAAAAGTGAAGTAATATATCAGTGGATATTTGGAAGAACAAATTCATGGTGGGAATTTATTAAAGAAATTAGTAAATTTATTTAAAAATAAATAGTGATTTATTTTTAAAGGATGTGAAGAGAAGTATATTTCCCTGGATAGGCAAGTACGTTTTCAACGTAAATTTTTAAATATAAGTTAAGTTGTTTTAAAAAGCATGTTTAGAAAATTTATTATTTCTAAATGTTTAAATTTTGAAGTAAGTATTCTTCAAATCTATTATCGAAGTAATTATTTAAAAGTGACTGGGTATTTTCTTTCAAAGGAGAAAATCTAGTTTTATATTTTATAAAGTAGCCTCGTTTTAAATATTCCTAAAGAATTTATTTTTAATAAAGTATTGAAGTAGTTTTCAATTTAAAGGTCAAAGTATATTTTATAATAAAGTATTTTTAAATTATTTTCAAAATCTAAAGTTTTTGTGCTTGGTGTTTTCAGTGGAAATAAATATTTGGAAATTTATTTCATGAGGAAAGTGTGGTTTTGAAAACTGTTTTCAAAAGGGTTGAAAATAGAAATATATCTTGTGAAGATATTTTGAGGTTAATAAATAATTTAGGAAATTATTTATGTTTGATGGATGTTTATGAATATTAATTGATAGTTAAATAACCGACTATCAATATTGGACAATGCGTTGATTGTTTCGAAAAGACCAGGATCGGGTTTGTTACATTACAGCATGATAGGGGGTACTCGCTTCGTGTTTGGTGGTGAACGGGAGACTCTTACCCCTACATGTCCCCGGGGGTAGTATAAGGCCTTTTGGGGTTGGTTGCGAGTCGAGAGGCTGGCCATAAAAGCGAACCCGGGGTATCACTGTGAGCCATGGCAGGGCTGGGATGGTTGAAAAGCCTACCAGTCGTGTGAGCTGCTACCGACGGTTGAAGAGCCTAGGTCATCACAGTTGGTATCAGAGCTGAAAGGTTAAGTGAGAACCTTGGCTCTGTTGGAAATTACTCATTAGAGATAGAGTCCGTAGTACTCTAGAATGAGTTTGAGCGTATTAATAGTTATAAGCGCGCATTTGTTAGTGGATATAAAAATGGTTTTATATTGTGTTGATTGATTTATTGAGTGGCATATGAACCTTCGTCGGCACAGACTGGACAACTATATCGAAGGGGTTTCTAAACACTTGAATAGAACAATTCGACACAATATTGTTTTCGAAAGCGGGTAAATGAAATAATTTTACCCAAAATATATTTTGATATAAAGGAATTATTTTCTTAAATTGTTATATAACTTGGATGTTTGGATGATAATATTTTAAACAAATAAGATTATAAAAATTGGAATGACTTGGATAATCAAATGGGAATTTGTATGAGCATAAATTATACAAATGAATTATAGTTAAAATTTGATTTAAGTCAAAATTTGAAAATTTAAAATCCCGGAGATTTTGGAAGTGTTTTTCGAAGTGTTTTGAAGATAACTAATAGCATTATTATTTTTGGAGGTATTTTTGAAAGGAAATTTTTTCAAATAAATTTTGGAAGGGATATAGCATTGAACTCACTTCAGTCGCTGGAAAATAACTTCGGTGATGACTGCAGCATCATGGATGTTCATTTTCGAGTTTTTAAGTAACGGATTGCTGCCAAATTGATTTGTTCAGAAAAACCAGTTTGTTTTTTAAATTTCAAAGGAAATTCGTAGGGGATAAAAACCAGGGTTTGGTTTAAAATTTGAGAAGTGTGATTTTTAGATAATGGTGATTTCAAAATGATTTAGAACAAAAGCTGGGCGTTTAAAAATATCCTGAAACCTTATTTAAATAATTTGGAGATCATCAGTATATAAGTTTTAAACTAATAAAATTAATTAGAATTAAATTAACTTAAACAAAGTTAATAATAATGAGTTGGATTTGAAGTAAGTTGAAAAGGATTGAAATGAAGTAAAAGTGGATTGTGTGGGATTATATTAAATGGAATTAAGTCCTTGCTTAATAAAATTCAAAAGAATGGTATGTAGCTAGATTTAACTGGAGTTAGGTTGGAATAAAATTGAATTTAAATAAATTCTATTGATTTATAGATAATATTGAATGGACTAAATTCTTACTTAAATAATAAGCGTAAACTTAGTAAGTATTAAATTGGGATAAATAAGCTTTGGAAGCTTATAAAAGAATTGAAAACATTGAAATAAAAATATAATCCCTAGTTAAAAGTAAAGTGAAAATGTGATTGCCTGTAAATGGATGGAGAAGTATGAATATTAATAAGTCAGTAGCTTATAAAACTGTAAAAGGGAATAAATAAGCCGAAATAAAAGTGTTGGAATTTTGGAAAATGAAAGAAAATCCAAACTGGAAATATGAAAAAAAAATTGAACTCGGAAAAGTTAACGAAGTGATTTTTGTAATAAAATCGAATATTGATTAAAAAGTGGAAGTAAGCTAATTAGCTAAATAAATTGTTTGATATAGTATGTTATAAAATTTAACTCGGTTAAATAAAACGGATTGAAGTTAATAATGAAGTTAAGGAATAAACTCGAATTATAAATAGAATTCGACTTGGATTGATAATGAATTGAAATAAGTGGAAATATTGTCAAATGGAATGGAACTGGATTAAAATAGAAATGATTTGGGTTGCAAATAAACCCAATTCAAGTGTAAATGTGTTAAGTATAAACTTGGATATTATTTTAGCAAACTGAGAATGGGATTAAAATTAAAATGGATAAAGAGAATGGGGTAATTGAATTTGATGAGAATCAAATTAAATAGAAGTGAACTTAAGTTATGAAGTTGAAAAAGTTTGAAGAAAGTAAATTAACTGGAGTTTAAAAATAATAGAAGCTTGGCTTCGAGTAAGAGTGAAATCCCATTAAATAAAAAGTTTGGGTTAAATTAATTTGGGAAATGGTTATTAATATTAGCATGGAATGGTGTCAAGCTCAATGGAATTAGTTTAACAGAAACCAACGCGGGAATGAATGAAATGCAAGTGAATGGTTTGTAAATAAGTTAGAATGGAATAGAATTTAATATAAATTGTATTGGAATCAATTTAAAATGATTATAGGCTTAAGTAATTGTTTATTCACATTAATATCGCCGAATTTGCATAGAAATAATCGTCGTTTGACGAAAATGAGATTAAATAAAATTCTATGAATTAACATAAGTAAATAAAATTGATTTTTGAATCAATTGAAATGGATATAAGTTCGTTTAGTTTAAAAATGAATCGTATGCAAGCAAGTGATTTGTAATTCACTTAAATTGGATAGTATGGGTTGAGAGTTGATTGAAAGAAATTGAAATAAGTGTCGAAACCTTACATATGTGCTTATGAAAGTATATAACATGCATTGTTATAGAATCCATGTTTTAGCTATTTAAACATAAGTGATATGCATGTGTCTAGCTATTGAAAGCAAGTAATTGGTAGTGAGTTGCATATATTTTATACTTACATATTTTAATTGAGGAAGTACAGGTTCTAGGAAGCCGCTTGGTTGGATTTGATCGTGTAAAATGCTAAAATAATAAGCCGCTTGCTTAAAAATGCTAAATAAAGGTACGTCTACGCAATAAAAATAGGAAATATGAACTGTTTTTGTTTTTCCGACCGTGTGGGTCGATGTATATATATTTATAGCTCTTGTCAAATTGCAAAAGCTCCTCCGCACAAAGGAGACTCTGCCAAAAAAATTCGAAAATTTTGGGAGTTAGAATTTTTTTTGAAATTTTTGGAAAATTTTTGTTAGTGACAAAATGATTTCAAATTGGAATTGAAATAAGGAATTTTGGAAATAGATATTGAAACTAATTGCTTAGTTGGAACTAAAGGATTAGGAAAGTGAATTTGGGATTTTTGATTTCAGAGGATAAATTGAAATTTGCTCGGCAAAGGTATGCATTTAAATTTCTATATGAAATTTGATGATTTTCTGGTCTAGCCACTTGGCTTTTGTTTTCCTTTTTGAAATTTGGGAGTCCGTAGAGGCATTTTGTAGTTGTACCGAGCTAGCCGTGCAAAGGAGACGTTGGCGAAATTTTTCAAAAATTTAGTGAGTTAGAAAATTTTTGAGAAATTTTGAAAATTTAAAACTTTGTTTTGAATTATAATTTGAATGGTTGAATAACTAAAGTTATTTGGGACTTATGGATAAGTTTATAAAGCTACAAAAAGGGTTCGTGTGTCTTTAATAAAAAGATTGTTTTGGGAATTGTTTGGAATTGTTTGGTTTTGGGAAAAAGTAAATGGGAATTGGACCATTCTTCTTAACTAGCAATTTCGAGGACGAAATTCTTTTAAGGGGGAGGAACGTTACAATCCGGAATTTTTGGATGTTTGAAATCAGAATATTTAATTGATTTAAAATATTTGAAAGGTTAATTTTAAATTGAATTCTAAATATCCCTATTTATTTGATAATTAAAATTTTGAATTAAATAATTTGAAGTTGGGTAAAATGTTGAATCTGGAGTTTTAAGCCAGTTAAAAATAATTGGAAGGCTTGTAAAATTTATATTGGTAATACTGAAGATTGTAAAAGTATTAAAATTGAATTTAAAGGTGATTTGTTCAGTTTTGAAATTTTATCATTTAAATTGATATTTAAATAGCCTTCCGAGGCACAGTCTCGGATTTCGAAAAAAATAGTTCCATTGGGTTCGTAATATTGTATTATTATCGAATTTCAATTTTTGTAGTGTTTGGAGTTGTCGTTTGATCGAACGATATCTAAACGCGCTGAAATTTATATCGAAAATTAAATATAATAACTGGGTTCAAAAAGCTATCTTCTCCATAAGATCAAATTAGGACTCGAAACCTTTTCCATTGTGTTCGGAATAGGGGTATAACATTATGAACGCCTAATGGCACGACTAGATAGGATGTGAAGATTTTAAGCTACGTAAATCGAGACGGTTTAAATTTTAATTTAAATATAATATTTGACCAGTCAAATTTCCTTCCACTTCAAAACTTTTTCCCATCGCTTCAGTACACTGTAGCTTGTTAACTCGAGCAAGCTAACATCCTTTCTTGTCTTCTCCATTTCCTCTTTAAACCATGTGGCAGATGGATTTAATGAAACAACGGCCGACAATAGCTTTATATTAAAAAAACAATCAATCAATTCAGATATAGTCGCGATTTCTTTCTTTCCCTCAATTTCATTTTCGAATTCACGCAGTAAAAAAAGAGAGGAGAAGCCCTAAATCGATTCGAACCGCAATTCGTTCGAACCAAAAATTTATGGCCGCTATGAATAGAATTCAAATTCGTGTTCGCGTGGATCGTCGGAGGGGTGCTCGCGATTTCTATCAATGGTTTCTCGTGTACGAACTCATTCGATTTCGCATAAAGGTGGGAAAGGAGGGTTTCGTTCAAAGGGTTGGCGAATGGAATTTGTCTGGTTTGGGATCGCAATGGCTCGGCGACGCAAACTTACTGCTCGTGCGGTGCGACCTTGCTGCTCGTGCGAAGCACCAATGGTGATGGGCGAGCTCGAGTTGGTAGCGCGTGACTCAGCGAGGTGGCGTCGGAGCTGCAATTTCGTGATGGTAACTGGGGTTTGTATTGGCTGCGTAGGCAAGAGGAAGCTCGAGTTAGGGCTTTGGGTTCGTATAGGCAGTAAGGTATTATCGTTTTTTTATATAACTGAATGTTCGTTTGCATGTTAGAAAGGAATTTGGAATTTACAGTAAAGTTTTTATAAAAAAATATAAGAGTTATATAAATTAGATTTTTATCTATATAGTTCTTTTCCCTATAAATATATATAATTTTCAAAGAAATAAAATAAATATATATACATGTTTCGAATCTACTAGTTTATTTTATAAATGTGTATTTAGGATGATTAATTTATTTTATAAACTTATTTAGCTATTTAGTTCTTAAAGACAATTTATTAAAAGGGAAATTAGTTTAAAATCTAACTATTAGTTTAAAATCTAGTTATTAGCTTAACTTAAATAAATAAATAGTAATTAATTGTTCGATCAATTCAAATATTAACAAACCTTGTAATGTTTACACAAGGTCTGAAACATGAAGGAAACAAGCCCGTTTGGATTGGATTGCAGATAAAATCAAAGGTGAGTTAATCTCACTCATCTGGGTTTTATTTAAATTTAAATGGTTAAATTTAAATAATTGGTTGAATGATTGAATTGAGCTGATGTGCTATATATATAGTAGTATATTGTATAATTATATAGCAGATGGGACCCTATGTGCCACATAATAACGGATGATATTATATTTAAATCCCATATATCACGATATTCCACCTCGAAGTGGAATTGGTATTTTATTGTGCTAATGTCTGTGGATGCAGGGAAACAGGTTAGAGGGATCCAATTAGATTCCTAAAAACATTTAGTTTTGTTAAAGTATTCTGTGATATAATTATTTGCTATCCTGTGATGAATTATATTGATAATTGGAAATGTTGGATACCACGGTTGATGTAAAAAAATTCGGTGAACTGAGTTATCAAAAGCTATAGAAATGAGATTTCTGAAAAGAAAATAAAAGAGTGAATTTTTAAGTAAAGTAATCATAGAGAATTTGAATAAATTTGAAAAAGTAAAAGTGATTTTAAAATTTTAATAAATAAATTCCGTGTATGAAAAGGGGATTTTGAATAAAGAGGAAGATAATGAATTTTAAACTTAAGTGTTATTATTTAAAAGAATGAAGCATTTATTTTAAATTTAAGATTTAAAGTATTGGAAAAGATAAAGAAGGAATTTGGGGAAATCTGAAATTGAAAATTTTAGTTAAAAAGATTTTTAAATCATAATTAAGGAATAAAAATTTGAAGCCAATGGGTTTTGAAATAAATGAGCAAGTAAAGGAATTTATTTAAAAAATGGAGTAAATTGGAAATCAATTTGGAAAATTGATTTAAGTGTTTAAAATTGGAATTTTAGAAGGGAAATAAGACTACGGAATTTATAAAATGAGTTTAGGAAAGTGAAGTAATATATCGTGGATATTTGGAAGAACAAATTCACGGTGGGAATTTATTAAAGAAATGAGTAAATTTGTTTAAAAATAAACAGTGATTTATTTTTAAAGGATGTGAAGAGAAGTATATTTCCCTGGATAGCCAAGTACGTTTTCAACGTAAATTTTTAAATATAAGTTATGTTGTTTTAAAAAGCATGTTTTAGAAAATTTATTATTTCTAAATGTTTAAATTTTGAAGTAAGTATTTTTCAAATCTATTGTCGTAGTAATTATTTAAAGGTGACTAGGTATTTTGTTTTAAAGGAGAAATCTAATTTTATATTTTATAAAGTAGCCTCATTTTAAATATTCCTAAAGAATTTATTTTTAATAAAGTATTGAAGTAGTTTTCAATTCAAAGGTTAAAGTATATTTTATAATAAAGTGTTTTTAAATTATTTTCAAAATCTAAAGCTTTTGTGCTTGGTGTTTTCAATGGAATTAAATATTTGGAAATTTATTTCATGAGGAAAGTGTGGTTTTGAAAACTGTTTTCAAAAGGGTTGAAAATAAAAATATATCTTGTGAAGATATTTTGAGGTTAATAAATAATTTAGGAAATTATTTATGTTTGATGGATGTTTATGAATATTAATTGATAGTTAAATAACCGACTATCAATATTGGACAATGCGTTGATTGTTTCGAAAAGACCATGATCGGGTTTGTTACATTACAGCATGATAGGGGGTTCTCGCTTCGTGTTTGGTGGTGAACGGGAGACTCTTACCCCTACATGTCCCCGGGGGTAGTATAAGGCCTTTTGGGGTTGGTTGCGAGTCGAGAGGCTGGCCATAAAAGCGAACCCGGGGTATCACTGTGAGCCATGGCAGGGTTGGGATGGTTGAAAAGCCTACCAGTCGTGTGAGCTGCTACCGACGGTTGAAGAGCCTAGGTCATCACAGTTGGTATCAGAGCTGAAAGGTGGACGATGGGCATTCTTTCTGAACATCGTCAGGTGGACGGACTTGTATGGATGAATTCTTTCTGAACATCGTCAGGTGGACGATGGGCATTCTAAGTGAAATGATCTAAAAAGGAAACGTTTCGCCTCAAGCCTCATCAACCGAGAATGACGTAAAACCATGGGTTATGCAGCAAGGCTAGGTGGGGTAGCGCCCGTTAGGGTGAGGTCATCCCTATCTAGATGTCCCTTTTATTCGGCTTAGTGGTGCGGTTGCTGATCCCAACCGTGGGGTGATCTTATTCTGGATTATCCAGTAAGGGGTGGTCCCGATCTTGTGTTTTAGGGGATTAGAAGTAATCTTCAGTATGGTGATCTAGGCCATGTACTGTGACAGGTGGTACCACAATGTCTTGTCATTAGTTGGAAATCCATTCTCCCTACGTGCCTGTACGGTTTTGATTGTGCCCAACTATTGCTGAAACGTGAGATGCAAGCATTTCAGCTGGATTCTATTTTACATTCTATAGACACTATTATAATATCAGACGGATTTGATAAAAAGTGTTTTGGCTATCATAAGGTAAAAAGCCGACATGTTTAATTATGGCATGGTCTTACAAGATGCTTTTGATTTCAAAGGATTTTGAAACTTTAATAATCAATTTGTGTGGTTTTCTCACGCTGGTATTCCAGACCGACTCGGGTGTTATTTAACTATAATGCTCGGGTCAGACCGAGTATTATAGAATACAGGAAAGGATGCTGTGGAGCTCAGGAGACGAGCTGGATGGCGATAAGTACTTCCTTATTTGTATGATATATTCCGCTGTGTATTCAGTTTTAGGAAGGACGAGATATTATAACCTTCCTGACTTGTGTTGTTGTTTTATTAAACTCTGATGATATGCTCTGATGATGTAATGTATAATCATATATATTTGGTTTTGTGTAAAGATCATTTATTATCTATTATATTTTATTCCGTTGCGATGGTCAGATTCAGATGTTATTTTCTGCTTTCTTCTTCTAGCTCTTCTTCTTTAACCCAAATGGTTCGTATTTCCGTTCATCTTGAGTTGTTTGTTAGAGAATAGTGTCGACTTAAGGGGGACGGATTTGCGGGTCGTTACAGAAACATTTTGTTAAAACGGATTTTTTTTGTAAATAATAAATGTTAAACCAGTTTTAAATTGGTTAAGAAAGTTTTTAGATAAAATTATTTTAATTAACCAAGTTTTAAAATGCTTTAAAACATACTTGACCTTTATTTCTAAAGTTTATTTTAAATAATTTAATAATATTACAAATGTTTTAATTGTTAAATTAACTTTTAAAGTCTAAGTTAAATTATTTGTTAAAGGAAATTAATTACTTAAAATTAATTTCTTAATGAAAATAATTAAGATAAATTAATTAATGATTTAAAGATTGATTAATCAAGTGTTTCAAATTTAATTAATTAAGGATAATTGATTAATGTAATTAAGGTAATTAATTTAAGAAGTAATTAATTAATCAAAGGTTAATTAAATTAATTTATAATTACGGATTAATTAATGATTTATTTGTAAAGGTGATTAAGAATTAATTAATTATTAATTAAGGATAAATAAATAATTAATTAAGGACTAATTAATTAAAGGATAATTAATTAAGGGTTAATTAATTAATGTAATTTATTAAGGATAATTAATTAAAGGATAATTAAATAATTAGTACTTAATTATTTAATGATTAAAGGTTGATTTATTGATTAATTAAGGATGATTAATTAATAATAAATGGTTAAAGGTTAATTAATTAAAAGAATTTGTAATTAATTAATATTAATTAACCAGGATTAGTAAATTATTCATAAGTAATTAATCTGATTTAATTTAATTAGACGACTAATAAATCTTACTTATGAATGTTTGGATTCTATTGAATGTTTGAATGGTTTGATATTCCTCATATGTGATGCTTTTTGATACGAATTATTCTGATTTGCGCTGTAAACTGTAATGTAATTCATTCATATGTGATGTAATTTATTCATTTGTGATGTAATTTATTCATTCGTGATGTAACTTATTTATCTGTGAATCTGTGTATAGATAAGCGTTATTTGAATATACCACTTATCGATATTGATATGACTGAATCTGTGATGATTGATGTTGTTGCACTATTGTGTGAAACCCACGGATTGCACCTTACATACACAAATATGGATTGCATGAGGAAATCGGTTAAGTCACAGATTTTTAATGATTTCAAAGATTGAATTTTTGAATCCAAAATAGTTTTGGAATTGGAATTGAAAGCTTCGAAAATGATTTCAAAAATAAAAGTTATTTTGAATAACTTGATTGAGTTTTGTAATTTCAATAATTTGATTTGAATTTGAATTCAATATTAGAAATTGAATTCAATGATTTGGAAACTATGGTTTTAAAAGCTTATGCAAGTTATAAAGGTGTTTATACGGGTTTTAAACCATTTAAAAGTATTGTTTTGGGAATATATATTTAAACCCAAGTTTATAATTGAATGGCTTTAACTTATGTAAATGTAATCAGTTTTTCCCAAAACGAAAGCTATTTGTTTTCAAATAATAAAAGCTTTCATATAAGGAAAGGATTTCCAATTTGTGTTGAAAAGTTTCAAGTTTGAAAAGAAATTGTGAATTGTTTTTGAAAGCTATGAATGAACCTTTGTGAAAGATTATTAAAGACGATTTTAAATGGTGTATCTTTTATATAAAAGTTTTGAATTGGAAATGATTTTGAAAGCGATAAATTAAATCTTTGATTTAAAGATTGGATGAGTTAATCCAATTTGAAATGGAATTTTTTTGAAAAGCGTAAATAAATCTTTGTGAAAGATGAGTGAACTTTGTGAAATGAATCTTTTTGTTTAAAAGATTGGAAATGGTAATTTGTTTAAACCATTTGAAAGAAATGTTTTGGATAATAAGTTGTGACTTAACTAAAATCCCATATCCTTGTGTTTCTAAATATTGCGCTCATTATTCGATTAAGCCGAGAGAGGACCTTGTGTCATATAACCCATTCTGAATAATGATACGTCGATATGGATAACATTTGAAGACCGGTGGTGAAGACCAGGTATTTTCAAGAATGAAAGGATAACCCATCGATTGTCTCTGCACTGAGTCGCACCAGTATAGAGATCTCCATATGTGATGGGGAGTCCAATCGAGATTGTGAATACCTGGATTTGCAAGGGCTTCTTTGGAAGTGCCTTCGGTTCTATTCAAACCCGGAACGGACTTGTATGGATGTGTGCCTGACATTACACTTTGAGATGTAAAAGCAGTTTCTATCAAATACATTTCTTTTTGGTGGCGGAGATTTATTCTCTTAGCTTAACACCTTTCTCTGAGACGTACGAGCTCAGAGGTTACGTAGTTGATGGTTACAAGTGATACATTCCTAATTTGGTAATGTGGCATACGAAGTGCTGCTGATCATTTGTTGATCAAACCATGACTTTGTGAAAAAGTGTAGCTTTGTAGACGTGACTTCTTCGAGCCTCACAACCCGGTAATGGTCGAAACAGGAATGTTGGCAGCAAGGCTATTTGAGGATAGCTCCCCCTGAGGGTATGACCATTTTCTTCTGGATAAAAAGTGGTATCATGGTATGGAGCCTAGATACTTTATTGTGTGGTTGTTGGATTGAGGGCCCTCGGATAAAGGTCGGTAACGACCGGGGGATGGCATACTCGTGCCAGTAGTTACTTCCGGGCAAGGGTAACCCGGCCTTGTGTAGCAGAGATCCGGTTAGGTTCTCGGGGGCGTCCCTCCAAATGCGTTCCATTTTGTGTGGGAAGTTCCTTTGCCTGACCATTTGTTGGAAATCCAAACAAAACAGTATGCGCCCTTTACGGTTTTAGCTGTATAGCCTGCCATGGAATGTGGCGGTAACCTGCTATTGAACATGGTAGCTATAGTAGGCATACGACGAAATGTGGTATGCTGGCTAAGATTAATATTATACTTTCGAAAGATTTTCTGCACTATGCACTAATAATAATATCAAATGGTTTTCGCGTATCAAGCATTTTTGACTGTCATAAGGAGAAATCTCCTCCAAGTGTACGCTTGCATTGTGTGTATGGCGGGAGGCCTTATGGAAGTTTCATTTTCCAAAAAGTATTGCAGATTTCAATGTTTTAAAATCTTTTGTTGTTTATTTTAAAGATAAACTATTTTTTGTTTTCTCATACATATCCCATGACTGATCCGGAGTTTATTGTTTCTTTCCTAAACTCTGGATGCTCATAATTTTCCACACAGGCAATCTAGAGTTGGATTTTTCAGATAGTCAAGTAGTAGGTGTAGATTCGGTTGCTTTCAGTCTTTGGGAATTTTCTTCAGTCTTTGGATGACTGACCTTGCTTAAGTCATCGATGATGGTGGTTCGAGCTAGCTTTGGATTGGAGATGGAGTTTTTGGAGTTTGGCAATGAAGACATTATTTTTCCGCTACAGCTGCCTAGTTTGCTTTATCTTCTGCTGTTGTTTCTTTCCGCTGCTATTTCTTGTATCTTTGATGTATATTAATATTCAATTGTATCTGATGTTGTATATCAAATGTATTATTCATTTTCTTCCGCTGTGTTGTTATACTTAATGTGTTATAAGCTCCGACGAACCAGATTCGGCGTTTGGATCTGCGGCATTTGAATACGGGTGACGTATTCGGTGCCGATTTTCGAAGGTCGAGTCAGGGTCGTTAGATTTGATGCCTAGAAGCATCAGTTAGCCGCTTGGCAGTTGCAGGATGCTACCCAAGATTTGTGAGAATCGGTTACCACCCGCACTAACATCACTTGGGCACAGTTCAGGGAAGTTTTCATGACCCAGTGGATGCCAAAAGCTGCAAAGTATCAGTTATATCGCCACTTTATAGATCTTAAGCAGGGAAGCATGTCATTTTCAGAGTATAAAAGGAAATTTAACGACCTATCCAAGTTTGGACCGGGTCTGATTGATACTCCATTTAAGCAGAATGAGGAGTTCATAGCCGGAGCTCGTTCAGAATATTATGACCGTTTGACTGCCCATGTTCTTGGCAGTTTCACTAGTCTTATTGACATGGCCCTTGGATATGAAAACTCTGGTTGAAAGGAAGCATCGGTTGTTCATCCCATAACTCCTTCAGCAGCTTCCAACAATTCT
Source organism: Allium cepa (assembly GCA_030765085.1). Lineage (NCBI taxonomy): Eukaryota > Viridiplantae > Streptophyta > Magnoliopsida > Asparagales > Amaryllidaceae > Allium > Allium cepa. The sequence goes on along the minus strand of CM060941.1, from coordinate 948,833,545 downwards.
AAGAAGAGAAAGTCTTGCTTTCTGCAGCAGAAGAAGAATTGGCAGAACATGAGCGGGATTGGACATTCTCAAAGGAAGCCCATTATATCTCTTCTGTCACTTGCTTCAAGTGCGATCAAAAAGGTCACTACGCCAATAGTTTCCCAGTTTCTACAGGAGCGTCTTTTCCACCGGTTCAGATGACCAGGCAAGATCTTTGCCATATTTGCCTGCAGGCAGGCCACTTCAAGAAGGATTATCCCACTCGGAGGAAGGGAACCCCTTTGGGAGTTTTCGCAGTGGCAGCTTCTACTCCTAAGGTAGAAGACGACAAAGGTACACTTCAGGGTACTATTCATTGCATGATTTACCTATTCCTGTTTTATTTGACACCGGTGCGTCTCATAGTTTTATATCGGTTGATTTATGTGACAAACTTGAGCATATTTTCTTATGTGCATCAAATCCCATCGGTGGACCCAAAAACCTTAGAATGGTCTGTAAAGGAGTGAAATTCCTTAAGTATGGCAGACACCATTTCACCGGAGATTTTTGTGTCTTGGGTTTCAAAGCATTTAATATATTATTGGGTGGAAATTGGTTAATAAAATCAATGCAGTTATTTCTTGCAAAGCTCGAACAGTTTCTCTGTTTAGCGATAATGGTGAACCCCTAGAAATCAAATGTCAAATGCCTCAAGAGTTTTCCAAAAGTTTTATCTTTTCTCTTGATTCTCATCCTAGTGATCTTAGCACTACTCTTGTCGTCTAACGCTTCCTCGATGTTTTCAGAGAAGTAACTTCTCTACCACCTCAGTGCGAAATTGAATTTTGCATCGATCTAATTCCTGGAGTTAGGTGAATCGTACTTGCTCCAAGAAGATTGTCACTGTATAGGAAATTGAATTAAAGGTGCAAATCGAGGATCTTGTTTCTAAGGATCTGATTCGGCGAGGTCGTTCGAATGGGGTGCGACAATGGTATTTGCTACTAAATCTGGTGATTCTGTAAGGATGTGCGTAGATTGTAGAGAACTGAACAAGCTTACCCACAAGAATCGATATCCGATGCTTCGTATTAATGATATTTTTGATCAGCTGCATGGAGCAAATGTATTTTCTTAGCTAGACCTTTCCTTGGGTTTCCATCAGCTCAGGATTGTAGAAGATAGTATTCCTAAAACTGCTTTTCAAACATAAGACGGTTTCTATGAATGGTTAGTTATGCCTTTCAGTTTAACTAATGCCCCGACTTACTTTGTTGACCTCATGAACAGAGTATTTCGGGAGGTTCTAAACAAATTCGCTCTAGTTTTCATTGACGATATTCTAGTCTTTTCTAAGACTGAGAAGGAGCATGAGAAACACTTAAATTTGTCCTTGAAACTCTGAGAAGTCATCAATTGAAAGCTAAATCTCTAAATGCCACTTCTAGTGAGAAGAGGTTAAATTTCTTGGGCATGTTCTTTCGAAGAATGGAATTTCGATCGATCCAGCTTAGGTCGCCGTAATCAATGATTGGGAAACTCCTAAAGCTCCTACAGATGTTCGTAGCTTCCTAGGCTAAGCTAGTATTACAAGAGATTTATCGAGAACTTCAATCGAATTTCTTCACCATCCACAGGTTTGACTAGAAATAATGTTAAGTTTGCATGGAGCAAGAAGTGTAAGGAAGCATTTGATGAACTAAAGCGCAAGCTAACCTCTGCCCCTATTCTCACTGTTCCGAATGGAAGTGAAAGGTTAATTGTCCATACAAATGCTTATCGTGAAGGTTTGGGTGTTGTTTTGATGCAACATGGTAAAGTTATTGCCTATGATGGTCGTCAATTAAAGGCTCATGAGGTAAATTATGCAGCTCATGATCTAGAATTTCTCGCCGTTGTCTTCGCTTTGAAGTTATGAGGCATCACCTTCTTGGGAAAAAAATTGAGCTCTTTACGGACCACAAATCGCTGAAGTATATCTTTACCGAGAAGGATCTGAACTAGAGACAAGTTAGATGGCTCGAAATTTTAACATGTTATGACCTCGACATCAACTATACTCTCGGAAAGGCTAATGTTACGGCCGACGCTCTGAGTAGGAGCAAAGTCATGTTATGTCAACTTGTGGCTTCTCCATCTCTTATGGATCGCATAGCCACCAAGCAAAATGAGGATCCAATGCTTAGGAAAATAAAATAAAATAAAATGCTCTTGGCAGGAAGAATAGATACTCAAGGCGAGTAGGGTGCACAAATCGATAGAAATGGAACTCTAAGAGTTAATAATCGAATTTGTGTTCTGAACGTTGACAGTTTGAAGCAAGAAGTACTTAGAGAAAATAACCAATCCAAACTTTCCATTCATCCCGGAGTTACAAAGATTTATCAAAATATGGAAATGTTGTATTGGTGGAGTGGGATAAAGTGAGATATTTCTATTCACGTTAGCTGGTGTGCCACTTACCAACAAGTTAAAGCCGATCATCAGAAGACAGCAGGATTATTACAGCTTTTGGAAATTTCGAATTGAAAATGGGATCAGATTTCTATGGATTTTGTTGATGGACTACTGAGGACCACGAAACGTAATGAGAGCATCTGGGTTATTATCGATAGATTAACTAAGTCTGCTCACTTTATTCCTGTGAAGACTACTCGAACTGCCATAGTTTAGCTGAGCTTTATATGAAAGAAATTGTTCGCTTTCAAGGTGTTCTGTATAGCATTGTATGTGATCGGGACCCTATCTTCACTAGAAATTTCTAGAAAGCTTTTCAGGAGACTCTTGGTACTCAATTAAATCTAAGCATAGCTTATCATCCTCAAACGGATGGCCAGACCGAAAGGATGAATCAGATTTTGGAAGATCTTCTTCGAGCTTGTGTTTTATATTTTGGAGGTTCGTGGGAAGAAAATCACCATCTCGTTGAATTCACCTATAATAATATCAGGTAAGTATTGAAATGGCACCATTCGAAGCTCTTTATGGATGGCTGTGTAAATCCCCATCTTGTTGGGTAGAATCAGGAAATCGACTTGTTCTTAGTTTCGAAATGATTTGGAAGCTTCTGCGAAAGTCAAAGAAATCGAAAGGAAAATGAGAACTGCCCAGGATCAGCAGAAGAAATATGCAGACAAAGGGAGAAGATATTTGGAACTTGCTGTTGGAGATCAAGTATTTCAAAATTTGGCCTTTGAAGAACGTAATTCAAATTGGAAGGAAAGGGAAGCTTGCTCCTAGAATTGTTGGTCTTTCCGCATCTTAGAAAGAATTGGTACTTTGGCATACGATTTGACTTGCCAGAGAAGTTATCGGGGGTACATAATGTGTTTCGTGTTTCACACCTCCGCAGATATGTGCACGATCCATCCGTTATTTTCCAAACTGCTTTGTTCAAGAAATGGATGCTGAGCCAAATCTAACTATTCAGAGGAAGCCGCTTCAAATAGTAGGCAGAAGCACGAAGCAGCTAAGGAGAAAGGTAATAAATCTCATCAAGGTTCAGTGGAGCCAAGATCATCGAGATTGTATTTGGAAAACGGAAGAGAGTATCCATGCTTCAAATCCTGAACTGCTAATACCAGGTATGCTTGAATCTATTTCTATCCTTTTGTTTATCTTTCTATTCTCTTATTCTGCTTATTTCGACGATGAAAAGTTTTGAACGGGAGAGATTGTAATGACCTAAATTTTTTGACAATTTAAATAAGAATTTAAAGAAGATTTTGAAATAAAATTTATTTTAGACAATAAAATTTGGCAATGAAAACTAGATATTTGAAATGCGTCCATTTAAATGAGGCCAACGAAATTTATTTTACGTCGAAATTTATTTGAAACTCGGTCAGCATATTTTTCAGTAGAATTATCAAATTTTGAACTACAAATATTTTTACATAGAAATGATCTAGAAAATTTTCTAATTAAAATTTCAAAGTTCATTCCGTCCAATTCCGACCTTTGTAGCTCCGGTTATCATAAATTGTCATTCTCATTCAAATTCGAAGAGGTATAAGCAGCGCCAGACCAAATTTTGTTACGAATGTCATAACATAGATTTTAGTATATTGTTGTATTCATCTTCCAGCGCTGATTTCCACGGCATTTTTTTCGCATTTGGCTTCCGTTGTAAAATGCTAAATGGTCAAGATAGTGGTCCATGACCGTGCCCTAGAAAGTATTTTGCATCATAATTGCTTACATTCTTTTCGCGGCCAACTTTCTTTTCTTTGCCGACATGTTGCATGCGCAGCCTAAATGAATTAATTACTACATTTATTAATTCCTCTGTGCATTCTCTTCCTCCTATATATACATACCCTTCCTTCTCTCTGCTCCTCCTCATTTTCTTTCTCTGTGAACATTGCTTTTGAAGGAAATATGAAACAAAGTGTGTGTGTGTGTATTTAGCCAAGCACATAACTTTTTCCCCTTCTTTCCTTTGTATCTCCTCTGCTTCACCACCACCCGCTCCCCAGCCACCCGATTCACCAACCCACCTGCTCTGCCCCTCGACTCCACCCGGTCCCACGACCCACCAGCCTCCTCCACCCCCTCGGCCGACCCAGCCACTATAACCCACAACCAAACCCCCTGCCGAACCCGCAACCACCAGCCACCCTGAACCCGCCACACATGTCCTCACCGAAGCCTCCCCTACCACTAGCCGAACCCGACCAGCCATTCACCAACCCAGCCTCTGCACCCCGCATCCCCGCTTGCCAATCCAGCTCCGCCCCTACTCAGAACCCACCTCCTCTACAGCACCATTCCCACAACCCAAACAACCTCCACCCAACCCTGCTCCGCCCTCTCTGCTCTAGCTTCACCCTGACTTGCTCGCTAGCTACCTGCATCCTGCACCGAACCCGCGACCAACCCAGCTCGGCCAAACCACCCGAGTAACCCACTTGCTCCGCACCACCAAGTCAACCGTTGCCCAGCCATCCTCCACCTGCATTTCGAGCTCGAACCGTCCACCCAGCACCACTTCGTCGAACCCGTACGCGGCAGCATTCCGATAAGGCAGCAGCTACATTCTCGCTCTAGTGCATGTAATGACCCGCCTTTCGGAGCATACATACATACATACATACATATATATATATATATATATATATATATATATATATATATATTCAGACAATACATAGGCATATCATACTTATATATATACATTCACATCCAAGCATTCCTGTAAACATTATATATTATATTTCATCACATACATCAAGTTTAATCACTGATTTTTTTTAAAAGAAAAGTTTACTCACCAATTTTAAGAATAGAGAACAACCACGGGCTTTGTTCCTTGATCAGGAATATGAAATGATCTAAAGCTTCTTGATGTTAGAGTTGAATTGAGATTTGAAACTGAAGCTTGAAAACTGATGTTTCTATTGAATTTGAACCTGGTCTAGCTTAGTTGAAGTTGAAACAGTTTGAGTTATTATTTGAGATTGAAAATTTACAGTTTGATTGATTTTAACTGTAAATCCTATTTTTGAAATAATTTCTTAATATAAATTCTTGAATTCATTTTTAAAAATGATGTTATAGTCTTATGATCAAATTAATTATCCTTTAATTAACCGTATCCATATTGCCATGTCCATGTTTGTTTTTTTAATCCGCGAAGGCGAGCGATTATAAACTCATGACTGAAAATTCTCATTGCAAGTACCCGATGATTTAATAAATAATTGATTTGTAAATATGGTTGATATTGAAATTGGAAACCACGGATAGTCGATGCTGCGATATCATTTGAAACCCATTAACTGTGGAGAATTATGAATGTTAGTAAGTTGATTTATTTAAATATACCTTGTCACCTTTATGTTATCGCTGTATGGATTGAATTGGACACTAAAATTTGAACTTGGATATGGGTTGAAATGATATACACCCAAAAATTAAATCACTTGGCCTAGGATAGAAAATTTAAATAATTAACACCGATTGGTTGAATGAATTTGTTTTGGGTATTTAATAATTAAATTTGAGGTAAAGGAAAGTTTTGAAAATGTGACTTGAATGTATAAATTAGGAATTTATGTTGAAAGTAAATGTGAAATCTATTAGTTTAAATTAGATTTTAAAATGAATCATCAGTTGAACTATTTTAAATTTTGAAATTGAATTAAAATGGTGATGATAAATATAAATGATATTTAAACTTGTTAAGGTGATTAGTTGAATTTAGTGGAATTTGTTAGTATTGTATATAATTAAATTCTTAAATAAATGTTTGATTTAATTAAAAAGGAAATTTTAATTGATTTTATCGAATTAGTATATAAAGATTAAACTGAATTGTTTTAAAGTAAGGTTTAATTAAAAGTGTTAAATTAAGTAGTTAAGTAAATTAATTCAGAAGTTTAATTATATTGAATATTTAATACTAAAACTTTTATATTTAAGGTTTAATTAACATTGTTTATTTGAAAAGTTATTCAATTTAGCTAAATTTGTAAAGGTGAAATACTTATTTAAAATTGGATCTTTAGATTTTAAAAATCCAAATTTATTTAAGTCAAATGAGGATATGTTATTTGAAAATAAGAGATACTTTGATTTAATAAAATAACCATCGTTGTGAAAAATGACGTTGATTATTAAAGAGGTCGGGACCAGATATGGACATACTCTCTATCGATACTGGAACCACTTTAATAACTGTGTACGTGGAGTTATGATCATGAATGTAGTGGTTGGATTTGGTGTACGTTAACTGGATTTGAAAAAAGAGAACGATGATGGATTAGCCTAGCACTCGTGTTAATTTGAAATGATTAAAACAAGAGCAGTACCGGCCACTGAGGCTAGCTACCTCTAGTAGATACACTTCGTCGTATTTTCCTTTTTGTTACTAATTAGTGATCACCCTTGATTTTGAGAGTGTTGTGTTACGGTGGGACAATAGGGGTTACCACCAGCCGAGAAGGGTAAACTGGTAGTATTCTACCTTAGAAATTACTCCCTGTGGCTTATCATACTTTTAACCCTATACGAGACCACTATGATTTGATTTAGTGTGGTCGTATAACAATGCATCCCTATCCACCGATGGTTTACTGGTGTTTTATATGCGAACTGTACGACAATGCTTAAAACGCGTTAAGGGGGATCAATGTAAAGCCTTAACGCTATTTTGATATTTTATATTACCGGTAGACATTACATATATAGCGTACTCTACTACATATATATATATATACATAATTTGATGGATCCTTAATAAATGAAAATACCCGTAACATCATTTAAGTTGCTTTGTACATTTCACTTGAGCTGGACTACTTGCATGAGAAGTTCTACTACTGACTCAAGTATATTGTTTTACTTTATCCTCGGGTCAGCCTAAGTATTTTAGCGTGTGAGCAGTGCTTATTTTGGAAGGCAAAGACTTAGTCAAAGACTCCACTCTATCCAGTATTAGTTATTAATTTTCATTTTGGCTTGTATCAGTAGGCTCTTATGTATCTATAGTATTGTATAACTAAAATTTGAACTCTGATGTATTTTGTTTAGCTTCATGAACTACTATGTATTTTATTTATTTCTGCTCCGAGATTTATATTATTCTGCGTTTAATTCTATTTTAAAACCTTAAATTGATAGTCTGTCAAATTTAAACAATTTAAATTGAACATATGCGGTTTATTGTCAGCTTAGGTTGTTCGTAAAAGGTGGGTTGTCATTGCAAACAAATAATTTCAGTCGCTATAAAAGTATAAAAAAATCCTCATGTACAAATGATACAAATAACATGCAAAAAATGTTACCATAGTTGTTTATACCTGAAATAGATTAAAAAAACACAAAACCCAATATTTTAATTTGTAATATCTAAAACTGATACTAATACCATACAACAACTAATACCACATATTTCATATACCTGAAAATGAAACTAACAAAACCAAAAACTAATATCGAACATTCAATAAAAATAAAAATAAAACTGAACAACATGTAAATATTATAACCCATTACTTCCATACAACATATATATTCCAAAGCACACAATAGTAAACTAGAATGATACCGTAAAAAAAATTAACTACAAAAATCAAAAAATCAAGTCAATAATATATGATAAACCAATGCACTTATATAACAATGTTCAATTACATAAAATGCCAAAAAAGACATAAAATCAACAATATCTTCTTAGAAACTTGACAATTATGCTTGTTATGACCATATTGCTTACATATACCACTTTTTTTATTTTGAGAATATGCAAATCCTCCTTTCCGTCTTATAAAAGGTCTTCGGGCACCTCGTTTCTCCTTTGGTGGCTTAATAACATTTTCAACACTTGCATCAACAATTGGCTTATCAAAATTAGGAATATGATTAATAAAATTAGCATAAGAAGAACGATAAGCATAAACGATGAAATAGTACTTAGAAAAATCATAAACGGACAACTTTGACTTGTTCGCGCACTTAATAGTGTGAGCACAAGGAAATCTTATAACTCTCCATTGATTGCAACTACAACTCCACTCTTTAAGATCAACACGATGAGAATTTGGCGATTTCAATTCAAAAACAAACTCTAAAGACATATAAACATCCCATCCAAATTCTTCTTCAATCAATTCACTTAAATGAGATTCAATAGAAGGCCAAAGAGTAGTATTCCATGATCGAGACTCCTCTCTCCTATTAGCCATTTGTTCCATAACTTTAATTCGAATTCCATCTAAGCATACCGAAATAGGAAAGGCTCATTCATCCAAAATCCAACTACTAAAACTTTCGGTAACATTTGAACTGTATTCACCATAACGTTTACCCGGAAACAACAAATCAGCCCACTTATCAAAAGACTTATCCTTTAAGAAATTCATAGCAGCAACAACACCAAGTTCACAAAATTCAGAATGTGCTTCTTCTAATTCATACAAATTAGAAGCTCTAGAACACATCTTAGACAAATCAATGATAGACATATTTGAATTCTTTGCCTTAACTGCTGAAAATAGATTTTGCTCTATATGAAGATAGCAATAACTATGAAAGGCTGAATGAAAAACTTCATGAACGCCTAAAATTAAACCTTGATGGTGATCCGACATAAAAAACAAATCACAATCTTCTTAAAGCATTTTTTTTAAATGACTCAAAAACCATTTCCAATTGTCCATATTTCTTAAAGAAACTATACACATAGCTAAAGAGAAAAAACCTACATATAACAATTTTAAACAAATATTAAAATAAAATTCAATCAGCTCTTAACTTAAAAACTAATACCTAAAAATTGATACTGATAACTAAAAACTGATAACTAAATTTTGATACTACATATTACAGCATATTAAAATGAAAACATAACCTAATTGTCATTGTTTGCAGTAGCACTTATCAAAACGTCTGGCAGTCCCCTTAAATGAGTAGCATCTAAAAATATCATGGGTCGACAGTGCTTGAAACCAAGTAAACAAGCACTAAAACTAGTAAATCCTCTCTCAAATTGATTAATACATGAATTAACTTCCATATCAACACAACTACCTGCATTATACTTCTTCAATGGTCCTAAATACCAACTCAAATTATTGTACGACATAGCATCATTACCATGCAATTCCATCAAAGCAAGTTGTTTTCCACAAAAAGAAAAATAGTAAGACAGCTCAAGATTGTATTCTCTTCTAAAATCATATATTATATCTTTAGGCTTTTTGCTAGGACAATCATGAATCTCATCAATAATCAACGACTTAACAAATGCACTAGAGAGATGCGAATTATTTAAATTTCTAAGACCAGCCCCACAAGAATGATCACTAATCAAACTTCTAATGAAAAACCTTTTAAGATGCCCGGAATCACAAGAAGCATGAACTTTAGATAGACACACATTCATAGACAAATAGCAAATAATAGTAATTCTTCTAGAATGGTTCTTCAAAAATACTAATTCATATCCCTTTTGAATGTGGAATGCCATCAAAACTTCTCTAAATCATTGGCTCCTCCAACACAAAAACCAACAAAATCAGAAATGGATAATTTTGAATCCCTCTTCCACATATCCTTCATATAAATTTTACTATGAACAACAACATTTGAACATAAAGATCCACTAGAAGATGAATAACTAAGAAGATTAGAAGAAATTGAACTAGAACCACCACCAACATTTTCCAATTGAGAATCCTTGATCTTGACGGTAAGAGGAAAGAATGCACTCTTCTTATACAATTGAAAACAAAGTATACTTTAAAGATCAAAATTGATATCAACCACTATAACTTTATTCTCAAGCACATAAGAAATTTCAATGATGAAGGAGCTAACTAAGACCAATACCGACAAATATCATTCTTCGAATCATAAAAACAACAATCAATGGAAAATCGAGTGCTGAAAGTATTATCATCGAATACAAACAAACAAAGAAGACTATTATCACTATCGCAAAACAAAAGTAAAAAATTATAAACAAAATAAAACAGTTTTACAAAATTGATACCTACTGACAATAAAACTGATACCTAAAATATTTTAACCTCAAATTTATAGTAAAACTGATACAAAAAATTCTTCAAGAAATATTTGATACTAACAAAACGGTTATTTAACCCATCTAATATTTGCTATACATCATCATCTATACACATAAAACATTAAAAGGTTTCAAAACTTCATTATTGTGAAAAATGATACTAACAAAAACTAAAAACAATACCCAAACTTTGATCCATAATGAACTAAATACAGTAATACATTTTCATCTAAATCAATACGAATCCAACATAAACATCAGTGAACAAAAATAAAATAACATTTGATTTAATGCAAATTAAAAAACGATGCTGCATTTAAAAAAAAAGAAAAGAGAACGAACCTGCTACTACTACCTAAATTTTCCATAAATATGAAAGAAGAAAACACAACAACAAAAATAATTTCACTTATTAAAAAGAAAAAAGAAAATGATGTTAGAAATGACCAAATTAAAACTGCGATAAAGAAAAGGCGGAAGAAAAATATAGAATCATACCTAAATCTGAGAATTTACAGTATCGAATTGAAAGAAAAAAGAATCAAAATTGTGATAACATGAGTGAATGTCCGAGGCCTTGGTGCAGTGGTAAAACGCCAGGCTGTTGACGACAAGGTCGGTAGTTCGATCCCTGCCTCTGGCATATTAAACTGTGCGCCATGATGATTCTTGCAGACTTGTGTGCTGCCTACTTTGTAAATATAAGTACCCAGTTTCAAAAAAAAAAACATGAGTGAATCGCACATCGCAATATAGAAGAATGAAGAAGAAAATTCGAAATCGAATACAATAAAACGAAGAAGAAATAAAGTGGAAAAATAAAAGAGATCAAAAAAGAGAAAGTGTATGCGACAATTAGGGTTGTTTAAAATATTTTAATGCTTTTATCCTAGGCAATAAAATATTAGTGGGCTATTATAGCTTGCAAAAAATCCTTTAAGTTTGTCCTTTACAATATTTTCCTATTATTGAAAAAAAAGGCGATCAAAATATTCAACAATTGTAGAATTATCATATGAATTTTTAGTAACAGAAAAAAAACTAGTGCATCATGCAGCCACAGAAAGCAATGAATATGTCCACTTTAGTTATTTTTCCATTCAAAACGATACCAATAGTCCTTAACAGAAAATTCTGGCATCAAAAAATCTTTGATAAAAGGAGTAACCCTTGCTTGGAAAAACCATGCAGCAAAAAGTGGATTTTCATTTAGTAACCATGCCTTTCTATTTTTGCATTCATTGGGATTCAATTTTGCAATTCATTCATCTGATCGAGAAGATTATAAAGTTTTGGTCATTGCAAATCTACTGAACTTACTATAAAAAATATAGTTAGAGCACCTAATTGTTTAACCATAGTTGTAAGCTCTTTTAATCTAGCAAACTATTAAGAACAGCTTCCATGAATGCCTTTTGCATAGTAAGAAATGCATTGAGCAACTGCTTATCTCCTAATTTTAAAATTACACCGATATCTTTTATAGATAAATTCCCACCATCTGGGTTTTTCTGTACGTAATTGTTACCAATATCTAATGCATACCAGCTACTAATAGAATTATAAGAAAAATATCGAAATCTAGAATCTTTTGCAAACCTTTGATCATGAAATTTCATTAAATATTGAAAATATTCTAGGGGTTTAATTTTTCTTGGTCCTTCTTATCTTAAATCGACATTTCCTTATGGAAATAAAGTTGGAAATTCCATTGAGACATATCTAGGAGCATTGAACTCATCAATAGCAACAGATGAAATATGCATTTAAACAACTGTTTTATTGATTTCTTGGTTTTCCAAAAGGGATAATACATGGGCTTGTCAGGTTTTGTGGTGCTGAAGCCGTGGCTACACCTGATATCTGAAATTGTCGATGTTAGTTATTATGCTTCCGAATTTTGAAAGTTCTAAAAACTCAATATCGTAATTTTGAATTTGCGAATTATTTTTAATTTGAGGAAGATCTAAAGGTACGCCATCCTCTGGTAACTCATGAAGAGATATTTCATTAATGTGCACATCAAAATAAAATATATTATGATGTTTAAGCCAAAGTTGTGCTTGTCTTACATGTTCACGTCTTACTCGAAACTTCTTACTTTCATTTGTCCAACTTCTATTTAACAACTAATATTGCCGGTAAATCGTTTATCCTGAAAGGGAGAGAACGTGCTATTGCATTGATATCCTGAGGGAAATTAATGATATTTCCACTATATGTATATTATTGTCCTATAAAACAATAATTTGACATCATCGGATCAATGCGTGCAATGAGGATTAGCTTTAAGCTTGTTAGGCATGATAATTCAGGTGGAACAAAACCAAGTTCCATTAGATTTCAAGAACTAAACATGTATGGAAGGTCATGTTGTGGTTTATCAGTACAACAATCAAAGCATGAACTTGAGGTAACAATTAAATCTAGAAAAAACCGAAAACAAGTCTGACAACTTATCCAATGAATCTTTCTGTATGAGCTTATAAATTTGCGAGCGTTTGTAATTTTTGGAACTATATATAATAACATTAAAGTAGAAATGGATGAGTTGTTGATTTTGAGCTTTTTGTTCGAGCTTCTTTTTTTAATGTCATATTGCATCAACCACTTTTCTACGTTTTGTTCTTGGTTTGTTTCTCTCGAACATCTAGCTTGATGAGTAGATAAACAACTTTTATTATATTTAGCCATCATTTCATCATACTTATGAAATTTAAGCAAGTCTCTATTATAAAATAAGTATCTTCAATTAACAAATAACTCAAATAAAGTAGTAATAATTGATTATTTTAACATTATAGGTAAACGTATTATATAACTTTGTAAAGTGCATGATAAATCTAATGCAGAAATTGCACCAAATGAATCATTCAAAACATCGCGCATACTTGTACTTGAAAGGGTGAATGAATCAAACTTTTTGGATGCACTAAATGGAATGGAAGCACCATACAAAGCATTAGAGAATGATAATATATCTTCTATGAGCATATGTTCACTTAGTACATCATGTGGCATCTGTGCAAGTATATATTAATTGAAAATTTAAGTAAAAGGATAACATGTGACTTAAAATATCAAAGCATCGTTAAATATTTAGGCTATAATATTTTGTTTGTTTACTTCAAAAATTAAACATTTAGGTGAAAAGACATGTATTTTGGAAAAAATTACCAAAACGAAGTTCACCTGCGATGTTGACAATTCTTGCATATAATCGCATAAAGCATATGACAGTACAATAAATCTGTACATGTGAAGATTCTGTATAAACAAGGTATAACGCACAAATATCACAACTTAGAATACAAGTTATACTATATGTATTATACAAATACGACAGTGGACCTATTTTGTAGTGAATTTGTTAAACTATAACACAGAAGCATATGATAGTATAATAAACGCAAATGCCATAAATATAAACAAGGCACTATAATAGGTTAACTTAAAACCCATCTCAAGACACATACCATATTTCAATCACAAGACACGGAATAAATCACAAATCATCAAAATCCATCTTAAGGCATAGGAAATATTTAAATCCCAAAACATAGAATAAATCAAAAATCCAAAAGTTCCAAAACCAAGAATAATGTTTCAAAATCCAAGACAACCAAATACAGAATGATCTCAATGATCGTACTCACACCAAGGAAAATAGAAGGTGGTATCACTCATACCGATCCTACACCAATGATCGTCCGTATCATGAAAACAAATCTCAAATCTAAGTAAACAAATCTCAACCGATCATAAGGATCGTATAAAAATCCATGAGTTTACTTCTTAAGGACCTCGTAGCTCCATGTCGCACACCAAAAGAGACTAAATTCTAAAGTGAAAAATATGATCACATTTAGTAATCACGAGAACTTAACCAAAACGTCACATGCCGTTTGGTGAAATTCAAGTATTTACTAGAAGCTAGTAAATCTCATTTGCTACACATACTACTAGAAAACTTGAACTATATCCTCTTAATGACCTAGCAGCCCCATGCCGCACATCAAAAGAGAATACAACTCTAAACTATTAAATACAAACATCAAAATCAATCACAAGAATTTAACCAATGCATCCCATACTACCAAGTGAAATTGAAGTATTCGCTAATGGATTGTAAATCTCAGTTAAACATTCTACTCAATGAGTTGTACATTATTCGATGAAGTGTTAATTGAGAGAATTTAAACCAATCGGTAACACTGCTTCGTTATTAATATTCCCCAAATTATAGAATCAAGGTTCTTAAAATATTTTATTTAAAAATCCAAAATTCACATGAAAACGTCCAAAATTGCATAAAATCCAAGATTTAATTGAAAATCTATTAAATAATAGGAAATCACATTTATTAGAGAATTATGAAAATAGTTTTGAAAAAAATAGGGACATATATATGTGTGTGTCTATATGTGTGTGTGTGTGTGTATTTCATACAACTTCATTTGTAACTTCTAAATATTTCAATTTCCTTTACAAACTTTCTCTTTCAAAACATTTTTTGAATAAACTTTTTAGCAATCACTTTGAAATTTGAAGTATATGTATATATATATATATATATATATAATTTCTCAAAACATTCTTTTCCAAATTAAACAATTTTCCATAGATGAATATTTTTGTAATTTGAAAACAGTTTACTCCAAAATGGAATTTCCTTTGTAAATACTTTGCAAATGGATATAAATAGATTGTATACTTAGCACTAAAAATATAGAGCAAGAGTTCAATATAAACAAGATCGTAAAAGTGGCTTAACAACGCGGAAATGTAACCAAAATTATCACAAAATAAAGTTCAAACAAGGCTAGGAAAGAGTAAAAACAATCAAGGCCCATATGATCATAGTTCATAAACACACAAAAGTGGTCAAGAAATCAACAAACAATATCACACAAAGTTAACTCAAAACACATTAGCATATAAACATCTTTTCAGAAAATTACTCATTTCAGGTTTCGATTTTAAAATGCAATTTCGACCAAATAAATCTCAGAATTTTTGAAAACTTACAATATGAAAATTTTTCCTTAAAGTCTTAGCTTTCCACAACCAAAAGTTTGCATAATTTGGATCTTAACTTAAAAAGTTAAGGCGATTTTAATCTCAGTTTTCAACTCATAAAATTACACTGGCCGAGATATACCATCAGTTTCAAACTCAATTCAGACCCCTTAAAAAGTAGTATTTCGAAAAATGATTAAAAGAGAACCTGTAGCTTATTGAAATAACTTTCTACCACAAAAGGATTGCTCCATTTTGAATTATTTTACACCAAGATATAGTTGTTTTACTATGGCGATTTTCATAAATAATTTTAGCAAACAATAAATGAATTCAACTAGCTCAAGCAAACAATTCACAACAACAAAGATTTCTACATTTAATTATCTAGAGATGGTCTTGTGAGTTTAATCACATTGATTCCTTTTTCTTCTTAGCTAACAAACAAAATTACTTTCCTCCTTCCCAAATTAGCAAACCCCACGAATAAAATTTTGAAAACAACATCCAATAAGTTACTAACATTATAAAATATTAAATTAAAAGTTTCTAAAGATAGAATAAGAGATATAGAAGTTACCTTGATTTTATTTCAAAATTTTTAGGATTTCTCTAATTGATCTAAGAGGTTTTTTCTAAGCTTTGAAATGGGAATTAGAGAATCTGCTTACATTTTACCTATTGTGTTTTATAGTATACGTATAAGAAGAAGAAAAGTAATAAGTCTCTTCTTTGCAAATGGGCTTTAGTTTAACAAAATTAATTTCCTTTTCTTATTTCATTAAATCTTCATTTGAATGCTTTCATTATACACTTTTAGAATTTGATACTTATTAACTATATTCTAAGAATAAATTACTACAAATCCAAAATTTCCAAAATGCACACATTTGACCACTTAGTGTAAAATTGTATGAGTTTAATTCTTTATTATCTCTTTTATTTTCTAGTTGGCTATAAAACTAAAAATTCATGTTTTCTTATCACTTTAAAATCTTAAACTAATTCAAATATATTTCATTCATTTGATAATTCAATTAAATTAACTTAAGCCAAACTCGGTTTAACTTTCCAATAATAATTCATTTCCTTCTCAAACTCTTAACAATCAATTCAACACTATCTACTTTTAAATTAAAAAACATCTCAAAAATATAATAGCTCTTTTCTTTTAATTGAATTAATATAATCATTCAAAAACTAAGTTTTATAACATAGTTAAAGTTAAAAAAAAACACAAATTAGAATTTATCAATTCTAGTTAAATTTAATTAATTTGGTCATTAACAACAAGGTTGTTACAGCCCCTTCTTATGAAAATTGCATCCCGGCAATTTCCTTAATGAATAGGATCACTTAAGAAAATCTCTTAATTAACCCTTATATTTTTATTTCCAATAGATACCAAATTTAAATATCATTTACTTATTTTAAATTTCCTAATTACTCTGTTTAATTATGAATTAAATTTTATCTCATTATGTAAAATAATACTAAGTGTAAAAACTCGCATATTTTGCGATTATATATTTAAATGTTTTATTTATATATAGCATCGTTAGTTGAATTTGAAGTCCAATAAAATACCGATATGTCCGATAGTATGACATGCATTTCAGTTCAAGAGGAAATCTGACATATCAAATACAAACTCAAAGCTACTACATAGTGGCTATGTGGCCCTCAAAAATAAATATAAAATAAGCAAAATACAAATTAGTCGTAGATATTCATATCACTAAGGCGAAAATAGATATGAATATAACACATATAAGTGAACATCAAAGTAGTGATCATAAAAGATCCACTGCAATAAGCCACGAAATTATTGTGATCCACTTCATTACTTACAAAGTTGATTGCATGCGCTATCAACATTGTCTTACCAAGTCCTTACTTATGGTGAAAATATTATTTCAATTTATTTTTGAATCAAAATATTTTTTCCAAAACAAATATTTTAGATTCTCATGTCAATATGCCTCGATCGATGTTTAGGAATTCCTATTGATAGCATGGCATCCCACGTATCGATCAGAATTCTTAAACAAATTTCGGACAAGTCAACATAATAATTAATCACAAATTTTCCTTAGTTACACTTGTTTTATTATCACTAACATCCATGCATCCAATTTAAATAAATACAGCCTAAGCAACCAATTCCTAACAACCAATCAACGAAAACAAAATAGTCACTTACAGTGGAACAATTTTATTCTGAAAATTCCGCTGTGCAACTCTGATTAATCTTAGATCGTTTAAATTTTAAACTTATTTACTCAATTTTTCCAAAAGTCAACCTGTCATGTAACCTGTCGGTTGTAACTTTTACATAATTCAATTTCCTTTATAAACTTTCCCTTCCAAAACATTATTTGTACATGTAAAGTCAATTTTTCCAAAAGTTTATAAGTCAACCTGTCATGTAACCTGAAAAGTCTCTGCCTGAGCCGAGTATATAAAATTGTAAGTAACAGCACAATGAGTTTGATAGAAATGGCAATTTCGAAGTTTTCAATTTATTCTATATGTTAGCAAATTTAATACTCTTAACTTAGATCTTTATTATTTTTATTTTTAATGAAACCACTCGCATGAGATCGAATTATCCAAATTGACCCATAGTTTTTGCTTAGATGCTCCATGATAAATAAGTATAGTTTTTTATTTTTTGGAAAAAATAAAAAAAGTATAACAGTTTAGCTTAAATCATTGCAAAATATACAAAAAATAATTGGCATAAAGCGCCACATTATTATTTGAATGCTGACTTTGAGAATAAACTAATACAATAATGTGGAAATTAGATGCTCCAAGTGAAAGAATAATCCACGTTAATATAATAAAGCATTTTAAGAGTTTCATATGCATCAAAAATCCATTTGCAATGATAGTTTTGTTATTGTCCTTATGTAGAATAAAGCATATCAGTAGCATAATGGTGCCTAGTGCATGCTTCCTCGTCCCATTCATCTAGATCGTTTGAGCGGTAAAAGGATTTGTTTATAAAAAATGGACATGGGGTGATAAAGGTGGAGGGGATATAGGAGGTGACATAAAAACGGAGAAGAACGAAAAGGAGCTAGGGAAATAAATAGAGAGACGTCAAGAAAGGTAGCAGCTAGGGTCATGGTCAAAAGAAATAATAGGCACTAGATGTAAGCCACGATATCCACCAAGATCGAGGATATGACATCATCATCCACAACAAAAAGGCCCAAGGGACAGTGTCCAAGCTAGTGTACGTGGGCTTTATAGGTAGTCTTTGCTAACTAGGAGGGGGAAACAAGGGTTGCAGTGGGCAAGAGGTGGGGGAATCATCGAAGAATTAGACATATAGGTTGGATTTTGAAATTATTGCACTAAACGAGAAGAATCGTGAACAATAGAACTATCACCAGACACATGTCACCGGACACATGACCAAAACTCTACATGTGTCGTCAATATCAACTTCGAACCATAAGAGCATTCTCAATAGTTGGGGAAGGTCACCATTGCCACATTCGTAATTTTTAGGTGACTGACCGTTTGTGAGCCAATAGCAAGAAATTGGAAGTTATCCAGCATTTATAATGTCGAATAAACAATAAGAAAATGGTTGGCTCTCATGTGGCAATCCACTAGGTTGTTTTAACGAAATCATAAATGCTAGTTTATCTGGTATTATAAATGCTGAATAAACTAGTATAGAATAGCTGGCCTCTTTCTTCTACTGACTATCCCTCCTCACACCTTCACCCAAAAAAAAACGGCAAACAAAAAAAAATATTTTTCTTACTTCCACTAAAATCAATAGCCTTTCTCATTTGCCACTCCCTGCAAAATACCCATCAAATAAACATGAGTTCAAAGATTGTTTTGTTTCTTTTCTTCCTCTTCGTCAACCTCGGGCGATAGTCATACACAAGAGCTTTCTCAACAACAAGCAATAGCATCCAAAGCATTACTCCTCATTTAATTACAGAAGATGGAGAAATCTTCCAAATAAGGTGGTAGTATTATGGGGCATAAAGATATGAGAAAGAAAAGTGATTATCAATCAGGGCATGATCGAATTATGATAGATTACTTTAATAACGATCCATGTTTTGACACGGGGAAGTTTAAATTAAGACATTGAATGTCCAAAAATATATTTGAGCAAGTCATGACAAGGTTGGGGTGAACGAAGTAATACGTGTGGTCAATTGGGTATTTCGACAAACCAAAAAAATAACAAGTGCCTTACGAATGTCTGTGTATGGGGAAAGCGCTAATAAGAAAGATGAGTATGTCTGAATCGGAGATTCTACTGCCAGTGAATGCTTAAAAGAATTTTGCAAAAATAAGTCATCCTAGCTTTCGATGCGGAGTATTTTAGAGAATCGAATGATAATGACATCAATCGACTATTGGCCATAGGTGAACGATGTGGATTTCCAAGTATGTTGGGTAGCTTAGATTATATGCATTAGCATTGAAAAAATTATTCAGTTGCAATACAAGGCAATAAAATGTACATTATCATAAGGCAACAATGATTTTGGAAGTTGTAGCCTCATTTGATTTATATATATGACGTGATTTTTCTGTTATACCCGGGTCTTTAAACAATATAAATGTTCTACATCGGTCTTACTTCTTTAGCTTCTTATCTAATGATACTGCCTCAGCTTCTCATTATATGATAGGGGATATACAACATAACATAGGACGCTAAAATTTAGCCTTTAGAATTAACAATGCACATTTTATCTCGTTGTGTTATACATTCAAATGGACATCAAACTAAATTTAGCATTTTGAATTAACAACTTTTCCGATTATATTTGAAAATATCAATGAACTTTAATTAAATTAGTTAAGCATGACAATTTTAAAGGGAATTTGGTCATGTGAATTGTGAATGATAAATAATTATGTATAGATAACACATATGTTGTCTAGTTAAATAAAAAATAATGAAAACAAGTCAAGGAGCAAATATGTGTAAGCAGCAGCAAAGGAAGAATGATTTTTGTTTTATTTTGGTAATCGTTGGGCCTTTCATCTCTTTACATTCATAGCTAGCCAAATTAAATACCAATCTCGCTATTGGACCATGTATTTGGGTTTACGCTACGAATGTGAATTTAATTTTTGCAATAATTATTGGTTTTAGGCTGTGAATGGTTTTGACTCTTAAGCCTCTTCGGACCGCGGTGCTAGACGGTCTGTTATTAACCGTGGTTAGGCCAAGCCAGGTCTGTTCATGATAACTATATCTAGTGCTACAACAAATATGTGGTTTTCTATCGTGCTACCACGAATATGACATCGCTAAATTATTTAGCTATACCAGAAGCTTCGATAGAAAAATGGACGTTACTAAATAGTTTAGTATCAAGGTTACAAAATTGGCATCGTTATTGCATCCCTAAAATTTAGTGAGGCCATAGTGACATAATTTTCGTATTAAAACAAGGGCGTCGCAATCGCATCACTAAAATTAGCAATGTAACAGTAACAAAAATTATATATCAGAAAATTTATGTCATAGCGCCACCACTAAAATTTAGTGATCTCATTGCGGCGCCTTTCATTTAAGCACACTCAAACACTAATTTATATTAAATACCTCTATTGTAGATGTAAGAAAAATCACTAAATGGTTGAATCAAACACAAATATAAATACCGTTACTATCAAACTAAAAAATAAGAATTTAGTCCTTTTATAATCAAACTGAAAAAGGAAAAAACAAAATATTTGAATTTAACAACCAGTTGCTCGAGTTATTCAATATAATGGATGAGATAGCGTTTTAAACATCTCCAAGGCACAAACATCACTCAGCCAAATGACATGCCAACATACAAACCAAATCACCCATAAAACATCTAGCTTACCAAATTACATAGCAACTTACAAACATTACAATTAAACTTAAAGCACAATCAGGAAAAGAGTGTTTTCTTACAATAAAAGCCAAGTCTAGGTCATAATACATTTTATCTCTAACTTTACATAATAAGAGCAACTCCAATAGTTCGAAATGTGGATATACGATTTTCCACACTCTGAAATGTTGGAGACGCAATTTCTCCAACAGAGATGAGGACTGTTAATAACAGCTACGTTGAGGCATCTGTTAAACAGATGCCTAAGAACTAGGCGCCTGTCCAACAAGCGCCTTAGTATGAGGTGCTTGTTGAACAGGCATCTAGATCACAGCCGCCTGAACAAATTCGGTATCTTCGCACTTTAACCTTTCCTTTCCACACTATATAAATATCTGGACCCTATTGGAACTGATATCCAATGCACATCTCACATTTTCTGAGATCCAACAGTTTGTTGGAGTTGCTCTTAGAACTTCATCCAGTGTAATGTATCAATAGAAATATGAAGAAAACATAAACATATCATTTAGTTCCAATGCAGAACTTTCCCATCTTTTATCAATCTACCTAAGGATTAGCCTGATGTTTCACCAAACTTTGGGGATTACTAATGGCTGTGCAAATTTAATGAACATAAGAGACATAAACATAAAAGAAGCGTACCACGACTTGCAAATAATTTTGTACTTAATTTATACAGTCCAAGTGGTCCATGGATAAAACTTAAAACAATCGAGTTAAAGATGCATACTGTGACGCCCCACCTCTATGCTCACAATAACAAAGAGTATTAAAAGAAATACTGTCTATTATTATGAAGAATAAGGCTGGATAGGAGCGGCCATCCGTAGTTAGGCCCTACACTAGTATTGATTATCTCGATAGGAGTGGTGTGTGTGTGTGTATATATATATATATATATATTCATCTCTTATTTATTTACTCCCATCGACATACCCAATTCCAGTATAAAACGAACTACGATGGATTATAATAGTTTAGGACAATATATATAATAATAACACAGATATTGTAAATGCGGAACACAGATAAAACAAAAGTCTCATATATATAATAACTGATGTCAGTTACAATACATGTGATACAGTACCTATGATACAACTACAATCGTCAACTCTGGAAGTTACATATACAAGTACATTATCGTATATAATATACATAAATACATATCTTCCTATACAAATAAACCGACTACTATAAATGACAACGACTACTCCAAAAGATATGAAGTGACTTCATAGCTTAAGCAGCAACCCAAAGTAAGATATCAACAACCTGTAAATGCTCGGTCTGACCCGAGTATTACATTAAAAAGAAAATAATACACGGGTCAGTCTAATTCAAACTCAGTTATTAATGCACAGAAGCAATAATAATTAAATAATGAATAGACGATAGCCACAATAAATTTCGTCTATCCGATCCTTAAATAAAGAAATCGGATAACGATAAATATAACACGTAGCAATGTTAAACAACAAATCAGCAAATTCAATCAAATCAGAATGAAATTCAGAATATTGAATTGAATAAACGAAATAGTTCAAACCATTGAAATATCAATTAAAATTTTAAGTCGAGTAGGGCTGCAGTACACGCACGCGTGCCCTGCCTCGCCACTACAGCTTATGGAAATACGCAAAAGATCCATAAATCAAAAGTAAAAGAAATATCAATAAAGCAATACCGTGTGGCTGCAGTTCACGCTTGCGTGCACTGCCTTACCACTACAGTGATGATGTACCCAATTTTTCAGCACAAGGTCAAATCCAAGCTACAAGCTGGATTCAACTCAAGTGAATTCGAAATATGCACACAATTGAAAGTACATAACGAACTGCATATGAACAAAATGAAACAGAGGCGCAACATGGAACCGCAGACATATAGGCCAAACTTATATGAGCACACATATAGGCAGTGAACATGTGAAACTCAAGCTACAGGTATAAACCAGCTCAGAATATAAAGGGATAGCGACGAGGCACACAGGCAAGGCATCCGTACCCTACATAAAACTGTATAACATGAAGCGGAAACTATTGTATGTGAACATAAAGGCAACAGTACAACAGTGAGATGAAGTGGATGGCTGTCTCAAGCAACAGCGACCCTACATGTTCGAACAGAGCAAATGTTCGAATAGAGCAAAGAAATGCCAAAGTGACAGTGGATCAATGAGTAAGGCTGCACAGTGAAACGATATGCAAATTGAAACAGGCAGTGGCAATAACCACTATTAAATTTATAAGTGCAGACATACTACATGAGGATCAACTCGATGAAACCAACCGTGCAGTGCACCAGTAATATACTAGCATCCCTAAAACACAGCGAATCAAGATCACAATTAATATACAGGTAATCAAGATGAACAAGGGCAAAAATGAAACAGAGGTGATATACTATACATGTAGTACAAATGCACGTATTTACAGCCTGTACCAAAAAGAAAAGTGAACAGCAAGTGGTACGAGATTGAACTAGACAAATACACCGAATTCAAGCAAATGGCAACAGCAGGTGATGCATTAGTGAATTAACTCAATATATAAACTCCATATGCAGCTCAAAGACAGATTCAAAAAGAACCAACAACAAATGGAATGCATCACTAGGACACAATTACATAACCAATAACGCAACTGTATGCAAATTACCCCGAAGGAAGTAGCATGATCAAGAGTAAACAAATGCAGACTACATAAGAATCAATATACAGTGACCATATGGTGCAGTGATGAGCTACAGCTAGTGTTGACCAAACAACAACAGGATGAAACGCAACACACTATATTGACTACAACATATCTAGCATACAAGACCGATGTAGACAATGACAACAAGACTTAGTTACAAGATGCAACCCAGAAACTACAGAACTCCAACTTATCAAGGCTACATGAATCAAATGCCATCAGATAGACAAAGCGAACAGAGGTGACAACATGAAATCGGCAAGTCAGTAAAGATTCATGAAGCCATCAACAACTGAATTACCTACTCGAAGTTAGTGATACAGATTAAGTTAAAATCCGGTGATATCAAAATAAGTTGAAGATTATCATTATCAAGAAGCACCAAGAGAAATTCACGAAACAAAATCAAGTCGCAAGTCAATAACTAGGGAAAACGCAAGTTCGAAATCAATGCAGTGTTTTACCAAAAAATTGAACAAGTCCAAAAGTCAAAGCCGTGGCCAGCTAATGACCAAAGTCCACAGTGTACAGTTCACTATCAAAACAATGATGATGGCCGAAGCCAACAAGAATTCATAACCACCAAACAAAATCAAACGCGGGGCATAGAATTAAATTAGATGTGAGTGAAAAAGAAAATCACTCACTTTTGCTAATTGAAGCAGTCGAAGTCAACGTCGAATTCGACCAAAAAGGAGAAGCCGTGAATGACTCAACCGAAATAAGCGATCGAATCCCCAACCCTCGATTCAAGCGGCGATTTCTCGAAGCCCTAATTTTTTTTTTTTTTTGTCGAAGTGGGACGAACGATTCAAAAGTCACGAGGCCGCCATTTTCGATTATTTTGGTGTAAGGTTTCGAATGATCGATAATGAGGGGGGAAACCGGGTGGAATCGATTAAAAAAGGGAACGGCCCGATGTAATAAGGATATAGGAAAGAGGGTTATTGGGCCAAGGTTCGATTGAAAGCCCGAATCAATCTCTAGCATCCAAGCAACATCGACTGACGGAGCAAGATAAATTGACAAAACCAAACGATTATTTTGAAGCCCACAAATCTTTTAAAAATATTTAAAAGAATTTCATCTCGATTAGAAACGTCCAATAGTAATTAGCCATTTGCTATCAACATTAATCGTTCAGTGACGAAAATTAATTAATGCGAAATCCCCGGTTGTTACAGACTCCCCTCCTTATAAAAATTGCGTCCCTGCAATTTTCACAATTTAGATCGTCAATATCAATTATTTTTCTAGCATAAACTGGTTAAGCTAGAAAAATAAAAGTCGAGAATATAAACACCAAAGAAATCTTTTAACTTCATAAAAGAAATTTACAAATTCTTAACAAAAATCTAATTATCAAGTAGACAATCAGAAAACAAAACTGTATAAATGCAATCATCAGCAATATTCAATTATCAATAACGATAATCAAATCTCAAATCAACAAATATTCGATTATCAAAAATGATAATCAAATCTCAAATCAACAAATATTCGATTATCAAAAACGATAATCTCAAATCAACAATTATTCGATTATCAAAAACGATAATCAAATCTCAAATCAACAAATATTCGATTATCAAAAACGATAATCAAAAATCAACAAATATTCGATTATCAAAAACGATAATCTCAAATCAACAAATATTCGATTATCAAAAATGATAATCAAATCTCAAATCAACAAATATTCGATTATCAAAAACGATAATCTCAAATCAACAAATATTCGATTATCAAAAACGATAATCAAATCTCAAATCAACAAATATTCGATTATCAAAAACGATAATCAAAAATCAACAAATATTCGATTATCAAAAACGATAATCAAATCTCAAATCAACAAATATTCGATTATCAAAAAAGATAATCAAAAATCAACAAATATTCGATTATCAAAAACGATAATCTCAAATCAACAAATATTCGATTATCAAAAACGATAATCAAATCTCAAATCAACAAATATTCGATTAACAAAAACGATAATCAAATCTCAAATCAACAAATATCTAATTATCACAAACGATAATTAGAACTCATATCAACAAATATCCAATTACCTGCACATAATTGGAACAACAAATATCTAGAATCAATTAAGATAATCTAGAAAATCAACATAAAAGGTTGGATCGATCCCATCAGATGGCGAGTTTTAGCTACGCCTCACGTGCATCAACATATGGCCGAAGCCTACCAAGTACCCAACATAATTTTGGCGCCCAACATATGACCCGAAGGTCCGGTACTGGTATTGACCCGAAGGTCCAACATATGACCCGAAGGTCCAACATAGTGGCTCGAAAGCACACGAAAATCATCATATTTTCAATTAACGAGTCCGGAATTAACCAAAATAGCAAACACACATGTCCCATACCACGTGTTCTACTAAATCGTTTAATTATCTTCATCGTTTCCTTGAAAGTGCAAAATTGTGTATTTCAAAAATAACATTTCACATTCTCAAACGGACAAGTCTAGAGTTAAGCGAATTAGTAAAAGAAAGGGTTCATAGTCCTCGATTTTGCTGAAACGTTTAAATCACTTTCTCATTCTTCTGAAAACGCAAACTGTAAAAATTCTGAAAACAATTTTATTTATTTTATAAAAGTAATAATTTACATTCTTAAACGAACAAATCTGGAATTAAGAGAATCAGTAAAAGAAAGGGGTCATGGTCCTCGATTTTTCTGAGTCGTTTAAATCTCTTTCTCATTCTTTTGAAAACGTAAACTGAAAAAATTTTGAAAACAATTTTTATTTTAAAACACTTTTTATAATCACGTGATTAAATCAGCAACATAAGTAGCAACTTCAACAAAGAAATGGTACTTCTCAAAACAACATAAAACTAATCTCAAAATCAGCATTGCGGGATAACCGCTTGAAAATCCACTTTTAAAATTTGACGGTTACTGAAGTCAAAGCGACGGTAAATTTTAAACGTCAAAATCTCATCAAAATAATTCGCATCAAAATAAAATACCAGTGAATTTTCATTCATTTAAAAATGTCAACAAAACACTGCGCTTCAAAAATATAGCATTGGTGTAAAACTCCCGTTATAATAATAACGGCAACAAAATACGTTTCATAACCAAGCATCGGTTCAACGTAAAATTAATGCAGTAACGTGCAACTCAAATTTGCACATACACTACAAATGAACAAAAAAAATCATTCTATTATATCTTCAATAAAGATATTTTAAAACAGCAGAAATCTAATCAGATATGATTAGCATCAAAGAAAACCAGTAAGAAATTTCAACAAATCAAATCCACTGGTTAAACAACATAATGAAATTAATTTCATTTTCATATTTTGATTTTTAAATCAAAATAATTATCAGTTGTACTCAGCGAAGCAGTCACACTGTTTTCGCTGCGCACTCTGATAAACAAAGCACAACCCAATCAATCATTAAAACACAAATTCACTTTTTATATTTTAAATAAGGATATTTAAAATTTTCCATCGTATTTTCAAAACTTTAGTTTTGACTCAAAGCACATATAAAACATCGACACATAGTTGTAACACATGTTCCATCTAAGTTATGTTTTATATTATGTCCATAAACCCCAAACTCTGATACCAACTGTGACGCCCCACCTCTATGCTCACAATAACAAAGAGTATTAAAAGAAATACTGTCTATTATTATAAAGAATAAGGCTGGATAGGAGCGTCCATCCGTAGTTAGGCCCTACACTAGTATTGGTTATCACGATAGGAGTGGTGCATATATATATATATATATATATATATATATATATATATATATATATATTTCATCTCTTATTTATTTACTCCCATCGACATACCCAATTCCAGTATAAAACGAACTACGATGGATTATAATAGTTTAGGACAATATATATAATAATAACACAGATATTGTAAATGCGGAACACAGATAAAACAAAAGTCTCATATATATAATAACTGATGTCAGTTACAATACATGTGATACAGTACCTATGATACAACTACAACCGTCAACTCTGGAAGTTACATATACAAGTACATTATCGTATATAATATACATGAATACATATCTTCCTATACAAATAAACCGACTACTATAAATGACAACGACTACTCCAAAAGATATGAAGTGACTTCATAGCTTAAGCAGCAACCCAAAGTAAGATATCAACAACCTGTAAATGCTCGGTCTGACCCGAGTATTACATTAAAAAGAAAATAATACACGGGTCAGTCTAATTCAAACTCAGTTATTAATGCACAGAAGCAATAATAATTAAATAATGAATAGACGATAGCCACAATAAATTTCGTCCATCCGATCCTTAAATAAAGAAATCTGATAATGATAAATATAACACGTAGCAGTGTTAAACAACAAATAAGCAAATTCAATCAAATCAGAATGAAATTCAGAATATTGAATTGAATAAACGAAATAGTTCAAACCATTGAAATATCAATTAAAATTTTAAGTCGAGTAGGGCTGCAGTACACGCACGCATGCACTGCCTCGCCACTACAGCTTATGGAAATATGCAAAAGATCCATAAATCAAAAGTAAAAGAAATATCAATAAAGCAATACCGTGTGGCTGCAGTTCACGCTTGCGTGTACTGCCTTACCACTACAGTGATGATGTACCCAATTTTTCAGCACAAGGTCAAATCCAAGCTACAAGCTGGATTCAACTCAAGTGAATTTGAAATATGCACACAATTGAAAGTACATAACGAACTGCACATGAACAAAATGAAACAGAGGCGCAACATGGAACTGCAGACATATAGGCCAAACTTATATGAGCACACATATAGGCAGTGAACATGTGAAACTCAAGCTACAGGTATAAACCAGCTCAGAATATAAAGGGATAGCGACGAGGCACACAGGCAAGGCATCCGTACCCTACATAAAACTGTATAACATGAAGCAGAAACTATTGTATGTGAACATAAAGGCAACAGTACAACAGTGAGATGAAGTGGATGGCTGTCTCAAGCAACAGCGACCCTACATGTTCGAACAGAGCAAATGTTCGAATAGAGCAAAGAAATGCCAAAGTGACAGTGAATCAATGAGTAAGGCTGCACAGTGAAACGGTATGCAAATTGAAACAGGCAGTGGCAATAATCACTATTAAATTTATAAGTGCAGACATACTACATGAGGATCAACTCGATGAAACCAACCGTGCAATGCACCAGTAATATACTAGCATCCCAAAAACACAGCGAATCAAGATCACAATTAATATACAGGTAATCAAGATGAACAAGGGCAAAAATGAAACAGAGGTGATATACTATACATGTAGTACAAATGCACGTATTTACAGCCTGTACCAAAAAGAAAAGTGAACAGCAAGTGGTACGAGATTGAACTAGACGAATACACTGAATTCAAGCAAATGGCAACAGCAGGTGATGCATTAGTGAATTAACTCAATATATAAACTCCATATGCAGCTCAAAGATAGATTCAAAAAGAACCAACAACAAATGGAATGCATCACTAGGACACAATTACATAACCAATAACGCAACTGTATGCAAATTACCCCGAAGGAAGTAGCATGATCAAGAGTACACAAATGCAGACTACATAAGAATCAATATACAGTGACCATATGGTGCAGTGATGAGCTACAGCTAGTGTTGACCAAACAACAACAGGATGAAATGCAACACACTATATTGACTACAGCATATCTAGCATACAAGACCGATGCAGACAATGACAACAAGACTTAGTTACAAGATGCAACCCAGAAACTACAGAACTCCAACTTATCAAGGCTACATGAATCAAATACCATCAGATAGACAAAGCGAACAGAGGTGACAACATGAAATCGGCAAGTCAGTAAAGATTCATGAAGCCATCAACAACTGAATTACCTACTCGAAGTTAGTGATACAGATTAAGTTAAAATCTGGTGATATCAAAATAAGTTGAAGATTATCATTATCAAGAAGCACCAAGAGAAATTCACGGAACAAAATCAATTCGCAAGTCAATAACTAGGGAAAACGCAAGTTCGAAATCAATGCAGTGTTTTACCGAAAAATTGAACAAGTCCAAAAGTCGAAGCCGTGGCCAGCTAATGACCAAAGTCCACAGTGTACAGTTCACTATCAAAACAATGATGATGGCCGAAGCCAACAAGAATTCATAACCACCAAACAAAATCAAACGCGAGGCATAGAATTAAATTAGATGTGAGTGAAAAAGAAAATCACTCACTTTTGCTAATTGAAGCAGTCGAAGTCAACGTCGAATTCGACCAAAAAGGAGAAGCCGCGAATGAATCAACCGAAGTAAACGATCGAATCCCCACAGCAGCGATTTCTCGAAGCCTTAAATTTTTTTTTTTGCCGAAGTGGGACGAACGATACAAAAGTCACGAGGCCGCCATTTTCGATTATTTTGGTGTAGGGTTTCGAATGATCGATAATGAGGGGGGAAACCGGGTGGAATCGATTGAAAAAGGGAACGGCCCGATGTAATAAGGATATAGGAAAGAGGGTTATTGGGCCAAGGTTCGATTGAAAGCCCGAATCAATCTCTAGCATCCAAGCAACATCGACTGACGGAGCAAGATAAATTGAGAAAACCATAAGATTATTTTAAAGCCCACAAATCTTTTAAAAATATTTAAAATAATTTCGTCTCGATTAGAAACGTTCAACAGTAATTAGCCATTTTCTATCAACATTAATCGTTCAATGACGAAAATTAATTAATGCGAAATCCCCGGTTGTTACACATACTGAATATCTGATACTATTTCTGTATGAAAACAATCGCATATTAACTATTTAAATTATTTAGGCTAAGACAAGTATCGTATACACATTTGTTCCTTCAAAGTTGGATAAATCGGCTAAGGTCTAATTATTTACAATAGCTAAATGCTCAACATTGTTGGAACTTTAAATGAACTAATTAAAAAATAAATAAAAACAGATTAATGATTACATGTTTATGAGCTTTTATTATAATTGAGCCGTTAAAAATATATAACAGTAATATATATTTATGAGCCATTATTATAGTTGAGTCGTTCCAAATGTATAATGGTCATATATTTATAAATCATTATTATCATAATTGAACTGTTGAAAACGTATTACGGATATATATATATATATATATTCATGAGTCGTTGCAAAAGTTAGTGGTATTAGAAATTTGTTTTGACAATAAATTCAAATCCACTACCATTCCCTCACTTCAGTAACGCATACAATTTCCATTTTTCCAATTTAAGCGATAGATGGGCAGAAAAGAAAATGTGAATAACAGACAATTTTTCTTTCTTTCTTTTGTTCTTACTATTTTTCCCTATTTAAGAAACTTTTCAAGCAATTAAATTAAACTACAACAAAAATACTCTATTATAATGCCCCTTCTACAATAGGCATTGGCTGCCCATTGTAATAGTAGGCTATTACAACGCAGGCCCGTTGTAATGGATGCCCTATACAATGCCTTCTTTACAATGGGCAATGACTACCCGTTGTAATAGAATGCTATTGCAACAGTCTTTTTATGCCCGTTGTAATAGATGTCAATTTTACAATGTTCATAAAATGCCCGTTGTAATAGATACCAATTTACAACGGTCATAAAATGCCCGTTGTAAGAGGTGCCAATTTTGCAACAGGCTAAAATTGCCCGTTGTTATAGGTGCCAATTTTACAACGGTCATAAAATGCCCTTTGTAATAAATGTTTGTTGCCAATTTTTACAACCGATAATTAATAATTACAATGCTTTCTTAAAATTATTATTTATTATTTATTAATATTTAATAATTATTCATTTATAATATTATATTAATCATATGTTACTAATTACTAACTATAATATTATATTATTAATTACTAATTACTAACCATTAACAATATTATATTATTTATTAATATTCAATAATTAATCATTAATAATATTATATTAATCATTTATAACTTATAACAATTAATGATTATTATTAAATAATCACTAATTACTAATTGTTATACATAATCAGTATTCCAACATGCTTAATTTTACTTTCCGATTATTAGTAAATAATATCGAGTAATTAATATTAAATATATAATAATTTATAATTAATAATAAATATTAATAATTTATGATTAATAGTTACTATTAAAAATTAATAATATATACATATTAATTTTTAACAGTTATTAATTAACATTAAATTTCAATTAACAAATATGAAGTAACATTTAGTAATTAATTTTTACTAATTAATAATTACGATTAAATAATTAATTTTCTTGATTATTTTCATTACTCATAAATTTTTCAGCTCCGTCTACCATTGTAATAGATATCCATTGCAACTATTTTCTTCTACATGTTGTAGTAGATACCAATTTTCAACAACTCTTAACCGCTGATCATCGTTGCCTTCAATTAACATTTAATGATTATTACTAATGTTTAAATAATAATAATTAATTTGAAACATGAAACAATTACCATTAATAATTAATATTAATAATTACTATTCAATAATCGGTAATTAATAAATAATAAATAATAATGATTATTAAATAATTAATAATCAACAATAAGTATTAATGTTTAACAATTAATAACTAACATTAAAAGTTAATAATTAAGAAGTAGTAATCAATATTAATAATAAGAAGTAATGATAAATGTTAGTAATTAATATTTTATAATTAATAATATGATAACTTATAATTAATAATATTAATATTTAATAATAGTTAAACTTTAACTACATTGAATAATTAATAATATTAATATTTAATTACTAATTATTAATGGTATTAATATTTAATATTAATTAATATTCAATAATTTATAATATTTTTAATTTATAATATTAATAATTTATAATTAGTAATAATCTTATAGCATTACAGAGAGAATGGTTATTCCAACGGCTCCAAGCCATTGGCAGCCATTGGAATAGCGTTCACGCTTTCCAACGGCTTCCAACGGAAGCTACGGGGTATTTCCAACGGCACTTCCAACTGCTACCAACGGCAAATAGCCGATGGAAGCCGTTGCAATAAAATGACCAAATAGCCGTTTGTAGTCGTTGGTAGCCGTTGCTAATCTGGGTGAATTTTTTTTATAACATCAAGCCATTTGCCTTCCAGCCACACATAATCAATATATATCCATTTCCACTCCATTTCCACTACATTTCACACACACACACACACACACACACACATATATATATATCACATATCCAACACATTGTACCACAAACAATATAAAAAACCAAAAATTAATATCAAACATTACATTTTCAAAACAAACTACAAGTCAGTATGTACATAAACAACAAAACCCTCACCAACACCAACTCCAATCCATATTCAAGTCAAAATATACAATGCAAACACTTAAACCTCACCACCTCAAAGTCAATATATACACAATAACCACCAAACACAATCCTCACCACCTCAAAGTCAATATATACAATAACCAAACACAAAGACAATAATCATCATACCTCTCAAGCATCATCCTCACCTCCGGATGCACCAGACGACGAAGGGAAGGAACCAAGCCTATGCGCGTACTCCGCTAAACATTGATTTAGCTGCTCCATTTGTATAGCGCGAAGACGGTCCTGCTCTTGCAGCTGCTCAACCATGGCTCTAAGCTCTTTTATTTCTGCTTTATCACATGCCTTTTGAGCTGCCTGAACCTGCAAATAGAATGTGAGATGTTCACATTTGTATTATAATCATTTTCTTAAGCAATGCATATTTTAAAATATAGAAACCTAACTGACATAATCTTAAGCAATGCATATACCACAAGGAAATGCATATTTTATTAAATGATAATGGTGCAGGATGGTAAATCATGTATATGTTAGATTTAACTCAGGTAGAAATCATCATATGTATAGTGTATCTATAGGTTAATTTATTAAATATAATATTGCAATGTTTATAAGATTACCGCTGGATTTCCATAGCCATAGCACCTATTCCGCTGCGGATCCATGATAACGTCGAAAATATTATCTTGCTCCTCTACTGTCAACTCATCGCGGTCTGATTCTGAAAGCAGCTCTGCCCGTGCCTCCTGAAATTTTGCCCAAAATAAAAAACAATTACAGGTTAAAAGTAGTAGAATAGAATTTAAACTTATCGATATTAATAAAATAAGATTTAAAATATGCATACATATGCAGCCGTCGCCTTATCATTATCATCCCACGAATATGTAATATTGCCAGCATTGTCTGCTTGACTTGATGCATGGGTGCGGGTAAATACCTCCACCATAGATACGGGACGTCCAAGCGATCTTTCCTGCAATAAATAATTTATATATTTTAATTTTTCATAGCTAATTACTGAAGATTAATATACAAAATGTAATAACGGTTTAGATTCGTGATTGATAAATATACCAAGTCCTCACGGTGATGTTGAAAAGACTTGGATCCGCCACGATGCGTCACAGGATTACTACTTCTATTGGCGGAGTTTTTCTCCGACTCTACCTGCAATAAATTGAATATTATATTTACTAATTGCAAAATAATTAACTGTATATTTGGTAGATTTACCTTAAACTCGTCGGTCTTCCACCAACTGATCCAAGAATCCCATACGGAAGCGCCCATCCAGTCCGGTTTCTTCCCCATTTTTTAAGAGCTGACATTACCTCCTTGTAATTTTTGGCGACCTTCGAATTCTAATGGCGTTGAACCTTGGCGACATCGGGCTCCACCAAGTCCACTTGCCCCTGTACAAAGAGAAAATATTACTAATTGTTCATTTATACTTATTCATATAGTAAAGTGGTATAAACTCACCAGAAAATCCTACCAGATGGCCTCCTTAACGTGGTCAGGGATCTTACTCCACTTAGGCTAGCAATCTATCATCCTGCTCATATATGATTGCTTGGAAATGCCAAGCACAACTCGTGAGTGCTCCAAATCAAATCCCCTGTGTTAAATATAAATAAAAGCTTTAGAAAAGTATATATATGTATGAACAAATTTATATTGTTATCATTTTAATTTTGATATTTACGCTCCGTCAGCCTTCGGCTGCAAATATACAAGTGGTCGGGCCGGAGGCACACCACTACTCTCGCCGGCCGAGCAAGAAGAGCTACGACGTCTGGAGCCTGACATAATAACTGTTGAAAATATATATTTTCAATTATAGACATAGATAAAATGATGATGATATTTGGTGCATGTAATAAAGTCATTTTTAATTGGTAGTGCGCATGTAATGATGATGATATGTGATGTGTGTGCGTGAATAATTGTAAAAATTACAGGATATTACTAGGTCCTCGTCATTTTCCGATTCAGACTCGGTCTCGTGTTCTATATCGTTTTCCTCTACACTCTCAAATGCTTCGAATAACACATTTGTCTCATCATTTAATTGTCCAAAATCAGTTTGATCGTCTGTAATTGTGATTTCAACATTTTCCTCGATATCTGCTTGATAGGCTTGTTCTTTTGGAATATTCTTTCCATCGAATGTGAATCTCGCCTTGGTTTTAAAAACCGTAGACTAATCCGCTTTATCTCTTTCTAGAGACGGATAAGGGGCGTAATAAACTTGTAGGTCTTGTTTGGCTAGTACAAAAGGATCGTACTGCTGATAACGGGAGGTATGTTTTATTTCTATAAGGTTATAATTTGGATGCACGTTAATACAAGAACCTAGCACATTGCTGAACCAGTTGCATCTAAACAAAAAAAACTTCCTCTGCGGGTCTTATAAAATTTGTTAATCGCAAAATCTAGGTTAACACGCCATAAAAATCATGTATATGATTATTAGGATCATCACTGCCTTTAACAAATACACCGGTATTGTTTGTTAATTTTTCAGCACCATATTCTT
This sequence comes from Allium cepa, assembly GCA_030765085.1. Lineage (NCBI taxonomy): Eukaryota > Viridiplantae > Streptophyta > Magnoliopsida > Asparagales > Amaryllidaceae > Allium > Allium cepa. The sequence goes on along the minus strand of CM060941.1, from coordinate 948,797,544 downwards.
TGGTGTTGAATTTATATCGATTTTAACGAAAAATATTGGGTACGTTTTAACTTTCCTTTTCGGTCCCAACGCCAAATGTTTCAATCCTTCATCGACCACATTATTTGTAGAATCACAAACGTAGTTCGAAAACCAAGTAGCGAAATTTTTGCTTACATCGCCGTTTGGATTTTGTGATTCATAAACGTTGCAAACAAAAACATAATATATTGCTTTATTGTTAATGCAGTAGTAAATTAAATTTATCAGAACTTGTAATCTGATAATTACCTAATAAATGGTGCAACTTTTGGACAATTAAGAAGAATATATGTGTGTTCTACAGGTAATCTCTATCATCTAACCATACTTCTACACATTTTTCAGCATGTCGACCATGTTGTTTAAAAATAGATAACATTGCTTCAGAAGAAGAATCTTGCTCAACGGCCTCATCATTACGCGCAACACTTTGAAATGATATATTCACATGATCATTGAAGTAATGGGAGAGAAAAAACGATGCTTCTTCATCGATATATGATTTGCAAATCGAACCTTCAACTCGAGTTTTTTGTCTCACTTTTTTCTTTAAATGATTTAAGTGCCTAATAAAAAATATTTGATATCAATATTGATTTTTATTTACAATTAAATTAACATTTACATACTCAGTATTAATAACACACCTCTCGAATGGATACATCCATCCATATTGCACAAGACCTCGAAGACGTGCTTCAAATGGAAGATGAACAGGTAAATGCTCCATTGCATTGAAAAAAGCTGGAGAAATATTTTCTCCAGTTTGCAGAGCAGTATAGGGATTTCTACCTCAAGTTTACGAAGATGGTCAAGTTTTAACGTAGTTGAACAAATCTTCTTATAAAATAAACTAAGTTCTGTTATAACCTTCCAAACTTTTACGGGCAACAATTCTTTGAAAGCGACGGGTAACAAATTTTGTATCATTACATGACAAACATGGCTTTTCATCCCACTCAGTCTTCCGTTCTTATATTCGACGCATCTACAAAGATTAGATGAAATTCCATCAGGAAATCCTAATCCTTCCACCCATTTTAACATTATGTTAACTTGGTTGTTATCTAGTTCATAACGTGCATTGGGATTTTTAGTGTCATTTGGCTTCATATGAAGCCAGGACAATTACATATTTCTTCTATATCACGTCTCGATTTCAGATCGTTCTTAGTCTTGCCCTTAACATTCAAAAGTATGGTTAATATGGAGAAAAGGTCGATGACAATCAAACCATAAAATTTTCTTCCTATGCCGTAAAGAAAATGCTAGTGTTTCTTCCATACAGTAAGGACAAGCAAAACGACCATCCATACTCCAACCCGAAATCATTGCATATGCAGGAAAATTGCTAATAGTCCATAACACAGAAGCGAACATCCGGAAAAAAAAATCTTCGATACGTTGTATGTTTCAACTCGTTCATACCACAATGTTGTCAACTCTTCGATTAGTGTTTGTAAGTAAACATCGATACCCTGTGTCGGATCATTAGGGCCAGGGACGAAAATTGTGAGAAACATATATAGAGTTTTCATACACATCCATGGGGGTAGATTGTAAGATGTAATGATTATAGGCCAAGATGAATATTTAGAACCAAACTGAGAAAACGGTGAAAATCCATCAGTACACAAACCTAGTCTTACGTTACGGCTCTCCGCTACGAAATTGGGATATTTCTTATCAAAATACTTTTATGCTTCTCCATCAGATGGGTGTGTTAACGTACCTTCTTCAGGTGTTCTCACACTGTGCCATCTCATATGATGCGTTGTTACAGATGATGCATATAACCTTCGAAGTCTATGAGTGATTGGTAAATAATGCATACGCTTGTATGGAACTTCTTTTCCCTTTTTTCCCTTGGTTTGTATCTTTCTTGATTATATATTTTACAATTCCAAGGACTAACATCATCTTCCAAAACAACATGCAACCATTTAGACATGTATCAATTTTTTGATACGGCAAACCGAAAGATGAAATAAGTTTTTTCACTTCATAATAATTTTCGCACATTAAATTATCTGATGGCATATGGCGTTTAGCAGCTTGTACAACAGCCGTAAATCTGGCTTCTGTGAGGTTGTACTTTGATTTCATTGCAATGTACTCTACAGTTGCCGATAATTGAGTGCCGCTAGTACATCCATTCCAAAGAGGTTTCTTAGCAGCATCCAATAAATCATATATTTTTTCGCTCCAATATTTGGTTCCTCATCGACGTTAGCATCATCGTTATTAATTTTAATAGTAGGGAACATTGATCGTGCTGCATCTTCAACCATATGTTCTATGAGATTCGTTATACTAACTTCATCACTAATGACCTCTATTGATTGTCTTCGTTACGTGTTATAATTTTTCCATGACGATCCCACACCAAATAATTGGTTACGAAACATATTTGCGCAAATGAATCCTAACCATATTCGATACTAAATGCTTCAACAATTTGCACCTACTACATAGACAACGAATTTCTACGTCGTTTCCAATATTACTTAAAGCAAATTCGAAAAACACATTTACCCCATTAAGAAAATGTTTACTTATTGAGCCTCCCACTTCTCTTCTTTGACACAACCAGCTCCGATCAATAAAATAATTGACCATTTTTCCTACTGTAAAACCTAGGATCGGTAGTAAAAAATTATTAATCAAATTCGATAAAACACATTTAGATTTTTACTGTTTTTTATAATCCATTTACGTTTATATACAAAGTTATATTTCTTGATATTTTTTTCACATTTTTGTACCTTTTGTGATGGTCGGTCATCCTACTTCCCATTACAAACACTATAGTAATTACATTTCTTAAATCATATCATTATAAGCGATTTTTCAAAATTTCGACAGTACTTCCTCTGTGTTCCTTGTATCGTACACATATGCATGTACACAAGGAATGAAAAGGAAATGCCGTCGAAATTTTGTGAACCGTTTATAACGATATGATTTACAAAACGTAATTACTTTATAGTGTTTGTAAGTTGTCCAATACAGGGACAAATCCAACAGATATTGTATCAAATGAATATGAATATCCGTTTTACAATAAAAACGAATATTCATACAACGATCATATATAACACTTGTTAGACGGGGCTAAAAATTCACTAAGGGATTTAAATTTTGTTTATATGTTACCGTTTTATTAAATATATAAAATAAAGCATATTATGCATTATTTTATTTATATTCTACTATTTTACTAAATATATAGTAAATTATATGATTTTTACTATTTCACAAAATATATAATTCATGTGTATATATATACTAAATTATATACTTATTTATCTAATGCTAATATATTTTGTAAAAGATATAATTCATGTTCATAAAATAGTCGACTAATTCATGTTTGTCTAATATTTTACAAAACATACACAAAATAATTTAAATTAATCCTAACTAATCTAATGCTAACTCAAATGCCCATTTACACTAAATTATAAACATATGTATATATGTGCATAATATATGTACACAAATAATTTGGACATTTGGATGGTAATAATTGTAACTAGCACTTAGTTTGGTATAATAAACAATCAATAGGCCATTAGATACAACTATAACAACAAATTAACACAAAATTAGTAAAATTTAAATTTTAGGGTTTTAGGCAAAACCTGATTTTGGAGATGTCTGGAGATGGAGAGAGGCTACTGGCGTTGATTGATGGCGTTGGAGCGGTTGCGTGGGGAAGTTGGGAGCAAGAAAGGAGGAGGAGTGGAGGAGGGTTTTGGTGTATTTGGGGAAGAATAGAATAATGATTCAGTCTCAGCCTCGCTACAGGTTTACGTGAATATTTCCAAAGGCCGCAAACGGCTCTTTTTCCAACGGTTACCAACGGCTACCAATGGCAAGTTAAAAAATAACGAGTCGTTGGTAGCCGTTGGAACTCCCGTTCGCGACCGTTGAAAATCTATCATGGCAATGTACTGTAGTTCTAGTAGTGTAGATTAATCATAATTAATATTATATATTTAATGTTAATTTTAATAATTAATAATAATCCTACAAATTAATATTAATTAATATTTAATAAAAAACCTACAAATTAATAATTATTATTAGTAAGTATTTAGTAATTAATAACTAGTAGTTTATAATTAATAACTAGTGATTTATAATTAATGACAAATAATTAAAACTTAATTATTCACAAATAAATGGTGATTTACAGTTAATAATTATGAATGACATATTATATTTAACATTAAATACTAAATATTAAAATTTAACTATTAATTATTAGTTACTTGATAGTAACTATTTAATATTAATTATTAATTATTAAATGTAAGTAATAAATATTAACTATAATTTACTAAATATCAATAATTTATTAATTATTAATAATTATTTTTTATATTTAATTCAAAAATAGTTAATTATTAATAATTAGTGAATTATAGTTAATAATGTCTAAAAATAATAATAATAATTAAAATAACAAATTACTCCAGACCACTGCTTTTGTTCCCCCAAAATTTTTACAGCCCGCCTTTTGTGCCCAAAAATTACTTCTTCCCACTAAAACGCAATACTCTCTTCCATGAAACCCTTTCCAAAACCTACCTCTCACGCTCCCAAATCCGCCTCCTATGTTCCTAGACCCTCATTCTGAAAAACCATAATTCTTAAATTGACAAAGCCAAGACCGCTTCTGTAAGCTCCACCACTGCAAGCTCCTCCAACTACAAGCTCTGTCGTTGCACGAATAATTATAAATAATAAGACGGTATCGTAATTGAGAGAATACTTCAAAGCAGTTGAGAATTTTTTTGAAGGTATTATTCATTTTCTTTCTTCTTGCAATATTCATTGTATATGTAATGTTCGGTTTGATTGACCATATTATCACTACTTACAGTTAAAAAAGTTGTATACCAAAAGATTGGAATTTTATGCGAGGTGTACTCGAAAATGGTTCATAGATAGTATTCAGATTCTTCGTTTGACTAGTAACAATCACTAACATGTCAATTTTATATAGTGCTATAACTTTCGCTCCCTCAACTGCTATAAAATTTCTATTGTCCGTTACCTTTCAGTGATTGCAGTCGATAGTGGTAAGAAAGCAATGCAAAGTTCTTGGTTTAGAAACTGGAAACACTCAATACTCTGATGCTTATGTAAGAACGTTTGTTATTGGTAAAGCTGCAGCTATCACTCACTTTCAGAATTCAAATGTGATGACAATTCAAACTTGGGCGAAAGTTTTTTAACGTTCCTAAGGTAGTGAAATTCGTTGTCGGGTAAGTTCTGACCTGCACGAAAGGTGTAACGATCTGGGCACTGTCATAGAGAAAGATTCGGTGAAATAGACATGTCTGTGACCCTGAGACTAATAAATAGTAGAGAAAGACAAAAAGCCAATATTATTAATCATATTCATAAATATTAGTATATCGGGATACTATATTTGAAAATATTCCAGCAATTAGTAGTTAATAGCTTACATTCATGATAATGAAGTAAATCCGTAAATAACCAAATTCCAATTGAAATGAAATCTTTAGGAGGAATCAATGAAACGATATCAATTCAAATCCTGGATCTTCGGATTGAGTCTTCCTCCACTAGCAGGGTTTTTCAAAAAATTCTACAAGAGATGTCGCCTTGTTCCTTTCTTTTATAAGGAACGTGGAATTTTTGGTCGAGTAATGTCTCATTTCATTTTTTTGCTTTTTTCGTATATTTTGATTTTAAATTTTATTGTCCCAAATAATTTTTTTCCTTTTGAGTGCTAAAATATGTTAAAATTTATAAAAAGTCTTCATTGTTAATGGTTTGAACTACAATCAACAAGAAATGTATGGAAACCGTGGCCTGGAAATTCAAACAATGAGCAGTCAATATGAAAAGATAGATGATGTCTTCACAAATGGAATTGGCTCAGCAGAGATTACCTTCCATCCTTGATAAATTTGGAAAAAATGGATGTTAATCTGTTTATTAGGTAGTTTAAAAGTATAGAAAAGTAAATTGAGAAACTAGTGCACTTCCTCTTTTGAATGTATGGATGTGCCATTTCAAAGTACCATCTTACGTCCTTTTGGGTGGTAGAGGTGAAAAACTATGGGAGCGAGTATATATATTAATGATAGCGTAGTGATACTGTGCATATGAAAAGCATGCTCTGGCATAGGTATAGGGTATATTGACAGTTTGGCTAGCGACCCTTTCTAGTGTTTTGCTGAATTTTACAATATTGGTTTGTTTTTTTTGACATTTGTTGGATACAACTTTCTAAATTGAGGATTTTCACTTCAAGGGCTTATTTGTGCAGGATAATAAGTTTAAAGGACACTGCTTCTGAAAAATTAGTTTTAAGGGCATTTTATAGGAAAGAGATAAAAGAATTTATCATTTTCAGTTATACAGAAATAATGATAAAACGATTTATCATTTTCATGTATAACTTAAAAAGATAAATGAATTTATCATTATCCTGTAAATTGTCCTTAAAACTAATTATTCAGAAGTGTTGTCCTTAAAACTTATTACCCTATAAATAGAAGCCCTTCAACCTAATTTCCACTTCTAAATTTATGTAGAACAGAGTTGGATTCGAGATATACGATATCTATTATTTGTGTGTGGTGATATTATGATCTTCAAAAAAAAAATTATGTACCATTGTCTATAGTAGTTATCAACCTGCTATATAATTTCGTTTTTGTCATTTTCTTGTTTGATTTGCAGCATATGTAAGATGAGGATGTTGGAAGGCCATATAGAAAGTTCCTGTGAAGATGCATATTAGGTTTTTTCTTATACTTTGCGTGAAATAAAAAATGGTACTGTTCGTGCTAAAAAAAGAACTTTTATTCCAGAATTCATGTTTGAATTTGTGAGCAACCGTAATGTTTGTGGTTTTAAAATGTTTTTTTGTACAGTTTGACATGCACCTACACTTCATTACTATGATTAAAGATATATACAATTCATGGTATCTTACATGCTAGTTTGAGACACAAGTACAATAGAACAATATAGCAGCATGTGAAGATATGAATTATATCACATAAGACAGATTTGTTTGCATGACAATAAAATAGCATGTGACTGTTGCTTTACAACTATTTCTGAATATTTACTTTCACTTCAATGGTCACTACAAATTGTAGTTTGGAGTGTTTGTTTAGTTTCTATCTTCTCACTAAATGCATAAGATGCTATAAAATTATGAATATTATCCGTTTATCACATATTTATGTAACTATTATTCTCTTTTCAAGTATGTCTTTGATGCTGCCGATCATGACAATCTATCCATCTCAAATACCGAACTTCATGATTTAATAAGCAAGCCATCACTTTATGGGATCCCACTGCTTATCCTTGGAAACAAAACCGACAAACCTGAAGCTTTATATAAGAAGGCGTTGGTGGAAGCAATGTAAGTATTAGCTATCATCAGTCTACTGCTTAAATTTTGTTAGGCTCATAGTATGAAGGTCTCGTTGTAAAACATTAAAAGCTCCAGGTGTAGTTACTTTGATTTTCTATGAAGTTTGAACTTCCAAGGCTTTATTTGAGTTGAGATTAATGCAAAGTAATTAGACTCTCTGAGCCGCCTAATCATTTTTAAAATTTAAAGATCCTTGTGGTGAATTAGCAACAAACTTCAGGGTGTTTTGTGAAAGGATCAGCTACTATAATATGAGTAGCAACAACACTTTATAAGTCGACAAAGATGCGTGTTCATAAAAATGCACATAACATTTCCTTAAAATAGATAGGTCTAGTTTGACTTGTATCATTTCAAACATAAACAAACCCCAAAATTATGTTTTTGTCATTATGAACTTCAAATTATTGTTTGTCTTTGAAACCACCAGTTGCGATAATTAGCGATCTCAGTATAATGTCACTTTCCCGTGTCTTTGATAATAAATTATCATTATCATATTCAAAGACAAATAAAATGATAAGGTTTATTTTGCATTTAACAGAGGGTAAAGCGCATAAATGACCGGGAAGTATGTTGCTAAGGACTTGTATAGTTTAAAGTTGAAACCTTACTCTTTTATACAGAAACTATCTGAAGTATCATCACAAAAACATGAGTAGCTAAAAAATATTGAAAAAATAAAATAAAAATCTAGAGAAGCTCAATATATTTTTGTTTTCTTTATCAAATGTTAACTATTTTGAATGTTAAGTAGTGTCACATTTTGCATCTTAACAACTGAACTTTAATGAAAATACTGTCATTACAATTGTCAATTTTGATTGAAGGATCAAGAACACCCTCTCTAAATAAATAGTATGAAATTTGTTTTTAATTAATCCATGTTTTTTTAAAAGGCCATTGGTTTTTCTTTTGGATGGCGATGCACGTGTAAAATTATATTTTACAATATTTATAGCGAGTTGGAAGGTTGGATTATTTAGTTCTATGAACCACGTTAATGTGTAATCATGTTCTAAGGCCGTGCATTTCAATTTCTACCGGCTGCAAAATCTTTCAGTGTTTTTAGTCTTAACATTGATCTGAGGCAGTAGTTAGAATGTAGGTTGAGTTAACTTATGTTGTATTTTTCTCTATACACTTTGGGTTTCTCCTGTTGGCTGCTATTTTTGTTGCCTAGCCATTTCTGTTTATTCAAGGTCGGTGTCTTTTTCCTTTGGTCGCCAGGTTGAATGTACAAATTTATCACAATTTTGTGTATTATGGCCAAATACGTTGCAATGTGTACACAGTTTGGGTTGATACTTGTAAGATACTTCAATTTCAATACTATTACCTTCACAATTGTTTTCATAGGAGAAATCAAATTCTACTTCCACTATAATTCTAGCGAAGTTTAATCAAGTCTCATTAGCTGTATTAGAAATGACATAATAGCATTAACAAATTTTATTATAATTTTATATTGTCCAAGGTTTCAATTTTAATTATTCAGCCAATTGAGATATGAATAACTAATAAATAAATATTTTATTAGGGACGTAAAGGACTTGTCTGAATGGTATTTTTGATTTCTGAAACAAGTAAATTAATTCAATTAGTGAAATTTGAAGCAAGTGCACCGTAGAGGTCATTCTGACCAATATAGTTGAAGTAGGTGTTTCATGAAATTGTGAGTTAGTTTTACTGGATATGAGTTTTTTTTGCATTTTTTCTGGTTTTTATTTGTAGAGCTATCAGTAAGGCTTATTGATGTTATTTAGTTTGTTCAGTTCATATTTATTTACCGTATATTTCAAAACGTTAAAACCACTAGAGTATGTCAAATATGATGAATACTGTAATATAAACCTTGTTCCATACTTACCTTTTGAATCTCAGTATTTTTGTATAACCTTGTTTCATGGTTTTTTGCTTGTTGTCACACCGCGAGAGTAACAATATGCAGGTTCAAGATCAGCTTACCGTGGATGGTTTGGTGAAAAAAAGTGCAAAGCTATTGGGTTGGCAGAAGAACGTAGTTGTAGAGAGGGCGATAGCAAGCACTGATCCTGACGCTTCAGTACATTTTGTAAAGCTTGAAGCAAATGCTTGGAAAGTATGAGTTAATGTAGCGGTGGAACCAGAAGCCTTTTTATTTAGGCCAAATTCAGAGATGCAGACTATCAAAGAGGCCGTTGGATCAACCGTCGCGTGGCATAAAGACTTCATTTCTGTGGTATAGTATGACTGTACTTAGAACATGATATTTGTAGCGGACTATTATGTGTTAATGCATATGTATTTGGCATGTAAACTTATCTAACTTTTTGGAGCGTTAGAATTCTATGACTCTAGCTTTTAGTCTTTTCGTATATGATTTTAATTATTTTACGACAATATTTAGTATTAGTATGGATGTATTGCATGGATGCTGCTGTAGTTTTTTATTAAATTTGCATTTATTTTGCAAAGGGCAATGTGCGTTGTTATATGAGCTTCTTACAACAGTCACTGCACGTTGTTATATAAGATTTTTACGACGGTCAACACACTTTGTTAAATAGGTATTTTACAACGGTCAATACATGTTGTGAAATAGGCTATGCAATTAGTATGGTTAGTCTGTTGCAACAGGTTATGGCCGTTATACTATAGTATATTGCAACGGGCAAGACAAGTTGTTAAATATGCTTTTTACAACGATCAATGTATGTTGTGAAACATGCTATGCAACTGGTATGGTTAGTCTATTGCAACGGGTTATGCTGTTGTATTATATTCTATTACAACGATCATAACCCGTTGTAAAAAGGTATACTGCAATGGTTTTTACAACGTACTTTGTCCGTTGTAAAATGTGGTGGATCTATTACAACGAGCACATGCCCGTTGCGAAAATCATATTAAAATGGGCATTGCCCGTTGTAAAAGACTGTTTTGTTGTAGTGTTAGAAAGTGCTATATTCAGAACAATTTACTGGAGCGCAAATAGCAAATTGAATATATTTTAGAAGCCGTTTTATCATGAGGACGGAGTGGGTGATAGATTGCTTTGCACCTTGAGGCTAAGCTATTAATCGTCTTAAAGCGAGCGATCTAGTTAACGACTGAGCCAAAATAACGACGCTGCAGATTCAGATTGAGGTACAATAATTTTAAGATGAATCCTGCTTTGATCGCCTATAACTCAGTTGCTCTGATGTCGATGTTAGAGGTTCCGACTGTATTTGTTGCCGTGTTTAGATTCGAAGGCTTGCATTTCAAATGATGGTGCAAAAAGATGAAAAAATTTCTGACTACGCAAAAGGTGGCACTTGTGCCGACAACCGAAAAATCAACGCTGCCTAAAGAAGAAACGGACGATTAGAAAAAGACTTTGAAGGCCTGAATTGAACATGACTACCTCTGGAAAAATTATGTTCTTGATGACTTGAGCAATGATCTGTAAGATTACTACAACTCAGAGACAAGTCAGCAAAAAAGATTTGTCGTGCGGTACAAAAGAAATATGATAACGAGAAAGCTGGAACGAAAAAATATGTTGTTGGTCGTTATTTGAAGTTTCAGATGACGGATGACAAATCTGTGGAGGTGCAATTGCACGAGCTCCAAAAAATTGCGTCTGAGATCATCTCTGAAGGTATAATTTTAGACGAACAGTTTTAGTTTCAGATTGCTGTGTTGATTGATAAATTACCCTCTAGTTGGAAAGATTTAAAAATAATCTCAGGCATAAACTAAGAAGTTTTCCTTGAAAAGTTTGATTACTTGTCTTCGCATTGAGTAGGAGGCCAAAAAAAGATGCTGCAGATTCAGATTGAGGTACGGTAGAAATGAGCAATTTCACGAACCTATTTGCAACCACAACAAAAGAATTTCTACTCAGCATTACATAGTGATATGTCATTATAGTTATAAATAATGTGTTTGTTTAACATGCTACCTTCCCACATACATGTTCGCTACTAGCAAGTCTACTACTACGACAATGACAAACTAGTTCAAAATGATGTACAACTATATACACCAAAAAAACATAAAAGTTCCAAGTGAAACGGAGCTTCAACCTATTCCACACACAGAATAACAAAGCATGATCACCAAGCCTGTGTATTCATTGATAAACTGCACCAAGGTATATAAATACTACACATGTCAGTAATCATCCTCCTCAGTGGAAGCCAAATAACAAACAACATACATGCAAGATCTAACCTGTAGAAGAGATGGGAATGTAAGGTCGGTCATGTTATTGGACCATGCAAGTTCAAAATCAAACATCTGGTCCAATCTAAGACATAACAAATGAAGAGGCATGATGCAAAACATTCTTTCTTTCCCATATTAATTGAAATAGGGCCTGTATAAATATGACACTATTTGTATTCTAGGTTAATGGCTGGGATTTTGAAAGTCAAAATCAAAACTACATATTTCTCTTCCTATATGCTGATTAACATATATCACTAGCACACAATATTTCTGTTGCTTTGTGCAATGACCCATCTTTTTTACCATTAAAATTAATAAATTAAATAAAACTTTGAAATTTAATACCATGAAAAATTAAAATTTATGATTTAGTAATGGAAAAAAAATTGTTAGAATATGTAACTCGATTTTAAATGAATTCTGGAACTATAAATTCTAATTAATGGTAATGCATATTAGAATATAATTTAATGATATTGATTTGAATATAAGCAATAGTTGTTTGAATCTAAATTCCATCGATTGCAATAATAAATATCTATTTAAATATGTTAGCATGCAATAAGAAATCAAATCATTTAGTACATAAGTTTATTAACCTTTGTTTGTAAACAATAAATTTATTAATGTGTTTAAATTACTTAAATGTAATTCAACATAAAAGAATTTGCTTGGAAAATAAAAATAATGAACGGATTTTATTACAGCTGTAATTAAATGTTGAAATTAATTTAATAATTTAAATTTTGAATGTAGCATGGAAAATTGTATTTCAAAAGATTATTAATTCCTGTTTGATCAAGAATGATGATAGAAAACTTTTAATTTAGAATTTAAAAGTGATTAAATCAATTTAATAATAATTCATTTAATTGACGCGTAAAAATAAATATAATTCGATTTTAAAAGCTAACTTTTATATACAATAGAATTAGGATTTGGAATTAGTCTCATTGATTTTAAAAATATTGAAAACCTACATTTCGATATATAGGATAACTTATTTTCGTTTCGGGAACTAAATGAGATTATCGGGTCTTTATTATCGCTTTGGCCCAATCATCTGTTCCATCCATTCGTGTTCCACCTTTGTCTTTATACACGCAGTTATGAAACCCTAGCAGCCTTCTGTTCTATATTCTGTACGTACAATTTCAGTTCTTATATGCTCTTTCTCAATGGAGAGTAGCCAAAATGCTAATTACTGATTTCAAATAAAATCAAAAAAATTCAAACTGCTCAAACCCTATAAATTATATATCATTGTGAAGCTCTCGATGAACGGAATCAGAGTCTGCAATTCATTTTTCGATTAGAGCTCCATTTGCCCAGAAATCAGCGAAACTTACTCGGCCGTTCGTTCTAGGGTTTTGGTTTAACGGTGGATCGTTGACCAATCGACGACCAGAGAATACTTTGCGTGTAGAGGATGACTAGCGGAGTTGATCTAGCGGTTTGGATCTGGTCGAATGCGCTCGATTTCACTAGGAATCATGATCAAAGGGGCGGCCGTGTCCCGATGGTGGCAGTAGGAGGCCGCCGGAGGTGGCAGCGCGTGGTTGATGGGAGTGGCTTGAGGCGGCGGTCGCGACGGTGTCGTCCGAGCTGGGGGTAGCGGTCTAGCGCCTGCAATGGGCGAGTTAAGAACGGCGGTGATAGGTTCTGTTGGTGGCGATAGGGTTTGAAGTGGTTTGGCTAATTAACTTTTTGCCCCTATATTATTTTAATTAAAATTAAAATTTCAAAATTCAAACCTTCTAACTTGCATACCTTTTGCATACAAACTCCGATTGACATGCAGTTTCTTCTGTTGGACTCGTATTGAAATTCCAGACAACATGAAATTAATTTGGTTGAATTTTAAGATTGTTGAAATTTTAGGCTTTTATTGGATTTTTAATGGGCTATAAATAAAAGGTGAGTGATTTAACACGCTCACGCAATACTAAATTTTCTAATGGTAGTTAAAGTGAAATTATGAAGTGATAAAATTTAATTGATTGCTGTTAGATAGTTTAAATTGACATTTAAATTAATTTGAATTTTATATTGAATTAGATTGATATTTAAATTAATATTGAATTTAATTTCTAGTTAAACACCAACAATTGATAACTAGCAGCTATTGTGATATATTGGTTGATTTGGATGTTGATTGCAATTGGATGTCTATTGATTGATATGTCGTATGTATGGTTGTTATTTATTTTGATATATTGTTGTTATCACCCCATTTATTATTTAACATCCTATAAATTGTCATCTGAATTATTTCGAATAAACTAAGGAATTGTTGAAATGATATATATCCATGTCATTCAATTTTGGGTTGAAATGATATACACCCATCCATATAATTAAAATTAAAATAACTGATCACTTGGCCATAAGGCATAAAATTATATACGAACACCGGATTGGTTAAATTAAATGGTTTCAAAATCTTGAATTTAAATTGTTTAAAGATATTATTTTAAAGAAAATAAAATTTTAATTTTTATGAATTAAATTATTTTCAAATTTCGAGCTTTGAAATTTTGATGTTTAAATGAAATTGTTTAAAGGATTAATTTGAAATCTTAAGTTGAATTTGATAAATGACATAAATTAATTTAAAGTGAATTATTTTAAAGGTTTAAACTTTAATTTAGACTTTGAATTTATTTTAATCAAGTTGGTTTTAAATTGGTATCTCAAAGTTTTGAATGTGAAATGGATGTAAACTAAATTGTTTAAAAATGAGATTTGAATTGGAACTTTCGGCCTTTGAATAAATCGTTTCAATTGATTTTGAAATAAAGCTGAAAATCGTTTGAATTGAAGTTGATTTAAACTGAATTTTGAATATGAAGTTTACTTGAATTGGAAGTCGAAGAATCGCGACGCATGTTTTGGAGAGCAAAGTGTTAACTTGGCTTTTGCTAGGGCAGTACACAAGCGGATTTAACCCCACATACTTCACGATTATCAAGGCAGAAATCCCGAAGAGATGGTTGCAAGGATTGGAGATTGATTGTATTTAGAACTATGAACGATAATTGAATGGATTCGGATGGTTACCACTCAAAAACTAGCATTCCTCCTACGAAATGGATCGGATTGGAATATTGACACTACAAAAAGGGATCAGAATAAAGGGGTCATATTAAACATGATGCACACAACACAACTCAATGATGATCGCTCCATAACTCAACAATCACAAGGTGGATTGAAGTGAAACTTTGAAAATTAGAAGGGACCCTAGGGAGTCTACTTATGGATCACACATCAAATGGAAGAATTTGCAGGGATCGGCCCTCTTTCCTATTAGAGATCGGTCTGCTTCCCTATGAGGGATCGATCATATTCAAGTTCATAGCAATGATCAGTCAATAACTCAAAATCTACAAATGCAATCAACATGAAATTTGGAGGGGAAGTACATTATAACATGGTGGACCCATCATAAGAATGCACCCCATAAATCCCCTAAAATACGGATCGCCCCGATCCCTATTATGTGCTTCGGTGGGTCCTAAACTTTCTGGGCAGGCTCGTCTTGGCTTAAGGGTTACAGATCCGAATTTTGAACTAGATATTTTCACGTCTTCCCCTATAAATGTTAGGAAATCAATTCTATGGTTTCGATGATAACAACTATACAATGGAAATCGAATATACAGATATATCTATATTTACAGGTAGTTGATAATGTAACATCACCAAAGAGACAAAAACAAGACTCACAAGAAGTATCAAAAGACTTCAAGTCGATAGAAGTGGAAGAGGGATGACACAGACACAGATAAAGCAACATGCACACATTCAGACGTCTGGTTACACTAGCCAGACATCTGATTGATTCCTATGGTTTGAAACTTAGAAAGAATCAGACGTCTGAAAAGCATCCGGATATAAAAAATATATGAAAGCCAGACGTTTGGTTAATAACACAGACGTCTGAAATACAAACAGATACAAAAAATATATGAAGACCAGACGTCTGGAATATTTTCCAGACGTCTGATTTTGGACTCGGCTGTGTAAATTCAAAGAACAACTGTCACATCCGAAAGGACATGTTCGCTTCTCTTCACTGCAACTCTTCATCACCGTGAGAAGCAACCTTAGAGCACTTACTAACAGTTGCAACTACACAAATGATCTCTCCACCATTATAAATAGAATCAGGAATTCAAGAGAAGAACTCACCTTACTTACTTACGCTCTTAGCTCTTATACTCTGATGTATACCTAATCTCTAAGCAATCCAAATACCTGTAATTAACTCTTCCATATATATATATTGGAAGCAATTGTACTTAATAGCCAACATCCGTGTTATTGAACACATTCTTGACAAAGAAACTCTGCTGTTGTAAACCTGTTCCTCCGGGTCAAGAGAGGGTTAGTTGAAAGGAAATTCCGAAGAGGAGCTTCGGGACTGGACGTAGGACAGGAGGTCCGAACCAGTATAAAATCCTGGTTTGATTACTTTAATTTACTTTACTACTATCATCTATCAAGTTATATTATATAGTTAGTTGTTTATACTTGCATATATATCATATACGGTCCACTCGTATAGACTTTCAATTGGTACCAGAGCAAGGTTTTGATCAAATAACAGTAACATGTTTTTGAATCACCTTAATATGGCAAGTATTTTTCAAGAAGAACAATCCACAGCATGACCCCACCCTTTAATGGATCTAACTATGCATATTGGTCAACACGTATGAGAATTTTTATGGAAGCTAATGGTCTTGAAATTTGGTCAGCCACACAAGATAAATATGAAGCACCTACTACTGCTATGAACACTTGGACCGATGCACAAAAGACCTTAGCATCAAATAATGCTAAAGCTATTAATGTTTTATTTTGCTCTTTAGACAAAAATGAATTTTCACGTGTCATGTTATGCACCACTGCGTTTGATATTTGGCGCACCTTACAAATTACACACGAAGGTACAACAAAGGTCAAACAAACTAAGATTTCAATTTTACAAAACCAATTTTCTTCATTCAAAATGAAGCAAAATGAAACTATTGTTGACATGTATTCTAGATTTCAAACTATCCAACACGATCTTATGGCATTAGGAGTTAAATTTACTGATTTTGATTTAGTCTCTCAAATACTCAACTCTTTAACATCAGATTGGGAAAGGAAGGTTTTAGCTATTGAAGAAGCTAACGATCTTTCTTCTCTCAAAGTTGAAGAGTTGATAGGAAATTTAATGTCCTATGAAGCTAATTTGCAGGCACGAAAAGAACTAAATTCGGAGAAAAAGTATATAGCATTTCCAACAACAAAAAATGATGACTCTGATTTAGATGAAGAAGAAATAGTCTTCATTGCCAAGAATTATAATAGATTCAAGAAATTTGGAAAGAGGACCAAAATTCAAAAAGAAGGGAAGTCCAACACAACAACTCAAATCAAGTGCTATGAATGTGATCAATACGGTCATATGAAGAAGGATTGCCCTAAACTCAATAATGACAAAAAGAATAACAAAGTTCAAAAATTCAAGAAGAAGAAGGCTTTCGAAGTAACTTGGGATGACTCGGATTCTTCAACTTCTGAAAGTGATAGCGATAGTGATGGAGAACAGGCTAATGTATGTTTTATGGCACAAACTGAAGAGGTGTGTCCTGAACTTAGCTATGATGAACTATTAGAACTTAGCATGAAATTAGATGATAAATTTAGACAAATAAAAAAATTGAACAAAGAATATATAGTAAAAATAAATAGATTAGAACTTGAGGTAGGAATGTTGAAAGATGAAAAAATTATTCTAGAAGAAGAACTTGAAATATCTCAAGAAGAAATCAAAAATAAGTTGATAGAAAATGAGAATATTGCTATAATAAAAGAAAATTTGTTAAAAGAAAATGTTGAGTTTAAAAATAGTATTGAATCATTGAAAATTGAAAATATAGAACTAAAAGAAAAATTAGATAAAATTACCAACAATGTGTCAAAATTTAATAAAGAAAAACATGATTTGGAAAATCTTATCAAAACTTCAAAACATCAGGGAATAGAAATGAAATAGGATTTAAAAATTCTTCTAAACAAAAAGTAAATGATGCTAAAAATATTAGTTACATAAAAACTAGAAATTTACCTAAGTCTAAACTGAATATCAAAAATATGAAAATTTGGATTCCTAAAACAAATAATAATTTGATTAGACAAAAGCATATTAATAATTACTTAGAAAGAGTAGTCTATAATAAAAATTATATTTATAAAGGTACCAAACCATCTTGGGTATGGCTACCTCCCCCAAACAATTAGGACCCTCAAGCAAGACGATATTCTGGCTCCCCACGGACCCACGAACAAGGAAATATATGGTCTCCACTAAGACCATGGAGGGATAACGAGTCAGGAAATCGTAAAACTCCGTCGCCTTCTAAATAAATAAATCATATTAATTATTATATGTATCTATACTTATGTGTTTTACAACAATAAAATTATTTGTTAACCAAATTCGATAAATAAGTGAAACCATCAAACAATAGGCTATTTTTAGCCAAACTGCAAATTCCAGACGTCTGACTATAGCCTTCAGACGTCTAACACAATGATATACTATTATAAATTAAGCAGTGTGCATATGTCAGACGTCTGATATACCCCCCAGACGTCTGAACTTAAGCTCTGCCTCCTAAAATATAATCCAGAAAATTTCAGACATCTAACACATTGAACCAGACGTCTGACCAAGTTCTTTGTCACAAATGCTTACAACATTTATTTAAACCAGACGTCTGAGATATAAAACCAGACACCTGTTTAAATTTTCTGCCTACTCAATCTCACTAATTCGACCAAAACAGACGTCTACTCCAAATACCGGACGTCTGTTTGTATCTTCTGTAAAAAAATTAGGGCAAATCAGACGTCTGATTTCAAATCTAGACGTCTGGAATTCAATCGGCCATTTATATGCATCCAGATAACATCATTTTTTTTCTTTATCTCAAAATTATTCCGATCCACGGTTTGCTTATTGATGATTTTTTTTAAATCAACGTCTTTAACAAATTAAATCAAAAATGCCTCCTCGCATTAAGAATATCATAACCTCAAAATGCAAACAAGACCAGCCCACTTCATCTTCAAACCCCTAGGTATGCTCCGACGATCAAATCGAGAGGTGGATGCATAAAGTACCGCATTCCATCAAAAGGTATCAAGATATTCAAAAGAAGAAACTTCATATAGGACCATTCTATAATCTCCTTAAATTCCCTATGTACGATCTAGATGAACTTTGTGAAAATGCTGGATTGGAAACCCTAATCTCTTTTACTCCTAATGGGGTTCAAATAGATTAATTAGCTATATTTTTATTCTAGCTAATCTAGATAGTACTTCAGTGTGAAACACTGAAGATGAGGACAACTGGCTATGGTCAAGTGTTTATGGGAATACTATTAGATTAACTCCGGGTTTAATAGGTAGAACCTTAGGATGCTCCGACACCGGGGAGGATTTATACAACATTCTGGATATGCGCTTCAAGCCACGAAATAGTATTACTCATCAAATTTGGGAGGACGAAATTCCAAAATTTGCTTTGAAATATTTACGTCCAAAAGCTCGACTCTTGACAAGAATGATAATAAATACAGTTGTTCCAAGTATGGGGAGTCACGAGCAAATAACAGAACTGGAGCACAAAGCTCTATATGTTCTCTTTAGTGGAACTCGGGTAAATTGGGGCAAAGTCATCTTCTCAAAGCTCAAACACTTTTGGACTCGATCACGGCCATCGATCATTTACCCTACCTATATTATGAGACTTCTTCGTGCACATAATGTTCCTTCCTACCTATCGACATTCGAAGAAATCTCGCCTAAATATGCTTCCACCAAATTCTTCTCTCTGATGCACCTACCTGAAATCCCTCCAGAATTTATGTCCTTCGAAGATTGGATGCACAATCGTCAATCTCGAAGAGTTAAGCCTCCTCCTCAACCACATATTGATCCATCCCAAGTGGAAGTACAACATCGACAAGTTACTCCTCCTCCTCCCGAACCATTTGATTATCCGGGACAAGATAAAATTATAGAGACTAGACTGGATACAAATCCAAATGAAAGTATTCGAGATCTCACACTTTGAAACCAACATACACTGTCCTAAAATCAAAAATATTTGGCTAAGCGAATTGACAATTTTGAAACTTCATTTGCTACACGTTTAGCCACAGTTGAAGAATCTCTTTCGACTGTTTTATCGGTTCTTAAAGAAGTATTACAACGGGTTCGTGGTCCAACACCACCCTTTGAGGATGAGACAACCCCTGTACCTTCCCCTCCCGTAAAACATTCAAAACTATCTGAGGATGAACCTCCAAAGGAAGCTTTGACATCTCCTTCAAAGGCTAGCACTTCTGAAAAGGAAGAACCAAAGGAAGATGATCCAAATAAAGCTTCCCCAAAGGAAATCTAGAATTTGGGAATCGCGGTTCTTATAATTTTTGTACAAATCTATGATTGTAATCACTTCATGTTATTAATGAAATTTTTTCTTTTTGACGATTGGCTTCACTGTTATAACTCTTTTTGATAATGCCAAAGGGGGAGAAATATAGGTAGAATCATATATCATTAAGTACATATTCAGGGGGAGATTATAATCTATATATAAGTACATTGAATAGTTGTCATCATAAAAAAGGGGGAGATTGTTAGGAAATCAATTCTATGGTTTCGATGATGACAAATATACCATGGAAATCGAATATATATATATATATTTACAAGTAGTTGATAAAGTAACATCACCAAAGAGACAAAAACAAGACTCAAAAGAAGTATCAAAAGACTTCAAGTCGATAGAAGTGGAAGAGGGATGACACAGACACAGATAAAGCAACATGCACACATTCAGACGTCTGGGTACACAAGCTAGACGTCTGATTGATTCCTCTGGTTTGAAACTTAGAAAGAATCAGACATCTGGTTAATAAACTCAGACGTCTGAAAAGCATCCGGATATAAAAAATATATGAAAGCCAGACGTTTGGTTAATAAACACAGAAGTCTGAAATACAAACAGATACAAAAAATATATAAAGACCAGACGTCTAAAATATTTTCCAGACGTCTGATTTTGGATTCGGCTTTGTAAATTCAAAGCACAACTGCCACATTCGAAAGGACACGTTCGCTTCTCTTCACTGCAACTCTTCATCACCATCAGAAGCAACCTAAGAGAACTTACTAACAGTTGCAACTACACAAAGGATCTCTCCACCATTATAAATAGAATCAGGAATTCAAGAGAAGAACTCACCTTACTTACTTACGCTCTTAACTCTTATACTCTGATTTATACCTGATCTCTAAGCAATCCAAATACCTGTAATTAACTCTTCCATATATATATTGGAAGCAATTGTACTTAATAGTCAACATCCATGTTATTGAACACATTCTTGACAAAGACACTCTGCTGTTGTAAACCTATTCCTCCGGGTCAAGAGAGGGTTAGTTGAAAGGAAATTCCGAAGAGGAGCTTCGGGACTAGACGTAGGACGGAAGGTCCGAACCAGTATAAAATCCCGGTTTGATTACTTTAATTTACTTTGCTACTATCATTTATCAAGTTATATTATATAGTTAGTTGTTTATACTTGCATATATATCCTATACGGTCCACTCATATAGACTTTCAATAAATACAGCAGACATGACATCAGCAAAGGGATCCTCTTTCTACTTCATTCTATCTTCTACCTTGGCTATACTCTGCCATTTTTATTTTGGGGTTTCATGGATTTGTAATTGTAACAGCAGCATAAATGAATAAAAGGAAAATCTTTAGAGTGGATGTTGGTTGGAGTTAGCCGAACCAATATAAATTAATGAATCTCTCTTTACTTGCTTTCCGTTTTAATTTTATTATTCTTCAATTTATATTTTCTATATTATATTATCTGATATCTTTGACTGAATATTGGTGCTTTCACGTAATTGGATGTTGGTGGCCATTTTTAACGCCAATAACCATTAACCTTAATTGAAACTAAATAAAATTTATTTACTGCACTAACGACAACATCAATTAATAAATACAATAGTAACCACGCAATGTAATTTTCTCTAGATTGCTTCACAAAATGAAGAAGAAGTTGCAATTACTTCTTGACTTAATAACCACCAAGTCTCGAGACAAGTGACATAAGAGGAAAAAAAGTGAGGAGCTCAAACTACTATGGTGGTGGCTTTTAAACAATCCATGTACAACCACCAACCACATGTTTAATTTTACTTCATCCTATTACTTTACCACTATGCACACCTTTATTTTCAACTTTGTAACTTATTGTTTATATGAACTATGTCCACCTACGTATTCAATTTTAAAATAGTAAAGTTCAACCACATATGTATTAACATATGATCATTCTTTGTGCTTGGACTTTGTTAACTCATTCATTCTTTATGGTTATGTGTAAAATGATGTGTTCACCTACTTATGTGTTTACCCTACATTTTCATGCACAAGTTTTTTTCCTAGGATGAGACGATGGAAGACTATGTAGTACATACATCATGTTCCCTTAGGTGTACGACGTGACCTGATGGATGCTAGGTCACAACTTGATATGCGTAGTCGGGGTAACATCATTCGGACACCTTGGGCCTCATATTGGACTCATCTAGCAGATGCAGGTCTCATGGCGGATGACCATCCCTTGATGGTTGCGTATTCATGTCTACACGTAGGGTTGCTTTGCATACACCTGTATTTATGCCTATGTGGTATTTGGGA
Organism: Allium cepa; assembly: GCA_030765085.1. NCBI lineage: Eukaryota > Viridiplantae > Streptophyta > Magnoliopsida > Asparagales > Amaryllidaceae > Allium > Allium cepa. Next base: position 948,775,093 of record CM060941.1, on the reverse strand, counting down.
GAGAGGTACGCTTGTCAGATTATGGATGATCATCGTGTACCATATGATCCTTTATCTTTTGAGGACATGTTTGGTAGGCATAGGGCGATTGGAGATTAGTACCTAGATGCTCTACGACAGGCTGGGTGGGTGGATAGTAGTACTTTCTTCATCGATGGAGATTATGATGCTTATTGGGCTATAGTAGCACCCCGTAGATTCATCGTATTAGATTATGTTCTTGGGGTCAACTCAAATCATATAGGACCTCTGTAACGACCCGCTATTTTAGACCATTCAAATCGACAATAAAACCACACAAGTCTAACTTGAATAGCTCAAAATACTGAATTGTTAATTTAAATTTGACAAAACTCTGAATATACAGCAAATAAATAAATCACAAATCACAGGCACAGAGTAATTAAATGTAGCGGAAGTAAAGAAACAGCAGTTCATGAAGCTACTCTATATACACATCAGAGTTAAACAAGATACAACAGAAGTAACAAGATACAATGGAAATAACAAGATAATAATCAAGTACAAATCAGAATACATCACTGGAATCATCTGGATAATTGGAATCAACTGAATACTGAAAGTGAAATAGATAGCTGGATCTTCAAGCAAAGCTCCAACTCCGAAGGTGAGTCTTTAATGCTGTATCACTCAGTCTGACCCGAGCGTAAAGCAAAACACAAAACACTCAAGTCAGGACATACATATTTATACAATGTAAACTAACTCAAGTGAACAGCAATAAAATATGCAAGTAACTTAAAGGATGCTTGGGACCGCCAATCCTATAAGGATCCGTTAAACTATTTACTACGTAGTAATATTTCGCCATTATAATAATGTCTATAGTAAAACAAACTTACTTTAAAATAGCGTTAAGGAGTGACCCAATATTCCCCTTAACACGTAATAGTCCCAGTAGTCCATCCAGTATCATAGTCCCTCGTGATCGGAAAGCCACCAGAGGATACTCCACGGGCTACGGGAGAAATCCAAACTCGTACAAGGCGCGATAGGGTAGGTGACACAGCACAACTAGGAAATGTCAGGGTAGATATACCAACTACACTTCCGGACCAGTGGTAACGCGTAGCAGCTATTACCGCCCACCTCGAGCCACACCCCCAAATCAAAAGAATCAAAAGTGGCCACCGAATAAGTCTCCAAGTCAGAATATAGTACCGAAGGAGTGTGTCCGATCAGAGGAGCGACCTCATTATCCCATCGACTGCTCCTATTTTAGCCACCTTATGCCAACTCACAGGAGTCGGGTCCATGTATATATCTCAAAGGATGTCGCCACCATCCTACTTCATTCTGCAATCTCCACCGCGTACACGGTTGTTCAAGTGCTTTTCGGAGTTGGCAGAGAGTATTACAACTTCCGATCCCGGTCTCTTTAACAACCCAACGTTATTATAACCCATGGATATTTTCTTCAAATCATTTATACTTTAAAACCAAAATATCATATCCATTTCAAACTAAATACTATATTATTTCATTCCAAAGCCAAATCAATATACATTTCCTTTTCAAAAACCAAGTAATAATATATCATTTTATCCCTAAAACCATAGTACTACCAAAGTTATAACGACTCCAAGACCAAAACACTTTTGAACCATAATACTTTGAAATCATAACCCTTTGAAATATTATCATTTGGAAATTTTATTATTTAGGAAATCATAGCACTTTGAAACATATTTATTTAGACCATTTGAATTCAATGTTAATATCTTCAAAACAAGATTGATTTAAACCATTTAAAATCAATATCAAATAATATTCATTTCAAAGTTATAGCATTTCAAAGCTCATTCATTTATTTATAAAACTTCCCAAAACATTGCAAATTTCAACTACAACAGCACTTATTAAATGTTACGGTAAATATAGTAACATTTCAAAAACATTGTCAAATTCAAAACAGCAGCACTTATAAAGTGCTACGGTAGGTATTTAGTTATTATTTCAAAACAGTTCAGTTCAGAAACAACAACATTTATAAAGTGTTGTAGTAGTTGTCTAGTTATTTTCAGAACCTAGTTAAGTTTCAGAATTGATAGCACTTAGCAAATGCCATCTTAAAACCATAGCATTTCTGAAGTGCTACCAATAAAATTCCAGAATTTATTATAACATTTTAGCCACATTAGAATTTCAATTTTTAGCCATTTTAACTTATGAAAACCATATTTCTCGCTTGAGAAAATATTTATTTGGATATCATTTATCTTATGATTAAATAAAATAAAATTGATAACTAAATACCCAAATTAACTATAATCCATTTATAAGTCAAGATTATACTATTTTACTTAACCTTTATCTTTTTTACAAATAACTTTACACTTTTCTTTAAGATAACCACTTCATAAATAAAACTAATTTTCATTTATTTACATAACTTACTAATTTAATTGAAAACCAAATTTCCAGTTATCAAGTTAAGTCATAAATTAAGATACATTTTTCCATTTTAAAATCATAACTATCTATTTTACAACACATACCATTTCACAAAAGAACATTTTATCATAGTTAATATAACAATCAAATTTTGCCTTAAGATCTATTCATTTAGACATCGATTAACTATGATTTTCTAGTTAAATAAATTTTATTACAGAATGTCCAATTAAAACTGTATTCCATTTTATCAGTTCAAAAGACATTATTTATTATACAAAACATGTCCATTTCATAAAGTAAAATTCATAATAATTACTAGGTTAGATTTAAAACTCCCATATTAAGTCAAATTCAATTAATAAGTTACTTATAATCAATAAAGATCTTTAATTCAACTTAAAACCAATTATTAACTTTATAAAAATTTAACTTATAGAAAAACAAATACATCTTTAAAATTAAAGCGTTAAACCAAATTTTAAGTCAAAATTTCGTATATTTATAAAACTCAAAATACTTAATAATCTTTTAGGGAGATGTTATTTAAAAATGCTTAATAAATTTTTAGGAAAAATTATTTAAAAATATAACCATGAGCCTGTATAATATTTTTTAACCTAGGTCAAGTGATACAGATATGTATCATTTCAATGCGTAATTTAAAAAGATAAATTCGGGTTCTATCATTTCAAACCCGCAATACCAAGAAAAATAAATACAGTAAAAATCACTCGAGCCTATCAGTTCAGCTCATAATGATTTTTCTTTATTTTAGTGTCTGTTCGGGCATGTATTATTTCAACCCATAGTGATAGGGAACTTGCAATGTGATATGGTAAATAAAACAAGCAGTATAATATAACATAGCTTACCAAATGATGTAACAAATATAAACCGCATCTAACATCATATTATCACATCATAGGCATATATGAATAACATACCAGTTTATATAGATTCACTTGTCATCATTTCACAATTATGTAAGTATGTAAGTCTAGAGTGATAACTCGCCTTTTTAAAGCTAGAATCAGATTCAAAGCACACAACTGAAACTCCGAAAAGCACGACAAAGCATGACTAGTGTGAATGAAGAGTCAGATCCAAATCTTTTATGCAAACAAATACAACAAACATAAGAATAAAATTCTCAACACAAAGATTAGAATTTAAACAATGGAAAAATATGAAACAAAGTGACATAACCTTTTGATAAACAAAGCAAGATGATCAATCACCAAGCAAGTGGGCTCGGCCATGGCTTCTATGGGCTAGACCATCATGTTGTGCTCGGCCTCAATGGGTTTGAGGCAACATAGGCTTGGGTAAAGGAGAAAGAAGGTGATGAGATGGTGGTGTTGCAAAGCATGGAAGGCTAAAAGTCAAGGCTTTGTGTAGTATTGGGTTCGGCCCTATGTAGGTTTAGCTCGACCATGGTTCGTGGCTTGGTTCAGGTGGTCATAAGGCACGGCTAGGTAGGGTTGTGGTCAAAGCAAAGCAAGTAGGCGGTGTTTGTGAGGAGTGGCCGAGGCAATAGGCAAGGGAAGGTGAAGGAAATAGGGGTTTGGCTAGGTTAAAACATGATTGGGTGATGTTGTCTTCATCTAGGAGTCACGGCCTTGGCATATGGTGATGGAGAGGTGGTGATGGTTGGTATGGTGGTGGTGGAGTGGTGGTGAGGTCGGCAAGGAGATGGAGGCCGAGCTAACATGAAGACAAACAAAAGAAAAAGGAAAATAGAAAAAGAAGAAGAGGAAGGAGAATCCATGAATTAGATCTAGAGCTTGTATATTTTTTTTTGAATGCAAATGAATTAGAGATGAGAAGTTTTCTTTGTTCGTGAATTACAAATGATATGGCGGCTAGGTTAAAGGAATGAACGGCTAAGGTAAGAAATAAGTGAGGCTAGGCAATAAAAGGTATGAGTTTGAATGGTTTGGAAAATAAGAAGGCAGCACTATAAAACAAATAACTTGATGGATTTAATTAATTTTTTCCTTTGTTTGCATGCAATGAAAAGAAGAGTTTGAGGAACAATATGTACGTGTTTGATAGGAGAAAATCACGGCTATGAACGTGGGAAGTAATTGGCTATGCAAATTGTAAGGCAAGGGAAAAGAAAAAAGGCAACAAATAAAAACAAGTAGCTTAGGCCTTTTCAAATTTGTAAGCCATTTATCAAAATAAAATCCACTAAATAAAATAAAAGTTTAAACAAAGTAAAAGAGGAAATAAAATAGGAGGAAATTAACATTGAAAAATAGAAAATAAGATACAGAAAATAACTGCGTGTAAACACAACATTTTATCCAATTCAAAAAAGTATAAATCCAAATTTAACGAAACAAAAAGCAGGACAAATATCAAAAATATATTCTGCTTCAAAGAAAAGGATTAAAATTTAAAAATCCAAATTTAAAATTTTAAAGTGGAATTCAAAATTGGACTAGAGTTGTCCAAAATACAAAATTTTCAAAAAATGTTTATATTATTGTATTTGAAAAATAAATTACAAACAAATTGCAATCTTGCATTGGAAAATTCCAAAAATTCAATTTTAAATAATTTAAAATTTAAAGTTTCAAATAAAAATTTAGTTAAAAGTATTTACAAAATTATGGGTTGTTACATTCTCCCCCACTCAAAACTTTTCGTCCCCGAAAAGGAAGGAGGTAGGAGACTAGAAACACCTAGAAAGGAAATAGATTTGAAACAAAAGAAGATAATTAAATTAAACCATATAACTTCCAGTTTAAATTATTTTATATATTTAACAATTTGGTTAAATTCATTTATATTATCAATGAATAGTCATTCACTTTAAATTTGTTAGTTCAAATTATTAATTCTAATCATATAAATTTCAATTTAAATCAATTAATATTCAATAATTATTTTTTTGATTCAAGGTATTTCATTAAGTTGATTCAATTGTTAATTTATTAATTCCTTCAATGCAAAATTTATTTAGTTTATCTCATTTATTCATTATCTTATTATCAAATTAACAGTTTCTAAAATTAGGGATTTGAAAATAATTTATTATACTCATAATTTATTCAATAAATTTCATTCTCCTTTATTCTAAATTATTACTAAATTTTCCGCTTAATATATATCTGATCACATATATTAAGTATAATTACATTTATAACTCTTCCAATTTATTTATAAATTCTTTTAACACCATTTGTATTGTAATTTATTCAATTAACTTTTCATTCTATTTACCTCTATTAATCTTTCATAACTAAAATTTAAGTGTATAACATTTATTATAACCACTCAAATTTTATTTACAAAATCCTTTTTATATTGTATATTATCCAATTACATAGTTAACTTTTAAATAATTTAGGTAAGTTACATTGGAATGCAATAGAATATTATAAAAATAAAATTTTCTTAATCCAATTATCCCAAGCTTGAACATTTATTCAAAATTTTGGTTTCATTTTATAATTGCAACTATCCTTCAAAACAAGGTTTAAAAATTAGATTTCCGATTAACTTCAAACAATTAGAGATAATACATATGTATACTTAATATATATCAACTCAAATTTTAAATCATATATCACATATATTATAGATCTAGTCATATTTTAGAGATCCAAATCAATTTAATTCTCCAAAGCAAGACTGTAGCAAAACTACAGAATGGTCTCTTCCCTTCGAAACTCGAAAATGAATGTCGATGATGCTGCAGTCATCATCGAAATTATTTTCCAGCAACAAAGAAAGGAGCACTGATTTACAAATTAAAATTCTTTGAAATAATTTCTACTTTAAATAATACACCCTTTAAAACTTTAGACACAAAGTTTGAAACCACTGGAAATTAAATTCTTAGTTTCTTGTTTTAATTCATTTAAATTTCCAAATTAATTTATAGCCATGTTTCATAGTTCAATTATTTATATATGAAATAAAAGCCAATGATTACAAGATACAAATACAAATCAAATATTATTTCTTAACAACCAATTAAATTAAATATAAAATTCAGAAAACTATACATATATACATATACAATATAATTATACAAAATTCATTTCATTACCAAATTTGAAAAGTATATTATGTCGAATGGCTCTTTCAAGTGTTTTGGAGATCCTATCGATAGCGTTGATCAGACGAATCGATTGAAACCCAAATCAACATCAACAACCCAAACAACACAATATATAAAACATTTTCAAATATAGATTTGCAAATACACTATACAGGTATAGACTTTTAAAGAAAGGATAGAGATTCAAATTGGATTGACTCAAGTAAAAGGAAATTTTGATTTGAGGATAAGTTAGAACAAAAGATAAGATGACTAAGTAACCGAATAAGGAAATGGATAAGCTTATACAAATCGCGAGAAACCTTAACCGAGTCAACTGCGACTTCAAGAATAAGATCGATACGATATTCTAAGGCAAATCTACATTTGATCTCAAGAGATGGAATTCAGTATAACAAGAGATACTAGCATCTAAACCGAGGATATATAAATCTTCGGTGAATAAATGCCTATTGTAAAGGAGTTCCACCCCTTTACAAGTCATTCAGTGGAGCTATGGGATACTCCAAAATCAAAAGAAGACAAATAGTGGGGAAACAAGAATGAAATTTTGAACCGTAGGGAACATTCCAAAATTCAAAGGAAACCGAGTCAAAAGGAAGAGATTCACACTCGGATGAAAGTGATTTTGTAAATTAATACCACACATGCTAAGTTTTGCCTAAAGCTAAAGCTCTGATACCAACTGTAATGACCCGCTATTTTGGACCATTCAAATAGACAATAAAACCACACAAGTCTGACTTGAATAGCCCAAAATACTAAATTGTTAATTTAAATTTGGCAAAACTCAGAATATACAACAAATAAATAAATCACAGAGCACAGACACAGAGTAATAAAATGCAGCGGAAGTAAAGAAATAGCAGTTCATAAAGCTACTACACATACACATCAGAGTTAAACAAGATACAACAGAAGTAACAAGATACAACAGAAATAACAAGAAGATAATCAAGTACAAATCGAAATACATCACTGGAATCATCTGGATAGATGGAATCAACTGAATACTGAAAGTGAAATAGATAGCTGGATCTTCAAGCAAAGCTTCAACTCCGAAGGTGAGTCTCTAATGCTGCATTACTCAGTCTAACCCGAGCATAAAGCAAAACACAAAACACTTGAGTCAGGACATACATACTTATACAATGTAAACTAACTCAAGTGAACTGCAATAAAATGTGCAAGTAACTTAAAGGATGCTTGGGACTGCCCATCCTCTAAAGATCCCTTAAACTATTTACTATGTAGTAATATTTCGCCATTATAATAATGTCTATAGTATAATATACTTACTTTAAAATAGCATTAAGGAGTGACCCAATATTCCCCTTAACACGTAATAGTCCCAGTAGTCCATCCAGTATCATAGTCCCTCCTAATCGGGAAGCAACCAGAGGATACTCCACGGGCTACGAGAGAAATCCAAACTCGTACAAAGCACGATAGGGTAGGTGACACGACACAACTAGGAAATGCCAGGGTAGATATACCAATTACACTTCCGGGTCGGTGGTAACGCGTAGCAGCTACTACCGCCTACCTGAGCCATACCCTCAAATCAAAAGAATCAAAAGTGGCCACCGAATAAGTCTCCAAGTCAGAATATAGTATCGAAGAAGTGTGTCCAATCAGAGGAGCGACCTCATTAGCCCGTCAATTACTCCTGTTTTAGCCACCTTATGCCAACTCACGGGAGTCGGGTCCCCATATATACATCAAAGGACATCGCCACCATTCTACTTCATTCTGAAATCTCTACCGCGTACACGGTTGTTAAAGTGGTTTTCAGAGTTGGCAGAGAGTATGACAACTTCCGATACCGGTCTCTTTAACAATCCAACGTTATTATAACCCATGGATATTTTCTTCAAATCATTTATACTTTAAAAACAAAATATCATATCCATTTCAAACAAAATACTATATTATTTCATTACAAAACCAAATCAATATATCATTTCCATTTCAAAAAACCAAGTAATAATATATCATTTTATTTCCAAAACCATAGTACTTCCAAAGTTATAACGACTCCAAGACCAAAATACTTTGGAACCATAATACTTTGAAATCATAACCCTTTGAAATATTATCATTAGGAAATTTTATTATTTAGGAAATCATAACACTTTGAAACATATTTATTTAGACCATTTAAATTCAATGTTAATATCTACAAATCAAGATTCATTTAAACCATTTAAATTCAATGTCAAATAATATTCATTTCAAAGTTATAGGATTTCTAAGTTCATTCGTTTAATTATAAAATTTCCCAAAACATTGTAAATTTCAGCTACAACGACACTTATTAAATGTTACGGTCGATATAGTAACATTTCAAAAACATTGTCAAATTCAAAACAGCAGCACTTATAAAGTACTACGGTAGGTATTTAGTTATTATTTCAAAACAGTTCAGTTCCGAAACAACAACATTTATAAAGTGTAGTAGCTGTCTAGTTATTTTCAGAACCTAGTTAAGTTTCAAAATTGACAGTACTTAGCAAATGCCATCTTAAAACCACAACATTTCTGAAGTGCTGCCAATAAAATTCCAGATTTTATTATAACATTTCAACCACATTAGAATTTCAATTTTTAGTCATTTTAACTTATAAAATCATATTTCTCGATTCAGAAAATATTCATTTGGATATCATTTATCTTATGATTAAATAAAATAAAATTTATAACTAAATATCCAAATTAACTATGATTCATTTATAAGTAAAGATTATACTATTTTACTTAACCTTTATCCTTTTTACAAATAACTTTACACTTTATTTTAAGATGCCCACTTCATAAATAAAACTAATTTTCATTTATTTACTTGACTTAATAATTTTTATTTAAAACCCAATTTCCAGTTATTAAGTTAAGTCATAAATTACGATACATTTTTCCATTTTAAAATCATAACTATCTATTTTACAACACATAACATTTCACAAAAGAACATTTTATCATAGTTAATATAACAATCAAATTTTCCTTCTGGATCTATTTATTTAGACATCGTTTAACTATGATTTTCTAGTTAAATAAATTTTATTACAAAATGTCCAATTAAAACTGTATTCCATTTTATCAGTTCAAAAGACATTATTTATTATACAAAACATGTCCATTTCATAAAGTAAAATTCATAACAATTACTAGGTTAGATTTAAAACTCTCATATTAAGTCAAATTCAATTATTAAGTTATTTATAATCAATAAAGATCTTTAATTCAACTTAAAACCAATTATTAACTTTATAAAAGTTTAACTTATAGAAAAACCAATACACCTTTATAATTAAAGCATTAAAACAAATTTTAAGTCAAAATTTCATATATTTATAAAACTCAAAATACTTAATAATCTTTTAGGGAAATATTATTTCAAAATGCTTAATAAATTTTTAGGAAAATATTATTTAAAAATATAACCATGGGCCTATATAATATTTTCTAACCTAGGTCAAGTGATACAGATATGTATCATTTCAATCCTTAATTTAAAAAGAAAAATCCGGGTTCTATCATTTCAAACCCGCAATCCCAAGAAAAATAAATACAATAAAAATCACTCGAGCCTATTATTTCAGGTCACAATGATTTTTCCTTATTCTAATGTCCGTTCGGGTATGTATCATTTCAACCCATAGTGATAGGAAAATTGCAATGCGATACAGTAAATAAAACAAGCAGTATAATATAACATAGCTTATCAGATGATGTAACAAATATAAACAGCATTTAACATCATATTATTACATCACAGACATATATGAATAACATATCAGTTTATATAGATTCACTTGTCATCATTTCACAATTATGTAAGTATGTAAGTCTAGAGTGATAACTCACCTTTTAAAAGCTAGAATCAGATTCAAAGCACACAACTGAAACTTCGAAAAGCACGACAAAGCACGACTATATTTTTGAGTGAATGAAGAGTCAGATCCAAATCTTGTATGCAAACAAATGCAACAAACATAAGAATAAAATTCTCAACACAATGATTAGAATTTAAACAATGGAAAAATATGAAACAAAGTGACATAACCTTTTGATAAACAAAGCAAGATGATCAATCACCAAGCAAGTGGGCTCGACCATGGCTTCTATGGGCTAGACCATCATGTTGTGCTCGGCCTCAATAGGTTTGAGGCCACATAGGCTCGGTTAAAGGAGCAAGAAGGTGATGAGATGGTGGAGTTGCAAAGCATGGAAGGCTGAAAGTCAAGGCTTTGTGTAGTATTGGGTTCGGCCCTATGTTTGTTTGGCTCGACCATGGTTCATGGCTTGGTTCAGGTGGTCATAAGGCACAGCTAGGTAGGGTTGTGGTCAAAGCAAAGCAAGTAGGTGGTGTTTGTGAGGAGTGGCCCAGGAAATAGCAAGGGAAGGTGAAGGAAATAGGGGTTTGGCTAGGTTAAAACATGATTGGGTGATGTTATCTTCATCTAGGAGTAACGATCTTGGCATGGGGTGATGGAGAGGTGGTAATGGTCGGTATGGTGGTGGTGGAATGGTGGTGAGGTCGGCTAGGAGGTGGAGGCCGAGCTAACATGAAGACAAACAAAAGAAAAAGGAAAATAGAAAAAGATCGAAGAGGAAGGAGAAGCCATGAATTAGATCTAAAGCTTGTATGTTTTTTTTAAACGCAAATGAATTGGAGATGAGAAGTTTTCTATGTACAAGAATTACAAATGATATGGCGGCTAGGTTAAATGAATGAATGGCTAAGGTAAGAAATAAAGATGCTAGGCAATAAAAGGCAAGAGTTAGAATGGTTTGAAAAAAAAAAAGGCAACACTATAAAACAAATAACTTGATGGATTTTATTAATTTTTTCCTTTATTTGCACGCAACGAAAACAAGAGTTTGATAAATAATATGTATGTGATTGATAGGAGAAAATCACGGCTATGAATGCAGAAAGTAATTGGTTATGCAAATGGAATGGCAAGGGAAAAGAAAAAGGCAACAAATAAAAACAAGTAACTTAGGTCTTTTCAATTTTCTAAGCAATTTATCAAAATAAAATCCACTAAATAAAATAAAAATTTAAACAAAGTAAAGAGGAAATAAAATAGGGGAAATTAACATAGAAAAATAGAAAATAAGACACAGAAAATAACTGCGTGTAAACACTGCATTTTATCCAATTCAAAAAGTATAAATCCGAATTTTACAAAATAAAAGGCAGAACGGATATCAGAAATATGTTATGCTTCAAAGAAAAAGATTAAAATTTGAAATTTTAAACTGGAATTTAAAATTTGACTAGAGTTGTCCAAAATACAAAATTTTCAGAAAATGTTTATTTTATTGTATTTGGAAAATAAATTACGTTCAAATTCCAATCTTACATTGGAAAATTCCAAAAATTCAATTTTAAATAATTTAAAATTTAAAGTTTTCAAATAAAAATTTAACTAAAAATATTTACAAAATTATGGGCTATTACAACCTCACGTTGCAGCCGGTAGAGTTCAGGCACCGCAGGTTTCATTTGACGTCATAGTTCTCCCAAACTCCGATGCAGTTGGAGTCTGATACTACTTTTAGAGCATATGACGTGACAGGTACTTTGATTGAGCAGCCTTTAGTCTTTTCAGATCACCTCGACTATCATGGTGTGCCTTCAGTCTGGTTATTTCCTCCGTATGAGGTACGTTTGTTGTTTATTGTCATTTTCCCTTTATTTTATGCTTAGTTTCTTTTCTATGTCAACTATCTTCTTTATGTAGTATGTTGCTAGATTGGACCAGGCCAGAGTTACACTTGGTGTGTTTTTCGATATGACTCTTGCAAATACCCACACTATGCACGATATGTACATACATCATACATAGATGCTAGAGGCATAGATTGATCAGCTATGAGCTAGACTTGTTGTATATGAGCCTTTCGGACCACCAGGGGAAAGTGATGCTGGTCCTAGTGGGTATAACGATGGTGGTTTAGATGAGCATAATGGGGAGGATGACGATGGGGATGAGGACGAGGGGGATGATGAGGACGAGGCGGAGGATGGTGATGGGGACGATGATGATGGTGGTGAAGGTTGCGATGATGATGATGATGGTGATGGGGATGATGGTGATGATGCTGATGACGACGATGATGTTGCATCCCTTTAGTTGTATACTTTTTAGTTTATGCACAATGGACGTTTTATTGTATGTTGCAGTACCTATAGCTTATCTACTTATATCATTGTTTGAGTATACTATGTATTCTTTATGTTTATCTAATTTCACTTTCCTTGATTTAGGATGATAATCTTCGAGTATATGCTATGAATTCTCTATGTTTGAGTATACTGTGAATTCTATGTGTTTGAGTACACTGATGTAAATTAATTTGCTAAACCTATGACAAATGCAAACATACAAACATGGTACACTGCTAACATAACCTACTCATAAGCACCAACTACTGACATACAAACATAAAGAAACTACTACTGACATTAGAATTGAAGGTATACGTGCATAGAACAGTGATAAAAAAACAAAATAGTAATAATAGACCATAAACATGAAGAAACTAGACGTGACGATTAAACTGCAACTCCTGTAAGGAAAGTCTAAGACGTCTTATCTCCTGTTCCAGCTCGTTTGCATATGTTATGCTCCTTGGACATAAAGGATTATCCAACCATTTCGCATAATTTCAACCATTCAGCCAGAATTGACATAGCTGGATTCGACGACCAATATTTTCTCCATTCGCACGTACTACAACTTCGACTCCATACCTGCAGTGACAACAAACATGTACGATTCAACTTCTTGCTCAGTGGGAGGTTGAACAACTTGAACTTGGTTATCAAGTTGTTCATATGCCTGATGTACAACATGTTGTTGGTAGGGTTGTTCTACCACCTTCTGAAGTCTCGGCTGGTCAAGGTCTGGAAACTGACCGCGAACATCTTCATAATGTTGTTCTTGATAATCGGTAAGCCAGTCCTCATCAGTATGTGGACTTTCCGTAGGCACGTAACCTGCATCTGAATCGATAGAAGAAGGCCAAGAAGTCATTGCGATGAAGAAGTTGTTGTGATTGAGGAAGAAGATGATTATGAATGATGAAGAAGTAAATCAAAAAGCGCATATATAAACAAACATGTCTATTTAATTGATGTGATACTAATGCTTTTTGATCTGACAACAGCAACAGACATTATTATTTGAAAAGACAAATCAGAAATGATCGTTACACATTAAAAGATTCTTCATACAACACAATATTACTTAACTAACTACACATTGAAACATCTCCAAATAAATAATACAGTAATGACCGTTACATAACCAACGAGTAATATTGTTAACTTAAGGCCATCCAAATCTTTTTAGCCAATCTTGGCGTATGAAGTACGCATCCTGGCTAATGATGGAGTGCGGTATTTTAAATTGTATCAACCGTCATAAGTCGAACGTGTAATCTCGAACAATTTTTTTGATATTACCTCATTAATAACCTTTTTGTAACGCGTGCATGCCTTGGTAAAGTTTCTGTATGCAAACCTGACCTCTTAAGCCGTACATCTGACTCGACAGCCCACGTCATTGTTGTAAAGTTCAGCCAAAGTGTCCCAAAATTGAATTACCATTAACTCCTGATTGTCGCACATCTCATCGGTTTGTATGAAGTACTGCATAAGCAGCTTCAATTCACGAGACGTAAATGTCATGTTGGACATTGTAGTTTGAATAATGTTAAGTTTTTAAATGATTTAAATAGATAACGATTTGTGGATTTATATAATGGATGTTCCTAGTCTCCACTCAATAAAGATATTAGCTGTGGCCGGCAGCGGAACTTGGCTACAGTGTATGATATGATCACACATTGAGCCGCTTTGTCTCCACTAAAGAAAGCAGGGAATCTTGGTCGGCAAATGAACCTGGCTACAGTATGTGATTTGACTGCACACTGAACCACCTTGTCTCCACTCAATAAAGATATTAGCTGAGGCTGACAGCGGAACGTGGCTACAGTTTATGATATCGCCACACACTGAGCCGCCTTGTCTCCACTAAAGAAAGCAGGGAATCTTGGCTGGCAAATGAACATGGCTACAGTATGTAATTTGCTGCACACCGAGCCACCTTGTCTCCACTCAATAAAGATATTAGCTGAGGCCAACAGCGGAACGTGGCTATAGTGTATGATATGACCGCACACTGAGCCGCCATGTCTCCACTCAAGAATTAGTCATATATATATAACCATATGGATCTCATACTTGTTCACCACAATTCAATCTAATAAAACATTCAAAAACCAAACAACTATCCTCAATAACAATGTCCAGAAATTTACTAGAAGCTATATTGCTATACGACAGTGACTCTGAAGAAGAAGCGTATGCATTAGCACATCAACAAGAGGAGGAGGAATTGATGGAGATATACCACGAAGCATACGGTTCAACTTCTGGAAAACACGATGGCTCAGTTATGGGTCAGAAATACATCAACCCTAACCAGCAAGCATTTCACAAAACACTTATGCAAGATTGCTTTGCCCGTGATCCAACTTACGGTCCAGAGATGTTTAGACGACGATTCAAAATGAGTCGTCCATTGTTTTTAAGAATTCTCGAAAGTATTTAGCAGAATAATAATTATTTTGTTTACAAGCAGGACGCTGTAAAAACAAGGTTTGAGTGGGCATCAAAAGATGACTATAGCTTTGAGGATGTTAGCATACGATACACCCGTCGATGCCCTTGACGTCGCATATCGTAGAGAGTACGAAACCTAGATCACTTCTGTCAATCAGTTGTGGAAATTTATGAGACTGAATATCTTCGTTCTCCAAACGAGGCGGATGTAATGCGCTTATGCGAAATGCATGAAAGCAAAGGTTGGCCTGGCATGCTTGGAAGTCTAGACTATATGCATTGGGAGTGAAAGAACCGTCTAAAAGCTTTTTATGGAGCATATAACGGCAAAGAAAACTGTCATTTTAGAAGCAGTTGCCTCTCATAATTTGTGGATTTGACATGCTTACTTTGGAATGTCAGATTCTCTTAACGATTTAAACATTGTTGAACGATCTCATTTTTTAATGAATTGACGCAAGGTAAGTCAACTCTCGTATAATTTATTCTTGGTCATAACACATATGAGCATGTATATTATCTATGAGATGGAATTTATCCCAAATGGAGTATGATTGTAAAGACATTTGCAAACTCAATGATGGCAAAGCAGAAACAATTTGCTGCAATGCGGAAGGACAAAGGAAGGACGTAGAAAGGGCATTTGGGGTACTTCAGGAAAGGTTTGCAATGATTGGCAATCCATGTAGATTATGAAAGAGATCAAAAATGGTCATAATGATATTCTGTTGTATAATTCTACATAACATGATCATTGAAAATGAACGCGGTATGGACTATCCCGATTTCGAGTATGATGGGGCAAGACAACCCCCCGAATTATTTCGCACAGCCACGTTACGAAATGAAGGACAATAGCAATTCATGTCAATCATCATGAAGTATATCATAATGCAGCTATTCATAATAGGCTCCAAAGGACTTAATGGAGCATATTTGAAATTCTTATGGAAATCAGTAGTTCGGGATGGTGGATCTTTGTTTAATTACATTTATTTGCCTTTTTATTTGTGTAATGAACTGTAGAATGCTGTAATTTTGATGTTTGTAATAGAATTTATATTTGGTGAAGTAAATCTATAATGATATCTACAGAATGCGTCGAAAAAATGATATATCATTGAATATTTTAAAACTGAAAATAGCACGTGATTGAAAATATAAACTGAACGTACATGGATATTTAAAATGCAGTAACTAAAAATATCACATGAATATTTCAACTACATATGTTTTGTTCCTGATCTACTCTCAATAATGCGTTGTTTGTACTCCATCCAATATTGCATTGTAATTGGGTCCATTCCGGTGACATCCTTTTCCATTACTAAGGTCTCTTGGCGTTGCCTCTCTATCTCAAACCGGCCCTTCTCAATCTCGGTCAGTTCTTTTAACATGGCAAGTTTTTCTACACTCCCTCTTTGATGTTCTGCATTTTCTCTCGCATGTTTTTCATGCATTAGGGCTAAACGAGAATCGATTTGGGGTTGAACATCAATTTTCTTCTTAGCTGCTCGTTGCCCCATCGGTCCTGCATCTTCATCAAATGCGGGTTCTGCTTCTTCGTCTTCGTTATCTGGGCATACATTAGAGTCTATATGAAAATAATTGCCTAGGCTAGAACTATAATTAGTTCGACTTGTCTTTTTCTTGCCCTTCAACTTCTTTTGGACATCTCTTAAGCTATTTGCGGTGTTTGAGCTCCATTTTTGTTGACTAACAAACAAATCATAGTAGTTTGCAAACCGATAGTAGTGGGGTTTCTTTGTACCATTTTCTCTTGGAAATAATTTCAAGAGTTGATCGTTCGCCATTCTCTTCTAAAAAACAGAAATACAAAATGATATATTAACAAAGTGATCAGAAATAAATATAAATTGAAAATGACATTTTTCAAAACGCTACTAATTCAGCTTCGTCACCCATTCCACTTGGATTTGTTGTTCTTATTTTGCGAATTTGAGACTCGTAAAATTGTGTTTATCAATTAATCTTCCCAAAACGACTCGTGATTGCAGACATTGACCTCGTCTTTTCAACATGCTTTTTATTGTACGCAGTCATGACTTTTGCCCAAAACGTCTCTCCACTTTGGTCATTCCCCTTTACCGAATTGTTAGAAAAATGACAGTAAATATAACACAAATTTTCATCTTCATCGCCAGACCATGGAGCAGAAGAATGGAAGGATAGAAGGGGAGTGGTCTGGGGATGAACATTTTTAAGGGTTGGGAATCAAAATCCTGTTTATCCATATTCATCGCTTCGGTATCTGATTGAAACGAATAAAACATGCTTTCAATATTATGGAATTGTGAATATAATTATAATAGAAGAAGAGATGTGTGTATTACAATCTGAAAAATAGTCCGATATATGCAATGAAATCACAAATATGACCGTTTATAACAGTTGTAATTTTAAATATGACCGTTTATAGCCGTTAGGGTCAAAATATGACTGTTTATACCCGTTGGAGTTCATATGGCCTTTTATAGCCGTTGGAGGTCGGAATAAGATGGTCTGTAGCAGAAAGAGGGGGCAGGGGTGGGTGGGGCTTGGGCGACCATTAAAGCCCAGTTCAGGATCCTGAATTGGATCCTGAACTTTCAGCTGAATTCGGGGCCTTAATTTGACGACTGAAGAATTTTTTTTCGGCGTATTCAGCGAATAATTCGACCACTGGAGATGCCCTAAGAATTAAGGGATCGTAGCAATTACGAGTGTGTGGTAAGGGATCAAATGCAATAGGTGTTTAGAGATGATATGTGACATCAGCACTGCCTTCATTCGACGATTCGAGTTTCCGGATTCAGAAGGAGGAATAGATGTGGTTAACATAACCGATTCAGTGTAAAACAAGAGAGATTTGGATACAGTTACTCTATTGGCTTAAGGAAGAAACCCACGTTGGAAATAGAATGGGCTGAATAAAATTATTTGAAGCCCACTAGAAATTTCCAAATTCGAAGTAGTCCAACTGTTCAGGACTAACTCCTCTCTTTTTTTGCAAACCCAGGAGAACCCGACGGACCGGTAAACTCCTGAGTATGATATAATAAAGTCGTCCGCTGATCCAAGCCTCTATACCCGGGGTAAATTTATATAGGATATGCAAGTGCATGTTAGGAATCGAACCTGCGTATTTTTATAGGAACTCAAGCCTCATTTTCACGGCGCCGCATCCACGGACGTTAAGGGCTAACTCTATTTGCACTTTAATATATTATTTTGTTTTGTTTTGTTTGTATGATGATGTAGTTGTATATTATTAAGTGTAATATATGTATTATGTTGTAATTGTACTTTACTTTATGGCAATAAATAAAGCACCAATTGTCAAAAAGGTGCAACAGGTTGCTTTGTGGTTCCAATAATCTTGGACATCTAGTGCGATTTTTTTCCTATACACGATTTTTTCCAATAACCTTGGAACCAATATTGTACCCATCTTGGAGATCCGATAATCTTCGGTCCGATGTATGATTTTCCCGTACGTGAACAATGCCTTAAAAAGGTGCAACTCATGTTTTTATTAGTCCCAGTATGAATACGTTTGGCAAGCAGACAAAATAGACGGCTGTTAAAGGCTATTAGCATTTCCATATATGTAGCATTGTGCCTAGCTATATTTATTTCCGTAGTTTTTTTTTGATAAACTCTGTTTCTGACATTGGACAATTTGCCTACGTGATGTCTCAGTTTGATGCCTATAATTTCTATGGAACTCGATTTTGTTTGCATGCAATTTTTTTGACGAATGGAGAAGATTGACATCCTTCTTTTGTTTGCATGCAATTTCTATGGGGCTAATTTTTCATCTTCATTGTTTCTACCATCAGCAATTTGTGGGCTTTAACTGACCATCTACAAATATATATATCACTAATTCATATGATTCATTTCAATTCTAAATGCACCATTAGCTAATAAAAATAAAATAAAATGGAAGGAGCTATTTGCCTACTTTGAAATAATTTAATTTAATTTTTTTTTCTTTCAGAAATGCAATATGTATGCAAATTTGACTTCTTTTTTTAACATTAAAAATATTGATAAAAATTTATTGGTTTGTGTATCTTTATTCTATGGTATTCTATCTGTGTTTTACTATAATTTAAACGATCGTTTTACACATAAGTGGCTAGGTTTCAACAACACCGCTTATTTAGCACCATTTTGTATTCGTACCACCATGATATCAGCCACAGGTTTATATTTAAATATTTATGGCATGTGACAGAAGAGAAATACAATAAATATTTAAATAAGAACTTGTGGCTGATATCGTGAGCTAGAGGGAAGTTGCAAAACAGGAGTGTCATTGAACGCTCCTCATTTATTATTCAACATAACATTTGACATAAATTTAGTAATTAACGATGTCCGTATGCGAAGCACGGGCTGCGCACTAGTATTATATGTAGTTGTCGCACTAATAGCTTGTAAGTGACCATACATATTTTAATGTTCGTCGTAATCAGTCATGCAAAAAACTGAAAACATAACTAAGTGCAAAAAAAGAACATAAATTTGAATAATTATTAAAAGTTTGGAAATTAAATTTCTAATTTTATTTGGTTTGACCATTTTAACCAATTAAAAAATTAAATAGTTTTTTAACTTTTTTTTCCTGAAGGTTGTAATAAATTTCTTTAACAATTAATTTTGCTTGCAAATTTGTTGTGAATATCAACGTTAACTTTTTTGAATATGTTTGCAATTGTTAAAAATACCATAATAATTAATAATTGATAGTTTATAATTAACAACTAATAATTACTAATTGATATTTTATAAATGATAATTTATAATTAGAGAAATTTTGACCCACATCCCTCCCTTTAAAATAAATTAGGCCTGCATCCCTACAAACTTTAAAATTCAAATTACATTCTTATTTTCAAACAAGTACAAATCCGTTCACGAAACTCAATTGTCTTATTTAGCCGAGATTAAAAAAAAAACTCGTCGAACATTAATCGACTTCGATTTCTTCAATCAAACCCTTGTTTGCTGAGTAACAAATCGTCGACGTCAATTAAAATCAATCGAATCGAATTCAAAACCTAGAATCACAAAAAACATAGATGTGAATTGCAGATTTATCAAAGGATAAGCAACTTGCATAGAAATCGCCACGATAGATGACTGTTATGAAGAACATACGAGATTACAACAGGAAGAGAGTGATAATACTGATCTCAACTAACAGTACATCAAATGAAGGAAGGAAAAAAGAGAAAAATAGGTAAATAAATCAAAATTTTGACATATACACTTATGTATGTTGGTTGTTTAAACTTAAAAGTTCATTTAATGTAAAATTGTTAAAGCAAATATTTGACATATGCAATTTCAAGTATTGGTTGGTTGAAATTAGTAGATTTGTTTGTGTAACGGCCCGTAATTTTTAAATGATTTATATGATGCAATTTACTGAATTTTTATGAAATTTTAAATAATTAAATTTAGCAATGAAAATTTAATATTTAAAATGTGTCTACTTAAACATAGCAAATGGTTGGTTTTCAATGGTATATATGAAAGTTTATTCTGCCGTGTAATTTTCAATTTAAATTTAAATCAGTTAATTAGATGAAAATTAAATGTTTTCGAAATCTGAGTAATTTTATATAATAAAAATATAAATCATTTTTTGAGTGATACATCATATTTAAAAATTTCAAATTTGGATTGCTTTAGCACAGTTTATCTAATTTTCGGCACTTTAGCAGCATTTTCGGCAGCGAAAAATTGAGTTTTTATAACTGGGTCGCGTCGCTGATATCTGTGTACCAATCTGTTCGTCTCGTTGTGCTGATCTCCACAGTATATTTGTTTGTGCATTTTGACATCCAATACGCGGCGAAATCTGCGAAATGATTTGCTGTATCTGTATCCATGCTGAAGTCGCTTTGTTTTCTTGGGTCTATTCAACTATTCCCGTGTAATACCAATAGTTACAGAAATCAATAGTTGACTTTCCATATTCCAACCTTTACATTTTATATTGATTGATCCATTTACTTTCCCGGCGTCCTTTGCTATTTCCTTTTATTTTAATGTTTATGTAGCCGTGTCCATTCATCATCCCATCTCCTTCATTCTAGAAAAAATTATATAATATGGGTTGCCGTCATGTTTGCATAATTCGAGCTGCTCATTCCTTTGTCTTTAAAATATATTGCACACGGCCTCTGTTCTCCAAAATTTATATATATATATATACATATATATATACATATATATACATATATATATACATATATATATATATATACATATATATATACACACATATATATATACATATATATATATTAAAAACTGTTCACACAATTAATAACCTCTTCTCTCTTTTGTTCCACCCGCACCCAAGCATCATGCTACAGCCTTTACCCCTCACGTTGTCGTAGCCGAACTTTGCATCACCCGTTCCATCAGCACACGCAACGACTTCGACAATCCACTGCTCCTCCACCCAAAACCACCAACCTCGGCTTCTCCACCAATCGCCTCCAACAATCCGCCCTTCACCTTCGTTGCCGAGCCACTGTAAGTTCCACGATCCTTGCATGATGATCCGCCTTCACGACCAAGCACAACCAGCTCGCCATCACCCCCAAGACCTGCTTCATCACCTCCGCTCGCTCTCTCCCTCTCAGTCAATTCGAACAACTGCCAGGACTCCGAAGCGCAAGCCCTCCACTGCCTCCCATGAAAGTGTGCAGTAGTGATAGTTTACGAGTGCACGTACTAATATAGTGCACATGGATCGTGAATATGAAATATAATATAAATGCGGAAATAGATGATAATAGCACAGTAAATAAAAAAAAAGGAAAAATCACACCATAGATTTTTATACTGGTTCGGAGCACCGTCCTACGTCCAGTCCCAGACTTCTATCTGGATTTTCACTATTAACTACCTCGCTTCACCCGGAGGAACAGGTTTACAACACCCGAGCAAACGAACGGGATTTCACGCCTCTAATACACTGAGGACTTCAACACTTGCCTCTTACAATACCGAGGACTTCAACACTTGCCTCTTACAACACCGAGGACTTCAACAATGATGAATATAATTGTTTGTTGACGGTATGTGTTCTTGCTAACACAGTTTTGTCACTTGTAGTACAAATTTCCTATAATCTTATCCTCAAAATATGTGAATGATGTTTTGTGAAGATTAAGGGAAGTATATTACTTATTGAATCAAAAGATATGAAATAATTTCAATGATTCAATGAGCAATTAAAATAATTGAGAGCTTTTAGAATGCAGGAGTATTTAGAAGGTAAGATCAGAAATTAGAGTAAAAAGAATATGTTTTCATGTATATGAATCAATGAGTTAGATGAGTTTATATAGAAAAAATATGGTTGTAACTCTTTGTGAACAGTAGCCATTAATAGATATGATCATTGATGAAAGGTAAGAGATGCAACCATTGGAGAAAGAAGTGTCTTTTGAAAAGGTTGCTCTCTGTTTAAAAACGGTCGACAGGTCAAAAATTGGCCAGTAGACAGGATTTCAAATATATAGTCGTTATGTGCATGTGTGCACGTTCATTGTGCATTTTACACAGAAACGGTCGACCGCCTATATTAATACCGGTCGACCGGTTACTGTCAAGTTGCACAATGAATGTGTAGTGCTATTCAAATATATATATCGATTATATTGAGGTGCATGATTATTTGAGGATAGATTTTAACAAGTTTATCACTATTACAATATCAAATAATCAACCTATAATCTAGAGTACCATATGTAGCTCTTTTGTGCCTCTTTATAGCCATGATGCCCGTGTTTTGTCGATCGTCTTTATTTCTTTGTCAGAAATCAAAAACTTCATAGAACCTGTGACTCAACATTCTTCCCCTTTTTGATTGATGACAACATATATCTGAAGTTCTGAATCTCCCCCTGAATATGTGATCTCCCCCTGAGATTTTGTTTGTATTCTTTATATATATATATATATATTCCTGCAAATAATTGTTAGCACTTTCTCCCCCTTTGTCATCGACAAAAAGGAAAAATAGATAATGGAATAATATAGGAGTATATCAACCTAAATATTCATGCATAGCAAAAAATACAACATATCCAAAACATATCAGAGTATCATACACACCATAATATCATACGAATAAAAGTAACGACACTATTTAGTACAAGTGTCGAAAGATGTTTTAAATTACTAATCCAAAATATAGAGGTAGAAAATAGAATCTAGGATGAGTCAGAAGCTGTCTCCTCTTGAATATCTTCTTCCTCATCATCATCATCTTCTTCCTCTTCATCGTCCTCTCTAGATGATTCTCCACGACCATGTCCACTAGTACTAGCAGACTCCTCAGTTGATGACCAGTTGAAAGCAGGAGGAGCAGGACGTTTGCCTGGGTCTTGAGCAGAGATGGATGTGCTACATGAAATAGCATCCCATATAATACCAAAGAATGACTTGACTTTGTTGAAGCGTTTATCAATTTTCGTGTCCATGCGCTTGAGTCTTGATTCAAGCAAGAATTGGTTACGCGCAATAGTTTCAAGTGATTCTTTTATGGTGGATTTTGATTTCAACATTTTAACTTCTTCGGAACAAGGTCGAGAGGAAGTAGATTTTTGTTGTGTTGGACCTCTTTGTTGCCATTGTTCAAACGACATAATCTAAAGGTAAGGAGGAGGGAGCTTCATGCGTTTGATGGTTACAGAATCAATACATTTTGGTTTCGAGGTGGCAGAGTCAGGAGGTCGTACGCCACAAGCTAGCAAAATACGCATGACATATTCATTGTAGAAAAAGTGAGGTCGCGTAGAGTTGTTCACCTTGAGAATCTCGTCAAAAAGCATATGAACCCAATTGATTTGGATATCTCCATAAATAGCATAAAGGGCCTTGAAATTTTCTTTGTATACAGCGTCATAGTTTCCTAGTCTAGGAAACAAAGAGAACATTAAGACGCGATGTAGTAGCCTGGCAGTGGGTCGAAGTCCAATTGATTTTGTGCCATCACTGTTATCCTCCATGAATTGATGACTGATGCTATTCCGAGTGAAGACTTCACAGAAATGTGATGAAAACTCATCGCCTTGATTTGGAATACCCAGTATAGAAGCTATCCTATCATGAGTGATAAAAATTTGTTTGCCACATACTACAGACCAAATGACTCCGTTCGGATCATCAGGTTTATACTCGTCCAGGTTCATGTTGGCATAGAATAATTTTATCATCAAGTGATTTATTTCCACATTATTTTCTGAAAAATCGATCAATGGAGTAAGATTGGAGTTATTTGCTAACCTACGGATTCCATAGGATGTGAAATCATCAAACTTGATGAAAGAACCAGGATGAAACTTGTAGTTAGTCATTTGATTCCATCTTGTGATAGCTACCGGATTTTCGAGCCATTTCTTAGCGGAGATATTGAGTGATGAAGTTCCGGAGGACGATCCTTTCTTGGGTTTCTTTTGCGGAGGAGCCATTGTTAGAAAATTTGAAGATTTGGAAATTGAAATTGAGAGAATAAGGTTTTTGGTATTTGGGGAAAAATAACTGGTTGAGACAAGTGAGGAGGTGGGTAAAAAAATGACGAAACCAGTATATAAGAACTGAATATAAGTAAATCGGTCGACCGCTATAATATGGTCGGTCGACCGTTTTCATCCAGAGGCTAAACGGTCGACCGGTCATATTATAGGTGGTCGACCGGTTTTTGTTGCCTGATGAAAAATAGTATGTATTGCAGTTTTTTGAGAATATGTCGAGCTATATAATTCATATTTCATTCTTATTATAAAATACAAACGTTATTATAAGAGTTATAGAGAGAAAACGATGCAACAAGTGTATATATGTATATATTTAATGAGGAGTGGAAGAATCGTCATTAGAATTTTCTTTATTATCTTTAATACGATGTGACCATGGACTCCAGTTTTTCTGAGCACCTTCATTCCTGTTATAATTCCGATCCCATGAGTTAGGACTCCTAGATGTTGACGGCCAAGACGGCATCGGTTCATGCACATCATGCTTGTTTGAACCACAAAAGAATGATGCCATCTTTTCTAAAATAGATAAACGTGCCGATGTTCGTTGTTGCTCATGATAAAGCTGGCTTTGTCCATAATGGAGCTGTCTTTGAAGATATATTTGATGTTTCTGATAGTGGTGAATCTCGTCGATCTGTACTTTGGTACGAGGAGAAAAAAATAGCGACTTCTTTACTCGTTTTGAGGTTGGTGTACTACCAGGAGTACGATTGTATTGGAGATGATACTTCGGTTTCTGTTTTGGTGTTTCAGGAGAATAATACTCCTTCGGCTCGGAACTTGTAACGGAAATGTGTGATTTTTGAGCACACTTATCACAAATGTGAGCCATAGAAAGTTATGTATAGAGCCTTATGCTCAGATAAGAAAAGATGAATAAAGTGAGAAGTTTTGACAAGCTTATAAAGAAATTCCTTAAACTTAAGCCTGTGGATGAGAGTGAATAAAGAAATATGACCGTGAAAGCAAGCAAAGGCTCTTATTTAAAGAAAATAAATAGCTTTTCTTAAAAAAAATGCTATAGTTAAAATATAACCAAAATAAAAAGACAGTCATTAGTAATTAATAGTCAAAATCTTTTCTTGAAATTAAACCAAGCTCTCTTCGTAATCTAATAAAACTAGATCCGAGCAAAGGCTTAGTAAAAATGTCCGCTAATTGATTATCAGTTTGGACATATTCAAGACATATATATCCTTTTTCAATATTATCTCTAAGGAAACGATGACGGATATCAATGTGTTTGGTTCTAGAATGATTCACTGGATTCTTAGAGAGATTTATAGCACTTGTGTTATCATAGTATATAATAGAATTTGATAAATGAATATCAAAATCTTGAAGTGTTTGTTGCATATATAGTACTTGAGTACAAGCGAGAGCTGCTGATATATATTCAGCTTCACATGTTGATAGTGAAACACAATTTTGTTTCTTACTAAACCAAGAGACAAGTGATTTTCCAATAAAATGGCACGTACCACTTGTACTTTTTCTATCCGTTCGCGAGCCGCCAAAATCAGCATCACTATATGATACTAATTCAAATGGACATCCTTTTGGATAAAAAGACCGAAATCTTTGGTATTATTAAGATAACGAACTATACGTTTCACTGCTCGTAGATGTGATTCCTTTGAATCTGCTTGAAAGCGTGCACATAGACAAACACTCATCATTATATCTGGATGACTAGCTGTAAGATAAAGAAGAAAACCAATCATGCTTCGATATAATTTCTGGTCAACACTCTTACCATTTTCATCTTTTTCAAGATGTGTAGTTGTACTCATAGGAGTTGGTTTACCAGATGTATTTTCTAATCTGAAGCGTTTGATAAGATTTCCGCAATATTTTTCTTGATTGATAAAGATACCACTCGGAAGTTGTTTGATTTGAAGTCCAAGAAAATATGACAGTTCTCCCATATGAGACATTTCGAACTCTTTGGTCATAATACTTGCAAATTCCTTGCAGAGTTTATCGTTTGTTGAACCAAAGATGATGTCGTCTACATATATCTGGATAACTAGAATATCCTTTTGAGAATGTTTAATAAACAAAGTTTGATCGACTTTGCCTATTTGAAATCCTGAGTTAATAAGATAACTACATAATCGTTCATACCAAGCACGAGGTGCTTGTTTTAAACCATACAGAGCTTTCTTAAGTTTGAACACATGGTCAGGATATTTTTCATGTACGAACAAAGGAGGTTGTTCGACATAGACATTCTCTTTGATAAATCCATTGAGAAAAGCACTTTTGACATCCATCTGATAAAATTTGAAATTATGGTGACAAGCAAAAGATAATAGGATTCTAATAGCTTCTAGTCGAGCAACTGGTGCATAAGTTTCTTCATAATCGATACCTTCTTCCTGGTTATACCCTTGTACTACTAATCTTGCTTTATTTTTGGTGATATTTCCTTGTTCGTCAGCCTTATTTTTATAGACCCATTTAGTATCAATAACTGACTGATCAGTTGGCCTTGTAACAAGTTCCCAAACGTCATTGCGCTCGAACTGATTTAGTTCTTCCTGCATGGCAATGATCCAGTAATGGTCTGTAGCAGCTTCTTTTGGATTCTTAGTTTCGATATTTGAGAGAAAAGCGACATGACCCATTTGGTTGAGTTGACTCCTTGTTCTGACATGTGATGTTACTTCACCGATTATATTTTGGGCCGGATGGTCTCTTAATATCCTTGGTGGTGATTGTAACTCACATTTTGAGGAATATTCTCAATAATTATTTCTGAGTCAAAATCAATATTCGTGATGATTGGATTGTCAGTGACTATTGATTCGTCATCATCTGATATAGTGTGAGGATGCTGATAGAATTCATCAAAAGAGACATGAAGTGATTCTTCAATAGTTTTGGTTCGTTTATTAAATATACGATAGGCCTTACTTCGTTCCGAATAACCAACAAATATTCCTTCATCGGCTTTTGGATAGAATTTGCCAAGCTGGTCTTTCGTATTTAAGATAAAACACTTGGAACCAAAAACTTTGAAGTATGAGATTTTAGGCTTTCTTTTGTTAAATAATTCATAAGGAGTATTCTTGGTAAAAGGTCTTATGGACACACGATTTAAAACATAACAGGCAGTTGCGATGACTTCTGCCCGGAAATGTTTTGGTAAGGTGGTTCCATTCAATAATGTTCTTGCACATTCTTGTAAAGTTCGGTTCTTCCGTTCTACAACTCCGTTCTGTTGTGCAGTTCTGGGAAACGAAAAATTATGACATATACTTTTCTTTATACAAAAATGTTCAAATTCATTATTTTCAAACTCTCCGCCATGATCACTTCTTATATTTTTAACTTTAATTCCTTTTGATTTTTGAATTCTTTTGACGAAAGATTTGAAATGATCGAAAGTGTCACTTTTATTTTTTAAGAAAATTGTCCATGTGTAACGAGAGAAATCATCAACAATTACAAGCACATATCGACTGTGATTTATTGACTGCACCCTAGTAGGTCCAAATAAATCCATGTGTAGTAACTCAAGTGGTTGTAATGTTGATATGACTTCCTTGGATTTAAAAGATGATTTGGTCAATTTTCCTAATTGACATGCATCACAAATGTTGTTAACTTTAAAACTCATTTTGGGTAGTCCTCTAACTAGATTGTTTTTGGCTAGCTTGTCAATAGTTCTGAAGTTTATATGACAGAAGCATTTGTGCCATAGCCATGGATCATTATCATTAGCCACAAGACACATATCTGAATTATGATTAATATTCATATTAAGAATATATATATATTTCTGTCTCTATAACCTTCGAAAACTAAATTATGGCCTTTATCTAAAAGACTACACTTATTATTCGAAAAGGAAATTATAAAACCCTTGTCACATAACCGACTAATACTAAGCAAATTGTGTTTCAAATTTTTAACTAGCATGACATTAGTAATAAGAGGTAAGTTAGATGTACCGCAATTGCTCACATCGCCTTTGCCGATGATATAGCCTTTTGAATTATCTCCAAAAGTGACAGATCCACCATCTGAGTATGTAATATTTGTTAATAAGCTCTTGTCTCCAGTCATGTGCTTCGAGCAACCACTGTCCGATATCCACTTTCCTCTTTTTTTAAGTGGGACCTGCAAAAAATAGAATTAAGTTCATGGTACCCACTTTTTATAGGGTCCTAAGAGTTAGGTCTTAGGAGTCCAAACCCATACGGGTCTGGTATCCCCTTTATATACATAATTAGTATTATGATGCACTGTATTCATGAAATTCTGAATATATTTGTTCCTAATCAAATTGTTATTTGTTTTAGGAACCTATATTTTGATAGTCTTGATATTTTTCTTTTGAAATTTCACAACTGGTTTCGGTTTGGAGTATAATAAACTAAGATTTTTCTTAGCTTCGGTTTTTTGTACTCTCTTCTTTCTTTTATTACCAAGATGTTTCTTGGTTTCTTGTTTCTTATATCCCAAACCTTGTTTATCCGAAATAGATTGTGAACTTTCAACGATTTTTGTCAAATTTTCTCGACCTTTGTTAAAGTTAGAAATATTTTGAGTAATGTCATCAAACTTTGTTTGTAAACTAGCTTTTTCTAGGTCTAGAATTTTGACTTTTGCCTTAAGCTCACGATTTTCAGTAGTGAGAGCATTATTTTTCTCTTTTTGAGCTTCTATTTCTTGACTCAAAAGAGATAGTTGAGAGTCAATATTAGATGATGATTCTTGAATTTTTTCAAGTTCTTTTTCTAATATTTTCTTCTCATCTTTTAATATATCTCGTTCAAACTCTGCTCTACCTAAATCTGCTTTGACTACTTTTAATTGACGTTTTATGTCTTTATATTTGACTATCAATTCAGCATTAATATCAAGTAATTCATTAAGTGTAGGAATTTGTACCTCATCTTCTGTTGCCATAAAACAAACATTAGCTTGTTCATTCTCCGAATCACTTTCACTTTATGATGAAGATGAGTCTGAATCATCCCATGTTACTGAGAAGGCTCGTTTCTTTGTCCTGTCCTTCTTATATTTGAATTTGTCATTTTCTAACTTCTTCTTTTGTTCTGGACAATCCTTCTGCATGTGTCCCTTTTTGTGACAGTTGAAGCATTCTATAGAGGATGATGTTGGTTTATTTGATCCAGATTTCTTTTTGTTATAACGACTGGCTTTTCGCTGTTCTAGGAATTTTTTGAAACCTTTTGCTATGAAGGCCAGATCTTCATCTTCAGATTCTGATTCATTTTCGTCTTTTTCAGCATGGAATGCCACGTTCTTCTTTTCTTCTTTTTGTTCCTTTCTAGTCTACAAGTTAGCTTCATAGGACATTAGATTTCCTATCAATTCATCTGGCTTTATGACGGAAAGGTCATTAGCTTCTTCAATTGCTAATACTTTTCCTTCCCATTCACTAGTCAGAGAATGTAGGACTGTTGAAACAATATCAAAATCAGAATACTTTTGTCCTAAGCCAATAAGTGCATGGTGGATAGTTTGAAACCGTGAATACATATCATTGATTATCTCATTTGGTTTCATTTTGAAATTTTGAAATTGACTTTTCAGCATGGCTATTTTGGCTTATTTAACCTTGTTAGTACCTTCATGAGTGATTTTTATCGTTTGCCAAATTTGATATGCAGTAGTGCAGATTCTAACACGGTTATATTCATTTTGATCTAATGCACAAAACAACATATTTTACATTTACGGCTACTGCCGTTTTCTCAGCCGCAGTCCATTCTGAATAACCAGTTGTTGGATTTACTATTTCTTTTTGAGTTGCATTCCAAGCATCATAACTATTTGATTGCATAAAGAATGACATACGAGTTGCCCAATAACTATAGTTAAGACCATTGAAAAATAGAGGTCTTTGTGTCGATTGACCTTCCATGTAAGTGGTGTTTTGAGTGCTAGTATTTGCGTTATTTGCCATATTACAAGAATATATCAAATAACTGTGTTACGGTTATATGATGACCGTGCTCTGATACCAAATGAAAGTGTGCAGTAGTGATAGTTTACGAGTGCACGTACTAATATAGTACACACGGATCGTGTAATATGGAATATAATATAAATGCGGAAATAGATGATAATAGCACAGTAAATAAAAAAAGGAAAAATCACACCAGAGATTTTTATACTGGTTCGGAGCACCGTCCTACGTCCAGTCCCAGACTTCTATCTGGATTTTCACTATTAACTACCTCGCTTCACCCGGAGGAACAGGTTTACAACACCCGAGCAAACGAACGGGATTTCACGCCTCTAATACACCGAGGACTTCAACACTTGCCTCTTACAACACCGAGGACTTCAACACTTGCCTCTTACAACACTGAGGACTTCAACAATGATGAATATAATTGTTTGTTGACGGTATGTGTTCTTGCTAACACAGTTTTGTCACTTGTAGTACAAATTTCCTATAATCTTATCCTCAAAATATGTGAATGATGTTTTGTGAAGATTAAGGGAAGTATATTACTTATTAAATCAAAAGATATGAAATAATTTCAATGATTCAATGAGCAATTAAAATAATTGAGAGCTTTTAGAATGCAGGAGTATTTAGAAGGTAAGATCAGAAATTAGAGTAAAAAGAATATGTTTTCATGTATATGAATCAATGAGTCAGATGAGTTTATATAGAAAAAAAATGGTTGTAACTCTTTGTGAACAGTAGCCATTAATAGATATGATCATTGATGAAAGGCAAGAGATGCAACCATTGGAGAAAGAAGTGTCTTTTGAAAAGGTTGCTCTCTGTTTAAAAACGGTCGACAGGTCAAAAATTGGCCAGTAGACAGGATTTCAAATATATAGTCGTTATGTGCATGTGTGCACGTTCATTGTGCATTTTACATAGAAACGGTCGACCGCCTATATTAATATCGGTCGACCGGTTACTGTCAAGTTGCACAATGAATGTGTAGTGCTATTCAAATATATATATCGATTATATTGAGGTGCAGGATTATTTGAGGATAGATTTCAACAAGTTTATCACTGTTACAATATCAAATAATCAACCTATAATCTAGAGTACCATATGTAGCTCTTTTATGCCTCTTTATAGCCATGATGCCTGTGTTTTGTCGATCGCCTTTATTTCTTTGTCAGAAATCAAAAACTTCATAGAACTTGTGACTCAACATCCCATACACCTGAGCAGCAGTCTCGGCTCCATCACCTTCATCCCTTTCTACCTTATTTCCAACCTGACACCCTCCTTCACTTCTTCTTTTGTGTTGGTATATATTATATATAAGTTTATAGCATATATTATATTATAGAAGGGGCACTGTCTATGTTTTACAGCATATATACATATATTTACAGTAATATATTTACAAAGTATATATATAAAGTAAGTTGTCCTGTCTCAGCTGAAGGGAAAACTTATATATTTAATATATGGGTTTTATATTGATTTGAAAAAAAATACATATAATATATGTAAGTGTATATGGTAGTTTATACATTAGTTTATATATATATATATATATATATATATATATATATATATTGTAGTTTGCAGATTTGCCTGAAGCTCGATTTGCTATTATATATAAAATCCTATGTTTAAATATTCATTTATCATTTTATATTAATATTTTAAATTTTGATTTTTTGTAATAACTAATATATACATATACTATGTTAACTTTTATTTGAAGAATTTAAAGAGGAAATTGATGTGTTTTAAGAAAATGTTGATTTTAAATATTGTTGTATGTATATTATAGATATTGTAATTTTTTGTTTAAATTTGAATATTGAAAAAATAATAATATAGTGATAATGTAGAATTTGAAAGAAATTATATATGTTTAATCTAATAATGATTTTGCAATATAATATGTAAAGATTTTATTGGTATTTTGAATTTGATATTGATTTGAAAATATATGTTTTAAATAGATTTTTGAAACATATATATATATATATATAACATATATTTTTGTTTCAGCAATTGCTAGGCCAATCTTGTCAATATTCTGCTCGTTTGATCCGTGTACTTTTCCGTGTCCATTCACCCTCATCCTCGGTCATTTCTTCAGCCTCGAAAGGTGAGCGATCACTCACGATTAACATTCTTATATTTAAAAACTTTAATTCACATTGAAATGACACTTGAAATATGCTGTTAAATTTGAACTGCTTGTTATTTAATTGCTATATATGATATGCCATCATCGGTAACTGTTCACCTACGACAGCTGATACCGTCACCTGTTGTTTATATATAATATTTAAAATTATTATTGATGATATATGTCTATTGTTGATATGTTTTATTTTTATCATATCTGTTCACACTCTGCAAGTTCCTGTTAGTTTAGAAATCCATATGGGTTGAAATGATACATACCCGAACAAGATTATAGATTATGGGAAAATCTATATAGGTTGAAATGATAAACCCAAGCAACTTTTATTGATTTTGAACTTTGGGATCGCGGGTTGAAATGATATATACCCGTAAATATTTAATTTGCGGACTGAAATGATAAATATCTATATCAGTTGACCATAAAATAGAAAAATATATACGGACACCGTTGGTCTATATTTTGAAAATGAATTTGGAAGGAAATATATGGATTTTAATAAATATTAATTTTAAAAATATAATATATATTTTATTTTTATACATATTTAAAAAAAATTAGATTTTTAAAATAATATGTTTTGGAAATTTTAAATTTATAAGTTAGTTTTTAAAATATAGATTTTACATATAATTTTACTATTTTAAAATATGTAAAAATAGATTTAATATAAAATATATTTAATAATAAGATTTAATTTAATAAAATTTAATTTAAGTAGCATATAATATGTTTAGGTATTTATTTAAATTTATATTTTAAAAACAGATTTTAATAACTGCAATAATAAAGGTTGGGAAAATAAATTAATGTTGACTGAGAATTTAAATTAGTTAATAATTGAATTTAAATAAAAATTGATATGAAATTATTAATTTTTGAGATTTTGAAAGATATTATTGTATAAAATGATTTAAAAAAATGATGATTAAATGAATATTTTCAACTTTAAATAAAATTGAGACTGAATATTTAATATTGATTTAAATTTGTAAATTGAGATTTTATTTAATAGTTATTAAAATGATTAAGTGAATATTTTTCAATTTGAATAAAATTAAAGTTAAATGTTGGAATTTAAATGAAACTTGTATTGAAAATGTTTGAATATTTAAACTTTCAATCTTATTGGAATTGAAGAGATAGTTCAAACCTGAATTTGAAATCGATATAAATTGAAATGGTTTATTAAGAATTTAAATTGAATCTTTGACCTTTAAATTGAAATGGTTAAACTGAAATTGATTTAACCTGAAATTTAGAATTTAAGTTGATTTGAATCGATTTGCGGAATTAAGGGAAACTAATTTTATTATATAAAGTATTTATATATATATAAACTATTTCAATTTATAATTATTTTAAATTATACATTATTTTCAACATCTAAACAGTTTAAGTTGGAACTGTTATGATTATGGAATTGTTATGATTTCAAAAGTATTATGATTTCAAAAGTGTTATGATTTTGAAAGTGTTATAAATTTGAAAGTGTTACGATTCTGGAATGAATATTATATAAAGTGAATAATGATATTAAATTGATATGGTTTTGAAATGAATATGATATTTTGATATGAAGCATTAACTATTTGAAATGAAATGACCACGGTATGAAATAAGCATTGGTTGTTAAAGAGTCCGAGATCGGATATTGTCATACTCTCTGCCATTACCAAAACCATTTTAACAACTGTGTACGTGATGAAGATTTCATAACGAAGTAGGATGGTTTGACGACGATTCTATATGAGGTTTTAGCACAGCCCTGACTCCCGTGAGTCAGCTTGATGTGGCTAAAACAGAAGTTATACCGAGTCAAGTGGGGTCATTCCCCCTATCAGGCACATTTCACCGATACCATTATATTACTTTTGTGATTTGATTGGGTACACCTTTGATTTGGGAGTTTGTCTCAAGATAGGCGGTAATAGCTGCTATGCGCTACCACCAGTCCGGAGTACAAATGGTATTTCTATCATGGCATTGCCTCGCGTGCCTTGTCACATTTCTTATCGCGCCTTCTACGAATTTGTTTTGTACCATACCTATGGAATGCCCTCTGATAGTCCTCCAGTTTATGGAGGAATTACGGTACCGTATAGACTATGAGAATATATAAAATGTGTTAATGGGGATATGGGTAATGCCTTAACGCTATTTCATAGTTTACTTTACTATAGACATATTATAATAGCGTATATTACCACATAGTAAATAGTTCCACGGATCCTTAGGGGATGGAAATCTCAAACATCGTTTAATTTACTTGAATTTCAGTTGATATTTCACTTGTGTTGAATTTACTAATATAAGAATGTTAATCCCGACTCGATTGTTTTGCGTTTTGCTTTATGCTCGGGTCGGACTGAGTGTTACAACATTTAAGACTCACCTTTGAAGATTGGAGCTTTGTTTGAAGATCTATCTATCCACTTTTCAGTTATTTCAATTTATTCTAGTCATTTATGCTTAGACTCGCCAGTTGCTTATGTATTAGAGGTTCATTGTGTTTTGAGATTCTATTGTATTTTGTTTCAGACTCTGATATTTATAGTAGTTTCATGAACTACTATTTATCTACTCTGCTGCTTAGATTTGTATACTCTGCGTCCGTGATTCTGTGATTGATTTATTTTCTGTATATGATAAGTTTTGTCAAATATAAATTAACAATCTATTGTTTTGAACAATTCAAGTCCAACATGTGCATATGCGAACGGTTGGCGAACTAGTGGGTCGTTACAGTTTGCATATAAAATTGATGGTGGTAAATATTATGTTGCTTCGTATATAATGGTACAACATCAGTAGATCATTATTATAATGCAAAACAGTATAGGCAAACCTATATGGGGAAAAATATTACGCAGACAAATATTTGCATGGTAAATATTAGCTAGACAAATATTTGCCTGACTAATATTTGCATGGTTAATATTTTCCCAGCATAGATTAGTTTTATTAAACATGCATTAAAACGTATCATATGCTGCTTTGTATATAACATAGATCATTCTGCAAAACATATTAGGAAAATCTATGCCGAGAGAAATATTAGGCAAGCAAATATTTGTCTGCCTAATATTTTCCTAGTTAATATTTTCCAGCATAGATTTGATTTACTAAACATGCATTAAATATATCATATGTTGCTTTGTATATAACATAAATCATTCTGCAAAACATAATAGGCAAACCTATGCCGGAAGAATTATTAAACAAACAAATATTTGTGTGGAAAATATTAGTCAGACAAATATTTGCCTAACTAATACATACATAATTAATATTTTCCTTTGGTCTTGCCTTCGGGCTTGGCTAAAGGAACCATCCAAGGAGTGATGATCAATTAACTTTTACTCTCTTCTTTGGGCCAACTAAAACAACTACCCAAAGAGTGGTGATCAAATAAAGCCTTTGGTTCCGCCTCCAAATTTGGCTAAAGCAACCATCCAAGAAGTGATGGTCAATGAAACCTTTAGTCCCACCTTCAGGCCTAGCTAAAGTAACCACCCAACAAGGGAAGGTCAAATAAAGTCTTTAGTCTTTACTCCAGGCCCGGCTAAAGCAACACCCAAGGAGCGATGGTCAATTAAGCCTTTTGTTCTGCGTCCGAGCTTGAATAAAACAACCATCCAAGGAGTAGTGGTCAAACAAAGCCTTTAGTCCCACCTTTGGGCCTGACCAAAGCAATAATATAAAGAAACAATCATCCTATGAGGAAATAGTTAGCCAAAAGTTGTTTAAGAACTGAACTCATAGAAAAAGAAATTTTTAAGAGTAATGAAAAACAGTGTGAAAAGAAACAAACTTTAAGTAGAAGTTTACTTAATCTAAATCATAAGAAAACTTCATATTAAGGGGAGGGGGCGGCAAGTGTTACATCTCAAAATTTTTAATTTAATATAAGATGTTCAAAGCTATCGAAGATCAAGATGTCCAAAGCTATCGAATGTTAAGATGTCTAAAGCTATCGAAGGTCAAAGTCTAAAGCTATCGAAAGTCAAAGTCCGAAGCTATCATGGGTCAAGGTGCAAAGCTACCAAGGACTAAAATGAAAATCTATCACATGTCAAAGAATAAAGCTATCACACGTTAAAGTATGAAGATGTTGAATGTTAAGGCATAAACCTATCACATGTCAAAGAATAGAGCTGTCACATGTCAAAAAATTGAGCTACCGCATGATAAAGTATGAAGCCATCCAATGTTAAGACATAAAGATATTGTATGTCGGAAAATAGAGCTATCGCATATTAAAGTATGAAGTTGTCGATGTCAAGACATCAAGACATAGAGCTATTGCATGTCAAGGAACCAAGCTATCGAATGTCAATGAATCGGGCTATCGAGTGTCAAGAAATAAGGCTATTGTATATCAAGATATATAGCAACCACATGTCAAAACATATAGCTATTGCATGTCAAGATATAACGATGCGAAGTATCAAGATACACAATTGTCGAAAGCTAAGGCGACATGCTATCAAAGGATGAAATATAAAGCTATCGAAAACCAAAGTTGGAGTTGTCGTGAACCAAGTTACAAAGCTATAGAAGATCAAGATAAACAGACAATCCAAGGTCCAAGAGGAGAAGTTACAAAATAGTGAAAATAGTGCTATCACATATCAATGAATAGCCATCGAATGACTGAGAACAAGCACGAGAAGCAATCCAAACAGCCATGTGGCACTCCAGATTGGTCCAGGGATACCATGTCATCTTGGGGAAAGCTAAAACAAATAATGCCACATTCATCACAATAATATGCCTGTTAGCAAAATCATGACGGTCCAAGCTCAATGATTGCCACATGTCAAAAATTTAAGTGGGTAGTTTTTCTATAAATAACCTTTACCTCAACTAAAAAGGAGTGAATTTCTGAATTTTTCTTCTCCCTTGTTTTCATTTTTTGTAATCAAGAAATCAATAAAGCTTGATTTGGTACATCGATGACTATTTAGGTCCAATTTAAATTGTGAATTTTTGACTAAGAACTTGAACATTTGCCTGGTTGCATATTTTTGACTATTTTTACCATAAGCATGCTAGCCCAAGTGTTGAGCCTCTTTCCCAAGCACCTTTAAACTACTTTGACTACTTTTACCTGAATATAAGTTAGGCCAAATTTTTTGTCTAGCACTTTGTGCAAGTCTACTTTCATACATAAATTATTTGTAGTCTTTCTATTGAACCCTCTTACCATTTCATATGCAAGCAATATATTTTTTGCAATAATTTTGACAGGGATGAACCCATTTTTATTGTTTGATATTAAGTTAGTTAAGTAGTGATTCATCCTATTGCATATCAGATTTGCTAAGTTTTTGTATATTACATTGCATAGTGAGATTGGTCTAAAATTTAATAGAAATAGTGGGTCCATGTTTTTTGGGATTAAACAAGTAAAAGGTATGGTTTATTTGTTTTATAATCTTACCAGATTTTTGTATGCCCAACGTTGTTTGAAATAAGCCATTTTGATTAGTTCCCAGAGTAATTCGTAATATTTTGAATTGAAATCATCCGGACCTGGTGAATTACTGTCATCTATTTAGAAAACTATCATTTTTAATTCCTTCAATTCAAAAGTTCTATCCCTTCAAGCTCTAGCATTTTCTTTAAGGATTTCTTTATGAATAAAATGAAAGAAATTATGGTTTGAAGTTGCGGAGTCAAAAAAGTTAGTAAAATAGTGAATTGCTTCCCAGTTTAGTAGTTCATTTGTGTTTAACTAGTTGCCTTGTGAGTTTAACATCATCTTGTTAGGTTGATCATGTTTTGTTTGTGAAATGCTTTCGTAAAAGAAGTGAATTGCTCTATCCCCTTGTGTTAAACATTTTATTTTCGATCTCTAAATGTTTTCAGCGACTTGTCTATGTAAACGTTCATATAGTTGATCCCATTTTTGTCAATATGCAAGGTTACTAGTTCATCATTCGTATGATTAACAAGTTGTATGCATGCTGCATATAATTCCTTTCTTAATGCATTTATGTTTCTTTGATTTGTTTGATTTTCCCTACTCCAATTTTTAAGACATAATTTTATTTTATATAATTTTTTTTAGTAAATAAAATAAAGGATTTCAAATGCATACACAATTCCATTATATTACAGTCAGCTCATTGTATCCCATTTTGTATTGCCATAAAATATCGTATCTAAAAGAATTGCTCTTCATGATTTGCCCTTGGGTAGCAAAGTTAAATATTATAGGAGTATGGTCATTGGTCACTAGTGGAGTGATTAGAAAAATGTACAGAAGAATGTGAGGATTTTACATAGCATTCCTCATTGATAAATATTCTGTCTATTTTACTATGCACCGATTGTTTTGTCCACCTCTCCAAGTGCAGTAATTCCTCATCCCTTATGGTTACAAAGGTTTGCTACCTGAACATATTCTATAAAATTAATATCAGTGATAGAGCTATAAATGCCATTGGTGATTCTATCTTGACAATACAACATAACATTAAAATCCTCTACAATTTACCCATAATATTTTGATTCTACTTGCTTCTTGTTTGATGTATTACTAGATCCCTTTTCTTTCTTTTTTGTTTGGTTGTAGGCATAAAAAATTGTACAAAATAAGGCCATCCCCAGTCTATATAGTAAATTTTTTTTTTTATATTGTTCACTTTCATACCTGGAAGATTACATGTTGAAAACACTTTGCTAGCACATGATAAGTCTTCTATGGTAGAATTAGGGGCCTCCCTCCTTAATTCTCAATTTTTATTACCTAAAAATCATTCCCTTTGTACCTATCAGTTTCCATACCCCTCTGAAATAATAGTAATAAGGTCAGAACCTACCACGTATATCACAATCAAGTTATCCTAATATTTTTTGTTGATTCTATTATTGAATTAGTCATCTTTGCACGCTTCCTTTGGCTAAAATCCACAGGTGTATAGATTCTATTATTAGAAGATGCATATTACCTTTGAAGACACTAATTAAAATTGTTTCTTATTTCATCTGTTGGCTTAGTTGGTATGCTAGGAATATGATGATACATTACAATAATTTGATATCTGCATAAGACATTATAACATGTATTCATAAGGATATTGCCCTCGCTTTTAAGTTATATCTTTATAAAGGACCCATCAATGCCTATATCAATTCTTTTAATTAGGACTTTCTCATTGACTTATCTTGAGATTTTCCATACATCTACAGGCTTCCTTTGTTTAATACTTACCGGTCAGTTGCTGACGATTCATTGACAGCCGTTAAGAGAGGACTTCCTCTCGCAAGCAATATGAACATTTCATGGATTTTTCCTCAGGA
The DNA here is from genome assembly GCA_030765085.1 of Allium cepa. Lineage (NCBI taxonomy): Eukaryota > Viridiplantae > Streptophyta > Magnoliopsida > Asparagales > Amaryllidaceae > Allium > Allium cepa. Next base: position 948,734,947 of record CM060941.1, on the reverse strand, counting down.
AATTCAACTAACACTTGAGCATGATACTTATAAACTTGAGCATGATACTTATAAACATTTTATTATCATCTGTTCTGCACTAATATACAAAATTTTGTTGATTCTATTATTGAATTATTATTATTATTATTTTCATAATAATAAGTTTCGTGCCAAAACTCCATAATTATCACATAATTTCAAATGACAAACTCACGATCTAAATACATAATCGTACACTATTCATGCTTCCTTTTTAATTCCAATTGTAGCTTCTGTAAAAGATCTTTCACCAACATTCCAGATTCTTCTTCGACCTATATATAATATGGTGAAACACGATGACAAGAAAATCAAAAAAAAATACAATTTTTTTTTTTGGCACAACCGAACTCCTTTTCAAGTACTTTTTATAATATAAGGACTAAAAACATTAGTCGCTTTCAAGGACGCTCAAGTGGTGAGAGTCATGATGCTTTAGGCAAAAGTTTTAAAAATCATACGTTTGAGCTCTTCTTTTGTAGGAACAACGTGCATATATACATAATTACCTTCTTTCCATGGTTCTTTCATTTTTTTTAGCACTGTGAATGTCAATTTTAAGAGGTTTTCACTTGTAGTTCTTTAATATACAAAGGCATGCTTGATTTAGTTTTCACAGGTTTTCAAACATGTTCTATAATTGTGAAAATATGCACATGTATGTATATATGGCTTACTAACAATAAAATCTGGGCTTTAAATTTCAGTACCTCGGCCATAATCGTCAAATCAAGAATCTGTTCTGAAAATTGCACCGAGTTTGCAGAAAGCACTCTCAAATGATGGCTTTCAATAAGATTAAGTGCTTTCACCAGTGTTCCTCTGCCAGCGTGAAAGCAGGGCATCTTGATTAAATATGTGTTTCCGAAAACTTTTATCTCTATTTTTGGATTTCGTTCATCGGTGCTTGAAACTGATACAAGCTTAGGCTTTTCGTTTTCAAGCTCAGCCTCCGCATTTCTGTTATCGGCTGCTCCTTGCTGTTCGAGCGTCTTCACCTTTTCTTGCATATGTTTGACATAGTCAATTGTTTCTGCGAGCACTGATGCCTTGTCTCTCTACTTGTATAAGTTCAGGGAAATAAAAAAAATGTAAACTGACGTTTGCGTAAATGTCATGTATATTCGAGGAAACTATATGGAAACAGTTTCATACAGTGCTGCCAATATGGAGATTATGAAAATTTAACGTACCTTCTCCAAACCTGGAACAAGAGCTGACAAGGCACGAATAAGTTCAGTGACTCGCTTCCTCCTTTTCCTCTCTGCAATGACATGTCTAGGTGCAGTTTTTGATTGGTTAGACTCTCTTTTGATGGCAGGAACAGCATGTAGTTCAGCTGGAGAGGCTGGATCACCAAATGAAATAATGCATGGAGCGTTGTTAAGCGAAGAACTACACTTTAATAATATTTGATCACTATCATCTTTACGATCATTATCGACTGGCGGCCTCTTTGGTGACTGTAAACAAGAAAGTAGTGGATCTCGTTGAATGAACTGAGCCCAACCATCATCTCCGGTTACGTTGAAACCATAACTGTTTAACTGCCCTTGATGTTCACTGTTCATGTTTTCCATCTCCTGTAATTATCGGAATCATTTAGAACAAGCCATTTTCATTGATATTAATTATATCAATCCGCTATTTTTAACTTACCCAACACTTCGAGAATGAATCAAGTTCGGATAGGTCCATGCCGATAATCCTGATAACCGTTCAAATTTCTCTCATTGAGTGTAAGTAGGTACCTGTATGTTTAAATGCTGGGGCTGTGGAGGGCGATGACAAATAAATAGATAAATAAATAAAACGGAAACCTGATCCTCTTCGGTTTTGTTGGCCTTTCCCTTTTTCCTTGGAAACAGCAGTGCAATCAAGTCTTGCACTTATACATAGATATGTCTCTGTGACTCAGCCAATCACAACACTTGACTTTATGAAAATTTTGCAAAACCCCCTAATTAAGAGAGAGAATAGATTTATACAAAAATTACAGTGTTTTAATTGGTTTGGCATTGACATACGGGGACACGAGGAATTGGAACCATGTCATCTCCTCCCCATTAAAAGCGGGTTTGACGCATGCACATGTCATATATTTGTTATAGGCCGTTGGGTAGGGCTTACAATTAGAACTGAAAACCCCAAACCCGAACCGAACTGACCCGATAAGACCCGAAACCGAACCGAGTCCGAAGGGTCTTGGGTCGCGTCTAGATAATGAAAAATACTACAAAGACCCGAACAAATCAATCCCTACCCGACTTGAAAAATCCGACCTGAAAAAACCCGACAACAAAACATTGAAATAAATACATTTTCAGTATTATTATCCAACTGGACCCGGACCGACCAGACCAGACCCGACCCGAAGCTCGGGTGAAGTCGGATCTAGGTTTTAAAATGTATAGTTTGGACCCGACAAAACCCAACCTGTCAAGTGCCGAGACCCGTGGGACAGTTCCAGATCCATCTGATCGGGTCTAATCATCACCCCTGCCATTGTGTAATTGGTCCAATTTGGTTTAGGAGAGACGTCAAATCTTCCTACTAATGAATACCCATTTACAAATTAAATGTCGGTTACAATCAAAGAACAAATTACAAATAACCAATCATATAATAAATTTAACAAGATTGGATAAACCCGATTTTTTTTACAATATCCAATCACTTAAAGTATAAATTATCCCAATAAATTAAGCATAAGGACAGTTATTTTTTTCTTCTACAAGGATGGACTCAAAGTCCATTACGAAATAAATTGTTGCCCTTACCTTTCTATTTTGTTTCATTCGACACTTTCATTCAATTTCAAACTTATTCTTCGATTCACTGTCAAAACTCATAATCACTGTAACAATGTCACCTCGAACCGGAGGCAAATCGTATCACCAACAGAATTACAAACTTCAATGCATGATGAGCAACCATAAGAAATTCAACAACAATGCTTAATTCGAGAAAACGAAAACCTAGCTCAAAACGATCCAAAACCACAAACGACCAAAGTGAAAGCTAGAAAGCTAAAATTACAATACCTACCAGTTGAACAAGAAGCACAACAAATGTTAGAAAAAAGAATAAAGAAAAGAAACGAACAACCTGCAGAAAATGAAAATTAAGCAAAAATGAAAGAGAGCATAATGCAGGAGGTAACTTAAACTATAAAATCAAGTATAACAAAGTCAATATAGTTGTATTGTAGTAACATTACTTTTTTTGATAGAACAACGAAGAAAATACGTAGCAAAATACAACTGCTAAGAAAGAAAATGAAGAACAACTTTAGAAATTATAAAGACGAACAAATGAAAAAAAATTAAAAAATAATTCAAAAGGAAAATCAGACAGAAACTCAAAAGACAGTTTAACATGTAAATGATACTATAAAATTATAAAACTAACACTAACAATATTATACTATTAAATATATTCTAATAGTACCAAAAAATTTAAACCGTTAAAAGTAGAAATAAAAAGAAGAAAAAATTGTAAATGAAGAATCTGAAGAGGGATAAATAAATTCGATCAAATTATAAACAATAGCACTTTATAACGTATTATTTATTTGAAAAATGATGCATATACTCTGTTTGTCTGAAGTTAATGCTTTGTAGTTTTTGAAATTGTTTTCACTATCATTTCTAACAAAACTGATGCCAATATTTTGAAATGTTGATACCCACTACCTGTTCGATTTAAGTTAGTGCTTTGTAATTAATTTTACAAATTATTTTCATTGTCTTGTATAACAAAGCTGGTACCAGTATATTGCAAAAATAATACCCGCTATCTGTTTGAGTGGAGCTGATATTGCCATGTAATTTTAGAAATTATTTTCCATCTTATTTGTAAGTTTTGATACTAATATCTTACAAAAATGATATCCACTATCTGTTTGTATGAAGTTGATACTTTGTGACTTAGAAATCATTTTCACTGTAATTTGTAATAAATATGATATGAATATAAACAAAAAATGATATCTACAGTCTGTTTATTTGACGTTAATGATTTACAATTTTAGAACTTGTTTTCACTGTAATTTGTAACAAAACTGATTCCAGTATATACCAAAAATCACACTTACAATCTGTTTATTTGAAGTTAAAGCTTTGCAATTTAAAAATTATCTTAACTTTAATTTGTAATAAAATTGATATCAATGTATACCAGAAATGATACCTATAGTCTGTTTGTTTGAAATAAAAGCTTTGCAATTTTAGAAATTGTTTCCATCCTAATTTTTAACAAAACATATACCAATATAAACCAAAAATATACCTACAGCCTGTTTGTTTGAAGTTAATGCTTTGAAATTTTAGAAATGGTTTTCACTGTAATTTGTAACAAAACTGATACCAATGTGTAACAAAAATAATATCTACAGTCGGTATGTTTGAAGTTAAAGCTTTGCAATTTTAGAAATTATTTTGACCGTAATTTATAACAAAATCGATACCAACGCGAACCAAAAATGATATCTACAATTCGTTTGTAAGTTAAAGCTTTGAAATTTTTGAATTTGTTTTCATTGTAATTTATAACAAAACCGATACCAATTTATAACAAAAATGATATCTACAGTCTGTATGTTTGAAGTTAAAACTTTGCAATTATATAAATTGTTTTCATTGTTATTTGTAACAAAAATTGATAACATTATATTAAAAAAAACGATGCATACATGTAAAAACAAAGTCAAAGAATCATTTCTAAATTTGAAAATAAACAACCCGAAGATAAAAACGAGTTTCGAAACCAGTAAGAGGAACAAATTTATGCATGAGAATCGGATGGATGAAGAAGAGAATTAAATTTTCGACGTGCAAATTTGAAGAAGAACGAGCTCGAAAAAAAAAACGTGCGACAGTTAGGGTTCGAACACACACTTGAACGTTTTTGTCATTGAGACAAAGCATCAATGGGCTGTCACAGGTTATGAAAAAACCTTCAAATTTGTCTTTGAAAAAAAAAAAATCTTCTTATATGTTGTAATCGTATTTATGAAGTTTGGCTAAGAAATTGTACATTTGTATGTTTTTCAAGGTTTCTACAGTCCTACTTGAATGAACTCACCAGTATTTTTTGCAAGAAATTTATAGTTATGTGTTCTCCATTTTTTAATCGTAATTTTTCTAGGTTTTAACCACTGCTTTGCTTCGTTATCTTTCCTTCTTTTTATTTTAACCTTTTTTCTTTCAATTCTCAAAATGATCTACATGTACGTTGTTTTCATCTCAAATCACAAATCAAGTCTTTCAAATATACTGTCCATGTGAATACAGAAATAATTTTGAAATCTTTCTTAGAGAAAAGATGACCATACTTCTTAAAAGACGAATACTTTTGGAACATCTCACTGGCGCTACCAAAAAATTTCACATTTTCTATCATATTGCTAATTAATATCAAAATATAAAATAGGATATCAAGTTCTCAACATATCCAACAATATCAAAATGCGTTGTCTAACACATATGCTCACAAGTTTTTAATCTGGCAGTCATAAATATATCTTCAACCATATTACATCAAAAGCATATTTAGGCCAAAACACACACAAAGTAATAACCCTTCTGGCATAGCTCAGGGCTTCCCACAACCAAATAAAGCAAGCATCCAACCTAAATTTATTCCTCTCAACTTACTCCATCTTATAATATCTGGAAAGAGCTAAAACAACAAATTTTGGCAAAAAATTCAAGTGTTTCTCTTCTCGGATTTAGTGGTTAAGTTGAAACAACATACCTAAAAATGAGATCTTTATTAACTAAAATACTTTTAGAGTCGCTTTCGTGGTACATGTTCTTGAAAAGGAAATTCAACAGATATAGCTTTCTTACTATTACTCGGTTTTATTATGATGAAATTTTCCATGTACAATTGATCCGTAGGTTCTGATAAACCATAATTATTAAAGAAAAGAAAAGGAATAATACATGCATTATTTGCGCCATTCCAATTGGGATATTATCATGTCTTCATCATTCAAGCAAGAGGATACCCAACATAGGGGATGTGATGAACAGCACTTATGATCTTTGTCACACCCGGCCCTTCTCCCTGTTCATCAAAATGGACAGCACTTAAATATGCTTCAACATGATAAAACGAAGAAGAAGAACTTCAACCTTAGACAAACACAAGTACAGTGATAAAACAGTACTGGATTTATCAAGAACAACTTCATACCTAGAGAAACAGAAGTAAATACAGTTGTGAAACAGTATCGGATCTATCAGGTGTTGGGACATAATTTTCAAATAGTTCAATAACAGAGACTGAACGTGGTCGCAGTTTTTAGTGGAGAAAAAGTCGGAAGATGCCATGAATGTTAAAAATGCTGATGGTACCATGTGCTGAAAACACACGTTTTGGCTTATCTGCATGTTATTGGGTATAATGACATTACCATGGCTGTGTGGGTTAAATGGGTAAAAATGATGTCGACCTCGTTTGCTGAAAGAGTTGGGATGGTTAGATAGCGTTGCTGAAATAGCAATGCTCAGTTCCTGAAATGGCAATGGCTTAGTAAAAATGTCATAAGAGGGAAACATGTCTCCATCCCAGAAAGGATACGATTAAAAACATTAGATGGATCGGCACAAGGGAAAATAGTGTTGAATAGTATCGAATTTGTATAGTTTTAATGGTGACACAATTGAATCATTTAATGTGTGTTGCTGCAATTGATTACTGTCGATCTTGCACGAGTTGAGAGCAGATTTTTCTAAAATATACAGGAATGAAGAAAATAGTGTCGGCTGTAGCGGAATGAACTCAATAATATAAAAATACAGTAGAAGGATCAATTTTTTCAAAAAAATGCAGCCAACGACCTATAAATCCTAGCAATTCACTTTAAATTTTCCAAATACTGAAGTTTTTGAATAAGAAAATTACGAAAATCTGGATAAAACTGAGATTCATGCGTCAAAAGAAGCAGCTAGAGATCTCAACCAAAACCTAGCACAGGAGGAACGGAGAAACCCCAAATCATTACGTAGTGAAGTGGCAAGGTAAACCACCAAAAATATCAGCAACGCAAGCCAAAAATTGCTCCAAAGGGAGACCACCTAGCATTGTCGGCAACCCAAGTGAAATATGTCTACATTTTAATAAAAATATTTGTTTTTTCATTGTTATGTTTTATGTGTGTCTAAGATGTAAATTTATACCCATATTCAAATTATTGCTGATAATTTGCTTTTCAATGCAATGTTTTTTATTTTCTGAAAATTTAAAAATGTTGCACTACCTTGAAAAAAGAACTATAAATTTTTTGTTTTGTAGATATTTTTGTTCCAAATGATGAATGATAGTGATCTAATGAATTGCTTTTGGTCTAAGTTTCTTACATATAGTTTTTGAGAAGTGCACATGTTCTGCACTAATATTTGTAAAAGGTACATTATTCTGCATTGTTTTTATTTTGTTTATGGAAAATAAGTAGTCCTTTTTAAGTGAAGAGCTATTTTATGTTACGATCAAAATAAGGGGCTAATAACAAATCTGGGAGGTAATTCTTCCCTAAAAACTATTACAACAAAATAAAAATAAAATAAAATCAAACTCCCTCAAACCCCTCATCTCCCTCCTCCCGTCGCCCGTCCCCAAAAGTCTTGTAGGTAGGCCAATAAATGGATACTTTCAGAAGTGGATCGTGATATATGTACATTCACATGCGAAATCGTTTTCGGATATCAGTTATCCGTACCGAGGAATACAGACGAATATCAAATATTTATCCACTCCGTTCAATTTTAGTAAAAGTCAATAAAATAACTAAATTTTTTTAGTTCGACTTAAATTCTTTTCTAAACTACCGTTAACCTAAATACAAGAACTAAAAAGTACAATAATAATAGTAATCACTTTTATTTAAAAAATAATCATTTATGTATACATAGTATGAAATATTATTATGATAAAACAATAGATGACAATCATGTTATGTAGTACTAGTACAACCGCACAACGATGTGAAAACCGACCGTTTAGTTTCATATAAAGTAGAAAAATTCAATTTATCCACGAATGATGTACTATTGTCACGTACGAAGCGTGCCGTAACACTCGTTGCCAATATATCAAACAAGAAAATTAACGTATTATTAAAAAAAATAAGAATATTACATAATCATGATGAAATTATTAATTATCTTCAAAAATAAATAACAAAGTTCGAAAACTCGGTTTCGGTTTCGGTCAATTGAAATTTTCTTAGTTTCGAACGATTTCGAAAACTTCGAAAATTTCGGTTTTGATTTCGATTTCAGTCCCGGTTTTAATTTCTAATAATGTGTTAATCAAAATGTAATAATAATTCTTTGTAAATAAAATATAGTTTATAAAAATAGAATATAACATACAATCTATAAACAAATAAACTAAACCCTAGCTACTTTACAGTTCCAATTAACCATTACTTAATTAAATTAGGAAACTATTGTTAGCTGGGAAGGTTTCAAAATAAGTACGGGTGGAGAAGCACTTGTACTCCATCTAATTCAAAGGCAAGTCATCTACATCCTGAGTAAACAAAAATACAAACTATGATGTTTAATATACCTAAATGTGAGTAAATGCATTTTTGCCACTCACATTTGCAAGGAAACATACTCATGAATCATAATAAGGAGAATTTATTATGATGTACAGATGATTTGATATTTTCGCATGTATATAAACATTATATATCATGCTTACAACAAATGCAAAGGAAGATGACATAAATATGGTCTGAACAATGTTAACCAAGAAAGAAATGCATGGCAGGTTCTTCAAGGCAGCAAAAGACTGAACATAAAAACCATAAAAGGAAAGCAAGAATTAGCTAGTACAGAATTCATATTGCAAATTCAGGAGCAAGCTTTTTTGAATGCCACTTGGCCAAGTTCGGTTCTGGACAGGCTCTAGTATATTTTCAACTTCATTCAAGGCCTGCTTGTCAATCCCTGTGCCTGCTAATTCCACAGCTGTAGCAGCATTTCCCTCTACCCATCAATTACCCTCCTCAATTAGCATATTATATTATATTTATTTGTTTATCTCCCAATTGTGTTTAGCGAGTGAACTAAAATATCTATTTTATCTATTAATATAGCCTGACCGTATGAATTCTGAAATTGTGATGCTAAAAAATTAAAGGAGCTTAGCGAGGTATATTAGAATTTAGAAGTGAGGTATAACTGACCTATCAACATACAAAAGCACACAAACATATTTACATACCACATTAGTTAATGTGCACTGTAAGATGGGAAGGTTTCACAGTAATTTACATTGGGAGCACTCTTTGAAAGGTATATAAAGTAAAATGTTGCAACAATAACAGCAGCTAGTAGTATAATAGAAATTACCTTGTTTACATAATTCATGCCAACACGACAGTAAAAACTTCTTTGTTTGTTAAGCTATACCGAAGAGCCGATTTTGAAATTTTCTTCCCCTTCTATTTACAGCGACTCGCCACTAACTTGCAAGCAGACTACTGTTTGCACCAAAATTGGCCACAAACCCCAAATACCGTGAAAGCACCAGTGTATGAATACAACTCCGCAATATTCAAACACAAATTTAGTTGATTTTGTATTGTTCGTAGTGATTTGGGTGGTTTATGCAAACACGTAAAAAACAGGGACTAAACTATAAAAGACACACAGATTTATAGTGGTTCGGCCAGAACGTGCCTACGTCCACTTTATATGTTATTCTCCTTTTCTCTTCAGATTACAAGTACAAAGCTTTGATTACAAGTAACTGAAAGTTGTTTGAAAGTTCTATCCGTGCTTGAGCTCTCAAACTTTTCTTCCATTGTTGTACCCCTGCCCCTCTATTTATAGAGTGAGGCTGGAGGCAGGGGTCTTGGATGTATACAGCTGCTGGTGGGACTGGGCTGTTGCAATCTGGCCTGGTAGTGTTGGTTCGGTACGCCTTGGTCCGGTAGTTGAGGGTTGGAATATGCTCTGGTTCGGTTGCACTCTGGTTCGGTAGTACATGGAAGTGGAGTTGGTTCGGCTAGGAAGGGAAGTGGAGATGGTTCGGTGGCACTCCGGTCCGGCTATGCTTGGTTCGGCAGGAGGATGGAAGTTGAGATGGTTCGGTGGTACTCCGGTCCGACTATGCTTGGTTCGGCAGGAGGATGGAAGTTGAGATGGTTCGGTGGTACTCCGGTCCGGCTATGCTTGGTTCGGCAGGAGGATGGAAGTTGAGATGGTAGAGGAGTAACTTGGTTATATCTCCTTCATACGAACTCCGATTAACCTGAAATTTGAAACATAGCCTTTCCTAGTCCTTATCATCATTTCCAATCAATTTCGTCCCGATCGGAGCTCAACCAAATTTTGGCGATATCGATCGTAGCCTTGATTCCAACTGATCTCCATCATTCCTCGTCGATTTGTTGATATTCCAGTTTTGACCCAAAAATGGGATAACACTTTGCCCCCCAAAACATGCCTTGTGATAGGAAGGCGTGTTTTGTAATGCCATGAGCTGGATGTTCATATCCTGTTGATGTCCTGCAAAGGAATTTACAGTTTTATGTGACCTCAAATGACGACCGTTCGGGATCGAGATATTTGAGATGAAGTGCGACCGTTCATGGTCAAGCGCCTAACTTCAAATGACGATCGTAAGGGATCGAGCCATTTGAGGTGAAGTCCGACCGTGCGCGGTCAAGTGGCGGACCTCAAATGACGACCGTTCGTGATCGAGCCATTTGATGTGAGGTGAGTTGTGCCGTTCGGGGCGAGTTGTGCCGTTCGGGGCAAGTTGTGACCGTTCGAGGTCGGGTGCCGTTCGAGGCGAGTTGTGACCGTTCGAGGCCGGTGCCGTTCGAGGCGAGTTGTGACCGTTCGAGGTCGGGTGCCGTTCGAGGCGAATTGTGACCGTTCGAGGTCGGGTGCCGTTCGAGGCGAATTGTGACCGTTCGAGGTCGGGTGCCGTTCGAGGCGAATTGTGTGTGCCCGGGGGGGGGGGACTTAATATTATCAGTGCCGGAGTTATTGTTTGGGAGAGTTTCCGAATCAAAGACTTCGGCAGTTCGCTGCCATGCAAGAGGTGCTCGTGGACCGTTCGCGATCCAACGGGCATACAAGTAAATTTTTCCATAGAATTGTAAATGTTAAAGCAATAATCATATGAACCTTACGGCAGAAATGTCCAAACAGGAAGAATTTAAATGTTCAAATCAAAATCAATGCAAAAAGCAGAATGAAGATGTCAAAGCGTAAACTCTTACTATAACGCGGTTGGTAGTCATTCAAAACATGCCTATGGATCGTGCGCGATCGCTCACATGTGTAAATGATTTAACCGTGTTAGCGAGAGGTTTACAACTTGTTCATCGTTATTTTAATCAAGCAATCAATGGATAATCAAACGGTGCCCCGATCCAGGGTCACCTCTTGCCGATGCAGACGGTGGTCGCTCTGCCTCCACTGCTGGAGTTCGCCTCCTCACATACTGAAGGAGCATACCGTTCCTGATATGTCATTCCACCTCGTCCTTCAAATGCCTACAATCATTAGTGTTTTGACCGTTTAATTCATGGAATACACAAAACTTATCTGATTTTCTTTCGTTAGAGGTTGAATCCCTTCGCATTGGTCTACGATACGGAACCTGCTCCTTGGTATCCTGATAAATTTGTTCCAGACTCTCATTCAGCTCAGTGTGTGATGAATCGCGGCTCCCTCCGTTGCCGCTTTGACCTGTCCCTGTCATTCTCAGTCTTTCTTTTACCTCTACTAGTTTCCGCGCCTTTCTCAGGGGGATTTCCTCCTTTGATCGCATAAATATCAATTCCTTCGTTTTCTTCTCTTTCGGCGTTCGCATCCTCCAATCGTAGAAACTTTTCCGCCTCATGATAGAATTCTCCTAGATCCACGGGTGGATCCTTAGTTAATGAATTTTTGAACTCTGTTCCGTCGGCTATCCCAGACACAGCCGCTATCATAACCATGGATGGATCTGGTCGATCCACCGAAGCTGCTGCCGCATTGAATCGCGTTAGGTAACTCCTCAAAGTCTCTCCGGTTTTCTGCTTTAGGGTTGCCAAAGTCATCACATTCTTGGGTCTTGTAATGTGGACCCTGAACTGCCTCATAAATCTTTCAATTAAATCATTCCACGTTCCGATGGATCCATTCTCCAATTGTCTAAACCACAATGCTGCGATATCCGCCAAGTACAATGGAAAGCACCGGGCCATAACCTCCTCTGATGCCCCCAGCACTTCCATATGCCTCATATACTTCGTTAGATGAACCGTGGGGTCCGTTATCCCGTCATACATGTCCAGCGATGGTAACTTGAAATCCAATGAGTTTCTAGCTTGTCTGATTACTGGAGAAAAAGGGCTCCTATTAACATCCTCCAAATCTTTGTTTACCAAACCGCCTCTCATAGCTTTTTTAACCATCTCTGCCAACCTGTCATTGTCTCCGAGATGCAATCTTTGTTCATTACTTTCGACCTGCCCCCCGAATCCACGAGGGAATTCTGGGATCTGCCCCCTTGACTGAGCGTTCACTCCTTTGCCGCTCCTAGGTTGTGCAGATGCTTCTCTTTCTCTCTCCGAAATTGGATTTATGTTCTCCATGGGTGTGCCTCCTAATCCAGGTGCTATGCCGATGGTCCTGCTCCGTTCCGAACTCCATCCGCTTCTCTATTCTGTGCTCCAAGTTGCCCAATCTGCTGAAACAAATTCTGAATCAACTCCTCTTGTCTTTTCATCATTGTCTCCATCTCATCCCTGGTGATGAAGACTGAAGTTTGGTTCTCTCCTGAGGAAGCCCCTTGACTCCCTTCGTGCTGACTTCTTTCTGGTCTCTGTCTTCTACTTGTTTTCCTTCCAAGAGCCATAATGTCGGATAGACTTCTGGTTCTTAAAGAGAGTCTCTCAACAAATCTTTGCGAGGCAATGATTAAAACGCTCCTTGAGTTCAGCTCTCAGTGAAAGCACCAAAGTGTTTGCGCCAAAATTGGCCACAAACCCCAAATACCGTGAAAGCACCAGTGTATGAATACAACTCCGTAATATTCAAACACAAATTTAGTTGATTTTGTATTGTTCGTAGTGATTTGGGTGGTTTATGCAAACACGTAAAAAACAGGGACTAAACTATAAAAGACACACAGATTTATAGTGGTTCGGCCAGAACGTGCCTACGTCCACTTTATATGTTATTCTCCTTTTCTCTTCAGATTACAAGTACAAAGCTTTGATTACAAGTAACTGAAAGTTGTTTGAAAATTCTATCCGTGCTTGAGCTCTCAAACTTTTCTCCCATTGTTGTACCCCTGCCCCTCTATTTATAGAGTGAGGCTGGAGGCAGGGGTCTTGGATGTATACAGCTGCTGGTGGGACTGGGCTGTTGCAATCTGGCCTGGTAGTGTTGGTTCGGTACGCCTTGGTCCGGTAGTTGAGGGTTGGAATATGCTCTGGTTCCGTTGCACTCTGGTTCGGTAGTACATGGAAGTGGAGTTGGTTCGGCTAGGAAGGGAAGTGGAGATGGTTCGGTGGCACTCCAGTCCGGCTATGCTTGTTTCGGCAGGAGGATGGAAGTTGAGATTGTTCGGTGGTACTCCGGTCCGGCTATGCTTAGTTCGGCAGGAGGATGGAAGTTGAGATGGTTCGGTGGTACTCCGGTCCGGTTATGCTTGGTTCGGCAGGAGGATGGAAGTTGAGATGGTAGAGAAGTAGCTTGGTTATATCTCCTTCATACGAAATCCGATTAACCTGAAATTTGAAACATAGCCTTTCCTGGTCCTTATCATCATTTCCAATCAATTTCGTCCCGATCGGAGCTCAACCAAATTTTGGCGATATCGATCGTAGCCTTGATTCCAACTGATCTCCATCATTCCTCGTTAATTTGTTGATATTCCAGTTTTGACCCCAAAATGGGATAACAACTACAAAAAAGAAATAAAATTGCACTTTGGTCAAATAGGATAAAAGATGTGAATAACTTAGTATTGTTATAACATCGGTTATACAAATCAAAATTTTGAATGGAGGAGGTCATTAAAAAGAATATGTAACAATAATATTTTAAATGGTTAAACTTCAGATGTTATGGTAAGTTAAATGGTTTACATACATGTTAACGTAAACTCTCAATATATCCATACATTCAAAAAATACGGGAATGCACATTAATTACTTAAATGTTTATATGTTAAGGTCGCATTTTATAAGTTAATACACAAACTACAAAAATCTTCGTATCACATCAATCATAAACATATAACAGCTATAACAATATATAATAAAATAGAAGTACATACATAACCTAAGGAACCTTCTGTTTTTTTCCTTGTTCCAGTTTTCCACAGCAAATGTTTGTAAAAACTTCACAAACGTCCCAAGAAAGATATCAAAAATAGAAGCTATAGTGGCAGATGCACCATGGCCTCCTAGATCCTGATTTTCTACTTGTGCTCTTATAGTAGCTCTACTGTAACAGAAAATGACCCAATTCAGGTCACTTAATTACAAGTTTAATAATATTATACAAACATTACATTTTGCAATTCTGTTAAACCGTGGAGTACATTGTAATTTATGAAAGTTCAATAAAAGAAGTGTACTGCTATCGGCACCCAAGTTTCTACTTGCCGCCACCACGCTAGGTGACCAACCACCGTGCGAACCTTGTTGGCTTCAGCGGTTGTTCGCTAACCGTAGTGTAAAAAAAAATCATATGGTCGCCGCTAGCAAAAACGTGGGTGCTCATAGTAAGACACTAAAAGTTCATGTAAGAAATAATCTACATTTAAACTTTTGGTACTTTATTTATTGTTATATTTCCATAAGGGTTTACTGCAATATGAAATGTAAGCATTTTCAATATGACATCTATTAAATAACATTAGTTGAACAGTTGTATAGAAATATTAAATAATGTTTCTGCAAAAGCATTCATCATATAAACATAAACCAATGCATTTCACAACATAAATAATTTAGAAATCTAAAATTTCCAACTATAAACCTTACTGAGCAAAAGGTAATAAAACTTGAAATTACTAAATTATTTATACACATCACCAAGAAAACAGTCTTGAACTTGTCTTAACTTTGCAAGCAGATCATGCATCAATGATGCTAGGGAACATATGCAAATGCATAAAAAAACTTATAATCCCTGATGAAAAATATGACACAAAACGTGAATACTTGCTGACCAAATAACAGTCAAAAACATATATAAACTTTGACACTCATCTTCCAAACAGTGGGCAACTCTTTTTCTATAGGTTATGCTCAGTATAATAGGCGGTATTGATTAGTAATCGGTGTTAAGTGTTAGCTTAAAGTACAGTAATATTGACATATTGCGCTGCTCACCTAAATTCAACGGTAGCTCAAACTTAAAGTAGCATTTGCAAATAATTTTTAAAATGAATATGTATAAAAGATAAAACCATTATAAATGCTTATATTTTGATCATGTAAGGCATTAGTTAATATGAAGATATTAATCTCTTCCAATGATACATGCCAATCTATAGTTAAACTATCAGTATAAAGCTAGGTAGTGAAAAAAACAAGTAAATTCTGGGAATTTTACCAATTACATCTAAAAAATACACAAGTGAGGTAAAAAAGGAATAAAAAAGAAATGTTTGATAATTA
Organism: Allium cepa; assembly: GCA_030765085.1. Classification (NCBI taxonomy): domain Eukaryota; kingdom Viridiplantae; phylum Streptophyta; class Magnoliopsida; order Asparagales; family Amaryllidaceae; genus Allium; species Allium cepa. The sequence continues at coordinate 948,719,268 of CM060941.1, read as the reverse complement.
CCAGTTGCTAAGCTACACGATGGCTTCAACTGAAATCTGAAACTTGCAATACCAGGTTAACTATACTCTACTTCTATTGCTTAGAACATTGTCTGCAAATACTCAAACCTGCAATCAAATAGTAACATAATCATAAGCAGTCGATCCAACTAAAATAATATTAATGTTTAATAACAAAAATGAAAATATTAGTAGGGTTACAAAGCTCACATAAAATAGCATAATTAGTCGAATCAAGTGAAACAAAAATATGGAACAAAGTTTGATTATCGAAGATTAGGAGAAATTAGCTCTTTTTCTTCTACCGTCTTTTTGCAGATTCGAGCCGACCAAGAAATTAGAATAAGGGTTAGCTAGGTAAACGGGTTGTTGGCGAAGGTTCGTAGGCATGAGGAAGTGAGGAGGTGGCTGTGATTTATGTGACGTCGCCGGCGAGATGAGGTTGTCGCCTCAGGTTAAGATGAAGGCGATGATTGGTTAGGTTTGGGATTCGATTTAAGGACGTTGGCTTTGTGATGAGTGCTAGATCTGTGAATGAGTTTTGATTTTAACGAGCTATTTGAGGGCAGAGAGATAGGATTAGTCTGAGAGGAGAAAAGCACGGACGAAATTTTGCAGATGGACGCAGACGTAAAAGTTGCGTGAAACAGAAGGCGTGTTTTTTTGACTTCAAAGAAATTGATTTTAGCCAGTGACAGTAAGCAAACCTCCCTAACGGTTGGTTTGAAAATATGCATAACTGTTATCATTATTAAAGTTGGTTGGATAATTTTCGGACGCGGATACTGTCATATTAGTATTTATATCCGTAGTCGTTTTCCAGCTTTTGGATATTCTTTTCATTTTTCGAATACGAAGGTGGACATATTTCGTATTTTTCGGATACTCGATAATAATACCATAAATAAGTAAAGTTTATATGAATAGAAAAAAGAACAACACAAATCCTATATAAATTAGAGTCATAATAAGATCATAATAGCAACACCATTCAGAAAATAACATCGCAATGCACATAAGCAGGACCAAATTAAATAAGCAAGCGAAACCAATAAATAAAACATAGCTTTAGGCTCAACCCCAATAGCAATAAGGCGAAGGAACGCATTAGTATAAGGCTAAATCTGTCCAATACTTGAAAAGAAAAACTCATATGCTGTAAAACCAGTATTCGTCTATCTACTAGTAAGGAAAAAAAAAGGTCCAAATACAACCAAAAATCTCTTCTGTATGATTGATTATCCCTTCAGTACCGCTCTATTCAAGAATTATAAGATGTTTATAAGTATCGTGCTCAAGTTTTAGTTGAATTTCCTGAGGAAAATTCCATAGAATGTTCATATTGCTTGCAAGGGGAAGTCCTCTCTTAACGGCTGTCAATGAATCGTCGGCAACCGACCGGTAAGTATTAAAAAAAGGAAGCCTGTAGATGTATGGAAAATCTCAAGATAAGTCAATGAGAAAGTCCTAACTAAAAGAATTGATATAGGCATTGATGGGTCCTTTATAAAGATATAAACTTAAAAGCGAGGGCAGTATCCTTATGAATACATGTTATAATGTCTTGTGCAGATATCAAATTATTGTAACGTATCATCATATTCCTAGCATACCAACTAAGCCAACAGATGAAATAAGAAACAATTTTAATTAGTGTCTTCGCTCTTGAGCGCAACCACCAAAAAATAACATGCGCATTTAAGGCACCACCAGACCATCAAATTCCCATAATTCTCTCAAAATAAGTCCAAGTCTATTTTTCTTATATCACTACACCCAAATAAGCGATTCCTATTTTCAATACAAGCAAATAAACATCTCGAGATTCTAATGACAAATATGTGTATGTGTATGTATTTGTATATGTATACATTGGAACTGGCATTTTTGGCAACGGATGAATGTTAAAACCCGAATATTGATTCTAATGACAATAACGATATAAATATTATTACTAACGTTTCTTTGGGTTGTGACGTATTTTCATACATATTATGGAGACATTTTATAGAAATACACAAAAATTCAGTGGAAGTAAATAAATCGTATATATTTATATTAACTAGAGAAGAGGGAAGAAAAAACTTGACTCAAGATGAGTGGAACATGAGTACTATATTGACAGAGGTATTATTGGAAGCATTTAGCAAGTCTGTCCAGGTCTTAGAATTTATGTTAAAGATCCAATTGTAAATATCTTTGATTTTTTTTTTACTAAACTCTATTTTCATCCCCAATGTCTTTTCATAAAAATATAATAATTGTTTTTAAAGTTATAATGATCAAAACAATTTTTTATAAAACGATCGATATTCAATTGAATATGACATATCGACATATCCTGAAATAATATGCTGATAGATAGATGGATATTTGTCATACTCATAACTCTAATTCAACATATTGACTATTGGATAGCTTTTCAAATTTAAATGAATTGACACTTCTCTTCATCATGTATCCAAATCATATCTCTTTATTCTCGATGTAAAGGCTCTGGAATACAAATTATTCATACAATTCTTTTATTTTCTCTTACTCTTTTATTTCTATACTTTATGAGAACATGTCCCTTAATATATTCTTCCACTCTCTTTGCCAATCCATACACTTTTGCTTCTATTCTTTAAGGATTTCAAAACCATACAATACTAAAGAGTAGGTGCTTGAACTCTCATTCATTCTTTCTGATCCCATTCTATTCCTTAAACATTTCAAAAATCTATTATTTTTGATGGTCTATAGGAACATTGTGCTAAATCTGCAAGAACTATATCGAAGATACAACTACTTCCTTGGTCTACAGTTGACTTTTAAGAAATGTGTTTTTTCCACTAGAGGAAAGTGTTGGGGAAAATCCCTTCAAATGATCGGTCTAAGGGAATAAAAAACCCAACGCAGGGAAAAACAACTGGATCGTGATTGTAGTGAGACGAAACAAATAGAGATAAACACCGGTACAGACAGTCATAGATCTATGCAATACAAAAAAATAAATAAAACCAGTATTTATAGTGGTTCCACTACCGCGAGGCAGTGTATGTCCACTTGGTGAGAGGAGATTTTATTAACCACTGAAAGATTAGAGTTACAAGATTGATTCACTTTTGGAGGCTGTACATAAGAAGAATTAACAATACCGACAAAATTCTGCAGAGTTTCAGCTCTCTAGGATAGTTTTCATTGTTGTTTAGAAGCTCCACTATTTATAGAGTGAAGATGTAAGGAGGGGTAGCTGCTATATAGCGGCTTGGGGTTTTGGTTTGGCAAACACCAAAATCTGGTCCAGTATGCACACATCTGGCTCGGCATCTATTTGGATCGAAAAAACCCATATCAATCCGGTTCGGTACGCTTTTGGTTCGGCATAGGCCAACATGTTTGGTCTGGCAAAGCTTGACATTTGGTTTGGCAGCCAATGCCCGAATGAGAAATCTGGACCAGTAACCAAACTTGAGCGGCATGATACCGAACCAAAAATTTGGTTCGGTATCACACAAGCACCACCGCTCCAAATGAAGCGGCATTCTCGAACTGCCAAACGAAAAATTCTGTTCAGTCTTCTTCACTTCACCGCTCCAAACCAATGCCGCTCCACTTTCAAACTCCAAACGAAATCACTACTTCAACAATCCTTTCTTCAATATCCAAACGAACTCCACCAGACCAAACCTTTTGTGACGCCCCACCTCTATACCCACGCTAGACAAGAACACTACGGTGTAATGCTGTCAACTAGCACGGAGAATAAGGCTGTTGAGGAGCGGCCATCAATAGTTGGCCTTACACTAGTATTGGTTATCTCGATGGGAGTGATATAAATATATATATTCTTTCATTTTTCATCTCTGATTTATTTTCTCCCATCGACATACCCCAATTCCAGTATAAAACGAACTACGATGGTTCGTAATAGTTTAGAACAGTAAATATAAAATAACAACACAGATGATATAAATGCGGAACACAGATGAAACAGAAAGTCTCATATATATATAATAACTGATGTCAGTTACAATACATTCACACGGTACATATGATACAACTACAACAGTCGACTAAGGAAGTTACATATACAAGTACATTAACGTATATAATATACATGAATACATATCTTCCTATACAATTTTACATACTACTACAAATGACGACGACTACTCCAAAAGATATGAAAGAACTTCATAGCTCTAGCAGCAACCCAAAGCAGAATATCTACAACCTGAAATACTCGGTCTGACCCGAGTATTAAATTCAAAAGAAAATAATACTCGGGTCAGTCTAATTCAAACTCAGTTATTAGTGCACAGAAGCAATAATAATCAAATAATGAATAGACGACAGTAATTAAACCAAATCAGAATGCAATTCAGAATATTGAATTGAAATAAACAAAACGGTTCAAACCATTGAAATATCAATTAAAATATTAAGATGAGTAGGGCTGCAGTACACGCACGCGTGCACTGCCTCGCCACTACGGAATATGGAGTACGCAAAAAGATCCATAAGTCAAAACAAATAGAATATCATACACGCCATACCGTGTGGCTGCAGTTCACGCCTGCGTGCACTGCCTTGCCACTATAGTGCTGACGTACACAATAAAATTCACAAGCGCGCTCGAGGTCAAACTCGAAAACCGAGTTCAACACAAGTGAAATGCTAACACAAAGTGAACAGTGCTTATACATGAACCAAAACACAAATCCAGACCAGGCAATAAAAGAAGTACAACTGAAATGCACATAACACATGTGCGAGATACAAGTGCTCGTAGACATAAATACTCAAAGTCAAGACTACAGGTTACTGCATATCAAGTGTGCAATCCACAAAACATATGTACAGCAACACGAACACAGGCCACTGAATGGCGAAAGGCAAATGGAACCGAACCCAAATTACAGTATCATTAAAACATGGACAATGGAGTACATGGATACATGAAGTCCAACAGCCAATGAACATCAAAAATGAAAACTGCAAACTAAATCAGCATGTACAAACTAGCATAAAAATACCACAAAATAACAGTGACAACAATTGTATCAAAACAGTTATCAAAACTGAAGCCCAGTGAATAAGAATGACAACATACATATATAGGCAGGCATGTAAATGATGCACAAAAAAAACTACGAACTGTTATTAAAACAGCAGATCACATGAACAAAATAGGTCGATCGACAATCAATGTCACGACATGAACCAACAGAGAATTCAAGTGAAAACAGAATGGTGCAAGTGCAAGTTCGAACAAGACTCGAGTGCTATCAGACTTCAAGTCAGTGAACACATTAGATATGCAGACCAAAGAGCATGCGCAAGAGACTCGAAGCAGTGAGTCAAATATAGTTAAGACAGTGGTGAATATGCAGCACCACGCAACACAATGCAAACTCATGTGAACATGTACATGGGGACTCAAATCTGGACGAATTTTCAAGAAACAAAGACCAGGCTACTCAATGCATACAACATGCAGTGCAACAAAACTCTAGTTAAACTGAGTACAGTTCAATGCAAAAACAGGACCAGACCAACATATGAAATATGAATATGTACATGAAGTAAACATATACACATATGTGTGCAGTCAGTTCAAGTCTAACCACACAGTGAACCTCAAAATCGAATGAGACAGTAATGCAAGCAATGCCACGATATGTCTCAGAAATTATCCATATGCAATGAAGATTGAACTGCACGTGAATTAAATAAAGGCAGTTGGATGGAGGTGAGGGCACCAAAATTATGGCACCACAGCACACAACCAATTAAATACAATGGGCCAAATGCAAATGAATACAAGGCATTGATGCATGTATCAAACTCGAGCACTAACAAAGGCGATATAATTCCAACTACGCAAACTGGCAACTGTCAAATGGTTTTAACTGGGCCTTAAATGAAGTTATGACCAAAACATTAACTACTCATAAATACAGCAAATTCAATGTGCACAGAGAAATGTACACAGGGGTGTACATCAATCAACTACCCTGTTCTAAACTCAATACAGAAACTATGTGATGGATGGGTAGGCTAGTGAATGCATTTTGAACCAAATGAGGCACCAGAAATCAAATACAGAAAACTGGATAATGCAAGCATCATAACCAAAAACAAAGCATATTGCCGAAGCAACAACAAAGGCCAGAAACTAACAGAGCACGAGGCGATAACAACATAAAATGAGGACCAGACTACAATATACTCAAGTGAAGTCAACAGCATCTAGGTGAATGTAAGTCAATGATCGAACAAATCGAACCAATTATACTCATGAATGAACACTGGTGGTAAACGAGGTAAAGACAGGCAGAATTCGAAACAAAGTTCAGTGTTATGCAAGTGCAAACCCGAAATAACAAGAAATCGAACCAAACCAGATCAAAGAGTCGAACAAGTCAAGCCAAAAACGAAAGCAGACCCAAAATCAACTCAAGGCAGAAAAGCATCAACACGAACAAATATCAAATCGAAGTCGAAACAACCACGAAAACCAAAAACGAACGAAAATCTCATTCTTTGAGTGAATTAGATGTGAGAAAGTCTCACCTTTAATCGGTCGCGATTCGAAGAATCGTGAAGTTAAGCCCTAGCTGCAGAAGCGATCGATCGATCGGAGACTCCCAGTACCACGAAGTCGAATTCGACTGAATTGAAGAAGCCAGCATCTTCAACTCTGAACGCGCCCTAGCTTTGGAGAAGAGGGACAAACGATTTTGGAGCCGCCATTTATTTTGCTCGTTCGTTTTGAGGTAGGGTTTTCGAATGAGAGAAATGAATGAAAGGGGAAAGGGTTTTTACTTAGCGAATTATCACGGCCAACAATTGAAAACGTGGGCCGAGAATTCAAAGTCCATTAAAAAAATAAGAAACATGGACCACTATTAAATTTTCAAAAGAGTTCCAAACTGGTTTTAAAATTTTCAAAACAGCAATTAGCTGGGAAAGGTAATCGTCCAGAGACGATAATTAATCGGTACGAAATACCGGGTTGTTACAGACTCCCCTCCTTAAAGAAATTGCGTCCACGCAATCCTAAGGAATAAATGGACAAAAGGTAACAACCATAAAAGCATGAGAAGGTAAGCTTTTAATTTCATAAAAGAAATTCCCAAATTCTCAACAAAGTTTGATTGTCAAATAGATAATCAGAATAAAGAAATCTTAAAACAGCAAAATCAGCAAATCTAATTATCAACAAAGATAACTAGAAAACACAAATATCTAACTATCAAAAACGATAATCAGGAATTACCACAACGGTAATCAAATTTCAAATCACAAATATTTAATTATCACAATTGATAATCAAATCTCAAATCGCAAATGTTTAATTATCACAAACGATAATTAAACCACAAATATCTAATTATCACAAACGATAATTAGAAACAATAAATATCTGATTATCAAAAACTATAATCAGAAATCATAAATATTTAATTATCACAATTGATAATCAAATCTCAAATCGCAAATGTTTAATTATCACAAACGATAATTAAACCACAAATATCTAATTATCACAAACGATAATTAGAAACAATAAATATCTGATTATCAAAAACTATAATCAGAAATCATAAACATCCAATTATCAAAACGATAATCAGAAATTACCACAACGGTAATCAAATTTCAAATCACAAAATTTTCAATTAACGAGTCCGAAATTAACCGAAATAGCAAACGCACATGACCCATAACCACGAGTTTTACTAAATCGTTTAATTCACTTCATCGTTTTCTTGAAAGTGCAAAATTGTGTATTTTAAATAAATAACATTTTACGTTCTCAAACGAACAAGTCCGGAATTAAGCGAATCAGTAAAAGAAAGGGGTCATAGTCCTCGATTTTACTGAAACGTTTAAATCGCTTCCTCATTCTTTTGAAAGCGTAAATCATAAAAATTTTGAAAACAATTTTGATTTATATTTTGAAACAATTTTTTTTTTTTTTAAAACACGTGATTAAAACAGCGACATCAGTAACAACTTCGATAAGTGGATTTTCACTCATCAAAAGTGTCACAAGAATCTTCTCAAAGATAGAAAGGGGTATCATACCCTAAACTTGTATCATAACAAGTCAATAACACACGAGTTCACCAATGCACAAAAATTGATAAAACTTATCAATAGAAATCACAAAAATTGGTGAAGCACAAATTCTAGAAATCTACACAAGAAATCCAGAAATCACAAGATGAGAGTATGAAAACTCAAATGGGAGTATGGAAACTCGAACCGGAGTATGAAAACTCGAAGGAGAGTATGAAAACTCAAACGGAGTATGAAAACTCGAAGGAGAGTATGAAAACTCAAACGGAGTATGAAAACTCGAACCGGAGTATGAAAACTCGAACGCGAGTATGAAAACTCGAACCGGAGTATGAAAACTCGAACGCGAGTATGAAAACTCGAACCGGAGTATGAAAACTCGTCAGCACATGTAAAGCAAAGCGAGAACGGGAGCACGGAATCTCACCTACACATGAGCATGAAAATCACCAACACGTGCAACGCAAAGCGAGAACGGGAGCATGGAATCTCACCTACACGTGAGCATGAAAATCACCAACACGTGCAACGCATAACATAAAATATCCATAATAACATACTACTATAAGTATGTAAATAATGATCAACAGGAGATCAACCGACGAGAGGTATGGCATAAATATGAAATATCCATACTGACATACGACTATAAGTATGCAAATAATGATCAACAGGAGATCAACCGATAAGAGATAATCAATATCACAAGAATCTTCTCAAAGATCCAAAGAGGTATCATACCTCAAATTTGTACTCATGACAAATCAATAACATATGAATTCACCAGTACACAAAAATAGGTGAAGCATAAAATTTCCAGAAATCAACTTAAGGAAGCTAGAAGTCATAGAAAAAGGGAAAGAGGCCTATCACATGACGGTCCGAAGACCATGGGGAGCTACCCCGCATGTGTGAATGGAATCACACAGATTGAGGTCAAGACTAACCAAAAAGCAGAAAGGTATGTGTGAATGGAATCACACAAGTGGTGTCTAGTCTGACCATCAGAACGATCATCATGATCAACGAGGAGTGTCAATTACACTAAGCATGTGTGAATGGAATCACACAGATTGAGGTTAAGACTAACCAAAAAGCAGAAAGGTATGTGTGAATGGAATCACACAAGTGGTGTCTAGTCTAACCTCGCAATGAAAGAGACATCGCGCAATTGCTAGTCTAATTCATAAAGCGATCATCAAGATCAACGAGAAGTGTCAATTACACTAAGCTAGTGAATATAAAAGTTTAGCTTCATGTCCCATAACCACTAGCTTAACTTAAATATTTACGAACAAACTGTAAATCTTCACTAATAAAATTGTCACAGGAGGTTCAATCGAACAAGTCCAAGAATTAACCGACGAAGTGACGCAAGCGTTTCATACCACTTGTTTTACTAAGTCGTTTAATTAGATTTCTCATCCGAGTGAGGTAAAGGTTTGTATATACTAATAGATTGGAAAACGGTTTTAGAAAAAGAGTTTGATATTGAAAATAGAGTTAAAAACATTTTGATAAAAGATTTTTGATATTTACTACTGGTATTGAAACATTTATATTTTTAAAGTGACAAATCACAAAAATGATTGTAGGAACAATCAATCACAAGAATTCACATGTAAATATGTGAATAGAATCCAAAGAAATCGATACTGTATCTATCAAAAGGAATGTTCACAAAAGTTCCCGAAGAAATGGTCATCAAAGTTGCTAATAAATGATAGCAACAAATCGGGAAACAATCAAAAATCGATTAAATTTGGAAACCAAATCAATTCACTAAAATTCACATTCGAAGACATGAATAAAATCCAAAGAATTCGATTCTAAATCCATCAAAGTAGGAATATCCAAAAAAATTCCAGAAATAGAAGTTTTCAAAGTCGACAAAGAAGATAACTAATCGGAAAAGAAGAATCGAATAACAATTAGAAAAACAAAGTTGAACGAGCATAAATGAATAAATGACTTCAACAAAAATGAAAATTCAAGTCAATGCCGAAGTCAACAAGTAATGGCCATAATAGAGTACAAAACGATTCAACATCATCAACAAAGAACTCAACGGCAAACCAAGTCAGAGTCTTGGAAATCAAGAATTTAGAAATTTCTCAAAAACAAAGTGACCGAAGTCGAATGGAAATCAAGCCGAAGAAAACATAAAATATCAAGTTCAGAATCGCTGAGATTCGAACAAAATCAATCATCGGCTAAATCAAATCAAAGCCGAAAACACAAGAATCAAAATCAAATGCATATGAATAAGCGTTAGGAATTCATACCTAACAATCAAAGACAATCATATGCAAATATGAGAGATAAAACGTCGACAAATAGTTGTAACACATGTACTATCTAAGTTACGTTTTATATTTGTTCTAAACCCCAGGCTTTGATACCAAGCTGTGACGCCCCACCTCTATACCCACGCTAGACAAGAACACTACGGTGTAATGCTGTCAACTAGCACGGAGAATAAGGCTGTTGAGGAGCGGCCATCAATAGTTGGCCTTACACTAGTATTGGTTATCTCGATGGGAGTGATATAAATATATATATTCTTTCATTTTTCATCTCTGATTTATTTTCTCCCATCGACATACCCCAATTCCAGTATAAAACGAACTACGATGGTTCGTAATAGTTTAGAACAGTAAATATAAAATAACAACACAGATGATATAAATGCGGAACACAGATGAAACAGAAAGTCTCATATATATATATAATAACTGATGTCAGTTACAATACATTCACACGGTACATATGATACAACTACAACAGTCGACTAAGGAAGTTACATATACAAGTACATTAACGTATATAATATACATGAATACATATCTTCCTATACAATTTTACATACTACTACAAATGACGACGACTACTCCAAAAGATATGAAAGAACTTCATAGCTCTAGCAGCAACCCAAAGCAGAATATCTACAACCTGAAATACTCGGTCTGACCCGAGTATTAAATTCAAAAGAAAATAATACTCGGGTCAGTCTAATTCAAACTCAGTTATTAATGCACAGAAGCAATAATAATCAAATAATGAATAGACGACAGTAATTAAACCAAATCAGAATGCAATTCAGAATATTGAATTGAAATAAACAAAACGGTTCAAACCATTGAAATATCAATTAAAATATTAAGATGAGTAGGGCTGCAGTACACGCACGCGTGCACTGCCTCGCCACTACGGAATATGGAGTACGCAAAAAGATCCATAAGTCAAAACAAATAGAATATCATACACGCCATACCGTGTGGCTGCAGTTCACGCCTGCGTGCACTGCCTTGCCACTATAGTGCTGACGTACACAATAAAATTCACAAGCGCGCTCGAGGTCAAACTCGAAAACCGAGTTCAACACAAGTGAAATGCTAACACAAAGTGAACAGTGCTTATACATGAACCAAAACACAAATCCAGACCAGGCAATAAAAGAAGTACAACTGAAATGCACATAACACATGTGCGAGATACAAGTGCTCGTAGACATAAATACTCAAAGTCAAGACTACAGGTTACTGCATATCAAGTGTGCAATCCACAAAACATATGTACAGCAACACGAACACAGGCCACTGAATGGCGAAAGGCAAATGGAACCGAACCCAAATTACAGTATCATTAAAACATGGACAATGGAGTACATGGATACATGAAGTCCAACAGCCAATGAACATCAAAAATGAAAACTGCAAACTAAATCAGCATGTACAAACTAGCATAAAAATACCACAAAATAACAGTGACAACAATTGTATCAAAACAGTTATCAAAACTGAAGCCCAGTGAATAAGAATGACAACATACATATATAGGCAGGCATGTAAATGATGCACAAAAAAAACTACGAACTGTTATTAAAACAGCAGATCACATGAACAAAATAGGTCGATCGACAATCAATGTCACGACATGAACCAACAGAGAATTCAAGTGAAAACAGAATGGTGCAAGTGCAAGTTCGAACAAGACTCGAGTGCTATCAGACTTCAAGTCAGTGAACACATTAGATATGCAGACCAAAGAGCATGCGCAAGAGACTCGAAGCAGTGAGTCAAATATAGTTAAGACAGTGGTGAATATGCAGCACCACGCAACACAATGCAAACTCATGTGAACATGTACATGGGGACTCAAATCTGGACGAATTTTCAAGAAACAAAGACCAGGCTACTCAATGCATACAACATGCAGTGCAACAAAACTCTAGTTAAACTGAGTACAGTTCAATGCAAAAACAGGACCAGACCAACATATGAAATATGAATATGTACATGAAGTAAACATATACACATATGTGTGCAGTCAGTTCAAGTCTAACCACACAGTGAACCTCAAAATCGAATGAGACAGTAATGCAAGCAATGCCACGATATGTCTCAGAAATTATCCATATGCAATGAAGATTGAACTGCACGTGAATTAAATGAAGGCAGTTGGATGGAGGTGAGGGCACCAAAATTATGGCACCACAGCACACAACCAATTAAATACAATGGGCCAAATGCAAATGAATACAAGGCATTGATGCATGTATCAAACTCGAGCACTAACAAAGGCGATATAATTCCAACTACGCAAACTGGCAACTGTCAAATGGTTTTAACTGGGCCTTAAATGAAGTTATGACCAAAACATTAACTACTCATAAATACAGCAAATTCAATGTGCACAGAGAAATGTACACAGGGGTGTACATCAATCAACTACCCTGTTCTAAACTCAATACAGAAACTATGTGATGGATGGGTAGGCTAGTGAATGCATTTTGAACCAAATGAGGCACCAGAAATCAAATACAGAAAACTGGATAATGCAAGCATCATAACCAAAAACAAAGCATATTGCCGAAGCAACAACAAAGGCCAGAAACTAACAGAGCACGAGGCGATAACAACATAAAATGAGGACCAGACTACAATATACTCAAGTGAAGTCAACAGCATCTAGGTGAATGTAAGTCAATGATCGAACAAATCGAACCAATTATACTCATGAATGAACACTGGTGGTAAACGAGGTAAAGACAGGCAGAATTCGAAACAAAGTTCAGTGTTATGCAAGTGCAAACCCGAAATAACAAGAAATCGAACCAAACCAGATCAAAGAGTCGAACAAGTCAAGCCAAAAACGAAAGCAGACCCAAAATCAACTCAAGGCAGAAAAGCATCAACACGAACAAATATCAAATCGAAGTCGAAACAACCACGAAAACCAAAAACGAACGAAAATCTCATTCTTTGAGTGAATTAGATGTGAGAAAGTCTCACCTTTAATCGGTCGCGATTCGAAGAATCGTGAAGTTAAGCCCTAGCTGCAGAAGCGATCGATCGATCGGAGACTCCCAGTACCACGAAGTCGAATTCGACTGAATTGAAGAAGCCAGCATCTTCAACTCTGAACGCGCCCTAGCTTTGGAGAAGAGGGACAAACGATTTTGGAGCCGCCATTTATTTTGCTCGTTCGTTTTGAGGTAGGGTTTTCGAATGAGAGAAATGAATGAAAGGGGAAAGGGTTTTTACTTAGCGAATTATCACGGCCAACAATTGAAAACGTGGGCCGAGAATTCAAAGTCCATTAAAAAAATAAGAAACATGGACCACTATTAAATTTTCAAAAGAGTTCCAAACTGGTTTTAAAATTTTCAAAACAGCAATTAGCTGGGAAAGGTAATCGTCCAGAGACGATAATTAATCGGTACGAAATACCGGGTTGTTACACCTTTGGTCCGGCTTCTCCATCACCAAACCAAAATTTGTTTCGGCATCTTCTTCTCGAATGCCAAATCCAAGCCCTGGCACCGAGCAAACCTCTTCCTCCTCCGCTTTGCTTCAGCAATGCGACTTAGGGTTTGGAGCTCCTCCTCGAAGCTTCTCCAATGGTGACGCTTCTTCATGAATTGCAGGTGTCATCTCTAACAAAAAGCCAAGAGAAATGGTGTATCCTGACATCTGAGAAAGGACAAGATTATGAAGGTGTAAATACCACCACCGGAAGTAGGTTCATATGTTGAATATTTTGTACAGGGAGTACAAGACTGGATGCAGAATTGGAATCCGAACCAGTACAAAAATTTTTGGTATCATTTACTTTGCCACACTTACTTTTACTTTACTCTATATTTTCTCTATGATCGTCTACCTATATTGTATTTGATTATAGATTCACAAGTTAACTTTTTTGACATAAATTAGTCACCACTAGTTTAATAATAGCCTTAAGGTCCATTCTGTAGCAGCATTTTAGAATAAATTGCAAATTCCATATTTGGTGTGTTTAATATTTCTTATGATGGGACCTACATTTAAAGGACTTTCAATTATACCAGAGCACACAAGGTTCAAATTTTCATTATTGATTCTTGAAAAATTAAATGATGAATAACACTAGTAATGCACTCTTTAACATTTTTGAAGGATGACAATCCATTACCGGATCACCATTATTTAATGGTAGTAATTATGTAAATCTAATGGTTTAGATATTTTGAACATCACACAAACTGAGTACATAGCCCCAAACTAATTATGCATGACGAATTAATGAACAAAAGACACAAGCACTCAATAATTCAAAGGCTGTGTATATTCTATTATGTGCCTTCCATATAAATGAGTTCAATAGAGTGTTTATTTGTAAAAGTGCATATGAAATTTGTTAGACTTTACAAGTCACACACGAAGGTTGTAACGCCCCCACTTCGATATACTCATACCACTCGAGAGTACTACTTACAGTCAAGTAATATGGAGAACGTGAATATTCCATCGGACCAACACCAGTACGTATCTTAAATATCAATATTACTTACCAAATATAAATATTACTTACCATATTCATACACAGTCTCGGTACAAAGCAATAAACATACGTGCCTCTAACGTAACGATCTGTAATTTTCGATAATTAAAAATATTATATTTAATAAGATTTTAGGATTTAATATTATATGAAATTAAAAATATATGATTTGTTGATGAGAAAAAAATTAAAATGAAATTTAATAATGTTAATTTAATGTAATCGATGGCTATTTGAATGTAATCTCAAGTAATTGAAATAATTGCAAAGTTAAATTGGTTAAAAATTATAAATAAGGAAATAAATTAAATGTTATAATTAAATGGTGAGATAGTTGTAATTAATTGAAATTGAATATAATCGATGTTGTGTAAGTAGTTATAATATTTGTTTGCAAATAATAGACTTATAAATGTGATTTAATTAAGTAGAACGTAACAATAGTTATTTATCACCTGTTTTTTAATCTGTTGAAATTAAATTGGAAATCAATTGCAATTAATGTACTTAAATATTGTAGTCAATATGAATTAAAATGATGACTGTAGAATATTGATGTGATAAATGGTAAACCAATGTTAATTATATTCATAATGTAGTAATTGATTAAATAATGAGATGAAAATCAAAATAAATGAATTTATTGGATTTTAAATTATAATTAATGAATTTATTGCAATTGAAATTGAACGCCTTAATTTAGGAAATATTTAGCATTGGATTTGACATGGAAATTTATTTTAAAAGATTATAGATTACTAGGTAACAAAAATGGTAAAAATTTGTTAGTTATAAAAATTTGACTTTAAAGGTGATATAATCAATTTAATAATAATTTAATGAATTCAATTTGAAATAAGCTGATTTTAAAAGCTAACTTCTATTTGGATTTAAAACCTCTTCTATTGAGTTCAAAAATATCGAAACATCTACTTTGATATATGTGATGATCTACTTTTGTTTTGGAAATGGAACGGGCCTTTCAGGTCGTTATTGTCACTTCAAACCAATTCGATGTTATTCATTCTTATCGGGCCTTGTCTATATAAATAGTTTTCTAAACTTAGCAACCTTTCTATTTCTTATTCCTATACGTACAAATCTGTCTATCTGTTCATATCTCCTCTCTCCAATGGCATAAACCTATTTTCAATTTCAAAAACCCTAATTCAATTTCAAATTCAAAAATCAAACTCCTCGAAAACTATGTCATATTATATATTGTTGGAAAGCTCTCGATGAGCATAATCTACTGTAGCAATTTATTTTTCAATTTGGTGCATCATTTGATTAGAAATCGATGATGAACCTCGACCATCGAAATTAGATTTTTGCGATCCAACGGTGGATCGTCGACCAATCGACAATCAGAGGGTGCAGTATTGTAGAAGAGGAAGTGTGGCACTCATCCATGATATTCGTTCAACCCAGATGTGCCTGAAGATCACCAGGAAATGGAAAATTCATCGTGGCGGCGGCCAAATTTAGGGGGTGTTGTGGGATCGCGCGAGAGGTTGTGGTGGTCGTTTGGACGAAGGCAAGGCGGTGGTTGGGTCATATGTGGTCGTAGGCTAGGGGATAGGCAGCGAAAATCGATAGAAGGTGGCGGCCTAGGGTTCGAGCATGGCTGGTAGGCGAACGAATTGTCGCGTGCGTTGTCGAGTTGTTGACCAGGTGATGTGGCCTTGATATATTTTATTTGATTTAACTTAAATTTTAACTTCAATTTTTCTAACTTACATATCTTTTGCATACGTGCTCGGATGGTTTTGTCCATTGCGATCGTATCGAAATTTCCAATATTATGCAATTGCTTTGGCTGCATTCTGAGACTGTTCAAATTTTGGACCTAGTTTGGATTTTTAAATCGACAAAAAAAATCAAAGGTGTGTGTTTTAACCCACTCACAACTACTAAATTATCTTATGTTAGTTTATGATGTGATTAGAAATTAATTGGTTGATATTTGGTATATTTAAATTGTCATTCCAGTTAAATCCGACATTTATTGAATTTAATCGACATTTTAATATTTAATTTTAATTGTCAAATAAATAACTATTGATGATAACCAGTTAATTGTTGTTGTTTATCGGTTGATTTGAATGGTGATTGTGATGGATGTTTAACTATTGATATTTGATTGATTGGATGTATGTTTATTCATATGTTGTTACCACACTACAAGTTCCCTTAGTTTATTGTTAGTAAATCACTATGGGTTGAAATGATACATATCCGAACGATCTTATAGGTTAGGGAAAAACGTTATGGGTTGAAATGATAGACTCGAGCGATTTTATGGATTTTGAAATTTAACTCGGGATTGCGGATTGAAATTATATGTACCTGTAAATTTTAAATTATTGCGGGTTGAAATGATATATATCTGTATCACTTGACCATATGGTAGAAAATTATATACGAACACTGGATTGGTTAAATTAAATGATTTTTAAATTCTAATTTTTTAAATTCAGTTAAATGATATTTTGAAATAAAATTTAATTTATATAAACTAAATTATTTTCAAAAATTCAAGCTTAAATGTTGAAATTGGAATTGGTTTAAATGAATTGTTTAAATTAAAGTTGAGTTTGAAGTATAAATGAAGTTTATCAAAATTGAGTTATTGTAAACGTTTGAATATAACTTTGAAATCTATCAAATTTGGAGTAACTTTAATTGATTGTTTAAACATGTATTTGAAATCGATATATATTTGAATGGTTTTTATTGAGAATCTGAATTGAAAGGTAAAAATTGAGTTTGTAGATCTGAAAGCTAGATATGGTCCAGTTATATTAAAATGAAAGAAACAGTATAATTTGATGTTAATTCAAATTAATTATTTTAATATAAACTATTTAAAAATATATTATTTAAATTCAGATTTATTAAGATTTTCAAACCATTTTATATTAAACTATATTAAATCTATTTTTAACTATTTTAAACCATTTAAACTATTTTAATCTATTTTAAGCTATTAAATCAATTTTAAACTATTTTGATCTATTTTAATCTAATTTAAACTATTTAAATTATTTTAATCTAATTTAAACTAATTTAAAAGTATTTTACATCGTTTAAACTATTTTGATCTATTTTTAAATTATTTTAATCTATACTAAACTATTTTAAACCATTTAAAACTATTTTAAACTATTTTAAAGTATTTTAAACTATTTTAGAACTACTAAACTATTTAAAACTAATTATGACTATCTAAACTAATTTCTAAAATTTAAATGGGTAAGGCTGAATTGTTTATATTTAAATCCTTGATTTAAAAGCGAATATGGTTAAGTGATCTTATAACCTACGTTGGAATTTGAAATGATATTTTCTAGTGAAATGACATATGTTGTGTAAATGTGATGAGTTTGAAATGAGGGTTTAACTTATTTTGTGAATATGATTTCGAAAGTGATAATGATTTTGAAAGTGAATATGATTTCGAAAATAATATGACTTTTAAGTGAATATGATATTTTGATATCAATTATGAATCGATTTTAAAACTGTAAAAGAACCATCCAGTGTGAAATAAGTATTTGGTTGTTAAACAGACCGAGATCAGATATTGTCATACTCTTTGCCAATATCGAAAACCACTTTAACAACTGTGCACGTGGTAGAGATTCCAGAATGAAGTAGGATGGCTTGGCGAATTATTCTGTATGAGAAACTAACGTAGCCCTGACTCCCTCGAGTCAGCTTGATGTGACTAAAATAAGAGCTAGGCCGGGCCAAGTGAGGTCGCACCTTCGATTGGACATGTTTCTTAGATACCATATTATGACTTTGTGATTCATTTAGTGGCCACCCCTCAATTTTGATTATGGTAGTATGTTCCGTGATGGGCAGTAGTAGCTGCTATACGTTACCACCAGTCTGGATCTGCAACATGGTAGTATCCTACCCTGGGCATTGCCTTGCGTACCTTGTCACATGCCTTATCGCGCCCATTACGAGTTTGGTTTGTACCGTACCTATGGAGTGCTCACTGAGTAAACCACCGGTTTGGTGGAGCTTACAGTATTTGTATAGACTACGGGAATATATAAAATATGTTAAGGGGGAAATGGGTAACGCCTTAACGCTATTTTAATACTTTACTTTACTGATTGACATATTACAATAGCGCATATTACTACACAGTAAATAGTTTAACGGATCCGTAGGAGATGGTAATCCCGAACATCTCTTAAGTTATTGCACGCACATTAGACACTGGATAAAAGATCTAGAACCTGGTAAATATCTCTGAAGCCGTTACACTTATATTTATTTACTATTGATTCAACTTATACATAAAGATACAAACACACAGATATATATATATATATAAATGATTTTGTAATTGTTTTAAATATGTTTAATACATATGTTTATTTAACGTATATTCAGTTTCTAACTAAACTAAACATATATAAGAATGCACGCATATTCATGCATCACAATATACTCACGCACACGAATGATTATATATAACACAACCATTTACATTCCTAGATATACTATGCGGTCTACTATAGAACTTGGTCACGCGCGCAAACTCATTTATGCAAATTCTCACTCCTATTTTATATTACTAATAACTTCTCCTTAATTATTTGTTAAACTATAATTTATATTTGCATTTATGCATAAAATATAATTATGCAGATATGTCGGTATGCTAGCATATTTATTATATGTAATTATTTCATATGTTTGTACTTAAATATATATGTATATATAAAAGTGGATTTTAATTATGATACACACACTTTGTTTGCCTAATTATTAATCTTTGAAATTAACATTTCAATTTATGTATTTTATATACGTATAGTTTCACAATGGTGCGTGTATGTATATATTTTAAGTAATTTATTAACTTTTAATATATATGTAAATGTAAATTGCAGTTGAATTATATGTATTTACTTCCTGCTACTCTCTTTCCGCATATGTATTCATCTTCCTTTCCAAGCCTGGCAACACATTTACTAAAGCATTCAATTATATAAATACTCTGTCACCTACTCATCATAATCACGTATAAGTAGATGTAAGGAGCATGTACATATTTGATTCCATGCTCTATCTTATTCACAAATACTTTAGCCTGGAATATATGTTTATAAACTTCCCCGTAAGCACACACGCCTTCACAGTATTATATATATATATATATATATATATATATATATATGTACACATACACCAGTTTTTATTATCTGGGATTACAATTTGCATTCGTACGCACATTTGGGATACTTCTGTCAATCCTATTCACTCTTCTCTAACATTTATATTTCCTCTGTCAATCCTATATGGCTATATAACACAGCCACTAAATGGATATATATACCCTCTCCCATGCGTCTTCAACATGCCATGTTTAGGGAGATAATCATGCATACAGTCCTGACTACAGCTCAAAGAAATACATAGAAATACATAAGAAAGGTAGAACAAACGTGCATACCCGAGCCTGCTTTGCATCTTTCCTCCACCAGTGCATCGATCAACCATGAAGGGCCGACCGGTCAGCAGCAGGTCAGGGTTGCTCAACGCTCGACGATGGGGTAGATAATAGGGTTCTGATCCTATGGTTGTCTAATATACCTTCTCATACTTGTTGCCGACAATGATTAATGCATAGGTGAGGATATTAAAGGGATGAAACAAAGAATCAATAAAGATATAGCAGTGAATTAATGAAGCAAAGAGATAAAATGAGTGTATGTGACGAACACGTATATATATCATCTCGACTAAAATCAAATAGACACGGTTGTGAGTAACGATATTCATCTAAAATGAAGAATTCACGTTCCACTTTAAAGCTCTAACGCCGCTCCTTTTGCCCTTCACTATACACGCTTTCCTCCTCCAATTCTACGATTGAATTTTCTTTGATTGCAATGTGGTGTAGTGATGTCGAGAGGCTATTGTTGAAACTGATTTAATTTGTAGGAATTAATTTGATTTGTTAACTGAATTGATTAGGTGGAAGGGTTTGGGGAAGGTGTTGGATTCTCTAAAGTAAAAGTATAAGAATGCCCAAGTTATATTTGTATTTGTTGTGGAAGAATCAGGAGAATGGAAGGGTTTGGCTAGTGAAACTTCGGAATAATAGTTTGGCTTAGGGTTTAGTGAGCAAATTTGGGCTTGGGCTTTAATTCTTTCTTTCCATTTTCTTTGTACTTTGTTTACTACACAAACATACAAGCCTAAATAAAATTTAATTGCTTCACCAAACCACTTCCAAATAAATTACTAATTTATTTATTTTATAAACTTTCAAATCTCATTTAATTAATTAATCATTTTTGTTTAAATTATTTACCGATATAATTCCAAAACTAAATCGATAAATCTATCACACTGTTTCTTTTTAATTCTAAAATTACCACCATAATTCTATTTATTAAATTCAAACACCAAGTAAGTCCATTATCTATTATTATTTAATTATTTGACCAAATCATTTCCTTTACAAAAGTCACTTTTTACCTATATTACAACTTTGTTTTATATACATTATAAGATATTTTTTTAGGATTAATTAAATCTAAATATTCAAAAAGTTCATATTTAAAACCCAGTATTAAATAACTTTCAAGTTAATTAATTTTACAATTTTTAGAATAAATAATTGTTCTCAAACCATTTAATTCCATTATTAGTTACCTTATGATAAATTCCAATATTCAAAAATAAATTCAACTATTTAATTTAAACTTCACAATATTTATCTTTTAATCAATTATTTATTTATTATCATTCATCCAAAAGTCGGGTTGTTACAGACTCTCCTCTTAATTTCATCCTTCCAATTTCTTATAGGGAAAATCCAGCAGAAGCTAAACTAATTTACTTCAGTACACCTTCTTAGTTCAAATCTTTATTCATAATTGTCAAAATAATAAAAAAATCAATGAACATTTGAAACAAAATATTATACTTTATGTCCAAAAATCCTAAAAACATAGTACAATTTAAATAGGTAAGGATTTCAAAAATTTATTTCTGTATCGAATCGTTTCAAACAAATTGATGACTTATAGAATATCACAATTTAAGCTTTACTAAAATTCTATTTCAAAATAGTATCTCTAAAAAATATATTTAATACCTCTTCTTAAAGTTTTACTTAAATTCTTTCCACACCATAATTCAAAATATTTTCTTAAATCATATATTTCTTCCAAAATTTACATAGCATAAATTATACTTTTCTAAAATATTTTACTATTTTCCCAAATCATTCAAAAAAATTCAAAACTTTTTAAAACTCAATGTCCATATCCCTCATCGTTGTGTTTAGTCCTATCGATAACACTGATCAAATGCATTGGATAGAATTCTCAAAGTACTCAATGGATAAATTAACACAATTCAAAATATGAAATTCTCTAAATATTATTATCTATACAATTTTCCATTTATTAAAAGAGTTTTCCAATAAATATTTAACCCTTAACATTTCATTCTAACAGAATTATTTAGCAAACACTATTCCATAAATTTATACGGTTATTTAATAATTTCAAATTTAATTTAGGAGTAAAATTCTAAATTTACTCTCAAAATATAACACTTTAAACTACATCTATGCTCTTATTGAGATAATTACCAATAGAATAATTTGGTTCACTTCAAAACCTTTTATACTCTCCACAATACTTTAATCTTCCACAAGGTTATTTATACTTTTCCTAAATCATCATGTTCAAACATCCTGTTTAAGTGTTTAAGAATTTCTATCGAATACGTGTGCATCCGCTTCAACCAAAATCCATAACACACTCAACAGAAGAGTTAACACAATTTTTTTTTAAATATCTATAAGTATTATTTTTAAAAATTATCCATTATAATAATTACAATTATCCATTAATACTTTACTTATAATATATACTTTGATAATTATACAAATCTAAAAATCAAATTCAATTCCATAACTTTAAAATATCAGTAATAGCATAGACTATATAACATACTCAGCAGAAACTAATAATTCGGCTGCACTCCGATTAAAAACAAATCAAAATCTACTATGACATCAAACCGAAACACCGCAATGCCCTATTAAAACGTCCAAAAACATAAATGCGAATACTACTGGTTGGACTAACTTCTTTTGTCCTTGCTAGTCCAACTATTATATACCAAACTCAAAAGAATTAAGTTAAAAGTAATTATATAATTCAAAATATCAAATACGTCCCTTGATGGTTACACCCTTAGTAATCATCCTATATACCTACGTATCTACCCGTTACCTAAAGGGACAAGGTCTCCTAAGCGCATCTAGGCCAATGACTCGTGTCTCTATGTGAATATTCCATTGGATCAACACCAGTACGTGTCTCAAATATCAATAGTACCTACCATATTTGTGACTATTCCAGTGGACTAACTCCTTTCATTTCTCAATCTACCCTCTTCTTATATTTGAAACCCCAAATCTCCCAAAATCAATATTATCACTCAAAAACTCGTCAAAGCAGGCCAGAAATTGAAGAATGGCTTCCTCATCCTCTCAAGCACCTCCTATAGGTTTGTATTCTTCCTTTTTTATCTCAAATTTAAATTTTTTGATTTTAGGGTTTAGAAAAAAAATAAGTTTTTTTGGTATAATTCTTTGTTTCTAGAATACATGTAGTAGTTTGTGCATGTAGAACATTTGTTCGATTGGTTCTTGATTGCCTATAAGTATTGTTTAGGTTATAAATTTGATTTGGTTTTGTTATTGTGGTAGAATACGAAGAAATGGAAACCAGACCGGTTGATGATAGCATTCTTTACTTACAAACTCAGCTTAACACAAGCAATAACAATTTGATGGAGGTACATTTTGATATAATTTATCTTGCATTTTGATAATATGTTAGTAAATGTCATAATATCTTGCATTTTGTTTTAATAGTCGAAAGGCGGTTGAGCCAGATGGATTCATTGACCATTCTTCGACCTTAAAGCTTTGTCATATTAGCGCATATTAGTGTGTTGGAACTTTTAGATAGGGTCGGATTTGCTGTAATTCATAAGTTAGGACACGTACAGCTTGATCATAATCTTCTAATAGCTTTGATCGATAGATGGAGAACTGAGATATTTACATTACATCTCTGAGTTGGTGAGATGACCATCACATTAAAAGATGTAGTTATGTTGCTTGGATTGTCGATTAATGGAGATCCCATTGTAAAACCGAATTTCCCAAGTAATCATATGGATTTGTGTAAGCGTTGCTTGCATGTCTCCTCCAAAAGATGTAAAATGGGGGAATGAGTCGATAGTAGCCACTTGGTTTAGAGAGCAGTTAGCCGATGATATTTCCCATCGTGCCTCTCCAGTGTAGATCGTCAAGCGTGCTCGTGCTATTATTTTGCACATAATCACTCAACGTCTTTTTTGCGGTCGATCGAAGACTCGAGTATCCTTTTAATGGCTTCCATTATTAGAAGACTTCGATTCTTGTCGACAGCATTCATAGGGCAGTGCGGTGCTAGCATTCACTTATGTAGAGCTTACTAGAGTGGTGTTGGTACAACAACGGTCTGTTGGTGGTTATATGACTCTAATTCAGGTACGGTCATGATTATTCATTAATTCATATTTTTACATGTCGTAAACATTAATGAAATACAACTTATACTCTTGTTGCTATAGTCGTGGACGTATCTTCTGGTTGGTCGTATAACTTTGAAGAGACCTATAATCGACAATTCAAAACCATATGGATCAAGATAAAATATTATTGGTTGTATGGTTGTATTAACTTATACACTTTGAACAGTTTATATAATTTTTTTCTATTTAGGTGGATTGGACCAAAGAATACCAAATTGACTCCCAGGCGGAATTTGGCGTTCTACCGGAATGAGTTTGATGTTCAAGACTATAACACAGTTATGTGGACACCATACAATGAGGCAGAGATTGATGCGCTTTCGGCTTTGTTCATTGAGGTGAGGCAGTTATGGCGGGCTAGACTGATAATATTTTGCTTTGGCCATCTTGCATGCCATCTTCCAGATAGAGTGATGAGGCGGTTTGGTCTTTGCCAACATTTACCATATCCTGCTCCATATTATTCTCTTCCATATGATGAAGATGACTTTGAAACGATGATAGAATTATGGAATAACCGCTTCTTAGCTGTGGAAGACGAGCATGAGATCACACTGAGTGATGAAGAGTACAATAATTGGTATTGGAATATCACTCAGCGTTATGTGTTTAGAAGATGAGAGAAAGTGCCTGAACAATGTGTTGCTCCTTATACTTGAAGAGCTCCGCTTGAACGGAATGTGGTATGTATCTGTGAGTTAAAGCTCTTGGCAGATTCAATGCGGCAGAGGTGCAAAAAGTCATAGCGGGGATACAGCGAGTATATAGCGGGATATAGTGGATGACTCTAAAATAGCATATAAAACTCGTACTTAATATTTTTACAAATATATAAATGGTAATTAAATGAAAATTTTACATTCAACTGAAATATAATTAATACATAAATAATTTTAAGTAAAAACATGTGCGAATAAACTGTAAATAGACGAAAAATTGTGATATAACATAGTTGAATTTAGTATAATATTAGAGTACTTTCATTTCTACAAATATATTAAAAATCTAATTAAAGAAATTAATTTCATAATTTTTATAATATATAAATATCATTTTTCAATTCATTTCTTTTGAAAAAGATATAGTGGAAATAGTGGGGCTTAAAGCAAAAAGGCTATATTTGAGGCTATATGAAAAAATCGTAGTAGTAGAAATCCACTATGAGATATAGCAGGGTTATAGCGGAGTAATAGTGGGACATTAACTGCACATGTATTTACATTTACAATTTTTAAGGTAGCTGTAAAATCAATAATGGTATATGATATATGCAGGCGGATGATGTGTATTGTATGTTGGATATAGTCGATGAGCTTGTGGAGGAGGTTCTCGAAAAAAGTAAGACGAAATGCTTCTCGCTCAAAAAAATTCTACCTCGTTATCTCTATCGGCAATCTTTGCTTTCCACTTCAGAGTAAGACGGGTGGTAATTTTTCCTGCTACTTCTCTTCTTTGAAAAAAAAAATCAACCAGCCTAAAAAAGGTACGTGCAACCAAAGCTTTAATAGGTAAAGACCAAGCTCCTTTAAGTACACCGTTGAAATTTTCTACGGAGTTAGTGGCCATGCATGAAATCGGCCGCCATTACGTTTACACAATGCCTAATTTTCCTCCTTCCATCCCAAACTCTTTTCTATCCAATTATGTGCCCTACTGCTTGTAGTTTGGATTTATTCTCAAATCTTGTTGTACTTGGCTTCCTCTGCCACACATGCTGCAGCATAAAAAAGGCCCGTCAGTCGTTTTTCTCTAAATCTTGCAGCTTGAAAATTAGCCTTCAGAAATCTAGCTCATAAGCGGTGTTTATGTGGCAACCATTATGTTTCCAACGCTATCGGTATTCCTTTCATTCGACCAGAAATGAAGGTGATTCATCGATTGTTAACACTATGAATGAACCGCCGTATGTAAGCAAAAAAACACCTTTAACTATCACCAGATTTCGACTCTAATATTGCATAGGATAAAGGGTATATATGGTCATCCGCATCAACAGCAGTGGCTACAAGTATGTCCATTTGTATTTTCCATACAAAGTGTGCCGTCAATACACAACAACGGACGACAATGAACAAAACCTTCAATACAAGGGCCGAAGGTCCAAAAAGCTCGATCAAACACTCCATATGCATCTATAGTAACATGTCGAACGCTTTTCGGGTTCATTCTAGCAATTTCAGCAAAATATTATCTTAGAGTGGCATATGATTCTGCCCATTCACCATGAATCTTTCCACCGCCTTACTCGAATTTCTCCAAGCCTTCATATAACTAATTTTCAAGAATAATTTTTTTCCATCAATACTTGCACCATACTGGCTGTTATATTCAGATCGGCTTCCACGAAAGGTAAGATCTTTGATACTAGAAAATTAGAAGTCGCTTGCTTGTGAATGGAGTTCACTGTTAGGTTAACAAATGTGTGATCGCTCGGATATTTCCTTATAATCCACCAATTCTGCTCGAATTTTTTGAAACAATAGCATGAATTCTCCATGGACAGTTGGCATCTATATTACATACGACAGTATATTTGGTTTTATTTGATTTTATAGCTTTGAAAGACACGACATGTAGAATTTACCATTCGCTTAACTGTTGTAACACTTCAGCTTTCGTCTCAAAAATCATACCAACTTTAAAACCACTCTAAATGCTAATGGTTGAAAATAACTCATTATTGCACTCAAGATTTGCAATAGTTGACCTAGACATTATTTGTGCACTGCACAGATCATCATCCAAAGGTACCTCCATTTCCACCTCATTACTGTCTTTAGGAATATTGTCTTCAACCGCAAAATCATAGTTCAAAGCATCATTGTTCACTTGCATACTACTGATCCATGGCATGTCATTCTCTTCCATATTCACTACATCCATACTATTTACAAGGGGATCA
Organism: Allium cepa; assembly: GCA_030765085.1. Classification (NCBI taxonomy): domain Eukaryota; kingdom Viridiplantae; phylum Streptophyta; class Magnoliopsida; order Asparagales; family Amaryllidaceae; genus Allium; species Allium cepa. The sequence continues at coordinate 948,691,832 of CM060941.1, read as the reverse complement.
TCATGTACATTTTCATCTACAACCATGTCCATTTCAATATCAACATCTGCTTCGTTTGCGGTTATGTTCGCATTCTCCACTTCGACAATAGATTGTGTCGCAATATCATGTGTGGGAAATCTGTATTTCAGAAGTAAGTATTAATTTAAACACTGTATCAAAATTAATAGCTAACAAAGTTAGTTTATTCTAAACAAATACCTTTGACTTATATCATATAACTCAATTACATACAAGGACACATATGACAATTTGATGGTCCGGCACTACTTGGCGGCGTTGGTCGATATGGAGATAATTGCGTATAGAATGACAAAACTTTCAACTATTGCATAACTTACATTGTAATATGACATAAAAATTATAAGTAAATGTTTTACTTTCCAAGCAAATGTGTAAAGTTTGCTTGACTTGGATATGGATAGTTATATTGAACGCCTTGTTGATAACTCATACACGGTGGATATCCAAAAAGGGACTGTTGTTGACCGTAAATCGCTGTCATAAGTGGATTACTAAAACTTGGAGATGTAGTCTTCAGTTACATATTGCTAATAAATTCTCCTTAATTATTTATTAAACTATAATTTATATTTGTTTTTATGCATGCAATATAAGTATATAATATATCAGTACTCTAGCATATTTATTATACGTAATTATTTCATTTGTTTGTACTTAAATATATATGTATATATAAAAGTGGATTTTAATTATGATATATATATATATATATATATATATATATAAACTTAAACTTTTTTCCCTAATTATTAATCTTTGAAATTAACCTTTCAATTTATATATTTTATATATGTATAGTTTTGCAATGGTGCATGTATGTGTGTATTTTACTTAATTTGTTAACTTTTAATATATATTTAAATGTAGATTGTAGTTGAATTATATGTATTTAGTTCCCTCTACTCTCATTCCCGCATATGTATTCATCTCCCTTTGCAAGCCTGGCAACACATTTACTAAAGCATTAAATTATATAAATAATCTGTACCTACTCATCATAATCACGTATAGGGAGATGTAAGGAGCACGTACATACATGCACATATTCGGTTACATGCTCTATCGTATTCAAAAATTCTTTAGCCAGGAATATATGTTTATAAACTTCCCCATAAGCACACACGCCTTCACAATATTATATATATATATACACTATTAATAAGGAGAATTCCGTTAATAGGATTCAACCGTGTCTTTTTGAATTTCCTAAAATACCTCTTACATCTCCATTGTAGCTAAAATTATTTGTCTCTCAATTTACATGCCAACTATTCATGGGCCGTATTATTAAGCTTCACGGCATCATCTCCACTCAATTACATGATATTGGAACAACTTCTTTCTACATCCCTTAGTTTATATACAACAATAATTAATGTATTTTTGATGATGTGGGACAAGTTAAAATAATTAGAATATGTTTAATATATTACAACTACTTTCATAGAATAGCCTGTTTTTGTATCACAGTTTTCCAAGGAGAATATATCTTTTTAGCTAAGTGATAGTGCTTATGTTATGGATAAGGGGTTGAAGGTCTGCTCTTCCACTTCCAATCACTGCACTTGAGATGATAGAACAAGAACCAGAATAACAAGCAAAAGGACGATATAAACTTTGACAGCGATCCTTCTATTCGTTTCTCTCTTTCTTGCGTTTAATTGTGGGTTTCAGCCTAAAAACATTTTATATTTATAGCATGCTACAAACTCATAAGCAATGCTGTTAAAGAAGTATGATAGGTACCATGAACATGCCTAAACATATAAAATAAGAAAATAAAAGTAAAACATAGCAAATAGAATTTGAAGATGCCTCCACCAATTTTGTAAATGCATATGTTATTATTGATGTTCCATTTTATTATTGTCTTAATTACAAGTCAAACAAGTTTTCTTATTTTTCTACTCTCCCATCCTATGTTTGTTTTATCAATGTAACCTAATATTTGATATATCATGGATCTGAGGCACATCACATTCTGTTTGTCACCTACGTTAGGTATATTTGTTAATCTAGTCAGAGACAATAAATGAAATAGGACCAAAGTGGCATCAAAGGGATTCCAAATAACAAAATATTGTTCATGTTTTAATTAATCCAAATGATGCTTAACAAATCATGCTTAAGAGCGTTATCAATGTGTTTACGTCAAAAATGGAAATAAAGAAATCAAAAATGAGGTATAACACACAGAATATATGGTGGTTCGGCCAAAATCAATAGCCTACATCCACTGTTAGCTTTGTTGCTGATTTCTACTTTCTTTTACAACAATAATTTTACAACTCGGTTACTTACAACTTATGTTAAGATCTAATAGAGTGCCGAAGTAAAATCTGCTATTTCAAATATAAAAAAAGATCTATTTTCTAAGTAGTCCTCCTTCTATTTATAAATGAATATCAACGAAGTAAACCCTAAAAATTTCGCCCCATGTTCGGTTGGAGGTTATAGAGGAAGAACGTGGCCAGATCATCATTTCAATTTCAACTGGGTACTAAGTTGTGCTTTACAACTCAAGGCCAAGTTGGGACACCTTCAAACTTTGTGCGCATTATTTTATGTTCAAACTTTGGTTAAGTAATTGGTGTCTCATCAGCTAACCACACGATTCGGTATCAAGTCATAGGCTCCGGGTCGGCACAATGAGTTTTTTATTTTATTTACCGAATTCTTCCTATTTCTAACTACCAATAACAATTCATTTATTGAATATAATATATCTAATTAATTATGAATTTGGGAACATACTCATTAAGGAAGTATTTACTATATCTGTAAACAAAAATTTGTACATGCTTCGAAAAATGTTACAAAGTGCACTGTTGAATTAATATATGCACATTGTGATTAAATGCAGGTCTACCTGGACGTGCTTATATACTCATATAGTTTATTACATTATGTTTGTACAATTAAAATTTCCAGTTGTTATTATCTGAGCTTACAATTTGCATTCGTATGCACACTGGGATACTTCTCCTTCCCAGTGACAGACTCATATTTGCTCTTCACTAACATTTATATTTCCTCTGTAAATCCTCTATAATGCAACCACTACATGGATATATAACCTCTCCCATGCGTCTTCATCATCTCATGTTTAGGGAGATAAATTTGCGCATACACCTAACCATAGTTCAAAGAAATATACATGCAAGGTAGAACAAACGTGCACACCCGAGCCTGTTTGGCATCCTTCCTCCACCTATGCATCGGTCGACCATGATCGGTAGACAGGTCAGCAACAGGCCAGGGTCGTTCAATGCTCGGCGATGGGGTTGATAATAGGGTTGTGATCCTATGGTTGTCTAATACCTTCTCCTACTTGTTGCCGACTATGAATAGTGTACATGCGAGGATAATTAAGGGGACAAAATAGAGAATCGATGAAGATGTAGCAGTGAATTAAGGAAGCAGAGAGATACAATGCGTGTATGTTGACGAACAAGTATATATATCATCTCAACCATAATCAAATAGACACGGTTATAAATAAGGATACTAACCTAAAATAAAAAATTCACGTTCCACTTTAAAGCTCCAACTCGCTTCTCCTTTTGCCTTTCACTATACATGCTTTCCTCTTCCAAATCTGCGACCGAATTCTTACTTCTTCGATTACAATGTAGTGTGGGGACGTCAAGAGGCCATGGTTGAAATTTATTTAATTTGTAGGAATTAATTTGATTTTTTAATTGAATTAATTAGGTGGTAGGTGTTACCCGGTTGTTTGATCATGTAACAAGAGCCTCGGCACAGGCCTCGTTCAACGCACCTCCCCTTGCTCGACTTAGAGCATCGTTTGGCATATATGTGCCGATCGGCACAAAGCCTCTTTTGGCATAGATAGGTCGCTCGGCACAAGGCCTCGTTTGGCATGGAAAGATCATTCGACATTGAGGGGTCGTTCGACATAGATAGGTCGCTCGACACAAGGCCTCGTTCGGCACAAGGCCTCGTTCGGCATTGAAAGGTCGTTCGGCATTGAGGGGTCGCTCGACATAGAGAGGTCGCTCGACATCCTGCCTCGTTCGGCATAGATAGGTCGCTCAGCATCTTGCCTCGTTCGCATAGGGAGGTCGCTCGGCATCTTGCCTTGTTCGGCATAGGGAGGTCGCTCCGCATCTTCCCTCGTTCGGCATGAAAGGGTCGTTCGGCACAACACCTCACTCAGCATTAAAGGGTCATTCGGCATGAAACTTCGCTCGGCATCTCCCCTCTACCGGAATCAAGTCTCGTTCGGCACAGGTCTCGTTCGGCCTACATTCTTCACTTAGTGCATTGCCTCGTTCGGCATACAGGTGCCGTTCGGCATGCCTTCGTCGATCGGCATACGAATGCCGTCCGGCCTAGATATGTGGTTCGGGAATTACTGTTCGGCATTTATGGCCCGGCGTGCAGAAGTCACTTACCACGGGCCAAGGTATCTTGCTCCTAGGCCCATTTGGGAAGTCCGACCCATCTTCGTTTATAAATAGAAGGGCAGGGGCACAGTGTAATGGACCTTTTTTCGAGATCACTGGGGAGACTCTGCTGCATTGAAGACTCATTCTATTTTACTTAGCACTTGTATTCAAGTAGTTGGTGTACGGATTGTATCTGTAATCAATTGTTGAGAATAAAGATTAAATCCAAAGTGGACATAGGCAGTTACGCCGAACCACTATAAATCTGGTGTTCTTGTCTTTGCATTTAACTTATCATACAATTCTGTATTTTAATTTACTTTCTTCATTAATCTCTCTACACAATCTTTCTCAATGGTATTAGTGACCAATTTTGGTGCTAACATTTTGGTGCTTTCATTGAGAGTCGAATTCTCAGGCCACTAGGATCTGCTTTGTAGCTACTGGATTGAATAAATCCCCTGAAGGAGATCCAACTTATTCACATGATGTTCGTTGAATCTACTCAGAGTTTCAATCAAAAACTCTACTATGGGAAGACCACGTACCCAATTAGCGTCTCATAACATGGACATCAACGAGACTGCTAGCGTACAACAGATAGGACCTAGCAATCAGCAAGTTAATCCCGGCGTAGGAACTGTTGGAGCTCATAACTAGATGGAAGACGTTACTAGGATGGAGTTCAACGACCTTATGAGAGAACTCATGGAAAGCAGGAGACAACTTGCTGAACAGATTCAAGCTAACGCTAACCTCATGACTCAGCTTACTTAGCAACAGCATCAGAACGCTGGGGGTAGTCCTGTTCCATGTTCTTTGTTTGATTGTTCGACCTCATCCGACGAACCTTTCAGGCGTGGATGCCGCAAAATAGAAACTACATAAGCAGATGCTGCTGATCGATCCGTTAGGGATCACTTACGTCTTGGGAACCATACCCAAGCTGGAACGAGAAACTTAGGAGCTGGAGCACGTGTAGAGACTGGATGTCCGGCTCACCAAGACCCCAATGAAGCTGGTCCCCATGACACACGTCTGGCAGATCGCCAACAGAGGAGCACCAACCCGAGCGGTCTCGAAGAACAAAGTCCAACCTTCAATCCTCCATAGAAACCCCGTACTTATCGGCTATGGTCAGACAGTTGATGAGAGAGAATCAAGGCTTGACCAATGAAGATTGGGAGATATTCAGGAGTCATACTCCATTCACGGATACTATTCTACAGGCCGAGTACCCCAGGAAGTTTAGCATTCCAACTATCCTGGCCTATGAAGGAAAGATTGATCTCAGATAGCATGTGATGAGGTACGAACGGATGATGGATTCGGCTAGAGAAAATGACGCGACCAAGTGTAGCTGCTTTCCAATTACTTTATCCGGAATTGCCACCATGTGGTTCACTCGACTTTCTCTATGGTCTATATCTAGCTTCGACGAATTGGTGATGAAATTTATGGAACAGTTCAAGATACACGCCACTCGTCCCAAGGATATGATGTCCATATCTAGTGTAATCCAGGCTTCGGGGGAGTCATTGAAAGAGTACTTGCAGAGATTTCTTGTTGCGGCTACTGAAGTTAGCAACCCTAACGACCATGCAATTTTGATGACGGTAATGCGAGGTGTGGATTCGAATTCAGAGTTTGGAGACTGGTTGGCAGGAAAGCCTCCAACTAGGCTAGAGCGTTTCTATTCAAAGGCTCATCAATTCATAAGGAGAGAGGAAACCAGATAGATGAGGCGAGATAAGGCACCAGGGACTGTCCAGGAGATTGTGAAAAGCAACATCGCTATTAAATAGTCCAGTGATAATTCAGGAAAAGTTCAAGTCAATGTCCAGAATAAACCCGGGCAATCTAAAGGGTCTGAAGGAGGAAATCCCGAAAAGAAAAGAGAAGCAGGGAAATGGAAGCCAAGGATTCCAACCTATAACGAATACACCCCACTGAATGCATCTCTTCAGAATATTTACCTGTCAACTTGTAACACTTTTCAATACAGAAAGCCTCGCCCGAAGGAGTCAACAGAGGAATAGAAGCGAACTGGGAAGTACTGTTGCTTCCATGAGACTTACGGGCACAATACATGGGAGTGTAGACACCTCCATGATGCCATTGAAAAGCTGATTAGACAGAAAAAATTATAGAGTTCGTCAAGAACCCGTAGGAAGGAAGGCAAGGAACATCGGACCCCGGACGCGGGTCGGCCCCACGCCATCTAGAGGAACCTGCCTGAACTGTAGGGAGACTGGTCATACACACTATCGTCGATGGACCTCATCCTGCAGACAAGAACTGGTAGGAAATGGAGCGGTATGCTAACTCCTTAAGGCATGCGGATTATGAGTGTTGTTCGAATGTGTAGGATGGGACCCCTGCTAAGCAGCAGCACATGATTACAGACGATATAGTATTTAGGAGCCAAGATGCGAACAAGGTGGAGGCTCCTACCGTCGACCCAATGGTCATATCTGCGACAATTGGGCCAGCATATGTGAAGAGAATTTTAATTGATTATGGAATTTCCGTTAACATCATCTTCAAAAAGGCATACGACTAAATGAAGATGGAGACAAAGGATTTGAAACCGTCTAAAGCCCGAATCCATGGCATTAATGGTGCAACGACTGATGCAGTAGGATATGTTGAATTTCCAGTTGAACTGGGGCAAGGTGAGCATAGGAGGGTGCGAATCCTACCTTTTATAGTGTTGGATGTTGATTCACCATATAATGTGTTTCTGGGTCGGCCAGCCTTGGCGGATTTTAGGGCATCTTTGCCCCATGGTGTTTGACTTTGAAGTTCTTCACAGACAAAGGAATTGGTGTGGTGCATGGCGATCAGGCGACCGGTCGTGCATGCTATGTGGCTGAGCCGAGAGAGTCCCGATGAAGAGAGAAAGGAAAGGTTGCAGACAGTTTCGTCCGCATCCGGAATACTGACGATTGACAAGTAGTTCCCGAGCCCTGACTCGGACGACATTCTCGGATCTATAGAGACATAGATCCGAGAGACGGTGATGGGGAACCCAGGGAAGCAAAGGAAGCACCGGCTAAACTAACGATTGACATTCCAGTCAGCCGAGATGACTCATCCTAAGATTGGATCACAACTCGACCCTTTAGTGGCCGAGGATCTCACTGGTTTCCTCCGAGCAAACCTGGATGTTTTCTCTTGGACACGTTCTAATATGTGCGGGATTTCTCCCACTATTGCAAGTCATATGTTGAACATAAACCCGAAGTACGTTCCTGTAAAATAGAAAAGGAGAGGCATGGACCTGGAGAGGTCCGCTGCTCTTAGAGAGGAGGTGGACAAACTCAAAGCCAATGGGTTCGTCCGCGATGCCCTCTACCCTGAATGGGTGTCCAACCCCGTGCTAGTAAGGAAAGCGAATGGGAAGTGGAGAACTTTCGTTGATTACTCTAATTTGAACAAAACATGCCCGAGGTATAGTTTCCCTTTACCCAGAATCGACCAGCTGGTCGACTCAACGGTCGGACACGAGTTACTGTCATTTATGGATGCGTTCTCGGGATATAATCAATTCTCGATTCACATTCCAGACCAAGAACACACCAGTTTTGTCATAAACATTGGGTTATATTGCTATGTAGTGATGTCTTTTGGACTGAAAAGCGCGGGAGCGACTTATCAGCGACTGGTGAATCGAATATTTAATGACCAGATTGGTAGAACGATGGAATTCTATGTGGATGACATGCTCGTGAAGTCATGGCAATCAAACGACCACATTCGGGACTTAGCGGAGATGTTTGATATACTCAGATATTATGGAATGAAGATCAATCCTTTGAAGTGTTCCTTTGGCGTTGTGTCAGGGAAGTTTTTGGGTTTCATTGTGAATGCGTGGTGAATTAAAGCTAACCCGGAGAAGATTCAGGCTATTCGAGACATACAAGTGCCCAGAATCATAAAGCATGTACAAAGCTTGAATGGAAAGGTGGCCGCGCTGAGTCTATTCATATCTAGAGCCACAAATAAGTGTATTCCTTTCTTCGACGTAATAAAGAAAGGAAAGAGGAATTTCGAGTGGACATCCGACTGCGATGAAGCATTCCGAGCTCTGGCAAGGCATTTAGAAAGTCCCCTGGTACTATCGAAACCGGTAGACCATGAGATGTTGTACGTGTACTTGGCCGTATCCCAACTTTCTATCAATATGGCTTTGGTTCGCAAGGAGGACCGAGTTCAAAAGCCGGTGTACTATGTTAGTAAACGTTTAATGGGGAAGAAAGAAATTACCCTAAGATTGAGAAACTAGCCTATTGCTTGGGGATTGCATCACGCAAGCTCCGGCCATACTTTCAGGCGTACTCAATCAGTGTTTATACCGACCAACCCTTGCGACAGGTACTCCAACGACTGGAAACCTCTGAAAGAATGTTAAAATGGAATATCGAGTTGAGTTAATTCAATATTATCTACCTGCCACGAAGGTCCATACAAGGGCAAGCGCTAGCAGACTTTATTGATGAATTCACTGTGTTAGACGAATCAAGCGGTCACAATGTCCTATCTCCCATTCGATGGAAGATGTACATCGACGGGGCATCTAACGACCGTCGCTCGGGAGCTGGTATAATTCTTGTGACTCCTAAAAACTGATCAGTTTGTTACGCTTTAAAGCTCGAATTCCCAGCAACAAATAATGAGGTCGAGTATGAAGCATTGATTGCTGGCTTAAAACTCATCAGAGAGCTGGGGATAAAATCGGTTGAAATCTTTTGTGACTCGCAATTGGTGGTATACCAAGGGCGGGGGACTATCAAGCGAAGGGATAGAGACTTGCCCCATACCTTGCACGATTCAAGATCTGCTAGCAAATCTGGAATATTATGATATTTCGCATGTCCCGTGTGATCAAAACAATGAAGCCGATTCATTGGCAAAATTTGCAAGCACTGGCGATGCACAACAAATAGGATTGGTTCCTATCGAAACCTTACATGCTCCGAGTATAGATGTAATGGAGATAGATTTCGTGTTAGAAATAGAAATCGAGAAAGAGTCATGGTTGACCCCATTTAAATAGTACCTGCTACACGGGATCTTGCCTGAACGAAGGAGCGAAAGACGACAAGTCATTCGTAAGGCTTCATGATATGTAATGCAGGACATAATAATGTATCGGAAGGGATTCTCGACCCCCTTACTCCGATGCATTGCCCATGATGAGATAAAACGAGTCTTGAAAGAAGTCCATGAAGGAGAATGCGGTGACTATACTGAGGGGCAGATATTAGCAAAGAAAATCCTCCGCTATGGATACTATTGGCCAACTGTAAGTCGGGACGCTGTAGACTACGTAAGGAGATGCGACAAATGCCAGAAGTATGCAAAAATCCCGAGAGCTCCGCCAATGGAACTCACGCAAATGGTTAGTCCCTGGCCGTTTGCAATGTGGGGGATCAATATAATCGGTTCCTTACCCATATCTAAAGGTGGTGCGAAATACGCGATAGTTGCGGTTGATTATTTTACCAAGTGGGCAGAAGCAGAGCCCTTAGCCACGATCACCACCAAGAAGGTCACTAATTTCGTTATACGAAATGTTATATGCCGTTTTGGCCTCCCACAGACTATCATTATAGACAACAGGCCTCAATTCGAAAGCAAAGATTTCAAAGAATTTTATCAAAAGCATGGCATCGAAAAAAGGTTTGCAACAGTTGCTCATCCAAAAGCCAATGGACTAGTGGAAGCTGTGAACAAAATAATCAAGTCCATATTGAAAAAGCGTTTGGAAAAGGCTAGAGGCAAGTGGGTGGATGAACTTCCAACAGCACTTTGGGCTTATAGAATCACCCACAAGTCCGCGACTGGCCACACTCCATTCGCATTGGCATATGGCAGGGAAGCTTTATACCCATAGAACTTGAAATTCAGTCACATCGGGTAACTCATTACAACCCCAAGGCGAATCAGGAACTTTTGCTGGAATAGCTAGACTTCATTGATGAAAAACGTGAAGAAGATGATTTAAGAGCGGCTGCGTATAGACACCGAGTCGCTCGATATTCTAAAGAATAAGTCCGGCCAAGAGTCTTCGACGTAGGCAACCTCATTTTGACACGAGTTTTTCCGGTGCCGTCACATCTGAATCCCACACGGGAAGGTCCATACGTCATTGAACGGAGGCATGGAGAAGGAACTTTCAAGCTAGAGACCGTTGATGGCACGACACTCCCCTGAGCATGGAATAGCGAGCATCTGTGGCATTATTATACTTAGTCTATACCTTTCATATTTTAGTTGCAATTATTTCCAGTATATTTTTATTTCGTTGATTCTTAGTTTCAACATGTAATAAGACAATTTAGCTTGCTTCATTAATAAAGGCTTGAAGCCATTTTTTTCCATGAATTATTGATGTTTCCGTGTATGATAATTTTATGACGGAAAACTAGAGTTACATTATTTTGTCCGACGTACGAACACGGATAAACGACTTAAAATCTCCAAGTCCCCTGAGTGCGGACTGGAGTACTCTAAGTCCCTCTGAGTGCGGACTAGAGTATAAATGACTTAAAATATCCAAGTTCCTTGAGTGCGGACTGGAGTACTCTGAGTCCCCTGAGTGCGGACTGGAGTACTCTAAGTCCCCTGAGTGCGGACTTGAGTATAAACAACTTAAAATCTTTAAGTCCCCTGAGTGCGGACTAGAGTACTCTAAGTTCCCTGAGTGCGGACTAGAGTATAAACGACTTAAAATCTCCAAGTCCCCTAAGTGCGGACTGGAGTACTCTGAGTCCCCTGAGTGCGGACTACAGTATAAACGACTTAAAATCTCCAAGTCCACTGAGCGCGGACTGGAGTACTCTGAGTCTCCTGAGTGCGGACTAAAGTATAAATGACTTAAAATCTCCAAGTCCCCTGAGTGTGGACTGGAGTACTTTGAGTCCCCTGAGTGCGGACTAGAGTATAAACGACTTAAAATCTCCAAGTCCCCTAAGTGCGGACTGGAGTACTCTGAGTCCCCTGAGTGTGGACTAGAGTATAAATGACTTAAAATCTCCAGCTCCCCTGAGTGCGGACTAGAGTATAAACGAGTTAAAATCTCCAAGTCCCCTGAGTGTGGATTGGAGTACTCTGAGTCCTCTGAGTGCGGACTAGAGTATAAACGACTTAAATTCTCTAAGCCCCCGGAGTGCAGACTTGAGTATAACTAACTTGAAGTCATCAAGTCCCCAGCATACGGACTGAAAAATATTCTAAGTACCCGATGCGTGGAATAAAGGATGTACAACTCCAAAGAATTTCCGAGTTATATGAAAATGAATTGGGAGTTTACGTAACTCACAATAGCTTGGGTTTCGACCACAGTTATACAGAAAGCTGAACAAAAAAAGTCATTTGAAAGACAAAGAAACTAAATTTTATTTATTAATACAAAATGGGGTTCTACTACAACTCCACCAAAACTTGGAGTCAAAAGTCTATCTACATTGACTATGAAAATAAATAAAAATAATTACATAATCTAAGCTGACTCTCGTTGAACGAGTGTAACAGCTACTTCTTTGGTTTCTTTTCCTCATTCGTCTTCTCTGACGACTCCTCCCCCATGCGTTTTTGCTTGGAAGCTTTGCTTGATTAAGAGGTAACAACTGAGGAAGAACGAGGGACCTCTAGTGGCCTGGACCCACCAGGGAGGATGACCTTCAAAGGCTTGTTCAAAGGATCATCTAGGTCCAAGACTCGAGGCTTGACTTTGATTTCAGCTGTCCTTTTCTTTTCCTCCACGAGCTGCTCCTGCATGCTCATTTTTGAAGTGTGTCTAGAGGTGCTTGTGATCTCAATTTCATAACTTTCTTCGGCGGGAGACGAAGTCTCGGACTTGTCCTCGTCAAGCGCCTCAATCACTTGAGCATCTGGACCGAGATTCTCTCCCACGTGAGTAGCCTCGCTCCCTTTCCCCTCCTTGGCATCATCTCTCCTCGGAGTTGGTCCAGGATCAGAACGGCCTGTGCAAAATCACAAGAAACAAACATTACAATACAATAACCTCTCGCCGAAAACGACGGCTCTTTGAACATTAAAAAGAAGAGTTATATACCAGCTTCTGCCTGGCTCTCAATCTTTCGGGAGTCTCACCCTCTGGAATGGGATATAGAACATGAATACCAAGGCCATGGTCTTCCGGGTCATAACCAGCGTGTTGCTCGAATGGATCGAGTACTGGCCGATCAGCCGATTGAGTAGGAGGAGGAGCTGGAGACTCGGTTCCAGACGGACCAGCAATGACATCTTTTCCTTTTGATGAGGAGGAACCTTTGCAGTAGAGGGCCTTCACTACAGACAAGTTTGAAGGCTCATTTCCCTCGAGAAATTCTTTTACTAAAGCCTCCTCGTCAACCTCCTCGGTGCCTGACTCGTCCTTTCTGATCTTTATCAATGTTTCCCGTGCCTCTGCTAAAGATTCGAGGTATCCCTTGCCAAGAAAAGTTAAGTCCCGATGCATGAGGATACGGGTGTTGTATTCTTCTATAAGCGGGTCGAACAAGCACTTGACCTCCTTCCTGCCATCCTCTGTAGCCGCCTAAAGTTGAGATTCAATCTCTGCGGATGCTATTCTCTTGCCCTCTTCATAGGCTTCATCCTTCAGCATCCCGACCTTAGAGAGCTCGTCATCGAGCTTTGCCTTCAGGAGTCGCGTAGCAACAATCTCATCACAATATCGTTGCGACTCTTCCTGTACAGCATTTTTTTCCTCTCTCTCACTTTATGGAGTTGATCTTCCAACTCTTTAACTCGAAGGGCAAATGCATCCCTTTCCTTCTGAACAGAATCTTTCTCTAAAGCCAGGGACCCACAGCATTGGACCGCTTCATCAATTTCTTTCTTATGTGTCATTTCCAGACGATTGACGACCTCCGCGGTATCTTTAGCACTTTGTTGGGCGGCTTCGAGCTGAGACTTGTACGAAGAGAGATCTTCATCTTGAGCTTTGCTAATGTCTTTATCGTGAAAGGCTTCAAGCTTCAGGTGATCAATTTCATGTTGACGCTCAACAGAGACTTCCAAGACTTTTTCAGCTAAATGGACAAACGCGTCATGTTGAACATAAACGTCATTGTTACAAGCAATGGCGCTCTGTTTGACGTGTCTCGGAATGTGATGGATCGTCGGGAGGAACTTCAGACCATCGAAACATATTTTGGGGAACTTAGCCTTAAGCTCTGTTAGCCTCTCCGATATCGTCGGATCTATTGGGGGAACAGGGGGAGATGGTTTTGAGAGTTTGGTTTTCTTATGGGGTTCCCGGGATTGCCGTGTGCTGGATGAACCAGAGTGTTGATCATGAGGGGCATCGGATTGGGACCCCTTGTGGCCGTTTTGCTCCCTGCCTTGTTTCGAGTGAGAAGGAGGATTATAATGGTATGAAGGCTGATGATAAGTTTTCTTTCGAGATGATGAATCATGGGACTGATAATCCTTGTTGCCGTCATCATCTCTATCCCGACGTCTTCCGGAGCCCGAATCCCGTCCATAGTGGTGAAAGATGGATGACCCGGGAAGACGACCGAGTCCGTGTGTATGTCCCATATCACCTGCATAGAATTTAAATAACGACAAGTTAGCAAAGAGTAGGGCGATGGCATAAATTTAAGTGCAAGGTGAAGTACACGTGTCTGTGTGTGTCCAAGTGTTTCCCTCCGATGGACCAGTTTCTTTATCTACTTATGGGAGTTTTTTCTCCCTGAAAATGGGCTTGAGCGCATGCATAGCCTCTTACGGGTGAATGAAGTTTAAGTATTTCCAGATCATTAAAGCCGTAGTTAAGCAAATCGTCGGGAATAGTAAGGTCCGACAGGCCTTTCAATGAACTCTCTAAGCGTTGAGGAGAAGGCTCTCTCTCCACCGGGGTGATTGTGACTTTAGAAGTTCCGTCCGTCATCTTCTTCCTTAGTTTGTAAGTCGAAATTTCCTTTCCCTTCGCAGGGGGAGGCGTTACTTCGATATCGTGCACCTCGACTACCGACTCCCGAGCGGGGCTAACATTCTCGCCATGTACTTCGGGAGTTTCAGATTCTTTAATCTCCCCCTCCTCAGGTGTGTCAGGGGCATCAAGGCCCGGTTTGCTTTTTTCTTTTGCCCAAAGAAGACCTGGTTATGGTGACATCTGGAGGAAGGCTTATCCGACAGCCTATTGCCAGCTGCCCAAACTTCGAGAGCGATTCGTTCGAAATAAGAGATCTAATGTCCCGGTCTCCTACGGGGTATAGCTCGAATAGCCTCAACGGCTTCAGAATACCCGGAACCTTCGAGACGTGGGCTGATACCTGTAGAAGTAGATAAAGTGTTAGAAAAGGGAGCAATCACCGCCGAATGCAAGTATTAATCTAGAAAAGAAACTTACTTCCTTCTACCCATCTCCTTGCGAAGCCGGGGGACAGCGCACGTAGAACCACTCCTGCTTATATTGGGCGAATTTGCTCCACGCCCGGTCAGAATTTGATACTTGTTGTGTGGTTCGAGAAATACAAAAGATGGGCTGTCCAATCGTCCCTTGAAACGATAAATATAACGATTATCGCCAGGAGTCAGGAGCCTGAAGAGGACGCTCAGAAAGAGAATGCACGTGCCATGTATGAATGCATGACTGTTTGGATGTAGTTGTGATAGAGCGATCTCAATATACTGTAACAGATCGCGGAGGAAGGAGCTGAATGGATTCACGCTACTAACCCAACACATAAATCTATTGCAGACCGTGTATCCGGCTGGGGGTAGGTGAGGACGATCTTGCCTTGATGGAACAAATACATCATCGAAAGGAATCCCACGCACCGAGCATATGCGACGAAGAGCGCTTTCGTTAATTCTCGATGCTCGAGAATCGATCGGATCGTCTAAAAAGATCACTGCATCTAGGACATCAGGAGCCAAGTCAACGGATGCGATCGTAGGGCACGGCATGTCTAGAACAGGAGTAGTCGACAGATTTGAAGTCCCAACTACTTCTTATTGAGAAGATGGCCTGGGTCTGTCGAGATCATGTAGAACTTGATTTCCTAGACATCTCAAATGTGTGTAGAATCTGATGAAATACCTGTTTGAACTATACTTGAAACACAATCGACGTTAGACTTAACAGCAAAAATACTCCCCCCGTGTGGTGTGTGAACTAGTGCAGTAATTCAAGTATAAGTGCCAAGAAATTAAAAGTCACAGAGTTGATGAAATAAAGTTAGGCTTTGAACTATCATCTTCAAAAACCGTCATCGCTGACCGTCCACGAGAGCTTGTAGTAAGATGGTTTATGTTTTGAACTCGACATCGACACTGTACGTTGAAGGTAATTATCTGTTTTAATCAAGTTAAATTCAGGTTTGTAGTTGTCAAAACAGAGGAGTTAATAGTTTGGATTGTCCGATATGCTTAATGGATTAAGTCCTCGTACTTGTTCACTGTCATATGTTTGGGTATAAAAAATAGGTTGAATCAACTATGCATTATGTTCAACTAGTGTTGTTGTTGTACACCACTCTTCTACCTTCCATCTCTACAGTTCGGTATGCGGTAATTCATGCCGAAACGCAATCATGCCAGACCGCAGACATGCCAAGCCGCATTGCTCGGCACTTTGCCCTCAACTCCAACTTCGTTCCTACCCTCCATCTCTACCGTTCGGCACAGATGAGTCCTTCAGCAAGTCATGCTGAGCCGCATCGCTCAACATTTTACCCATCTACTACCTTTCTCCTGCACTCCCTCCTACCTCGTTCGGCATAAGGGAGTCATGTAGAGCCGTGGTCATACCTTGCCACATCGCTCGACACGCTAAGCCTAACTTCAACTTCACTCCTACACTCCCTCTCCATCTTTCGACATGAGGAAGTCATGCCGAGCCACATCAATACGTCTTTCTCCAACTCCTTCCTTCAAACAAACTAAATATCTTCCTAAATGGCCAATCGATCACCACTTCAACTCGCACGCCACCCTCGACCAACGGTATCTACCCTCAAAGGTTCCTACTGACCCGATACCCTCTTCTCCTTCCTCTCCATCTAATCCTAAGGCTTGTTTAAACCCCCAGATCCATCTTCCTAATCTATGCGACCACCATCATCTTTGAGTTAGATGAAAGTCACGGATTCGAATCTTGTATGAAATCCTAAATTGGAGAACGTCAAGCAAGTGAGAGTTTCGTACCTAGGAGAAGGATTAGGAATCTAGCGAGAGACCCGATCGGAGGTGGAAGTCAATTCAGGCTTACTGTTGAAGGTAGTTGAGAAGTAAGCAATAGGACTCGGGGATTGAAGGAGAGGTTGAGGTGTTAGCAAGGCTTTGGGAAATGTTGAGTATGTGAGGGTGTTAGAGTAGAAGTAAAAAGGGGAAAAGAAGAGAAGTGTTGAGTTATATATAACGAGGGAAGACAAATGGACAGTGACTGGTAGAAACAATCAAGGCACCTCCCTTGTTCGGCATCAATGCCATTCGACATCCAATGTCGTTCGGCATCCATATGTCGTTTGGCATTCAATGCCTCGTTTGGCATTCAGGAGATCATCATAGAGAGGATAGAATAAGGGCTTAAAGAAAAACGCAGAGTACTCATGGTTCAAAGCACATCATATTCGTCCATGTGATACACTTTGGGGGGCAAGTGTTACCCGGTTGTTTGACCATGTAACAAGAGGCTCGACACAGGCCTCGTTCGGCACACCTCCCCTCGCTCGGCATAGAGCATCGTTCGGTATAGATGTGCCGGTCAGCATAAGGCATCGTTAGGCATAGATAGGTCGCTCGACACAAGGCCTCGTTTGGTATGGAAAGGTCGTTCGGCATTGAGGGGTCGGCAAAGATAGGTCGCTCGGCATAATGCCTCGTTCGGCATGAAAAGGTCGTTCGACGTTGAGGGGTCGCTTGGCATAGAGAGGTCGCTCGGCATCCTGTCTCGTTCGGCATAGATAGGTTGCTCGACATATTTCCTCGTTCGTCATAGGGAGGTCGCTTGGCATCTTGCCTCGTTCGGCATAGAGAGGTCGCTCGGCATCTTCCCTCGTTTGGCATGAAAGGGTCGTTTGGCACAGCACCTCGCTCGGCATTGAAGGGTCATTCGACATGAAGCCTCGCTCGGCATCTCCCTTCGACCGACATCAGGTCTCGTTCGGCACAGGTCTCATTCGGCCTACATTCTTCAATCAGTGCACTGCCTCGTTCGGCATACAGGTACCATTCGGCATGCCTTCCTCGATCAGCATACGAATGCCGTTAGATCTAGATATGTGGTTCGGCAATTGCCGCTCGGCATTTATGGCTCGGCGCGCAGAGGTCACTTACCACGGGCCGAGGTATCTTGCTCCTAGACCCATTAGGGAAGTCCGACCCATCTTCGTCTATAAATAGAAGATTAGGGGCACAGTGAAATGGACCTTTTTTCTTGATCACCGTGGAGACTTTGCTGCATTCAAGACTCATTCTATTTTACTTAGCACTTGTATTCAAGTAGTTGGTATACGGGTTGTATCTGTAATCAATTGCTGAGTAAAGCAATAAAGATTAAATCCAAAGTGGACGTAGGCGGTTATGCCGAACCACTATAAATCCGGTATTCTTGTCTTTGCATTTAATTTATCATACAATTCTTTGTTTTAATTTACTTTCTTCATTAATTTCTCTGCACAATCTTTCTCAAGGGTGTTAGTGACTAATTCTGGTGCTAACAGTAGGGTTAACGGAAGGTGATGGGGCTTAGGTTATATTTGTATTTGCGGTAGAAGAATAAAGATAATGGAAGGGTCTAGATAGTGAAGCATCAGGAATAATAATATGGGTTAGGGTGTAGTGAGCAAATTTAGGCTTGGGCTTCAATTCTTTCTTTCCATTTTCTTTCTACTTCTCTTGTCTGCTTGATAAACATATAAGCCCAAATAAAATTTAATTACTTCACTAAACCACTTCCAAATAAGTTACTAACTTATTTATTTTATAATTTTTCATAATCTCATTTAATTAATCAATCGTTTTATTAAATTATTTACCTATATAATTCCAAAACTAAATTGATACATTGATCAAACTATTTCTTTTTGATTCTAAAATTACCATCACAACTCTAATTAGTAAATTAAAATCCCAAGTAAGTCCATTATCTGTTATTCTTTAATTCTTTTACCAAGTCATTTCCTTTATAAAAATCGCTTTTTACATATATTACAACTCTATTTGTTTTATAAACATTATAAGATTTTTCCAGCATTTATTAAATTTAAATATTCAAAAGTTCATATTTTAAAACCCAATATTAAATAACTTTCAAGTTAATCAATTTTACGATTCTTAAAACAAATAATCATTCTCAAACCATATAATTCCATTACTAATTACCTTATAATAAATTCAACTATTTAATTTAAACTTCCCAGAACTCATTTTTAATTATTTATTTTATCATTCACCTAAAAGTCGAGTTGTTACAAAGGCATTTGTAAAGTTAAATAAACTAAATATGTATGTTGACTAACCAGTTTCAACTTTTTAAAATGAAACAAAATAAATTTATACCCAACATGTATTGTAGATTTCGGTATATTATGCATGTATTAGTATTATTAGAGAAAACTATTTCTGAAGTGTACTAACTCTTTGGGGTAGGGTTTAGTGGGCAAATTTAGGCTTGAGCTTCAATTCTTCCTTTCCATTTTCTTTCTACTTCTCCTGTTTGCTTTTTAAACATATAAGCCTAATAAAATTTAATTACTTCAATAAACCACTTCCAAATAAATTACTAACTTATTTATTTTATAATTTTTCGTAATCTCATTTAATTATTTAATCATTTTATTGAAATTATTTACCAACATAATTACAAAACTTAATTGATAAATTTATCACACTATTTCTTTTTAATTCTAAAATTACCACCGTAATTCTAGTTATTAAATTCAAATCCCAAGTAAGTCCATTATATATTATTATTTAATTATTTTACCATGTCATTTCCTTTACAAAATCACTTTTTACATATATTACAACTCTATTTGTTTTATAAATATTATAAGATTTTTCTAGGATTTATTAAATTTAAATATTCAAAAAGTTCATATTTTAAAACCTGATATTAAATAACTTTCAAGTTAATTAATTTTACGATTCTTAAAAAAAATAATCATTCTCAAATCATTTAATTCCATTACTAGTTACCTTGTAATAAATTCCAATATTCAAAAATAAGTTCAACTATATAATTTAAACTTCCCAGAACTGATTTTTAATTAATTAATTATTTATTATCATTCACCCGAAAGTCGAGTTGTTACAAAGTACTAGTAAAGTTAAATAAACTAAATATGTATGTTGACCCACCAGTTTCAACATTTTAAAATGAATCAAAATGAATTTATATTTAACATGTATTGTAGATTTTAGGATATTATGCATGCACCAGTATTATTAGGGAACACTATTTATGAAGAGGACCAACTCAGAAAGATTAGTGTAACGACCTGTAAAATTCAGTAATTAAATTTCTTAATTTAAGAAGATTTTGGTAAATTAATGTTGAAGGAAACAAAAATTTAGTGAATTATTAATGGAAATCATAACTTGAATAAGGTTGGTAAGTTAAATTTTTTACAACTTGAATGTAACAGTATAAATGTAAGTTAATTGTTAATAACTTGGATGTAATTCCAATAAGGAAAACAATGTAAATGTTAATTATATTCTTATTGTAATAAAAGAATGTTACCAAGATGAAGTGACTAATTTGATTTAAAATCTTAATTAATATGTGCATTAGTTTATAATAGGATATAAAAGGTAAATTAATGATTTAAAATGTTGACTTACTAATAAAATAATGTATAATGAATGGAATGGAATGAATTAGTGTATGAACTAATGGTAGCACTTGTTGTAATCTAATAAGTAAACTAGAACGTAACAGTGCTAATTTAGGTTACTACTTAATGGATTGAATGAAATGACAATTAATGAAGATATGTTATACTTGACTATTAATGGCATAAGCGAATAAATGGAATATTAGATGAAATTATTACTATGAAAATAAATGGTAACATTTATTTGTAAGTAATAAAAGCTTATTATTGTGACTAGAATTTAGCGTAACGATTATTGTATGTTACCTATTCTTGTTGCTTGTTAATTTAAATTGGAAATCAGTTACCATAAGTCTAATGTAATATAACGTTAATATTAATTAAGGTAATATTTAGAAAAAATGTTAATGTTATTCATAATTGCGAAATTTGCCGAATTAAAAATGGGAATAAACATTTATCAATTTATTGGATTTGAACTATATCAATAATTGGATTTGTTGTAATTAAGTGAAATTTAATTATTGCGTTAATTTAGAATTAGATGAAATTTAAGAATATTAATGTAATATTCTGAATCCAATGTTAAAAAATTTCCATTTGATAGTAATGAAGTGAATAACATAATGAAAAGTCAATTAAATGGAATTATTGGTAATTTAATTTATAATTTCTGAATTTAGTGGAATCTAAATTAAACATGGAAAGTGATGAATTAATTAACTTTGATTTACATCTAAGTTTGTTTAAGTTCTGTAATTGTTTAAGAAATTTAAAAATGATAAGATAATTAATTTTAACAATTGAGATTGAAAATTTGATTTAATTAATTAATTTTAATTTATTTAATTAATGTAAAAAAAGCCATTTTGGCCACTGGCTCGGATTTCGACGAAACCAGTTTCATCGGATCCGTAACGGTGAATTATTGTAGGATTTCAAGTTTCGTAGCGATCGGACCTGTCGTTTGATCGTACGAACGCGAAACGCCTTGAAATCGATTTAATTGAAATCAATTTGAAAATATTGATTTTAGCAAAACTTCTTCATCCGATGGAATTTGGACTTGAAACCTTTTCCATTGCGTTTAAAATATTTTAAAATATCTATTTTGATATACGGGTTGACCCAATTTCGTTTCGGAGTCATAACAGGCTTTTCGGGCCACTTTACCGTTTAATGCGTATACCTATCTGATCCTTCTATTCTTTTTCAACCTTGTCTGTAAATATCCGGTTATAAACCCTAGCCTTCCTAATTCTCATTTGTGTGCATATACAACTAAACTATCTCCTTTCCTCAATGGCAGACATACAAATTATGGATCCAAACACAAATCAAATTCAAATCAAAAAATTCAAACTCCTCAGAAAAATTTGAAAAAAATTATATATTGAATATCTCGACTATACGAATATGCGTCTAGTGTTCCTTTTCATAATTGACTCTTGATTCATCAGGAATTCGCGGTCAAAAGTCAAAATTTTCAAAACCCTAAGGCTAATTGGGGCTTTTTGATTTTTTCTCCGATCGGCGAAATCGATTTATGGGTTTGGTGGAGATTGTCGCGTGGAGGCTTATAATGATGGTCGTTCGGTCTGTATCAGAGTGTAGTGGCTAGAATTTGAGGAATAGGGTTTCGGCAAACCCTAATTGAGGCGGCGGCGGCTACACCGGGAGGAAGCCGCACCATGGTGGCGCGTGGAGGGAAGCTTGGCGAGGTCGCTGGAGGTGGCGCCGTGACCTACGGCGACGTGGAGCAGTGGGTATCGGCGGTCAACGTGGGAGGCTAGGTGGGTTCTATAGCATGTATGAAGAGTCGGGTTCTGGGAGAGGATACAGACGTAGGTGACGTGGCATTTTATTGTGTTGTTTTATTTTATTTTGTTTAATTAAATTTAATTTTGAAATTCAAAGGTTCTAATCCATAAAACTTTCGCATACGGAGTCAGATTCACGCGCGATTTCTCCGCTAGGTTCGTATTGGAATTTCGGACATTTTGACATTGGTTTGGATGGATTCTAAGACTGTCCAATTTTTGGGTTTAAATTGGATTTAAATTCAATTTAAATTCAAAAGGTGGGTGTTTTATCCCACTCACAACTTCTAAAATTTCTTATCTTTGTTAAATAAATTTTTGTTGTGATTATACATTTGTTTATGACTTTTTCTGTATATTTTAAATCATCATCTCAGTTAATTGCATTTATTTAAATTGAATCGTTATTTAATTTAGTTTTGAATATAACTGTCAGTTAAATACCTGTTATATATATTATCAGTTATCTATTGATATTGGTTGATTGTTTGGATGATGATTGTGATGGATGTGTGATCTGTTGATGGATGAATGGATGTTGTATTTCATATTGTTTTAAACTGCAAAATTTGTCATGTACTTTATTTCATTCCGGATTGCGGTTTAAAAAGATATATAACCGTATTTTTATTTTAAATTACGGATTGAGATGATAAATATCTGTATCACTTGACCATAGGATAGAAAATTATATACAGGCACCGTAGTCTATATATATATATATATAAATATTTTGAAATGATTTTGCATGGTTTTGGAAAGGAATATACGGTTTAATAAATATTAATTTTTGATGTTACATAAATATTATTATATATATATAGTTAAATTCTTAAATTTAATCTATGTATAAAATTGATTAATAAAAATGAGTTTAATAATAAAGTTTGATTTCTTTTATATAAAATTGTTAAGTATCTATTTAAACCTATAGTATATAGAGTTTATAATGACTCAAATAAAATTAAGGTTGGAAAATAAATGCGAATTTGATGTGAATTAAAGTATTTAAGAATTATCCTCAAAAAATTTGATTTGAAATGTAAATAAATTGAGATTTAAAGGGTATGATTTTATAACTTGATTTTGTTTTGAGGATTTAAATGAATATCAAATTGATTTAAATGAATATTATCAGGTTAAGTTAATTGAAAGAATATCAAGTTATTTGAAGTCTAAAGGTTTTACTAAAATGATATTTGATTTATTTAGTAAACATTTCAAATATAGATAATAGTAGTTGAAATTGATGAATATGAAATTATCAAAGAATAAATTTTGTAACGAGGGGATAATTAAAGCTTTGAAATATTTGGAATTTTATTGGTTTATTTGGGGATTTAAATCCATGTTTGGAATTGATTTGTGAAGGTGAAGAAGCTATTTATTATATAAAAAATTTAATAGTTAAACCATTTAAGTGGTAGTATGTTTCAAAGTTATGAAATTTAAAGTTTTATGTTTTTGAACGGCAATATTTCAAGTTTTGGTTTCGAAATAATTTTAACTTTGAAATTATTATGGATTTAGAAAATGATATATTTGAAATGATATCATATTTATTTGGGTTTAAAAAGGAAAATGATATCGTAATTATATGGTTTGAAATGGATATTATAGTCTGGTTTTAAAGTATAAATTATTTTGAAAAGATTGCGGTGTTATAATAACGTTTAGTTGTTGAAGAGACCGGGATCGGAAGTTGTCATAATCTCTGCCAACTTCGAAAACCACTTAAACAACCGTGTACGCGGTGGAGATTCCAAAATGAAGTGGGATGGTGGCGGAGTTTCTTTCGAGGTAAATACGTGGACCCGACTCCCGTGAGTTGGCATAAGATGGCTAAAACAAGAGCGATTTCTCGGGCCAATGAGGTAGCACCTTTGATCGGACACATCCCTTCGATATTATACTTTGACTTTTGGATTGATTCGGTGGTCACTTTTGATTTCTTTTTATTTGGTGGTGTGGCTCGAGGTGGGCGGTAGCTGTGATTATGCGTTACCACCAGTCCGGGTAGCATTTGGTATATCTACCCTGGCATTGCCTAGTTGTGCCGTGTCACCTACCCTAGCGCGCCTTATACTATTTGTTTTGTACCATACCTATGGAGTGCCCTCTGACGACGCCCAGTACGGGAGAGATTATGGTACTGTATAGACTATGGGATTATATTATGTGTTAAGGGGAATATTGGGTCACTCCTTAACGCTATTTTAAAGTAAGTTTATTTTACTATAGACACTATTATAATAGCGAAATATTACTATATAGTAAATAGTTTAACGGATCCTTAGGAGATGTAAATCCCGAGCATCTTTAAAGTTATTACACTCATATTTATTTCTGTTGATTTAACTTACATAAGATCTTTTAGTTCTGACTCGAGTGTTTTGTCTTTTCAATTCGCTCGGGTCAGTCCGAGCATTTCAGGATTCGAAGATTTTTATTCTAGAGGACGAAGACGAAGAATTATTATTACTATTATCAATTATATTATTCCACTACACTATTGTATTCCGCTGCATTATTAATATTCTCTGGTATGTGCAACTCTGATTGTATTGTATAAGTAAAATCAAATATTTTGAAAAACAGCTTCATGAACTGTATATTTGATTATTATATTTTATCGTTCCGCTGCATGATTCTATTTTGTTATTTTCTTTCTTTCTCTGCTTTTTTTTATTTACCCCATAACAATCCGCCCTTTCGTATGGTTTAAGTCTGACGTGTGTGGTTTATCATTGGTTTAAAGCATACGAAAAGGCGAGACGTTACATCTGGTATCATAGCTTTGGTTTAGCGATAAACCTTAGCTTCGTGGGGTCTGACTCTTTACTAATAGGGTAGTAATACCCTATGATGAGTCGCTGAGTGTATATATGAGAGAGCGTATTTGTTAGTGTTATAAAAAGGTTTTAATATTGTGTTAATCTGTTCCGTTTTGTATTTATAAATTCTGGTTGATGCATCGGACGCCATGACATCAATAGGGATTTCTAAACACTTTATAGAACAGACCGACATAACGTTTGTTTTTAATATAGGTGAATGAAATAATTTGGCCTATTGTATTTTCTATATATATATAATAAATTTTTATAAATGATATATATTTGGTTGCAATATATTGGTTGTTAGGTAACGAAAGTTATAAATAACAGTTGAAATAAGATTCTTAACAAAATAAATGAAATTTGGAAATTTTAGAATTTAAATTTCGGGGTTTTGAAACTCTATTTCGAATGATTTTGGAATATAGTAATAATATTATTAGAATTATTTTCTGATATAAATATTTCAATATAATTTGAAAAAATTATTTAAAGAAACTTTGTAAAGAAATAAGTTCTATACTCCCCTCTCCGTCGTTGGAAAATAATTTCGGTGATGGCGGCCGCATCATCGACATTCATTTTCGAGTCTCGAAGAGGGAATGCCACTTTAGTAGTTTTACTGCAGATTCATTTTCGATAAAAAAAATATAAATATAAATTATTTTAAATATAATTGGGTGTATAAAGTGTACGTATATACATTTATCTATTATTTTAAAACGATTATTCGAATAAAACATGGTATTTAAATTCTTAAGTTTCCATTAATCAATAGTTTTAATTATTGTAGTAAAATGGGTTGTAAGTAATTAATAATTGGAACCTCTAAAGAAAATAAACGGTTTAATGCTAGGTTACAAATAAAATTAAAAGAAAGGAAATATGTAACCTAGGATATAATTATTGAACATTAAATTAATTAGAAGAAATGGGATAAACTTGAGCAACATTCAATTACATTCTTAAAGCATATATATATATATATATAACTTACCCAACAATAAAAGTTACAATGTTTAATAAGGAATGATAGTAGAATATTATACAAGTTAAAAAAAATTGAAGTAATGAAAGTAATTAATGAAATTCTTTAATAAATAAGAATTTGGTGTTGGAGTTGTTATAAACCTAAGATAATTGAAATACTACAAATTAAATATAATAGAAGGCAGGTATTGTAAGTCAAAAATTTTATACTTAAGTAAATGAGTTGAAGTTATGTCTAAATAAAATTGTAAGAAATAAATGTAAATTAAAAAGATAAACCATTATGTGAATGAAAAAGAGAAATCAAACAACAAATGTATGAATGGAATTAATAAGGATAAACTAAATCTGTTGTTTGAAATAGTTGTTGTTTGTTTTGGTTTATGGTTGTTTGGGCAAGGATACTTTAAATTTGTTGGAAGGTATGAATAATCTATTTATTTTCACATAAGACTGTTGAGTGAAGGGTACGCTTAGTAGTTTATTTTTCATTCCGTACAATTTAAAGTTTTGAACCCGAACAACTATTTGTTTTGTTTGATATGAATGAATGATTGATTTGTGTTGATTTCTATGTGATGGTTGTATATCTGGTTGCAAGTGATTGTGTATGTATTAGTATGTAGTTAGTGGGTGAAACAACTTAAATATTTCATTTTATATAATGGTTAACCTTTTGGATTATATAAGTGAAATACAGGTTATGGAAGCAATTGCTATTGCTTTTGATTTCATAATTAAGCGTTAACCGCCCGACAAATAGGTAGGTTCTCGGATTATGGATTTATAGCGTTATTATATTATTTTTCCCGTGTTGGGATATATATTTTTTTGGAAAAATATGTTATATATTGTTATGTTGGTATTATATTTTCTCCCGAGCCTCCCCGTACAAAGGAGACTCTGCCAAAATTTTCCGTAAATTTTAGACTTAGAAAAATTTAAATTGTTTTCCCAACTTTATAAATTTAAATATAAAAAGATTTAATTGTCTACAAATCTATATACTTTATTTAAAGTATCCAATTTTGTAAACTTATTGTTATGAATATAATGTTTTGAATAATATATATTGATTTATAAGTTTCTCTTTTTCCTTCTTTTCCTTTTTGGGGACGAAAGGTTTTGAGTGAAAGAGAGTGTAACGACCCGTAAAATTTGGTAATTAAATTTCTTAATTTAAGAAGATTTTGGAAACTTTATGTTGCAGGAAATAAAAATTTAGTGAATTATTAATGGAAATAATAACTTGGATAAGATTGGTAAGTTAAATTTTTTACAACTTGAATGTAACTATATAAATGTAAGTTAATTGTTAATAACTTGGATGTAATTCCAATAAGCGAAACAATGTAAATGTCAATTATATTCTTATTGTAATAAAAGAATGTTACCAAGATGAAGTGATTAATTTGATTTTAAATCTTAATTAATGTGTGCATTAGTTTATAATAGGATATAAAAGGTAAATTAATGATTTAAAATGTTGCTTACTAATAAAATAATGTATAATGAATGAAAATGGAATGAATTAGTGTATGAACTAATGGCAGCACTTGTTGTAAGCTAATAAGTAAATTAAAATGTAACAGTGCTAATTTAGGTTAATACTTAATGAATTGAATGAAATGACAATTACTGAAGATATGTTATACTTGACTATTAATGGCATAAGCGAATAAATGGAATATTAGATGAAATTAATACTATGAAAATAAATGGTAACATTTATTTGTAAGTAATAAAAGCTTATTAATGTGACTATAATTTAGCGTAACGATTATTGTATGTTACCTATTCTTGTATTGGAAATCAGTTACCATAAGTCTAATGTAATATTACGTTAATATTAATTAAGGTAATATTTAGAAAAAATGTTAATGTTATTCATAATTGGGAAATTTGCTGAATTATAAAAGTGGGAATAAATATTTATCAATTTATTGAATTTGATCTATATTAATAATTGGATTTATTGTAATTAAGTGAAATTTAATTATTGCGTTAATTTAGATTTAGATGAAATTTAAGAATATTAATGTAATAGTCTGAATCCAATGTTAAATTTTTTCCATTTGATAGCAATGAAGTGAATAACGTAATGAAAAGTCAATTAAATGGAATTATTGGTAATTTAATTTATAATTTCTGAATTTAGTGGAATCTAAATTAAACATGGAAAGTGATGAATTAATCAACTTTGATTTACATCTAAGTTTGTTTAAGTTCTGTAATTGTTTAAGAAATTTAAAAATTTTAAGAAATTTAAAAATGATAAGATTATTAATTTTAAGAATTGAGATTGAAAATTTGATTTAATTAATTTATTTTAATTTATTTAATTAATGTAAAAATAGCCATTTTGGCCACTGACTCGGATTTCGACGAAACTAGTTTCATCGGATCCGTAACAGTGAATTATTGTAGGATTTCAAGTTTCATAGCGATCGGACCTGTCGTTTGACTGTACGAACGCGAAACGCCTTGAAATCGAAATCAATTGAAATCAATTTGAAAATGTTGATTTTGGCATAACTTCTTCATACGATGGAATTTTGACTTGAAACCTTTTCCATAGCGTTTAAACTATTTTAAAACATCTATTTTGATATACGGGTTGACCCAATTTCGTTCCGGAGTCAGAACAGGCTTTTCGGGCCACTTTACCATTTAACACGTATACCTATCTGATTCATCTATTCTTTTTCAACCTTGTCTATAAATACCCGGGTATAAACCCTAGCCTCCCTAATTCTCATTTATCTGCACATATAATTCAACTATCTCTCTTCCCCAATGGCAGACAAACAAATTCTGGGTCCAAACACAAATCAAATTCAAATCAAAAAAATTCAAACTCCTCCGAAAAAATTGAAAAAATAAATTATATATTGAATATCTCGACTATATGAATATGCGTCTAGTGTTTGTTTTCATAATTAATGCTTGATTCATCAGGAATTCGCGGTCAAAAGTCAAAATTTTCAAAACCCTAAGGCTAATTGGGGCTTTTTGATTTTTGCTCCGATCGGCGAAATCGATTTATGGGTTTGGTGGAGATTGTCGCGTGGAGGCTTATGATGATGGTCGTTCGGTCTGTATCAGAGTGTAGTGGCTGGAATTTGAGGAATAGGGTTTCGGCAAACCCTATTGAGGCGGTGGCGGCTACACCGGGAGGAAGCCTTAGGGTTTTGAAATAAATGTTTGTTAAATAAATTTTTGTTGTGATTATGCATTTATTTATGACTTTTTTCGTATATTTTAAATCATCATCTCAGTTAATTCCATTTATTTAAATTGAATCGTTATTTAATTTAGTTTTGAATATAACTGTCAGTTAAATACCTGTTATATATGTATATTATCATTTATCTACTGATATTGGTTGATTGTTTGGATGATGATTGTGATGGATGTGTGATCTGTTGATGGATGAATGGACGTTCTATTTCATATTGTTTTAAACTGCAAAATTTGTCATGCACTTTATTTCATTTGGGATTGCGGTTTGAAATGATATATAACCGTATTTTTATTTTAGTTACGGATTGAAATGATAAATATTCGTATCACTTGACCATATGATGGAAAATTATATACAGACACCGCAGTCTATACGTATAGAAAAATATTTTGAAATGATTTTCTATGGTTTTGGAAAGGAATATACGGTTTAATAAATATTAATTTTTGATGTTATAAAAATATTATTTTATATATATATATATATATAGTTAAATTCTTGAATTTAAGCTATGTATAAAATTGGTTAATAAAAATGAGTTTAATAATAAAGTTTGATTTCTTTTATATAAAAATGGTTAAGTATTTATTTAAATCCTATAGTATATAGAGTTTATAATGACTCAAATAAAATTAGGGTTGGAAGATAAATGCGAATTTGACGTGAATTAAAGTATTTAAGAATTATCCTCGAAAAATTTGATTTGAAATGTAAATAAATTGAGATTTAAAGGGTATGATTTTATAACTTGATTTTGTTTAGAGGATTCAAATGAATATTATCGGGTTAAGTTAATTGAAAGAATATCCAGTTATTTGAAGTCTAAAGGTTTTACTAAAATGATATTTGATTTATTTAGTAAACATTTCAAATCTAAATAATAGCAGTTGAAATTGATGCATATGAAATTATCAAAGAATAAGTTTTGAAATGGGGGGATAATTAAAGCTTTGAAATATCTGGAATTTTATTGGTTTATTTAGGGATTTAAATCCATGTTTGGAATTGATTTATGAAGGTGAAGAAGCTATTTATTATATAAAGTAATTTAATAGTTAAACCATTTAAGCGGTAGTATGTTTCAAAGTTATGAAATTCAAAGTTTTATGTTTTTGAAAGGCCATATTTCAAGTTTTGATTTCGAAATAATTTTAACTTTGAAATTGTTACGGTTTTAGAAAATGATATATTTGAAATGATATCATATTTAGTTGGGTTTAAAAAGGGAAATGATATCGTAATTATATGGTTTGAAATGGATATTATAGTCTGGTTTTAAAGTATAAACTATTTTGAAAAGACCGCGGTGTTATAATAACGTTTGGTTGTTGAAGAGACCGGAATCGGAAGTTGTCATACTCTCTGCCAACTCCGAAAACCACTTTAACAACTATGTACGCGGTGGAGATTCTAGAATGAAGTAGGATGGCGGCGGCGTTTCCTTTGAGGTAAATACGTGGACCCGACTCCCGTGAGTTGGCATAAGGTGGCTAAAACAGGAGCGATTCTCGGGCCAATGAGGTAGCACCTTTGATCGGACACATCCCTTCGATATTGTACTTTGACTTTTGGATTGATTCGGCGGACACTTCTGATTTTGTTTTTGTTTGGTGGTGTGGCTCTAGGTGGGCGGTAGCTGCGGCTATGCGTTACCACCAGTCCGGATAGCAATTGATATATCTACCCTGGCATTGCCTAGTTATGCCGTGTCACCTACCCTAGCGCGCCTTATACGATTTTGTTTTGTACCATACCTAAGGAGTGCCCTCTGACGACATCCAGTATGGGAGAGATTACGGTACTATATAGACTATGGGAATATATTATGCGTTTAGGGGAATATTGGGTCACTCCTTAACGCTATTTTAAAGTAAGTTTATTTTACTATAGACACTATTATAATAGCGAAATATTACTATATAGCAAATAGTTTAGCGGATCCTTAGGAGATGTCAATCCGGAGCATCTTTTAAGTTACTGCAGTCATATTTATTTCTGTTGATTTAACTTACATAAGATCTTTTAGTTCTGACTCGAGTGTTTTGTCTTTTCAATTCGCTCGGGTCAGTCCGAGCATTTCAGGATTTGAAGATTTTTATTCTGGAGGATGAAGACGAAGAATTATTATTACTATTATCAATTATATTATTCCACTACACCATTGCATTCCGCTGCATTATTAATATTCTTTGGTATGTGCAACTCTGATATGTATTGTATAAGTAAAATCAAATATTTTGAAAAACAACTTCATGAACTATATATTTGACTATTATATTTTATCGTTCCGCGGCAAGATTCTATTTTGTTTTTTTCTTTCTTTCTCTACTTTTTTTCTTATTTACGCCATAACAATCCGCCATTTCGTATGGTTTAAGTCTGACGTGTGTGGTTTATCGTCGGTTTAAAGCATACGTAAAGGCTGGACGTTACAATTATAAATTCCGTCACTAGTGAATGAGATCAAAAGAGTTTGGTCATTGGAGAAGCCAATGAAGTACAATTGTAGGCTAGAAAGGGGGTCGAGCAAATGAGAAGAAATCGCAGGCATTTACCACTACAAATAACAATCACGAATCAAATGCTAACGAGAAAATCAATTTCATGACTTGGAAGTTCAAGAAATTCTTGAAATATAGGGAAATAAATGAACTATAGAAGACCGATAACTATACCAAAAATAGAAATGTTTTTATGCGTTTTGAATGTGATAAAACGGGTCATTTAAAAAGAGAGTGCCCTACACCGATGAAATCAAAGTACTCTATGAATATTTAAACATCCAATAACAAGAGAAAGTAAGCTTACAATGGAACATATGATGATTTAGACACATCATCAAGTGATAGTGAACCAGAAACAAAAAATACAAACATGTGTATTATGGAAAATAATGACCAGATGTGATGACCACTCTATGCCTACGGTACCCAATATACCTATATAGTTATCTATAGTGGTACCCGACCAATGTAAAGCGATTGTTAGGATTGTAAGGTAACTAAACAATTATAAAACCCTTCGTATATGTCATATCACATTGATAAAGTATAATAGTAACTGCAAATATTAAAAAAGCAAGACAAAAATATTACCATATGAACTATCATAGAATCAAAGCACAGGTTAAATACAACTATCTAAAATAGTAATAGTGTGTATATAACTCAAAATAAACTCCAAATTTCTGGCTCTAGACAAAATGTTGCACTGATAAAACTCCATAGTGTTGCACAACAGAATAAATAGTAAAACTCAATAGACAAGTATATTGATAGCTACAGCCTCCTCCTCTCACTATAACAATCTAACCTTTAATGTGAGATTTAAACATATATATATATGTACATAAGTTTGTTATATTCATAATATATGTATAAGGAGAAAAATCGACACGTACAAGAAATAGTAACCTAGATTTGACATGAATCATGTGAGAAGGTAGACCTACACATAACTCTAACAAACTTATCGCTAAACATGTTAACGAATTCAATCAACAAAACCCTTGAAGTAAGAGTACGACTCCTAAATATCGTAAGTTTTAATATAAATGATATATTCAAACATACAATGTTTGCGTCAAAATTGACCACAAACACCCAATATCGTGAAATCACCCGTTTATAAACACAAATAAGCAACAATCAATATAGAACTCAGATCTAAACAATAACAACCACAAACACATGATTTATAGTGGTTCGGCGATCTTGTCTACGTCCACTCTGAAGCTTATGTCTTTATTGATTCACTTGATGATTTCAATCGATTACAACAAATTACAACTGATGATAGCTCTCAAATCTGATTACCACAGCGATAATGAAGTATGGAATTTAATTCGACAGAGTCTGGATGTTCAATGGCGGAAGAATCCCCTTTTCTGAAGGCTTCAGGGTGCTATTTATAGGCGTTGGAGGCCCAGATCCCGCTCAAACTTCGGGAGATTTTTCTGGCATATGAGTGGGCCCACGCGACCGACCCCGCCAAGTTTCGACTCGATCTGAGATCGATTCGAAGTGATTTCGAATCCATCAAAAAATGATCCAATCGAGCTGAAACTTAGCAGGAATAATCTTTACCTTGAATGGAAACTACTTTGAAAATTTCATTGCATTTGGATCAGCGGTTTAGGAGATATGATCGATTCGAGTTGATGATTTTCGTTCGGTTGTTGCGCTCGAACCCATTAGTTCGAATCCACTCCCTTCGACTCGATCGGTCACGTGGTTCTTTGGTGACGTGGCGCGCACTCCTCGCATCGATCCTATTTTTTCTCCGAGTTGACCGCTTCGCACCCATGAATTTCGCCTCGTTCGTATCGTGTGCTACGACCCAGTTCATATCAATGGACTCGAATCATGGATCGATACGAAGGGGATCGAGACGAGCCGAGTGGATTCGAACGGGGTAGAATTTATGGATACGAAGTAGCGATCTGGCATTCTTGATGGATGCGAGGACGATCGATACGAAGTAGTGCTTGGGCATGAGGCCGATCGATTCGAAGCAGGGTATACGGTGATGGATTCGAAGTGCTCTGGACTCAATGGATACGAGACAGTGCTCTAGCATGGATACGAACGTGCTGAGGGGATGACCATCTGATGGATTCGAACCGATCGATTTGAAGTGATCAGTATCCTGCTGATGGATTCGAACGTGATCGATTCGAAGTACATAGAGCCTGATGGATTCGAATTTGACAATGATGGATACGAATCCTATGGATTCGAAATGGGCATCCCCTCAACTTTCGATGGGTTCGAACAACATACTTTGGCTAACTTGCATCGATCATATCTCGTTCATACGACCTCCGATTAACCTAAAATTTGGAACACTGGCTTTCATGGCTTTTCTTGTCATGTCCTATCAATTGTAGCCTGATCCGGGCTCGGATAAAATTCATCGATATCCATAGCGAAATGAAGTACAACCAATCTCTAAGACGAACTGTCTTTTGTTTTTGACCGATCTTTTGGTATCACATCTTTGCCAAAAAGTGGGATAACATTTGCCCCCAAAACATACCTTGCGGTAGGAAGGTGTGTTTTGTAATGCCATGAGCTGGACGTTCATATCCTGTCAACAACCTGTAAAGAACTTGATAGTTTCATATGACGTCAAACGACGATCGTTCGGGATCGCATGTCATTTGAGATGAACTGGGACCGTTCGCGGCGAAGGATGGAATGGGACCATTCGCGGTCTATGCCGTTCGCGGCAAATGATGAGATGGGACCGTTCGCGGTCGTATGCCGTTCGCGGCAGGTATCGATCGCTCGCGATCGGGTGCCGTTCAAGGCTGGTTGTGGCCGTTCGAGGTCAGAGACTGTAAGTGAATCGTGACCGTCCGCGGTCGGGTGTCGTTCGAGGTAAGTTGTGACTGTTCGAAGTCGGGTGTCGTTCGAAGGGAGCTGTGATCGTTCGCGATCGTGTGCCGTTCGAGGCGAATTGTGACCGTTTGAGGTCGGGTGCCGCTCGAGGCGAGAAAGTGTGCCCGGGAGGGCTTGGTATTATCGATGCCAGGCTCACGTTCGGGTGGGTCCCTGGATCGTTTGTCAGGGCGGTTTATCACCATCTCAGAGCATGCCTAAGGACCGTTCGCGACCTCGTACATGTGTAAGTAGCTTAGCCATTTCAGAATTATCATAATCAAATATCTATTCAACAGATGAATTTTAAAATAGGAATGTCCAAAAAAACCAAGTCCAAATGTCCAAATCAAAACGAAACAAAAGCAAAGCAAGGATGTCAAAGTGTAAGTTCCCACTACGAAACAGTCAATGATCATTCTAAGCATGCCTGGAGATTGTTCATGATCTCGTACATGTGTAAATGATTTAATTGTGTTAGTGGGAACTTACGACTTGCTCATCGTTATTTCAATCAATTGGTAATCAAACGGTGCCTTGATTCAAGGTCGCCTCTAGCTGATGTGGACGGTGGTCGCTCTGGTTCCACTGCTGGAGTTCGCCTCCTTACATACTGAAGGACCATACCGTTCCTGATATGCCCCTCCACCTCGTCCTTCAGATGCCTACAATCATTAGTGTTATGACCGTTTAATTCATGGAATATACAAAACTTATCTGATTTTCTTTCGTCAGAGGTTGGATCCCTTCGCATTGGTCTACGATACGGAACCTGCTCCTTGGTATCCTGATAAATTCATTCCAGACTCTCATTCAACTCAGTGTAAGTGGTGAATCGCAGCTCCCTCCGTTGCCACTTTGACCTGTCCCCGTCATTCTCGGTCTTTCTTTTACTTTTATCCTTGCCTGAGTCCTTTTCGAGAGGCTTTTTGTCATTAAGTGCATAAACTTCTATTCCCTCTCCTTCTTCTCTTTCTGCACTCGCATCCTCTAATCGCAAAAACTTTTCTACCTCATGATAGAATTCTCCTAGATCCCCGGGTGGATCCTTAGTTAATGAATTTTTGAACCCTGTGCCGTCGGCTATTCTGGACACAGCCGCCATCATAACCATGGAGGATCTAGTCGATCCATCGAAGTTGCTGCCGCATTGAATCGCGTTAGATAACTCCTCAAAGTCTCTCCGGCTTTCTGCTTTAAAGTTGCCAAAGTCATCACATTCTTGGGTCTCGTAATGTGGACCCTGAATTGCCTCATAAATCTTTCAATTAAATCATTCCATGTTCCGATGGATCCACTCTCTAATTGTCTAAACCACAACGCTGCAATATCCGCCAAGTACAATGGAAAGCACCGGGCCATAACCTCCTCCGATGCCCCCCAGCACTTCCATATGCCTCATATACTTCGTTAGGTGAACCGTGGGGTCCGTTCTCCCGTCATACATGTCCAACGATGGTAACTTGAAATCCGGTGGGTTCCTAGCTCGTCTGATTGCTGGAGTAAAAGGACTCCTATTAACATCCTCCAAATCTTTGTTTACCAAACCACCCCTCATAGCTCTTCTAACCATCTCCGCCAATCTGTCATCGTCTCCGAGATGCAATCTCCGTTCATTACTTTCAACCTGCCCTCCGAGTCCACGAGGGAATTCTGGGATCTGCCCCCTTGACTGAGATTTCACTCCTCTGCTACTCTCAGGTTGCGCAGAGGTACCTCTCTCTCTTTCTCTCTGAGATTGGATCAACATTCTCCATGTGCGTGCCCCCTAGTTCAGGTGCTACGCCGGATGGTCCCGCTCCGTTTTGAACTCAATTCATTTCTCTATTCTGTGCTCCAAGTTGTCCTATTTGTCGAAATAAACTCTGGATCAACTCCTCTTGTTTCTTCATCATTGTCTCCATCTCGTCCCTAGTGATGAAGATCGACGCCTGATTCGCTCCGGAAGAAGCCTCTTGACTTCCTTGATGTTCACTTCGTTCTGGCCTTGGCCTTCTGCTCGACTGTCTCGTCATAATCTCTCAAATGTGAACTTTCAAACTTTCTGAATCAACTTCTAGTTGGTAGAACTCCTGAATCATCAATTCTCAGTGAAAGCACCAAAATGTTTGCGTCAAAATTGACCACAAACACCCAATATCATGAAAGCACCCGTTTATGAACACAAATCAGCAACAATCAATATAGAACTCAGATCTAAACTATAACAACCACAAACACAGGATTTATAGTGGTTTGGCGATCTTGCCTACGTCCACTCTGAAGCTTATGTCTTTATTGATTCACTTGATGATTTCAATCGATTACAACAAATTACAACTGATGATAGCTCTCAAATCTGATTACCACAGCGATAATGAAGTTTGGAATTTAATTTGGCAGAGTCTGGATATTCAATGGCGGAAGAATCACCTTTTCTGAAGGCTTCAGGGTGTTATTTATAGGCGTTGGAAGCCCAGATCTCGCTCAAACTTCGGGAGACTTTTTCTGGCACATGAGGGGGCCCACGCGACCTACCCCGCCAAGTTTCGACTCGATCTGAGATCGATTCGAAGTGATTTTGAAAAAATCAAAAAATGATCCAATCGAGCTAAAACTTAGTAGGAACAATCTTTACCTTGAATGGAAACTACTGTGAAAATTTCATTGCATTTGGATCAGTGGTTTAGGAGATATGATCGATTCGAATTGATGATTTTCGTACGGCTGTTGCGGTCGAACCCATTAGTTCGAATCCACTCCCTTCGACTCGATCGGTCACGTGGTTCTTTGGTGACGTGGCGCGCACTCCTCGCATCGATCCTATTTTTTCTCCGAGTTGACCGCTTCGCACCCATGAATTTCGCCTCGTTCGTATCGTGTGCTACGACCCAGCTCGTATCAATGAACTCGAATCATGGATCGATACGAAGGGGATCGAGACGAGTTGAGTGGATTCGAACGGGGCAGAATTTATGGATACGAAGTAGTGATCTGGCATTCTTGATGGATACGAGGACGATCGATACGAAGTAGTGCTTGGGCACGAGGCCGATCAATTCGAAGCAGGGTATATGGTGATGGATTCGAAGTGCTCTGGACTCGATGGATACGAGACAGTGCTCTAGCATGGATACGAACGTGCTGAGGGGATGACCATCTGATGGATTTGAACCGATCGATTCGAAGTGATCAGTATCCTGCTGATGGATTCGAACGTGATCTATTCAAAGTACATAGAGCCTAATGGATTCGAATTTGACAATGATGGATACGAATCCTATGGATTCGAAATGGGCATCCCCTCAACTTTCGATGGGTTCGAACGACATACTTTGGCTAACTTGCATCGATCATATCTCGTTCATACGACCTCCGATTAACCTGAAATTTGGAACAATGGCTTTCATGGCTTTTCTTGTCATGTCCTATCAATTGTAGCTTGATCCGGGCTCGGACAAAATTCATCGATATCCATAGCGAAATGAAGTACAACCAATCTCTGAGACGAACTGTCTTTTGTTTTTGACCGATCTTTTGGTATCACATCTTGGCCAAAAAGCGGGATAACATACAACATTTTAGAATGAAATTAATTTTCTAAATATAATATAACGTCGGATTCAATGGCATACATATCAATTAATAATGTATTTCAGGTGTTATTGTTATTTGTATTTTAAGTGCTATATTGTTCTTAACTAAACTAATCTAAACTAAACAAATACGAGATTTAGCCTTTTTAAGATATTAATCGAATCTAATGTTATTATCTTTGATATAACTAGGGTTGGAAATCCAACTAAATTAAAACAAAGCAATTATATATAATAATTATCCATGAGAGTATTTATATTAGAAACCCTTTGGTTCCTTTCAACCATATATACCAACATATCAAAGTAAAAATAGCATCAATTACTAATCTATGAAATCAATTATAAACAAACCTAATCCTGTTCCAAAATAATTTAAAGTTAATATTATTTTTAGTTATATTAAAGTAAACAATAGTAAGATAATTTATAAGAATGTGATTAGTGATATGACACTCAAAATTTAAATGTGAAATATTTTTTATTCCCATATTATAGAAAAAATATTTATTATCAATGGCTATATTTTTCTTTTTAATAGTTCTATAGTGTTTAATTTTCCATGTATAATATACCTACAAAACCTGTTCCATGTTTAATTTTCCATGTATAATTACCTTTCCAAATATAACCATATATATTCAACT
Source organism: Allium cepa (assembly GCA_030765085.1). Taxonomy (NCBI): domain Eukaryota; kingdom Viridiplantae; phylum Streptophyta; class Magnoliopsida; order Asparagales; family Amaryllidaceae; genus Allium; species Allium cepa. The sequence goes on along the minus strand of CM060941.1, from coordinate 948,653,081 downwards.
TTGTACCCAAAAATTAAGAAATTTATAAAATGAGTGCAGTTTAAAGGTTTTTATTATTATCCCAACACCGTAATTTTAGTGTCATTTTTATTATCAATGTTATATTTATATTATCAATGTTATATAATACTAATTTAGCATAAAGTAAGGCAAACATAGATAATGTATTTCCAACTAAAGTATGATTAAAATTAAATTCATATGGAAAATTTAAATTTGTTCTACATATTTCTGAAATCAACACATTTTTAAAATTATAAATTTCATAATGTTCATTAAATTCTACTTTAAGGGGAATTACTAATATCCAACTATAATGCCAAAAGGAGGTATTATTCCCTAAATGTGCCATATTATTAATTCCTAATTTATTAACATCATAATTTTTTATCATCGATTTCCAAAAGTGAGAAATATAATTTATATTATTAGTAGAAATATGTTGTATATTACATGTATCATTATACCATTGTTTCAATATTATTTCTTTACAAATTAAATTCTCATTACTATCAGTAAATTTCCGTATCCATTTTTCTAATAAAGATGTGTTTAAGTTATGTAAATTTAAAATATCTAACCCTCGCTCATCTTTATATTTACATACTATTTCCTAATTAACTAAGCATTTTGAACTATTATTATAATTATCAGCATTCCATAAAAAATCTCTTCGTATTTTATCTATTTTGTCAATTACCCATTCTGAAAAGCGATAAAATGACATCCATTATATGGGCAATGCCGATAAAACGGAGTTGATAAGGACTATTCTACCCGCCTTTGATAAAATATACCATTCATTTAATTAATCTTTTGTTAATTTTATCTGTTATTATTAAATAGTCATAATGTTTGAGTTTAGTTGGTGTTATTAGAAATCTCAAGTACTCCATGAGAAATTTCATAATTTTATAATTGAATGTATAAACGACGTGATTTTTTTTCCTATCTATATCAATCGATACTAGTAATAAGGAACTCTTATCAAAATAAATCTTTATTCCAACTTAAAACTATATGATATAAAACTTAGTGTTATAATATATCTAGGTAAGTTAGATGTAAAGAGCATGGTATCACCCGCAAACTAGAGCATGGAAATACCATTACTGGGATTATTATAAGGCATAAATACATACCTTTGTTAGGAAATATACTCCATGATAGCATGTACATTTTAAGGCATAATTTCCATATAGCGAAGCAATGTTTTATGTACCTATATAGCAAAGAAATGGTACACAACATCATCTGTTATTAGTTTCTATTGCTTGGCTGGAACTCCGTCTTCCATGGCAAACTAATCTTCCTATGGTGTGTGCCTTAGTGAGTTCGCATGCCGTTCCATCTACCTCCATCTTTTCTCTATTCAATGAGGTCATCCATTTATGGTGTTGATAACCATCCTTCCATTATTTTACCTGGGACACTCTCCACTTAGTTCAGACTGATCCTCTTGGGCAGGCGGCCTTTGTGGTCTTACATCTTAACTACCTTCCCATGGTTCTTTAAAATACCGCATGAGCTTATTCTTCCTTATTAGTTATTCAATAAGATCCCTTAAATGCAAACACCCGTTCGTGCTGTGTCCATGAGTTTCATGGAAACGACAGAAATTTTCAGAGCGTCTTTCCTAGTTGGTCGCCTCCTTCCTGCATGGCTTTCTATATTGTTCAACCCCCTGAGTAGCAAGGTATATTTTTTCTAGCGTATCATTTAGGGGTGTATTGCATTTTGGTTTCATATTGCTTAGGCGTTTCTTGTTTTCGTTAAGCCTACCGCCAATGCCTTGATTCCTTTTCTTCTAGTTACTAGAATTTCTAACATTAACCACCGCATTACCAAGCTTTCTCCAGCTTGTTTTATTGCCACGTTGCTCTGGATAATTTCCTTCGATTTTCCATTATCAGTTTTACCTGAAGCTCAAGTCGTCTCATCCAATTGCAAAAGCTAATTAGCCTTTCGATGAAACTCTTCCATAGTCATAGGTTGCTTCATTTTCATCCATCTACCGAAATCCGTGTCGGGATGTATGCCCCGGACCAATGCTATGAATACCAGATCTTCCTTTGGATTACTTACTTCTATAACAACAATATCGAACCAATTCAAGAATCCCTTCAATGACTCCTTAGGTGCTTGAGACTGAATCGACAAGGACATCGCGTCCTTAGGTCATGCAGCATGGAGCCAGAACTGCTCTAAGAACTTTCTAGGCAATTCATCATAAGTTGATATGTATCTCGACGTGAGCCTAGTGAACAACATCAATGCAACCCTTTTAAGAGAATAGGAAAACATCTACAACGAATAAAATCTGTCGTTGTGGAACCATCCATGTGTCATTCATACTTGAGTAAATGTTGCTTAGAATTAGTAATCTCGTTATATGATGGCATTATCAACATCGTAAACTTCTTGGAATACTCCTTTCTCAGAATGTTTTCGGTAAATGGAGTTCAAGTTAACATGGAACCCCATCCTCATTTTTTTCTACCTTTACTTTCCTCCATCAACCGTTTAACCATATTTGTTATGTATTTCCTTGCCAGCACGATATTATAAAGGACGACTATCATGGGCTACACTGAGTGTTTGGCTCTATAAACACTCTCGGTTTTCCCATCGATGTCTAGGCTCTCTAAACTCTGATAGAACCACTCCTTCATTCTTCCATTGACACCCGGTTGGCTCTGCTATGGTTGTTTGAACTTCAACATTGTTAACTTCTAACTTCAACATTTGGCTTGCAATCATCATCATCAAGCTGCAAATCATCTTCCGAGCCAAACAACTTTAGAGCTTCAGCCTCTTGTCCCCCAGGTCTTCTAGAATTCCTCTTGGCACCGACACCTTTCTGGTTGGTACGAGTGGTTTTCTTCTTAGAGAAGCACTTCTGCTTCATCCAGTAAGCTAATTCTATTGATCTAGAAACTACTTCCTTCTGGTTTTCCTTTCCATTTCGTCTGTTCTGACCCGAAATAGATAAGATCTTCTTTGGATCTGGTGGGAGAAGCTTTTCTCCTATTCCCCATAGTCCTTTGCAATTTCTAGGTCAATAGTGCAATGCTGGTATCCATCTTATCCATCAAAGCTTTCTGACTATCAACTAACTTTTGGTTTAATTCTTATAACATCTGACTAAAGTCAACCCTTGTAACCACTTTCTACTGAGTAGATGAGCCTTGTATTGTCTGTTGATTTCCAACTTCAATTTGGTGAGTACTACTTTCATCACCACAAGTTACTACTCATGACATTCTTTTGGATCTCTTAGGTTCCAATAATTCCTATCAGCAAGTTTCTAAATTCTTCAAAGCAAATCTTTTGGATCTAACTACTGGATCTCTCTAAACCCAAAATAACAAGCTAGATTTGACTATAAGAATCAAGATCTTAGTGAAAGCACTAAAATGTTGACATAAAAAATGGCACAACACGCAAAAACCTGTCGAAAATTTGAGATCTAGCAATTGCTCAAAGAAAATTAAAGAAAACACATGAATTTTTATAGTAATTCGACAATCACTGACCTACGTCTACCATAGTCTATTGATTATCTAATTGAGAGTCACAAGTACAAGTGATTAACAAGTTCCTAAAGCCTAGAACAATCAACAATGTCTGCCTTCGTGACTATGGAGAGGAAAGACATGAGATGAAGAATATGAAAGAGCCAAAAGTCATGTTTCATTAGCCTTCAGATCTATATGTATATGGGAATTGGCAGTAGACTCAGTAGCACATGAAGTAGAAGGTTCAAACCCAAGTCCAAAGGTGCGGGGGAGCCAAAGTTGGCCCATTCATCAATTAAAACAGCTCGGTACCAAGAGGTTCCTCTCGGTACTGATAGATTTTGTTGGTGGATTCTTCCCCTTTTTCAGCTATATTGCCTTCCTATCTCCGAGTCGTTGCATTCCAAACACTTTTTCTTGGAGGTGACACTATATCTTATAATCTTCTTCTTACTGGTTATGTTTTCCTACTTTCTTTGCTTTCTTCTCAAGAATCCTTGTAGTTGCTCGTCTATTCTTTTTAAAAAGTACTCCGTGACAATCAATTAACATAGTGCTAGAAATGCAAGGGGTTTAGAAGGCCCAAAGTGGAATAAGATTCTCTTGATATCGAGTTGCTGCGGTACTGAGTGGTCCACTTTGCTCCACTATCTCCGAAACTTTTTGAGTGTCAACTTTTGGCCCATCTGAACATGTTTCCAAGTTCTTGGATCGTTTCTCCTCCGTCTTGATATTCTAACTTCCGTTGAAAACCTTCTTAGTTAAAAAGTAGTTAATTAACACCCGTACAAAGTCTTGGTGTATGATTTGAAGGCAGCTTATAGCCTTGGACATGCGATATGCTTGGATTCTTCAAGTCATTCAATTGAATGCCATCCCTATAGCCTTGGACATGTGATATCCATAGTCATATATTGGGGCTCGTGCCTTCTTTCGGGTTAGCTTAATGACCATTGCTTTCGCATTGTTTAGAGTTGAGTTGTATTACCATGCTTTAGGCTGTTATCCTCCGGACATTTTTTTTAGTATTTCAGTTTTATGAGTAAACTTTTTATTGGTTTCACATACATTGACCTGATGTTATAATGACATTGATACCTTTTGCAGTTGTTCATCTTTCGTCTATAAATGGTGTGCCGGTTGTAACAATTATGAATTATCCCACTTAGAACGCATATCATTTGCATTATTAATAGATGTTGAACATTGACGCTTGTATATTTTGTTTTGGATGAATATATTTATTAATATATGAAAAATTATTTTGCTATCAAATTCAATCGAACTATACTATAAGAACCATGTTATGTGGTCCAAAGAAGTGAGATCACATGATTATACAAGAAACACACAAGATGAGGTGTAAAGATGAAATTTAAGGAGTTCTAACAGTCTTTTAATCTTTTTATGCTTGTTAGAATGTTCTATGAGAACCTTTTGACGGATTCAACAACTAATATTCAGCATTTGAATACTACTGGTTGAACAAGTTGAAAATGTCTCATACGCAGGTAGTCATTTAATATACGTTTGAGCTTAAGCAATTTTTTTTTTTTGACTAGTTACTTTATTGCTAATAATATTTACATATGGGCCTATTATTTACAAACAAATTTCATAGGCCCAAGTAACAACATATGCAAAACAAACTAAACAGATAGAAACCATTATTCCCAAAGTCTCCAGAATTCATTCATTCCACTCTGCTACAAACTCTTCACTTTCCATCCTTGAAACATTTAGTGCCAGGACCCAAAATTATAGCTCTAAATCTTTTTGTGCCGCCTAAGAAACTCTAAAATCTCCTCTTTCTGTGTCTCTGTTGATAGATCTGCTTACTGTGCAATCATTTTATAGTTGTTTTGCTCTAGACTGTCCAATACTAGCTACCAAATATCGCTTCATGACAGCTCGAAGATAAGTTTGTGATATTCTCTTTAATACTGTCAATGATTCTTTTCCTACTATTGAGCTAATCTTTTTATGTTTATTTCAAGAGTTTGTCTTACTGCGACCTTACCCCTATGCAAACTAAGATCTGCAAAAACTGGCTATAGATGTAGCATAATATCCAGTTTGTAATAATTAATAATGTAAATAAAAACAGATGTAACTAAAGCAGGGTTACAGAGAGAGGTAGACCAGAGTAAGCTCATGCATGTCGATTTGCTAATTTGCTCATCTTGCATGTTTACAAAGTTCCTGTGTTTGAATTTGCTAATTCTGATTTTGACTATGCTTATGATCTTATTGCATATGTCTATGTATGGTTTTAATTTGTTTTCGAAAGTTCTATTATTTCTTTCTTGCCAAATTTCCCAGATACAAGTTGAAAGCATAAACTTTGCCACATTCCTATTTTTAGAGTTATTACTGAATTTCAAAGTTGTGTTTTCTATTCTCCACTTGCCATTATGTATGATATTTTTGACAAGCATATGTTCTCCTCTTACTCTTTCCATTGCTTATACACCCATTCTGAATATGAGTCCACCACCGCTGATCCAAGAGTCAAACCACAAGGATGTTGGTACCATCTATTATCCTATTTCCAATGCATTTTAACCTTCCTACAGAAGTTTCAATATGTCTTTCCACACCCCTGAGTCATCACTCCCTCATATTTTTCTCCCAAAACAATTGATTTTTAGTGTAGTTTTCACACTTTTTTTTAGTCCTTTTTCGTTTATCTTGAATAATTTTTAGCCCACATTCATGTATTAGAAAATTGGCCACAAAATCAAACAAACAACACATAAATAGAATAGAGCTGTAACATCTCCTATTTTGAGGTCCGAAATAAGTACCATTGATGCTGCAGTCATCAATGGTATAATTCTTCGGACAAAATAAGATCAGTTAATAGTTTCATTAATACCAGAGACACGAGAATATGAAATTTTTTAAACACATTTCAGTAATATACTTTCGCATTTTATTTCATAATAAAATTTCATTTTCGTTATGTAACCCCATTTGATCTCTCATTTAGAGAAAGTATAATCACTACAAAATACTCCAAAAGCAACATATAAAGATGCCCCTTGGTTAATTGGAGTCTAATATTATACAATTTCCATTACATCCATCTAAATAAAATAAAACAACACAGCAGATATAATAAAGTTCCTAATATAGTTATCTTGCCTTCTGCATGTCTTCGGAAGCTTATTCTTCAAATTGGAAAACTTGAAACTCTTACTTCCGACCTACCCAAATGAGCATCCAAGAGTTTAAGGGGGAAAAAAAACTTCGGGTCAGATAAACAATCTGGTGTGAACAATAATTTACCATTTCGAACCAATATAGGTATCTAGTGAGACTACGCTGCTGAGCGGAACGAGTTTTTCCCTTACTAGTATCTTCTCAAAATATGTCAACCATTAACCATGCACTTGCATATACAATGGTTAGAATAGTAAATAACATGTTCGTATGCATGCATTCAACATAGATAGAACCGACTAATCTGCAAACATAGGGTTATGCATTCTCACAATTTACCCAATCTCTTAAAACATACTAGTTTTCATAGGCCAACTAACAACCTACCTCCAAATATAGCTAGGAGATCTATAAATGCGGTTAACAGCTATCAGGATGATCTTTCCTAATTAGTTTAACCAGATATACTAAAGCACCCAGCTATGGTTAGGAGAATCACATAATAATACTAATCTCCAAATATGGTTAGGAGAAACAACAAATACTCCAGTTACGATTAGGAGTTACCAACAATGCTCCAAATTCGGTTAGGAATCTTCCATCATCTTATGTGAGCATATAGAGCTATGCGTTCCTTCATGTATGTAAACATCTCATCATCTCACTAATCCTTTCGCATTGGAATCGTGGACCTTCACTAACCGAGGGCAAACCATTGAAGCATAGGATGCGACCCTACACCAATCCCACATTAAACTTATTATGCGATTCTAATCATATCTTTTGATGAGTCTAAGGCATCCTAACACACTTTGATTTTTTCTGATCTCCTGGATGCAAATTTACTCACTTAGAAATTTAGTCAAACCATACTTGTTATTGGGACAACCTAGCTGATTCATCTACCCTTAAACTTCCCCAAAATGCAATAACGGGTCATGATAATGTGAGTATGATAATACGTAATACGCAAATATAATTGATCAAATAATGGCGTGAACGTATAACATAATCTATCATATTATGTTCAATCACAATTATTGGCATCACAATAATACTTAGAATTAAGTAAACATTCTCTTTGGTAATTCCGTATAAAAACTTAGGCTAAGCCATAATTTATTTCCTTGAAAAATTATCAATATAAGTGATAGTTCCCTTAAATCATACTTTAAACATAAGAAAAATACAGCCCATTATTTAAGCAAAATCTTATGCCAATTTATAATAACATTTAAATCAAACATTCTATAAAAATTTCAATAAATCACTCTTTCACCAAATAATGGTTTAACCAATCATGGTATGTCATATTATCATCAAGAATTTGGAATAAATCGAAATCCAAGATCAAACAAACATAAAATGAGATGGTTTTACCATTATTCATTTTAGATTGGATAATGAGATTAAGATTTGATGGATATTAATTTCCCTAGCATTTCCCTTTGAAATTCGTTCCTCTTCTAGTCTTGCTTAGTAATGGCCTACCTCTTCCCTTTAGTTATCGATTGTTTTAGTGTTGTAAACATGATAATGAATGAGAGAGGGAGGATTTAAGGGATGAAAATAGGTTTTATTTCTAATTTTCTCTTCTCATTTATTCTTTTCCTTTCTAAGTTTAAAACAATCTTACTTATTTATTAATTAAGGCTCGATCTAACTAATAATCAAACCCATTTTCCTTATCACACCACACATTATTCATTTTAATTTATCTAATTCAATCTCCTGAATAATGTTAATCAATATTATGGGTGTTACAGGCTCCCCTCCTTAAAGAATTTCGTTCTTGAAATTCGGCAAGGACCACACAATAAGCTTATCAATCATACAAACAATATTAGTCTGTCTGACTAGAAAAAAGTCTATATATAACAAATGTGGAACACACCATCAAAACAATGCAGGATAAGTCGCTTTAATCTTGTCTTCCATTTTCCAAGTACAGTCTTTCTCATTGTCACTCCAATTAACTTTTACTAATTTGACTATCGTGTTCCTTAACCTCTTCGCATCTCTTGCTACAACACAACTAGTTGTCTAATAAAAGTCATATTTGGTTCTACTACTAAATCTTCCAACGCAGTTGGAGTAATAGTAGTCTCTGGATCATGAACATGATTTCTAAGATGAGAAACATGAAAAACATTATGGGCTCCTGCCAAACTACTTAGTATGCTAGTTTTCGAATCCTTTCTATAATAAAATGGACCTACATATCTGAGTGAAAATTTTCCTGTCTTTCAAAACCATACCACGCCCTCCATTGGAGATACTTTAACAAAAAAATGAACTCTAAATTCGTACGCCTCTTGTCTACATAACTTTTCTTCCTAGATCAAGCTTTCTTAATCCTTGCTCAGATCAACTTGATCTTTTCCGTGGCATCTCTCGCCATATCTGGACCAAGAATCAATCTGTTTTAGGTCCCTAACCAACATACCAGTTATTTGCATTGCCTTCCATACAAAGTTTCGAAAGGTGTCATTCCTATACTAGTCTGATAACTATTATTATAGAAAAACTCAGTTAAGTGCAAATAGTCTTCCCATGACCCACCAAAATCTAGTATACAAGGTCACAAGAAATCTTCTAGTACCTTATTGACTCTCACTATCTTCCCATTAGCCTAAGGGTGATAAACGGTACTCATCTTAAGATTGGTACTTAATATCTCTTGTAGACTCTTCTAGAATTCACCAGTGAACAAAGCATCTCTTTCACTGACTATACTACTAGGAATCCCACACAGTCTAGCAAGGTTCCTTATAAAAAACTGAGCCTATACAAGTGTCGTCCTTGTCGACAACCGGATGCACTCTTGGTCGGTCTATCCATATAACCTAGATACCCTCATTTACCCTATTCGACCTTGGCAACTCATCAATGAAATTTATAGATATAGAATCACATTTCCACATTATTATGTCTAAAAGTTGAAGCAATCCACTTGGCTTTGGATGTTCGGCTTTCACTTGCTTGCAATTCAAATAGTACTTCATCCATAAGCTTATATTCCTTTTCATACCTTCTAGAAGAAACTTCCTTTCATATCCTGATACATCTTAGTTCCCCTAAAATGAACAGTAAACTTCGATCTATCACACTCCCTAAGAACTTCTTTCCTCAGGTCACCAATATCTAGAATACATAATCATCCCTTTTTTCTTAACCATCCATTTCGGTTAAGCTTATAATCCTTTAAATCATCAATCTCAGTTCCACCATCAAGTCTTTTAATCCTTTCAACTAACAATGGATCATCTCGCTATTTAGAAGAAATTCTTTTGATCAATACTGGTCGAACTTCCAAACATGACATCATGACAATGTTCTGACTGGAACTTGTAGTCGATCTTAACGGCACATTACAAGTATTAAATGCCTCTGAATACTTCTATTTTGCCAACATAACTAACACCACATTCTGATGTTCCTTGCTAAGTGCATTAACGACTTTTTTTCCTTTCCCTGGCGTATAATCAATACCAAAATCATAAGCTACTAAAAACTCTAGTCATCACCGCTGTCTCATATTCAACTCATTTTGAGAGAATAAATACCTCAGTGACTTATGATCTGTATACAACTTAAAACTTTCTCTTAAGAGGTGGTGTCTCCACACCTTCAAAGGTTAGTTTCCCTTAAATCATACTTTAAAACGAGGAAAATATAGTCCATTTTTAACCAAAAACTTATGCCAATGTGTAATCATATTTAAAATAACCATTTATGCTTTCAGTATCAAATTGAGGATGTTGCACCTTTACATCATACGACATATCGCAACTAATTGGAATATGTACACATTTATAAACTTACGACATCAATATTGCCGAAATGGGATGTCATATCCCTTTATGTCAAAACTTTAATAAAAAATTCTAATTTATATAACATATGGCTATATTTGCCAAAATCATGTTGATCATATAAAGAAGCATATAGGTTGTCGAACCTATGAAACATAATTTTTTGATTTGCATGGTATAAAGGCTTTCGGCCTTGGAAAATAGGGATTTTGAAATCATTACCTTTTAACATCATTACCTCAAAATAATTGGTATCGAAAACTATGACTTGCAACATTATTGCTTTAAAACCATAGTTGTTGAAATTGGGAATACAAGACATCATTGCTGCTTCAAATGGTTTTTGTAAATTATAACTTATGGCATCATTGCATAAAGCATTAGTTGTCGTCTTCTTTAAAACTGCGGTTACTATGCCGCTATCATAAATGATGTCGGAAAGAAAAGGAAACAAGGGATGTTGAATGAAAACAATAAAGGATGTCATCTGATGGATGTCGAACCCTAAAGCACTTGATTCCTGAATACATGTCATATGCCATTGATGAATTACGGTTGATGTCGATGTTGAAACCATATATCCGCCTGAGTTGATTCGTTCCATACCAACGTAAGTAAATATCTTATGACTCACCACATGTCGATGTCGAAATACAGGGTTGCAACATGGATATCAGCTACTATCACGGTTTTGACATCCATATCATACATGGCAGTTTCGTAATTATTATGAAAACCGTTTTATTTCTATAAAAAGCATTTTCTTTTCACCAACTCTCAACCCTTGCTAAATTTCTATTGGTTAACAAAATACTTTGTCAATTTCTTTTCAAAAAAACTACAACAAGCAATGGAAGAAATGCTCGAGGTCGGGGAAGAGGGAGTGGCCTCATTTCAGATGTAGTTGCATCAGTTGCACAGTTCTGCCAGTTAAGTTCACTATGCATTGCAAAGAGTACGCTCAGGTTGGTGGTACTAAATTTCAAGGTCCGAAGGTATTATTGAAGCTCAACAGTGGCTTAAGAGCTTGAAAGAATCTTTATAGGACTTGAGAGTTTTGATGCCTAGAAGCGTCAGTTGGCCGTTTGGCAGTTGTAGGATGCTTCCCAAGATTGGTGCGAACCGGTTACCACCCGCACTGTGGAAGCAAACATCACATGGGGCAGTTCAGGGAAGTTTTCATGACCCAGTGGATGCTGGAAGCTGGAAAGTCTCAGTTATATCGAAACTTTATAGATCTTAAGCAGGGAAGTATGTCATTTTCAGAGTATAAAAGGAAATTTAACGACCTATCCATGTTTGGACAATGTATGATTGATACTCCACTTAAGCAGAATGAGGAGTTCATAGCTGGAGCTCGTTCAAAATATTATAACCGTTTGACTGCCCATGTTCATGGCACTTTCACTAGTCTTATTCATATGGCCCTCAGATATGAAAATTTTGGTTCAAAGGAAGCATCGGTTGTTCATCCCACAACTCCTTCAACATCTTCCAACAATTCTAAGAAGAGAGTCTAACTTTCTGCAGTAGAAGAAGAATTGGCAGAACATGAGCGGGATTGGACATTCTCAGAGGAAGCCCATTGATATCTCTTCTATAACTTGCTTCAAGTGCGATCAGAAAGGTCATTATGCCAATAGTTGCCCAGTTTCTGGAGGAGCGTCTTTTCCACCAGTTCAGATGACCAGGCAAGATCTTTGCCATATTTGCGGGCAGCCAAGCCACTTCAAGAAGGATTGTCCCACTCAAAGGAAGGGAAACCCCTCGGGAGTTTTTGCAGTGGCAGCTTCTACTCCTAAGGTAGAAGACGACAATGGTACACTTCAGGGTACTTTTTCATTACATAATTTACCTATTCGTGTTTTATTGACACCGGTGCATCTCATAGTTTTATATCAGTTGATTTATGTGACAAACTCAAGCATATTTTAAAACCCAAAGATGCATCTGAATTCTTATGTGTATTAAATCACATCGATGGACCCACAAACCTTAGAATGGTCCTTAAAGGAGTGAAACTCCTTAAGGATGGCAGACACCATTTCACTGAAGATTTTTGTGTCTTGGGTTTCTAAGCATTTGATATATTATTGGGTGGAAATTGGTTAAAAAAGTTCGAAGCGGTTATTTCTTGCAAAGCTCGAACAGTTTCTCTGTTTAGCGGTAAGGGTGAACCCTTAGAAATCAAATGTCAAATACCTCAAGATTTTGCTAAAATTTCTATCTTTTCTCTTGATTCTCATCTTAGTGATCTTATCACTACTCCTGTCGTCCAACACTTCCCCGATGTTTTCGGAGAAGTAACTTCTCTACCACCTCAGTGCGAAATTGAATTTTGTATCAATCTTATTCTTGGAGTTAGGTCGGTTGTACTTGCTCCAAGAAGAATGTCACCTAAAGTGAAAATTGAATTAAAGGTGCAAATTGAGGATCTTGTCTCTAAAGGTCTGATTCGGCGTAGTCGTTCGGAATGGGGTGTGACAATGGAATTTGCTACTAAATCTGACGATTCTCTAAGGATGTGCATAGATTATAGAGAACTGGACAAGTTTACCCACAAGAACGGATATCCGATGCTTCATATTAACGACATGTTTGATTAGCTGCATGGAGCAAATGTATTTTCTCAGCTAGATCTTGCCTCGGGTTTCCATCAGCTCAGGATTGCAGAAGATAGTATTCCTAAAATCGCTTTCCGAACAGAAGACAGTTTCTATGAATGGTTTGTTATGACTTTCAGTTTAACTAATGCCCCGGCTTGACCTCATGAACAGAGTATTCCGGGAGGTTCTAAACAAATTCGTTCTAGTTTTCATTGACGATATTCTAGTCTTTTCTAAGACTGAGAAGGAGCATGAGGAACACCTTAAATTTGTCCTTGAAACCCTGAGAAGTCATCAACTGAAAGCTAATTTCTCTAAATGCCACTCCAGGTGAAAAGAGGTTAGATTTCTTGGGCATGTTATTTCGAAGAATGGAATTTCGGTCGATCCAGCTAAGGTCGTCATAATCAATGATTAGGAAACTCCTAAAACTGCTACAGATGTTCGCAGCTTCCTGGGCTTAGCTGGGTATTACAGAAGATTTATTGAGAACTTCGCTCGAATTTCTTCACCACCTGCAGGTTTGACTAGAAAGAATGTTAAGTTTGTATGGAGCAAGAAGTGTAAGGAAGCATTTGATGAACTAAAGCGCAAGCTAACCTCTGCCCCTATTCTCACTGTTTCGAATGGAAGTGAAAGGTTAACTGTCAATACAGATACTTATCATGAAGGTTTGGGTGCTATTTTGATGCGGCATGGTAAAGTTATTACCTATGTTGGTCGTCGGTTGAAGACTCATAAGGTACATTATGCAGCTCATGATCTGGAATTACTCACCGTTGTCTTCGCTTTGAAGCTATGGAGGCATCACCTTCTTGGAAAAAAAATTAAGCTCTTTACGGACCACAAATCGCTGAAGTATATCTTTATCCAGAAGGATCTAAACCAGATACCAAGTTAGATGGCTCAAATTCTTAACATGTTATGACCTTGACATCAACTATACTCTCGGAAAGGCTAATGTTGTGGTCGACACTCTGAGTAGGAGCAATGTCATGTTATGTCAACTTGTTGCTTCTCCAGCTCTTATGGATCGCATAGCCACCAAGCAAGATGAGGATCCAATGCTTAGGCAAATAAAAGAAAATGTTCTTGGTAGGAAGAATAGATACTCAAGGCGAATAGGGTGCACAAATCGATAGAAATGGAATTCTAAGAATTAATAATCGAATTTGTGTTTTGAGTGCTGACAGTTTGAGGCAAGAAGTACTTAGAGAAAATCACCAATCCAAACTTTCCATTCATCCCGGAGTTACAAAGATGTATTAAAATATGAAAAAGTTGTATTGGTGGAGTATGATGAAGCGAGATATTTCTGTTCACGTTAGCTGGTGTGCCACTTGCCAGCAAGTTAAACCCGATCATCAGAGGACAGCAGGATTATTGCAGCTTTTGGAAATTCCGAATTGAAAATGGAATCAGATTTCTATGGATTTTGTTGATGGACTACCGAGGACCAGGAAAGATAATGAGAGCATCTGGGTTATTATCGATAGATTGACTAAGTCTGCTCACTTTATTCCTGTGAAGACTACTCGAACTGCCTCAGTTTAGCCGATCTTTATATGAAAGAAATTGTTCGCTTTCATGGTGTTTTGTCTAGCATTATATGTGATCGGTACCCTATCTTCACTAGCAATTTCTATAAATCTTTTCAGGAGAATCTTGGTACTCAATTAAATCTAAGCACAACTTATCATTCTCAAACGGATAGCCAGACCGAAAGGGTGAATCAGATTTTGGAAGATCTTCTTTGAGCTTGTGTTTTATATTTTGGAGGATCGTGGGGAGAAAATCTCCATCTCGTTGAATTCACCTATAATGATATCAGGCAAGTGTTGAGATGGCACTGTTCGAAGATCTTTACGGACGGCTGTTTAAATCCTCATCTTGTTGGGTAGAATCAAAAAATCGATTTGTTCTTGGTCCTGAAATGATTTGGAAGCTTCTGAGAAAGTCAAAGAAATCAAAAGGAAAATGAGAACTGCCCAGGATCAGTAGAAGAAATATGCAGATAAAAGGAGAAGAGACTTGGAATTTTCTGTTGGAGATCAAGTATTTCAAAATTTCGCCTTTGAAGAACGTAATTCAATTTGGAAGGAAAGGGAAGCTCGCTCCTTGAATTGTTGGTCCTTTCCGCATCTTAGAAAAGATTGGTACTTTAACATATAGATTTGACTTGCTAGAAAAGCTATCAAGGGTACATAATGTTTCATATTTCACACCTCCGCAGATATGTCTACGATCCATCCGTGATTTTCAAACCTGCTTTGTTCAAGAAATGGATGTTGAGCCACATCTAAATATTAAGAGGAAGCTGCTTCGAATAGTAGGCAAAAGCACGAAGTAGCTAAGGAGAAAGGTAGTAAATCTCGTCAAGGTTCAGTGGAGCGAAGATGATCGAGATTGTACTTGGAAAACGGAAGAGAGTATCCGTGCTTCAAATCATGAATTGCTAATACCGGGTATGTAGTCCATGCTCGAATCTATTTTTATCCTTTTATTTATCTTTCTGTTTTCTTATTCTGCTCTTTTCGAGGACGAAAAATTTTGAACGAGGGAGATTGTAAGGACCTAAATTTTTTCAATAATTTAAATAATAATTTAAAGAAGATTTTGAAATAAAATTTATTTTCGACAATAAAATTTGGCAATGAAAACTAGATATTTGAAATGCGTCCATTGAAAAGAGGCCAACAAAATTTATTTTACGTCAAAATTTATTCGAAACTCGGTCAGCATATTTTTCAGTACGAATTATCTAATTTTGAAGTATAAATATTTTTACATAGAAACGATCTAGAAATTTTGTGATTAAAATATCAAAGTTCGTTCCATCCAGTTCTGACCTTTGTAGCTCCGGTTATCAGAAATTGTCGTTCTCGTTCAAATTCGAAGCAGTATAACCGGCGACAGACGGAATTTTGTTACGAATGTTGTAACATAGATTTTAGTACATCGTTGGATTCATCTTGCGGCGCTAATCTCCGTGGTATATTTGTTTTCTTATTTGGCTTCCATTTTAAAATGCTAAATGGTCAAGATAGCGGTCTGTGACCGTGCCTTGGAAAGTATTTTACACCATAATTGCTTACATTCTTTTCGCAGCCAACTTTCTTTTCTTTGCCGACATGTTGCCTGCAAAGTCTAAATGAATTAATTGCTGCATTTATTAGTTCCTCCATGCATTCTCTTCCTTCTATATATACGTGCCCTTCCTTCTCTCTGCTCCTCCTCATTTTCTTTCTCTGTGAACATTGCGTTTGAAGAATATATATATATATATATATATATATATATATATATATCCAAGCACGTAACTTTTTCCCCTTCTTTCCTTTATATCTCCTCTGCTTCACCTCCATCGGCTCCCCAGCAACCCACTTCACCAACCAACCTGCTCCGCCCCTCGACTCCACCCTGTCCCACCAGCCTCATCCACCCCATCGGCCGACCCAGCCGCCCTAACCCACAACCAAACCCCCTGCCGAACCCCACCATCCATTCACCAACCCAGCCTCTACACACCGCATCCCAGCTCGCCAACCCAGCTCCGCCCCTACCAAAAACCCACCTCCTCTACAGCACCATTCCCACAATCCAAACAACCTCCACCCACCCCTGCTCCACCCTCTCTGCTCTAGCTTCACCCTGACTTGCTCGCCAGCCACCTGCATCTCGCACCGAACCCACGACTAACCCAGCTCGTCTAAACCACCCGAGTAAACCACTTGTTCCACATCACCAAGTTAACCATTGCCCAGCCATCCTTCGTCGAACCCGTACGCTGCAGCATTCCAATAAGGCAGCAGTTACATTCTCGCTCTAGTGGTGCGTGTGTCCGTATCCATGTTGCCATGTCTGTGCTTGTTTTTCTAATCCTCGAAGGTGAGCGATTATAAACTCACGACTGAAAATTCTCATTGCAAGTACCTTGTGATTTTATAAATAATTGATTTGTAAATATGGTTGATATTGGAATTGGAAACCATGGATAGTCAACCATGCGATATCATATAAAACCCTTTAACTATGGAGAATTGTGAATGTTATTATGTTGATTTATTTAAATATACCTTGTCACCTTTATGTTATAGTCGTATGCATTGAACTGGACACTGAATTTTGAACCTAGATATGGGCTGAAATGATATATACCCAAAAATTAAATCACTTGACGTAGGATAGAAAATTTAAATAATTAACACCGATTGGTCAAATGAATTTGTTTTGAGTATTTAATAATTAAATTTGAGATAAAGGAAAATTTTGAAAATGTGACTTGAATGTATAAATTTGGAATTTATATTGAAGTTAATATATAAATTTGAAATCTATTAAGTTAAATTAGATTTTAAAATGAAGCATCAGTTGAACTATATTAAATTTTGAAATTGAATTAAAATGGTTATGATAAATATGAATGATATTTGAAATAGTTGAGGTGATTAGTTGAATTTAGTGGAGTTTGTTAATATTGTATATATAATTAAATTCTTAAACAAATATTTGATTTAATTAAAAAGAGAATTTTAATTGATTTTATTGAATTAGTATACAAAGATTAAACTGAATTGTCTTAAATTAAGGTTTAATTAAAAGTGTTAAATTAAGTAATTAAGTAAATTAGTTCAGAAGTTTAATTATATGGAATATTTAATAACTTTTATATGTAAGGTTTAGTTAACTTTGTTAATTTGAAAAGTTATTCAATTTGGTTAAATTTGTAATGGTAAAATACTTATTCAAAATTGGATCTTTAGATTTTACAAATCCAAATTTATTTAATTCAAATGAGGATATGTTATTTGAAAATAAGAGATACTTTGATTTAATAAAATAACCAATCGTTGTGAAAAATGACGTTGATTATTAAAGAGGCAGGGATCAGATATAGACATACTCTCTGTCGATACCGGAACCATTTTAATAACCGTGTACATGGAGTGGCGGTCAACAATAAAGTGTTTGGATTTGGCGTACGTTAACTTGATTTGAAGAAAGAGAACGATGATGGATTAACCTGATACTCATGTCAATTTGAAATGATTAAAATAGGAGCAGTCCTGGCCAATGAGGCTAGCTACCTCTAGTAGACACACTTCTTCATATATTCCATTTTGTTATTTATTAGTGATCACCTTTTATTTTGAGAGTGTTGTGTTACGGTGGGCCGTTAGGGGTTACCACCAGCCAAAAAGGGTAAACTAGTAGTATCCTACCTTAGGAATTGCCTCACGTGGCTTGTCATACTTTTAACCCTATACGGGACCACTACGATTTTGATTTAGTATTGTCGTATCACAGTGCATCCCTATCCACCGACGGTTTACTAGTGTTTTATATGCGAACTGTACGACAATGCTTAAAACGCGATAAGGGGGATCAATGTAAAGCCTTAACGCTATTTTGATATTTTATATTACTGGCAGACATTACATATATAGCGTACTCTACAACATACATACATATATATATATATATATAATTTGATGGATCCTCAAGAGATGGAAATCCTCGTAACATCACTTGAGTTACTTTGTACATTCCACTTGAGTTAGACTACTTACATGAGAAGTTCTAGTACTGACTCGAGTATATTGTTTTACTTTATTCTCGAGTCAGCTTGAGTATTGCAGTGTGTGAGCAGTACATATTTTAGGAGGCAAAGACTTAGTCGAAGACTCCACTCTATCCAGTATTAGTTATCTATTTTCATTTTGGCTTGTATCAGTAGACTCTTATGTATCTATAGTATTGTATAATTAAAAGCTGAACTCTGATGTATTTTGTTTAGCTTCATGAACTGCTATGTATATTATTTATTTCTGCTGCGAGATTCTATATTATTCTGTGTCTAATTCTATTTTAAAACCCTAAATTAATAATCTGTCAAACTTGAACAACTTAAGTTGGACATATGTGATTTATTTACAAATTAGGTTGTTTGAAAAGGGTGGGTCGTCATAGTAAACAAATAATTTCAGTCACTTCAAAAGTAGAAAAAAATCATCATGTACAAATGATACAAATAGCATGCAAAAAATGTTACCATAGTTATTCATACCCGAAACAGATTAAAAACACACAAAACCCAATACTTTAATCTGTAATATCTAAAACTGATACTAATACCATACAACAACTGATGCCACATATTTTACATACCTGAAAATGAAACTAATAGAACCAAAAACTAATATCGAACATTCAATAAAAATAAAAAAATTGAATAACATATAAATATTATAACCCATTACTTCCATACAACATATATATTCCAAAGCGCACAATAGTAAACTAAAATGATACCATAAAACAAAGTTTAACTACAAAGATCAAGTCAATATCAAATTTAGTATATGATAAACCAATACACTTATGTAACAATGTTCAATTACATAAAATGCCAAAAAAGACATAAAACCAAGAATATCTTCTTAGAAACTTGATAATTATGCTTGTTGTGACCATATTGCCGGCATATATCACATCTATTTTGTTTATTTTGAAAATATGCAAATCCTCATTTCCGTTTTATAAAATGTTTACCGGCACCTTGTTTATCCGTTGGTGGCTTAATAGCATCTTCAACGCTTGCATCAACAATTGGCTTATCAAAATTAGGAATATGATTAATAGAATTAGCATAAGAAGAACGATAAGCATCAACGGCGAAATAATACTCATAAAAATCATAAACGGACAACTTTGACTTGTTTGTGCACTTAATAGCGTGAGCACAAGGAAATCTTATAACTTTCCATTGATTGCAACTACGGCTCCACTCTTAAAATCAACACGATGAGAGTTTGGCGTTTTCACTTCAAAAACAAACTCTGAAGACTTATATACATCCCATCTAAATTCTTTTTCAATCAATTCACTTAAACAAGATTCAATAGAAAGACAAAGAGTAGTACTCCATAATCGAGACTCCTCTCTCCTATTAGCCATTTGTTCCATAACTTTAATTCGAATTCCATCTAAGCATACCGTAATAGGAAAGGCTCGTTCATCCAAAATCCAACTATTAAAATTTTCGACAACATTTGAACTATATTCACCATATCGTTTACCCGGAAACAACAAATCTGTCCACTTATTAAAAGGCATATCCTTCAAGAAATTCATAGCAGCAACAACACTAAGTTCACAAAATTTGGAATGTTCTTCTTCAAATTCATACAAATTAGAAGCTCTAAAACACATCTTAAACAAATCAATGATAGACATATTTGAATTCCTTGCCTTAACTACTGAAAGTAGATTTTGCTCTATATGAAGATAGCAATAATTATGAAAGGTTGAAGGAAAAACTTCATGAACGTCTAAAATTAAATCTTGATGGTGATCCGACATAAAAACCAAGTCACGTTCTTCTTAAAGCATTTGTTTTAAATGACTCAAAAACCATTTTCAATTATCCACATTTCTTAAAGAAACTATAGCCATAGCTAAAGGGAAAAAACCTACATATAATAGTTTTAAACAAGTATTAAAATAAAATTCAATCAGCTCTTAACTTAAAACTGTTACCGTTAACTAAGAACTAATACCTAAAAATGATACTGATAACTAAAAACTGAAGAAAAAAAGATATCTAAATTTTGATACTATATATTAAAGCATATTAAAATGAAAACATACCCTGATTGTCATTTTTTGCAGTAGCACTTATCAAAACGTTTGGTCGTCCCATTAAATGAGTAGCATCAAAAAATATCATAGATAGAAAATGCTTGAAACCAAGTTAACAAACACCAAAACTAATAAATCCTCTCTCAAATTGATTAGTACATGAATTAATTTCCATATCAACACAACTACCTGGATTATACTTCTTCGATGCTTCTAAATACCAACTCAAATCATTGTACGACATAGCCTCATTACCATGCAATTCCATCAAAGCAAGTTGTTTTCCACAATAAGAAAAATAGTAAGATAGCTCAAGATTGTATTCTCTTCTAAAATCATCTATTATATCTTTAGGCTTTTTACTAGGACACTCACGAATCTCATCAATAATCAACGATTTAGCAAATGCACTAGAGAGATGCGAATTATTTGAATTTCTACGACCAGCCCCACAAGAATAATCATTAATCAAACTTTTAGTGAAAAACCTTTTAAGTTGCACGGAATCACATGAAGCATGAACTTTAAATAGACATACATTCATAGACAAAGAGAAAATAGTAGTAATTCTTCTAGAATAGTTCTTCAAAAACACTAATTCATATCCCTTTTGAATTTGGTATGCCATCAAAACTTCCCTAAAATCATTGGCTCCTCCAATACAAAAACCTACAAAATCAGAAATGGATAATTTCGAACCTCTCTTCAACATATCCTTTAAATAACTTTTACTATGAACAACAACATTTGAACATACAGATCCACTAGAAGATGAATAACTAAGAAGATTAGAAGAAATTGAAGTAGAACCACCACCAACATTTTTCAATTGAGAATCCTTGATCTTAACGGTAAGAGGAAAGAATGCACTCTTCTTATACAATTGAAAACAAAGTATGCATTGAAGATCAAAATTGATATCAACCACTATAACTTTATTCTCAAGCATATAAGAAATCTCAATGGATGAAGGAGCCAACTAAGACCAACACCGACAAATATCATTCTTCAAATCATAAAAACAACAATCAATGGACAACCGAGTGCTGAAAGTATTATCATCGAATATAAACAAACCAAGAAGACTATTGTCACCATCGCAAAACAAAAAAACAAAAGTAAAAAATCATAAACAAAATAAAACAGTTTTTACAAAACTGATACCTACTGACAATAAAACTAATACCTAAAATATTTTAACCTCAAATTTATAGTAAAATTGATACAAAAACATACTTTAAGAAATATTTGATACTAACAAAACACTTATTTAACTCATCTATTATTTGCTATACATCATCATCTATACGTAGAAAACATTAAAAGGTTTCGAAACTTCATTATTGTGAAAAATGATACTAACAAAAATAAAAAATGATACCTAAACATTGATCCACAATGAACTAAATACAGTAATACATTTTCATCCAAATCAATATGAATCCAACATAAACATCAGTGAACAAAAAGAAAATAACATTCGATTTAAAGCAAATTAAAAAACGATGCTACATTTAAAAAAGAAAGAAAAGAGAATGAACCTGCTACTACTGCCCAAATTTTCCATAAAATATGAAAGAAGAAAACACACAAAAATAATATTTTTAATTATTAAAAAGTAAAGAAAAATGATGTTAGAAAAGATCAAACTAAAACTCTGATAAAAGAAAAGGCAGAAGAAAAATATAGAATCATACCTAAATCTGCGAATTTACAGTATCGAATTGAAAGAGAACAGAATCAAAATTGTTATAACATGAGTGAATCGTGCATCGCAATGAAGAAGAACGAAGAAGGAAATTCAAATTTAAAAACAAAAAACAAAAAAAAGACGAAAAATTAAAGTGGAAAAAGAAAAGAGATCGAAGAAGAGAAAGTGTATGCGACAGTTAGGGTTGTTTAAAATATTTTGACGCTTTTGTCCTTGGAAATAAAATATTAGTGGGCTATTATAGCTTGCAAAAAAGCCTTTAAGTTTGTCCTTCATAATATTTTCCTATTATTGTAAAAAAAGGCGATCAAAATATTCAATAATTATAGAATTTTCATATGAATTTTTAGTAACGAAAGAAAAAACTAGTGCATCATGCAGCCACAGAAAGCCATGAATATGTCCACTTCCATGATTTTACCATTCAAAACGATACCAATAGTCCTTAACAGAAAATTCTAGCATCAAATTTTTTTTGATAAATGTAGTAACCCTTGCTTGGAAAAACCATGCACCAAAAAATGGATTTTCATTTAGTAACCATGCCTTTCTATTTTGCGTTCACTGAGATTCAATTTTTGCAATTCACTCGTCAGATCGAGAAGATTATAAAATTTTGGTCATTGCAAATCGACTGAACTTAATATGAAAAATATAGTTAGAGAACCTAATTGTTTAACCATAGCTGTAAGCTCTTTTAATCTAGCAAATCAGTAAGAACGGCTTCCATGAATGCCTTACGCATAGTAAGAAATGCATTGAGCAACTGCTTATCTCCCGATTTTAACATTACACAGATATCTTTTATAGATAAATTCCCATCATCTGGGTTTTTTTTGTACGTAAATGTTACCAATATCTAATGCATGCCACCTACTAATAGAAATGTAAGAAAAATATTGAAATCTAGAATATTTTGCAAAACTTTGATCATGAAATTTCACTAAATATTGAAAATATTCTAGGGTTTTAATTTTTCTTGGTCCTGCTTGTTTTAAATCGACATTCTCTGATGGAAATAAAGTTGGAAATGCCATTGAGACATATCCAGGAGCATTGAAGTCATCAATAACAACAGATGAATTATGCATTTAAACATTTGTTTTATTGTTTTCTTGGTCTTCCAAAAGGTATAGTACATGGGCTTGTCAGGTGTTGTGGTACTGAAGTCGTGGCTACATCTGATATCTCAAATTTGTCGATGTTAATTATTTCTCTTTCGAATTCTAGAGGTTCTAGCAAATCATTATCGTAATTTTGAATTTACGAATTATTTTGAATATGAGGAAGATCAAGAGGTACACCATCCTCTGGTAACTCATGAAGAGATATTTCATTAATGTGCACATCAAAATGAAATATATTATGATGTTTAAGCCAAAGTTGTGCTTATCTTACATGTTCACGTCTTACTCGAAACCTCTTACTTTCATTCATTTCACTTCTGTTAACAACTAATACTACCAGTAAATCGTTTATCTTGAAAGGGAGAGAACGTGCTATTGCATTGATATCTTGAGGGAAATTAATAATGTTTCGACTATATTTACATTGTTGTCCTTTAAAACGATAATTGACATTATCGGATCAATGCGTGCAATGAGGATTAGCTTTAAGCTTGTTAGGCATGATAATTCAGGTGGAACAAAACCGAGTTCCATTAGATTTCGAGAATTAAACTTGTATGGAAGGTCATGTTGTGGTTTATCAGTACGACAATCAAAGCATGAACTTGAGGTAATAATTAAATCTAGAAAAAATCGAGAACAAATATGATAACTTATCCAATGAATCTTTTGGCATGAGCTTATAAATTTGTGAGCATTTGTAATTTTTGGAACTGGAGATAATAATGTTAAAGTAGAAATGGATGAGTTGTTGATGTTTTAGCTTTTGGTTCGAGCTGCTTTTTTAATGTCTTATTGCATCAACCACTTTTCTACGTTTTGTTGTTCGTTTGTTTCTCTCGAACGTCTAGCTCGATGAGTAGATAAACGATTTTTATTGTATTTAGCCATCATTTCATCATACTTATGAAATTTAAGCAAGTCTCTATTATAAAATAAGTATCTTCAATTAACAAATAACTCAAATAAAGGAGTAATAATTGATTATTTGAAATTATAGGTAAACGTATTATATACCTTTGTAAAGTGCATGATATATCTAATGGAGAAATTGCACCAAATGAATCATTCAAAACATCGCGCATACTTGTACTTGAAAGGGTGAATGAATCAAACTTCTCGGATGCACTAAATGGAATGGAAGTGCCATACAAAGCATTAGAGAACGATAATGTATCTTCTATGAGCACAGGTTCACTTAGTACATCATGTGGCATCTATGCAAGTGTATATTAATTGAAAATTTAAATAAAAGGATAATATGTGACATAAACTATCAAAGCGTTGTTAAATATTTAGGCCATAATATTTTGTTTGTTTACTTAAAAAATTAAACATTTAGGTGAAAAGACATGTATTTTGGAAAAAATTACCATATCGAAGTTCTCCTGCGATGTTGACAATTCTTGCATATAATCGCATAAACATATGACAATATAATAAATCTGTACATATGAAGATTCTATATAAACAAGGTATAACGCACAAATATCACAACTTAGAATACAAGTTATACTATATGTATTATACAAATATGACAGTGGACCTTTTTTGCAGTGGATTTGTTATACTATAACGCACAACCATATGATAGTATAATAAATGCAAATGCCATAAATACAAACAAGGCACTGGAATAGGTTAACTTAAAACCCATCTGAAGACACATACCATATTTCAATCACAAGACACGGAATAAATCACAAATCATCAAAATCCATCTTAAGGCATAGGAAATATTTAAATCCCAAAACATAGAATAAATCAAAAATCCAGAAGTTCCAAAATCAAGAATAATGTTTAAAAATCCAAGACAACCAAATACAGAATGATCTCAATGATTATACTCACACCGTGGGAAATAGAACGTGGTATCACTCATACCGATCCGACACCAATGATCGTCTGTATCATGAAAACAAATCTCAAATCTAAGAAAACAAATCTCAATCGATCATAACGATTGTATAAAAATCCATGAGTTTACTTCTTAAGGACCTCGTAGCCCTATGTCGCATACTAAAAGAGAGTAAACTCTGAAATGAAAAATATGATCACCTTTAGTAATCACGAGAACTTAACCAAAATGTCACATGCATTTTGGTGAAATTCAAGTATTTACTAGAAGCTAGTAAATCTCTCTTGTTATAAATACTACTAGAAAACCTGAACTATATCCTCTTAAGGATCTAGCAGCCCCATGCCGCATACCAAATGAGAATATAACTCTAGACTGTTAAATACAAACATCAAAAGAAATCATAAGAATTTAACCAATGCATCTCATACTACTAGTGAAATTAAAGTATTCGCTAATGGATTAGTAAATTCCAGTCAAAAATTCTACCCAATGAGTTGTACATTATTCGATGAAGTGTTAATCGAGAGAATTTAAACCAATCGGTGACACTACTTCGTTATTAATATTCCCCAAATTATAGAATCAAGGTTCTCAAAATATTTTATTTAAAAATCCAAAAGTCACATGAAAACGTCCAGAATCATATAAAATCCAAGATTTAATTTAAACTCTATTAAATAATAGGAAATCACGTTTATTAGAGAATTAAGAAAATAGTTTTGAAAACAATTGGGACATATATATGTGTGTGTGCCTCTATATGTGTGTGTGTATTTCATACAACTTCATTTGTAACTTCTAAATAATTCAATTTCGTTTATAAACTTTCTCTTTCAAAACACTATTTGTATAAACTTTTTAGCAATCACTTTGAAATTTGAAGTATATGTATATATATAATTTCTCAAAACATTCTTTTCCAAATTAAATTTTTTTCCACATATGAATATTTTTGTAATTTGAAAACAATTTATTCCAAAATGGAATTTCCTTTGTAAATTTTTTGCAAATAGATATAAATAGATTGTATACTTAGCACTTAAAATATAGAGCAAGAGTTCAATATAAACTAGATCATTAAAGTGGTTTAACAACTCGGAAATGTAACCAAAATTATCACAAAACAAAGTTCAAATAAGGCTAAGAAAGAGCAAAAACAATCAAGGCCCATATGATCATAGCACATAAGCACACAAAAGTGGTCAAGAAATCAACCAACAAAATCACACAAAGTTAACTCAAAACACATTTGCATATAAACAACTTTTCACAAAATTACTCATTTCAGGTTTCAGTTTTAAAATGCAATTTCGACCAAATAAATCTCAGAACTTTAGAAAACTTACAATATGGAAATTTTTTCTTAAAGTCTTAGCTTTCCACAAACAATAGTTTGCATAATTTGGATCTTTGGTTAAAAAGTTAAGGTGATTTTAATCTCAGTTTTTAAATCAGAAAATTACACAGTCCCAAGCTATACCATCAGTTTCAAACTCAATTCAGACCCCTTAAAAAGTAATATTTCAAAAAATGATTAAAAGAGAAACTGTAGCTTATTGAAAGAACTTTCTACCACAAAAGGATTGAGACATTTTGAATTATTTTATACCAAGATATCGTTGTTTTAGTACGGTGATTTTCACAAATAATTTTTAGCACACAATAAATGAATTCAACTAACTCAAGCAAACAATTCACAACAAAAAAAATTTCTACATTTAATTATCTAGAGATGGTCTTGTGAGTTTAACTCACATTGATTCTTTTTTCTTCTTAGCTAATAAACAAAATTACTTGCCTCCTTCTCAAATTAGCAAACCCTACCAATAGAACTTTGAAAACAACATCCAGTAAGTTACTAACATTATAAAATATTAAATTAAAAGTTTCTAAAGCAAGAATAAGAGAAATATAGGTTACCTTGATTTTATTTCAAAATTTCTAGGGTTTCTCTAATTGATCTAAGAGGGTTTTTCTAAGCTTTGAAATGGAAATTAGAGAATTTGTTTACCTTTTACCTATTGTGTTTTATAGTATACATATAGGAAGAATAAATGAGATAAGTCTCTTCTTTGCAAATGGGCTTTAGTTTAACAAAATTAATTACCTTTTCTTATTTTATTTAATCTTCCGTTAAATGCTTTCATTATACCCTTTTAGAATTAATACTTATTAACTATATTCCAAGAATAAATTACTACAAATCCAAAATTTGCAAAATGCACACATTTGACCACTTAGTGTAAAATTTTACAAGTTTAATTCTTTATTATCTCTTTCATTTTCAAGTTGGCTAAAAAACTAAAAATTCACATTTTCTTACCACTTTAAAATCTTAAACTAATTTAAATATATTTCATTCATTTGATAATTCAATTAAATTAACTTAAACCAAACTCGGTTTAACTTTCCAATAATAATTCATTTCCTTCTCAAACTCTTAATAATCAATTCAACACTATCTATTTTTAGATTAAAAAACGTCTCAAAAATATAATAGCTCTTTTCTTTTAATTGAATTAATACAATCATTCAAAAACTAAGTTTTATAACTTAGTTAAAGTTTACAAAATCACAAATTAGAATTTATCAATTCTATTTAAGTTTAATTAATTTGGTCATTAACAACATGGTTGTTACAGACTCTCCTCCTTATGGAAATTGCATTCCGACAATTTCCTTAATGAACAGGACCCCGTAAGAAAATCTCCTAATTAACCCTTATATTTTTATTTCCAATACATACCAAATTTAAATATCACTTACTTATTTAAATTTCCTAATTACTCTATTTAATTATGAATTAAATTTTGTCTCATTATATAAAATAATACTAAATGTAACAACATGTGTATTTTATGATTATATATTTAAATGTTTTATTTAAATATAGTATCGTTAGTTGAATTTGAAGTCCGGAACAAATACTGATATGTCCGATAGTATGACATGCATTTCAACTCAAGAGGAAATCTGACATATCAAATACAAACTCAAAGCTACTACATAGTGGTTATGTGGCCTTTAGAAACAAATATAAAATAAACATAACACAAATCAGTCACAGATGTTCATATCACTAAGGCGGAAATAGATATGAACATAGCACACATAAGTGAACA
Organism: Allium cepa; assembly: GCA_030765085.1. Classification (NCBI taxonomy): domain Eukaryota; kingdom Viridiplantae; phylum Streptophyta; class Magnoliopsida; order Asparagales; family Amaryllidaceae; genus Allium; species Allium cepa. The sequence continues at coordinate 948,624,515 of CM060941.1, read as the reverse complement.
TCAAAGTAGTGGTCATACAAGATCCACTACACTAAGCCACGAAAATATTGTGTTCCACTTCATTACTTACAAAGTTGATCGCATGTGCCATCAACATTGTCTTACCAAGTCCTTCCTTATGGTGAAAATATTATTTCAATTTATTTTTAACTCGAAATATTTTTTCCTAAACAATTATTTTAGATTATCATGTCAATATGCCTCGATCGATGTTTAGGAATTCATATTGATAACATGGTGTCCCACGTATCGATCAGAATCCTTAAACAAATTTCGAACAAGTCAGCATAATAATTAATCACAAATTTTCCTTAGTTACACTTATTTTATTATCACTATGATACATGCATCGAATTTAAATAAATACAACCCAAACAACCAATTCCTAACAACCAATCAACGAAAACAAAATAGGCACTTATAGCGGAACAATTCTATTCTAAAAATTCCCCTACGCAACTCTAATTAATCTTAGATCGTTTAAATTTTAAACTTATTTACTCAATTTTTCCCAAAGTCAACCTGTCATGTAACCTGTCTGTTGTAACTTTTATATAATTCAATTTCCTTTATAAACTTTCCCTTCCAAAACGTTATCTGTACATGTAAAGTCAGTTTCTCCAAAAGTTTATAAGTCAACCTGTCATGTAACCTGAAAAGTCTCGGCCTGACCTGAGTATATAAAATTGTAAGCAGCAGCACAATGAGTTTGATAGAAATGGCGCTTTCAAAGTTTTCAATTTATCCTACATGTTAACAAATTTAATACTCTTAACTTAGATCTTTATTATTTTTATTTTTAATGAAACCACTCGCATGAGATCAAATTATCCAAATTGACTCGTAGTTTTTGCTTAGATGCTCGATATATAAGTATAGTTTTTTATTTTTTTGGAAGAAATAAAAGAAAAGTATAACACTTTAGCTTAAATCATTGCAAGATATACAAAAAATAATTGGCATAAAGTGCCACATTATTATTTGAATGCTGACTTTGAGAATAAACTAATACAATAATGTGGAAACTAGGTGTTCCAAGTGAAAGAATAATCCACATTAATATAATAAAGCATTTTAAGAGTTTCATACGCATCAAAAATCCATTCGCAATGGTAGTTTTGTTATGGTCTTTGTGGAGAAAATAACATATCAGTAGCACAATGGCGCCTAGTGCATGCTTTCTCGTCCATGGATCATTTGAGCAGTAAAAGGATTTGTTTGTAAAAAATGGACATGGGGTGATAAAAGTGGGAGGGGAAACATGAGATGACATAAAAACGGAGAAGAATGAAAAGGAGCTAGGGCAATAAATAGAGAGACGTCAAGAACGATAGCGACTAGGGTCACGGTCAAAAGAAATAATAGGCACTAGATGTAAGCCACAATATCCACCAAGATCGACGATATGACATCATCATCCACAACAAAAAGGTCCTAGAGGCTGTATCTAAGCTAGAGGATGTGGGCTTTATAGGTATTCTTTGCTAACTAGGAGGGGAGAACATGGGTTGGATTGGGCAAGAGGTGGGGAAGTCATCGAAGAATTAAACGTATGGGTTGGATTTTGAAATCAGTGCACTAAGCGAGAAGAATCGTGAACAATAGAACTATCACCAAACAAATGACCAAAACTCTACATGTGTCGCCAATATCAAATTCCAACCATAAGAGCATTCTCAATAGTTGGGGCCGGTCACCATTGCCACATTCGCAATTTTTAGGCGAATGACCCGTTTGTGAGCCAATGGCAAAAAATAGAAAGTTGTCCAACATTTATAATGTCGAATAAACAATAAGCAAATGGTTGACTCTCAATTTGCAATCCACGAGGTTGTTTTAATGAAATCGTGGATGCAAGTTTATCTGGTATTATAAATGCTGAATAAACTAGTATAGAATAGCTGGCCTCTTTCTTCTACCTCACCCCCCCTCCCAAAAAAAACAGCAAACAAAAAAATTATTTTTCTTGCTTCCACTAAAACCAATAGCCTTGCTCCTTTGCCATTCCCTGCAAAATACCCATCAAATAAACATGAGTTCAAAGATTGTTTTACTTCTTTTCTTCCTCTTCGTCAACTTCGGGTGATAGTCATACACAAGAGCTTTCTCAACAACAAGCAACAACATCCAAAGCATTATAGCTCATTTAATTACAGAAGATGAAGAAATCTTCCAAATAAGGTGGTAGTATTATGGGGCGTAAAAATATGAGAAAGAAAAGAGATTATCAATCAGGGCATGATCGAATTGTGATAGATTACTTTAATGACGATTCATGTTTTGACAAGAGGAAGTATAAATTAAGGTATTGAATGTCCAAAAACATATTTGAGCAAGTCATGATAAGGTTGGAGTGATCGAAGTAATGCATGTGGTCAATTAGGTATTTCGCCACACCAAAAAAATAACAAGTGCCTTACAAATGTCTGCGTATGGGGAAAGCGCTAATAGGAAATACGAGTACGTCCGAATCAAAGATTCTACTGCCAATAAATGCTTAAAAGAATTTTGAAAAAAAGAGTCATCCTAGCATTTGATGCGAAGTATCTTAGAGCGTCGAATGATAATGAAATCAATCGACTATTGGCCAAAGATGAACAATGTAGATTTTCAGGTATGTTGGGTAGCTTAGATTATATGCATTAGCATTGAAAAAATTATTCAGTTGCAATGCAAGGACAATACAACGGACATTATCATAAGGCAACGATGTTTTTTAGAAGTTTTAGCCTCATTTGATTTATATATGTGATGTGCTTTTTATGGTATACCCGGGTCTTTAAACAATATAAATGTTCTACATCAGTCTTACTTGTTTAGCTTCTTATCTAACGATACTGCCTCAGCTTCTCATTATATGATATGGGATAGACAACACAACATAGGATTCTATTTTGTAGATGGAATATATCCGACTTGGAAAACTTTGATCAAAGGTTTCAAAAAGCTTCGTAATGAGAAGGAAGCAAATTTACATTATAGCAAGCTAGTTTAAGAAAAGATGTTGAGCATGCTTTTGGGGTTCTAGAAGGTAGATTCCAAATTCTAGGAAAAGAGGTATAATACCATGACACTAAAGTGATATGACATAATATACCATTTTATAGTACTTAACAACGTGATTGTTGAAGAAGAGAGTGATGGTTATAAGCCACAACTGCATGGTTTTCCAAAACTAGCACGTGCTTATGAGAGTCTTCCTTTTAAAGAACCAAAAACCTTTTCATAGTACATGAATGGAGTTATGAAGATCAAAGATCCCGAGGCTCAAATGGATTTGCATAGAGAGCTAACAGAATACTTGTACTTATTACAATTTTTGTAATGTCATTATATGGATTTACTGAGATTATGAATTGTTTTTTTTTTTTGAAATGGTACTTTATATACAACAAATCATTGGGACACCATATCCCATGTCAATAAACGTTCGAAAGCAAGTTTCAAACTTGTGACCTCTTGCACCAAAGCCAAATCAACTAACCACTTGGACAATGGTGCTTGTCGAGATTATGAATTGTTGTTGCATCTAAGTTTAGAAGAATGCATCAAAGGGATAAAATAAAACACATAACTACTGATTTTTTTTAGAAACAGATACATCATGGTAATCATCCAAAACATAATAATGATTACCTAAAATACACGATACTACAGACATAAACAAGGACGATAATTACCTATGAAGCATATTACTAAGCATACATATTAGGTACGATTGTTAAGTGGAAGTTCTAATCTTCTCACTCTCGATTGCATTTCAAATGCATACTCTCTTCGTCATCAACAGAATTGTGGATCAATCCACTGGAAGTTGTCGCATCCATTCCAATTATCCTTGCATGTGAAGTATCTTCGACTTACATTTTCACGTGATTTGGAAAATGAGTATGATCGTTTCAACTTTGCATTCACAACGGACTCTTTTACTTCGAACTTTTTCATTTTCTAGGTTATAAAACCACCGAAAATTGGAACTTTATCTGAGTTTGCGTTCGACAACGTTACATTGATATTTTTGATAGAAACTAAATTAGACGATGACATTGTGGCTAATCGCATTTCTAATCAATCACGATCGAACATTTATTTGAATTGTTTATTATTGATTTGATCGACCAATCAAAAGATTCCAATTAGGTTCTGTAGCTCATGGCAGGCAGCGATGTGATCGATCACTGAGAGGATCGCAGTTGTACAACGTAGCGTATGACAAAAAGCAACCTGGTTCACGGAGTGATGTGATCGATTACTGAAAAGATCACAAATATACACTATAGCGTATGATAGAAAGCAGCATGGTTCAGGGAGTGATGTTATCTATCGCTGAAAAGATCGTAGTTGTACACTGTAGCGTATGCCAGAAAGCAGCATGGTTTAGGGAGTAATGTGATCGATCATTAAAAAGATTCCAACATGGTTCAGAGAGTAGCATGGTTCAGCAAGAAGCTTGGTTCAGGGTTAAACGTTTGTGTAAAAGTTTATTTTCATTATAAATACCTTTTAACTAAAATTTTGTAGTTCATTCTGCAACTTTAAACCACTAACTCTTAAGATGTATATTTCTTATCTAGAATCATACGTTTATATCGATCATTTGTATGGACCTTAAAATCCAAATCCATCTCCACCTAGGATCCCTATTACATGGTACATTGAATTGGAAGAATGACATTACGAGGATATGAGACAAAGAGAGCTAGAATCGGGAATGCAACAACTACGAATGACTATTAAAAACAATAACTAGCTATCCACCCTACACAATAATTACATTAAGTAATACCACAAGTACAAAATGCGATTGAAGTTGATGAAGTACAGTTCACAAATGTTATGTGCTTCTGTGGTTTTGAATCACCAATTGTAGTCGTACGATATGGGGATAATGTTGATCGTCCATACTTCCACTGTCCACTTTACCCCAATGGATGCAAATTTCGGTGGTGAATAGACAACCGATTCCTTTCTTGAGTTACTACTCACATTTTGGAATTGGAAGAAGAGATCAGAAGGCTTCGTAATCCACTCACTAACGTTATGCAGCAGAACTATCTCTTCGTAGTCGTTCGACCTAGATGTTTTTCCACTCTAGGACTAATTAGATTTAGTATGTGTATCTTTCATTTTTATAAGTGTCTTTCGATTTTCGTTTCACCAAGTAGAAGTCATCTATTAAATTTCGATATCTGAAATCATCTATCTTCTCATTATGTTAACATCTTAATTTTAAGTCATATGTCGAACAAATTACAAAGGTCAGAGATAACTTTAGAACTAAAGAGAAATACATACAATATTTAAACAGTAAATACATAGAAAATTCAAACAAGACATACGGATAGAGAAACACCACACAAAAGTACAATGATTCATAGTTAACCTAAATGCGTAAGCTAGCTATATCGAAGTTCGAATACCTCCTGACCAACGAATTTTAATTGGTGCTCCAATACTTAACGTGAATCAAAAGTAGGTCAATTTTCTTGAAATACATTTTTATCTTCAACCACTTGAATTATTTTGCAAAACATACCGTAAGTTGTCATAAATTCATCATAAGCTATTTTTATTTTCAAAGTTGAGCACCGCCATGTACAATCTGGATGATTGTTGTTAACCTCATTCACCTCAACCAGAACATTAGCATACACAAAGCATTTATTTGGTACGATAGTTGTATTAAGGCAATCAACCTTTCGAATATGACATTAAAGCCAATTTGCACGAATTAGGTCCAAAAAAGTACAGATGTAGAGTTAAAGTTATGATCTAGCACCATAGTTATCATGATCGGATCGTGAGTCGAACCATGACGACCAAGGTTTAATGTTTAAATGCTTCTATCGGTCAGATCATCAAAACCATGCACGTTTTATCTCATTGTGTTATACATTCAAATGGACATCAAACTAAATTTAGCCTTAAGAATCAACAATTTTCCCATTATATTTGAAAATATCAATGAACTTTAATTAAATTAGTTAAGCATGACAATTTTAAAGGGAATTTGGTCAAATAATAAATAATCATGTATAGATAACACATATGTTGTCTAGTTGAACAAAAAATAATGAAAAAAAGTCAAGGAGCAAATATGTGTAAGCAGCAGCAAAGGAAGAATGATTTTTATTTTATTTTGGTAATCGTTGGGAATTGCAATATATCACACATTCTAGATTATTATAGAAGCAACTATACCGTCCTAGATATAAACAACCCTTTCATCTCTTTACATTCATAGCTAGCCAAATTAAATACCAATCTCGCTATTGGACCATGTATTTGGGCTTACGCTACGAATGAGAAATTAATTTTTGCAATAATTATCGGTTTTAGCTTCTGAATGGTTTTGACTCTTGAGCCTCTTTGAGCCGCTGTGCTGGACGGTCTGTTATTAACCGTGGTTAGGCCAAGCCAGGTCTGGTCATTATAACTATGTCTAGTGCTACAACAAATATGTGGTTTTCTATCATGTTTTTGCCGTCGTTATGACGTGACTAAATTATTTAGCCACACCAGAAGCTTAGATAGAAAAATGGACGTTACTAAATAGTTTAGTGTCAAGGTTACAAAATTGGCATCATTATTGCATCACTAAAATTTAGTGAAGCCACAGTGACACAGTTTTCATATTAAAAAAATGGCGTCGCAATAGCATCATTGAAATTTAGCAATGTAACTGTAACAAAATTTGTATATCAAAAAAATTACGTCGTAGCACCATCACTAAAATTTAGCGATCTCATTGCGGCGCCTTTTATTTAAGTACACTCAAACACTAATTTACATTAAATACCTCTATTGTAGATGTAAGAAAAATCACTAAATGGTTGAATCAAACACAAATATAAATACCGTTACCATCAAACTAAAAAATAAAAATTTAATCCTTTTATAATCAAACTGAAAATGGAATAAACAAAATGTTTGAATTTAACAACCAGTTGCTCCAGTTATTCAATACAATGGATGAGAGCGTTTTAAACATCTCCAAGGCACAAACATCTCTCAGCCAAATTACATGCCAAGTTACAAAATCACCCATAAAACATCTAGCTTACCAAATTGCATAGCAACTTACAAGCATTACAATTAAAGTTAAAGCACAGTCAGGAAAAGAGTGTTTTCTTACAATAAAAGCCATGTCTAGGCGATAATACAGTTTATCTCCAACTTTAAATAACAAGAGCAACTTCAATAGTTCGGAGTTTTTCCACACTCCGAAATGTTAGAGACATAATTTCTCCAACAAAGATGAGGCCAGATGTCTATTAATAAAAGTCAAATTGAGACGCATGTTAAACAGATGTCTGAGAACCAGACGCATGTCCAACAAGCGCCTCAGTATGAGGTGTATGTTGAAAGGCATCTAGATCACATACGCCTGAACAAATTCGGTGTCTTCGCACTCTACCCATTTCTTTCTACACTATCTAAATATCTGGACCTGTTGGAACTGATATCTAGTGCACATCTCACATTTTCTGAACTTTCCCATCATTTTAGCAACAGACTTTGGGTATGTTGGAGTTGCTCTTAGAACTTTATCTAGTATAATGTAACAATACAAAACATAAACATATCATTTAGTTCCAATGCAGAACCTTCCCATCATTTTAGCAATCACAGGATTAGCCTGTTGTTTCACCAAACTTTGGGGATTACTAATGGCTGTGCAAATTTAATGAACATAAGAGACATAAACATAAAAGGAGCGTACCACGACTTGCAAATAATTTTGTGCTTAATGTATACAGTCCAAGTGGTCCATGGATAAAACTTAGAACAATCGAGTTAAATATGCACACTGAATATCTGATACTATTTCTGTATGAAAACAATCACATATTAACCATTTAAATTATTTGGGGTAAGACAAGTATCGTATACACATTTGTTCCTTTAAAGTCGGATAAATCCGCTATGGCCTAATTATTTACAATACAACGTTGTTGGAACTTCAAGTTAATTAATTAAAAAATAAATAAAAACAGGTTAATGATTACATTTATTATAATTGAGCCGTTGAAAATGTGTAACAATAATATATATGTATGAGCCATTATTACAATTGAGTCGTTCCAAATGAATAACGGTCATAAATAATATATTTATGAATCATTATTATCATAATTGAACTGCTGCAAATGTATTACGGGTAATATATGTATTCATGAACTGTTGCAAAAGTTAGTGGTATTAGAAATTTGTTTTGACAATAAATTCAAATCCACTAACATTCCCTCATCACAGTAACACATACAATTTCTATTTTGCCAAGTTAAACGATAGATAGACAGAATAGAAAATGTGAATAACAGACAATTTAGTAACGTCCAAAAAAACATAAAAGTTCCAAGTACAATAGACAAAAACTAAGAAGTTTTTCTTGGAAATTTTGATTACTCGTCAACATGTTCATGTTGAGGAGAGGCAAAAAAAGATGCTGTAGATTCAGATTGAGATACAATAGAAATGAGCAATTTCACGAACCTATTTGAAACCGCAACAAAAGAATTTCTACTCAGCATTATATAGTGATATGTCATTATAGCTATAAATAATGTGTTTGTCTAACATGCTACCTTCCCATACGTGTTTGCTACTAGCAAGTCTACTACTACGACAATGACACACTAGTCAAAATGATGTACAACTATATACACCAAAAAAACATAAAAGTTTCAAGTGAAGCGGAGCTTCAACCTATTCCACACACAGAATAACAAAGCATGATCACCAAGCCTGTGTATTCATTGATAAACTGCACCAAGGTATATAAATACTACACATGTCAGTAATCATCCTCCTCAGTGGAAGCCAAATAACAAACAACATACATGCAAGATCTAACCTGTAGAAGAGATGGGAATGTAAGGTCGGTCATGTTATTGGACCATGCAAGTTCAAAATCAAACATCTGGTCCAATCTAAGACATAACAAATGAAGAGGCATGATGCAAAACATTCTTTCTTTCCCATATTAATTGAAATAGGGCCTGTATAAATATGACACTATTTGTATTCTAGGTTAATTTTGCCATAATAAATTGTTCACTGATGCAACGATGGGTCAGGTTTATTACATATATGTAAAACTTAACCACCAATGGGTGGTTGGGACAGGCTTCATTTTAATTGCTGTATCGGACAACCATACTAAAATTGGAACGAAAGATTTGTCCCAGGTCCAAGCTTATCTTCTTTCATAGCTTATTTGGATTGTAAATCTATGACCTTCAATTTTTCTAAGGGCTTAGCTGATTGGAAGTATAGAAACACATTACCATTTTCAATGAGTGTAGTGTCGTTTCGATTCTCTGAAATAATAATAATTCAGGCGGCTGCCATAATAAATAATGGCTGGGATTTTGAAAGTCAAAATCAAAACTACATATTTCTCTTCCTATATGCTGATTAACATATATCACTAGCACACAATATTTCTGTTGCTTTGTGCAATGACCCGTCTTTTTTACCATTAAAATTAATAAATTAAATAAAACTTTGAAATGTAATACTATGAAAAATTAAAATTTATGATTTAGTAATGGAAAAAAAATTGTTAGAATATGTAACTCGATTTTAAATGAATTCTGGAACTATAAATTCCAATTAATGGTAATGCATATTAGAAAATAATTTAATGATATTGATTTGAATATAAGCAATAGTTGTTTGAATCTAAATTCCATCGATTTCAATAATAAATGTCAATAAAGATTTGGATAAGCCATATTTAAATATATTAGCATGCAATAAGAAATCAAATCGTTTAGTACATAAATTTATTAACCTTTGTTTGTAAACAATAAATTTACCAATGTGTTTAGATTACTTAAATGTAATTCAACATAAAAGAATTTGCTTGGAAAATAAAAATAATGAAAGGATTTTATTATAGCTGTAATTAAATGTTAAAATTAATTTAATAATTTAAATCTTGAATGTAGCATGGAAAATTGTATTTCAAAAGATTATTAATTCTTGTTTAATCTAGAATGATGATAGAAAACTTTTAATTTAGAATTTAAAAGTGATTAAATCAATTTAATAATAATTCGTTTAATTGACGCGTAAAATGAATATAATTCGATTTTAAAAGCTAACTTTTATATACAGTAGAATTAGGATTTGGAATTAGTCTCATTGATTTTAAAAATATTGAAAACCTACATTTCGATATATAGGATAACTTATTTTCGTTTCGGGAACTAAATGAGATTATCGGGTCTTTATTATCGCTTTGGCCCAATCATCTGTTCCATCCATTCATGTTCCACCTTTGTCTTTATACACGCAGTTATGAAACCCTAGCAGCCTTCTGTTCTATTTTCTGTACGTACAATTTCAGTTCTTATATGCTCTTTCTCAATGGACAGTAGCCAAAATGCTAATTACTGATTTCAAATAAAATCAAAAAATTTCAAATTGCTCAAACCCTATAAATTATATATCATTGTGAAGCTCTCGATGAACGGAATCAGTGTCTGCAATTCATTTTTCGATTAGAGCTCCATATGCCCAGAAATCAGCGAAACTTACTCGGCCGTTCGTTCTAGGGTTTTGGTTTAACGGTGGATCGTTGACCAATCGACGACCAGAGAATACTTTGCGTGTAGAGGATGACCAGCGGAGTTGATCCAGCGGTTTGGATCTGGTCGAAGGCGCTCGATTTCACTAGGAATCATGATCAAAGGGGCGGCCGTGTCCCGACGGTGGCAGTAGGAGGCCGCCGGAGATGGCAGCGCGTGGTTGATGGGAGTGGCTTGAGGCGGCGGTCGCGACGGTGTCGTCCGAACTGGGGATAGCAGTCTAGCGCCTGCAATGGACGAGTTAAGAACGACGGTGATAGGTTCTGTTAGTGGCGATAGGGTTTGAAGTGGTTTGGCTAATTAACTTTTTGCCCCTATATTATTTTAATTAAAATTAAAATTTCAAAATTCAAACCTTCTAACTTGCATACCTTTTGCATACGAACTCCGATTTACATGCAGTTTCTTCTGTTGGACTCGTATTGAAATTCCAGACAACATGAAATTAATTTGGTTGAATTTTAAGATTGTTGAAATTTTAGGCTTTTATTGGATTTTTAATGGGCTATAAATAAAAGGTGAGTGATTTAACACGCTCACGCAATACTAAATTTTCTAATGTTAGTTAAAGTGAAATTATGAAGTGATAAAATTTAATTGATTGCTGTTAGATAGTTTAAATTGACATTTAAATTAATTTGAATTTTATATTGAATTAAATTGATATTTAAATTAATATTGAATTTAATTGCTAGTTAAACACCAACAATTGATAACTAGCAGCTATTGTGATATATTGGTTGATTTGGATGTTGATTGCAATTGGATGTCTATTGATTGATATGTCGTATGTATGGTTGTTATTTATTTTGATATATTGTTGTTATTACCCCATTTATTATTTAACATCCTATAAATTGTCATCTGAATTATTTCGAACAAACTAAGGAATTGTTGAAATGATATATATCTATGTCATTCAATTTTGGGTTGAAATGATATACACTCATTCATATAATTAAAATTAAAATAACTAATCACTTGGCCATAAGGCATAAAATTATATACGAACACCGGATTGGTTAAATTAAATGGTTTCAAAATCTTGAATTTAAATTGGTTTAAATGATATTATTTTAAAAAAAAAAAATTAATTTTTATGAATTAAATTATTTTCAAATTTCGAGCTTTGAAATGTTGAAATTTTGATGTTTAAATGAAATTGTTTAAAGGATTAATTTGAAATCTTAAGTTGAATTTGATAAATGACATAAATTAATTTAAAGTGAATTATTTTAAAGGTTTAAACTTTATTTTAGACTTTGAATTTATTTTAATCAAGTTGGTTTTAAATTGGTATCTCAAAGTTTTGAATGTGAAATGGATTTAAACTAAATTGTTTAAAAATGAGATTTGAATTGGAACTTTCGGCCTTTGAATAAATCGTTTCAATTGATTTTGAAATAAAGCTGAAAATCGTTTGAATTGAAGTTGATTTAAATTGAATTTTGAATATGAAGTTTACTTGAATTGGAAGTCGAAGAATCGCGACGCATGTTTTAGAGAGCAAAGTGTTAACCTGCCTTTTGCTAGGGCAGTACACAAGCGGATTTAACCCAATATACTTCACGATTATCAAGGCAGAAATCCCGAAGAGATGGTTGCAAGGGTTGGAGATCGATTGTATTTAGAACTATGAATGATAATTGAATGGATTCGGATGGTTAGCACTCAAAAACTAGCATTCCTCCTACGAAATGGATCAGATTGGAATATTGACACTACAAAAAGGGATCAGAATAAAGGGGTCGGATTAAACATGATGCACACAACACAACTCAATGATGATCGCTCCATAACTCAACAACCACAAGGTGGATTGAAGTGAAACTTTGAAAATAAGAAGGGACCCTAGGGAGTCTACTTATGGATCGCACATCAAATGGAAGAGTTTGCAGGGATCGGCCCTCTTTCCTATTAGAGATCGGCCTGTTTCCCTATGAGGGATCGATCATATTCAAGTTCATAGCAATGATCAATCAATAACTCAAAATCTACAAATGCAATCAACATGAAATTTGGAGGGGAAGTACATTCCAACATGGGGGACCCATCATAAGAATGCACCCCATAAATCCCCTAAAATACGGATCGCCCCGATCCATATTATGTGCTTCGGTGGGTCCTAAACTTTCTGGGCAGGCTCGTCTTGGCTTAAGGGTTACAGATCCGAATTTTGAACGAGATATTTTCACGTCTTCTCCTATAAATGTTAGGAAATCAATTCTATGGTTTCGATGATAACAACTATACAATGGAAATCGAATATACATATATATATATATATATATATATATATATCTATATTTACAGGTAGTTGATAATGTAACATCACCAAAGAGACAAAAACAAGACTCAAAAGAAGTATCAAAAGACTTCAAATCGATAGAAGTGGAAGAGGGATGACACAGACACAGATAAAGCAACATGCACACATTCAGACGTCTGGGTACACTAGCCAGACTTCTGATTGATTCCTCAGGTTTGAAATTCAGAAAGAATCAGACGTCTGGTTTAAAAACTCAAACGTCTGAAAAGCATCCGGATATAAAAAATATATGAAAGCCAGACATTTGGTTAATAAACACAGACTTCTGAAATACAAACAGATACAAAAAATATATGAAGACCAGACGTCTGAAATATTTTCCAGACGTATGATTTTGGACTCGGCTGTGTAAATTCAAAGAACAACTGTCACATCTGAAAGGACATGTTTGCTTCTCTTCACTGCAACTCTTCATCACCATGAGAAGAAACCTTAGAGCACTTACTAACAGTTGCAACTACAAAAATGATCTCTCCACCACTATAAATAGAATCAGGAATTCAAGAGAAGAACTCACCTTACTTACTTACGCTCTTAACTCTTATACTCTGATGTATACCTAATCTCTAAGCAATCCAAATGCCTGTAATTAACTCTTCCATATATATATTGGAAGCAATTGTACTTAATAGTCAACATCCGTGTTATTGAATACATTCTTGACAAAGAAACTCTACCGTTGTAAACCTATTCCTCCGGGTCAAGAGAGGGTTAGTTGAAAGGAAATTCCGAAGAGGAGCTTCGGGACTGGACGTAGGACGGGAGGTCCGAACCAGTATAAAATCCTGGTTTGATTACTTTAATTTACTTTGCTACTATCATCTATCAAGTTATATTATATAGTTAGTTGTTTATACTTGCATATATATCCTATACGGTCCACTCATATAGACTTTCAATTGGTATCAGAGCAAGGTTTTGATCAAATAACAGTAACACGTTTTTGAATCACCTTAATATGGCAAGTATTTTTCAAGAAGGACAATCCACAGCATGACCCCACCCTTTAGTGGATCTAACTATGCATATTGGTCAACACATATGAGAATTTTTATGGAAGCTAATGGTCTTGAAATTTGGTCAGCCACACAAGATAAATATGAAGCACCTACTACTGCTATGAACACTTGGACCGATGCACAAAAGACCTTAGCATCAAATAATGCTAAAGCTATTAATGTTTTATTTTGCTCTTTAGACAAAAATGAATTTTCACGTGTCATGTTATGCACCACTGCGTTTGATATTTGGCATACCTTACAAATTACACACGAAGGTACAACAAAGGTCAAACAAACTAAGATTTCAATTTTACAAAACCAATTTTCTTCATTCAAAATGAAGCAAAATGAAACTATTGTTGACATGTATTCTAGATTTCAAACTATCCAACACGATCTTATGGCATTAGGAGTTAAATTTACTGATTTTGATTTAGTCTCTCGAATACTCAATCTTTAACATCAGATTGGGAAAGGAAGGTTTTAGCTATTGAAGAAGCTAACGATCTTTCTTCTATCAAAGTTAAAGAGTTGATAGGAAATTTAATGTCCTATGAAGCTAATTTGTAGGCACGAAAAAAACTAAATTCGGAGAAAAAGTATATAGCATTTCCAACAACAAACAATGATGACTTTGATTTTGATGAAGAAGAAATAGTCTTCATTGCCAAGAATTATAATAGATTCAAGAAATTTAGAAAGAGGACCAAATTTCAAAAAGAAAGGAAGTCCAACACAATAACTCAAATCAAGTGCTATGAATGTGATCAATACGGTCATATAAAGAAGAATTGCCCTAAACTCAATAATGACAAAAAGAATAACAAAGTTCAAAAATTCAAGAAGAAGAAGGCTTTCGAAGTAACTTGGGAAGACTCGGATTCTTCAACTTTTGAAAGTGATAGCGATAGTGACGGAGAACAGGCTAATGTATGTTTTATGGCACAAACTGAAGAGGTATGTCCTGAACTTAGCTATGATGAACTATTAAAACTTAGCATGGAATTAGATGATAAATTTTGACAAATAAAAAAATTGAACAAAGAATATATAGTAAAAATAAATAGATTAGAACTTGAGGTAGGAATGTTGAAAGATGAAAAAATTATTCTAGAAGAAGAACTTGAAATATCTCAAGAAGAAATCAAAAATAAGTTGATAGAAAATGAGAATATTACTATAATAAAAGAAAATTTGTTAAAAGAAAATGTTCAGTTTAAAAATAGTATTGAATCATTGAAAGTTGAAAATATAGAACTAAAAGAAAAATTAGATAAAATTACCAACAAGGTGTCAAAATTTAATAAAGAAAAACAAGATTTGGAAAATCTTATCAAAACTTCAAAACCATCAGGGAATAGAAATGAAATAGGATTTAAAAATTCTTCTAAACAAAAAGGAAATGATGCTAAAAATATTAGTTACATAAAAACTAGAAATTTACCTAAGTCTAAATTGAATATCAAAAATATGAAAATTTGGATTCCTAAAACAAATAATAATTTGATTAGACAAAAGCATATTAATAATTACTTAGAAAGAGTAGTCTATAATAAAAATTATATTTATAAAGGTACCAAACCATCTTGGGTATGGCTACCTCGCCCAAACAATTAGGACCCTTAACCAAGACGATATTCTGGCTCCCCACGGACCCATGAACAACGAAATATATGGTCTCCACTAAGACCATAGAGGGATAACGAGTCAGGAAATCATAAAACTCCGTCGCCTTCTAAATAAATAAATCGTATTCATTATTATATGTATCTATACTTATGTGTTTTACAACAATAAAATTATTTGTTAAACGAATTCGATAAATAAGTGAAACCATCAAACAATAGGCTATTTTTAGCCAAACTGCAAATTCCAGACGTCTGACTATAGCCTTTAGACGTCTAACTCAATGATATACTATTATAAATTAAGCAGTGTGCATGTGTCAGACGTCTGATATACCCCCCAGACGTCTGAACTTAAGCTCTGCCTCCTAAAATATAATCCAGAAAATTTCAGACATCTGACACATTGAACCAGACGTCTGACCAAGTTCTTTGTCACAAATGCTTACAACATTTATTTAAACCAGACGTCTGAGATATAAAACCAGACGTCTGTTTAAATTTTCTGCCTACTCAATCTCACAAATTCGACCAAAACAGACGTTTACTCCAAATACCAGACGTCTGTTTGAATCTTCTGTAAAAAAATTAGAGCAAACCAGACGTCTGATTTCAAATCTAGACGTCTGGAATTCAATCGACCATTTATATACAGCCAGATAACGTCATTTTTTTCTTTATCTCAAAATTATTCCGATCCACGGTTTGCTTATTGATGTTTTTTTTTAAATCAACGTCTTTAAAAAAATTAAATGAAAAATGCCTCCTCGCATTAAGAATATCAAAACCTCAAAATGCAAACAAGACCAGCCCACTTCATCTTCAAACCCCTAGGTGTGCTCCGACGATCAAATCGAGAGGTGGATGCACAAAGCACCGCATTCCATCAAAAGGTATCAAGATATTCAAAAGAAGAAACTTCATATAGGACCATTCTATAATCTCCTTAAATTCCCTATGTACGATCTAGATAACTTTGTGAAAATGCTGGATTGGAAACCCTAATCTCTTTTACTCCTAATGATGTTCAAATAGATCAATTAGCTATATTTTTATTCTAGCTAATCTAGATAGTACTTCAGTGTGAAACACTGAAGATGAGGACAACTGGCTATGGTCAAGTGTTTATGGGAATACTATTAGATTAACTCCAGGTTTAATAGGTAGAACCTTAGGATGCTCCGACACTGGGGAGGATTTATACAACATTCCGGATATGCGCTTCAAGCCACGGAATAGTTTTACTCATCAAATTTGGGAGGACGAAATGCCAAAATTTGCTTCGAAATATTTACGTCCAAAAGCTCGACTCTTGACAAGAATGATAATAAATACAGTTGTTCCAAGTATGGGGAGTCACGAGCAAATAACAGAACTGGAGCACAAAGCTCTATATGTTCTCTTTAGTGGAACTCGGGTAAATTGGGGCAAAGTCATCTTCTCAAAGCTCAAACACTTTTGGACTCGATCACGGCCATCGATCATTTACCCTACCTATATTATGAGACTTCTTCGTGCACATAATGTTCCTTCCTACCTATCGACATTCGAAGAAATCTCGCCTAAATATGCTTCCACCAAATTCTTCTCTCTGATGCACCTACCTGAAATCCCTCCAGAATTTATGTCCTTCAAAGATTGGATGCACAATCGTCAATCTCGAAGAGTTAAGCCTCATCCTCGACCACATATTGATTCATCCCAAGTGGAAGTACAACATCGACAAGTTACTCCTCCTCCTCCCGAACCATTTGATTATCCGGGACAAGATAAAATTATAGAGACTAGACTGGATACAAATCCAAATGAAAGTATTCGAGATCTCACACTTTGAAACCAACATACACTGTCCTAAAATCAAAAATATTTGGCTAAGCGAATTGACAATTTTGAAACTTCATTTGCTACACGTTTAGCCACAGTTGAAGAATCTCTTTCGACTGTTTTATCGGTTCTTAAAGAAGTATTACAACGGGTTCGTGGTCCAACACCACCCTTTGAGGATTAGACAACCCCTGTACCTTCCCCTCCCGCAAAACATTCAAAACTATCTAAGGATGAACCTCCAAAGGAAGCTTTGACATCTTCTTCAAAGGCTAGCACTTCTGAAAAGGAAGAACCAAAGGAAGATGATCCAAATAAAGCTTCCCCAAAGGAAATCTAGAATTTGGGAATCGTAGTTCTTATAATTTTTGTACAAATCTATGATTGTAATCACTTCATGTTATTAATGAAATTTTTTCTTTTTGACAATTGGCTTCACTGTTATAACTCTTTTTGATAATGCCAAAGGGGGAGAAATATAGGTAGAATCATATATCATTAAGCACATATTCAGGGGGAGATTTATAATCTGTATATAAGTACATTGAATAGTTGTCATCATCAAAAAGGGGGAGATTGTTAGGAAATCAATTCTATGGTTTCGATGATAACAACTATACAATGGAAATCGAATATACATATATATCTATATTTACAAGTAGTTGATAAAGTAACATCACCAAAGAGACAAAAACAAGACTCAAAAGAAGTATCAAAAGACTTCAAGTCGCTAGAAGTGGAAGAGGGATGACACAGACACGGATAAAGCAACATGCACACATTCAGACGTCTGGGTACGCAAGCTAGACGTCTGATTGATTACTCTGGTTTGAAACTTAGAAAGAATCAGACGTCTGGTTAATAAACTCAGACGTCTGAAAAGCATCCGGAGATAAAAATATATATGAAAGCCAGACGTCTGGTTAATAAACACAGATGTCTGAAATACAAACAGATACAAAAAATATATAAAGACCAGACGTCTGAAATATTTTCCAGACGTCTGATTTTGGATTTGGCTGTGTAAATTCAAAGAATAACTGTCACATCCGAAAGGACACATTCGCTTCTCTTCACTGCAACTCTTCATCACCATCAGAAGCAACCTTAGAGCACTTACTAACAGTTGCAACTACACAAAGGATCTCTCCACCATTATAAATAGAATCAGGAATTCAAGAGAAGAACTCACCTTACTTACTTACGCTCTTAACTCTTATACTCTGATTTATACCTGATCTCTAAGCAATCCAAATACCTGTAATTAACTCTTCCATATATATATTGGAAGCAATTGTAATTAATAGTCAACATCCGTGTTATTAAACACATTCTTGACAAATAAACTCTGTTGTTGTAAACCTATTCCTCCGGGTCAAGAGAGGGTTAGTTGAAAGGAAATTCCGAAGAGGAGCTTCGGGACTGGACGTAGGACGGAAGGTCCGAACCAGTATAAAATCCCAGTTTGATTACTTTAATTTACTTTGCTACTATCATTTATCAAGTTATATTATATTGTTAGTTGTTTATACCTGCATATATATCCTATACGGTCCACTCATATAGACTTTCAATAAATACAGCAGACATGACATTAGCAAAGGGTTCCTCTTTCTGCTTCATTCTATCTTCTACCTAGGCTATACTCTGCCATTTTTATTTTGGGGTTTCATGGATTTGTAATTGTAACAGCAGCATAAATGAATAAAAGGAAAATCTTTAGATTGGATGTTGGTTGGAGTTAGCCGAACCACTATAAATTAATGAATCTCTCTTTACTTGCTTTCCGTTTTAATTTTATTATTCTTTAATTTATATTTTCTATATTATATTATCTGAGATCTTTGACTGAATATCGTGCTTTCACGTAATTGGATGTTGGTGGCCATTTTTTAGGCCAATAACTATTAACCTTAATTGAAACTAAATAAAATTTATTTACTACACTAACGACAACATCAATTAATAAATACAATAGTAACCACGCAATGTAATTTTCTCTAGATTGCTTCACAAAATGAAGAAGAAGTTGCAATTACTTCTTGACTTAATAACCACCATGTCTCGAGACAAGTGACATAAGAGGAAAAAAAGTGAGGAACTCAAACTACTATGGTGGTGGCTTTTGAACAATCCATGTACAACCACCAACGACATGTTTTATTTTACTTCATCCTATTACTTTACCACTATGCACACCTTTATTTTCAACTTTGTTACTTATTGTTTATTTGAACTATGTCCACCTACGTATTCAATTTTAAAATAGTAAAGTTCAACCACATATGTATTAACATATGATCATTCTTTGTGCTTGGACTTTGTTAACTCATTCATTCTTTATGGTTATGTGTAAAATGATGTGTTCACCCACTTATGTGTTTACCCTACATTTTCATGCACAAGTTTTTTTCCTTTTTAATGTCATAGAACGCTAGGTCAAGCGGTTAGATGTATGATCTTTTAGACAAAGGTTTTAGAGATTATAGATTCGAATGCATGAGACATCATAATTACTGCTCTGCTTGAATAAAATAGTGTTTTTGTTATAAAAATAAATTCAATTTTCAAATGTCGTATAACATACCCATCATCTACCCATATGGGAAACACGGGCCCCATTCTAGTTATTAAAGATTTTTCTGCACAATTGCTACTGTACAATCAAAGTATTTGTACATTTGTTAGCCTGCGAATAATTCTGTAAATGATGTGTGTGTGTGTAAACGGGATGAGATAATATTATCAGTTTTTCATATTCCTGTCCGAGGGAAAGCAACCTCTGGTCGAAGTTTGGAAAGTGATTCCATTTGCTTTGGGTGAAACTAAGACCTACTCCAATAATGTGCAAAAGAAGATCTCCAAGATTTGAAAGTTCACCATGCTACTATTTGACACTGATGGGTCCTAAATAGATTATGTAGCTACTTATAGATTTTGGACAGGTATGTGACACCAACAATGTTCGACGTAGACTCCAATCGAAATATAATTGGGTCTACAAATCCATAGTAGGTGATGAGATCGGCGAGAGCGATTACAGATAATTATAAAGTGACCGATGAAGACTGTAAAGCTTCTGAAAGGGCCTGTAGTGATTAGTATCTCCAGATCCAAGGGCAACTCTAGTGGATTCAGGGCTGAATATTCAGGGGAGTGAATATTCAACTTTGAATTGTGTCGGGGGACCCAGGGGCCAGGCGTCAATTTTATGGGCGCCTGAAAGCGAAGCGCCCATAAAATGAGCGCCTATGTCCCCCTCCCTATTTATCCCCCGCCCTCCACTCCACTCCTCGTATTCTCCTCTAATTTTCAATTTTTTATTTGAAAAACTAAATGAAATGCCACCGCGTCCAACCAAAATTGCACTAAGAACGGTTCATAGACATCCAGCGGAGCAAGCGGGACCATTATACGTTCTGCCACCATTTGGAGTTTCACCAGACGATTTACGTGTACTACACGAGCTTCCGGATGGTCATCGGCACAGAGCCGAAATCGCTTTGACAACCGTACAGGTTTAAATTGCATATTAATATATCTGGTTATTTTTATATGTACATCACATAATTATATTAAATAACTGTTACTCTATCCAAAATTATTAATTCATAAATTATCTACAGGACCATTACATTCATTGTCGGTGTAGTTGAGCTAAGTGCATTACCCAGTTTTATGACTCTCTTCCCGGTCCTATTATTGAGAGGCTATAGGCTAGCCTTTTGGTTTTTTTGTCGATTAGGCCAGTCCAGTCCATTGATCGACCTGTCATTCAGGCATTGGCTTAGAGGTGGTGGCCCACCATGTATACATTTCATTTTTTAGATTTTGAGCTTGGTATTACCCTAGTTGATTTCTACAACTTCACTAGCATTGAGATTGGACGACATGGTCTTCGACCTTTTCCATTTGATGATTTATACAAGTCTCCTAATTTGTTTACTGTTTTTCTACCACTAATAGATGTTACCTGTGTCACTAGTGGTTCGGTTAAGTTGACTTATCTCCAGCAATACATCACCCGATATGATGGATGCAATTACTAGAGCATTTTTACTATTCTTGTTTGGTTCGACCTTTTTTTTGAACCAAAAAGGTACGATTTGACTAGGATATTTAGCATATCTTGCCAGATTAGACCAGATGCATACTATTGATTGGGGCACAGCGATATTAGGCGCACTTTATACCGCTCTAGATTCATTTGCACTTTGCGATGTCAAGAAGATGCATGCTTTTTGGTGCATTTTGTCTTTATGGTACTACGAGTACACGACAAACATGCAACCCCGCACCCAGGACATGGCTAGTCAGGCTGTTGAGCATTACTTCCCTAGGATGAGACGATGGGAGACTATGCAGTACATACATCATGTTCCCTTAGGTGTACGACATAACTTGATGGATGCTAGGTCACAACTTGATATGCGTAGTCGGGGTAACATGTAACAATCCGGTACTTCGCAACAATTAATAATCGACATTTAAACGATTTATATAGTCGCAAATTTCCATTTGAAGTCTTTTAATTTGAATTAAATAGTGGTCCTTTTATTATTAGGCCGTGAAAATTTACATGGGTAAAAACCCGTTCTTTTCCCCCCTTCACCATTTTCATTCGAGCCCGATCCTTTTCTGTCTTCTATTGTGAAGGTTGCGGCCGATCCTTTGTTACAGAAATTAGGGCTTCGGCTTCTTTATCGAATTAGGGTTTCGATTCGTCCTTGGCTTCGCTCGTCTCGTGATTGCCTTTGCTCCTAACAAGGTGAGTGATTTATTTCACTCACTTCTAATACAAATTCGTATGATTTCTGATTTGTTCAAGCTTGTTATTTTTATGGTTGATTAAGTGACGCTCACGATTTTGATTGTTGGTAATTTGATTTCGTGAATTTTATGTTGACCTCGGCTTCAACTTGATTTACGACTTTGTCAATTGTTTCCAGTGTTGACTTGAAACCGTTGTTTCATGATTTTGAACTCGGCTTCAATTTGCTCATTTTTTTTCTTTTGACATGTTCATCATCGAACTGTTGTGATAATTGTGTTGATGTTGCACTTGTTTTACTTGAGGCTTTGTCTTTATATGCTCCGCATATGCTCTCTGATACGTGCATAATTGTTTAAACTGTAAACTGGGTTTGATTGTCGTGTTCACTGCCTTGGTGCTCGACCACTTCACTGTCGAGTTTTGCAATTGACATTGTGCATATATACATATGTTTGTGTGTATGCATATATGGGTGGATTGACTTGAATTGCAATCTGGCACATTTGTTTGTAGGCTTGTTTTTTTTGTTCACTGTCATCCTTGCTGCATTTTTGAACTTGAATCTGGCTGCAGTCCTTTTGTGTCACTGTTGCATATATGTTAACTTCATTTAATTGTCATTGAGTAGTTGGGGTGCTTTAAGCTCTGGTCAACATGTATATATGTTGCACTGGGTTTTGCCTTCATTGAGGATGCTATGTGTTGATAAACCCTCACCTGGGTTATCACTGCATACTTTGTTCTCGTGCCATTTTGTTGTTCTAGCTGTATTTTGCGTAAGTTCCCTGAGTACATGTATGTAGTGATCATTTGATTTGCCATTTGAGTTAGTGATGTGTCTGCATTGCTGTCACATGAAGTAAACCTGTTCAATTCAGTTTGGTTATGTTGCAATACTGAACACTTGAGTTTCATTGGGCATATCACTTTCACCACATAAATTATTCAGTTTGAATTTGTATTTCATCAGTGCTTGCTGCCTTGACCATTTGATACAGCTTGCCTACCTATTTCATGTAGTCTTTGACTTCACAGATCACTTTTGTACCATGCAGTCACGTGTAGTTGTGTTACTTGATGTTGTACTTGCTTTACCCCCTGCATAGTATATTGGTTCATCTCCTTGAAGCCTCAGGCAATTGTATTCTCGGTCATTTTGTGGTTGCTGCTGTTGTTGGCTGTACTTGATTATTTGAGCTTGCAATTTGTGTACATTTGCTTTTGGGTATTTTGTTGGCCTGTAGCACGATGCTGCCACTCATGTGACTGCTGCATACTTATGTTGCCTTTATTTCTCCTCACTTTCTATGACATTTCTATTTCACTTCGAGTTCCATTTCCTGTTGCTTCGATTCATCCGTGTTGAACTGTTGTGTTCATTCACGTATTCAAGTGCTCGCTTATCCTTGTGCACTTTTATTCTCTGAACTATGGTATTGGTTGGAGTCTTAGTGTTCACCACTATTTGTGGCCATGTACACTTTGGTATTGTGATCTTGTCTGCCTGAATATCCGATCTAGTCCTGTTTTGAATGTCTTGTCTAGAGTTCTCTGTGCACTATTGCACTGATGTTGCTGCCGCAGCTGTGTTGAGTCATTGACTTGACCTCAGCATTTCGTAAGTGACTTAGCTTTGTAGTTACGACATGTTTCTCTTGCATGTTCTTATGTTTGTGCATGTCACTATTCAATTTCTATTGCACCTGAGTTTCATGTTGATTTTGGAATTTCACCTGTGTTGAATCCGGTATTTCGGGTTTGACCTTGTGTCCGTTTGTGTACATCATTACTGTTGTGGTAAGGCAGTGCACGCAAGCGTGAACTGCAGCCACACGGAATTGAGTTTTTGGGTACATTATCACTGTAGTGGCAAGGCAGTGCACGCAAGCGTGAACTGCAGCCACACGGTACGGCTTTTATGTTATTCTATCTTGCTTTGATTTATTTGATCTTTTGCATATTCCATATGTTGTAGTGGCGAGGCAGTGCACGCGTGCGTGTACTGCAGCCCTACTCGACTTAATATTTTAATTGATATTTCAATGTTTTGAACTGTTTTGTTTATTTTCAATTCAATATTCTGAATTGCATTCTGATTTGGTTTAATTACTGTCGTCTATTCATTATTTAATTATTGTTGCTTCTGTGCACTAATAACTGAGTTTGAATTAGACTGATCCGAGTATTATTTTCTTTTGAATTTAATACTCGGGTCAGACCCGAGTTATTTCAGGTTGTAGATATTCTGCTTTGGGATGCTGCTCGAGCTATGAAGTTTTTTCATATCTTTTGGAGTTGTCATGTCATAGTATAGGTTGATATGTATTCATGTATATTAATCGTTAATGTACTTGTATATGTAACTTCCTGAGTCGACTGTTGTAGTTGTATCATATGTACCGTGTCATATGTATTGTATTAAATGTATTGTAACTGACATCAGTTATTGTATATATGAGACTTTCTGTTTGATTTGTGTTCCGCATTATATTATCTGTGTGATATTTTATATTTACTGTTCTAAACTATTACGAACCATCGTAGTTCGTTTTATACTGGAATTGGGGTATGTCGATGGGAGAAAATAAATCAGAGATGAAAAATGAAAGAAAATATATTTATATACCACTCCCATTGAGATAACCAATACTAGTATAAGGCCTAACTATTGATGGTCGCTCCTCAACAGCCTTATTCTCCGTGCGAGTTGACAGCACTACACCGTAGTGTTCTTGGCTAGCGTGGGTATAGAGGTGGGGCATCACAGCTTGGTATCAGAGCCTGGGGTTTAGAACAAATATAAAACATAACTTAGATAGTACATGTGTTACAACTATTTGTCGATGTTTTCTCTCTCATCTTTGCTTAAGATCATCTTTGATTTGTTAGGTATGAATTCCTAACTCTTATTCATGAGCATTGCTGCTATTCTCTATTGCACTTGCTCATTTCTGTATGCACTGCTAAGTATCATTGTGTATATGCTTTACCAAGTTGCATATTGCTGCAACTTGTACCTACTTCGATTTGAACTCGCATTGTTTATTCGAACTGCTGTATATATGCATTCTTATCTCTGATTCGTGTACTTAATGCAGTCTCCATACAATTGGGTTTTGGGTATCAATCTTTCAGACAAATTGAGTTTCAATTGTCGACTCTGTCTGCTTATCCATGGTTTGTTGGTTTTCATGTGCCTCTCTGATAGTTTTAAAATTTCTTTGGTATAAAAGAAATTGTCTTGGACTTTGCCTTGTCGATATCGACATTGACTTGACTTTTACTTTTGTTAAAGTCATTCATGCATTTATGCTCGTTTTGCTTCGTTTTTCCAATTGTTGATCGATTCTTCTTTTCCGATTAGTTGTTATCACCTTTGTCGACTTTGATAACTTCTATTTCAGGAATTTTTGGGTATTCCTACTTTGATGGATTTGGAATCGAATTCTTTGGATTTTATTCACGTCTTCGAATGTGAATCTTAGTGAATTGATTTGGTTTTCGAATTTAATCGATTCTTGATTATTTCCCGATTTGTTGCTATCATTTATTAGCAACTTTGATGACCTTTTCTTCGGGATTTTTGTGAACATACCTTTCGATGAATTCGGTATCGATTTCTTTGGATTCTATTCACGTCTTCGTATGTGAATTCTTGTGATTGATTGTTTCCTCAATCATTTTTGTGATTTGTCACTTTAAAAATATAAAGGTTTCAATACTAGTAGTAAATATCAAACCTCTTTTATCAAAATGTTTTCAACTCTATTTTCAATATAAAACTCTTTTTCTCAAACCGTTTTCTAATCTACTAGTATATACAAGCCTTTACCTCACTCGGATGAGAAATCTAATTAAACGGCTTAGTAAAACAAGTGGTATGAAACGCTTGCGTTTGCTTCGTCGGTTAATTCTTGGACTTGTTCGATTGAACCTCATGTGACAATTTTCTAGTGAAGATTTACAATTTGTTCGTAAATATTTAAGTTAAGCAAGTGGTTATGGGACATGAAGCTAAACTTTTATATTTACTAACTTGGTGTAATTGACACTTCTCGTTGATCATGACGATCATTTTTACGGTTAGACTAGGCCTCATCGGTGTGATTTCGTCTCACACATATCTCTTGGGCTTTGAGGATTGTCTAGACACCACTTGTGTGATTTCATTCACACATACTTTCCTTTTGTTTGCGAGGTTAGACTAGACACCACTTGTGTGATTCCACTCACACATACTTTTTTTGATTTTTGGTTAGTCTGGACCTCAATCTGTGTGATTTCGACTCACACATGTGGGGTAGCGCCCCACGGTCTTCGGGCCATTCGTGTGTCAAAATTAATGGCTTGCAACCATGAGATAGCGTCTCGTTATGCGTTGCACGTGTTGATGATTTTTCATGCTCGCGTGTAGGTGAGATTCCGTGCTCCCGTTCTCGCTTTGCGTTGCACGTGTTGATGATTTTTCATGCTCACGTGTAGGTGAGATTCCGTGCTCCCGTTCTCGCTTTGCATTGCACGTGTTGGTGAGTTTTCGTGCTCGCATGTAGGTGAGTTTTCGTGCTCCCGTTCTCGTTATGCGTTGCACGTGCTGATGAATTTTCATGCTCGCATGTAGGTGAGTTTTCGTGCTCCCGTTCTCGCTTTGCGTTACATGTGCTGATGGGTTTTCATGCTCGCGTGTAGGTGAGTTTTCGTGCTCCCGTTCTCGTTATGCGTTACATGTGTTGATGAATTTTCATGCTCGCGTGTAGGTGAGTTTCCATACTCTCCTTCGAGTTTTCATACTCTGTTCGAGTTTTCATACTCTCCTTCGAGTTTTCATACTCCGTTCGAGTTTTCATACTCTCCTTCGAGTTTTCATACTCCGTTCGAGTTTTCATACTCTCCTTCGAGTTTTCATACTCCCGTTCGAGTTTTCATACTCTTATCTTGTGATTTCTGGATTTCTTGTGTAGATTTCTAGAATTTGTGCTTCACTAATTTTCGTGATTTCTATTGATAAGTTGTATCAATTCTTGTGCATTGGTGAATTCGTGTGTTATTGACTTGTTATGAATACAAGTTTAGGGTATGATATCCCTTTCTATCTTTGAGAAGATTCTTGTGACACTTTTGATGAATGAAAATCCACTTATCGAAGTTGCTACTGATATCGCTGTTTTAATCACGTGTTTTAAAAATTGTTTCAAAATAAAAATCGTTTTCAAAATTTTTATAGTTTACGCTTTCAAAAGAATGAGGAAGCGATTTAAACGTTTCAGCAAAATCGAGGACTATGACCCCTTTCTTTTACTGATTCGTTTAATTCCGGAATTGTCCGTTTGAGGGTGAAAATTTGTAAATTCCTTTTATGAAATTAAGAGAATATTTTGTGATTGTATTGCCCATTGAGTGCTTTAAGAATTCTGGTCGATGCGCTTGATCAACGTTATCGATAGGAATCTCCTAGACGCTTTGATGAGACAATCAGACACAGTAAATTGAATTTTAAAATGAAAATTTTTCTGAAAAGATAATTACATAAAGTAAATCGTAAATTTCGAAAGTTTTAACTTTTCGGGAAAGGATATTATTTAAAACAACTCTTTTTCGATACTTCTATTCTTGTGATTCCCGAGGGAACCAAGACTTTATCGTTTGTACCAATGCTAATCGTATTGGTTTGCATGCCATTCTCTTGCATAAGAGAACGTGCTGTCTCTTGTGTTTCTAAATCATAAATGCCTATTGAGACTAGATATGCCACGCTTGATCTAGTGCTCGTGGCTATTGATTTCGTATTTAAAAATTTGGCATCATTATTTTGGGTGAGAAATTTGTTCTCTACCCTGATCATGAATCTTGGGAATATTTATTTTCTCATAAGGAACATGATTTGCGTCAACCACGTTGACTCGAGCTCCATACATCTTATGATCTTGATATTATTTACCACTCCCGGATGGAAAATCGTGTTGCCGATGCACTTAGTCGTAGGCAACAAGTGGTTGTTTCTTTGATGATGTCCGTATGGAATCATCTTTTTACCAAGTTCATCAGACGTTTCGATGTACTTCGTTTTGTTGAGATTCGTCTCATTCCTTTTATGGACTTACGTTTGATGTTCTTTTATGTTGATTGGTTCATTGGGCGTATCGTTATTGTACTACGCTGTTGTTCCAAATTACTCGTGTCTCACCTATGATAGGTATTGTGCGTATCAGTCGGTCGGGAAAGTTAGTGCCTCGATATATTGGGCCATTTCCTATCACTGAACGTATTGGTTTCTTGGCTTATCGCCTCTTATTACCGGTTCAATTTTCTGCTATTCATGACGTTTTCTACGTCCTCCAATTACGGAGATGCCTTAGGGGTTTCCGATCCTTATTCTTGAGCAACCTTCTATTCACATCATTGCTTCGGGGGTGTAGCACCTTCGAAATAACGATGTTTTTCTCGTGAAAGCTCTGTGGTTCTCAAATCCTATGGATTTCACTACGGAATCCAGAGAATTCATCGAGCAAACACGTTCAGGCTTTCTTTTTCATGCTCATTATGTTGAACTTCCTATTTTCAAATTTCTTCATCCTGTGATGATATGCTTTTATGGTTGTTACCAGTTGTCCAATTATTCTTTATGATTGCGAGGACGCAATTTCTTTAACGAGGGGAGTCTGTAACAACCCGGTACTTCGCAACAATTAATAATCGACATTTAAACGATTTATATAGTCGTAAATTTCCATTTGAAGTCTTTTAATTTGAATTAAATAGTGGTCCTTTTATTATTGGGCCGTGAAAATTTACATGGGTAAAAACCTATTCTTTTCCCCCCTTCACCATTTTCATTCGAGCCCGATCCTTTTCTGTCTTCTATTGTGAAGGTTGCGGCCGATCCTTTGTTACAGAAATTAGGGCTTCGGCTTCTTTATCGAATTAGGGTTTCGATTCGTCCTTGGCTTCGCTCGTCTCGCGATTGCCTTTGCTCCTAACAAGGTGAGTGATTTATTTCACTCACTTCTAATACAAATTCGTATGATTACTGATTTGTTCAAGCTTGTTATTTTTATGGTTGATTACGTGACGCTCACGATTTTGATTATTGGTAATTTGATTTCGTGAATTTTATGTTGACCTCGGCTTCAACTTGATTTACGACTTTGTCAATTGTTTCCAGTGTTGACTTGAAACCGTTGTTTCATGATTTTGAACTCGGCTTCAATTTGCTCATTTTTTTTTTCTTTTGACATGTTCATCATCGAACTATTGTGATAATTGTGTTGATGCTGCACTTGTTTTACTTGAGGCTTTGTCTTTGTATGCTCTGCATATACTCTCTGATACGTGCATAATTGTTTAAACTATAAACTGGGTTTGATTGTCGTGTTCACTGCCTTGGCGCTCGACCACTTCACTGTCGAGTTTTGCAATTGACATTGTGCATATATACATATGTTTGTGTGTATGCATATATGGGTGGATTGACTTGAATTGCAATCTGGCACATTTGTTTGTAGGCTTGTTTTTTTTGTTCACTGTCATCCTTGCTGCATTTTTGAACTTGAATCTGGCTGCAGTCCTTTTGTGTCACTGTTGCATATATGTTAACTTCATTTAATTGTCATTGAGTAGTTGGGGTGCTTTAAGCTCTGGTCAACATGTATATATGTTGCACTGGGTTTTGCCTTCATTGAGGATGCTATGTGTTAATAAACCCTTACCTGGGTTATCACTGTATACTTTGTTCTCGTGCCATTTTGTTGTTCTAGATGTATTTTGCGTAAGTTCCCTGAGTACATGTATGTAGTGATCATTCGATTTTCCATTTGAGTTAGTGATGTGTCTGCATTGCTGTCACATGAAGTAAACCTGTTCAATTCAGTTTGGTTATGTTGCAATACTGAACACTTGAGTTTCATTGGGCATATCACTTTCACCACATAAATTATTCAGTTTGAATTTGTATTTCATCAGTGCTTGCTGCCTTGACCATTTGAGACAGCTTGCCTACCTATTTCATGTAGTCTTTGACTTCACAGATCACTTTTGTACCATGCAGTCACGTGTAGTTGTGTTACTTGATGTTGTACTTGCTTTACCCCCTGCATAGTATATTGGTTCATCTCCTTGAAGCCTCAGGCAATTGTATTCTCGGTCATTTTGTGGTTGCTGCTGTTGTTGGCTATACTTGATTATTTGAGCTTGCAATTTGTGTACATGTGCTTTTGGGTATTTTGTTGGCCTGTAGCACGATGCTGCCACTCATGTGACTGCTGCATACTTATGTTGCCTTTATTTCTCCTCACTTTCTATGACATTTCTATTTCACTTCGAGTTCCATTTCATGTTGCTTCGATTCATCCGTGTTGAACTGTTGTGTTCATTCACGTATTCAAGTGCTCGCTTATCCTTGTGCACTTTTATTCTCTGAACTATGGTATTGGTTGGAGTCTTAGTGTTCACCACTATTTGTGGCCATGTGCACTTTGGTATTGTGATCTTGTCTGCCTGAATATCCGATCTAGTCCTGTTTTGAATGTCTTGTCTAGAGTTCTCTGTGCACTACTGCACTGATGTTGCTGCCGCAGCTGTGTTGAGTCATTGACTTGACCTCAGCATTTCGTAAGTGACTTAGCTTTGTAGTTATGACATGTTTCTCTTGCATGTTCTTATGTTTGTGCATGTCACTATTCAATTTCTATTGCACCTGAGTTTCATGTTGATTTCGGAATTTCACCTGTGTTGAATCTGGTATTTCGGGTTTGACCTTGTGTCCGTTTGTTTACATCATTACTGTTGTGGCAAGGCAGTGCACGCAAGCGTGAACTGCAGCCACACGGAATTAAGTTTTTGGGTACATTATCACTGTAGTGGCAAGGCAGTGCACGCAAGCGTGAACTGCAGCCACACGGTACGGCTTTTATGTTATTCTATCTTGCTTTGATTTATTTGATCTTTTGCATATTCCATATGCTGTAGTGGCGAGGCAGTGCACGCGTGCGTGTACTGCTGCCCTACTCGACTTAATATTTTAATTGATATTTCAATGTTTTGAACTATTTTGTTTATTTCAATTCAATATTTTGAATTGCATTCTGATTTGGTTTAATTACTATCGTCTATTCATTATTTAATTATTGTTGCTTCTGTGCACTAATAACTGAGTTTGAATTAGACTGGCCCGAGTATTATTTTCTTTTGAATTTAATACTCGGGTCAGACCCGAGTTATTTCAGGTTGTAGATATTCTGCTTTGGGATGCTGCTCGAGCTATAAAGTTCTTTTATATCTTTTGGAGTTGTCGTGTCATAGTATAGGTTGATATGTATTCATGTATATTAATCGTTAATGTACTTGTATATGTAACTTCCTGAGTCGACTGTTGTAGTTGTATCATATGTACCGTGTCATATGTATTGTAGCAAATGTATTGTAACTGACATCAGTTATTGTATATATGAGACTTTCTGTTTGATTTGTGTTCCGCATTATATTATCTGTGTGATATTTTATATTTACTGTTCTAAACTATTATGAACCATCGTAGTTCGTTTTATACTGGAATTGGGGTATGTCGATGGGAGAAAATAAATCAGAGATGAAAAATGAAAGAAAATATATTTATATACCACTCCCATTGAGATAACCAATACTAGTATAAGGTCTAACTATTGATGGTCGCTCCTCAACAGCCTTATTCTCCGTTCGAGTTGACAGCACTACACCGTAGTGTTCTTGGCTAGCGTGGGTATAGAGGTGGGGCGTCACATAACATCATTCGGACACCTTGGGCCTCATATTGGACTCATCTAGCAGATGCAGGTCTCGTGGCGGACGACCATCCCTTGATGGTTGCGTATTCACTATCTACACATAGGGTTGCTTTGCATACACCTGCATTTATGCCTATGTGGTATTTGGGAGAGAGGTACGCTTGTCAGATTATGGATGATCATCGTGTACCATATGATCCTTTATCTTTTGAGGACATGTTTGGTAGGCATAGGGCGATTGGAGATCAGTACCTAGATGCTCTACGACAGGCTGGGTGGGTGGATAGTAGTACTTTATTCATCGATGGAGATTATGATGCTTATTGGGCTATAGTAGCACCCTGTAGATTCATCGTATTAGATTATGTTCCTGGGGTCAACTCAAATCATATAGGACCTCTGTAACGACCCGCTATTTTAGACCATTCAAATCGACAATAAAACCACACAAGTCTAACTTGAATAGCTCAAAATACTGAATTGTTAATTTAAATTTGGCAAAACTCAGAATATACAGCAAATAAATCACAAATCACGGACACAGAGTAATTAAATGTAGCGGAAGTAAAGAAACAGTAGTTCATGAAGCTACTCTATATACACATCAGAGTTAAACAAGATACAATAGAAGTAACAAGATACAACGGAAATAACAAGATGATAATCAAGTACAAATCGGAATACATCACTGGAATCATCTGGATAACTGGAATCAACTGAATACTGAAAGTGAAATAGATAGCTGGATCTTCAAGCAAAGCTCCAACTCCGAAGGTGAGTCTCTAATGCTGTATCACTCAGTCTGACCCGAGCGTAAAGCAAAACACAAAACACTCAAGTCAGGACATACATATTTATACAATGTAAACTAACTCAAGTGAACAGCAATAAAATGTGCAAGTAACTTAAAGGATGCTCGGGACCGCCCATCCTCTAAGGATCCGTTAAACTATTTACTACGTAGTAATATTTCACCATTATAATAATGTCTATAGTAAAATAAACTTACTTTAAAATAGCGTTAAGGAGTGACCCAATATTCCCCTTAACACGTAATAGTCCCAGTAGTCCATCCAGCATCATAGTCCCTCGTGATCGGAAAGCCACCAGAGGATACTCCACGAGCTACGGGAGAAATCCAAACTCGTATAAGGCGCGATAGGGTAGGTGACACAGCACAACTAGGAAATGTCAGGGTAGATATACCAACTACACTTCCGGACCAGTGGTAACGCGTAGCAGCTATTACCGCCCACCTCGAGCCACACCCTCAAATCAAAAGAATCAAAAGTGGCCACCGAATAAGTCTCCAAGTCAGAATATAGTATCGAAGGAGTGTGTCCGATCAGAGGAGCGACCTCATTAGCCCATCGATTGCTCCTGTTTTAGCAACCTTATGCCAACTCACGGGAGTCGGGTCCACGTATATATCTCAAAGGACGTCGCCACCATCCTACTTCATTCTGCAATCTCTACCGCGTACACGGTTGTTCAAGTGCTTTTCGGAGTTGGTAGAGAGTATTACAACTTCCGATCCCCGTCTCTTTAACAACCCAACGTTATTATAACCCATGGATATTTTCTTCAAATCATTTATACTTTAAAACCAAAATATCATATCCATTTCAAACTAAATACTATATTATTTCATTCCAAAACCAAATCAATATACATTTCCATTTCAAAAACCAAGTAATAATATATCATTTTATCCCTAAAACCATAGTACTACCAAAGATATAACGACTCCAAGACCAAAACACTTTGGAACCATAATACTTTGAAATCATAACCCTTTGAAATATTATCATTTGGAAATTTTATTATTTAGGAAATCATAGCACTTTGAAACATATATATTTAGACCATTTGAATTCAATGTTAATATCTTCAAAACAGGATTCATTTAAACCATTTAAATTCAATATCAAATAATATTCATTTCAAAGTTATAGCATTTCAAAGCCCATTCATTTATTTATAAAACTTCCCAAAACATTGTAAATTTCAAATACAACAGCACTTATTAAATGTTACGGTAAATATAGTAACATTTCAAAAACATTGTCAAATTCAAAACAGCAACACTTATAAAGTGCTACGGTAGGTATTTAGTTATTATTTCAAAACAGTTCAGTTCAGAAACAACAACATTTATAAAGTGCTGTAGTAGTTGTCTAGTTATTTTCAGAACCTAGTTAAGTTTCAGAATTGATAGCACTTAGCAAATGCTGTCTTAAAACCATTGCATTTCTGAAGTGCTACCAATAAAATTCCAGAATTTATTATAACATTTTAGCCACATTAGAATTTCAATTTTTAGCCATTTTAACTTATGAAAATCATATTTCTCGCTTCAGAAAATATTTATTTGGATATCATTTATCTTATGATTAAATAAAATAAAATTGATAACTAAATACCCAAATTAACTATAATCCATTTATAAGTCAAGATTATACTATTTTACTTAACCTTTATCTTTTTTACAAATAACTTTACACTTTTCTTTAAGATACCCACTTCATAAATAAAACTAATTTTCATTTATTTACATAACTTAATAATTTTATTGAAAACCCAATTTCCAATTATCAAGTTAAGTCATAAATTAAGATACATTTTTCCATTTTAAAATCATAACTATCTATTTTACAACACATAACATTTCACAAAAGAACATTTTATCATGGTTAATATAACAATCAAATTTTCCCTCAAGATCTATTCATTTAGACATCGATTAACTATGATTTTCTAGTTAAATAAATTTTATTACAAAATGTCCAATTAAAACTGTATTCCATTTTATCAGTTCAAAAGACATTATTTATTATACAAAACACGTCCATTTCATAAAGTAAAATTCATAATAATTACTAGGTTAGATTGAAAACTCCCATATTAAGTCAAATTCAATTAATAAGTTACTTATAATCAATAAAGACCTTTAATTCAACTTAAAACCAATTATTAACTTGATAAAAATTTAACTTATAGAAAAACCAATACATCTTTAAAATTAAAGCATTAAACCAAATTTTAAGTCAAAATTTCATATATTTATAAAACTCAAAATACTTAATAATCTTTTAGGGAAATGTTATTTAAAAATGCTTAATAAATTTTTAGGAAAATATTATTTAAAAATATAACCACGAGCTTGTATAATATTTTTTAACCTAGGTCAAGTGATACGGATATGTATCATTTCAATCCGTAATTTAAAAAGATAAATTCGGGTTCTATCATTTCAAACCCGCAATCCCAAGAAAAATAAATACAGTAAAAATCACTCGAGCCTATCAGTTCATCTCATAATGATTTTTCTTTATTTTAGTGTCTGTTCGGGCATGTATTATTTCAACCCATAGTGATAGAGAACTTGCAATGTGATATGGTAAATAAAACAAGCAGTATAATATAACATAGCTTACCAAATGATGTAACAAATATAAACCGCATTTAACATCATATTATCACATCATAGGCATATATGAATAACATACCAGTTTATATAGATTCACTTGTCATCATTTCACAATTATGTAAGTATGTAAGTCTAGAGTGATAACTCGCCTTTTGAAAGCTAGAATCAGATTCAAAGCACACAACTGTAACTCCGAAAAGCACGACAAAGCATGACTAGAGTGAATGAAGAGTCAGATCCAAATCTTGTATGCAAACAAATACAACAAACATAAGAATAAAATTCTCAACACAAAGATTAGAATTTAAACAATGGAAAAATATGAAACAAAGTGACATAACCTTTTGATAAACAAAGCAAGATGATCAATCACCAAGCAAGTGGGCTCAGCCATGGCTTCTATGGGCTAGACCATCATGTTGTGCTCGGCCTCAATGGGTTTGAGGCAACATAGGCTTGGTTAAAGGAGAAAGAAGGTGATGAGATGGTGGAGTTGCAAAGCATGGAAGGCTAAAAGTCAAGGCTTTGTGTAGTATTGGGTTCGGCCCTATGTAGGTTTGACTCGACCATGGTTCGTGGCTTGGTTCAGGTGATCATAAGGCACGGCTAGGTAGGGTTGTGGTCAAAGCAAAGAAAGTAGGCGGTGTTTGTGAGGAGTGGCCGAGGCAATAGGCAAGGGAAGGTGAAGGAAATAGGGGTTTGGCTAGGTTAAAACATGATTGGGTGATGTTATCTTCATCTAGGAGTCACGGCCTTGGCATAGGGTGATGGAGAGGTGGTGATGGTTGGTATGGTGGTGGTGGAGTGGTGGTGAGGTCGGCAAGGAGGTGGAGGCCGAGCTAACATGAAGACAAACAAAAGAAAAAGGAAAATAGAAAAAGAAGAAGAGGAAGGAGAAGCCATGAATTAGATCTAGAGCTTGTATATTTTTTTTTGAATGCAAATGAATTAGAGATGAGAAGTTTTCTTTGTTCATGAATTACAAATGATATGGCGGCTAGGTTAAAGGAATGAACGGCTAAGGTAAGAAATAAGTGAGGCTAGGCAATAAAAGGTAAGAGTTTGAATGGTTTGAAAAATAAGATGGCAACACTATAAAACAAATAACTTGATGGATTTAATTAATTTTTTCCTTTGTTTGCATGCAATGAAAAGAAGAGTTTGAGGAACAATATGTACGTGTTTGATAGGAGAAAATCACGGCTGTGAACGTGGGAAGTAATTGGCTATGCAAATTGTGAGGCAAGGGAAAAGAAAAAGGCAACAAATAAAAACAAGTAACTTAGGCCTTTTCAAATTTGTAAGCCATTTATCAAAATAAAATCCAGTAAATAAAATAAAAGTTTAAACAAAGTAAAATAGGAAATAAAATAGGAGGAAATTAACATCGAAAAATAGAAAATAAGATACAAAAAATAACTGCGTGTAAACACTGCATTTTATCCAATTCAAAGTATGAATCCAAATTTAACGAAACAAAAAGCAGGACGGATATCAAAAATATATTCTGCTTCAAAGAAAAGGATTAAAATTTAAAAATTCAAATTTAAAATTTAAAGTGGAATTCAAAATTTGACTAGAGTTGTCCAAAATACAAAATTTTTAAAAAATGTTTATACTATTGTATTTGAAAAATAAATTACAAACAAATTCCAATCTTACATTGGAAAATTCCAAAAATTCAATTTTAAATAATTTAAAATTTAAAGTTTCAAATAAAAATTTAGTTAAAAATATTTACAAAATTATGGGCTGTTACACTCTCCCCCACTCAAAACTTTTCGTCCCCGAAAAGGAAGGAGGTAGGAGACTAGAAACAACCAGAAAGGAAATAGATTTGAAACAAAAGAAGATAATTAAATTAAACCATATAACTTCCAGTTTAAATTATTTTACATATTTAACAATTTGGTTAAATCCATTTATATTAAATCAATGAATAGTCATTCACTTTAAATTTGTTAGTTCAAATTATTAATTCTAATCATATAAATTTCAATTTAAATCAATTAATATTCAATAATTGATTTTTTTGATTCAAGGTATTTCATTAAGTTGATTCAATTGTTAATTTATTAATTCCTTCAATGTAAAATTTATTTAGTTTATCTCATTTATTCATTATCTTATTATCAAATTAACAATTTCTAAAATTAGGGATTTGAAAATAATTTATTATACTCATAATTTATTCAATAAATTTCATTCTTCTTTATTCTAAATTATTACTAAATTTTACACTTAATATATATATCTGATCACATATATTAAGTATAATTACCTTTATTATAACTCTTCCAATTTATTTATAAATTCTTTTAACACCATTTGTATTGTAATTTATTCAATTAACTTTTCATTCTATTTACCTCTATTAATCTTTTATAACTAAAATTTAAGTGTATAACATTTATTATAACCACTCAAATTTTATTTACAAAATCCTTTTTATATTGTATATTATCCAATTACATAGTTAACTTTTAAATAATTTAGGTAAGTTACAATGGAATGCAATAGAATATTATACAAATAAAATTTTCTTAATCCAATTATCCCAAGCTTGAACATTTATTCAAAATTTTGGTTTCATTTTATAGTTGCAATTATCCTTCAAAACAAGGTTTAAGAATTAGATTTCCGATTAACTTCAAACAATTAGAGATAATACATATGTATACTTAATATATATCAACTCAAATTTTAAATCATATATCACACATATTATGGATCTAGTCATATTTTAGAGATCCAAATCAATTTAATTCTCCAAAGAAAGACTGTAGCAAAACTACAGAATGGTCTCTTCCCTTCGAAACTCGAAAATGAATGTCGATGATGCTGCAGTCATCATCGAAATTATTTTCCAGCAACAAAGAAAGGAGCACTGATTTACAAATTAAAATTCTTTGAAATAATTTCTACTTTAAATAATACACCCTTTAAAACTTTAGACACAAAGTTTGAAACCATTGGAAATTAAATTCTTAGTTTCTTGTTTTAATTCATTTAAATTTCCAAATTAATTTATAGCCATGTTTCATAGTTCAATTATTTATATATGAAATAAAAGCCAATGATTACAAGATACAAATACAAATCAAATATTATTTCTTAACAACCAATTAAATTAAATATAAAATTCAGAAAACTATACTTATATACATATACAATATAATTATACAAAATTCATTTCATTACCAAATTTGAAAAGTATATTATGTCGGATGGCTCTTTCAAGTGTTTTGGAGATCCTATCGATAGCGTTGATCAGACGAATCGATCGAAACCCAAATCAACATCAACAACCCAAACAACACAATATATAAAACATTTTCAAATATAGATTTGCAAATACACTATACAGGTATAGACTTTTAAAGAAAGGATAGAGATTCAAATTGGATTGACTCAAGTAAAAGGAAATTTTGATTTGAGGATAAGTTAGAACAAAAGATAAGAAGACTAAGTAACCGAATAAGGAAATGGATAAGCTTATACAAATCGCAAGAAACCTTAACCGAGTCGACCGCGACTTCAAGAATAAGATCGATACGGAATTCTAAGGCAAATCTACATTTGATCTCAAGAGATGGAATTCAGGATAACAAGAGATACTAGCATCTAAACCGAGGATATATAAATCTTCGGTGAATAAATGCCTATTGTAAAGGAGTTCCACCCCTTTACAAGTCATTCAGTGGAGCTATGGGATACTCCAAAATCAAAAGAAGAGGAATAGTGGGGAAACAAGAATGAAATTTTGAACCGTAGGGAACGTTCCAAAATTCAAAGGAAACTGAGTCAAAAGGAAGAGATTCACACTCGGATGAAAGTGATTTTGTAAATAAATTTACCGCAGATGCTAAGTTTTGCCTAAAGCTAAAGCTCTGATACCAACTGTAATGACCCGCTATTTTGGACCATTCAAATAGACAATAAAACCACACAAGTCTGACTTGAATAGCCCAAAATACTGAATTGTTAATTTAAATTTGGCAAAACTCAGAATATAAAACAAACAAATAAATCACAGAGCACAGACACAGAGTAATAAAATTCAGCGGAAGTAAATAAATAGCAGTTCATGAAGCTACTACACATACACATCAGAGTTAAACAAGATACAACAGAAGTAACAAGATACAACGGAAATAACAAGAAGATAATCAAGTACAAATCGAAATACATCACTGGAATCATCTGGATAGATGGAATCAACTGAATACTGAAAGTGAAATAGATAGCTGGATCTTCAAGCAAAGCTTCAACTCCGAAGGTGAGTCTCTAATGCTGCATTACTCAGTCTAACCCGAGCATAAAGTAAAACACAAAACACTTGAGTCAGGACATACATACTTATACAATGTAAACTAACTCAAGTGAACTGCAATAAAATGTGCAAGTAACTTAAAGGATGCTTGAGACTGCCCATCCTCTAAAGATCCGTTAAACTATTTACTATGTAGTAATATTTCGCCATTATAATAATGTCTATAGTATAATAAACTTACTTTAAAATAGCATTAAGGAGTGACCCAATATTCCCCTTAACACGTAATAGTCCCAGTAGTCCATCCAGTATCATAGTCCCTCCTGATCGGGAAGCAACCAGAGGATACTCCACGGGCTACGAGAGAAATCCAAACTCGTACAAAGCACGATAGGGTAGGTGACACGACACAACTAGGAAATGCCAGGGTAGATATACCAATTACACTTCCGGGTCGGTGGTAACGCGTAGCAGCTACCACCGCCTACCTTGAGCCATACCCTCAAATCAAAAGAATCAAAAGTGGCCACCGAATAAGTCTCCAAGTCAGAATATAGTATCGAAGAAGTGTGTCCGATCAGAGGAGCGACCTCATTAGCCCGTCAATTGCTCCTGTTTTAGCCACCTTATGCCAACTCACGGGAGTCGGGTCCCCATATATACATCAAAGGACATCGCCACCATCCTACTTCATTTTGAAATCTCCACCGCGTACACGGTTGTTAAAGTGGTTTTCGGAGTTGGCAGAGAGTATGACAACTTCCGATCCCGGTCTCTTTAACAACCCAACTTTATTATAACCCATGGATATTTTCTTCAAATCATTTATACTTTAAAAACAAAGTATCATATCCATTTCAAACAAAATACTATATTATTTCATTACAAAACAAATCAATATATCATTTCCATTTCAAAAAACCAAGTAATAATATATCATTTTATTTCCAAAACCATAGTACTTCCAAAGTTATAACGACTCCAAGACCAAAATACTTTGGAACCATAATACTTTGAAATCATAACCCTTTGAAATATTATCATTTGGAAATTTTATTATTTAGGAAATCATAATACTTTGAAACATATTTATTTAGACCATTTAAATTCAATGTTAATATCCACAAATCAAGATTCATTTAAACCATTTAAATTCAATGTCAAATAATATTCATTTCAAAGTTATAGCATTTCTAAGTTCATTCATTTAATTATAAAATTTCCCAAAACATTGTAAATTTCAGCTACAACGGCACTTATTAAATGTTACGGTCGATATAGTAACATATCAAAAACATTGTCAAATTCAAAACAGCAGCACTTATAAAGTACTACGGTAGGTATTTAGTTATTGTTTCAAAACAGTTCAGTTCAGAAACAACAGCATTTATAAAGTGTAGTAGTTGTCTAGTTATTTTCAGAACCTAGTTAAGTTTCAGAATTGACAGCACTTAGCAAATGCCATCTTAAAACCACAACATTTCTGAAGTGCTACCAATAAAATTCTATATTTTATTATAACATTTCATCCACATTAGAATTTCAATTTTTAGTCATTTTAACTTATAAAATCATATTTCTCGATTCAGCAAAAATTCATTTGGATATCATTTATCTTATGATTAAATAAAATAAAATTTATAACTAAATATCCAAATTAACTATGATTCATTTATAAGTAAACATTATACTATTTTACTTAACCTTTATCCTTTTTACAAATAACTTTACACTTTATTTTAAGATACCCACTTCATAAATAAAACTAATTTTCATTTATTTACTTAACTTAATAATTTTATGTAAAACCCAATTTCCAGTTATTAAGTTAAGTCATAAATTACGATACATTTTTCCATTTTAAAATCATAACTATCTATTTTACAACACATAACATTTCACAAAAGAATATTTTATCATAGTTAGTATAACAATCAAATTTTCCTTCTGGATCTATTTATTTAGACATCGTTTAACTATGATTTTCTAGTTAAACAAATTTTATTACAAAATGTCCAATTAAAACTGTATTCCATTTTATCAGTTCAAAAGACATTATTTATTATACAAAACATGTCCATTTCATAAAGTAAAATTCATAACAATTACTAAGTTAGATTTAAAACTCTCATATTAAGTCAAATTCAATTATTAAGTTATTTATAATCAATAAAGATCTTTAATTCAACTTAAAACCAATTATTAACTTTATAAAAGTTTAACTTATAGAAAAACCAATACACCTTAATAACAAAAGCATTAAAACAAATTTTAAGTCAAAATTTCATATATTTATAAAACTCAAAATACTTAATAATCTTTTAGGGAAATATTATTTCAAATTGCTTAATAAATTTTTAGGAAAATATTATTTAAAAATATAACCATGGGCCCATATAATATTTTCTAACCTAGGTCAAGTGATACAGATATGTATCATTTCAATCCTTAATTTAAAAAGAAAAATCCGGGATCTATCATTTCAAACCCCCAATCCCAAGAAAAATAAATACAATAAAAATCACTCGAGCCTATTATTTCAGCTCACAATGATTTTTCCTTATTCTAATGTCCGTTCAGGTATGTATCATTTCAACCCATAGTGATATGGAAATTGCAATGTGATACAATAAATAAAACAAGCAGTATAATATAACATAGCTTATCAGATGATGTAACAAATATAAACAGCATTTAACATCATATTATCACATCACAGGCATATATGAATAACATATCAGTTTATATAGATTCACTTGTCATCATTTCACAATCATGTAAGTATGTAAGTCTAGAGTGATAACTCACCTTTTAAAAGCTAGAATCAGATTCAAAGCACACAACTGAAACTTCGAAAAGCACGACAAAGAACGACTATATTTTTGAGTGAATGAAGAGTCAGATCCAAATCTTGTATGCAAACAAATGCAACAAACATAAGAATAAAATTCTCAACACAAAGATTAGAATTTAAACAATGGAAAAATATGAAACAAAGTGACATAACCTTTTGATAAACAAAGCAAGATGATCAATCACCAAGTAAGTGGGCTCGGCCATGGCTTCTATGGGCTAGACCATCACGTTGTGCTCGGCCTCAATGGGTTTGAGGCAACATAGGCTCGGTTAAAGGAGCAAGAAGGTGATGAGATGGTAGAGTTACAAAGCATGGAAGGATGAAAGTCAAGGCTTTGTGTAGTATTGGGTTCGGCCCTATGTTTGTTTGGCTCGACCATGGTTCATGGCTTGGTTCAGGTGGTCATAAAGCACAACTAGGTAGGGTTGTGGTCAAAGCAAAGCAAGTAGGTGGTGTTTGTGCGGAGTGGCCCAGGCAATAAGCAAGGGGAGGTGAAGGAAATTGGGGTTTGGCTAGGTTAAAACATGATTGGGTGATATTATCTTCATTTAGGAGTAACGATCTTGGCATGGGGTGATGGAGAGGTGGTAATGGTCGGTATGGTGGTGGTGGAGTGGTGGTGAGGTCGGCTAGAAGGTGGAGGCCGAGCTAACATGAAGACAAACAAAAGAAAAAGGAAAATAGAAAAAGATCGAAGGGGAAGGAGAAGCCATAAATTAGATCTAAAGCTTGTATGTTTTTTTTAAACGCAAATGAATTGGAGATGAGAAGTTTTCTTTGTACAAGAATTACAAATGATATGGCGGCTAGGTTAAAGGAATGAATGGCTAAGGTAAGAAATAAAGATGCTAGGCAATAAAAGGCAAGAGTTTGAATGGTTTGAAAAACAAAAAGGAAACACTATAAAACAAATAACTTGATGGATTTTATTAATTTTTTCCTTTATTTGCACGCAACGAAAACAAGAGTTTGAGAAATAATATGTATGTGATTGATAGGAGAAAATCACGGCTATGAATGCAGAAAGTAATTGGTTATGCAAATGGAATGGCAAGGGAAAAGAAAAAGGCAACAAATAAAAACAAGTAACTTAGGTCTTTTCAATTTTCTAAGCA
The DNA here is from genome assembly GCA_030765085.1 of Allium cepa. Classification (NCBI taxonomy): domain Eukaryota; kingdom Viridiplantae; phylum Streptophyta; class Magnoliopsida; order Asparagales; family Amaryllidaceae; genus Allium; species Allium cepa. The sequence continues at coordinate 948,580,934 of CM060941.1, read as the reverse complement.
ATTTATTAAAATAAAATCCATTAAATAAAATAAAAGTTTAAACAAAGTAAAGAGGAAATAAAATAGGGGAAATTAACATCGAAAAATAGAAAATAAGACACAGAAAATAACTGCATGTAAACACTGCATTTTATCCAATTCAAAAAGTATAAATCCGAATTTTACAAAATAAAAGGCAGAACGGATATCAGAAATATGTTATGCTTCAAAGAAAAAGATTAAAATTTGAAATTCTAAACTTGAATTTAAAATTTGACTATAGTTGTCCAAAATACAAAATTTTCAGAAAATGTTTATTTTATTGTATTTGGAAAATAAATTACATTCAAATTCCAATCTTACATTGGAAAATTCCAGAAATTCAATTTTAAATAATTTAAAATTTAAAGTTTTCAAATAAAAATTTAATTAAAAATATTTACAAAATTATGGGCTATTACAACCTCACGTTGCAGCCGGTATAGTTCAGGCACCGCAGGTTTCATTTGACGTCATAGTTCTCCCAAACTCCGATGCAGTTGGAGTCTGATACTACTTTTAGAGCATATGACGTGACAGGTACTTTGATTGAGCAGCCTTTAGTCTTTTCAGATCACCTCGACTATCCTGGTGTGCCTTCAGTCTAGTTATTTCCTCTGTATGAGGTACATTTGTTGTTTATTGTCATTTTCCCTTTATTTTATGCTTAGTTTCTTTTCTATGTCAACTATCTTCTTTATGTAGTATGCTGCTAGATTGGACCAGACCAGAGTTACACTTGGTGTGTTTTGCGATATGACTCTTGCACATACCCACACTATGCATGATATGTACATACAGCATACACAGATGCTAGAGGCATAGATTGATCAGCTATCAGCTAGACTTGTTGTATATGAGCCTTTCAGACCACCAGGGGAAAGTGATGCTGGTCCTAGTGGGTATAACGCTGGTGGTTTAGATGAGCATGATGGGGAGGATGACAATGGGGATGAGGACGATGGGGATGAGGACAAGGGGGATGATGAGGACGAGGCGGAGGATGGTGATGGGGATGATGATGATGATGGTGAAGGTTGCGATGATGACGATGATGGTGATGGGGATGATGGTGATGATGCTGACGACGACGACGATGTTGCATCCCTTTAGTTGTATACTTTTTAGTTTATGCACAATGGACGTTTTATTGTATGTTGCAGTACCTATATCTTATCTACTTATATCATTGTTTGAGTATACTGTGTATTCTTTATGTTTATCTAATTTCACTTTCCTTGATTTAGGATGATAATCTTCGAGTATATGCTATGAATTCTCTATTTTTGAGTATACTGTGATTCTATGTGTTTGAGTACACTGATGTAAATTAATTTGCTAAACCTATTACAAATGCAAACATACAAACATGGTACACTGCTAACATAACCTACTCATAAGCACCAACTACTGACATACAAACATAAAAAAACTACTACTAACATTAGAATTGAAGGTATACGTGCATAGAACAGTGATAAAAAAAACAAGATAGTAATAATAGACCATAAACATGATGAAACTAGACGTGACGATTAAACTGCAACTCCTGTAAGGAAAGTCTAAGACGTCTTATCTCCTGTTCCAGCTCGTTTGCATATGTTATGCTCCTTGGACATAAAGGATTATCCAACCATTTCGCATAATTTCAACCATTCAGCCAGAATTGACATAGCTGGATTCGACGACCAATATTTTCTCCATCCGCACGTACTACAACTTCGACTCCATACCTGCAGTGACAACAAACTGGTACGATTCAACTTCTTGCTCGGTGGGAGGTTGAACAACTTGAACCTGGTTATCAAGTTGTTCATATGCCTGATGTACAACATGTTGTTGGTAGGGTTGTTCTACCACCTTCTGAAGTCTCGACTGGTCAAGGTCTGGAAACTGACCGTGAACATCTTCATAATGTTGTTCTTGATAATCGATAAGCCAGTCCTCATCAGTATGTGGACTTTCCGTAGGCACGTAACCTGCATCTGAATCGATAGAAGAAGGCCAAGAAGTCATTGCGATGAAGAAGTTGTTGTGATTGAGGAAGAAGATGATTATGAATGATGAAGAAGTAAATCAAAAAGCGCATATATAAACAAACATGCCTATTTAATTGATGTGATACCAATGCTTTTTGATCTGACAACAGAAACAAACATTATTATTTGAAAAGACAAATCAGAAATGATCGTTACACATTAAAAGATTCTTCATACAACACAATATTACTTAACCAACTACACATTGAAACATCTCCAAATAAATAATACAGTAATGACCGTTACATAACCAACTAGTAATATTGTTAACTTAAGGCCATCCAAATCTTTTTAGCCAATCTTGGCGTATGAAGTACGCATCCTGGCTAATGATGGAGTGCGGTATTTTAAATTGTATCAACCGTCATAAGTCGAACGTGTAATCTCGAACAAATTTTTTGATATTACCTCATTAATAACCTTTTTGTAACGCGTGCATGCCTTAGTAAAGTTTCTGTATGCAAACCTGACCTCTTAAGCCGTACATCTGACTCGACAGCCCATGTCATTGTTGTAAAGTTCAGCCAAAGTGTCCCAAAATTGAATTACCATTAACTCCTGATTGTCGCACATCTCATCGGTTTGTATGAAGTACTGCATAAGCAGCTTCAATTCACGAGACGTAAATGTCATGTTGGACATTGTAGTTTGAATAATGTTAAGTTTTTAAATGATTTAAATAGATAACGATTTGTGGATTTATATAATGGATGTTCCTAGTCTCCACTCAATAAAGATATTAGCTGTGGCCGGCAGCGGAATGTGGCTACAGTGTATGATATGATCGCACATTGAGCCGCTTTGTCTCCACTAAAGAAAGCAGGGAATCTTGGTCGGTAAATGAACATGGCTACAGTATGTGATTTGACTGCACACTGAACCACCTTGTCTCCACTCAATAAAGATATTAGCTGAGGCCGACAGCGGAACGTGGCTACAGTTTATGATATGGCCACACACCGAGCCGCCTTGTCTCCACTAAAGAAAGCAGGGAATCTTGGCCGGCAAATGAACATGGCTACAGTATGTAATTTGCTGCACACTGAGCCACCTTGTCTCCACTCAATAAAGATACTAGCTGAGGCCAACAGCGGAACGTGGCTATAGTGTATGATATGACCGCACACTGAGCCGCCATGTCTCCACTCAAGAATTAGCCATATATATATAACCATATGGATCTCATACTTGTTCACCACAATTCAATCTAATAAAACATTCAAAAACCAAACAACTATCCTCAATAACAATGTCCAGAAATTTACTAAAAGCTATATTGCTATACGACAGTGACTCTGAAGAAGAAGCATATGCATTAGCACATCAACAAGAGGAGGAGGAATTGATGGAGATATACCACGAAGCATACGGTTCAACTTCTGGAAAATACGATGGCTCAGTTATGGGTCAGAAATACATCAACCGTAACCAGCAAGCATTTCACAAAACATTCATGCAAGATTGCTTTGCCCGTGATCCAACTTACGGTCCAGAGTGTTTAGACGACGATTCAGAATGAGTCGTCCATTGTTTTTAAGAATTCTCAAAAGTATTTAGCAGAATAATAATTATTTTGTTTACAAGCAGGACGCTGTAAAAACAAGGTTTGAGTGGGCATGAAAAGATGACTATAGCTTTGAGGATGTTAGCATACGGTACACCCGCCGATGCCCTTGACGTCGCATATCGTAGAGAGTACGGAACCTAGATCACTTCTGTCAATCAGTTGTGGAAATTTATGGGACTGAATATCTTCGTTCTCCAAGCGAGGCGGATGTGATGCGCTTGTGCGAAATGCATGAAAGCAAAGGTTGGCCTGACATGCTTGGAAGTCTAGACTGTATGCATTGGGAGTGAAAGAACCGTCTAAAAGCTTTTCATGGAGCATATAACGGCAAAGAAAAAACCAACTGTCATTTTAGAAGTAGTTGCCTCTCATGATTTGTGGATTTGACATGCTTACTTTGGAATGTCAGATTCACTTAACAACTTAAACATTGTTGAATGATCTCATTTTTTAATGATTTGACGCAAGGTAAGTCAACTCTCGTATAATTTACTCTTGGTCATAACACATATAAGCATGGATATTATCTATGAGATGGAAATTATCCCAAATGGAGTATGATTGTAAAGACATTTGCAAACTCAATGATGGCAAAGCAGAAATAATTTGCTGCAATGCGGAAGGACAAAGGAAGGACGTAGAAAGGGCATTTGGGGTCCTTCAGGAAAGGTTTGCAATGATTGGCAACCCATGTAGATTATGGAAGAGATCAAAAATGGCCATAATTATGTTCTGTTTTATAATTCTACATAACATGATCATTGAAGATGAACGCGGTATGGACTATCTCGATTTCGAGTATGATGGGGCAAGACAACCCCCCGAATTATTTCGCACAGCCACGTTACGAAATGAAGGACGGTAGCAATTCATGTCAATCATCATGAAGTATATCATAATGCAGCTATTCATAATAGGCTCCAAAGGATTTAATGGAGCATATTTGGAATTCTTATGGAAATCAGTAGTTCGGGATGGTGGATCTTTGTTTAATTACATTTGTTTGCCTTTTTATTTGTGTAACGAACTGTAGAATGCTGTAATTTTGATGTTTGTAATAGAATTTATATTTGGTGAAGTAAATCTATAATGATATCTACAGAATGCGTCGAAAAAATGATATACCATTGAATATTTTAAAACTGAAAATAGCACGTGATGGAAAATATAAACTGAACGTACATGGATATTTAAACTGCAGTAACTAAAAATATCACATGAATATTTCAACTACATATGTTTTGTTCCTGATCTACTCTCAATAATGTTTTGTTTGTACTCCATCCAATATTGCATTGTAATTGGGTCCATTCCGGTGATATCCTTTTCCATTACTAAGGTCTCTTGGCGTTGCCACTCTATCTCAAACCGGCCCTTCTCAATCTCGGTCAGTTCTTTTAACATGGCAAGTTTTTCTACACTCCCTCTTTGATGTTATGCATTTTCTCTCGCATGTTTTTCATGCATTAGGGCTAAACGAGAATCGATTTGGGGTTGAACATCAATTTTCTTCTTAGGTGCTCGTTGCCCCATCGGTCTTGCATCTTTATCAAATGTGGATTCTGCTTTTTCGTCTTCGTTATCTGGGCATACATTAGAGTCTATATGAAAATAATTGCCTAGGCTAGAACTATAATTAGTTCGACTTGTCTTTTTCTTGCCCTTCAACTTCTTTTGGACATCTCTTAAGCTATTTGCGGTGTTTGAGCTCCATTTTTGTTGACTAACAAGCAAATCATAGTAGTTTGCAAACCGATAGTAGTGGGGTTTCTTTGTACCATTTTCTCTTGGAAATAATTTCAAGAGTTAATCGTTCGCCATTATCTTCTAAAAGACAGAAATACAAAATGATATATTAACAAAGTGATCAGAAATGAACATAAATTGAAAATGACATTTTTCAAAACGCTACCAATTCAGCTTCGCCACCCATTCCACTTGGATTTGCTGTTCTTGTTTTGCGAATTTGAGACTCGTAGAATTGTGTTTATCGATTAATCTTCCCAAAACGACCCGTGATTGCAGACATTGACCTCGTCTTTTCAACGTGCTTTTTATTGTACGCAGTCATGACTTTTGCCCAAAACGTCTCTCCACTTTGGTCATTCCCCTTTACCGAATTGTTAGAAAAATGACAGTAAATATAACACAAATTTTCATATTCATGGCGAGACCATGGAGCAGAAGAATGGAAGGATAGAAGGGGAGCGGTCTGGGGATGAACATTTTGCAAGGGTTGGGAATCAAAATCATGTTTATCCATATTCATCGCTTCGGTATATGATTGAAACGAATAAAACATGCTTTCAATATTATGGAATTGTGAATATAATTGTAATAGAAGAAGAGGTGTGTTTATTACAATCTGAAAAATAGTCCGATATATGTAATGAAATCACAAATATGATCGTTCATAACAGTTGTAATTTTAAATATGACCGTTTATAGCCGTTAGGGTCAAAATATGATTGTTTATACCCGTTGGAGTTCATAAGGCCTTTTATAGCCGTTGGAGGTCGGAATAAGACAGTCTGTAGCAGAAAGAGGGGGTAGGGGTGGGTGGGGCTTGGGCGCCCATTAAAGCCCAGTTCAGGATCCTAAATTGGATCCTGAACTTTCAGCTGAATTCGGAGCCATAATTTGACGACTGAAGAATTTTTTTCGGCGTATTCAGCGAATAATTCGACCATTGGAGATGCCCTAAAAATTAAGGGATCGCAGCAATTACGAGTGTGTGGTAAGGGATCAAATGCAATAGGTGTTTAGAGATGATATGTGACATCAGCACTGCCTTCATTCGACGATTCGAGTTTCCGGATTCAGAAGGAGGAATAGATGTGGTTAACATAACCGATTCAGTGTAAAACAAGAGAGATTTGGATACAGTTACTCTATTGGCTTAAGGAAGAAACCCACGTTGGAAATAGAATGGGCTGAATAAAATTATTTGAAGCCCACTAGAAATTTCCAAATTCGAAGCAGTCCAACTGTTCAGGACTAACTCCTTTTTTTTTGAAAACCCAGGAGAACCCGACGGATCGGTAAACTCCTGAGAATGGTATAGTAAAGTCGTCCGCTGATCCAAGCCCCTATCCCGGGTAAATTTATATAGGATATGCAAGCGCATGTTAGGAATCGAACCTGCGTATTTTTATAAGAACTCAAGCCTCATTTACACGGCGCCGCATCCACGGACGTTCAGGACTAACTCTATTTGCACTTTAATATATTGTTTTGTTTTGTTTTGTTTGTATGATGATGTAGTTGTTTATTATTAAGTGTAATATATGTATTATGTTGTAATTGTACTTTACTTTATGGCAATAATTAAAGCACCAATTGCCAATAAGGTGCAACAGGTTGCTTTGTGGTTCCAATAATCTTGGACATCTAGTATGATTTTTTTTCCTATACACGATTTTTTCCAATAACCTTGGAACCAATATTGTACCCATCTTGGAGATCCGATAATCTTCGGTCCAATGTATGATTTTCCCGTACGTGAACAATGCCTTAAAAAAGGTGCAACTCATGTTTTTATTAGTCCCAGTATGAATACGTTCGGCAAGCAGACAAAATAGACGGCTGTTAAAGGCTATTACCATTTCCATATATGTAGCATTGTGCCTAGCTATATTTATTTCCGTAGTCTTTTTTTGATAAACTCTGTTTATTTCTGACAATGGACAATTTGCCTACGTGATGTCTCAGTTTGATGCCTATAATTTCTATGGGACTCATTTTTGTTTTGCATGCAATTTTTTTGACGAATGGAGAAGAGTGACATCCTTCTTTTGTTTGCATGCAATTTCTATGGGGCTAATTTTTTCATCTTCATTGTTTCGACCATCTGCAATTTGTGGGCTTTAACTGACCATCTACATATATATATCACTGATTCATATGATTCATTTCAATTCTAAATGCAACATTAGCTAATAATAAAAAATTAATAATGGAAGGAGCTATTTGCTTACTTTGAAATAATTTAATTTAATTTTTTTTTTTTTCCTTTCAGAAATGCAATATGTATGCAAATTTGACTTCTTTTTTTAACATTAAAAATATTGATCAAAATTTATTGGTTTGTGTATCTTTATTCTATGGTATTCTATATATCTGTGTTTTACTATACTTTAAACGATTGTTTTATACATATGTGGCTAGGTTCAACAACACGGCTTATTTAGCACCATTTTGTATTCGTACCTCCATGATATCAACCACAGGTTTATATTTAAATATTTATGGCATGTGACAGAAGAGAGAAACAATAAATATTTAAATAAGAAATTGTGTCTGATATCGTGAGCTAGAGGGATGTTGCAAAACAGGAGTGTCATTGAACGCTCATAATTTATTAAACATAACATTCGACATAAATTTAGTAATTAACAATGTCCGTATGCGAAGCACGGGCTGCGCACTAGTATTATATGTAGTTGTCGCACTAATAGCTTGTAAGTGACCACACATATTTTAATGTTCGTCGTAATCAGTCATGCAAAAAACTGAAAACACAACAAAGTGCAAAAAAAGAACATAAATTTGAATAATTATTAAAAGTTTGGAAATTAAATTTCTAATTTTTTTTTGGTTTGACCATTTTAACCAATTAAAAAATTAAATAGTTTTTTAACTGTTTTTTTCCTGAAGGTTGTAATAAATTTCTTTAACAATTAATTTTGCTTGCAAATTTGTTGTGAATATCAACGTTGACTTTTTTGAATATGTTTGCAATTGTTAAAAATACCATAATAATTAATAATTGGTAGTTTATAATTAACAACTAATAATTACTAATTGATATTTTATAAATGATAATTTATAATTAGAGAAATTTTGACCCACATCCCTCCCTTTAAAATAAATTAGGCCTGCATCCCTACAAACTTTAAAATTCAAATTACATTCTTATTTTCAAACAAGTACAAATCCGTCCACGAAACTCAATTGTCTTATTTAGCCGAGATTTAAAAAAAAACTCGTCGAACATTAATCGACTTCAATTTCTTCAATCAAACCATTGCTTGCTGAGTAACAAATCGTCGACGTCAATTAAAATCAATCGAATCGAATTCAAAACCTAGAATCACAAAAAACATGGATGTGAATTGCAGATTTATCAAAGGAGAAGCAACTTGCGTAGAAATCGCCACGATATATGACTGTTATGAAGAACATACGAGATTACAACAGGAAGAGAGTGATAATACTGATCTCAACTAACAGTACATCAAATAAAGGAAGGAAAAAAGAGAAAAATAGGTAAATAAATCAAAATTTTGACATATACACTTATGTATGTTGGTTGTTTAAACTTAAAAGTTCATTTAATGTAAAATTGTTAAAGCAAATATTTGACATATGCAATTTCAAGTATTGGTTGGTTGAAATTAGTAGATTTGTTTGTGTAACGGCCCGTAATTTTTAAGTGATTTATATGACGCAATTTACTGAATTTTTGTGAAATTTTAAATAATTAAATTTAGCAATGAAAATTTAATATTTGAAATGTATCTACTTAAACATAGCAAATGGCTGGTTTTCACTGGTAAATATGAAAGTTTATTCTGCTATGTAATTTTCAATTTAAATTTAAATCAGTTAATTAGATGAAAATTAAATGTTTTCGAAATCTAAGTATTTTTATATAATAAAAATATAAATCATTTTTTGAGTAATACATTATATTTAAAATTTTCAAATTTGGATTGCTTTAGCACCGTTTATCTTATTTTCGGCACTTTAGCAGCATTTTCGACAGCGAAAAATTGAGTTTTTATAACCGAGTCGCGTCGCTGATATATATGTACCAATCTGTTCGTCTCGTTGTGCTGATCTCCACAGTATATTTGTTGTGCATTTTGACATCCGATACGCGGCGAAATCTGCGAAATGATTTGCTGTATCTGTATCCATGCTGAAGTCTCTTTGTTTTCTTGGGTCTATTCAACTATTCCCGTGTAATACCAATAGTTACAGAAATCAATAGTTGACTTTCCATATTCCAACCTTTACATTTTATATTGATTGATCCATTCACTTTCCCGGCGTCCTTTGCTATTTCCTTTTATTTTAATGTTTATGCAGCCGTGTCCATTCATCATCCCATCTCCTTCATTCTAGAAAAAATTATATAATATGGGTTGCTGTCATGTTAGCATAATTCGAGCTGCTCATTCCTTTGTCTTTAAAATATATATATATATATATATATATATATATATATATATATATATATATATATATATATATATTTGAAAACCCAGGAGAACCCGATGGACCGGTAAACTCCTGAGGAGGGTATAGTAAAGCTGTCCGCTGATCCAAGCCCCCATACCCCCGGGTAAATTTATATAGGATAGAGAAGCGCATGGTAGGAATCGAACCTGGATCTTTTTACCAGAACCCAGGCCTCCTTTCCACTGCGCCGCACCCGCGGACGTCTTTAAAATATATTGCACGCAGCCTCTGTTCTCCAAAAATTATATATATATATATATATATATATATATATATATATATATATATATATTAAAAACTGTTCACACAATTAATAACCTCTCCTCTCTTTTGTTCCACCCGCACCCAAGCATCATGCTACAGCCTTTACCCCTCACGTTGCCGTGGCCGAACTTTGCATCACCCATTCCATCAGCACACGCAACGACTTCGACAATCCACTGCTCCTCCGCCCAAAACCACCAACCTCGGCCTCTCCACCAATCGCCTGACTTCGACAATCCACTGCTCCTCCGCCCAAAACCACCAACCTCGGCCTCTCCACCAATCGCCTCCAACAATCCGCCCTTCACCTTCGTTGCCGAGCCACTGTAAGTTTCACAATCCTTGCATGATGATCCGCCTTCATGACCAAGCACAACCAGCTCGCCATCACCCCCAAGACCTGCTTCATCACCTCCGCTCGGTCTCTTCCTCTCAGTCAATTCGAACAGCTGCCAGGACTCCGGAGCGCAAGCCCTCCACTGCCTCCCATACAGCTGAGCAGCAGTCTCGGCTCCATCACCTTCATCCCTTTCTACCTTATTTCCAACCTGACACCCTCCTTCACTTCTTCTTTTGTGTTGGTATATATTATATATAAGTTTATAGCATATATTATATTATAGAAGGGGCACTGTCTATGTTTTACAGCATATATACATATATTTACAGTAATATATTTACAAAGTATATATGTAAAGTAAGTTGTCCTGTCTCAGCTGAAGGGAAAAGTTATATATTTAATATATGGGTTTTATATTGATTTGAAAAAAAATACATATAATATATGTAAGTGTATATGGTAGTTTATACATTAGTTTATATATATATATATATATATATATATATATTGTAGTTTGCAGATTTGCCTGAAGCTTGATTTGCTATTATATATAATATCCTATGTTTAAATATTCATTTATCATTTTATATTAATATTTTAAATTTTGATTTTTTTGTAATAACTAATATATACATATACTATGTTAACTTTTATTTGAAGAATTTAAAGAGGAAATTGATGTGTTTTAAGAAAATGTTGATTTTAAATATTGTTGTATGTATATTATAGATATTGTAATTTTATGTTTAAATTTGAATATTGAAAAAATAATAATATAGTGATAATGTAGAATTTGAAAGAAATTATATATGTTTAATCTAATAATGATTTTGCAATATAATATGTAAAGATTTTATTGGTATTTTGAATTTGATATTGATTTGAAAATATATGTTTTAAATAGATTTCTGAAATAGATATATATATATATATATATATATATAATATTTTTGTTTCAGCAATTTCTAGGCCAATCTTGTCAATATTCTGCTCGTTTGATCCGTGTACTTGTCCGTATCCATTCACCCTCATCCTTGTTCATTTCTTCAGCCTCGAAAGGTGAGCAATCACTCACGATTAACATTCTTATATTTAAAAAGTTTAATTCAGATTGAAATGACACTTGAAATATGCTGTTAAATTTGAACTGCTTGTTATTTAATTGCTATATATGATATGTCATCATCGGTAACTGTTCACCTATGACAGCTGACACCGTCACCTGTTGTTTATATATTATATTTAAAATTGTTATTGATGATATATGTCTGTTGTTGATATGTTTTATTTTTATCATATCTGTTCACACTCTGCAAGTTCCTATTAGTTTAGAAATCCCTATGGGTTGAAATGATACATACCCAACAAGATTATAGATTATGGGAAAATCTATATAGGTTGAAATGATAAACCCAAGCAACTTTATTGATTTCGAATTTTGGGATCGCGGGTTGAAATGATATATACCCGTAAATATTTAATTTGCGGACCGAAATGATAAATATCTGTATCACTTGACCATAAAATAGAAAAATATATACGGACACCGTTGGTCTATATTTTGAAAATGAGTTTGGAAGGAAATATATGGATTTTAATAAATATTAATTTTAAAAATATAATATATATTTTATTTTTATACATATTTAAAAAAAATAGATTTTTAAAATAATATGCTTTGCAAATTTTAAATTTATAAGTTAGTTTTTAAAATATAGATTTTACATATAATTTTACTATTTTAAAATATGTAAAAATAGATTTAATATAAAATATATTTAATAATAAGATTTAATTTAATAAAATTTAATTTAAGTAGTATATAATATGTTTAGGTATTTATTTAAATTTATATTTTAAAAACAGATTTTAATAACTTTAATAATAAAGGTTGGGAAAATAAATTAATGTTGACTAGGAATTTAAATTAGTTAATAATTGAATTTAAATAAAAATTGATATGAAATTATTGATTTTTGAGATTTTGAAAGATATTATTGTATAAAATGATTTTAAAAAAATAATGATTAAATGAATATTTTCAACTTTAAATAAAATTGAGACTGAATATTTAATATTGATTTAAATTTGTAAATTGAGATTTTATTTAATAGTTATTAAAATGATTAAGTGAATATTTTCCAATTTGAATAAAATTAAAGTCAAATGTTGGAATTTAAATGAAACTTGTATTGAAAATGTTTGAATATTTAAACTTTCAATCTTATTGGAATTGAAGAGATAGTTCAAACCTGAATTTGAAATCGATATAAATTGAAATGGTTTATTAAGAATTTAAATTGAATCTTTGACCTTTAAATTGAAATGGTTAAATTGAAATTGATTTAAATTGAAATTTAGAATTTAAGTTGATTTGAATCGATTTGCGGAATTAAGGGAAACTAATTTTATTATATAAAGTATTTATATATATATATATAAACTATTTTAATTTATAATTATTTTAAATTATACATTATTTTCAACATCTAAACTGTTTAAGTTGGAACTATTATGATTATGGAATTGTTATGATTTCAAAAGTATTATGATTTCAAAAGTGTTATGATTTTGAAAGTGTTATAAATTTGAAAGTGTTACGATTCTGGAATGAATATTATATAAAGTGAATAATGATATTAAATTGATATGGTTTTGAAATGAATATGATATTTTGATATGAAGCATTAACTATTTGAAATGAAATGACCACGGCGTGAAATAAGCGTTTGGTTGTTAAAGAGACCGGGATCGGATATTGTCATACTCTATGCCACCGAAACCATTTTAACAACTGTGTACGTGATGAAGATTTCAGAACGAAGTAGGATGGTTTGACGACGATTCTATATGAGGTTTTAGCTCAGCCCTAACTCCCGTGAGACAGCTTGATGTGGCTAAAACAGAAGTTATACCGGGTCAAGTGGGGTCATTCCCCCTATCAGGAACATTTCACCGATACCATTATATTACTTTTGTGATTTGATTGGGTACACCTTTGATTTGGGAGTTTGTCTCAAGATAGGCGGTAATAGCTGCTATGCGCTACCACCAGTCCGGAGTGCAAATGGTATTTCTATCATGGCATTGCCTCGCGTGCCTTGTCACATTTCTTATCGCGCCTTCTATGAATTTGTTTTGTACCATACCTATGGAATGCCCTCTGATAGTCCTCCAGTTTGTGAAGGTATTACGGTACCGAATAGACTATGAGAATATATAAAAATGTGTTAATGGGGATATGGGTAATGCCTTAACGCTATTTAATAGTTTACTTTACTATAGACATATTATAATAGCGTATATTACTACATAGTAAATAGTTCCACGGATCCTTAGGGGATGAAAATCTCAAACATCATTTAATTTACTTGAATTTCAGTTGATATTTCACTTGTGTTGAATTTATTGATATAAGAATGTTAATCCCGACTCGATTGTTTTGTGTTTTGCTTTATGCTCGGGTCGGACTGAGTGTTACAACATTTAAGACTCACCTTTGGAGATTGGAGCTTTGTTTGAAGATCTATCTATCCAACTTTCAGTTATTTCAGTTTATTCTAGTCATTTATGCTTAGACTCGCCAGTTGCTTATGTATTAGAGGTTCATTGTGTTTTGAGATTCTATTGTATTTTGTTTCAGACTCTGATATTTATAGTAGTTTCATGAACTACCATTTATCTACTCTGCTGCTTAGATTTGTATACTCTGCGTCCGTGATTCTGTGATTGATTTATTTACTGTATATGATATGTTTTGTCAAATATAAATTAACAAATTATTGTTTTGAACAATTCAAGTCCAACATGTGCATATGTGAACGGTTCGAAATAGTGGGTCGTTACAGTTTGCATATAAAATTGATGGTGGTAAATATTATATTGCTTCGTATATAATGGTACAACATCAATAGATCATTATTATAATGCAAAACAGTATAGGCAAACCTATATGGGGAAAAATATTAGGCAGACAAATATTTGCATGGTAAATATTAGCTAGACAAATATTTGCCTGACTAATATTTGCATGGTGAATATTTTCCCAGCATAGATTAGTTTTATTAAACATGCATTAAAATGTATCATATGCTGCTTTGTATATAACATAGATCATTCTGCAAAACATATTAGGAAAATCTATGCCGAGAGAAATATTAGGCAAGCAAATATTTGTGTGCCTAATATTTTCCTAGTTAATATTTTCCAGCATAGATTTGATTTAGTAAACATGCATTAAATATACCATATGTTGCTTTGTATATAACATAAATCATTCTGCAAAATATAATAGGCAAACGTATGCCGGAAGAATTATTAAACAAACAAATATTTGTGTGGAAAAAATTAGCCAGACAAATATTTGCCTAACTAATACATACATAATTAATATTTTCCTTTGGTCTTGCCTTCGGGCTTGGCTAAAGGAACCATGCAAGGAGTGATGATCAATTAACTTTTACTCTCTCCTTTGGGCCAACTAAAACAACTACCCAAAGAGTGGTGATCAAATAAAGCCTTTGGTTCCGCCTCCAAATTTGGCTAAAGCAACCATCCAAGGAGTGATGGTCAATGAAACCTTTAGTCCCACCTTCAGGCCTAGCTAAAGTAACCACCCAACAAAGGAAGGTCAAATAAAGTCTTTGGTCTTTCCTCCAGGCCCGGCTAAAGCAACACCCAAGGAGCGATGGTCAATTAAGCCTTTTGTTCTGCGTCCGGGCTTGAATAAAACAACCATCCAAGGAGTAGTGGTCAAACAAAGCCTTTAGTCCCACCTTTGGGCCTGACCAAAGCAATAATATAAAGAAACAATCATCCTATGAGGAAATAGTTAGCCAAAAGTTGTTTAAGAACTGAACTCATAGAAAAAGAAATTTTTAAGAGTAATGAAAAACAGTGTAAAAAGAAACAAACTTTAAGTAGAAGTTTACTTAATCTAAATCATAAGAAAACTTCATATTAAGGGGAGGGGGCGGCAAGTGTAACATCTCAAAATTTTTAATTTAATATAAGATGTTCAAAGCTATCGAAGATCAAGATGTCCAAAGCTATCGAATGTTAAGATGTCTAAAGCTATCGAAGGTCAAAGTCTAAAGCTATCGAAAGTCAAAGTCCGAAGCTATCATGGGTCAAGGTGCAAAGCTACCAAGGACTAAAATGAAAATCTATCACATGTCAAAGAATAAAGCTATCACACGTTAAAGTATGAAGATGTTGAATGTTAAGGCATAAACCTATCACATGTCAAAGAATAGAGCTGTCACATGTCAAAAAATTGAGCTACCACATGATAAAGTATGAAGCCATCCAATGTTAAGACATAAAGATATTGTATGTCGGAAAATAGAGCTATCGCATATTAAAGTATGAAGTTGTCAATGTCAAGACATCAAGACATAGAGCTATTGCATGTCAAGGAACCAAGCTATCGAATGTCAAGGAATCGGGCTATTGAGTGTCAAGAAATAAGGCTATTGTATATCAAGATATATAGCAACCACATGTCAAAACATATAGCTATTGCATGTCAAGATATAACGATGCGAAGTATCAAGATACACAATTGTCGAAAGCTAAGGCGACATGCTATCGAAGGATGAAATATAAAGCTATCGAAAACCAAAGTTGGAGTTGTTGTGAACCAAGTTACAAAGCTATAGAAGATCAAGATAAAGAGACAATCCAAGGTCCAAGAGGAGAAGTTACAAAATAGTGAAAATAGTGCTATCACATGTCAATGAATAGCCATCGAATGTCTAAGAACAAGCACGAGAAGCAATCCAAATAGCCATGTGGCACTCCAGATTGGTCCAGGGATACCATGTCATCTTGGGGGAAGCTAAAATAAATAATGCCACATTCATCACAATAATATGCCTGTTAGCAAAATCATGACGGTCCAAGCTCAATGATTGCCACATGTCAAAAATCTAAGTGTGTAGCTTTTCTATAAATAACCTTTACCTCAACTAAAAAGGAGTGAATTTCTGAATTTTTCTTCTCCCTTGTTTTCATTTTTTGTAATCAAGAAATCAATAAAGCTTGATTTGGTACATCGATGACTATTTAGTGTAGGATCTCGATTAACCCTAGAGGGGGGGGGGTGAATAGGGTTATAGCAAATTTTCTCGATTCAAACACAGAAATAAACTGCAGAAATAAATATGATGAAAAGTAAATCACATACAAAATTTACCCAGCTTCGGCAACCCCTGCCTACTGCTGCATTCCCAGATTTCTATTAGAATTAAACAGTGTCACGCTTACAAACACTCTACTAGACTCGCAGACCCTTTTGCTCCCGCTCACAAACACTCTACTAGACTCGCACACCCTGCTCCCGCCTATAGAGTTTCGCTTACTCGCAAACACTGCTCCCGCCTATAGAGTTTTGCAAACTCGCACACCCTGCTCACTGAACTAATTCTAACTAGACAATCTGACACGGCCTAAACCCTAGGTGGTGATTTACAACTTCTTTGACTCGAAAAGAAAAAACAAATTCAAAAATACAACCAGGAGAAAAAATTAAAATACGAACTTTGGACACGTGATTTTTGCTCAAAATAAAAACTAAAAACCCTATTATACTTTAAAACCCTAAAAAATAACTTAAGCCCCTTTTAAAACTAACAAGGCCGGCCCCTTGTTTTCCTTTAACCCGATCCACTGTTGTTCCTTTCTTCTCCTGAGAATAATGTCGGCTGATTCTCTTTGCCACTAATTTAGGGCTTCTGTCTTCGATTCAAAATTGGGGCTTTCTGATGATTCGGTGCTCTGACTTGCGTTGCTCTTGCTCACGCTCGTTCTCTGATGATTTATGCTTGTTGCTCGCTCGATCGAGTTGTTGATGATTTCGGTATGTAGTTTCTTTTGTTACTCGTTTGATTGCTTACTTCGATTGGACTCGATTTTAACTCGACGCCGATGATGTAAATTGGGTTTGATATTTGTATGAATTCAAATCAATTGATTCGTTCGTATTCACTTTGATACTTTCCCAATTTTGTTGCAACTTGATGCGCACGGCTTCTATTCTGTAGCGTTCGATCTGGTATTGATGCTTGAGATTTGTTCTGACTTTGTCACTATCGTATTCTTGGTATTACTTGGTTGACACGGTGTTGATTCATTGCTTGGTCAATACGGTTTTGAATTGTGACTTTGTCAATTTGCTTGGTTATCACGGTGAACGCTTGATTGACTTTGACAATACTGATTTCGTGAATTTTTTCTTTGTTAACTTGTTCAACATTGAATTGGCGATTCAATGTCACTTCGGCCTTGATACTGAGTGTTTACTTCGGTCATTTGATTTTCTAAACTTCTGGATATTGTGGGATGCCGTCTCCATTTGGTTGTTTTGATTTGAACTTCTGTAGTGATATGATATTACTGCAATGTGAACTGTTGTGATGGTTCCATTGTTGTATTTCTGACCTGTTGCATACATGAACTGTTTTGTTCTTTGTGCTTCGACTCTGCCATTTTTTATGTTCACTGGCCTGTACATTTGCATTGTATATATTCTTGGATTTGGATTTGAACTGCTTCATGTACTTGATATTGTGGCATGTGGTCTTTGCTGTTATGTTGATGCATTGTGCCTTTGTGGTTGTAACTGGACAGTTCATATTGCTTTGCTTCATCGTTTGTGTCCACTGCATTCTTCGTTTGGTCTACTCATTCTATTGCACTTTGGTTTAGTTGTGCATTTGTCTAACCATTCAAACTGATCTTGTACTTCTGGTTTTGATTCATATGTTCTTCAAATCAGTGGTGCACTGTGCCATTTGATCTGTTGCACTGTTGGTTGACTATCTCCTTGAGTTGCAGTGAGCTCGACATTGTTGTTTACTTCACTTGTGGTCTTCATTTTTTATGCAGAACTTCAGTGCTTGTATTGACATGTTATGGCTTGTACTCGGTTTGCTTTTGATGCATTCTGGTTCGGTGTTGTTACTGCATTCATGATAGTTTGTATATACATTTGCCTGTTGTTTCATTTGTCTGCACTTGATCATTCTTGAGCTCAAGTTGCTCCATTATGACCTGAACTTGACATTGCCTTACTGATCGACTTTCTGTTGACATATAGTCTCTGGCCATGTTTGAACATGATTGTGGTCAATTGCTTTGTCTATTCATTTGCCTTGAGTCTGTTGTAATGTGTGCACTTGCCCTTGATATTGTAGTCTTGTTCATTTGGGCTGCTGGACTTGTTGTACATTGCATAGTGCATTGCCTTGTTTGTTGAAGTTGTGCTTGCACACTTGCTATTTTTGGCTGCGTACACGAGTTGGCGAGGCAGTGCACACGTGTATGAATGTACACGTGTGTATTGCAGCCACTTATGATTACCTGTCCCTGTAATATCTATGTGCACGACTTTGTGATGAAATCAAGTGTGAATGATGACGAACAACCCAAATAACTGAGGCAAATCATATTTTCAAAAATCGTATTTCATTTTATATTGCAAAAATATTTCTTTTTCAATTTTACTGCGTCAGTGAATATTTTTGCAGATTGCTCAGATGCTGGATTCAAACTGGAATGCAGTTGAAGACAAAATACGAGTGTGAGTGATATGTAGTGAGGTTATCGATGTAAAAATATTTGTGATGTAATCGTGATATAATCAAAAATGTATATGTATAGTGAGAGCATGAATTTGTACTATTCAAGACTGTAATAAATATTTGTTTGAATAAAATTTCCGTTTGAATTCAAAATCTGTGTAATTTATTTTATTCAACAAATATTTATTTAATCTATGAAAAAACAAAATAGTACATTACCAAATACATTTAAATGAATATATATGTTTATTATCATCAAACAAAAACATATAAGCGCATATTCAACATTTAGGTCCAATTTAAATTGTGAATTTTTGACTAAGAACTTGAACATTTGCCTGGTTGCATATTTTTGACTATTTTGACCATAAGCATGCTAGCCCAAGTGTTGAGCCTCTTGCCCAAGCACCTTTAAACCACTTTGACTACTTTTACCTGAATATAAGTTAGGCCAAATTTTTTGTCTAGCACTTCGTGCAAGTCTACTTTCATACATAAATTATTTGTAGTCTTTCTATTGAACCCTTTTACCATTTCATATGCAAGCAATGTATTTTCTGTAATAATTTTGACAGGGATGAACCCATTTTTATTGTTTGATATTAAGTTAGTTAAGTAGTGATTCATCCTATTGCATATCAGATTTGCTAAGTTTTTGTATATTACATTGCATAGTGAGATTGGTCTAAAATTTAATAGAAATAGTGGGTCCATGTTTTTTGGGATTAAACAAATAAAAGGTATGGTTTATTTCTTTTATAATCTTACCAGATTTTTGTATGCCCAACATTGTTTGAAATAAGTCATTTTGATTAGTTCCCAGAGTAATTTGTAATATTTTGAATTGAAATCATCCGGACCTGGTGAATTATTGTCATCTATTTAGAAATCTATCATTTTTAATTCCTTCAATTCAAAAGTTCTATCCCTTCCAGCTGTAGCATTTTCTTTAAGGATTTCTTTATGAATATAATTCCTTTCTTACTGCATTTATGTTTCTTTGATTTGTTTGATTTTCCCTACTCCAATTTTTAAGACATAATTTTATTTTATATAATTTTTTTAGTAAATAAAATAAAGGATTTCAAATGCATACACAATTCCATTATATTACAGTCAGCTCATTGTATCCCATTTTGTATTGCCATAAAATATCGTATCTAAAAGAATTGCTCTTCATGATTTGCCCTTGGGTAGCGAAGTTAAGTATTATAGGAGTACGGTCATTGGTCACCAGTGGAGTGATTAGAAAAATGTACAGAAGAATGTGAGGATTTAACATAGCATTCCTCATTGATAAATATTCTGTCTATTTTACTATGCACCGATTGTTTTGTCCACCTCTCCAAGTGTAGTAATTCCTCATCCCTTATGGTTACAAAGATTTGCTACCTGAACATATTCTATAAAATTAATATCAGTGATAGAGCTATAAATGCCATTGGTGATTCTATCTTGACAATACAATATAACATTAAAATCCTCTACAATTTACCCATAATATTTTGATTCTACTTGCTTCTTGTTTGATGTATTACTAGATCCCTTTTCTTTCTTTTTTGTTTGGTTGTAGGCATAAAAAATTGTACAAAATAAGGCCATCCCCAGTCTATATAGTAATTTTTTTTTATATTGTTCACTTTCATACCTGGAAGATTACATGTTGAAAACACTTTGCTAGCACATGATAAGTCTTCTATGGTAGAATTAGGGGCCTCCCTCCTTAATTCTCAATTTTTATTACATAAAAATCATTCCCTTTGTACCTATCAGTTTCCATACCCCTCTGAAATAATAGTAATAAGGTCAGAACCTACCACGTATATCACAATCAAGTTATCCTAATATTTTTTGTTGATTCTATTATTGAATTAGTCATCTTTGCACACTTCCTTTGGCTAAAATCCACAGGTGTATAGATTCTATTATTAGAAGATGCATATTACCTTTGAAGACACTAATTAAAATTGTTTCTCATTTCATCTGTTGGCTTAGTTGGTATGCTAGGAATATGATGATACATTACAATAATTTGATATCTGCACAAGACATTATAACATGTATTCATGAGGATATTGCCCTCGCTTTTTAAGTTATATCTTTATAAAGGACCCATCAATGCCTATATCAATTCTTTTAGTTAGGACTTTCTCATTGACTTATCTTGAGATTTTCCGTACATCTACAGGCTTCCTTTGTTTAATACTTACCGGTCAGTTGCTGGCGATTCATTGACGGCCGTTAAGAGAGGACTTCCTCTCGCAAGCAATATGAACAGTTCATGGATTTTTCCTCAGGAAATTCAACTAACACTTGAGCATGATACTTATAAACTTGAGCATGATACTTATAAACATTTTATTATCATCTGTTCTGCACTAATATACAAAATTTTGTTGATTCTATTATTGAATTATTATTATTATTATTATTATTAGTATTATTTTCATAATAATAAGTTTCGTGCCAAAACTCTATAATTATCACATAATTTCAAATGACAAACTCACGATCTAAATACATAATCGTACACTATTCATGCTTCCTTTTAAATTCCAATTGTAGCTTCTGTAAAAGATCTTTCACCAACATTCCAGATTCTTCTTCGACCTATATATAATATGGTGAAACACGATGACAAGAAAATAAAAAAAAAATACATTTTTTTTTTTTTTGGCACAACCGTACTCCTTTTCAAGTACTTTTTATAATATAAGGACTAAAAACATTAGTCGCTTTCAAGGACGCTCAAGTGGTGAGAGTCATGATGCTTTAGGCAAAAGTTTTAAAAATCATACGTTTGAGCTCTTCTTTTGTAGGAACAATGTGCATATATACATAATTACCTTCTTTCCATGGTTCTTTCATTTTTTTTAGCACTGTGAATGTCAATTTTAAGAGGTTTTCACTTGTAGTTCTTTAATATACAAAGGCATGCTTGATTTAGTTTTCACAGGTTTTCAAACATGTTCTATAATTGTGAAAATATGCACATGTATGTATATATGGCTTACTAACAATAAAATCTGGGCTTTAAATTTCAGTACCTCGGCCATAATCGTCAAATCAAGAATCTGTTCTGAAAATTGCACCGAGTTTGCAGAAAGCACTCTCAAATGATGGCTTTCAACAATATTAAGTGCTTTCACCAGTGTTCCTCTGCCAGCGTGAAAGCAGGGCATCTTGATTAAATATGTGTTTCCGAAAACTTTTATCTCTATTTTTGGATTTCGTTCATCGGTGCTTGAAACTGGTACAAGCTTAGGCTTTTCGTTTTCAAGCTCAGCCTCCGCATTTCTGTTGTCGGCTGCTACTTGCTGTTCGAGCGTCTTCACCTTTTCTTGCATATGTTTGATATAGTCAATTGTTTCTGCGAGCACTGATGCCTTGTCTCTCTACTTGTATAAGTTCAGGGAAATTAAAAAAAAATGTAAACTAACGTTTGCGTAAATGTCATGTATATTCGAGGAAACTATATGGAAACAGTTTCATACAGTGCTGCTAATATGGAGATTATGAATAATTTAACGTACCTTCTCCAAACCTGGAACAAGAGCTGACAAGGTACGAATAAGTTCAGTGACTCGCTTCCTCCTTTTCCTCTCTGCAATGACATGTCTAGGTGCAGTTTTTGATTGGTTAGACTCTCTTTTGATGGCAGGAACAGCATGTAGTTCAGCTGGAGAGGCTGGATCACCAAATGAAATAATGCATGGAGCGTTGTTAAGCGAAGAACTACACTTTAATAATATTTGATCACTATCATCTTTACGATCATTATCGACTGGCGGCCTCTTTGGTGACTGTAAACAAGAAAGTAGTGGATCTTGTTGAATGAACTGAGCCCAACCATCATCTCCGGTTACGTTGAAACCATAACTGTTTAACTGCCCTTGATGTTCACTGTTCATGTTTTCCATCTCCTGTAATTATTGTAATCATTTAGAACAAGCCATTTCCATTGATATTAATTAATAAAATTAATCCGCTGTTTTTAACTTACCCAACACTTCGAAAACGAATCAAGCTCGGATAGGTCCATGCCGATAATCCTGATAACCGTTCAAATTTCTCTCACTGAGTGTCGGGACCTATAGTATGTTTATATGCTGGGGGTCGTGGGGCGCAATGCACTTATATACAAACCATGTATCCTATGCGGCTTTCACCCTTTCACACATACATTAGAAGGGGGTCACGTTGGGAAAGTGGTCCAGTTTGGGTTAGGAGAGACATCAAATCTAATTACTACTGAATAAAGCCCATTTACAAATTAAACGCCAGTTACAATCGAAGAACAAACCATTAATAGCCAGACAGATAACAAATTTTAACAAGATTGAATCAACCCGAATTTTTTTTCCTTTTTTCATTTTTCGAAATTTTTGTATAATATGAAAATTAAACCGTTAATTAATTATTTAACACCATCCATTCCAAAAGCAATAATCCTATCAAACGTACCCCTAGGCTCCACAACAATCAGTGCGTAAGTTATTGAATCATCAACATCAATATGCTCA
The DNA here is from genome assembly GCA_030765085.1 of Allium cepa. NCBI lineage: Eukaryota > Viridiplantae > Streptophyta > Magnoliopsida > Asparagales > Amaryllidaceae > Allium > Allium cepa. The sequence goes on along the minus strand of CM060941.1, from coordinate 948,557,355 downwards.
CTACTAAGGTCAACAGAAACAAAAGTCTTACCTAGGATTGTGCTCAACCTTAAATCTAAACCTCTGTAGACATCACCGTAAAGACCACTAGCTTGACGACTATGGAAATAAAGTGATGACCTCTAATGTATTTGTTGCCTATTTCATCTTGCCATCATTTGACGGGAGCTTCAACTATCTTTCACCAAATATCAAGTGTCTGTTGGTCACAGTACCTCTTATCATTGGACATCTTACTAGAACAATAGTAAACAACGACTGAGGCTTCCGACGGCAATTTCCAACTGTTGACGACGGCTGTGGAACTCCGTGACATTTTCGTAAATAAAATATACTAGCTGTCGTTAGCTGTCAAAAACCGAAACAACTAAGCCATCAGCGGCTGTTATTAGCCGTCGAAAATTATCGTGCATACATGCATCTTGGCTGAGAGCTGCTTCTTATTCATCTTCACCCAAATTAAACTGAAACCCTACCTCCACCACTTCCTCTCCGTCGTTAGCCAACCGCCGCGCCTCTCTGTGCTACTACAACTTCATCATTCTCCACTCTCAACAAGTCTAGCCCCATCATCAATCTCTAATGAGGTTTTATTCCTAAATCCTAATTAATTTTGATTTGTTAACACTACTAGAAAAATGCCAAATAGCGACGGCTTCCGACGGCCGTTTTCCGACGGCTTCCGACGGGCCATCGGCGGCCGTCGGAAGCCGTCGGAAACTCGTGATTATCTGCAGCTCGGCCGAGCCTTTCTTCCTCATTTTCCAGGTTCTCAATTTTTGAAGAAAAACCTCCAAATCCCCATTTTCCATCTCCAATCGCTGATTTCGTGATTTTTTCTCCTTCCCCGCTGTTAATTCAACATCTCTTGCTCTTAATCGCAGTTATAATCTTTTATTTTTATGAAAATTTCAGTTTTTACCCTAATTCTAGATTGCATAAATTGTTAAGTTAGGGCGAATTAGTGATTGCAATTGTTTCTAATAGCGTAATAACGGTTTATAACAGCATATGGCATACATATTTCATTTTTTATCGTGAAATTGTGAAAAACACGTATAATTTGTGGTTGTTTATGTATATATAAATTGTTGTGTATGTCTTGATTCGACGATTGTATACGTTATTTGGAATAAAATAAAATGATTGAATGAACTAGGAGTATTATACTGTGCACGTATTTACTTATGAAACAAAAAAAATGCATTACTCTAAATTATAATTGTGTGTATTGCAAAATGACAAAAATGTTAAACCAGCCTTAAGTTGATGCGTAATACGTCGAATAAATGTGTTAAATTAATATATATTTTTGTAAATGTGAACAGTGAGTAAAACTGTATTTTTTCGTAAAATGTGCGCATGTTAACTGACAAATGCCCCTTATAAAGTTTTTGGCCCCGTCTGACAAGTGTTATACATGATCGTTGTATAAATAGTCGTTTTTTCGAAAAACGACCATTTATATTCATCTGGTACAATGTTTGTCGGATTTGTCCCTGTATTGGACAAGTTATGAACACAGTAAGAATTTACATTTTGTATACTACTTCGTCTCAAACGGTTCATAAAATTTCAGCCTAACTTTTCTTTTTTGTTTCCTACGTACACGCATTTGTGTACAATGCAGGGAACAAAAGGGAAATGCTGCCGAAATTTGGTTGAATTGTTTGAGACGAAGTAATATACGAAATGTAAATGCTTACTGTATTTGTAATGCGAAGTAGGATGTCTGACCAATGAAAAAAATTATATATATTTTTAAATCGTTACGTTAAAAAATAAAATGTGGCCTATTTGAAAATATTTTTAAATTTGTGAAGTTGTTCTTTAAATTCAAAGCATTATACGACCATGAAAATATTTTTTTTTGAATTTGTATTCTTCAAAATAAATATTAAATTTTGAACTTCTCATTTTGTCAAATAGGAAAAATGATTGATTATTTTGTTGATCGGAGGAGATGGATGTACCAAAGAAAAGGACTGAGGGGCTCAATAAAAGAAGATTTTTATAATAGTATAAACGTGTTTGTCGAATTCGCTTTAAGTAATAACGGAAACGATCCAGAAATTCATTGTCCGTGTAGTAGGTGTAGACATTTGAAGTATTTGTTACCAGATATTGTGAAAGTTCATTTGTGCCAACACGGTTTCGCACTCGATTATTATGTTTGGGATCGACATGGAGAAGTTGTAGCAAATACTTCTGTAGAGTCTGAAAGTGTCGTTAACGAAATAGTTTCAACGACCCGTATAGAAAATATGGTCGAAGATGCAGCACGATCAATGTTTCCTATGGTTGAAGTTGACGACGACGATGGAAATGTTAAAGAACCAAATATTGAAGCTAAAAAAATTTATGATTTACTAGATGCAGCTAAGAAACCTATTTGGGATGTTTGTAAAAGCGGCACTCAGCTGTCGGTAATCGCATAATACATTGCGATGAAGTCAAAATACAACATCACTGAAGCTGGGTTTACGGCTGTTGTACAAGCTGCAAAAAGACATATGCCGTACGATAATCTAATGTGTGAAAATCACTACGAAGTTAAAAAACTTATGTCGGCTTTTGGTTTACCGTATCAGAAAATAGATGCATGTTTAAAAGGATGCATGTTGTTTTGGAAAGAAGACACAAACCTTAGAAATTGTAAAGTTTGTAACCAGGAGATATACAAATCAAGAAAAAAGAAGGGGAATGAAGTTCCGTACAAGCGTATGCACTACTTACCCATAACTCCAAGACTTCAAAGATTATATGCATCTTTTGTAACTGCATCTAATATGAGATGGCATAGCGTGAGAACGGAGGAAGAGGGTACGTTGACACATCCGGCCGATAGAGAAGCATGGAAGCATTTCGATAAAACGTATCCGAATTTTGCAGCGGAGAGTCAAAATGTTAGATTAGGATTATGTACGGACGGTTTTTCTCCATTTTCTCAATTTGGTTCTAAATATTCATCATGACCCATTATCGTCACACCGTATAATTTACCTCCATGGATGTGCATGAAAACGCAATATATGTTTCTTACTGTTGTCGTTCCTGGCTCCGACGATCCGACATAAGGAATCGATGTATATTTACAACCGTTGATTGAGGAGTTAAAAATACCATGGAACGAAGGAGTAGAAACATACGATGTGTCCAAGAAGAAAAAATTTCGTATGTTTGCTTCTTTGCTGTGGATTATAAGTGATTTTCCTGCCTATGCAATGCTTTCGGGATGGAGCACTGCCGGTCGTCTAGCATATCCATATTGCATGGATGAAACACGAGCGTTTTCTTTACCTCATGGTAAGAAAATTTCATGGTTTGAGTGTCATCGTTATTTTCTCCATGTAAATCATCCATTCGGAGGAGACAAGAAAAACGTTTTAGCTAATAGAGTAGAAACCAGACAACCACCGACGATATGGTCAAGCGAAGACATATATGAACTTGTTAAGGACTATCCAAAGATATATGAAACTGGCGAGAAAACAGAAATTGAAGGCAAATCAGTTGTTCATAACTGGTGCAAACAAACTATTTTTTGGGAGTTGCCGTGTTGGAAACATCTTCTGCTTCCCCATAACATAGATGTGATGCACAATGAGAAAATTGTATTTGATAATATTTTTAACACAATTTTGAATGTGAAAGGGAAGACGAAGGATGATTTGAAATCAAGACATGATATAGAAGAATTATGCAAACGTCCTGAGCTTCATATGAAACCAAATGACAGTAAAAAACCCAAAGCTTGTTACGAATTAGATAATAATCAAGTTAAACGTGTGTTAAAATGGGTGGAAGGGTTAAGATTTTCCGATGGTATATCATCGAATCTTCGTAGATGTTTTGATTTTAAAAATGGTAGATTGAGCGGAATGAAAAGTCACGACTATCACATAATGATGGAAAATTTATTTCCCGTAATGTTCAAAGAACTACTACCGTTAAAAGTTTGGAAAGTAGTAACGGAGCTTAGTATGTTTTACAAAGAGCTTTGTTCGACTACTTTAAAAGTGCAACGTTTACGTAAACTTGAAGTGGACATTCCTATATTGCTTTGCAAATTAGAGAAAATATTTCCGTCCGGTTTTTTTAATGTGATGGAACATTTACCTATTCATCTCCCATCTGAAGCACGACTTCGTGGTCCTGTCCAATATGGATGGATGTATCCATTTGAGAGGTATGTAATATGTTATAACGTAATTTAATTGTATTTGAAAGGTGAAGTTAATATAAATTAATTTTGCATAGATATTTGAATCACCTAAAGAAAAAAGTGAGGCAAAAAGCTCGGGTTGAAGGTTCGATATGTAAATCTTACATCGAAGAAGAAGCTTCGTTCTTTTTCTCTCACTATTTCAGTGACCATGTGAATATTTCATTTCAAAGTGTTCCTCGTAATGACGAAGGCGACGAACAAGAGTCCTCTCAAGCAATGTTATCTATTTTTAGACAACATGGTCGGCCTTCTGGAAAATGTGTAGAAATATGGCTAGACGATAGAGATCTTCATGTAGCACACACTTATATTCTTCTAAATTGTGCCGAGGTTGCACCGTTTGTTAGGTAATCTGAAATAATAATTTGTGTTTTATTCTTTTCTATAATGCATGCGCGCGCATAACCTAATGTAATAATTTTTTATATAAACAGTGTTTATGAACGTGAATATCCGAACGGAGATCTCAGTAAAGAATTTTCCGGTTGGTTTTCAAATTGCGTTTATGAGCCAAGAAATAGTGTTGTTGACCAAGGGTTGAAACATCTTGTGATGGGACCAAAAAGAGTGGTCAAGACATATCCAATATATTTCGTCAATGGATACAAATTTAACACCAAAGAATACGGTGCAGAAAAATTAAGAAATAATACTGGTGTATTTGTTAAAGGTAGCGACAATCCAGAAAATCATTTAAATGATTTTTATGGCGTTCTGACGCAAATTTTGCAACGGACATATTTCTTACGATCCGCGGAAGAGGTGTTTCTATTTAGATGCAATTGGTTTAACAATGTTCCAGGTTCTGGAATTAATGTGCACAAGGATTATAATCTTATCGAAATAAAGCATACATCGCACTATCACAAGTATGATCCTTTTGTACTAGCCAAACAAGCATTGCAAGTTTATTACGCTCCTTATCCGTATCTAAAAAGAGATAAAGCAGATTGGTCTGCAGTTTTTAAAACAAAGGCCAGATTCACATTCGATGGGAAGAATATTCCGGACGAACAAGCTTATCAGGCAGATCTTGAGCGAAATAACGAAATAATAATTACAGACGGTCATACAGATTTTGGTCCCTTGATCGATGAATCAAATATTTGGGTATAAGCGTTTGACAACGCAGAGGAAAATATCGTCGAAAACGAGACCGAATCAGAAGACGATGATGACTGATACAAATCTGAATATGTTTTTTTGCAATTGATGTAACTATGTTGAATTCTTGATGTATTATGAAATTGATGTAACTATGAAACCAAATCCGTTTACTATTGTTTGCATGTTTTATGTTATTTTCATTTGTCATTTATTTAGCAATTTTTATTAAAAATGCAATGAACTCTGCTTATCGTTGGAAGAGTACACCCATTATGAATCAGATATAACACACTTCCATTTCTATTTCCATTTCAGTCATTAATTAAGCAATTTATACCGTTGATGTCATTTTCATATGAAATATATTTCATTATCATGTTTTTATTCTCTTATATAATGATGTGTATATGTCACAGGTTTATCATTATGTCGTATAGAGGTAGGAGCTCTTCTCGATCATCAGGAGGTGATGGCAGTGGCCCATCGCAAGAGCCACAGCGTGCAGTTGTATCGTTAGTCCCTAGAGCAAATGGGTAAGAATTAAATTTTATTCAGCATCTTATTTTTTCTATGATATACATACGTACTTATCTATATCGTACTTAAAAATAGGGGGTTCGACCTACTTCCCTCTAAGGTTGTGATGGACGTCTCTAGAGCATCTTATCGCAGTAGGATGAGTGCATGCTGGCCGAGGTGGGATACCATCCCTCCTCACATCATAGAGTGCATGTGACATCCCAGAATTTTGACCCTATTATTATAATAAGCTTTTGATCAAATTTAAATAAAATATAATATTTTCATTTGAAATAAATAAGATTTTGGATATTATTAGTTGTATATGTATTATAAAGGAATCTATAATTTCAAAATATAAAATAGACTCTTTAACAATATTCAAAAATTAAATCTGTATTATTCAATTAAATTAAAAATTATATATTAATGACATTTAATATCAAAAGTATAAATGTAGTTAATAATGATGAGCATAATAATACAATTCTTTTCATATTAAATATAAATATAACTTACATTAGTGCAAATACATTACAAATCAAATATTGGAAAGATTAAGCTTTGAATAAAAAGAAGACCAAGAAATGTTTTTAACAAATTTTTTTATAATTAAAATAATATAAGCTTATAAATATTTAATATAAGTATAATATAAAAATATGGTTATGAACATAAGTCTACAAATATAAGTACAAAACTATAATATATATAAGGTATAAATAAAAATGTTAACTATGGTAAAACAAACATAGAAAATCTGTAAATAAAGAAAGAAGCTAATATCTTTAAACTTGTCTGCAAACACTAATTATATATGAACATAAGAGAACAAGTATTCACATCAAAAAAATAAAACAAAAATCACTGTACAAGTACACAACAGACAAATGCAAGGTCATTATGTATCATTAAGAAAAACTGCTCAGCAAACATTATTTATATGTTAACATCAGTAATGAAGACAATATAAAAGCCTGCAAACATTATTTATATGTTAACTTAAGTATGAAGTCAAAATGAAAAAAAAACCTGCAAGCAAACTTTATATGCATGATATGCATAAGAAAACAAATATTTCCATCAAATAAAACATAATAAGTATAAACCTTCAGGAATACATCTTAGTACAAACTAAAGATCTATAAATTCTTTGTACAGAGAAACTAAAATATATGTGTCAGCAACACATAATAAGTGCACACCTATATGAATACACATTAGTACAAACACAAACAAACCTGCAAATATATTTGTACCATATGTTTGTGTCAGCAAACATTAATAACAATATGTTAACATAAACATTTAATTAGCCACCTTTATGTCTGGAAACATATCTTCCAGCCGAAATATCCAATTTCATTTCAGGTTTTAGTACCTTGTTACAAATAAAAAATAAAGCAAGTATAATATCAAGCTAAAGCTTGTTCCAGAAGGTATCTTGTTCAAAGGCATATATAGATATGTTTATCATTCCATTTAGTTCATTCCTTAAGCAAAGCCTAAATAAAAACTGAGATAAGAAAGAAAAATAAACAAAATTTCAAGTTCAAATAAAGTCAGGAAGCAAGAAGTTTACTGCAATTCAACAACTTCAAACTGCTGTCTTCTTCCACCATCAAACAACCATCCTCTGTTTCAAGTTTCAACAGTAAGCTATTTTGGTGAGTAAACAACCTGTTCTTAAGATTGAAGTTAAACTTAAATCATGTATGTATGATATGATTTGAGATCACTTGATTGAGGTGTCTTTCTAGATTTGTCTCTGTCATATATATATGCTGTGTATTACTTGTCCTCTGTTGGGTTTCAGAATAGAAAATCAACATAGAAGTCAACAAACACTTCATTTAATCATTATTGGACTTTGAAGTTTAAGCAAAACAAGTTGGTTTATATGTGATTGAGATCTAAAAATATTTTTCAGGTAGAATATTATTTGGTAGCAACTGCAAAAATTCATTTTTTAGGGAAACTTAACTTTATGATATTTTTGAATGTCGGGAAACTTGAATTAAATTATATAGCTTGAATCGTTATCAAAAGATAGGATTTTTAAATCAAAGTTGGTAATTTTTCGTTAAGTTTTCAAAGAAAAATTCGTAGATGAACAAAAAGGGGTTTTCGGCCAAATTCAGGTGATCGGAGGAGATGGGGGTGGTCGGGTTATGGGAGGAAGTAGAGGAGCATACGATGGCCGTAGGAAAAATGCCGGAGGTGGTATCATCCACGGTAGCAACGGCGGCATCGATTTTTCTTCTGTAAACCTAGTTTTTATGGCGTTCGAATATGGGGTCGCCGCGTTTCCTCTCGTGCATCGAGTTGCACGAATTTCTGGAAGGAGATAGTAGAGAGTAATTCGGAGACGTGGCCGGCGGCGTTAGCTTTCAGATGGTCGGAGTTATCTCTATGGGTTGAGAACGTGGATAGTGTCTGGGTTGAAGTTTCTCGTGCTTCGCTCAATTTTGATTGACGAGGAAGTGGAGTCGCTCGATGTTAGGTAATCAATGTCGAGGTGATTTGTGATTTTTTGGAAGTTTTCTCGATCGCCAGAGCGACGCCTCCGCTCCGTGCACGTGCATGGCTTGTCAGCGTGTTGGAAGGATGGGGGCTGGGCACTCTGTTGTTCTCGAGTTTAGGGGATTGAACGCGGGGTCGAACTCGTGTTTATGCAAATTCTTGTTCCAGTTTTTATTTAGGCTTTAACTTAAAAAAAAAAAGAGGAAGAAAAGAATCCGTAGAAGAAGATGAAGGAAGGAAGAGAGGGACGCAAGCAACTGAATTTTCGTGCGGGTTTTACTCGGGTTCGAGCGAGTTTAAATTTTCCAGCAGCAACTAAAATATATATATACTAGGAGAGAGAAGCAGGGAGCAACCCGGGGAAAAGAAATGAAATCACGAACCGTTATTGAGCAATCTTAGGTGTTCTCTCGGAATGTATATAACAGGTTTAAGCTTACGTAACATTTTGCTAATAATGGTAGACAATTCGTATTTATGAAATTAAATGTGGCACAAGCATGTTTAACCTTTAAGCTTCCAAATTAATACTAAGTTATTTGAATTTATTAAAGAAGATTTAAAATGTAAGATAAATAATATGTAGCAAATTAATTATGTTGTAAGCAAAGTAGAAATGTTAACTAATGTGTAATCGTAATTAACTAAATAATCCAAAAATAAAATAAATAGTTAATTTGGTAAGTAAGAATTAAGAAAATTTATTAAGTAATAATCAAATAAGAGAATTACGAAATGGTCAACTAGATGTTTGAAACAGATTGATAAATTAAATGATAAATCAAAGTTAAATATCTGGGTTAAGAAGTAATTAAGTTGAATAGTGTGAAATACAATAAGTTATTAATTAAGTAATTAAGAAATTGATAATTTGTGATCCATTAAACAGAGTTAAGTGATTAACTCTCAAGAAATTAATTCTAAATTGAATTAATTACAAATAAGACCTAAAGATGACTGCTTATGGGTGGTTATGTTGAATATCTGATTTTGATATTTATGTGATGATATTCTATGTTACTCTGCGATATGCTGTGTTATATCTATGATGCTTGTATATATTTTATCGGTGATAAATGCTGTGTTAATTCAATTGTTGAGATTTAAATTATTTAAACTGTTTAAGTTAATTAGACAACTTGGCCCTTAAAATGGCGTTTGGATTCCGATGAGACCGGGATCGGAAGAATCAATTTTGATTCTCCGAAAACCACATCGATCTAATTTAAACGTTAAGTCGTGAATCCTGAAATGAAGATCGAGATGGTGTTTTCAGAATGCAAGGGTTATCGTCGTTGACTCTGAGGGTGATTCCAAAATGAGTGTGACGAGATAATGCCTTCGGTTTCGTTCGAACCCGGAACGAACTTGTATGTATTGAATGCTTTCAACACATCGTCAGGCGGACGATGAGCATTCTAAGTGATTTGTTCTTTAAAGGTAATCGCAGCCTCAAGCCTCATCAACCGGGAATGGCTAAAACAGGGGAGATGCAGCAAGGTTAGGTGGGTCATGCCCAAGCAGGACAAGATATTTCTCCTGTCTAGATGTCCCTTTTATATTTCGGTTGTGTGGGCGGTTGCTAGCTACTACCACGGGGCTTATCTTGTTCGGGACTGTTCAGTAAGTAATGGTTCCGGCCTTGTGTTGTAGGGGATCGGGAGTGATCCTCGGTATGGTGATCTAGGCCCCATACTGTGACGGGCGGTACCCCAGTAGCCCTGCCATTGTTGGAAATCCATTTTCCCTACGAGACCCTACGGTTTTGATTTGTATTACCCACTTTTGTGGCTAGTGGCTGGAATTTAATGAATGTAACAATTTCGGCTATTTTCTATTTACTTGAAAACCCTAGACACTATTGTAATATCACTGGAATTCCTATGAAATGGTTTGGTTAGCGTAAGGTAAAAACTTACCCGTATTTATTTGTGGGAAGTCTTACATGACACCTTTATTTTCAAATGTTTTCAAAGTTAAACAACTTTAAACCGTTTACTCATACCAGACCCATGTCTGACCCGGAGTTTATATTTTGTTTTTTATAAACTCTTGGGTACTCAAATTTTTATGAGTAGCCAAGTGATAGGTTTCGGACTTTGATTACTGGAGGAGCTTGGAGTAGGAGATTCCATACGTATGTAGTTATCTATCTAGTTCCGCTGTGTCAGTAGTTGATGTATGATATATCTCGGATGTATATAGTGATAGATGTATGTATGGTTGTCATGTGTATTGATATTGTATAACTCTGATATATGTAAAACTATGTAACAGTTATATGATATATTATATTTTGTTCCGTTCCGTTGTGAGATTCTGATGTTGTTATTCTTCCTTTCTCTTTCATTTCTATTTCTATCCCTTTCTTTCTTAATGATGATACGTCTTTTTGGTAGTAGAAGGGCGGGTTGTCACAGTGCATATGGCAGGATGTCCTAGTATGTATAATTTTTCTGTTTTTTAATTCGTTTTTGTCGTTTTTCTATTATTTATCGTTTAAAGTGTAATCTTTTTTTCATACAGGCTGAGATAGACATCCAGACAGACGATATGATGTTGGCACGAGCATACTGGATGAAGAAGATGCGCAAGAACTACAGGGACACTATATCTGAGATTAAGAAATCTGTCAAGAAACCACGGTGGATGGGAGAGAGCGTGTGGCAAGCTTGGTTGAGCTACTGGGAGACGGACGAGGCGAAGGCAAGTATACTAATTTTTTTTGAATTATTAATTTGACGTGATTGAAAAATAATGTATCAAATTTTGGATGTACAGGCAGAGTCGAATAGAAACTCTGCAAATAGAAATAAGAATCCCGTCACTCATCGCGGAGGATCGAAGTCGTTTCAGTAGTATCGGCAGGAGTTGATAAATTTACTGAATAATAAATGTAAATAGTTTATGCTATATGATTTTAAACGTATAATAATTGTATGTAACAATCAACTTCAGGAAGCCGAGACACATGGTCCTGTCAGCTATATGGACGTGTTCAACCGTACGCATGCTGTCGAGCATGTTAATCCATACGAGACTGTTTCGTACACATGGCAGGACGATAAATCCAGCAAAAGCCATGTAAGCATTTCATGTTATTCAGTATTAGTAATTGTTTTAATTGTTAAATTATGATGAAATAAGATATGATATTATTAATTTGTTAATGCAGGAGATGTTTATGGAGCAGCGGCAGGAACTCCTTGCTGATGCGGGTAGAGAGTAGCTGACGACCGATGAGGAAGACGTTATTTTTGAGTCCGTTATGAGTCCAGCAGAGCATGGTCGACGATACAGATTTAGCAATTTAGCGGTATATAATTTACTTTTTCTTAAAATACTGAAATTATGATATTTTTACCCTTTCGAAACAATAAACTTGGATTTTATTTATTTTTCAATTATTGCAGTCCAGTAGTCAGAGTAGGGGACGGCGGAGTAGACCTCAGAGCGATTTAGCAGGTATAGAAGAATTGCGGACTAGAGTGTCCCAATTGGAGGAGCAGAACCGCCAACAGGCCTTGCAGACCGCACAGTTGTTAGAGTACATGCAGCAGTTTGGTGGCCGCCTCCGTTCCTTGGCTGGCTCTGGATCTGGAGGAGATTGATTCATTGCTTGCTTATTCGTTTGTGCAGGTATGTTTTGTTTTAGTTTAGAATGATTTGGTAGATGGTGCAATTAATTGTTGATTTGTATAATTATGCATGATACACTTGGTTCTGTAGTTGTATGAGGATATGCATGAGAATGTTGATGAATTTGTGTATTAACAACATGGTAGAACAGTTACTGTTAGGATTATTGTTAATGTTGGAATGGTATGTATATTTTGTATTTTATCTTTATTCTAATTTTGTCCATTTGTGTGTTAATTGAATATTTTGTAGTCTAGGTTTGGATATTTGGTTGGACTATTGTTTATTGGATTGTGCAGTATTGATATCGTAGTATTTGGAAGAGAAATGTGATTGGAAGGCTCTATTTGTAGCAAATATTAAAAAAACAGCAGATTTCCGATGGCTTACGACGGCTTACAGGTCAAAATTTTCGTCGGCTTCCGACAATTTCCGGCGGCCTGTAGAATATTTCCGACGGCTTCCGGCGGTGCCCGACGCCCGTCGAAAGCCGTCGGAAAACGTCGAAAATTGTCGAGAGCCGTCGGAAACGTGTTCGGCAGCATCCGTTGGAAGCCGTCGGAAATACTGCTCCCCGACGCAGTCTTTTTCGACGGCCGCCGACGGCCGCCGACGGCGTCCGACGGCCGCCGACGGATTCTGGCCATCGGAAAATGCGTTTCCCCTTGTAGTGTAAATTATGTTTAATTTGTTGTTATAGTTGTATAAAAACTCATTGCTTGATTTGTATACCCTATTGAATGCTAATTAGATTATTATTATAATTGTTTATCATTGAAATGTTGAGAGAGAAAATTTATTTAATGTATATGTGCATTAATTGGTGTATATGCGTTGATTAATTAGTGCATTCGTACATTAGGGCTACTCTGGATTAATTAGAGTCGATGCTCAGAATTTGATATATGCATTTTCAAGATGACGAAAATGACGATTTAGTGTATGCGTTTCTTAGAATGTAAATAAATTAATGTAAAAATTGTTGTATAATACGCTTTACTTTTTGTAAATCCCTTAGAGAGTTTTTGGTCCCGTCTGGTAAATATTGTACATGATCGTTGTATGGATATTCGTTTTTATTACAGAATGGATAGTTCTATTCATCCGATACAATATTTATCGAATTTGTCCCTGTATTGGACAAGTTACAAATACAATAGTAATTATATTTTGCAAATCAATTTATTTAAACTGTTCATAAAATTTCGAAAACACTTTCCTTTTGTTTCCTGTGTACACACGTATGTGTACGATACAGGAACAAAGGGAAAGTGCAGCCAAAAGTTTGATGAATCGTTTAAAATAAAATGATTTGCAAAATATAATTACTACTATATTTGTAATGGAAAGTAGGATGACCAACCATCAAAGAATAAAAAAATAACCTAAAAATTGTAGACTATATTCATATAATAATTTGTGTAAATCCATTTGAAAATAAAACTTAAATAGAATAATATTATATATTTGCAAAAATATAAATGTATGATTTATTTGAAAAATAAAATGTCAATACGTGAATGATTAATGCATTTTTATGTTTTAAAGTAGAAAAAATGGTCAATAATTTTACCGATCGAAGTTGGATGTACCAACAAAGAAGAGAAATTAGAGGCTCAATAAGTAAATGTTTTCAAAATGGTGTACACGTCTTTATTAAATTCGCTTTACATAATAATGGAAACGATGAAGAAATTCGTTGTCCATGTAGTAGGTGCAAATTATTGAAGCATTTGATACTGGATATGGTAATATGGTTTGTGCCAAATTATTTAGTGTGGGATCATCATGGAGAACTTATAACACCTAATCCCGTATATTCAAAGGAGGAGGTGGATAATGAACTTGTTTCAAATCTCGTAGAATATATGGTTGAAGATGCAGCACGTTCAATGTTTCCTACTATTGAAGTTGATGATAACGATGTTAATGTCGAAGAAGAACCAATTATTGGACCAATTTTTTTTATAATTTATTGGATGCTGCTAAGAAACCCCTTTGTAATGGTTGTACAGGCGGTATCGAACTATCAGTAACTGCAGAATACATTACAATGAAATCAAAATACAACTTCACAGAAGCCGGGTTTACAGCTAAATACAAGCTGCAAAACAACATATACCACCCCATAATTTAATATGCAAAAATCATTATGAAGCGAAAAAACTTGTGTTTGCTTTTGGTTTGCCGTATCAAAAAATAGATACACGTTTAAATTGTTGCATGTTGTTTCGGAAAGAAGACATCAATCTTAGGCATTGTGAAATATGTATTCAGAAAAGATACAAACTGGGAAAAAAGAAGGGAAATGAAGTTCCGTACAAGAGTATGCGTTACTTACCCATCACGCCTAGGCTTCAAAGGTAATATGCATCTTCTGTAATTGCGCTACATATGAGATGTCACTGTATGAGAACATAGAAAGAAGGTACGTTAACACACCCAGTTGATAGAGAAGCGTGAAAGCATTTTGATAAGACACACCACACTTTCACGACGGAGAACTATAATGTTAGATTTGGTTTATGAATGGATCGATTTTCACCGTTCTCTCAATTTGGTTTAAAATATTCATCTTAGCCTATAATCTTTAAACCTTATAATTTATCTCCATGGATGTGTATAAAAACTCCGTATATATGTCTCATTATTGTCATCCCTAGCCCTGATGATCCGATACAAGGAATCGGGGTATATTTCCAACCGTTGATTGAAGAGTTGAAAATACTATGGTATGAATATGTTGAAACATACGACATTTAAAAAAAATTCGTATGTTCGCTTCCCTACTGTGGACTATAAGCGATTTCCACGCGTATGCAATGCTATCAGGTTGGAGTACAGCTGGTCGTCTAACTTGCCCTTATTGCGTGGAAGAAACACGAGCATTTTCTTTACCACATGGGTAGAAAATTTCGTGGTTTGACTTCATCTGTGTTTTCTCCATATTAATCATTCTTTTAGAAAAGATAATTTTTTTTACAAGTAATAGTTTTGAGACCTTGCGACCACCAACGATTTAGTCACGCGAAGATATTTATGATCTTGTAAAAGATTATCCAAAAAAACACGAAACCGGTGAACAAATTGAAATTCAAGGTAAATCGATGATTCATAATTGGTGCAAACAAAGTATATTTTGGGAGTTGCCTTGTTGGAAAAATCTTCTAATTCATCATAATATCGACGTGATACACAACAAGAAAAACCTGTTCGGTAATGTATTTAACACAGTTTTGAATGTTAATGGAAAAACTAAAGATGATTTGAAATTAAGACGTGATATAGAAGCAATATGCAATCGTCCTCAACTTCATATGAAGCAAAATGACATGAAAAACCCAAAGCATGCTATGAGCTAGACAATAACCAAGTTAAAGTGCTATTAAAGTGGATGGAAGGATTTAGATTTCCTAATGGGATTTCCTCTAATCTTCATAGATGTGTTGACTATAAGAATGGTAAACTGAGTGGGATGGAAAGTCATGATTGTCATGTAATGATGGAACATTTGTCACCTGTTGCTTTTAAAGAAATGTTGCTCACAAAAGTTTGGACAGCTGTAACAGTACATAGTTTGTTTTATAAGGAGTTTTATTCAACTATCTTAAAAGTTGACCGTCTACGTAAACTTGAGGAAGAAATTCCTATACTGCTCTGCAATCTGGAGAAAATATTTTCTCATGTTTCTTTAATGTAATGGAGCATTTACATGTTCATCTTTCATTTGAAGCACGTCTTTAGGGTCCTGTGAAAGGTATTAATATTGAGTATGTTAAATTTTAGTTTAATCACATATAAAAAAATTTAATTATAATTATTCTTAACAGGTACTAAAATCATCTAAAGAAAAAAAATGAGACAAAAAGCATGAGTTGAAGGTTCGATATGCAAATCATATATCAAAGAAGAAGATTCGTTCTTTTTCTCTCATTATTTCAATGACCATGTAAACTTATCTTTTGAAAGTTCTACGCGAAATGACGAGGGCATTAAACAAGATTCTTCCGAATCAACGCTATCTACTTTTAAATAGCAGGGACGCCTTATTGGAAAATGTGTGGAAGTATATGGTTAGACAACAGAGATTGCCATGTATCCCATATCTTCTTCTTAACTGTGCAGAAGTTGCGCCATTTGTTAGGTAAACAATTATTTACTTGAATAATGCATGTGTGTATTATTATAATGCATTATATTATCTATATATGCAGTATTTATGAATCACTCCATCCAAGCGGGGATATCAGCAAAAAATTTGCTACTTGGTTTTCGAACCACGTGTATGATCTGGCAAATTATGTGGTCGATGAAGGGTTGAACATCTTGTGATGGGACCCAAAAGAAAAGTCAATACATATCCAATATTCTTTTTCAATGGATACAAATTCGACACCAAAGAATACGGGGTTGAAAAATTTACAAATAATATCGGTGTATATGTTAAAGGTAGTGATGATCCAAATAATCACATTTTATGGCATATTAACTCAGGTTTTGCAATTAACATATTTCATCAGACCTGCGAAAGAAGTTTATTTGTTTAGATGCAACTGGTTCAGCAGTGTTCCAGGTTCTGGAATCAACATGCACCAAAAATATAATATTATTAAAATAATGCATAGATGACGTTATCATAAGTACGATCCGTTTATACTAGCAAAACATGCCCTATAAGTTATTATGCTCCTTATCCATCTATAAAAAGAGATAAAGCAGGTTGGTTGTTGGGTTTTAAAACGAAGATAAGATTTATGTTTGATGGAAAGAATATTCAGGATGAACAAGCGTACCAAGTAGATATCGAGGAAAATGACCAATTTGCAATAACAGATGATCAAATCGATTTAGGACCTCTAAATGATGAATCAAATGTATTAGCAGAAGCATTTAAGACCACAGAGGAAACCATTATAGAGTACGAGACCAAGTCTGAATCAGAAAACGACAAGGACTAATTTAATAGTATACATGTTGAAAAAAGCTAATTTATGAGAGTATTGATATTATACTATTTTGTATGTTACTGTAACAGGCTGAAAGCGGAATCGACAGTTGGATCTCTAACGAAGCTCCAAACTCTAAAGGCGAGTCTCAAATGCTGAATTACTCAGTCTGACCCGAGCGTAAGGCAAAACACAAAATACTCGAGTCAGGATTAACATTCTTATATCAATAAATCCAACTCAAGTGAAATATCAACTGAAATACAAGTAACTCAAAGGATGTTTGGAATAATCATCCTCTAAGGATCCGTGGGGCTATCTAAAATGCAGAGATATACACTATAACCCCGTGGTCCTTCAAATTAATTTATACTTCAAAACCAAAATATCATTTCATTTCAAATATATTTATTTCCAAATTTTATCCCTTTCAAAGTTACGATTCAAATCTACTCAAATTCCAAATTCCAAATTCAAATATAGTCCCATCTCAATTTATCAATTTAAATTCAACTCAATTCCTAAATAACCATTTCAAATTTTATCGATCTCAAATCTGGATTTGTAATCATAAATTACCCATTTACACTTCAATATTATTTCAAAACTTTAAATATTCAACATTTCAAACAAAATTTAACGATTTCAGATAGATTTAGTCTATCTTCATTATTATTTAGTCTTGAGATATTCCCTCATTTGATTCAATATCGTTTAAGTAACCTTAAGTTATATTTTACTAAATATTTTCTTTAATTTATTTAAACGTGAAATATTCATTAAATCGCTTAAATCAAAAATCCATTTATAAAATCATACCTTTAAATTTCACATTCAATAATTTCAAATTGATTTAATTAAATAAATTCCTTGATTAAATACCATTCTAAATAAACCCAAATTTATCTTCCCAATCTTACTTATTCAATTTATTACAACAAAATCTATTTGAAATATAGATTTACATAAATACTTAACCATATTATATCAATCTAATTTAAATTAAATATTACTACTAAATCTATATATAAAATTACCATTTATATATAATATCCTAAGAACAAATACTTATTAAACCATATATTTCTTTACGAAACCATAGAAATTATTTTCATAATATTAATATATGGACCAACGGTGTCTATATATATTTCCCATCCTGTGGTCAAATGATACAGATATTTATCATTTCAATCCGTACACTAAATATATATGGGTGGATATCATTTCAACCCGTAATCGCAAATTCAATTCAATGAAAATCGCTTGGGTCTATCATTTCAACCCATAAAGATTTTCTCCTATTCTAAAGTCTGTTTGGGTATGTATCATTTCAACCCATAGTGAATTCTATACTAACAGGAAACTTGCAGAGTGATAACAGATACGAAAAATAATAATAATAGGCATATATCATCAATAATAATATAATATAAATAACATGATATGGTGTCATATCCCACAGGTGAACGGTTACAAATAATAGCATAGATGACTATTTAAATAACTACAGCAGCATATTTCCATTGTCGTTTCAATTGAAATTAAATTTAATAAATATAAGAACGTTAATCGTGAGTGATTACTCACCTTTCGAGGCTAGAGAAATTTGACAAGGAAACGAGCTACGAATTCCAAAGCAACGGTAGATGGATATGATTCGATGAAGAAAACAGGCACGACAGACAACTGATAATGATGAATCGATGGAACGATTACAATCAGTTTGACATAAATTGAAAATAGATATATTATTAATACATATTCAGTATTCTAATTTAAGACAAAAATCAAAATAATATAAAAATATCTAAATCATCATTCTTAACTCAAGCATTAAAAATCAAAGATTTTTTTATTATACTTAAACTATTTCCCACAACAATTTCTTAAACACATATTATATATGTACACACACATTCCAAAATCCATTGTTTTAGAATATAACGCAATTTATCTAAAACACCTACATTTACCTAAAGTCAGTACTCATTTTATATATAAGCTTTTAAGTGTACTTAAAAATATACTTAAATCCATCATAACCCCATATACTTTATACATATCTTAGAATATGAATAACTTAACAAGTATAACATATGCAGACCTAAAAAATTAATGCCGACGCCTAAAAAATAAGATGCTGTTTTAAAACAAACCAAATATATAACACTTAAAATAGCCGATCAAAACAAAATAACTATATATTTTAACTTTAACAATGAGTTACAACACTAACAAAAAGTTTATTATTTTATATAAAATAGTATAACATATATCACAGAACTTAATATCATTTACTTAAACATACCATATACAAATAAACTATTATAAGCATGTACGAAATCCATCAGCCTCCATATAAACATATGCATTATATAAGTTTTGTCAACATATTATACGACGTACATAAATTTGTATATATAAAGCAATGGGTATCGGTACAGCTTAAATAATGATGCAACTCCTTTTTTTTTCAAAACAAAAATAAACAAATGCTAACACGTTTTAAAAATTCATATACACTAACCTATATATACTGGGTACATCTGCATCTATTTTCTATTTAAACCAATGTTTATAGAACTCCTCACTAACTTAAACAAAACAAAAGTTTAAAGAAAATTTTTACACAAATTTCTTTACACGACAAAAGACTACTGCTCCTAAATATATACATATATTTATTAAAGAATCAAACATTAATGTATAATAAAAATCAAAACTCTTATATATATCTACTTAAACACATTACTAATATAAAACTATAACCAATTTTAATATAACATACTATAACATAATTAATATATGCATGACTGGTAAAATTTGTATAACAGACCTATTTAAAATTTGTATAAGTTTATATATATTATATTAAAACATACATACATACATACATATATATATATAATCAGAAAGCAAAGTATTCATATAAACGAAAATAGAATATATACTACCTTTATATATATAACAGATAGAACTCACACGCAAAACAAAATATAAGTGTGTACATATATTAACCCAAAATAGAAGGCTCCGAGTTATATCTATATATACTAACGTATTTTGATCCAAAACTAACATATACATACAGTAAATTAGATATATGTACTTTAAAATCATTAACAACAGTGATAAAATATATTATGATATAATATACTATACTATTATATCTAACACACGCATCATACAAAAAAAGAAGAAGAAGCAACTTATAACACCATATAAAAAGATTTGATAAAATGAAATATAATAAAACATAATATACATACGAATAAATTTGCAGGCCGTATATTTGCTATCTCCAAAGTTTATATCACACTATATATCACATGCCAACCCATACTAGTACAGCCTTATTACAAAATATATCAACCAAAACCATATACATATCCTTTTTTGTATAACAGCAAACACATTAAACTAACCTATATGCATTATGTATATAACATAAGCATGCTAACCTTGATAAAAAAACTACAGATTAACCCAAAATAAGTTTTAAAACAACTTACTTACTTATATAAGTATATAAATGAGGAGGAAGCCGAGCATGGGTGCTGCCACAAGGCGGAGGTGTGGGAGAGCGCGGGGATGCTGTTCGATGAAGGGGTTGGTGGCGGTAATGGTTTGTGGACGAGGTAGGGAAGATCGGCTGCGTGCACTAGCTTTGGGAAAGGTGAGGAGATGCATTGGGAAGGAAGCAGAAGGCTTGTTCTGGAATTGGTGAAGGCAACGAGATCCAGGCGGCAAAAGATGAAGCAGCGATGCGTTTATTTTTATTAAATTATTTTTCCCTGCCGAGTGAAAATATGAATGTGGATTTGGCAAATTTATATTGGAAGCAGAGAACAGGGAGAGGGGGAAGAAAAGAAATATATAAAATGGGTAGAGTGGAAAAACTGAATCGTCAAAACGTTAAAAATGTTTCAGCGGTTAAAACAAGTAATCTAGGAAAAACGAATAGGCACAAATTGGGAAACGTATCACATAAATAATAAATATAAAGTAACAGGCGAGGATTTTAGGCAATAAATATTCACGTTTATTTATACACGCAAATAAAATATGAGCTGCAGCCAAATCAAAAAATGAAAAAGGAAAAACGTACGTACGTCATACGTTTCTTTAAGTGATCGTGCAGAACAAAAGATAAAGGGAGTAATAAAGCTAGTGACCTTTTGAATTTGTACTGTTGGCAATAAAATAAATGAGAAGTAACATAAACACTTGATTGCCGCAGATAATTAAGCAATTGATATGCGTGTGCAGCACGTTTCAAAATTTTAAACTGAAGGGAAATTAACCGTCACAATTAAAGGTACTGATATAAATGTAAAGTAATGAATATGGAAAAAAATTCAAGTGCAGATTTCAAGGGATAATAAAGGAAATGACCGTTCACAATTTAAACTGACGCAGATAAGGTAAGGAATATATATAAATTTTGTATTGAATATGATACATTTGTTGAAGCTAATATCACTAAAATCAAGGAATGAAAAAGGCAACGAAAACGGCAACAGGGAAAAGAACGGAACAAATAGAAATGAAACGTATCAAATTAAATATGAGCAGTTTTACAAGCAACGGTCACTCATTGATGTAGCTGACAAATATTAAAGCAATTGATTTATGTGTGTTTAAAATTTCTCAAAAATCAAATTAAACACGTTATAAATTTATTAAAATCTACGGGTCGTTACACTCTCCCCCACTCAAAACTTTTCATCTCCGAAAAGGAACAAAGTAGGAGAATAGAAACAACCAGATGAAAAATTAGACTTTGGAAAACAAATTAAACAATTTATTTAAAACCATATATTTAATAGTTTGGTTAAACTCATTTGATTAAATCCATTCAATTCTTTATGAGATCAATTATTTATATAAAACACTAAATTTTTTACTATTAAACCAGGTAGTATATAAATAAATAATATTTTAAAGGATATATTTGAAAGAAGGAAAGAAGGTAGATTCGGAAAATAGAATATAGGTGAATAAATAAAGCTGAGCAGATAAGGTAGATTCAAAAGAATAGTATCGGGCTCGAATAGTTAAATCAAACCATAAAATTTCAAATATTAATACAAAATTTCTTTGTTGGAAATACTTTTATAATTAAATACTTTTATATCGAAACCAAATTTTCCTTTCAAAAACACTTTTATAACTCAATGTTTCAACAAGTTTATCCTCGTTCTTGCAGACTCTGGCCATGCTTTGATCAGACGCTAAGCTAGAATTCTTCAAGTACTTAGTAGACCTGTTTCAACACCCAGTGAAAATACTTGAAAACGTTCAAAACAGATATGGAAAGTACAATCCAAACAAAACACCTGGATCGTAGGATACATAACAATGGTTACGCCTGGATCCCTCAGGAAACATCCGTACCCTTTAAGCATTCACTGCCTTGCGAATTACGCCATGATAACCAAATCCCTTGGACCGCAGGATACATAACAATGGTTAAGCCTGGATCCCCCAAGAAACATCCACATCCTTTTAGCAATCTCTGCCTTGTGGATTACGCCATGACAACAAAACCGGTAGACCGCAGGATACATAAAAATGGTTACGCCTCGATCCCCCAGGAAACATCCATATCCTTTAAGCAATCTCTGCCTTGCGGATTACGCTACCCAAAAAAATGACCGTGGGTTACGCCACGATAGGACACTCGAGTATCACATCTGAAAAACCAAAACTAGAGAGAATAATATTGATAGAATGAATCCAAGATGTAGCCACAAATCGGATATCAAGAAGAAGGCACTTTCCATATCTTTACTTCGACAATATGTATCATATAATACCTTTTCAAATCCCTTTCAAATATCATACTTATATAGACTTCGATAATATAAGATTTCACTTTTCAAATTTTGTACCTTTCCAAATTAGTAGTTTTCGAATCAACTTCATACTTATACAAATCAGTTTTATATAAGTTCGATAACTCCCAAATCAAGTATTTAGTAAAACAAGGTTCTCAATTTCAAATCATTTCAATATCAATTTAGTTTCAAAATCATATATGATTTCACCAAATTTTCTCAATTTCAAAGTTCCCAAAAATAATAGGTTTAGAAAATAATACCAGTTTCCAAATTAGCATAATTCAAGTCAAACAAATTCATTTCTAAAATCACCATATAAGTACTGGTTTTAATTCCAATCTAATTTCAAAACCAAATATTTTCTCAAAAATCAATTATACTCAAAATGGTTTCCAAATTTATAACTATCTCTTTAAACCTTTAAACTATTTATAAAACATTCAGAATCAGATTTTATATTAGTATAATTCAAATTAGTCCTATCCACTTACTTAACAAATTAGTTTTAAACTTATATACTTTATCCATTAATCTATACATTTCGAAATTACTTAGCTCTGAAAAATTAAACCTCGATTTGGAAGTGTTCGAACATTCAAAATAGTCGGTGAAATCAAATTTCAAATCCAAGAGTTGGAAATCAGCAACAAATCAGTAAATCAATTAAATAGATTGGGTTATACCAAATCAAATTCGAAATCCGAGGACCGAACGTTGGTTCATTTCAAATCGTTTCAAATATATCTACACATATCCTTCGAATATCAAATCACACTTCGGAATTTGAAATCTAAATTGGTTTCATAAAATCACTCATATAGTAAAGCTATCAAATTGGCCTCTCCCCCACTCTGAAACTCGAAAATCAATGTCGATGATGCATGCACTCATCATCGAAATTATTTTCCAGCGACGTAAGTGAGTTCTGGACTTCTATTTTCTTGAAAGCTTCTTTGAAATTTCTTTGAAATCATTGAAACTCGTTTGAGTCGTTTGGAACACTTCTTATTCAGAAAATACTTTCAAATCGTATTATTATATATTTTCAGAAGTCTTAAACCTAATTTCAAAACACCGGAATTCAATCTCTCGAATTTCAAATTAAAACCCTTCAGTTATAAATCATTTTTATATAAATCAAATTTCTTATAAATTTTAAAAATTTCAAATCCTTTCGAAACTTTTATATATAGAATAAAATCATAGTTATCAAAATAATAATTTCAGTATATAAAACAATTTATAAAATACAAACAAACCTGATTTTCAAAGGATGATTCAAGAATGAATATCAGAACGAGATAAAGGATGAAGTCAAATTCAAAAAGGGATCCTACTCAATGAGAATCCTAACCAAGATTTCGAGGTATATTAACCTATATCAATTCACGGGAATTTGTTTCATTAGTGAAAAATCATAAATTTTGATCAAACGAAATGCTAAAGTATAATTAAAATCTTAAGTTCGACACCTTGACTTTTACTAGGTAAAGGATATAATAGAGTTCACTAAATACAACTTAACTTACACCACTGATAAAAAAACAGATTCCACTGGTCCATACTTTTGCAAGAACAAAGCATCGGTGTTTCTTCTGCCGGGTGGTGCTTCAATGGGTCCAGTACACTCCACATCAAGTTGCCCCCAACTATGACATTTCTTGCATGAGTACACTATTTTCCCTTCTTTCCTAGTGAACTTCGGGAAGGTAGCAGCACGATCAGGACGCAACACAGCTTGCCTTCCGTGCTGTCTCTCAAAACAATCTCTAGCTTTATGTCCAGTCTGCCTACAGTGGTAGCAAATGGTTGGCTTGCTGGTTGATGCAGTGGATGCCGATTTCACTTTCTTCACCTTTAGGCAGCGACTTGGGAAGTGTCCCTTCTCATGACGCTTAAAGCAAAAAATCTCGGATCGACAGCGCTTGCCCTCCTTCTTCTTTCCCTTATCTCTCTTCCCGCACATAGCTGCATAATGCCCCATTTCCTGACACCGATAACAAATAACATGGTCATAAGGACCAGGTTCTGCCCTTTCTCTCCACAGCCTCTCTTGCTCCTCGATTGCTTCCTCCCGTTCCTTTTGGGCTAGTGCTCTTCGTGCTGGACGGGCAGCTTTCTACTCTTCCGATTTTTCCATTTACAAAATAGCTTCCTATCATTCAAGGAGTCCAAAATCAACAACTAGAGGTTCAAAAAATAAGGGGAAACTTGATCAAAGGAAGTTTCAAAACAAAGTGAAAAGGCTCGAACGAAGATGAGGAAATACAAATTCAAAATAGACGATGGATATACTTATCCAAGAATATAAGTAGGGAGAGGCAAATACGAATTTCAGAACTAAGATAGAGATCTCAAATTAGAGGAACTCTAATCAATTAGAATTCCGATTCGAAGATAGGCTCGAACGAAAGTGATTCCATAAACAAATTTTACTATATATGCTAAATTTTCCTAGAGCCAAAGCTCTGATACCAACTGTAACGGGCTGAAAGCAGAATCGACAGTTGGATCTCTAACGAAGCTTCAAACTACAAAGATGAGTCTCAAATGCTGAATTACTCAGTCTGACCCGAGCGTAAGGCAAAACACAAAACAATCGAGTTAGGATTAACATTCTTATATCAATAAATCCAACTCAAGTGAAATATCAACTGAAATACAAGTAACTCAAAGGATGTTTGGGATAATCATCCTCTAAGGATCCGTGGGGATATCTAAAATGCAGAGACATACACTATAACCCCGTGGTCCTTCAAATTAATTTATACTTCAAAACCAAAATATCATTTCATTTCAAATATATTTATTTCCAAATTTTATCCCTTTCAAAGTTACGGTTCAAATCTACTCAAATTCCAAATTCAAGTTTAGTACCATCTCAATTTATCAATTTAAATTCAACTCAATTCCTATATAACCATTTCAAATTTTATCGATCTCAAATCTGGATTTGTAATCATAAATTACCCATTTACACTTGAATATTATTTCAAAACATTAAATATTCAACATTTCAAACTAAATTTAACGATTTCAGATAGATTTAGTTTATCTTCATTATTATTTAGTCTTGAGATATTCCCTCATTTGATTCAATATCGTTTAAGTAACCTTAAGTTACATTTTACTAAATATTTTCTTTAATTTATTTAAACGTGAAATATTCATTAAATCACTTAAATCAAAAATCCAGTAATAAAATCATACCTTTAAATTTCACATTCAATAATTTCAAATTGATTTAATTAAATAAAATCCTTGACTAAATACCATTCCAAATAAACCCAAATTTATCTTCCCAATCTTACCTATTCAATTTATTACAACAAAATCTATTTGAAATATAGATTTACATAAATACTTAACCATATTATATCAATCTAATTTAAATTAAATATTACTACTAAATTTATATATGAAATTACCATTTATATATAATATCCTAAGAATAAATACTTATTAAACCATATATTTCTTTCCGAAACAAAAGAAATTATTTTCAAAATGTTAATATATGGACTAACGGTGTCTGTATATATTTCCTATCATATGGTCAAGTGATACCGATATTTATCATTTTAATCCGTACACTAAATATATACGGGTGGATATCATTTCAACCCGTAATCCCAAATTCAATTCAATAAAAATCGCTTGGGTCTATCATTTCAACCATAACGATTTTCTCATGTTCTAAAGTCCGTTCGGGTATGTATCATTTCAACCCATAGTAAATTCTCTACTAACAGGGAACTTGCATAGTGATAACATATATGAAAACTAATAATAACAGGCATATATCATCAATAATAATATAATATAAACAACAAGATATGGTGTCATATCCCACAGGTGAACGGTTATAGATAATAGCATAGATGACTATTTAAATAACTGCAGCAACATATTTCCATTGTCGTTTCAATTGAAATTAAATTTAATAAATATAAGAACGTTAATCGTGAGTGATTACTCACCTTTCAAGGCTAGTGAAATTTGATAAGGAAACGAGCTACGAATTCCAAAGCAACGCTAGATGGATATGATTCGATGAAGAAAACGGACACGACGGACAACTGATAGTGAGAAATCGATGGAACAATTAGGATCAGTTTGGCATAAGTTGAAAATAGACATATTATTAATACATATTCAATATTCTAATTTAAGAGAAAAATCAAAATAATATAAAAATTTCCGAATCATCATTCTTAACTCAAGCATTAAAAATCAAAGATTTTTTTATTATACTTAAATTATTTCCCACAACAATTTATTAAACACATATTATATATACACACACATTCCAAAATCCACTGTTTTAGAATAAAACACAATTTATCTAAAACACCTACATTTACCAAAAGTTGGTACTCATTTTATATACAAGCTTTAAGCGTACTTAAAAATATACTTAATTCCATCATAACCCCATATACTTTATACATATCTTAGAATATGAACAACTTAATAAGTATAACATATGCAGACCTTAAAAATTAATGCTGACGCCTAAAAAATAAGATGCTGTTTTAAAACAAACCAAATATATATAATACTTAAAATAGCTGATCAAAACAAAATAACTATATATTTTAACTTCAACAATGAGTTACAACATTAACAAAAAGTTTATTATTTTATATAAAATAGTATAACATATATCACAAAACTTAATATCATTTACTTAAACAGACCATATACAAATAAACTACTATAAGCATGTACGCAATCCATCAGCCTCCATATAAACATATGCATTATATAAGTTTTGTCAACATATTATACGACGCACATAAATTTTTATATATAAAGCAATAGGTATCGGTACAGCTTAAACATGATGCAACTCATTTTTTTTTCAGAACAAAAATAAAAAAATGCTAACATGTTTTAAAAGTTCATATACACTAACCTATATATACTGGGTACATCTGCATCTATTTTCTATTTAAACCAATGTTTATAAAACTCCTCACTAACTCAAACAAAATAAAAGTTTAAAGCCAAATTTTACACAAATTTCTTTACACGACAAAAGACTACTGCTCCCAAATATATACATATATTTATTAAAGAATCAAAACATTAATGTATAATAAAAATCAAAATTGGTATATATATCTACTTAAACACATTACTAATATAAAAATATAACCAATTTTAATATAACATACTATAACATAAGTAATATATGCATGATTGGTAAAATTTGTATAACATACCTTTTTAAAATTTATATAAGTTTATATATATTATATTAAAACGTATATATATATATATAATCGAAAACAAAGTATTCATATAAACGAAAATAGAATATATACTTCGTTTACATATATAACAGATAGAACTCACACGCAAAACAAAATATAAGTTTGTATATATATTAACCCAAAATAGAAGGCTCTGAGTTATATCTATATATACTAACGTATTTTGATCCAAAACTAACATATACATACAGTAAATTATATATATGTACTTTAAAATCACAAATAACAGTGATAAAATATACTATGATATAATATACTATACTATTATATGTAACATATGTAACACACGCATCATACAAAAAAAGAAGAAGAAGCAACTTATAACACCATATAGAAAGATTTGATAAAATAAAATATACTATAACATAATATGCATATGAATAAATTTGCAGGCCATGTATATGCTGTCTCCATAGTTTATATCACACTATATATCACATGCCAACCCTTACTAGTACAACCTTATTACAAAATATATCAACCAAAACCATATACATATCCTTTTTGTATAACAGCAAACATATTAAACTAACCTATATGTATTATGTATATAACAAAAGCATGCTAACCTTGATAACAAAACTGCAGATTAACCCAAAATAAGTTTTAAAACAACTTACCTACTTATATAGGTATATAAATGAGGGGTAAGCCGAGCATGGGTGCTGCTACAAGGCGGAGGTGCGGGAGAGCGCGGGGATGCTGTTGGATGAAAGGGATGGTAGCGGTAAGGTTTGTGGCCGAGGTGGGGAAGATTGGCTGCGTGCACTAGCTTTGGGAAAGGCGACGAGATGCGTGTGGAAGGAAGCAGAAGGCTTGTTCTATAATTGGCGAAGGCAACGAGATCCAGACGACAAAAGATGAAGCAGCGATGCTTTTATTTTTATTAATTTTTTTTTCCTTGCTGAGTGAAAATACGAAGGTGGATTTGGAAAATTTATATTGAAAGCAGAGAACAGGGAGAGGGGGAAGAAAAGAAATATATAAAATGGGTAGAGTGGAAAAACTGAACTGTCAAAAGGTTAAAAATGTTTCAGCGGTTAAAACAAGTAATGTAGGAAAAACGAATAGGCACAAATTGGGAAACGTATCACATAAATAATAAATATAAAGTAACAGGTGAGGATTTTGGACAATAAATATTCACGTTGATTTCTACACGCAAATAAAATATGAGTTGCAGCCAAATCAAATAATGAAAAAGGAAAAACGTACGTACGTTATACGTTTCTTCAAGTGATCATGCAGAACAAAAGATAAAGGGAGTAATAAAGCTAGATGACTGTTTGAATTTGTACTATTGGGAGTAAAATAAATGTGAAGTAACATAACACTTGATTGATGCAGATAATTAAGCAATTGATATGCGTGTGAAGCACGTTCCAAAATTTAAACCGAAGGGAAATTACCTGTCACAATTAAATGTACTGATATAAATGTAAAGTAATGAATATGGAAAAAAATTCAAGCGTAGATTTCAGGGGATAATTAAGGAAATGACCGTTCACAATTTAAACTAACACAGATAAGGTAAGGAATATATATATAAATATTGTACTGAATATGATACGTTTGTTGAAGCCAATAGCACCAAAATCAAGGAATGAAAAAGGCAACAGGGAAAAGAACGGAACAAATAGAAATAAAACGTATCAAATTAAATATGAGCAGTTTTACAAGCAACGGTCACTCATTGATTTAGCTGACAAATATTAAAGCAATTGATTTATGCGCGTTTAAAATTTCTCAAAAATCAAATTAAATACGTTATAAATTTATTAAAATCTACGGGTCGTTACAATTACATATGATTATTGATGTTAAATATTGATATGTTTACTCATAATTCAATGATATGTCTGTATGTGTGCTATAGGTATTACAGATATCCTTCTTTAGGTGGCCGAGTTCTTCACAGTCCAGTCCCCCCTCTACGCTCAAAGAGGGACATGTCGCAGCGGTGGTGATGGCAGCGACCCTTCACAGGAGGCACCGCCTATGGTAGTTAGATCGCTGCCGAAAGTTAATGGCTCGTAAGTATTAAATTTACCTTAGCATTGTAAATATTTTGAATGATATATTAGTCATGATTTGTTTGTATCATGTTTAATGCAGGGGTTTTAAGCTTGAGTCTGCTAACATTGTTTTCAGCATATCAAAGCAGGCATACATGAGCCGTATGACTACATGCTGGTCGAAGTGGAGTAGGATCCCAGACCATGCACGGGAGAGCATATGGCAAGACTTCCTGGTAAGTGTAAAATTATATACCATTATATATAATCACTTTACAATTTGCTAACTAAGTATAAATGTGTAACTTATATTTCTTCAACATATATATAAGGGGGCAGTAGACTTACAAGAGGAGGACGTGTCTCTTTGCCAGCGCCACTAGAACTCAAAAGTGGCAAATAATTATAGGGATACAATGTCTACCATAAGAAAAACTAGGAAGAAGCCCAGTTGGATGGGCATCAACGATTGGGATGCTTAGGTCGCCTGGTGGAGCAGTAACGAATTCAAGGTAAGTCTATCAGATATTACCTTAATTTATTCAGTATAGAATAAATAATTTATACCTGTAAAATATAATCTTAATTTTTAATTTGCAGGCGGAGTCAGACAGGAACTCTGTGAGCAGGCAGAAAAATCCAATCATTACCGTGGTGACTCAAAATAATTTCAGCACCATTGCGAGGACCTAGTAAATTAATTAATTGCAATTACGAATAGCTATTATATTTTTAGTATAAATTTGTATGAATAACAATAATCTACACCAATTATTGCAAGAAAGAGCGTGTGGGGGTCTCGTCTCGTATACGGACATGTTTGAGCTTACCCATGCCATTAGGCAGATAGATGATGAGAGATCAGTGTCGTATACCTAGCGTGAGGATGACAGAGCATACGCCGCACATGTTAGTATATTTTAAGTTATAAGTTATTAATAATGATCATTTTAATTAATTAGTCATAAAATATTATAATAAAGTCATGTAATATTTATTTGTATTTAATTTTGCGTTACAGAAAAAATTTATGCAAGCATGTGCGCAGATGCTTGAGCATTTGGGACGGGAGCATTTGACCACTGATGAGGAAGATGCGATCTTTGACTCTGTTATGGTATCGACCCAGAGAAATAAGCGCTACGGCTACGACAACTAATTGGTAATTTATAAAAATTAACTACGTTGTAAAATTTGTTTAATTTTTATAAAAGTTACGTAATAGCTTAAACATATTTCGACTTGTTTTGTAGGCTCGGACACCACAAAGGGATTACCGAAAGGCTCAGGACAACATATAGATTAATGAGCTTCGACAGTAGATTGCACAGCTGTAGGAGCAGGACCGCCTTCGAGCAGTGCAAATAGAGCACTGAACCAGCGTTTGGCCGAGTATGCGGAGCGTCATGGAGCATTCCCTTTGTCTGGTGGTTCCGAAGCTGATGGTGAGCCATAAGGTATGATTTGCAGGTTTTTTGAAACTGGTGTATATAAACATTGAGTGTGGTGAGGTTCATTTGTGGACAAGTGGTGTTTGAAATTTGATTTGTGGAGTTGATACGTGGAGTCTGATGTTGGATGTGTATATTGTACATTGATGTCGAATGTAAATATTGTAGTTAGATGGGTAAGACTGATAATGGAAGGTTTTTTTGTATTGATTATATATGTTTACGTTAGATACGATGATGTTTGAATTTTATATTGATATTGATATTGATTTTGTAACAACCCAAAATTTAAGCTATAATAATTAATTAGAGAATTAATTAAATAATTAAATAAATTTATGAAATTGTCAAGATATGGGAGTTGCACCATTATATCCATGGTAATTTTCCAATCAATTTCCATATATAATTTTTCAAAATTCAAGTTAACATGAAGAAGATACAGAAAAAACAAGAATTCAGAACAAAACGAAAAAAATATATATAACAAAGCATGGGGTCGACCCATGCCATAGACAGGTCGACCTAGGCTTGCTTAAGGTCGACCCCCAATGTATTAAGGTCAACCCGCCTTATTATTTGGACGCAGAAGTGTCTAGGTGCATGCCAAACGAACTGTTTTGCAATTTTCTTTAAATCCTGTGTGTTCGTACTTTCATCCGACAGTTCCCAACGAGCCTATGGCATGGTTTCACCAGATTTAATCTTCACATCCAACGGTCTGAGATGCTTAAGTGACACTATAAATAGAACCTCAGACCAAGCTATTTTTCTCATTCAGATTTTCTCCTATATGGGTTTACTGCCAGAGGCTGGACCTAAATAGAAATTTTTTCTAAGGAGAATCTTTTTAATAAAAGTAGTCTACGCTCTAAAAGGGGATCAAGGACTAGAGCTAAGGATCACAAGTGAGTGTTTTGTAATTATTTTAGATTTTTAAGTAATTTAAAATAATGGGGTTCTCAATAGTTGTAGTTTTTCTACAATTTTGAGATAGTTTTTATATAAGTTTATTTACAGTCTATTTTTAAGCAAATTTCAGAAGTTCTTTTTAATCTATTTTATTCATCTATTTTTCAATTATTTACCGTTATTTACATTTATCTACATTTATTTACATCTATTTTTAAGTTGGAGTTTAGCTTGTAAATGTTAGTTTCTTTTTATTCTTTTTTTACACGAATAAATATTGAAAAGAGAATAACTCTCAAATATTGATTAAAATAAAAAACACTAAATTTACAAAGATCAGATGTAAGATAAGAAAAACTATAATAAAAAGAAGACAGACTGAAATAGACAAATTTGAGACATTTGCAAACAAAATTATAACAAGTGATTATAACTAAAAAGAGAAGATAGAGGAATAACAGAACATGCTTATTTTATATCTTAGATCTTGATTAAGTTAATAAGCAAAAGAACAGTTAAATCACATAGGTTATAATTTGAAAAGAAAGAGAAAACAGAAAAGGCTTATTTTAAAACTTAGATTAAGTTAATAAGCAAATATAGCAGAAATAACAAAAGAGGTTTATTTTAAAACTTACACTAAATTAATAAGCAAACATAGAAGAAGGTCTCATACCAACAGCATTCCCTTTCAGTCAGGAAGCGATGGTCTCACAATAGTCAGGTGGGGCTGGGACACGCTTATGCTAATTAGGGTAAATAAGTTGCCAATAGGTAAAAGCTCAAATCTGGGGATTTGGGCAAGGGGTGCAATTAGAATTTGTTTGTTTGGACCAGTACCGGCAGCATTCCCTTTCAGTTTAGATCTGATAATCTCACAACACTTAGGCGAGGCTGTGCAGCATTCCCTTTCAGGTCTAGGTCTGATGGTCTCACAACAGATTACGTAAGACTAGGCGTGCTTATGCTGATTAGGGTAAATAAGAGGTCACCAAAGGGAGCGACAGTTAGCGTGTACTGGCGATGACCGAGCATGCGGCATTGATTAGAGTAAATAATTTGCTACTGCGTTCCAAGCACTAAATAAGTGTCTTTTACCATGGGACCAACAAGATTGGACTAGCTCATAGTAGCACAACAGAGATAGAAGGCCGATCAATGGGTAGAATTAGGATTTCGGCCTAATTAAAATAAGATTAAGATTTCAGCCTAATTACGGCAGTTTAAGACAAGTGCAAACAATCCAAACAAACATGTAAACAGAATTAGAAACAGTATATTATCCCAGTTTTACCTTTTTTGTATTTTCCTTTCATACTAGAAATGTTGC
Source organism: Allium cepa (assembly GCA_030765085.1). NCBI lineage: Eukaryota > Viridiplantae > Streptophyta > Magnoliopsida > Asparagales > Amaryllidaceae > Allium > Allium cepa. The sequence continues at coordinate 948,523,560 of CM060941.1, read as the reverse complement.
TAAGTCTATTATCTTTATCTTGCTTAGAAATACTAGTAATTACTTTCACTCACCAGACTTATTGTCTGACCCACTCCTCTGTTTTCTCTTTTCCCCTCTAGGCCAACAAAGGCAAGGACGGCGGATTTAGATTTCTTGGAGATTCATTCTCGAAGTTCTTCATGTATTCTTCTTCTTTTTAGTTTTCTTTTCATTGGGCGTTTGATGCACTGGTACTTATGAGAGGGATGATTATTTTTATTGTACTCTGATTTTATGAGACCGAGATGCGTTTTCATAAGACATGTGCATTTGGTATTTGAGACATGTGATGTTTTCCAAACATATGAAGTTTTATTTTGAACAATAAGTTACCATTTAAATGTTTCCGCTGTTTTTACTTATTTATCTTATGAATATTAGTCTCTACAATGTTTTATCTATACCTATAACGCACCATATCCTTTAGCGTGCCGTTTTTGGGTGTATTAAAGGGTGTGGGGTGTTTCCCTTGGTATCAGAGTCAGGTTACAAGATTCCTAAAAACTTGTTTTAAAAGTATAGTATTTTTCAAAAGTAACAAATCTTTAAACTAATTTTTTTTAGAAAGAAACTCTTATTACAGAAATGTTTTTCAAGTATAAGAGAGTTTTTATAAAAATCCCATCAAAGTCTAGTTTAACCTTCTTTCGAGCCTAAATTTCTTTTCTTTGCATAGAATGGCGAATGCCCCAAATTTTCCCGAGGGTGTCCAAGTCGCCGGTTGGTTCCGCAGATACCTCCAATCTACAGCATCAGATGTGCAAGGGCAAGCGTCCAATGTAGCACCGGTGGGTGGAGATCCCATTAATCCACTTATAGCAGCCAATTTTTCTAGACTATGCAAGGACTTCGCTAGTCTAGGAGGTACGATATTTTCCAGCATAGAGGATTTTGTAGAGGCACGAGCTTGGTTAAGGAATACAAAGTGGATATTTGGACTGCTAGGATTGGAGGACCGATAGAGAGCTCAGCATGCATCTTGGCAACTGATAGGAGAAGCTTTGTACTGGTGGGAGATCATAGAGATGGAAGGTAGAGACGTTGTTTGGTTTGGATTGAGGGAAAGTTTTGAGAGAAAGTTCGTGTCGCAAGCCGAGTAAAGCATGCAGTTAGAGAAGTTCATTAGTCTGGAGCAAGGGAGTCTTTCAGTAAAGGAGTATATAAACCAGTTTAATGAGTTATCGCAGTTTGGAATGGAGCTTGTCAATACACCGCATAAGAAGGCCATCAAGTTTGCTAAGGGTTTGAATCAGCCCCTCCAAGGGTTGGCATTGACATATGTACCTATGTGAACGACATATGAGTCGCTTATGGAGATGGCTCTCATGTCAGTTGTTGCTAAGAAAGAAGAGGTTAAGGAGGTTCCTAAATCAAAAAACTCTAAGAAGTAGTGGTGGAAGAATAATAGGGATAAGGACAAGAAGAAAGGAGAAGGATCTCAGAAGAGACAGATCAAGAAAGGCAAGAAATGTCATAGTTGTGGATTGCTTGGTCATTTCACAAAGGACTGTAAGAAGGAAACGATGACGGAGAGGTGTTACAAGTGTGAGCGGCCTGGCCACCTTAGTAGAGCTTGTCCTTAGAAGACAGGGGAAAGAGCAGGCGCACCTATAGCGCAAGTACAGGCTTTGGATGCAGCACCTTTTAGTAGACCGGATCGAGGTAGGAAAGTCTCTATAGAAGGTTCGATCTCTATTCAGACTCTTTTTGACTCCGGAGCATCGCATTCTTTCATTTCCAGTTTCTTGGTTGATTGTTTGCAGTTAAATATTTTTCTAGTAGTAGACCCTATAGTTGTTTCAAACCTCATAGAAGGATCAACACATTTATCCATGATTTGTAGGGGTTTAAATTTTTTTTATACTAAGCATAGAGTTTGACTGTGATGCCTATGTACTGGGATTTTCGAAATATGCGATGATTTTAAGGATGGACTGGTTATCCACTTATGGTGCGGTATTAGACTGCGAGAGGAGAGTCGTCAGACTAGAGACATGTAGCAGAAGGACTCTCGAGGTTTCTTGTGACCGACAGGAGTCAGTCATGCTAGGCTTCCTTTATTCCCTTGATTCATCACTAGGAGAGTTAGATTTCTTTCCAGTCGTTAGAGATTTCCCAAATGTTTTTGAAGAGATTAAGGGACTACCCCCAAGAGAAAGATCGACTTTAAGATCTATCTAAATGACAATGCAAAGCTAGTTGCATTTCTCATGGTACATATAGCTCCTAGGGAGAGGAAGGAGTTAAGTAAGCAAGTTGAAGAGCCATTGGAGAAAAGCTTCATTAGATGGAGCATATTTGAGTGGGAAGCGCTAGTCGTCTTTGCTACAAAGGCAGATGGTTCCCTTCAACTTTGTGTAGACTACATAGAGTAGAATAAGCTCACAAAGAAGAACTATTACCACTTTCTAGGATACAAATTTTTTTTGATTTGTTGGTTGGCTCTTCAGCATTTTCTCAACTTGATTTAGCTACTGTATTTCATCAGCTTAGGGTCGTTGAGTCACCGACAAGACAAAATTTAGGACACCCGATGGATTCTATGAGTGGTTGGTTATGCCGTTTGGGCTGACCAATGCCCCAGCCTATTTTGTAGATTTGATGAGCCACTTTTTTTTGGAGATGTCCTAAATATGTTCGAAGTAGTATTCTTGAGCGACATTTTGGTGTTTTCCAAGAGTGTGGAAAAGCATGCTATTCATCTAGAAGAGGTTCTTCGTACACTTCGTGTTCATCAGTTGAAAGCAAAATTCTCGAAGTGTCACTTTTGGCGTAAAGAAGTGCGTTTCTTGGGGCATGTAGACTTAGAAAAGGTTTTAGCTGCTGATCCCACTAAGGTAGTACCAGTACTAGATTAGAAGGCCCCCAAGACCGCTACCGAAGTTAGAAGTTTCCTAGGTTTGGCTGGCTATTATAGGAAGTTTATGAGATATTTCGCTAAGATTTCAGCACCGCTTACTCACCTCACTAAGAAGAATATGGCATTCGTGTGGGATGTAGATTGTGAGGATTCCTTCACGATGCTAAAGAGGGCCCTTACTAGTGCACTAGTGTCAGTTTTACCCGATGGAGTTAAGCCCTTTACAGTATACACTGATGCATGTGGGACGGGTCTTAGAGCAATATTGATGCAAGAAGGGAAGGTAGTATGTTATGGAAGTCGACAGTTGAGAACTCATGAGAAGAACTACCCCACCCATGATTTAGATTTAGCTACTATTTTTTTTGCATTCAAGTCTTAGAGACATTACTTGCTAGGAGAGAGGTTCGAGTTTTTTACTGACCACAAATCGTTGAAGTACCTATTCTCACAAAAGGATTTAAACTTGAGGCAGCAGCGTTCGATGGACTATGTGGCATCATATGACTTTGAGATAGCCTACACCACTGAAAAAGGGAACGTAGTTGCGGATGCATTAAGTAGGAAGAGAGCAACCCTCAGTCCAATGTTCGTGAAGTGGAAAAGCCTAGAGTTTATTCCCACCTTCGATTTTAAGCCCTCTACAGACATTACACCTGGATTATTGGTAACACTTGAGGTTAAGCCTACCCTCACAGATCAGATTGGCTCAAGGCCACAAGAGGATTCAAAGCTTATGGATATTTTGGATAAGATTAGTAGAGGAGAGGTCCTTAGACATCTCCAACGTTATTCCATCGATAGTAAAGGGTGGTTAAGTAGAGATGGAAGACGTTGTGTTCACTGCACTAGTTATTTGACGAGGGTAGTTCTAAAAGAAGGACACCATTCTCGAAAGACTATTCATCCGGGTGATAAAATGTATAGGGACATGAAGAGAGTGTTTTATTGGAGCAGCATGAAGAAGGATGTGGTAGTGTTTGTAGCTAAGTGTCTTGTGTGCCAAAGAGTTAAGGCGAAGCAGAAAAAACCCAGTGGATTGCTTCAACCATTGGATGTACCCGAATGAAAAAGGGATAATGTTTCGATGGACTTCATAGATGGTTTACTTTGATCTAGGAAGGGGAATACTAGTATTTGGGTGATTGTAGATCGTTTGATTAAGAGCGCCCACTTCATTCCGGTCAAGAGTAATAGGACGATACATTATTTGACATCCTTATATATTCGTGAGATATTCCGACATCATGGAGTTCCCTCTAGCATAGTGAGCGATAGAGGCCCTATCTTTACTGGCGAGTTTTGGAGAAGCTTGCAAGAGGCTTTATACACGCAGCTTAGATTGAGTACGGCCTCACCCCAGACAGATGGATAAACGAAAAGATTTAATATATTTCTTGTGGATTTGTTGAGGATCTACATTCTTGATTTTAGAGAAACTTGGGAGGAGCATCTTCTTTTAGTGGAGTTCGCATATAATAATAGTTTTCAGGCTAGCATTGGGATGACACCTTTTGAAGCTCTTTATGGAAGACCTTGCAAGTCGCCTTCGTGTTGGTTGGAGTCTACATATAGATTGCTACTACATCTCGACATGGTTAGAGAGACTTCAAAAAAGATTGATTTGATTAGAAGGAGAATGAAGACGGTCCAAAATAGACAGAAATCCTATGAAGACAAGTGGAGAAGGGATACTGAGTTTTAGGTAGGAGATTTGGTTTTCGTTAAGATGTCTCCACTAAGAAAGGTAGTGAGGTTTAGAGCAAGTGGAAAACTTGCTCCCAGATGTGTAGAACCGTTCCCCATTGTGGAAAAGTAGGGAAGATGGTGTATCGGATAAAGCTACCAGAGGTTCGTAGGAGTTCATGATGTTTTTCATGTTTCGGACTTGGGGAAGTGCTTGCATGATTCAGCGGAGGTAGTGGAACCTAATCAACTTGAGGATGTTGAAGTGGAGAGAGAAGCATCAGTTCGTCGCATTCCTACAAATATCATTTCACATGATATCAAGAAGCTTAGGAATAAGGAAGTTAAGGTGCAGTGGGGAGATAATATTAAGGAACTACATGGGAGGCCGAGGAGAAAATACGTACCTCTTATCCACATCTCTTCGATAGTACGTTTTGAATTTCCTATTTCCATCTTTAGTTTTGAATAGGTTCTTTCCTTTAGTATCCTTTGGAAGGGTAGATCGTAGGATTTAACCTATGGATGGTAGGACTACATGTAAACATGTTACTAGGACATGTTATGTATGTTGGACGCTAGTGGTTGCAAGTGTTTGCTGATGGATGCTGATGGACGCATATATATACACTACGCACTATTGTCTCCTAGGTCACTAAAACATATACATATGGATGTGTGTGCATTTTCATTTTCATTTTATTTCCATGTTTTCTATAAATGGATGATTATCATATGATTGTTGCATTTGGATGATGATTGTAGCACGCATATAGAACTATCAGTTATCATTATGGAATTTGCATTCATTTGGATACATGACACGAACATGATTGCATAAAAGAAGGTCGACTGAATCAGTAGACCTCCTAATCTTTTGCATTAGTTAGGGACATTGATACTACACTATTGCATATACCATAAATTGCATTAGAAAGCTTAAGGACAATAGATGTAATGGATGATGGTTGAATATTTGATTGTAGAATTTGGATGAAAATATTTATTTCATTCTTCCGTCCTTGGAGATTTCGGAGATGAAATTCTTTGAGAATGAGAGAATGTAACAACCCAAAATTTAAGCTAAATAATTAATTAACAAATTAAGTAGATAATAAAATAAGTTTGTGAAATATTCAGAATCGAGCTACGGGAGTTGCACCATTGTGTCCATGGTAATTTTTTGATTAATTTCCATATATAATTTGTCAAAATCCGAGTTAATATGAAGAAGACACGAAAGAAACAAGAATTCATAACTAAATGAAAAAAAATATAACAAGGCATGGGGTCGACCCATGCCATAGCCAGGTCGCCCTACGCTTGCTTAAGGTCGACCCCCAATGTATTAAGGTCGACCCGCCTTATTATTTGGACGTAGAAGTGTCTAGGTGCATGCCGAACGAACTGTTTTGCAATTTTGTTCAAATCCTGTGCGTTCGTGCTTCCATCCAACAATTCCTAGCGAGCCTATGACGTGGTTGCACTAGATTTAATCTTCACATCCAACGGTCTGAGATCCCTAAGTGACACTATAAATAGATTCCTAGACCTAGCTATTTTTCTCATTTGGATTTTCTCCTATTTGGGTTCATTGCCATAGGTTGAACGCTAAATAGAAATTTTTCTAGAAATCTTTCTGGTAAAAATATTCTACGCTCTAGAAGTAGATTGAGAAAGACCAAGGAATAGAGCTAAGGACGACAAGTGAGTATTTTGTAATTATTTTTGATTTTTAAGTAATTTAAAATAATAGGGTTCTCAATAATTGTAGTTTTTCTACAATTTTGAGACAGTTTTTATATAAATTTATTTATAGTCTATTTTTAAGCAAATTTCAGAAGTTCTTTTCAGTCTATTTTATTCAGCTATTTTTCAGTTCTTTACCATTATTTTTAGTTATCTACAGTTATTTTCATTTATTTACGTCTATTTTTAAGTTGGAGTTTAGCCTGTAAATGTTAGTTTCCTTTTATTCTTTATCGACACGAATAAATATTAAAAAGAGAATAATTCGCAAATATGGATTAACATAGAAAAACACTAAACTTACAGAGATTAGATGTAAAATAAGAAAAACTATAATAAAAGGAAGATAGACTGAAATAGGGAAATTTGAGACATTCGCAAGCAAAATTGTTATTATAACTAAAAAGAGAAGATAGAAGAATAACAAAAGTGGCTTATCTTATAAATTAGATCTTGATAAAGTTAATAAGTAAAAGAACAGTTATGTCACACAAGTTATAATTTGAAAAGAAAGAGATAACAGAAAAGGATTTTTTTAAAACTTAGATTAAGTTAATAAGCAAATATAGTAGAAATAATAGAAGAGGCTTATTTTAAACATTCGCATCTCATGACCCACTTCTATCCAGTCCACAAGCTTCCATGCATCTCTACCTAGCCATCCGCTTCTCACGATTCGCATGCATAGTAACCCGCCAACCATCTTCTGCCACGTCACCAAAATCCCCTCCTTTTCATTATCCAGAAGCCCTAAAATTTGATTAATTGAGGGAAACCAATTTTGATTTTCCTCCTTCACTCCAAATTTCATTTACGTTCGCATTCCAAAATTCAGCAGCCTGTCCCCATTCATGCCAATTTCAATTCCTCTAGAAACCTCACTTTATTTCTCTTCCAAAACATGATATCGCCACTTCGATAAAACAAAATCTCGTCTTCTTATCAATTCATGTTGCAGCCTGGGAATTCATCGTCGCCTACTCTGGATGCTTAAAATTATCAATTGATGTCAAGCCTCCATGATCTCCTATTAGAGATCTAAAACTCGTCTTCGATGTATGCCTGGAGTTGCAAATCGAATTCGATGCCTGCTCCAAAAAATCACTGCTCGAGTTCATGATGGATCTACATGATGTTGATGATTATTGGAGTCTGATCGTTGAATTTAGGTTCGATTTGTGGATCTACTTGTTGAGACTTTGATTTTCATGAGTTCTTCTATAGTTGGTCTTGGTTCTTATTGATGATCCGAGTTATTGACGAAGTTTTCCTTTGGTTATAATAGACTATGCAAAGATGGTGTTTGTTGAAATGCTTTAGACGTTGTGCTCTTGGAATTTTTTATCAAACATTGTGAGTTTTTCTTGTAGATGGTTTGAAACTGCTTAGTTAAGTTATGCTTATTCAAAATTAAGCTCTTTCGTAAATACTTGAATGATAAAGCTTAATATATCCAATGTTCCTAAAATTTGGTTTGTGTCTTTAAACCATGTGCCTTTGACTCATACTTCGTTTGTATTTTTAGAATGGACAAGTGTATAAATGAAGATATGTGTACTAGTGGATATACATATCGTATTGTGCATGGTTGGTGACATTGATGATAACTCAATCTCCTTCTCGGGCATAAACAGTTGGCCCAGGAAATTGCTCACAGTCACAATTGGTTTGTCATGGCATAGTCTGCTTACAATCTTTAAAACAACATCAAGCTGATATTTATTGATGACAACTTCTGCTTGAAACAAAGAAAATGTTGCTATAACATAAGTAACAAACACGAAATAAGGGTGCATGAGCTACTATGGGGACGTGAACTATCTTCAATGGAAACTTAAGTGGAAAGCTCATATTAATGTAAAGAGCTAACCTCCGTTTGATGTTTTTGAATATGAGGTGTAGTCTGAGTATGAACGTTTAACATTATGTATTATTTATTATGTTTGTACTATGAAATATACTATTGTTTGTTGTATATATAATCGTCTTAACATTATTGAGTAATATACAATTTGCTTAAAACAAGCTAACACACAAATTACAATTATAAAATTGCTTAAAATTATACCAAACCGATGTATATGATATTCGATAACATCCTGTCTGATGGAATAAGCGATGTGTAGCTAAATCGATTTACATCGCTAATAAGTTTAAAACTGATTCTGGATGTACGTATAGACATCAACTATAAACCAATGTCTAAACTTTGGCAATTTGTAACATCGCCCACTAACACATCGATACATTTTTTGTAGACATCAATCCTGGTCCGATGTCCATGAACAACATTCTAGTAGTTAAAAAATTTGAAAAGTTAAAAATAACAAAACCCTGGCCGCACCCTTGTTTTTGCCTCCCCTCGATCGATCGCTAGCGGTCGGCGGTTGTAATTCTGGGGCTGATCGGTCCCCTTTTGTGTACGTATGTTTTCTGCATCCATTTTTTCATGTTTTAATTCATTAATTACTCAGTTAATTCTCATGTTAACTCAAAAAAATTTCTCAAACATTAATCTCAACCAATGTTTTGAAATTCAAAATTTAAGCTTTTAATTTCAAATTCAAATATTCAAATTTAAACTCGTTTAAACTAATTTTAATTTGAAAACTTCAAACGTCCACCTTTTCAATTTAACTTCGATTTCAACATAATATATTTGGAAATTAATTAGAAAATCACCACAGACGTAATGGTGTAACTCCCTTCGTCAAATTTTGCGTTTTGACATTCGCAAAATTTTCATTTTTAACCTTATTTTAAATTACTTAATTTTTTATTAAATTTTACGCAGTGTTACATAAAACAAATATTTCCAATATATAATCCTAAAAAAAGTGATATTAGATGTAATCATAGTAAAGTTGTATATACAATGCACATTAACTCAAGTGCAATAAATACAACTACAAATATGTTTAGAACACATCATGTCCAACAAAAATCAAATGGCACATTCTTACATCATAGAAAGTATACTAGCTACATAACATTCAGACCATTGCAAAATGTTCTTTCATACAAAAGAAAAATAAGAATAACCTATTAAGTCCTGCTTCAACTCCTTAAAAGATCATGCACGAAACTTATTTGTTCCTATAGCTTGTTCATTGCACCCCTTGGTTCTTGATTTGCACTCTTCGACTCTCATACCTCTTCAATAAGTCTTTCCCTATCATCAAAAACTACAAATCTAGTATTTATGGATTTTATCTGTATTTCTGGATTTAGATTATAATATCTAGTTAATAATAATTAAAATTATACAATCATTTATAGATATTAGTTTCTCTTTATGTAAATAGATATATATAGTTATATATTTAGTTCTTTAAAGATACATATAATTATATTACTATAAATAGATTTGAATGAATTCTTCAATTTCTAATTATGTTTTAAAAGTTGATTGAAAATACGGTCACCTATAAATAGCTATAAATTTTCAGTAAATTTATTAGGATATAAACTGTGAACGATTCAAATCAAGTTTCGATTAGAATTTTATTTTTATTTTACCTTAAGTTAAATAACTAAGAAAAATCATTTTTAAATCTAACTAAAATAAATTTGTTCATGCTGTAAAATGCCTCACCTCTATACCCATACTACCAAAGAATATTATATAGTAATATTATTTGGTAATACGGGAAATACGACTTGTTAGAAGGGGCCATCCGCATATGCTCCTTTAGACTAATGCCGACACGTTTTCTAACATGTTTTCTTTAACTCGTATAGCTATAAATGATGTGTATGGCATCAATAAAAAGCAATAGACACGTTGACCAATTCAGAATAGAACAATACACAATACAATAGAGAACACGAAATCACATATCACATCTATAAAATATGATAAATGCCATACTAAGTTTAATAACTGAATGTTCAAAAAGGAGCGCTGGGCCCACATATAGAACATATACAACAAGCTCCAATAGGTATCAAAAGAATATATGAATCATAAGTCATTATCTCATACAAAAAGACATGCAACATATACAAGGATACTAGTACAAAGTGATATAACTATGTGTGTGTGTGACTACACACACACACAGAGTAAAAGATAGCCCATATCCACGGTCAATGAGTCCTTGTACTTTTCAAGTCTCAGTATAACCCGAGTAATATAAAATAATAAATGAGTTAAACTATCCCTAAATGCAATAAAGTGTGAGATCACAGAAACAAGCTAGGATTCTGAAATGTTTGGACCAAAAATGGTACAAACACCCAATAGAATATTGAATATGAAATCAAAAAAAAGAAAAAAGAGTAAAAGAATGAGAAGACCACGTAATTTTTATAGTAGTTTGGCAAATACTCCAGCCTATGTCCATTTAGTCAGTTTGTAACAACCCTCTCCGAAATGGGCTTAGATTTCATCCAATAAAGCCCATTGAACCTTAGGTCCATTCCAAAGTTGGCTGTTGGTTGGTAAAATTGAAACAAAAAACAATATATAGAGCTATTTTTCTGTTCTTTTAGAATATCACAACGAAAGGGATAAAATATAATAATATAAATAAGTACTCGGTTCATAAAAATTCAAATCTTAGAAACACAATGTATCATCCTAAAATATCCATAATTTAACATCTCCAAAATAACATTAATATGTCTAAAATTGGATAAATCAGAATATATCAAAAACATAGATAAATAAATAAACCACTACAAATCTTCACCGCTGCCTTCATCTTCTCCACCAGCATCGTTTCCCCCTAACCGGTAGGTTGTAATGAGGTGGGACAGAAAAACAATGTCTGGTGAATGAAAATCTCAAGTCATACAATAATAGTATATGGGCAGTATCATTTAGATGAGTAATATGACTTGCGCGTCTTATATTATATCCTATCATTATACTTTCAACTGTAAGCCCAAATTCTCTTCTAGTCCAACTCCATAACTCCAATGTGGGTACAATGCAACTACCGTAAATCATGCCCTAATGATGGGAGAGAAACTACCTGAGCCACTTAATACCTCTTTAATGAAAATTAGGCTGACTGTTGCCATTTAATACCAATACCTTCGGTGGATCTCCATTATTTAATACCTAAAACCAAGACGGTCCCCTTTCTAGTACCCCCTAGCTGACATCGCAAGAAATCTCACCAGGCCACTTAATACTTCTTTATGGGAAGAGACCTCAATCCCGAAGTAGACCTCTACCGAAGATTTCCCATTAACGTACATAAAAGATAGTCTCGACCATTTAATACTTCTTGAGTGGGAAGGAGGCAGATCCTGTAATAGCCACTTAATACCTCAACCCTAAATAAAACCCGCACCGAAGATTTCCTGCTACCATACCTAAAAGATAGTCCCGACCATTTAATACTTCTTGAGTGGGAGGTGGACCCTACAACAACCACTTAATACCCTCAACCTAGAAGCAGGCCCTTACTGCGATATCTATCGTATGATCCATAATCCAAACTATGACACATCACATTAGTCCGACTATTTGAAGGTGCTGGTACCCAGATTAGCTGGGAAGACGTATCCTACAAATTTGAGACAAACCTCACGTCCATCGTGGGTACTTATTATAGGCGATGTTTCACACCAGTCCCAAAATCATATTATTGGTAGCCAGATTAGCTGGATATGCTTCTGTGTGCTCTTGACTGACCTTTTTATTCTATGCGATACAAATAATATGTTATTATTAATATGCTATTAATATACTTATAAGCTATTAATATATTTTATGTACATAATTTATCCTAACTAAATATTCCTATGCATGCATAGAAAAGTTCGCCTTCTAAACTAATTGCTAAAATGTCAAAACTTCCATATTCATACAAGTTTTAGTTCTGTAAAATAGTTTATAAAACATCTTATATTCTTAGCAAAACAAAATAGGCTTGCATTTACAAAGTAGAATAAAATACCAAACTTATTTCACATTAGTATGATAGAACCAACACCTTTTTAAAGGAAACAAAATTTACGATTTACCCTTTATTTTCTTTTCAACTTTTACATATACAACCTTGTAGTGAAAAAGAGATATGTACTTGTCTAAATTACGAAAATATGTGGTGCAAACTACAAATAATAAAAATCCATGCTTTGCACATCATTTGTAACAAACCACCTTGGAACATGCCTAAATTTCGATCCAAAAAAGACCCATCGAAACATTAATCCACTCAAAGGCAAGCTATTGGTAGTAAAAAGAAATAACATTGCTAAGCCATAACTAAACTTTCAGAACTCATAGCGGATGGAACAAAATATAATATTAAAGTGTAACTATTTATTAAAAACCATAAAAATGTCATGACACAAAATCTCATAAAAACATAACATAATATCCATTACAATAATTGTCTAAATCTATGGGTATACATAAAAGAAAATAATAATAAATACTACACAAACTAAGCTTCTCCATCTCTAAGCATCATCATCACCATTACTCCATCCTTAACCTGTGTTGTAACGAGGAAGGATTCATAACAACAAGTGTTTGGTGAATAAAAAGCTCGAGTCTTACCTTTTCAGTACTTAGGGAGTATATTTCGAAATAAGAATATGTCTACGAATATAAAACCATTAAAGTCATTTAATACTTCATTATAAGGAAAGAAGGTGGATCCAACCATTTGATCCATTCCAGCAGCAGGTTTCTAAAATCTCATATCCTCATCATACGTCATAAATAGCTAATAATGTGAGAGACGGCACCTAAGCCACTTAATACTTCCAAGTAGAAAATAAGCAGACTTTATTCATTTAAGACCTTAACTAAGGCAGACCTATCTTTTAAGATCTATTTCCAGAAGCATGCTCCTCATGGTACTATTGAACTGACAACATATGGAATCTCATAGGCCACTTAATACTTCCGAATGGAAAATAGGCGGACTTTGCTCATTTAAGACCTTAACTAAGTCAGACTCCATCATTTATGACCTATTTCAAGAAGTGGACCCCTATAGAATTACCACCTAACGTGTCCCCTTAGCCATTTAATATTTCATCTGGGGAAAAGAGGCAGTCCAACCACTTAATACCTCAAAACTCTAAAGCAGTCCCTTTGTCCTATTGCCCATACTCATAATGATGCCTTACATTGGTCTATTATTCGTAGGAACTAGTAGTCGGATTAGCTAGGTAGATTCCCCCTATAGAATTTTTGACCAACCTCGTGTCATTACAAATACTTATCATAAGGACATCTCACATCAATAAAAGTGTAAACAACTGTTGGTTGCCTCAAAGTGAAGGGCAGAATTCCATCATGTAACTCTATTGACCTCGCATCCGTGTGACTTAGCCAAAATTCAATTACTCTCCATACACACACATACGTACATACTCATCTCACCGTTTTGTAAATAAGGCCTTATAAGGAACCTGCATTTTTGCATTTTAAAATAATAATTAGGTCATATAAGAGTTTTCTCTTAGACTCGCAATCAATTACCTTCCTAATGGGGGGAATAAATGTAAATAAATACCTAATTTTTTATGCCATATACGCAATAATTATAGGTTAATTATGTAAATGGAGATAAACAAATATTCGCACCTAATAAGTTCCCAAAGCATGTATTTACACCCTAAACTAGCGTTAAATATCAATCCCTAACCAGTTATTATTACGAGTCTTTTTTCTTCAAATTTCCAAGATTTCATGGGATTCTAATGCTCGAAACATGGAATAAACATTTATAACCAAAACTGCAATAACAGACTTGTAAATAAAGTAGAAACTCAATTTATTATGCCAAGTCAATGGAATATCTTAGACAATAAGAATTGCAATCTAAATCCCATATTTTAATCAACTCCTCTCTTTTGTAAAGAAATAGCTAATAATAAGTGGTGTAAACTACGAATAGGATTCGTAACCTGAACCTCTTATTTTATTGAAAAATCATAATTTGACCCAATGAAGAAGGAGAAGTGGAATGGATTATAAAATTATCAAAAATTGCATAAACGAAACAGATTCCGTAAAATTAATATAAATAATTAGAAATCTCATCATAGAGCTGACATATTGAAATAAAAAGGAATTCTGGAGGATCTTATCTATTATACTTTCGAAATCCCAAAATCCTTAAGGATATTCAAATACAAAAATAAATACACTAAGCAATTACTGAAAAGAAATACTAAGGTTTCCACTCAAAGATTAGCGTTAGCTTCACTCAAATGGATTTGTAATCTTTCTATCTCCTCCAAAATCTCCATCTTTGATATATACACATGCAATAGGAAAGAGGTATATATATTCATTAGATTCAGAATAATTAAAGAAGAATAGGATAAGAATTGATTGAAGGAAGAAGAAATGAATAGGAAATAAATTGAATTCTTAACCGAATTCTTTACGGAGTTTCTGAATCTTATTTGAGAGAGAAAGCAATGGAAGAATTTCATCGCATTACCTAAAATAGTATGAATAAAAGTGGAGAGGATAGCATTCTACTTATAGGATTTGAAATGCACCAGAACCATAGAATTGAAGTAGGTAGGAAACAGGTAAATCTGGAGCGTACAACCAAATAAAACATAGCTTTAAATCCTAGCCACTGTTGGTAACTTTTGTTGCCAAGCAGTCGACTGCTACGATCTGCCAGTTGACCTATATAGGTCGATCACTCCTCTATTTCAGGGAACGATTATTTATTTCTATTGCTAGCTTATTTTATTCCCTAGTTAACTTTTTAATTCACATGTTAATTAAACATTTACTTAGCCCCCACGCTAAATTTTGAAATTTAAACCCAAAATTTGATTTTTCATTTGAATTTGAATTCAAATTTAAATCTGAGAACTTCAAATGTGTTGAATCTCTAGTTTTGATTCATGACAAAGCAAGTTAGAAGAAAAAGAGAATACACGATTAATCTAGACAAAAAGAGACAATCAAAGGACTATGGCTATATCAAGACTTTAATATATGTTTCACTGTTTATTACTTATGATTGAGTCTTAGAAATTTATTAAAATATATCATCAAGTAGTCCGCACTTCATATGTCTCATTTTTAATCAAAACAGAGCACATTGTGTAAAAGCACCACAGCCAATCGACTGGCTATAATCAACCAATCGACTGACTGGTGTACATACACCGTATGCACTGCTTATTTCTTAAGCTTATTTTATAGTCAGTCGACTGACCAAGAACGACCACTCGACTGACCTGAGCCCAACTGTCATTTTTTTGAATAGACATCTTCTTCTGTGAAAGGAACCGATCCTTCTCTGAATGAAAATGGATGCTCCTTTTGGTCAGAACCCTTCATCAATGGCAGTAACTCTCCGACTACTATATATACATGTTCCCAACCACTTCACATTCACTAAAATTCATTCTAACTCTCTAATATTCTTCTTGTACTCTCATACTTGCATTCAAACAGCGAACAAACATTTTTACTGCTTTGAATCTTCAAATAGACTTCTATAATCTTCGATTCTTAGCATTATGTTCTCTTCATATCTTCACATACACTACAAATACTTGAGGATTTGATTATAGGAGGTTTGTACTATCAGAGACAAATTAGTGTTATCAAGAACACACAGTGTAACGACCCAGAATTTTTAGAAATTAAAATATGAATATTTAATTAATTTTAATTATTAATAAGTGAATTTTTAAGTCAAATAAATTTTTATTTGAATTTTTGGATTTAATTAGATAATTAAAACAATAATTTAATATGTTAAATTATGGAAATAATTAAAAATTGAGTTAAATATGATTGAAAATAATTTGGAAAATTTTATTTAATCATACTGGAGTTATAGAAATATTTTAGAACTTTTAAAATCGAATTAAAAGTTTATTTGTGAAAATTGAATATTTTAATATTTAATAATCGACTGTAAAATAGTCAATTTTTGAACAGTCTCAGAATTGAACGAAACCAGTTTCATTGGATCCGTAATAGTTAGTTATTACCGGATTTCAATTTTCGTGTCAATCGGAGTTATCGTTTGATCGTGGCAGCTCGAAACGCATCGATTTATTTTTAATTTAAATTTGGCGAGTCAAAATAGCCATTTTTCAAAAAGTCTCGGATTTCGACGAAACCAGTTTCATCGGATCCGTAATGTGATATTATTGTAAGGTTTCAAATTTCAAGTCGTTTGGATTTACCGTTTGTCCGGTGCAAATTAAAACGCCTAGAAATCGATTTAAATCGGTTTAATTTAAATTGAGCGTTTTCGGCCATAACTCGCACATACTTCCGAATTAGCTTCCGAAACCTGTTCCATTGTGTCCGGAACGCGGGATAAACCTTAGAAACGCTGGTTACGGCGTCTAAATCGGAGTTCGGAATTCCCGGGATGAATAGTGTTTACGCTTGCTCGTTCCTTATAAATAACCCCTACCCTTCATTTAGAAAATAAAAAAAAAAATTAAAAACAAACCCTAGCCGGCCCTAAAACTGAACGGCCAGCAAACACTATCGTTCCTCCTCGATTTTCTCTTCATCCACTCTCCGTTAGACTTCGACTTCAACTAGGAACTTGTAGATCTCGTCAAGACGAAGAGATTCAACGGTGGAGATGCGTTTTGGAGCGACGTGGAGGGGTATAGGAGGCCGCGTCCTCCATGGGCTGTGCACGACTTCCAAGGCAGCAGGGCAGGCCGAGCTCAGTGGCCTTGTGGCCGAACATGGGGGAGGCAGAGAGCTTCAAAACGCAGGTCCCCGATCGTGTTTTCGTCGAGTATTGGTGTTGAAATTTGTAACCCTAATCTACGTTCATGGGTTCAAGTGTGCATTCGTGTTCCTGTAGCCGTGCGTAGTGATGAAGGAGAAGGGGGTGTGCGGTGCAGATGGAGTGGTGTGGGATCCTATGGCTAATGTTTGATGTGGGTTTATAAATATATATTTATGTTGTAATTGTTAATATAAAAATCGTGTACGATCTTCAATAATTCATAACTTTTTCATACGAGGTCGAAAAAATGCAAACTCAGTTGCGTTGGAATCGTATGGACGAGCACTACGCGATGGAGTTGGTTTGGAGTCGTTTGGAGTTAGTGAGAATTTCGGGTAAAATTAAACGCGCGTTTAATTTTATTCGAAATAAAAGCTAAAACGGAAATTAAAATCAAGGTGAGAACTTCTCACTCAATCGAATAGATTTCGATTTTATTTTAAATAGTTAGATTTAAAATATTAGAATGCATGTTTGAATGATGACTGTAAATTATTGATTGTTAAAATAGACATTAGGCGCCGTTAGTAAGCGGATGTTATTTAATATAAACATATACCGCGAATATTTCATAAACAGTGAAATTGGTATTATATATAATATCAATATATATATATTGGCATATGTATATATTGCAGTTGTTGATTTCCCGCATTTTTTGTTTAGCGGATGAGACCCTATTACGCCGTTATTAAGCGGATAATATTTATTAAGAACATGTACCGCGATAATTTCGTACTGGAGCGAAATTGGTATTGTGCTAATGTTTTTGGATGCAGGAAACAGGTTGGAGGGATCCAACTGGATTCCTCAACAGTATTTATTTTATTTCAGATATTTTGATATTTGATGGATTATCATATCGATATATGATATCGTTGTTAGTCGTGATTGACTATTTGGTGTGTAGCATCATTGGACCCAGATTTTGGGATTTTAAAATGATTTTAAAGTGATTTTTTGAAAATATATAAGATTTTCGGAATTGATCCATTTTAAATAAATAAACGTTATAATAGTTAAAGTTATAAAAATTATGATTTTGTGAAATATAGTTAAAAGTTGATTTTTGAGAAATATGGATTAATGATTTTATAAAATAGTTTAAATTGAGATTTTGGAATTTATTTAAAAGAGTTTAAATATAGGATTTATAAAATTTGATTTTTTTATAAATTAAGAGAATGATGAAGTTTTTAAAGTAATTTAAAGACGTTTTAGATAATAATATAAACTGATTTATATTAAGAGATTTATAAATGGATGTTTATAAATTGAAATATAGACATTATAAAATGAGTTTTTATAAGTGTTTGAATGAAGTGGAAATGAATCTCATTAATGAATGAAATTTATAAAATTATAAACGGTGAAGTGATAAATGGAATTTTATAAGCAGTAGGTTTATAAAATTGTAAAGTTATTAGAAGAATAGTTTGGATAAATAAATGAATCTTATAAGTTATAAGATTTATAATTTTAAAGTTTAAAGGAACGATTTTTGTAAAATAATCGTTTTATAAGTATTTAACTTATAATATAAACTGGAATAGGTTAATAAAGGAATTTGTAAAAGGAAGTTTATAAATAAATAGAAATAGAATTTATAAACGTTGTTTTATAAATTCGCAAACGGCCTATTTTGATGAGTTAATTGTTATAACTTATAAATGGAGTTATATTCACGTTTTTAGACTGTGAATAATTCTTTGAATTAAAATGAATAAAAGAAAAGATGAAGTTTGTTAACGTAGTTTATTCACGTTTTTGAATAGTGAATAACACGTTAAAGAAATTGTTTAGAATGTGAATGTTTTAAATAGAATTAAAACGATCTAACGATGTTTTAAAAGGGATTGAGATTCGAAACCATAGATTTCAACATTCATTGTTGAAATAGATGTTTCGTGAAATAAAAGGAAATAGTGGACTATAACACTGTTGTTATAGTAAATGATTTCCGAAAGGAAATGTTTTGTATAGTATTGGGATTTATATATCTATTTTAATTTCGAATCCCTATACTAGTGATTTTGGGTTGTCGTAACGATGTTTTACGTAACATTCGTTTTAGCCCAAGTAAATATGTTTAAGAGAATGATTTTCTTAAAGAATGAATTATATACTTAATTCGATTTAAGTATATTGAATATTTTCTAAGGTTGAAAATAAAAATATTTGCGAATTACTTATTTTAATAAGTATGGAAATGTTTTCCAATATGAAGTGAATAATTAGAATTTATCTTTTTGAAGATAAATTGAAATGGATAATTGAAATCGTATATGCATGGATATTTTGAAATATAAATTCATTATGGAATTTATGAATGAAAAGTGGAATTTGTATAAAAATAAATATTGATTTATTTTAAAAGTGCGAAAATATATATCTTGTAAAGATATTTTGGAAAATAAATAATTTGGAAAATTATTTGGAATCTGGTGATGTATGCATATCAATTGATAGTTCAATAACCGACTATCAATATTTCCCTTTGAATGGGTATTTGATGTGATTTGTTTGAATGTGAATGCTACACTTATTTTTGAATAAGCGCTCACTATTCGGGTTAACCGGGAAAGGACCATGGGGTCGTATAACCCATTCCGAATATGTGATACGTCGTTATGAATTGCATTTGAAGATCGGTGTTGAAGACCGAGTATTTGTGAAAGCGATAGGATGACCTATCGATTGTCTCTGCACTGGGTAGCTCCTGGTATAGAGATTCCTTAAGTGATGGGAAATTCGATCGGGATTGTGAATACCCGGATTTGCAAGGGCTTCGTAAGAAGTGCCTTCGGTTCTGTTCGAGCCCGGAACAGACTTGTAAGGATTGTATGCCTGACATTACAAGTTGAGATATAAAGCCGATTTCTTTCAAATATATTTCTGTTGGTGGCGGAGAATTTATTCTTTGCTTAACACCCTTCTTTGAGACGTACGAGCTCAAAGGTTATATAGTTGAAGTTATCAGCGATATATTCCCAATTTGGTAATGTGACATGCTGAGTGATGCTGAAATGATCATTGTGTTGATTATTGTGATAGGATCATTTATTTGATCGTCTATCTTAGTGATCATTGTGTTGATCATTTGTTGACCCAAAGCATGGCTTTTGTATAAAGTATGTTTTTGTGGACGTGAATTCGTCGAGCCTCACACACCGTGAATGGTCAAAACAGGAAAGAAGCAGCAAGGTTATGAGGGGTAGCACCCTTTAGGATGTGTCCATTTCCTTCTGGAAAAGGGTGGTATCATGGTATGGAGCCCAGATACTTACTCATGTTGAAAACACTTTATGATTGTGTGAATTGATTACGAGCGCTCGGTTGATAAAGGTCCCAAAGGACCGGGGGATGGCATATTCGGTCAGTTGTTACTCAGTTAGGAGTAACCCGGCCTTGTGTTGGTAGAGATCCGGTTTGGTTCTCGGGGATGTCCATCCAGAGGCATTCTCATGTGGCAATGGGAAGTTCCTTGGCCTGACCATTTGTTGGAAATCCAATTCCCAATACGAAACTTGTACGGTATTAGTTGTAGAACCTGCTATTCACTTATGGTGGTCACCACTGTTTGGATGGTAGGTATAGTAGGCATAGTTCGAAATGTCTATGCTGGCTAAGATTTATATTCTACTTTCGAAATGAATTTTTTTCTACACTATACACTAATAATAATATCAAATGTTATTTTAAATGCGTATCAAGCATCTTTGACTATCATAAGGAGAAATCTCCTCCGATTCTGCGTTTGCATGTGTGTGTGTGCGGGAGGCCTTATGGTAGTCTCATTTTTAAAAGCATTGCGAATTGATTAAAAATATTCCTCTATTTTGATTTTAAAGTTAAATAAACTGTTTTGAGTTCTCACACCAGTCTTGTTAAGCTATTGGGCTATGTGATGGGGGGTTCTCGCTTCGCGGTTTGGTGGCGAACGGGAGACTCTTACTCCCACACATCCTCTTTTAGGGGGTTGGTTAGGCGTAAGCTGTGACAGTCGAAAGGCTGGCCGTAAAAGCAAGTCTGGGATATCAGTGTAAGCCACGGTGGGGCTGGGATGGTTGAAAAGCCTACCGGTTGTGACCGCTTCCTCCGTGACGTTACATTTGGTATCAGAGCTGATGGTTAAGCGACAACCATGGTTCTGTAGGGTATTACTCATTAGAGATGGAGTCAGTAGTACTCTAGAATGAGTTAAGTGTAATAATAGCTATGAGAGCGTATTTGTTAGTGAATATAAAATTGTTTTATATTGTGATGATTGGTTTGTTGAGTGGTATATGAACCTTCGTCAGCGTGGTCTCGACAACTATGCCGAAGGGGTTTCTAAACACTTGAATAGAACAATTCGACACAGTATTGTTTTAAATTGGGTAAATGCAATAATTTTACCTTGATTATATTTTATATATAAAGAAATAATTTATCAAGAATTATTAAAGTGTATATAAGTTGATTGTTAGGTTGTTTGAATAATCTAAGTAAAAGAATAATTGTATAAGTAAAAGAATTATAAGAATTGAATTATAATTAAAGTGATTTACAATTGTGAAATAAACTTATATATATAAGAAGTGAAACTATATGAATTTAAGTTATGTAAAAACTAAGTGATGTTTAAAGGAAATATAACTTTAGTAATGTTAATGAAGTTAATATTGGTATCGAAGTAAATTAATGAAGTTAGTAATAAATATGAACTTGAGTATATAAATAAAAATTCAACTTTGTAATTGAATTGAATTAATGGATTGAATGTTAATCAATTAAATGTAAATTTAAGTTGATATAAAATAATGAACATAAGTGTTAATTCATTAAAATTCAAATGTTATTAGAAGTTGAATAAAAATTGAATGAAAATCAATTAAAATTTAAACCGAATTGAATGTATGAATATAAGCAAAGGAATTTGGTTATAATTAATATACTTTGGTTGTTATATGATTGTTGATTGATTGTATATAATTCATTAAGTATTAATGAAAGTGAATTAATGAAATTTAAAGCTATGAAATTGAATTCAAATTAGAAGTAAATAAATTTGAATAGAATTGAAAGTGAATTGGATTTAATTAGTAATGTAAACTAATTAAAATTGAGAATGGATGTTAGTAAATCCAATGTAAATAAATCAAATATGATTTAAAGTGAAAAACCAATTCATTGAATATAAATGAGAATATGAATGAATATATTGGTTATGAATTTGTTGAATGATAATTGGATGATGGTTGAATATATGTTGTTTTATTACATTTGCTATGTTACACATATAGTTATTATGTTGCTATATGTTGTATATTGAGATTATTTGCATATATGCATGATTCTCATGTTGTTTGTTGAGTTTAGTAGGTACGGATCGCGTTTGCTTCGCATTTGGAGTTCGCTTTAGCGCTATATTAGCCGTATATGCTTGCTAATAAAATATAAGGTACATATCTCGGATTAAATATCGTACTTTTACACTTTTTTTCCCTTCGGGATGCCTCATTACTTGATGAGATGTATATTTGTGATATATATACTGTCATTTTTTTTTCGGATCGAGCCGCGCAAAGGAGACTATGGCGAATTTTTCCGAAAATTTAAGGCGTTAGAAAAATTTGAGAAAATTTGGAAAATTTTGAAAACTTTAAACTTTGATTTGGAATTGAAAGTTAAACAATAATAATTGTTTTTGAAAACATAACTAAGTATCATTTGAAAACTTAGTAAAGATTTGTAAGAAGTTTAATTATGAATTTTGGAAAATTAATAGATTCTGTAACTTTTCTTACTTGTAATTTCGAGGACGAAATTCTTTTAAGGGGGGAAGATTGTAACGACCCAGAATTTTTAGAAATTAAAATATGAATATTTAATTAATTTTAATTATTAATAAGTGAATTTTTAAGTCAAATAAATTTTTATTTGAATTTTTGGATTTAATTAGATAATTAAAACAATAATTTAATATGTTAAATTATGGAAATAATTAAAAATTGAGTTAAATATGATTGAAAATAATTTGGAAAATTTTATTTAATCATACTGGAGTTATAGAAATATTTTAGAACTTTTAAAATCGAATTAAAAGTTTATTTGTGAAAATTGAATATTTTAATATTTAATAATCGACTGTAAAATAGTCAATTTTTGAACAGTCTCAGAATTGAACGAAACCAGTTTCATTGGATCCGTAATAGTTAGTTATTACCGGATTTCAATTTTCGTGTCAATCGGAGTTATCGTTTGATCGTGGCAGCTCGAAACGCATCGATTTATTTTTAATTTAAATTTGGCGAGTCAAAATAGCCATTTTTCAAAAGTCTCGGATTTCGACGAAACCAGTTTCATCGGATCCGTAATGTGATATTATTGTAAGGTTTCAAATTTCAAGTCGTTTGGATTTACCGTTTGTCCGGTGCAAATTAAAACGCCTAGAAATCGATTTAAATCGGTTTAATTTAAATTGAGCGTTTTCGGCCATAACTCGCACATACTTCCGAATTAGCTTCTGAAACCTGTTCCATTGTGTCCGGAACGCGGGATAAACCTTAGAAACGCTGGTTACGGCGTCTAAATCGGAGTTCGGAATTCCCGGGATGAATAGTGTTTACGCTTGCTCGTTCCTTATAAATAACCCCTACCCTTCATTTAGAAAATAAAAAAAAAAAAATTAAAAACAAACCCTAGCCGGCCCTAAAACTGAACGGCCAGCAAACACTATCGTTCCTCCTCGATTTTCTCTTCATCCACTCTCCGTTAGACTTCGACTTCAACTAGGAACTTGTAGATCTCGTCAAGACGAAGAGATTCAACGGTGGAGATGCGTTTTGGAGCGACGTGGAGGGGTATAGGAGGCCGCGTCCTCCATGGGCTGTGCACGACTTCCAAGGCAGCAGGGCAGGCCGAGCTCAGTGGCCTTGTGGCCGAACATGGGGGAGGCAGAGAGCTTCAAAACGCAGGTCCCCGATCGTGTTTTCGTCGAGTATTGGTGTTGAAATTTGTAACCCTAATCTACGTTCATGGGTTCAAGTGTGCATTCGTGTTCCTGTAGCCGTGCGTAGTGATGAAGGAGAAGGGGGTGTGCGGTGCAGATGGAGTGGTGTGGGATCCTATGGCTAATGTTTGATGTGGGTTTATAAATATATATTTATGTTGTAATTGTTAATATAAAAATCGTGTACGATCTTCAATAATTCATAACTTTTTCATACGAGGTCGAAAAAATGCAAACTCAGTTGCGTTGGAATCGTATGGATGAGCACTACGCGATGGAGTTGGTTTGGAGTCGTTTGGAGTTAGTGAGAATTTCGGATAAAATTAAACGCGCGTTTAATTTTATTCGAAATAAAAGCTAAAACGGAAATTAAAATCAAGGTGAGAACTTCTCACTCAATCGAATAGATTTCGATTTTATTTTAAATAGTTAGATTTAAAATATTAGAATGCATGTTTGAATGATGACTGTAAATTATTGATTGTTAAAATAGACATTAGGCGCCGTTAGTAAGCGGATGTTATTTAATATAAACATATACCGCGAATATTTCATAAACAGTGAAATTGGTATTATATATAATATCAATATATATATATTGGCATATGTATATATTGCAGTTGTTGATTTCCCGCATTTTTTGTTTAGCGGATGAGACCCTATTACGCCGTTATTAAGCGGATAATATTTATTAAGAACATGTACCGCGATAATTTCGTACTGGAGCGAAATTGGTATTGTGCTAATGTTTTTGGATGCAGGAAACAGGTTGGAGGGATCCAACTGGATTCCTCAACAGTATTTATTTTATTTCAGATATTTTGATATTTGATGGATTATCATATCGATATATGATATCGTTGTTAGTCGTGATTGACTATTTGGTGTGTAGCATCATTGGACCCAGATTTTGGGATTTTAAAATGATTTTAAAGTGATTTTTTGAAAATATATAAGATTTTCGGAATTGATCCATTTTAAATAAATAAACGTTATAATAGTTAAAGTTATAAAAATTATGATTTTGTGAAATATAGTTAAAAGTTGATTTTTGAGAAATATGGATTAATGATTTTATAAAATAGTTTAAATTGAGATTTTGGAATTTATTTAAAAGAGTTTAAATATAGGATTTATAAAATTTGATTTTTTTATAAATTAAGAGAATGATGAAGTTTTTAAAGTAATTTGAAGACGTTTTAGATAATAATATAAACTGATTTATATTAAGAGATTTATAAATGGATGTTTATAAATTGAAATATAGACATTATAAAACGAGTTTTTATAAGTGTTTGAATGAAGTGGAAATGAATCTCATTAATGAATGAAATTTATAAAATTATAAACGGTGAAGTGATAAATGGAATTTTATAAGCAGTAGGTTTATAAAATTGTAAAGTTATTAGAAGAATAGTTTGGATAAATAAATGAATCTTATAAGTTATAAGATTTATAATTTTAAAGTTTAAAGGAACGATTTTTGTAAAATAATCGTTTTATAAGTATTTAACTTATAATATAAACTGGAATAGGTTAATAAAGGAATTTGTAAAAGGAAGTTTATAAATAAATAGAAATAGAATTTATAAACGTTGTTTTATAAATTCGCAAACGGCCTATTTTGATGAGTTAATTGTTATAACTTATAAATGGAGTTATATTCACGTTTTTAGACTGTGAATAATTCTTTGAATTAAAATGAATAAAAGAAAAGATGAAGTTTGTTAACGTAGTTTATTCACGTTTTTGAATAGTGAATAACACGTTAAAGAAATTGTTTAGAATGTGAATGTTTTAAATAGAATTAAAACGATCTAACGATGTTTTAAAAGGGATTGAGATTCGAAACCATAGATTTCAACATTCATTGTTGAAATAGATGTTTCGTGAAATAAAAGGAAATAGTGGACTATAACACTGTTGTTATAGTAAATGATTTCCGAAAGGAAATGTTTTGTATAGTATTGGGATTTATGTATCTATTTTAATTTCGAATCCCTATACTAGTGATTTTGGGTTGTCGTAACGATGTTTTACGTAACATTCGTTTTGGCCCAAGTAAATATGTTTAAGAGAATGATTTTCTTAAAGAATGAATTATATACTTAATTCGATTTAAGTATATTGAATATTTTCTAAGGTTGAAAATAAAAATATTTGCGAATTACTTATTTTAATAAGTATGGAAATGTTTTCCAATATGAAGTGAATAATTAGAATTTATCTTTTTGAAGATAAATTGAAATGGATAATTGAAATCGTATATGCATGGATATTTTGAAATATAAATTCATTATGGAATTTATGAATGAAAAGTGGAATTTGTATAAAAATAAATATTGATTTATTTTAAAAGTGCGAAAATATATATCTTGTAAAGATATTTTGGAAAATAAATAATTTGGAAAATTATTTGGAATCTGGTGATGTATGCATATCAATTGATAGTTCAATAACCGACTATCAATATTTCCCTTTGAATGGGTATTTGATGTGATTTGTTTGAATGTGAATGCTACACTTATTTTTGAATAAGCGCTCACTATTCGGGTTAACCGGGAAAGGACCATGGGGTCGTATAACCCATTCCGAATATGTGATACGTCGTTATGAATTGCATTTGAAGATCGGTGTTGAAGACCGAGTATTTGTGAAAGCGATAGGATGACCTATCGATTGTCTCTGCACTGGGTAGCTCCTGGTATAGAGATTCCTTAAGTGATGGGAAATTCGATCGGGATTGTGAATACCCGGATTTGCAAGGGCTTCGTAAGAAGTGCCTTCGGTTCTGTTCGAGCCCGGAACAGACTTGTAAGGATTGTATGCCTGACATTACAAGTTGAGATATAAAGCCGATTTCTTTCAAATATATTTCTGTTGGTGGCGGAGAATTTATTCTTTGCTTAACACCCTTCTTTGAGACGTACGAGCTCAAAGGTTATATAGTTGAAGTTATCAGCGATATATTCCCAATTTGGTAATGTGACATGCTGAGTGATGCTGAAATGATCATTGTGTTGATTATTGTGATAGGATCATTTATTTGATCGTCTATCTTAGTGATCATTGTGTTGATCATTTGTTGACCCAAAGCATGGCTTTTGTATAAAGTATGTTTTTGTGGACGTGAATTCGTCGAGCCTCACACACCGTGAATGGTCAAAACAGGAAAGAAGCAGCAAGGTTATGAGGGGTAGCACCCTTTAGGATGTGTCCATTTCCTTCTGGAAAAGGGTGGTATCATGGTATGGAGCCCAGATACTTACTCATGTTGAAAACACTTTATGATTGTGTGAATTGATTACGAGCGCTCGGTTGATAAAGGTCCCAAAGGACCGGGGGATGGCATATTCGGTCAGTTGTTACTCAGTTAGGAGTAACCCGGCCTTGTGTTGGTAGAGATCCGGTTTGGTTCTCGGGGATGTCCATCCAGAGGCATTCTCATGTGGCAATGGGAAGTTCCTTGGCCTGACCATTTGTTGGAAATCCAATTCCCAATACGAAACTTGTACGGTATTAGTTGTAGAACCTGCTATTCACTTATGGTGGTCACCACTGTTTGGATGGTAGCTATAGTAGGCATAGTTCGAAATGTCTATGCTGGCTAAGATTTATATTCTACTTTCGAAATGAATTTTTTTCTACACTATACACTAATAATAATATCAAATGTTATTTTAAATGCGTATCAAGCATCTTTGACTATCATAAGGAGAAATCTCCTCCGATTCTGCGTTTGCATGTGTGTGTGTGCGGGAGGCCTTATGGTAGTCTCATTTTTAAAAGCATTGCGAATTGATTAAAAATATTCCTCTATTTTGATTTTAAAGTTAAATAAACTGTTTTGAGTTCTCACACCAGTCACATGACTGACTTGGAGTTTATTGTTTTCCTTCCTAAACTCTGGGTGCCCACCAATTTCCACACGGGCAGTCAAGAGTTAGGTTTATCAGGATATTCTGGATATTCTGGAGTTGCTGGAGGCAAGATGGATGGCATGGCATATTACTTATATAGTATTTCTTTTTCCGCTGCACTGTTTGATGTTGTTGATGTTGTATACTCTGATGATATGATGTAATGAAATGTAATGTAATAACTGATATAGTTCTTTGTTTAAAGATTATTCATTTATTATTATATGTTGTTCCGCTGCGAATTGTGAGATTCTGTTGTTGTTCTGTTGTTTCCTTTCTGTCCGTTCTATTTTTAAAATTCTTCTATCTTCTATTTTCAAATTCTCTATCTTCTTCTCTCTCTATTTCATATCTCTTCTCTCTTCTTTCTTTTTCTTTTCTTTTTTTAAAACCCATAACTATTCGGTTTTCGGCCTTCGATATTCGGCAGTCGATAAAGTGAGTGTCGATGTTGAATTTTCGAAGAACAAAAAGCCGAGTCGTTACACACAGTGTCAGATATTCTTTTGTATTAGTGAAGTCCTCTTCTGCTGCTGAGGCGAAAATCCTGTCTACTGCTCAGGTGTCTGCTCTGCTGCTCAGACTATGTATACCTATTCCTCCGGGTTAAGTGAGGATTGTTGTTTTAGTGAAATTCCAAAAGAAGTCTGGGACTGGACGTAGGACGGTGCTCCGAACCAGTATAAAAATCGCTGATGTTATTTTTATTATATTACTGCTTTTATATTTCGCACTATTTACTACATTACTATAATCTGCATTATTATATCCATATTGCACGATCCTACACACTTTCATTATTAACCACCATATCAAAATAATCATCAATGTATTTTTGTCTATTTTTCCAATTGACAGGAACCTAAATATTTAGATAATTTTTATTCATATTTCTCGTCAATGATTTTGTATTTCTAAAGAAATTATAAACATTATTGGTCATAACAGTGTTTGAATTTCAATAAAAATTGGATTTAGGCATTTCTCGTAATCTAGTACTAGCACTAACATATTTACTATACATGAAAGCGTGTCTAGTGCCATTTCTACGATCATTTTTATTGTATCCTAAACCACTTTTATCATGTAAAGATCTAGAACTAGATAAAATCATGTTTAAATCGTTTTGACCTTTATTAAATTTTGTGATTTCAGTGTTAAGTTTATCAAATTTAACTTTAAAGTCATAATTATTATTTTCAAAAGAAGTATTATTGTTTTTCAAAATATCAATTTGCTTGTTTAATTTAAAATTATCTTTTTTTAACTTACAGTTCTCATTTTCGAGAAGAAAAATTCGAGATTCTGAATTATCTAAAGACCATTGTGATAAATCATTTTGTCTTTTCAAATCCATAATTTCTTTTGAAAAATTTTCTTTTTCTTTTTTAAATATAGAATTTTGTTCGTCTAGAAAATCATTAAGAGCCTCAAAATTATTTTTTAAAACATCATGTTTATTTTCTAATTCTAATTTTTCATTTTTCAATTTCTCATTTTCAAGTTCAACAGATTTCATCTTTTCTAAAATAATAAAATTAAGCTTTGAAATCTTATTGCTTATACCAACTAATTCATTATTATCCTTCACTGAAATTTGTAAATCAAAAAGTACATTTTTGTAGTCCTCACTGGTGGCTTTGACAGGGATTTTGCCTGTT
The DNA here is from genome assembly GCA_030765085.1 of Allium cepa. Lineage (NCBI taxonomy): Eukaryota > Viridiplantae > Streptophyta > Magnoliopsida > Asparagales > Amaryllidaceae > Allium > Allium cepa. Next base: position 948,493,954 of record CM060941.1, on the reverse strand, counting down.
GTATTTCAACTGGATCGTTTTCTGGTCATTATTCTATGATGTTGTGATGATCGATAGAATTACAGGCTCTGATACCAAATGAAAGTGAGTAGGATCATGCGATATGGATATAATAATGCATAGTATAGTAATGTAGTAAATATTGCGAAGTATAAAAGCAGTAATATAATAAAAATAACACCAGAGATTTTAATACTGGTTCGGAGCACCGTCCTACGTCCAGTCCCACACTCCTTCTGGAATTTCACTAAAATAACAATCCTCACTTAACCCGGAGGAACAGGTATACATAGTCTGAGCAGCAGAACAGAAACATGAGCAGCAGAATAGGATATTCGCCTCAGCAGCAAAAGAGGACTTCACTAATACAAAAGAATATCTGACACTGTGTGTTCTTGATAACAGTAATTTGTCTCTGATAGTACAAAACTCCTATAATCAAATCCCCAAGTATGTGAAGTGTATGTGAAGATATGAAGAGAAGGTAATGCTAAGAATCGAAGATTATAAAAGTCTATTTGAAGATTTAAAGCAGTAAAAATGTTTGTTCGCTGTTTGAATGCAAGTACGAGAGCATAAGAAGAATATTAGAGTTAGAATGAATTTCGGTGAATGTGAAGTGTTTGGGAACATGTATATATAATAGTCGGAGAGTTACTGCCATTGGTGAAGGGTTCTAACCAAAAGTAGCATCCATTTCCGTTCAGAGAAGGATCGCTTCCTTTCACAGAAGAAGATGTCTATTCAAAAAAATGACATTTGGGCTCAGGTCAGTCAACTGGTCGTTCTTAGTCAGTCGACTGATTATGCAATAAGTTAAAAAATAAGCAGTGTATATCGTGTATGTACACCAATCAGTCGACTGGTTGATTATAGCCAGTCGACTGGCTGTGGTGTTTTTACACAATATGCTCTGTTTTGATTAAAAATGAGACATATGAAGTGCAGACTACTTGAGGATAAATTTTAACAAATTTCTAAGACTCAATCATAGGTAATAGCCAGTGAAAACAGAGATTAAAGTCTTGATATAGCCATAGTTCTTTGATTGTCTCTTTTTGTCTAGATTAATCATGTATTCTCTTTTTCTTCTAACTTGCTTTGTCATGAATCAAAACTAGTGATTCAACATTCTTCCCCTTTTTGATTGATGACAAACCTGCATATAAAAAATCCCCCTGAATATATGATATTTTTTGTACCTGCATAAAAATGATTAGTACAATTCTTGTAAGAAGTGATCATGGAGGTGAATTCGAAAACGAAGCTTTTGAACATTTTTGTAAGAAAAAGGGAATATTCGATAATTTTTCGTTTCCTAGAACTCCATAACAAAATGGAGTTGTAGAACGTAAAAATAGAACCTTACAAGAATGTGCAAGGACTTTGTTAAATGGAAGTATGTTACTAAAACATTTCTGGGCTGAAGCAGTTGCAACAGCTTGTTATGTTTTGAATCGCGTTTCTACTCGATCACTAACTAAGAATACTCCTTATGAACTTCTTAATGGACAAAAACCAATTATTTCTTATTTAAAGGTTTCGGTTTAAAATGTTTTGTTTTAAACACAAAAGATCATCTTGGCAAATTCGATCCAAAATCCGATGAAGGAATCTTTTTAGGATATTCAAACCGAAGCAAAGCTTATCGAATTTATAATAAAAGAACAAATATCATTGAAGAAACACTTCATGTATCCTTCGATGGAAATTTTAAACAAATCCCAAGTATAAGAGATGATGAAGAATTCCCTGATAATATCATAAATACAGAAATTGCAAATCTTTAAAATAATGAAAACATTGTTCACAACAACAATGAATTAAGATCTCCACCTAGATCATTAAGAGATCATCCTTTTGTTAATGTTATTGGAGAACTCAATTCATCTGTTTGAACAAGAAGTCAATTAAATCAAATGGGTCATATAGCTTTCCTTTCTCATATCGAACCTAAAAATATTAAAGAAGCATCTACCAATGAAAATTAGTTAATCTCTATGCAAGAAGAACTAAACCAATTCGAAAGAAATGACGTTTGGGATTTAGTTCCGCGACCTAGTGATCAATCACTTATTGGTACAAAATGGGTCCTCAAAAATAAAGCAGATGAACAAGGAAATATTACTAGAAATAAAGCTAGATTAGTTGCTCAAGGATATAATCAAGAAGAAGGGATTGACTATGAAGAAACGTTTGCTCCAGTCGCTAGACTAGAAGCAATACGAATCTTACTGGCCTATGCATGTTTTTCATAACTTTAAATTATATCAAATGGATGTTAAAATTGCCTTTTTAAATGGTCTTATAAAAGAAAAAGTTTATGTTGAATAGCCTCTCTTATTCTACACGAACAATTTCCTGACCATGTCTATAAACTTAAAAAGGCCTTATACAGTCTGAAACAAGCACCCCATGCTTGGTACGATCGTCTTAAAAAATGCTTAACAGATTCTGGATTTGAAATTGAGAAGGTTGATCAAACTCTTTTTATTAAAAGAAACAAGCAAGATATTTTAATTGTTCAAATATATGTTGATTATATTATTTTTGGATCTACAAATGAAAGACTATGTCAAGAATTTTATCAAATAATGACCAATGAATTTGAAATGTCACATATGGGTGAATTAAATTATTTTCTTGGCTTACAAATAAAACAATTAGAAAATGGTATTTTTATAAATCAAGAAAAATATTGTAACAATCTAATTAAACGCTTTGGTATGGAAAATACTTCTACCAAACAAACTCCTATGAGTACAACTATACATCTTGATAAAGATGAAAGTGGTAAAAGTATTGACCAAAAATTATATCGAAGTATGATTGGATCGTTACTATATTTAACAGCTAGTTGACCTGACATAATGATGAGTGTTTGTTTGTGTGCACGATTTCAAGCAGATCGCAAAGAATCACATTTACGAACAGTGAAACACATACTATGGTATCTTAATAAAGCCAAGGATTTTGGACTATTCTATCCAAAGGATTGTCCTTTTGAATTAGTGTCCTATAGTGACGTTGATTTTGGAGGAAGCTGGACAGATAGAAAAAGTACGAGCGGGACTTGTCACTTCATTGGACGGTCTCTTCTATCTTGATTTAGTTAGAAACAAAACCGTGTTTCATTATCAAGATGTGAAGCATAATATATTTCTACTGCTCTGGCATGTGCTCAAGTTATCTATATGCAACAAACACTACAAGATTATGGTTTTAATTTATCGAAGTCAACTATTTACTGTGACAATTCTAGTGCTATAAATTTATCTAAAAATCCTGTCAATCACTCACGAACAAAACACATTGACATTCGTCATCATTTTCTTCGTGATAATATTGAAAAGGATTTGATAAATTTAGAATTTGTTTCCTCTGATAAACAATTGGTAGGTATTTTTACAAAACCTTTACATTTTCATCAATTTAAGACGAGAACTTGGAATCGTCTCTTTTAAAGATTTATAAATTTTTCATTAATTTTTTATACATATATACTATTTGTATTTGTGCAGTTTTTATAACATAATTCGATAAAACATATATATAAAAAATTGACAAAATAAATTTTTTTATGATTCGAGAGAGACTTGAACTCATGATCTCTTGGTTATAGATTTACAATTCCTTCTTGCCATTTGAGCTATGTATGTTTCTTGTCTCAACTAGAAGCTTGATTCTAATTATTCTTGAAAATTTCGGTTAACAAAAAAATATGTAGTTGCTGTAGCTCGAACTCTGGTCACATGACTTGTAACTCCATGCTTTACCAGTTATGCTATATTCTATTTCTTGTTGATTCTTATACTACATCAGCTCATAACCATTAATCTCTAAATAGTTTCTCATCCATTCCTTCTATATGTTTTTTCTCTGGCTATTAGTTAATTTCATTTTCTGACCACAAAAACTCAGCCCTATCTCCTCTACAAATTTGCATTCTTTTCATATTGGCTATCATATTTTCAAACATTAACTTCAAGCTCCTCAATATTTTTGAAATGGCCTCTCATGATTCCTACAACTCCTCTAACTCTAAGTTATCTTTTGCTACACCAAAATCTTCTAGTAGCTATCATTCTTCAAGTAGATCAACTCCGTCTTTGGCAACTCCTACACCTAGATATGAACCAGCTCAATATCACACAGGATATACCCCAAAAAGCAAGATGTCACGGAGATCACTTTTTGTTTCTCCAGAAACTAAGGAAAAAATAGATGACATCCACTACTTTCAAAAGGAGCAAATCAATTTGCAGAGAGAGATGTACTATGAACAACGGATGAATTCCAGACGTCTTAGCCTTATGGAGTCGATTGCCCTCAAATTCTATGGCAAATCACCTAAGAATGACGTTATTGAACCCTCCACATCTCGTCAACCACATTCATCTGGATGGAATCAATGGGAGCGAACTCCACAACAACCTTTGGCATCTCCAAACTCTTGGAATGCCAAAACTTTTGGTCTCCTCTGCAACCTCATGTTGAGAACACAAAGGTTGAACCAGATGAATGCTCTCCTAAGACTCCTAAATAATCAATCTTTTTGTGTTTTATTGTTCTATATTCACTTTTATTTCTTTTATGTATATGTTTGTTTTAATAATCTTTCAATAACATTTTGTTTTATGCTTAACTGCATTTCTTGACTTCAGTCAGTCGACTGAAACATATAGTCAGTCGACTGTTTATGTGGTTAAAAACTCTCGGGTTGACAAACAGTCGACTGAGTCATATAAGTCAGTCGACTGTTTACAAGGAAAAAAACTCTCGGGTTATCAACCAGTCGACTGATCTACCCCGATCAGTCGACTGGCCGTACAAAATAACTGCTGTCCTCCCTTTTTTAACCCCTTTTACCCATCTTTTCACTTTACCTTCTTCATAATTTTTTACTTCCTCCAGAAACCTAGCCCCTATTTTTCTTTCAAATAATTCTCAAAACCATCAAATTAATAGCTCCTCCAAGATCAAAACGTTCAAAACAAGCTTCTTCATCTTTTGTTGATACTCATGTTGTTCATTGGCTATACGATGCAAATCAAAAGATGGGAGAAGATGAAAAATTCTAGAATCTTTGAAGGCTCGTTCGTGGTATATTCTGATTTTGGAGCTTATTCTCTTCAAGAATTAATGCGGAGATGTGGATTAGATTCGCTACTCGACTACAATTCAAATCGCCACAACATTAACCATCTAATGGTAAAACTTTTCTTTGCAAATCTTAATATTGGCCACCAACAACCGTAAAATCCAAATAATTGTGTATGGAGTTTAGTCTGTGGGCAACCAGTATTCTTTTCTCTTGATCGAATGACACATATTCTTCAATCTCCAAATGAAGGTATAGATTTAAATGATGTCAAATGCAATCCAAGAAAAAGAGATAGAATTAGTCACATGTTCATGAGTGATGACATGACTGAATTGCGTTCTAAGCTTCTTCGGCCTAAAGCAAGAATCTTGCACAAGACGCTTATGCGATCTATTCTCCCCCGAACCGGCTCATATGAATTAATATATCCGGAAAATTTCAAAGCTCTCTATGCCATATCGGGAAATATACGCGTAAATTGGTTACGTCGTATTTTGGATGAATTTCTCACCTTTCCCAAAGAGAATATGCATGTTATTTACTTTGGAGAATATATTATGAGACTTCTTCTAGATGCTGGTGTTCTTCAACCAGATTTCGAATTCTCTACTGTCGGAATGATAAATATAAGGACCATCAGTCTTATGAAGCTACCAATAAGACCTCCACCTATTACTGCATATGAAGATTGGAAGCATCAACAAACTCAACAACAATCTGGAGGTCCTACAATTCGAGAACCGGAAGCATAACAAGAAGAAGGCGATATTCGCTTAGCTACTTCCTCCAGCACCCATGAATCCATTGAAATTCTTTCTCGAAATCAATTTATTTTGGATTCAAGGCTCAAGAAAATGGATAAGAAGCTTGATAAGATCAAAGGCTTCTTTTCTACTTTATAGGATGCATTATCATGTTCTTCTTCCACTGCTGCCACATCTATCGCCCAAAGAAAGCGACAAGCACCTCGATTTACATGGTCTACGTCAGAGAAGCATACTAGTAGCGACATTAGTGGAGCAGGCAGTGGTGCTCAAGGCACTTCTAAACCAGGAAAGGAGACTGCACCGGAAGGAGAGTATAATTGGGATCTTGATGAATAGGTTTTTGGTTGGTAAGTATGGTATGAACTATTTGCTTATTTGAAACTCTACTTTCAATTTGAACATTTGGATGTTTGTTTTCTAATTGTTTATCTTTGAAATGTGTACTAATTAGTCTCACTTTGAATTTTATTTCCGCACTTTGTATTGAAACTATTTTGCTATATCTCCATTTTGTCGATGACAAAAGGGGAGAAGAATTATACTAATCATTTTTATGCAGGTACAAGAAGTGTCATATATTCAGGGGGAGTTTTTATATTTGTTCCGTAGGATTTTTATATAAAGGTTTGTCATCAATCAAAAAGGGGGAGAATGTTGAATCACTAATTTTGACTCATGACAAAGCAAGTTAGGAGAAAAGAGAATATACGATTAATCTAGACAAAAAGAGACAATCAAAGGACTATGGCTATATCAAGACTTTCACCTATGTTTTCACTGTCTATTACTTATGATTGAGTCTTATAAATTTGTTGAAATCTATCCTCAAGTAGTCCGCACTTCATATGTCTCATTTTTAATCAAAATAGAGCATAGTGTGTAAAAACACCACAGCCAGTCGACCGGCTATAATCAACCAGTCGACTGATTGGTGTACATATACGATATGCACTGCTTATTTTTTAAACTTGTTGCATAGTCAGTCGACTGACCAAGAACGACCAGTCGACTGACCTGAGCCCAACTGTCATTTTTTTGAAAAGATATCTTCTTCTGCGAAAGGAAGCGATCCTTCTCTGAACGGAAATGGATGCTTCTTTTGGTCAAAACCCTTCACCAATGGCAGTAACTCTCCGACTACTATATATACATGTTCCCAAACACTTCACATTCACCGAAATTCATTCTAACTCTCTAATATTCTTCTTGTGCTCTCATACTTGCATTCAAACAGCGAACAAACATTTTTACTGCTTTGAATCTTCAAATAGACTTTTATAATCTTTGATTCTTAGCATTAGCTTCTTTTCATATCTTCACATACACTTCATATACTTGAGGATTTGATTATAGGAGGTTTGTACTATCAGAGAAAAATTAGTGTTATCAAGAACACAGTGTCAGATATTCTTTTGTATTAGTGAAGTCCTGTTCCGCTGCTGAGGCAAAAATCCTATTCTACTGCTCAGGTGTCTGTTCTACTGCTCAGACTGTGTATACCTGTTCCTCCGGGATAAGTGAGGATTATTGTTTTAGTGAAATTACAGAAGGAGTCTGGGACTGGATGTAGGACGGTGCTCCGAACCAGTATAAAAACCTTTGGTGTTATTTTTATTATATTACTACTTTTATATTTCGCACTATTTACTACATTATTATACCCTGCATTATTATATCCATATTGCACGATCCTACACACTTTCAAAATGCTCATTACTTCTTTGCCTGAGCTCTGCTTTCAGCATATTATATATGGAAACAGATTAGAATTTCTCCACGAACTCAACAAAATAACTTTCGTGGCTAAATTCCAACTTTTATAAAATTTTCATATCTAATCCTTACCGTATTTAATTCAATTTACTTTATTTATTTATGGTTCATTTTATGTGGTGTTACATCATTTCCAAATTTTCCTTTTATCTTAGAATCCTTCATAACCATAATAAGAATTAAAAAAGGAAGTGTAACATACCCTTATTTGGAGTCCAAAACTAATGGCTACTGATGCTGCAGTCATCCATAGTTATTAATCTTCGACGACTAAATATAGTAATGTTAGATACATTGATACACAGAAACGTATGAATATGGAAAAAATTTAAAACATCAAAATAAATTCAACATTTCATTTCAAAACATTTCAAGTTCGTTACATAATCCCAACATGCAAACCACATTTAGATAAAATATGAATACAACATACACGAAGAGCGACATATGAAGATGCCCCATTGGTTGATTAGAGTATATAATAAGGAAATAAAACAAGTTTGCCTTTACATCAAAAACACAGCGGAACAAAAAGAGCTCTTATTAATTTGCATGCCTTCTATATGTCTTCAGAAGCTTTATTCGTCTAAAGAAAATTGAAAACCTTAACCCTCAAACTACTCAAAATCAATTGAGCACCCGAGAGTTTAAAGGGAAAACAAAAACTTCAAGTCAGACATAAAGCCTGGTATGAATAATAATCTGCCATCTCAAATCATTTAGATGTCTAGTGAGACTATGCCGCTTAGCGGAATGGGTTTTCCCCTCACTAGTATCTTAAAAACTTTATAAAACCATATACTATGCCCCTCCATCCACAACGGTTAAAACAATTCAAAATAATATAATGATATGCAAACAAGTAAGTTAATTTTGGGTTACCCATCCCCATTCATTCTGACTTTCTATCTCAATTATAGTTTCTAGGGTTATTATTAACCTATTAGTTTTCATAGGCTCACTAACAAACGGTTAAATGTTTATGGACTACCTGTCTGATTTTATAGTTTTCATGGAATCACTAAGAACCTATTGGTAACTCCAATATCTTTATGTTGCATAGATTCTCCCCGAACCTATTGGTAACTCTAATATCTTTTCCCTTATCCTAGTTTTCATGGGCTGACTAGGAACCTACTGACTAATTGTTAATATCTTAATCCGGATATAGTTTTCATGGGCCAACTATAAACCAATTGGCCCTTGCCAATAAAAAATCATAGTTTTCAATGGCCGACTATGAACCTATTGGCCATTGCCAATATATTTTCCTTCACACAGTTTTCATGGGCTTCATGTGAACTTATTGGCCCCTACCAATATCTTCAATTAAGATTTTAACATTTTTAAAGTTATATTCACTATTGGGTCAACCTAGCTAATTATTCTACCCTTCCCCAAAGTACCGTTATGGGTTAATTACAATGCGAATAAATGTGTGAAGAAGTAATCATAACAACAACAAAATAATACCAACACCGGTGGTTTAATATCCTTGAAATCATTTTATATAAAACTTGATTAATCCCTTCAACCTATTATTCAAGGAAAACTTTTTCAGAAACTTCATTTCAAAAACCTTTATTTATGCAATGGTTTACCTTTTAAAAGGAGATTGGGTTGTTTGTTTTTAAACCTTAAAAAAATCACTTTCGAAACCACTATATGACCACAATCGAAAGCATAGAAAACCTCTTCTCAAAACTCTAAGTATATACCTTTCAAAGCCCTTGTTAAATAATTTCTTTCAAAACCAAATATACCTTTCGATGGTATCAAAGCATTACTCAAAAATCTTTGGAAACATAGCTTCAAAGCCAATGAAAGTACCCCTTTCGTAAGTATTGGGTTTTACTTTTAGAAGCATCTTTTGGGTCAAAGTGAATATAGGCAAAAGCATTTCCTTCGAAACCGTTAATAAAACTATTTTGGGGAAATTTTGATGGTGTTGAAACCATCCATCGAAAGTTCAAAACCTTTGAGTAAAACTTAGAAGGATAGCATCAAAACCCCTTTCGACACTATTTCCTTCAAAACCCATGACCCCATTCAAAAGCATTTAGGAAGTGGCTTAACATAAGTTTAAAACAAAAGCACCCTTTGAAAGTATTGATGACTTCAATGTAGTTGAAAGGTAAACAAAAAGCGGTCGGGTTCGACTGGGTCGGAACCACTACTTTCGAAAGTATTATTTTATAAACAAAGTAACCCCTTCGAAAGCTTGTACCTTTAAAACATAAAATTGCAACCTCCTTTGAAAGCTATTTAGAAAAAACCCTTTGAAAAACATATACTTCAACTATGTCGAAAGTTTTAAGTAAAACAAAGTAGGCACTTTACATTTGAAAACAATACTAAGGTTTTGACCCCATCGGAAGCATTGCTTTCGACACTATGGCTTCCGCCTTTCATTCAATCCACTACGTACCATCTAAGTGATACCTTTTGTATTGGTTTTGACTGGGTGGGTTTTGTATGGGTTGGTTTTGACTAAGTTGGAGTGGAAGTATTGGAGTCGAAAGGCACTACTATAGGAGGCATAACAAACTTTTCCGAATAAAGGCTGAAATTATACTACTTTTAATAATTGCTTTATAACTACCTACCTATTCGTAATCCTTTGATTGGTTGCCTTAAAACTTTTCAAGTACTTTATAAAATAACTGCCGCATTTATCGGATCAAAATCAAGGAAAAAGTAACGTTTAAGCCCTTCCATTAAGCAAAACCCAGTATTGCAAATAAGTCTTTTTTTGAAAATAATTTATTTTCCATAGCAAATCAATTAGGAAAAATCCTCAAAAATCACAGAAATTCACTTTCATCATCTTATCAAACATACTAAAATTTCAAATCCAATTTTTTCCTGAAATAATCAAAATAAATTTTAAGCCCAAATATATCATATATTTTTCTAGAAATTCATAATAAATTTTCCATATCTTGGAAAATTATGAAAATTAAAACCCATCTCTATAATCTTGTTTTACCTAACATATAATTTTTCCATTGCATTCTAAAATCAATAACAATTGGTTTTTCCCTAAAACTGTGCAAATTCATTTGTAAATGAATTGGTTAAATCAAACATATAATAATTAAAGCATATCATCAACCAAAACATCATAAAAACGAATTTAATTTTAATTCCAAAAACACATGATTATAAAAACAATATAGAGGTAGAATGAATTATTATTCACCTTAAGTATGATAAGGACTTTGAGATCTGTTGAAGATTAATTCCTCCTGGCTTTAATCCTTAGCTTGAAATTGAATTTCTTCTCTTTGCTCTTTGATTATAACTGGATCCTTTATAATAATTTTCATTTTTAGGTTTTTCGAATGAACATGAAAAAAAGAAAGTGAAATGTAAATGGGCAACTGAAAATGCATAACCATGTATAACACGACTATTTACTAATATGCCCATGTCTAAATTAGTTAGCTTAAAACCATTTTAGCCCATTTATCTTTTTATTAAGCACGACCATAATTTATATTTTCAAATCTTAATCCCCTTATCATTTTAATTCTTAAATTATTTAATTTAATTTATCTAATTAAATTTTTTGAATAATGCTATCAAAAATTAAGGGTGTTACAGGCTCCCACCCTTAAAGAATTTCGTCCTTGAAATTCAGCAAGGACTAAATACTAAATATAGGAATCATCTGTAACAACCCCTAACAACCATACTAGCCTACCTGACTAGCAACTATCTGTATAAATCTAATATAGACATACCCTTAAAGAAAATCAGGATAAGTATCTCTAATCATGTATCCTGTTTCCCAAGTACAGTCCTTCTCGTTGTCGCTCCTCTAAACTTTCACTAACTTGACTGTTTTGTTCCTCAGTTTTTTCTCATCTCTCGCTACAACCCGAACTGGTTGTCTAAAAGAAGTCAAATTAGGCTCTACTATCAAATCAATAGTAGTCTCTGAATCATGCATATGCTTATGAAGATGAGACACATGAAATACGTTATGGACACCTGCCATACTACTTAGCAACTCTACTCTGTATGTGAGCTTCCCGATCCTCTCCAAAATCTGGAACGGTCCAACATATCTTGGTGCTAGTTTCCCTGATTTTTCAAATCGCACCACACCTTTCATCGGTGACACCTTAAAGAAAACCTTATCTCCAATCGAGAACTCTAGGCATTACGCCTCTTATCTGCATAACTCTTCCATCTGGACTGAGCTTCCTTCTTCTGTTCTCGGATCAACTCAATTTTCTCTAACGCCTCTTTAAATAAATCCGAACCTAAGACTAATTTGTCTCTAGTCACCAATCAACATGCTGGTGATTTACATGGCCGTCCATACAAAGCTTCAAAAGGTGCCATTCCTACACTAGTCTGGTAACTATTATTATAGAAAATTCAATCAAATGTAGATGATCATTCCAAAATCCACCAAAGTCTAATACACAAGCTCTCAACAAATCCTCGAGTACCTTATTGACTCTCTCTGTCTGCCCATCTGTCTGAGAGTGATATGTAGTAATCATATTAAACTTTGTACCTAATACTTTCTATAGAGTTTTCCAGAATTTGCTAGTGAACCAAGCATCTCTATCACTTACTATATTACTAGAAACTCCATGTAGTCTAACTATGTTCTTTATGAACAACTTAGCTAATAGTGCCGTCCTAGTTGACTTAAATGGAATGAAATGGGCACTCTTGGTCAACCTGTCCCCTATAACCCATATGCTTTTATTATCTCTATTTGACCTTGACAACCCGTTTATAAAATCCATGGATATCGAATCCCATTTCCAAAAAGCAATCTCTATAGGTTGAAGCAACTCACTGGGCTTCTAATGTTCATCTTTTACTTGTTGATAGTTTGCACACTGCCTAACCTACAAGCTAACATCCATCTTCATACCTTCCCGATAGAAGCTCCTTTTCGTATCTTGATACATCTCAATCCCTCTAGGATGAATCATAAACTTGAATCGATGACATTCTAGAAGAACTTCTTTCCTTAAGTTCTCCATATTCTAAACACACATTCGTCTCTTCTTTCTCAACCTACCTCTTTGGTCAAGACTAAATCCCTTTAGATCATTGCTCTCTGTTCCAACTTTAAGTCTTCAATCCCCTTGGCTAATACTAAATCCTCCCTCTATTTAGAAGCTATCCTCTCGATCAACACTGGCCGAACTTCTAAACATGACAACATGAAAGTACTCTGACTAGAACTAGCAGTCGATCTTAACCGCACACCACAACTGGACAAAGCTTCTAGATCCTTCCATTCTACCAACATAGCTAGCAGCATATTCTAATGTCTTATGCTAAGAGCTTCCACTACCTTACTACCTTTCCTTGGTGCATACTCTATTACAAAATCATAAGCAGCCAAAAACTCCAACCACCTTTACTGTTTCATATTCAACTCCTTTTAAGAGAATAAAATCGTAAAGACTTATGATCTGTGTATTGATCCAATCTCTACTCTAAGAGATAATGTCTTCAAATTTTCAATGCGAAGATCACCGCAGCCAACACCAAAACATGAGTAGGGTATCTCACTTCATGCGGTCTAAGCTGTCATGAAGTGCAGGCAATCACTTTACCCTTCTGCATCAACATAGCTCCCAATCCTATTCCACATGGATCGGTATACAATACCAATCCTTGATTTCCATTTGGAACTACTAGCATTGGTGCATTTGTCAACAAATGCTTTAACTTAAGGAATGCTTCCTTATATTTATCGGACCAGACAAACTTCACCTCCTTCTTGGTTAACTTAGTCAAGGTGCTGCTATCCAAGAGAAATCCTTAATGAATCTCCGGTAGTAGTCAAAATGTCCAAGAAAACTTCTGATCTCAATCACTATCACTGGTCTCTTCCAATTATTAATAGCTTTGATCTTATCTGAATCGATTGACAAGCCTTTCTCTGAAACCACGTGACCAAGAAACTTAACCTCTTTCTGCCAAAAATGACACCCGGTAAACTTCGCTTTTAGTTGATTCTTCCTCAGCGTCTCTAGTACCACTTTAAGATGAACTTTATGCTCTCTCTCATCCTTAGAGTATAGTAAAATGTCATCTATAAACACCAATACAAAACTATCCAAGTACTTTCGAAAAACTCGGTTCTTCAAATCCACGAAAGCAGGTGCATTTGTCAATCCAAGTGGCATCACTAACCACTTATATGAACCAGGCCTAATTTGAAATGTTGTCAAAGGAATATTGTCCTCTTCCATTCTTAACTGATTGAAATCTGTTTCCAAATCTAACTGGGAAACACACTGGCTTCATTTAATTGATCAAACAGATTTCCTATTCTTGACAATGGATACTTATTCTTAATAGTCCTTTCGTTCAACTTATGATAGTCGTTACACATTCTCAATGGCCCATCTGGTTTCTTCACGAACACTTTGGCCGCTCCCCAAGGTGAGCTACTTGGCCTAACAAAATTCCTTTCTTCAAGATCCACCAGCTGCATCTTCAATTCCTTCATCTCGGTCGGTGTCATCCTGTTAGGTGGTCTACTCATAGGTTCAAATCTTGGCACAAGATCTATCCGAAACTTAACAGCTTGTTTCAGTGGTAGTCCTATGACCAACTCAAAGACATCTACAAATTCTCTTGCTACTCGAACCTGACTTAACTCTTCTTTCACTTCCATTGCACTTACCAAAGCAAAACTACTCCGATCAGAATTCAGCAAAACTACTCCGATCAGAATTCTCCACTGAGAAAATAATTCAGTTATGGCTATCATCATGTCTTAGTGATATCTTCCCATCCTGGAAAAATATCCTGGCCTCATACCTTCTCAACAAATGCATACCCAAAATGATTCCAAAATCTACGAAATCGAAAACACAAAGATTGCATGTATGATCTAACAAATCAAGTTCTAATCGGTCACATCTCATCCCTAGTTCGTACTGGATTCGCAACCCTTAAGGAAGTAACTAGGTATGTGGGTTCTAAGCATAACATATCAACCAAAAACTGGGATATAAATGAATGTGATGCACTGATATCAGATAGTATTCTAACTGGTTTACTCTGAATAAAAAACGCACCTTCCGTCGCAATCTTTCCTTTATCAGTTGTAGTTGGCTTAGCAGATGATGGTCCAATAGCAAAATCCTTCACCTTGTCCGCCCTAACCGATTCTAGGGACTGGTTCTTATAGTGCCCAACTTGATTATATTTAAATCATTTCACATTCTTTTTTATCTGCAGCCTTCTTTCCATTGCCTGATCGGCACTCATTTGCGCAATGACCCTTCTTGTCACATTTGTAGCAAACTAAATTAGCCTTTGCCTTCTTGGCAGCATCTCCCTCTTAGGCTCTCTTCTTCTTAAAGAACTTCCTCTTCTTTCCCTGAGAACCCTGGGTGTGACGCCCCACCTCTATGCTCACTATAACGAAGGTTATTATAAGAAATAACTTCTGCTACTATGAAGAATAAGACTGTTAGAAGCGATCATCCGTAAGTTATGCCTTAGACGAGTAATGATTACATCGATAGGAGTTGTGTAAATTACTCCCAAAGATATATTTAATCCAAATCTAAAACGAAACTATGGTGGCTAAAGAAAAATTCAGAAAAACTCATAATAACAACACAGATAGTATAATCTCATCAGAACAGAAATATCAGATATATATAGCGGAAGATAAGTCTGGATACATGCTACAACAATCGATAGTTCACAAGAACCCAATGTACATTTACATATACATCAACATACACGAGATGATAGTCAACACCAAAAGTACACCTCGAAGACTAGACAAAAGATGGAGTGAAATCCCAAAAGCTGAAGCGGCAACAGAATCAGAGATAGCGATTATCCTGAAATAACTCAGTCTGACCTGAGTATTATTTAAAAGAAAATAATAAACGGATCAGTCTAATTTAAACTTCAGAAATAAGTGTATGATAAACAACACTTAATCAAATAATCATAATCTCGAATGAGATTATACAAAATAGATAATCAACATCGTTCAAATAAAGAAATTGCAATTTAACTCCATCAAAATCAATAATCTCCAATGAGACTATTCAACATAAATAATCACCATAGTTTAAATAAAGAAATCTCAATTTAAACTCTATCAAAATCAGCTTTTAAATTCCCAATTGAATTCAAAACAGCTATATGCAAATTTATAATCTCGAATGAGACTATACACGAAATTATAATCTCGGATGAGAATATACACAAAGTTATAGTCTCGGGTGAGACTATACAACATAGTAATCAGCATGGTTTAAAGGAAGAAATCCCATTAAACATCATCAAAATCAACTTCCAATTGAATTCAAAACAACGATACGCGGAATCTAAAAATCAAAATAAGATAACTAGAAAATCAACATAAAAGATGGATCGATCCCAGCAGATGGCGAGTTTTAGCTACGCCGCACGTGCATCTCATATGGCCGAAGCCTTCCAAGAACAATATTTTTGGCGCCCAACAAACGACCCGAAGGTCTGGTACTGGTAATTGACCCGAAGGTCCATCATATGACCCGAAGGTCCAACATAGTGGCTCGAAAGCCCACAAAATCATCAAAATCATTAAACAACAAATATTTCAATTAACGAGTCCGGAATTTACCGAAATAGTAAAAGCGTGGTTCCATACTCTGCACTTTTGCTAAATCGTATAAATCTCTTCATCGTTTCCTTGAAAGTGCAAAATTATGTATTTTATTAAAATAACATTTTACGTTCTCAAATCGACATGTCCGGAATTAACTGAATCAGTAAAAGTAAGGGGTCATAGTCCTTAATTTTTCTGAAACGTCTAAATCGATTCCTCATTCTTTTGACATTGTAAACTGTAAAAAATTTGAAAACAATTTTATTTTAAAATGATTTGAAAACCCATGATTAAAACAGCAACATCTGTAGCAATTTCGTCGAGGAAATTGCGCTTCACAAAACACCGTAAAAACGGATATCAAATTAGCGTTGCGGGATAACTGCTTGAAAATTCACTTTAAAATTGACAGTTACTGAAGTCAAAATAACAGTAATTTTTATTCGTAAAAAATGTCAGCAAAACAACACCCTTCAAAAATATATCATCGGAGTAAAAATTCCGTTATAAAAATATAAAACAAGACACTGGTTCAGAGTAAATTAAATATTGGTCTACACTACACACATATATTTATAAAACCTTGCACTGCCCATATATCTTGCTTTAATATTTTCTTACGTCTCCTGTAACACTAATTTATACTTGTCTATTAATTTCAAATGGATACACATCACACATGACTAACCATAAACACGCACAACTCTCTATGCATGCACGCATCTAATCGTTTCGCGTTACACGTTGAATGCAGTGATGAGGTTAACAACATAAATGACCAGCAATACCACATGTTAACACGTGAATAAACTGAAGAACATAGGGTGGTCTGGGCAACATATTTCTGGCAATAACCGGGAACGCACGCAAGTGATATTGTACACACTTATATATGAAAAATGATATGGACCTTGTACCATATTTTTAAAGAATATAACTTACTCTATTTGCATGCATGAGTAAGTTGGAACTTATTTAATGCATATAAATGCATGAGGTCTGGACTTGGAACGCAAGTAGTAACAAAATAGCCTGTTTATAGTTTGCATGCACACTACCTATACTGATATGTACACGAAGCTTTAAAACAATTAGTCCAAAATGATCACATGCATCACTAACTTTGAACTATCCTAGCATGCGCACACACTTATTTTCTTTGTACGCATGATACCCAGATAATATTTTTGCACTTCGAGCAAAGTTCAGATGCACGTAATATTTAAAGTAAAATATTTGACCAGGCAAATTAGTAAAAATATTTAACCAAGCAAGTTTTCAAGGATTTCATGCGTACGTGTAAGGATTACAAACTATAAAATTACCTGACAACAATTGCATACTCGCCTGAGCATGATTTCGTGTATGTGCTATTTGCATGAAAAATCGATGATGCACGCACACTACACTATCACGCACACGTTAATTCGTGAAATGCAACCCTCACCCAAATATGAAGTTAATAAAACTATAACACACAAAAAGAATGGGTACTACTCTGCACGCATGGATTTATAGGATGGTCAGAAATTACATTCTTGCACACTAGCCTGGACACACAAACAAATGTGCAATTTAATACTCGGGCACAAAGATCTGGCCGTAATTTTTTTTGCATACGAACAATGAAATAAGAATGGAACGAAATAGTAATACCAGGGCAACAAATTTTTATGCATGCAAAAATAAATGGCGAGTAAATTAGATGTGTGAGTTTTGAACTCACCTTAGATTTGCTTCGAAATCAGTTTGCAACAAGAACTCAACAGAGAGCAAATATTTGGCTGCCATTAAGGCTTTACGCCGTGCTTCAGGAAATCATAAAAAGAAAGTTGAAGAAAAATGTTTACTTTTCTTTTCTCATTTTTTGTGAACTAATCAATGCAAGAAGTGTGCTGGCAAATATTTGAGGTACACAAGCATTTAAGGCAAAGTGTGCATATGTGATGAAAGGACACACTGCATACAAAGTGATGATGGCAATAGTGTGTTCACTTTGCTTTTGAAAGAGGTGACAGCAATTTCAATTTGCTTTTTATAAAGGAATGTGTTTACAGCTAGGAAAAAAAATGTGTTCTGATTTGTTTTGAAATGGGCTATATTTGTTACACGTGAAGGCCAATTAAGACCATACATCACTTAGTTATTTACATTCATTGGGTGGTCACAAAAATATGCAACCGGCTTAAATATTTTCTTTTACACGCATGTATAAAAATGCAAAAAAGCACGTTGGCCTAGACTTATACATTTTCACGCATGAATCAATAAATGGTCAGAGCTACAAATTTTCACACTAACCTGGACATTATATTTATAATGCAATGCATATTTTCATATACCTTAATTTATAACACTCTGCAAAACATGTTTACACATAAATGATTCACCAACATTTTTACCAGCACATGAAGAAATAAAGGTTTGGGCTCCGCTTATATGCAATATAACAGACACACTACATGCGTGACGAACAGGGAGCTGCACGCACGATGTTATCATTCATTTTTTTTTCAAAATTTTATTTTTTTAAAATTTCTAACTAAAATATTTATTTCGACAGTAATTCAAAAATCAAAGCCGTTACAGATTTTTAAAATATTTATTACGACAGTAATTCAAAATCACGGTCGTTACAAACTCCACCCTTATAAAAATTGCGTCCCCGCTATTTTCATACTAGAAGCAGTCAAAAAAACACAAATAATTCATCATAACAAAGATTAAAATAGAAAAGATAGATAAGAATTCTCACCCCCACCCGAAGAGGGGAGAAAACCCGGATAAGAACGCTCGATGAATTCTTTGGTTTCCCAAGGGTAATCCTTGGGGTTTTCGTACCATTGAATTTTCACAAGCGGAACTTCTTTATTCCGAAGGTTTTTAACCTCTGAAGCTAGCACAAGAATATGATTTTGCACCCTAGACAAGTCGGGTGAGATCTCAAGATCTTGCAACATAGGAGGATCAATAATAGAATCCGAATCTCAAAGACAGCGACGAAGCTGGGATACATGAAATACATCATGAATTCTCGAAAACTGAATAGGTAGCGATACACGATAAGCAATAGGGACAATGCGTTCTGTAATAGGAAATGGTCCAACATAACTAGGAGCCAATTTCCCGGAGCTACTGAAATGCACCACACCCTTCATCAGAGAAATACAAATGAATACGCGATCGCCAACAGAAAATTCTAAAGGCTTCCGACGATGATCGGCATAAAATTTCTGCCTATTCTAAGCCTCTTTCATTCTATGTTTAATAATATCAATCCTCTCAAAGATTCACGAATATAATCGGGGCCGAGAACTAACTTCTCCTCGGATTCCAATCAACAAGATGGTGATCGATACGGCCTTCCGTAAAGGGTTTCGAAAGGAGCCATACCGATACTGGATTGGAAACTGTTGTTACCAGAAAACTCAACAAGAGATAAGTGGTCTTCCCAACTACCACCAAAGTCAAGAAGCAGTCCGATTGGACTTGATAGGAGTAAATTGGGTTGATTTGGTCAATAGATCAACAATCACCAAAACACTAATAAGACCCGACCTCGAACGAGGTAGACCATCAATGAAGTCCAAAGAAATATGATCCCATTTCCATAATGGAATCTCAAGAGGCTGTAAAAGACCACTAGGACAATGGTGTTCTGCTTTAATAAGTTGACAAGTCATGCAACGACTCACATAACTTGCAACATCATGCTTCATACCCTCCCAAAAGTATAAACGGTTCATATCAGCATACATCTTACTACTACCCGAATGAATAGTATACTTAAAACGATGACAGTCCTCAAGAATGTCATTTCTAAGATTAGAAACATTAGACACAATCAACCTTCGCTTCTTCTGAATACAACCATGAATATCAATATCGAAGTCCTTTAGATCATCACTTTGGGATTCCGATTCACAACTCTAAATAAGATAAGATAGATCTGGATCTTGTTTCTAGGCATCGGCAATTCGATCCAACAAACTAGGACGAGCTTCCATGCTAAATAAAAGCATGAGAGAATCAGAAACTGAAGGACGGTCTCTAATATCACAAAGAGATAAAGCTTCCAACATATTCCACTCTGCTAGCATCATGGAACCAACAACTTGCTGCTTGCGACTGAGCACATCAGCAACCCGATTACCCTTACCAGGGGTATACTGAATATCGAAATCATATGAAGCTAGAAATTCGAGCCAACGCTGTTGTCTCAAATTAAGTTCTTATTGAGTAAATAGATACTTTAGAGATTTGTGATCAGTGAAGAGAATAAAACGCTCGCCCAATAATAATGTCGCCAAAGTTTTAGAGCAAAGACTATGGAGACTAACTCCAAATCATGGGTAGCATAATGAATCTCGCTAGGCTTTAGTTGTCTAGAAGCATAGGAAACTACTATTTTTTCCATGAGAACAGCACCGAAACCAATACGGCTAGTATTGGTACAGATAATGAAGTCTTGGTTCTCTTCGGGAATCACGAGGATAAGAGTATCGGAAAAGAGTTCTTTCAAATAATCTTCTTTCCTGAAAAACTAAAACTTCCAAAATTACAATTTTTTTTTAACTTTTTATAGGTCAATTTATTGTGTCAAATTGTCTCATCAAAGCGTTTAGGAGACTCCTATCGATAGCGTTGATCAAGCGCATTGACCAGAATTCTTAAAGCACTCAATGGGCAATACAATCACAAAATCATCTTCTATATGATAAACATAAATCTAATTACATTTGGAAATAAATTTTATGAAAAATATTTGTAAAATTTTAAATTGCTGCTTTCATCCAAAATCAATAAATACAAAAATGGAGTCATCACGATATTCGTAGAATACTCGATTCATAAATTGGATGAAATAAGCAGGGCAAACTGAATGACATAATAAATCATTCATAAGAATCATAATGAGTGCGGAATGAGATAAGTGGAATGCTATCTTCCGCAAATCGTAACTAATGAAAACCGGTAGCAAGATCAAGTTGGAAGAACAACTTAGCGCCAATTAACTGATCGAACATGTCATCGATCCTAGGTAATGGATACCAATTTTTTGATAGCGAGCTCGTTAAGCTTACGATAATCAATGCAAAGCCTAAGAGTACCTTCTAGCTTCTTAACAAAGACAACGACGGTGTCCCAAGGAGAAGAGCTAGAACGAAAAGATCGCTTGGCTTCCAACTCAGATAATTGTTGCTTGATTTCCTCATTTTCCTTAGCAGACATCCTCGTGGGAGGACGACTGATAGGATGAGCACCAGAGATAAGACCAATACGGAACTCAATTTCCCTATTCGACGGCACTATAAATAGGCTCAAAGACATCAGAAAAACAACCAACAACGGGAATATTATCTATGACCTCCTTCGCTTCGAAGGAAGAAATGAGAGCATTCGAAGTATGGTCCATGCTTCGAAATATAATAGATAACTGCTCGATAGCATCGGGATGCTTGAGATATAAAGTTCTTTTGGGACATAGGATTTAAACTTCACAACGGACGAGCCAATCTATACCCAAAATCATAATAGAACCAAGAGGATTCATAATATGCAAATTTGCATGAAAGGTGAAACCACAAAGAATAATCTCAACGTCAACACACAACAAACTTAGAGTAATGGATCCTCCAATAGGATTCACAATCCCTAAAGGGTCGCAAAGACTAACAACATCCAAAGGAATAACAACAACGAGCTCCTTCGACACGAATGAACGCGATGCACCCGTATCGAAAAGAACTCTAAAAGAACGGTCATGAAATAAAATAAAACCTTCCAACGCAGAAGGAGTAATACCTTTGGGGTTAGAAGAATCACCAGAAGCATAAGCAACATTAAGCTTCCCGGATTTGAAATGCTTAGGAGCAGCAGGACAATTAGAAACAAAGGACTTTCCTTGTTTTAACTCAAGGAAACTACAATCAAAATTGATAAGGAATTTAACAAATGGAATACTATGGAAATATGAGATATATTCCTAGACATATTCCAACTTGTTAGAGAGGGTAAAAGTTTAAGAACAACGAAGGAATAGATTCGAAAGGCACGAATAAAACCCTCGAATAGTTGTAACACATGTTCCATTCTGCTTCTGTTCCGTGTTTATTATAACTTTTTATGAATCTTAGCTCTGATACCAAGCTATGACGCCCCACCTCTATGCTCACAATAACAAAGGTTATTATAAGGATAACGTCTGCTATTGCGAAGAATAAGTCTTGTTAGAAGCGATCATCCGTAAGTTATGCCTTAGACGAGTAATGATTACATCGATAGGAGTTATGTAAATTACTCCCAAAGATGTATTCAATCCAAAACTAAAACGAAACTACGGTGGATAAAGAAAAATTCAGAATAACTCATAATAACAACAACACAGATAGTATAATCTCATCAGCACAGAAATATTAGATATATACAGCGGAAGATAAGTATGGATACATGCTACAACAATCGATAGTTCACAAGAACCCAATGTACATTTACACATACATCAACATACACGAGATGAGAGTCAACACCAAAAGTACACCTCGAAGACTAGACAAAAGATGGAGTGAAATCCCAAAAGCTGAAGCGGCAACAGAATCAGAGATAGCGATTATCCTGAAATAACTCGGTCGGACCCGAGTATTATTTAAAAGAAAATAATAAACGGTTCAGTATAATTTAAACTTCAAAAATAAGTGTATGATAAACAACACTTAAGCAAATAATCATAATCTCGAATGAGATTATACAACATAGATAATCAACATAGTTCAAATAAAGAAATTGCAATTTAACTCCATCAAAATCAATAATCTCGAATGAGACTATTCAACATACATAATCACCATAGTTTAAATAAAGAAATCTCAATTTAAACTCTATCAAAATCATCTTTTAAATTCCCAATTGAATTCAAAACAGCTATATGCAAATTTATAATCTCGGATGAGATTATACACAAAATTATAATCTCGAAGGAGAATATCACAAAGTTATAGTCTCGGGTGAGACTATACAACATAGTAATCAGCATAGTTTAAAGGAAGAAATCCCATTAAATATCATCAAAATCAAATTCCAAATTCACAATTGAATTCAAAAAAATGATACGCAGAATCTAGAAATCAAAATAAGATAACGAGAAAATCAACATAAAAGATGGATCGATCCCAGCAGATGGCGAGTTTTAGCTACGCCGCACGTGCATCTCATACAGCCGAAGCCTAACAAGTACTATATTTTTGGCGCCGAACAAATGACCCGGAAGGCCAACAAATGACTCGAAGGTCTAGTACTGGTAATTGACCCGAAGGTCCATCATATGACCCGAAGGTCCAACATAGTGGCTCGAAAGCCCACAAAATCATCAAAATCATCGAACAACAAATATTTCAATTAACGAGTCCGGAATTAACCAAAATAGTAAAAGCGTGGTTCCATACTCCAAACTTTTGCTAAATCGTTTAAATCTCTTCATCGTTTCCTTGAAAGTGCAAAATTGTGTATTTTATAAAAATAACATTTTACGTTCTCAAATGGATAAGTCCGGAATTAACCGAATCAGTAAAAGTAAGGGGTCATAGTCATTAATTTTGCTGAAACGTTTAAATCGATTCCTCGTTCTTTTGACAGCATAAGCTGTAAAATTTTTGAAAATAATTTTATTTTAAAACGATTTGAAAACCCATGATTAAAACAGCAACATCTGTAGCAATCTCGCCGAGGAAATTGCGCTTCACAAAGCACCGTAAAAACGGATATCAAATCAGCGTTGCGGGATAACCGCTTGAAAATTCAGTTTAAAATTGACGGTTACTGAAGTCAAAATAACAGTAATTATTGTTCGTAAAAAATGTCATCAAAACAACACGCTTCAAAAATATATCACCGGGGTAAAAATTCCGTTATAAAAATAACGGCGCAAAATACGTTTTAAAATGAGACACCGGTTCAAAGTAAATTAAATATTGGTCTACACTACACACATATATTTATAAAACCTTGCACTGCCCATATATCTTGCTTTAATATTTCCTTGCGTCTCTTGTAACACTAATTTATGCTTGTCTATTAATTTCAAATGGATACACATCACACATAACTAACCATAAACACGCACAACTCTCTATACATGCACGCATCTAATCGTTTCGCATTGCACGTTGAATGCAGTGATGAGGTTGACAACATAAATGACCAGCAATACCACATGTTAACATGTGAATAAACCGAAGAATATAGGGTGGTATGGGCAACATATTTCTGGCAATAACCGGGAACGCATGCAAGTGATATTGTATACACTTATATATGCAAAATGAAATGGACCCTGTACCATATTTTTAAAGAATATAACTTACTCTATTTGCACGCATGAGTAAGTTAGAACTTATTTAACGCATACAAATGCATGCGATCGGGACTTGGAACGCAAGTAGTAACAAAATAGCCTGGTTATAGTTTGCGTGCACACTACCTATACTGATATGTACACGAAGCTTTAAAACAATTAGTCCAAAATGATCACATGCATCATTAACTTTGCACTATACTAGCATGCACGCACACTTATTTTCTTTGTACGCATGATACCCAGATAATATTTTTGCACTTCGAGCAAAGTTCAGATGCACGTAATATTTGAAGTAAAATATGTGACCAGGAAACTTAGTAAAAATATTTAACCAGGCAAGTTTTCAAGGATTTCATGCATACGTGTAAGGATTACAAACTATAAAATAACCTGACAACAATTGCATACTCACCTGGGCATGATTTTCGTGTATGTGCTATTTGCATGAAAAATCGATGATGCACGCACGCTACAGTATCACGCACACGTTAATTTGTGAAATGCACCCCTCACCCAAATATGAAGTTAATAAAACTATAACACACAAAAAGAATGGGTACTACTCTGCATGCATGGATTTATAGGATGGTCAGAAATTACATTCTTGCACACTAGCCTGGACACATAAACAAATGTGCAATTTAAAACTCGGGCACAAAGATCTGACCATAATTTTTTTTTGCATGCAAACAATGAAATAAGAATGGAACGAAATTGTAATACCAGGGCAACAAATTTTTAGGCATGCAAAAAGGAATAGTGAGTAAATTAGATGTGTGAGTTTTGAACTCACCTTAGATTTGCTTTGAAATTAGTTTGCAACAAGAATTCAACAGAGAGCATATATTTGGCAGCCATTAAAAGCTTTACGCGGTGTTTCAGGAAATTATAAAACGAAAGTTGAAGAAAAATGTTTACTTTTCTTTTCTCATTTTTTTGTGAACTAATCAATGCAAGAAGTGTGCTGGCAAATATTTGAGGTACACAAGCATTTAAGGCAAAGTGTGCATATGTGAAGAAAGGACACACTGCATACAAAGTGATGATGGCAACAACGTGTTTACTTTGCTTTTGAAAGAGGTAACAGCAATGTCAATTTGCTTTTTATAAAGGAATGTGTTTACAGCTAGGCAAAAAAATGTGTTCCAATTTGTTATGAAATGGGCTATATTTGTCACACGTGAAGGCCAATTAAGACCATACATCACTTACTTATTTACTTCCATTGGGCGGTCACAAAAATATGCCACTGACTTAAATTTTTTTCTCTTTACACGCATGTATAAAAATGCAAAAAAGAACGTTGGCACAGACTTATACATTTTCACGCATGAATCAATAAATGGTCAGGGCTCCAAATTTTCACACTAACCTGGACATTTTATTTATAATGCAAGGCATATTTTCATATACCTTAATTTATAACACTATGCAAAACATGTTTACACATAAATGATTCACCAACATTTTTACCAGCACATGAAGAAATAAAGGTCCGGGCTCCGCTTCTATGCAATATAACATATAAACTACATGCGTGCACGAACAGGGAGCTGCATGCACGATGTTATCATTCATTTTTTTTCAAATTTCTAATTAAAATATTTATTTCGACAGTAATTCAAAAATCACGGTCGTTACAGATTTTTAAAATATTTATTATGACAGTAATTCAAAATCACGGTCATTACACTGGGTTTCAACTGGCTTCTTTCTAGCACAAACAACAAGCATCACTTCAGGGTGGATTGCCATCTCCACAACCACATTAAAGGATCAGGATGTGTGTCAGGGTCGCCCTAGCAAGCTCAGGTCTCAAACCTCGAATGAACCTCTCATTTCTCCTGATGTTAGTGTCTACATTAGCACGCCCATATCAAGACAGCTAATCAAATTTAGTGGCATACTCGATAACCGACGTCTCTCCCTAAACTAGTCCATAAATTTTCTCATCAACGCTGACTTTGCAACCTTAGATAAAACCTCTGTTCAAATCTCCTTCTGAATTCAGCCCATGTCAACTCTTCCCCCAGAACTCCGGCAACACTATTCCACTAATGAAGTGCTGACCCTTGAGATTGTCTAGAGGCCAACCTTCTCTTCTGCTCATCATTTAAACCTAAATCAGCAAAGATATGTACATAATGCAACAGCCAATTCTCTACTTCTATGGCATCCTCCATTCCCGTAAATGGTTTCCGATCAAGACTGATGTAATCTCTGCTCAACTTAGCACAATTATTCCTAACTGAAGCCACATGATTAGCTCCTCCAACATTTCCAGCAACTCCAATAGCAACTCCTACTTGCATCATGTTGACGAAGAACTGATACATCGCCCATATATCTGCTGGTGATTTCCAGCACCCATATTAACATCAGCATTTTGGTTATTAGCATTAGCCTGTCGACCTTGGTTCCTTCGGATATTAGTCGAACATTTTTTTTGGTTGTGGTGCTTCCTCCATCGAGATTCCCTCTTCCATTTTCGGCTTCCATATCTTCTTCCTCGTAAATCTGCATATGAGCTTCGGTAAGATAAAGAAGAATGGTCTAAGAGAGAGGGGATTACATACTTATATATATGTATGTATGTATGTATGTATATCAAATACAAGTACATTACTATAGTGTTAATCCAGACCCCGATCACATTTCTGATTTATTGGATTATGTTTCAAAAAAGCTTTTAGGTTTAACTTTTCTTTTAAGTTTTCATAAGCCTGTGCTCTGATACTAACTTGTAGCATCCCCCTACTCAAAGGCCTAAAACTAACAGCTACGGATGTTGGAGTCATCCATTGTTATTAATCCTCGGCGACCAAATATAGTAATGTTAGATACATTGATACATAGAAACGTATGAATATCGAAAAATTTTAAACCATCAAAACAAATTCTGCATTCCATTTCAAAACATTTCATGTTCATTACATAATCCCAACACGCCAGCCATATTCAGATAAAATATAACTACAAAATACGCCAAGAGTGACATATAAAGATGCCCCTTGGTTGATCAAAGTATATATGTAACAACCCGTAAATTTTAACAATTCTTATAATGTAATTAACTGAATTTTTCTTGAAAATAATAAATTTATAATTTAGCAATGAAAATTTGATATTTGGTATGCGTATATTTAAACATAGAAAATGGCAGATTTTCGTTAGAAAATATGAAAGTTGGTTCTATTGTGTAATTTTCAATTTCAATTTTAAATCAGCTAATTTGTAGAAAATGAAATGTTTTCGAAATCTGTATATTTTTACATAATAAAAATTTAAATCATTTTCTGAATGAGTCGACGTATTTCGTTTCGCCAAATTTGGGACTGTTGTAGCCTCGTTTATCTTATTTTTGGCATTTTAGCAGCATTTTCGACAGCGAAAACTCGTTCATATCTGTATACCATTCTATTCGTCTCGTCGTGCTGATCTACGCAGTATATTCATTTGTGTGTTACGGTGTCCGGTGGGCGATGAAATCCATAAAAAATGGTTAGCCGTATCGTTACCCATTTTGGAGCTTTTAATATTTTGTGTCCATTCATTTGTCTAACAGCTGAAATAAATGGCCACTTGTTTAATGTTCCCAGAAATTTAATGTGACTTTTACCGTTCTCACTTTTCCAATATAATCTGGTTCATTTTCCCACTATTATTTTCTCTCCGCCCTTGTTCATTTCGTTATGTTGCTTGCTCTTTCTCTCCTCTTATTCTTTTTCATTCTGAGAAAATAAATACTATATATAAGTTTTTATCTGCTGCTTTTATAATGGAACATGTTGTAGTTCCTTATCTTTTATCAATCGCCATCACTTTCGCTTGTTCCCTCCTCCTTTGTCAATTGAACCATCAACTCAGTGCTCGGTTTCTCCCATTTCATCGCAACTTTAGCCATCTACCATAAACGAGCATCACAGCCACGTCCATCACAGTCAAACCCTACCCTGCCGGCTCAGAACCCGAGCCGCACCTCCCTCCTGTCACCCTATCCATCGCTTTCTCTTCTATAACCAATCCCCACTTTTCCCTCCACATACTCCACGAGCCACGCGCCCATGCAACAGACCCTGACAACCTACTGCTTGACCTGAGACGAGCAACTCAGCCATCACCATGCCACCATACTTCTCCGCTACCATCTCTCCTACCCTCCAGATCACAACCGTATCAAACTACCATTGTCCCCACTCATAGCTGCCACGCCATCCTTTTTTTGGACAGCCTACCCACGTCAGCTCCAACCAAATCGCCCCTCGTGCAACACCCGATAGCCTCTTCCATGCATCACCTGTCTCGGTTCGCCTCAATGCCGTAGCCATCAGTTCCTTCTCGCTCCTCCACTTTGGCCTCATCACACAACCTCCCCCTCGACCAACCGTGACCCCCTGAACTTTTACCTCCTACCACCTTTTCTCTCCTTAGCAACACTTCTCTCTATATAGAAATATATATATATATATATATATATATATATCATAAATATTTTCAAAAGCTCAAATATATCGGTGAACTTACATAGTTTTGTTTTGTGATGTCTTTCCTCTTTATATATATATGAAAAATATTGATTTTAAAAATATGATAGATATATGTTTTAATAAATGTTGATTTTTAAATATATATATATATATTATTTTTAATATGTGTTTTAAATTAAATATTGATTTTATAATTTGTATATAAAGATATTATTTTAAATGTGTGTTTTAAATTGAATTGTGAATATATATATATATATAAGTTGGTATATCTACTACTGCAGCCCGTTTCTTCTTCTTCGGTCGTTAATATTCTTGCTTTGCTTTGTTCGCCCCTGTTTGGAGATTACCAGCAATTTTCTAGCTTTGTCGCTTGTCCGTGTGCATGTCCGTGGCACTTTATTTGTTGTCATTGTTTCTGTAGCCTTGAAAGATGAGCGATCACTCATGATTAACATTCTTATATCTGGTAAATTCATTTTACACGAAATGATGACTGAAATATGTTGTTAAATTTTAAATTGTTAGCTATTTAATTGCTAAATATGATCTGTTGTTATTTACATTAGTTCACCAATGTTAATTGACAATATTGACACCAATAACTTGTTAGTATATATATTTTATTTGGTTCATAATGATCATAATTGTCATTGATGTGCTAAGTCATTTTATATTATTATTTTATTGTTATCACTCCTCAAGTTCCTTGATAGTTAGGTTGTAACAGCCCGCAAATCCGTACCCCTTGAATCAACACTATTCTACCTCTATTAACTCAAGTGGCACAGAATTACGAACCATTAGGGTTAAAGAACAAGAGATAGAAGAAGAAACTAAACAATATCAGAATCTCACAATCGCAGCGGAATAAAATATAATAGTAAATATAGAACTTTACACAAAATGAAATCTATTACTGTTTTACACATCATATCATCAGAGTATCTCATACATCAACAACCACAAATCAGACCCACCATACAATCACAGCAGCGGATATATATATAGGTACATATAATACGTCTCGCACTCCAGTTCCTCTCCTGCTCCATAGCATCCTGACCTGAACATATAATACTCGGTCTGACCCGAGCATTATAATGAAATAACACCCGAGTCAGTCTGGAATACCAACTGATAATAATGCATCCAAATTGATTATTAAAGTTTCAAAAATCCTTTGAAAATCAAAAGCATCTCGTAAGACCACGCCACAAATAAACATGTCGGGTTTTTACCTTACGATAGCTAAATCACTTTTATAGAAATCCTCTGATATTATAATAGGGTCTATTTATAAATACTTATAAAATAGCCGAAATTGTTACATGATTAAATTCCAGCTACTAGCCACAAAAGTGGGTAATACAAACAAAACTCGTACAAGGCTCGTAGGGAGAATGGATTTCCAACAATGACTAGGCACTGGGGTACCACCTGTCACAGTACGGGGCCTAGATCACCGTACCAAGGATTACTCCCTTCATCCCCTGCAACACAAGGCCGGAACCATTCCTTACTGAACAGTCCCGAACAAGATAAACCCCGTGGTTGGCGCGACCAACCACCCACTAAGCCGAAATATATAAGGGACATCTAGATAGGGGAAATATCTTGTCCTGCTTGGGCATGACCCACCTAACCTTGCTGCATATCCCCTGATTTTCAGTCATTCCCGGTTGATGAGGCTTGAGGCTAAGCGTTACCTTTAGAACGTTTTCACTTAGAATGCCCATCGTCCACCAGACGATGTTTCACAAGCATTCATCCATACAAGTCCGTCCCGGGTTCGAACGGAACCGAAGGCACTACTCCTACTACATCCATTTTGGAAATATCCTCAGGATTAGTAGCGACTAGCCCTTGCACTTCACTGCTCCATCTTCGACTCCGAACACGTTTTTCGCACGAAATGTACAAATCAGATCGAAGTGGTTTCCGAGAAATAAATCTCGATCCCGGTCTCTTCGAAACGATCAACGCAGTTGTCCAATATTGATAGTCGGCGATTTAACTATCAATTTATATTCATAAACATCCATAAGCATCCATCACACAATAAATAATTCCCGTACTATTTATTTGCCTCAAATATCTTTAAAGGATTTATTTTCAAATTTCCAAAACCCATTTGAAAACAATTTCCCAAAATTCTTCCTTTACAAGGTAAATCCTTTGCCATATATCTCCATTGGAATAACCAAGTTCAAAACATTTAGATTTAAAACAGTAAAAAAAATACTTTATTCTGAAATATACTTTAAAATAGGTAAATTTACTGCCAGTTATTTACTAAAAATATAGTTTTCAAAATATTTAAAGTTAAACCATTTATTAGGATATAAATCTTGATTTTAAATAAGGGTTTTAGTTTAAACTAAACTCATAAGTAGAGTTTTTAAAAGGCTAATACTAATTTCAATAACTTAGTTCAAAACTAGTCTTTTGAACAAACACATTTGTAAAAATAATTATTAAGATATGTATAAAATTGACTATTGCTAATAGTTACTTTTAAAAATAAATATTTTCAAACACTCTTTTAAATAAGCTTGAATTTTTAAAGCTTCCTTTTTATAAAATCAGTTTAAACTCGAACTTGGTTTTCCTAGGGGACTCACTTCCACTTAAACATCACAGAAATCCTTCTCACAATTTCTGTCAATTATTTCAATTCAGGTTTATATTTTAATAACATAATCTTATTTTCCCATTTATCAACTAATAACTTTTCTCTTTGTTTATTATTCCAGATTTACTAATTTTCAATTTTCATTCCAAATGGATTTCAAATTTTAATTCTTTTAAATTCATTATTTAACAATATCTTTTATTTCTCTAAAATTCAATTTATCCATGTATAATTTAAATTCTGAATTTATAGTTTATCCAACCATATTCTTTATTTCTTAAAACCTAAATTTTATTCCTTTAAATTCTTTATATAACAATTTATTTTATTTTCTTAAATCCCAATTAATCCCGTTTAAGAATAAAATTCAGGATTTATATTTATTTCAACAATATCACAGTATAATTTAAACTCAGATTTATCAATCACAATATGAAAACAGATCACAACGTCAATTATAAAGATAATTATTATAATGTGAGGAATCCAGTTGGATCCCTCCAACCTGTTTTCCCTGCATCTACAAATATTAGCACAACGCATATATATAAATATCAATCCAGACTGATAAGAACAATAATATGTAACCAATCACACAGATATTTAAATATTTATTATTTAAATCAGCCAATATCCAGATGTGAGTGAGAATAACTCACCTTGAGTTTGGGCGAGCGTTCGAAATTTAAATTAAACCGAATGACGTTTGATTTAACTCAAATTTCTACTTGCCCGGAATGAATCCGGGACTGCACCATCACGTAGTACTCTTTCCTGCGATTCCAACGCTACCAGTTTCGTTAAAATCTGATAACGTATGAACGAAATATTAAATTTTAAAGTTTGAATTAAATTTAAAACAATTTCTTTTATAAAAATCTCACCCCCCATCTCTACTGTTCATCAGGAACAAGATCCAGGCCATCCCTATGTTCTTCCCTCACGCGCGCTATAACATCAGGATGCTCGAACCCATAGCCGAAACTAGGGCACGAGATAGCTGCTACTCCGACGCCATCGAGCTTGATCTTAGCTCGCCACCACGACGCCCACTGCCACGCTCACCCACGGCCCAAGAAGCTCCGAGCTCGGTTTCACCATCACGACGAACCACGCTTGCAAACGTACGGCGAACGTGAGTAAACTGCGACCTCCACGGTACACAATAAACGATCATAACCGGTCCACTTGTAGATCTCAACGAGCTCTACCTTTTATTAGTTGAAAGTTTTCGAAATTAATTAGTGGATTGAGAGATTTTTGGAGGAGAAACGAATTGATTTTTGGCCATGAACGATTATAGAGGCGGCCGGTGGATAGCAGCTAGGGTTTAGAGATTTTTAAATATATATAATAGTTTTAATATTATTTAATTAATAAAATTTCTCAATTTAACCGTTTACACAAACGACCTCCAAACTTCGCGATCCGACAGGCGATTCTAAGGTTTTTCCGCATTCCGGACACAATGGAACAAGTCTCGTAAGCTAATTCGGTCGTATATATGTGACGACCCGGAATTTTCTAGCAATATCAATTTAATAATCTGCATTAAATATTAAATTGATATGATATATTTTTATTAATTAAATCTGAATTTGATACTTTTCTTTTAATAAATATCTAACTGGTAAATTTTATCTGTTAGAATTAATTGTTTATTTTCTATTTATATATGTATATATTTATATACATTGTAAATAGATGAGATTTGTTTTAAAGTTTAACTAATAAAATATGTTTAAATACTAATATATATTTTAGTGAATTAGAAATTTGTGTTTTATTTAATATAAACTTTTCAAAAGCTAAATAAATAAATACAAGGTTTTAAATACATAAGTAAATGTTTATATAGATTGGAAACTTATTTGAACTTAAGTTTAAAATTAACATTTATTAACAAAAAGATTTGTTTTCTTTTCTTTTAGTATAGTTTAAGTTAAAATATGAATTTAAAATGATATATGAGTTTTTAACAGAATTTTGTCAAACAATACATCAACATACATTAATAAAATATGTAGCTTATAATAAAAAGATAATTTATTCTATTTATCATTTCAAATTGATCATGTGTTTATAATATAAAATGAAATGTATAAATAAAAAAATACAAGATACAAGATAGATTGGAAAAGAGATATAAGTTAGTACATTAAATTAAAATAACATAACAACATTCATATGCATTTTAAAATATAACAGGACAACAATAAAACTAGAAACAAAAGAATTTTCAGATTTGTAAACCAACAGAAGAAAACTGCAGTAAATGTTTAAAGCACCAAAACAAATGTATCAGATTGTACAAAGGGAAATAGATAATATCTAGAAGCAAATGACAGTAATACAAACAAACTGTGTATATGTGTGAAGCTTGCTTTGGAAGATAGTATTAAATATCTTAAGCTAACAAACAAAAACTAATTAATAATAAAAAAATCTTTTAGTACACTTAAGTATTCATATCAGCCACCCTTAATAAAATATCTCTGGAAACATCTGTACAAACAAAGATTTTATGCACATATTTGTTCAGATTTGTTGAAACATAATCATATACCCTGTCTTCTTGTTTTTCTATAAAGCAGTTTCATTTTTATTCAATTCGAACTGATTAAAAAGGAAAAGTAAACTTCATTTCAAAGTCAAACAAACAAAGCTTCAGTTTAAACAACAACTTAGCAAGCAGTGGATCAAACAGAGGAGATTTTCAGTTGCTTCAGGTTCCAAATTTAAGGCCTGTTCCAAATTTGTATCCTCTGTTCTTCATTTTCAGGTGAGTAACACTTTATAAATTTCTTAAATTTAACCTGTTGCAAGTTAATATCTGGATGTTTAAAATATTAGTATGAATCTATACATTTGCTTTTTCTCTGACAAATCCCAATAATAAGTACTGCATATTGACTTCCCCTGTGAGTAACAACAACTTTTTAATAAATTTAAAGTATCAGATTGTTGTTCATATAGATGAATGCTTATGTTTGAAGTATGATAAAGATTGTATTATAAAGTATGATTGTGTGATTGTGTGCAGGTATTTGACTTAGTATATTCTCTGTTTCCAGTTTTGTTCCTTTAAAATTCAAAACTCTTTAAATAAGTCCTTGTCTAGTTCAAAGATTTAAAGGAAATCAGTATGTTTCATTTCTATGCTAGTTTAAGATTTCATTTACACTAAAGTAGTGATTATATGGCTCTGGAAACAGAAAAAGGAACTGAGCATCTCAATAACATCTAAAATTTGAATATCTTATCTTATCAATTCAGGTACCTAAAACAAATAGTTAAATCGAATCATGATTTTTAAAATGAATATGGGGATTTTTAGTGGAAGGGGTGAGGTGCAGTTCGTGTTTTAGTGTTTGGAGTGTTTCGAGTCACCGCGAGTGATCTAGTGGATATGGGGGGTCGAGACTCTGACAAGAGGTAGAGGAGGTTGCCGTGGTGATATGAAAAATAGTGGGTGGCAGCAAATTTGTTAGTGGAAGCGTCGGCGTGGTTTTCATGTTTTTAAACCTAAGTTTCACTGTGCCTGAAGATTTGATCGCCGCAGCCAATCTAGGCGTTCGAGTGCGACGCCGTTTTTAAGGGAGGTGAAGGGATGATGGTCGAAGTGGTAGCCGGAGTTTGGTGGCCTCCGGTGGTCGTGGCTTTGTGCGCGTGCCGTTGACAGGTTGGGAGGGGAGGTGGTGAAGTATTTTTCCAGGTTTTGTTTCTCGTTTCAATTTCTCGCGTGCGCCTGGAAAGAAACTCGAAGCGGGTTACGTTTTTACTCGGGGAACTTCTCACGTTTACTCGAAGTGATAGAGGGGGGGTGCTCGGGTTTTAGTGTTCAGGTGTGTAAAACCAGAAGCTATTGTAACAGTTTCAACTGTATTTGAAATTTTTAATTTAAAATCAAAGCTAAAAGCTAGTGCTAAAATAAATTTTAAATAATGGAATTAAATTAGTTTTGAATATAGTTGAAAATAGAAAGTTTTCAAAATTTAAATTTATCTAATATCTTGAAAGTGTTTAATAATTGAGGTATTTTCAACTAGAGTAAGATTAAATAAAAATTTAAAGTTGTTAAGGAAAGAAAAATAAAATAGGAATTAGGACTTGGACATGAAATTCCAGGTTTGGAACTAAAATAAAGTTTTATAATTTAAAATGGATTCAAATAAGTTTAATGCTATTAAATATGTAAGTTTAAAAAAAGGGGTTTTTGAAAATAAGTTAGTGTAAACATTTTATTAAGATAAAGTTTAAATTATTGAAATAAAATAAAAATTTAAATCAATAATAAGAACAATTGACTTTAATTCATGAATTTTTAGAATTTTATATGTTTTGATC
The DNA here is from genome assembly GCA_030765085.1 of Allium cepa. Taxonomy (NCBI): domain Eukaryota; kingdom Viridiplantae; phylum Streptophyta; class Magnoliopsida; order Asparagales; family Amaryllidaceae; genus Allium; species Allium cepa. The sequence goes on along the minus strand of CM060941.1, from coordinate 948,457,880 downwards.
TTTAAGTTAATTAGGCAAGAATACTTAATGATGAATATTAGTTAATTTAGTAATTATTAGTTTAAAAAGTAGTAATTAAAGTTAATTAATGAATTAATTAACTAATATGTGATTTAGAACTATAGATTAGTTTCTTTTAAATTAATAATGGTTAGTTAATTCATAATTAATAATTAATATAAGTTGACTATGTTAGAAGGAAATAATTAAATAATTATTAATGAAGTTCATTAACCAGATTATGTTATAATTAATTAATATGATTAAGTTTGTAATAAATTAATTAGATAAAATGAAATTATTTATTTAAAAAGTAATTAAGAAATTAATTACTTATTAATTATGTAAATTGATTCGAGTTAATTAATTTAGTTTAATTAACTGATTAATTTGGAATTGAATTACTTAGAGAAGTAATTGAAGGATAATTACGGGATGTAATTAATTGGGTGATGTTATTAATGGAAGTAATTGAAATATAATTACTTAAAATTAATCAGGGGATTAATTTAGAGTGTTATTGAGAAGTAATTAATATTGAATGATTAATTACTGTTTGTTATTAATCAAGAGGATTAATATTTATGATTTGAAGATGTATATTCTTAATATAAATTAACAAATGAAGATGTAATTAGAAATCATTAATTAATAATTAATGATGATATTTATTTATTTGAGAATAATAAATCAACAAGATAATTAGAAAGGTAATAAATCTATATAAATGTAATTAATTAATGGATTTATTCAGGATTTACTTTTGTAAATAAATTAAGGAAATTACTGGAATGTTGCAAAAGATATTTAAAGCAAAGATGATTAATTTGAATATATATATATAAGTAATGGATAATAAGATTAAATTAAGAAATCATTTAATGATTTGATATATGTGAATATAAGTGTAATTAATGGAGCATAATTACTCAGAATAATAATTGGATGATAATTACTTGATGAGATTCATTCAATATGATTTGTAAATGAAGTAATGCGAGTAATTTCTTTTATAGTTAATCAAAGGATTTATTTATGGAAATAATTAATCATGGAATGATTAATTTGTTAATAAGTAAATTAAGGATAGTTAATTACTGGGTTGTTATTAATCAAGGGAGTGATTAATAATTGTGTTTAAGTAAAGATTAATCACTCAATTATTTTAGATAAGTAATTAAATATAAATTGAAGATCATTAATTAATATAATTAATGATGTAATTAAGAATTGTAAATTAAGGAATGATTAATGGGTAAGTAATTAAATGTTAAATGATTTAGAATAATTCATTTAAGGAATTTATTAAAGACTAATGTATTATTGTAATTAGAGAATGATTTAGTAATTTGATTTATAATCAATTATTGATTATGAGAGCGGGATTTATGGAATGAGTAATTAATTTAATTTATTTTAAATTAATTAAGATGGAAGTGGTTAATTTAATTCATTTTAAATAACTATAGCTTATGATTCATAAATCATTGCTTATGGATGATATGGATATTTCACTGATTGATTGTAATCTCAGGAATGAGATGGGTAATGTCTATGTGATATGGATGTATGTTTTAAGTATGAAAATGTTTAATTATCTGTTTGGATGATAATATTAATTATCTATTTATGATGATGATGTATTATCTATTATGAGATGTGAATTGTCTATCTGTGCATATTGATGATATTGAATTCACTGTTAAGACTAAATAGACAACTTGGCCTTAAAAGACACGCTTTGGATTTCGATGAGACCGGGATCGGGTTTTCCGCATTAGGAATATCCGAAAACCACATCGTTTCCAAATTACGATAGGTCGTGAATCTGAAGTGAAGATGAAGGTTCAGAATGCAAGGGTTATCGTCGTTAACTCTGAGGGTGATTCCAAAATGAGTGTAACGAGATGATGCCTTCGGTTTCGTTCGAACCCGGAACGAACTTGTATGGATTGAATGCTTTCAACACATCGTCAGGCGGACGATGAGCATTCTAAGAAATATGTTCTATAAAGGTAATCGTAACCTCAAGCCTCATCAACCGGGAATGGCTAAAACAGGGGAGGTGCAGCAAGGTTAGGTGGGTCATGCCCAAGCAGGACAAGGATATTCCCCTGTCTAGATGTCCCTTTTTATTCGGCTTAGTGGGCGGTTGGTCTGCAGCCAACTGCGGGGTGTATCTTGTTCGGGACTGTTCAGTAAGGAATGGTTCCGGCCTTGTGTTGCAGGGGATGAAGGGAGTAATCCTCGGTACGGTGATCTAGGCCCCGTACTATGACGGGCGGTACCCCAGTAGCCCTGCCATTGTATGGAATCCAAAATCCAATAAGTGCCCACGGTTTTGATTGTATTACCCACTTTTGTGGCTAGTAGCTGGAATTTAATGAATGTAACAATTTCGGCTATTTTCTATTTACTTGAAAACCCTAGACCTATTATAATATCACAGAATTTCCTATAAAATGTTTTGGTTAGCGTAAGGTAAAAACTTTTCCATGTTTATGTGTGGGAAGTCTTACGTGATACCTTTTGTTTTCAAAGGATTTTTCAAAATTAAGCAACTTTAACCTGTTACTCATACCAGACCCATGTCTGACCCGAAGTTTATTTTGTTTTTCATAAACTCTCGGGTACCCAAATTTTTACGGGTAGCCAAGGGATTCAGGTTTAGCTTTGACGTATTCTGGAGGAGCAATGGAGCAGGAGGCTTCAGCGTTTTAGATATATTTAGTTCCGCTGTGTGGTATCTCTGTGATGTATTGTGTATTGAGTTGTATTAACTAGACAGGTGATTATAACTGTCTAGTAAGTGATGTATTATCTGTATAGCTCTGATTGATGTATATATTATGTAAATACTTATGTAATTAATATATTTTATTCGTTCCGCTGTGAGATTCTGATGTTATTGTTCTTTCTTCTCTATCTTTTCTATTTTCTCGCCTCTTTCTTTCTTATTAACGATGTTACTTCCTGGGAGTAGGAAGTGGGGTCGTTACAGTGGTATCAGAGCGCTAGGTTGAGTGAATACCTAGGCTCTTAAGTGATTTCTTTCCTGAGAGAGCGTATTTGTAAATTTGATATATATATATATATATTTATATATTTATTTATTTTCTATCTATTTGTTGGATTACTTGTTCGGGTTTTCCAACATATGTATAAGGATAGATTAAGTAGTGGTGTAAGGATTTCACCTAAATCTCTTGAGGAACCCGTTAAGACTTGGAGTCCATTGTTGTAGTACAAGAGTGGATGAGTAGATTTGGATTGTGTGAATGAGCAGAAGCTTGAATATTATCTTGGTAACTCAAGAAGTAGTGGTTGTGTGTTGAGATGCAGTAGCGATGGTTTGTTTCCGAAGAAGTTCTCAAGGCTCTTTGGATAAGGGAGTGTGTCTGCATTAGTTTGAGGTTGAGTTCAGCTGAATGTTGTGTTTGGCTTTGAGGCCCGAGTTTTTTTTTGAGGAATTTTGGATTAAGGTGTTTTGGCATCAGTAGCAGTGTTGCAGCTCAGATTGTTCTGCCGGCACGCGAGAAGGTCACCTGTCAACAGTTCTTTAGAAGTGAAGTCCAGAACCAGTTTTGTGAATCCATTTCTTCAATGGATTGGCTAGATAAGTTTAAGATGTTCAAATTGGTAGGAGAGAACAGTTTTCTTTGGATATTAACCTGAGTGGATCGCAAAAGTGACTTGCGATAGTTAAGTATTCTCTGGGATGGCAGAAATTTTTCTGAATATCTTTGTAGAGGTCGGTGGTTTGCCTTAGCATCTGAGGAGTTGAGTTTGGTATCGACTGGATTTTAGAAGTAGTGCCAATGGTTCATCTTAGTAATAGAATGGTTTCTGGAGAAAGGAATTGGTAAAGCAACTCGAGTTTCGGAGGAATTTCTGAGTTCTATTTTGAATCTGCTGAATCATATTTTTGTCATGTATTGTCCAGTTATGCTTATGTGCATCATTAGCATTTTGCATCTACTCTAGATCAGAGTTGTGCAGCGGAAGCAGTTGGAAGTGCATTTGTTTTTCTTTTCTGGGAATGAGAAGATGTTTTCTACTGATGATAGTAGAGGTTGTGTTCTTGGTTTTGGTTGATTTTGAGAAAATTATTCTACTGGATTGTTTTTGGATTCAGATTATTGTAGGAGTTATCAGCGAAGGTGGAGCTGATCAGTGGGTTGAAGGCAGCTCTGGACTGTCAGAAGTATTTGGTGGATAAGAGACGGAGGAATTTGGATTTGGGAGTCGGAAATTTCATTTGTATGAATTTTCTCTGATTCGGAGGAGTTCTATAGATTAGGAGTATAGACTGATTGGATTCTATAGATCGAGTATTCCGGTATTATACTGGGAAACTCTAGAGAACTCTATCTAGAATTTTGTCTGGATAGTTAGTTTTGTTGATTGAGTAGATTGGTTGTGATGATTGTTAGCATGTGATTGATATATGCTTATGATTTAAAATTAAATTAAAATCTTAAATATATTATTAAATTACCTTTGCTTTTAAATTTCGGGGACGAAATTCTTTAAGGGGGGAGGAATGTGACGACCCGGAATTTTCTAGCAATATCAATTTAATAATCTGCATTAAATATTAAATTGATATGATATATTTTTATTAATTAAATCTGAATTTGATACTTTTCTTTTAATAAATATCTAACTGGTAAATTTTATCTGTTAGAATTAATTGTTTATTTTCTATTTATATATGTATATATTTATATACATTGTAAATAGATGAGATTTGTTTTAAAGTTTAACTAATAAAATATGTTTAAATACTAATATATATTTTAGTGAATTAGAAATTTGTGTTTTATTTAATATAAACTTTTCAAAAGCTAAATAAATAAATACAAGGTTTTAAATACATAAGTAAATGTTTATATAGATTGGAAACTTATTTGAACTTAAGTTTAAAATTAACATTTATTAACAAAAAGATTTGTTTTCTTTTCTTTTAGTATAGTTTAAGTTAAAATATGAATTTAAAATGATATATGAGTTTTTAACAGAATTTTGTCAAACAATACATCAACATACATTAATAAAATATGTAGCTTATAATAAAAAGATAATTTATTCTATTTATCATTTCAAATTGATCATGTGTTTATAATATAAAATGAAATGTATAAATAAAAAAATACAAGATACAAGATAGATTGGAAAAGAGATATAAGTTAGTACATTAAATTAAAATAACATAACAACATTCATATGCATTTTAAAATATAACAGGACAACAATAAAACTAGAAACAAAAGAATTTTCAGATTTGTAAACCAATAGAAGAAAACTGCAGTAAATGTTTAAAGCACCAAAACAAATGTATCAGATTGTACAAAGGGAAATAGATAATATCTAGAAGCAAATGACAGTAATACAAACAAACTGTGTATATGTGTGAAGCTTGCTTTGGAAGATAGTATTAAATATCTTAAGCTAACAAACAAAAACTAATTAATAATAAAAAAATCTTTTAGTACACTTAAGTATTCATATCAGCCACCCTTAATAAAATATCTCTGGAAACATCTGTACAAACAAAGATTTTATGCACATATTTGTTCAGATTTGTTGAAACATAATCATATACCCTGTCTTCTTGTTTTTCTATAAAGCAGTTTCATTTTTATTCAATTCGAACTGATTAAAAAGGAAAAGTAAACTTCATTTCAAAGTCAAACAAACAAAGCTTCAGTTTAAACAACAACTTAGCAAGCAGTGGATCAAACAGAGGAGATTTTCAGTTGCTTCAGGTTCCAAATTTAAGGCCTGTTCCAAATTTGTATCCTCTGTTCTTCATTTTCAGGTGAGTAACACTTTATAAATTTCTTAAATTTAACCTGTTGCAAGTTAATATCTGGATGTTTAAAATATTAGTATGAATCTATACATTTGCTTTTTCTCTGACAAATCCCAATAATAAGTACTGCATATTGACTTCCCCTGTGAGTAACAACAACTTTTTAATAAATTTAAAGTATCAGATTGTTGTTCATATAGATGAATGCTTATGTTTGAAGTATGATAAAGATTGTATTATAAAGTATGATTGTGTGATTGTGTGCAGGTATTTGACTTAGTATATTCTCTGTTTCCAGTTTTGTTCCTTTAAAATTCAAAACTCTTTAAATAAGTCCTTGTCTAGTTCAAAGATTTAAAGGAAATCAGTATGTTTCATTTCTATGCTAGTTTAAGATTTCATTTACACTAAAGTAGTGATTATATGGCTCTGGAAACAGAAAAAGGAACTGAGCATCTCAATAACATCTAAAATTTGAATATCTTATCTTATCAATTCAGGTACCTAAAACAAATAGTTAAATCGAATCATGATTTTTAAAATGAATATGGGGATTTTTAGTGGAAGGGGTGAGGTGCAGTTCGTGTTTTAGTGTTTGGAGTGTTTCGAGTCACCGCGAGTGATCTAGTGGATATGGGGGGTCGAGACTCTGACAAGAGGTAGAGGAGGTTGCCGTGGTGATATGAAAAATAGTGGGTGGCAGCAAATTTGTTAGTGGAAGCGTCGGCGTGGTTTTCATGTTTTTAAACCTAAGTTTCACTGTGCCTGAAGATTTGATCGCCGCAGCCAATCTAGGCGTTCGAGTGCGACGCCGTTTTTAAGGGAGGTGAAGGGATGATGGTCGAAGTGGTAGCCGGAGTTTGGTGGCCTCCGGTGGTCGTGGCTTTGTGCGCGTGCCGTTGACAGGTTGGGAGGGGAGGTGGTGAAGTATTTTTCCAGGTTTTGTTTCTCGTTTCAATTTCTCGCGTGCGCCTGGAAAGAAACTCGAAGCGGGTTACGTTTTTACTCGGGGAACTTCTCACGTTTACTCGAAGTGATAGAGGGGGGGTGCTCGGGTTTTAGTGTTCAGGTGTGTAAAACCTGAAGCTATTGTAACAGTTTCAACTGTATTTGAAATTTTTAATTTAAAATCAAAGCTAAAAGCTAGTGCTAAAATAAATTTTAAATAATGGAATTAAATTAGTTTTGAATATAGTTGAAAACAGAAAGTTTTCAAAATTTAAATTTATCTAATATCTTGAAAGTGTTTAATAATTGAGGTATTTTCAACTAGAGTAAGATTAAATAAAAATTTAAAGTTGTTAAGGAAAGAAAAATAAAATAGGAATTAGGACTTGGACATGAAATTCCAGGTTTGGAACTAAAATAAAGTTTTATAATTTAAAATGGATTCAAATAAGTTTAATGCTATTAAATATGTAAGTTTAAAAAAAAGGGGTTTTGAAAATAAGTTAGTGTAAACATTTTATTAAGATAAAGTTTAAATTATTGAAATAAAATAAAAATTTAAATCAATAATAAGAACAATTGACTTTAATTCATGAAGTTTTAGAATTTTATATGTTTTGATCTTTAAGTTAATTAGGCAAGAATACTTAATGATGAATATTAGTTAATTTAGTAATTATTAGTTTAAAAAGTAGTAATTAAAGTTAATTAATGAATTAATTAACTAATATGTGATTTAGAACTATAGATTAGTTTCTTTTAAATTAATAATGGTTAGTTAATTCATAATTAATAATTAATATAAGTTGACTATGTTAGAAGGAAATAATTAAATAATTATTAATGAAGTTCATTAACCAGATTATGTTATAATTAATTAATATGATTAAGTTTGTAATAAATTAATTAGATAAAATGAAATTATTTATTTAAAAAGTAATTAAGAAATTAATTACTTATTAATTATGTAAATTGATTCGAGTTAATTAATTTAGTTTAATTAACTGATTAATTTGGAATTGAATTACTTAGAGAAGTAATTGAAGGATAATTACGGGATGTAATTAATTGGGTGATGTTATTAATGGAAGTAATTGAAATATAATTACTTAAAATTAATCAGGGGATTAATTTAGAGTGTTATTGAGAAGTAATTAATATTGAATGATTAATTACTGTTTGTTATTAATCAAGAGGATTAATATTTATGATTTGAAGATGTATACTCTTAATATAAATTAACAAATGAAGATGTAATTAGAAATCATTAATTAATAATTAATGATGATATTTATTTATTTAAGAATAATAAATCAACAAGATAATTAGAAAGGTAATAAATCTATATAAATGTAATTAATTAATGGATTTATTCAGGATTTACTTTTGTAAATAAATTAAGGAAATTACTGGAATGTTGCAAAAGATATTTAAAGCAAAGATGATTAATTTGAATATATATATATAAGTAATGGATAATAAGATTAAATTAAGAAATCATTTAATGATTTGATATATGTGAATATAAGTGTAATTAATGGAGCATAATTACTCAGAATAATAATTGGATGATAATTACTTGATGAGATTCATTCAATATGATTTGTAAATGAAGTAATGCGAGTAATTTCTTTTATAGTTAATCAAAGGATTTATTTATGGAAATAATTAATCATGGAATGATTAATTTGTTAATAAGTAAATTAAGGATAGTTAATTACTGGGTTGTTATTAATCAAGGGAGTGATTAATAATTGTGTTTAAGTAAAGATCAATCACTCAATTATTTTAGGTAAGTAATTAAATATAAATTGAAGATCATTAATTAATATAATTAGTGATGTAATTAAGAATTGTAAATTAAGGAATGATTAATGGGTAAGTAATTAAATGTTAAATGATTTAGAATAATTCATTTAAGGAATTTATTAAAGACTAATGTATTCTTGTAATTAGAGAATGATTTAGTAATTTTATTTATAATCAATTATTGATTATGAGAGCGGGATTTATGGAATGAGTAATTAATTTAATTTATTTTAAATTAATTAAGATGGAAGTGGTTAATTTAATTCATTTTAAATAACTATAGCTTATGATTCATAAATCATTGCTTATGGATGATATGGATATTTCACTGATTGATTGTAATCTCAGGAATGAGATGGGTAATGTCTATGTGATATGGATGTATGTTTTAAGTAAGAAAATGTTTAATTATCTGTTTGGATGATAATATTAATTATCTATTTATGATGATGATGTATTATCTATTATGAGATGTGAATTTTCTATCTGTGCATATTGATGATATTGAATTCACTGTTAAGACTAAATAGACAACTTGGCCTTAAAAGACACGCTTTGGATTTCGATGAGACCGGGATCGGGTTTTCCGCATTAGGAATATCCGAAAACCACATCGTTTCCAAATTACGATAGGTCGTGAATCTGAAGTGAAGATGAAGGTTCAGAATGCAAGGGTTATCGTCGTTAACTCTGAGGGTGATTCCAAAATGAGTGTAACGAGATGATGCCTTCGGTTTCGTTCGAACCCGGAACGAACTTGTATGGATTGAATGCTTTCAACACATCGTCAGGCGGACGATGAGCATTCTAAGAAATATGTTCTATAAAGGTAATCGTAACCTCAAGCCTCATCAACCGGGAATGGCTAAAACAGGGGAGGTGCAGCAAGGTTAGGTGGGTCATGCCCAAGCAGGACAAGGATATTCCCCTGTCTAGATGTCCCTTTTTATTCGGCTTAGTGGGCGGTTGGTCTGCAGCCAACTGCGGGGTGTATCTTGTTCGGGACTGTTCAGTAAGGAATGGTTCCGGCCTTGTGTTGCAGGGGATGAAGGGAGTAATCCTCGGTACGGTGATCTAGGCCCCGTACTGTGACGGGCGGTACCCCAGTAGCTCTGCCATTGTATGGAATCCAAAATCCAGTAAGTGCCCACGGTTTTGATTATATTACCCACTTTTGTGGCTAGTAGCTGGAATTTAATGAATGTAACAATTTCGGCTATTTTCTATTTACTTGAAAACCCTAGACCTATTATAATATCACAGAATTTCCTATAAAATGTTTTGGTTAGCGTAAGGTAAAAACTTTTCCATGTTTATGTGTGGGAAGTCTTACGTGATACCTTTTGTTTTCAAAGGATTTTTCAAAATTAAGCAACTTTAACCTGTTACTCATACCAGACCCATGTCTGACCCGAAGTTTATTTTGTTTTTCATAAACTCTCGGGTACCCAAATTTTTACGGGTAGCCAAGGGATTCAGGTTTAGCTTTGACGTATTCTGGAGGAGCAATGGAGCAGGAGGCTTCAGCGTTTTAGATATATTTAGTTCCGCTGTGTGGTATCTCTGTGATGTATTGTGTATTGAGTTGTATTAACTAGACAGGTGATTATAACTGTCTAGTAAGTGATGTATTATCTGTATAGCTCTGATTGATGTATATATTATGTAAATACTTATGTAATTAATATATTTTATTCGTTCCGCTGTGAGATTCTGATGTTGTTGTTCTTTCTTCTCTATCTTTTCTATTTTCTCACCTCTTTCTTTCTTATTAACGATGTTACTTCCTGGGAGTAGGAAGTGGGGTCGTTACAATATACGAGTTACGGAATTAAACGATCAATTTCAAATTAAATCGATTAAAACGATTTCGATGCGTGTCGAGCTGCCACGGTCAAACGACAACTCCGATTGCTACGAAAATTAAAATCCAATAATAACTAACTAATATGGATCCAATGAAACTGGTTTCGTCGAATTCCGAGACTGTTCCCCGGAAGGCTATTTCACTCGTCTATTAAATCAAGCGATTTTTAAAATTGTCGAAAACGCTTAGAAATTTACTTTTAAAATTTTTACTTACTTTATAATAATTCATATAAAATTTATAAACACCATAAAAATCATTTTGGCTCATTCCGGACCAAAATCTGATTAAATTGCATTTTAATAATATTAAATTCATTTTTAAATTAATATAAAATTCCAAGTAATTACTTATTGACTTTTAAGTTCGTCTAAAAATCCAACCACCTTATTTATATTCAAATAGATTTAAAAATAAATTTGAAAAACATTTGTATAACTGTTCACATCCAGATTCACCACTTATTCCAATTTTGATATTTAATTATTATTCTTCATTATTCAAAATTGAATGGAATCACTATAATTAAAAATTATAGCTTATTTTATTGATTGAACCCGAATCCATTCATTTCAAAATCAATTAAGAACGCACATTAAACATTTAAAACAAAATAAATGTTCAAATTCAACGGCTTAAAAATACGGGATGTTACATTCCTCCCCCCTTATAAAAATTTCGTCCCCGAAATTTGCTAGGGTAGAAAATACCCTTCAACCCATTTACTTACCCAATTTGCTTAGTTAAAAGCTTATATTTACTTTCCCAAAAAGTTTCCAACTCCCTTTCAAAACCATTATCTTTATCCACTCAAAAGTTCATATTTTAACATTTGCTTTCAAAAATAACTTTCCAAGTTAGCAAAATTTTCCCAAAATCCCAAAAATTTTCTAACTCCCAAAATTTTCGGAAAATTTTGGCAGAGTCTCCCTTGTACGGAGGAGCTTTCGCGATATCTCGATACAGATAAATATATATACGTCGACCCACACGGTCGGAAACCAAAATATATCACAATATATATATATATATATATATATATTATTTCCCAATTATATTTGCGTAGGCGTACCTTTTTAGCAAATTTTAATAGCGAGCGGCTAATATAACGCATATACGTGCTCCAACCCTCTCGAATGTCTTCCGTACCTCTACTAAGCTCAAACAAACTCATCAGTTTTCAAAGATATGAACACTTTAATCAACATCTCCTATCTAAATGTAAGCCAACATATCCATTACATAATCCATTCAACAATTTTGCATGATCTCATAAGTAAACCACTTTTGATAACATGCACAAAGTTCCCTTTTCTAATGCCAATTACCATTTTATTTTGCACAAATGATTTACATACAAGTTTACCATTCTTAATTCATACTCTACCAAATTTTCGAATTAATTCACCAAGCAAATTTTCACTTTAATTTGTTACATTTGCATTTCTATTATGATTCACTTACATTTATACTCAAATCCAAGATTTTTAACCCATTCTAATTTCATCCAAAGTAACTTCATTTATTTCACTTGAATGATTCACATACAAGTTCATTATATACCATTTATATTAATCACAACCAATTCATTTCTATTTCAATATGATTAATATATGATTCACTAGCATCAATCTATTTCAATTCAATTCCAAATTGTTTTACAAACCAATTTTATTTTAAATTTTAAAGCATTTTCATTCCTCTTATAATTCATTTTCATTCTGATGCAAAAATTACTTAATAACATTTCAATCCATTCCAATTTATTCAAAACCGATTCATTTGTTGTTTAAACAACTAAATTCTAAATACATGCAAATATTCATGTCATTCAAGCCAAAACTAATCACCACTTAAACTCACAACCATTACAATTAATTCTAGTTTAGACTTATATTAAATTTTTTTTCTTCAATTCTAATATAGTTCATAATCCAATCGTGCTTATTCCTTTTCAATGATTAACTCAATCCTTATTCTCACCCTTCAAATTTATTAATCATCTTAAGTTTATTTTACTATTTTTTTTAAAGTTATATATATCATTCCATTCTTATTTACAACTCATATATTCTTTCTTTCTCACAATTACAATCTTAAAAGTCATTTGCTTACATCCAAATTTTATTGTCCAAACAAATTTCATCTAAAGCTATTTCATAAGCTTAAAAATAACCATCCCATCATCTTTCTTAAATGATTTCAATTCCATAATATCTCAATTTGTTTCCATTTTAATTGATTCTTACCAAACCAAACCATTTACAAATTTTAATCCCACTAGCTTAAACATTCGGCTTAACCACAATTATTTAATTTGCTTAAGCTTTCTTTACAATATCTCCATTATCTTCTTATAAATCAAATTTTTATTTTCATTTGATTCTCATCCAAATCAAATTCCAATTCATTAACAAACTTTAATGCACTTTGCCTATTTATTAAATCCATTTTAGACTTATTTTATTAGCAAAGAAACCAATTTAAATTAGTTCACTCATTTGAATTTATTTACAATTCAAACCATCATTATTATAATTCAATTCCATTTTTCATTCACACTTCATTATTTGTTACCACTAATTTAAATCCCATGCTACAGTTGGATTTCTATTTACTTTCCAAATTTTGATCAATCATCAAAATCCTATCCATTACATACAGATCCCATTTAATTGTAATTCACTTAGTCTCTAACCTATTCCATATTAGGTTTTAATACTCTTTCCCAATTCATACTAAACTTGTTTATAATACGACCATTTTCAAATGTTCTAAACAAGAACTAGGTTCCATTTTACCCTTCAATTATTAACAAGCTTCCAAAACTATACCCGTTCCCGTACTATTTTCATTTAATTTAGCTTATACTAAATTCACTTTCAAGCTTCTCTTTATTTAATTCAGCTTATGCTAAATTCATTCTCAAATAATCCCTTTGAAATTAATTGAGTCAAAATTTAATTCACACTACTTCTCCGAATTAAATTTTCTTTCAATTTAATTCTCTTCCAAATTTAATTCAAGTTTAACTAAATTTTATTTAGCCAAATTAAATTCACTCCATTTCCTTTACTATCTTAAATGAGAATTAAATTCCATTCAATTGAAGTTAAATCCAATTCAATGTAATTTTAGTTCTCCATATACAAGTTCAAAACTTATTTACTAACTTAAGTTCATTTACTTCTTTTATATCTCACTTTACCGTATCGCAATTTACATTTCATTTGAGATTAAGTTTGAATCCACCATACCATTCGACTATTTCCATTTGTGATTATAATCTCACTTCTATTTATATGAGTTCACCAACTTATTTATTTAAAGCTCATATTGCCCATTTTAATCCATTTACAGCATATAATCACAATTTCAAATTATGTATATGTGTATCACTGAATTCTTAAAGATACAAATTTCCTTTCACCTTAATCCTTTGCACATTTTAAATTCATAGTCTCAACTATAAACATAATACTTAATAACTTGTGGGTATAATCCATTTCACAATGACCCACAATTTAAAACCAACTTACTTATAGTTTAACCCCAAATCAATTTAATTCCAATTCCCAACTTTATTTAACTTATCCCAAGTTAAATTCAAATTTCCAATTCACTTTAATATATTTTATTCATTTCCAATTAATCAAGTTAAGTTTTAATTCCAAAATTAAAATGTTCATTTCCTCCTTCTTATTACTATCTATTTCACTTAATAAGTTCAATAGTTAATTCATTTCAACTTTACACATTATTTAATTAGAATCTTCCCAGAATTCATTTTACATTTTACCCGGTTTTTATTTCAAAACCATTTTGAAATATATCAAATATATACTTATTTGATATATCAATCAAATCTCCAGGTTTTTCCAAAATAATTTGTTTATACCAAAACAAATTTAACATTTTTGAAATGTCCAAAACAACTGTTATACCCAACTAGTCCAAACAATACCATAGCCAAATATTAGGGAAGAAATCCGTCACTTTAGAAACTCGAAAATGAATTCTAATGATGTGGCCAGCATCATCAGGATTATTTTCCAGCGACTGAAGTGAGTTCGATGCTTTCTTACTTTCTCACATTCATTTCAAAATAGTTTCTATTTAAAAATATTTCCCAAAACTATATTCCAACATTGCCTTCAAACACCTTCAAATCTCAACAAACATTTCAAACTTTCCCAGGATTTTAAATTTCCAAACTTTTATTTTTATTTTATTTAAAATCCTTTCCAAAACTTCCGGAATTTAAATTCTGGCTGGGTTTTAAATTAATTATTCTCTTTTGTATACTTTATACTCATGGAATTTATTTGGTTATACCCATTTCACATTTTAGATTAACTTTTAGATTCTTATTTAATTTAGACATTAACAACCAATCATCCAAATATATATATAATAATTTCAGAAAATTATTTCTTTTATACCAAAATATAATTTGGGAAAAATTATTTCATTTACCCACTTTAAAAACGTTACTATGTCGGTTTATCTTGTTTAAGAGTTTAGAAACCCCTATCGATACGGTTGTACATCCCGCACCGACCAGAATTCATAAACACTCAACCGATAAGTCAACACAGTATGAAAACAACTTTATATGCACTAACAAGTACGCTCTCATAGCTATTAATACGCTCAACTCATTATAGAGTACTATTGACTCTGATTAATGAGTAATTTTTCCCACCAAAGCCTAGGTTGTCGCCAACCTAAGCTCTGATACCAAGTGTAACAGCCCGCAAATCCGTACCCCTCGAATCAACACTATTCTACCTCTATTAACTCAAGTGGCACAGAATTATGAACCATTAGGGTTAAAGAAGAAGAGATAGAAGAAGAAACTAAACAATATCAGAATCTCACAATCGCAGCGGAATAAAATATAATAGTAAATATAGAACTTTACACAAAATGAAATCTATTACTGTTTTATACATCATATCCTCAGAGTACCTCATACATCAACAACCACAATCAGACCTACCATACAATCACAGCAGCGGATATATATAGGTACATATAATACGTCTCGGACTCCAGTTCCTCTCCTGCTCCATAGCATCCTGACCTGAACATATAATACTCGGTCTGACCCGAGCATTATAATGAAATAACACCCGAGTCAGTCTGGAATACCAACTGATAATAATGCATCCAAATTGATTATTAAAGTTTCAAAAATCCTTTGAAAATCAAAAGCATCTCGTAAGACCACGCCACAAATAAACATGTCGGGTTTTTACCTTACGATAGCTAAAACACTTTTATAGAAATCCTCTGGTATTTTAATAGGGTCTATTTACAAATACTTATAAAATAGCCGAAATTGTTACATGATTAAATTCCAGCTATTAGCCACAAAAGTGGGTAATACAAACAAAACTCGTACAAGGCTCGTAGGGAGAATGGATTTCCAACAATGACTAGGCACTGGGGTACCACCTGTCACAGTACGGGGCCTAGATCACCGTACCGAGGATTACTCCCTTCATCCCCTGCAACACAAGACCGGAACAATTCCTTACTGAACAGTCCCGAACAAGATAAACCCCGTGGTTGGCGCGACCAACCACCCACTAAGCCGAAATATATAAGGGACATCTAGACAGGGGAAATATCTTGTCCTGCTTGGGCATGACCTACCTAACCTTGCTGCATATCCCTTGATTTTCAGTCATTCCCGGTTGATGAGGCTTGAGGCTAAGCGTTACCTTTAGAACGTTTTCACTTAGAATGCCCATCGTCCACCTGACGATGTTTCGCAAGCATTCATCCATACAAGTCCGTCCCGGGTTCGAACGGAACCGAAGGCACTACTCCTACTATATCCATTTTGGAAATATCCTCAGGATTAGTAGGGACTAGCCCTTGCACTTCACTGCTCCATCTTCGACTCCGAACACGTTTTTCGCACGAAACGTACAAATCGGATCGAAGTGGTTTTCGAGAAATAAATCTCGATCCCGGTCTCTTCGAAACGATCAACGCAGTTGTCCAATATTGATAGTCGGTGATTTAACTATCAATTTATATTCATAAACATCCATAAGCATCCATCACACAATAAATAATTCCCATACTATTTATTTGCCTCAAATATCTTTAAAGGATTTATTTTCAAATTTTCAAAACCCATTTGAAAACAATTTCCCAAAATTCTTCCTTTACAAGGTAAATCCTTTGCCATACATCTCCATTGAAAAAACCAAGTTCAAAACATTTAGAGTTAAAACAGTAAAAAAATTCTTTATTTTGAAATATACTTTAAAATAGGTAAATTTACTGCCAGTTATTTACTAAAAATATAGTTTTCAAAATATTTAAAGTTAAACCATTTATTAGGATATAATCTTGATTTTAAATAAGGGTTTTAGTTTAAACTAAACTCATAAGTAGAGTTTTTAAAAGGCTAATGCTAATTTCAATAACTTAGTTCAAAACTAGTCTTTTGAACAAATCCATTTGTAAAAATAATTATTAAGATATGTATAAAATTGACTATTGCTAATAGTTACTTTTAAAAATAAATATTTTCAAACACTCTTTTAAACAAGCTTGAATTTTTAAAGCTTCCTTTTTATAAAATCAGTTTAAACTCGAACTTGGTTTTCCTAGGGAACTCACTTCCACTTAAACATCACAGAAATCCTTCTCACAATTTCTGTCAATTATTTCAATTCAGGTTTATATTTTAATAACATAATCTTATTTTCCCATTTATCAACTAATAACTTTTCTCTTTGTTTATCATTCCAGATTTACTAATTTTCAATTTTCATTCCAAATGGATTTCAAATTTTAATCCTTTTAAATTCATTATTTAACAATATCTTTTATTTCTCTAAAATTCAATTTATCCATGTATAATTTAAATTCTGAATTTATAGTTTATCCAACCATATTCTTTTTTTCTTAAAACCCAAATTTTATTCCTTTAAATTCTTTATATAACAATTTCTTTTATTTTCTTAAAACCCAATTAATCCTGTTTACAAATAAAATTCAGGATTTATATTTATTTCAACAATATCACAGTACAATTTAAACTCAGATTTATCAATCACAATATGAAAACAGATCACAACGTCAATTATAAAGATAATTATTATAATGTGAGGAATCCAGTTGGATCCCTCCAACCTGTTTTCCCTGCATCTACAAATATTAGCACAACGCATATATATAAATATCAATCCAGACTGATAAGAACAATAATATGTAACCAATCACACAGATATTTACATATTTATTATTTAAATCATCCAATATCCAGATGTGAGTGAGAATAACTCACCTTGAGTTTGGGCAAGCGTTCGAAATTTAAATTAAACCGAACGACGTTCGATTTAACTCAAATTCTACTTGCCCGGAATGAATCCGGAACTGCACCATCGCGTAGTACTCTTTCCTGCGATTCCAACGCTACCAGTTTCGTTAAAATCTGATAACGTATGAACGAAATATTAAATTTTAAAGTTTGAATTAAATTTAAAACAATTTCTTTTATAAAAATCTCACCCCCCATCTCTACTGTTCATCAGGAACAAGATCCAGGCCGTCCCTATGTTCTTCCCTCACGCGCGCTATAACATCAGGATGCTCGAACCCATAGCCGAAACTAGGGCACGAGATAACTGCTACTCCGACGCCATCGAGCTCGATCGGAGCTCGCCACCACGACGCCCACTGCCACGCTCACCCACGGCCCAAGAAGCTCCGAGCTCGGTTTCACCATCACGACGAACCACGCTTGCAAACGTATGGCGAACGCGAGCAAACTGCGACCTCCACGGTACACAATAAACGTTCATAACCGGTCCACTTGTGGATCTCAACGAGCTCTACCTTTTATTAGTTGAAAGTTTTCGAAATTAATTAGTGGATTGAGCTATTTTTGGAGGAGAAACGAATTGATTTTCGGCCATGAACGATTATAGAGGCGGCCGGTGGATAATAGCTAGGGTTTAGAGATTTTTAAATATATATATATGTAATAGTTTTAATATTATTTAATTAATAAAATTTCTCAATTTAACCGTTTACACAAACGACCTCCAAACTTCGCGATCCGACAGGCGATTCTAGGGTTTTTCCGCGTTCCAGACACAATGGAACAAGTCTCGTAAGCTAATTCGGTCGTATATACGAGTTACGGAATTAAACGATCAATTTCAAATTAAATCGATTAAAACGATTTCGAAGCGTTTCGAGCTGCCACGGTCAAACGACAACTCAGATTGCTACGAAAATTGAAATCGATAATAACTAACTATTACGGATCCAATGAAACTGGTTTCGTCGAATTCCGAGACTGTGCCCCGGAAGGCTATTTCACTCGTCTATTAAATCAAGCGATTTTTAAAATTGTCGAAAACGCTTAGAAATTTACTTTTAAAATTTTTACTAACTTAATAATAATTCATATAAAATTTATAAACACCATAAAAATCATTTTGGCTCATTCCGGACCAAAATCTGATAAAATTGCATTTTAATAATATTAAATTCATTTTTAAATTAATATAAAATTCCAAATAATTACTTATTGACTTTTAAGTTCGTCTAAAAATCCAACCACCTTATTTATATTCAAATAGACTTAAAAATAAATTTGAAAACCATTTGTATAACTATTCACATCCAGATTCACCACTTATTCCAATTTTGAATATTTAATTATTATTCTTCATTATTCAAAATTGAATGGAATCACTATAATTAAAAATTTTAGCTTATTTTATTGATTGAACCCGAATCCATTCATTTCAAAATCAATTAAGAACGCACATTAAACATTTAAAACAAAATAAATGTTCAAATTCAACGGCTTAAAAATACGGGATGTTACATTCCTCCCCCCTTATAAAAATTTCGTCCCCGAAATTTGCTAGGGTAGAAAATACCCTTCAACCCATTTACTTACCCAATTTGCTTAGTTAAAAGCTTATATTTACTTTCCCAAAAAGTTTCCAACTCCCTTTCAAAACCATTATCTTTATCCACTCAAAAGTTCATATTTTAACATTTGCTTTCAAAAATAACTTTCCAAGTTAGCAAAATTTTCCCAAAATCCCAAAAATTTTCTAACTCCCAAAATTTTCAGAAAATTTTGGCAGTCTCCCCTGTACGGAGGAGCTTTCGCGATATCGCAATACAGATAAATATATATACATCGACCCACACGGTCGGAAACCAAAATATATCACAATATATATATTATTTCCCAATTATATTTGCGTAGGTGTACCTTTTTAGCAAATTTTAATAGCGAGCGGCTAATATAACGAATATACGTGCTCCAACCCTCTCGAATGTCTTCCGTACCTGTACTAAGCTCAAACAAACTCATCAGTTTTCAAAGATATGAACACTTTAATCAACATCTCCTATCTAAATGTAAGCCAACATATCCATTACATAATCCATTCAACAATTTTGCATGATCTCATAAGTAAACCACTTTTGATAACATGCACAAAGTTCCCTTTTCTAATGCCAATTACCATTTTATTTTGCACAAATGATTTACATACAAGTTTACCATTCTTAATTCATACTCTACCAAATTTTCGAATTAATTCACCAAGCAAATTTTCACTTTAATTTGTTACATTTGCATTTCTATTATGATTCACTTACATTTATACTCAAATCCAAGATTTTTAACCCATTCTAATTTCATCCAAAGTAACTTCATTTATTTCACTTGAATGATTCACATACAAGTTCATTATATACCATTTATATTAATCACAACCAATTCATTTCTATTTCAATATGATTAATATATGCTTCACTAGCATCAATCTATTTCAATTCAATTCCAAATTGTTTTACAAACCAATTTTATTTTAAATTTTAAAGCATTTTCATTCCTCTTATAATTCATTTTCATTCTGATGCAAAAATTACTTAATAACATTTCAATCCATTCCAATTTATTCAAAACCGATTCATTTGTTGTTTAAACAACTAAATTCTAAATACATGCAAATATTCATGTCATTCAAGCCAAAACTAATCACCACTTAAACTCACAACCATTACAATTAATTCTAGTTTAGACTTATATTAAATTTTTTTTCTTCAATTCTAATATAGTTCATAATCCAATCGTGCTTATTCCTTTTCAATGATTAACTCAATCCTTATTCTCACCCTTCAAATTTATTAATCATCTTAAGTTTATTTTACTATTTTTTTTAAAGTTATATATATCATTCCATTCTTATTTACAACTCATATATTCTTTCTTTCTCACAATTACAATCTTAAAAGTCATTTGCTTACATCCAAATTTTATTGTCCAAACAAATTTCATCTAAAGCTATTTCATAAGCTTAAAAATAACCATCCCATCATCTTTCTTAAATGATTTCAATTCCATAATATCTCAATTTGTTTCCATTTTAATTGATTCTTACCAAACCAAACCATTTACAAATTTTAATCCCACTAGCTTAAACATTCGGCTTAACCACAATTATTTAATTTGCTTAAGCTTTCTTTACAATATCTCCATTATCTTCTTATAAATCAAATTTTTATTTTCATTTGATTCTCATCCAAATCAAATTCCAATTCATTAACAAACTTTAATGCACTTTGCCTATTTATTAAATCCATTTTAGACTTATTTTATTAGCAAAGAAACCAATTTAAATTAGTTCACTCATTTGAATTTATTTACAATTCAAACCATCATTATTATAATTCAATTCCATTTTTCATTCACACTTCATTATTTGTTACCACTAATTTAAATCCCATGCTACAGTTGGATTTCTATTTACTTTCCAAATTTTGATCAATCATCAAAATCCTATCCATTACATACAGATCCCATTTAATTGTAATTCACTTAGTCTCTAACCTATTCCATATTAGGTTTTAATACTCTTTCCCAATTCATACTAAACTTGTTTATAATACGACCATTTTCAAATGTTCTAAACAAGAACTAGGTTCCATTTTACCCTTCAATTATTAACAAGCTTCCAAAACTATACCCGTTCCCGTACTATTTTCATTTAATTTAGCTTATACTAAATTCACTTTCAAGCTTCTCTTTATTTAATTCAGCTTATGCTAAATTCATTCTCAAATAATCCCTTTGAAATTAATTGAGTCAAAATTTAATTCACACTACTTCTCCGAATTAAATTTTCTTTCAATTTAATTCTCTTCCAAATTTAATTCAAGTTTAACTAAATTTTATTTAGCCAAATTAAATTCACTCCATTTCCTTTACTATCTTAAATGAGAATTAAATTCCATTCAATTGAAGTTAAATCCAATTCAATGTAATTTTAGTTCTCCATATACAAGTTCAAAACTTATTTACTAACTTAAGTTCATTTACTTCTTTTATATCTCACTTTACCGTATCGCAATTTACATTTCATTTGAGATTAAGTTTGAATCCACCATACCATTCGACTATTTCCATTTGTGATTATAATCTCACTTCTATTTATATGAGTTCACCAACTTATTTATTTAAAGCTCATATTGCCCATTTTAATCCATTTACAGCATATAATCACAATTTCAAATTATGTATATGTGTATCACTGAATTCTTAAAGATACAAATTTCCTTTCACCTTAATCCTTTGCACATTTTAAATTCATAGTCTCAACTATAAACATAATACTTAATAACTTGTGGGTATAATCCATTTCACAATGACCCACAATTTAAAACCAACTTACTTATAGTTTAACCCCAAATCAATTTAATTCCAATTCCCAACTTTATTTAACTTATCCCAAGTTAAATTCAAATTTCCAATTCACTTTAATATATTTTATTCATTTCCAATTAATCAAGTTAAGTTTTAATTCCAAAATTAAAATGTTCATTTCCTCCTTCTTATTACTATCTATTTCACTTAATAAGTTCAATAGTTAATTCATTTCAACTTTACACATTATTTAATTAGAATCTTCCCAGAATTCATTTTACATTTTACCCGGTTTTTATTTCAAAACCATTTTGAAATATATCAAATATATACTTATTTGATATATCAATCAAATCTCCAGGTTTTTCCAAAATAATTTGTTTATACCAAAACAAATTTAACATTTTTGAAATGTCCAAAACAACTGTTATACCCAACTAGTCCAAACAATACCATAGCCAAATATTAGGGAAGAAATCCGTCACTTTAGAAACTCGAAAATGAATTCTAATGATGTGGCCAGCATCATCAGGATTATTTTCCAGCGACTGAAGTGAGTTCGATGCTTTCTTACTTTCTCACATTCATTTCAAAATAGTTTCTATTTAAAAATATTTCCCAAAACTATATTCCAACATTGCCTTCAAACACCTTCAAATCTCAACAAACATTTCAAACTTTCCCAGGATTTTAAATTTCCAAACTTTTATTTTTATTTTATTTAAAATCCTTTCCAAAACTTCCGGAATTTAAATTCTGGCTGGGTTTTAAATTAATTATTCTCTTTTGTATACTTTATACTCATGGAATTTATTTGGTTATACCCATTTCACATTTTAGATTAACTTTTAGATTCTTATTTAATTTAGACATTAACAACCAATCATCCAAATATATATATAATAATTTCAGAAAATTATTTCTTTTATACCAAAATATAATTTGGGAAAAATTATTTCATTTACCCACTTTAAAAACGTTACTATGTCGGTTTATCTTGTTTAAGAGTTTAGAAACCCCTATCGATACGGTTGTACTTCCCGCACCGACCAGAATTCATAAACACTCAACCGATAAGTCAACACAGTATGAAAACAACTTTATATGCACTAACAAGTACGCTCTCATAGCTATTAATACGCTCAACTCATTATAGAGTACTATTGACTCTGATTAATGAGTAATTTTTCCCACCAAAGCCTAGGTTGTCGCCAACCTAAGCTCTGATACCAAGTGTAACAGCCCGCAAATCCGTACCCCTCGAATCAACACTATTCTACCTCTATTAACTCAAGTGGCACAGAATTATGAACCATTAGGGTTAAAGAAGAAGAGATAGAAGAAGAAACTAAACAATATCAGAATCTCACAATCGCAGCGGAATAAAATATAATAGTAAATATAGAACTTTACACAAAATGAAATCTATTACTGTTTTATACATCATATCCTCAGAGTACCTCATACATCAACAACCACAATCAGACCTACCATACAATTACAGCAGCGGATATATATAGGTACATATAATACGTCTCGGACTCCAGTTCCTCTCCTGCTCCATAGCATCCTGACCTGAACATATAATACTCGGTCTGACCCGAGCATTATAATGAAATAACACCCGAGTCAGTCTGGAATACCAACTGATAATAATGCATCCAAATTGATTATTAAAGTTTCAAAAATCCTTTGAAAATCAAAAGCATCTCGTAAGACCACGCCACAAATAAACATGTCGGGTTTTTACCTTACGATAGCTAAAACACTTTTATAGAAATCCTCTGATATTTTAATAGGGTCTATTTACAAATACTTATAAAATAGCCGAAATTGTTACATGATTAAATTCCAGCTACTAGCCACAAAAGTGGGTAATACAAACAAAACTCGTACAAGGCTCGTAGGGAGAATGGATTTCCAACAATGACTAGGCACTGGGGTACCACCTGTCACAGTACGGGGCCTAGATCACCGTACCGAGGATTACTCCCTTCATCCCCTGCAACACAAGACCGGAACAATTCCTTACTGAACAGTCCCGAACAAGATAAACCCCATGGTTGGCGCGACCAACCACCCACTAAGCCGAAATATATAAGGGACATCTAGACAGGGGAAATATCTTGTCCTGCTTGGGCATGACCTACCTAACCTTGCTGCATATCCCCTGATTTTCAGTCATTCCCGGTTGATGAGGCTTGAGGCTAAGCGTTACCTTTAGAACGTTTTCACTTAGAATGCCCATCGTCCACCTGACGATGTTTCGCAAGCATTCATCCATACAAGTCCGTCCCGGGTTCGAACGGAACCGAAGGCACTACTCCTACTACATCCATTTTGAAAATATCCTCAGGATTAGTAGGGACTAGCCTTGCACTTCACTCCTCCATCTTCGACTCCGAACACGTTTTTCGCACGAAACGTACAAATCGGATCGAACTGGTTTTCGAGAAATAAATCTCGATCCCGGTCTCTTCGAAACGATCAACGCAGTTGTCCAATATTGATAGTCGGTGATTTAACTATCAATTTATATTCATAAACATCCATAAGCATCCATCACACAATAAATAATTCCCATACTATTTATTTGCCTCAAATATCTTTAAAGGATTTATTTTCAAATTTTCAAAACCCATTTGAAAACAATTTCCCAAAATTCTTCCTTTACAAGGTAAATCCTTTGCCATACATCTCCATTGAAAAAACCAAGTTCAAAACATTTAGAGTTAAAACAGTAAAAAAATTCTTTATTTTGAAATATACTTTAAAATAGGTAAATTTACTGCCAGTTATTTACTAAAAATATAGTTTTCAAAATATTTAAAGTTAAACCATTTATTAGGATATAATCTTGATTTTAAATAAGGGTTTTAGTTTAAACTAAACTCATAAGTAGAGTTTTTAAAAGGCTAATGCTAATTTCAATAACTTAGTTCAAAACTAGTCTTTTGAACAAATCCATTTGTAAAAATAATTATTAAGATATGTATAAAATTGACTATTGTTAATAGTTACTTTTAAAAATAAATATTTTCAAACACTCTTTTAAACAAGCTTGAATTTTTAAAGCTTCCTTTTTATAAAATCAGTTTAAACTCGAACTTGGTTTTCCTAGGGAACTCATTTCCACTTAAACATCATAGAAATCCTTCTCACAATTTCTGTCAATTATTTCAATTCAGGTTTATATTTTAATAACATAATCTTATTTTCCCATTTATCAAATAATAACTTTTCTCTTTGTTTATCATTCCAGATTTACTAATTTTCAATTTTCAATCCAAATGGATTTCAAATTTTAATTCTTTTAAATTCATTATTTAACAATATCTTTTATTTCTCTGAAATTCAATTTATCCATGTATAATTTAAATTTTGAATTTATAGTTTATCCAACCATATTCTTTATTTCTTAAAACCCAAATTTTATTCCTTTAAATTCTTTATATAACAATTTCTTTTATTTTCTTAAATCCCAATTAATCCCGTTTACAAATAAAATTCAGGATTTATATTTATTTCAACAATATCACAGTACAATTTAAACTCAGATTTATCAATCACAATATGAAAACAGATCACAACGTCAATTATAAAGATAATTATTATAATGTGAGGAATCCAGTTGGATCCCTCCAACCTGTTTTCCCTGCATCTACAAATATTAGCACAACGCATATATATAAATATCAATCCAGACTGATAAGAACAATAATATGTAACCAATCACACAGATATTTACATATTTATTATTTAAATCATCCAATATCCAGATGTGAGTGAGAATAACTCACCTTGAGTTTGGGAAAGCGTTCGAAATTTAAATTAAACCGAACGACGTTCGATTTAACTCAAATTTCTACTTGCCCGGAATGAATCCGGAACTGCACCATCGCGTAGTACTCTTTCCTGCGATTCCAACGCTACCAGTTTCGTTAAAATCTGATAACGTATGAACGAAATATTAAATTTTAAAGTTTGAATTAAATTTAAAACAATTTCTTTTATAAAAATCTCACCCCCCATCTCTACTGTTCATCAGGAACAAGATCCAGGCCGTCCCTATGTTCTTCCCTCACGCGCGCTATAACATCAGGATGCTCGAACCCATAGCCGAAACTAGGGCACGAGATAGCTGCTACTCCGACGCCATCGAGCTCGATCGGAGCTCGCCACCACGACGCCCACTGCCACGCTCACCCATGGCCCAAGAAGCTCCGAGCTCAGTTTCGCCATCACGACGAACCACGCTTGCAAACGTACGGCGAACGCGAGCAAACTGCGACCTCCATGGTACACAATAAACGATCATAACCGGTCTACTTGTGGATCTCAACGAGCTCTAACTTTTATTAGTTGAAAGTTTTCGAAATTAATTAGTGGATTGAGAGATTTTTGGAGGAGAAACGAATTGATTTTCGGCCATGAACGATTATAGAGGCGGCCGGTGGATAATAGCTAGGGTTTAGAGATTTTTAAATATATATATAATAGTTTTAATATTATTTAATTAATAAAATTTCTCAATTTAATCGTTTACACAACGACCTCCAAACTTCGCGATCCGACAGGCGATTCTAGGGTTTTTCTGCGTTCCGGACACAATGGAACAAGTCTCGTAAGCTAATTCGATCGTATATACGAGTTAAGGAATTAAATGATCAATTTCAAATTAAATCGATTAAAACGATTTCGATGCGTTTCGAGATGCCACCGTCAAACGACAACTCCGATTGCTACGAAAATTGAAATCCGATAATAACTAACTATTGCGGATCCAATGAAACTGGTTTCGTCGAATTCCGAGACTGTGCCCCAGAAGGCTATTTCACTCGTCTATTAAATCGTGATTTTTAAAATTGTCGAAAACGCTTAGAAATTTACTTTTAAAATTTTTACTAACTTAATAATAATTCATATAAAATTTATAAACACCATAAAAATCATTCTGGCTCATTCCGGACCAAAATCTGATTAAATTGCTTTTTAATAATATTAAATTCATTTTTAAATTAATATAAAATTCCAAATAATTACTTATTGACTTTTAAGTTCGTCTAAAAATCCAACCACCTTATTTATATTCAAATAGACTTAAAAATAAATTTGAAAACCATTTGTATAACTATTCACATCCAGATTCACCACTTATTCCAATTTTGAATATTTAATTATTATTCTTCATTATTCAAAATTGAATGGAATCACTATAATTAAAAATTATAGCTTATTTTATTGATTGAACCCGAATCCATTCATTTCAAAATCAATTAAGAACGCACATTAAACATTTAAAACAAAATAAATGTTCAAATTCAACGTCTTAAAAATACGGGATGTTACATAGGTATTCCCTTTGGGTTGAAATGATACGTACCCGAATGATGTTATAGATTAAGAGGAAATCGTTATGCGTTGAAATGATAAACCCAAGCGATTTTCATTTTTTTTTAAATTTTGGGATTACTGTTTGAAATGATATATGTCCTTAAATATTTAAATAATTGCTGATTGGAATGATAAATATCTATATCACTTGACAATAGGATAGAAAATTATATACAGACACCATTGGTCTATTTTTGAAAATGATTTTCAAAGTTTTAAAGGAAATACATGAGCTTTAATGAATATTGATTTTTAAATATAAAATAAAGGTATTTTATTTTCGTAAAATTTAGATTTTAAAATTATACGTCTTAGAAATTATAAGTTAAGTTTTAAAATGTAAATTATTAAATTTTACTTATAACTTTTTTAATGTATATAAATTACGATTTAAAACAGATTTAATAATAAAAATTTAATATAATAAAATTTCGTAAAAATTTAATTTAACTAATATATATATATAAATGTTTTAAACTATTTCAAAATTATATTGATATTTTGAAAATAGGTTTGGTAATAAATTTATTAAAATAAAGGTTGGGAAGATAAATTAAGTTAATTTGTAAAATAATTTGTTTAAGAATTGACTTAAATAAGGATTGATTTGAAATGTATGGATTTTGAAATTTTGAAAGTATGATTTATAACTTGATTTAATTAAAGGTGATTAAATGAATATTTTCAAATTTAAATAAAACTGAATATTTAATTTTTGATTTTATTCAAATTTGTAATTTAGGATTTTATTTAAATGGTTAGTAAAATGATTAAGTGATTCTTCTAGTTTAAACAAAATTAAATGTTGAATTTGAAAATATAAATAAAATTTACCAACTTGAGTTATTGTAAATTGTTTGAATTTTTATACTTTGAAACCTATTGAAATTGAAAGTGGATTAAATTGTAGTTCAAACCTAGGTTTGAAATCGATATAGATTAAAAATGGTTTTAATGAGAATTTAAATTGAAATTGAAATTGTTGAACCAAGATAGAATTTTTGGATCCAAAATTTTATTTGAATTGATTTGTGAAATTGGAAGAAACAATTCTAATTTGAAATTTTATTTTAATACATAAATTATTTTCAATATATAAACTATTTTAATATACAAACTATTTTAAACTATAATCTATTTTAAATATAAACTATTTTATCTACAAACTATTTTAATATAAACTATTTTAAATGATAGCTATTTCAATATATATATAACCTATTTTTAATATACAAACTGTTTAAGTTAGAACTGTTATAATTTAGATTTGATGGATTTAAATTCGAATACTTTGATATGATGGTTTAAACTATTTTAAGTTAAGATTTTGGAAGCGATATGATTTCGAAAGTGAATATGATTTCGAAAGTGGTATGATCTTGAAATGGATATAATATTTTGATATGAAGTATAAACTGTTTGAAAATGATTATAAAACTGATTTTTATAAAAATGACCATGGTGTGAAATAATCGTTTGATTGTTAATGAGACCGGGATTAGATATTGTCATACTCTCTGCCAATACCAAAACCACTTTATCAACTGTGTACATGGTTGAGATTCCAGAATGAAGTAGGACGGTTTGGCGACAATTCTGTATGAGGTATTAACGCAGCTCTGACTCCCACGAGTCAGCTTGATGTGGCTAAAACAGAAGCTATACCGGGCTAAGTGAGGTCGCACCTGCGATTGGATTTTTTCGATACCATTATGTTACTTTGTGATTTGATTGGGTGCACCTTTGATATGGGAGTGCGTCTCGAGGTGGGCGGTAGTAGCTGCTATGCGTTACCACCAGTCCAGGAGTGCAAACGGTAGAATCCTACCCTGGTATTGCCTTGTGTGCCTTGTCACATGCCATATCGTGCCTTCTACGAGTTTGGTTTGTGTCGTACCTATGGAGTTCTCCCTGATAGCCTGCTGGTTCGATAGAGTTTACAGTACTGTATAGACTACATCATTATATAAAATGTGTTAAGGGAGATATGGGTAACGCCTTAACGCTATTTTAATAGTTTACTTTACTATAAACATTATATATGTAGCATATTGTACTATGTATGTAGATAGTTTAACGGATCCTTAGAAGATGGAAATCCCAAACATCCTTTAAGTTATTTTGTATTTCACTTGACATTTCACTTGAATTGATTTACTGGTATAAGATGTTAATCCTGACTTGAGTATTTTGTGTTTTGCTTTATACTCAGGTCAGACTGAGTATCACATCATTTGACTCACCTTTGGAGCTTGGAGTTTGCTTTATGCTTAGGTCAGACTGAGTAAAGACTCACCTTTGGAGCTGGGAGTTTTCTTGACTATTTATCTATTCCACTATTTATTGTTATATTGCGATGTGTCTGTGATTCTGTGATTTTATTTATTTACTGTATATGCCGAGTTATGCCAAATATAAATTAATAATATGTTATTTTGAGCAATTCAAGTCTGACATAAGTGGATGATTGTCGATTTGAATGGTTCAAAATACCGAGTCGTTACAATATAATAAGGCAATAAATTTTTTTGCCTTTACATCCAAAACATAGTGGAATAAAAAGAACTCTTATTAATTTGCTTGCCTCCTGCACGTCTTTGGAAGCTTTATTCGTCTAAAGAACACTGGAAACCTTAACCCTCAAACTACTCAAAATCAATTGAGCACTTGAGAGTTTAAGAGGAAAATAAAAACTTTGAGTCATACATAAAGCATGGTATGAATAATAATCTACCATCTCAAATCATTTAAATATCTAGTGAGACCACACCGCTTAGCGAAATAGGTTTTCCCCTTACTAGTATCTTAAAAACTTTATAAAACCATATACTCAGCTCCTGCATCCACAATGGTTAAAACAATTCAAAATAATATAATGATATGCAACAAGTAAGTTAATTCTGGATTACCCATACCCATTCATTCTGACTATCTGTCTCAATTATAGTTTCTGTGGTTACTATTAACCTATTAGTTTTTATGGGCTCACTAATAATAGGTTAAATTTTTATGGACTACCTATCTGATTTCATAGTTTTCATGGGATCACTAAGAACCTATTGTTACTCCAATATCTTTATGTTGCATGGGTTCTCCCTGAACCTATTGGTAACTCCAATATCTTTTCTCTTATCCTAGTTTTCATAGGCTGACTACAAACCTATTAACTAGCTGCCAATATCTTAATCCAGATATAGTTTTCATGGGCAACTATAAACTATTGGCCTCTACCAATACCAAATAATAGTTTTCATGGGCTGACTATGAAGTTATTGGCCCTTACCAATATCTTTTCTTTTACACGATTTTCCTGGACTTACTGTGAACCTATTAGCCCCTGCCAATATCTTCAATTAAGATTTTAATATTTCTTAAGTTATATTCACTGGTGGGTCAACCTAGCTAGTTATTATGCCCTTCCCCAAAGTACCATTATGGTTTAATTACAATGTGAATAAATATCTGAAGAAGCAATCATAACAACAACAAAATAGTACCAACACATGTGGTTTAGTATCCTTGAACTCATTTTATATAAAACTTGGTTAATCCCTTCAACTTGTTATTCAAGGAAAACTTCTTCAAAAACTTCATTTCAAAGATATTTATTTATGCCATGATTTGTCCTTTAAAATGAGACTGGGTTGTTTGTTTTGAAACCTTAAAACATCACTTTCGAAACCACTGGATGACCTCCATCGAAAACATAGAAACCCTCTTTTCAAAACTCTAAGTATATACCTTTCGAATCCCTCGTTAAATAATCACTTTCGAAACCAAATATACCTTTCAATGGTACCAAAATATTACTAAAAAACCTTTGGAAACATAGCTTTAAAGCCAATGAAAGTACCCCTTTCAGAAGTATTGGGTTTTACTTTTTGAAACATCGTTTATCTCAAAGGGAATATAGGCAAAAGCACTTCCTCCGAAACCATTGATAAAATTGTTTTGGGGAAATTTTGATGGCGTTGGAACCATTTATTTGAAAGCTCAGAACCATTGAGTAAAACATAGAAGGATAACGTCGAAACCCCCTTTCAACACCATTGCCTCCGAAACCCATTACCTCTTTCGAAAGCATTTAGGAAGTGGCTTGACATAAGTTTAGAACAAAAGCACCCTTCTAAAGTATTGATGACTTCAATATACACAAAAGCTAAAAGAAAAGCGGCTGGGTTTTGACTGGGTCGGAACCATTACTTTCGAAAGCATTCATTTATAAATAAAGTAACCCCCTCGAAAGCCCGTACCATTAAAACATAAAATGACAACCTCCTTTAAAAGTATTGAGAAAAACCCCTTTCGAAAACATATGCTACGACAACGTCGAAAGCTTTAAGTAAAACAAAGCATGCACTTAACATTTGAAAACAATACTAAAGTTTGACCCTATCAGAAGCATTGCTTTCGGTACCATGGCTTTCGCTTATCCTTCAATCCACTACATACCATCTAAGCGATACCTTATGTATTGATTTTGACTAAATGGGTTTCAGTTGGGTTGGTTTTGACTGAGTTGGACTGGAAGCATTGGAGTCAAAAGGCACTACTAAAGGAGGTGGAACCAAATTTTCTAAATAAAGGCTAAAATTATGCTACTTTTAGTAATTGCTTTATAATTACATCCCTATTTGTAATCGTTTGATTGGTTGCCTCAAAACTTATCAAATACTTTACAAAATAACTGCAGCATTTAGCAGATCCAAATCAAGGTAAAAAAATAATGTTTCAGCCCTTCCATTAAGCAAAACCAATAATGCAAATAATTCCTCCTTTTAAAATTATTTATTTTCCATAGCAAATCAATTATGAAAAATCCTCAAAAATCACAGAAATTCACTTTCATCATGTTATCAAACACATTAAAATTGCAGACCCAATTTCTTCCTAAACTAATCATAATGAATTTTAAATCCAAATATATCATATTTTCTTTAAAAAAGTAATAATAAATTCTCCATTGCTTGGAAAATTATGAAAATTGAAACCCGTCTCTCAATCATGTTTTACCTAACATATAATATTTCTAAGGCATTCTAAAATCAATAACAATCGGTTTTACCCTAAAACCATGCAAATTCATATGTAAATGAACTGGTTAAAGTCAAATAAGCATATCATCATCCAAAACATCACAAAAATGAATTCAATCTTAAATCTGAAAACATATGATTATAAAACCAAAATAGAGATGGAATGAATTATTATTCACCTTAAGTACGATAAGGACTTTGAGATTTGTTGAAGATTAATTCCTCCTAGCTTTGATCCTTAGCTTCAAATTGAATTTCACCTTTTTCTTTTTGATTATGGCCAGCTCCTCTATAATAATTTGCTTTTAGGTTTATAGAATGAATTAGAAAAATTAGAAAGTGAAACGTGAATGGGCAATTGAAAATGCATAGCTGTGTATAATACGACTATTTACTAATATGCCTATGTCTAAATTAATTAGCTTAAATTTTTTTTTAGCTCATTTAACTTATTATTAAGAACGACCTTAATTTATATTTTGAAATCCCAATCTCATTGTCATTCTACTTCTTACATTATTCCATTTAATCTATCTAATTGAATATCCTGGATAATGTTATCAGAAATTAGGGGTGTTGTTGGAAGTTAAAGAAAGCATAAATTATTTAATTGTAACAATCGAATTAAATTCTATTATATTAACATAAAATAATTGAAATACCTATATATCCAAGAATTGACATTTTATTTGAGATAATTTTAGGGTTTTAGAGTTAAGGGTTTTTCTATACAAAAATCCCTAAGGCATAAAACAAATCCAAACTTTAACTAGACAAACTCTAAAATGTGAAAAACTAAGATTTTCATGCACATATGGTTTGCCTACCTTACTTTGGATTTGATTATTGCCTTTCCTAATTTCTCCTTTAGATTTCTTCTTTTTAGAATATACAATAATTCAATTGCATATAAATTACATTTAGAGTTAGAGATTAAGGAGAAATAGAATTAGAAAACGTATATATAAATACCAGAATCTCTTACCTTTAAATAAAATTGGTTCTAAATCGTAGAGTTAATGAAGAAGGCTGATAGAGTTTTGCTAGCACTCTAATTATTTTTCGAATAAAAGTGAGGGTGCTAGCCTCTTATTTATAATGGTCAGAACACATCAAAACCGTAGGATTTTGGTCAGTTTAAAATAAAAAAATTGGGCTGCCTTGGCCCAACTAAACGCTAGCTGCTACTCACTAATAATTTGACCACTTACCCTCAAGCGGTCAACCGATTCCCTATTTTGGAATGTGAATTGAATGTTACCATTTAATTTTTATTTCTTTCCCATTTTCTTCCTATAACGTTAATGTTCTCTTTAACTTTAAATTTCCCTAAGGTTAAATTATCTATTACCATTTTAATTTCAAACATTAACGTTATTTAATTTTTAAAATTTAAATTCATTAAAATTATTTTCAATTCATAAATTTCAAACGTCGATAACTTTTCTGTTTGTGCTCTGATTTAAAATCTTTATATATGAAAGCTGATTAGAAAATCATCACGAACATAATGGTGTAACTTTCATGGCCAAATTTCAACGTTTTTGAAATTTTCATTTCTAACCTTATTATCAGTTAACTAATCCTTATTAGTTTTTTCAAGGTATTGCATTCTCACTCACTTATAAAGTATTTCATCCTCGAATCCCTAAGGGACAGATAATATAATGTGCACTCTACGACCATGTTATACAACCAATTTATCTATGCAACCATCTACTCAACCAAAAGTACAATGTGAGTATGTGTGCAACATACTATAGGTGAGCTCAATCCTAGCGTAGTTGCAAAATCGTGACATATAGGCATGTATGCAAAACATCCTAAATATGCGTAAGATTCTATATGAGTGCAAAATAACAATAAAAAGTGAAGCAACCATCCCCTACTATCCAATCTTGCAACCACGATGCAACCAAAGACCAAAAATTTTGAGAGAGAAACTTTACCAGGGAAAAGCTAAGAATGAGAAGCCTTCATCTTCTCTTTGGTTTTCCATGTGCTTTCATCTGGGTTATCTCCCCATTATACTCTAACCAGCCTAAATTTTTTATTCTGAAGCTTCCAAGCTCCATGCCCCACTATGTGCGTGTGGCACGAGGTGCTATTGACTCCATCTCTATATCTACTAACTGGTCAGGCTCCACTATGGTGGTGGTGTCGTGTAGACATTTTGTCAAGTGTTAGACATGAAAGACATCATGGGCTCCCTCTAACATATCCGGATGCTTTACCCGATATGTAAGTTTTTTCCACCTTTCAAAAGTCAAGAAAGGCCTAACAAATCTTGGTGCTAACTTCCCTACTGCACCAAACCTCATAGCCTTTCTAAGAGGGAAACCATAACAAATACCATGTCTCCTACCGCAAACTCCAATTTCTTCCTTCGCTTGTCAGCATAGGACTTCTAGCGGCCATGTGCAGTGTTCATTCACCATCTAATTATCTTTACCTTATCCAAGTCAAATCTTGTCCAAGTAGAATTTTGTCGAGGTTTCCTACCAACTGTTTGGTGAATTGCATGGCCTCGCATATAAGGCTTCAAAGTGTGCCCTACCAATCTTTTCTTCGTAAGTATTATTTTATGTAAACTCTAATAAGGTTAAGTGCTGCTCCTAATGTCCACCAAAATCCATGACGCAATATCTCAACAAATATTTCGAAATTCTATTTACCCTTTCAATCTGACTATTGGTCTACGAGTGGTAAGCAGTGCTGAGATTCGATGTCGTTCCTAAAGTTAATTACAAAATCCTCTAAAATTCGCTACTAACAACAGATCTGTAACATCCCCTATCTTGTGGCCCGAAGCTAAATGCTACAGATGCTGTAATCATCTATAGTATTAACTTCTAATGACAAAATACGGCAATGTTAATGGTA
Source organism: Allium cepa (assembly GCA_030765085.1). Classification (NCBI taxonomy): domain Eukaryota; kingdom Viridiplantae; phylum Streptophyta; class Magnoliopsida; order Asparagales; family Amaryllidaceae; genus Allium; species Allium cepa. The sequence continues at coordinate 948,422,424 of CM060941.1, read as the reverse complement.
TCCATAATATCAGAAGCACATAAATATGAAAAAAAATCATAGATTAAAGAAAACAACTTTACTGATTACATTGCAAAACCATGTTTCGTATTCCATTATATAATCCCAAACAATTTCCAGATTTTGATCAAAAATAAATATTACAAATTAGGCCAAGAGCGACATATGAAGATGCCTCCTTAGATGACTAGGGTACTAAATAGACATATCAGTCTTAATACATCATAGCGGAAATAAAACTAAATATCTCCTATATAGCTAGCTTTGCCTCCTGCACGTCTTTCTAAGCTTTATTCGTCCAACCTACTAAACCTGAAAAATCTTAACTCCCAATCTACTCAAATTGAGTTTTGAGCACCCAAGAGTTTAAAGGGAAAACAAAAATTTCGAGTTAGACACAAAGCCTGGTGTGAATAATACTATCACATCTCAGTTTACTGATATTAAGGAGACCACTCCGCTTAGCGAAACAGGTTTCCTCTCACTAATATCCCTTTAAAACATATCTTTTTGCAAATCAGAATCTTGAAATCAAACTAACTAAAACAATAATAGCAGTATCATATATGCTCATAAATCAAATAACAAATGGACTATCTATCGGACGATATAGTTTTGTTTCACTAACTACTTACAATTGGCTGATTCGGGCCTATCAGACATAATCAATTATCTAACACCTTTTAGACACACTTTTGGGCTGGCTGTCCTTAACGTAACTTCTTATAGGGTCAACTGAACCTAATGGTTTTGCGGGCTCATCAATAACCTACATTCTCTCCGTATATTCCTTTCTGTGTGTAACCTCATTTTAGTCTTACCTGTGACAAACCCCTACACACTGGAATTTTAGACTTATATTAGCTAGGGGCTTATTAGCTAAAGTATAGGCACGACCCTATACAGGTCCCATCTGGTATTCAAAGACCGAGTCATTTACTTATGGTTAACTACCCCATTAAAATGTTCCTTGAAAACATTTCTTGCAAAATGTTTAACCCTTTAAATCATACTTAAACAAGAAAAATATGATCTTTGCTTTACTCAAATCTCTTTGCCATATATACTTTACTCAAAACTATGTTGATGACATATAATGAGATTATCTATCCCTCAATAATAATTTAAAAACCCTTTTAACTTAAGAGCTCATAGGGCATAAGACCTATGTAAACCATTCAAAACGTTTGCTTAAAATTTATAAACAACACCTTTCGAATCTATTGAAAGTACCCCTTTCAAGATATGTTATCTTCTATACCTAGCAACATTTGGCCAGAAAGGTCAAAACATACCTTTCAAACCTTCAAAATAACCTTTAGAAATCATTGAAAGTGTTCTTTTGAAAGCTTTATAAAACCTTAAACATCCTCTTTTCAAACCATTTCAAACTTGCCTTTCGAAAACATTAGAAACCTTCCATTCAAACACTAAAGGAAAACGTTTGGAAACATTAGGGAATCACCCCTTATAAACCTTTTTATTAGTTACCTTTCGAAAGCTTTAAAGTCCTTTACTTAAAACAAACATTTCGAAAGCTTTAAAGTCCTTTACTTAATACAAACATTTCAAAAGCATTGGGTTTAAGTAAAATCTTGCAGAAAATAGTTTCGAAACCGTTTAAAGCCTTCCTTTTGAAACCTTTCGTATTTATATTTCAATCAAACAAAGGGACTTAAAATAATTGGGATGAAAGCATTTTCCTAAATAAAAGTAAGTGAGTGCCGTCGAAACCAACCCCCTTCGAAAGCATGGAGAAGTGGCTTCAAGGTTTAAAACAAAAGGACCCTTTCGAAAGTATTGCTTTGAAAGCAGTAGTAGAGATTTCAACCCCTTTGAAAGCTTTTTCTTTAAAATAAAGGCGGAAACCTCTTTCAAAAGCTCTTAAAACATTTGACCAAGTCGGAAGCTATTTCCTTTGAAATCCTTATTTATAACCAAAATGGTTCTATGTTTTCCAAAGCTACTTCAACCCCTTCGAAAGCCTGTTTCGACTCCATACCTTTCGCCTAACTCCAATCCACTACATATCAAAGCTAATACCATGTGTATTGATTTTCGACTTAGATGGAGGCTGCAGAATGAGGTCGAAAGGTGGTTGCTATAAGTGGCGAAGCAGTAATACCTTATAAAACCGGATTTTAACCTTTTAAAGCAATTTCTTTCCAACTAACTTGCTTTATTTATCAATATATGATTGGTTGCCAATTCTTTTTTCAAAATCTTTTCTAAAAGTGCTGCCGAATTTCAGAAATTAACAAATTAGAACTTTACAAATAGCCACTTCTCCTTTTATAAACATACAAAACACTTAAGTCACATACCTTAAATAATTTAATATCTTTAATAAAATACTTAGGAAATTTTTACAAAGGTCCCATAAATAACTTTTGAAATGTTATCTAACATATTTAAATTTTTGACCCATAGCTAACATATATTAGCTGTTATTAATTTTAAACCCAATTTATCCATTTTCTTCACTAGAAAATTCACAATAAATCCACATTAATTCCGAAAATAATGAAACTTTGAAACACATCTATAAAATAGTATTTCTAGCCCTGTATCAAAATTGCAAGGCATTTGGATATCATTTGATAGGTTTTTCAATCATAACTTATCATAAAATCTATACGAACCAACAAAAATTCCTCAACAGGCACACACACACACACACACATATATATATATATATTTAACATTCAAAACATGGCATAATACTTTGGAAAACATACTCTGTTCTGATCTAGAACCGAAAATAAGAAATATGAGAAGTAATCTATTATTCACCTTAGCTTGTTGTTAAGTAGTTGAGATTTGCTCTTAAGTTGATTTGATTAAGCTTCCTTTTTTTATTCTTGCTTATCTTCTCCTTGCTTTCTCCTAATGGTGGCTCTCTAAGCTTGGTTTACTTTTTTTCTAAATGTGGACAGTGAAAGTGGCACGAGGGTTTAGGGTGTAAGAACATAACCTATTCCTATTTTCCCCTTCTCTTATTACCCTTATCTATTTCATTTTATTTCCCTTCAGTACTGTGACGCCCCACCTCTATGCTCACAATAACAAAGAGTATTAAAAGAAATACCGTCTGTTATTACGAAGAATAAGGCTGGGTAGGAGCGACCATCCGTAGTTAGGCCTTACATTAGTATTGGTTATCTCGATAGGAGTGGTATATTTTCTTTTATTTTTCGTCTCTGTTTATTTACTCCCATCGACATATCCAATTCCAGTATATACGAACTACGATGGTTCATAATAGTTTAAGACTATATATATATATATATATATATATATATAATAACACAGATAAACTAAATGCGGAACACAGATAATATCAAATCTCATATATATATATATATATATATATATATATATATATATATATATATATAACTGAAGTCAGTTACAATACACGTGATACAATACATATGATACAACTACAACTGTCGACATAGGATGTTACATATACGAGTACATTAATATAATTAATATACATGAATACAAATCATCCTATACTATGACAACAACTACTCAAAAAGGTGTAAAAAGACGTCATAGCTCTAGCAGCAACCCAAAGCATGGTATCTACAACCTGTAATAACTCGGTCTGATCCGAGTATTAAATTCAAAAGAAAATAATACACGGGTCAGTCTAATTCAAACTCAGTTATTAATGCACGGAAGCAATAATAATTAAATAATCAAATAGACGACAGTCACAATAAATCTTACCTATCCAATCCTTTAATAAGAAAATCGGATAATGGTAAATATAACACGCAACAGTGTTAAACAACAAATCAGCAAATTCAAATCATCCACAAAGATAAATGAAAGGATTATCAATGAAGATAATTTAGAAAACAACAGAATTGCCTAAACGACAATTAACGACAAAATCTAATTATTAAATAAATAATTAGAAACTCATAATCTAATTATCAAATAGATAATTAGACAACAACAAAATAATCAATCAAACTAAATCAAAATACAATTTCAAAATATTGAATTGGACACACACAAAAATTCAAGTAATTGAAATATCAATTCAAAACGTCAATTCTGTGTGGCTGCAGTATACGCTCGCGTGCACTGCCTTGCCACTACAGTGATGAATTACACGAAAGCCCAATGAATCAAAATGCAAATGAAATATCAATAAAAATCAATACTGTGTGGCTGCAATACACGCTCGTGTGCACTGCCTCGCCACTACAGTATATGATGTCCTCATGACTCTAAAAATTACCAGCAAATCGAAATTGCTGGGGTCAAGTCACGGCTATCATGACTCAACACAACTGCAAACAACTCAACTCCAATGACCAAGTGCACAAAGGCAGTGGAACGAACATGAAGACACAACAAAATGGATTATGCAACCTAAACCAATAGACCACGAAGGCTCGAATGACCAATGCACATGGCAGTGGTACAACATGAAGACACTGCAAATTGGAGGTGAAAGCAAACAAAGATGGCAACATGAAATGAATCAGATGAAGTCCAAATATAATGCAACAATGAAACAACAATGGTGCAACTACAAAAATGGACTTAAGCAAGTGCAACATCAAGGGAAGCACAATTGAAACATGCTGCGACAGTGAATCACAACCCAAATCAACTATCAATGACCAGTGGACAATGACAGTGCCAAGGTCATCAAAATCCGAGACATAAGGGCCGAAACCATTTCACAAAATGCAAAGTCAAAGTCGATGCCAACAGAAAAATGCAGTTCAAATCAAACTGCAATGAACCGGTCAAGTTAAAGAGGCACTAGTGAAACTGCAAATACCAAAGATATGGCAACACAGCACCAAAGCACAAATATGATACAGACACAAAAAGGTACATGAATACTTGCAACACAAGAAGACCACATGCAAGACCAGTGAAGGCAATGCGCATGTCAACATAGAGAGGATGCACCAGTGAAACAGCTACTACATAATGGAACAAGCAATAGTGCAGCAGCCTCGACAAAATCAAAATGTATAATTGCTACATGAAACTGGACAGTGTAAATTTAAATAGAAGACGTATATGAACATAAAGCAGTAACAACAGTACATGAACATGAAGGCAACATATACAACTGAGATGCAGTAGTTACTTTCCCACATGCACGTATAAGCAATGCAACAGAACACGGCAGTGATAATTGACTTCAAGGAGGACACAAATGAGTCTAGCATGCAAATATATATAATGTCCAAAGCTAATACAAGATCAAGTACAAGCCGAGGCAAAAATCAAGTTTAATTGGTCGAGACCAATGTCAACAGAAAAATGCTCAAAGTCATCTGCAGTTCAAGTCAAACTATGCCAAAGTTACAGATACCAACAACTATTCAAAGCCATGCTGGTCACGAGATAAAAACATTAAGTAAAATCGAAAAAGGTCGAAAGTACAACCAAAGGCATTGAATAGTGTAGACAAACCAAATACAATTACACACGACAATGTACTGATACCAGGGAATCAAACCCGGACCTGTGAGCAGTGCCAACAGACCAGGCAACAAAACAAGCAGCTTCTACATATGACTTCAATATAATGCGACAAGTAACATATAGATGTCCAGAAACCAGACTCAAACACACAATGAAGACCTGTACACAATGACCCAATCAACTCAATATGCAACCATAGAATGCAGATTCAAGTCGTGGTTATCATGAATTCAAACAAGTCAGGTTTAAATGCCGGAGCAATATCTTCACAAAAATCAGGGGTTTCAAAAAGCCGAAGTTATGCAATAGTAGGTACTAGTAAATATCCCAGAGATGACAGAAGTGCCAAATTCACAAATGACCAAATCAAAAATGTCAAGTGACCGAAGTCAAACAAGACATTAATACCAGAGTCATGAAACAGTAAGAAAATCGAACAAATTCAACATAGTAAAATCAAGTGAAAGCTGAAGACAACAAGAACAAAATCAACAAAGCATCAGAGAATCAAACGGTGATAGCAAGTTCGAACGAACAAAATTTAACAGCAGTTTTATAAAAATCGAATAAGTTCAAAATCAATCGAAGCCGTGATAAACCAGCGACGAAATTCACGAATTTGAGCAAGTTAGAAATCATCAATCATCGAAACAAAATCGACCGCCGAAACACAGTATTGAACTAGATGTGAGGGTCACTCACCTTATTTCGAAGAACACGCCCTAAGATCGCACATTCCAAAATCGAAGCATAGACGAACCCAAACATCGAACGAAGTCACCATCGATTAAACCCTAATTTTTGAACGACGAGGAAAGAAGGAGGTCGCCATTTTTATTCTTTTCGTTTTGTTTTAGGGTTTCCAAATCGAATGAGATGAAATGAGGAACGGGTTAGTACTTGATATCTATCATAGCAGCATGCATAAATATGGGCCGAGATTGCAATTTAAAGTCCGCTAACCCTTAACAAATTTATAAAAGAATTCCAACCGATTAAAACACTCAATAGCAATTAACAACCAATTTGATAGTCATTTGATGATAATTAATCGTCACAAAATCCCGGGTTGTTACAGACTCCCCTCCTTATAAAAATTGCATCCCTACAATTTTCATAATTAAAGTCGTCAATAACAATTATTTTTCTAACATAAACTGGTCAAGTTAGAAAAATAAAGGTTGAGAATATAAACTCCAAAGAAATCTTTTCATTTCATAAAAGCAATTCACAAATTCTCAACAAAATCTAATTATGAAGTAGATAATCAGAAAACGCAATTATCCAATTATCACAAACGATAGTCAGAAAACAGCAAACATATAATTATCAAAAACGATAATCAGAAATCTCAAATCAACAAATATCTAATTATCAAAAACGATAATCAGAAATCTCAAATCAACAAATATCCAATTATCAAGTAGATAATCAGAAAACACAATTATCCAATTATCACAAACGATAGTCAGAAAACAACAAACATATAATTATCAAAAATGATAATCAGAAATCTCAAATCAACAAATATCTAATTGTCAAAAACGATAATCAGAAATCTCAAATCAACAAATATCTAATTATCAAAAACAATAATCAGAAATATCAAACCAACAAATATCTAATTATCAAAAACGATAATCAGAAATCTCAAATCAACAAATATCTAATTATCAAAAACGATAATCAAAAATCTCAAATCAACAAATATCTAATTATCAAAAACGATAATCAGAAATCTCAAATCAACAAATATCTAATTATCAAAAACGATAACCAAAAACAACAAATATCTAATTATCAACAAAGATAATTAGAAACAACAAATATCTAATTATCAAAAACGATAATCAGAAATCGCAAATCAACAAATATCTAATTATCAAAAATGATAATCAGAAATCTCAAATCAACAAATATCTAATTATCAAAAACGATAATTAGAAACAACAAATATCTAATTATCAACAAAGATAAATAGAAACAACAAATATCTAATTATCAAAAACGATAATAAAAAACAACAAATATCTAATTATCAACAAAGATAATTAGAAACAACAAATATCTAATTATCAACAAAGATAATTAGAGTCAACAAATATCTAATTATCAAAAACGATAATCAGAAATCTCCAATCAACAAATATCTAATTATCAAAAACGATAATCAGAAACAACAAATATCTAATTATCAACAAAGATAATTAGAAACAACCAATATCTAATTATCAACAAAGATAATTAGAACTCATAACAGCAAATATCTAATTACCTGCAGATAATTAGAAACAACAAATATCTAGAAATCTTAAGATAGTCTAGAAAATCAACATAAAAGGTTGGATCGATTCCATCATGTGGCGAGTCTAAGCTACGCCGCACGTGCAACAACATATGGCCGAAGCCTACCAAGTACCGTCATCATAATTTTGGCGCCCAACAAATGATCCGAAGGTCCAACATATGACCCGAAGGTCTGGTACTGGTATTTGACCTGAAGGTCCATCATATGACCCGAAGGCCCATCATATGACCCGAAGCCCCAACATATGACCCGAAGGTCCATCATAGTGGCTCAAAAGCACACGAAAATTGTTGAATATGCGCTTATATGATTTTTGTTTGATGATGATAAACATATATACATTCGTTTAAATGTATTTGTTAATGTACTATTTTATTTTTCATAGGTTAAATAAATATTTGCTGAATAAAATTAAATAACACAGAATTTGAATTCAAACAGAAATTTTATTCAAACAAATATTTATTACAATTTTGAATATTACAAATTCAAGCTCTCACTATACATATACAATTTTGATTCTAATTGCATCATAATTAAATTTACATAAATTCCTCACTACATATCACTCACACTCGTAGTTCATCTTCAACTTCATTCCAGTTAGAATCCAGCATATGAGCAATCTGCAAAAATATTCACTAACGTAGTAAAATTGAAAAAGAAATATTTTTGCAATATAAAATAAAATGTGATTTTGAAAATAATATTTGCCTCAGTTATTTGGGTTGTTCGTCATCATTTAATTTTCAAATTCATCATACACGAACAGCTTGTGACATACAAAGTGTGTCACTGTATATGCCACAAGGCCGTGCACACCGATATATATACACTCGATAAATTTACAGGGACAGGTGAGCACAGGTCAAACCTAAATTATCAGATTCAACTCAGCTGCGATAAAATAAATGTCATAACTCTCAGCACAAGGTCAAATCCGAACTTAAACTGGATTCAACTCAGTCTCAAGTCAAAGTGCTCGATCAATATGAAAAAGGGCAGTGGACAGTGACAATGTGGCAGCAGCAGAAATATGGTAATACAACAAAGCTCAGCCAGTTCAAACATATATCGAAGTGGACAATGCAAGCAAGCCTCAAATCTAAATACATAAGCACATGCACCAGTGATACTAGCAAAGACAACAACATATCAAGCAACATGTATGCAACAGGGCCAGAGCAACTCAGAGAGTATATGCAGAGTCAAGGCAACATGAAGTGAATGGAGTGACATGACCAACAGATCCAAAATGAAACATACCACAATCAATTGTACTCGACTAGCATCAAGTGATATCGAGCACACATGAAACAGTGCAGACTCAAATGTATAGATCAAGTGAAGTATACAAGAGAAACCTATAGACTATCATGAAGCAAAACCAAGTATGGAAGTAACTCAAAACAGAGAGTACAATATGAATCAGCATGGACACTGCAAGTGCAACAGCAGTATCAAGATGATCAAGACCAATACCACAGACTCCATCGAACAAATCAATAATGAAGCAAACCACTTCAACACGACACACATGAATATGAAGACCATCAAGTGTCAACCAGACATCACAATGATACAACATACAAGCACAAATGTTCACTGACTCGAAGGATAAATCAGAATACAAATGCAAGTGAAGCTACACAACTATATACATGTACATAAAGCCAAACTGCAACAAGACCAACTACAACCAAATGCCAACAAGTGATCTAGCCGAGCTAAACAATGAATAGAGGCAACAAATGTCAGACAACAGTACAGGTTATAGTGATACAATAATTCATGTACATAGCCACGTGTAACCAAGTCAAGGCCGAAGTAGTACAAGAAAATTCATGAAATCAAAAATTGGGCAAAGTCAAAGGAAATCAAAGCCGTGTTTCAAATCAAAGTCAACACCGTGATGATCAAGAAATCAAAAGAGTCAGATTCGAAGACGAGAGAATCAAGCTACTAGAAATTATACGAAATCGACAAAGTCAAATAAATCATCAACGTTCAACAAAAATCGAACGGCTGAAAGAATGATAATGAACAATTCAAACGAACGTAATTCAAGGAGATCGACTCCTATAAATTGCAACAATCATCATCGGCATAGTACGCATCAAGTTCAAGTACGAAAACATTAAAGCACAAAAGCATAAATTACATACCGAAGCAAAGATAGAACTCGATCAACGAAGCAACCAAAGTGAGCAACGTGAAAAGATCGATCGAAGCTACTTGCGAATTATCCACGCGATCGATCAACATAAAGCAGGCACTTCAAAAACCCTAATTTGGATCAAAGGACGAAAGCCCGAATTTGGATCGAAGGACGAAGCCGCCACTTTCACACAAAAAACAAATAAAGGAGGAACGGGTTAAAATATAAAAGGGGCCGGCCTTTTCTTAAGAGCTTTTCTTTTAATAATATTATAAAGGTTTTTTTTTGAATTACGGTTGTTTTTAATTTAAAGTGTTTTTAATTTGTAATTTTGTTTTTAAACCGTTTAATTTTCTAGTCGTGTGGCTAGGGGACAAACTACGTGGCATAGTTTGAGAATTCGCAACTCAGTGGCTGAGTTGTGGCAGGGTTTTGAGCGTAGAGTTAGGTTTAGTCGATAGCGGGTGTCGCGAGTTTACGTGTGTAAGCGTCTGACTATCTAATTTCTAGTAGAAACCTTAGGTGCAGCACGTAGGCAGGGTTTTGCCGAAGCTGGGTAAATTCTGTGTCGTTCTATATCTGCATTTTATTATTCTGCTATTATCTGTGCTGCTATGTTCTGTGACCTGTTTTGAAATTATTTTATAAGCTTCCGCAATTAATTTTTATAATTTATACCATCACCCTATTCACCCCCCCTCTAGAGTGAAATTGATCCTACAAGTGGTATCAGAGCTAGGGATAGAAGTCAATTTTTGTTTTAAAAATTCGTGTTTCAAAAATCGATTTTGTTTTTAATTTTTTTTAAAAATGGCTTCTTTTAATAATACTTTTGTTGAGGGTCGTTCCAATATTATTCCTTCTATTTTCGATGGAACAGATTTTTTGAATTGAAAATTGAAAATGGAATTTTATTTAAAATCTGTTAATATTAAATGTTGGGATATTATTGAAAATGGGTGTGATATAACAGATAAGTAAATTATCTCGATTAATGCTCTTGCTATGCATATATTATATTCTCATATTAATCAAGATAATTTTAATTTCATTTCTCATTGTGAAAATGCACAGGAAATCTGGAATACTTTCGATGCAATATATGGTGCAAAAGTCAACAGCAATGAGAAATCCTCCACAACCGACTCAGTTAAAGAAATGTGCTTAACAATATTGGTAAACGGCAGTTATGATGAGGATGATGATAATGGAGCAGTTGAGCTGACACTACTAATAAAGAGATTCAAAAAGTGGAGCCACAAATACGGAAATTCAGCTCTAAATCAACAATTGAAAAGCAGAATAATTAAAGCACTAGACAACTCGGAAGAACACGGGATCATTTGCAACAAACCCGGTGATATCAAGCCCAATTATCCCCGATTTCAATGCAATTTTGAAAAGAAATCAAAACGGAGAAATGCTACAGCCACGTGGAATACAAGAGATGAAGATAATCAAAGTACTAGCAGTGAGATTAAGAAAGCAGATATGTGCCTTCATGGAAATATAACGGATAGCGACGATGATGAGCCAAACGAGGTATCAAAACTCACTCACTTTGAATTACTTATTTATTTCCACGAAGTAAATGGCTGTTTTGAATGACTTAGGGGGAAATATGCTAAACTTGAATCAAAAAAAGTTACTTTGATAGAATTAAATGAACAACTTGATCAATTAGTTAAAACCTATCAAAGTAGGATCCCTAAGTGTGATAAGTGTCCAACATTCGAAGAGGAAATTAAAAAATCAGAAATCAATATCAAATCACTTGAGAATGAAATTCTGATTTTAAAAGAGAATGAAAATACTAGGAGAGAGAATTCTATTAAAAAGTGCACAGAATTGTTAAACGAAAATGAGTCTATCAAAACACAAGTCCAACAATTGTCAACAACTTTAGACAAATTTTCAAATAGTGAAAAATCGTTGAATATTCTATTAGGAAAGCAAACTGTTAATATGGTTAGACAAGGACTTGGATATAATAAAATGAAAATTATTGAAAGCAATATTAATCAAGCCAACTCTATGTGCACAATTTGTAGAAAATATGGACACAATCACAATAATTGTTGGTATAGACCCAAACATGTGAAAACTATACCGATTTGGGTTCCAAAAGGCACAAATATAAAATCTCTCAAAGTTAAACAAATTTGGGTGCCCAAGGGAACAATTATAAATAGTTTTGGGTCTTCACAAAATTGTTTTTCAAAATTTTCTGCCACTAACAACCATTGACCTATAAAAACAAATAGGTCACATAAATCTTTTCCCGTGTAGGTGTGGTGGCAGGCTAAGGAACAACAATAGTGCTACTTGGATTCTGGCTGTTCCAAGAGCACACCGAGCGAAAAAGCAAAGTTTCTTAGCCTAGTACAAAGGTGACAGAATCACAATGGGCAACAACGAAAAATATCGTAAAGGTAAAACAGGTAATGGTATATTTATTTGAACGATATATTAAATGTGATAATCTGCACCATATTCTGAATTAAAATCAGCCAATATTGAGATGATGAAAAGATGATGATTTTGATTCTGACTTATTCAAAATAGTTGGCCAATTATATTCTTATGTCAAAAACACTATAAAAATCTCTAGATTCTTTGAATTACTTTATATATATCATTTGGATTAATAATAGTGTTTTTTGTTTGATGTTAATACAATTGGTTATAATAGGCTAACTCAATATTCACGGTTTTCTGATTATTTACACGGCTTCATTTCAAATTCAAGAGAATGTCATTTAAATTGCTGTTAAAATTGAGTTTGAAATTTTTGGTGCACACTTCATGGTTTGGTCAATCAAATTCAATTAATGATAATTTTGAGTGAAAGAGAAATTCAGATGCAGATTACACTGGTAATCTAGTTGATAGAAAAATTACTCGTTGAACGTGATTTTTGTTGAGAGATTTAGTAACTGCATCGTTTTTCAAAGAAAATATCTGCATATACTTCATTTCAAATAATTTTCAAATAGCAGAAATTTTTATAATATAACCCCCTCAAGAAAATCATTTTTGACCATATTTTCATATTAGTCATTTTGGAAAATTGATTTCATAATCATTTTTGAATTTGATTTTAAATGACTATTTTGACTAATCTGACTCTCTAATAATTATCGAAAAGATAAATAGTAATTGAAAAAGTGATGAGTGTTGATATTTATCATATATTATGACTCGAGACGGTATAATTAGTAAATTTCTTTAGAAATTTAAACAAGAGTTATAAAACTTTTTGTTGGTAAAAAATTCCATGACCATCTCTATCTCTATCATATTTCTAACGACCATCACTCATCAAAATTCTATATAGTTTGTCGATATGTGGTACTTTAAACAGGAATCGTTCGTATTTCATTTTATATTTCTTTTATAAAAAAAATTATATAGTAAAAAATAATAATAAATACCAAAGTATTCACTCTCATTTAAAAGTCCTCACGGTTATGCATGGGTGAATTACTTGGAATTTGTTATGTGCTTCCATGCTCATTTAAAAGTCCTCACGGTTATGCATGTATGGAACGCATATCAAAAGTTGATTTTTAAAATAAACAAGTTGATTCTAATCCCATTTAGAAGTCCTTACGGTTATGCGTGGTTAGAAAATACTTGAATTCATTTTTAAAAAAAATTGGAATACTACTAATCTCATTTAAAAGTCCTAATGGTTATGCATGGTTAGTAGATATTCAAATTCCTGATATAAATATGCCACAAATAGACACAACTGTATGGTTTTATATGATGACATCATTCCTATTATTCTAAAAGTGGAATATGCGCCTAACAAAATATTTATGATTTTTGTTTGATTTTTTATTGAAATTTAAAATTTATATTCAATTGAGTTTTAATTTTGAATTAATATCAATCACTTTATCTCTATTTTCTCTAACACTATTACTCTTTTGCTAATAATAAAAGGGGGAGAGAAAAGTTAAGATTTTATCAAATAAAATCAAGCAAAGGTCAAATAATTTTCTATTTGCATCTAAGTTCATTTGCATATTTTTATTTGTATGCATATATGTAGGGGGAGCTTTGTGTAGAAAGGAAGCATTTAAATAGGGGGAGCAATTAGGATATATCAATCATCAAATACATTTAACATATTCAAAATCTTAAATATATGTTTGTTATCATCAAAAGGGGGAGGTTGTTGAATATGCGCTTATATGATTTTTGTTTGATGATAATAAACATATATACATTCGTTTAAATGTATTTGTTAATGTACTATTTTATTTTTCATAGATTAAATAAATATTTGCTGAATAAAATTAAATAATACAGAATTTGAATTCGAACAGAAATTTTATTCAAACAAATATTTATTACAATTTTGAATAGTACAAATTCAAGCTCTCGCTATACATATACAATTTTGATTCTAATTGCATCACAATTAAATTTAAATAAATTCATCACTACATATCACTCACACTCGTAGTTCATCTTCAGCTTCATTCCAGTTAGAATCCAGCATCTGAGCAATCTGCAAAAATATTCACTAACGTAGTAAAATTGAAAAAGAAATATTTTTACAATATAAAATAAAATGTGATTTTGAAAATAATATCTGCCTCAGTTATTTGGGCTGTTCGTCATCATTTAATTTTCAAATTCATCATATACGAACAGCTTGTGACATACAGTATCACTGTATATGCCACAAGGCCGTGCACACCGATATATATACACTTGATAAATTTACAGGGATAGGTGAGCACAGGTCAAACCCAAATTATCGGATTCAACTTAGGTGCGATAAAATAAATGTCACAACTCTCAGCACAAGGTCAAATCCGAACTAAAGCTGGATTCAACTCAGTCTCAAGTCAAAGTGCTCGATCCATATGAAAAAGGGCAGTGCATAGTGACAATGTGGCTGCAGCAGAAATATGGTAACACAACAAAGCTCAGCCAGTTCAAACATATATCGAAGTGGACAATGCAAGCAAGCCTCGACTCTAAATACATAAGCACATGCACCAGTGATACTAGCGAAGACCACAACATATCAAGCAACATGTATGCAACAGGGCCAGAGCAACTCAGAGAGTATATGCAGAGTCAAGGCAACATGAAGTGAATGGAGTGACATGACCAACAGATCCAAAATGAAACATACCACAATCAATTGTACTCGCCCAACATCAAGTGATATTAAGCACACATGAAACATTGCAGACTCAAATGTATAGATCAAGTGAAGTATACAAGAGAAGCCTGTAGACTATCATGAAGCAAAACCAAGTATGGAAGTAATTCAAAACAGAGAGTACAAAATGAATCAACATGGTACACTGCAAGTGCAACATCAGTATCAAAATGATCAAGACCAATACCACTGACCCCATTGAACAAATCAATAATGAAGCAAACAACTTCAACAAGACACACATGAATATGAAGACCATCAAGTGTCAACCAGACATCACAATGATACAACTTACAAGCACAAATGTTCACTGACTCGAAGGATGAATCAAAATACAAATGCAAGTGAAGCTACACAACTATACACATGTACATAAAGGCAAACTGCAACAAGACCAACTACAACCAAATGCCAACAAGTGATCTAGCCGAGCTAAACAATGAACAGAGGCAACAAAGGTCAGGCAATAGTACAGGTTACAGTGATACAAAAATTCATGTACATAGCCGTGTGTAATCAAGTCAAGGCCGAAGCAGTACAAAAAAATTCATGAAATCAAAAATTGGGCAAAGTCAAAGGAAATCAAAGCCGTGTTTCAAATCAAAGTCAACACCGTGATGACCAAGAAATCAAACGAGTCAGATTCGAAGCCGTGTGAATCAAGCTACTAGAAATTATACGAAATTGACAAAGTCAAATAAATCATCAACGTTCAACAAAAATCGAATGGCTGAAAGCATGATAATGAACAATTCAGACGAAAGTATTCAAGGAGATCGACTCCTATAAATTGCAACAATCATCATCGGCATAGTATGCATCGAGTTCAAGTACGAAAACATTAAAGCACAAAACATAAACTACATACCGAAGCAAAGATGGAACTCCATCAATGAAGCACCCAAAGTGAGAAACGTGAAAAGATCGACCGAAGCTACTCGCGAATTATCCAAGCGATCGATCAACAAAAAGCAGGCACTTCAAAAACCCTAATTTGGATCAAAGGACGAAATCCCGAATTTGGATCGAAGGACGAAGCCGCCACTTTCACACAAAAAACAAATAGAGGAGGAACGAGTTAAAATATAAAAGGGGCCAGCCTTTTCTTAAGAGCTTTTCTTTTAATAATATTATAAAGGGTTTTATTTTGAATTTGGGTTGTTTTTAATTTAAAGTGTTTTTAATTTGTAATTTTGTTTTTAAACCGTTTAATTTTCTAGTCGTGTGACTAGGGGACAAACTACGTGGCGTAGTTTGAGAATTCGCAACTCAGTGGCTGAGTTGTGGCAGGGTTTTAGCGTAGAGTTAGGTTTAGTCGATAGCGGGTGTCGCGAGTTTACGTGTGTAAGCTTCTGACTATCTAATTTCTAGTAGAAACCTTGGGGGCAACACATAGGCAGGGTTTTGCCGAAGCTGGGTGAATTCTGTGTCGTTCTATATCTGCATTTTATTATTCTGCTATTATCTGTGCTGCTATTGTTCTGTGTTCTGTGTTGAAATTATTTTATAAGCTTCCGCAATTAATTTTTATAATTTGAACCATCACCCTATTCACCCCCCCTCTAGGGTGAAATGGATCCAACAAAAATCATTAAAATCATCAAACAACAAATATTTCAATTAACGAGCCCGTAATTAATTGAAATAGCAAACACACATGTCCCATACCACGAGTTTTACTAAATCGTTTAATTCTCTTCATCGTTTCCTTGAAAGTGCAAAATTGTGTATTTTAAATAAATAATATTTTACGTTCTCAAACGGACAAGTCCGGAATTAAGCGAATTAGTAAAAGTGAGGGTTCATAGTCCTCAATTTTGCTGAAGTGGTTAAATCGCTTCCTCATTCTTTTGAAAGCGCAAACTGTAGAAATTTTGGAAGACAATTTTATTTTAAAACGATTTTTAAAATACGTGGTTAAAACAGCAACATCTGTAGCAAATTCGATAAGGAAATTGCACTTCTCAAAACACCGTAAAAACGGATCTCAAAATCAACATTGCGGGATTACCGCTTGAAAATTCACTTTAAATTTTGACGGTTACTGAAGTCAAAGCGACAGTAATTTATACGTCAAAATCTCATCAAAATAATTCGCATCAAAATATAATACCAATGAATTTTCATTCATTAAAAATGTCAACAAAACACCGTGCTTCAAAAATCTAGCACCAGTGTAAAAATCCCGTTATAAAAATAACGGCAACAAAATACATTTAAAACCCAACACCGGTTCAACGTAAAATTAACGCAGTAACGTGCAACTCATATTTGCACGCATACTACAAAATGAACAAAGAAATCACTCGAATATATCTTCAATGAAGATAATTCAAAACAGCAAAAATCTCAACAAAATCACATAACTGCAATCGCTTCGGATCCTCAATCGGATTCGAAATTTTCAAAGAAATCAAAATAAATACATTTATGTGAACAACAAATGAAATTTATTTCAATTCCCTATTTTGATTTTTAAATCAACAGAGTTATCAGCTATACTCAGCGAAGACAGTCTCAATGTTTCCGCTGCGCACTCTGATAAACAGAACACAATTTAATCAATCACCAAAACACAATTTCACTTTTATTTTAAAATAAAGATATTTAAAAATTTCATCAAAATTTCAAAACTCTAGTTTTGACTCAAGGCATAAATAAAACGTCAACAAATAGTTGTAACACATGTTCCATCTAAGTTATGTTTTATATTATGTCCATAAACCCCTCGCTCTAATATCAACTGTGATGCCCCACCACTATGCTCACAATAACAAAGAGTATTAAAAGATATACTGTCTGTTATTACGAAGAATAAGGCTGGGTAGGAGTGGCCATCCGTAGTTAG
The DNA here is from genome assembly GCA_030765085.1 of Allium cepa. NCBI lineage: Eukaryota > Viridiplantae > Streptophyta > Magnoliopsida > Asparagales > Amaryllidaceae > Allium > Allium cepa. Next base: position 948,404,453 of record CM060941.1, on the reverse strand, counting down.
GCCTTACACTAGTATTGGTTATCTCGATAGGAGTGGTATATTTTCTTTTATTTTTCGTCTCTGTTTATTTACTCCCATCGACATATCCAATTCCAGTATAAACGAACTACGATGGTTCATAATAGTTTAGGACAATATATATATATAATAACACAGATAAACTAAATGCGGAACACAGATAATATCAAATCTCATATATATAACTGAAGTCAGTTACAATACACGTGATACAATACATATGATACAACTACAACTATCGACACAGGATGTTACATATACAAGTATATTAATATAATTAATATACATGAATACAAATCATCCTATGCTATGAGAACAACTACTCCAAAAGGTATAAAAAGACTTCATAGCTCTAGCAGCAACCCAAAGCAAGGTATCTACAACCTGTAATAACTCGGTCTGACCCGAGTATTAAATTCAAAAGAAAATGATACACGGGTCGGTCTAATTCAAACTCAGTTATTAATGCACGGAAGAAATAATAATTAAATAATCAAATAGACGACAGTCACAATTAATCTTACCTATCCAATCCTTTAATAAGGAAATCAGATAACGATAAATATAACACGTAACAGTGTTAAACAACAAATCAACAAATTCAAATCATCCACAAAGATAAATGAAAGGATTATCAATGAAGATAATTTAGAAAATAACAGAATTGCCTAAATGGCAATTAACAACAAAATCTAATTATTAAATAAATAATTAGAAACTCATAATCTAATTATCAAATAGATAATTAGACAACAACAAAATAATCAATCAAACTAAATCAAAATACAATTTCAAAATATTGAATTGGACACACAAAACAATTCAAGTAATTGAAATATCAATTCAAAACGTCAATTCTTTGTGGCTGCAGTACACGCACGCGTGCACTGCCTCGCCACTACAGTGATGAATTACACAAAAACCCAATGAATCAAAATGCAAACGAAATATCAATAAAAATCAATATTGTGTGGCTGCAGTACACGCTCGCGTGCACTGCCTCGCCACTACAGTATATGATGTCCTCACGACTCCAAATATTACCAGCAAATCAAAATTTTCGAGGTCAAGTCACGGCTATCGTGACTCAACACAACTGCAAACAACTCAACCTGAATGACCAAGCACACAAAGGCAGTGGAACAAACATGAAGACACATCAGAATTGATTATGCAACCTGAACCAACAGAGCACGAAGGCTCGAATGACCAAATGAACATGGCAGTGGTACAACATGAAGACACTGCAAATTGGAGGTGAAAGCAAACAAAGATGGCAACATGAAATGAATCAGAGGAAGTCCAGATATAATTCAATAGCGAAACAACAATGGTGCAACTACGAAACTGGACTTAAGCAAGTGTAACATCAAGGGAAGCACAATTGAAACAGGCTGCGACAGTGAATCACAACCCAAATCAACTATCAATGACCAGTGGACAATGACAGTGCCGAGGTCATCAAAATTAGAGACATAAGGGCCGAAACCATTTCACAAAATGCATAGTCAAAGTAGATGCCAACAGAAAAATGCAGTTCAAATCAAACTGCAATGAACCAGTCAAGTTAAAGAGGCACTAGTGAAACTGCAAATACCAAAGATATGGCAACAAAGCACAAATATGATACAGACACAAAAAGGTACATGAATACTTGCAACACAAGAAGACCACATGCAAGACCAGCGAAGGCAATGCACATGTCAACAAAGAGGGGATGCACCAGTGAAACAACTACTACATAATGGAACAAGCAATAGTGTAGCAGCCTCGACAAAATCAAAATGTATAATTGCTACATGAAACTGGACAGTGTAAATTCAAATAGAAGACGTATATGAACATGAAGCAGTAAAAACTGCACATGAACATGAAGGCAACAGATACAACTGAGATGCATTAGTTACTTTCCCGCATGCACGTATAAGCAATTCAACTGAACACGACAGGGACAATTGACCTCAAGGAGGACACAAATGACTCTAGCATGCAAATATATATAATGGCCAAAGCTAATACACGATCAAATACAAGCCGAGGCAAAAATTAAGTTTAGTTGGTCAAGACCAATGTCAACAGAAAAATGCTTAAAGTCATCTGCAGTTCAAGTCAAACTATGCCAAAGTTACAGATACCAACAACTATTCAAAGCCATGGTGGTCACAAGATAAAAACAGTAAGTAAAATCGAACAAGGTCGAAAGTACTACCAAAGGCATTGAATAGTGTAGATAAACCAAATATAATTACACATGGCAATGTACTGATACCAGGGACTCAAACCTGGACCTGTGAGCAGTGCCAACAGACCAGGCAACAAAACAAGCAGCTTCTACATGTGACTTCAATATAATGCGACAAGTAAAATATAGATTTCCAGAAACTAGACTCAAACATACAATGAAGACCTATGTACAGTGACCCAGTCAATTCAATATGCAACCATAGCTTGTAGATTCAAGTCGTGGTTATCATGAATTCAAACAAGTCAGGTTTAAATGCCGGAGCATTATCTTCACAAAAATCAGGGGTTTCAAAATGCCGAAGTTATGCAACAGCAGGTACTAGTAAATATCCCAGAGATGACAGAAGTGCCAAATTCACAAATGACCAAGTCAAAAATGTCAAGTGACCAAAGTCAAACAAGACATAAATACTAGAGTCATGAAACAGTAAGAAAATCGAACAAATTCAACATCGTAAAATCAAGTGAAAGCTGAAGACAAAAAGAACAAAATCAACAAAGCATCAAAGAATCAAACGGTGATAGCAAATTCGAACGAACAAAATTAAACAACAGTTTTATCAAAATCGAATAAGTTCAAAATCAATCGAAACCATGATAAACCAGCGACGAAATTCACGAATTTGAGCAAGTAGAAATCATCAATCATCGAAACAAAATCGACTGCTGAAACATAGTATTAAACTAGATGTGAGGGTCACTCACCTTATTTCGAAGAACACGCCCTAAGGTCGCACATTCCAAAATCGAAGCAGAGACGAACCCAAAAATCGAACGAAGTCACCATCGATTAAACCCTAATTTCTGAACGATGAGGAAAGAACGAGGCCTCCATTTTTATTCTTTTTGTTTTGTTTTAGGGTTTTCAAATCGAATGAGATGAAATGAGGAATGGGTTACTACTTGATATCTATTACAGCACCACGCATTAATATGGGTCGGGATTGCAATTTAAAGTCCGCTAACCCTTAACAAATTTATAAAAGAATTCCAATCGATTAAAACACTCAATAGCAATTAACAACCGATTTAATCGTCATTTGACGACAATTAATTGTTGCAAAACCCCAGGTTGTTGCCGGTACATTAGTTCATTAGGCACGGCTACCTTCTAATTATACAAATCTAAATTCCTTAACCATTTACGTTATTTCATTTTTAATCTATCTAATTGAAGGTCCTAAATAATGCTAGTCAAAATTAGGGTCGTTACAGATTCTCCTCCTTAAAGAATTTCGTCCTCGAAATTACGATAAGGTACTCATTAAAATCAATCATAAAGATAAAACATACCATGAAACAAGTCAGAATAAGTATCTTGAATCTTGCTCTCAGTTTCCCAAGTAAAGTCTCTCTTATTGTCACTCCACTGGATTTTGACTAATCTGACAGTCTTGTTCCTGAGCTTTTTCTCATATCTTGCGGCTATACGAACCGGTTTCCTAACTACAGTCAAATTCGGTTCCACTACCAAGTTATCTAACACAGTCGGTGCTGTAGTAGTCTCTGAATCTCGGATACACTTCCTTAGATGAGAAACATGAAACACATTATGGACTCCCGCCAAATTACTCATTAACTCCACTCTATATACGAGTTTTTCAATCCTTTCTACAATAGGAAATGATCCAACAGATCTTAGTTCCAATTTTCCTGATTTCCAAATCTGTTTACACCTTTCATCGGTGATTTTTTGACGAAATCAAGATCTCCAACCGAGAACTCTAAGTCCTTCGTCTTTTATCTGCATAGCTTTTCTGCCTAGATTGAGCTTCCTTCGTTCTTACTCGAATTAACTCAACCTTTTCTGCACCTTCCCTAACCAAATCAAGACAAAAAACGAACCTATCTCCGATCTCTAGCTAACAAACGGGAGATTTGCATGACCTTCCATACAAAGCTTCAAATGGTGCCATCACTATGCTAGTTTGATAATTGTTGTTATACAAAAACACGACTAAGTGTAGGTGGTCTTCCCATGATCCCCCAAATTTTAGTACACAAGCTCGTAACAAATCTTCTAAGACTTTGTTAACTCTTTCTATTTGCCCACCTGTCTGCGAACGATAAGTAGTACTCATCTTGGGCTTGGTACCCAAATTCTCTTATAGACTCTTCCAAAACTCACTAGTGAATAAGGAAACTCTATCACTTACTCTACCACTAGGAATTCCATGCGGTCTAACTTTATTCTTCATAAACAACTTTGCCAAAACAAGTGTCATCCTGGTTGATTTAACTAGAATGAAATGGGCACTCTTGGTCAACCTGTCCACTATAACCCATATACTTTAATTTTCTCTATTTAACCATGGCAACCCGTCTATAAAATCCATTGAAATAGAATCCCACTTCCGTTCTGGAATGTCTAACGGCTGAAGCAACCCACTTGGTTTTAGATATTCAGGTTTTACCTATTGACAGTTCAAACTTTGTTTCACCCATAAGCCTAAATCTTTCTTCATACCTTTCCAAAAGAAACTTCTTTTCGTATCCTGATACATATTAGTTCCTACCGGATGAATAGTGAACTTCGAACGATGGCATTCTTCAAGAACTTCCTTCCTAATGTTTCCCACATTCCGTACACACAATCTCCCTTTCTTCCTTAACCATCCATTTTGGTCAAGACTGAAACCCTTCAAGTTCTCGCTCTCTATTCCATTCCTTCAGTTTCCGATTCATTCAGCTATTAATGGACCCTCTCCTTGTTTAGAAGCAATCCTTTCAATCATCACTGGTCGAACATCTAAACATGCCAACATAGAAGTTTCTGTACTAGAACTACTCTTATATCTCCATTGTACTCCGCATGTAGTCAATGCCACTAAATCTTTCCACTCAGCTATCATTGTCAATATCGCACTCTGATGATTTTTGCTAACTGCATCTACAACCTAGTTGTTTATTCCTTGGTGTATATTCAATACCAAAGTAAAAAGCAATTAAAAACTTTAACCACCTCTACTGTCTCATATTCAACTCCTTCTGAGAGAATAAATACCTCAGAGACTTATGATCCGTATATAACTTGAATCTTTCTTCCAATAGGTAATATCTCCGTACCTTTAATGCAAAAATTAATATAGCTAATTCCAAACCATGTGTTGGATATCTAACTTCATGCGGTCTAAGCTGTCGAGATGCATAGGCAATCACTTTACCTCTTTGCATTAGCATAGCTCCTAGTCATGTTGCACATGCATCCGTATACACCACTAAGTCCTGATTCCCCTTTGGAACAACCAACACATTTGCATTTGTCAATAAGTATTTCAATCTCTGGAATGCTTTGAAAGTATGCTATAGATCGTGTAATATGGATATATGATAATACAGAGTATAGTGATGATAGTAATACTGTAAATAGTGTGGAATATAAAACCAATATAGTAAAATGACACCAGAGATTTTAATATTGGTTCGGAGCACCGTCCTACGTCCAGTCCTAGACTCGTTTAGGAATTTCACTAAAATAATAACCCTCACTTAATCCGGAGGAACATGTCTATACACCCCTGAGCAGCCGAACAGGGACCTGAGTAGCAGAACAAGATTTCGGCTCAACAGCCGAAGAGGACTTCACTAGCCTGAGCAGTAGAACAAGACTTCAACAAATACAGAAAATAGTTTTGACTTTTTTGTGTTCTGATAACACAGATTTGTCACTTGTAGTACACCCTTCCCATAATCTTCTTCTCGATTATAAATATATATATATTCGAAGTATATGAAGAATAGAAAGGTATAGTATTTCTTTTAATGAAGAATAATTGAAAGTATGAAGGCAAATAGATTTCATAGAATTAGATCAGAAAGATAAGAAAATTTGATTGTGATTAAGTGATTTGGAATCAAGTTGAAGTTTGTATTTATAAAGGTTAGAAAGCAGCGACTGTTGGTGAAGAGTTTCGATTGAAGAGTTGCATCCAATCTTTTCGTAGAGGTTCGTATCTCTTCATAAAATGTCGTGTCTTTTCAAAAAGTGGCTGTTGTAGAAATTCAGTCAACTGAGCCTCTGGGTCAGTTGACTGAATATTCCAAATAAATTTCTAAATATAAATTCGTATATCTATGCATCTGTGCATGTTGCACAAATTTTCAACTCTTCATCGACTGAACCTCTGGGTCAATCGATTGACCTGGTAAAATCTATGCAATATGCACATTTTACATAGGTATATTAATTTCTATAACTTTAAGACAGTTTTATAATTTAGTTATATGATTATATGTGTATTTTGGAAATAGAATGATTAAATATATAAGTTAATATATACGTAACCGAGGAGAGATTTTAACAATATTAAACTAAGATTTAAAAATAAAATAATATAATTGATACATCGGTTTTAAAGTCTCGTCTCCTTGTAGTATATATTTTCTTTTTGGCGTAGCAGTCGTTAAATCTGTATGTCGTAGTGGTAGCTTCGTGTCATGAATCAAAACTAAGTCTTCAACAAGCTTCCTCACACTTATCAGTCCAAACGAACTTCACATCCTTTCGCGTTTTCTTGATCACCAGTGCCGCTATCCATGAAAAATCCTTAATGAATCTCCGATAGTAACCAGCAAATCCTAGAAAACTCTTTATCTCAGTCACTGTCTCGATTCTCTTCAAATTATTCACTGCTTCGATCTTAGTCGGATTTACAGACAACCCTTTCTCTAAGACTATGTGACTAAGAAACTTTACTTCCTTCTTTCAGAAATGACACTTCAAATTTTTTGCCTTCAATTGATGCCGCCTCAACGTGTCAAGCACCACTCTAAAATGAATCTCATGCTCTCTTTTATCTTTTGAGCATACTAAAATATCATCGATGAATACCTATACGAACCTATCCAAGTGCTCTTGGAAAATTCGATTCATCAAATCTACAAAGAATGCTGGTGCATTAGTTAGTCTGAACGGATTACTAACCATTCGTACGATCCATATCTGGTCCTAAACACTATCAAAGGAATACTATCATGTGCCTAGAACCATGTTGCTAAATCCAACTAGGAAATACTTTGGCTCCACTCAACTGGTGGAACAAAACGTCAAATCTAGGTGACAGATATCGATTTTTTTTCCGTCTTCTCATTCAACTTACGATAATCGATACATAACCGCTACAATCTGTCTGGTTTCTTGGCAAACATCGTGGCTGCTCCCTAAGGTGAACTACTTAGTTTAATAAAATTCTTACCTACCAAATCCACCAACTACTTAGCCATTGGTTGCTTACCCCTAACATTGTGTGATGTATGACCACCACTATCACCTCCATCTCCATTACCATCACTGCTACTTGCTTGATCGTCGAAAGAAGAAGAAGACCAAGTGAAGACGGATTGCTTACCTGGATTGCCTAAAGTAGCCGTGGAAGTCTCGGAAGAACATATTATAGAAATCAGATTGGAGAATTTGTTGGTTACAACATATTATAGAAATCGACTCACATGGTTGAAGGCCCAGATTCGGAATGAAACTTTCGTCTTGTTGATGACGAGTTGATCTTTGACGAGATGGACCTTGAGATGGTTTCCCATGTTGTTGTGGTTGGTCTTGAGATAATTTTCGTTGAGTCCATTCTTCGAAAGATATGACAGGAGGTGGTCGAGCAACCAGAAGTTTCATTAACGCTAAAGTCCGAGAGTTCAAACATCCAACGGTAGAGATAGGTGAGTCCGGTTTTGGAATCTCACAAGCCTTTAGAAGTCGCATAATATATTCACCGTAGTAGATGACATTCGTTCAACTGTTGTTGAAGTTTAAGAGTTCATCAAGAATCAATCATAGCCAGTTGACTTTAATGTTTCCGAAAACAGCGTACAAAACTTTAAAGTTATGTTCATAAACAAGTTTACAGCTCCCGGTTCTCGGAGTTATGGTTTTCATTAAAACGTGATGTATAATTCTTGCTTTCGGTCTCAATGACATGGAATTTAGTTGATGCATGTCCTCTTTTAAAAATAAGTGACTTATATGGTAACGAATAACCAAGTCACAATCAATATTGGCCAATTCCATACCATCATTTTTGGTTTGCAAAATACGAGCCATGTGATCTAAGGAGAAAAAGGCGGGTTTTCCACTCTCTAGGCTCCATACACAATCTTGTTGATTTTGAACTGTTTGGTGACCCAAGTTTAGATTTGCATAGAATAGTTTCACCATTATTTGATTTATTTTGTGGTCATTATCGTCAATGTTGAATAACAATTCCAGATTACTCCTACGAGCTAAACCTTGGAATGGTATGGAGAGAAATCAGAAAACTTAACAAATGAACAAGATCCGGGAATCTTGCATTCTTCTCTACCTCCTAATTGCAGTATCATCGAATAACCATCTTTGGATTTGTTTGTTTGACGAAGGTTGAGAGGATGAAGAAACTTGTCCCTTTCGCTTAGGAGCCATTAATTTGAATTTTTGGAGAATGAAAATGGAGTTTTTGAAAGGTTATGGTTTTGGAGAACTTTTAAATCTGAGATGAGAATGGTGAAAGAAGGTAAAGTAGAAGTTAAAAAGGAGGAAAGTGGGTGGGTAAAAGCAATAAAGGTACTCAGAATCACGATTCAGTCGACTGCCTCAGTGTGTCGGTCGACTGATGCTGAAATATATCTTTCTGGTCCAGTCGACTGAGGCACTGAGACAGTCGACTGGCCATGCTTTTTAAAAAAAATTACTTCTATGTTAGTCGACTGACCCTTTGGTTCAGTCGACAGACCTGGGCTAATTTTACAGCGAATTTCTTTTCTTGAGTAAAAATGTTAATAAATTTATATGTGTGAACATTGTAATAAGATTATTAAATATCATAATTAGTTTACATATTGATGATTGAAACAGAAATAAATTATTCCAAGAGCAAAAACGTACATACTTAGTAGAATTATTCAGAAAGAAATCAAAAGATAACAACAACTTATGTTTATTTTGAAAGGATGGGCTTCTTGTAGCGCTTTAGTTGCTTGCGACGAGCATTCGATCTTCATTGCGATCCCATGAATTCGGTGAGAACAATGGTCGTGATGGGGACGAAGTCGAATGTCGTCTAATAGCCAAAACAGCATGTTCGTCTATTGGATGTGAAGTGGCCCCGAAAAACTTCATTTCAATATGCTCGATAATTTCTAATCGTCTGGAGTTAATCTTTTGTTCATAGTACATTACACGTTGAAGCATTAGTGATTCTTGTTGATATTGGTTCAAATCATCTATCTTTTGCTTTGTGTTTGGAGATATGTCAATCGTCTTCTTTCCTTTCTTTTTATCCGGAGTATATCTGGTATGATAGGCAGAAGATGGTGAAGTTTTATGAACTGGAGTCTTTAGTGAATTGTTTAAGGCAAGAATTTCGATAGAATCAGTAGATGAAGAGGTTGACATCTTGAAAAATATTTTTTAAAAAGAAAAAAATGAATGAAAGATGTGTTTGTATTTCAGTTTGGTTGTAAAAAAATGGAGTATGGATATCTATTTATAGCATAAGTTTAGAGTAAAATAGGTAGGAATAAGTGGCTTGTATTGAATTTAGCCAAGCAATAGGGTAGTACGTTTGTTTTTTCTGTTGGTTGTTTTATTTTATGTAATATAATGCTTATAAAAGAAGTAAAGTATTTTTATAAAGTTAAATGTTACACATAATTTTAGTATATATTGATGTCACTATATAATAAAATCCCCATACTAGACTATAACAAAAATAATCAATAGCTTAGGTGGTTAACACACTTGGGCTATTAACAGCAGGTCATGGGTTCGAGTCTCAGCATGGTTAGAATTTCGAATATTTTTGAATTTTTGTTTTTTTGTCAAAATTTTGTATTTTATTTATATATCTTTAATTGACATTATACACGACGTAATTTTATAAAAGTATTTTCTAACAATGGCTTAGTAAAAATATCGGCTAATTGATTTTCTGATGGTACGTAGTCTAGATTTATCACTTCTTTTTCTATATCATCGCATAAAAAATGATGTCTAATATCTATATGTTTAGTTCTTGAGTGGTTTACTGGATTTTTGGATAGATTTATTGCACTAGAATTATCGCAGTAAATTATTGATTTTGATAGATTGACTTCGAAATCTTTAAGTGTCTGTTGCATATAAATTACTTGTGTGCAAGCTAGTGCTGCAGAAATATATTCTGCTTCACAAGTTGATAGTGAGACACAGTTTTGTTTCTTGCTAAACCGTGATATTAATGATTTACCAATGAAGTGACACGTACCGCTTGTACTTTTTCTATCTATTCGTGATCCTCCGAAATTAGCATCGTTGTATGATACTAACTCGAACGAGCACTCTTTTGGACAGAAAAGTTCGAAATTTGTTGTTTTACAATGATAGCATAGTATTTGTTTTACGATACGTAAATGTGATTCTTTCGGGTCAGCTTGAAATCGTGCACATAAACACACACTCATCATAATATCCGGTCTACTTGCTGTTAGATAAAGTAGTGATCCTATCATACTACGATATAGTTTTTGATCTACAATTTTGCCATTTTCATCTTTATCAAGATGTGCCGTTGTGCTCATAGGTGTTGGTTTGGCAGAAGTGTTTTCCATTCCAAAATGTTTGATAAGATTATTACAGTATTTTTCTTGATTAATAAATATTTAATTTGAAATTTGTTTTATTTGAAGTACTAGAAAATATGATAATTCTCCCATATAGGACACTTCAAATTCTCTAGTCATTATTTCAGAAAATTCTTTACATAATTCATTATTAGTTGAGCCAAATATAATATCGTCGACATATATTTGAACTATCAATATATCATTTGTAGAATGTTTTATAAATAGATTTTGATCTACTTTTCCTATTTCAAATCCTGAGTCAATTAGATAGCTATTAAGACGTTCATACCAAGCACGTGGTGCTTGTTTTAAACCATATAAAGATTTCTTGAGTATATAGACATGATCTGGGTAGTTTTCATAAATAAATAAAGGAGGCCGTTCAACATAAATGCTTTTTTTAATATAGCCATTTAAAAATGTACTTTTAACATCCATTTGATAGAGTTTAAAATTATTAAAACATGCGTACGCTAATAAGATTCGTACTGCTTCTAGTTTAGCGACTGGAGCAAATGTTTCTTCGTAGTCTATTCCTTCTTCCTAGTTATATCCTTGTGCTACTAGTCTTGCTTTGTTTCTAGTTATATTTCCCAATTCATCTGCTTTACTTTTACAAACCTATTTAGTTCCTATAACAGTCTGATCAGTCGGTCTGGGTACTAGTTCCCAAACTTCATTTCATTCAAACTGATTTAGTTCTTCTTGCATAGTAATAATCCAATTTTCATCGGATGATGTTTCCTTAGTATTTTTAGGTCCTATAGTAGAGAGAAAAGCTAGATTACCCATTAAATTCAGTTGATTTCTAGTTCGAACATTCGAATTTATTTCTCCAATTATATTTTACGTAGGATCATTTCGTAAGATTCTTCAAGGAGATCTTATTATATTAGTAGCATTTCCTTTTTCCAAATTATTAACAATGTTTTCATCTTCTCTAGAATTATAAATGATATCATCATCATCTCTTGAATTGTTTATTATTATATTCATTTTATTATTATTAAGTAAATCATTATCATTAATTTTATTAGAAATAAGTTTAGAGTTCTCATCAAAAGAAACATGGAGTTACTCTTCGATAGTATTAGTTCGTTTATTAAAAATTCGATAAGCTTTGCTTCGATTCGAATATCCAAAAAATATACCTTCGTCACATTTTGATACAAATTTGCCAAGCCGATCTTTGGTATTTAGTATAAAACATTTTGATCCAAATATCTTAAAATAAGATATATTCAGTTTTCTACCGTTAAAAAGATCGTAAGGAGTATTCTTAGTGAGAGGTCTAACGGAAACACGATTCAAAACATAACAGGCAGTTGCAAAAGCTTCAGCCTAATTTTTTTGGTAACGTGATTTCATTTAGTAAAGTTCTTGCACATTCTTATAGAGTTCGATTCTTTCGTTCTACAACTCCATTTTATTGTGGAGTTCTAGGAAACGAAAAGTTATGAGATATTCCTTTCTTCTTACAATAGTTATCAAACTGTATATTTTCAAATTCACCTCCGTGATCACTTCTAATATTTATAATTCTAACACCTTTTAAATTTTGAATTTGTTTAACAAAAGTTTTGAAATTTTCAAAGGTATCGCTTTTATTTTTCATAAAGATAGTCCACGTATATCTAGAAAAATCATCAACTATTGCGAATACGTATTTACTATGTTTTATGGATTGAATTTGGGTAGGTCCAAATAAATCCATATGAAGTAACTCAATCGGTTGTAATATCGAAATAACTTTCTTAGATTTAAACGAGGATTTAGTTAATTTACCTAATTGAGATGAATCACACAGATTATTAACTTTAAAATTCATCTTTGGTAATCCTTTTACAAGATTATTTTTGGAAATTTTATTTATATTTTTGAAATTGATATGACAGAATCGTTTGTGCCATATCCAGGATCATTTTCTTTAGCTATTAAACACATATTTGAGTTATTATTAAATTTCATATTCAAAACGTAAATGTTTTTATCTCTATTTCCTTCGAAAATAAGATTTTGATTTTGATACAGAATACTACATTTATTTTCAAAAAAATGATATTTTAAAACCTTTATTGCATAATTGACTTATACTTAATAGATTATGTTTTAGATTCTTAACTAATAAAGTCTGTAATAAGAGGTAAATTAGATGTACCGTAATTGCTCACATCGCCTTTGCCGATGATATATCCCTTGGAATTATCTCCAAAAGTGACAGAACCTCCATCTGAGTATGTAATATGTATCAGCATATCTTTGTCTCCTGTCATGTGTTTTGAGCAACCACTGTCGAGTATCCATTTTCCTCTTTTCTTGAGTGGGACCTGCAAAAAATATGAGATAACATTAGTACCCACCTTTTTAATAGGGTCCTCAGAGTTAGGTCTTAGGAAACCAAACCCAAGTGGGTTTAGTATCCCTTTTATAAATATAATTTTTATTATTATGAACATCTTCTATAAATGAACTAATATACTTTTTCGTTATTAACTTGCTATTAGTTTTTGGTACCCATATATTTATAGTTTAGAAACTAGTCTTTTTGAAGATGTGGGTGTTTTATCATACTTAACTTTGTTTAAATTACAAGATTGTGAATTCTTGATTTTCTTTTTATATCCTAAACCATTTTTACTATTAACTGATTAGGAATTCTCAATAATTCTAGATAAGTTTTCTCTTCCCTTATTAAAATTTGAAACATTTTTAGCGATTCCTTCTAGTTTGGTCTTTAGGCTTGAATTTTATAGTAATACCATTTTAATATTAGTTTTTAAAACATGATTTTCAGAAACAAGACCATCATTCTTTTCTTTTTGAGTTTCAATTTCTTGACTCGATAATATAAGTTGAGAATTAATATTTGAAAGAGATTCTTGAGTTTTCTCAAGTTCTTCTTCCAATATTTTCTTCTCGTCTTTAAGCATATCTCTTTCAAATTCTTCCTTGTTCTGATTTTCTACAGCCTCTTTATATTTTCTTTTGAGACTTTTTAAAGTGTCTAATAATTCATAATTTATTTCTATCATGTCATCAAAAGTTAAATCACTAACCTCATTATCTTTGGCCATAAAGCATACGTTAGCTTGTTCATTATCGTTGTCACTTTCAGTTCCAGAAGAAGAGGAGGAATCTGAATCATCCCATGTAACTGAAAAGGCTTTTCTTTTGGATTTGTCCTTCCTTTAATTTCGATATTCTTTCTTTTGATCTGGACAGTCCTTCCGCATATGACCCTTTCTGTGACAGTTAAAACACTCCATAATTGATAAAGACGGTGGTTTATTGCTGTTTGAGCTTTTCTTCCCATTATTTCTGTTTCCTTTTTTATATTTCAAGAATTTCTTGAAGTTTTTGGCACTTAAAGCTAGTTAGTCTTTGCCTGAATCTGATTATTCTTGTTCTGCATGGAATGCTGTATTCTTTTTATCTTGAGCTTGAACTTGTTTAGCCTGTAAATTCACTTCATAAGATATTATATTTCCTATTAACTCTTCCGGAGTTATTTTGGAAATATCGTTCGCTTCTTCAATAGCACAAACTTTTCTTTCCCATTCTTCCATTAAAGAGTTAAGGATTTTGGATGCAATATCAAAGTCTGAATATTTTTCTCCTAGTCCTACTAAAGATTGATAGATCTCCTAAAATCTTGAGTACATGTCATTTATAGATTCATTTTCTTTCATTCTAAAATTTTGAAACTGACTTTTGAGCATGGATATTTTGCTTTGGTTGACCTTGTTAGTTCCTTCGTGTGTAACTTTGAGTGTACGCCATATTTCATATGCAGTATTGAACATGCTAACACAGTTAAACTCATTTTTATCTAAGGCACAAAACAACATATTCATGGCTTTAGCATTAGCTGTGGCATCTAGCTTTTGTGTGTTTGACCATGTAGAATATTCTTCGGTAGGAATAGTATATTCTGTTTGAGTTATATTCCATGAATCAAAACAATTTGCTTGAATATATATTCTCATTCGTGTGGCCCAATAGTTATGATTCATGCCATTAAATAGTGGTAAACGTGTAGTGGATTGTCCTTCATTGAAGCTAGTGTTAATGCTAGTGCTAGTGCTAGTGTCAGTGTCCATATTATTAGATAATCAGACAACCGTGTTACGGTTATATGATGACCTTGCTCTGATACCAAATGAAAGTGTACTATAGATCATGTAATATGGATATATGATAATACAGAGTATAGTGATTATAGTAATACTGTAAATAGTGCGGAATAGAAAAGCAATATAGTAAAATGACACCAGCGATTTTTATACTAGTTCGGAGCACCATCCTACGTCCAGTCCCAGACTCCTTCTAGAATTTCACTAAAAAAATAACCCTCACTTAACCCAGAGGAACAGGTCTATACACCCCTGAGCAGCCAATCAGGGACCTGAGCAGCAGAACAGGATTTCGCCTCAATAGCCGAAGAGGACTTCACTAGCCTAAGCAGCAGAACAAGACTACAACAAATACAGAAAATAGTTTTGACTTTGTGTGTTCTGATAACACGGATTTGTCCCTTGCACTATACCCTTCCTATAATCTTCTCCTCGAGTATAAATATATATATTTGAAGTATATGAAGAGTAGAAAGGTATAGTATTACTTTTAATGCAGAATAATTGAAAGTATGAAGGCAAATAGATTCCAGAGAATTAGATCAAAAAGGTAAGAAAATTTGATTGTGATTAAGTGATTTTGAATCAAGTTAGAGTTTGTATTTATAAAGGTTAGAAAGTAGTGACTGTTGGTGAAGAGTTTCGATTGAAGTGTTGCATCCAATCTTTTCATAGAGGTTCATATCTCTTCAGAAAAATTTGTTTCTTTTCGAAAAGTGGCTGTTGTAGAAATTCAGTCAACTGAGCCTCTGGGTCAGTTGACTGAATATTCCAAATAATTTTTAAATATAAATTTATATATCTATGCACCTGTACATGTTGCACAAATTTTTCAGTGTCAATCGACTGAACCTCTGAGTCAATCGACTGACCAGGTGAAATATGTGCAATATGCATAGTTTACATAGGTATATTAATTTCTATAGCTTTAAAACTTTTATAATTTAATTATATGCTTATATATGTATAAAATATTTGGGAAATAGAATGATTAAATACATAAGCTAATATATACGTAACCGAGGAGAGATTTTAACAATATTGAACTAAGACTTAAAAATAATATAATATAATTGATGCTCCGGTTTTAAAGTCTTGTCTCCTTGTAGGATATATTCTTTTTTTGTCGTAGAAGTAGTCAAATCTGTATGTCGTAGTGATAGCTTCATGTCATGAATCAAAACCAAGTCTTCAACATGCGTCCTCACACTTATCGGTCCAAATGAACTTCACATTCTTTCACGTTAGCTTGATCATCAGTGCCTCTATCCATGAAAAATCATTAATGAATGTACGGTAGTAACCAGCAAATCCTAAAAAACTCTTTATCTCAGTCACTGTCTCGATTCTCTTCAAATTATTCACCGCTTCGATCTTAGACGATTTACAGACAACCCTTTCTCTAAGACTACATGACTAAGAAACTTTACATCCTTCTTCCAGAAATGACATTTCAAAAATTTTGCCTTCAATTGATGCTGCCTCAACGTCTCAAGCAGCACTCTAAGATGAATCTCATGCTCTCTTCATCTTTAGAGCATACTAAAATATCATCGATAAATACAAATACGAACCTATCTAAGTGCTCTCGGAAAATTCGATTCATCAAATCTACAAAGAATGTTGGCGCATTAGTTAGTCTGAACGGCATACGATCCATATCTAGTCCTAAACAATGTCAAAGGAATACTATAATGTGCCCCTCTAAGTTGATAGAACTTTGTTGCTATATCCAACTGGGAAATACTTTGGCTCCACTCAACTGGTGGAACAAATCGTCAATTCTAGGTGACAGTATTCGATTCTTTACCGTCTTCTCATTCAACTTACAATAATCGGTACATAACCTCTACAATCTGTCTAGTTTCTTGGCAAAACACCGTGGCTTCTCCCTAAGGTAAACTACTTATTTTAATAAAATTCCTGCCTTCCAAATTCACCAACTACACCTTTAAATCCCTCATCTCGGTAGATGTCATTTTGCTTAGCGGTTTACTCACAGGTTCTGCTCCTGTTACTAAATCTATTCGAGACTCAATGGCCCGTTTTGGTGGCTGTCCTACTATAGGTTCAAAGATATCTGCGAATTCTCTAACAATGAAAACTCTATTAAACTGGTCTTCAACCTCCAGAACACCCAAAAAAGCATTAACCTCAAAGCTAAGGTTTTCTATGGAGTATACTATCTGATCACTACAATTGGGGGTGTCTTAGTGATATTTTCCTATCATGGCAAAATGTCCTAGCACCGTATTTTACTTAACCAATCCATACCCAAAATAATTCTGAACTATACGAAATCAATCACATGCAAACTGCAAGCAAATACATGACCTAACAATTCAAACTCTAAGTGGTAAAATCACATCCCAAGAGTTGCATATCATCCTATCGGATTCGCAACTCTTGAGCAAGTAACTATGTATGAAGGTTCTAGATTAAGCTTATCTACCAAACAATGAGATATAAAAGAATGCTATGCACCGGTATTAAATAGAACTCTAACTGATACACCATGAATCAAAATCATACCTTCCAACGTAGTTTTTCCCTTCTCCTCTGTTGTTGGTCTTGAGGTAGCCGGTTCCAATGCGAACATCTTGCCTTTTTAATCCTTGGCTGGCTCCCTACATTGGTTTATGGTGTCCAATCTGATCATAATTGAAACATTTCACTCCTTTCTTCTCAGCAGCTTTCTTCCCTTTGCTTGTCCGGCACGCATAAGCATAGTGTCCTTTCTTATCAAACTTATAACAGACAACTTTTTCCTTTCCTTTCTTAGCAGCACCACTCTTCTGAGCTCCTTTCATAAGGAAAAACTTTCTTTTCTGCTTTTTCCCTCCTTAAGCTTCCTTTGCCTTATTTCCTTCAAGATAAGCAAGCATCTCTTCCTGCCTCAATGTCATCTCTACAACTACATTGCACAGATCCCTATGCATTGACGTGGCTTTAGCAAGCTCAGGCTTCAATGCATGAATGAAATTCTTATAGCTTTTAATGACAATATTAAGCACATCGTATACATATCTCGCTAGCTCCTCAAACCTAGTTGCATAGTCCAGCATCGTCATATCTCCCTGCTTCAACTCAGCAAACTTCTTGAGCAGAGTAGACTTAGAAATCTATAGCATAGATCTTTCCTCAACCCTCCTCCTGAACTCAGCCCATGTCATAGTCTCCTTATTGATTCCTATAGTAACATTGTTCCACCAGTATAGTGCTGCTCCTTGTAATTGCCTAGAAGCAAGCATCCACTTCTGCTCGTCATTGACCCCTAAATCAGCAAATATTCTCTTCCAACGAAGTAACCAATTCTCCACTTCGATTGCGTCTTCAGTACTAATAAAAGGGTTTCCTCCCAACCGAGCTTAATCTCTACTCAAAACAACATAGTTATTAACCACCGGAGCTCCTTGATTTCCTTCTTCAGCATTTCCTCCGATTAACCCCGCAGTAACTTCTGCTTACATCATGTTAACGAAAAATTGATACATTGCTCCTATATTGACTTGTAAGCCTCCAGCACCCACATTTGCAGCTTGTGCCTGACTTGGGTTTCTCTTGGTATTTGGTTTGGCATTCCCATTGGTTGTGGTGCTTCCTCCATTAATGTTAACTCTTCCTCCTCTAGCATCCATATCTTACATCCTGAAAATCTACATTCGAACTTTTGCAAGATACAAAAGAAAAGCCTAATACAGATGGGAGAATATAGAGAAAGCGTATACTCATATATTGCAAATACAAGTCTGTTACTATAGCGTTATCCCATACTCATATCTTTTCACTAATTCCTTAGGATTATGTTTTCAAAATCATTTTAAGTTTGAAATTTCTTTTAAGTTTTCCATAAACCTATGCCTTAATACCAGGTTGTAACATCCTCTATCTTGAGGCCCGAAGCTAAGCGCTACAGATGCAGTAGTCATCCACAATATTAACTTCCGGTGAGAAACCTAGTAATGTTAATGGTATCCATAATATCAGAAGTACTTGAATATGAAATAAAAATGACATATATTAAAACAACTTTTTTGATTACATTACAAAGAAATATTTCATATTCAAATTACATAATCCCATAATTAATTCCCTCGTTTTGATCAAATATAATTACTACAAACTATGCCAAGAGAAACGTATGAAGATGCCCTCTTGGGTGACCAAAGTACTAAATAGATATATCAGTCTTAATACAACATAACAGAAATAAAACTAAATAGCATCTATATATAGCTAACATTGCCTCATGCACGTCTTTGGAAGCTTCATTCGTCCAACCTACTAAGCCAGTAAAACCTCAACTCTCAATCTACTCAAATCATATTTTGAGCACCCAAAAGTTTAAGAGAAAAACATAAACTATGAGTCAGACATAAAGCCTGGTGTGAATAATACTATACATCTCGATTTATGGATATTAAGTGATACCATGCCACTTAGTGTAATGGGGTTTTCCTCACTAATATTCCTTTAAAACATATCTTTTTGCAAATCAGAATCCTACAATCAAACTGAATAAATCAATAATAGCAATATCATATGTGCTCATAAATCAGGTAATAAATGGACTATCTATCCGAACGATATAGTTTTGTTTGGCTAACTACTAACCATTGGCTGACTCAGGCCTACCAGACAAAATAAATAATCTAACATCTGTTAGACAAACTTCTGGACGGTTTGTCCTTAACTTACTTCTCCCAAGGTCACCTGATCCTGATGGCTTTGCGGGCTCACCGATAACTTATCCCCCTGCTTTGTATATACCTTTCTGTGTGTAACATCATTTAAGTCTTACCTGTGACCAAGCCCTATACACTAGAATCTTGGACTAAATTAGTTAGGGGCCATAGCCAATGTATAGGGCACGACCCTATACCAGCCCCATCTGGTTATCAATATCTAAGTTGCTTACATAGGGTTAACTACCCTCCTAATTGTCCTTGAAAACATTTCTTACAAAATTGTTTAACCTTTAAATCATACTTAAATAAGGAAAACATACTATTTGCTTTACACAAATCCCTTTGCCATGATATATGCTTTAGTCAAAAAGTTATTGATGAAAACCTTTGAAACCCTTATTTAAAATCTTTAAACAAGCACTTTCGAACCCTTTAAAAGTTCCCCTTTTGAAACGAGTTAACTACTTCACTTAATAGCATTAGGCCGAAAGGCCAAAAAATACCTTTTGAAACCATTTACAATAGACCTTTCGAAAACATTGAAAGAGTGCCCTTTGAAAGTTTTATAAAACTCTTGACGTCCTCTTTTCAAAACATTTCAAACTTTCCATTGGAAAACATTGGAAGCATTCCATTCAACAATAAAGGTAAACCTTTCGAAAATATTAGAGAATCACCCCTTCGAAACCTTCATTAGATACCTTTCAAACGCATTAAATATTTACTTAAAAAAACCTTTCAAAAGCATTGGGTTCAATTAAAAATGCGTGGAACTTAGCTTTGAGACCATTAAAACCATTTCTTTCGAAACCTTTGGGTTTTGGTTTCAAAATATTAAAATGAGTCTTAAAAGAATTAAGTCGAACGCAACTCTTTCGTAAGCAATTTCCTAAGTAAAAGAAGTGGATGGTGTCGAAACCAACCCCTTCGAAAGCACGGAGAAGCGGCTTATTAATTAAAAGCGAAAGCACCCTTTTGAAAAAAATGTTTAAAGGCAAAGCGACCTCAACTGGGTTGAAAGCAACCTAGGTTGAAAGCTATATTAAAACTCTTTTGAAACCATTCTTTGGAAAGCAAAGCAAGCGACATTTCTTTTGAAAGCAAAACAAGGTCTCGACCCTTACGAAAGCATGTTTCGACCTTATACCTTTCGCCTAACTCCGATCCACTACCTACCAAAGCATTGATACTATGTGTATTGGTTTCGACTATATTGAGGGCTGTTGTATGAAGTTGAAAGTTAGCTGCCGAGAGTGGCTAAATAACAAACTTTTACAAAAACTGATTTCTTTCTTTATAAAGTAATATCTTTCTAACTAACGTTCTTATTCGTCATCATATAATTGGTTGCCAATTTCTTTTCCAAAAATATTTTCTATAAGTGTCGTAGAATTCAGTATTTTATAATTTAAAACATTTAGCAAATTCCCCTTCTCCTATTTAAACATATAAAACATTTAATTCCCATACCTTAAACAATTTTATATACTTTCTAAAACACCTAGAAAAATTCTTCAAAAATTCCCATAAATCACTTTTAATATGTTTTCTAACATATTTAATTTTCCGTCCTAAAGCTAACATATAATAGCCATAATTAATTTAAACCCAATGTGATCATTTTCTTCACTAGAAAATTCATAATAAATCCACATTAATTCAAAAAATTATAAAACTTGAAACCCATATGTAAAATAATATCTATGACACTTATAACAAAATCATAAGGCATTTGGATGTCATTTGTTTGGTTTTTCAATCATAATTAATCATAAAATTTATATGAACAAACAAAATTAATCAATAAGCATATATATATATACATATATATCATTCAAAACATGGCATAAATACTTTGCAAAGCGTATTCGGATCTGATCTAGAACAAAAAATAAGAAAATATGAGATGTAACCTATTATTCACCTTAGCTTGTTGTTAAGGAGTTGAGATTTTCTCAAGAATTAAATTTATTAAGCTTTTTCCTCATGATTTTAGCTTATCTTCCTCTTGCTTTCTCCTACTGGTGGTCGGCCTCTTTTGAATTCTGTTTTGTTTGTGAACGTGTAAATGAAAGTGGTATGAGGGTTTATGTTATAAGAATATAACGTTTCATGTTTCTCCCTTGTTTATTGCTCTTACTTACTTCATTTTAATTCCCTTTTTATTCATTAGTTTATCAGGAATGGCTACCCCATATTGGTCAAATCGCAATCCCTTAACCATTTACATTATTTCATTTAATTTACCTAATTAAATGTTCTAAATAATGTTAATCAAAATTAGGGTCATTACAATAAATAATCATTCAAATTAGAAGTTACCTAAAGATGAAGCCAAAGGTTAGCACCTTGAGTGAAGAATGAAATCCCAATCCACTTGAATCAACCTCTTAATTTTGCAAGGATCTAGAGACAAATATCACTTTGAATATTATGATTTTTGAATTTGGTTTGGGAATATTTATGTCACGAAAACCATGGACATTTAAGCCCAATGGAGTGAAAGAGAGAGAAAAAATAATTGTTAGGAAGGATGTATTGAATTATAGAAATGAAGGGAGATTTGTTTTAAAGGAATGGTAGAAACCTTTTCTATTCGTTCCTTAAAACCTTCACCCTTTAATTCTTTATTAAATACCAGTGTTATGCACTCCTATTTCTACATGCATAACAGGCCATAAATGATGCCATATGGACCCTTTAAATTTCCAAAATCCCATTAGCATTAATTCCATTTAAATCCAATTAAATGTTGTGCTGATATCGTATACCGCTGTGTGTGCAAATTACTTTTATATGCACACTTTATTAACTACTAATGTATTCAAACATCAAATAAAACTTTGATAATTTTATATGTAACAAATACTAATTCATTTAATTAGTTTAAAACCCACTTAGTGTTTATTGTATTTAACTCAAATTTAAACATTTTACCGACGTTGTATATTGGTATGTAGGTTTATAATTTTTATATACACACTTTATTAATTACTTGTATTATTTAAAAAAATTAAATAAAATTCAACAATTAATGTTTAATATATATATTAATTTATTTTGCAATGATTATAAATTAATTAAATCGTGGGTTTCGTTCGAAGTATTCATCATTTTGGTTGTGCAACTCAATGGTGTAAATTCGGTCAGAGATTAATGTCGAACAATTCGTATATTAACGTTTTCACATCATCTTAGCTAGTGGTATGACATTTTGATTGAATTTATCACTTACCTATCTTGTAGTAAAAGTAAAATCCAATTTTACTTATCATAAGTGGCATATAGTAGCAATAATTATTTACAATCTTTGACAAAACTACATCACATTAAGATATATGCATTTGGTATTGGTCAAAACTCCAGTATCGTCCATATTCAAATTTTAGTTTCAAAAAAAAAAACTTGGTTCAACAATAATCATCATTATTAACTGAACTGCTTTGACCAGAAATTTTGATTATGAGTTGACTACAGTAGACCCTGATGCTAACCCCTGTAACAAAAGGGGTTGAATTCTCTACCGAATAGTGTTTCTCTTCCAATGTTTCAATCCAGACTCAATTATAGTTATTCGATGGATGTCATGCCAAGATTTAACTACAATCAAAGTGGAGTGTCCACTTTGAAGTTTCACAGTATTCTCAAGCCGATGGAACTATGTAACATCGTTACCTCGAGATTGTTTGTTTGACCTTTGTTATATTAACCAATAGAGAATCTGCGAGTGCGTTATTTCCACAGTTATCCAATAAGTATCGGTACATAACCCCTTGGTGTCCCTAGCAACCACAAAAAATGCAATTCCCAGCATTTGGATATCATTATGTACTCTAGTATCAAAGGACGAATAAATAACATTTTTAAAACATCTTGACTTGGAAAATTTAAAACAATATGCTATTTTCAACGTGATAAAATTCTCATGATTACAACACTTTGTAATTACTATCTCATAATATATCTCATAATCAATCAACTCTCATTGACTGATACTCTGCCTTTATTATGTAGAACTATTAGGAGTATGTCTCTTGACTTCAAGCGAACTCTAGGTATTTATACAAACTATATCACAATGTTGTTATCATACATGAATCACCCTCAACTCAGTTATAAATTTATGCATTTATTAATTCTTCTTACATTGTAGCAGCCTTTGGTTGAATTAGCTTTTATTATTGTTTGGAATAATTCAACCTAAAGTTCTTAACTTAAGTTTGAACATGAATTCAGGATTGACATACTACACTCGATATCATTAATAAAGTTTGAGCCCACGCAATCCTTCATGCGGAGTTCGCTGTTTCTATAAACAATTCTCTTATATTTCATAAATACTTGAGAAACTCAAAAATGTTACTAAGTCATCTTAATTCGAATTTGATACTTGCTCTATATATCAAGTACATGAGTGAAGTGCGATATTGTAGACAATATAACATGTACGATAATTTCTACTACCAGTGCATAAGAAACCCATCTTACATGCTTCATATTAAACAATTTTAATATTGTGTCTGCATTTATCATTTAGGACAATCCCATCATCCCTTTATACTAATTATAGAAGGTTTTATTTTCAAAACCAATATCGGGTACCAAACAACCAATCTGAAATGATTTTAACATGAATACATCATTAATAATCATAACACTGTTATTTACTTATAGTTTTAAAAATATATTTTAGTATCTATTTTATTTTTTCTTATGGAAAACATTTCCTCTTAATTTGGCTGAAATTCAAATTATTTGATTTTTCGATCAAAATACTTGCTTAACTCTAATGCTTAACTAATAACAATTTTGCATCATTTCTTGGATTATATGTAATACTCACAAACTCGATCATCGCTCTCACTAATTTCGAGTCATTTTAGTTGTTATGTGCAAACATTCTATTCTAATCATTATTTAGAATTTCTATTGCAATATATATGTACCAAAACTCAAAGTCTTACTGAGCGAAATTTTTTTGAGTAAAATCTAAATTAACCAAAGCACTTTGAATTATGAATCTGTTATTTTAGTTTCAATAATTAAAATTTATGATGTTATTATTATCAACGTAGCTTATATTCCGACCGCATTGACTTTCTTCTCAAAGGCACTTTACGGCCAAAGGATCACATCCTTTTGGGTACCAATATCAAAATCATATTTTGATAACGTACTTGGAATCCATTCCATATTTGCACATCATGCCACATGGTGGAGTTAATACTTTTAATGGCCAACTAAAGACGTAGGAAGTTCTTTTCTCAACTTTAATAAAATTCATAATTTCTATTTGATGTGTGAGACATATCATTAGTGTAACGTCCCAAAAATTTATCAATATAAATTAATAATATATTTAAACCCTTGGAATTTAATTTGAAAATAAATTGGAAAAAAAAATCTTACACAAATAAAATAAGTGAAAATTAGATATGAATAAAATTCCAATTTTATTTTGAGTTTAAAATATTGAAATAATGAATATTTTTAAAAAAGTCATTTGAATTTAAAATTATATACATATATGTACATTGCATATATGAGTAGGACTGAATACATATTTAAATTTAATTTAAATTTATTCAAGATATGTGTGAATATATAAATGGACATAAATGTTTCAAGTTAAAATTGAAATTTGAATTTAAATTTAAAATAAATGTTTTTGAAAATAAGTAGCATTTAAAAATCATTAAGATGTAATGTATATAATATAAATAGTGGTTAAAACAATTCTTTTAACAATTGTATACATATATACACAAATGAATATGATGTAAAAAAAATTATAATTTTTTTATTTTGGCTTGTAAAAATCACAAATGTAAACATACATTCACATGGGACATGGAGTAGAGTAATTAACAAAATCTAGATCTTATGATTATCTTTTTACAAATGGCGTGAAACATCATTACTCTAATAAAATAATCAAAAATTAAAAATTTCAGAAAACCTTTCATCTTTCAATTTCAAATTTATTTAGCTCCAAATCACTGAAAAGTTCAGTAACCAAATGATTTAGCAATCTTAAGCTCGAACACTCAAGAAAAAAAAATCAAAAAAAAAAAGAGAACTTCCTATCTTCTTCAATTCAAAAGTAAAATCTGAGAATCATCTTAAAGCTTGAAGCTGCAGTGTGAGTTTTCATCTCTCATTTAAGTTTTTAAAACTTTATAGTTTACTGAAATTATGATCTTTAAATCATGTTTTAACAACAAAATTCAAAAACTGTAGATTTGTAAAAAAAGCAAGTGCTTTAGGTTTTGCCAGAGCAGTGCAAAGTATTTCGAAAAATAATTTAAAGGAACGTAACTTTCTTTTTAAAAAATTTGAACTTGAAGTTATAATATCTAATGAAGAAAGAATTTAATACAATAATATTCAATCATTTGTAGGAGAAATCAAGATCCAAGATTAAGTTTACTTCTAGTTTCAAGTTGTAGAAAAAAAGGAACTTCTCTGTTATATAAAAAATTCTAACTATAAGTAATCTAAGAATTACTGTTATTAATGAATTAAGTATATGAACATAACAAAGAGTAAACAAAGATCCGAGATTATAATTTGCAGATCTAAACTCCAAAATTAAAGTAGGAAAAGGAAAAAGGTTGCCAGGCTTCATCTTCTTTTGAAAAACTGTCTGGAAACAATTCTGTCTTCTGGAAAAAAGGTGTGTAAACCTTTGATCTCTCAACCATTTGTTGATTTTGTGAATGCCTGAATGATGCTAAAAGCATTGCTTGTGAATGGATTGTTATGCTTGTGTTTTTTTTCTTTGCCTGGAAATGTTGCTTGTTTTTTTCTGTTCTTCTGTTCCCTTTAACCCTATGGTTTACAGTGTAAACCATACCAAAACTAGAAATTCTTTCCCTTATTCCTTCTGAAAGATGGATTGTAAAACAAGTTAAAGTATGTTGTAACACTGCATTGTGTTCCAGTAACAAATTGAAGCAAGATCATATAGTTTTTTACTAAAAACTGAGTTACATTTAAGTATCAGGTTTACAAAGTAAACCATATCAAAACCCAAATCTCTCTCTTCCCTCTTTGCTTCTGAAAATGATAGTAAACAAGTTAAAAAAAATATTGTTTAACCCTGTATTATATTTCAGTGATGAATTAGTAAATTATAAATAGTTTTTTTCTGGAAATTATGGAACACGGTCACAATTCAAATTTAGCAGAATTTCAAACTTCACAAATTTTAATTTCAGTAATACTATGTGAATCCCCCTTAAAAATAATGATTTTAGAAAGCAAAATGCAAATTTTTCATTAAGTTTTGATTGAGATATTGGAGTTGATCAGAAAGTTGAACTTTTGCTAAATTCCAGTGATCAAAGTGATTGTGGCCCTCGAATTCGTCGTCATAGATTTTTTAAACGTTTGACGTCACTAGAAAAATACGAGTATAATTTATAAATCATTGAATTTTTGATTCGAGATTAAACTAGGGTTTAAGAACCCTTTTCTGTTCATGATCGAAATGATGGTGCTACGCCATAAATAGGTGATCGACTGCATGCTTCCGGTGCCAATCGCGGCGTCGCACGTTGAGGGAGCTTTAGTCTAAATTTTGTGACCACTGACGGTTAGAGGAGGTGGCACGAGTCATTTTTCTGATGATGCTCTGATGGGTTGTTGGGTCGAGATGACTCGATCCTTGTTTTCGAAATAAAACCACGTTCTGGATGTTTGTGGGGTTTTGGAGGGTGGTTACCGACTCGTGGGTAGCTGCAGCTTTGACCATCGATGATGAATTTGGCCGTGCATGTGCACATGGTGGTTGTGGTGTTAGTAGTGATGGGTTTGGGGAAGAAGGGAGGTGACTCGAAGCACAATGCGGGAGATTGAGGAGAAAGCTCGAAGCCAAGCTCGTGTCTTTTAAACGTTGGACCGGGTTGTTTTAAATACTTAAACAAATTTTTGTGAAAAAATGTCACTCGGGTCAAATTGGGTTAAAACTCGAAGTAAGAGGGTGTTTCCCTCGGGGACAACTCGAAGCAGCCTCGGGTTGGCTGTGGCAACAACAAATTCTAGTTTTAACTAAATTTTGAAGAAATATAAGTTTAAAAAAATTGCTGAATACATTCTTTAATAAATAAAGGTAGTTGTTAATGGAGAATGGAGTAAATGATATTGAATTTTTTTTTGAAATTAATGGAATTCAATGATTTTTCAAATTCATATTTTTAAATAAAAGTTGTTTTAAAATTTAACTTAATAAAAGAATTGAGAAGTAAATCAAACGTTCAAGTGTTGATTTAAAAACCAAATTTATTTATAAGGATGAAATAGTAATTAACAATTAACGTTTTGTAACATTTTTTTATAATTAAAAAATTAATTAATTAAAGAATTGTCAATTAATAAAAGTAATCAAAGTTAATCAGTTAACAATTAAGAATTAATAAATTAAGATAATCACTAGAGAATAATTAATTAATAAAGTCTAATAAGATTTAATTAATTCATAATTAAGTAAAATTAAACATTGATTTAAAATAATTAATAAAGATAATTATATGGTTAATTCACCTTAATCACAATCCCCTTAATCAAAGATGATTGACCATCATCAAATATTCTGTACTGAATTGATATTTCTGTTGTGATACTGTGATTGCTTTGTGCTGAACTGTGATTTGTGATTTGTTTCTATATGTATGTGTAAACCATTTTGCCCGTAAAACGTCATTTATATTTCGATGCGACAGGAAGTCTGATTTCAGTTAGATATCTGAAACCCACATCGATCCCTGAATGTGAATTCTTGAAATTGATACACCCACATGTTTGAAAATTGAGCACTCACTATTCGGATTAGCCGAGAGAGGACCTTTGTGTCATATAACCCATTCCGAATAGTGATTCGACGAAATGGATAACATTTGAAGACGGTGTTGAAGACCGAGTGTCTTCGAAAACGATAGGATAACTTATCGATTGTCTCTGCACTGAGTTGCTCTGGTCTAGAGATCTCCACATGTGATGGGGAGTCTGATCGGAATAATGGACGCCCGGATTTGCAAGGGCTTCCTCCTTTATTGGACGAAGTGCCTTCGGTTCTGTTCGAACCCAGAACAGACATGTATGGTCGTGTGTTTGACACTACACTTTGAGATATAAAGCCGATTTCTTTCAAATACATACCTGTTGGTGGAGGAAAATGTATTCTCTTAGCTTAACACCCTTCTCTGGGACGTACCAGCTCAGAGGTTATGTAATTAAAGGTTATCAGCGATATACTCCCAATTTGGTAGTGTGGCATGCTAAGTGTTGTTGTGTATCGATGATCGTTTGTGATCAAAGCATGGCTTTCGTGTAAAGCATAGATTTATGGAAGAGACCTCATCTGACCTCACACCCCGGACATGGTCGAAACAGGAAAGATGCGGCAAAGTTATGAGGGTCGCGCCCTTTAGGGTATGTCATTTCCTTCTGGAAAAAGGTGGTATCATGATATGGAGCTCAGATACTTACCTATGTGGTTGCTTCAATCTCATTTACTGTGTAGTTGTTGCTTTGTGATGGAGGGTCCTCGGATAAAGGTCCCAAAGGACCGGGGAATGGCATACTCGAGTAGTAGTTACCTAGTTACAGAGGTAACCCGGCCTTGTGTTGGCAGAGAGCCGGATAGGTTCTCAAGACGTCCTGCCAGGGCGTACCCATGTGGCAATAGGAAGTTCCTTAGCCTGACCATTTGTTAGAAATCCAAAGAAACAATACGAGCACTATACGGTTTTAGTTGTATAACCTGCCATGCAGTGTGGCGGTAACCTGCCACAAAACATGGTAGCTATAGTAGGCATACGACGAAATGTTGTATGCTAGCTAGGATTTATATTATACTTTCAAAATGGCTTTCTACACTATGCACTAGTAATAATATCAAAGAATCTTTCCCGTATCAAGCATATTTGACTATCATAAAAAGAAATCTCCTCCAATTCTGCGATTGCATTGTGTGTGTGGCGGGAGGTCTTATAGTAGTTTCATTTTCCAAAAGCATACCAGATTTTCTTGTATAAATCTGTTTTATTTGAAAGCAACTATCTTTGTTTACTCATACCAGTGACCCGGAGTTTATTGCTTCTTTTCTAAACTCAGGATGCCCATCATTTTCACACGGCAGCCAAGTAGCAAGTTTTCCGTATTTTGGCATTAGCTGTATTTTGGTTTGGAGATTGTCGGTTTTAGGAGGCTTTTACCTTAGAGACATTTTGGAAGTTTTTGGATCTCAAGGTGCTTAGATTTGGAAGTTCACTATCTCCTTGAAGACTTCTTTTGGCACATGATCAGTTATTACTCTATTATGATGTTCTATTTGGAGTTGTGATACATGTATGATGATACGCTGATGTTGTAACAGATATTATGATGATGTTGTATCTGTGATATTATGCATGATATTCATTTTGTTTCCACTGTTTTATATTCCGCTAATGTTGTTATAAGCTCCATCCGACTGGATTTCGATGTTTGAATCTTTGGCAGTCGAGTACAAGTGAGGTATTTGATGTCAATTTTCGAACATTGGATTTCGGGTCTTGACAATTAGACATTCTAATCCTTTATGTCTATGTAATTCGGTTAATTTTAATCCATCCTTCCATATCGGTTTTATCTTTGGATTATATCCAAGTCCATTTATATACCAATAATTTCTAAAGGAAATTCCTTTGCTTGAAGTTGGCGTTCCTTGAAACGACAATTGTTTCTCGATGCAATGGAATAGACACTAATAAACAATTTATGAGTTGCCTATATATATATATATATATAAACTGATTAAGTTTTAGGTTTACAAACTTACGTTCATAACATGAATTAGTCAATCAACGTTGATTGGTCTTAAACTGCTCCAGGGTAGTTCATACAAGATCCCTTATGGGTAAATATTACGAGCATCCACTCAACTCATAGAACCTATCAATTTCTTAACATAGGATATGTAGGGGTTGTTTCACGAACTCTTATCTTGTATGATTTTATAGACTTTGTTTTAGATAAAATAGCACTTAACCTTATGTACTTACTTTTAAATACTTGACCTTACAAAAACAAGTTAATACAAATTTACTTATTATCAGTAGTACTTATAGTACTTTTTTCAACAAAGTCATCTTACTCCTTACCGATACACCATTATGTATTATAGGAAGACATGAGTTTTAAGATTGAATCTTTATTCATTTTAGGTACTTTTGGAACTATTTTCCCATGTACTCACTTATTCAATCCAATCAAATTTTTTTATTTCCTTTGCATGATATGTTTTATACTTCTATTTTATATTTAATGAACTTGTCATAAATGCATTCCTTCTGTATCAAATACATGTGCTTGTTTCATGTTAATTCATATATGAATTAAATGAAGTATATGGTACCAATTTTGGTATAATTGGACTTCCAAATGCATATATTTTTATGTACCAATCTGAAGAGTTCATCGACTATTATATCACTTCCATATAATAGGTGCTTTGTCCTTAATTCTAAAATAATTATAAATTTTTTGGACACTTCTTTGTAATGTAGCCAGTGCAACAAATACAGTTATTATAATACATTTATTTCATAATGAAAACATTTATAATAAAATTAAACTATATTCACTTTTAGTCAATGTCGATTTTTTTTATTATTTCATAAATAATATTTGGTATATTTACAAATATTTTTTTATCTTGATGCATGCATTGATAAGCATTATATGGCATGTTTCTACTATTCTCCCATTTTTATAACAGCGTATAAAATACGAAGCTCCATTCAACTACTTATTATGGGTCATTTATTTATTTTATTGCAACTAGTTTACAGTCGAGAGTTTTCTATCAAATATCTTAAACTCGTAGAAAACAATTTATAGAAAACAATTTTCTATATCATAACGCAATTTAGAATAGAAATCACATTTCTCATTTCATATTAAGCATCTTTTGTTATTTTATACAATTCTCGTTTCCAATATCCCTTCATGAAGCACAGTTGACAATTCACTCTCTTCGTACCAACTATGCCTAAGTGACATCTACTTTAGTACATTAGCTTTTCTTTTCTAAAGTGATCAAACCATTCAAAGAAAATCTTTATTATAATCAATCGTATTAATACATGATTTCACATAAAAGTTTATTTTCTCATTTTTCCAATGAACTGATTTCATTGAAGTTTCATAGATTACGAAGTACGACCATTCACCATATAGGATTTATATGTGACTGAATATAAATCAAACATCCATATTCCTGCATTGTTTAAGGAATCAAAACTCAATAGTAGAAAAGCTTAGGTAAATAAACTCTTTAGCGACTGTAACACCATGTGAAAATTAATAAGAAATTAATTAATTAATAATAAAGCTAAAAAAGAAATTTCACAAACGTTGTAATTTGCCCAAGAAAGTTAAACAATTGAATTCGTGATGAATTTCTGATCAACTTTCATATATAAAGTTTTGCGGTCGAAGCTCAAACAGAAAATTATTGACGTTTGAAGTTTTCGAAATTAACATAATTCAAGCAAATTTAAATTTAAAAATTGAATAAAGTTAAAATTAAAAATTAAAGTTTAAGGAAAACATTAATGTTAAGGATTAATGGATAGAATTAGATACTAAAGTCAAACAAATAAAGAAAATAAATAAATTATTGACCTTCCGGTCAACTGCCTTCACCAGGCCGGTTGACCACGTCCATTAGGCCAGTCGACCGCTATTGTTCGACCGTCCATAGTTACCTGGTCGACCCGTTAAGGTAGGTTAATATGGGTTTGTTTAAGCCACAAATGGCCTAAATTTTATTATAATAAACCTATTACATCATATGGTCTAGATGCATTCTAACCACTATAAATATGGGGATAGTCTCCTCGCTTTTATTCACAATAAAATTAGAACGCTAGCAAAATCCTATCAGTCTTCCTTTTCAATTCTTTGATTCAAACTCAATCAGATCCAAAGGTAATAGGTATACACACACACGCACATTTTTCTATTTCTATTTTTCCCTAATCTTAAGAATCTGAATCTAATCTACAAGTGTATTGCTGTATATTCTGAAGAGAAGAAATCTGAAGGAGGAGTTAAGTGGTGGCGTGACTCGAATCCAAAGAAAAGCAGGAAACTATCCATGAGTGGAAATCTTAGTTTTCACATTTCAATAATTTGTGCAGTGAAATTTTGGATTTGTTTTATAACTTGGGGAATTTTGTTTATGAAAACCCACAACAATAAAACCCAATAATTCCCCCAAATAAAATGTCGGTTTTTAGATTAATTGGAATTCCAATTATTTTATATTAATATAGTAAAATTTAATTTGTTGTTTGCAATTTAAAATTTATGTTCAATTTAACTTCCACTACTAATTCTTGCTGCTGCAAAAAAGGTTTCAAAGAAAAAACTTATTAGCAAATGGTGTGCAAAGTATGATTTTCCTATTTGTACCTTGCACCATCTATATTTATAATTTATTCATAATAAAGGTTTCAAAGAAAAAATTTATTAGGAAATAGTTGTTATGAATTTGAGATGGATGATGCTCAAAGTGAAACAAATACCGAAGGTTCAAGCGAATGATTTATTAAGAAAAGTTTTTGTTCAGAAGAGTGCTTCTGAGTAGGAAGTAGCTGTAGTATTTGCCACTAAAGATGGCTCTTTGAGACTTTGTGTAGACTATCACGAGTTGAATATAATGACAAGGAAGAATAAGTATCCACTTTTGCATATACATGACTTATTTGGTCAGCTCTATGGTGTGAAGGGATTTTCTCAATTGTATTTGGCGATGGATTTTCATGAACTGAGAGTGGCAAGGATAGTGTGTCGATTACCACATTTTGTGCACCATCCAGACTTTATGAGTGGTTCGTTATGCCATTCAAACTAATAAATTCACAGCATACTTTGTTGATCTTATGAACCATGTCTCCAAATATCAGCTTAAAAAGTTCATACTTATGTTCATTGAAGATATTCTAGTCTATCCAAAGATTGAAAAGGAACACATGAGACACTTAAGAGTGGTGGTTAAGCATTGAGAAAGCAATAGCCAAAGGTTAAGTTTCAAAGTGTCTCTTCTAGAGGAGATACATGAGGTTCTTGGTTCATGTTGTTCCAGAGCTTGGAATTGCCAATGATCCTTCCAAAATATCCATAGTCCAAGATTGGGAAGGAATTATGAATGCAATGAACACGACAAGTTTTCTTGGATACAAATTTTCATAGAATATTAATCAAGGACTTCTCTAAGATAGATAAACTATCGACTATTTGATAAAGAGGAATCAGACTTTTATTTGAGTCGTAAGTTGTGAGCACGTATTTTAATTTGAAGGAAAAGTCAATGAATGCACTAGTTTTTCATTCTAGATGGAAATAAGAAGATGAAAGTACACACTGAAGCATATGTTACTAGAATTGAGGTGATATTGATGTAGGCAGGTAATGTTTTTACTTAAGTGAGTAGACAACCAAAATTGAATGAGAGTAAATGCCCAATATATTATTTAGAGTTAGTTGTTATATTATTTGCATTGAAGAGTAGAGGCATTACTTGCTAGGAGAGTGGTTCGAGCTATTTACCTAACCATAAGTCATTGAAATACCTTTTCTCACAAAAGGACCTTAACATTCAGCATCATAGATGGTTAGAGTTCTTAATCCCCCATGACTATTACATTTCATATATTCTCGGTAAGGGAATGCAGTTGCAGATGCATTAAGTAAGATACATACTAGCTTAGGTGCTATGTTCCTAAAGCGAAAGTAGTTAGAGTATATAGATAATATAATTTCTAACCGAAATGTGATCTAACTAGAGATGTTTGCAAGCTTGACGATAAAATCTACTCTTTTGGAGCAAATTGGTGCTAGTGAAAATTATGATGCTAGAACAGTAGAGATTATAGCTAAACTAGAGAAGTTGTAGAGTTTGAGGACTTAAAGCAGTACAAATTCAACTAGGATGGTTGGTTTTGTAAGGGTAGGTGATTATAAATACCCGGTATAGATGGGCCTAAGGATGAGGTGCTAGGAGAGAGCCATCATTATAAATTAACTATCCTTCCTAGAGGTAATAAAATGTATGGATATATGAAGAAGTCGTTTTATTGGAAAGGAATGCCAATGGACGTTAGGACATTATCTCCAAATGCATGAATTGTAAGCTAGTAAAAGCTGAGAAAAAAATTGAGTGGTTTCTTGCAATTGGTTAAAGTTACACTATAGAAGTGAGAATAGATATGTTTATGGACTTTGTCGATAGATTGCCGAGAAGTAGGAGAAATGATAGTATCTAGGTTACAGACAGTAGATTGATGTAGAGTTCCTGATTCATACCATTGAAATCCAATAAAACGACATCAAAATTAGTTGAGTTGTATGTGCATTCGAGCATGATGCCATAGTGTACTTAAAAGCACTTTGAGTGATAGATACCCATTATTCATAAGTAGATTTTGGAAGAGATTTTATGAGGCATTGGGGTCAAAGTGGAATTTGAGCATTGTTTATCACCCACAAAAGGACAGTCGGGCAGAAAGAACAAATTGTATACTAGAAAATCTTTTACAAGCTTGCATACTTGATTTTTAGAGCTTATGGGATGATCATTTACATTTAGTATTGTTTGCATACAACAATGGCTACCGGTCAAGCATTAGTATGTCACATTTTGATGCTTTATATGGTCGACCATAGAATTCTCCTTTAAGTTAGTGGGAATTAGGAGACAAATTAGAACTTGGGTCAAACATAATTAAAGAGACTTTAAAGAAGGTAAATACCATTTGGAAACAAATGAATGCTTCATAAGACAAACAAAAGAATTACATAAGGGATGGCAACCTAGAGTTCTCTATTAGCGATACAGTGTTTGTTAAAATTTCTCCGTTAAAGAATACAATTCCATTTGGTAATAAGGGGAAGTTGGTATCAAGATTTGTAGGACCTTTTCTAATACTCAAGAGGATTGGGGATCTTGCGTATAGAGTCAACTTAACTTAGAAGATGGAAAGTGGGCACAACTGTATTAAATATTATGCATCTTTGGAAGTTTATGCATAACTTAGGCTTCATAGTTGCACCAAATCAGCTCAGCGACTTAGAATTTGTTTAACATTCAATATTTCGGACCTTGAAAATAAACGTTGATGATGTTGTTGTCATCACCATAATTATTTTCAGCAAAAAATGGGACCAGTTCTATTTCAACAACATTAAATAAACATAGCACCTAACGAACTTTCATTACACCCTTAAGTTCTTCTTGAGACGGTAAGAAAATAAACTACAATAATCCATATTTTCAATAATTTAGATAACGAAATAAATTTAATAATTTTGACTAAAGAGCAAAATCATCATTTTTAAACTTTTTAATTTGGAAATGGAACTGGTTCCATTGCCATCGTCTTGTTTTTTTGATGCGCGTCATAAATTCATTTATCCAAATCGATGTCCTAATGCGAGAGATATCATGGTTTTTATGTTACAAAAATTTGAATTTTTGAACGGTATATGGCCATTTAAAATAAAAGAATACTTACTTCTACCTACAAATAGATTTTTTATCATAAAATCTAAAATTCAAAATCTCATTCTTGTATGTTACCTCTTCTTCCTCTCGTTTCAAAAAACAAGAAAACCCTTTTTCAAACAAATTCAAATTACTATCTCAAATTCCAACGAAATTCAATAATTTAAATACCAAATCGAAGAGAAAGTGAGAGCAAAACATTAATACCAATTAGAGTCATAGAAATGTGGGTTTAGAATGGAGAATAGTTCCGAACAGTGAGTGTTGAGAAGCAATTTGAATTAATGCGAGCGAATTTCGCCTAATTTACTATATAACTGGTCATTCACGCTTAGTTCTAAGGTGATTATGGCATAGGGTTAGAATTTGGGGTTAATATGGATGATTACTTAAATATTACTGTAATTAAATACTATAAATCTAAAAATAAAAGTGGAATCATGACTTATATAACTATATAAAATGATAAGTTGATGAAAGTGGCCAAACTAGTGTCATAAACCTATTTTGTGTAACATCATTTAGGATATTTAATTAGATAAATTAAATAAAATAATGTATTATGACAAGGAGAATGAGATTTGATAGTTAATAGGTTGTGCCTTAACTAATTAATTAACAAGAATGTTTATAACTTAAATTAGAAAGAGGAATTTATGTGGTGGGCAAAATAGGAATATGCACATTTCCTAGACATAAACCCTTACACCTTCATCTTCCTCATTCACATTCATTCACATAAATAAAAATACATACTCAAGGCCCAGCCATTACTAAGGAGTTCAAGGGAAAAAAGTAGGAAATCAAGACTAAGCTTAGGGAAAATCAAGTCTAAATTCAAACCTCGTCTCTTTTCATCAAATCAAGTTGAACAATAGTTATCCATCCCACTATTGCTTGTTTATTTTTGGTTTTATGATTGAACCCGAACCTCATGGTTGTTGTTATGCCATGTTGTGAACGATTGATGAATATATGCTGATTGTAGATTTAGTGGATTTATTTATGAAATAAGTTAATAGTTTTAAGTGCGAAAACCTATCATATGATACTAAAATGACTTGAAATTTGGATATGATGTTATAAACATTATATTAGAAGCGGATTTTAAATTACACAATTTTCCAATCAAGTATGACTATTTTAGGAATTTCCTAAGTAAAGAAAATGATTTATTTTGGGTTTTAATTATTAAAAGTAATTAAATAATGTTTTTTGGCACCAAATTTATATATATTAAAGAACATGTAAATTTCGATTTATTATGATTTTTTGGGATTTTTCCCTAGTGTTTATGAATTATTATGAATTTATTAGGCTAGGAATGCTTAATAATTATATTAAATAATAATAAATATTATTGGTTTGCGGAATTATTTTAAGAATGTAATGTGATTCATATAAGTATTCCAGAAAAGAATTTGGTAAAGAAAGTTACCATCCAATAGGAATTTGACAAAGAATAGGAGTTGGTGAAAAGAAACTGCATTATATAGAAAATTAATAGTTCTTATAATAATTACGGAAATGCCATGCCAACTTCACTGATGCCGAAGACCATTCCATGGTGCAGCTATATTTTGCAACATCAACCTTAGTGAATACATATGATATCACTCCCAGGTGGTATGGAACGAATCCACTTTGGTCGAAGTCAAACATCCATGCCTTCGACATTGGTAATGCCGCTAGTTTTCATTATCAACTTCTTAAGACTATAGTGCCGGATGTTTTCTATACCATGTGTTCTCTATGCCACATGTCTTCTATGCTATAGGTTTTTTATGCTTCATGTCTTATTTGCTGCATGTTTCCTATGCTGCATGTTTTCTATGCCGCATGTTTTCTATGCTGCATGTCTTTTATGCCGAATGTTTCCTACGCCGCATGTTTTATACCACACGCTACATGTTTTCTATGATGCATGTGTTCTATGCCACTGTTAACCCGCCTTTTGTCAAGGCAGTATATAGGTGAATTCAACCCAATAGACTTCACGATTATCAAGACCGATGAGCGCAAAACGACGATTGTAGGGCCCGGAGGTCAAGTATAGATAATAATATGAAGCCATGTTTGAACCAAGTTGGTAGATAAACAATGCAGGATGCTTAGAATATGAATATTGACTTGGTGGAAGACTAGAGACCAGTATAGTTTTGATCGACATGACTTGGTGAAAGACTAGGGATCGGCATAGCTTGGATTGGCATGACTTGGTGGAACCCCAAGGATCGGCATGGTTGGTTATACGAGGGATCGATATATTCGAAGTAAGGTGTGGATCAGCATAATTGGTAGTGTATGGATCGGTATGGTTGAAGCAAGGAGGGATCGACATCTTGGAAGGTTCAGCATATCACATGAAAGAGAGGGATCATCATGCGGCACCTTGGAGGGTTCGGTATATTGTATGAAAGAGAGGGATCAGCGTGTGCCATCTTGGATGGTTAAGCATTCATATGAAAGAAAAGGATCGACATGTGCTTACTTGGAGAGTTCAACGTGAATGAAGGTAGAGGGGTCCGTATGGTTTATTGGTTTGGAAAGTCAAACATCAACTCGTTGGCAACGGATTGGTATACGTCAAAAACCAAAGGTATTCTTGCATTCAAAATTCAATAACTCAAGCTCCTTTTGATCTAAATGACATGAAAATTGAAGGGCTAACATATTTATGCATGAAGAAGCCGTCATAGGGATTGCTGCCTCAAAATCATCCAATGAAGGGATCGGTATCGATCCCACTCCTTTGGGATTTGGGCCTAGCAATCCTTATAGTGGGCCCATATGGATAAGAAGGTCCTGTAGCCGAAGTTTCAGAGAGACGAGTGGTTGCCTTCCCCTATAAATACAGCAGGCATGGCTTCAGAAAAAGTGATCTTCTTTATTCTTCTTTTCTTCATCTTCTACCTAGGTGATACTCTTCCATTTTTCATTCTTAAATTTTATGGATTTGTAGCTGTAATCAGCAGTATAAACTAATAAAACGAAATTTTTTGGAGTGGACATAGGCTGGAGTTAGCCGAACCACTATAAATCTATGTCTCTATTTACTTATTTTCTGATTGTTTTAATTTTGTTGTACGTTTATTTCTCTTCATATTTCTCTGACTGTATCAGATATTGGTGCTTTCACATAATTAGGTTTTTCTAGTCAATTTTAATTCCAACAGTCGCATGTTTTCTATGCCTCATGTATTTGATGCTGCATGTTTTCCATGCCACATGTCTTATGTGCCACATGTTTCCTATGCCGCAGTTTTATACCAACACCAATTTTACAAGGTAGCATTACCACTACTAGATACTTTTAACGTAGAATATGTTATGACAATGATGTCATAATTTGATGTTAATAAAGTACGGCAATGATGCCGCTAGTTTACCTTTTCAATATTGATTATACTATGGCTTTAATGCAACATATATGTATACTTTCGACAGATTATAAGGCGGTGATACCGCAAGTTTTGATATTGGCCATAGTGATGCCGCTAGGTATAAATTTTCACATTTCCATATTTCCAAGTTTTAAATCTTTACATTATACAAGCCAAAGACTATGTCACTTATATTCGGTAACTTATATATTTATGTTATGCGGCATAAGTAATTTTGGCTTTATGGCCTTACTTTTATAACTCGGACACTTTGACATCATTTCAATATGGCAGGGTGTGACAACCCATATAGGAAATATTAATGCTGCATTTTATCAGTTTGAACGGTTTTATTGCATATGGCTTTACAACCTAAGGTTTTGAGGTGCGACAATCTCTAAGTGATTTTGAAGTTCATCAAAGTTATTTTATAAAGCATACATACATACATACGCATATATCTATATATATATATATATATATCTATATATCTGAGCATAAAATTTTGAAATAAAGTAAAGGGCTATAATTTCCTTGTTTTAAGCATAATTTCAAGGGTAAAATAATTTATAAAGAATTATGTTTTCAAGGAAATAAAAAGGTATTTAGTCTAGAATTTTTTTAAAGAGACCATTGTTCTTATTACCTTTATATAAATTATGATAGGATAAATTAAATCAAGGATTTGAGAATAGAAAACCAGGCAATGGGACTGGTGTAGGGTAGCATCATGTACTTCAACTGTTAGCTCGTAGTTGATATTAGTCCACAATTCCAGTGCGTAGGGATTTATTAAGGGTAAAACTAAAAGTTGGTTTACGCAAAGAAAGAAATATATAACTTGATAGGTTATTGTTTGGCCTACAAAACCATTAGATTCATAGTAATCCTAGCAAAACTATGAGATAGATAGTCAGGTTAACACTATGATGATTGTATTTGAATGGACAGTCAAGTTTACTCACAACAGTAAATGGGAGAATTTGGTATTTCTGGTTGGCCCGAGTCAGCCACAGGTTTGTAGTAACCCTGGGAAAACTATGAAGTAGAGACATATAGTCAATTAATTGAGATAGATTAGTCAGGATTACCTATATAGCATGAATGCATTTGATTATCTATGTTTATTTAACCATTGTGATTGCAGGAACATAATTATGATTAACAAATTTTAAGAGGATACTAGTGAGGAGAAAACCCATTTTGCTTGACAGCTTAGTCTCACTAGATATCTATTAACCGAGAAGACATATTATTATTCACACCAGACTTTTTGTCTGACCCAAAGTTATTTTTCCCTTTTAACTCTCGAGTGCCCATTTGAGTAGTTCTAGAGTAAGCTTTCCAGGTCTTAGGTTTGGCAAATAAAGCTTCAGGAGATGTGCGAAAGGCAAAGCTTGTAAGTTAGAAATCTATTTATGTCCACTGTGTTGTCATCATTTTGTTTGAATGTATGTAATAGCAGAAATTTTATCTGTCCAGTAGTAATCTCTGATCAACCAAGGGACATCTTCATATGTTACTCTTGGCGCATTTTGTAATAATTTTATTTGAACCTAGGAAATTTATTGGGATTTGTAATGAATATGGAATTTTAATTATGAAATGAGAAAGTTTATTAATGAACTGCGTTTGAAATATTTCATATTTATGTGCTTCTGATGTTAATGATACTATTAACTGATATCGTTTTGTCTTCGGAGAATAATTTTATGGATGACAACAGCATCGGTAGTGCTTATTTTCGGGTCTCAAAATGGAGGATGTTATAAGTTGGCATCAGAGTAAAGGTTTATATAAAACTAAAAGAATTTTTGAACATAAAAAGAGTTTTGAAAACATAATCCAAATGAATCAAGGAATAAGATTGGGGTATGGGATAATGTTATAG
Organism: Allium cepa; assembly: GCA_030765085.1. Lineage (NCBI taxonomy): Eukaryota > Viridiplantae > Streptophyta > Magnoliopsida > Asparagales > Amaryllidaceae > Allium > Allium cepa. Next base: position 948,362,955 of record CM060941.1, on the reverse strand, counting down.
TAATGTACTTGTATTTTCTATATATAAGTATGTATATTATCGCTATTTTTCCCTCTCTCTTAGACTATACTTTCGTATCTTACTAAGGTTCAAATGCATATTTAAATAACGTAAGATATGGAGGAAGGAAATTGTAGAGTGAATCTCGGTGGAGGAAGCACCACAACCAATGAAAATGTCAGGCCCAATACTAGGAGGAGTCTGGGTCGACAAATTATTACTAATGTGGGTGTTGGAACCCACCGATGGATACAAAAGCCATATACTAGTTTTTTTATCAACATGATGCAGGCTGAAATTGCAGTTGGGTTAGTATGTAGAAATGCCAGAGGAGCAAATCCTGAAGTTTCGGTTATCAACAACTATACTATTTAGAGTAGGGATTATGCAAGACTCGGAGGAAATCCATTTATTGAAACTGAGGATGCTATTGAAGTAGAAAATTGGCTGCTGCATTATGAAAGGATCTTTGCAGATTTAGGACTAAACAACGAGTAGAAAAGGAGATTGGTATCCAAGAAATTACAAGGAGCTACATTGTACTGGTGGAATAGTGTAACTGGGGAGTACCGGAGGAGAATTCGACTAGGGCAGAGCTCAAAAGGAGATTCGAGGAGGGATTCATGTGTGAAATTGCCAAGTCGACATTGCTTAGAAAGTTTGCTAAGTTGGGAAAAGGTGATGTGTTTGTTCTTGAGTATGCGACTAGGTTTGAGGAGCTGTCAAGATATGGATATGCAACTATGGATACTATGATTAAGATGAATAAGAAGTTCATTAGAGTATTGAAAACGAGCTTACCAAAGCAACACTACCACATCTTAGAGACCGTTAATGATGTTATAATGGAGATGGCATTGAGGAATGAAGAGATTCTTGTGTTGTTTTGTAATAATAAGCTAGTAGAGAATAAAAGTAGTGAAGGTCAGAAAAGAAAGTTCTTTCAGAAGAAGAAAGCTCAGAAGGGTGGAGTTGGAAAAAAAGGAAAAGCTAATTCTATTTGCCGTAAATGTGACAAGAAAGGGCATTTTGCGAATGAATATCATCTCGAGGATGGAAAGACGGTTATTGGAAAGAAGAACATCCCAGCTAAGGTTGAGAAAGGAAATGTGATTGCTTTGGAACCATGTACCTCGAGGCCAACAACGGAGGAGAAGGAAAAGTTTGTAATGGGAGGTACGCTTTTGATTCATGGCATACATGTTAGAATATTGTTTAATACTGGTGCATCACATTCATTTATCTCTCATTGTTTGGTAGATAAGTCTCGAGTTGGTCATTCCCTAGTTATCCAATAACTATTAGTATGTAACTCTTTGGTGCCTCCAACAGTCATAAGAAATAAATTGTACAACATTTGGAGAGCTTGGATAAATCGATATTCTTTCTTGAAACATCTTGACTAGGAATATTTAAAACAAGGTGTTATTTTCAGTGTCATAAAATTCTCATGGTTATAACACGTTGTAATTTATTATCACATAACATGTCACTGAAGGATTTCTGCATATATACTTTAAATTAATTACTTAATCTATTTATATCACTATATAACAATTATATGATAGAAAAAATACATCATTTATTTTAAACAAGATTGGTTATCGAGTTAGATATATGAAGCAATAATTTCCATTAGGGCATACCCCTTACTCTATCATAATATTTGATGGACAAACATGTTTTCATGCTATATCTATAATGGTTTGTCTATGGTAGACGATACGTAAAGTTTAGGCAATTTCTAGGTTCGTAACCCATTTTTATAAGCTATTTCTAGTTTAGGGTCTGCATCATCGGTAGGTCTTTCTCTAGAAGGTTAAGTAATCGATGAGCATAAGCATTCGTATGTAAGTTTTATCTTAATTGCTCTTAGTCGGTCCATATAGTTCGTCCTAATGAGTCTATCATTATTAGAAACCAAATTTCAGATGGACATTTTTTGGAAAATTAAACTTAGTAGATTAAAACATTAAATTTATAGTAGATGTTCTTATAAGATTAGTAAGATTAAACATTACAAGTCATTTTAATAATAAGCTTCCACTAGACTTTTATGTTTCTCAAAATCCTAAGAAGAAACACAGAGAAATCTTTCGACTTCTCTAGTGGGTGCTAGGATTTGTTAGCCTAGAGATTTGAACCTTGAGTTTTCCCAACAAATCACAGGCCCACAAACGATGGATAACACTTCGACGGTTATATCATATACAACTCATATCCCATAGTCTTTGTCCTAACCTCATTTCCATCCCGAGTTTGCTCAGTCGAAAGAGATTATTCACGTACCTACCATTTTACGATGACCAAAGTATAGTATATGTACGTTCATTTTTCTCAATAATTACATACAGTTATCTTACTTATCTAGCCTTATGCAGTTAAAGCCCTACTAAAGCCTGCAAAATCCCTGATATAGCGCATAGCACTCTTCGACCATTATGCTTTTTCATTTAACGTTATTAAACCGTAGATTTCTTTTAGCCTCACTATTTTCAGTTACACTAGTTAAATCAAGTCTATTTAGCACCGCTTTAGCCACATTAATATAAAAAGGTTGATTTGACTAGTTTTCTTGTAAACTAAATTAACAAATTTAGGGCAAAGATCTAATTTTAAGGCATAATTATTCAATATAAGTTAGAAATCTATTTTAGGAACAACGTTTGGACTTTATAAATCATGATATTCTTAGGCTTTGTTGTATAAATTAAAAAATATTTTTTCCTATATAATAATTTGAGAACGAGAATAAATTAACTTTAAATATTTGGTTTTTATATCAAATGAAGCTTTTTGCACCTCTGCTATTTTCCGGTATAACACCTCCACTACTATAGAACCGCTAAGCGCTTCGACTACATAGGTCCGGCATATATATATTAATAATACTACACATAACGTTTCTAGCTTGATTTTTCTCAACAACTAAAGAGTATGCACGTATTTTATTAATATATAAATGGTAGAGGATAACATTTATAACATTTATATTAAAGATTCATAATCTTTAATATAATTGTTTGAGTGATATCAACTTATGGAATAATGTATTTCTTATAAAATACCTTCGTGATTCAAGTGTCAGAAACATCTGAAATTACGGTACACGTACTATATGTATTTATTTATTCCCTAAAGCTAATATGAGTTTCTTATAGTTCCAACTTTATTATACATTCATATTATATAATTTTAATTCTTATATAACAGTCTATAATTTAATTAATTTCTATAATAATATTTTATTAATCTTATTATTTAAATGTTACTTAATTAATTTAATTAGTTAACTACTTAACATTCTAGTTAATTTATTTTTGCTCATTTATACATTCTAAATGGAATATGTATACTAGTAAAACAAAAATTGACACAACACCCTAATATCAATAGAATCTGATTCAAACAAATATAAAATTGAAGAAATCAAAGAGAAAATTAAGAAAGACGTGAAATTTTTATAGTAGTTCTGTGAAATCTCTAGTACATTAATCATTTTTATTGATGAATTCTCTCTAGAACACAACAATTTACAATCTATCTCCGACTACAATCGAGTAGATCTTTGATTTTCCTTGAAGGTATAATAGAAAGAGAAGAAGAAGACGATCCCCTTTCTAGTTGAAGGTCCTCTGCTATTTATAAACGAATCCTAGCAAAATCCCATGATTCCAGCCTTGGACGCATCTTTTTCTCCAAATCCAAAGTTCTAGCATGAAGAATGGATCATCTTGCGCAAGTCTAAAAAAAGTAAAAGAAAACTCGGTACCGACCATAATATGGTCAATATCGACTTATTTTTATAAGCCAAATCTATATGCTTTGCTTCATGGCGGGTCCCCATCTCATCTTGCATGCATTCCAAAATGACAAAATATGGTCGGTGCAGACCTATTTTTCTTTGCCAGGACTTGGTCAATTCACTTGCATTTCTCTATTTTGTTATTCTTGATGATTTCCAAATCATGTCGGTACCAACCAAATCATGTCAATACTAATCATATCGGTACCAACCAAATCACGTCGGTACCAACCAAACTATATCAGTACCAATCATGTCTATACTAACCAAATTATGCATTTTCGAAACTTAGCCAAATCTTTGATTTCTTTAGTCTTGACATCTTCCAAGCTTTTTGACTCCTTCCTTCATCATTTCGTAGTCTTGTTTATCCGATCTAAGTCAATTCCAAGAATATGGTAAATTTTTCGAAAACACTTGCCCATCAAAGTACACTTTTGTGGAAATAAATCATGCTTTTATCAAAAAAAGGTATCGAGTTTGGAAAATTATCATCACTTACGCTCTCTGGCTATCTATTGGTCCAATCATGGTGAATCATCCAGTTTCCTTGAGTTCACCTACATATCAAAGGTCGTTCTAGACCCATCATGGCTAAGGACTCAAGTCTTTTCCTAAATATTAATCCTAAATCAAAGTCATTCTGTGTTCTCTTAGGATTTAGCATGTCATAAATCAATATCGTCTCGCATTCCCTCGAGATTAAGTTATCATAGGTAAATCAAATGTCATGATATCATGCATCATTAATCATTGTGGTATATCGTCGAACATTGCTCATGAATCGTCTAGTACCGCCTAATATCCCATCATAAGAAAATCTAACCAAATTGAGGAAGTATATTTCATCAATCATCCATTATTTATTATTGAATTATTTAAAATCAAAGGGCGCTCAAATCTTGAAGTTTGGTTTTTGATCTCTTCGGATCGTATAATCATAAATCTAGATTGAGCCTATTCGCTCGCTCTCCGGTAAGGGGACCAAATATCTGAAGTGAGTCCAATCGCTCACTCTCCAACAAAGGGACTTGCGTTTCTTGGTATATCTTCCCGTCTCCCTAATCAGACAAACTATTATCTAACTATTTATCATTCAAATGCAAAGGATAAATATGTTCTGACGGTACCCATCAATAACACCAAAATCAAACATCATTTAACATCCATTATCAAATCATCCATATATCCTTATTCAATTCAAAATGCATCAAGCAAAAATCTAAAATGTCTAATCTAACCAAGGATTACTCTCTGACATTAACCCAGAGCATGCCTATTGGACCATTTGGGATTCCGTACATGCGTAAGTATCCCGACATTAATCCTCCATGGTTTATTTAAAGTAAAAGTAAAGTGTAGGAAATAAACCTAACTCTGATTCATTTGGATCATAGGATTACTATACCCGATCTAGATCCTCGGTTGCGACCGACCATCCCTGCCATAGAAGGTGGTCACTCCTATGAAAGCATATTAGCTCACTAAACCAGAAAAGATCTTTAGTAGCATTGAAAAAACGCTACCAAAACTTCTAGTAGCATATTAAAGAACGCTACTACAGGTCGCGCAACTAAAAGTACGGTTTTTTTTGGTTGCATTTTAATAAACGCTAGTAACTGCGTTTTTTAAATGTTGCTAAAGGTTTTTCTGTAGCGTATACAAAATCCTACCAAAACTAACAATTTTAGTTGCGCTTGTAGGTGGGTCGTTCTTTGATTTTCTGCAGCGTTTATTTTGTGCAACTAAAAACTTTTCGCTGCATCTATTTTATGCCAATATAAGTTCATGTAGTATTTTACATTTTTTTCAGTAGTATTTTTACAAGGCTACTAAAGGGTATTGATTGTTTTGTAGCAAATTTTAACTGCTACTATATACTGTTAATGGCTTATATTATTTCCAGCAACCAGTTATATAATAGTCATATTAAAACCAGCAACAATCGTATAATTACCATATTCAAACCAACAATCATATAATCATCATATTTAAATAATTGAGAACACGTTAATTACATAAGTATAATATCCATAACCATTTAGATAACAGTTATTTGACAAAATAAGCAAATTCACATATCATAAGCATTCACAAACAAGTTTACACAACCAGTACTAACAAATATCATAATATATATAACAATTGAAGTCATGTCCATTGTTGTTGATGGTCTTCACTCCGGAAAAGCTAATTACTTGTAAATAAGGTTGATAATCAACAATAAGAATTTTCCATGAATTATCAAGTAACTATAGTAATCATATTATCCCAAAAACAACAAAAAGAAAATGCAAGCATTAACAATACACATGCACACTATTTTGGAATTCCATCCACTTTAACAAATGGAGTATTAAGATTTGAAATAAATCTCAATGTGCATGCAAATAAAAATGTTTCAACAGATTTATTCATGTTAATAGTTTTTGAAAATAACCTGTATTGCAAAAAGAATTACAGTAAAAGAATAACCACTAACTGCCTTTAAAATGGTTCAGTAAATCTCTACAAGTTTTCAAAATGATTTTTGTAGACAAGCATTAACCTATGCTAATCTTGCAACTTCCATTATTACTTTAAATAGCGCAACTTGCAAATATAATTACCATTATCGTATTTTTTACCTACAACTTTCTTCTGCATAAGAAAGTTGAAAGCAATGAATCTTTAGTAAAACTGAATTGTTAAATGAGTATTTTTCTTTTTTGTACAATGAATCATGCAGTCCTAAACATCATTCATAGTATGCACTGAATGTATTTTGGAATGCAACTTTTTTCTTTATGCTCTCTTACGATTGCGTTTCGCATAGTTATTTTAATACATAAAATTTTCTCATAGAATGTTACAGAATAGACTATAGAACAACAAGTTAATTGGTAAAATACGAAGTCGTGTTTCACTTCTAGAAAATATGGCAATAAATATGGGAGATTTTCTTATGAATAAAGTAAACATAGTACAACGGTCCTTTTGATATTTTCAAATTATTGAAAAACAGAAAATCAAATGTTAGATTTCCAAGGATGATATAAAAAAGGGGACTAGACAATCAGCCTCAATAAATATGGCATATCATACTCCAATAATCGTGGATGTGTTAAGCTAATCTATCTAGCGATATCACTCCACTTTATGAACTCCACAATAAATTATCATGGTATTTTATTGTTTTTTTTGGTCTTAGAAAGTAACTGGATTATTACCAAGATATTGAATGATAAACGATTTGCTAACCTATACGATGCTAACGTCCGTTGGTGATCTGAGTTAGATGCATTAATTGGCTTTTCTTTTCCCAGTAATAGAAAAGAGACTAGTCAATACGACAATTATATGAGAACCTGATACTACAACATGAAACAAGTCAGGGGCACTCATCTTCATCCTTCCACATACATATTGAATCTAACATCCAAACCTGTCTATACCTCTTAATAATAAAAGAGGGAATATGATTAATATCTGAACCAAATATCATGCTTACATATCAACATTCTACCAAACCGCTCTGCATATATCGGAAATTGGATGCAATTTCATAGTGTATGTAGACACAAATATGAGTAAACAAATCACCTGCCAATGATTATCACCAATTAACTACTCTTGTTTCTCTTTCTCCTTGCACTTGTACTTGCTGACAGTTTTTTCTTCTCTAGTGCACTAATCAATATACTAAAGTAGGATTTCCTTCTATTAAATAAAGTGGATACATGCCAGGAATCTCTCTCTTGAATTTTTTAATTTTTAGCAATTTATTAGATTTGTTTTGAAATTTTGAAGTGAGAAAATGACAAGGCTGTGTAAGAAAATTTTCATCCACACCTCTTTTTTCCTAAGTAACTTATATTTAGCAATATAAACCAGTGTTACCAATGAATTATCATTCCAACAACCCTCATCGAAAATCATGACCTGCCTGAAGCCAATCCAACCACCGTCTCCCTCCAACAAATCTCCAAACCACCATCAGTTTCAACTCCAACCTCTACCAAACCCATTACTAATCGCACTCAATTCCAGCCTCTGCCAAACCCAGAAGCACCACCATCAATCCAGCACATACAGAATCGCCAACTTCTCCTTTGACAACAAGCAACCTCTTCACCTTAACATCTTCTGCACTCCAAACATTTTCTCTAAATAAACACATCAACAATCACTCCATGAACAAAACTGTCACCTATAACTGCCACTGCCTGCATCTCAACCATCTGCAAGCATTCTCCGCCTGAAAATAGCTACCTTATTCATGTAGTACTGTTTTCCAATACCTACTACAACCAATCTCTACACAAACTACACATTACAACAGTGTCAAAGCTAAAGTATATAAGGTGACTAAACAACTAAAAGAGTAGGTATTGAACTCAACTATGTGCCAAATCAACACACACATAGAGAAGCAAAAATTTAATAGGCATCAGACAAGTTCATTTGCCCATTTAATATCCATACATTTCTATATGTCAATATTGCCTGGTCATGTATGATTTAAACTTTAACACTAGATCATTAAATCATGACACTTATTGTTTCAACTAAAAAAAGCATATTATAAATCAAAAACTAAGTTAGATTCCTTTATGTACATTTTGTCTTTCTGCGTCCCAATTTGATCCCAGCCCTTCAAATTTTACCTATTCGATTATTTTGAAATTCAAATATATGTGTGTTTGTTTATGTGCAGTCTGATAGGCAAAGTTCATATAATATTATTGTTAAACTAAAAAATAATACTTACTAGAACTTGATTCCATAGTGACATATGTCGCAGGCCAAGCTACGGTAGTCCCAAAAGCGTCTTCCATGTATGTGCACTCTGATGTAGGTCTCCACAGTAATGCGTCATTGACTCTCACAAAGTCTACCCGAACTTTTATCGCATCTTTTCCTAATGGAACACAGTGAAACATTGTTGTTGGATCAGTTGAAACGATAGTTCCTTCAGCCACTACTCGTCCCGTTTCACCCACGTCAATCAACTTGCAACTATTCTTTGCTGTCAGATTTAAGCTCTGGTGGATAAGTAAACCATATGCAATCCACTTCAGCATTTCATTGTGATCATTGGAGTTGATAGGTATTTATAAAAAGTTTGATTTACAATGGATATTTTAGAATAATATTCTTAAGAAAATGAGAGTATATTAAAAAAATTCATTTAACCTCTTTTTTGATCCAACCAGCAAAATTTTTTGTATGTGTTTCCCAAAGCAAGGTTGAATTTCTCTCCATGCGCTTGCTTGAATTTTGTACTTCCTCCTAATGCAAACTAGTATAAGACAAGGAATGTCAAGTTATATTTACTAGTAGAAACACATCAAAATAATTTAAACGTAATATAACATATTCTTACTCTAAAAATGGTTCCACCATGGTCATATTCATTAATACGGCTAAATGAGCACTTTCTTTCTCATTTGAGGATAATGTAACTTTTTAAGACACTGAAATTGGACATCCCTCGAGTATTACATTGCTTTCATAATCTTCATTTTGAGCTCTGTCTCCTCATTGTGTCTTGATTTTTTCAAAAATTCACTAAAAAAATTCATGGATTCGTCTGCAAGAAAAGATTTGGCAATACATCCCTTGGGTCATGAATAGTTTCTTACATAATTTTTAAGTGTTTTCATATATCTTTTAAAAGGATACATCCAACGAAATTGAACTGGTCCACAGATTAGTGCTTCTCCACCAAGATGAATTGACAAATGCACCATTATGTCAAAAAATGATGGTGGAAAATACTTTTCAAGCTCATACAGAATTTCAATAATCTCAACATTGATTTGTTGCAATTTCTCTCTGTCAAGGACATGTTGACATAACCTGTTGAAAAATAAGCATAAGCGAATTATTGCTTTTCTTGCCTTTTTCGAAAATAATCCTCTTATTGCTATAGGTAATAAGGTTTGCATTAAAACATGATAATCATGTGATTTCAAGCCACTAATTTTACCATTCTCCAGCGATATACGGTTTTTCAAATTTGAGAAGTAGTCGTCAGGTCCTTTGAAATCATACAGTCTTCTGTAGAATATTGTTTTCTTAGAATTTGACAACATATAAGGAGCCGGTGGAAGACATGTTTTCTTCCACGAGGTTGTGCATGAAGCTCATGCCGAATTCCCTAATCCTCTAGATCCTTTCTGGAGTTGGTTCCATCTTTTGATTTGTTATCATGCAACATTGTGCCTAATATGCTTTCGCCAATGTTTTTCTCTACATGCATTACATCTAAATTATGTCCGGAAGTTCCTGTTAAAATCAGTAGTGTAACCCATAATTATATTATATCATTATTTTTAATTATTAAAAAATTAAAAAAATAACCACTAACCTTCCAATATGGCAAATCAAAGAAAATCAGTCTCTTTTTCCACCTTTTTAGCTCCAATTTATAGGATCGTTATCTTCATCATATCCATCTTCCATATCATGGACAATGTTCCACTTCCTATTTTTTTTATGCTTAATGGATTTTATCTTAATGGCCCTTTTCTTATTATTTCTCTTCTTCATTTTTTTCTTTTCTTTCTCTTTCCAAAAATTATTTGAAAAATCTTTTAATAATATAGAAATATTTCTTCTAGTTAAAATTCTAGGAGTGTTACCTTTCTCCAAGGTGTTATCAGACCAAGTCTTTTATTTCCTCCATGCATCAAACAAAGGTAGATATCTTCTGTGACCCATGTAGACATTCTTTCGACTGGAATTCAACCAACGATGATGAGTAGTAACACCACAAAACGGACAAGCTTTTTCTCCCTTCACACAACGTCCAGCAAGATTTCCATAGGCTGGAAAATCATATACTGTCCACAACAAGATTGCTTTCAGTTTAAACAACATTTTACTAAATGCATCATAAGCATCAACTCCATTACTCCACAAATAATGTAAGTCTTCAATCAAAGGCACCAAATATACATCAATATCGTTCCCGGACTGCTTCGGACCGGGAATAAGTAATGTTAACAAAATATTTTTCTTCTTCACACACAACATAAGTGAGAGGTTGTACGTCACAAGCATCACCAGCCAACAACTATGTTTACAACTTAACATAGAAAATGGATTGAATCCATCTGTAATAAGACCAAGTCTAAGATTGCGTGGATCGGTTGAAAAAGATTTCCATCGTTCATCCACCATATTCCATGTTAAAGAATCCACAAGATGACGCATTTTCCATCATTGCTTCTATTATTGGAATGCCATCTTAAATCTTCTGCCATTTTAGGAGATCTAAACATTCTCCTAAATCTTGGAATTATTGGAAAATATCTCAACACTTTAACTGGAACACCTTATATAATCTCCTTGGTATCTTGATTTATTTTCCATCTTGAAGAACCACATTTTGGACAAGCATTTAAATCTTTGTATTCTTTTCTGAAAAGCCAACAGTCATTCTCGCAAGCATGTATTTTTTTCAAAACCCATGTCAAATGCTTTAAAAAAAAATTTACTTCATATAGAGTCTCAGAAAGTACGTTATCTTTTGGCAAAAACAATTGTTGCACATTTAGAAGCTTGTCAAACCCACTATCAGACAAACTGGTCTCACATTTAAGATTATAAAAGACAATGATGGCAGATAATTTTGTATGATCTGTACAGCCAGGATACAATGGAGTTTCCGCATCTTCCAAATTTTTGAGTAATTCATCCTCTCTTCTTTGAGAATCAACATCATCCTTATCATCAGCAAAAAAAATCATGATTCATAAAATCTTCATCCTCATAGTGAATCATTTTGAATAAGTCATACGTGTCAAACGAATTTGTTTTTTATCTACATTCGTTTGCTCACCGTGGCTATACCATCTGCTTCTCTTATATTTAGGATCCATTACTTTTATAATTAAACGCTCAACGATGATGTGGTCATTATGACGTCTAAGATTTCGACAATCCACTCATAGGCACAAAATTTTCTCTACATTTCTCAGATTTGTCTTTGCCACACGCACGAAATTCAAAGCTCCTTGTCGATACTCTACACTAGTCCTATGGAAATAATTAGAAACATAAAAAAAATTAAGTTTTAATATTATCATATATGTGTTAATTCTCAAAATACGTTTTAAGTTAAGTATTATATAGTCACCTGTTTAAATACACCCATTCTTTTTCCATCAGCAATATAGGCAATCAAGTAATTTTTCAAGCTTTGATGTAGAATTTTATTTTTTGTTTTAACCAAACAAAATACTACGTATTTCATAATTCGAATTTCTATTATCCAAACTAACTGCAAAAATGAAGATTGATGTAAATTAAACTTAATACAAAAGCAAGCCAAACTAGGTGGCACACCCACATAAATAAAAGCTTTTATATTTTTATATTGCCATCCGAACAGCATCTAATTCATATCTATAGCAAGTTATTTTTGTATTCCTTAGACGACAATGATAGTATACATCTGTAGCAAGTGGAAACATAAGAATTGCATGGAGGACTTGGTGTAATGCAGGTATAAATTACTCATCAAATATACAAATCACTGATTTCATTTTTAATATGTTGATAAACATGTAGACCAATTGAGTTCTTTTAGAGTTAAAAATCAGTGATTATACTTATCAATTATTAACTGAGCTAAACTTTGTTTTATTAAGTGAGCATGCTCGGTTAAAAAATTGAGCTAAGCCATGTTTTTGTAACTAAACTATGCTCAGTTTTATTAAATGAGCTAACCTATGCTCCGTAGGATGGAAAATGATGTTTACATTAATAAAGATGTTTATATTCATAAACAAACTCGTATTAATTATATTTTTGAAGTAGACAATTTTCCGCTAGCATTTCACGGGTTATGTTAAACTCGTATTAATTACCTATCACCATTATCCATATCTTGTAATTTTTAATTAGTTTTCATACGATAGCATGATGATTGATTTCCCACCACCATTGTCTGATTGTACTAATTACCTATCAAGCACCCTATAACACTATAACAGCAACGGAAGAGGTTAGCTGTTGAAGAATGTAAAAAACATGTTTTATCAATATGTATTTCTCTATACCTTTCGAAATAACTCTTGCGTATTATTTTTCTAGCAAATTTGATGAAGATAAATTGAAGTATCTAGTACAAATAAAAACGGTTTTTAAGAAAAAAAATCAAGTACATAAATCAAACATCATGAGGAAATTCGTTTTTTTTAAACGTTAATTAGAATCTTCAAGAAATTCATGCGCTATAGGAGAGACTCAAGGACCATTTAGAAATTTGAGAATTTTACGTATAACAACGAACTTCATTAATATTCATGAATACTCTTTTTAAAGAACGACTTCCTTCAAATAGAAAAAGCCCGAGCTGCTTTTAAAAACGAAAACATCCAAAATAAAATTAGGATTTCAAAAAAGAAATAAAAATTTGACAAAGGAAATTCAATCTTACAAACTTCCATCCATGGAACATCAATAAAAAACAATCATTTTATGCCCCTCTTCTAAAAATTCCTCAAGCCAATTTTTTCTCATCGATAAATTTCAACAACTAGAATAGAAGCATCTGCATACAAGAATCTATTTTTAATTAGTACAAGAAAAGTAGATAAATAAAAGGGAAGACCGAAGAGATCCGTTGTCTTTACTTTGTTGCCCTTCAAGTTTACAACTCTATCACTGACATTTGAATTGGAATGAGGGAATACATTATAGAAATTCCGCAGTCCAAAGGAGCCATGTCCATAATCAAGGTTTCACATACGATCTACTTATAATTCTTATTGATATACAATAAAAGCACTTCAAACATTTACATAAATAATTGATTATAAATAAATAGTAAACAAAAACGCTACAATATACCATTATATACTTTAAAAGAATCATTCCAACAGCTATAAAAAAATATTACTACTAGTAACATATAGTTGTGAATAATAATATACCAGCAGGGACATGACCCTAAAAATCACATCTTCTTCTTCTGATAAATGCATGAAGAACGTGTACTAAGACACTACCAGTAACCTAAAGCTGTGAATCAGCATGCACATGCACGTTTTATCTATAAATGTTCTTGCTACTTTCTTATATTCAATTATATTCTCTGCATTTTTATATTATTACACATGTCAATAATACTGCTGAAGGTCCACATTAATACTAGCTGCAGATGATTCTTATTTTGTGTTATTTATTTGCATACAATATATCTATCACTATAATTATGTAATGCAAGACAAATAGAAAAGGAAGAAAAAACTCATAGATGGCTTTGGTAGCTTGCGTTATTAATATATATATATATATATATATATATATATATATATATATATATATAAGATCTCTAAACTATACATGTAAATTGCATTTTATACGATGTAAAAGAATAGGTCAGTTTTTCATACATAAAGCTAAAAATATATCAATACAAACATTTATAACAATCATATTTCAATTAATAAACATACAAGTATTTTTTTACTTCTCTTCCGTACACGATAATACGAAATCCACGGATCACTTAACCTTAGAAAAAATCGAACCATTATTGCATAAATTTTCTGTCAATTCTCAAAAAAGAATCTTAAAATTCTAGGCCAATTGCCTCTTAATTTTCAATCAATCTTCTAAAATCCCATTACAAAATCAGTTATTCGGATTTCATTTTATCACAATCGCAGCAAGATATGAGATTGTTAGTAAACTAATCAATTTATCAAGTAATAAACCATTGTAGGTGAAACAAATTAAGAACGAAAAAGTTTAATACGAGTAGATGATCATGAGAAAAATAAATTTCAGAGAATAAAATTGAAGAACTTGAATTACATTTCACATTAATAAAGATTCACTTTAAATTATAATATAAGCACATGCTTTCAAGTATTGATGAACAGAACAAAAACCAAAACATAATCGCCACTTTTCTAAATCTCTAATACCATATAAGATCTTTATGTTTACTCAATTGTTCTACTAATCAATTTATTAAATGTGTAGCTTCTATTGTCAATTTATTGATGAACAAAACAAGAACCAAAACAGCAATTACCTTGTTTTGTAGATTTAGGGCTCGTGAACAAAGCGGGCGGAGCAGATCGACGAAGTGGAGGGAAGCCGAAGACGAAGCCGAAGACCAAGTTGATTCAACGAAGTGGAGGGAAGCAGTTCAACGAAGTTGCTAAAGGTGATGGAAGCTGAAGCAAATGATCGGAGTGAAATTTTGTTGAATTAGGGAAAAACATAACATTGGACGGAAACTATTGGAAAAAACATGACAATGTTTAACACAAGGCGGCAACCCTAAAATTATATGTACGAGAGAATATTTCTTTTTAGAAAAGGTGGTATTTGTTACATTTGCACTACAAACACTACCATTAATTGCAACTAAAGGTAGGTTTTCTTGTAACGGCTTGTGCCTCTATAATCTAATTCCTAACATAATACTGTAGACGGTTGCTCTAAACTTTCTCTGCAATCAAATCTCATAGATGCCTATATTTATTTCCTTATGCCCCTCCATCTCGTGGAATGGCCAGTACTTTCCATATTTCCTTTCCTATTTTGTGGGTTCTCTCAAGTCGGTTTTCAATAGGGAATTTTCCCCTTAGTATCAAGATAGATCTTCTCCAGGTTCTAAGTTAAATCGGCTTAGGAGGAATACTTTGGTTCCCTTTTTAGTCGCATCAGTCCTTTGAAGTAATCATCACCTTTTATCTTTCTTTTATCCTTCCAATATCCTGCCTTAGGTGGTCCTCCATCCTCTATAATGTTTATCTCAAAATTTTCGGCCTCCGCATTCTCCGAGCACAAATATCTCTTAGCTTGATAATAAAAATCTACAAGATCCATGGGCATATCCCTTTCCAAAGCCTTCTTAAATTCATTTTTGTTAGTAACTAGTACTCTCGACTCCAGAAGCCATGATGAGAGCATCTCAACATAATAAGTGCTCTATTACTAGTCCTATGAGTAAATAATAATACTCGACTACTTAATCCTTAGAGGATGAATACATATATCCCGATATCTTCAACTTATAGCCCTGAGAGAGGAATAGACCTCTCCACTACTAAACTCAAAATGTTCACCTCTAAACAATTATTTCCTAACCCTCTAATGATAAGTGGCATTTACTTACAAAAAGTAATCGAACAAATATCAACTCAGGTGCCCTATACCACCTGGTGTTACATTTACTTCATGCTCATAAATTGTACTCTCTATGCATGACAATGTTCTATGCAACAAGTCCACAGAATAACCATAGAAATATTATTGAAAGTCTCGTATTAGATGGTATTATAACCCCATTTATTTGATATTCCCATCAAATAGAAAATATAAATAGATACACGCAGTTCATTTAGGAAAAAGATTTTATTTACAGAAAATTATATATATTTGTTTCGAAAACTTTTATTTATATATGAGTGGTCAAACCAAAAATAAGGGTTTAAAAATTAATAATACATTCCCTAACCACTTTTCCATATTTGAAAATTGTAGAAATATTTTTAATAATCTATATTATTTATAAAAACCAATCATAATTTTTATTAAAATACAATTCTTAAATGAATTTATAAACCTCAAAGGTCAATTTCTATATATATTTTAACTATCAAGTATAATTTAAAATCTCTTCTCTATATTCAAAATCAATTAAAATTATTTTAAAGTCAATTAATATCATTTATTAATCATTTCATTATTTTCTAGAATTAAATTGGATTTTTAAATGATCATTTAAAGTCGAAAACTATATTTACTTATTTTAAAATTAATTAAATAATTAATATTTAATCAAAAAAATTTGCAAAACTAATTCCATATTTGGAATGCGTCATATTTCTACTTCCGAGATCATATTTTTTTTTATTTATTTTTGAAAAAGAAATATATATCTTTAAACTAATACATGGTCAAAACTAAGAGCTAACACTCTAGGTCCTTGAGTATTCGGCTGTTTAGTGAGGGGCTTGTATCATTAGCTCCAGCTTTCGTGCCCTTCATGCACGCCATCTACCGTCGTTCGCTTTTCCTATTCGGCCACACTTCTAGCACACACCATATCATTTAATACACAATATGATTCAAGCATCGATAAACATCAAGTGGACGCATTCTAAGGTTTTGGATGTTTATAGTATGGGTTCATTTCAACTCTCAGTTGTAGAGTAAGCAATAATTAAAAGACAAAACAATTCAAACAAAAATAAAAATATACACATAATGCATATAGACATAGATTTATGAGTGGAATGTCGCTCCCCTCAAGTAAAAGTAGTATCCTTGCTCTAGAAAGCTTCAAACTCCTTCCTTTCTTTCTCTCCGTACTGTAAAGTTCCAAGCACAAATATCTTGAGAACTTCTTCTTCTCTAGTGGTGTGGTTGTAAGTTGAGACGGATATATTTTAATATTAGGATTTTAGAGAATTTAAATCTGTTTTATTTTGATTTTTGAAGTTGAAACTAGGGTTTTAATTTTTGGAAAAGTTTGAAATACTTTTATTGTAGGGGTCAAAAACGAGTTACGAAAAGAAATGATGGTGGATAGAGTGAAGACTCTAGATATCTTAAGAATGTTTAGGAGTAATTTTTTTTTATGAAGTTTGTTATGGGCTCATTTTCCACTCCTTATTTTACTTATTCACTCTTTTTTCTTTTCAAATCTATTTTTCTTCTTATTCGAATTAGTTCAAATTTTCAAATAAAAATCACATTTATTATTCATAAGCATTTAGCTATCCTTTCATACTTTTATAATAATTATTTTTCATACTTTATCCCTACTTAAATAATTATTTTATAATTGCATTTTTAAGCCCATTTACCAAAATAAATTTATAAACCTCTTCTATAAGAGAGACAAAATTCTTTTTCCTTTGAAATAAATTTCTAATCTAATTTAGTTTTATTATTTAATTCTATAAAAACTATTTAACAACATTTCGTATATTTTAAAAATCATAGAGGCTTTTAAAATAATCCATACTCGTTTATAAAATCAAAATTTACTTAAATAAATTATTTTAATTTTTGATGTTGAACATTTGACACTTGCATAACACGACACTTATATATGAAAAATTATTTTGCATATCAAATGCAATGGAACTATATCATAAGAACCATGTTATGCAATCCATGTAGGATTGTTTTCACCCTAGAGGGGGGGTGAATATGGTGATACTGATAATAATAAAAATTAATGTAGAAATAAAAACAATCATAGATAATAATGGAGAAGAGATAACACACAAATTTACCCACCTTTGGCGAAACCCTGCCTACGTGTTGCCCCCAAGGCTTCTACTAGAAATTAGGTGGTCATACGCTTAAACACATAAACTTGCGACACGCTTAAGCCCAATATAAAATTTATAAAGGCCGACCCAATTTGTAAATAAAAGAAGAAGAGTTCCCCTTTACTTTTTCCCTGTGAAAAAACTTCGGCTGATCCTTTCTTTCTTCATTCCTCTTTCACAACTTAGGGTTTTGTTCGATTGAATTCGTCGCTTCGATTGTGATTAATTGAGATTATAATTTCACTCGATTGACTTCATTAATTGATCACTGGCTTTGGTTGGCTTTCGGCTGCTCCAATTTGTCGGGCTCGAATATTTGGATGAAATTGGTACATGGCTTTCTTTTTTGATTTTGATTATTGCTCGACTTGATTCAAGTTTTCATGATTTATTGCTCTTGTATTTTCTTGAACTCGAATGCCATTTTGCTGATGATGATGTTGGGATTTTGTAGGGAACGAAACAATTAATTTTTGTTCGTATAATTTCTATTTGAATTCTTCAAAAAATTGTTCGGCCATTCGATTTTGCTTGAATGCTTATGATGTATTCTTACTATTTCAATTCGTACGTTGCTTGAATTTCTTTGAGTTGGTTCTATTATTTGCTGCTTTGATTTTGGCATTTGAATTTGATGACTTTGAGATAAAAATTGACTTCGACTTGTTTAACTCCTTTCTGCTATGACTTGTTAATCGCGTTGGTGTACATACGAATTTGAAATATCTTTGAATATGTTTGACCCCTGTTGATTATTATCTCGGCTTTGACTTGTTCAATTGTTGACTGATTTTGCTTGATACTTGAATTGGAGATATTTCATTTAAGTCTT
Organism: Allium cepa; assembly: GCA_030765085.1. NCBI lineage: Eukaryota > Viridiplantae > Streptophyta > Magnoliopsida > Asparagales > Amaryllidaceae > Allium > Allium cepa. The sequence goes on along the minus strand of CM060941.1, from coordinate 948,344,021 downwards.
ATTAGGTTCACTCAAGTCTACATGTGGTTCGTTGTTGCCTTTGGTCATTGCATAACTTTGGTGCTATATGTATTGTTACTGGCTTGTACATTTTGTTGAGTCTGGATTACTATGGCTGCTCTGTCCACTTCAGTGTTTTCATTTAGGCATATGTATATATATTTTTTCATGTTATATATATATATATGTCACTGGGTTGATTAGTTGGCCTTCTTTGCACTTTGGTTGTTCATGCCTCTGAACTGATGTATGTGTTCATGCATTTGAGTAAATTCATTCATGTTATACTGCTTTGGTTGATGGTCTCCATACATATATACATACATATGTGTACGTATATATGTGTGTGATTGACTTGATTGCACTTGTATCAATTCGTGGTCATGTTGTATGCATATGAACTTGCTATTTTGATGTTGAGGCTTTGTTGTTGAATTTTTGAACTGATTACACTTGTCTGGTGAACTGCTCTTGTATTGTGCATATCTGGTTCGATTTTGAAGTCATTGTGCACTTGTATGGTCTTGACGTCTTTATTGTGATCATTGCTGTTGCATTTCATATAAGGTCTATATACATTTGTTTCAAGTGCTCCTATGTGTAGTCTTGCATCTATGTGTAGTGTGTACATGTTCATGTGACTTGGTTGTAAATGAATTTGCTGTTGCATTTCACCGTTCATTGTCTTGTGCCATTTTATGCCTATGGTCTAGTCTTAGTCGCAATCCTCTAGTTGTGTTGTTGACATGGTTGTTCTTCATGTTGCATTTCATTCTCAAATGCTTGCATACTCCAGTGTGCATTATGTAGTGCTTTGTTCTAGTCAGTTGAGGTCTGGTACTTCATGTTATATGTTGTGTTCAATTGAGTCTATCTGGTGTGGTTCCTTCGCATAGCCTTCATCTCATGCTTATGCACTTGTTTGTACAGTCCTTGTTCTTCACTTTGCTACATCAATTCAGTTCACCACTTTATTTTAACTGCACCGATCTGGTCTTGATTTGAGAAGTCTGATCTGAATTGCATCCCTTTGTGTTCATTTTGGAGGCTGGTCTGAGTTGTGAATTTGAGGCTGATATATGTATGCATACACACATACACACGCACACACATCCATTCAGTTCACCACTTTGTTTTAACTGCACTAGCCTGGTCTTGCTTTGAGAAGTCTGATCTGAATTGCATCTCTTTGTGTTCATTTTGGAGGCTAGTCTGAGTTGTGAATTTGAGGCTGATAAATGTATGCATATATATATATATATACATATATATATATATATATATATATATATGCATACATGTGTATCTTGTTTCATATGTGGAACTGGTCTCACTTGCGATGTGCATTATTTTCAACATGAAACTTTGTTTTGAGTCTTTGTGTTTATTGAAGTCTGCATTGTGTATTCATGGCTTCACATGTAAGCATGTTCTCATGTATGTACATGTTGAAGATAACTTGTTCATTGAAACTCGTATTTGACCATTCTATTTTTGTTTTAGCACTGCACCTGAGTTGAATCCAACTTATGCTTGGGTTTGACCTTGTGCTCACCTGTCCCTGCTATTTTAACAAGCAAGTGTATATCGATGTGCACGGCTTGTGGCATGTATAGTGATTCACTGTACATGTCACAAGTTGTTCGTGTATGATGAATTCAAAAAAATGATGACGAACAACCCAAATAACTGAGGCAAATAACATTTTCAAAACACACTTTAATTTGTACCGCAAAATATTCTCTTTTTTAATTTTACTGCGCCAATGTTTATTTTGCAGATAGCTTAGATGCCGATTCAAGCTGGAGCAAAGTTGAAGATCAAATACGAGTGTTGAGTGAATATATGTAGTGGTGAACATTGTAAAGTGAAAATTGTATTGTAAATGAAAAATGTGTAAATGTAGTGAGAGCACAAATTTGTACTATTTGAATTTGTAATAAAATATTTGTTTGAATAAAATATTTGTTTAAATATGAATTATGAGTTATTTATTTTATTCAACAAATATTTATTTAATTATGTGAAAAATAAAATAGTACAGCAATAAATACATTTAAACGAATATATATGTGTATGTTTTATATATATGTATGTATGTATGTATGTATATATGTATGTATGTATGTATGTATGTATGTATGAATATGTTTATTATCATCAAACAAAAATCATATACTAGTACACTAGCATATTCAACAGCTAAAAGAAGTGAGACCAACAAATTCTACAAATAATGCACAAGATGAGGAGTAAAGATGAATTTTAAGGAGTTCTAATAATTTTTTATTTTTTATGCTTGCTAGAATGGTCTATGATAACCTTTAACCGATTCAACAACTAATATTCACTTTTTGAATATTGCTGGTTGAATAGGTTGAAACGTCCAACTCCGATGTGAAGGATAATGTGCCCTTCTGGATAGAATTGTCTATAAATGCTTTATGCACCATTGAAGATGCTCTAAACCATTAAAGGTGCATTCTTGAATGACATGAAATGCGTATATGAAAAGGATACGAAAGGAGAATGGTTCGTGAAAAGAGAATGTATTCTTGTGTTATGAAAGGGGTATTTTAATCATTTATTATTAATAATTATTATTTTTGTTGTTATATTTTTTAATTAATATAGTAAAATTAATTATTATTTTTTATAAACAATAAAATGTAGAAAAATATGAAAAAATAACAATATTTATTTATTACTAGTGCTCGAAATACAAATAAAAATTTACGCATCACATTTAAATTTCGCAACTACATACAATACTAGTCATCTGAGCATCACGGGCTTGTTCAGCAGCAAATGGACAGCTCTATGGTCTGATTCACTATTGGCCAGAATATACGTAATTTTTCTTTCTTTAGCTGGATCATTCTCCTCTAGCATGGCCAAACAATTCTCAATGGTTTGTGCCGTCTCTGTGTCTTCTGTAGAAACTCCACTCAGTTGTGGTCTATGGGATAAAGTACCAGCTGACCGATGTTGATGTGTAGGATTGTGAGGAGTGCAACTATTGATATTTATCGTATCTCCCCTCAAAAAATCAACATACATCTAGGTGTTGAACAAGGCATTGGATGGTGGATCGTCTGGAATGGGAAACTTGCAGACTGAAGTCCCGATGCAGCCTTTAAAAATCACATTGAGTTCTGTGAATTTTGGAGGTGAGTCGCTTTGAATTTGTTGTACCTACTAGCCATAAAATCTCATCACTCATTGGTTCCTCTGACGGTGTCCCTCTTCTCATTCCAGAACCCTCAATCTGTAGAAGGTTGTCCCAGGGGTGCAAGTCATGATTAAGATGGTTAAATTTATTCTTCATTTAGCTATCGCTATATTTTACGAACATCTGTTTGTTGAATATGGCGGCGATATCCTGATACCAACGTTTCCTTTGTTCAATATTCTTGTAGCAAATATCTATTAACGCCAATGTCCTTTCCTCTGTCCAATTGGCGATACGGCGGTTGGAGCTATAAGAATCTTAGGTTGACATTCTGTAAAAATAAATCAAAAAAATTGAGAAAAATAGAAAAGGTATATAGTTATAAGTAAATATGAGTACGAAAGAGCTACCACAAAAAATGAAAGATAATGGGCAAAAATTGTTTAAATTTTAAGGTTAGAGGTTGTTTGAGAAGAGCATAGAAGGTGAATTTATAGGGAAATGATATGATCGTTTAGAAAAGTCAGTGGCTTTTAGTGTGTTAGATGCCTTTGACATCAACTGTTAGATTTCCAACAGTTGGCTTAAACGGTGTATTTAGTTGACTCCATCTTTCATATGTCTTACGTGTCGAATACGAGCCAATGTAAACTGGTAAAAAAAAGGACAGAAACACGGTGCAAGTCCAAGTAAAAGTTGGGTTTGTATAAAGAACTAGTGTGAACTCGGGCTACGCATATGGGTTTCACCAAATAATTTAATTAATGGTTCATTTATAGTTATTTTTAGATATAGGAAGATGAAAGCATGTGTTTGTAGATTCTAATTTATTCGCACTAATCTTTTCTTGAAACTATTAATAGATGTTTGTTGATAAACGTTTTTAAGTAATCTTGAAGCGGACAAAGTAAAACAAATCGTTTACATCAACGTTAGCACACAGATGTTGCTATAAATATTGTGGATTGTTAAAAGAAAAGGAGTTTTACATAAGGGGCGCTATTTGTATATTTGTGTTCACATGTTATTCATCCAATTAATTCGAAGGTGAATATGTACAATACTAGCATAAGAATTTCTAGTTATTATTAATTTATTTTAGACATAAACATGGAGAAATATTGACATGTTAATTTAATTGTTTCAGATGTAAATGTGGAAAGATATTGATATGTTATTTATTTATTTATTTCAGACGTAAACATATAAATTAAATGGAATGTTGAAAACTGAAATGAAACATGCGAGTAAAAAAGACGCACGGAAATTTAATATGAAATAAAATGTCACAAATTAGAAATTAATTGAGGGTGTTAGGGGAAAAACTAAATTGATATGGAGAATGAAGTAAATGTATTTTTTCCCTTTGTTAAACTAATAAATAACATAGCTTAACATTTAGAAAAAAAATCCTAATAATTAATAAAATGTTGAATTTATAGTTTTGAAAAATTACGGAGAAATTTGTGGTATTAAAGATGAATTTCTAGAAGTTGTAAACTTTCTTACCAAAATTCTCTTAATATTGATTTTTTTTAAATATTTAAACTCACAAGAAATGAAAAAAGATTTCTCAAATTGTAGATCTAAGTGTTGTTTTTTTTCTATAAATTTAATTTGTTAGTTTTGTAAATTTACAATTCAGCATTTTGTAAATCTGAAGTTTTCAATATCTTCATTAAACTATATAAGAAGGAATATCATAAGGCTATTTTGATCAATAGATAATAGAACAACATAACCCGTTCAATATTTTCCTTCATTCATTATTATATTTTTTTAAATTCCTATAAGCTTATCATATCCATTAGTTAATTTATTTTTCACTTTAGCAAACACCACATGGCAGATAGTGAAATATGACAAAAAAATATAAGATTTCATGACATACTCGGCCTTAACTTTTATATTATAAGTACTGTTTAATGTAAACTTATTTGATGATTTAAAGTGAACTAATGGCAAGCATACTATTTTGATCCCACAAGTTTTGCGTCAATGAACACACTGACAATTTAATGCATATAGTTGCTAAAATATGAATTATTTAATAATTAGTTAAAACAGAAATTTTGCTAGCATAAAATTATTAGTCAAGACATTAAAAAAGATAGTAAAAAGAAAGGACAATTCACTTTATTAACAATAAACAAATACAACAGAAATCAAAAATTACCACAAGTTGACAATTTTGTGTTAAAGAAAGCAAAACTTTAACACAAATATTATCTATTAGACGTAACATATTTGATAAGAAATGTTTAAAATAGTTAATATCAGACTCGTTCGTATCCTAAAGGAAAGATAGAATGCGTAAGCAAAGTAAGTTAATGATATCACATTATCTGGTTTTAAATAGAACATTAATTATTATCCAACATGAAAAGACAGAACTATCATGCAATATATGCTGCTTATGCCTTCCTGATTGCCCCTGTTTCAGTTAATTCTTGCCGTGAAGCAATAGCAGGCATGAAACGGTTAGTATATCAAATCATAAAGTAATATGTCAAGAAAGAAATGTTAGCAAATGCTCAGGAAATTTTCTAGTATGAATAAAGCAGTTAAAATGATAAAATGATGATGATAGGTTTGTAAAATGGGAATCTTTAATTGTTTTATTTAGTTAATGATTTTAGAAAGGAAGCAGAAGACATTATCTAGCAATTTTACTTCCTTTACCAATTCTCACTAAGATTGTTCAAAGAACAGGTACCGCAACCTAAACTATAATCATATTGAATTAAGTAAAACGTGACAATGATTTTGGCCTGCCCCAATTTTTAACTGGGAAAAAAGGAGGTGTAATGTTCAACGTGGATGGGATGAAATGTTTGAATGTTTAAGCTTAGTGATGAACTACAACAAATGGTTAGCAGTGGAAGTAGTTTTGAATAATGCTTTGAATGCCTGTAAAAAGTTAAGGGCCCATTTGGTTTTGTAATTTTCAATTTTGGATTTTCGTAAGATAAAATGCATTAGATTTCAAAAAATGATAAATCCGGAAAATAGTTTTAACATACAAAATTGAAAACGGTTTTTTTGTTTCCCATGTTTCCCTTCCAATTATTTTTCCCCTCCCCACGTCGTCCATGTCCTCCCACGCCATACACTCCTTCTCATGTCGTCCTCCTATCCCATAGCTTTTTGAATACATATTGAAAATACAAAACTCAAAATTCTGTTTTCAAACCAAATAGGCAAGCTATTAAAATCAGTACCTCGGCCTTCCTGAGAAATTAAAAATTTTAGAATGTCATGTACCGCCATAAGTTCACAAACTCAGTAGAAGGTAGTTAAATGCTTTTGTTGTATCTTCCTAGTTAGGTTTTCGTAAAAACTGGAGACAAATTTTGGAAAATAAAATTAGTGCTGGGTATCGGGTATAAGCATTTATGTAACAAAAAAAACTTGCAATAGAGAAATTATATATGCAAATTGCAATAATTTTTATATCCTCTTGGGTATTCTATGTGCAATAGCAAGCACATTAAATTAGCATCCGGATAAATAAAAGCATAATTTAGGTACCATGAAAACATTTTAATCTACATAATCTTTTTATACAATCCCAACAGCAAATGAAGTAGACATGTAAGATTTCCAATAACTAACCACTCCAATGTAGACCAATGACCCATATTACAATACACTTATTCCAACGCTAACACAAATTTGAACTATCCTAAGTTGTGATATGGATTTGAAAACTTCTTCCATTGACCATAGTGATATAATTCAGGTTTGTGTGATATAGAAGGGTATTCTTTTAACAATAGATGAACAAAATGATAATTGTTATCAGCATACTTTGTTTTCAGTTAAAATGCAAATATTTTTCCTAAGCATGAAATGATGGGGTTAAATTTATCTGATATTTGGCAAATTTTGATTGTTTTACCAAATGCTAGATCAAACTATATATATATATATATATATATATGATAGTTATAAATATGTCTACTAACTCATTTTCTTTCCGAAAGTGCAAGTGGACATTCATTGCAAGGTCCATATTACCAAGAAATCAAATAGTCAAGCCTTGCATTTCAAGATTTAGTTATTGAAAAATCAAATTGTTTCGATAATGTTTTAGTTTATAAAGTGGCTACATTTAATACTAAATGGCATGAGATTAAGGAGTAAAATTTCTCACATATATTGGAGATAATATATATATATACATATATATATATACACACACTATTTGCACTTGTTGCTTAAGCAAAAATAAAAAAGGAAGAGTTGTTTTCAACATCATCAAAAGCTTAACAAGTGCATAATATAAACTGAGAAAGAAGCTGTTAAGAATGATGATGATAGTGCCATCAATATATCATTGAAATCTATGAAACATCAAACATAAGGCTCTATTAAACGTTTCTATGTTTACCGTTTTACTTTTTTCTTTATTTAACTTCAAATTCAAGTTTATCAGTGTTGTACATATATTGTAATTCATTGATCTTTTTCTTTTTCATAAAACGCTTCCATTTGAAACATATTATAACTTCATTTTTTTCTTGATCATCTATTTTAGTTGGAAATAAGTATAGGCAATATTTTGAAGTATCCATACTAATAAATTTTTGCGTACTACATAATATGTTGATCTTTTTCGAATTAAAGAATAGTCTCCTTCTAAATTATATCATATTATATCTTATTTATTTCAATGTCAATTAAATTATCACATAATTTATTGTTTTCCTTTTAATCATATTATAACTTTATTTCTTATTACTAATCAACTTTTTAATTTAAAATAAGCGTGAATAAACTTTTAAGCACCGCATCCATTATCCTATCTATTTTCACGCTAGTCAAAAAGACATGTTAAGTCCACTTACGACAGCTTAAAAAACTTATTGCATCTTCTCTCTTTTGTAAGGTTCAAGTAAAATATGTCTAGAGTTGTAGCAGAAAGTATGATGTAAAGCCATGTATTTTAAAAATTAGAAATTCAATACCTTAAATCGTAATGTAAAAGATAAAATTTAAAAACTTTTAAGCTTTTCTTGAATGCTTTTAAATAAATAATTGAAATGAAAAATATAATTTTGAAATAGATCACTTATACCAATTGATAACCATAAATTTCTCCCTAAGTGACGATAAAGAATGCATTAATATACTTAATCATAGGAAATATCCAACATGTATTATCTAAGAATAATCACCCATTTTGAGAAGATAGATATTGTCTAGAACTATGTCCTAGCTAGTATTTTCATTTCTCACATACTATTTTCAAATGACTTGCATACTTGTTGTGCATAGCCAACAATGAACTACCAACCCTCATTATTTTAATACATTTTGTAGTACTATTCCACTACTCTAACAACTTTCTCCCAATAACAACAGATTTTGGATCAAAAAATAATGTGTGACGACCCCGACTTTCAACCTTCGAAAATCGGCATCCAACCCATATTCAAATATCGAAGATTTAAACGTTGGAGTCCGGTTCGTTGGAGTCATAACACATTAGATGATAATAACACAATGGAAACAAAATAACTATCATTCATTCACTAAATGGATTACAACATTCTACAACAAGTGCTCAACATCATCAGAGGCCTATATATATTACACAATAGCGGAATACAACATAGCAGCAGAAAAATAACATCAACGTGGTCTTCCAAGAGAGTCCAACATACTGCATCTTCATTTCCAAAGCTCCAAAGTCCAAACCAAAAGGCTCAAAACCAAAAGCTTCCAAACCAAAGACTTCCAAATCCACATCTACCTCCCAACATAGCTCCAGAACCTACTGATAACCTGACTCTAGGCTGCTCGTTTGGAAAATTAGAGGCATCCAGAGTTTAGCAAAGGGAACAATAAACTTCGTGTCAGTCATGGGACTGGTCTGAGAAACATAAAAAAGTTATTTGTGCAAAAAGAAATCCGTTCATGCTTTTGAAAAATGAAACTATCATAAGGTCTCCCGGCATACACTCAAATGCAATCGCACACATAGGGGAGGATTCTCCTTATAGTAGTCAAACATGCTTGGTATGCAAAAATCCTTTTTGATATTATTTTTAGTGCATGGTGTGGAAAAATATTTTGCAAGTATAATATTAATCTTAACCAGCATACGTACCATTATAGTATGCCTACTATAGCTACCATCTTAAAAGGCAGGTTCTACAACCGAAGTCGTAAAGGGCTCGTATTGTTTGTTTGGATTTCCAACAAATGGCCAAGGCTAGGGAACTTCCTTTATCTGAATGGGTTCGCCTCTGGAAGGACGTCCCGAGAACCTAACTGAATCTCTACCAACACAAGGTCGGGTTACCTCTGTAACTAGGTAACTAACTGCCACGAGTATGCCATCCCTCGGTCGTAATCAACCTTTACCGAGGCATCTCAAATTCCAACAACCACATAAGTAAAATATCTGGGCTCCATACCATAATACCACTTTTTTATCCTGAAGGAAATGCACATACCCTTAGGGTCGCGAATCCCATAACCTTGCTGCATCCTTTCCTGTTTCGACCATTTCCCGGGGTGTGAGGTTCCATGAAGTCTCGTCCCACAAAGCTACGCTTTACACAAAAGCCATGCTTTGATTAACCAGTGCTCAACGCTTAGCATGCCACATTACCAAATTGGGAATATATCACTAATAACTATCAATTACATAACCGTTGAGCTCATACGTCTCAGAGAAGAGTGTTAAGCTAAGAGAATAAATTCTCCGCCACCAAATAGAAATGTATTTGATAGAAACCAGCTTTATATCTCAAAGTGTAATGTCAAACATACATCCATACAAGTCCATCCTTGGTCTAGATGGAAGCGAAGGCACTTCGTCCAATTAAGGAAAGAAGTCCTTGCAAATCCAGATTTCCCCAATCTTGTCAGGACTCCCCATCACATAGGGTAATCTCTATACCGGAGCAACTCGGTGAAGAGACAATCAATAGGCAATCCTTTCGTTTTTCGAAAATACCCGGTCTTCAATCGCCGTCTTCAAATGCAATTCCATTTCATCGTATCTTTATTCGAAATGGGTTTTCGACTTAATGCCCTTCCCCGGCCTTTTCGAATAATGAGCGCTTATTTAAAACATATGGGTACATCCGGATCTTAGTTAAATCTCAACTTTTTAGCCCTTATTTCCCAAAACCTTTCCTTTTGAATGATTTAAACAAATTTTCATTTTTAATCTTTTAAACAAAAGATTCACCTTTTATAATTCAAAGAAAAATATTATATTCACACAGCAATTCATTATGGATAAATAACTTACATTTATCACAGCTCAATCCAAAGCAATTTATATCACAGAATATTAATCAATCCAAGCATTCAGTATAATTAATCATCCATAAGCAAGTATAATTAATCACATAATTTAAAATTAATTTTAATTTAAACCAAATAAATTAATTACTTATGAATTTAATTACCTAACCCTGCTTAATTAACATTAATTAATTACAAACCATTTGTTATTAATCCAATTAATTAATGAAATTAATTAATCATCCTTAATTACTTACACTAACTAATTATCCTATAATTATTGATTAATTATCTTTTAATTATTAATTAATTATCCTTTAATCATCAATTAATTAACCTTTAATTATTAATTAATTAACCTTTAATCATTAATTCATTAACCTTTAATTATTAATTCATTAACCTTTAATTATCAATTGATTAATATTTAATTATTTTTATTAATTAATTAATCTTTAATTACCCAAGACCTTAATTAATTAAAAGATAAACCATTTATCTTAATTAATTACTTAATTATTATTTAAATCTTATTTAATAAATCTTTGAAATAAATTTATTATTAACATATGAATTCACTTAAGACTTTTAAGTTAATTAATAATAAAAAACATTTAACCTTTAATTGATTACTTAATTATACCATTTAAATTTATTTAAATAAACTTAAGAATCAACTAAAATAAAGGATAAATATATAAATACCTTAAACTTACTTAACTTAAAATAATTCATTTATAACCTTTAATTATCCCAAAATTAAACAAACAATTATTATTTAAAAGAAATTGTAAAGAAATTGTTTTAAACTTGATTTATTTTAAATTTTAAAACGCAACTTCGTATACCGAGTCAAACCCGGATCTATTCCGAGCTTAAACCCGGGCCTCTCCTTTTTTTTAAACTTGTTTTGTTAAAATCTAAAAAAAACTAATTATAAAACACGCTCGAACTACCCGTTACCTTCCTCGAGCCAAAACCCAATCTTCCCGAGCTTCCACCCGAGATAACCCTTCTTCTCAAATCCATCAACCAACAAAACAGAACCCACTGACACATGTGCATGTGCACACACCAATGTCGTCGCTCCGACCATTACCTCTACCACCCATAAGTCGCTGACGACCTCGTTGACGAACCCGACCACCCAAATCGATGAACTCGGCTGAAAATCAAAATCGAGCTATTCGATTACATCCTGGAACCCAAACCCATCGACAAAATCATCATGCCCCGTCGCCTCCAATCGTATGAGACTACGCGATCATGTCCAGAGCTTCGTCGATGACCCACGCTCCGATCCCCCTCATTACAATCGACTCCGGTGTTACGACGACGATGCAGCAGCCTCGCAAACCCAATCGACCCAAACAGGCAACTAAACCCTAAAATGAAACCGTGCAACCGCCACGATGATCGAAAAATTCTCCGATCATTTTTCCCGAGAACGTCGACCTACCAGCTACCTCCAACAGCGATCTCGACCACTTATCTTGCTCCGATCGCCAGGAAATGCCCAAAATTCCATTCTCGTTCAACTCACAAGCTCTCTCGATTTACAAACTTAAAAATCATGATTTTTCTTTTAAAAATCACATTTTTTAAAAACAAAGCAGATTATATAAATGAATCAAGAAATCATGACACTCGAATTTTTGATATGCTTAGGATTTTACTGTATTTTCTGATTTTCCAGAAAAACTTAAACTAATTATTCTTAAAAATATTTTTAAAATTAAGATCTGGTTTATTCAAACATATTTTGTTTAAACATTATCAGCAATAAGAGATTAGAGGAAGAGAGATTTAATTTTTAACTTGCTTAAGCCTGTTAACATAAAAACAGAGACATATATATATATATATATATATATATATATATATATATCCAGACATGCACATCAATAAAACATACATATATACATGCAATTATATTTACACAATCATGGAAAACATATTTCACATCATAATTACAAAGATTATCACATGCACCGGGTTATTAAAGAAATTGTTTACTTATATATATATATATATATATATGTATGTATGTATGTATGTATGTATGTATGTATGTATGTATGTATGTATATATAGACACACACACACACACACACATACGAACAGAGGAGCCTGGAATTTGCTTTGCTCTTGAATTTGAAAACTGAAAATTGGTCTTGCTTAAAGTTGAGTTGAATCTATGCTTGATTGCTTCAGATTAAACTGAAAAGAGTTGATTGTTGTTTGCTTTAATTTTTAATCTCTGGTTTTGCTTTCTTAAGTTTTGAATATTAACAAAGAAAATGAGAAAGAAGGAGTATAGTGTATATATAACTTGTTTTCATATTATTTTTTTAAATAAAAAGAAAAATAAAAATTGACACTTGTTATTTGCGTGTTATAATTAAGCTAACACTTGTCTTTTTGCATGCACTTATGTTTTTAATATCATTTTATATTATATTATATTTAGTTTTTTATTTATATATGTACAAACTATATTTATTTTAATAATTTTTTTAAAAGAAAGTATATTAAACCTTTTGTTTATACTAATATAACTTTAAAGAAAATGATTTAAAATCTAATTATACGTTAATAAATAAACATATATATATATATATATATATATATTAGTTTTTAAAATATAGAGTTTTTAAATCCAATTTATATTTAGGATATTTATTTCTGAATTTCAAATCAAAATTCTATTTACAATTTATGTATATACATATACACATATAAACAAACACATATCTTATTTGTCTTGGAAAAATTCAAATTAGTTCACAAATTAATTCAAAAAATTATATTAATTACTTAATTAAATTTGGCTTAAAAATGGGATCGCTACATAATGTGTTCAAATATAGACAGCCACATGCCAATGTAGTGCGTATAACACTCTTTAAACTTCACATGCGACAAATTTATTGTAAATTTAATTGCTAACTATCATATAATGTTCATGTGCCTATATATGAAATCATAAATTATCATATAGTGTTCATTTCAAAATTGAAGGTATATTTGGGATTCCTATAACGCTATTGGTAGGACAATTGAGAAAACATCAGATACAACAAAAGTATAAATAAACTCCAGATCCTTATCAAGAGGCATTAGTCAAGGAAATCATACCCGATAGTTTTTAAGCTAGCAATGCAAATTAAATCTATTGAGGTAGCTATATAAACAAATATTAAGCCGTGTAACTTCGGCTAGCTATTACAAATATATAAATTTCGAATATTGAGACATGGAATAAAACCCAAAATTTGACATGACATACGTTTGAAATTAATGGGAAGCAACGAACAAGGTACATTGTGTTATATTTTTTGTTTCAATTTGTATCTTAATAGACTTTTCCATAAATATAAAATTTTATTTTATATTATAATATGTGTCGCAAAAAAAATATGATCCTAATGTTTTCGTAATGTGAATACATATTCAGAATACAAAATCAGTTGATGACATCACTCAGTAATGTTGTAAACTTCAAATTTGAGCTTATACTAAAGTATAACTACTAACTTGAATGAAGAAGCTTATTCATAGTAAAGTCCAGTTATGGATTGTATATCCAGTTACCGTCGCTACAGATCAAAGGACATTTGAGTCTGTGACCTTTCGAAAACAATCGACAAAAGTGAAACATAAAAGGAATTGGGTTGTGGTAATTTTTGATGTTCAGAAACTGTGTATAACAAACCGTATATAGCAAACATATGAAAAGCTGGAAAAGAGTGTATCCAACAGTTGTGAAATTTCTTATTGGTCCAACAATTTGGTTAGAAAAATCCAGCCATAACTAAAAGGTTTAAAAACCAAACTTTGATTGATACAGTAAGTTTATAAAATGAAATTTTTAAAGGAACGATATGCATTCATGAAGCATTTTAAATCTAAATTCAATTTGTGAAATTGAGAAGGCCTCTTGTCAAGGCAATTGCCAACTGTGAAAACAATCAAATTTAAATATCAAGATAAAAGCCAAAGTTCAGAGAGATGAAGAACTTCTTTAATTGTTAAAAACAAAACACTGTTAACAACGGAAAGTATAAAATTAACTATTATTAGAAGAATGTAGGCAATGGAAATAACTATTTATTGATGAGGTAAACATGGCCAAACATTAAGAAAGGCAAAGTAAAAGCACACAGTTTTTGATAAATAGAAAAAAGTTACCCATTTTGTGAAATCTTTTCTTAATGAATGCATTGTCCGAATAATAAAGCAGTGTAGCAAAAGAGGATGAATGCTTACAAAGTTTCAATTGCTACCGTGAAGTGGAGAATTATATATATATATATAGGAAATACAGGCAAGGAGCAACATGATGAAGTTTATATACATAAGAAACACAGGTAAGGAGCGGCATGGTGAAGTTTATATACATAGGAATTATGTTGTACCTTCTTTTAAAGGTGTAGAATTACTTTTCGTTGTCATATAATATTAAAAGTTCTTCAACCATATTTACGAATAGACCAAAAACATAACCAGCTATATAAAATATAATTACTCGTAATACAGAAATCAAGAAATATACCAAGTCAAGGATATCCATACCTGGTGTTTTCCTTGTTTGAATAGAGTCGAGAAAGCCTTAGCTTCTATGTGGCGGAGCGGAGTAGTTCTGAAGACACGCTGTGGATGCGGAAGCAAATAGATTTTTTTTTTGAGGAGGAATAAGCTTTTAATTCAGAGGAAGCAAGAAGATGAATAGGGGGTGCTTAGGGTGCCATTAATTTGCAGAAAAGCCCAAAGATTTATATATTCACTTCGATATATTACAACTGCATACATAACTGCCTTATATAGGCTATTTAGCCGGTAAGTCCGGTCATTTATTTACCTACACCTACTAACTTTTACAGGACACTTCATAACATAAAAGTACAAAGCTGGCAAAATACATTCTTGCAAAAGTACAATGCTGGCATATATGACATAAAGCAGGCTGACAGGTATTACTTTATTTTAGTGCTGGAATCTTTTGCATGTGCTGGATTTAGTGTAGAAAGTTCTTAATACTTTATGCTGCTCTATGGGTGGATGGTATGGATAAGTCGTCAGAATCATCATCCATGATGTCACTTATGTCTTCCATTGCTTCTAGATCACTGTCCTCTGCAAATCTGATTACATGTCTCTACGGGTCAAAACTGTCAATAGGATAAAATGGTAGTACATATTTAAAACCTGTGGAGCCCCATATTTCTTCTGTGGTTGTTTCAGCATATAAATAGAGTTCACGCCAATGGGGTGGCGGTGATAATAATTCCTCCCTCTGGTGAAATTCCCATGGCCTATGACTGTGGAACCAGATTGGTTTCATTCATAAATCTGTGCTCCTTGAGGAATTGCATAAGGCTGTGAATTTTTATTTACAAAAATGGAAATTCTGTGTTTAGCTGGCCTTTTGTGTTTTTGTTATCAAACAAAAACTTTGGGCAGGTAGAATTTATACACAATGTAACTGGATTTCCAAACGAGAGCATGCTGTGAAGTATTAGGCTTAGCTTCCATCCGAACATATCTAGGTATTCTGTATTACAGTTTATATTGAGTTTAAGTTTTGAAAGCATACCATGGTTGAATAACGCTATTATGGTGTCAAAGCTTATTGGAGTTAGGTCAAAATCTATCCTTTCTCTTAGCATGTTGGATCTACAATCATGTACCACCTTGCATCCTCCTGGCGAATTTTCTGTCCATTCATTTAGCTTATCTTGTAACATCTGCATTTGCTCTTCCCATCTTAGTGCTACTAGTTCATTAATTCTGATCTCTAGATCAGGGCATTTATCATATAATGGTTTTAGCGCTTTTTTAGGTTTGAGTTTGAGCATGGCTAGAAGCTGGTCATAGGATAAAGTTGTACTAGGGATGCTTGTTTACTGCTTTAGCTGCCTTACTTCTTTGGCTAGAGTAAAGATTCTGGTTTCATTGTGCTGATTTGTTTATTGTATATAGGCTAGCTCTCTTCTACAGTCTTCTAATTCTTTAATTTTTTTCTGGAGCAAAAACGACTGCTGCTGGCTTTGGTTTACTTGAGCTTGCAGGGCATAGATTTGCGCCGCCTGGTCATTCATTATGTGTTCTGGAGATCTTGGTATTGAGGTTGTAACTTGAGAATAGGATTGTTGACATTGTGGATTTATGTAGAAATTTAGACCCAGTTGCTGTCTGGCCGCTTCTATGGCATCGTTTAAGGAGTAAAATCCTCTAAATCATGGATTAGGATAATTTTGAATTGAATTCTGAACCTGACTAAAGTGTTTAAAAATGCCAACATATAGCCCTTGAAAGACTACGTAGCAGGAAAAGTTCTTTGATAATGGCTTTTGTTGTACTTTCGAAAAATAATTTGCAAAGCAATTTGCCAAAATCACTTTGTGTTTACGGTCTGTGTCTACTGTTTTCATGTTCCATAAATGGTCTAACAGGCATTGTTGTGATTTATCTGTAATTCTAACTATAGGCCTGAATTTTCTCGGGTCATTATCTTGGAAAATAGCTATATTATATTGACCAAAGGTAATTGTGGGAATTTTGAAAGCATTTGCTGGTGTTATATTTGTTTGTGAGCTACCTGGTATTTGTGAACTACATGGCATTGTAGGGGTTTTAACTTCCTTTTCTGTCTTCTGAATATCTGGAGAGGTGTTAGCCTCTTTAATCTCTGTTTTTATTTCTGCATTCATCATTGTTACCTGAAAATAATGCAAAAAGCATTTAGCTAATTGCCTGGAAAGTAAATCCGCTATATGGTTGTCTTTTCCCTTTATGTGTTCAAAAATGATTTTATAGCCGCATCCTTGGATTAAATTTTGTAAATTTAACCATCTAGTTTTGTTTATCTTTTTTGAATTTTCATTATTAATGAATTTAACAATGGCTTCACAATCTGTTCTAACAGTAAATTCTTTAGTTAAATGTATCTTAAACTTGTCTAATGCATTAATCAGAGCTTGTATTTCAAAATCTGTACTGGTCCAGTTTTGCCCAATTTTACTGAATGTGCCACTAGCGTATGATGCTATTTTTTCTTCTGATTTAGCTGCAAATTTGTTTGGTTTGCAAATAAGGATAGCACCCTATCTTTCTTTGCATCCATCACATTCAATTATAATATAATCTGTGGTTAATGGAAGTTCTGATGGTTTAATCCGTTTAACTTCTTCTTTGATCGTTTTTATTAACTTAATATCTTCATTATTGAATCTTCTTTCTCCATTTTTGGATATTTTCCCGTATAATGGTCCTATAGTTTGGCAAGATTTGGTCAAACTTTCTGGCATAATTTACTAAACCTAAAAATGCTTGAATCTTTTTTATACTATCTAGTTTGTCTGGAAATTCTAAGATCTTTTGGGAAATATGTGGTTGCAATCCTATTTTACCATTTCCAATTTCTAGCCCTAAAAGGAAATCTTTTGCTTAAATAATTCCATTTTCTTTTTGGAAATTACTATTTCGTTTTTGAATATTTCATCAAAAATTGTTTTTAAATGATACTCGTGTTCTTGAATTGTATTACTAGCTACTAAGATATCGTCAATATATACTAAACAAAAGTCATGTTTTTTAAATATACTGTCCATAAATCTTTGGAAAACTACTGGGGCTGTTTTTAATTCGAAGCTTAGAACATTCCATTCGAAATGTCCTTTTGAACATGTAAATGCTGTCCATGGTTTAAAGGTTTCTTCTAACTGTAGCTGATTATATCCTGATTTTAAATCGAATTTGCTAAAAAATTTCTTGTTTTGGATCAGATTTATTAAAGTGTCTTTATTTGGAATATTATAGCCATCATCTTCCGTATTGTCATTAAGTCCTTTATAATTATATACTATTCGAGGTTTTCCTCTGCTAACATCAGCATGATTTCTAACAATAAAAGCAGCTGATCTGTGAGGACTTTCTGATTTTCCGATTAAGTTCTGTTTTAACATTTCTTGTATTTGGATTTTAAATTCTGTAACATCTGCTGGCGAATATTCTATATTTGTTGTTCTTATTGTTATATCTGGGTTTTTTATTTTTATTTTTGCTACATACTGTATTTTGCTTTTGGTAATATCATCGCCTATAAGGCCTAGTTTTTCTAATCTTTAAATTAATGGGTAATTGATTGAATCAAAAATATCTGGTCCTTTTTCTAATGTTTGTGCTTTCTCTTGTGCTAACAAACTAAAGGCTTCTAGTTTTTCGTTATTTGACAAGAATTTTTTGTGGTTAGGTTGTTTGTAAAAACCTAATTCAGGGGTATCACCACGCTTTTGCAGCAACTCTGATTTTGTTTGGTAAAAGTTGGTGGGTAAAGTATATGTATTTTATTAAATGTAATGCTATTTTTACTAATGGAAATACTACCATTAAGATTTAAGATAAAATTGAGACCTAATAAATATTCAGAGCTATTTATTTTAGGTGGAGTAATATTTGTTTGTCCTAAATCATATTTACTACTGTAATTACCAGAAAAGTCTTTAAATTGGATTTGCATATTATCAGGTAATTTATATTTTAATTGCATAATTCGTTGTTCAGCTGTTTTAGAGAATAGTTTATATGTTAAAGGTATTTGGAATTCTTTGGGAATTAATTTATATGCTATTAGGCTTTTTGTACTACCCGTGTCTATTATAGCTGTTGTAGTTATAAAATTTTTGTTATCAAACCATAGTTTACACTCTAGGGTTAGTAGGGTTGTTGAAAATTCTTTTACTTGAATTATTTCTGTTGTTTGTTGGAAGTTTTTTATATGACAACGAAAAGTAAAAAAAAAAGAGTACCGAGCTCTCAAAAAAATCGGACCTACCCCCCGTTTTGGTATCAAAGCTTTGGTCTATCCTTGAACAGTAAAACAAGTTTGGTATTACTAATAAGTCTAACTAAGGTAGCCAGGAAGAGCCTAAAACCTAATAAGGTTAGATAACGGATAATATAAAACTTTGCTTACCCAAAAGGAGACAATCAAGCTCAAAATCAAAACAAATTCAATGACGTATTGTACGATATGTTTTTAAAAGTTTAAGTTGTTATTCTTAAATAAAAAACTGAGGAATGAGTAATTAATTTATGAAGATAAGAAGGTGACCCTTTCAAAATAGATTTTCAACACTCAGCTAAATGCCTGCAATATTTAAATTTAGAATACTCTTTTAAACAAAGAAATATTGTCAGTCTAGACAAATATAAGTTTTCTTGTTACTTTGAACAGCAATTTGGTCATCAGTTACACGGTAATAACATCCAATTAAATAGTATTATAAACTTTCTAATCAGCCAAGCAGGTAATCTCGAAACCCATAATAACATAATAACTAGAGCAATAAATAACCTAATATAAACTACTAAGGAGAAAAACAAAATATTAAAACAGATTAGTTCCAATTTAGACTTTCTTAAAGATCAAAACAATACTATTCAAAACCAGCTAGTTCATATAAGAAAGAGTATACCCATTAAAGACGATATAATCCAGCTTAAATTTTTGATAGAAACTAATAAACCAAAACATTTAGAAATCGAATCAAAAAGAATATTAGAAGATTTACAAAAACAGACAAGTAACTTTGATCATAAGATTAAAAAAGTAGAACAAGTAATCGACGAAATAAAAAAGGTAGTAGCAAGTTAATGAACAAAGAACTAATAGAAGCAAAAAAAAGAAAGCGGACGAATTTAAAGCAGAAAATAACTTACGACCGGTTCCCGACCAAGGTTTTTCTAGATATTCCGGTCATAGTCAATCAGACCAAGAATATCAACATTTATTCAATATTCTAATAAGCCTAAATCTTCAGTTAATTGACAACGTCGATCAGCTAACAGAAAAAGTAAATAATCTATCAATAGGAAGAGATTGTCAACATTTACAAATAATAATAAAAAAGCCAGAACGGCTTTACAAATTTTGGAAACCAAGACAATGAATTTACAACCAGAAGCAGGATCTAGTAGAGCGTTAACAAGACGTAATTCCACTAGTATGACTAGAGATGAAATATCAAATATCATGTCTATATTTAATAAAAAGAAAGATAAACAAATAATACAACTTGATGAAGAAATAGATGTGGACAAAAACTTATATATACAATACCATCAGTTAGATGTATTAAATCCAAAGGTGTTATATCAAACAAGAATTATGAATTTAAACACTACCTTAATAAGGAGTACTCGCGAAGAAGAACTTAGAATAGTAGACAACAGTGAAATGATCAATATAATTTCCCCAGAAACAATAGAAAAATTAAAGAATACGGGAAAAAGATTTTTCCATTTAGGTCTAATTATAATAGGAATAAAGGCATTAACTAGAAAAGGTTTAGGAACCAAGTTGTTAACCTTAATCCTAGATAAGTCATGGACTTCGGATATAGAAAAGGCATTAATATCAGGAATGGTAGTGGATTTAAACAATAATTCCGCTCTTATATATTGTGTAACAGACTTTATTAAGAGTGTAGATAATCTAGGAAATCTAAAAATGGGATTTCAAGCAAAAGGATTCGAAGGATATATCGGAAAGAATTTTATTATCAGTATAGGGTTATTATGAAAAGCATCAAATAGATCAGGTATGAAGTTTAAGTTAAATTTAACAGGAATAGTGCAAAACATAGCAAGTAAAGGCATTCAAATGATAGAACCTAGAAGAATTAATCCAGAAGATTTAGCAGGACTCGAATGGTCTTTAAAAGATTTTGTCACTAATGATAAAACATTACTAGTCCCAGAATCACACATTATATATAAAAATCAATTTAACGAACCAAGTATTAGGTTTAATAATTATAAAACAAAACAATCTGAAATAGAACAACATAGTGACGAAGAGACTGAATATAATAACCTAAATTGGAAAGAAGGACCAATTTATGATGCATATGATAGTGACATAGAACAAGAATATGATGAACTAGAAGACGTAATCGGATCTTACCAATCGACAAAGAAATAATACAACAGATAGATGAAACTCAAATAGAAGACGATTTTATTAAAGAAATTGAAAAATTAGAAACAGGATTTAAAACAGAGACAAAAATATCCCTAATAGAAATAATGAATAAAAAGTTAACAGTTGAAAATATAAGAGAAGAAATTGATAATATGATAATACAGTGTATGATGAATCTCCAAATGGATTATCAAACATCATTTAACACATTGAGTGAATACTATAATCTAGCATTAGTAGATGACATAAGTACAGGAAAAATTCCTTTAAGCGATATATACACTGTAACAGCCCTAGTTTTCTAGAAATTTATTTCTTTTATTTATTAAACCGTGAAATTTATTTTATTTAAATTTTTATTTGATTGAATCATTTCCTTACAATACTAAATATAAAATTTAAGTTTTGAAATTTTTAACTTTGTTAAAGACAACTCCATTTGGAATTTTAATAAAAACGAATTTTGTATATTTAAAATAAGTAAATACGAAGAATGTAAACAAGTTAAAATTTTAGTTAAGTAATAACTTTGTGAAATTCAGTGTTTTACAGACTGTTAAATTTCGCATTTAAAAAGGGCACGCATTGTAATGGTATAAGTAACGTATAAACGTATAAATTAAAAATGTTACTTTTGCATAAATTTTGGGCGTATTGTATTGCGTCGGTTTGGCGTATTTTAAAATTCATACTGCAATATCTATATGGATTAATAAATCAGTTAGTAGATTTTTATAGCAAAATGTTACTTTTTCCACAGCTTTCATTGGTTTTAAATTGGCGTAAAATCCTTGCTAAAATCACTCAGCCTATAAAAAGAAAAAAACGCACACAATCATTAATTGAAGAAAAAGTTTGAAATGAACCAATCTATTAATCACTTGTCGTTTCTTCACCATAAATTTCACTCATCCCTCTTTATCAACGCACGGAAATTTCAAATTTTCTAGTTGCCATTTCTTTCTTGTCTGCATTTATTTCTTACCCAGATTTCGAAATTCTCTACATATGTATACATCTTTTAGCCTAACAAATTTTTAACACGCAGCTATTATATTTAGTATAAAATCTTTTATTGAAATAGCATCAAAAGCTAATGTCATTGCCGTTTCTTTTCAATTACCTGCCGTTTTCTTCACCTTTAATTTCGTAAGTTTTTCCTTTTTAATAAAACACGAGAATTTGAAAATCTTATTTCTTGCCGTATCTATAGTTCAATCAACAAAATCAATCACCAATGCGAGTGTCACATACGCAGTAATTTCTTTTCTCAGCATTGCCTCCTTTAGAGTCATTTACTTCTTATTTAAAACTTTAAACGTGTTCAAGTATTGCCTAGTATTCCTGTCTATTCTTTGTGTAAATCAAAGTAACCGTTAAAGTTAATTTAAATTTATTTCCTTCCTATAATCATTCACATTAAATCATGCAGCTTTTTATTTTATAGCAATTTTAAATCCTTGCTGTTGTTTTGTATAAAAAAATCACTCAGCCTATAAATAACGCACGCAACCAATTAATTGAAAAAAAAAGAAACGTTTGCAATCAATTTTTTCGTATAACTGGAAATAAATCACGCACCCCTGCCTTTATAAATTCGTTCACAACCTCTGTTGCATAACATCTTATCCTCATTCATATTCGAGCAAGCTTCAGGTATGGGTTCCTACTTCTTCTTCTCTTTTATATTTCCTTTCTGTATTTTTTTTCCTTTTGCTTTAAATTCATTTTCATTTCACCTACTCGACTACCTTCAACCTCCACCGCCACAGGCTACCACCAACTAACAAACACTCCTCCACTCATGAATCACCATCCCCTGCCTTGCCTGTACTTGGCACATCCCCTAGTGCTCAGCCGAGTCCTGTTTGTGAGACATATATTTTGTATAAGTTATGTTTTCAAACTAAATATAAGGCCATGCCGTGCAAAGCCATGCACAGCCAAGCAAATCCGTGCCGTGCGCTCTTAATATAAAGTCATGCTGATATTTGGAATTAAGACATTTGGTTGATAGTGATGTTATAAAAATTTTCTACTCCTGATAGAGATGTTTCGGTTGATAAATTTTCATCACCAAGATCTCTGAGGTGATTCATTTTTTTCCAGTATTTGTTACATGTCAACATTTAAAAAAAAAAAGAGGAGAGGAGAAGTTAGTACGTGACTATGATGGGAAGGGAAAGGAAGAAGAGTGCATGAGAGGGCAAAATGGCTACCTGTACATGATCATGTCACGGCCTATAGAGGAGGGATGTCATTTTTTTTGCATTGTGAAAATTTGGTGTAGTTAACTGTGCAACTTAATAAAAAAAAAAAGAGTCGAGTTGGATGGTGGAGGGGTCGAGCAAAGTTTAGTCCAATTTTTTTTTATAATCCCGTCCCAAATTCGTTTTATTTAAATTTTGCTTTTGACCGTAAATTTAAGTCGCATATTGGTTTTATTTGGATCTTATTCTAGATTTGAATCAAGATGTTGCATCCGCGGAAATCTAATCGTGCCATTTGTACGTTCTTTTATCAAGTAATACAATCGTTTGAATCTGATTATCTGCAGCTTTATGGTGAGTATTTCTCACCAGACAAACATACATATATATCTGTGAATTTACCACAAGTGTAATTGTAATTTATTTTATTAAATTTTATCTGTCTGTGATATAACGTATGATGTTAAACCCCATTATAAATTTGACACATCATCAGTTGTTTATTTATTTTATATTATTGCAGTTATACTATTTAATGCTTATTTACTGTTAAATCATCACTGCAAGTTTCCCTGTAAATTTTAGATCGTTATAGGCTGAAATGATAGGCCTGCACGATAATTATTTATTCATTTATTTATTTATTTGTTTAAATTTAAATGTTTAACTTGTGTTGGGTATGTTTCCAACACCACCGAGTCGAAGAGGGGAAGCACCACCGAATCAGCGCTAAACCCCAACTACCGAACCATACTCATCTCCACACCACTACCGGTCCGGCTCCATACCAATACCGGTCCAACACCACCGGACCAGAGTGACCACCGGACCAACCCTCTCCTCCACAGCCGAACCAACAACTACCGGTCCAAACAACATACTTCCTCCCACCAAACCAGCCCATACCGAACCAATTTCTCATCTCCTACCATCTACCACCAAACCAGCCCAGACCGAACCAAGTTCTCATCTCCTATCATCTACCATCGAACAAGAGCTTCACCGGATCATCCACTTACTATCGAATCAAGGCAAAGAAGACGCGACCGGACCAATTCTGCCAGGCCAGATTGCTTCAGCCTAGGCCCATCAGCAGCTATATACATCCAAGACCCCTGCCCCCAACCTCACTCTATAAATAGAGGGGCAGGGGTACAACAATGGCAGACAAGTTTGAGAGCTCAAGCACGGAAGGAACTTTCAAACAACTTTCATATACTTGCATACAAAGCTTTGTACTTGTAATCTGAAAGAAAAGAGAGAATAACATATGAAGTGGACGTAGGCACGTTCTGGCCGAATCACTATAAATCTGCGTGTCTTTTTACAATTTAGCCCCTGTTTTTACTTATTTGCATAACTCCCCCAAATCTCCAAAAACAACATAAAATCAACTAATTCATACGACTTGGAGGTGTTTGCCCATTTTTTGTGCAAACATTTTTGGTGATTTCACTGAGAATTGGAACTCGAAGCTTCAGCTTCCCTCATTCAACCTTCCTTCCCCAATAGCACCCTTCATTGCCTAGGAAACATGACTTCAAGGTCGAGAAAAGACGCCAACAAGGGAAAGAACGTTGCAACCAGCAGCGCTCCAGATCCAGTGGATCCAGATCAACAGAACCATCCCACTACGACAGCGGTGCCAGATGTAGATCTGGCAATTCCGACAGCCCCTGCCGCGGAACAACCGGCAACAATCACTAGGGCAGACCTAGACAGAGTTGTGGTTGAAGTGACTAACCGCTTCGCATCCCAACATGAAGCTTTGGTGAACCAACTCATGTCACGCTTGAGGGATGCCGAAGAATCCAACCGCAACACTGAATCATGGGGTGAGTCTCAATCTGGAGGATCTCGGAGACAACAAAGGTCTTCCCTCTTCGAAGAAGCTATCAACATGAACAACAATGATAGGGGCCGCGTCTGGACTCAGCCCGAACTCCGACTCGAGGAAGTGCTTGGAACCGAACCCAATGGGGGAGGCACCAGGCGAGGGTCGGATGTAGCTGAGCCAGTCATGCCGCCTAATCATAGAAACCCCGCTGAACGGAGCCGAGCTAGAACCCAGCCCGAAGTTGACCCCATGGAAATACTCGAAACATAACCCCACAGGGGAAGATCAAGGCAGGGGCCAACTGTAGCTGGTCCTAGCATGCATCCGAGCAGCCAAAGGCAGCCACTGGATAACGTCAGAAGTGATAGACTGTACCATCCCTACAGGTCATCTGGACGAGATCGATCCCGTAGGGAAGAACCAAGCTCATTTGTGTCCGCTCCAAATTCTGATGAAAGAGTGGCACGATTATTCAGGGAATGCGTCCGACGGGAGCAAAGGGATCGAGGGATAGGCGCTAGGGTAACCAGCCCTTTCACCCGCGACATCGAAACCGCCATCACCCCTCGAGAATGGAAAATGCCAACGATGGAACCGTACAAGGGAACCTCTGACCCCGTTGTACACCTGCAGAGATACACACAGCATATGCTCATGAGCGGAGCAACAGAAGGAGTGTTGTGTAAATGCTTTCCGCTATTCCTAGCAGACCAAGCTACCTCCTGGTTCTGCCATCTACCCCAAGGATCTATCAGCTCATGGGAGATGTTGAAAGAAAAGTTCATTAGCCAGTTCCGCATTCATGTGGAACAACCCAAGGATGCTTATTCTCTATTCAATGTCAAACAGAAATCCGGAGAGACACTACAACAATATCTAACCCGGTTCAACGCTGCAGCGGCCGCAGTCTAAGATGCCGATGAGAAACTCACCCTAATGGCCCTCTGCAGTGGTGTGCACCCAGATACCAAGTTTGCTAGAAGACTAACTAAAGAAAAACCAGCTACCTTGCCCGATTTATTCCATGAAGCTGGGAAGTACATGAGACTCGAAGAGGCTGCCACTGAAAGGCAGACAGGACCACAGACTAAGACGGCCCATGGAAACGCCCCCGCCGCAGCGAAGGACATTCGGAGAAACGACTCCAGAGACAATGCAGGGGGCAAGAAGGGAGAAAAGCGCTTGTACCGACCAGGACAGAGATTTGACGCTTACACTCCCTTGAATGAAACAGTCGAGAACATCTTCCTGGCCACCCAGGACGAACTTACATACAAGCGCCACCCGTATAAGAAAGAGTCAGATCGCGCAATCCAGTCCGGAAAGTTCTGTCGTTTCCACGAATCTTATGGACATGATACCAATGAATGTCGCCACCTCCGCGACCTAATCGAAGAATACATCAGAAGGAAGAGATTAGAATGCTATGTAAAGGGACAAGACAGGACCCCAACTCCTACCAAGGAAAACCCAGGGCAGCTCCCCAGAGACAGGCGGAGGAAATCGCAACACCAGCGGTTCCAGCCAAGAGAAGATAGTGGTCCATACAATATCAGGAGGGCCACACATCGCCGACAAGAGCTGGGCAGAAATGGAAAGATATGGAAACTCACTCAGAAACGATGGAAACTGTGTCAATTCTGTTATGGAAGAACGTCACATGAAGCGAAAGGAAAATAATGACATCACATTCAGTGGGCGCGACCTAGAAGGAAGGCAATACCCTCATATGGATCCTACGGTCATCTCTGCCTGGTTCGGCCCAGCTGAAGTTTTTCGAATCCTAGTAGACACTGGAAGCTCAGTGAATATTCTGTTCAAGCATGCTTTCGACAAAATGAAGCTTTCAATAAAGGACGTGTCTCCCTGCAACAAACTGCTACACGGTTTCACTGGAGAAGCAAAGATGCCCCTCGGACAATTGGATCTCTTTGTTGAATTGGGAAGTCATCCCCGCTCCGCCGTTCGGAAACAAACATTCGTGCTAATAGACAACCACTCGGCCTACAATGCCTTTTTAGGAAGACCAGCCTTGTCCGACTTCCAAATTGTCCTTGCCCCATGGTGCCTGAAGATGAAGTTCCCAACGAATAATGGAGTGGGAGAAGTAGAAGGGGATCAAGACGCCGCTCGGGACTGCTATGTAACCGAACTTCGCAATAATCGCAGGAGAGATAAAGGGAAAAATGCAGAGACTATTCTCTGCATGAAAAGCTTGGAAGCATAGCAACTAAAGAAAGCCCCTCCTCTTCGGTATACCAGTGATCCTTTCAATGAATTAGACCCCAGGGACAAAGAGGAGGAGGCCACCGCCGAGCCCGCAGAGGCTATGGAATTCGTTTCTGTAGACAAACGCGACCCAAGTAAACTGTTGAGAGTCGGATCTCGGTTAAAAAGAGAATTAAAGAATCAACTCATTGATTTCCTTCGCCACAACTTGGATGTGTTTGCATGGACACACGCTGATATGACTGGAATCTCCCCGGACGTAGCATGCCACGCACTAAACATCGATCCTACCAAGGTACCGGTAAAGCAAAAGAAGAGAAGTATGGGGGCAGAACGATCGGCAGCCCTCGAAGAAGAAGTAAAGAACCTGCTTGCCAATAACTTCATACGAGAAGCCATCTACCCAGAATGGATCGCTAACCCGGTACTGGTAAAGAAGGCTAATGGGAAGTGGCGAACATGCATTGACTTCTCCAACCTAAATGACGCTTGCCCGAAAGACTGCTTCCCACTCCCCCGAATCGACCAACTCGTGGACAGCACTGCTGGACACGAACTTTTATCCTTTATGGATGCATACTCAGGATATAAGCAGATCCCTATGCACGCCCCCGATTAAGACCACACTAGCTTCATCACTGACCGAGGATTGTACTGCTACAAGGTAATGCCATTTGGACTTAAAACGCCAGAGCTACTTACCAGCGCCTCGTCAACAAGATGTTTGCGGAATTAATGGGACGAACTATGGAGGTCTATGTGGATGACATGCTGGTTAAATCAAGAAAAGCCAACGATCATGTAAGCCACCTGGACGAGATGTTTCAAGTACTTCGCCAATATGGAATGAAGCTGAACCCTCTAAAGTGCTCCTTCGGAGTATCATCGGGAAAGTTCTTGGGATTCATCGTTCATGCCAGGGGGATTGAAGCAAACCCCGAACGAGTCCGAGCGTTGCAAGATATCAAGATACCATCCACTCGAAAAGAGATGCAAAGCCTAAATGGGAAGGTGGCCGCCCTAAGCCGGTTCATCTCTAAAGCAACTGATAAATGCATTCCTTTCTTCGAAGCCCCGAAGAAAGACAAAGGAAAATTCGAATGGACCGATGAGTGTTCAACAGCTTTCCTTAACATAATCGAACACCTCCAACGGCCACCAGTACTCTCAACTCCTAATGAAGGCGAAGAACTATACCTATACCTTGCTGTGTCACCACATGCCCTAAGAGCCGCGTTGGTGAGAGAAGACAACCGCACGCAACGGCCCGTATACTTTGTAAGTAAGAGGTTTACGGAGGCAGAAGCCAGATATCCTAAACTCGAGAAGCTAGTTTACTGCTTACTAACTGCGTCACGGAAACTGCGACACTACTTCCAGTCTCATTCCATCCGAGTTCTAACCGATCAACCACTAAGGCAAGTACTTCATCGTCCCGATACTTCTGGGCGGTTACTTAAATGGTGCATTGAATTGAGTCAATATGATATCACCTACCATCCCCGCACCGCCATCAAGGGACAAGCTATGGCCGATTTCATCGCCGAATTCACCACCGGTGAAGGTAGGGAGCAATCTGAGGTGTCAGAAGACGTCAAATGGAACCTCTTTGTAGACGGAGCATCAAATGAACAAGGCTCGGGGGCAGGCATCGTGATAGTCACCCCCAGGGGAATGAAGCTGCACTACACCCTAAGATTGGAATTCGCTGCCACCAACAATGACGCAGAATACGAAGCAGTGATAGCCGGATTAGAACTTGCACTGGAAATTGGAATCAGTTCTTTATGTCTCCATAGAGATTCTCAACTTATTGTAAATCAAATACTGGGAGAATTCCAGACTCGAGGAGAACGACTCACAGCGTATCTAAAGAAGACCAGGCTACTGCTTAATCAATTAGATCACTATTTAATCAAACACATTCCCTGAGAGGAGAATCAAGAGGCCGACGAACTGGCAAAGCAAGCCAGCATGAAGAACAACTCCTTTTCGGGAGCAATAGCCGTCTCAAAACAACTAGCCCTGAGCTTCGAACGGGAGGATCTGATAGCTGCGATTGAAGAAGAAACTTGGATGACTCCTATCCGAAAATACTTACAAAATGGCGCATTGCCCAGCGAGCGTAGTAAAGTCAGGAAAATCTTGAGGAAAGCCTCCCGCTACACACTGCAAGAAGGAGTCCTCTACCGGCGTGGCTTCTCTAACCCCTTATTACGATGTGTCGCTGGAAGGGAAGCCAAGGAAATCTTATCCAACATCCACCAGGCAGCTGCGGAGATCACACTGGAGGGCGGACTCTGGCAAAGAAGATACTCCGATATTGATATTTCTGGCCCACCTTGAACAAAGACGCCTTAGACTTCGTCAGAAAATGTGACAGATGTCATAAATTTGCCAAAATTCCTCGACTATCAACAAATGAGATCACTCAAATGACTAGCCCTTGGCCCTTTGCAGTATGGGGAATTGACTTGATTGGTGAACTGCCAATGGGCCGAGGTGGAGCTAAATATGCTATAGTAGCAGTCGGCTATTTCACCAAATGGGTGGAAGCAGAACCTCTGAATAAAATATCTTCGACAAAAATCATTAACTTCTTGATCAAAAATGTTCTGTCCAGGTATGGAGTACCACTCAAAATCATATCAGACAATGGACTTCTGTTTGACAGTAAGGAATTCACCAACTGGTGCCAAGAGCACGGGATTCACAAAAGCTTCTCATCCGTGGCTTATCCCCAGGCAAATGGCCAAGTCGAAGCTGTCAACAAAATTCTCAAAACGCTGATCAAGAAGAAGCTTGAAAAGTCAAAGGGCGCTTGGGTGGATCAACTTCCTACGGCACTTTGGGCCTACCGCACATCTTTCAGAACATCAACAGGGCATACTCCTTTCTCTTTGGCATACGGATCGGAGGCAATGCTCCTAGTTGAGACTGTTGTGCCTTCCCACCGTAGGATCCACTACAACCCAGAAGAAAACGAAGAACTCCTCCTCATGTCTTTGGATCTGATTGAGGAGAGAAGAAATGATGCAGCACTCAAAGTAGCAGCTCACAAACAAAAAGTGGCAGCACTATACAACTCCAAAGTCAAGCATCGCAGCTTACAAGAAGGAGATCTTATCCTCAAGCGAATCTTTCCGCGCCCCGGGGCACTGGACCCCATCTGGGACAGACCATATGTAATTCATAAAGATCTCCACAACGGAGCTTATATTTTGTCAACAGTGGACGGAGAGATGTTCCAGAGGGCATGGAACATCCGACACCTCCGTCGATACTTTTCTTAACTTGTACTGCCCATATGAAGTGAATTAACAAAGAGATTCAGTGGACGTAGGCATTTTCGTGCCGAACCACTTTAAAAAACTTGGCTCTTGTTAACTTGTTCCTTTGTATCTTGGCTACTTGTTAAGCTTTATCCTTTTCTGTTGAACAAAATCCTTTGCAGATGACATTTCAATTCAGAGCTTCACAACACAACTCCACCTGGACAAAATCTAACAGGTACGCTACGATCCTATGCCCTCGCCAATGAGACACTTTGCTCCGGTATCCCTCTACCGCGAGTTAACTCATTGTTTGCCTCGGCCCTTAAAGCCGACTGTAATAAGCCGAGTATAAGCCACCGAGAAGGCCGATTATGCCATGGCAGCTCATTACAGCGATTCGGCTCGCCGGCAACTGTGAACCGATTATAAGCCCCAACATAAGGTGTGGCCAGCCAGGGGCAGTTCACAGTTGAAGATCGGCCCCCACGCTAGCCCACCACAGTAAATCGAATAATACCCGCGATTACGGGCCATAATGGCCCGGGTAGTTACTGTGCGCGATCGGCTCCGATGTATCTTAAGTGCGGTTGTGGTAAAAAAGAAAACTCCCCTCAGAGGCGTAAGATGGGTGACAAATGTCTCCAAGACCAACAGCTAGGGAAAGTGACTACTAAACCCGTTTGCCATGAACTTAAGCACATCGACGGCCTTCCGTGACTGGAAGTTTTACATTTCCTATATTTCCATTTCATTTAAAACTTTTCTCCTATTCTCCGTAACGGTGCTTGAAAGTACAGGACATGAAATAGGGAATGCTCGCTAATGGGAACAGAAACTTACAATCGGATGACGAGACACTCAACAGCATTCCATGCTTAGTCTTACAGGGCGCGCGAAGTTGCCGTCCACAGCCGAAACATGAAGGGCGGTACCTTCTGCTTTTATACATTAATGCATAGCTGCAGTTCATATTCACACATCACATTTACGTTGCAAAATGAGAAAATTATACTTTAAGCAAAAAACTTAGCATCAAACACAACTAAATCACAGGCATATGCATAGTTATACTTCTTATGCAGCATATCAAAATAATAACAGCATTCAAAATATAACAGAATCAGCTTGTGTTATAAACTTACATAAAGTCGTTCAATGACATAATTACAGCTCGAAAGTACATTAATGTTTTAAACTAGCATATACAGGAATGTCAATCAGACCAAACAAAATAACTAGCTGCATTAGCGCTAACCACTACACCTAAGAACCAGCTCTCCGAATCTACTTAGCTGCAGGATCGGAGCTCCCAGCATGATGACCAGAGGCCCCACCTGTCCAATTCAGAAAAAGAATCCATTAAACCGGCAACGAACAATCAAGTTATGAAAAGCTAAAAAGGGAAAACTCACCAACACCCGCTTCTTGGTCCTCATCCTCCAACTGCACACCGGCTTCCTCTGCAGCAAGTAGCTGCATCCCCCCTTCACTGCAATCTTCTCCTCCTTTGAGAACTGGGCGGTAACCCTGTCCATCTTGAATGCCGCTCCACCTTCCTTATCCGCATCGGCCCTGGCCTCCTCCAAAGCCCGAAGATAGATCCTAGCCATGATCCGGGGATAATCATCCATCCAGGATAGATTACTCTGCTTCCAGGTACGGAAGTGCATATCCTGCAACATCTCATCCATCATCCCCTCATTCTCCTCAAACTCCCTCACCCGGGCCTCGGAGGACAGCAACTTGGCAACGGCAACTTCCCTCTCCGATCGATATCTCAAGCAGTCAGCCTGGAGAGTCCTCCTCATTTCCTCCATCTCTTCCTTTAGCCTGGCTTGAGCAAGCTCTGCGGCCTCAAGCCTCCCTGATAACTCCTCTACCTGCTCGAGATCCGCCCTCCGAACCTCGTCCACCGTAGCAATAGCTATGTCAATCCGCTCCTTGCAGGCGGCCCCCATCTTTCGCAACTCAGCCTTGCTAGCCTCCTCCATGGTTTTCTTTAGTCGTCGGGAGGCAACCTCGTGCTGTGATATCTGGATAGCCTGATCGGCAAGCTGTTTGGCCTGGTCAGAAACCTGTAGCCGCAACTGGATGTTAGCACTTCCGATTTCCTCCCCAGCCCTGGCCAGTCGAGCGTGATGCTCCATTAGCCTCTTGGTTTCCTCAGCCACCCGATCGATGATTGCCTTGGCCTCATTCCCCATGGTCACAATCCGAGTAGTAAGCAAATCGAGGTCTAACGACT
This sequence comes from Allium cepa, assembly GCA_030765085.1. NCBI lineage: Eukaryota > Viridiplantae > Streptophyta > Magnoliopsida > Asparagales > Amaryllidaceae > Allium > Allium cepa. The sequence goes on along the minus strand of CM060941.1, from coordinate 948,310,800 downwards.
TAGCCTCGTCAAGCACCCGTACCATGGGGTTGCGGGGAAGAAGATGCTCACCCGTGACCTCGTCAAAAGAGATATCCTTAAAAGTCGGGTCCAGATCCGGGAGGCCGGAAAATGGGTTGCGATCCAAACCAGGATGGTCTATCGGAGTGACAGTTGGATTTTCGGACGGATGGGGGGAAGGCATAAACTCAGTATCCTCTTCAGTAATATCATGGATGGGCGAGACTGGAGGCTGAGGGCCAAGTGAAGGTTCAAACGAAGATCGGCCCCTTTTCCTCCTTTGCATATCCTCTTCAATAACTCCAAGAAGAGGGCGATATCTAACTTCATCCCCAGGACGGCTAGTTGGCGGCTTTGGTTTGGCAGAAGCTTTGAGTAGCTTATACTGTTCGAGGCGGTGCCGGATATCTGATGACTTGGCCGCCTTACCTGCTCCTGGAATAAAAAAAACCCAAGTGTTACGAACATGCAATGATCCATAATCCAAGAAATATGTTAAGTTAAAAAGAATGAGAAGGCACGTCTGTTATACAAACCCTACGGAGGAGTAGGATACTGCAATAAGTCATCAATCTCAGTCCAGGACGGAAGCGAACCATAAAATATTCCTAAGTCCCTATCATAAATGGAGTCTGCAGAAGTCAAAAGTTCACCTTGAATCGCTGGAATCGCCCTAGCCGAAGAACTCTCAGAAAATGGATCGGCGCTAGCCCCAGTCTTGTCAACCCCCTTTGCCTTCTCAACCAAAGCCGATCCTTCCTCCGACTCCCCAAAAGCTTGACGGAAAGCATCATCCGTCCACTCATGAATCTCTCCCGCTTGCCCGGAGGTTAAGGCACCAACGCCACTACCGCTCTGTCCATCTCCTCCTTCACCTTCACCTCTATCTTCCTCTACATCTTCCTCTCCCGGAGCAAGTGGGCAAGTACTAGGAGAGGGACCGTCGGACTTCTTGAGCTTCTTGCCCCCAACAACGGGAGGCTTTGTAAAAGGTTCCCTCTTGCCACTCTTCACCGTGGCCCCTTCCTTGGCTTTGGCAGCCTTCTCCTCAGCCGTGTCTCTTTGCTTAACCACAGATTGGTGTGGCAGGATCAAGTTGTGCTCCAGGAGAGTTGCATTCCTGATCAGGAAAGAAGCCGACCTGTCCCGTCCCGAAATGGCCTTTATTTCCGCAGCCATCTGGACCAGGGAATTACTCTCTACGACTGTAAAGCCACCTGTCGCTAGCAAGAAATAGAAGCATATCAGAAGGAGCACTGCAGTCGGAACAAAGAAACTGTAAATAAAGTTCAACTTACAGCCAGAAGTGAAGAGGCGGAAGGAGACGGAATCGTCCCTGATAAAAAGCCATTCTTTCTTAAACATGGTGAACTTTGAGTATAGGTCCAGGACTGGTTTGAAAGGAACAACCGCTTCCAAGCTAACGTACATAGATCCCTTCTTATAACCCCTCAAGTTATATAGATACCGGATCTCCCGGTTGGAAGGGGGCGCCCGTACCTTCTCTGGAAAATAATGCATAAGCACACCAAGATGGCGTAGGAATTGGGCTGAAGCTGGAAAGGAGCCACCTTCAGATAAGTAATGAAGCTGACTATCCAGGTATTAATGGGAGGAATGGCCCCACACATGCATTGGTACCTACTGTATGCAAAATATCCTTCGGGGGGATTATACGGCATCACTCCATCTCCCGGCAATAGCATGCTAGCCCTGTCAATCCCAAAGGAACGAGAGATGACATCAAGCTGCTCCTCCCTGAGGGAGCTAGGAAAGCAGTCGGGCGGAGAATTAAAGAGCTCCTGGGGGCCATACCCATCTACTAGCGATCTCGGAGCAGGCCCAGGACGTTCGGCCCGAACTGGGGGCACTATGGAGGACTTCCGTTTATCGGATCGGGTTTTCGCTTTTTGAGACATTTATCTGCACACGCAAAAGCGAGAGACATAGTGTTAGAACAAGAAGTATGGAAATATAAGCAAACAAGTGTATAAAGCGAGCCAGCATATATAAGTCTAGGGCTTCACTCAAGGTTCAAATATAAAAGTCATTCGGCACTCCAACACTCAAGCCCATTCGGCACTTAAAACGCAGGTTCATTCGGTATCTACAACATAAGGTTCATTCGGTAATCATCACCATAGTCATTCGGCAGATCTAGGCTAAGGGACATTCGGCACTTACGTTCTCAATGACATTCGGTCGTTCAAAAACATTAAAGCCATCCGGCAATTTCCTGGTTCGGTAGTCAAAAGGCTTCAGCAGTATAATTGATTCGGCAGAAGGAAGAATCTGGTTCGTCTATCTAGGATCGGTAAGGAATAATGAAAGTGTGCAGCCCCTATTTATAGGCAAATATAGGATACCGGACCAATAGGTTCGGCACTCAGGGGACGAATGAAGATATCCAGGAAACAAAGCGCGACATATGCTAGCATATGCCCCACTTTGGGGGGCATGTGTTGGGTATGTTTCCAGCACCACCGAGTCGAAGAGGGGAAGCACCACCGAATCAACGCTAAACCCCAATTACCGAACCATACTCATCTCCACACCACTACCGGTCCGGCTCCATACCAATACCGGTCCAACACCACCGGACCAACCCTCTCCTCCACAACCGAACCAACAACTACCGGTCCAAACAACATACTTCCTCCCACCGAACCAGCCCATACCGAACCAAGTTCTCATCTCCTACCATCTACCACCGAACCAGCCCAGACCGAACCAAGTTCTCATCTCCTACCATCTACCACCGAACCAGGGCTTCACCGGATCATCCACTTACTACCGAATCAAGGCAAAGAAGACGCGACCGGACCAATTCTGCCAGGCCAGATTGCTTCAGCCCAGGCCCATCAGCAGCTATATACATCCAAGACCCCTGCCTCCAACCTCACTCTATAAATAGAGGGGCAGGGGTACAACAATGGCATACAAGTTTGAGAGCTCAAGCACGGAAGGAACTTTCAAACAACTTTCATATACTTGTATACAAAGCTTTGTACTTGTAATCTGAAAGAAAAGAGAGAATAACATATAAAGTGGACGTAGGCACATTCTGGCCGAACCACTATAAATCTGCGTGTCTTTTTACAATTTAGCCCCTGTTTTTTACTTATTTGCATAACTCCCCCAAATCTCCAGAAACAACATAAAATCAACTAATTCATACGACTTGGAGGTGTTTGCCCATTTTTTGTGCAAACAACTTGGGATTGCGGATTTGAAATGATAGAACCCGGTTTTTTGTAAATTGCGGATTGAAATGATATATATCCATATCACTTGACCAAGGCTAGAAAACTATATATAGACCCGTGGTTTATATAATATTTTTCTGAAATGTTTTAAAAATATTTTTAATGGTAGTTATAATATTCTGGGTAAAAATGTATTTAAAGGATTTTTATAAAATTTATAATGATTTTTGGAATGAGTCAACAGGTTAAATAAATAAATGTTAAGTAAAATTTGGCATTATAACTTATTTTGGAAATTCTGAATTTTTGTTAAAAGTGAGATGTTAGTTAAGTAAATTGATAAGTTATATTTTGGAATTTAAACTAAAGTTTAAGATTAATAATCTATTACAGCAATTAAATGCTATCTTTTATAAATGGACTGTTTTAACCTCTAACTTTATGTAGCATTTTATAAGTACTACGGAAACTGAATTTTTGATTGTTTTAATAAAATGTAATAGAAATAATCTTTGGGAAAAGGCTTAAATTTCAGAATTTAATACGTAATTAATAAAAATAAGGAATTGATTTTAAATGGTTTTAAATGGAAGAATTTAACTTTTAAATGTGAGTTGAAAGGCAATTAATTTCTAAATAAATTGAATAGATTTAAATGGTATTTTATATGAAATTGTAACATCCCGGAATTTTTAACACGGGATTTGTGAACATTTGATGCATTTTAAATGTTTACTATGTGTTTAAGATTTATTTTGAACTAAAGGAATTAGTTTAAATTATAATAACAAGTTATAATTGCTAAGGCCGGAATATAATTTGAAATGGAATAATAATAATTGAATATTGGACTGAGAGAATTTGAGGAATTGGATGTGAATGGGTATAAAAATGATGTTTAAATGTATTTTTAAGTTCAATTGGTCATAAATGATACTATTGGATTTTTGGATAAATTTACAAGTTAATAAGTTATTAGCTGAAATTCTATATTAATTTAGAAATGAATTTAATATTATTAAAATGCAATTTAATCAGATTTTAGTCCGGATTGAGTCAGAATGATTTTGTAATGTGATTATAAATTTTATATGAATTATTGTTAAGTTAATAAAATTTTAAAAGTGGAAATTTTAAGCGTTTCCGTAAATTTCGAAAATCGCTCGATTTAATAGACGAGTTAAAATAGCCTTCCGGGCCACAGTCTCGGAATTCGACGAAACCAGATCCATTGGATCCATAATAGTTAGTTATTATTGGATTTCGATCTTCGAAGCAATCGGAGTTGTCGTTTGACCCCAGCAGCTCGAAACGCATCGAAATTGTTTTAATCGGTTTAAAAATAAATTGATCGTTTAATTCCGTAACTCGCACGTATGACCGAATTAGCTTACGAAACTTGTTCCATTGTGTCCGGAACGCGGAAAAACCTTAGGAACGCCTGTCGGAATGTGTAATTTGGAGTTCGTTTGCGTATGAGGTTAAATTGAGAATTTTATTAATTAACTAATATTAAAATTATATTATATAACCTAATATTTTGCAAACCCTAGTTAGTATCCACCGGCCGCCGTTCCTTTTTATTCAATGGCCGAAAACATCAGAATTTCGTCGTCAATTTGCGATCGATTCATCGCGTTTTAGAAGATGCTTTCAACTGGAAAAGGGAAGAGAGCCTCGGGATCTATAGATCCAACGGTTGGAATCATCACAGGCACGGCGAGGAGGAGGGAATGGAGGTGCGTTCGTCCACCGTTCGGTCGTGATTTGTGCGCGTAGGGGAAGGCCGAGCTGGGCGAGCTTAGGGCCGGTGGAAGGTGGCACGAAGTGCTATGACGTGGGGTAAGTCGATCGTGTCCTAGGTGATGATGGCGGGTGTGGCATCAAGCCCTAGTCGTGCGTGTTTGGGTTCTTTGTCGCGTCTTCCTGAAGCTAGCGTGCGAGAGGGAAGAAGAGAGGAAGTCGGCCGTGTTTTGGTAATTATAAAAAAAAAAGAAATTTGTTTTCAAATAATATTCAAACTTTGATAATTCATAACTTGTGCATACCTATTCAGAATTCAGCGAATTAGGAAGCGTCGGAATCGCAGAGACGCGTACTACGCAGTGGTGCAGATCCGGATTCATTCCGGGCAAGTAGAAATTTGAGTTAAATCGAACGTTGTTTGGTTTAATTTAAATTTCGAATGCTCGCCGAAACTCAAGGTGAGTTATTCTCACTCACATCTGGATACTAGTAAAGTTAGACAGCTAATATTGACTGTTTGTTTGGATGTTTAGCTGAATATGTTGATTATTATCGAATTGAATCGATATATATATAGATGTGCTAATATTTGTGGATGCAGGGAAAACAGGTTGGAGGGATCCAACTGGATTCCTCACAGTGTAGTAATATTTTTATAATTGATGATGATGCCTGTTTTTATATTGTGATTGATAAATTTGGAATTGAATTGCGTTGTGATATTGTGGTATAAACTTTAAACCCAGAATGTTAATTATAAAGAAAATTGGAGTTTTAATTATAAAGAAATTAAATTGGGTTTCCATAAAGAAATTATGAAATTTATAAATAAGGAATTTAAAGGAATATATAAATTAGAATCTGTTTGGAGGGAAAACTGAAATAAAATTGTATTGGAATATTGCTGAGTAAATTATAAATCCATAATTAATTATAAATGGATAAATTGAATATTAGAGAAATAAAAGATATTGTTAAATATTGAATTTAAAAGAATTAAATTTTGAAATCTATTTAGAATGAAAATTGAAAATTTGTAAAATCTGAGATGATAAACAAAGAGAAATATTATCAGTGGATAAATATGAAAGTAAATTTATGTTATTCAAACCATAAAACTAAATTGAAATAAATTGACAGAAATCGTGAAAAGGATTTCTGTGATGTTTATTTGGAAATGAGATTCATTGGGAAGAACCGAGTTCGAGTTTAAACCGATTTTATAAAAAGGAAGTTTTGAAAATTTAAACTTGTTTAAAAAGAGAGTGTTTTGGAAATTATTATTTTAAAGTAATTATTTATAAATTAGAAATATTAATTTTATAAATACCTTAATAATTATTTTTACAAATAGATTTGTTTAAAAAGCTAGTTTTGACTTAAGTTATTGAAATTAGTATTTACCTTTTTAAAACTTTACTTATAAGTTAGTTTGAACTAAAACCCTTATTTGAAACTAAGATTTATATCCTAATAAATAGTTTTATTTTAAATATTTTGAAATCATATTTTTGAGAAATAACTAATTAGAAAATTTCTATATTTTAAAATATATTTTAGAATAAAGTATTTTTAATTATTTTAAATCTAAATGTTTTGAACTTGGTTATTTCCAATGGGAATATTTGGTAAAGGACTTACCTTGTAAAGGAAAGAGCTTTGGAAATTGTTTTCAAATGAGTTAGAAAATTTGAAAATATATCCTTTAAAGATATTCGAAGCAAATAAATAATTTGGGAATTATTTATTTTGTGATGGATGCTATGGATGTTTATGAATATAAATTGATAGTTAAATCACCGACTATCAATATTTGACAATGCGTGATCGTTTCAAAGAGACCGGGATCGAGATTTATTTCTCGAAAACCACTTCGATCCGATTTGTACGTTTCATGCGAAAAACGTGTTCAGAGTCGAAGATGGAGCAGTGAAGTGCAAGGGCTAGTCGCTACTAATCCTGAGGATATTTCCAAAATGGATGTAGTAGGAGTAGTGTCTTCGGTTCCGTTCGAACCCGGGACGGACTTGTATGGATGAATGCTTGCGAAACATCGTCAGGTGGACGATGGGCATTCTAAGTGAAAACGTTCTAAAAGTAACGCTTAGCCTCAAGCCTCATCAACCGGGAATGACTGAAAATCAGGAGATATGCAGCAAGGTTAGGTGGGTCATGCCCAAGCAGGACAAGGTATTTCCCCTGTCTAGATGTCCCTTATATATTTTCGGCTTAGTGGGTGGTTGGTCGCGCCAACCACGGGGTTTATCTTTTTCGGGACTGTTCAGTAAGGAATGGTTCCGGCCTTGTGTTGCAGGGGATGAAGAGAGTAGTCCTCGGTACGGTGATCTAGGCCCCGTACTGTGACAGGTTGTACCCCAGTGCCTAGTCATTGTTGGAAATCCATTTTCCCTACGAGCCTTGTACGAGTTTTGTTTGTATTACCCACTTCGGTGGCTAGTAGCTGGAATTTAATGAATGTAACAATTTCGGCTATTTTATAAGTATTTGTAAATAGACACTATTATAATATCAGAGGATTTCTATAAAAAGTGTTTTAGCTATCGTAAGGTAAAAACCCGACATGTTTATTTGTGGCGTGGTCTTACGAGATGCTTTTGTTTTTCAAAGGATTTTTGAAACTTTAATAATCAAGTTGGATGCATATTTAGTATCAGCTGGTATTCCAGACTGACTCGGGTGTTATTTCATAATAATGCTCGGGTCATACCGAGTATTATATGTTCAGGTTAGGTTGCTATGGAGCAGGAGAGGAGCTGGAGACCGAGACGTATATATGTATGTATATATATATATTCCGCTGTTGTTATTGTATGGTATGTCTGATTGGTATTTGATGATGTATGAGATACTCTGATTTTGTGATGTATAAACAGTTATAGAGGTCATTTTGTGTAAAGATCTATATTTACTATTATATTTTATTCCGCTGCGACTGTGAGATTCTGATATTGTTTAGTTTCTTCTTCTTCTATCTCTTCTTCTTTAACCCTAATGGTTCGTATTTCTTTGCCACTTGAGTCAATTTGTATAGAATAGTGTTGATTCAAGGGGTACGGATTTGCGGGCTGTCACACTTGGTATCAGAGCTTAGGTTGGCGACAACCTAGGCTTTGGTGGGGTAATTACTCATTAAATAGAGTCAATAGTACTCTATAATGAGATGAGAGTAATAATAGATATGAGAGCGTACTTGTTAGTGAATATAAAATTGTTTTTATACTAGGTTGACTTATCGGTTGAGTGTTTATGAATTCTGGTCGGTACGGGAAGTACAACCGTATCGATAGGGATTTCTAAACTCTTAAACAAGATAAGCCGACATAGAATTGTTTTTAAAGGTGGGTAAATGAAATAATTTTACCCAAAATTATATTTTGATATAGAAGAAATAATTTTCTGAAATTATTATATATATTTGGATGATTGGTTGTTAATGTCTAAATCAAATAAGAATATAAAATTTAATCTGGAAATGTGAAATAGTTATAGTGAAAATAAAATTCTACAAATATAAATTATATAAAAGGAAGAATAACTAAATTTGAGTTGAATCAGGATTTAAATCCCGGAAGTTTTGGAAAGGATTTTAAATAAAATAAAAATCAAGGTTTGGAAATTTAAAATCCTGGGAAAGTTTGAAATGTTTGTTGAGATTTGAAGGTGTTTGAAGGAAATGATTGGAATATTGTTTTGGGAAATATTTTTAAATGGAAACTGTTTTGAAATGAATTTAGAAAAGTAAGAAGCATTGAACTCACTTCAGTCGCTGGAAAATAATCCTGATGATGCTGGCCACATCATTAGAATTCATTTTCGAGTTTCTAAAGTGATGGATTGCTTCCCTAATATTTGGTTATGGTATTGTTTGGGGCTTGTTGGATATAACAAGTGTTTTGGGAAAATTCACAAGGGAGAAATTGTTTTGATACAACTAAGTTGTTTAGAAATCTGGAAATTTGATTTGAATATCAAATGGGATTGTGTTGATTTTTGTTTCAAATTTGGTTTTGAAATAAAACCGGGTAAATTTAAATTCTGGAAAATTAAAAAAAAATGTGTAAAATTAAAATAAATAAACTATTGAACTTATTAAGTGAAGTTGATATTAATAAGAAGGAAGAAATGAGAATTTTAATCTTGAAATTAAATTTAACCTAAGTAAATGGAAGTGAATAAAATTTATTGAAGTAAATAGAAAATTTGAATTTAACTTGGATGAGAAAAATAAATTGGACTCAGAATTAAATGGATTTGGGGTTAAATCAAAAAGGTAAGTTGATTTGAAATTGTGGGTTATTGTGTAATGGATTGTACCCATAAGCCATTAAGTATTATACTTATAATTTGAGGTTGTGGATTTGAAGTTGCAAAGAATTAAATTAAGGATGTATATACATATGCATATGGAATTTGGAATTGTGATTAGAAAATGTAGATGGAGTAAAATGAGCTATATAAGCTTTTAAAATAAATAAGTTGGTGAACTTATATAAATAAAAAAGGGAATTATAATGAGGAAATAGCGGAATGGTATGGTGAATTCAAATCTAATCTCAAATGATATGTGAATTGAGATAAGGTAAAGTGGGATATAAAGAAGTGAATGAACTTCACTTAGTAAACAAGTTTTGAACTTGTATTTGGAGAATTAAAATTGTGAATTTGAAATGGAAGTAAATCTAAATGAAATGTAAATTTTAAAATTGGGAAAGATGAAATCTGTTTTGATAATGGACTGGAATTAAATTTCAGGGTTGTAATACATAATATTGAAAGAAATTTAGATTCTCTTTAAAGGAGTGAAGAGGAAAGGTAGAAATCTAAATTTGCTAAATGAAATAATTGGAAAATGGTGATATTATATATGAATTCAGAGTGAATTAAGAAAGTGTATTAAAAACCTAATATGGATTAGGTTAGTGGCTAAGTTGAATTACAATTAAATGGGAATTGTATTGAAATGAATAGAATTTTGATAATTGATCAAAATTTGGAAAGTAAATAAAAATCCAATTGTGGCATGGGATTTAAATTTGTGGTAACAAATAATTATTGTGTGGATGGAAATGGACTTAGCTTATATTGGAATAGTTGAAATTGTAAATAAATTCAACAGAAGAATATAATTTAAAGTGGGTTCTTTGCTAATAAAATAAATCTAAAATGGATTGAATAAATAAGCAAAGTGCATTAAAATTTGTAAATGGATTAGAATTGATTTGGATGAGAATCAAATGAAAATAAAATTTGCTTAATAAGAAGATAATGAAAATATTGTGAAAAAACTTAAGCATGCTGAATGTTAATTGTGATTAAGCTTTATAATTTTGTTTGGGATAAATTTTGTTTGGGTAATAAATTTGAATTGCAAGTGAAATAGTATTAATTAATTTCTGAGATAAATTAAAGATGTATGGGTTGTCAATAATCCAGAATGGAATGATATTCATATAAATCTATTGGTTAATAAATTGGAAATATAAGATTTGAGATATAATTTAATAATTGTGATAAAGCAAGAATGTTGGGCTGTAAATAAAATAAAATGGCATGTATTTGGAATTGAGTTGCTTAATAAGCAATTGAAATGGATTTTTGAATAATTTAATATGGATTGGAATCTAATTCTATGAGTTTGTATATAAATGCAAGTGAATTGGTTTCAAGTAGCAAATGGAATTGATTTTGAATCAATTTGAAATGAATTAACATTCTAATAAGCAATGTTTGCACATAAATGAAAATGAATCATCAAAGTAGTGCAAAAAGTTTCAAGTTTAAAAATAAGAATTGGTTTATGAATCAATTTGAAATTGAATTGAAATAGATTGATGTTAGTGAAGCATATGTTAATCATTTTGAAATAGAAACGAATTGGTTGTGATTAATATAAATGGTATATAGTAAACTTGAATGTAAATCATTCAAGTGAAGTAAATGAAGTTAGTTGGGACGAAGTAGAATGGGCTAAAAACTTAACAAATGAATTTGAGCATGAATGTAAGTGAGTTATAATAGAAATGCAAATGTATCAAATTGTAATAAAACTTGTTTGGGAATCAATTCGAAAAATTTGGTAAAGTATTGATTTGGAATTGCGAAACTTGTTTGAAAATCTTTGGTGTGAAATGAAATAGAGTTAGCATTGGAAAACGAACCTTGTGCATGTTATAAAATATGGATTTACTTAGGAAATTATGCAAAGTGTTGTTTGGAATGTAAATAGTTATGTTTGGCTTACATTTATATTGGAAATGATGTTAAAATGCTCATATTTTGATAACTAATGAGTTTGTTGAGTAAGTACATGTGCGGTAGGCGTTCGAGAGAGTTGGAGCGCGTATATGCGTAATATTAGCCGCATGCTTTTAAAATTTGCTAAAAAGGTACGCCTACGCAAATATAATTGGAAAATGATATATATATATATATATATATATATTGTGATATATTTTGGTTTCCGACCGTGTGGGTCGATGTATATATATTTCTTTGTATCGCGAAAGCTCCTCCGTGCAGGGGAGACTCTGCCAAAAATTTTCGGAAATTTTGGGAGTTAGAAAATTTTTGGGCTTTGGGAAAAGTTAAGCAACTTGGGAGTTATAAGTTAAAATTAAAGCTTTAGGGAAGTAAGCAAATAGGTTTGGGAATTGAGCAAAAGGATTTTGTGAAGTGTATATAAGCTTTTAACTAAGCAAATGAGGTAAGTAAATGGGTTTGAGAGTATGTTCTACCTTATACAAATTTCGGGGACGAAGTTTTTATAAGGGGGGAGGAATGTAACATCCTGGAATTTTTAACACGGGATTTGTGAACATTTGATGCATTTTAAATGTTTACTATGGGTTTAAGATTTATTTTGAACTAAAGGAATTAGTTTAAATTATAATAACAAGTTATAATTGCTAAGGCCGGAATATAATTTGAAATGGAATAATAATAATTGAATATTGGACTGAGAGAATTTAAGGAATTGGATGTGAATGGGTATAAAAATGATGTTTAAATGTATTTTTAAGTTCAATTGGTCATAAATGATACTATTGGATTTTTGGATAAATTTACAAGTTAATAAGTTATTAGCTGAAATTTTATATTCATTTAGAAATGAATTTAATATTATTAAAATGCAATTTAATCAGATTTTAGTCCGGATTGAGTCAGAATGATTTTTTAATGTGATTATAAATTTTATATGAATTATTGTTAAGTTAATAAAATTTTAAAAGTGGAAATTTTAAGCGTTTCCGTAAATTTCGAAAATCGCTCGATTTAATAGACGAGTTAAAATAGCCTTCCGGGGCACAGTCTCGGAATTCGACGAAACCAGTTCCATTGGATCCGTAATAGTTAGTTATTATTGGATTTCAATCTTCGTAGCAATCGGAGTTGTCGTTTGACCCCGGCAGCTCGAAACGCATCGAAATTGTTTTAATCGGTTTAAAAATAAATTGATCGTTTAGTTCCGTGACTCGCACGTATGACCGAATTAGCTTACGAAACTTGTTCCATTGTGTCCGGAACGCGGAAAAACCTTAGGAACGCCTGTCGGAATGTGTAATTTGGAGTTCGTTTGCGTATGAGGTTAAATTGAGAATTTTATTAATTAACTAATATTAAAATTATATTATATAACCTAATATTTTGCAAACCCTAGTTAGTATCCACTGGCCGCCGTTCCTTTTTATTCAATGGCCGAAAACATCAGAATTTCGTCGTCAATTTGCGATCGATTCATCGCGTTTTAGAAGATGCTTTCAACTGGAAAAGGGAAGAGAGCCTCGGGATCTATAGATCGAACGGTTGGGATCATCACAGGCGCGGCGAGGAGGAGGGAATGGAGGTGCGTTCGTCCACCGTTCGGTCGCGATTTGTGCGCGTAGGGGAAGGCCGAGCTAGGCGAGCTTAGGGCCGGTGGAAGGTGGCGCGAAGTGCTATGACGTGGGGTAAGTCGATCGTGTCCTAGGTGATGGTAGCGGGTGTGGCATCAAGCCCTAGTCGTGCATGTTTGGGTTCTTTGTCACGTCTTCCTGAAGCTAGCGTGTGAGAGGGAAGAAGAGAGGAAGTCGACCGTGTTTTGGTAATTAAAAAGAAAAAAAAAGAAATTTGTTTTCAAATTATATTCAAACTTTAATAATTCATAACTTGTGCATACCTATTCAGAATTCAGCGAATTAGGAAGCGTCGGAATCGCAGAGACGCGTACTACGCAGTGGTGCAGGTACGGATTCATTCCGGGCAAGTAGAAATTTGAGTTAAATCGAACGTTGTTTGGTTTAATTTAAATTTCGAATGCTCGCCGAAACTCAAGGTGAGTTATTCTCACTCACATCTGGATACTAGTAAAGTTAGACAGCTAATATTGACTGTTTGTTTGGATGTTTAGCTGAATATGTTGATTATTATCGAATTGAATCGATATATATATATATAGATGTGCTAATATTTGTGGATGCAGGGAAAACAGGTTGGAGGGATCCAACTGGATTCCTCACAGTGTAGTAATATTTTTATAATTGATGATGATGCCTGTTTTTATATTGTGATTGATAAATTTGGAATTGAATTGCGTTGTGATATTGTGGTATAAACTTTAAACCCAGAATGTTAATTATAAAGAAAATTGGAGTTTTAATTATAAAGAAATTAAATTGGGTTTCCAAAAAGAAATTAAGAAATTTATAAATAAGGAATTTAAAGGAATATATAAATTAGAATCTGTTTGGAGGGAAAACTGAAATAAAATTGTATTGGAATATTGCTGAGTAAATTATAAATCCATAATTAATTATAAATGGATAAATTGAATATTAGAGAAATAAAAGATATTGTTAAATATTGAATTTAAAAGAATTAAAATTTGAAATCTATTTAGAATGAAAATTGAAAATTTATAAAATCTGAGATGATAAACAAAGAGAAATATTATCAGTGGATAAATATGAAAGTAAATTTATGTTATTCAAACCATAAAACTAAATTGAAATAAATTGACAGAAATCGTGAGAAGGATTTCTGTGATGTTTATGTGGAAATGAGATTCCCTGGGAAGAACCGAGTTCGAGTTTAAACCGATTTTATAAAAAGGAAGTTTTAAAAATTTAAACTTGTTTAAAAAGAGAATGTTTTGGAAATTATTATTTTAAAGTAATTATTTATAAATTAGAAATAGTAAATTTTATAAATACCTTAATAATTATTTTTACAAATAGATTTGTTTAAAAAGCTAGTTTTGACTTAAGTTATTGAAATTAGTATTTACCTTTTTAAAACTTTACTTATAAGTTAGTTTGAACTAAAACCCTTATTTGAAACTAAGATTTATATCCTAATAAATAGTTTTATTTTAAATATTTTGAAATCGTATTTTTGAGTAATAAGTAATAAGAAAATTTCTATATTTTAAAATATATTTTAGAATAAAGTATTTTTAATTATTTTAAATCTAAATGTTTTGAACTTGGTTATTTCCAATGGGAATATTTGGTAAAGGATTTTCCTTGTAAAGGAAAGAGCTTTGGAAATTGTTTTCAAATGAGTTAGAAAATTTGAAAATATATCCTTTAAAGATATTCGAAGCAAATAAATAATTTGGGAATTATTTATTTTGTGATGGATGCTATGGATGTTTATGAATATAAATTGATAGTTAAATCATCGACTATCAATATTGGACAATGCGTGATCGTTTCGAAGAGACCGGGATCGAGATTTATTTCTCGAAAACCCCTTCGATCCGATTTGTACGTTTCGTGCGAAAAACGTGTTCGGAGTCGAAGATGGAGCAGTGAAGTGCAAGGGCTAGTCGCTACTAATCCTGAGGATATTTCCAAAATGGATGTAGTAGGAGTAGTGCCTTCGGTTCCGTTCGAACCCGGGACGGACTTGTATGGATGAATTCTTGCGAAACATCGTTAGGTGGACGATGGGCATTCTAAGTGAAAACGTTCTAAAGGTAACGCTTAGCCTCAAGCCTCATCAACCGGGAATGACTGAAAATCAGGGGATATGCAGCAAAGTTAGGTGGGTCATGCCCAAGCAGGACAAGATATTTCCCCTGTTTAGATGTCCCTTATATATATTCGGCTTAGTGGGTGGTTGGTCGCGCCAACCACGGGGTTTATCTTGTTCGGGACTGTTCAGTAAGGAATGGTTCCGGCCTTGTGTTGCAGGGGATGAAGGGAGTAGTCCTCGGTACGGTGATCTAGGCCCCGTACTGTGACAGGTGGTACCCCAGTGCCTAGTCATTGTTGGAAATCCATTTTCCCTACGAGCCTTGTACGAGTTTTGTTTGTATTACCCACTTCGGTGGCTAGTAGCTGGAATTTAATGAATGTAACAATTTCGGCTATTTTATAAGTATTTGTAAATAGACACTATTATAATATCAGAGGATTTCTATAAAAAGTGTTTTAGCTATCGTAAGGTAAAAACCCGACATGTTTATTTGTGGCGTGGTCTTACGAGATGCTTTTGTTTTTCAAAGGATTTTTGAAACTTTAATAATCAAGTTGGATGCATATTCAGTATCAGCTGGTATTCCAGACTGACTCGGGTGTTATTTCATTATAATGCTCGGGTCAGACCGAGTATTATATGTTCAGGTTAGGTTGCTATGGAGCAGGAGAGGAGCTGGAGACCGAGACGTATATATGTATATATATATATATATATATATATTCCGATGTTGTTATTGTATGGTATGTCTGATTGGTATTTGATGATGTATGAGATACTCTGATTTTGTGATGTATAAACAGTTATAGAGGTCATTTTGTGTAAAGATCTATATTTACTATTATATTTTATTCCGCTGCGACTGTGAGATTCTGATATTGTTTAGTTTCTTCTTCTTCTATCTCTTCTTCTTTAACCCTGATGGTTCGTATTTCTGTGCCACTTGAGTCAATTTGTATAGAATAGTGTTGATTCAAGGGGTACGGATTTGCGGGCTGTCACAGAAATAAAATGACCGATGTTTAAATAAATGATGTTGAAATGATATTTTGATGTTGAAAGGTATTTGAAATTTATTTTGATTATTAAAGTATAAATACCATTTTAAAAGTTGTAACCACGGGTTATAATAATGTTTGGTTGTTAAAGAGACCGGGATCGGATATCTGACATACTCTTTGTCGATACCGAAACCACTTTGACAACCGTGTACGCGGTGGAGATTCCAGAATGAAGTAGGATGGTGATGACGTTTTTCTTGAGGTAAATACGTGGACCTGACTCCCGTGAGTTGGCATAAGGTGGCTAAAACAGGAGCGATTCTCGGATTAATGAGGTAGCACCTCTGATCGGACGCACTTCTTCGTATGCCATTCTATTACTCTTGTAATTGTTTTGGTGTGCACCTTTTATTTGGTTGTGTTGTTCGAGGTGGGCGGCAGCTGCGCGCTGCGCGTTTCCATCGGTCCGGATAGCAATTGGTATATCTACCCTGGCATTTCCTAGTTGTGCCGTGTCACCTACCATAGTGAGCCTTGTACGAGTTTGGTTTTCTCCCGTAGCCCGTGTGGTATCCTCTGTTGGCTTCCCGATCAGGAGGGACTATGATATTGATGGACTACTGGGACTATTACGTGTTAAGGTGGAAAATGTAAAGCCTTAACGCTATTTTAAAGTATGTTTATTTTAATATAGACACTATTATAATAGCGAAAATATTACTACATAGTAAATAGTTTAACGGATCCTTAGAGGATGGACGATCCCAAGCATCCTTTAAGTTACTTGCTCTACATTTCAGTACACTTGAATTAACTTACACTATATAAGTATGTATGTCCTGACTAGAGTGTTTATGTTTATTTTACGCTCGGGTCAGCCTGAGTTGCAGTTCATTCTTCATTCCGGAGCTAGGACTTCTGTAGATCACTTTTCAAGCTGCTGGCAAACTTTCAGTCCGTTACCTTATTTATGTAATCTAGACTATGGGATATTTGGATTTTCTATTGATGTTTTAAAATATATTTGAGATTAAAAGACTATGTAATTTTTATTGTTTAAGACTTTTATAGTGGCTTCATGAACCACTAAGTATTGTTAAATTCCGCTGCGAGTTTTCTGATATCTATGTCTGTGATTCTGTGATTTGATTTCATTTGCTCTTAATAATATTTACAATCTATTGTTTTGAAGTATTCAAGTTTGACAGGTTTTAATTTATTGTCGAATTTGAATGGTACAAAATAGTGGGTCGTCACAGTTGGTATCAGAGCCAGGTTTAACCATAGCCTATGGAGCAAAAACTCATTAGAGATAGG
The DNA here is from genome assembly GCA_030765085.1 of Allium cepa. Lineage (NCBI taxonomy): Eukaryota > Viridiplantae > Streptophyta > Magnoliopsida > Asparagales > Amaryllidaceae > Allium > Allium cepa. The sequence continues at coordinate 948,293,552 of CM060941.1, read as the reverse complement.
GTAGCAATACCCTAGAATGAGTGAAGTCAAATTCTAGAATCCTTTCCTTGTGAGAGAGCGTATTTTAAAGTCTAAAATGGTTTTCAAAAAGGTTTCAAAGAAGTATTTTTATATAAATCCTTCCTGTTTTAAAAATAAAATTTTCCAACTATTTCTTTCCTTTTCTCCATCTTATAATTAGAACCTTTGTTAAGTGCTTGTTCAAGTTAAATTTTATCTTATCACTAAAATATCTTGACATCAATATTTTTCCTCTATTCTTAAATTCATTCTTGATGTCTCAGGATGAATCGAGGAAATATTAGAGGTAGGGGACGAGCTGATGCCCCAGCTCCTCCACCCGCAGCCCCTGTTAGATTTACAAAGCTTTGCAAAGATTATACTGAGCTTGGTGGCACTAAGTTCACGGGTTCTGAATCCATAATAGAAGCTCAACAATGGTTGCGAGACTTGGAGAGAATCTTCTCCTGTCTCGAAATCACAAATGCCCAGCAGAGGCAATTGGCGGCCTGGCAGATGAAGGGAGCCGCTTTGAATTGGTGGCTATCAGTCACTGCTCACACTAATGAGGCTGACATCACCTGGGAGTAATTTAGGGAGGCCTTTCTTGTCAAATGGATGCCCGAGGCGGGCAAGTCTCAGCTATATCGAGACTTTATGGATTTGAAGCAGGGCGATATGTCCTTCACGGAATATAAGAGAAAATTTAATGAGCTCTCGCAGTATGACCTGAATTTGATAGACACCCCGCTTAAGAAGAACGAGAAATTTATCGCTGGTGCTCGCCCCGAGTTTTACGATCAACTTATTACCCACGTGCATGGGACGTTCACCGCTCTGATGGACATGGCTCTCCGGTATGAGAACCCTACCTCTAGGGCCACTCCAGCTGCCCAATCTGCACCATCTCAGTCTTCTGGAAATTCTAAGAAAAGGAAGTCCAACTTCCACCGTCATAAGAGGAATAGGACTCCAGGGCTTGGATCATCATCTTCGTCATCCTAGAGGCAGCCTGTGGATCTATCTACCATTACTTGCTACCGATGCGACCAAAAGGGACACTACGCGAATAGCTGTCCTACCTTGGGTGCTGCTATTCCACCTCCTTCTCAGTTGGCTAGACGAGACCTCTGCCACATCTGCCTTCAGCCGGGACACTTCAAGAGAGACTGCCCTACGCAGAAGAAGAGCACGGCATCAGGAATCTTTGCGGTGACTTCGGCATCCTCTCCAGCTCCACAACCTGCACCTGCAACCTCTCCAGCTCCTAGCGACTCCCAAGGTACACTTCAAGGTTCTTTTACTTTGTTTAAATCTCCTGTTCGTGTTTTATTCGATACCGGAGCTTCCCATAGTTTCATCTCGTCGGACCTCTGTAATAAATTTGAACATCTCCTTTCTCCTGAGTTTTCTTCTGTGCCTTTATGTGTTTCAAATCCCATCGGTGGGCCTGCAAATCTTGATAAGATTTGTAATCAAGTAAAGCTCCTCCATTTCCAGCAGTGTTTCACTGGTGACTTCTATGTTTTGGGGTTCGATGCTTTCGATCTTTTGCTTGGAGGTGATTGGTTAGATAGGCATGATGCAGATATCTCTTGTAGTTCTCGTATTGTTGCCCTTAAAGATGATTTAGGAAATTCATTAAAGATCCTGTGTAGTTTACCTCAAGAATTCGCTGGTAGCTTCATCTATTCTCTCGACACTTTCCCTGATGATATCCATTCGACCCCTGTACTCAAACTATTTCCCGACGTATTTGGTGAAGTCATCTCTCTACCTCCGAAGCGGGAAATTGATTTCCGTATCGATCTCATTTCTAGAGCACGACCTGTAGTTCTTCCACCCAGAAGAATGGCACCACGGGAAAAGATCGAATTAAGAAAGCAAATTCAAGACTTATCCTCTAAGGGTCTGATCAGACCTAGCTTTTCAGAATGGGGAGCAGCCATAGTTTTCGTCACCAAATCAGATGGTTCCCCCCAGATGTGTGTTGATTATAGGGAGCTGAACAAGCTTACTATGAAAAACAGATATCCTATGCCCCGTATCAATGATATGTTCGATCAACTCTATGGAGCGACTGTTTTTCTCTCAGCTCGATCTAGCCACGGGTTTCCACCAGCTTAGAGTTGCTGAGGAGAGCATACCCAAAACTGCTTTCCGTACTGAGAATGGTTTCTTCGAATGGCTAGTTATGCCTTTTTGGCTGACAAATGCTCCTGCCTTCTTCGTTGACTTGATGAATCGTGTCTTCTGCGATGTGCTCAATAAATTTGTTCTTGTCTTTATTGATGACATCCTTGTCTTCTCCAAAACAAGGGATGAGCATGAGTCGCACTTGAAGTATGTTTTAGAGACTCTCCGAAATCACTAATTAAAGGCTAAGTTCTCAAAATGTCATTTCTGGGAAGAGGAACTCTGATTCCTCGGACATATAGTCTCTAGTGAAGGAGTTTTTGTTGATCCAGTCAAGATTGTCGCGATCAAGGATTGGGAAGAACCTAAGACTCCTACTGATATTCGCAGTTTTCTGGGCCTTGCCGGTTACTATCGGAGGTTCATTGAGAACTTCGCTCGGATTTCTGCCCCTCTGACTGCTCTGACTCGAAAGAATGCTAAGTTTATATAGAGCAATCAGTGTAAAGCTGCATTCAAAGAGTTAAAGGATAAGCTCACCTCCGCACCAGTGCTTACTGTACCAAATGGAAATGAGAGATTAACGGTATTCACTAATGCTTGTCGCGAGGGTTTGGGAGCAGTTTTAATGCAAGACGGGAAGGTAATTGCATATGCTAGTCGTCAGTTGAAGAACCATGAAGCAAATTATGCTGCCCACGATTTAGAATTGTTGGCTGTTGTCTTTGCATTAAAGCTATGGAGACACCATCTTTTGGGGGCTAAGTTTGATCTCTTCACCGATCATCAGTCTTTGAAATATATCTTTACCCAGAAGGATTTAAATCAGAGACAAGTACGGTGGCTCGAGTTTCTTGCGTCTTATGATCTCGACATCAACTATACTCCTGGGAAAGCAAATGTTGTGTCAGACGCATTTAGTAGGAAAAAGTCATTGTTATGCTAGCTTATTGTTTCTTCTCCTCTTGTGGATCGTATCGTAGCTAAGAAAGATGAGGATAGGATCATCAGATTGATTAAGGAGAATGTCCGGAGCAGAGGTAGTAATAGTTCTGATGGTAGTGGAGCTCAAATTGATGGTAGAGGGATTTTAAGGATAAATAATCGGATTTGTGTCCCGAATGTTGATGGTTTAAGGCAGGAGTTACTTCGGGAACATCATCAGTCCCGACTTTCCATCCATCCTGGCGTAGCGAAGATGTATCAGGATTTAAAGAAACTTTACTGGTGGAAGGGTATGAAGCGCGATGTCTCTATCTATGTGAGTAGGTGTGCGACTTGTCAGCAAGTCAAGGCGGATCATAAGAAGACACCAGGACTATTGCAGCCTCTGGAGATTCCCGATTGGAAGTGGGAGCAAGTTTTTATGGATTTCATCGATGGTTTACCAAGATCTAGGAGGGGAAATGAAAGCATCTGGGTTATTGTGGATAGACTGACTAAGTCCGCCCATTTTATTCCAGTCAGGTCTAACCGTACGGCTTCGAGTTTATCTGAGATTTATATGAGGGAGATCGTTCGCCTCCATGGCGTTCCCCTTAGCATTTTTTGCGATCGAGACCCTATTTTCACTAGTCAGTTTTGGAAAGCGTTCCAAAAATCCTTGGGTACTCGTTTGAATCTGAGCACCGGTTACCACCCACAGACTGACGGTCAAACTGAAAGGGTAAATCAGATTCTAGAGGATCTCCTTCGTGCATGCATCTTGGATTATGGAGGATCTTGGAAAGATCATCTCCATCTTGTGGAATTCACCTATAACAATAGTTATCAGGCTAGTCTTAAGATGTCCCCATTTGCTGCTCTATACGGGAGACCGTGTAGATCCCCTTCTTGTTGGATTGAATCCGGTAACCGTTTAGTTCTTGGCCCCGAAATGATTTTGGAAGCCTCAGAAAAGGTTGAGGAAATTAAAAGAAGGTTAAGAATTGCACAGGATAGACAGAAGAAGTACGCTGATCGGCGTAGAAGAAGCTTGGAGTTTGCTGTTGGTGGTTTGGTTTTTCTGAAGGTTTCCCCTTTAAGAAATGTGGTTCGGTTTGGACGTAGAGGGAAACTTGCCCCTAGGTTCATCGGTCCATTCTGCATCTTGGAAAGGATTGTATCTCTTGCTTATCGATTAGATTTGCCCGAGAAATTTGCTAGAATACACAACGTGTTCCATGTATCCCACCTTCGTCGCTGTCTTCACGATCCATCTCTTATTATCCAGCCTACTGCTCTTGATGGTCTGGACATCGAGCCTGATCTAACTATAGAAAGGAAGCCGCTTCGTATCGTCGATCGAGGTACGAAACAGCTAAGGAGAAAATCTGTCCGATTGATCAAGGTGCAATGGAGCCCTGATGAACGAGATTGCACATGGGAAACGGAGGAAAGCATTCATGCTTCGAATCCGGAATTATTCGTTTAAGGTACTTTGCTTTGCTATTTTATCTTCTTTTGTTTTCCTTCTTTAGTTCCTTTTCGAGGACGAAAAGTTCTGAGTGGGGGAGAGTGTAACAGCCCTAGTTTTCTAGAAATTTATTTCTTCTATTTATTAAACCATGAAATTTATTTTGTTTAAAGTTTTATCTGATTGAATCATTTCCTTACAATACTAAATATAAAATTTAAGTTTTGAAATTTTTAACTTTGTTAAAGACAACTCCATTTGGAATTTTAATAAAAATGAATTTTGTATATTTAAAATAAGTAAATACGAAGAATGTAAACAAGTTAAAATTTTAGTTAAGTAATAACTTTGTAAAATTCAGTGTTTTACAGACTGTTAAATTTCGCATTTAAAAAGGGCACGCATTGTAATGGTATAAGTAACGTATAAACGTATAAATTAAAAATGTTACTTTTGCATAAATTTTGGGCGTATTGTATTGCGTCGGTTTGGCGTATTTTAAAATTCATACTGCAATATCCATATGGATTAATAAATCAGTTAGTAGATTTTTATAGCAAAACGTTACTTTTTCCACAGCTTTCATTGGTTTTAAATTGGCATAAAATCTTTGCTAAAATCACTCAGCCTATCTAAAGAAAGAAACGCACGCAATCATTAATTGAAGAAAAAGTTTGAAATGAACCAATCTGTTAATCACTTGCCGTTTCTTCACCATAAATTTCACTCATCCCTCTTTATCAACGCACGGAAATTTCAAATTTTCTAGTTGCCATTTCTTTCTTGTCTGCATTTATTTCTTACCCAGATTTCGAAATTCTCTGCATATGTATACATCTTTTAGCCTAACAAATTTTTAACACGCAGCTATTATATTTAGTATAAAATCTTTTATTGAAGTAGCATCAAAAGCTAATATCATTGCCATTTCTTTTCAATTAACTGCCGTTTTCTTCACCTTTAATTTCGCTAGTTTTTCCTTTTTAATAAAACACGAGAATTTGAAAATCTTATTTCTTGCTGTATCTATAGTTCAATCAACAAAATCAATCACCAATGCGAGTGTCACGTACGCAGTAATTTCTTTTCTCAGCATTGCCTCCTTTAGAGTCATTTACTTCTTATTTAAAACTTTAAACGTGTTCAAGTATTGCCTAGTATTCCTGTCTATTCTTTGTGTAAATCAAAGCAACCGTTAAAGTTAATTTAAATTTATTTCCTTCCTATAATCATTCACATTAAATCATGCATCTTTTTATTTTATAGCAATTTTAAATCCTTGTTGTTATTTTGTATAAAAAAAATCACTCAGCCTATAAATAACGCACGCAACCTATTAATTGAAAAAAAAGAAACGTTTGCAATCAATTTTTTCGTATAACTGGAATTAAATCATGCACCCCTGCCTTTATAAATTCGTTCACAACCTCTGTTGCATAGCATCTTATCCTCATTCATATTCGAGCAAGCTTCAGGTATGGGTTCCTACTTCTTCTTCTCTTTTATATTTCCTTTCTATATTTTTTTTCCTTTTGCTTTAAATTCATTTTCATATCACCTACTCGACTGCCTTCAACCTCCACCGCCACAGGCTACCACCAACTTACATACACTCCTCCACTCATGAATCACCATCCCCTGCCTTGCCTGTACTTGGCACATCCCCTAGTGCTCAGCCGAGTCCTGTTTGTGAGACATTTATTTTGTATAAGTTATGTTTTCAAACTAAATATAAGGCCATGCCGTGCAAAGCCATGCACAGCCAAGCAAACCCGTGCCGTGCCCTCTTAATATAAAGTCATGCTGATATTTGGAATTAAGACATTTGGTTGATAGTGATGTTATAAAAAATTTCTACTCCTGATAGAGATGTTTCGGTTGATAAATTTTCATCCCCAAGATCTCTGAGGTGATTCATTTTTTTCCAGTATTTGTTACATGTCAACATTTAAAAAAAAAACAAAAGAGGAGAGGAGAAGTTAGTACATGACTATGATGGGAAGGGAAAGGAAGAAGAGTGCATGAGAGGGCAAAATGGCTACCTGTACATGATCATGTCACGGCCTATAGAGGAGGGATGTCATTTTTTTTGCATTGTGGAAATTTGGTGTAGTTGACAGTGCAACTTAATAAAAAACAAAAGAGTCGAGTTGGATGGTGGAGGGGTCGAGCAAAGTTTAGTTCAATTATCCTTTATAATCCCGTCCCAAATTCGTTTTATTTAAATTTTGCTTTTGACCGTAAATTTAAGTCGCGTATTGGTTTTATTTGGATCTTGTTCTAGATTTGAATCAAGACGTTGCATCCGCGGAAATCTAATCGTGCCATTTGTACGTTCTTTTATCAAGTAATACAATCATTTGAATCTGATTATCTGCAGCTTTAAGGTGAGTATTTCTCACCAGACAAACATACCTATATATCTGTGAATTTATCACAAGTGTAATTGTAATTTATTTTATTAAATTTTATCTGTCTGTGATATAACGTATGATGTTAAACCCCATTATAAATTTGACACATCATCAATTGTTTATTTATTTTATATTATTGCAGTTATACTATTTAATGCTTATTTACTGTTAAATCATCACTGCAAGTTTCCCTGTAAATTTGAGATCGTTATAGGCTGAAATGATAGGCCTGCATGATAATTATTTATTCATTTATTTATTTAATTGTTTATATTTAAATATTTAACTTGGGATTGCGGGTTTGAAATGATAGAACCCAGTTTTTTGTAAATTGCGGATTGAAATGATATATCCGTATCACTTGACCTAGGCTAGAAAACTATATATAGACCCATGGTTTATATAATATTTTTATGAAATGTATTAAAAATATTTTAAATGGGAAGTTATAATATTCTGGGTAAAAATGTATTTAAAGGATTTTTATAAAATTTATAATGATTTTTGGAATGAGTCAACAGGTTAAATAAATAAATGTTAAGTAAAATTTGGGATTATAACTTATTTTGGAAATTCTGAATTTTTGTTAAAAGTGAGATGTTAGTTAAGTAAATCGATAAGTTATATTTTGGAATCTAAACCAAAGTTTAAGATTAATAATCTATTACAGCATTTAAATGCTAACTTTTATAAATGGGTTGTTTTAACCTCTAACTTTAGGTAGCATTTTATAAGTACTACGGAAACTGAATTTTTGATCGTTTTAATAAAATGTAATAGAAATAATCTTTGGGAAAAGGCTTAAATTTCAGAATTTAATATGTAATTAATAAAAATAACGAATTGATTTTAAATGGTTTTAAATGGAAGATTTTAACTTTTAAATGTGAGTTGAAAGGCAATTAATTCCTAAATAAATTGAATAGATTTAAATGGTATTTTATATGAAATTAAATGACTGATGTTTAAATAAATGATGTTGAAATGATATTTTGATGTTGAAATGTATTTGAAATTTATTTTGATTATTAAAGTATAAATACCATTTTAAAAGTTGTAACCACGGGTTATAATAACGTTTGGTTGTTAAAGAGACCGGGATCGGATATCTGACATACTCTCTGTCGATACCGAAACCACTTTGACAACCGTGTACGCGGTGGAGATTCCAGAATGAAGTAGGATGGTGATGACGTTTTTCTTGAGGTAAATACGTGGACCCGACTCCCGTGAGTTGACACAAGGTGGCTAAAACAGGAGCGACTCTCGGATTAATGAGGTAGCACCTCTGATCGGACGCACTTCTTCGTATGCCATTCTATTACTCTTGTAATTGTTTTGGTGCGCACCTTTTATTTGGGAGTGTTGTTCGAGGTGGGCGGCAGCTGCGCGCTGCGCATTTCCATCGGTCCGGATAGCAATTGGTATTTCTACCCTGGCATTGCCTAGTTGTGTCGTGTCACCTACCATAGCGAGCCTTGTACGAGTTTGGTTTTCTCCCATAGCCCGTGTGGTATCCTCTGATGGCTTCCCGATCAGGAGGGTCTATGATATTGGATGGACTACTGGGACTATTACGTGTTAAGGTGGAAAATGTAAAGCCTTAACGCTATTTAACAGTATGTTTATTTTAATATAGACACCATTATAATAGCGAAAATATTACTACATAGTAAATAGTTTAACGGATCCTTAGAGGATGGGCGGTCCTAAGCATCCTTTAAGTTACTTGCTCTACATTTCAGTACACTTGAATTAACTTACACTATATAAGTATGTATGTCCTGACTCGAGTGTTTATGTTTATTTTACGCTCGGGTCAGCCTGAGTTGCAGTTCATTCTTCATTCCGGAGCTAGGACTTCTGTAGATCACTTTTCAAGCTGCTGGCAAACTTTCAGTCCGTTACCTTATTTATGTAATCAAGACTATGGGATATTTGGATTTTCTATTGATGTTTTAAAATATATTTGAGATTAAAAGACTATGTAATTTTTATTGTTTAAGACTTTTATAGTGGCTTCATGAACCACTAAGTATTGTTAAATTCCGCTGCGAGTTTTCTGATATCTGTGTTTGTGATTCTTTGATTTGATTTCATTTGCTCCTAATAATATTTACAATCTATTGTTTTGAACTATTCAAGTTTGACAGGTTTTAATTTATTGTCGAATTTGAATGGTACAAAATAGTGGGTCGTCACATACACTCAAAAAAATGAAACAAATTATCAAGATTCAATGATTACAGAAGCATCATCAAGTAAACGTCCAAGAAGTGAATTCACAAGACCAGGAGTAGGATATGATGAAAAAACATTTGAAAGAGAACCATGGAATCCTCCTAGTATTAGTTATACAGAAGGAAACACCAAAATAGGAAAAGGAAGTAGAAAATCATATACAAAGATTTGTAGTTCTAATATACTACTATTAGAAAATCAAAGTCCTCAATTATGGCCAGACGAAATATTAGTTTGGGAACAAAATGTCATACGCTATTGGGAAGTCAATAAACGAGGAGATATGGACATGTTTGCAGTACTAGAAACCACTTTAGGCCCAATGGCCCTAGGCATATATCAGAGTTTTAAAGCAATAAATCCAGAAGAAATAATTAGACAAAAATCATTAGGAGATAATCCATATAATTTTACATCAATGATCCGAACAATAATAATTGGTATAGATCCAGCTAAAGGAAATACAACGTTACAAGATACAGCCATAAGAAATCTAGAACAGTTAAGCATTAGTGATTTTAAATATATTAAGGAATTTAGCCAAGATTTTGCAACAATGATAGCACTAACAGGTAAGGCCTTTGATGACGAATTATGTGACAGATATTTTACAAAATTACCAGGAGATCTAGGACGAAATATACATAAAGAAGGGAAAGATAATCATGGAACAGAACATGGATTAGGCATAGGAATTAGAATTACCTTTGTTTTTCTAAAATTAGAAGAACTATGTAAAGAAGCTACTATGCAAGAACAAATCAAAAGACAAGCATGGGCCTTTTGTAAAACAGCAATATATACACCACAAGCCTATGGATACAAAAAGAGAAAAAAGTTTTTAAGAAAATCAGTGAAATATGACAAGCATAAGCATAGTAAATATGTTAAAAAACGGAGACCATATACTAAAAATTGTACATGCTACATATGTGGCGATCCAAATCATTTAGCCAACAAATGTCCAAATAGAGCAAACAATCAATGTAGAGCTAATCTAGGAGACGAATTAGGAGAGTACGATCTACAAAGTATAAAAGATAATTCTGACAATGAATCTATTTACAGTATAGTTTCAGAAGAAGATAATAAACATCCTGATCCTATAACCTATAACCTAATGAATAGAGAAAACTGTTCACACGAATGGATACAAAGTAAAGGAAGCGATCACATACCCCGCTACAATTGCAGTAGATATCCAGCAATTAATAAACGATTTCAATGTAATGAAGGTTACAAAGAAATATGTTTTTTATGTGCTAAACAGATTTTTAACATAGAATTAATCAAGAAAGAAATAGAAGTACCAAAAAATAGTTTCTTACAAGAAAGAGTAGACAAGCATGAAGTTCAAATAAGATTACTTCAATACGAATTAAATGAAATAAAACAAGAATTAACAAACTTAAAAAGGAAAGATACAGGAAAAGAAGTAATAACTGAGGTAAACGAAGAAAACTTCCAACAAACAACAGAAATAATTCAAGTAAAAGAATTTTCAACAACCCTACTAACCCTAGAGTGTAAACTTTGGTTTGATAACAAAAATTTTATAACTACAACAGCTATAATAGACACCGGTAGTACAAAAAGCCTAATAGCACATAAATTAATTCCCAAAGAATTCCAAATACCTTGAACATATAAACTATTCTCTAAAACAGCTGAACAACGAATTATGCAATTAAAATATAAATTACCTGATAATACGCAAATCCAATTTAAAGACTTTTCTGGTAATTACAATAGTAAATATGATTTAGGACAAACAAATATTACTCCACCTGAAATAAATAGCTCTGAATTTTTATTAGGTCTCAATTTTATCTTAAATCTTAATGGTAGTATTTCCATTAGTAAAAATAGCATTACATTTAATAAAAATACATATACTTTACCCACCAACTTTTACCAAACAAAATCAGAGTTGCTGCAAAAGCGTGGTGATACCCCTGAATTAGATTTTACAAACAACCTAACCACAAAAAATTCTTGTCAAATAACGAAAAACTAGAAGCCTTTGGTTTGTTAGCACAAGAGAAAGCACAAACATTAGAAAAAGGACCAGATATTTTTGATTCAATCAATTACCCATTAATTCAAAGATTAGAAAAACTAGGCCTTATAGGCGATGATATTACCAAAAGCAAAATACAGTATGTAGCAAAAATAAAAATAAAAAACCCAGATATAACAATAAGAACAGCAAATATAGAATATTCGCCAGCATATGTTACAGAATTTAAAATCCAAATGCAAGAAATGTTAAAACAGAACTTAATCAGAAAATCAGAAAGTCCTCACAGATCAGCTGCTTTTATTGTTAGAAATCATGCTGAAGTTAGCAGAGGAAAACCTCGAATAGTATATAATTATAAAAGACTTAACGACAATACGGAAGATGATGGCTATAATATTCCAAATAAAGACACTTTAATAAATCTGATCCAAAACAAGAAATTTTTTAGCAAATTCGATTTAAAATCAGGATATAATCAGCTACAGTTAGAAGAAACCTTTAAACCATGGACATCATTTCATGTTCAGAAGGACATTTCGAATGGAATGTTCTAAGCTTCGGATTAAAAACAGCCCCAGCAGTTTTCCAAAGATTTATGGACAGCATATTTAAAAAATATGACTTTTATTTAGTATATATTGACGATATCTTAATAGCTAGTAATACAATTCAAGAACATGAGTATCATTTAAAAACAAATTTTGATGAAATATTGAAAAACAAAATAGTAATTTCCAAAAAGAAAATGGAATTATTTAAGAAAAAGATTTCCTTTTTAGGGCTAGAAATTGGAAATGGTAAAATAGAATTGCAACCACATATTTCCCAAAAGATCTTAGAATTTCCAGACAAACTAGATAGTATAAAAAAGATTCAAGCATTTTTAGGTTTAGTAAATTATGCCAGAAAGTTTATCCCAAATCTTGCCAAACTAGTAGGACCATTATACGGGAAAATATCCAAAAATGGAGAAACAAGATTCAATAATGAAGATATTAAGTTAATAAAAAAGATCAAAGAAGAAGTTAAACGGATTAAACCATTAGAACTTCCATTAGCCATCATCTTCCGTATTGTCGTTAAGTCTTTTATAATTATATCTGGGTTTTTTATTTTTATTTTTGCTACATACTGCATTTTGCTTTTGGTAATATCATCGCCTATAAGGCCTAGTTTTTCTAATCTTTGAATTAATGGGTAATTGATTGAATCAAAAATATCTGGTCCTTTTTCTATTGTTTTTGCTTTCTCTTGTGCTAACAAACCAATGGCTTCTAGTTTTTCGTTATTTGACAAGAATTTTTTGTGGTTAGGTTGTTTGTAAAAATCTAATTCAGGGGTATCACCACGCTTTTGCAGCAACTCTGATTTAGTTTGGTAAAAGTTGGTGGGTAAAGTATATGTATACATAACTGCATACATAACTGTTCAAGAAATCAAGAACTTTTAATATTATGTGAGTACGAAATCAACTGATAAGATCGGTTAGTAATGCTGTAAAGTTCAAATTTGAGCTCATACTAAAGTTTGACTACTTACTTGAACAAAGAAGCTTATTCACACTAAAGTCTAATTATGGATTGTATATCCAATTAACTGCAGCTATAGATCAAAAAGTTTAGAGAAATGAAGAACTTCTCAACCTGCAAAAAAAATACCGTTAACAATGGGAAAGTACAAAGTTAACTATTATTAGAAGATGTAGGCAATGGAAATCAACTATTTATTGATGAGGTAAACATGGCCAAACACTAAAAGGTAAAGTTACACATTTTGTGAAAATCTTGTCTTTATGAATGTAATGTCCGATCAATAAAGCAATATAGAGAAGGTGGAGCACGTTGTGCATATCAATCAGTGAAAGCAAACACACATGCTTTAAGAATAATCAAAAAGCACTGCCTACTTAAAATCCATTAAACATGTATTACACATAAACCAAAATGGAAATTAGAAGAGCCAAATGGAATAGAGAATTAAAGCAAAAGAAAAGACCAAACCAAAAAATTAGAATAGCAGTATTAGCGCTTTGCCATAAACTATGTAGACGAAAGTTATACAAAAAAATACAGTTTCAGAAATTGAAGGATCGGAACGGAAGCAATGAAAAAGGAAATCAAAAAGGGAAAAAACCAACAGCAAACCTGAAATGGGAGCAGTGAAAACAACAATCAAATAGGGATAACAGCAACAGTGCACCTGAAACACAGTGTAGAGAAGGCGTTATGAAATTTAGCAATTTAAAATCGAAAAACGGTGCATAATTAGGGATTAAGGCTTACATGAACCATAACTCGACGGGAGGAAGAAGATGGAAAAGGAAAGAGGACATGAGAACAACTTTTGTGCTAAGGAAGTCGGAATTTTTTGATTCATGTGACCCTCCATTTTCGAGGTGGGCATTAATTTCGAAGTTAGGGTTGTGGTAGAATGTAAGGGGATTTAACGATAGATTTCAAAGAGGCCGCATTTATGTCTAGTTACTATGTAATTTCAAGTTTGCATATCTCATATTGTTTATGATGACAAAAAGAGAAAAAGTTACTTTGTCCGTGGCAAAGAATTGGAGCTGATATGAGTACAATAAGTGGAAAATGTAATATGTTTTACAAATAATAGAATGGATACCTATCAGGGCTTCGCTAAAAGAAATTTTCCATCTAAACTAATAATAATAGGTACATAATTAATAAATTTAAGTTACATAGTTAAACTTCTCATACACTGAATTTAATTGCGGTTAAAGACAATTTTAGACAATTTTAGTAATATAATATGGTAAAACCATGTAGGCTTAAAGGAAAATCAAATGGTATGTCAATACCAATTAGATTTGTTGTGCATATGGATATAATGATAATAAACTATGAATGCAAACAATTAACACCTAGAAGTATATCATATACAGAGTACAAAAGATAAGATGAGCAACATGATGCAGCACAAACCATATTAAAGCATCTGGATCAAGACAGTTGCAACAATTATTCTACATTAATAAAGTGCAACGGCGACTCAAGTTTCCTTATGCGTTAACAATAAAAAATAAAAATTCTGTGCAAATAAGAACCCTATTCTTTGTAGTAACCCTAGTTAAGCTTCATATTTGAAAACAATACACAAATTCACCAAGCTCTTACAGCTACGCATGCAGACTAAATGTGCATATGTTTATCATATCGATTAGCTTGGCATATAGGTACAGAATAATGATCTTAAGGAAGTTTCTACCATATTTGTTAAATACCCTAGAAACTAACTGTTGCTTCAAACTTAAATGTACAAAGGATGTGCCAAATGTATATAGGTTATGAAACAGCCATGGTTAGGTTTTGAGCGTTAACTCAAAACTTTACCAATTGTAGTACCTCATAATGAGCTTTGGTGGTTTGAATATAGATTTTAGTTTTGAAGGGACTGTAAAAATTCATTATGTTGCACCTTGAAGCAAAGAACCAAAAAATAAACCAACTTTTCCTGTATATTAGTCCATTTATACGGTACATACCTTTTTAGCAACCTTTGACTAAATTACAGTTCATTATTTACATCATGTAGATACATCATCTGTATGATGTTATTTAAGAAGTCACACACACATACACATGTATATCAGTGTTAATCTATCAATGGACCACATACACATCAAAATTTTTACAGCCATAAATGTTGGACATTTCTTTGGCAAAATCTAAAAAGTGTGTTAAAATGTTCATCTCGGATGGGGGCTAAAAATAATAACTTGATTTCTAGCTACTGAATTGCTTAATTATATCCTTTTTCCTCTAAAAAGTATAATCCTGCAGTTGTCCAAGTTCACAATGTTAGTTAGCTATACATATATACATATACATATATATATATATGTGTGTGTGTGTGTGTGTGTGTATGTTTAAAAATTATGATACACAAATATTCTTAAAGCTATAACTTCACAAATTCTATGACAGTCTAAATTCTTAAACCGAATAAATTTTCTTCCTATATTATGTCAGTCATCCAGTAATGATCCAAAAAGTCAAGGAATCAACCATGAATTTCACTACCATATTTCATCTAAGTGTATTGAATCAACGAAAGAGTGCATTGTTTAGAACCTTTTCCCTTAAATAAGAAAAGTAGATGAGAAAAAAAGGAGTTAACTCAAATCTAAAAAGGCAAGCATTGCCATATTTGATTAGAAAACATGCCTCTCATCTATGTTATTTTGTGTTGGACAACGTATATTTTGCATTATACAATGTAAATTTTCATAAAATAAAAGATTGCTTATGCAGAATATTATGTTTGAGCCTTTTCAATTTTAAGCTAATTGAAAACATGTTTATAAAATATATATGTCTATCACTGGCATACGTTTGATTTTAAAGGTTAAAAGTAATATAATTGGTATTTATTATTAGCAGTAAAAAGTTATAACCTATTATGTAGGAAAATCGTAAAATGAAAGCTAACAATAAGAGTGCAAGAAAAACATTATGCAAAATCGAATATTTTTACTTTAAAGTCGTTAGACGTTTGTATGTGGGAAAGCAATTTGTTGTCATTCAAACCAGAAAAAGTATGGACTACGTTTAAAGCATCAAATATGGAGACAAAGATCATTGCAAAGAGAAACACCATATTAAAAATAAATAAGCGATTAATCTTTTAGATTAGAACCATGGAACTTTAAAAAGAAGATGCATGTTGCCAAGAAAACATAACAAAACAGACATTAACAATCTGAGATCTGAAATTAGCACCATTAATTTAATATTTATTCTAGAAGCAAGGAGTAAACAGTGGATTGCGCAAGGTTGCTGATGAGCTAGCACACCTGTAGGATTATGGCCATGCTTCGATCTGGCATCAATGCATAAACACTAACCTTTTCTTTCTCAAACTATGTTATCGTCTCTTCACATCATCTACTTCCTATGTATTAGCATTAAGCTCTTCCACTTGATCTTCTAGTACTATATTGCTAATTTAGAAGAATTCGTTGTATCTTGGTAATGCTTCTGTGTTTCCACACATAAACCGGCCATAGAAAAGAGAATCAATTCGGCTACAAAATCAACAACCATTGAACAAAAAAACCATCCCAGGTTGTATGAAAAGCGGGAGATTAAACCTGTGCCATCAAATAAAATAAGAATGATTAAACAAATGCAAAATACACTCGATAATTTAGAACGTCATTTGTACAGAAAAACACGAGTACAACAATCTTAAAAGAATATCAAAATATTTCCACTTCATTTATTTAGGTTGTTTTTTTATTGCATGAGGAAAAGTTTACCATATTTAAGATTATGAAACTCTCGTGGAGTTTGTATTTCTTGGTGAAATCCGTTAGTAGTTCCATCAGTTTCTAAAGCTTTCAGCCTTCTAGGTTTGGATACAGAGAACTGGCTAGCAATGTAAATTGACAAAATATCGAGCTTATTTGTATAGAAATATTTTGGAATCTCAATCTTCTAGTGCCATAAATTTGTTCCATAAGTTAAAGATATATAAAAAAGATCATATTTTGAAATAGTAATGGCATCAACTAATCGCTAAATACTGGATAACCATATTTAAAAAAATAAAGTTTATATGCTTGCTTAGTTACTAATAAAAGGTGATTTAAACTGAAATATTAAGTCTCGCTGTTGAAATTAAAGGAGAATTTCCAATAAAAATGGATCAATTGCATATGTAAAATATAAGAATAAAACACATGAATTTAAAAAAGATGGTACCCATGCTATTCTTGCACTATGTGGATAGATAAAAAGCCACGTTGTACAAAAATAAAACACATAAATTTAAAATAGATGGCACCCGCACTTTCCTTTCACTATTTGGGCAGATAAAAAACAACATCATATCTTTTTAAGCAATATTTGTTATAATGCTAACAAATCGTGCATTCGGTTTCAGTAATTTGAGGATTTGATTGATGTAATATTTAGAAAAATGAACAGTTTATCTCTATGTTAGTAGGTTGGAAAAATATTATTCAAGAAAAAAGGTCAAGTTCGGTGGCATTGTTTTGTTACCCAGTACATTTTGATATTTTAAGGCTACATATGACTGATTACTAACGGTTTCAAAACATATGATTAGCAACTTTTTCCACACATAGTTGGGCATAGGTGTGTCCATACTAAAATATAAGCTACCAATGACTGGTTACTAACCTTTTCATATGTACATATATATGTATGAGATTTTGCATTTTGTAATGTTATGTTCAGTAAAACTTACATTGACGAACCAACCAAAAATATCAGATCAATCTACATATGGAATGCCTACACTAGATCAAAAATAGTAGACTAATCTACAGGTTCAAACTTACACAGTATTTCGGTATAAATCTTTCATTGTAGAAAAATAAATCATTAAGCAAGGATAATTTTAGCACTTAGTAGAAACCAAATAATCACACATACATATGACTATAGACATTGAGAGCCGAAATAGTTGCTTCCTGACCATCAATCGATGCCTAGCCAACGGCCCATGGGATATTTGCGAAAAATGTTAATAGCTGATGGTGGGATGACAAAGATAGATAGTAAAAGTGCGTTTGATGATGCGCTGGATTTATTTGTCAGTCAATTCGTCGGAGGTAGGGCAATTCGTGGGCGTCAATTCATTGGAGGTTGGATTATATAAAGATTGGGGTATTGTAGAAGAGTGGATGGGACCAAATGAATTTATTCAGTTTGGTTTTTCAAATAGACATGGCGGACCAAATTTAATTTTGTTTGTCAAACAACAACGGGACTTTTGGTTTTTGGAACACAGGCGGATGGTTTTAGTGCAACAGTCGTTATTAATAATATAGTACACATGTGCGGTATATGAAATGGACCCAACGTTTATGCTTGTATTCCTTTCCCATTCTCTAAATAAACCGTTCTTCTTTCAGTCCTTTTCTAACTTGTAGATTCAGATGCTTCCTTCCACGCTCGTAAGCAGCAGCACGACGAGTTTGATGAAAACGGCGTTTTCAAAGTTTTCTATTTATACTACAGGTTAACAAATTTAATACTCTTAACTTAAATCTTTGTTATTTTTAATGAAATCACTCGCATGAGATCGAATTATCCAAATTTGGCATGTGGCTTTTGTTTAAATGCTCCATGATAAACAAGTAGTTTTTTTTTTTTTTTCTTTTTTTTTTTGGAAAAAATCAAAGAAAAGTATAACAGTTTAGCTTAAATCATTGCATGAATGCTGACTTGGAGAATAACGGATACCATAATTGCACTGGATCCGAATCAAACATATGAAAAACATGAGATGTCGGCAGGAGGGACCATATGACTGTTCTTCATTTGAATTGTCGCAAAACTGAGTAGCAAATACAGACAAAGTTGTCTCGCTCTGATGAAGAAATGTATCTCAGAGGCAATGATGTTGCCAACGAAGAAAAAATGGGTCGTATAAATGGCACATCAGTTTTACTAAAATCAAGCAGCTGTTGTAAAAGTCCGTTTGTTTATATCCACACCTCACCGGTGTTGCATGCGTTCTACTCCAACGCTTCGTTTTCATCATCCTGTAAATGCAGCATGTGCTTGATTAATAACTGGACGACACCCTTGCCTACAAAATCGAGCAATTTGAGCATGCGCTCAATAGCTGGATGACACCCTGCCTTGCTGGTATAACCGTACAATGACGAAAAATCAACCGTTGATAATCTGATTCTGAAAAAACAAACATTTATTTCAATTTTACATTGATATCGATAGCTCAAATCATTTGATATGATCGACGAATGAATTTAACAAATAACAAAATTTTTAAAGAAAAATATACACTAGAGAACAATTAACAATTAAGCTTCGGAAATAATAAACATGTATATTACATGCATATATTACCATATAAAATTATAAGAACCTCTGGGTAAGACTGCGTAATGTGATAGTTTTTCTATCCTATGTTACTAACTCATATTATGTGATCAAATACATAGCTTTAAAATCTCCAACCACACAAGCTGAATCATAAAATTTCAACAGACTAGGGAATGCAAGACAATAGGTTTCACATATTCAAATAACAACGACTATGGTAATATGGTTAAGTAATAAAATATAAAACTTTGGATATTACCAAAAGTGACGTGAATTTCTAAAGTTTATAGCTGAAATCATTCAAATTAGCTAAAGAATTTGAATGTTAGTTTGCGCTGTTCGGAAATCCAGGTATTGCTATATATACGTGCAAACCAAATGAATTCTCTTTCAAGAATGCAATTTCTACACATAAGAACCGTTGGATAATTGTATTGATGATTCGACAATGATGAAGATGATAGTTGTTGTACTTCTGACTTCAAGGATCTATTACGTATATTCTTTTAGACAATAGTTCAACACAACAGATACAAACAAATTGTCGAATCATTGACTTCAGGATTCAACAAAAGCCTTGAAACAGAGTACTCAGATTCAAAATTTGTAGGATTTTGATCCGATAAAAAACACTCAAATTTTTGTCTCTGATGATGCAATTTTAGTAGAGAATAGAATGGAGAAGAAGAAGAAAATTGAACTGCAACGTTTCTGCATTTGCAACACCTTTCAGGCGTCGCAAACTGTGGTGAAAGCCAGTGTTCGGCAACACTTTCCGAGCGTCCCATATCTGGAGGAAGAAGAAGTAGGTACAAATAAAAGAAATTGTTATTTCTGATGGTTCCTGGACGTCACTATTTATTGTACTGAGGAAGTGTCCATTCGTCAAGCGTCGCATCCTTTACAACATTCCGAAACGGTTACAAACAGTCACGTCTTTTCACAGCGGTTTAATACTGTTGCGAAATGATCGCGTCCCTTCATTCAAATAACCCGCAAAATATATCCATTCAAACTCAAATTCTGGATCCGGCCTATTAACAAAAATTAATTTGTCATTTTAGACCCGAACTCGGTTCGACCGGACGAACGGCGGCAGCGCACACATGTGATGGTGATGCATAACTTCCCTCCTCGCATCAAAGCAAAGTTTTGGGTGCTCAAAGGGCCAAATTTTCCTTAGAGAAATCCATATGTAAATCAATATATTCTGTTAATTTCCTAGATGTGGGACTATTCATCCACTCTTCTTCCTTCTTCTTCCACTTCTTCCCTCTTCAAAATCAAGCCCAAACCCAAAACTATTTTGATAATTTCCAACAATTTCCCCCCATTTTTCAAAATAAGTAAAATAAATAAAATAGACGGTTGCATCATTAGGGTGACTACCTACATATCCAAGTGATTCCAAGATCAAGTTTTGCATCATCGTGGAAACCAATACATAAATGATATGTATCTTTTAGATTCGAACCTTCACTTAGTGTAAACCATTCAAAGTTCTACCGAGATCTATGGTGAACGTATCTTGAACCAAGTACCCCTAGCGATAGTACCGAGACAGTCACACATACTAATTTCTGTATATAGAGTGTTCTGCATGCTCAACACATTAATGGCCATATGCTTAAATCTTGAGTTCATGAGTCTACTTTAGAAAGCGGCCTTACTTTATTAGGAAACGACCTGATTTCCATACTCATATAGGTAAGTCCCTTAAGGTGTTTCTGCGATGCACCTTTTAAAAGTAACTAGACTTATTAAGGACATATTATCCATCCTTTGTTCTTGTAGAGTCCAACATTAAATATTATGGGATTATTGATTTAGTGTTCCATAATCATTCTCTTAACTTGTTGTTACCCATTGAACTTTTTTTATCATTTTCCAAACATAAGTTGTGTTTTTGTTAAGGACGATCAACTTTCATTCACAGATCTTAGTCTCATTTCCTTTGATTTTATAGAAACCAATGCCTTTGGAAGACTCTTTGTGAGTGGGTCGTCCAAGTTTTTCTTTGTTTCTATGTAATCAACAGTTATTACTCTACTTTTGAGTAATTGCCTTATCATTTGATGTCTTAGACTCACATGTCTAGACTTTTCATTATATGTCTTATTAGAGACATTGCATATTGTAGCCTGATTATCATAGTTAATCAAGACCGCTGGAGATGGTTTCTTCCATAATATGATTTCTATTAATAAATTCCTAAGCCATTCTGCTTCCTTACAAGCATCTGCTAATGCATTCAACTCTGACAACATTGTTGAGTCAGATATACATGTCTGTTTCTTGGAAACCCAAGACACAGCAGCGCCTCTTAACGTAAAGATCCATCCAGTCGTAGAATTGGATTGGATTCTGCATTCTTCTAGGTTGCATCACTATATTCTTCTATTAAAGTAGGATATCCTTTATAAGATAAACCATAGGTAACGGTTCCTTTCAAATAAGCTAAAACTCTAGAAATAGCTTTCCAATGTTCGAAATCTGGATTACTCGTAAATCGACATCACATGCTTATGGCATGTGCTATGTCTGGTCTAGTGCAATGCATAGCATACATAAGACTCCCAATGATACTAAAATACTCAAGTTAATAAATGGTATGTCTAGTATTCCTTTCTAATTTAATATTAGGATCTAAAGGAGTAGGTGCTGGTTTGTCATTATAATTACCATACTTTCGGAGGAACTTCTCAATGTAATAAGATTGTGTTAGCAACAACTCCCCCTCTTTCCTAATAATTTTAATTTCCAGAATTACGTCAGCTTCTCCTAGATCTTTCATATCAAATGTAGAAGATAGAAACTTCTTAGTTTTCGTTCACACAGGACATACTAGACCCAAATATTAGCATGTCATCAACATATAAACATATTATAACATAAACATTGCTGTCTGATTTTCTATAAATGCATTTATCAGCATCATTAACAATAAATCCATATGACAATACTATTTTATCAAACTTCTCATGCCATTGCATGAGGGCATGCTTTAGGCCATAAAGAGACTTTACTAATTTGCAAACTTTCTTTTCTTGACTTGGGGTTTTGAAACCTTCAGGTTGTTCTATATATATCTCTTCTTCTAAATCTCCATTTAGAAATGTAGTCGTTACATCCATTTGATATATGACCAATTTATGAATTGATGCAAGTGCTATTAAACAGCGTATAGAAGATATGCGAGCAACTGGAGCATATGTATCAAAATAATCTACTCAATGTCTTTACTTATATCCCTTAGCAACTAATCTGGCTTTAAACTTATCAATGGATAAATTTATATTCAACTTTTTCTTAAATATCTATTGACATCCTATAGGTTTAGCACCAGGAGGTAAATCAGTTAAAACCCAAGTTTTGTTTAACAATGTGGAATTCATTTCATCATTAATAGCTTCTTTCCAGAATATTGAATCTCTGGAACTCATAGTCTCAGAATAAGTTTTGGGTACATCGTCAACGTTCATGACATATCTAGTCACATTAAGTACTTCGTCCTTACTGCCTTCTATAAGATATGTAATGAAGTCAGGACCATAGTCCTTCTCCATTCTTGCTCTTTTACTTCTCCTTTGTTCAGTACTATTATTTGGTATCGTTACTTCCTTGCTTTTTTGAGCAGGAGCATAGTCATCGACATTGATATCATCAATCGTATTAGGTTCTGGACTAGATGATCTCAATGGAATCTCAACAGTTTGATTTTCAAAGAATTCTACATCTACTGATTCTATAACTTCTAAAGAATTAGGAATCTATAAGTTATACTATTAATTGAATATCCTATGAAAACACATTTAAATGCCATATTTCCTAACTTTGATCATTTAGGGTCTGGTTTTCTAACATATGCTAAACAACCTCAAACTTTAAGTCTTGTAAGATTAGGTTTTCTATTAAACCATAATTCATAACATTATTCTTTTTAAGTGGTACTCTATTTAAGATATAACATGCAGATAACATAGCATCACCCCATAGGTTATAAGGTAAATTTGAACTTATGAGCATGATATTAACCATTTCTACTAAAGTTCTATTTTTTCTTTTAGCAACACCATTTTGTTGTGGTGTATATGGGGCAATGCATTGATGAACTAAACTGTGTTGTTTACAAAATAAGTGAATTCATTTGAGAAATATTCACTGCCTCGATCTGAATGTAATACTTTCATTTTAACTCCTAATTGTGTTTCGACCTCTGCTTTGTAAATTTTAAATTTATCAAATGCCTCATCTTTAGTTTTCATTATATACACATATGCATATCAAGTATAATCATCAATAAATATTATATAGTATTGATTACCACCATAGGTGATATGATCGTTTAAGTTACCCACGTCATTATATACTAAACCAAGCAAGCAAATTTTCCTTTCTACGGATTTAAAGGATTTTCGGTGTATTTTTGCTTGAACACATATTTCACATTTAGAGATAGTATCGAAATCACAATCAGAAATTAATCCTTGTTTACGCATAATTTTAAGGGAATTAAAATTAACATGTCCTAGTCTACCATGCCATAAACTAACAGAATCAATAATATAAATATAAGATTTCTTTATTAGATTCAACTTAACCATGTCGACATAAGAGTATCCATGTCCAATGAATTTGCCGTTCTTGGACAACACTAACTTATCAGACTCATACACCGTCTTGAATCCTCTTTTGTTAAGAAGGTATCCAAAGACCAAATTCTTAGACATATCAGGTACATAAATACGTTAACTAATGTAAGAACTTTTCCAAAAGTAAATGTAAGTTGTATAGTGCCTTTTACCAAAACTTTGCTTAGAACCTTATTTGCTCAAGTAACCTTGTCGGCTTCTCCATAATTTTCTTCGTGAGTCTTAAACAGATTAAGGTTTTTGCAAATGTGAATGGTTGCTCTAGTATCAAACCACCAATCATTATCGTTTCGCTAAGGGAGTTTGCCACTTGCACTACAGCCACAAGCGAGTCTTCTACCACATTCACCTTTTGTTGTTTCTTCCGTTGACGACAATCTTGGGCATAGTGGCAAGGCTTGTTGCCGTAGTAACAAGCACCTTTCTTTTTGTTGTTGGAATTTTTCTTCTTAAACTGCGTCTCATTCTTAGGCTTTAGCTTGTCGGTAATTTGAACATTATTTGCCTTAGAACAGGACTTAGTTTGCGGATTATCATCTAGTTCGCGTTTATGAGAGTCCTCTTCAATACAAAGACAATGCTGTAAACCGTCTAAATTATAATACATTTCCGCATGTTTTAATTTTTTCTTATAATCATTCCAAGTATTAGAAAGTCTTGAAACTATAACTTCAACAATAAAAGATTCAGGGAGATTTATTCCAGCATCTTTAAGTTGATTCACTAACGGTAGAATTTTGCTTACTTGTCCAACTATGGACTTATTGGCATTCATTTTGAAATCCATAAAATTGCAAATAAGGAGTTTTTTGTTACTTGTCTTGGATATGCAGTATTTTCTTTCTAGTGCAGCCCAAAGTGTCTTTGCAGTTTCCAAACTCCTATGTTCATTGTAGATAGGAGTAGACAATGCATTAAGAATGTGCCTCTATATAGAAAATCATCTTCTTTGCGCTTTGCACATTTTGCTTTCAATTCATAAGTATCTTTATCAGTTTACTCTGGTATTTTCTACAAGTTATCTTCAAGAATATAGTAAAATTTGACCGTGATCAAAAAGAATTTCATTGTCTTTTGCCAATGAGTGAAGTTTACACAATCAAACCACTCCAATCTCGTTAAATGCTGATTCATAACTTGAAGAGCATTTAGATAGATTAAACTCAAACTATCCATGGTTGAAGATATTGTCTAAAAATATTGTTGGATAATTGTAGTGATGATTTGAGAAAGATGAAGATGATAGCTGTCGTACCTTTGACTTCAAGAATCTATGCATTTTAGACAATAGTTCAACCCAACGGTATAATCGGGTTATTGAACCATCAACTTCAGGATTCAATGAAGCCTTGAAACAACATAATCCGATTCAAAATTTGTACGATTTTGATCCGGCTAATAACACTCAAATTTTATCTCTAATGATGCAATTTTAGTAGAGAATAGAATGAAGACGAAGAAGAGAATTGATCTGCAACGTTTCTGCGTTTGCAACACCTTTCAGGCGTCGCAAACTGTGGTGAAATGCAGTGTTCTGCAATACTTTCTGAGCGTCGTAGATCTGGAGGAAGAAGAAGAAGGTACAAAGAAAAGAGATTGTTATTTCTGATGGTTTCTGGACGTCACTATTTATAGTAGTGAGGAAGTGTCCATTTGTAAAGCGTCGCATCCTTTCCAACAGTCCAAATCTGTTACAAACGGTCACCCTTTACGCAACGGTTTAAAACTGTTACTAAAGGGTCGCATCCCTTCATTCAAAAGACCCTCTAAAAATATCCATTCAAACTCAAATTCTAGATCCGCCTTGTTAACAAAAATTAATTTTTCGTTTTAGACCTAAACCCGGTTTGATCGAACGGACAACGGCGCATGCGTGGTGGTGATGCATAACTTCTCTCCTCACATTAAAGCAAAACTTTGGGTGTCCAAAGGGCCCAACCTTCCTTAGGGAAATCCATATATAAATCGATAAATTCTATTAATTTCCTAGATGTGGGAATGTTCATCCCCTCTTCAGAAACATAACCAAACCCAAAACTGACAACCATATACACAGGAATCAAGAACCAATTAGATTTAGGATCACACCCAATCAATAATAAAAGTCAATAGTAACTAGTAACAATGGTAGTAATAGTATCTGATTCCAGCTAGCAAATAATGCATCTAATAATTAGTAACAAGAATAACAGAACTATTGAAAGCAACAACTTATATCTGTTGGAAAAAGTTTGGAAATAACAAATAGAATTAGTAATCAAATCACACTTTGCATGATAGTCACTAATCCAAATTATTAAGAATAGCCTAAATAACAATGAATAGAAACTAAAAACTGTTCACAACTTGGTTGATGAGCTTCTTAAACGTCTTGAAGTGGATATCGTAAAAAATTTCATTGTCAAGAACCATTCGCATATCACCATTTTCAACAAGTTCAACGAGTTGAATCAACAAAGTTGCAGTATAATGCTCGACAATAAGTATCGGGACTTTAAGGAAATTAGAGAAAAGCAGAAGTAAACATCTTTATGTTTGGGTATTTTTTATTTTCGAGATGAGAAGAGTTCTCATTCCCTTAGACATTCCTCCTCCAAGATAGTGGACCCAAAAATATAACCAGATCCTAATATTCATCAACTACTCAGATAGGATTCCTTTGTATCAACTCTTCCCCTCAATCTTGTCATTTTCATTAGCCACATCAATGGCAATAGACTCCAGCACATAAACCATTCTCAGAAAAAGTCCGTCAAATAGATTGGGTCATAAATGAATCGATTAGAGTTTGACCTGACCCATTCAAGATTAAAAAACAAACCTGTTTGACCCATTTAATAAACATGTTGACCCAACCCAATCCATTTACTAAAGGGTCAACCCGACCCAATCAGTTTGGCAAAACAACAACAAAATCAATGGAAAAAGTAGTGGAAAAAATTGAAAGTACACCAATATCTTATTAACGCTCCATTAAAGAATCAAAAAACTACATCAGAAATCTGCAAAAAAAGCTTATCTAGATAACACAAAAACTAAAAAATATTTGAAGGTCCGTAGAATATAATTACAAATTACAATATTTAAAAACTACAAAATTCAGCATAATATAATTTTATTGGAAAATTCCTTGGTAGAATACAAAATTACATCAAACAACCAAACTAAACTAAACTAAATACTATAAAAACTGCAAAAATAGCCGCATGTCATATAAAGCAGTAAAAATGCAAAATATTTGAAAGTTATGCATCGTAGAAGCATAGTCTTATAGCCTTAAAGCCCTTAAATACAGCCTTGTTATCTACCACCTAAAAATTACAAGAAGATATTAGTTCTATATACATGATTGAATAATGTGGAGATCGGGAAGTAGAAGAAAGAAAAACCAGTAAAATCTAAACTCCATAGCATCAGTATCCGAGAAATTATTATGTTTGTTGCTATAAGAAACTAGGAAGTGCATAAGAAAGTCATAATAACTAGGAGTAGAATTTTTATATCGTCAATGTCCACTTCAAAACAAAAGGCCATTATTTATGCCAGATCTGAACCAGACTTGTAACAAGCAGTTCTCAAAAAATATAGTGCTAATTGTGATTTTAACAAAATGGAAGGTATACAAGTATCCAAACATTTTATATGTTAAGGTCGCATTTATAAGTTAAGACACTGTAACGTCCTGCCTTTTTATACGCTTTAATTGATGACGAACCACACACGTCAGACTTAAACCATAAAGAATGACGGATTGTTATGTGGTAAATGTAACGATTCGAATTTTTCGCGTTCGAAAATCGACATCCATACTTTATATTGTACTCGAATGCCGCAGATTCGACTGTTCAAATTCGAGTCGCCGGAGCTTATAACACATTAAGTAAATAACACAGCGGAAGAAATGAATAATATATTTCATATACAGCATTTGATACAATAACTGATACAACATGAATGGTACAATGAACATCAATATACATCAGAGTTACAAAGAATAGCAGCGGAAATAAAAGATAACACTAGCAGCGGAACAAAATCTCCAATGTAGCTTCAAGAAAGAACTCCAGCTGTAACTCCATCTCCAAGGCATCAATCCAGAAATAGCGAGAACTCCCAAATCAAGATGAAGAGAAGCAACACGATCCAATTGTAATTGCCAAATCCTTAAATCCAATTTTTATTATAAATACTTATCCTTAAATTCCAACCAAATTTCTATTTATAATCCAAAATTTTAAGTTTATTTTGGAAATCGCAAATTAATTCACAATTAAATTCACAGTTTAAATTCAAAATCAATTTAATTATTGAATTATTTCGGCTAATATTTCAGGAATGTTACAGATTCCCCTCCTTAAGAAAATTTCGTCCTCGAAATTTGAAAGTAGGAAGACAACCAATGATGGATAGATACACAAGGATAGATAATCGACTCATAAATCAGGCCGATTAACTATTCTGCATTTGGCTCACCAAATAAGAATATCAACAATAGATATGAGAACAATCTCATATAATATTACACAAGATATTTGGGTCCATCGGTCTACGAATATGCAAGGGCATTGACTAGTTCGAAGAGATAACTAATCGTTCGTAGAATATATCGGATCCCAGAGAATAGATAGATGGATCAAATCTTCATATTAGTTAACCAATTTACTAATTTAAAATTTCCAATTTATTTAATTTAAATTTTCAATTTCAAATTCATTAGTGTTTAGATCAAAAAGCTGATAAGAAACCGACGAAGATACGAATTAAGGATTTCCTACAACGATTCGTAAGGCCACCATCGCACCGAAACTTCTTTCTGGAGCTTTTACGAAGCAATCAAAAGAATTCGAAATCGAATCAAAGGAGATTGATAGAGAAAAGATATTCCCACTGTTGCAGGGTATTGACCATTTGTAGTGGTACTCCCCTGTCCCCTATCTCGTTCTCTTCTCGCACTCATACTCACTATCAGTGGATAGTAAGAGAATTTACTGAGGCATTCAAATGGATATCTCAGGGATATACTCATTCTAGGGTTTACTTCACCCTATCTCTAATGAGTTACTTAATGTGTTATACTCCTGAGCTAAAGTTTTAACCTTCAGCTCTGATACCAAGTGTAACGATTCGAATTTTTCGCGTTCGAAAATCGACATCCATACTTTATATTGTACTCGAATGCCGCAGATTCGACCGTTCAAATTCGAGTCGCCGGAGCTTATAACACATTAAGTAAATAACACAGCGGAAGAAATGAATAATATATTTCATATACAGCATTTGATACAATAACTGATACAACATGAATGGTACAATGAACATCAATATACATCAGAGTTACAAAGAATAGCAGCGGAAATAAAAGATAACACTAGCAGCGGAACAAAATCTCCAATGTAGCTTCAAGAAAGAACTCCAGCTGTAACTCCATCTCCAAGGCATCAATCCAGAAATAGCGAGAACTCCCAAATCAAGATGAAGAGAAGCAACACGATCCAATTGTAATTGCCAAATCCTTAAATCCAATTTTTATTATAAAATACTTATCCTTAAATTCCAACCAAATTTCTATTTATAATCCAAAATTTTAAGTTTATTTTGGAAATCGCAAATTAATTCACAATTAAATTCACAGTTTAAATTCAAAATCAATTTAATTATTGAATTATTTCGGCTAATATTTCAGGAATGTTACAGATTCCCCTCCTTAAGAAAATTTCGTCCTCGAAATTTGAAAGTAGGAAGACAACCAATGATGGATAGATACACAAGGATAGATAATCGACTCATAAATCAGGCCGATTAACTATTCTGCATTTGGCTCACCAAATAAGAATATCAACAATAGATATGAGAACAATCTCATATAATATTACACAAGATATTTGGGTCCATCGGTCTACGAATATGCAAGGGCATTGACTAGTTCGAAGAGATAACTAATCGTTCGTAGAATATATCGGATCCCAGAGAATAGATAGATGGATCAAATCTTCATATTAGTTAACCAATTTACTAATTTAAAATTTCCAATTTATTTAATTTAAATTTTCAATTTCAAATTCATTAGTGTTTAGATCAAAAAGCTGATAAGAAACCGACGAAGATACGAATTAAAGATTTCCTACAACGATTCGTAAGGCCACCATCGCACCGAAACTTCTTTCTGGAGCTTTTACGAAGCAATCAAAAGAATTCGAAATCGAATCAAAGGAGATTGATAGAGAAAAGATATTCCCACTGTTGCAGGGTATTGACCATTTGTAGTGGTACTCCCCTGTCCCCTATCTCGTTCTCTTCTCGCACTCATACTCACTATCAGTGGATAGTAAGAGAATTTACTGAGGCATTCGAACGGATATCTCAGGGATATACTCATTCTAGGGTTTACTTCACCCTATCTCTAATGAGTTACTTAATGTGTTATACTCCTGAGCTAAAGTTTTAACCTTCAGCTCTGATACCAAGTGTAACGATTCGAATTTTTCGCGTTCGAAAATCGACATCCATACTTTATATTGTACTCGAATGCCGCAGATTCGACCGTTCAAATTCGAGTCGCCGGAGCTTATAACACATTAAGTAAATAACACAGCGGAAGAAATGAATAATATATTTCATATACAGCATTTGATACAATAACTGATACAACATGAATGGTACAATGAACATCAATATACATCAGAGTTACAAAGAATAGCAGCGGAAATAAAAGATAACACTAGCAGCGGAACAAAATCTCCAATGTAGCTTCAAGAAAGAACTCCAGCTGTAACTCCATCTCCAAGGCATCAATCCAGAAATAGCGAGAACTCCCAAATCAAGATGAAGAGAAGCAACACGATCCAATTGTAATTGCCAAATCCTTAAATCCAATTTTTATTATAAAATACTTATCCTTAAATTCCAACCAAATTTCTATTTATAATCCAAAATTTTAAGTTTATTTTGGAAATCGGAACTTAATTCACAATTAAATTCACAGTTTAAATTCAAAATCAATTTAATTATTGAATTATTTCGGCTAATATTTCAGGAATGTTACAGTAAATAAGAAAAAGCAGAGAAAGAAAAAGAACAAAACAGAATCTTGCAGCGGAACGATAAAATATAATAATCAAATATACAGTTCATGAAGCTGTTTTACAAAATATTCGATTATACTTATGCAATACATATCAGAGTTACACATACCAGAGAACAATAAATAATGCAGCGGAACAATATGAATGTAGTAGAATACTATAATAAATAATAATAATAAATCTTCGTCTTCGTCCTCCAGAATACGATCTTCCAAATCCTGAAATGCTCAGGCTGACCCGAGCGAATTGAAAGGACAAAACACTCGAGTCAGAACTAAAAGATCTTATGTAAGTTAAATCAACGGTAAAAAAATATGAGTGGAACGGCGTCAGAGATGTTTACGGGATTTGACATCTCCTATCCAGTGTCTAACGTGAGTGCAGTAACCTAAGAGATGCTCGGGATTCACATCTCCTAAGGATCCGTTAAACTATTTACTATGTAGTAATATTTCGCTATTATAATAATGTCTATAGTAAAATAAACTTACTTTTAAATAGCATTAAGGCTTTACATTTTTCATCTTAACATGTAATAGTCCCAGTAGTCCACCCAGTATCATGGTTCCTCCTATTCGGAAAGCCACCAAAGGATACCACATGGGCTACGGGAGAAAACCAAACTCGTACAAGGCGCGCTAGGGTAGGTGACACGGCACAACTAGGCAATGTCAGGGTAGATATACCAATTACGCTTCCGGGCCGGTGGTAACGCATAGCCGCAGCTACCGCCCACCTCGAGCCACCCCCCAAATAAAAATCAAAAGTGGCCACCTAATCAACCCAAAAGTCAAAGTACAATATCGAAGGGTTGTGTCCGATCAAAGGTGCTACCTCATTAGCCCGTCAATCGCTCTGTTTTTAGCCACCTTATGCCAACTCATGGGAGTCGGGTCCACATATTTGCCTCAAAGGAAATGCCGCCACCATCCTACTTCATTCTAGAATCTCCACCGTGTACACGGTTGTTAAAGTGGTTTTCAGAGTTGGCAGAGAGTATGACAACCTTCGATGTCGGTCTCTTCAACAACCAAACGTTATTATAACACCGCAGTCATTTCAAAATAATTATACTTCAAAACCAAAATATACTATCCATTTCAAAACCATATAAATACAATATCATTTCCCTTTTAAAAACCAAATAAATATGATATCATTTTTATAAAACCTAAATCAATGTAATATCATTTAATTTCAAATATACCCTTTTTCCAAAATCATAGCGCTTTCAAATCATAATACCTTGAAACCCTTAACTTTGAACATAACTTCTAAAACTTAAATGGTTTAAATATCAGATTACTTTATATAATAAAATAGCTTCTTTAAATTCATAAATCAATTCCAAATACAGATTTGAAACCCCAAATAAACCATTTCAATTTCCATATATTTCAAAGCTTTAAATATTCCACCGTTTCAAAATTAATTCTTTGATAATTCCCTATACATCAAATTCAATTACTATTATTTAGATTTGAAATTTGAAATGTTTACTTTGAAAATCCAGTATCATTTAAGTAAAACTTTTAAACTTCGAATAACTGGATATTCTTTCAATTATTTAACTTGATATATTCATTTAAATCAACTTGATAATCATTTAAATCACTCTAAACCAAAATCAAGTTATAAAAATCATGCCCTTTATATTCTCAATTTTATTAAATTTCAAATCAGTTTCATATTTATCTTCCACCTTATTCTCCATTAAGTTATTATAAACTATAGAAATATAATTTAAATAAATACTTAACTATATTATATCTTAACAAAATCAAACTTTATTATTAAACTTATTTTATACTTTAAACCAATTTTATACATAGCTTAAAACCAAGAATTTAACTATATATAAAATAATATTTATAAAGTATTCAAATCAATATCTCATAAAACCATATATTTCTTTACAAAACCATAGAAATCATTTCAAAATATTTATATATATATATATACCACAGTGTTTGTATATAATTTTCTACCCTATGGTCAAGTGATACAGATATTTACCATTTCAATCCGTAATTCAAAATAAGAATACGGTTATATATCAATTCGAACCGCAATTCCGAATGAAATAAAAATCCATATAACTTGCAGTTTAGAACAATATAACATACAACATCCATTCATCCAATATCAATCATCAACCATTTATCACAATCATCATCCAATTAAATCGATAACATCAATATAAATAGATAATAAACAACAGGTATTTACTGGCAGTTTATATTTAATAATAAATTAACAATTTAACTGGCAGTATATGCAATAATAAATTAAATAACAATTTAATTCAATAAATTCAATTTAACTGGAATGATGATAACAATATGCCAAAGAGTCATAAATAAATTTCTATTCACATCAGACATTAATTTAACACACAAAAGAAATTTTAGAAGTTGTGAGTGGGTTAAAACACTTACCTTTTGAATTTAAATTGAATTTAAATCCAATTTAAACCCAAAACTTGAACAGTCTCAGAATCCATCCAAACCAGCATCAAAGTGTCCAGAATTTTGATACGATCCAAGCGGAGAAAACCGCACATGATTTGGACCTCGTATGCAAAAGTTATGCAATTAGAACGTTAACGAATTAAAATTAAAATAAATAAAACAATAGTGCCCACATATACCACGTCAGCACGTACCTCGCGCACGCTATCTCTTCACGCTCTAACCCTAGCCACTGTTCACGCGTCATCCAACACGACATACCGCCATGAAACATCATCGGCCCCGCCTCCACAGCCTACCGCGGCCACGTCGACTAACCCCTGAGGCCACGCCGACCTCCACAACCACCCACGACAAACCCACAGTCGCCCAAATCGGCCCTGAAACCCGCCGCCGTCCCCTAGATTCAAAACTTCATTGAATTATTTATGACGATCTGACCAACAATATCACCCATGGACCACACCGATTAACTACGCTCGGTCCCCTCTACACATCCATACTCTTGACTCGTCGATCGGACGAAGTCGATCAACGCTTGATTGAACGGCCGAGAATGGTTCATCATTTTATGAACGAACGATGCACCAGAACGAAAAACGAATTGCAGATCCGAGATGCGCTCGTTGAGAGCTTCAAATCGATATACAATTCACTATTGTCTAAGGAGACTGAATTTTCAATTTGATTTTTTAATTTCAATTGGATTTGGAATTTGAAATTTCGTCTACCATTGAGGAAGAGGAGAAACAGAAAGAATTATACGTATAGACAAATGATAATGAGAAACAATTAGGGTTTATAACGAGGTATTTATAGAGAAAGCTGCAAATGGGATAGGTGGACACGATTTGATTTGGAAAATTGAACGATAAATGGCCCAAAAGGCCTATTTCGACTCCAGAACTTAATTGGGTCAACCCATATATCAAATTAGATGTTTTAAAATATTTTAAACGTGATGGAATAGGTTTCAAGTCCAAATTCCATCGTATGAAGAAGTTATGCTAAAATTAATTTATTTCAAATTGATTTTAATTGATTTCAATTAAATTGATTTCTAAGCGTTTCGAGTCCGTACGATCAAACAACAACTTGAAATTCTACAATAATTCACCGTTACGGATCCGATGAAACTAGTTTCGTCGAAATCCAAGTCAGCGGCCAAAATGGCTATTTTTCAGTTAATTAAATAAATTAATATTAAATAAATTAAATCACTATTTTAAATTCAAATTCTATAATTCATAAATTTTATCATCTTGGATTACTTTAGAAATTCATAATCCTTTATAACAATTTCCATATCAATTTAAAGTTAATCAATTCACCAATTATAGTATTAAATTCCAATTCCAATAAATTCATAAATTATTGATTGAAATTCCAATGAAATCTATTTATTTGATTTATAGATTTTTTTATTGAATCAATTATCATTTTCTGGGAAGAATAATTGTTGGCTTACTTTTATTACATTAATAATTCCCATTTCCTCCTAGTTTCAATTAATATAGAATTTAATTCCAATTACTTACCATTAAATTCATTTATTATTGATTACATTCCCATTAAATAAAAATTTATTCCAAAAATTGATTTGATTTAATTGCCATCTTTACTAGGTCCATTATTACTTAATTTACCTAAGTACACTAATATACGCCTATTTACATCTTACATTTGTATAAATATTACCTTAATATATTCAAATCCCTAACTCCTTTGTATTGACTGCCCCATTTCCAGTTATTATATTTTTTCCAAATATATACATTAATTATAATTAATATTCTCAATAAATTTATTTACTTGGTCTCATGCTTTTTTTTATTACATCAATTACTGCCTTATAAATAAATTTACGTTTCTATTCAATTTACATTCACCCTTTCCGTTATTATATTAATTATCATTAAAGTGGCAATTAATTACTTTTATTTTTAAATTGGTAAATTACTGGCAACGAAAACCATTTGTCATCATTATACCCTTTATACTACTTGTATGTTTATTCTTCACAAACAACTACTATCTATTATAATCTTTCACATATTAATTCAATAATTACACTTGTTTTACTCATATTCCCATTATAACTAAGTCATAACATTTAAATTATTTTATTTAATTGGAATTTCATTCAAATTCATTAATTATTAACTTTAATTAACCCTATTACGTTTCCTCTTGGTTATTTTCATTATTACATCACAACTTTTATTAATAATTCATTAATTTTATTTTCTTCAATATTAAATTTCAAAAATCTTATTAAATTAATAATTTTAATTGTTGAAAATTTACTGGTCGTTATAGACACAAGCTATAAAATCTTCATATCACATCAATCATAGACATGTAGTAGTACCCATAACAGTTGTAACAACATATAAGAGCATTCCCAACCGAGTATTGGTTGGGAAGCGACTTACCTTTGGTTGTGCTCAGAAGGTGGCCAAAGCAGCCTTAAGGGTTGTTGTCTTAGCCGGCTCTCTTTTAGCTGGTTAAGGTTAGCCGGCTAAAAGAAAACCGCCTAATTACATATTTGTCTTAGCAGGCCAAAAGAAAGCTGCTAAGGGAAAAATATGAACTTAACTGGCTTTCTTTTAGGGCTAAGACTCTATTTCCTTAGCAGGCTAAACTAAAGCCAGCTTAGCCTGTTAAGGAGTGCTTTTTTCTTCAGATTGGAGGTGGGTTTCGGTTGAATGAGTTTGAATTGACGTGTGGTGACACACAAGTTGGGAATGCTCTAATAAAATAGAAGTACATACATAACCTGAGTAACCTTCTATTACTTTCCTTATTGCAGTTTGTCACAGCAAATGTTTGTACAAACCTCACAGTCCTCCCAAGAAAGATATCAAAAATAGAAGCTATAGTGGCAGGTGCACCATGGCCTCCAAGATTCTGATTTTTACTTATGTTCTTGTAGTAGCTCTACTGCAACATAACATGACTCGATTCAGGTCACTTAATTACAAGTTTGATAATATGATATGACCGCATTAGGTAAAACTCATCCCTAAAAGCTGATTTGTAAGGGGAGGGTGCCTAATGGATTATATACAAGTCGATATATTTCACATTTTACAATATCGGACATATTATTCCACCGCTCTTTGAATGTCTGACGTCCACGTCGGTCCACTCTATCGACATTGGCCAAATAGACCATTTTCCATTTGGACGGCTTCACTCATATATCGGTATTTCAATCTACCCTATAGGTCGCCCCTCTCGTGGCTCGAACTTTCGTCGACGGTTCGCAGTGAAAGCACCCATTGGTACAATCACATTAGGTAGAACTCAACCCTAAAAGCCAGCTTGTAAGAGGAGGTTGTCTAATGGGCTATATACAAGTCAATATATCTTATATTTTACAATGTGGAACATATCATAATATTATACAAAACATTGCGGTTTGCAAATCTGTTAAACTATAGAGTACAATATGATTTATTAAAGTTCAATAAAAACAATGTACTGCTATTAGTGCCCATATTTCTACTTGCTACCACCACGGTTGACGACCAACCACCATACGAACCTTATTGGCTTCGGTAGTCGCCGAACCGCAATGTAAAAATTATATTGTATGGTGGCCGCTAGAAAAAATGTGCGTGTTGATAGCAAGACGCTAAAAGTTTATGCTAGTAATAATCTACATTTAAACTTTTGGTACTTTATTTACTGTTATATTTCCGTAGAGGCTTCCTACAATATTGAAAGTAAGCATTTGCAATGTGAAATCTATTAAATAACATTAGTTGGACCGCTGTACTTCTAAATCTTTTATCCATTTAATTAAATAACAATAGTTGAATAACTGTATAGAAATATTAAAGAAAGTTTCTATAAAAGCATCCATTATGTAAACATGAATCAATGAATTTCAAAACATAAATAATTTAGGAATCTAAAATTTCCAACTTTAAACCTTACTGGGCAAAAAGGTAATAAGACTTGAAATTACAAAATTATTTATACACATCACCAAGAAAACATTCATGAAATTGTCTTAACTTTGCAAGCAGATCACACATCAATGATGCCAGGCAACACATGAAAATGCACAGAGAACTAATCCCTGATAAAAAATATGGCACAAAAAGTGAATACTTGTTGACCAAATAACAGTCAAAAACACATATATACTTTGACACTCGTCTTTCAAGTAGTGGGCAACTCTTTCTCTATAGGTTATGTTTAGTACAATATAGATTACTAATCCGTGTTAAGTGTTAGCCTAAAGTACAACAATATTGATGCATTGTACTGCTCACTCGAATTCAATGATAGCTCAAAATTAAAGTAGCATCTGCAGATAATTTTGAAAATGAATCTATTCTATTATACAATAAAAAGAATATATAACTCTTAGCATTCTTATCTATCATTCACTCTCAGACTGAATAGTGCATTCTTCTTAATTTCTGATATAATTTTCCTTCTAAGCCCTCTATAAACTTTCAATATTTCACAAAACAGACACCACTAACATAACAATTAATGGTATAATTATTCCATTTGATAAAATACTCTTATGTACATCTATTTCTTTTAATAAACTCATAATCATTATTTCTTTGTAATCTAACAGAGATCTCTTCCTTTGCACCATGTTATTATCAAAAAAACCTATTCCTTATTTATTTTCTATCATTATTTTACATTCCTCCCATTTAATTTTTTTTCTTCATGTTATATTTTCCCCTATTTTAGTTTCATATGTATACTATAACTTAATACAAAACAAAAAAACTGTTTCTAATCTAAATCAACTTAAAGATTCATATGTATCATATGATCGAATTCATCGTTACTTCTTCAATTTCTATTCATTTAAAAAATTATCATTTTATTTATGTTTTGCAGAGATTATATTTCTAATTGTTGCTTTCAGTGTTATAGTTTTCATATAAAAATTATCTAAAAGCCCAACAAAAAACCTTCGCTCGCTGATCTATCAAGTTGGATTTAATGGTTTGATTTTTATAATATACAAAAGGTAAAGTTGATCTTATTTATTTTGAGATATAAGTATATACAAAAATCAAGTTGGAAAAAATCTCATACACTTTCTTATTATTTTAGTTTCAACCGGTATTACTATCAACTTGGTTTCCTTCATATTCTGCAAGTGGTTATTGGATTTGTCAATACATTGATACCATAGATTCTTTGATCATTTTTATAAAATCCTTGATATATAATGTTGAACTATTTTTTAGCTCTCAAGTTTTATATTTACATCGATGTTCGTCTGATTTGTGTTTGGTTAGTACGATCATGAATTTTATTTCTTTTGTATATTTTATATAGCATAATTGGTTTACGAACACATGTATACCAAGCAATCTTAAATTATGTATAATCTAATATAAAATCGATGTTTTTACATTTTTAAATTCAAGAAAATCAAGCACGGGAAAATTTCTTCTATAAAGTAAAAAAATAGTCAATAATAAATTTTACATCTAATTTGAGAAAAGAAATATAATTGTATAAATATTACTTTTGTTCTATCTACCATATGTAACTTTTTGTTGAAATTTTAGTTTGAAAAAGGTGTTACATCAACTTACATTTTAATTAAATATTTTAGTTTTTTATACTCAACCTATACTTATTTTTGTAATATGAGATATTATGCATCTTAATTGTCATACGGTTTAATAGATTTTCCTATAGTGATGCTTCATTGATCGTCTATTTTATTGTATAAGAAAGAAAATGTATAACTCTTAGTATTCTTATTTCTCATCCACTCTCAGACTGAACAGTGCATTCTCTTTAATTTCTGGTATAATTTTCTTTTTAAACCCTCTATAAACTTTTAATATTTCACAAAACAACCATCACTAACATAACAATTAATATTATCATTATTCCATTTGATAAAATACTGTTACATACATCTATTTCTTTTAATAAACTCATAATCATTATTTCTTTATAATCTAACAGAGATCTCTTCCTCTACCCCATGTTATCATTACAATTTTTTTATTCCTCATTTATTTTCTATCATTATTTTACATCCCTCCCATTTAAATTTTTTTCTTCATGTTATCTTTTCCCCTGTTTCAATTTCATATGTATACTATAACTTAATACAAAACTTAAAAAACTGTTTCTAATCTAAATCAACTCAAAGACTAATATGTATCATATGATCGAATTCATCATTATTTCTTCAATTTATATTAATTTAAAAAATTATCATATGTTTTGCAGAGATTATATTTTTAACTTTTGCTTTCAGTGTTATAGTTTTCATAGAAAAATTGTCTAAAACCCCACAAAAAACCTTCCCTCCCATTTAAATTTTTTACAAACATCAGAATTTGTTTATGAAACTCGCACAGTTGGTTTCATGGTGATTTTCTAATAAATTTTCATATATAAGGTTTTACGATCGGAGTCCAAACGGTATTAATGTTTGAAAATTTTGGATTGTAAATAATTATATATGTAAATAGGAAAATTAACAAAATAAATTAATGTTAATTAATGTTAGTGGTTGCTTAGCATTTAAGTAAGTTAACATGGATGAAAAACATAAAAAAATTGTCTTGAACAAACATGTAAGAAATTAAATTAACAAACAGAAATGACAATATTAATTAATCTAATTAACACCGACCAATCGATCCCTAACTTGGGTCAGCCGACCGCTAGTGGTCGACCTGGTAGGGGATCGGTGTTCGACCGATGATTGTTGTCAGCTTTGAATTTTGGCATGGATGAACGTCTCAGATTTAAAATAATTGAATCTAACAACTGACATTAATTCAACTCCTAATAAATACTAGCCTAATCCTTCACTTTTTTTCTCATATTTAATGGAGCACTACGAAGCTCTTTCATTTTGTTCGCTTCACAATTCTTAAACCTAATGAATATATAGTTTATATATGTGTATACAAGTGGAGAATAGCAGAGGATAATTGAAAAGAAGAATAAGGTTGAATAAAATCTTCAAAGCCAAGGTAAATTATAAATCCAGATCCGAATCTAAATTTAATCCAAATCTCTTCTTCGATCTTGATTTCTAATAGATGTATGTATGCTTGTAGTGTATGTATTCCAATAGGGAGAGAAAGGAAGTCAAATTGAATAACAGAGGTTAGATCTGGAGATTTGGAAAGATAAAAGGGTGAATGGAAAATTTAACATTTTTATATAATATTCGATTTATATCATTGCAAATCTATTCCTATGTGCCTAAATATAAATTTGGAGTTGTAGGCCTAATTATATAAATATAATGAATTTATCAACCTTGCCTACATATTTTGTGATTGCTTACTTATATTTGATATAGATGTACTTGAATTTAGTAATTATTGGGTAATAGGAGTCCCTGAATTTGATAAATTATGTAGTAGTTCTAGTGTTGTCGATTAAATGATTTATGCAAGTAAATTTAGATTAGAAGTTATCACAATAAATTATTGGGGGTTAAATAGTATTTTAATTCGTTGGAATGTTGGGTGTTGCAATGCAAATTTATAAAGATTATCAAGTTCAGATTCATAAATAAAAGTGTATCGTTTGAAATAACATGAAATACGACTAAAAGAAAGAGATGTATAAAATACAGATATTTACCATATTTTGTGTTGTCTATTACTATAACTATAAAAATATAATTCCTTGTAATTACAAACATAGCACAAATTCCCTTTTTGGATAAGATATATAGATTTACAGTGTCAACCTTTCCTTTTGAGAGAGATGTAATTCTTATGCATTAAAATGCAAAAATCCCTAAATATGAATTATAGAATTGGGGTTGTGATAATAATAATGGTTAAACTAATATATATATATATATATATATATATATATATATATATATGCAATAAGGATAGGATGGAAATCAAATAGTAAATGACAAAAAATATAGGTAAGTAATAAAATGAATAAATGCAAAAAAGTACATAAAATATACGGGTATGGGTAGTCCACTAAAAAGAGTAGGGATAATAAGGGTTAAAAAGGATAGAAATAATGATTCAATAATAAAAGAAGAAAGTAAATAGTAAAAGATACTCAAATCTTTTAAGTTCAAAGAAAGCGGTAAATGATATAAACTAAGATAGATGAAACAAGGAGTCGGTTAAATAAAAATAACCGAATATGAATAGTTGAACATTGGAGGCATAATAATGAACATATATATATATATTTACTTGTATGTGTATAACACACATGTAGCCTCAAGTATACATTTATGATGGGTGTGAATTACTAAAGTTAGTTAAAGCTTAGCTTAGATAAGAATGACGTAGTATTAAAATGGGTTGAAATGCCAGGTAAGTAGTGTTACACAACAACACCGAGAGGAGCTACCAACAATTGGGTGTACATTATTCTTATGTGGGACATATCCAACTATAGGACCTATGAAATCATATGTTTGCGTATAGTGGAGGAATATCCAAGTAGAGTCTAGTTCAGTCATTTAGGAGGTATTCCCTTGATAGCAGTCGACAATCTAAATGGGACAGTGAGCAAGGCTTGATTCAATGTCAATGTGTTTTATACCAGATTTGGGAGTAGGAGCTGTACATAGGTCGAGAATGTCATCAGTCCTGAGAGGTCAGTGGAAAGACGAGGGTTATACCTAACAGACTACACCTCCTTCTAGTGTAGAACACATTTCGGTGATGGACTACCACAATTATTTGTTTTTTTTTTGTTAGGAGGCATGGCAAGATAACCCTTAAGGGAGGTATTTTAAACAATTAGGATAGTTCTAGGAGCTAAGTCCTCAATAGGCCAAGGAGTTGAGCCCTCAATAGTCCGTAGAGCCGAGTCCATAGTATGAAACACTTAGGTAAATCCCCAAGATGAGATAGAATACGGTTAAACTATTGCGATGCCGTTATTAGGCACTACAGGAGATATTTGGTAGGCATGACAATGAGGACTGATGCTACGTTAATGATGGATCCGGATGAGGTGCTAAGTTACAAATACTAGCTAGGATAGTATCTTGGTCCAAATGGGGATTGTAGTGCTTACACACACCCACACATGTATGAAGTTATTATCTACCTAAGGTAGATAAGGTGTATCATATGCATGTGTGGAGTAAAATAAAAGACATAACAGTGATGGAAGACAATCAGCATGAAATAGTGTTACGCATAAAGTGTTTAATTTACCTGTCACCAGAACGTCTGACCCCCACCTCATTTCAGTCCACATGATAGCTTTAAAGGGATGGGAATTAGTGCAAGGCAGGAACAGCGGAAGGACATATTTCCTTATGCACCCTCAAAACTGACAAGGACACTTGATCTCTGAAGTGTCAACCTTGATCGGTAACTATATGTTTTATTATACTTTACAATTTCGTTGCGAGTTTATATCGATAATTTTCTGATATGTATTTGTTTATTTGTAGGAAACCAAAAGCCAATGATCCCCACTTTGGTAGATTTAGGTTTTTGATTTAGCGAGAATTCAAGTCCACTGAGGCATGGATTATAAAATTTGGATCAGACTATATTCCATCTTAAAAATTAGGAAACGTTGAGTGGACGTATTTATATTATACATATTATTATAAATATATACACCAAATTCTATGAATTTGGACTATAGAGCAGTTGCAACCATACCCTGTAAAGATAGATAAGTCGACTATAATTCGGAACATTGGATGAAATTGAGGATATACATTATCCTGATTATCCTACGATAAATAGGTCGTATGGAAAGGCATTGACTAAAGAAAAGCACGAGTGCGACATATGAAAGGTTCTTGAAGCTGGATAGTACATGACTTTCTAGTTGGACCTCCGATAGCGCAATGGTTATAGATCCGCATAATTGCTGATTGATCATGTACATTAGGTCTAGATAAAGGGAAAGTAAGAGTCTATATATTGCATATATCTAAAAGAAAGAATTGAATAAGTTCCCGAAGGAAGGCATGTAGCAGCCACTCCAAGATAGTAGCCAGATTTTAATATTTGGAAAAAGAAGATAAGTCAGAAAGTAGTTGGAAAGAAGAAAAGTCCAAAAGTAGGGACAAATAAAAATCCAGCTGAATCCGACCCCATATGGAAGAATTTAATATACAAGTTGAAATGGTTTTAATATAAAAGTTTGGGAAAATATATAAATAAAATTTTGAAATGGTTTTCAAAGGAATTATTTGAAGGTAGAAAAAAAAATCTTATTTTTGAAAAATAATTAAATATTAATTTTTTGAAAAAGTAAAATATTTAAAGAAAAAGTTTTAGTAGAAATTAAAATGAGTTAAATAGAAAATTTTAGTGAATAGGAATTTTCAAAAAATTATTCATTTGAAAAAAAAAATAGTAGAGCGTATATAGCTTGTTGATTTTTCTGATATGAAAGAAATTTTTTAAGTTGTAAAATTATTTTTAGGGGTGGAGAATAAGAAGTGGTACAAGTTTAAAATGGGTTAAATATGAAGGGGAAAGAAGATTAGAACTTGGAAATATACGCAAACGTGCTGCAATGATTCAATAAAGAAGAGTGGTTTAGGTAGGGGAAAATTGAACAGCGGTAATGCTGTGAAATATATGTAGAAACAATATTAGGAATTTGTATAAAATAATGTTATTAATTAGAAATAACTTTAGTAGAATATATAATAATAAAATAATGTTAGTAATCTACTTAGAAGCGATATAGAATTAAGGCAAAACAAAGAAAAATGGATATTTTACATAGTTATGCGCATTGATTGCACGTATCTTTGTCCCCCTCACATGCTATTAGAGACTCCATCAAGGATTATAAGTGGCGATAGAATGAGTAATAAGAAAATAATTGGATGGAAGTGTCCTTGTCTACTCCAGTTTTTATTGTTAAAATTGTAAAAAAAAATTTGGAAATATTACAAATGTATTTTTAATGGTTTGGTATGAGAATTGAATTTTAAAAGCGAAACTTAATACATGGTTTGAGTTAAAACCCAAATTGAGAAAGTAAAAAGTCCTTGTTATTAGAAAAGAGCTTTATAAGAGAAAGTAGATTTGCAGGAAAAGCAAAATGAACTTTTTAAATTAAATTGCTAACATTTTCTTTTGGATTTGAGCTTAATTCAAAAATCCCAAATTGTTGTTTTAAAAGTTAAGATGCCAAGTTATTTTTGAATTTTATAAAATGTTTCCAAGTTGGTACTTTTAAAGGTAAAAGTTTTTGAATAAATACTTTACAACTGTTCAGAAATATCTATAATTGCTCATAGAGTAGCAATAAGGAATCCTCGTAGAGTGTGAGGAATAATGGTAAGAACCTAGGAATGTTTTGTTAAACATGTGTGCATGCTATGTGGTAATCCACAAAAGGATTCTGAATGGTATCAAAGTACACTTCTGCGAATTCTAGAGTACACTCGCATCGAAGGCCAAGATACAAAAAGTAAATACCAAAAATTTGAGAATACTCTCAAGAGAATCAAGTCAAATGAAGATAGTAATAAAGAGTAATGAGACGGCAAACACACATAGTGCATGTTGGTTAGTTGAGGATTAAAGTGGGCATGATGGAAGGTAATAAAGTTATTTCGC
This sequence comes from Allium cepa, assembly GCA_030765085.1. Lineage (NCBI taxonomy): Eukaryota > Viridiplantae > Streptophyta > Magnoliopsida > Asparagales > Amaryllidaceae > Allium > Allium cepa. The sequence continues at coordinate 948,248,730 of CM060941.1, read as the reverse complement.
CAAGCCAAATTTTCCGATAGGTTATTCTAAATATGCATAATTTGTATTCCTTAGCCCACTACAATGTGGAAATGCATAGTTTGATTTTAGGGAGCAAAGGGCAAGAAAATTTTGTTGTGAAACCATGGGTCAACATCCCTACACCTTTAAAGCTGAAATTGATAAATGAACTTGTGTTATGGTTGTTATTCTAAGGTAAAAGAAAATGTTATTGAAATTAAGAAATTTACCATGTAGCAGGTAAAGTCCATTATGGACACTAAACTATAGACTAAATTCCGACCATGTAGGATGTGGCATAAATTATTTTGAGAAAAATACATACTTTTCAAAGTTTCGTTCAAAATTCACGACTTCAGAGATAAAATACTTTTATGAAAAGTTTTCAAATAAAATGGTGATGGAATTTTAATTTTAAAATCTTTTTTAGATATTTCCAAGTTTAATATAGAAAGATTTTGAGGGGAAAAAAGAGGAAAAAAATTATTTTTGAAATGCCACATTCTTAGTAATGGAAGAAGTTGGCGGGTCAGGAAGTAGAATTTTACTATGCGGTAGAAGTGACCGTAAAATAAGACATAATTGGTGACAAGGGAAAAAACTATTTTAGCTATGGAATTTCTTTTTCCACACCTTGTTGATAGGTAAACCAAACTCGTTTTAAGATAACTCTGTTTAAAAATTTAAAATTAAGTTTCTTTATGTGAATTGTACTTAGAAAAGTTAGAAAAGGATTGGGAGTAACAGTGAAGTTCCAAGGTATAGTGGAAAAGGGTATACACGAGAAGGATGGAATTATGATATTCTCCATCTAAACCCTTTTCCGACATAAAAGTATAGGTTTAGAAAACCGAAATTTCAAGACTTTTGATGAAAAATTGGTTGTATTTTATGATCATAGAAGTGTGGGAAAGTCTAGATGTGAAAACAAAGATTTTGATTTTCTAAACTTGCATATACATAGAACTGCCGGTATATATAGGTAGTTTGCACCATAGTTTCAAAATTGCTTTAAAAGAATGCATTCACCTGGGAGGTGGTGATTTAGTATTATTCTGCATACATATCATATATGTTGTGATACACCATGCACTTTTACATTATTTGCTGAGAAAATGGTTGCATATGAATTGGTCATTAGTTTAGAATGCTTGTCCATTATGTTACATGGTTTAACACTTAAGGAATTTCGGGGATGAAATTCTTTTAAGAGGAAGAGAACGTAACACCCCATAATTTTTACGATAATTAATTAAAAAGAAATTAACTAATAAATAGTGACGTTGAACTTTTTTTGCAAACGTCAGAATTTGGCTACGAAACTAGCACCGTTGGGTTTATGGTGATTTTCTAATCAATTTTCATATATAAAATTTTACAATCGAAGTTCAAACGGAAAAGTTATTAACGTTTGAATATTTTATATTGTAAATAATTATATATAATAAATAAAATAAAATGTAATTAATAAAACAAATTAACGTTAACTACAGATATCGGTTGTTTAACGTTTAAGTAAGATAATGTGAATGAAAAGCAGAAATAAATCGCCTCGAACATAAGGAATGAAATTAACAAACGTAAACGGAAATGTTAATTTACTAGTTAATATCGGCCAGTCGACCCCTAACTTAGGCCAGTTGACCGCTAGTAGTCGTCCGATAGGGATCGGCGGTCGATGGTGGATGTTGTCGGCTGCGAATTTCAATGTAGTTGAATGGCCCCAATCTAAAATAATCGAATAACTGCTTGCATTGATTCGACTGCTGATAAATACGGACCTAACCCCTCAATTTTCTTCTCATATTTCTAAAGCTTGACGAAGCTTTGCCATTTTCTTCTCTCCAAAGTTCTTAAATCGAAACAAATCTATTGTTTACATATGTATATATAAGTGGAGAATAGCAAAGGATAATTGAGAAGAAGAATAGGGTCGAATCAAATCCTCAAAGCTAAGGTAAATTATAAATTCAAATCTGAATCTAAATTAAATCCAAATTTCTTCATTGACCTAGATTTATAATAGATATTTGTACGCTTGTGTGTATGTATTCCGATATGGAGGAAAAGGGAGTCAAATTGAATAACGCGGATTAGATCCAGTGACTAGGAAAACCAAAAAGGTAAGTGTCAAATTATATAATTTTATATAATATCGGATTAATATAGATGTAAAGCTATTCCTGTATGCCTAAATATAAATTTGGAGTTACAGGCCTAATCATATACGTGTAATGGATTTATAAACTATATCTACATCTTCTATGATTGATAAGTTAGATTTGATATTGCATGTACTTAAATACGGAAAGTATTAGGCAGTAATAATCCTCGAATTTTGATAAATTATTGTTTCAAACTTGTCGATTAAATGATTTATGCACGTTAATGTAAATTAGAAGTTATCACATTACAATATTGGGATTTAAGTAGTATTTTAATTATTTCAAGTGTAGGGTATTGCAATGTAAATTTCTATAGACTGTCAAGTTCAGATTCATAAATAAAAGTGTATTGTTTGAAATAATAGAGAATATGCCTAAAAGAAAGAGATGTATAAATAGGGATATTTACCATATTTTTCATTGTCTATTTCAACAACTATAGAAATATAATTTCTTGTAATTCCAAACGTAACACAAATTCTCTTTTTGAATAATATATAGAGCATTAAAGTTTCAACCTTTCCTTTTGAGGGAGATGTAATTCCAATGTATTAAAATGCAGAAATTCCTAAGTATGAATTAAATAATTGTAGTTGTAATAACAATAACAATTACGTTATAATATATATATATATATATATATATATATATATATAATATATATATATATATATATATATGCAACAAGGATAAAATGGAATTCAAATGTTAAACGAAAAAAGGTAGGCAAGTAATAAAATGAATAAATGCAAGAAATATATAAAACATATGGGTATGGGAAGTCCAATAAGCAAGGAATGATAGTAAAGGTTAAAAAGGATAGAAATAAGGATTCAATAATAAGAGAAGAATGTAAATAGTACAAGAAATTTAAATCTTTAATGTTCAAGGAAAGTGTTAAATGAAATTAAACCATGATTAATTTAACAAGGAGTTATTTAATAAAAATGACTGAATATGTGTTGTTGGACATTGGAGTCGTAATAATGAAATAAGTAAGGACACACACGCATATGTAGCCTCAAGTATACGTTTATGAAGGGTATGAATTATTAAAGTTAGCTAAAGCTTAGCTTATACAAGAATGATATAGTCATTAAAATGGGTTAAAATGCAAGGTCGGTAGTGTTACACAATAAAATTCTGTCTACCGCAAGAAGCTACCAACAATTGTGAGTACATAATACAAATGTGGGACATTTCTAACTGTAAGACCCGTGGAAGTATATGTTCGTGTATAGGTGAAGGTAAGTAGAGACCGCTTCAATCATTTAAGGGGCATCCTCGATTGCATTAGTAATCTAAATAGGACGGTGAGCAAGGCTCAGCGCAATGTCAATGTGTTTTGTACTAGGTTTGGAGGATGGAGCTGTCCATGGGTCGAGAATGTCATTACTATTGAGCGGTCAACGAAAAGATAAGGGTTACACCAAACGGGCTGCACCCCTACTAGTGTAGATAACATTTTCTTAAGGCAATAACCAATTTTCAACATCAACTGCCTCCTCTATTCCTAAAAATGGCTTCCACCAAGACTGGCATAATCCCTGCCCGACTTAGCATAGTTATTACCAACTGGGGCCACGAGATTAGCTCCTCCATCATTCACAGCATTTCCCCAGCTACTCTGCAGCTGCTGTAGCTTGCACCAAATTGACAAAGAACTGATGCATCATCCCTATATCTACTGGTGGGGTTCTAGCACCAACGTTGGCATTTGCATTTGGATTAGCATTTTCCTGTCGACTCGTATTCCTTTTGGTATTTGGTCTAGCATTCCCATTAGTTGTGGTGTTTCCTCTACCTAGGTTTCCTCTTCTGTTTCCTGCATCCATATTTTCCTTTCTTGTAAATCCGCATACGAGCCTTAGTAAGATATAGAACAAGGTCTAAGAGAGGGGGGAGTACGTATTTATATATATATATATATATATATATATATATATATATATATATATATATATAACAATTGCAAGTAGGTTACCATAGCGTTAACCCAAACCCTAGTCTCATTTTCTGATTCATCGGATTATGTTGTGAAAATCTTTTAGGTTCAAATTTCTTTTAAATTTACCTAAACCTATTCTCCAATACCAATTTTAACATCCCCTATTTGGAAGCCCAAAATTAACTGCTAAGGATGCTGCAGTCATCCATAGTTATTAGTTATCAGTGACCAAATGCGGCAATGTAAGATACATTGATATAACAGAAGCACGTGAGTATGAAAAAATTTAAAATCAAAAAAAATTAAATTTCTCATTCCACTCCAAATCACATTTCAAATTCATTACATAATCCCAATTTGTGAACCCTATTTAGAGAAATATAATTATTACAATAACGCCAAGAGCGGCTTATGAAGATGCCCACTTGGTTGATCAGAGTCTAAATATAGGCAATTAAATAACTTTGCCATTACATCCAAAATATAGAGGATCAAACAGAAAGAGTTCCTACTAGCTAGCTTGCCTCCTACACGTCTCCGGAAGCTTATTCGTCTAAAGGGGAACCAGAAAATCTTAACTCTCAAACTATTCAAAATCAATTGAGCACCCGAGTGTTTAAGATGAAAAGATAAACTTCGAGTTAGACAAAAAATCAGGTATGAATAATAACCTACCATCTCAAAACACATAGATATCCTGTGAGACTATGCCGCCTTGCAGAATGAGTTTTCCCTTCACTCGTACCTTAACCAATTTATAATAACCATATACTGTGCGCCTGCATCCATAATGGTTATGGCATAACATATAAAATGTATTATGATGATATGCTAATATGTAATATGCTCTAGATTTCCCATGTCCATTTCCCTGACTATCCATCTTAAGCTGTAGTTTCTAGGGTCACTATTAACCTATTAGTTTTCACAGGCTGACTAATAACATATTCCAAACTTACGGACTATCTGTCCGGCTTCATAGTTTTCACGAGATCACTAAGAAACCTACTGGCCCCTGCCAACAACTATCTCCATACATAGTTTACATGGGTTTACTAAGAACTTATCTAAACCAATAATCCTTTAATCGGTCTTTGGGCATGCTATATTATGGAAGGTCTAACCTCCTAGATGCAATTCTACTCACACAGGAGTTAACTCAATGTATATTCACTACTAGGCCAACCTAATTGGTTATTCTGCCCTTGATAGCTCAAAATGCAACCATTGGGTTAATTATGAGGTTATTACGTTTACAGAAGAATCATATATGATAACTGATCAAAACATAATAATATAAACATCTATGATTTGATACCTTGTAATCATTTATCTAACGAAACAAGGCTAATACACTTAACCCACTATTTTAAGTAAAGAAAGCTTCTCCAAGTTCCAAAGTTAAATGCCATTTCAAAACTATTTCATATTGCCATGGGCTTACCATTTTAAAAGAAGATTGGGCTCTCAAATTTGAGAACAAGGCTTTCGATTATATATTTTATATCATTACTTAAAACCTTAGATGTTCTCTTTTGAGTCCATCCAATATATCTTTCGAAAGCGTTGAAACCTTCCTTTGAAAACACCTAAAGATATTGTTGGATTTCAAGATTTTGATTCATGCTAACGAGCTCAAGACTCATCAAACATTTGACAAAATAGAGTTTAAAGTTGGTATATTTTAGTATTCACTGTAAAAATCTTTCCTCAAGTTCAAACCTGCATATTCTGAAAATCATATAGATTTAGTCGACTAAACTCTTAAATTCAGTCGACTAAACTATGTTATATTTTTTTTTTAAATATAAGATTTAGTCGACTAAATCAAATAGTCAGTCGACTAAATATTGCATTTTTGAAATAGTAATTTTTTGTTCCTAATTAGTCGACTAAATGATTATATTCAATCGACTAAACATGTTCAAACATCATATTTTCAAATTTTCTGAAGAGATATCTCTTCATCCTGAAGAAGAATCTCTCCCAAAAAGAGTTGTGACCATTTCCATTTCAACGGAACTCTTTGCAAACAGTTGTAACTCTTCAACCATTATTTATATATATATATATATATATATATATATGCATTCCATTCAAGATCAAACTACTTAACTTTCTACTCTCTTCTCTCTTTAATATTCAATTGTTTAGAAATTGTGAAATCAAGGTTATAATTATCGTTCTAAAGCAATTTATACTTCCTTTATCTTCACGGACATACAAGTATTCATATCATACTTGCGAAAAAGATTATAGGAAGGGTGTACTTCATTTTGACAAATCTGTGTTGCAATAAGAACACGCAAAGTCAAGAAAACATTTCATTTTTATCAAAGTCCTATTCGGTTGCTCAGACGGGAAAATCCTGTTCAGCTGCTCAAGTGGTCAAAGTCCCATTCAGTTGCTCAGACAGTGTAAACCTATTCCTCCGGACTAAGTGGGGGTTGCTAGTTTAAATCCATAAGGATTTTAGGACTGGACGTAGAATGGGAGTTCGAACTAGTATAAAAATATCTGGTGTCATTTTATTTTACTTCTATTTACTTACTTTATATTCCGCACAAGTAGTTTAGATAATATCCATATTGCACGATCCTACAATCACTTTCATTTGGTATCAGAGCAAGATCGTCTTATAGCCATAACACAGTTGTCTGATATTTTAGTAGTATGGAAAGCAACACTGGCACAAGTTTTACTGATGGTCAATCTACATCACAACCATCACTATTTAACGGTTTGAACTATAACTATTGGTCTACTAGAATGAGAATTTATATGCAAGCCAATGGTTATGTAACCTAGAATATTACTCAAGAAGAATATAACATACCTACTACTGAATATTCACAATGGTCAAACACACAAAACTAGATGCTACTACAAATGGCAAAGCTATCAATATATTATTTTGTGCACTAGACAAAATTGAGTTTAACGGAGCTAGCATGTGTGCTACTGAGTATGAAATTTGGTGTACACTTAAAGTTACACAAGAAGATACTAACATAGTAAACCATAGTAAGATTTATATGCTCAAAAATCAGTTCTAGAATTTCAAATTGAAGCAAGATGAAACAATAAATGAAATGCACTCAAGTTTTCAAGGCATATATCATTCTCTCTTAGCATTAGGAGAAAAATTTAAGACTTTGATATTGATTCAAAAATCCTCAACACTTTAACGGATGAGTGGGAACGAAAAGTTTTAGAGATTGAAGAAGCTAATGACATTTCAACTATCAAACCAGAAGAGTTGATAGGAAATCTAATGTCTTATAAAGTTAATCTTTAGGAAAAACTAGTACAGGCGCAAGATAAGAAGAATATAGCATTCCAAGCAGAAAGGGATGAATTAGATTCCGATGAAGAAGATACGGCGTTTATTGCTAAGAATTTCAAAAAGCGTTTGAAATTCAGAAAGAGCAACAAATTCAAAAACAACAGGAATAGCTTCAGCTCATCTTCTGCTCTTGAATGTTATGAATGTCACAAGAAAGGGCATATCAAGAAAGATTGTCCTGATCAAAAGAAAAAAAAAATTAAGAATAAGAAAGACAGATTCAAAAAGAAAGCCTTCTTTGTTACGTGAGATGATTCAGAGTCATCTTCGTCATCAGGTAGTGACATAGACAGCGATTCTTAACAAGCCAACGTTTGTTTTATGGCCACAAACAACAAGATGAGTGATTTAGCTTTTGATAATTTAGTGTATATAAATTCAGAATTACTTGATAAGCTAGGAAACATCATTAGAAAATATAAAGAAACTCTTGAAAAATTGAATAAAACTGAAATTGAGGTCGATAGGTTAAGAAACGAGAAAGAAACTTTAGAAGAAGAAATTCAAAATTCTTAAGAATTTTGTTTTAATACAACTTCTCAACTCTCTATGTTAAGTTAAGAAATAGGAACTCAGAAGGAAAAGAATGATGCTCTTTAGTTGAAAATTATGATTTAAAGGCTAATATTAAAATATTGGAATTAGATATTTCTAGTCTTAAAACGAAATTAGATGGTACTACAAAAATGTCTCTAATTTTGACAAAGGAAGAGAGAATCTTTAAAATTATAGAAAATTCTCAAACACATTCAAATAAAAGGGGACTAGGATAGAAGAAAGTTTTAAAAAGTATTCCAAAGAAAAAGAATTCTTTATATAATAATTTTAATAGGAACAACGATATTATTGTAAAATCAATTTCAAAAGTTCCAAATAATTCTTAATCAGTTAAGATTTTGGTTCCTAAAACCAACAATTCTTTGATTAGAAACAAATACATAGAATCATTTACAAAAACTGTTCACAAAAAGAAAGATTTTATTTTCAAAAGGAATTCTGAACCCCCTTGGGTTTGGTTTCCAAAGTCCTAACTCTTAGGACCCTAACAAAATGTGGGTAACAATGTTAATTCTATATTTTTTGTAGGTACCACTTAAAAGAGAGGAAAATGGATATTGGACAATAGCTGATCAAAATGCATGATAGCAAACAAAGAGGTGTTAACAAACATTATCTACTCAGATGGAGGTTCTGTCACTTTTGGGGACAATTCTAAAGAGTACATCACCGAAAAAGGTGATGTCAGCAATAATGGTACATCCAATTTACCTCTATTACAAATGTCCTACTTGTTAAAAAATTAAAACACAATTTACTTACATCAGTCAGCTATGTGACAAAGGATTCAATATATCTTTTTCGGAAGATAGGTGTAGTGATCAAAACAAAAATCTTATTTTGAAGGTTTTGGAGATAAAAATATATATATATGTATTAAATATGAATATAAATCACAACATAAATATGTGTCTAATAGCCAAAGAAAATGATCTATGGTTATGGCACAAAAGATTTTGTCATATAATTTTCAAAGCTACAAAAAAATTATTAAAAAATAAATTAGTAAAAGGTTTACCAATAATAAATTTTAAAGTAAACAATATTTGTGATCTTGTCAATTAGGTAAATTATAAAATCATCTTTTAAATCAAAGAAAAATATTTCTACATTACAACCACTTGAACTATTGCATTTGTACCATTTTGGCCCAACTCAAGTTCAATACATAAACCATAGCAACTATGTGTTTGTAATAGTAGATGACTTTTCAAGATATACTTAGACTTTTTTATGAAAAATAAAAGCGGTACTTTTGAAAATTTCAAAATTTTTGCTAAAAGAATTCAAAATTTCAAAAATTTAAAATTTTTAAACATTAGAAGTGATCATGGTGGTGAATTCGAAAATGAAGCTTTTGAATATTTTTGTAATAAAAAGGGAATTTACCATAATTTTTCTTTTTCTAAAACATCACAAAAAAATGGAGTTGTAGAAAGAAAAAATAGAACTTTACAAGAATAAGCAAGAACTTTATTAAATGGAAGCACTCTACCATAACAATTTTGGACAGAAGCTGTAGCAACTGTTTGTTATGTTCGAAATCTTCTTTCCATCTGATCACTAACAAAACACACTCCATATGAACTTTTTCATGAAAGAAAACCAAATATTTTATATTTTAAAGTTTTTGGTTCAAAATGTTTTATTTTAAACATAAAAGATCAGCTTGTTAAATTCGATCAAAAATCTGATGAAGGAATTTTCATTGGATATTCGGAACGAGGTAAGGCTTATCGAATTTTTAATAAAAAAGAACTAAAACAATTGAAGAAACACTTCATGTCTCCTTTGATGAGAATTTTAACGTTAATAAGAGTCTTGAGGATGATGAGATAATGATTAAGACGAAAACTAATATGGTTGCTCAAAATAATTTTGAAGAAGATGAAAACATTATTCATAATTTTGAAGAAGATGAAAACATTGTTCATAATTTTGAAGAAGGTGATAACATAATTCATAATTTTGAAGAAGATGAAAACATTATTCATAATTTTGAAGAAGATAAAAACATTGTTCATGATGAAAATGGATTAAGATCTCCTTCTTTAGATCACCCAGTAGAAAATGTCATTGGAGAGATTAATTCAAATGTCAGAACTAGAAATCAACTTAATCAAACGGGCTATGTAGCATTCCTTTCTAACATTGAACCTAAAAATGCTAAAGAAGCCTCTACTGATGACTATTGGATTATAGCTATGCAAGAGAGCAAAATCAATTTAAACGAAACGAGGTTTGGGACTTAGTTCCTAGAATAAGTGATCAAACAGTCAATGGTACTAAATGAGTTTTCAAAAATAAAGCTGATGAACAAGGAAATAATATTAGGAATAAAGCTAGATTAGTCGCAAAGGTATATAATAAATATGAAGGTATTGACTATGAAGAAACGTTTGCTCCAATCGCTTGACTAGAAGCAATACGTATCTTAGTGGCCTTTGCATGTTTCATAATTTTAAACTTTATCAAATGGATGTTAAAAGTGCTTTTTTAAATGGATATATAAAAGAATGTTGAGCAACCACATCTATCTTTACATTAAAAAAATTCAGACCATGTCTATAAACTTAAGAAAGCTCTATACAGTCTAAAACAAGCATCTCGTGCTCAGTATGAACATCTTAACAGTATGAACATCTTAAAAGTTATCTTATAAACTCGGGTTTTGAAATTATGAAGGTTGATCAAACTCTTTTTATTAAACATACTAAAAAGGATATTTCAATTGTTCAAATTTATGTTGATGATATTATTTTTGGTTCCACAAATGATTAGTTATGTCATGAATTTTCTAAGATAATGACCAAAGAATTTGAAATGTCACCTATGGGAGGATCATCATATTTTCTTGGATTACGGATTAAACAATTAGATAATGGAATTTTTATTAATAAAAAAATACTATAACAATCTAATTAAACATTTTGGTATGGAAAATACTTCTGCCAAACCAAGTCCAATGAGTACAACAATCCATCTCGATTGAGATGAAGATGGCAAAAGTGTTGAGCAAAAATTATGTCGAAGTATAATTGGATCATTACTTTATCTAACAGCTAGTAGACCTGTTATAATGATGAGTGCTTGTTTATATGCTCGATATCAAGCAAATCTTAAAGTGGCACATATGCGAGTTGTGAAATGCATATTATGTTATCTAAGCAAAACCAAAGATTTCGTACTTTTTTATCCAGGAGAATGTCCTTTCGAGTTCGTATCGTACAGTGATGCTGACTTGAGGATGTCGGACAGATCGAAAAAGTACGTATGAGACTTGTCACTTAATTGGACAAACCTTAGTATCTTGGTTTAGCAAGAAACAAAATTGTATCTCACTCTCGACTTGTGAAGTAGAATATATTTCAGCTAATTTAGCATGTGCTCAAGTCATTTACATGTAACAAACACTTCAAGATTTTGGAATTAATTTGTCAAATTCAACTATTTTCTGTGATAACACAAGTACTATAAACTTATCTAAAAACCCTGTCAATCATTCACGAACAAAACATATTGACATTCATTATCATTTTCTTTGTGATAATATTGAAAAAGGGATAATCAGATTAGAATTTGTATCTTTTGGAAACCAGCTAGCTGATATTTTTACAAAACCGTTAAATGAAAATAGTTTTATAAAATTAAGAAGAGAATTAGGAATTTTATCTTTAAAAGTTCTGTAAATGTTTAAAATATATTTTAAATGGAATTTTTTTAAGGATATTAGGACTTGATCTCTTATCTCTTGGCCAGGAAGTTAATGCTTTTCAATTTTTTTTATTAGTTCTAATAGGCAAAGTTTTATCTTATGTTTATATTTTTTAACTATTTTTTATCCACAAAATATTTTTAGAAAATTGATTGGTTCCATTAGTTTTTCTTTGGTTTAAATTTCCTCTACATCGCATCTTTCATATATTTTTGACCGTGCATTTCATCTATAAAAGCTTGGCCTTTTACATTCTTTTATATCAATATTCAAATTAGTTTATTATTTCAACCACCAAGTTAACATGTCATCTCAAGAAAGCTCCCAGTATTCCTCCATTGATTTTAGCTCTCCATCACTAAATTCTTCAAATTTTTGTACTCTGACTCCGGTATATGAACCTGTTCCCACCGTATCGCCCTCGAATTATCATAGTAGATACACACCGAAAGCTAAGCAAGCACAAAAACTGCATTTTAGTTCACCTTCTTTGAATGACAAGATTGATGCTATCCACCATTATCAATGGGAAACGCTTAGCCTGCAATGAGAGACATACTACAAACAAAAGATTCATGCTCGAAGACTCATCTTTCTGGAAAAATGTGCATTAAAATTCTACGGTGCTTCACCATTGAACACTAATGTTCATACTCCTCACCTGAGAGTCCTCCATATTCTCCGAATTCTTGGGAACTCTCAACCATTCAACCAGCTCGAGAACATACTAAGATTGAGCTGGAAGAATGTGAAACTCCAAAGAAAATCTACTTCCTCCTCTTTGATTATTTTCGTTCTTTGTTTTTATCTTATTTTAATATATATATATATATATATCTGTGTGTGTGTGCATATATATATATATATAATATGTATATGAATTTACATTTTGTTTCTGGCAATAAAATTAGCACATTTTTTCTTTTCAATAATCGACTAAACTAAAGCATTTAGTCAACTAAGTTACCCTTGTGACAAAAAAAATTATGCTATTTAGTCGACTCACAAACCATTTTAATCGACTAAATCAATGCCAAAATGAACTAAAAAGTTTCTATACTATTCGACTAAATCATTCATCTTTGTCAACTAAATCAAACATCTGGAAAACTTTTTGCTTAAATTCAATATTTGCTCAACTGACCTGGAGCAAACAGTTGACTAAATGCATTTATTTTTAATAAAAATTCTAAATTCAGTCGACTAAACCTACCCCTCAATCGACTGAATTGCACTCAAATTAGACTAAAAATTTTCTGGAAATAACCAGTCGACTAAATCAAATTGTTTAGTCGACTAAACCTATGTTCTGAATTTATTTGTGCCTCGATCCTTTAATTAATCCACTAGCCTATTACTTTCACTTGATTAAATATTAATAAATAGGTTTTTTTAAATAAAAGGCAGCATCTTTCAATCTACCTATTCATTTTTACATCTCAACTTTTCACTAAACCTCCATTTCCATTTTGTCCTTCAAAATTCTTCTTCGGTTTAATCCAAAGCTCCTCCATTTTTCATAGCTCTTGCTTCCCAAAAGCCTAAACTACAATGCCACCCAAGAGGTCGAGACCATCCTCCACTTCATACGGTCCATCCGAATCGCAAATTTGAAGTTGGTTGTACAACGATAGGGCTGTTCAGAGGTTTCATAAGATGAAGAACTCAAGAATCTTTGAAGGTTTGTTTGTTAAGTTTCCAGGTTTTTCTTCTTATGGGTTTCAAGATTTAGCAAGACGAAGTGGTTTAGAATCTTTGCTATATGTTAATGTCAATAACATGAAGATAAATCATCTCTTGATCAATCTATTCTATGCCAATCTCAACTTAGATAATCACACAATTCATAATTCCGATGATTGTATATGGATGCTTGTATGTGCTTTCAAAATGTTCTTACCCATATCTCAAATTGGATTAATTCTATAATGTCCTTCGGAAGGCGAAAATTTAGACGAGATTGAAGTCGACATGGATCATCGTGATAGAGTAAGTCATCTCTTCCTTTTCGATGATTTAAAGGAACTCAAGGCAATAGAGCTCCGCACAAAAGCTAGACTTATGCATCGTAGCCTAACACACTCCATTAATCCTCATACCGAAAGTTACGAGAAAATCTATAAGCGAGATTTCCAATATCTCTATGCTATATGGGGTCAACGCTCCGTGAATTGGGCAAAGATCCTTCTCGATGAATTTCAAACCTTCAATCAACATCGCACGCAAAACATTCACTATGGAGCTTATATAATGAGACTTATTTATCATTTTCAAATACCGCTCTCGGACTCAGACTTTACCGCTATTGGCTCCTTCAACACAAGGACCTTAAGCCTTATGAGTCTTCCCAAGAACGTCCAAAGTCATACCATCATCACTTTTGAACATTGGAAAGAGAATGAAGCTGCAGGACAATCTCAACCGTCTTGACATTAACGTTTTCTGCCAGAGCTAGTTCTTCTTCTCAAGCACCACGACAAGTAACTGAGATTGAAGAAATTGGGCCAGATACTCAATCACGCGAAGCGTATACAATTATCTTAAAAAAACCAAAAGATTCTAGACAGGGGACTATCTCGAGTTGAAAGTACCATCACCAAATTGGATTCGAACTCCATCGTATTAAAAGTTTCTTGAACAACACATGGGATGTCATAACCCGTAGTCCATCCTCTTTGACATCATTTCAACTTCCTACCGATCCGGGGAAACAACCGCAATCATGTTTCATATGGTCATCCTCCGAAGAAGAAGAAGAAGGTGACGAAGAAGAAGAATCGGGATGTGATGATGAGGAAGAAGAAGAAGAAAGCTCAAGTGGTAATGGGGAAGAGCAAGCTATTCTCTAACTTTTATTTACTAATGGGGTCTTTGATTAAAACCATATTCAATTTCTTTAGTTGACTGTGCTACTTTGTTTTATTGTTTGTACTACTTTATTTTGTTGTTTAGTGCTACATTGTGTCGTTAAGTACTACATTGTGTTATTAAATACTCCATTGTTTTGTTGATTATTGTTGTTTATTATGTGTTGTCGTTGTTTACATGATCTTTTTATAACTATTTTTGTGTTGTATGGATTTCTTTGTTGATATTACAAGTTATCTTATGCCTGTATATATGTTCCCATATATGTCTCTCTTTTTTTCGTTGATAAAGGGGGAGAAGAAGTATTACAAATGCACGAACAAATTTTGCAGGATTACACGATACCATCACCAATTTAGGGAGAGTTATAGTCTACAGATTTTCATCAAAATTTATCTTGTATGAAGGTGTCATCAATCAAAAAGGTAGAGAATGTTGGATTTTAAGATTTTGATTCATGACAAGGAGCTCAATACTTATCAAACATTCGATAAAATAGAGTTTAAAGTTGGTATAGTTTTATTATTCACTGTTAAAATCTTTCCTCAAGTTCAAACTTGTATATTTTGAAAATCATATAGATTTAGTCGAATAAACTCCTTCATTCAGTCGACTAAACTATCTTATATATATATATATATATATATATTAAAAACTATAAGATTTCGTTGACTAAATATAATAGTCAGTCGACTAAATGCTGCATTTTCAAACTAGTAATTTTTTGTTCCAATTTAGTCGACTAAATGATTATATTATGTCGACTAAACATGTTAAAACTATCTTATTTTCAAATTTTTTAAGAGATGTCTCTTCTTCCTGAAGAGGAATCTCTCCCAGGAAGAGTTGTGACCATTTCCAATTCAATAGTACTCTTTGCAAATAGTTGTAACTTTTCAACCATTATATATGCATTTCATTCAAGATCATACCACTTAACTTTCACTCTCTAATCTCTTGAATATTCAGTTGTTTATAAATTTTAAAATCAAGTTTATAAATCTCTTTCTAATGCAATTTTTACCTCCTTCATCTTCACAGACACATAAATATTCATTTCATACTTGAGGAAATGATTATAGAAAGGGTGTACTTCATTTTGACAAATCTGTGTTGTAACAAGAGCATGCAAAGTCAAGAAAACATTTCATCTGTATCAAAGTCCTTTTCAGGTGGGAAAATCCTGTTCAGTTGCTCAAGTGGTCGAAGTCCTGTTCGGTTACTCAGGCGGTGTAAAACTATTCCTCTGGGTTAAGTGAGGGTTGCTAGCTTAAATCCAAAAGGAGTCCGGGACTGGATGTAAAATGGGAGTTCGAACCAGTATAAAAATATCTGGTGTCATTTTATTATACCGTGGTTTACTTACTTTATATTTCGCACAAGCAGTTTAGATAATATCCATATTACACGATCCTACAGTCACTTTCAGATATAGCTTTCAAAATACTCAAAACATAACCTTTGAAAACATTGAATCCTTTATTTTGAAATACTTAAAGATAGAACTTTCGAATGCATAAAACATTACTTTCGAAAGCATTTAGC
The DNA here is from genome assembly GCA_030765085.1 of Allium cepa. Lineage (NCBI taxonomy): Eukaryota > Viridiplantae > Streptophyta > Magnoliopsida > Asparagales > Amaryllidaceae > Allium > Allium cepa. The sequence continues at coordinate 948,232,585 of CM060941.1, read as the reverse complement.
TCAAGCAAGAATTTATGAAAGCATAGCTTCGAAACTATTTGAAAGTTTCTCTTTCAAAATCATTGGGTTTAACATTAAATATAACTGCTAGGTCAAAGAGAACAAAAGCGAAAGCTTTGCTTTCAAAAGCATAAATCTTAAAAAGAAGGATTGAAGTAGAGGATAGCTTCGAAACCAACCTTTTGAAACCATTGCCTTTGAAACCATTGATAAAAACAGCTACAAGTACCCTTTCGAAAGCATTGGGAAGATGATTTCTATTAATAAACGAAAGCCTTCCTTTTGAATTCATTATTATAAAGCCAAAAGGAAAAGCGGCCTTTAACCAATTTGAAAGGTATGAAGGCCACAGCTAGGAGTCAAATAGGTTCAAAATGTGGTCACTCATTCAAAAGCTTCTGTAAAAATAGGCAAGTTGAATTGATTCGAAAGCTAAATAAAAGTAGCTTCAGCACCTTTGAAAGCATCTATTAAAAACAAAGGCAAGTAATGTATTCGAAAGCTTATAAAAAAGACTTCCATCCCTTTGAAAGCATGCCTTCAACACAGTCCCTTTCGCCTTTCCCCAATCCGCTACGTATCAATAGCTTCATACCATGTACATTGGTTTCGAATGGGTTCATTAGAGGAAGTATGGTGATGAAAGCTAGCAAATGGAAGTGACGAAGTTGTAAATCAAAACAAAACTGTTTTTGTTGCCTTTCAAAAGAATTCCTTTTTACCTAACTTACCCAATTTGTCAAACTATGATTGATTGATAATTCTTTATCAAAAATCCTTTTCTAAAAAGACTGTCGAATTCAATAATTAATAATTGAAATCATTTTAACAAATAAGCTATTCCCATCAACAAAACATTTAAACATTTAAGTCCTCCAACTTAAATAATTTAATAACCCTATTAAAACACTTAGGAAAAATCCTCAAAAATCACTATTACTCACTTTTAATATGTTTTCTAAAATATATAAATTTCTGACCTAAAAACATTATTTATTTGCCATAAATAATTTATACCCAAATATTCTATTTCTTCCATTCAAAATTCATAATAAATTATCCATTGCTTAGAATATTATGAAAATTTAAAATCATCTCTAAAATAATGTTTTAAATAACATATTCAAACATCATGGCATTCGAAATCAATTTACATAATTTTAACCTAAAAATCGAATTATATGACTGCACAAAAATCCTTGTTTAAATCAAAACATGGCATAAAATCAAAGCATATCATCATTCATCCATCCAAACAGTTTTAAACCTTAAATCCAAAATTAAAAGTTGAAAAAGATTTATATGAGATGATTTAGATCATTATTCACCGTGTTTGGATAAGGAACTTAAGATTTGTTCTTGATTGTTCTTCCTGGCTTGATTCCTAGCTTCTAATTTATTTTAAACTCTTCTTACCCTAGGATAATGGCTGAATTTGTTTCTCTTTTGTTTATATTCTTGTTTTATGAAAAAACATGAAAGGGAATGTGGTAAGGATTTAGGGGTTATGGGATTATGGTATACAGTTACTCCTATATTACCCTTGCCTTATTCTCTTAGGTATTTAATCTTGTAAACCATTTTTACAAATCCATTTAGTTGAGGCATGACCCTAAATAGTTATCAAATATCAATCTCCTAATCACCCTAGTCTCTACATAATTATATTTAATTTAACTAAGTAAATCTCCTAAATAATGCTATTTAAAATTATAGGTGTTATAGGCTCCCCTCCTTAAAAAAATTCGTCCTTTAAATTTAGCAAGGACTAAATACTAATCATAGCAATCATCTGTAACATCTCCTAACTACCATACTAGCCTGATTAGCAAACATTTTCTATAAAGAAAATATAAAACATACCCTTAAAGTAGATCAGGATAAGTATCTCTAATCATGTCTTCTGTCTCCCAAGTAAAGTACTTCTCGCTGCCGCTCCACTGAACTTTCACCAACTTGATTGTCTTGTTTCTCAACTTATTCTTATCTATCGCTACAATCCAAATTAGTTGCCTAACAAGAGTCAGATCCGGTTCTACGATTAAGTCTTCCAATGCAGTTGGAGGAATATTAGTCTTTGGGTTATGCACATACTTACGAAGATGAGACACATGAAATACATTATGAACACCTGCCAAACAGCTCGGCAACTCTGCTCTGTATACGAGCGTTCCGATCTTCTCTATAATTGGGAATGGTCCAACATATCTCGGTGCCAGTTTCTCCGACTTTTCAAATCGTACCACACCCTTCATCGGTGATACCTTGATGAAAACCTTATCTCCAACTAAGAACTTTACATCCTTACGCCTCTTATCTGCGTAACACTTTTGTCTAGACTGAGCTACCTTCATCCTACCTCGGATCAACTCAATATTCTCCGTTGCCTCTTTTACCCATATTTAAAGCTAAGCTAATCTATCTCCAGTATCCAACCAACATGCTCGTAACTTGCATAGCATTCCATACAAAGCTTTAAAAGGCACCATTCCTGTACTAGTTTGATAACCGTTATTATAGAAAAACTCAACTAAGTTTAGGTAATCTTCCCAAGATCCACCAAAATCTAGCACACAAGCTCTTAACAAATGCTCGAGTCCTTGTTAACTCTCTTTGTTTTCCCATCTGTCTAATGGTAATAAGTAGTACTCATCTTGAGCTTGGTACCTAACATATCCTGTAGACTCTTCAATAACCTGCTAGTAAACAAAGTATCTCTACCACTTATTCAATAACCTGCTAGTAAAGTACTTCTCGCTGCCGCTCCACTGAACTTTCACCAACTTGATTGTCTTGTTTCTCAACTTATTCTTATCTATCGCTACAATCCAAATTAGTTGCCTAACAAGAGTCAGATCCGGTTCTACGATTAAGTCTTCCAATGCAGTTGGAGGAATATTAGTCTTTGGGTTATGCACATACTTACGAAGATGAGACACATGAAATACATTATGAACACCTGCCAAACAGCTCGGCAACTCTGCTCTGTATACGAGCGTTCCGATCTTCTCTATAATTGGGAATGGTCCAACATATCTCGGTGCCAGTTTCTCCGACTTTTCAAATCGTACCACACCCTTCATCGGCGATACCTTGATGAAAACCTTATCTCCAACTAAGAACTTTACATCCTTACGCCTCTTATCTGCGTAACACTTTTGTCTAGACTGAGCTACCTTCATCCTACCTCGGATCAACTCAATATTCTCCGTTGCCTCTTTTACCCATATTTAAACCTAAGCTAATCTATCTCCAGTATTCAACCAACATGCTCGTAACTTGCATAGCATTCCATACAAAGCTTTAAAAGGCACCATTCCTGTACTAGTTTGATAACTGTTATTATAGAAAAACTCAACTAAGTTTAGGTAATCTTCCCAAGATCCACCAAAATCTAGCACACAAGCTCTTAACAAATGCTCGAGTCCTTGTTAACTCTCTTTGTTTTCCCATCTGTCTAATGGTAATAAGTAGTACTCATCTTGAGCTTGGTACCTAACATATCCTGTAGACTCTTCAATAACCTGCTAGTAAACAAAGTATCTCTATCACTTATTATACTACTAGGAATTCCATGTAGTCTAACTGTGTTCTTCATAAACAATCTAGCCAAAAAAGGTGCCGTCCTGGTTGACTTAACCGGAATGAAATGGGAACTCTTGATCAACCTGTCCACTATGACCCATATACTTTCATCTCCTTGATTTAACCTTGGCAACCCATCCATAAATTCCATGAATATCGAACCTCATTTCCAAACTGGTATCACCAAAAGCTAAAGCAACCCACTCGGCTTTTGATGTTCGGCCTTCACTTGTTGACAGTTCACACTCTCCCTTACCCACAAGCCAACATCCTTTTTCATACCTTCTCAGTAGAAAATCCTCTTTATGTTTTGATACATCTTGGTTCCCTAAAAATGAGTCGTAAATTTGGATCAATGACATTCCCTAAGAACTTTAAGTCCCCAACATTCGAAACACACAACCTTTCCTTCTTTCTCAAGCATCCCTTCTGGTCAAGATTAAAATCTTTTAGACCATCAATCCCCGATCCAACCATAAGTCTTTAAACTTCTCAGCTAATAATGGGTAATCTTTTTGGTTAGAAGTAATCCTTTCGATCAGTACTGATCAAACTTCCAAGCAGGGTAACATGGCCTTGCTCTGATTAGAACTAGCAGTCGATCTTAACTTCAAAATACAAGCAGTCAACGCCTCTAGATTCTTCCATTCTGTTAACATAGCTAACACCAAATTCTGATGTTCCTACTAAGAGCACCCACTACTTTATTTTCTTTTCCAGGTGAAGCGGTTAAAAACTCCAGCGACCACTGCTGCCTCATATTCAACTCTTTTTGAGAGAATAAATACTTTAAGGGATTATGATCTGTGTATAACTCAAATCTCTCCTCTAAGAGATAATGTGTCTATACTTTTGGTGCAAAAATTACCGCTGTCAACTCTAGATCATGAGTAGGATATCTCATTTCATGCGGTCTAAGTTTTCATGAAGCGTAGGTAATAACTTTACCTTTCTTCATCAACACAACCCCTAATCCGGTTCCACAGGCATTGGTATACACTACTAATTCTTGATTCTTCTCTGGAACTACTAACACTGGCGCGTTGGTCAACAAATGCTTTAACTTTTGGAATACTTCTTCACATTTGTCAAACTAAATAAATTTCACGTCCTTCCTGGTTAGCTTAGTCAAAGGTGCTGCTATCCATGAGAAATCCTTAATGAATCTCTAGTAATAGTCAGCGAATCCAAGAAAACTTCTAATCTCAGTCACCGTATCTGGTCTCTTCTAATTGTTAACAGCCTCGATTTTATCTGGATCAACTGAAAAATCTTTCTCTGAAACCACATGGCCAAGAGAGTTAACTTCTTTCTTCCAAAAATGGCACCTTGAAAACTTCTCTTTCAGTTGATGCTACCTCAACGTCTCAAGCACTATTCTAAGATGAACTTCATGCTCTCTTACATGCAGTATATTAAAATGTCATCGATGAATACCAACACGAACCTATACAAGTGCTCTCGGAAACTCAGTTTATCAAATTCACGAAGACTGGCGCATTCGTTAACCTGAGTGGCATCACTAACCACTCATGGCTGACGGAAACCTGTCGCCAAACCAATTGAGAAAATATTCAAACTCTACTCAACTGATTAAATGAATCATCTATTCTCAGCAAAGGATACCTATTCTTGATCGTCTTCTTGCTAAACTTACGATGGTCGATACACATCGTTAACAACCCATACGGTTTTTTCACAAACACGACGGTTGTTCCTCAAGGAAAATTACTTGGCCTAATGAAATTATTTCTTTCTAAATCCACAAGCTACACCTTCAATTCCTTCGTCTCGGTAGGTGTCCTCCTGCTAGGTGGTCTACTTACAGGTTCTGCTGCTGACACAAGATCAATTAGAAACTCAATGGCTCGCTTCGGTGGTAGGCCTGTGACTGGCTCAAATACAACTACAAACTCTCTTGTTACCAAAACCTAATTCAACTTTCTTCTACCTCCATTGCATTTATCAAAGTGCAACTATTTGAGTCTAACTTATCAACCAGGTATATAATTTGTCATGACTATTGGGGTGTTTTAACGGTATCTCCCTATCTTGGAAAAATATCCTAGCATCATATTTATCTAACCGATCCATATGCAAAATGATCTCGAGGCCTACAAAATAAAAAACATACAAACTGGATGCAAATTTATGACCTAACAATTCAAGTTCTAACTAGTCAAATCTCATCCCCAGAGTTGCATACCCGCCTATCGTATTCACAACCCTTAAGGAAGTAACAAGGTATGAGGGCTCTAAACATAACTTGTCTACCAAACATTAAGATATAAATGAATGCGATGCACCGGTATCAAATAGTACCCTAACTGGTATACTATGAATCAAAAGTTTAGCTTCCATCAAATTCTTTCCCTTTCCAACAGCAGTTAGCCTAGAATAATATGGTTCCAAAGCAAAAACCTTTACTTGTCCGCTCTGACTGGTTCTGGACACTGATTTTTGTAGTATCCAATTTGGTCACAATTATAGCACTTCACTCCTTTCTAATCTACAACCTTCTTCCCTTTTCCGGTTCGACATTCATGAGCATAATGTCCTTTCTTGTTGCACTTGTAGCAAACTAAACTGGCCTTTTCTTTCTTGGCAGCTCCTCCTTTTTGTGCTCCTTTCGTCTTAAAGAATTTCCTCTTCTTGCCCTGAGAATCCTGGGTTCCAACTTGCTTCTTCTTTCCAAAAGTAGAAAGCATCTCTTTATTTTAGGTTGCCATCTCCACTACAATCGTACTTGGATCACGGACGTGTGGCATAGTCGCTATGGAAATCTCGTGTCTTAACCCTCATATAAACTTCTCATTCATTTTAATGATAGTATCAATGGTAGCATAACCATATATGGACAACTCATCAAACTTCGTAGCATGCTCGATATCAACATTTGACCTTTCACTAAGTCTATGAACTTCTCAACAATACCGACTTGGCAACTTCAGACAAGAACCACTCTTCGAATCTCCTTCAAAATTCTACTTAGGTCAACTCTTCCTTGAGAACTTCCACGGTAATACTATTCCACCAATAAAATGTTGCACCCTACAATTATTTAGAAGCAAGTCTCCTCTTCTACTCATCATCTAATCCCAAGTCAACAAAAATCCTTTCACAGTGCAATAATTAGTTTTTTATTTCAACATCATCTTCTGTTCCTACAAACGGCTTCCCACCAAGGAAGGCATAATCCCTTCTCAGCTTAGCATAGTTATTACCAATTGGGGCTACAGAATTAGCTTCTCCAACATTTACAGCATTTCCCGAACTACTCCTACAGCTGAAGAACTGATACATTATCCCCATATCTATTGGCGGGGTTCTAGCACCAACGTTGGCATTTGCATTTGGATTAGCATTTGCCCTTCGACCTGGATCCTTCAGGTATTTGGTCAAGCAGTGCCATTATTTGTGGTGCTTCCTCCATCTAGATTTCTTCTTTCGTTTCTTGCCTCCATATCTTCCTTTCTTGTAAATCTACATATGAGTCTTAGTAAGATACAGAAGAACGATCTAAGAGAGAGGGCAATACATACTTGTATGTATGTATGTATGAATAACAGTTGCAAGTACGTTACTATAACAATAACCCAAACCTCGGCCTCTTTTTATGATCCATTGGATTATGTTTTGAAAAGCTTTTAGGTTTAAATTTCTTTTAAATTTAGATAAACCTATGCATTGATACCAACTTGTAACATCCACCATTTGGAGGTCCAAAACTAACAGCTACGGATACTACAGTTGTCCATAGTCATTAATTCTTAGCGATCAAATGTGGTAATGTAAGATACATTAATATAATTGAAAGACATGAACATGAGAAATTCTAAAATCAAAAAAATTTCTCATTAAACTCCAAATAAGATTTAAATTCATTACATAATCCCAATTCGTAAACCTCATTTAGAGAAATATAATTATTACAATATACGCCAAGTGTGACGTAGAAGATGGCCCTTTGGTTGATCAAAGTCTAAATATAAGAAATTAAACATCTTTGACATTACATCCAAAACACCGCGGAATCAAACAGAAAGAACTCCTACTGGCTAGCTTTCTTCCTACACATCTCCGAAAGCTTATTCATCTAAGGAGAACCTGAAAACCTTAAGTCTCGAAATACTCAAAATCAATTGAGCACCCGAGAGTTTACTGAAAAAACATAAACTTTGAGTCAGATAAAAAGTCTAGCATGAATAATAACCTACCATCTTGAAACATATAGATATCTAGTGAGACTGTGCCGCTTAGCGGAATGGGTTTCCTTCTCACCGGTATCTTAACTTAATTTATAATAACCATATATTGTGCACCTGCATCCACGATGGTTAAGACATAATATAAAAATTGTACTATGATGATATGAAAACATGCAATATGCTCTGGATTTTCCATCTCCATTTCCCTGACTATCCATCTTAAGTTGTAGTTTCTAGGGTCACTATTAACCTATTATTTTCATGGGATGACTAATAACCTATTTCAAACTTACGAACTATCGGTAGGCTTCGTAGTTTTCATGGGATCACCAAGAACTTATTGGCCCCTGCCAATAACAATCTCCATACTTAGATTACATGGGCTTACTAAGAACCTATTTAAACAATTAATCTTTTATCGGTCATTGGGCATCCTATATTCTGGCCAGTCTGACCTCCTAGATGCAATTCTACTCACATAAGAGTTAACTCAATGTTTAATCACTGTTGGGTCAACCTAGCTAGTGATTTTACCCTTAACACCCCAAAATGCATTTAGGGGTTAATTATGAATTGAATATGTTTACATAAGAAACATACATGATAATTTATCAAAACATAATAATATAAATATCTAAAATTTGATTTCTTGTAATCATTTTTCTAACGAAACATGGTCAGTAACCTTAACCCACTATCTTTAGCAAGGAAAGCTTCTCTAAAAAATCCAAAGTCAAATGCCATTTCAAAACTCTTCCATATCGCTATGGGTTTACCTTTTAAAAATGAGACTGGGTTCTCAAATTTGAGAATGAAGGCTTTCGACTATATACTTTATATTATTACTTAAAACCTAAGATGTTACCTTTTGGGATAATCCAACATATCTTTCGAAAGCATTGAAACCTTCTATTAACCCAAAAAATGGACCAACACCCTGGTTAGAGTATGAAAGCACCAGCCATGTTCTGATAGAGAAATATCATAGATCATAGATATAGAAAAAGAACAGCAAAAGAAAGTAGAAAGAGAATTTTTATAGTGGTTCGGTTGTTAATGAAGCCTAGTCCACTTTATAGTTTTTATTAAAGACTGATTGTTGTTACAAGAGATGTTTGATTACAAGGCTTTGATTATCTTTAGCTAGATGGAATCCTCAGAATTGGAATCCACTGGAGAATTACATTAAATTCCTTTGGTGATTGTTGTGAGGGAGGTAGAGAGTGAAGAATAATTCTAGCAGAGCATCAGCAGCCAATCCGGAGAAAATCTAATTTATGCCGTAGGTAGGATGGTATTTACAGAGATTGGGGGAGGCTTCTGCATTAACTACTCGTTGGTTGGTAGGGAACGAGCCAGGGGGTTTTGGCTCACAAACCGAGGCAAAACCATGGGTCGTTGTCGAACCATGGTCTATGGGTCGTTAGCAACCTTGCGAGCCAATGCCTTGGCCTCTTTTCGTTGCGTCCTTAGTTAGCTCCATTGAAGATTCGAGGAGAGGCATGAGTCACTAATGATCCAAGCATTTAGGATTTTTTTGGAGTTTGGAATTGGAGATGTTTCCATAGTCTTTTATCGTCGTTGTTCCTGTAATATAGCTTAGCTCTAATTAATTCCTTGCCTTAGCTTTTCTGGTTAAGCTCTAAACCATTCTGATAACACGAGGTTATTCTGTTTCCTGCTGGGATAAATAACCAAATAACATTTGCCCCCCAGAGTACGTCTTCACTCTAAACAAGGTGTGCTCTAGAAGTTATCGCTCTCAATATCCATCCGTCGATTTCCAAGTGACTGTATTAGAGTTTTACGAATACGTAGTAGGTTATACTGTTGGTCGTCCTGCTTTGGTTTCGACATCTACTACTTACCACAATGGATCAAACTTCTTCCCTTAACTTCTAGGCATGCCTCAAAACGATGAATAGGTGTAGGAGATCGAGTTTGAGAAAAATTCGCCTTCGATTCCATTGATCGCTAGCGGTCTATGTAGGATCGGTCGCTAGCGATCTGATTGCTTAAGGAAATTTGTACATTATAAAGGTGGGTTTCCAACGATCCATGTTGGGTCATGCGCGACCCCACTACTTAGCAAAATTTCTTCTCTACTCCTTTGCTTGCATATATACATGACTTGAGCTGGCCTAACTCCTCATTTGGCCCAAACTAACAAACTTCTTCACAGATATGTTCTTCGAGTGACCAAACTCCAAGCGATTCAACAGCCTTTCTACGCCTCGATCGATCAATCCCTGGCGATATTATATCATTCCATTGTGATTCCAACTTAAAATTCCAAACCCTAGCTCGAAATTCCTAGTCACCACCATCTTAAGTTGCCATCGATCCCTTTAACTCGCCACCGATTTATTCATAATTCGTTGAATTCAGCCTTCGATCCTTCCTGTGTCTTAGAATTCAATCGGAGGTGGGTTCACTTAATGGCTTTGCTAACTGCTATGTTTATGTAATGATTTGATGATGAGCTTTCATTTGCAATGTTGGTCACGAGAAGTTTGATTTAATTGCGGTTTAACTTGTCAAATAGCCAATCGAGCGTTAAGTTTTTTCCCGAAACAACGTTTGGGCCTTGGGCCCAATGCTTGATGTGTTTCTCCATCTTCGCCCCTTAGACCAGAATTGACTTGTGCCAAGTTTCATAGATGTTACTGCGCAACATGTCACCGGTCGATCCCGATTCTTCTAGAGAATTCGGGTTTACCATGCTTGCTTATTACACTCTCGGTATTCCTGTAGTGAGAAGAGTTTTCCGTGCCGCTTTGAACAAAGGATCCATTATTAATCATTAATTGATAACGGGTAAGTGTGCAAGGAGTAGAAACAAAAGTAGAGAACGAAATGACATGGGAAGTTACGAACTTTTTCCACCGCAAGGGAATTATCTACACGGCATAAGGCTTTTGTAGTGTTACGAGCATCGAGATTTTCCTATATAGATACCACACTGCACTTACACCAGTTCACACTTGAAATTTGACATGTCGACTACAAGTTAATGTTTCTTTAGAATTCAAGTGTGGCAGAGGAAGTTATTAGTTTAGGATAGATTTACCTGACCATTTTCGAATGTTGGTTCTGTTATTTAGAATGAAGCAGCTATCCATGCATCGTTAATCGAGTGGGGAAAGCCCGATGCTCTCTGAAGTCGAGTCATCATCCACTTCGCAAGCTTAATAGGTCAGTTAGTCAAGTTGGTCCAATCGTGGATCGGATGCCTCCTAACTTTAGAGTTCTGCTTAATCCGCCTGAAAGAGCTTCATCGGTTGTTTCCCCCAAAGTCGTTCATAACATTTATGAACAACACGAAATTCCCAAAGAGGATGTTCGTTTTCTAGAGAAGGATGAATTCGCTCATATGCCTCCCCTGGGGTACACCGCGTGCCACATATACATGTGTTTAACGGAACCATGCCTCCCTTTAACGACTATCTGCGTAAGACTCTCTTGAACTTGGGTATTGCTTCATTTTAGCTTCATCCGAATGGCTACGCCATCTTAACTTGCTTAAATGTTCTCTTTAAGTGGGCGTTCAACCAAGCTCCAAGTTTTGACAAGTTATGGTACTTTTTGGCATTCAAGAAGAGAGATGATTGTCCCTCCTTGATCATAATCGAAGCCTAGAGAAATAAAAAAAATCATTGAGAGCTTATAAAGCAACTTATCGCAATTCAAAATGCAATACTTCTTTGTCAGATTCCCCGACGGGTTCAGTCGTCGGTGGACGATGGGGGTAAGCTTCTTTTTATTCATCGATCTTTTGATGCATTGCAATGGAGTCCCTAACCAACCATTTTTTTCTTGCAGTTATTCCAAAGCTGAATAGAGACACGTCACTCAATGAAGTTTGTCAGACTTTAAGTCTATCGATGCCGAGGAAAGAAGCGTTAAAGTATTACTAATTGATGAAAACTTATGGCAGTATGGATTACTGGCTTCGGGTAGATCTTCCATTTAGGATGAAATTCCCTCTCCTACTCGATCAAAGTTTCATACACAATCTTCTTATTCGTCCCATGATTTCGAGGAAGGTCAAGGGAGAGATAGCCTGCTCGGGGGATCAACCGATGAGGCCCATGAGGGGAAAGATGCCGCTGTGACTGGATTAAGCGATTCAGTTAAAATGCCTCCAATTCTAGAGGAAGAAAAAGAAGAGTTCACGCATAGGAAAGGCAAGGTCGCATTGGAATCATAAAAACAAAAGGAGATTTTGAGAGAAGCAGCAATGAGTCCACTGCTAGTGACTACTTCTCAGAATTTGATGGTGAGGACTCGAAGTTTTGTGATGAGACTTCGGGAATGAGTCATATTCTCTTGAGTTCACCCCTTCCCGATGCAAGCGACAACGGGAAAGCCCCTGAGACTAGAGGGAAGATTTTTCGAGTAAGGACGTCGAAGCGAAATTCGAGGACTTTAGTTATGTTTGTGACGACATCGATGCACTCATGAAAGTGGACTTTAAATTTGACACGGCGCCACCCAACTTAGGTAATATCGCACTAGTAATTAGCCCGGTTTTTCCCACAATAAGAGAAGTTAGTCCAATCCTACCTACTACAGCCATTCATTCTGGTTCGTGACGACGTTTTCGGCCCATATTAGAAACACAATACACGTTATGCTAGGATTACACTCCTTTCCACACATTTCTCCATATTCGTAGTGTTTATCTTATGTTTCTGAAATTTTTTATATATGTTTTATGCTAGATATGACGAGAGGATGAGGTTTCTATGATGACTATGAAGAGTTTACCGACTCATAGCGATATTCCAAGCGCACCTCTAGCCGTTATCAATCCTGAGAAATGGAGGAGGAATATGGGAAGAGGGAAGAACTCGAGCTGAAACCCTCCTTCGAGAAGAAAGGGACCAAAGCCAATCGTATGAAGGCGGGTACCGGAAGAGGAGATCTCTTGAGAAGAGGAATGAACCATCGAAAAATTTGAAGTTTGAACACCATCCTCATTCTTCAGAGCTTGCTCCGAAACACTCTTTTGTGGGCCAAGAAATTCCTATTACTTCTGTCCCGCTTCCGCCATCGACTCGCATTTCGTCTTCTTTCATAGTTACTGATACCTCTGGTGCTTCTCGCCTACAATCGAGACCTACCTATTCCCTTCCTTCGGGCCCTCCTAAACTTGAGGTAGCGCTTCTTGGTTGGTTCTCGAAGGGGTTTAAGTTCGACCAGGATCTACACACCATTCGCAAAGGTTCCAACATGTCGCATCTCTAAGATATTCAAAGCAACCTAGAATAGAACGAAGGATGGGAGAGACTTTGTAAACAGCTGGCGGATACGAACATAAATAATTTTGGTGATCCTCTCCTTCAAATCAGAGAAGGAAGATTTGGAGAGACCATTGGCTGACCGTAATGCTAACATTAAACAACTGGAGGAAGAAAAGGAGGCAGCCCTTCGTGAAAGTAGGAGGAGTGCCGATCTAATGAAGGAGTTGAAGGATGCACATATAAAAGTATAGATCGTCTGGAGGGATGAGATTAAGAAGACTCATGCGAAGGAGGCTAAGCTGAAAGATGAAGTGGCCACTTGTAACGCCAACATCGGGGCCCAGAGGAGAACTATTGCTGACCACGATCTGATTTTTAAGGAGCACAACAAAACTATTTCCAACCAAGCTGAGACCGTCGCCAAGCTACATGCTCAGTTTGCACAGCTCAGTGCAGATAAGATTGTCGCTAAAGTTGAGAAGGCTGCCGTGAAAGTGGATTACTTCAACCTCCAAAATGACTTCAACAGGAAACTGGAGAAGCTGGATGTGGCTATTCTGAACTTCTATGTTAACTCTCTGTTGCATCAAATAAGTCTCAGCTTTCTCTATCCGAAGTTTCCATGCACTCTCAACTTAGTTTGGGAGGAGATCATATCTCATTTTGTCGACAGCGGCGACGTTTATTCCGACGAAGAGTTCCAGGATGCCTATCTTAATAACAAGTCCAAGAAGGCGTTACTTGAGGGCCAGGAAATTCTCTTAGTTGAAAGAGAGAAGGAGGCCACCGATGCTACCTTGATAACTGCCGTCGACGTGCTTACTAAACCTTTTATTTCTAGCGTGGGCGAATTATCGGAGCGGCCCCATGATCATCCAACAAGTTTAGGACTTGAAATTCTCCTTTAGGTGGTGGGGCCATCAAAAGAAGGCGAAGGAAGTGAATTCGAGGTTGCTATTCTCAATCGTTTCTCTAGTGCATGTAACATCCTTACTTCCCTCGAATTTGGGAGCTTCCAACTTACGTCGCAAGAGCATGAGGAGACGAATGCTTTCATTTTGATCTTATAGGTACATCTACCTTTCCTGTTGACGTACCAGCTACTTCGACGCCCGCTCCTGCTGCCATTTCCACATCTTCTACGGCTGCTTCTATTCCTGTTCCAGTTCCCATGTCCATGTCTGGTTCGCAACTGATGCCAGAAGCTGAAAAGATAGCTGCACTTCATATCCTAGACGATCCTTCTTTGTCGTTGGAAGGAGACATAACAGCGGTAGAGGCTAAGGAGTAGGAGACTTAGACGAAACAACCATAGAAGCCTCAACACGAACTGGCTACTATCAAGAGGGAAAAGAATCGAAGTGATCAAAGCCTCTAAAAGATCCCGCAAATCACCAAAGTGAAAGACAAAGGGAAAGACTTCCAAGAAGGCTTCGAAGAAAGATGAGGACATTGCCACCGAGCTGTTTGTTGACATCGTCGGTAGTGATATCACTCCTAAGAAGAAGCAGAAGCTGCCAATCATGGGAAAAAAATGGAGCGGTGGAAAGAAGCGTTGAGAGGCTTGTATGAAGGTTGATTGGTTTTTAGTCAACATCTTGTATGAAGATTGACTTGTTTTAGTTTCTTTTTGAGTCATCCTGTTTAAGCGGAGAGCCTGCACTTTGCATCTTTACTGCGGAGTTTGTAGTTTCTTTTTATTGGTCGGTGTTGTGTGGGTATGACCCCCAAATTTTGACCCCATGTATAGAAAATTAAAAGCAATATATTGATATTTTGACTGTACCCTTTTATGATTTTTCATATGTGTTATGTTTACTTGTGCTTGTTTTATTTCATACTTTTGTGGTTTTATGATTACAGCTAAAGCCCTTCGTTCGAAGTAACAGAACTTAGAGATTAATAGTGCTTTATGAATTAATAAAACTTTAGAAATCAATATAACTTAAGAGTCTCTTTGTTAAAGAGTTTTGTTTGGAGCGACAAAACTGTGAACTTATTTTTTCATGCGTTTTTGTTGGTGTATTGATGCATGCCCCAAGTTCACATTGCTATTTACTTCAAACGATTTTCAAATGACCGAAAACTTAAGGTTTAGATAATTATTTTATCCATCTTGAAATTTGGCTAAGTTACAACTTGATCCCCTTTTCTTCAAAAGGTTTACAACTTTAGCATGTAATCCCAGTCTCTGGCAATATTCTGGTAAGTATGAAGTTTACCCAAGAGTAAGTGTTGTCAGTCACTGAGTGCTTTCCTTCTAGCACTAATTTTGTCTGGGTTGCGCTCATTATTCCCGATTCTATGCATGTGGTTTCTCATGCTCCTCGGGGTTGCCCATCTTCGGGTAATGCAAAGAGTGTAAGTTCAAATGCACGGCTTACGAGATGCATGACTTTCGGTGCTCCTTGGCATTGTCTATCTCCGCACAAAGCGAGGAGCGTAAATTTGGGTGAGCGAGGAGCGTAAATTTGGGTGCTCCTCGGCGTTGCATGTCTCCGAACAATGCGAGGAGTTAGTTTTGATGCGCGACTTACGAGTTGCGCGGCTTTTGGTGCTCCTTGGCGTTGCCTATCTTCAGGCAAAGCAAGGAGTGTAAATTTGGATGCTCCTCGGCGATGCCCATCTCCAAGCGACGCGAGGAGTTATTTTTTGATGCATGGCTTACGAGATGCATGATTTATAATGCTCCTTGGCGTTGGATATCTCCGGGCAACGCGTGGAGTTAGTTTTTGATGCGCCTCTTATGAGATGCACGACTTTTAATGCACCTCGGCATTGCCTATCTTTGGGCAAAGCGAGGAGGTAGTTTTTGATGTACGGCTTTTGATGCTTCTTGGCATTTCCTACCTCCGCGAAACGTAAGGAGGGTAAATTTGGATGCTCCTCAGTGTTGCCTATCTCCGAGCAATGCGAGGAGTTAGTTTTTGATGCGCGGCCTACGAGATGCATGGTTTTTGGTGCTTCTTCGCGTTGCCTATCTCCGGGCAACGCTAGGAGTGTAAATTTAGATGCTCCATGGCATTACCTATCTCTGGCAATGCAAGGTGTTAGTTTTTTATGCACAGCTTATCAGATGCGCGGCTTTTGGTGATCCTTGGTGTTGCCTATCTCCGGGCAACACAAGAATTGTAAATTTTGATGTTCCTTGGCGTTGCCTATCTGTGGGCAATGGAGGAGTTAGTTTTTGATGTGCGGCTTACGAGATGCACGATTTTTGGTTCTCCTTGTCGTTGCCTATCTTCGGGCAACACAAGGAGTGTAAATTTGGATGCACCTAGGTGTTGCCTATCTTCGGGCAATGCAAGGAGTTAGTTTTTTTCCCTCTCGGTGTTGCTAGAGCAATACTGATTTTTGAAAGGCAAGGATCGGGTTCTGTCGATCCAATAGTTTGAGTCAATTTGCTTCCATCGACCAGGCTGGTATTTATTGTGGACACAGTTTTGTCGGTTTGAAAGTGCGAATCGAATTTTATTAAGGAAAGCATGGCATATTCTTTTCCTATTTACAACTCCGCTGGCATTTCCGAGATGAATTATTTGCTACAAAATAGAGAACTCATAAAGTAGTTCTTAAATGAAATAGAGCGATTCGCTATTCCAGGCTTTGGGGATTGTGACTCCATCGACAGTTGTCAGCTTGAAAGTCCCATCCCTGAGCTTTTGATTAACGACATATGGTCCTTTCCAATTTGGTATGAAGGTCCCTGGAAAGGGGGTAAACTTTCTTGAGAACAAGGTCTCCAATCGAAGGTTTGAATATGAACTTTGGAGTTAAAGCACCATGCGACCCTTTTTGCTGGGCGGTAGTTCTCAACTCTGCTTCTTCTCTATTTTCATCGGCCATGTCTAGCAATTCGTGTAGGAGCTGCTTATTTTTGTTTTTGATTGAAATTCTTCCTTCGGTGCCAGTAGACTTCTAATTCAAAAGGAATCATCGCTTCTGAACCATATGCTAAGGTGAATGGAATGTAGCCAATTGCCGCGTTTTGGGTAGTTCTATAAACCCATAGTGTGAGTTAAAGTTCATAAACCCAGATTTCTTTTGCTTTTGCTAGTTGCTTTTTAATCGTGGACTTGATGATCTTGTTTATTGCTTCCACCTGCCCGTTTGCTTGCAGATGAGCCACTGCGGAAAATCTCTTTTCAATTTGGAAGCGCTAGCAGAAGTCTTTGAACTCGGCACTTTCAAATTGAGTTCCATTGTCAGTAATAATTTTTTGCGGCACACCGAGCCTGCAAATGATGTTTTTAATAATAAATTTAATAACTTTCTTTAAGGTTATAGTGAACAGCGATTCCTCTTCAACCAAATTTGTGAGATAATCTACTGCAACTATAGCATATTTGGCCCCTCGTTTTGCTATTCGCAAGATGCAATCAAGTTGATTCCCCTATTGCGAACATCTATGGATTGACCATCCGTGTTAGCTCCGTTGAGGGTGTTCTTTTAATTTTGTTAAATCTTTGGCAGAATCGCATCTCCTGGCATGAACTGCGGTATCGTAATTTATTATTTGCCAGAAATACCCATACTGAAAGACTTTATTTGCATGGGTCCGCCCCCCAATGTGATCTCCATATTCGCCTTCATGTATCTCCTTTGGGATTCTTTGTGCTTCATTATCGGTCACACATCTAAGAAGTGGGGTCTAGAATCCTCTTCGATAGAGTATCCCATCTAGTATCATGAACCATGACGCCTTTTGGAGGAGCTTCTTCTATTGATTTCGGTCAGTTAGAAGGGTTCCTGAAAGTAGATAGTCCTTTATCGATGTCATCTATGTATTCGGTTTGACGGTGGTTTCGAGAATCTAGTCTACGTCCATTTCGTCTATGCTTGGCTTGGTTAGAGTTTCAACGGGGACCAACCCCAATGACTGAGCTTCTCCTGATCTTACCAGCTTAGCCAAATAACTTGCCTTTGTGTTTTGCTCCCGTGGGATGTGATTTATAGTGTATTGCTCGATGTTGCTTAGTAGTTCTTGTACTTTGGACAGGTACGGGGCAAGATTTTCTCCACATGCTTGGTATTCCCCTTTCACTTGACAGACGACCAACTGGGAGCACTGTATATGTGATTAGATTTTATCTTGAGTACCTTCACAACCTTTAGTCCAGCGATCAGTGCTTCATACTTTGCTTCATTTTTCGTTGCTGGGAATCCCAAGCGCAAAGCATAGCTAATGGCTTGCTCCTTGAGGGTTTCAAGCACTACTCCTGCTTCTGAACAAAAGTTGCTGGATGTGCCATCAAAGAAGAGCTTCCATTGCGTACTTACTTCTAACCGAACTTCTTCCTTGTCGTCCCTTAGAGTAAATTCGATGATGAAGTCAACCAATGCGTTCCCATTGATGGCTTTCCTAAGGTGATATTCGATGTCACATTGACTTAGCTCTATATTCCACTTGAGTAGTCGTTTGGAAGTTTCTGACCGGTATAAAACTTGCTTCAGGGGTTGGTCAGTCAATACTTTAAGTAGATGAGCCTGGAAATATGGTCGTAATTTCTGAGACGTAATCAAAAGGCAATATGCTAACTTCTCTAGTTTTGGGTAATTCTTCTCATCTCCGGTGAATCGTTTCCTAATGTAATACATGGTTTGTTGGATTCTTGCATTTTCCTGCACGAGAATGGTGCTCAGTTCGTGTGGGGAAACTGCTAAACAAATCAATAGGTTTTCTGCATCCACTGGCTTTGATAAGATTAGGGAGCTTCCATGAGTCATAGAAATTCCTCAAAAGCTGTCTGACAAGCTTCACTCCATTCAAAGTTTTTCTTTCCCTTCTTTAGTGTATCGAAGAACGGTATGCACTTGTCTGTAGCTTTTGAGATGAACTGACTCGGTGTTGTGACTTTTCCATTCAAGCTCTGAAGTTCCTTCTTATTTCTAGGGGCTTGAACTTCCCGTAATGCTGTTATTTGCTCTGGATTCACTTCGATGCCCCAGGCACTTACTATGAGCCCCAAGAATTTTCCAGAGGCTACTTCGAAGTGATATTTGAGTGGGTTGAGCTTCATTTTTTATTTTCGAAGTATCTCAAACATTTCAACGAGGTTGTCAAGATGGTTAGCAGCTGCTCGAGATTTGACCAGCATGTCGTCCACGTAAACTTCCATAGTCTTTCCAATCCAGCATTTGAGCATAGTACCACTAACCTTTGGTACGCTGCCCCTGTATTTTTCAAGATGAATGGCATTACCCTGTAGTAGTACAATCCCAAATCGGTGATGAAGCTGGTGCTCTGTTGGTCATGTTCATGCATTGGAATCTGGTTGTAGCCTGAGTATGAATACATAAACGGCAGCAGTTCATGTCCCGTCGTTCCATCCACAAGCTGATCAATTCTAAGGAGTGGGAAGCTATCCTTAAGACAAAATTTGTTTAGGTTCGAGAAATCAATACAAGTTTGTCATTTTCCATTAGACTTCTTGACCAGGAATGGGTATGATACCCATTTAGGGTAAGTTGTGTCTCGGATAAGCCGTTAGCCATTAGTTTAGCTACTACCTCTCTAAGTGCCTTGGACCATTCAGGGCCCAAGCTATGTCTTTTTTGCTTCACCTGTGTAAATTTAGGGTCAATATTGAGTGCGTGCAGGCAATTGGGTGATACCCCACACATATCGGAGTGTTTACAACAAAATACGTCCAAATTGGCATGGAGGAATTTGGTTAGTGCCAACCGCATCTTGTTTCCAAGGTGCGACCCAATCTTTAGGACCTACATTGAGTCATCCATACAAACTGAGACAAACACCGTCAATTCTGCCGGTGTTGCCTGATCCTCCCCTGAGCTCTTCTTCTTAGGGTCTAAAGCCTTGTCGAATCGGCTATGGTCCTTAAGCCAGGGGCGGCTCTGTATTTGCTATTTGGAGGGTTCATGGATGTGGAGGTTTTCTCCACATCCTTCCCTTTTTACCTTTCTTCTTGACTCATGCAATTCCACGATGTAGCATTTTCGAGCAACGCTTTGGTCTCCTTACACAATTCCGACTCGATGCTCGGTAGGGAACTTTATTGTAAGGCACCATTGGGTCAGTGTTATTCTGAAGTAGGCTAGTGCGGGCCATCCTTAGATTTTGTCCACGATCACAAAAGTCTGAATGAGGGTGACCCTCGCTCACCCTCTCCAAGCTCCATAGGTAGGTCAATTGTTTCCACTGGTTATTTGGGTTCACCAGTAACCCCTGAATCTTTTTTGGCACGCGGATACGCTTTTCATGCCAATCTTCATTTGATTAAAAGTGCGTTTGAAAAATATGTTAACTGAACTACCACTATCAACCAGCACTCATCAGACTATGGCTGGCCCGATTCCTACTGTCACCACCATTAGATCAAGAGTTGTAGCTTCAATCCCTTTGGTGCCCCAATTGCGGAACACTATGTCATTGTTTAAAAAAATTTGCAGCTTGACCTGAGTCTCATCATCTATTACTAAGCATGATTCCTTTGGGGCATGTTTTAACAAACTCGCATAGCGCTCCATTTCCTTCCAACTTCTTTGCGCGGGATGCGGTCCTCTAGATATTATTCCAATAATAATCTTCTGATCGATTCATTTCGACTCTTCTTCACTAGTTTCAGATTGATTTCTTTGTTCTCTAGGAGGCTGAGGGGCTGCAGGTTTATTGGGTTTTTGTTGCTTTTTCACATATTGTTGAAGCTTGTTGTCTCGGATCAATCGTCGATGAGGTCCTTAAGGGGGCTGCACTCGTTTGTATTGTGGCTGTGTGTTATAGAAGCGGCAGAATTTACCTGAGCGCTTTTGTTGTTCCGTTGCTTCTTTTCTAAGAGGTTTCTTATATTTCTTCGGTCTCTTGTGTTGTGCGATAAATTGTCTCCGAAGTATCATTTAGAAGGGTATAGTTTTCCTGTCTAAACTCTCTAAATCTTTTGTTGCTGCCACTGTTATTTCTTTTATCATATTTCTGGTTTCTTCTCTTCTGGTTCTCACTCTTCCCCATGACTCCTTGGGTACTTCCAGGATCGTGCATGTCTTGATTTGCTGCCACGTCTTTTTGTCCGGTGTTCATCTGTTGTATACCAGTAGACTTTCTTTCTAGCTCTTATTCTTCCTTCAATCTCAAGTACTAACTTGCTTTACGATTGAAGTCTTTTCTGTTGGTAGGTTGTTTCAGCTTAACCCATCTTCCAAACACCGTTTTCAGGTGAATAGCGTAGAATAATGCCATAAAAACCATATCATTATTGGAAGTTGCTTACTTCCATCACCGCAGTGTTAAACCTCTTTATGAATGATTTCATTGACTCATTGCGCTCTTCGACCAATCCGGATAGGGACATGACATCCTTTGTTTGCGCGCTATGGAGCCTGAACTGGTCAAGGAATTTCATTACAATTTGGTCAAAGAAGGAATAGATCTTGGGGGAGTATGGTGAACTACATACACGTGACTCCATCTAGAAAAATAGGAAAACATCGACAGCGAACGTCCTCTGGAGCATTGGCTCTGTCCATATATCGGCTATACTTGTAAAAATGGGGTTTTGGGTCCTTCGTTCTGTCGTAGGATGGGATAGTTCACATAGTGAATTTGTCTGGGTATCTTTCATTCAAGATTTTATTAGCGAAAGGGGTCTGACTCGGGGCAGATCCCTATTTATCATCCTTTCGGTTTTTACTCACGTCCACCAACCGTTTGACATTATTTGCTATGTATGCCCTTGATGTCTGCTAGTCCTGGGGGTAGCAATCAGTCACTGCGCTAAGTGTTTGGTTTTGCAAAAAGGTCTTGGTGTGTGGATTTTAGCCTAGGTTCTCCTATCTTCAGGAGAGCCACTCCCACGGGACATTGTTTGTAACGACCCAAATTTTCGACGCTCGAAAGTCGACATCAATATGTCAACTGTATCAAATGCCGCACAGTCGAATGCCGAAAAATTGAACTGTTAGGGTTAAAGAAGAAGAAGATAGAAGAAGAAACAGAAACAATAAAAGAATCTCACATTTCGCAGCGGAACAACATATAATAGATAAATGAATAATCTTTAAAACAAAGAATTATATCTGTTTATACATACATCATCAGAGTGTTACAACAACAAACAGCGGAAAAGAAATATTATATACTAATGATACGCCTCGCCATCCAGCTTGCTCCAGATCTCCACAACAATCTTTTCTGACCTTGCTCCAGAACAACTGATAACCTGACTCTAGGCTATCCGTGTGGAAAATTATGGGCACCCAGAGTTTAGAAAGGGAACAATAAACTCCAAGTGCCTATAATTTTCGTTCTAAACTCTGGGTGCCCATAATTTTCCACACGGGTAGCCTAGAGTCAGGTTATCAGTTGTTCTGGAGCAAGGTCAGAGAAGATTGCTGTGGAGATCTGGAGCAAGCTGGATGGTGAAGCGTATCACTAGTATATAATATTTCTTTTCCACTGTTTGTTGTTGTAACACTCTGATGATGTATGTATAAACTGATATAATTCTTTGTTTTAAAGATTATCCATTTATCTATTATATGTCGTTCCGCTGCGAAATGTGAGATTATGTTATTGTTTCTATTTCTTCTTCTATCTTCTTCTATCTTCTTCTTCTTTAACCCTAATGGTTCGATTTTCCAGCATTCGACTGTGCGGCATTTGATACAGTGGACGTATTGATGTCGACTTTTAAGCGTCGAAAATTTGGGTCGTTGCATTTTGGTATCAGAGCATTTGGTTAAGCGACAATCTTGGCTCTGGTGGGGAATACTCATTAGAGATAAAGTCAGTAGTACACCAGAATGGTTTGAGTGTATTAATAGATATGCGCGTGTATTTGTTAGTGAATATAAAATTGTTTTATATTGTGCTAATTGGTTTGTTGAGTGGTATATGGATTCTGGTCAATACGAGTAATTAACGTTATTGATAGGGATCTCTAAACACTTGTATAGAACAATTCGACACGATATTGTTTTAAAATCGGGTAAATGAAATAATTTTACCCAAATTATTTTCTTATATGAAAGAAATAATTTTCCGCAAATTATTATAGTAGTATATGGTTGCTTGATTGTTAGGAAGTGATAATATTAAATTATTATCATAAAAAAATTGAATAAGAAATTTAAATCATAACTAAAAAGATGAGAAATAAAATTCAAATACAATAGGGATTTGTAAATATAAATTGTAAACGTGATTATAATTTGAAATTGAATTCCAGAGAGAAATATTTGGAAGAAATTGAAAGGATTTGAAGTTTCAGAGATTTGGAAAAGATTAAATTCCCTTGGAATTTGGAAATGGTTTTCAAAAGTGTTGGAAAAATGTTTTGGGAGGAGTAAAAGCACTAAACTCTTTTCGGTCGCTGGAAAATAATTTCGATGATGAACGCAACATCATCAGTGTTCATTTTCGAGTTTCCAAGAGAGGAATTGCTGCCAAATTATTTAAAATTTGAAGTTGTTTATAAAACTGCGGTTGGTTTTGGAAATTCAAAGGATAATTTGAATTGATTCAAAAATGATTTTTGAAAAGATGAAAGGACTCTGGAATCTGATAAAAATAGTTATGGAATAAACTTTATTAAGGTGGAAAATAAAATTGTGAATGAATAAATAAATTTACAATTGCAAGTAAATGAAAGGGAAATTGAATGTTGAAATTCATTTCGAATCTGTAAGTAAATAGAACTAGAATTGAATTTGATTTGTGATAAATAAAGCGAAGTATTGAAATAAAATTAGTAAGTGAAACTAATTAAAGGAATATTAAATTTAATTCAATAATTATAAATGAAAGGTAAATTGAATTCACATGGAATTTGAAATCCAATTTAAATATAAGTAGATATTAACCGAAGTGACAAGTTGAAAATAAATATAAGGGTATATAGAATACTTATATTGAACTTAAGAAATGGATAATGGGATTCTTAAGTAATTTTTGAATTGAGAAAATATTCTAATTTAAAAGTGAATGAAGATTCAACTGGAAATCATGAAATGGTAATTGTGAATTAATGAATGAAAAATTAATATGAATAAAAGAAAAGAAAATTGATATAGCTAATAATCAATTGGAATAAATACGTAGGATGTATGCATATTATTTTATTTGCATAATGTTTTGATCCAAAATTCAAGCACAAAATTTCGAGATAGTTATATCGATCCGAGTTGTGATTTTTCACTCGATTTTCGACGACGAACCTGGATATGGATTTTTGGTTGATTTTGGAAATTCTCTATCATTGTTTACGACTATGCAAGGAGAATGACGGTTTCTGATCAAGAAACCAAATCTGAGTCCGCACTAGGAAGTCGGGTGGACGATACTAGTTCGGAAGTGAAATTGTGTGATCGAATGAGCGATCAGATTTGATATTGCGCACGAATGATATAAGTACATCGTACGAATTTAAATGGAATAAATATTCAAAACTTTTGTAGAGAATGTGTAAAATGATAAGCAGGATATACAGGTATGTTAAAGGAAAAAGATAAATTGGATTTTGATTTCGAAGATAATTTAAATTGCTCGAAAAAGGTATGTATTTGAATTTCTATATGAAATTTGATGACTTTCTTGTCCAGCCCCTTGACTTTTCATTTTCTTTTTGAAATCTGGACGCCCGTCGTGCCATTTTGTAGTCATACCGAGCTAGCCGCGCAAAAGAGACGCTAGCGAAATTTTTCGAAAATTTAGAGAGTTAGAAAAATTTTGAGAAAATTTTGAAAGTTTGAAATTTGAATTTAAATTTGAATTATGAAGTAAACAATATTGTTTGGAATTTATGGTTGAGTTTAGTTCAAATAAAAATATTTGTATTGGCAAGTTGACAAAACTATTTGGTTTTGGGAAGATAGCGAATGGGTTAAGGATCATTCTTCTTAACTAGTAACGAAATTCTTTTAAGTTGGAAGGATGTGACGATCCGGAAATTTTGACACTTGAAATCGAAATATTTCATTGATTTTAAATATTAGGAAGTTATTGTACACTTGAATTTCAAATATCAGAATGAATTTGGCAGTCAAATTATTTAATTTAATTTATTGAACTTGGGTAAAAAATTGAATCTTCGGTTTTAAGCTTATTAAAAATAATTTGATGGCTTAGAAAACTCATATTGATAGTATTGAAGATAATGGAAGCTTCAGAATTGAATTTGAAGATGTTTTGTTTAGTTTTGAATTTATATCGTTTAAATCGATATTTAAAAATAGCCTTCCGAGGCACAGTCTCGGATTTCGACGAAACCAGTTCCATTGGATCCATAATATGGTATTATTATCGGATTTCAATTTTCGTAATGTTTGGATCGATCATTTGGCATACTATTAACAAACGCCTTGAAAATTATATTGAAATTTAATTTAATAGTTGGGTCCAAAAAGCTATCTTCTCCATACGATCAAACTTGGACTCGGATCCTTCTCCATTGCATTCGAAATAGGCGTATAACATTATAAACACCTGGCAGCATGTCTCGATTGGAGATCGAGATTGTGAGTTGCAAAATTGATATGATTTAAATTTAAATTTAAAATTAAATATATACATTTATATTCTTATACAATTTACAAAATTAAACACGCTTCAGCACTTGAAGCACATGTCTACTCTTTGCTGTCAAAATGAACCACGCGTCTCCTCTTTCATCATTATCATAGGCATGTTTTTTTTTAAAAAAAACAAGAAATAATTTAATTAAAAAATTGAATTCATTTGCAGAGAAAACGAAACCCTTACCTTTTTGTTCAACTTGAAATCCATGGCCTCTCTCTCTCTCAGCTTTGAATAAAAAAACTCGAGCATATCTAATCGATCGAAATCTGATCGATTTCGTTTCAATAAAAAAACCAAAGCCTTTCATATGAACGAAAAAAAGGGAGGATCGATTGATCTGGTTGGAGTTCAAATCAAAGTCGCGTGAGGAGCTATGCAAGTGGGAAGCGACAACTTCAGGGCGGTGGATCTCATTCGTGTGGGGTCGGCGCGCGTGTGAGCTCGCGGCGGCATGGGGTCGCGGCAGTGTAAGAAGCGGAGGCGCGCGATCGATAATGACGACGTGAGCTTGAGCTCGCGCATGCGACAAATTCTCCGTGGATCTCCTGGTGGCGATGCCAGGGGTTCGTTGATGGCTTCAAGGGAATTTGTGGTTTCGAAGTTGAGTTTGGATTCACGGGCAGGCAGTGATACGCGAGGGGATCGGCGAGGGTTTAAAGTTCGAAGCAGTTTTGAGCAGTGAAGGTATTTTCAAATTTACGTTAATTTATTATGTGCATATGTATATTCCAAGAAAACAAAATACAGGGAATTTTTTTTTATTTGTAGTAAAATAAGGCTGGTTGGTTATATACATACATACATACATATACATATATATATATATATATATATATTTCAATTTGAAAACTGATTTAAGGAAAATTAACTCGTTAAAATTAGCTTATTTAATGGTTTAAGAGATTTTCGTAAAAAATAATTTTAGCTTTTTTTAAATAATGTATTATAAGTAATTTACTTGTTTAATAATTTTTTTAATTAATAATGAATTTTTAAAGGGAATTTAGTTTAAAATTTATTTATCTGTTTAAAATAAATTACGAGTTAAAAATCAAAAAAAATAAAATAAATTTATTAAACAATAATTAATTATTTGATTTGTTCAAATATTAATAAATTATATAATTGTTTATACAAGGTCAACATTGCAAAGAAAACAAGCCGGAATGGAAACGGATTTCAAATTAAAGGTGAGATCTTCTCACTCAAATTTAAATTAGAAATTCAGTTATTGATTGACTGTTGGATTGTGTAGTGTATATAGTAGTGCGTGTGTGTGTATTTGGAGTGATTGATTTTCCGTACTATATAGCGGATGAGACCCTATGCGCCGCATAATAGCGGATGAAATTTTATAAATCTCATATACCGCGATATTCCACCTCGAAGTGGAATTGGTATTTAATTGTTGTGCTAACATATGTGGATGCAGAAAAATAGGTTGGAGGGATCCTACTGGATTCCTCAAATATTTGATTTTGTTTCATATGTTGTATGTTGATTTATTCATAATCTGTGTGTGATTATATTTGTGATTGAAAACATTGAAGGCTATAGTTTAGCCGAATATATTTTTGGTATCGTAGGATACCAGATATAAATAAAAATTTGATTTTTGAAATTTAAGTAGAAAATTTATAGTAAAAATTATTTTTGATAAATGGATAAATTTAAAAGAAGGAATTTTAAAAGGATAAAGTTTTATTTTGAAATCCTATTGAATAAATTGCAAAATACTAGAAAAAGGTTTAATAAATGGATTTCGGGTAATATTATTTAAAAAGTTGAAGAATTTATTAAAATACGGATTTTCAATAGTTTGGAAGAGAAAGGAATTTATTTTAAAAGTAAATAAATTTAGAAATCAATTTGGAATTTAATTTGGTGCTTGAAATGATTTTGGAAATCAATTTGGAATTTAATTTGGTGTTTGAAATGATTTTAGAAAATCAATTTGAAAATTGATTTGGTGTTTGAAAATGAATCTTTGGGAAAACAATATGGAATTTGATTTGGTGTCTGAAATAAATTTAGAAATAAATTTGGAATTTGATTTGGTGATTGAAATTAAATATTTGGAAATCGATTTTTTTCAAAATCGTATATCGGTGGATATTTGGAAATTTAAATTCACTATGGGAATTTATAAAGGAAAGGGAGATTTGTTTTGAAAATAAAGATTAGTTTATCTTTTTGAAAGAGTGGAAAGAAATTTACGGATTTGTAATGTAAATTTAAAATAAATCAAGAAGGAGTTATTGATTGATTTAAGTGAACCATTTTGAAATGGAAAGTGTATTTTCCCTGGAAAGCCGAGCATGTTTTCAAAGTAGTTTTCAAATATAAGTTAAAAGATCTAGAGCTGGTTTAAAAGAATATTTTGGAGAAATTATTTTCTTAAGTTATTTTGAAAATCTTTTGAGTAAAGATTTATTTAATTAATTATAGAAGTGATTATTTTAAAGATTTAATTGATATTTGATTAGAAAAGGGTTATTTAAATAGTTATACTCTATTTACTAATTTTACTTTAAAATTAGTTTTGGGCTTGAAGTTTATATGAGATATTAGTATAATATTTTCAAAACTAATATTTTAAATAATGTGTTTAAAAATATTTTTTATTTTGAACGTTTCCAAATATGTATCTTTGGATAAGTACTTTAAAATTTTAAAGTACTCGGACTCGGCAGATTTTCAGTAGAAACAAATAAATATTTGAAAATTGATTCCACGTGAGAAAAGTGATTTGAAATTTGTTTTCAAAGTGTTAAAATGTTAAAAATATATCTTACAAAGATATTTTGAAAATAAATAATTGGGGAAAAATTATTTGAAATCTGGTGATTGTTGTGAATATTTGATTGATAGTAAAATAACTGACTATCAATATTGGCCTTTAAATGGCATTTGAATTTCGATGCGACCGTGGGTCGGATTCCAAATGGATATCAGAAACCACATCGAATCTTTGGATGGATCTTTTGTTTTAAAAGACCAAAGTGGAAATTTGTTGTGATTTTTTTGAAATCTGAATGTAACACTTATTTTTAAAATAAAAATGCTCATTATTCGGATTAGCCTGGAGAGGACATTGTTTCATAAAATCCATTCCGAATAATGATACGACGAAATGAGATTGCATTTGAAGATGGTGTTGAAGACCGGGTATTTTCGAAAACGAAAGGATTACCTGTCGAATGTCTCTGCACCGAGTTACTTCGGTATAGAGATTTTATCACCCTTTGTGATGGGGAGTCCGTACGTGATTAGCGAATATCTGGATTACAAGGGCTTCTTTGAAGTGCCTTCGGTTCCGTTCAATCCCGGAACGGACTTGTATGGATGTGTGTCTGACGTTACACTTTGAGATGTAAAGCTGGTTTCTATCAAATACATTTCTGTTGGTGGCAGAGAATTTATTCTCATAGCTTAACACCCTTATTTGAGACACATGAGCTCAGAGGTTATAGTTGATGGTTATTAGTGATACATTCCCAATTTGGTAATGTGGCATGCGAAGTGCTGCTGATCTTTTGTTGATAGAAGCATGACTTTTGAGAAAAGCGTAGCTTCGGCTTCACAACCTGGAAATGGTCGAAACAGGAAGGATGCAGCAAGACAATTAAGGGGTAGCACCCTCAGGGTATGTCCATTTCCTTCTAGAAAAGGATTATATCATGGTATGGAGCCAAGATACTTAACCTATGTGGTTACTGCAAAATTATTGCTTTGTAGTTGTTGCTTTGTGGTTGAGGATCCTCGGATAAAGGTCGATAATGACCGAGGACCGGGTATGGCATACTCATAGTAGTTACTTATGTTATAGCTGTATCACAGCATAGGGTAACTCGGCCTTGTGTTGGCAGAGAGCTGGTTAATTTCTCGGGGCGTCCTTCAAGAGGTGTACCCATGTGGCAATAGGAAGTTCCTTAGCCTGACCATTTGTTGGAAATCTAAAGAAACAATACGCGCACTATACGGTTTTAGTTGTATAACCTGCCATGGAATGTGGCGGTAACCTGCTATTGAACATCGTAGCTATAGTAGGCTTACAATAATGGTTGTATGCTGGCTAAAATTAATATTATTCTTTCGAAATGTTTTCTGCACTATGCACCAATGATAATATTAAAGAGATTTTGTGTATCAAGCATGTTTGATTATCATAAGGAGAAATCTCCTCCAATTCTGCGTTTGCATTGTGTGTGTCGCGGGAGGCCTTATGGTAGTTTCATTTTCCAAAAGCATAGCGGGTTTCTTTTCCTTTCTTTGTGAAAATAACTGTTTTTAAGATCTCACACTAGTCCCATGACTGACCTGGAATTTATTGTTCCCTTTCTAAACTCTAGGTGCCCATAATTTTCCACACGGGCAGCCAAGAGTCAGGTTATCAGTTGTTCTGGAGCGAGGTCAGAAAAGATTACTGTGGAGATCTGGAGTAAGCTGGATGGCGAGGCGTATCACTAGTATATAATATTTATTTTCCTCTATTTGTTGTTGTATCACTCTGATGATGTATGTATAAACTGATATAATTCTTTGTTTTATTATCTATTATATGTCATTCCGCTGTGAAATGTGAGATTCTGTTATTATTTCTGTTTCTTCTTCTATCTTCTTCTTCTTTAACCGTAATGGTTCGATTTTCCGGCATTCGACTATGCGGCATTTGATACAGTGGACGTATTCATATCGACTTTTGAGCGTCGAAAATTTGGGTCGTTAGACTGTTGGCCTGTAGTTGGCCTGACTGGGGTAGTTTGGAAGCTTCTAGCATCATCGAACGCATTGATGTTCTCTTCCATCTAATTGCCTTGCTCTCCATCTTCTGAGTCATAGAGATTCACAACTATGTCTTCCTACGGGGTTTTGGCCCCTTGATTCAAATTCAAAATCGATTGCATTGCGTCAGATGGAGTATTCTCATTCTCCTCCCCATTACATCCTGTTGTCATGCTTCTTCATGGCTGCATTCTATTTCTTCTGTGCAGGCCGAAAACAGAGGAATTCTGTGACGCCCCACCCCGATACCCACATTAACAAAGAACATTACGGAGCAATATTGTTAGTTAAAGAAGAGAATATAGCGGTCTAGGAGCGATCGTCCGTATGATTTGTCTTAAACAAGTATTAAATACGTCGATTGGGCATTCTAATTTTTTTCTTTTACCTTTCTCAAGTGGATCGACATACTCAACAAATGTTTAATACAAATCTACGGTGGCTAATTGATCTATCAGAACAAAATATAATAACCAAATACAACAGATTACAGAACAGCAGTCACACACATATATATACATACAGATGCACCATAGTACCCTACATAGTGATACGTACATATACCACATATATACATTGAGTCAAAAAGAATATATACAAATCTGAGTATGCAAAATACCTACAAGGCTACACAAAAGATGACTAGCATCCAAAAGAAAGCAAGAAAATCCATGGCGGAAGTAGCATAGTGGTAATCTACAATAGTTGTCTAACCTGAAACAACTCGGTCCGACCCATTTATATAAAATACATGGGTTAGTCAAGATTAAATAAACTGATTAAAACAAGATAGATGAAGTATAGGGAAGCAACACCATATATATATATATATATATATATATATATATCATTTACTCATATGAGATGGTACCACTGAAATATCATATGAAAATTTCTCGAAGGAGGCAAGATCAACAACAATATCAATTAGACACAAATAATCGCCTAATATCATCAGCATCAATAACAACCAATATAATTGCTTCCATCAACCATAACTCCTAAATAGGAAATCGCAAATCACAAAAAGGCCAAAGGATGGCAACCACAAATTACAATATGTAGAACTCGGTTAAGAGTTCAAAACTCCAAAATGTAATCACCACATAATACATCCTCAAATGGATCAAAGGCCCAATGATCACAAAATGGCAAAAACATTTGGAAATTCCAAATAAATCAAGAAATATCATAAAGATGCACTTGCTTAACAAAATGGCAGATGCCCGCCAAGTACTGTAATACAAATATGGCCCTTAATATAAATGACCCAAAGGCTAAACAACCCAAATGCCAAACAACCCGAAGGTCAAACAACCTAAAGGTCAAACAACCCGAAGGTCAAATTGCTAAAAAGCCCAAATGACCTGAAGGTCCAATACTGGCAAACAACCAAGAAATGTGTATAGCTTCAATAGAACAAATCTGAAATTAACCGAAAAAGTAAACGAATGTGTCACATACCACATGTTTTACTAATCGTTTAAATCACTTCCTTGTTCCCTCGAAGAGTGTAATATGTGTATTTTATACAGAAAATTCTTTGCTTCGAGAAAACTGGTTTCAAAATAATTTTTCTGAAATCATTGGGAAATTATGGCTTTGAAATTCTCCTTATTATAGAGAATATGTATTTTTAATAGCTTTAAAAATAATTAAAAATGTTGTAAAATATTTATTTCTAAAGCTATTTTACTATAAAAATTATTCCAAAATAGGTTTAGAAAACATGTGCTCGGAAACATCAAAAATCACCGAAAACGCCATAAAATCGACATATGAAATCTACTAAAAAACACATCAATCCGAAGTACGGATCAACAATAATGTTGTCTTACCTATTGATAAGTTTAAGCCCTTCAAAAGACTTTAAAATATTGCAAGAATTGGTCCTAACAATCACTGGAATAAGCAGAATAAGCAAAACTGTGCACAGGAATAAAACAGAATGACCTCGACAAAATAAAAAAGCAAGGGTCGACCTTTAGGAGGCTCAGCTCGACTGTAGGAAATCATAGGTCGAACCACACATTGCTTAGATCGACCCGAGGGTCGACCCCCAGTATGTTTGGGTCGACCAGATGGTCACGAATGCTACAGGAAATTTTTCCTGTTTCGTTTCCAACTTTGAGCACTGATTTTAGGCATTTCCATATTGAATCAACCAATGAAATTTGATATGAAACTACTACTAAACAAGGTCTATGACCCGAAAAAGGTTTCACTCAATTCTGGTATGAAGCCAAAGTGATATGGGTTCACAAAGTTGAATCCAGACAAGCTTTTCACTATAAACTACAAATTTCAATTTACAGTTTACAATAAATCAAAAACACCTTAGAAACTGATTCAAATTCCTTACAGGCAGTTTGATTTGGCTAGAAATGTGAGTTACCACTCACCTTGATAAGATTTTAACGATTTTAAATAGCAAGTAGTGGTCTTTAGGCTTTGGAGAAGCTTCAATTACCTGGAGATAAAGAGAGAACAAACATGCAAATACAAAAAACAAAGTAAACGTAAACCAAAGTTTCTCGAACTGGGAATTGATGTAATAATCTTATAGTTTGAATGGATTACCTGTTAACTCTCTTGAATTCACAAAATTTCCCTTTTATTTTGTTTATATTGAAGCTAAATTTTAATTTTTAAGAGACGGTAGCCATTTTCTTTGTTTTCCGGGAAGAAGATGAAGAGGAGTATTGTACGTACTCTCCTCTTGCAACCAGAAAGGTCTAATGGGTTATTGGGTTAGTAAGCTTAGGACCCAATAGGCTATGGTTAATTAATTTAGGCTATTATGTTTTAATTGACACCATTTAACACTTAATTATCACTTAATTAAACCATTTTAACACCTATTGTTCCTATTTTAACATGTTTCACTTTATAAAATTAATACAACATATACAAAATTATTTAAACCACTTTTACACATTAATTTTAATACAAACATTTTAAATTTTACATATACAACTAAAATAGGTAATTTTCCACTTAGTTGTTTTACATTTTTAACAACTAAGTTTTCACTAACATATTATTTTAAACATAATAAATGTACAAATCTTATTAAAAATATTTTTACACATTAATATTTATTTTTAATCATTATAACACATTTTATATTCTCATTTGCAAATTAATTAATTTCCAAAACAACCAAAATTTACCAATATTAATAAATTATCCAATTGTTGCATTTTTAACATGTATAAATACTTAGAACATGTTTTTATCACCAATTACCCATTATAAAGTTCCAAAACTTTATTTTCTCCATACTTAAATTTACTTAACCTAATAGTATATAATTGAGGTATTATATTTTTTTCAGTATAACCTAAATCTCATTATTTAAGCATATCAAATGATTAAACAAATTATTATCTCCAAATTATATTTATTCTCTTAATTAACAAATTATAATCATTATTATACTTTGTTTAGACAGGTAATCACAAAACCAGGGTTGTTACAGACTCCCCCTTATAAAAATTGCATTTCCGCAATTCCTAGAGAAGGGTTGTATCCAACACGATTTATTTCATCTAGCAAATGAAAATAGATAAGCTTGAGTTAGAGTTCTCACCCTAAACACGAGAAGATAGATGAAATATTATCCTGGTTTCAAAATCATTTTTCTGAAATCGTTTGGAAATTATGGTTTTGAAATTTTATTTATTATAGAGAATATATATTTTTCACAGCTTCAAAAATAATTATAAATGTCGTAAAATATTTATTTCGAAAGCTATTTCATTATAAAAATCATTCCAAAGTCGGTTTAGAAAACATGTGCTCGGAAACATCAAAAATCACTGAAAATGCCATAAAATCGTGATACGAAATCTACTCAAAACCACGTCAATCTGATGTATGAATCAACAATAATGTGGCTTACCCATAGATTGGTTTAATCCCTTTAAAGAACTTCAAAATATTGCAAGAATTGGTCATAACAATCACTGGAATAAGCAAAATAAGCAAACAATGCATAGGAATAAAACAGAATGACCTGGATAAAATAAAAGAGCAAGGGTCGACCTTTAAAAGGCTTTGGTCAACCCTAGGAAAGCATGGGTCAACCCCCAGTGTGTCTGGGTCGACCTGATGGTCGCGAATGCAACAGGAATTTTTTCCTGTTTCGTTTCCAACTTTGAGCACTGATTTCAGGCACTTCCAGGTTAAATCAAGCAATGAAATTTGACATGAAACTACTTCTAAACATGATCTATAATCTAGAAATGGTTTCACTTAATTCTGGTGTGACACCAAAGAGATATGGGTTCACAAAGTTGAACCCATACAAGCTTTTCACTGTAAACTACAAATTTCAATTTACAGTTATAGTAAATTAAAAACACCATAGAAACGGAATCAAATTTCTTACAGGCAGTTCAATTTGGCTAGAAATGTGAGTTACTATTCACCTTGATAAGATTTTAACGATTTTATATGGCAAGCAGTACTCTTTAGGCTTTGAAGAAGCATCAATTACCTAGAGATGGAGAAAGAACAAACATGAAAATACAGATAACAAAGTTACAGTAAACCAAATTTCTCAAACTTGGAATTGATGAAATAATCTTATAGTTTGATCGATTAACTATTAAGTCTCTTGAATTCACAAATTTTCCCTTTTATTTTGTTTAAATTGGGGCTAAATTTGAATTTTTAGGAGAAGATGGCTATTTTCTTTGTTTTCCAGGAAGAAGATGGAGTATTTTACGTACTCTCCTTTTGCGACTAGAATGGTCTAATGGGTTATTGGGTTTAGGTTAGTAAGGTTAGGACCCAATAGGCCATGATTAATTAATTTAGGCTATTATGTTTTAATTAACACCATTTAACGCTTAATTATCACTTAATTAAACCAATTTAATACCTATTCTTCCTATTTTAACATGTTTCACTTTATAAAATTAAAACAACATATATAAAATTATTTAAACCACTTTTAAACATTTATTTTAACACAAATGTTTTAAATTTTACATATTCAACTAAAATAGATAATTTTCCACTTAATTGTTTAAACTTACATTTTAAACAACTAAATTTGCACTAATATATTATTTTAAACATAATAAATGTACAAATCTTATTAAAAATATTTTTACACACTAATATTGATTTTTAATCAATATTACACATGTTTTATTCTTATTTGTAACTTAATTAATTTCCAAAACAACCAA
This sequence comes from Allium cepa, assembly GCA_030765085.1. NCBI lineage: Eukaryota > Viridiplantae > Streptophyta > Magnoliopsida > Asparagales > Amaryllidaceae > Allium > Allium cepa. The sequence goes on along the minus strand of CM060941.1, from coordinate 948,197,028 downwards.
AATTTGCCAATATCAATTGTCCAATTGTTGCATTTTTAACATGTATAAATACTTAAAACATGTTTTTATCACCAATTACCCATTATAAAGTTCCAAAACTTTATTTTCTCGATGCTTAAATTTACTTAACCTAATAATATAGAATTGAGGTACTATATTTTTTTTCAGTATAACCCAAATCTCATTATTTAACCATTTCGAATGATTACACAAATTATTCTCTCCAAATTATATTTATACTACTAATTAACAAATTACAATCGTTATTATAATTTGCTTAGACAAGTAATCACAAAACTAGGGTTGTCACAAATTCTCTTGCTCTACAGCAGTCACTGGTTAAGGAATAGTTCTTGGAGCGGGGTTTGATTGTAGGGTTAACAGAGCGTTGAGCTTATCCATTAGAGCCTTTTGACCATTTTCCATTCTTTGGTTGATCTACTCAGCCATCTTATTCAGCTCGTCCCTGATGACAAATTTGTGCTGACTGGAGGACGCTGGTGCTTGGTTTCTTAAGTTACTGTAACAGCCCGCAAACCCGTACCCCTTGAGTCGACACTATTCTCCATTACTCAACTCAAGATGAACGGAAATACGAACCATTTGGGTTAAAGAAGAATGAGGTAGAAGAAAAAAATAGAAACAACATCAGAATCTTACCATCGCAGCGGAATAAAACATAATAGATAATAACCGATCTTTACACAAAAGAAAATCTGTTTATACATTACATCATCAGAGTACACATAACACCCAACTGGACAGTAATCATAACCTATCCTCACAAAACTGAATAACAGCTAATCAACACAGCGGAATATTTAAAACAAGTACGGAAGTACGTATCGCCATCCAGCTCGTCTCCTGAGCTCCATAGTATCCTTTCCTGTACTCTATAATACTCGATCTGACCCGAGCATTATAGTTAAATAACACCCTATTCAGTCTGGAAAACTAGCGTGAGAAATCACACTCAATTAGATTATTAAGGTTTCAAAATTCTTTTGAAAACAAAAGCATCTCGTAAGACAACGCCACAAATAAACATGTCGGGTTTTGACCTTACAATAGCTAAAACATTTCTTATAAAATCCTCTGATATTATAATAGGGTCTATATACAAATACTTATTCAAATAGCCGAAATTGTTACATTTATTAAATTCCAGCTAATAGGTATACAAACAAAACCGTAAAGACACGTAGGGAGAATGGATTTCCAACTAATGACTAAGCACTGGGGTACCACCTGTCACAGTACGTGGCCTAGATTACTGTACCGAGGATTACTCCCAATCCCCTAGAACACAAGACCGGGACTACCCCTCACTAGATAATCTCGAGTAAGATCACCCCACGGTTGGGATCAGCAACCGCACCACTAAGCTGAAAAAAAGGGACATCTAGACATGGATGACCTCACCCTAATGGGTGCTACCCACTTAGCCTAGCTGCATAACCCCTGATTTTCAGTCATTCTCGGTTGATGAGGCTTGAGGCTAAGCGTTACCTTTTTAGAACGTTTCACTTAGAATGCTCATCGTCCACCTGACGATGTTCTGAAAGCATTCATCCATACAAGTCCGTCCCAGGTTCGAATAGAACCGAAGGCACTACTCCTACTACATCCATTTTGGAATCATCCTCAGGATTAGTAGCGACTAGTCCTTGCACTTCACTGCTCCATCTTCGAATCCAAACTCGTCTTCCTCAAAAAAACGTTAAAACCGGATCGAAGTGGTTTTCGATAAATTAATCCCGATCCCGATCTGTTCGAAACGATCAACGCATTGGCCAATACTGATAGTCGGTTATTTAACTATCAATTAACATTCACAAACAACCATCAAACATAAATAATTTCTCCAAATTATTTATTTATCCTCAAAATATCTTCACAATATATATTTCCACTTTCAAACCCTTTTGAAAACAGTTTTCAAACCATCTTTCTCTCACGGAATACATTTTCCAAATATTTTCTATTTCCACTGAAATTACCAAGTACAAATAATTTAAAACACTTATTATAAAATATACTTTAAAACATTTAAATTAAAAAAGGTACTTTAATACCTATTCAAAATATATACTTTAAGAATATTTAAAATAAAACTACTTTGTACAGTATAAAACTAAATTTCTAACCTTTAAAACATAATACCAAGCCACCTTTAAATAATTACTGCTATAATAGATCAAAAGAAAATACTTAATTTAGAATTTAAACATTTAGAAATAATAAGTTTTTCTAAACATACTTTTTAAACAACTTAAAACTTTTGACTTATACTTAAAAATTTGCTTTGAAAACGTACTCGACTATCTAGGGAAATACACCTTTCTTTCCCATCTTAAAAATAAATCACTATTTATTTTTAAACAAATTTAGCCATTCCTTTAATAAATTCCCACCGTGAATTTATCCTTCCAAATATCCACTGATATATTACTTCACATTTATAAATCCAGTTTATAAATTTCTTAGTCCCATCCTCCTTTATAATGCCAATTTCAAATACTTAAATCAAATTCCAAATTGACTTCCAAATTACTCCATTTTGAAATAAATTTCTTTACTTACCCAATTTATTTCAAAATCCATTAACTTCAGATTTTATTTCTTAATTATTATTTAAAGTCCCTTTTATTTGAAAATACCAATTTCATACCCTTTTTCCAAATTCCTTCTTTATCTATTTCAATAAATTTAAAACTTGAATTTTTAAAATAAATTCTTTATTCCTTTAAATAATATCACTTAAGTTTAAAATTCATTAAGTCCCCTTTTTCCGCACTCGGAATTATTTATTAGAATTTTAAAAATCACTTTTATTCCTTACCAATTCATTCTTATTTTTATTCAAATTCTTTGTAATTATTTTACTTAAAAATTGACTCTTTTATTTTCTTTTCAAAAATTCAATTCTATATATTTTGATAACTCAGTGTACCGAAATATATTCAAGCAAACCATCGCATTCAATATTCCAAATATTATTCATCACAGAATATCAAATATTCATAACACAAAATATTAAACAGTCTAAATAATTTTGAGGAATCCAGTTGGATCCCTCCAACCTGTTTCCCAGCATCCATAGATGTTAAGACAACATAAAATACCAATTCCACTTCTAGGTGGAATATCGTGGTATATGGGTTTATATAATATCATCCGCTATTATGCGGCGCATTTGGTCTCATCCGCTATAAAATGCGGAAAATCAATCACTCCAATATATAATATATATACTACTATATATAATATAACACATCAAATCAATTCAATCATCCAACCAATTATTTAAATTTAACCATGTAAATTTAAATTAAAACCCAAATGAGTGAGATTAACTCGCCTTTGCTTTTAAATTTGCAATCCACTCCAAACCAGCTTGGTTCCATCAGGATTCAGACCTTGTATAAATATTTGATGATTTTATTAATATTCGAATAAATCGAACAATTAATTCCCATTAGATAGATTTAATTAACTAATTATTTTAGTTTTAACTAATCTTCCTTAACAATTTATAAAAATTAAATAAGTTGATTAAATAAATTAAAAGCTCTCAAAAAAATTATTTTATCAAGCCTAGTAAATTAAATCTTATTTTTCTCAAATAACTAGTAAATTTAAAATTTCTACCTTCATAAGTTTTAAACTAAATTTTCCAGTTTTCTGTTTTAAATTTTATATAAATATTTTCTCTAAATCTTGTCTGTATATTCCTGACTAAAAGTTTTCTGCTTGACTACATAGATAAATTCTAACTCGTTCGACCCGAAGCTAACATAATTACTAAAATTGAAATAGCGAACAACATACAATCATAAATCGTGTGAGAAACTCACCAAATTGCTGATGACATCCACGAGGCTTCTCAACCAAAATCAGATCAACGACTCCTCAAGTCAAATTGCCTCCATCGCGCGACATCCTATAGCCGCGAGCCTCCCACTGTTGATCATCGTGAGCCACCTCCATCGCAGCGCCGCCCCTTCACCACAAGCCTAACAACGCCTTCGAGTCCTCCCACGAACATTGATACTGACCCAAACCCTAGGCGCAGTCTCCTATGCCCCTGCGATCCACCACCATGCGAGCTTGCACCTGTCGCCTAGCTCGCGTGCGATTTCATGATGACCTCCATTGCCCAATTAAACATTTAGTTGAATGCTTCGATTAAATGATGGTCTCAAGGAAGAAGGCAGGCGATTTCTTTGCCGAGCTCTCTCTTTTCTGATATAAATGAAGGCGCTCGATTACGGAAATGGTGAGGAGAGGGAGTTTCTGGTTTCGATTAAAAGAGGGAAGTTTGATTCGAATTGGCTTCGGCCATTTTTCGTTTGAACGAGTCTTTTTATTTATTTTCTCTCTGGGATAAAGGCTGCGCGAATTAAGGAAAATGGATAGCGTGCCTAAAGCGCTTTGCTACAGTGACTTCGATAGGAAAGAAGAAAAAGTGATGATGTGAATAACACTTTTGACCAGTCAACAATGTATACAACAGTATTTAAATTTAAATTTGAATTTGAATCGTCTTGAATTACGTAGCTCAAAATCTCGACATCCTATCGAGTCGTGCCGCTAGGCATTTATAATGTTATACCCCTATTTCAAACGCAATGGAAAAGGTTTTGAGTCCTGATTCGATCGTTTGGAGAGGATTGCTTTTTGCACCCAATTATTATATTGAATTTTCGATATAAATTTCAGCTCGTTTCTATCCAGTACGATCAAACGATAACTCCAAACACCCTGAAATTTGAAATCCGATAATAATACACTATTACAGATCCAATGGAACTGGTTTCGTCAAATTCTGAGACTGTGCCTTGGAAGGCTGTTTAAATATCACTTTTAAACGATATATTTTTAAAACCGAGCGAGTCACTTCCAATGTCAAATTAAAAGCTTTTATTATCTTCTGCACTATCTATATAAATTTTACAAGCTTTCATATTATTTTTAACAGGCTAAAAACTCCAGATTCAACATTTTATCCAACTTTAAATTATTTAGTTCAATAATTTAGTTATCAAATAAATAGTGATATTTGAATTCAAGTTAAAAATTACCTTTTAAATATTTAAAATTAAATAAATATTTCAATTTCAAATATCCAGAAATTCTGGGTTATCACATTCCTCCCTCCTTAAAAGAATTTCATCCCCGAAATTACTAGTTAAAAGGAATGGTCCATAACCCATTAATTTTTCCCCCAAAACCAACAATTAAACATCCTACCAACTATCTTTTTATAAAAGACCCACTATCATTCTTACTAACTTTCCGAACTCTCCCATAGTTTTCAAACAATACTATTTTCTCAATCATTCAAATTTCAATTTAAAACCAAATTTTGAATTATCAAAAATTTCTCAAAAATTTTCTAACTCTCTAAATTTCCGAAAAATTTCGCCAACGTCTCCTTTGCGCAGCTAGCTTGGTACAACTACAAAATGCCTCTACGGGCTCCCAAATTCCAAAAGAAAAACAAAAGGCCAAGTGGCTAGATCAATAAACCAATCAAATTTCATACAGAAATTTAAACACGTAACTTTTTATCGAGCAATTCAAATTTATCTTCTGAAATCCAAAATCTCAATTTTCCCACTTGCTTTTTAATACCTGTATATCCAATTTAACCATGTCCAACTACAGATTCCAAAGACATTTTATACACTTCTTTACAAAATTTTCAATATTCATTCCATTTAAGCCCGTACAATGTACATCATTCGTACGCAATACCGAATCCGATCGCTTACTCGATCATACAATTTCGTTTCCAAACTAGTATCGTCCACCCGACTTCCTAGTATGGAATCAGATCTGGTTTCTTGATCAGAAACCATCATTCTCCTTGCATAGTCATAAATATGATAGAGAATTTCCAGAATCAATCAAAATCCATATCTGAAAGAGTAGGCTTATGCTGTAGGATCGTGTAATATGGAATAACGGAATAGTCTAGGTAGATAAAGTAGGTAAATGCAAGGAGACATCAGGATTTTATACTGGTTCGGACCTCTCGTCCTACGTCCAGTCCCTAAGCTTCACTTAGGAATTTCACTAACTAACACCCTCACTTCACCCGGAGGAATAGGTTTACAACTTACCTGAACAACCGAACGAGATTTCTTGCCTCAACTACCGAAGAGGACTTCAACTCAATTACTAAAATATAATATTTGACTTGTTGTGTTCTTGTCAAAGCTAATGAGTCTAATGTAGTACAATAATCCTATAATCTTATCCTCGAGAGTATGCAATGTGTTTGTGAAGATTTAGGAAATGTGAATTGCTATGAATCAAAAGAGTGTTATAAACAAAAACAATGATTCAAGCAATAGATTAGTGATTGCTTTGAGAATATCTAGAAAATATGAACAAGAGAATAGTTAGATTGAAGCAAGAGAATTCGGTGAATTAAATGATGTTAGAATCATGTATATATACTTGTAGAAGAGATGCATATGTTGTCAAAGGTTGCAAACAAGAGATGCTTCCATTTCCATTAATGAATGGTTGCAACTCTTGGGAGGAAGAAGGTGTCTTTTTAGAGAAAATTCGCAAGTTCAAATTCAGTCGACTGAGCAGGGAATTCAGTCAACTGAAAATATGAAGTAAAAGTTTCGGACCAAATTCAGTAGACTGTGCAGGAACATTCAGTCGACTGAAACTGTGCATGTGTATAAATTTGTTCTAGTTTCAGTCGACTGACTGTTCCTGTTCAGTCGACTGAACTCATAAAACCTGCATAGTTAAAACTTATTTGAAAAATGAAGTTTATAAAAAAAATTCTAGTATTCGTGCAAGCTTCTTGAGAATAGATTTTAACAATATATCTGGACTAATGACATATGTAAAAACATACTTTAAGTTTGCTTGGTCTTCATTTATCTTCATTTAGTATTTGCATATATTTCTTCCTTGTTTGTCAAAGCACATTGTCATTGATCAAAATCTTCGCGTATCAACATTCTCCCCCTTTTTGATTGATGACAATACTAATTTATTCTAGAGACGTTTTACTTATTTTCTCCCCCTGAATGTATGCACTATCTTTCCTACAAAATGAAGTTAGTACCACAGATTTTCTCCCCCTTTGTCATCGACAAAAAGGAAGAACTAACAACGGTAATAATTTATCAAAACAATCACTGAAGCATAGAGAATATTTTCATAAGCATGAATTAAGAGAAATTAAAATGTTGTGACAGACAAGCATAAAATGGCTATTTATACAAGCCATTAGAAAGTTAAAAATACACATCAAAACAACAAAATTACTCATCCTTATCCCAGTCATATGAACCTTCTCTTCCTGTTGGCTCACGTATGACGGGTCCTCCTGTTGGTGGTCTATGTGCTCTTCCTCCTTGGCCGCAACTAGCTCCACTAGCGCTGCTACTTGTATGCTCTTCGGATGTCGTCCATGTAAACGTAGGTGTCGGACGTTTGCCGCGAGATGTTGACGCAGTAGTGGTGCTTGAGCACGAGATTACATCCTAAAGCTTGTTGAAGAATCCTTTGATTTTGTCAAGCTTATGATCTACCTTTTTAAGGCGAGTGTCAAGAATTTGTTGATTTCTTGACAATATCCCCAAGGATTGGTTGGTAGTTAAGCTTGGGTCAACAAGACGAATTTCATCATCTTGCTCGAGATTTTCTTTGTGGCGAGATTGAGGAGGTGGTTGTTGTTGTGGTTGTTCTTGTTCTTGATGCCTTGCTTCCCATTCGACGAGTGATATTATGCGAGGAGGTCGAGATGGGAGTTGCATTAGGCTTATGGTCCGATGGTTAATTTGATGGACCATTGTACTCTCTGATTCAGGTAATGGCGTATCGACATTTAGGAGAAGTCGCATGATGTACTCTCCAAAGTAAATAGTGTGCATTTTACCATTGTTGAAAGTGAGAAACTCATCAAGAATAAGCTGTACCCAATTGACTTGTATATTGCCAAAAATAGCATATAGAGCTCGATAGTTATTCGGGTAGACAATTTCGTACGAGCCCGTACGAGGAGTAATCGTTCTCATTAGGGCTTTATGGAGGATTCTCACCATAGGTCGAAGAGAGGTGGACTTAAAATCCCTAAAGTTGATATTATCATCCATGAATCGATGGTTGATGTTGTCACGAATGTGTGGATTGAATTCTATCTCCTCTAATTTTCTTCCGACATTTGGAGACTCTAAAATGTGTGCTATTCTATCCAAAAAAACCCAAACTTTCTTTCCACACACCATATTCCAAACACTATTGTTTGGATTTCTTAGAGTTTGGTGTCCAAGATTAAGATTAGCATAAAATAATTTTACCATTACATGATTAATGGCATGGTCATTTCATTTCAAATCTAAAAGAGAAGTTAAACCTGCCGGATCAGTTAATGCTTGGATGTCGTAGGTTTGAAAACTTTGAAAATCAACGAAAGAATGCTCGAAAATTCGAGAATTCTTTATCTTGTTCCATCTGGTTCCATCGTAAAGCCATTGTGCTATTTGAGCATCAATTGGCTCGGAGGATGAAGAAGATGAAGCTCGTTATCTTTTTGGTGCCATTTGGGTGAGAATTTAGTTAATTTTGAGGAATTTGGGGGCTAGGGTTTCGAAATTGATTTGGGGAAGAAACTTTGTAGGAGGTAAAAAGTGAATTGGTAGGGTAAAATCTGGTGGTTAAAAGGGAAAATTTTGCCTGGGAAGTGGCGTTTAGTCGACTGAATGTTCTGTTTAGTCGACTGAATCAAAGGACGAAGTGATCTGTGATAGATTCAGTCGACTGAGCAGTACATTTAGTCGACTGAATTTTGTTGCTGAAATTTTCTGTTGAATTTTTAGTCGACTGTGCAGATGGTTCCAGTCGACTGAACTTTGTATATATTGTTTTCTGTCATATTTTCAGTCTACTAAGCAGGGGCATTCAGTCAACTGAAACATGCATTTTTGTTGTTTCGGTTAATTTTTGAAATTAAACAATTTATTTAAAGAAATAGTTACAAAAATATTGATGTGAAAACATACAAATATTTCAAAATTTAACTATTTCTTTGGGGATGGACTTGGAAACTTCTTTCCTTCATTCTTCATGTAATTTATATCCCATGAATTCGGACTATATTGAGGAGTCTTAGGACACGTCCAATGATTCATAGGATCGACTGGTGTACGATAAGATGAAGATGGATCAAGTGAGCTAACAGGGCGAGGTAGGGGTTCAGCCACTTCGTTCTTCTTTGATCCACAGAAGCATAAACCGATTTGTTCTAGAAAGCTCAAACGTCTTGCCGTAACTTTTTGCTCGAAGTATAGCTCTCGTTGAAGATCTATCTGTTGTTGTTGAAAGTGATGAATTTCCTCAATCTTTCTTTTTGTGTCAGGTGAAATAAGGAGTCCGTGTTTCGCCTTTTTAGATTCTGGTGTGAAACCAGTACGATAATTTTCCCATTTGTAAACCGGCTCATGTGCTGGTGTTGGTGTGGGAAGTTTTGGCAACGTTGGAGTGTTATCAACTGATGAGGTGATATTGATTGGAGAGAAGGAGTTATTGGACGACATTTTATGTTGAATTAAGATTTTATATAAAATTGAGATGAAAATAAAAATATTTTTTAGAATTTATTTATAGTAGAATTTTACTAAACAAATAATGGTTATAATTTAATAAGATTTTTTAACCGTATATAGATTTAATGGTAAAGAGAATTTTGTTAAAATGTGTGATTCTTATTTAATAATTCAGTTTTAAAAATGTGTGGTCTATAAATTATTTTAATGTAACATATAACACAACTGAAAATATTTGAAATTCTTATTCAGTTGACTGAATATTTTGTTTTAGTCGACTGAAATGTGGGAATATTTCTAATGTATTTCTAATTAATATCTTTAAAGGATATTATACCTAATTCTCGTCGAAGTTTTATAAAGGAGTTTTCAAATAGAGGTTTAGTAAATATATCGGCAATTTGGTTTTCGGTAGAAATATGTTCTAAATTAATTATTCCTTTTTCGATATTGTCACGTAGAAAATGGTGACGAATATCTATATGTTTTGTACGAGAATGATTAACCGGATTTTTAGATAAGTTTATTGTACTTGTATTGTCACAGTATATTGTAGAATTTGTTAAATTTATATTAAAATCTTTAAGTGTTTGTTGCATGTATATAACTTGAGTGCAAGCTAAAGCAGCTGATATATACTCTGCTTCGCAAGTGGAAAGCGAGACACAATTTTATTTCTTACTAAACCAAAATACAAGTGATTTTCCAATGAAATGGCAGTACCACTTGTACTTTTTCTATCTGTTCGAGATCCACCAAAATCAGCATCACTATATGATACTAACTCAAATGGACACTCCTTTGGATAGAAAAGACCGAAATCTTTAGTTTTGTTAAGATATCGCATTATTCGTTTTACCGCTCTTAAGTGTGAATCTTTAGGATCGGATTGAAAACGTGCACATAAACAAACACTCATCATTATGTCAGGTATACTAGCGGTTAAGTAAAATAAGGAACCTATCATACTTCTAAACAATTTTTGATCTACACTTTTTCCATTTTCATCTCGATCGAGATGTGTAGTGGTACTCATAGGAGTAGGTTTAGCAGAAGTGTTTTCCATACCGAATCATTTAATTAAATTAGCACAATATTTTTCTTGGTTTATAAAAATTCCATTTGTTAATTGTTTGATTTGAAGTCCGAGAAAATATGATAATTCTCCCATATGAGACATTTCGAACCAATTAGTCATTATATTTGAAAATTCTTTACATAAATTTTCATTTGTTGAACCAAAAATAATATCGTCTACGTATATTTGAATTATTAAAATATCTTTGGAAGTATTTTTAATAAAAAGCGTTTGATCTACTTTTCCAATTTTAAATCCCGAGTTTAATAAATAACTTTTAAGTCTTTCATACCAAGCACGAGGTGCTTGTTTAAGATCATATAGTGCCTTTTTTAATTTAAAAACATGATCCGGATATTTTTCATGTATAAATAACGGAGGTTGTTCTACATATACATTTTCTTTAATAAAACCATTTAAAAATGCACTTTTAACATCCATTTGATAAAGTTTAAAATTGTGAAAACGTGCAAAGGCTAATAGAATACGTATTGCTTCAAGTCTTGCAACGGGAGCAAAAGTTTCTTAAAAATCAATACCTTCTTCTTGATTATACCCTTGTGCTACTAGTCTTGCTTTATTCCTTGTTATATTACTTTGTTCGTCTACTTTATTTTTGTAAATCCATTTTGTTCCAATTACTGATTGATTATTAGGACGGGGGACTAATTCCCAAACATCGTTACGTTCAAATTGATTTAATTCTTCTTGCATTGCGATAATCCAATAATCATCTTTTGATGCTTCTTTTGGATTTTAGGTTCTATTGATGAAATGAAAGCTACATGACCCATTTGATTTAGTTGATTTCTTGTTCTAACTTGAGAATTTATTTCTCCTATTATATTTTGAGTTGGATGATCTCGTAATATTCTAGGAGGAGATCTTAGTTCATTATTATTATTTTCAAGGTTTGTTTCTTCTATATTTATTAATTCTTCATCATCTTTTATATTTAAATTTTTATTAAAATTTTCATCAAAAGATATATGCAAAGTTTCTTCAATTAAGTTTGTTCGTTTATTAAATACTCGATATGCTTTGCTTCGTTCTAAGTATCCTACGAAAATTCCTTCATCAGCTTTTGAATCGAATTTTCCTAATTGATCTTTTGTATTTAAAATGAAACAGTTTGATCCAAATATTTTAAAATAAGATATATTTGGCTTTTTATTATTAAATAGTTCATAAGAAGTATTTTTAGTTAATGGTCTAATTGATATTCTATTTAATACATAACATGCAGTAGCAACGGCTTCTGCCCAAAAATTTTTGGTAGAGAACATCCATTTAACAATGTTCTTGCGCATTCTTGTAATGTTCTATTCTTTCTTTCTACAACTCCATTTTGTTGAGGAGTTCTAGGTAAAGAAAAATTATGATTTATTCCTTTCTTTTTACAAATAGTTTCAAAAACTTCATTTTCAAATTCGCCTCCATGATCGCTTCGAATATTTTTAATTTTCAAATCTTTAGTGTTTTGAATTCGTTTGACAAATGTTTTAAAATGCTCAAAAGTGTCACTTTTATTTTTCATAAAAATAGTCCATGTATATCTTGAAAAATCATCAACTATTACAAATACGTATCGATTATGATTAATGTATTGAATTTGTGTTGGTCCAAATAAATCCATATGTAGTAATTCTAAAGGTTGTAAAGTCGAAATATTTTTCTTAGATTTGAAAGATTATTTCGTTAATTTTCCTTTTTGACAATCATCACAAAGATTTTTTATTTTAAAGTTTATTTTGGGTAAACCTCTTACTAGTTCATTTTTAGAGAGTTTTCTAATGGTTTTAAAATTTATATGACAAAATCTTTTGTGCTATAACCAAGGATCATTATCTTTGGCAAGTAAACACATACTTGAATCATGATCAATATTCATATTTAAAACATAAATATTTCTTTCTCTATTTCCGTCAAAAATAAGATTTTGGTTTTGATCAAAAATACTACATTTATTATTCGAGAAAGTTATTTTAAAACCTTTGTCACACAATTGACTTATGCTAAGTAGATTATGTTTTAAATTTTCAACTAATGAAACATTTGTTATAAAAGGAAAATTTGATGTACCGTAATTGTTTACATCTCCTTTGCCAATGATATACCCTTTTGAATTGTCTCCGAAGGTAACCGAGCCACCATCAAAGTATGTGATGTTTGTAAGCATATCTTTGTCTCCGGTCATGTGTTTTGAACAACCGCTGTCTAATATTCATTTCTTCTTTTTGAGTGGGACCTGAAAATAAATATGAAATTATTGGTACCCACCTTTTAATAGGGTCCTAAAAAGTTAGAGTTTAGGAAACCAAACACAATTTGGTTTAGTATCCTTTTTATAAATATAGTTTTCATTATGATGAACATTATTCATAAATGTTTTAATATATTTATTTCTTATTAATACATTGTTAGTTTTTGGTACCCAAATTTTAACTACTTTGTTTTCTACTTTAGTTTTAATAGTTTTCTTTGGCAACATTTGTTATTTTGAATCCATATTCCTCTTAAAATTTGTATCTTTCTTTTTAGGAATTTTTGACTCCTTTTTATATCCTAATCCATGTTTACTTGAAGAGGATTGAGAATTTTCTAAAATCTTAGATAAATTTTCTCTTCCTTTGTTAAAGTTAGAAACATTTTTAATAATGTTATCTAATCTAGCTTGAAGACTATTATTTTCTAACTCAACTTGTTTAATCTTAGTTTTTAACTCATGATTTTCAGAAGCAGTTATATCATTCTTTGTTTTTTGAGTTTCAATTTCTTGACTTAAAAGTGATAATTGAGTTTCCGAATTTGAATGAGATTCTTGAACTTTTTCAAGTTCTTCTTCTAAGATTTTCTTTTCATCTTTTAACATATCTCTTTCAAATTCAGTTTTGTTTTGATTTTCACGAGTTTCTTTGAGTTTCTTTTTAAGAGTTTTTATTGTGCTAAAAAGTTCAGTGTTTACTTCAATTAAATCGTCGAAAGTTAAATTATTTACCTCAGATTCTTGAGCCATGAAGCATACATTTGCCTGTTCATTGTCGCTATCACTATCATTTTCGGATGAAAATGAATCTGAATCGTCCCATGTTACAGAAAATGCCTTCTTTTTGAATTTATCCTTCTTGTTTTTGTTGTTGAAGTTTTTCTGATTTTCCTTCATTTGTTCTTGACAATCTTTTTGCATGTGTCCTTTCTTATGAAAATTGAAGCATTCTATATTTGAGGATAAAGGTTTGTTCAAGAAATTCTTTTTTGAAACCGTTTTTGTTTCCTTTTCTATACTTCAAGAATTTCTTGAAATTTTTGGCTATAAATGCTAGATCTTCATCTTCAGACTCTGATTCTTCCTTTTCCGCATGAAAAGCAACATTCTTTCTTTCTTGAGCTTGATCCTTTTTGGCTTGCATATTTACTTCATATGACATAAGATTTCCAATCAATTCTTCTGGTTTCATTATAGATAGATCATTTGCTTCCTCGATTGCTAGTACTTTTCTCTCTCATTCATCAGTGAGTGAATTTAGAACTTTAGACCCAATGTCAAAGTCCGTGTATCTTTCTCCTAGTCCGATTAGAACATGATGAATATCTTGAAATCTTGAGTACATGTCATTGATGGATTCATTTTGTCGCATTCTAAAATTTTGGAATTGATTCTTTAGCATGGATATCTTTGTTTGCTTAACCTTGTTTATACCTTCATGTATGACTTTAAGTGTTTCCCATATCTGATATGCAGTAGTACATATGCTAACACGGTTGAATTCATTTCTACCCAGGGCGCAAGATAGCATATTCATAGCTTTGGCATTTGCACTAGCTTCATTCTTTTGAATTTGTGTCCATGTAGGATAATCGGTTGTGGGTACAGCGAACTCTGCTTGAGTAGCATTCTAGACTTCGAAACTTGTTGCTTGCATATAAATCCTCATCCTTGTAGCCCAATAGTTATAGTTTAGTCCATTGAATAGAGGAGGTCTTTGGGTAGATTATCCTTCCGCAAATGTAGAACTATAGGCAGATGTTGTGCTTGTACTTGCGTTATTTTTCATATTATCAATATGTCTAATAACGGTGTTATGGTTATAGGACAGCCTTGCTCTGATACCAATTGAAAGAGTAGGCTTATGCTGTAGGATCGTGTAATATGGAATAACGGAATAGTCTAGGTAGATAAAGTAGGTAAATGCAAGGAGACACCAGGATTTTATACTGGTTCGGACCTCTCGTCCTACGTCCAGTCCCTAAGCTTCACTTAAGAATTTCACTAACTAACACCCTCACTTCACCCGGAGGAATAGGTTTACAACTTACCCGAACAACCGAGCAGGATTTCTTGCCTCAACTACCAAAGAGGACTTCAACTCAATTACTAAAATACAATATTTGACTTGTTGTGTTCTTGTCAACACTAATGAGTCTAATGTAGTACAATATTGCTATAATCTTATCCTCGAGAGTATGCAATGTGTTTGTGAAGATTTAGGAAATGTGAATTGCTATGATTCAAAAGAGTGTTATAAACAAAAACAATGATTCAAACAATAGATTAGTGATTGCTTTGAGAATATCTAGAAAATATGAACAAGAGAATAGTTAGATTAAAGCAAGAAAATTCGGTGAATTAAATGATGTTAGAATCATGTGTATATACTTGTAGAAGAGATGCATATGTTGTCAAAGGTTGCAAACAAGAGATGCTTCCATTTCCATTAATGAATGGTTGCAACCCTTGGGAGGAAGAAGGTGTCTTTTCAGAGAAAATTCGCAGGTTCAAATTCAGTCAACTGAACAGGGAATTCAGTCAACTGAAAATATGAAATAAAATTTTCGGGACCAAATTCAGTCGACTGTGCAGGAACATTCAGTCGACTGAAACTGTGCATGTGTACAAATTTGTTCTAGTTTCAGTCGACTGACTGTTCCTGTTCAGTGGACTGAACTCATAAAACCTGCATAGTTAAAACTTATTTGAAAAATGAAGTTTATAAAAAAATTCTAGTGTTCTTGCAAGCTTCATGAGGATAGATTTTAACAATATATCTAGACTAATGACATATGTAAAAACATACTTTAAGTTTGTTTGGTCTTCATCTATCTTCATTTAGCATTCGCATATATTTCTTCCTTGTTTGTTAAAGCACATTGTCATTGATCAAAATCTTCGCGTATCAACAATATCAAGGGTTCACCATCGAAAATCGAGTGAAAAATCCCAACTCGGATCGATATAAGTATCTCGAAATTCTGTGCTCGAATCTGGATCAAATTGCTATGCGAATAAAATAATATATGTACATCTTATGTATTCTCTTTTATTCACATTCATTTTGATTTCTATTCACTTATCAACGCTTATAATTTCACATATTTTTATTAAATCTTCACTCAAATGCATATTCAATATATTTTCCCAACACCCATATTACTTAAGAATTCTACCATTTCTTCTTAAGTTCAATATAAGTATTTTATACGCTTCTTATATTTATTTTCACTTCACAACTTTAGTTAATACCAACTTCTATTCAAATTGGTTCTCCCATTTTCATATGAATTCAATTTATCTTCAACTCTGAATATTGAATTTTATCTTCCATTTATAACTGATTTATATCATTATTTTAAACTAGTTTCATCTACTAATTTATTTCAATTTCCAATTTGAAATCGTTTTGTCACTAACAAAAATTTTCCCAAAATTTTTTCTAACTCCCAAAATTTTCGAAAATTTTTGGTAGAGTCTCTTTTGTATGGATGAGCTTTTGCAATTTGACAAGAGATATAAATATATATACATCGACCCACCCGGTCGGTAAAACAAAAACAGTTCATATTTCCTAACTTTTATTGCGTAGGCGTACCTCTATTTAGCATTTTAAGCAAGCGACTTAGTATTTAGCAATTTGCGCGACCAAAATCCTGTCAGACGGCCTTCAGGTACCTGTACTTACTCAATTTAAACATATAAGCACTATATATAAAAAGTTTATAGCATTTCACTTATATTTAAATAGCTAAAACATGGATTATATAACAATGCATGTTATATACTTTTATAAGCACATATGTAAGGTTTCGACACTTATTTCAATTGCTTTCAAACAACTCTCAACCCATACTATTCAATTTAAGTGATTTACAACTCACTTGCTTGCATACGATTCATTTTTAAACCCAACGAACTTATATTCATTTCAACTGATCAAAAGTCAATTTTATTTACTTCTATTAATTCATAGAATTTATTTAATCTCATTTTTGTCAAACGACAATTATTTCTATGCAAATTCGACAATATTTATGTGAATAAACAATTACTTAAGCTTGTAATCATTTTAAATTGATTCCAATACAATTTATATTAAATTTTATTCCATTCTAACTTATTTACAAACCATTCACTTGCATTTCATTCATTCCCGCGTTGGATTCATTTAAACCCATTCCATTAAGCTTAACAACATTGCATGCTAATATTAATAACCATTTCCCAAATTAATTTGACCCAAACTTTTATTTAATGGGCTTTCACCCTTACTCGAAACCAAGCTTCTATTATTTTTAAATTTAAGTTAATTTACTTTCTGCAAACTTTTTCAACTTCAGAACTTAAGTTCACTTCTATTTAAGTTGATTCTCATCAAATTCAATTGCCCCATTCTCAGTTTATTAAAATAATATCCAAGCACATATTTAACTCATTTATACTCGAATTGGATTTTATTTGCAACTCAAATCATTTCTATTACAATCCAATTCCATTTCATTTGACAACTTCGATTCATAATTAATCCACTTACAATATGCGATGAATATTATTTATACTCAAGTTCCATTTCTATCATTTAATTCACAACCCAATTTTATTAACTCACATTTCAACTTTTATTTAACCGATCTAAAACAATTTGGTAGCAATTTCTCTCTTGGAAACTCGAAATGAACATCGATGATGCTGCAGTCATCACCGAAGTTATTTTCTAGCGACCGAAGGAGTTCAATGCTTTTATCTCTTTAAAAGCATTTTCAAATATTACAATTTCAAGTCTCACCAGATTTCAAATCCAATTCAAAATATTTCCGAATAATATTCCTATTATTCCTCCCCAAAATCTTTGAAAATCATTTTCAAAACCAAAGGAATTTAAACTTTTCCCCAAAATTCCAAATTCCAAATCCATCCAATTCATATTCAAACATTTCTCTAGAATTTTCATCACAATTATAAATCACATTTTCAATTATAGATCACATTTATAAATTTCATTTTATAAATGAATTTTATTTCCTTAACCTTTGGTTATATTTCCAATTTCTAGTTAAATTTCCATACAACAATGATAATAATTTAATATTACCATTCCTAACATCCAAGTAAACATATACAACCACAATAATTTATGAAAAATTATTTCCTTTATATACAAAAATAATTTGGGTAAAATTATTTCATTTACCCTATCTAAAACAATGTTGTGTTGGTTTATCTTGTTTAAGAGTTTAGAAACCCCTATCGATAACATGGCGTCCTACATATCGACCAGAATCCATAAACACTCAACCAATAAGTCAACACAATATAAAACAATTTTTATATTCACTAACAAATACGCGCTCTTATCTATTTTACACTCGAACTCATTCTAGAGTACTACAGACTCTATTTTTAATGAGTAATCCCAAGCAGAGCCAAGGTTCTCGCTTAACCTTTCAGCTCTGATACCACTGTAACAGCCCACAAACCCGTACCCCTTGAGTCGACACTATTCTCCATTACTCAACTCAAGGTGAACGGAAAAACGAACCATTTGGTTAAAGAAGAAAGAGGCAGAAGAAAAAAATAGAAACAACATCAGAATCTAACCATCGCAGCAGAATAAAATATAATAGATAATAAACGATCTTTACACAAAAGCAAAACTGTTTATACATTACATCATCAGAGTACACATAACACCCAACTGGACAGTAATAATAACCTGTCCTCACAAAACTGAATACACAGCAAATCAACACAGCGGAATATTTAAAACAAGTACGGAAGTACGTATTGCCATCCAGCTTGTCCCTTGAGCTCTATAGTATCCTTTCCTGTACCCTATAATACTCGGCCTAACTCGAGCATTATAGTTAAATAACACCCGAGTCAGTTTGAAAAACCAGCGTGAGAAATTACACTCAATTGGATTATTAAAGTTTCAAAATTCTTTTGAAAACAAAAGCATCTCGTAAGACCACGCCTCAAATAAACATGTCGGGTTTTTACCTTACGATAGCTAAAACATTTCTTATAAAATCCTCTGATATTATTATAGGGTCTATTTACAAATACTTATTCAAATAACCGAAATTGTTACATTTATTAAATTACAGCTAATAGGTATACAAACAAAACCGTAAAGGCACGTACGGAGAATGGATTTCCAACTAATGACTAGGCACTGGGTACCACCTATCACAGTACGTGGCCTAGATCACCGTATCGAGGAATACTCCCAATCCCCTAAAACACAAGACTGGGACTACCCCTTTGTAAGGACCGGGATTTTCGACTCACGAAAGTCGACATCAATACGTACACTGTATCAACTGTCGGACAATCGAATGCCTGAAAACCAAATTCTTAGGGTTTAAGAAGAAGAAATAGAAGATAGAAGAAAAAACAGAAACAGCAACAGAAAAAAAATATCAGAATCTCACAATCGCAGCGGAACAACATATAATAAATAAATGAATAATCTTTAAAACAAAGATTTATATCAGTTATTACATTACATCACATTACATTATCAGAGTTTACAACAACAAACAGCGGAAAAGAAATACTATATACTAAATGATACGCCAAGCCCTCCCGCTTGCCTCCAATTCTCTACAGCAACTCCCGAATTCCAGAATGACCTGATAACCTGACTCTAGACTGCCCGTGTGGAAATTGGTGGGCACCCAGAGTTTAGGAAGGAAAACAATAAACTCCAGGTCAGTCATGGGACTGGTGTGAGAACTTAAACAGTTTATCTTTTAAAAATAAAACAGAGGAATATTTTTAAAGTCAATTCGAAATGTTTTTAAAAATGAAACTACCATAAGGCCTACCGGCACACACACAATGCAAACGCAGACTTGGGGGAGATTTCTCCTTATGATAGTCAAAGATGCTTACTACGTAAAATCAAATCATTTTTGATATTATTATTAGTGCATAGTATAGAAAACATTTTGAAAGTAGAGTATAAATCTTAGCCAGCATAGGTACCATTATTGTATGCCTACTATAACTACCATATTAAATGCCAGGTTCTACAACGAAAACCGTACAAGGTTCGTATTGTTTCTTTGGATTTCCAACAAATGGTCAGGCCAAGGAACTTCCCATTGCCACATGGAAACGCCTCTAGAATGACGTCCCGAGAACCAAACCGGATCTCTGCCAACACAAGGTCGGGTTACCCCTAACTGGGTAACTACTGACACGAATATGTCATCCCCCGATCGTAACCGATCTATATCCGAGGATTCTCGATTTCCAACAACCACAAAGTAATAAATTTGCAGCAACAACATAGGTTAAGTATCTGGGCTCCATACCATGTACCGCCTCTATCCAGAAGGAATGACATACACTAAGGGGCGCTACCCACTAATAACTTTGCTGCATCCTTCCTGTTTTGACCATTCCCAGGGCATGAGGTCCGACGCAGTCTCGTCCACAAAGCTACGCTTTATACAAATCCATGCTTCGATCAACCAATGATCGGCATCACTCATATGCCACATTACCAATTTGGGAATGTATCAATAGTAACCATCAACCACATAACCTCTGAGCTCGTATGTCTCAGAGAAGGGTGTTAAGCTAAGAGAATAAATTCTCCGCCACCAACAGAAATATATTTGATAGAAACCAGTTTTACATCTCAAATTGTAATGTTACACACATCCATACAAGTCCGTTCCGGGATCGAACAGAACCGAAGGCACTTCCAAAGAAGTCCTTGCAATCCGGATATTCACTAATCACTTCTGGACTTCCCATCACATATGGAATCTCTATACCGGGGCCATTCGATGCAGAGACATTCGACGGTAATCCTTCCGTTTTCAAAAATATCCGGTCTTCAACACCGGTCTTCAAATGCAATCCATAACGACGTATCACATATGTGGAATGGGTTATACGACCTAAAGGTCCTTTCCCGACTAACCCGAATAGTGAGCGCTTATCTTACAATAAGTGTGGCATTCAAATTCAAGCAAATCACAACAAATACCCATTCAAAGGTAAATATTGATAGTCGGTTATTGAACTATCAATGGATATGCACAACATCACCAGAATCCAAATAATTTTTCAAATTATTTATTTTCCAAAAATATCTTTACAAGATATATAATTTCAATACTTCAAAAATAAATCAATATTTATTTTTAAACAAATTCCCCTTTCTTTTATAAATTCCATAGTGAATTTATATTTCAAAATATCCACTGATATACGGTTTTCAATAGATTTCAAATATTCATTTTCAATTTATCTTAACGAAGATAAATTCTCAAAAACGTTTCCTTTCATATTGGAAAAGCATTTCCATACTTATTAATAATAACTAGTTCACAAATCTATTTATTTTCAACACTTGGAAAATATTCAATATACTTAAATCACAATTAAGTATATATTTTATTCTTTAAGGAAAGTGTTCTTTTAAACACATTTATTTGAGTCAAAACGAATGTTGCGTAAAACATCGTTACGACAACTCAAAATCATTAGTATATGGATTCGAAGTTAAGATAGATAGATAAATCCCAATACTATATAAAACATTTCCTTTCGGAAATCATTTACTATAACAACAGTGTTATAGTCCACCATTTCCTTCTATTTCTCGAAAACGTCTATTTCAACAATGAATGTTGAAATTTATGATTTCGAATCTTAACACATTTTAAAACATCGTTAAATCATTTTAATTCTATTTAAAATATCACCTCCAAAACATTTTCTTTAACATATTATTCACTATCCAAAAGCGTGAATATACTTCGTTAACCAATTTCATCATTTCTATACATTTTATTTTAAAGGATTATCCACTGTCCAAAATCGTGGATATAACTCCTTTAATAATTTCTACATTTACTTTATCAAATTCAATTGGTTTGGATTTATAAAACAATGTTCATAAATCCTATTTCTATTTATTTTATAACAACTTCAATTTATAAATCTCCTTTATTAGCCTATTCAATTTAAAACTCAATTATATACCAAAAGTCCATATTATAAGTTAAATACTTATAATTTATTTGTTTACAAAATCGTTCTTTTAAACTTCCCAAATTATAAATCGTATAACTTATAAGATTCATTTATTTACCCAAATCTATTCTTTTAATAACTTTACAAAAATTTTAAATCTTACAACTTATAAATTCCATTTATAACTTCACCATTTACAATTCTATAATTTCATTCACTTATGAAATTCATTTAAACTTCATTCTAACATTTATAAAAACTCGTTTTATAATTCCAATATTTTAATTTATAAATATCAATTTTATAAATCTTTTATATAAATCAATTTATATTATTATTTTAAAACGTCTTTAAACTCCTTTATAATTTCATCATTTGATTTATAAAATAATCAAATTTTATAAATCTTATATATAAACCTTTTACAATAAATTCAAAAATCCTAATTTAAACTATTTTATAAAATCAATAACCCCATATTTTCAAAAATCAACTTTTAACTATATTCTCAAAAATCATAATTTTTATAACATTAAATATAACGTTTATTTATTTAAAACGAATCAATTCCAAAAGTATTTTATAAAACGTATACTTTCAAAAATCACTTTAAATTCCTTTTAAAGTTCCAAAATTGGCCAAATGATGCTACACACCAAATAGTCAATCACGACAACAACGACATCATATATTTGTATATGATAATCAACAGATATCAAAATATCTATAATCAAATAAATACTGTTGAGGAATCCAGTGGGATCCCTCCAACCTGTTTCTCTGCATCCACAGACATTAGCACAATACCAATTCCGTTTCCAAACGAAATATCGCGGTATATAGGATTTATAAAATATTATCCGCTATTATACGACGCAATGGGGTCTCATCCGCTATATAATGCGGGAAATCAACTCCAAGTACATAAATAATACCAATTTCACTTTGTAGTGAAATATTCGCGGTACATGTTTTTAATAAATAACCTCGCCTTAATATACGGCGTATAGTGTCTATTTCAATTCAACAGATAGCAGCCATCATCCAATCATGCAATCATGCAATCAAGCAATTTTAAATCAACTATTTAAAATTTGAATCGAAACCGATTCGATTGAGTGAGAAGTTCTCACCTTGGTTTCAATTTCCAGCGTTTTATTTCAAATAAAATTAAACGAGCGTTTAATTTTACCTGAAATTTTCACTCCAAACGATTCAAATCCAATTCCATGGCGTAGTGCTCGACAAAACGAAGCCAACGCAATTCGTTTCGTCCAAAACGGACCTCGTACGAAAAGGTTATGATATTTTGAAGTTAATACAAATTATAAATAAAATAATTTTACACTTTTAATTATTTTCAAACCCTAACTAAATCATCACCGTCCATTTCCCTTTGCAAATCACGGCCGCTCCCCTTTCTTCCTTCTCCAGTATTCGAACGCGCATATAACCCATCAGCCGCCACCAACACCCAATTTTCGCGACCACCACCATCACCTTTTCATCGATCAGACACTTCCACTCGAATGCTCTCGCTTCGCTCTACCTTCGGCTCGAGATTCGAGGAGCTCAGTCCCCCCTTCACACCAGAAAACGCACGCGAACGGCACGGCTTCAACATCGAACTGCCGCTAATCCATCACATAATTTTTAATCTCCACCGTTGGTTATCTAGAACTCAAAGTGCTCTACAACTTTCGTTTAGAAAGTTTCACGAATTGGTTAGTGGATTGCAAGAAAAATGAGGAAGAAGGAAGTTGAATTTCGGCCATTAGAATTTAGGGCCGGCTCAAGGAGGAAGGAGTGTTTCTTTTGCAAATGAAAAAGTTGAGGTGCTTTTATAGAAAAAAAACGACGAAACACTATTCATCTCGAATTTTCCGAACTCCAAACGAAGCGTGCCGGCTGGTGTTTCTAGGGTATACCCCACGTTTCGGATACAATGGAATAGGTTTCGGAGGCTAATTACATCGTATGTGCGAGTTATGGAAATAAACGATCGATTTTAAATTAAACCGATTAAACTAATTTCTAAGCGTTTTGGCTTGCCTCGGACAAACGATAAATCCGATTGACTTGAAATTTGAAATCTTACAATAATATAATATTACGGATCCGATGAAACTAGTTTTGTCGAAATCCGAGATTGTTTGAAAAATGGCTATTTTAACTCGTCAATTAAATATTAAAATATTCAATTTTCACAAATTAACTTTTAATTTGGTTTTAAAAGTTCTATAACATCATTCTTACTCTAGTATGATTAAATAAAAAATTACAAATCAATTTTAATCATATTAAACCCAATTTCCAATTATTTGTGTAATTTCAACTATTAAATTATTGATTTAATTATCCAATTAAATCCATATATTCAAAACAAAATTTTATTCGACTTAAAAATTCTACTTGTTAATATTTAAAATCTATTAAATATACGAATTCATTTAATAGAAATTCTGGGTCGTTACAAACTTCCCCCCTTAAAAGAATTTCGTCCTCGAAATTACCAAGTAAGAAAAAGTTACAGAATCTATTAATTTTCCCAAAATCCATAGTTAAAATTCTTACAATAACTTTACTAAGTTTTCAAATCATACATAGTTATCTTTTCAAAAACAACTACTATTGTTTAACTTTCAAGTACGATATGTACGATATGTACCTTATATATTATTAGCAAGCATATACGGCTAATATAGCGTGAAAGCGATCTCCAAATGCGAAGCAAACGCAATCCGCACTTACTAAACACTCAACAAACAGATGGGAAACATGTATATAGACAATAGTATCGATATACAACATATAGCAACATAACAACTATATATGCCAACATAGCAAATGCAGTAAAAGCAATATATTCAACCGTCAACCAACTAGCATTCAACTAACATCCATAACCAAATCAATATACATGTACTTGTCATCATATTCAATGAATTGGTTTTCCAATTTAAATCACATTTGATTCATTAACAGTGGATTTTTACTAACATTCATTTTCAATTAGTTTATATTCACTAATTCATATTCAAGTTGGTTCACTTCCAAATCAAATTCAATTTTATTTGAGATTCACTTAACTTCCAATTGGATTTCAATTACTTTAGCTTTCAATTTATTAATTCCATTTCATTAATACTTAGTGAATTATATACAATCAACAAACAATCATATAACAACCAATGTATATTAATTACAACCAAATTTATCTACTTTGCTTACATTCATTCAATTTGGTACATCACTTCTAATTAGCTTTAATGAATTACACTTACATCCGTTATTTCTTACCAATTTATTTACATTCAATTGATTTACATTCAATTCATTAATTCAATTCAATTATAAAAGTTGAATTTCATTCATATAACTCAAATTCATATCCATCACTTCACTTTATTAATTTACTTCGATACCAAAATCAACTTCATTTAACATCACTTAAGTTATATTCTATTTAAACATTATTTGGTTTTACTTAACTTAAATTCCTACTTATAAATCCAATTCAGATTCCCAATTCTGAAGTAAATTTTTATTTAACCTTTATCAAAGTCAAATTTCATCACTTATTCAAATTCATTTTTATTTACAACTCATATTCATAAATATATTCATATAGTTTCACTTCTTATATATATAAGTTTATTTCACAATTGTAAATCACATTAATTATAATTTCATACTTATAATTCATTTTCTTATACAATTATTCTTTTACAATTGTTTTTATTTAGATTATTCAAACAACTTTTAATTAACTTATATATATATATTCTTACATTTTCAACAACCAAAAATCAACTTATATACACTTTAATAATTCTGAAAAATTATTCCTTTATATATAAAATATAATCAAGGTAAAATTATTTCATTTACCCAATTTAAAACAATATCGTTTCAAATTGTTCGGTACAAGTGTTTAGGGATCCCTATCAATAACGTTAATTACTCGTATTAACCAGAATCCATATACCACTCAACAAACCAATCATCGCAATATAAAACAATTTTATATTCACTAACAAATACGCACTCATACCTATTATTACACTCAACTCATTCTAGAGTACTACTGACTCTATCTCTAATGAGTAATTCCCAACAGAGCAGGGTTGTCGCTTAACCATATGCTCTGATACCAGATGTAAGGACCGGGATTTTCGACTCACGAAAGTCGACATCAATACGTACACTGTATCAACTGCCGGACAATCGAATGCCGAAAAACCGAATTCTTAGGGTTTAAGAAGAAGAAAAAGATAGAAGAAGAAATATAAGATAGAAGAAAAAACAGAAACAACAACAGAAAAAAATATCAGAATCTCACAATCGCAGCGGAACAACATATAATAAATAAATAAATAATCTTTAAAACAAAGATTTATATCAGTTATTACATTACATCACATTACATATCAGAGTTTACCATAACAAACAGTGGAAAAGAAATACTATATACTAAATGATACACCAAGCCCTCCAGCTTGCCTCCAATTCTCTACAGCAACTCCCGAATTCCAGAATGGCCTGATAACCTGACTCTAGACTGCCCGTGTGGAAATTGGTGGGCACCCAGAGTTTAGGAAGGAAAACAATAAACTCCAGGTCAGTCATGGGACTGGTGTGAGAACTTAAATAGTTTATCTTTTAAAAACAAAACAGAGGAATATTTTTAAAGTCAATTCGAAATGCTTTTAAAAATAAAACTACCATAAGGCCTCCCGGCACACACACAATGCAAATGCAGACTTGGGGGAAATTTCTCCTTACGATAGTCAAAGATGTTTACTATGTAAAATCAAATCATTTTTGATATTATTATTAGTGCATAGTATAGAAAACATTTCGAAAGTAGAGTATAAATCTTAGCCAGCATAGGTACCATTATAGTATGCCTACTATAACTACCATGTTAAATGGCAGGTTATACAACTAAAACCGTACAAGGTTCGTATTGTTTCTTTGGATTTCCAACAAATGGTCAGGCCAAGGAACTTCCCATTGCCACATGGAAACGCCTCTGGAATGATGTCCCGAGAACCAAAACGGATCTCTGCCAACACAAGGCCGGGTTACCACTAACTGGGTAACTACTGACACGAATATGTCATCCCCCGATCGTAACCGATCTATATCTGAGGATCCTCGATTTCCAACAACCACAAAGTAATAAATTTGCAGCAACAACATAGGTTAAGTATCTGGGCTCCATACCATGATACCACCTGTATCCAGAAGGAATGACATACACTAAAGGGGCGCTACCCCCTAATAACATAGCTGCATCCTTCCTGTTTTGACCATTTATGGGGTGTGAGGTCTGACGCAGTCTCGTCCACAAATCTACGCTTTATACAAAGCCATGCTTCGATCAACCAATGATCAGCATCACTCATATGCCACATTACCAATTTGGGAATGTATCACTAGTAACCATCAACCACATAACCTCTAAGCCCGTATGTCTCAGAGAAGGGTGTTAAGCTAAGAGAATAAATTCTCCACCACCAACAGAAATATATTTGATAGAAACCATTTTTACATCTCAAATTGTAATGTCAGACACACATCCATACAAGTCCGTTCCGGGATCGAACGGAACCGAAGGCACTTCCAAAGAAGTCCTTGCAATCCGGATATTCACTAATCACGTCCGGACTTCCCATCACATATGGAATCTCTATACAGGAGCCATTCGGTGTAGAGACATTCCACGGTAATCCTTCCATTTTTAAAAATATCTGGTCTTCAACACCAGTCTTCAAACGCAATCCATAACAACGTATCACATATTCGGAATGGGTTATACGACCCAAAGGTCCTTTCCCGGCTAACCCGAATAGTGAGCGCTTATTTTACAATAAGTGTGGCATTCAAATTCAAGCAAATCACAACAAATACCCATTCAAAGGTAAATATTGATAGTCGGTTATTGAACTATCAATGGATATGCACAACATCACCAGATTCCAAATAATTTTCCAAATTATTTATTTTCCAAAAATATCTTTACACGATATATAATTTCAATACTTCAAAAATAAATCAATATTTATTTTTTAACAAATTCCCATTTCTTTTATAAATTCCATAGTGAATTTATATTTCAAAATATCTACTGATATACGGTTTTCAATAGATTTCAAATATTCATTTTCAATTTATCTTTACGAAGATAAATTCTCAAAAACGTTTCATTTCATATTGGAAAAGCATTTCCATACTTATTAATAATAACTAGTTCACAAATCTATTTATTTTCAACACTTGGAAAATATTCAATATACTTAAATCACAATTAAGTATATATTTTATTCTTTAAGGAAAGTGTTCTTTTAAACACATTTATTTGAGTCAAAACGAATGTTGCGTAAAACATCGTTACGACAACTCAAAATCATTAGTATAGGGATTCGAAGTTAAGATAGATGTATAAATCCCAATACTATATAAAACATTTCCTTTCGGAAATCATTTACTATAACAACAGTGTTATAGTCCACCATTTCCTTCTATTTCTCGAAAACGTCTATTTCAACAATGAATGTTGAAATCTATGGTTTCAAACTTTAACACATTTTTAAAACATCGTTAAATCGTTTTAGTTTTATTTAAAATATCCCTCCAAAACATTTTCTTTAACATATTACTCACTATCCAAAAGCATGAATATACTTCGTTAACCAATTTCATCATTTCTATACATTTTATTTTAAAGGATTATTCACTGTCCAAAATCGTGGATATAACTCCTTTAATAATTTCTACATTTACTTTATCAAATTCAACTGATTTGGATTTATAGAACAATGTTTATAAATCCTATTTCTATTTATTTTATAACAACTTCAATTTATAAATCTCCTTATTAACCTATTCAATTTATAACTCAATTATATACCAAAAGTCCATATCATAAGTTAAATACTTATAATTTATTTGTTTACAAAATCGTTCTTTTAAACTTCCCAAATTATAAATCTTATAACTTATAAGATTCATTTATTTACCCAAATCTATTCTTTTAATAACTTTACAAAAATTTTAAATCTTACTACTTATAAATTCCATTTATAACTTCATCATTTACAATTCTATAATTTCATTCACTTATGAAATCCATTTACACTTCATTCTAACATTTATAAAAACTCGTTTTATAATTCCAATATTTTATAACTATCAATTTTATAAATCTTTTATATAGATCAATTTATATTATTATTTTAAAACGTCTTTAAACTCCTTTATAATTTCATCATTTTGATTTATAAAATAATCAAATTTTATAAATCATATATTAAACCTTTTACAATAAATTCAAAAATCCCAATTTAAACTATTTTATAAAATCATTAACCCCATTTTTTCAAAAATCAACTTTTAACTATATTTCTCAAAAATCATAATTTTTATAACATTAAAATTATAACGTTTATTTATTTAAAACGAATTGATTCCAAAAATATTTTATAAAACGTATACTTTCAAAAATCACTTTAAAATCCTTTTAAAGTTCCAAAATTGGCCCGATGATGCTACACACCAAATAGTCAATCACGACAACAACGACATCATATATCTGTATATGATAATCAACAAATATCAAAATATCTATAATCAAATAAATACTGTTGAGGAATCCAGTGGGATCCCTCCAACCTGTTTCCCTGCATCCATAGACATTAGCACAATACCAATTCCGTTTCCAAACGAAATATCGCGGTATATAGGATTTATAAAATATTATCCGCTATTATACGACGCAATGGGGTCTCATCCGCTATATAATGCGGGAAATCAACTCCAAGTACATAAATAATACGAATTTCACTTTGCAGTGAAATATTCGCGGTATATGTTTTTAATAAATAACCTCGCCTTAATATACGACGTATAGTGTCTATTTCAATTCAACAGATAGCAATCATCATCCAATCATACAATCAAGCAATTTTAAATTAACTATTTAAAATTTGAATCGAAACCGATTCGATTGAGTGAAAAGTTCTCACCTTGGTTTCAATTTCCAGCGTTTAATTTCGAATAAAATTAAACGAGCGTTTAATTTTACCTAAAATTTCACTCCAAATGATTCCAATCCATTTCCATAGCGTAGTGGTCGACAAAACGAAGCCAACGCAATTCGTTTCTTCCAAACGGACCTCGTATGAAAAAGTTATGATATTTTGAAGTTAATACAAATTATAAATATAATAATTTTACACTTTTAATTATTTTTAAACCCTAACCAAATCATCACCGTCCATTTCCCTTTGCAAATCACGGCCGCTCCCCTTTCTTCCATCTTCAGTATTCGAACGCGTGTATAACCCATCAGCCGCCACCAACACCCAATTTTCGCGACCACCACCATCACCTTTTCATCGATCAGACACTTCCACTCGAATGCTCTCGCTTCGCTCAACCTTCGGCTCGAGATTCGAGGAGCTCGATCCTCCCTTCACACCAGAAAACGCACGCGAACGGCCCAGCTTCAACATCGAACTGCTGCTAATCCATCACATAATTTTTAATCTCCACCGTTGGATATCTAGAACTCAAAGTGCTCTACAACTTTCGTTTAGAAAGTTTCACGAATTGGTTAGTGGATTGCAAGAAAAATGAGGAAGAAGGAAGTTGAATTTCGTCCATTAGAATTTAGGGCCGGCTCAAGGAGGAAGGAGGGTTTCTTTTGCAAATGAAAAAGTTGAGGTGCTTTTATAGAAAAAACGACGAAACACTATTCATCTCGAATTTTCCAAACTCCAAACGAAGCGTACCGGCTAGCGTTTCTAGGGTTTACCCCACGTTCCGGACACAATGGAATAGTTTTCGGAGGCTAATTACTTCATATGTGCGAGTTACGGAAATAAACGATTGATTTTAAATTAAACCGATTAAACTAAGCGTTTTGGCTTGCCCCGGACAAACGATAAATCCGATTGACTTGAAATTTGAAATCTTACGATAATATAACATTATGGATCCGATGAAACTAGTTTCGTCGAAATCCGAGACTGATTGAAAAATGGCTATTTTAACTCGTCAATTAAATATTAAAATATTCAATGTTCACAAATTAACTTTTATTTCGATTTTAAAAGTTCTGTAACATCATTCTAACTCCAGTATGATTAAATAAAAATTTACAAATCAATTTTAATCATATTAAACCCAATTTCCAATTATTTGTGTAATTTCAACTATTAAATTATTGATTTAATTATCCAATTAAATCCAGATATTCAAAATAAAATTTTATTCGACTTAAAAATTCTACTTGTTAATATTTAAGATCTATTAAATATACGAATTCATTTGATAGAAATTCTGGGTCGTTACACCCTTACTGGATAATCTCGAGTAAGATCACCCCATAGTTGGGATCAGCAACCGCACCACTAAGCCGAAGAAAAGGAACATCCAGACAAGGATGACCTCACCCTAATGGGTGCTACCCACTTAGCCTTGCTGCATAACCCCTAATTTTCAGTCATTCCCGATTGATGAGGCTCGAGGCTAAGAGTTACCATTTTAGATCGTTTCACTTGGAACACTCATCGCCCACCTGACGATGTTCCGAAAGCATTCATCCATACAAGTCCGTCCCGGGTTCGAACAGAACCGAAGACACTACTCCTACTACATCCATTTTGGAATCATCCTCAGGATTAGTAGCGACTAGCCCTTGCACTTCACTACTCCATCTTCGAATCCAAACTCGTCTTCCTCACGAAAACGTACAAACCGGATCGAAGTGGTTTTCGAGAAATTAATCCCGATCCAGATCCCGGTCTCTTCGAAACGATCAACGCATTGGCCAATATTGAAAGTCAGTTATTTAACTATCACTTAACATTCACAAACAACCATCAAACATAAATAATTTCTCCAAATTATTTATTAATCGTCAAAATATCTTCACAAGGTATATTTCCACTTTCAAACCCTTTTGAAAACAGTTTTCAAACCATCTTCTTCTCACGGAATACATTTCCCAAATATTTTCTATTTCCACTGGAATCACCAAGTACAAATAATTTGAAACACTTATTATAAAATATAATTTAAAACATTTAAACTAAAAAAACTACTTTAATACTTATTCAAAATATATGCTTTAAGAATATTTAAAATAAAACTACTTTGTACAATATAAAACTAAATTTCTAACCTTTAAAACATAATACCAAGCCACCTTTAAATAATTACTCCTATAATAGATTAAAACAAAAAACTTACTTTAGAATTTAAACATTTAGAAATAATAAGATTTTCTAAACATACTTTTTAAATAACTTAAAACTTTTGACTTATACTTAAAAATTTGCTTTGACAACATACTTGACTATCCGGGGAAATACTCTTTTCTTTCCCACCTTAAGAATAAATCACTATTTATTTTTAAACAAATTTAGCCATTCCTTTAATAAATTCCCACCGTGAATTTATCCTTCCAAATATCCACTGATATATTACTTCATGTGACGAACATGATTTTTCACGCTCGAAAAATCGACATCCATACTTCAAATCGTATTCGAATGCCGTAGATTGGACCGTTCAAATCCGATTCGCCGGAGCTTATAACACAATTAAGTAAACAACACAGCGGAAGAAAAAGAATAATACATTGATATACAGCTTTGATACAATATCTGATACAACAAATGATCCAATAGATATCAATATACATCAGAGATATGATACAAGAAATAGCAGCGGAAAGAAAATACATAACACTAGCAGCAGAACAAATAACTCTAAGATAGTCTTCAAGGAAGAACTCCAGCAGCAGCTCGAACCAACATCACGATACACTAAGACAAGCAAGTCTCGTCCATATCCAAAGACTGAACTAGCTCCAGATAACCTACTAAACCTGACTATCTGAAAAACCTAACTCTAGGCTGCTCGTGTAGGAAAATTTTGAGCACCCAGAGTTTAGGAAAGAACAATAAACTCCGGATCAGTCATGGGACTGGTGTGAGCAACAAAAACAGTTTATCTTTAAAAACAAACAACGAAATATTTAAAAATCAATTCGCAATGCTTTTTAGAAATGAGACTACCATAAGGCCTCCCGCACACACACACAATGCAAACGTAGAATCGGAGGAGATTTCTCCTTATGATAGTCAAAGATGCTTGATACGCAATTTCCTTGATATTGTTATTATAAGTGCAAAGTGCAGAAAACATTTCGAAAGTAGAATATAAATCTTAGCCAACATACGACTATTAACGTATGCCTACTATAGCTACCATGTTCAATAGAAGGTTATCGCCACATTTCATGGCAGGTTATACAACTAAAACCGTACAAATCTCGTATTGTTTCTTTGGATTTCCAACAAATGGTCAGGCCAAGGAACTTCCCATTGCCACATGAGAACGCCTCTGGAAGGACGTCCCCGAGAACCTAACCGGATCTCTGCCAACACAAGGCCGGGTTACCCCTAACTAGGTAACTACTGACACGAGTATGCCATCCCCCGATCGTAAACGACCTTTTCTCGGGATCCCGTTAACCAACAACCACAAAGTAATAAATTCGTGGTAACCACATAGTTTAAATATCTGGGCTCCATACCATGATACCACCTCTATCCAGAAGGAAATGCACATACCCTAAAGAGCGCTACCCCCAATAACCTTGCTGCATCATTCCTGTTTCGACCATTCCGGGGTGTGAGGTCCGACGAAGTCTCGTCCACAAAGCGATGCTTTGGTACAAAGCCATGCTTTGGGTCAACAAATGATCAAAGTAATGATCACAAAGATAAATGATCAAACAAATGATCATATCACAAATGATCAAACAATGATCATTTCACAGCAACACTCAGCATGTCACATTACCAAATTGGGAATATATCGCTACTAACCTTCAGCTACATAACCTCTGAGCTCGTACGTCTCAGAGAAGGGTGTTAAGCTAAGAGAATAAATTCTCCGCCACCAACAGAAATATATTTGAAAGAAATCTGCTTTATATCTCAAATTGTAATGTCAGACATAACAATCCATACAAGTCTGTTCTGGGTTCGAACAGAACCGAAGGCACTTCCAAAGAAGTCCTTGCAATCCGGGTATTCATAATCCCGATCGGATTTCCTATCACTTAGGGAATCTCTATACCGGAGCAACTCAGTGCAGAGACAATCGATAGGTCATCCTATCGTTCTCGCAAATACCCGGTCTTCACCATCGGTCTTCCAATGCAATCCATAACGACGAATCACATATTCGGAATGGGTTATACGACACAAAGGTCCTTTCCCGGCTAAACCGAATAGTGAGCGCAACATTTAAAACATATGGATATGGGATTTCAATTAAGTTACAACTTAATAATTCAAAACTTTCTTTCAAATGGTTTAAAGTAATTACCATTTCAAATCTTTTAAAACAAAAGGATTTATTTCATAAAGTTCACCTAGCTTCACAAAGATTTATTCCTGTTTTTCAAAACAATTCCATTTCAATTGGATTTAATTCATTAAATCTTTAAATCAAGATTTAACTTATATCTTTCAAAATTCGTTCCCAAATATTCTCTTTCAAAATTCGTTTCCAGACATTCATCTATAACTTGTAAGACCATTTGAGTTTAAACTTGAAATCCCTTTAATACAATTTGAAATTCATTTCTCCCATGAAAGCTTTTTATTATTTAGAAACAACAGTCTTATTTCGGAAAAACTCTATTTCATTTATACAAATTATAATCTTTGGGTTAAATTCAAATTCCCAAAAGAACAATACTTTAAAAATGGTTTGACTTCTATATAACTAGTATAATATCGTTAATCCCTAGTTTCAAATCATAGAATTCAATTTTAAGTATTGAATTCAAATTGAAATCAAAATATTTAAATTCCAAACCTTAATCAAGTTATTCAAAATAATTTCATCTTTGAAATTCCATTTCAATTGCTTTTCACTTTAAACCAAATCCATTTTCAAAACATTTGAATTCAAATATTCAACTTTTAAAAATCATTTCAAAATCTGTGACTTAATCGATTTCCTCGTGAAATCCATATTTTGTGTGTGTATGGTGTGGTCCAGGGGTTCAACACAATAGTGCAACATTATTCAATCATCACAGATTAAAACACAAAATTATAGTTGATAAGCGATATAAACATAACGCTTATCGCTCATTCACAGATTTACAGATAATATACAAATGTAAATAAATGAATAAATTATGCACATTTAAATCCACAAAACAAAATATCACAGATCAGACAGGACAATCAATTCAAGGTATCTCATACAATACAATCATTCATAAGCAGGATTTATTAATCGTTTAATCCTAATCAATACAATTTATTTCCAAGTAAATTAATTACTTATGAATTTAGTTATCCAATCCTGATTTATTTTACAAATCATTTGATATAAATTTATTTATCAAACACTTTAATTAATTAAATTATTCTTAGTTTATCATATTAATTAATTTAATCTTTAAACCAATTACATAATTAATTACCCTTTGATTTATTATATTAAGAAATTAAACTTTTAATTACTTATCATAAAGTAATTATCTCATAACAAGAAACCATTAATTTCCAATTTAATCTAATGATTTACTTAAACTACATTAATTAACTTTAATAAATCAAATTATCCAAAATT
Source organism: Allium cepa (assembly GCA_030765085.1). Lineage (NCBI taxonomy): Eukaryota > Viridiplantae > Streptophyta > Magnoliopsida > Asparagales > Amaryllidaceae > Allium > Allium cepa. Next base: position 948,161,426 of record CM060941.1, on the reverse strand, counting down.
AATTACAATAAGGGATTAATCTTTTAACTGCTTTCATTAAGTAATTATCTTAGATTAATTTATTATTTATCATTTATTCAAATGAATTTAACAATGAATTTCAATCATTTAATTAATAATTAATTGATAATCCTTAATTTACTAATTAATTTATTCCTTAATTATTAAATCTTTAAATCTTAATTAGTTATCTAAACTTTTAATTGCTTATTTAATTAATCCAATTCATTAATTAATAAATTGAATAATTTATCCTTTTTTATTGACTTAAAATTTTTCAATTTAAGATTATCATTATATCTTTATCACTTAAGTTAAAACTCGTTTTTAATAGTGATTTAAATATCATAAATTAATTTATCCTTCATTTGATTTATTTTACACTAGAAATCAAGAGAATTTAAATCCCAGTCTCATTTAATCTCAAATCAATATACAAATTTATTCTATCATTTAAACTATTTAAAACAATGTAAACTTAAAAACTCCTTTTATTTTCAAGACTAAAATTTAAATTTATATTCGAATCCAAATTTAACCCTCTGATTTTAAACCTCACTTACAATTCAAACTTCCCCCTAATAATCCAACTACTTAAACCTTTTTAAAGTAGTTAAACAAATTTAAATTAAAATATTTATTTTTTTATTTTTTTATTTTATTTTTAAGATTCAAAACTTACTTGAACCAGATTAAACTTGGATTTAATCTCATTTTTAATCTTTGCTTTTCATTTAAACTTAGCTTTTAGATTTTATTTTAAAATTTTAAAACAGAATAACATGTTTCTTGTTAAAAACCTGTAACAAGCATTCAACCCATCAGTCCCAAACCAAACACTTCCAAATGAACTGAAGGCAACCGTGCACGAGCACGTGCACGATAGCACCGGCCATCATGGGCCAACGTCGACTCCCATTCCCAGTCGCCGATCACCCTCTCAGATGAATCCACCCTCCAGATTGCCGATAACCCCATCGAAGTAAAATCGAGCAAAAGACGAAACCTGGGAGAGGAAAAAAATGAAAGCAACAATGTTCAAAACCTGGCAACGCCTCCAACTCGCCGCCTCGGCCACTGAAAAATCCCAAACACGGCCATCAGCTCATCAATCTTCCCTCTACCTCCCCACGAAACCGCGTGACACTCGCACACTCGTCGACGTCGCGCGAGTAGAAAATATCGGCCACCCCAAAACTAGGTCACCGAAGTTCGATCACCTCCTGCCGCCACCACAAAGCTTCGTTCAACCTCCAAGTATTTTTCCTAGAACCCTCGATCACCCTCGCACCTCCAGACCACGTCGCGTCTTCCCCGATCTACCCGATCACCGGCAATTCCCCAAAAACCACACTCCCTTCAACTTTGAACTGCACCCAAACTACACAACTAAAAATCACGAAACCCCTCTCAAAAATCATCATTTCTAGTATGAATTCAAGTTATATATATAAATCACCATTTCGCGAAGTTCGAATTTTGGTCCATCTTGAGTTTGTTCAAGATTTTGGGTTTCCAGAGATGAATTTTAAGTTGTTTTAATCTTAACTAAATTTTAAAGCTTAGTTTACAATGATATAAACATATTTTGTTTAAGTCCTAAGTTCAATCATCAATCAAAAGAAGAGTAAAAGATTTTTGAATCCATCAGTTGGAGTTTTACTGGAAACAGATGTAATTTTTAAAACGAAAGCCTGCATACCTATTTTCAATCTTCCCATATATATATATATATACAGAGAACTATATATGCACACACAACATTTCTCAGATACACTTGCATAGATTCAAACCCTAAAAGAATGAAATGTTATGTAACGACCCGTATTTTACGTGTCGATAGATTGTAGAATTTATAGGTCGTTAGTGTTGATAAGTTGTGTGGAAGTTAACTCGTATGGTGCTTAGGTCGAATTTACGAGTTAAGTTAGTCAACGACTTAGTGCTTAAGTCGTTTGGTAGCCTAGGTCGTTAGGGATTGAGTCGTGACCGACTTAACGTCTTAGGTCATGTGATGATTGAGTCGGTAGGAGCCTAGGTCATGCGAACGAGTCATGGAGGTAGCCGACTTAGGGGATAGCAAGTTATTGGGTTGGTCTGACCTAGAGGTTAAGGGCTTAAGGTGTGGCCGACTCATGGGTTAGTGGAAGTAACGACCTAAGACAATTGCCGAGTTACGACCTATAGGTTTGGACCGAGTTAAGGGTGTTAGTGACTTAGGAAAACCTGAACGACTCATGGGTTGACGACCTAAGGGGATAGGTCGTTTGGATGTTAGGTCGTTGGGGAGTCTAGTAAGCGACCTAAGAGTTAACGAGTCAGCGACCTACGTGTTAGTGAGTCAGTTGTTGGCGAGTTAAGTATGTCAACGACCTAAGAAAAGTTAGGTCGTTGAACGACTTAAGGGAGTGTTAGGCCGCTGGGCAAGTTGAGTCGCGTGAGCGACTTAGTGTTAGGGATGCCGTGTATTAAGTCGGCAGGACTTGAGTCGTTAGCGACTTATAGATAGCTTGGGCAGGAGTTAGGTCAGCATTGTTGAGTCGTAAGTCGTTGTGGTTAGGTCGCATGAAGGCCTGGGGAGTTAGGTCGTTGACTCGGTTGTGTTAGGTCGGCAAGGAGTTGAGTCGGCAGGGTCTTAGGTCGTAGGTTGGCATGCTAGTTAAGTCGTCATGCGACCTAGGACTTAGGAAATGCGGCAGTGTGTTGAGTTGTTCACTCGAGTCTGTTGGCTGTGCAGCTAGGTCGTAAACCGTTAGATCGCGAGTGTGTTAAGTCGTAGGTCGTATGGCTTTAGGTTGGTGAGGCTGTTAGGTCGTAGGGGGTGTATAGGTCGGCAGCGACCTAAGTTAGGTCGTGAGTTTTTAGGTCGGCAGCGACCTAAGGGGCGACGACCTAAGGGGTTTCCAGCCTATAAATAGAGGGGTTTGGCTCACTTTTTGGCACCGGTTTTTGAAGCGACGAAGTGCTGCCATTTTGAAGACTCGACTACAACATTTCTTCATCTTCTTTTCTCCATTCCAATCAAGTGTTAGCATCCATCCAAGATCGAAGATTTAGATTGAAGATTCAAGTGCCAAAGTTGAAGATCTTCATCCGTTCGAGCTAGAATTCATCGATTGGAGCGAGATATTGCCGGATCAAACCTTGATCTTCGCTGTCCAGATCTGAAGTGTGTAGTTTTTGTAGTGTTTGGTGATTTGGTGAGTGGTAGTTATCTCTCACGCGGATCCAAGGGAGTATATTGGATTGGTGGCTTGTTTGAGTGTTAAAGTTAGAGATTTCATGCATTTTTCTTAGATCGAAGTCTAGATCCATGGTTTTTGAAGATGTTTACTTATGCAAGTTTGTTTAATAAGCATTAGAGACAAATCCCATGTTTTATAATTGATAAATTTATGCTAAAAACCATGATTTCACATATGTTGGACTTTTGCTCGTTTATTTACGAAATTGCCATTATAGTTGATATTGCTTAAATTGCTTAATAGATCTTGTTTGAATGATTGATTATTTGAATGTATGGTTGATTTGATTGTTTCCAAGTTAGCTAGTAGTTGATTTGGAACAAGATGATGAAAGAGGATTCAAAAGCTATGGAAGAAGGCTCTTGAATGGTGAAAGCTGCTTAAGGCATATGTAGCGGATGTTGAAGCTCATATGTATAGATTGGATGATGTTGAGATGGGACTTTGCCATGATTTGATGAGGCAAACCATGTTGTTGAGTTGAGACTTTGCTTTGATGCGATGAAGCGAAGTATGATGTGAGTCTTGGCTTAATCCAAGCAGGGATCATTCCAAGCATGTTGATAACTTGAAGAGTAGTTCAAGTTGGTTGATAATGGATTGTTCAAGAGGTAGCTTGAGCTTGTATGAGGATAGTCGTCAAGAAGGATGGCTAGGAGGCTTGGATCTCGTCGTTGTTGAAGGTTCTAGCATGCTCAAAAGCAAGAGTACATGGGGCGCCCATAACGACTACAGGTAGGTAGTCGGGACACCCAAAAGACTACAGGTAGGTAGTTGAGTACTCTGGGCAAAGTAGATAAGTCCTAGGCACAAGGCAGTGTGCGGAGTTATGGTTAGAACCGGGGTTACCATTAGCCCTTGACAGATGGTCATTCAACTAACGGTGAAATCGAGGCAAGGATAACAGTGATAGCCAGAGTCATGGATGTTTGGTTGTATTATCATTCGGCTTCAAGAGCGGTGTTTTCTGGGTGCTTATCTGATCTTGGTTTAGGCCTTGGGGGTTTGTATTTGGAAAACATCGTCCTTGACTCGAGTGGTATTCGCTTTACCTTAATTGTCTATGTTGTTATGCTTGCTTCTCCTTAGTGTATGTCTGGGGCTATCACTGTAGAAAGAGGTGGAGTGGGATGGTTTGGTTCCTATTCCTTTTATCCTTTATGCTCTTTTGGTATGCTTGATAGTTGATTTACTGCTCACTAAGACTTTGTCTGACTCAAGGTTTTATGTCTCCTCTTATTACCTTGGGCTGTTCATCCATGTTTGGGATGGGTAGACTAGGTAGCAGGTGACAGGTGCTGTGCTAGGAGTTCTACGCTGAAGATGACGAAGACGAGCAGGAGGCTTTGCATATTAGTTTTCTTACTATATGTACTGGGTATCCGCTGCTGTATTTGGTTGAGTGATTTGTAGTGAGGCTTTCATGTATGGATTTGAGTAGATGATTGTACAAAACTACTGTGATGCTTATATGATGATGTTCTGTTCTATGGAGCTTCACTATATTATATTTCTCTATTGTATTTTATCCATGCGCCGTGAGTTATGCGATAGAGATTCTTTTGTTTTGTTTTACCCTGACTGTCGTCCATGGCTGCCTGGCACGCCTTTCAGCGCATTATTTCCTTGTTTTGGTGCGGGAGTCATGGGCGGTCGTCACATTTGGTATCAGAGCTTTGGTTAATCGATTTTAGCCAACGCTCGCTGATGTAACTACGTAAGAGAGACGTAATTGTAATTTGATGGATGATTACTATATATAATATAGTAGTTTAGAAGGGTTTGAACTCCTTATGCAGTTGTTTCTTAAGGTGTTCTAATCATTCTTATTTACAGATATTAAGGATGAGTCGAAGTGAGAGACAAGCTGCGAGGGGTAGCCGTGATGCTAGGGAAGCTGTTGATTATGCTCCTATGTTTGAGGCCATGATGACTTCAATCATGAGGAGAATACCAGCTTCAGGATCATCAGTGGATGTGGGAGTTCAAGTTCAAGCTCCAAGACCGGTGGATTTTGCTAAGCTTTGCAAGGATTATACTTCTCTTGGAGGAAAAGCTTTCTTGGGGACGGAGTCGACTATTGAGGTGCAGAGATGGATTGATGCATGTCGAAGGATCTTTGGTGACTTAGGGATTGAGGATGCAACTAAGAGAAAGCTTGCATCGAGACAGCTTCAGGGAAGAGCTGCTGATTGGTGGAATTCTATCACCATTGATACCCCAGAAGAAGAGATTACTTGGGAGCAATTCCAAGTTAGATTTGAAGCCAAGTTCATCTCTACGGCTCAGAAGTCTGTTTTGTTCAAGAGGTTTGTAGAGCTCAAGCAAGGGGGGAGACCTGTTCTTGAGTATATTTCTGAGTTTGAAGCCTTATCTAAGTATGCCAGATCGTATATTGATTCTCCCTACCAGAAGAATGAAAAGTTTGTGACTGGTCTGGATGCTTATCTTGGGAGGCAGTTGGTGGATCATCTGGACGATCCGTTTGAGAAGCTTGTGGAAAAAGCTCTTAGGCACGAGAGTTTGTTCCCTAAGGAAGTATCTGTTGTTGCTGTAACCAGGGAAGGATCTAAACCACAGCAGAGTGGCAATAAGAAGAGGAAACAACAGCAACAGAGGGGTAGGGATGGCCAGAAGAAGCCGAAGAGTGAAGTGACTTGCTATAACTGCCAGCAGAAGGGCCATCTTTACAAAGATTGTAAGAATCCCAAAGTGCCGGGAAAGTGTTACAACTGTGATAAGCTGGGACATATCAAGAAGGATTGTCCAGAACCGAGGAAAGATAGGCAGGTTGTGCAAGCCTATGCTTTGGGGGCTGTTCCATCGTCTTCGAAAGCTCCTACTGCTGAAGAGAAGGGGAAGAGTGTGGTTGTTCAAGGTACTCTTTCTATTTGTGGTGTTCCAGTTAGAGTGTTGTTTGATACTGGAGCGTCGCATTCTTTTGTTTGTGATGATTTGGTAAGCCGGTTAGGTATGAAACCGGATATTGTTGATAGGCCATTGGTTGTGACTAATCCAGTGGGGGGTTCGTCATGTTTGTGTATGATATGCCGTGGTCTAGTTGTGTCGAGTCATGATTGCTCGTTTGTTTGTGATTGCTTTGTTCTGAACTTTGCGGGGTTCGGAATTATTTTGGGTATGGACTGGCTTAGGAAGTATGCGGCAAGGATTGATTGTGAGAGGCTTGAGGTGACAGTCGGGAATGTGGAAGGGCGAAAGGTTGTGATACGATGTAAGCATGAAGAAGGCGTCTTCATGAGCTTCATGTATTCGCTAGTTGTTCCACGGGATGGACTGTCATTGGTGCCTATTGTGAATGAGTTTGAGAATGTCTTTGAGGAAGTCAAAGGGTTGCCGCCGCATAGGGAGATCGAGTTTCGTATCGATCTAGTTGAGGGAGCCAGACCTGTTGTGATGCCTCTTAGGCGGATGGCACCGAGGGAGCAGCAAGAGCTGAAGGTGCAAGTTGATGACCTTTTGCAGAAAGGATTCATTCGGAGAAGTGTGTCCGAATGGGGTGCGCCAGTTGTGTTCGCAACCAAAGCGGATGGATCGTTGAGGTTGTGTGTGGATTATCGTGAGCTGAATAAGGTGACTAAGAAGAACAAGTATCCATTGCCGAGAATAGATGACTTGTTTGATCAGCTTCACGAGGCTAAGGTGTTTTCTCAGATGGATTTGGCAACGGGATTTCACCAGTTGAGAGTGGCGAAGGATAGTGTGCCGAAGACTGCTTTCAGGACACCATCCGGGTTTTATGAGTGGCTGGTAATGCCGTTTGGGTTGACTAACGCGCCAGCATATTTTGTGGATCTTATGAATAGAGTGTTCAGAGATCAGTTGAATAAGTTCGTGCTTGTGTTCGTGGATGATATTTTGGTTTATTCCAGAACTGAGGAAGAGCACAAGACGCACTTGAGGATTGTTTTAGGAATCTTACGGAAACATCAGCTGAAGGCTAAGTTTTCGAAGTGTCACTTCTGGAAGAATGAAGTGAGGTTCTTAGGTCATGTTATTTCTGGAAATGGAATAGCGGTTGATCCCGCTAAGGTGGCAGCGATCCAGGATTGGGTTAGGCCTAAGAATGCATCTGATGTGAGAAGTTTTCTTGGATTAGCAGGATATTATCGTCGGTTTATCAAAGACTTTTCCAAGATAGCTGCACCGTTGACAGGATTGACGAAGAAGAACCAAGTGTTCAGATGGGATGATAAGTGTGAGCAAGCTTTCGTAATCCTGAAAGAGCGACTGACGAGCGCTCCTGTTTTGACTATTCCAAGTGGGAATGATGAGATGGTGGTTTACACCGATGCATGTGGCACTGGACTAGGAGCGGTGCTAATGCAGAAGCATAAAGTTGTTGCGTATGCTAGTCGACAACTAAAGCCGCATGAAAGGAATTATCCGACTCATGATTTGGAGTTAGCGGCGATTGTGTTTGCTTTGAAGGTGTGGAGACATTATCTATTGGGAGTTAGATTCGACTTGTTTACAGATCATAAGTCGTTGAAGTATCTGTTCTCCCAAAAGGATTTAAATCTTCGACAGCAACGATGGCTAGAGTTCCTAGCATCTTATGATTTTGGTATAGCCTATACTCCAGGAAAAGGTAACGTAGTGGCAGATGCGTTAAGTCGAAGACATGCAGGTTTGGGAGCCATGTTTTCGGAATGGAAGAGTCTTGAGTATTTGGCTGGATTTGACTTCAGGCCTAGATGTGAATTGGAACCTAAGATGTTGGCAAACTTATCGATAAGGCCTACTCTTGTGGAAAGGGTTGGCGAGAGCCAAAAGGGAGATGATAAGCTTGTCAAGATTATCTGTGATTTGGAATCTGGATTGGACCCGGAGAAGGATAAGGGATTCGAGGTCGATCGAGAGGGTTGGCTTCGAAAGCAAGGGCGACTAGTTGTTCCCGATGTAGATGGATTGAGAGATGAAGTTCTGAGGGAGAGTCATCACTCGAAGTTGACAATTCATCCAGGTGGAAATAAGATGTATCGGGATATGAAGAGAACCTACTACTGGGAAGGTATGAAGAAGGGTGTTGGAAATTTTATTTCCAAGTGTATGAATTGCCAGTTGGTGAAAGCTGAGCAGAAGAAGCCCAGTGGATTGCTTCAGCCATTAGAGGTTCCTACATGGAAGTGGGAGCAAGTGTCGATGGATTTTATTGATGGTCTACCTAGGACAAGAGCAGGGAATGAAGGGATTTGGGTCATAGTAGATCGTTTGACCAAGAGTGCAAGGTTCATTCCTGTTCGATCGACTAGGACTGCATCGAAGTTGGCTGAATTATATGTGAAGTGGATAGTTCGTTTCCATGGTGTTCCGAAGAGTATAGTGAGCGATCGAGATCCATTGTTCACTAGTAGATTTTGGAAGAGCTTCCAGGAAGTTTTGGGAACTGAGTTGTGTTTGAGTACAGCTTATCACCCTCAAACAGATGGTCAGACTGAGAGAGTCAACCGAGTTTTGGAAGATCTTCTTAGAGCATGTGTTTTGGACTTCGGAGGATCATGGGAAGATCACCTTCATTTGGTGGAGTTTGCTTATAATAACAGTTATCAGTCGAGTATTGGTATGGCACCATATGAGGCATTATATGGAAGACCGTGTAACTCTCCGACATGTTGGTTGGAAACTGGAGAAAAGCTGATACTTGGGCCAGAGATGATTCGACAGACTTCAGATTGTATAGAGATCATTCGGCAACGAATGAAGGCAGCCCAAGATCGTCAGAAAAGTTATGCCGATAATCGTCATAAGGATTTGGAATTCGACGTGGGTGATATGGTTTTTGTGAAGATTTCTCCTCTGAAGAGTGTCATTAGATTCGGGAAGAAAGGAAAGTTAACTCCGAGATTTGTTGGACCATTCCCGATTATCGAGCGTATTGGAAAGCTCGCTTATAGATTGGAGTTACCGGAAAAGATGGCGGGTGTGCACAGTGTTTTTCATGTATCTTATCTACGGAAGTATGTGCACGACCCAACTACGGTGGTTTCTGCTGATAGCTGTGAAGACTTGGAGGTTGATCCTGTTGTTTCGAGACCTCGTAAGCCGCTTCGTATTGTTGAAACCGATACGAAACAGCTTAGGAGGAAGACGATTACGTTGCTCAAGGTACAATGGAGTGATGATGTTAACGACTGTACATGGGAGGAGGAAGAGAGGATGAAGGCAGCTCATCCCGGACTCTTCGAGGTATGGCCCTAAAGTGTCGTGACATCTCATGAATTTGTAGCTTGTTCTAAGTCTTAGAATTCTGCATGCTAGGTTAGAATTGGATGCATGATCTGTTGATTGCTATGGATGGTAGGCATGCGGAATATCTTTGATTTCTGTTGATTGCTTGGAATTTCGAGGGCGAAATTCCTAAGGGGGAGAGAATGTAACGACCCGTATTTTACGTGTCGATAGATTGTAGAATTTATAGGTCGTTAGTGTTGATAAGTTGTGTGGAAGTTAACTCGTATGGTGCTTAGGTCGAATTTACGAGTTAAGTTAGTCAACGACTTAGTGCTTAAGTCGTTTGGTAGCCTAGGTCGTTAGGGATTGAGTCGTGACCGACTTAACGTCTTAGGTCATGTGATGATTGAGTCGGTAGGAGCCTAGGTCATGCGAACGAGTCATGGAGGTAGCCGACTTAGGGGATAGCAAGTTATTGGGTTGGTCTGACCTAGAGGTTAAGGGCTTAAGGTGTGGCCGACTCATGGGTTAGTGGAAGTAACGACCTAAGACAATTGCCGAGTTACGACCTATAGGTTTGGACCGAGTTAAGGGTGTTAGTGACTTAGGAAAACCTGAACGACTCATGGGTTGACGACCTAAGGGGATAGGTCGTTTGGATGTTAGGTCGTTGGGGAGTCTAGTAAGCGACCTAAGAGTTAACGAGTCAGCGACCTACGTGTTAGTGAGTCAGTTGTTGGCGAGTTAAGTATGTCAACGACCTAAGAAAAGTTAGGTCGTTGAACGACTTAAGGGAGTGTTAGGCCGCTGGGCAAGTTGAGTCGCGTGAGCGACTTAGTGTTAGGGATGCCGTGTATTAAGTCGGCAGGACTTGAGTCGTTAGCGACTTATAGATAGCTTGGGCAGGAGTTAGGTCAGCATTGTTGAGTCGTAAGTCGTTGTGGTTAGGTCGCATGAAGGCCTGGGGAGTTAGGTCGTTGACTCGGTTGTGTTAGGTCGGCAAGGAGTTGAGTCGGCAGGGTCTTAGGTCGTAGGTTGGCATGCTAGTTAAGTCGTCATGCGACCTAGGACTTAGGAAATGCGGCAGTGTGTTGAGTTGTTCACTCGAGTCTGTTGGCTGTGCAGCTAGGTCGTAAACCGTTAGATCGCGAGTGTGTTAAGTCGTAGGTCGTATGGCTTTAGGTTGGTGAGGCTGTTAGGTCGTAGGGGGTGTATAGGTCGGCAGCGACCTAAGTTAGGTCGTGAGTTTTTAGGTCGGCAGCGACCTAAGGGGCGACGACCTAAGGGGTTTCCAGCCTATAAATAGAGGGGTTTGGCTCACTTTTTGGCACCGGTTTTTGAAGCGACGAAGTGCTGCCATTTTGAAGACTCGACTACAACATTTCTTCATCTTCTTTTCTCCATTCCAATCAAGTGTTAGCATCCATCCAAGATCGAAGATTTAGATTGAAGATTCAAGTGCCAAAGTTGAAGATCTTCATCCGTTCGAGCTAGAATTCATCGATTGGAGCGAGATATTGCCGGATCAAACCTTGATCTTCGCTGTCCAGATCTGAAGTGTGTAGTTTTTGTAGTGTTTGGTGATTTGGTGAGTGGTAGTTATCTCTCACGCGGATCCAAGGGAGTATATTGGATTGGTGGCTTGTTTGAGTGTTAAAGTTAGAGATTTCATGCATTTTTCTTAGATCGAAGTCTAGATCCATGGTTTTTGAAGATGTTTACTTATGCAAGTTTGTTTAATAAGCATTAGAGACAAATCCCATGTTTTATAATTGATAAATTTATGCTAAAAACCATGATTTCACATATGTTGGACTTTTGCTCGTTTATTTACGAAATTGCCATTATAGTTGATATTGCTTAAATTGCTTAATAGATCTTGTTTGAATGATTGATTATTTGAATGTATGGTTGATTTGATTGTTTCCAAGTTAGCTAGTAGTTGATTTGGAACAAGATGATGAAAGAGGATTCAAAAGCTATGGAAGAAGGCTCTTGAATGGTGAAAGCTGCTTAAGGCATATGTAGCGGATGTTGAAGCTCATATGTATAGATTGGATGATGTTGAGATGGGACTTTGCCATGATTTGATGAGGCAAACCATGTTGTTGAGTTGAGACTTTGCTTTGATGCGATGAAGCGAAGTATGATGTGAGTCTTGGCTTAATCCAAGCAGGGATCATTCCAAGCATGTTGATAACTTGAAGAGTAGTTCAAGTTGGTTGATAATGGATTGTTCAAGAGGTAGCTTGAGCTTGTATGAGGATAGTCGTCAAGAAGGATGGCTAGGAGGCTTGGATCTCGTCGTTGTTGAAGGTTCTAGCATGCTCAAAAGCAAGAGTACATGGGGCGCCCATAACGACTACAGGTAGGTAGTCGGGACACCCAAAAGACTACAGGTAGGTAGTTGAGTACTCTGGGCAAAGTAGATAAGTCCTAGGCACAAGGCAGTGTGCGGAGTTATGGTTAGAACCGGGGTTACCATTAGCCCTTGACAGATGGTCATTCAACTAACGGTGAAATCGAGGCAAGGATAACAGTGATAGCCAGAGTCATGGATGTTTGGTTGTATTATCATTCGGCTTCAAGAGCGGTGTTTTCTGGGTGCTTATCTGATCTTGGTTTAGGCCTTGGGGGTTTGTATTTGGAAAACATCGTCCTTGACTCGAGTGGTATTCGCTTTACCTTAATTGTCTATGTTGTTATGCTTGCTTCTCCTTAGTGTATGTCTGGGGCTATCACTGTAGAAAGAGGTGGAGTGGGATGGTTTGGTTCCTATTCCTTTTATCCTTTATGCTCTTTTGGTATGCTTGATAGTTGATTTACTGCTCACTAAGACTTTGTCTGACTCAAGGTTTTATGTCTCCTCTTATTACCTTGGGCTGTTCATCCATGTTTGGGATGGGCAGACTAGGTAGCAGGTGACAGGTGCTGTGCTAGGAGTTCTACGCTGAAGATGACGAAGACGAGCAGGAGGCTTTGCATATTAGTTTTCTTACTATATGTACTGGGTATCCGCTGCTGTATTTGGTTGAGTGATTTGTAGTGAGGCTTTCATGTATGGATTTGAGTAGATGATTGTACAAAACTACTGTGATGCTTATATGATGATGTTCTGTTCTATGGAGCTTCACTATATTATATTTCTCTATTGTATTTTATCCATGCGCCGTGAGTTATGCGATAGAGATTCTTTTGTTTTGTTTTACCCTGACTGTCGTCCATGGCTGCCTGGCACGCCTTTCAGCGCATTATTTCCTTGTTTTGGTGCGGGAGTCATGGGCGGTCGTCACATGTTACTCACCTGATTTCCAGGAAATGAACAGAGACTTAAATTTGAACAGGCTCTTGAATTTGAAATCTGAAGCAAACTGAAAACTCTTCTGGTTAATCCCTTGGTTTGCTAAGTTGTATTGATATGTATTGGTTAAGTTGGATGATTGTTTAAGTTTTGAAATAGTTTACTTCAGATCTTTAGTTTGGCTTTCGAATTAAAATGAAAAGGCAAAGATATATAGCAAAGAGTTGCAGACAGGTTGATTTCATTATTTAGTACAAGTAATATTATTTGTTTAACAGGTATGGCTGAGAAGAAAAAATGTGTGCTAGCATTTAATGCCAAGGTATGTGTCTCCATACTTACCTTACTTGCATGTTTTACAGTTCATGCTTATTCATTTTCTTACCTGGCAGCCTTTTTGTGTGTTGACATTTTCCCACATACTTTGTTTATTTGTGTAAAGACATCTTATTTTACTTTGTTTTGTTAACCTTGCATATTTATCTACAACTTTGTTTCATAGTTAAGTGTCGTTCCTTTTCTTTTCTTATGACTTACATATTAATTTTCAACTTAAATACTTATCGTCTTGTATTTTTGTTTGTTCATGCTTATGTATATTATTATTATCTTCTTTGTTTTAAATGTTTCCTGGTGTACAAAAATCCACATGCAACATATATGTACTTCATATGAAAATTGTTATAGTTATTTGTATTTATGTTGCCTGCATACTTGAGAATGTAAATAAAGTTCTATTTAACATGTTGTTTTAGTTGTTGTTATCAAACTTAACTTATATATTTAGTTCTTCCTATACAAGCTTGCTTTTACTTGTTATTATCTTGTATTGATAAATTTATTCCATTTTAAACATCATTATCTATATTACATTCATTTGCATATATCACATCAAATGTCAAAATGGTAGAGTCTTTAATTTAAATACTGGTCTTGCATTTCTCTATGCATATTTATTTTCAAATGTTCAAATTTATTCTTGATCATTAAAATTTAACTAACATTTGGTATAAATTACCGATTATTACACAATTTTTAAATCAAAAATTAATTTAATTATCAATTTAAACTAAATTAAAATCGGGAATCGTTACAGATTTCCCCCTTAAAAGAATTTCGTCCTCGAAATTCGCAGGCATGAAAATAACACAGAGATAGACTCAATCTCTACAATTTCTCAAATACAAGATATGGATTCCAAATTCAAGTCGAAATATCTCAAAATATATACCAATTTGTCCCTCTTCAGATTTCGACCAACCCAAAAAATTACAACAGAATTTCAAAATTTGGTTTTAAACAAAATCGTGTTATCGATATAATTCAAATTTAGCTTCATATTCTGTTAATCGATTTAACTCAATTTAAAATTTCCAATTTATTTAAAATTTCCAATTCATATTCATTAAGGTTTAAATAAAAAACTGAAAAGAAATCGATGAAGATACGAAATAAGAATTTTCCTACAACGATTCATAGGGCCATCATCACACCGAAACTTCTTTCTAGAGCTGTCACGAAGCAATCAAAATTTTTTTGGAAACGAATCAAAAAGAGATTGAGAATAAAGTTGTTTCCACTGTTGTTACAGAGTATTGACCAATTATAGTCGTACTTCCCTATCCCCTATCTCGTTATCTTCTTGCACTCATACTTACTATCGGTGAATAGTAAGAGAATTTACTGAGGCATTCAAACGAATATCTTAGGGATTAAACATTCTAGGGATACTTCACCCTATCTCCACTGAGTTACTTAATGCGTTATACTCCTAAGCTAAAGTTCAACCCTTAGCTCTAATACCAAATGTGACGAACATGATTTTTCGCGCTCGAAAAATCGACATCCATACTTCAAATCGTATTCGAATGCCGTAGATTCGACCGTTCAAATCCGATTCGCCGGAGCTTATAACACAATTAAGTAAACAACACAGCGGAAGAAAAAGAATAATACATTGATATACAGCTTTGATGCAATATCTGATACAACAAATGATCCAATAGATATCAATATACATCAGAGATATGATACAAGAAATAGCAGCGGAAAGAAAATACATAACACTGGCAGCAGAACAAATAACTCTAAGATAATCTTCAGGGAAGAACTCCAGCAGCAGCTCGAACCAACATCATGATACACTAAGACAAGCAAGTCTCGTCCATATCCAAAGACTGAACTAGCTCCAGATAACCTACTAAACCTGACTATCTGAAAAACCCAACTCTAGACTGCTCGTGTAGGAAAATTTTGAGCACCCAGAGTTTAGGAAAGAACAATAAACTCCGGATCAGTCATGGGACTGGTGTGAGCAACAAAAACAGTTTATCTTTAAAAACAAACAACGAAATATTTAAAAATCAATTCGCAATGCTTTTTAGAAATGAGACTACCATAAGGCCTCCCGCACACACACACAATGCAAACGCAGAATCGGAGGAGATTTCTCCTTATGATAGTCAAAGATGCTTGATACGCAATTTCCTTGATATTATTATTATAAGTGCAAAGTGCAGAAAACATTTCGAAAGTAGAATATAAATCTTAGCCAACATACGACCATTATCGTATGCCTACTATAGCTACCATGTTCAATAGAAGGTTACCGCCACATTCCATGGCAGGTTATACAACTAAAACCGTACAAATCTCGTATTGTTTCTTTGGATTTCCAACAAATGGTTAGGCCAAGGAACTTCCCATTGCCACATGAGAACGCCTCTGGAAGGACGTCCCCGAGAACCTAACCGGATCTCTACCAACACAAGGCCGGGTTACCCCTAACTGGGTAACTACTGACACGAGTATGCCATCCCTCGATCGTAAACGACCTTTTCTCGGGATCCCGATAACCAACAACCACAAAGTAATAAATTCGCGGTAACCACATAGGTTAAATATCTGGGCTCCATACCACGATACCACCTCTATCCAGAAGGAAATGCACATACCCTAAAGGGCGCTACCCCCAATAACCTTGCTGCATCATTCCTGTTTCGACCATTCCGGGGTGTGAGGTCCGACGAAGTCTCGTCCACAAAGTTATGCTTTGGTACAAAGCCATGCTTTGGGTCAACAAATGATCAAAGTAATGATCACAAAGATAAATGATCAAACAAATGATCATATCACAAATGATCAAACAATGATCATTTCACAGCAACACTCAGCATGTCACATTACCAAATTGGGAATATATCGCTACTAACCTTCAGCTACATAACCTCTGAGCTCGTACGTCTCAAAGAAGGGTGTTAAGCTAAGAGAATAAATTCTCCGCCACCAACAGAAATATATTTGAAAGAAATCTGCTTTATATCTCAAATTGTAATGTCAGACATAACAATCCATACAAGTCTGTTCTGGGTTCGAACAGAACCGAAGGCACTTCCAAAGAAGTCCTTGCAATCTGGGTATTCACAATCCCGATCGGATTTCCTATCACTTAGGGAATCTCTATACCGGAGCAACTCAGTGCAGAGACAATCGATAGGTCATCCTATCGTTCTCGCAAATACCCGGTCTTCACCATCGGTCTTCCAATGCAATCCATAACGACGAATCACATATTCGGAATGGGTTATACGACACAAAGGTCCTTTCCCGGCTAAACCGAATAGTGAGCGCAACATTTAAAACATATGGATATGGGATTTCAATTAAGTTACAACTTAATAATTCAAAACTTTCTTTCAAATGGTTTAAAGTAATTACCATTTCAAATCTTTTAAAACAAAAGGATTTATTTCATAAAGTTCACCTAGCTTCACAAAGATTTATTCCTGTTTTTCAAAACAATTCCATTTCAATTGGATTTAATTCATTAAATCTTTAAATCAAGATTTAACTTATATCTTTCAAAATTCGTTCCCAAATATTCTCTTTCAAAATTCGTTTCCAGACATTCATCTATAACTTGTAAGACCATTTGAGTTTAAACTTGAAATCCCTTTAATACAATTTGAAATTCATTTCTCCCATGAAAGCTTTTTATTATTTAGAAACAACAGTCTTATTTCGGAAAAACTCTATTTCATTTATACAAATTATAATCTTTGGGTTAAATTCAAATTCCCAAAAGAACAATACTTTAAAA
This sequence comes from Allium cepa, assembly GCA_030765085.1. Taxonomy (NCBI): domain Eukaryota; kingdom Viridiplantae; phylum Streptophyta; class Magnoliopsida; order Asparagales; family Amaryllidaceae; genus Allium; species Allium cepa. Next base: position 948,144,589 of record CM060941.1, on the reverse strand, counting down.
ATGGTTTGACTTCTATATAACTAGTATAATATCGTTAATCCCTAGTTTCAAATCATAGAATTCAATTTTAAGTATTGAATTCAAATTGAAATCAAAATATTTAAATTCCAAACCTTAATCAAGTTATTCAAAATATTTTCATCTTTGAAATTCCATTTCAATTGCTTTTCACTTTAAACCCAATCCATTTTCAAAACATTTGAATTCAAATATTCAACTTTTAAAAATCATTTCAAAATCTGTGACTTAATCGATTTCCTCGTGAAATCCATATTTTGTGTGTGTATGGTGTGGTCCAGGGGTTCAACACAATAGTGCAACATTATTCAATCATCACAGATTAAAACACAAAATTATAGTTGATAAGCGATATAAACATAATGCTTATCGCTCATTCACAGATTCACAGATAATATACAAATGTAAATAAATGAATAGATTATGCACATCTAAATCCACAGAACAAAATATCACAGATCAGACATGACAATCAATTCAAGGTATCTCATACAATACAATCATTCATAAGCAGGATTTATTAATCGTTTAATCCTAATCAATACAATTTATTTCCAAGTAAATTAATTACTTATGAATTTAATTATCCAATCCTGATTTATTTTACAAATCATTTGATATAAATTTATTTATCAAACACTTTAATTAATTAAATTATTCTTAATTTATCATATTAATTAATTTAATCTTTAAACCAATTACATAATTAATTACCCTTTGATTTATTATATTAAGAAATTAAACTTTTAATTACTTATCATAATGTAATTATCTCATAACAAGAAACTATTAATTTCCAATTTAATCTAATGATTTACTTAAACTACATTAATTAACTTTAATAAATCAAATTATCCAAAATTAATTACAATAAGGGATTAATCTTTTAATTACTTTCATTAAGTAATTATCTTAGATTAATTTATTATTTATCATTTATTCAAATGAATTTAATAATTAATTTCAATCATTTAATTAATAATTAATTGATAATCCTTAATTTACTAATTAATTTATTCCTTAATTATTAAATCTTTAAATCGTAATTAGTTATCTAAACTTTTAATTGCTTATTTAATTAATCCAATTCATTAATTAATAAATTGAATAATTTATCCTTTTTTATTGACTTAAAATTTTTCAATTTAAGATTATCATTATATCTTTATCACTTAAGTTAAAACTCGTTTTTAATAGTGATTTAAATATCATAAATTAATTTATCCTTCATTTGATTTATTTTACACTAGAAATCAAGAGAATTTAAAGCCCAATCTCATTTAATCTCAAATCAATTTACAAATTTATTCTATCATTTAACCTATTTAAAACAATGTAAACTTAAAAACTCCTTTTATTTTCAAGACTAAAATTTAAATTTATATTCGAATCCAAATTTAATCCTCTGATTTTAAACCTCACTTACAATTCAAACTTCCCCCCTAATAATCCAACTACTTAAACCTTTTTAAAGTAGTTAAACAAATTTAAATTAAAATATTTATTTAATTATTTATTTTTATTTTATTTTTAAGATTCAAAACTTACTTGAACCAGATTAAACTTGGATTTAATCTCATTTTTAATCTTTGCTTTTCATTTAAACTTAGCTTTTAGATTTTATTTTAAAATTTTAAAACAGGATAACATGTTTCTTGTTAAAAACCTGTAACAAGCATTCAACCCATCAGTCCCAAACCAAACACTTCCAAATGAACTGAAGGCAACCGTGCACGAGCACGTGCACGATAGCACCGGCCATCATGGGCCAACGTCGACTCCCATTCCCAGTCGCCGATCACCCTCTCCGATGAATCCACCCTCCAGATTGCCGATAACCCCATCGAAGTAAAATCGAGCAAAAGACGAAACCTGGGAGAGGAAAAAAAATGAAAGCAACAACGTTCAAAACCTGGCAACGCCTCCAACTCGCCGCCTCGGCCACTGAAAAATCCCAAACTCCGACCATCAGCTCATCAATCTTCCCTCTACCTCCCCACGAAACCGCGTGACACTCGCACCCACGTCGACATCGCGCGAGTAGAAAATATCGGCCACCCCAAAACTAGGTCACCGAAGTTCGATCACCTCCTGCCGCCACCACAAAGCTTCGTTCAACCTCCAAGTATTTTTCCTAGAACCCTCGATCACCCTCGCACCTCCAGACCACGTCGCGTCTTCCCCGATCAACCCGATCACCGGCAATTCCCCAAAAACCACACTCCCTTCAACTTCGAACTGCACCCAAACTACACAACTAAAAATCACGAAACCCCTCTCAAAAATCATCATTTCTAGTATGAATTCAAGTTATATATATAAATCACCATTTCGCGAAGTTCGAATTTTGGTCCATCTTGAGTTTGTTCAAGATTTTGGGTTTCCAGAGATGAATTTTAAGTTGTTTTAATCTTAACTAAATTTTAAAGCTTAGTTTACAATGATATAAACATATTTTGTTTAAGTCCTAAGTTCAATCATCAATCAAAAGAAGAGTAAAAGATTTTTGAATCCATCGGTTGGAGTTTTACTGGAAACAGATGTAATTTTTAAAACGAAAGCCTGCATACCTATTTTCAATCTTCCCATATATATATATATATATATATACAGAGAATTATATATGCACACACAACATTTCTCAGATACACTTGCATAGATTCAAACCCTAAAAGAATGAAATGTTACTCATCTGATTTCCAGGAAATGAACAGAGACTTAAATTTGAACAGGCTCTTGAATTTGAAATCTGAAGCAAACTGAAAACTCTTCTGGTTAATCCCTTGGTTTGCTAAGTTGTATTGATATGTATTGGTTAAGTTGGATGATTGTTTAAGTTTTGAAATAGTTTACTTCAGATCTTTAGTTTGGCTTTCGAATTAAAATGAAAAGGAAAAGATATATAGCAAAGAGTTGCAGACAGGTTGATTTCATTATTTAGTACAAGTAATATTATTTGTTTAACAGGTATGGCTGAGAAGAAAAAATGTGTGCTAGCATTTAATGCCAAGGTATGTGTCTCCATACTTACCTTACTTGCATGTTTTACAGTTCATGCTTATTCATTTTCTTACCTGGCAGCCTTTTTGTGTGTTGACATTTTCCCACATACTTTGTTTATTTGTATAAAGACATCTTATTTTACTTTGTTTTGTTAACCTTGCATATTTATCTACAACTTTGTTTCATAGTTAAGTGTCGTTTCTTTTCTTTTCTTATGACTTACATATTAATTTTCAACTTAAATACTTATCGTCTTGTATTTTTGTTTGTTCATGCTTATGTATATTATTATTATCTTCTTTGTTTTAAATGTTTCCTGGTGTACAAAAATCCACATGCAACATATATGTACTTCATATGAAAATTGTTATAGTTATTTGTATTTATGTTGCCTGCATACTTGAGAATGTAAATAAAGTTCTATTTAACATGTTGTTTTAGTTGTTGTTATCAAACTTAACTTATATATTTAGTTCTTCCTATACAAGCTTGCTTTTACTTGTTATTATCTTGTATTGATAAATTTATTCCATTTTAAACATCATTATCTATATTACATTCATTTGCATATATCACATCAAATGTCAAAATGGTAGAGTCTTTAATTTAAATACTGGTCTCGCATTTCTCTATACACATTTATTTTCAAATGTTCAAATTTATTCTTGATTATTAAAATTCAACTAACATTTGGTATAAATTACCGATTATTACACAATTTTTAAATCAAAAATTAATTTAATTATCAATTTAAACTAAATTAAAATCGGGGATCGTTACACTTCACATTTATAAATCCTGTTTATAAATTTCTTAGTCCCATCCTCCTTTATAATTCCAATTTCAAATACTTAAATCAAATTCCAAATTGACTTTCAAATTACTCCATTTCGAAATAAATTTCTTTACTTACCCAATTTATTTCAAAATCCATTAACTTCGGATTTTACATCTTAATTATGATTTAAAGTCCCTTTTAACTGAAAATACCAATTTCATACCCTTTTTCCACATTCCTTCTTTATCTATTTCAATAAATTTAAAAATTGAATTTTTTAAATAAATTCTTTATTCCTTTATATAATATCACTTAAGTTTAAAATTCATTATTTCTCTGTTTATTCAAAGTCCCTATTTTTCCATACTCGGAATTATTTATTAGAATTTTAAAAATCACTTTTATTCCTTACCAATTCATTCTTATTTTTATTCAAATTCCCTACAATTATTTTACTTAAAAACTCACTCTTTTATTTTCTTTTTAAAAATCCAATTCTATATATTTTGATAACTCAGTATACCGAAATATATTCAAGTAAACCATAGCATTCAATATTCCAAATATTATTCATCACAGAATATCAAATATTCATAACATAGAATATTAAACAATCTAAATAATTTTGAGGAAACCAGTTGGATCCCTCCAACCTGTTTCCCTGCATCCACATATGTTAGCACAACATAAAATACCAATTCCACTTCGAGGTGGAATATCGCGGTATATGGGTTTATATAATATCATCCACTATTATGCGGTGCATAGGGTCTCATCCGCTATAAAATGTGGGAAATCAATCACTCCAATATATATACTATATATATACTACTATATATAATATAGCACATCAAATCAATTCAATCATCCAACCAATTATTTAAATTTAACCATTTAAATTTAAATTAAAATCCAGACGAGTGAGATTAACTCACCTTTGCTTTTAAATTTGTAATCCACTCCAAACCAGCTTGTTTCCATCAGGATTCAGACCTTGTATAAATATGTGATGATTTTAATAATATTCGAATAAATCGAACAATTAAATTCCCATTAGACTGATTTAATTAACTAATTATTTTAGTTTTAACTAATCTTCCTTAACAATTTATAAAAATTAAATAAGTTGATTAAATAAATTAAATGCTCTCAAAAAAGAATTATTTTATCAAGCCTAGTAAATTAAATCTTATTATTATTTATATATTTTTAAATAACTAGTAAATTTAAAATTTCTGCCTTCATAAGTTTTAAATTAAATTTTCCAGTTTTCTGTTTTAAATTTTATATAAATACTTTTTCTAAAACTTGTCTGTATATTCCTAACTAAAAGTTTTCTGCTTGGCTACATAGATAAATTCCAAATCGTTCGACCCGAAGCTAACAGTATAACTAAAATTGAAATAGCGAACAACATACAATCGTAAATTGTGTGAGAAACTCACCAAATTGCTGATGACATCCACGAGGCTGCTCGACGAAAATCAGATCGACGACTCCTCAAGTCGAATTGCCTCTATCGTGCGACACCCTATAGTCGTGAGCCTCGCACTGTCGATCATCGTGAGCCACCTCCATCGTAACGCCACCCCTTCACCACAACCCTAACAGCGCCTTCGAGTACTCCCACGAACATTGATACCGACCCAAACCCTAGGCGCAGTCTCATGTGCCCCTACGAGCCACCACCATGCGAGCTTGCACCTGTCGCCTAGCTCGCGTGCGATTTCGTGATGACCTCTGTTGCCCAATTAAACATTTAATCGAATGCTTCGATTAAATGAAGGTCTCAAGGAGGAAGGCAGGCGATTTCTTTGCCGAGCTCTCTCTTTTCTGATTTAAATGAAGGCGCTCGATTACAAAAATGGGGGGGGAGAGGGTGGTGCTGGATTTCGATTGAAAGAGGGAAGTTTGATTCAAATAGGCTTCGGCCTTTTTTCGTTTGAACGAGTTTTTTTTTATTTTCACTTTGGGATAAAGGCTGCGCGAATTAAGGAAAATGGATTGCATGCCTAAAACGCTTTGCTACAATGACTTCGATAGGAAAGAACGAAAAGTGCTGATGTAAATAGCACTTTTGACCAGTCAACAATGTATACAGTAGTATTTAAATTTAAATTTGAATTTGAATCGTCTCGAATTACGTTGCTTAAAATCTCGACATCCTATTGAGTCATGCCGCTAGGCGTTTATAATGTTATACCCCTATTTCGAACACAATGGAAAAGGTTTTGAGTCCTGATTCGATCGTTTGGAGAGGATTGCTTTTTGGACCCAATAATTATATTGAATTTTCGATATAAATTTCAGCGCGTTTCTATCCAGTACGATCAAACGATAACTCCAAACACCCTAAAATTTGAAATCGGATAATAATACACTATTACAGATCCAATGGAACTGGTTTCGTTGAATTTCGAGACTGTGCCTTGGAAGGCTGTTTAAATATCAATTTTAAACGATATATTTTTAAAACCAAACGAATCACTTTCAATTTCAATTTAAAAGCTTTTATTATCTTCCGCACTATCAATATAAATTTTACAAGCTTTCAAATTATTTTTAACAGGCTTAAAACTGCAGATTCAACATTTTACCCAACTTCAAATTATTTATTTCAATAATTTAATTACCAAATAAATAGTGATATTTGAATTCAAGTTAAAAATTAACTTTTAAATATTTAAAATTAATAAAATATTTCAATTTCAATTATCCAAAAATTTCGGGTTGTCACATTCCTCCCCCCTTAAAAGAATTTCATCCCCGAAATTACAAGTTAAAATGATTGGCCCATAACCCATTACTTTTTCCGCCAAAACCAACAATTCAACATCCTACCAACTATCTTTTTATAAAAGACCATTATCAATCTTACTAACTTCCCAAACTCTCCCATAGTTTTCAAACAATACTATTTGCCCAATCATTCAAATTTCAATTTAAAACCAAATTTTGAATTATCAAAATTTTCTCAAAAATTTTCTAACTCTCTAAATTTTCGAAAAATTTCGCCAGCATCTCCTTTGCGCGGCTAGCATGGTACAACTATAAAATGCCTCTACGGGCTCCCAAATTCCAAAAGAAAAACAAAAATCCAAGTGGCTAGATCAATAAACCAATCAAATTTCATACAGAAATTTAAACACGTACCTTTTTATCGAGCAATTCAAATTTATCTTCTGAAATCAAAAATCTCAATTTTCCCACTTGCTTTTTAGTACCTGTATATCCAATTTAACCATATCCAACGACAGATTCCAAAAACATTTTATACACTTCTTTACAAAATTTTCAATATTCATTCCATTTAAGCCCGTACAATGTATATATATCATTCATACGCAATACTGAATCCGATCGCTTACTCGATCATACAATTTCATTTTCGAACTAGTATTGTCCACCCGACTTCCTAATACGGACTCAGATCTGGTTTCTTGATCAGAAACCATCATTCTCCTTGCATAATCATAACTATGATAGAGAATTTTCAGAATCAATCAAAATCCATATCAAGGGTTCACCGTCGAAAATCGAGTGAAAAATCCCAACTCGGATCGATATAACTATCCTGAAATTCTGTGCTCGAATCCGGATCAAATTGCTATGCGAATAAAATAATATACTTACATCTTACGTATTTATATCCATTCTCTTTTATTCACATTCATTTTGATTTCTATTCACTTATCAACGCTTATAATTTCACATATTTCTATTAAATCTTCACTCAAATGCTTATTCAATATATTTTCCCGACACCTATATTACTTAAGAATTCTACCATTTCTTCTTAAGTTCAATATAAGTATTTTATATGCTATTTATTTTCACTTCACCACTTTAGTTAATACCAACTTCTTTTCAAATTGGTTCTCCCATTTTCATATGAATTCAATTTATCTTCTATCATCTATTTATAACTGATTCATATCATTATTTTAAATTAGTTTCATCCACTAATTTATTTCAATTTCCAATTTGAAATTGTTTTGTCGCCAACAAAAATTTTTCTAACTCTCAAAATTTTCGAATTTTTTTTGCAGAGTCTCCTTTGTACGGAGGAGCTTTTGCAATCTGACAAGAGATATAAATATATATACATCGACCCACCCGGTCAGAAAAACAAAAACAGTTCATATTTCCTAACTTTTATTACGTAGGCGTAACTCTATTTATCATTTTAAACAAGTGGCTTATTATTTAGCAATTTGCGCGACCAAAATCCTACCAAACGGCCTTCAGGTACCTACACTTACTCAATTTAAACATATAAGCACCATATATTAGAAGTTTATACCATTTCACTTATATTTAAATAGCTAAAACATGGATTTTATAACAATGCATGTTATATACTTTCATAAGCACATATGTAAGGTTTCGACACTTATTTCAATTGCTTTCAAACAACTCTCAACCCATACTATTCAATTTAAGTGATTTACAACTCACTTGCTTGCATACGATTCATTTTTAAACCCAACGAACTTATATTCATTTCAACTGATTCGAAAATCAATTTTATTTACTTCTATTAATTCATAGAATTTATTTAATCTCATTTTCGTCAAATGACAATTATTTCTATGCAAATTCGATGATATTTCTATGAATAAACAATTACTTAAGCTTATAATCATTTTAAATTGATTCCAATACAATTTATATTAAATTTTATTCCATTCTAACTTATTTACAAACCATTCACTTGCATTTCATTCATTCCCGCGTTGGTTTCATTTAAACCCATTCCATTAAGCTTAACAACATTCCATGCTAATATTAATAACCATTTTCCAAATTAATTTGACCTAAACTTTTATTTAATGGGCTTTCACCCTTACTCGAAGCCAATCTTCTATTATTTTTAAATTTAAGTTAATTTACTTTCTTCAAACTTTTCAACTTCATAACTTAAGTTCACTTCTACTTAATTTGATTCTCATCCAATTCAATTACCCCATTCTTAGTTTGTTAAAATAATATCCAAGCACATATTTAACTCATTTATACTCGAATTGGAATTTATTTATAACTCAAATCATTTCTATTACAATCCAATTCCATTTCCTTTGACAACTTCGATTCATAATTAATCCACTTACAATATGCGATGGATATTATTTATACTCAAGTTCTATTTCTATCATTTAATTAACAACCCAATTTTAATAACTCACATTTCAACTTTGATTTAACCAATTTAAAACAATTTGGTAGAAATTTCTGTCTTGGAAACTTGAAAATGAACATCGATGATGCTTCAATCATCAGCGAAGTTATTTTCTAGCGACCGAAAGAGTTCAATGCTTTTATCTCTTTAAAAACATTTTCAAATATTCTTAATTTCAAGTCTCACCAGATTTCAAATCCAATTAAAAATATTTTCGAATAATACTCCTATTATTCCTCCCCAAATCTTTGAAAATCATTTTCAAACCCAAAGGAATTTAAACTTTTGCCAAAAATTCCAAATTCCAAATCCATCCAATTCATATTCAAACAATTCTCTGGAATTTTCATCACAATTATAAATCACATTTTCAATTATAGATCACATTTATAATTCACATTTATAAATTTCATTTTATAAATGAATTTTATTTCCTTAACCTTTGGTTATATTTCCAAATTCTAGTTAAATTTCCACACAACAATGATAATAATTTAATATTATCATGCCTAACATCCAAGCAACCATATATAACCATAATAATTTACGAAAAATTATTTCCTTTATATACAAAAATAATTTGGGTAAAATTATTTCATTTACCCTATTAAAACAATGTTATGTTGGTTTATCTTGTTTAAGAGTTTAGAAACCCCTATCGATAACATGACATCCCACATATGGACCAGAATCAATGAACACTCAACCGATAAGTCAACACAATATAAAACAATTTTTATATTCACTAACAAATACGCGCTCATATCTATTATTACACTCAAACTCATTCTAGAGTACTACGGACTCTACTTTTAATGAGTAATCCCAAGCAGAGCCAAGGTTCTCGCTTAACCTTTCAGCTCTGATACCACTGTAACAGCCCGCAAACCCGTACCCCTTGAGTCGACAATATTCTTCATTACTTAACTCAAGATGAACGGAAATACGAACCATTTGGGTTAAAGAAGAAAGACGTAGAAGAAAAAAATAGAAACAACATCAGAATCTAACCATCGCAGCGGAATAAAATATAATAGATAATAACTGATCTTTACACAAACGAAAATCTGTTTATACATTACATCATCAGAGTACACATAACACCCAACTGGACAGTAATCATTACCTGTCCTTACAAAACTGAATACACAGCTGATCAACACAGCAGAATATTTAAAACAAGTACGGAAGTACGTATCGCCATCCAGCTCGTCTCTTGAGCTCCATAGTATCCTTTCCGGTACCTTATAATACTCGTTCTGACTAGAGCATTATAGTTAAATAACACCCGGTAAGTCTGGAAAACCAGCGTGAGAAATTACACTCAATTGGATTATTAAAATTCCAAAATTCTTTTGAAAACAAAAGCATCTCGTAAGATTATGCCATAAATAAACATGTCGGGATTTTACCTTACGATAGCTAAAACATTTCTTATAAAATCCTCTGATAGTATAATAGGGTCTATATACAAATGCTTATTCAAATAGCCGAAATTGTTACATTTATTAAATTCCAGCTAATTGGTATACAAACAAAACCGTAAAGGCACGTAGGGAGAATGGATTTCCAACTAATGATTAGGCACTGGGGTACCACCTGTTACAGTACGTGGCCTAGATCACCGTACCAAGGATTACTGCCAATCCCCTACAACACAAGACTGGGACCACCCTTTGCTGGATAATCCCGAGTAAGATCACCCCACGGTTGGGATCAGCAACCGCACCACTAAGCCGAAAAAAGGGACATCTAGATAGGGATGACCACACCCTAATGGGTGCTACATACTTAGCCTTGCTGCATAACCCCTGATTTTCAGTCATTCCCGGTTGATGAGGCTCGAGACTAAGCGTTACCTTTTTAGAACATTTCACTTAGAATGCTCATCGCCCACGTGACGATGTTCTGAAAGCATTCATCCATACAAGTCCGTCCCGGGTTCGAACGGAACCGTAGGCACTACCCCAATTACATCCATTTTGGAATCATCCTCAGGATTAGTAGCGACTAGCCCTTGCACTTCACTGCTCCATGTTCGAATCTAAACTCGTCTTACTCACAAAACGTACAAACCGGATCGAAGTGGTTTGCGAGAAATTAATCCCGATCTCGTCTCTTCGAAACGATCGGCGCATTGACCAATATTGATAGTCGGTTATTTAACTATCAATTAACATTCGCAAACAACCATCAAACATAAATAATTTCTCCAAATTATTTATTAATCCTCAAAATATCTTCATAAGATATATTTCCACTTTCAAACCCTTTTGAAAACATTTTTCAAACCATCTTTCTCTCACGGAATACATTTCCCAAATATTTTCTATTTCCACTGAAATCACCAAGTACAAATAATTTAAAACACTTATTGTAAAATATACTTTAAAACATTTAAATTAAAAAAGACTACTTTAATACTTATTCAAAATATATACTTTAAGAATATTTAAAATAAAACTACTTTGTACAATATAAAACTTAATTTCTAACCTTTAAAACATAGTACCAAGCCACCTTTAAATAATTACTGCTATAATAGACTAAAAGAAAATACTTACTTTAGAATTTAAACATTTAGAAATAATAAGTTTTTCTAAACATGCTTTTTAAACAACTTAAAACTTTTGACTTATACTTAAAAAAATTCTTTGAAAACGTACTTGACTATCCAGGGAAATACTCTTTTCTTTCCCATCTTAAAAATAAATCACTATTTATTTTTAAACAAATTTAGCCATTCCTTAAATCCCACCGTGAATTTGTCCTTCCAAATATCCACTGATATATTACTTCACATTTATAAATCCAGTTTATAAATTTCTTAGTCTCATCCTCCTGTATAATTCCAATTTCAAATACTTAAATCAAATTCCAAATTGACTTTCAAATTACTCCATTTTGAAATAAATTTCTTTACTTACCCAATTTATTTCAAAATACATTGACTTCAGATTTTATTTCTTAATTATGATTTAAAGTCCCTTTTAAATGAAAATACCAATTTCATACCCTTTTTCCAAATTCCTTCTTTATCTATTTCAATAAATTTAAAACTTGAATTTTTAAAATAAATTATTTATTCCATTAAATAATATCACTTACGTTTAAAATTTCGTTATTTCTCTATTTATTCAAAGTCCCCCTTTTTCATACTCGGAATTATTTATTAGAATTTTAAAAATCACTTTTATTCCTTACCAACTCATTCTTATTTTTATTCAAATTCTCTATAATTATTTTACTTAAAAATTCACTCTTTTATTTTCTTTTCAAAAATCCAATTCTATATATTTTGATAACTCGGTGTACCGAAATATATTCAAGCAAACCATAGCATTCAATATTCCAAATATTATTCATCACATAATATCAAATATTCATAACACTGAATATTAAACAATATAAATAATTTTAAGGAATCCAGTTGGATTCCTCCAACCTGTTTCCCTGCATCCACAGATGTTAGCACAACATAAAATACCAATTCCACTTCGAGGTGGAATATCGCGGTATATGGGTTTATATAATATCATCCGCTATTATGCGGCGCATAGGGTCTCTTCCGCTATAAAATGCGGGAAATCAATCACTCCAATATATACTATATATATACTACTATATATAATATAGCACATAAAATCAATTCAATCATCCAACCAATTATTTAAATTTAACCATTTAAATTTAAATTAAAACCCAGATGAGTGAGATTAACTCACCTTTGCTTTTAAATTTGCAATCCATTCCAAATCAGCTTGTTTCCATCAGGATTCAGACCTTGTATAAATATTAGATGATTTTATTAATATTCGAATAAATCAAACAATTAAATTCCCATTAGATAGATTTAATTAACTAATTATTTTAGTTTTAACTAATCTTTGTTAACAATTTATAAAAATTAAATAAGTTGATTAAATAAATTAAACGCTCTTAAAAAAAATTATTTTACCAAGCCTAGTAAATTAAATCTTAATATTATATTTTTTTAAATAACTAGTAAATTTAAAATTTTAAATTTCTGCCTTCATGAGTTTTAAATTAAATTTTCCAGTTTTCTGTTTTAAATTTTATGTAAATATTTTCTCTAAACCTTGTCTGTTATTCCTGACTAAAATTTTTCTGCTTGACTACATAGATAAATTCCAAATCGTTCGACCCGAAGCTAACAGTATAGCTAAAATTGAAATAGCGAACAACATACAATCATAAATCATGCGAGAAACTCACCAAATTGCTGATGACATCCACGAGGCTGCTCAACCAAAATCAGATCGACGACTCCTCAAGTCAAATTACTTCCATCGCCTGACACCCTATAGCCGCGAGCCTTCCACTGTCGATCATGGTGAGCCACCTCCATCGCAGCGCCGCCCCTTCACCACAACCCTAACAGCGCCTTCGAGTCCTCTCACGAACATTGATACTGACCCAAACCCTAGGCGCAGTCTCCTGTGCCCATGCAACCCACCACCATGCGAGCTTCCACCTGTCGCCTAGCTCGTGCGCGATTTCGTGATGGCCTCCGTTGCCCAATTAAACATTTAATCGAATGCTTCGATTAAATGAAGGTCTTAAGGAAGAAGACGGGCGATTTCTTTGCCGAGCTCTCTCTTTTACGATTTAAATGAAGGAGCTCGATTATGGAAATGGGAAGGAGAGGGAGTTGCTGGTTTTCGATTGAAAGAGGGGAGTTTGATTCGAATAGGCTTTGACCATTTTTCGTTTGAACGAGTTGTTTTTTTATTTTCTCTTTGGGATAAAGGCTGCGCGAATTAAGGAAAATGGACAGCGTGCCTAAAACGCTTTGCTACAGTGACTTCGATAGGAAAGAACAAAAAGTGCTGATGTGAATAGCACTTTTGACCAGTCAACAATGTATACAATTGTATTTAAATTTAAATTTGAATTTGAATCGTCTCTAATTACGTAGCTTAAAATCTCGACATCCTATCGAGTCGTACCGCTAGGTGTTTATAATGTTATACCCCTATTTCGAACGCAATGGAAAAGGTTTTGAGTCCTGATCCGATCGTTTGGAGAGGATAGCTTTTTGGACCCAGTTATTATATTGAATTTTCGATATAAATTTCAGCGCGTTTCTATCCAGTACGATCAAACGATAACTCCAAACACCCTTAAATTGGAAATCTGGTAATAATACATTATTACAAATCCATTGGAACTGGTTTCGTCGAATTTGATACTATGCCTCGGAAGGCTATTTAAATATCAATTTTAAACGATATATTTTTAAAACCGAACGAATCACTTCCAGTTTCAATTTAAAAGCTTTTATTTTCTTCTGCACTATCAATATAAATTTTTCAAGCTTTCAAATTATTTTTAACAGGCTTAAAACTCCAGATTCAACATTTTACCCAACTTCAAATTATTTAGTTCAATAATTTAATTATCAAATAAATAGATATTTGAGTTCAAGTTAAAAATTAACTTTAAATATTTAAAATTAATTAAATATTTCAATTTTAAATATCTAAAAATTCCGGGTTGTCAGGGGTAGCACCATCTACTTCAGCTTGTTAAAGACTAACACCTTCTCCAGCTACTACTGTCCCTACGGATCTCCCAAAGATGGTTGTTCTTCATACAGGAGCCGTTGATCCTAAAACAGCGAGTTCTTCAAGCAATGATTGGGGATTTAACTTCTGGACCTATGGGATCCAAAGTAGATAGCTAGATCTGGACCTTGAGTCCATCCTCTTAATGAAAGCACCAAAATGTTAACTCAAAAAAAGTATCAAAACTCTGGTTTGAGTTTGAAAGCACCAGCACTGTTCTGACAAAGAAAAATCATAGATATAGAAAAAGAATAGTAAAAGAAAGTAGATAGTGAATTTTTATAGTGGTTTGGCTGTTAATGAATCCTACGCTCACTTTATAGTTTTATTAAAGACTGAATGCTGTAACAAGAGATGTTTGATTACAAAGCTTTAATTAATTTTTAGCTAGATTGAATCACCAGAGTTGGAATCCACTGGAGAATCATAGTGAATTCCTTTGAAGATTGTTCTGAAGGAGTAGAGAGTGAACAATTATTCCACCAGAGCTTCAGCAACAAGTCCAGAGAAGATCCAGTTTATGTTGAGGTAGGCTGGTATTTATAGAGATCAGAGAGCTTCTATGCCTGGCCTCTACATTAACTACCCACAAGTAGGTAGGGCATGACCCAGGGGGTTTTGGCTTGCAAACCGAGGCAAAACCATAGGTCACTGGTGACCCATAGGCTTGGCTTGTTTGCGAGCCAATGCCTTGGCCGCTTTTCATTGCATTCTTAGTTAGCTCATTTGCAGATTCGAGGAGAGGCATCGGTTGCTAATGAACCAAGAATGCATGATATGCTGGACCATCGATCCTCAAAGCTCTCGAATAAACTGAAGAATCTAAGTCTCTGTTTTCTTTTCCTTTTGAACAGAGCTCATTCTCTCAAGGAGAAAACTTTGCTAAATAAATCATTATTAAATGGAAATCTACTAATACTATGGTTTGCTTGGGTTCAAACTCACCTCAACCACATAATGTTAACAAAGATGCTATGCTAAATGTACTGTGATGCTCACCCAGAAAAGTATCATATCATCACTTAGAAGATTATACGAATTGGCACAAAACTAGCCAAGAAATCCATACCTGAAATACCATAAGCTATCTTAACTATACTATACTATATATATTATAGATAATTTTACAACGAATAAAGATCGTCTAAAATAGTATAGATCCTCTGTTCACTCTAAGATTTTACTGTTAAACTAGGTTCGGCTACCCGATTCCTTTTATGCAAGTTTCGATCCAATCCATTGGTCTGATCATTGAAATTTCCTCGCATGGCTTAAGTTACGCTTCAAAAATCTCTAAGTCACCATAAATATGTGAATCAAGTGCTTTCCTTTAAGAATGGAGTGAAAAGAACTTACCTAACTAGTGTAAATCACCTAGAAACCTCATGCTCGAGCTAGGGATTAAGAACCGGTACATGAAAGGACCGATCCTATAAAAACACCAATGCGGTTCATAGGATTAATCGCATCACTTAAGGTGTGCTAATATAAGTGTAGAGACCTGTGTCTTACGTATTTGAGGCTCGCAAGATATTTTTATTTTATTCATATGAGGTCGTATGACTCTAAGGTTTTGAGAAGTGGCGACGAGGGATAATTTTACATCTATAATTTTTTTTGAATTTCTATGTGACCATTTTGACCCAGAAACTCTTATTCGTGCTATAACTTCTGATAAGAACCGAATTATGGCCACAACCCACTTCTATTGCTTTAGGATGATGACTTCTTATTCTGTAGAGTGATAATAATAGTAAAATGGATGTGTCCTTTAAAAGTTATAGCAATTTTAAGTTTTGGCGGTTGTTGGCCTATTTTAGTGGGTAATTAATTAAGTCCATACTTAGGCCCCTTAACCCACTTCAAAATTAGAGCTAAAAGGGGGGTGTAGGAACTGATATAAGTCATTCCCTTCTTCTCTGAAATAGATCCAAGCTTCCATTAACCTTAATTTCATAAAAAATCACACATTTTCCTTACTAATCTTAGCCAAATCATTGATTATAGAGGAGATTAACATATAAAAGCTAGACATTATCATTTCTATTGATTTAAGTCTTTCTTCCTTGCTGTCCACTTTAGGTATAAGAAGGAAATTGGGTATTTTAGGTATTTAATGGGTGGTTCTTGACATTTCACTCGTCTATTCTTGTGTATATAGTTAAAATGGTTGTTTTAACATGTTTTTTTGGATCTAAAATGGTTTTCTAACTTTAGCCACTTGTTCATATATGTTTATGACCAGAAATATGAGATTTTTAAATGATTTTAGAAATGGATTTTTGAAATATATTTACTCATTAATCCCTATCATTCATATGCATATGCTCATGTAGAACTTAGATTTAGGTCAAAACTAGTTTGATAATCACATTCTTATGCATTGGTTGTATGAATGGATGTGTATGAATGTTATTCCATGATTGTATGTTATGATTTGATGTTGTTAGCCAGTGTTTGGATGTTAGGTAGGTTGGTTACCAAATCAGATAAATCGAAGGCAAAATTGGTCGGAATTGGACTAAACTTGGTGCGTGTGCTCCGAACATGGTGGGAAGCTATGGATTAATTCACACTTCATTTAGAGTTGAAGGCTAAACTCAACCCCAAGTTAAGAAGCTTAAGTCGGCACCAAGTTTAAATGGTAGCTCTTATGAGTCAGTGGTTGGCATGATGGATAGAGCTTGGCTAGATGAGATGTTCCATAACAAGGTGTAGGAAATTGGTTAAGCATAAGATGTGATGACAAGTTAAGAGATTAAGTTGGTAATGAGTTAAGGACTTAAATTGATTATGAGTTAAAGGCCTAAGCTGGCAATGAGCTATGGGCTTGAATTGGTGATGAGTTAAGGGCTTAACTCGGCATCGAGTTTAGGAGGAAGGTCCAGTGACAGTGGAACTTCTAGGGACTGTTGATGTGGTTCTGTAGGTCGTGCGGGAGGTGTTGTATCATTCACATGATGACTGATGGTGATGTAACAGCATGATGAAAGTTAGAGTCTTCAAATGATAACTCGACATTGAATGGAGTTAGGTTCTGAAGATGATGCTCGATGTAGAAAGGATTCATAGAACAGGGAATGTAAAATGGTTCCTCAAGGATAATGGCTTGATAAAGAAAGGCGTCATTGAGTGGGGGTAACGTAGAATGGTTTCTCCAAGATAGTGGAAGTAAGATGGAACAAAGGAAGCACTCAAATACGCGTACTAAGTCATCGTTGATACTCGGAGTGTTTTCTTTTGTACTCAAACCAGGGGTATCATGAGGACACTCATAGGTAGTGAAGAATGGCTATCCCAAATCGAAATAATGGACCTGTGTACCTCGAACTGGAAGAATGGGTCTAATACCAACTTTAGGCTAAAGGGAAGAAAATTGGAAGTCGGGATTAATATTAGTCCTTGGAAGAAGAATGGTCATACGAGTTGTCATATATTTAGAGTACATTGAGTGATAGAGAGAATTGTTTGATGGATGCTATGATTGCTTTGATTCCTTTCACCACGTCTATTACTCTAGTGGAGATAGGTATTGGAGATAGGAATACCCGGACACCCGTTATCACACTATGTTGTATTACACCTTTGTGGCACTTAGAGTAGCATATTATGTTGTTATGTGCTAACTCTTTGACTGTAGGGACAGGTCATGTATGGTTCGTGTACCATTATTCCTTACTATATCGACTTATATAGTATTTTGAGATTCATTTACTGCTCAAATCAGACTATTGTTTGACTCGAGGTTTTATGCTTTGCTTTTTATTATCTCGAGTGCTCTTAAATAAGTAGACTGGATAGCAGCAACGTAGTAGGTGCACAGAGGACGAGATGGAGGGAGCTATCTCATATTATATGGATTCTATACTTATTACGCTATGCAACATTGTGGAGCCTTGGCAGTGCTTGCTTAATATTAGTATTATAAGATAGTTATATGAGTTTTCTTTTGTTTTGTAAACTATATCTCGTGATGTATAACTCTATGTATCTATACTATGATATCTGGATCACTTAGTTATTTCTATCTCTTCTATTTTATATCTATGATATTATATTTTATTCCATGCGCCGTATGATATACTACAGGTTCTATGATGCTTTAATTTCATTTTAAACCTTGATTGTCGCTCTACATCAATCGACACGGTAGTAACACATTATCTTATGTATATTGCGTGCTGGTGGTGTAACTTGGTCACCATAATAAGGTTAAACACTTCTAACATGCATAATTTAGTGCAAAACGTTATAAGTCATCCGCTCGATCTTTGCTCATTTCTAAGCAACCACTAGATCCCATTTGGATATATAATCCAAGTGACACTTCATCGAACAACTCCACTCCACTCGAAAGCTCATGAATCAAGATTAAATGATAGTATTCTCAGTCAAAATACCTTAACTTAACATCCAAGTCTCCTCGTACAAGGTTAAACATTAGAAAAGAATTAACTTACACTACGAAGGGTCAAATTTGGGATATAACTAAGTTATACATCCCAAAACCATGCATTAAGACCTTAGGAGCTTCTTTCCCTACTCTAAAGGAGTGGTAATCATCTCCACTCCGCATTTAGCCAAAAGGTTTAATCGGCTAACATACCCATTCATTGACAAGCTACCTTGCTAAAAATGGACGAAACGCTCAAGCTGAATGCCTTTTTGATCTCAGATTAAACTGAGATTGAAAGAAACATCTAGAATCGGTCCAAGTCTAGGCATGCTCGTCAACCACTTCTACTACTATGCTTCAAGGGCTACGCCACCTCTAGCCCCTACCGCAGCTGCTGGAATGTTCGCAGATGGTGAAACAACCCTTGCGGTATTCTTATAGTCTTTGAACCAATCAGGCATCTCAAACTATCTATCTGTAGTTGCCCATGCGCCTCATCAGCTTATATAGATAACCTTAAACAAAGACAACTTAGCCACTAGTGACCAAATAAATAAAGTCCAGAAGATAAATGGTGTATGTAGTATTATATAGTGGAAAAATACAAACATGCCCTCTCAACATATCGCTATCAACTAAGTTTCCTAACTCAAACTAGTCTACTTGATCCCAAGTGTTGAGCCTAAGCTTTGATACCAACTGTGATGACTTGTCGTTCGTAATACCTTGGATCAACATCGAATGACAACGTTTGACTCTCGAATACCACAAAAAATAGTACGTCGGGGGTAAAATAAACAAAACAAAAACACCAAACCAAGGCACATCAATATAATCTCACATTGGAATGATAATATATAATGCTGAATATACATGAACATTACATGATAAATAACACATAAGAGACTGTATTAACAAAATTAAGTGATAAACAAAAATATAAATCTAGGGAGTCGATACAATAAGTCTCATATATAAATAGCATATCTATCATGTACTACCACAATATTAAGTATATATTCAAAGTATCGACGTTGCCTCCAAAGTTCTCCAACTTTCCTAGAAGCATATCCCAAAAAACACCTGACTCTCAACCCACTCAATCGAATACCCTAAGAGTAATTATGGCACAAATAGACAAAGAAAAAGTGTGTGTCAGACATAAAGCCTGGTGTGAGGGAAACTATATCAAAATACTGTACATCAAAACCATATACAAATAAATAGGAAGTTGTTGAAGTACAATCGATTCTCTCCACAAACATGGCTCAGGGATAATTCGGACTGCCCATAAATAAGTAAAGTAAACCCAACTCAAAGCTAAGGAATCAAACTATACCCTGCTCTTCTCCTATCATCAACGAGTCAGCACAACTAATATAGTGTGACTTGTAGTTAACAGTATAACCCGATAAAGGTACATACAAATGCATGGGTAATATAGATATCATAATAATACTAATAACCAACTAATATGTTACACCCAATATAATGGTAGACGACAAATAGAGAATAAATTGATACCCATCATTACTAATGGGTGGAGTATACTACGGTCACACTACAAGAAATTTTATTTTTTGGTAGCGCACAAAGAAGGCTACCAAAACTTATGATAGCATTTTGACAAATGTTGTGATAAAGCCCGCAACTAAAAATCTATGATTTTTAGTTGCATTTATTTCAACGCCACTATAAATCCATTTATTGCAGCGTTTCTCAAATGCCCATAAATCTTTTTGTAGCGTTTTAAAAACGCCACCAAAAGGTTTTTTGCACCACCAACAGAGTTTCCAACGTTACCCCTACTTTACGGTTGCATTTACTCAATGCCAGTATATTTATCTCCGTAGCATTTTTGAAACTGTACTAAAAGTTGTTGATTATTTTGCCCCATTTTTTCATGCTATTATTTCATGTTAATGGTGTATTTTGTTTCTACTATATCAATCAACAATCGCTCACATAATCATCGTATTCAAACAATTAAGAAAACATATTAATCATATATCAAATAAGATATTCATAACCATTCTAATACAATAGTTTTTTGGTAAAATGACCAAACTAAAATACAATAATCATTCACATACAAATTTATACACCAAGTGCTGATAAAATGTTATACCAAACTGGTGCTAACAAAATTCTTGATTACCCATAATTCTTTGTTGCATGCACAAGTGAAAGCTAGCACCATAAAAGTCCAACCTTGCCCTCTTTGGAAATCCAATGCCTACACAAGTGAAAGCACAACATATAGCCAAACAATCATGTTAATTCGTAGGATTTCAAATCTAATATCAAACTTCTACAACATTGTATGAGTGTATCATATTATAAATAATGTCATATAAATAATCAAAGTTATAGACGAAATGAAATAAATAAAGTCCAATCTTACAGTTATATATGAAATGTTGTTAAATTAGTTATATTCTTATTTATAAAATTTAGTTAACTTAAATTTAGTTAATTTTATAAAACTTGTTTAATTTTAACAAAGCCTAGTTAATTTTCATTAACTTGGTTAACTTAATTTATTATTATTATTATTCAAACTCAGTTAACTTAATTGTATTACTATTATTATTATTAATTATAAACTTAGTTAAATTTTATAAACTAAGTTAATTTATCATCATCATGGTTATTTATAAATCTTTGTTAAATTAGTTATGTTATCATTATTTATAAAATTTAGTTAACTTAAACTTAGTTAATTTGACAAAACTTAGTTAATTTTTATTAACTTGGTTAACTTAGTTAAATTATTATTATTATTACTAAAACTCGGTAAATTTGATTTTATTATTATTATAAACTTAGTTAATTTTTATAAACATAGTTAATTCATCATCATCATCATAATCATTGTTATTATTTATAAAGCTTTATTAAACTAGTTATATTATTATTTATAAAAAAAATTGCAAGGCAAGCCAGTTTTATAGTGGACCGTCCACTTTTATTACCAAAGTAATAAAGTTGAAGTACATGAGTAAGGTAAAAGAACCAATACTACTAAGAAAAAAAGAAAAATACAGCACATGTATGTGACAGACATGCCATAGTAACTACAAAAATCACCAAGACTAGGACTCTTCCGAAGAGGTAGAATCACTATCTTCAGCAGAAACCAAAGGGACATTCCCACATAGACCAGCAAAGGGGCTGAAACGGATAGCAAGACAAGGGTCGTAACCCATAGCATCAGTAGTGTAAATGAAGGAGCGATCCCAAGAAGAATCAGCTAGCATGTCATAGTTCTTACTCGCATAAACACCATCCAAATCAAGAACTAATGAATCACCAGATGGTTTGTAATAAAGGCATCTAAGGTCCATCTGGTCGTCGGAAACAAATCTGAAAAATGAATCATCAATGGGGTTAAATCTCACATCAGAAATGAGATGAACCCAACACCTCTCAAACTCAACCCAAACAGCAGGTAACCGGGTAGAATCTGGAACTGCTAAAGGAAAAGCTGAGGCAACACAAGGAACCGCAGCAGCAGTTGGAGAGGCAGGCCTAACAACAGATGGAGGCGGACCCAGATCAGACAAAAGAACCGCAAGAGGGGGGCGACCTGAGAGGCAGTGGAAGGAACCTTAGGAATCCATTTCTTGAGTGGGGGACGACGCAGAGGAATCTTTGGAGGAGCCGCGGAGGATTTGGAGTGCAGGCAGGAGATAGCTAGGTGGCCAAAAGAGTGATAGGATGAGCATATATCTTGAACCCAACCATAGCGAACACGGACCTCCGCGACATGCCCAACAGCAAGCTGAACAGGAATAGAAGTGGGGAGAGGCTTAAAGGGGGATATCTCAATAAGAGCCTTTGCATACATCAATTTATCTCGGGCAACCGTATTAGTGTCAAAGCATTTCAATTTTCGACGTTGCAGGCTAACCAATTCAACCCAAGCAAAGGTTGAAGCGCAGAGGGGATTTGCGAAAAGTACACCCAAACGGGGATGGAAAGCACTTGCTCTCGAGCACTCGCCACAGTTGGAGACCAAGGAGTAATAATAAAGGGTCTACCAGCAAAAAAAGAAGGCTTGGCACCAAGAACTAGCCGACGATCCTCGGAAGAGGAAAACTTGAGATAATACATGGAGTCAATCAGCTTAACATGCAAATTACCACGCAGCTTCCAAGCCTTACGTAAAACCAAGGACGTACCACGAAGACGGTGATTTGGTTCCAGAAAGAAACCAACCAAATATTCAGACCCAAAGTCAACGCCGGCTTGCATAACAATTGGAGGAGGGATCATCACTCCATTCTCTTCGACAATTTCAAATTCAATTGGTTTGTAATCACCCGCATTTCGTGGAAGAGTATTGAAAAGAGATGACCAAGATTTGGGGCAAGCCAGCGGTGGAGCAGAAGGACCAAGATGATCCTCAACATAGGGCAAAACAGGAGATGCAACAGACTTGGAAGAATCCAAACTTTCGTCACTGTTTAAAGGACCAAAAGTTTTAGAGGCACTTAAACAAGCAATTGAAGAGCACCGACCGGAATCAATAGCCAATACCAATCCCATATTTCTACCAGACAAACCACTAATACCACCCTCGCTGAACACAACATTCATAACATGCTTCCCCATATCACAATTAGAATTCACATGCATACTCACATTAACATCAGGAGGAGACGGAATAGGTTGCATTCCAGACGTAGACAAAGGCAAAACAGCACCAGTTTGCTCACAGCTAGCATCCGCAGCATGAATCACAGCACTCGAGCACAGGCGAGCAATAGGAGCAATGGTGGAGTGATTGCCAGCTAGAAGAGGTGGAAAATTAGAGTTCGAAAGAAGGTTTGGATTTGATGACTCGCCTACTCGAAAGAAGGTTTAAATTTACAAAATTTAGTTAGCTTAAACTTAACTAATTTTATAAAACTTGTTTAATTTTAAAAAAACTTAGTTAATTTTTATTAACTTGGTTAACTTAGTTAATTTATTATTATTATTATTAACAAGGTTAATTTAATTGTATTATTATTAATATTAATATAAACTTGGTTAATTTTATAAACTTAGTTAATTCATCATCGTCGTCGTCATAATTATTTATAAAACTCTGTTAATTAGTTATGGTATTATTATTTATAAAATTTAGTTAACATAAACTTAGTTATATTATTATTGTTATTAACTTAGTTAATTTTTATAAACTTAGTTAATTCATCATCATCATTTATAAAACTATGTTAAATTAGTTATATTATTTTTATTATAAACTTATTTAGTAAATTTTCATGAAACTTATTTAACTTAGTTTATTTTTATAAATTTGGTTCTTGTTATTATTGTTTTTTTTTGTTATAATTATAAACTTAGTTGACTTATATCAAACTGTAGATTATTATTGTTATTGTAATGTTATTATTATTTTATTGTTATAAACTTAGTTAATTTTTTATAAAACTTAGTTTATTATTATTATTGTTTGACTTACATCAAACTACAGACTATAATTGTTATTGTTGTTGTTATTATTATATTATATTATAAATTAGTTATTTTTTTATCAAACTTAGTATATTATTATTATTGTTATTACTACTACTACTATTATTATTATAAACTTGGTTAATTTTTTACCAAATTGTTTATTATTATTATATTATAATACTTTAATATAAGGTTAAAAATACGACAGTGAGTTTAAGTTCAAATTTACCTTTGCCATTGTCACAATATCAAGAGTCACACCATGCCCTTCAAATCCCCAAAAATGTCCAGTGCGTGAAAATTCTGATTGTACTTCATCGGCTATACATATACCACTAGCTTGCTTTACATTTTTATACACAGCGAGCAAGTAACCTAATGCTAATATCGATATTCCACCCACTCCCTATGACATATAGAAAATTCTAAACAAACATAAAGAAACAAAATTAGCAAATTCAAAACATATCAGAAATTAGAATTACTATACTTGTATAGCTTCAGCATCCCTATCTATTATAGTAATAATATATATCCAATTCTGATGCCGCATCTCTATCGAATGCAAATTGACTCGACGTTTGAAAAACAAATCAAGACCCAAAAACACTGCCTCTTAACTTCCAAATCAAAAATTAAAGCCGTTTAGTTATCAAATGCATCATCATCGTCATTTGGAAGTGGCTGTGATGCAGCTTCGACAATCTCTTTCTCATACCTGATCCATTTCGAGAACACAATTAGATAAAGAACCATTATAAAAGTACATTTTATTTTAAGTTTTAATCTATATCAGATAATATGATTTATTTGCTTACCGTAGTTTTGCTTGAATGTCGATTTGAACTTTTGGAGGAGCAAGGCTGGGAATTCGACAAAGTGAAGCTTCATGTCACTACCAAAGACATACATGAAAAATTATTAAGAAAAGAAAGTAATATATTGCAAATATAAAATAAATGCTACATATATATATTCATGTAGCTGTGGAATTTAGAAAATATAATGTTCTTACCCAACAAGTTTTCTAGCCAAATAGAGGTAGGGTTTCTTAAAATTGTAGTTGCTTTTAGCAGAGATCTCATAATATTGAAGATTCTTCTTTCTATGGAATGTGAACATCTTTGCTTTCGCTTGTATGTTCTTCACGTCAACCTTGTTGCCACATAGAACAATAGGGATATTCAGATGACCTTGTACAATAATGGTATAAAAGGATTGTATTATGAATTGAACTGAAAATGCCTGCCTGTAGTAGTAACAAAGAATCTATTTTCAACTAGATATCAAGTTGAATTTCAAAATATTACCTGCACAAATCCCTATGCCATGAAGGAGTATTCTTGTAGGTAAGTCGGGGAGTGACATCAAACATAATGATGGCACGTTATCTTTACTAATTTCTTGCACCCACTTATCTACCAATAAAATTAAACTAGCTTAACATCTGAATAGAAAAAAAATATGAGTAAAATATAATGTATGGTGTTGATACATACCTCTTTTAACATATTATCGAATACTCCACCAACCTTAATTACAAGTTCTTGAGGAATTTAACGGCCATCAATACAAAAAGAGCATAGTTGCATGCATGAATTAAAATTTAACATTAAGCATACCTGTTCGCACCTTTAAATGAATATAATTTCTTTATGTAATAACAAAGCCACTTACTTGGCAATTGTTAACAGTTTTAATTTAGCAATATGTGCACTACTTCCTATCCAGCACCACTCGACAAGAAGCTTCAGATTCTGCATTAACTATGTGAATGGTTATGAATGAATTGAGTGATCAAATTAGTTATAGTAAAATTTATTGAAGCGCAAAAGCGAAAAAGCAAATTAATGAATAGAGAACTACTTAGAGACTGCCAATATCGAGTAATTTCTTAATGGATTGCAGAGACTTAACCGCGGTCATGATACTTTCGTTGAGAGAACCAATGATGGCAGGAAATGGATTAGCAACAGCTTCTTTTCTCATATGGTCAACCAAACTAGACAGCTTCACATTGGGATACCTCTCAAAGGCCTTAGCTTGCCCAAGGTACGCGTTCATTCATGCAGTGGCAAACACATGTCGGTTTTCAAAATCTCCTCTTGTAGTGAAATGTTGGAGAGAGTGCGAAGTGTCTGTAGATAGCGCGTAAAGCCGACCAGACTTTTAATAGGTGTCTTGGTCTATCATATAAACGAAAATTGTTGTAGTTATTATGTTGCATAACTATCAATGCACTATGTTTGTTAAGAAAAATGTTCTTAAGCTCCTCCTGCATTTTGGTGAGTTCCTCTCGTGCTTAGCTTAACTTCATGTCATCACCCAACTATCTTGCTTTTCTTATCGTGCTTGCCACTCTCAGACGTTTCAATTCAACAATCACCTCATCCTTCTCCTTCTCGACAAAAAACTTTGTTCAATTGACGGTTGCAAGTATAGGAGGGGATTTCTGAACTTTTCCCTATGACCTGCACACATATTTTTATCATTGGTTCCTTTTGATTAGTTCGCTAACATTCAAGTAGCCATCATCAAATAAACTAAACAAGTAGAAAAATGTGAGCATTATCATACTTGTATGTGACGGGAACTCGAAGAACATCCATGCTGATGCAAGCAATGGCTTTGGGAAGAGGAATTTCTAGCATGACCTTACAAAACCTCTTGGTTGTAGCGGTTTCCAAAGGAAGCCGTCGTGGAGCCTCTAACATTTAGGTCGTTAGGCCTTGGGTAGTAGCCAGTGTTCGCATTCTCAATCACCATTGGTTTAAGGTCGGGCATAGTGAGTGGTGTCACGGTCAACGTTAGGTCCTGAACAACCAGAGTCAGAAGCCCTGCCAAACACTATGAAAATGCAAGGCCCAAGTTTCTCATGTTTGACTATCAAAGTACGTTCCTCCATAGCTACCTTTTGCAATGTTATTCAGCACCGACTACATAGATGTTTATTAGGTTTGACCAGTAGGAGTATACTAGGATGTATATGTTGCAGCAGCATAAGCTATGTGAATGGATTAATTATTGTTGAACTAATTGTTGGGTCTTGGCCTTTGCTAAAACCAAATATGAATACAGGCACCTTTTTCATTTCAAGTGTGGAAATATCATTAGTCAGCTTCACCATCGAACATAACCATGATTGCAGGTGTATGACTTTCAGTGTATCTGTGTGCCTTGACTACTTCCAAGGCCATAAAAACTCCAATAACAATGTCCGTTGAATCGCCAACAATTAAACTGTTCATTCTCCTAAGCTATTATTTGCAAAAGATAATAACAAACCCATCTTCCATCATTGTTTATATATTACCTTGTGATCCTATTATCTAACATTTACTATCTAACATGGTATAAAGATTTACATGAGAGTAGGATTATGGAAAGACAAATCGTCCATTTGCCACTAAACTCAACCAAGTTGATTAATTGTATGTTGTAGAAATGTTTGCTATTGTTTGAAAATAAAATAAAAATTTGACATAAAAATAATAAATAAATTGACGGGTCATAAGTAAGGAAAACTTGCTTATGACTTGCTTCTTCTTTTACTGCTGAATTTTATCACTAATTCCAACTTATTTATCTGAACAATTCTACTTTCTATATTCAGTTAAATTGACATAAAGTTGAAACCTGCAACTATTTTTAAGTAATTAAGAAAGAAGCTGCCCAAAAGTGATCTCTAAGTGCAAGCAAAATTGAACTCCGCTTTAGCAAAACAGCCCATTTACTTTTGTAGACACAACCAAATTATCTTAACTAGATCGTGAAATCATTGTGAACTCCTAGTATAATGATTTATATTTGATACATTCTTCCCAAAAAAATCGAAAGCAAAAGGCTAATCTTAAGTTCACTTGCCTTTTAACCACTCCCCAAGTTCATTCAACTAGCAAGCATTTCTCTTAGTTCTAAATGAAACTGTAGTAGTTTTATCAAAATTTTCACGGATTACAAGATCACTGATACTCCTAAATAAATAACTATTTAGTACATATTAAAAACCTTTCAAGAGTTCCTTTGTTGAACCAGTTATTCCTTTTCTCTATTTCAAGGTTAATCAAGGGCTGATTGATCAACCTGTTCCTCCACAATGGTCAAATGCGTCAGAATGTTTTAAGAGATCTTCTCAACTTTACCACCTCCAGAAATGAACAGTTCACACCTACCAAAATTCAATCATTCTATAAATTTTACTACCAAATATATTGAAAGTGAATGTAGCCAACATAATGAAAACTTCATCAACTCATATCGTCTTCATTACTATGACCAAGTGAAGAATATTCTTGTAATTCACTTTCATTACTTTAAACAAGCACAATTCAACGTAGCATAGCTCAAATTACAGAAAATATAAATGGAAAACAAAACTGGACTTTATTTCAAAATTAACCAATTTTACATTGATTTTCGGGGAGACAACTGAAACCGAGCAAAATCGAGCACAATATCGGAATCCATTCTCTCCACCTAAACAATTTTCGCAAAGTCCTCCAAATCTACCAGCCCAAATCCACACCCAATCGAAATACCTTATCAAACCCTTCAAGAAAATTTACAAAAAGAAAAATATCTACATACAATGAAGAAGCAATCACAGAGGTCGATTTCCCCTCCGATTCAGTCTTAGAATGAAGAAAAGAAAATAGAAAAGAATAGTTCGAATACTTCAACCACTAAATTTATGCGCCTTCTTATCTACAGAACATATTGAGTTTGGTGAAACCTAATTTTAGTCAATACATATATAGTTTGGTGTAACCTAATTTAAGGAACAGCCGAGCATTACAAATTTGGATTGGGGAACGTATTTGATTTAGGATTGTCTATTTTGGGGGAAAGAGTTGATTTTTTCTAAGTAGTGGAGGAATAACAAGGCGATGGAAAATGAAGTATTTTTTGTTACATTTATATAATAAGGTGAAATATTATTGGTTGCATTTACATTCAGAAGCCACCAATTTTTGCAACCAAAAATTGGTTTTCTTGTAGTGACACCAGCCGATTCAATGATCCCTATTGTATCTTTTGAAATGCAATACAAATACAGTAATATAAATATGCTATTAAAATAACATCTCCATACCCAAAACCGAAATATAGATATCTATTACCAGTAACCGTCTCGAATTACCATTAGCTACCAAAGAGACCTATCGAGAGCCACAACTAACTTGTGAACTCCTTTAGAAACCAATACCTCAAAAGAAGTTAGCCTGTTGATCTGGTCGTAGCATCTAGTCGTATTATAGAACAGTATATGACCTATTACTGACTGGCATTTCAATCTCTTTTCCCCTACTCCGGGATCACGTCTACAGTTGTGTTCCTTAATGGTACAGTGAATTTCCTCACTAGCATAATTTCCTTCCCGTTGTCTATATCGACATAAAGGAACCGTATATAAACGCTAAACCGCACGTACACCCTTCCCATATAGGTTCGTAACACTGAAGTATTATCGTCTGTGTGGATTGTGATTTGTTCTAAAGTGCCTTGCACTACTCAATTGCCATAAGGCAGGCATACCAAACTAATATATGTAAGTCGCCCAAACTATGCATTTATAATTATATATATATATATATATATATACACACACACACACACACATGAACCAAATTTTTATATATTTGTATAACATATTACAATAACTATTCGGTAATCCCAAGTCGGTGTTAACAAACTATACATATGCTTAAATTTTATATCAATAAATTACGTCGGATTGTCATTAGCTACCAAAAAGACTTATCGAGAGCCACAACTATATTGCGGACTCCTTTTGAAAACCAAAACCTCAAAAGGAGTTGGTTTATAGGTCCTGTCACAACATCCAAGAGTACTACGGAATAGTATATAACCTACTCTAGACTTGCATCCCAATCTCTCTCCATCCCTCCTACAGGACCATGTCTGCAGGTCATCCACCTCAATGATACAAAGACCCCTCCACCAATTAGTAGCCCTAAGTCGGACATACCAAAACTATATATAAATGCTTTAAACTGCATATCAATATATACATAATATTTTGTGCATCTCCAGTAGTCCCAAGTCGAATATACCAAAACAATATTTATACATATAGACATATATAAATCACATAAACTATATGCATAAAACAAGTCCAATTATATGGAACTAATAAACACATATCGTGCGCATTTACATACGCGAAGGCAATACACAATCAAAGTAACAAACCTATCATCTCAATAACGATAACAATTAACACATACAATCATATAAAAAATTCAACAAAAATACATCTTACCTAAGTAACCATTCCAACAATTATATCTTCTTCGTTTTTTTATAGAGGTCTCAAACTTATTTTATAAAACAATAGCTCATCTACAATGCTATTATAGCCTAATATCACTTATTTCTTTTATTAAAATTAAGTCTAGCGATTAATAAGGTCTCAAAATATTATATAGCTTATGTATAATACATATACATATGCATATGCACATGCACATGCATATGTACGTACGTACGTACGTATGTATGTATGTACGCATATGTATGTATGTATGCATGCACGGATGTACGTATGTATGTATATACATTTATCACAAACCATTTCTTAGGGTCTAAAGTCAATAAATCATTTTATAACCCTAATCAAACCCTGCTAAATAATAAAATACCTCTTTTGTAAACCGTAACTTTTCAGATCACCTTTTAAAAAATTCTCTGGTTAGTTAATTATTGAGTTACACCATAATAAAATAATACCAAGGCCAGATAAACTTCAAATCCATTTTAATATAAGTTTAACATACCTAAACAATTATTTTAGCCTTACCACCTATTTTAAAGGTCATACATTCAACTCTTGATTGGTAATAAAATATATAACAATATTTCTCTCACTAATATAACAACAAATTTTAGTTTATTTAATTTATTACTAGGTTATAAATGAATATCAACTTCATTTAACTTTATTCAATACGAATTGAACGAAACATATATATATATATATATATATATATATATATATATATCTAGGATCTTAATCAAATATCTTGAATATATATAATAAACTTTCTATCAATAACATAACTACAAATTGGAGTTTAGTTAATTTATAACCATGTTACAAATTAATATCTTCACCAAACTCTATGCAATAGGAATGGGATACAATAACTGTATATACGGGATCTTAATCTATTATCCCGAATATTTACTCAAACTAATCTAGTCAAAAGAGGAAATGATTACTTATATATATTATTCTACATCTCCTAGGTAATATGTTTCAATATATGTAACTATCGGAATTTATACTAAAATATAAATTCAGAGTTATAATTCTGTTCACCTGAACTATAAATTCTCAAGTGTCTGAATCCAGACCTATACTCATAGGCAATCTCAATAAGAGTGCAACAACAAAGACCATGTCTCAATTGGGCATCATATGTAAAAGATATGAATTAAATATGAACTAGGAATAATTAAAATAATTAATACTTTAATTACTTTAATTAATAAAATCACCATCTCCGCCAACGTCAAAATATCACTCATGCCTGTAGAAGAACTTGTCATTGCCGTGCTTTTCCACCACCATCGTACAAACTACAATCCACTAAATCATGCACGACCAGCGTCGTTCGTCGCGTGGAATGACGTTATATATTATGATGCCATTCACTTGAAGTCTGCACGCCCCATGAAAATCACGACTTGACATTACCTCTTACTGTTGCCGAATGTTGCGACCACTAGTAAGAGGTCGGAGCCCTAATCTTGGTGCCCATGGGTGCATGCTTTCGAGAAAAGCTCCACTGTGCCCTTCGTTTTGCTCCATACCTCCTCGACAGCCTCCACTCATCAACCCTAAACGTCAGTAAGAAGAAGTCAAGCAATGCCAAGCAATACAGTACCCCACACCATTGTTATAGATACGATGTCTTCCTCCTATCAAGTCCAACGGAGCCAACCCCTTTTCCTATCATTGCCAATGGCTCTTCGAATCAGGGAAAACCCATAATCCGCATCATTGGACCAGTTTATAATTTGCAAAGGAGAGGAAAAATATCTTGAGCTGGATGTGTGAACATATATAAAAATATATATTTTTATTAAATTTCCCAAAAAAAACACCACATTTTTGAGTTGGTATGATCATACGGTACACTTAATCGCTATTAAACTCATTGGCGCACATCACCACATTTTTCTGATCCCGATGATATAAATTTTTTCGTTATTTAAGACGGCGCTCTGGGAAGATAATTTCATGCATTTCGAGGTCATTTTGGCCATTGGATCGGCAAATTCCAAAAATCCTTCAACCATACATCTCATAATGAAGTCCTCATCGTAGAATCACAAGTCTTAATGGAGATCCCATTGGACTCAACTACGCGGATATTTTTATAAAATACATATAAAATTACGTGAACCGTAAAATACCATGACTCTAGAAATAGCAATATTTTTACTTATTTTGATTCGAAATTTCGATCCGGACTCACCAAAAGTGGTCTCAACTCCTAATCTGCTCGATACGTGAATACTCATATTTTGGACCGTCAATTAATTAATGATTCATTATTTAAATTAATTATTTAAATATCCAGTTGAAAAATGCGGGTAATTACACCACCATGACACTTATTCTGTTGTTGATCGTCCCCTTCTTAGACTACTCCTCCTTAACCCCAATAGTTAGTTTCCCATTAATCATATGCAGCTTCAACCAATCCCTTAAATGTTGCTCCATACTATATCTAATTCAGTGCCATCTCCTTTAATAGTGAGTTAAGACCTTAGTAAACTTCAACAACTTCTTTTCAGTGATGTTGATTCGATCGAATCCAAACTTTTTTAGCTCATTTATTTATTGAAGTACTCTCCAATTGACGGCTCTCCTTGCTTCAGGTGAATAAATCTTTCTGATAGTAATTGTTTCTCTACTCTGGAGAAAACATAATTTTAAACCTTCATTGGAAATCTTCCCAAGTAATGGTCTCTTCTTCAAATTTTAATATAAATACCTACCACTAATTAGTTGCTTTGACTTACGGTTGCTAAGAATAAATCATCTCCTAGTGATATCACTTAGACCTAACAGATTGAAGATCTTATCAGAAGAACTAAGCCTTGCCCTTATCATCGATAGGAACTAGTGCCTAAATAGGGTTCGTTCCCAAACTTGAGAAAATCCCTACATAGCTCTAGGAAATCCACTACTGGTGCTTTCTCGATGGGAACTACCTCCAGTTAGCAGGTGCAGGGTCGGTAAGGTTAGTAACATTGACCTATCTTATTGCTTGTAGATATCTTGGAACTAGGTAAGCATGCTCACTCTAGAATATCTAAGGTCTTACCTCTAGTGGTGGTACTAATAAAATAAAGCAAGTGCACAATGTAAAAATTAAGCGTGTCAGCAAGTATGGGTTGAATCTTAAGGAAAACAAGAATTTCAACTTACTTAATCAAATTATCCTAAATATTTTAAAAATATTTTTTGACTAAGGATTGTAGAAAAACTAAAGTTAAATTAGAGTAAAGGTTATGAGGTTAAAATGCAATTTAGAGACAAATTCACTCTCCCATTTATATAAATCGGTACATGATAAATTTATAATCTCTCATTTTAACCTAAGTAGAATTAGTGAATTTATTTATTTTAAGTATGGTATGTTTGTGATATTAAATAAAACATCATAAACCATCAAATTTTAATACATTAACCAAACTCACTTATTAAATCTCATGATAATGATTCTAAAGTTAGAAATAGAATCTATTTTAAGCATGATCGATTTACAATCTTAGATCAAGCAACATAGACAATCAAATTTTAGGTCTACTTTTAACTTCATTATCAAAATCAAAAGGTTAGATGAAAATTAACGTAAATCTATTATTGACTAAGTATAGCCTATTTGTGGTTAACATAGGCTATCAAATTCATTTATAAACTTCAAACTTCCATTTACATCTAATTTTTCATTAAGCCCAAAATCAAGATATAATAAATGAAGCCATTATGTTGATTTTATGTGAATTATTAGGGCTTCAATACCACTAAATTAAGGGGATTTAGCCTATCATTCTTGAATTAATTTCAACATAAGTGGATTTCAACATTAACAAAATGAAAAAATGCTAATTAAAGAGAAAAAGAGCTAATTGATTGGATAAAAGCAAATCTACACTAATTTGCATAAAGAATATCTAATCTACTTGCATTAAATAAAAGAGAAACATGAAATATAATAACACAAAGTAAAAAAAACATGAAATAAGATTGCATGAAGTAAAAAAAGGCTAAGAAGACATTAAACTAAAGAAGATAGCATTTTATTTATATTTTTGTGGCCACAACTATCTCCTTTCATGGATTATAAAATGGTATTTATACAAGTTTAAAACCTCATATATTTTTGTATGCTATTCAAACTACCCTTCACTTTGTGTGGTCTCCAAGTAATCATTAATGATTAATTAATTCATTGAGCTGAAATTTTCTATTTTCACTAGCCTTTTCAAGATCAAAGTTATATTCTTTATTGTCCATAATGCTTTATGTTCAAGCTCTACTGGTAAGTGACATGCTTTATATTGGACAACCTCCGTTATTCATACACGAATAATTTCCTAACCATGTCTATAAGCTTAAAAAGGCATTATACGGTTTGAAACAAGCACCCCGTGCTTGGTACGATCGTCTTAAAAGTTACTTAATAGATTCTGGTTTTGAAATTGGAAAGGTTGATCAAACTCTTTTTATTAAAAGAAATAAGCAGGATATTTTAATTATCTAAATATATGTTGATGATATTATTTTTGGTTCTACAAATGAAAGACCGTGTCAAGAATTTTCTAGAATAATGTCTTACGAATTTGAAATTTCACAAATGGTTGAGGTAAATTATTTTCTTGGCTTACAAATAAAACAACTAGAAAATGGTATTTTTATTAATCAAGAATTTTTTTGTAAGAATCTAATTAATCGCTTTGGTATAGAAAATACTTCTATCAAACCAACTCCTATGAGTACAACCATACATCTTGATAAAGATGAAAATGGTAAAAGTATTGACCAAAAATTATATCGAAGTATGATTGGATCATTACTATATTTAACAGCTAGTAGACCTGACATAATGATGAGTGTTTGTTTGTGTGCACGATTTCAAGCAGATCCCAAAGAAACACATTTACGAGCAGCGAAACACATACTACGGTATTTTAATAAAACCAAGAATTTTGGACTATTCTATCCAAAGGAATGTCCTTTTGAATTAGTATCATATAGCGATGCTGATTTTGGAGGTAGCCGGACAGACAGAAAAAGTACAAGTGGGACTTGTCATTTTAGTGGACGATCTCTTGTATCTTGGTTTAGTAAGAAACAAAACTGTGTTTCATTATTGACATGTGAAGCAGAATATATTTCTGCAGCTCTGGCATGTGCTCAAGTTATCTATATGCAACAAACACTACAAGATTTTGGTTTCAATTTATCTAAGTCAACTATTTTCTGTGATAATTCTAGTGCTATTAATTTATCTAAAAATCATGTTAATCACTCACGAACAAAACACATTGACATTCGTCATCATTTTCTTCATGATAATATTGAAAAGGATTTGATAAATCTAGAATTTGTTTCCTCTGATAAACAATTGGCAGAAATATTTACAAAACCTTTAAATTAAAACACTTTCATTAATTTAAGACGAGAACTTGGTATTATCTCTTTTAAAAATTTATAAATTTAATATATATACACTATCTATATTTGTATCTTCTCGTAAAACATCTTGACAAAATATATATATATATACATATATATTCATATACATATAACTCTCAAATTTTATCAAAATTTAAAAAAAAATTATGACTCTAGAGAGACTTGAACCCATGACTTCTCCTTTATTATGTTTCAATTGCTTCTCACCAATTGAGCTATGTATGTTTCTTGGTCCAACTAGAAGCTTATTTTTTAATTATTCTGAAAATTTTCATTCAAAAACAAAATACATAGCCACTGGAGCTCGAACTTGGGCCTCCTAGCTGGTAGTTCAATATCTTACTAGTTGTACTATATATATTTTCCTACAAAGTCATATTTTTCTTTCATTCTTAACCATTTATTCTTTGAATAATTCTCATCCACTATTTTTTTATCTCTGGCTATTAGCTATTGATTGTTTATAATCACTCAATCACAACTCAAATTCATCTATATAATCTGCATTCTTTTCATTTCTTAATCATCCTTACAAACTTTTCAAACAAACTTTAAAAATTCAAGATCCTCATCAATGGCCTCTCACAAATCTTATAATTCCTCAAACTCCAAATTGTCCTTTGCTACTCCAACATCCTCGAGTAGCTATAATTCTTCCAGTAGATCTACACCATCATTGCCAACTCCTACCCCTGTACATGAACCAGGTCGATATCGCACCGGATTTTCACCAAAACCTAAGAAGTCTCGAACATCATTGTTTATTTCTCCAAAAGTAAAAGAAAAAATTGATGAAATCCATCATTACCAACAGGAACAAGTCATTCTACAGAGAGAAATGTTTTACGAACAACGGATGAATTCCAATCCTCTTAGCCTTATAGAATCAATTGCCCTTAAATTTTGTGGAAAATCATCTAAGCATGACGTTGTACAACCTTCAACATCTCGTCGGTCAAATTCATCCGGCTGGAATAAATGGGAACGAACTCCACCTCAACCTCCGACATCTCCAAACTCATGGGAACGCCAAAACTATTGGTCTCCTTTGCAACCTTATGTTGAGAACACCAAGGTTGAACCATAAGAATCCTCTCCAAAAACCCCTAAATATTCATATTTTTTGCTCTATTGTTCTATATTTACTTGGATTTTCTTTTTGTATATGTTTTTTTTAATATTGTTTGAATAAACAATTTTTTAAGCTTCACTGCAATCTTTATCTATAGTCAGTCGACTGATATTTCAAACCAGTCGACTGTTTACAGGGTTAACAAACTCTCGGGATATCAACCAGTCGACTGGTTCATATGGGTCAGTCGACTGATTGCAAAGTAAAAAACTCTCGGGTTATCAACCAGTCGACTGACCCACCCCGACCATTCGACTGGCTGTACAAAAAGACTTCAATTCTGTTTTTTTTCATCCTCTATTCACTTTACCGTCTTCGTTTTTACTGCGTCCAAAACCCTAGCCCCCATTTTTCTTTCAGAAATTTCTCAAAAATCTTCAAATTAATGGCCCCTCCTAAATCTAAACGCTCAAAACAAGGCTCCTCATCCTTTGTTGACACTCACGTTGCTCATTGGCTATATGATGCAACTGCAATTGAACGGTGGGAGAAGATGAATAACTCTAGGATTTTTGAAGGCTCTTTTATGGTTTATTCTGATTTTGGAGCCTACTCTCTTCAAGAATTGATGCAAAGATGTGGCTTAGAATCACTCCTTAACTACAATGCAAACCGCCATAATATCAATCATCTTATGGTTAAACTCTTCTTCGCCAATTTAAATCTTGGTCACCAACAACCATCAAATCCAAATAATTGTGTGTGGAGTTTGGTATGTGGACAACAAGTTTTCTTTTCTCTTGATAGAATGGCACATATACTCCAACTCCTAATGAAGGAATAGATTTAAATGATGTAGAATGCAGTCCAAGGAAAAGAGATGGAATAAGTCATATGTTCATGGGTGACGACATGGTTGAATTGCGTTCTAAACTCCTTCTTCCTAAAGCAAGAGTTTTACAAAAGACGCTTATGCGCTATATTTTGCCCCGAACCGGATCATATGAACTAATTTATCCGGAAATTTTCAAAGCACTTTATGCCATTTGGGGAAATATACGAGTTAATTGGTTGCGTCGTATAATGGGTGAATTTCTCACCTTTAACCATGGGGATATGCATGTTATATATTTTGAAGAATATATTATGCGACTACTTCTAGATGCGGGTGTTCGTCAACCGGATTCCGAATTCTCAACTGTCGGAATGATAAATATACGGACCATAAGCCTTATGAAGCTACCTACACGAGCACCACCTTCTATTTCATTTGAAGATTGGAAGCATCAACAGGCTCAACAGCAACAATCTGGAGTCCTATAATTCGAGAACCGGTCGCGCAACAAGAAGAAGGCGATATTCGCTTAGCTACTTCCTCTAGCACCGGTGAATCCATCGAAATTCTCTCCCGTAATCAACTTATTTTGGATTCTAGACTCAAGAAAATGGATAAGAAACTCGATAAAATCAAAGGTTTCTTTTCTACATTATGGGATGCATTATCTTGTTCTTCCTCAACTGCTGCCACATCTATTGCTCAAGGAAAACACCCCGCACCTCGATTTACATGGTCAACTTCCGAAGAGCATACTAGTAGTGACATTAGTGGCACAGGTAGTGGCGCTCAAGGAGCTTCTAGACCAGGAAAGGAACCCGCACCATAGGGAGAATACAATTGGGATCTTGATGAGTAGATCTTTTGGTGAGTGAGTTGGGTATGAATTATTTGCTTATCTAAAAACTTTATTGTCAATTTAAACATATTGAATCTTGCAACTTATTTATCTGTTGAGACTTGTACTAAATAGTCTCCCTTTGATACTTATCTCTGCACTTTACATTTATATTTTGTTTGCTGTCTCTCCTTTTTTTCGATGACAAAGAGGGAGAAGAATTGTCCTAATCATCTTTATGCAGGTACAAGAAGCATCATATATTCAGGGGGAGTATTTTATATTTGTTCTTTAGGATTCTTTAATATATACAGGTTTGTCATCAATCAAAAAGGGGAAGAATGTTGAATCACTAGTTTTTGATTCATGACAAAGCAAGAAAAGGAGAAATCACGACAAAAAGAAAACGGACTATGGCTATATCATCAAAGACTGTCTTTTCATGTATGCTTTCACTGTCTAGTATGTATGATTGAGTCTTAGAATTATGTTAAAATCTATCCTCGAGTAGTCCGCACTTCATATATCACATCAAAAATCAAAACAGAAGCATACTTATAGAAATGTCACAACCAGTCGACTGACCAAACCCAACCAGTCGACTGACTGTGTACATGTACGATATGCACTGATTATTTTGTAAATATATTGCATAGTCAGTCGACTGACCAAGAACGACCAATCGACTGACCTGAGACCAACTGCCATATTTTCGAAAAGACATCTTCTTCTCCGAAAGGATGCAACCCTTCTCTGAACGGAAATAGTTGCTTCTTTTCGTCAGAATCCTTCACCAATGGCAGTAACTCTTCAACTACTATATATAGATACTCCCAAACACTACATACTTACCGATTTTCATTCTAACTATCTAATACTCTTCTTGTGCTATAATCTTTGGATTCGAACAGCGAACATACTTTCTACTGCTTTGAATCTACAAATAACTTTCTTAATCTTTGATTCTTAGCATTACCTTCTCTTCATATCTTCACATACATTTCATATATACTTTAGGATTTGATTATAGGAGG
The DNA here is from genome assembly GCA_030765085.1 of Allium cepa. Lineage (NCBI taxonomy): Eukaryota > Viridiplantae > Streptophyta > Magnoliopsida > Asparagales > Amaryllidaceae > Allium > Allium cepa. The sequence continues at coordinate 948,104,642 of CM060941.1, read as the reverse complement.
CTTGTACTATCAGATACAAATTAGTGTTATCAAGAACACATAATGTCAGATATTCTTTATATTAGTGAAGTCCTCTTCTACTACTGAGGCGAAAATCATGTTCTGCTGCTCGGGTGTCTGTTCTGCTGCTTAGACTGTGTGTACCTGTTCCTCCGGTTTAAGTGAGGATTGTTGTTAGTTAAATTACAGAAGGAGTTTGGGACTGGACGTAGGACGGTGCTCCGAACCAGTATAAAATCTCTGGTGTCAGTTTACTATACTACTTTTATATTCCGCACTATTTATACTCTGTGTTACTTTTATCCATATTATACGGTCCTATACACTTACACTTTACCATATACTAAACTAAAAGAGGACATCCAAAAATTAGTTTTAAAAGCAGTTCAATAAGCCTAAAGTGCGTTTGTCAATTTTTGAGTCCAATTCCTTGGTTTAGTTGACAGTTTTCTCTAAAAAAAATATTGTTGATTTGACACCTCAATTTGACCACAAGTTTACGGATAATAAGGGGAGGATAACTTGGGGTTACCTAATATTTGCTCATTAAAGTTCCAAATGATCAATTACGAAAGTGTGTTCTGTTATCACTAATTATTGTGTGAGGTACGCCAAACCTGAAAAGGACGTTTTCTTTCAAAAACTTCACAACAATTTTGTGGTAGTTAGTTTTACACGGAATAGCTTCAACCTATTTAAAAATGTAATCAATGGCAAGAAGAATATAAAGATTTGCGATGGAGTTAGGAAACAGTCCCATAAAGTCAATTCCATATACATAAAAAAATTGATCGTAAGGATATGTAGTAGGCATACTTGGAAATAAATTAATTAATACTTAGTCCACTAGAAAATATTAAGAGAAGCTTTAGTATGACTTAATTGGAAACACGAGACTATGGATTTCACTCGAATTGAATTTTTAGTAATATGGGTTGCTATTTATTTCTAATGAACGAGAACAATAAAATTAACCCACTTGATAATTCATTTTTATTAAGATTCTAATGTGAAATAATTTCATTTATTACAAACGAATGTAATAATATAAACTAGTGTGTTTTTTTGAAGCAGAGCTAATTTATAGATTTGGAATTAAAGTATAAATACATTATTCTATTAAAAGTATAGATGAATAAATTGTATTCATTAAATTTTAAATGTAGTAAATAAATTTGTGTTAACTGGATTAATTGGGCATTAAAAACTTGAGTCTGATTACAAACAAATTGTATTTGTTGTTATAGCGACTGAATAAAATTTAAGTTAGTGAATGGGGTTTATAGCTTGTATTAACCTTAATTTGGCCATAAAAGATAATTATTGTAATTAATTAAAAGATTATAAGAATAAAGTCTTTTGGTTTAAAATTTTAAATTGGAATAAATTTGGAATTACTTATTACAACTCAATGAGATAAATGGATTCATAATTACTATATGGCAATTAAATAAGTTTATTAGTTACCATTTTGAATTAATAACTTTAATTAAACCATTAAACAATTTAATGAGATGGATAAAATTCATTTCTTTTCATAAAATCAATGAGTTGAGCACAAATTTGTGAATAGAGAGCTAATGGCTTTAATCATCTTTTCATTGTAAATAAAAGAATAAAAAAGCTTAAGCACTAAGCTTTATAAGCTTAAAAAGGCCATTTTCTTATTTAGCTACTTAATGAAAATGAGTTATTAAGACCATTAGCTTGTTAGGAAAGGAATTTACTTTCCTAAAACATTCTGTATGTTGTCTTCTAAAATGCATTTCATTCCAAAAAAAGAAAATCTAAACATGTTCTTTATGTTTTACTCCTCTAACCCTAGGCAAAATAAGAAATTCCTAATTCCACTAGAATTTGTGAAGCTGGTTACAAAATTATTATAGTTAATAAATCTAGGTATTTCTCCTCAAACCAAGAATCCTCTTTTCAGGTTGTTTTGTTGCAATTTCAGTTCATTAAGAACTCTTTTCTGTTTTATCTTCTTTGCACAAATATATAGCTCTAGCCGGAAGAAATGGACTATAATCCATCTTTATTTGGTTATGAATCCTTGATTTCAGGTGAGTAGAACTCACCTCTTATACTGATTTTAAGTGCTAGTTGAATTTAAAGATAGGTGATTATTGATGATCTACTGTTATTGCCTATTGATCTGCACTTAATTGCTCACTGTAAATTAACCAGTAGCCATACTTTTGTCCGTCCCTGTGCTTTGAAATTTTCGTCATGCACTGCGTTGTAGCTCAGAAAATTGAGAACGCCTGGAATATAAACAAAGAAGCAACTACCCTTCCCTTGGCGCAATTAAACACATTTATTTGGACAGTACAAATCTCCTCTTTGTGAATAGTAGCGTCTATTTGTTGCTTTGCTTTGTACAGCCATATTGCCTTCTTTTTGTTACTTGACTTTGTTTCGTCCTTTGTAGCACTGCTGCTTTGAAATGAAGCAAGCATCCTTCCCATGATGCAATTGAACACATTAGTTTGGACCTAAGGGCAAATCTTCTCTTTGTGAACAGTGCTCCTTTTATTTGTCTTGGTATATTGCATTGCCCGTAGCCTTGAATTGGTCACGTCCCCAATGCTTGTAGCCTTGCATTTGTACGTCCTTGCTATTGTTTTGTATTGTAGTTGCTCTTTAATGCTTCAATTTCATACTGTTTTATGAAGTTTGCTTCCACCTTTCTAATAATTTTTTTGAACTGAAATTTCATGTATTTATACAAAAATCCCTGTCATGTAAATTGAATGCAAATAATTTACCAAAGGAAAGTTAATCAAAATTTATTATTTCTAAATCATTTTTGTAAAATTATTTTTTAGCCTCAAACTATTTCAATTAAAAATCTAATCTATACATAAATATTTATTTGAAACTATATTTATCCACTACTAAATACTATTTACTACACAAATATTTTCAAATAGATTTCGAAGAAGTATTTTCCAATATAAAATTTTTATTTTGTTCGGATGAGAAATTCAATTAAACGATTTAATAAAGCAAGCATTTTTATTACATTATATTGTATTATTATCTATATTTTACGAAGTGGAGTTACACTACAAGAAGAACAGTGATTTCCGACGGCTTTCGATACAGGGCGCCGAACATATTTTCGACGGTTTTCGATAGATTCCGACACTTGTCGGAAACCGTCGGAAGAAATGAACTACATGCTGTCGGAAGCCGTCGGAAAATGACCACCTGGAAGCTGTTGGGAGCCGTCGGAACGGAAATCTGCTGTATTTTTTTTTATTCCTGCTGTAATATAGCCTTCCATCCACATTTCCCATCCAAACACAGTTACACCAATACTGCACAATACAGTATACAATATTCCAATCAAATATCAAAACTCAAACTACACAAAATTCATCAAACACACAAATACATCAAATTACATCAAAATAAAATACATAATATACATAATCATTCCAACATTCACAACAACCCCAACAACAAGTGTTATACCACATAACACAAAATCATCAACATCCACATCATCATACAACCACATAACAAGTGTATCAAACATAATCATACAAAAATCAACAACTACCTCCACCATCTACCAAATCATACAAAACTAAAAAAACATACCTGAAAAAGCAAGCAAACAATGAATCAATCTTCTCCTGATCCAGAGCCAACCGAGAAAGGGAAGCGGCCACCAAATTGCTGCATGTACTCTACCAACTGTGTGGTCTGCATGACCTGTTGGTGGTTCTGCTCCTCGAGCTGGGACACTCTAGCACGTAGTTCTTCTATATCTGCTAGATCGCTCTGAGCTCTATTCTGCCGACCCTGTTTCTGACTGCTGGCCTACAATAAATATTTAATTTAGCCATGTGATCTCTGTAAGTGTATGTGCATATCTCTGTAAGCTAGTAAGTAACATAACGTTCATATCTTCTACCTTCTTGTGCTTTACTGGCGTGATAAAGTCATTTGGTTGGTTTGAATTCAAATTCAATATGGAGCATTTTTCAAGGTTCAAATATTTTTAAATAATGGAAAAATGAATAAAATTCAAGTTTATTGTTTTGAAAAGGTCAAAATAGCATATTTGAAGTATTTTAAGATAAAATTATAGATTCCAGCATAGAATTATGACTTAAGTATCAAATTAGCAGTAAAATAAATTATTTACCACTTGATTGACAAATCCATATCGTCTGCGATGCTCTGCTAGATCCATAACGGACTCAAAAATAGTGTCCTCCTCAACAGTCGTCAGCTGATCTCGACCCGTATCAGCAAGGAGTTTCTGGCGCTGCTCCATAAACTTTTCCTGCATTAACAAATTAATAAAATCATATCTTATTTCATTATAGTTTAACAAGCATAACAATTACTAATACTGCATAAAATGAAATATGCTTACATGGCTCTTGCTGGATTTATCGTCCTGCCATGTATACGAAACAGTCCCGTCCGGATTTACATGCTCGACAGTATGCGTACGAGTGAACACGTCCATATAGCCCACGGGACCATGCGCCTCAGCTTCTTGAATTTGATTTTACATACAATTATTATACATTTAAAATTATATAGCATAAACTATTTACAATTATCATTCAGTAAATTTATCAACTCTTGCCGATACTGCTGAAATGACTTCGACCCTCCGCGATGAGTGACGAGATTTTTATTTCTGCTTGCAGAGTTTCTATCCGACTCTGCTTGTACATTCAAAATTTGATACATTATTTTTCGATCATGTCAAATTAATAATTCAAAAAAATTTAGTATACTTGCCTTCGCCTCGTCCATTTCCCAGTATCTCAACCAAGCTTGTCATACGCTCTCTCCCATCCACCGTGCTTTCTTACCAGATTTCTTAATTTTAGATATCAAGTCCCTGTAGTTCTTGCGCATCTTCTTCATCCAGTATCCTCGTGCCAGCAGCATATCGTCTGTCTGGATGTCTATCTCAGCCTGTGTTTCATGATAAAAAGTAAAAAAAAAAAGATTACACTGTAAACGATAAACAGTAGAAAATGAAAAAACGAATTAAAAATGGAAAACAGAAAAATATACATACTAGGACATCCTGCCATATACACTCTATGATGTGAGGAGGGATGTTATCACACTTCGGCCAGCAGGCATTCATCCTACTGCGATAAGAAGCTCTAGAGACATCCAGCACAACCTTCGAGGAAAGTAGGTTGAACCCTCTGTTTTTAAATACGATACAGATAAGTACGTACATATATCATAAAAAATAAGATTCTAAATAAAATTTAATTATTACCCCTCTGCTCTAGATACTAACGAAACTACTGGATGCTGTGACTCTTGCGATGGGCCACAGCCATCGCCTCCTGATGATCGGGAAGAGCTTCTACCTCTATATGACATTATGATAAATCTTTGACATATATACACATCATTATATAAGAGAATAATAACATGATAATGAAATATATTTCATATGTAAATGACATCAATGATATAGATTGCTTAATTAATGAGTGAAATGGAAATAGAAATGGAAGTGTGTTATACCTGATTCATAATGGGTGTATTGTTCCGACGATAACCAGATTTCATTGCATTTTAAATAAAACTTGCTAAATAAATGATAAATGGAAATGACATAAAACATGTAAACAATGGTAAACAGATTTGGTTTCATAGTTACATCAATTACAAAAAAATCAGATTCAGGTTTATATCAGTCATCTTCGTCTTCTGATTCAGATTCGTTCTCGTCTTCTACAATATTTTCCTATGCACTGTCAAACGCTTCTACCAAAACATTTGATTCATCGATCAAAGGACCAAAATCTGTATGATCGTCTGTAATTATTATTTCGTTATTTTTCTCAAAATCTGCCTGATAAGCTTATTCGTCCGAAATATTCTTCCCATCGAATGTGAATCTGGCCTTTGTTTTAAAAACTGCAGACCAATCTGCTTTGTCTCTTTTTAGAGAAGGATAAGGAGCGTAATAAACTTGCAATGCTTGTTTGGCTAGTACAAAAGGATCATACTTGTGATAGTGCGATGTATGTTTTATTTCGATAAGTTTATAATCCTTGTGCACATTAATTCCAGAACCTGGAACATTGCTAAACCAATTGCATCTAAATAGAAACACCTCCTCCGCGGGTCGTGAGAAATATGTCAGTTGCAAAATTTGTGTTAGAATGCCATAAAAATTATTTAAGTGATTTTCTGGATTGTCACTTCCTTTAACAACTACACCGGTATTATTTGTTAATTTTTCTATACCATATTCTTTGGTGTTAAATTTATATCCATTGACGAAATATATTGCATATGCCTTGACCACTCTTTTCGGTCTCATCGCAAGATGTTTCAACCCTTCATCAACAACACAATTTCTCGGTTCATAAACATAATTTGAAAACCAACCGGAAAATTCTTTACTAAGATCTCTGTTCGAATGTTCACGCATGAACACTGTTTATATAAACAAATTATTACATTGGTTTATTCACGTGCATACATTATAGAAAAGAATAAAAACAAATTATTATTTCAGACTACCTAACAAACGGTGCAACATCCGCACAATTTAGAAGAATAAAGTGTGTGCTACATGAAGATCTTTATCGTCTAGCCATATTTCTGCATATTTTCTAGAAAGCTGACCATGTTGTCTAAAAATAGATAACATTGCTTGAGAGGACTCTTGTTCGTCGCCTTCGTCATTGTGAGGAACACTTTCAAATGAAATATTCACATGATCACTGAAATAGTGAGAGAAAAAGAATGAAGCTTCTTCTTCGATGTAAGATTTACATATCGAACCTTCAACTCGTGCTTTTTGTCTCTTTTTTTTCTTCAGATGATTCATATATCTATGCAAAATTAGTTTATATTAACTTCATCTTTCAAATGTAATTAAATTACGTGATAACATATCACATACCTCTCAAATGGATACATCCATCTATATTGGACAGGACCTCGAAGTCGTGCTTCAGATGGGAGATGAACAGGTAAATGTTCCACTACATTAAAAAAAAAACCCGGCGGAAATATTTTCTCTAATTTGGAAAGCAATATAGGAATATCTACTTCAAGTTTACGTAAACGTTGCACTTTTAAAGTAGTCGAACAAAGCTCTTTGTAGAACATACTAAGCTCCGTTACTACCTTTCAAACTTTTAACAGCAGTAGTTCTTTGAACATAACGAAAAATAAATTTTCCATCATTATGTGACATTCGTGACTTTTCATTCCGCTCAATCTATCATTTTTAAAGTCAACACATCTACGAAGATTTGATGATATCCCATCAGGAAATCTTAACCCTTCCACCCATTTTAACACAGCTTTAGCTTGATTATTATCTAATTCGTAACATGCTTCGGGTTTTTTACTGTCATTTGATTTTATATGAAGCTCAGGACGTTTGCATAATTCTTCTATATTACGTCTTGATTTCAAATCATCCTTTGTCTTCCCTTTCACATTTAAAATTGTGTTAAAAACATTATCAAATACATTTTTCTCATTGTGCATCACATCTATGTTATAACGAAGCAGAAAATGTTTCCAATACGGCAACTCCTAAAAAATAGTTTGTTTGCACCAGCTATGAACAACTGATTTGCCTTCAATTTCTGTTTGCTCTCTAGTTTCATATATCCTTGGATAGTCCCTAACAAGTTCATATATGTCTTCGCTTGACCATATCGTCGGTGGTTGTCTGGTTTCTACTCTATTAGCTAAAAAGTTTTTCTTGTCTTCTCTGAAGGAATGATTTACATGGAGAAAACATCGATGACAGTCAACCTATGAAATTTCTTACCATGAGGCAAAGAAAACGCTCATGTTTCATCCATGCAATATGGACATGCTAGACGACCGGCAGTGCTCCATCCTGAAAGCATTGCATAGGCAGGAAAATCACTTATAGTCCATAACAAAGAAGCAAACATACGAAATTTTTTCTTCCTGGACACATCGTATGTTTATACTCCTTCGTTCCACAGTATTTTTAACTCCTCAATCAACGGTTGTAAATGTACATCGATTCCTTATGTCAGATCGTCGGGGACAGGAACGACAACAGTAAGAAACATATATTGCGTTTTCATACACATCCATGGAGGTAAATTATACGGTGTGACAATAATGGGTCAGGATGAATATTTAGAACCAAATTGAGAAAACGGAGAAAAACCGTCCGTACATAATCCTAATCTAATATTTTGAATCTCCGCTGTAAAATTTGGATATGTTTTATCGAAATGCTTCCATGCTTCTCCATCGACCGTATGTGTCAACGTACCCTCTTCCTCCATTCTCACGCTATGCCATCTCATATTAGATGCAGTTACAGAAGATGCATATAATCTTTGAAGTCTTGGAGTTATAGGTAAGTAATGCATATGCTTGTATGAAACTTCCTTCTCCTTCTTTTTTCTTGGTTTGTATCTCTCCTGGTTACAAATTTTACAATTTCTAAGGTTTGCGTTTTATTTCCAAAACAACATGCAGCTTTTTAAACATGTATCTATTTTCTGATAAGGTAAACCAAAAGCCAGCATAAGTTTTTTAACTTCATAGTGATTTTCACACATTAGATTATCGGACGGCATATGTCTTTTTGCAGCTTATACAATAGCCATAAACTCAGCTTCAGTGATGTTGTATTTTGACTTCATCGCAATGTATTCTGCGATTACTGATAGCCAAGTGCCGCTTTTATAACCATCCTAAATAGGTTTCTTAGCAGCATCTAGTAAACATAAAAAAATTGCTTCAATATTTGGTTCTTCAACATTTCCATCATCGTCGTCAATTTCAACCATATGAAACATTGACTGTGCTGCATCTTCGACCATATTTTCTATATGGGTCGTCATAACTATTTCGTTAACGACACTTTCAGACTCTACAGGAGTATTTGCTACAACTTTTCCATGCTGATTTCAAACATAATACTCGGGTACGAAACCGTTTGGCACAAATGAACTTTCACAATATATGGTAACAAATACTTCAAATGTCTACACCTACTACACAGACAATGAATTTCTTGATCGTTTCCGTTATTACTTAAAGCGAATTCAACAAACACGTTTATACCATTATAAAAATCTTCTTTTATTGAGCCCCTCAGTCCTTTTCTTTGGTACATCCATCCCCTCCGATCAACAAAATAATCAATTATTTTTCCTATTTGACAAAATAAGAAGTTCAAAATCTAAAATTTATTTTCAAGAATACAAATTCGAAAAAGATTATATTCATGGTCGTATAATATTTGAATTTAAAGAACTACTTCACAAATTTAAAAATATTTTCAAATAAGGCACATTTTATTTTTTAATGTATCGATATAAAAAATTGTATAATTTTTTTTCCATAGTCAGACATCCTACTTTCCATTACAAACACAGTAAGCATTTACATTTCGTATATTACTTCGTCTCAGACGATTTAACAAAATTTCGGCAGTATTTTCCTTTTGCTCCCTGTATTTGCGCTTACGCAAGAAACAAAAAAAAGTTAGGCCAAAATTTTATGAACCGTTTGAGACGAAATAGTATACAAAATGTAAATGCTTACTGTGTTTGTAATGGAAAGTAGGATGCCTGACCATGGACAATGACGAGGTGATGTTGATTTCATAATTGACATTACAACCAATGGACAAGGCTAATCAGTATAGAGTGACGGCAAAACAACACTGTTATATTACTTAGAAAACGTAAATTTTTGTGAGAACACTATAATGAACTAAAATAAATTTGATATGGTAACTTTTAATGGGCTACGTAGTAACCATTATAATCTAAGTGAATGCAAATAAGTGTAAACACTTAAATGTTTAAGTCAATGAAAGTTGAATGAAAACGTGATCCTTTTATTTAATTAATCCGAGGCAACGAGCATGAGTTGAATAATATGGAAAGATGTGGTGCCATCCCGAAGTGTATTTGAAATAGTAAATTGTGGTGATGACCTATCAATTAGTTTATCACTTTGATACCCATTAGGAAAAGGAAAAGTTACTTATTATAATTTGCGAATCTTAGAAGTGGAAATTTAATTAAAAGATAAATAGAGATAAAACAAATCAAAGTTGTTATGTCTTCTTTCTTGGGCATAACATAACCTTGTTGGAAAAAAAAAATTGTACAAAGTTATAAAGTGGTTTTCTCTAATTTCATCTCTTTGTTATCCATTGTGTTTGTAAAGGAAATTAATATTTTGAATTGCGAATCATGACATAAATTAAACATTCGGAACTAAGAAAATGTTTTAGTGAAAAAAAGTAGTAAACTTTTAATGATAAAATTATGAATGATTCAAGTGTATGTTTAGATAACTACTATTAAAGTTTAATATATATATTTATGTATAAAAAAACAATAAAAAGTAAAATTTATAGTAATATTCTTATGTCTTAGACATTCCTCTAAGGAGAATTGCAGGGATGCAATTTTCTTAAAAGAGAGAGTCTGCAATAACCTTCAGTGTGAGATATGCCTAGAAATAAATTAATTAATAGTTAATACATCGAAAAATATTAAGAGAAGCTTAAGTATGAATTAATTCAGAAATATGAGACTATGGATTTCATTAGGACTGAATTCTTGGTAATATGGGTTACTATTTATTTTTAATGAATAGAAACAAGGAAATTTATAGATTTGAATGTGAATTAATTTCATTTATTACATACGAATGTAATAAAAAAAACTAGAGAGTGTTTTGTTGAAATAGAGCTAATTTATAGATTTGGAAATTAAAGTATAAATATATTATGCTACGAAAAGTAGAGATGAATAAATTGTATTCATCAAAATTTAAATGTAGCAAATAAATTCGTGTTAATTTGATTAATTGGGCATTAAAAACTTGGGACTAGTCGACAAACGAACTGTATTTGTTGTTATAGCGATTGAATGAAATTTAAGTTGGTCAATGGGGCTTATAGCTTGTATTAAACTTAATTTGACCATAAAGATATTTATTGTAATTAATCAAAAGAGTATAAGGATAAAACCTTTTGGTTTAAAATTTTAAATTAGAATAAATTTAGAAACATTTATTACAATTCAATGAGATAAATGGATTTATAATTACAATATGGTAATTGAATAAGTTTCTTAATTAACATTTTAATTAATAACTTTAATTAAATCATTGAACAATTTAACGAGACAGATAAAAATTTATTTCTTTTCATAAAATTAATGAGTTGAAGCACATATTTGTGAATAAAGATCTAATGACCTCAATTACCTTTTCATTGTAAATAAAAGTATAGAAAAGCTCGAGTAATACGCTTTATAATCTTAACAAGGCCATTTTTCTTATTTACCTACTTAATGGAAATGGGTTGTTAAGCCTATTAATCCATTAGGAAAGGAATTAACTTTCCCAAAACATTTTGTAAATTGATTTCTATAGAGCATTTCATTCCAGGAAAAGAAAATTGAAAACATCTTCTTCCCCTTTTACTTCTCTAACCCTAGGCAAAATAAGAAATCCATAATTTTACTTTAGAATTTGTGAAGCTAATTACTAAATTATTATAGTTAATAAATCCTGGTATTTCTCCTCAAACCATGAATCCTCTTTTCATTGTGTTTATCTTCTTTGCATGAATATCTAGGAGCTCTAGCCGGAAGAAATAGGCAACTGCAATCTATCTTCATTTAGTTATGAATCCTTGATTTAAGGTGAGTAAAACTCACCTCTTGTACTAATTTTAAGTGCTGGTTGAATTTAGCAATGGGTGATTATTGATGGTCTACTATTATCTCTTGTTCATATGCACTCAATTGGTCACTGTAAATTAACCAGTAGCCATATTTTTGTTCATCCTTGTGCTTTGAAATTTTTTTGTCATGCAATGTGACGTAGCTTAGGAATTTGAGAACGCTTGGAATATAAACAAAGCAAGCAACTACCCTTCCCTGGGAGCAATTGGACACATTTATTTGGATTTATGCGCAAATCTCCTCTTTGTGAATGGTGGCATCTGTTTGTTGCTTTACTTCGTACATCCTTGTTGCCTTCTTTTCGTTGCTTTGACTTTATTACATCTTTTGTAGGTTGCTTTGAAATGAAGCAAGCATAGTTCCCATGATGCAATTGAAGATCCTTTTTTCATTTGCCTTGATTTAGTGCGTTCCCTATAGCCTTGAATTGATCACGTCCCTAATGCTTGCACCCTTGAGTTTGTACGTCCCTGCTATTGTTTTGAATTGTAGTTCCTCTTTAATACTTCTTTTGAATAATGTTTTATGAAGTCTGCTTCCACCTTTTTAATAATTTTTGTGAACTGAAATTTCAAGTGTTTATACAAAAATCTCTGTTATGTAAACTGAATGCAAATAATTTACCAAAGGAAGGTTAATCAAAATCACCATTTCCAAATCATTTTTGTATAATAATTTTTTAGCCTCGAACAATGTCAATTAAAAATCGAATCTATACATACATATTTATTTGAAACTATATTTATCCACTACTAAATACTATTTACTGAACAAATATTTTCAAATATATTTTGAAGAAGTATTTTCCAATATAAAATTTCTATTTCATTCGGATGAGAAATTCAGTTAAACGATTTAGTAAAGCAAGCGGTATGGAACGCTTGTGTTTACTTTATCGGTTAATTTTCAAACTTGTTCAATTGAACATTTTTATTATATTATATATTATGTAATTATTTCTATTTTACCAAGTGGAATTATGATCTCTTAGTAAATAGTTGAAGTTGGCCGAATGGTATGGGACATTTTAGCGAAATTCATTTAGTTATTAATTGAGAGTAAGTGACACTTCCAGTTATGCGTTACCTTTGGGTACATCTCCAGTTTTTCCATGAGGGCATTGTAACGATCCAGAATTTCATCCATTTGAAATTCGTATATTTAATTAGTTTTAAATATTCACAAGTTAATTTTATAAGATTAATAACTTGTATTTGAAATATAGCGATTTAATTGGATAATTAAATAGTTGATTTAATATTTGAAATTGAGAAATAATTGAGATTTGAATTTAATGTGAATATAAATGATATATAAAGTTGATATAAATTCTATTTGAATTAGAATGATGTTAGAGAACTTTTAAAATTGAATTAAAAGTTCATTTATAGAAATTGAATATTTTAATATTTAATTAACGTGTAAAAGTAGCCATTTTTCATACACTTAGATTTCGACGAAACCAGTTTCATTGAATCCGTAATATTATATTATTGTAGGATTTCAAATTTCGTGTCAATCGGATTTACGATTTGTCCGCGACAAGCTAAAATGCGTAAAAATTTGTTTAAGTGAATTTTAAATTTAAATAGTCGATTTGAAAACCTATCTTACAAGTAAGATCGAATTAGCTCCCGATATATATATTTCATTGTGTTCGGAATAGGTGTAAAATATTATAAATGTCAGGTGGCACGCTTCGTTTCGAGAACGAAATTTTGTTGGATGAATAGTTTCGTCAAATTTTCTATAAAAGGACCTAGATTTCCTTATTTTCACTAAACCCTAAAGAACTAGGGCAAGCCACCGTTTTATATTTCAATGGCCGAAAAAGTCCCAGCTTCTTCCTTCGATCTCTTCTAATCCGTAAACAATTTTGAAAAAGTCCCAACTAGAAAAATGTTAAGCTCGTCGAGAGCTACGCATTCAACGCCTAATATCGTTTGAAACGAAGTGGATTGCCGGCAAAATGGCCTCGAACGTTCGCCGTTCCCACGTAATTTCGAGGCGAGATCGACCGATCTTGGGGCGGTGGCGCAAGGCGGCGTGGGCGTTCGAGTGACGGTCGTTGATCATTGTAGAGGTGAACGAGGGTGGAGTATAATTCAAGATGAAATCGGCGGCCATGGGTTACTTGCGTACATGAAATCTGAAGGAGAAAGAAGAAAAAGATCATGGCCCAGATTCTCTCAAGCCAAAATGAACGGCTCTGATTAAAGCTAGGGTTTGAAATTAAATAAAAGTTGAAATTTATATATATATATATATATATATATATATATATATTTAATTCGTACAAACTTAAAAATGTGTAACTTTGTCATACGAGGTCCGTTTTTAACGAAACAAGTTGCCTTGAGTTCATATTGACGAGCCCTACATATTAGAGCTGGTTTGGAGTTGATTGGGGCTAGCGTAAATTTTTGGTAAAATTAAACGCTTGTTTAATTTTATTCGGAATTAAACACGCAACTGCTATTGGAAACAAAGTGAGTACAACTCGCTCTTTCTGACTCACTGATATTTTTATATAAGTGAGAATAAACATTATTTATGCTATTTGATGATTGTTTGTGTTACCTGGAGATTCGACCAGGCAACTAGGCACTCGACATTCGTGCCTCGTTAGGCATTCGAGATCGTTCGGCATCCAGATGTGTTCGGCATTCATGCCTCGTTCAACATTCGAGATTTTTCGGCATTCGAGATCGTTCGGCATCCAGAGGTGTTCGGCATTCATCCAATCTCGACCGGCTTCGGTTATCGATCGGCCTGCACTCTTCACTCAGCACATCACTTCGTTCGGCATGAAGATATCGTTCGGCATTTTACCGTTTGACATCTATGGTTCGGCACACAGAGCTCACTCTTTTTGGGCCGAGGTATTTAGCTAGCAGGCCCACCAGGGAAGTCCAACTCATCTTCGTCTATAAATAGAGAGGTAGAGGCACAGTGAAAGGGACATTTTTTCGAGAACACTGGGGAGACTCTACCGCATTCAAGACTCATTCAAGACTTATCTTTTTTGCTTAACAATTGTAATCAAATAGTTGGTGTATGGATTGTATCTGTGTTCGATTATTGAGAAAAGGAATAAAAATTTACCTCAGAGTGGACGTAGGCACTTACGCCGAACCATTATAAATCAAGTGTTCATACTTTCTGCATTTAAATTTGCGTATTGTTCTCAGTTTAATTTTACTTTCTTCATTAATCTCCCTACACAATCTCTATTAAGGGTATTAGTGACCAATTCTGTTGCTAACATTTGGTGCTTTCACCGAGAACCGGCTTCTCAGGGCGATAGGATCTACTTTGTAGCCACTGAATTGAAAAATCCCCTAAAGGAGATCCAAATCATTCACAAGACATTTATTGATTCTACTCAGAGTTACAACCGACAACTCTACCATGGGGAGACCACGAACTAGATCGGCCTCTCACAACGCAGATGTCAATGAAATCGCTTGTGTACAACAGATAGGACCTAGCAATCAACAAGCAATCCATGGCGTAGGAATCTCCACCCAGAACCAAGCGGAGGTCATTTCCAGAACAGAGTTCAACGACTTGATAAGAGAACTCAGGGAAAGTAGAAGGCAACTTGCTGAGCAGATTCAAGCCAACACTAATCTCATGACTCAGCTTGCCTAAAAACAGCATCAAAATGCTGGGAGTAGTCCTGCTTCTTATTCTTCCTCTGATAGCTCGACCTCCGCTGATGAACCTCGTAGGCGCCATAAGACAGAGGCTACACAGGTAGGTGCCACTGATCATCCATCAGGGATCAGACACATGAGGAGACCGGACACCCAGCTCACCAAGACGCAAATCAAGCTGGCCTTCAGGACGCACGTTTGGCCGACCGCTAGCAGGCGGGACATCAACCCGCACGGTCCCGTGGAACGGAACCAAACCTTCCATCCTTCATACAAACTCCAGACTTATCAGCCATGGTCAGGCAATTAATGAGAGAAAACCAAAGTCTGACCAACGAAGACTGGGGAGTATGCAGGAGTCATACTCCCTTTACAAACATTATTTTACAAGCAGAGTGTTCTAAGAAATTCAGTATGCCGACTATCCCAGCCTACGAAGGGAAAACTGACCCTAGGCAACACGTGATGAGGTACGAATGGATGATGGATTCCGCAAGGGAGAATGACGCGACTAAGTGTAGGTTCTTCCCAATCACTTTGTCCGAAATCGCCACTATGTGGTTTGCTCGACTTCCTCCTCGATCTATATCTAGCTTCGATGAGTTGGCGATGAAATTTGTTGAACAGTTCAGGATACATGCAACTCGTCCAAAGGACATAATGTCCTTATCAAGCGTAATCCAGGCTCCGGGAGAGTCTTTGAAAGCCTAAAGGTTCCATGTTGTCGCCACTGAAGTTAGCAACCCTAACGACCACGCAATCTTGATGGCGGTGATGCGAGGTGTAGATCCAGACTCGGAGTTTAGAGATTGGTTGGCGGAAAAGACCCCAACTACGTTAGAACGATTCTATTCCAAAGCTCATCAGTTCATATAGAGGGAGGAAGCTCGATGGACGAGACGAGACAAGGCACTAGGGCCTGTTCAGGAGATTGTGAAAAGTAACATCGCGGTGAAGCAGTCCGGCGATAATTCGGGAAAAGTTCAAGTCAACGTCCAGAACAAGCCTGGGCAGTCTAAAGGACCCGGAGGTGGAAATCCAGGAAAAAAAAGAGAAGCAGGGAAATGGAAGCCAAGGATTCCGATCTACAACGAATACATCCCCCTGAATACTTCTCTTGAAAACATCTATCTATCTACCTGTAACACCTTTAAATGCAAAAAGCCACGCCCAAAGGAGTCCACTAAAGAACAGAAAGGAACAGGGAAGTACTGTCACTTCCATGAGACCCACGGGCACAATACTGAGGAGTGTAGACACATCCATGACGCCATAGAAAGGTTGATCAGGCAGAAAAAGATGCATGAGTTTGTTAAGAACCCACCAGAGGGTAGGCATGGAACGACAGACCCCGGACGCGGGCCGGCTCCATGCCACCCACAGGAACCTGCCCGGACCATAGGTAGGTTGATCATAAACACTATAGTCGGAGGACCTCATCCTGTAGATAAGAATCGGCAGGAGATGGCACGATATGCTACCTCCCTGAGGCATGCGAGTTATGAATGTTGTTCGAATATGGAAGATGGAACCCCCGCAAAACAACAACGCATGATGACAGATGATATAGTGTTTAGGAGTCGAGATGCAGACAAGGTGGAGGCTCCTACTATCGACCCGATGGTTATATCTGCAACGATCAGGCCAGCTTACGTAAAAAGAATTTTGATTGATTGTGGAAGTTCTGTCAACATCATCTTCAAGAAGGCTTATGACCAAATGAAGATGAAGACAAAAGAAAACCATGCAAAGCCCGTATCCACGGCTTTAATGGTGCTGCAACCGACGCAATGGGGTATATTGAGTTACCAATTGAACTGGGGGAAGGTGAGCGTAGGAGAGTGCGAGTCCTACCGTTCATAGTGATGGATGTTAACTCTCCATACAATGCATTTCTAGGTCGTTCGGTCCTAGCGGAGTTTAGGGCAGCCTTGGCCTCCTGGTGTTTAACGTTGAAATTTCCGACTGACAAGGGAGTTGGAGTGGTACATGGCGATCAGGCGACCAGTCGCGCATATTATGTGGAAGAGCTAAGAGAAGCTCAGCGGAGAGAAAAAGGGAAGGTTGCGGACAACACCGTCCGCATCCTAAATACTGATGATTGACAAGTAGTACCCAAACCCTGGCTTGGGCAACATTCTTGGACCTTAGAGACATAGATCCGAGAGATGATGATGGGGAACCCACGGAAACGAATGCAGCACCGGCTGAGATGACGATGGACATTCCAGTCAGTCGGGATGACCCATCGCGAGTCCTTAAGATTGGATCACAACTCGACCCTTCAGTGGCCGAGGACCTTACTGATTTCCTCCGAGCGAATCTGGATGTTTCGCTTGGACACACTCTGATATGTGCGGGATTTCTCCCACTATTGTGAGTCATATGCTGAACATAGACCCAAAATACGTTCTTGTGAAACAGAAAAGGAGAGGCATGGACCCGGAGAGGTCCGTTGCCCTCAAAGAGGAGGTGGACAAACTCAAAGCTAATGGGTTCGTCCGCGACGCCCTCTACCCCGAATGGGTATCTAACCTTGTGCTGGTCAGAAAAGCAAATGGGAAGTGGAGAACTTGTATTGATTACTCCGATCTGAATAAAGCATGCCCGAAGGATAGTTCCCCTTTACCAAGAATCGGCCAGCTCGTCGACTCTACCGCCGGACACGAATTATTGTCATTTATGGATGCGTATTCGGGATATAATCAGATCCCGATGCACATTCCAGACCAAGAACACACCAGCTTTTTCACAAATGTGGGACTATATTGCTATGTAGTAATGCCTTTTGGATTGAAAAACGCGGGAGCAACTTATAAGCATTTGGTGAATCGAATGTTTAAAGACCAGATTGGTAGAACGATGGAAGTCTATGTGGATGACATGCTCGTGAAGTCACGACAGTCAAAAGACCAGTCAAACGACCACATCCGAGACTTAGCATAGATGTTTGATATACTCAGGCATTACGGGATGAAGATCAACCCATTAAAGTGTTCTTTTGGTGTTGCATCAGGGAAGTTCTTGGGTTTCATTGTAAACGCACATGGAATTGAAGCTAATCCGGAAAAGATTCAGGATATTCGGGACATATAAGTGCCTAGAACTATAAAGAAAGTGCAAAACTTGAACGGAAAGGTGGCCGCGCTGAGTCGATTTATATACAGATCCACGGATAAGTGCATTCCTTTCTTTGACGTGATAAAGAAAGGAAACAGGAATTTCAAGTGAACATCTGACTGCGAGGAAGCATTCCGAGCTCTGGTTAGACATCTAGAAAGTCCCCCGGTGCTATCAAAACCAATTGACCATGAAATGCTGTATGTATACTTGGCAGTATCCCAGCATGCTATCAGTACGGCTCTGGTTCGCAAGGAGGATCGAGTCAAAAAGCCAGCATATTATGTCAGTAAACGTTTGACGGGGGCAGAAAGAAATTATCCCAATATTGAGAAACTGGCTTATTGCTTGGTGATTGCATCATGCAAGCTTCGCCCATACTTCCAGGCACACTCGATCAGCGTTTACACCGATCAACCCTTGCGACAGGTACTCCGACGACCGGAAACTTCTGGAAGGATGTTAAAATGGAATATCGAGTTGAGTCAGTTCGATATTACTTACCTACCGCGAAGGGCCATACAAGGGAAAGCACTAGCTGACTTCATTGCTGAATTCACTATGTCAGACGAATCAAACGACCGCAATGTCATACCTCTCGTTCGATGGAAGATGTACACCGATGGGGCATCTAACGACCGTTGTTCGGGGGTTGGCATAATCCTTGTAACTTCTGAGAACTGATCAGTTTGCTACGCTTTGAAGCTCGAATTCACAGTAATGAATAACTAAGCCGAGTATGAAGCATTGGTTGCCGGTTTAAGACTCATCAAAGAACTGGGATTAAGATCGGTTGAAATCTTTTGCGACTCGCAACTGGTGGTGTACCAAGTGCGGGGAGACTACTACGCAAGGGGGCGAAGACTTGCCCCGTATCTGTCCCGAGTTCAAGAGCTGCTAGCGAATCTCGAGTATTATGATATTTCACATGTCCCGCGTGAGCAAAACAGAGCAGCCGATTAATTGGAAAATTTGCAAGCACTGACGATGCGCAACGGATGGGATTGTTTCCCGTTGAAACCTTACATGTTCCGAGCGTAAATATGATGGAGGTAGATTTCATGTTAGAAACAGAAATCGAGTAGGAGTCATGGATGATCCCATTCAAGCAGTACTTGTTACACGGGGTCGTGCCCGAAAGAAGGAGCGAAAGACGACAAGTCATTCGTAGGGCTTCGTGTTATGTAATGCAAGATGGGATAATGTATCGGAGGGGTTTCTCGACCCCTTACTCCAGTGCATCGCCCATGATGAGATAAAACGGGTCCTGAAGGAAGTCCATGAAGGTGAATGCGGCGACCATATCGGAGAGCGGACGTTAGCAAAGAAAATCCTCCTCTATGGATACTATTGGCCAACTATGAATCGGGATGCCGCTGCGAAAAATATCAGAAATATGCGAAAATCCCGAGATCTCCGCCGACGTAACTTACACAAATGGTTAGTCCCTGGCGATTTGCAATGTGGGGGATCGACATAGTCGGTTCCTTACCCCTATCCAAAGGTGGTGCAAAATACGCGATAGTTGCGGTCGATTACTTTACCAAGTGGGAAGAAGCAGAGCCTTTGGCCACTATCACCAACAAGAAGATCATTAATTTCATTGTACGAAATATTATATGCCACTTTGGCCTTCCACGAACCATCGTTACAGATAATGGAACTCAGTTTGAAAGCAAAGAGTTCATGGAATTTTGCCTAAAATATGGTACTGAGAAAATGTTTGTAGCAGTTTCTCAGCCGAAAGCCAATGGACAAGTGGAAGCCGTAAACAAAATAATCAAATCCATATTGAAAAAACGTTTGGAGAAGACTACAGGCAAGTGGGTGGATAAGCTTCCAACAACGCTTTGGGCTTACAGAACCACCCACAAGTCCGCGACTGGCCACACTGTATTCACATTGGCATACGGCATGGAAGCTGTCATACCCGTAGAACTTGAAATTCCATCACATCGGGTAACTTATTATGACCATAAGTCAAATCAGGATCTTTTATTAGAGTTATTGGACTTCATAGATGAAAAGCGTGAAGAAGCTAATTTGAGAGAAGCCGCATACAGGCACCGAGTCGCTCGTTATTATAACGAAAAAGTCCGAACGAGAATGTTTGGTGTGCGTGATCTCGTTTTGAAACGAGTTTTCCCAGTTCCATCACATATAAGCCCCGCATGGGAAGGTCCATACGTCATTGAACGGAAGCTTGGAGAAGGAACTTTCAAGCTAGCGATCGTTGATGGTGTGACACTCCCTCGAGCATGGAATAGCGAGCATTTGTGGCATTATTACACTTAGTTCGTTTCTTTCATATTTTAGTTACATTTATTTCCTGCAAGTTTTTATTCCTAGTTTATGGCATGTAATAAGACAATTTAGCTTGTTTGCATTAATAAAGGCTTGAAACCATTTTCTCTATGAATTGTTGATGTTTTTGTGTATGATAACGCTGTGACAAATAACTAAGAAATACATTATTCTACCTGATGTACGAACGCGCTCGAGCACTCAAAATCTCCAAGTCCTCGGAGTGCGGACCAGAGTATAAACGACTCAAAATCTCCAAGTCTCCGGAGTGCGGACTGGAGTACTCTAAGTCCACGGAGTGTGGACCAGAGTATAAACGACTCAAAATATCCAAGTCCCGAAGTGCGGACTGGAGTACTCTGAGTTCTTGGAGTGCGGACCAGAGTATAAACGATTCAAAATCTCCAAGTCCCCCGAGTGCGGACTGAAGTACTCTGAGTCCGCGGGGTGCGGACCAGATTATAAACGACTCAAAATCTCCAAGTCCCCGGAGTGCGAATGGAGTACTCTGAGTCCTCGGAGTGCGGACCAGAGTATAAACGATTCAAAATCTCCAGTTCCTGGAATGCGGACAGGAGTACTCTGAGTCCTCGGAGTGTGGACCAGAGTATAAACTACTCAAAATCTCCAAGTCCCTAGAGTGCGGACTGGAATACTCTGAGTCCCCGGAGTGCGACCAGAGTATAAAAAACTCAAAATCTCCAAGTCCTCGGAGTGCGGATTGGAGTATTCTGAGTCCCCAGAGTGCGGACCAGAGTATAAACGACTCAAAATCTCCAAGTCCCCGGAGTGCGGGCTGGAGTACTCTGACTCCCCGGAGTGCGGACCAGAGTATAAACAACTCAAAATCTCTAGGTCCCCGGAGTGCAGACTATAATACTCTAAATCTCCAGATCATGGAATAAAATAATGTGCAATGCCAAAAAGTTGTCAACTTATATGAAGACAAATCGAGAAGTTTAAGTTATTTACAATAGCTTGGATTTCAATCACAATCACACAGAAGATTAAACGATAAGAGTCTTTTGAAAGACAAAAGAACTAAATTTTATTCATCAGAAATAAGTTCCTACTACAACTTCTCCAAAATTCGGAGTCAAAGGTTTATTTACCTGAACTACGAAGGTGACTAAAAATAATTACGTAATCTAAACTAGCTCTCGTTGAAGGAGAGCAACGACTACTTTTTCGACTTCTTCGACCTTTTTCCAGACGACTCTTCTCCTGAGCGCTTGCCCTTGATAACTATCTTTGACGGGGGAATGACAGCTGAAGAAGTACGGAGAACTTCCATGGGCTTGGACCCGCCTGGGAGGATGACCTTCAACGGCTTATTCACAGGATCATCCAGATCCACAGCTTGAGGCTCGATTTTGATCTCGACTGTCTGTTTCTTCTCCTTCTCCAGCTACTCCTTCATGCTCATTTTAGATGTGTGCTCAGAGACGCCCGTAATTTCAATTTCATAACTCCCATCGATGGGAGAGAAAGTCTCAGATTTATCCTCATCAAGTGCTCCGATCACCTGAGCATATGGACCGGCAGCCTCTCCTATGTGAGTGACCTCACTTGTCTTTTCCTTCACCTCCTTGGCGACATCGCTCCTCGGAGTGGGCTCACGATCAAATGTAACGACCCGTATTTTACGTGTCGATAAATCGTAGAATAATTGTCACTAGGTCGTTAGTATTGTTTAAGTCATCCAGAGTTAGGTCGTGTGAGCGAGTTAGGGGAAGCTAGCGACCTAAGGAATTGGAGCGAGTTAAGGAGATAGAGCAACTAAGGGGTTAGATCGTGTAGTGCTTAGGTCGGTGGGGCAACCTATAGACTTGACCGACCTATAGATGTTAACGACTTAAGTTATTGACCGACCTATAGGAATGAATCATCCAGAGTTAGCTCGTGTGAAAGTTAGGTCGGTGGAACGACTTAGGGAAGTGTGGCCGAGTTAAGAAGATAGCCGACCTAGTGGTTGGCCGGCTTAAGTGTTACCGACCTAGAAAGGTCACCGACCTAAGAGCTAATGGTTTAGGGGAGTTAACGACTTAGGGGTTAACTAGTCGGACCGACCTAGAGAAGTTAACAACCTATAGGGATTGACCGACCCAAGGAGCACCTGTGTTGGAGTTAGGTCGGTGTAGCGGCTTAGGGTTAGGTCGTACCCAGTGGTTATGTTTTAAGTCGCGTGCGCGTGTTAGGTCGTGCATGCTATAAGTCGCGTGTGGGTTAGTGAGTGGTTGGTCCAAGTTGTTAGGATGGTAGGGTGTGTTGGGTTGTTAGGTCGGCAGAGCTTTAGGTCGTAGGTTGGCCTGAGTGTTAGGTAAGTCGTTAGGTCGGCAACGACTTATGGGGGCGGCCGACTTAAGGGATTTTCTGCCTATAAATACAAGGTTTTGGTTCTCTTTTTGGCACTGGATTTTGGAGCGACGAAGTGCTGCTATTTTGAGAGCTCGACTACAACACTTCTTCACTTCTTTTCTCCACTCTAATTTAGTGCTTACTTCCATGTGCTTACTTCCATCCAAGATTGAAGATCAAATCGAAGATCCATGAGCCAAAGTTGAAGATCTCCATCCATCGAAGAGAGATTTCATCATTTGAAGGGAAACCTTGTCAGATCAAGCTAGATCCTTTACTGTCCAGATCTGGAGTTTGTTGTTTTTGAGGTGTTTAGGTGATTCGGTGAGTGGTGGTTATCTCTCACACGGACCCAAAGGAGTATATTGGATCGGTGGTTTGTTTATGTGTTAAAGATAGTGATTTCATGCATTTTCCTCAAGTCTGCATGTAGATCTATTGTTCATGAAGTTTTGATATCTACTTTACTACATGTTAACCTATGCTAGTTCATTCATCAAGATATTACTTAGAATTCATGCTTTTTAGATTCGGACCCTTTAATTACGAAATTGCCATTATTGTTATAACTGTTTATTTAGATCTTATTTGAAGGATTGATTACTTGGATGAATGATTGATTTGATTGATTAGTTGATTAGTGATTGAATTTGGACAAGTTGGTCGAGGATGATTCAAAAGCTAAGTGGAAAGGCTCTTGAATAAGGAAAGCTGCTCGTGGCATATGAAGCGGATGATAAAGCTCATATGAATAGATTTGATCATGATGTAGAGATGGGACTTTGCTATGATGTGATGAGGCAAAGCATGATGTTGAGATGGGACTTTGCTATGATGCGATGAAGCAAAGCATGATATGAGAAAGCCTTGGTTTAATCCAAACGGGATCATCCCAAGCATGTTGATAACTCGGTGATGTGGTCTGAGTTTGTTGATAATGGATGGCTCGAGAGGCGCTTGGGCTAGTATGTGAATAGTCGTCGAGGAGGATGACTAGAAGGCTGAGATATCATCGTTATTGAAGGTTCTAGCATGCTCAAAGCAAGAGTACGTTGGGACGGGTCACGACGACGTCCCAGGCACGGGTCACGATGACGTGTTAGTACTCTGGGCAGATTCGATAGTCCTAGGCACGGGCTGCGACGACGTGTGGAGTTATGTCTAAAACCGGGGTTACCATTAGCCCTTGACGGACGGATGAAATAATGAGCCAGTCATTCAATTAACGGTGATATTGAAGCAATGATAACAGTGATAGCCAAAGTCATGGATGTTTGGATATTTTGGTTGTATCGTTGCTTGGGCCAAGAGCGATGTTTTCAGGGTGCTTAACTGATCTTGATTTAGGCCTTGGGGGTCTGTACTCGGAAAACACCGACCTTGACTCGAGTGATAATAGCTTTATTTTAAATGTCTGATTTATTATGTTTGTTTCTTCTTTGTGTGCCTGGGGGCTATCACTGGAGAAAGAGGTGAAGTGGGATGGTTGGGTCCCTATTCCTTTTTACCCTTTTTACTCTTTTGGTATGTTTGATAGTTGATTTACTGCTCACTAAGACTTTTGTCTGACTCAAGGTTTTATGTTTAACTCTTATTACCTTGGGTTGTTCATCCATGTTGGGATGGGCAGACTAGGTAGCAGGTGACAGGTGCTGTTCTTTGTGACTAACGCTGTTGATGACGAAGACGAGCTGGAGGCTTTTGCATATTATTTTCTTACTATATGTACTGGATGTTCCGCTGTTTGTATGATTCTCTGAGTGCTATGTAGTGAGGCTTGATGTATTGACCATTCAGGTGTTTGTATCAAATTGTTATGAGCTTATATGATGAGAATTCTGTTCTATAGAGCTTCACTATGTATACTTTCTATTGTATTTTATCCATGCGCTGTGAGTAATGCGATAGACTATTCTGTGTTTACCTTACCCTGATGATCGACCATGGCGACCTGGCACATTTTACAGCGCATTATTTCCTTGTTTAGTGTAGGAGTCATGGGCGGTCGTCACATTTGGTATCAGAGCTTTGGTTAATCGATTTTAGCCAACGCTCGCTGACGTAACTACGTATGAGAGACGTAATTGTAATTTTGATGGATGATTACTATATATATAATATAGTAGATTAGAAGGATTTGAATTTATTATGCAGTTGTTTCCCCCGGGTATATTAATCATTTCTTTTAGATATTAGGAACGAGTCGAAGAGGGAGACCAGCTGCTAGAGGAGGCCGCGCTGTTGAGGCGGCTGCTGATTATGCTTCTATGCTCGAGGCTATGATGACTTCGATCATGAGAAGGATGCCAGCTCCGGGGCCATCAGTAGATGTTGGAGTCCAAGTTCAAGCTCCAAGACCAGTGGATTTTGCTAAGTTGTGTAAAGACTATACTGCTCTTGGAGGAAAGGTTTTCTTGGGAACAAAATCAACCATAGAAGTTCAGAGATGGATAGATGCTTGTAGAAGGATCTTTGGTGATTTGGGAATTGAGGATGCAACTAAGAGGAAGCTTGCATCAAGACAGCTTCAGGGAAGAGCTTCTGATTGGTGGAATTCCGTCACGATTGATACTCCAGAGGAAGAGATTACTTGGGATCAATTCCAAGTCAGATTTGAAGCTAAGTTCATTTCTACAGCTCATAAATATGTTTTGTTCAAGAAGTTTGTGGAGCTCAAGCAAGGTGGGAGACTAGTTCTTGAGTATGTTTCTGAGTTTGAAGCCTTGTCCAAGTATGCGCGGTCGTATATTGAATCTCCCTATCAGAAGAATGAGAAGTTTGTGACGGGTTTGGACAGTTATCTTGGGAGGCAGTTGGTGGATCATCTGGACGATCCATTTGAGAAGCTTGTGGAGAAGGCTCTCAGGCATGAGAATTTGTTTCCTAAAGAAGGATCTTTTGTTGCTGTAACCAAGAAAGGGTCTAAACCACAGCAGGGTGGAAACAAGAAAAGGAAGCAGCAGCAACAGAGGGGTAAGGATGGCCACAAGAAGCCAAAGGGTGAAGTGACCTGCTATAATTGTCAGGAGAAGGGCCATTGGTCCAGAGATTGTAAGAATCTGAAGGTGCCAGCGAAGTGCCACAACTGTGACAAACCGGGGCATTTCAGGAAGAATTATCCGGAACCAAGGAAGGACAAGCAGATTGTGCAAGCTTATGCATTGGGGGCTGTTCCATCATCTTCGAAAGCTCCTACTGTGGAAGAGAAGGGAAAGAGTGTGGTGCTTCAAGGTACTCTTTCTTTATGTGGTGTTCCAGTTAGAGTGTTGTTTGATACTGGGGCATCGCATTCGTTTGTTTGTAATGATCTTGTAGGCTGGTTGGGTTTGGAACCGGATATTGTTGATAGACCATTGGTTGTGACTAATCCAGTTGGGGGTTCGTCTTGTTTGTGTATGGTATGCCGTGGTCTAGTTGTATCGAGTCATGATTGCTCTTTGGTTTGTGATTGTTTTGTTCTGAACTTTGCGGGGTTCGGAATTATTTTGGGTATGGACTGGCTTAGGAAGTATGCGGCAAAGGTTGATTGTGAGAGGCTTGAGGTGACAGTCGAGAATGTGGAGAGGCGAAAGGTTGTGATACGATGTAAGCACGAGGAAGGCGTCCTCATGAGCTTCATGTATTCGCTGGTTGTTCCACGGGATGGACTGTCATTGGTGCCTATTGTGAATGGATTTGAGGATGCCTTTGACGAGGTCAAAGGGTTACCTCCGCATAGGGAGATCGAGTTTCGTATCGATCTAGTTGAAGGAGCCAGACCTGTTGTGATGCCTCTTAGGCGGATGGCTCCTAGGAATAGCAAGAGTTGAAGGTGCAAGTTGATGACCTGTTACAGAAAGGATTCATTCGGCGTAGTGTGTCCGAATGGGGTGCACCAGTTGTGTTTGCAACCAAAGCGGATAGATCATTGAGGTTGTGTGTGGATTATCGTGAGCTGAATAAAGTGACTAAGAAGAACAAGTATCCATTGCCGAGAATAGATGACTTGTTTGATTAGCTTCACGAAGCTGAGGTGTTTTCTCAGATGGATTTGGCAACGGGATTTCACCAGTTGAGAGTAGCAAAGGATAGTGTTCCAAAGACTGCTTTTAGGACACCATCTGGTTTCTATGAGTGGCTGGTAATGCCGTTTGGATTAACCAATGCACCAGCATATTTTATGGATCTTATGAATAGAGTGTTCAGAGATCAGTTGAACAAGTTCGTACTTGTGTTCGTGGATGATATTTTGATTTATTCCAGAACTGAGGAAGAGCACAAGATGCACTTGCGTATTGTTTTGGAAATATTGCGAAAACAACAGCTGAGGGCTAAGTTTTCGAAGTGTCACTTCTGGAAGAGCGAAGTGAGGTTCTTAGGCCATATTATCTCTGGAAATGGAATAGCGGTTGATCCCACCAAGGTGGCAGCGATCCGGGATTGGGTTAGACCTAAGAATGCATCTGATGTGAGAAGTTTTCTTGGATTAGCAGGATATTATAGTCGGTTTATCAAAGACTTTTCCAAGATAGCTGCACCTTTAACAGGATTGACGAAAAAGAACCAAGTGTTCAGATGAGATGCTAAGTGTGAGCAAGCTTTCGGAATCCTGAAAGAGCGATTGACAAGTGCTCCTGTTTTGGCTATTCCAAGTGGAAATGATGAGATGGTGGTTTACACCGATGCATGTGGCACTGGACTTGGTGCAGTGCTGATGCAAAAGGATAAAGTTATTGCGTATGCAAGTCGACATCTGAAGCCGCATGAGAGGAATTATCCGACTTATGATTTGGAGTTAGCGGCGATTGTTTTTGCTCTGAAGATGTGGAGACATTACCTACTGGGAGTCCGATTTGAGTTGTTTACAGATCATAAGTCATTGAGGTATCTGTTCTCTCAAAAGGATTTGAATCTTCGACGGCAACGATGGTTAGAGTTTTTAGCATCATATGATTTTGGTATAGCCTATACCCCAGGAAAAGGTAACACAGTGGCAGATGCGTTAAGTCGAAGACATGCTGGATTGAGAGCCATGTTTTCAGAATGGAAGAGTCTCGAGTATTTATCTGGATTTGACTTCAGGCCCAGATGTGAATTGGAACCTGAGATGTTGGCAAACTTATCGGTAAGACCTACTCTCGTGGGAAGAATTGGCGAGAGCCAAAAGCGAGACGATAAGCTTGTCAGGATTATCCGAGATTTGGAATCTGGATCAGACCCAGAGAAGGATAAAGGATTCGAAGTCGATCGAGAGGGTTGGCTTCGGAAGCAAGGACGACTAGTTGTTCCCGATATAGATGGATTGAGAGATGAAGTTCTTAAGGAAAGTCATCACTCGAAGTTGACAATTCATCCAAGAGGGAATAAGATGTATCAGGATATGAAGAGAACCTATTACTGGGAAGGTATGAAGAAGGATGTTGGAAATTTTATTTCCAAATGCATGAACTGCCAGTTGGTAAAAGCCGAATAGAAGAAGCCAAGTGGATTGCTTCAGCCGTTAGAAGATCCTACATGGAAGTGGGAGCAAATATCGATGGATTTTATCGATGGGTTACCTAGAACCAGGGCAGGAAATGAAGGGATTTGGGTCATCGTAGATCGTTTGACTAAGAGTGCAAGATTCATTCCTTTTCGATCAACTAGGACTGCATCGAAATTGGCTGAGTTGTATGTTAAGTGGATAGTTCGATTCCATGGTATTCCGAAGAGTATAGTGAGCGATCGAGACCCATTGTTCACTAGTGGATTTTGGAAGAGCTTCCAAGAAGTTTTGGGGACCGAGTTGTGTTTGAGTACAGCTTATCACCCCCAAACAGATGGTCAGACCGAGAGAGTCAACAAAGTTTTGGAAGATCTCCTTAGAGCATGTGTTTTAGATTTCGGAGGATCATGGGAAGATCATCTTCATTTGGTGGAATTTGCATATAATAACAGTTACCAGTCAAGTATTGGTATGGCACCGTATGAAGCATTGTATGGAAGACCGTGTAACTCTCCGACATGTTGGTTGGAAACAGGAGAAAGATTGATACTTGGGCCAGAAATGATTCGACAGACTTCGGATTGTATAGAGACCATTCGGCGACGAATGAAGGCAGCCCAAGACCGTCAGAAAAGTTATGCCGATAAGCGTCGTAAGGATTTGGAATTCGACGTAGGCGATATGGTTTTCGTGAAGGTTTCTCCACTGAAGAATATTATTCGATTCGGGAAGAAAGGAAAGTTGACTCCAAGATTTGTTGGACCATTCCCGATCGTCGAGCGAATTGGAAAGCTCGTTTATAAGTTGGAATTACCAGAAAAGATGTCGGGTGTGCACAATGTTTTTCATGTATCATATCTACGGAAGTATGTGCACGACCCAAGTACAGTGGTTTCGGTTGATAGCTATGAAGATTTGGAAGTTGATCCAGTTGTTAGAATACCTCGTAAACCGCTTCGTGTTATGGAAACTGACACGAAACAGCTTAGGAGGAAGGTAGTCAAGTTGCTCAAGGTACAATGGAGTGAAGATGTTAACGACTGTACATGGAAGGAGGAAGAGAGGATGAAGGCAGCTCATCCTGAACTCTTCAAGGTATGGCCCTAAGGTGTCGTGACATCTCATGAATTTGTAAATTGTTCTAGTCTTAGAATTCTGCATACTAGGCTAGTAATTGGATGCATGGTTTGTTGATTGTTATGGATGGTAGGCATGCAGAATAGTCTTTGATTGCTCTTGATTGTTTGGAATTTCTGGGGCGAAATTCCTAAGGGGGAGAGAATGTAACGACCCGTATTTTACGTGTCGATAAATCGTAGAATAATTGTCACTAGGTCGTTAGTATTGTTTAAGTCATCCAGAGTTAGGTCGTGTGAGCGAGTTAGGGGAAGCTAGCGACCTAAGGAGTTGGAGCGAGTTAAGGAGATAGAGCATCTAAGGGGTTAGATCGTGTAGTGCTTAGGTCGGTGGGGCAACCTATAGACTTGACCGACCAATAGATGTTAGCGACTTAAGTTATTGACCGACCTATAGGAATGAATCATACAGAGTTAGCTCGTGTGAAAGTTAGGTCGGTGGAACGACTTAGGGAAGTGTGGCCGAGTTAAGAAGATAGCCGACCTAGTGGTTGGCCGGCTTAAGTGTTACCGACCTAGAAAGGTCACCGACCTAAGAGCTAATGGTTTAGGGGAGTTAACGACTTAGGGATTAACTAGTCGGACCGACCTAGAGAAGTTAACAACCTATAGGGATTGACCGACCCAAGGAGCACCTGTGTTGGAGTTAGGTCGGTGTAGCGGCTTAGGGTTAGGTCGGCAAGGGTTAGGTCGTACCCGGTGGTTATGTTTTAAGTCGCGTGCGCGTGTTAGGTCGTGCATGCTATAAGTCGCGTGTGGGTTAGTGAGTGGTTGGTCCCAAGTCGTTAGGACGGTAGGGTGTGTTTGGTTGTTAGGTCGGTAGAGCTTTAGGTCATAGGTCGGCCTGAGTGTTAGGTAAGTCGTTAGGTCGGCGACGACTTATGGAGGCGGCCGACTTAAGGGATTTTCTGCCTATAAATACAAGGTTTTGGTTCACTTTTTGGCACTGGATTTTGGAGCGACGAAGTGCTGCTATTTTGAGAGCTCGACTACAACACTTCTTCACTTCTTTTCTCCACTCTAATCTAGTGCTAACTTCCATGTGCTTACTTCCATCCAAGATTGAAGATCAAATCGAAGATCCATGAGCCAAAGTTGAAGATCTCCATCCATCGAAGAGAGATTTCATCATTTGAAGGGAAACCTTGTCGGATCAAGCTAGGTCCTTTGCTGTCCAGATCTGGAGTTTTTTGTTTTTGAGCTGTTTAGGTGATTCGGTGAGTGGTGGTTATCTCTCACACGGACCCAAAGGAGTATATTGGATCGGTGGTTTGTTTATGTGTTAAAGATAGTGATTTCATGCATTTTCCTCAAGTCTGCATGTAGATCTATTGTTCATGAAGTTTTGATATCTACTTTACTACATGTTAACCTATGCTAGTTCATTCATCAAGATATTACTTAGAATTCATGCTTTTTAGATTCGGACCCTTTAATTACGAAATTGCCATTATTGTTATAACTGTTTATTTAGATCTTACTTGAAGGATTGATTACTTGGATGAATGATTGATTTGATTGATTAGTTGATTAGTGATTGAATTTGGACAAGTTGGTCGAGGATGATTCAAAAGCTAAGTGGAAAGGCTCTTGAATAAGGAAAGCTGCTCGTGGCATATGAAGCGGATGATAAAGCTCATATGGATAGATTTGATCATGATGTAGAGATGGGACTTTGCTATGATGTGATGAGGCAAAGCATGATATTGAGATGGGACTTTGCTATGATGCGATGAAGCAAAGCATGATATGAGAAAGCCTTGGTTTAATCCGTACGGGATCATCCCAAGCATGTTGATAACTCGGTGATGTGGTCTGAGTTTGTTGATAATGGATGGCTCGAGAGGCGCTTGGGCTAGTATGTGAATAGTCATCGAGGAGGATGACTAGAAGGCTGAGATCTCATCGTTATTGAAGGTTCTAGCATGCTCAAAGCAAGAGTACGTTGGGACGTGTCACGACGACGTTACAGGCACGGGTCACGATGACGTGTTAGTACTCTGGGCAGATTCGATAGTCCTAGGCACGGGCTGCGACGACGTGCGGAGTTATGTCTAGAACCGGGGTTACCATTAGCCCTTGACGGACGGATGAAATAATGAGCCGGTCATTCAATTAACGGTGATATTGAAGCAATGATAACAGTGATAGTTAGAGTCATGGATGTTTGGATATTTTGGTTGTATCGTCGCTTGGGCCAAGAGCGATGTTTTCAGGGTGCTTACCTGATCTTGGTTTAGGCCTTGGGGGTCTGTACTCGGAAAACACCGACCTTGACTCGAGTGATAATAGCTTTATTTTAAATGTCTGATTTATTATGTTTGTTTCTGCTTTGTGTGTCTGGGGGCTATCACTGTAGAAAGAGGTGGAGTGGGATGGTTGGGTCCCTATTCCTTTTTACCCTTTATGCTCTTTTGGTATGTTTGATAGTTGATTTACTGCTCACTAAGACTTTTGTCTGACTCAAGGTTTTATGTTTAACTCTTATTACCTTGGGCTCTTCATCCATATTGGGATGGGAAGACTAGGTAGCAGGTGACAGGTGCTGTTCTTTGTGACTAACGCTGTTGATGACGAAGACGAGCTGGAGGCTTTTGCATATTATTTTCTTACTATATGTACTGGATGTTCCGCTGTTTGTATGATTCTCTGAGTGCTATGTAGTGAGGCTTGATGTATTGACCATTCAGGTGTTTGTACCAAATTGTTATGAGCTTATATGATGAGAATTCTGTTTTATAGAGCTTCACTATGTATACTTTCTATTGTATTTTATCCATGCGCTGTGAGTAATACGATAGACTATTCTGTGTTTACCTTACCCTGATGATCGACCATGGCGACCTGGCACATTTTACAGCGCACTATTTCCTTGTTTAGTGTAGGAGTCATGGGCGGTCGTCACAATAACGACCTGCACAAAATCATGAAAAACGAGCATTAGAATACGATAACTTCTGGTGAAAAACGACGACTCTTGGAATGTTAAAGTAAAAGAGTTATCTACCAGGTTTCGGTTGGCTCTCAGCCGTCAAGGGGGCCTCACCCTCTGGAATGGGAGACAAAATGTAAATGCCAAGGCCGGGGTCCTCCGGATCATAACCAATGTGTTGCTCAAAGGGATCGAGTATCGGCCAATCGGCCGGCTGAGCAGGCGCATGAGTTGGAGACTCGATCCCGGATGGACCGGCAATAACCCCTTTCCCTTTCGTTGAGGGGGAGCCTTTGCAGTAAAGGGCTTTTGCCGCTGACAGGTCCGAAGGCTCATTTTCCTTAATAAATTCTTTTATCAAAGCTCTTTCATCAACCTCCTCGGTACCATATTTGTCCTTCTTGATTTCTATTAAGGTCTCCCACACCTCGGCTAAAGATTCGAGATAGCCCTCGCCCAAAAAAGTTAAGTCCCAGTGCATGAGAACGCGGGCATTGAATTCTGCAATAAGCATGTCAAACATGCTTTTGACCTCTTCCCTACCTTCTTCCTTAGCCACCTCAAGACGGGAGTCGATCTCCGCAGATACTATCTTTTTGCCCTCTTCACGGGCTTCATTCTTTAGCGCCTCAACTTTAGAGAGCTCATCCTCAAGTTTCGCCTTTAGGAGTCCCGTAGTAACGATCTCGTCGCAATACCATTGCGATTCTTCTTGGGCGGCAGTCTTCTCTTCTTGCTCTTTGCGGAGTCGCTCCTCTAGTTCTTTAACTCGAAAGCTGAATGCATCCCTCTCTTTTTGCACCGAGTCTTTCTCCAAAGCTAATGCCCCACAGCATTGAACCGCCTCGTCGATTTCTTTTTTGTGGGTTGATTCCAAAGGAGTTACGGCTTTGGTAGTATCCTTGGCGCTCTGCTGGGCGGCCTCAAGCTGAGATTTGAAAGACGCAAGCTCTTCGTCCTGAGCTTTGATAATGTCTTTGTCATGGATAGCCTCAAGTTTCAGGCGATCAATCTCATGCTGGCACTTTATGGAGGCTTCTAACACTTTCTCAGCAAGATGGACGAATGCGTCATGTTGAACATAGACATCGTTGGTGCAAACGATCGCGCTCTGCTTGACATGTCCCAGAATAGGATGAATTGCCGGGAGAAATTTCAGGCCATCAAAGCAGATTTTTAGGAATTTAGCCTTGAGCTCGTTTAGTCTCTCTAGTATTGTTGGATCTTTTGCGAAAACAGGAGGAGATGGCTTTAAAAGTTCAGTTCTCTTGTGAGAATCCCGGAATTGTCGTGTGGTGGAAGAATCAGAGTGTTGATCGCGAGGGACATCTGATTGCGACTCCTTATGGACGTGCTTATCTCTGCTTTGCCCCGAGTGAGAAGGGGGATTATGATGGTATTTGGGCTGATAATAAGATTTCTTTCGAGATGATGAATCTCGGGAATGATAATCCCTATCGCTGCCGTCATCCCTATCTCGGCATTTTCCGGAACCCGAGTCCCGTCCTAATTGACGGAAAATCGATGAACCGCGAAGGAGGTCAAGTCCATGTGTGTGCCCCATGTCACATGCATAGAGTTTAAGTAATGACGAGTTAGTAAAAAGTAAGCTAATGACGGAAAGTTCAAGTGCAAAGTGAAGCGTGTGTGTTTGTGTGTGTGTCCTAGTGTTTTCCCCCGACAGACCAGTTTCTTTACTAAAGGAGTTTGTTCTCCCTCCCTTTGGGCTTGAGCGTTGGAATTGCCTCTCGCAAGTGAGTGGATCTTAAGGGCCTCGGGATCGTCGAAACCATAGTTGAGCAGATCATCAAGTATCGTAAGGTTCGACAGACCTTTTAGAGAACTTTCTAGGTGCTGTGGGAAAGCTTCTTTCTCCGTTGGAATAAGGGTAACTTTAGAAGTTCCGCCCACTTTCTCCTTCCTCGGCTTATACGTTAGTTACTTCTACCTCTTCGAAGGGGAAGACAACGTTTCAATGTTGTAAACTTCAACTATTGGATCCCGAGCTGGACTAGCAGTTTTGCCTTGTACTTCGGGCGTTTCGGTTTCCTTAATCTCCCCATCTTCTAGTATGTCAGGGGCGTTATGTGTCGAAGACTCAGCCTGCTTTTTCCCTTTGCCAGCGGTAGGCCTGGGTATGGTAACGCCCTGAGGGAGGCTTATCCAGCGGCCTTCCACCAACAGACCGAACCTTGAAAGCGACTCATTTGTAATGAGAGTTCTGATGTCCCGTTCTCCGACGGGAATGGCTCGAATAGCCTCGACGGCTTTAGAGTATCCGGGTCCCTCAGGACGTGGGTTAATACCTGAAAAGATGGAAAAGAGTTAGAAAAGGTACAGCTTCGACCAAGCATAAGTATCGGTCCAGAGAGAAAACTTTCTTCCTTCCACCCATCTCCTCGCGAAACCAGGGAGGCAACGCACATAAAACCATTCTTGTTTATACAAGGCAAACTTGCTCCATGCCCCAGTTAAGATTTGACATTTATCGTGCGGCTCGAGAAACAAGAAAGAGGGGCTATCCCTCCGCTTCTTGATGCAATATATATATATATATATATATATATATATATATATATATATATATATATATCTGATATCGCCTAGGGTTGGAAGCCTGGAAAGGACACTCATGAAGAGGATACAGGTGCCTTAGATGAATGCGTGGCTGTTCGGGTGCAGTTGCGACGGGGCAATGTCAATATACTACAGCACGTCTCGAAGAAACAAGTTGAACGGTGGCACACTACCAACCCAGCACATGAATTTATTACAAGCCGTGTATCCGACTGGGGGCAAGTGCGTACGATCGTGCCCCGATGGAACTAGCACGTCGTCGAAGGGGATTCCACGGACAGAGCATATCCGACGGAGTGTACTTTCATTAATCTTCGAAGCCTGTGAATCGATTGGGTTGTCCAAGAGAATTGCTGCCTCCAAAGCGTTGGGAGCTAAGTTATGAGCAGGGGAAGTTGACGAGTTTGAAGTATCTGCGACTTCTTGTCTAGAGGATGGCCCAGGTCTGTCTGAGAACGTAGCAGATCTAGATTTCCTAGACATCTCTAATAAAGATTGAGTCTAGCAGAGCACCTATTTGAACCATACTTGAAAAATAATCGACGTTAGACTTAATAACATAAATATTCCCCCCATGTGGTGTGTGAACTAGCGTGATAATTCAAATAAAAGTGCTGAGAAATTGAAAGTCAAAGAGTTGATGGTCTAAAGTTGAGCTTTGAATTGTCGTCTTCGAAGACCGTCATCGCTAAGCGTCTCCGAAAGCCCGCCTTGCAATGTTTTCAATTTTGGACTCGGACATTGGCACTGTATGTTAAAGGATTTTATCTGTTTTTATTGATTTAAGTTCAGGCTTGTGATTATTGAAATTAGGGAGTTATCATTCCAGATTAGTCCGATATGCTGGTTTGCTTAAGTCTTTGTCCTTGTTTTTGTCATATGATTAGGCAAGAGGAATAAGTGAATTCAATGAGGGTTATGTTCAAGTTGGAATGATTTCGACTGTTGTTATCAATTCATCAAGGGTCAAGGCCGAGCGACACCTGAAACGTACGACCTAAATGCCGTTCGGCCTAAATGTCGTTTGGCCTAAATGTCGTTCGGCCTAAATACCGTTCGGCATAAATATCCATCGGCCTTTATTTTGTTCGGCCTTTATTCTGTTCGGCCTAAATTCTGTTCGGCCTTCATTCTGTTCGGCCTAAATGTAAGTGCCATTCAACATACGTGTCACTCTTCCAACCCTTCCTATTTTCCGTTTGGCACGCGGCAAATCATGCTGAACCGTGCTTGTGCCGAGCCGCTTCGCTCGGCATTCTGCCCTTAACATCACTTCTCTCCTTTTCCTCCATCTCTCCCGTCCGGCATGGCCAAGTCCTTTGGCAAGTCATGCCGAACCATGGCCATGCCGATCCACACCACTAGGCCTTATCTCCAATTCCATTCCCATGCACCCTCATAATCACTCGGTATTGAAAGATCATGCCGAGCCACAACAATTCATCTTCCACTAATTCCTACCTTCGAGCGCCTCTGCCATCCACTTTTCTCCTCTCCATTCCGCCCACCTTGAAATCGCCTAAAATAATACTAAGTTCCAGCCCTAGGATGTGTCCGAACCTCAATTCATCTCCCTCATCCACACGCCTCCTACTTTCTATAATCTATGGAGGATTCACCAGTTCGAGCTTTGTGTTAAACTTCCTAATTTGAGAAAACGATCGTAAAGTTCTTACCAAAGGGAACGGCGGGAGCTTGGGGGTCTGTGAGCCTGAGATTGAAAGTGGTTCGAACTTAATTTGGGAAGGAGCTGTAGGAAGGGCTTGACGGATTCAAGGTAGGAAGGGAAGATCGGCGAGGTAAACGGAATTTAAGGGAGGTAGGTTGCGTGTTCTTGAAAAATAACGGAGGTAAAAAGTGAAAAGAGAAGAAGAAGTGGCATGCTGTGTTTTATAGGGGAAGATAGGAAGACGATGGACACTGACTGGTAGAACCAGTCAGAACACATCATTCGTTCGGCATCGGCTATGCCGTTCGGCATCCAGAGCGCTCGGCTTCGGCTATGCTGATCGGCATTTGTATGTCATTTGGCATGCAATGCCTCACCCGCTATTCACAAGAAAACACCATCGAGAAGAATAAGGCAAGGCTCGAAGCGAAGCACGGAGGACTCACAATTCAAAGCGCATCACGTTCGATCACGTGATGCACTTTGGGGGGCAAGTGTTACCTGGAGATGTGACCAGGCAACTAGGCGCTCGGCGTTCATGCCTCGTTCGGCATTCGAGATCGTTCGGCATCCAGAGGTGTTCGGCATTCATGCCTCGTTCGGCATTCGAGATCTTTCGACATGCAGAGGTGTTCGGCATTCATGCCTCGTTCGGCATTCGAGATCGTTCGGCATCCAGAGGTGTTCGGCATTCATCCAATCTCGACCGTCTTCGGCTATCTATCGGCCTGCACTCTTCACTCAGCACATCACTTCGTTTGGCATGATGATATTGTTTGGCATTTTGCCGCTCGACATCTATGGTTCAGCACATAGAGCTCACTCTTTTTGGGCCGAGGTATTTAGCCACCAGGCCCACCAGGGAAGTCCATCCCATCTTCGTCTATAAATAAAGAGGCAGAGGCACAGTGAAAGGGACCTATTTTTTTAGAACAACGGGGAGACTCTGCCGCATTCAAGACTCATTCAAGACTTATCTTTTTTTCTTAACAATTGTAATCAAATAGTTGGTGTACGGATTGTATCTATGTTCGATTATTGAGAAAAGGAATAAAGATTAACCTCAAAGTGGACGTAGTCAGATACGCCGAACCACTATAAATCTGGTGTTCATACTTTCTGCATTTAAATTTGCATATTGTTCTCAGTTTAATTTTACTTTCTTCTTTAATCTCTCTACATAATCTCTCTTAAATGACCAATTCTGTTGCTAACAGTTTGGATGATATATGATATATTATCTATATATTGATTGGTATTTGGATGTATTCATGCCTATTGGAGCAGATGAGACCCTATACGTTCCCGCGTGTGAGCGGATGACCTTTGTACGCATGTCTACCTCAAAGAGGACACTGTACACATATTTCTAATACATATGTTTGTTACAGGTGACAGGTTGGAGAGATCCAACTGGATTCCTCACTAGTATTGGTCTATTTACAAATATTGATATATATGATGTTATCATATGATATTATTTTTTGTCGTGATTGATGTATTTAGTGCTGTTGCAGCATTGAGCCTATTTTTGGTAATTTAAAAATGTTAAAGTGATGATTTCCAAATTTAAAAGGATTTTCAAGTGATTTTGAAAATAGATGTTTTATTGAATTTTGAATTATTAAAGTAAATGGATTTATTTTAAATAAATAAATGTTATATTTTTTATGTTATAAAAATTATGATTTTTGTAAAATATATCAGAAATGCGATTTTTGAAATATGGAGTTATTTATTTTGTAACTGGTTTAAAATTGAGATTTTGATTTATTATAAATGGTTTTATATATAAGATTTATAAAATTGAATTTTTATAAATCGCAGTAAGGGGATTGTAAAGGAGTTTATAAGTATTAAAATGAAGTTACAAATGGATTTTAATAAGTGAATAAGATTTATGAATTATGAAGTTATAAATTGAATGGACTTTTGTAAACAGATGATTTATAAGTAATTAACTTATAATTTGGATTTTGGCATACATATGAGATAAATGGAATTTGTTAAAAATGGAATTTTGTGTATCGAAGTTTTTATAAAATATAAATGCGATTGTTTTATAAATACGAAATCAATTAAATTTGATAAGATAATTATTGTAGTTTATTAAAGGAATTTCATCCACGATTTTGGATAGTGGATTATCCTTTAATAAATGTATAGAAGTAATGAATGTGGTAAACGAAGTATATTCACGATTTTGGACAGTGAATAATCTTTTAAGTTAAATGAATGTTTTGGGAAGTGATAATTTTAAATGGAGTAAAATGATTTGAAGATGTTTTAAAATGTGTTGAGCATCGAATACATAGATTTCAACATTTATTGCTGAGATAGACGTTTTCGAGAAGTAAGGAAATGATGGACTATAACACTGTTGTATAGTAAATGATTTTCGAAAGGAAATATTTTGTACAATATATGGGATTTTATATATCCATCTAATTTTCAAATCCCTATACTTTTGATTTTGGGTTGTCGTAATGATATTTTACGCAACATTCGTTTTGACCCAAATAAATATTTTTAAAGAGAATGTTTTCCTTAAAGAATAAATATATACTTAATCATGATTTAAGTATATGTAATATTTTCTAAGTGTGGAAAATAAAGTGAGTCGTGAATTACTTATTATTAAATAAGTATATGGAAATATTTTTCAATATAGAAGTTGAAATGGTTTTGGGGATTATATCCTTTTAAAGATAATTTGAAGTGAACATTTGGCAAGTGATTTAATTAATGACAGATTAATAAAGGGGCCTAGTGACTGCTTATGGTGCTAGATATTTGTTTTTTTGTTTTGATAGTTAAATAACCGACTATCAAAATTTGGCCATTATAGTTCCTCAACTTGATGTGGGAACTATTTATTCGTACACTTAGTAGGTAGCCTTCTATGTAGGCTTGACTATCGTCTGTATTGAGGATGTTGATTCGTATAGTGCGGAGTATTACTCCAATCTATCGAGCTTCCTTCTTAGCCCGAAGGATAGCAAGTTGAAAGTTGGAGACGTGATAAGTCTATGAGACTTAGTTTCTGTGTGAGGTTGAGAAACGCTTTTGCGTTGTTGGTGCGAAGAGACCGGGATTGGTTTATCCGAAAACCACTTCGGACAAATGTATATGCGTTCGATTGTGCATATTGTGATGATATTGATTTTCATAGTGGAAGAGTGCTTGTTGATCGTTTGGGGCTAAAATCCTAATATACATATAGTAGTAGTGGTCTCATCATTATGAATTATCCAATGCAAGGACTATTCACTACTAATCCTAGGGATTTCCCGATATGATGTGGTAGGAAAGTACCTTTGGTTTGTCCTATTGCTGGACAACTTGTATGGATGTTTGTCTGATATTACATTTCTACAGATTACGTACATTGGTTTTTACAAACGTACATTAGTGGTGGCAGAGAAGGCAACTTCTATTAGCTTAACACCCTCCTTGAGATGTATGAGCTTAAGGGTTGTATTTTTGTGGAAGGCAATTAGTAGTCAACAGAAATGACCGTGTGACATTCAAAGTGATGTGATTTGTGATATGTGAAAGGTAATCGTTACTTCAGGCCTCATCAACCAAAAATGACGAAAACATGGTTAGATGCTGCAAGGATAAGTGGGTCATTCCCAAGTAGGATATGATCATCCTCTTCTAGATATATCTTTACATGCTATGACGTCGTGTATCTGATTATTGTAGTTTGTATGCTATGAGGGCCCTCGGTAAAGGTCGGTAACGACCGGAGGATGACATATTCGGTACCATCTAGTTATAGCGGTGGGCCGGTCTTGCGTTGGCAGAGGGCAGATGTTCTGTGTCTCGGGACATCCATCTAGAGTTATACCCATTCGGAAGGTAGTTCCTTCACCTGGTCATTTGTATGGAAATCCAAATTCCACTACGAGCTTCGATTTTATTTGTAAAGGCATAATAAATAGCCACGAAATGCTACATAAGTAACCATTTTGACTAAGCTTGATTATATACCAGACACTAGTATAATATCAGAGGATTTGATATGAAATGTTTTAGTTATCGTAAGGTAAAAACATGTCCGTGTTTATATGTGGGCGTGTCTTATGAGATACTTTTGTTTTGATAAGGAAAAATTTGGTAATTTAATAAATTCAGTTGAGTGTGTTTCTCATGCTGGTTTACTAAACTGATCCGGGAGTTCTTCCCATTAAATGCTCGGGTCAAACCGAGTATATTTACAGGTTCACATTGGTGCTTTTGGAGCTTCAGTAGGAGAGCTGGAGATCTTTATTTCGTATACACGTATCGGTTTTGTTTGATGTGTGTATATATAATTTATGTTTTGTAAAGATAATTGATATGGTATTATATGTTTTCCGCTGCGATATGAGATTTTGTATTGTTCTGTTTGGTTCTATCTTCTCTCTTCCTTCTCTTCTCTTCTTCTCTCTTCTTTTCTTTCTCCTGACTTTCTGTTAGTCTGTGCTTTTTGGGTCGCACATGTGTGGTTTATTGTCGATTCAAAGGGTATGGATTTGCGAGTCGTCACATTTGGTATCAGAGCTTAGATTTTGTATATTCCTAAGCTTTGATGTGTACTCGGTATAGAAAGGGATAATAGCACCCTAGATTGAGTTGAGTGTATTATATATATGAACGCGTATTTATTAGCGATATAAAATGTTTTATATTGTGTTTGCTTATCCGTTGAGCTGTTTGTGAATTCTGGTTGGATGTGGGACGCCATATTACTGATAAGGATTTCTAAAGGCTTAAACGAGGCTAGTCGACATAGTATTATTTTTAAATTGGGTAAATGAAATATTTTTACCTCGATTATGTTTTGTATATAAAAGAAACAATTTCTCAGAATTATTAAAGTGTATATAAATTGATTGTTTGGTTGTTTGAAAATGTAAGTATATATAAGTTAATAAAAGTTGTTTGAATTATCCAAATAAAAACAATAATTGTAAAAGACTAAATTGTATAAGCTAATGAATTATAAATTATGGAATTCTAATTAATATGGTTTACAATTGTGAAATAATCTTATATATAAGAAATGAAACTATATGAGTTATAAATAAAAAAAATGAATTTAAACTATGAATTTGATAATTTGAATCCTGTTGATTTTGAAAGTTATTTTTCAAATTTAAAGAGGTTATATTATTAAAAATCTAAATAAGATAAATGAAGTTGGAATGAATCTTATATAAATGATGCGAAATAGTGAAATTATATAAGTAAAGAATTATAAACACGATTTATAAATAATAAAGAATTTT
The DNA here is from genome assembly GCA_030765085.1 of Allium cepa. Lineage (NCBI taxonomy): Eukaryota > Viridiplantae > Streptophyta > Magnoliopsida > Asparagales > Amaryllidaceae > Allium > Allium cepa. Next base: position 948,062,415 of record CM060941.1, on the reverse strand, counting down.
TTTAAAAGAATATAAAGCACTGAATTCACTACTGTTGCTAGAAAATAATAAGGGTGATAACTGTAGCATTATCAGTATCATTTTCAAGTTTTTGTGTGATGAATTTGCTACCAATAGTAAATTGAAATTTAAGTTTTGTTGTGATAAAAAAATTTGAATTTAAAATCCAAGTTGTAACTAATAAATATAAATGAAATAAGTTTTGGATTTATTATATGAAATAGAAGAAATTTTAACTTTAGTAAAGTTGAAGAAATTTGAATTAGCATAATAAATATATGATTTGAAATTTAACTAAGGCAAAGTTAAATAAATTTAAATTGGATTTTAAACGGATTAGGTAAGTTATTGAAATGGAAAGTAAACTTAAGTGGTAAGTGATTATATAATATGAATTTGAAAGTTTAAATAAATATGTTGTATAACTTATAAAGTGAGAAAATGTAAGTAAAACTAGTTGTTAAAATGGTTAAACAACTTTGTTAAACAAAACAAAATCCAAATTTGAATAGTGACATGAAATTTGACTTAAATAGAAGTTAAATAAAATGACTTTAGAGATGAAATTTTAATTAAGTTAAACAAATAATGTTTGAAAAGGAAATTAACTTTAGCGATGTTGAATGAAGTTGAATTTGATATTCTAAATGAAATAATAAAGTGAATTAATGAAATGAAGTCATTAGATGAATATGAATTTGAGTTATATAATGAAATTCCACTTTAGTGGTAAAATGAATTAGCATTAAAATGTTGTTATTAGAATTTAATAAAATTAAGTTGTGGATTGAAAATAAACATTAGAAATGTTATATAGAAATGTGAATATATTGAATGCTAGAATTTAATCTGAATTGAATATTAAACCAATTGAAATTAAAAGTGTAAACCAAATGAAGTGTAAATGAATTAAATAAATTTTGGTTATGTTTGGTTACGCATTGGTTATTAGAGGAATGTTAGTGGATTGAATAGAAATTCATTAAGTGTTAATGAAATTGAAAGATTATAAATAGTTGAATTAAAATTGAAAGTGAAGTAAATCTAAATAGAATTGAATTTGATTTGAATTGAAAGAGATTCAACTTGAATGTAAATTAGTGAATGTAAACTAATTGAATAAATGAATGTTAGCAAAATCCAATGTTAAGAATTAAATATGAATAAATTGAAAATTAATCCATTGAATATTAATGAGAAATGGAATTTATATTGATTTGGTTATGGATTTGTTGGATGATAGTTGTTGAATGGTTGGATTTGTTGCTTTTGTTGCATTTGCTATATTGGCAAATGTAGTTGTTGTATTGGTATATGTTGTATATTGATATTACTTTCATATATACATGTTTCTCATTTATTGTTGAGTAACTAGTAGGTGCGGATGGCGCTTGCTTCGCATTGGGAGCTCGCTTTCGCGCTATATTAGCCGTATATGTTTGCTAATAATATATAAGGTACATATCTCGGATTACATATCGTAATTTTACACTTTTTTCCCTACGGGATGCCTCATCCTCGAAGATGATATATATATATATATATATATATATATATATATATATATATATATATATATATATGTTGTGATCCTGCTACGATCGAACCGTGCAAAGGAGAGGCTGACGAATTTTTTTGAAAATTTAAGGCATTAGAAAATTTTTCCGAATTTTTGAGAAAATGGGGAAATTTGTTGATAACTAAATTTTTGATACTAAGTTAAGAGTTATACGATGTTAGTTGTTTCTGAAAAGATAACTTTGAATGGATTTGAAACTTTGTAAAGTTTTTATAAGAAGTTTAATGAATGGGTTTTGGAAAAGATAATTGATTTTGTGACTTTTTCTTACATGGTTATTTCGAGGACGAAATTTTTTAAGTAGGGGAGAATGTAATGACCCAGAGTTTCAGTTATTTGAAATTCATATATTTAATTAATTTTAAATATTCACAAGTTAATTTTATAAGATTAATAACCTATATTTGAAATATAGTGATTTAATTGGATAATTAAATCATTAATTTAATATTTGAAATTGCAGAAATAATTGAGATTTGAATTTAATGTGAGTATAAATGATATATAAAGTTGATACAAATTCTATTTGAATTAGAATGATGTTAGAGAACTTTTAAAATTGAATTACAAGTTTTTTTTATAGAAATTGAATATTTTAATATATAATTAACGTGTAAAAATAGCCATTTTTCATACAGTCTCGGATTTCGAGCAACAGTTTCATTGGATCTGTAACGTTATATTATTATAGAATTTGAAATTTCATGTCAATCGGATTTACGGTTTGTCAGGGACAAGCTAAAACGCGTAGAAATTTGTTTCAGTGAATTTTAAATTTAAATAGTCGATTTGAAAATCTATCTTTCAAATACGGTTGAATTGGCTCTCGGTATATTTTCTATTGTGTTCGGAATAGGGGTAAAACATTATAAACGCCAGGCGGCATGCTTCATTTCGAGTTCCAAATTTTTTTCAATGAATAGTGTCATCAAATTTTCTACAAAAGGACCTAGATTTTCCTTATTTTCACTAAACCCTAAAGAACTAGGGCAAGCCGCCATTTTATATTTCAATGGCCAAAAAACTCCTAGCTTCTTCCTTCGATCTCTTCTAATCCATAAACAATTATGAAAAAGTCCCAACTAGAAGAATGTTAAGCTCGTTGAGAGCTACGCATTCAACGGCTAAGATCGTTTGAAATTAAGTGGATCTTCGGCAAAATGGCTTCGAACATTTGCCGTTCACGCATGATTTTCGAGGCGAGATGGCAAGCAAGATCGAACGGTCTTGGGGCGGTGGCGTAAGGCGACGTGGGCGTTCGAGCAGTGGTCGTTGATCGTTGTAGAGGTGAATGCGGGTGAAGTATAATTTGAGATAAAATCGGTGGCCATGGGTCACTTGCATACGTGAAATCTGAAGGGGGAAGAAGAAAAAGATCACTGTCCAGATTCTCTCAAGCCAAAACGAACGGCTCTGATTAAATCTAGGGTTTGAAATTAAATAAAAGTTGAAATTTATATATACATTTAATTCGTACAAACTTTAAAAATGTGTAACTTTGTCATATGAGTTCCTTTTTTGACGAAACAAGTTGTGTTGGGTTCGTATTGACAAGCACTACATTATTGAGCTGGTTTGGAGCTGAATGGTGCTAGTGTAAATTTTGGGTAAAATTAAATGCTTGTTTAATTTTATTCGGAATAAAACACTACAACTGCTATTGGAACCAAAGTGAGTACAATTCACTCTTTCTAACTCATTGATATTTTTATATAAGCGAGAATAGAAATTATTTATGCTGATTGATGATTATTTGGATGATATATGATATATTATCTATATATTGATTGGTATTTGGATCTATTCCTGCCTATTAGAGAAGATGAGACTCTGTACGTTCCCATGTATGAGCGGATGACCTTTTGTACGTGCGTCTGCCTCGAAGCGGACATTGTACACATATTTCTAATATGTACATTGGTTGCATGTGACAGGTTGGAGGGATCCAACTAGATTCCTCACTAGCATTGGTTTATTTACAGATATTGATATAAATGATGTTATCATATGATATGTGATGTTTTGGTTGCCATGATTGATGTATTTAGTGTTGTTACAACATTGGGCCTATTTTTGGTAATTTAAAAATGTTAAAGTGATGATTTCCAAATTCAAAAGGATTTTCAAGTGATTTTGAAAATAGAGGTTTTATTGAATTTTGAATTATTAAAGTAAATGGATTTATTTTAAATAAATAATGTTATAATTTTTTTATTATAAAAATTATGAATTTTGTAAAATATATCAGAAATGCGATTTTTGAAATATGGAGATATTTATTTTGTAACTGGTTTAAAATTGAGATTTTGATTTATTATAAATGGTTTAATATATAAGATTTATAAAATTGAATTTTTATAAATCTTAGTAAGGGGATTGTAAAGGAGTTTTATAAGTATTAAAATGAAGTTATAAATTGATTTTATAAGTGAGTAAGATTTATGAATTGAGAAGTTATAAAGTGAATAAATTTTGTAAATAGATGGTTTATAAGTAATTAACTTATAATTTGGATTTTGACATATATGAGATAAATGGAATTTAATAAAAAATGAATTTTGTGTATTGAAGCTTTTATAAAATATAAAAGTGATTGTTATATAAATCCGAAATCAATTGAATTTGATAAGTTAATTATTATAGTTTATTAAAGGAATTTCATCCACGATTTTGGACAATGGATTATCCTTTAATAAATGTTAGAAGTAATGAATGTGGTAAACGAAGTATATACACGATTTTGGACAGTGAATAATCTTTTAAGTTAAATGAATGTTTTGGGAAGTGATAATTTTAAATGGAGTAAAATGATTTGAAGATATTTTAAAACGTGTTGAGTATCGAATACATAGATTTGAACATTTATTGTTGAGATGGACGTTTTCGAGAAATAAAGAAATGATGGACTATAACACAGTTGCTATAGTAAATGATTTTCGAAAGGAAGTATTTTGTATAGTATATGGGATTTATATATTTACCTAATTTTTGAATCCCCGTACTGGTGATTTTGGGTTGTCGTAACGATGTTTTATGCAACATTTATTTTGATCCAAATAAATATGCTTAAAGAGAATGTTTTCCTTAAAGAATAAAATATATACTTAATCGTGATTTAAGTATATGTAATTTTTTCTAAGTGTTGAAAATAAAGTGAGTTGTGAATTACTTATTATTAATAAGTATATGGAAATGTTTTCCAATATACAAGTTGAAATGCTTTTGGGAATTATATCTTTTTAAAGATAATTTGAAGTGAACATTTGTTAAGTGATTTAATTAATGAAAGATTAATAAAAGGGCCTACTGAATTCTTATGGTGCTAGATATTTGTTTGTTTTAATAGTTAAATAACCGACTATCAAAATTTGCCATTTTAGGTCCTCGACTTGATGTAGGAACTATTTAGTCATACACTTATTACGTATCCTTCAGTGTAGGCTTAATTATCATTTGTGTTGAGGATGTTGATTCGTATAGTGTGGAGTATTACTCCAATCTATCGAGCTTCCTTCATGGCCCGAAGGATAGCAAGTTGAAAGTTGAAGACGTGATAAGTCTATGAGACTTGGTTTCTATATGCGGTTGCGAAACGCTTTTGCGTTGTTGGGGCAAAGAGACTGGGATTGGTTTATCCGAAAACCACTTCGGACCAACGTATATGCGTTCGATTGTGCAGCTTATGATGATATTGATTTTCAGGATTTTCATAGTGGAAGACTGCTTGTTGATGTTTGGAGTTAAAATCCCAATATACATATAGTAGCAGTGGTATCTTCATTATGAAATATCCAATGCAAGGACTATTTGCTCTAGGCCTAGGGATTTCGCGACAGGATGTGGTAGGAAAGTACATTCGGTTTCTCCTATTCCTGAACAACTTGTATGAATGTTTGTCTGACATTGCATTTCTACAGATTACGTACATTGGTTTTTACAAACGTACACCAATGGTGGCGGAGAAGGCAACTTTTATTAGCTTAACACCCTCCTTGAGACGTATGAGCTTAAGGGTTGTATTTTTGTGAAAGACAATTAGTAATCAACGGAAATGACCGTGTATCATTCAAAGTGATGTGATTTGTGAGATGTGATAGGTAATCGTTACCTCAGGCCTCATCAACCGAAAATGACCAAAACAGGGTTAGATGCAGTAGGGCTAAGTGGGTCATTCCTAAATAGGATATGATCATCCTCTTCTTCTAGATATATCTTTACATGCTATGACGTAGTGTATCTGATTATTGTAGTTTGTATGCTATGAGGGCCCTCGGTAAAGATCGGTAACGACCGGAGGATGACATATTTTGTACCATCTAGTTATAGCGGTGGGCCGGTCTTATGTTGGTAGAGGGCAGATATTCTGTGCGTCGGGACATCCATCCAAAGTTGTACCCATTTGGAAGGTTGTCCCTTCACCTGGTCATTTGTATGGAAATCCAAACTTCACTACGAGCTGCGATTTTGTTTGTAAAGGCGTAATGAATAGCCTTGAAATGCTATATGGGTAACCATTTCGACTATGATTAATATTATTTGTATATACTAGACACTAGTATAATATTAGAGGATTTGATATATAATGTTTTAGTTATCGTAAGGTAAAAACATGTCCGTGTTTATGTGTGGACATGTCTTACGAGATACTTTTGTTTTGATAAGGAAAAGTTTGGTAATTTAATAAATTCAATTGAGTGTGCTTCTCACGCTGGTTTACCAAACTGATTCGGACGTTCTTCCCTTTCACTGCTCGGGTCAGATCAAGTATATTTACGCGTTTAGATTGGTGCTTTTGGAGCTTCAGCAAGAGAGCTGAAGATCTTCATTTTGTATATGCGTATCGGTTTTGTTTGATGTATGTATATATAATTTCTGTTTTGTAAAGATCATTGATTTGATATTATATGTTTTCCGCTGTGATGTGAGATTCTGTATTGTTCCGTTTGGTTCTATCTTATACGTTCCTTCTTTTTTCTTCTTCTCTCTTCTTTTCTTTCTCTTGACTTTCCGTCAGTCTGTTCTTTTTGGGTCGGACATGTGTGGTTTATTGTCGATTCAAAGGGTACGTATTTGCGGGTCGTCACATGGACAGTACCTTATTTGTGTTCGACGTAGACTTTGTGCTCATCTTTAGGGTTAGGCATAGCCTTGTGCTCGTCTCTAGTTAGGCGTGATATTCGAATCCGTCTCTAGTTAGGCATTACTTTCATGTATGTCTCCAGTTTAGTTTGTCCATGAGGGGACCATACCTCATTTGTGTTCAACGTAGCCACATGCTCTTCTAATATTAGTCTCTGTGGTTGACATAATCTTCGGGTTTGTCTTTGGGTATCCAAGAAGGGACTGTACGTCTATTCGATAGGGGACTATACCTCATTGTGGCATGCATGAGTGGCAACCGTAGAGTCGTCATTGGGGATTGGTGCCTATTTGTTATTTAGTTATATTTTGAGATTTGAGATTTGACTAATTTTTCACCAAATTCCAGTTTTTCCCATATGAGGCAATACATGAATTTCTTGTTTTGGTGAATTTCAAGATTTTGAAAATGTTTGTTATTTGTTGCTAATACTAGATTTTTGGGACTATTCCTTGTAAGATACCAATATGGAATTTGGAACTTACACTGGATTGAGATTATTAGTATAATATTTACCCTTATAGTATTTAAAAAGCACTAGAGTAGAGATATGAATAAGTTGCTTATTCATTCTATTTATGTATGTTCGTCATGTTATACCACCACATTAACTTAAAGAAGTACCAGACTGAACCGTTTATTATTTCTTAGTAATACTCAGGTCAGACCGAGCTGATTTGGGCATTTTTATTGATCCTAGAGTTTGCTTAGCCTGAAGCCTATCTATTATGTTGTTATCTTATTTATCGATGTTCTATTTTGCTTAGTCCTATGCTGATGTACTATGTATATAATCATGTCGAGATAGAGACCTTGTTATGTATACCATTTTGATTTATGTTGTATCTATTATGTAAGTCAATTTGTTCTTATATCACTATTAATGTAGACAACATCTTGTGTGTTGATATATATATATATATATATATATATATATATATTGTGTACTTTGTGATTCCGTGTATTGAGATGTCTTATATTGTTCTTAAAATATATTATAACCATTGTAATATTGTTTTAAGACTGAATTGTATACAACGAATTCTCTTCAAAAGAAAATTTTACCATTCAAGTCGACCCGTCAATACTCACTTATAGCAGTATTCACGGATGGTCGCTCCTAACCAGCCTTATTCTCCGCACTAGCAGATGATATTACATAGTAACATTCTTTGTTAGTGTAAGTCTCGAGGTAGGATGTTACAGGATGAGGGTCAAAGGCATTACTGAAAAGAATAAACAATAAAATTTGTATATGGAGAGATTTTTCCTAGAAATTGACAATGATCACAAGCTTTACAAAATTCGTATAGATCTTGAAAAGCATAGGCCAATAAAAGTCGCTCTAGTGCACTTTTTCAAAAGTTTGTTAATGCCTTAATTATTGATTTTGATATGACAACCTTGATAACAGTAATACATATTTGTATAAAACGTGGATACTAATGTTTTTCCAAATTATATAGTATATAATGCAGGATATTATACAGGTATTAAGTTGAAGACTATACAGTATAAAAGAAATAGATATAAAGACCCATGAGTATAAGGACCAAGATATAAAGATCTCAAGACTGTAATATTGTGTAAAGAGTCATAGAATTTTGTTAAAGTCCCTGATAGCAATCTTTGATCTCTATCTCTTGTCTTCTCTATCTCTTATCTTCTCACTTTTATATTTTCAAATATATTCAAAAATATTTTATAAAATTTTTTCAAAGTTCAAAATATTTAAAAACTATGTTTAAACTATTTTACAAAGTACCAAAGTATTTCACAAAGCATCGTATAAATGTTTTAAAAAGTAATGAGTTTTAAGATTACACATTCATATGTCGACATACAATTAGGTCAAATGTCGATATACATGCCACCAATTTATTTTTCAAATTCTGAATAGAAGTTTATATTCGTTGCAACCTTTCACGAATAAGTGATATCTTTTTATTCACTAAAAATAAAGGAGTTTCAAATGAATTTCAAGTTAGTTATTATCTTACTTTCTTCCCTCCTTTTACTCTCTTGAAAACTACATTAAAAATATATCAAATTCTCTTTAACATCGCTTAGAATCAATTCATACTTTGTGTATTGATTTAACATTACTTTCATACTATTTTGGGATCATCTCTCTCAAATCAAATATCAAAGTGTTGTCCAAGAGGCTACAGGATCCATTGTATCTAAAGATCAAGAATTTATCTTTGGAAAAATCATTAGACTCTATTTCTATTTGCTTGGGTGTGATTATAGCCCATTCAAGTCAACTGAGCATGCTTGGTTGCCCAAAAATTCGAGTAAGTGTGCTTATTCCCTGTCCAAATCAAGTGGATGTACCGAACCTGGAAAAATAAGAGGGTGTGTCATCTATCTAATCTCTACTTTACTTATTGCTTTATTTTTATCTGTGATTGACTGTTGAAATAACTCTGTGTTGAAAATCTATGATTTAATATTGAATTTTAAAAGAAATTTAAAAAGACTTACAAAAAGTTAGAAACACTATTCACCCTCTCTAGTTTTTAGTTAGCTTTAGGATCTATAATTTCGCAACCCACATTTGGTATCAGAGCACTAGATTTTCAAAAACTCAAAATTTGATTTTTGAAAAGTTTATTAGCTAGCAACACTATTATTACACTTGTCAACACTTTTGTTAAGGACAATCTACTACCAGACCTCCACATTTTAGTGGTAGTAATTACACCCATTGATCATGTAGGATGAAGATTTATTTATATTCTAATGATAGATATTTGGCATACAACACAATATGAGTACAAAGAGCCCCTGACTAATTTTGCATAATGGAATGCTAACCAAAAGGCGCTTGCACTTAATAACTCTAAGGCCATGAATATTTATTTTGCTCATTGGATAAAAAATAAAGTTAACGGAGTTTCTATTTATAAGTCTCCATATGAAATTTGAAGAATATTGCAAGTTACTCATGAAGGCACTAGAAAAATCAAACAGACTAAAATTTCCACATTAACTAATTAGTTTAGTTATTTAAAATGAATCAAAATGAGTCTATTTCTTACATGTATTGTAGATTTCAAGATATAGTATCTTTAGTTTCACTAGGTAAAAGCTTTTCTAAAGAGGATCTAGTTAGAAAAATCCTCAATTCACTCTCTTCAGCGTGGGATCAAAAGATAATAGCAATAAAAGAGGCCAATGATATTAATACTCTGAAAATTGAAGAGTTATTATGAAAGTTAATGTCCTATGAAGCATAATTGCAGGGCAGAAGAGAAAGTAAGGCAACAGAAAAGAAATCCATCACTTACAATGCAATAACCGACGATCAGGATTCAAACGATGACAATGGCGCAGAAAATGCATTCATGATCAGAAAATTCAGAAACTTCCTAAAGTACAGAAAGATGAACATCTTTCGAGAACCTGAAAATAAGACTCCTGGAACTGGAATCGCAACTGTATGTTTCAATTGTGATGAACCCGACTATTTTCAAAGAGATTGTTTGCATCCGAATAAATCAAACTCGTGCCAGTTAATGGTTCGTCTAGAAAAAGAAAGAGGGCCGGTACAGCAACATTAGATAATTCAGACACTTCCTTAAGTGGCATCAAACCAAATACTAAGAATGTGAATATGTGTTTCATGGCTATAACAGACTAGTTAGAACTGATCAACAAATGGATTCAAAAATGGTACCTTTTAATTAATAATTTTTATCTCATTTTTATGGTTGATTTTGATTTTTAGCAATAACATATAGATTAATAATAATATTGCATGAATATAAGTATATAAGTATACATTTAAAGGAATATTTTATATAATTTTTATTTTTGAAAATCATGGCCTATATGTCGATATACATGGATGATATATGTTGACATACATGCCAAAAAATTGAAAGTTGAAATTTCATTTCAAAACTCAAACATCCCCATCTTTTTGCACTTAGTCCCTTGTTCTGAAAATGCACCTTAATTGGAATCTAGTGGAATTGATCTCTCCGCTTTTCAAATTGATGAACAAAATCGTGAATTTTTTCACAACATTTTTGAAAGTAACGAAAATTTTGATTCTAAGTATAAAAATCTTAGACATAAATCAAGACTTATGAGTCTTATTCTATAACAAAGTATCACTCCGAGGATGGGTAATTATAATAACCCTACTCATAAAAGTTTTCAAAACTCTTTTCGCTATATACAGAAACTATGACATCAATTGGGCATAAGTCATCATAGATGACTTTGTTCAAAAGAATATTTCTATACACGAGAACACATTCTACCAAGGTGTGCATCTCACTAGAATTTTCATATATATTGATGATTTAAGAGGAGAATAATTCCTCGAAAACTTTTTGACAATACCAACATCTCTCTTACACACATTCCACCATTTTTCGAACCATGTGAGATACTTCTCAAAAGGGAACAAAGATTGGCATGGGAAGAAGAAAAAGAAATTTAACAAGAAGAAGAGGAAGAGGCAATGAAATGGGAGTAGAAGATGTAGAGAAATAAGAAGTGGACACTTCTTTGGAAAGTTTTGACAAACATCTCATCCCTCCAACAAAGAGATCCTACGGAATCTAGAGAGGCTTCTTAAAATCCAAAAGAAGCTTAAGTGTTCATTTAGTAAAAAATTTACTTCTCTTTCCAACAAAGTGGAAAAATACTTTAGAAAAATCATTCACAAGCTTAGTGGAAATTCACATCATCATTTACATCCTTCTAAGCCAATCCAATTATTTCCATATGATATCTAGCTTTGTATTTCTTAGTGTTGTGTACTTCTAGTTTAATTTTTGTGTATTTTTCTTTAAAATCCTTGTATGTATCCTTCAATTCTAAATGATGAAATATGTTTCTTACTTTCATATATTGTTTAATAGTCTTTGGAAGTTATAAATATATAATGATATAAGATAAAATTAAAAACAATAACAAATACACTAGTTTGGAAATTTCAGGTATGTATATCGAAATACATGTTTGGGCCAAAATTGGTCACAAGCCTCGAATATCGTGAAAGCACTAGTGTGTGAATATAGATCAGCGATATTCTAACATAAATCTCAGATCCAGACAAAGTAGATAACAACAATTGAGAAATAACAAACAGAAACACAAGATTTATAGTGGTTTGGCTATCTCCGACCTACGTCCACTTCGAAGGATAATCTTTTTATTGATGTGCTTCCTGGTTATAGTCAATTTCAGCAGTAATTTTCGAGTACAACAATTGAATTTGAGTGCAATCGTGATTTTGGCACAGTTTGGACATCGCAGGATCCTAAAAGTCCCTTTTCTATAAGCTCTAGGATGCTATTTATATGCGCTCTATGCAAATATCTTGCTCAAACTTCGAGAGACTTCTTCTGGCACGTGAATGGGCCTACATGATCGATCCCAGGTGAGTTCGACTCGATCCGTGATCGATACGAACCAATTTTGTATCGATCAAGATTTGATCCAATCGAGTTGAAATTTGGCATGAACATTCCTTAGGTCGTATGTAAGCTCCTGTGAAAATTTCATAGCATTTGGACTTGTGGATTTGGAGATATGATCGATACGAATTGGAGTTCTCTTTAGGCTGTCGCTTTCGAATCGATACCTTTCGTATCGATCCATTCGACTTGATTTCGAGCACGTCCATGCAAGCGACGTGGAGTGACATTCTTGGGTCGATCCACTCTTCACGCCGAGTTGACCAAGCCTTATTCGTACCCACTATCGAAGCCTTGTTCATATCGATCACTTCGTCTTGTTCGCGTCGATGTTGGTGGTTGTTCGTATCGATCGTGTTTTGTCTCGTTCGTATCGATCGACTACATGTCCACTCCGTATCGATGAGGGTTGTTGGTTTTGTATCGATAAAAGGTCGATCGATACGAAATGTGCCTGATTGGTCGATACGAAATGAACACTGGCATTACAATCAATGGATACGAAGTGCTGCTTTTTCGTGGTTGTTGATCAATGGATCCAATGGATACGAAACTATTTGATGAACACGAACTAAGGTCACCTTGATCGATACGAACTGCCGATAATTTTATGGATATGAATAAGGTTTCTCTGGACCGATACGAATAAGATGGATACGAGGCTAAGTCGCTTTGATCGATTCGAACATGATCGATTCGAAACTAGACGTTCCCTGATGGATACGAACAGTGTGCCTTCCTTAACTTATGTCGATCATATCTCGATCATATAAACTCCGATCGACTTGTGATTTGAAACGTTGGCTTTCATGGATTTTCTTGTCTTTCCTTGTCAATTGTAGCTCGATCCGGTCTCGGACAAAATTCATCGATATGCATAGTGAACCTGTGACGTATAATCAGTATTTGAGATGAGTAATCAATGATATTCAGTAAACTTCTTGATATCTCGGCCTTGCTAAAAGGTGGGATAACACTTTGCCCCCCAAAACATGCCTTCTGGTAAAAGGTGTGTTTTGAATAACTTCAAATCAAATGCCGTGAGTCCATGTTTTATCCACAGCTATAGTATTGTCAGTCAAGTTTGTGGCTGTTCGAATCCGAATCAGTATTCATTTCCACCTGTGGAAGTCAAGAATTAAATTCTATAGCCACTTCGGATTATCGATGGTCAATTCGGACCCTTGCCAAATCCATTCTAGACGTAACGATTGAATAGAAAGATCCTGTTGCACTCCGGTGCTGCTTTCTATCCCTTGCACTCTGGCCCCAGTAAGGGCATATAGCTATGTCTCGGTCATTCTAGACCAATCATAGCCTCTCCAGGCTCTTGGTGGATCCCATCCTGTCACCCTCCGGTAAAGGGGAAGCAGCATCGAGTGAGCCGATCCTGTCGCTCTCTGGCGAAGCGACAACACCCCCTGCACTCCGGTTCAGTGTCCTTGAACATTAACCGATGTCATGTCCTAAATCCTAGGCCGATCATAGCCACTTTGGGCTCTTATCGAACCCCGATCCAATCACTCTCAGATGAATGTGGAACGACATTAAGTGAGTTGATCCTATCGCTCTCCGGCGAAGCAACTCACTTCTTGCACTACGGATCCCGCCTCTCTGGGTACGGTCATAAAGCGATCATTTTTAGGTTGACTTTCAATATTCATCCTTTAGCTCTCTGGTCAAAGGTTTTCTCTTATAAAATTCAAATTTATTATCCAGTTCAAATTCTAGATGTTCAATTCTCAAACAACTGGAAAAACTAGATACTGCCTCTTCGGGCAGAGCGACCTATTGCCATCTCAGAACATGCCTGGGGATCTCTCCGGTTCCTGTACATGTGTAAGTGGAATAGCCGTTTTATTTTGAAATCAAATCTAAGGAGTTTAATAGGTCAAATTTCAATTCCTAAACTTGGCCCTTGCCATCATGATCAATTGATGACGAGTCGTGATCCCGATCCAGGATTAGTTCTGTCAGGTGGAGGCGGTAGTTTCTCAGGTCCTACGGCCGTTGTCCGATTTCTCATGTATTGTGGAAATCTACCATTTCTAACATGTTCTTCCACCCTTCAAATGATGGCATTCATCAGTAGCATGCTCTTCCAGCTCATGGAATAGGCAATACTTTCCACTTCTACGTTCCCATTCCATGGGATCTCCCCTGGGTGGTTTCCGATAGGGAAGCTGCCCTCGAGTCTCCATGTAAATCCATTCTAGGTTTGCCGTCAAGTCAGCGTATTATTTGAATCTGGGTTCTCGTAATTTCTTCCGTTTGTCAGGACCATCGCATCTGTCATCCTGCTTTCGCTTTCCTTTGTCTGTTCCAGTCTGTTCTTTGGAAGTTCCTTCACCTTGCACATCGTATGTTTCTTGTCTCTCGGCGCGTGAATCTTCTAGCCGAATGAATATATCAGCTTCATGATAAAATTCTCCAAGGTATTGTGGGAGATCTCTTGCTAAAGAATCCTTAAACTCTATGCCTTCCGCAACTCCTGCCACTGCCACCATCAAAATCATCGATGGATCCGGACGATCTACTGAAGCCATAGTTGCATTGAACCGCAGTAGAAAATCTTTTATGGACTCTCCGGTCCTCTGTTGTATCGATGCAAAGGTCATCACACTTTTGGGTCACGTCATATGAACCCTAAACTGCTTCATGATGCATTCCACCAGCTCATGCCATGTTCTAATTGATTCATTCTCTAACTGCCTAAACCAAAGCGTAGTCAAATCTGCTAAATATAGAGGGAAACATCGTGCCATCACTTCCTTGGATGCCCCCAGCACTTCCATATGCCTGATATATCTGGTAATATGCATGGTCGGGTCTGGCTTTTTGTCATAAGGTTCCAGCATGGGTAACTTGAACTTTGGAGGGTTCCTCGCATTTCTGATATTCGGAGTGAACGGGCTCCGACTAATTTCCTCTAAGCCTCCGCTTGGCAACCCTCCTCTCATAATCCATCGCACTAGCCCAACCATTCTTTCGTCTCCATCCAAGGGTTGTCCCCTTATCTTGTTTCCATCCTGCCCCCAGGTCTCGAAGGGAATTCTGGATAATATTCTTCATGTGGGTCATTCATGTTTGCATTGCCTCTAGCCTGCTGAGCTCCATCTATGGGTCTTCCAATACCAGATTCCGAGGGTCCGCGCCAGGTCCTTATTGACTGCCTTCACGTTCTTCGTTCTGATCTTGAATCTGACATCCGTTGGTCTCTGTGACTCAAGCTCCTTGTCCTGTGTTTGCAGCAACTGTAGCCGGTCTGAGGTTCTATACTCTAGCTGCTCTCGTCTTCTCAAAGAAGCTTTGCATCATATCTTGTTGACTATTCAACAATCTTTCATGTATTAAATCCACCATAGCCTCCATCTCATCCCTGGTGATGTAGATCGAAGCTTGTCCTTCTCCAGCTCCAGAGAAGGCCTCTTGACTTCCCCCTTGTTGGCTCATTTCTCCTCTCTGCCTTCTTGTTGATTGTCACGTCATTGTCTTTCGAATCTGAATTCTTCAAGCTTTCAAATCCAATATTTAACCGGTAGAATCCTTGAACTAACCTTCTCGGTGAAAGCACCAAAGTGTTTCGCCAAAATTGGTCACAAACCTCGAATATTGTGAAAGCGCCAGTGTATGAATATAGATCAGCAGTATTCTAACACAAATCTCAAATCCGTACAAAGTAGATAACAATAATTGAGAAATAAAAAATAGAAAACACAAGATTTATAGTGGTTCGGCTATCTTCGGCCTACATCCACTTCGAAGGATAACCTTTTTATTGATGTGCTTGCTGGTTACAGTCGATTACAATGGTAATTTTCGAGTACAACAATTGAGTTTGAGTGTAATCGTGATTTTGGCAGAGTCTAGACGTCATAGGATCCCAAAAGTCCCTTTTCTGTAGGCTCTAGGATGCTATTTATTTGCGCTCTATGCAAATATCTCGCTCAAACTTTGGGAGACTCCTTCTGGCACATGAGTGGGCCCACGTGATCGATCCCAGATGAGTTCGACTCGATCCGTAATCGATACGAACCAATTTCGTTCGGTCAAGATTTGATCCAATCGAGTTGAAATTTGGCATAAACATTCCTTAAGTCGTATGTAAACTCTGTGAAAATTTTGTAGCATTTGGACTTGTGGATTGGGAGATACGATCGATACGAATTGGAGTTTTCTTTAGGCTATCGCGCTTGAATCGATACCTTCCGTATCGATCTGTTCGACTCGATTTCGAGCATATGCATGCAAGGTAACGTGGCACGACATTCTTGGGTCGATCCACTCTTCACGTTGAGTTGACCGAGCCTTATTCGTACCCACTATCGAAGCCTTGTTCGTATCGGTCACTTCGTCTTGTTCGCGTCGATGTTGGTGGCTGTTCATATCGATGGTGTTTTGCCTTGTTCGTTTCGATCGACTGCATGTCCATTTCATATCGATAAGGGATGTTGGTTTCGTATCAATGAAAGGTCGATCGATACAAAATATGCTAGATTGGTCGATACGAAATGAACACTGACATTACAATCAATGGATACGAAGTGCTGCTTTTTCGTGGTTGTTGATCAGTGGATCCAATGGATATGAAACTATTTGATGGACACGAACTAAGGTCACCTTGATCGATACGAACTGCCAAAAATTTGATGGATACGAATAAGGTTTCTCTAGACCGATACGAACAAGATGGATATGAGGCTAAGTTGCTCTGATCGATTCAAAATTAGACGTTCCCCGATGGATACGAACAGCGTGCCTTCCTTAACTTGTATCGATCATATATCGATCATATGAACTCCGATCGACTTGATATTTTAAATGTTGGGTTTCATGGATTTTCTTGTCTTGCCTTGTCAATTATAGCTCAATCCGGTCTCGGACAAAATTCATCGATATCCATAGTGAACCTGTGACTTATAATCAATATTTGAGATGAGTAATCAATGTTTTTCAGTCAACTTCTTGATATCTCGGCCTTTCTAAAAGGTGGGATAACAATACATACTATAGATATGTCGACATATAATGGTTAGTCGGCAAAAAAAATTAAATTTCACAATTAAAATAACTACCACCTATTCAATCATTTCAACCGACTTTCTACTTCTATATATGCCTATTACCTCTAGAAAAATCACTCGTCATTTTATTCTATACTCTCTTTTCATTCTTAAACATTCTTTTAAAAAAATGTCTTCTTCACACATAAAATTATATGAAAACATTAAATAAACTCTTCAATCTTTCAAGAATATTCTCTCTTTTATCTTAAGATATCAAAGGGATTTATATTTAAGTCAAATGTAGATGATCAAGGAACAATGAAAGCATTTCGATGCCCTTCAATAGATGATTTCTTCCTTAGTCAAAGATGAACCAACCAACAAACCATAGTTCACTATTAACAAGGATAATAAAGATTGCGACGCCATCAAAGTAGGTTCAATTATTGGGTCTAACGGATAGGTTGAAGTTCCACAAAATGTCTAGTTATTATGTTTGGATTTGATGTGTGCGTGTGTGCGCGTGTGTGTGCGTGTGCACGCGCGTGTGTATATATGTATGCATACATGTATGTATGTATGCATATATGTATGTATGCACACTCTTAGGGTTAGATTCAATTTGGTTTGGTGTGTAAATTTGAATTGGGTTTGATTGCCTTGGTTTGGATTGTTTAATATTTAGGATTTGAATTTGTATGTTTGATTGACTAAATGTGTAATCCTATATCGTCATGTTTACTATAAAATAATACATAGTTTTTAAGTACATCGTATAGTCATCATATGTATCATTTATCTTATTTAACTTAGTTATTGATTTTGACTCTATAGTTTATTTGTATTTGATTTAGTGAATTTTTATTCTTTTCACCCATTTTTGTTGATGAAAAAGGGGAAAAAAATATAAAATATACATATACTAATGTATAACACACATATATATATATATATATATATAACACATATACTAATGTTTTGCCAAGTTATTTTATATATAGTGTAGGATATTATATAGGTATTGAATCGAAGATTGTACGGTATAAAAGAAATGGACATGAAAACTCAAGAGTATAAATACCAAGATATGAAGATCTCAAGACAATAAGATAGTTATAAAGTCATATAATTTTTTAGTCTCTGGTAGCAGTCTTTGATCTTTATCTTCTGTTTTCTCATTTTTACATTTTCAAGTAAAATAAATTTTCAAATATATATAAAAATATTTATGATTGCTTTTCAAATTTCAAAATGTTTATAAACTATGCTTAAACTATTTTACGAAGTATCAAAGTATTTTACAAAGCATGGTATTTTCAAAATGTTTTAAAACAAAATGAGTTTTTGGATTGCACATGCATATGTCGACATATAGTCAGGTGATATGTTGGCATATAGTCGGGTGATTTTTTTTCTTCAAATCTTGAATAGAAGTGTCTATTCTTCACAAGCTTTCATGAATGAATATATATATATATATATATATATATATATATGTTTATTCACTATAAATAGAGGAGTTTCAAACGAATTTTAAGTTAGTTAATCCCTTCTCTTATTCTCTTGAAAACTCCATTAAAAATACATCAAATTCCCTTCAAAATCACTTGGAACCAATTCATACTTTTATGTATTGATTCAATATTACTTTCTTACTATTTTGGAATCATCTCTCTCTCAAATCAAAGATCAAAGTGTTATCCAAAAGGCTATCGGATCCATTGTATCCAAAGATTAAGAAATTGTCTTTAGGAAAACCATCAAACTCTATTTGTATTTGCTTGGGGGTGATTATAGCCCATTCGGATCAATTGGTTGTGCTTAATAGTCCAAAAATTCGAGTAGGTGTGCTTGTAGGCCGTCAAAATCAAGTGGGTGTATCTTGAACCTGGAAAATTGGAAGGTTGTGTCTCGTAGCCTCAGAATCGAGACTGCAATTGTGTTTGCCTTCTACTTGTTTAAAGATTGGAATTTGAAAATAAACTTATACAAGCAATTGTATGGGACCGGTTACAGGAGAAATCTAAACCACTGTAAAATCTCTGGTCACATCTCTCTAACTCTCTACTTTACTTTATTGCTTTATTTTTATCTATGATTGGTTGTTGATATAGTATGTTGAAAATCTGTGATTCAATATTAAACTTAAAAGAAATTTAAAATGATTTACAAAAATTAGAAAACACTATTCATCCCCCCTCTAGTGTTTAATTGGTCTTAAGATCCATAATTCCAAAACCTTCAAAGTTTCCTTAAGGCTGAAATGTCCACCACATGCTTGATCATAATAAAATGAAAGAACATTACAAATTGCAGTATCATGGACACACCTTCTATTGATTTGATCCGGAAAATATTTAAGTAGATAAGGATCATCCCATTAAAAGTATTTCACTTGGGAAATAAAAAATTTCTTCTCCTGGTTGGACCAAGATGAAGATGCTTCCCTAGTTACTAGATAGTTCATTATGTTAGCAAACCAAGGATCAATCAAAAACTGAAAAAGTGTTTCTCATCGGGAAAGTTCTCATTAATTGGTAAATATGAAGGTGCATTTTGGAAGACGAGACAAGTAATCGGCTATGACATTATCAGATTTTTTATCTTTGATTATAAGATCAAATTCTTGAAGTAATAGGATCCAACGAATTAAACGAGACTTCCTTTTTAGCAAAAATGTGCCTAAGGGCGGAATGGTTAGTGTAGACCATGATGTGTGAGCCTATCAAGTAGGTCTAAAAATTTTCAGTGCAAAAACTATGGCTACAATCTCTTTTTGGTTGTTAGGTAATTGGATTGAGGGGCATTCAGAGTCTTAGTAGAGTAGTAGATGATATAAAGGATTTTGTTGATGCATTGCCCTAGGACAGCACCAACTGTAAAATTAGAAGCATCTTACATAATCACAAAGGGATACTAATTAGGTGAGCATATGATTAGAGCAGAAATGAGTTCATTTTTAAGATGTTTAAAGGAAAAGGCACAATCAGAATTGAAATCAAAAGGAATGTATTTTCCTAAAAGTGTGGTCAAAGGTCAAGCAATTTTGCTGAAGTCCTTAACGATGCCTCGATAAAAGCCAATATGTCATTGGAATGATCGAATGTCCTTAATGGATTTGGGAATGGGTAGATTTGAAAAAGCATTTTTCTTCATCTACCTCAATGCCTTTATCTGAAATGACATGTCTATATATTATGCCATATTTGACAATAAAGTGGCACTTTCCCAAGTTAAAGTTAAGTGTTTTGCTTTACATCTAGAACCAATTCGAGATGATGTAAGCTTTCACAAAAAGTATGTCCAAAGATAGAGATGTCATCCATAAAAACTTCTAAAAAGAACTCCATCATGTCAGAAAAGATGCTATTCATGCTCTTTAGAAAGTCTCAAGGGCATGACAAAGTTTAAATGGCAGATGTCGATAAGCAAATGTGCCAACAGGACACGTGAGAGCCATTCTTTCTTGATCTTCGGGAGCGATTGAAATTTTGGTTATAACTAAAATAACTAACAAGAAAATAATAGAATTCATGGTCGACTAATCGTTCAGACATTTGGTCGATAAAAGGAAGAGGAAAATGATCTTTATGCATTGCATTGTTAAGCTTCCTATAGTCTATGCAAACACACAAACCCGTTTGAGTACGGTTGGAATGAGTACATTAACACCATTCTTGATTAAGGTAATACTGAACTTTATCGGCCCGACATGAATTGGACTAACCCATGAACTGTTGGAGATGGGATAAATGACACCGTTGTCAAGGCGTTTAAGAATTTCATCTTGAACCGCACTTTTCATGTTAGGGTTAAGCCTTCATTGCACATCACGAGTAGTCTTGGCTCTGTTAATTAATTGAATCTGACGTCGAACAATTATAGGGGTAATTCCCTTAATATTGGAAATTGACCATCCAATTGCTTCTCTGTTTGTTGAAAGAACTGAAAGAAGAGATTCTTCTTGGTCAAGGGAAAGATTGGTAGAAACAATGATGGGAAAAGTTTTTTTATCTCTTAAGTATGCATACTTAAGGTGCCGAGGAAGATGTTTGAGATCAAACCTAGAAGGTTGCTCAATCAAAGAAATTATTGAGTTTTCAAGTCAACCGTAGGAGGTTCGAAGGGAAGTGTGTCTTTGATCTTATTTGGTATTTATTGAAAAAATTGTTCGACTCTGGTTCATTTTGTTATCAAGGTCAATTGTTTCATTTTCAAAGTTTTCATGAATAACTCTAACTTTCAAAGCGTAGTCGACTGGTTCATTTGGTCGATTTTCTGAATTAAAGATATTAAGATCTATGGTTATGTTACCAAAAGAAATTTCATCTACCTATTTCGAAAATTGATAAAAGCGTTCAAGGTGGCTAAGAAAGGTCATCCCTAAATCAAAGAAATTTGACTCATGGGATTGTTTATAGGTTGTGTTTGAAACACCTCACACCCCTTCGTATATCCAAAAAGGGACCATTAAAGAAAATTGTGTGTTTTGGGTATAGCTAAAAACTTATAGAGACTAATATTCACTAGACAAAATAAATAAAATAGCAGAAACATATACAAACAATAACTTATTAAAAATCAAACTTCATAAAATAAGTCGTAACCAAAATAAGTCTCAAAATACCAAATACATATGTCTTATGGAAAACATCATCTCAGCCACAATTTCAGAGTACATACATAAAATCGTCCCTCTCCACAAATGCCAGTATATGAAAATAAAACTAAAAAGTAGTAGAAGAAGAAGAATACATGAAGAAAAACTTCACAGCTGAATCTCCAAGAAAATCCAAAATCTATTGTTACTGCCTCTGCTGCCCTGTGGGGGAAAAGAAGAGCGGGTCAAACTAAAATTCTGGTGAATGAAAGTAATTACTAGTATCCTTAGCAAGGTAAAGATAATAGGCTTTGCAACAGTTCTAGTATAAAAGGAAATAAAGGGAAAGATAAAGCTAGAATAAAATACGATTTAACTGTCTGCTTTGCTTAAATAGTTCGATTGGACTGTTTGCACTTTTCTAAAACTGCTTTGATTAGGCTGAAATCCCAATTCTAGTTTAGTTAGGTTGAAGTCCTAATTCTACCCTTTAATCGGCCTTCTATCTCTGTTGTGCCTACCACAGTCTAGTCCCATCCTATGGGTCCTACAGCAAAAGACACCTGTTTAGCGCATGGAACTC
Source organism: Allium cepa (assembly GCA_030765085.1). Lineage (NCBI taxonomy): Eukaryota > Viridiplantae > Streptophyta > Magnoliopsida > Asparagales > Amaryllidaceae > Allium > Allium cepa. Next base: position 948,040,069 of record CM060941.1, on the reverse strand, counting down.
AATAACGACTTATTAGCCTACATTGAGGCCGCATGCTCAACCTCCTTTTGGCTCATGCTATCTGTTTCCCCCTCTTGGACCTCTTATTTACCCTAAACAGCATAAGCGTGCCTAGCCTCACCTCTGTGTGTTGTGAGACCACCAGTTCCTGATTGAAGGGGAATGCTGTCGATACGGGTCCTAACAAACAAAATCTAGTTGCGCCCATTGTCCAAATACCTTAATTCGAGCATCTAATTATTGACCACTTATATACCCTAAAAAGCATAAGTGTGTCCCAAGGGAAATGCTTCCGGCACGGGTCCTACTTCTATCTTCGCTTACTATCTTAGTGTAAGTCTTTAATAAAAGCCTTTTCTGTTCTATCTCTAATTGTAACCTGTGTGTTATAATTATTCATATTTACTTAACCCAAGGCCTAAGTTTAAAAATAAGCTACTTCTGCTATTTCTTCTATTTTATCTTTTTAGTTATAATTACATGTTATAACTATGCTTGCAAATGTCTTAAATTTGCTTATTTCAGTCTAAGTTCAATTTATTATAGTTCTCCTCATTTTACATCCAATTTTCTATAAATTCAGTATTCTTATATTTTAGTCCATTTTAACGAATTATTTTCTTCTATTTATTCCATTTGTGTAAAAAGGAAACTAAAAAGAAAATGACATTTTTAGAATAAATCCCAACGTAGAATAGATGTAAATAAAATGTAAATAACAGTAAATAACTGTAAATACCTTAAATAACTGTAAATAATTAGGAAAACTATAATTAACAGTAAATAATTGAAAATAACCGAAATAGAATAGCTAAAAGAAAAATAGACTGGATAACAAGTCTAAAATTTACTTAAATATAAACTGTAAATAAACTTGCATAAAGGTTATCCCAAAATTGTAGAAAAATTACAACTATTGGAAACCCTATTATTTTAAATTGCTTAGAAATCTAAAATAACTACAACACTCATAAGTGGTCCTTAGCTCTTTCCTTTGGCCTTCTCGGGTCCACTTGAGGGGTATAAAATATTTTAATTAAAAAGATCTTCTCCTCGAAAAAATATTCCTTTTAGGGTCCAGCCTCAGGCAATGAATCCAGATGGAGAAAATCTGAATGAGAAAAATAGCTAGGCCTACGGTCTTATTTATAATGTCACATGTGGATCTCAAACCATTGGATTTAGAGAGTAAACCTGATGCAATCATGTCACAGGCTCAGTGGGAACCGTTGGATGGAAGCACAGATGCACATGATTCAAAAGAAATCGAGAAACATGTCATCGGTTAGATTCTGGATGAATTCATGTCCAAATAGGAAGGCGGGTCAACCGTTAAGTCGACCCATGCACATGGTATGTCGACCTAGCCAAAGGGAGGGTCGACCCTAGGGTCGACCTGCCCTATTATATATATTTCTTTTGTTTTCTTCGTTTCCTGTTTATTCCGTAACTTCTTTGTTTTACCCCGAATTTTGATAATCCATATATGGAAATTGACCATAAAATCGTCACGGACGCAATGGTGCCACTCCCGTGGTTCAATTTCGATAATTTCACAAAGTTATTTTATTATTTAATTATTTACTATAGATTGAATTTTGGGTTGTTACATTCTCCCCTCCTCAAAGGATCTCATCCCCGAAATCTCCAAGGATAGAAGAATGAGATAAATATTTTCATCCAAATTCTACGACCATCTGCTCAATCTTCATCCTTTACATCCACTGTCCTTAAGCTTTTCAAATGCAATTTATTGTGTGTGTGTGTGTATATATATATATATATATGCAAATAGTGTATTGTCAATGTCCCTAGCTAATGCAAAAGATTAGGTGGACTACTGATTTAGTCGACCTTCTTTTATGCAATCATGTCCGTGCTATGTATCCAAATGAGTGCAAGTTTCCTAGTGATAACTGATAGTTCTATATGCATGCTCAATAATCATCCAAATGCAACAATCATATGATAATCATCCATTTATAGCAACTATGGAAATAAAATAAAATATGCAAATGCGCACACATCCATATGCATATGCTCTAGTATTCTAGTTAGGCCAATCCCTAAGAGATAAAAGTGCCTAGTGTAAGCATATGCGTCCATTAGCATCCACTAGCAAAAATTTGCAACCACTAGCATCCATCATACATAACATGTTCTAATAACATGTTTTCACTCAATCCAACCATCCATAGGTTAAATCCTAAGATGTACCCTCCCAAAGGATAATAAAGGAAAGAAGTTATTCAAGACTAAAGATGGAACCTTGAAATTCAAAATTTATTATCAAAGAGATGTGGATAAGAGGTACGTAATCTCTCCTAGCCAAATCAATCTTCTTCAAAGTCTCTTTAACTATGTCGGGACCAAGTAGCAATCTCTCTGAAGATTCTAACAAACACAAAGGCGATTTGCACCAACTTCCATAAAGAGCTTCAAAAGTTGAAACTCCAATGCTAGCTTGAAAACTATTATAATACGCGAATTCCATTAAAGGAAGATGCTCCTTCAAAGTTCCTCCAAAATCAAGAATGCACATCCTCAACCACAAGTGTCTTACTATCTTACTAATATCACCTTACTATATAATCTACACATCTGAAGCGAAAATCCTACATTCCCACTAGTGTCCTTTATACTTTATGAAAACTTCTATTATTACTTCTAAAGGTGATCGCTGCTATCTCCTATACAGCGTTAGACTTTTTCCGTCATACTTAGAAAATGATTCCTATCAACTTCACATTTAAAAGTTTGATTTGGTATTTATCATTTCATTTCAAAAACTAAAGCTTCTAAATTTCTAAAACATCAAATCCTAAAATTTTTGCCTTTAAAAGTGTTATTTTCAACTTTCTATTAAATTCAAAGGTACTTGGTTACTTAACATTTTACCCTTCTAGTCTTGCATCCTTACAGCGTTTTGAATTTACAATATTCCCCAAACATAAAAGGGAAAACTTACAAATTCTAAGTTCAAAGCTTTCTTTTAAAGACCTTTATAGATTTCTATAAAAATTTGATTTTTAAATTTAAATGTTATTAAGTTATTCTCTTCCAACTTATTTACTTTTTCACCAAACCATTTTTCTTTAAGATAACTTTAAAACGCCCTCACGTTTTTTCAAAACATCTTCTTTTAATAAATTTTCAATCTTGCAAAAACTGGAGTAGATGAGAACAATAATTTTATTAAAACCCCTTAACTTTCCAATTACCTAATCTAGGAAGAGTTTCTCACTCACTACAAATTAGGACTTTCTACAAAGGAAAGAAACTATTGCGCATAATCAATGGAAAAATATATAAAATTTCCATTGCTTAGCTTTTTCTACTAAGGCTCTTTATAGTATCTCTCCTAGCTAAAACTGTCTCTAATTATTACATTTAATTGTTCCATGCCTTAATGTATTGGAACTACTTTCTCTTTTGAGAAACTATTAACGCTAAAACCTTCTATGAATCCTTCTAAAGAAGACTTCATGTTTATGTGAAATTACAAGGAATTTATTTTATATTTTTTGAAATAGGCTATATAAAATATGGTGCTTCCCACACCTTGTACATTCTTTCACGTATGCCTTATAACTTGCACAAAACATCTTTATTTGTGATTTGGTTTCATAATTTTTTTAATCATTATTCAGTTCATCCCAATAGATTAAAGTTTGTTTAATCTATATTCTCTTACGATACATAATTTCTATGAAATTTATTAATATTTAACTTACCCCTTCTTTTTTTAAAGAACTCATTTTCAAAATTGTTTTAATATTTTCATAACTAGAAAAAATTTCTTTATACCTATTTAAATAATAAGCGTACTTACAAACCACTTTATTCCTCTACTTAGAAATTATCTTCAAAGCACATTTTATTTGGGTCAAAACAGATGTTATGTAAAACACTATTACTATAACCTAAAAATACTAGTGTATGGATTTAATTAAAATAAATACTGATAAATCTCATATACTATGCAAAAACATTTCCTTTGGGAGTCACCTACTATAATAATAGTGTTACTGTCTATGCCCTCTTTATTTTCCACAAAAACATCAATTACAACAGTAAATATTGCAATCTACATTTTTGATACTTAATACACTCTAGGTTTTATATTTAAAATCTTCATTTACCTCCAAAGAAACTAGCAAGCTATATATGTATGCCCTATAATTCTTCAAAACGAATTTCATTTTTAACAAAATTTAAATCATATAAAATCGAATTTAAATTTTGTACCATTTTTTTTCAAATACCCAATATTTACTTCCTTAAAAATATTAACAATTATATTTTTCAACTTTTCAATTCTAATAATTTTATTTTATTGGGCTAGATATAAAGTGGATTTTCTTCTTATTACCCTAGGAGTACCCTTCCTAAACTTTGGTAATCTCATTTCCTTACTAAAGTCTTTTATTTCTATTCCTCTTTTATGCTTATATTTATTTCAAGGAACTACCGTTAAATCCACTTATCTAAAACAATTATAATTTTTTTTGCAATCATTTACACATGGGCTTTCTTTTTTTTCAACTGAATCTATGGTACGTCTCTAATCTTTTCCTATAACTCTTTGTGTCTCCAAAATCCAATCCTAAATGTACAAAGCCATTTCAAACTCTTCCCATGTGATGACCTTCTCTATGCCCTAAGAAACGCAATTAATTATGCCAAAAGTGACGCTATAAGAATTTTGTCTTTAACTGGTGATCGCGAAGTGTATGAAGAACCTCCTCTAGATGAATAGCATGCTCCTCCATACTCTAGGAAAACACCAAAATGTCATCCATGGACATTACTACGAACTTATTTAGGACATCTCAAAAAGCATGGATCATCATATCTGCAAAAATAGGTTTGGGCATTGGTTAGCCCAAATGGCATAACCAACTACTCAAATAATCCGTTGGATATCCTAAATGTTGTCTTTTCAATGCTATCGTCAGCGACCCCAAGCTAATGAAATCTAGCGGCTAAATCAAGCTGAGAAAATAACGAAGAGCCTACCAACTGATCGAAAAGATTGTCTATCCTAGGAAGTGGCTAACGGTTCTTATTCGTGATCTTATTCAGTTCTTCATAGTCAACACAAAGTCAAAGGGAACCATCCGCCTTTTTAGCGAAGATAATTGGTGCTCCCCACTCTGATATGCTTAGTCCGATGAAGCCTTTCTTTAATAGCTCACCAATTTGCTTACTTAGCTCCTTCCTCTCCTTAGGTGCCATATGTTTCACCGGCAATGCCATTGTCTTAGCATTGTCATTCGGATAGATCCTAAAATTGATCTCCCTCTTAGAAGGTAGTCCCCTAACCTCATCAAAGATGTTTGGGAAATCTCTAACGTTTGGAAAGGAATCTAGCTCTCTAGTGATGAATCAAGGGAATAAAAGAAGCTCAACATAACTGACCCACGTATGTCTCAAGAAACCTCGGAAGTCCTACTGCTACATGTCTCTAGTCTAACGACTCTCCTCTCGCAGTCCAATATCGTTCCATAAGTGGATACCCAATCCATCACCAAAATCATCCCATACTATGAAAATCCCAATACATAAGCATCATAGTCAAATTATACGCCTGATATGAAACTTTTCAAACCTCTACAAATCATGAATAAATGTGCTGATCCTTCTATGGGGTTTGAAACAACTATGAGGGTCTACTGCTAAAGAGATATCTAAGCGCAAACAATCAACCAAGAAACTAGAAATGATAGAGTGTGATACCCAGAATCAAAAAGAGTCCGAACAGAAAAATCCAAAATATAGATCAAATCTTCCATGATGACTTTCCTACCTCTATTTGGTTCATTGCTAGAAAGTGCTGCATCCAAATCCTGTACTTGCGTTGTAGGTTCGCCTACTCTCTGCCCCGTCCCATGAGGACAAGCTCTACTAAGGTAACCAAGCTGCCCACACTCAAAACATCTCCCCTTCATCATTTTATTCTTACAGTCCTTTACGTAATGACTAACCAATCTATAGTTATTACATTTCCTGCTTTTCTCGATCTACTTCTGATGTCCTCCTTCTTTCCTCTTGTCCTTATCATTTTTATTCTTCCACCATGACCTCCTAGAGCTATCTGACTTAGGAACCACTTTAAGCGCTTCCTTCAGCTACCGGATGCATCCTGAACTCACTATCGGTCCTTCGATCCTAACAGTCAAAACATTCGCTTCATATCCTCCAACCTAGCTCGTGCCTCCTCGAAATCCTCTGTGCCACAAACACCCTGCCTTCTAGACTAGCGAAATCATTGCATAGCTTAGAAAAATTGGCTACTATAGGTGGATTAATGTGATCTCCCCCTGTTGGTACTATTTTAAGTGCTTGCCCTTTCACTTTTGATACTGTAGCTCTACGGGAACAGTCAGTCACACTATGCAAAGAAAAGGAAATTTAGGTTCGAAAGAATCGAAAGAAGGTTAAACTGGACCTTGAGGGGATTTTTATAAAAACTCTTTTATACCAGAAAAACTATTTCTACAATAAGAGTTTCTTTCTAAAGAATACTTCTAGTTTGAAGATATGATACTTTTTTAAAATGGTTTACTTTTGGAAAAATACTGTATTTTCAAAACAAGTATATATGAATCATGCAGCCTTAGGCTGTGATACCAAGTGAAACACCTCATACCCCTTATTATACCCAAAAAGGGAACATTAAAGAATATGTTGCGTTTTAGGTATAACTAAAAACTTACGGAGACTAAGATTCACAAGACAAAATAAATAAGAAAGCAGAAACATAAAAATACTTACTTATTAAAAATCAAACTTCATTAAATAAGTCGTAACCAAAATAAGTCTCAAAATACCAAATACATATGTCTTATGGGAAACATCATCTCAGTCACAGTATCAGAGTACACATAAATCCATCCCTCTCAACAAGTTCCAGTACATGGAAATAAAACTGAAAAGAAAAACAAGAAGAATGCATGAAGAAAAACTCCATAGCCGAATATCTCAGAAAATCTGAAGTCTACTGTCCTTGCCTCTACTAGCCTATGGGGGAAAATGAGAAATGGAGGAGTGGGTCAAACTAAAAGTCTGGTGAATGAAAGTAATTACCAGTATTCTTAAGCAAGGTAAAGATAATATGCTTTGCAACAGTTGTAGTATAAAAGGAAATAAAGGAAAAGATAAAGCTAGAATGAAATACGGTTAGTTGTTTTCTTTACTTAGATAGTTCGATTGGATTGTTTACACTTTTCTAAAACTGCTTTGATTTGGTTGAAATCCCAGTCCTATTTTAATTAGGCCGAAGTCCTAATTCTACCCTTTAATCGGCCTTCTAACTCTATTGTGCCTACTGCGGGCTAGTCCCATCCCGTGGGTCCCACAGTAAAGATACATGCTTACCGCTTGGAACTCAATAAGGACTTATCAGCCTATACTAAGGCCGCACGCTCGACCACCATTAGGCTCGCGCTATCTGTTGCTCCCTCTTTGGACCTCCTATTTTCCCTAAACAACATAAGCATGCCCAGCCTCACCTCCGTGTGTTGTGAGACCACCCGTTCCTGACTGAAAGGGAATGCTGCCGACATGGGTCCTAAAAAAAAATTTAGTTGCGTCTCTTGTCCAAATCCCCTGATTTGAACTTCTAATTATTGACCACTTATCTACCCTACACAGCATAAGCGTGTTCCAAGAGAAATGCTGTCGGTATGGGTCCTACTTCTATCTTTGCTTATTAACTTACTATAAGTCTTTAAAATAAGCCTTTTCTATTCAGTCCCTAATTATAACCTATGTGTTATAACTTTTCTTATTTACTTAACCCAAGGCCTAAGTTTAAAATTAAGCTACTTCTGTTATTTCTTCTATTTTCCCTTTTTAGTTATAATTACATGTTATAACTATGCTTGCAATGTCTTAAATTTTCCTATTTCAGGTTATGTCCAATATATACAGTTCTCCTTACTTTACATTCCATTTTCTATAAATTCATTATTCTTATATTTTAGTCCATATTAACGAATTATTTTCTTTTATTTATTCCGTTTGCGTAAAAAGTGAATTAAAAAGAAACTGACATTTACAGAATAAATCCCAACGTAGAATAGATGTAACATGTAAATAACAGGAAATAACTGTAAATGCCATAAATAACTTTAAATAATTAGAAAAACTATAATTAATAGTAAATAATTGCAAATAACTGAAATAGAATAGCTAAAAGAAAATAAACTGAAAAACAAGTCTAAAATTTACTTAAAAATAAACTATAAATAAACTTGCATAATGGTTATCCCAAAATTGTAGAAAAACTAAAACTATTGGAAACTCTATTATTTTAAATTACTTAAAAATATAAAATAATTATTTAAATACTCACCTATGGTCCAGCTATAATGACCCGTATTTTTCGATAATTAAAATATTAATTAAATAAGATTTTAGAATTTTATATTGGAAGAAAACTAAAATTTGTGATGTTATAATAAGAGTAATAATTAGAATGTAATGTTAGTAATGTTAATATAAGGTAGTGGCCAACTATTTTAATGTAATTCCAATTAATTAAAGTGACTGTAGAGTTATAATTGGTTATAAACTATAAATAAGGAAATACATTGAATGTTGAAATTATATGCAATCAATTAGAATTGGATAATATTGTATATGAAATCAATGATGTTGTTTGAGTGCTGTTGACAACTATTTAATATAATTACAAATCAATTGAAATAATTGTAAGCCTATTTGGTTATAATTGTAAATAATGAAATAAATTAAATGGTGTAGTTAATGGTGAACTTATATGTAATTAATTGAAATAGGTTAATATTGAATACAAAACCTTTCTGGGTAAGAAAATAATAACCCTTGGTTGTAAAGAATAAGACAATGGGTATGAACTATTATTATAAACGATTGCATTAACTATTTTCTCATTAATTTATCCATTTGAATATTGAATGGATAATTAGTGGAATTAAGGCAATTGAATGTTGGGTTTAATGTTGGAATTGTATATCAGTAATTGAAGTAATTGAAAATTATTTGGTGCTAAGTTGAAATAAGGAAATAAATTAAATGTTATATAAGAAGGGGAAATTATATGAAATTAATGGATAATTGAGCATAATCAGATCCGTATAAGTAGTCATAACATTTGTTCTTGATAGTAAACGTATAAATGTGATTAAGTAATTAAACGATAACATTTGTCATTTATCACCTATTTTTTTAATCGATTGAAATTAAATTGAAAATCAATTGCAATTAATCTAATTACTTATTGCACTTAATATGAATTAAAGTGATAACCATATAAGATTAAGGTAATGAAATCGTAACCCAATGTTAAGTATATCCATAAGATAATAACTGATTGAATAATAAGATGAAAATCAAAATAAATATATATTGTAATTTGAATTAATTAATGAATTTATTGCCGTTAATTTGACTTAGAATCTTTCAAAAAAAGGGAAAGAGAATTTATTTGAATTTAATGACATTTAATGAAAGAAATGTACGTTTGTTAGGATCCGTTTTAAAGTGTAATTTTGAAATTAATTACAATTATGTCGATTTGGAATCTTTCAATTTAAAAGAGTTAAAAAAGGAAACATTAATTTTAATTAATGGATTTAATGAAAGAAACATGCATTGTTGTTAAAAAAAAATGAATTTTTTAATGAAAATAAAACGAACATTTTCATTTTGAAGGTAAAAATGAATTTTATAAAAAGAAGAAAAAAATGAATTTTAAAACAAAACTTTACAGCCATCAAATATTAATTTGAGGCTGTATATAAGTGATTTAACACTAATCCTGAAATTTAAATTAAATTAACGTTTTAGGTTTCGTGATTACGCTCTGAGAAAAACTTTAATTAAAAAAAATTGAATTTGAGTTCCGGATCATCTTTTATTTTGTGTAACATTACATTGGTTGTTGTATTCAAATTTATTTATTGTATGTTACTTATGTTTAAATGGGTGTAAAAAAGTATATTCGGTGTTACTATATTTAATTGAGTGGAACAAGCAATTAATTAGATCCTAAGTGGTGCCTTCATTTCCTTATTATTCAATACACCTGACTCTATTTCCATATTTAATTTTATTGCTATTCTCTGATGTAGTTGAAATGTGAATTCACATCCTTTCTCATTCATCTGTTATGTTTATTTTATTACCCAAAGCATTTACTTAGATCATATAGCTTCATTTTATTTGTTCCTTCCATACTTATTTTGTTTGTTGCTTACAAATCTTTTGTTTTACATCATATCTCATTCTGTCCCCTAGAACTTCATTATTTTTCAAATATCAGGGCCTCCAATTTTTTCCCTCACAATCTCAATGTCAACATAGCTTTATAACTTCACTTAGTTACTACCAATTCATTTTTACTGAAGCTATGTTCAAAAAAAATTGTGAGCATATATTTCTTCCTCAACCACATCCGCTCCTTTCCTCGTCACCTTGCTTTCTTTTGTAAGATGCCTTCAAAAAAATGAATAATGAGAATTAGCTTTCATGGTTTTGGCTTTCTACTTCTTGCTTTTGTTTTGGGTACACTAAATTTAAAAATGTGAATTATTAAAGTTTCTTATTTTAATAATTAAGTTCGTATGTATTTTTTTAATATATCCTTATAACCTGAATATCTTCCATATAAGAGCTCCGATACATGCGTATCTTCTTCCGTTGGAATTCCAAACGACATGAAATAGGTTTAGATGAGTTTAGAGACTGTTGGAAAAGGCATCTTTATTTGGATTTTCGCGTTCTAAATATCAAAGGTGAGTGTTTTGACCCACTCATGAATACTAAATTATCTTATGTTGGTTAAATTAAATTTATGATGTGATTAGAAATTTATTTGTTGTTGTTTGGTATTTTTTTTAGATTGCCATTTAAGTTAAATTTGAATTTATATTGAACATAAATTGCTAGTTAAACACCTGATAATGATAATCAATTAATTGTTGTGATTTATTGGCTGATTTGGATGTTGGATTGTAAGGGATGTTAGTGGTTGACATTTTGGATGATTGGATGTTTATTTATGTGTATATCTCTGTTATCACAATGGATTGGAATGATAACCCAAGCGACTTCCATTGATTTGGAAATTTTGATTTTGGATACTGGTTGAAATGACATATACCCATATAATTTATTGAATTTGGATTATTTATTGGAATTGAATTATTTGAAAGGTTTAATTTTTAAATTTAAAATTCGGATTTATTTTAATTAAAATGATTAAAATTGGTATTTCAAATTATTTGAAATCTTTTAGATAATTATATCCACGTTGTAAACTTGATAAGAGATGAAAATCCCATAACATCTCCCATTAAAGTAATATTTCTATTCTACTTATTTTGATTTTGATTTGACTTACATAAGATCTTTTAGTCCTGACTTGAGTGTTTTGTCTTTGCATTATGCTCGGGCCAGTCTGAGCTTTTTAGTGTATTGAAGACCATTTTATTTTGGAGGATGAAGACGGAGATGAGTCTACTATTTGTTATTAATTATTCCACTACATCATGTGTTCCGCTGCATTATTTATTTATTTCTGTTGTATGTATAGCTCTGATTTGTACTGTAAAAGTGTAATCAAATGTCATTTGTAAAATAGCTTCATGAACTGTTTATTTGATTATTATATTTTATCATTCCGCTGCAAGATTCTGTGCTTTGTTTATCCTTCTTTTATATTATTTTCTTATTAACCCCATTGACAATCCTCCCTTTTGAATGGTTTGAGTTGACATGTGTGGTTTATTGTCGATTTAAACCGTCCAAAAAGGTAAGTTATTACATTTGGTATCAGAGCGATGTTTTGACATACCTTAGCCTATTGGGGTTAACTTATTAGAGATAGGGTAGTAATAACCTGGAATGAGTTGTCTTAGTGTATATACGAGAGCGCGTATTTGTTAGTGTTATAAAATATTTTATATGAGTTTTGAAATGAATAATTTTTCCTAATATTATATGTTATATAAAGGGATAAATTTTTTATAACCAATATGGTTATTTGTAATGTGTTTGATTTATGAAACGGTAATATTTAATTATTATCATTAATAGTGTAATTTGTTGTATTTAGTCAGTTTATAAGCATTGACTATTATTGTTAATTGAATTTATGGGCTAAAGACTAGCTTAATAAGTGGTGTATCAAAGGAAATAAAGTGAATGACTATATGAATGTGATTTCTAAGTTTAGTCTTAGTAAAGATAATTCAAACCAAAAAATTTGAGATCTAAAACTCCACTGTTTTAAAAATAGGTTTCTTAATATTTTGTAAATAATAGTGGTATTATTCAAAAGTGAATGATTAGGATATTTGTTTAGGAAATTTGTTTTGTTGTGAATCTTGTTGTTTGTTGATTGGTAGTTTCAAATATTGAAATAACATAAAATATCTGAATATTTTGGATAGTCGAAACTTCTGGATTAATATATGAGTTAAAACTTAATAATTTGGTTGAATTATACAGTTGAATTTGATAATCTTAATTTGAAAACAAGTGAAACAAGGTTAATTTGTTGTAGTTGACTAGAACTATATTGTATACATTATTGGCATGTAATGTAATAATATACAAATGTGAACCTTAAGCCTTGGAATATTCAAAATTGAAATTGTAATGATAGAAATGATATAATTGTGGACTTAGTTAACAATTTATGAAATGTTATAAATAATTTGGGAAGTAAACTTGAATACTAATTGGATAAACAAACATGAATTAGAATGAATTGATTATAAATGAAGTTATGACCTGTAAATTACTTATGAAATAAAAGGATATTGTAAGAAATAGTTATAAATAAAGTTGTGATATCTCTAAACTCGTGTAATGTCTTATAAAGGAAGTTAAGCTTTATAAATAGTTTATAAACATAAGGAAATTTCGGATGAAAAGATTTGTAAATAAGTGTAGTGTTAAATGAGAAATATTACATGTGAAATTGAATGTGATTTAAAATGAAGAGAAATGTAAGTAATGTTATGAGAAAGAATATATTTATGTTTTATATTAAATGGTGAAATTATGTGAAACAAATATTAAATTACGAAGTGATATTTATGTTAATCAACGAGATTAATAAGGATTTAATTAAAATGCAATTGTGATGAAATAAATATGGAATAAAGCGTAAGTTGTACGTATATTGTTTTGTTCACATAATTAATTTGATCCGGATTTGAGTGCACAAGTTTGAGGTGAATTACACCATTTCATGTTAGGATTTTTCATTCGATTCTTGATGGCGAATATTTGATATAGATTTTGACTTGATTCTAGAATTTCTCTATCATATTGTATAGCTATACAAGGACAAGGATGGTTTCTAGTCAAGGAACCTTATCGATATCTGCATTAGGGAAGTCGAATGAACAATACTAGTTTGAAAGCAGTGTGATCGAGCGAGCGATCGAATGTGATTTTGTGTGATAATGACATATGTACATCTTATGTTCTGATATTATTGAAATGTTTAAATGCTAAAATTGAAAGTTGTTGGGCTGGATAACTTTGTAATTTGAATTGTAATTTTTCTTTTACGCAAAACTATTATTAATTTAAAACCATTTTACAAAGCTGTCTTTCTTTTATTTCGTCTTATTCAACTATTTTATTTTATATACAAAACTATTTTACATACAAACCATTTTACAAGCTATTTTATATACAAAACTATTTTACAAACTGTTTTAGATACAAATTATTTTGATATATACAAAAATATTTTACAACTACTTTATGTACAAAACTATTCTAAATTCGGAACCTTTATAAAGCAAAGATGTTCAATTTCATAAGGCTCTTCATGCAGCGAAATTGATTTTTGAAGAAAATTTTGATTCTTATATAAGATGGACTTTGTATAAATATAAGATGATTTTGAAGACTATTGATTTTGGAATGTATTCAATCTAAAGAGGTAAATCTTATATATAACAAAATTTATGTAAGAACGATTTGATATATTCGAGGCTATTGATTTCGAAAAATCTGAAAATGAAATCTTATATATAATGGAGTTTATATAAGTGTGATAGTTGAAGTTATGATTATGAAAGGGTACTACAAATGATATGTTATATTTTGAAGTACAAGGTAAGGGGAAGTACCCTCCGCGAAGAAGTATAGTATAATATGCTTCGATCTAGATGGACTTAGGGAATCCAGGAATGGATTCGATCGATAAACCCTAATATAGTTGGGTGAACTCAGAAATGGATTCAAACCGATATGGTTGTCCGGACTCATGAGTTCCTCAATTTTTTTTCAAGGTAAATGGTTCTTTCGTTTACCTAATGGAGGCTCTTTCGATCCTGAGATCTGTTGTTTATGGATCTTCGGGAATGAAGTGCATCCATTGCGTAAATCATTGAATCAGCAGTTACCAACACAGCAGGGGTCGATGGTCCCTTGTTTATGAATTCGCTACAATACTTTTCTAGAATCCGAAAGGTGGAAGGATCTTCTGGAAAGTTTTATGTCTATTGCGTAAACAATGGATTAGTAGCAGGCCACTGCTATTGTAACAACATCATTTGACATTAGATTTTGAGTGGTACTTCTCATACCTATTTTTTTAGTATTTTTCACTAGGTTTTGAAACAAGTCTACTAAGTACTTGGAGATTTCTTGTCTTATGCATGATCAACGTACGATCAAAGTCTACAAGAACGAGGATAAACCGGTTAAAACATCGGGTAATGAAAGTATTTCGATAAAGTATTATATAAAAGATATTTTGGTCATTTTTTCCATTTCTAAATACTTTAAAATCTGTAAAATATTGGTTTTTATGTACAACATGGTTTAGTAGTAAATTATTAGTGCTGTAAATATTATGAAAAATTATTAGTTAAATAAAATATATTTAAAGTTAATGATTATTGATGTATTAATGATGTTTAAAAGTATATTGAGATTTAAAACTTATAAAATTTATAAATATTGAATTTAAAGTTTTCAATAACTTCTTTTTAAATATTAGTAGTGACGTAAATAATTATTTTCAAATAGTTTACAAATATTTATAAAGATGTTATTTAAAAAAAAATTATGTGCTATTTATAAATAAAGCAAGAAATTTTACGGATGAATTTTTCCGTAAAATATTAATGATGATGATTTGCAAATGAAGTTTTCAAATGAATATTTCAAGTAAAATTTATATAAGTTTCTTTGAATGTATAATTTAAAGATATTATATAAATGAAAAAAAATGATTTGCGAAGTTTTATTTATAGTAATATAATCACCAATAAATTTGAATCTGTAACGACCTGAAATTTTTGATTCCGAAAATTCCAGATAGTTAGGAAAAGAAGAAAGAGATAGAAGAAGAAGAAACAGAAAACACAACATAGAATCTCACATTCGCAGCAGATCAAAGTATAATATCAAATAGTAACAGTTTATAAAAGAATACTATATTTGTCAATTATATTTTAATACATCAGAGTTACAACATCCCATAAAAACTGGATAGTATAATAACTTGTCCAGATAACAACAACAATACCATAGCAGAATACACTTCATACGCTCCTGCCATCCAGCTCGCCTCCAGAGTTCCAGAACGTCCTATCCTGAAAATCTGTAATACTCGGTCTGACCCGAGCATTACATCAAAGTAACACCCGGGTGAGGCTGGAAACCAGCATGAGTAAACCCATCTAACATGTAAAACAAAAGCATTCAATTTATATAAACCCGGGGTATCTGATATCAATTTACAACTTCACAAGTTGTTATAGTCATCTCTTATTTCACACATTAATTTCTAAGTACCAAAACTTAGATTAAATAGTCCAATTTACTTAAATCATTCCATACCAGCCTATTGATTTCACATATCAATCTTTAAAGAATCGAAGTAGTTTGGGGTATTTGCTAATACTCGACTTCGGTCTCTTCGAATTTAATACAATTCTATCCCAAATTATTCAAATGAAACACAGTTCAAACTTCAAATACAGGGTGCCACCTATACATGTTAACTCATCATCGATGATAACCACATTATCTCAGTTTATACCCAACATATCATATCACATAGCATCACAAATCACATATCTGAGATATCAATCAATCTAAGGCATGCAATATTATTCAATCATAAGCAAGATAAATTAGTCATACCATTTCTGATTAATTTAAACAAATTAAATTAATTACTTCAATCACCCTTAATCATGCTTATTTAACATTAATTAATTACAAATAAATTAATTAATCATCCTTTAATTATCCATTTTAATTAGTCATCCTTGATTAATTATCTTTAATTACATAAAGTAATTATCCTTTAATTAGTTATACAAATTAATTATTCTTAACCATTTATAGTAAATAAATCTTTAATTACTTTCATTTATTGCATTAATTAATTACATTAATTAATTATTTCCATTAATCAGCCTTAATCAATCATAATAGCGATTAACCATTCTGTAATTAATTACCTTAATTAATTAATTAAACCAAGTAATTAATCCTTAATTACTTCTCCTAAGTAATTAACCCTTAATTACCTTCCATTAAGTAAAATTTCCTTATATTAATTACATCGGTAATTTATCCATCCATTACTTCACTAAGTAATTACACTCATAAGTCTTGTTAGTTAATTATGCTCAGATTTCTTAATCAACTTAATTAATCTCTAGGCATTAAACCTTAATTATCTTAAGATAAAACTTATCTTATCAATGCCTTATTACCATTACCATTTTAAAAACATTTATCATTATGATTTCCTTTACTTAATTAAATCATTACTTAAGTTTTTAGAATAAAACAATCATTTAACTAGATAATTTAAAGTTAACAAAACTTATCTTCCTTAAAATAACTTAAAACATTATCAAGTATAAGTTTTAAGAACTAATTCCAATTTGTATTTCAAAACTTGTTTTATAAAAATCTCATTTTAAAATCACTTTAAATTCTACAAAATTTAAATTAAACCAATTTTCAAAACCACTCAATCAATTGTTAAAGGAAACAATTATAAAAAGAGTATGTCTAAATAAGAAAATTTAAACTAGATTTAAATTTAAATTTCAAAAAACAAATTGATTTTAAAATATTAAAAAAATGGTTCAACACAGTACTTCGGGTCAAACCCCAAAAACCACTTGAGTATGCCCCGAGTTTCCCCCTTCTCCCTCCCTTTTTTTCTTCTTCAAAGCTTGAATTTTATTTTAAGTTAAAAACTTGCTTCATTTATTATTTCCCCTTTATTTCCTTAACCATCGTTTAAATTCACTTGCCTAGACAAACCGGCCCACTACCTTCGGCCCACCAAGACCAGGATCCACGAAAGCAACGAAAACCCCTCCTTCCATCTTCTTATTTCCTTCAGTAAACAGCTCAAATCCAAACTACAGGCTTGAACACAAAGTCGTGCACGTATCCGTGCACGCTTCCTCCTATGATCGTGCCCTGACGCCGATCATCCTTGCAACTCTCGCATAGTCACCCCACCCTATCGAAACACTCAAACCTCGACGAATTGCCCTGATCAAAATAAACAAGCTTCAGCACCCTTAAAGTAAATGACCAGATAAACATTGATCGCCTCGCTCCGCCCCCGTATACTACCGTATATCCCCGCATTTCATCGGAAGAACCGCCTCCTCCTCCTACATTGTTTCCCCTATGCGCGCAACATTCCATTGCTCTCCATGCTTCGCTATTCCAGACGAAACAGAACGCCAAGCAAAAATCCCCTAAACCCTAATAACTAAACAATCTACTTCCACAATCAGTTAGAAATTCCAGAGTCATTTTTCTCGAGTTAACCATGCCCTACTCTTCCTCCTCGACGAATGCCCTGCCTCCAAATCAATCCAGCTACCAAAATTTGCCGTTATGCCCAAATCCATTCAACTCGGCCTACCTCCCGCTCTGTGCATCTAGAAATCACCCTACCACCCTTAAAAATCATAATTTCCCTCAACGATCGCGATAACACAAACAAAATACCCAAATCTTAATGATCAAATTTTGACTGGACTTGATCACTTACTGCAAAGCATACATAATACAAGTCTATACTTCAATATATTTACTGAAACCAGTTTTAAAATAAAGTAACCCTCATAACAAACAACTTTTCTTTTAATATCACTACTTAAAACTAATTAGATTGAGTGGTATAATTTTTTGAAGTCAAGCTTAGCATATTTATTTTGAAATTTAACAGAGCAGTGTAAATAATGGTGAACATCCTAACTTCTCTGGTTTAATCACTTATTTACTCATATATGGGTGCATATATTCAGAACAAAACGTACTTATCAAATCACACTTTTATCCCATGATAAAACATAAACTATACTACAATAAGGATTTTGATTACTCACCTGTACATATTGAATAGAGGAGCAAACTAAATTTGAAAAAAAAATCTGGAAGTTGTCTGGACTTTAAACTTGATCTGTTTTGTTCGAGATGATCTGATGCTGGATTTTGATGTTGATCTGCTTTTTTTCAAGTTTCATTTTGAATATTGCTTTGAGTTGGATTTGAGCTTGATTTTGTTTTTTTTTCTTTGCTTGACTTTAGTTGAATATGCTGTTTGTATTCATTTTCTGTTTTTGCTTATTTTCTTACAGGTTTTGTTTTTAAATTTTTTTTTCTTTCATTAATTTTCATTTTCAAGTTAATAAGAAGATGAGACATGCCACTTGTTAAGTTGCATGTTAATATTATTACATTTGTTTTAATGTTTATTAGGATTTGTTACACTTATCTTATATTCATGCACTAATTAAATTTTAAATGTTAATAAAAATTTTATATGTTATATTTACCTTATGTTTAAAATATTACACATGTTTAAATTTATGCTAAGATCTTTTATATGTGTAAATATGTATGTATATCTAGCTTACAAATGTCTTAATAAAGTTTATAAATTATATTTGCTATTTATTTTTGTATGTGTGTGTGTTTTCATACTTATACTTTTATGTTTAATACTTATATTAAAGAAAGTATAAACCTAATTCAATCCTATTTTAAATATTAGTCTTTTCTTTTTATTTTAGTGCTTTATGTGTTATTTAATTTTATGTTTACATTTGTAATTATAATGTATCTAATATGTTTTATGTATTTGTTAAATTATTTTTTTAAATTTATATAACAACTTTATACAAGTATGTCTTAACCTTTAAAGAAATATATATATATATATATATATACCTATATATTGTACATTACGATTAGAATTAATCATTTTTATAAATTTTGAAAAGATAGATTTTGCCCAATTTAACAATTATAAAAGAAGATTATTAAATTACTATTGTCAAATTTCAATAATTAAATATCTCTCCAGGTATTTATAATTTAGCATTTATTATAGTTCTAATTCATTTGTAAACATATATATATATATATCAGAATTTTATTTGTTCAATCCACAAACTAGTATTTTAATAGAGAAAACTAGTTAGTTATCCAATTACCGGATGTCCAAAAATCCAGGTTATCACATTCTTCCCCCTTCAAATCTTTTCGTCCTCGAAAAGGAACGAACCCAGAATTATCAAAATGCTTATTATCAATTTTTTTTCTTTACTAACCTTTAACACTTCAAAATCTATATAATATTGCCAAAATATCATTTTATAACTTAATGTCTCAACCAGTCCATCCTTGTTCTCACAGAAATTCGGTCATACGTTGATCAGGCGTACGACTGAAAATCTGTAAGTACTTAGTAGACCCGTTTTCAACACCTAGTGAAAATATCTGGAAAAATAATTTTATTGAAAATATAGAAAACATTTTGAAATCAAGGAAATATCTTTGGTGAGAATGCTCTGGAAATCATCACCCCCATCCATGGTCACAATTAACCTGATGGTTACGTTGCCATCCCTGCAAAATCCATAGATACTGTAGGCCTCCGCACCCCTCGATTACACCATGAAACCAGCTACAGATCGCAGCTACAATTGGGGCTACGTTGCTACCACAGCAAAAACCCATATAACTGTAGGCCTTAGCGCCCTCGAATTTCGCTGCCAAAAGAATGAAACTTCTCTACTCCACTCGACCATAGATCGCAGTCTACCGATGTTACATTGCCTTCCCGGAAAAATCAAGCATAGACCGTTGACACTCACCTCCACACGATTTCTGCTATGGTCCACCCAGTAGATCGCAGCGACATCGAGTTACACTGTCGTCACAGCACAACCCAAATGCCTCTGTAGGCATCAGCACCCTCAACTTTCGCTGCCCAATAATCCTCAGGAACTAGTTTTGTCCAGACTCCTCACATGATCAACTTTAGAACCTCCCCCTTAGAGGCTCAAGGCAGTACCAACCTATGGTACTCCTGAGAAGTTCATTCAAGGAAGCGCCTTTTTCTCCAGAGCCATTTTCAAAACACTTTATATTATACACATATAGTATCTTCAAATCATACACCTAGTATGAATCACATGTAAATCTCCATTCTCAAAATCGATTATCTCAAAATCGATAATTCTCATACTAGGCTTTCCAAATCTAATATTGATTTTACCCAAAAATCAAAAGCCTTTCCAAATCCAATGGTTCCCAAAACCTTTTTTCCAAAATCCCCATAAGATCCTTTATATATAGATATATATAATCCTTGATAAAAAATCTTTGGATCATTTCAAACTTGTATAAAACCCCTTTTATACTTTAAATATTTACAAAACCCTTTCTTCTGGCTATAGATTCACAAAGGGAGATTTACCTTATATAACAAAGATGTATAATTTTGTTTATTCCAAATCAAATATTCAAATTTGATTACTCTATAAAGTCACTTACCAAATTATTTACTTCCATAAAGTAAATTTTTACCATAGAAATATCCAATTTCCACTTCACTTTATCATATATTTCACAAAATACACCTTTCCTTTCAAAAACCATTTCACATTTCTTATCCATAAATTCCCAGTATCAATTTCATTCAAACCCGTACGATATACACATCTCATCCATACGTTATATCAATCTAATCGCTCACTCGATCACACAATTTCACTTCCGAACCAGTATCATCCACCCGATTTCCTAGTGCGGACTCGGATGTAGTTTCTTGATCAGAAACCATCATTCTCCTTGCATAGCCATAACTATGATAGAGAATATCCAACCAATCAACAACCCATATCCAGGTTCGCCGTCGAAAATCGAGTGAAAAATCCCAACTCAGATCGATATACTATCTCGAAATTCTGTGCTCGAATCTGGATCAAATCACTATGCGAATAGAATAATATATGTACATCCTACGTATTTACCTTCATTGATTATTAACCAAATAAATTCTCTTTTTCATTCACATTCACTTAAATTTCCATCCACTTATCCACAATTTCTTAAATCCTCATTTTGATTATCACCTCAATTCTTATCTCAAATAGATATTCAATCATAAACATTTTAAACTCTGTCCAACTTAATTTTAGAAAATAGATTGAAAAGTTAAAAATAGACAGGTAGTTGAAAAATGATTATTAGTTTGTAAAATATTGTAAAATAGTTAAGTAATTGTAAAATAGTTAGAAAATAGTCAAATAGTTATAGAAAGTTTAAATAATAGTAAAATAGTTGTAAAATAGTAATCAGTTATAAAGTAGTTTAGAAATAGTAATTAGTTTATAAAACAGTTGTCAAATAGTTAAATAGTTTCAAAAATAATTGTAAAATAAGTATAAAATAGTCTTGGGTTTTAAAAAGAAAAGTTGTATAGTAAATAGTTAGGAAAATAGATTTAAAACGGTTTATATTAAAATAATTTATTTGAAAATAGACCAGAGCCAAACTGTTTAATTTCCAATCTCCATTCCTATCGATTCAATTTAAATTTCCACATCCATTTAAATTGACTCAATTCCAATTTGAGTAACTTCAATTTCCCTTGAACTTGATTTATCCCCAATTCAAGTTGAGTTAATCTCAATTTGTTTCCAAATTCAAATCAAATTCCATTTGATTTTAAACTATTCAACTTTAATTACAATTACAAATTATTCAAATCAATTGGACTAACTTCAAATTGAACCCACTTCAATTTCAAATCATCTCAGTTCCTGTTTGAATAAATCCCAATTTCCATTTGAATTTGAACTTATTCAACTTCAATTTCATTTCAAATCAATCCAATTCAAATTTTCCATTTGAATTTTTAAACTTATCCATCTTCAATCACAATTCTAATTAATTCAAATCAAATTTAATTTGAACTAATTCAATTCAAATTTCAAATTTAAACCATCCCGAATTATATAAATTCGAGTTAAATTTTTAAATGTTGATTTAATCCTTTAAATCAAATCAAATTATATCTTTAAAACCATTTAATTTTGAATCCAAATTCCATTTTTAACCTATTTCAAAGTTCAAATAATAATTCAAATCCCTTTTTAAACAACAAAATCTTTGAAATTCAATTTATCTTTAACATTCAAATCTTAAGTCCAAAATGATTCCATTTTACCTTAATAATGGATATATTACCACACCCCATTTCTTTAAACAAATCCAATTCATAGTTTAAAGATTATTAATAACAATAGGGTAATATCATCCAATTATTTTAAAACATCCATCAATTTCCAATTTTCGGATCTCAAACCCAATTTGAGATCACTCAAACTCTCAATTCAGATCAACCGTTTAACTTCCCAAGTTAAACCTTAATTTCATCTTGAAATTTCCAAATCAGGTTGATCATTCAAACTTATTTAACTTCTTCCAATTTAAATTCAATTTACCTAATCCAGTCAAATTTACACAATTTGAATTCCCATTCAAATTTTAAACTTCATATTAATATCCTTCCCACTTAAGTTTAAAACCTACTTCACTTTGGGTTTCACATCACATTCCAAGGAAAATTCAAAACTCAACCTTAGAGTTTATTTCCTTTGCACACTTGGTTAATTTTAAATTTTAAACCACCTTTGGTTTTAAATTCAAACAAATTCCTTTAAAATTTCATACAACCCTTGTTTCAAATAGGACCCTTTCATTCGAATATATTAAAAACATCTCTTATTTTTAAAATAAGATCGTATTCAAAATAGTTTGAATAATATTACTTCCTTTCAAATTTACAAATTACTCTCTTTAAATGGTTACTTCCTTAAAACATTTTATTGTTTATTGGAAAAAAATCATCCCATTATTAAACACAATAACCATTCTATTTCTCTGGTTTGAAACCAATTCTAATTCATCTTATTTTGAAATTCTTCCCCAACTTCAAGATTTAATTTCAGTTTGAATCCATTTCAAACTTATCTTTAATTTAATTTCAATTTGGTTGTATTTCTATTACCACTTAATTTAATTCCAATAATTTAACAACCAATTACCTTAATATTTATTCGAAAGAAATATTGCTATATATATCAAAATATATTCTTATAAAATCATTTAAAATCTTTATATAAGAAAATAACAAGTACGCTCTTATATATATATATAGACACACTCAACTCATTCTATAGTACCATTGACCCTATCCTATGAATAATCCCACCAGAGCCAAGGTTCTCGCTTAACCTTTAGCTCTAATACCAACTGTAACGACCCGGAATTTTCGATTTTGAAAATTCCGGGTAGTTAGGAAAAGAAGAAAGAGATAGAAGAAGATGAAACAGAAAACACAATACAGAATCTCACATTCGCAGCGGATCAAAATATAATATCAAATAATAACAGTTTACAAAAGAATACTGTATCTATCAATTATATTTTAATACATCAGAGTTACAACATCCCATAAAAACTGGATAGTATAACAACTTGTTCGGATAACAACAACAATACCATAGCAGAATACACTCCATACGCTCCTGCCATCCAGCTCGCCTTCTGAGTTCCAGAACGTCCTATCCTGAAAATCTGTAATACTCGGTCTGACCCGAGCATTACATCAAAGTAACACCCGGGTCAGGATGGAAACCAGCGTGAGTAAACCCATCTAACATGGAAAATAAAAGCATTCAATTTATATAAACCCGGGGTATCTGATATCAATTTACAACTTCACAAGTTGTTATAGTCATCTCTTATTTCACACATCAATTTCTAAGTACCAAAACCTAGATTAAATGGTCCAATTCACTTAAATCATTCCATACTAGCCTATTGATTTCACATATCAATCTTTAAAGAATCGAAGTGGTTTGGGGTATTTGCTAATACTCGACTTCGGTCTCTTCGAATTTAATACAATTCTATCCCAAATTATTCAAATGAAACACAGTTCAAACATCAAATACAGGGTGTCACCTATACATATTAACTCATCATCTATGAAAACCACATTATCTCAGTTTATACCCAACATATCATATCACATAGCATCACAAATCACATATCCGAGATATCAATCAATCAATCTAAGGCATGCAATATTATTCAATCATAAGCAAGATAAATTAGTCATATCATTTCTGATTAATTTAAACAAATTAAATTCATTACTTCAATCACCCTTAATCCTGCATATTTAACATTAATTAATTACAAATAAATTAACTAATCATCCTTTAATTATCCATTTTAATTAGTCATCATTGATTAATTATCTTTAATTACATAAAGTAATTATCCATTAATTAATTATATGAATTTATTAGTCTTAACCATTTATAGTAAATAAATCTTTACTTTCATTTATTACATTAATTAATTACATTAATTAATTATTTCCATTAATCAGCCTTAATCAATCATAACAGTGATTAACCATTCTGTAATTAACTACCTTTATTAATTAATTAACTCCTTAATTAAGTATATTAATCCTTTAGTTAATTACACCAAGTAATTAATCCTTAATTACTTCTCCTAAGTAATTAACCCTTAATTACCTTCCATTAAATAAAATTTCCTTATATTAATTACATCAGTAATTTATCCATCCATTACTTCACTAAGTAATTACACTCATAAATCTTATTAATTAATTATGCTCAGATTTCTTAATCAACTTAATTAATCTCTAGGCATTAAACCTTAATTATCTTAAGATAAAACTTATCTTATTAATGACTTATTACCATTACCATTTTAAAAACATTTATCATTATGATTTCCTTTACTTAATTAAATCATTAATTAATTTTTTAGAATAAAATAATCATTTAACTGGATAATTTAAAGTTAACAAAACTTGTCTTCCTTTAAATACCTTAAAACATTATCAAGTATAAGTTTTAAGAACTAATTCCAATTTGTATTTCAAAACTTGTTTTATAAAAATCTCATTTTAAAATCACTTTAAATTCTACAAAATTTAAATTAAACCAATTTTTAAAACCACTCGATCAATTGTTAAAGGAAACAATTATAAAAAGAGTATGTCTAAATAAGAAAATTTAAACTAGATTTAAATTTAAATTTCAGAAACCAAATTGATTTTAAAACATTAAAAAAAACGGTTCAACACAGTACTTCGGGTCAAACCCGAAAAACCACTCGAGTCTACCCCGAGTTTCCCCCTCATTCCTACCTTTTTTTTCTTCAAAACTTGAATTTTATTTTAAGTTAAAAACTTGCTTCATTTATTCTTTCCCCTTTATTTCCTTAACCATTATTTAAATTCACTTGCTTAGACAAACCAGCCCACTACCTTCGGCCCACCAAGACCAGGATCCACGAAAGCAACGAAAACCCCTCCTTCCATCTTCTTATTTCCTTCAGTAAATAGCTCAAATCCAAACTATAGGCTTGAACACGAAGTCGTGCACGTATCCGTGCACGCTTCCTCCGATGATCGTGCCCTGACGTCGATCATCCTTGCAACTCTCGCATGGCCACCCCACCCTATCGAAACACTCAAACCTCGACGAACTGCCCTGATCAAAAAAAAAAACAAGCTTCAACACCCATACAGCAGATGACCAGATAAACATTGATCGCCTCGCTCCGCCCCCATCTACTACCGTATATCCCCGCATTTCATCGGAAGAACCACCTCCTCCTCCTACATTGTTTACCCTATGCGTGCAACATTCCATTGCTCGCCATGCTTCGCTATTCCAGATGAAACTGAACGCCAAGCGAAAATCCCCTAAACCCTAATACCCAAACAATCTGCTTCCACAATCACTTAGAAATTCCAGAGTCATTTTTCTCGAGTTAGCCATGCCCTACTCTTCCTCCTCGACGAATTCCCCACCTCCAAATCAGTCCAGCTACCAGGATTTGCCGTTATGCCCATATCCATTCAACTCGGCCGACCTCCCACTCTGTGCATCTAGAAATCACCCTACCACCCTTAAAAATCATAATTTCCCTCAGCGATCGCGATAACACAAACAAAAACCCAAATCCTAATGATTAAATTTTGACTGGACTTGATCCCTTACTGCAAAGCATACATAATACAAGTCTATACTTCAATATATTTACTGAAACCGGTTTTAAAATAAAGTAACCCTCATGACAAACAACTTTTCTTTTAATATCACCACTTAAAACAAATTAGATTGAGCGGTAAAAATTTTTGAAGTCAAGCCTAGCATATTTATTTTGAAATTTAATAGAGCAGTGTAAATAATGGTGAACATCCTAACTTCTCTGGTTTAATCACTTATTTACTCATATATGGGTGCATATATTCAGAACAAAACATACTTGTCAAATCACACTTTTATCCCATGATAAAACATAAACTACAGTACAATAAGGATTTTGATTACTCACCTGTACATATTGAACAGAGGAGCAAACTAAATTTGAAAAAAAAAATTTGGAAGTTGTCTGGACTTTAAACTTGATCTGTTTTGTTTGAGATGATCTGATGCTGGATTTTGATGTTGATCTACTTGCTTTCAAGTTTGATTTTGAATATTGCTTTGAGTTGAATTTGAGCTTGATTTTGTTTTTTTTTCTTTGCCTGACTTTAGTTGAATATGCTGTTTGGATTCATTTTCTGTTTTTGTTTATTTTATTACAGGTTTTTTTTTTTTTTTTCTTTTATTAATTTTCATTTTCAAGTTAAAAAGACGATGAGACATGCCACTTGTTAAGTTGCATGTTAATATTATTACATTTGTTTTAATGTTTATTAAGATTTGTAACAATTGTCTTATATTCATGCACTAATTAAATTTTAAATGTTAATAAATTTTTTATATGTTATATGTTTAAAATATTACACATTTTTAAATTTATGCTAAGATATTTTATATATGTAAATATGTATGTATATCTAGCTTACAAATGTCTTAATAAAATTTATAAATTATATTTTCTATTTATTTTTATATGTGTGTGTGTTTTCATACTTATATTTTTATGTTTAATACTTATATTAAAGAAAGTATAAACCTAATTCAATCCTATTTTAAACATTAGTCTTTTGTTTTTATTTTAGTGCTTTATGTGTTATTTAATTTTATGTTTACATTTGTAATTATAATGTATCTAATATGTTTTATGTATTTGTTAAAAAAAAAATTAAATTTATATAATAACTTTATACAAGTATGTCTTAACCTTTAAAGAAATATATACATATACCTATATATTATATATTACGATTAGAATTAATCATTTTTATAAATTTTGAAAAGATAGATTTTGCCCAATTTAACAATTATAAAAGAAGATTATTAAATTACTATTGTCAAATTCCAATAATTAAATATCTCTCCAGGTATTTATAATTTAGCATTTATTATAGTTCTGATTCATCTGTAAACAGATATATATATATATATATATATATATATCAGAATTTTATTTGTTCAATCCAAAAATTAGTATTTTAATAGAGAAAATTAGTTAGTTATCCAATCACCGAATGTCCAAAAATCCGGGTTATCACAGAATCCCTATTTGGAACTATGGTTTGAAATATTATCCTGATTTTGAAGCATAATAGTAAATTTATAAGTTTATTCACTATTTGAATTTTTGTATTAAACCATAATAAATGTTTTTACATGATTTGAATATCATTTTAAACAAATATGTAAAATTAATTATGAAGATATGAAATTTTGTACTTTGATTTGGCTATTTAATGTAAGATTTGAGTATACTATTATTTTCAGTTTAATAATCTAGGGTTATACTTATTTTAAAATACGAGTCTAATAAATTATCGGATTTAAGGAACTTTATAAAAAAAAGAGGGGCTTATCATAATGCTTTGATATAAACTTCTAACATTGTTTAAACTTTTGGAAAATTCTGGCATAATGCTATAATGATGTTTAAAATATGTCTTATATTCTTACTACGTGAATGAGGTTAAATGTTTAATTGAATTTTTAGATATATTGAAATATTCCTTTTCTCTTCAAGGGCGAATACCAAAAACTTGTGTAACATTCAGTTACGTTCCTAAAATGTATTTAACTTACCATAAATATTTAATAAGTTAAAATGTTAATAGAATATGTAATAGAATATTATACAACTAAAACTTAAGTAATGGAAGTGTTCAATGAAATTATTTCTAAATAAGAATTTTGATGTACAGGAAATGTTATGAATGTAAGTTAATATTGTGAAATAATTTAAGTACATCAAAGTAAAGGAAAAGGACTTTATATTATAAAATAAACAAACTGTAATGATGTAAAAAGAATCCAATTGAATACACTTAAATATTGTGTTGAAATTATTGGTTGTTTTGGCTTATGGGATGATAGGAAAGGATAATTCTAACTACATAAGGATGTATAGATAATCTATCAAGTAGTTATCTAAGGCTTTTGAGCATAGGATACATTTAATAGTTTATTTATCATCTTGTATGACTAAAAGTTTCTGAACCTGAACAAATCATTAGTTTGGTTGCTGTGGACGTATGATTGATTCCTTTGTTACATATGAAGGTCGTGTTGTTTGTTTACAGGTAACTATTATCATGTTGTGTTGATTTGTTTGTTATTAATTGAAACAACTTAAATATATCTCTTTTCACGTAATTATTAACTTCTTTAGATTTTATAAGTGAAGTACATGTTTATGGAAGCAATAACTTCTACTTTTGGTTCTACAAATTAAGCGTTGTTTGCCTGACAAATATGTACGTTTTTGAAATGCGGGTTCCTAGTTATATTATATTATTTTCCATGGTTTGGAATGTTTATTTTCGAAATGTGATATATACATATGGTAATTATTGATATTATTATTTCTCCCAGACCTCTCCGTATAAATGAGACTCTGCCGAAATTTTCCGTGAATTTTAAATTTAGAAATTTTGTGAAAAGTGAAATATTTTCAAACTTCGGTAGACTTGAATATGAAGACTTACTTGTTATTAACTGTATATTGCATATAAATTACTTAATTATGAAAATTAATTGTTTATAAATTGAATACTTTGAATAAAATATATTGATTCCTTATTTCCTCATTTTCCCTTTTCGAGGACGAAATGTTTTCAGTAGGGGAGAGTGTAACGACCCGTATTTTTCGATAAATAAAATATTAATTAAATAAGATTTTAGAATTTTATATCGAAAGAAAACTAAATTTTTTGATGTTATAAAAAGAGTAATAACAATGTTAGTAATGTTAATATAAGGTAATTGCTAACTATTTTAATGTAATTCCAATTAATTGAAGTGACTGTAAAGTTATAATTGGTTATAAACTACAAATAAGGAAATACATTGAATGTTGAAATTATATGCAATCAATTAGAATTGGATGATATTGAATATGAAATCAGTGATGTTGTTTGAATGTTGTTGATAACTATTTAATATAATTTCAAATCAATTGAAATAATTGTAAGGTTATTTGGTTATAATTGTAAATAAAGAAATAAATTAAATGATGTAGTTAATGGTGAACCTGTATGTAATTAATTGAAATAGGTTAATATTGAATACAAAATCTTTTTGGGTAAGCAATTTATAACCCTTGTTTGTAAAGAATAAGATAATGGGTATGAATTATTGCTATAAATGATTGTTTTAACTATTTTCCCATTAATTTATCTATTTGAATATTGAATGGATAACTAAGGAATTTGAATGTTGGGTTCAATGTTGGAATTGTATGTCAGTAATTGAAGTAATTGTAGAGTTATTTGGTGATAAGTTGAAATAAGGAAACGAATTAGATGTTATATAAAAAGGGAGAAATTATATGAAATTAGTGGAAAATTGAGTATAATCGGTTTGTGTAAGTAGTCATAACATTTGTTATTGACAATAAACTTGTAAATGCGATTAAGCAAGTAAAAGGTAACATTTGTCATTTATCACCTATTTATTTAATCCACTGAAATTAAATTGAAAATCAATTGCAATTAATCTAATTACTTATTGCGGTTAATATGAATTAAAGTGATAACTATAGAAGATTGAGGTAATGAAATGGTAAACCAACGTTAAGTATATCCATAAGATGATAACTGATTGAATAATAAGATGAAAATCAAAATAAATATATGTTGAAATTTAAATTAATTAATTAATTTATTGCCATTAATTTGACTTAGAATCTTTTAATAAAAGGGAAAGAGAATTTACTTGAAGTTAATGGAATTAAATAAAAGAAATGTACGTTTGTTAGGATCCGTTTTAAAGTGTAATTTTGAAATTAATTACAATTATGTCAATTTGGAATCTTTCAATTTAAAAGAGTAAAAAAAAGAAATATTAATTTTAATCAATGGATTTAAAGAAAGAGACATACATTATTGTTAAAATAAAAAGAATGTTTTAATGAAAATAAAATAAACATTTCCAATTTGAAGGTAAAAATAATTTTATAAGAAGAAGAAAAAATGAATTTTAAAACAATATTTTACAGCCGTCAAATATCAATTTGAGGCTCTGTATAAGTGATTTTAACACTAATCTTGAAATTTAAATTAAATTAACTTTTTAGGTTTCGTGATTGCGCTCCGAGAAAAACTTTTTTTTAAAAAATAAATTGAATTCGAGTTTCAAATCATCTTTTATTCTGTGTAACGTTATATTGGTTGTTGTATTCAAATTTATTTATTGTATGTTAATTATGTTTAAACGGGTGTAACAAAATTATATTTGGTGTTAATATATTTAATTGAGTGGAACGTGCAATTAATTAGATCCTAAGTGGTCCCTTCATGTAACGTCCTGATTTTTCGATGCCTAAAAATCAACATCAATACGTCACTGTATCAAACACCGAACAATCAAATGCTGGAAAATCGAACCGTTAGGGTTAAAGAAGAAGGAGGTAGAAGAAGAAATAGAAACAATATCGGAATCTCATAATCGTAGCGGAACAATATATAATAGATAAATGACTAATCTTTAAACAAAGAACTATATCTATTTATAGATTACAACATCAAAGTACAACATCTATAACACACAGTTGGATAGTTATTATATCCTGTCCTTACAAATCTGACTATACAGCTAATCATACACAGCAGAATATTTATCAAATACGTGTGATACGTCTCGCCATCCGGCTTGTCTCCTGAGCTCCATTGCAGTCCGTTCAGAATTTGTATTCTATAATAATCGGTCTAACCCGAGCATTATAGCGAAATAACAACCGAGTCAGTCTGGAATACCAGCGGGAGGAAACAAACTCAATTGGATTACTAAAGTTTTCAAAAATCCTTTTTGAAATCAAAGGTATCTCGTAAGACCACGCCACAAATAAACGTGCTGGGTTTTTACCTTACGATAACCAAAACATATTTTATCAAATCCGTCTGGTATTATAATAGTGTCTATAGAAAGTAAAATAGAATCTAGCTGAAATGCTTGCATCTCACGTTTCAGCAATAGTTGGACACAATCAAAACTGTACAGGCGCTTATTGGAGATTGGGTTCCATACAATGGCAGGGCTACTAGGGTACCACCCGTCACAGTACATGGTCCAGATCACCATACCGAGGATCCACCTTGTCCCCTGCATCATAAGACCGATGCTATCCCTTACTGGATAGTCCGAATAAGTTCACCCCACGGTTGGGATCAGCAACCGCCCATACAGCTGAAAAAAAGGGATCTCTAGACAGGGGTGACCTTACCCTAATTGGTTGCTAGCCACTTAGCCTTGTGTGCACCTCCCCTGTTTTAGCCATTCCTGGTTGATGAGGTTCGAGGTTAAGCATTACCTTTTTAGCATTTAGAATACTCATCGTCCTCCTGACGATGTTCTGATAGCATTCGTCCATACAAGTCTGTTCCGGGTTCGAACGGAACCTAATGCACTACTCCTACTACATCCATTTTGGCATCATCCTCAGGATTAGTAGCGATTAGTCCTTGTACTTCACTGCTCCATCTTCGACTCTTTGCTCTTGTCTTCCTCAAAAAAACCTTCAAACCAGATCGAAGTGGTTTTCGGGAAATTAATCCCGATCCCGGACTCTTCGAAATGATCAGCGCATTGGAAATTATTGATAGTCGGTTATTTAACTATCAAATAACATTCACAAACAACTATCAGACATTAATAATTTTCCAAATTATTTGTTTATTTAACAAATATCTTCGCAAGACATATTTTCCGTACTTCAACCCTTTAAAAACAGTTTTCAATCACATTCCTCTGGTAGAATAAATTCTCAAACATTGTTTATTTCCACTGAAAATTACCAAGTCTAAATACTTTAGGTTTAAAATAATTTAAAATCGCTTTACCCAAAAATTTATATACTTCAAAATATTTAAAATAAAACCACTTAAAGACTTTATTTAAAACTACCAGTTATAAAATTTTATAATAACTGCTCGTGTAAAACTTAAGCTAAAACAAATTTTAAAATAAAAGTTACAAAAATTCTATACAAGTTTCAAATAAAAACTTTAACCAAACTATCTTAAAATAAAACTACTTTATAAAATATAAATATTAATAATTATATTTTTAAAACTATAATACTAATTAACCTTTTAAAATAATTACTACTATAACTAATTTAAATAAATATTTACCTTTAAAATTTAAAACAACTAACAAAAAATAATTTCTCAAAACATTCTTTTAAAACAACTTTAAACTTTTATCTTATACTTAAAAAAAATCTGCTCCGTAAACGTGCTTAGCTTTTCAAGGAAATACACTTTCCTTTCACACCTTTACAATAAACCACTATTTCTTTATTTAAAACAAATTAGCCATTCCTTTATAAATTCCAACCATGAATTTATATTTCCAACTTATCCCCTGATAAATATTTCACTTAATTCATAAACCCTGTTTATAAATTCCATAATTTCATCTCCTTTTAAAAACACAGTTTCAAACATGTAATCAGTTTCCAAATCAATTTCCAAATTTATTCTATTTTAAAATATAAATTCCTTTACCTGCTCAATATATTTCAAACCCATTAGTTTCAGATTTAACATCTTTACTTTGGTTTAAAATCTTATTTAAACTAAAATAAAATTTTCATACTTTCCAAATTTCTTCTTTATCTTTTCCAAACAAATTTTAACCTTGAATTTGAAAATAAATTTTTTATTCCATTAAATAATATCGCTTAAGTTTAATAATTCATTTATTCCCATTTATTCAAAAATCTCTTTTCCCATACTTGGAATTTATTTATTAGAATTTAAAAATCAACTTTTATCCTTTTCCAATTCATTTATCCCAACCTCTATAATTATTTACTTAAGAATTCTCCTTTTTATTTCCTTTCAAAAATCCAATCTATATGTATACCCAAATATATTCAACCAAACCATAGCATCAAATATTTTCAATTACCAATATATTTTATCATGGATTATCAAATAAACCATATCACAGAATATTAAAACAATCTAAATAATTTTGAGAAATCCAGTTGGATCCCTCCAACCTGTTTTCCTACATCCACAGATGTTAGCACAATATAAAAATACCAATCCCACTTCGAGGTGGGATATCGCGGTATATTGGGTCATCCGCTATTACGCATGACGCATAGGGTCTCATCCGCTATGTAATGCCGAAAATCAATCGCTCCAATATATATATATATAACATATCATATCCAAGCTGATAATAAGTTATCAATTCAAGCAAACAATCAATAATTTAATTTTTAACTATTTAAATTTAATGGTATTCTGAAAGAGTGAGATTAACTCACCTTTGATTTCCGTTTGCAATCCACTTCAATCCCGACTTGCTTCCTTTCAGATCTTGACCTTGTATAAACATTTATTTGGTTTATTAATACTTTTGGTTAGTCGAACAATCCATTAGTATTTAATAATCAAATTTAAACAAATTCTCCTTAAATAAATTATTTTAGGTGAATAAAATAATTAAATGAGCCAAATAAACAAATTAATTATATTAGTACCTTGTTTTAAAATAAATTAGTAAATTTAAAATTTAGGTATATATATTTATTTTCTTTTGAAACTACATATACCTTTCTAATTTTTTTATAGATTCCAAAAATTGAACTTTTGTAAATTCTTCCTCGTATATATATTAAAAATAGGTATGTGTATGAATATGTGTGTATATATATATATGTATTAAAAATTATATAGATTCCAACATCTAATTTTATACAAACTTTCAGCATTTTTGAAACTCCTACTTTTATGTTCAAAACCTTATATATATATATATATTTCTCTTTGAAACTACATATACTTTAAAATTTAATTTGTATATGTTAAAATTCTGATTTTATATAAATTCTTCAACATTTAAAATTCCTATATATGTTTTCCCATAATCTTGCTATATAAAAAAAATTCTTTTCTGTATAAATTCTTTTATGTATATAACAAAGTAATTTACTTTACTGTAGAAATTTCCTCACTTATATATATGTTTGTAAAATTCAAAAAAAAATCAGATAAGAACTTTGTCTTACTCCTAGATTGATTTCCATATATATATATATATATATATATTCAGAAATCAAACTAAAATAAGCATAAACCTTACTGCTTCCAGAATCGTACACATGGAAAGTCGCGATGGTCACCATTTCTTATGTACGAACCCTAGCCCCAGCATTGCGACTCCTAGCGGCCTCGAACCAGGATAAGTTCATGAATCGCCCATCCACTCATCACCACCGTACGCGCCTCCTAGCTTTCCTCCCTTTGCTCGCGCATAACCTTCCCCAATCGAGATGAAACCCCAAATCGTTCGTCACCAAGCTTTTACGATGGCCACTGCGAGGTACTGTTCCATTTCGCAAGTGACGAACTTGGAAGGAAGAATTGCAGTCGAAGCAAAAATATGAATTAAGGGACAAGTTTCAAATTTTCGTTGAAAAGATTTGTTCGAATTGGAAAATGGAAGGATGCCCTCTCTCTCTTCTCCTTTTTTTCCTTATATTCACTTGATTTTATTCGGCCATGGTTTTCCTGGGAAGGAGAGTATGGAAGGTCGATTTTTTTTCTTTTTCTCTTGAAGTGTTGGCCGGGTTTTTTAAAAAGAAAAGGGTAAGGAAACACGATTAGATGTAGGCATACCAAAATCAACAAGCTACAGTGACATATGAGTTGAAATCGAAAAGTTCTGATGTGTCATAAATTCAGTGAAGTTGAGTAGAATATATATATATATATATATATATATATATATATATATGTATGTATGTATGTATGTATGTATGTATGTATATCAATTAAAATTGAATTTCCTATATAAATTACCACACGTTTATATACCGTATGATCACGCAACCACTCCAACCACTACGAAAATTGAAATCCGATAATAATACAATATTACGGATCCAACGGAACTGGTTTCATTGAATTCCGAGACTGTGCCCCGGAAGGCTATTTTTAAGTGTTAATTTAAACTATATATTTTCAAAACTGAACAAACCACTTTCAAACTCACATTTAAAACTTCTATTATTTCTAGTATTATAAATATAAATTTTACAAGCCTTTAAAATATTTTTAATCAGCTTAAAAACCAAGATTCACTATTTTAATCAATTTCCAATTGTTTAATTCAATAATTAAATTGCCAAACAAATAGCGATATTTGAAATTCAAGTTAAAAATTAACTCTTAAATATTTAAAATCAATTAAATATTCCGATTTCAAATCTCCAAAATTCCGGGTCATCACATTCCTCCCCCTTTAAAAGAATTTCGCCCCCGAAATTGCTAGTTAGCAAGAATGGTTCGTTACCCGTTCATTATTTCCCAAACCAACCAGTTTTTAACAACTCCCAAAACAATTTTTTATTAAAGACACTATCATTCTCACTAACTTCCTAAACTCATCCATAGGTTCTAAACAACATTACTAATTCAACCATTCAAACAATAATTCAAATTCAAATTTTAAATTATCAAAATTTTTTTTAACTCTCTAAATTTTCAAAAAATTCGCCAGCGTCTCCTTTGCGTAGCTGGATCGATATGACTACAAAATGCCTCTACGGGCCCCCAGATTTCAAAAGAAAACAAAATGCCAAGTGGCTAGATCAGAAAACCATCAAATTTCATATAGAAATTTAAATATATACATTTTTGTCGGGCCATAAAATTTTATCTTCTGTAAACAAATTCATCAATTTCCTTTTTGCTTTTAGTTACCTGTATACTACTAGCAATAATATCCAATCATAGAATCCAACATCATTTCATTCACTTCTTTACAAAATGTTCAATATTTGCTTTAGTTAAGCCCGTGCGATGTACATATATCATCCGTATGCAATACCAAATCTAATCGCTTACTCGATCACACAATTTAACTTCCGAACTAGTATCGTCCACCGGACTTCCTAGTGCGGACTCAGATCTAGTTTCTTGATCAGAAACCGTCATTCTCCTTGCATAGCCATACACTATGATTGAGAATTTCCAGAATCAAACAAAAATTCATATCCGGGGTTCGCCGTCAAAATCGAGTAAAAAATCCCAACTTGGATGGATATATTTATCTCGAAATTCTGTGCTCGAACCTGGATCAAATCGCTATGCGAAAAAAAAAATATGTACACCCTACGTATTTATCCCAATTGACTATTAGCTATATCAATTCTCTTTTTATTCACATTCATTTTTCTTTCTATCCATTTATTCAAAATTTTCCCATTTCACAACTTCCAGTTCAATCTTCATTCAATTATTAACTTAGAATATATTTTTTACAATACCGAATTTTTCTTAAGAAATTCACCATTTCTTCTTAAGTACAATATAAATATTCTATATACTTTAATATTTATTTTCACTCACCACTTAGGCTTTTGTATCTATTTTCATTTAACTCAAATTTTAATTCCATTCTGAATTCAGTTTACCTCTCATTTTTAAATGTTAAATTCTATTCATCTTAGCTCAGACTATTTTGAATTAATTCTTCAACTTTATTATCCCAATTCAAAATGAATTCCAATACTTCAGTTCCAATTCTATTTGAATTCAATTTATCCTCAGACTATGAATATTGAATTTTATCAACTATCTTCCATTCATAACTGGTTTATATCATTATTTTAATTTAGTTCCATTTACTAATTTATTTCAATTTCCAATGAATTTTTAATTCTTAGAATTTTGTTCTTTAAGTCCACTCAAACTAAATTTTCAATTCCTCTTTACTTAATATAATTCAAATTGATTCCGATACTTAAATTTTAATTCATTTGCTTACAAATGTAAATTAATTTGTTCCACTATACTTTTGTTTACATCTTAATAAACTTACTAATTTTATTTTAAATCCTTTGTTTTTCTTAGTTCACTTGACTAATTTCCATTTACTTACAAATTCAAAATGAATTTCAACATTCAATTTCAGTTTCATTACTTGCAATTGTAAATTCATTTATTCATTCACAAATTTATTTCCACCTTAATAAATTTTATTCCAATCCATTTAGTTTACTAGACTTACTTCTCAAATTCACTTTTATTCAAATTAATCCAAGATAAACTCAGTTTAAATCCTATTTACTTACAAATGCAATTCATTTGTCTATCCACATTTTTATTTCGAACAAATTACAAATTTTAGAAACTTTCAAACTTATTTATATTATGTAAATATTTCAAATAAGATTCTAGAGTCTTTTAATCAATTATTCAACATTTCAAAATCATTTTTAAAATCAATTATATCCAAAATACTTTGCTTTTCCAAATCAAACCCAACTTTTACAAACACTTCAATCTAAAACATTTTGGCAGCAATTCCTCTCTTGGAAACTCGAAAATGAACACCGATGATGCTGCAGTAATCACCGAAGTTATTTTCCAGTGACCAAAAAGAGTTTAGTGCTTTTAATTCCTTCAAAACATTTCAAACATTTTTAAATTCCAAATCTCATCAGATCTCATATCCAATTCAAAAATATTTCCCAAATAATATTACTATTATTTCTCCAAAACCTTTGAAAATCATTTTCAAACTCAAATGGAATTAAATTTTCAAATTCCAAATCCTTTCAACTCATATTCAAACATTACTCTGGAATTTTTTTTAATTTCAATTTTAATTATAAATCACATTTATAATTTACATTTCAAATTCCATTCTATTAATGAATTTATTTCCTTAACCTTTGATTATTATCTTAACTTCTTATTCAATTCCATACTTAAATGATAATAATTTAATATTATCACTTCCTAACAACCGGGCAACCATATACTATAATAATTTACAAAAATTTATTTCTTTTATATACAAAAATAATTTGGGTAAAAGTATTTTATTACCTTATTTTAAAACAATACTGTGTCGGTTTATCTTATTTGAGAGTTTAGAAATCCCTATCGATATAGTTGGCCAGACTGCACTGACCAGAATCTATAAACACTCAACCGTTAAGTCAACCTAATATAAAAACAATTTTTATATCCACTAACAAGTACGCGCTCATATCTATTAATACACTCAAACTTATTCTAGAGTACTACGGACTCTATTTCAATGAGTAATCCCCACCTGAGCCAAGATTATCGCTTAACCTCCAGCTCTGATACCAACTGTAACGGCTTGATTTTTCGATGCCCGAAAATCGACATCAATACGTCACTATATCAAATGCTGAACAATCGAATGCCGAAAAATCGACCGTTAGGGTTAAAGAAGAAGGAGGTAGAAGAAGAAATAGAAACAATATCGGAATCCCACAATCGCAGCGGAACAATAATAGATAAATGACTAATCTTTAAACAAAGAACTATATCTGTTTATAGATTACAACATCAAAGTACAACAACATCTATAACACACAAATGACATTTATCATATCCTGTCCTCACAAATCTGACTATACAGTTAATCATATACAGTAGAATATTTATCAAATACGTGTGATACGTCTCGCCATCCAGCTTGTCTCCTAAGCTCCGTAATAGTCTGTCCAGAATCTGTATTCTATAATACTCCGTCTGACCCGAGCATTATAGCGAAATAACACCCGAGTCAGTCTGGAATACCAAGGTGAGGAAACACATTCAATTGGGTTATTAAAGTTTTCAAAAATCCTTTTTGAAATCGAAGGTATATTGTAAGACCACACCACAAATAGACATGCCAGGTTTTTACCTTACGATAACCAAAACATTTTTTATCAAATCCGTATGATATTATAATAGTGTCTATAGAAAGTAAAATAGAATCTAGCTGAAATGCTTGCATGTCACGTTTCAGCAATAGTTGGGCACAATCAAAACCGGACAGGCGCTTATTGGAGATTGGATTCCATACAATGGCAGGGCTACTAGGGTACTATCCGTCATAGTACATGGCCTAGATCACGGTACCGAGGACCCACCCTGATCCCGTGCATCACAAGACCGGAGCTACCCTTTACTGGATAGTCCGAATGAGGTCACCCTACGGTTGGGACCAGCAACCGCCCACACGGCCGAAAAAAAGGGACCTCTAGACAGGGGTGACCTTACGCTGATTGGTTGCTAGCCACTTAGCCTTGTGTGCACCTCCCATGTTTTAGCCATTCCTGTTGATGAGGCTCGAGGTTAAGCATTACCTTTTTAGCACACATTCACTTAGAATGCTCATCGTCCTCCTAACGATGTTCTGATAGCATTCGTCCATACAAGTCTGTTTCGTGTTCGAACGGTACCGAAGGCGCTACTCCTACTACATTCATTTTGGCATCAACTCAGGATTAGCATCGATTAGCCCTTGCACTTCACTGCTCCATCTTCGAATCTTTGCTCTTGTCTTCCTTACGAAGACATTCAAACCGAATCGAAGTGGTTTTCGGGAAATTAATCCCGATCCTGGACTCTTCGAAACGATCAGCCCATTGGTCG
This sequence comes from Allium cepa, assembly GCA_030765085.1. Classification (NCBI taxonomy): domain Eukaryota; kingdom Viridiplantae; phylum Streptophyta; class Magnoliopsida; order Asparagales; family Amaryllidaceae; genus Allium; species Allium cepa. The sequence continues at coordinate 947,999,814 of CM060941.1, read as the reverse complement.
ATATTGATAGTCGGTTATTTAACTATCAAATAATATTCACAAACAACTATCAGACATTAATAATTTTCCAAATTATTTGTTTATTTCAAAATATCTTCGCAAGATATATTTTTCATACTTTAACCCTTTGAAAACAGTTTTCAAACACATTTCTCTTGCAAAATAATTTCCCAAATATTATTTATTTCACTGAAAATTACCAAGTCTAAATACTTTAGATTTAAAATAATTTAAAATCGCTTTGCCCAAAAGTATATATAATTAAAATATTTAAAATAAAACCACTTAAAGACTTTATTTAAAACTACCAGTTATGAAATTTTATAATAACTGCTCATGTAAAACTTAAGCTAAAACAAATTTTAAAATAAAAGTTACAAAAATTCTATACAAGTTTCAAATAAAAACTTTAACCAAAATATCTTAAAATAAAACTACTTTATAAAATATAAATATTAATAATTATCTTTTTAAAACTATAATACCAATTAACCTTTTAAAATAATTACTACAATAACTAATTTAAATAAATATTTACCTTTAAAATTTAAAACAACTAAAAATATAATTTCTCAAAACATTCTTTTAAAACAACTTTAAACTTCTACCCTATACTTAAAAAAATCTGCTTTGAAAACGTGCTTGGCTTTTCAGGGAAATACACTTTCCATTCACACCTTTAAAATAAACCACTATTTTTTTATTTAAAACAAATTACTCATTCCTTTATAAATTCCCATCGTGAATTTATATTTTTAAATTATCCTCTGATAAATATTTCACTTAATTTATAAACCCCGTTTATAAATTCCATAATCTCATCTCCTTTTAAAAACACAGTTTCAAACATGTAATCAGTTTCCACATCGATTTCCAAATTTACTCCATTTTAAAATATAAATTCCTTTACCTATTCAATTTATTTCAAACCCATCAATTTCAGATTTAACTTCTTTACTATAGTTTAAAATCTTATTGAAACTAAAATACAAATTTCATACTTTCCAAATTACTTCTTTATCTTTTCCAAACAAATTTAAACCTTGAATTTGAAAATAAATTCTTTATTCCTTTAAATAATGTCCCTTAAGTTTAATAATTCATTTATTCCTATTTATTCAAAAATCTCTTTTCCTATACTTGGAATTTATTTATTAGAATTTAAAAATCAACTTTTATCCTTTTCCAATTCATTTATCCCAACCTCTGTAATTATTTACTTAAGAATTCTCCTTTTTATTTCCTTTCAAAAATTCAACCTATATATTCTTGATAACTCAGCATACCCAAATATATTCAATCAAACCATAGCATCAAATATTTTCAATTACCAATATAATTTATCGTAGATTATCAAATAAACCATATCACAGAATATTAAAACAATTTAAATAATTTTGAGGAATCCAGCTGGATCCTCCAACATATTTTTCTGCATCCGCAGATTTTAGCACAATATAAAAATACCAATCCCACTTTGAGGTGGAATATCACGGTATATGGGGTCATCCGCTATTATGCGGGGCGCATAGGGTCTCATCCGCTATATAATGCGGGAAACTAATCGCTCTAATATATATATATATATATATATATATATATATATAACACATAATATCCAAGCTGATAATAAGTTATCAATTCGAGCAAACAACCAATAATTTAAATTTTATCTATTTAAATTTAATGGTATTCTGAAAGAGTGAGATTAACTCACCTTTGATTTCCGTTTGCAATCCACTTTAATCCCGACTTTCTTCCTTTCAGATCTTGACCTTGTATACACATTTATTTAGTTTATTGATACTTTTGGTTAATTGAAAAATCCATTAGTATTTAATAATTAAATTTAAAAATTTCTCTTTAAATAAATTATTTTAGGTGAATAAAATAATTAAATGAACCAAATAAACAAATTAATTATATTAGTACCTTGTTTTAAATAAATTAGTAAATTTAAAATTTAGGTATGTATATTTATTTTCTTTTAAAACTACATATACCCTTTTTTAATTTTTTTATAGATTCCAAAGATTTAACTTTTTTAAATTCTTCCTTGTATATATATTAAAAATAGTTATGCATATGAAAATATATACTAAAAATTATATATATTCCAACATCTAATTTTATACAAACTTTCAGCATTTTTGAAACTCCTACTTTCATGTTCAAAACCTTATATATATATGTATATATATATATATATCTCTTTGAAACTACATATACTTTAAAATTTAACTTATAGACTCAAAATCTGATTTTATATAAATTCTCCAACATTTAAAATTCCTTTATATATTTTCCTAAAATCTTGCTATATAAAAAAAATTCTTTTCTGTATAAAATTCTTTTCTGTATATAACACAGTAATTTACTTTATTATAGAAATTTCCTCACTTATATATATGTTTGTAAAATTCAAAAAATATGATAAAAACTTTATCTTAGTCCTAGATTTATTTCCTAATATATATATATATATATATATATATATATATATATTCAGAAATCAAACTAAAATAAGCATAAACCTTATTGCATCCAGAATCACACACATGCAAAGTCGCGACGGTCTCCATTTCTTGCGTACGAACCCTAGCCCCAGCATTGCGACCCCTCGCGGCCTCGAACCAGGAAAAGTTCACGAATCGCCCATCCACTTATCGCCACCGTACGCGCCTCCTAGCCTTCCCTCTTTGCTCGCGCATAGCCCTCCCCAATCGAAATGAAACCCCAAATCATTCGTCACCAAGCTTCTATGATGGCCACTACGAGGCACTGTTCCAACTCGCAAGTGACAAACATGGAAGGAAGAATCACAGTCGAAGCAAAAATATGAATTAAGGGACAGGTTTTGAATTTTCTCTGAACAGATTTGTTCGAATTGGAAAATGGAACGATGCTCTCTCTCTCTTCTCCTTTTTCTTCGTTATATTAATTTGATTTTATTCGACCGTTGTTTTCCTGGGAAGGTGAGTATGGAAGGTCAATTTTTTTCCTTTTCTCTTTGAAGTGTTGGCCAGGTTTTTTAAAAAGAAAGGGTGAGGGAACACGATTAGATGTAAGCGTACCAAAATCAACAACTACAGTGACATATGAGTTGAGATCAAAACGTCCTGATGTGTCATAAATTCAGCTGAAGTTGACCAGAATATATATATATATATATATATATATATATTGAATTTTCGATATAAATTACCACACGTTTATATACCGTATGATCACATGACCACTCAAAACACTACGAAAATTGAAATCCGATAATAATACAATGTTACGGATCCAATGGAACTGGCTTCGTTGAATTCCGAGACTGTGCTCCGAAAGGCTATTTTTAAGTGTCAATTTAAACTATATATTTTCAAAACTGAACAAACCTCTTTAAACTCACATTTAAAACTTCTATTATCTCTAGTATTACAAATATAAATTTTACAAGCCTTTGAAATATTTTTTGACCAGCTTAAAAACCAAGATTCGCTATTTTAACCAATTTTTAATTATTTAATTCAACAATTAAATTGCCAAATTAATAGCGATATTTGAAATTCAAGTTAAAAATTAACTCTTAAATATTTAAAATCAATTATTCCGATTTCAAATATCCAAAATTCTGTGTCGTCATGCTTCATTTCCTTATTATTTAATACACCTGCCACTATTTCCACATTTGGTATTATTGCCATTTTCTAATGTAGTTGAAACGTGGATTCACATCCTTTCTCATTATTCCATTTTGTTTATTTTATTACCCAAAGCATTTACTTAGATCATATAACATCACTTTATTTGCTCCTTCCATACCTTTTTCGTTTGTTACTTCCCTTATTTTGTTTCATATCATATCTTATTCTCTCTCCTAGAACTTCATTATTTTTCAAACATCGGGGCCTCTAATTTTTTTTCCTCAAAGTCTTAATGTCAACATGGCTTTATAACTCCGCTTATTATTGCCAATTCATTTTTACTGAAGCCGTGTTCAAAAAAAAAGTACGAGCATCTATTTCTTCCTCAACCACATCTACACCTTTCCTCATCATCTTGCCTTCTATTATAAGAAGCCTTCAAAAAAAATAAACAATGAGAATTAGCTTTCTACTTCTTGCTTTTGTTTTGGGTACATCAAATTTGAAAATGTGAGTTATTAAAATTTCTTATTTTAATAATCAAATGCATATGTATTTTTTTAATATATCCTTATAACCTGAAGATACAAGCTCTGATACATGCGTAGTTTCTTCTATTGGACTCGTATTGGAATTCCTGACGATATGAAATAGGTTTGGCTGAGTTTGAAGACTGTTATAAAAAGCATCTTTATTTGGATTTTCGTGTTCTAAATATCAAAGGTGGGTGTTTTGATCCACCCATGAATACTAAATCATCTTATGTATGTTAAATTAAATTTATGATGTGATTAGAAATTTATTGATTGCTATTCGGTATTTTTTATATTTCCATTTAAGTTAAATCTGAATTTATATTGTATTGAATTGACATTTAATTAATATTGAATATAAATTGCTAGTTAAACACCTGATAATGATAATCACTTAATTGTTGTGATTTATTGGCTGATTTGGATGTTGGATTGTGATGGACGTTATTGGTTTACGTTTTGGATGATTGGATGTTTGTTTATGTATATATCTCTGTTATCATTGTGGATTGAAATGATAACCATAGCGGTTTCCATTGATTTAGAAATTTGATTTTGAATACTGGTTGAAATGACATATACCCATATAATTTCTTGAATTTGGATTATTTATTGGAATTGTATTATTTGAAAGGTTTAGTTTTTAAATTTAAACTTCAGATTTATTTTAAAATGATTAAGATTGGTATTTCAAATTATTTGAAATCTTTTAAATAATTGTATCCACGTTGTACACATGATAAGAGATGAAAATCCCGTAACATCTCTAAAGCCAATAAAGTAATATTACTAGTCTACTTATTTTTGATTTTGATTTGACTACATAAGATCTTTTAATCCTGACTCGAGTGTTTTGTCTTTGCATTATGCTCGGGGTCAGTCTGAGCTTTTCAGTGTATTGAAGACCATTTTGGAGGATTAAGATGGGATGAATCTACTATTTATTATTAATTATTCCACTATATCATGTGTTCCACTGCATTATTTATTTATTTCTACTATATGTATAACTCTGATTTGTATTATAAAGTGTAATCAAATGTCATTTGTAAAACAGCTTCATGAACTATTTATTTGATTATTAAAATTTTCCATTCCACTGCGAGATTCTATGTTTTGCATTTCCTTCTTTTCTATTATTTTCTTATTTATCCCTTTAGCAATCCTCCCTTTTGAATGATTTGAGTTGAAATGTGTGGTTTATTATCGATTTAAACCGCCCAAAAAGGTGGGTCGTTGCATTAGCTCTTTCCTTTTGCCTTCCCGGTCCACTTGACGGGTATAAAATATTTTAATTAAAAAGATATTCTCCATGGAAAAATATTCCTTTTAGGGTCTAACCTTAGGAAATGAACCCAGACGGAGAAAATTTAAATGAGAAAAATAGCCAGGCCTTGGGTCTTATTTATAGTGTCACTTGTCAATCTCAGACTATTGGATTCGAAAATTAAATCTAGTGCAACCACGTCATAGACTCGATGGGAACTGTCAGATGGAAACACGGATCCACAGGATTCAAAAGAAATCAAAAAACACGTCATCGGTTCGAATCTGGAAAAATTCATGTCCAAATAAAAAGGCGGGTCGACCACCAGGTCGACCCACGCACATGGTAGGTCGATCTATAGGTCGACCTAGCCAAGGGAAGGATCGACCTGTCCTATTATATGTGTGTGTGTGTGTGTGTGTGTATATATATTCTTTTCGTTTTCCTCATTTCTTGTTTATTCTGTAACTTCTTCGTTTTAGCTCGAATTTTGACAATCTATATATGGAAATTGACCAAAAAATCATCATGGACATAATGGTGCGACTTTCGTGGTTCAATTTTGATAATTTCACAAAGTTATTATTAATTACTATAGCCTGAATTTTTGGTTATTATAGTCTTTCAAGGATGATGAAATCGACTGGAAATATGAATTGTCCTACTTTAATGAGTATGTCCTCGATTTCTTCTATTAGTTCTTTATAGAACGATCGCCAATTGAAGGGTGACTTTTGTCGGTTTAAGCTCACATAAATCTAGTTGCTAGTAAATTAAATATGGGATCAAGTTTACATTAGGACCTAGATCTAACAAACATTGATTGATTTTCTTGTTTCCTATCATACATGAGATTATGGGGCAACCGGGATAAATGTATTTCATGGGAATTGATTGAGAAAAGACTTCACTTAGGTTGGTTTCTAAAAAGACTTTTTCCGGCACTTGATTGTCTCTTTGAGTGCACAAGTCCTTCAAAAACTTAGCATAAGTTGGGACTTGTGGAGAGTAATGCTCACTTTGACATGTTTGAAAATCTCTAAATCATTTCAACTTAATTAGAATGTTTCTTTGGTAGATTTTGATATGGAAAAAGAACTGTGTAACATTCCATAAAATTTAATAAGGAATTAGATAATCAAAATAATGTTAAAAGTGGAATTCTGTAAATATCATAATTTGATCATGGAGTTGTACCATTGCATCCATGGCGATTTTTGATCAATTTTCATATATAATATGTTGAAATCAAAGTTCAAACAAGAAGTTAGGGATGTTTGAAGTTTCCAAATTAAAAATAATTCAAACAAGTTTAAATTTAAAATTTAAATACATGAATTTGAAATTCTGCAATGTTACGGGAGACTTAATGTTTGATCTAACCTGTTTAACATCAGAATTAATTGAGTACTTAGTAAATTAAATAAGGTAACTAATAATAACAAATAGTAAAAAATAATATACAGTCAAAACCAGAAGACCGGTCGACCGTCTAGGAGCAAGCAGTCGACCGCTTGTAGATGAGCGGTCGAACGGTGGATGTCACGCAGCCAGGGTTTGGTGTAATTGAATGATTTTGATTTGTTTATTTCAAATCTAACGATTTCGTTCCTTCTCACCTATATAAATAGACTCCTAGACCCTCCACTTTTCCTTATAAAATTCTGTAGTGGCAACGAAGCTCTGTAAAATTCTTTTCTGGTAGGTTTTCAGAAATATGAAACTTTCTGGTAAGTAATTCTAATCTCTAATTTAAATTTAATTCCTAATCCTCCTTTTCTCCATCTTTTGATTTTTGAAATCTAATATTATATATATATATATATATATATATATATATATGATCTATTTATTGTATATTCATAAAGAGGAAGATCTAACAAAGAGTTGGAAGTGGTATAAATCAGGCCCTATCTTCTTCTACTTCTTCTTCTTTAGATTCCAGAATTATTAGGATTTTCAAGTAAGAGGTTTAGATGTTTTACACTATTGATTTCTAATTATATTCATCTCCAGTCTCTGATTCTTAATCTAATTTCTATGTGCAGTTCATTTTGTTGTATATTTCAAAAGAGGAAGATCTGAAAGGGAATTAGGCATGGTGGAATCAAATCTAGTAAGGAAGCAAACAATTCTCTATGAGTGGAAATATCATGTTTATCGCCTTTTTGTAATTGAATAATATTTAGTTGGATTTGATATATGCCTTAGGAAATTTTAGTAAATGAAAACAAAACATCTAAAATCCCCATATTTTCTCTAAATGTCAACCTTTGAATATGTTGGAGTTTCAATTACTTGTACTAATATAGTAGAATTATATTCGTAATCGAGATTTAGGTAATTTATAATTTATTCCACATTATTTCTTTTGATTTCACTTGTAGTATTAAAGGGTGCAAAAAGAAAATAAAGTAAGAAATGATGTGCAAAGTGTGGATTTGACTATTTATAGTTTACACTACCTATTTCTTTAAATTTAAACAAGTGTGGAACCTTTTTCACTCTAAGGTGTTATGTGAGAAAGTTGAATAGAATATAAAAATCTGAATTATAAGATTAGTTTTGTTTGAAATAGGAAAGGTAAATTCTACTATATTGATATGAGATGAGTTTGATATTTTTCCTTTTTGTATACAAGTCAGTTGTTGGATAAGCATATTAGTTTTATTTTTTAATGGAGTTTGGGACTTATATGAGTTTGACATCTAAATTAATTAGCGGTTTCTTTACATGTGATTAGAGATATTTTATTTATATCCCGTGTGTGTGTGTGTATATATATAATATTAACGTATTGATTATTAAAGTTGATAACCTAATAATTATAGCGTATTGAACAAATTAATTAAAATTATTAGAATAGTTAAATAATATTAATTTTGTAGGAAGGTAGTTAATACTAAATATGAGAATCCATAAATAAAGGTGTAATAAGGGGTTACTTTATATGGCCTTAATTATTAATTATGTAGGATAGTGTATGTATACGGTTGATATATATATGTATGAAGTATGACAAGTTATAGGGATGTGAGGTCAGTCTAAATTTACATATAAGTCTGCTTAGTTAAATTTGGCTACTAATAGTGCAACTTTGGAGACTAATGTGGGACATCATTTGTAAGAAATGACCTTAGTGACCGCGAGGATAATCCTAATTCCATAAGGTAAATTCACTCAGTCAATCTAGCTACCAGTACTTAAGAAAGTTCGAAAAAATCTGAGATGTTAAGGTTTGGGTTATGGGTCATAATCACACTATTGATATGATAGGTAGAATCTTTAGCAGGGATCTGCTTTGCGTTAGAGATATAAGTTGCTATTATAGGGTCTACCTTTTTCCTTTAGAGAAGTATTAAGTGGCATAATGGGATTCTTTATGATGTTAATTAGTGAGAACCATATAGGGGCCCACCATGGGTTAGGTCTTAAATGACGGAAACATGCCATTTATAGGTATTAAATAGTCAGTCTATCTAATTCTTAATAAAAAGGTTTAAGTGGTTAGGGTTCTCTCTCTTGCATCGTTAACGATTAGTTGCATTAGAATTAAAAAATAGGTTAGGTATTAAATGATGGGACCTGCCTATTTTATAGGTACTAAATGGTTAGAATCTGCTAAATTATCAATAAAAGGTATTAAGTGATTTAGATGCTTTCTCTTGCATCATAAATGGTAGTTGCGTTAATTGAGGAATTGGATTGGAAAGTCCTTTGGGCATACATTTAAAATTATTGGTATGGTATAGTTTAAATATGTAAGACGTATTTTCTTATCTAAATGATACTATCTAAACACAATTATGGTAAAGCTTGAGATTTCCATTTCACCAAACATTTGTTGTTCTTACCCACTCCTCATTACAACACACAGGTTATAGGAGACAATGCTGATTTAGGAGAATGAAGGTGGAGATGAAGATTTGTTGCAATTATCAATCTATTCATGCTTTTTAAATATTTTTACTGTACCCAATTCTGACAATTATGTTATTCTAAAAATACTATACTATAAAGGTTTTATGTGAGCATCTTTTAATATTTGATGATAACATGTTGTGTTTATGAAATGCTTTTCTTTTATGGAAATGGGTACTTGTTTTTTATATTGTATTTTATCAATTCCACAGTGAGATTCTGAAAATTTAGATAGATAGCTCTATATAGTGTGTATTGTTTAAAATTTATTAGTTTAACAACTCACCTTGAGATGGCCCTAAGGTTTGACGGGCTTTTATTGGGTCAAAATTAGGTTTGTTTCCAGGTGGGTTGTCACAAACTCGAAAATAGGTAGATTGATCTACTTGAGATAGAAAAGAATTAGATTTTGAAGTTGGTTTAACGTTCGATATTTTGATCAAAATCATTTTTTGAAGTGTTGGGAGGTATTTCTAGTATGTCGTTTGGAATGACAACTTGATTGTCAATTTGTTTACCAAATCACAAAGTGGTGATAACGTTCATTTGATTGACATTGCAATCTTAAATGATATGAGCTTGGTTTGAGCTTGTGTTTTGATTCCTAAGGTTTGGAGTAGGTTGACTCTAGAATGTTCCGATTTCTCTCTTACTAATGGTAGTAGCTAACTGACTCATTTGCATTTTGATTTTAGAGATTGATTGACTCGTATTTTGCATGAACAAGGTAAGCAGTTTTTTCGAATTGTTATGTCGCTTTTGCTAAAGATTCAAGACTTTTTTCAAGTGATGATAAACATTTGTCATCATGAGAAATAAAAGATTGTTGTGCTTGGTTTTGATAAGGGGGCACAAAGTTTTGTTGAAATTGATTTGGTTGAAAAGGAGGATTTGAAGCATTGTTCGAAATGCTTGAAAAGATGGTAGAACCAAATTCATATTTGAATTGTTTTGGTTACAAGCGAAGTGAGGATGATTTCTCCAACTGAGATTGTATGTCGGAGAGAATGGATTATTCCTAACTTTGTTAAAAGCATAGATTTGTTCTAAAGAGTAAGGATATTGATCGGTTATATAGTTTGGATCATTATATTTATAACACAAGACTTAAGAAACTTGGTTCATTTAAATAGATGAAAAAACAATATCAAATCAATATATCATCGAATCAATTTTTTCTTCTAAGGCTAATGTTAAACCTATCGAACGTGCGCTTGATCTTGAATGGATTGATTTTCCATTTGATTATTCCAATTGAGTTGATTTTTCAGCTAAGCTTTCGAGAAATTGCCAAACGGCATCGTGATTTTGTGCTAAAAAGTTTCCTTGAAACATTAGTTCAAGCATTGTTCGAGAATTATTTCAAGTCCATCGTATAAAATTTTCCAATGTGTCCATTTTTTTTAAAATTGCGAAGTCGACATTTTTATTAGAAATTCCTTGAATCTTTTAAATGTTTTCCAAAAGATTCACCCCCAAATTGATGAACGTTCACAATTTCATTTCAAATTTTGGTTGTTTTTCTAAAAGGTAATTTTTTTAAGAAAACTTTTACAAATTTGTCCCACGTTTTAATAGAATATGAAGGCAAGTTATACAACCATTTCTCAGTGTAGTCGATAAGTGCGAATAGGATTAACATAGGTTTTATTCCATCTTGCTAATTGTTAAAGTTTTAACATAATCTTGTTCAAAATTCATTGAAAAGATATAAGGATTGTCATTTTAAAAATTGCCAAATTTTGGAAGTGTGTTAATATAACCTGAATGGATTACAAAATGATTACCCGTTGGGGTGGGTAAGGTGATGCAAGAAGGGACAAAAATTTCATTTGCAATGGTGGAAGGATTGTTTGTTCAAACTAAACAGCTAGTTGATGTGTCACGAATCCAAACACTCATGCACAAGGGAGAATATTAAGGGGAGAGAGAGAAAAAGAAAAGGTGAACAATAAAGGTAAGAGAATAAGATGGAAGTGAGTTTTTATTCTTTCTTTTTTTAGATTCTACTAAAAAAATGTTTTTTATTTTTGTTTGTTTTTATATATGCATGAAACTGATGTCTATCCTTAATAGCTCCTAACCTAAAATTGTAGAGTGACACTTTGACTTAATTCAATGAAATAATTTTTAGCTAGGTAATGGACATGAGTTATTAGTGTATCATGAATCACTGTAGCAACGCAGTTAAAAGTTTAACTACCTTCAGAGAAACAATCAATATAATATCTTACGAATCAACATAATAATTATAAATGATTGAGACGATATCATTTTATTAGACACTAAGAGAAAGTTTGTTAAAAGAAATCAACTTGTCAAAAAGAAAATTTACCCTAGATGAGCCCGTGACATCCTTATGTCAAACGTCTAATCTTTATAATTTAATTCAGTTCTATACAATGGAATGAAATTTGTAGGCCAAGGAAGTGTGATGAAATCTCCACCTTATGTGAATTTAGGGGGTGCCTTTAGAATATAAAAATAAATTTGAAATGATGCAAATCAGAAATTACATGTGCGTCAACAATGCAACTACAATGAATAGTTTTTGTTTTTTATAAATGCAAGCGACCAACAATGCAAGAAAAATAAAAAACAAGAGATAGAAACATGATATCAGAGCATGTAGAATTATTTGCAAATTTATTTAAAAGAAACGAAATTTTTTTATTGTCAATTTTGGCAACACAGTAGAGCAATTTTTAGCAAGAAACTCCCTTTGTTTTGGTTTCCTGCAATTTGTAACCTATAAAGGTGCTGCAAATGGTTTTTTCCAAGGATAGAAAAAAAAGAGACAAATGAAAGCAATTTTTTGTAAAATCAAAAGAATGAAAGTTAAACAAAGAAAGCTAAAATAAAAAAAATTAAACTAAACCCGAATTACTCAAGCCTCGACCCAAAAGTAAAAGCCGAATTAAGAAAACAATTTCACAAACTTATATCCCCTTGATCAAAAATTCCCTCAATCAAGTTTCCAAAAACACTCAAATTCCAAAACACTTACACAACACATCACGGCTAAATTATAAACACAATAAATCTTATATCCGTTCACACACCACAATTCCAAATCAAAGTTTCACAAACCAAAAGAAAACAACACAGCTTAATCCCAAAATTTCAAAAAACAACACAGCTTAATCCCAACAGCCAAACTAAGACAATGTTGGTGTTTGGTCACGGTGATGTTTGGTGATTGGATTAAAGAAGGCAGTGAACTTGTAGTTTAGTTGGTTGATTTGGCAGAGGATGCGGGTAAGAGATTCAGGACGGTGTCGAAGAGGGTGGTGAGGTGGTTGCAGATTGTTTGGGGGTATTTGATGATGGAGTAGTATGGTGATCTAAGGTTGTAGATTGTGATTGGGAGGTCGAGCAGTTGTGGATTTGAAGGTTGTGGGTTGGTATTCTTATTTTGTTGAGGGTGATTTTTTTGGTTGGTAGAGTAAGGTGGTTGGTGAGTTGGCAGAGGAAGGTGGTTGTGATGCAAGAGGTGGAGCACCAAGAGTTAGGTTACGGGTTGTGGGTTATTGCAGTGATTATTCATGATTGTTGCAGAGGCCTGTTTTAGATGATTGAATGTTGCAGTGATAGTTTCAGGTGGTTGATGGAATTGGTCGTGATTGTTGATTGTGGGCTGCAGAGAGTGGGCTATAGAGTTTTTTTTGTGGCATAGGAGATTGAACAAGGAAGTTGAAGTTAAAGTTGCATAAGGGATTCAGAAGTCAGAAGTTTGTTGTTAGCAGAAGATGAAATGTAACAGAGAAATGCTAGTAGTAGAGAACAGAAAATAAAATGTTATAGAGATAGAGAACAAAAATCAAATGAAATATCTTGGCAAGTGAAATATAGATTTTTTTTTTCTTTCTTTTTTTAATGAAAAGTAACACAACATAAAATCAAGTACGGGTAGAACCACAAGGAAACCAAGAATTTAAACTTAGTTGATCAAATTATACTAAATATATTGAAAATGTTTTTAACTAAAAATTTAGAAAAAAGAGAGTAAAAGTAATGAGGTTAAAAGGCAATTTAGAGGTAAATCCACTATTACATTCATATAAATCAACACATGGTAAATTTATAATCTCTCTTTTTAACCCAAGTGGAACTAGTGTATGTATTTTTAGTATGGTATATTCGTGATATTAAATAAAACAACATAAACCATCAAATTTTAATACATCAACCAAATCCACTTATTAAATCTCATGGACATGATTATAAAGCTAGAAATAGAATCTATGCATGATCGATTTATAATCTTAGATCTAGTAACATAGACATGAAATTTTAATTCTACTTTTAACTTCATTATCAAAATCAAATAGTTAGATGAACATTTAATTCGAGTTTATCATCGATAAAGTATAGCCTATTTATGGTTAACAACAAAGACTGTCAAATACATTTATAAACTTTAGACTTTCATTAACATCTAAATTTTGCATTAAGCCCAAAAATGTGATAATAAATGATACCATTATGTTGATTTTATATGAATTATAAGAGTTCCACTACTCCTTAAATTGAATGGGTTTAGCCTATCATACTTGAATTCATTTCACAAAAGTGGATTTCAACATTAAGAAAATGAAAAAAATGCTAACTGTAGAGAAAGAGAGCTAATTAGTTGCATAAAAGTAAATCTCATTAATTTTCATAATGGAAATTTAGTCTACATGCATGAAAGAAATAACACATAGTAAAAGGCATAAAATAAAGTTGCATAAAGTAAAAGACTGAGAAGCCATTAAACTAAAGGAGAAAAGAGAGCTTTTTATTTATATGTTGTGGCTGCAACTACATATCTTCTTTTATGAATCATAAGAAGGTATTTTTACAAGTTTAAAACCCTAATATATTTAGGGTGCTACCAAAACTACCATTCACTTTACGTGGTCTTAAAGTAACCATTAATGATTAATTAATTATGTGATGACCCACATTTCAAAAGGTTTAAATCAACAATAATCCACACATGTCCAGCTTAAACAATCCGAGACATAGATAATCAATGGGGTTAATTAAGAAAAATAAGAAAATAAGAAGGAAACAAACACAGAATCTGGCAATAGAATGACAACATATAATAATCAAATAAACAGTTCATGAAGCAATTTGTATTATACATTTGGTTATAATGTATACAATATTTATCGCAGTTATATATATATATATCAGAGATAAATAAATAATGCAGCAGAACAACATGATGTAGAGAATAATAATAGTAATAACATACCAAATCTTCATCTTCGTCCTTCAAAAAAAATGATCTACAATGTGCTGAAAACTCAGGGTTGGCCCGAGCGTAATGAAAAGACAAAACACTCGAGTCAGGACTGAAATGTTCTTATATGAGTCAAATCGATATCACATGTAACATGAGTATCGTGGCGTTAGAGATGTTTACGGTTTTATATTTCCTATCCGGTGTATAACATGTGTGCAATAACTCAAGAGATGTTACGGAATTTTCTGTCTCTTAAGGATCAGTCAAAACATTTATATGTAGTAGGATACGCTACATATATATTGTCTAATCAATAAAATCAAAATCAAAATTGTGTTAAGGCTTTACAGTGATCTCCCTTAATGCGTTTTTAAGCATTGTCGTACAGTTTGCATATAAAACACCAGTAAACCGTCAGTAAATAGGGATGCCGGTGACACGACAACACTAAATCAAAATCGTAGTGGTCTCGTATAGGGATAGAAGTATGATAAGACATGTGAAGCAATACCCAAGGTAGGATACTACCAGTTTACCCTTCTCAGCTGGTGGTAACCCCTAACAGCCCACCGCGTCCAACACTCCCAAAATCCAAGGGTGTACACCAACAAATAACAATGTCATGATAGTAAAACAAAGAAGTGTGTACGCTAGAGTTTGCTAATCTCATTGGCCGGTACGGCTCCTTTCTAGTCATTTCAAATTGACACAAGTGTCAGGCCAATCCAACGTCATTCTCTTTCTTTAAATCCAGCAAATGACGCCAAATCCAATCACTTCGTTCTAGAGTCTCCTCCATGTACACAGTTGTTTTAGTGGTTCCAATATTGACAGAGAGTATGCCAATAAGAGGCTCTGGTATCTTTAACAACCAAACATCGTTTTACACACCAGTTGGTACTTTTATATTTCGAAAACGATTCGTACTTGATATCAAAATATCATATTCTCTTCAAAATCAAATTCATTTTGGACTCATCATATTTATCCAAAATATACTATTTCACTTCAAAATCATTTTCTCCTTAATATCTTGATTTTGGTTCCAATTAAAATTTCTTTGAGTTTCCATTTGGGTTATAACTTCAATTTAACCCAATTTGTATTTAAATACATGATTTAAATATAAATATTCCAACCTTAACCAGTTTGAATTTTAGAAAATAGTTTGAAAAAATGTAATTGTTTAAATAGTTAAAATAGTTTGATGCAGAGTGATTTAAATATTGAAAAGGTTTTATATTGTAAAATAGTTTGAAAAATCAAAATACTATGAATATTTAAAAGATAGATTTTAAATAGTTTATATTAAAATAATTTATTTGAAAATAGTTTCAAAGTAAAACTGATTCAAATCCAAATTTTCCAATTCAAATAAATTTCAATTTCCATTTCAATTCGATCAATCCAATTCCGATTTCAAGTCGAAATCTACTACGATTCCAATTTCAACTTGAATTAATTTCAATTCAATCCCAATTTAATTTCAATTTCAATTCCAAATTAATTTTAATTTCGACTATCTGATTCAGTGTTTAAATTTCAACTCAATTCTCAAATTTAAACCATTTCAATTTATTTCAATTTCGAGTTCGATCTTCAAAATATCGATTCAAAACACTTAAATCCAATTAACCATCAACATTAAATTTAAAATCCAAATATTCAATGTAATTCAATTGCAAGCTCAATTTTGAAATATTGTTTTATATCAGTTTTACTTAACAGTGTTCAAAGTTCGAATAAAAGGACAATCTTTTAAAACAAACTAATTTTTGAAATTCAAATCATCTTTCTATTTTAACTTAATAATCTTAACTTCAATTATTTATTTAAACATTCCTGTTATCAATGTTAGAACCTCAATTTTTGGATTTTAATGACAACAACTATACAATTATGCCAAAAAAATTCTAAGCTAATTTGCAGGTACATGAGCATCAAAAAGAGATAACTAAATACGTTCAAAATGAAGATACACAGTACAAAAGGATGAAATAATGATATGGAGATACAAGAAGAGATATATACGATAGAGACAAGACGAAGGTGACAAAAAGAAGTATTATTAGCCATATAGTGTCATGTCTAGAGTTTACAAATGTTAAAATCTTCTCCCGATGGTATACACACATAAACATTCATATTTTAAATGAAAAATCAAGTTTTCAAAAATTGCATAGAGCGGGACTCAAACCCGGGTCTCTAGTTTAGAAGGCAAGTGCTCTAAACAAATGAGCTGTGATACTTTTTGTTACAGGCTAAATTCAAACGTCTGAAATACTTCATTTAGACGTCTGAATGCTGAAACAAAATGATTGTTCCACAATATTCAGACGTCTGAATGAAATTATTCAAACGTCTGAATAAGGACAAAAATAGCCTATTTGCTTTCTGATTTGCACGTGAACGATTTCAGAAGTCTGAACTCTATTTTTTAGACATCTGAATTCCTATAACGGCTATATTTTTGAACAATATTTCTCTTCCATATAGAGATACGAGTTTTAATCAACAGACATGACCATATATTTTCATGATAACTATCCACGAACAATTGCACCTTTTTATAATCTATATAAACATGTTAGAATCATCAGTCTGTTTAACGAAATTGTTCTAACTCTTTCTATTCTTAATCTACTTTGATTCTAACACTCTTGTGCATTCAAGTTCAAATAATTTCATTTACTTTCATATTCTTCACAGACACACACACACAGATATATATATATATATATATATATATATATATATATATATCAAAAGGAGAAGATTATAGGAAGGTTGTACTATCAAGAGACAAATTCGTGTTGTCAAGAACACACTGTGTCAAATACTCTCTTTATAAGTTGAAGTCCTGTTCTGCTGTTCAGGCAAGTGAAGTCCTCTTTGGCTGTTGAGGCATCAAAATCCTGTTCTTTTGTTTAGGTGTTGTAAACATATTCCTCCGAGTTAAGTGAGGATTGTTGTTAGTGAAATTCCAGAAAGGAGTCTGGGACTGGACATAGAACGGGAAGTTCGAACCAGTATAAAAATTCCTGGTGTGCATGTTTTATTTTACTTATTCACATTGCTATAGTAACTTAGTTTATTTCCACGCTAATTTAATATAATTCCATATAGCACGATCTGCACTGTCTTTTCATCAGGTACTCGGAGAAACAAAAGGAAAATGATAGATTTTGGAATTTTAAAAGGATGTTCCATACGTTTTATAGAATTACGTGCTTATAATGAAATATGGACTTCAGTAAATATGGTAAAATCTATTTTATTTTTCCTCCACAATTAATATTGAGTTTATCCCACTATTTACAAGATATTTTATAAAATTCATTATGTTCTCTTATTCTTTTTGATAATGACAAAGGGGGAGAAATTCATATGCATATTGATAGAGGGAGATATTATACTTAGGGGGGGATGTTATACTTAGGGGGAGCTTTAAACATATTTATATTATTTTTTATATAGAATGAATATTTTTTTAAATTGTATAGTTGTCATCATCAAAATGGAGGAGAATGTTAGAACCTCGATTGTTGGATTTTAATGACAACAACTATACAATTATGCCAGAGAATTTCTAAGCTAATTTGCAGGTACATGAGCATCAAAAAGAGATAATCAAATACGTTCAAAATGAAGATGCACGGTACAAAAGGATGAAAGAACGTATATGGAGATACAAGAAGAGATATATACGATAGTAACAAGACAAAGGTGACCAAAAAAGTATTATTAGTCACATGTGTCATATCTAGAGTTTACAAATGTTAAAATCTTCTCCAAATGTTATACACACGTATACATTCATATTTTAAATGAAAAATCAAGTTTTCAAAAATTGCATGGAGTGAGACTCGAACCGGGTCATTAATTTAGAAGGCAAGTGCTCTAACCAAATGAGCTATGATACTTTTTCTTACAGGCTAAATTCAGACGTCTGAAATACTTCATTCAGACGTCTAAATGCTGAAACAAAATGATTGTTACATATTCAGAGGTCTGAATGAAATTATTCAAACGTATGAATAAGGCTAAAAATAG
Organism: Allium cepa; assembly: GCA_030765085.1. Taxonomy (NCBI): domain Eukaryota; kingdom Viridiplantae; phylum Streptophyta; class Magnoliopsida; order Asparagales; family Amaryllidaceae; genus Allium; species Allium cepa. The sequence goes on along the minus strand of CM060941.1, from coordinate 947,981,172 downwards.
CCTATTTGCTTTCTGATTTGCACGTGAACGATTTCAGAAGTCTGAACTCTATTTTTTAGACGTCTGAATTCCTATAACGCTATATTTTTGAACAGACGTTTCTCTTCCATATAGAGATACGACTTTTAATCAACAGAGATGACCATATATTTTCATGATAACCATCCACGAACAATTTCACCTTTTTATAATCTATATAAACTCTTTCTATTCTTAATCTACTTTGATTCTAACACTCTTATGCATTCAAGTTTATATAAAGTCATTCATTACTTCCATATTCTTCACATACACACACACAGATATATATATATATATATATATATATCAAAAGGAGATGATTATGGGAAGGTTGTACTATCAAGAGACAAATTCATGTTATCAAGAACACACTGTGTCAAATGCTCTCTGTATAAGTTAAAGTCATGTTTTGCTGTTAAGGCAAGTGAAGTGCTCTTCGGCTGTTGAGGCATCGAAATTCTATTATGTTGTTCAGGTGTTGTAAACCTGTTCCTCCGGGTTAAGTGTGGATTGTTGTTAGTGAAATTCCAGAAAGGAGTCAGAGACTGGACGTAGAACGGAAAGTGCGAACCAGTATAAAAATTCCTGGTATGCATGATTTATTTTACTTATTCACATTATTATAATTACTTAGTTTATTTCCTACTAATTTAATATAATTCCATATAGCACGATCCACACTGTCTTTTCAATCAATTGTAAATTTCAACAATTTGAGCTCAAGTTCGAAAATAACTCGATTTCCATAAATTCGATTTTTATTTCTTAAAATCAAATCATTTAAATAATTCCAAATCAAAATTTTTAAAATCATTTAATTTAACCAATCCGGTATCTGTATATAATTTTCTATCCTATGGCCAAGTGAATCAGTTATTTAATTTTAATTCAAGGATGGATATATATCATTTCAATCTAAAATAAATGCTATAGGTATATATCATTTCAACCTATTACTTAATTTATTCGAAATAATTTGATTTAAAGTTTTATATACTATAAATAATATACAGGATGATAATAGGATATAATAAACATAATTAAGCATGCAAAATATCAATCAGTAGCATCTATCTCAATCTATCATCCAGACAGTCAATAATCACAACAATCAACCAATTATAGATAATCGGGGATTTTGCTGGCAGTTATATTCTAATTCAATTTAACGGTCAATTCAAATTCTATCAATTAATTTAGATGTCAATTTAAATGTCAATTAAATTTATCGAACGACTATCAATAAATTTAAATCACTTCTCGATATAAATTTAACTAACATAAAAATTATTTAAGTCAATTATGAGCATTAAAACAGTCACCTCTATTTGAATTAGAAAATTTCAAACTAGCCAAATCAATATGAAATCAGGTCCATAGCATAGAGCTTGTCGATATGGTTCCAACGTAAAAATCTACATGTCGAACCCATATTGTACGAAAGAGATACGAATAATTAAACATTTGATAATTAACAATTTAATTAACATACTAAATATAATTAACAAACCTAATTAATAGTAAATAATAAAAATAACTCGCCCTCTCTCTTCCATTCATTCTCTTCCCAGTCGCGACTCGCGGCATCATTCTCCCTTTTTTTTAACGAAATCGATCACCGCCTCGTCGCCGAACCAGCATCGTGTCACCCCTATCCTCCACCATCGCGTCGTGCCACCACAAGCCTATACTCCATTACGTGCATAAACCCTAATTACACACTCAAGATCTCATCATGGATGACGACCATGACTCGCCCCACGATTGCCCAAACCCACAACGCCTCTCGTCCATGCGTTCGGCCTTTGGAGTTTTCTCGATCGTGGTTTTTTTAAATTATTTTGTTACCTCAATCAGTATATTTGAGTTGAAAAGGAGAAGGAAGGTGAAAGCGTACGAGAGAAACAAATAAGGAGGCGGGTTATACGAGATGTTAAAAGGTTGAAAGTCAATATATATTATTTTATTAGAAAATATCTAGCTAATAGCCTACGAAAATTTTGAACTCCGAATGACTCGTGCCGCCTGGCGTTCATAATGTTTTACTCCTATTCTGAACACAATGGAACTAGTTTTAAGGCCTAATTCTCATATTCAAAAGATAGTTTTTCAAAGTCAAATTATTTTATCAAATTTCTTAAATTGATTTCTACATGTTACAAGCTCGCATAGCCAAACGACAAGCTCGATCGCTACGAAACTTGAAATTTAATTCACTATTACGGATCCGATGAAACTGGTTTCAGCAAAATTCGAGACAGTGACCAAAATAGGTTACTTTTACGTGTTAAATAAAATATACAGTTTCCAAATTTTGCTTATACATTTAAAATTCCAATTTTAAATGTTAACAATCATCATTCATATTTAAATAAAGTTTAAATCAATTTACGATACCATTTTCATTCACATTAATTCAAAACTCAATTATTTAAAAAAAATTCCAATATCTATTTTAAACAATTTAATTATCCAATAATTTACATTAGTAATCATAAAATATTTATTTCTAACCATTTTATCTAATAATTATATTAAATTCAATAATTCAAAATAGTTATAAATATGGGTCGTTACAAATTCCTACTAACATGTGCTTTTCTTTTAATTGTGGTCCACTTGCATGTGGGTAGGTGGGCTCTTTCATGAAGAATTATTTCTTTCTTTTCTTCTTTCTTCGGCTTTCAAAATATGTGCTGGCATAAATCCATGATGCTTCTTCCAGTAGGCACTCAATTTCCTACAAGTAAAATTAAAATGTGCAAATAAATTTTCTCAAAATTATGGTTTTACCAATTTATGATGACTTGAAAACACTTTTATATATTGGTTGAAACTTGTAAAGGTACCGTAATATGTTCTTTATTTTAATAGAAGAAGATTAAATATGGGAGTAAAAATATACATTTTTACGTGCACATTAATTATTGGACCTAGTCTCCACTGTAATGGTGTTGTACCGTTGGTCTCATTTCCTGTCGAATCACTCATTTTTACCCATATGTAAAAGTGGTATTCATTAGCAACGCCTTAATCGATAGTAAATAATACCGGAATAGCAAACGGTGTGTATATATGTACTTAATACTTGTATGTATGTATACACATGTATATAGGTATGTTTGTATGTAACAAAAAAACCATATATGCTCTCTTAGTAATTCTAAATCCTTAATTTGGACAAAAAAAATTCTCTTATACAAAATGTAACAGCCCGCCATTTTCGATCCTCTAATTTAACATAACTTATGTCGTGCAAACCCGCAAAACCGAGAAGGACATGACGTTAGGTTAGGATAACAAGAGACAAATAAATATTAAACTACATATCTCTTTCCAAACTTATAGTGGAAGGAAACTTACATATAATCAAAGCAAATATTACTTTATTTCAAACTAAATAGATATGGAGTGTATATATAGGTCCTATAAAATCCAATCCAACCCAAAACACACATATACACAATGTCAAGGTCTGATGATTATTTATATACAAGGTTATATACACCAATGACGCCACTGTCATTTGCACCTTAAAACGTTACTCATTATAACATACTAGACTCCATTTACCTAATAATGAAACAAAAGAGAAAAACATAGAGAGGGTCAAACTATAGTTTATTGAGTGATATATGTCTATTTTATCACATAGCTCTGTTTCACTTGTAACAAGTTACAAGTTGAACAGCCAAACAAATATGGATGAATCATGAAACAAGATCTTAGACAAATAAAAATTACAATGGTCAATGATATTGTCTAACCCACGCACATGTCAACCAAAAGCCTATTGCATTAACAAATGAATGAATCACCAATGAACACGGTTCCATATACGTATTATGAATCCATTTTTGTACAACGCAGGCCTAAGATAACCAAGTGATCGTGTTACCACGAAATCCAAAAGAGGATACAAATAGTAAAACAATAAATAGAAATGTCTATTAAAATCAATATATACATATATATTATTGAGTCAAAAATTGACATAATGTTATCCCGCTTTTTGGCAAAGCCGTGATACCAAAAGATCGGTCAAAAACGAAAGATAGTTCGTCTCAAAGATTGGTTATACACTACTTCACTATGGATATCGATGAATTTTGTCCGAGCCCGGATCAGGCTACAATTGATAGGACATGGCTAGCAAGTCCACGAGAGCCAACGATTCAAGTTTCAAGTCAATCCGAGTTCGTATGCTCAAGATATGATGAATTCAGTTCGCGCTAGGTAGCCCTTGTTCAGTTCGAATCCATAGGATACCCCATAGTTCGAATCGATGGCCAGAAATCATGTTTGCATCCATCGGTTCGACTCCATCTACTTCGAATCCATCAAGCTTAGAAGTCCTTCGAATCCATCGAGCTCCATCTACTTCGAATCCATAGCTGTAACACATGTTCGAAACCGTCAAGTTCCCCTCTGCTTCGAATCCATCGCTGTAACACATGATCGAATCCATCATCTTCCCCCTGCTTCGAATCCATAGGTGTTGCTGAGCTTCGCATCCATCCAAGACACCCCTGCTTCGACTCCATGAATGACAGTACGTTCGAATCCATCTTACTACAATAGCTTCGTATCGATCGACCAAGGCTCACCGTGATGGATACGAAAGCGCATCCATTCGAATCCCTTTGTGGACAAGGCCTTCGAATCCATTAGCTCGAGGGTGACGAAAATCATGGATTCGACCCAGTCAACTCGAAGTGAAAGGCGGATCGATACAAAGAAAGCGCGCCGCGTCAACCTGCTCACGCGTATTTCCATCGAGTCGAAGCAATCGATTCGAAGAGAATCGATTCGAACCACATTACCTGCCGAATACTTCAATCTCGAATTGACCATATCTTGCAATCTACAAGTCCAAATGCCAAGAAATTTTTACAGGAGTTTGCTTACATGTTGAAGAATGTCCACACCAAATTTCATCTCGATTGGATGATTTCTTGATCGATTCAAAGGGAGTTCGAATCGATCCTAAAGTGGGCCCAAATTTCCTGAGGCCGGGCATGTAGGCCCCCTCACGTGCCAGAAGTGGTCTATCGGATTTTTAGGAGAAATATCAGCCTCCTATAGCTATAAATAGAGCCCCAGGTCATTCAGAAAAGGGGATCTAAATTCGGAAGCGCCAAGACTCTACCGGATTTAATTCTACTCTTCATTATCGCTATTGTATTCAGATTTCAAAGCTATCATCAACTGTAATCCGTTGTAATCATCAAAAGAATATCAATAAAGACATAAGCTTCAGAGTGGACGTAGGCATGATCGCCAAACCACTATAAATCCTGTGTTTGTGATTGTTATTTGCGAATTATTGTGATTGTTGTTGCTTAGATCTGAGTTTTATATTGATTGTTGCTGATTTGTGTTCATAAACGGGTGCTTTCATGATTTCGGGTGTTTGTGGCCAATTTTGACGCAAACATTTTGGTGCTTTCACTGAGAATTGAACTCAGGAGTTCCACCAATTAGAAGTTGATTCAGAAAGTTTGAAAGTTCAGATTGGAGAAATCATGACGAGACAATCGAGCAGAAGGCCAAGGCCAGAGCGAAGTGAACACCAAGGGAGTCAAGAGGCTTCCTCAGGGGAAAATCAAGCATCGATCTTCATCACTAGAGACGAGATGGAGACAATGATGAAGAAACAAGGGGAGATGATCCAGAGTTTATTTCAACAAATAGGACAACTTGAAGCACAGAATAGAGAGGCGGATGGAGGCCAGAACGGAGCAGGACCATCCGGCATAGCACCTGGATTAGGAGGCACACCCATGGAGAACGTTGATCCGATTTCGGAGAGAGAGAGAGAGAGGAGCATCTGCGCAGCCCGGGGGTAGCAGGGGAATGAACGCTCAGTCAAGGGGGCAGATCCTAGAATTCCCTCATGGACTCGGGGGGCAGGTCGAAAGTAATGAACGAAGATTGCAACTCGGAGACAATGACAGGTTGGAGGAAATGGTTAGAAAAGCTATGAGAGGCGGTTTGGTAAATAAAGATTTGGAGGATGTTAATAGGAGTCCTTTTACTCCAGCAATCAGGCGAGCTAGGACCCATTGGATTTCAAGTTACCATCGTTGGACATGTATGATCGGAGAACGGACCCCACGGTTCATCTAACGAAGTATATGAGGCATATGGAAGTGCTAGGGGCGTCAGAGGAGGTTATGGCCCGGTGCTTTCCATTGTACTTGGGGGATATTGCAGCATTATGGTTTAGGCAATTAGAGAGTGGATCCATCGGAACATGGAATGATTTAATTGAGAGATTTATGAGGCAATTCAGGGTTCACATTACAAGACCCAAGAATGTGATGACTTTGGCAACTTTAAAGCAGAAAGCCGGAGAGACTTTGAGGAGTTATCTAACGCGATTCAATGCAGCAGTAGCTTCAGTGGATCGAGCAGATCCATCTATGGTGGTGATGGTAGCTGTGTCCGGAGTAGCTGACGGCACAGAGTTCAAAAATTCATTGACCAAATATCCGCCTGTGAATCTAGCGGAATTCTACGACGAGGCAGAAAAGTTTTTACGATTAGAGGATGTGAATGCAGAGAGAGAAGAAGGAGAGGGAATAAAAGTTTATGTGCTTAAAGACAAAAAGCCTTTCGAAAAGGACTCAGGCAAGGATAAAGGAAAACGAAAGGCTGAGGATTATAATGACAGGTCAAAGCGGCTACGGAGGGAGCCGCGATTCACCACTTACTCTGAGCTGAATGAGAGTCTGGAACGGATTTATCAGGATACCAAAGAGCAGGTTCCGTATCGTAGACCAATGCGAAGGGATCCAACTTCTGACGAAAGAAGATCAGATAAGTTTTGTGTATTTCATGAATTAAACGGTCATAACACTAATGATTGTAGGCATCTGAAGGACAAGACGGAAGGGCATATCAGGAACGGTATGCTCCTTCAGTATGTGAGGAGGCGAGCTTCAGCGGTGGAGCCGGAGCGACCACCGTCTACATCAGCCAGGGGTGGCCCTGAACCGGGACACCGTTTGATTATCAATTGATTGAAATAACGATGAACAAGTCGTAAGCTTCCCACTAACACAATTAACTCATTTACACATGTACGAGATCGCGAACGATCCCCAGGCATGCTCTGAATGATCATTGACCGTTTAGTAGTGGGAACTTACACTTTGACATCCTTGCTTTGCTTTTGTTTCATTTTGATTTGGACATTTGTACTTTGTTTGTTTGGACATTTCTATTTTAAAACTCATCTGTTGAATAGATATTTGATTCTGATAATTCTGAAATGGCTAAGCTACTTACACATGTACGGGGTCGCGAACGGTCCTTAAGCATGCTCTGAGATAGCGATAAACCGTCCAGACAAATGATCTAGGGACCCACTCGAACGTGAACCTGGTATCAACAATACCATGCCCTCCCGGGCACACTTTCTCGCCTCGAACGGCACCCGACCGCGAATGGTCACAATTCGCCACGAACGGCACCCGACCTCGAACGGTCACAAAATCGCCTCGAACGGCACACGATCGCGAACGATCACAACTTGCCTCGAACGGCACTCGACCGCGAACGGTCACAACTCGCCCCGAATGACACAACTCACCTCACCTCAAATGGACCGATCGCGAACGGTCGTCATTCGAGGTCCGCCACTTGACCACGCATGGTCGCACTTCACCTCAAATGGCTCGATCCCGAACGATCGTCATTTGAAGTTAGGCGCTTGACCATGAACAGTCGCACTTCAACTCAAATATCTCGATCCCGAACGGTCGTTATTTGAGGTCGCATAAAACTATAAATTCCTTTGCAGGACATCAACATGATATAAACATCCAGCTTATGGCATTATAAAACACGCCTTCCTACCGCAAGGCATATTTTGGAGGCAAATGTTATCCCGCTTTTTGGCAAAGCCGTGATACCAAAAGATCGGTCAAAAATGAAAGATAGTTCGTCTCAAAGATTGGTTACACACTACTTCACTATGGATATCGATGAATGTTGTCCGAGCCCGGATCAGGCTACAATTGATAGGACATGGCTAGCAAGTCCACGAGAGCCAACGATTCAAGTTTCAAGTCAATCCGAGTTCGTATGCTCAAGATATGATGAATTCATTTCGCGCTAGGTAGTCCTTGTTCGGTTCGAATCCATAGGATACCCCATAGTTCGAATCGATAGCCAGAAATCATGTTTGCATCCATCGGTTTGACTCCATCTACTTCGAATCCATCAAGCTTAGAAGTTCTTCGAATCCATCGAGCTTCATCTACTTCGAATCCATTGCTGTAACACATGTTCGAAACCGTCAAGTTCCCCTCTACTTCGAATCCATTGCTGTAACACATGATCGAATCCATCATCTTCCCCCTGCTTCGAATCCATAGGTGTTGCTGAGCTTCGTATCCATCCAAGACACCCCTGCTTCGACTCCACGAATGACAGTACTTTCGAATCCATCTTACTACAATAGCTTCGTATCGATCGACCAAGGCTCACCGTGATGGATACGAACGAGCACCCATTCGAATCCCATTGTGGACAAGGCCTTCGAATCCATTAGCTCGAGGGTGACGAAAATCGTGGATTCGACCCAGTCAACTCGGAGTGAAAGGTGGATCGATACGAAGAAAGCGCGCCACGTCAACCTGCTCACGCGTATTGCCATCGAGTCGAAGAAATCGATTCGAACCACATTACCTGCCGAATACTTCAACCTCGAATCGACCATATCTTGCAATCTACAAGTCCTAATGCCATGAAATTTTTACAGGAGTTTGCTTACATGTTGAAGAATGTCCACACCAAATTTCATCTCGATTGGATGATTTCTTGATCGATTTGAAGGGAGTTCGAATCGATCCTAAAGTGGGTCCAAATTTCCTGAGGCCGGGCATGTGGGCCCCCTCACGTGCCAGAAGTGGTCTATCGGATCTTTAGGAGAAATATCAGCCTCCTATAGCTATAAATAGAGCCCCAGGTCATTTAGAAAAGGGAATCTGAATTCGGAAGCGCCAAGACTCTATCGGATTCAATTCTACTCTTCATTATCGCTGTTGTATTCAGATTTCAAAGCTATCATCAACTATAATCCGCTGTAATCATCAAAAGAATATCAATAAAGACATAAGCTTCAGAGTGGACGCAGGCAAGATCGCCGAACCACTATAAATCCTGTGTTTGTGATTGTTATTTGCGAATTATTGTGATTACTGTTGCTTAGATCTGAGTTTTATATTGATTGTTGCTGATTTATGTTCATAAACGGGTGCTTTCACGATTTCGGGTGTTTGTGGCCAATTTTGACGCAAACACATAACATCCCAGATCAACCCCAAATGAGAGTACATAGATTAAAAATGAGAATAAACAGCAAGAATACGCAAAATTTTATAATGGTTCACCCTCAAATCACTGCTTATGTCCACTTTAATTTTATTTCAAAAAATTTGACATACAAACAAGTTATAAGGTTTCAGATTTAGAAAACAATGCACATTCTGGTTTGATAGCAATTCCTGGCCAAATTAGAGCAGTAGAGAAGAGCATGAAGATCAAGAGTTAAAGTCCTTTATATGTTGCTTTACCATTTATATTTATTGGAGAAATCATCCACCAGAGTGGGAAGATCCTAAAAGACCAAGTAAAAATTCAGATCCATCCGATTAGGAAGGAAGAATGAGTAATTTTCGTGATAAAAATCATGTTGCTACTAATCGTAACTTTATCGGTGCCATATCACTTTTCCTTTATACCTGTTTATATCTTAAAATTTCCAAGCTTTGTTTGAAAAATTGCTCCACCAAATCATGTCGGTATCAACATGATTTTCCCTGTAGAAGACTTATCTTTTTTTATAAAGCACTAGAGTGGTTTACCTACTTGTTCAAAAATGGGACCCCATGAGATCATCTCAGTATTGACCATATTCATGTCGGTACCAACCATAATTGCCTTGCACCAATCTTTCTCCAACTTCTCATGCTCCATCATTCTATCATTGTAAGCAACTCCTTAAGTTCTTGATTCATTCCTTCATCATCTTGAAGTCCATACTCACTGAGAAGTTTCTCAATTCAAATGCGAAATAACACTTACTCCTCCATAAAATATGCTTTTGTGAAAATAAAAGGGGTTTGCATCAAGACATGCAATCAAATTTCATCTGTGTAGGATTCAATAGTCGACAAACCATCATCTTTGAAGCATCATGCCTATTTCAAGAGATTTTGCTCACCGCTTTAATCATCGTATCATTCCCCTTCCATAGCAAAATTTGAGCTTTTAACTTTCTAGAAGCTACACTGTGTCTCCTTCGAGGGTTCTCTTCTCTTTCTTTCCCATTCTCTTTTTTTATTTAGGAACAAAAACATGTTGATATAGACCATAATCATGCCAGTACCATTTCTATAATGTTTCAATACTAACACTTAGAAAAATTTTCACCACTACATTTCATTCTTCAGCATTTCTGGTCCTTTGCTCTTGCGAATTTTCCAATCGTCGTCGCCTTGTATTTTTTACTTTGCCACCGTCGCTTTGATTGTTGTTGCTTTACCGTCAACATCATCGCAATCAAGACACTCCAGTTGGTTGGCACCAACCAATCTAAAGTTTCCACTACCCAATCTCAAATTCAAACTAAGTGGGTTCTTGGTCTGGTTTTGGCGCTGCTACTGTCGCAACAGCCTCATCATCGTCGTTGCCATCCCATGGCTACTGACTCAAGTACAATTCAAGATTTATGCTCCATTATCCATTATAGCCAAGTTAAATTACTTGATGGTAGCAATGTGAACTCGAAGTCAATACCGAACTCTTCTGGGTTTGCCTTTAAGTTTTTCTCTAGTTCGTTTCTTGGTTTCTTCCTCGAATCAAAAATTCTTATACCAAAAGTTTTCCGTGACCGACCCGAAGTTCTCACATGTAATAATATTTCATATTATGGAAAAGGATCAATTGCCCTTTTTTGAGTTTTAGTTGTATTTGGATCGAGGACTTTGCTTTGGTAGGACGAATTCTAGAAATGGTTACATTCAACGCACTCCAGCGTCCGACTGAGTCATATGCTAACACTTCAAGTTGCGCACCACCATTCTGCACTCTTGCAAAGAAAGCCATGATATACCAGACTGTGGTTCCATTATCGTATATTCCATGATAATGGGTAAAATTCGACAGACAGTTCCACAACATGAAAAAGCTCATTTGCCAGCACGAACGAGCTATGCACACAAAGTCTAAACACAAGACACACACTGCATAGATTGACACTTCATTGCCTCGATCGATGTGCATTATCGGTTTGGCCAACACATTTCGACATCCGTTGGACTCTTACATCAGTTACATGGGTTTTGATTTAAACAGAAGACTAAAATAAGCCACATATGTCCTCATTCATCAAGTTTTCCAATTTAAAATGAAAGATAGCAAACGATATCCTCATCCCAGACCCAGCAATAGGTCTTCCACTCTTCAGGCAGAAGCGAGCTCTTTTACTGCTCAAATGTCTACTTCCACTCCATTTGGAGTAATACGTTCTATTAGATGAGAACTTCAACTCTAGGTTGTTCCAATAGCTCAGCCTCATGCAACTGCTCCTCCAAGGGAGGATCTACCTATTCTTTGTGTCTTGGACAATCCTTATGATCAAACATCAGCCAAACCGACCATAAAGGAACTCCAAATAATCTGTATGAAGCACGGAATTCTTGAGGATGAGGTCCTCATACCTATACTCGATCAAAGGGCTCATCTCCCACCACCTGGCTATACGACAAGTAATAGATACATGTGCTTATCTGGAGTCATGCCGCCTTTTGACAAATTCCTTCAATTTTTCCTTCCAGAGCTCGCATTGGCTCCTACCCACGTGCATCCCAATGGATTTGCCTTTCTTAGCATGCTCTATAACATTTTCATGATGCACCTAGCTCATCCACCTGCATTCCTGAAGCTCACATATTTGTTAAGCTTTGAAAAGAGAAAGGAAACACCTTCATTCCTAAGTATCAAAGCATTCTATTGCTGAAAAGTTATTGAGTAGCTCCATAATAAGAATATCCACTTCAAAAGAGAATATTTCTTTGTTCGCTATTCCATAGGCTTCAACCACTTATGGTTGTCTGGACATAAGTTCCCTTATCCAATACCTCTTCCATACTTGGTTATCTTTACCCAAGAATCAAACATTCTCTCTATATCCTTCACAGATCTCCTCAAATGAGTCGTTTTCGATGCTCATGCCAATACCTCGGCGTTCTTGAAGGGGATTGATTCAAACCTTCATAAAACCTATTAACTTCTCATGTACGCTCGGATGCGCCACTTCCAATTTCTATACAACATAGGAGCTTCATCCTTAATCCACTCGTTACTAAAAGAACTCGAGCTATCGTCGATCCTTCTGCTCCAGCTCACTACTCTAATGACGAAGACCAGAAGGATGGATAGGGTCGAGAAGGCAAACAAAATCCAATAAAATAAGAGAGTAGAAAGGAAGAAAGTGTAATCGAAGAAGGAGAAAAAGGGAGAGAGAGAGGAAGAAGGAAATGATGTTGAAAATGATGATGATGGTGGAGACGAATCATATGGAAAGACATATCCCAAGGGTACTATAGTTATAGCACCTCTCCGATTGAAGCAACTTATCATCAAATATTAAAAGATTACACCCGGGCCATTCCTTAAGCCAGTAGAAGAATTGAATCCTTTCGTAGGCACTGTTAATAACATCTTTGGCTCCTTGGGCGATCTTAGAAACCTACGGGCATTTGGTTCTGAGGAAATAAACTTTGAAGATATTCTTGAAAGGGATAGAAGATTAAGGATCTTAAGGCTAATTTAACACTAGAGGAGGGTGAATAGTGTTTAATGGATTCTAAGACTTATATGAAATAACTTAAAATTATGACATAAACAAATGCAAAACTTAATCACAGAACAATTACAGAATCAAACACAGATGCAGAAAGTAAATAAAAAACAGTAAAGTGAAAGAACACACTAGATTTTATATTGGTTTGGAGTTACGCTACATCCACTCCTGTACCAAGGCGAACAACCTCATACGGATTTTCGTTATACCAAAGTCACATTCCTCAATTTCTAAAGGCCTTGAGGTACCCTTCTGTCTCACGATTCTGGGGCAAACTCTCTTGATTTATGGGCCACAAGATTACCCAATTGATTTCGAGGCACAACCACACCTTATAGAGAGACTCGATAAAATTTTGATTACACATTGATCCTATAACTTTGAATAGCACTTTGATATTTGAGAGAGGGTAGAGAATCAAACGAGAATGAGATTCTAATTTGATTCACTTGAGAATTCAGTAGAATTTCGGCATGATCTTAAAAATATGAAAATTATAGAATATGGATTTGTGGAGAAGAAGAAGTGAAGAAAATAAAAAAATAGATGATTAAAAAATTCGTTTGTGAAGCCAATTTATAAAGCACCAATGGTTATAACCATTCGTGAAGAGATTTAAACGAATAGACACTTCTTTTGGAAATTGAAACTTTTGAATTCAACGGCAACCATATCGGCATGGGGTATCCCATGATGTCGACATCCTTATGTAAAAAAAACAATGTAAAATTTGTTTTTAAAAATGAAGTTTAACACAAGAGTTTACTTTAAAACAAAAACAAATAATATTTTAAGGCTAAAACATCTTTTTGAAAAGATAATTTTAAGGCTAAAATATTTTGAAAAGCAGTTTTGAAAATCATTTTTGAAAAGCCATTTTGAAGTAGTTTTGCAAGCTTCTTCCTGCAGAATATCTCATCACATCAGGACTCGAGAACTTGTATAAAACCAGGATGTTCGTGGGTTTGTAAGCCACTTGTGATAGGTTTGTAAGCTACTTGTCGTGGGTTTGTAAGCCACTAAGAAGGTAGAAATGGGTTCCATCTCAAATGAAATTCGAAATGAAGATTTCCACGCTATTATTAAATTTTAACAAAAACTAGACACATATCTTGAAATTTTGATCTCGATACTCTAGAGTCTTCAATCTTGAGTCTTGAGTCTTTATACCGATCAGTCTTCAGTAATCAATACCTGCATATACATATCTATATATCCTACATATACATATCTATGTAAACAATAGTGTTAGTGTATATATGTATATATATATTATAATAAGATAAGTTAAAAAGGTTGTTGTCATCAAAACCAACATTTCAGTTCCTAACAACTTCCCGTTTTGATGATGGCATCCTGTATTTACAAAATATACTTATCATACCATAACTCCTATCATAACTCCCCCTTACTCCATAACTCCCTCTTACTCCAATCCAACTATTATTTTATAACTTCTCCTCCTATGTCATCAACAAAAACTTCTTAAAAATCCCTGAACTTGTTATAAGATAATCAACCATAATAAAATAGGGTAAACATTATATAAGTGTAATAAGTGCTAAGTGTGATAATAAGTGTAATCCAAAAAGTAAATAAATCATCAACCAATCATATTTACAGTAATTATTCAACTCAAACATATGTACAAACCATACCAAATAAATTAAGTCAATCAAGTTTAAAACACACCAATCAAATCAAAAAAATAACATACAGAATGACTAGACATTCCTTGGTACTTCCACCCATCCATCTTCTTCAAAGATAGGGTATGCTTTGATAGCATCCCGTTCTTCTTTATCTTTGTCGAGAGTGACTGGTGGATTTCCTTCGAGATTGTCCTTGTTAAGGGCTGAGATCATTTGACAAAGGGCATCGAAATGTCTCTCTCGCTCCTTGATCATCTGTATTTGACTCAATTCTATGTGACGCTAATTACGAAGTATGAATGTAAGAATCTTCTCGAAGGAAGTGAGGGTTTCTTCAAGCTTATCACTTAGATTCTTAATCGAAGAAGCCATAATTCAAGAAATAGGAAGAACTATGAAAGAGAGTGATTAGAGATAAAGTTTGACAATTTATTCTGGAAGAAACAGATATAAATAGGGATAGAAAGTCGTTTGAAATGAATAGACACAAGTTAGTTACATGAAAATGAAATTTGAAAGTATAGCTATTTTTTGCCCATCGGATGTCGACATGGAGGGATGGTGTATGTCGACATGCCTCTGCTTAAAATGACATTTTTCTTTGTTTTGAATATTATGAACAAATCTGTTAAACTAAAATTTGTATAATATAAAAACAAGTAATTACAGAGACAAGTGAAGTTGAATAACAGGAAATGAAAGATTTCATTAATAATTTCAGTCAACATTACATAGGATAATATAATATTAACTAAAATAAAGGAAATACAAAGGTAGAACTTAGGATAACATAAACTAAAACTAGTTATATGAAGACGAAGAAGATGATAGTCCAGTCTTTCTACTAATTTTCCCGAAGAACTTGTCGATTTTAGTGGAAATTTTATCCATTTTCTTACTCATTGATCTTTTAAGTGTCTTTTGATTTTCCACTATAATTCTTTGATTATTGAGAATGGTCTTGTTGGATGGATTAGCGGGATTAGTAGGATATTCAATACTTTTTAAGAAGGTTTCTTGATCTTCCTCTTCCTCCTCTTCAATTTCCATTCCTTCCTCTTCCTCTTCTTCTTCTTCTTCTTCCTCTATTTCTTACATTTCTTCAAGAGCAAGTCTTGCTTCCTTTTCCTCAAGTGTTTCATATGGTTGAAACACTGATGGAAATTTCATAAGTGAAATGTTTCCATGGTTGAACACTTTTCTAGTTATAAATTCTTCCCTTTTGAAATCAACTCTACAGTAATTAAAAATCTGTGTGAGATAAATTCCATGATATAATGTGTTTTCACCCATAGTAAAGTTCTTGGGCCTTAGCTCATCCAAAATAACTTGAGCACAATTAATATCATAATTTCCAAAAATTGCAAAAAGTGCTTTGCAAACTTTTGAAATAGGGTTGTTGTAGTTTCCCGATCTTGGTATAAGAGTGTGTTGGATAAGAAGATTAACAATTCTTGCTTTTTGAAAAAAATAAAGATTTTTGAATTCGAAATTGTCATCCCCTTCAAAGATGTGATGAAATGTCTCTCGATCATTTTCATTGATTTGAAATTCCGAGAGATTCATTCCGGTATACTTACATCCCTAAATATTTCCCGAAATTTCACAATCTAAAACAATTTGTGTTCCTTTAACGCTACTCCAAATTTGTCCTTCTTTCCCATCATAAAAATCACGATTCAAATTCACATAAAACATCTTAACAAGACTTAGATAACATACAAAATAATTTTGTTTGTTATCAACTAAACTAAGAATATAACAATGTTGAAAATGATTTTCAATTTCATAAGAAGGAAAATCTTCAAAAATAGCAAATTTCCCGTACGAATTTTACCAAAGTTTACATGGTTGATGTAAGCTTTGATAGCTTCCGGGTCATTAAAAAGAAAAATTTTGACAAATTTTGGAAGCCTAATGGTGTTAGGAGTGCTTGAAGAGGCCACTGAAGAAGTTTGAGAGGAGTTAAAGATAATGAAGATAAGTTTGAAATTTGAAATAAAAGTGAAAAGTGACGATAAAGAGAGTGAGATAAATAGAGATTCTATAGACATGTTCTTTGGTCAAGAGACATCTTTCTAGAGCATTGAAGTTGGTGAAAAGGTGGAGGGAAATTCAAAAGTTTGAATTCAAATTTTGAAATCAAATTCTGAGGGGCATGTCGACATGAGGTATCTAGGTATGTCGACATGTGCCTATTGAATCAAATGACAAGTTTCTATTCCTAATTCCTAATAAATACATACATACATATATATATATATATTATATCCTATATTCTAATTATATAATTCCTATGGTAACATTAAATATAATAATACTTAAATATTAATAATATAATATATATAAAATATTATGAAAATAATATTTTTGAATTTAAAATTCAAATTTCAAGGGATAAATTTGAATTTAAAAATTCAAGGAATTTAAAACAATCAAGCAAACAAACAAGCATCCATTTCAAATAAGAAAATTCAAAAATAATGTAAATGCGTACCTATTTTTAGATCCATACTCATATCATCATCTGATTCATGAATAGCAGTGAAATACAAATTTGAATTATTCGTCTTCTTTTCATCGTCACTGGATGATGAGTTTGAGTCATCAAGAGTTATTGTGAATGCTTTCTTTCTTTTCCTTGACGAGTCATTGTTTGGAGGAAACAACTATTTATCTGGATATGGACAATCTTTTCTATAATGCACGACCTTATTGCAATTGTAGCATCTATCATTGTTGATGTTCTCCGTATTATTTCTGGAATTCCTTTGATATTTTCTTTTGTAATTATTCACTTTTCTATATTTTATGCTTTTTTGGAAGTTTCTTGTCATGAAGGCAATCTCCTCATCACTGTCGGGTTCAGAATCTCCAATTGTTGCATTGAATGCTAATGACTTCTTTTCTGCAACCTTGTTTTCTATTCTTCCTTGCAGTTGCACTTCATAAGACATCAGATTCCCAATTAATTCTTCTATTTTCATGAGACTGATATTATTTTCTTCTTCCATTGCAAGTGTCTTTTGATCCCATTCTGGAGTGAGTGAATTTATAATTTTTCTGACTTGGCTTCCTCCGAAAAGCTTTTTCCCAGTGCAATTAGTGAATGAACAATATCTTTAAGTCAATAATACATGTCAAAAATGGACTTATTTGCATGCATTTTAAACAATTGAAACTGATTAGTTAATATGGAAATTTTAGTCTGTTTAACTTTGCTTGTTCCTTCATGAGTAACTTGCAAAGTTTTCTAGATTTCAAATGCAGACTTACAAACAGACACTCTATTAAACTCATTCCTATCTAGTGAACAAAATAATATATTCACGGCCTTGAGTTATTGTTTGCAACACCCTTTTGCTCAGCAGTCCACTGGGCAAAATTGGTAGTTTGTTCTATATACTCGGTTTGTGTGATATTTCAAGTGTCTAATCCTATGGATTGTAAATAAATTTTCATTCTACAAGCCCAATATGCATAATTACTATCATGATAAATGGTGGTCTGACAGTAGACCGACCTTCTACAAATGTACTAGTGTTAGTGATAACAGAACTAGTGCCAGAGTTGACATTACTAGTGTTGATACCATTAAAACAATTTTCAAGTTTCAGATTATGAAAACTATGAAAACCAATGCTCTGATGCCAATTAAAAGGGACAGCGGATTAAGGATCTTAAGGTTAATTTAATACTAGAGGGGGTTGAATAGGGTTTATTGGATTCTAAGACTTATATGAACTAATTTAAAATTATGACAGAAATAAATGCAAAAATTAATCACAGAACAATTACAGAATCAAACACAGATGCAAAAAGTAAATAAAAAACAGTAAAAGGAAAGAACACGCCGGATTTCATACTGGTTCGGAGTTACCCTACATCCAGCCCTGCACCAAGGCAAACCACCTCATACAGATTTTTATTATACCAATGTCGAGATTACATTCCTCAATTTCTAAAGGCCTTGAGGTACCCTTCTGCTCACGAGTCCGGAGCAAACTCTCTTGATTTACGGGCCACAAGATTACCCAATTGATTTTCAGGCACAACCACACCTTATAAATAGACTCGATAAACTTTCGATTACAAATTGATCCTATAACTCTGAATAGCACTTTGATCTTCAAGAAAGGGTAGAGAATCAAACGAGAATGAGATTCTAATTTGATTCACTTGAGAATTCGATAGAATTTTTGCACAGTCTTAAAAATATGAAAATTGTAGAATATGGATTTGTGGAGATGAAGAAGTGAAGAAAATATGAAAAATAGATGATTAAAAAATTCATTTGTGAAGCCTATTTATAAAGCACCAATGGTCATAACCATTCGTGAAGAGATTTAAACGAATAGACACTTTTTTTGAAAATTGAAACTTTTGAATTCAACGGCCACTATGTCGACATGGGGCATCCTACGATGTCGACGTCCCTATGTAAAAAAATAATGTAAAATTTGTTTTTGAAAATGAAGTTTAAAACAAGAGTTTATTTTAAAACAAAAACAAATAATATTTTAAGGCTAAAACATCTTTTTGGAAAATATTTTAAAAAGATAATTTTAAGGCTAAAATATTTTGAAAAGCAGTTTTGAAAATCATTTTTGAAAAACCATTTTGAAGTAGTTTTGCAAGCTTCTTCCTGCAGAATATCTCACCACATTAGGACTCGAGAACTTGTATAAAACCAGGATGTTCATGGGTTTGTAAGACACTTGTGATAGGTTTGTAAGCTACTTGTCGTGGATTTGTAAGCCACTAAGAAGGTAGAAATGAGTTCCATCCCAAATGAAATTCGAAATGAAGATTTCCATGCTATATGAAGTTTTAACAAAAACTAGACACATATCTTGAAATCTTGATCTCGATACTCTAGAGTCTTCAATCTTGAGTCCTTAGTCTTTATACTGATCAGTCTTCAGTAATCAATACCTGCATATACATATCTATATATCATGCATATACATATCTATCTAGATAATAGAGTTATTATATATATATATATATATATATATATATATATTATAATAATATAAGTTAAAAAGGTTGTTGACATCAAAACCAACATCTCAGTTTCTAACAATTCTTGCAACCAGTCTCCATGAATTCAGCTTCCTTTGGAGGATAATCTTGAGGCCACAGAGGGTGATTAAACTTTATCTCTAGGACCCCTCAAACACAATCTATAGGTTACATAGGAAAGGCCATTACCTCACACACTTATAGGATCATGAGCACAAACGATTAATACTTGTTGTTAATCCTATGCCTCTTTCTAACATAACTCCTCTTCATTTCAGGTACAATAGGGAGACAATGCTTTAGAAATCTCCTTGCGGGCATAGACCAACATCGCTCTCGAACCCCCAAACCTATTATCAATGCTCTAGCACTTATCTAGAATCAAGCTCTGAGAGGATAAGAAGAAGAAAAGAACAGAAGCAAAGGATAAAGAAGAAAGGTCGTGCCACCATGAATAATGAAAGTGAAGCGACATCGAGAGAAAACAGTGTCATTAAGAAGAAGAACAAGGATCGCATGACCCTTCTGGGTGCAACTTCAATTCACGTCAGCAGTAGTGTCCTCACCCCTATTCTTCTCGATGATAATCATCTTCTCATCAGGAGCTTCCCCCATCATCTCAACCTCTCATCACCACTATCTCTGCTTCCCACAATTAGAAACTATCAGCCCTTCACAACCCCTACAATCTCATAAAGCTGGTAAAACTTCTTCAACTCACGTTACTCCTCCTCCACCCCACGAAGGCCAATCTACTAGTGTTACCAAAAAGATGGAAGCAGTTATACTCGACTTTTTCCTAGAGGGAGTATTGTTTAATTGCAAAACATGTACATTTCTTGCAACAAACCTAACGAAGGCCCTGATAAACATAGGGAGGTTTTCGAGCAGCTCTTCAAATGGAAAAAAGCATGCCAAAGGCCTCTCCAAAGCCAACCAGGCTAACCAATTGATCATCAGTTCCTTCGACTCGAAGAGGGCCAACCACAACAAAATATACAAAGCTTACGAGGAAGAATTGGCGACGATCACCAAATAAAGAGATGAAAAAGCAAAGTTGGCTAAGGACTCACAGGCAATAATTTTTGAGTTGATTAGGGTCCACATGCAAGAGACCCGATCATAAATTCACAATCAAAGACTGCTCAAACTACCATTGTTCAACTTCAGAATAAGCTCAATGAAAAGAAAGAACAATATGCGACACTTTGGGCTGAGCTAGAGATACTCACGGCTGATTTAATAGCCAAAAACAATCAAAAGAAATGGTTCAAACAAGCTAGCCATCGTTAAAAAGGAAAATGCTAACCTCAAATCAATGGCTATCCAAACTGATGAAGAAATGAAAGCTACTCTTCTTTGATTCTCTGACAATGTGATAGAAATGAAAAATATAAAGTGGCTTAGCGATAGCAATCTTGAAACAATTGCCAATGCTTGGGTGGAAATCCTACATAGGACCAAGAGCAGTGGCTATGACATCGACAAAGAATATTTGATATCAACTTTTTTGGTCGAAGATGATTTGGAAGTCCTAGAAAAGGGAACGAAAATCTTGGCAGCAAATGCTACAGCTATAGGGCATGCGCATATTGAGGCTCATGCTGGTCCCAGCTGATCATGCAAAAATTTCCACCCCAACTCCTAAAGAGCCATCAGCAGACATTGTTAATTCTGTGGTGACCACTTTCCAAGCTGACATAACCAAGACATCTGCCCATGCTAATTTTGGAATTGATACTTCACCTCTCGCTCCTTTGGCCGTTTAGTCGATCCAACCTACTTTTAAGGAGGGTGAAATAGTCAAGTCCCCACTAAAGGACACTCTAGTTGGTCAAGGTATATCTTTAATCTCTCTGATCTTCAATTAGTTCTCAATTGAGAACGTCACTAATAAATATCCACCTCTATTAGCATAATTTCCATTCCTATAAGTCCCCCTCCAACTTTGGCCCCAGTACAGATTCGAAAAAAATAGGGATGCTGGAAAGGCTGGAAGATGTTAATGCGTCTCTTAATAAGGAGGTGACAATCGTCGATATGAAGGACCCTGATTTAATTTCAATGACAAATAGGTTGAAGCCCGATTTTGATAAGACCAAATTTAAGATGGAGATGGGAACAGAGATGCCTTGGACTAGTTTTGGAAATTTTACATCTACTGCCAAGGTCTCTTCTCTAAAAATTAGGCCGCCCTCAGAACGTGGTATTGGCATCTCAAAAGCCTTCAACCCTACTTCTGAAAAATCTAGAGACCCTCTTAATTAGACGACCAAGGAGGAAGTCTCTCCTTTCATGGAAAGTTCTGTAGAGAAAGAAGAAGAGGACTTAGAAAAAAGCTACTACTATGAAACGACCTGCCAAGCAAACTACAAGGGGCGATAAGTAAGAAAGAGGGAAGTAGATGATCGCCATAGCTTTTTAAGATATTTTAATTTTCAGGTAAATAGGCACACGGAAGAAGTTTCAAAAAAATTTGGTCTCAGGGAAAACAAGTTTATTTTTTAGTCTGAAGGACACTTTTTAAATTTTCAGCCTAAAAAGCAAACTTCTTGTCCCTGAAACTAAATTTTTCCCAAACTTTTTCCTTGAACCTAAAAACCTCTTTTATTTTTTCCTATTTTGTATTTTTGTTCTTTTTTGGCATTTCACGTATACATGCCGCCTTTGGGTAGGAGCGGACTCCACAATTTCTATACAAAAGATGTGTAAATAAAAATTGTAATTTATTCGATCTTTTTCATGTTTACGTGATTGTTTCTTCTATTTTATTTGCTTATATACATGCATTCGTATATAACATAATCATTTGCAATTCAGTTACATTAAAATTATAGATGTCTGTATTTATCTGTGCAGTTAATGTCCGCTTTTACCCCGCTATAACCCCGCAATGTCTCATAGTGAATTTCTACCGCTATGATTTTTCCATATAGCCCCAAAATATAGCATTTCCGCTTTAATCCTCGCTATTTCCGCTATATCCCGTTATTCCCGCTATATTTTGCCATTTCCGCTATATCTTCTTTAATAAAATGAATTAAAAAATTGCATTTATACATTATAAAAATTATGAAACTAATTTATTTGATTTAATTTTTAATATATTTTCAAAAATGAAAATACTCTAATATTCTACTAAATTCAATTATGTTATATAACAGTTTTACGTTTATTTAAAGTATATTCGCACATGTTTTTTGTTTAAAATCATTTATGTATTAATTGTATTTCAATTGAATGATAAATTTTCATTTAATTACCATTTATATATTTTTAAAAACATTAAATATGAGTTTTATATGCTATTTTAGAGCTATCCGCTATATCCCGCTATATCCTCGCTGTATCCCCACAATGACTTTTTGCACCTCCACCGCTTTGAATCTGCCGAGCGCTTTAACTGCATAGGTTTCTATGCAGTATCATCATTATTTAGTAATTTTGTACATAAAAATAAATTTTGTAATTGCTTAAAATCATTCCATTTCTTAGCTCTATTTATCATTGCCAGCATACTTCTTACTTGGCTACACAAAACTGCACTTCTTTGGTTAACTCTACTCATCTTCATTTGAGTGTGTCTGACTCAACTATAAATAGAGCTGTTTTAATTTGGCCTACTCTTTGGCCATCCTTATTTATCTACGATCAAACATACTCCATTCGACCATAAATGAGGTCATACTCATGTAAGGCTTGAAACCTTGCATTGACTCCTATTTCTAGGAATCTGCATCTTAGATGTCTTTCTCTAGGAGTTCACTCTTGATTTCACCTATCTCTGTGTGACAATCAAAGATTTATCATCAATCAACCTCATTTATCATCAACCAGACATATCATGTTGGACTATAAACGCAGTTGTACTTGCAAAAGCTTCAATTTTATGCCAACTCCTATCTTTGGTAATTATTGTCTTAGATGCCTGCCTTTGGCGATCCATCTTTGACATAGCATATCTCTGGGCTCCACTTATCTTTGTCCAAGCATGTCTCGCCAGGCCATAAGCATTGTCTTCCTACAAAAAGATATAATTCTACACCAGTTCCTATCTCTAAGATCTAATATCTTAGATGCCTATCTCTAGGCACAATCCCTGACCTAGTCAATCTTCGGGCGCTGGTCAAAGATTAGATTTGTAAAGGCAATCTAATCAGCGTGCTACCATGATCATAAAAAGTATCCATATCACCACTTCTTTGCCAAAGTCTATTTTGAATTTTGAAATATTTACCATTTTCAAATATTCTAAATTTAAATTTTGAATTTTTGAATCCCATTGACCTAGTCAAAATTAATTTATATATTTCACTTTTATTTAATACAAATAACTTTTGAAATTTATAAATTATATATGTAAATATAATACATAGAAATATTAAGTAATGTTTTGAGATAGCCAATGCACATATAAATAGTGAATGTATACGTTGTAGATGTAAATCCCAACATCTATATACGTAGACATTAACTATGTAAACTTTGACACATGTTGCACATGCTCAAAATACATACTAGTATATTATGATATACTCAAAAAAATTGTATATTTTGCACCTTCGCTATTTTTTGGTATATCCCCGCTTTATCTCTGCTATAACATTTTGCACCTTCACCATTATAGAACTGCAAAGCGCTTTAACTACACATTTCTTGGGTTAATTTTAAAGATTTAGTTCGAAAATTTAAAATATACTTAAATGTTATCTTTAAGATATAAAATAAATTTTATAAAAGTTTTAATATATATTTCAATTTTTTTTGAAAACAAATTCAACGTTTTAAAAAATTGTTTAACATTTAATTAATTGGATTAATAAAATTAACAATTACTTAAAAGTTAATAAATTAAAATAAACATATATATTGATATATGTATGTGTGTGTATAAATATAAATGTTATAGTTTAGTACACACACACCAAAAAATTTAAGGTAAGTTAAAATAATATTTTGAACTTACGAAATTATTTAATTAAAATTGTTTTTGATAAATGGATAAATAAAATTTTATTCATAAAGACATATATTTAATGATATATGAATATAAAAATGTTATACATATTCATCTTAAATTGTGTAGGATGAATAAAGTGAATTTTGAATTCTAAAATTATATAATTAATTGGTTAATTAAATTAAATAAACATGATTTAATTAATAATACACATATGGATATCATATAAGTTAACTTGCTTATGAATAGTTATAAATGAATTAAACTTATATAATATAAATGTATAACATATGTGGAACTATAAAACCCAACTTAGATTTAAGGAATAAATACGTACATATCGTACGTATATCATGCTATAAAATGTGTCCGACGCTTGAATCACAAAGGTATTTCATAAGAAATACATTATTAACTGATTGACATCAAAATATAAATGCATCTATTAAAGATTATGAATCTTTGATATATAAGATTATCCTATACCATTTATATAGTAATAGATTACTTGCATACTCTTTAGTTGTTGAGCAAACCCAAGTTGGGGTTGCTATGTGTAGTACCATAAATACATTGACTAGATGAGTTAAGGTACATGCATGTACTTATTGGGAAAATTAAAGTACGTGCATTATACTTAGTCTATCGTGAAATGGTAGGTACGAGTGAATAATCTCTTTCGCTTGGTTGACCAAACTCAAGGTCGAGATCAGACGTGGAAAAGACTATGGGTTATGAGTTGTATATAATACAAATGAAAGTGTTATCCACCGCTTATCGTCTTATATTTGTTAACAAAACTCATGGTTAGAGTGCTAAGGTAAGCGAGCACTAACACTCCTAGCGGAATCAAAAGATTTCTATGTTTCTCTCGGTTTTGAGAATACAAAAATTTAGTGCGGGCTTTATTAGAAAAATGAAATAAATACATTTAGCCTTTCTAATGTTGTAAGAACATATGTATAAAGTTAAAATAACCCATTTTGCAACTAATATGATTGATAAAATATTTATCAGTTTAAATATACAAAAGAACTGAATTGAGATTGATATAGAAATATAAATATACATACCAATAAATCTTTTGGCATGTTTTCAATTCGAGACCCATACAAGGGCCAAACTATACAATTACCAAATATATTCATAACTTGATCGCTGAGGTATTTTTTTTCTTGAGACATCTTATTATCTTCCTTGAATTTTGAACCCTAAAAGAAATACAAGACTATGAATATTTGATCCATATTTGATCACATATAAATTTTATATGGTGAATAGTCCCAATTCATAATGTATGAAACCTTAATGAAATTGGTTCAATCGAAATGAGCAAGTAAACCATAATTGAGATAATGTATTCAATAGGACAAATTGTAGTAAATACTGTGTTAAGTGTAGTATTAGACCAAAAGTCACAAGATGGACCTGGGAATTCAATCATCGAAATATTAATTTGATTAGTTCACGTCAAGTGCCACTCATTTGATATCCTTAAATGTTAAGGATGAACAAATTCACTTCTGTAAAGAGTTTGGTGCGACTTTGTAGTAAGGATTTTCTTTTGAATGGTTCAACCACTTAGAAAGGAAAGAAAATGTAGAAGAGTGGGTGTAACTTAGAAACAGTTGGATGAAGAGAGTAAATAGTCACCTTTGCTTCATGAAGTGACATTGGAAACAATTTATTTATAAAATAGCAATAGATACTTAAAATGGAATGAGAAATATGATTTCTGTTATAAATGCATTTCCTTGTTGAAAATTATTCTCTATGAGGATTACTTCATTGAGTACTAAGATATTTGATCTTAAACTCTCGACTGTAAGCTAGTTACTGAAATGAAATAAATAGCCATATTAAATGGTTAAAAGGAGCTTCATGTTTCATACACTAACATAGTAATGGTGGAAATAATGGGAGCATGCTATATAACAATTATTAATGGATGCATCAAGATACGAAAAATTATTTATATAATACCAAATATTATTTAAGAAATAATAAATGTTAAAATTAGCTGAAATATATATACATATGTATGTATGTATGTGTATACGTACATATGTAGTTTTATTTTGTTATGAATATTCATTGTAAAATAAATCTAGAATAACGATATTTTTTGCACTAGCTACATAATATAGAGGTATCTAAAGTTCTTATGTTATTTTGGAATTATGGACTATGATCAAAATATGATTGATAGTTGTACCCAAAGGGATATGATCAATTGGCATAGTTGTACCCAAAGGGATATGATCAATTGGCCGCAATGTGGCTTCGAGAAAAAGGCACTTGAAGTTGGAAATAGTAAGCTACATCAGTAAGAATAATGTCGTAAATTTTAATTGTTGAAATTAACGTACTAGATTCGTTATTCAACATGCTTGAGTTTAATCCGATTTTCCTCATAAAATTATTACTTGTAAGACTTTGAGTTTTGGTACATATAAATCAAAATAGAAATTCTACATGATGATTTAGAATAGACTGTTTGCACATAATAACCAAAGTGTATCGAAGTCTGTGGGAGAGATATTGAGTTTGTGGGTTTTAGATAGGATCCCAGAACTAATGCAAAAGTATCATTTGAGAAGCATTAGAATTTAGCAAGTATTTTGAAAGAGAAATCAAATAGGTTGGTTTTCAATCAAAATGCAAAGGAAGTGTATGCCTATAAGGAAGAACATAAAATATACTAAGTATTTCTAAACTATAAGTAAACAACATACTACTGATTGTTAATAGTGTACTCATGTTAAAACCTATCTAATTTTAATTATCTTAAAACACTGTTAAGTATTTTATATGCATATATGTAATATTTATGTATATGTATGTTATTTTATTTTCAAAATAGAAAAATTATTTTGTTAGCCGAAATTTCCTTGACAATTATATTTTTTTATAATATTAAGATTTTATATTATAATAAAATATGGATATGTTAATCGTTTACATATATTTAATTAAATAGTTTTACATAAAATAAAATTCATTTAGCCAAAAAATAAACTTATAAAATTTTATAATTTATAATTATACTATGTTAATTATATTTATTAAGATCTAGTTTTGAATTTTAAAATATTTACCAAGACTTCGGCATATATTTTAAGTTTAAATTGAACTTTTACATCCCATTAACCTAGTTAAAATTAATTTTAGATTTTTTTTTAATATAAATAATTTTAAAAATTTATAAATTATTACACAAATGCAATATATAATATAAATATTAAACAACGTTTTGTGACAGTCATCACACATATACATAATGAACATATGTGTTGTAGATGCAAATTCCAACATCTATACGTAGACATTAAAAATGTACACTTTAATATATGTTGCACATGCACGGCATACTCACATGAGTAAATTATGATATACTCGTAAACTATATAATTATTGGCTAACAGGGTTGGCTCAGTTAGTTGTGATTTTAGACTACGAGACTATAGCTCATGAGTTCGATCACCAACATCGACGCTTATTGGCATTAATGAACCATGTTAAAAAAGAACTATATAATTATTGATTAGTTAAATTCATTAATTCAAAAAAATAAATTAAATTGGATCTTATTTGAATAATTTAGAGTGCATCTAGTATAACACTTAGACTTCGTATGCCCACTATAATCCAAACAGAGAATTTCTTTTGAAATCTACTCATTTGACCCGCTGCAAACGGACATGGTTCTGACACGATGAACTAGTGTTGTTTGTGTACTCGATAAAAACCAAAGTTATCTTTTTTGTAATTTAATTCGATAAGAAGGTAATCCTTGTGTATATGTTTTACACCAATATATAGAATACAATAGCCTATGATTTTTGTTTGATGATAATAAACATATATATATATTGTACTATTTTATTTTTTCACATAATTAAATAAACATTTGTTGAATAAAATAAAAAACTCAGAATTCATATTTAAACAAATATTTTATTCAAACTAATATTTTATTCAAATTCGAATAGTAAAAATTTGAGCTCTCACTACATTTACACATTTTCAATTACAATATAATTTCAATTACAACATAATTTTCACTTTACAATTTCACCTCACTACATATTCACTCTTCACTCATACACTTGATCTTGACTTTGCTCTAGCTTGTATCCAGCCATCAGTTACACCTGTCAAATAAATAATGCAGTAAACTGGAAAAAGAAACAAATTTGAATTGCAAAAATAAAATTGAATTTAAAATTTATTTTTGCCTCGGGTATTTGGGTTGTTTCTTTTCATATTTTTTGACAGGGACCAAATATATGTGAACGAACAACTTGTAATATGCATAATGTATCATTGTGAATATCACAAGGCTATTTCCTAATTCCATCTCACAGACTAGCGCAAATGCACACATGTACAAATCGAATATAAATGGATACGACACATGTATTACACAATTACACGTACATATATACATGCATATGTATGCATGTATATACATGAATATATGCATGATTTTCAAAATCAATGAGCAAATGCAAGTTCAGAGGCAACCCAAACCAGACCAGATTCAACTTCAAATGGCACAAGAACTAACCAGCTCTTATGTAACCAGACCAAAAGAACAAATGATACATGGATATGCAAGCATTTTTGAAATGTACACATAAAGACACCAACAAGATTTCAAAATCATCATGACCAGAAAATGACAGCAACATATATGTACAAGTATACACACGTATATGTACAGCAAACAGTAAGTATTACTCGAAGCAATGCAAGGCTAACAAGACATGGTTAGGAGCAACTAAATTAAAGCAACACAATTTCAACCAATCATAACTCAAGCAAGAACAGACCAGCATCTCGAGAATCAACCAAAATAGCCCCAACCAACATGAAGCCATGGAACAAAATGCAAAGCAATTCAGCATGAAACCAGACTATCATAACCCAAAACAGAGCAGTGAATGAACACAGTAGTTCAGACCACCAAATGTTCAAAATACAACCATACTTAAAACAACAACAAATGGGTTAATAAGAAGAATCAAATCAACATGAAACCAGACCAAAGTTTAAAGTGCACCGGATCAAACATCACATGAAACCATACATGTTCAATGCAATGGTCACTACATTCAGGTATGAACACTAGACCAAGCAACAATCAACATCTGTTTCAACACAGCAGTGCACAAAGAAGCAACAACCAAGTGTAGACTCATGGAGATCACAATAACAATGCAACCAGACTTCAATTGGAACAAGTTAATATGGTCAATAAAGTTTAGTTTCACAACGACAGACAATACAAGTGAAATGACTCGAAGCAACAGAAAGTTCAACTCGAAGAAATGCAAGGAAATCACACATGGAAGCAAGCACTCGAGTGAACAGAGCAATGAAATGTCAGAACCCAGACCAGAACACAATAGTACAGACTCATGAAGATCCAAAATGAGTTAACATGAAACAAAACAACAACAAACCAAACTCTAACCAGAACAGAGACCAGAGGATACAAGTACACACAACCAAGCAATAATCAAGTTCTGTTTTAACACAGCAATGGACAGAGCATAGCAAATTACATACATATATACATAGATCTATGTATGCATATACATGGAGATAATAGATATCATCGATAATGAGCAAACAAAAACCATTGAATTGTTCAAAAAAATTGAACACTATTAGCAAAGAAAATGAACAGCAAATCATGGTGAACTATCAATCTTCAAGAAGTCGAGAATATCTCAAATTCAAGTACTAAACAAGTCAGCGAATGATGAACAAGTCAAGGCAGCAAAGAACGGAACAGATACAAATCAACTCAAGAAAAGTTCAAATATATCAGCCGACAGTCAGAGATGAACAACTCAAAAATCACACAACCATTCGATTACAAATCAACGCATGAACTAAAACATCATGAAAAATTCAAACCAAATATACGAATGAGATTATAGGGTTCTGTTCCCTATAAATTCCCAATTTATCTTCGGCAAATATTCATTCGAGTTTAAGAATTTTTTTTGAAGAGCTTACTTATTAAAAACCAAAAACAAATCCAAAACTCGAATCATCAAAGTCGAGCATAATCAAAAGGGGCAAACATCACATACTAATTTCATACCATTTAAACTCGATAGTGAAGCAGCCGAGAGCAACTAAATCACATTGATTGAAGAAGCATCGAATCATATTGAGGAATGATACTAGAAAATGATCCGAATTACTATTTGAGGAAGCAGCGACTTTGATTCAAAACCCTAGCTTTTTGAAGAGCAACAAAGGAACGGCCGAAGAAAGTTCGAACGAAAAAATAAAAAGGGAAGACAGTCTTACTTTTGTTTATTAGTTGGGTCATATTTTTATATGTGCTTTAAATTTTAGAAATAGGGTTTTGTATTTGTGTTTGTTTTTTAATTTTTATTTGAGTCAAACTCTAGATTCAATTGTTTACGAACTACAGTTTTGTAGTTCGAGAATTCACAACTCGATGATTGAGTTGTGGCAGAGTTTTGAGCTTAGAGTTAGGTTAATCAAGTTAGTGGGTGTTACAAGTATACATGTGTTTGTAAGCGTATGATTACTTAACTTCTCGTAGAAAATTTGGAGGTAGCACGTAGACAGGTTTTTCCGAAGCTGGGAAAATGTGTGTGTGATCTCTACTGCATTACTTTCTTTTTTATTTTTATTTCCGCATAAATTTTTAGTACGCCCAATTCAACGCCCCTCCTCTAGGGTAAAAATGATCCTGTAAGTGGTATTAGAGCTAGGAACAAAAACCATTTTCCGTTTTTAAAAAAAATCGATTTTTTTAAAAATGGCTTCTTTTAATAATGCTTTTGCTGAGAGTCATTCTATAGCTAAACCACCCATGTTCAATGGTGAATATGTATATTGGAAAACTAGAATGGAAATTTTTTTGAAAACCATAGATGCATGGAATTTTATTGAAACAGGATATAGCACACAACAATAATGGTAGATAATCAAGAAGTTGGAAAACCAACGGACGGATCTTTGAAATAAAAAGCAAATTGCTAATGCTAAAGCTATGAATTCTGTTATTTGCTCATTAGATCAAATTGAATTTAACCAATGTCTCGCATTGTCTAACTGCACAGTAAATTTGGCACACGCTTGAAATGACTCAGGAAGGATTCTCCCAGTTTAAAGAATCTCGCATTGCCATGCTTAGTAGCGAATACGACAACTTCACAATGGCAAAGGATGAAAGTGTCGAAGAAATGTATGGACGTCTTTCTAATCTTGTATATAAATTAAAATCTATAGGAAGACCATACACAAAACTGAAAATAGTCGAAAGATCCTCAGAATTCTTCCACAAAATTTTGAAGCAATGGCGACTATCATCCAAGAATCAAAGGATTCGAAACAAGTTAAAGTTGAAGAACTCATCTGAAACCTCACCACTTATGAGCTAGAAATCAAATTCAAGGAAGAACGTGAATGAGAAGATACACGAAATAAATCAATAGGCCTCAAAGGAATGGTGGAAAGTGAAGACGATGATGATGATGAAGGAGCAGTTGAACTGGCACTGATAATAAAGAGATTCAAAAGATGGAACCACAAATATGGAAATCTTGCCCTAAATCAACAACTAAAGAACAGAATCATCAAAGTTCTAGACAACTCAAAAGAGCAGGAGATCATTTGTTACAAGTGAAATAAACCTGGTCATATCAAGACAAACTGTCCTCAAAATCAATTCAGCAAAGGAAAGAAATCGAAAAGGAAAAGTTTTGCAGCTACTTGGGGTGAAAGTGATGATGATGATAAAAGCACTGGCAGTGGGAGTGAAAGAGCAAATCGGTATCTTTTAAGAGAAACAAGTGACAGCGATGATGATGAACCAAGTGAGGTATCAAAACTTACTAAATCGCAATTACTTATATATTTTCATGAAGTAAATGGCTATATTAAAAGACTTAGGGAGAAGTACGCTAAAATTAAATCACAAAGACATGGTTTGATAGAACTAAATAAGCTTGTTGATCAATTGGTTCAAAACTATAAAAATAAGAGCCCTAAGTGTGATAAGTGTCCATCATTAGAAGAGGAAATAAAAAATAGGAAACTAAAATTAAATCCCTTGAAAATGAAATTCTGATTTTGAAAGAAAGTGAAAACATTAAGAGAGAAAATTCTGTTAAGATGTGCACATTACTATTGAACGAAAATGAATCTCTCAAATCCCAAGTCCAAAAATTGTCTACGACTTTAGAAAAATTCTCCAAAGAAGAAAGATCACTAAATATGCTATTAGGGAAACAAACTGTTAATACTATTAAACATGGACTTGGGTATACTCAATCTAAAAGAGTTAGAAGTGAAACTAATCATGTCAACTCCAAGTGCACGATTTGTGGAAAAATTGGACACAATCAACACTATTGACGGATAGATCTAAACATGCGAAAACCATATCAATTTGGGTTCCTAAAGGCACGAATGTAAATCCCTTAAAGTCAAACAAATATGGGTGCCAAAAGGAACAAACATAGATTGTCTTAGTTCTACGCAAACTTCTTTTTCAAAATTGCTTGTTACTAACAATAATGGACCTATAAAAAAAAATAGGTCACAAAAATCCTTTCTTATGTAGGTGTGTTAGTAGGCTAAGGAATAACAAGAGTGGTACCTGAATTTTGGCTATTCTAGGCACATGACGGATGACAAGTCGAAATTCCTTATCCTAGAGAAATATAAAGGTGGCAGAGTCACAATGGGCAACAATGATGTATTATATGTTGAAAATCTACACCATAATCTGATTTCAAATCATCTAGTGATCAACTAGAAAAATTAAAAGAAAAAAAAACATCTTCTCATGCCAAGAACACTGTAAGTGCTTCTAGAGTCCTTGAACTAGTTCATATGGATCTATTTGGACCTAACGATATTGCAAGCTTAGGTGGTAATAGATATTGTTTTGTATCGCTTGATTATTGCTCTAGATACACATGGGTATACTTCTTTATCTTACTGCTTTCATAATAGACATTACATTCTCCGTTTCTTTATGTGCACGGTTTCAATCATATCCAAAAGAATCTCATTTAAAAGCCATAAAAAGGATTGTAAGGTATCTGTTGTACACCCTTCGCTTTGGTCTATTGTATCCAACTAATGATAACTTTGAGTTAAAAGGGTATTTAGATGCAGATTATACTAGTAGGCTAACATATAGAAAAAGTACTAGTTGAACGTGTATTATGTTGGGACATTCATTAGTTGCATCACATTTCCAAGGAAAATATATGCATAAATTTCATTTCAATTGATTTTCAATTGGCAGATATTTTTACAAAACCCCTTTCAGAAAATATTTTTTTAAACTTCGTCTAAGTTTAGGCATTTTATAAATTTGATTTTATATTTTTGGATTTGATCTTAAATGCCTATGTTAACTAATCTGATTACCTATTGATTATTGAAAAGATAAATAGTGACTGAAAAAAGTGATGAGTGTTGATATTAATCATACATTATGACTTGAGACAGTATATTTAGTAAATTTTTTTGAAAATTTAAACAAAATTTGTAACAACTATGGTTGGTAAAAATTCCACGACCATCTCTATTCCTATCATATTTCAACGACAATCACTCATCAAAATCAAATATGTCAAAATATGGCATTTAAATAAGAAATTATTCATTTTTTTAATTAATTGGCAATAAAATCATCAAAAAGTACTCGCTCACATTTAAAAGTCCTCATGGTTATGCATGGGTGAACTACTTGGAATCTTTGATTATAAGCTTTCATGCTCATTTAAAAGTCCTCATGGTTATGCATGTATGGAACACATGTCAAAATTGATTGAAATAAGTGAGTTGATTCTAACCACATTTAAAAGTTTTCACGGTTAAGCGTGGTTAGAAGATGCTTGGAATTCATTTTTTGATAAAATTGGGAATACTACTAATCTCATTTAAAAATCCTAACTCTTATGCATGGTTAGTAAGTATTTAAATTCCTGTCATAAATATACCACAAATGGACACAACTATATGATTTTTTATGCCGACATTACCCATATCACTCTAAAATGGAATACACGGCTAACATAGTATTTATGATTTTTGTTTAATTTTTTATTGAAATTTAATATTTATACTCGATTAGGTATTAATGTTGTATTACTGTTTATCACTCTTATCTAACACTATTACTCTTTTGTTGGTAACAAAAGTGGGAGAGAAGTTAAGATTTTGGCAAAATAAGTTCAAATTTTTGTATGCATATTCCCATATAAGTTCATTGCATTTTTTTTATTTACTTATTTTTATGCATATGTGAAGGGGGAGCTTTGTTGTAGGGGGAGTATTCAAATAGGGAAGCTCATGGAATTTATCAAGACCAAATATATTTAATAGAGTCAAAATCTTAATATATGTTTGTTAACATCAAAAGGGGGAGATTGTAGAATACAATAGCTTATGATTTTTGTTTGATGATAATAAACATATATATATATTCATTTAAATGTATTTGGTATTGTACTATTTTATTTTTCTACATAATTAAATAAATATATGTTGCATAAAATAAATAACTCAAAATTTATATTTAAACAAATATTATATTTAAACAAATATTTTATTACAAATTTGAATAGTACAAATTTGAGCTCTCACTACATTTACACATTTTCAATTATAATACAATTTCAATTACAACAGAATTCTCACTTTACAATTTCACCTTACTGCATATTCACTCTTCACTCATACACTTGACCTTGACTTGCTCCAACTTGTATCCAACCATCTGTTATACCTGTCAAATGAATAATGCAGTAAACTGGAAAAAGAAACAAATTTAAATTGCAAAAATAAAATTGAATTTAAAATTTATTTTTGCCTCAGCTATTTGGATTTTTTCTTTTCATATTTTTTGAAAGGGACCAAATATATGTGCATGAACAACTTGTAATATGCATAATGTATCACTATGAATATCACAAGGCCGTTTACCAATTCCGTCTCACAGACTAGTACAAATGCACACATGTACAAATCGAATATAAATGGATGCGACACATGTATTACACAAGTACACATATGTACATACATATGTATGCACTTTTATGCATGAATATGTGCATGATTTTCAAAATCAATGAGCAAATGCAGGTTCATAGGCAACCCAGACAAGACCAGATTCAACTTCAAATGGAACATGAACAGGCCAGCTCATATGTAA
The DNA here is from genome assembly GCA_030765085.1 of Allium cepa. Taxonomy (NCBI): domain Eukaryota; kingdom Viridiplantae; phylum Streptophyta; class Magnoliopsida; order Asparagales; family Amaryllidaceae; genus Allium; species Allium cepa. The sequence continues at coordinate 947,945,410 of CM060941.1, read as the reverse complement.
CCAGACTAAAAGAACAAATGGTACATGGATATGCAAGAATTTTAGAAATGTACACATGAAGAGTCCAACCAGATTTCAAAATCATCATGGCTAGAAAATGACAGCAACATATATATACAAGTATACACACATATATGTACAACAAATGGCAAGTATGACTCGAAGCAATGCAAGGCTAACAAGACATGGTCAGGAGCAACTAAATCAAAGAAACACAATTCCAAACAATTATAACTCAAGCAAGAACAGACCAACATCTCGAGAACCAACCAAAACAGCCTCGGCCAACATGAAATCATGGAACAAAATGCAAAGCAATTCAGCATGAAACCATACTATCATAACCCAGAACAAAGCAGTGAACGAACATAGCAGTTCAAACCACCAAATGTTCAAAATACAACCAGACTTAAAACAACAACAAATGGGTTAACAAGAAGACTCAAATCAACACGAAACCAGACCGGAGTTCAAAGTGCACTAGATCAAACATTATATGAAACCATACAAGTTCAATGCAATGGTCACTACACTCAGGTATGAACACTCGACCAAGCAACAACTAACCTCTATTGCAACACAGTAGTGTACAAAGAAGCAACAACCAAGTGCAGACTCATGGCGACCACAATAATAATGCAACGTCCAGACTTCAAGTGGAACCAGTTTATATGGTTAATCAAGTTCAGTTTCACAAGGATATACAATACAAATGAAATGACTCGAAGCATTAGGCAATTCAACTCGAAGCAATGCAAGGGAATCACACATGGAAGAAAACATTTGAGTGAATAGATCAATGAATTGCCAAAACCCAGACCAAAGCACAAGTGTGTAGACTCATGAAGATCCAAAACGAGTTAATATGAAGCAAAAAAAAAAAAAACCAGACTCCAACCAGAAAGGAGACCAGAGGATGCAAGTACACACAACCAAGCAATAATCAAGTTCTGTTTCAACACAGCAGCGGATAGAGCATAGCCAATCATACACATATATACATACATACAGGTATATATATGGAGATAATAGAATAATAATGTTAGAAACATATCATCGATAATGAGCAAACAAAAACCATTGAATTTTTCAAAAAAAATCGAATACTGTTAGCAAATAAAATGGAACTTCGAATCATGGTGAACCAGTCAATCTTCAGAAAGTCGAGAATATCTCAAATTCAAGTACCAAATAAGTCAGCGAATGATGAACAAGTCAAGGCAGCAAAGAACGGAACTGATACAAATCAAATCATGAAAATTTAAATATATCAACCAATAGTCAAAGATGAACAAGTCAAAAATCACACAATCATTCGATTACAAATCAACGCAGGAACTAGAACATCATGAAAAATTCAAACCAAAATATACGAATGAGATTATATGGTTTTGTTCCCTATAAATGCCCAATTCATTATCGAAAAATATTCAATCGAGCTCGAGAAAAAATTCTGAAGAGCTTACATAGAAAAAACCAAAAACAAATCCAAAACTCGAATCATAAATTTTGAGCATAATCAAAATCAAAAAAGGGCAAAAATCACATAACAATTTCATACCATTCGAACTCGACAGTGAAGTAGCCAAGAGAAATTAAAACACACTGATTGAAGAAGCATCAAATCGTATTGAGGAATGCCACAAGAAAACGTTTCGAATTACTATTTGAGGAAGTGGCGGCTTTGATTCAAAACCCTAGTTTTTTGAAGAGCAACAAAGGAATGGCCGAAGAAAGTTTGAACGAAAAAATAAAAAGGGAAGATAGTCTTACTTTTGTTTATTACTTGGGCTGTATTTTTATATTGGGCTTCAAATTTTAAAAATAGGGTTTCGTATTTGTGTTTTTTTTTTAATTTTTACTTGAGTCAAACTTTAGTTTAATTTGTTTACGAACTACGGTTTTGTAGTTCGAGAATTCGCAACTCAATGTCTGAGTTGTGGTGGAGATTTGAGCTTAGAGTTAGGTTGATCAAGTTAGCGGGTGTCGCAAGTTTACGAGTGTTTGTAAGCGTCCTTACTTAACTTTTAGTAGAAACCTTAGGAGCAGCACATAGGTAGGTTTTGCTAAAGCTGGGTAAATCTGTGTGTGATCTCCACTGCATTACTTTCTATTTTTATTTCCACATTAATTTTAGTACACCATATTCCTCCTCTCTTTAGGGTGAAAACGATCCTACACAATATTAGGCCTATTGTGAAGCTTGTGATAGTTGAATAAAACCGTTTTTGACTTTGGCAATCCTAGTAAGTTAACTTGATTATTTTTTCCAACACCCCAGTGCAGTTAAAGTGCTTAGTGATTCTATAGCCATGGAGATGCAAAAGGTTATAATAGGGATAAAGAAGAAGTATAATGGAAAATAATGGAGGTGCAAAAGGCTTTATTAGATATTAAACCACATATTTAAAGTTATTTTGTTCTCATTCTAACATTTTGTGTAGGAAAAAGAAATGTTCTTTAATCTTATATAACAAAACATCATAATATCATGATTTATGCAGTTCAGATTTGGTGACTATAATATATATTTGACAAATATTGAAAATTTATACATTAAAATTAGGTCTTTTTCCTAACATTTTATTATTAAAGAGAACGAGTTAAATTAATGCTTTATCGCATGCGTCTTAGCAAAATTAATATAAAATGGTCTAAGCATAGTGTAACACCGCTAATTTCGCATTAGTTATTTAATTAGTTAGTTAATTAATTACGCTCCGAAAATGAATTTTGTGCAAACGATGGAATTTTACCAAGAAACTTGTACCATTGCGTTCATGCCGAAATTCTAAGCAACTTCATAGTTGGAGTTTTGCGATTGGAGTCCAATCGAAGAAGCTACGAAAGAAAAATGAACTCAAGGCGAAAATAATTAAATAAGAAAATTATCCTTTTTATATTAATTACCCGGGCCCACATGCCGACCCATCATTGGGACGGTCGACCCCTAGTGGTAGACCGGTGACCCAAGGGCGGTTGAATGGTGACGATCTGGCGGCTCCAATATACCTAGGCTACAATGGTCCGCATTTAATATTTTGAATCGTACGGTTCATGTTAATTCTAGTGTCTATAAATTCAGACCTAACCCTCCCTTTTCTTCTCATATTTTTATAAAGACAGTAGAGAAGCTCTATCATTTCTTCTTCTCCACTTTCTTCCTAAATTATAAAGATTAAATATTTGTATCTATATTCATACAAATTAGAGAAGAGTAGAAATCGAATATAAATGAGAAGAAAAGAGAATCAACTATATGCATATTTGAGGTAATTTATATATTTATATATATATTTGTATCTATTTTCTCTCCCAATCTCAAATATTTTCTCGGAATAATTCTAACATATGTATATACCCTTTTATATATATGTAACGACCCGAAATTTTCTAACCCGAAAATTCCAGATAGTTAAGAAAAAGAAGAAAGAGATAGAAGAAGAAGAAGAAAAGAAACATCAACAACTCACATTCGCAGCGGATAAAATATAATAATAAATAATAGTTTACAAAAGAATACTATATTTGTTGATTACATTTAATATACATCAGAGTTTCACATTTTATACAGTCACTGAATATTTATTTTCAATTATCATGTCTCAGATTAACAATAATACAAATACAACGGATATACTCTATACGATATTGCCATCCAGCTCGCCTCCTGAGCTCCAGAACGTCCTACCTGAAAATCTGTAATACTCGGTCTGACCCGAGCATTACACAAAAGTAACACCCGGGTCAGGCTGGAAACCAGCGTGAGTAAACCCAACTAACAAGGAATACCAAAACAAACAACTTATATAAACCCGGGGTAACTTATATCAATTCACAAGTTGCTATAAATAACGTTTATTTCACATACAAATTTCTAAGTACCAAACTTAGATAAAACCATCCAATTTACTTAACTCACCACATTTCAGCCTTTTGATTTCACAAATCAATTTATAAAATTCGAATTGGAATCGGGTATTTCCTAATACCCGACCCCGGCCTCTTCGAGCCTCAGGTCATCCCAACCAAAATTTCCCAATTGAAATACATAACAAATTAAATCAGAGATATTAACTCATTCAAACATCAAATCTCATTCAATCATCCATCAGCAAAGGTTAATCACATACGAATTTGATTTAATTAATCCTGATTGAATTCCCAATCTCAACCACTTAAATTTCTTCATTTAACACTAATTCGTTTCTCATCAATTAATCAACCATTCCTTCACTTTCATCTTAATTTATCATCCTGGATTAATTATTCTTTCAATTTTTATGCAAGAAATTGACTTAAATTAATTTCACGATATTAATTATACTTAACCAAAATTAACAAGTAACCTTATTAATTAATTATTTTAATTACGTTAATCATTAATAACTCATATTAAATTAACTTCTCTTAAGTCTCTTATTCCCGATTAATTTATCTTAATCGATCGGTCTCTAATTACATCATTGATTTTATAAATTACTGATTCCCAATTATATCTCAGTTTATCCTAATCCAAATTAATTACATTAATTAAACCACAACATTAACAACTCTTGATTTAACTCAACCTATAATTAGCAATCCATTCATTTCCTTCATTTAATAAATCAGTTTCTCCTTAGTTAATCATCTGAATTAATCTCGTGAATAATTATACAAATTGATTATATATTATTAATTGCATTTAGTAATTACATAACAAACCATCCAATAAATATATATTTTTTTCTGAATTACTTACACTCAATCGGTTAAGTTAAAACTTAATAAATTAATTAATTCAACCCTTAAATTTCTAAATTAATTAAATTTGAGTTCAAAACTATTCAAAAACCGAATACCTCGAGTCAAACAACAACCAACTCACGAATCAACCAAAACCAAGTTACCAGATCATTATTTCACAGTGCATATCAAATCAACTCAATCATTCAACGGTTATTTAAATTAACCATTAAAATTTATATAAAATACAGCTGAGTGAGATTTACTCACCTCTATCTTATTAGCATCCATTCTCAAATCCAGCTTGTTCTGCTGAAGTTTTGACCTTGTATAAACAGTTATACGATCTTATTAATATTTGGCCAAGTCCAATTTCTATTAAATAAATTCCATTTTATCTAATAAGTTAATTCCAAACTAATTTTCCGTTTATAAAATATGTTTTAGTTACCAAATAATTATATAAGTTAACTAAATAAATTGATTTCCACTTTGTAAATTTAATTTAACTAAATTTTTATTTAAACAGTAATTAAATTTCCCAAAACTAATGTCCCCCCTTCTTTTTTTCCTTCTAAATCCTTACATATATTTTTGTTCTGCAGATATATAAACATTTTAATTAGCTATTTTAAATAGAACAAAACGTTAAATAAATATAAATATCTCACCCCAAAATCGAAGCTGAAGCAAATCCTATGAACGCAGCTCCTACCATGATCGCGAGCACACTTCATTCAGTAGCCCACATCCTCGTCCCCAAAACCATCTACTACTCGAGCAACCGAAACGCCTCCTTCCCAATCGCACATCATCACCGCCGAGGAGCTCACACCTTCCTCCGTCCAGGCGCATACGAGCCTACCTCCAGATTCCCCAAACGGCGACCCATTCCACACAATCGAACCCTAATCCCCCTCCATCATACGGTCGCGACTTCTTCCAGTAGCGATGCTCCTCCACGCGGCCCCCCTTCAAGCTCGCTCGAGCATACCGTGATGACGAAACCCCCATCGTCGAGTTCGAATTCGCGTCGCCATTTGTTTTTTTTTAACTGTATGTTGAGAAAGAGGAATTCGAGAGGAAGAGATTTTGTTGTCTTCGGCCATTTATGTAAAAAATTTTTTAACTTTATTTCATAATTTTTTTTTTCAGCGTTTGATTTCTGCTTTTCCATTGAAGAAAGGGACGGAAACGAGATATATGATGGTGTAAGGCTTCTCGAGTACGCTTGAGATTATAATATAATAAAATATGAAAATATCTCGTATACCATTACGTGAAATCCCAAACCCCGAATCAGGCATGCCGACAGGCATTCATAAGGTTTTACCCGCATTCCGACCTCAATGGAACGTGTTTCAGAAGCTAATTCGATAGTATGCGCGAGTTACGGTATTAAAGGATCAATTTAAAATTAAATTGATTAAAATAGTTTGAAGCGTTTTGAGATACCACGGTCAAACGACAACTCCGATTGCTACGAAAATTGAAATCCGATAATAACTAACTATTACAGGTCCAATGGAACTGGTTTCGTCGAATTCCGAAACTGTGCCTCGGAAGGCTATTTTTAAACTCAATTTAAACGATATATTATTAAAATTGAACAAATTACTTTTAAATTAAATTTCAATTATCCTATTATCTTCAGTTTCATCGTTATAAATTTTATAAGCCTTCAAATTATTTTTAATAGGCTTAAAATCTCAAATTCAACAATTTACCCAATTTCAATTATATAATTCAATACTTTAATTGTCTAATAAATATTATTATTTGGAATTCAAGCTAAAATTAACCTTTCAAATGTTAACATCAAATTTGTTATTCCATTTTAAATTGCTAAAATTTCCGGGTCGTCACATTCCTCCCCCCTTAAAAGAATTTCCTCCCCGAAATTACTAGTTAGGAATAATGGACCAATACCCGTTTACTTTTTCCAAAACCCTCACTTCAACCGTCTTACCAAATATCCTTAATTAAAGACCCACTATCACCTTAACCAACTTCCTAAAACCTTCTATGGTTTCAACCAACACCCCTCACTCAATTGTCTAAATTTCAATTTAATACCAAATTTGAATTATCAAAATTTTCTCAAAATTTTTCTAACTCCCTAAATTCCCGAAAAATTTTGTCAGCGTCTCCTTTGCGCGGCTAGCTCGGTACTACTACAAAAGGCCTCTACGGGCTCCCAAATTTCAAAAAGAAAACAAAAGCCAAGTGGCTACATCAAAAACTCAATCCAATTTCATACAGATATTTAAATACATACCTTTTTGTCGGGCAAATTCACATTTATCTTTGGAAATCAAATCCAACTTTCTTTTTTTTTCTTTTTATACCTGCATATTTTACTTAGCAACAATATCCAATCATAACCCTTCCAATCATTATATACATTTCCTCATATAGGTTTTCATATACATTAAATTTATTTTCACTTCAAGGTATTAAATTTTTATCTTTCATTTATAAATGGTTCATATTAGTTTCATTTATTAATTTACTTTAGTTTCCAATTTGAAATTGTTTTGCTGTTAACAAAAAATTTCTAACTCCCAAAATTTTTAGAAAATTTTGGCAGAGTCTCCTTTGTACGGAGGAGCTTTTGCAATTTGACAAGAGATATAAATATGTATACATCGACCCACCCGGTCGGAAAAAGCAAAAACAGTTCATATTTCCTATTTTATTGCGTAGGCGTACCTTATTTAGCAATTTAAGCAAGCAGCTTATAAATTTTAGCAATTAGCATACCCCAAATCTAGCCAAACGGCTTCCCTGAACCTGTACTTACTCAATTTGAATATGTAAGTGTCATATATAGAAAATCTATTAACACAAACATTACATAAATAACAAGCACCAAACACTTCCAATAAGCAATTTATATGTTTTAAAGCACATAATTATTTCCAACCAAATTTATATGCCTTTTCATTCAATTTTAATGGTTTACACACAATTACTTGCACTCAACTCATTTTAAGCGAAACAATCTCATATTCACTTCAATTGATTCAAAAATCAGTTATATCGCTTCCACTAATTCATAGCATTTAATTTGATTCAATCTCACTTACGTTAAACGATAATCATTTCTACGCAATTTGATAATATCCATGTGAATAATTAATTATTTAAGTTTTATAACCAATTAAAATTGATTCCAACTCAGTTTTATTTAATTCAATTCCATTTTAAATTATAATTTCAAATTCACTTCTCAATATATCAAAATAATACCCAAGCACCTACTTAACTCATTTATACTTCAAATTAATATGCCACCGACTTAAGTCCAGTCTAATAATCCAATTCCAATCACATCTTTGATTTAGTCTTTTATTAAATCAGACTTCATCCATTATTATCTAATTCAATTATCTCATTTTAACTTTTTAATTTACCATTTAATTCATTATCGAATTTATTTTATTAATACAAGGCCATTCTCAATTAGTTCTGCTCACCTGGGTTTTGTTTGCAACTTTAAACATTTCTATTATCATCCAATTCCATTTTATTCGACAACTTACCTATTTTTCTTCCATAATATCCAAATTTGCTTGCAAATTTCATTAAATATTATTCAAATCACTTGAATTTTATTTGTAATTCAAACTATCACCTTCCAATACAACACAATTTTATTTTTACACCATCTCTTCTTATTTAATCCATTATCAAACGCAAGTCGAATTCTATTTATAAATCGAATTCATTTTCAAACTTCATTATCAACTTACAATCCATTTTAGTTAACCGAGTTAAATTTTATTAACATACTCTATCAAACAATTATTTAGCGCATTAGCTTACTTCCAATTTTATACCAAGATTCGATTTTATTACAAAAATCACATCATTTAAATGTTTCCCGAGTCCAATTTTTATTTTATAATTCCATTTTGGATTCCCCCTTTATTTTTAAATTTAGAAATGCCTTTAAATTCAGGTAATACAATTAAAATAGCTTTTTATAAAAATATTTCTTATAACTCGATGTCTCAACCAGTCCATCCTTGTTCTCGCAGAAATTCAGTCATACGTTGATCAGGCGTAGGACCGAAAATCTATAAGTACTTGGTAAACCCGTTTTCAACACCCAGTGAAAATATTTGGAAAATAATTTTATTGGAAATATTGAAAGTATTTTGAAATAAAGGAATTATCTTTGGTGACAATGCTCTGAAAATCATCACCCCCATTCCATGGTCACAGTTACATACCAGGGTTACGTTGCAGTCGCAACAAAAGTCCATGTAACTGCAGGCTCTCCGCGGCACTCTCGATTACGCCATGGAACCCACACAACAGATCACAGTTACATCCAGGGTTACGTTGCCGTCGCAGCAAAAGTCCATGTAACTGCAGGCTCTCCGCGGCCTCTGATTTCGCTGTCGAAATGAAACTTCTCCACTCTTACATAGGTCGCAGTCTACCGAGATAAACTCAACCGCAGACTGTTGGCTCTCAGCGGCACACACGACTTTCGCAATGTTACCATAGGTCACAGTTACATCCTGGGTTTCGTTGCAGTCACAACAAAAGTCCATGTAACTGTTGGCTCTCCGCGGCACACACGACTTACGCTATGGTAAACTCAACTTATAATCCTCAGGAACTAGTTTTGTCCGGACTCCTCACAGGATCAACTTTAGAACCCCCTTGGGGCTCAAGGCAGCACCATTCGGTGGCACTCCTGAGAAGTCCATTTCAAGGAAGCGCCTTTTTCCCCAGAGCCATCATCAAAACATTTTATACTAAACACATATAGTATCTTTCAAATCATACACCTAGTATGAATTTTATCAAAGCTCCTTTACACAAAATCGATTATTCCCAAAATCGATAATTCTCAAAATAGGCTTCCCAAAACTCAATATTGATTTTTTTCCCAAAAATCAAAAACCTTTCTCAAAATCCTTATAAGATCCTTTATATATATTCATATATATATATATATATATATATATATATATATATATAAATTTTAAAAACTTTGGATCCTTGCCTTCTTGTATAAAACACCTTTTATATTCCAAACACTTCTCAAAAACCATAGAAATATCAAATTTTCATCTTTATTCATTTCATATTTCTCAAAATATTCTTTCAGTTCAAAAGAACCATTTCATATTCCTTATTCACCTTTACATTAATCCCCATTTGGATTATTACTTCAATCCCTATCTCAGTTGGGTGCTTAATCAATAACAGTTTGAACTCCGATCAGTTTAGAAAAATAGCTTGAAAATTTTAAAAATAGGTAAGTAGTTGAAAAATAATTATTAGTTTGTAAAATTGTTGTAAAATGATTGACTAATTGTAAAAGAGTTGGAAAATAGTTAAACAGTTATAGAAATCTTAAATAATTGCGAAATAGTTGTAAAATAGAAATTAATTCATAACTTAGTTGAAAATTAGTAATTAGTGTATAAAAAGTTGTAAAATAGGTAAAGAGTTCCAAAAGTAGTGGCAAAACCAGTATAAAACAGTTTAGGTTTTAAAAAGAAAGTTGTATAGTAATTAGATCAGAAAATAGATTTAAAACTATTTATATTAAAACAATTTACATTGAAAATGGTCTAGAGTCAAATTTGTTCACTTCCCCAACAATTCAAATTTAAATTTCCACTCCATTTAAATTAACCCAATCTCAATTTAATTAACTCCAATTTCCATTGGACTTGATTCATTCCCAATTCAAATTGAATTGATTCTCAATTTCCTTCCAATTTCAGATCAAATTCCATTTGATCTTAAACCAATTCCACTTTAATTAAAATTCCAAATTATTCAGATAAATATTGACTAATATCAATCGAACTCTCTTCAAGTTCAATACCATTTTCCAGTTAATCCAATACAAATTTTCCATTTGAATTTTAAACTTGTACAACTTTAATTATAATTTACATTTTTCAACTTCTATTTCAAATCAATTGCATTCACATTTGCTTTTAACTTGGAGTTATACATTTTATTTAGCCTATATATTTTATTATTCCATGAACATTTTGAATCCAGATTCCAGAGTTTAAACAAATTTCCAAGATTTCAATATCACCTTAGAATGCACCTATATCCAAAATTCTTTGGCAAATTCAATTACCCCTTTGAATTTCAAAATCAAACCCAATTCACAAACAATCCCAATTTAAAACAATTTGGTAGCAATTTCTCTTTTAGAAACTCGAAAATGAACATCGATAATGCTGCAGTCATCACCGACGTTATTTTCCAGTGACCGAAAGAGTTCAATGCTTTTATCTCTTAAAAAAAAACATTTCCAAACATTTTTAATTTCAAATCTTCCAGATTTCAAGTTCAACACAAAATATTTTTAAAATAATATTATTATTTCTCCAAAACCTTTGGAAACCACTTTCAAATCCAAAGGAATTTTAATTTTCCCAAAATTCCAAATTCCCAATCCATCCAATTCATATTTAAAACATTACTCTGGAATTTTCATCTTACTCTATTTTCAAATATTCTTTGGAATTCTATTTCGGAATTCTACTTCAAATTATAATCTCATTTATTTATAAAGTTTATTTCAATTTATGAATTTCATTTACAATATATATTTCAAATTCTCTTTTTTTTTTCTAAACCAATTTCACTTAAATTACAATTCCAAAATTATTCCAATTACTTTGGACTAATATCCATTCAATTGAACCCACTTCAATTTCAATCATTTCAATTCAATCCAATTCCAATCTTCCATTTAATTTTTTTTTTGAACTTATACATCTTCCATCCAAATCCAATTAATTCAAATCGGATTCAATTTTGAATGAGTTCAATTCCAACTTCACATTTAAACCATCTCGAATTATATAATTCGAGCCAAATTCTCAAAGATTGGTTTAACCTTTTTAAACCAAATTTAACTTTGTTCATTTAAAGTTTCAAACAATTCTAGTTTCTGAGTTCTAATTCTAGAATTTCATTTTTAATTAATTAAATTTTAATTTGGTTGTATTATAGTCCTTCTTAACTTAATTCCAATAATTTAACACCCAATCACCTTAATATTTATTAGAAGGAAATAATGTTTTATATATCAAAATATACTTTTATATAAAACCATTTAAAACCTTTATATAAGAAAATAACAAGCACGCGCTCATATATATATATATACACTTAACTCATTTTAGAGTACTACAGACTCTATTTAATGAGTAATCCCCACCAGAGCCAAGGTTCTCGCTTAACTTTCAGCTCTGATACCAAATGTAACGACCCGAAATTTCCTAACCCGAAAATTCCAGATAGTTAAGAAAAAGAAGAAAGAGATAGAAGAAGAAGAAGAAAAGAAACATCAACAACTCACATTCGCAGCGGATAAAATATAATAATAAATAATAGTTTACAAAAGAATACTATATTTGTTGATTACATTTAATATACATCAGAGTTTCACATTTTATACAGTCACTGAATATTTATTTTCAATTATCATGTCTCAGATTAACAATAATACAAATACAACGGATATACTCTATACGATATTGCCATCCAGCTCGCCTCCTGAGCTCCAGAACGTCCTACCTGAAAATCTGTAATACTCGGTCTGACCCGAGCATTACACAAAAGTAACACCCGGGTCAGGCTGGAAACCAGCGTGAGTAAACCCAACTAACAAGGAATACCAAAACAAACAACTTATATAAACCCGGGGTAACTTATATCAATTCACAAGTTGCTATAAATAACGTTTATTTCACATACAAATTTCTAAGTACCAAACTTAGATAAAACCATCCAATTTACTTAACTCACCACATTTCAGCCTTTTGATTTCACAAATCAATTTATAAAATTCGAATTGGAATCGGGTATTTCCTAATACCCGACCCCGGCCTCTTCGAGCCTCAGGTCATCCCAACCAAAATTTCCCAATTGAAATACATAACAAATTAAATCAGAGATATTAACTCATTCAAACATCAAATCTCATTCAATCATCCATCAGCAAAGGTTAATCACATACGAATTTGATTTAATTAATCCTGATTGAATTCCCAATCTCAACCACTTAAATTTCTTCATTTAACACTAATTCGTTTCTCATCAATTAATCAACCATTCCTTCACTTTCATCTTAATTTATCATCCTGGATTAATTATTCTTTCAATTTTTATTCAAGAAATTGACTTAAATTAATTTCACGATATTAATTATACTTAACCAAAATTAACAAGTAACCTTATTAATTAATTATTTTAATTACGTTAATCATTAATAACTCATATTAAATTAACTTCTCTTAAGTCTCTTATTCCCGATTAATTTATCTTAATCGATCGGTCTCTAATTACATCATTGATTTTATAAATTACTGATTCCCAATTATATCTCAGTTTATCCTAATCCAAATTAATTACATTAATTAAACCACAACATTAACAACTCTTGATTTAACTCAACCTATAATTAGCAATCCATTCATTTCCTTCATTTAATAAATCAGTTTCTCCTTAGTTAATCATCTGAATTAATCTCGTGAATAATTATACAAATTGATTATATATTATTAATTGCATTTAGTAATTACATAACAAACCATCCAATAAATATATTTTTTTTTTCTGAATTACTTACACTCAATCGGTTAAGTTAAAACTTAATAAATTAATTAATTCAACCCTTAAATTTCTAAATTAATTAAATTTGAGTTCAAAACTATTCAAAAACCGAATACCTCGAGTCAAACAACAACCAACTCACGAATCAACCAAAACCAAGTTACCAGATCATTATTTCACAGTGCATATCAAATCAACTCAATCATTCAACGGTTATTTAAATTAACCATTAAAATTTATATAAAATACATCTGAGTGAGATTTACTCACCTCTATCTTATTAGCATCCATTCTCAAATCCAGCTTGTTCTGCTGAAGTTTTGACCTTGTATAAACAGTTATACGATCTTATTAATATTTGGCCAAGTCCAATTTCTATTAAATAAATTCCATTTTATCTAATAAGTTAATTCCAAACTAATTTTCCGTTTATAAAATATGTTTTAGTTACCAAATAATTATATAAGTTAACTAAATAAATTGATTTCCACTTTGTAAATTTAATTTAACTAAATTTTTATTTAAACAGTAATTAAATTTCCCAAAACTAATGTCCCCCCTTCTTTTTTTCCTTCTAAATCCTTACATATATTTTTGTTCTGCAGATATATAAACATTTTAATTAGCTATTTTAAATAGAACAAAACGTTAAATAAATATAAATATCTCACCCCAAAATCGAAGCTGAAGCAAATCCTATGAACGCAGCTCCTACCATGATCGCGAGCACACTTCATTCAGTAGCCCACATCCTCGTCCCCAAAACCATCTACTACTCGAGCAACCGAAACGCCTCCTTCCCAATCGCACATCATCACCGCCGAGGAGCTCACACCTTCCTCCGTCCAGGCGCATACGAGCCTACCTCCAGATTCCCCAAACGGCGACCCATTCCACATAATCGAACCCTAATCCCCCTCCATCATACGGTCGCGACTTCTTCCAGTAGCGATGCTCCTCCACGCGGCCCCCCCTTCAAGCTCGCTCGAGCATACCGTGATGACGAAACCCCCATCGTCGAGTTCGAATTCGCGTCGCTATTTGTTTTTTTTTAACTATATGTTGAGAAAGAGGAATTCGAGAGGAAGAGATTTTGTTGTCTTCGGCCATTTATGTAAAAAAAAAATTTAACTTGATTTCATAATTTTTTTTTTCCAGCGTTTGATTTCTGCTTTTCCATTGAAGAAAGGGACGGAAACGAGATATATGATGGTGTAAGGCTTCTCGAGTACGCTTGAGATTATAATATAATAAAATATGAAAATATCTCGTATACCATTACGTGAAATCCCAAACCCCGAATCAGGCATGCCGACAGGCATTCATAAGGTTTTACCCGCATTCCGACCTCAATGGAACGTGTTTCAGAAGCTAATTCGATAGTATGCGCGAGTTACGGTATTAAAGGATCAATTTAAAATTAAATTGATTAAAATAGTTTGAAGCGTTTTGAGATACCACGGTCAAACGACAACTCCGATTGCTACGAAAATTGAAATCCGATAATAACTAACTATTACAGGTCCAATGGAACTGGTTTCGTCGAATTCCGAAACTGTGCCTCGGAAGGCTATTTTTAAACTCAATTTAAACGATATATTATTAAAATTGAACAAATTACTTTTAAATTAAATTTCAATTATCCTATTATCTTCAGTTTCATCGTTATAAATTTTATAAGCCTTCAAATTATTTTTAATAGGCTTAAAATCTCAAATTCAACAATTTACCCAATTTCAATTATATAATTCAATACTTTAATTGTCTAATAAATATTATTATTTGGAATTCAAGCTAAAATTAACCTTTCAAATGTTAACATCAAATTTGTTATTCCATTTTAAATTGCTAAAATTTCCGGGTCGTCACAATATATTTCTTGGATTAAAAAGGATTTTGAGATGAATCAAAGTCAAATTTGGAGATTTGGATCGCATTTAAAAGGCATGTCAATTTTTTTATAGATTGTTATAGTTTAGCATGTTGGTGTTTATTTGATTTTTATGCATAATTGGATAATTGTATATGAGTTGTAGGCAACGAATTGAATATGATCTGAATATAATAAATGTCGCCTACATATTCTTATTTATGAATTGATTTACCATTGTATACAACCTGATTTGGAAATTAGTCCAAAAAAATTGAATTTAGAATATTGATTTGAATGAAATTTATTTAGATCTAAAATAGGTTGTAGAATAATGTTATAAATTTAGATTATTACCCTAATCTTATTGGAATGTAAACTTTTCTACATTTGGAATTGTTGGAATTTAGATCCGCTTAATATTTGTAAATTAGTTTGATTTTATTCCCTTTTAGAAAGATAAAGCATTTGATCTAAGAAGGAATAGATGCAAATAGAAACAGAAAGAGATGTGTAAAGTATGAATTCATTATAGTTTACATTGTCTATTTCGATAATAAAAAGAAATGAGTATTCCTTATAATTTCAAATGATGTGATCTTTTATACTTTAAAGTTAGATCTTTTGTTTTGGACTAAGTTATGGAAATTATAGCGGATAATCTTTTAGATATGATTCCAATAAAGTATATTCTAGTGAAGATATATAATAAGAAAATGTTTGATAAAAGTAAATATTCTTACGTAATTACTATGCTTATAATGATTAAATTAAAAACCACTAACGACCTTGCACATAATATTTGCATTTAGGATAATTAACTAAAGGAAAAAGAATTTGAAAGCTTATAAATCCAATAAATGGTAATAAATATACGAGTTGCAATAATTTGATAGGTAAATGGATTAATGGAACTGATCAAAATGGAATAGATATAAAAGGTTACTAATTTGAAATTAATAATCATACATAAATGTCTTAGAAAATGTCCGTTATGATTTTATAGACGAGTTGACATTTATGAGCATTAAAAAGGGATTTATGGGTAGATAAATATTTAGGGTAAATCTTATTCTCAAGCTGAGCCCACTGTCCACCTAAGATAATATAAATAAAGACTTAGGATGGTTAGGTGGACTTAGTGGGTTAGTGATGCATGGTTAGTTAAATTACTGGATGGAAGACTACCCTTCATTTTAAGGCTACGAGGAGTTGAGTATACTTACTACTAATGTGAGTTATCACTAATCTTGGGACATGTGATAATGTGAGAAATTGGACTTGTTTTCTTAATTGGAAAGTATTAAATAGTCAAATTAACAATAAAATGGAAAACAATCGTATAAGTTTATGTTATAGATAATTTATATTTTTCAGTCATTAGAACATTGTTCTGACCCCCTTCTCATTATAGCCCAGATGATAGAATTTAGGGGAACAGATCACTGGAGCTAGATGTGCTTTGTTGTTGAAGTCTTCTTTCTTTCATGCTCGATGCTGATATGACAACCTATTTTCTAAGGAATACCATTAGTTCCAAGATAGTGGTCACAATCAATATTCTTATCCTATTATTATTTTATTATGAGTTTAGATTTTTATCAATCTCTTATAATGCTCATGCCTATTATGTCGAAGTTTTGGCCCATTTAGGTATGGGTTATTACATTTGGTATCAGAGCCTGGGTTAGGAGATCAAAGGGATTAGGATAAACTGAGAGAACGTATTCATGCTTTCCTATCTAACAATATTATATTTTTACGCTAGATTCTAAGAGTTTCGACTATAGAAGTAGTTGTAGTTCCACTGTGAAGGAATGGACAGAGCAACTATGGATTGGAAATATCTTAGAGCTAAGATTTTCATGCCGACTTTGAAGTACCTCACGGAGTGCTAGTGATGCGTAAAGCGCTATTGATGAAGAGCACGGGTATGACATATGGCTGAATCTCGGAGACTGGAGGTATTCAACTTGACGGTTAAGATTCTAGCTACCTTGTGATTTTGGATTTAAGTTCCAGTTAGAGACACACATTTATTCCAGATGGACGAGAAATTAGAGTCTGTATGACACAATTGTCCGGAAGCTAATTTTGCTAGGGAGCATTCATTGATCATCCTTTTGATAGCAAACCAGATTTTTATTTGATTAATGTCAATTCCTTAGTCTAAAATCTATGAGAGAATTCTTATAAAGAATATTTTTGAAATGCCTTAGATTTTGAAAAAAGGGTTTTTTAGAAGATTTGTTTTCCCAAAGATTTATTTTGAAAATTATGTTTTGGAAATGTTTTGAAATTTTAATTTTCAAAGAAACATGTATACCACCAAGTTGGTCGTTTTAATAAATTCTTAGTTTATAAAAGATTAACTTTTGAAATCCTTAAATACTTATATATATTAGTAAAAGCTTGATTTTGATTTTTAGCAAGAAAATAGTTTTCCAATTTGGGAAATTTGTGTTTTAAAAAGATTTTTTTGAAACCCTAAAATTTACATGTGTGTGTGTATAAGTTTAACTTTTAAGGGAAGTTTCAGTACGAAATAGTTCTTTTATTTATAAATAAGTACAAAGGAGCATATATTTAGCTCAGTGATTTTTTGATCTATAAAATCGAGGATTTTAAATTTTCTCTCTCTAAGGTACGGATTAAATAGGAACGACTTTAGCTTTATTGGGGTATGTAGTTTGAAGTATTGTTGGTTGCAATAGTTCTGCTAAGGCTATTGCAATCTTTCCAAGGAAGAGCTACACCGTAAGGTGGATACCGTCATGTGAATGGTAGAATTTTTCTGGATGGGTTAAGCTGAACACGGTGTGCATAACGATCATTAGAATAATAATTAATTTAACCGACCCTATTGAGTCCAAGTTCAGTCCATGTCCAAATCTGAGATAGCGGTCGACCATAGCAATCGATCGATTGACCTAATAGCGGTCGACCGGTAGGCGGATTCGGGCCGAACCCGAAACGCGACTATAAGTCGCGTCCAAATCTTCAGCCTCATGCCCCCTTACTCTCTTCCTCCTCTCCAATTTTTTTACCAAACTCATTTCCACCTCCCCCTTCCTCTATTTAACCATAGCCTACCACCTCTATGGCTCCACCAACCGACGTCAAAATCCTTGTGCGTTAGATCTTGCCCCCACCACTACTCCAGATCTAAACCATTTTCTCTCTTTTCCCAACCGCCTCTCAGCCTATGGCGCTGCCACGCACTGGTGGCTCTTCCTCTCGTCATCATAGCCTCACACCATAAGAAGCTGCTTGGCTTGACCGGAGCAAGCGGAAAATCGCCACCTATCTCAGAAAATTAGACTTTGATCTCATTCATGGATGACCAGTGAAGTTCGAAAATTTCGCCACTCTTGGACTTGAAGAGGCAGCATGACTTGCATCGATCCTCCGCTTCGAGATTTATGAGCAGGAATATTACCTTCACCGCGTCCATCTTTTCAATGCACGGATGGCGCAGAATGTTGATGATGGCAACTGCTACATTGATTCTGAGGTGAAAGAAGCTCGGATTGAGATGACAGATGATGATCTTACTGAGATTTTGGAGATATCTACAGTAGGCGTAGATTTGATAACATAGAGATGACTGATTCTGAGATTCTACACCGAATCTTTTCTGGAAATGTCGGTGACTGGAGGACAGATAATTTGCTACCATGGCCAATCATATCATGCACATCATTCAACACAACATCATTACAAAGACGGGAAGCCTTGACCAGATCTAAACTCAGTGCGAAAAGCCGCCTATGCTATAATTAGCAGTGTAGTCGTCAATTGAGCTTGTGTCTTGATGCTCTACATGGTCGATCAGTGAGTTGGTACACCGAGAACTCACTTTTCATATTACCACTTGCTCAACCGAGTGTTTAAGCATTACAGGGTAAACTAGCAGAGAGCCAGCAGCGAGGAAGGTCCATCCTGCCATCGACCGGACCACTATTAAGAGTATTAATATTCCTCTACCGCATGTTGCACCACCTATACCAGCATCTGCAGCAAGGGACATCGTAAGGCGCCAAGGGATATTTGAGTCCTGAGCTTGTTGCTATCCGGCTGGTTCAGACAGAGCTCTGAGAGATTAGAGTGGAGCAGCATCGCTAGGGGCGTGGGTGTATAACCTCCATACAACGACCATTCCGCGGCCGCGGCAGCATTTCGAACTCTAGCCGTGGAGCGAGACCTTCTCATAGTTCGTAGGCGGTATTTTATTTAGGATTGTTGTGCTTTTTAATTTCCATCAGTTGATCTTTTTTTTGGGTTGTTGGGTTGCAAATATGTTAGTGTTAGTTGTCTCTTATAAAGGCATGCATGATATTATGAGTTTTCGTCCATTTTCTATGTTATTGTTTCTAGATATGCGAACCGCTCCTATATATATGCATAGTAGAGAAGCAATATAAATATAAAAATCTCGTAAAGACACCTAACTAATAGTAAATGCAATATAAGACTTATAATTTAGAATAGTTTGAAATTTTAGCAAAGGACATAATAAAGTTGTTTCGATATCATGGGTCGTTGCTCATATTACTTAAAAGCTAAACTTTTTTTTAATAATAGATGCATTTACTTTTTTAAATAAAATGTCAATTTTTTGGTAAAGGTTAATTGTAGAATTTTGGAATTTGATTTATGCATTTAGCGGAAATTATGATTTGATTTATCAACATTTTTAAGAAGGAAGATATTTTTAAAAAAAATTCCCTTGATCGGGAAAGTTCCCTTTTGGAAAAAAGTTTGTTTTTAGTTATTTTTACTCTTAAATTAGAGTTTTCGTTCAAAATTTATTTCAAGAGAAAATATGCATCTTTTGGGATATTATTTTTCAAATGACGTACAAATTTGAAAAATGAGAAAGATTTTTGTGAAAAGTTTAATTTTTAAGGCCACATGCTAGGTGTAGGGAACGCAAATTTAGCGGCGGATTAGGGTCGACGATGCGATAAATGCTAGCAATAACAAACGAAATGTTGTTTTAGCCTTGGAATTTCAATTTTCATACCTTGTCAACGACGCGCGCAAGTCTATTTTTAGACTTATTTCCATTTTAGAGCTTGAAAATAAGACTCCTTATGCGTTTTGTGCGTGGAAAATTTACAGTAAATCTTGTGCAGCGAAGAAATTTCCACTGTACTACGGAAATAGAAAGATTATTGTGCAGTAAAGGTGTTAAATTCTCCACCTAAATTCCTTTTTCCGATATAAGAATAAAATTTAGGAAGCAATTTTTCGATGCTTAAATTATTGGATGATAAGAACTGGATGAAGAATTGATTGCTTCATACTTATATTTGTAGGAATAAGAAGGCTTTGGTTGAAAAGACTTTTCAACCAGCTGCATGCATGTAGAACTGTCGGTATATGTATATATAATATATATATATATATAATATATATTGTTTGCATTATGTTTAGAAAATGTTTTCAACAGAAATGCATTCATATAAGATGATCCGATTTAGAATTATTGTGCATGCCTATTTTCTGGGTAGTGATACAGTAATACATTGTGAACTCGTGCACATTGGGTTACAAAATTGGTTGTACACTCATTGGTTGTGTAGTTTAGAATAACTAAGAGCAAAAATCATGACTTAATCATTGGTGAAAATTACGAGGTCGATATTATTTTTAAGGCAGAAAGAATGTAACACCTTATAATTTAACGTTAGTTGTTTAATTAGTTAGTTAATTAATTAGGCTCCAAAAAATAGAATTTTTGAAAATAATAGAATTTGACCATGAAACTTGCACCATTATGCTCGTGAAAAAATTCCGAGCAACGTTCATATTTGGAGTTTTGTGATTGGAGTCCAAATGAAGAAGTTACAGATGAAAAACGAATTCGAAACGAAAATAATTAATAAGGAAATTAACGTTTTTATATTATTTACCCGGACCCACAAGCTTATCCATTATTGGGGATGGTCGACCATCAACGGTCGACGGTGGCCCAAAGGTAATCGACCGGCGACGACCTGGCGGTTTCAATAAACCTAGGACGCAACGACCCAGATTTAGCTTTTTAAAACATACAGTTATGCTTGATTACAACGCCTAAAATTCAGGCCCTCCCCTTCCTTTCTCATTTTTTTATGAAGGCGGTAGCGTAGCTTTGTCATTTCTTTCTAAATAATAAAAATAAGATATTCATATCTATCAGAGAAGGGTATAAACCTAATAAAAATGAGAAGAGAAGAGAATCAAACATATGCATATTTGAGGTAATATATATATATATATATATATATATATATATATATATATATATTTGTATCTATTTTCTCTCGCAATCCCAAATCTCTTCTTAAATTTGTAACTCTAACGTATATTTATCTTTTTATACATATCTCTTCGATTAAAAAGGATTTGAAGATGAATCAAAGGTTCAGATCTGGAGATTTGGATCGCTTTTAAAATATGAGTGGGAAATTTTGTAGATTGTTATAATAGGAAAATTATCTGTTGGTGTTTATTTGATTTTTATGCCTAATTGGATGATCGTATATGAGTTGTAGGCAATGAATTGAATATGACCTGAATATAATAAATATCGTCTATATATTCTTGTTTATGAATTGATCTAGCATTGTATACAAGATGATCTGAAAATCAGTTCAAAAGTATGAATTTAGAATATTGATTTGAATGAAATTTATTTCAGATCTGAATAGGTTGTATAATAATGTTATAAATTTGGATTATTATCCTAATTTTATTGGAATGTAAATCTTTATTCGTTTGAAATTGTTGAAATTTAGCTTCGTTTAATATTTGTAAATTAGTATATTTTTTTCTCTAAAAGATATGGCGGTCGATCTAACAATAAGTAGATGCAAATAGAAAGACAAAGAGATGTGCAAAGTAGTATGATTTCAGTTTAGCTTGTAATAAAAGAAAATGATTATTCTTACTTTTAAACCATACTTTCAAACGATGTGATTTTTAGAGGAAGTTAGCATTGTTTTAGGAAATGTACAATTCCGTCCCAACTTTTATCCATTAGTGCAAAACAAAATGCCCATGTTCCCCAAAAATAATTTAGTGCCGGCGCCAAAAATTTAAGAAAGTGAGTTTTATACCATTCTTCATCGTCTTCTCTAGTGTAAAAATAGGTTGCTTTTTGATTCGTTCAAACTGATCCAGGTTCGCCTCTTTTAGATTGGAAATTTGCAAGCATCCAAGTATTCATTTAATTTACGCTAATGGTTTAATTCTCTAATAAACTCCAATTACAAGTCCATTCTGATAAGAAGGTTAATTAAATTGAATTAAATGCAAGATCAATCTCATAAAGGTGGACCAACAATTTTGATTTTTTAATTATATTCACCGATTATGCAAGAATTTACTTATCACTTTCTGTACTTTCTTTTCTTTGTAAGTTTTTAACAAAGAACTCATGATCGAAGGCATATTTGCTTCTTATATGGTAACACATGACTTCACTTCTTGTCATTTTTATTTTTTCCTTTAATGTTTGTAAATGATCCATAAACCTTAACTGTATTACAAATCTATTTAATTTTTGAAATGTTTCTAACTGGATTTTAATCTATGCACAGAAGTTGTTTGCACAAATGTTCATAATACTACAAGCTTGTTTTTACTAATAACACCTATTGTACGTGCTACAATAAAAATTAAGTAATGAGAAATATAGGACTTTTATACAAGATTAAAACACATGTTATACAGGTTAGTGTAGTTTACTCTATGTAAATTAAAGTCTAATTTATTTTGAAGATTTATCTTATTCTCATTTTTATATGCTTGTGTTTACTTTAATCCATCGTAATGTGCTTAAGATCTAAAACCTCCAATAAAAATTATTATCCAAAGTTCATAGTAATTAAACTCATCAAATAAATAATTATTTCATGTTGCAGTATAGTAGTGCTTTTCGGTTGAAAAATATGTCGTATCATGTGTGCTTTTGCATAAAAGTAGAAAGGTTAATATTGTTTGACTGACATACGAAGATAATTATTCACTTCTACTATGTACTTTATTTTCCCTTTTTATGTGTGTTAAGGTGAATCCAACTCACTAGATAGTATTTAATATTGTTTACTAAATCTTTCGCGCAATAAACTCTTTCTTTTCATCAACTGAGCATACCTTTGAATCTTATCACTACAAGACATAATGTGAATAGCAACCGAGAGGGGCGATGGCTGTCGGCGGCCCCGTCGACTATTGGCGACGGCTAATGACATCTAGTTATAATATTAATTACCCAATTAAATAATAAATTAATTTAATTCCCATTACATTTTAAAAAAATATTTAAAAATACTAATTTAATTTCTAAAAAATAAAAAAGATATTTTAGCACAGTCATTCAACCTAAGGATGACTTGTAATAGGTTAAATTAGTATTATCAATAATCTATTGCTGTGTAATTGGAATATTTATCATTACTGAAAATCTAACTCGCACGGCCAATCTATACGACTTTTAGTCGGTCCATTAAGCAATTTCGATAAAGTTGATTGTATGTAACATTTTTACATTTTAAAATATTTTTATAAACCGTTGGGTAATTAGTTATGAATTTTAAACTGTACTTAATATGATAAAATTATATAAAATAAAATATTCGATAGAAAAATAAATTTATTCGATTTTAGGTCAATCTAAATTAGTGCTTTGGACCTATTTCTAAAAAGATGATTAAAAAATAAACTACGGTAGAGTGTCGATCTTGAATTCTAAATTTATAGCCGTTCATTGACATTCGGACTAGAAGCCCTTTGTCCGAAGGCCAAACAACCGTGTAACGAGGCCAAATCTTAACCCCCAATACTTTGTAATATGTTAATCCATCTCGTATGGTTGGATTTGTAAAAAAATTGCCGGAAAAAAAAAATAAACTCGAAACAGGTCATTTTATCGGGAGTTGTATAACACTTATATTATATCATATTTCTATTATTATCATTGTTATATTTCTAAACAATAGTAATAAAACCACACTTTTAAAGAACTTGATGCAATTAACATGCTCAAAAATTCTTATTTTTGCTTTTACTTCAAATCTAGTAAATATTATTTTCGGTAAGAGTATTATGATTTGGAATTTATTATTTTTATTTTTATAATAGTCTCTATTAAATTATTTTTTATTTACTTTATTATAAATAAAGGTTTAAACTAATTTGAAAATGTAAGTGCTAATTAATAACATCTGTATAACTGTTTATTCATTAAATTTTCTATGTATGACATCATAACTTATATGAAAAAGCAATAGTATTTGAACTTGCAAATCCTATATTGTAAATAATAAAATAAATGATTGATGATTATTATTAAGTACTTTGAAGTTAGGAAATGGAAGTAGTTCATAAATTTTAAATAAAAATGCTATGGATGCTTTGTGGTTCTATTGTTGAATTTGAATTAGAAATAAGGACTAATAGTATTATTTGTCAAAAGTTCTTTATGCGCAAAGGAAATGAATCTGTATGTTTTAACAATTGTTTTAAAAAATACGTATCGATATTTGCCTCGAGGAGCGCATTGAGGAAATGGAAGATAAAACGCTTTGAGGCTTCCTCAAAAGACTTTTTACCTTTAAAGGCTTGCGCCTCAACAGCTTGAGACGTAAGAAGCGTACAAAATGCATGTGTTGCACGCCTCGAACTATTAAGGCATGCGATTCAGAATTTTTTTTAACCTCTAGTTGTAAGCAAGGTTTGAGGTTTCGGCATGAGTTTCAAATGCATGAATAATCAAATTTAAAATTGCAACTTAGGAAACATATAAATTCACAAAATATATGAATGGTGTAACTAAAAAAGTTGATAACGAAATAATAAATAAACATTTTTTAGTGTTGTAAATATTTATAATTAATCAGCATTGTTCTTTTATATCTTATTTTTCAACCAAATATAATTTATACATTTTGTTTCAATAAGTTAAACAAATATATGTGTAATTATATGAAAAATAAACAACGATATCCAAAACCGAAACTAGAATTGCAATTTCCGAAATGTAGAATTACATTGAAATTCTTAAAATTACAAAAGACCGAAACCGAGATGTTGAAACTCGGTTGTAAGTATTGACACTAATTGAAGTGATTAAACTTTAACTGTTTAATGAAAAAAAGAAGCAAGTTTTAAGAATGGAAGTTAGTGTGTGTTTTTTTTTTTTTACTTTTCAATTTCAATATCGACGTGATAAGTAAGAATATTTTTTGAAAATATGATCGAGAGCTATGTAATGAATTTTCTCATTGTTATTTAAAGAAAATTTCTGAATAAACATCATTGAATCTCTGAATAAAGTTTGTGGATCAATTTAAATTGGTAGAAGGAAAAATAAACAAAATAATAACTTATATTATTTCCTACTGCTGGTAATTAATTGAGATCGATTCCACTGGAATTGATCAAAGATCTTTTTCAAAAAAATTTAAATTTTTTTATCATTTATTGCTTGCACATTGCTTTCAAAATATTTATAGCACAGATGATCATTGTCCATATAATATTTACTACTTCTTGAGATTCTTGTGTTTGGCTGACTTAGCAAACAATATGATAAGCATTCAAATCATTATCATCTTTTTTGCTGTTATCTTTCTATAAGGATATTAGTGATTCCTGCACAATAATTTCCATTAGTTGGAGATCAGGTAACTTGCTGTATCAAGAAGCTCAAACCCAAAAGCCCTAGGATATATGAAAGTTAAAGTTGTCCCTTGTGATTTAGCACTTTATGCATTATCATACCTGATGCAAACTTTTCATCAGTTTGACTGCCAATAGAAGATAAAATTATCTTTCATATTCCTGTGCAATCTCAATTCTTTTTAGTTCTTGGACTTAAATAATTAACTTCAATATAAGTCATTACATCTTCCTGTCAAAAAAGACATGCAAAGAGACTAGGACCATGAAAACTGGTTCATTGAATCATTTAGTTATTAATCTTTTGTCCGAAGGATAAAGCTGAGCACAATTTTGTGCACATATTTTGTACACAATTCTGTCTATACTAGACCCGTTTGTACGAAGTTGTACTAAACTACTATTAGTTAATGCATCTCATGCATTTTCAACCGTCTTACATCATAATATTTAATGGTTTGTTCAATATTATGTATGCACTTGAGGGAATGATAATAATTAGTGATCATTGACTGTGTTCATGATGCAATTAACTTTAAAACTAAATGACTCGTTTGGACTTGCTTTACTGCATGCTATGTCACTTGCTTTACTCATCTTCATCTTTCCAGGCATTACTACCTGTAAGGACACCTACTTCTCAATTTTTTTCTTGCTTACACTGCACGGATTTTTTTCGCAATTTTATATTTGTATTCTTGCATATATTTTTCTTCTGGTTTTCAATCATGAAATAAATTTACTTCACCTAACCATATATCATATCTCTCTTCTGTTACTTTAAAATTACAATTGTGTTGATCAGTGTTTGAACTGTAAATGAGATGTTGATTCATGAGACCATTATATATATATATATATATATATATATATATATATATATAATATATATATATTTGTGTAAAATTTATAAGCACTACAAAATTTGTTGGCATCGTTGTTATTTTTTTGGCTAATGCCAAAGTATTTTTTTTCTACAAATGAAAATTTGCTTTAGTATCGCTTTCGAGTATTGTGGTTAATGGGTAAATATCAACTTTCGATTTAACATATCATATAATGCTACTTAAAACAGGAATGCACTGAGTGGATGTTATCCATACATATGCTAGATTGAAATACTAAAATTTAATAATAGGCAGGGAATAATGAAGAATTGCATTGGAGATGTATACATGACTCATATGCTGTTTCACCTTCATGCAAAAGTCCAACTGCATGAGATAATATTTTGTGTACATAAACCACTGTTTCACCTCAACAAAAACCACAAAAAAACATTTAACCGAATAAGAACATGAAAGGTGGGGGTGTATTACAGCCTTCTATCTCATTGGTGGTTAATACATAAAATGATATAATAAGGTTGTTATTTTTATGCACACACCAATAAAAAAGATCGGTTAAAATAAGCAAATCACGCCATTCGATCACGATCACTTCTATGATCGCTACCAAAATTCCAAACTCGTTTTTCATCCTTTTAATCACATTTCTCTTCATACAAACCCCAAAAATCACTTCACAAAACCTTTCTCCTTCTCAAATAAAGACTTTTTTTCACTTTAAACATATTCTCGAATATCCATCAACTCTTTCTGTTTTAAACAATGCTACTAATTTTTGCTACTTCCATATATTCCATCTCTTTCAATTTCTTGTTCTGGAACAGAAATCATCAAACTCATTATCCGCAGCAACATTTCTACTCCATTATCAAAATCATTTTCAGCCGATTCATTATTTACTGCTCTTTCAAGGCTGCCAAGCATAGAATCTCTTTCACCTGTTTCTCTTGGTATTTGGGCCCGCTGCCATCGAAGGTATGTTAGGCCTCATATTCAACAAACACAAATACAAGATGGTGGGCAAGGAAGGTGGAACAAAATTACAAACACTTTGGGTTCAACAGATGGTTGAAGCATTTCATCGAACACTGAGGTGCAGATTGTTTCTACGGCCACCAGCGGCAATTCAGGAGGAGTACAGTCTGACTCCAGCCATCATGGGAACCTGCTTGACTTGAGTCCAGTAGTGGGTAGATGATGTGTGTAGACCTGTCAAAATATGACCCAACCCATTTATCATACTTTTAAATGGGTTGGGTCAATCCATTTATGAATTTTATTAAATGGGTAATTGGTTGGATTGACTGATTTTTAAAAGGGTTATAAGTGGATAAACAATTTACCCATTTATTAAAAACCTTAAATTTTAATATAAATTTGAAAAATAAGAATTTTGAACGTACAATGTATTTTTTCATAAAGACTGACAGTTGTAATTAGAAAATAACAGACTCCCACATCCTCATATTTGAACTTCACTTAGTGCAGAAGCCGCTTTTTTTTTGTTCAGACTGCAATAACTTTTTCAACTAACTCGGAATCAGCCGAGACTTCAACCGATTAACTTCCACCTAAATTACGGACAGTATGAAACACTTGGATACTTGATCTTATGAACGCATACTGTAGTTCTCCAAGGGGATTGAAAGTTGTACTTAGAAAATAACAGGCTATTACATCTTCTTATTTGAACTCCGTCTAGTGCAAAAGCCGCTATTTTTTTGTTCAGACTGCAATAACTTCTTCATATTGACTCGGAATCATGTGAGACTTCGACCGATTAACTCCCACCTAAATTACGAACGATATGTAATACTCGGATACTTCATCGTGTGAACGCACACTGTAGTTCTCCAAGGGGACTAACGTTTGTACTTAGAAAATAACATGCTACTACATCATCATATATGAACTCCGCCTAGTACAGAAATTACTAATTTTTTGTCCAGACTGCAATAACTTCTTCACATTGACTCGGAATCAGGCGAGACTTCGACCGATTAACTCCTACCTAAATTACGGACAGTGTGTAATACTCGGATACTTCATCGTATGAACGCACATTGTAGTTCTCCAAGGGGATGACAGTTGTACTTAGAAAATAACACGCTACTACATCCTCATACATGAACTCCGCCTAGTGCAGAAGCCGCTATTTTTTTAATTCAGATTGTAATAACTTTTTCATATTGACTCGGAATCAGGCGAGACTTCGACCGATTAACTCCCACCTAAATTAAAGACAATATGTAACACTTGGATACTTCATCTTGTGAACGCACATTGTAGTTCTCCAACGAGACTAATAGCTGTACTTGAAAAATAATAGGCTACCACATCCTCATATTTGAACTCCACCTAGTGTAGAAGCCGTTATTTTTTTGTTCAAACTGCAATAACTTCTTCATACTGACTCGGAATCAGGCGAGACTTCGACCGATTAACTTCCACCTAAATTACAGACAGTATGTAACACTCGGATATTTCATCTTGTGAACGCACATTGTAGTTCTTCAAGAGTACTGACAGTTGTACTTAGAAAATAACAGGCTCTCACATCTCCCTATTTGATTTTTGATAAAAATTAGAATTAAAATTTTAATTTTTTATCGAAATTCAAAACATAAAAATTAGAATTAGAATTATTTTATATTCATTTGTTTTTATTAGTCAAATAAAATTTAAATATTTAAATGGGTAACCCGATTATTAAACGGGTTGAGTCATAAATGATTTGGGTCATAAGCGGGTAAAAAAGAATGGGTCATATATGGGTTGGGTCAAACTCGACCCAACCCATTTTGACCCAACCCAACTTGTTTGACAGGCCTAGATGTGTGCACGTGCACATGTGCATGTGTACACAGTTATGTCAAGAATGGTTCAAATAGCTGAAGTTGTAGCTAATTGTTTGATCCATTCAAAGTTTGATTAAGTCATGTAATAAGCTGTGTTTAAGGCCTTGAATGTATATAAATGGGAAAAGCAAATCAGTTGCAAACGCTATGTGACAAAAATTAATAAGAATTTTTATTTAAATATTTTATGAAAGTTCTGTTACAATTTCTTTTTCTCTCAAGCATACAAATAAATACAACCACTCTTTCTACAATAATTTTACATTGTTGAAACCAAACAAAGCACTTCAACTTCATTCTCCAATCCTTCTTTCTTCCAGAACTCCAAGCTTCAGCCTTCTTTGTCCTCCCTATAAGTGGCCATTGCAGCAACATGATCAGACAAGGCTGAGAAAAGATAGGCACAACAATTTGGTATCAAAGCTGGTAATGCCAGGAGATCAACCAGAGCTAACTTATGATGACAACCAGACTGATCAAGATGATGAAACTATTGAAGGAAGCAGACAAGAACAAATCAACCTGAAAGTTCCTTGGTCATCAAGGAATTGCAAGAAACTTCCATGAATCTTCAAGAAACCACCCAACAAATGAATGTCAAAATTGATAGCATCAGTGAGGCACTCACTGCTATTACCAAAGAATTGAGAGAACTCAAAAATCAAAGGTAGGTTGGAAGCAAAAAAGGAGAAGCCAGTAATCAAACACCATCACGAATTCCACCTACAGTAGTACCCCCTTATGTTCCACCACCCCAGAGACATTACCAGAGACCAAATCAAGAAACTGCTATACTGGAAATACCCCATCCAGAATTCATCTCTCCCATCAGAAATGGTCAGAGTACCCACAACGAGGCGTCAACAAGAAACACCACACCACGGCTTTTGCAAAACACAATCATCAAATTAGAATTCCCTACCGATGATGGTGATAGTGGAGTGATAGAATGGCTTAGTCAAGTAGAACAACTTTTTGCTTATCATAATACACCCGAGAATGAATGGGCACCTGCTTGTTCATTTCATCTCAAGTGATGGAGCTATTAATGGGTACTCGAAAAATCCGATATCCGTTCGAATTCATATCCGAAAATATAAAAAATATCCGTCATGCGAAAAGCGAATACGAATATCCGATATTCGAAAAGTTTTCCGGATATGGATATGTTATTGTGGCATTCGTATCCAAAAAAATATCTGTCCGATTAACTGATGCATATATATATATATATATATATTTAATTAAAATTATACATAATTAGTATATGATTTTTCAAATATTTTCTAACCATTGGATGTTACTACAATATGGTTTTTTGCACATTTTTAGTGAAAACTGACAGTTTTAGTGTTTAATTTTTGAATATTTTTGGATACGCATACGGATATTAGTATAAAACAATGTTTTATCATCACATTTTTTTATTCCTTGGTTTTTTATGAACATAGTACAAAAACTGTTTTATGTTGGTCCAAACCTTTTCATTTATACTTTTAGATTTATTGATTATGGACCGAGCGAATAAATATTTGATATCCATCTGTATCCAAAAATTGAGCAGATACGAATATTCGATATTCGAAAATTAAGCGGATACGGATATGACACTATCCGTATCCGAAAATATCCGATGACATTCCTATCAAGGGAGAAGCACACCTATGGTTTGGATGGATGATCAAGAAGGTCAAGAATTATGATCAAGGTGATTTTTAAAGAAGAATTGTTGACAATATTTGCACCATAGGAATTACAAAGACCCTATGGAGCCATCTCTAACCTCAAGCAAACCACAACAATTAGGCAGTACCTCAAAAACTTTGAACAGTTATAAGGATTATGTAAAGCACTTCCCGATCAATTCTTCTTGGAAAAATTCATTGATGGTTAAAAGAAGAGATCAGGTATGATGTTCTGTCACTTAAAGCTATCGGTTTTAAAGAAGCAGTTAGTCTAGCAAAGGTGTTTGAGTGCAAAAGGAATTGCAAGAAAACGAGTAAGGTCAATAAACCAACCAAGAATCTTAATCAGAACAATTATACTAAATCCATAGCTGTGGCCAAATCGAATGTGGAATATACATCTAAAAACAAAGGCCTCAAACCTCAAGAAATTATTGAAAGAAGAAGGAAGAATTTCTACTTTAGATGTAATGAGAAATGGAATCAAGGTCACGTACACAAAAATAAACAAATTTACATTTTGGAAGGAGTAATGTCATTACAAGATTTTGATATAAGTCAAGAAACAGAGGAAGGTAATAAGCCATATGAAGAAACCGATTCACATGAAGAACTGAATACATGCAGTGAGCAAAAAGAGGAGGCCTATGCAATTACTATCAATGCAATGTGTAGTATACCAACTTTATATACCATCAAGGTACAAGGCTTTATTAATGGTCATCATGTCACTATTCTTATTGATTCAGTATCTACTCACAGTTTTATTAATTCAGATTTGGCCAGCAAATTTGGATTGTCGGTTCAAGAAACCCAAACTTATGTTGTTCAAATAGCTAATGGTGATAAGTGTAGGGCAATGGAGTATGCAAAGGGATAACTTTTAAATGCCAAGGGTGTTAGATGACAATTGATTTATTGTTGACACCATTAGAGGGATGTCCGTTAGTACTTGGTGCACAATGGATGAAAGAAATAGGGAAAGTATCATTCAACTTTGCTAAACTTCAGCTGAAGTTACATTATCATGGTAAAGGACATATTTGGAAAGGCATTAAGGATAGTAACAAGTTGGTGGATAGTAAAAGCATTGTAAAAGAAAGTGCAAAAGGACAATTATCATTACTGCTTTGTTCAAAAGCGATTCAAGTGGGGGCATCTAACAGTAAGCAAGACATACCTCCTAAAATATATCATATTCTAACACAATATCCCACAGTCATTGCCTCTGCAACCACCTTACCGCCATCATGAAAATATGACCATAAAATCCCTCTTATCTCTAAAGCCAAGGCTGTTTGTTTGAGACCATATAGGCATTCATATCACATCAAGAATGAATTAGAAAAGCTTATTAAAGAAATGCTGGAGGCAGGTGTCATACAACTAAGCACTGGTGAATATTCATCACCAGTGGTCATGGTAAGAAAAAAGGATGGATTATGGAGAATGTATGTGGATTATAGAGCACTCAATCAGTAAACTCTCAAAGACAATTTTCCTATACCTCTTAATGATGATTTAGATGAATTATATGGTAAAAATTCTTTACTAAACTTGATTTGAAATTTGGGTACCATCAAGTGAGGATGCACCCTGAAGACATACATAAAATTACTTTTAAGACTCACGAAGGGCATTACGAATTCCTAATCATGCCTTTTAGGCTTTCTAATGCACCTTCAACATTTCAAGCCTTGATGAATGATATATTTAAACCCTACTTAAGAAGATTTCTCTTAGTATTTTTTGATGACATCCTAATCTATAGCTAGACATGGTCTGAGCACATACATCATATTAAATCGACGCTGCAGGTATTAAAGGACAACCGACTGGTAATTAAACTGTCAAAGTGCTCATTTGCTAAGGGACAAGTTGCTTATTTTAGGCATGTCATCTCAGAGAAAGGAATTGCAGTGGATCTAGAAAAGATGAAGGCAATAAAAAACTGGCCACAACCAAATGATATTAAAAGTTTAAGAGGATTCCTTGGTCTTATTGGGTATTACAGGAAGTTTATCAAGCACTATGGGTTGATAGCCAAGCCTTTAACCAATTTGTTAAAGAAAAATGCATTTTCCTGGAGTGAAACAACAACTGAAGCCTTTGAACAACTT
Source organism: Allium cepa (assembly GCA_030765085.1). Classification (NCBI taxonomy): domain Eukaryota; kingdom Viridiplantae; phylum Streptophyta; class Magnoliopsida; order Asparagales; family Amaryllidaceae; genus Allium; species Allium cepa. The sequence goes on along the minus strand of CM060941.1, from coordinate 947,912,017 downwards.
AAACATCATCTAATGAACCCCCTATATTATGCATGCTTGACTTCAATAAGGAACTTTTCATTTAACGTGATGCCAGTGAGGTGGGAATATGTGATGTGCTCACTCAAAATGGAAGACACATTGCTTACCTTAGTCAAGTATTGAATGGAAAAATTTGTTATTGTCCACATACGAGAAAGAATTGTTAGCTTTATTGCTTGCTACAAGGAAATGGACCCAGTATCTTATAGGAAGACGATTCATTATAAAAACTAATCATCAAAGCCTTAGACACTTGTTTTCACGAAGACTTACAACTAGAATATAGGGAAAATGGTTGGCAAAACTGCATGGATTTGATTGCAACGTTGAGTATAGGAAAGGAAAAGAAACTACTATGGCTGATGCACTCTCAAGATCACCAGAGGAACATGGTGATCACATGATACAATGTAAAGCAGTGGCCACATTAGAGGGAAGTTGGATACAAGAGCTTAAAAATTACATGGAACAGTCAACATATATTGAGGAATTAAAGAAAAATCTGGAGGAAGGCAAGCTTAAAGCATCAAAATATACAGTGGTAGATAACTTGATGTATTATAAGAAGTGAATAATGTTGGACCCAAATTGCAGAGAAATAATATAAATTATGCTATATGAATGTCATTCTTCTCCATTAGGTGGTCATGCTGGAATCAAGAAGACAAGGCACAAATGGAAGCAATCTTTTTACTGGAAAGGCATGAGGTCAGATATTGAGAAATATATAAGGGAATGTGATATTTGTTAGAGGAACAAACATGAAAACATATTAATCCCTGGTCTGCTACAACCATTGCCAATACCAGACAATATATAGAGTGATTTATCAATGGATTTTATAATTGGGCTACCAAAAAGTTACAGATACACAACAATATATATGGTGGTGGATCAACTCTCTAAGTATTCACATTTCTTTCCCTTACAACAACATTACATTGCTAAGGATATTGCTAAAGTATTTTTCGATGTGGTGTCTAAATTGCATGGCATGCCCCATAGTATCGTTAGTGATAGAGACTTTATTTTCACCAGCAATTTTTGGCAACAACCTATGAGATTGCAAGAGTGTACTCTTAAAATGAGCTCAGCCTACCACCCACAGTCAGATGGCCAAACTGAGGCTGTTAACAAAATATTAGAAGGTTACTGCGCTGTTTTGTTTGTCACAAGCCACAAAAATGGTCAAAGTGGCTCACATGGCTGAATACTAGTATAATACTAGTTAGCAGAGCTCCATAAATACCACACCATACCAGGCAGTCTATGGAATACCACCACCTATTTTAATATCCTATGTGCCAAAAACTGCTAGGGTACCTCAAGTAGAGCAAGAGTTGTATTCTAGAGACATTGTGATACAATTGTTAATGGACAGTCTACGACACACACAGGAAAAAATGAAAAAACACAGTGATGCCAGGAGAACTGAAAGACAGTCAATGAAGGGGATTAGGTATACCTTAAGTTGCAACCATATAGACAGATTACTGTGAGTAATTTGAAGACTACCAAGTTATCCCCCAAGTATTATGGACCATACAAGATCTACAGAGTAAATGTATACAAAAAGCTCATATTAGATGGAATCAATAAGTTTAAAGACTAGGAGAATCAATTCTTCTTTGTCAAGTGCTTTGTTGATATTCACGAGAATTTTGCCTTCCCCCGTAAGTCTTCTTCATTGTTGTCTTTGCTTTACTCTACATTTTCTGTTGAACTAATCTCTTACTTTTTCAGGTGAATCTTCCAAGATACTTAGCAATGCTGACAAGAAGATCATTGACTCTTTAACTGCTGCTTCAGAACAACTTGGAAGCAGGCTGAGGCTCCTTACTCCTTCGAATCTGAAGAAACATTCTTTGTTACTGCCTAGCCAAAAGATTATAGGAACTCCTCTTGCAATCATGCACAATTCTCGTGGCAAGCGCTTCTTTTCCTCAAGCGATGCTGAACATTTTACTTCAATGTCGCCCATTTGTTCTAACACTTCGGGATACTGTTTATTTTGTATTTTCCGTCTTTTTCTCTGAAATTCTTTAAGTTACTCCGTCTGATTTTATATTCATTTGAATTCGTTCCAGTTCCCTTCAAGACCATTGAATCTTCAAGTTGTGCTGCGCTTCTTCCATCTTCTTCGGATGTCACATCGGTCTTGGAGGCTTTCGCCAAATCTAAAAGATCTCTTAAGATAAGATTAATAGAGCTTCTAAAGACGCTCCAGCGAAAGTTGCAAAAATTATTAACGTGGAGGAGGAAGAGGAACGCATTTCTCTTGAGCAAGTGCTAAAAAGCCCCGTTGTTGAGGCCTCATAAGATCAAACGGAGCGAACTCCACCTACTCCAGCACCCTTTCCTCATATTTCTATTATCGATTCCCCATTCGCACTAGTGCAGATGCAGCTTGCCCTAATGCCGACTCCTCCTAAGGTACAAATTCCTCCGGAGTCGTCACCTTCTGCTCCTTCCTCATCCAATTTTGATAAACTCATCGAACTTATTCTTCATTCAAAATCTTTCACTTCTTCTCTACCGTCATTCAGCCCAGACTTGGCAGAGAATCATTGCTCTTTGATGGAACAACAGCTTTTGGTAAGCTCTCTCTCAACTAACTCTATTATCATTGGATTTTTTTAATCTCTAACTTATGTTTCTTTTTCCTTGCTGCAGATTTCTAAGAATTGGATTACGTTAAACGAACATGTCTCTAAGCTCTATGCTGGATCCTCCAAGCTACATGAGGAAAATGCTGAACTGAAAAATCAATTATCTTTTCTAACTATCGCCCAGAATGATACTTCCTCTGAGTTGGAATGAGTAAAGGCTTATCTTACTAGGGTTGAATATAATCTTAAAGTGGAGAGGAAGGCTCACCAACTTTCCACTGATGAAAAATTTGCAATGGAGTTAGCTTTGAAAGATTCGGAAGAGGAGAAGCTCGTTTGGTCACTTAAAATACTTTATTGAAAGATAAGTTCAAGAGGACCAGAGCTTCACTCAAGTTAGCTGTTCAAACCCTTTCCAATTTCAAAAAACATATCTCTAAGTTCGCCGAAGCCACCTTAGGGCCTATGATGCTGAATCATTATGAAGATGCCCTCATGCTTGCCTATGCCAACAATCGCGACAAATATCCTGACTTTGGCTTTCCTTCTCTCGACCCAATTTTAGTCAAAAGAGTCATGGACAAAATCGACCAAATTAAGCAGGGTATTGAGTCCGAAGGTGAGGAGGGGATTGTTAATGTCAAGGAAGCTCTTTCTTTTGATGCCCCTTCTTCGATATTGAATTTGATTTTGAAGATGAGGGTGATAAAAATGATGACCCTAAGGAAAAAGGCGATGATGGTGACGATCTTGATTGGGACAGTGATTATGATGATGACAATGATGATAACCCCTCTGGAGGTCAAGGCCTTGGTGGAGATAAAGGAGGGCCCTCTGGTGCTTCGGGGATGGACAGTGGTGATCAAGTCAAAGCTCCTGAGAAAGGGCAATCTCCTCCGAAAGACATGCCACCAACATATCCTGATCCATCTTCTCCTCCAAAGGAGGAAACTGCTCCCAGTCATACCGAGGATCCACAAGAGAAAGAACAAGCACCCGAGGCTTCCATTCCAGTCTTACAAGCATGTCTATTTGCGGCATCCAAAATGCCTCCAAATTTTTTGCTCACTGTTTCACTTCAGCTCCTTCATCCCCTTTCATTATATTACCCCCTCTCTCTAAACTTAGAAAAAATTCTAAACCCAACCCCCCAAAATCACTGAAAATCAATATTTTGACTTAAAAAACTTGTTAAATCAAGTTGGAAATTGAAGAATGGATTCATCATCCTCTCAAGCACCTCCTATAGGTTTGTAATCTTTCGATTATTTCTCTCTAAGTTTGATTATGAATTTAGGGTTTTGGAAAAAAATTGTTTATAGTTGTAAATACATGTTTCTATACTTCAATGAAGTAGATTGTGTGCGTAGAATAAGTGTTTAATTGGTTGTAGATTTGTTATAAAGATGGATTAGGGTATAAATTTGATTTTGTTATAATATTGTGGAAGAATACGAAGAAATGGCACCTGGACCAATTGATGATAGCGTGCTTTACCTACAAGCTCAACACCGCACAAGAAACAACGATTTGATAGAGGTATATGTTGATATAATTAGTCTTTCATTTTGCAAAATGTTAGAAAATAGCATAATAGCTTGCATTTGTTGTTATTTTCCGATAGACGGTTGAGCCGGACGGTTTCATTGACCATTCTTCGACCTTAAAGCTTGTCACGTCAGCGCATCCTGGCGTGTTGGAACTTTTAGATAGAGATGGATTCGGTGTTATTAATATGTTGGGATACATATAGCTCAATCGTAATCTTCTGCAGCGTTGATCGATAGATGGATACCTGAGACATCTATATTTCATCTCAGAGTAGGTGAAATGACCATCACATTGAAAGATGTTGTCGTTGCTCGGATTGCCGATTAACGGTGATCCCATCATCAAATCGAATTTACCAAGCAATTATATGGATTTGTGTAAGCCTTGGCATGTCTATTCTAGAAGACGTGAGATGGGAAAATGAGTCGATAGTCGCCACATTGTTTAGGGAGCAATTGGTCGATGATATTCCCATCATGCCTCTCTAGTGCAGATAGCCCAGAGTGCCCGTGCTATTATGTTGCACATCATCACGCAACGTCTATTCTGCGATTGATCGAAGACTATAATGGCCCTTCAATGGTTCTCATTGTTAGAAGACTTTGATTCATGTCGGCAATATTCATGGGGCAGTGCGGTGCTAGCTTTCACGTATACAGAGCTTACGAGAGTGGCGTTGGTACAACAATGGTCTATCGAAGGCTGTATAATCTATTTCAAGTACATACATAGTTATTCTCTAATGCATATCTGAGAATGTCGTAAACATTAATTAAATACAAGTTACACTCTTGCAGCTATGGTCATTGACTTATCTTCCGGTTCGTCGTATATCTATGAAGAGGCAAATAATCGACAATTTGAAACCATACGGATCGAGGTAAAATATTGCTGGTTGTATGGTTGTATCAACTTATATAGTTTGAATACATAGTATACTTTTTTGCCATTGTAGGTGGATTGGGCCGAATAATACCAAAATGACCCCCAGACGGAATCTAGCGTTCTACCGAAATGAGTTTGATGTCTTAGACTACAACGTAGTCACGTGGACTCCATACACTAAGGCAAAGCTTGATGCTCTTCCGGCTATTTGCACAGTGGACAGGCGTCATAGCAAGCGAGACTTATGATATTTTGCTTTAGGGATCTAGCATACCATCTTTCAGATAGAGCCATGAGGCAGTTTGGTCTTCACCAGCACTTACCGTATCCTGCTCCATATTACCTCTTCCATACAGTGAAGATAAGTTTGAAACAATGATAGAGTTATGGAATAACTGTTTCCTGGCCGGGGAAGATGAGCCTGGCTGATAAGGAGTATAATAGTTGGTATTAGAATATCACTCGGTGTTATGTGCTAAGACGATCTGAAATGAAGGTAATTCTTCGATTGTTAACACTATGAATGGACCACCGCATGCAGGCAAAAAACCATCCCCAACTACCACCAGATTTTGACTTTATAGTTGCATACGCTAAAGGGTATAGTGATCATCCACATCAACAGCAGTGGCCACAAGTAATGTCCCTTAGTGTTTCCCGTACAAATGTGTCCCATTAATACATAACAGCAGACGACAATGAACACATCCTTCAATACAAGGGCCATAGGCTCAAAAGCTCAATCAAACACTCTATATTCATCCGTCGTAATGTGCCCAACGCCTCCTGAGTTCGTTCTAGCAATTTCAGCAAAATATTGTCTTATAGTGGTATGTGACTCTGCCCAATTGCCATAAATCCTTTCCACCGCCTTACTTAATGATCTTTAAACCTTCATATAACTAATTTTCATCAACAACTGTTCTTCCATCAAAATTTTGCAACGTCCCGATTGTTATGTTCAGATCGGCTTTCATGAAAGGTAAGATCTTTGACACTACAAAATTAGAAGTCGCTTGCATGTGAGTGGAGTTCACCGTTGGGTTAACACAATTGTGCTCCTAGGATATTTCCTTATAATTCACCAGTTCTGCTCCGATATTTTAGACACAATAGCATGAATTCTCTATGGGCAGTTGGTATCTATATTACGAACGACGGTGTATTTGGTTTTATTTGATTTTATTGCTTTAAAAGAAACGTCATGTAAAATTGACCATTCGCTCAACTGTTGTAACAATTTAGCTTTCATCTCTAAAATCATACCAATATTGAATCCATTCTAAATGCTAACGGTTGAAAATAACTCATTGTTAAACTCAAGATTTGCAACAATAGACCTTGCCATGATTTGTGCATTGCACAAATCATCATCCTATGGTACCTCCATTTCCACCTCATCACTGTCTTCAGGAATATTCTCTTCAACCGTAAAATCATAGTTCAAAGCATCATTGTTCACTTGCATACTACCGATCCACAATATATCATTCTCCTCCATTTTCACTAGATCCATACTATTTATAGAGGGTTCGTCATGGACATCTTCACCTACATCCACGTCCCTCTCAATGTCAACATCTGCTTCATTTGTGGTTACGTTTACATTCTCCACTTTGGCATTAGATTGTGTAGCAATATCATATGGAGGAAATTTGCAATTCACATATAAGTATTAATTTAAAACCCGTACCAGAAATACTAGCTAACAAAGTTAGCTTATTCCTAAGAAATACCTCTGACTTAGATCATATAACTCAGATGGTGTTGGATACATATAAGAAGACATATGACAATTTGATGGTCTGGTAGCACTTGGCGGTGTTGGTCGACAAGGAAGATAACTACATATACAACGATAAAACTTTTAACTATCACACAACTAACAATGTAATATGACATAGAATTAATAGATAAATATTTCACCTTCCGAGCAAATGTGTAAAGCTTCCTTGACTTGGATATGGATAGGTACAATGAACGCCTTTTTGATAACTCATACACGGCAGATATCCATATAGGGCTTGTTGGTTACCGTACATCGTTGTCATAGGTGGATTACTAAAACTCGAAGATGCAGTTCCATGACTGATACTTACTGCCTCAAACATTCTTCGGTGGTGCTTAATTACAATGTTAACTACTTGTTCTCGTATGGGTTCTTCTACTTGCAACCGCCTACATCTCCCAACAAATAGCGCTATTGATTTCGATGTCACTGAAAACATTAGACCCACATTATCATCATCGGCTATATTAATGGCTTTCGATCCTGAATCCGTCGGCCAGTTACACACTAACTCTATGTCAAATTCATCAGATTTTATCTTGGCCGCTTTATAAATTGATTCTTTTAACTGCACCAAATTACAGCCTTTCAATTCTTTAGCTAGTTTACACGACCCACCCACATATTTCGCATAATTAAGTTCGTCAATAAACGATTCACCATCAAAATAACAGATCGTTGGCACACACTTGGGACCCATTCTACATTTCAATTAATCAACTTGTAAACTACTTCCATAAAATACTAAAAAGCCAATGATAACAAAAAAAATTAATGAACTGGGTTTGCAAAATAACATACCGAAATTGCTCAAGAGGCAGAATTAGGTGTTGCTCCTCAGTTGTAGCTACTTCCAATAAAGATTTAACTACACTTCGAAAATATTTTAGCAATTTTTTCTGTTAGGTTTTTACAGATCTGAAAATTTGAGGGAGAAGCCAAAACTTATAGATATGGCTACCTAAAAAATCAGCAGAATACGGGGCGGCATCCATAATACCGCATACTGGCGGCATCCCAAATGTCGCCAGTATTCTTTACAAATTAACATGTACTTGTGACATTTGAAATGCGGCCAATACACCTGGAATCATACATGGCAGAAAGTGCTGTAGTACTGTAATTAGTTTTGAACTCAGCGTATTTTTATAATTAGTTCACGAATTTGGCCTAAATAAAAAACTTATCCCTTTCTATATAATAGAATATATGTGTATCTACTTCTAAATGTGAACCAAAGCAAATTAACAACCACTCAAATGGCGAGAACATGCACGAATTGAATGGTTGAATCTTAAGTGAAATATGGCGAAGTAATGTAGTGTATATGGTAAAAATTCAGATCTGGTTTAGTAAAACGAGTATGATGAATTCCAGGTACGTTCACTTGATGTAATCATATTATTTTTATATGGATTTAACAAATATCTTTTTATCTATTATAGTTCAATTTTACATGTCCTAAATTTTGCTTGACATGTATAAACAAAACGATATTGTTATGCGGTACCTTACTTTTAAAGTAAAAAATATAAAATAAAATACCTTCTGAGTATTATCATTTTTATGATGGGAATAATCCATTTTTCGCGTCTCACCATTGTAATATGTATTCTAGATTACAAAAAATAACATTGACCTATGATAAGTACATATAGCTTTGAAACATAAATCAACATAAAGATAGAAAAATAAATAAATTTATCCATGGGAAGTGCAATGTGCTATTAGCTAATGATTATGACCAACTTCATTTTTTATTTGGTTAGTGCTATAACATCAAGTTTTCATAAAGATGTTAATTGTTTTATTATCAATAACTTGATGATGCATTAAAATAAAAATGCAATAGAAATTTCTTTAATCAACATGAACAACAAATTTGTAGTGATCTGAGTTTTGTCATCTCGTTCAAAGAACCAGAGTTGGAAAGAACGATTGTTGCAGACCTATAACAAAAGTAAGATAAAGCAGTCAACCATTTGATGTGTAATAAAATGAACATTGATGTAGAGTTGGATGATATCTTTTAATGCAAAAAGTTCTTTTGGTATTTTGATTAAGAGTAGAATTAAATCAGTTTGATTAGTAGTTTAGTTCATATTTACTATTTGAGGAGCATATAAAATTTTACAAATCATCACACTGAAAACAAAAACCATCAAAGAGAACATGTACAGCGTAGAGGACATGCACATTAGCTTGAGCCAATAGGATACTACATACAACCTTACCAAATTAAACCCCAAATAATCCCAAAAACTTAAGATAAAATCATCAAAGAACACCTTAAATTAAAAATGCATAAAACTTCTGATAAAACAGTCTTTAGGAACTTATTTTGAAGTCATTACAATTAAAAATTGTCTAGATTGAAGAGGAATCTTTTTAGCACTATTGAAAAACTTGAGAAAGGATAAAAGAATTATATTTGTATTCTTGATAAAGTATGCTTATTATTTGATTCTTTGCTAATGATACATAATGTATGTACAACAGTACCCATTATCTTGTTGGGCTGGGTCTGTTTACACAAAATGATATCAGCTGCTATTTGAGACCATTATACATATTACAATACTCAACCACACATTATCTTCAATAGCCCCCTTCAATTAGATCTAGGATTTCCTCTTTTCCCTCATGTCAAATCGTCTTTGGCGATTTCATCTGAATCATCTGATTGCTTTAACGAATTTATATGATTCAGATGTGTGATGTCTATACAAACTTCCTTTAGCCGTTCCATCTCAAATTAACTTCCAATTGCGGCTAGGGTTTTGATTTTAGCATTGACCCGGTTGCAACTAGACGCACTTGCAGTTTGTTCGATCTTCAAGGAGTTTTGATTTCCTTGTTGTGCTGCTCGGGACTTGAATTTCTAGCAACTTGTTCTATCTTCAGCTACTATCTTTGCTGAGCAAAACTCTTTGCTGACAATAGCATAGTTAATACATCGTCCCTTTGGTAAGTTGCAGGAAAGTGGTTTATATCCAGCTTTTGCTTTAGCACTTGTTCTCTAACAAAATATAAGTCTAATTCCATGTGCTTAGTCATTGAATGTAAAATTGGATAAGCTGTTATATAGACAATGCTTAAATTGTCGCACCATATAGTAGATTTCTTGCTTGTTTTGACATATAGTTCACTTAGTAATGATTCAATCCACATAACTTCGGCAGTTGCACAGGCTACACTTTTGAATTCAGCTTCAGTGCTTAATCTTTATATTGTCAATTGCTTTTTAGAACACCATGACACGGGATTTCCCCTAGATATACACAGTAACCTGATGTTGATTTTGAAAGTGTGCTATGGATCGTGTAATATGGATATACAGTAATATAGAGTATAGCGATGACAGTTATATGGTAAATAATGCGGAATATAAAAGCAGTAAAGTAAAATGACACAAGGAATTTTTATACTGGCTTGGAGCACCGTCCTACGTCCAGTTCCAGACTCCTTCTGGAATTTCATTAAAACAACAACCCTCACTTAACCCGGAGGAACAGGTCTATATAATCCATGAGCGGCCGAACGGGGACTTAAGCAGCATAACAAGATTTCGCCTCAGCAGCCGAAGAGGACTTCACACGCCTGAGCAATAGAACATGACTTCAACAAATACAAAATATTTTTTTGACTTTGTATGTTCTAATAACACAGATTTGTCACTTGTGGTATACCCTTCCTATAATCTTCTCCTCGAGTATGAATATATATTTGAAGTTTTTGAAGAATAGAAAGGTATAATATTGCTTTAATGCAGAATAATTGAAAGTATTATAGCAAATAGATTCAAGAGAGTTAGATTAGAAAGATAAGAAAATTCGATGATAATTCGGTGATTTGGAATCAAGTTAGAGTATGTATTTATAGAGGTTAAAGAGCAGCGACTGTTGATGAAGAGTTTCCATTGAACTGTTGCATCCAAATCTTTTCGTAGAGATTCGCAACTCTTCACAAATAGTCGTGTCTTTTCAACAAATAGCCATTGTAGAAATTCAATCAATTGAGCTTCTGGGTCAGTCGATTGAATATTCAAATGAATTTTTAAATATATATTTGTATATCGAGGTTCAGTCGACTGACCTGGTAAATTCTGTACAATTTGCACAGTTTACACAGGTATAATAATATATAACTTTAAACACTTTTATATATTTTATATGCTTATATATGTATAAAATATTTGAGATGATTAAATATATAAGCTAATATGTACGTAATCGAGGAGAGATTTTTACAAAGTTGACCTAAGACTCAAAACAAAAATATAATTGATGCACCGGTTTTGAAGTCTTGTCTCCTTGTAGTATATATTCTCTTTTTGTCGTAGCAGTCGTCAAATCTGTATGTCATAGTGATAATGTTGTGTCATGAATCAAAAACAAGTCTCAACATTCTTCCCTTTTTTGATTGATAATAACCTGTAAATAAATATAAATTTTGACTATATATATAATATAAATACTTACTCCCCTCGAATCTTTGACATTCTATATCCTGCATTCTCAATGTTAGTAATAATATTTCTCCTCCTTTGTTATCGACAAAAAGGAATAAGGAATTAAAAATATGAAGCCATAATGTCATAGATATTATGAAGTAAACAACCGTTCATACATTAAACAACCATAAACAAGAGCCTTGAAATACAAGCCATAAAATAAAGACTAATGTTTGCATAATATAAAATAACAACTCATGCCATCCTTTGCTTACCCCTATCGTCATGCGATGTTTGACCACCACTAATGCCTTCATCTCCATCATCGTTGCTACTACTTGCTTGATCAACGGAAGAGGATGACCAAGTGAAGTTAGGTTGCTTACCTGGATCGCCAATTGTGGTCATGGAAGTGCCGGATGAACATGAGATAGCTTGCATAGCTTCGTAAAAAATCCTTTAACCTTATCAAGCTTTTTTTCAACTTTAGCGATATGGGATTGAAGAATTTGTTGGTTACAGCATATCATATAAATCGACTCATGTGGAGGTAGTCGTGGATTAGGAATCAAAAATTCGTCTTGTTGACGACTAGTTGATCTTTGGCAGGATGGATCGTGAGATGCTTCACCATGTTGTTGTGGTTGAGCTTGGGATAATTGTCCTTGAGTCCATTCTTAGAAAAAATGATAGGAGGTGGTCGAGCGACCAGTAGCTTCATTAATGCTAAAGTGCGAGAATTTAAATATCCAACAGTAGAAATCAGCGAGTCAGGTTCCGAAATCTCACAAGCCTTTAGCAGTCGCATAATATATTCACCATAATAGATGGCATTCATCCGACCATTGTTGAAGCTAAGGAATTCATCAAGAATTAATAATAGCCAATTGACTTTAACGTTTCCAAAGATAGCGTACAGGGCTTTAAAGTTATGTTCATAAACAAGTTCATAACTCCCGGTTTGCGGAGTTACGGTTTTCATTAAGGCAAGATGGATAATTCTTGCTCTTGGTCTTAAAGACATGGACTTGAGTTGGTGCATGTTGTCTTCTAAAAATAAATGACTTATATGTAGGGGTGGGCGCGGTCGGTTAACCGCTCAAATCGGTTAATTTTTGCGGTTAACCTAAACTACTAAGCGGTTCGGTTAACCAATATGCGGTTAACCATGGTCAGATGTATCGACCGAACCGTGACTTTTAAACCGCGGTTAACCATTCAAATAGAACGGTTAACCGGTTGTTATTCACGGTTAAACGGTTAATCAGTTAACCGGTCAAGTTACAGCGGTTAACCGACCAAGTTATAACCATAGCACTGAAATTAAAACATGCATTGAGTAGAAAATGACAAATATAACCATAGAAATACAACCACAATAGAGTACAGACATAACAACATGGAACTACCATGGACCAGACCATTACAAGTCGTTAACAATCATAGAAGACTCAGTGAGTCGTGACTCACAGACACAACATTACAAAGCTACAACTACAAGCATTCGTATTTCATAGTTTATATATGCCACATTACAAAGTACAAACAATCAAACAGTAGAACTACATGTCTACACCAATTTCATAAACAATCAAACATTACAAGTACAACTTTAGTCTACACTCTACAACAGCCATCAACTGATTCAACCATTACACAGCCTGTCAGCCACGAGCTAACAACCAGCAGTGAGCACTCTCCATTCTCCAAGTCTCTCTGCCCAAAGGTAAACAAATGGAAGTTAGCTGATTTGAAATGTGTAACATACATTCAATTTTGTGTAACATTTTGACATTCAGTGTAACAACAGTGATATAATATAGCCCAAAGGTAACCAGCAGTGATCTAAAATGTGTAACATACATTCAATTTTGATTTACATTTTGAGCTATATTATATATGATTTGAATGCAGATTTAAGGAACAACAAAGTCTGAATGCACAATGTTAATATGTTATTGCTGTTTGCAGCTTGTACAGAAGTCACAGAATTACAAACATGAATGCACCTTGTACAGAAGTAACAGAACAAAGCTGAAAACAAGCGATATCGTGAAATATGTACAAAAATACAAACAATCAAACATGAATGCACAATGTCATTTGCACCATGTACGGAAGTAACAGAACTATATGAATTGAATGCACAATATCAGACTAAGCTAAGGTGGGAAACTATAATTCATATTCATATCTTTAACATAAAAACATATGCATAAATGTCAACAAAGTCAGGTAATATTATTTAAATTTCAAGTAATATATTGTAGGCTATGGTTAATATAAGAGGCATCAAACTGTAGGCTATGGCCAGGTAATCTTTAACAAAGTCAGGTAATCTTTAACATAAAAACATATGCATAAAAACAATCGAGCGATCTAATTACTGTAGGGTATGGTCAATATAAGAGGCATCAAACTAAATGCTCAAGTAATATAAGACCTCATTCTCAGACCATGGTGAAAACAGCGATGGAAGATACTAACCATGGTGAAAACAGCGATGGAGATGGACTATCCATGTTGAAAATTGAAGATAATGGCAATTCACATTGATGTCCATGTACAAATTCTACATGGAAAATAAATAAGTTAGAGTATTATATGTAAAATCAAACAAATGTCGAGCTAGATTATTTTATGAATGCTAATATCACCTACGAATGCATCATCATAATAGTAAACATCATCGACTGGAACCTCAATCCGGTGATCAACAAAAATTGGTTTGGACCTTAACCAATTTTGAGTACAAACCAATGCCTCAACCATTCGTGGACTCAAAGTGCTACGAAAAGGGTCTATAACCCTTCCTCCGGTGCTAAAAGCAGATTCGAAAGCAACCGTGGACACGGGTATAGCAAGGAGATCTCGAGCAACTAGAGATAAAACATGATATTTGGAACTATTCACCTTCCACCATAGTAAAACATCAAAATCATTTGGTGCATCCTCAATCGGTGCATTTAAATATTTTTCTAGTTCATTACCTTCAATATCTCGTTGTTGAATTTGTCTTAAAAAAGTATTCCTTTTTCTAGAAAGAACATCACTAGCATTCACAATATTTTCACTATCGGTGGAATTTCTAGATGGCGGTTCATCACATGTTTGTGTTCCAAATGTAGTATCGCTCACATAGAAGTCAAATAACCTTATCAAAATATCTTTCACACTTTTTAATATATCATCTGCAACTACTTTATCATACATGTCTTCAACACATAGCTTCAAAATTTGAAATTTATATCTTGGATCAAGCACACACGTAACAAGTAAAATCTTGTTCATGTTACGTACACTTCCCCAATATTTGTCAAACTTAGCTTTCATATTAAATCCCATTCTTCCAACATAAGGATTCGTTTCCGCAATCAATGCTCGTAATTCTTCTTGAATTCCACTTAGCTCGGCAAAACAATCATTTGAGGTAATAGATAAAGTTTTGCTAAATTTTAAAGTAATATCATAAAAATTCTTTAAGATTTTAACAAATAATTCGGCATTTTTCCAATCTATAGTACCCGGAGGACGAATTTCTTCATCAAAGTAAGCGACAAAAATACCATCATTTTCTTTCATATCATCAAAAACCCTTTTGTATTTCAAAGCTGCTTCCAACATCAAATACGTTGAATTCCACCTGGTGGGTACATCTAAAACAAGCATAGATTTATTCTCAATTCCGAAATTTGAACATATCTCTCTAAATTTAGAAAATCGTGCTGGAGACGATCTCACAAATCTAACTGCAGTACGAATTCCGCTTATACTATTACTAATTTCTTTTAGCCCTTCGTGAACAATTAAATTGATTATATGGGCACAACAACTTATATGAATGAATTCACCATTCAAAACACAACCACCATTATAATCTTTTAATTTGTTTTTCACATAATTGATTGCCACTTCATTTGCACTAGCATTATCAACCGTGATCGAAACTATTCTTTTGAGTTCCCATTTTTTGATACATTGGACAATAAGTTTTCCAATATTTTCTCCTTTGTGACTAGTAATCACACAAAAATTTATAATCCTTTTATGTAAATTCCAGTTTCCATCAATAAAGTGTGCGGTTAAAACCATATAATTTACATTTTGAATAGAAGTCCATGTATCGGTAGTTAGACAAACACCATGCAAAGATTCGGAGAACAATTTTTTAAGAGAATCTATTGAGTCCCAATATAGTTGAAGCACATCCCTACCAATTGTTCTACGTGAAGGAACTTCAAAACTAGGACTCAATTGCCGACAAAATTCATGAAAACCTTCACCCTCCACAAAACTAAAAGGGAGTTAATCAATAATTATCATTCGAGCTAATGATTTTCTACATTCCTCTTTGTTAAATGACCACGTGGTGAAAGTGCAACTATCTTCACTATCGCTATTTTTTCCAAAAGATAAAGTGTTTTGTCTTTTATCACTATCACGTGGAATTGACCTACATGATTTTGCTACATGATAATTCAAATGTGAAGTGCCATTATATCTAGAATCGCATGCAAATTGTTGACCACAGTAATTGCAAGCACATTTGTTAACTTTGGGATTAACATCTTTAGTAAAATGTTTCCATACCGGAGAAGGCTTTCTAGAAGAAAGCTTGCGATTCGAGTGTGGAGGTGGTTTCCCAACATTGATGTTTTCGTCCCCGGTTTCCTCATCGTCCGCTTCTTCCACGTACTCATCATCATCCATTGTTTCTCTAGAAGATCCACATATTTCCACCTGCTTTACAAAACCAAACTGGTAACTATAAAGATAAACCATCCTACTTCATATTAAATACTAAATAGCAAAACAAAACCAAAGAAAACAAAACAAATATAACTCATAACTGCCATTCATCAAATAATTGGTAAAATGGTTCATTGGTGTGTGCTCATCAATGGTCTGAAATCTAATTCTAAGGATATCAACAACAACAAAAATGAGTTGAGCTGACAATAAATTGTTGTATGTAAACTACATAGTAATATACAAATTGCAGGTTTAATTTATAAATTTAATTATAATATTATTAATATCTTTTTAGTAGAAGTAGTGGGAAGTGGGAACATAATGGCTTGTCAAAATAGTTGATAGATGACTACTATTTGTAAATTGTAATTACACAAAAATCAAATAACCAGCAAGTTAAATAATTACTTCTCATAATAGACAACCTCCTTGCATTTGTACCAGGCTAGTGATCTTGCACAATGCATGAGCTGAAATCAGGCTATTAATCATGTATACCAGGCTATTAATCATAAGCAGAAATCAGGCTATTAATCATGAGCACAATCCATTGTTTCATTTGTATCAGGCTATTAATCATGTATAAAGAAATCAGGCCAAAGAAGATGAAATCATATATACTAAATTTATTAATCATGTATACTGATACTGATACTAAATTTGTTAAGCAGTTTGCACAAATTCATGTGACCATGTCAATGAAATCAAGACTATGGTGCCAAATCAAATATTTCAAAATCATTCTTATATTTCTGAACAGAAGTGAGTAGACCACCAAAATCATTGATAAAATGGAAAATGAAACAGAAAAAGTTTCGTAGCTTGACCAAACTTATACTGACTGCACCGTTCACATCTAAACATGATTTGTTGATTTATTGCGTAAAGCTCTAATTTTTGAGATCATGTATGTAATGACGTAAAAATGAATTTTCATTGTTTTCAAAACTTGGAACCACTAATTTTGGAAAATCCAGTGATCAACAAAAACTTGCATTGTTTCAAAATTTTCGTGAAGCTCTAATTTTTGAAACCAATTTTTCTTGTTTTCAAAACACCGATGATCAACTAATTTTTGGAACTTGGAACCACCAATTTTTGAAAAATTAGTTGATCAACAAAAATTGTTTTCAAAAATCCGGTGATCGACTGGACCGACGTTAACAAAAATTGGTTTCAAAAATTATTAAAAATGAACAAACCTACTATAGACGGATCCTTTTCATTGTTTTCAAAACATTCAAGCTAAACAAAAAAATTGAATAAACCTTAACCATGCTTAACCATTCCAACATAAGTAATAACTAGTAACTACCAACTAACAATGTCATATACAATTTACTTGCACACATAACTGTCATACGTTTCACTATTTATAAAACACAATAATCAATTTCTATTTCAGGTAACTACATCATGTTTCAGGCTATTAAATTTTGTTCCAGGCTATTGAATTATATTTCAAGTCAATCAAATTATGTTTCGGGCATCTGGAACAACTTATACACACATTGCATCTTGTATGCACATTAACTACAGGCTACTGCAATACCTAATGGATGAGTTCAACTAATCTAATAACAATGTGTGTAATAAATAAATTCAACTCACCATTTAATTTTAGAAATAACACCTAGAAGTAACTGAATAATTTTCAAGCCAGGGCCATGAAATCATATTTCAGGCGTGTATATATATTTCAACATGTATCACTTTCATGTTTTATGGTCTGGAGTTACAGTAGCAAACATATGTACACAGTCGTTTGTAAACTAATTCGGAATAAACTCATGGTCCGTTAATATTACTCACTAAGTAATAAATCAGAAAAATGACTTGTAATAAACTATAAGCAATAAATCAGAAAAATGACTTGTAAAAACTAAATCAAACTCACGTTTTTCCTCTTCCTTTTAGCATTCATCATCGCTTAAATCGACGATCTGGATTGCAAAGACTAAAGAGCAAGGCGGCGGCGGATCGATTCGATTATGACTAAGGCGGCGGAGGATCGATTCGTTTATGGCGGATTCAGTGATTATGATAGAAAAGTAGATAACTATTTTATTTTTGGGAACGATTTCGATTTCTCTCAACTAAAGTACGAAGATAGTTAATATCGGCTGTCGGCTGAAGTCTTGATTAGGGTTACCTAATATTTTTTGGGCCGGGTTGCGAAGCGAATACTAATAGTTTTGGGTTTTAAAAGATAATTTAAACATGGGTTTCGGTTAACGGTTAACCGATATATAACCGTGGTTAACCGTTAACCGAACCAATTTTGATCGGTTAATGTTGAACGGTTAACCTAATGTTCGGTTAACCAATTTTTTCGATTAAAGCGGTTCGATTGAGGTCGGTTCGGTCGGTTAAGTCGGTTCGGCTGCTTAAATGCCCACCCCTACTTATATGGTCACGAACAACCATATCACAATCAACATTGTTTAATTCTATACCATCATTCTCGGATCTCAAAATGTGTGCCATTCAATCTAAGGAAAAAAGACAGGTTTTCCACCAACTAGGCTCCATACACAATCTTGTTGATTTTGAATTGTTTGGTGACCCAAGTTAAGATTTGCATAGAATAATTTGACCATTATTTGATTAATTTTGTGCTTATTATCGTCAATGTTGAATAAAGATTCCAAATTGCTCCTACGAGCCAATTCTTGTATATGGTATGGAGAGAAATCAAAAAACTTTACTAACGAACCTTCAAAGATGCGTGAATCTTGCATTCTTCTCCATCTCCTAATTGCGATATCATCAAATAACCATTTGTGGATTTGCTCCTTTAAAGGAGGTTGAGAAGAAGAAGAATCTTGTCTCTTAGGAGCCATTAGTTTGAATGTTTGGAGGAATAAAAATTGGGTTTTTTTTTGAAAAGCTAGGGTTTTGGTAAACTTTAAAATCTGAGATGAGAATGGTGAGAGAAGGAGAAAGTGAATGTAACGACCCCGAATTTTTATTAATTAAAAATTGAATATTTAATTAATTTTAAATATTAATAAGTGAAATTTATAAGTCGAATAAATTTTAATTCGAATACTTAGATTTAATTGAATAATTAAATCGATAATTTAATATGTGGAAAATACAGAAATAATTGAAAATTGGGTTAAATATGATTGAAAATGATTTGTAAAATTTTATAATATCATATTGGAGTTAGAATGATGTTGTAGAACTTTTAAAATCGAATTAAAAATTTATTTGTGAAAATTGAATATTTTAATATTTAATCGACTAGTGAAAATAGCCAATTTTTGAACAGTCTCAGAATTGGACGAAACTAATTCCATTGGATCCGTAATAGTTTGTTATTATCGGATTTCAATTTCGTAGCAATCAGAGTTATCGTTTGACCGTGGCAGCTCGAAACGCATCGAAATTGTTTTAGTATTAATTCGGCGAGTTAAAATAGCCATTTTTCAAAAAGTCTTGGATTTCGACGAAACTAGTTTCATCGGATCTGTAATGTGATATTATTGTATGGTTTCAAATTTCATATCAATCGGATTTACCGTTTGTCCGGTGCAAGCTAAAACGCCTAGAAAATCGTTTAATCGGTTTAATTTTAAATTGAACGTTTATTGCCATAACTCGCACAGATGACCGAATTAGCTCCCGAAACATGTTCCATTGTGTTCGAAACGCGGGGTAAACCTTAGAAACGCAAACCGGCATGCTTCGTTTGGAGTTCGGAAATTCCGGGTGAATAGTAAATTGGAAAATTTTCTATAAAAGCCCCCTAAACATTTCATTTTGCAAAAATATGTCAACCCTTAGGGTTTCAGGTTGGAGCTGCCACCTCCCTGTACCAATGGCTGAAAATTCTTCCCTTTCTCCTCTAATTTTCTTCCAATCTACAAACAATTGGCTGAATCTCTCAACTACAACATTATAAAGCACGACGAGATCTTCAAATCCAACGGGTATGATCGTAATTGGAGCATCGAATCAGTGGGAATTCTCGTTCAAAGTCCGTATGTTGCACATGTCTTTTCTTGAGCCTGGGGAGGCCGAGCTCCTCCATGCTTGGGGAGAGTGTGGAGGTGGCTGAGGCGGTTCGAATGGCGGTGGTAAGATAGAGTTTAGTCGAGTATGGAGGCCGCGAGATCTAACCCTAGTTTGGAGCAATGGGTTTTCTTGCGCGTGTTGATACCTGGGCGCGTGAAACTGAAAGATGGAGGGAGAAGATAGCGCATGGATCTGATGGGAAGGTAGTGGATCCAACGGCTTAGATAGATTTAGGTTTAAAAAAATAAAATTTTGTTGTAAATATATAGTTATATAAAATCGTGTAAACTTGTAAAAATCATATCTTTTTCATACGAGGTCGAAAACGCGCGAAACTAGTTGCGTTGGAATCGTATGGACGAGCACTATGCTATGGAATTGGATTGGAGTCGTTTGGAGTTAGTGAGAATTTCGGGTAAAATTAAACGCACGTTTAATTTTATTCGAAATAAATCGCTAAAACGAAATTGAAATCAAGGTGAGAACTTCTCACTCAATCGAATCGATTTCGATTTTAATTTTAAATAGTTATATTTAACATTTTTGAATGCATGTTTGAATGATGATTGTTATCTATTGATTGTTAAAATAGACATTATGCGCCGTTAGTAAGCGGATGTTATTTATTAAAAACATATACCGCGAATATTTCATAAACAGTGAAATTGGTATTATTTAAGTACATGGAATTGATTTCCCGCATTTGTATAGCGGATGAGACCCTATTGCGCCGTCTATTAAGCGGGTAATATTTTAAATCCCATATACCGCGATAATTTCGTACTGGAGCGAAATTGGTATTGTGCTAATGTTTGTGGATGCAGGAAATAGGTTGGAGGGATCCAACAGGATTCCTCAACAGTTTTTATTTGATTTCAGATATTTTGATATTTGATGGATTATCATATCGATATATGATGTCATTGTTGTCGTGATTGACTATTTGGTATGTAGCATCATTGGGCCAAATTTTGGAATTTTAAAAGGATTTTTAAAGTGATTTTTGAAGAGTATACGTTATAAAATATTTTTGGTATTGATTCATTTTAAATAAATAAACGTTATAATTTTAATGTTATAAAAATTATGATTTTTGAGAAAAATAGTTAAAAGTTGATTTTTGAAAATACGGGGTTAATGATTTTATAAAATGGTTTAAATCGGGATTTTTGAATTTATTGTGAAAAGTTTAAAAATAGGATTTATAAAATTTAATTATTTTATAAATCAAAATTATAAAGGACTTTGAAGACGTTTTGAAATAATAATCTAAACTGGTTTATATAAAAGATTTATAAATTGATAATTTATAAATTAAAATATTTGAATTATAAAACGAGTTTTATAAGTGTTAAAATGAATTGTGAATGAATTTCATAAATGAATGAAATTTAAAGAATTATAAACGGTGAAGTTATAAATGGAATTTTATAAGCAGTAAGTTTATAAAATTTGTAAAGTTATTAAAGGAATAGATTTGGGTAAATAAATGAATCTTATAAGTTATAAGATTTATAATTTGGGAAGTTTAAAAGAACGTTTTTGCAAACAAATAAATTTTAAGTATTTAACTTATAATATGAACTTTTAGTATGTCATTGAGTTATGAAATTGAATAGGTTAATAAAGGAGATTTATAAAAGGAAGTTGTTATAAAATAAATAGAAATGGAATTTATAAACATTTTTTTATAAATCCGCAAACGACTTACTTTGATAAGTAAATTTTTGTAACTTATTAATGGAGTTATATTCACGTTTTAGACAGTGAATAATCCTTTAAAATAGAATGAATAGAAATGATGAAATTGGTTACCGAAGTATATTCACGTTTTTGAATAGTGAATAATATGTTAAAGAAAATTTTATGGATGTGATATTTTAAATAGAATTAAAACGATCTAACGATGTTTTAAAATGTGTTAAGATTCGAAACCATAGATTTCAACATTCATTGCTGAAATAGACGTTTTCGAGAAATAGAAGGAAATGATGGGTTATAACACTGTTGTTATAGTAAATGATTTCCGAAAGGAAATGTTTTGTATAGTATTGGGATTTATATATCTATTTTAATTTTGAATCCCTATACTAGTGATTTTTGGGTTGTTGTAACGATGTTTTACGCAACATTCGTTTTGGCCCAAATAAATATGTTTAAGAGAATGATTTCCATAAAGAATGAAATATATACTTAATCTCGATTTAAATATATTGAATATTTTCCAAAGGTTGAAAATAAAAAGTGTGAAGACCCGCAAATCCGTACTCCTTGAATATACACTAATCTCCATAGATTAACTCAAGATGAACAGAAATACGAATTATCAATGTTTAAGAAAAAGAAAAGAAGGAGAAGAAGAGGAGAGAAAAAAAAAGAAAGAAAAGAAAATAGAAAATAGAATGGAACAGAAAACAACTGAACAATATCAGAATCTCACAATTCGCAGCGGAACAACATATAATAATAAATGAATAATCTTTAAACAAAGAACTATATCAGTTATTACATTTTATACATTACATTACATTACATCATCATCAGAGTGTACAACAACAAACAAGAACAAACAGCGGAAAAGAAATATTATACACAATTCCCGGGGTGTGAGGCTCGACGAAGTCACGTCCACAAAAACATACTTTATACAAAAGCCATGCTTTGGGTCAACAAATGATCATAGAAATGATCACCAAGATAGACGATCAAATAAATGATCATATCACAAATAATCAACACAATGATCATTTACAGCAACACTCAGCATGTCACATTACCAAATTGGGAATATATCGCTGATAACCTTCAACTACATAAACTCTAAGCTCGTACGTCTCAGAGAAGGGTGTTAAGCTAAAAGAATAAATTCTCCGCCACCAACAGAAATATATTTGAAAGAAATCTGCTTTATATCTCAATTTGTAATGTCAGACATACAATCCATACAAGTCTGTTCCGGGCTCGAACAGAACCGAAGGCACTTCTCACGAAGCCCTTGCAATCCAGGTATTCACAATCCCGATCGAATTTCCCATCACTTAGGGAATCTCTATACCAGGAGCTACCCAGTGCAGAGACAATCGATAGGTCATCCTATCGCTTTCGCAAATACCGGGTCTTCAACACCGGTCATCAATTGCAATTCATAACGACGTATCACATATTCGGAATGGGTTATACGACCCCATGGTCCTTTCCCGGTTAACCCGAATAGTGAGCGCTTATTCAAAAATAAGTGTGGCATTCAAATTCAAACAATTCACATCAATTACCCATTCAAAGGGAAATATTGATAGTCGGTTATTGAACTATCAATGGATATGCACACATCACCAGATTCCAAATAATTTTCCAAATTATTTATTTTCCAAAATATCTTCACAAAATATATAATTTTCACACTTCAAAAATAAATCAATATTTATTTTTAAACAAGTTCCCTTTTCTTCTATAAATTCCATAGTGAATTTATATTTCAAAATATCTATGAATATACGATTTCAATTATTCATTTCAATTTATCTTCAAAAAGATAAATTCTCAAAATATTCCCTTTATATGGGAAAACAATTCCATACTTATTAAATAAGTAATCCACAAATCTTTTTATTTTCTACACTTGGAAATTATTCAATATACTTAAATCGAAATTTAGTATATATTTCATTCTATTAAGGAAATCATTCTCTTAACATACTTATTTGGGCCAAAATGAATGTTACGTAAAACATTGTTACGACAACCCAAAATCACTAGTATAGGGATTCGAAATTAAATAGATATATAAATCCCAATACTATACAAAACATTTCCTTTCGGAAATCATTTACTATAACAACAGTGTTATAGGCCACCATTTCCTTCTATTTCTCGAAAACATCTATTTCAACAATAAATGTTGAAATCTATGGTTTCGAATCTCAACACAATTAAAACATCGTTAGATCGTTTTAATTCTATTTAAAACATCAAATCTAAACATTTTCTTTAACATATTATTCACTATTCAAAAACGTGAATATACTACGTTAACAAATTTCATCATTTCTATACATTTTATTTCAAAGGATTATTCACAGTCAAAACGTGAATTATAACTCCATTAATAGGTTTCAACAATTTACTTCTTAAAATAAGTCGTTTTCGAATTTATAAAACAACGTTTATAAATTCCTTTATTAACCTATTCAATTTATAACTCAATGATATACTAAAGATTCATATTATAAGTGAAATACTTATAATTTATTTGTTTGCAAAAATCGTTCCTTTGAACTTTATAATTATAAATCTTATAACTTATAAGATTCAATTATTTATCCAAATCTATTCTTTCAATAACTTTATAAATTTTATAAACCTACTGTTTATAAAATTCCATTTATAACTTCACCGTTTATAATTCTATAGATTTCATTCATTTATGAAATTCATTCAAAATTCATTCTAACACTTAAAAAAAACTCGTTTTATAATTCCAACATTTTAATTTATAAATATCAATTTATAAATCTTTTAATATAAATCAATTTATATTACTATTTTAAAACGTCTTTAAACTCCTTTATAATTTCATCATTCTGATTTATAAAATAATTAAATTTCATAAATCCTATATTTTCAACTCTTTATAATAATTTCAAAAATCCCGATTAAACTATTTTATAAAACCATTAACCCCATATTTTCAAAAATAAATCTTTAATCGTATTTCTCAAAAACCATAATTTTTATAACATTAAAAATTATAACGTTATTCATTTATAATGGATCAATTCCAAACATATAGTATATTTTCAAAAATCACTTTAAAAATCATTTTAAAATTCCAAAATTTGGTCCAATGATGCTACATACCAAATAGTCAATCACGACAACACGACATCATATATCGATATGATAATCCATCAAATATCAAAATATCTGAAATCAAATAAAAACTGTTGAGGAATCCTGTTGGATCCCTCCAACCTGTTTCCTGCATCCACAAACATTAGCACAATACCAATTTCGCTCCAGTACGAAATTATCGCGGTATATGGGATTTAAAATATTATCCGCTTAATAGACGGCGCAATAGGGTCTCATCCGCTATACAAATGCGGGAAATCAATAACTCCAATATATACATATGCCAATATATATATATTGCTATTATATATAATACCAATTTCACTGTTTATGAAATATTCGCGGTATATGTTTTTAATAAATAACATCCGCTTACTAACGGCGCATAATGTCTATTTTAACAATCAATAGATAACAATCATCATTCAAACATGCATTCAAATATTTTAAATCTAACTATTTAAAATAAAATCGAAACCGATTCGATTGAGTGAGAAGTTCTCACCTTGATTTCAATTTCGTTTTAGCGATTTATTTCGAATAAAATTAAACGGACGTTTAATTTTACCCAAAATTCTCACTAACTCCAAACGACTCCAATCCAATTCCATCGCGTAGTGCTCGTCCATACGATTCCAACGCTTCTTGTTTCGCGCGTTTTCGACCTCGTATGAAAAAGTTATGAATTTTTGAAGTTATACGAATTTTTTATAACTAAATTTACAAACTTAAATAAATTTTAAACCTACATCTAACTACAGCCCTTGGATCATCACCTTGCCATCTGAACCGCACGTTCCTTCCCCTTCTCTCTCGCGTTTCACGTTCAGAGAACCCATATCGGCCGCCCCCTAGGGTTAATTTTTCGAGCCTCGTCGTCGACATCCACCCCGATCAACCGCCACCACCACGAAGAGCTCCCCCAACTCCATCACCGTGCAAGATGCGGTCGAACTCGGCTCCTCCTCTCGCCTCAATTTGCGTGCGAAACGGCCCGTCTTCCCTGGCCAGCTGCGCCTCCATCGTCGCTCCTATGACGATCACAACCGTTGGATCTTGAGATCTCGACGTGCTCTACAAGATTGTAGTTGGACATTTCTCCCAATGGTTAGTGGATTGCGAGATATTTGGGGAAGAGCAATGGTGATTTTCGGCCGTGGGTTGAGGGGGGTGGCGGCTGCATATGAAATTAGGGTTTTAAATTTTTTTTTTTTTTTTGAAGGGTTGAGCTATTTATAGAGAATTTTTCAATCACTATTCATCCGGGAATTCCAAACTCCGATTTACGCACCGCAATCAGCATTTCTAGGGTTTACCCCGTGTTCCGGACACAATGGAACAGGTTTCGAAAGCTAATTCGGACATCTGTGCGAGTTATGGCTATAAACGTTCAATTTAAATTAAACCGATTTAAACGATTTTCTAGGCGTTTTAATTTGTACCGGACAAACGGTAAATCCAATTGACACGAAATTTGAAACCTTGCAATAATATCACATTACGGATCCGATGAAACTGGTTTCGTCGAAATCCGAGACTTTTTAAAAAATGGCTATTTTAACTCGCTAAATTAAAATTAAAAATAATTACGATGCGTTTCGATCTGCCACGATCAAACGATAACTCCGATTGACACGAAAATTGAAATCCGGTAATAACTAACTATTACGGATCCAATGGAACTAGTTTCGTCCAATTCTGAGACTGTTCAAAAATTGACTATTTTCACTAGTCGATTAAAATATTAAAATATTCAATTTTCACAAATAAACTTTTAATTCGATTTTAAAAGTTCTAAAATATCGTTCTAACTTCAATATGATAAAATAAAATTTTACAAATCACTTCCAATCATATTTAACTCAATTTTCAATTATTTCCATAATTTAACATATTAAATTATCGATTTAATTATCCAATTAAATCCAATAATTCGAAAAAAAATTATTCGACTTATAAATTCACTTATTTATATTTAAAATTAATTAAATATTCAAATTTTAATAAATTAAAATCCTGGGTCGTTACAATCTTCCCCCCTTAAAAGAATTTCGTCCTCGAAATTATTAAGTAAGAAAAGTTACAGAATCTATTAACTTTACAAAATCCATAGCTAATTTTTTTTACAAAACTTTACTAAGTTTTCAAATCATACTTAGTTATCTTTTCAAAAACAATTACTATTGTTTAACTTTCAATTCCAAATCAAAGTTATAGTTTTCAAAACTTCCCAAATTTTCAAAAAAAATTCTAACGCCTTAAATTTTCGGAAAAATTCGCCATAGTCTCCTTTGCGCGGCTCGATCCGAAAAAAAAAATGACAGTATATATATCACAAATATACATCTCATCAAGTAATGAGGCATCCCGAAGGGAAAAAGTATAAAAGTACGGTATGTAATCCGAGATATGTACCTTATTATATTATTAGCGAGCATATACGGCTAATATAGCGCGAAAGCGAGCTCCAAATGCGAAGCAAACGCGATCCGCACCTACTAAACACTCAACAAACAACATGAGAACATGCATATATGAACATAGTATGGATATACAACATATAGCAACATAATAACTATATATGTCAACATAGCAATGTAGGAAAAGCAATAAATTCAACCATCAACCAACTAACATCCATAACCAATAAATATTCATTCATATTCTCTTTGATATTCAATGAAATAGGTTTTTCAATTTAAATCACATTTGATTCATTAACAGTGGATGTTTTTACTAACATTCATTTTCAATTAGTTTATATTCACTAATTTATATTCAAGTTGGTTCACTTCCAAATCAAATTCAATTCTATTTAAGATTCATTTAACTTCCAATTGAATTTCAATTAATTTAGCTTCCAATTTCATTAACACTTAATGAATTATATACAATCATCTAACAACCATATAACAACCAATGTATATTAATTACAACCAAATTCTTTGCTTTCAATTGGTTTAATTAAATTGATTTGCATTCAATTATTCAACTTCCAATAACATTAGATTTTAATGAATTTACACTTACATTCATTATTTCATTCCAATTTATTCACATTCAATTGATTAACATTTAACCCATTAATTCAATTCAATTCAATTTCTAAAGTTGAATTTCATTTACATAACTCAAGTTCATATCTATCACTTAACTTTATTAATATTCTTTGATACCAGTCAACTTCATTCAACATTTCTTAAGTTATATTTCCATTTAACTTTAAATTCATTTTTATTTATAACTCATATTCATAAATATATTCATATAGTTTCACTTCTCATATATATAAGTTTATTTCACAATTGTAAATTACTTTAATTATAATTCAATTCTTATAATTCATTTTACTTATACAATTATTCTTCAATTTAGATTATTCAAACATCTAAACAATCAACTTATATGCACTTTAATAATTCTGAAAAATTATTCCTTTATATATAAAAATATAATCAAGGTAAAATTATTTCATTTACCCAATTTCAAAACAATATTGTGTCGAATTGTTCTATTCAAGTGTTTAGAAACCCCTTCGGCATAGTTGTCGAGACCACGCTGACGAAGGTTCATATGCCACTCAACAAACCAATCATCACAATATAAATTTTTTTCTTTTATATACTAACAAATACGCTCTCATAGCTATTATTACATTCAAACTCATTCTAGGGCACTACCGACTCTATCTCTAATGAGTAATACCCAACAGAACCATGGTTGTCGCTTAACCATATGCTCTGATACCAGATGTGACGACCCGCAAATCCGTACTCCTTGAATATACAATAATCTCCATAGATTAACTCAAGATGAACAGAAATACGAATTATCAATGTTTAAGAAAAAGAAAAGAAGGAGAAGAAGAGGAGAGAAAAAAAAAGAAAGAAAAGAAAATAGAAAATAGAACGGAACAGAAAACAACTGAACAATATCAGAATCTCACAATTCGCAGCGGAACAACATATAATAATAAATGAATAATCTTTAAACAAAGAACTATATCAGTTATTACATTTTATACATTACATTACATTACATCATCATCAGAGTGTACAACAACAAACAACAACAAACAGCGGAAAAGAAATATTATACATTATAATACGCCATGCCATCCATCTTGCCTCCAGCAACTCTTGAATATCCAGAATATCCTGATAAACCTAACTCTCGATTGCCCGTGTGAAAATTGGTGGGCACCCAGAGTTTAGGAAGGAAAACAATAAACTCCGAGTCAGTCATGTGACTGGGTGAGAACTCAAAACAGTTTATTTATCTTTAAAATCAAAATAGAGGAATATTTTTAAAGTCAATTCGCAATGCTTTTAAAAATGAGACTACCATAAGGCCTCCCGCCACACACACAATGCAAACGCAGAATCGGAGGAGATTTCTCCTTATGATAGTCAAAGATGCTTGATACGCATTAAAAGAACATTTCATATTATTATTAGTGCATAGTGTAGGAAAACATTTCGAAAGTAGAATATAAATCTTAGCCAACATACGACCATTATCGTATGCCTACTATAGCTACCATCCAAACAGTGTGGCGCCACCATAAGTGAATGATAGGTTCTACAACTAATACCGTACAAGATCGTATTGTTTCTTTGGATTTCCAACGAATGATCAGGCCAAGGAACTTCCCATTGCCACATGAGAATGCCTCTGGATGGACATCCCCGAGAACCAAACCGGATCTCTACCAACACAAGGCCGGGTTACCCCTAACTGAGTAACAACTGACCGAATATGTCATCCCCCGGTCCTTTGGGACCTTTCAACCGAGCGCTCGCAATCAATCCACACAATCATAAAGTGTTTTCAACATGAGTAAGCATCTGGGCTCCATACCATGATACCACCCTTTTCCAGAAGGAAATGCACACATCCTAAAGGGCGCTACCCCTCATAACCTTGCTGCATCTTTCCTGTTTTGACCATTCCCGGGGTGTGAGGCTCGACGAAGTCACGTCCACAAAAACATACTTTATACAAAAGCCATGCTTTGGGTCAACAAATGATCATAGAAATGATCACCAAGATAGACGATCAAATAAATGATCATATCACAAATAATCAACACGATGATCATTTACAGCAACACTCAGCATGTCACATTACCAAATTGGGAATATATCGCTGATAACCTTCAACTACATAAACTCTAAGCTCGTACGTCTCAGAGAAGGGTGTTAAGCTAAAAGAATAAATTCTCCGCCACCAACAGAAATATATTTGAAAGAAATCTGCTTTATATCTCAATTTGTAATGTCAGACATACAATCCATACAAGTCTATTCCGGGCTCGAACAGAACCGAAGGCACTTCTCACGAAGCCCTTGCAATCCAGGTATTCACAATCCCGATCGAATTTCCCATCACTTAGGGAATCTCTATACCAGGAGCTACCCAGTGCAGAGACAATCGATAGGTCATCCTATCGCTTTCGCAAATACCGGGTCTTCAACACCGGTCATCAATTGCAATTCATAACGACGTATCACATATTCGGAATGGGTTATACGACCCCATGGTCCTTTCCCGGTTAACCCGAATAGTGAGCGCTTATTCAAAAATAAGTGTGGCATTCAAATTCAAACAATTCACATCAATTACCCATTCAAAGGGAAATATTGATAGTCGGTTATTGAACTATCAATGGATATGCACACATCACCAGATTCCAAATAATTTTCCAAATTATTTATTTTCCAAAATATCTTCACAAGATATATAATTTTCACACTTCAAAAATAAATCAATATTTATTTTTAAACAAGTTCCCTTTTCTTTTATAAATTCCATAGTGAATTTATATTTCAAAATATCTATGAATATACGATTTCAATTATTCATTTCAATTTATCTTCAAAAAGATAAATTCTCAAAATATTCCCTTTATATGGGAAAACAATTCCATACTTATTAAATAAGTAATCCACAAATCTTTTTATTTTCTACACTTGGAAATTATTCAATATACTTAAATCGAAATTTAGTATATATTTCATTCTATTAAGGAAATCATTCTCTTAACATACTTATTTGGGCCAAAACGAATGTTACGTAAAACATTGTTACGACAACCCAAAATCACTAGTATAGGGATTCGAAATTAAATAGATATATAAATCCCAATACTATACAAAACGTTTCCTTTCGGAAATCATTTACTATAACAACAGTGTTATAGTCCACCATTTCCTTCTATTTCTCGAAAACATCTATTTCAACAATAAATGTTGAAATCTATGGTTTCGAATCTCAACACAATTAAAACATCGTTAGATCGTTTTAATTCTATTTAAAACATCAAATCTAAACATTTTCTTTAACATATTATTCACTATTCAAAAACGTGAATATACTACGTTAACAAATTTCATCATTTCTATACATTTTATTTCAAAGGATTATTCACAGTCAAAACGTGAATTATAACTCCATTAATAGGTTTCAACAATTTACTTCTTAAAATAAGTCGTTTTCGAATTTATAAAACAACGTTTATAAATTTCTTTATTAACCTATTCAATTTATAACTCAATGATATACTAAAGATTCATATTATAAGTGAAATACTTATAATTTATTTGTTTGCAAAAATCGTTCCTTTGAACTTTATAATTATAAATCTTATAACTTATAAGATTCAATTATTTATCCAAATCTATTCTTTCAATAACTTTATAAATTTTATAAACCTACTGTTTATAAAATTCCATTTATAACTTCACCGTTTATAATTCTATAGATTTCATTCATTTATGAAATTCATTCAAAATTCATTCTAACACTTAAAAAAACTCGTTTTATAATTCCAACATTTTAATTTATAAATATCAATTTATAAATCTTTTAATATAAATCAATTTATATTACTATTTTAAAACGTCTTTAAACTCCTTTATAATTTCATCATTCCGATTTATAAAATAATTAAATTTCATAAATCCTATATTTTCAACTCTTTATAATAATTTCAAAAATCCCGATTAAACTATTTTATAAAACCATTAACCCCATATTTTCAAAAATAAATCTTTAATCGTATTTCTCAAAAACCATAATTTTTATAACATTAAAAATTATAACGTTATTCATTTATAATGGATCAATTCCAAACATATAGTATATTTTCAAAAATCACTTTAAAAATCATTTTAAAATTCCAAAATTTGGTCCAATGATGCTACATGCCAAATAGTCAATCACGACAACACGACATCATATATCGATATGATAATCCATCAAATATCAAAATATCTGAAATCAAATAAAAACTGTTGAGGAATCCTGTTGGATCCCTCCAACCTGTTTCCTGCATCCACAAACATTAGCACAATACCAATTTCGCTCCAGTACGAAATTATCGCGGTATATGGGATTTAAAATATTATCCGCTTAATAGACGGCGCAATAGGGTCCCATCCGCTATACAAATGCGGGAAATCAATAACTCCAATATATACATATGCCAATATATATATATTGCTATTATATATAATACCAATTTCACTGTTTATGAAATATTCGCGGTATATGTTTTTAATAAATAACATCCGCTTACTAACGGCGCATAATGTCTATTTTAACAATCAATAGATAACAATCATCATTCAAACATGCATTCAAATATTTTAAATCTAACTATTTAAAATAAAATCGAAACCGATTCGATTGAGTGAGAAGTTCTCACCTTGATTTCAATTTCGTTTTAGCGATTTATTTCGAATAAAATTAAACGGACGTTTAATTTTACCCAAAATTCTCACTAACTCCAAACGACTCCAATCCAATTCCATCGCGTAGTGCTCGTCCATACGATTCCAACGCTTCTTGTTTCGTGCGTTTTCGACCTCGTATGAAAAAGTTATGAATTTTTGAAGTTATACGAATTTTTTATAACTAAATTTACAAACTTAAATAAATTTTAAACCTACATCTAACTACAGCCCTTGGATCATCACCTTGCCATCTGAACCGCACGTTCCTTCCCCCTCTCTCTCGCGTTTCACGTTCAGAGAACCCATATCGGCCGCCCCCTAGGGTTAATTTTTCGAGCCTCGTCGTCGACATCCACCCCGATCAACCACCACCACCACGAAGAGCTCCGCCAACTCCATCACCGTGCAAGATGCGGTCGAACTCGGCTCCTCCTCTCGCCTCAATTTGCGTGCGAAACGGCCCGTCTTCCCTGGCCAGCTGCGCCTCCATCGTCGCTCCTATGACGATCACAACCGTTGGATCTTGAGATCTCGACGTGCTCTACAAGATTGTAGTTGGACATTTCTCCCAATGGTTAGTGGATTGCGAGATATTTGGGGAAGAGCAATGGTGATTTTCGGCCGTGGGTTGAGGGGGGTGGCGGCTGCGTATGAAATTAGGGTTTTAATTTTTTTTTTTGAAGGGTTGGGCTATTTATAGAGAATTTTTCAATCACTATTCATCCGGGAATTCCGAACTCCGATTTACACGCCGTAACCAGCGTTTCTAGGGTTTACCCCGCGTTTCGGACACAATGGAACAGGTTTCGAAAGCTAATTCGGACATCTGTACGAGTTATGGCTATAAACGTTCAATTTAAATTAAACCGATTTAAACGATTTTCTATGCGTTTTAATTTGTACCGGACAAACGGTAAATCCAATTGACACGAAATTTGAAACCTTGCAATAATATCACATTACGGCTCCGATGAAACTGGTTTCGTCGAAATCCGAGACGTTTGAAAAATGGCTATTTTAACTCGCCAAATTAAAATTAAAAATAATTAGGATGCGTTTCGAGCTGCCACGATCAAACGATAACTCCGATTGACACGAAAATTGAAATCCAGTAATAACTAACTATTAAGGATCCAATGGAACTAGTTTCGTCCAATTCTGAGACTGTTCAAAAATTGACTATTTTCACTAGTCGATTAAAATATTAAAATATTCAATTTTCACAAATAAACTTTTAATTCGATTTTAAAAGTTCTAAAATATCGTTCTAACTTCAATATGATAAAATAAAATTTTACAAATCACTTTCAATCATATTTAACTCAATTTTCAATTATTTCCATAATTTAACATATTAAATTATCGATTTAATTATCCAATTAAATCCAATAATTCGAAAAAAAAAATATTCGACTTATAAATTCACTTATTTATATTTAAAATTAATTAAATATTCAAATTTTAATAAATTAAAATCCTGGGTCGTTACAAAAAGATTTGTGAATTACTTATTAAATAAGCATGGAAATGTTTTCCAATATAAAGTGAATATTTTGAGAATTTATCTTTTTGAAGATAAATTGAAAACGAATAATTGAAATCGTATATTCGTAGATATTTTGGGAATGTAAATTCACTATGGAATTTATAAAAGAAAGGGGAATTTGTTTAAAAATAAATATTGATTTATTTTTGAGGTGTTGAAATTATATATCTTGTAAAGATACTTTTGGGAAATAAATAATTTGGAAAATTATTTGGAATCTGGTGATGTTGTGCATATCCATTGATAGTTCAATAACCGACTATCAATATTTACCTTTGAATGGGTATTTGTTGTGATTTGTTTGAATTTGAATGCCACACTTATTTTTGAATAAGCGCTCACTATTCGGGGTATCCGGGAAAGGACCTTGGGGTCGTATAACCCATTCCGAGTATGTGATACGTCGTTATGAATTGCATTTGAAGACCGGTGTTGAAGACCGGGTATTTGCGAGAGCGATAGGATGACCTGTCGATTGACTCTGCACCGAGTTGCTCCGGTATAGAGATCTCCATATGTGATGGGGAATCCGATCAGGATTGTGGATATCCGGATTGCAAGGACTTCTTTGTAAGTGCCTTCGGTTCTGTTCGAGCCCGGAACAGACTTGTATGGCTTGTATGTCTGACATAACAAATTGAGATATAAAGCTGATTTCTTTCAAATATATTTCTGTTGGTGGCGGAGAATTTATTCTCTTAGCTTAACACTCTTCTCTGAGACGTACGAGCTCAGAGGTTATGTAGTTGATGGTTATTAGCGATATATTCCCAATTTGGTAATGTGGCATGCTGAGTGTTTCTGTGAAATGATCATTGTTTGATCATTTGTGATTTGATCATTTGTTTGATCGTTTATCTTTGTGATCATTTCTATGATCATTTGTTGACCCAAAGCACAGCTTTTGTATAAAGTGTGGCTTTGTGGACGAGACTTCGTCGAACATCACACCCCGGAATGGTTAAAACAGGAAAGATGCAGCAAGGTTATGAGGGGTAGCTCCCTTTAGGGTATGTGCATTTCCTTCTGGAAAAGGGTGGTATCATGGTATGGAGCCCAGATACTTACTCATGTTGAAACACTTTATTATTATGGTGTGATGTTGATTACGAGCGCTCGGTTAAAGGTCCCAAAGGACCGGGGGATGGCATACTCGTGTCAGTAGTTACCCAGTTAGGGGTAACCCGGCCTTGTGTTGGCAGAGATCCGGTTTGGTTCTCGGGGACGTCCTTCCAGAGGCATTCTCATGTGGCAATAGGAAGTTCCTTGGCCTGACCATTTGTTGGAAATCCAAAGAAACAATACGATCTTGTACGGTTTTAGTTGTAGAACCTATCATTCACTTATGGTGGCGCCCCACTGTTTGGATGGTAGCTATAGTAGGCATACGATAATGGTCGTATGTTGGCTAAGATTTATATCTTTATTTTCGAAATGAATTTTTCCTACACTATGCACTAGTAATAATATTAAATGTTCTTTTTAATGCGTATCAAGCATCTTTGACTATCATAAGGAGAAATCTCCTCCGATTCTGCGTTTGCATGTGTGTGTGTGCGCGAGGCCTTATGGTAGTCTCATTTTTAAAAGCATTGCGAATTGACTTTAAAAAATATTCCTCTATTTTGTTTTAAAGATAAATAAACTGTTTTGAGTTCTCACACCAGTCACATGACTGACTCGGAGTTTATTGTTTTCCTTTCTAAACTCTGGGTGCCCACCAATTTCCACACGGGCAGTCAAAAGTTAAGGTTTATCAGGATATTCTGGAATTCAGGAGTTGCTGGAGGCAAGCTGGATGGCATGGCGTATTACTTGTATATAGTATTTCTTTTCCGCTGTTTGTTGTTGTTGTTGTTGTACACTCTGATAATGATATGATGTAAAGAAATGTGATAAAATGTAATAACTGATACAGTTCTTTGTTTAAAGATTGTTCATTTATCTATTATATGTTGTTCCGCTGCGAATTGTGAGATTCTGATGTTGTTCTGTTGTTTTCTATTCTGTTCCGTTCTATCTTCTTCTATCTCTATTTTCTATCTTTTCTCTCTTCTTCTACCTTTTTTTCTTTTTCTTAAACAATGAGAATTCGTATTTCTGTTCATCTTGAGTTAATCTATGGAGATTAGTGTATATTCAAGGAGTACGGATTTGCGGGTTATCACAGGTGGTATCAGAGCATATGGTTAAGCGACAACCATGGTTCTGTTGGGTGTTACTCATTAGAGATAGAGTCAGCAGTACTCCAGAATGAGTTTGAGTGTAATAATAGCTATGAGTGCGTATTTTTTAGTTAATATAAAATTGTTTTATATTGTGATGATTGGTTTATTGAGTGGCATATGAACCTTCGTCAGCACGGTATGCACAACTATGCCGAAGGGGTTTATAAATACTTGTATAGAACAATTCGACACGATATTGTTTTAAATTGGGTAAATGAAATAATTTTGCCTTGATTATATTTTATATATAAAGGAATAATTTTTCAGAATTATTAAAGTGTATATAAGTTGATTGTTTAGTTGTTTGAATAATCTAAATAAAAGAAAAATTGTATAAGTAAAAAGAATTATAAGAATTGAAATTATAAATAAAGTGATTTGCAATTGTGAAATAAACTCATATATATAAGAAGTGAAACTATATGAATATATTTATCAATTTGAGTTGTAAATAAATAAAAATGAATTTAAAGTTAAATGGAAATTTACTTTAGAATTGAAATCTGAATTGATTTATAAGTAGAAATTTAAGTTAAGTAAAACCAAGTGATGTTATAAAATGGAATATAAATTAAGTGATGTTGAATGAAGTTGATATTGGTATCAAAGTAAATTAATAAAGTTAAGTGATAGATATGAACTTGAGTTATATAAATGAAATTCAACTTTAGTAATTGAATTGAATTAATGGATTGAATGTTAATCAATTGAATGTAAATTAAGTTGATATGAAATAATGAATGTAAGTGTTAATTCATTAAAATTTAATGTTATTGGAAATTGAATAATTGAATGAAAATCAATTTAATTAAACCAGTTGAAAGTGATGGTGTTAAACCAAATTGAATGAATATAAGCAAAGGAATTTGGTTGTAATTAATATACATTGGTTGTTATTTGATTGCTAGTTGATTGTATATAATTCACTAAGTATTAATGAAGTTGAGTTAATGAAATTGGAAGCTAAAGTAATTGAAATTCAATTGGAAGTTAAGTGAATCTCAAATAGAATTGAAATTGATTTGGAAGTGAACCAACTTGAATATGGATTAGTGAATATAAACTAATTGAAAATGAATGTTAGTAAAAACATCCACTGTTAATGAATCAAATGTGATTAAATTGAAAACCATTTCATTGAATATTAATGAGAATATGAATGAATATTTATTGGTTATGAATGCTAGTTGGATGATAGTTGGTTGATGGTTGAGTATATTGCTTTTACTACATTTGCTAGGTTGACATATATAGTTATTATGTTGCTATATGTTGTATATCGATATTATTATATATATACATGTTTCTCATCTGTTTGTTGAGTGTTTAGTAGGTGCGGATCGCGTTTGCTTCGCATTTGGAGCTCGCTTTCGTGCTATATTAGCCGTATATGCTCGCTAATAAAATATAAGGTATATATCTCGGATTAAATATCGTACTTTTACACTTTTTCCCTGCGAGATGCCTCATCACTTGATGAGATGTATATTTGTGATATGTATATTGTCATTTTTTTTTCGGATTGAGCCGCGTAAAGGAGACTCTGGCGAAATTTTCCGAAAATTTAAGGCGTTAGGAAAAATTTGAGAAATTTGGGAAATTTTGAAAACTTTAACTTTGATTTTAGAAGCTGAAAGTTAAACAATAGTAATTGTTTTTGAAAAGATAACTAGGTATGATTTGAAAACTTAGTAAAGTTATTGTAAGAAGTTTAACTATGGATTTTGGAAAGTTAATAGATTCTGTAACTTTTCTTACTTGGTAATTTCGAGGACGAAATTCTTTTAAGGGGGGAAGTATGTAACGACCCCGAATTTTTATTATTTAAAAATTGAATATTTAATTAATTTTAAATATTAATAAGTGAAATTTATAGGTCGAATAAATTTTAATTCGAATAATTAGATTTAATTAAATAATTAAATCGATAATTTAATATGTGGAAAATACAGAGATAATTGAAAATTGGGTTAAATATGATTGAAAATGATTTGTAAAATTTTATTATATCATATTGGAGTTAGAATGATGTTGTAGAACTTTTGAAATCGAATTAAAAGTTTATTTGTGAAAATTGAATATTTTAATATTTAATCGACTAGTGAAAATAGCCAATTTTTGAACAGTCTCAGAATTGGACGAAACAAATTCCATTGGATCCGTAATAGTTTTTTAGTATCGGATTTCAATTTTCGTAGCAATCGGAGTTATCGTTTGACTGTGGCAGCTCGAAACGCATCGAAATTGTTTTAATATTGATTCGGCGAGTTAAAATAGCCATTTTTCAAAAA
The DNA here is from genome assembly GCA_030765085.1 of Allium cepa. NCBI lineage: Eukaryota > Viridiplantae > Streptophyta > Magnoliopsida > Asparagales > Amaryllidaceae > Allium > Allium cepa. The sequence goes on along the minus strand of CM060941.1, from coordinate 947,873,282 downwards.
GTCTCGGATTTCGACAAAACTAGTTTCATCGGATCCGTAATGTGATATTATTGTATGGTTTCAAATTTCATGTCAATCGGATTTACCGTTTGTCCGGTGCAAGCTAAAACGCCTAGAAAATCGTTTAATCGGTTTAATTTTAAATTGAACGTTTATTGCCGTAACTCGCACAAATAACCAAAATAGCTCCCGAAACATGTTCCATTGTGTTCGGAACGCGGGGTAAACCTTAGAAACGCCAACCGGCACGCTTCGTTTGGAGTTCGGAAATTCCGGGTGAATAGTAAATTGGAAAATTTTCTATAAAAGCCCCCTAAACATTTCATTTTGCAAAAATATGTCAACCCTTAGGGTTTCAGGTTGAAGCCGCCACCTCCCTGTACCAATGGCTGAAAATTCTTCCCTTTCTCCTCTAATTTTCTTCCAATCTACAAACAATTGGCTGAATCTCTCAACTACAACATTATAGAGCACGACGAGATCTTCAAATCCAACGGGTATGATCGTAATTGGAGCATCGAATCAGTGGGAATTCTCGTTCAAAGTCCATATGTTGCGCACGTCTTTTCTTGAGCCTGGGGAGGCCAAGCTCCTCCATGCTTGGGGCGAGTGTGGAGGTGGCTGAGGCGGTTCGAATGGCGGTGGTAAGATGGAGTTTAGTCGAGTATGGAGGCCGCGAGATCTAACCCTAGTTTGGAGCAATGGGTTTTCTTGCGCGTGTTGATACCTAGGCACGTGAAACTGGAAGATGGAGGGAGAATATAGCGCACGGATCTGATGGGAAGGTAGTGGATCCAACGGCTTAGATAGATTTAGGTTTAAAAAAATAAAATTTTGTTGTAAATATATAGTTATATAAAATCGTGTAAACTTGTAAAAATCATATCTTTTTCATACGAGGTCGAAAACGCGCGAAACCGGTTTCGTTGGAATCGTATGGACGAGCACTACGCTATGGAATTGGATTGGAGTCGTTTGGAGTTAGTGATAATTTCGGGTAAAATTAAACGCACGTTTAATTTTATTCGAAATAAATCGCTAAAACGAAATTGTAATCAAGGTGAGAACTTCTCACTCAATCGAATCGAATCGATTTCGATTTTAATTTTAAATAGTTATATTTAAAATTTTCGAATGCATGTTTTAATGATGATTGTTATCTATTGATTGTTAAAATAGACATTATGCGCCGTTAGTAAGCGGATGTTATTTATTAAAAACATATACCGCGAATATTTCATAAACAGTGAAATTGGTATTATTTATGTACTTCTAATTGATTTCCCACAGTATATAGCGGATGAGACCCTATTGCGCCGCCTATTAAGCGGATAATATTATAAATCCCATATACCGCGATAATTTCGTACTGGAACGGAATTGGTATTGTGCTAACATCTTTGGATGCAGGAAAACAGGTTGGAGGGATCCAACTGGATTCCTCAACAGTATTTATTTGATTTCAGATATTTTGATATTTGATGGATTATCATATCGATATATGATGTCGTTGTTGTCGTGATTGACTATTTGGTATGTAGCATCATTGGGCCAAATTTTGGAATTTTAAAAGGATTTTTAAAGTGATTTTTGAAGAGTATACGTTATAAAATATTTTTGGTATTGATTCATTTTAAATAAATAAATGTTATAATTTTAATGTTATAAAAATTATGATTTTGGAGAAAAATAGTTAAAAGTTGATTTTCGAAAATATGGGGTTAATGATTTTATAAAATGGTTTAAATCGGGATTTTTGAATTTATTGTGAAAAGTTTAAAAATAGGATTTATAAAATTTAATTATTTTATAAATCAAAATGATGAAATTATAAAGGACTTTGAAGACGTTTTGAAACAATAATATAAATTGATTTATATAAAAGATTTATAAATTGATAATTTATAAATTAAAATATTTGAATTATAAAACGAGTTTTATAAGTGTTAGAATGAATTGTGAATGAATTTCATAAATGAATGAAATTTATAGAATTATAAACGGTGAAGTTATAAATGGAATTTTATAAGCAGTAAGTTTATAAAATTTGTAAAGTTATTAAAGGAATAGATTTGGGTAAATAAATGAATCTTATAAGTTATAAGATTCATAATTTGGGAAGTTTAAAAGAACGTTTTTGCAAACAAATAAATTTTAAATATTTAAGTTATAATATGAACTTTTAGTATATCATTGAGATATGAAATTGAATAGGTTAATAAAGGAGATTTATAAAAGGAAGTTGTTATAAAATAAATAGAAATGGAATTTATAAACATTGTTTTATATATCCGCAAACGAATTATTTTGATAAGTAAATTTTTATAACTTATTAATGGAGTTATGTTCACGTTTTAGACAGTGAATAATCCTTTAAAATAGAATGAATAGAAATGATGAAATTGGTTACCGAAGTATATTCACGTTTTTGAATAGTGAATAATATGTTAAAGAAAATGTTTTGGATGTGATATTTTAAATAGAATTAAAACGATCTAACGATGTTTTAAAATGTGTTAAGATTCGAAACCATAGATTTCAACATTCATTGCTGAAATAGACGTTTTCGAGAAATAGAAGGAAATGATGGGCTATAACACTGTTGTTATAGTAAATGATTTCCGAAAGGAAATGTTTTGTATAATATTGGGATTTATATATCTATTTTAATTTTGAATCCCTATACTAGTGATTTTTGGGTTGTTGTAACGATGTTTTACGCAACATTCGTTTTGGCCCAAATAAATATGTTTAAGAGAATGATTTCCTTAAAGAATGAAATATATACTTAATCTCGATTTAAGTATATTGAATATTTTCCAAAGGTTGAAAATAAAAAGATTTGTGAATTACTTATTAAATAAGTATGGAAATGTTTTCCAATATAAAGTGAATATTTGGAGAATTAATCTTTTTGAAGATAAATTGAAAACGAATAATTGAAATCGTATATTCGTAGATATTTTAGGAATGTAAATTCACTATGGAATTTATAAAAGAAAGGGGAATTTGTTTAAAAATAAATATTGATTTATTTTTGAGGTGTTGAAATTATATATCTTGTAAAAATATATTTGGAATCTGGTGATGTTGTGCATATCCATTGATAGTTCAATAACTGATTATCAATATTTACCTTTGAATGGGTATTTGTTGTGATTTGTTTGAATTTGAATGCCACACTTGTTTTTGAATAAGCGCTCACTATTCGGGGTATCCGGGAAAGGACCTTGGGGTCGTATAACCCATTCCGAGTATGTGATACGTCGTTATGAATTGCATTTGAAGACCGATGTTGAAGACCGGGTATTTGCGAGAGCGATAGGATGACCTGTCGATTGACTCTGCACCGAGTTGCTCCGGTATAGAGTTCTCCATATGTGATGGGGAATCCGATCAGGATTGTGGATATCCAGATTGCAAGGACTTCTTTGTAAGTGCCTTCGGTTCTGTTCGAGCCCGGAACAGACTTGTATGGATTGTATGTCTGACATTACAAATTGAGATATAAAGCTGATTTCTTTCAAATATATTTCTGTTGGTGGCGGAGAATTTATTCTCTTAGCTTAACACCCTTCTCTGAGACGTACGAGCTCAGAGGTTATGTAGTTGATGGTTATTAGCGATATATTCCCAATTTGGTAATGTGGCATGCTGAGTGTTGCTGTGAAATGATCATTGTTTGATCATTTGTGATATGATCATTTGTTTGATCGTTTATCTTTGTGATCATTTCTATGATCATTTGTTGACCCAAAGCATAGCTTTTGTATAAAGTGTGGCTTTGTGGACGAGACTTCGTCGAACCTCACACCCCGGAATGGTCAAAACAGGAAAGATGCAGCAAGGTTATGGGGGGTAGCTCCCATTAGGGTATGTGCATTTCCTTCTGGAAAAGGGTGGTATCATGGTATGGAGCCCAGATACTTACTCATGTTGAAACATTTTATTATTATGGTGTGATGTTGATTACGAGCGCTCGGTTAAAGGTCCCAAAGGACCGGGGGATGGCATACTCGTGTCAGTAGTTACCCAGTTAGGGGTAACCCGGCCTTGTGTTGGCAGAGATCCGGTTGGGTTCTCGGGGATGTCCTTCCAGAGGCGTTCTCATGTGGCAATGGGAAGTTCCTTGGCCTAACCATTTGTTGGAAATCCAAAGAAACAATACGATCTTGTACGGTTTTAGTTGTAGAACCTATCATTCACTTATGGTGGCGCCCCACTGTTTGGATGATAGCTATAGTAGGCATACGATAATGGTCGTATGTTGGCTAAGATTTATATCTTTATTTTCGAAATGAATTTTTCCTACACTATGCACTAGTAATAATATTAAATGTTCTTTTTAATGCGTATCAAGCATCTTTGACTATCATAAGGAGAAATCTCCTCCGATTCTGCGTTTGCATGTGTGTGCGTGCGGGAGGCCTTATTGTAGTCTCATTTTTAAAAGCATTGCGAATTGACTTTAAAAAATATTCCTCTTTTTTGTTTTAAAGATAAATAAACTGTTTTGAGTTCTCACACCAGTCACATGACCGACTCGGAGTTTATTGTTTTCCTTCCTAAACTCTGGGTGCCCACCAATTTCTACACGGGCAGTCAAGAGTTAAGGTTTATCAGGATATTCTGGAATTCAGGAGTTGCTGGAGGCAAGCTAGATGGCATGGCGTATTACTTGTATATAGTATTTCTTTTCCGCTGTTTGTTGTTGTTGTTGTTCTTGTACACTCTGATAATGATATGATGTAAAGAAATGTGATAAAATGTAATAACTGATACAGTTCTTTGTTTAAAGATTGTTCATTTATCTATTATATGTTGTTCCGCTGCGAATTGTGAGATTCTGATGTTGTTCTGTTGTTTTCTATTCTGTTCCGTTCTATCTTCTTCTATCTCTATTTTCTATCTTTCTCTCTTCTTCTACCTTTTTTTCTTTTTCTTAAACAATGAGAATTCGTATTTCTGTTCATCTTGAGTTAATCTATGGAGATTAGTGTATATTCAAGGAGTACGGATTTGCGGGTTATCACAGCGAAAGTTAATAGGTGGAAAGTGAGTGGGTAGGACCAGTAATTGTGCTCAGATTTACGAATCAGTCGACTGAATTAGTGGTTCAGTCGACTGAATCTGAAAATCGAAAATTTTCAACCTTCTAGTCCAGTCGACTGAGTCATTGAGACAGTTGACTGACCATGGTTTTTTACAAACAGTTTGCTCCTATGTCAATCGACTGACCCCCTGGTTCAGTCGAATGACCTGGGTGAATTCATATAATCAATGTTTTGTTGAGTAAATTTTATAAATTTTCATACATATTATCATTGGAAGTTTATTTTTTGAATATTATAACTAGTATATAAGTTGATGATATGAAAAAGAGATAAATTATTCCAAAAACAAAGCGTACATACTTTAGTAGAATTATTCGTAAATAAAACAAAAAATAATAACAACTTTTTATTTTGAAGGACTAGGCGTTTTGTAGCCCTTAGTTGTTTGTGACGAGCATTCGATGATTCATTCCGATCCCATGAATTTGGTGAGACGGTGGTTTCGATGGGGATGATTTCGAAGGTCGTCTAATGGACGAAACGACATGTTCGTCTATTGGATGTGAAGAGGCCTCGCAAAACTTCATAGCAATATGCTCGATAATTCCTAATCGTCTTGAATTAATCTTTTGCTCGTAGCACATTTCATGTTGAAGCTTCAGTGATTCTTGTTGATAGTGATGCAAATCATCTATTTTTTGCTTAGTGTTTGTAGATATGTCGATCATCCTTTTCCCTTTCTTTTTATCCGAAGTATATCCGGTATGATATGTAGAAGATGGTGAAGTACGATGAATGGGAGTCTTTGGTGAATCGTTAGAAGCTAGAATTTCAATGGAGTCGGTAGATGAAGAAGTTGACATATTGAAAGATAGTTGGTATTCTGTTTAGTTTGTATTTCAATTCGATTGTATGAAAAATATAGAATAGGTATATCAATTTATAGCCTAAGGTTGAGTAAAGGAGGGTCGAATTGAATGGCTTATCTTGAATTTAGCAAAATAATAGGGTGGTTAGTTAGAAAATTGTGCTATTTCGTTTGTTTTTATGTTAGTTGATTTATCTTATGTAATGAATGTGCATAATAAGGAGTAAAGTATGTTGATAGGATAAGCGTTTATCATATTATTGTCACCAAATAATAGAGTCCCTGTCCTAGACTATAATAGAGATAATCAATAGCTTAGGTGGTTAAGACACTTGGGCTATTCACAGCAGGTCATAGGTTCGAGTCTCAGCATGGTCGGAATTATGAATTTTTGTAAAAAAAATTATTTTTGAGTTTTTAGTCAAAAATTTCGTATTTTATTATATATATATATATATATATATATATATATATATATATATATCTTTAATTGACATTATACCGAGTTCATGACATAATTTTATAAAAATATTTTCTAGCAATGGTATAGTAAAAATATCAGCTAATTTAATACAAACCATTTTGAACTAAATATTATAAATTAAGATATGTTTGGTTTTCTACCGTTAAAAAGTTCGTAAGGTGTATTCTTAGTGAGGGGTCTGATATAAACACGATTTAATACATAACAGGCAGTTGCAACAGCTTTTGCCCAAAAATGTTTTGGTAATGTAGTTTCATTTAGTAAAGTTCTTGCACATTCTTGTAGTGTTCGATTCTTTCGTTCTACAACTCCATTTTGTTGTGGAGTTCTAGGAAACGAAAAATTATGAAATATTCCTTTCTTTTTACAATAGTTATCAAATTGTATGTTTTCAAATTCACCTCCATGATCACGTCTAATATTTTTAATTCTAGTACGTTTTAAATTTTGAATTTGTTTAACAAATGTTTTGAAATTTTCAAAAGTATCACTTCTATTTTTCATAAAGATAGTCCATGTATACCTAAAAAAATCATTAACTATTACAAACACGTATTTATTGTGATTTATGGATTGAATTTGAGTAGGTCCAAATAAATCCATATGAAGTAATTCAAGTGGTTGTAATGTTGAAATAACTTTCTTAGATTTAAACGAGGATTTAGTTAATTTCCCTAATTGACACGAGTCGCATAAATTATTAACTTTAAAATTCATCTTTGGTAATCCTTTTACGAGATTATTTTTAGAAATATTTATTTATATTTTTGAAATTGATATGACAGAATCGTTTGTGCTATATCCAGGGATCATTTTCTTTGGCTTTTAAACACATGTCTAAGTTATGATTAACTTTCATATTCAATTATCTCTATTTCCTTCGAAAATATGATTTTGACTTTGATCAAATATGCTACATTTATTTTCAAAGAAGGATATTTTAAAACCTTTGTCACATATTTGGCTTATACTTGATAAATTATGTTTCAGATTCTTAACTAATAAAACATTTGTAATAAGAGGTAAATTAGAAGTACCGTAATTACTCACATCGCCTTTGCCGATGATGTAGCCCTTGGAGTTATCTCCAAAAGTGACAGAACCTCCATCTGAATATGTAAATTTATCAGCATATCTTTGTCTCCTATCATGTGTTTTGAGCAACCACTGTCAAATATCCATTTTCCTCTTTTCTTGAGTGGGACCTACAAAAAAAATTGAGATAGCGTCGGTACCCACTTTTTAATAGGGTCATAAGAGTTAGATCTTAGGAAACCAAACTCAAGTGGGTTTAGTATCCCTTTTATAAATATAATTTTTATTATTATGAACATTTTCTATAAATGAACTAATATACTTTTTCCTTATTTACTTGTTATTAGTTTTAGGCACCCATATATTTATAGTTTTAGAAACTAGTCTTGAAGATGTGGACGTTTTATTAGACATAACTTTTGAACTACTAGATTGTGAATTCTTGACTTTCTTCTTATAACCTAAACCATTTTTATTGTTAAAAGGTTGTGAATTCTCAATAATTCTAGATAAATTTTTTTCCTTTGTTAAAATTTGAAACGTTTTTAGTGATTCCTTCAAGTTTGGACTTTAGACTTGAATTTTCTAGTTCTACCATTTTAACATTTGTTTTTAAAACTTGATTTTCAGAATTAAGAGCATCATTCGTTTCTTTTTGAGTTTCAATTTCTTGACTCGATAATATAAGTTGAGAATTAACATTGGAAAGAGATTCTTGAGTTTTCTAAAGTTCTTCTTCCAATATTTTCTTCTCGTCTTTAAGCATATCCCTTTCGAATTCTGCCTTGTTCTGATTTTCTACTGCCTCTTTATATTTTCTTTTGAGACTTCTTAAAGTATCTAATAATTCAGAATTTATCTCTATCGTATCATCAAAATTTAAATCACTAACCTCATTATCTTTGGCCATAAAGCATACGTTGGCTTGTTCATTATCGCTATCACTCTCACTTTCAGAAGAAGAGGAGGAATCTGAATCACCCCATGTAACTGAAAAGGCTTTTCTTCTGAATTTGTCCTTTTTATTTCGATATTCTTTCTTTTGATCTGGTCAGTCCTTCTGTATGTGCCCCTTTTAATGACAGTTAAAACACTCCATAACTGATGAAGACGTCGGTTTATTGCTGTTTGAGCTTCTCTTGCCATTATTTCTGTTTCCTTTTCTATATTTTAAGAATGTCTTGAAGTTTTTGGCAATAAAGGCTTGGTCGTCTTTGTCTGAATCTGATTCTTCTTGCTCTGCATGGAATGCTATATTCTTTTTATCTTGAGTTTGAACTCATTTTTCCTTCAAATTTACTTCATAGGACATTAGATTTCCAATTAACTCTTCTTGAGTTATTTTGGAAATATCGTTCGCTTCTTCAATAGCGAAAACCTTTCTTTCCCATTCTTTCGTTAAAGAGTTAAGGATTTTGGATACAATATCAAAGTCTGAATATTTTTCTCCTAGTCCTACTAATGAATGATAGATATCCTAAAAACTTGAGTACATATCATTATAGATTCATTTTCTTTCATTCTAAGGTGTTAATTGTAGTGCTAGTGCTAGTGCTAGTGTCCATATTATTAGATTAACAGATAACTGTGTTACGGTTATATGATGACCTTGCTCTGTACCAAATGAAAGTGTGCTATGGATCGTGTAATATGGATATACAATAATACAGAGTATAGTGATGATAGTTATATGGTAAATAGTGTGGAAAATAAAAGTAGTAAAGTAAAATGACACCAGGAATTTTTATACTGGTTCGGAGCACCGTGCTACGTCTAGTCCCAGACTCCTTTTAGAATTTCACTAAACAACAACCCTCACTTAACCCGGAGGAACATGTTTATACAACCCCTGAGCAGCCGAATAGGGACCTGAGCAGCATAACAGGATTTCGCCTCAGCGGCCGAAGAGACTTCACACGCCTGAGCAGCAGAATAGGACTTCAACAAATAAAAAAGATTGTTTTGACTTTATGTGTTCTAATAACGGATTTTTCACTTGTAGTACACCCTTCTTATAATCTTCTCCTCGATAAATATACATATTTGAAGTTTATAAAGAATAGAAAGGTATAATATATCTTTAATGTAGAATAATTGAAAGTAGTATAGCAAATAGATTCAAGAGAGTTAGATTAGAAAGATAAGAAATTTCGATAATAATTCAGTGATTTGGAATCAAGTTAGAGTATGTATTTATAGAGGTTAAAGGGCAGCGACTTTTGATGAAGAGTTTTGATTGAAGTGTTGCATTCAAATCTTTTCGTAGAGATTCGTAACTCTTCAAAAATATTCATGTCTTTTCAAAAAATAGCCATTGTAGAAATCCAGTCAACCGAGCTTCTAGGTCAGTCGATTGAATATTCAAACGAATTTTTAAATACATATATTTGTGTACCTGTGCATGTTGCACAGAATTTTCAGGGTCAATCGACTGAACCTCTGGGTTAATCGACTGACTTGGTAAAATCTATGCAATTTGCACATTTTACACAGGTATAATAATATATATAACTTTAAAACACTTTTATATATTTCATATGCTTATATATGTATAAAATATTTGAGATAATTAAATATATAAGCTAATATATACGTAATCGAGGAGAGATTTTAACAAAATTGACCTAAGACTCAGAACAAAAATAATATAATGATGCATCGGTTTTGAGTCTTCTTGTAGTATATATTCTCTTTTTGTCATAGCAGTCGTCAAATCTGTATGCCGTAGTGATTGCTTTGTGTCATGAATCAAAACCAAGTCTTAACACATTTTCTGCCATCCAAGTCTTTATCCCAGTTAGCATCTGCATAGGCATTAATATTGATGTTCTTACTTGCTTTGAGAATAAGACTATAGTTTAATGTTCCTCTTAAGTATCTTAAGATTCTTTTGACATCGTTCCAATGTGAATCAATAGGAGCTTGCATGTATTGACATACTTTGTTTACACTATATGCTATGTCTGGTCTTGTTGTGGTAGCATACTGCAGTGCACCAACTATGCTTCTGTACTATTTTTCATTTTCTATTGTTTCACCTTGATTCCTTGACAAGTTGAGATTCTGACCATAGAAGTAGGAAGTGGTTTGGCGATTCATTTTTGACTTGCTGAGAATTTCTACTACGTATTTCCTTTGACTTAAATGAATTTCTGAATTTGATGGTCTTTTGACTTCTATGCCCAGGATCCCTAAGAATTTAATTGAAAATTGATGATCCAGTTGTTGTATTAATTGATTTATTCCATCTTCATTGTTACATGTAATTAAAAAGTCATCAACATATATAAGTATATATCACTGAATCATCTTGAAATTTATTAAACAAAGAATTATCCGATTTGATTGAATGATAATTCAACTTGATCAAGGTTGACTTAAGTTTTTCAAACCAAATCCTTGGTGCCTACTTTAGGCAATATATTGCCTTGTTTAATTTGCGCACTACTCCACTGCCGTCACCTTGATTTAAACCACGTGGCTATTGCAAATAGACTTCCTCTTGAAGTTCACCACTTAAGAATGCACTACTTACATCTAGTTGTTTGATTTTCCATTTATTATGTAAAGCTATACTTAGCATAACTCTAATTGTTGTTTGCTTGACTACTGGTGAGAATGTTTCAATTAAATCAAACCATGCAGTTGGGTGTAGCCTTTTGCTACCAATCTGGCTTTATATTTATGTATTGTTCCATATGCATTCCTTTTGAGCCTGTATGTCCATTTGCAGCCTATTAATTATTGTCTTTGGTTATTGCAATAAGTTCCATGTTTTATTTTTGATAAGAGCATTGTACTCTTCATAGCAGATCTCCATTTATTGTTCTTTACAGCTTGATCATATGTTTTTGGTTTTTCTTGATCCATATATGCTGTGTATATTTTTGGCTTAAATATGCCACCCTTTAATCTTATAATCATGCGATGTTGAGTTTGTGCATGTAATGGTCGATTTAGGGGCATTCCAGTGACTCTTTGTTGTGAACTGGATGAAATTGCTTCATCCATTTCTTGACATGTGTCTTGCTGGTGGTTATCATTTTGCTGAGGAGTGAAGCTGATTTATTCATGACCTTGTATACTACCAGACACTGTGTGTTGTGAACAGCTTCCACTCTGATTCTTTTCAACCTGAATTCCTACAAATTTACATTGTTGCAAGGGTATAACGAGTATAGAAATTCCTAGATTATATACCTTTTAAAATGTCTTTACCTCTGAACTTGCAAAAGAGAAAACTTGCTTAGTGAACACTACATGTCTGGACACGATAATTCTTGCATTACAAGTTAGGCACTTAACCTTTCTGATTTCTAGCATAACCAAGAAATGTGCATGGTGATGATTTAAGGTCTAGCTTGTGTGTTGTATGCTCTTAGATAAGGAAAAACATAAGCATCCAAATGTCTTTAAATGTCTATAATCAAGCTTTGTATTGAGCAATTTTTCAATTGGACTTTTCTTAGTTAGAATCTTAGTTGGTAATCTATTTATTAAATAAACTGCAGTGCTGAATGAATCTGGCTAAGACTTTAATAAAAGTGATGCTTGAGCAAGTAGTGTTAACCCAGTTTGTACTATATTCCTGTGTTTCATTTCAAATAAGTCATTTTGTTCAGAAGTATGAGGACAGGTAGTTCTATGAACTATTCCCTTTTGCTAAAAATAATCACTGAGTGGTTTAAACTCAGTCCCACCATCAGATTGTATTATTTTAATTTGATGATTGGTTTGTCTTTCAGCCTCGATAATGAAGTTTATAACAGCGTTGCAAGTTTTAGATTTAGTTTTAAGAAAATAAATCCAAATATATATGGAGTAATAATCAACAAAGGATATATAATACTTAAAGCCATAGTCTAAATTGATGGGTGCTAGTCCCTACAAATCAGTAGCTATCAACTCTAAAGGTTTGGTATAATTGTGTTGTGAGTTTTGAAAAATTAATTTGTGACTTTTACCCATTTGACAGAATGTGCACACATAGGGCATAATAGTATTTTTAAAGGAATTTTATTATCAACTAAAATTTGTCTTACAATATTGGCATTGGGTTGACCTAATTTCCAATGTCATATATCAAAAATGCTCTTACAGCTTTCAGTTTGAGCAATTCCAGAAACATTACAACACTTTCCCTTAACTTCAGAATTCTTGGAACCAAATAGATTGAATTTATATAGCCCGTTATGTACTTCACCCTGCAAAAGAATTTATTTAGTTAGTATATCTCTAACTAAGCAATATTTAGGATAAAATTCAAAGTCGACGTTGTTATCATTTGCAAACTGTGATACACTTATGAGATTTTTCTTCATATGAGGCACTCTTAATAAATTATTAAGATAGAGTTACCTTCACCTTTTATGCAGGCAATACCAGTATGAGTTATATTAATTGACTCAAGATTCCCTATGTGTATGAACTGATTACCTATATACTCCTTGCTGTTGTGATTTAGGTTGTCTAAATTGCTTGTCACATGATTTGTGGCACCAGAACCTGGATACCAGCATTCATCTAGAATGTCTTAAGGTTTTGCAACATCATTCTAGTGAGAACTTCTTGAACTTTCTACCGTGCTTCTTGTTTCCTATTGCATGCTTGCAAGATTTGCAGTAGGGTTGTAGTTTCTTTAGTTATTGTTGGTATTATAATTGTTGGGTGTATGGTTGAGATCAAGTCTAATATAGCATTTAAGTGTAGTATGGTCATATCTTTCACAAATTCGATACATTGGTCTATTGTTATTGTTATTCCATTTGCTCCCTCTACCTCTGCCTCTAGAATTCAGTCACCCTCTTTGATAATTTTGATTCGAATTGCCTCTGTTTTGATTTCTGCTCCTTGATTGAGAGACAATATTAATTGACATATCAGAATTTAAGGATTTTCTTTGTTCTATTCTCCCCTCATGAGCTAGCAGAGTGGAATGCATGTATTGTAGTGTCGATGTTGTCTCTTTAGATAGGATAACTACTATAACAGACTCATACTCCTCATCTAAAACATTTATGATGCTTAAGATCTATTCATTATCTGTTACTTTGTGACCAGCTGCCTCAGGAAGGTCACAATATGTTTTCATTTTCGTGTGATATTCTCTCATAGACAAATTGTCTTTTCTTTGATTTTGCATTGGTCTCTTATAATGCATAACTTTGTCAATTCATTGTGAACTGAATATTTGTTCAAACGATTTCCATATTCCTTGATAGGTTTTACATCCTACCAACCGTGGTAAAAGATTTACATTTACTGATGATAATAACCAGGCATACAACAAGCTATCTTGTCTTGAATATGATGTATATTTCCTATTCTTGATTAATCTACCTTCACTGTCTGCTGTATATCTTTCAGGAATGATTGTTGTGCCATGAATATAATCCTCCATTCCATATCCTCTTATGAGTTTCCATATGAAATTTCTCGAGTAAATAGTTACTTTCATTAAGTTGAATGTTAACAACTTGACTTTGAGGATTTATAAGAGACTTAATTGGACCATCTTGTGGGTTTTGATGGGTGGTATTTGATTTTGATTGTGCTGGTGAAGAATTTGATGATTGCTCTTCATTGACAGTTGACATGGCTGACTTTGATTGTGGTCATAGATCAAGAAAGTTTAATTGACCTTGTCTATGATGGGAAAGTGGGATTTCTGAGGAAAATCAGGAAAAGATAGAGAGATCCAAGATTCTGATACCTTTCTTGATGATAGTGGGTGGTGCAGTTCATACAGGGGTAAAGAAACAGAATACACTATCTCCAGTGATGAAAATGCTCTGAGGAGATAAAACCGTAGCCACCACTAAGTGATGAAATGGTTTTTATGGTGGTTTTGGCGAGGCAGTGGTGAGGAGCTAAGCCTATGGGTAATGATGCTCTGATACCATATTGAAAAACTTGAGAAAGGATAAAAGAATTATGTCTGTATTCTTGATAACTGATACTTGTTGTTTGATTCTTTGATGATGGTACATAATGTATGTACAATGGTATTTATAATGACCCGTTATCTTGTTGGGCCGGGTGTATTTACATGAAATGATATTCGCTACTATATGAGACTATTATACATATTACAATACTCAGCCGCACATTATCCTCAATAAGCACCTTCAACTTGTATATTCTCATGGCTTAAGTGTAGCTCATTAAGTATTGAGTGAATGGTAATCTACACTATGAGTGAATTATCATACCCAACAGTTGAAAATAATAACTAATGAATATAGAAAGTATAAGTAACAAGAAATTAAATCAAATGACCATAATAGTATAGTTTGGCAAAAAATAAAAAAACATGGCTGAAGATTCATGCAATATCCTATTTTTAATAGTTTAACCATAGTTTATTGCTTTTACTTTGCACAAACCCATATTTTCTTACTAAATACCACAACTTGCATACACAAGAATGTGGATAAAGAAGACATAATAACAAATGTATGTGCATTCATATATATGTGTGTGTGTGTGTGTGTGTGTGTGTGTGTGTGTGTTTGTGTGTGTGTGAACACATGCATGCGTGTAGTATGTATGTAAAAGTAGGATTTTTAATTCCGTACATATTAACTCAACATGTATGCAATTGAAAAAGAAATATGTGACTGTCTTTGCACGAAAAAAGAATTACCTTTTAGTTTAAATGAAACATTAATTGTTTCACGTTGAATTTATGAAAAGGAAAACCAAGGGAAATTACTATAAAACATTATTGAATAGATTTAATTTAGAGCTCAAAGTAAAGTTCTAATGATAAAATCTAAAGGCGCCTGAGGCATAATTTTGGTGATTGAATTGGAATTTGCAGAAGCTGAAACAGAGAATAAAGAAGTTTTGAGAGGAAGAAGATGATTTATGTAACATCCCGTAGTTTTATTGTTTTGATTTTAGACATTTAATTACTTTTAAATATTGAAATAATTAGTTTTTAAGGACTAATAACTGGTATTCAAATATAGTGGTTATTTATATATTTGAACCATGAACTAAATATTTATTAAATGAATTTAATAGCCTTATTCAGCTCTTTTTGATTAATAAATAATAATGTGAACTCATTTTGTAAATTTATTTATAAAGATAAATAGTTCAAATAATAAGAAACTCAATTGTTAATAAAACGACTTGATTTTTGTTGATATATTTTTAAATGAATTTATTGAATTTTTCCATAATTTTTAATTTGAAAAATATTTAAATTATCATTTGATATATTTTACGGCAACGATGGTATTTTTAAATTTTCATATAACAAAATAATATGTGTATTTTATTAGTAATTTGTGAACGCGTCATATTTTGATGTACGATCGTATTTTTATTTCTGTCATTCGCGATTCGTATGAGAATGAAATATTATTTAGGGGAATACCACAATAACCATCTTAAAAAAATCTTTATAAAATCAAATTCTTGAAATATACTCTTTAGGTGATGTAATGTGTTGCTTGGCAAAAATGGCTAACTTGAAAAATCTTGATATCTAGTGGGTAATTTAGTCTATTGATTGGATTAAGGACACTCAACACTTAACGCAGTTATTCATTTTCCTTACTTCTCCATCATTCCCTCCCTCTCTTTTTTTCATTTGACAGTGAACAAATTAATGGCCGTTGCTTGAAAAATTAAAATCATTTTATTTAGCTAGATAAGAATCATTAAAAAAAAATTATGTTAGTTTGTTATGGCAAGATCTACCCATCCATATGCTTAGAATTGTGTGCGGCTTCCATATGTGATGCTCGACTTATCTGGCAAAACTAGGGTTTGGTTCGGGGGGGGGGGGGGGGAGGGGAGGAACGTGGGTTTGAGGCAAAATTTGGTAATGGCATGGGTGACGACGGATTTCTCTTGGAAAGATATAGTGGTGGGGGCAATATTAGGTGGTGCGGTAGCCTTTAGAGAAATGCGACTTTCACTGTCGCAGTTGCTAAAGTATCAGGTCGGTTCTGTTATAGATGGTTGAGTTGTTCATGGCTGGGTGCAGGAAGAAACTCGTGGTAAGAGAAGGTCGACGGAGGTGTTATGGCTTCATTCCGTCGAGTATCGGAGGTGTATGGGTCGATGGAAGGTGCGACCTTGAGATTGTCAGTGTTCTAGTGATCTTGCATGCACATTAGAGAGGGAGAAGAAAGGATTTGAATTAATTTGAGGGTAATTAGTGTAATAAGAGATTAATGAACTAAATAATATCAAATAAATTCAAATTCTTATAAAATGAATTAACTTTTGCGTACGGGGTCGGATTCGAACGCGGTCTATTGTGTTAGACTCGTATCAATGTTATCTTCGCATTGGAACTTGTTTCATTGAATTTGTAGCTAGGTGAATTTTAGGGCTAAACCGTGATGCGAAAGCGTCCGTTGAAATTTCGGTGAGTTTGCTCACCTCTCAATAAGTTATATAATATCCGTGCTGCTATAAATTATTTTTAAAAGTTTGGACGATTGTTTAAATTATTGTTTGGTTGTTTGTTTAGATTCTAAATTCCCGCTTGAAAAGTGAATGCATAAAAAACTATTATGTGACAGGGGACAACAATAAAAAAAATCGGAGTGTGTTAGCGAATAGGTCAATACGGAATACTTTGAAATACACATACATATATGTGATTTACATGTAACTATTCTAGAGAGACCCAAGGAGTTTCTCGCCAATATTAATATACTTATGTTTTTATGTCGTTTATATTGTTGTTAGGTCGAAAATATTTATGATATTACTTGATTGTATAAGTGTCGTTACAATGATTATCGATGTACCTCACTTATGAAATACAATCCTCTTAAACTCTTGTTGTGTGTTGAAGTTGAGCTTGTGTTTTTATAAAATAAATAATTGGTCATGTTTTTGCATTTTGAAAATTGCTTAAATTATATTTTCAAGTATTTTGAGAATTTTGAGAATAAAGGATAACTGTTGTTTTAAATCTTATAAAATGAGTTATAAAAATTGATTAATGTTGTTTTTAAATTTATAAAAAGATTATAAATTCGATTAATTATCTTTCGGGATAATTAATGTTGTTTTGAACTTAAAAAGATTATAAATTGGATTTAATTATCTTTCGGGATAATTAACGTTGTTCAAATTTATAAAGTTTGTTTACTTAAATATTTTGTAAATTCTTTTTGTATAGGTTTGAAAGGATATTATAAATATTTGAAAAGATTTGGAGGCTTAAATATATTCTTTATTATTATTTAACTATAATAAAGTCAATTAATAGATGTATTAATGATGTTTCTAATAATGACATTTAAGATTTATTAATCATTTTAATAAATGATGTGTAAAGTTAATTAACTAGTTTAAATAAAGGTGTTTAAAATTAATTATCTGATTTAATAAAGGTATTTAAAGATAATTGATGTATTTATCAAAGGTTGTAAAACTAATTAATTCTCT
The DNA here is from genome assembly GCA_030765085.1 of Allium cepa. Taxonomy (NCBI): domain Eukaryota; kingdom Viridiplantae; phylum Streptophyta; class Magnoliopsida; order Asparagales; family Amaryllidaceae; genus Allium; species Allium cepa. Next base: position 947,855,419 of record CM060941.1, on the reverse strand, counting down.
TTCGAGATAATTAATGTGGTTTTTAGTTCATAAAAGTATTTAAATTGATTTATTATCTTCAGGGATAATAAATGTTGTTTGAAATTTATAAATGGTGGTTAATGATGAGAAAATCTTTAATTGGGAGTATTTTTAAAGAGTGTTTTTGAAATGATTTACAAATATTTGTGATGTGAAATTAAGCACAAGTTCGGTTTTAAAAGTTTAAAGTTCAATCCGAATACAAAAAAATATAAGAAATCTAATTTCTATAAACGGTATCGCTTATGTGAAAAGGATTTAGTCACACTCGTAGCAAGAAACATCAAGGTATGGAAACCCATTTCTATATCAGGAGTTAAAATTGTTGTCAAGGTGATACCATGAGGTAACACCACCTTAACTTACCCGGCTTCATTTTCAACCGAGGGATAGTACTAGTTTTAAATCGACAAGCAGTGCCAAGGACATGAGATTTAATTTTCATATACAATCATTTTGATTATTCCCGATAGTTGAATTATTGATTACTATTTAGGTTTCTGTCAATTTAAGACGATTTTTTGCTCTTTCGAGCATTGATATCCTTTGTTAGAACTGACTAAAACCAAATAGCAAGTGGAAGCCAAGCCTTAAGGGGTTGCTTCCATTATGGTATCTTCACATCTACGCTAGATTAGATTCGGTGGTTTGCGCGCGAAGATGTGAAATACTCGGATCTCGTAAAGGTTGGCAGGGTCTAGCTTAGACATGTCCGAGAGCCATTGTAGTTCTCAAATATATTTCTAGAGGTATACTTTCGGTAAGGAGGGTGCACCCTTCAAGTCTTTGTTGGAAAATTCCTTTCCTTGTTGATTCAAATCTTTGAATTATTTTCTTAATTACATCTAGAAGTGACTGGGGTCCTTCTCAATATTTAATTATTGTGTCTATTCTTTAACTTTAGATTTTGACCTTGTTTATACCTATTCTTTCAAGTTTGGGTTTTTTTCGATTGTGTTTCAATTCTTTCGTGCATGGATGTTGTTCTTGTGTGATAAAAACCTCGTTTCATTTTTAACGATATGGTCTCACAGAGTTATTATATGTTCATCATGTTACTTGATTTTTCTCATGCTGGTATTTCCAGACTGATCCGGGTGTTATTTTATAATACTCGGGTCAGAGTGAGTTTTTTCTAGGTTTTCTGGGTGGGACATGGAGCTCATGGAGTAAATCTAGAAGTTCACCTGCCGTAGTATTTCATTTCCACTATTATTATATATATCCATCAACAATTGTAAGGTCAGGAAGTTAAAACTATCCAGGCTAATGAGATTTGTTTTTTAACTCTAATATACTATGTATTTTAGAGTGACAACTTTTACCGTCTTTGTTATATTATATGTGTTCATTCCGCTGTGATATTATATGTGTTCATTCGCTGTTATATTATATGTGTTCATTCCATAGTCTAAATTGATGGGTGCTAGTCCCTACAAATCAGTAGCTATCAACTCTAAAGGTTTGGTATAATTGTGTTGTGAGTTTTGAAAAATTAATTTGTGACTTTTACCCATTTGACAGAATGTGCACACATAGGGCATAATAGTATTTTTAAAGGAATTTTATTATCAACTAAAATTTGTCTTACAATATTGGCATTGGGTTGACCTAATTTCCAATGCCATATATCAAAAATGCTCTTACAGCTTTCAGTTTGAGCAATTTCAGAAACATTACAACACTTTCCCTTAACTTCAGAATTCTTGGAACCAAATAGATTGAATTTATATAGCCCCTTATGTGCTTCACCCTGCAAAAGAATTTATTTAGTTAGTATATCTCTAACTAAGCAATATTTAGGATAAAATTCAAAGTCGACGTTGTTATCATTTGCAAACTGTGATACACTTATGAGATTTTTCTTCATATGAGGCACTCTTAATAAATTATTAAGATAGAGTTACCTTCACCTTTTATGCAGGCAATACCAGTATGAGTTATATTAATTGACTCAAGATTCCCTATGTGTATGAACTGATTACCTATATACTCCTTGCTGTTGTGATTTAGGTTGTCTAAATTGCTTGTCACATGATTTGTGGCACCAGAACCTGGATACCAGCATTCATCTAGAATGTCTTAAGGTTTTGCAACATCATTCTAGTGAGAACTTCTTGAACTTTCTACTGTGCTTCTTGTTTCCTATTGCATGCTTGCAAGATTTGCAGTAGGGTTGTAGTTTCTTTAGTTATTGTTGGTATTATAATTGTTGGGTGTATGGTTGAGATCAAGTCTAATATAGCATTTAAGTGTAGTATGGTCATATCTTTCACAAATTCGATACATTGGTCTATTGTTATTGTTATTCCATTTGCTCCCTCTACCTCTGCCTCTAGAATTCAGTCACCCTCTTTGATAATTTTGATTCGAATTGCCTCTGTTTTGATTTCTGCTCCTTGATTGAGAGACAATATTAATTGACATATCAGAATTTAAGGATTTTCTTTGTTCTATTCTCCCCTCATGAGCTAGCAGAGTGGAGTGCATGTATTGTAGTGTCGATGTTGTCTCTTTAGATAGGAAACTACTATAACAGACTCATACTCCTCATCTAAAACATTTATGATGCTTAAGATCTATTCATTATCTGTTACTTTGTGACCAGCTGCCTCAGGAAGGTCACAATATGTTTTCATTTTTGTGTGATATTCTCTCATAGACAAATTGTCTTTTCTTTGATTTTGCATTGGTCTCTTATAATGCATAACTTTGTCAATTCATTGTGAACTGAATATTTGTTCAAACGATTTCCATATTCCTTGATAGGTTTTACATCCTACCAACCGTGGTAAAAGATTTACATTTACTGATGATAATAACCAGGCATACAACAAGCTATCTTGTCTTGAATATGATGTATATTTCCTATTCTTGATTAATCTACCTTCACTGTCTGCTGTATATCTTTCAGGAATGATTGTTGTGCCATGAATATAATCCTCCATTCCATATCCTCTTATGAGTTTCCATATGAAATTTCTCGAGTAAATAGTTACTTTCATTAAGTTGAATGTTATCAACTTGACTTTGAGGATTTATAAGAGACTTAATTGGACCATCTTGTGGGTTTTGATGGGTGGTATTTGATTTTGATTGTGCTGGTGAAGAATTTGATGATTGCTCTTCATTGACAGTTGACATGGCTGACTTTGATTGTGGTCATAGATCAAGAAAGTTTAATTGACCTTGTCTATGATGGGAAAGTGGGATTTCTGAGGAAAATCAGGAAAAGATAGAGAGATCCAAGATTTTGATACCTTTCTTGATGATAGTGGGTGGTGCTGCCAAAGTACAGAGCGATGAAATTGGTTTTGACTTGCCTTTTAGGCACGACACGACCTTCAAGAATGAAGATTTGCAGAAAAGAGACGGCTCAATAGTAGGTAAGTAATGCTACGATGATGAGAAATGCCACTGAGGAGTTCATACAGGGGTAAAGAAACAGAATACACTATCTCTAGTGATGAAAATGCTCTGAGGAGATAAAACCGTAGCCACCACTAAGTGATGAAATGGTTTTTATGGTGGTTTTGGCGAGGCAGTGGTGAGGAGCTAAGCCTATAGGTAATGATGCTCTGATACCATATTGAAAAACTTGAGAAAGGATAAAAGAATTATGTCTGTATTCTTGATAACTGATACTTGTTGTTTGATTCTTTGATGATGGTACATAATGTATGTACAATGGTATTTATAATGACCCGTTATCTTGTTGGGCCGGGTGTATTTACATGAAATGATATTCGCTACTATATGAGACTATTATACATATTACAATACTCAGCCGCACATTATCCTCAATAAGCACCTTCAACTTGTATATTCTCATGGCTTAAGTATAGCTCATTAATTATTGAGTGAATGGTAATCTACACTATGAGTGAATTATCATACCCAACAGTTGAAAATAATAACTAATGAATATAGAAAGTATAAGTAACAAGAAATTAAATCAAATGACCATAATAGTATAGTTTGGCAAAAAATAAAAAAACATGGCTGAAGATTCATGCAATATCCTATTTTTAATAGTTTAACCATAGTCTATTGCTTTTACTTTGCACAAACCCATATTTTCTTACTAAATACCACAACTTGCATACACAAGAATGTGGATAAAGAAGACATAATAACAAATGTATGTGCATTCATATATATATGTGTGTGTGTGTGTGTGTGTGTGTGTGTGTGTGTGTGTGTGTTTGTGTGTGTGTGAACACATGCATGCGTGTAGTATGTATGTAAAAGTAGGATTTTTAATTCCGTACATATTAACTCAACATGTATGCAATTGAAAAAGAAATATGTGACTGTCTTTGCACGAAAAAAGAATTACCTTTTAGTTTAAATGATACATTAATTGTTTCACGTTGAATTTATGAAAAGGAAAACCAAGGGAAATTACTATAAAACATTATTGAATAGATTTAATTTAGAGCTCAAAGTAAAGTTCTAATGATAAAATCTAAAGGCGCCTGAGGCATAATTTTGGTGATTGAATTGGAATTTGCAGAAGCTGGAACAGAGAATAAAGAAGTTTTGAGAGGAAGAAGATGATTTATGTAACATCCCGTAGTTTTATTGTTTTGATTTTAGACATTTAATTACTTTTAAATATTGAAATAATTAGTTTTTAAAGACTAATAACTGGTATTCAAATATAGTGGTTATTTATATATTTGAACCATGAACTAAATATTTATTAAATGAATTTAATAGCCTTATTCAGCTCTTTTTGATTAATAAATAATAATGTGAACTCATTTTGTAAATTTATTTATAAAGATAAATAGTTCAAATAATAAGAAACTCAATTGTTAATAAAACGACTTGATTTTTGTTGATATATTTTTAAATGAATTTATTGAATTTTTCCATAATTTTTAATTTGAAAAATATTTAAATTATCATTTGATATATTTTACGGCAAACGATGGTATTTTTAAATTTTCATATAACAAAATAATATGTGTATTTTATTAGTAATTTGTGAACGCGTCATATTTTGATGTACGATCGTATTTTTATTTCTGTCATTCGCGATTCGTATGAGAATGAAATATTATTTAGGGCAATACCACAATAACCATCTTAAAAAAATCTTTATAAAATCAAATTCTTGAAATATACTCTTTAGGTGATGTAATATGTTGCTTGGCAAAAATGGCTAACTTGAAAAATCTTGATATCTAGTGGGTAATTTAGTCTATTGATTGGATTAAGGACACTCAACACTTAATGCAGTTATTCATTTTCCTTATTTCTCCATCATTCCCTCCCTCTCTTTTTTTCATTTGACAGCGAACAAATTAATGGCCGTTGCTTGAAAAATTAAAATCATTTTATTTAGCCAGATAAGAATCATTAAAAAAAAATTATGTTAGTTTGTTATGGCAAGATCTACCCATCCATATGCTTAGAATTGTGTGCGGCTTCCATATGTGATGCTCGACTTATCTGGCAAAACTAGGGTTTGGTTCGGGGGGGGGGGGGGGGGGGGGGGGAGGGGAGGAACGTGGGTTTGAGGCAAAATTTGGTAATGGCATGGGTGACGACGGATTTCTCTTGGAAAGATATAGTGGTGGGGGCAATATTAGGTGGTGCGGTAGCCTTTAGAGAAATGCGACTTTCACTGTCGCAGTTGCTAAAGTATCAGGTCGGTTCTGTTATAGATGGTTGAGTTGTTCATGGCTGGGTGCAGGAAGAAACTCGTGGTAAGAGAAGGTCGACGGAGGTGTTATGGCTTCATTCCGTCGAGTATCGGAGGTGTATGGGTCGATGGAAGGTGCGACCTTGAGATTGTCAGTGTTCTAGTGATCTTGCATGCACATTAGAGAGGGAGAAGAAAGGATTTGAATTAATTTGAGGGTAATTAGTGTAATAAGAGATTAATGAACTAAATAATATCAAATAAATTCAAATTCTTATAAAATGAATTAACTTTTGCGTACGGGGTCGGATTCGAACGCGGTCTATTGTGTTAGACTCGTATCAATGTTATCTTCGCATTGGAACTTGTTTCATTGAATTTGTAGCTAGGTGAATTTAGGGCTAAACCGTGATGCGAAAGCGTCCGTTGAAATTTCGGTGAGTTTGCTCACCTCTCAATAAGTTATATAATATCCGTGCTGCTATAAATTATTTTTAAAAGTTTGGACGATTGTTTAAATTATTGTTTGGTTGTTTGTTTAGATTCTAAATTCCCGCTTGAAAAGTGAATGCATAAAAAACTATTATGTGACAGGGGACAACAATAAAAAAAATCAGAGTGTGTTAGCGAATAGGTCAATACGGAATACTTTGAAATACACATACATATATGTGATTTACATGTAACTATTCTAGAGAGACCCAAGGAGTTTCTCGCCAATATTAATATACTTATGTTTTTATGTCGTTTATATTGTTGTTAGGTCGAAAATATTTATGATATTACTTGATTGTATAAGTGTCGTTACAATGATTATCGATGTACCTCACTTATGAAATACAATCCTCTTAAACTCTTGTTGTGTGTTGAAGTTGAGCTTGTGTTTTTATAAAATAAATAATTGGTCATGTTTTTGCATTTTGAAAATTGCTTAAATTATATTTTCAAGTATTTTGAGAATTTTGAGAATAAAGGATAACTGTTGTTTTAAATCTTATAAAATGAGTTATAAAAATTGATTAATGTTGTTTTTAAATTTATAAAAAGATTATAAATTCGATTAATTATCTTTCGGGATAATTAATGTTGTTTTGAACTTAAAAAGATTATAAATTGGATTTAATTATCTTTCGGGATAATTAACGTTGTTCAAATTTATAAAGTTTGTTTACTTAAATATTTTGTAAATTCTTTTTGTATAGGTTTGAAAGGATTGTATAAATATTTGAAAAGATTTGGAGGCTTAAATATATTCTTTATTATTATTTAACTATAATAAAGTCAATTAATAGATGTATTAATGATGTTTCTAATAATGACATTTAAGATGTATTAATCATTTTAGTAAATGATGTGTAAAGTTAATTAACTAGTTTAAATAAAGGTGTTTAAAATTAATTATCTGATTTAATAAAGGTATTTAAAGATAATTGATGTATTTATCAAAGGTTGTAAAACTAATTAATTCTCTTTCGAGATAATTAATGTGGTTTTTAGTTCATAAAAGTATTTAAATTGATTTATTATCTTCAGGGATAATAAATGTTGTTTGAAATTTATAAATGGTGGTTAATGATGAGAAAATCTTTAATTGGGAGTATTTTTAAAGAGTGTTTTTGAAATAATTTACAAATATTTGTGATGTGAAATTAAGCACAAGTTCGGTTTTAAAAGTTTAAAGTTCAATCCGAATACAAAAAAATATAAGAAATCTAATTTCTATAAACGGTATCGCTTATGTGAAAAGGATTTAGTCACACTCGTAGCAAGAAACATCAAGGTATGGAAACCCATTTCTATATCAGGAGTTAAAATTGTTGTCAAGGTGATACCATGAGGTAACACCACCTTAACTTACCCGGCTTCATTTTCAACCGAGGGATAGTACTAGTTTTAAATCGACAAGCAGTGCCAAGGACATGAGATTTAATTTTCATATACAATCATTTTGATTATTCCCGATAGTTGAATTATTGATTACTATTTAGGTTTCTGTCAATTTAAGACGATTTTTTGCTCTTTTGAGCATTGATATCCTTTGTTAGAACTGACTAAAACCAAATAGCAAGTGGAAGCCAAGCCTTAAGGGGTTGCTTCCATTAGGGTATCTTCACATCTACGCTAGATTAGATTCGGTGGTTTGCGCGCGAAGATGTGAAATACTCGGATCTCGTAAAGGTTGGCAGGGTCTAGCTTAGACATGTCCGAGAGCCATTGTAGTTCTCAAATATATTTCTAGAGGTATACTTTCGGTAAGGAGGGTGCACCCTTCAAGTCTTTGTTGGAAAATTCCTTTCCTTGTTGATTCAAATCTTTGAATTATTTTCTTAATTACATCTAGAAGTGACTGGGGTCCTTCTCAATATTTAATTATTGTGTCTATTCTTTAACTTTAGATTTTGACCTTGTTTATACCTATTCTTTCAAGTTTGGGTTTTTTTCGATTGTGTTTCAATTCTTTCGTGCATGGATGTTGTTCTTGTGTGATAAAAACCTCGTTTCATTTTTAACGATATGGTCTCACAGAGTTATTATATGTTCATCATGTTACTTGATTTTTCTCATGCTGGTATTTCCAGACTGATCCGGGTGTTATTTTATAATACTCGGGTCAGAGTGAGTTTTTTCTAGGTTTTCTGGGTGGGACATGGAGCTCATGGAATAAATCTAGAAGTTCACCTGCCGTAGTATTTCATTTCCACTATTATTATATATATCCATCAACAATTGTAAGGTCAGGAAGTTAAAACTATCCAGGCTAATGAGATTTGTTTTTTAACTCTAATATACTATGTATTTTAGAGTGACAACTTTTACAGTCTTTGTTATATTATATGTGTTCATTCCGCTGTGATATTATATGTGTTCATTCGCTGTTATATTATATGTGTTCATTCCATAGTCTAAATTGATGGGTGCTAGTCCCTACAAATCAGTAGCTATCAACTCTAAAGGTTTGGTATAATTGTGTTGTGAGTTTTGAAAAATTAATTTGTGACTTTTACCCATTTGACAGAATGTGCACATATAGGGCATAATAGTATTTTTAAAGGAATTTTATTATCAACTAAAATTTGTCTTACAATATTGGCATTGGGTTGACCTAATTTCCAATGCCATATATCAAAAATGCTCTTACAGCTTTCAGTTTGAGCAATTTCAGAAACATTACAACATTTTCCCTTAACTTCAGAATTCTTGGAACCAAATAGATTGAATTTATATAGCCCCTTATGTGCTTCACCCTGCAAAAGAATTTATTTAGTTAGTATATCTCTAACTAAGCAATATTTAGGATAAAATTCAAAGTCGACGTTGTTATCATTTGCAAACTGTGATACACTTATGAGATTTTTCTTCATATGAGGCACTCTTAATAAATTATTAAGATAGAGTTACCTTAACCTTTTATGCAGGCAATACCAGTATGAGTTATATTAATTGACTCAAGATTCCCTATGTGTATGAACTGATTACCTATATACTCCTTGCTGTTGTGATTTAGGTTGTCTAAATTGCTTGTCACATGATTTGTGGCACCAGAACCTGGATACCAGCATTCATCTAGAATGTCTTAAGGTTTTGCAACATCATTCTAGTGAGAACTTCTTGAACTTTCTACTGTGCTTCTTGTTTCCTATTGCATGCTTGCAAGATTTGCAGTAGGGTTGTAGTTTCTTTAGTTATTGTTGGTATTATAATTGTTGGGTGTATGGTTGAGATCAAGTCTAATATAGCATTTAAGTGTAGTATGGTCATATCTTTCACAAATTCGATACATTGGTCTATTGTTATTGTTATTCCATTTGCTCCCTCTACCTCTGCCTCTAGAATTCAGTCACCCTCTTTGATAATTTTGATTCGAATTGCCTCTGTTTTGATTTCTGCTCCTTGATTGAGAGACAATATTAATTGACATATCAGAATTTAAGGATTTTCTTTGTTCTATTCTCCCCTCATGAGCTAGCAGAGTGGAGTGCATGTATTGTAGTGTCGATGTTGTCTCTTTAGATAGGATAACTACTATAACAGACTCATACTCCTCATCTAAAACATTTATGATGCTTAAGATCTATTCATTATCTGTTACTTTGTGACCAGCTGCCTCAGGAAGGTCACAATATGTTTTCATTTTTGTGTGATATTCTCTCATAGACAAATTGTCTTTTCTTTGATTTTGCATTGGTCTCTTATAATGCATAACTTTGTCAATTCATTGTGAACTGAATATTTGTTCAAACGATTTCCATATTCCTTGATAGGTTTTACATCCTACCAACCGTGGTAAAAGATTTACATTTACTGATGATAATAACCAGGCATACAACAAGCTATCTTGTCTTGAATATGATGTATATTTCCTATTCTTGATTAATCTACCTTCACTGTCTGCTGTATATCTTTCAGGAATGATTGTTGTGCCATGAATATAATCCTCCATTCCATATCCTCTTATGAGTTTCCATATGAAATTTCTCGAGTAAATAGTTACTTTCATTAAGTTGAATGTTATCAACTTGACTTTGAGGATTTATAAGAGACTTAATTGGACCATCTTGTGGGTTTTGATGGGTGGTATTTGATTTTGATTGTGCTGGTGAAGAATTTGATGATTGCTCTTCATTGACAGTTGACATGGCTGACTTTGATTGTGGTCATAGATCAAGAAAGTTTAATTGACCTTGTCTATGATGGGAAAGTGGGATTTCTGAGGAAAATCAGGAAAAGATAGAGAGATCCAAGATTCTGATACCTTTCTTGATGATAGTGGGTGGTGCTGCCAAAGTACAGAGCGATGAAATTGGTTTTGACTTGCCTTTTAGGCACGACACGACCTTCAAGAATGAAGATTTGCAGAAAAGAGACGGCTCAATAGTAGGTAAGTAATGCTACGATGATGAGAAATGCCACTGAGGAGTTCATACAGGGGTAAAGAAACAGAATACACTATCTCTAGTGATGAAAATGCTCTGAGGAGATAAAACCGTAGCCACCACTAAGTGATGAAATGGTTTTTATGGTGGTTTTGGCGAGGCAGTGGTGAGGAGCTAAGCCTATAGGTAATGATGCTCTGATACCATATTGAAAAACTTGAGAAAGGATAAAAGAATTATGTCTGTATTCTTGATAACTGATACTTGTTGTTTGATTCTTTGATGATGGTACATAATGTATGTACAATGGTATTTATAATGACCCGTTATCTTGTTGGGCCGGGTGTATTTACATGAAATGATATTCGCTACTATATGAGACTATTATACATATTACAATACTCAGCCGCACATTATCCTCAATAAGCACCTTCAACTTGTATATTCTCATGGCTTAAGTGTAGCTCATTAATTATTGAGTGAATGGTAATCTACACTATGAGTGAATTATCATACCCAACAGTTGAAAATAATAACTAATGAATATAGAAAGTATAAGTAACAAGAAATTAAATCAAATGACCATAATAGTATAGTTTGGCAAAAAATAAAAAAACATGGCTGAAGATTCATGCAATATCCTATTTTTAATAGTTTAACCATAGTCTATTGCTTTTACTTTGCACAAACCCATATTTTCTTACTAAATACCACAACTTGCATACACAAGAATGTGGATAAAGAAGACATAATAACAAATGTATGTGCATTCATATATATATATGTGTGTGTGTGTGTGTGTGTGTGTGTGTGTTTGTGTGTGTGTGAACACATGCATGCGTGTAGTATGTATGTAAAAGTAGGATTTTTAATTCCGTACATATTAACTCAACATGTATGCAATTGAAAAAGAAATATGTGACTGTCTTTGCACGAAAAAAGAATTACCTTTTAGTTTAAATGATACATTAATTGTTTCACGTTGAATTTATGAAAAGGAAAACCAAGGGAAATTACTATAAAACATTATTGAATAGATTTAATTTAGAGCTCAAAGTAAAGTTCTAATGATAAAATCTAAAGGCGCCTGAGGCATAATTTTGGTGATTGAATTGGAATTTGCAGAAGCTGGAACAGAGAATAAAGAAGTTTTGAGAGGAAGAAGATGATTTATGTAACATCCCGTAGTTTTATTGTTTTGATTTTAGACATTTAATTACTTTTAAATATTGAAATAATTAGTTTTTAAAGACTAATAACTGGTATTCAAATATAGTGGTTATTTATATATTTGAACCATGAACTAAATATTTATTAAATGAATTTAATAGCCTTATTCAGCTCTTTTTGATTAATAAATAATAATGTGAACTCATTTTGTAAATTTATTTATAAAGATAAATAGTTCAAATAATAAGAAACTCAATTGTTAATAAAACGACTTGATTTTTGTTGATATATTTTTAAATGAATTTATTGAATTTTTCCATAATTTTTAATTTGAAAAATATTTAAATTATCATTTGATATATTTTACGGCAAACGATGGTATTTTTAAATTTTCATATAACAAAATAATATGTGTATTTTATTAGTAATTTGTGAACGCGTCATATTTTGATGTACGATCGTATTTTTATTTCTGTCATTCGCGATTCGTATGAGAATGAAATATTATTTAGGGCAATACCACAATAACCATCTTAAAAAAATCTTTATAAAATCAAATTCTTGAAATATACTCTTTAGGTGATGTAATATGTTGCTTGGCAAAAATGGCTAACTTGAAAAATCTTGATATCTAGTGGGTAATTTAGTCTATTGATTGGATTAAGGACACTCAACACTTAATGCAGTTATTCATTTTCCTTACTTCTCCATCATTCCCTCCCTCTCTTTTTTTCATTTGACAGCGAACAAATTAATGGCCGTTGCTTGAAAAAATAAAATCATTTTATTTAGCCAGATAAGAATCATTAAAAAAAAATTATGTTAGTTTGTTATGGCAAGATCTACCCATCCATATGCTTAGAATTGTGTGCGGCTTCCATATGTGATGCTTGACTTATCTGGCAAAACTAGGGTTTGGTTCGGGGGGGGGGGGAGGGGAGGAACGTGGGTTTGAGGCAAAATTTGGTAATGGCATGGGTGACGACGGATTTCTCTTGGAAAGATATAGTGGTGGGGGCAATATTAGGTGGTGCGGTAGCCTTTAGAGAAATGCGACTTTCACTGTCGCAGTTGCTAAAGTATCAGGTCGGTTCTGTTATAGATGGTTGAGTTGTTCATGGCTGGGTGCAGGAAGAAACTCGTGGTAAGAGAAGGTCGACGGAGGTGTTATGGCTTCATTCCGTCGAGTATCGGAGGTGTATGGGTCGATGGAAGGTGCGACCTTGAGATTGTCAGTGTTCTAGTGATCTTGCATGCACATTAGAGAGGGAGAAGAAAGGATTTGAATTAATTTGAGGGTAATTAGTGTAATAAGAGATTAATGAACTAAATAATATCAAATAAATTCAAATTCTTATAAAATGAATTAACTTTTGCGTACGGGGTCGGATTCGAACGCGGTCTATTGTGTTAGACTCGTATCAATGTTATCTTCGCATTGGAACTTGTTTCATTGAATTTGTAGCTAGGTGAATTTTAGGGCTAAACCGTGATGCGAAAGCGTCCATTGAAATTTCGGTGAGTTTGCTCACCTCTCAATAAGTTATATAATATCCGTGCTGCTATAAATTATTTTTAAAAGTTTGGACGATTGTTTAAATTATTGTTTGGTTGTTTGTTTAGATTCTAAATTCCCGCTTGAAAAGTGAATGCATAAAAAACTATTATGTGACAGGGGACAACAATAAAAAAAATCAGAGTGTGTTAGCGAATAGGTCAATACGGAATACTTTGAAATACACATACATATATGTGATTTACATGTAACTATTCTAGAGAGACCCAAGGAGTTTCTCGCCAATATTAATATACTTATGTTTTTATGTCGTTTATATTGTTGTTAGGTCGAAAATATTTATGATATTACTTGATTGTATAAGTGTCGTTACAATGATTATCGATGTACCTCACTTATGAAATACAATCCTCTTAAACTCTTGTTGTGTGTTGAAGTTGAGCTTGTGTTTTTATAAAATAAATAATTGGTCATGTTTTTGCATTTTGAAAATTGCTTAAATTATATTTTCAAGTATTTTGAGAATTTTGAGAATAAAGGATAACTGTTGTTTTAAATCTTATAAAATGGGTTATAAAAATTGATTAATGTTGTTTTTAAATTTATAAAAAGATTATAAATTCAATTAATTATCTTTCGGGATAATTAATGTTGTTTTGAACTTAAAAAGATTATAAATTGGATTTAATTATCTTTCGGGATAATTAACGTTGTTCAAATTTATAAAGTTTGTTTACTTAAATATTTTGTAAATTCTTTTTGTATAGTTTGAAAGGATTGTATAAATATTTGAAAAGATTTGGAGGCTTAAATATATTCTTTATTATTATTTAACTATAATAAAGTCAATTAATAGATGTATTAATGATGTTTCTAATAATGACATTTAAGATTTATTAATCATTTTAATAAATGATGTGTAAAGTTAATTAACTAGTTTAAATAAAGGTGTTTAAAATTAATTATCTGATTTAATAAAGGTATTTAAAGATAATTGATGTATTTATCAAAGGTTGTAAAACTAATTAATTCTCTTTCGAGATAATTAATGTGGTTTTTAGTTCATAAAAGTATTTAAATTGATTTATTATCTTCAGGGATAATAAATGTTGTTTGAAATTTATAAATGGTGGTTAATGATGAGAAAATCTTTAATTGGGAGTATTTTTAAAGAGTGTTTTTGAAATGATTTACAAATATTTGTGATGTGAAATTAAGCACAAGTTCGGTTTTAAAAGTTTAAAGTTCAATCCGAATACAAAAAAATATAAGAAATCTAATTTCTATAAACGGTATCGCTTATGTGAAAAGGATTTAGTCACACTCGTAGCAAGAAACATCAAGGTATGGAAACCCATTTCTATATCAGGAGTTAAAATTGTTGTCAAGGTGATACCATGAGGTAACACCACCTTAACTTACCCGGCTTCATTTTCAACCGAGGGATAGTACTAGTTTTAAATCGACAAGCAGTGCCAAGGACATGAGATTTAATTTTCATATACAATCATTTTGATTATTCCCGATAGTTGAATTATTGATTACTATTTAGGTTTCTGTCAATTTAAGACGATTTTTTGCTCTTTTGAGCATTGATATCCTTTGTTAGAACTGACTAAAACCAAATAGCAAGTGGAAGCCAAGCCTTAAGGGGTTGCTTCCATTAGGGTATCTTCACATCTACGCTAGATTAGATTCGGTGGTTTGCGCGCGAAGATGTGAAATACTCGGATCTCGTAAAGGTTGGCAGGGTCTAGCTTAGACATGTCCGAGAGCCATTGTAGTTCTCAAATATATTTCTAGAGGTATACTTTCGGTAAGGAGGGTGCACCCTTCAAGTCTTTGTTGGAAAATTCCTTTCCTTGTTGATTCAAATCTTTGAATTATTTTCTTAATTACATCTAGAAGTGACTGGGGTCCTTCTCAATATTTAATTATTGTGTCTATTCTTTAACTTTAGATTTTGACCTTGTTTATACCTATTCTTTCAAGTTTGGGTTTTTTTCGATTGTGTTTCAATTCTTTCGTGCATGGATGTTGTTCTTGTGTGATAAAAACCTCGTTTCATTTTTAACGATATGGTCTCACAGAGTTATTATATGTTCATCATGTTACTTGATTTTTCTCATGCTGGTATTTCCAGACTGATCCGGGTGTTATTTTATAATACTCGGGTCAGAGTGAGTTTTTTCTAGGTTTTCTGGGTGGGACATGGAGCTCATGGAGTAAATCTAGAAGTTCACCTGCCGTAGTATTTCATTTCCACTATTATTATATATATCCATCAACAATTGTAAGGTCAGGAAGTTAAAACTATCCAGGCTAATGAGATTTGTTTTTTAACTCTAATATACTATGTATTTTAGAGTGACAACTTTTACCGTCTTTGTTATATTATATGTGTTCATTCCGCTGTGATATTATATGTGTTCATTCGCTGTTATATTATATGTGTTCATTCCATAGTCTAAATTGATGGGTGCTAGTCCCTACAAATCAGTAGCTATCAACTCTAAAGGTTTGGTATAATTGTGTTGTGAGTTTTGAAAAATTAATTTGTGACTTTTACCCATTTGACAGAATGTGCACATATAGGGCATAATAGTATTTTTAAAGGAATTTTATTATCAACTAAAATTTGTCTTACAATATTGGCATTGGGTTGACCTAATTTCCAATGCCATATATCAAAAATGCTCTTACAGCTTTCAGTTTGAGCAATTTCAGAAACATTACAACATTTTCCCTTAACTTCAGAATTCTTGGAACCAAATAGATTGAATTTATATAGCCCCTTATGTGCTTCACCCTGCAAAAGAATTTATTTAGTTAGTATATCTCTAACTAAGCAATATTTAGGATAAAATTCAAAGTCGACGTTGTTATCATTTGCAAACTGTGATACACTTATGAGATTTTTCTTCATATGAGGCACTCTTAATAAATTATTAAGATAGAGTTACCTTAACCTTTTATGCAGGCAATACCAGTATGAGTTATATTAATTGACTCAAGATTCCCTATGTGTATGAACTGATTACCTATATACTCCTTGCTGTTGTGATTTAGGTTGTCTAAATTGCTTGTCACATGATTTGTGGCACCAGAACCTGGATACCAGCATTCATCTAGAATGTCTTAAGGTTTTGCAACATCATTCTAGTGAGAACTTCTTGAACTTTCTACTGTGCTTCTTGTTTCCTATTGCATGCTTGCAAGATTTGCAGTAGGGTTGTAGTTTCTTTAGTTATTGTTGGTATTATAATTGTTGGGTGTATGGTTGAGATCAAGTCTAATATAGCATTTAAGTGTAGTATGGTCATATCTTTCACAAATTCGATACATTGGTCTATTGTTATTGTTATTCCATTTGCTCCCTCTACCTCTGCCTCTAGAATTCAGTCACCCTCTTTGATAATTTTGATTCGAATTGCCTCTGTTTTGATTTCTGCTCCTTGATTGAGAGACAATATTAATTGACATATCAGAATTTAAGGATTTTCTTTGTTCTATTCTCCCCTCATGAGCTAGCAGAGTGGAGTGCATGTATTGTAGTGTCGATGTTGTCTCTTTAGATAGGATAACTACTATAACAGACTCATACTCCTCATCTAAAACATTTATGATGCTTAAGATCTATTCATTATCTGTTACTTTGTGACCAGCTGCCTCAGGAAGGTCACAATATGTTTTCATTTTTGTGTGATATTCTCTCATAGACAAATTGTCTTTTCTTTGATTTTGCATTGGTCTCTTATAATGCATAACTTTGTCAATTCATTGTGAACTGAATATTTGTTCAAACGATTTCCATATTCCTTGATAGGTTTTACATCCTACCAACCGTGGTAAAAGATTTACATTTACTGATGATAATAACCAGGCATACAACAAGCTATCTTGTCTTGAATATGATGTATATTTCCTATTCTTGATTAATCTACCTTCACTGTCTGCTGTATATCTTTCAGGAATGATTGTTGTGCCATGAATATAATCCTCCATTCCATATCCTCTTATGAGTTTCCATATGAAATTTCTCGAGTAAATAGTTACTTTCATTAAGTTGAATGTTATCAACTTGACTTTGAGGATTTATAAGAGACTTAATTGGACCATCTTGTGGGTTTTGATGGGTGGTATTTGATTTTGATTGTGCTGGTGAAGAATTTGATGATTGCTCTTCATTGACAGTTGACATGGCTGACTTTGATTGTGGTCATAGATCAAGAAAGTTTAATTGACCTTGTCTATGATGGGAAAGTGGGATTTCTGAGGAAAATCAGGAAAAGATAGAGAGATCCAAGATTCTGATACCTTTCTTGATGATAGTGGGTGGTGCTGCCAAAGTACAGAGCGATGAAATTGGTTTTGACTTGCCTTTTAGGCACGACACGACCTTCAAGAATGAAGATTTGCAGAAAAGAGACGGCTCAATAGTAGGTAAGTAATGCTACGATGATGAGAAATGCCACTGAGGAGTTCATACAGGGGTAAAGAAACAGAATACACTATCTCTAGTGATGAAAATGCTCTGAGGAGATAAAACCGTAGCCACCACTAAGTGATGAAATGGTTTTTATGGTGGTTTTGGCGAGGCAGTGGTGAGGAGCTAAGCCTATAGGTAATGATGCTCTGATACCATATTGAAAAACTTGAGAAAGGATAAAAGAATTATGTCTGTATTCTTGATAACTGATACTTGTTGTTTGATTCTTTGATGATGGTACATAATGTATGTACAATGGTATTTATAATGACCCGTTATCTTGTTGGGCCGGGTGTATTTACATGAAATGATATTCGCTACTATATGAGACTATTATACATATTACAATACTCAGCCGCACATTATCCTCAATAAGCACCTTCAACTTGTATATTCTCATGGCTTAAGTGTAGCTCATTAATTATTGAGTGAATGGTAATCTACACTATGAGTGAATTATCATACCCAACAGTTGAAAATAATAACTAATGAATATAGAAAGTATAAGTAACAAGAAATTAAATTAAATGACCATAATAGTATAGTTTGGCAAAAAATAAAAAAACATGGCTGAAGATTCATGCAATATCCTATTTTTAATAGTTTAACCATAGTCTATTGCTTTTACTTTGCACAAACCCATATTTTCTTACTAAATACCACAACTTGCATACACAAGAATGTGGATAAAGAAGACATAATAACAAATGTATGTGCATTCATATATATATGTGTGTGTGTGTGTGTGTGTGTGTGTGTTTGTGTGTGTGTGAACACATGCATGCGTGTAGTATGTATGTAAAAGTAGGATTTTTAATTCCGTACATATTAACTCAACATGTATGCAATTGAAAAAGAAATATGTGACTGTCTTTGCACGAAAAAAGAATTACCTTTTAGTTTAAATGATACATTAATTGTTTCACGTTGAATTTATGAAAAGGAAAACCAAGGGAAATTACTATAAAACATTATTGAATAGATTTAATTTAGAGCTCAAAGTAAAGTTCTAATGATAAAATCTAAAGGCGCCTGAGGCATAATTTTGGTGATTGAATTGGAATTTGCAGAAGCTGGAACAGAGAATAAAGAAGTTTTGAGAGGAAGAAGATGATTTATGTAACATCCCGTAGTTTTATTGTTTTGATTTTAGACATTTAATTACTTTTAAATATTGAAATAATTAGTTTTTAAAGACTAATAACTGGTATTCAAATATAGTGGTTATTTATATATTTGAACCATGAACTAAATATTTATTAAATGAATTTAATAGCCTTATTCAGCTCTTTTTGATTAATAAATAATAATGTGAACTCATTTTGTAAATTTATTTATAAAGATAAATAGTTCAAATAATAAGAAACTCAATTGTTAATAAAACGACTTGATTTTTGTTGATATATTTTTAAATGAATTTATTGAATTTTTCCATAATTTTTAATTTGAAAAATATTTAAATTATCATTTGATATATTTTACGGCAAACGATGGTATTTTTAAATTTTCATATAACAAAATAATATGTGTATTTTATTAGTAATTTGTGAACGCGTCATATTTTGATGTACGATCGTATTTTTATTTCTGTCATTCGCGATTCGTATGAGAATGAAATATTATTTAGGGCAATACCACAATAACCATCTTAAAAAAATCTTTATAAAATCAAATTCTTGAAATATACTCTTTAGGTGATGTAATATGTTGCTTGGCAAAAATGGCTAACTTGAAAAATCTTGATATCTAGTGGGTAATTTAGTCTATTGATTGGATTAAGGACACTCAACACTTAATGCAGTTATTCATTTTCCTTACTTCTCCATCATTCCCTCCCTCTCTTTTTTTCATTTGACAGCGAACAAATTAATGGCCGTTGCTTGAAAAATTAAAATCATTTTATTTAGCCAGATAAGAATCATTAAAAAAAAATTATGTTAGTTTGTTATGGCAAGATCTACCCATCCATATGCTTAGAATTGTGTGCGGCTTCCATATGTGATGCTTGACTTATCTGGCAAAACTAGGGTTTGGTTCGGGGGGGGGGGGGGGGGAGGGGAGGAACGTGGGTTTGAGGCAAAATTTGGTAATGGCATGGGTGACGACGGATTTCTCTTGGAAAGATATAGTGGTGGGGGCAATATTAGGTGGTGCGGTAGCCTTTAGAGAAATGCGACTTTCACTGTCGCAGTTGCTAAAGTATCAGGTCGGTTCTGTTATAGATGGTTGAGTTGTTCATGGCTGGGTGCAGGAAGAAACTCGTGGTAAGATAAGGTCGACGGAGGTGTTATGGCTTCATTCCGTCGAGTATCGGAGGTGTATGGGTCGATGGAAGGTGCGACCTTGAGATTGTCAGTGTTCTAGTGATCTTGCATGCACATTAGAGAGGGAGAAGAAAGGATTTGAATTAATTTGAGGGTAATTAGTGTAATAAGAGATTAATGAACTAAATAATATCAAATAAATTCAAATTCTTATAAAATGAATTAACTTTTGCGTACGGGGTCGGATTCGAACGCGGTCTATTGTGTTAGACTCGTATCAATGTTATCTTCGCATTGGAACTTGTTTCATTGAATTTGTAGCTAGGTGAATTTTAGGGCTAAACCGTGATGCGAAAGCGTCCGTTGAAATTTCGGTGAGTTTGCTCACCTCTCAATAAGTTATATAATATCCGTGCTGCTATAAATTATTTTTAAAAGTTTGGACGATTGTTTAAATTATTGTTTGGTTGTTTGTTTAGATTCTAAATTCCCGCTTGAAAAGTGAATGCATAAAAAACTATTATGTGACAGGGGAAAACAATAAAAAAAATCAGAGTGTGTTAGCGAATAGGTCAATACGGAATACTTTGAAATACACATACATATATGTGATTTACATGTAACTATTCTAGAGAGACCCAAGGAGTTTCTCGCCAATATTAATATACTTATGTTTTTATGTCGTTTATATTGTTGTTAGGTCGAAAATATTTATGATATTACTTGATTGTATAAGTGTCGTTACAATGATTATCGATGTACCTCACTTATGAAATACAATCCTCTTAAACTCTTGTTGTGTGTTGAAGTTGAGCTTGTGTTTTTATAAAATAAATAATTGGTCATGTTTTTGCATTTTGAAAATTGCTTAAATTATATTTTCAAGTATTTTGAGAATTTTGAGAATAAAGGATAACTGTTGTTTTAAATCTTATAAAATGAGTTATAAAAATTGATTAATGTTGTTTTTAAATTTATAAAAAGATTATAAATTCGA
The DNA here is from genome assembly GCA_030765085.1 of Allium cepa. NCBI lineage: Eukaryota > Viridiplantae > Streptophyta > Magnoliopsida > Asparagales > Amaryllidaceae > Allium > Allium cepa. Next base: position 947,834,435 of record CM060941.1, on the reverse strand, counting down.
TTAATTATCTTTCGGGATAATTAATGTTGTTTTGAACTTAAAAAGATTATAAATTGGATTTAATTATCTTTCGGGATAATTAACGTTGTTCAAATTTATAAAGTTTGTTTACTTAAATATTTTGTAAATTCTTTTTGTATAGGTTTGAAAGGATTGTATAAATATTTGAAAAAATTTGGAGGCTTAAATATATTCTTTATTATTATTTAACTATAATAAAGTCAATTAATAGATGTATTAATGATGTTTCTAATAATGACATTTAAGATTTATTAATCATTTTAATAAATGATGTGTAAAGTTAATTAACTAGTTTAAATAAAGGTGTTTAAAATTAATTATCTGATTTAATAAAGGTATTTAAAGATAATTGATGTATTTATCAAAGGTTGTAAAACTAATTAATTCTCTTTCGAGATAATTAATGTGGTTTTTAGTTCATAAAAGTATTTAAATTGATTTATTATCTTCAGGGATAATAAATGTTGTTTGAAATTTATAAATGGTGGTTAATGATGAGAAAATCTTTAATTGGGAGTATTTTTAAAGAGTGCTTTTGAAATGATTTACAAATATTTGTGATGTGAAATTAAGCACAAGTTCGGTTTTAAAAGTTTAAAGTTCAATCCGAATACAAAAAATATAAGAAATCTAATTTCTATAAACGGTATCGCTTATGTGAAAAGGATTTAGTCACACTCGTAGCAAGAAACATCAAGGTATGGAAACCCATTTCTATATCAGGAGTTAAAATTGTTGTCAAGGTGATACCATGAGGTAACACCACCTTAACTTACCCGGCTTCATTTTCAACCGAGGGATAGTACTAGTTTTAAATCGACAAGCAGTGCCAAGGACATGAGATTTAATTTTCATATACAATCATTTTGATTATTCCCGATAGTTGAATTATTGATTACTATTTAGGTTTCTGTCAATTTAAGACGATTTTTTGCTCTTTTGAGCATTGATATCCTTTGTTAGAACTGACTAAAACCAAATAGCAAGTGGAAGCCAAGCCTTAAGGGGTTGCTTCCATTAGGGTATCTTCACATCTACGCTAGATTAGATTCGGTGGTTTGCGCGCGAAGATGTGAAATACTCGGATCTCGGTAAAGGTTGGCAGGGTCTAGCTTAGACATGTCCGAGAGCCATTGTAGTTCTCAAATATATTTCTAGAGGTATACTTTCGGTAAGGAGGGTGCACCCTTCAAGTCTTTGTTGGAAAATTCCTTTCCTTGTTGATTCAAATCTTTGAATTATTTTCTTAATTACATCTACAAGTGACTGGGGTCCTTCTCAATATTTAATTATTGTGTCTATTCTTTAACTTTAGATTTTGACCTTGTTTATACCTATTCTTTCAAGTTTGGGTTTTTTTCGATTGTGTTTCAATTCTTTCGTGCATGGATGTTGTTCTTGTGTGGTAAAAACCTCGTTTCATTTTTAACGATATGGTCTCACAGAGTTATTATATGTTCATCATGTTACTTGATTTTTCTCACGCTGGTATTTCCAGGCTGATCCGGGTGTTATTTTATAATACTCGGGTCAGAGTGAGTTTTTTCTAGGTTTTCTGGGTGGGACATGGAGCTCATGGAGTAAATCTAGAAGTTCACCTGCCGTAGTATTTCATTTCCACTATTATTATATATATCCATCAACAATTGTAAGGTCAGGAAGTTAAAACTATCCAGGCTAATGAGATTTGTTTTTTAACTCTAATATACTACGTATTTTAGAGTGACAACTTTTACCGTCTTTGTTATATTATATGTGTTCATTCCGCTGTGAGATTCTATTTCTCTTATTCTTTTTCTTTTACCCTAACAATCTGCCATTCCGACGATTGAATGTTCGGAATTTGAATACCATGGATGTATTGAGTGCCAACTTTCGGTGGTCCAAAAAGTGGGTCGTTGCATTTGGCATCAGAGCCGAAGGTTAAGCAAGAACCTTGGCTTTGGTAGGGTATGACTCATTAGAGACGGGATAAGTGACACTCTAGGATGAGTCTGAGCGTATTATATATACCAGAGCATATTTGTTATTGCTATAAAAACATATTGTGGTAATTGATCCATTGTGTTGTTTATGAAATCTGGTCGAGAAGTGCGATGCCAGGGTGTCGATAAGGATTTCTAAACACTTAAACAAGGAGAATAGACATGATATTTATTTTTGAAAATTAGATAAATGAATTTTTTTACCATGGATTATATATTTTATATATATGAAGGAAAAATTTTCAAATGTATTTTGTTGGCTAAAAATGATAATATTTATTCATTATATAGTAGTGATTTTGTGATATCAATGATATTTAACAGCTTCAGATTCAAATCGGTTGTTTAGGAAGTACATTTGCTTTTAAACTATGATTTATTTGGTTTTGATGTTGGGCTGAATTGACCTAATGACAATTAACTTTGAAATCTATTAAGATGAGGTTTGGAATGCATTTGATGCTTCTTTTAAATGTTATGATTAGATGTGATATGCTTGATAGGGAGAAAGATTATTTTTATGGTAATTGAGATATATTAGATAGATATTTGTATATGTTGAAAAAGCTGCATGAACTGATATATACTGAATGAAAAATGTTTTGTTGTAGTTTGTGTTTGGCTGTTGTATTCCATGCTCCTTTTATTTCATACACATATACATCTATTTTTTTGTACACTCACTTAGAAATAAGATTAGTTTCACACTAATCAATCATCAAACAATTTCAACCAATTTCTATTTGAATTTAAATTAATACATGCAACCAAGCCACCATCAATCAATATCAGAACTAAAATAGTTATACTTATTTTCATATGCTTAATGACACTTTAAATAATTTAAATAATTTTCAAAAATCAAAGTTTAGTTATACTCGTAATAATTATTCTAGTATTAAATATCAAGATTATCTACCTAATATCGATCCAAACATTATTGATTTCAACTACTTACTATCCGGGCTTTGATCATATCAACTTACAACATTATCTATCAATATATAAACAAAGATACAAGTTATTTCACATCATACCATCCCAAACATCAAAACAACAAGAACAATAATTGTACACATCAAGAGAAATCAAAATGACATAGGATGAGCATAAGATTGGATTGATATACTCATTGCCAATTCAAATTAATAAAAAGGGATTATTACACTCACTTATATCAACTAATTGTTTTTGTACTAATTTGTAAAATATGTACGTTTAAGATAGAGTAGATAATTCCTAATAAATATTAGATTTTTTGTTATCAATACTAAAATGTGTGTAAGAAAATATATTATAGAACGACTTTCTATAATCGAAATAAAGTTCAATGATTTTAATGCGATAATGATAATTAATCACACTATAAAATAATATTTTATTTTAAATATTCTTAGTCAACATGTTTCGAGAAAGGTATTGATACATACGTTGAGACCATAGTACATAATGCACTTTATATGACGGATAATGTATTTCTCATGGTTGCTGAGTACCATGTGGTTACGTATTAAAGTTTGTTTGATAATTATGTAATGACTCAACCGAGAGTTTTCGGTTGGTTAATAACAACTATGTCAAATGGTAAATATTGAATTGACGATATTACATAGCTCTTTCGACTTGAAAATACTGTAACAACTCGCACCTCCAAGCACACCGATCTAAAACCAAAGAAGATGTTTGAACTCATATCGTGCCAAGAAGTATGAATTATTAAGTTTTCGATTGTTTATAATGTATAAAGACGAATATAACTTTAAACATGTAACATCCGCTATCTAAAGGCATAAAGCTAAATGCTACAGTTGCTGTAATCATCCATAGTATTAACTTCCAACGACTAAATACGACTATGTTAACGATATCCATAATATAAGAAGCACTTGAATATGAAACAAAATCATAGATTTCAAAAACATCATTTTGTTGATTACATTTCAAAACACATGTTTCACATTCAAATTACATAATCCCATAATCGTTTTCCAAGTTCAGATACAATATAATTATTACATAAATATGCCAAGAGCGACGTCTGATGATACCTCCTTGGTTGACCAGAGTACTATATAGATATAGGTGTCGTAAATAGAACTCAATGGAATAAAATAAAATATAGCACCAACTCCTAAATAGCTATTGTAGGATCGATTTCACCCTAGAGGGGGGGGGGGTGAATAGGGTGATAGTGTAAATTATAAAAATTAATCGCGGAAGCTTATCAATTAATTTCAATTCAGATCACAGAATATCAGCACAGATATCGCAGAATATAAATAACGGAATAAAACAGAACAACACAGAATTTACCCAGCTTCGGCAAAAACCTGCCTACGTGCTGCCCCCAAGGTTTCTACTAGAAATTAGATAGTCCCTCGCTTACACACGTAAACTCGCTATACCCGCTATTGACTAATCTAACTCTACGCTCAAAACCCTGACCACAACTCAACCACCGAGTTGCGAATTCCCAAACTACACACCGTAGTTTGTCCCCTAGTCACACGACTAGAAAATTAAAAACGGTTTAAAAAAGAAAATACAAAACAAAACAAAATAAAATGAAATAGCCCTATTTCAAAAATAAAACCCTTATTATAATTTTAAAAACCCCAAACTAAATTAAGGCCGGCCCAATTATTCTTTCTCTATATTTTTATCGCCCCCGTTCCTTTGTTTGTGATGGCGGCTCTTATTTCTTCGTTCGTTCTTCTACACAAACGAATTAGGGCTTGCGTCTTCGTTCTTTGATCTGAAAATTATGAGAGGCGGCTTTGTTTCGATGCTCTTTAATTTTGGCTATTGCTTGATCTTCGTTGCCCTGGAATTCACGGCTCCGCTTTCTCGTGGTACTGTGATTTAGGGTTTATGGATTTGGGGCTTTGATCCCTTGAATGCTCTGATTTGCGAATTAGGGTTGAGATGATTATCGGCTTGGCTTGGCTTCGCTTTGGTGAGTTCGGTTTCGCTTCAGGTAAATTTTTTAGCTCTGTTCCTCTTCGATTTTCGTATTCGAACTCACACCTTTATGCCGATGATGATCTGGGGCTTTTATAGGATTCGTTACCCTTTAATTTCGTTCGTCTGATTGTTTCAAAATTATTGCTTTGGCCGTTTGATATTTGTTGAACGATGATGATTTATTTGACTTTGTCAATTTCGTATTATCGTTGCTTGGTTGACAAGGTTTTGAATTCATATCGTGGTCATCACGATTTTGACTTTGATTAGAAACACGGCATTGATTTCCTTGATTTCCCGTGACTTTCTCTTTGACTTTGGCATGTTCGAACTTGATTACCACTTGACGTTGAACTCGGTCGATCATGTTTACTCCAGCCATTTGATTTGAACTTGTAAATTCTTGACTTTGTTTTTAAAAAAAACTGTTATATGACTTTGCTGTGTAGTCTGCACATATTGATTCCATTCATGTTGATTGTTTGCTTCATGTACCCTTGGTGCTTGTATTTGTATTTGGTCGACACTTGCATCATTATCTGTTGTGACATCCATGTGCATCTGTTATGTCTTTGGTGATGCTTCACCTGTTATGTCTGTAACTTGTAGCTGGACTTGTGCACCTTGTTTCATATTTAAGACTTGAGTCTTTGTGGTCTGGTTGCATGTTCATTTGTACTGATTCATCAGTTCATATTGAACTGTTTCCTGTCATGTTCACTTGCACACTCGAGTTTGTAATCTCTGATTCATGTTGGCTGTAGTGTTGTATTTGTTCTCCTGCATGTAGTCAGTTGTAACTGTGTTGGACTTTACTCTGGTTAGCATTTGCACATTTGAATTTGTAATCTCTGATTCATGTTGTGTTGGAACTGGATTAGTGCAGTTTTCACTCTAGTTTGTAACTGCAGCCATGTTTCATTTTGAGTTGCAGTGTTGGTCTGACTTGCTTGAGTTTCACTGCCATAAGTCGTGCATGTGTGTTTATTTGTGTCCACTGATGCTTCGAGTCTGCAACTTGATTGATGCTGTACATATTGTTGTTATGCAGTAATCGAGTTTCACTTGCATTGCTGAGTTATTCTGATGCATCCTTCATGTATTCCCTTGATAATCATGTGCCACTGCATCACACTGTTGCAAGTGTTTCTGTTGAGCATGATTTGTCATCTCTGGTATTTCATGTTGGCCATGTTCTTCACTGTTTATATTGTTTGCATTGTTATTTGTCTCTATGCTTGATGTCTACATGCATGTGGTCTTGCTGCAGTTTGGTCTCATATTCATTCTTTGATCATGTTGGCTATTTGGTCGAGTTCATTTGAGTCAGTGGAGTTGTTTCATTGTATATATCACTGGTTCATTCCATTGTTTCATGCATGTGACATTGGTGCATTGTCGTGAGTACTTTGTAGTTGCTTCTGTGCCTTCGGTCATGTTGCCTTGTGTTGAATCCAGTTTCAAAACTCGGATTTGACCTTGTGATTGTGTCGTGATTTTCAATGTTATTGCACGTGAGTTGAACCCGGTTTTTCATTTGGGTTTGACCTGTGCTCGCCTGTCCCTGTAAATCAATCAAGTGTATATATCGGCGTGCACGGCCTTGTGGCATATATAGTAATACACTGTGTATGTCACAAGTTGTTCGTGTATGATGAATTCAAATTTAAATGATGACGAACAACCCAAATAACTGAGGCAAATCATATATTCAAAAATTATCTTCTATTTTTGAATTGCAAAAATATTTCTTTTTCAATTTTACTGCGTTAGTTTATATTTTTGCAGATTGCTCAGATGCTGGATTCAAACTGGAATGAAGTTGAAGATAAATACGAGTGTGAGTGATATGTAGTGAGGTTATTAATGTAAACTGAATTGTGATGTAATTGTGATGTAATCAAAAATGTATATGTATAGTGAGAGCTTAAATTTGTACTATCAAAATTGTAATAAATATTTGTTTGAATAAAATATTCGTTTGAATTCAAATTCCGTGTTATTTATTTTATTCTGCAAATATTTATTTAATCTGTGAAAAATAAAATAGTATATTATCAAATACATTTAAACGAATGTATATATGTTTATTATCATCAAACAAAAATCATATAAGCGCATATTCAACAGCTATCCGTCAGCCACCTGCTCGTCTTCGCAAGCTTTATTTGTTAGCCTACTAAAGACCTATAAACCTCAACCTTCAGTCTTCTCAAATAAATTTTGAGCACCTAAGAGTTTAAGGGGAAAAATATAAACTTCAAGTTAGACATAAAGCCTGGTGTGAATAATACTATACATCTTGATTATTTGATATTAAGTTAAACCATGTCGCTTAGCAGAATGGGTTTCACCTCACTAGTAACCATTTAAAAATATAACTTTTGCAAACCTTTATCCTGCAACCAAAATTGGTTAAAACTGTAAAGTGTTATTATGTAAACATACATATCAGGTAACAAATGAATTATCTATTTGAACACTATTGTTTTGTTTAGCTAACTACTAACCTTTGGTTGAATCGGGCCTACCAGACAGTATAATCAAAATAATCTAATACTTGTTAGACACTCCTCTTGTGGACTATCTGCCCTGAACTATCTGTTAAATACTCCTCTTCTAGATGGTCTGCCCCTAACTTCACATCTCCCAGGGTCACCTGATCCTAATGGTTTTGCGGGCTCACCAATAACCTATCTGTATACAAAAATATGTATTCCCTTATGTGTGTAATCATAATTTTAGTCTTACCTATGACAAAGCCCCACACACTGGAATTTTGGACTAAATTAGCCGGGGCTAATAGCTAATGTATATGGCGCAACCCTATACTAGTCCCATCTGGTATTCTAATATCCGAGTCATTTTACAAGGTAATCTTCCCTTAAATTTTCCTTGAAAACATTTTCATCTCAAATTGATGTATAACCTTTAAACAAGAATTTTACAAGGAAAATATATACTCTATGCTTTACTCAAAATCACATTGTCATGTTATATATACTTTACTCAAATCTTTGTTGATGAAAACATTTAAACCTTTGAAAGTACCTCTTTTGAATCCATCGAAAGTACCCTATTCGAAACAAAGTAAAACCCTTCTTTCACCTCGGCCAAAAGGCTAAAACATTCCTTTCGAAACTATTCATAATCTTCCTTTCGACTTTGAGAAACCATTCCTTCGAAAGCATTAAAACTTCAGACATTTTTCTTCAAAACCTTTAAACATTACCTTTCGAATACATTGAAAAACCTTTCCTTTCAAACATTTCGAAACCATTAGGGAACCACCCCTTCAAAACCATTCTTTAAAATCTTTCGAAAGCATAAAACATTAATCCTTTCAAAAGCCTTTGGGTTCAAGTAAAACATGTGGAAACACCTTTCAAAACCATTAAAATATAACTCCTTCGAAACCATTTGGGTTCTAACTTCAACAGAGCAAAGTATACCTTCTGAAACCATTGGCATCAAAAGGAAGAAAAGCAGTAGTTAGGGGTTTCTGGCCCATTCGAAAGTATTTACTTAAAACAAAAGACGCAACCCGTTTGAAACCATTCTTTTAAAACATACGACTCATCTGAAAGCAAACCAAGTCGAAAGCGAACCAAGTCGAAAGCATACCCTTCGAAAGCAAAGCAGGTGCGTTTTCATTTAAAAGCAAAGACACGCTTCAACCCCTGAGGAACCTTTGCTCTCGACCTAGTGCCTTCCGCCTTAGTCTAATTCACTCTACATCAAGTTATGATACTATGTGCATCGGTTTCAATGGCATGGACGCGGCAGTACTTGGTCGGAATCCCTGTGGCAAAAATGGCGAAACATGCTAAAAGCATGTAAAAACTGATTTTTACTTTAAATAGAATTTCTTTTGAACCAACCTGCCTTGTTTGTCAAAATATTATTGGTTGCTAATTTTCTTTTCTAAAAGTGCTACCAATATTTCAAAAATAAATAATTTAATTTATTTATAAAATGCCCCTTCTCCTTTTATAAATATATAAAATATTTAACCCGTTTACCTTGAATAATTTTATATATTCATCAAAACACTTAGGAAAATTCTACAAAAATTCTAGAAAATCATTTTTAATGTGTTTTATAAAATATATAGATTTCAGACTAAAATTACGTATAATTTAACGGTAAATTATTTTAAACCTAATAAATCATTTTCTTCACTAGAAAATTAATATAAAATTCACATTAGTTCATAAAATTATGCAAATTGAAACCTATCTTCAAAATAACATTTCTGATATATATCTCAAATCACAAGGCATTTGGATGTCATTAAATAGGGTTTTCACATTAAAACATATCGTAATATATATATATATATATATATATATATATATATATATGAACATGTATAACTCAACAACAAGCATATATAAATATTTAATCATTCAAAAACATGGCATAAGCATACAAAATACTTTGAATTCATCTTAAAACCGAAAACAATTAAAAAGATGAGATGTAACCATTATTCACCTTAGCTTTTGAGATTAAGGATTTGAGATTTGATCTTGATTAAGTTGCTTAAGCCTTTTCTCTTGAAGTCTTCTCTTTGCTTTTCCTAATGATGGTCGGCCTTAGTTTATTTTTTTTGTTTGTGAAATATGAATGAACATGAGAATGAGGGCTTAAGGGGTTCAGTGTATAAAAATGTATTCATTCCTATATTGCCCATTATCTATTTGTCTTAACATTTTAATTCTTCAGTTTATTGTTTACATGACACAGCTACCGCTTATTAATCAAAACTCCCAATCCCCTGATCATCCCATTATTTTATTTTATTTAGCCAATTAAATAGCCTAAATAATGTTACTAAAAATATGGGGTGTTGCAATCTCCCCTCTTTAAAGAATTTCGCCCTCGAAATTACAATAAGGTACACAACAATCAAACATAAAGGTAAAACATACCATCAAACATATCAGGATAAACGTCTCTAGTTCTTCTCTCAGTCTTCCGAGTACAGTCTCTCTCATCGTCGCTCCGTTGGACTTTCACTAATCTGACTGTCTCATTCCTTAGCATCTTATCATCTCTCGCAATTATCTGAACTGGCTTTCTAACTATAGTCAAGTACGGTTCTGCTACTAAGTCATCTAACACAGTTGGTGCTATAATAGACTCTGGATCTCTAACACACTTCCTTGGATGAAAAACATCGTGGAATCTGGCCAAACTGCTCAGTTTCTCTATATGCGAGCTTCTTGATCCTTTCTACAATAGGAAGTGGTCCTACGAATCTCGGTGCCAACTTCCTTGATTTTCCGAATCTAATCACACCCTTCATCGGTGATACCTTATAAAAACATGATCTCCAACAAAGAGCTTTAAATCTTTCCGTCTTCTATCTGCATAATTCTTCTGCCTAGACCGATCCTTCTTCATCCTAACTCAAATTAACTCAAATCTTCTCTGCAGATTCTCTAAATAAATCCGGATCAAGATCTAACCTATCCCCAGTCTCTAACCAACAAATTGGTAATTTGCACGGCCTTACATACAAAGCTTCAAATGTTGTAATACCCATACTAGACTGTTAACTACTTTTAAATGAAAACTCGACTAAGATTAGATGGTCTTCCCATGATCCTCCAAAATCTAAGACACAAGATCTTAACAAATCCTCCAAGACTTTGTTAGCTCTTTCCGTTTGTCCATCAGTCTGTGGGTGGTAAGCGGTACTCATCTTGAGCTTGGTTCATAAAATCTCCTGTAGACTCTTCCTGAACTTGCTAGTGAACAAGGAATCTCTATCACTTACTATACTACTAGGAATTCTATGAAGTCTAACTACATTCTTCATAAATAACTTAGCTAAAACAGATGTCGTCCTTGTTGGCTTAACTGAAATGAAATGGGCACTCTTGGTCAATCTATCCACTACGACACATATACTTTCATTTTCTCTACTATTTATTTGCAACCCGTCTATAAAATCCATAGGAATAGAATCTCACTTCCATAGTGGAATATCCAATGGTTGTAGCAACCCACTTGGCTTCTGATGTTCGGCTTTTACGTGTTGACAGTTCAAGCAATAATTTACCCATATGCCTACATCTTTCTTCATACTTTCTCAAAAGAAACTTCTCTTCATATCATGATACATCTTAGTTCCTCATGGATGAATAGTGAGTTTCGAATGGTGGTACTCCTCCAAAACTTCCTTCCTAGTTCCCACATTCAGAATACGCAACCTTCCTTTCGTTTTCAATCACCCATTCTGGTCAAGACTAAAATCCTTCAAATCATCGCTCTACGTTCCTTCCTTCAACTTCTTGATCCATTCGGCCAACATTGGATCCTCCTCCTATTTAGAAGCAATCCTTTCAATCAATTCTGGTCGAACTTCTAAACAAGATAACACAATGGATCCATCACTAGACCTAACTTCAGATCTCCACTGCACTCTGCAAAATCGACAACACTTCAAATATTTGCACTCTGTTATCATTGCCGACACTGCATTCTGATGCTTTCTGTTAAGCGCATTAACAACCTTATTACCTTTACCGGGTGTGTATTCAATTTCAAAATCGTAAGCAGAAATAAACTCCAACCACCTCTGTTGTCTCATGTTCAGCTCCTTTTGAGAAAACAAGTACTTCAACAACTTATGATTCGTATACAACTTAAATCTTTCTTCCAAAAGATATGTTCCACACCGTCAACGCAAAGTTCACTGAAGCTATCTCCAAGTCGTGGGTTGGGTAACTGACTTCATGCTATCTAAACTGTCGAAAAGCATAGGCAATCACTTTACCTCTTTACATTAACATAGCTCTTAATCTAGTTCCATATGCATCTGTATAAACTACCAAATCCTGATTCCCCTCCGAAACAATTAATACAGGTGCATGGGTCAATAAGTATTTCAAGCTCTTGAATGCTTCCTCACACTTATCGGTCCAAACAAACTTTACATCCTTTCGCGTTAGCTTGGTCATTGGTCCTGCTATCCGTGAAAAATCCTTAATAAACCTCCTATAATATCCAGCCAATTCCAGAAAACTTCTTATCTCAGTCACTGTCTCAGGTAACTTCCAATTATTCAGCACTTGAATCTTGGTCGGATCTACAAACAACCCTTTCTCTATGACTACATGACCATGAAACTTCACTTCCTTCTTCCATAAATGACACTTCGAAAACTTCGCCTTCAGCTGATTCCGCCTCAGTGTCTTAAGCACAACTCTACGATGAACTTCATGCTCCCTTTCATCCTTGGAATTTAGCAAAATATCATCTATGGAAACCAATATGAACCTATCCAAGTGTTCTTAGAAAACTTGGTTCATCAAATTCAGAAATAATGCCGATGCATTAGTTGGTCCGAATGGCATCGCTAACCTTTTTTTCGATCCACATCTAGTTCTAAAGGCCGTCAAAGGAATACTATCCTCTGCTACTATAAGATGATGGAAACCTATTGCTAAATCCAACTGAGAAAATACCTCGGATCCACTAAAATAATCGAACAAATCGTCAATTCTAGGCAATTGATATTGATTCTTCATCATCTTCTCGTTCAACTTACGATACTTGGTACATAACCTCAACGATCCGTCCGGCTTCTTAGCAAACACTACGACTGCTCTACAAAGTGAACTACTTGGTCTAATAAAACTCTTGCTTTCTAAATCTACCAATTGCACCTTCAGCTTCCACATATCTGTAGTTGTCATCCAACTTGGCGGTTTACTCACTGGTTTTGCTCTAGGCACCAAATCTATTTGAAACTCAATGGCTTGTTTCAGTGGCAACCTTACTACAAGCTCAAAAACATCCGTGAATTCTCTAATCATGAAAACGCGATTCAACTCACCTTCCAACTCCACAACACCCAACAAAGCATTCGCCTCACAACTATGGTTTTCTACGGTATATACAATCCGCTCACTATAACTGGGGTGTTTAAGTGATATTTTAGTAACGTGGCAAAATATCCTTGCATCATACCTAATTAATTAATCCATACCCAATATAATTCTGAACCCTACATAGTCAAACACATGCAAACTGCAAACAAAGGTATGACATAACAAATCAAACTCTAGGTGGTCGCATTTCATCCCAAGTATCGCATACCAACCTATTAGATTTGAAACCCTTAAGGAAGTAACTAAGTATGTGGTTACTAGGTTAAGCTTATCTACCAAACATCGAGATATAAAAGAATGCGATGCACCAGTATCAAATAGAACGCTAACAGGCATACCATGGATCTGAAGCGTACCTCCCAACACCGCCTTCCCTTTCTCCTGCAATGTTGGTTCTGATGTAGGAGGCTCCTATGCATACACCTTGTCCCTTCCATCCATAGCGGGAATTTTGCATTGATACTTGATGGCAATTGAAGCATCTGATGTCTTTCTTCCCGATCACTTCCTTCGCATTTCTAGTACGACACACATTCGTAAAATGCCTCTTCTTGTCGCACTTATAACAAACAACCTCAGACTTTCCTTTCTTCGCTACTCCACCCTTCCGAGCACCCTTCTTATGTAAGAACTTCCTTTTCTGACCTATCCTAACCTGGACCTCCGTCGCCTTACTCTTCTCTAGACAAGCAAGCATCTCCTCGTGTCTCAAAGCCATTTCTACAACCACATCACTAGGTTCTCTGATATGAGGTAATATAGCCCTCGCCAACTCAAGCTTCAACCCCCTTATGATCTTCCTATTCCTCTTTAATACAATATCGAGAAGCATACCCATACCTAGCCAACTCCTCAAATCTTCAAGCATACCCCAAAATAGCCATATCCTCAGCTCCAACTCAACAAACTTCCCGAGCAAAGCAGACTGTGCCATTATAGACATGAACCTCTCCGAAATCCTTCTTCTAAACTCATCCCATGTCATCTCCTCTTCATTTACTCCAGTCGTCACACTAGTCCACCAAAATAAAATTGCTCCTTGAAGCTGTCTCAAAGCAAGCCTCTGCTTCTGCTCATCATTAAGACCTATGTCTAAAGATCCTCTCACAATGCAGCAACCATTTCTTGACCTCAATAACATCCTCAGTTCTAATAAAGGGCTTCCCTCCAAACCTAGTATAATCTCTGCTCAAGATAGCATAATGGTTGACCATCGAGGCTTCTTGAACTCCTAATCCAGCATTTCCTCCAACCACTCTAGCAGCAACACCTGCCTGCATCATATTCATGAAAAAATGATGCATAACTCCCATATCCACTTATGGGACTCCCGCATCAACATTCTCCAGCTTTTAAACCAACAAAACTCAAATTTAATCTTTCAATTCAAATTCCCATCAAAACCGTTCTAATTTATATCGCTTTCAAATCCATGTTGAACTAGAAATTTAAACCACTTCAAATTTAATAGATTTCAAAGTTTAAATATTTGAATGTTTACAATAACTCAATTTTTGATATATTTCATTTATATTTCAAAAATTCAACTTTAAAATTTCAATTTAAATTCTTTAAAAAATTCATTTAAACCAATTTCAATTTCAAAATTTTAATGCTTGGATTTTGAAAATAATTCAATTTATATAAATATAATTTCTTCAAAATATCATTTAGCTGAATCCAAAAATTAAAGGTTTTAAAAAATTATTTAATTTAACCAATCCGGTGTCCATATATAATTTCTACCGTATGGTCAAGTGATATGAATATCTATAATTTCAGCCCGCATTAGTTTAAATTTACGAGTATATAACATTTCAATCCGCAATCTCGAGTTAAAATTTAAAATGCATAAAATCGCTCGAGTTTATCATTTCAACCCATAATGATTTTTTCGTAATCTATAGATCGTTCGGGTATTTATCATTTCAAACCATAGTGATTTACTAACAATAATCTAAGTGAACCTACAGTGTGATAACAACATATAAGTAAACAAACATCCAATCATCCAAATACCAACATTTAAACATCCAGCACAATCATCATTCAAATCAACCAATAAATAACAGCAATTCACTGGTTATCATTTCGTGTATTCAATTAACACTTTAAATTCAATATTAAATTAAATGTAATTAAATTCAATATGAATTCAAATTAAACTTGAATGAAAAATTAAATATACCAAACATAAATCAATTAATTTCTAATAACAACATAATTTTAGTTTAACTAAAATAAGATAATTTAGTAGTTGTGAGTGGGTTAAAACAATCACCTTTGAATTTTTGACGATTTAAAATCCAAAAATAGCCTAAAATTTGAAAGTCTCAGAATTTGTACAAACGAGTTTCATAATGTCTGGAATTTTTATATGATCACGGAACAAATCGCGCTTATATTCGACCTCGTACGTAAAAGATATGCTAGTTAGAAGATTATACAATTTAAGTTAAAATAAATAAAATAATTTAATTAACCATACGTTACCTTCCACGTCACTAACCTGTCATCGCTTGAAACCCTATCTCTTTCTCGTACACGAATACTCGAACAACCGCTAGAGAGCACGCCATTGACCACGAATCCTTACCGCAATGACCACCTACTCATAGATCTAAGACCTCCATTCGACTCTCCACCCCTGGCCAACCCATGACCTAAAACCCATCGCCTCTGGCCATCTCTAGGCCATACGCCGCCTCCGTGCTTTGGGCATGTTTTTTGGCGAATTGGATACCATCCAGAAAGAAGGAACGTATGATCTAAGACCTACTCGACACCACCTTCCCAACGCCAACTCCCGACCATCGATCGGATGAAAATCCACTGTTGGATCGCGGAAACCTAGAATTGGATAGCCGAGGTTCATTCTCGATTTCTGGTCAAACAGTGACTTGAATCGAAAAATGAACATTAGCACTAGATTGCACTCGTCGTGAGCTTTCCAACGATATATAATATGACATAGTTTGAGGAGTATGATTTTTGAAATTGGATTTGAAATTGAATTAGGGTTTGGATTTGTAGTCATTGAAGAAAGGAACAGATAGAAGTTAATGTACTTCCAAAATTAAGAAATAGAAGGGCTACTAGGGTTTAAAAGAATCTATTTATGTGGATAAGGCCCGATAAGGAAGAATGAACATATCGAATTGGTTCGAAACGACAATAATGATCTAAAAAGCTCGCTCTGTCTCCAAAACAAAAGTAGGTCATCCCATATATCAAAATAGATGTTTTCGATATGTTTAAACTCAATGGACCAAGTATGAAACCCTAATTCAAATGATGCAGAAATTAGCTTTTAAAATCATCTTATTTTAAATTGATTTCATTAAATCGATTTCTAAATATTTCGAGCTCGTACGATCAAACGACTTGTCCGATCGCTACGAAACTTGAAATCCTACAATAATTTACTGTTACGGATCCGATGAAATTAGTTTCGTCAAAATCCGAGATAGTGGCCAAAATGACTATTTTCACGGTAATTAAATAAATTATTTCCAAATTCAAATCTAATAACTTACAATTTTTATCATTTTTAATTACCTAGTAATTTATAATCCTTTTTAAAATAAATTTCCGTATCAATCCAATGTTAAATATTACACTACTTATAGTGTTCAGTTTCAATTGAATAAATTCATTGATTATTATTTTAGATTCCAATAAATCCATTTATTTGATTTTTCATTTTGTTATTCAATCCATTATTACTTTATGGATATAATCAACATTAGTTTGCCACTTATTACATTAATATTCTACAGTTATCTTTTAAATTCATATTAAATGCAATATTTAAATATATTAATTGCAATTGATTTTCAATTTTATTTTCAACGAATTAAATAGTGAAATGATAATTAAACAATTCTTACAACTTATAATTTCAAATACATTTCTTTGTTTATTGTGAACAAACCAAACTAATAAATTCGCATGCTAATTAATTGTTCTATATTAACCAATTTCAATTTATTAAATACAATTTCACCGTTAAATACAGCATTTGGTTATTTCCTTATTTACAATTAATAACCAAATTTTATATTTACAATCATTTCAATTGATTGAAATTACATTAAATAGTTATCAGTTACCTTAAATTGACATTACTAAATTTCATTCTAGTTACATTCTTATTATTAAATCTCAAACCTTTAATTTTCACAACGTTAAATTCCAAAATCTTATTAAATTTATTTTTTTTAATTATCGAAAAAATACGGACCGTTACGCTCCCCTCCACTTAAAACTTTTCATCCTTGAAAAGGAAAAGAAGGAACTAAGAAATTAATATATTTTATTCAAAGTATTCAATCAATAAATAATTAATTTACATAATTAAGGATTTAAATAAAATATATCAATTTATAAAAAATCAAATCTTCATATGAAAGTTAATAAAAATTTAAAAAACATTTCCACTTTCATAAAATAATTTCTAAGTCTTAATTTCACGAAAAATTTCAATAGAATCCCCCTTGTATAGTGAGGTTTGGAAAAATAATAGTATAAATAATAACCACATATATATATATATATATATTTCAAAATAAAATATCTCAAACCAGGGGAAAACAATACAATATCGCTATAAAATCGTAATCCGAAAGCGTACCTATTTTTCGGGCAAACAACGGTTATTTATGAAACCAAAAGCAGTAGCTATTGCTTCCATAAACCTGTATTTCACTTATATAATCCAATGAAGTTAATAATCATGTAAAAAGAGAAATATTCGAGTTGTTTCAATCAATAACAAAACAAATCAACACAATATAACAATAGTCACATGTAAACAAAATAACACGACCATCATATGTAACAAAGAAATCAACCATACGTTCATAGAAACCAAACTTATGATTTTTTCAGGTTTAGAAACTTTTAGTTGTACGAGGGGATAAATAAAGTATCAAGTGCACCCTACACTCAAAAACCTCAGAAACTATGGAATAGATTATTTATACATCCTTATACCGTTAGAAGTTTCCTTTCCCAAACATCCCATCAGTCAAAAAACCAAGAACTTCAAATATCATTTAAGTTTATTCTTATTAATTTCCTTCCACATCATTGTTTACTATTATTTATGTTCATTCATATAATATCTTCTTTTCCATTCATTTACATTCATTTACTTATATAAGCTATTTCCATTCAATTATTTAGATCATCTATAAATAAATTCTTAAAATATTATCTAAGTTTCTTTGCAATTTTTAATATTATATTATTATTTACATTGATTTCCTTTTAATCAATACTCATTTGTGAATCAACTCATATTTATATTTAACTCATTTTCCACATTCATTTCTTTTATATATATATATAATATTATTGAATATTAAATCTATTTCTAAATCATTTAAACATTTCTGAAGTCATAATCATTCGCATAATTTAGTATTCACTTTTACTACTCATTTTTAATTATAAATAACTTCAGACATTAACTTAAGTTTGTAATATTCTTATGTATCTTAACCCTTCATTTATAAATATAATTCCATTAAACACTTTCATTGCTTAAGTTTTACTTGTATAATATTCTATTACATATTATAATTTAATATTACAACTTTAAAATATTTCTAATGAGTTATATATATGTTTTAAGAATGTAATTAAATGTTACACAAGTTTATCTTATTCATTTAGCTAATAATAATGTTCCATAATTACATCTTCTAAATTTTAATTACTCTTTAATTTATAAGTGAAAACCTTTAATTTCTTTAAATTTTATTAATCACTTAATTCTGAATTTTTTATTTTTCATTCTTGAAGTTTCCAATTATTAATATAGTTAGGGTTTCATTCATTATAATAATTAAAATTTCTAATTTATGGAAACTTAAGAACTAAATACCAGGTCCCTTTCATTTAAAATACACACACACATACTCATAACCTATATATATATATATATATATATATATATATATTTATCAAATCATATTTAAAAATTAAAATTAAGATTTGTTTATCAAAAAAAATGTGCAATAAAACTACTACGGCGGTCTTCCCACTTTGAAACACGAAAATGAATGTCGATAATGCATGCATTCATCACCGAAATTATTTTCCAGCGGCAGAGAGGGGAGTACCAAAATTTATTTCCTTTAAAAGTTCCCTTTTAAAACATTTCTTTCAAATCACATTGAAAATATTTATATCTAAAAATACTTCCAAATAATATTAATAATATTTTCAAAATTCTTCAAAAACAAAGTTCAAAATCCCGGAACTTAAGTTCTCAAATTTCCAATTATTATTCACTTTATCTATAAATCTTATTTTTGCAACCAATATTTATAAAATTTCACTTCCTAACAAACTACATATCACATACATTTATAAAGTTATTTTTTTATATACAAAATATAATACTAGGTAAAATTATTTCACTTACACATATTTCAAAACCAATATTGTGTTGGTCTGCCCTATTAAATGTGCAGAAATCCCTATCGATGTTATAACGTCCTATGTACCACTCAGAATTTATAAATATTAAATAGAATAAATTGACACAATACAAAACAGTATTATATCATATACAAATATGCTCTCTCATATATACACACACACTCAAACAACTCATTCTAGGGTATTGCTACCCTATCTCTAATGAGTCATACCCCACAAAGCTAAGGTTATCGCTAAACTAAAGCTACAATACCAAATGTAATGGCTCACCTTTTTGGACGGTTTAAATCGACCATAAACCACACATGTTGGACTCAAACCATTCAAAGGGGAGGATTGTTATAGGGTAAATAAGAAATGAAAAGAAAAGAAAGAAAATAAAACACAGAATCTCACAGCGGAATGACAAAATATAATAATCAAATAAACAGTTCATGAAGCTGTTTTACCAATAACATTTGATTACACTTTAAAATACAGATCAGAGTACATACAACAGAAATAAATAAATAATGCAGCAAAACAACATGATGCCATGGTATAGATATAATAAATACTAGTAATACTAAATCTTCGTCTTCGTCCTCCAGAAAAGCAGTCTTCGATACATTGGAAAGCTCAAATTGACCCGAGTGAATTGAAAAGACAAAGCACTCAAGTTAGAACTAGAAGATCTTATGTAAGTTAAATCAACAGTAAATAAATATGAGTGTAACAGCGTCAGAGATGTTTACGAGATTTGACACCTCCTATCAAGTGTCTAACGTGCTTGCAATAACTTAAGAGATGTTCAGGATCCCATCTCCTAAGAATCCATTAAACTATCTACATACATAGTACAATACGCTATTATAATAGTGTCTATAGTAAAGTAAAATGTTAAAATAGCGTTAAGGCATTACCCATATGCCCCTTAACACATTTTTGTACATTTTCGTAGTCTATACGGATACTGTAAGCCCCACCAAACTGATGAGATACTCAAGGAGCACTCCATAGGTATGGTACAAAACAACTAATAGTGGGCGTGATAAGGCATGTGGCAAGGTACGTGAGGCAATGCCAGGGTAGGATTCTACCATTTGCACTCCCGGACTAGTGGTAACTACTAGCAGCTACTATCGCCCACCTCGGAACACATTCCCATAATTAAATCAAGGAATGACCACCAAATCAATCACAAAGCCATAATATGGTATCGAACAAATGTGCCTATCGGAGGAGTGACCTCATTTTGTCCGGTATAGCTCATGTTTTAGCCACATTAAGCTGACTCGTATGAGTCAAGGCTACGTAAATATCTAATACAAAGTCATTCGCCAAACTATCTTACTTCCTTCTGGAATCTCCACCATGTACATAGTTGTTAAAGTGGTTTTCGATATTGGCAGAGAGTATGACAATATCCAATCCCAGTCTCCTTAAAAACCAAATGCTTATTTCACATCGAATGGTTCTTTTACATTGAAATAAATTAATCCATAATTCATATCAAAATATCATATTCTCAAAACCATATCAGTTTTGAAATCGTATTACCTTTCGAAATCATATTCACTTTCGAAATCATATTCATTTTCAAAATCATGTCACAAATGGGTTAAACTCCCATTTCAAATCACCATATTTACTCAAAATATGTCATTTCACTAGAAAATATCATTTCGTATTCCAGCGTAGGTTGTAGCATTCATTTAAATGTATTCGCTTTTAAATCAAGGATTTAATATAATAATTCAACCTTGCACCGTTTGAAGTTTAGAAAATAGTTTAGATGGTCATAAATATTTTGAATAATTAAAATAGTTTTTAATAGGTAAAATAGTTTAAAGTAGTTTTAATAGTTGAATTAATTTTAAAATATTTAAAAATAGCCTAAAATAAATGATTTAAAAGAGTTTAAAATAGGTCAAAAAAGTTTTAAAAAATAGATTAAAATAGTTTAAAATATTTTTTATATATTTTTTATATATTTTTAATAGTTTAATATAATTTTTTTGAATTTTTGAAATGGTTTGTATAAAAAATGGCTTAAAATCTAAATAAATCTGGATTTATAGAATATATATCTTTAAATAGTTTATATTAAAATTAGCATCAAATTAAACTATTTCTTCCATTTCAACAAATCTGGACCACATCCAGCTTTCAAACAAGCAAAACTCAAATTTAAGTATTTCAATTCAAATTTCCATCAAAACCATTCCAATTTATATCATTTCAAATCCATGTTGAACTACAAATTTAAACCACTTCAAATTCAATAGATTTCAAAGTCTAGATAATCGAATGTTTACAATAACTCAATTTTTGATAAATTTCATTTATATTTCAAAAATTCAACTTTAAAATTTCAATTTAAATTCTTTAAACAATTCATTTAAACCAATTTCAATTTCAACAGCCTGGATTTTGAAAATAATTCAATTTATATAAATAAAGTTTCTTCAAAATATCATTTAACTGAATCTAAGAATTAAGCATTTTAAAAAATTATTTAATTTAACCAATCCCGTGTCCATATATAATTTTCTATCCTATGGTCAAGTGATGCGGATATCTATCATTTCAACCCTCATTAATTCAAACTTATGAGTATATATCATTTCAACCCGCAATCCCGAGTTAAAACTTAAAATCCATAAAACCGCTCGAGGGTATCATTTCAACGCATAATGATTTATTCATAATCTATAGATTGTTTGGGTATGTATCATTTCAACCCATAGTGATTTACTAACAAAAAACTAAGGGAACTTGCAGTGTGATAACGACATATAAATAAACATACATCCAATCATCCAAATATCAACAATTAAAGATCCAATACAATCATCATCCAAATCAACCAATAAATAACAACAATTCAGTGGTTGTCATTTCGGGTATCCAATTAACAATTTATGTTCAATATTACATTAAATGCAATTAAATTCACATTAAATTCGAACAACAATTTAAATATACCAAACATAAATCAATCAATTTCTAATCACAACATAACTTTAATTTGACTAACATAAGATAATTTAATAGTTGTGAGTGGGTTAAAACACCCACCTTTGCATTTTCGATGATTTAAAATCCAAAAAATAAGCCAAAATTTAACAGTCTCAGAATTCATCTAAACCAGTTTCATAATGTCCGAAATTTCGATAAGATCATAGCGGAACTAACCATGTGTAAATACGACCTCTTACGTAAAAGATATGCTAGTTAGAAGATTATACGATTTAAATTAAAATAAATAAAATAATTTAATTAACCATACGTTACCTTCCACGTACTAAATAGTCATCCTTTGAAACATAACTCCTTCTTGTACACGAAAGTTCGAATAACCACCAGAAAGCATGCCATTGACCATGAATCCTTGCCACCACGACGATCTGCTTAGAGATCTGAGACTTCCATTTGACCCTCCACCCCTGGCCGACCCCACGACCTGAAACCTATCGCCTCTGGCCATCTCTAGGCCGTATGCCACCTCTGTGCATTGAGCAATTTTTCTAGTGAATTGGAGACCATCCAACAAGAACGAATATATGATCTAAGACCTGCTCGAAACCACTTTCCTAATGACACTTCCCGATCGTTGTCAGATAAAAATCCACTGTTAGATCGCGAAAATCTAGATATGGACGGCCAAAGTTCATCCTTGATTTTTTTTCAAACGGTGTCTCGAATTGAAAAATAAACAATAGCAGTAGATTGCGCTCATTGAGAGCTTTTCAACGATATATAATATGATATAGTTTGGAGGAGTTTGATTTTTGAAATTGGATTTGAAATTGAATTAGGGTTTGGATTTGCAGCCATTGAAGAAAGGAACAGATAGAAGTTGATGTATATACAGAAATAAGAAATAGAAAGGCTACTAGGGTTTAGAAAAATCTATTTATATGGATAAGGCCTGATAAGGTAGAATGTACATATTGATCTGGTTCAAAATGACAATAGCGACCCGAAAAGCCTGTTCCGTCACCGAAACTAAAGTAGGTCTCCCAATATATCCAAACATATGTTTTTTATATTTTTAAACTCAATGGACCAAGTTCCAAACCCTAATTCAAAAGTATGCAGAATTTAGATTTTAAAGTCATCTTATTTTTAATTGATTTAATTAAATCGATTTCTATGCATTTCGAGCTCATACGATGAAACGACAAGTCCGATCGCTATGAAACTTGAAATCCTAAAATATTCACTGTTACAAATCGAATGAAACTAGTTTCGTCGAAATCCGAGACAGTGGCCAAAATGGCTATTTTCACGTCAATTAAATAAATTATTAATAAATTAATTAAATCACTTTTCCAATTCAAATCTAATAAATTTTTATCATTTTTTATTACCTAATAATTTATAATCCTTGTAAAAATAAATTTCCATTTTAATACAATGTAAAATATTACCCTACTTACAGTGTTCAGTTTCAGCTGAATAAATTCATTGATGATTATTTTAAATTCCAATAAATCCATTTATTTGATTTTTCACCTTATTATTCAATCCATTATTACTTTATGGATATAATCAACATTGGTTTGCCACTTATTACATCAATATTCTACAGTTATCTTTCAAATTCATATTAACTGCGGTATTTAAATAGATTAATTGCAATTGATTTTCAATTTTATTTTCAACGGATGAAATAGTGAAATGATAATTAAACAATTGTTACAACTTATAATTTCAAACACATTTCTATTTTTATTGTTAACAAACAAAACTAATAAATTTGCATGCTGATTAATTGTTCTATATTAACAAATTTCAATTTATTACATACAATTTCACCTTTAAAATTAACATTTGTCTTATTTCCTTATTTACAATTCATAACCAAATTTTATATTTGCAATCATTTTAATAAGTCGAAATTATATTAAATAGTTAGCAATCACCTTAAATTAACATTGCTAAATTTCATTCTAGTTACGTTCTCATTAGTAAATCTCAAACCTTTAATTTTCACAACATTGAATTCCAAAAACTTATTAAATTTAATATTTTAATTATCGAAAAAATATGGGTCATTAAAAAAATCTTAAAGTCCAAATTTTTTGACTCAGTCAATTTTAAATAAATAATTTCCAAGATGAAAACCCTTTTTACCAAAAACCTTTAAATCAGAAACTTTTGACTCAACAAAATGTCAAATTATGAATTTTCAAATTTCCTTACTTTTTACAAAACAACTTCCTACTAAATCCTTTGAAATCCCCATTGAAAACATTTCAAGGAATTCCCTAAATTTTTTTTATTAAATTCTTTCATATAGGGTTGGAGTTAGAAATGAACTTTAATTGTCGTATCTTTAGGACTTTCTTACTCGGTCTTCATAAAACCCCAGTTATTTTCCAACGGTGATAAGTGTACACCTTCTTGTTGGAACTTTCTCCCTCCTTCTTGCCTTGCTTCCGGATGCTTGTAGCATATAGTTATTTACTTTCCATTTGTGTAGATGAGATGTGCATCTTCAATCGGTAATCCATCAAAATCCACAATATGACAGCTGTAGTAACTCTAAAATTTTATATTTAATTTAATAAGCTAATTAAAAGAAAAGAACAAGTTAAACAAGAAAGGTAAAAGGAAATTAACTAACAAAAGCGGGCATGAGGGCCCAGGCCCAACTTATTATGGGACCATATACATTACTTATTTTATTCAATCATTTTATTCTATTCAAACTAAAATAAAAGGCTGTTTAATTGTAGGAGCATAAGAAGGAAAATAAGGAAAAGATACAAAAAAGCAAGATAGACGAAACTAAAGAAGAATAAAGCTATACATCTAAAAGATCTAGGTGAATAATTCTTAACTCTTCTAATCTGATTACTTACATACCTGCATGATTGGTTTAAATCTATAGGTTTTTATGTATGATGGGCTTTATACAGGTTTACATGCAAAGGTATAAAGGGTTAATGAATGTTTTGGGGAAAAGATGTGTGTACATGGGATGTATACATGTGTTTTTTCACTATTCAAGCAATTTCAAAAGTTAATGAAAATTCTGTATGATGTTTAAGATCGGATTTGGAAAGTGGATTTGCAGTTCAAGAGATTTATTAAGCTTATATAATTCCATTTGAATATTTGAAGTTGTGTGTCTCAAAATAAAAAGGAAAATACCCTAAAAAGGAAAAATGAAGTTAAACTATGGATGAATAGGGATTTGGGTAAATTTAGAGAATTATCAGAATTTTCTATAACAAAATGGAGGTAGAACCAGCTAAAACTGTGTTGGGGTAGATGGGTACTATAGGGAATGCAGTGAAATAAACATTAGGTAAAAATATTCCAAAAAGGATAGGTAAAATGGGGACCAGATCCAAATTATTTGCTAAAAATGATGCTGCAAGTAACAAAAAGTAAAATAAGAACGAATAACATGTCGATATGTATGAAGGCGTTGTTAGGAATGTCAGAGTTGTCGGGGTTCGAGTTAGGGGCGATGTCTCTACTTTTATAAGGAAGTGTACTACGTTGAACATAAAAGGATCATACTATGCTGAAAATTAGAAAGGAACACTTAATAAGTAAAGTGTAGAGCGTAACGCATGATTCAGGAGGATACTGTGCTAAAAAGATAAACATATAGTGCTTATAAAAATAAGTTAATGGGACTCCGGGAGAGGCTAGGTCAGAACGGGGAAGGGATCCTATATTAGATAAAGGCAAGGTATTGGAAGGGCTATTGTCATCGAGTGGGACGCTCACTCGAATGCATACCTAGGAAAGGTGAGGAAAGGCATTCAACTTCTAGGGACTGCAGTAGGGAATGCCAAGTAGTTCGCAATTATGAAAAATGTTTAAAGACTGCAGATTGGTTTCTTTGTAGTCTACTTGGGTGGGGTTTCCAAACAGTTTAAAAATTAAGCAAATAAATGTAAAAAAAAACTAAAGTTAGCTAATTCGTTGTAATCCAAGGCATAATTAACCAAATAGTTAAATACTGCGGAGGCGGGCTGGTTCTATGCAGTTTGAAATAAAGAAAGAATTTAAAAGGATATTGTTATGGGCGATTTCAAGCGGTGTAACGACCCGATATTTTCAACCATTCGCATCTGCACATGTTGGACTTGAAATGTTCAAACTACCGCGTTGTAAATAAAATTTGGCAAATCTTAGAATATACAGTAAATACATAATCACAGAATCACAGACACAGAAATCAGAATACTCGCAGCGGAATTAAAATAACTTAGTGATTCATGAAGCCACTATCAATAGTCTCAAAATAAGAAATTTTTACATAGTCTTTAAAACCAAATATAGTTTGAATCAACCATAGAAAATCTCAAAATTCAATTATCTCGATTATAAAAGCTAAAATAAGAAATGAACAGAAATTTAACAGCAGCTTGAAAGAAGATAATCTTCAGAAGTCCTAGCTCCGGAGAAAGAAGTTCGAATTGCATCTCAGGCTGACCGAGCGTAAAATAAACATAAACACTCGAGTCAGGACATACATACTTATACAGTATAAGCTAATTCAAGTGAACTGTAATATAAAGACAAGTAACTTAAAGGATGTTTGGGACCGCCCATCCTCTAAGGATCCGTTAAACTATTTACTATGTAGTAATATTTCGCTATTATAATAGTGTCTATTAGTAAAATAAACTTACTTTTAAATAGCGTTAAGGCTTTACATTTTCCACCTTAACACGTAATAATGCCAATAGCCTATACAGTACCGTAATACCTCCTGATCGGGAGGCTACCAGAGGATACTCCATAGGTACAACACAAATAGAAACTCGTACAAGGCGCGTTAGGGTGGTCACATGGCACAACTAGGCAATGCCAGGTAGATATACCAATTATGCTTCCGAGTCGGTGGTAACGCGTAGCAGCTACTACCGCCCACCTCGAACAACACCCCCAAAATAAAAAATAAAAAGTGGCCACCGAATCAATCCAAAAGTCAAAGTATAATATCGAAGGGATGTGTCCGATCAAAGGTGCTACCTCAATTAACCCGTCGATCGGTCCTGTTTTAGCCACCTTATGCCAACTTATGGGAGTTGGGTCCACGTATTTACCTCAAAGGAAACGCCGCCACCATCCTACTTTATTCTGGAATCTCCACCGCGTACACGGTTGTTAAAGTGGTTTTCGGTATCAACAGAGAGTATGCTCATATTTGATCCCGGTCTCTTTAACAACCAATGTTATTAATACCCGTGGTTATAAATTCTAAAATAGTTAATATTAAATCAAAATACTTCATTTTAACTTTTAAAAGTGAAGTTATTATAATTACGAATCGAATATCCAACAATCTCAATTTCAGCCACGGCAATACTTAACAAGTGCTACTGTGACCTTTTTATTTATTCGGGTTTAATTTTAAATTTCGCGACCACATCACTTACCAAGTACTGCAATAGACCTTAATTAATTTTTAGCTTTTAGTTCATTTGCATCAACTACGACACTTACAAAGTGCGGTAGTATCCCTTACAGCAATTTTAAGTTAATTAGTTTTTTTAGACTTCAATATAAATTCATCAATAATTAAACTTAAAATTTAAACTAAATTAACTTATAAAAAAAACATATTATCCATTTGAAATAGTCATTTAAATCTACCCAAAAATTTATGATTTTTATGAAGTATATTCCACTAATAAATATCAACCTCTCAAGGCTTTACTTATTAAAGTTAAATGCCCAAATTTCTATATTTTTCTATATTCAAAATTTTCTTAACCATTTAGTTGAATTACAATTTCAAAATATAGCTAAATTTCCTCTTTTTTTATTGACTTATCTTTTATTCTTAAACCAAACTTCCATTTCTAAATTAAGATATATTTCAAATTTTATGTTTAAGTATTTATTTCAATAACACCTTATTAATTTATTTAAATTCCAATTTACATCAAAATTTATTACATTTACATACTTAGCTTGAATTCCATCTAAATTTCCAAAATGAATTTATTACTTCAAATTCCAACTTACCATTTATTTATTAATAATTTAACTTGTATAAGACTACCAACAATTATTTTAACTCAATTTAAATCAAAATATCAATATATATATATATTTAAAATACTTAAAATTTCTAGAAAAATATATATATAATAACCACATGCCTGTATAATATTTTTTAACCTAGGTCAAGTGATACGGATAATATATCATTTCAATCCGTAATTTACAAAGAAAAACCCGGGTTCTATCATTTCAAACCCGCAATCCCAAGTTAAATAATTAAATAAATAAATAAATAAACAATATCGTTCAGGCCTATCATTTCAGCCCGTAACGATTTCTATTCTATAAGGAACTTGCAGTGATAAACAGTAAATAAACAAATGGTATAACATCATAATATAACAGTATAAAATATAACTGATGATGGGTAAATTTAATAACGAGGTTTTTAAACATCATAAATTTATCACAGGCAATTAAAATATAAAATAAAATCATTCTACAATTTCACTTGTTAATAATTTACAGATCTATAAGTACGTTTGTCGGGTGAGAAATACTCACCTCTATGCTGCTGAAGATTAGACTCAAAACTAGAATAACCACACTGGAAACAGCGTATATAAAGCACGATCAAATATTGGAAGATGAGACAAACCGATTTCGATCTTGAAACAAGATAAATAAATAAATTGAGTATGCGAATTCAATTACGGACAAAGCAAATTTTTAAATAAATCAAAATTGGAACGAGATTTAAGATAAAAGGATGATTTGACAAAATTGCTCGACCACTTCACCACAAAACTCTAACTACACCTCACATGCTCGGCACTGACCAGATTCTGGACACGCAAGTATTCAAGCAGTGGAATATTTTAGACATAAAGGTTGTGCTATCATTTTGTGCAGGTGCGCATGCACTTATTTTATTTATTTATTATATCTTATTTTCTTTTATTTTCTTTTCTAACATTTGTTAGAGCAATATGTGGCAAAAGTGGTGCATGAACAAAAATACTTTTTTTTATATATATTTTGTGCAGGTGCGCATGCACTTATTTTATTTATTTATTATATCTTATTTTCTTTTATTTTCTTTTCTAACATTTGTCAGAGCAATATGTGGCAAAAGTGGTGCACGAACAAAAATACTTTTTTACATCCTGGGTTACGTTGCCGTCGCAACAAAAGTCCATGTAACTATAGGCACTCCGCGGCCCTCGTTTACGCCATGGAACCCGCAACAGATCGCAGTTACATTCCAAGGTAACATTGCCTTCACAGCAAAAGTCCATGTAACTGTAGGCATCGGCGCCCTCGATTTTCGCTGCCAAAATGAAACTTCTCCACTCCCACATAGGTCGCAGTCTACCGATGTAAAATCGAACATAGATTGTTGGCTCTCAGCGGCACACACGACTTTCGCTATGTTACCATAGGTCGCAGTCTACCGATGTAAAATCAAACGTAGACTGTTGGCTCTCAACGGCACACACGACTTTCGCTATTGTCTGCAGTAGATTGCAGTAACATCGAGTTACACTATCGTCACAGCATAACCCAAATGTCTCTGTAGGCTTCAACGCCCTCGATTTTCGCTACACACCACACATAATCCTCAGGAACTAGTTTTGTTCGGACTCCTCACATGATCAACTTTAGAAACCCCCTTAGGGTTCAAGGCAGTACCAACCTATGATACTCCTGAGAAGTTCATTCTAAGGGAGCGTTTTTTTCTCCAGGGCCATTTTCAAAACACTTTATACTATACACATATAGTATCTTCCAAATCATACACCTAGTATGAATCTCATATAAATCTCCTTTCTCAAAATCGATTATCTCAAAATCGATAATTCTCAAATTAGGCTTTCCAAATTCCAATATTGATTTTTTTCCAAAAATCTAAAGTCTTTCCAAAGTCCATAGGTTCCAAAAATCTTCTTCCAAAATCCTTATAAGATCCTTCATATATATATATATATATATATATATGTAATTTTTAAAAACTTTGGATCATTTCAAACTTGTATAAAACTCCTTTTATACTTGAAATATTTTCAAAACCCTTTCTTCTGGCTTTAGATTCAACAAGGGGAGATTTATCTTATATAACAAAGATATATAACTTTGTTTATTCCAAATCAAATATTCAAATTTGGTTACTCTATAAAGTCACTTACCAGTTTACTTACTTCCATAAAGTAATTTTTTACCATAGAAATATCCAATTTCCACATTACTCATATATATTTCAAAAAATATATCTTTCATTTAAAAAACCATTTCACATTTCTTATACAAAAATTCCCAGTATCAATTTCATTCAAATCCGTATGATGTACACATATCATCCGTACGTTATACCAATCTGATCGCTCACTCGATCACACAATTTCATTTCCGAACTAGTATCGTCCACTCGACTTCCTAGTGCGTACTCAGATCTTATTTCTTGATCAGAAACCGTCAATCTCCTTGCATAGTCATAACTATGATAGAGAATTTCCAAAACCAATCAACAATCCATATCCAGGTTCGCCGTCGAAAATCGAGTAGAAAATCCCAACTCGGATCGATATAACTATCTCGAAATTCTATGCTCGAATCTGGATCAAATCACTATGCGAATAGAATAATATACATATATCCGACGTATTTATCTTCATTAATTATCAACTAAATCAATTTCTCCTTTCTATTCACATCCACTTTTGATTTCTATTTACTTATTCACATTTGCTTCAATTTCGTTTGGATTATAACTTTAATCCTTATCTCAATTGGATATTCAATCAGAAACAGTTTGAACTCTGTCCAGCTTAAATTTAGAAAATAATTTGAAAGGTTAAAAAATAGATAAGTAGTTGAAAATTAATTATAAGTTTGTAAAATAGCTGCAAAATAGTTAAGTAACTGTAAAATAATTGGAAAATAGTCAATTAGTTATAGAAATTTTAAATAATTTGTAAAATAATTGTAAAATAGTAATTAGTTATAAAGTAGTTGAAAGATAGTAATTAGTTTATAAAACAATTGTAAAATAGTTAAATAGTTCCAAAAATAATTGTAAAATAAGTTTAAGATAGTTTGGTTTTAAAAAAAGAAAGGTTGTATATATAATAAATAGCTTGGAAAAATAGATTTGTACTAAAACAATTTATTTTGAAAATAGTCCAGAGTCAAACTGTTTAATTTCCATCTCCATTATCAATCAATTCAATTTAAATTTCCACTTCCATTTAAATTGATTCAATTCCAACTTAAATAACTTTAATTTCCATTTTATCCCAATAACGGATATATTACCACATCTCATTTAACTTCCCAAGTTAAATTCAATTTACTTAATCCAGTCAACCCTACTCAAATTTGAATTCCCGCTTCAAATTTCCAAATTCTAAACTTCACATTAATAATCTTCCCACTATAAGTTTAAAAACTTATCACTTTGGGTATCACACCTCATTCCAAATAAAAATTTAAAATTCAACATTTAAAGTTTATTTCAAACCATCATTGATATTATGTATATTCCTCATGTATACATATTATTCTAAACCACCTTTGGTTTTTAATTTAAAACAAATTTCTTTAAATTTTCCAAACAACTTCTTATTGTAAAATACAATTTCATTCAAAAATAGTCTGAATAATATTATTTATTCTTTTCTATATCACTTTGAAACAATTTTCAAATTTCTAGACCTAGCTTTAAATCTTCAAATTCAGATCATCTTTAGCTCCAATTTATATGTCATACTTGCCTAAATGTTTTTAAATGTTTTACTTCCCTAAAACATTTCATTTTGCTTACTCATTAATGCACATTTTATTATTAAACACAACAATTATTTATGATAATAACCAAGATTATCATATCTGGAAACCAATTCATTATTATCTTATTCTGAAACTCTTTCCCAAATTCAAGATTTTAATTTTTTCTCGAATTCATTTCAAACTTATCTTTATTCAATTTTAAATTTGGTTGTATTTCTATTACCACTTAATTCAATTCCAATAATTTAACAACCAATTACCTTAATATTTGTTAGAAAGAAATATTGCTTTATATATCAAAATATATTCTTATATAAAATCGTTTAAAATCTTTATATAAGAAAATAACAAGTACGTTCTCATATATATATATATATATATATATATACATATATACATACACCCAACTCATTCTAGGGTACCATTGACCCTATTCTTAATGAGTAATCCCACCAGAGCCAAGGTTCTGGTTTAACCTTTGCTCTGATACCAAATGTAATGACGCAGAATTTTCGATTCCGAAAATTCCAGGTAGTATGGAAAAGAAGAAAAGAGATAGAAGAAGAAACAGAAAACCAAACTCGTAATCTCACATTCGCAGCGGATAAAATATAATATCAAATAATATTCTTTACACAAAGAAAGCTATATCAGTCAACTACATTTTAATATATCAGAGTTACAACATTTTACAATCACTGGACATTTAAAATAACTTGTTCCAGATATACAACAATATAACACAGTGGAAACACTCTATACGTTCCTGTCATCCAGCTCACCACTTGAGCTCCAGAACGTCCTTACCTGAAAATCTGTAATACTCGGTCTGACCCGAGCATTACATCAAAGTAACACCCGGGTCAAGTTGGAAACCAACGTGAGTAAACCCATCTAACATGGAATACAAAAGCATAAAACTTAAATAAAACCCGAGGTAACTCGTATCAATTTACAAATTCTCAATCTGCTATAGACATCACTTATTTCACACATCAATTTCTAAGTACCAAAAACTTAGACTTAATAGTCCAATTTACTTAAATCATTCCATTACAACCTATCGATTTTACAAATCAATTTATAAAGAGTCGAAGTGGTTTCGGGTATTAACTCATACCGACTCTGGTCTTTTCGAATCCAATGTCATCTTTACCCAAGTTATTCAAGTGAAATACAATTCAACTTTAAATACAGGGTGTCACAGTAATACATCATTAATAGATAACCTCATCATCGCAGCTTAAATCAAACATATCATATCAATAGCATCACGAATCACATATGAGGAATAACAATTAAACCAAGCCTTTCAATATCATTCAATCATCCATACACAAGGTCGATTCGCCATACCATTCTAATTAAATTAATTACTTCCATCATCCTTAAATCCTGCTTACTCAACATTAATTAATTACCAATTAATTAATTAATCATCCTCTAATTACCATTTTTAATTACATCAATTAATTAAATTTTAATTAATTTCACAAATTACTTATCCTTAATCTTTCACAGTAATTAATTAACCATAATTAATTACATTGATCTTTAATCAATTACATTAATTAATTATATTTAATTAATCATATTCATTAGTTGACCTTAATCAATCACATTCAATAATTAACTATCCTCCATTTCTAATTAATTAACTTCTTAATTAATTATTTAATTAATTACACCAGGTAATTAATCCTTTATTACTTCCACTAAGTAATTACCTTCCTTACTAATTACACAAAGTAATTAAACCTTAATTATTTTCATTTATTTAATTACTTCTTAATTTATTTCCTTTAATTACTTACTCGAAGTAATTACTCTTTTATTACATTCATTAATTATCCATTAATTACTTCACTAAGCAATTATACTTAATCAGTTACACTAAGCGATTATATTTAATTAATTAGACTAATTAATTAACCTAAATTAATCACATTAATTTAGTTAATCACATTGAGTAATTAATCTCTTTAATTACTTCCATACCATAATTAATTACCTTAAATCAAAACAATTATAAACATTTAACTTGTTAAAAACATTTAAATTCTTGAAATTTAATCACTTTAATAAATTTACAAGATCGTTTGATAATTTTACTTTGGAAAACATGATTTTCATTTCTTTGAAAAATTGATTTTAAACTTGTCAAATAATTTACTTTATAAACATATTCATTTAAAACACACTTACCTAAATATTCTTAAAACTCAATCACTTCCAATATTTCAATCTTAAACTTGTTTGAAAAAATTTCTTTAGAAAACTAATTATTTAAAATAACCTAAATCCTTTTTAAATACTTTGTTAGGATCTTAAAAGATCCGGAATCTTGTGTAGTTGCCTTAGCTATTAAACCAGGCTAAAGACGAACTCAATCTCAAGCAACTCTCACGTACACATTCCTTCGAGTCAAAGACGAGACTACTACGAGCAAAACCCAAGCCAACATCTTCTCCTCCACCCCCAAACAAATCCTGACATACAAATGTGTACCGTGCACATGCATGCACCGTTGCTAGAGCTCCTATCATCGACCCCGACTCCAAAACATCACCAATGACTTCGATAAGCTATACGATCGTCTAGATCCATAGGAACGTCATTCAGACAAAATCGAGCTTCCTGTTCGAAATCTGGAACCTAATCGTCAATCAGAAAATAACCATCGTCGTCTCCTCCAACCTCGAAATCACCCGTCGATCTTCCCGAAGCTACCCTAAGCTCCGATGAACCCGTCAACCCACTCGCAATAAATCCTGATGCCTTCTAGACGTCGAGATTACCTCAACAACCAACATCACAAAAACAACACACAAAACCCTACTTTGCCGAACTCAGACCACCACGACCTCTGATAAATCTCCACACTAATTTTCCTGAGTTCGACGACATCCTGGCCATCTCCAGTCCAAATCTTGCCATGCAACTCATCGCAACAGCAATCGAAGAAAATACAAAATCTGATCAATCTAGAAATTCCCAAAATATACGAACTTAAAAATCCATATTTTTATATCAAAATTCATATCTTGCAAGATCGAAACGGGTTATATAATCAAAACTATAAATTTTGAACATTGATTTTATTGACTTTGATTCATTTTAACTATAATTTCTATTTTCAAAACATTTCCTTAAATATAAATCCTTGCAATAAAATTGGAAATTGATGTTTCATTGTTACAGACAATTTCCTTTTAGAAAACAAAGCTTGAATCAATTTAGATAGAATGATATGAATTTAAGATGTTGTTCTTGACACTGTGAAACAACAGAGAGGTAACACCAGGATATACACGTACATTTCATTTATATATACACATACATTCCAATCCAAGCATTCATGTTAACATCAAGATTTTCACACATGCATCAAAATATAATTCCAGATTTGTAACCATTTTAAAATTAAACGTTTACTCACATTTTTGTTTAACAGAGGTATAGGGCCTTAGTTTGTAATTCTGGAACTTGATTTTTTTTTCCTTTTGCGAACTAGATCTTATCCTAAGTTTAGTTTTATGAAAAAAAAAATTGGATTTATTTAGTGGATTCAAGCCTGTAGTTAAAACGGAGAACATACATACATGATCATTTCCAAACATGCACATGCTTCTTATTTATTTATATAGTAGTTTAAATATATATATTTTTTCTAAACATCCAAGTAGATCATTTTTATAATATCACTTATAGATTTTCACATGCATCAAAGATTCTACCAGATTAAAAAAGATTACTCACAAATTCTGAAACTAGAGAAGCCTAGGAAATGTTTTCCTTTGAATTTGAAAATCTGGAGTTTTCCTCTTGCTTGATTGCTGAACTAAATCTCCCTTAGTTGCTTGATTCATAGTTGAACTTTGGAAACTTGTAAGGTTGATAAAAGTTTGTTTTGAATTTTTCTTTCCCCAGGTTTGTTTCTTTACAGGTTTATTTTTCTGTTTTTGAGATGATCTACAGGTTGAAGTAGTCATCTGATTTAATTCATATTTCTTTTTGGTTTGCATTTGTCTTGAGGAATGAATTTCAGGCCTTTGATTCAGGTTAGAGAAAGTTTTCAGGTTTGTTTTGATTTTTAGGAAAGGTTTCAGATTTTGATTGCATGAAAATTTTCTTGTTTGAGAGATGAAGTTCATGTTTTGTGTTTTCTTTGTTATTAGAAATGAAAATAGAAAAAGAGTTGAAGATAGAAAGTAAATGTTTATATAGATTAAATTAGAATTAATTTTAAAATGAAAGAAAATAAAACAAACTAGTGACACTTGTCTTTCACCCTATTTAATTGCTTAACGCATGTTACTTTAAGGGTTTATATCTTAACACTTGTAATAATTTATATTTATATTATTTTTAAAAGATTTTTAAAGCTTTTATATTAATTTTCCTAATTAATAAATACCTTTGTAAATAAATAAATGCTTTTCTAAATTTATATAAATAAATTTCATTTAAAGAAAAATAATATAAAATAATCTTATTTTAAATAAAAACCTTTATTCCTATATTTTAAATCTAAAATATTTTTAAGATATATATATCTTTCAAATTCAAATTCAATTTAAAATCTAATTTAAAATCAATTCAAATATATATATATATTTATTTATTTATCTAAACAAACACAAATTTAATTTGGTTGAAAATAATAAATTTTCCCATTCTAAATAATTATATTAGGAGGTTATCAAATAATTATTTATCCAGATATAAAAATTCAATTTCTACTATTTATATTTAGATATCCATTATTATCAGAATTCTTATCTGTTCAATATATAAACCAGATTGTTATCCAACTATCCGATGCTCAAAAATCTGGGTTATCATACATATACAACATGAATCTAACGGGAGATTGACGGTCGGCAACCGCATGCCTGCTCTAGGAATACAGGTCTACTCGCCAACCGCAGCGTAACTGTTTATTCCTATAGTCTTTGTGGTATATACAATCTACTACTCGCACATACCTTGAACCAAATAGGGAGATTGAAAGCCGCCTACGGCAAACCTGCTCCGGCAACCCAGGTCTATTCGTCTACCATAGAGTACTATCTATTCCTACATTCTTTAATTACCTTAACGGACATCTTAACCCCATCCACTAGCGATTCGTCTACAAAAAATCTTGATCATGACCCTACTTTGCCCCCAGATGGTAACAGACTACTGGCCTATGCGACACAATAAGCCATGCACAAAAACTCATCTACTACTACCAATACTGTCATATGCATCAAATGGACATTTAATTACGATGTCGTGGATCTAGGGTGCAACCCCACGATCAGGCTGTCATAGTGGATACTAGCCAATCAGGTTCACTCTCAGAAATAAAGGAAGTTGGACACAATATGGATGGTCATATAGCACTCATATCCTATCAATATACATATCTCTAATAATAAGCCGACAAGTGGCTCTCATAACCAATATCTATCAATAAGATACCCCTCACCCAGTATCACATGGACCCAGGAGTGTAATCCTCGTTGAGTGCATTATTTACAACGAATAATCGAACAAATAACATAACAACGTCCCATACCACAACATGTTAATTATTCAAAGCTCATAAACTACACCGAACCACACTATATATTTCTATATGATAAATCCAACGAATAACCAGAAAAGCATTACCGTGCCCCATCCCAAACGGGATTATTTATCTATATATTTAAATTTCTCATCACATATAAATAAAATATAACAAAATCGTATCAAAGATGTCATTACCATATCATACTAAATTCATTAATCATATCAAACTCAATGGTGAATCACTCATAATATCAAAATCTGAATAATATGAGAAATCAAAAGATATGGAATTATTTCAAACATTGAAATCATAATAAAGTTCATTTAAAATATGACATTGAACAATTAACACAAACATTCAAGTAATTATATAAAATATTTAAAGATCAATTTATAAATTAAATATGCTTATAGAAATTTTACTATACTTTTCCCGCAATTTATTATTATCCTATAATACACACACACTTTAAAATATAGTATACTTATTCAAACCACAAACATAATTCAAAGTTCTCACTTAATATCCAAACGAATCAAGAATTTAACAATTTCTTTTAAATTATTACATACAAGAAAATTCTCAAATTATAAAATAAAATTTCACCTAATAACCTTTATAAAAGAATCTCTTAAATAATGTATTATTTTTCCTAATATAATTAGTGGAATAGTAACATATTATATTTTCGTTTATAACAATTCCAAACCTTTATAATCAAATACTTGATTCAATCCATCAAATGAAACCCTCAACAATTCAATCCATAAAATATTCCAATCAATGAACGTATTTAATTTTTCCTAAGTAATTGCTATCACTAACTGGATGATTACATAAATAGCCAAATTAATTTAGATATAGTTGTGAGTTTGAAATTAACTCACTGAACGATGATTGCACACTTGCAAAATCGCTACAAAACCCAAACTTCACCAAGTCCATGCATCTACCATGCTCCTAAAAATCCATTGCTCGCTTCAAC
This sequence comes from Allium cepa, assembly GCA_030765085.1. Classification (NCBI taxonomy): domain Eukaryota; kingdom Viridiplantae; phylum Streptophyta; class Magnoliopsida; order Asparagales; family Amaryllidaceae; genus Allium; species Allium cepa. The sequence continues at coordinate 947,795,813 of CM060941.1, read as the reverse complement.
TTCAGTTCGCCTAGCACTATCAACCCTACCTCGATCACCGCAACTCACCCTACTTGTGCGTCAACGATCCTAAATTGCCGTGCTCCAAGATATAGTCGAGTCCGCCTTTGAACGCCCGCTCGAGAAACCCAAAATTGGAATTTTAGGGATTATATATGTATCGTATATTATTCGTAGAATTTTTGAGATGAGAATCTTTTGGTTATTAAATTTTCAAGCACAAGATGATACTCTCCAGGAAATGAATAAACGAAATAAAAAAACGAAGGAAACGAAATTTTGGAACTGGTTTTGAGTTTAAGTGATTTTGGGTTTTGGAATAAGAATTTGATTATAAAGAATATATATTTGTTTTAATTCTGAAGTTAAATTCAATTTAATCCAAGTTATTATTTTATTTCATCTTTGCCTCTTTTATAAAATATTATTTTCCACATTTATAACATATTTAAATTTAAATATCACAATTTCGCAATTTAAGTCCTATATAACATAATTATCGAACAAATTTATTAAATAAACCATCAAATTCCAATTTAATTAAATAAATTTCTGTAATTAATATTAATTAATTATTGCTTAAAATCGGGTCGTTATAGAATCTCCTTTTAACATAATTGCGTTCGCACAATAGGAGAAATTTGTACCAATTTAATCATATGCAACTTAATTGTATCATTTTCAACTTTATCTGAATATAAATTTCTTTCCATAAATAAGAATAACTATATAAACTACAATAACTTCATTGAGCAAATACAATTCATATATATATATAAGTCCTACTTCACAATTTATTATAATTGAATACTATTGTAAATAGATATAAAACGCTTAAATTACTTAAATATATTTATAACCAAGTAAATATCCACTTGCAAACCTTGAATCATATTTAAATATTAAAATTTTCACGCTTTCATAACATGATTATTAAACATCATTTAAATGATACAAGTAACATTACTTTATTTATTAATGGGGTCGGTTATTTGAACACAAAATTAAACCCAAAATGGTGACACAAAAGATCCTGACCATTGGAATTTTTTGTCTTTATGGGAAGGTGAAAGAGAGCTATGCTATGGATCATGCAATATGGATATACAATACTGTAGAGAATAATGAAGATAACTATATAGTTAATAATGCAAAAAATAAATGTAGTAAAAAAAATAACACCGGAAATTTTTATACTGGTTCGGAGCTTCGTCCTACATCTACTCCCAGACTCCTTCTGTAATTACACTAAAACAATAATCCTCACTTAACTCAAAGGAACAGGTTTATACAACACCTGAACAGCCGAACAGGATTTCCGCCTCAACAGCCAAAGAGGTCTTTCTTCCTGAGCAACCGAACAGGACTTCTACTAGATACAGAAATCTTTATTGACTAGTATGTTCTTGATAACACAGATATGTCTTGAAGTACACCCTTCCTATAATCAAATCCTCAAGAGTACTTGTGTCTGTGTTGATTGAAAGGAAGATAATCGCTTAGAATCGAAGAATGTATATATTAACGCAAAGATTCAAGCGATATAGAGTTTGTAATTGCTTTGAATTGCAAAGAATAGCAAGAATAGATAAAGAGAATAAAGCAAGAATTCAGTGTTTTTGAAAAGAATCAAAACATATTTATATAGAGGATATAGAGATGCAATTATTCGTGAAAGATCTCAATCAAAAGTTGCATCCGTTCCTCTTGAAATTGGATTGAAATCCCTTCATGAAGGAATGTCTCTTTTTAGTCAAATAGCCGTTATTTGCTGTTCAATCAACTGACTCAAAAGTGCCAGTCGACTGAATTTAAAAATGTGCATTTCAGAGCAAAAACTATGCACTGACATAGGTCAGTCGACTGACCTATGCTATATTGCACAGATTACAATAAAATATTATATTTTGAAGTTAAATCCATTTGTGTGTGTGACTACTTGAGGAATGATTTTAACAATATTTTCACATAACTAAGGCTCAAAATCGAGATAAATATATATACTATGTTCTGTATTGAAGTCTTATCTTGTTTGAAATTTAATTCTCTTTTTATTGCCATATTACACCGTCTTGTGATCTATGATCGTCAACAGTTGTTGATGTTCTTCCTCATGAATCAAAACCATGATTCAACATTCTCCTCCTTTTCGATTGATGACAACATATAATTGACGATATATAAGGAGAGTTATGAAATATATGTTTTCTCCCCCTGAATGTATGGCAATGATTTAAATCTGCAAAAATTGTTAGAAAACACAACAATTTCTCCCCCTTTGTCATCAACAAAAAGGAATACTTAGAGATAGCTAATACATCATAATAAACATAATCACATACACGTATAATGCATACAACACTTCGCAATATCACAATATATTACATATTTCATAGTCATAAGAATTCAATCCTAAAGCATATTTCGAATGCAGTTTTGAAAGATGTGTAAACAAGGTTTAAACGAGATTGTTTTTGAATAAGTAAAAAGATAACTTACTAACCATTAAGCCAAAAAGTCAAATGTCAACTTACTCTGAATCCCAATCAAAGGGATCTTCTTCTTTCTATTGAGCCGGTTTCTTTCCTTTAGCAATGTCACGAGATGTTCCGCCTCTGCCACTTGTGCTGGAGCTTGCGGCTTCGAAAGTTGACTATGAGAATTATGGAGCCGGCCTTTTTCTAGGGTCCAAATGCGAAGTTCCGGTAGAAGAAGTTGCACAGAAATTGCTTCCTAAAAAGTTATGAAAAGCCCCATAATCTTATTAAGCTTCTTATCCATTTTATTGAGGCGAGAGTTAAGAATAAATTGGTTTTGCGCAAGCAAATCAATAGCTTCTCTTGAAGTTTGGCCAATAACTGGATGACGAATAACCTCTTCTTCAGATTATTGAGATTGATGTGGTTGAGAAGAAGAATGTTCGGCAATGTGGATTCCTTGTTGCCTTTGACGTTGTTTAGCTTGCCAATCTTGAAATGTAATAAAGGGTTCTGGACGATCAGGGAGTTGCATGAGTCTTATGGTACAAATATTGTATAATCCAACTTTGGAGAATTCGGATTCAAGGATTTTATACCAAAATCATTTAAAAGTCGCATTATATATTCACCAAAGTAAATCACATTCGTTTATCCTTGGTTAAAACTTAAGAATTAGTTCATAACAATTTGAGTCCAATTTGAACGCAAATTTCCCCATATAGCATATAGAGCACGGAAATTATCAGGATATACTAATTCATACGACCCTGTCTGTGGAGTTAAACTTTTTAGAAGAAACTTGTGCAAGAGTCTAGCTTTTGGCCGAAGTGACATAGATTTAATGTGTATAGCATCATCTTCTAGGAGTAAATGACTTATATTATCCCGAATTCTCATATCACGATTTACATCCCAAAGATTAATACCCCCAACTCAAGTTTGAAGCAAATGATACATACGATCTAAGAAAAAAAACTAAATTTGCACATACCGAAGTCCAAATGCAGTTTTCGCAATTCCTAGGTGCTGGTTTGTGAAGATTCAAGATTCTATAAAATAACTTGACCATTGTATGATTGATTTTTAGATAATTCTTCTTGTAATCGAGAAAAGTAACCAAACCACTTCGTTTTGAAAGTTCCCGAATGCCATAAGAGTTGAAGTCAGGATAATGAACAAAGGAGCCTTTGAAGATACAGGAGTCTTGCATGTTTATCCATTTTTGCATGGCTTTATCATGGACAGGCCAAGTAGCAATTTGAGAGTCTATTGGAGTAGAAGATTAAGAAGAAGCCTTTTTGACGCGTTTTGATTGTTTAAGGGCTATGGAGAAGTAAGAAATTGGAAAAATATGAAATTTGGTAATGGTGGAGAGGTGAATTTCGGAATATAGGGCTAAAGGAATGAAGAAGAAAGTTAAAAAGGTGAAAAGGTGTGTTAAAAAATAGTAGGTAGAGGCAGTTATTATCCAGAAAACACCGATTAGTCGACAAAATTACCTGAGTCGGTCGACTGAATGTGAACCCGAGGGTTTTTACACTTTGTAATCAGTCGACTGACGTAGACTATTCCGTCGACTAATTTGGGCTTAATTAGAAATCAGTAACTTTTTGCTTATAAAATGTAGAATAACTTATTTATAACATAATATAGATGAAATACACTCAATAATTTATAGTCATAACATATATCTCATACAAACAATAAGAAATGATCATGATAGTTGTTTGTCTTCGAACTCTTTGAATATGGTTGAGGCGGAGTTAAAAAAATGAAAAGACACATTATTTAGATGACGGACTCAAAGTAGATTTTTCAATTTTCTTAGTTGGTGTCTCATTGTGAATTGGTGACCATTCCTATCCACGTTCCCATGAGTTCGGTGATGCGGGAGGTCGGTGTGGGCTAGGAGACCAAGGATTCCGAGCCCGAATAGGTTCTTGAACACTAGAAGAGGAGGAACCACAAGTTTTTATAGCTACTTGCTCTAGAAAAGATAGCCGCCATGAGTTCATTTTCTGTTCATACCACATTTCTTTTTGAAGATCCATAGATTGTTGTTGATAGTGATGAATTTCATCCACCTTTTGTTTGGTGGAGGGTGAGCCAAAAAGTAACGTTTCGATTTCTTTGATGGAGGCATATAACCAGTATGATGATTCTGATATCTAATAATGGGAACCTGTTCATGAATAGGAGTTGGAGTTTGAAGAGATAGTGTTTTTGGAGAATCAGAAGTTATAGAAATATAGGAGATTCTTTGAGTCCGAGCTGTTTGAGTTCAAGGAGTTTGATGAATAGTTGAGAAGAAGAATTTTGTAGAGAAGTTTGGAGGTGATGAAAATATAGAATTCAAGATGTTGAAAGAAACAAAGATAAGTTGATAAATTTATAGGTAGAGAGAGATAAAACAACGAGTGGACAAAAGGTTTCAAGAAATTTCTACCATGGATAAAAATAGAAGAAATTTTGGTGGACAAAACGTTCGATTAAACAGAAGGCTTAGATAAATTATATTAAACTTTACAAACTTTATAAAAAAAAGAATATTAAACTTTTTAAACTTTTAGTCATAAAACCTATGAAAAATTAAAAAAAATTCTTTAGATGAGATGATTCCAAGTTCTCATCTTAATTTTATAAAAACGTTGTTCAAGGAATTGTAAACATATCGGCCAACTGATTTTCAAAGGATACAAATTCAAGATTTATTATTTCTTTTTCAATACAACCACGAAGAAAATGATGACGAATGTCAATATGTTTTGTTCGTGAATGATTTATTGGATTTTTAGATAGGTTAATAGCACTTGAGTTATCACAATAAATTGTTGATTTATTTAGATTAAAACCAAAATCTTGAAGTGTTTGTTGCATATAGATGACTTGAGCACATGCCAAAGCTGCAGATATATATTTTGCTTCACATGTCGAAAGTGAGACATAATTTTGTTTCTTACTAAACCAAGATACAAGGAATCGTCCAATAAAGTGACATGTTCCACTTGTACTTTTTCCATCCGTCTAACTTCCTCCAAAATCAGCATCACCGTATGATACCAATTCAAAAGGACATTCTTTTGGGTGAAATAGTCCAAAGTCCTTGGTTTTACTAAGATACCGTAGTATGCATTTCACTGTCGCATATGTGATTCTTTGGGATCTGCTTGGAATCGTGCACACAAGCAAACACCCATCATTAAGGTCTGCTAACTATTAAATAAAGTAACGATCCAATCATTCTTCAATATAATTTTTGGTCAACACTTTTACCATTTTCATCTTTATCAAGATGTATAGATGTACTCATAGGAGTAGGTTTGGTACATGTATTTTCTATACCAAAGCGTGTGATTAAATTTTTACAGTACTTTTCTTGATTTATAAAAATACCATTTTCCAATTGTTTAATTTGTAAAACAACAAAATAATTTAATTCACCCATATGTGACATTTCAAATTCTGTAACCATTATTTTTGAAAATTCCTAACATAATTTTTCATTTGTGGAACCAAAAATAATATCATCAACATAAATTTGAACAATTAAAATATCTTGTTTATTTCTTTTAATAAAAAGAGTTTGATCAACCTTTCCAATTTCAAAACTAGAATCTATTAGATATCTTTTGAGATGATCGTACCAAGCACATGGTGCTTTTTTAAGACCGTATAAAGCTTTCTTTAATTTATAAACATGATTTGGAAATTGTTCATGAATACATAAAGGTGGTTGTTCAACGTAAATATTTTTTTTATAAAACCATTTAGAAAAGCACTTTTTACGTCCATTTGATATAATTTTAAATTATGAAAACATGCATAGGCCAGTATGGTTCGTATTTCTTTTATTCTAGCGACTGGAGCGAACGTTTCTTCGTAGTCAATTCTTCATACTCATTATATCCTTGTGCGGTTAATCTAGCTTTATTTCTAGTTATATTACCATGTTAATCTGCTTTATTTTTGAAAACTCATTTTGTACCAATGACTGATTGGTCGCTAGGCCTTGGAACTAAATCCCAAACATTATTTCTTTCGAATTGGTTTAGCTCTTCTTGCATAGCGATAATCCAATAATCATCAGATGAAGCTTCCTTTATATTTTTAGGTTCTATGTTAGAAAGGAAAGCTATATGGCCCATTTGATTTAATTAATAACCAGTTCTTACATTTTAATTAATTTCTCCTATTACATTTTCTAACAGGTGATTTCTTAATATCCTAGGAGGAGATCTTAATTCATTATTATTATTGACAGTGTTTTCATTATTTTGAAATAATGTAGATTCCGTATTTGTGATATTTTCTTCATCATCTTTAATACTTGGTATTTGTTTAAAATTTTGATCGAATGATACATGATGTGTTTCTTCGATGATATTAGTTCTTTTATTAAAAATTCGATAAGCTTTGCTTCTTTTTGAATATCCAACAAAGATTCCTTCATTGGATTTTGGATCGAATTTGGCAAGCAGATCTTTTGTATTTAAAATAAAACATTTTGAAACAAAAACTTTAAAATATGAAATGTTTGGTTTTATTTCATTAAATAATTCATAAGGTGTATTCATAGTTAGTGGTCGAATAAAAACACGATTCAAGACATAACAGGAGGTAGCAACAGCTTCTGTCCAGAAGTGTTTTGGCAAGGTGCTTCCATTTAACAAAGTCCTTGCACATTTTTGTAAGGTTCTATTTTTCCATTATACTACTCCATTTTGTTGAGGAGTTCTTGGGAATGAAAAGTTGTGGATTATTCCTTTCTTCTTACAGAAATGCTCAAAAACTTCGTTTTCGAATTCACCTCCATGATCACTCCTAATATTTTTAATTTTTAAACCTTTAAAATTTTGAATTATTTTAACAAAAGATTTGAAATGATCAAAAGTATCACTTTTGTTTTTCATAAAAATTGTCCAAGTATATCTAGAAAAATTATCAACAATTACAAACACGTATTTACTATGATTTATGGATTGAACTTTTGTTGGTCCAAATAGATCCATGTGTAGTAATTCAAGTGGTTGCATTGATGAAATTACATTTTTAGATTTAAAAGATGACTTAGTTAATTTTTCTAACTGACATGCATTGCAAATATAGTCTACTTTAAAATTCATTTTTGGTAACCCTTTTACTAAATCATTTTTAGATAATTTTGAAATAACTCTAAAATTAATATGACAAAACCTTTTGTGTCATAACCAAGGATCATTTTCTTTGGCTAATAAGCACATATTTGTATTATTATTTATATTCATATTCAAAACATAAATATTTTTATCTCTAAAATCTTCAAAAATAAGATTATTATTTTGATTAAAAAACGCTACACTTGTTTTCAGAAAAATTGATTTTGAATCCTTTATCACACAATTGGGTGATACTAAGTAAATTGTGCTTCAAATTTTTAACTAACAAAACATTGAAAATAAGATGTAAATTAGATGTACCAACATTGCTGACGTCGCCTTTTCCGATGATATTTCCTTTTGAATTGTCTCAAAAGTGACCGAGCCTTCATTTGAGTAAGTAATGTTTGATAGCATATTTTTGTCACCGGTCATATGTTTTGAGCAACCGCTGTCGAGTATCCATTTTCCTTTCTTTTTAAGTGGGACCTGCATTAAAAAATAAAGGATATCATTGGTACCCCGCTTTTTAATATGGTCCTAAGAGTTAAATCTTAAAAGATAAACTCTTAGTTAGTCATGGGATTGGTGTGAGAAACATAAAAACAGTTATTTGTACAAAAAGAAATCCGTTCATGCTTTTGGAAAATGAAACTATCATAAGGTCTCCCGGCACACACTCAAATGCAATCGCACACATGGAGGAGGTTTCTCCTTGTAGTAGTCAAACATGCTTGATATGTGAAAATTCTTTTGATATTATTTTTAGTGAATAGTGTGGAAAAACATTATGAAATATAATATTAATCTTAGCCAGCATACATAACATTATAGTATGCCTACTATAGCTACCATGTTAAATGGTAGGTTCTACAACTAAAATTGTAAAGGGCTCGTATTGTTTGTTTGGATTTCTAACAAATGATTATGGCTAAGGAACTTCCTTTATCCAAATAGGTACGCCTCTGGAATGAAGTCTCGAGAACCTAACCGGATCTCTACCAACACAAGGCTGGGTTACCTCTGTAACTAGGTAACTAACTGTCACGAGTATGTCACTCTTCGGTTGTAACCGACTTTTATCGAGGCGACTCACAAATTTCAACAACCATATAAGTAAAATATCTGGGCTCCATGCCAAAATACCACTTTTTATCTAGAAGGAAATGTACATACCATTAGGGTCACGAACCCCATAACCTTGCTGCATCCTTCCTGTTTTGACCATTTCCCAGGGTGTGAGGTTCAATGAAGTCTCGTCCCACAAAGCTACGCTTTACACAAAAGCCATGCTTCGATATATCAATGCTCAACACTTAGCATGCCACATTACCAAATTGGGAATATTTCACTAGTAACTATCAACTACATAACCTTTGAGCTCGTACGTCTCAGAGAAGGGTGTTAAGTTAAGAGAATAAATTCTCTGCCACCAATAGAAATGTATTTGATAGAAACCAGCTTTATGACTCAAAGTGTAATGTCAGACATAAATCCATACAAGTCCATCCTGGATCTGAATGGAACCGAAGGCAATTCGTCCACTTAAGGAAAGAAGTCCTTGCAAATCTGGATATCCCCAATCTCATCTGGACTCCCCATCATATAGGGTAATCTCTATTTCGGAGCAACTCGTTGCAGAGACAATCAATAGAAAATACTTTCGTTTTCGAAAATACCTGGTCTTTAACCACCATCTTCAAATGCAATTCCATTCTGTCGTATCATTATTCGGAATGGGTTTATGACTTAATGTCCTTCCCCGGCCTTTTCGAATAATGAGCGCTTATTTAAAACATATGGATCTTAGTTAAGTCACAACTTATTAGCCTTTCTTTCCCAAAACATTTCCTTTTGAATGGTTTAAACAAATTTCATTTTTATCTTTTAAACAAAAGATCCACCTTTTATGATTCAATGCAGAACATTATATTCACACAGCAATTCATCATAGATAAATAACTTACATTTATCATAGCTCAATCCAAAGCAATTCATATCATAGATCAATCACAAGCTAACAAACTAAAGAAATTAATCAACCCAAGCATTCAATATAATTAATCATTCATAAGCAAGATAAATTAATCACATAATTTATGATTAATTTGATTTAAAACAAATATATTGATCACTTTTGAATAAATTACCTAATCCCGATTCATTAATTAATTACAAACCATTTGTTATTATTTTAATTAATTAATGAAATTAATTAATCATCCTTAATTACAGATTAATTACTGTTTAATTATTAATTAATTATCCTTTAATCGTTAATTGATTAAACTTTAATTATTAATCAATTAACCTTTAACTATTAATTAATTAACCTTTAATTATTAATAAATAAATTATTCTTTAGTTACTTTCATTAATTAATTAATCTTTAATTACCCAAGACCTTAATTAATTAAAGATAAACCATTTATCTTAATCAATTACTTAATTACCCTTTAAATCTTATTTAAGTCAAATGCTTGAAATTAATTTATTATTAACATACAAAATTACTTGAGACCCTTAATTGATTTATGTTAATACACTTATCTTAATAATTTTTCCATTTGAAAATACTTATGGAATAATTTATTATTAACTTAATATATAATTAGTCCAAAAGAAAATCAATTAACTTTTAACAACATTTAATCTTTAAAGATTTAATTTTTGAAACTTGTTTGAAAATAACCTCGATAAATACTTTTTGCTTTGAAAATTTATTTAATGTTTAGTTTTGAAAATTTTGTTTGACAAATTTGCTTTTAAACTTGCATTTGCTCTTTGCTTTAAAACTTTGGTTTCCTTTTGCTATTAAAACCTGGTACAAAAATTTACCTCATATTTTTTTTAAATATCTAACAAAACAAACCCGAGCCCACAACAAAACTCCTCGAACAATCACTCGAGCCGAACCCTCATCTACTCGCCTTCGATAAAACTCACGCGCGAACTCGAGCAAGACCCGATTCAAAACCGAAACAATATCCTTCTTCCCCGATCCTACAGTAACAGCCCAGATGCAACGTTCACGCGTGCATCGTGCATACCGATCTGGTTATCTCCGACCATGGCTGCGACCTTCAACAAGTTGCCAATGTTCCCCTCAATCGTCACGAACACCCAGATCGTCGATCGACTCAACCAAGCAAAATCGAGCTACTCGAGCACCTGGAACTCAAAACTTGATCCATGAAAAATGCCTCGCGCCACCACCCACGATCACCTGTGGCCTCGCGATCACGTCCAATGTTTCGTCACTACATCACGCTTCGATTCCCCCACCACCGGTCATCTCCAGTTCACCCACGTCGACGCAGTCGTCTCGACTCTATCATCTACCAAAATAGGTCGTTAAACCCTAAATTCTTGTCGTTCGGCCACCACGGTGGTTGAGAAATCTACCGAGTTTTTTTTCGAGATCACCAACCTCCAAGCATGCTCCACCTACGATCCAGAGACCCATCTCTTCGCCGATCACCACAAATTGCCAAAAACCCAATTCCCTTTCAACCCATAAATTCTCCATGAATTCAAGCTTAAAAATTATGATATTACCACCAAAATTCATCATTTCCGAGAACGAATCCAAATATATGACCAAAACATGAAATCTAGACAATTGATTTTCTGACTATAATTGTTCATCACTGTTATATCTTGTTTTTGAAATAAAATTTCAATATATTCACTTGAAACTATTTTGAAAAATCAAATCTGGTTAATTCTAACATATTTCATTTAGAGATCAATCCTAAAATAGATCGAGGAAAGAGAATTTGAATTTTGAACTTGTTTTAGCCTGTAAATTATGAACAATGATATGCCTGTACACAGACATACACACATCAATCTTCATATATATATATACACATACATGTAGACATATTTTACATCCATACAAACATTCTTCATAACATACTTCAAGTATCAATCCAAACATCAAGATATATAAACAGACTCAAGTTAGTTTACTCATAGGTTTTTGAAATAGAGAAGCCTAGAAATGATTTGAAAACTGGGAATTGTTTAAGATGATCTGCTTTGTTTGAGATGAATTGAATTTTGCTTGATATTTGATTTGCTTGATTGTTGATCTTTTCTATAGCTTCAGGTTTTAGATTTTGAAAGGTTGTTGTTTGATTTGCTTGCTTTAGCTTTAAAATTGAAAGAGTTTGTTTCATACTTTTTTTTTCTTTCCTTTGGTTTGTTTTCAGGTTTTAGATTTTGAAATTATGAAAGAAAATGACAAGAGTAGAAGTATAGATGTGCATATAATCTTGTTTTCCTTTTATTTATCATTTTAAAAATAAAAAGAAACTAATGACACTTGTAATTGCATGTTACAATTAACTTACAAATGTTTAATGCATGTTACAAATTTTACACTTGTTAATTTGCATGTTATTTTAAGCTACAAATGTTTTAATGCATGAATTATATGTCTTCTTATGTTTTTATATTGATATATGTTTGATGTTTAAATTTTATATATATAAACTAAATTTATTTCATGTGTAATTTTAAAAGCATAAACCTTTTTATTAAATCTAATTTTTAAGCTTAAGCTATTATATCTTAAATTAATAAATATTTATCTATAGTATTTTTTATTATATTTTCAATTTTAATAAATACATTTCCTTTTATTTATATTTATATTTATATAATTTTAAATAAAATGATTTAAAACTTAATTACATATTAATAAATAGACACACACACACACACACACACATATATATATATATATTAGTTTTTAAAATATAGGGTTTTTAAATCAATTTATTTTTAAGATATTTTTTTTTTTGAATTTTCAAATCAGAATTCTATTTACAATCCATATATATATATACATACGTAAACAAACACATATCTCATTTGTTTTGAAAAAAAATTAAATTAATTCACAAATTAATTCTAAAAATTATATAAATTACCAAATTAAATTTTGGCTTAAAAACGGGATCGTTACAAATTCCCCCTCCCTCCTAAGAAAATTTCGTCCTCGAAATTTGATAGACAAGAAGACAAACAAAGAACGAACGAACACATAAAAAGATAGAGAAATGGCTTACCAGATCAAGCCGAAATATCTGTTCTACATTTGGTTTACTAAATCAGAACATCATCAATAAATACGAGAACAAACTTATTCAATACTTCATGAAATACTCGGGTCATCATGTCTACGAAATATGCAGGGGCATTGGTTAGTCCGAAAGGCATAACTAACCATTCGTAGAACGTATCGAGACCCCTAAAAGAAGTCTAATGAATACAATCTTCCGCGAATCTCAGCTGATGGAATCCTTGGGATAGGTACATCTTGGAAAAGAATCGATCACCATGCAATTGATCGAACAAGTCATCGATTCGAGGCAAAGAAAATTTATTCTTAAGATTTAATTATTAATATCACGATAATCTACACATAATCTCAAAGATCCATTAACATGGCTACAAATACAATTGCTGAACCCCAATTGGAATGACTAGGTCGTATAAATCCTTTCTCCAGTAAATCTTGGGTTTTCTTAGCTAACTCTACTCTTTTCCTTGGTGTCATCCTACGACTTGCATGCACAACTAGACGGGCACTGGGAACCAAGTCGATTCTAAATTCAGTTCCCTATGCGGAGGTAAAGACTTAACTTCTTCAAATACATCAGGAAATTCTCGAACAATAGGTATGGATTCCAAACTCGGGTCAGAATACCTTAAAGCATACATTAGCTTGTCCCTCTTCAGACTTGGATCCTCACAAGAAATCACAACAAAATTCCCAAGTCCGATTTTGACCGAAATTGTTCTATTGATACAATCCAATTTAGCTTCATATTTTGTTAACCAATTCATTCCAAGTAAAATCTCAATTCATTAAAGTCAAAAACAAAAAGGATGATAGAAAACTGATGATGAGAATACGATATAGGAACTTTTCTACAACGTAAACAAAGATTAGCAGGTCCTTCTGCCTTATTCTTCACACAAATAGGTTCGTCTATGAATTTGGGTTCTAGATTTTAACTCTTCTACGGTTTGCTGGGAAATAAAACAATACATGGATCCGGTATCGAATAGAACTCTAATAATTTTATCATAATAAGAATATTATCTTCCAAAACTCCTTTCCCTTTATCAGCTCCTGAGGTTGAAGGTTTATCCTTGATTGCATATACCTTTGCTACTTGGGTCTGCTTCATTATCGGGCATTCTCTAATCATGTGTCCTGGCTTATGGCAATAGTAGCATTCCTTAGCTTCTTGTCCTGACTTCTTAGGTTGATCCTTCTTCCCTTGCCTCTTGGGCTTCTTGCAACTATTTGAGTAATGACCTTTCTTCAAATAGTTAAAACCGGTAACATTCTTCACCTTGTTCTCTTGAGTATCATTCTTTTTTTAACCTTGCCAAGGCTTCTTTCCTCCAAACTTTCTCTTCTTCCAATTTGAATTACTTCTGCTTCCTCACTCTTTTGGAATCTCTTGTTTATCTAAGGTGGCATATCTATATCCTATGTAAACTCATCCTCCGATTCGGCCAAAGTTATGGTCTCCCACCATACCAGAGCTTCTTCCTAGAGTTGCCAAGAAGCCATCAACCTCTTTTGATCATCATCTAATTTCAATCCTTTAAAAATCCTCTCACAAGATCGTATCCAAGCTTGCACTTCTATAATAGTCTCCGAACCTTTCCCTCCAAGTCTTGAGAAATTCTGATATAACTCTGCTAGATTTGGCTGGGGCTGGATAGAAGAGATGCTCCATTACTGTTGTTGTAGGGTCTCGACCATTTGTAGTGGTACTCCCCTTTCCCCTACCTCGTCCTCTTCTTGCACTCATTCTCACTATCAGTAAATAGTAAGAGAATTATCTTAGGCATACAGACAAGATATCTTAGGAAACATACTCATTCTAGGGCATTTCTATCCCTATCTCTAATGAGTCACCTAATGAGTTATACTCTAAAGCTAAAGTTCTTACTCAACCTTCAGCTCTGATACCAGAGTGATGACCCGCACTTCAACCTTCGAAAATCGGCATCCACTACATCACCCGTATTCAAATGTCGGAGATTCAAACTGTTAATTGGTTTGGTATCAAATATAATTTGTAAGAACAAACATAGAGGAGAAAGCAAAAGCAACTTATTTTATTTATCCCATCTCATTGATATACAAGAAGAGGTGTTTATATATCACACCAAATAGTTATATCAGGAAAGTCTATAATAGGAAAGTTAATAAAAGGAAACAATTACACCCTATATTTAACACTCCCCCTCAAGTTGGAGCATAGATGTTAATCAGGCCTAACTTGTTACATAAGTAATTAATTCTGACTCCATTCAAAGCTTTGGTGAAGATATCTGCAATCTGCTCTTCAATCTCCATATACTTTGTAGATATTAAACCATCTTGTATTTCATCCCGAACAAAATGACAGTCAATCTCTATGTATTATTAAACTCCAAAGCATTCATTTCATCAATCATTGCTTTCCGCCAACCAGGAATAGATAGGGCTTTAGTAAAATATTTAGGAATTGAAATAGAGTCAAGAGAAGTGATGAACAAATATGAAGAAGTGGATAAGTTTTTATATGAGACAAACGAATTTTTTGAGAAACTGAATTTTCTGAAAAACCAAAAAAATTTCTGAATCCACAACCTAAATTTTCTGAGAAACCAAATCAACGAATTTTTTAAGAATCGAATTTTCTGAAAACGAATTTTCTGAGAATCGAATTTTCTGAGAATCTAATTTTCTGAACACGAATTTTCTGAGAATCGAATTTTATGAACACGAATTTTCTGAGAATCGAGTTTTCTGAGAGTCGAATTTTCTGAACACAAATTTTCTAAGAATCGAATTTTCTGAGAACTGAATTTTCTGGATGAACACGAGATTTAAATCCACTTCCTCTTAATTTTAAATTCCAGAAACCAAATCGAAATTCTGAATTGAAAGATCAACCAACTTTAGAAAGTGTCGCGCTTCTCCTTAAATGCTTGAACTGTCACTAACAAAGCAACTGCATACAACCCTAATTCGGTGCACTTGATAACTATCTTTAGTAACCCACCACAAAGCACCACTAGTTGATGGATGTAGAATAAGTTCTATAAGCCGAGGACAAACACCAGCTTTTATAACAGCTTGTATCTTGTCATTTGTACCATCGGAGAAGTATGAAAGTGCCCAACATGCATCTGTGAGAACTTCCTCGTCAGTTGAATTTACTAGACACGCTAAAGCAGGAAGAGCTGGTTTTGTCTGCTCAAAAGATGGCTGAGGTTTTCCTCTTCAGAAGTTAGATAAAGTCCAGGTAGCATTTCTCAACATAGATAGTTTGGCATGCTCATTCGGAGCTAATAAAGGAATCAATGCACCACAACCAAGAACAAGATCCCTGCACCTTGGGGGATCACCACCTACATTTCCAAGAGCCCACACAGTCTGTTCTCTAACATCATCGTTTGGAGAGCCAAGAAGCTTAACGAATATTGGTACAGCACCATGTTCAATCACAACATTTGTATATTCTGATGTCCCAGAAGCAATATTCGTAAGTGCCTATGCTGCTTCAAACTAAAGTTGAGGGTAATCCTCTCTTATAAGAAACTCCATGAATTTGGGTACAACACCCGACTGAAAAACTTCCTCAATTGGGGGGCTTCTCTCTATAGACAGCAATTTTCTGAACAGGGTGGTTGGCTCAAGCTGCAGAGTTCTATCTTCTGAATATACCCCTTGCACCATTGCAGGCAAGCTATCCAATCTTTTCTCAGCAGTGGAACTAATAGCGGGGAAAGCTTGTGATTGATTCTGCATCCCTTCTCTTCTCTTCTTCAATAAATTTTCTTCTCTTTTGTTCTTACGGATCTCAACCATATTATCTTCGCAGCGGCAGCGACCCTCATCGACAGCGACTTTATATTTGTTTCGGCGAACCTCCGCTCTCTCGCTTGGACGTAATGACATGGCTTGCGAATCAATGAATTAGGTCGACGAATGGTTTATGGGTTCGAATTAGGTCGAAGGGATTGTTGATGATTTCTGGAGAGGCATAGAGAATTGGATTGGAGGCGATCGATTTGGTAATTGGCTTTTGGGTGTTTGGCGATTTTGGTCAAGTGAAGCGCGGTCGGTCGCGAGCAGTGACGTAATTTGGAAATTGGAAATTTGGGTCGAAGTTTTCTGGTGATGGCGATGTAACGATTGAAGTTTTGTGGCGATTTAAGCAGTATGATGTAAGTTGATGCTTGTATGAGGTAGTGGCGGTGGTAAGTTGTAGTGGAAGTTACAGGCGATTGCTGGTGAAGTTGCAGGCGATAACTTTCCGAAGGGAAGGAGTACGAGATTTGAATTTTCTGGAATCAGGATTGTAAAGGTTTTGATTAATTTTCTGATTTTCTGATTTTCTGAAATTTGGGGAATTGCAGGGAAGAAGACTGTTCTAACCTGGATCCAATACCATGTTAATTGGTTTGGTATCAAATATAATTAGTAAGAATAGACATAGAGGAGAAAGCAAAAGCAACTTATTTAATTTATCCTATCTCATTGATATACAAGAAGAGGTGTTTATATATCACACCAAATAGTTAAATCAGGAAAGTTTATAATAGGAAAGTAGTTTATAATAGGAAAGTTAATAAAAGGAAACAATTACATCCTATATTTAACACAAACGTTGGAGTCCGGTTCGCTGGAGTCATAACACATTAGATGATAACAACACAATGGAAACTAAATGACTTTATTTGATACAATACATGGATTACAACATTCTACAACAAGTGAACAACATCATCATAGCCTATATATACAACACAACAGCGGGAAAAAATAACATAACAGTGGAAAGATAACATCAGCAAATGGTCTTTCAAGAGAGTTCAACATACCGCATCTTCATTTCCAAAGCTCCAAAGCTCCAAAGTCCAAACCAAAAATATCAAAACCAAAAGCTTCCAAACCAAAGACTTCCAAATCCACATCTACTCCAACTTAGCTCTAGAACTTACTGATAACCTGACTCTAGGCTGCCCGTGTGGAAAATTAGGGGCACCCAGAGTTTACAAAAGGGAACAATAAACTCCGAGTCAGTCATGGGACTGGTGTGAGAAACATAAAAGTAGTTATTTGTACAAAAAGAAATCCGTTCATGCTTTTGGAAAATGAAACTACCATAAGGTCTCCCGGCACACACTCAAATGCAATCGCACACATGGGAGAGATTTCTCATTATAGTAGTCAAACATGCTTGATACACGAAAATCCTTTTGATATTATTTTTAGTGCATGGTGTGGAAAAACATTTTACAAGTATAATATTAATCTTTGGCAGCATACGTACCATTATAGTATGCCCACTATAGCTACAACTAAAATCGTAAAGGGCTCGTATTGTTTGTTTGGATTTCCAACAAATGATCAAGGCTAAGGTACTTCCTTTATCTAAATGGGTACGCCTCTGAAATGACGTCCCCAGAACCTAACCGAATCTGTGCCAACACAAGACCGGGTTACCTCTATAACTAGGTAACTAATTGTCATGAATATGCCATCCCTCGGTAGTAACAGACCTTTATCGAGGCACCTTACAAATTCCAACAATACCAGAATACCACTTTTTATCCAGAAGGAAATGTACATAACCTTAGGGTCGTGAACCCCATAACCTTGCTGCTTCCTTCCTGTTTCGACCATTTCTTGGGGTGTGAGGTTCGATGAAGTCACGTCCCACAAAGCTACACTTTACACAAAAGCCATGCTTCAATCAACCAATGCTCAACAGTTAGCATGCCCCATTACCAAATTGGGAATATATCACTAATAACTATCAACTACATAATCTCTGAGCTCGTACGTCTCAGAGAAGGGTGTTAAGCTAAGAGAATAAATTATCCGCCACCAACAGAAATGTATTTGATAGAAACCAGCTTTATATCTCAAAGTGTAATGCCAGACATACATCCATACAAGTCCATCCTGGGTGTGAATGGAACCGAAGGCACTTCGTCCAATTAAGGAAAGAAGTCCTTGCAAATCCAGATATCTCCAATCTCGTCTGGACTCCCCATCACATGCGGTAATCTCTATACCGGAGCAACTTGGTGCTAATATAATCAACAGGAAATCCTTTCTTTTTTGAGAATATTCGGTCTTCAACCACCATCTTCAAATGCAATTTCATTCCATCGTATCATTATTCGGAATGGGTTTACGACTTAATGTCCTTCCCCGGCCTTTCCGAATAATAAGCACTTATTTAAAACATATGGATCTTAGTTAAGTCACAACTTATTAGCCCTTGTTTCCCAAAACCTTTCCTTTTGAATGCTTTAAACAAATTTCATTTTTAATCTTTTAAACAGAGGATCCACCTTGTATAATTCAATGAAAAACATTATATTCACACATCAATTCATCACAGATAAATAATTTACATTTGTCACAGCTCAATCCAAAGCAATTCATATCACAGATCAATCACAAGCTAGCAGACTAGAGAAATTAAACCAAATAAATTAATTATTTTTGAATAAATTACCTAACCCTGCTTCATTAATTAATTACAAACCATTTGTTATTATTTTAATTAATTAATAAAATTAATTAATCATCCTTAATTACTAGTTAATTACTCTTTAATTATTAATTAACTATCCTTTAATCGTTAATTGATTAAACTTTAATTATAAATCAATTAACCTTTAATTATTAATTAATTAACCTTTAATTATTAATAAATTAATTAATTATTCTTTAATTACTTTCATCAGTTAACTAATCTTTAATTAGCCAAGACCTTAATTAATTAAAGATAAACCATTTATCTTAATTAATTACTTAATTACTTAATTACCATTTAAGTCTTATTTAAATCAAATGCTTGAAATTAATTCATTATTAACATATAAAATTACTTGAGACCCTTAATTAATTTAAGTTAATACACTTATCTTAATCATCTACTTAATCCAATCATTATTAAATTCCATTTGAAAATACTTATGGATTAGTTTATTATTAACTTAATATATAATTATTCCAAAACCAAATCAATTAACTTTTAACAACATTTAATCTTTAACACTACAACAAAAGTTGTTATTGGTTGCATTGTTAGTGGCGTTTAATGTTATATACAACAGTTGATCATTTTAGAATATAAAAATCAATAAAGAAATGCAACTAATTGACTCCCGCCAACATTTCACTAAAATTTTGCTGGAATTTTATGCGGCCGCTCATATCTCTTTTCACCCTTAACATTTTCTTCGTCCTTCTCAAACGACGATGAAAACCCTAAAAAAAACTTGTTTAGAGACTCTGAATCTCTCTCGTCCTTTTTTATCAATTATCAGTCGATTGAATCCAAATTACAAGTCCAGACTCGGAAGGAAGCAAGCTTCCATTTTATTCCCCTCCTGTTTCGTCTCTCCATATAATTTCAATTTCGCGGCAGTAAATGTTCTGAAAATCAATTCAAAATATCTGTAAGTTGCATATTGCTTCCTAGATTCTTAATTTTGTGTCTAGCTCAGGGCTTATCGTTCTAACTTTGTTTAAATTTTTCATAACATTGCACAATTGGGGCTTTTCGTTGACCTAAGCTTCATGTTTGCTATTTAGGGTTCTGAGTGTGGTATTATGGAAGTTTCAATAATGATTTGATTTGATTTGTGATACTTATTATTATGCTTTGGTTTCTTCAGTTTCTTGCATGGTGAAGAGTTGCATTTATAGTTAAAAAATTAGATATTTATTTAATTTCTTCGGATACAGATTCTCTTTTTTGCTAAGTTAGGCAGTAACCCTTATCTTATGTTCTTATTTATGTGCTGCTTTGATTGCAGATTTTGATTTGATGCGTTCTTTGAATTTTTAAGCTATTGCTTTATTTGGATGGGGTATTTATATTATTTTGGTAATTAGACCTTGTTACTCTATCTAGTCTTTTGATCGTTTTATTTATATGCTCCAAGAACTCTTACAAGTAACCTATGCGTAAAAATTGAAGCTTCTCAAATGTGTGAATTATGTAGTAATGGAAGAACCCGACCCAATAACTCATGTTGAAATGAATACAGTTGTGGATGAATTAAGTACACCGAAGGACAATCCTAGAGAAAAGCAAGTGGATGAAAAGAAGGTATTAGATGAAACAAAACTTTTTCAAGAAACTAATACACTGGTGGGGAAAAAGGACGTGGAAGTGAATAAAGCTGTAACTGAAGCAACAATCAGCGAAGAAACTGATGAAAAGGAAAAGGGTGGTGATGAAAATAAAGCGATGGAGGAAATTAAGGCTAATGAAGAAAGCGGTGCTGAATATAGTAAGAATAAAGAATTGAAGAAAGTTACTGATGAAGTGAATGCTAGTGAGGAAAAGAAAATGGATGAAAAGAAAGTATTAGATGTAGCAGAATTTTTTCAAGAAACTAATACAGCTGAAGGAAAAGTGGATGAAGGGGACAACATTGTAGATGAAGCAAAAGTTAGTGAAGAACTAGCGAAGATGAAAAGAAAAAGGATGGTAATGAAAATAAAGCTGTAGAGGAAATTACGGTTATTGAGGAGGACAAGAGTGTTGAAGATATAGTAAGAATGAAGAAGTGAATATAGTTAAAGAAGAAGTGAGGGTAAGTGATGAAAATAAAAAGGGCAAAGTGCATGGTTCTAGTACGATCATTTCAGCTGCATGTGAAGCTGCTCAAAAAAGGGTTGAAGAAGGTTCTGCTGCCTCTTAACGAGCCGAAAATCTTAATGCAATTAGGAAGGCAGCAGAACTTACTGCAGACGCAGTTTCTCATGTAGGGACCATAATTGCAATGGGAGATCCTTTGCCTTCTAAACTAAGTGAATTGATAGAAGCTGGTCCTGAGGGTTCTTGGAGATCTTTTAACAAAGCAAACAAGTTGAAAAAATTAGAGCAGCCTAAGAAGGCATTTGTTTCGGACCAGCAAACAAAGCAGACTGCTTTGAAGGATGCGGAGCAGCCTGGTGAAGCCGAGGATAAGTGTGACGGTAATGGTAATCTTTTCAATTACATTTCTTTTTTATTTTTATCCGAAAACAAATATTAAGGTACATAGTTGGTAATGTACTTGTTTTATTTCATCCATATCATTATATAAAGTGGGTTCAACCAAGATATCAGTTAGCATGGTGGATTCGATAATATGAGATCAAAAATAATCATCGTTATCCTGAATACTAATAATAAATTAAAATGTGATAGGAGGATTACATATTCTTCTAACATGATAATTTTTAAAGAGCTTTTGGATCAGTTACGTGCTAGATATCCATATATACTGATAATGGATTTGATAGGCTCGGAAAGGATAGGGAAGTCATCAATACTTTCAAATGATGGTCATGAAAAGGCCCAGGTATTCTGGAAGAAAATGCTTTTCTGAAGGGATCTCTCGTTGAGGTATGTTTTTCTAATATTGGATACATTTATAGGTTGATTATGTATGCTTTTAAAAGATTTTCTTATTTTAGTGTTATGCCCTTGTTCTGCTTTTGATTACGTTTTAATGGGTCAAATCCTATATTTTTTTGAGCGCTAAATTATTTGTCTGATCTTTAAGGTTATATCCGATGAAGATGAGCTCAAAGGAGGCTGGTTCTCTGCTCGTGTCCTTGATGTGGCTGATAAAAAAGTTCATGTGTGCTACAATAAATTGCTTTCGGATGATGGTAGGAAGCTTATATTCTGATATTTAATTTAAGCACAACATCTTTGATTTATTTGAAGAATTTTACTCATTATTTCATGTAAGACATGCTGCGTTTATTCATTTTATGTAAGGAAAGCTAATTTGATCTAGAATCCCTAAGGAGCTGCCATAGATATATCTCTACAGTAGTAAATTTAGTTCCTTCTAATTTTAATTGAATACACATGTTTCATGGCGGTCAAAACTGTTATATATTTAGACATAAATGTATTCCAGACATGCATATGTCAGTTTCAAGCTCAAAACTGTTACATTCAAACAGAATTAAAAGACAAAAAAGTCCAACTGATTTATTGAATGGACAAATCGAGATATTCAATGCAGTTTTAATGAGTTCATGTTTGATCTCAATGAACATGGAGTCTTTTTTTACTCCTACGCAAGGAGGACATGAAGGGGCTTTTATCATCATCATTTTTTGATATCTGTAAAATAAATATACTGGTTGCCTGCATTTCACTCACAATTTTCCTACTCAGTAGACCTAGATGTAAACTAGGACAAGGTAATTCAATTGCATTGTTAGAAGATGGAGATTATTTTGATTTTTTAAGGCAATGTTTTGTTTTTGTTCTTAATTTTGAGGCACAGGATCAATTATGTGATATTTTGCATCTGATTAGCCCAGGCTTTGGCATCTTATTTGGATCGCTTTGGGGTGCTGTTCCTTTGATTGGAGCGATTTGAATTGTTGTGTTAAGCTCTATTAGTTTGTACACTAAATTTGTGTAGTACTAGTAATGGTTTATTGATTGCTGGAATTTGGCAAACGTGAAAACTATTAGCAGTGGAATCTATACATTTCTTATGTGCAGTCACGAGCAGGTGGTACTATCATCGTTGGTTTCCATTTGTTCGAAATGATGAACGAAAATGATTTCATTAATGCAGAGATGGATATAAGAGCCATTGATAACCGACGATCCATTTATCAAAAAAAGGAGGCAGTCCGACCTCTTTGGAGTATTCCTTCATAGCATTCGTAATTTTCCTTCAGCTTCTGGGAATGGACTCTAAACTGGAAAAGAGTTTGCTTATTCCTTTCAGAGAGATCAAGGTGCGTGCATGATTTTAAACTCTTCATATTCTTTTAAATTTTTATTGAATGAATTAGATTATTTGGTCATGTTTATGAAGTTTTGCAATGTTGACCAATTGTTTGAGCTAAGTCAATAATGGATTTCAACTTTCTGAAAATGGTTTATATTAGTTATTATTCATCAAAACACCTTCATTTGTGTTTTTATTAATATTATTTAATTATGATTGCAGGTTGAGTGCACAATTCCAAAGGATGATGGATCGTTGGCATCATTTTTTGGATTCAGAGTGCAACATGATAATGCAAGAGGCCCTATGAAGGGAGGAATCAGATACCACCCAGAGGTGGGCCCCTTGATTTTGTTCTCTTTGTTTTCTGAAACTTATGCTTTTTAGTTCCTAAAACTGATAGCATGGCAGTGTGCCTTTGAATCTAGTTTTGCTTCAACAAAAAAATAATAAAGGGAATTTATAGAGCAAAGTTTCTTCAAAAAAAGAAAACAACATGATTATAGAAAGTTACTAATCACCCTGCAGAGTGATTGGGCTTTCACTTGTGAAGTAGCAATTATGAGGATCATAAGCCTAATCACCTAAAAATCACCTAAAATTCTTACACTATGGATCTATAAGCCTAATCACCCTGCTTCTGCTCTAAATGGCTTTGTACCCAAAGAAATTGGTGAGCTATCTTCATTAGAATCCTTACTTTTAGAAGCTAATTCCTTAACTGGCACTATCCCACTTGAGCTTGGAAATAGTCCTTTGCTTTCTGAACTGGATTTAAGTCAAAATCAAATTAGTGGTCCACTTCCTATTTCTATTTGGAATCTGTGCAATCAAATAACAAACATTAGTTTACATGGAAATCAACTCTCTGGATCAATTCCAACGCCTGCTACTGTAAACCCCAGCTGTGATAATCTTAAAGTTTTAGACTTTGGCGGTAATAGATTAGTAAGAGATTTTCCTGAGTTTGTTACTAGTTTCAGTAATTTGCAAGAACTTGACTTAAGTTCGAATAACTTATCCGGGGCTGTTCCTAATTCAATTATTAAGTTGAACCATTTGGAAAAATTGAATCTTTCTTACAACAGCTTTAGTGGTGTGTTACCACAAGGTTTAAGTAACAGTAGATTTACAGTTGATGCTTTTATGGGTAACAATGTCAATCTTTATGGATTGCCTTTAAGGCAATGCGGGTCATGTTCGGGGTTGAGTGTAGGGGTGATAGCGGGTATTGTTATTGGGTTAATGGAGGGTGTAGTGGTATTGGCTTCTGTTTTGATAGGCTTCCGTTATTGGGTTAATGACGGGTGTAGTGGTATTCGCTTCAGTTATTGGGTTAATGGAGAAGAAGGAAAATTAATGGTTTTTCTAGGTAGAGAGCATCTGACACTTGAAGATGCATTGAATGCAACGGGTCAAGTGATGGAGAAGACGCATGGAAGTTGTAAAGGGTAATGAAGGTTGACAGAGG
This sequence comes from Allium cepa, assembly GCA_030765085.1. Lineage (NCBI taxonomy): Eukaryota > Viridiplantae > Streptophyta > Magnoliopsida > Asparagales > Amaryllidaceae > Allium > Allium cepa. The sequence continues at coordinate 947,770,917 of CM060941.1, read as the reverse complement.
TACTGTTTCAGGATACTGGCTATAGGAAGTTGTAGATATATATGTGTTGGGTGCACCAGTTTGGTTTAACATTTTATTAGTACTTGGTGTGTGAATTTTTATACGAATGGTTATTGTATGTGAATTTTTTTATTTTATCAAAAAACTATTGTATTAGAATGGTTATGGATATCATATTTGATTATATGATTAATATGTTTTTTTAATTGTTCGAATATGATGATTACGTGAGCGATTGTTGGTTGATATAGTAGAAACAAAATAGACCATTAACAGGAAATATAGCATGAAAAAATAGCGCAAAATGATCATCAACTTTTAGTAGCGTTTCAAAAACGCTATGAAAATACATGTAGTGGCGTTGAATAAACGTAACCGTAAAGTAGGGGTAAAGTTGGAAATTCTATTGGTAGCGTTAAAAAACCTTTTGTTGGCATTTTATACATGCTGTAAAAAGAGAATTTAGTGGCATTTCATAAATTCTGCAATAAAACGATTTATTGTAGCGTTGAAATAAGTGCAACTAAAAATCGGGTATTTTTAGTGCGGGATTTATAACATCGTTCATCAAAACGCTGCTAAAACTTTTAGTAGCGTTTTTTGAGCGCTATTATAAATCAAAATTCTTGTAGTGTAAAGATTTAATCTTTGAAATTTGTTTGAAAATAACCTTGATAAATACTTTTTTCTTTGAAAATTTGTTTAATGTTTAGTTTTGAAAACTTTGTTTAACAAATTTGCTTTTAAACTTGCATTTGCTCTTTGCATAAAACTTTGGTTTCTTTTTGCTATTAAAACCTGATACAAAATTTACCTCATATTTTTTTGTAAACCTGTTATCTAACAAAACAAACCCGAGCCCACAACAAAACTCCTCGAACAATCACTCGAGCCAAACCCTCATCTACTCGCCTTCGATAAAACTCGTGCGCGAACTCGAGCTATACTCGATGCAAACCCAAGACAATATCCTTCTTCCCTGATCCTACAGCAACAACCTAGACACAACGTTCATGCATGCACCGTGCACACCGATCGGGTCATCTCCGACCATCGCTGCGACCTTCAACAAGTTGCCAATGTTCCCCTCAGTCATCACGAACACCCAGATCGTCGATCGACTCGGCCAAGCGAAATCGAGCTACTCGAGCACCTGGAATCCAAAACTTGATCAATGAAAAATGCCTCGCGCTGCCGCTCACGATCTCCTAAGGCCTCGCGATCACGTCCAGAGTTGCATCACTGCATCACGCTTCGATTCTCCCACTACCGGTCGTCTCGAATTCACCCACGTCAACGCAATCGTCTCGACTCTATCGTCGACCAAAATAGGTCGTTAAACCATAAATCCTTGTCATCTGGCCACCACGGTGGTTGAGAAATACACTGAGTATTTTTCTCAAGATCACTGACCTCCATGCATGTTCCACCTACGATCCCAAGACCCATCTCTTCGCCGATCACCAGAAATTGCCAAAAACCCAATTCCCGTTCAACCCATAAATTCTCCATGAATTCAAGCTTAAAAATTATGATATTACCACCAAAATTCAGCGTTTCCGAAAACGAATCCAAATATATGATCAAAACATGAAATATAGACAATTGATTTTTTGACTATAATTGTTCATCACTGTTATATCTTGTTTTTGAAATAAATTTTAAATATATTAACTTGAAACTATTTTTAGAAATCAAATCTGGTTAATTCTAACATAATTCATTTAAAGATCATGTCTAAAATAGATCGGGGAAAGTGAATTTGAGTTTTGAACTTGTTTTAGCCCGTAAATTTTGAACAAGAGGATATATGCCTGTACACAGACATGCACACATCAATCTACAAACATACATACATACATACATACATACATACATATATATATATATATACATGCAGACATATTTTACATCCGTGCAAACATTTTTCACAACATACTTCAAGTATCAATCCAAACAGCAAGATATATAAACAGATTAAAGTTACTTTACTCACAGGTTTTTGAAACAGAGAAGCCTAGAAATGATTTGAAAACTGGAAATTGTTTGAGATGATCTGCTTTGTTTGAGATGAATTGAACGTTGCTTGATATTTGATTTTCTTGGTTGTTGATCTTTTCTATAGCTTCAGGCTTTAGATTTTGAAAGGTTGTTGTTTGATTTGCTTGCTTCAGGTTTAAAATTGGAAGTGTTTGTTTCATATTTTTTTTTTCTTTCCTTTGGTTCGTTTTTAGGTTTTAGATTTTGAAATTATGAAAGAAAATGAGAAGAGTAGAAGTATAGATGTGTATATAATCTGGTTTTCCTTTTATTTATTATTTTAAAAATAAAAAGAAACTAATGACACTTGTAATTGCATGTTACAATTAACCTACAAATGTTTAATGCATGTTATAATTTTTACACTTCTTAATTTGCATGTTATTTTAAGCTATAAATGTTTTAATGCATGAATTAAATGTCTTCTTATGTTTTTATATTAATATATGTTTTATGTTTAAATTTTTATATATATAAACTTAATTTATTTCATGTATAATTTTAAAAGAAAGTGTATAAACCTTTTTTTAAAGATTATTTTTAAGCTTAAGCTATTATATCTTGAATTAATAAATATTTATCTATAGTGTTTTTATATTATATTTTCACTTTTAATAAATACATTTCCTTTTATTTATATTTATATAATTTTAAGGAAAATGATTTAAAACTTAATTATACATTAATAAATAGACATATATATATATATTAGTTTTTAAAATATATAGTTTTTAAATCCAATTTATTTTTAAGATATTTTTTTAGAATTTTCAAATCAAAATTCTATTTACGATCCATATATATACACACACATACATAAACAAACACATATCTTAGTTGTTTTGGAAAAAAATTTAAATTAATTCACAAATTAATTCTAAAAATTATATAAATTACTAAATTAAATTTGGCTTAAAAACGGGTCGTTACAATTATCTTTTGCCATGAAGCACACATTTTCTTGTTCATTATCACTGTCACTTTCGCTTTTAGAGGATGAAGAATTTGAGTCATCCCATGTTACTGAAAAAGCTTTTCTCTTGAACTTATCCTTCTTATTTTTGTTGTTGTATGCTTTCTTTTGTTCTGGACAATCTTTTTGCATATGTCCCTTTTTGTGGCAGTTGAAACATTCTATTGCTAAGGTTGATGGTTTGTTGAAGCTTCGTTTTCCATTACTCTTGTTCTTTTTTTTCTATATTTCAAAAACTTCTTAAAGTTTTTGGCAATAAATGCTAGGTCTTCCTCATCTGAATCCGAGTCTTCTTCTTCAGCATGGAAAGTATGTTCTTCTTGTCTTGTGCTTGTACTCTTTCAGCCTGCAAATTTACTTCATAGGACATTAGATTTTCTATTAGCTCTTCTGGTTTCATGGTAGAAAGATCATTAGCTTCTTCAAAAGCTAAGACTTTTCTTTTCCATTCGTCCGTTAAAGAGTTAAGGATTTTTGAAACAATATCAAAGTCGAAATATATCTCTCTTAGTCCTAATAAAGAATGATGAATATCTTAAAATCTGGAGTACATATCATTTATAGATTCATCTTGCTTCATCTTTAAATTTTGAAATTTATTCTTAAGCATAGATACTTTACTTTGTTTAACCTTGTTAGTACCTTCATGAGTGACTTTTAGTGTTCTCCATATTTCATAGGCAGTGTTGCACATACTAACACGATTAAACTCATTTTTATCTAAAGCACAAAATAACATGTTCATAGCTTTGGCATTTGAAGAAGCATCTTGTTTTTGTGTGTTTGACCATGTTGAATATTCAGTTGTGGGTATGTGATACTCTGATTGTGTAATGTTCCATGAATCAAAACTATTTGCTTGTATATATATATATATATGTATATGTATATGTATATATATATGTATATGTATATATATATATATATAAGCATTCGTGTAGCCCAATAGTTATAATTCATGCTATTAAACAATGGAGGTCGTGCTGTGGATTGTCCTTCTATAAAACTAGTGTTAGTATTACTATCCATATTACTAAAATATCAAATAATTGTGTGACGGTTATAGGATGACCTTATGCTCTGATGATCTCTCTGTTAGGACCGTCGTGCGAACCACACCTATCGCTTGTGTGACGGTTATAGGATGACCTTATGCTCTGATGATCTCTCTGTTAGGACCGTCGTGCGAACCACACCTATCGCGCGGGGCTGTCTCATCAGTTACAGTCCGGCTTGGGTTAGGTTCCTACAGCACCGTGGGTTGCGTCTTATCAACAGCCCTACATTTTTCCGTTCTTTCCCAATAGGCGAGGCGTCATCTGTCTCATCGCCTGTTTGTTGCTCTTCTCTTTGCTCCCTTCATTCTTCCTCTTGGTCTTTATCGATTTCCATTCCGTTGCTTAGTGAAGCGGAGATTGCGATCATTAATGATCGCCTTACTTGCCTAACTAAGAACTCTGCTCCATCCAGATCTTCTTCTAGGCTGACGGGTTCGCTGGAGCCGTCTCGGGTTTCTGCGGTGTCCATTCCCCGGATCTCGGCTTCTCCTGCTCATAGACCCTCTCGTCGCAGATTGAGAGGTCCCCACGTCACTCCTCGCACTATCCATACTCGCTCTATAGCGGCGACTGAGCAGACTGATCGGTCTGCTTTTTCCTCCTTGTATCTTATTTGAGTTGTGATTGATCTGCTTTTCTTTCCTTGATTCATTATTTTCTATTATTCCGGCATCCATGTCGAACTTTCTTTTCTGAAACGTTCGTGGTATTGGCAATGAGGCTTCTTGCACTAGGTTGAAGCACATTGTCCGGAAACATTCTGTTTGCTTGGTAGCTCTCTTAGAACCGTTGGTGGGGCCTGGAGAGGTTACCAAGGTAGTGCTGTCGCTTGGGTTCGGCGGTGCCGTTTCCAATGTTACGGGTAAGATTTGGATTCTTTAGTCCAAAGGCTGTGTTGTTCGCCCTGTTTTTGACTCGGACCAGCTTATCTCTGTGGTGTGTTCTGCTTCCCTTTTTCCTCAACCTTTTCTTCTCTCGGCGGTATACGCCAAGTGCGATAGGATGGAGAGAATATCCCTGTGGGATGACATTCTTCATCTAGCAGAGATGGGATTTTCTTGCTCTGTTGTGGGTGGAGATTTCAATGTTGTCGCTAGTCAGGCTGAGAAACTAGAGGGGCGGCCATCAATCGCTCTTCAGTTTCTGATTTCAATTCGTTCATTGTGAGCTCCGGTTTATCTGAAATCCCTTTCGTGGGCTCGGCTTATACCTGGTCTAACAACCAGGAGGGTCCGAATCGGATCCTATCCCGGTTGGATAGAATTTTTGGTTCTCCTGGTTGGCAGAATCTCCCTTTTTCATTCTCGACCTCTCATCTTCATCGCTTCTGTTCTGATCATACCCCGTTAGTTTTGCGCTGCTCTCCGCGTTCTCTTTCTAGGCCTTCATCTTTTCGCTTCCTCAGCGTGTGGTGTTCCCATCACTCTTTTCGTCAGGTAGTGGAGGACTCGTGGTGCTCTCCTATTTCAGCTTCTCCCATGGGGGCTTTCTCCCAAAAGCTGAGACGTCTTAAGGCTAGACTTAAGAATTGGAATTCCCTTGTTTTCAGAAACATTTTCGATCGGGTGCGGGCGGCAGAGGAGTCCCTTATCCTTGCCGAATCTTTGTTCGACGAGCACCCTACGGCCGATAACAAGGAGAAATGGGCCTCGGCTCAACTGGTTTTCTCTTCGGAACTCCGAATCGAAAACTCTTATCTTCGCCAAAAGGCGAGGGTAAAATGGATGGTCGAAGGGGATTCGAACTCCAAATATTTCCATTCTACCATTCACAAGAAACTCAACCTTCTTTCCATTCGTGAAATTTTGAGACCAGATCTCTCTGTGGCTTCGTCCCCGGCTGAAGTCAAAGAGATCATTTTGTCTCATTTCCAATCCTTTCTGGGTTCTCCTTCAGTGTCGGATCAGAATCTGGACATCCTCTCCTTCATTCCCCGATTGGTCCCTCCTGAGGGGAGTGACGTTTTAGCTGCTCCGCCTTCTCCGGAAGAAATCCGTGCCTGCGTCTTTGCTCTTAGCAAGGACAGTGCTAGTGGCCCAGATGGTTTCAACGGCTCATTCTATCGGAGTGTTTGGCCTATCATTCAGCCGGATTTCTGCCTAGCTATCCAGCAATTCTTTTCCGGCAGCATTCTTCCCATTAGTTGGTCTTCCACCAACTTGGTCCTAATTCCGAAATGTGATAACCCTCGGTCATGCGTGGAATTTCGTCCGATCAGCTTGTGTAATTTCTCTAACAAAGTGATATCTAAGGTGTTGGCCGTTCGTTTGGCTCCGTTCCTAGATCGTATCATCTCCTCCTCTCAGGCGGGTTTTGTTAAAGGTCGTCTAATCACTGACAATGTCCTGTTAGCTTAGGAACTGATTTCCCAGATTGACCGGAAGGTTAGAGGATCTAATGTTGTCTTCAAATTAGATATGGAAAAGGCCTATGATCGTATGTCGTGGTTTTTCGTCATTAGAGTTATGCGTGCCTTTGGGTTTCCAGAAACTCTTATCGATTTGGTTTGGAGGCTAATCTCTAACTGTTGGTTCTCCGTTCTCATTAACGGATCGGCCAATGGTTTTTTCCGGGCTGGTAGAGGTCTTCGTCAAGGTGATCCTCTATCTCCTTCTCTTTTCGTGATTGCGGCTGAGGCTTTCATTCGAGGGATTCACACCTCAACGATTTTCGGCCAGGTTCACCATTTTGGCCTTCCGAGAACGTGCCGGCTCGTTTCCTCCTTATCCTTTGCGGACGACATTGTCATTTTCTCCAACGGAAACCGGTCGTCTGTTCGTCGGCTGATTCGTTTTATCCATCAGTACGAGCGGTGTTCGGGCCAGCTCGTTAACTCTTCGAAGAGTTGCTTCGTTCATGCGAAGGACATGGATACTTCCAGGGTTTCTTGGGTCCATTCGTTTTCAGGATTCAGGGAAGCTTCCCTTCCTCTTCCTTATTTGTGTATTGTTCTCTACAGAGGTAGGAAACTGAACGCCCTCTTCGATCCTCTGATGGTCAAAGTTAGGGGAAAGATCATTCGTTGGAATGCATCGCTTCTTTCTCAAGCAGGAAGATTGGTTCTAATCAAGTCGGTATTAGGCTCCGTGGGTACTCATGTCTTCGCAGCGATGTCTCCTACCGCATCTTTCCTCCGGTCTTTCCAATCTTTGGCTTCTTCCTTCTTCTGGGGGTCGAAGGTTGACAACCACCGTCATCACTGGGTATCATGGGACGTGGTGTGCCGTCCCAAGAACGAGAGCGGGCTTGGTTTGCGAAACCCAAAGGATATTTGCTCGGCATTTGCTTGCAAGTTGTGGTATAGCTTTGGGACTAACGACTCCCTTTGGGCGAAGTTCCTCCGTGCCAAGTACCATGGTCTGGCCTCCACGGGCTTTTCCGGATCTCCATCCTTCGCTAGTGAGACTTGGAAACACATGCAATCGGTCAAACCTTTCTCTGACTCTCATGGCGGCCAAACCGGTTGGGATGGTGGTTCGTTTTCCATCTTGAAATCTTGGAGTTCGGCTCGTAATCCAGCCCCGGTTCTCCCTCTATTCTCTTTTATCTGGGACGCCAGAATCCCTCCTAAAGTGTCTCTGTTCATGTGGCGAACCCTTCATAAGGGTTTGCCAGTTGATGAGAACCTTCAGCGGATTGGCGTTCCTTATGTCTCCCGTTGTAGATGCTGCGGCACCAGGAATTCGGAGTTTTTGGATCATTTACTTTTCTCTGATTTCACAGCCAGATCCTGCTGGAATTACTTCGGAAATCTGATTGGTATCCGAGGTAGAATCAACTCGCCGGGGGATTTACAGAGAACTTGGTGGAACGGAATCTCTGGTAAATCGATGCGCTCTGTTGTCTTTCGCCTGATTCCTTGTCTGATCTGCTGGCATCTCTGGTGCGTGCGGAATAAGGCAATTTTTGAGGAAATTCCCATGGATCCCACTTCCGTTATTCACCGGGTTAGAAATGATGTTTTCTTAGCTTTTCGTGGTAGACCTTTCAAGGGATCGGTTAGTTCCCGTTCTGGCCCCCTGGTGGTCCTGCTGTCTATTTCCTGTTCTCAGGCTTCCACTAGAGCGGGAATTGGATGATGACCAATCTCGAGCCAGGTGGTTCTGGCACTCCGACTCCGGTTCTCCCCCCCCCCCCCTTTTTTCATCTGATTTAGTGGCTTTTGTTTTTCAGGCTCTGGATATATAGGTTTGGTACGGGGATTGTTTTTCCTTCTCTATTGTAGGATTTTGGGCAGAGGATATTCCGGATTTCATTATCGCCGATCTCATTATCGTCTGTCTTTTCTGGGTTCCGTCCTGTTTGTACTTCGTCTTTCTCTAGAGGGCGTCTTAGGCAGCTATTTCCGTTTTTTGTTTCTTCTATTTTTTGTTTGTTATGGCTTTCTTCGCCGAGTTTTGTTGTCTCCTCTTCTGTTGGTTACCTGTCAGGCTTGTTGACAGCTTTTGGTGTTTTTTAATAAAAATCTTCCTTCTGTTAAAAAAAAAAACCTTATGCTTTGATACCAATAAAAGAGAGTTATGCTATGGATCGTGCAATATTGATATAAAACAATACAGAGAATAATGAAGATAGCTATATAGTTAATAATGCGGAAAATAAATGTAGTAAAAAAATAACACTGGAGATTTTTATACTGGTCCGTAGTTCCGTCTACGTCCAGTTCCAGACTCTTTCTGAAATTACACTAAAACAATAACTCACTTAACCCGGAGGAACATGTTTATACAACACCTGAACAGTTGAACAGGATTGACGTCTCAACAGCCGAAGATGTCTTTCTGCCTGAACAACCGAACATGACTTCTACTAGATACAGAAAGCTTTATTGACTAGTATGTTCTTGATAACACAGATATGTCTTGAAGTACACCCTTCCTATAATCAAATCCTCAAGAGTATTTGTGTATGTATTGATTGAAAGGAAGATAATCACTTAGAATCGAAGAATGTATATATTAACACAAAGATCCAAGCGATGTAGAGTTTGTGATTGCTTTGAATTGCAAAGAATATACAGCAAGAATAGATAAAGAGAATAAAGCAGGAATTATGTATTTTTGAAAAGAATCAAAACATGTTTATATTGAGGATATAGAGATGAAATTATTCGTGAAAGATCTCAATTAAAAATTGCATTCAGTCAAGTATCCATTATTTGTCATTCAATCAAGTGACTCAGAAGTGACAGTTAACTGAATTTAAAAAGTGCATTTCAGAGCAAAAATTTGTGCACTGACACAGGTCAGTCGACTGGCTGACCTGAGTCAGTTGACTGCACATGTCACAATAAAATATTATATTTTGAAGTTAAATCCATTTGTGTGTGTGCGTCACTACGTGAGGAACGATTTTAACAATATTTTCACATAACTAAAACTCAAAATCGAGATAAATATACATACTATAGTTTGAATTGAAGTCTTGTCTTTGAAGTTTCATTCTCTTTTTGTCGCCATGTTACACCATCTTGTGATCTATGATCGTCAATAGCTGTCGATGGTCTTCGTCATGAATCAAAACCATGATTTAAGTGGAATTCATGAGGTAATTCAATGGTGGAGATTATTTGTGTCACTGATTGTGTCTCCATTTTGTGTTTATATGCATACATTCTTATATAATAACATGACCATAATATAAAGACCGTAATATAACAACATGGACAAACGCATTTAGTTACAAAACGTGAAATGCCATTTGCGTGGGACAGCCTGCAATAGAGATTGCTGATAAATTAAAATGCAATCAATACGTATGTTTATATATATATATATATGTATAACTCACGCATTGATTCATTTTCCAATGTGTAAATGTCAGGTACTGATATTCACGTGCATTTATGTTCACACATTCCAATTTATGCTCACAAAAACTACATATATAAATATGAAATCACAAGGCAAAACATGTAAAAATATAACAATACCAAATACTTTGCAACAGCAAAATGCGTGCATAATAATACTCTGTCCAATTCTTAAAAAAAACAAACTGTTGAATGAACTCAGCTAATACTCATTCATTACGTGTATAATTTTTCTTCATCGACTTTTATGACCCATCAACATGACAGTGAATATAAATGCAACCCAAATGTACACATGAATAAATGTATAGCTACACGCATCTTACAAATGACAGCAAAAGTTCTATTTAAAACAAATGCATGCAGACACATCATCAACCAGGTCAGACTCAAGCCATGCATGTGCGCACATGATCAGGTAATAGCAATTCAATAAGGGTTCACAAACAATGACAATGTAGAGCAAGGCTGCAAACAGCAAGGACAAAGGAATATACACTGTGGCAACAAGCACCCAGATCAAGCCAGGTGCTTACAGCAGAGGTTTAGGCAACTCTTAGATAAGTATGTAGCTACAAGGGAGTGCAACATCACAAAAAAAATGGAGACCACACGATCAGGTCATATCCAGGTCAAGATGCAAGCACTACAGCAATGAAGCAGCTGTATATCAACTCAACAAGCATAGTGCAATCAAATGTGCACATAACAGTAACACATTTCAGAACTGTATAGGTATCAAAGGCAAACCAGAAACGACAAGGTCAGGTTGAAGTGTGTACAGTCAGTGAACACATAAAGATAGTGCACACAGATAAGTCCAAGCATGTACATGCATGAACAAGTGCATAAAGAAACAACAAGGCCAGGCAGATTTTCAGCCGACGGAAAACTGCGACACAGGGTCATGAAAGCACGTGCATGGGCACAGGAATACAACTCAAACTCAAGATACAAGGTCAGGTTAAGGTGTGAACAGGTCAAATGCATCAAGAAAAATGCACTTGTTCAGGATATTCAAGGAACGGGAAATAAACAAACATGAATCAGGACAACAGTGCACACAGGGTCGCATATAGTAAATGATGACATTCATACAGGTTATCAAGATACACATTAACATCACGGCCAAGCTAAATCAGAACTAACACAGCAATAAACGTGAGCAACTAAAGGCAGCAGCATATACAACAGAGGACATGCACACATGAACAAATCAAAGGCCAAATGCACAAAAAATGATGAAATGCACGCAGGTGCACTTCGCAGGGCCAATTAGATATTGAACAAAAGCAACTCAAACGAGTGATATATACTATAAGTTGAGCTATACTAGATCATAATCCTATGTATTCAACTCTTGCTCAAAATTATCCAAGCTGCAAAAAAATGAATTTATTTCTTTTTGACATCTTTACAACGTGTTTACCCGGGAGTTGGTTAATGCATGTAATTTTTTTTGAGGAACTGAGTTTAAAACATTTCGAAAGCAGCAAAACAAAGGACAGGCAGAGGAGCAGCAAAACAAAGGACAGGCAGAGGAGCAGCAAAACAAAATTAATGCCCCAGTTTCAAACAAGAGCGTGATCATGCAACTCATGCAAGTGCACACATAACATCAAATACATAAACATCTATATTTACAATTTCCACTTGCAAATAATTTTTTTTCCAGATTATAAATATAATCACTTGTCACCCATTCAAACATTCAATTCTCACCGGAAACAATTTAATTTTTTCATAGATTATTTATATTTTTCCTAAGATATTGTGTCTACTTGTCTCGTCTAAACGATTAAGAACCTCTATCGAATACGTGTGCACCCTGCATCGATCGAAATTCTTAATACACTTAATGGATAAGATAACACCATTTTATTTTTGTAACTTATATAAATATCATTTCCACCAATTAATAATATACTAGTTCCAATAAAAATTTACTCATTCATTTTCAAATTTTCATTAATACTCACTTACCACTCATATCTTTCAAAATATTCAGATTTAAACATTTACTTAACTTACCGAATCTTATTACAATAAGAACATCAATATTTGCATAAGTTATAATCCCCACTTTTATCCAACATTTAATGAGTTTTAAATCTTTACAAAATATTATGTCGAACCGCCTCGTATGAGTATTTAGGAATTTCTATCGATAACGTTGATCAGACGTATCGATCAGAATTCTTAAATCACTTTAAGGACAAGCTAACACGAAAATAATTCACAAGTATTTCTATTCATTTTATAAAATCAAACTCATATTTAATAACAATATTTTTTTTTTGAATAAGATATTCATGTTTCAAATTTCCATATATACGCTTGCATTATATATGTAAATATAATTAAAAATAACAAATACATTACCAGATGATTACCCCAGTAATCATCAGATACTCCTAATACCACTTAAATGTAAATAAAACCTACCATACATCCACGGGGACAAGACTCTAAGTCTCATATAAGGCCAAGACTCGTGTCTTTGATACACAATGTATCGTTCTAAACCTGCTCTGATACCGCATTGTAACATCCCACCTCTATACCCATACTATTCAAGAGTATTACAGAATAATACTGTCGGATAAAACGGAGAATAAGACGATATGTGGTACACACATAAATATTCTCTTGGGCTAACACTAGTACGTATTAAAACATCGAATAAATAACTTACTTATACATACACAGTATCGGCACAAAACAATAAACACGTGTGACTTCAGGATAAAACTATACATAATATATCATATTTAAACAGAGAATACAGTTAGCTATAATATATAATACACAAATATATATGGTAAGTCCAATATACAACTCCAGAATTTACATACATGAATTATATAATACAAGACTGATATACAAAATATCGCATCCTAGTCTCCTCTACGTCCAATATAAAATTCGGTCTCACTATCCATGTAGCTAAAATGTCTCGAACCGATCTGAGTATCATATAAATAACACACAGTTCAGACTATATCTAAATATATAGGTCAATACATGCATAGATATGGAATATACATAGTATAATAGTGATAACATATTATCAATATGTATCGTAATGACAACATTCTCAAAATACAACATAAAGATGTCATCACCCATATATAACACATCAAATCAGAAATCATGAGACTACATCAAATGGGTGAATCATCTATATTCCCAAAACAAACGTCAAAATTCAAAATTCGTATATTACGAGATATCCTCAAGCATATCAGGCAAGAACAATGTTATGCCCAAATAACTCTCAATCTCACAATATAATTTATTATCATAAAAAAATGAAACCAACCAGTAAATCGGACTGATACATAGTAATGCCTTAATATAATATCATAAAATCATATAATCAGTAGATAATATGAGATAAACCATCAAATCATCCAAATGATATCCAATATCATATAAATCAAAAGATAATCAACCACAATCCAAATCAAAATCAAGAAATAATAGCAATCTCTAGAATACCAAACCAAAAGTGTGGATATACGGGACTGACTACACTTGGACTCCATTAGCCTCTAGTCTAGTCAACTCATTATAGGAAAAAGACATATATGCCAATCCACTACATGCATATATACCATGAATCTAACGGGAGATTGACGGCCGCCTACCATAGGCATGCTCTAGGAACACATATCTACTTGCCAACCGTAGAGTAACCATCCATTCCTATAGCCTTCATGGTATATATATCAATCTACTACTCACATATACCTAAAACCAGATAGGGAGACTGCCAACCGCCTACAGCAAACCTGCTCCAGTAACCTAGGTCTACTCGCCTACCATAGAGTACCGTCTATTCCTACAGTCTTTAGTTATCTCGACGGACATCGTGACTTCATCCACCAGTGGCTCGTCTACGCGTAGCCTCATTCATGACCTTGTTTTTTCCCAAATGATTATAGACAAGGGGCTATGGGAAACAACCTATCTACTACTACCAATACTGTGATGCACATCAAATGGACATATAATTACGATGTTGTGGATTAGGTGCGCAACTACATGATTAGACTGCCAGGGTGGATACTGGCCAATCTGGTTCACTCTCAAAGTAAAGAAACAATGTGGATGGTCATATAGCACTTATATCCTATCACTATACATATTTCTAATAACAATCCGACACGTGGCTCTCATAGCCAATATTTATCAATAAGATACTCCTCATCGAGTATCACATGGACCTATAAGTGTAATCCTAGTTTAGTAACCTTACTCACAATGAATAATCAAAAGAATAATATAAAGGTGTCTCATACCACCGCCTGTTTTTTGGATAATTATTCTAAGCTCATAAAATGCACTTGATCCGCACTATATATTTCTATATAATAAGTCCAATGAATAAACTAAAAAGTATTACCGAGTGCCTCATACTAAATGGTATTACTAATCTGTTTATTCAAATTTCTTGTTACACAAAAATAAAATGTAACATAGTTATGTTAAGAATGTCATCACCATATCATATAAACTTATCAATCAAATCAAACTCAATGGAGAATCACTCATAATATCAAAATCTGAATAAGATATGAAAAATCAAATGATATGGAAATTAAATCCCAATTTTAACTCAAACATTGAAATAATAATAAAGCTCATTTAAAATATGACTTTAAACAATTAACACAAACATTTAAGTATTTACATAAAATATTTGAAGATCAAGTTATTAATTAGATATGCATGTAGGAATTTTACTATACTTTTCACGCAATTAATTATTTTCCCATAGAAATATATATATAATTTAAAATATATTATACTTATTTCTAACCATAAATATAATTCAAACTTCTCACTTGATATCCAAAACCAATAAAGAATATAACAATTTATTTTAAATTATTGCATATAAGAAAATTCTCATATTATAAAATAGAATTTCACTTAATAACCTTTATAAAAAGAATCTCTTAAATAATGTTATTATTTTTCCTAATATAATTTACAGAATTGTAACACATTATATTTTCATTTATGATAATTCCATACCTTTATAATTGGTAATTGAATCAATCAACCAAATTCAACCCTCAACGGTTCAATCTACAAAATATTTCAATCAACGATCTTATTCAATTTTTCCAGGTAATTGCTATCATTAGCGGGATGATTGTATAAATAGCTAACAATAATTTAGACATAGTTGTGAGTTTGAAATTAACTCATCGAATGACGATTGTACACTCATAAAATCGTTGTTGAACCCTAACATTGCAAAGTTCATGCCTCTGCCTTGCTCTCGAAAATCCATCGCTCGCTTAAACTTCAGTTTGCTTAGCACTATCAACCCTACCTCGACTAGTGCGTATTTCCATGCTCGTGCTTTTGTGATCCCAAATTGCCACGCTCCATGATGTAGTCGAGCCCACCTCCGAACGTCCGCTCGAGAAACCCAAAATTTGAACATTAAGGATTATATATATATCGTATATTATTTGCTGAATTTTTGAGATGAGAATCTTTTAGTTATTGACATCAAGGAATGGATGTCAAGTCTCCACAATTGAAAGATGATGGAAGAAAAGTCCCTTCCGAAAAAGTTACGAAAATTTGGTCCATTTTTTTAATTTTTGACTAATTTATACTACTTTTGCCCCTGATTTTAATGCTAAGCCGATTTTCTAAAGGAGACAATTTGATAAAAAAAAAATAACAAAACAGGGACATAATTTACGTGAGTTTATGAGTAGAGATTTTTTGTGCATGAGCTTTGAGAATAGGGATCTTTGATCCAAAAACCCTATTGATATTTTCAAGCGTAAGATGATAGTCTCCAGGAAATCAATTAATGAAATAAAAAAACAGAGGAAACAAAAATTTAGAATTGGGTTCGAGCTTAAGTGATTTTGGGCTTTGGGATGAGGATTTGATTATAAAGAATTATATATATATATATATATATATATATATATATATTCCTAAGCTAAATTCAAATTAATCTAAGTTATTGGTTTATTTCATCTTTACCTATTTTATAAAATATTATTTTCCACATTTATAACTTATTTAAATTTAAATATCACAATTTCGCAATTTAAGTCCTTCATAAAATAATTATCAAACCAATTTATCAAATAAACCATCAAATTCCAATTTAATTACATAAATTTATATAATTAATGTTAATTAATTATTACTTAAAATTAGTTTGTTACAAAAATACTCTAGCGGTACGGATTTGCTAACATGCATATGTTGTAACAACCCGTATTTTTGACGATCGGATATTTAAATATTTAATCGATAAGAAAATGAACGTCCAAAAATAAGATTTTTCACATATGGTCGAATCAGGACTCGAAACCAGATCCATTGAGATCGTTTGGATAACAGCTTTGCGATGACCAAGGCAGAATTTAAATCGATTGTGATTGGCGACACCGACCTCTTCATGATCGGATCTTGGGTTTGAGATGGCTAGAGGTACGGTCGACGTTAGGAGAAACAGAGATCGCCGTTGGATTTCTCTTTGCGAATAGCACCTCTCCACCAAAACTCTTATGATCCGATCAACCAAACCAAACCAAATTCATTCCTTTTCGCGACCTGCGCTACCAAGTTGTATCTTCAGAGGCTTGATCTAGTTACCCATCTTGGTGTGTATCGTGAAGTTCTTGCGTTACGTCACAAAGACGGATTTCAATTTTGTTGAGTATTGGCTAAGAGATCGAAGAGAGAAGGAGAGGAAGAGCGGTTTCATGCATAGCCTGCTATATTTATACATGTACAGGCATTAAGGAAGAAAGATTAGAAGCTTAGTTAGGTAGTTAATATTTGTAAATAGTGAATCAATTATTTAAATAATCTAGATTCTTATATTGGCCATATCTTTTGCATACGGGGTCCATTTTTGGATGTGATTTCTTGCATTGCGCTCATGATGAAGTGATATATACTTTGGCACTAGTTTGGATAGATTTTATAGAGGTGGATGATATTATCTCTCACCATATTATGATTGGATGTATAGTATTAGATTTACATTCTAGAATGATTTTTGGTTTTAAAATTTTATTTCCTTATACCTATACGCCTACTAGATTTTTACAAAAGAAATAAAAGTATTTGAAAATGATTTATATCGAATATTACATATTTTCCATCGACATGCCATTTTTCGAAAATTATTAGATTTGAGCTATTTTTTATAAGATTTCCCCATTGGTTGATGTGGATGTATTATACATGTTTCTTTATGTTATTTTAGATGTATGTATAGTTGCTGGTTGTATGGTTGCTTGTTTGATTATTTGACTTATTTAGTTGTTTTTGGTCGAAAATGCCGATTTAGCGACGATCGAGTGTTAAGTAATATCTTGTATATTGGGATTTCATACAGGCGAAAGTCCAACAAATGAGATAAGTTTTAGAGGAGGGTTAGGATATGTGCCTACAGATCTGAAGGTGGAAGATGAGGCTTGAGACTTCAGGATGGATGTCGGACATTTCAATTTCGTTTGTACTTTTCTATTTTAATTAAGTATACGACCAAAGTGGTTGGTATTGACCACTTTAAGGTAGCCAATGTCCATTATTAATGTTGATTGAAGATTTGACCGATCTTTGGCTTAGACGTTGAGGAGATTTTGTGGTGCGTGATTTGATTATTTATTTGTGCGACCGACTTAGAGTCTTGATTTTATTTCTCTAGGGAGAGCAATTTCGATGGTGAGGCGATGATGTGGAGCTTCTATATGAGAGTTGGTACTTCGGATTATGATCGATGGTGTATGGAGTAGGTTTCGAGGTAGATAGTTTCAGGACATTGCAGATCGTGCTAGAGGTGTTGACTTGTTTGCATTATAGGGGATGGCGATGTACAACATGATGAAAAGCCTTGTATCTTCGGTTTGTGACTCGTAGTGGTAGTAGGTACAAAAGATTAGACACTTCGTATCCTCGTTCATGATTCGAGTAGGGAGGAGGTACTGAAGAGGCGGATGGTGGGAGTCGTGGAGTGGAGGAATATACTGGGTTCCAAATAGTGGAAACTGTATTGAGCTATTAGAGCTCGGATGGATATGCACGTGCTAAGGGATCATTGATGACTCAGAGTATTTTTTATTGTACTCGAAGCAAAGGTATTTTATAATGGGAACGCCTATGAATTGGTAGCGAGGATCCATATAACACTGGACCTTTGACCTTGGTTTATTGTCCATTTTTATGCTGCGAGACACGTATCTAGCTTTAGGCTGCCAGATACAAGAGTATGATAGATAATTAGGATTTCCACTAGTCTTTGGCATTAGAGTCAAACAAGTTACCATATATATAGAGCATGCTGGGTGACAATTACTATTATTTGATGGATTCTATGTTTGTTATGTTTGCTTCATTAGGCACCTGTCACCCTAGGGATGTCACATGAGGTTGGTACTGTGCATAGAGAAACCTAGACACCCCGACATTTTACTTAGTTTGGAGTAGGTATTATGGATGTAGATACCTAGTGTGATGCCACACCCCGAGACCCATATTAACAAAGAGTATTACTGAGTGATACTGTCTGCTAATGCGGAGAATTGGACTGCTTAGGAGCGACCATCCATAACTTTATCTTAAACATCTATTGAATATGTTGATTAGGTGATCTAAATTTTTTTCCCTTTCTCAAGTGGATCGACATACTCAATAAATGATTAATAAAAAACTATAATTGCTAATGGATCAATCAGAACAAAAATATAACAACAATAGTTACAACATATCACAGAACAACGATCACATAGATATATATACATATACACAGATACATCTCAATGCAATACAAAATGATACAAAAGAAGTGGTACAAGGACCATGATATATACATTGAATCAAAATAATAGATACATATTAGAGTTTTACAAACTACAACAAATCTACAAAAAGTAACAAGTAGATATCCAAAGCGGAAGCAGCATAGCAAAGTCCTATGGCAGGTATCTAACCTGAAATAACTCGGTCTGACCCGAGTATATAAAAATACAGGAGTCAGTCTAGCTTAAACAACTGATGAGTATAAGATAGGTGTAATAAAGGGTAAAAGGGCAACGATTCTTATAGAATGAGAATAAATAACACTAAGAGTATGTCAATACTTCATGTGAGCTAATTTCATTAAAATATATCCTCGATAGAGGCAAACTCAACGATAAAAATCAAAATCAATTAAGCACAACAATTGCCTCATATCATCGGCATAACACAAAAGCCAATATAACGGTTTCATAAACCAAACTCCTAAATAAGAGATCACAAAACTCAATATTCGCCAAAGAATGGCAATCTCAAATAATTCCCACAATAGGAAATCCCAAAATACACCAAAATATGGCAATCACATATGTCTCTTAAAAAGGAGATTATAAATCTCAAAATAAACGCCAAAGATGGCAATCACAAATCGCAATGTATAGAACTCGATATGAGTTCAAAATCCAAAAATGTAATCGCCACAAAATAATGTCTCAAATGGCTCAAAAGGCCAAATAATCTCGAAAGGTGATACATTTGGAAAATCACAAATAAATCATGAATCATCACAAAAGATAGCACGTGCTTATAAAATGGCCGAAGCCCGC
Organism: Allium cepa; assembly: GCA_030765085.1. Classification (NCBI taxonomy): domain Eukaryota; kingdom Viridiplantae; phylum Streptophyta; class Magnoliopsida; order Asparagales; family Amaryllidaceae; genus Allium; species Allium cepa. The sequence continues at coordinate 947,751,414 of CM060941.1, read as the reverse complement.
TAAGTATTGTCTAAGGCGCCACGTTTCAATGAAAAAACATCCTGAAGGGCAACATCCCAAAGGACAAAACATCCCTAAGGACAAACATCCCAAAGGACAAGACATCTCGAAGGACAACATCCGAAGGACAAATGACCCGAAGGTCCAGTACTGGCAATAACTAGTGAATGTGTCACAAACTCTCAGATAGGAACCCGAAAAGTGTTAAGTGTGCGTCCCATACCACACGTTCTCACTTATTTGTTTACTAACCGCTAGCCAATGCCACACTAGAAAACAAAATCATTTAAATCACAATAATTTCCTCATATCATCGGCATATACAACCCAACAGTCAATGAATGTGTAGCTTCGAATGAACAAGTCTAGAATTAACCAAAAAAGTAAACGCATGTGTCCCATACCATATGTTTTACTAAATCGTCTAATTCTCTTTCTCATATGCTCGAAGAGTGCAAAAATATGTATTTTATATAGAAAATACTTTACTTTGAGAAAACAGTTTTTAAAACAATTTTTGAAAACCGTTTGCAAAACATTCCTTTGAAATTCTCTTTATTATAGAGGATATATAATTTAGTATCTTTAAAATAATTATAAATATTGTAAAATATTTATTTCTAAAGCTATTTTATTATATAAAAAATCTTTCGAAAATGGTTCAGAAAATACGTGCATAGAAACAACAAAAATCAAGCCGATAAGTGGTAATATTGGCTCTTCCATCTTAGGATCAAGCCGATCAAAAACAACATCGAAATTTGCTTCAGAAATCCATGTAAAAATAATTTAAAAAATTCAGCTGGAGCAAAACATGCTCCGATTCAAAGTTCCAAGCAAATTTTCAAATAGTTACAGAGATTTAAAAGCCTTGAAATTTTATAGGCGTACATTTTAACAACTCTACTTTGAATAAAAAATAATGGATATAATAGGACAAGAAACAAGAGAGATATAATGTCACGAAGTTGGACTCACAACCAGATTTTACCGTGAACGGCTGGAGAAAAACATGCTCTGATTCAAAGTACCAAGTAAGTTTTCAACTAGTTACAAAGGTCTGAAAGTCTTGAAATTTTACAGCCGTAGAGTTCTACAACTCTACTTTCAATAAAAATAGGAATGGATACAATCGGACAAGAGACGGGAGATCTATAGTGTCACAAAGTTGAACTCACAGCCAGATTTTCACTGTAAACAACTGGAGCAAAACATGCGCCGAATCAAAGTTCAACAGTAGATATCTATAAGCCACAGAGGTCGGAATGACCTAAAATTGACATGCATAAAGTTCAACAATAATACTATCAACCAAAAAAACCATACTCAAATCGAATAAGAAGTGTGAGAGATACAAGCTCTCAAAATTGGACTCATAGCCTGTTTTCACTGTAAACGGCGGGAGCGAAACATGCTCTGTCTCAATATTCGAAAATAAATTTATATAAGCTATCCAAAAACAATAATATCAAAAAAAAAAGTTTGACACTAATTGGATAAGAAATCTGAGAGATATAGGCACTCAAAGTTGGACTCATAGCCTGTTTTCGCTATAAACTACACAACATAAATTTGTTACAATAAGCAATTTGAGCAGTTTTTTGATAGCAAACTTTTGCTTTCAGCTAGATTTTTGTGAGTTTAGAACTCATCTTGGTGAATTGCAGATCAAACTTGAGCAAACTTGTATGAAGGTAGGAGTTTTGGCCAAATCTCAGCTGGAAGAACCTGTAATTGGGAGTATATAGGCATGTAAACAACGAAACCCAAATTACATACAATACCTAATCACAAAATCAGAAATTGATGAATTAATCTTTGGTTTTGGAGTAATTACCTGAGTTAAAAAGCTTTAAATTGATTAATTTCAGCAATAAAGTAGAGAAATGTGAAGATTTGAGCTTAGGTTTTGAAAGAGAAAAGTTTCTCAGTTTTTCTCTTCTTTCTTTTACTGTAAACGAAATGTACATACTATGATTTGAGAAGAAAGAAACTTCTCTCTTCTAATTAGTATGTTAATGTGCTTAGACCCAATTAAGAAAAAGAATTAGTTTAATTCTAGTTATCACTTAAACACTAAAACACCTATATCTACAAAATTACAACATATATGTACATGATTTCAACACCATAAAATCACATAAACATATTTTTATGCTCACAAAAATATTTTATAACAAACAAATAGTTATTTTAACTATAAAAATTGTTTTTCATTATTAAAACTCTTATTTTTAATTAAATACACAATTTTCACAATAATTTACATAACGATAATATTTTTAGCGCCAAAAATTACATAAAAATCATATTCTTGTATAGTTAAATACAAAAACCATTTTAATATCGTTTTTAGTTCCAAAAATTATTTTTAAACAATATTCTTCCTTTTTATTTATATTGTCTAACATATAAAAATCAAATACTTTATTTAATAATTAAAAAATCCAACATTTGGCAACAACAACCAAAATTATTGCATTTCACTAAATTAAAACCATGTGTTACTCCTTTTTATCACCACAACCAAAATAATTTTTTTAAACCTTATTTTCAATATTTTATATTTAAAACCCATTATTTATTTAAAATAAACAATTTTAACAAATTACGTCTCCAATTTATTTTTATTTCTCCAATATTAAATTATAACTCTCCTTATAATTTAATATTACAGGTTATCACTAGCACCAGGGTTGTTACACCTAGGCACCACTATGGTTTACTGACTATAGAGTACCCCTTTTATAATGTTGTAGAGTGGCATATTATCGATGTTATGTGCAGACTCTTTGGTTGCAGGGATATGTCAGGTATGATTCATGTACCCTCTGTTCCGTATACTATATCAACTTCTATATTACTTGAAATTGTTTATCATTCACACCAGACCGTTGTCTGATTCGAGGTTTTATATTTTACTTCTTGTTATCTCAGGTACTCTTAAATGAGCAGACTAGAGAGCAGGTATGGATGACTTATGGAGTTTTGCAAATGGAATAGTAGGAGGTAATGTTTACCCATACTTAAATTAGATTCTATTGTTGTACATTCCACTGTGACACTGTGGAGCCTTAACGGTATTTGACGTACTATTATTGGTGACAATCATTAGTTGAGTTTATGTGTTAGTTGTATAAACTCTTTTACTATGTTGTATAATTATGTTGATCTTATACTTTGATGATTAGTTTACAGTGTTATTATTGTCTCGACTGTTTTATATTCTGTTGATTGTTACACTTTATCTGATGCAATATATACGACAGGTTATGTGATTATTTGATATCTCCTTTTTCTTCTTTACCATTCTCTTCTCTTTTGTTTCCTTTTATTTACTTCTTTTCCTTCCTTTTACAACTGTTCTACATCGCATGTGTAGGGCGGTCATTACATTTAGTATTAGAGCTTAGGTTATATGATTAACCTGAGTTGATACCATAATCCAGTAGAGATAGGGTAGGAGTTATCGCCTTAGACTAGATCTAGTGTGTAAATGTAAATAAGAGAGTTCGTATTTGTTATATATTTTGGTTTTCAAAATTATATAGCAGTATATATAGTATATAAGTTGTGTTGCACACATGAGCACTATTGATGCAGCTTTCTTTGTGAGATACCGATCATCCTTATTATAGAGTAGGAATAATCTGGCATATGAGAAATACTACTATTGACACTATCTTCATAGCTGAGGAGGGTTGGGGTCACTAATCCGAATTGATAGGATATGTGCACAAAGATGGAGTGAATCATTTTCTAGACTGCCCAAGTTGCTTTAAATGATTGTAATGCTCAAGTGCAAATGGATAGAGTCGACTTTGCTGAGCTGTATAAAGATTACGGAGTCTAGAAGGTAGACCGTTCCTTGGAACGGAGTTAGCTATTGGAAGGCAAGATTTAATGCTACTTGCGAGAGGATCTTCGATGTCTTGGAGTTAAATGACGCAATGAGGTAGAAGTTAACCTCTAGATAACTCCATGGATGAACAATAAACTAGTGAAGTGCCTCTATAGCTTCGATTTTCAATGATCGATTTACTTGGGATTAGTCCACAGTTCGCTTTGAAGAAGATTTATCATAATTTTTCCAAAGTCGGTGTTGGTTATAGAATTCGCCAATTTGAAGTAAGGCGATATATCCATGGTGGAGTATGTAAGCGAATTCGATGTGCTATCAAAGTATGGTCTATTTTCCATTGATACCCCACATAGAAAGAATGTAAAGTTTAACATTGGGTTGAGTATTCGTCTTAGGAGGCAATTGATTGGTCATATTGACAAGGGCTCCGAGAAGGATTTATGATGAGAGAGCCTTTACACAATGTAGAAGGGTTATCCCAAACCAGTTAAGTAGGGATAAACCTTGGAAGTATAATGCATGATTTCCATTCTAATTTCGTTGAGTGCTCCATCGATTGCTCCATCGACGAAAGAGAAAGGAAATGGCATTACCATTTAAGATATGCTTTCCACTAATGGTGTTCTATATATGTTTTATTTGACATTGAGTTTTCATATTCCTTTTTATATAGACTTGATGGAGATATTAGGATTAAGATTCAAGATGGTTAACCGACCTTTAATGGACCTAGTTCGGAGCTCAACCAGCATATACATGGTTTGTTAAGACTTTGTCTAATTGAGTCATGGATATTTGTTTGTTTGTTGCTATTGACCATTTTGGGTTTTGATTGGGTTTAGTATTATAATATGGGAATGGACTAACTAAAGGGGGCATGGAATAGTGGATAGTGAGAAGCTGTTGGTGACGATTGGTGTTATGGAAGAGCGAATAGTAGTGATTGGCTATCAATAGAGGATGGGGTTATGGTTAGCTTTTCTGTATTCTCTCGATATTTCACATGATGAGTTTTTATTTGTGACTATAGCTAGAGCTTTCGTACATATTTGATGAGGTGACCGACTACCACCATATGGAATTGAGTTCCATATCGATCTGGTCAGATGAGCTAGACTAGTAGTTATGCCTTTAAGGCATATGATGCCGAAAGAGCAGAGGAGGTTAAAGGTGAGAGCGGATGACCTATTGAGATGATGGTTTACTCGTTGGATCATGTTTGGGTAGGATACACCTATAATGTTCGCCACTGCAATGGATGGCTCTTTGGTGTTGTTTGTTGGTTGTAGTGAGCTAAATGAGATAATAAACAAGTATCCACTCCTATTATTGATGTCTTGTTCGATCTGCTCTATAGTGCGAGGATGTTCTCTTAGTTAGACCTTGCGATGAGGTTTCTCCAACTGAGAGTATTCAAAGAGATATTGTCGAATATAGCATTTCTTACGCTACTTTAAATTTTTTGATTGGTTGGTTATGTCGTTCAGGCTAATCGATGTATCGACACGCCATGTTGATCTCATAGACTATATCTCAGGGGGTCACTTAAGTAAATCTATGCTTATGCCCGTTGATGATATTTTCGTTTAATCATTATCACCCGGCACTTTGGCCTGGCTACAAGGAGATAGCTGCAAAGTCTATGATCATAAAACTCGAGTTATGATGGGGCTGGAAGTGTGAGGCCTGGTGAGAACTCATTGGCTCGAATGTGTGGTTCAGTGGTGGACGTTCGGCCTACGTGGATCGGCATGAGTAGTTTGGTCAAGATATTCAAGGAAGGGAGGCTCGGCATTTTATGAGTCGGCCTTAGGGAGATTGTTTCGGTTGGACTAATCATAGTTCGGCCTTGGTGGATCGGTCAAGGTGGATAAAGGGGAAGTGGATTGGCCATGTTGGTTCGGCCTATATGTATGGTTCGGTTTGTATATATGGTTCGGCCTACAAACATGGCTCGAAAAAGGAAGGAAGGTGGTGTGTCATTCGATCATAGTAGGAAAGCTAAGGTGGTTCGGTCGGAGGAGGTTCATCACGTGTGGGTCAGCATATCTGGGTCGGTGCACCCTGAAGAGGTTGACAACTTATTTGGTTTACAACAGAGTGATGCGACCATCATTTCTATGCTTCGAGTCACATTACCGCTTATTTCGAGTTTCTTGAGGGTCTGCTTCGAGTCAGCAACGGGAAAACCTCTGGGTTGGCCAAAGTGGGTTGGCGACCGCCATTCGATATTGGAGACTCGGTCTGCTCAGTTCGGTGTACAGGAGTTGTCAGAGTGGGCCGGAGTGTCTTGGTCATGGGCCTACGTAGGAGAACCAGCTTATCTCCGTATATAAATAAAGGGGCAGGGGTACAGCGGAGAGGACCTTTTTTCGAAAACTCCAGGGATACTCTGCCCTTTTTTGTACTCTCTTCTCTTCTATTCAACTTGCATCCAAGTTGTTTGTTTATGGATTGTATATGTACTCTAGTAATTCGAAAATTAATAAAGATCATATTTAAAGTGAACGTAGGAAATTATGCCGTACCATTATAAATCTGGTGTTTCCTTTTCTCTTGTTCGTTTTGCATTTGGTTGTGTTATTTCTCTGTTTTAATTTACTTTCTTCATTATTCTCTCTACACAACTCTATTCAAGGGTGTTAGACCAATTTTTTTGCTAACATTTTAGTGCTTTCACTATAGGCTGTTAGGATCTACTTTATCGCTACTGGATTGAAGAAACCTCCGAAGGAGATCCAAATTCATTCTCAGGAGTTCATTGATTCTATTCAGAGTTTAGACCGATAACCCTAAGATGGGAAAACCATGTACCAGATTAGCCTCCCACAATGCGGATGTTAATGAGACCGCCAACGTCCAGCAAGTGGGACCTAGCAATCAGCAAGCTAATCTAGCAACAAGAGCCACCACCGCCCTAAACCAATCAGAAGTTGTCACCAGGGCAGAATTTAATGAGCTGATAAGAGAGCTTGTGTATGGTAGGAGAAAGCTTAACGAGCGGGGTCAAGAAAACGCCAACCTCATGACCCAGATCGCTCAGCAACAACATCAGAACGTTGGAGGAAACCTCACTTCCTACTCATCATCTGAAAGCTCTACTTCATCAGATGAACATCCCAAGCGTGAACACAATAGGATTGAACCGGCACAAATAGGTGCAATAGAGAATCTACCAGAAATCGCCTAGGTTCCTAACCTAGGACCATGGCCTCTCACCTGCACCTGGAAAATCACACTCAAACTGGAGTGGAAAACTTAGGATCTAGAGCGTGAGTAGAAGCTGTTCCACTGGAGTAGGAGATCACTTATCGAGGAAGCACCAGTTGGAACGATCATGCAGGATGGATTCCAACTTTCTACCTCCCGTCCAGACCCTAGATTTATCAGTTATGGTCAGACAACTGATAAGGGAAAATCAGGGCTTATCCAACGATGATTAGGGCATATCTAGGAGCCATACTCCATTCACAAATGCTATCCTACTGGCTAAGTACCCCCGGAAGTTCGATATGCCAACTATTCCAGCCTATGAGGAGAAGACTGATCTCCAACAGCATGTAATGAGATACGAGTGGATGATGGACTTGGCTAGGGCAAATGATGGGACTAAATGCAGATATTTCCCAATAAACTTATTCAGAATTGCTACCATGTGGTTCACCAGACTTCCTCTGCGATCGATCTCCAAGTTTGATGAGTTAGCAGCAAAATTTATGAAGCGGTTTAGGATCCATACCACTCGCCCAAAGGACATGATGTCTTTATCCAGTGTGATCCAGGCTCTAGGGGAGTCATTAAAGGAATATTTGCAAAGATTTTACGTTGCTGCTACCGAAGTTAGCAACCCGAATGACCATGCTATCCTTATGGTCGTGATGCAAGGGTTAGATCCGGACTTAGAGTTTGGTGACTGGCTAGTAGGAAAACCACTGACTACCCTAGAACGTTTTTATTCAAAGGTGAACCAATTCATGAGAAAATAAGAGGCCATGTGGACAAGGAGAAGCAGCTTGCCAGGTCCTAGCATGGAAGCAATGCAAAGCAACATTATGGTAAAGCAAACTTGCGACAACTCTGGTAAGATCCAGGTCAATGTTCAAAATAAGCCGGAGCAGTCTAAAGGATCCGGTGGAGGAAATTTCGAAAGAAAGAGGGAAGCAGGAAAGTGGAAACCAAGGATAACAACCTATAACGAATATACTCCTCTGAACACATCTCTAGAAAATATTTATTTATCAACTTATAGTACGTTCCAATACCGAAAGCCGCGCCCAAAGGAATCCACTGAAGGACAAAAGCAGACTGGGAAGTATTGTCGCTTCCATGAGACTTATGGACACAATACTGAAGAATGTAGATACCTCCATGATTCTATATAAAAGCTGATTCGACAGAAGAAGTTACAATAGTTTGTTAAGAATCCGCAAGAAGGCGGATAGGGGACAATTGACCCCAATTGCGGGCAGGCTCTACAGCGACCCACGAACCCTACCCGGACTGGAGGTAGACTGGTTATAAACACGATAGTCGGTGGGCCTTACCCGGTAAATAAGAGTTGGTAAGAAATGAAATGCTATGCTAGTTCCCTAAAGCATGCGAATTGTGAATGCTACTTAAAGATGGGACCCCAGCGAAATAGCAGCGAATAATGACGGATGATATGGTATTCAGAAGAAGGGATGCCAATCAGGTGGAGGCACCTACAATTGACCCGATGGTCATCTCAGCCACGATTGGGTCGGCGTTTGTGAGAAGGATACTGATTGATTGCGGGAGTTATATTAAAATTATCTTCAAAAAGGCGTATGACCGAATGAAGATGTGGGCGAAGGATATGACACCATCTGAAGCCCGCATTCACGGCTTTAATGGTGCAGCCACTGATGCGATAAGTTTCGTTGAATTGCCAGTTGAGTTAGGAGAAGGTGAAAGTAGGAGGGTACGGATCCTACCATCCATTGTTTTGGATGTTGATTCCCCATGTAATGTGTTTTTGGCCGACCAGCCCTGGCGGAGTTTAGGGAAGCTTTGGCCCCGTGGTGTTTAACCTTGAAATTTACGATAGATTGAGGAGTTGGTGTAGTGCATGGCAATCAAGCCTGGTCGTGCATGCTGTATGGCTGAGCTGAGAGAGGCCCAACGAAGAGAGAAGGGAAAGGTGTGGACAACTCTGTCCGCATCCGTGTTGCTGAAAATTGACAAGTACTGCCCGAGCCTTTGCTCGGGCTATAGATTTGGATCTATAGAGACATAGATCCAAGAGACAATGCTAAAGAACTCAAAGGAGCTAAAGCAGCACCGGTTGAACTGACGATTGACATTCCAGTCAGCCATGATGACTTATCAAGGATGCTTAAGATTGGAACACAACTTTACCCTTCGTTGATTGAGGATCTTACTGATTTTCTCTGAGCGAATCTGGATGCTTTTGCTTGGACTCATTCTAATATGTGTGGGTTCTCTCCCGCCATCGCAAGTCATATGTTGAACATTGATCCGAAGTATATGCCAGTGAAGCAAAAAGGAGAGGCATAGACCCGGAGAGCTCCGTTGCTCTCAGAGAGGATATGGATAAACTCAAGGCCAATGGGTTCGTCCGCGACGCCTTCTATCCTGAGCGGGTATCTAACCTCGTACTAGTGAGAAAGGCAAACGAGAAGTGGAGGACATGTGTGGATTACTTAGACCTGAACAAGGCATGCCCTAAGGACAGTTTCCTTTTACCCAGAATAAATCAATTACTCGACTCGACAGCAGGACACTAATTATTGTCATTTATGGAAGCGTATTCAGGATACAATCAGATCTCGATGTACATTCCAGATCAGGAACATACTATTTTTTCACAGACGTTGGACTGTATTGTTATGTAGTGATGCCATTCGCGTTGAAGAACGCAGGAGCAACTTATCAATGTTTGGTGAATCGAATGTTTAAAGACAAGATTGGTAGAACAATGGAAGTCTTTGTGGATGACATGCTCGTGAAGTCACGACAGTCAAAAGACCACATTCGAGACTTAGCAGAGATGTTTGATATACTCAGGTATTACGGAATGAAAATCAATCCACTAAAATGTTCCTTTGGCATTGCGTCGGGAAAGTTTTTGGGTTTTATTGTCAATGCACGGGGAAGTGAAGCCAACCTAGAAAAGATTCAGGCTATTCGAGACATACAAGCTCTCAGAATTATAAAGCAAGCACAAAGCCTGAATGGAAAAGTCGCCGCTTTGGGTCAATTCATATTCAGAGCGACCGATAAGTGTATTTCTTTCTTCGATGTGATAAGGAAAGTGAAGAAAAAATTTGAATGGACATCAGACTGTGAGGATGCATTCCGAGCTCTGGTGAGACACTTGGAGAGGCCCCTGGTTCTGTCAAAACCTGTAGACCATGAGAAGTTGTATGTTAATTAGCCGTAACTCAACACGCCATCAGTGCGGTTTTGATTCGTGAAGAGGACCGAATCCAAAAGCCAGTGTATTATGTTAGTAAGCGTTTAACGAGGGCAAAGAGAAATTACCCTAAGATTGAGAAGCTAGCCTACTGCTTGGTGATCGCATCACGTAAGCTCCTTCCGTATTTTCAAGCACACCCGGTGTAAACATAGGCACACCTCGTCAGTGTTTACACCGATCAACCACTACGGCAGGTGCTTCCCCGACTAGAAACCTCTGGAAGGCTACTCAAATGGAACATTGAGCTGAGTCAGTTCAATATCACTTACCTTCCACGAAGGGCTATCCTAGGGGAAGCGCTAGCAGACTTCATTGTAGAATTCACCAAATCGGACGAGCCATGTGGTGGTGATGTTGTTCCCGCCATTCAGTGGAAGCTACATACCGATGGGGCATCTAATGGCCGTTGTTCTGGGGCCAGTGTTATTCTTATAACACTTGAAAATCGATTAATTTGTTATTATTTGAAACTTGATTTCCCAGCTACGAATAACAAAGCCGAATATGAAGCGTTGATTACTGTCTTGAAACTTACCAAGGAACTCGGAGTAAAATCGGTTGAAATCTTTTGTGATTCACAATTGGTGGTGTACCAAGTATAGGAAACTATCAAGTAAAGGGGCGGAGACTTGCGCCATACCTTGGTCGGGTTCAAGAACTGTTGAAAGACCTTGAATATTATGATATTTCGCATATCCCATGTGAACAAAATGTGGATGTCGACTCATTGGCAAAATTCGCAAGTATTGGTGATGCACAACAGATGGGCTTGGTACCCGTTGAAACCTTACATGCCACGAGTATAAATGAAATGGAAGTAGATTTTATGCTAGGGATGGAAACAGAAAGGGAGTCGTGGATGACCCTGTTCAAAGAATACTTGCACATGGAACTTTGCCTGAGATAAAGAACGAGAGATGACAAGTCGTTCGCAAGGCCTCGCGGTATATGATGCAGGATGGAATAATGTATGGGAAAGGATTCTTAGTTCCCTTTCGGTGCATTGCTTACGCCGAGATAAAACAGGTCATAAAAGAAGTTCATGAAGGAGAATGTAGTGACCATGGGGAGCAGACGCTAGCCAAAAAGATCCTCCGCTATGGATACTATTGGCCGACCGTGAATCGAGACGGCACAGACTATGTAAGAAGATGCGACAAATGTCACAAGTATGCAAGATCTCAAGATCCCTACCGACAGAACTCACGCAAATGGTTAGTCCATGGCCATTTGCAATATAGGGGATCGACATAATGGGCTCCTTACTGATCTCCAAAGGTGGTGCGAAATATGCAATTGTCGCAGTCGATTATGTCACCAAGTGGGCAGAAACGGAGCCCTTAGCTATGATCACCACCAAAAAGGTCGTTAATTTTGTTGTGAAAAACATTATAAGCCGTTTTGGCCTCCTACAACATTACGGACAACAGAACTCAATTTGAGAGTTGGGGGTTCAAGGAATTCTGCCTAAAGTATTGCATTGAGAAAAGGTTTGCAGCAGTCACTCACCCTAAAGCCAATGGACAAGATGAAGCCGTAAATAAAATAGTCAAGTCTATATTGAAAAAACGTTTGGAGAAGGCCAAAGGTAAGTGGGTGGATAAGCTTCTGACAGCACTCTGGGCTTACGGAACCACTCACAAGTCCGAGACTAGCCACACTCCATTCACCTTGGCGTATGGCACTGAAGCTGTTATACCCGTGGAACTTGAAGTTCCCTCTCACTGGGTGATTCATTATGATCCTAGGACGAATCAGGATCTCTTACTGGAGTCTTTGGACTTTATTCATGAAAAATGTGAAGAAGCTGATTTGAGGGCGGCGGCATATCGGCACCGAGTCACTCAATATTATAATGAAAAAGCTCGACCGAGAACCTTTGATGCGGGTAACCTTGTTTTGAAGCGATTTTTTCCAGTCCCGTCACATATGAACCCCACATGGGAGGGTCCATACGTCATCGAACGGAAGCTAGGAGAAGGATCCTTAAAGCTAGCGACTGTTGATGGCGCGATGCTCCCCCAAGCATGAAATAACGAGAATTTGCGTCATTATTACACTTAGTTTATTTTTTTCGCATTTCCGCAAAATTTGTTTCTGGTATATGTTTCCTTTGTTTTGCTCTATTTATGAAATGTAATAAGACAATTCAGTTTGTCCCTATTTTTTATAATCAATAAAGGCTTGAAGTTGTTTTTTCTATGAATTATTGATGTTCCATATGTTACAATTCTATGGAAAAATTAAATTACATTAATACGCCTGGAGTATGAACGCACACATAAAATTAAAAGTCGATCGATAAACGATTCAAAAAATCTCTAAGTCACCGGAGCATGGACTAGAGTACTTTGAGTCTCCGAAGTGCGGACTAGAGTATAAATGATTCAAAAAATCTCTAAGTGCCCGGAGCGTGGACTACAGTACTCTGAGTCCACGGAGTGCGGACTAGAGTATAAATGATTCAAAAAATCTCTAAGTCCCCGGAATGCGGACTAGAGTATAAACGGTTTAAAAAATACCTTAGTCCCTGGAGCGCGAACTAGAGTACTCTAAGTCCCCGGAGAGTGGACTGGAGTATAAATGATTTAAAAAATCTCTAAGTGCACGGAGCGCGGACTAGAGTGCTCTGAGTCCCCATAGTGCATACTAGAGTATAAACGATTCAAAGAAATCTTTAAGTCACCGGAACGCAGATTAGAGTACTCTGAATCCCCGGAGTGTGGACTAGAGTATAAATGATTAAAAAATCTCTAAGTCCCCGGTGCACGGACTAGTGTACTCTGAGTCCTCGGAGTGCGGACTAGAGTAGAATTCAAAAAATCTCTACATCCCCGGATCACGGACTAGAGTACTCCGAGTCCCCAAGTACGGACTAGAGTACAAATGATTCAAAAAATCTCTAAGTCCTCAGACCGCAAACTTGAGTACTCTAAGTCCCCGAAGTGCGGACTAGAGTATAAATGATTAAAAAAATCTTTAAGTCTCCGGAGCATGGACTAGAGTACTCTAAGTCCCTGGAGTGCGGACTAGAGTATGAATGATTCAAAAAATCTCCAAGTCCCCAAAGCGAGGACTAGAGTACTCTGACTCCCTGGAATGCAAACTAGAGTATAAACGATTCAAAAAATCTCCAAGTCCCCGGAGCGCGGACTAAGGTATAAATAATTCAAAAATCTCCAAGTCATATGGAAGCAGACTGGAGCCTACGTAACCCACAAGGCTTTGAATTTCAACTACAACTTAGATGAAAAGCTAAATGATGAGAGTCTGTGAATACAAAAAATCAAAATTTTATTTACTAATCGAAAATTAACTCCCAATTTACAACTTCTCCGAAGTCTGGAGCTAAATTCTATCCACAACTACTATAAAAAAAGAAATAACTAAATGATTTAGGTTTATTCAGGCCGAGAAAGGTATGACAAGATGATACTACCTCTTTCACTTTTTCTCCTTCTTCGACTTCTCAGAAGGCTCCTCAGCTGAATGTTTTCTCCTGGACCCCTTGCTTCACAATGAGGTGGTATCCGGGGGAAGAAGAGGTACCTCGAGAGTTGTGGTCTCACCAGGGAGAATTACCTTTAGGGCCTATTTAGAGGATCATCGAGTTCCACCACCTAAGGTTCAATCTTAACTTCGGCTTTTGTTTTCTCCTCTTTAATGATTTTCTCCTCCATGCTAAGCTTCTAAATATGTTCGGAGGTGCATGTGATTTCGACCTCGTCATGTTCATCTACAGGCGAGGGATTTTCAAGTTTATCCTCATTTAGCGCCCCGATCACTTGAGCATCGGGTCCGGTTGTATCCTTAGTGTGAAGTGCCTCAACCACTTTCTCTTCCCTCTCCGTGGTGACATCGCTCCTTGGAGTTGTTTCGGGATCAGAATGGACTACATGAAGTCATAAAAGACAAATGTCAGAATACATCCATTACTCGCCAAAAGCGATGGTTTCTTGAACTCTAGATGGAAAAGCTACATACCGGCTTCCAGTTGACTCTTAGCTGGTTTGGGAGTCTCACCCTCTAGAATAGGGGATAGAATCTGAACACCAAGCCCGGGCTTCTCCGGGTCATAACCAACATGCTGTTAGGGAGGATCAAGTAACAAGCTATCGACCGACTGAGCAGGAGGAGGAATTGGGGACTCGGTGTCGGATGGGCCAACAATATCATCCTTAACCTTTGTTGACAAAGAGTCTCTACCGAAGAGGGCTTTTTCTGCAGATAGGTCTAAAGGCGCGTTTCCTCGAAGCACTTCCCTCACAAGAGCTCCTTCATCGACCTCTTCGACACCCAGCTGAACTTTTAGATTTTTTATCAAAGTATCACATGCTTCGGCCAATGATTCGAGATAACCCTCGCCTAGAAAAGATAGATCATGGTGATGAGAAATCGTGCATTATACTCGACAATGAGAGGATCGAATAAGCATTTAATTTCTTCTCTGCCGGCCTCAGTAGTAGTCTCGAGACAAGAGTCGACTTCTGTGAGCGCCATTTTCTTACCCTCCTCGCGAGCTGCCTCCTTTAGCGCTTCAACCTTGGAAAGCTCCTCATCGAGCTTCGTCTTTAGGAGTCGTATTGCGACAATTTCATCGCAATATCATTGTGACTCTTCCTACGCGGCAGTTTTCTCTTCTTTCTGAAAGAAATACGGATTGTGGACCTTAAGGCTAGGATTAACACTAGAGGGGGGGTGAATGGTGTTTATAAAGAATTGCTAAATCTTTTTGAATTATGTTGAATTGAACACGGATGTATGCAATATACAGACACAGATATGATCATAGAAACAAACACAAATGCAGAAATAAAGTAAAAGCAATAAAGGAAAGAACACACCGGATTTTATACTGGTTCGGAGTTACCCTACATCCATCCCGCAACACAAGTACGGATTTACTTTCGAAAGCAATTGTATAATTACACCCTCAATTTCAAGGCTACGAGGTACACCCTCTAGAATCACAATTCTCTGGGTAGAGATACTTGATTTCCGGGCCACAAGTTTACCCAATTGATTTACCAAGGCTACAATCACACCTTATCTCGCTTGATTGATTTTCATGGCCACAATCACACCTTTTTTCAGTTAATAGATTACAAAGAAGCCTATAACTCTGAATAGCACTGAGAACCTTGTTGAGATAGTGATAGAGAATCAAACTAGAAAAGATCGAGTTCGATTCAATGATGATTTCGGCAGAGTAATGGTAAGAATATGTATTAAGAAATGTGGAAGAAGATGAGTGAAAAACCAGAAAATCTGATATAAAATTCGTTGAAACTAACCCCTATTTATAGAAGAACAACAGCCATGTCCATTCGTGAAGAGTTATGGCGAATAGACACTTCTTTTGAAATTTAATTTTGAACTCAACTGACACCATGTCGACATGGTCACCATAGGCATGTCGACATCCGAAAGCAATTTTTGATGATTTGATTTTCTTTGAAAATAACCTTTATCTTATATTAAAACTATTTTAAACTTTTCTAATATACTTGACTATAGTTAAAATACATAAGTAAATATAGAGAATAATATATATAAAATTTAACTATAATTTTATATTTAAATCTTAGGTATAAATATTTAAAAGTTAAACATATTATTTTAAAAGATAGTTTAAAATCAGGAGTGATTTGACTTTGAAATTAAAGATAATTTTGACGCTAAAATTATTTAAAATCAGGACAGAGGGTTTTGAATCTTTTAAAAGGAAAGTTTTGAAATCATTTTGAAAACAAGATAATTTTGTAAAATTATTTGAATTAAAATTAGTGGATACAAAACAATGTTCCACTATATTTTTCGTAGGTTTCATCCTACTTAGGGTTCCATCCCTTTAACAGGCTCGAAGTGGATTCCATTCCATGAATAAATTAGATTTTAAGATGCCAGTGCTTTTCTATGAGTTTTAACAAAATTTCTAATTAAAGAATAAATTACTTCAATTCTTGAACTCTTGATAATCTTGATACTCCTGAGTCTTCAATCTTGATATCTTGAATCTCTATACTGTACAGTCTTCATTCTTGGTACCTGCATGGTTAAATCCTACATATACGTATTTATCTAAACTTATAATGTTAGTATTTATATTTTATAATCTATTCTAAGGTTGCTGTCATCAAAACCATCATCTCACGGACTAACAATCTCCCCCTTTTTGATGATGCCAACCTTTGTTTATAAAATATTTATTTCTATCTTAATAACTGTAACATCCCGTATTTTTAAGCCATTGAATTTGAACATTTAATTCATTTTAAATGTATAATGTGGATTCTTAATTGATTTTGAAATGAATGGATTCGGGTTCAGTCAATGAAATAAGCTATAATTTTTAATTATTGTGATTCCGGTAGAATTTGAATAATGGGAAAATAATGATTTAAATATTCGGAATTGAAAAAAAAAGTAAATCAGGATGTAAATAGTGATAAAAATGGTTTTAAAAATATATTTTGAGTTATTTGAGTGTAAATAGCGTGGTGGGAATTTTAGATGAATTTTAAAGTTAATAAATTAATATTTGGGATTTTATAGTAATTGAATAATAGAATTTAATATTATTAAAATGCAGTTTAATCAGATTTTGGCCCGGAATGAGCCAGAATGATTTTTATTGTGTTTATAAATTTTATATGATTTATTTTTAAGTTATTAAAATTTCAATAGTGAAATTTTAAGCGTTTTCGTCAATTTTGAGAATCGCCCGATTTAATAGACAAGTTAAAATAGCCTTCCGGGGCACAGTCTCGGAATTCGACGAAACCAGTTCCATTGGATCCGTAATAGTTAGTTATTATCAGATTTCCATTTTCGTAGCAATCGGAGTTGTCATTTCACCGTGGCAGCTCGAAACGCTTAGGAATCGATTTAACCGGTTTAATTTTAAACTGATCGTTTGATTCCGTAACTCGCACGTTTGACCGAATTAGCTTCCGAAAACTATCCAATTGTGTCCGGAACATGGGAAAACCCTAGGAACGCCTATAGGAGCGTGATATTTGGAGTTCGTTTGCATAAGTTATTAAATTGGTAAACGATATTAAAATAATATTAAAATAATATTAAATAAGATATGTACATCCTCTTTCTTCCTAACCCTAATTGTTTCTTCGGTCGCCGCTCTTTTGTTTTCAATGGCCTTAAACTTCCGATATTCAAACCCATGAATCTCTTTATCCATACATCTAATTGCGAAAATTCCAACTAGAGAATTGTGGAGAGTGATGAGAGCTCTCCATCCGTACGGGTGTGATCGAAATTAGCGAAGCGGGGAAGATAGAGGACGGTCTCGTTCATCGCGCGTTCGAGCGTGAACTGTGGGACCTAGGTGGCGCCGGACCAGCCACATTTTGGCTGTGGGGGTGTGGCGGCGTGCCCTTCGAAGTGGTGGAGTCTGATCAGCGTAGAGTGCGATGTAGGCGGCGCGGTTTCAAACCCTAGTGAACGAAGATGGGTTCGTTCGTTGATTACCTGGAACGCGCGATAGGGTAAGAAGAGAGGTAGCGGCTTTGATTTATTTTTGGATAATTAAATAAAAGAAAATTTGTTTTAAATCTTGTTCGAACTTTAAAAATTCGTAACTTGCACTTTCGTTATCAGATTTTAACGAAACAGGAAGCGTTGGAATCGCAGAGACGGGAAGCACGCTGTGGCATAGATCTGTATTCGATTCAAGCAAGTAGAAATTTCGGATTAAATTGAACGCTTCGGTTTAATATAAATTTCGAATGCTCGCCGAAACTCAAGGTGAGTTATTCTCACTCACATCTGGATGCTAGCTAATTTAAATAATTAATATTTAAATATCTGTGTAATTGGTTGAATATAATTGTTATTATCAGTCTGGATTGATATTTACATATATGTGATGTGCTAATATTTGTGGATGCAGGAAAAACAGGTTGGAGGGATCCAACTGGATTCCTCACGATGTAGTAATTATTTTTATAATTGATAATGATGCCTGTTTATATATTGTGATTGATAAATTTGGAATTTAATTATATTGTGATGTTGGATAAACTATAAACTCAGAATGTTAATTATAAAGAAAATAAATTGGGTTTTAAAAAGAAATCAAGAAATTGATAAATAAAGAATTTAAAGGAATATAAAAATGAGAATCTGTTTGGATGAAAAAGAAAAAATGTGTAAATTGGTAAAATTGGAATTTTATTTAAGTAAATTGTAAATATGGTTTCTCATTGAAGAATTCACCAAAATGTTTTATTTAAAAATGTTTTAAACCGATATTGTAAAAAATGAATTTCCGGGAATGGGAAATTGTGTTTGAACTTCGGAGGAAGTTATAGTAAGCATGGGATTAGGGATTTATGTTATAAAAATAAATTGAATTGAAATAAATCGGCTGGATTTATGAGACGGATTCTTTGGGATGTTTGAATGGGAAGGTGTTTCCCTGGGAAAACCAAGTTAGTGTTTTTAAAAGATTTGATTTAAATTAAGGTTAAAGCTTAAATTTGTTTAAAGAGTATTTTTAAGAAAGTGTTATTTTAAAGAAGAAATTAATAAAATGGGTTTAAATTTATTTGTTTAAGTTATGGGTAAAGGCTAGTATTATCTTTTTAAACTCTACTTTTAAATTTGGTTTATTTTAACCTTTATTGAAAATCAAGTTTATATCTAAATAAATAGTGTTATTTTAACTATTTTGAAATTGTATTTTTGAGTAAATAACTAGAAGTACATTTATATATTTATAAGTATATTTTGCTATAATGTATTTTAACTCTTTAAAAATCAAAATGTTTTGAGCTTGGTTATTTCCAATGGGAACAGATGGTAAAGAATTTACCTCGTAAAAGTAGAGCTTTGGGAAATTGTTTTCAAACGAGTTTTGAAATTTGGGAATATATCTTGAATTATATTTGAGGCAAATAAATAATGTGAAATTATTTATTGTGTGATGGATGTTTGTGAATATAAATTGATAGTTAAATCACCGACTATCAATATTGGACATATGCGTTGATCGTTTCGAAGAGACCGGGATCGAGATTTATTTCTCGAAAACCACTTCGATCCGGTTTGTACGTTTCGTGCGGAAAAACGTGTTCGGAGTCGAAGATGGAGCAGTGAAGTGCAAGGGCTAGTCGCTACTAATCCTGAGGATATTTCCAAAATGGATGTAGTAGGAGTAGTGCCTTCGGTTCCGTTCAAACCCGGAACAGACTTGTATGGACGAATGCTTTCGGAACATCGTCAGGTGGGCATTGGGCATTCTAAGTGAAACGTTCTAAAGGTAACGCTTAGCCTCAAGCCTCATCAACCGGGAATGACTGAAAATCAGGGGATATGCAGCAAGGCTTCGTGGGTAGCCCACACTGGAGAGTAATGTCATCCCTGTCTAGATGTCCCTTTTTATTTCGGCTTAGTGGGCGGTTGCTGATCCCAACCGCGGGGTGATCTTATTCGGAACTGTCCAGTAAGGGATGGGTCCGGCCTTGTGTTGCAGGGGAGCGGGCGTACTCCTCGGTACGGTGGTCTAGGCCCCGTACTGTGACAGGTGGTACCCCAGTGCCTAGTCATTGGTTGGAAATCCATTCTCCCTACGAGCCTTGTACGAGTTTTGTTTGTATTACCCACTCTGTGGCTAGTAGCTGGAATTTAATAGATGTAACAATTTCGGCTATTTTATAAGTATTTGTAAATAGACCCTATTATAATATCAGAGGATTTATATAAAAAGTGTTTTTGCTATCGTAAGGTAAAAACCCGACATGTTTATTTGTGGCGTGGTCTTACGAGATGCTTTTGTTTTTCAAAGGATTTTTGAAACTTTAATAATCAATTGAGTGTGATTTTCTCACGCTGGTATTCCATACTGACTCGGGTGTTATTTAACTGTAATGCTTGGGTCAGAACGAGTATTATATGTTCAGGACAGGATGCTATGGAGCAGGAGAGGAGCTGGAGTCCGAGACGTATCATTCGTATATCTATACCTATATATATATATATCCGCTGCTATGATTATATGGTATGTCTGATTGGTAATTGTTGATGTATGAGATACTCTGATGATGTGATGTATAAAACTGGTATAGTTTTCATTTTGTGTAAAGATCTATATTTACTATTATATTTTATTCTGCTACGACTGTGAGATTCTGATATTGTTTAGTTTCTTCTTCTTCTATCTCTTCTTTATTAACCTTAATGGTTCGTATTTCTGTTCCACTTGAGTTAATTGATGTAGAATAGTGTTGACTCAAGGGGTGCGGATTCGCGGGCTGTTACACTTGGTATCGGAGCATAGGTTGGCGACAACCTAGGCTTTGGTAGGGAAATTACTCATTAAACAGAGTCAATAGTACTCTATAATGAGTTGAGCATATTAATAGATATGAGAGCGTACTTGTTAGTGAATATAAAATTGTTTTTATACCGTGTTGACTTATCGGTTGAATGTTTATGAATTCTGGTCGGTGCGGGAAGTACAGCCGTATCGATAGGGGTTTCTAAACTCTTAAACAAGATAAACCGACATAGTATCGTTTTTAAAGTGGGTAAATGAAATAATTTTACCCAAATTATATTTTGATATAAAGGAAATAATTTTCTGAAATTATTATATATATATATTCGGATGATTGGTTGTTAATGTCCAAATCAAATAAGAACCTAAAAAAATAATCTGAAATTTGAAATAGTTACAATGAAAATAAAATTCTACAAATATAAATTATATAGAGGGAAGAATAACTAGATTTGAATTGAACCATAATTTAGATCCCGGAAGTTTTGGAAAGGATTTTAAATGTAAGGAAAATAAAAGTTTGGAAATTTAAAATCCTGGGAAAGTTTGAAATGTTTGCTAAGGTGTTTGAAGGCTATAATGGAATATTGTTTTGGGAGGTATTTTTGAATAAAAACTGTTTTGAAATGAATTTGGGAAAGTAAGAAGCATTGAACTCACTTCAGTCGCTGGGAAATAATCCTGATGATGCTGGCCACATCATTAGAATTCATTTTCGAGTTTCTAAAGTGATGGATTGCTACCAAAGTGGATGGGTATGATATTTGTTGGACTTGTTTGGGATACAAGTATTTTAGAAGTTTCAAAAAGGGAATTGCTCTGGTAAAAACAGATTGTTTTAAAAATCTTGAAGTTTGATTTGATATACTAGGAGAGTATGAGTTATTTATTATTTCAAAATGGTTTTGAAATCAACCCGGGCAATTGAATTCGGGAAAACTCTATTTAAATAATGTGTAAAGTTAAAATGAATCAACTATTTGATGTAATTCGTAAAGTTGATGCTTATAAGAAGGAAATGTAAATTTTAATCTTGGTATTAAATTTTAACCCGAGTAAATGGAAGTGAATAAAATATATACTGAAGTGAATAGGAAATTTGAATTTAACTTGGGATAAGTTAAATAAATTGGGCTTAGAATTAAATTGATTTGGATTAAGTCAAAATGCAAGTTGACTTTGAAATTGTGGATCATTGTGTAATAAATTATACACATGAGCAATTAAGTGATATGCTATAATTTGAAATTGTGGATTTACAATTGTGCAAGGAATTAAATTGAAAGAAGAGTTGTATCCTTAAGAATTCAGGGATACATATATATACATATATAAAATTTGAAATTTGTGATTATAAGATGTAGATGGATTAAAATGAGCAATATGAGCTTTTAAATAAATAAGTTGGTGAACTTATAAATAGAAAATGAAATTATAATCACAATTGGGGAATAGTTAAATAGCATGGTGAATTCAAACCTAGTCTCAAATAAAAGGTAAATTGAAATAAGGTAAAGTGAGATATAAAAGAAGTGAATGAACTTAAGTTAGTAAATAAGTATTGAACTTGTATATGGAGAATTAAAATTAGATTGAATTGGATTTAACTTCGGTTAATGGAATTGAGTTGAATTTGGAATAAATGAAAATTAAAATTCAGTTGAGTTATGAATAATTATGAATAGAATTAAATTCTTATTTAAGGTAGTAAAGGAAATGAAATGAATTCAAGATGGCTAAATAAATTTGGTTGAACTTGAATTAGAATTGGAAAAGAATTAATTTGGGAAAGAATTGAAAGAAATTTAATTATGTTGAAAGGATATTGTGTGAATAAAAATTTAACCCAACTAAATTCACAGGAATTGTTTGGGAAAGAATTTAGTATAAGCTGAATTAAAGAAAAGAAGTTTAAAGATGAATTTAATGTAAACTAAATTTAATGAAATTGGTCTTGGCCTGGGTGGAATTTTGGTGGTTTGATAAGTAAAGTTTGAAAAGAATAATGAAAAACCCAGTTCTAGTATGGGATTTAGTTTTGGCAATAAAAAGTTGAGAGTGTGAATGAAAATGGTCATATTATAAATGAATTTAGAGTGAATTGAGGAAGTGAATTAAAACCTAATATGGATTAGGTTATTGACTAAATTGAATTACAAGTTAATGGAATTTGTATTGAAATGAATAGAATTTTGATAGTTTGGTCAAAATTTGGAAAGTAAATAAAAATCCAATTATGGCATGGGATTTAAATTTGTGATAACAAATATTGAAGTGTAGATGAAAAATGGAATTGAATTATAATGGTGATGGTTTGAATTGTAAATAAATTCAAATAAGTGGTCACATTGTTAATAAAATAAATTCAGAAATGAATTGTGAAGGTGAATAAATTTTAAATGGATTGAATAAATAAACAAATTGAATTAAAATTTGTAAATGAATTGAAATTTGATTGGATGAGAATCAAAAGGGAAATAAAATAAAAATGGATATAAGAAGATAATGAAGATACTGTGAAAGAACTTAAGCAAATTGAAAGAAAAACAAAATGGTTGGGAATGAGCTTTATTAAGTAATTTTGAATGAAATTTGTTAGATAATAAAATTGAATTGCAAGTGAAACGATATTAATTACTTATTGAGATAAAATAAGGATGTATGGAATGTAAACAATCCAGGGTGGAATGATATTAATATAAACCTGAATTGGTTAAGGAAATAAAAATGTAAGGAAAATTTAATTTAACAATTGCATTGGGATAAAAATACTTGGATTGTGAACCATGAAAATAAAATAAAAATTAATATAAATCTAAGTTGAAATTAGTTTTAAATGGTTATAAGCTTAAGCGGTGATTATTTTGCTCGAATGGCATGAAAATTTTCATGTATTCGGAAGTGAGTTGATTAACAGGCAATTGAAACTGATTTTTGAAAT
This sequence comes from Allium cepa, assembly GCA_030765085.1. Lineage (NCBI taxonomy): Eukaryota > Viridiplantae > Streptophyta > Magnoliopsida > Asparagales > Amaryllidaceae > Allium > Allium cepa. The sequence continues at coordinate 947,727,851 of CM060941.1, read as the reverse complement.
AAATTGAATGGATTGAAATTTTAATAAGTAATGTTTACATATGAATGAAAATGGATTATAAAAGAAATGAAAATACTTCAAATTCAGAATAAGAATTGAATTGTGAATCAACTTGGAATTGAAATGGAATAGATTGATGTTAGTAAAGCACATGTTAATCATCACATGTTAATCATATTGAAATAAAAATGAAGTTTGGATTTGAATAAGAAATTAAAAGGGTGATTGAAATCTTTGGATTGTTGAAATAAATATGGTTAACATTGTTAAACTATGAAGTTTGAGTTTGTAAAGAGGATTTTAAATGATGTCGGAATTGTGAAATTGTTTATAAAGGAGGTTAGCATGCATAATTATGAAGTTGCTTGGTTTGGTTATGAAATAGATATGTTTGGCTTGCATTTACATTGGAAATGTTGTTAAAATGCTCATATCTTGAAACTGATGAGTTTGTTTGAGTTTAGTACAGGTACGGAAGACATTCGAGAGAGTTGGAGCACGTATATGCGTTATATTAGCCGCTCGCTATTAAAATTTGCTAAAAAGGTACGCCTACGCAAATATAATTGGGAAAATGATATATATATTGTGATATATTTTGGTTTCCGACCGTGTGGGACGATGTGTCTATATTTATCTGTATCGCGATATCGCGAAAGCTCCTCCGTGCAGGGGAGACTCTGCCAAAAATTTTCGAAAATTTTGGGAGTTAGAATTATTTTTTTTGGGATTTTGGGAAAATTTTGTTAACTTGGAATGTTATTTTTCGAAAGCAAATGTTAAAATACAGGCTTTAGGGTGGATAAAGCAAATGGTTTTGAAATGGAGCTGAAACTTTTTGGGAAAGTAGATAAGCTTTTAACTAAGCAAATTGGGTAAGTTAATGGGTTGGAGAGTATTTTCTACCCTAGCAAATTTCGGGGACGAAATTTTTATAAGTGGGGAGGAATGTAACATCCCGTATTTTTAAGCCATTGAATTTAAACATTTAATTCGTTTTAAATGTTTAATGTGGATTCTTAATTGATTTTGAAATGAACGGATTCGGGTTCAATCAATGAAATAAGCTATAATTTTTAATTATAGTAATTCCGGTTGAATTTGAATAATGGGAAAATAATGATTTAAATATTCGGAATTGAAATAAAAGTAAATCTGCATGTAAATAGTGATTAAAATGGTTTTAAAAATTTATTTTGAGTTATTTGAGTGCAAATAGCGTGGTGGGAATTTTAGATGAATTTTAAAGTTAATAAATTAATATTTGGGATTTTATAGTAATTGAATAATAGAATTTAATATTATTAAAATGCAGTTTAATCAGATTTTGTCCCGGAATGAGCCAGAATGATTTTTATTGTGTTTATAAATTTTATATGATTTATTGTTAAGTTATTAAAATTTCAATAGTGAAATTTTAAGCGTTTTCGTCAATTTTGAGAATCGCCCGATTTAATAGACAAGTTAAAATAGCCTTCCGGGGCACAGTCTCGGAATTCGACGAAACTAGTTCCATTGGATCCGTAATAGTCAGTTATTATCGGATTTCAATTTTCGTAGCAATCGGAGTTGTCGTTTGACCGTGGCAGCTTGAAACACTTAGGAATCGATTTAACCGATTTAATTTTAAACTGATCGTTTGATTCCGTAACTCGCACGTTTGACCGAATTAGCTTTCGAAACCTGTACAATTGTGTCCGGAACGTGGGAAAACCCTAGGAACGCCTATAGGAGCGTGAGATTTGGAGTTCGTTTGCATAAGTTGTTAAATTGATAAACGATATTAAAATAATATTAAATAAGATATGTACATCCTCTTTCTTCCTAACCCTAATTGTTTCTTCGGCCGCCGCTCTTTTGTTTTCAATGGCCTTAAACTTCCGATATTCAAACCCATGAATCTCTTTATCCATACATCTAATTGCGAAAATTCCAACTAGAGAATTGTGGAGAGTGATGAGAGCTCTCCATCCGTACGGGTGTGATCGAAATTAGCGAAGCGGGGAAGATAGAGGACGGTCGCGTTCATCGCGCGTTCGAGCGTGAACTGTGGGACCTAGGTGGCGCGGACCTAGCCACATTCTGGCTGTGGGGGTGTGGCGGCGTGCCCTTCGAAGTGGTGGAGTCTGATCAACGTAGGGTGCGATGTAGGTGGCGCGGTTTCGAACCCTAGTGAACGAAGATGGGTTCGTTCGTTGATTACCTGGAATGCGCGATAGGGGAAGAAGAGAGGTAGCGGCTTTGATTTATTTTTGGATAATTAAATAAAGGAAAATTTGTTTTAAATCTTGTTCGAACTTTAAAAATTCGTAACTTGCACTTTCGTTATCAGATTTTAACGAAACAGGAAGCGTTGGAATCGCAGAGACGGGAAGCACGCTGTGGCGCAGATCTGTATTCGATTCAAGCGAGTAGAAATTTCGGATTAAATCGAACGCTTCGGTTTAATTTAAATTTCGAACGCTCGCCGAAACTCAATGTGAGTTATTCTCACTCACATCCGGATGCTAGCTAATTTAAATAGTTAATATTTAAATATCTGTGTAATTGGTTGAATATAATTGTTGTTATCAGTCTGGATTAATATTTATATATATGTGATGTGCTAATATTTGTGGATGCAGGAAAAACAGGTTGGAGGGATCCAACTGGATTCCTCACGATGTAGTAATTATTTTTATAATTGATAATGATGCCTGTTTATATATTGTGATTGATAAATTTGGAATTTAATTATATTGTGATGTTGGATAAACTATAAACTCAGAATGTTAATTATAAAGAAAATAAATTGGGTTTTAAAAAGAAATCAAGAAATTGATAAATAAAGAATTTAAAGGAATATAAAAATTAGAATTTGTTTGGATGAAAAAGAAAAAATGTGTAAATTGGTAAAATTGGAATTTTATTTAAGTAAATTGTAAATATGGTTTCTCATTGAAGAATTCACCAAAATGTTTTATTTAAAAATGTTTTAAACCAATATTGTAAAAAATGAATTTCCGGGAATGGGAAATTGTGTTTGAACTTCGAAGGAAGTTATAGTAAGCATGGGATTAGGGATTTATGTTATAAAAATAAATTGAATTGAAATAAATCGGCTGGATTTATGAGACGGATTCTTTGGGATGTTTGAATGGGAAGGTGTTTCCCTGGGAAAACCAAGTTAGTGTTTTTAAAAGATTTGATTTAAATTAAGGTTAAAGCTTAAATTTATTTAAAGAGTATTTTTAAGAAAGTGTTATTTTAAAGAAGAAATTAATAAAATGGGTTTAAATTTATTTGTTTAAGTTATGGGTAAAGGCTAGTATTATCTTTTTAAACTCTACTTTTAAATTTGGTTTATTTTAACCTTTATTGAAAATCAAGTTTATATCTAAATAAATAGTGCTATTTTAACTATTTTGAAATTGTATTTTTGAGTAAATAACTAGAAGTACATTTATATATTTATAAGTATATTTTTCTATAAAGTATTTTAACTCTTTAAAAATCAAAATGTTTTGAGCTTGGTTATTTCCAATAGGAACAGATGGTAAAGAATTTACCTCGTAAAAGTAGAGCTTTGGGAAATTGTTTTCAAACGAGTTTTGAAATTTGGGAATATATCTTGAATTATATTTGAGGCAAATAAATAATGTGAAATTATTTATTGTGTGATGGATGTTTGTGAATATAAATTGATAGTTAAATCACCGACTATCAATATTGGACAAATGCGTTGATCGTTTCGAAGAGACTGGGATCGAGATTTATTTCTCGAAAACCACTTTGATCTGGTTTGTACGTTTCGTGCGGAAAAACGTGTTCGGAGTCGAAGATGGAGCAATGAAGTGCAAGGGCTAGTCGCTACTAATCCTGAGGATATTTCCAAAATGGATGTAGTAGGAGTAGTGCCTTCGGTTCCGTTCGAACCCGGAACGGACTTGTATGGACGAATGCTTTCGGAACATCGTCAGGTGGGCGATGGGCATTCTATGTGAAACGTTCTAAAGGTAACGCTTAGCCTCAAGCCTCATCAACCGGGAATGACTGAAAATCAGAGGATATGCAGCAAGGCTTCGTGGGTAGCCCATACTGGAGAGTAAGGTCATCCCTGTCTAGATGTCCCTTTTTATTTTGGCTTAGTGGGCGGTTGCTGATCCCAACCGCGGGGTGATCTTATTCGGAACTGTCCAGTAAGGGATGGGTCCAGCCTTGTATTGCAGGGGAGCGGGCGTACTCCTCGGTACGGTGACCTAGGTCTCGTACTGTGACAGGTGGTACCCCAGTGTCTAGTCATTGGTTGGAAATCCATTCTCCCTACGAGCCTTGTACGAGTTTTGTTTGTATTACCCACTCTGTGGCTAGTAGCTGGAATTTAATAGATGTAACAATTTCGGCTATTTTATAAGTATTTGTAAATAGACCCTATTATAATATCAGAGGATTTCTATAAAAATTATTTTTCCTATCGTAAGGTAAAAACTTGACATGTTTATTTGTGGCGTGGTCTTACGAGATGCTTTTGTTTTTCAGAGGATTTTTGAAACTTTAATATCAATTGAGTGTGATTTTCTCACGTTGGTATTCCAGACTGACTCGGGTGTTATTTAACTGTAATGCTCGGGTCAGACCGAGTATTATATGTTCAGGACAGGATGCTATGGAGCAGGAGAGGAGTTGGAGTCCGAGACGTATCATTCGTATTATCTGTACCTATATATATCCGCTGCTATGATTATATGGTATGTCTAATTGGTAATTGTTGATGTATGAGATACTCTGATGATGTGATGTATAAAACTGGTATAGTTTCATTTTGTGTAAAGATCTATATTTACTATTATATTTTATTCTGCTACGACTGTGAGATTCTGATATTGTTTAGTTTCTTCTTCTTCTATCTCTTCTTTATTAACCCTAATGGTTCGTATTTCTGTTCCACTTGAGTTAATTGATGTAGAATAGTGTTGACTCAAGGGGTGCGGATTCGCGGGCTGTTACAATAACTCCCCCTAAAACTAATAGCTCCCCCTCAATCTATGCCTAATTACCCTATTTTATATTTCTCACCCTCTGTCATCAACAAAAACAAACTCAACTCCAAACTATATAACTCTCCCTAATTCTAATATTCTATGTAGTTATAATGATAGTGTTATCATAAATAATCAACACTTAGATCTAATAATAAATCTAATCCTAAACTACTAACTATCTTAAGTATATAATAACCGTATAGTTATATGTATTAATAAGAAGAACACATATAGTTGTAAGTACATTTTTCGTTGTAAACGTAAGAAGGAATAAACAACAATGGTAAAGAAAGAGAAGAAACTAATGTGTGTTTTTAAACATAGGAGATCTATGAATCGAACAGTTTGGATAGTGAAACAGAAATTTCCACCTTGTTCGACAAGATTCCCATTCTTGTCAAAACACACTTCTCCAACGCCCACGACTTGGTCATGATCCTCCGCATGTGCTTCTTCCATGGATTCTTCTTCTTCTTCGTCTTCTTCGCTGGCCTCCTGATTGAGTGAAGAATCTTCATCAATCAAGATAGGGTTGGCTTGATTATCCATTATAAATTTTTGCAAATTCCTAAGAATCTTGCCTTGCTTCTCTTGCACCTTTGCCATACAGAGTTGAATCACTTGAATTTCAGTCATCATCTGAAGTGCATCCTTCAGAGAGTCCTCTATTTTAGTCACGCGAGCGAGAGTAGTACGTTGAAATGGACCAGACGTAGGAGAGGGGAACGAAAAAGTTGATTTTATGTTTGATTTGGAAGTGGAGGCCATTGATTATTTGATTTCAGAGAGAAGAACAGAGAGATAACAGAAAGGATGAATAAAATTTCGAAAATGTGAAGAATATATAACTAATTATTTTGAATTTTGTTGGGAAAAATTTCAAAATTTAAAAACGTTGTATGTCGACATGGGTATATGGGGGATGTTGACATGGTCCTTTTTATTTTTACCATTTGATTTTAATATTAATATTTAACTGTACTTTTTATTTATATTTTATATTTCAGTTATAGAACAAATACCTAATTCTCTTCTTAATTTAGTAAAAATTGATTCATTTAAGGGTTTGGTTAAAATATCAGCAATTTGATTTTCAGAATTGATATAATCGAGAGTAGCTACTTCCTTGCTTATATTATCTCTGAGAAAACGATGTCTGATATCAATATATTTAGTTCGAGCACGTTGAGTAGTATTTTTGGATAAACTTATCGCGCTCGTATTGTCACAATAAATTGGTGATTTTGAAAATTTTAAACCAAAATCATTTAAAGTTTGTTGCATATATATTACTTGAGAACATGCCAAAGCAGCAGAAATATACTCTGCTTCATGTGTTGATAAAGAAACTGTGTTTTGCTTTTTACTAAGCCAAGAAACCAGAGAATGCTCCAAAAAGTGACAAGTCCCACTTGTACTTTTTCGGTCTGATTTACAACCAGCATAGTTAGCATCACAGTAAGATATTAAGTCAAAAGAATCATTTTTAGGGTAAAATAACCGTAATCAGATGCGTGTTTAACATATCTTATGATTCATTTTACGGCTTTTAAGTGGGTCTCTTTAGGTTTGGTTTGATATCTGGCACAGAGACAAACACTATGCATGATATCAGGTCTACTGGCAGTAATATAGAGTAGTGATCCAATCATTCCTCTATATAACTTTTGATCTACATCTTTCGAGAGATCTTCTTTACTAAGGTACTCATTGGTTGCCATGAGAGTGGGTTTTCCACTCGTAGTAGTCAAACCAAATTTACTAATTAGGTCTTTATCATATTTTTCTTGATTAATTAAGATACCATTATCTAATTGTTTTATTTGTAATCCTAAAAAGAAATTTAATTCACCCATATGACTCGTCTCAAACTCTTTTGTCATTATTTCAGAAAATTCTTTATTCATTTCAAAATTAGTTGATCTAAAAATGATATCATCTACGTAAACTTGTACTGGTTGAATATCATTTTTATTTCTTTTAATAAAAAAGTATTATCTACTTTACCAATTTCAAAATTTGATTGCAATGAATAAGTCTTAGTCTATCATACCAGGCTCTAGGAGCTTGTTTTAGACCATATAATGCTTTCTTGAGTTTGTAAATATGATTTGGTAATTTATCATTTTCAAAAGGTGGTGGTTGTTCAACATATACTTCTTCTTTTACAAATCCATTTAAAAAGGCACTTTTAACATCCATTTGAAATAATTTGAAATTATTATGATTTTCGAAAGCAAGTAGAATCCTAATGACTTCCAATCTTGCTACGGGAGCAAAGGTTTCATCAAAATCTATTCCTTCTTTTTGACAATAATCTCGAGCGACTAATCGAGCTTTATTTCTAACTACCTCTCCTTGTTCATTCATTTTATTTTTATAAAGCCATTTAGTTTCGATTATAGTTTTATTTTCAGGTCTAGGAACAAGTTCCCAAACATCATTTCTAGTAAATTGATTTAATTCTTCTTGCATAGACAAAATCCATGAATCATCAGTTGATGCTTCTTTTGGATTTTTGCATTCAAAAGTTGATATAAAAGCTACATTACTCATTTGACTTAGTTGATTTCTAGTTTTAGCAACAGATTGCATATCTCCTAGTATATTTTCTATAGGATGATCTTTTAAAAGTTCAGTCCTTTTATTAGGTTGATTAATTTCATTATTAGTTTCAATTGATTCTTGATTTTGAGTGATTAAACCCTCTTCATCATTTGTATCTTCAAAATTTTTGAAATTTTCATCAAATGAAACATGCATTATTTCTTCAATGATGTTAGTTTTTATATTAAACACTTTGTATGCTTTACTTCTATTAGAGTATTCGATAAAGATTCCTTTGTCAGATTAGGATCAAATTTATCTAAATTATCTTTTGTATTTAAAATAAAGCATTTACTTTCAAAAATTCTGAAATAAGATACCTTAGGTTTCTTTGAATAAAGAAGTTCATAAGATGTCTTATCAATTAGAGGTCTAATTAAAATTCTATTTAAAATATAACAGGCGATAGCAACTGCTTCTGTCCAAAAATTCTTTGGTAAATTACTATCTAAAAGCATAGTTCTAGCACACTCTTGAATCGTCCTATTTTTACGTTCTACTACTCCATTTTGTTATGGAGTTCTTGGAAATGAAAAATTGTGAGTTATTCCCTTTGTATTGCAGAATTCCTCAAACTTTTCATTTTCAAATTCACCACCGTGATCACTTCGAATAGTTATAATTTTTAGAGAAAATTGATTTCGAATTCTTTTTGAAAAGGTCTTAAAACATTCAAAAGTATCACTTTTATGTTTCAAAAATATTGTCCATGTAAATCTAGAATAATCATCTACAATTACAAAAATATATTACTATGATTTATTGACAGAATTTGAGATGGACCAAATAATCAAGATGAAGTAATTCAAGAGGTTTTGAAGTTGAAATCATATCTTTTAATTTAAAGGAACTTTTTCTAAGTTTTCTTAATTGACATGAATCACATAAACTGTCTACTTTAAAATTTATTTTAGGGAGACCTTTTACTAGATCATGTTTTGACAGCCTAGATAAGAGTTTGAAATTCAAATGCCCAAATCTCTTATGCCAAATCCAGGGGTCACTTGTATTTGCCAACAGACACAGGTTATCATTTGAAACTTTCATACTAAGAATATAAATATCTTTTTTCCTGACTTCCTCAAATATTATGGTTGCACTATTATCTTCGATGTGACATTTATCTTTTTCAAATTTAATTTTATATCCTTTATCGCAGAGTTGACTCATACTTAGCAGATTATGTTTTAGATTCTTAACATTAGTAATAATAGGAGTTTCAGAGTTACAGACTTTGCCGATGCCAATCACATATCCTTTTGAATTGTCTCCAAAGTTAACCAGTCCTCCGTCTTTGTATATAATATCATTCAGAATATCTGGATTGCTAGTCATGTGTCTAGAACACCCAATATCAAGTATCCATTTGTTCTTTCTGATCTGCACAATTTGTCCGTTGTGGATTGATTCCTCAACAGCCATAAAGCACGATTCCTGCACATCAAACAATTTTGGTATATAACTTGAATTTGAATATTTATTATATGCAGACTCATGAAACAATGATGATTTGAATATTCTAAACTAGTACTAACAAATATAGCCATTTTAAAAAAATTTTCAAAAATCAGATTATGAAACTTTGAAAACCTTGCTCTGATACCAACTGAAAGAAATGCGGATTATGGATCTTAAGGCTAGGATTAACACTAGAGGGAAGAGGTGAATAGTGTTTATAAAGAATTACTAAATCTTTTTGAATTTATGTTGAATTGAACACAGACGTATGCGATATACAGACCCAGATATAATCACAGAAACAAACACAAATGCAGAAATAAAGTGAAAGCAATAAAGGAAAGAACACACCGGATTTTATACTGGTTCGGAGTTACCGTACATCCAGTCCGCAACACAAGTACGGATTTCCTTTCAAAAGCAATTGTACAATTACACCCTCGATTTCAAGGCTACGAGGTACACCCTCCAGAGTCACAATCCTCTGGGTAGAGATACTTGATTTCCAGGCCACAAGTTTACCCAATTGATTTACCAACGCTACAATCACACCATATCTCGCTCGATTGATTTTCAAGGCCACAATCACACCTTTTTTCACTTAATAGATTACAAAGAAGCCTTAATCTCTGAATAGCACTGAGAACCTTGTTGAGATAGTGATAGAGAATCAAACTAGAAAAGATCGAGTTCGATTCAATGTTGATTTCGGCAGAGTAATGATAAGAATATGTATTAAGAAATGTGGAAGAAGAAAAGGGTTCAAAAACCAGAAAATATGATATAAAATTCGTTGAAACTAACCCCTATTTATAGAAGAACAACAGCCATGGCCATTCGTGAAGAGTTATAGCGAATAGACACTTCTTTTGAAATTTAAATTTTTAACTCAACTGATACCATGTCAACATGGTCACCGTGGGCATGTCGACATCCCAAAGCAATTTTTGATGATTTGATTTTCTTTGAAAATAACATTTATCTTATATTAAAAATATTTTAAACTTTTCTAATATACTTGACTATAGTTAAAATACATAAGTAAATATAAAGAATAATATATATAAAACTTAACTATAATTTTATATTTAAATCTTAAGTATAAATATTTAAAATTTAAATATATTATTTTAAAAGATAGTTTAAAATCGGGAGTAATTTGACTTTGAAATTAAAGATAATTTTGGGGCTAAAATTATTTAAAATCAGGATAGAGGGTTTTGAATCTTTTAAAAGGAAAGTTTTGAAATCATTTTGAAAATCAGATAATTTTGTAAAATTATTTGAACTAAAATTAATGGATACAAATCAATGTTCCACTAGATTTTTCGTAGGTTCCATCCTACTTAGGGTTCCATCACTTTAACAGGCTCGAAGTGGATTCCATTCCACGAATAAATTGGATTTTATGATGCCAGTGCTTTTCTATGAGTTTTAACAAAAATTTTATTTAAAGAATAAATTACTTTAGTCCTTGAACTCTTGATAATCTTGATACTCATGAGTCTTCAATATTGATATCTTGAATTTCTATACTGTACAGTCTTCATTCTTGGTACCTGCATGGTTAAATCGTGCATATACATATTTATCTAAACTTATAATGTTAGTATTTATATTTTACAATCTATTCTAAGGTTGTTGTTATTAAAACCATCATCTCATGGACTAACACTTTCTCCTTGGTAAGCATCTCCTCCAGTTCTTTAGCTCGTTGAGCAAGAATATCTTTTTCTTTTTGGATAGAGTGTTTCTCTATGTTAGGGCATCGCTGCGTTGGACTGCCTCGTCAATTTCCTTCTTGTGAGAGGCTTCCAAGCGACTAACTGCCTCGGCCGTTTCCTTGGCCTTTTTCTCGGCAGCCTCAAGTTGAGATTTGTACGAAGATAGCTCTTCATCCTAAGCTTTGATGATATCTTTGTCATGAATGACTTCAAGTTTCAAGCGATCAATTTCGTGTTGAAGTTCCGTGTAAACCTCTGAAACTTTCTCCGCCAAATGTACGAACGCATCATGCTGGACATAAACATCATTGTTGTAGGCGATGGTGCTTTGTTTGACATGTCTGAGAATAGGATGAATCATAGGGAGACATTTCAATCCATCGAAACAGATCTTTGGGAATATGGCCTTAAGCTTAGCTAATTTTTCTGCTTTCGATGGGTCATGTGCGGAGTTTAAGGGATTCTACTTAGCCGGAGTCACGGATTTCTTATGGGGCTCATGGGATTGCTTGGTTCTTGACGAGCCAGAATGTTGATCGCAGGGAGTTTCGAATTTGGATCCCCTCTGAGCAGATTTCTCCTTTCTATGCTCTGATTGAGGGGGAGAATCGTTAGGATATGAGGGATGGTTGTAAGTTCTTCTTCTGGAAGACGACGATTCTCTGGGATGATAATCTCTATCGCTATTATCATCCCTGTCTCGTTGGCTACCTGATCCTGAATCCAACCTGGAATGATAGAAGATAGAGGATCCACGAAGGCGGTCAATGCTGTGTGTACGACCCATATCACCTGCACAGAAAACCAAGTGAGGACGGGTTAGTGGGATTCATATGATGATTAGATTCAAGTGTAAGGTGGAGTGTAAGTATTTGTGTGTGTCCTACTACTTCCCCTTGATGGACTAGTGTTTTTCACTTTACTTATTGGAGTTTTCTCTCCTTGATGTTGAGCCTGAACGCCTTCATCGCTTCTCATGGACGAATTAAGTGTCATAGCCTTAGGGTCATTGAAGCCATAATTTAGCAAGTCATCAGGGATGGTCAAGTCAGATAGCCCCTTTAGTGACCCCTCTAAATTTTAGGGAGATGACTTTTTCTCGACTGGAGTTATTGTAACCTTTGAGGTTCCGCCCACTGTTTTCTTTTTCAACTTGTAAGCTAGGCTCTTTTTCCTCTTTAAAGGGAGAGGTGATATGTCGACGCCGGGTGCGTCAGCTACTGGTGCTAATTCGAAACTTATATTCTAGTCTGTCACCTCTAGCACCTCGGTTTCTTTGATTTCACCTTCCTCGGTTGTATCAGGGACCCCTCCTATAAGGGGCATCGAAGGTCTAGCCTGCTCTTTGCCTTTTTCCATAGCGGGTCCGGCTGTAGTAGCTCTAATTGGAAGGCTAGTTCGACGACCCTCCTCTAGCAATCCAAACTTCAAAAGCAGTTCATTGGAAATAATAAATTTAAAGTCCCGGTCTCTCACAGGAATAGCTCGAATGGCCTCGATGGCCCCAGAATACCAGCACCTTTAGGTCATGGGAAGATACCTATAAGAGTCAAAAGAAGTTCAGAAAGGATTCACTTCAAGCCTCAGACAAATATTAGTCTAAAAATGAGACTTACCCCCTTCCAGTCATCTTCTCGCAAAACTAGAGGGCAGCATACGTAAAACAACTCTTGCTTATACTCGAAAAATTTGCTCCGCACGCTCGTCAGGATTGAGCATTTAGAATGTGGCTCGAGAAATATGAAGGATGGACTATCGGAACGTCTCTTAAAGCGGTAAATATAACATATATCCTTGGGAGTAGGGAGTTTGAATAAGGTATTCATAAAGAGAACACATGTGCCATTAATAAACACATGACTATTAGGGTGTAGCTGTGCTGGGGCAATCCCGATATACCACAACACTTCACGAAGGAATGAATTAAAAGGTGGAAGGCTTCTGACCAAGAACAGAAACTTTTTGCATGCTTTATATCCGGCTAGGGGCAGGTGAGGCCAATCTTGTCTTGACGGAACCAAAATGTCATCAAAGTGGATTCAATGGATTGAGCACAATCGACGAAGGGCGATTTCGCCAATTTTTTAGGCTTGTGAATCAGTGGGGTTATCTAAAACAACAACTCCATCTACGGCGTCAGGAGCCTGGCCTATAGCCGCAACAGGTTGATCTGGGATTCCAAGTGTAGGGCCTCATGGTGGACCCGAAGTTCCCAGTACCTCCTACCGAGAACTTGGCTCAAGCTTTTCAGAAACTGTAGCAGAGCTTGATTTTTTGGACATCTGCAATGTGAGTGTAGTATGGATAGATACCTATTTAAGCTATACTTGAAAGACAATCAATATCAGATATAACGACAATAATATATTCTCCCGTGTTGTGTGTGAACTAGTGCGATGACTCAAACATGAGTGTGGAAAAAACTAAAGATTTAAACACAAGTATGGCATGATAGACTTTAAGTTGTTGTCCTTGGAGATCGTCATCGTTGACCATCTCCTGCAGTTTATCATATGATTGGCAGTAGGAGTTTTGGAATCAAACATTGGCATCATAGAGTGTGAAGGCTATTATTCACATTTGTTGAATTAAATTTGCATTTAAGATTGTTCAATCTATAGGGGAGTTAGTTCAAATTGGGTCCTTGAGCTTTTATGCTTTATTGCTTGTCATTGTCCAATATGCTATGCTTGGTTATGGAGGTAAGTCACATATGTTTGAGTTAAAACAATTTTGATTGCCAAAGCTGACCCACTCACTCGCTATCTCCCCCTCACTACCAATCCAGCCTTACTTGAACTTCTACCGATCTACATCACTTCACCGGATGCCAAGCCATGCTCGTTGTACTCCTCTCATTCACCTTTCTCAGTATGTACTGAGCCACTACCCTAGACTCCTGCCAACGCATAGCAACTCTCTTAACACCAAGCGACCTACACTCCTAAATATGTGTTGACCGACCCACTCTCTCTCTCTTTCATTCGGAAATGGTCGACACTCCCTCTCAGAGTCTTGGGCCTCCCTCTAGCACAACTCCCACCAAAGATTAACCGATCGCTCACATTTCCTATCGACCATGACTTCCATTGAATGCCTATAGATCCAACCCCACTCCATGAACCTACCGATTCCTCTCCTTCGATCGGTATGCCGAGCACGACCCTAAGTCCACTATCTTTGCATCGATCCTAAACTTACCCACCTCCCTTTCTAAAAACACATATGTTAAACTCCCTCTCTCCACTATCTTTAATTATACTTTCACTCCCCATATTTATCTCCTCTCCCACTCACCGCGAAGAGTCGTATGTATACACAGCCCGAGTTTAGGTTAAGTTCGTGAGGTCAAGCCCTAATAGTTACAAATGGAGCACGGATCCTTACTTATGTAGTAATTTGAAGCCGGGGCTAGTGATTTCTGGGGCTTGAAGTCCAGAATGATTGGGGAGCACGTTGGGGAAGACGATTGAATGAAGGAGGATGGTAATTCGGTAGAGAGATGGAGCTTGGGTTCTGAGTAGAGCCAAAGAAGGAAAATAATAAAGTGAAAGTAAGAAGAGGAAAGTAGGGGCCTGGGCTTTTATATGAACAGTGGGATGTTAACCATTATTTTCTCAAAGACCCGGTCACCTTGTTTCTAGGCATCGGTTAGTCGACATGCCGACCCAAGTCTAGGTAATTCAAATGAGTGGCAGGCCTTCATATACCGATCCCTCCCTTGTTAAAAAAAATAAAAAATAAAAAATAAAAAATAAATGAAAATAGTATTAAAATAAAATATGTGTGTATATATATATATGCATGTAATGATAATCCAGGATGATAGTGCAATGAAAAGTTGGATTTCACTCGATGGGTGGAGAAGCCTTGGTTTGAGAAACCTAGTGTGTTTCAGCCTTCGAAAGGGTGTACACATTCAGATTTTAAAAAGTTAAAGCAGGATTTCAAGAATCTCTTTAAGACTGAACTAATACGTTCAGATAACCTGAAGCTTCATCGAAGGCTAATGAAAAAGCGATAGCCAATTATCGTTTTGAATAAGCTAGTTTCTGAAAGAAAGAATTACTCACTGATTCAAAGTGCGTCATAATGATTCACAAGACGCACTTTGGGGGGCAATTGTTACCCGACACTTTGGCCTGGCCATAAGTCGATTGTTGCAAAGGTTATGATCAGAAAACTCGAGTTATGACGGGGCTGGAAGTGTGAGGCCAGATGTGAATTCGTCGGCTTGAATGTGTGGTTCGGTGGTGGACATTCGGCCTACGTGGATCGGCCTAAGCAGTTCGGTTAAGATATTCAAGGAAGAGAGGCTCGGCATTTTGTAGCTCGGGCTTGGGAAATTGTTTCAATTGGATCAATCTTGGTTCGGCATTGGCGGAACGGTCAAGGTGGATGAATATGAAGTGCATCGGCAATCTTGGTTCGGCTTATATGTATGATTCAGCCTGTATATATGGTTCGTCCTACAGAATGGCTCGGCAAAGGAAGGAAGGTGGTGTGTCATTTGGTCATGGTAGGAAGCTATTATGGTTCGGTCGGATGTGGTTCAGCATTTGTGGGTCGGGGTATCTGGGTTGGTGCACCCTAAAGAGGTTGACAACTTATTTGGCTTACAACAGAGTGATGCGACCAACATTCCTATGCTTCGAGTCACACAACGGCTTGTTTCGAGTTCCTTGAGGGTCTGCTTCGAATCAACAACGAGACAACATCTAGGTCGGCCAAAATGGGTCGGCGGCCGCCATGTGGTATTGGAGACTCGATCCGCTCGGTTCGGTGTATAGGAGTTGTCAGTAGTGGACTGGAGTGTCTTGGTCATGGGCCTATGTAGGGGAACCAGCTTATCTTCGTCTGTAAATAGAGGAGCAGGCGTACGGTGGAGAGGACCTTTTTTCAGGAATTCTAAGGATAATCTGCCATTTTTGTACCCACTTCTCTTCTTTTCAAAATTGCATCCCAGTTTCTTGTTTATAGATTGTATCTGTACTCAAGTAATTCGAAAAGTAATAAGTATCGCAGATGTAGGCAATTATGTCGAACCACTATAAATCTGTTGTTTCCCTTTCTGTTGTTCTTTTTGCATTCAATTGCGTTATTTCTCTGTTTTAATTTACTTTCTTCATTAATGTCTCTACACAACTCTATTCAAGAGTGTTAGTGACCAATTTTGGTGCTAACAATCATGAAATAAAGAATAGCACAAGACACGATTGATGATTGTGTTGTAGGTGTTGAGAAGACACTGATTAATGATGAGAATTTTGAAGTATCACTTTTGAAGGAGGGAGGTGAGATGCTTAGTTCATGGTTTTTTAAGAGTATGACATTGTTGTTGATCCTGTAGTTGCGGCGGTCTCGAATTCGAATAGACCCAAGGTAGCAGCATCGTTGACCTATTTGATGAGAGATGATCAAACTTTTATTTGAGATGCGAGGTGCAGACATGCATTGGTGACTCTGACCAAGAGGTTGACTAGTGCACTAATGTTACTCATTTCGAGCAATAATGAGGAGATGATTGTACACACATTCCTATGGTACTTAACTAGTTGCGGTATTGATATCGAAATGTAAGGCAGTCTCATGCTAGTCGATAAGTGAAATTGCATGGGAGGAAGTGTCCAACTCTTGATTTGGAGTTAGAGGTGATAAAGTTTGCTTCAGGGTAAGGAGGCACTGTATTTTAGGAGAGGGGTTCGAGTTGTTTAATGATCCCTTAATGTTTGATCTTACATATGCATGTTTGGGTAGGCATGGATATTATTTCTTAATGTTTGATCTTACATATGCATGGTTAATGTTCGTTATTAGCATTTGATACTATAACTTATACATGTATGGTTGTTAGGCTTGGGGGATAGTTATGGTTTGATATAACATACTTACCTGAGATGATTGTTGTATATGATCTCATAGTTTAATCATATGATGTATATCCATGTCTTTGTTGTAATGGGATTTTTCTTGGACCTAACAGCGCAAAGGAGGTGCTACCGAATTTGTTTCGAAATCCGAGAGGCTTTTAAGGGCCTATAGATTAGGAGATGTCCTCTTTATTTTGTGATTTCAGGCATGAAATCATTTTAAGGAGGAGAGAATGTGAGGACCCATATTTTTAATGATCGGATGTTTAAATAATTGATTTTAATATTTAATTTTTTATTAAATAAAGGGCTAAAATGTGATTTGTCGCATATTGCTGAATCAGGATTCGAAACCAGATCTATTGAGATCGTATAGATGAGAGATTTGCGATGGCCGTTGTAGAATTTTGATCGATTGTGATTTGCGACATCGACCTCTTAATGGCCAGATCTAGGGTTTAAGATGATTGGAGCTATATTCAACGATAGGTGAAATGGAGATCGCCGTTGGATTTCACTTTGCGAATAACACCTCTCCACCAAAATTCGTTACTTCCGATCAACCAAAACAAATCACGTCCATTACTTACCGAGACGCACGCTACCAAGTTGCATCCTTAGAGGCTTGATCGAGTTGCCAAACTTGGTGTGTGTCGTGAATTTCTTGCATAATGGAACGCGTTGGCGAAGACAATTTTCGATTTCGTTGAGTATTGGCTAAGAAATCAAAGAGAGAAGGAGAGAAAGAGTGGGTTCACGCATGCTGGTATGTTTTTACATTGCAGGCATTGAGGAAGAAAGAAAAGAGGCTTAATTAGGTAATTAATATTTGTAATTAGTGGATTGATTACTTAAATAATCTTGATTCTTATATTGGCCATATATTTTGCATGCAAGGTTTGTTTTGGATGTGATTTCTTGCGTTGTGCTCACGACGGAGAGATCTATGCTTTGGCACTAGTTTGGAAAGATTTTATAAAGGTGAGTGATATTGTCTCTCATCATACATGATTGGTTGTATAGTATTATATTGACATTCTGGAATGATTTTTTGTTTCAAAATTTTATTTTCCTATATTTATACACCTACTAGATTATTATGAAAGAAAATAAAAATATTTTAAAATGATTTATATCGAATATCATATATTTTCCATCGATGTGCCATTTTTAGGAAATTATTAGATTTAGGCTAGTTTTGATATGATTTCCCCATTAGTTGACACGGATGTATTATACAAGTTGTATTATGTTGTTTTGGATATATGTATCATTGTTGTTGCATGGTTGCTTATTTGTTTGTTTGGCTTGTTTGATTGTTTTTGGTTGAAAACAGCGATTTAGAGGTGATTGAGTGTTAGATAATATCTTGTATGTTGGGCTTTCATTTTATCGTAATTTGAGATTGTTTATCTTGTCCGTTGGGATATCCTCTATCCATGTACTACATCAACTTTTATATTATTTTGAGATTATTTATTGCCCATACCAGATTATTGTTTGACACAAGGTTTTATGTTTTGCTTCTTATTATCTCGGATACTCTTAAACGAGTAGACTAGCGAGATGGTATGGATAATTTATGGAGTTCTATAGATGGACTAGCAAGAGGTGATGTTTAATCATACTTACATTGCGTTTATTGTTGTATATTTTGCTATGTGACACTGTAGAGCCTGGATACTATTTGACTTACTATTATTAGAGACAGCCATCAGTTGAGTTTATATGTCAGTTGTATAAACTCTTTTACTGTGCTATATAACTCCGTGGTCTTGTAGTCTGATGACTAGTTCACCTGTTATTGCCGTCTCAACTATTTTATATATATGCCGATTATTATTATTTATCTGATGCTATGTGAGATATATGATAAGTTTTGCGATTATTTGATGTTTCCTTTTTCTTCTTTTCCATTATCTTCTCTTATATTTTCTCTTCTTCACTTCTTTTCTTTCCTTTGACAACCGTTCTACATCACAGGTGTAGGACGCACACACTGATGTATATTTCTACATAGATATATACAAGGGTGGGAATGGAAGATTTCCATTCCAACTGAGGCATTTTCCGTTTCTTCTGTTAATTAACGAAAGGATACTACATGTTTTGTATTCCGTACCACTAACCTCGGAATTCCAATTAGCGAAAACCAAAAAGAATGGAAGAAAACAAGGAACTTAATATTTTTCCAACAAGAAATTTTTTATATGCAAAATATGCCTAAAGTCAGGTACAAACAACAGTTGATCGGCAATAAATGTTAATCAAATATAATTCAAATATATTAGCAGGTTAAGTTGTACTTTGAGTGCTTGATGGCGTACTCAGTATGTGGGTTAACGTTGAAGTAAGTTGTATCTATAGTTGGCACTAAAAATTTAAAAAAAATACAATATTTATATATTTATTTAATTGTAGATTGAAAAGAGTATAGTATTTTTACTTAGGTTTGTGTAGCAGGAGCATGTTTGAGTCCTATTTTCTCATTATATTCTTACTATTCATGTAGTTTGAAAAGAAATAAGAATGATGCCAAACTAATGCTTAAAAAGTTATAACAATGCTAATCTACCATATTTTTACTATTCATATGTGAACACATAAAATGTACAAGTTGTTTGATCACTCTACAGGATACAGAAAAAAAGATATTTGTATTAATCATAAATTTGGTTGAAATCAATTGTGTGTATATAAATATATGTTACTGAGTTTGAAGAACCAATAAACATTTAGAGGTGGCCTGCTATATTAATCGTAAAAAATAACATTAATTTTACAAAATAAGCCGGTGAAGTAAAAACCAGGCACGATAATTATAATTATTGGTATGCGGACACTTAGCAATAAAACAGTCAATGAGAACAACGGTTAGTCACCAGTTTGGTCCAATTAAACTTTTTCAAGATACATTGGAAGAAGGTACATACCCTAAAAATAGCAAATTTTTTTTGATTTTTTCAATTGTCTATCGAAAGGAATTCCTTTCAAAATTATCTTTTCGAAAAAAGATGGAAGTCGGAAATTTCGAAAATAATCAAAGGAAACGGATAAAAAATTAGAAAAATGGAAAAATACCCACCCTATGTGTGTGTATATATGGGTAGATATATTTATTCTTCCATTGTTCTTTCTATCGTTATGTTCTGATGAAGATTTGCCTAACAGAAAAGAAATATGGATTTGGAAAGCAGAAGAATCATAATATGAGGGGAAAATTTATAAAGAGAGATTGAAGAAACATAGAATGATGGAGGAAGGGAGGAAAGGATTCCCAAAGCGGTAGGATAGGAAGCTGTGTAGCCGTCAAATGAAGCATGCATAGATGTCAATGTCTTATTTAGATAGTTCATCACCCAAATACTGAGGAAAGTTTCATCGGAGGTACAACAACTGAGAACTGCGATGGGGAGGAATGAATTCCCAAGGATGAGTAAAAATAATAGAGATCAAGGATGAAAGATGTTAACAGGGAAGAGCCTGCAATAGAAATGCTAAATTGGTTGAGAAGCTATAAGCGTATATTTGATGACTTAGAACTCAATGATGCAGAGAAGAGAAGACTGACATCAAGGCAGTTACAAAAAGATGCACTGGATTTGTGGAAGATCGTATGTTTAGAAACCCTAGAAGAGGGAATCACTTGGGAGCAGTTCAAGGAGACATTTGAGGCTCAGTTCATATCCGAGTCTCAATGGAGTGTGTTGATGAGCGAGTTCATTAATTGAGGTAGGGTGACCTTACAATAGAGGGTTACATCCAAAAGTTCAATTCATTGGCCAAGTATGGCAGGGCGGTCATTAACACTCCTATGAAGAAAAATGAGAAGTTTATTAGAGGCTTGAAGCAAGGGCTTGATCATACGCCGATGGCTTATCTAACATCTTTTTATGAGTTTAAAGTGGACATAGCCAGAAGATATGATGGTAAGTATCTAGAGTAGAGAAGGATGGAGACGAGCCCTAAGGCAGAATAGAAGTAGAAGTTCACCCCATACACTAAAGGCAAGAAAGGAGCGTCGAAGGGGAAGGGTGCAGTTGCTAATATCGAAGTTGTCGTTGCAGAAGTAGTATGCTACAACAAGCAATAGAAGGGATCTAATGCTTTGAAGTGCCCCTCACCTAAGAATATTGCAAGGGTTAAGTGCTTCAAGTGTGATAAGATGGTGCATCAAAAAAGGGATTGCCTAAAGCTTAAAGTGTAAGTACATGCTTTGGAGGGACCAAGGGAAGGACCATCTGTAGGAGAGAGGCGATAGGAAAGTTTTAGAAGGTATGACTTTGATTTCTGTTATTTCAGTTAAAGTACTGTATGATGCTGGAGCTATGATTTCTTTTATAGTTAAAGATTTCGTGGACAGACTTAGGTTAGGAGTCACCTATTTAGTCGCATCCTCATGTGTAACAAATCTGATAAGCTATATAGCAATTGAGATGTACTGACCTAGATGTTGAGTAAGGTTGGTGTAAGTTTTCTTATGATCCCTATATGTTTGACTTCATAAGCTTTGGAGTTATTTATGGATGGACTGGTTAGAAATGTATAGTGCTAGGGTGCACTGCGTTGAGAGGATAATGTGATAACCGGATTTTTAGATATTTTTTAATTAGTAATTAACTGGATTTAAATTATTAAACAATGATCTATAGATGAAACAAATAATACTGATTGTTTGTTTAAATGTAAATATATATATATGGGTTGATTTTTATTTGGATATTAAATTGAAAATGAATTTGAATGGAAAATTCAAAAGATAAACATCTTAAACATTTGGATTTTAAAAAAAAAACAATATTTTATATGATTTTATTAGTATATAACTTGTTATATATTATTTTCTTCAAAAAGATCATATTTATATAGATCAAGGAAAGTAATTATTAAATAGATATATGTAAGAGAAGTTTAAATATTTAGAAAATACTTAAGGTAATTATAAAAATATATATAAATTGACATTATAAAAAATAACAATGTAAGCTAATTCTATACATTATAACAAATGTAAATCAATTATGATGACATTTGTAGGAATTCTAACAAGTGTCATGAATTTGTTTTAAATTATATATAAAAGATATAAGAAGATATATACATTTCTATTCCTTCTCATTTTCTTTTTCACTCTCCATAAAAATCTGTAAAGGTTGAACCAGAAAAAAAATGTCAGATGCAATTTCAAATTTATTTAAATATGAGGCAATTATAATCAAAGCTCAAGCAAGGTTAGAAAAAATCAAGATCTACCCAAAGCACTTCAATTTGAGGGATTTTTCATGTCCAGAAGTAATTAAAATCAAATGCAGAACAAAAGCTAAACCTTGTTCTCTGTCTTAGCCTGGTGAGTAAACAATCTGACTCCGGCTCTAAAATATTGTTTGAAGTTGAATGTATTTAATAAGTACTATGGCAATTGATTGCATATATGAAATTTTGCCATGCATGTTTCAAATATGCAAATATAAATGTTACATATCTGAATATGTTTGATTTCTTATGATTCAGGTTACAGGATTTTAAATAAATTAAAATTCTCTCCAACTGATCTCTGATAACATTGAGTTTCAAACAAAATATGATTAGTTGAACATTAATTAAGATCTAAAATTTTGTACTTAAGCAAAACAAGATTTTACATCACTGTAAATCAAGAGATTACAGAAGAAAATTTATAACCTATTAAAACCAAGTGTCAAAATTTCATGTTTCGTTGATATAATCTTGATCATCATCAGGATTCATGAATTTTAAGAGTCGTGTCTTAATTTTTAGTTTTGAATTAGGTTAGTAATTTGGGTTTGAACGGGAAGAGTATTTTTGGCAATTGTCGGCAATCGAGGGAGAAGTGGTTGTCCGGACAGAGGCTAGAGATAAATTGTTGAACGATGATCAAGGGAAAATTGGTGAAGGATTTTCCTGATGGCTGTGGTTGGAGATTGAAGGTGATTTAGGGTTCAATAGCCTAAATGGGATGTATGGATAATCGTGGTGATCTCAGCGGAAAGGAAGCTTCGGAGTTGATCGTGATGGTTACAATTGAGACATGACGGTGTGACGCTGCTATGGAAGAAAGGTCGTGGATTCCGGTCACCTAGATCGACGGCGATGGTGGTTCTTTGTTTTCGAGTTAAGGTTCCAGTTGGGGTTGAAAAACTCGATTTCGATTCGAGAAAGATCAGTGAGATCTGGTCAAAGGGGAGGCTTTGCGAAGTCATCGATGACGTGTGAGAGGCTTCGCAGTTGGTCGGCGTCGAAGGATTCAATGTGCACCGTGCACACGTGTACATCAGATTCTGATGGGTTGATGTTTTCGAGTAACTCGAGTTTTACTCGAGTCTTTCTCGAGATGGCCTCGAAGCAGGAGGGTAGCACGTGAGTATAGGGTATGCTCGGGGAAGTGGACGTTGGGTCTCGGGTTATATTTTGATTTAGGAATCAGGTTTTCAAATATAAATTATAAGGAAAGTGTTTCAGATTTAGATCAAAGGATCTGAACTCTTCAGTACTTCTAGGCTTCAAAGCATAGTAAAACAAGTTTTAAAATACAAATTGGGATTAGCTCTTAAAGCATATACTTGATAATATTTTCTAGTTAAACGATTATTTTATTCTAAAACTTAAACAGTATTTTTAAAATGGAAAGCTTGTACTATGTTTAAAAATATTTAAAACAGGTCTCCAAGTTAAAATATGAGTTAAGTACAAAGCAAGGCATTTAGACAAGGTTAAATTTAAATTGAATTTAGTTTGAACTATCTTCTGATAAATGTTTAAGGTTATGAAAGTTATGTTTTGACAACTTTAAATTATCAAGTTAAAATGTTTATTTTATTTTAAATCTTAATTGATGATTGAGTTAAGTAAGTTATTCATAAAAATATGATGGTTTAAAATAGGTAAATGGAAATTAAGCCATTATTAAGATAATGTTTTATCTTAAAGATAATTAAGGTTTTAATGTCTTGAAATTTATTAAGTTAATTAAGGGAAACTTAGGTATGATCGATTAATTTAACTAATAATGATGTGGGGTAAATTAAAGAATTGATCTATTAATGTGATTTATTAATTAAGGAAATTAATTAAAAGATGATTAATTTATTTAAGGCTAAATTACTTAATCAAATCAGGTAATGATAATGTAAGTAATTTAAAGGATTAACTGTTATGTATTATTTAATTTAATTAGCAATTGAAGGTTAATGACTTAATTAATCAATGATCATAATGAAGGTAATTACTTAATGCCA
Organism: Allium cepa; assembly: GCA_030765085.1. Taxonomy (NCBI): domain Eukaryota; kingdom Viridiplantae; phylum Streptophyta; class Magnoliopsida; order Asparagales; family Amaryllidaceae; genus Allium; species Allium cepa. The sequence goes on along the minus strand of CM060941.1, from coordinate 947,703,915 downwards.
TTAATAAGGATAGGTAATTAATGGGTGATTACTAAAGGTGATTTATTTAACGGTAATTACTTGACGAGAGAAATTAATGGTTAATTACTTAGTATAATGAGTTAAAGGATTGATTAATTTATGCAATTAATGAGTAAGAATTAGTAATCGATGGATTGATGGATAATCAAATTGGGTAATTAAGTAAGATGGTAATTAAAGGTTAATTAATATGAGGGGTTTGAGAATAATTAATTTGTGTAATTAACTCATGTTATATAAGCAAGATTTAAAGTAATAATTAATTAATGTTATATAAGCAAGATTTAAAGTAATAAGTAAATTAATTTAATTCATTGGTAGAAGATTGAATTAAATAGAAATGGTATGACTAATTTATCTTGCTTTTGGATGATTGAACGATATTAAATGCTTTGAATTAATTTGTATCCCTGGTATGTGATCGTGATGCTATGTGATATGAAATGTTTCTGTAATACGATATGTTGGGTTGAACTGTGATAATGTGGTTATCTATGATAAAATGTTTTGTAAAGTGACATCTAGTATTTAATTTTAATCCCTTGAATAACTGGGGTCAAGATGACATTGGATTCGAAGAGACCGGAGTCGGGTATTGGTAATATCCGAAACCACTTCGATTTGTAATCTACATAATTCCATTTGGATTTGACGTGTAGGATAAATATACTGAATGAAATAATAAGGACCTTTGAACTAAGTAAGAATACTTAGAATTTTATTTATGGAATATGTTTTGAGCATATCAAGTAATGAATTCGTAGTGAAGTACGAGTTACCCGGGTTTTATATGAGTTGTATACTTTTATATTCCATGTTAGATGGGTTTACTCACGCTGGTTTTCAGCCTGACCCGGGTGCTACTTTGTTGTAATGCTCGGGTCAGACCGAGTATTACAGCTTTTCAGGCAGGTACGTTCTGGAGCTTAGGAGGTGAGTTGGATGGCAAGAGCGTATAGAGTATTTCCACTGTGTAATATTGTTGGGTATCTGTTACATGATAATTGTATATCCAGTATCTGTATAATGTGTAACTCTGATGTATTTAAATGTAATCGACGTGATATTATTCTTTTATAAACTATTATTATTTATTATATTTTATTCCCTGCGAATGTGAGATTTTGATGTTTTTTCTTCTTCTTTTCATAACAATCTGGAATTTTCGGGTTCGAAAATTTCGGGTCGTTACAATTGGTATCAGAGATGAAGGTTAAGCGAGAACCCTGGCTCTAGTGGGATTACTCATTAAGAATAGGGTAAGTAATACCCTAAAAATGAGTTGAGTGTATATAAATATATGAGAGCGTACTTGTTATTTTCTTATATAAAGGTTTTTAAATGATTTTAATGGTAAATGATTTTATATAAGATTATATTTTGATATATAAAGCAATATTTCTTTTGAATAAATGTAAAGGTAAATGGGTTGTTAAATCATTAGAATTAAATAAATAATGAGAATTAAATAGTAATAGAAATACAATTAAACTGAAATTTAATAAAGATAAGTTTGAAATGGATTCAAACTGAAATTAAAATCTTGAATTTGGAAAAGAGTTTTCAGAATAAGATGGTTTCCAGATATGATAATCTAGGTTATTATCATAAATAGTTGTTGTGTTTAGTAATAAAATGTGTATTAATGAGTGAGCAAAATGAAATGTTTTAGGGAAGTAAAACATTTAGGTAAGTATGACCTATAAATTGGAACTAAAGATGATCTAAATTGTAAAGTTTTAAATTTAGGTACAGAAATTTGAAATTTGTTTCAAAGTGATAAAGAAATAATAAATAATTTTATTTGAATGAAAGAACTTGATTCAAACAGGAGTTGTTTGAAAACTTTAAAGGAATTTGGTTTAAAAATTAAAACCAAAGGTGGTTTAAAATTTAAAGTAACTTGGTGAGTAAAGGGAATAATATGTATATATGAGAAATATACATAATATCAAAAATGGTTTGAAATAATCTCTAAATATTGAATTTTAAATTTGGTATGTGATGTGATACCCGAAGTGATATAAGTTTTTGAACTTTTAAGTGGGAAGATTATTAATGTGAAGTTTAGAATTTGAAATGGGAATTCAAATTGGGTAAGGTTGGTTGGATTAAGCAAATATAATTTAACTTTGGAAAGTTAAATAATTAAACAAGCAACCTGAATTGGAAATTTTGAGATGAAAATAGGTATAACTTGGGAAGTTAAATAGTTGATTTGAATTGGGAGTTTGTGAGATCTCAAAATGGGTTTAAGATATGGAAATTGAAAATGGATAGATGTTTAAAAATAATTTGAATGATACCATCCTGTTGTTATTAATAATCTTTAAGCTGAATTTGGATTTGTTTAAATAAATAAAGATATGGGATATGGTAATATATCCATTATTAAGATATAATGGAATCATTTTTGACTTAAGTTTTGAATGGTTATATGAACTTTGAAATAAGTTTAAATGGAATTTGGATTTAGAATTAAATGGTTTATAGATAGAAGTTGATTTGATTTAAAGGAATAAATCAACCTTTAAAATTAACTCGAATTTATAATTTGAGATGGTTTAAAATTGAGATTTAAATTAAATTAGTTCAAATTGGTTTTGATTTGAATTAATTGGTATTGTGATTGAAGATGGATAAGTTTAAAAATTCAAATAGAGAATTTGAGTTAGATTGATTTGAAATGAAATTGAAGTTGAATGAGTTTAAATTCAAATGGGAATTGAGATTAATTCAAACTGGAATTGATATGAATTGAAATTGTTCAATTTGAAATTTATTTTAATTAACTAAAATTATGATTAAAGTTGAATAAGTAAATTCATATGAAATTTGATTTGAATTTAGAAAAGGAATTGAGGGTTAATTCAACTTGAATTGGGGATAAATCAATTTAAATGGAAATTGAAGTTATTTAAATTGGAACTAATTCAATTTAAATGGAAGTGGAAATTTAAATTGAATTGATTGGAAATAGAGGTTGGGAATTGAATAGTTTGACTCTGAACTATTTTTAAAATAAATTTTTTTGATATAAAATCTATTTTTCCAAACTATTTACTATACAACTTTTCTTTTTAAACCTAAAAACTATCTTATACTTATTTTACAATTATTTTTGAAACTATTTAACAACCTTTCAACTATTTTAATAAACTAATTACTGTTTTTCAACTACTTTATAATTAATTACTATTTTACAACTATTTTGCAATTATTTAAAATTTCTATAACTATTTGACTATTTTCTAACTTTTTTACAATTATTTAACTATTTTACAAATATTTTACAAACTAATAATTATTTTTCGACTACTTATCTATTTTAAACTTTTAAAGCTATTTTCTAAATCTAAGCTGGACAAAGTTCAAACTGTTTATGATTGAATATCCATTTGAGATAAGAATTGAGGTGATAATCCATATGGGATTGAGAAAATTGTGGATAGATGAATATAATCAAAAGAAATGTGAATGGAAAGGGGAATTTATTTGGTTAATAATCAATGAGGATAAATACGTAGGATGTACGTATATTATTCTATTCGCATAGTGATTTGATCCAAATTCGAACACGGTATTTCAAGATAATTATGTCGATCCGAGTTGGGATTTTTCACTCGATTTTCGACGGCAAACCTGGATATGGATTTTTGATTGGTTTTGGATATTCTCTATCATAGTTATGGCTATGCAAGGAGAATGACAGTTTCTGATCAAGAAATCAGATCCGAGTCCGCACTAGGAAATCGGGTGGACGATATTAGTTCGGAAGTGAAATTGTATGATCGAGTGAGTGATCAGATTGATATAGCGTACGAATGATATGTGTACATCGTACGGAATGGAATGAAATTGATATTGAAAGTTTTTGGATAAGAACTATAAAATGGTTTTTGAAGTGGAAAATATATTTTGTGAAATATATGATGCAATAAAATAGAAATTGGATATTTCTATGGTAGAAAGTTACTTTATAAAAGTAAGTGATATGATAAATGGTTTTGTATACAGTAATCAAATTTGAATACTTGATTTGGCATAAACAAAGTCATATATCTTTGTGTAAAGGAGCCTTGTATGAGATCATACTAGGTGTATGATTTGGAAGATACTATATGTGTATAGCATAAAGTGTTTTGATGATGGCTCTGGGGAAGAAGGCGCTCCCTTGAAATGAACTTCTCAGGAGTGCCACCGGGTGGTGCTGCCTTGAGCCGCAAAGGGGGTTCTAAAGTTGATCCTGTGAGGAGTCCAGACAAAACTAGTTCCTGAGGATTATGAGTAGAGTATACCATAGCGAAAGTCGTGTGTGTCGCTGAGAGCCAACAGTCTGCGTTTGATTTTATATCGGTAGACTGCGACCTATGGTAACATAGCGAAAGTCGTGTGTGCCGCTGAGAGCCAACAGTCTGCGTTTGATTTTATATCGTAAGACTGCGACGTATGTAGGAGTGGAGAAGTTTCATTTTAACATAGCGAAAGTCGTGTGTGCCGCTGAGAGCCAACAGTACATGGACTTTTGCTGCGATGGCAACGTAACCCTGAAATGTAACTGCGATCTGTTGTGGGTTCCATGGCGTAATCGAGGGGCACGGAGTGCCTACAGTTGCATGGACTTTTGCTGCGATGACAACGTAACCCAGGATGTAACTACGACCATGGATGGGGGTGATGATTTCCAGAGCATTCTCACCAAAGATATTTCCTCGATTTCAAAAAGGTTTTCTATATTTTCAATAAAATATTTTTCAAATATTTTCACTAGATGTTGGAAATGGGTTTACCGAGTACTTATAGATTTTCAGTCTTACGCCTGATCAACGTTTGACCGAATTTCTGTGAGAACAAGGATGGACCGGTTGAGACATTGAGTTATAAAAGTATCTTTATAAAAACCATTTTCGTAATATTATATAGATTTTAAAAGTGTTTTAAAAACGATCAAAGGAAATTTATTTGATTTTAAGCATTTTAATAAATTTTGGTTTCGTTCCTTTTCGAGGATGAAAAGATTCTAAGGGGGGAGGAATGTGATAACCTGGATTTTCAGATATTTGTTAATTAGTAATTAACTGGATTTAAATTATTAAACAATGATCTACAGATGAAATAAATAATACTGATTGTTTGTTTAAATGTAAATATATATATATATATATATAGGTTGATTTTAATTTTGATATTAAATTGAAAATGAATTTGAATGGAAAATTCAAAAGATAAACATCTTAAACATTTGGATTTAAAAAAATAATAACAAACATATTTTATATGATTTTATTAGTATATAACTTATTTTATATTATTTTCTTCAAAAAGATCGTATTTATATAGATTAAGGAAAGTAATTATTAAATGGATATATGTAAGAGAAGTTTAAATATTTAGAAAATACTTAAGGTAATTATAAAAATATATATAAATTGACATTATAATAAATAACAACGTAAGCTAATTCTATACATTATAACAAATGTAAGTCAATTATGATGACATTTGTAGGAATTCTAACAAGTGTCATGAATTTGTTTTAAATTATAAATAAAAGATATAAGAAAATATATACATTTCTATTCCTTCTCATTTTCTTTTTCACTCTCCATAAAAATCTGTAAAGGTTGAACCAGAAGAAAAAAAATGTCAGATGCAACTTCAAATTTATTTAAATCTGAGGCAATTGTAATCAAAGCTCAAGTAAGATTAGAACAAATCAAGATCTACCCAAAGCAATTCAATTTGAGGGATTTTTCATATCCAGAAGTAACTAAAATCAAATGTAGAACAAAAGCTAAACCATGTTCACTGTCTTGGCCTGGTGAGTAAACAATCTGACTCTGGCTCTAAAATATTGTTTGAAGTTGAATGTATTTAATAAGTACTGTGGCAATTGATTGCATGTATGAAATTTTGGCATGCATGTTTTAAATATGCAAATATAAATGGTACATATCTGAATATGTTTGATTTCTTATGATTCAGGTTACAAGATTTAAAATAAATTCATATTCTCTCCAACTGATCTCTGATAACATTGAGTTTCAAATAAAATATGATTAGTTGAACATTAATTAAGATCTAAAATTTTGTATTTAAGTAAAACAAGATTTTACATCAATGTAAATCAAGAGATTACAGAAGAAAATTTATAACCTATTAAAACCAAGTGTCAAAATTTCATGTTTCGTTGATATAATCTTGATCGTCATCAGGATTCACGAATTTTAAGAGTCGTATCATAATTTTTAGTTTTGAATTGGGTTAATAATTTGGGTTTGAATGGGAAGAGTATTTTTGGCAATTGCCGACGATCGAGGGAGAAGTGGTTGTCCGGACTGAGGTCAGAGATAAATTGTTGAACAATGATCAAGGGAAAATTAGTGAAGGATTTTCCTGATGGCTGTGGTTGGTGATCGAAGGTGATTTAGGGTTCAATAGCCTAATTGGGATGTATGGATAATCGTGGTGATCTCAGCGGAAAGGAAGCTTCGGAGTTGATCGCGATGGTTGCAATTGAGACATGATGGTGTGACACTGCTATGAAAGAAAGGTCGTGGATTCCGATCACCTAGATCGACGGCGATGGTGGTTCTTTGTTTTCGAGTTAAGGTTCCAATTGGGGTTGAAACACTCGATTTCGATTCGAGAAAGATCAGTGAGATCTGGTCAAAGGGGAGTCTTCGCGAAGTCATCGATGATGTGTGAGAGGCTTCGCAGTTGGTCGGCGTCGAAGGATTCACTGTGCACCATGCACACGGGTACATCAGATTCTAATGGGTTGATGTTTTCGAGTAACTCAAGTTTTACTCGAGTCTATCTCCAGATGGTCTCCAAGTAGGAGGGTAGCACGTGAGTATAGGATATGCTCGGGGAAGTGGACGTTGGGTCTCGGGTTATGTTTTGATTTAGGAATCGGGTTTTTAAATATAAAGTGTAAGGAAAGTGTTTCAGATTTAGATCAAAGGACCTAAACTCTTCAATACTTCTAGGCTTCAAAGCATAGTAAAACAAGTTTTAAAATACAAATTGGGATTAGCTCTTAAAGCATATACTTGATAATATTTAATTATTTTAAGGAAGAAAAGTTTTACTAACTTTAAAATTTTCTAGTTAAACGATTATTTTATTCTAAAACTTAAACAGTATTTTTAAAATGGAAAGCTTGTACTATGTTTAAAAATAATTAAAACAGGTCTCCAAGTTAAAATATAATTTAAGTACAAAGCAAGGCATTTAGACAAGGTTAAATTTAAATTGAATTTAGTTTGAACTATCTTCTGATAAATGTTTAAGGTTATGAAAGTTATGTTTTGACAACTTTAAATTATCAAGTTAAAATGTTTATTTTATTTTAAGTCTTAATTGATGATTGAGTTAAGTAAGTTATTCATAAAAATATGATGGTTTGAAATAGGTAAATGGAAATTAAGCCATTATTAAGATAACGTTTTATCTTAAAGATAATTAAGGTTTTAATGTCTTGAAATTTATTAAGTTAATTAAGGGAAACTTAGGTATGATCGATTAATTTAATTAATAATGATGTGGGGTAAATTAAAGAATTGATCTATTAATGTGATTTATTAATTAAGGAAATTAATTAAAAGATGATTAATTTATTTAAGGCTAAATTACTTAATCAAATCAGGTAATGATAATGTAAGTAATTTAAAGGATTAACTGTTATGTATTATTTAATTTAATTAGTAATTGAAGGTTAATCACTTAATTAATCAATGATCATAATGAAGGTAATTACTTAATGCCATTAATAAGGATAGGTAATTAATGGGTGATTACTAAAGGTGATTTATTTAACGGTAATTACTTGACGAGAGAAATTAATGGTTAATTACTTAGTATAATGAGTTAAAGGATTGATTAATTTATGCAATTAATGAGTAAGAATTAGTAATCGATGGATTGATGGATAATCAAATTGGGTAATTAAGTAAGATGGTAATTAAAGGTTAATTAATATGAGGGGTTTGAGAATAATTAATTTGTGTAATTAATTAAGGCCAAATTACTTAATGTAATTAAATAATGATTAATCAAGATGAATGATTAAGGGGTGATTAATTAATTGAATATAATTAATTAATGTTATATAAGCAAGATTTAAAGTAATAAGTAAATTAATTTAATTCATTGGTAGAAGATTGAATTAATTAGAAATGGTATGACTAATTTATCTTGCTTTTGGATGATTGAACGATATTAAATGCTATGAATTAATTGTATCCCTGGTACGTGATCGTGATGCTATGTGATATGAAATGTTTCTGTAATACGATATGTTGGGTTGAACTGTGATAATATGGTTATCTATGATGAAATGTTTTGTATAGTGATATCTAGTATTTAATTTTAATCACTTGAATAACTGGGGTCAAGATGACATTGGATTCGAAGAGACCGGAGTCGGGTATTGGTAATATCCGAAAGCACTTCGATTTGTAATCTACATAATTCCATTTGGATTTGATGTGTAGGATAAATATACTGAATGAAATAATAAGGACCTTTGAACTAAGTAAGAATACTTAGAATTTGATTTGTGGAATATGTTTTGAGCATATCAAGTAATGAACTCGTAGTGAAGTACGAGTTACCCTGGTTTTATATGAGTTGTATACTTTTGTATTCCATGTTAGATGGGTTTACTCACGCTGGTTTCCAGCCTGACCCAGGTGTTACTTTGATGTAATTCTTGGGTCAGACCGATTATTACCGCTTTTCAGGTAGGTACATTCTGGAGCTCAAGAGGCGAGCTGGATGGCAAGAGCGTATAGAGTATTTCCGCTGTGTAAGATTGTTGGGTATCTGTTACATGATAATTGTATATCCAGCATCTGTATAATGTGTAACTCTGATATATTTAAATGTAATCGACAGAATATTATTCTTTTGTAAACTATTATTATTTATTATATTTTATTCGCTGCGAATGTGAGATGTTGATGTTTTTTCTTCTTCTTTTCATGACAATCTGGAATTTTTGGGTTCGAAAATTTCGGGTCGCTACAGATAATCACTCTGAGTCATCATGACGGAAGAGGTAGAATGTATGTAGTTTTGGAAAAGTGTGGAGCAATGCATAAGGGTGCTTTATATACGTTATCTCCGGATGAAGAAGTGTTAGAATTAGTATGTAGAATGAAGGAGTTCAGTGAGGTGTTTGAACCTGTTTCAAGGTTGAAACCCTAAGAGCGGTAGAGTTCTGCATTGACTTGCTATTAGAGTTGACCTCCCAGTAGAATGCTTCAGATGGAGATGGAGGAGCCGAGGAAGCAATTGTAGAGTTAGGAGGGAGGAGTTTCATTAGACCATGCAGCCCACCATAGGGAAGAAGTACGATGGATCATTATGACTATGTATAGACTATCAGAAGTTGAATGAGAGGACGGTAAAGTATACATATCCTTCGCCAAGAATAGATGACCTTTTTGATCAACTGAGTGGAGCTAAGATGTTTTCACTGTTATACTTAGCTACATGGTTCCATCAACTGAGAGTTGCAGAGGAAAGTATTCATTTGATTGCATTTAGAACTAGGTATAGTTCTTATGAGTGGTTGGTTATGCCATTTGGGCTAACCAATGCACGTGCATTCTTTGTAGACTTGATGAACAGACTCTTCCAAGATAATATGAAATGATATATGTTGGTGTTCATAAATGACATTTTTGTGTAATATAAGGATGAGGAGGAGCACGCAGTTCACTTAAAGCATGTGCTGGAGATGCTGAGGCAACATAAGTTAAAGGCGAAATTTTCTATGTGTCAATTCTGGAGAATAAACATGAAGTTCCTAGACCATGTAATTTCATAAGAAGGATTAGTGGTTGATCTAAAAAAGGTGGAGACAATAATTGGGTGAAATTGACTTACGACTATGACTGAGGTGCGAAATTTTCTTGGATTGGTTGGTTATTGTAGGAGATTCATTAAGGATTTCTCTCATATAGGTATACCGATGAATAGGCTAACTAGAAAGGGAGAGCAGTTTTTTTGGGCCCAGAAGTATGAGAAGAAATTCCAGGAACTGAAGTATAGATTGAAAACACGCATGTAGTAGTAATACCTAAGGAATGAGAGTATAACCAAGCATATTGATGATTCAGGATTAGGGTTAGCACAATATTGATGCAAAGGGGAAAAGTAATTTTCTTATGCATCTTGGCAGTTACGACCCCATGAAGTTAGGTATCCAATGCATGATTTGAGTTGGCTGTAGTAGTCTTCGCTTTGAAGATTAGAGACATTATCTCTTAGGGGAAAGGTATTAGTTATATACTGACCATAAGTCCTTAAAATATTTGTTCTCTCGAAAGGAGCTGGACATGAGGTAGCAGAGATGGTTAGAGTACCTAGCATCATATGATTTTAGGGTAGAGCATACCCAAGGAAAAGGCAATAAAGTAGATAATTCCTTAAGAAGAAGAAAACAAAACTTTATTTTGGCAATGTTAAGAGAATGGACTGCATTAGAAATGTTGCCTACGTATAATGTGCATTGTCAGTCTAGTGCAGGATCAGCAGCGCAGAAAGGATACTAACATGCTTAGAAGTTAGTCATGCGCTGGTAGAAAGGATAGCTGAACTTCAAAAGAATGATAAGTTCTACGCAGCCGTAATAAGGAGTTTGGACTCTAGTTTGAGGCAGTAGAACTGCAGGGGTTCAGTGTGGATAAGAAAGGGGTGATGCGGAAAAATACATGTTGTATGTTCTGAGCACGGGAGAACTGTGGAAGGAATTATTGGATGAATGTCATCGTTCAAATTTACCATACATCCTAGAGGTACAGTAATGTACCGAGATATGAAGAGGAATTTCTTCTAGGAAGGAATGAAGAAAGATGTAGGAGAGTATGTGGGAAGATATCTTACATGCTAGAAAGTAAAGGCGGAACATCAGAAGCCTAGTGGGCTGCTGGAGCCTTAAGATGTTCTGGTGTGGAAATGAAATTCGGTATCTATAAATTTATAGACAAATTGCTAAGGACAAGGATAGCGAATTAATCCATATGGGTTATAGTTGATAGACTAAATATGCCCATTTCATTTAGTGTAGGATAAGAGAACTACGCCGAAATTAGTAGAAATATATGTAAAGATAAATTGGTTTGTTTCTTTATAAATACAACCTACCAACAACCAAAATAAGATATGGATCTTCTTCTTCTCTTCACTCTGGATCTGATCTTTCTACCATTAGAGACTTCTTCCTCTTCTTCACATCCAATTTCTCCTACATTAGAGTCACCTGGGAAGCTACTATTTATTGTTCTAGGATTAGATCAGCAAACTATAGTATTAGTGACACTTAAACATTCTAAAAACTCCATTATAAATATAATATCTACTAGATTATGGTTAGATCTGAGGTAATTAGTTGTAATCCAGAGAGAGAACGACTAATAAAAGAGATTAAAGTAGACATAAGTTGGAGATTATGTTGAACCACTATAAAAATTGTGTCTACTTTTACAGCTTCCCTATTTATTTTATTTGAGTTGGTGCTTTCATCTGATTTCTAGGTGTTGATCCATTTTCTAGGTTAACATTTTGGCACTTTCACTAAGAAGGAAGCTAGATTTCATAGCCTAAAAGCTTGGATCTAAGATTTGGAGAGGATGAAGAGACCTAATACTAGATCTAAAGCTGGAGCAAGCCAACTAGAGCATGGGAGCAGCCAGGAAATGTCCTCATTCTCATCAATTCATCTACATGACCAGAGAAGGGTAGGAGAAAATGATGAAAGCGATGCAAGATGGATTAATGACTCGAAAACTGAAAATGCATAACAGATTTTTCTACAGAATGAGAAAACAAGGAAAAGCTAGAGCTGTAGGAATAAAAAACCAAGTGTTGGGAGCTAATGGAAAAATAACTCGGTGCCGACCTAAATCAACTCGAGGTCGAGAGAATTATACTCGGGGGCAACGCTAGTGTGAACTTGGAAAGTGCTGGAATGTCATGAGAAAATTATGCTGGCACTAAAAATGCAAATAAGAATGTGAATGAGCAACAACGGAATGAGTATCTCCTAGAACCTCTTCGTAAGAATGAAGATCAGAATCAAACCAAAGAAGCAGGTTCAAACGTAACATATAGCAAGAGGAGTACGTGCCAGAGTATGTGCAAGAGTTCCCTTACAGGAGTAGGGATCAGAACATTGTTTTTCGTCGAAGACCTTCATTGGACGGTGAAAACTGAATGGCTGAACTGCTACGGAAAATATGAGAGGTGGACCCATAGACTAGAGTTTGGAGGATGTAAACAAGAATCTATTCACTTCTAATATTTAAAACGCAACAAATCCTCCCAATTTCAAGCTTTCGGCAATGGAAATGTACGATGGAAAGTCAAATCCGATGGTTCATCTGGAGAGATACATCTGACATATGAAGGTTTTAGATACTTTTGACGAAGTAATGAGATGATGCTTCCTGTTATAATTAACAAACTTGATGAAATATGGTTCAAACGACTGGAGAATAGGTCTATATATAAGCATATAGACCAATTTAGTGAATAAGTTCTTAAGACTATTCAGAGTTCATGCCTCGTGCCAAAGAATGTAATGATGATGTCGAGCATGAAATAAAGGCCTCGGAAGGGAAGCTATTTGACAAGATCCAATGTGGCCGCTGCCACAGTCGATAATCTGGATCCATCGATAATCTTAGTGGTGACAGTATATGGAGTTGCAAACACAATCAACTTCAAGCTTGCCTTGGAGAGGGATCCACCAATGGATTTCATGGAATTCTACCATGAAGCTGAGAGACATTTCCGTCAAGAAGATATTGAAGCTGAGGATGCTGAAATTAATAATGTGGATGACAGGGTATTGTCTAGAATAAGAAACAGAAAAGACAAACAAAAAAGAAGAGCTGATGATGACTTCCAAGAACCGAAACAATAAAGGAGTGAGCCAAAATTCTCTTCATGCACTGACTTAATAGAGACCCTAAAGAGGATATATCAAGACATTAAGGCGTAGACTCCCTATCAAAATCTAGTTGGGAGAGAGCTACTGATCGGGAGAAAAGATCTGGGAAGTTTTGCATCTTCCATGAGCTGGAGGGACATGAAACGAATGAGTGCTGACACCATTATGATCAGATAGAAGAATCAGAGTGGAGAAACCAGCTACAACGGTACATGAGGAACCGAACTATGATGGTGCAGGCAAAGAAAACACCATCTACAGTGAACGTATCAAGGAACAACTAGGGACCTTGTCCGAGACTCGAAATCCCATGATTGGGATGGTCGAAAGTTAGGTTCAACCACCTTGCTTTTCTTTTTTTGCTTTGAATAATTAGGATAATAATAACCTTGGACTGCTTACATGTGTATGAGACCCAGATAGGTAGCCATGCTTTAAGTCGGATGTTTTGGGACGACTATTTTGGACAATGATAACCTCAGATTGCTTATACGTGAATGGGACCTAGATTGGTCCCTAGGCACGCTTTGAGTCGGATGTCTGGGATGGATATTTAGCACTTCTACTGGTTTACTTTGATTTAAGTATTTTACTTTTGAAGAATCCACGTTGAATGTGATGACTAATATTGATCGCTTTAAGTCCCACCCGGAGAGACGGGACTGGAGTGCAGGGTGCAAGTCCCCTTGCCAAAGAGCGAGCGGATGGACTTTTATGATATTGATCACTTTTAGTACCATTTGGAGAGACGAGACTGAAGTGCAAAGAGAAACCCCCCTTGCTAGAGAGCGAGTGGATTGGTTTGTATGAAAAGTAAGTCACCGAAGAGTGAGCGGATGGGATTGCTTGGTAGTTGAGTTCCTTTGCTGTAGAGCGAGAAGATTCAACAACGATCCATAGAGATCAAGATCATAGATCATAGATTTGGCGATAAACGATTTAGAGAGATCGAACCCTAGGTTGGAAGTTAAATGGTCTGGAGGATCAAATCCTAGATTGGATTATGAACTATTCGGAGAGATCGCACATTAAATTGAATGTAAAATAGTCCAAAGAGATCGAAACTTAAAAACAGATTTGATAAAAGGATTTGAAAGCCTCGTAATTAGAGTAAAACTGATAAATCTCGGATGAACATGGGACAATTTAGATATGTGATGTAATAACACCGAATGAAATCGGAATGATTATGATGTATGAACCACACTTTAGCAGAGACTAGAGTCTTCAGCTATACCACGTTTGGAACAACCTTTGATTGGAAAGAGAATCCACAGGAACCAGACGGTTTTCCAAGATCAAGATGATGGAAGCCGGAGATCTCAACTATCAAAGAATGATTGCTGGTTGAACTTGTTCTTGAACAAAGCACACCTTACATTCGAAAAATGTACTTTGGAGGGAATGTTAATCCGCTTTTAAGCAAAACAGATTTCAACTGGACTTAGAAGATCAACACAAGAACGAAAAATTCCACAAATTTGGAAGTACACATATAAGTGCTGGAGAAGCAACTTAGAAAAGTTTCACTAGAATTCAAAAAATACCTTAACTCGATATCGAGTTAAGGGGCCTTAAGTCAACACCAACCATCACATCTCTCCCATTCTCCTCCAAAACTTCATATAACTCTTATACAACTCCAATGACTCGGTATCTATTGTTTTTCCTAGAGTTTGTATGATTAATTCAAAGATTGGTGAGATGATGACAAAGAAACCAGGATAATTCAAGTGCTATTAAGAAGATCGCTAAGATCAACTCAAAGGCGATGGAAAAGAGGCTCAAACGACTCGAGTGGATCTAAGAAAATCAAGAATAGTGAATGATGAAACTTACACTAAGCATTATAGGTTGGTGCCGACTTATGGACCTTAGGTCGATACCGAGCTATGCTTTTAGCTCGCGTGCACTTGACTTTTCCTCTGTGACCTTGGGCTGCCTTCAGGACTTCATTTGCAAGAGGGCTTTTGATTCCATAACTTTGTTTCTCTATCAATGCCAACCTATTTGCAACCAAAACGGGATCTGGATCTTCTTCTTCTCTTCACTCTAGATTTGACCATTCTGTCATTATAGACTTCTTCCACTTTTTTAAATCTAACCACTTCTCCATTAGAGTCATCTAGGAAGTTACTATTTGTTGTTCTAAGACTTAGATCAGCAAACTCTAGTACAAGTGACTCTCGAACACACTAGAAACTCAATTGTAAATTTGACATCCACTAAACTATGTTCAGCTCTAAGATACTTAGTTATAATCCAAAGAGAGAACGACTAATAAAAGAGATTAAAGTGGATGTAGGCCGGAGATTACGTCGAATCACTATAAAATTATGCCTTTTTACTGCTTTCCTATATATTTTACTTGAATTGATTCTTTCATCTGATTTTGGGTGTTGATCCATTTTTTAGATTAAAATTTATATTCGTTGATGATTTAACATCGGCATGGACATGTATATTTGATACATGTGGTATGTCTATAATATGATTATAGAGTATAAAGTGAAAGTAAATAAAATAATATGTAATAAAATAACATGATTTGATCAAATAGGTGAGTATATTGGAAAGAGTTCCAAACGTACCTAAAAATGAATAAAGATTCAATCTCAAAAGTCACCCCTCTCTGTGATACACAATGATATATTGATAAGGATTAATCGAACTCTGTTGGACAAAGTACGGTCAATTGTGAGTAAGGTTAAGTTAATTTCTTTATATAAGGTTATGTACTAATGACTAGTACACATGACTAACATTATTTCATCTAAATAATAGTTTACTACATCATACCAGAAATGGGTTTATAAGAAACCACCATGTTTCCCAGAACAAGGAGTTGACGGGTTATGCGAGTCGAAAAACCGCACGTAATAATTGTATGTAATAGATCTTGTATGAATCAACCAAAAAGAAGTTTGGGAATTATAGTCACTAGATGACTAAGTTATGTTTTAAACATAAATATTGTAAACTAAAACCAAATCAGTTTTAAATAAAAGGCAATTCATAAAATGTTTATAAATACCTATTCTATTGATTGAGAAACACTTGTTTTATGAAGAAATACCAACTTCATAGCGAAGGTATTACCTTGAGAAATTATCGGTAGTAAAATGGAACATGACACAATCCAAAGATAAAACTGATTACATAAGGTGAAATGAAATTAAACAACCTTGAACACATCGCATTATAATGTCTAATAAGTACTCTTGCTCATTGAAGAGAATCTATGAATTTTTTATCAATTTCGAAAATATATGTAATCCTTGGTTGCTTAATTAAACCATTAAGAGTGTTGAATTTATAATATGGTACGATGCATAGATCTAAAATATATTCCAAGTACTCGATCAAAATATGATTTTGATAGTTGTACCCAAAATGATATAATCCATTAGCCGCAAATGTCTCTTTAAGAGAAAAAAAATGCAGTTGGGTATAGTGAGCCACATTAATAAGAATAATACCATGATTTTCAATTGTTGAAATTAACATAATTTTTCGATATTCAACATGTTTAAGTTAATTTGGATTTACTCATAAAATTATCCTTTGTTATGTTTGGTACATAACTGTATGATAACCAAAGTGTCTTAGAGTCAACGTGAATGATATTGAGTTTGTGAGTTTATGGATATGATCGAAGAAATGATAGAAAGTATCATTTTATAAGCATCAAAATTGAATAAATACTTTTGACAGAAATTTCAAATAGTTTGATTATCAATCAAAATGCAGAGGAAGCGTGTGTTTATTAGAAAGAACATTAAAAGGTACAATGATATTTCTAAATTATAAGTAAATAATACATTGCTGATAGTTGTTTTAATACTAGAAGTTGGATTTGTAAACGATGTCATTTATAGTAAATATAAACAATATTAGGAATGTCCCATATCGATATGCAAGGACATCTTATTAAATTTTTTAATACGGAACATGTAAGATGGATTGCTTGTGCGTTGACAACAGGAATTATCATACATGTTATATTGTCTATAATATCTTGATTTGTTTATGTATCTGATACATGAAGCAAATATCAAATCCAAATCGATATCACTAACCGGTTATTTAATATGTTCTCGTATGCTTATAAAATACTAGAGAATTGTTTATGGAAATAACAACTCCTTATGAAGGAGTGTTAGGACTCAAAATTTCATAAGTGATATTGAGTATAATATGTCAATAATAAATAGAAGTTAAAAATCTTTAAATTGGAAATGTTCCAAATGAAAGACGATGGCTAACTCAAAAGGGTAACTACATCTCCTTAGATAGCGCCACGATAAAGCAATGTATATAAATATGAATGCATAAATTTATAACTGAATTGAGGGTAATTCCAAATGTTGAGAGTTTTATTACATTGTTATATGATAACAATGTCACTATATAGTTCACGTGAAAACTTAGAGCTCACTAGAAGTCGAGAGACATACTTCGAACTGTTTCACATCATAAAGGTAGCTTATCGGCACAGGAGAAAGTTGATTGACAAAGTAGGAAATTGAAACATAATAACATACCCCTTCACCGAGGAACTGACCCAATTGGTTTTATGAATTCTAATTGGAGAAGATAGATTAAGATCCCATAAATGACTCTAAGTGCAAGTGGGACATTGACTGAACTAAGGGTATGCCATAGGGGTAATTATGTAATTTGTTACATATATCTAACACGATAACCAATCTTGTTTGAAATAAAAGGTTCTTTCTTTTTATTATATACTTGATAAAATTTGTTATATATTAATTAATTACTTTAATTAAAAGTATGTTCAATAGAAAATCCATAAATGGTATGTTTTGTGATAATAGTTATAAAGTGTCGTAATCGTGAGTAATTTGTCACAATGAAAATAAATATACTATTTTAAATATTCCTAGTCAAGATGTATCAAGACTAGATATCGATATATCCATTAAGACTAGAGTACATAACGCTCTCCAAATGTTGGGCAGTGTATTACTCATGGTTGCTGGGGGCACCAAGGGGTTATGTACTAATAGTTATTCGATAACTATGGAGTGACTCACTCGATAGTCTTCTTTGGTTAATATAACTAAGGTTAAATAGAAAATATCGATGTAACAAATTAATAAAGTCCTCCCGACTTGAGAATGTTCTTGATCTTCAATGTGGAAGCTTTTTTTATTATAGCAAAATCATGGCATGGTGTTCATTAAACGGCTATAGTTAGGTTGAATGGAAATATTGAAATGAAACACTATTCAAGAGAGAAATACTCTCATCGGTTATATGAGGTTAGTATCATGGTTAACTGATGTGACAACCACCCTACACCACCAGCACTCTATATACATAAGATAGTGCATTGCTGTCATACCGATCGATATAGAACGATGACCATCAAATTTTAAAAATGAAACAAAACATCATAGTACATGTAGTATATCTCATAGCATATGGAATAAAATATAATAGCACAAATATAAAACATGAGAGACGGTAATAACTAAGTGATCCAAATAACAAAGTATAGATACGTAGAATTATACAATATGAAATAGAGTTATACTGCCATCAATTATCATACAAACAAGCCAAAAACTCCAGCATGACCTCTAGAACACTAAAACTGAACTCCAGAAATTAGGTCCTCATTGGATCAAGGATGAGAGGTCGAAACCGACTTTAAGAGGTCGGCACCGACTTTTGTACTTGACCAAATAGTGGCCAAGTCCCTCCCCATCCGACATCTTGCTTCCAGTACTCCATACCTTGGTGCTCGTACCCCAACCTCTTTGCTCTAATTCAAGTCATCATGTCTTCCAAACACCTATGTCGAAATCCTAGAATCAAGTCGTCATAGCCTCCAGTACTTAGCCAATTTCTGGTCCATCACCTTGGAACACCCCTACTAGCCGACATCTACCTCCCCACCAAATTGCTACCAACTTGGACTAAGCCACAGATGTCGGTACCGACCTCTGATGTCGGTGCTGACTTTTGTACTTAGTAAAAGGGGGCTTGCGATCTGAACTGTGAGCTCCACCTATACATTAGGTTTTTCCTTCCAAGTCTCGTCCAATTCCAACCAGTTTTGCCTCTGATTTGCCCGATTTTTCAACCTATCTACCTACATCCAAAACATTAGCAAACAATATTCAATCGCAACATACAACCATGGGATAACATGCATGTAGTCAATTCGTGCAATCAATATGCGAAGATATAATAATCAAACTATTTGTGCCCTGAATTTAAGTTTTACAATAACATATGCATATCAATGTTAGAGTTTACATTAACAAGTGAACAGATGTTAATAGTACAAAACCCATTTCTAAAATAATTTGAAATTTTCATATTTATGGTCATAAACATACTTGAAAAAGTGGTTAAAGTTAGAAAACTTTTTCGGATTAAAAAATATGTTTAAAACAATCATTTTGACTATATTAACAAGCATATGAGAGTGAGCAGCCAAGAATCGCTCA
This sequence comes from Allium cepa, assembly GCA_030765085.1. Taxonomy (NCBI): domain Eukaryota; kingdom Viridiplantae; phylum Streptophyta; class Magnoliopsida; order Asparagales; family Amaryllidaceae; genus Allium; species Allium cepa. The sequence goes on along the minus strand of CM060941.1, from coordinate 947,684,448 downwards.
GCAAATGCCTAAAATACCAAATTTTCTCCTCAAATATGAAGTAGACTACAAAGGAGATGAACCCAAATTAACAAAAATTACAGTCTTAAGTTTCCTTATGCTAATCCCCATAAAAATCAATGGTTTAGCTAAGATCAATACGGAAAATATGTGATTTTTAATGAAATTAGGGCTAATGGAGATTTAGATTATAGGATCGATTTCACCCGAGAGGGGGGGTGAATAGGTGGTGCTGTTAATTATAAAAGTTATTGCGGAAGCTTATAAAATTATTTCAACATAGATATATCAAAATTATAGCAGAACAGATAATAGCAGAATAATAAATGCAGAAATAGAACGACACAGAATTTACCCAGCTTCGGCAAAACCCTGTCTACGTGCTACCCCAAGGTTTCTACTAGAAATTAAGTAGTCACACGCTTACACACATAAATTCGCAACACCCGCTACTGACTAACCTACTCTACGCTCAAAACTCTGCCACAACTCAACCACTGAGTTGCGAATTCTAAAACCACGCCACGTAGTTTGTCCCCTAGTCACACGACTAGAAATTACAAGAGTTTAAAAGGAAAAATACATAAGTAAATACAATTTGAAAACAAAGAACCCTAATTTTAAATTATTAAGCCCAATGTAAACCGGTCTAAATAAAAATATAGAGATAACCAAATTATCCCCTTTTCTTTTGTCTCCAATCGGCCGTATCTTTTTCCTTGAAAAAAAATGGTGCTCGTTCCTTTTTCCTATGCTTGCAAATTAGGGCTTCTAATTAGAAGCTGCTGACAATAGTTGCTCAATCGAATGATGAATTAGGTCCTTTCTTTGTCGATCGACTATCTCTTTGAGTTGCTCACGGCTGCTTCTATTTGATCGAGTTCGACTTTGCCTTCGGTATGTAATTTATGCCTTTTGCTTTATTGTTTTTGCTTACTTGAACTCGATGCATGCAATTTGCCGATGATGTTACTTATTTATATAGGATTCGAGATCCTTGATTTTTGTTTGTATACATCAATTTGAATTCGTCTTCGGCCATTCGATTTTGTATTGATGATTGTGATGATTTCTGACCTTTTCGAAATCGTATATTTTTACTTTGTTTTCAAGGCTTCGATTTTGAGCTGTTCAACATCCTTGGCTATCACGGTATTGATTTCTCTGTGACTTCGACATTGACTTTGATCTTGTTTACTTCAGCCATTTTGATTTCTTAAAATGCTGGTGATATTGTTCGAACTGTACTATACTGTTCCATGATTTTGGTAGCCGATGAATTCTGGTAGCACTTGAGCATTGCCTCTATTTTGCTTGAGCTTGAATCTGGTTTGCATTGATGATGCTATGCACTGTGTATATACATGTCCCATTTTACTTTCTGCTCTGATCTTGTTTACTAATGACATTGTTTATTCACAGTTTTATATGAGTCTATGCATTCTTCTCGGTTTTGATTTTTTGTGCCTTTAGTTTGTAATCTCTGGTTCACTGTTGACTTCGTTGTTGTTTGGATTAGCTTGTGGTCTTCGCTGATATCACTGGTGCATGTGCTTATGCATTGACAGTTGATTCAGTGCCATTGTTATTTGTGTCTTCTCTTCATTGTGATGTTCATTCATTGTTGTGATCTGTTGAGCTTTGTTCCTTCATGTGGTCTGGATTTTCTTTGAGAACATTTCTAGTTTTCATTGGGTTGATGTGCACTGTGCTTCGAGTGTGCTTGCGTCTGAGTTGAATTCATGTGTGACTTGAACTTTAGTTGAGATTTGTGGTTTTGAGATTATAGTTGAGTTTGAGCCATTTGTTTCAGCTAGAGTTGTATTTCCTTGTAATGTTCATTTGAAGTTGTAGCCTTTGTGCTCGAGTCTGATACTTGCACTGTCCAGTTTCATAGTTGCATACATGTGGTATCTTTTGGAGTTTAGTCGAGGCTGCATATATGTATTATGTTTCCAGTCATCATGTAGTTGCATTGAGTTGGTTTGCCTTGCACTTGTGAGCATGATGAACTTCTGGCTTGTGCCTGGTCTGGTGCAGTTTCATTGCGTGTCGAATCATTGAACTTGTATCTGTTTCTTTGATGTTGTGTTGCATTGAGCTCGTGTGGTCCAGGTTGCATATCATATTGGCCGATTCGCTGTCTTGAATCAAACTATTATGGTTCATGTGTACACTTTGACTGGCTTGCTCCTGACCATTTTATTAAACTTGTATATTCGAACTGCACCCGTGTTGAATCTAGCTTGGAGCTCGGGTTTGACCTTGTGCTGGCATTGTGACATTATGTTTATTGCACTTGAGTTGAACCCGGCGTTTTGGGTTTGACCTGTGCTCACCTGTCCTGTAATTTTATCAAGTGTATATATATCGGTGTGCACGGTATTGTGGCATATACAGTGATACACTGTGTATGTCACAAGCTGTTCGTGTATGATGAATTCAAAATTAAATGATGACGTACAATCCAAATAACTGAGGCAAATATTATTTTCAAAATCCACATTTTATTTTATACTGCAAAAATATTTTATTTTCAATTTTACTGCGTCAATGTATATTTTTGCAGATTGCTCAGATGTTGGATTCACATTGGAATGAAGTTGATGATCAGTACGAGTTGAGTGAATGAGTGATATGCAATGAGGTGCAATGTAAATGTGAATTGTAATTTAATCAAACCTGTATTGTAATTGAAATTGTATATAGTGAGAGCTTTAAAATTTGTACTATTCAAAAATTGTAATAAATATTTGTTTGAATAAAATTTCTGTTTGAATTCAAATTCTGTGTTATTTATTTTATTCAGAAAATATTTATTTAATCTATAAAAAATAAAATAGTTTAACAAATGCATTTAAATGAATATATATATATATATATATATATGTTTGTTATCATCAAACAAAAATCATATAATCGCATATTCAACAATCCCCCACTTTTGATGATAACAAAAATATATTTAAGATTTTGAATATGATAAATGTATTTGATCATTGATATACTCTAATTGCTCCCCCTATTTAAGTGCATCCTCTCTACACAAAGCTCCACCTTCATATATGCATACAATTAAAAATATGCAAAAATGAGCCTAGATGCAAATAGAAAATATTTGACCTTTTCTTGATTTTATTTGACAAAATCTTAACTTTTCTCTCCCCCTTTTGTTATCAGCAAAAGATTAATAGTGTTAGAATAAAGATAAAGTGATCAATAATAATACAACATTAAAACTCAATCGAAATAAATATTAAATTTCAATAAAAAAATCAAACAAAAATCATAAATACTTTGTTAGGCGCATATTCCACTTTTAGAATGATGGGAATGATGTCGTCATATAAAAACATACAGTTGTGTCTACTTGTGGTATATTTATATCAGGAATTTGAATATCTACCAACCATGCATAACCGTTAGGACTTTTAAATGAGATTAGTAGTGTTCCAATTTTATTTTTAAAAAAATGAATTCAAGTATCTTCTAACCAAGCATAACCGTGAGGACTTTTAAATGGGATTAGAATTACTTGTTTGTTAAAAAAAATCAATTTTTATATGTGTTCATTACATGCATAACCTTGAGGACTTTTAAATGAGCATGGAAGCACATAACAAATTCCAAGTAATTCACTCGTGCATAACCATAAGGACTTTTAAATGAAAGTGAATACTTTGGATTTTATTTTATTATTATTATTATTAAAAAAATGTAAAATGGAAATTGAACGATTCATGTTTAAAGTACCACATATTGACAAACTATCTTGAATTTTGATGAGTGATGGTCATTAGAAATATGATAGAAATAGAGATGGTCATGAAATTTTTTACCAACAAAAAGTTTTATAACTCTTGTTTAAATTTCTAAAGAAATTTACTAATTATACCTTCTTGAGTCATAATATATGATAAATATCAACACTCATCACTTTTCAATCACTATTTATTTTTTCGATGATTAATAGGGAGTTAGACTAGTCAAAATAGTCATTTAAAATCAAAATAATTATAAAATCAATTTTTCAAAATGACTGATCTGAAAACATGGTCAAAATTGATTTTCTAGAAGGGGTTATATGAGAAAAATTTCTGCTATTTGAAAATTATTTGAAATGAAAAATATCCAAATATTTTCTTTGAAAAATGATGCAGTTCCTAAATGTCTCAACAAAAATCACGTTCAACTAGTAATTTTTCTATCAACTAGATTACCAGTGTAATCTGCATCTGAATTTCTCTTTCACTCAAAATTATCATTAATTGAATTTGATAGACCAGACCATGAAGTGTGCAACAAAAAAATCTCAAAATCAATTTTAACAGCTTTTTAAATGACATTCTCTTGAATTTGAATTGAAGCCGTGTAAATAATCAAAAACCGTGAATGTAGAGTTAGCCCTAAAATAACCGAATGTATTATCATCCAACAAAACACTATTATTAATCCAAACTAATATATATGAAGTAATTCAAAGACTCTACAGATTTTTATAGTGTTCTTGGCATAAGAATATAATTGGCCAACAATTTTGAATAAGTCAGAATAAAAAATCATCATTATTTCATCATCACATTATTGGCTGATTTACTAAGATTATGGTGTAGATTATCACGTTTAATATATCGTTTAAATAAATATATCATTACCTGTTTTACCTTTACGATATTTTTCGTTGTTGTCCAATGTGATTCTGTCACCTTTATACTAGGCTAAGGAACTTTGCTTTATCGCCCGTTGTGTCTCTGGAACAGCCAGAATCCAAGTAACACTATTGTTGTTGCTTAGCCTGCCACCACACCTATACGATGAAAGATTTTTGTGACCTATTTGTTTTTATAGGTCCATGATTGTTAGTGATAGAATATTTTAAAAAATAATTTTGTGGAGACCCAAAACTATTTATATATGTTCCTTTCGGCACCCAAATTTGTTTAAATTTGAGAGATTTTATATTTGTGCCTTTTGGAACCCAAATTGGTATAGTTTTCACGTGTTTTGTTCTATACCAACGATTATTGTGATTGTGTCCATATTTTCTACAAATTGTGCACATAGAATTGACTTGATTAATTTTGCTTTTAACTTTTTCAGATTGATTATATCCAGGTCCTTGTCTAACTGTATTAACAGTTTGCTTCCTTAATAGCATATTCAACGATTTTTCCCTTTTTGAAAATTTATCTAAAGTCATTGACAATTGTTGGACTTGTGTTTTGAAATATTCATTTTCGTTTAACAGTTGTGTGCACTTTTTAATAGAATTTTCTCTCCTAGTATTTTCACTTTCTTTTAAAATCAGAATTCATTTTCAAGTGATTTTATATTTATTTCTGATTTTTTAATTTCTTCTTCGAATGTTGGTCACTTATCATACTTAGGGATCCTACTTTGATAGGTTTTAACTAATTGGTCAAGTTGTTCATTTAATTCTATCAAACTATCTCTTTTTGATTCAATTTTAGAATACTTTTTCCTAAGTCGTTCAAAACAGCCATTTACTTCGTGGAAATATATAAGTAGTTCTGAAAAGTGAGTTTTGATACCTCGCTTGGCTCGTCATCGTCGCTTTCGGTTATATTTCCTTGAAGGCACATATCTGCTTTCTCACTCTCACTGCTAGTACATTGGTTATCTTCATCACTTGTATTCCACGTGGCTGCAAAACTTCTCGTTTTTGATTTCTTTTCAAAGTCGCGTCTATTTTGAGTACAATTGGGCTTGATGTGTCCGGCTTGGTTGCACTTATGACAGATGATCTTCTGTTCGCCTGGATTGTCTAGTATTTTGTTTATTCTGCTTTTCAATTTTCGATTTAGAGCTGGATTTTCATATTTTGTAATTCCACCTTTTGAATTTCTTTATTATCAGCTCCAATTATAATGCTCCATCATCATCATCACTTTCTGTTGTTCTTTTAAGAGCTATTGATTTCTTTCGAGTGTCACCTCTTTCACGCTCTTCCTTGAATTTCATTTCTAGCTCATAAGTGGTGAGATTTCCGATGAGTTCTTCAACTTTCATTTGTTTTAAATCTTTTGATTCTTGAATGGCAGTCACTTTAGCTTCAAAACTTCGTGGAAGGACTCTGAGGATTTTTCGAACTATTTCCAATTCCGTGTATGATTTTCCGAGAGCTTTTGATTTGTATACAATATTGGAAAGTCGTCTGTACATATCTTTGACATTTTCTTCCTTTCCATTGTGAAATTCTCGTATTCACTGCTTAGCATGGCAAGGAGAGATTCTTTGACTTGAGATGTTCCTTCGTGAGTCACTTCTAGTGTGTGCCATATTTCCTACGCAGTTAGACAATGTGAGACACTATTAAATTCAAATTGATCCAATGAACAGATAATACAATTCATAGCTTTAGCATTAGCATTTTGTAATTTATTTTCTAGTTTTGTCCATTGATCCTTTGGTTTATTTATTTCCTGATTATTTTCAATTATAGTTGGTGTTCTATAACTTGTCTCAACAATATTCCACGCGTCAATGGTTTTCAGAAAAATTTTCATTCTATTTTTCCAGTAGGCGTATTCACCATTGAACATTGATGGTCTAACTATGGACTGACCCTCAGCAAAAGCATTATTAAAAGAAGCCATTTTAAAAATTCACATTTTTAAAACAAAAATTGGTTTTTGAAAAATGAATTTTTTTTAGATACAAAAGTTAACTTCTAAACCTAGCTCTGATACCACTTGTAGGATCGATTTCACCCTAGAGGGGGGTTGAATAGGCTGATGCTGTTAATTATAAAAATTATTGCGAAAGCTTGTAAAATTATTTCAACACAGATATATCAAAATTATAGCAGCACAGATAATAGCAGAATAATAAATGTAGAAATAGAACGACACAGAATTTACCCAGCTTCGACAAAACCCTGCCTACGTGCTGCCCCCAAGGTTTCTACTAGAAATTAAGTAGTCACACGCTTACACATGTAAACTCGCGACACCCGCAGCTGACTACCTAACTCTACGCTCAAAACCTTGCCACAACTCAGCCACCGAGTTGCGAATTCTCAAACTACGCCACGTAGTTTGTCCCCTAGTCACACGACTAGAAATTACAAGAGTCTTAAAAGGAAAATACAAAAGTAAATACAATTTGAAAACAAAGAACACTAATTTTAAATTAGTAAGACCAATGTAAACCGGCCCAAATAAAAGTATAGAGATAACCAAATTATCCCCTTTTCATTTGTTTCCAATCGGCTGTATCTTTTTCCTTGAAAAAATGGTGCACGTTCCTTTTTCCTTTGCTTGTAAATTAGGGCTTCTGTAACGATCCCGGTTTAAAGACGTATTTAAATTTGTAATTAAATTAAATTTTTGGGTTAAATTATGGATTTATTTGAATTTTTCAAATTTAATAAGATATATATATATATATATGCTTATTTATTTTAAAAAAAATTGGATATGAAACTCAAAATAAATATTTTCAATTGAATTGGATTATAAATAAAATTTTGATTTGGAATATTCAAAACGAATATTTTAAATGAATGTAATATAGATACTAATGTTTAAAATAAAATTTATCCTATCAATATTAAATATAAGTGTAAAATATAAGTACAAATATATGTTATAAATTAAATGTTTGAAAATCAAACTACAAATAGAAATAAAACTAAGAATGGTTAATAATAAATATATATGGTAACTCATATGGATACATAAGATTATTTTAGTAAAACTAAAACATAAATACTTAAGTGAACATATGAAGATTCATGTGTGAATGCAAGAAGATAAATGCAAGACAAGAAGATAGTAAAAAAATCTATGTACAAAGTAAATATTTGTATTGCAGATAATAAAATAAAGTGTTTATGTATAGAAGAAACATAAAATATCAACAAAACAAAGAAGTACAAATCAAATGGATTTACATGTAAACAAAATGGGGACATAAGCATTAAATGACATCTTCTCAATCACAAATGAAAATCATTTCAGCCGAAATAAAATCACTTCATTTCAGTAAACAAAGAAAAAAAATCTGGTTTAGTTAATGAAAACAAAAAAATCTAACCAAAGATAAACTTATACTAGATAATACCTACCCCTATACAAAGTCTTTCCTTTATTTGTACATCCATATTTGTCCCTGTTCGTTCATAACTTAGCATTTCAAAAAGAAAAAAAGATAAAGTAAACTTCATTGTTTTTCAAACTTAAATGCAATTCAACAGAAACAAAAACAGAGAAGTGATTCAGGAAGATCTAATCTGCAGCCTTTAACAATAACTGGTCTCTGTTCAAACTTTTTCCATGCGAGTAAACATACTACTTTTAAAATCTAAATCTGTGTATTTGATTTATGATCAGTATGTGCTTTGCTGTATATGCAAAATAGATAGTTCTGTATAGTTCTGTTGTTTTGAGAAATTGTATATGGTTTGTTCTTCTGTATTCTTAGTTTCAGAGCAAAGAAAGGTAGAAAAAAATTAGTACTTCTTCATACAAAACAATATAAGCTTAGAATTTTAAATAAAATAAGTTGATTAAACTTAAATCATAGTCTTGAATTTTGTTTTGAAGCTTAACAGTGATATATGGACTCTGTACTTTCAATTTTACAGTAAAAAGAAATTTTATGATTAATTTGAATATTTTAATATGTTGATTTGATTATATAACATGAATAAACATACAAATATAGGATTTTTAAAATTAATACGATGATTTTTAATTAAGTATTTCAAGTGCAGTTCATATTTGAACAAAATTTGCATTTTGATCAATTTCTGATGATCGAACCCATTTGAATGATGAGATCTTGCTTGAAGCAAGTTTGGCAATCGATAGTAATGGGAAAGTTATTGAATAATTTTTCCATTGTACGAATTGATGAGACGAGGCGTAATTAGGGTTCGTGATCGAGTTTCTGATGTGTCTGGAAAGGAGGTGATTCCGTCGCCTCTGATTGATCGGGTTGTACGAAACTGAGGGGAATGGAAGAACAAGGGGTTGACGTGGTGAGGCCAAAGTCGTGGCATCTCCGATGGTTGGAGCGACCATGGCTATGTATTTTCATATGGTGAGCTCGAGTTCCAGGTTTCGAGTGGAATGCTTATTTTCGATCTGGAAAGTTTGGCATCGAGATGATCCTTGATTTCGATTGTAGTGCTAGTTTGTGACTCGCTGGAGGACTCGAAGTTCATCGGAGCGCCGGCGAAGTGATGTGCACGTGCACGGTCACGTATGGGTTCAGGTTGTTGATGATGGGCGACTCGAGTTGATACTCGAGAAAACGAATACGTTACTTCGGGTTGAAACGCGAAGTTTTCGTGCCTGAATACGCGAGCCTGGGAGCAGTTACTTAAGTTTAAATTTAAACTAACTGGAAATGAATAATAAAGAAGAATAAGGTGCGTACATGAGGAATGTCTCGGGGGAGTTAGTGGGAAACACTAGTTGATACTTGAGTATGATAGGGGAATGCTTCGAGTGGAACCTGGTGCGTGAGTGTGCTTGTGTGAGTACTGCAGTTTTCAATTAATCTTAGAAAAAAAAGGAGTAGAAGAAGAAAAGTAGGAGGAGAAGAAAGAGAGGGGGACTCGGGAAAAGGATAAAAAGGCTCGAGTGTTTACTCGAGCAAAGCGGAATCTTGCTCGGGTATGTTTCCCAAACCTGCAAAATAATAATAATAAGTTAAGTAAACTATTTAAACAAATTTAAGTGGTGACGACCGATTAATGTATGACAATTTTAAGTCAATATTTTATTACAAGTTAATGAATCAAGTAAATACATAACAAAGTTTTGGAATTCATCTAATACTTTAATTAAGTAATTAATGTAAAACAAGTGTTGAAATTTAATTACCATTAAAGTTTTTCAATTTAGTAATAATTTAAATTTCAAAGTTTAAAGAAGATCATTAAAATGTTAATTATGACAAATAATTATTATTAATTGTTTAAAAAGGGTAATTAAGAATGGTTAATTAATTTAAAATTGTAATTAACTAAGTGATTAGAGATTTATCAATTTGAAATTATAGATTTGGTTAATTAAGAATTAAGTGTTTAATTTATTTGTAATTAAGAATTGTTGATTAGATAATTAGAGTTAACTAATTTATGATTAGTAGTTAATTAAGATAATTGATTAAGGAATAATTAATTAAAATTTAATAAATTTATCATTAAGAATAGTTGATCATTGATTTAAATAAATTAATAAAAATAGTTATGTGGTTAATTCTTTTAAATCACCTTCACCTTACATTGAAGATGATCGACTATCATCAAATGTTGTGTACTGGATTGATATTTCTGTTTGTGATTGTGATACTATGTGATGTGAATTTCCTTATGCTGAACTGTGATTTGTGATTTGTTTCTGTATGTATTTGAAAACCCCTTTTCCCGTTAAACGGCATTTGAATTTCGATGCGACAGGGAGTCGGATCCTAGTTGGTTATCCGAAACCCACATTGAATCATAATGATGAATCTTTGTGATTGATAAATTTATTTTATCTACTAGTCTGTGAATGAAGATAAGCGTTATGGATTATACCGCTTATCGAGATTGATATGATTGAATCTGTGATGATTGATGTTGTGCACTATTGTGTTAAACCCCTGGACTACACACACACAACTATGGATTTCATGTGGAAATCGGTTAAGTCACAGATTTTTAATAGTTTTGAATTTGAATTTTTAAATCCAAATGGTTTTGGAAATGGATTGGGTTTAAAATGAAAAGCTTTTAAAAACGTGTTTTAAAAATGAAAGTTATTTTGAATAACTTAATAAAGTTTTGATATTTAAATAATTTGATTAAATTTGAATTCAATATTTGAAATTAAATTCTATATTTGGTATTTATGATTTTAAAAAAAAGATTATCTAAGTTTATATGGGTTTTATACCATTTTTTTAGTGATGTTTTGGGAATTTGAATTAACCCAAAGATTTTAACTTGTATAAACGAGATAGGATTTTTTCGAAATAGAACTGTTTTTTTCAAATGATAAAAGCTTTCATATAAGAAATGAATTTCCAATTTTTATTAAAGGAATTTCAAGTTTGAATTGAAAATGGTCCCCCAAGTTATGAATGAATCTTTGGAAACAGTTTTGAAAGCTATAAACTAAATCTTAATTTAAAGAGTTAATGAGTTAATCCAATTGAAACGGAAATTGTTTTGAAATCCGTGAATGGATCTTTGTGAAACTGGGTGAACTTTGTAGAATAAATCTTTTTGTTTAAAAGATTTGAAATGGTACTTCGTTTAAACCATCTGAAGGAAAGATTTGAATTTTAAAGTTGTGACTTAATTGAAATCCCATATCCATATGTTTTCAAATATAGCGCTCATTATTCGGTTTAGCCGGGAGAGGACCTTGTGTCATATAACCCATTCCGAATAATGATACGTCGTTATGGATAGCATTTGAAGACCGGTGGTGAAGACCGGGTATTTTCGAGAACGATAGGATGACCTATCGATTGTCTCTGCACTGAGTAGCTACGGTATGGAGATTCCCTAAGTGATGGGAAGTCCGATCGGGATTGTGAATACCCGGATTTGCAAGAGCTTCTTCGAAAGTGCCTTCGGAAGTGCCTTTGGTTCTGTTCGAACTCAGAACAGACTTGTATGGTTGTATGTCTGACATTACACTTTGAGATATAAAGCAGATTTCTTTCAAATACATATCTGTTGGTGGTGGAGAATTTATTCTCTTAGCTTAACACCCTTCTCTGAGACGTATGAGCTCAGAGGTTATGTAGTTGAAGGTTATCAGCGATATACTCCCAATTTGGTAGTGCGGCATGCTAAGTGCTGCTGTGTGTTGATGATCATTTGTTGATCAAAGCATGACTTTGTGAAAAAGCGTAGCTTTGTGGACAAGACCTCATCGAGCCTCACAAACCGGTAATGGTCGAAACAGGAAAGATGCGGCAAGGTTTCAGGGTAGCTCCCCTAGGGTATGTCCATTACTTCTGGAAAAGGGTGGTATAATAGTATGGAGCCCAGATAACTACTCATGTGGACACTGTATATTTATTACTGTGTGATGTTGTTGGTGTTGAGAGCTCTCGGATAAAGGTCGCAAATGACCGGGGTTGGCATATCTTAGGTTCTACTTCCCAAGAAGGGGTAACCGGCCTTGTGTTGGCAGTGAGTCGGGTAGGTTCTTGGAGCGTCCCTCTAGAGGCGTTCCCATGTGGCTGTAGGAAGTTCGTTAGCCTGACTATTTGTTGGAAATCCAAAGAAACAATACACGCCCTGTACAGTTTTAGTTGTATAACCTGCCATGGAATGTGGCGGTAACATGCTATTGAACATGGTAGCTATAGTAGGCATAGTTCGAAATGTCTATGTTGGCTAATATTAATATTATACTTTCAAAATGTTTTCCACTATGCACTAATAATAATATCAAATGACTTTTCGCATATCAAGCATTTTTGACTATCATAAGGAGAAATCTACTCCAATTCCGCGTTTGCATTGTGTGTGTGGCGGGAGGCCTTATGGTAGTTTCATTTTCCAAAAAGCATTGCGGATTTCAAAACTTAAATCTTTTGATTGTTGTTTTTAAAGACAAACCATTTTTGTTTGCTCATACCAGTCCCATGACTGACCTTGAGTTTATTGTTCCGTTCCTAAAATCTAGGTGCCCACAATTTTTCACACGGGCAGTCTAAAGTTTGGTTTTCAGATAGTCAGATAGTAGATATCATTTTGGTAGCCTTCAGCTTTCTGTTTGATACATTTTGGAGTCTTTGGAGTCCACGACTGCACTTGCTTAGCATTGGGAAACTTTGATGGTGAGTCGAGCTTGAAGTGTTGGAGCTCTAGCTTTGGAGTTTTAGGTTGGAGTTGTGGTATTGGGTTCTATAAAGACTCATCTCATATTGTGTTGTGTTCCGCTGTATTTTGTGTTGTATATTCTCTGATGTTGATGATTATCATTGTATCAAATTGATGTATCGGATATTGTATTCATGTTGTATCAATGATATCATCTTTTATTTCCGCTGTGTTATTTATCATCTAATGTTGTTGCAAGCTCCGGCGATACGAATTGGATGTTGTTTGTTGGACATCGAGTTCGGGTCTTCATAGCTTCTAATTAGAAGCTGCCGACAATAGTTGCTCGATCGAATGATGATTTAGGTCCTTGCTTTGTCGATCGACTATCTCTTTGAGTTGCTCACGGCTGCTTCTATTTGATCGACTTCGACTTTGCCTTTGGTATGTAATTTATGCCTTTTGCTTTACTGGTTTTACTTACTTGAACTCTATGCATGCAATTTGCCGATGATGTTACTTATTTATAGAGGATTCGAGATCCTTGATTTTCGTTTGTATACATCAATTTGAATTCGCCTTCGGCCATTCGATTTTGTATTGATGATTGTGATGATTTCTGACCTTTTCAAAATCGTATATTTTTGTTTTGCTGTCACGGCTTCGATTTTGAGCTGCTCAATATCTTTGGCAATCACGGTATTGATTTCTTTGTGACTTCGGGATTGACTTTGATTGTGTTTACTTCGGCCATTTTGATTTCTTAAAATGCTGGTGATATTGTTCGAACTGTACCATACTGTTCCATGATTTTGGTAGCCGACGAATTCTGGTAGCACTTGAGTATTGCCTCTATTTTGCTTGAGCTTGAATCTGGTTTGCATTGATGATGCTATGCACTGTGTATATACATGTCCCATTTTACTTTCTGCTCTGATCTTGTTTACTAATGACGTTGTTTATTCACTGTTTTATATGAGTCTATGCATTCTTCTCGATTTTGATTTTTTTTTGCCTTTAGTTTGTAATCTCTGGTTCATTGTTGACTTCGTAGTTATTTGGATTAGCTTGTGGTCTTCACTGGTATAACTGGTGCATGTTCTTATGCATTGACAGTTGAGGCAGTGCCATTGTTATTTGTGTCTGCTCTTCATTGTGATGTTCATTCATTGTTGTGGTCTGTTGAGATTTGTTCTTTCATATGGTCTAGATTTGCTTTGAGCACATTTTTGATTTTCATTGGGTTGATGTGCACTGTGCTTCGAGTGTGCTTGCGTCTAAGTTGAATTCATGTGTGACTTGAACTTTAGTTGAGATTTGTGGTCTTGAGATTGTAGTAGAGTTTGAGCCATTTGTTTTAGCTAGAGTTGTATTTCCTTGTAATGTTCATTTGAAGTTGTAGCCTTTGTGCTTGAGTCTGATACTTGCACTGTCCAGTTTCACAGCTGCATACATGTTGTATCTTTCGGAGTTTAGTCGAGGCTGCATATATGTATTATGTTTCCAGTCATCATGTAGTTGCATTGAGTTGGTTTGCCTTTTACTTGTGAGCATGATGACTTCTAGCTTGTGCCTGGTCTAGTGCAGTTTCATTGTATGTCGAATCATTGAACTTGTATTTGTTTTTTTGATGTTGTGTTGCATTGAGCTCATGTGGTCCAGGTTGCATATCATATTGATTGAGTTGCTCTCTTGAATCGAACTCTTCTGGTTCATGTGTACACTTTGACTGGCTTGCTCCTGACCATTTTATTAACTTGTATATTCGAACCGCACCTGTGTTGAATCCAGCTTGGAGCTCGGGATTGACCTTGTGCTGATATTGTGACATTATGTTTATTGCACTTGAGTTGAACCCAATGTTTTGGGTTTGACCTGTGCTCACCTGTCCCTGTAATTTTATCAAGTGTATATATATCGGTGTGCACGGCCTTGTGTCATATACAGTGATACACTGTGTATGTCACAAGCTGTTCGTGTATGATGAATTCAAAATTAAATGATAACGTACAATCCAAATAACTGAGGCAAATATTATTTTCAAAATCCACATTTTATTTTATACTGCAAAAATATTTTATTTTCAATTTTACTGCGTCAATGTATATTTCTGTAGATTGCTCAGATACTGGATTCACATTGGAATGAAGTTGAAGATCGGTACGAGTTGAGTGAATGAGTGTATATAGTGAGGTGCAATGTAAATGCGAATTGTAATTTAATCAAATATGTATTGTAGTTGAAATTGTATATAGTGAGAGCTTTAAAATTTGTACTATTCAAAAATTGTAATAAATATTTGTTTGAATAAAATTTCTGTTTGAATTCAAATTCTGTGTTATTTATTTTATTCAGCAAATATTTTTTTAATCTATGAAAAATAAAATAGTACATTAACAAATACATTTAAATGAATATATATATATATATATATGTTTATTATCATCAAACAAAAATCATATAATCGCATATTCAACATAGATCTATTTTGGGGAAGAAGGAAATGACTTAGGCCCGTTCTTACGGCCTCCTATTAGCACAGAGTACGAAGTGCGTCGGTGGGCCAAAGCATGGGCTTAATTAATTACCACTAAAATTGGCCAACAGTAACCAAAATTTGAAACTATCAAAACTTTCAAATAACACATTCGTTTTTCTATTATGACAACTCTATGAAATGGAAAACCATCATCCTAAAGCAATGGAAGTGGTTTGAGACCTTACAAAAATTTATAGTCCAAACAAGATTTTTCAGGTTAAATTGGTCACATAGAATTTCAAGAAAAATCATAGATATGAAAAATGTCTCTAAAAAACAATTTCCAAAATCGTTGAATCATACGACCACATACGAATAAAATAAAAATAATTTATGATCCTTAAATACATAAATCATGGGTTGTAATGCTCTCTTCTTCTAGGAATTTCGCTCCCAAAATCCCCAAACCAACGTAGAAAATCAATCATGGTTACTCCGCATGCCTAACAATTTTGTACATCAAACATGTCAAACTTGTAACCATGGAATCAATAATATGGGTTAACCTATCCTAGCATGTGGGATACTAAACTATACTATATGATATCGAAAGTGAAAGTAAAATGCAATAACCAATAGGCCTTATAATGCGAAGAGCTCTGGATGTGTGGCATTTATACTCTCATCGGTTTCCCATGTGTAATCTCCTTCACTTTCACCCTACTGAACTTTCACTAACTCCACCATCTTCCTCCTAAGCCGTTTCATATCACCTCTGATAATAAAAACCGGCCTACGAGGTCTTGAAACTTCTGGTTCTATCTTGATATCATCAACCTGATCCACTGCAATTGTTACGCTTAAGTCATGCACAAATTTCCGCAAATGGGAGACGTTGAAGACATTGTGCACTCTTTCCATTCTTTAAGGTAAATCAACTCTGTAACAAAGGTTCCCAATCCTCTCTAATATCAGAGTGGACCAACAAATCTTGGTGCCAACTTTCCTCTACTATCGAACTGAATAACGTTCTTCAAAGGAGAAATCTTCAAAAATACCATATTTTTGATGGAAAATCCTAAATCTCTATGCTTTTTATCAGTGTAACTTTTCTGCCTATCATGTGCATCTTTCATTCGTTGCCGAATGATCTCTACCTTTTCCAAGGTCTCTCTAACCATATCCGGCCCAAGTATTGCTTCTTGCCTTCTTCCCACTAATATAAAGGGGCATTACATAGTCGGCCATACGATGCTTCATATGGTGCCATACAAATATTAGGCTGATAACTATTATTGTATGCGAACTCTACAAAATGCAAGTGATTGTCCCACGAGCCTTTGAAATCAAGAACGAAAGCTCACAAGAGATCTTCTATGATACGATTCACTCTCTCATTTGGTCGTCCGTTTGAGGGTGATAAGTTGTACTAAGATGTAGCTCGGTACCCAACGCCTCCTGCAAACTCTTTCAAAATCCACTAGTAAACAATGGATCTCGGTCACTCATATTGCTCGTCAACACATCATGAAATCATACAAACCATTTCTCTTACAACTCGACCAGTTTGGCTACCATTCTACTTGACCTGATGGTTATAAATCTAGCACCCTTAGCCAACCGATCTACTATGACCCTAATGCTATCATACTCTGCTTGAGTCCTTGGGAGTCTATCTATGAAATCCATCGATATCTGCTCACACTTCCACTCGAGAACTTCAAGCGGTTGCAAAAGACCACTTGTTTTTTTTTCCTTTAGCAACTCAAAATTCATACACTTCGATATGAATGTCCCGATGTCCTTCTTCATCTCTTTATAATAAAGGTATGTCTCATATCATGGTATATCTTATTACTGCCAACATTTCAACTTGGATTGGTGGCACTTTTTGAGCACCTCATCTCTTAATCCGTCAATATTGGGAACAACCAATCTCCTATTCTTACGAACCCAACCATCTTGTTCGAGTCCGTACTAGCTCATGTCTTTAGACTCTACTCCTACTTCAATCTTGGAAATGATCTCAGCTAATCTGACATCATGCCTCTGGCTAGCAACAATCCGCTCTATAAGGGTAGGCTTGACGGTCAAGCTTGCCAACATCTCTGAATCTAACTCGCAATGAGGTCTGAAGTCATAACCAGCAATATACTTCAACTATTTCCAGCCTAGGAACATCGCTCCAAAACTGGCATGTTTTCTACTCAGTGCATCGGCGACCGCATTCCCCTTACCAGGCATACAGGAAATGCCAAAGTCATAGGAGGATAAAAATTCCAACCATCGCTGTTGTCGAAGGTTGAGGTCCTTATGAGAGGAAAGGTACTTCAATGACTTGTGGCTTGTGAACAACTCGAACCTCTCCTCTAATAAGTAATGCCTCCAAAGCTTTAAAGCAAATACTGTTGCCACCAACTCTAAATCATGAGTTGGATACTTCCTCTCGTGCTGCTTTAGCTATCAAAGGTAATAACTTTTCCCTTCTACATCAATACTGCATCCAATCTGTCTGTGTATACTGTCAGCTCCTTATTCCCACTTGGTATGGTCAATACATGTGTGTTTGTCAACCTACCCTTAAGACTCATAAATACCTGCCTCATAAATACCTGCCATGTCTCGCATCCTAAGCAAAAGTTTGATTTTTCTTCGTCAAATCAGCGTGGTTACCTACAAGGAGTTCTTTATAAAGTGTCTTTAATATCCCACAAGTCCTAAGAAAGTCCTCATATTAGTAGCATTCTGGGATTGGCTCCAATGCTGAACTGCCACCATTTATGATCAGAGATAACATGATCCAAGAATCTCACTTTCCTTCTCTAGAAGTGACACTTTGAAAATTTTTCTTCTAACTTGTGCTTCCTTAACACTTCGAGCTCAATCTTCAAGTGCACCTTATGTTTCTTCTATTTCTTAAAATATATCAAAATGCCATCCAACACACGTATGAACTTATGCATTGATCCTTGAGGATGCGATTCATGAGATCGACAAAGAATACCGGAGCTTTGGTTAGTTCGAATAGCATAACCAACCACTCATGGAAACCAGACAGCGTACAAAACACAGTGATTGGCGCACTCCCCTTTGCTACTATCAACCGGTGAAATCCCTCGCGAAATCTAATTAGGAGAACACCTTCATCACCATGGAGCTGATTGAACAAGTAATCAATAAGTGGGATTGTGTACTTATTCTTCCTTGTTGCTTTAATTAGCTTATGGTAATCAGCAAATAATCTAAGAGAGCCATCCTCCTTAGTGCTGAATACTTTAGATGTACTCCACTCAGATAAACTCCTACATATGAACCCTTTTCTCAAAAGATCATTCACTTGCACCTCCAACTCCTTCTGCTCTCTAGGCATCATACTACACAATGGCATAACTATAGGTATGGCATCCCTTGTCAAGTCTATACAAAACTCAATGTCTCTATCTGATAGTAATCAGGCCAGCTCCTCATATATATCTGGATATTGTCTAACGATAGGCACAGATGATAAATCATCCTATAGAATATCAAGCAATTATAGAAAGCTAAACATAACCCTATCCTCTGGCAGGCAGTCAATCACTAACATTCGCCCTTCCAAGGTCCTAATTGTCACCAACGGCTTCTCGCAATCTACTACTGCTGCATATTTTCATAGACAGTCCATTCCTAAGATTATCCTGAACCTAACAAAATTTAGAACAAAACAATCACAAACAAAAGAGAATCCATGACGTGATGGGAGTAAACCATGACAAACTGTATATGGGCTAGTGGGGCCTCCTATTGGGTTCGTCACAATCAATGGTTGGTCAACTATTTTGGGTTCCAATCCTACCCTATCTACCAGGTCATAAGATATAAAGGAATGTGAAGCCCTGGTATTGAATAAAACACAACATTATAAAGGGAAAGCATACCTCGAATGACAATGCCCTTCCCTTTCTCTCTTGATGAGGGAGCACTCGATGGAGTCGGAACAGCGCCCAAAGCGTATGCCTTCACAACTTGTTTCTGCTACAATGGCTTTGGATAGTGCTTCAGCATATGCCACGGCTTGCCATAGTTATAACACTTCCTCTTCCTATCAACTTTGTAGTCTTTGATCTTGTGAACCTTTTCTTCACAACCATAAAAATAGGATCACATTTAACCTTCTTCTAAGCGTCCTTCCTATGAGATTAATTCCTCTTTCTCGGCCACTTCTTCTTCTTGCCTCCCTCGCTCTGTTGTGTTTTTAGCTCTTCCTTAACAATAGCAGCTAATTTGGACTAGGGGTATAAACTCTCCTAGGGAAGAGCTTTTTCGACGAGGCTTCCAAATGGCTCGCCAATATAATTTACTAGCTTCTCCCCTAAATACTTGTCCAGACCAATGTTAAATTTCTTGTTATTCTTTAATGGAGTGTCGATGAAAGGCATCCTATAATTCAATAGTGTGTCGAACTCAGTAATGTATTCAGTAATGGACATATCTCCCTACTTCAAATCAGCAAATCTCCCGAATAGTACCCATTTTTGAGCAACCGACACATACTTCTCCTCGAACCTAGCCTTGAACCGATCCCAAGTGAACTGATCCTCAGGTGTAGCGGCAATGATAACATTCCACCCGTTCATGGCCCGCCCTTGAAATTATCTACATGCCAACCTCTTTCATGGCATCATCAATCTCCATATCACCAAAAATACGCTCACAGTGTTTAATCGATCCTACACTTCGATGGCAGACTCTATTCCAAGGAATGACTTACCTTCCAAAGTAGAATAATCTTTGCATAGCTTGGCGAAGTCAGCCCTCGGTACTTTTACTTGAGCACCACCACCAACAGCAACATTCAGAGCAGCCGCTTTGGCATTCTACAGCATGTTCGCTATCATTGTGTTGAACATAGCTTGCGATTCAAGATTACTAGCCCCTGAACCCGCTCCTTGCTCAACTCCTAAGAGGGACTTCCTAATAGGGGTTCTTGTTTGCTGGCTCATTTTCGATCTATAACAAGAATGATCAATCTCTCAAAAAGAAAACCATGTCAATGGTGCTCATGTGTGCATGTGAATTATACTCTATGTATACTACTATGTAGTTTAAAAAATTAAAATATATAATAAGCACGCGCTCTCCTATATATATACTCTCTTGAGTTAGTCTAGGGTGAGAAATCCTTTCCTATCTCTATTGAATCATGGTATCCTTTAGGTTAAACAATGCAATCTATGCTCTGATACCAAATGCGACAATTGCCCTGCACCACCGAAACCCAATATACATAAGATAGTAAGCAGCTATCGTGTTGATCAATGTAGAGTGACCATCAAGGTTTAAAAATGAAACAAGACATTAGAGAACTTGTAGTGTATCACACAGTGCATGGAATAAAATATAATAGCACATATTTAAAACGGAAGAGATGGTAATAACTAAGCGATCCAAATATCAGAGTATAGATATATAGAGTTACACATCATGAAATAGAGTTTATATAATAGAAATAAACTCAAACAACTGTCTCATACTACTAATAATAAGTAAACACTGCCAAGGCTCCATAGTGTTACACAGTGGAATAAGCATAGAAATTCATATATAATACACTGCCAAGGCACCATAGTGTTACACAGTGGAATAAGCATAGAAATTCATATATAATACGGGATAGCTCCCACCAGCTTATCACCGCACTACTACTGCGTCGCACCTAGACTTGTTTCCTAGTCTACTCATTTAAGCGCATTTGAGATAATAAGAAAAAAAGCATAAAAATTCAAGTCAGACAACATTCTAGTGTGAGTGGTAAATGAATCAAAATACTATACAAGCCGATATAGTAAGGAGCAACGTATATAAATCATACCCAACATGTCCCTGCAACAGAAGAGTTAGCACATAATAAAATAATATGCTACTCTACATATCATAAAGGCGCGACACAACAGAGTGTGATAAAGGGTGTCTAGGTATCCCTATCTCCTCTACCTATCTCCGACGACAACCTTGGAGTGACAGGTGGCTAGTGAAGCAACCATAAAAAACATAGCATCCATCGAACAATACTAACTGTCATTCAGTGTACTTTGGATATATAATAACTCATATGACCATTCTTCTGCCAAGAACTAACGAATATCCCAATTTTCAATTGCACTCTCTTTAGCCTAAAGCTAGTACTAGACCCACCTTCCGTTCCAAGGTACACGGGTCTGTTCTTCCGATTTGAGGTAGCTATTATTCACTGCCCCACGATACCACTGCTTTGAGCATAAAAGAAATGATTTCGAGTATCAACTTAGTATGCGTATACGAGCCCTTCCTTTGCTCTGTTTAACCTCTATTATATTAAAGGAACCATTCTTCACTCCTCCACCTAATGACTCCTTTCTTCATCGAGATGTCATTCTTGAGGATCCATTCTACATTCCTCACTCTATGACTGCTTTCTTCGTCGAACCATTATCTTTGAAACCTAGTATAACATCCCAGATTTTTGGGTTGATTAAATAAAATAATAATGATTTAAATTAGAGACTTTAAATCATTAATTTGCAGTTTGTATTCTTTTTATAAAAGAATTTTTATAACAATTGATTCTAAGTATTGTTAAATTAGAAAATGAAGGGATATTCAAAGTGTTATAAATCATTCTAAAACCATTACTTGGATTTTATTCAAATCTTTATAAATAAATGTAATTGGTATTTAAATTGGTTTCTAAATTAAAAATATATACTTTTGGATTTTGTAATATTGCTCTTATTCTCAAATCCATGGTAAAAAGATTTACATCTCTAAAAATAGAATTAGAAGACACTAGGAGTTAAATAAGAAATTTTTTGTTAAAATAAACGAATAATTTTTTTAAATTACTTAATTGGTTCGTTCCTTAACCCAAGCCCATTTAGCTATAGACATCTTTCTCTTTTAATGTACATTGATTAGATGTGTAATAAACAGAAAGGTAGAAAAACCTAATGTCCTCTTCAACCTTAGATGAAATATTAGCAAACTAAAATAGGAAGAAATTGCTAATAAATCTAGTGTAATCAAAGTAAGTCTTCTTAACCCTAGTTTATCTTATAGACTTGTTGATTTCAGTTATAAAGTGATCTTCAGTTGTTTCCTTCTTTTGCTTGAGGCGTTCTAGGGTTTTGCTAAAATCGTTGAAATGTGGGTATTTAGCAAGCTATTTCAAGGAGTTCAAGGTGAGTTAAAACCTTACAAGACCTATCTTTAAATCATTGTTTGCATGCATTTGATTTTATAGTAAATAATTATGAATTGAGATGTTGAATTTGGGTTTCCATAGTTGCGGTTCATTCTCTATCAAAACCACTTACCGTAAACCAGTTTTCTTCCTTTTTTGATGTTTTGATTACTTTGATCAATTACCATATGAATGCAGGCCTATTTTTAAGTTTATGTTGCAAGTTCTAGTTGTCAAAATGTAAAGAAGTAGCACCAAAAACTATAGTGGTCGTCAGTGGGAAAAGAATGCTTGGAACTCATATTCTAGACGTTCCACAAATGACTAGTTGGGGATAACTGGTCCATTGGTTGAGCACCTAGAACGTGAGTTCCTGGTGTTGTTTGTTCAACTGATGTGATGATTCAATACTCATTCATTCTCTTATTTGTTTGAGGAATTTTTTCGGCTATTTTGCTTCTGATTTCCTGAGTTTTGTTTATCTAATTTGGTGATTCTTGTTTCAATGATTTTAAAGTTGTTGATATATAAATTTAGTCAGTATAATATATAGTTTGATATAAGCAATTTGCAAAAGACGGTATATTTATAATTACCGAATACAAAACTAATTTTCGTACAAAAGCTATTCCTTTTGTAAATGGTTTTAAATAAATAAATTATATATATATATATATATATATATATTAGTATTATTGTTAGTATAATGGTGTATGGCTTCAAACGAATGGTTTTGGAAATATAAAACTAGATTGTTTCTAAATGAATGGATATATATTTATATATATACCTTTGATGGAAAATGGATGAATTAAATTGCTTTTATGGGATTTTAAACAACTATGTGTATATATAAATATGTTTTGACATCTAATTGGATTTATGGTATATATTTTATCAAATAACATATAAATATATGTAGTTGAATAATAAAAGAGTTTATGGATTTTAAAGTGTAAAGTTTACAATAAATAAAGTGTTTAGAAATTATTTTCTATATGATTAAAAATTTATTATATACTTTCAAGACATTAAACTCTTATTGAGTTCTATGTGTTTAGCCTTTGGCTATTTTAATATCATTTGGGCATTTTGTATGACTTTTGGAATTATTGCTTCTTGCGATTTCTTCTTTTCATTTGATGAGAAATTTAATTAAACGATTTAGCAATATAGTGGTATGAAACATTTATATTACTTTATCGGTTTATTATTGGACTTGTTTGATTGAATATTTTATTCAATTCGATTTACAATCTTTTAGTAAATAGTTAAATATCGTAAAGTGGTTATGGGACATAGGGAGATACTCATTTAATTACTAACCGAAAGTATATTACGGCGCGATACTCATTTAATTACTAACTGAAAGTATATTATACTTATCTAGTGGAGTTTACTAGCTTATAGTAAATATTTGAGTAAACCAGAGTGGTTATGGGACATGTGGTCGTTACTTGACTATTTGAAAGTATATAGCACTTATTTTTTTATGTTTTCATACTCATCCTTGGTTGATCTGTTTATGCAGATTTATTTGTTTTCAAGTCCATCTTGGGATACTTTTTTATAAGAAAGTTATGGCGGACAAAGCGCTCATATCTTGGATTAGCATACGAAGTGTGTATCTCTTATGATGAATTGTGAAGTACTTATCTATACTGCTAGCTTATGAATTTGACATGTGATGTGCTTGTCTTATTCAACATGTGAAGTGTACGTCAATTTGTATTAACACAAGAAGTGCATGTTTATTATTATAGCTTGTGAAGTGCTTACTTTTGGTTTGATTTGTGATGTGCTTATCTTTATGGTTTATGATTTGTGACTTACTTTTATATTAAGTCATTTGGTTTTTGACTTTCTTTCAAGCGGTCTTATATTTTCTAGTGTTGACTTGCTATACACAAGCACTTGTGTTCTTGAGTTTTCAATGTGAATTCCTTATCGCCATATTTGAGATGATTGCCGCTAATGGGCATGAGGAGTTTTGATGACATAGTGATTTGGTTTTGTTGCCTTTTTATTTGCATATGACATATAGTGGATAGTTATTATTATGCCTTGCTTCTATGCAAATTTATTCATGAATCATTATTGGTGAGTCCTTTTTATGTTTAGTGTGATACGTTATTCAGGTTTATACATATTTGATGTTAGGCATGCTTGTTATTATATGTTCTCACTTTTTGGATATTTAGAGATAGTCTGACTTGTTTATTTTATAACACTCGGGTCAGACCGGGACTTGACAGGCACAGGGACTCGGTGACTTTGGATTTATGCTAGCCAAAGTAACTATATGAAGTATTAGCTGTGTGATAGAGCTCCCTTTTAAAATGTTGATATTATTTGTACACTTATGTATATTGGATTGCTATATTGACCTGAGTAGTCATGTATACATTTAAGCCTATCATAATTTATACAAGTATATGGATAGGTAAGTTTACCGTTTCATTTTGTACACTTACACTTTTAAGAAGTAATTGATCTCTTATATTTTCGTTGCAATATTCGATTCTGTGTTGTATTATTATGTGATATATGGTTCTAAGTTATATTAAACCATTGTATTATTGTTTTGCACCTGGATCTGATATGTCGAATTACCTCTTTTAGAAAATAAAGAAAGCTTTAGTCACACGATTCGATGTATTGATACTCACCCAAAATAATATTATGGATGGTTGCTCCTAACTAGCCTTGTTCTCTGTATTATTCAACAATATTACTTGTAATATTCTTGGGTAATATGGACATAAAGGTAAGGCGTTACACCTAACTCCATTCGTCACTGAGTTTCTATCCAAAGACTCTAACTTTCATCATGTTGTTATACTACTTTCAGTCATCATATAAACAAGCCAAAACCTCCAACACGACCTCTAGAACTCAGGAACCATACTCTAGAAATTCGGTCCCCATTGAACCGATGATGAGAACTCGGTACCGACTTTAAGAGGTTGGCAGCGACTTCTGTACTTGGCCAATAAGTGGCTAAGTCCCTCCCCATCCAACATCTTTCTTCTAGTACTCCATGCATTGGTGCTAGAACCCCGACTTCTCTACTCTAATTCAAGTCGTCATCTCTTCCAAACATCTAGGTCGAAATCCTAGAATCAAGTCGTCATAGCCTCAAGTACTTAGCCGAATACCAATCCTTCGCCTAGGAACACCCCTACTAGCCAACATCTACCTCTACACCAAATTACTACCGACTTGAAATAAGCCATAGATATCAATACCGACCCCTGATGTCAGTGTCGACTTCTGTACTTAGTGAATCAGGGCTTTCGGTTTGAACTGCAAGCCCCACATATGCTCTAGGTTCTGCCTTCCAAGTCTTGTCCAATTCTGACTAGTTTTGCCTCTGATTTTCCCGATTTCTCAACCTATCTACCTAACATCCAAAAAATTAGCAAAAAATCAAATCACAACATACAATCATGGGATAACATGCATGTACATCTATTCATACAACCAATATACGAAGATATGATAATCAAACTAGTTTTGCCCTAAATCCAAGTTCTACACTAGCACATGCATATGAGTGATAAAGATTACATTAGCAAGTGAATATGTGTTAATAGTTTACAAAACCCATTTTTAAAGCATTTAAAAATCTGATATTTATAGTCATAAACTTGAATTAACCAAGGTTAAATTTTTCTTTTTGGATCCAAAAACATGTTCAAAAGAATCATTTTAACTATAGAAATAAGTATAGGAGAGTGAGAGGCCAAGAACCACTCACCATATACCTAAAATACTAATTTTTCTCCTCGAATCTGAAGTAGACAACAAAGGAGATGAACCCAAATCAGCAAAAATGATAATCTTGAGTTTCTTATGCTAATCCCCTTTCTAATCAATGATTTACATAAGATTAGTATGGAAAATGTGTGATTCTTGATGAAATTAGAGCTAATGGAGGTTCAGATCTATTTTGAGAAAGAAAGAAATGACTTAAGTCGGTTCCTATAGCCTTCTATTAGCACAAAATTTGAAGTGGGTTAGTGGGCCTAAGCATGAGCTTAGTTAATTACCTTTTAAAACTGGCCAACAGCGGCCAAAAAAACTGCCATAACTTTCAAATGACACGTTTTCTATCAGGACTACTCTACGGGATGGGAAAACATCATTCGAAAATTATGAAAGTGGCTTGAGACCCTGATTCGACTCCTACGAAAAGTTATAGTCCAAACTAGAATTTCAAGTTCAAAATAGTGACGTAGAAATTCGAGAAAAATCATAGATATGAAAAATGTCCCTGGGAGACACTTTCCAAAATATTAGAGTCGTATGAATAAATTAAAAATATTTCGCGATCATTCGACACGTAAAATACGGGTTGCTACAATTGATATCAACTCAAAGTTAAAGTCTATAGCCAAAGCAGTTCGGTTAAAATAATTGTTATTACCGAACCAAGGATTTTGTGGTTGGACTATAAAGTTGAATGTTGATGATATTGGAATTTCAACCATTATCAAATTCCGTAAGAACAAAGTGATATATTTTTGATGAAGAGAACTGGTGTAAATAATTTTCAATGTCGAGTACCGTTTGTAATAAGTAAAATTGGATTTTAGCAAAAGATGTGTATGCAAAAAATTCAGCTAAAATGCATACCAATTGCTAAGGCAACGGGTGAACTTTAATATTAGAATTGTTGGATAATAATAGCTAAATGAATTTACACTTTTGAGTAGCATAACCGTAATGATGAATTCTCAAATACCACATGATTTAATTGGTTAAAAAAATATTGTAAATTGATTAAATTAACTAATATTTAAGGAACATTAATTATTATTTAATTTAGTTGATGTTTAGGAGTTGTTTGTAATTATTTGAATGCTCCTATAAAAGTAATATTTGCATGTATTGATATGCAATATCAATGCAATTTTAAAAAAAATTGTATGTGGTGATTTATGGAAATTTTATGTCATTTGATGGTATGTAATTCCAACCATATCATTTAAAAAGAGAGGAGTGAAGAGAGAGGGATAATTAAAAAAATTAATTAAGGAAGTTTTAATTAAAGAATGAGAAATGTTTCATTCTTTTAATTAAATAATATCCACTAAGTCATTTCTACAAACAACTCATTATTTCTCATTAATTGTTTTTCCTTCTCTCCTCCTAATTTTTCATGGCAGAAAACAAAAAATAAATTCAAAATCTTTCAACTCCAAATTAAAAACAACATCAAATAAAAAAAGTGGTTCGTTTATCACTTGCAAGGATAGGATGTGGATCTTAAAGATCTGAGGAGATATTAGCATTCAAGATGTGATTTCTAGGCAACATCCTAAGATGATTCTCTGGTTTATTTATTTATATGTTTTATCCTTCATATGTTTGGATACAGATGGTTCATTATATGCTTAATTGATTAATTTTAAATATGTGAATCAAAACCCTTTTATCTTAATTAAAAACACATCTGCAATTTGATTCAACTCAAATATGCATATATATATATATATATATATATATATATATATTTCATCCTATATTTATTTATGTTAATTATTATTAATATTGTCAAATCCATTACCCCGTTTTCTCTTTTGTCCATATTGTATATTTAGTTCAAATTTGAATCTTATTACCATGAATTTATATGTCCCTTATTTACCTATTCTTTTCTGTTTTAAAAATTATTGTGTGAACAATATTTTGTTTTGAAAATTGTTTTGACTAATTGATTTAATTTTATGCTACAACTTCGGGAATTGAATATATTGTAACAAGTAATTTTGTAACAAATTTGTTCATTATTTACATTAGAATAAAAGTTAATTTATTCTAAGATTTACATACAGAATTTCTCATTTAATCGTAATACTTTTATTTTAAGTTAATTATTAGATCTAAGATTGTTATTTTGCCTGTATGTATGTGTATTTTAAACAACAAATTAATTAATTATGTGTGTTACACTCTGTTTTTGAATTTAAACCTTCTATTCAATTATTATGTACATATATGTGCATATATATAGTTATGTGTATGTGCGCGCATATATACATATATTCCTAATTCAAGTTTTACAAAATGGATTTTGATGAAAATTACAATTTTGGTTTTAAACTATCCGTTAATTAAATCTAGTCTTAAATTGTTTGCTTTACTTTAAAGCATGTCTAACAATGAAAATCAACTTTAGTGTAAATATGATTTGTGTGCACGTGTATGTTTGTGTGTTTATATATATATATATATATATATATATATATATATATATATATATATATATATATATAATTGTTGTTTTGTTTAAAAAATTGGACAACAAAGGCATATGTATATATAAAGGTAATCACTGACTATGCACATTTTCTATATGTTGCACTTACACAATATTCACTGTGAATATATTCAAATATAATTACAATTCATACCATATTTAAATTGATCATTAATGTCATTTAATTAATCAATCAATCAATTTATTTAAAGGGAGAGAAATGTAAAGTTTACTCTCTCCAATTAAAATCATATGCTCCCTCATAATTGAATAAGTTAAGAATAGGAAATGAAAAGTTTCCATCTCTAAATTAAATTCAATTAGTAACAATCACATACAAATATGTATATAAGAGTGCATTTATGACAACCTGTACCTCCCATCACGCCGTTCCAAAGCCTAGTGTAACTTTCGGACTTGTACTTTGCCGAGAAAAGCGGATCATCGGGGTTTATAACATTTCACATCAGAGGGACAAATATGCACAGATATAATATAAAATATACTGCACTTTAAGTTCTCACAATGGAGGGAATAAAACATATAACACAAAAATACATCCATCTCACAAAATATCAAAATCATAGTCTTAGAAAACCAATATGTGATTCAATACAGGGTATATAGACAATATCATTCCAAGTCCGACAAAAGAGACAAACTGTATTGATAAGATAAATAAACACATGGAGAGAAGATATGGTAAAAAGAATTCTCCAAAGATAAGCTCGACTCTCCAAGTATCAAGAATGGCACGATCACCTGCTGTCATATCCACCTCTAATAGGGAAAAAGAAGGAAGGAGAATGGGTCGGATGTAAGTCTGATGAATGATACAAGTTTAAAATGTGATGATCATATACAACTACTTCAATACTACTCTAAATGATATAAGATGTGATACAAGTGTTCGTGAATTTCTAAGGTTTTTTGCCTAATGGTTCTTGTCTAATACATTTCTACACTATAGTATGTGTAGGCTAATATAGTAGATCGAATCTCATGTCTAACGATCAACCATCGCTTCTAGAGCTACTCAATATGTAAGGCACCACCCTCTTGGCTACTAATTATGGAGATCACTGCCATTAGGCTAACATGGAAATAAATTCCCACTACTATCACCGCCACCAGGCTACTGGGAACGATTCTCCCTCACTATGCTTAGAGAGAAAGAACCTGAGATGTCGATTCGTCAAAATGTCGCATCATTTGCATTCGCTCCACCTCTCGCATTAACTCATTTGCACACTTAGGGTCCTCCTTTATAATTGTATTAAGGCTTCATAATTCACGCATACTAGGACCTCCCGTTGTGCCGGACTAATTCCATCAAGCATCCTCGCCAATGCTACACGCCTACCGTGGAATCTCCTATGAGTGCCATTTGTGATAATGCCTCACCTCGAGTCGATTACTAGATCCTAAATTGGGTGGAAAAAAAGTTACCCAATACCACCATGAGCTAGCACCTACTCCTAGAGAACTAGCTTCACTACAAGTACTAACATTCATCCAATTGCCTTCATATAGGGTCACAATAGTTAATGCTTTATACATATTTTTATTAATAAACTTGGGTCTTGGGCCGAGGTTCAATATCAACATTTTCATTGTGAATGGTCGACTATTGTTTCCTACGGTCGATTGCTACCAATTGACCGTGGGTCTAGGGTCGATCATTCAAGAACAGAATTTTGGGTTTTCACCATTTTCGATTGTTGATTGTTTGCATACTTAATTCAGGTCGTTAAAAATATTTAATTAACCTTAATTACAGTCAAAGAATTACTTTGCAATTAAATTTAGGATTTATTGATTCAAAGCTTTCGATTTCAAGTGAGAAAAGGGGTTTGTGCATCAATCTCCAATTAATAGTTTACTGATTATTTAAAGTTAGGGTTCTATATATTCAATTTGAGTTTCTAACATATTCAATTATGGTTTCTAACATTCTAAATCGAATAAAATAATTTAAAATTAACTACAATAATTTTCTAATTAAACTTGTACCTATTCACCTTAAGCCCAAGCTCTTTCTTTTTCTTGTGGCTTTTAGTTTATTTTGTTTGATTTTTAAGCAAATTTTAAAATGGGAGAAGAGAGAAAAATTGGCATAGTTTGGTTATTGTAAACTTTTATTTAAGGAGCTTAGTATTTATAAGGATAGGGTTTAGTTTGGGGAATTAGATCTTGGTTAGGAAATCTCTAGTTCAATTATGCATACACATCAGTTTTCTTCATAGCCAATCATCGATCCTACCTGTTCAAACATGTCATACGAAACTGGCAACACTTGATTTTATAAGAACCACTGTCGACAACCCTCGACCCTAGGTCAACCACTACCGGTCGACCGTCAAGCCCTACAAGCAACCGTTCCCTATGTTGATTTGTGTGATATCCTGGAATTTCTGGCAATATCAATTTAATAATCCGTGTTAAAAATTAAATTGATTTGATAATTATTGTTAATAAGAATTAAATTGATTTAATAGTCCAATTAATTAAATATTTAATTAGTTGATTTTATCTTTTAAAAACTAATTGATCGGTTTCTATTTATAATGTAAATATATGGTTTATATTGTAAATAGATAAGCTTTGTTTTAAATTTAATAAATAAAAGCATATTTTCTAATTCTAATATTTTTGGTAATTTGGAAATTTGATTTTTATTTAATATTAAGCTTTTCAAAGCTATTTAATAACTATATGATTTTAAAAATTGTTAAGATAAAAGTTTAAATTGTTTAAAATGATTTTGGCTTAAGTTTAAATTTAAATTAATTTATAATAAGGTTTGTTTTGTTCTTTTTAAATATAGCTTGATAAAATAAGTAATTTATTAATAAAGAGAAATTTCTTTTATAAATTATTTTAAATTGATAATTTGTTATTTTAAAACAATATTAATAATGTATTGTTTTTACAAATAAATTTTTATATAAATAGAATTGTTATTTCAAATTAAATTTATGTAGTTATATATGTATATATATAACTTGGTTTTAAAATTGGACTTTTGAATTTAATTTGAATTTGAATTTATAGTTTTGAAATTTAAAAAGATAGATATTTTAAATTTTTTTGGATTTTAAAATATTTGTATAAACTTTTATTTATGAATGTATTTGGTTTTATTTCTTTAAAATTATCTACATATATAAACAAATACTTATAAACTAATTAGTTAAGTATAAGTTTATATTAACTGTAAAAAAATATAAATACAAATTACTTAAAGAACATGTGTAAATTTATAAAGAGCTTGTTTAAACAAGTGTTAGCATATAAATTCACTTGATAACAAGTGTTAGGAAATTAAATAGAAGGGAAGACGAGTGTCAAATTTAATTTAGTTTCTTCCTTTATTTTTATTTACAAACATTTCAGCCTATTTATTAACAAATCCTTTTCCATTCCATTCGTTTTCTTTTCAAAATCTAAAGCCAAAGTAAATCTGAAAACATTTCCTCTAAAACCAAAATCAGAAATCAAACATGCAAATCTGAGTTTTAAAGCAAGCAACTCAGTTTTAAACAAATAAGCAAATTGGAATCTGATCAAACCTACACATCTTCAAAACATGCAAACCGAAAACCATTTTCCCTATAAACAAAACCTCTGATCAAATCTTTTCAAAGCAAATCTGTTCATGTCTGCATATTATCTTCAATCTGGAATTATTACTGCATGCATCTACATTTTCAAGCAAAAGCATTTCTGGTTGATAAAGCAACTCATTTCCAAGTACAAAGTTTTAACTCAAACAAAAGGATTTCGGTTTTTAAAGATTCAAAGTATCAAAAAGCTGTTTTCAAATCATGTCTGGGAGGCTCTGTCTTCTTCATAATCTGGTGAATAACTTTTAAACATAAAATAAATTTGGTTGCATGCTAGTATGGCTGAAATGAATAAGTATTGCATGTGTATATAAGTGAAGTCTGATGTGATTATTTATAGTATGCATGTTGTTTAATATATGTGCTCTGTTCTGTTTTATTTTCCCAGGCTCAAAAATCCCATTTAAATCCTTACCACTTGATCTGGTTTTTGTTAGGATGTAATTTACAAACGAATGTTGTTTGATTTATCATAGACTAAGGTTTAAAAATTTAATCAAGTTAAATTAAAGCCTGAGTATCTCTGTAAAACAAAACATCAGTGCATGCTCAATATAAATCAAAATTCAAACTGTGAAATTTATAGATTCAGTACTATAAATTGAACACATAAACCAAATCATGATTTTTAACACTAAAATCAAGATTTTTAGAAATGAGAATTAGGTGCAGTTTGGGAATGAACTGGAAATGAGAATCTGAGTTTTTCTGGTGATCTCAGTGTTTAGAGAGGTCGAAATTTTGGGTAATGATGGAGGAGTGATCACTGTTGATGGCAAAAATCGCTGATGGTGTTGCATTTCATCGAGGAGGCAGCGGTGGTGATTTCTTTTCTGTAACCCTAGTTTTTGATAGGCTTAGTAAATTGGTCGGCACGGCTTCTATGTTTGATCGAGTGCTGTGGGGTTTGAAGAGATGGAAGTGTGGTTATTGACGAGATTGTGGCCGGAGTTGCAGCATTCCTGGTGGTCGGAGTTTCTTGGTCGAGGCGATGACAGGTTTGGGTGTAGTTTGTTCCAGCTTGTTTCCAGGTTTGGGGTTGAGGTCTCGAATTCGATTTCGAGAATTGAAGTTCGATCTGATGATCGTGGTTAGTGGTGAAGTTGCTTGCCATTGTGGGAAGACCATCGGAGATGGTCGGAGGCGATCAAAGTCACAGTGCATGTGCACGGTGCACTTTATTTCTGATGTTGCTGTTGGTTTTTGAGTAGAGAGGGTTACTCAAGTTTTTACTCGAAGTCATTAAGTGTTTTGCTCGAGTTTGTTTGGATTTGACCCGAAGCCAATTTGAAGTGGCTCGGGTAGAATGATGGGTTACAAGCTTAAGACCTGTTCTGTTTTTAAAAAAATTAAAATGAAGTTTAAATTGTAAGTAAAGGTTTAAACTAAGTTTTAAATCAAATTTTTAAATCTAGAATTCAAGTTTAGTTTGAATCCCAGCTTTTAAAAAAAAGTTTATAAATTTAAATTGTTTTAACTACTTTAAAATGGTTAAGTAGTTTGAATTCTAAAATGAAGTTTTAAAATGTAAGTAAAGTTTTAAAATCTAAAGTTTAATCTGGATTCAAATTTAATTATGTATTCCAGTTTTGAAATGAATGAAAGTTTTTAAATTTAAAATAATTTAAATAACGTTGAATGTTAAAGTGTATTTTTAAATATGGTTTGAATTTAAAATAAATTTGGTTCTTTTAAGCTTCTTTTATAAGGTAAATATTTCTTTAACTTGTGAAATAAAAAGGTATTTGAATAGTTGTTAAAATTTTGTTAAAGATAATTTGTATTCATTTTAAATCTTAAATTTAAAATGAAGTTTAAAGTAAATTTAAAAGTAAATTGTTTTTAAATGCTTTTGATAATGATAATTTAATCATTAATAAGAATAATGTTTTCTTAAAGTTAATTAGAATTTAATGATTTGCAATTCATTACATTTTTAAGGAAATTAAATGGGTAATTTATTTATTTAATTAATTAATGATTTGGTTAATTAAATAAGCAATTAAAGGTTTAAATTAATTAATTAATGATTGAGATTAATAAATTAAGAATAATTAATTTGTAATTAAGGATTATTAATTATATTTTAATTAATGTGAAGTAATTAAAGATTAATTAAGTTACGGTTCACACTTAATTAATTAAATAATTAGGATTAATTAATGGATTATTAAAAATTTATTAATTTGTAATCAATAATGATTAATGTAAGTTAATTACTTTAGAAAGTAATTAAAGAATTGTTAATGATGGTCATTAACTTAAGATTATTTAATAATTAATTAATGTGATTAATTTTTAATAATTAATTGGATTAATTAATTTAATGATAATTATTTGTGATTTGTTTAAGTATAATTACTTAATGGAAGTAATTAAGGAATTAATTACTTAATCTAATTAATTGAGTTTAATGTGATTAGTTTAAATTAATTAAGTTTAATTAATTTAAGATAATCATGGGATGAATTGATAAGTGTAATTACTTAATGTAATTAATAGAGTGTAATTACTTAGTGAAGTAATTAATTGATGATTACTGGATGTAATTAATGGAAGTTGATTTAAGAATTGAAGTAATTTGAGTATAATTACTTTGTAATTAATCAAGGGATTAATTAAGATAATTAATTAAGGAGTAATTAATTTACTTAATGAAGTAATTAAGGGTAGTTAATTACTGAATGTGATTAATCAAGAGTGATTAATAATTGTGGTTTAATTAAGATTAATTACTTAATGTAATTAATTTAAATAAAGTAATTAATTAAAATATAATTAGGGATCATTAATTAATATAATTAATGATGTAATTAAGGGTTGATTAATTAAGATTAATCAGTAATGATAAGTGATTAAAAGGTAATTAATTAATGTAATTAATTAAGGATTAATGTAATTAATTTTAGTTAATTAATTAATGAAGTAATTAAAGGTTAATTACTATAAATGGTTAAGAATAATTAATTTGTGAAATTAATTAAGGATAATTACTTGAATGTGATTAAAGGATAATTAATCAAGGGTGATTAATTAAGGTGGATAATTAGAGGATAATTAATTAATTGATTTGTAATTAATTAATAGTTATGTAAGCAAGATTTATGATAATTTAAGTAATTAATTTAATTCACTTTAAATTAATAAGAGACGGAAGTAAATAATTTAATTCATTTTAAACTAATTATAGATGGTGTGATTATAGATCATTGCTTATGTATGGATGGATGATATTGTTTGCCTTGAATGGTTTGAAATCTCTGATATAGGATAAGTAATGTTGTGTGATATGGATGTTTTGGTTGCTTTATGATGATAATGTGAATTATCTATTTGTGATGATAATGTGGATTATCTGTTTGTGATGATAATGTGAATTATCTATTATGATGATAATAATATGGATTATCTACTTGTGTGATGATGTGAATTATCTATCTGTGAGTATATAGATAATGAATTGAATTTTTTTAACCTTTAAAACAACTTGGACCTAAAAGATGGTGTTTTGGATTTCGATGAGACCGGGATCGGGTTTCTAGATTTGGATATCTGAAAACCACATTGATCCAAATAAACGATAGGTCGTGAATCTCAAGTGAAGATGAAGATTCAGAGTGCAAGGGTTATCGTCGTTAACTCTAAGGGTGATTCCAAAATGAGTGAACGAGATAATGCCATCAGTTTCGTTCCGTTCGAACCCGGAACGAACTTGTATGCATTGAATGCTTTCAGAACATCGTCAGGTGGACGATGAGTATTCTAAGATAGATGTGTTCTATAAAGGTAATCGTAGCCTCAAGCCTCATCAACCGGGAATGGCTAAAACAGGGGAGGTATAGCAAGGCTAAGTGGGTCATGCCCAAGTAGGATGAGATTTTCCCCTGTCTAGGGGTCCCTTTTATTCGTCTGTGTGGGCAGTCGGAATGCGCACCAACTGCGGGTTTGTCTTATTCGGGACTGTCCAGTAAGGGATGGTTCCGGCCTTGTGTTGCAGGGTATTTAGGGTGGATCCTCGATATGTTGATCTAGGCCACGTACTGTGACGGGCGGTACCCCAGTAGCCCTGCCATTGAGGGAAACCCATTCTTCCTAAGTGCCCTCACGGTTTTGATTGTATTACCCACTGTTGTGGCTAGTAGCTGGAATTTAATGAATGTAACAATTTCAGCTATTTTCTATTTACTTGAAAACCCTAGACCCTATTATAATATCACTGGATTTCCTATCAAATGTTTTGGTTGGCGTAAGGTAAAAACTTACCCATGTTTATGTGTGAGAAGTCTTACGTGATACCTTTTGTTTTCAAAGGTTTTTGAAAGTTAAGCAGCCTTAACTTATCACTCACACCAGACCCATGTCTGACCCGGAGTTTATTTCTGTTTTTCTTAAACTCTTGGGTACTCAAATTTTTACGAGTATCCAAGGGATTCAGGTTAGCTTTGACGAATTGTGGAGGAACAATGGAGCAGGAGGCTTCAGCATGTAGATATATAGTGATCCGCTGTGTTTGATTTCTCTGAGTTGTATTGAGTTGTAATAACTGGACAGGTGTTTATAACTGTCTAGTATGTGATGTATAATCTGTGTAACTCTGATAGTTGTTGTATACTATGTAATACTTATGTTATTAATATAATTTATTCGTTCCGCTGTGAGATTCTGATGTTGTTTAGTTCTTTCTTCTCTATCTTTTCTCTTTTCTATCCCTTTCTTTCTTATTAATGATGCGTCATTCTATGGAATGAATGGCGGGTCGTTACAATTTGTGAAATTTCGACTTCAAATTTCTTATTCTATATTAAATTTTTCTAACATCTGTAACTTCCCCATATTAACTCCGATTTCAAATTTTTATATATGAAAATCGTCTAGTAAATCGCTATGAACACAATAATGCCGCTTTTGTAGGTTAGTTCTGATGTTTGTGATATTTTTCTATTAAGACTTATTTTAATTTAATTTGTTTATTAATATCTGTTAAATTTTTGAGGTGTTACATTCTTCTCCTTAAAAGGATTTCATCCTCGAAATTTCAAAGGATGGAAAAATGTAACTCGTACAATCACCAACCACAATCATCTACTCATCCATCATCCATGAGCAATCATTGTCCTTTGAATTTTTCTAATGCATCATGTACATATATATGTAACGTGAAATATGCATGAATTTGTATTAATGCAAAAGTAATGATCCAGTCGACCTCTTGTCATGCAAATGCTCATGCCAGGCATCCAAATGTAGGCATAACCATACGACTTATTTTCAACATCTATATGCATAACGTCCACTAGCATAAAAAATGAAGAGATAACATGCTATCAAGTGTGAGTGTGTGGGTATATCTAGAGTATATACCGTCTTAAATGTGAAAAGAGATCAATCCAAATAATGCATCCAAATATATCAATTGGCATCCATCATTCACAACATCTCCAATCGACATGTTTACAACCCTTCTTACCGTCTAATAGTCTCTACCTAAAGGGCATACCAACTAATCCTATAAATAAGTCTATTCTTATAATAATTTCAAATTTAAGATGTATTATAGAAGAGTTGTGGGTGGGTAGCTTGGATCTTCTCCTCGGGTTCCATGACTCTCTGCTAGGTTGTCACCCTATTGGACTTTCACAAGACTAATCTCCTTGTTGCAGAGTCCCTTTATACCATGCTCTAAAATACGAGTAGGTGCATGGTGAACGAATGACTCTCACTCTATCTCAAACTCCTCTAACTAATTCAACTTGAGGATGATAGCTATATTGTGTAAGCAGTTCCGCAAGTGTGATGCATGAAAAACATTATGTACCCTTGCTTATTTCTTTGGAAGATGTACCCTATATACCAACTTCCATAGTTTAGCAACTATTGGAAAGGGCGCTGCAAATATCGATGCTAGCTTCCGAGAACTACCAAATCTCATCACCTGCTTAAGGGGTAAAATCTTCAAAAACACCATGTCGCCCACTGCGAACTCTAAATCCATACGTCTTCCATTAACATAAGGTTTCTGTCTATATTGAGCGATCTTCATCCTCTTATGGATCAAATCCACCTTCTCCAATGTCTCCCTCACCATCTCGGGCCCTAGAGTAATCCTATCTATCATATCCCACCAACACAACGTGATCTACAGGGTCTACCATACAATGCCTCGAATGGTTCCATCCCAATACTTGCTTGGTAGCTAGTGTTATATGTAAACTCTACTAATGTTAAATGATCCTTCCAAGAACCTCTAGATTCTATAATGCACATTCATAGAAGGAGCTACAAAATCCAATTCACTCTCTTTGTTTTTTCGTCAACTTGTGGATGGTATGCAGTACTCAAGCTCAACTAGATTCCCAAAGCCTCCTGTAGACTTCTCTAAAACTTACTAATGAAAAGCGAATCTTGGTCACTAACTATGCTAATGGAAACTCCATGTAAGCTAATGACATTTCTCATATATAGAGCCACCAACGATGCGTCGTCCTAGTACTCCTCACTAGTATGAAATGAGCGCACTTGGTCAACCGATCGACTACGACCCAAATGCTTTCGTTCCTTCTCCTACTCCTAGGTGGACTGTCTATAAAGTCCATGGAAATAATCTCTCATTTCTATTGAGGAATATCCAATGGCTGCAATAATCCTCTTAGATTCTTCTGCTCCGCCTTTGCCCTTTGGCGAGTTATGCATATAGCAACATACTCCACTGCTTACTTCTTCATACTGGGCAAATAAAAGATCGCTTCATGTCATGATACATCTTGTCTACATTGGGATGAATGGTCATCCTAGAACGTTGAGACTCTGCTAGTACCACATCTATGACATCCACACTATGGGGAAAAAAAAGCCTAACATACCTCCGTAACCATCCTCTTGAGTCAACGGCATAACACCTCAAATGGCTCGATGACTCACCTTTATCAATCCTCTCAATAATGTCACTAGCTGCTTGTCCTTATTATGCCTAGATCCAATACACTTCATCAATGTAGATTGAACATATAAAGCTGCTAGTAATCCTTGGGTAATATATAATGATATTTGGAAATCAAAGATAGAAATATACTCCAAATTTATCTACTTCAAGAATAAGGGAATTAGCACTGCACATTGTCTACTCAAAACGTCAGCCACTACATTATCCTTGTTCGAGGTATAAGAGACATCAAAGTCATATGATGCCATGAACTATATCCACCTTTGCTGCCTTGGATTCAAATCCTTTTAGGAAAACAAGTACTTTAAGGACTTGCGATTTGTAAATAGCTCAAACCACTCTCCTAAAAGATAATGCCTCCATGACTTGAGTGCAAAGACAATGGTTGCCAACTCATGGTCATGTGTAGGGTAGTTCCTCTCATAGGTCTTAAGTTGCTTACTAGCTTAATTCACCACCTTTACTTCTTGCATCAAAACCCCGCTTAATCCCGTACCACAAGTGTCGGTATAAACTACAAATGTCTTCGTCCCATCCGGTAGTACCAAAACTGGATCACCAGTCAATGCCTCCTTCAACTTGATAAAAGCATCCTCACACTTCACATCCCATAAAAGGATAATTCCTTTTTAGTGAGATGAGTTAGTAGGGTAGAGATCTTCGCAAAGTCCTCGATGAACTTGCGATAGTAGCTCGCCAAATGGAGGAAAATTCTCACCTCCATAGCATTCTTCGACACATGCCAATCTTGAACTGCTACCACCTTGTTAGGATCAACTACTAAGCTATTTTCTAATATGATGTGTCCTGAAAAGCGTACCTCCTCTCTCCAAAAGTGGTACTTCGAAAACTTCGCTCAAGCTTATTGCACAGAGTATACAAGGATATCATCCACAAATACCATAATGAACTTGGTTAGCAACCGCCTAAATACTCGTCTTATAAAATCAACAAACTAGGCGGGTGTATTGGTTAGTCCGAAGGGAATGACTAGAAACTCATACACTCCTTTAGGTATTCAAAACACTGTCTTCTGAATACTGTCCTCTACTACATGCAACTGACGGAATCCATTAGCCAAGTTAAGCCGTGAGAATACTCTAGCTCTAACCAACCGATCGAAGTGATCTTTTATACAGGGCAATAGATAACGATTCTTTATCGGTTTATTCAGCATCTTATCATCAATGAAGAGGCTTAAAGAACCATCTGCCTGTGTGGAAAAGATGATTGGTGCTCCCTACTCAGAAATGCTCCTCCTGATATAACCCTTCTCTAACAACTCATTATCTTACTTATTCAACTCACATCATTACTTTGGAGCCATTTGCCTTAGCGATAAGGCAATATGTTTTTAGCATTCTCAAGAAGATAGATCCTAAGCTTGATCTCTCTTTAGGGAGGGAGACCAGTAACATCAGCAAAAACATCTAAGAAATCTCTAACTGCAGGCACTATACTAAGCTCATCACGCGATAGGTCCGATAAATGCAGGTAGCTCAATATAACAGATCCTCGGGGATCGCAATAAACCACCAAGCTACATTCTCTACACGTTCTCAATCTAACGAACTTCCTATCACAGTCTAAAATAGCCTCATACATAGTCATCCAATCCGTACTCAATATCAACCCAAACCCAAAGAATTCCAATACAAAGGCATGACAATCAAACTCGACCACTAAGATAAACAACTTCAAACCCTTACATACCGCAGACATATAGGCTGATCTCCGTAGTTTGACAAAACTACAAGGTCCGTGGCTATTCTAACATGTAACTACAA
The DNA here is from genome assembly GCA_030765085.1 of Allium cepa. Classification (NCBI taxonomy): domain Eukaryota; kingdom Viridiplantae; phylum Streptophyta; class Magnoliopsida; order Asparagales; family Amaryllidaceae; genus Allium; species Allium cepa. The sequence continues at coordinate 947,643,354 of CM060941.1, read as the reverse complement.
GTCATGTCCAAGTCTACTAGAAATGAAAGAATGTGAGACCTCAGTGTCAAATAATGTGTGAATAGATAAACTGGAATGAGTTAACATACCTTCAATCACTACTTTCTTACCCTTGCCTCCCACTAGCTATGCACTCGAGTTAAGGCCGCCTTTAGTGCATAAGCCGAAACCACCTGAGTAGAGGTCTGAGTAGAAGCTCTTGATGGTGTTGTGCAAGCTCGGTTTAGATGTCTATATCGATCGCAGTTACAACGCTTAACCATTGAAAGATCTATCATGCACTCCTTCATGAAATGCCCATTCGTACCACACTTCCTACAATGCATATCCTTCTTTTGTATCTTTCCTTTGGGTCCACATCCACTTTTATGATGGTTTTGTTGTGCTTCCCCCACAGCCTTCTTGGGTTCTTCTTCCTTGGCTTTCTCCCTGGCGATGGTGTTTAGCCATGCTATGTCCATTGGACCCTTATACATAGCACACATAGGAAAATGACTTAGAGCTAAATCTTGGAGAGGTTGGATTAGCTCTTTAGAAAATTTTAAAGCCTTCTCGTACAAGGTATCAATCAGTCACATCCTAAATCTAGCTAGCTCATTCAACTGATTGACGTATTCCTTAATAGGCGGATCTTCTTGCTTTAAGTGAATGAAGTTTTCTAACTGAACACCTTCCTCTACCCTAGGAAGAAACTTCGCCTCAAATAGCCTATAGAACTCAACCCAAGTGATCTCCTCTCCATTAGTCTTAGCCTCAACTACCTCCCACCAGCTTAATACCTCACCTTGCAACTACCATATAGCTAGCCGCATCCACCACCCATCAGTCAAACCCCTCAAAACAAAGATCCTATCACAAATGCAGATCCATGACCTCGAATCCACATAAGACTCTTTCACTATGTATGGCTTTCCTCCAAGATTTGAGAAATCTTTACACGTCTTAGCAAAATATATAGTGGTGGGTCGATGGGCAAGAGCCGCACATGTCGCTCCCTTCATGGATCCTCTAGTGGGATTAAGATCTGTATGTCCCCTTGCTGGAGATATCAACGGAAGAAAACCGAAATGCTCACATTCAGAATCTCAACTGCATCACTTAAGCCAAAACCCGTGGAATCACCCATCATTTACTTGAATTTTATGAATTCTATTAGGAATTTCACATATATTATAGGCACAAATAAAGATATAACATAAGCACAAATCAAAGATAGCATAGGCACGAAAGAGAGAGATTATGGTTTGTATAAAAAACTCTTTGAAATATCTTACTTTTGTACATATATATTTTAAAAGGTTCATTTTGAAAAACTTTGGAAAACATTTTTAGAAAACCTTTTGAAAATCCATTTTTTTAATAAACCTTTTAAATACATTCTCTCAATGCTATTCTAGTCCCTAACGAACTTGAATCTATGCTTTGATACCAATTGTAACAACCCGCACCTCTCACCATGCCGATCCAGAGCCTAGTGTGACTTTCAAACTCATGTTATACCCAGAAATGTGGATCGTCGGGGTTTATAACATTTCACGTCATAGAGAATAATGCAAGGAGATACAATCTAAGATATATTGCATGTTCAGATCTCATGGCGGAAGAAATAAAACATATAACATAGAAAAATATCCATCTTAGAAAATATCCAAATCACAGTCATAGAAAACCAATATGTGATCCAATACAGAGTATATAGACAATATCAATCCAACTTTGACAAAAGAGATAAATTGTACTGATAAGATAAATAAATACATAGAGAGAAGATATAGTAAAAAGCAGTCTCCAAAGATAAGCTCGACTCTCCAAGTATCAAGAATGGACCGATCACCTGTTGCACTGTCCACCTATAGTAGGTAAAAAGGAAGGAGTCGGTCAGATGAAGGTTTGGTGAGTGAGTACAAGTTTAACATGTGGTGATCGTATGTAGTTACTTCAATACTACTCTAAATGATATAGGGTGTGATACAAATGTCCATGAATTTCCAAGGTCAGTTACCTAAGGGTTCTTGTCTAACACATTCCTATACAATAGTCTGTGTAGGCTAATATAATGGATCAAATATCATGCTCAACGATCGGCCACAGCTTCTAAAGCTACTCAATATGTAAGACACCGCCGTCCTAGCTACTAACTATGGAAAACACTACCACTAGGCTACTGTGGAAATAAATTCCCACTACTATCATCGCCACCAGGCTACTAGGAACGATTCCCCCTCACTGTGCCTAAAGAGAAAGAAACCTAGATGTTGACTCGTCAGAATGTCTCATCGTCTGCATTCATTTCCAGCTCTTGGTCATGGAGTTGGCCTCTTATTGCACGCTCTGGGTCCTTCTTTTTAACTATGTCACGTGCATCGAAATTCATGCACACTAAGACTTCCCGTTGTGACGGACGCTCTATCAAGCATCCTCATTGGTGCTAGACACCCATCGTGGAATCTCCCGTGAGTGCCATTTTGTGAAAGTACATCGTCTTGAGTCGATTACTAGATCCCAAATTGGGTAAATAATATATACCCAACACCTTCATGACATAGTTTTCACTCTTAGAGAACTACCTTCAATACAATTACTAATATTCATCCAATTACCCTTATATAGGCTCACAACAAGTAACACTTTATATTTATTTTATTAATATACTTGGTCTTTAGGCCAAGGTTCAATATCTGCATTTTCATTACGAACGGTTGACCATTGTTTCCCTATGGCTGACCATTGCCTATTGATCGTTCGGGGCCAGGGTCGACCATTCACGAACAAAATTTTAGGTTTTCACAATTTTCAATTGTCAATTGTTTGTATACTTAATTCAAATCGTTAACAATTTTCGATTAACCCCAATTACAATCTAAGCTCAGTTTGAAATTAAATTTAGGGTTTTTTGATTTAGGATTTTCAATTTCAAGTGAGAAAAGGGTTATACGCATCAATCTCCAATTAATAGTTTACTGACTATTAGATAGATTTTTCGCCTGGTTAACACTCCAAAGCTTTCGAAAGCTAATTCAAAAATGATATAGAAAATTGAAAGACCATTGGGACTAAATGGAAATAAATGCTAAAAGGTAAAAGCAACAGAAGATTTATAGTGGTTCAAGACCAAGATCCCTACATCCACTTTGAAGGTTCTGCTCAAGGTTCTGCTCTAGGATTTATTGCTTAGTTTAGTTTACAAGTGCCTTCGTGGTGAATTCCACCATTAATGATCTTTTGAGCTAAGCTTTTCTAAAATAGGTAAGAAGTATAGAATGACAATGAATGCCAGAGATTCTATTTTTCAACCCATTTATTGTAGTAGATGATCCTCTATTTATAGCAAATTTAAGGTTCTTCCATTAGTGCAGTGGCTTTCTCTTGGATTAATGATCTGACTTGCTATGTGCAGCTTAGATTTAAACACTTGTCATTATTTGGCTGAGTGCGTTTTGACGGGGATTGTTGACATGATGCTTTTATATAAATTTCTTGAATATCTTCCATCCCTCCTGACCGTTGGTCTCAACCTAGGCGTTCTGAGCCTATGATTGTCAATACTTACTAAAGTGCTTTTGGTTTCGACAATTGTTGCCCTCGGTAAAATTTCTTTCCTTAGTTGCCCAATGATCTTGGTTATTGTCAACACTTTGGTTCATGCTCTCAAACTACGTATTCTTGGATACAGAGTCCAATGTTAAGCTCTCGTTGGAAACTAAACAATAGGTCTCGAAATCACAAGTTAGGAACTTTCTTTCGAATATTTCTAATTTGTTCTTCATAGAAATTAGAGTGTAACACATGCCCTCCAAATTTCACCTCATATGGTTGGTGTGAGGTGGACTTTGGAAAAATAGTGTCATTTCATGCTTTAATACTTGTCTTGTTTGTTATGTCCCCATCATGAAGTTGATTCTGACGTTTTGGGTGAGGTAGTATTTTGAAAATTTTCTGAAGTGTTGCTTCACTAAGACAACTTATAGAAACCAAATCTCATTGCGTGTTACTTTAAGAAAGCGGTTCACTATACAACACCGTGCATGGTACTGTTCGACCATGGCTTACTCTTTGCATTACATGATTCGGCCACGGCTCAATCTTTTGCACAAGACTCTACATGTGGCTCAGTAGGTGCATTTGGCAGATCAGTAGGTGCATTTGGCACACTCATCTTTTCCTTGACTCACTCTTTGCACAACAATTTCGGTCGTGGATAACTATTACTGGGGATCTACCATACACATGGTACTGTTTGACCATGGCTTACTATTATTGGGAGTCTACCCAATATTGTATTCTTGTTGTAAATCTACCTAATACTCTAATCTTGTTGGGAATTTGCCCAATGCGTGAAACTACTTAACCATGGCTCATTATTATTGAGTATCTACCTAATATTCTAATTTTGTTGGGAATCTACCTAATGCATGGTACTACTTGATCATGACACACTATAATTGGGAATCTACCTAATATTCTATTCTTTTTGGGAATCTATCTAATACTATAATCTCGTTGGGAATCTATCCAATGCATGGTACTACTGACCATGGCTCATTATTATTGGGAATCTACCTAATATTCTGATGTTATTAAGAATCTACCCAATGCATGATACTTCTTACCTCTGGTACTTTTCTTAGAGGCAAAACTATGTAATTGCCGTGAGGCAAAATTATTTTCTATCTTGGAGGAGAAACTAAGTAACTACCATGAGGCGAAATTATTTACTTGCTCGGAGGCAAAAGCATAGCTTTTGAACACGCATGATGTTAACTGATCAAAGTAGTGTCAGGGCTAAAACATTTTGATGCATTTTTTGAAAATTGCATGATACTACTTGATCATGGTAATAATCATGGCTAAAAAGTTCGATGAAATGTTTATAATACTTAAAACTTTAGAAGGCTGCAGTCTCGTGTGACATGCCTGAGTCACGGCTAAGAGATTGATGATTGTCTCGAATTTCTAATAAAGCTTATTTAGGTAATAGCCTCATAGTGTGATAATGTTTCAGATGCTCGGCGTTCCAAGTTCGAGGTATTACATCGCCAATTGGCTTCCTTATTCTATATATTCCTAAAGGGATAAAGCCATGAATTATTAGAGATCCTTCCAAACGTAGGCCGAAAGGTCCATCTGCTGGATCTTTGTGTTTGGCATTATTTTCCAAAGAACAAGGTCTTATTTCTCAAACTTTCTGGTCTAAACCCTCTAGTTGTAGTATCAGGTCATCTTTCGAATATACTCTACGTTCCTCAAAGCGACTTGGTCCCGGAGTTCGGGCAACAAATCCAATGACTCCTCTTGAAGCTCTACGTTTGGGTGTGTATTATAATAATACCTATGGTGAGAGGAAATTTCTAACTCAAAAGGGGGTATGGCCTCAAAGCCATAAGCTAGAGTGAATAGAGTATGTCCTGTCAAGGTTTTAGAGCTTGTTCTATAAGCCCGCAAAATGAAAGGTAATTCATTTGCCCAATTGCCTTTTGCCTGGTTCAATCTTTTCTTCAAACAAGCCTTGATGTTTTTCTTGGATACCTCCATGGCCCAATTTTCTTGTGGATGGGCTATTAAAGAAAAAATCTTGAGGGTAACGTGATCTCGGCAATTCTCCGCAAAGTCTCGCCTCTTAAACTGAGTGCCATTATCCTTAATGATCTTATATGGAAGATTAAATCTAAATACGATATTCCTTATCATGAACTTTATTACTTGATTGGAGGATATGGTAGCTAAGGTTTCAGCCTCGACCCATTTTGTAAAGTAATCATCGCCACTATGGCATGTATTGCCCCTCCTTTAGCAGTCAGAAGGGGACCAATAAGATCGATGCCTCAGATACCAAAGGGCCATGACTCATCATTAGGGTGAGTTCGCTAGGAGGAGCTCTTGGCACTTTTTCATAAAACTGGCACCTCATCACATTTTCTTGCATAGTCTAATGCATCTTGATTTAGTGTCGACGAATAGAAACCGTGTCGGAGTATTTTCTTTGCCAATTTTTGGCCACCACAATGGTCTCCATAAATTTCATCAAGGGCTTCTTTCAACAACTGTTGACCTTTCAAGATCGTTACACACTCAGAGTATGGAGTTGAAAATCCCATCCTAACCATCTATAATGCTGAACCTTAGAGCATTCTATTTAATCTGTCTTGCTTTGGCAGCATTGAAAGGTAGAATATCCTCGGTTGAATATGGAATATATTGTGACATCCAGTTTTCTTCAGTTATTACTGGTGCCATAGATTCACTTCAGGAAGTGTAAGTCTATGTTATAACCAACACTTTCTTTGATACATGTATGCTATGTTTCTTAAAAATCTTGACTGGAATGAAATAAAACTCTCTTACATCCCTTGAGCTTACATATTTTTCTAAGGCATCGGCCCAAGTATTTCATCTCTATGGATGCTTTTTATGCGATAGCCCTCGAAAGCTATAAGTAGTTGCTTGCTTAACATAAAGAGCTAACCTTGGGTCTCGGATCTGATAGCGATGGAGAACATGATTGACGATTATTTGGGAGTCGATGTATATCTGAATCTATGAGATCTTGATAGAAATAGTCATTCTTAATCTAGCGATTAGGGATTCATACTCGGTTACATTATTAGTTGCTGAGAAGGCTTGATTGCACAGTAAATTTGATGGTTGTTCAAAGTTAACAAGATACTGCCAGCACCCGCCCCTTGTTCATTTGAGGCTCCTTCAACATAAAGTTGTCACGAGAATTCTTTGCTCTTATAGTCCTCTTTGTCAGCTTAAGTTTTGAAACCAGTGCATTCGGTGATGAAGTCAGCCAACGCTTGACCTTTGATCGTTGTCCTCGACTCATATGGTATCTCATATTCGCTAAGCTTTATAGCCTACTTGATTAACCTCCCTGTAGTCATGGGTTTACTTAAAACTTGTCAAAGCGGCTGATCCATAAGGACTTTAATAGGATGGGCTTGGAAGTGCGGCCGAAGCTTTCTTGCTGTGAATATTATGCTATAGGAGAGATTTTCAATTAAGGGTAGTGCTTCTCGGTTGGACCTAGATTTTTGTATAATATATGGCTGCTGGATCCCATCATCATCTCTCATTAAGGCTGAACTTATGGCTTAATCCGAAGCAGGCAAATAAAGGAATAGGGTTTCCCCATCTATCGGCTTGGACAACACCAGGGAGAACTTAAATACTTTTGCAGATCTTCGAATGCTTTTTGGTATTCGTTTGCGCATTTGAAAGTAACATGCTTCTTTAAGAGGTTAAAGAAGGGAATACACTTGTCGGCTGATGACTTATGAATCCGTTCAAAGCACGATCTTTTCATTCAAACTCGTTAAAACTTTTCCGTTAATCGAAGCTTTCATATCACTTATAGCTTTCATCTAATCTGGGTTAATCTCTATACCTCTAGCCCTTACTATAATACTTTGGAATTTCCCATATTGTATAACAACTATACACTTCTGAGGGTTTAGCTTCATCTGATACTTCCGAAGAACATCGAATGTCTCGGTTAGATCTGAAACATGACTTTCTGACTGCTTAGATTTGACCAACATGCCATCAACATACACCTCCATGTTTTGCCTATTTGTTTGGTAAACATTCGATTGACTAACCTCTGATATGTTGTCGTTGCATTCTCAAGCCCGAAGGGCGTTACCATGCAACAGAACAAACCCAAGTTGGTGATGAAACTTGCATGCTCCTATCGGCCTTAAATATTAGGATCTGATTATACCCGTAATAGGCATCCATAAACGATAGAAATTGATGCCCACTGGTAGGATCTACTAACTAGTCGATTCTCACTAAAGGGAAGCAATCCTTCAGGAAAGCTTTGTTTATGTCTGTAAAGTCAATGCAAGTACTCCACTTACCATTTGGATTTTTTTTACTAATATTGGATTAGCGATCCACTTCAGATAGTTGACATCCCAGGTGAAATTATTCTCCAATAAGCTCTCAGTTACTTCTTGTAGAGACATATATCAGTCCTTGTCTAAAGGCCTCCTCTTTTGTCTTATAAGAGTAAACTTTCGATCTATATTTAAACAATGGCAAATGACTGAGGGGCCAATTCCTACCATGCCGTTATGAGTCTAGGAAAATACATCTTGTTTATGTTTGTGGAAGGAAATTAGGTTGTCTTAGACAGAAGGATGGAAATAAGTTCCTATGTTATTTATCATGGACCTATCATTTACGTCCTGGCATACTTCCTCTATAGTCTCTATTGCTTAGGCCATTTCTGTCGCTTATCATAGATCAAAATCAAGCTCAATTTCTTCTTCCCTCGGGACTTCTTGTACAGCGTGAACAATCTTCCTCTTTCCCCCAAAAGACTTACTACTCTGCCACCGTTCTACCTTATTATATTCGTTTTGATAGCCTGATATGTAAATCAATACTCTGACAGTGGAATCTTCTTGCCTAGGCAGGATTCTTAAATGTTTCTTGCGATTTTCTATAGATTTAAAACTCATGGTATTAACTATTTTTTTAGCTCTGAGAAGAGTGGGTTGGTTAACTTTTACATTGCTCTCATAAGGTAAAGTTTTTCCTTTATCGATCATGTTTAGGCTTGCATAATACAACTGCCTCAAGGTTCACTGATCTCCTCTTACAAGCCCTTCACCTTTCTCGGTGGGAAATTTCAAAAGTAAATGCTTAGTATATACATACCTATCTATGGAGTCAAGAGCTGGCCTCCTGAAGAAGGCGTTGTACACTAAGCAGATGTCTATAATGGAAAATGTGTTTTCGAAGATCATATAACAAAGGTTGCTTCAAACTTTGACCATCAAATTGCATTCTTTGAGAGGAACGGCTCCATCATCGTTGAACACACATATAGGAGCTTGGCTGGATTTAAGTGTGCTTTCAAGTAACCCCATCTATTGAAAATGTGCTTGAAGATGATGTTAACAATGGCTCTGGTATCTACCATTATCTTTGCAACCTCCGAAAGTCCAATTTCTGTCGTAATTACAAGTGGGTCATTGTGGGGGTAGCAGACACCCCGCTTATTAGAGTCACAAATGTAATTTTCATCCCAACCTTCTGCTTCTTCTCGAATCTTTTCATGCCATACACCGAGGTGCCTCCATCTTTGACTTTATTAACGTATGTTTTCCAGCTACCATTACTTGCCTTGGCAATGTGGGGTCCTTCCAAGATGATGCCAACAAAATTCAAAGCAGTTGGCAAAAATGTTGGAGCCAACACTTGAGGCGGTGTACTTATTTTCCTATTAGAGTGGCAGCTCCTTGGGCATTATCATTTTTCAGGAACTCGTTTAGCATTCCTTCTTTAACCAGCCTATTGATGAAAGTCTTCAAAAACTGACACTCTCTAGTGCTATGACCATTCTGCCTATGGTGGCTGCAATGGTTTCCTCCTCGGTTAACTTCTGGCACTTTATCTCTTCTCAGAGGGCAAGGGGTTCAAACTTAATTCATTGCATAGAATTGAATGTTAGAATGAGTCAAGGGATAAGCTTCCACCACCTGAAATTCTCTCCTAAACCTTTTGGCCGAGGTGTCTTCTTATTGTCTCTATTCCATTCTGGGTTCTTTCAAACAGCACCCTTAGCTTTTTTGATTCAAATTTCTCCTTGAGCTTGGAAAAAGAATTCATCTAGGGATTTGCAACATCTAAATTTCTGGCCTATTCTACTGTCTTCTTCGAAGTAAACCCTTTCGGTACTTAGAGTGGGGGGGCTCTCAGAAGGACCTACACTTGCTGCTTTTGCAGTCTCGGCTTTCTTAGTTGCTTCTTTGGTCATCATGAACTCAGCTTCTAAGGTTTCATTAGCCATTGGCAATTTTCTAGGGTTTCGACCAGAGGTCAAAGGATTTTCATCCTCTTCTAGTATAGCTGAGGCCTTTTTCTCTAATTTAGTGAAAATGCTTTTAACTTTTGATAATTATCTAATCGATGCACCATGTCGAAAAGAAATTTCAACATCATTTGTCGAAATTCACCTTCGGTAAGGATTGGGGCAGTAGCTTCTTCAATAACAACTTAATTTACTTGGTTTGCTCAATCTCCATCAATCATAAGAAATTCTTCGGTTCCTTCATCTTGGGTAGGAGAGCGAGGAGTCTTTTGAGAGGAAGCTTTTGACTTCATGCTTGATTGAAGGTTTCACTGGCTGAATTTCCTAGATTGGAAGAGAGCGGAGGTTGGGGGCCCCTCCTTTCAGCGCTAAAAATGTTGGATAGATTTTTTTCCTAGCTACACTCCAAAGCTTTCAGAAGCTAATTCTGAAAGGGTATAGAAAATTGAAAGACTGCCGAGACTAAACAGGAAATAAATCCCGAAAGGTAAAAGCAACAAAATTTATAGTGGTTTCCAAACCAAGATTGCTATGTCCACTCAGATGGTTCTGCTCTAGGCTTTATTACTTTTTTGGTTTACAAGTGCATTCGTGTCAAATTCCGCCATTAATGATCTTTTGAGCTAAGTTTTTTAAAAATGTAAGAAGTACTGCATGATAATGAAATGTCAAAGATTCTGTTTTTCGGCCCCTTTATTGTAGTAGGTGGTCCTCTATTTATAGCAAATTTAAGGTTCTTCCATTCGTGCAGGTATTTTCTCTTGGATTGATGACCCGACTTGCAATGTGCGGCTTAGATTTGAACACTTATCATCATCTGGCTAAGTGTGTTTTGACGTGGATTGTTGACGTGATGATTTTATATATAACTTCTTGAATATCTTCCATTTATCACCGCCGCCGATCTCGGCCTAAGGTATCTGAGTCATTGATTGTCGATATTACTGAAATACATGTGGTTTCAACAACTGCTGCCCTCGTTTAAGCTTCTTGCCTTAGCTGGATAATGATGTCTCGATCGATGCTTTGGCTCATGCTCTTGGACTACGTGTTCTCAGATATTGAGTCTGGCTTTTTAAGCTCTCATTGATAACTAACAATGGTTCTCAGAATTACAAGTCACGAAACTTTCCTTTCGAATATTTGCAATTTGTACTTCGTAAAAATTAGGGTGTAATATCGACAATTTAAAGTTAGGGTTTAAATATTCAATTTGATTTCTAACATATTCAATTAGGGTTTATAACATCTGAAATCAATTAAAATAGTTTAAAATAACTATAATAATCATCATATTAATGTTGTGCCCACTCACCTCAAGTCTAAGCTCTTCCTTTCGCTTGTGCTTGATAATCATTCCCCCCAATTTGATAGCTCAGCCTTGATTCCAATGCTTGCTTTCTTCTAGGTTGCTTTTAGTTTATTTTACTAGTGCGAACCCTTACTTCACACAAGGGTAAGGGAAAAATATTTTAGTTGCAGTTCAAAATACTTTTTAAGAATATTCAAATTAGAGGAAGTAATGCGAAACATTATTACAATATCAAATATATATTTTAATATAAGTACACAATTCAATGTAGTAGTAGAAGTGAATGATGTCAAGCATATTTACAGGCGGCAAGTTCAAAGTAGCGAAGTTTAGTTGTCAGTAGTGGAGGGACAAAAATGCAGATTCACTAAGCAGTAAAAAACACGGGTAGTGAAAAAATTAGGACTAAAGGCGTCTAATTATACAATGTTTTCACCATATAGCATGCACAGTAAATAAAGTTATGTTTTAATGCATAGAAAAAAGTGTCATTTTCGGCTGTCTTATTTGAATGCTTTAAAAATACAGACAAACGAACAATGTATATACTACTTTGTAGGAAGACACAACTACTTTCTACAGCAATTATATAAATGCATGGGAAAGTGATGGCAGTAGATACAATACAACAGTGGAACAACAACATTATAGTACCAGGAAGCATGGTTTTACATTTTTTTGATTAATGACAAAATACTACAGGACAATAGAGGGCAACAACATTATGATACAACAAAAATTCACTTCGCATAAAAGGTAGCTGCCTAACAGGTGAAACACAATGACTGTTGCTTTTTCAATTCAATCTCAACTAATGTACATCAACATTGTCAATAAATTTTCCAAATAACATATTAGTGAAGCTTGGGCAAAACATTACAACAGCCTGCATAAGTGACAAAAGTGTGTAAGCATAAGATTGAATAAATTCACTACGATGCTTGAAATGAAATGAATAAATCCTAGAAGTAGAACATTGTAAGGTAAAAAATTAGAAACTGAATGTAATCCCAAAGCAATTGTTGAATTGATTAAATTTATACCTTTGTATGAGTAGTAGAGATGTTGAATTATTGAACATCAAACTAAGCGAAACACGGATCTCCATAATTGAGCTTAGTACATCGATGAAAGAAAAACCTGTTATTGAAGAACGTACTATGGATGAAGAATTGCCAGGAAAAAGCATTCCTTGTTTAATTATAGCTTGAAAATTTATAGAATCACAAATCATATGAGTTAATGGTACAACAAACTACTTTTGGTATAATTTGATGTAGACTGAGATTGATACACATATTAGGAGTATTAAATAATACCGGTTAGAACGTTAAATCTTAGTAATAAGTACGTTTTGAATAATGATAATGATGATAAAAAATAAGTACAATATTATTTATACTGCCTACAATATACAGGTAATTATCTATTATATTAAAACTATTAAGCTAATTTAATTTCAGCATTAACTTTTCAATTCCCAGGGTAGCAAAGTAAAAATGGTGAGAAAAACATAAACAAAAAACAACTTAAATGAATAACCATGTAAACAAAGCTGCATTCGGAAGGAGATAACTATAACGTTATGGACGTAGTATCTATATCGTTCATTTTTTCTTTAATTGTATTGTGGCGGTAGCTAGAAATGTGATAAATCAAGAGAAGGACTAATTTTAGTGAAATTTTGTTTTAGTTATATTAAAACCTGGATGAAGCCAAATATTCGATGATTAATCTATATATCGGCATAGCAGATAGAGAATAGCATAAAATTAAATTGTAAGTAAAAAAATTATCATACATAAGAAGAACATAGTGAAGGATAAATGGAAGATGCATATTAGTTTGAAGCTTGGGTAACATATTATTGTTTTATGTTAAAGCCTAGAATGGAAAGTACATTTGATTCGCAGTTGATGGCTGCAGATTTGGGTCCTTATAGAAAGGTTCGCTGTTTAATTTATGTGACCTCAACGTGTTTAGTAAATCCTCGCTTGTAATGTACACACCTCCGATGGAACTATTAATGCCTGCTTAGATCGATGGATATGCCTTTTTACTTCGTAAAACTTATTGCCTTTATTTTTCTTGCTGAATTCCTTTACTATGTTGACGTTGATGCACATATGTTCATTGTGGTATGGTATGTAGCTTTTCAATTTTCTTATTTCTTTTTCTAATTTGATTCATGTGGTTAACTACTTCCAACCTTGGTGGATAATGCTCCAAAATCAGTTTTTGAAATTAGCTGATATATGATAATGCTTAGTGAAATTAGTTTATGTGCTGTGCATCCCTTGTTACAGCTTGTTCTATGTATCGGTTGTAGTAGAAATTTTTTACAATCATAGATCGTTGTATGGCGGCGTTTAGTTCCCATGGAGCCTGGAATTAAACTAATGTTAGAATTATAGAGTAAAAGAGTGACAATATTTGTTGGCATCTTATTAATTACTACTTATGTGAAAGAAAAAAGCAATGAATGGGGGCATAGCTGGAAGTGGGGAGACATGGACTTTATCCCTTGCAACTCCAAAATAGACTGCACAAATGTGATATTCTCATCACCCTGCATAGAACATAATTTTGGTTGAAAAATTGTAAGGTCTTGTTTAGCATGGGCGAATGATCATGAGAGTAATTGTTAATACAAACCTGGATAAGTAGTTATATGTCCATGGATTTCAATGTGATACTTAGTGGTCTTTACATTGCATTGGTGGGACATGCAGTGAAAAAAGGAGATAAATATTTTGTTAGATGAAATGTTATTACGGTGGTTTCTCTAAATAGATTATTGTATGCATGCAGTTGCATATACATTTATACACACACATACAAACACAAAGACAGTTATTGCTCGGTTTCTGTTCTCTCTTTCTATGGATCCGTTAATTGGCGTTGAAGCCTTCTTCCTCAAAGGCTCGTTCTTGAAATTTTGCCCTAGCTTTGCCTCCATTGCCAAAGCTTTACGCGTTCTCACTGAGGGGCCGATTTCTCTTACTTTCTCCGGTCCTTTCACTATTGAGATCCAGGTATTCTCTTTGCGCGCCTTCGCTAATTTTTCTAGGCATCGCATGGTGGTGGTGGAGGATTGTTTTCTTGAAATCCTCCCCTGCTCTGACCTCGGGCTGTTCTCTCGTGAACTTTCGCATGGGAACAGCTCCGATTTGGGATTTGTTCCTTATTTGCAATTCACTGATACCTACTCTTTGGTGAATTGGGGAGAAAATCCGCCCATGTTTGGTTCGCTTTTTGGGGGTGTTTCTGGATCTGGATTTGTTGCGCCGGAGTGTACTGCTGATTATGGGGATTTCTCCACCCCTAGCATTTCTTCGATGGTTTCGGGTTGTTCTTCACGGCGGCGGCGAAATAAACGCGCGCGACCTATGCGCCCGCTGCCTTTTTGCGAGAATGCTTCTTTGGATTATTCGGGTGTTGTTTCTCTGTCAATTGATGATGTTTGTTTGTCCGATTCTTTGGACTTTTGTGCTGATTTAGGGGATTTCACCACCCCTATTAGTACTTCGTTGGTTTCGGGTTGTTCTTTGAGCAAGTGGTCCTCTTCTGCGAGGCAGCGGCAAGGGCGTCGCGCGCGTCGTTTATTGCGCTTGCTGCCTTCTTGCGAGACGCTGTCTCTGCCTTCGAATTCTTTGGATTTTTGGTTGGTTGATTCTTTACCTGTTGGTGCTAACTGTACCTCTCTGCCATCTGTTCTTTCCGATTTGATGGTTTGGGAGCACTAAATGCCTATGCTCCATTCGATGGTATTTTGTGCTGCTTCAGGGGATTTCATCACCCCTACCAGCTCAAACTCGGTGCTTTCTTGTGATTTTGGCCCTATGGCCTCTGATGCTTTGGGTTTTCCGGTCACTGTTTCGGCGTCAGCTGTTGTTTGGTCTATTTTGGGTGATTGGTTGGTTTGGGATTTGTCTGCAACTCTGCCCCTTTTGCTTTGTGTGGCTCTTCTACCGCAGGTACGTTTCGCTTGATTCATTTCTTGTTATTGGTTGCTGGCGGATGGTTTTTTTTGTTGTGCTTGAGCCTCGACACACTTTGGTGTGTGCTCCCTGTCACTACTACTCGGTTCCTTGTTAGTGGTGTGACAGGTCACAGTAGATTAGGTGTTTCTGTCTGTTTCTTGCCACACTCTCCGCATTATTATCTTTGCTTCCACGTTATTGCTACGTGGGAGATTCTCATCGGCTATGTCCATACTAGGATTCTAGTATGGATCAAACCGATGTTCTCCTCTAGCTGGATTCTTGTGTTTAGACGATACGAGGCCTTTCCTGTGTCGTATTTGTCTTATGCCTCGTTCCTTTTTTCATTGTTGACGGGCTACCGTTGGTCTCTAGGGCGGTGTCTACGGGCCTGGAACGAGTGGATCTGGCGATATCCGCTCTCTGTTCGAATAGAAGTCCCTATATCGGACCTCTATTCGGACAGACAGGTCTATTGCCATCCTACATTGTTCTGCTTTATTGCACCCTCCTTTGAGACCGACCCGCGACACTTACCTGTTACGCAGGGCTGTACTATTAGTGACAGTCCGGCTTCGGTAAGTTTCCTACAGCAATTTGGGCTGCATCGTATTTGCTCCCATACACTTTCTGGTTCTTTTTTTGTTCTCTCTCGTCTAGATCTTCCTTCTCTTTCCTCTCCTTCTTCTTCTGCTTCGCCGGCTCCGTCTGCGCTCTTGCTTTTTGATCGCTCTTCCTCTTCGTTTGCCTCCTCTTTTTTGTCCCACTCTTTCCCTATTGTCGACTGGCTAGTTCAACGATATGGGTTACAGTTGGCAAGCCCCCTTTCTTCTCTTCGCTCTCCTTTTGTTCCAGTTGATCGTTTGGATCCGTCTTCTTCCCCCTGTTCCTCGGCGTGTACCCTTCCGTCTTCTCTCCGTTCTCTGTCCATCACCATTCCTCTAATGTGTGAGGCTGATATTGCGCTCCTGAATGAGCGGCTTGATTGCATCTCTCGGAATTCTCGCCCTTCACCTTGTGCTTCTCCCCTAGCCTCCTTGTCCTGCTCCAGTGGTGAGGTGTCTTTTGAGACATCCCCCCTCCCACGTCCCCTCCGGCCCCGTCACAGATCGCGTCGAGTAGTGTCTACCCCTTGCACCATTCGCACACGCTCTATAGCGGCGTCCGAGCAGATCGATAGATCTACTCGTTTTTCTTTGTATCTTATCTGAGCCCGCTAGTCTTTGTATCTTATCTCCGTCTTTTCCGTTTTCTTTTTCTGACTTGATCCGCTATCATCATGTCGAATTTCCTTTTCTGGAATGTTCGTGGTATTGGTAACGATGCGTCTTTAGCTAGACTGAAACGCATCGTCAAGAAGCACTCGGTGGGTGTGGTGGTTCTCCTGGAACCTTTTCAGGCCCCGGAAGGTATGCCCAAAACCATTCTAGCCTTAGGTTTTGGGGGTGGATCAGCCAATGCCTCCGGAAAGATTTGGATTTTATGGTCCAAATTCTTTGTTATGCATTCCATCTTTGACTCTTCGCAGCTTCTTTCTGTGGCCTGCTCTTCTCCCTCATTCTCCTCTACCTTTCTTTTCTCGACGGTTTACGCCAAATGCGATCGGACGGAAAGGTTATCTCTTTGGTCCGACATCCTTGCCTTGGATGGGTTGGGCTTTTCTTCATCGGTTGTTGGTGGCGATTTTAACATCGTCGCTTGCCATGCGGAAAAGCGAGGAGGGGCCGCCACCAATCATGCTGCGATGACGGATTTCAACTCGTTCATTGTCAACTCTGGCCTCTCTGAATTCTCCTTTGTTGGCTCTGCTTTCACTTGGTCCAACAACCAAGAGGGGCCGAACCTTATTCTTTCTAGGCTCGACTGTGTCTTCGGGTCGGAAGAATGGTTTCGCCTCCCGTTTTCCTTCTCAATCGCTCACCTCCATCGAACCTTTTCTGACCATGCTCCCTTGGTTGTTCGCTGCCTTCCTCTTTCCCTCTCTGGGTCATCCTCTTTTCGATTCCAGAGCATGTGGAGATCTCACCACTCTTTTCATCATGTGGTGGCTGACTCGTGGATTACTCTGGTCTCTAGCTCTCCATGCTCTATATTCGTTCGTAAGCTTCATCGCCTCAAAGCCTCCCTTAAGGTGTGGAACGTTGATGTTTTCAAGAACATTTTCGATCGCGTTCGGTTGGCCGAAGAGTCCTTGATCTTAGCTGAATCCTTGTTAGATGAGGTTCCTTCATCAGCTAACAGGGACGCTTGGGCTTTGGCCCAGACAGTCTTCTCTTCCGAACTTCGTATCGAAAATGACTTCCTTCGTCAAAAAGCTAGGATCAAATGGGTGGTCGAAGGTGATTCTAACTCTAAGTTTTTTCATTCTTCTATCCGCAAGAAGAATAATCTTCTCACTATCCGTGAGATTTTGCGACCTGACCTATCTTTGGCCTCATCTTCGGAGGACGTCAAAGATACCATTTTGTCCCACTTCCAGTCCTTTTTGGGCTCTCTATCTGTCTCGTTTAACGATCCGGCCCTGATGGCCTTCATTCCTCGTTTGGTTCTTCCGTCGGATGGCAACCTTCTTGCGGACCCTCCTTCCACGGACGAGATCCGAGCGTGTGTCTTTTCCCTAAACAAGGATAGCGCCAGTGGTCCGGACGGTTTCAATGGCGTCTTTTACAGGTCAGCCTGGCATATTATTGAGGCTGATTTCTGTCTCGCTGTTCAGTCCTTCTTCAACGGTGGGTCTCTTCCCTCTGGATGGACTTCCACCAATCTGGTTCTTATTCCGAAGTGCGACAACCCTCGGTCTTGCTCGGATTTCCGTCCAATCAGTCTTTGTAACTTCTCGAATAAAGTTATTTCTAAGATCTTGGCTAGCCGATTAGTCCCTATCCTCGAACGCATTATCTCTCCCTCTCAAACCGGGTTTGTTAAGGGACGTTTAATCTCTGATAACGTCCTTCTAGCTCAGGAACTGATCTCCCAATTAGATCGGAAAGTTAGGGGATCTAATGTGGTTTTCAAACTTGACATGGCTAAGGCCTTCGATCGCTTGTCCTGGTTTTTCCTCTTAAAGGTCCTTAGGGATTTCGGATTTTCGGAAACCCTTATTGACCTGGTGTGGAGACTAATCTCGAATTGTTGGTTCTCTGTGCTCGTTAACGGGTCCCCTTATGGGTATTTCAGAGGGGGAAGGGGTCTGCGTCAGGGAGACCCACTCTCGCCCTCTCTTTTCGTCATAGCGGCAGAGGCATTCATCCGCGGTCTTCAGTCTCTGACAATCTACGGTCAGATTCAGCGTTTTGGAATCCCGCGGAGTTGCCCTCTTATATCATCCTTATCTTTTACCGATGACATTGTCATTTTCTCCAATGGTAGTCGCTCGTCCGTCCGGCGGCTGCTTCGGTTGCTTCACCAATACGAGAGGTGCTCGGGCCAACTCGTTAATCCTGCCAAAACTTGCTTTGTCCATGGCAAGGACTTGTCCCACTCTAGAGTTGTTTGGATCGAGACCTTTTCTGGTTTCAAGGAGACTTCCCTTCCCCTCCCTTATTTGGGTATCTCTCTCTACAGGGGTAGAAAACTTAACGCTATCTTCGACCCCTTGACTGATAAAGTGAGAAACAAGATCATCCGCTGGAATGCATCTCTCCTGTCCCAAGCGGGTAAACTAGTTCTCATTAAGTCGGTTCTTGACTCTTTGGGCACCCATGTTTTCGCAGCTATGACCCCCACCTCTTCCTTCTTCCGGTCCTACCGGTCCTTGGTTTCGTCCTTCTTCTGGGGTTCCAAGGACAATACCCGTCGTCACCATTGGATATCGTGGGACGCCATTTGTCGTCCTAAGAACGAAGGTGGCCTGGGGGTGCGTAATCCTAAGGATCTTTGTGCGGCTTTTGCTTGTAAGCTGTGGAACAGGTTTGGGGCTAACGACTCTTTATGGGCATCGTTTCTCCGTGCTAAATACCGCAGGCTTGCGGGCAATAATTTCTCTGGTTCTTCTTCCTATGCTAGTGAGACCTGGAAACACATGCAGTCGGTTAAGCCGCTCGCTGACTCTCATAACGGGCTCTCGGGTTGGGATGGTGGCTCGTTCTCCGTTCGGAAAGCTTGGTCTTCGATTCGCTCTTCCAGTCCTATTCGTCCTTTTTTTTCCTTCATTTGGGATTCTCGAATTCCTCCCAAGGTTTCTCTGTTGATGTGGCGTATCCTACACAACGGGTTGCCACTGGACGAGAATCTCCAACTTATTGGCATCCCACTTGTCTCCCGTTGTAGATGCTGCTGGGATGGGAATTTGGAATCCCAGTCCCACTTGTTTTTTGTTGGTCGCTCAGCCAAAGCGTGCTGGAATTATTTCGGCAACCTTGTCGGAGTTCGTGCCTTATCCGCTTTCCATCTTCAGTCTTCTTGGTGGGCCGGGGTATCTGGAAAATCTCTTCGATCATGTGTTTTCCGTTTGATTCCCTGTCTGATCTGTTGGCACCTCTGGTGCGCACGGAATAAGGCAATCTTTGACAGCACCCCCATGGACCCCCCCCCCCCCCGTCTATTATTAGTCGTGTTAGGAATGATGTCTTTCTAGTATTTCGCGGTAGACCCTATCGGCGTCGTGTGGGCTCCCGATCCAGGAGACTTGTGGGTCTTCTGTCTATTTCCACTGCCCAGTCTTCCTCTAGACAAGGGATTGGCTGAATCATGTCCTTCGGGAGATGGCTCTCCCTTCGCTTTCCCGCCCACCCCCACCCCCCCTTTATCTCATGGGTTTTTTGCTTGTTTGGCAGATCAGGTTCTTCGGACTCTTCACCGGCCAGTGCCCCACTTCGACCACTTCGATTGGTTCTGTCTTCGATTTATTGTTGTTGCTTGATTGCGGTTGTTCTGCTCTTTCCGCTATCCCATGATATTCTACTGGTTTTAGGTCTTGGTGCTATTCGAATGGCCCTCGATCTTGCTTTCCTTTTTTCTTTTTCTGCTCTTTATAGTTACCTGCCAGGCTTGTTGGCAGCTTTTGGAGCTTGTATATATAAATATTCTGTTTCAAAAAAAAAACATGAACAAAAAAAAAACAAAGACGGTTATTTATTTATATGTTCTTGGCTGTACTGTACCTCGGCTTGTTCTTTTGAGGTCGTGAGATTTGTTGTGAATTGGTGGTTGTAAGCAGTATGCTAAAGCATCACTCGTGCAGCAATGAGTTCGTGGCCCTAATCCCATTTTATTTTAGTGTAATTTAAACTTGTTATATTATAAATGGAAGTAGAAATCTTTGATATATGAATGATTTGTTTAAAATACAAAAGGAATTGCCAATTATATACTAGTTGGTGCTAAAGTAGGGAAGAAATAAAAGGGTTCACCAAAACAATGATCCTAAATATTTAATCATGCATTTTCTTAAAATAAGGGGTTACCGATAAATTATGTATGTGTCAATAATTTAAAATTTTTAAAAATCCTCGATGAATAATTATGTGCAATAGTTTCTTCATGAATCTCTCTAATAGCAAATTTCATTGCATTGGCAAATAAGTAAACAAATGTTAAATTGAAAGCCCGGTTAGACTAAAAAAAACCTATTGGATTCAAGTTTTAAGAAGGAATTCAAAAGAATCATTATGAGTTTTGAAATATGAATATTGAATACTAAATATGTTTTAGTTGTAAAACATATAAAATTAGAAAAGTACAAAAATTTTGGAAATATAAAACGATAAAGTAATAAATAGATACCTTTTAATAGTAGATATATTTCTGATTAATCAATATTCATCCTGTTTTCCCTATTTTTCAATAAAAGATAAAATATACATCATGTATTAACAAAATGAAAAAATATACGTGTAATATTACGAAATTGAACATGAAATCAAATTTCCCAAAATGCAAGAATCGGTTGAAATTCCTAAATCACAGAAGACCAGACGTAAGATCTCGAACTTTGGATGAAAATTAGTCATTAGACATATATAAAAGTAGTCACATATATTTATTATATTGCGGAATTGAAATAAAATTTCCCTCTTGTGTATGAAATAAAAAAACATAGTTCATATCATATACCCTAAAAAATCATAGTATTATAAAACTGAAAATCCAAGCAAATACGGAATATATGATTAAAAGACTCCAGCACGTACATAATTTTAAAATTAAGATATAAAAGGAAAACTAGAAAATGGAACTGCAAATAGAAATCAAGTATTATAAGAATAAGGTAAAGTAATATTTATTGGGAAGAAGATGAATACACATCAAGACCAACATATACAAAGGATTTGATATAACCGTGGACGAACCAAAATGTGAAATTATTTGGATGTGTTACTAATCTAATATAGTATTGAAAATCAAACCATGTTCGCGTGTGTGTTAGTATATATATGTATGTATGTGTACACACACGGAGCATGAATGTTTCATTATGTTAGAAAAACGAAAATCCCTGTTGTTAGTACATGTAGTATTCATGCAAACTTGTTATGTCAAACAACAGAAAAAAGAGGAAAAAAAAGACATGCAAACAAATTAAAAATTAGAAAACTCATAAATGAGGCCCAATTAACTGATTAATAGTTAAAAATGAAATTATGAAACAGGTTAATTATGAGTTAACTTAAGTCCTATGTAATTGATTTCGTTATGAAGTATACAATTATTTCGTACGTATAAAAATACGTAATAAATTTTAACATGGGTGGGAAAAATTCAAAGGGAAATTTTTTCGTCATTTTCATATAAGTCATATGTATAAAATCAAACAATAGATGAAAACCAAAACATTAAGCAAGCAATAGCTATAAGATCCAATATAATACTGAAGGAGTATTATGAACACACATATATTAGGTATGAGATAGATCAACATGTTGGTTTTAATGTGGGTCTAAACTATTTAAAATTGGTAATTATGTAAAATATTATAGTAAAAAGATCGATGAATTTTTGTTGTTGTTAAGTGAAAATAATGTTTTCCTTCGTTTCTATAAAATGAAAACTTACGGTACCTATTAGCTCAATTGGGAAAAAATTAAGATTATGGAAAAAGTACGGAAAATTGGAAGAAAATATGTAAAAAATAAAATTCAAAACCTAGATATTTATTATATCTTCTTATGTCCACATATTTACAATATCTTGTTACGTCTGCATATTAGGTAGCGTATGTGATAATGAAGTAGAACAGTGAAGGCTGCCATTTTATATACTACTTATTTAAATTTTTATGTGGTATCAATTGGTGACATGATAACAGGCCTGAAAATTTTGGATGTATATGGATGAGTATTGCATAGCAGATTAAAGATTTAAGAAAACATGTTTTAAAATAACTATAACCAGCTATAATTTGTCATGTACATAGTGAACTTCATATATGAAAATATATACGTATTAGCGTCAATTTCATACCATGCTTTATGTTGGAGATAGAGATTTTTTTTTCATACAAACCACTCAGGAAATTTTCTTGTAAATAATAAGAATGAACCGCACCCTGTAAATTAAAAATGAAGGGAAAAATGAATTGCAGATTGTAAATCACAGCTAGTTATTTTGTGTATTAGTTGGTGGCTTATTATGTTTGAGTTTTTTAAAGTTTATATCAAAGCATGGACGTAGTACGTAAAGTTTTTTTTATGTTCAAAGCATGCAGATGGAATGCTATAAAAATGAAGATATGGAAGGCAGCTGATTTTGGGTAGAAGCTATAATGCTTTATTAGACAAACAGAAGAATACACACAAAGTTTATGCATTATAGTAGCTGACATAAAGATAGAAAATAGAAGGCAAAATAGACTTCTTGACACCATACGATTTTTCTTCCTAGTCGATCCCTTGTTCTGCGGACCCTTATTTGAAGCACTGACTTGAATATGATTGTTGATGTTATGTTGTTTATAAAGTGATGCAGAGTTTCATTTCATTATTTAATAGAAAGAAGATTCAGGTCTACTTGCTCGAAAAGAAGCAGTCACGTAGTTACTTGTGTGATGACGTATGAAAACCGTCTTTTATATTGTTTAGGCCAGTCTTAGGTTGCGTGTAGTCGTTTCCACATGCATAAATTGCAATTAGCTTTTTTTGTCCATTGCTAGGGATCAATTTGCCAAGCTTTGTGTGAAAAATCTCAGTGTCACCAATTAGTGCAGGGTGCTTATGACCCTTTTTGCATCTCCAACCTTCGAGAATGACTACGTTTCGGCATGGTTACATTTGGATGATAAAATTGTTGGAATAAGGAAGAAAATGCAATATTTTTTATTAATATTTTCATATGTAAGTATGGCAGTATTTAAGTTGCACACCTTAGATTGCTGTATATTGAAGAAAGTCTCAGCCTTTTGTTTAAGGAGGTACTTAGCCACTTTATTGAAGAGGATGATTGCCGCAGAAGCAGTACCATCGTCAACTATCAAATCTAGACGGAACCTAATAGATAAATACATAGTAATGTTGCTTAGAGTTGAAGTGCACCATATTAGGTGTTGTTGGATAACGTTGCGATTACCTGTGTAAAGGGTACTCGGTGTCTATGTCGCAATTTTTGCAGTAGTGGTAGGATCTAGAGTTTCCAACCCTTCTATTTGCAAATGTTGCAGGATAAGTATTCCCAGGGTTGCTCAAATCGATGTCAGTAACTTTCTGTTCAAATGCAAATGTGATATCCTACGCGATTGCAAAGCGTGTAATTAATGTATATTATTTGCAGTGGCGAACCTTTTATATTTATCCCATTCACCTAGAGATGTAAGTTCAATGGTCAGTTGAATTTCATGTTGGGACTTAAATTACTGTCATAAAATAAGGAGAGCAGTAACAAAATTTCAAGTAGTTCTGCTCGATAAATTTGGCAAGAAAATAATCATGCGTAATACATTTGTAGTAGTGTACAAAAAAATGAGAGTCGGTAAAAGTATTTAACCACATAAATTAAACAAATTTTTTGTTTTTAAATACTGTTTAATATAGCCAACCTTAATAGTACAAAGCCAAGATGTATACCGCAAAGAGTCTGAATGTTTGGGTATTTATTCAAGGAAGGAAACAGAAAATCAGATTTTTCAAAATAATATTATAAGTTTGGCTATGCTTGGGCAGAGATATGTATCTCTTTTTGTGTAATGACATAGAATGATAAGTTGGAAGTAAAATTTTTTTACAATGTAAACATTAGAAGTAAGAATGTGAAAATAATGCTTTCATGTGTCCAGTAAAAAACCATATTTATGCATTATTGCATCAATACTTTTCCCTTATCTTTCAAGGATTTCAGATCTTAATTGTCATCATATTAATATCGTTTATCAAATTTAGGAAAAAATACATCGGAAGGTATGTATACCAAAAATTGTCCGAGGAATAAATATTTAAATTATAACTATGAATGGGTCCTTACAACTTTCAAAATATACTAATCATAAAAACATTAACTTTTCGCATGTCAATAAAGGTTCATATTAGGAAAAATATTTAGCAATAAAAGAAACAATTTATCAAGGATGATTTTTATCGAAGGTTGAATGATATTTGCAGCAAACAAAAAAATTCTTACTAACCAAAATTCTAGTAGCCTTTTGATATATATAGGAACTGACATGTTTTTAAATAAGGATAAAGAAGGAGTCTTACATATCCATCATTCTTTGAAAACCATTGGTATTGCCAAAAAAATTAAGAAATTACCACAAACATTGCTATTTGTGTAGATGAGTCAATTACTACAAACACTCTTGGGAGTAATCAACTTTATTCAGATAGAATTATCTAAGTGTATATTTATTAAATCTATAGGGAACATACACAATTGTTTTCAACTGCAGATACACAGAATGATTTGGGAAAAACATAATATAATCAAATGTACATCCAGTTAGATTCATGAATTAAATAAAACATACTTAATATATGACATTGTACATAAAACAGCAAGCAAATTTCATATAGTCTATAATTTTCAATGTTACAAAAGCTTTGTTTGGTAGGAACATGGAAATAAAATATTTGCATTTACACAATCAAGTTATTCAAATTCTTCTCAGTACCCTGTATGAGAACACCATGTGTTAAAAGATAAGAGAAAATTTATTTCACTTCGCTATAAAACTTAACGAGCCTACCTTGACAGAAAAATTGGTGAAGCAGTCCAGACAAAGTAAGAATGAGTAAAAGTGCTCATCACATGTATTCTTGCCTTTTCTCAATCTAGCTTTAAGTTTTGTATTTTAATCTTTTCACACATTAAACATGCAATTTTGATATATAATAACACCAACTTCAAAATATATTAAATATGATAGATATTTTCATAGATTTATTAGATACATTGTCCGTGGCATTTAGAGGTGATTATACATTTTTCCCATAACAGTATTTCTATATATTCATTCAGATAAACTATTTCCAGAAATAGTTGAATACGCTTAAAAAATAGTTCAAACTACAAATTATAAATGATATACATGGCATAGATACATAACAATCAAACCAGATTTGAATTTTGACATTATCTAATTATATTGCATATCAGCTGTTTTACACAATAAGCAATGACGGATTAAATAGCTTAAATCACTTAAAAAACGTAATTTTCACCATATATAGAAAAGAATCAAAACGGTAGCCAAAAATTTTAGATATTGATGAAAATAAATTTTAACATTTACTAACTAAAATTATAATAGTTATTATTATACCAAATCTACAAAAAAAAATGACCACATGTAATAAACAAATTGTTTGTTTTTGTAGATGAAATCGGAGCATAGATGCTCATTTGTTTGAATAAGATTGAAAAGCAGATTATTAAAGAATAATATAAACACACGGAATTTCATCAGGTATTTAATCATGAAGAACAATCTAAGATTGAGATAATATAAAATAGCGGTTTAGTAACATGTTATTTTTGTATAATGTGATCGTCAGCGGCTTCGATATATTGAAAATGGCTAACACGTTATACATTGACTCTCTACTGTTAATGTAATTTTGGAACATAATTTTCTGTAAAAAAAAAGACCAAACAAAGCATTATCGTTGCTCAACATGTAACACTTCCAAAAATATAAACTAAATATACACATCATAAATACCCTAAGTAAATCGACACAAATAACTGACAATGACAACTAAAAATTTAATAAAGAACCGAATGACAGCACAGTAAACAAATCCAAAGCAAAAAAAATTAATAATTAAAATAAGTGAAAAATGAGCACAGGAACTTTAAAAAAAATTTAAGTTCTAAATTTTTCATTTTTCATACAGTAGCTACCTAACCAAAAAATCAAACCACCAGAAGATGCAGCCGTGAAAAAGCAAAAGAAGCAACCTAAGCATCCAAAATCATGTTTTTGATATAAGAAATCGACAACCCTAATCGAAGTAAAATGGGTAAAACAGGAACCTAACTAACCTATCATTGGCCAGTAGGAAGAAGGAATAACAGGCGCTTACATCGGGAAAAGATGTAGGAAAGGCGCACAAAAGCCTCCGATGAATCGATTCCAACCAGTGCAAGTTGGCAGGCGACGGCAGTAGCAAGCGGGTACAAAGGAGGATGGAGCGGATAAGCTTCAAACCGAGAGGGACGTCATCATTTAGGGCTGGGGAAAGGTAGGATGGGAAAGAGATGGTCGAAGAGGAGGAAAGACAAATTTGTTAGCGGGTGGAAAATGAAACAGGAAAGGAGCGGCGTGAAGAAGAAAATCAGAATTAACGAAAGAGGCTGCCTTCTTTTCTTTACGGGAAAGGAGGATGAAGGAAAGAGAAAGGTTAGAAAAGAAAAAAAGTATAAACCGGGATGCTTCATTTCACAAAACACGGAGAGGGCTTCTGTGACCTCGAAATCTAACTCAGTAATAATATAATAGTATAGATTTGATTTTTAAATAAAATTTAAAGTAGAACAAGAGAGAAAATTTTGGTAGAGTTTGGTTACTGTAAACTTTTATTTAAGAATTTAGGGTTTTATTAGCTTAGTATTTATATACTTAGGGTTTGGTTTGGACCATTAGATCTAGGTTAGAGAATCTTTAGTCCAATTATGCACGCACATCAGTTTTCTTTGTAACTAAGCATTGATCCTACCCATTCAAACATTTTATACGAAACTGGCAAAGCTCGATTTTCGAAGGGCCACGGTCGACCGCCACTGACCCTAGATCTATCGCTACCAGTCGACCGTCCCCTATGTTAATATGTGAAATTTCTTTTTTTTTTAATTTTTATTCTACTTCCAATTCTTCCAACATCTGTGACTTCTCCGTATTAACTCCGATTTCTAAGTGTTATATATGAAAATCATCTAGTAAATTGCTAGGAATGCAATGATGCTGGTTTCGTAGCCAAATTCAGATGTCTATGAAAATTTTCTTTTAATCCCTTGTTATATTTTAATTTAATTTTCTTATTGATTTCTGTTAAATTTTCGATGTGTTACGATACTCGATATACTCTAATTTATGTACACATTAAATTAAAATAAAACTTTATTTACGAATAAAACAAAACATTGATTTTATTTAAGAGAAACTTATAAAAATTCTGAATAAATTTAGACTTCATAAGTCTATTAAATATCCAAAATGGTAAAAAAAATTACCCTTTAACTTCTGTGTGGACTGGCCCAGTTTCAATAAGGATTAGTCTCTTGTTGACCTTAATTGAATTTCGGTGTGAAATTCCTTTAAGGAAGGAAGACTATAATAGTAGTAATTTCAATAATTAATTAAATAAGCTAATTAAAGAAAAAAAGACGGATTAAACAAGAATGGTAAAAGGAAGTAAATTATAAAAAGCGGGTATGAGGCCTATGTTACACTCCACCTTATACCCATACTATCCAAGAGTATTACAGTGTAATACTGTCAGATAATACGGAGAATAGAGCCATATAGAGTACACACATAATTATTCCCTTGGACAAATACTGTTACGTATAAAAACATCAAATAAATAACCCATCTATACGTATATAGTATCGGTTTAAAGCAATAACACATGTGCCTCCAAGACAAAGCAATGCATAAGATTTGATAAAATAATAGAGAACACGGAACCAAATGATGTGATAATATAAAATATAATGTAACATGTGTGTGGTTCAATTTTGATACAAATGATGTCTGGTTCACTATAAAGGACAATCAATATACATCTCGGTATTATAAATATACAATGGAACAATGTCACTTAAATATTATACAATCAGCCTAGTATAGGTCTCCTCTAAGCCCGATGAAAACCAATGTTGATCAGGTCATCCATGTACTTAAATGTCTCGGACTGATCTAAGTATTATAAAATAACACACGGACCAGACTATGTCTAATCAAGGGGTGTGCATGTATTGTAACAAAATATAAACACGAAACAATAACATAATAATGTTAATATCGATAATCAAATCATAAGACAACATATCGAAGGACGTATATAAATATGGTAATGTATGCCTAATTTTATGTAATGCTATAAATAAATATCAAGGCATCACATCACCAAATACCTCAAATCCATCTGAAACAATCAACTCTCATATCTAAAAATGTCATCACCGATAAAGAAACACATCAAATCATAAATCACATAGTCAATATTAATGGGTGAATCATACATATCCAAAAATCATCATTAAATCCAGAGATATTAAAATATGAGATATCAACAAGTATAATCAGGCTAGCACGAAGCATTTCCCAAGTGTATCTCTCAATCTCGGTAAGAATCATCAATGCATATAAAATAGGATAAGTTGTCCATCAAATACTAAGAATCCACTATACACTGGATAAATATCACAGGTCTAATCTCATATTCTCATATCTATACTATCAAATAGTATCGTGATGGGAAATGATTATACGACAGACACAAAGCCTCAAGTAAAGTCAAATATATATATATATAATACATGTTCACCCTGCACATACCAATACTACACTGAGTTGTACCAAAGGTATATACCAATCTATTACTCCGTTAGTACCAAAAGGGAGACTGATAGCACAAAGCAAGCTCCAGAGTCGCAAAGTCCCTACAGTCGTAGTTATCTCTCAGTCGTCATGACCCATATCCACCTATATGCTCGTCAACATGAGGTCCAATCAGTCACGATACTATAATTACCCTTGTAGGTAACAGAATGCTGGCCAAGGTGACACAAGGACGAGCACAAAGCTAACCACAAAGATATAAAATAATAATATGGTATCATAGATCTAGGGCGCGACCCTACAGTCAAGCCATCAGAATGAATGCTAACCATCTGGTCCTCTCCAAAAAACATAATAGGAGTACACGTGATAGTGACATATAGGAACAATACATACAGACCTGAAATTTCACTAACTATAGACACGGAACTATATATCACTACATAACACCTCACACTATCCACTATTTCTCCGTCACGTGAGTGTCATCTACTTATAATGAATAACCGAATAAATATCACAAAGCTAACAACAAAGATACTCAAACGTTTATTCACTACTTATAAATTACACGCATTTCGACTTTCTATATAACGAGTTCAAAGAATAACCAAAAAAGTAATACTGAATATCTCATCTCAAACGGTCTCTGTTTATTCGAATTTCTCGTTACACAGAATTAGATATCACGAAATCACATAAAAGGATATCATCACCATATCATATTGAAATCATTACAAAATAAATATCAACGGTGAATCGCTCATAGTGTTAAAGCAAGAACAGAAAGAATACAAACCGGTAGACATAGAAATTATGCATAATGTATATATTTAAAACTCACTTTAATAGTTCATAAATAATTAAATGTTAAATATCATAAACCATAATTCTAGAAAATAACTCTTAACAAATAGTAGTTACTTATTTTCGACATATTATATACATATATAACTTTAAAAAAAATTCAATCTAAAACATTTTCATTGATTAAGCTAACGTCCTTTATAACATAATAATTTATATTTTCAAATCCAAATAAAACATCTTTAAATACTCCAAATCAATTCATAGGAAAACTAAACAAGCAAACTATAAAGTAGATTATCAGAATAAATATAATTATAAAACCAAGAAAAGAGCTACACACCTCTGATTTTGATGTTGTTATAAGAAATGTCCATGTAGAAATGAATATATAAATTTGGTCCTTATTTTTTAAAAATAGAAAACGCAAGGTGCCTTGCATTTTTTGACAGAAAATGCAAGGCAACTTGCACTTTTCTAATTTTGAAATTTTTTCTGAAATTTTTGAAATTTTTGAAAAGCGATAGCTAGTTTGCACTTTCTGATTTTGAATTTTTTTTTGGAATATTTGAAATTTTTGAAAAGCACAAGTTGACATGCGCTTTCTATCAAGAAAATGCAGGCTAGTTTATGCTTTATGATTTAGAAAAAATAGGAACCTAATTTACATACTTATTGCTACTGGGACTTTTCTTGTAACATCAGAAATATGGACTGTCTATGCAAAGCCCCTTGTAAAGCATCTAAATCAACACTTAATAAACAACATTGGCATTATTTTATCTTATATAAGAAAAATAACCCCTTTAAGAATGGATAAATTTTATATATATTCTAATTTTAAATAACAAGTTAACTAGATTTGAATATAATATACTCTATGATAAACAAGTCTCTTAATCTTTTATAAATTTATTAAAAATTTAACATTTACTAATAATATTATATTATAATACTTATTTCTTTCTTTTAGGAACTTAAAATATTCGCTAGAACAAAATGTTGCACATAACATTATTCCACATTTGTTATTAACATATCTCTATTTTAATTAGTTATAAAACATTCAAATCATTTTAATATATCTAAATCAAACATGCATACATTTTTCAAGAACTTGAAATATTTATAAATTAAGACTTCCTAAATAAATTATAATATTTATTGATTATTAACTAGTTAATGTCTCATATTTTCTATTTAAATACTTATAAATTCATTTTGTTTGTTTAGTAAATTTTAGCTTATATTGTATATTTATATTAGTATATAAGTGTATTTATTGCACAAAATTATTATTATTATATCTTTCGATATATATATACACATATATATGCGTGTGTGTGTGTAGATTTTTAATTCATATATATGTGTGTGCGTGCACGCGCGCATACCTAAAACTTACACAATAACAGAAACTTAAACATAATAGCAAGATCACTAACATACTCACTCAGGTATAAATTCACCCACGCAAGTCAATGCACATTCATAAATGAACCCTAATTCCTTGCATAACCAGAAATTCAAGATTATATAATAGTACACGTATATTTACGAGCATAATTGCAAGCATATAAATGAGACAATGAAGGGATTAGCATAAGTTTGTCAGCAAATTATACTTGCTTGCAGTCACGTTCAATTCATCATTAGCAACCACTACGCCGCGTCCTCACGAACGTGTGCACCCTCCCTCTAGTTCGTAACTTCCTCAAGGTCTCCCTAAATCCACTTCATCGTAGTCTCGTTCGGCCATCCCTCACTACCTCCTCCTGGCTTCGCGATTTCCTTTTAATATATTTTTTGGATTTTTTTTATAAAGATCAAACGCGATTTTAGGTTTTAGCAATTAGGCAAAAGTGAATTAGCGGGCTTGGGTATTCTCTAGAAATGGAAAAGAGTTTTCCAAAAGACGAAAAGTGTGAGATTATAATAGGCTTGGCCTTTGGTTTATATTTTGTCCATTTGTTTATTTAAGTATTTTAATCAAGTTCAAATTAAATTAAGCTTCATTGGAATGATTATTAAATTTTCAATCTAATTTAAATTGATTCACATTTCATTCTACAAATTTATACTTCAATATTTGGGCAATCTTATTTAATTCGATGTCCTTTTATTTTTATTCATTATAAAATTAAAAAATAAATTTATTTCTCATCTATTTCAATTATATAAAAATTATTTAAATTTTAAAAAATTAGATTCAATTAAAACAATTTATTCAATTTTAATATATTATTTAGAATAATTTATTAATTTAATTCAATTTACTACAACAAAATCTTTTACTAAAAGAATTTAATTAATTAAAAATTCACTTTTAAATATTAACCATAACAAATTCTAATTTTATTACTTCTATTTTAATCAAATTTATTTATTACATCGGCGTAGGAAGTCATGATTGTTAAAGACATCTCCCCTTAGAAAAATTGCATCCTCGCAATTTACTTTACGGACTCGTCTTATACAATTCATACCCTAAATTTTCTTCGTTCTATAAGTTTACTTTATACAATCCACTATGTGATTCTCATAATTTCTCTCATCGTATGCTAAGAATTTAAATCGATTCATTTTAATGCTTTTTATTTTTCACATACAAAATAATTCATTGGAAAATAATTTGACTTCCGGAATTTTTGAAAATTTCGCCCCTCTTCTTTATACAGAGATGCTTTTGAATAATGACAATATGCTAAATAAGATATGCATCGACTAAACTTGGTCGGAAATAGCATATATAATCAAATTTGCCACACAATATATATAACCCTTGTGTAAAAACATACCTTGTTTTATTGCATTTTTAAGCAGTTTACTTAATCTTTAATTGATAGAATATATTTTACATATATTCTAGGTGTTAAAATATTTCAAAATATTTTCTGATATTACCTGCATTTATTCTCTGATATTTCCTGCATTTATTCTCTGATTTGACATACTCTTTATTTGGCACATATTTATTTAGTTACCTTTCTCTGGTTTGACTTACTCTTTATTTGGCACATATTTTTTTGGTTACCTTTCTTTTAGCAAATCGGTTGATTTGATGATATCTGTATTTAGGAAGTATTTATTTACTTACCTTTTTTTTAGCAAATCAATTGGCTAATTGGTAGCCTATCTTAACTCTTGTAAACCATATATATATGATTGAAAGTGGAATACAATGCAAGCAAGTTGATTTCTAAATAGATTTCTTTCATGGTATCAGAGCTATTCTCCTTACCCTAGCCTCACCTATCTTCTTCTCCGTTCTTCTTCTTCTATCTTTAATTTTTTTCCATGGCAGACTCATCCAAGTTTCATCCCGCACTCACCATCACTAATGTTAAATCTCTTATTCCCATAACATTAGACAATGAGCAAGGCATGTATCATTTTTGGGCTACTCTGTTTACCAATCTTGCTAGGGTTCATGATCTTTACGATCACTTGGTTCCACCAACGGAGGAGAAGGCTATGGCTGCCTATGTCCAGGCTAAGTCCGCTGATCCAGCACTTTGGAGGCGTTTGGATGCCGTTGTCTTGAAATGGATTTACAGCACCATTTCTTCCAATCTTCTCCTCGCTATTCTCAGACGTAATGACACGGCAGAGGGGGCATGGAACCGTCTTGAAGCTCTTTTTCAGGACAACAAAGCCTCTCGGGCTACCCATCTCGAGGAGGACTTTACAAATGCTGCTTTTGAAGCTTTCAACTCAATCGACAATTATTGTAATTATCTACAATTTTTGGCGGATAGGTCGGCTGATGTTGATGCTCCAGTGATAAATGGTCGTCTGGTTTTACGTCTCACCGGGTCCTTACCAGAAGCGTATAGTGGTACGGTGGACTATATACAAAATCAAGAGCCTTTGCCATCCTTTGAGAGTTGTCGTTCAAGATTGAAAATGGCTGAGCGTACTATCAAGGCTCGTCAAGCTCGTGAAACTGGTGGTTCTGGGAGTCGGTCCAGTGGTGTTGCCATGGTTGCCACTGATTCATCTGCAAGCAATAAACGCAACAACAATAATAAAGGGAGGAACAATTTCAAAAATAATATGAAGAAAAAGGTCCACCAAAGTACTAATAGGTCCAGTCCTAGTCAGCCGCCATATCAACAGCACCAGTGGCAGCAGCCTGGTTAGGGAGGGTGGACTATACATCCTTGCCCATTTCTCGCATACTCTTGGCAGCCAAGGCCCAGTCCAGCGGTCCAACGTCCCTCCTCTTCTGGATTAGGCTTACTTGGGTCCAGACCTCAAGATTTCAATGCAGTTGCTCATGCTCCTAGCTACATGCCCACCGACATTGAGGCCGCTATGCATGCTCTTTCGTTCTCTCAACCAGATGGAAACTACTACATGGATACTGGTGCTACATCTCACATGATGGCGGATGCAGGTATTCTCTCTTCTTATTTTAATTCAAGCAATAAGCATCATAACATTGTTATTGGTAGTCGTTATTTAATTCCAATTATTGGTCACGGTCACACTACATTGCCTCCACCTTATCCACCATTTACCCTAAACAATGTGTTACATGCTCCTAGGCTCATTAAAAATCTGGTCTCTGTTCGTAAATTCACCACAGATAATATGGTTTCTATCTCTTTTGACCCTTTTGGTTCTCTGTTAATGACTTATAGATCGGGAACAGACTAATGAGATGTGATAGCACTGAGGGCTTATATCCACTTTTCTCCATCTCTCAAGCCATTTTTTCCAACAATCATTCTGCTTTTACTGCTTTGCCTTCGAATATTTGGCACAATCGTTTAGGTCATCCTGGCGATGCTATTCTTAAGTCTCTTTGTAGTAAAAAGTTTATTGATTGTAATAAGGTTTGTAAAACTTTTTGTTCTTCTTGTCCTCTTGGGAAACATTCTAAGCTACCTTTTTATGATTCAGTGTCATATACTTTTCTTCCGTTTGATATTATTCATAGTGATCTTTGGACTTCTCCTATTGTTAGTACTTTCGGTCATTGTTATTATGTTCTTTTTCTTGATGACTATAGCAAATTTTTGTGGACCTTTCCTATTGCAAAAAAATCTCAGGTCAAACAACTTTTCTTAGCGTTTCATGCTTTAGTCAAGACACAATTTGAACGTAATATTTAGACTTTTCAGTGTGACAATGGTACGGAATACATTAATGGCACTTTTAAGGGTTTTTTTGAGAAACATGGTATGCTTTTCCGTCTCTCATCTCCTCATACATCTCCTCAAAACGGAAAGGCCGAAAGACACATAAAATCCATAAATAATATCATCCGGACTATTCTTGCTCATGCATCTATGCCACTCTCCTTTTGGCATCATGCTCTCTCCATGGTTACATATCTTCTAAATATCCTTCCTTCCAAGGTATTGAATTACCAATCTCACACTCAAATCCTCTATCAAAGTGATACTATTCAGGTTTGCATGTTTTTGGTTGCTTATGTTTTCCATTATTCCCCTCTTCTACTATACATAAATTACAAGAAAGGTCGCCTCCTTGTGCTTATTTAGGTCCGGCTTCTAATCATCGTGGCTTCAAATGCTATGACATGTCTAGTGGTAAAATCATAATTTGTCGTCATGTTCGTTTTGTTGAAACTGAACTTCCATTCTCCAAACTCCACAAAACAAAACCTTCGAATTATGATTTTTTGAATGACAATATTAATCCTCAATTAATGCATCATTTATCTCAAAATACCACACCACAAAATATGCAGCTTGACCCAACAACGCTGCCCAACGACTCGTCCTCTCTTCCTCAATCTAGGTCACAGTCTCACACAGGCCCAGATTCCACACCTCCCACTGATGCCCACACTCGATCCTCTATTTCCTCCTCTGACCCACCCTCTCTTCCCCACAGTCCAACCCCGTCTATGACCTCCCCTACTTTGACTATTTCTCACACTACCCCAATGCCTCCCAACCCCATTTCAACTCGCATGACCACTCATGCATCAAATGGCATTTTTAAACCCAACCCCAAATACTCTTCTAATTACCATACTACCACCACTACAGATATTTTTCCTATTCCGAAAAACCCTTTTAGTGCGCTTAGTGACCATAATTGGAAAAGTGCAATGTTGGATGAATTTAATGCTTTAATTGATAATAAGACTTGGGAATTAGTGCCTAGGCCGCCTAATGTTAATGTTATTCGGTCTATGTGGATTTTTCGTCATGAATATAAGTCTGATGGCTCTTTTGAGCGTTATAAAGCTCGTCTTATAGGTAATGGAAATACACAGCAATAGGGCATTGATTGTGATGAAACGTTTAGCCCTGTGGTTAAACGGTCACCATTAGAGCGGTTCTCAGCATTGCTCTTTCTAAATCTTGGCCCATTCATCAAATGGATATCAAGAATGCTTTCTTGCATGGTCATCTGAATGAAGCAGTTTATATGCATCAACCCATGGGTTTTCGTAACAAAAATTATCCGAATCATGTTTGTCTTTTAAAGAAATCTTTGTACGGATTAAAACAGGCTCCTCGAGCTTGGTACCAAAGATTTGCTGATTTTGTTGCTACCATTGGGTTCTCTCATAGTACATCAGATCACTCTTTATTCATCTATAAGAATGGTTCTGATATTGCTTATATTCTGTTATATGTGGATGACATTATACTTACAGCTTCTTCTAATCGTCTTCGTAAGTATATTATGACTCTCTTAGCTTCTGAATTTGCTATGAAGGATCTAGGTCCTTTAAGTTTCTTTTTGGGTATTGCTGTCACTCGTCATGCCCATGGTCTTCTCTTATCTCAGACACAGTATGCTACAAAAATTATTGAACGTGCCGGAATGTCTAACTGCAGTTCATGTCCTACTCATGTTGACACTAAGTTCAAACTAAGTGTCACCGCAGTCACTCCTTATGATGATCCGACTAAGTATTGTAGTCTTGCAGGTGCTCTTCAGTATCTTACATTCACTCGACCAGACATTTCCTATGCCGTGCAGCAGATCTGCCTTCATATGCATTCCCCGACTAATGAGCATATGAAAGCTCTTAAGCGTTTCATACGCTATCTCCAGGGTACCTTTCTTTTGGTCTCCACTTGTACAAATCCAATATTAATCGTATTATCTCATATACGGATGCAGATTGGAGTGGTTGTCCTGACACCCGTCGTTCTACCTCTGGTTATTGCGTATTCCTTGGAGATAATTTGATTTCTTGGTCTTCGAAACGGCAATCTACTCTTTCCCGTAGTAGTGCTGAAGTGGAGTATAGGGGTGTTGCTAATGTTGTTTCTGATTCGTGCTGGATCAGAAATTTGCTTCTAGAGTTGCATTGTCCAATTCAAAAGGCTACTCTAGTTTATTGTGATAATATGAATGCTACATACTTATCCGGCAATCCTGTTCAGCGTTAGCGCACTAAACACATTGAGATGGATATTCATTTCGTCCGTGAGAAAGTAGCTCATGGTGAAGTGCGTGCTTCATATACCGTCCCGTTACCAAATTGCTGATATTTTTACAAAAGGGTTTCCGCGCGTATTATTTAATGATTTCAGAGACACTCTAAGCATATGAGAACCTCCCGCTTCGACTGAGGGGATGTGATAGAATATATTTTACATATATTCTAGGCGTTAAAATATTTCAAAATATTTCCTGATATTACCTGCATTTATTCTCTGATATTTCCTGCATTTATTCTCTGATTTGACTTACTCTTTATTTGGCACATATTTATTTAGTTACCTTTCTTTTAGCAAATCAGTTGATTTGATGATATCTGTATTTAGAAAGTATTTATTTACTTACCTTTGTTTTAGCAAATCAATTGGCTAATTTGTAGCCTATCTTAACTCTTGTAAACCATATATATGATTGAAAGTGGAATACAATGCAAGCAAGTTGATTTCTAAATAGATTTCTTTCATTAATCAAGCGAAAGCATGTTTTCACCACATTTTAATCCAAGTATTCTTCTTGTACCTACGCTCAGCTTAAGCAAACTACGTAATATGTACATGGTGTGACTGAAATAAATTACCGACATGGAATGGTAAATAACATTAACAGTGTTAAGAATATCATAGACAGATACTAAACCACAAAGAGCAGTTCAAGCAAAATCATGATAGGATTACTCAATATACAACCTCATCTCCATTTTTTTCGTTTGTTTTAACTTGCACCAACCTGCCGCTGCTGCTGGTGGCGGTAGCCTGCTGGTACTACTTGCAGCAGTATTATTATTATTTTCCTAAACTAACATTAGCTGCTCTCTCGCTGTATAATATATCTTGACACAATTATATGTACATCAAAATCATTGATATTTTGCACACATATGAGATACTATGATGTTAATTAACACTCATTAGAAAACCTTATGCAACTCATTCAATATCGATAGTTCATGTATAAATATTCATACTGACCAGAAAAAATACAGTATTAATGAATGTTGAGTTAAATTAACCCAACGACTTTACAAGGGAAAAATAAATAAATAAATAATCACAATTAAATGTGCTTAAATTTGCTCCATCTCTTTATGTCGTTTTTATGCAAGGTTAACTAATTTCATGTCATCAAAATAGTACAAAATAATCAAAAGAGGACGAGATTGCAAAAATGAACCACTGTCAAATTCTTGGGAAAAACAAAAGCTTAAACAGTAAGTTTATCTTATCAATTGTTGGTTTATACATTAATATCTGATTTAGAGCTGATATAGTAAGGCTGCCAAGTCATTATATAATGCAAGGAGACTCCATTCCATAGAACGGCTTATTACTAAGACTAGCAAATTCTTTGTTCAACGTAGTGAAATCGGCTCTAGGCGCCTGCACTGGAGCACCACCATCAACAACAACATTCGAAGCAGCCATTTGAGCATTTTGCAGTATTATTATTTTGTTGTTTTAAATCTTGTATCGACAATAATAGATGGAAGTGCAAGGAGACCAAGATAAAAAAAACATTGAATAAGGGGAGAAATCAAAATATAGGCACGGCATGGATATGGGGTTCTGACCTAACTAGATCAAAATTAAGAAAACACGGGTAGAAATGCCAGTGGTGACCAGCGATGATGATGTTTGTGCAACAATGCTTAGTTACCACACCCCACGTAGTTTTTTGGTTATGGTTTTTGGCGATCTCCGTGGAGAGTCTAAGCTAGGATTTTCCTTCATTCTATCAACCTAAAATCACTGCTAGATGATCAAAGTGGTAAAGGACAAGCTGAAGAAGGATACAGTCTTTGATGGATCAAAATATAATGATGATGATTTAGTTTAACTGGACATGTGTACATATCCAGTGAGCAATGTTCAATGTACATATATAAAACTTAGTTATACAAGTTGAAAATGAAAATCGGATAAATTACACTCATCCACAACACTTTTAAGTGTTTGTTTGTTTATGTGTTTTAATATAATTAATATCTTTTCGCAGCCTTTAATATAGTGGGTAACACATTTTTATTTTGTTCTTTTCTTTAAAAAAATTCATTTTGGATTCTAATCGATTATAGTATCTCCCCATACTTTTTTTTTCCAAACTTTATTATTATTTTCTTCCAAACAATTTATTATTAGTTTGTTGCATATAACATTATTCCACATTTGTTATTAACTTATCCCTATTTTAATTAATTATAAAACATTCAAATCAATTTAATATATCAAATCAAACATACATATACATTTTTCAAGAACTTGAATTATTTATATATTAAGACTTCCTAAATATATATATTATAATATTTATTGATTGTTAACTAGTTAATGATTCATATTTTCTATTTAAATACTTTATAAATTTTAGGGGTGAGCATTTAACCGACTTAACCGACTTAACCGATTTAACCGACCTTAACCGAACCGTTTTAACCAACAAAATCGGTTAACCGAATATTCGGTTAACCGATCAACATTAACCGAACAAATTCGGTTCGGTTAACGGTTAATGCTATTGCGAAAATTGGTTAACTGTTAACCGATACAATTTTTTCCCTCAAAACCTTCTAAACCCAGACCAAACCCTTTACCCAAAAGCCGTTTATTTGTTGTCCTGCTGCCTTTAACCAACGCATTTTAATCTCATTCGAATAGAAAACGAAAACCCTAGATCTACAAATTTCATTTTCAACCGCAAACCTTCTTC
Source organism: Allium cepa (assembly GCA_030765085.1). Taxonomy (NCBI): domain Eukaryota; kingdom Viridiplantae; phylum Streptophyta; class Magnoliopsida; order Asparagales; family Amaryllidaceae; genus Allium; species Allium cepa. Next base: position 947,603,356 of record CM060941.1, on the reverse strand, counting down.
AAATCAATCTACAATTTTCTTTTTTCATGTGCTGCCTTTTTATGCTGTTGTGCTACACCATGCCACTGCCGTCGTCACTACCTCGTGCTTGCTTCCGTGATGCCCGGTGCCCATCAAGGTGAGCTATGATGAACGATATGAAGAGAAAGAACGTGAATTTCCATTTACAGTTTTGAACTTTTAATTTATTAGTTATACGCAAATACATGTCTAATTTATGGTTGAATTCAGTAGCTATACACTAATATGATTTATTAGTAATCTATGAATTTATCCTAATGATTTACGGTTAAATTCAATTATATTTATGAATACATGTTCTCACTTCTCATGAATAATCTATGAATACCGGTAATACATAGCTCGGTCATAGCAGTTTATAGTTATGATATACGTGGTAAATGTGTTTTATACAACTCGTAATCTATTATGAATTTACCATAATTTATGTATATGTGACAAATATGTATTTATGTACAAGCCATAGTCACAGTAGTTCATAGTGATGTACAACTCATATATGCAGTAGTATGTGTAATTAAGTAAAAGAAGTTTGCCATAAATTAGACACCTTGTTGGCTATGGTTCCGGATTCAGCCATTGACCATGATATTGATTTATTACGGCGGTATATAGTTATACTGCAAAAGATTGGAAATTAGTTGTGTGTTTGTCCATGTTTTTTCACTCTATGGGTTCAAAATGTGCCATATTATCAAATGATTTTAATGGTGTGCCAAATGTGGATCTAATTCGACGATGATATCCGTGGCTCAATTTTATAAAAGGTCAAATTCTTAGTCGTTTTTCTAGTAAGCACCAAAAAGATAGAGATGCAGATGTTAACCTCAAAATCTCATGTTAGCCTCAAAATCTCAAATTTGTTAATTAAAATTTTTTTTAATGTATATATTATTTTAATATAATTACAAATCTTGGATTAACCTAGTTTACCATGTCTTCGAATAAGAAAACAGCAGATGGTTACTATTAGAAGTCCTGAGAATGAATAATAGATGGTAGTCCATCATGACTTCGTAACTAGTTACGTAAGTTAACTAGATTTTTGTTTAGATGGCTATATAGCTTTTGTTTTAATAATCGATGAACCATCATTCTTTAACAATGCAAGATGTAAAACAACTTTGTTCACTTGAGTATACAACTACGAGATTAATAACTCATTTATATAACATTTCAAAACAATTAAACTATGTAAACAAGTTTAGAAACATCTTTTTTAGAAGAAAAAAAGTAGGCTACTTTTGATCTACGTTGCAGGAAATGGAATTCTATACTAAAGCTATTCAAAGTCACTCTGGTAAAAAAAACATTTTTTGCAATGTAGATAGAAACGAGCTATTTTTGCAAATAGTTTAAATTAGTGTTTTGTTTTGGAAAGTAGCTCAAATGGGTAAAAATTTCTATAACAATGTCTAGTGGCTAATTTGGTTGATTTGTCGTTTAACCGTGCAAATAAGCCTTTGTTATAGTTTACTTGTTCGCTTGATTAGCCAAGATCAAAAGAAATCACATCCCTTTTATGTTGAATGTTGTAATGATCCCGTCTTCAAAATTAACCGTATAATATCTAGCATGTGACTATTTTAACCCAGTAGTCATATGTTAGAATAATCAAATGGATGTGTTAAAAATAGTTTATAAACATTATGACCGTGTTAATCATCGGCCCAGTTTCACATGGTCCTTTATAGTCCAGTTTGCATTACGCTTTTGATATTTTTTCCTTGGTTTAACTCAACTCATAGTAAATATATGTATTGATCTGACTTATATATTATAAGCAAAATATGATGTATGTAAATATTTATGAAATGTGTGCTGAACTATGAGTTTATATAATCTCCTATGTGTGTTAATCATATATTCAGTAATATATGCATTATGTTATTCTATTACTCAAGTTTTTGTTATATATGTCAATGGCTCACTTGTATATATGCAACTTTGGATAGATTTAGAGAATGGAAATTGGAGTCTAGAGTTAAGATACAATGTATTTTAATTGGAGTATTGGAGAATGGCGATTGCAGTCTGTGACTTTGCAGTAATGTACTCTTAATGTATTCTTCCTTGTTGTCCTGTATATTTATATTATTTGGACATTGTTGTTGAATTAATAACGTACCCAATGTTTAGACTTAGGTAAGATTTTGATTCATTAATTTTTGCATTGCTGGCAATGTATTAGTTATCTGATTGAACTATGAATCTACGTATTAGTTATTTGATTAAACTATGAATACATATGTGCACTTATCTGATTGAACTATGAATATATGAATTTATGTGCTTGTTAATGTATCCGATGTTTAGACTTAGTGCATTGTGTTGTGATGTGTTTATGTGCCTGTTAATGCACTACTGTGCACTCTTATAATTAATGTTTATCTTAATTTGGTCGGCTAACCTGTTAATTTACACGGTTAACCAGTCACCGTTAATTAACCGGTTAATTTAAAAACCGGTTAACTGTTTAAATTAACCGGTTAACCGTGTAAACTAACCGGTTAACCACGGTTAAAATTAACCGGATTGGTAGGTTAGTCCTGACCAATATTAACCGCATATCGGTTAACCGAACCAATTTTAATATGCAGTTAACCGAAAATATTAACTGATCAGGTCGGTTAATCCACCGTGCCCACCCCTAATAAATTCATTATGTTTGTTTAGTAAACTTTAACTTATATTGCATGTGTGTGTGTATTAGTATTTAAGTGTGTTGAGTCATATTATGTAAATAAATAATTTCCTTAGGGAGTTTACTATAACAACTCCTTGTACATATATATACTTGTTAGTTGTTTTTGTAAGAGAGTTTTTCATTTTTGATAGAAATAAAAATAGATACTTCTTCTTTTCTTCTTTATTTCTTTCTCTCGAAACTTCCATGCAGTTCATCATGGTATCGGAGCAATCCTCGATCTGATCTCAATCCAACCTTGTTTTGTTCTCACTTAAGAAATGGTGAATAATATAGATCTGACCTCGAATTTGATTCCCCAACAGAACAATATCGTTCTTAATTACAACGATCCATACTTCCTTACTTCTAGAGATAATTCAAATGTGCCAACCATCAATCATATCTTCAAATGCAACAATTTTGTTGACTGGAGCAGAGCGATAAGAATGGCGTTGATTGCTCGTAATAAGCTAGGGTTTATCGATGGAACATTGGAGAAACCTGATGCAACTTCTCCAGATTATCAAAAATGGATTAGAAATGATTATGTTGTTATGAATTGGTTATCAAATTCAATTGATAAATAGATCTCGGAGAGTTTGATTTTCAGCAACTCCTCTTGTCAATTATGGAATGAGATTGTTGAAAGGTATGGAAGGACAAATGTTCCACAGTTGTATGATTTGCATTGTCAATTGATGCTAATCGAACAAGGAAATTTGTCAATTTCTGAATATTATTGCAAAATGAAGAGAGTTTGGGACGAGCTACAGATTCTTGATGGATATCTTGAATGTACATGTGGAATCATAAAGAATTATGGTTGCGATATTCTCAAGAAACTTATTGAAGCTGACCAAAAGATGAAACTCATTCAATTTCTCTCTCGTCTAAACAAAGATTATGATCAAGTCAGAGTTAATTTGCTCAATCCTTATCCTTTGCCAACTGTGAACCATGCTTACCATATTTTGCAGCAGATTGAAAGGTAGAACATTAATGAAATCAACAATTTTACTGGTGATACAAATGCTTTTCAAGCATAGATTACAAAGTTTAATTCACAGAAATCTTCAGGACAATTTTCTAAAAAACGAAATTTCATGAGGGTCAAAAATGACTCAATTTGTGAACACTTCAAGATGAAGGGACATTCTGTTGATCATTGCTTCAAAGTGATAGGTTATCCGAAATGGTATTCTAAAGGAAAGAGTACAAAACCAGCTGGTAAGATGGCAGCAACTGTATCTGGTGCTCGAGAATTTTTAACATCTGGTATCCTTGGAAGTAGTCCTATGCAAATTGATGAAAGTGGCACTCACACCGATTCAGGAATTTCTATTGATCAAAAAATGGTCTCTGAAGTCTACAAGGCAGTAATGCAGATGATGCAGCAGCAAACTCCTTCCGACCCTTTATCTCAAAACTACACTACTGTGAATTTCGCAGGTATAACTACATCTAATGTTGTTTCTGATACAAATGTTGCATATCACAATACTTGGATCATAGATACGGGTGCATCTGATCACATGGCATATGATTTAAAATATTTTGCTTCAATTCAAACACTAAAACATCCTTTGCATGTTGTTTTACCTGATGGACCTATTAAAAATGTGACGCAAACAGGAACAATTTCCTTACCCCACAAATAATCCTAAAAATGTGTTGTATATTCTTGATTTTAAGCATAATCTCATTTCTGTTGGAAAATTACTTGACCATAAAAAATTAGTGGCTCATTTTGATCAAACAAGGTGTTTATTTCAGGACCTACACTCTAAACAAGTGAAGGGGTTTGGAAAAAGAGGGGCCGGATTATACAAATTTAGTGGAGATATTTCTCATTCTTCTTCTTTACCTGCAAATAATATGTCCCCTATTTTTAGTTATGAAAAGTCTAACAATATGTTAGCAAATAAGTGTACTTCTTTACCTAGTTTTAGCACTCTTCATGCAAGATTAAGTCATGTAAGTCTTTCTACTATGAAACACTTAACAGTTCCTTGTTCTGACAATAAAAAAGATGATTTTCATTGTGAAGCATGCAATTTAGGTAAACATCCTAAATTGCCTTTTGTTTTGCCTTCTTCTATTGCTAGTCAAGCTTTTGAGATGGTTCATATGGATTTATGGGGACCTTATAGAACTCCTACTTTGTCTGATGCAGCTTGTTTTCTAACGATTCTAGATGACCATACCAGAACAACATGGACTCATTTTTTGCACTCAATTTTTTGCACAACAAGCAGCAAGTATATAATATAATTTTTGCTTTTCTTGCATATGTTGAGACTTAATTTGCTAGCAAGGTGAAAGTGATTAGAAGTGACAATGGTACTGAGATATTCAGGGAGTCTTGTAGCCTCTTATTTGCTTAGAAAGGAATTGTTCGCCAACGGAAGTATACCAAGGGTATCTCAACAAAATGGAAAGGTGGAGAGGAAACATAAGCATCTTCTAGAAATGGCTAGATCAATCATAATATGGCTAATTTGCCTATTTATTCTAAGGAGATTGTATCTTGGCAGCTACACATTTGATTAATCTTATGCCTAGTTCTGTTCTTCATTGGAAGACTCCATATGAGAAGTTGATGGGAAAAGCACCTGATTATGGACATCTTAGAGTCATTGGTTGTCTATGTTAACCAGCAATGAAATCCGATGATAAATTTGCTCCTAGAGCAAAGAGATGCATTATGATAGGATATCCTTATGCTCAGAAAAGAATATAAATTATATGATTTGGATGATCACAAGGTTATTCTTAGTAGAGATGTCATTTTTGAGGAATCTATATTTTCTTATCATGCTACGAAATCTCTCCCTTTCACAGAAATTCAAACACGGTCCACACCTTCTCAAATTCAAACTTCTGATTCATTTAATTCCAATGAACAGATTTGTGGTTCAAATTTGAACATTTCTCCTTTTCCTATAAAACATACTTCTTTTAATAATGATATATCTTTAGAAGATTCTTCTTCTCCCATTCAAACTGAATTGAACTCTCCTATTCCTTCTTTTCAACAGGAGCCTACTCTTCCCACAATTCCTCTACAAAGAAAATCTAGTAGATCATCTAAATTGCCTTCAAAGTTCAAGGACTTTGCAGTTCAACATATCAAACCTCTTTCAACTCCTCATAATTCTTCTTCTACATCCAATATTTATAATGTTTTTGTAGAACCATCATTAACATATTTGAATTATGATACTCTTCATAATCTAAATACAATGTTATCTACCAAAGAGCCTACTTCTTATAGTCAAGCAAAGGAGGATTCTAGATGGGTGAAAGCTACGGAGAAGGAAATAGAGGCTATGGAGAAGAATCATACTTGGGATTTAGTAAATTTGCCACCTGATAAAACTGCTATAGGTAGTAAATGGATTTACAAAACCAAATTTCTAAAAAATGGTGATGTGGAAAGATGCAAAGCCAGAATTGTGGCAAGAGGTGATAAGCAAATTAAGGGTAAGGATTTTAAGCATACTTTCAGTCCAGTTGCAAGAACTACTACTGTTAGGACTGTCATAGTTTCAACAGCAGCTTATAATTAGCATTTACACCAGCTAGACATCAATAATGCTTTCTTACATAGTTATATTGATGAGGAATTATACATGAAGCCGCCTCTTGGACATACAAATGCTAAACCTAGACAAGTTTGCAAGCTCAAAAGATCTATTTATGGACTCAAACAAGCTGCTAGACAATGCAGTAAAGAGCTCAAAAATTTTCTTATAGATCTTGAATTTGTTCAATCCAAACAAGATTGTTCTTTATTCACCAGAATTGATGGTAAAGAGTTTATAGTCATTGTTTGTTATGTAGATGATCTGCTAATAACTGGTTCTAGCACTTGAATTCTATCTGATGTTAAGAAAGCTTTGGACAAAGCCTTATCACTAAAGACTTGGGAGAACTTATTTTCTTTCTTGAAATTGAAGTTACTAGAACAACAGAAGGGATTCTTGTAAATCAAAGAAAATATATATTGAATATGCTTAATTCTACAAATATGGAGAATGCCAAAATCATCACTTTTCCTCTTCCTAAAGGTCTGAAGCTTAGTACTATTGAAGGCACAAAACTGCTTGATCTTGAAATATACAGAAGACTTGTTGGAAAGCTTCTTTATCTCAATATGACAAGACCAAATATTTCATATGTTGTTCAACAACTTAGCCAGTTCATGCAAAAGCCTAGGATTCCACATTTTTCTACAACATTACATGTATTAAAGTATCTTAAGGGTACTTTGAATCGTGGTCTTTTCTATGCCACTAATACTGCATTACAACTCAAGGCATATAGTGATCCTGACTGGGGTACTGGTCCATTTTCAAGAAAGTTTCTTACACAGTTTTGTGTTTTCTTAGGGGATTCTCTAATCTCTTGGAAAACAAAGAAGCAGAAGGTCACTTCTAAAAGCTCCACTGAGGCGGAGTATAAGGCCAAGAGTCAAACTAGTGAAATTGTATGGATAGAAGGATTACTTCAAGATTTATTGGTGAATGTTCCTAAACCTATTTCTTTATTTTGTGATAACAAATCTGCAAAATATATTGCTGAAAATGAGCTTTTTCAAGAAGAACAAAACATTTGAAGATGAATTGTCACTACATAAGAGATCACATTTAAAACAATTTTATTATATTGTCTCATGTCAGTACAACCATGCACTTTGCTGATGTGATGACCAAACCACTTGGTGCAGAACAACATTGTTTTTTGAGTTTCAAGATTGACCTTGTTTGTCAGCCATCCCCAAGTCCATCCTAAGAGGGGTGTTGAGTCATATTATGTAAATAAATAATTCTCTTAGGGAGTTTGTTATAACAGCTCCTTGTACATATATATACACTCCGTTGGTTGTTTTGTTAGTTGTTTTTGTAAGAGAGTTTTTCATATTTGACAGAAATAAAAATAGATTCTTCTTCTTCTCTCCTTTATTTCTTTCTCTCGAAACTGCATGCAGTTTATCAAAGTGTCTTTATTGCACAAATTTATTTTATTTTATCTTTTAATATTTATATTTCTATGTGTAGATTTTTAATTCAAAAATATATATTTGCATACCAAATACTTACACAATAACAACTTAAACATAATAGCAAGATCATTAACATACTTACTCAGGTATGAATTCACTCAGCAAGTCAGCACACACGTATAAATGAACCCTAATTGCTTGCATAACCAGAACTTCAAGATTATATAATAGTACACGCATATTTACAAGCATAGTTGTAAGCATATAAATGAGAAATTGAAGGGATTAGCATAAGTTTGTGAGCAAAATATACTCACTTCTAACCACGTTCAGTTAATCATTAGCAACCACCATGTTGCGCCGTTCTCCTCCTCACGAACGCACGCACTCTCTCTCCAGTTCGTAATTTCCTCAAGGTCGCACCATAGATCGCGCCTCCCCAATTCCACTCACTACAACAAAGGCAGCGTATAGCGACGGCTAATATGCATCGGCGGCCGTTGCTAGCCGTCGCTAGCCGTCGCTATTGGCCGTCGCTATTTAATCCATTGGTAACAGGAAAAGCAACGGCAATAGCGACGGCTCCGTCGCTAAAAAAGCAACGGCAACGTACACGTGTCAACGCCACGTGGCAGTTAGTTTGTTTCCCGGAAGTCTGTTACTTTCCGTTACTTGCCGTCGCTTCTTTGCCGTCATTGGCCGTCGCTAGCCGTCGCTATATTTGACCAGAAAGCCGTTGCTAGCCGTCGCTTTTCTGGGCAAAACCTTCTGTGCACACAGCAGCTATTCTTCCATCAAACCTCATCCTAAACCTCAAACCTCATCTCAAACCTCAATAATATCAACAATAACACATCTCAACAATACCCACAACATCAATATTCAACAATATAACCAAAAAAACACAAAAACCAACCAAACCAACATAATATACAAAACCAAACCAAGTATCAAGGTACAAGGATCAAATCCAAATATAACAAAACCCAAACATCATCCAAAATACCAAGTATCCAAGCCCAAGTATCAAATCTAGTCTAAATATGTACATAAATACATACCCACAAGAATAGTAAAACTATGCATCATCATCCTCCTCATCATCCTCGGCATCATCAGGTCCATCTCCCTGCTCACCAGGCATAGAGCCGTGCTCCTGATAAAATGCTGCAATGCGCTCATCTATCTGCTGTGCCAATTGGCCCTTTCGCCAATCGTTGAGCTCATCCAGCTGCCTCTGCATCTGAGCAATACGCTCCTCCTCCATCGATTTGCTATAAGCTCTTTGGAAATTAACAGCCTGTGAAATAACTGAAGTTAATACGATAGCATTTTACATGAATTTTGAATGAATTGGATAGTATATAAATAATTCTTTTGATGTGAGAATAATGTGGATCTTTTAATATGAAGTTAGTGAAATGGTTTACCTCCTGATTGCCGAAACCATAACGCCTATTTCGAGTAGGCGGTGCAATAACGGAATCCCAAATCCTGTTGGACTCCTCAACTGTAAGCTCTGCTCTTCCACTCGCCTGTGTCAATGCCGATGCCTTTGCCTCATATCACCCCTGCAATTACAAACATAATCTTGAAACAATTGGTATACAATTTACATATATACAATTTGAATCACAAGTTAGCATATTTACCATCGCTTCTTCAGCTTTGCTGTCGGTCCAATCATAGGTCGCATTCCCCTCATCATCAACAGACTCAACTGCGTGTGTGGCTCTAAAAACCTCAGCCATTGTAGGCTCCCTTCCGTACTTTGCAAACTGAAGATATACACGAATAAGATATATTGAAAATAAGCATAAATGTTACACATGAAGATATGCATCACCATATGCTAAGTATATTTTATATTTACCAATTCTCTCCTATGCTGTTGGAAAGATTTAGAGCCACCTCGATGTAAACCAGGATTCTTATTCCTATTGGCTTGGTTTCTTGCTGCTACTTCCTATTAATTTAGATACACGATTAAAATAATGCAACTAACATAATTGTAAGCATTCTCATCATAGCTTACTTTAGCTGCTTCTGACTCCCAATATGTGAGAAATCCGTTCCAGACTTCATCGCTCATCCAACCTGGCTTTTTGCCAGCCTTCTTCGCCCTTGATATTGTCTCTCTATAATTCTTCCGCATTTTTTTGTTCCAATTATTGCTAAAAACATCTAAATCATGCGGCTCCACTCGTACAACAGCCTGCATATTGAATTTATTTTGAATTACATACAGCATATTATTTTCAATAGAAATATATAAATTGTAATTACCATCAAGTCGGCCCATATAGCATTTTTAATATGAGCTGGAATGCTATCCCAATGTGGCCAAGCTGCTGACATCCGACTCTTATATGAATTCTTCGAGACATCTAAAATAAACCGTGATGGTTCCACCTCGAACCCCCTGTAATTGTTAACGTGCATAGTTTATATATTTTAAATAATATAATTGAAATAAATTTGACATTTACCCAACACTCTTCGGAATAATCTCCGCAACTCGGCGTGTATCTGCCTCTAAGCTACTAGGACCCGCTGCAGCTCCAGGAGACTGAGATGGAGAAGGCTGAGTTGTACTCCTACGTCTTCTATCAGCCATATCTGCCACAATCATATATTATATATAAAAGCATAATGATCAAATGAGCATCACATAATCATACAATAAAACGATAACGCATAAATCAGAATAATACATCGCTCAGAATAGTACATCGCTCAAAATATTACATAGCATAAGTGAATACATAGCTCAGAATAGTACATTGCATAAGTGAATACATCGCTCAGAATAGTACATTGCATAAGTGAATACATAGCTCAGAATAGTACATTGCATAAGTGAATACATAGCTCAATATAACACATGACATAACTAGATACATAGCTCTTAATATAGTACATCACATAATACAACAAACGATGCCATCTGTGATCATTCTTCATCATCTTCTGATTCAGACTCGGTCTCGTACTCTATATCGTTTTCTTCGTTACTAACAAATGCATCTATTAAAACATTCGCTTCATCATTCAACGATCCTACATCAATGTCATCGGCTATTATTATTTCGGTATTTGGCTCAAGATCTGCTTGATACGCTGCTTCATCTGGAATATTATTTCCATCAAATGTAAATCTTGCCTTTGTTTTAAAAACAGCCCACCAGTCTGCTTTATCTTTTTTTAAGGATGGATACGGAGCAAAATAAACTTGTAATGCTTGCTTAGCTAACACGAAAGGATCATATTTATAGTAATGTGACGTATGCTTTATTTTAATTAACTTATAATCCTTATGTACGTTAATTCCAGAACCGGGAACGTTGCTAAACCAGTTGCATTTGAATAAAAAAACTTTCTCTAGCGGTTGTGTATAATAAGTCAACTCTAAAATTTGTGTTAAGACGCCATAAAAATCTTTTATATGCTCTTCTGGATCATCGCTGCCTTTGACAAATACACCGCTGTTATACGTTGATTTTTCAGCTCCGTAATCTTTGGTGTTAAATTTAAATCCATTGACGAAGTATATAGGATAGGTCTTGACATTTCTTCTTGGTCCGATAGCAAGGTGTCGTATTCCTTCGTCAACAACACTATTATTCGGATCGTGAACATAGCTTGCAAACCACCCAGCAAATTGTTTATTGAAATCACCAGATTGATGTTGTGATTCGTATATGCTGCAAATAAATGTATTATATTCCCCTAATTATTAATATATAAATATACGATAATTGAACTGTACAAACACATGTATCTATCTTCTGGTATGGCAATCCAAAAGCAGACATAAGTTTTTTAACTTTATAATGACTATCGCACATCAAATTATTGGGTGGCATGTGTCATTTAGCAGTTTGTACAATTGCTGTAAACGCTGCTTCTGTAAGATTGAATTTTGATTTCATCGTGATGTATTCAGTGGTTACAGATAATTCGGTTCCACTTTCACATCCATCCCACAATGGTCTCTTAGCGGAATCCAATAAATCGTAAAAAAATTTAGCTTCCGTAGTCGGTTCTTCACCATTTTCGTTTTCAATGTCGTCTTGATCAATGGATGGAAACATTGATCAGGCTGCATCTTGCACCATATTTTCTATTGGATTTGCCGCTATATTATCATCCTCTTCCACTACAGGATTAGGTGTATATTGAACAAACTCTCCGTGACGATCCCATAAATAATAATTCGGTACAAAACCAAATTTATACAAGTGAACTTCTACTACATCTGCCTTCCAATGCTTCAGATGTTTGCACTTAGCACACGGACAACGAATGTCTACGTTATTTCCATTATTAGATTTAACAAATCTAATAAACTCGTGTACACCGTTAACAAAATGTTCCTTTATTGATCTTTTCATACCTTTTCGGGATTCATACATCCAACTACGATCGAGAAAATAATCGAACATATATCCTGATTTGCAAAAATTATATTAGACAATTCAAACAAACACTTCACTGAAACAAATTAGACTGGAATTTAGTAAATTTTATTAATTTAGTAACTTTATTAATTTGGTAAATTTAAACTAACTTTAGTAAATTTTAAACAAACTTTAATAAATTAGACTGAACAAATTTATTAGTTTCAAACTAATTTTTAAATTAAATTTATTAGTAAATTTATTGTTTAAAGGCCGGTCATCCTACTTCCCATTACAAACACAATAACGTAATCATATTTTATAAATCATTTCAGATTAAACGATTCAACAAAATTTCGGCAGCACTTTCCTTTATTCCCTGTATCGTACACAAATGCATGTACACAGGGAAAAAAAGGAAGTGCCATCGAAATTTCGTTAACCGTTTAACTGAAATGATTTATAAACTGCGATTACGTTATTGCGTTTGTAACTTGTCCAATACTGGGACAAATCCAACAAATATTGTATCAGATGAATACAGATGTCCGTTCTGTGTAAAAATGAACATCCATATAACGATCATATACAACACTTGTTAGACGGGGCAAAAAATTGTCTAAGGGGTTCACACAAATAAAACAAATTTTCTAATTTATATTTTAACAACTATAAATTTTTTAATAATACGTTCAATAAATATTTTTCAACTAAATTTCACATTTTAACACGTACTTTAAAATTTGGCTAACTAAGTCAAATTTTAAATAACGAATTTTTCTAAATCAAATTAGAAGTTAGCACTTATAATAAATTGAATTATTTTTATTTTAAACAATATACGTTTAATTGGAAATTCCACAATGAGATAAAAGTGAATCATTGTAATTCTTTTAGGCTATGAGTACTTTAGCATGGCCATTGCAAGTGAGCATAAATGATATATTTGAATAAAATATACAATTGTAGTGTACTTACACTTGTAACTAACGCATGCTAAATAATTAAATTTTCACCTAATCGGCAACCGACATTGCATAAACTTATCAATAAGCATCTTAAACATGTTATCACCATCTTAATCCAAATCACATCACCAATCATTAATTCTACAATAACCAACATCACAATAGTATGCGTTAATCATCGTTTTCAACTTCGAAATAAAATGATTTTATTCTCAAATCAACCTACAATACTACTATCACCATACATATACCACATAACTACCAATCTCAAACCCATAATCATGCCATTAACAACCAATTTATAAACCCAATTAACATGCAAATAAACCCAAATTAAACCCTAATTGAATACAAAATAGGGTTAGAACACACACCGGATCAATTTGGGAGGTCGGGAGCGAATTTTTGAGCACCGAATCGACGGGGCGACGGGGGGCGACGGGTAGGGTTTGGTGTGTTTTTTTTCGTTTGCTGAATAGGGAAGAAGGAAGCTCGGGTTGGCAGATATACAGGTCGAGCAACGGCTAGCGACAGCCGCTTTTTTTAGCCGTTGCCCCTGTCCGACGCTATTCCAAGCGTTTCCTGTAGTGACTTTATCATAGCCGCCTTCGACCGTCCCTCGCTACCACCTCCTGGTTTCGCGTTTTCCTTAGTTTATTTATTTATTTAATGATCGAATGTGATTTTAGGTTTTAGCAATTAAGCGGAAGTGAATTAGCGCGCTTGGGTCTTCTCTAGAAATGGAAAATAATATTCCAGAAAACGAGAAGTGTGAGATTATAATAGGCTTGGGCCTTTGATTTATATTTTGCCCATTTTTTTATTTAAGTGTTTTAATCGAGTTCAAATTAAATTAAGCTCCATTCAAATTTTTGTTGAATTTTCAATTTAATTTGAATTGATTCACATTTTATTCTACAAACTTATACTTCAATATTTGGGCAATTTTATTTAATTCGATGTCCTTTTGTTTTTATTCATTATACAAGTACAAAATAAATTTATTTCTTATCTATTTCAATTATATGAAAGTTATTTACATTTAAAAAAAAATAGATTCAACTAAAACAATTTATTCAATTTTAATATATTATTTAGGAAGAATTTATTAATATAATTCAATTTACTACAGCAAAATCTTTTACTAAAAAAATTTAATTAGTTAAAAATTCACTTTTAAATATTGATTATCACAAATCTAATTCAATCACTTCTATTTTGATTAAATCAATTTATTATATCGGCGTAGGAAGTTAGGTTTGTTATAACCAGGCTCAACTTATTATGGGACAATATACAATACTCATTTTTATTTACTCATTTTATTCTATTCAAACTAAAATAAAACATTAAAGAACCTATTTAATGGTAGGAGCATATGAAGGAAAATAAGGAGAAGATGCAAAAATATAAGCTAAAAGAAACTAAAGAAAAGATTTAGGTGAGTAATACTTTACCTTTCTAATCCAATTTCTTATATGTGTACGGGATTGATTTTGATCTATATGTATGATGGGATTCATATGTGTTCATATGCAAAAATATAAAGGGGTAATGAATGTTTTGGGGGAAAAGATGCGTATATATGGAATGTATCATGTGTTTTCCCTACTCAACTGATTTCAAAACTTAATGAAAGTTTTATATGATGTTTAAGACCAGATTTGGAAAGTGAGTTTACAATTCAAGAGATTTCTTAAGCTTATATAATTCTATATGAATTTTTGAAGTTGTAAGACTAGAATAAACAAGAAAAACACCCTAAAAGGATATAGTTAAACTATGGAAGAACATGGGTCCAGGTAAATTTGGGGAATCATTGGAATTTTTTGTAACAAAACAAAGGTAAAACCAACAAAAACTACACTCGGGTAAATGGGTATTGTTGGAGAATGCAATAAAATAAACTTCATGGAAAAATATACGAACAGGGATAGGTAAAAATGGGGTAATATCCAAATTATTTGTTGATAAGGATGCTGCAAATAACAGAAAGTAAAATAAGAACGAATAGTATATCGACATGCGCAAAGGCGTTGTTAGAAAGGTCAGAGTTGTCGGGGTATGGTATTGAGGCGACAGCACTATTTTTATAGGTAAGTGTACTATGCTGAATATAAGAGATTGTGCTATGCCAAAACTTAGAAAAGAACACTTAATAAGTAATGTGTAGAGACTATGTGGGTCCGGAGGATTCTAAGCTAAAAAAATAAACATATAAGACTTATAAATATAAGTCAATGGGACTCGGGGAGAGGCCAGTTTAGAACAGGGGAAGGGAACCGGTGTTAGAAAAAGGCAAGGTGTTGGAAGGGCTATCATCATCGAGCGGGGATGCTCACTCGAATATATACCTAGGAAAGGTTAGAGGAGGCATTCAACTTTCAGAAACTATAGTAGGGAATGACATGTGGTACCAAAATAAACAAATGTTTAAAGAATGTAGTTGAGTTGTCTACTACGTGGGGTTTCCAAGTAGTGTAAAATTTAATCAAATAAATGTAGAAGAACAAAAAGCAGCGGATTCTTTGTAGTCCAAGGCTTAACTAACCAATTAGTTAAATACCACAAGAGGGGCTGGGTCTATGTAGTTCATACTAAAATAAGAACTTAAAAGGATACTGCAGTGGGTGATTCCAGGTGGTATTAGATAAGAGAAACTTCTAAATAATGAATTTAACAGACTATTGCAGTGGGCGATTCCAAGCAGCATGAGTGAAGAGACGAGCCTTAATGAAAAGCTAACTAAATTCTACGCAAGGGCACAACACCAAATACTAAAGTAAGATATATAATAATTGCATAGGGCACCGCGTCAAATACTATAAAAGAATGCTCTATAGATAAAAGAAGAATATAAGGTAAACCAGGTGGATCGGTGCAAAGAGCATAGTATTTTATACTTAGATTCAAAAACAATCTAAACCAAAACTCAGGTGAGGTCGGCATAAGGAGCGCAATTTTTTATACTTAGATTCAAAAAAAAATTAAACCAGGGTTCAGTTAGGGTTAGGGTTAGGGTTAGGGTTAGTGCAGGGAGCGAAGTATTTTATCCTTAGATTCAAAAGCAATCTAAACCAGAACTCGGGTGGGGTCAACGCAAGAAGCGCGATATTCTATACTTAGATTCAAAAATAATCTAAACCAGGACTCGGGTGAGGTCAGCGTAGTGTGCGCATTAGTAAAGAAAAGGTGCTTAAGGAAGCATTAGTTGAAGACACTTTGCATCAGGAGTTTATAGTGTTTCACACATGATTGATTGAATAGCGAGGGGGAAACCTAACATATGCAGTGCAGGTGGTCTCACTATATGTTTGTTTTTTGGGACAATATTATTCACCGCAAATTTTATGTCTGATCCTCTTTTTTATTATTATTTTCCCCCATAAACTCACAGGTACTCATTTGAATAGTGTGAGTTTATGAGCTTAGGTGGGTTTGTAATAATGGACGTAGTATGAGAATTGAAGATGAAGCAAGAGGCTCTTTAGCTAATAAAGATTTTGTTTTCGTTGTATAATGGAGTGTGGCCCACATCTTCATATGTGGAACCGATTTTTTATGATGTTATTTCTATTATATTTGACCCTTGCGTAGGCACTTGACTTGGGAAATTTTGACTGAAGTAATTGTAATGAAAACTAAAAGACGTCTTAAATGTTAGTTTACTTTGTTTACTTATCCATGTATTCATATTATACTGAATTCACTTTCATCAGTGGAAGATAATTCTGATGATGACTGCAGCATCATTGATGTTCATCTTCGGGTTTTAAGTGTGGGACATTGCATTAGTCTAGGTCCAACAAAGGATTCAAGTACCATCTAGCTTTTGGGGTGCTTCTATATGTTGCGGTGATGCTCTTCTTGGTCCACTTCTTACGATATGACCTCTGCCCTGTAGGGTAATCGAGGTAGGACTAAAATTTAACTCTATCTATGTTTTTCCAACTCATAGTCTCCTCGCCCATCCTTTCAGAATATGGTGCAGTTACCTTTATATTCAAAATTTAGAGAGAGGTGTAAAATTTATATATATAATTATAGGTAAAATACAAATATGTTCTCTCAGCATATCCTAGTTCCTATGATCGGCTAACCTAAGCTATGATACCAAATGTAATAACACACATCTTAATGGGCCTGAATTTGGACTAAATTGAAATACAAGTCCATCAGGACATGGATTTTTGATTTTAGTAACCTGTAATAAACACAAATATGTCAGAGTACGGTAAATATAACCCACGGTGAAATTGAAAAATATAATAGAATATACGCATTCACTAAGGCTAATACCTTGGAATATTATTCCTTAGATATTTAATCACCTTATCCGTGTTGAGCATGAAAGAGAAGACTTCATCAACTGTTATTCCCATCTCGCATCAATGATCCATCCTTCTAAACCTAACTTGTGGGTTGTTATGTGGAGTGTGGTTTAGAAGATCGTTCTAGTGATTGAAAAATTACATACTTTACCCATCCATTAATTTATGCCGATTTATTTCCATTTAAGTGTCATGTCTATTATTTACGGCTAATCTGTTAAATCTTATGTGCGCATATGATATTCTTAACCTAACCTATTCTAAGGTAAAATTATATTTTTACATGCCTACGACATATGTATCTAAACTTATTTACCCAAGTCACTAGTTATTTAATCTTCTTAAATAGGGATGAGGCAGACTCATCGATAATTTACTACCTCAAGTTCCTAAAGTGGACCCTTCATAACATCAATGTTAGTTAATCGGGTCTAGCTACAAAGACAGATGACACCTATATATGGCTTTGTAATACAATATATAATTTAACCGTCGTACCTCTAATGCAACTCAAAGACTCATATGTGGGTTAACTAGCCCACCTCAGCCAAACAACCAAACAACAAATAATTAAATAAACTTTGAGGTCTTTTCATATCCCATACAAGTTCCACATTAGTAGAAAGTGAAATACATTAGAGTATAACCTAAGTCTTTGCTAACGACCATGCGGGATCGCTTATGGTCAAAGCCTATATGTCGGCCCTACTACTAAATACTGGTCCAACAACAACACCGACATAGCCCGTCGATCTCCCACAATCAAAATTCCATTTTGATTAACCTAAGTAAGTCAAGTAGAATGCCCCTTTTGGTTATTTACCATCTCTTATTGGAATTGAAGCAAACCCCATTTCCTTAAAAGTAGTTGGGCCATTTAATACTTCAAATCTGAACCGAACCCTAATAATATTTTCCCTTACCTATCCAAAAGGCATATCCCTTCTCTAGGGTCATATGGTTGGGGATGCCCTACATCGATAGTAAGTGTACACAACTATTAGTAGCATCTAGGTGAATGGTGGACTTCTGTTGTATAATTCTACTGACGCCGCATTCCAACCCACTAAACCAAACCTGTCACACAAAAACTAAGTGTCGGGCTAAGCCCACTAATGCACGTTTGCCCTAAATGTGTAATTTAAGTTATATAATTTCCTATTATGAAAAGTATATTGCTATCTACAGTATTAATACTTACTTATTAGCTACATTGTTATTCCTAGTTTATACGACTAGGCTTTAGTTTCATTTTAATGTCTAATAAATGTCTATTGCCTATATTAATTTTCATTAGTGTCGAAATTAGACAATCTCCAATCAATCCTCATTTAATTCCTTTAATTTATTTACCAATTTCAAAATCCATCTATTATACCTATTCAGTTACCTCACAAATGCCATATTAATCTCTCTAATCAGTTTCCTATTTAATTCCTTTTAACTCATTAATTACAAATTTATTGTCTATTAAATTTGTAATTAATGCCCAAAAATCATTATCCGTTAATATTATGCTTTTAATAGTTATACGTATATAGTCATAAATTACGTGTGTGTGTGTGTGTGTGTGTGTGTGTGTGTGTGTATGAACGTTAAGTGCTGTTATACGTGTGTATATATTTTAGTTCCTACTTAAAAATTTCTACCTATAACATTTCTTTCCATATTTTAATATGTTTAAGCTATACTTCTGAAAAGGATTACCATCATAACCTTCCATAAATTTACAAGATTGAGATCTTTGCTTCATTTGAAATTATGGAATTATTTCTTTCCTTTTATTGAAATAGAAAGTGTAAACTACGGAGAATAATATTTGTACTTTACACATCTCTTTCCCTTTTTTCTATATTCCTTATTAACTAAATACCACCCTTTTATACATGTTTTAGAATTGGATAATTTATGGAAATTACACGGAAACCACTCAAAATAAATCAAAGCATTGAAACTCATATTCCAACGGCAACCTAATTTACAACCCAATTATAGATCCGGGATAATTTTACAACTTTACTAACATTCCACAAATAAATATTTTGGACTGATTTCAAATTTACAGATTAGGTTGTACATACAATTCTTATTTCAGTTACTTATTTTATTGAATGTGTAGGCGATAATTTTGCACGTTTATTTAAGCCTACAGTTCATCAGGTCTTATTTTAGGCATAATAGTAAAATAAGAATTCAACGAGATAAATTTCAATATATAAATAAATTATATAATTTCCAACTCATCTTTTAAGCTTTCCAAATCTCCAATTCTGAATCCAATCCTATACTTGACTCATTTTCCTCTCTAGCAGAGAAAAGAAAATGACAGAGCTTCACCGCTTAGATAAGAAAATATGAGAAGAGAATTGAGGGGTTGGGCCTTTATTATAGGCACACTAACCAATCATAACCGTTAGATTAAAATAATTAAATACAGGAAGTTGGCCAAGGTTTAAACCTTAGCCGTCACGCTCTAACCGGTTGACCATACCCCTATAGGCAGTTAACCGCTAGTGGTCGATTGTCCCATAGTGGGGGCCAAACGGTGGGGTCATGAATATTAGTGGTATTTATTACTATATTTTTTTAATTATTTTTGATCTCGAAACTCCAAATGCTAATAACTTTTTCATTTGAGCTCCGATGGCGAAATTCCAAATATAAAAGTTGCTCAGAAAATCCCCACGAACGTAATGATACATGTTTCATGACAAAATTCCAACATTTTCTCAAATTTCATTTTTGGATCTTTATTAATTATTTATTAATTATCATAAATTTTACAGGGTGTTACACCCTAACACAACCGTCCACCCATCATCTGCCTCTATTTTCACCATGACTTCTCACAATCCACCATCACTCTGTATCTATAAAGTCAGTCCATCCCTACAGTAAAACTAATCCCAAGGAAACCTAAAACAAAGCAATGACAATCAAAAGAACATCCATGACCTAATAAGACTAAACCACGATAAACAATATTAGGCTAGTGGAGCCTCCAACGGTGTTCGTCACAATCAAAGGTCGGTCTACAATTTCGTGTCTCAATCCCAATCATCTACTAGGCTGCTAGATATGAAGGATGTGAAACCCCGGTTTCAAATAAAACTCGTACAGTAGCATCATAAATGGAAAACATACCTTAACTAATGATGCCTTTCCCTTTCTCTTTCGCAGACGGAGCATTCGATGAAGTCGGAGCAACACTGATAACATATGCTTTCACCATATGCTTTTGCTTTACTGGCTGTAGACAGTGCTTTTGAATGTGTCTAAGCTTGTTGTAGAGAATTTCTTCCCCTTGGCCTTGCAGTCTCTACTATAATGGCCCTTATCACCGCAGTTGTAACAAATGAGTGTGGTCTTACTCTTCTGCTAGCCGCCTTTGCTTTGAAACTGCTTCTTCTTATTATTCCACTTCTTCTTGCCTCTCTTACCCAATTACGGCTTTAGCTTGTCTTTGGGATCAACAGCCCTCATCTTCGGATAAAGACTCTTATGTATTAAGACCTTTCCGATTAGAATCTTAAATTTCTCATCATGTGGCTTACGAGCTTCTTTCCCAAGTAATCATCCAAGCCAATAATGAACTTTTCATTCTTCTTTGATGGAGTGTCCATGAAGGACATCCCATACTTCGACGGAGCATCAAACTCAGCAATATACTCAGAGATAATCATATCTCTCTACTTTAAATTTGCAAATTTATGGAACAAGACCGACTTTTGAGCCGAACTTCTCTTTGATCTTGCTTTGAACTAGTCCTATGTGAACTGGTCCTTGAGAATACCAACCTACGTAACATTCCACCAGTTCGTGGCTTGCCCTTGAAGATGTTGGGAAGCTAATCGCCTCTTCATAGAATCATTCAGCTTTAAGTTATCAAGATCCCCTCACAGGTATCAAGCCAGTCTTGCACTTCCATTGCTAACTCCATTCCATGGAACAGT
Source organism: Allium cepa (assembly GCA_030765085.1). Lineage (NCBI taxonomy): Eukaryota > Viridiplantae > Streptophyta > Magnoliopsida > Asparagales > Amaryllidaceae > Allium > Allium cepa. Next base: position 947,581,989 of record CM060941.1, on the reverse strand, counting down.
TTATTACTAAGACTAGCAAATTCTTTGTTCAGCTCAGTGAAATCAGCTCTAGGCGCCTACACTGGAGCACCGCCGTCAACAACAACATTCGAAGCAGCTATTTGAGCATTTGCAGCATGTTCCACATCATGGTATTGGATATGGTCTGCGAACTAGGATTAGCAGCTCCCGAGTTAGCTCCTTCTTCGACTCTGGAGATAGAATTCCTAGCGACATTCCCTATTTGACGATTCATCATTCATTATATAATAAGGACAATTAGTTTCTTCATAAGGAATCCCACTTAAGTACTACTCGTATGTATTGTGCGACTTAAATGCTACATACAACAATATAGTTTTGAAAACAAAAATATATAACAAGTACGCACTCCCTCGTATATATACACACATTATCAATCTAGTCTAGGGTAAGAAATCCTATCCTATCTCTACTAGATCACGGCATCACTTAGGTTAAGTTACACAACCTAAGCTCTGCTAACAAATGTGGCAACCGCTCTACACCATCGGCACCCAATATTTAAAAACATTAAAAACATTAATTAAATTTATATGAATTATCAATTAAAAAATTGATTCACTTTTTAAATCATATTTGAGCCTAAATACATATATAAGTGAAATTTAAATGCTCATCTAACAATATATTCATTTTAAAGATAAACTCGCTCACCTCTATTCGCCATCTTTGAAGGAATCCTCTATTATCGGCAAATTTTACACAGTTTTGAAACAAACCCGAATGGTTAAACTGAACCAAAGAACGATAAAGAAATGGATTTAAAAGCTAGGAAAATAATGTGAGGTGGAAAAATAAGGGGTACTAAAAGATAAAAAATTTGGGCCAAGATTTACAACTCAACACCAACCCCCTAAACTAGGTATTGAGTTGTAATGTGGGCAAGTGATGAAATAGCAAATAAAACTTGAAGTTTGGAATGTAAAAAAGGAAGAGGAAATATAAGTGTTATTGAACCCTAGGATGGACCCTAGCCAAACCTCAACTCGGCTTAGGGGAACCTCAACTCGGTATCGAGTTAAGAATACAACTCAGGTCTAGGGTGATAGAGTTAGGGGTATGCCCAAGGGGCAGTTATGCAATTTGTTACATATATCTAACTTGTTGACCAATCTTGTTCAAAATAAAGGCGTTTTCTTTCTATTACATACTTGATATAATGTGGTTATATTAATTAATGAATTTAGTTAAAAGTATATTCAATAGAAAATTCATAATGGTATGTTTTGTGATAGTAGTTACAAAGTATTGTGACTGTGAGTAATTTATCATAATGAAACAAATATACCATTTTAAACTTCCTAGTCAAGATGCATCAAGAATGGATATTGATGTACCCATTGAGACTAGAGTACGTAACACTCCCTAAATGTTGGGCATTGTATTACTCACGACTGCTGGGGGATCCAAGGGGTTATGCACTGTTAGTTATTGGATAACTATAGAATGACTCACTCGATAGTTTTCTGTTGGTAAATATAACTAAGGTCAAGTAGAGAATATCTATGTGACTAATTTACATAGTTCTTTCGGCTTGAGAACACTGCCGATCTTCAATGTGATAGCTCCGCTTTGATTATAGTTAAATCGTGGCATGGCGTCCATTGAACGACTGTAGTTGGGTCGAGTGGAAGCATTGGAAGTGAAACACTATTCAACAGAGGCTTCATCTCCTCAGTTATATGAGGTTAATATCATGGTCACCGAAGTCAAATCAAAGTCAAAATCTTTAGCTAGAGTACTTCAGTTGATAATAATTGTTCTTATTGAAACAAGGACGTTGTGCTTAGACTATAAAGTTGAATGTGGATAATATTGGAATTTTAACCATAACAAAATTCCATAAATCCAAAGTGATATACTTTTGACGAAGAGAATTGGTGTAAATAATTGTCACTATCAGGTACCGCTTATAATAAGTAAAATTAGATTTCACTAAAATTGGATTAGTTTCTGGATGATTCCAGCGAAAACTCTGCACTCATCAGTTTTATGGCCGTTTGCCTTATGGTATATGCAGTAGTAACCTCCTTTTCTTTGCTCAGGGTTATTCTTGGCCTTAAAGGAGGACGTTATGTGATGATTTAGACTTGTATTCATGTCATAAACATGTTTATATTAACTTATTTTGTATTTAAGACCTTAATTACTATTTTTTAAATAGTTAGTAAGCTAAGAAATGATTTTTGAGTTAATTGAACGATTATAAGAGACGTTGTAATGGAATAGAGGTTAATTGGATGACATAATTAAGTGTATGTCATTGGTTAATAATGGAACTAATTTAAATGATTTTAGAGAAATTAGCAAGCTAATTAGTGAGTTTTGAATTGATACTATTATTAAAGTGACTAGAGGGTTAATTAAGCTTGATTAGTACTTATGAATATCATTTAAAAGTAAATAAACGGTCTTTATTAATGAATGGTTTACTTATAAATATTATTTAAGTAAAGACATGACTGTTATAAGTATAGAAATATTTTATAAAATGATGTGATATCCTATAAAATAGTATAAATGAAGCTTATTATCATTTATAAAATGGTTATATAATTTCATAAATGAAGTGTAGATTTTATAAAATGGAAATGAGATTTTATAAAATAGCGATATGATGTATACTTAATTCTAATAGGCAATAGATTCTTTAAAGGCCTAAAAATAATTAATATGCTAATAATTTATGTTATTAAATAGTTGTGAGATTTTATAAAATTGGGTGAAATCATATAAGACTTATACTAAAAGATTTAGTAAATAAAAATAAGGTTTATTTAATAAATAGTTGAATTGCTTTATTAAATATATGCATATGTATATTAATATGGGTAAGTATAAGTGTATGTGTATTTATAGATATATAACAATCAAAATAATTAGTATATCATAATTAGAATTGTTGTGTATGTTTGTATATATATATGTGTGTGTGTTTGTATCAATATATATATATATATATATATATATATATATATATATGGATGTTTGTAGACACAATTGTGTATAAGTGTGTTGTAGGCATCTTTCATAGCCATAGCGAGTATAGTATGCGTTAATTTGCACAAGAGTATATCGGACCAAGTAATTTCTCTGGTGAAGTCCAAAATGTGATCTGAGTGCCATAACGCTTATGTATGCATGTTTAAATATGCACGAATGAGTATGCTAGAATGTGTAGGCATTACATGAGGCTAGATGGTTTGTTGGGTACGTTTTTTTCGTGATTAGAGGAAGCCATGTTTTTATAGTCGCCTATGAACACTACATGTGCAAAGAGTAGATTTCATTTCGAAATTGGTTATTGAACGCATAAGAAACCACTTCGAAAATGTCAACCGATGAACTCTGAAGGAGGTCTGATGGGATGAAGGCAGGTTGGAACACATGGTGACTCATAAGGCAAAGCAACAGAGGAAACAACGCATGAATTGGGGGCCAAAGCGATCGGGTAGCACCTGCCCGAGGCTTTATTGCTTGGGACAGGTTACCACCGATCCATCGGTGGTAGACCTCTGGTGGACCGGTGGAGCACTGACCTAGGAAGTAAAGCCCAGGTTAGGTGCTATTTTATTCGGATTTCTTACCCAATTTTTGATGTGGGTTCGTGTGAAGCTTCAATGTAACTTCGAGGACGACTATAAGCTAATCGATGAGGCGGTACGCGAGGCGAAGCTAGGGATTTAGATGCGAATGTTCAGTGTTTCCTATGGGATCAACAATGATTAAGCATATGATTGGCATGACGATTGGTCACACGATCTCGTCCGATGAGAGTGAACGACCGAATGTGGTAAATTCGTACCTTTGGACTTTGACCTCAGGGTACGCATAGTTCGATAAATTATATCAGTCTTATATTAGTGACTGTATATAGTATTGAACTTATATTAGTGTCCATGCATGTTATTGGTCTTATAGCAGAGGCCATCCGTAGTGATAAACGATGACGGGATATCAGTCTTCATCTGTGATAAACGTATTTGATTACATGACATTATATTTGATATATATCTTTATGGCATCGATGTTTCTTTATGGTCCTAATGATAAATTATGTAGGATATGCCTGTCATTCTATTTTGTTGAGATTTATGCAAATCTATTCAGAAATCCATGATAGTTGTGAGAGAGGTGATGACAATCACCTATGAGTGGGCCATATATCACTTATTCTTATTATAGGAGTACGGTGAGGTCTACATAGGTTATAGATACCCAAAGTAGATCATATATCAATTATGGTCATTATAGGGATACAGTGAGATCTACACAAGTTCCATCAAGGCTGGATGTGGCTCAGGGTCTATGGTACATTTAGGTACTGATCCTCAATGGAAATAATTAGATCATGATAATTTGAATTATAGATGGGTGCCCAACGCTGACTCGTGTTTTAGATATCTAGAGTAGATCATATATCACTTATACTCCTTACAAGGATATGGTGAGATCTACATGAGTTTGATTACATTGGATAGAGATCGGGGTCTATGGTACGCTTAGGTATCAGCTCTATTATCATAGGCACAAGTCTACAGTGGATTCCGCTCATCAAACATGATGGGTACCAATGTAGATTATCTACCTATCGCTTATCTTATATTGTATGTGTTATATTAGTTGGTTGATATTATTGTTATGTATTCTAGGATGCGCTTATATCTTTAATAATAGTTGCAATATATTTAGTGTCACAATTTTTTGGTGTCAACGTGAACTACCAAAAATGCCTTCAGCAGATATTATCAAATCCTTAATATTAGGATCTAACAAATAAACCCACTTCACATATTAAAATTGTCCTCTACAATAATATCACTTAAAAATAGTATCTAATAAATGATTATTATTTTTACAAACAAAACGTCCTCTACAAATATTATGAAATCTTAATCATTTTAAAATATGATCTAACAAACAAATTTCTTTTACAAATTCGTTGTCTTTTAATAATAATAGGAATAATAATTCAAACTACAAAAAAATAGATACCAGAACTTAGAAATAAAAATTCAAACAAGCTACACATTATTTCAAAGCAAAATATGATTGAACATTTATGCTTTTTTTAAATGTGTTGAAACATATACAATTTGTAGAAAAACAACTCACGCGCGAAGCGCATGCCGTAACGCTCGTTTAATAATAGTTGTAATAGATTTGGTGCCACACTTTTCTGGTATCACCTGAACTAATAAAAACGTCCCTCTATATATTATCAAATCTTAGTCAATTAAAAATAGGATCTAATATTAAACTTTTTTACAAATTCAAATGAAAACAATTCACGCGCGGAGCGCGTGTCATAAAACTCGTTGTGATAATTATATTATCTTTGCATTTTTATATTAGATTACCTTATCATGGTATACTGTTACATATTAGTCACATTATATTAGTTATGTTAATTCATTGATGATAAAAGAAGGGCAGGTTATGGTATGATTCCCTACTTTCGTGATGGATTTACTTCACTTGTTTATGGGCAGTCCAAATTATCCTTGAGCCACGTTTATAGAGACCAGTTGTTAGTAGTTCCAGTTCTATTTGTATATAATTTTGATATACAGTATTTTGATATAATTTCTCTCAAATCAGGCTTTAAGTCTTACCTGCATTTTATCTTTGTTTATGTCATGACAACCCTCAAGTACTCGACTGAGTAGTTTGGAAGTTAGGTGCTTTTGTCGATACGCTATCAAGATGCGTAGCTAGTGCATTTCGGAGGCATGGAATTGATATTTTAGACACGTATACTTGATATTTTAGCAGTACATAACAGACCTGTTATTTGTACATAAGAGCAGTTATGTCAGATATTTATTCAAAACTCCATGTTGTTGGAAGTTGATGTATTTTGATTTTCAAAATTGATATTTATTTATTAGTTGCTTCCACTAATGTGGTCTCTTATATATTGTCAACCTGTTCTATTCATGTATATTCAGTATATGATGTGTTATCATTCCGTTGTGAGATCATATCGATGTTTTGGTTTAGTGTTACATTCTAAATTTATCCCGACAATCTATCTTTTGTGGTATTCGAAAGTCGGTCATTGATATAAGACGATGATTTCTGGGTGAAAGACGGGTTGTTTAACTAAGGTGTAATAGCTCTATGTCAAATTTTACATTAATTGTCATTCACTTTCTTATTGTTTATGTGCTTAACAGTCTGCATTTTGTTAGACCGGTTAAGATGTCATTATTAAAATCATGAATTAATAATTCAAACGAAATTAAATTTCCTATACTAAACTACATGAGAGCACTCCTTAGAAAAGGATCACTCGTTTCCTTTGAAATTTTCTATATTAAAATTAAGTTTGAAAGTTTAAGTTCATATACGCTTCCATGAATGTTTTCAAGTCGAGAGTGTTTCCCTAATGAATTAGAATGATTTTCATTAAATCACATGTTTATCATTTGCACCAGATGTTTATAATAAATAGTTTATAAATACTAAAAGTTCAAATGTCGTATGTGAGAAATGTTATATCTATTTTCCTTTTCCATAAGCCTAAGCTGACATATCTCTAGGTTTTCCATATTACTGCTCTGATCATAATGATCAATAAACTATAGAAACATTCGATGTAGCTCAAAGTTGTATCCAAATATTTATAATCTATTACTATTTTAGGAAATTATATAAATTGTTTGCTTTCCAAATTAGTATTTTACAGTATATATTAGCATGTCTTATTTTTAAGTTAATAACATAGTTGTGAGTAGGTCAATATCTTTTCAAGAAATCCATTTATGAAAGAACAACAAAGTAGAAATATATTTGAATACGTGGATGAAGTGAATTTAATATCTATGGGTTGCTATTGACAGATAATCGAGAGTTTTCAATGTATTACTATAATTCAACTCCATAAAATATATGAAAATATAATCATATGCAAATAACAACATTTCTAGTATGTAATTTGATATGTTAAATAGCAACATTTTGTATATATATTTTGTATTTAACATTTTTCATACATATATGTTAAATAGCGGCATTTTAAAAAAAATGTTTTGAGGTTTAATTAGAGATATATTAAATATATAATTATGCATACCATATATGATTGTACATACTAGTCAAAGAATTGATTGAACCAGTTGCTTAGTCATAGACACACATATGTATGCATGTATGCATATGCATATGTATATGTATATGTATATGTATATGTATATATGTATGTATATAGGCATGTATGTATGCATGCATGCATATTATTCAAATTAGTTAGATGAGTTTGAATCACTCTTTTCTAAGTCTATATGCACTTATTTTGTATGTGGATCTTATCAGTTTGAATAGCAAAGTAATAATGTCATACCATATGACTATACCTTAGCTCATTGGAAATAACTTTATTTATTTTATACTTGACGACCTTTCCATAAATAAGAACCAATATCGAATAGAGTGTATATATTTTTGTATATGCATCAACACACACAGAGATATAGACACACACACACACACACACACACACTCACACACAGAGACATATATATTGTTAATGAATTTTTTCGTTAACTTCTAAAAAATTGTATAAGGTGACATATACGAAGAAATTCCAATAGCACCCCTTGGTTTTATGATTATTTACAGAATTTTTTGAAATACGATTCATAAGTTCAAAGTCCGTATGTGATAGGTAATGTAGAGGCTATGCATATGAACATTAGTGTGCACCAAAGATCATATGATAGGATCATGATTGCTTTGGGCCTAATGAGCTTTATTATATGCATATCCACATTTGATAATGTCAAAAGTGCATAATCGGTGTAATAGGCAAGTCAAAATAGCAATAGGCAATATGCTCAAGTCATATCCTTTTATTCAATTGTGGGACATTTAAAAAGGTATGCAAATATGCAATTAACTAATTTCATAGGCCCTCATATGTAAATATATAATCTTTTCCCTCGTTAGCCTTTCATCTACTATAATTTTCTCCAAGCTCTCTTTATCTCAATGAAGAGAACTTGGAGATCGAAGAAGATCCTACTTGGAAGAAGTGATAAAAGTGAGAAAGAGATTTCGGGCCTCATTCATAAGGGGGTACATCTCTATTTATAGGGATTTGAAGGAGCTGGGTTTACTCAGATTGGTGATGTAGGACTTTGATTTCTATCTTGGAAATGGCTTCAACATGAAGCTTGTAAATGAATATGAAGGATTTTGAGGCTTTATGAAGGAGAATACACTAATCCCTTTTGAACTTGCTTTCGTGAATGACTTTAATCCTCCATTCTTGTATGGATTTTAATACTCCCACAATACTAAGTTTGTGCGACATCATAGTACGCGATATTCATGAAATGCGGCATCGATTAACATATGATACCTATGCTTATGTAGGCGGCTTTTGATATGATAAATTCATTATAACCCTTTGATATTCTTTTGTCTGTTTAACATTTACGATTTCTTTCTCATATGTTGATACTTGACATCGATGAAGTGCGATATGGTTGAAGAGCGATATCAGTTGAATGCAATATAGAAGAAGTGCAAAACCAATGGTGTGCAGCATTAATGAAGGGTTACACTGACATTGGGAAGCGATGATAACAAGTAGCATTGACAATAGGTAGCATTGATGACAAGTGGCATTGATAATAAGCAACATTGATATTAGGTGGCATAAAAGAGAAGCGATATTAAAGAGATGTTGTTTCAACCTGAGGCGATATTGACTATATGCATTCATTTTTCCTTCATAGATGATGTGTGACATTGATAGAGTGCAGTATTGATAAGCAACAGCGTCGGCTTCATGCGACATCATTCACTGTGGTTGTATGACATCATTACTGTTCTAATAGTATACTGTATTAATGAATCAATATGGCATTGACTAAGTGTGGCATGTAATCAATGTGGTATTGATTAAGTGAGGCATGGGATTGATGCAGTGTCATCGCACGCTTCCATAGCAATTAAGTGCAGCAACCTTCTATTGTTTTTATATTGGTGAAGCATGGCTTGGATGATATGCGATGTTGTATGAGATGCGGCATGGCTGAGTTGTGACTTTGTAGGAGATGGTGCACCTTATGCTTTTGACATTGATCTATCTTCATAATTTCAGCATTGGTTTCTTTGTGACGCCACCACTTATAGCATTACCTTCGGCATTGGAATTATGTGGATAACATTTGCCCCTCTCTAAAGAAGAAGATTTTTACACTTTAGTGTAAAATCAAGAATTTCTTGCTTCTGGATTCCTTGTGAGATTTTCTTTCCAATCCCATTTCCTGTGAAATATAAAGTGAACGATAACTTTTATTATTAACTTTAAACTCAATTTCAAGCAATCCATTTTTGTGATCGAGCTATAAATAGGTATATATTATCCATATTTCTGTATAAGTTAAGATTATAATTTTTCTTTGAGAGATCAATAAAAACAAATTTCCAAATGAAAGCCTGAAAGATTATCTGGTACTACATACAATGGAGCATCGGAATGTTTCTCTAGCAATATCACGAAATAAAAACTAAAAATCCATCTACCGGCAATAATATTTTGAGTCAAAAAATAGAAAGTTATTTGAAAAGATGATCAAAAAATCCATACAAATAGAAGATCAGAAAATTATTTGTTAATAATAGAAGACTAGAAATCCATATGATAATAATAAAAGACCTGAAATTCATCTAACAATAACAGATGACCAAAAAATCAATTTGATAATAATAGAAGACTAAAAATCCATCTAGTAATAATAGAAGATCAGAAATCCATCTAATAATAATAGAAGACCAGAAATCCATCTGATAGTAATAGAAGACCAAAAATCTATCTGGTAATAATAGAAGACTAGAAATCCATCTAATAATAATAAAATTCTAGAAATCCATCTGTAATAATAAAAGACAAGAAATCCATATGGTATGTGAAAGTTGCTTTTGGTTTGGAGCATAAACAACTTATATTTGACATATCTTCCTCTAGAAGATTGATTGATTTGTTTTGTAGCATAAATGGCTTGCTTTTGACAGATCTTCCTTTAAAAGATTTTTTAAATCCGTTCTTTAGGATAGAGTTAGACTTTCTTTTGAATTTGATTGGCACCATTCTTAGGTGAAGGTCTCAACTTGGATTAAGCGCTCTATCACCGTCTTAAGTGATGATTTAGGTTTTGTTGTCCGGTGCGTTGGGTTAGCTATATCAAGCAGAAATGTAGACTTACCCCCTCTAGGAGACACTTCAGTGAGGCCGTTGATGACGACACTAAAGGCTTAGTTCGATGCATTTAGTTAGCTATAGCAAGTAGAACCGTAGACTTACCTGACTTCCCTCGAGGAGACGATTTAGTGAGGTCTTTGATGATAGCACTAAACTAAAGGTTGGTTCAACGCTCTGGATAACTATCTTAAGCAGAACCAGAGACTTATCGGACCTTCCACTAGGAGGCACTTTATGAGGCCTTTGATGATAGCACTAAAGGCTGGTCCGACGCTTTGGGTATCTATCTTAAGTAGAACCAGAGACTTACCTGATCTCCATGTTGAAGACACTTCAGTGAGGCCTTTGATGAGGTCACTGAATGCTTAGTCCGACGCTCTGGGTAGCTACCTTAAGCAGAACCAAAGACTTATCTGATCTCCCTCTAGGAAGCGCTTTAGTGAGGCCTTTGATGGTGGCACTAAATGCTTTTTTTATATATATGAGCAATGTCTCTCTCCCGATCCAGTAGACATTCTTATTTCAACTTCTATATTAATCCATTGTCGGGAAATATAGTCGCAAATGTTCAGTATTTCATGTTCTTGTTATCGCATTGCTATTAGGTCGGCATAATCTATAGGTCCTAGATGAGATTTCTTTGTGTATGATTAGGGTCCTTCCTAGTTTGGCCCAACTGATCCATCTCCTGAATTTTTAGTGTTTGCCATAACTTTTCAAAGCACCAAGTCTCCTTTTTGGAATGACTTTGTTTTTGCTTTTAAGTTATAATATTTGGGTATTGTTCATTGGTATTTAACTATCCGAATGGTTGCCTTATCTCTCAGTTCATTAACTAGATCTAAGGATTCTTTCCTCGATTCTTGATCTGAATTGAAGGAAAATACAGTTCTTCGATGAAAGGGAACTTCGACCTCAATTGGAAGCATTGCTTCACATTCATATGTTAATGAATATGGGGAATGTCCTATTGCTATTTTAGTAGAAGTTCTATAGGCCCATAATACCAAAGGTAGCTCTTCTACCCAGTTTCCTTTTGCTTTGTCTAATCGTTTCTTGAGAATGGTTTCAATTGTTTTATTGGTAATCAAAGATTAATACTATTGGTCTTGTAGACGAAAATCCCATAAATAAATATTCAGGATATTTTGCATTGATTCATGCTTAATCCTACTAAGGTTGGAACCATAAATGCTTTAGGAATTCGATGTAAGGAAAAGGAACTTGGATGAAGGAGGATTTTGGTGAACCTTGTTTATCGCAACGAATGTAAGCTAGAGCGACATTTGGTTGAATATAGGCTTAGGTGATTCGGCTAAGTAGGTTCAAGTTAAAGAAGTTATCAGCATGGTCATGTTGAAGTTATGTGATCCCAGAGCAAATCTATGTAGAAAAATTTCATCCAAGTAGAAATTGAGATTACAAGTGTTTTGAAATTCAAAGCAAGTTATGATTAAAAATCACAAGTGCTTTGGAACTCGAAACAAGCAATAATCCGAGATATCTTTTACTGCTTTGTAATCTTATTATTCTATTTTTGAATGATCTTTCTAGATCTAATCAAAACCTTGTAGCTTGAAAATTGCAACATTGGATAATAGTTCTACTTCTGGGTTCTTCAATTTTCCCAATTACTAATGAAGTGATTCATTAATATCATTGAATCTTTCCTTTCTCAACAAATATTGGTTTGATGGATCCGTTCCTTTTACATACTCATGATCATGATTCTTGATGAATACCTTTCTATCTTTCTGAAAATGAATTCGGGTACTTTGACAACCTGAATTTAGAAATTCTATTTCAGTTGCTTGAAGTTCCAAACTTGGGTCTTGCACCCCATTAGGTTAACTTGGTAAGCAGTTATTCCCTTTTTGGTGAATATAATTAATTTGCTAAATCTTAACAATGATTTTATCAAAATATCCTTTGGGTTAAAACTAGAATGTATTATTTGATAAGATACTTTTGTCACACAAATTTTCATGGGATAGTCGGCAGTTTAATGGTATAAAATTTTACGAAAATAAGATGGAATATTTTATCCTGTATAATCGAGTTGTATAGTAGGTTTCAAAAATTATGAAACTTTTTTAAAATCGTTTTTTCAACAAATTGGATAACCACAAAAATATACTTTTGGGAATTGATCTAACATGAGGGGTTAGTGATACTTTCGATCCAAGGACTCAAATTAATTGTTTTATCATGAGTGACGAGCATGGCTGCAGGAATCAACCCCTTCTAATGTTGAATATCCGAAGACAATCTGTTGTCCTTCTGGTATAGAAATTCCAAAATTCATCTAATAACGGAGATTCCCATTATGCTCTTATAAGAAAATTTATAGTTGCTTGAAAATCAATTCATAGTAAATAAGTCCCGTCTCGTCCTAAAAAAACTTGAATTTTGTGTATAAACGGTGATTTTATTCAATGAAAGTGAATTAACCATTTCAGTAGAGTTGATTTATGGTGGATAGTGGTCACAATATTTCACGATTGTCCTCATTAAATTGCAAACTCATATAATGTGCCTGTAAAACGTTAGCTTCTACAACCTGAAAGCAACATTGGTAATAGGAAAAAGTGTAATGACAATAATGTAGTATAATCGTGTTGATCGATTATTTTATTCTGAACTTCGAGAAATATAGTTAGAAGATGAAGGGAAATAAACTGCAAATACGCGTTCATTTTTTTATTTGATATGTGTACAGGAAAGTAATGCAGATGTCCTTCAAACATTCTGCATTGCTAGAAAAGGCCATGTAATTCTAAAAATTATCATTTCTCAGACTGTCGGCATTCATCAACTCAGCGCTTAGTACCATATTTTAATAATCAAAGTACAATTGGCGTATTTTAAAAGCAAAGTCCTATTGTGTGGGACCTAATAACATGCCTTTTGACCTTATGATACCATTATCATTTACTTTTTATAAAAATGTACAGACCTAGGTACTACAAGTTATAGGCCCTTAGGCTTGTTGCATTTTGTCTCTTCAATCTTAAACATGCACATAATCATGTACTAACAAGGTATGAGTGGTGTGTAATGTGTATTTTAGGATAAGGAGCTTATGCACGTGATTTGTCCACACACTTGCTAGTTTTATGCTCATGGCATTTTACGAAACTACATGCATATTAAACTGTGTTTTCAAACTTATATTCATATACAAAGGCTAATATATCTTTGATGATTTATTTATATACAAAAGTTTTCATATATATTTGAATATGTATGTATAAGACTTGTGTTTAGTTAAAACTCATGCACGTTTGGAACTGCGCGCTATATATATATATATTTGAAGCACGTTTTTGAGATCCACACTCGAAGAGATGTATTGATTGCTAAAAAAATACGCAAAATGCAAGGAGAAGGCAGTACCAGCAACGCTGGAGGCGTTAGAAGGAGCGGTGAAGAATAGAATATTGTACTGTACGTGCACGAGCAAGGAGTAGAAGATCTGCAAGAAGCCGTCGAAAATCTCGATAATCAGGACGGAGGCGAAGGTAGTCGCCGTGGTCGCGGAGGCCGTAGGGGTGGTCGAGTGGGAAGGATGCGCAGTGGGTTAGATTTCCGCTAGAGTCATCGAGCTTGATGGATTTCAGGATCTGAAACTTAAAAGATAAATCAAAAATATTATTATTATTACTTCAGTTTTCCATGCATATACATCTCACATTACATCTGTATTTATAATGCAGAAAATGGGTATTGGGCTAAATACAAGTCAGGGCCAAAAGACAAAAAAGAAAAAAGAGAAATGTGGATGCGGGTTGCTAGATTGGAGCCCATCATAATACGAAGTATATTCCAGAACACAGCAAAGCATGGACATTATTACGCCCACTCAAATAAAACTAGGGTTCCAATTTCTCTTCGTCTTTCATGGCGGCGGAGAAAACTCTGAGCTCATCCATAAATCGATCAAAGTTCTTAGTCGAAATAGCCTTGGTCAATACATCAGCACGCTGATAAAAGGCAGAAATGTGTTGAATCTGGAGTTTCCCACTTCCTGTTCGTTCGCGAACAAAGTGGAGATTCACTTCAAAGTGCTTCGTTCTCGAGTGATGGATATGGTTCATAGACAGAGAAATAGCGCTCAAATTGTCAACCCAGATCGTTGGCTTTCGATTTAGCATGAACCCTAATTCCTGAAGTAAAGTTTTAGTCCAAATAATCTCCGCCGTGGTGCTGGCAATGGCCCTGTACTCGGCTTCAGTGCTCGATCTGGAGATGGTGGCTTGCTTTTTCATGCACCACGAGATGGGATTGCTGCCAAGGTAAACGCAACATCCGGTGATAGATCTTTTATCATCCAGATCATTTGCCCAGTCAGAATCACTGTAAGCTTGTAAGTATAAGTTTTTGTTTGATACGAGCTTTAATCCATGGTTGACTGTCCCTTTTAGGTATCGTAGAATATGCTTCACAGCACACCAGTGTTCACTTGTAGGAGCTTGCATGTATTGACAAACTTTATTTACACTAAAACAGATATCCGGTCTAGTAATAGTAGCATATTGAAGTGCTCCAACAATACTCCTATACTGTTTGATGTTCTCAATAGGTTCACCCTTTTCTTTAGATAACTTGAGATTACTTGTCATGGGAGTAGGTAGTGGCTTAGCTTTATCCATGTTTGACCTGACAAGTATGTCTAATATGTATTGTTTTTGCGATAAAATGATGCTTGAGTCTGCATTCCTTTGAATATGTATGCCAAGAAAGTAATTTGCTTCACCCATGTCTTTTATTGCAAATTCCTTATTCAAGTATTTCATGATTAGTTCGATCTCATGCTGATTGTCTCCTGTGATGAGTATATCATCAACATAAACTAAAATGCGGATACTCTCTTCCCTTTTTTTCTTGTATAAAAGAACTGTCTGACTTAGTGGCAGTGAATCCCAGTTTAACTAAGATGCTCTTCAATTTATCATACCAAGCCCTTAAAGCTTTTTTTAAACCATAAATTGCTTTATGTAATTTGCATACTTGATTGATACTTGCTTCAGAACTGTAACCTTTTGGCTGCTGCATATACACTTCCTCCATTAATTCTCCGTTTAAAAAGGCATTATGCACATCTAATTGCTTTATTCTCCAGTTTTTATGCAAAGCAATGGTTAGAATTATCCTAACTATTGCTGGCTTAATGACTGGAGAAAATGTTTCACTGAAGTCAAATCCAAACTGCTGGGTATAACCTTTTGCCACAAGTCTAGCCTTGTAATTAATGATCTTACCATCAGCATCTCTTTTGATTTTGTATGTCCATTTGCTTCCTATAACATTTATGTGCCTTGGTAAATTAACAAGTGTCCATGTTTTATTTTTAACTAGAGCATTATACTCTTCATCCATGGCTTTTCTCCATCTTCTGTCTTTTACTTCCTGTTCATATGATGTTGGTTCCACCTCATTGAGTTGAATATTTAATACTTTGGGTTTAAAAGTCCCATTCTTTGATCTAGTAATCATAGGATGTTGGATAGTAGTTGGCTGTGGTTCACAATGAACCTCGGTATGCTCATCAGAAGTTTCATTTGTTAATTCTCTACTGATATGATCTTGCTGTGTGTTTGATTCTTGTTGTTCATCATGTTGAGTACTGCTTGTTATTATTTGCTCAGAATGATCATTATGCTCATTCCTTGTTGGTTCTCTGTCTGATTGAACCTCTGCACTTATCCATTCCGACAAGTCTGATATGTGACTAGTGCTTGCTTTGTTTACATCAGTTCCTTGCATGTGCTTTTCCTTTTCCGCAAAAGGAAAAACATTTTCATTAAAAACAACATGCCTTGAAATATAAACTCTGCCTTGATTGTCTAGACATATGTACCCTTTTTGATTATGTCCATATCCTAAAAAGGTGCATTGACTAGACCTTAGGCTTAATTTATGTTTATTGTATGGTCTGAGACAGGGAAAACATAAGCACCCAAAAGTTCTCAAACATTCATAATTTGGTTTAACACCAAATAATTTCTCAAAAGGACACACATGGTTTAACACTTTGGTTGGCATTCTATTAATGAGATATACTGCTGTGGCAAATGCCTCTCTCCAGTATCTCATTGGTAGACTTGCTTGAGACAAAAGTGTTAATCCTGTCTCCACAATGTGCCTATGTTTTCTCTCAACCAAACCATTTTGTTCAGACGTATAGGGGCATGTAGTCCTATGCACGATCCCTTTTGTACTAAAAACTCCTTTAGAGGTTTGAATTCACCCCCACCATCTGTTTGTACAATCTTCACACTGCTATTATGTTGTTTTTCAGCACAAGTGATGAAATGTTTCATAGCACCGCATGCATCTGATTTTGCCTTTAAAAATATATCCATGTATACCTTGTGTGTGCATCAACAAGTGATAGATAATACCTGTCCCCCTTTGTTGAGTTATGTGGTGATGGTCCCCACAAGTCAGCTGCCACAAGCTCAAGTGGCTTTTCATATATAGTTTCAGAATATTGAAAAGGAAATTTATGACTTTTACCAATTTGACAGTGTGTACATATTGATAAATTGTGCAAAGGTGAGAAAGAAATTTTATTTTCATTCAATACTTGTTTTACTACATCATAGCTAGGATGTCCCAGTTTGCAATGCCACATATGAAATACACTGTCACACTTATTATGATTCAAACTAGCATTATTACACCAGACAACATTATTACAGATATTCTTTGTTCTCATATGGCTGAACTTGTTCCAGTTTACCCTGTAATAATATGTCTTTACTTAGCATATCTCTGACTAGATAGAATTTAGGGTGAAACTCAAAATATACATGATTTTCTTTAGCAAATTGTGGGACACTAATTAAATTCTTTTTGATACTTGGCACTCTTAATAAGTTATTAAGATAGAGCAGCCTTGTACCTTGTATAGTGCATGTCCCCACATGTGATATATTTGCAGTTTCATCATTACCCATAGAAACTAAATTCTTACCATTATAGCTTTTATTCCCCAAATTGAGATTTTGTAAGTTGTTGGTAATATGATTTGTAGCTTCTGAGTCTGGAAATCAATCCTCTGTGTTGATGTCATCAGTCTTGGCAGCATCATTTGTTGAGTTATCTGAATTATTTCTTGATTAATGATTGGTTTGTGCCATATTTACTGTTGGTTGCCTGCTTGATTGTGTCTGTTGTGATGGGTTGTAATCCTCCTTGAATCTGAAGTAGCACTTATTTGCGGTGTGACCAAATTTCTCACATATTTGGCATTTGACTCTATTGTTGTTTGAAAACCTTCTTTTACCCCTGCCCCTTTGACTGTAACCTCCTCTTAGATTCTGGTTGTTCTGACTGTTTTTCTGACATTTGTTCTTTGTGGATGAAACATAATTTGCTGAATAATCTTCTTGCATAAGTCTTCTCTGCTCTACTCTACCTTCATGTGCAAGAAGGGCTGAGTCGACATAGTCAAGATCAGGTAGGGTTGGTTGTGTGGCAATGAAAGTCACTAGAGATTCATACTCTTGATCAAGGCCATTGGTAATAATGAGAATCTGTTCACTGTTTGAAACATTGTGGCCAACTGTCTTTAATCTGTGTAACGACCCGTATTTTACGTGTCGATAAATCGTAGAATTTACAGGTCGTTAGTGTTGTTTATGTTGTCTCTAGCCTAAGTCGTGTGGAAGTTAGCTCGTGTGAGTATTAAGTCGTGACCGACTCATAGGGGACCGACTCAAGGAGCCTGGATGGCTCATAGTATTGACCGACCTAGGAGATAGCGGGGTAGTAAGTTGAGACGTATGGTCGAAGTCATAGGTCGTAAGGTGTTTTGAGTCGTGTATGCTATGAGTCGTAAGTCGTTAGGTAGCTGGGGCGATGAGTCGCATACTAGTTAGGTCGTTGAACGACTCATGGTAAGTCGCTGAGTCGTATGAACGACTTAGGGATAGGTTGTGGCTGTTGAGTCGGTAGTGGCTTAGGTCGGCTAGGGGTTAGGTCGGCCATAAGAGTGAGTTGTTGGGTCGGAGTCTCTGTTGAGTCGTGAGTCGGCATTATAGCTGAGTCGTGTGTGTATAGTTGAGTCGTCATACGACTTAGGACTTGGGAGTGTTAGCGGCCGTGTGTTAAGTCATTGGTCATAGGTCGGTTAGAGCTTAGGTCGGCCATAAGAGTGAATGGTTGAGTCGGCAGGAAGGGTTAAGTCGTTAGGCCGTATTGGTTGGATTGTTGAGTCGGCTATGGGTAGGTCGTACACGGGTTAAGGATGTTAGGTCGTTAGGGGTGTTGAGTCGTGTCTGGGGTGAGTCGCGTATAGGTTAGACGTGAGGCCCTGTGTTTTGTTGAGTCGGCATGATGATGAGTCGGGGACGACTCAAGGGGTGGGTCGGCAACGACCTAAGGGGCGACGACTCATAGTGGTTTCAGCCTATAAATAGAGGGGTTTGGCTCACTTTTTGGCACCGGTTTTTGAAGCGACGAAGTGCTGCCATTTTGAGAGCTCGACTACAACATTTCTTCGTCTTCTTTTCTTCATTTCAATCTAGTTCTAACATCCATCCAAGATCGAAGATCGAGATCAAAGATTCAAGGGCCAAAGTTGAAGATCTTCATCCAACGAAGCTAGATTTCATCGTTTTAAGCGAGATTTCGCCGGATCAAGCCTTGATCTTCGCTGTCCAGATCTGAAGTGTTTAGTTTTTGAGGTGTTTAGGTGATTTGGTGAGTGGTAGTTATCTCTCACGCGGACCCAAAGGAGTATATTGGATTGGTGGTTTGTTGGAGTGTTGTAGATAGTGATTTTGTGCATTTTCCTTAGATCCAAGTGTAGATTCATTGTTTGTGAAGATGGTTACTTATGCATGTTCATTTATCAAGTATTAGAGACAAAACCCATGTTTTATATTTGATAGATCTATGCTAAAAACCTATGATTCATGCATGTTAGACTTATGCTCATTTATTTGCGAAATTGCCATTATAGTTGATATTGCTCATTAGATCTTGTTTAAATGATTGATTGTTTGATTGTATGATTGATTTGATTGTTTCCAAGTTAGCTAGTAGTTGATTTGGAACAAGATGATTGAAGATGATTCGAAAGCTAAGTGGAAAGGCTCTTGAATGGTGAAAGCTGCTTATGGCATATGAAGCGGATGTTGAAGCTCATATGTATGGATTGGATGATGTTGAGTTGGGACGGGTTATGATGACGTTCCAAGCACGGGCTACGACGACGTGCAAAGTTATGTTGATAACTCGGTAATGCGATCCGGGTAGGTGATAATGGTTAGCTTGAGAGGTGCTTGAGCTAGTATGGAAATAGTCGTCGAGGAGGATGACTAGGAGGCTAAGATCTTATCGTTGTTGAAGGTTCTAGCATGCTCAAAGCAAGAGTACGTTGGAACGGGCTGCGACGACGTTCCAAGCACGGGCTGCGACGACGTGCTAGTACTCTGGGTAGTTGCGAAAATTCCTAGGCACGGGCTGTGACGACGTGCAGAGTTATGTCTAGAACCGGGGTTACCATTAGCCCTTGACTGGTGGTCATTCAATTAACGGTGAAATCATGGCAATGATAACAGTGATAGCCAGAGTCATGGATGTTTGGTTGTATTATCATTCGGTCTCAAGAGCGGTATTTTCTGGGTGCTTATCTGATCTTGGATTAGGCCTTGGGGGTTTGTATTTGGAAAACATCGCCCTTGACTCGAGTGATTATTGCTTTACCTTAATTATCTGTTATGTTATGCTTGCTTCTCCTTAGTGTGTGTCTGGGGGCTATCACTGTAGAAAGAGGTGGAGTGGGATGGTTTGGTTCCTATTCCTTTTATCCCTTTTGCTCTTTTGGTATGTTTGGTAGTTAATTTACTGCTCACTAAGACTTTGTCTGACTCAAGGTTTTATGTCTCCTCTTATTACCTTGGGCTGTTCATCCATGTTGGGATGGGCAGACTAGGTAACAGGTGACAGGTGCTGTTCTTGGAGATCTACGCTGATGATGACGAAGACGAGCAGGAGGCTTTGCATATTAGTTTTCTTACTATTTGTACTGGGTGTTCCGCTGCTTGTATATATTCTGAATGCTATGTAGTGAGGCTTTGATGTATGGATTTGCCTGGATGATTGTATCAAACTACTGTGATGCTTATATGATGATTTCCTGTTATGAAGCTTCACTATATATATATATATATTTCTCTATTGTATTTTATCCATGCGCTGTGAGTTATGCGATAGAGTTTCTGTTTTATTTTTACCCCGACTATTGTCCATGGCTACATGGCACGCCTTCCAGCGCATTATTTCCTTGTTATGGTGCGGGAGTCATGGGCGGTCGTCACATTTGGTATCAGAGCCAGGTTAATCGATTTTAGCCAACGCTCGCTGACACAACTACGTAAGAGAGACGTAATTGTATTTTGATGGATGATTACTATATATAATATAGTAGTTTAGAAGGATTTGAACTCCTTATGCAGTTGTTACTTAAGGTGTTCTAATCATTCTTATTACAGATATTAAGGATGAGTCGAAGAGGGAGACCAGCTGCAAGGGAAAGCCGTGCTACTGAAGGAGCTGTTGATCATGGAACTATGTTCGAAGCGATGATGACTTCGATCATGAGAAGGATACCAGCTTCAGGATCATCAGTGGATGTGGGAGTTCAAGTCCAAGCTCCAAGACCGGTGGATTTTGCTAAGCTTTGCAAGGATTATACTTCTCTTGGAGGAAAAGCTTTCTTGGGGACAGAGTCGACTATTGAAGTGCAGAGATGGATTGATGCTTGTCGAAGGATCTTTGGTGACTTAGGGATTGAGGATGCGACCAAGAGAAAGCTTGCATCGAGACAGCTTCAGGGAAGAGCTGCTGATTGGTGGAATTCTATCACCATCGATACACCAGAAGAAGAGATTACTTGGGAGCAATTCCAAGTTAGATTTGAAGCTAAGTTCATCTCTACGGCTCAGAAGTCTGTTTTGTTCAAGAGGTTTGTAGAGCTCAAGCAAGGTGGGAGACCAGTTCTTGAGTATATTTCCGAGTTCGAAGCCTTGTCCAAGTATGCCAGATCGTATATTGATTCTCCCTACCAGAAGAACGAGAAGTTTGTGACCGGTTTGTATGCTTATCTTGGGAGGCAGTTAGTGGATCATTTGGACGATCCATTTGAGAAGCTTGTGGAGAAAGCCCTTAGGCATGAGAGTCTGTTTCCTAAGGAAAGTTCTGTTGTGGCTGTAACCAGGGAAGGATCTAGACCACAGCAGAGTGGCAACAAGAAGAGGAAGCAGCAGCAACAGAGGGGTAGGGATGGCCAGAAGAAGCCGAAGGGCGAAGTGACTTGTTATAATTGCCAGCAGAAGGGCCATCTCTCCAAGGATTGTAGGAATCCAAAGGCGCCGGCGAAATGCCACAACTGTGATAAACCAGGGCATTTCAGGAAGGACTGTCCAGAACCGAGGAAGGACAGGCAGATTGTGCAAGCTTATGCTTTGGGAGCTGTGCCGTCATCTTCAAAAGCTCCTACTGCTGAAGAGAAGGGGAAGAGTGTGGTGGTTCAAGGTACTCTTTCTATTTGTGGTGTTCCAGTTAGAGTGTTGTTTGATACTGGAGCGTCGCATTCTTTTGTTTGTAATGATTTGGTAGACCGGTTAGGTTTGAGACCAGATATTGTTGATAGACCATTGGTTGTGACTAATCCAGTTGGGGGTTCGTCATGTTTGTGTATGATATGTCGTGGTCTAGTTGTGTCGAGTCATGATTGCTCGTTTGTTTGTGATTGCTTTGTTCTGAACTTTGCGGGGTTCGGAATTATTTTGGGTATGGACTGGCTTAGGAAGTATGCGGCTAGGATTGATTGTGAGGGGCTGGAGGTGACAGTCGGGAATGTGGAAGGGCGAAAGGTTGTGATACGATGTAAGCATGAGGAAGGCGTCTTCATGAGCTTCATGTATTCGCTGGTTGTTCCACGGGATGGACTGTCATCAGTGCCTATTGTGAATGGATTCGAGGATGTCTTTGACGAAGTCAAAGGGTTGCCGCCGCATAGGGAGATCGAGTTTCGTATCGATCTAGTTGAGGGAGCCAGACCTGTTGTGATGCCTCTTAGGCGGATGGCGCCTAGGGAACAGCTAGAGTTGAGGGTGCAGGTTGATGACCTTTTGCAGAAAGGATTCATTCGGAGAAGTGTGTCCGAATGGGGTGCACCAGTTGTGTTCGCAACCAAAGCGGATGGATCGTTGAGGTTGTGTGTGGATTATCGTGAGCTGAATAAGTTGACGAGGAAGAACAAGTATCCATTGCCGAGAATAGATGACTTGTTTGATCAGCTTCACGAGGCTAAGGTGTTTTCTCAGATGGATTTGGCAACGGGATTTCACCAGTTGAGAGTGGCGAAGGATAGTGTGCCAAAGACTGCTTTCAGGACACCATCCGGTTTTTATGAGTGGCTGGTAATGCCGTTTGGATTGACTAACGCACCAGCATATTTTGTGGATCTTATGAATAGAGTGTTCAGAGATCAGTTGAATAAGTTCGTGCTTGTGTTCGTGGATGATATTCTGATTTATTCCAGAACTGAGGAAGAGCACAAGACACACTTGAGGATTGTTTTGGGGATCTTACGGAAACATCAGCTGAAGGCTAAGTTTTCGAAGTGTCACTTCTGGAAGAGTGAAGTGAGGTTCTTAGGCCATGTTATCTCGGGAAATGGAATAGCGGTTGATCCCGCTAAGGTGGCAGCAATCCAGGATTGGGTTAGACCTAAGAATGCGTCTGATGTGAGAAGTTTTCTTGGATTAGAAGGATATTATCGTCGGTTTATCAAAGACTTTTCCAAGATAGCTGCACCGTTAACAGGATTGACGAAAAAGAACCAAGTGTTCAGATGGGATGATAAGTGTGAGCAAGCTTTCGTAATCCTGAAAGAACGGCTGACAAGTGCTCCTGTTTTAACTATTCCAAGTGGGAATGATGAGATGGTGGTTTACACCGACGCATGTGGCACTGGACTTGGAGCAGTGCTAATGCAGAAGGATAAGGTTGTTGCGTATGCTAGTCGACAACTGAAGCCGCATGAAAGGAATTATCCAACTCATGATTTGGAGTTAGCGGCGATTGTGTTTGCTTTGAAAATGTGGAGACATTATCTGTTGGGAGTTAGATTTGAGTTATTTACAGATCATAAGTCGTTAAAGTATCTGTTCTCCCAAAAGGATTTGAATCTTCGACAGCAACGGTGGCTAGAGTTTCTGGCATCTTATGATTTTGGTATAGCCTATACTCCAGGAAAAGGTAACGCAGTGGCTGATGCATTAAGTCGAAGACATGCAGGTTTGGGAGCCATGTTTTTAGAATGGAAGAGTCTCGAGTATTTGGCTGGATTTGACTTCAGGCCTAGATGTGAATTGGAACCTGAGATGTTGGCAAACTTATCGATAAGACCTACTCTTGTGGAAAGGATTGGCGAGACCCAAAAGAGAGATGATAAGCTTGTCAAGATTATCCGTGATTTGGAATCTGGATTGGAACCAGAGAAGGATAAAGGATTCGAGGTCGATCGAGAGGGTTGGCTTCGGAAGCAAGGACGATTGGTTGTTCCCGATGTAGATGGATTGAGAGATGAAGTTCTGAGGGAAAGTCATCACTCGAAGTTGACAATTCATCCAGGTGGAAATAAGATGTATCGGGATATGAAGAGAGCTTACTACTGGGAAGGTATGAAGAAGGATGTTGGAAATTTTATTTCCAAGTGTATGAACTGCCAGTTGGTGAAAGCTGAGCAAAAGAAGCCTAGTGGATTACTTCAGCCATTGGAGGTTCCTACATGGAAGTGGGAGCAAGTGTCGATGGATTTTATCGATGGTCTACCTAGGAAAAGAGCAGGAAATGAAGGGATTTGGGTCATAGTAGATCGTTTGACCAAGAGTGCAAGGTTCATTCCTGTTCGATCAACTAGGATTGCATCGAAGTTGGCTGAGTTGTATGTTAAGTGGATAGTTCGATTCCATGGTATTCCGAAGAATATAGTGAGCGATCGAGACCCTTTGTTCACTAGTGGATTTTGGAAGAGCTTCCAGGAAGTTTTGGGAACCAAGTTATGTTTGAGTACAGCTTATCACCCTCAAACAGATGGTCAGACTGAGAGAGTCAACCGAGTTTTGGAAGATCTCTTGAGAGCATGTGTCTTGGACTTCGGAGGATCATGGGAAGATCATCTTCATTTGGTGGAATTTGCATATAATAACAGTTATCAGTCGAGTATTGGAATGGCACCATATGAGGCACTATATGGAAGACCGTGTAACTCTCCGACATGTTGGTTGGAAACTGGAGAAAAGCTGATACTTGGGCCAGAGATGATTCGACAGACTTCGGATTGTATAGAGATCATTCGGCAACGAATGAAAGCAGCCCAAGATCGTCAGAAGAGTTATGCCGATAATCGTCAAAAGGATTTGGAATTCGACGTAGGTGATATGGTTTTTGTGAAGATTTCTCCTTTGAAGAGTGTTATTAGATTCGGGAAGAAAGGGAAATTGACTCCGAGATTTGTTGGACCATTCCCGATTATCGAGCGAATTGGAAAGCTCGCTTATAGACTAGAGTTACCGGAAAAGATGGCGGGTGTGCACAATGTTTTTCATGTATCTTATCTACGGAAGTATGTGCACGACCCAACTACGGTGGTTTCTGCTGATAGCTGTGAAGGTTTAGAGGTTGATCCAGTGGTTAGAAGACCTCGTAAGCCGCTTCGTGTTGTTGAGACCGACACGAAACAGCTTAGGAGGAAGACGATTACGTTGCTCAAGGTACAATGGAGTGATGATGTTAACGACTATACGTGGGAGGAGGAAGAGAGGATGAAGGCAGCTCATCCCGGACTCTTCGAGGTATGGCCCTAAAGTGTCGTGACATCTCATGAATTTGTAGCTTGTTCTAAGTCTTAGAATTCTGCATGCTAGGCTCGAATTGGATGCATGGTTTGTTGATTGCTATGGATGGTAGGCATGCGGAAAATCTTTAATTGCTGTTGTTTGCTTGGAATTTCGGGGGCGAAATTCCTAAGGGGGAGAGAATGTAACGACCCATATTTTACGTGTCGATAAATCGTAGAATTTACAGGTCGTTAGTGTTGTTTATGTTGTCTCTAGCCTAAGTCGTGTGGAAGTTAGCTCGTGTGAGTATTAAGTCGTGACCGACTCATAGGGGACCGACTCAAGGAGCCTGGATGGCTCATAGTATTGACCGACCTAGGAGATAGAGGGTAGTAAGTTGAGACGTATGGTCGAAGTCATAAGTCGTAAGGTGTTTTGAGTCGTGTATGCTATGAGTCGTAAGTCGTTAGGTAGCTGGGGCGATGAGTCGCATACTAGTTAGGTCGTTGAACGACTCATGGTAAGTCGCTGAGTCGTATGAACGACTTAGGGATAGGTTGTGGCTGTTGAGTCGGTAGTGGCTTAGGTCGGCTAGGGGTTAGGTCGGCCATAAGAGTGAGTTGTTGGGTCGGAGTCTCTGTTGAGTCGTGAGTCGGCATTATAGCTGAGTCGTGTGTGTATAGTTGAGTCGTCATACGACTTAGGACTTGGGAGTGTTAGCGGCTGTGTGTTAAGTCATTGGTCATAGGTCGGTTAGAGCTTAGGTCGGCCATAAGAGTGAATGGTTGAGTCGGCAGGAAGGGTTAAGTCGTTAGGCCGTATTGGTTGGATTGTTGAGTCGGCTATGGGTAGGTCGTACACGGGTTAAGGATGTTAGGTCGTTAGGGGTGTTGAGTCGTGTCTGGGGTGAGTCGCGTATAGGTTAGATGTGAGGCCCTGTGTTTTGTTGAGTCGGCATGATGATGAGTCGGGGACGACTCAAGGGGTGGGTCGGCAACGACCTAAGGGGCGACGACTCATAGTGGTTTCAGCCTATAAATAGAGGGGTTTGGCTCACTTTTTGGCACCGGTTTTTGAAGCGACGAAGTGCTGCCATTTTGAGAGCTCGACTACAACATTTCTTCGTCTTCTTTTCTTCATTTCAATCTAGTTCTAACATCCATCCAAGATCGAAGATCGAGATCAAAGATTCAAGGGCCAAAGTTGAAGATCTTCATCCAACGAAGCTAGATTTCATCGTTTTAAGCGAGATTTCGCCGGATCAAGCCTTGATCTTCGCTGTCCAGATCTGAAGTGTTTAGTTTTTGAGGTGTTTAGGTGATTTGGTGAGTGGTAGTTATCTCTCACGCGGACCCAAAGGAGTATATTGGATTGGTGGTTTGTTGGAGTGTTGTAGATAGTGATTTTGTGCATTTTCCTTAGATCCACGTGTAGATTCATTGTTTGTGAAGATGGTTACTTATGCATGTTCATTTATCAAGTATTAGAGACAAAACCCATGTTTTATATTTGATAGATCTATGCTAAAAACCTATGATTCATGCATGTTAGACTTATGCTCATTTATTTACGAAATTGCCATTATAGTTGATATTGCTCATTAGATCTTGTTTAAATGATTGATTGTTTGATTGTATGATTGATTTGATTGTTTCCAAGTTAGCTAGTAGTTGATTTGGAACAAGATGATTGAAGATGATTCGAAAGCTAAGTGGAAAGGCTCTTGAATGGTGAAAGCTGCTTATGGCATATGAAGCGGATGTTGAAGCTCATATGTATGGATTGGATGATGTTGAGTTGGGACGGGTTATGATGACGTTCCAAGCACGGGCTACGACGACGTGCAAAGTTATGTTGATAACTCGGTAATGCGATCCGGGTAGGTGATAATGGTTAGCTTGAGAGGTGCTTGAGCTAGTATGGAAATAGTCGTCGAGGAGGATGACTAGGAGGCTAAGATCTTATCGTTGTTGAAGGTTCTAGCATGCTCAAAGCAAGAGTACGTTGGAACGGGCTGCGACGACGTTCCAAGCACGGGCTGCGACGACGTGCTAGTACTCTGGGTAGTTGCGAAAATTCCTAGGCACGGGCTGCGACGACGTGCAGAGTTATGTCTAGAACCGGGGTTACCATTAGCCCTTGACTGGTGGTCATTCAATTAACGGTGAAATCATGGCAATGATAACAGTGATAGCCAGAGTCATGGATGTTTGGTTGTATTATCATTCGGTCTCAAGAGCGGTATTTTCTGGGTGCTTATCTGATCTTGGTTTAGGCCTTGGGGGTTTGTATTTGGAAAACATCGCCCTTGACTCGAGTGATTATTGCTTTACCTTAATTATCTGTTATGTTATGCTTGCTTCTCCTTAGTGTGTGTCTGGGGGCTATCACTGTAGAAAGAGGTGGAGTGGGATGGTTTGGTTCCTATTCCTTTTATCCCTTTTGCTCTTTTGGTATGTTTGGTAGTTAATTTACTGCTCACTAAGACTTTGTCTGACTCAAGGTTTTATGTCTCCTCTTATTACCTTGGGCTGTTCATCCATGTTGGGATGGGCAGACTAGGTAACAGGTGACATGTGCTGTTCTTGGAGATCTACGCTGATGATGACGAAGACGAGCAGGAGGCTTTGCATATTAGTTTTCTTACTATTTGTACTGGGTGTTCCGCTGCTTGTATATATTCTGAGTGCTATGTAGTGAGGCTTTGATGTATGGATTTGCCTGGATGATTGTATCAAACTACTGTGATGCTTATATGATGATTTCCTGTTATGAAGCTTCACTATATATATATATATTTCTCTATTGTATTTTATCCATGCGCTGTGAGTTATGCGATAGAGTTTCTGTTTTATTTTTACCCCGACTATTGTCCATTGCTACATGGCACGCCTTCCAGCGCATTATTTCCTTGTTATGGTGCGGGAGTCATGGGCGGTCGTCACAATCTGTCACACAGATTCTTGATTTTGGCAAGGTAATCTCTCATGCTCATATCAGTCTTTCGTGTATTTTGTAATTCTCTTCTATAGTGCATGATTATTGCTGCTGACTGGGAATTGAAAATTCTTTCGATGGATGACCAAATTTCATATGACGTGTAACATCCAACAAGTTGTTACAATATGGTTTGACTGACAGAAGATAGGAGCCAAGATGCAAGCAAGTTATCTTGTTTATGATATAAAATATATTCTGGGTTGCTAATTGTATTGCCTCTATCGTTAGTGATGTTAACTGATGGAATCACCTTGGTTCCTTCGACATAATCTTATAGATCATACCCTCTCAATGCAATTTCTACTTGATATTTCCATGTGATATAATTGTCTTCATCTAACGGGGTTTTTATTGCTTGATTCTTAGGTCTAATCAAGACAGATTCGGATTTTTGATTATCCTTGGATCTGTTGGCAGTGTTTTTTGAAGTAACATCCTCTTCTTCGAAGGCCATGGTGGATCAAGAATTTGGAGAATCTGATTTCTTGATCAAAAAACAGATTCTTCAGATGACTAAGTTGGAAAAGTGCAACCAGAGGTAGAAGTGAAGATCTTGAATCTGATCTGCCTCTAGGATGGCACAGTGGGAAGTAAAAACTGATGAACACGATCACTACACTGATCTTGAGAAGGGTAGCCTCCCCTATGATGATAATATTCTGAGGGGAGCCTCATAAGAAATCAATTTCTCGAAAAGAAAAAATCTGCTGTTTGGCAATGGTTGCTCTGATACCATAAAAGATAATTCGAAAATATTATTATTATTACTTTAGTTTTCCATGCATATACATCTCACATTACATCTGTATTTATAATGCAGAAAATGGGTATTGGGCTAAATACAAGTCAGGCCCAAAAGACAAAAAAGAAAAGAGAGAAATGTGGATGCGGGTTGCCAGATTGGAGCCCATCATAATACGAAGTATATTCCAGAACACAGCAAAGCATGGGCATTATTAAAACTTAGTGCGGCGAAATTGCCTACGCTTTTCAACTTTCGTGCACTCCTAAAAGGCGAAGTACATGTTAGCAAACAGACGAATTTGGTTGTAAGTATTTCTTTATATGATTAAAATAATTGTAATACGTTGTTAGTTTAGATATATAGGATGATTTTATTTAACTTTAACTGTCGTGAAATATCTATTCACGGGGTTTTTTAGCGAACATGCTTAGATATTTTCATGCACATTAGGCAAATAAGGATAGAATTGTAGCATTATTACACGTGATTGGATTCCACCATTTCTTAGGTAATCTAATGAACTATTTACTTAAAAAACCAGTTAATTTATCACTCTGTAATTTAACTTATTATGTACTCCACAATTTTAGGAACCAACAATGTTATAAAAGGTGATGTGAAATTGTGCACGGCTATTACTTTACGGTGGCATAAAACCACTCATACGTTCCACTTTCTTTGCAGTGGGTTAGGAATTACATCGCTTGATTTCTCTATGCTTACGGGCATTAGCATTGGAGTAGCCACTTTTCCATCGCTTTCGTATGATGATGCTCGATGGCGTAATTCTGAGCGTGTTCATGATCTTCTAACTCACTTTGACGCTTCCGTTGCATCATATCAGGCCGAAGGCGCTATTAGAGTTAGCGTTATTCATGCTGCCATGGACAACATACTCAGTCATTACTCTTCTGATGATGATCTAGAGCTTGCGCGATTATTTGTTTTATACCTCATGGGTAACCTGTTTTTCACCACATCGAGCAGTAGTTTGGCTATCGAGCTTATCGAGGTCATATTTGATTTGGTTTCAGCGATGCTATGCTATATAACTGGGGTACGCCTATTCTTGCATACTTGTACAGATGTCTGAACGTATAGTACACCATTTCCGATGCACAGGTTTCATTATTTGGCTTCTGTGAGTTATTACAGTACTGGTATTTTGAGTGTTACAGGAATTTACATTTCGAACGCGTCTACTTTTTTCCCTCGCCTGTCATTTTGGTATGCGGACAACAGGGGGCCCAGGGATAATGAATCATGTCATGTTTATTCGGTTGCCCACAACCAAATTTATTTGAGGATGTACAGACACCAGATTATATGGAATCCATTTCACAATAGTGTATTGATTGGCCTTGATTTATGTGCTATGATGTATTATTGGTGTTAGTATTTATGTGCTATGATGTACGATATATCTGCTGTATTCAATTTATGCATTGATGTCATTATTTTTCATGTTTATGTGTTGTTGGTAACTGTACAGATATTTTCCCAACATCATAGATAACCATAAACTGATAGTATAGAAAAATACATTCATTGGCAGCAAGCATACCACTTTCTATAATTACCATAACCTTGCTCTCTTCTTCTCATAATTACTAGCTTTCCATTTTCCGCTTCCCTTCTATATATACACATACCACTTTACGTCTACTTCTTCACAATCATCTACTCCAACTTCACTACTATCTACATCTTCCTTGCATTCATTTACATCTCACATTGATGTCATCGTGGCCTTCTTCTATTGACTTTGATAGAGGAGGCTGCGTGCCTTCGAAAAGTCAACGAACCGATGAGGATTGACTTGACATTCGAACCGAGTTCTCATATCTTAGCAAACTAAGACTCCAGGAGGACGTTCAACCTACATATGAACATCAGGTTGTACAACATCCATATGAATCTCGGGAAGTCCGTACTAAACGGATTCAGATGGAGCAGGAAGTTAACTCTCATTCATTGCTATATTGTGTTTGCGGACTGTCTGTTACATATTCCGTCATTGAAACGAAAACAACATTGCACGGCGCCATTATAGATGCCATAACTTTCCAACTGGCTGTGGTTTATTGGAATGGATTGATGATCCATTCCCTCATCGAGCAGTGGAATATGCAAACGAACTGGAACAAGAACAACATGTGCTACGTTATAGGTTGAGTGCACTAGAATTTCAGAGTGGTGGTGGGAATAACTAACGAGCTGAAGTATGTGCTATGTTTTCGTTGTATGTTTAAGTATGTTGTGGTCTGTTATAGTATGTTGTATGATGTGGTATGTTCGAGTATATCGTTCGTTTAAGTATGTCTTTTGTTGTATGTTTAAGTATGTTGCGGTATGTTCAAGTGTGTTGAAGTATGTCGTATGTTGTGCGTTTAAGTACATAATTTAGTCTTCAAATTACATCGAACATACACAACTCATATTACTACAGGTGGACAAGCATTAAACTAATACAAATCATAGAATACAAGTTACCAAACTAATACTCATGGACATAAGCATAACGAAGACAGTTGGACAAACAAATGGACATACATCGTTCGTTGACATAATACTCACTCAAACTGTCTGATATAATTTACCCACAAATCATACATACATGACCAACAAAGTGTGTTCGATGATCGATAAAGTACAGGGAGTCAAAAATTGATCGGGTCATTTCAAAAGTTGAACTGTCTAACGGAATTTTAACGGACATTACATATAAAGTTGAAAATGTCGAGCATCAAACTAGGTATTACCTAGTCGATGGAGTTTACCCAAAGTGGAGAACTTTAATACAAGGCTTTAGAGTAACAACAAATGACAAAGAGAGCTATTTCACTGAAAAAATGGCAAGCTACATAAAGGACATCAAACATATGTTCGGTGTCTTATAAGCAAGGTTTAAGATTTTACGAAATCTTACTCGATTTCATGACGCAAGAGTTCTATCTGAAATTATGTATGTTTATATAATAATTCATAATATGATTGTGGAGTCTGAAAGAGGTGAGAATAAAAATCAAAAGACTAATTACTCGGACATGTTTAAGGGTTCTAACAAAAGATCCGATAGAAACATAAACTCAATGGAGGAATATGTTACCATAGTACAACATATTGAAGATCAAGCTGCATACTTTCAATTGCGTGACGTGGACCATTTGTGAGCACACAAGGAAGGAATAGTAGGAATCCTTAGTCATGCTTATAGCAGCAGTTTCTACAATATTACTAGTTTGTTTTGTGTTTGCTATTTTGTTTACTGTATTTATGTTTACGAGGTTTTATGTTTGCTAGTTTTTTACTGTATTATGTTTTAAGGTTTGTATGTTAACCATTATGTAATATTATTATGGAACTTGTTTAATAAAATAATGTACGACTTTAGTTCAAAATAATGAATAGTATATAAAATTATGTAAGTACAAAAAAAAATACACACATAAACCATATGATATTTAGAGACACTATAGAGATTCAACACAAATACACACTAATCATTACAATGCAGCCGCACATCTAAAACTCATCCTTATACGTGCCACTTTCACTTTCGCTTCCACTGTCTCTAACTTTCTTATAATTTTCCAACTAATCGGTTACTAGTTCTTGCTATAAAGGAGAAAGCTCACTGAAATCACAAGTCGTCAGTTTGATATAATTCTTCTCCCACATGAAAGCTTTCTTCTCCTCTGGGCTCGTGTCCCGAACTCTCGATCGTCCATAATAGCCTTTTGAAACTCCATTTCATCGCGGTTTCTTTGTGCTAAAAAGTTGGCTCTATGATCTCTTGTTTCTCTAGCAGAAGTCTCTAAAGTTCATACAAATCTAGAAAATTCCGCATTGCGCTGCTGTAGTTGAATTGACTTGTTTCTACCAAGAGGTCATCCGTCACTGCTTCCATATAGTGGAGATCTTTTCTACGAACTTGTATCACTTCCTACTTCGTGAGCTTGAATTGGAGCAGTTCATTCTTCTGGCTTTTGTTGCTCAAACATGAAGTTGTTAGTATTCTTCCATTTCGATAAACTAGAGAGAAGCTCAAAGCATTTTTGGAATTTGAATGTTTGACCATTGAGACGACCTGACTTTTTCTCCGCAAAAAGTCGTATCATCCTTAAGAAAGAAAGGGATAGAAAAGAGAAAAGAAAGAAGAGAAAGAAGAAACAACACAAGAATCTCAACAGCGGAATGAATAAATTATATTAATAACATAAGTATTACATAGTATACAATAAATATCAGCGTTACACAGACAATACAACACATACTAGATAGTTATAAACACCTGACTAGTTATTACAACTCAATACATTACAAACAAACACTCATGTCAGAGATACCAACACAGCGGAAAACTAGATAACTATACGCAGAAGCCTCCTGCTCCATTTGCTCCTCCATAATTCGTCAAAGCTAACCTGAATCCTAACCCGAATTCCCTTGACTACTCATAAAAATTAGAGTACCCAAGAGTTAAAGAAAAATAGAAATAACTCCGGGTCAGACATGAGTCTGGTGTGAGTAACAGGTTAAAGTTGCTTAACTTTGAAAAACCTTTGAAAAGAAAAGGTATCACGTAAGACTTCCCACACATAAACATGGAAAAGTTTTTACCTTACGCTAACCAAAACATTTGCTAGGAAATCCGATGATATTATAATAGTGTCTAGGGTTTTCAAGTAAATAAGAAATAGCCGAAATTGTTACATTCATTAAATTCCAGCCACTAGCCACAAAAGTGGGTAATACAATCAAAACCGTTGGCACTTATTGGATTTTGGATTCCATCAATGGCTGGGCTACTGGGGTACCGCCTGTCACAGTACGTGGCCTAGATCACCGTACCGAGGAGTACGCCCGCTCCCCTGCAACACAAAGTCGGACCCATTCCTTACTGAACAGTTCCAAACAAGACAACCCCGCAGTTGTGATCAGCAACCGCACCACTAAGCCGAAAATAAAGGGACCTCTAGACAGGGATAAATCTTGCTCTCAAGTGGGGGCTACCCACGAAGCTTTGCTGCACCTCCTTTCAGTGTCTAACCTGTCAACGACATTATCTCCCATCTCCGGTCGCCATCTCCTTCCATACTCCGGCGAAGCCTTTACCAAACACCCATCTATCATCACGCAAATCGCGGTTGAACTCGATCCAATGTTGAAGCCGCAGCATCCAATTTTCTAAAACCTAGTAAAACTAGGGTTCATAATAGAAATTCCCAAATTTCAGTACCAAAAAAATAATTTCAACTCAATCTAGAAATTTTCCTACAATCTTTGATAGTTACACTATCTTCAGAAACAATTACAACCAAATTAAATGCATGTATCAACTGAACTTAACCAATATGGAAAATACAGAAAATTCAAAACTGCACCTTGTTTTAAATTCTATAAATTATAATATTTGATCTAAATTCATGAATTTGTTTGATGTTTCTATTAATTAACCTGAAACATTAAATTATATAGTTTGAATTTTCATCTTATATACTTGATTCCTCTGTTAACTTTACTTCCAGGCATACACAATATTGTTTATCTTATATGAAGTTTTTAAAACTTACTTTATCTTGAACTAAACAGATTTCATTCAAATATAAATCATTATAGCAACTGTTCAAAGAATATTTTATTAAATCAACTTAAACTTGTATTGTAAATGGTCGGTAGCATAAGTAAACAACATGCATTCCATTCAAATATATACCCAGAAATGTTTTTAACAGTAAATATAGGTCTACTTATCTTCATGAATATCAAGCAACCATCCTTTATAAAAAATTTAGAAATATTTAGGTTACTCACCTGTACTAAATGCAGAGCCCAGAATTTGAAAAACTCTTTTGAACTTGCTTCAAATCCTGATGCTTTTTTTTTCCTTTTTTTTTAAATGCTTCCAGATTTTGAAAATTCATGAATGCAGGCCCTTGCTTCCAGATTTGCAGTTTCATCCCAGATTGTATATTGAAGAAGAATTTGCAGACTTCTTGTTTTAAAAATGCTTCTAGATAAAATTTATGAATGCAGACCTTCTTGCTTAAAATTGAAATGCAGGCTTCCTTACTTGATTTAATTTGCTTGCTTGAAATTGTTGCATGCAGGAAATGTTACAGGTTTGTATGTTTGAAAATGACGAGTTTGATTATAGTTTTTTTTTATGAAGAGTTTTCAGCTGAGAATCTTTAGATGAGAATGAAGAAAAGGAAAAGAAATGGAAAGATGCAAGTTTTATAACAATATTTTGATTTAATTTAGAAATCAAAGTAAAATAAAAATTGAAACATGACACTTGTCTTAAGTGTTAACACTTGTTAAATTCCTTATTCAAACATCTAACACATGTTAACACATGTTCTAAATCACATACACATGTCTTTTTTTTAAATGATTTGTTATCTTAATTAAATATTAAAGAAAAATTAAGCTTAATTAATTAGTCCCATTAACACCTAGTTATATATAAAATTAATTTCTAAAGAATACATCAAAGTGTTATTTTAAATAAAACAATATACAAATTAATCATTTGAAAAAGAAACTTTTCAACAATTAAAATAAATCTATAAAAGAGTTAGTAACTTAATAAATACATGTTTCATATTTTAAATTGTATTTTAAATTTACAAATTAAACTTACAAATCACATTTTATAAATTAATATTTTAAAAAGAATAACACAACATTTTTATAACTCATTTTAATATTCAAACTTAAGTTAAAATGAATTTTGAACCAATAAAACATTTATCTCACATATTTAAAATCATTTAGTATTTTATTAAATATTTTTGAAAAGCTTAAATCCAAAAATAAATTACAATTCCCAATTTCAAAATATTAAAATTATGCTACACTAATTTAATTATAAACAACTTATCTATTTAAAATATATATAAATACATATACATTATTAAATAGAGAATAGATTTATCAGTTTACTAAAAATAAATTCACAAATTAAATATTTAAATAAAGAAGATTATTAAATCAAATCAAATTGATTAAAAAAAAATCATTAATTCAATATAAATTTAAACATAGATTATTAAATTTGAATTGTCCAAAATCCCGGGATATTACAACCATACTGTAGTTGATAGGCCTAACGCGATTCTTCAATCTGTAGAACAAATCTAAAAGTGTATGAATACACAAAACTAGTCAAACACATTAAATATCAAAGAAATTTAAAACAATATTTAACTGCATGTCATAAGTAGTGGCACCGCTTTGCTACCTATTCTACAATCTGGTAAGTATTGCCAAATAGTTTGGGCATGCGGAGTTCATAACCTGATAACCTCCTCTGAGCGATTCTCATGTTCTCTTAAACGGTTCCAAGGTGTTTTAAAAATCCGCAACTCTTTCCCAAAATTTCTGGTCTTTCATATTATTGCCAGTAGTACTATCTTGCGAAATGTGTGTTCATAATTTAGCAAGTGAAATATACAACTTAGATGTAAACTTAACTTGCTCTTTTCTACCGTCAGCTACCACTCCTTCCTCTTCGACATTTTCCCCCTTAATGTCTTCTATGCCAACTTCTGTCTCCACTGCAACTGTATCTCTGCGCCGTCTTTTGAAAATACCACTTAAGAATTTCTACTTCTTCTTGTTATATTTCGGGATTGGGGTTGCAAGAATCTCCACAACGGCTTCTTCATTGCATTCTTCAATATTTATTGTTGCATCTGCCTCTTGGTTTTCGTCTTCCTCCTCCTTCAAAATATTAATAGTTTCTTCGTTAGCAGGAGCCCTGCGTGCATAAGAATATTGCATTTGTAGATTCTGCATTGCTTCACGGTCATGAATCTCTGACTATTGCACATTAAGATGGTGATGTTGCATTTGATCGTTCTGCATCATCAAAGACATATACGACAAATGATCGTCGTATACGTCCAATGGAGGACGTTGTTGGTAATATTGTTGTAGGGAAGTAGATTGAATGAGACGAAAGATAGGATGAGCGAACGGTTGGTAAGGCTGGCTATAGGAGAAGTTTGAATACGGCGAATATCTGTATTCATGTGATGGACAACGTGTTTGCTGTTGATATGGTGGGTGTTGGTTGGGAAACTCGGTGGAATGCAGATCGACTGAACATGGGTTTCTTATCAACAACTTTTTCGCCAGAATATTTGTATGAAGAAGAGATTTTCAGAATTTGAGGATGAAGAAGTAAATGATGAGACTATGTAGGAGGAGAAGGGTGGGGGAATATATAGGAGATTAGTAGAATGTTGGAAGATAGTTGTCACAAGGCAAAGGCTACGTTTTATAACGGAGAATACTTCACCGTTATAATAAACAACCCATGTTCGCTCAACTAGCGAAACAGCTCCAATTAGCCACCAACTAGCTACGTCAAATTAGTGAACAAGCCACACCTGATTGCTCCGTGTCTTGTTTAGAAACTGAACAAGTCATTGTTGGTTATGCCCTAGCATTTGAAACCTCGCACTGTTGAAACCAATATATATACAAAAATGGGTTTATGGAACTTTACATATATTTAACACTTTATTTAAAACCATATGTACTAAAAAGGCTCAAAAATTCATGTATATAAAACTGGTACTTTTCGAAACTCAACATATATATTCAAAGCTAGATTTTGTATATATATTCAAGATCATTAGAGCTTACACTTTCAAAAGTTTAGTGCTATACATATTCGAAAACGTGTATACACGTTTTGAAATCTTCATATATTATACCCTTAAAACCTTTATTTACTTGAAATTGATAAATGAAGCCATGACATCCGTTTACAAAATCATATATTTCCAAAATCATGACATGCACCATTTTTTTTTAAACCTGGCATACGTATTTGGAATTTACAAAACTGCACATATGAAATCTGCATATATTTAAAGTTTTTGTACATGTACATTGAAACCAATATACATGAAACAATGTATGCTCCGTACCATATATGCCTGAAAGCTGTATGCATGTGACGATATATACATTTCCAAAGCTATATATGTATATATATTTATGAAGTTGACATGTTTGGAATTACATATTCTTAAAAAGCTCGGTTCATATAAAAAGAGTTTTACATGTTTGAAAATTCAGATCCAAAATCTGATGTATACAAAGCAAATATATTTTCAAAGCCTGATATTTTTTGAAATCACATATAAACTTTATTATTTTTTTTATTTTACTTTTTTTACATGCAATTTCTTTTTTTTTTTCCTCTAAAATTTGCATATCATAAATAAACTCAACCAAAAGCTGTCAACGTGCCTGACAGGTAACCAAAACGAAATCCAAAAGAAAACAACACCGAAAACCCACAACATAGGATAAAACGAAACAAACAAAATGGAACCAATAGATACTAACGAGAAGCAGAGGTAAAATCTCTAGCCTAGCCACACTACACACCCGATGAGCTACTGGATACCACCGCCCATCCAACGTCGTAATCGAGCTCCGGCAAGGCCACCGTCCAACTACGATGTTGAGGGACCATCAATCAAAGAAAAGCAAGCTCATCCGCCTCCCCTTCAATATAAACGGAAGAAAAGACCAATACCACCAAAACTGAAAGACCGACAGTAGGAAGAGGATAAAGATTTCCTTGAAGCAAACTCCAAACAGCATAAGAACAGCGAGAAAAGAACCACCCCAGATTATCAAGAGCCTGGAAGCAATATTCACACTGTAGAAAAAAGAGGGGGGGGGGGGAGAGGGATGGGGGTAGGACGGACCGGAAGGAGGCTAGTAAGCCAGAACTAGCACTCCCCAGGTCGGCAATCATCCAATTCCCGCTCTATTGGAAGATTGAGAGCAGTATATAGATAAAAGGTTCACTAAGTGACCAGAGCGAGCACTGACCGAACCTCTGAATGGTCGGCCCCGAAAAGCTAAGAAAACATCATCTCTTACCCGCCGAACAACGGAAAGAGGATCCATTGGAACTTCTTCAAAAATAGCTTTATTCCGCGCACACCAGACATGCCAACAAATCAGACAAGGAATCAAGCGAAAGATGATTGAGCGAAGAGATTTCCCAGTGCAATCAAACCACCAAGATGACAGCAAATCATCCGGCGTGGTGATGATGCCACGAACACCCAAAAAATTACCGAAATAATTCCAGCAGGATCTAGCACACCATCCACCGAAAAACAAATGATTAATCGATTCTGTTTCCCCGTTGCCACAGCACCTGCATCGGGAAACAAACGGAATGCCAATCTGCTGGAGGTTCGCATCAACCGGTAACCGATAATGGAAAATTCGCCACGTCAGGAGAGAGACTTTTGGAGGAATGTGAGCGTCCCAAATGAAGGAAAAAATAGGAAGGACTGGAGATGGTGTACGACAAGAGCTTCAGGCCTTCAGAATAGAAAACGGACCACCATCCCAACCGGAGAGGCCGCTATGAGAATCAACGGGCAATTTGACCGATTGCATATGCTTCCAAGTCTCACTGGCGTAACAAGGAGAGCCTGCATAATCAGAGGACGCCAGTCTCCGATACTTAGCATGGAGGAACTTGGCCCATAAGGAATCGTTAGGCCCAAATCTGAACCATAACTTACAAGCGAAAGCCGAGCAAATGTCCTTCGGATTACGCAAATCTAAACCACCCTCACTCTTAGGACGGCAGATAACATCCCAAGAGACCCAGTGGTGTTGGCGATTGTCACCCTTCGAACCCCAGAAGAAAGAGGATGCCAAAGATTGGAACCCATATAAACTTTATTAACTGGAACCCATATGTCTCAAAACCATGCATGTATACATTATGACACTCTAATCTATTTAAAATTTATATATGCAACTCACATATTGAAGAGTTAATATACTCAATAATCAAATACATAAAACTTCTTATTTTAGAAAATATATATTTGAAGTTTGGAAACATATATTGAAAGCCAACTATCTTATGGAACACATATTTCTTTGGAAACTAAAAAAGTTCGAAGACTTATTTATTAAACTGCTATATCAAATACCTTTGAAACTTTCATATATGAAATCTATATATGTTTAAAAGTTTATGCACTTGTCCATATATATAAGAAACTTTATATATTTCAAAGATTCACGCACACCAAAAGTCGAAACCATATTTTTCAAAGCTCAAAACAGAACCAAGCGTACTTCGAAAAACTCTGATATATCCCATATCTCGTAGTATTTAAATTTTTATTCCTTTAGAGTAGAATATATATTCAAGTTCAAATGTACATGTTCATTCAAAACTTTTGGGTGCAAGAAATCTGTAACTTTTTAAAATCTGGATTTTAAAAATCCTTTTGAAATGAGGCCTGATAATTTAAAAAAGAGATTCGATAATCTCTGATATGGGATCTGATAATCTTTGAAGTGAATTTGGCCGACTTTCAAAATGAAGTTTCAGCATGAGGAAATGGCTTCGGAGTTCTCTATTTTGATGTGAATCCGAGATCCAACATGGAAGTTTTGAATTTTGGCACAAGGTCCTACCGGATTAATTATAGCATCAATAATCTGAAGACATTGACTCCTCCCAGCAGCATCGACTCATCACCAGCGACATAGTTTACTTGGGCATCGATCACCACCGTTATTGAATACTTACGGTATCAGATACCAGCGACATTGATTTCCTGCACTTTGGCATGAAGCCTTCGACGTTAAAAAATCTACCGCCGTCATAAACTTAACAGCTAACATCAGGAATGTTAGCGGCATGGTGTATCATTCCACTTTGACACCAAATATTGCATGCGGCATGGCTTTAACTGGCATCAAATTGTCGTGGCATCGTTTTAGCCGACGACCTTAAATACTCAAGGCCATCACTATTAGACTTTGGATTTCAGCATTGATTCAATATCTGACACTGTACATAAATAGGAAGCTCTCTATATCTGCAATCTTTAAATCATTTGGATCTGTAGATTCCTCTTTCGTCTAGATCTGAAATTCGATTTGAATATAAATGCGGAATCGAGAATCGGTATTGAATGGAGGATTTTATGTCGGACGAGAGAGAATGATTATGAGATGGGGTCGAATTGATAGTGAATGATTTCACTACTGAAATTTTCAATATTAGTGACAAACAAGTTTGCCGCTATTAGTTACAGTAGAGACATAAGAAATAGCTATTCTGCCCCTAAAAGAATGAGAGGCAATTTAGCATTTGCCTCTAGAAGCAAAGCCCCTAATAACAATTAGAGGCCAATTCAACCACAATTTTGCCCCTACTACTTTTCCTGCCACGTAGGATAAGTAAATTGAAAAAAGTTTAGAGGCACTGATAAGTGCCCTTACTATCAATTGTATTATTTAAAAAAAATCAATGACACACTCAAATGACCATATGTAATCATATACTAGATCAATTATAAATATTTGATTGTATAGCAAACATAAAGTATCAGCGAATAAAACATCAACCAAAAATCAAATCATTCAAATACATAATATTATATACAATTATATTTACGGATTGAATGCAATATTAGATACATATAAACACAACATACCATACAGTATTATAAAGTCATACTCATCGCTGCTACACATATTAAATGCAATACTATACAGAGTACTATAAGGTCATACTCATTGCTACTATACAGAATAATGTAATACTATATAGAGTACTATAAAGCCATACTCATTGCTGCTATACTTGTTGCCTCCTAGCCAGTTTTTGGTAGCTTCTTCAGGTACATTTCCCCTATAGGCAATGGTCGATGAAAATCCCATCCCAAGTATTCACTCCTCCATCAATTGCATCAACTATAGATTTCAAGGAAATAAAACATTAAAAACTGTAAACTGTATCACAAACTATTTAATAACT
Organism: Allium cepa; assembly: GCA_030765085.1. Lineage (NCBI taxonomy): Eukaryota > Viridiplantae > Streptophyta > Magnoliopsida > Asparagales > Amaryllidaceae > Allium > Allium cepa. The sequence goes on along the minus strand of CM060941.1, from coordinate 947,540,308 downwards.
GATGTGTGTATCATCTACTTAGTTAACCAAATAATTCACTCGAACTGTATTCTGGTTAAATGTTTTAGAGACTTGCTGAATAAAGTTTCGCTTGTAAACTCCAAGGAAGATTAAGTTTATTTTTATAGCATAAAAATTTATCATGAGCTGAGTTTATATTATTTCTTGTTTTAAGCTATAATTGAGGCATATATAATTAAGTTGAAATAAATAGTTCATTCCTAATCTTTTTTTAACAAAAAAGTAGTATTTTCTATGGATATATCATGGGCAGACAGTCAGTGAAAAAACATAGAGATGTACACTCTTTTTTCATGTACCAAAATAAAAAATCTTCAAAGTTGATAAAAAGGTTTATACCGCTTTCAACTTTAAATAAAAACACTAAATGACCTCTTAAGTCAGCACTTACAATTCCAAAGTAAAATATTACAAATTAGATAAGTCATTGACTTAAACAAAGATAGGACAAGTTTTTGTTGAACATGAATATCTATCTTTTCTCTTTAGGTATATTTCACAAGTTATAAACAAGACGAAAAAATAGACTTGACCACATTGTTTAGCAAATATTTGTTTTTAGGTGAGATAACTGGCCTATAGCTACATATAATTACCTGGCATAAACGTCAATTAACTGGTGCTCGTACGTTTGTTTCAACATATTCAGCTATTGATCCTGGAAAAATTCAAAAAAAAAAAACCAATTACATCAGGAAAAATAGTAGAATGAATGTAAAATCCTCTAAACGCATAAGAAAATATCAAACATAGCCATCAATCTTTTTCCTTCCAATAGAATTGTGTGTACGTGTGTGTACTGCTCGTTTGTATGTGTGTGTATGCATATAAATACATCACTAAAGATTATATTTTGGAAACCTAAAATTAAAATCCCATATTATATATTAATACTCTCAGCAGACAACTAAACACTAACATATATTAAATCACCACCACAAGTATACGCAGTCAGATATGGTAAAAAAATAACAGCTAAATTACCTTGGATTTTGCAACCTAAATATGAATACTTTTCCAAAACAGCCCACAAGTTTGATTTCCAATTATTCTTTACAACTGAAAAGTGTGATTTACCATAAGCCCTAATAATTATAAGATAATTTAAAAGATTAATGCATAGTAAATCATTCATCTATAAAAAAAATATGGTTGAGATAAAAATATATTATAAATAGTAAGAAGTGCTAGTGATGCCAATGAAAAAATTAGATTTGGTTAAAGTTTATTTATCTTCTCATTATGCATCTCATCTTACCGAGACCAGATGAATTCATAACAGTCAATGGAATAAGGAGAAACAATTGCTACAGTCAATCAAAAAATAAGAATGGTATACATTTTATTGAGAACAAAGTATACTACATATAACTTCATAAGGGATAGACAACTCTTGGAAACAGATTTGACAATGATAAAAATTAGTACATAAAATCAATGCATTACCTTGAGGGCGAAGCATCATCAATGGTTGGAAGTTGGAACTACTGCTCCTAAACATTAATTATTTGTTTCGTTTTGATTTTTTCACTAATTCTGGACATTGAAAAAAAAAAAAAAGATTCACAACATTAATTCAAAGAAATGCAACAATATGTTTCATAAATTTAAGTGAGCTGATAATGAATGTTATTATTTATTCCACACTTTTTTCTTATCTCCGGCAAACCCTATTTAGAACATTGTTCTATGCAAGATCTTCCATAAGAATGGCCACAAGGCAAACAACTACAACATTGTCAGTAAGATTATTTCAGTTCATCAACATGAGATTATCTAAAACTAAAATATAGCACCTTCAAAAAAACGGCCGCGGTAAACAAACATATCATGATTCATAAATACCTACTAAACATACACAGAATTTTTTGAGTATCACAAGTTGTCCACTAAATAAAATTATAAAAAACTTATCTTTTCTTTAAACTGTTAATTTTCATGAGAAAATGTCTATATATTAGCTATTAGGCTGCAAATGAAGCTCTGTTCATTAGTAAAGTTGAGTTTTTCTATTTGTGTTCGCAATCGAAATGAATCTACCACCGAGAAAATAAAAGCTGTGTATTTTCCTAAAATGATAAAAGCTTTTATCGACTTTCAAAATGATTAAAACTTATATATTTTATCATTTTTCCAAAAGAATATCTCTCTCTAGAAAATGATAAGATAAAACTACCATCTTTAATATAAAAAAAGTATCCACATCATTTCAAAATTCAGACCGTTCTAAATAAAAAAAAATCTTATTTCATAGAAAGGTAAAAGTTTATATTTCTTTATAGAAGGATAAATTTTTTATTTCTTCCTAGAAGGATAATGAAATTACTTGTAGGAGAAGAGCAAAAAAAATCAATCGACGTGGATTGTTACTTTTAGCAAATAGCCAGTTGCTTTCTACACACATCATTGCTCTATGGCATACAAATATCTCTTTATCTTCAAATGTTCCATACATAAAAATGGCAAGAGGTTTTTGTTTCCAGGCTTGTTGATGTTTGTAAACAATGAAAAAGATTAAGAGTGTATACATAGAGTTCCGCATGAGTGTTATTTAGTGGTCTCTTTCTTTATCTTGATGAATAAACCAATGAGAATTTTTGAACTTCATAGTTGAAAAAAATACAAATTTACCAGCTGTTTTTAACAGATTTTCAGCCTGGTGCAAGTGTGGCTGATAGGTGGTACATAGGTAGCAATTCTCTTCCTAGTTTCATTTGACCTTTTTCCCTTTTTTTAGTTTTGTTAATGAAGCATTCAAATTCTATCTTACAGTGTGGGAAAAAAAATCTAAATTTCCTTTTTTGATAAAAGGAAAATTTTATTTATCCATTGCCTTCGAGAGAAAAAACAAAATTTACTTATTTATCGTCAGATCATGATTATTTACTTTTACCCAAAGGTTAACCTAATTATCTTTTTCTTTATAAGGTAAATTCTGAAAGATGATCAAGCGGACATATTTTAGTAAAATATAAATGCAAAAGGCTAGCTTAACAAAAAGATAAATGGCTTTACCATTTTTTTTAAAGCTAAATTTATATGCCCCTTGTTAGAAACTGGATTGGCTATCTTTTGTTAAAAGATTAATTCACTTCCCTTACCATTTAAAAGCTTAATACATATGCTGAAAATGTTATGATAACAACATACAAGTTCACTTTCACATCCAAAATATCTCCAACAAAAGAAAGAAGAATATTTTTTACAGTTAAACATAATAAAGAGCAAGAATCGAGATTTATACTAGATGACAACTAACATAATTCAATTTTTTAGGAAAAATAAAAATCCAAATATAAGGTTAATAAAATCAATACCAAAACCTATGTAGACCATCAATGGTCCAAGGCTCATAACATAAGGGATAGCTGCCACAAGGAGATGTTGAGGCCATCGAAAGAAATATTCAAACTTGGGTTTCAATTTTTTTTTTTTTTTTTTGAAGATTGAAAGCGAAAATAGTGGTTTTATAAGAAAATCATATTGTATCCTACACTTTTGAAAACAAAAAAGTGGAATGGATTTTATTCTTTATTTCATCCTTATAATTTTCCCCTTTGCAAAAGGGTACTATAATCAAATATAATGAAAATAGATTAAGTAGCTAAATACAAATAAGAACAAACAACCATTGAAATTCATGGCCTTCTGATCCGACCATTATGATGAAAAATGAATTTGTAGCTATGCAAAATCAGAACAATATGTACATTTACACTATACTAATGAAAAAAAAATGTAGTTAGAGGATAAATGCATGAAAAGAAGAGTACTGTGTAAATGAACCCTTCCTAATTACTTAAATAATAAGAGACTTCATATTCCAATCATTAGTCAACAAACACAAATTATACCATAATTTTGATACTCAATGTTCTAATAATTCCCAACTATAAACGGATAAAAATTTGCAAACCTTAATGGTTTCTTTCAATAATCAATCATTTCTATTTAGGTCTCCATTCAATAATACGAACTGGGAATAAAGATATATAATATATATACATGAAATCTAATTATAACCTTAAGGTCGAATTATTAAATGAAATCGAGTGAAAGACCGCTCAGATCTAAAATGGATTCAAAACAAGAGGAAAAGTTGTTATACCTATCCAAATCTGGATCGAAAACATCACGAACTGAAAAGGGAGTTTTCCATTGAAACTTTGAGTATGATAGTCGAATTGGAGCTATGGCTTCCAATGGATTTTAGTAGATAAAATTTTGCTAGGATTACGATGCTTTCTTGGAAGATGAATTGGTTTGAAGACCGACGAATTATCTAATGGGATCGAACCCTCGGGATTTAGTGTCTTTGAATCAGAGGCGTTTAGATTCACCTCTAATGATAGTAACGGGGGCATAATAATATTCTGCCCTTACATTATTACTAAAAGAGGCGGTTTGTTTATTTTGCCCCTAAAGTACTGCCTCTAAAATCACCGATTTTAGTAGTGTTTGTGAATTTAGGAGGATGTTGGGTATAGAACAGATGAAGCGGATTGTTGAGGAAGCAATGTGGCAACATAGGAATCATGTGAAGAAGTCATGATTAATAAAGATTTAATAAAGCAGAATTGATTTAAGCCAAGCGGAATTGAAGTAGGCGGGATAAACATGAGAGTTGAGTTGAAGGCTTGAAGCCGTTGTTGATATTTGATGGTTAACACATTTATGCTACCGTTGTTTTCTTGGAAGCGAAAATTAGATTGCAGGGCTTCTTATGTCACGGTAATAACCTTTAAGGATAGCGTTTTTGAGTAATTAATGTTAAGAACAATTTACAGAAAAATAATAAATTCATTTATCTTTAGGTTATACAATAAAACGATAAACATTTATCATTATTTTTATATAACTGAAAATGATAAATTCATTTATCATTTTTCTGTAACTTGTCTTTAAAATTAATTTTTCAGAGATGCTGCTCTTAAAACTTATTACCCTGCACAAAAAGGTCATTTGAGTGAAAACCCGCTTCTTGAAATATATTTAAGCATTGATAAACTTAGTCTCCAAGTTGAATTTAAATTAGAAATTACTTTGAAATTCTAAAAAAAATCCCTATATATAGGGTATTTTGTCATTTTCCAACACTCGAAAATTCAAACCCACCCCCTAGTACCAAAATGTTGGCGAATTTTTTTGTCAACGTCCAAAAGATTGTACAGGTTGGCATATTCGAAGAAATTTCAATAGTATCTCTTGGTTTTATGATTATTTAAGGAATTATTTGAAATATGATTCGTAAGTTCAAAGTCCGTATGCGATAGGTAATATAGAGGCCATGCATATAAACGCTAGTCTACACCGAAGCTCATATGATAGAATCATGATTGGTTTGGGCCTAAAGAGCTTTATTACATGCATATCCATGTTTGATAATATCCAAAGTGCATAATCAAAGTAAAAGTTAAGTCAAAATAACAATAGGCAATATGCTCTAGTCATGCCCTTTTATTCAATTATGGGACATGTTACAAAGATATGCAAATATGTAATTATCTAATTGCATAGGCCCTTATATGTAAATATATCATTTTTTTTCCTCATTAACCTTTAATCCATTAGAATTGTCCTCAAGTTTTTTTCATCTCAGTGAAGAGAACTTGAAGAAGATCCTATTTGAAAGAAGTGGTAAGAGTGAGAAATAGATTCTGAACTCCATTCTTGAAGGGGTGCATCTCTATTTATAGTGATTGGAAGGAGGTGGACTTACTTCGACTGGCGATGTGAGAATTTAATTGCTATCTTGGTGATGACGTCAACATGGAGCTTGTGAATGAATATGAAGGCTTTTGTGCCTTTATGGAGAATAATACACTAATCCCCCTTAAACTTGCTTTTATGAACGACTTTAATCCTTCATTCTTGCATGCCTTTTAATACTCCCACATTACTGAGGTTGTGCTGCATCAATAATAAACGATATTCATAAAATACGACATCGATTAACATATGACGTGTATGATTATGTAGGCGACTTTCTAAATAATAATTTCATTATAATCCTTTGATATTCTTTTGTTTATTGATCATTTACGATTTCTTTCTCATATATTGGCATTTGACATCAATGAAATGCGATAGTGATATCAATTGAATGCAATGTAAAAGAAGTGCGGCATTAATGGTGTGCGACATTAATGAAGGGCAACACTTATATTAGGCGACATTGATAACAAGTGGTATTGACAATAGGCAGCATTGCTGACAAGTAGTATTGATATTAGGCGGCATTGATAACAAGCGCACTGCAAGATTAAACGGCTATTCCAACGGCTCGTAGCCGTTGGCGGCCGTTGGAATAGAATCAACGCTTTCCAACAGAACCAAAAGCTATTTTCCAACGGCCGCCAACGGTTAGTAGCCGTTGGAAACCGTTACCATCCATTTGAATAAAATGTCCAACAAGCCGTTGGAAACCGTTAGAAATCTAGGTTTATTTTGTTGTACAACAGCAACCCTATTCACCTTCCAGCCACACCATTTCCAATCCATTCCATTTCCCATTCATTTCCAATCCATTCCACACATATATATCAATATCAATATAAACAACACATATAAATCAATTAAACACAATTATAAACAAACCAAACCATTCAAACATCATAAACCGTACCATCAATGAAATATCATCAAAACATGTCAACAAACCATGTAATACCATCAAAATATCGTTATCACCCACTCTGTACCAATATATACAACATTAAAACACATAATAACCATCTCCGAGTCAATATATACATCGTTCAAACACAAACACTAAAAAGCATACCTCCTCAAGCATTTTCGTCGTCGCCTCCGGAAGCACCAGACGACGAAGGAAAGGTACCATGATTCTGCACATGCTCCGCAAGCTTTTGATTCAGCTGCTCCATCTGTACAGCTCGCAGAAGATTCTCCTCCTGTAGCTGCTCAATCGTAGCTCTAAGATCCTTAATTTCTTCTTTGTCTTGGGCCTTTTGAGCTTGTCAAGCCTGCAAATAGAAATAATAGCAAAAGGGTTGTCTCGGCATATAAAATATTATAACACTATATATCTAAACGCTAATTTGTTGTACATACGTAAAAGGATTAATTACCGTTACGTTCCCGAAGCCATAACGTCTACTCCGCTGCGTCGGATCCATAACAACGTCAAATATGTTATCTTGCTCCTCCTGTGTCAACTCATCACGACCAGACTGCTGAAGCGCATAAGCCCGTGCCTCCTGTAACCTTGACTATAATGGAAAAAAAACAATTTTATTTGAAAAATAGTAGAATGTAATTTTTATTTTACATAGCTAGTAATTAATAAACTTATCGATGTAAGTATTAGAAATTAAAAAACGCAGACATATGCCTCAGTCACCCTATCCTGATCACCCCACTGATATATGATTTTGTCAGACTCATCTACTTGCCTAGATGCGTGGGTGTGAGCAAATAAGTCCACTAAGCCAACGGGATGTCCATAAGCTCGTTCCTGCAATTGATTATTTTGATAATTTAACTCCACATAACTAATTACTGAACTGATCAATATACAAATGTGATGATAGATAAATTTACCAAATCTTCGCGGTGATGCTGGAAAGATTTGGAGCCTCCACGATGAGTTACTGGATTCATGCTCCTGTTCCCTGAGTTCCTTTGTGACTCCTCCTGCAAATTTACAATGAATAATTATTTGTTAAACGTTAAAAAAATTACTGAGATTCATTATAGATTTATCTTGAACTCGTTAGAGTTCCACCAGTCAACCCACTTATCCCATACAACCGCGCTCATCCACTTTGGTTTATTCCCCACTTTTTAATCTCTGACATCTTCTCCCTATAGTTCTTAGCGATCTTTGAGTTCCAGTGTCACTGAACTAAGTTGATGTCAGACTCTTGCAAATCTACTGCGTCCGGTACAATGAGAAAATATTACTAATTATTTATTTGTATTTAATTAATCATTTTGTAAAGCGGTATAAACTTACTAGAAAATCTTGTCAAATGGTCTCTCTCACATCATCGGGATCTTGCTCCACTTAGGCCAGCAATCGCTCATCTAGCCCATATACGCCTGCTTAGAAATGTTCAGAACCACTTTAGATGGCTCCAACTCTTTGAAAGCGATGGATAACAAATTTTCCGTCATTACGTGACAATCATGGCTTTGCATTCCACTCAGTCTTCCATTTTTATAGTCGACACATCTACGAAGATTAGAGGAAATTCCATCGCGAAATCGTAATCCTTCCACCCATTTTAACAGTACTTTAACTTGGTTGATGTCTAGTTCGTAGCATGCTTTGGATTTTTTACTGTCATTGGGCTTCATATGAAGCTCAGAACGATTGCATATTTCCTCTATATCACGTCTAGATTTCAAATCGTCCTTAGTCTTGCCCTTCACATTCAAAACTGTATAAAACACATTATCAAATACGTTTTTTTTCGTTATGCATTACGTCAATGTTATGACGGATTAAGAGATTTTTCCAATAAGGCAATTCCCAGAATATACTTTGTTTGCACCAATTATGAAACATGGATTTACCTTGAATTTCAATTTGTTGTCCGGTCTCGTGTATCTTTGGATAATCTTTTACAAGTTCATATATATCCTCGCTTGACCAAACCGTTGGTGGTCGTAGAGTCTCATGCTCATTAGCTATGAAGTTTTTTTTTGTCTCTTCTAAATGGGTGATTAATATGAAGAAAACATCGATGACAATCAAACCATGAAAATTTCTTCCCATGGGGTAAGGAAAATTCTCGTGTTTCTTCCATGCAATAAGGACAAGCAAAACGACCGGCCGTACTCCAACCCGAAAGCATTGCATATGCAGGAAAATCGCTAATAGTCCATAAAAGAGAAGCGAACATCCGATTTTTTTTCTTTTTTGATATGTCGTATGTTTCAACTCCTACATACCATAATATTTTCAACTCTTCGATTAACGGTTGTAAGTAAACATCAATGCCCTGTGTCGGATCATCCGGGCCAGGGACGACAATTGTGAGAAACATATATGGAGTTTTCATACACATCCACGGGGGTAGATTGTAAGGTGTGATTATTATAGGCCAAAATGAATATTTAGAACCAAACTGAGAAAACGGTGAGAAGCCGTCTGTACATAAACCTAGTCTAACATTGCGGCTCTCCGCTGCGAAATTGGGATATTTCTTGTCAAAATATTTCCATGCTTCTCCACCGGATGGGTGTGTTAACGTATCTTCTTGAGGTGTTTTCACACTGTGCCATCTCATATGATGCGCTGTTACATATGATGCATATAACCGTTAGAGTCTAGGGGTGATGGGTAAATAATGCATACGCTTGTATGAAACTTCTTTTTCCTTGGTTTGTATCTTTCTTGATTACATATTTTACAATTTCTAATATTGATGTCTTCTTTCCAATACAACATGCAACCCTTTAAACATGTATCTATTTTTTGACATGGCAAACCGAAAGATGACATAAGTTTTTTCACTTCATAATAATTTTCGCACATTAAATTATCGGGTGATATATGACGTTTAGCAGCTTGAACAACAGCTGCAAATCCAGCTTCTGTAAGGTTGTATTTTGATTTCATTGCAATGTATTTTGCAGTTACCGATAATTGAGAGCCGCTTAAACATCCATTCCAAAGGGTTTTTTTTAGCATGATCCAATATATCATATATTTTTTAGCTCCAACATTTGATTCCTCTTCGACGTTAACATCGTCGTTATCAATTTCAACGGTAGGGAACATTGATCGTGCTGCATCTTCGACCATATGTTCTATGAGATTCATACTAATTTCATCACTAATGACCTCCACCGACCATTCTTGATTATTAGGGGCTACAATTTCTCCATGAGATCCCACAGCAAATAATTGGGTACAAAACCGTATTGGCGCAAATGAACCTTAGCTATGTTCGATACTAAATAGTTCAACAATTTGCATCTACTACATGGACAACGAATTTCTTCATCGTTTGCAATATTACTTATAGCAAATTCGATGAACACTTGTTCCCCTTTTAGAAAATGTTCACTTATTGCGCCATTAATTTCTCTTCTTTGATACATTCAGCTCCGATCATTAAAGTAATTGACCATTTTTCCTACTTGAAAACCTATGATAAAGTAAAAAATTATAAATCGTTCATTTTATATTTTGTTTAAATTTTATTTACTGATTTAGTAAACGTGTACTAAATTTTATATTTTTTCTACAAATTTCATTTTAAATAAACAACTATTGATTCATTGCCACTTATGTGTCTTCTTTGATGGTCGTTCATCCTACTTCCCATTACAAACACAATAGTAATTATATTTCGTAAATCATATCATTTTAAACAATTTCACAAAATTTCGGCAGCATTTCCCCCGTGTTCCTTGTATCGTACACAAATGTGTGTACACAAGGAACGTAAAGGAAATGCCCTCGAAATTTTATGAACCGTTTAAAGTGATATGATTGACGAAATATAATTACTTTATAGTGTTTGTAACTTGTCCAATACAGGGACAAATCCGACAAATGATGCATCAGATGCATAGAGTTGTCCGTTTTGTGGAAAAAATGAATATCCCTAAAATGATCATATACAACACTTGTCAGACGGAGCCAAATATATCTAAGGATTTAAATATTTGTTTATATTAAATTTAAATATATAACTCATTTAATTAATATTGGTTTATATTTTACCGTTTTATTACATAAGTACTAAATTCATTTATACACAAAATTTGTACACAAAATTCATTTATTACAAATTCATTTATACACTAAATCAATTCGCGTGTTCGCACAAATGCAAAACTCGTGTTCTCACAAATGCAATATCTGTTCTAACGGCTTCCAAATGCAATAAACTCTATCACACACATGCGTTCAATACTAACCAAATCAACATAAACTAATGCAATATCCTAAATTATAAAATTTTCAATCGGTAATAACTTGTTCATTATGGAATAATAGTTGCAATTAGGGGATAACATGATGTAATATGCATACACTAACAAGTAGGAATCAATCACAATTCAAATCATCCCTAAATCAAAAAAACCTAAATATTTGGTTTAGCAAAATGACCGATTTGGAGAGCTAGAAGGGTGGAGATGGGCTGGAGCAGCTTCTAGATGGTGTTGAAGGTGGTTGGGATGGTGTTTGGGGGCGGCGGTAGCTGGCTAGGAGGTGGTGGAATGGGGGAATTGGGTGAAAATATGAATCGGGAAGGAGATAATGAGCTGCAGGTCGGTTCTTTGGAAAATATGCAGGAAATTTTCCAACGGCTTCCAACGGCTGCAAACGGCTTCATTCCAACGGTTTCCAACGGCTTCAGATGGTTACGAAAAAATCCAACATGCCATTGAAAGCCGTTAGAAATGCTGTTGGAGGCCGTTAGAACATGGGCGTTGGAATACACTGTAGTTCTAGTAGTGGCGGCATTGATATTAGGCGGCATCAAAGAGAAGCAATATTGAAGGGATGTGGTAACAACCTGAGGCGATTTCGATTATTTGAGGCATTCATTTGTCCTTCATAGATAAAGTGCGATGTTGATAGAGTGCGGTATTGATAAGCAACGGCGTCAGCTTCATGCAACATCATTCACTGCTGTTGTATGACATCATTTATTGTTCAAATAGTATGCTATATTAATGAATCAATGCGGCATTAACTAAGTGCGGCGTGCAATCAATGTGGTATTGATTGAGTGCAGCATGGAATTGATGCGGCATCATCGTAGGCTTCTATAGTAATTATGTGCAACAACCTCCTCTTGTTTTTATATTGACGTGTGCATGGCACGGATGATTGCGATGTTGGATGAGATGCGGCAGGGCTGAATTAAAACGTTGTAGGATATGCAGCACCGTAGGCTTTTGACATTAATCTATCTTCATACTTTCGGCATTGGTTTTTTTGTGACGCCACCACTTATAGCATTACCTTCAGCATTGAAATTACGTGGATAATGTGTGTGTGTGTGTATGTATTTCGGTTGTGATATCACTTGGCTTATGAGAATACAATGTAAACCTTTTTTTTTAAAGAAAGACACAAAATTAATTTTAATTATTATTTCCCACCAAGACATTATTCTAGCTATTGCTTAAATGTGAAAGTTTACAATGCACTCTCCCTAATTTCAATTCAATAAGTTCCCCAATCCGCAACAATAAGAATACAAAATACGATAGATTCTTACATTACCATCTCACCGTTATTTTCTTAATAAATAAGCTAAGGAAGGAGATACTAATTGCTACAACGATATTTTGCCATTCGACGATCATACAACATAATATATTTTGCTATCGCTTGATATCATGGTTATAATTTTATGTTGGTAAGATTTTTATGCTTATTATAAAGCACCTAATTAAATTAGCCCTATTGGATACCATAAAGAGAAAATTTGTGAGTAACAACATTTGTTTTATATGCTTATCAATTGAACTATATATTTCTATGTTTATACTAGGGATATTTAGTATTATTCACGAATGTATAGAGTTTTATACGATCTTATAAATCTTGATATTTAAGATTTAAAATTATATATTGAGATTAAGGTAATATTCAATATGATACTTTATGATGTTCTTAGTATAACTACATAAAATCTTCCATCCAATTTTAAAATTAAAAAGAAAACGTTTATCTATAATACACATTTTTTGAAATGGAATAACCAGTATACAACTACATGCAATGTTGTCCTTAATAGTAGCCTATAACAGAATCAAATAGCATAATTTTATCTTAATAATTTTTAAAGTTTCAGTTATTCAACCTTTTGGCATTTATCATCTTAGCATTATGTGGTTCAGTGTTGCTAGCATTTTTATGTAGTTAAACCATAGAACATTCCATTTTCTTAATAATAATTTTTTATATTCACCTGTTTATATTGAAACGATACCTAAATGCAAACGATATTAAGGATATTACATATTTTAATTAACTGTTCGCCGGTTTTACCTTAGTGAATGCGTGCTATGTTATGTTTGAAATAATATTAGCAATAGTGGATAGTTAAGTCATAATGTAATATTGGATAAAGATATATGCCTTCTGATTAGTCGGAGATAAGTCATTATGAAGAATGATGTTATTTGGTTTCTTATCAAAGACTTCAACATTGATAGTTGCACTTTGGATCATGATAAATATTTGATTGTTGGCCTACATTTAGATTTGAATTCAACGATGTAACAAAGTATTAAATTTGACATAGAATTTGTACTTAAAAAAATTAAAACAAAAGTTTACAAGCAAACAATTACATTAAATTCAGTAATGAATGCAATCCCTCAACAAAAATATTTAATTTGCAGTTAACTTAAAAGGTCAAACAATGCTTAATATGTGTGCATAGAAAGGGTTTTACGTAGTATATTAGAATAACACCACTTTCCTTGATTCACCTTATCCCCATGTCCCAATTTTAAATTCTATTAAACTCATTTTACCTAATATTTTTGGAATTACTTAGTTTGCTTAAAGCCCTTTATTTTCTCTTTTTAACCTTTTTACTTATTAATTTGAATCCAAATCCAAGCTTAAATCATATGACCTTATATTTTATAGCTATTTCACCAAAAGTAAACATGATCTTTATTTTGAATTTCGTTGATTTTATTCTTCGAAATATAAACTCATTTGAAAATATAACATATGTCTAATAGCAAGAAAGAAAAACAAAAACGAAGTGAGTAGATATAAATCAAAAGAAAAGCGTACTAACATACACACACACACAAATGCATACATACATGCATACATACATACATACATACATACATACATACATACATACATAGATATATATATATATATATATATATATAAAATATGTTTGAGCGTTACAGTTTTATCCTAAGCTTTACTGCTAATTAGACCACCAACATATAAGACATAAATTAGACTACCTTGGTTTATCCATATTCAACCACTGAAAAAATATTGTTTGATGTAGTTATTGTAATTAATAAAGCAAGATCTATTTTGAATTACATTGATTCTAAATAGATTAATATAGAAATATACTGGTCAAATGACAATGATAGTGAATTCAGCGTATCAACCTGCCACGGTGCAATAATTCTCATTATAAATTCTTTTCTTCGTTCACTTTATTAAAAAAACATATAATTCCAACAACCATTGTCATTATATATGTACACACGCGCGTGCGCACGCACACACACATACACACACACACACACACATATATACACACACACACACAACACCAGAAAGGCAATTTCCTCACGGTTATAAGCGTGACAAAACTAATTTGTTACGGTTATAACCGTGAAAATAGGTACCGTGGACAAATTCAGTCACACTTTTGCTCACGGTTATAACCGTGATAAAAATAGTAATTTCTCACGCTTATAACCGTTATAAATTTAGATATTATCACACTTATAAATGTGATAGAACAGTATTTACTCACGGTTATAATCGTGATAAAATGATTATTACTAACACTTATACAGAATAAAGAGAATGAAGGCCATTAGAGAGAGAACAGTTTTATTGAATTGAGAGATAGATCTTACAATACAATCAAGCTCCATATTTATAGACTACTTATGCAGTGCAGATTACAATAATGCCCTTTCTTATTTAGCATATTGATCCCTATTATTAATGTATATTACAGCACTCCCCCTTGAATATGCGTATGTAAAGATGATAAGAGTAATTGCCTCATTAAAAACCTTGTTATGAAAAACCCAGTGGGAAAAAATCATAAACAAGGAAAAGAGTACAACATGATTTCATCTTTAAGTAACATATATTTTATAATGTTACTACGAGGGTTGATTCTTCTGGATCAAGATAATGCCTCATTAAAACCATACTAATAAAAACCCAGTGGGAAAAAATATTAGTGAAGGAAAAAGAGTACATTATAGCGTATTTCATACGCTCCCCCTGGATTATAACGCACTATTCAATTAGTTTGTTGATGCAGCCGACGCATACCAATTTTGTACACCATCTTCTGAAATGTTATTTTTGGAAGCGCCTTTGTGAATAAGTCCGCTGGATTTTCTTGGGATTGGATTTGTTTCACTTCTATCTTATTATCCTTTTGTAGCTCATGTGTGAAGAAAAATTTAGGAGAAATGTGTTTCGTCCTATCACCCTTAATGTAACCCGCTTGAATTTGAGCTACACAAGCTGCATTGTCTTCATAAATAATGGTTGACCTTTCCGTTACTGAAGAAAGTTGGCAGCTTTTTCGAATATGCTCAATCAGTGATCTTAGCCAAATACATTTTTTACTTGCTTCATGTAGTGCTAGTATTTTAGAGTGATTGGATGATGTTGCTACCAATGTTTGTTTTGTAGATCGCCATGAAATTGCTGCATTGCTGTTATTAAATACATATCCAGTTTGTGATCTTGCTTTATGTGGGTCAGAAAGACAACCTGCATCAGCATAGCCAACTAGATTTGGATTATTGCCTGTGTTAGAGTAAAATAAACCCAAATTTGTCGTTCCGCGAAGATATCTCATGATATGTTTTATACCATTCCAGTGTCTTTTTGTTGGTTCTGAACTGTATCTTGCTAGAAGATTTAATGAAAATGCAATATCTGGTCTTGTGCATTGGGCCAAATATAATAATGCACCAATGGCGCTAAGATATGGCACTTTCGGGCCAAGCACATTCTCATTTTCTTCTTTTGGACGGTAAGGGTCCTTTTTAATATCTAAAGATCTAACAACCATTGGCGTACTAAGTGGATATGCTTTATCCATTTGAAAACGCTTTAGAATTTTCTCAATGTAGTTCGATTGATGGATTAATATGCCATTAGTACTATGCTCAATCTGTAGACCGAGACAGTGCTTAGTTTTGCCAAGATCTTTAATTTCAAATTCCTTCTTTAAATAATTTATTGTTTCATCAATTTCTTCTAGAGTTCCAATCAAATTTATGTCATCAACATAAACTGCTAAGATAGCAAATCCCTTTACCGATTTCTTTATAAAGACACATGGACAAATGAGATTGTTTTCATATCCTTCTTTTACCAAATATTTACTAAGACGGTTATACCACATCATTCCAGATTGTTTCAATCCATATAGTGATTGTCTTAGTCTTAATGAGTACGTGGACTTTGATTTTGCTTCAGGCAATTTATATCCATCTGGAATTTTCATGTAAATGTTGGTATCTAATTCACCATAAAGATAAGCTGTCACAACATCCGTTAATCTTATATCGAGTTTTTCAGAAACTACAAGGCTTATCAAATATTGGAATGTTATGACATCCATGACAGGGGAGTAAGTTTCCTTAAAGTCAAAACCTGGTCTCTGCAGGAAACCTTGTGCGACAAGTCGTGACTTGTACCTCACGACTTCATTTTTATCATTTCGTTTTCTTATGAATACCCATTTATAACCTACGGGTTTAACATTTTCTGGTGTTTTCTCTATTGGTCCAAATACACCATGTTTTTGAAGTGAATCTAGTTCCACTTGGATAGCATCTTTCCATTTTGGCCAATTGTGTCTTTTTCGACATTCATTTATGCTATTTGGTTCATTATCATCATTCTCATTATTCTCATTATGGTCATGACTTTCAATTATTTCAGTTGCTACTGCGAATGAGAATACATCATCAATTATTATTTTACTTCGATCTCATATTTCTCCGTAGTTTATATAAAATATTGAGATCTCATTATTATTAGGTACCATTTTATCGTTGGAATCTTCTTTTATCTCTTCTGGGATAATATTTCCTTCCGCGCTTCTAGGAGAATTGGGATTTTCATTTGAGTGATCTTTTTGATCATTTATAACCTCTTCAGGAGGTTCCTTAATTGATGATTTTTCATTAGACTTTCTTTTTCTAGGCGCCAAGTCTTTTGAACCAATTGGTCTTCCACGTTTTTGTCTTGCTTTTGATTCATTTGCTGCTATATTTACTTTTGACCCTTCAGGGACATCAATTTTTGTTGGTGCATTTGCTGTTGGAATGTGAGATTTAGTTATTTTTGCAGTGTCATTCAATGCATCCGGCAGTTGATTTGCAATATTTTGAATACGCAAAATTCTTTGTACCTCATATTGGCATTGTTTAGTATGTGGATCCAAATAAGACATAGATGGATTATTCCATGATATTTCACGCCGTTCTACTGGAACGGTCTTTTCTCCCCCTAACAGCGGGAAGATTGTCTCATAAAATTTACAGTCTGAAAATCTTGCAGTGAAGACATCACCTGTAAGAGGTTCAAGGCAACGAATTATCGATGGGGAATCAAATCCCACATAAATTCCCAACCGTCGTTGAGGACCCATTTTAGTACGAAGTGGGGAATTAATAGGTATATGCACAGCACAACCAAATTTTCGTAAATGTGAAATATTTGGTTGAAATCCAGTTAAGAGCTGTGATGGTTAAAGCTGATGATAAGCTGTTGGTCTAATTTTAACCAATTTCGATGCATGCAAAATTGCATGCCCCCAAGCTGAAACGGGTAGTTTTGATTGCATAAGCAATGGTCTTGCAATAAGTTGCAAATGCTTAATTAATGATTCTGCTAGACCATTTTGAGTATGAACGTGAGCTACTGGATGTTCAATTTCAATTCCCAATGATAGACAATAATCATCAAATACTTGAGAAGTAAATTCTCTAGCATTATCTATTCGAATTGATTTGATTTGATGATCAGGGAAGTGTGCTCTCAATTTTATTATTTGAGCAAGTAGCTTGGCGAATGTCAAATTTCTTATAGAAAGTAAACAGACATGTGACCAACGAGTTGATGCATCAATCAATACCATAAAATATTTGAATGGTCCACATTCAGGGTGGATTAGGCCACATATATCACCTTGAATTCTTTGTAGAAATGTTGGAGATTCAGATGTGATTTTACTATATGAAGGTCGAGTGATTAATTTTCCTTGTGCACATGGGGCACATAAGTAATCACTTGGTAAATTCAATTGGTTTGATAAATCATGTCCATTTGAGTTTTTGGCAATTTTACTCATCGTAGTTGATCCAGAATGACCCAAGCGATCATGCCAAAGAATCAATGTCTTTGTATTTGTGAGCTTCTGGCTCATGTTTATAGAGTGAGATTCAACTATGCCAATTTTTGTAAAATATAAGCCAGTTGAAATTGTATCAAATCTTTCTAGGATAAGCTTCTGGCTTTCAATTCTAGAAATAACACAAAGAAATTCTTTATTGTTTTCATTTATAGTTTAAATATGGTATACATTCATTCTTATATCTTTGAAACTCAGCAAATTTCTTTTAGAGTTGCTTGAGTATAATGCATTCTGAATAAAGATATGAGTACCATTTGGTAATATTATACGGGCTCTTCCGGACCCATCAATTATATTGGCAGATCCAGCTATAGTGGAGACTTTAGCTAAGAAATTTTCAGATAGTTCAGAGAAAAACTTCTGGTTTTTCAAAATTGTATGAGTAGTGGCACTATCTAGTAAGCATATATCATCACCCAAATGGTGTTCCATACCTTAAGAATTAAAGGCAATAATTAGTCAATCATTAAAAATTTGTATGCATAAATAAATGGAATGTAAACAAACAAAGTAATATGATTAAAATAGGCTACTGATTAAAACAACATCCACATTACACATTATTTTTAACTAGTACTGCAAAGGGAAATACAAGTAAACGAACACAAATTTCAATCTGATTTATTGATGCAAGATAATGAAATAAAACGAAAGCCACATAACAAACTTCAAGATATTTCTAATTGATCAATTCGGTCATATCATTGATCATTGCACTTAGATTTTCATCATTAATGAAATTTCCATTGTCATCTTCGAAGAAATCATCTAACTTCAGGTTAGTGTTTTCAGGTAACTTTTTGGCATTATTTGCCTCAATATTCTTCGAACGATGATATTCTTCAACTGTTTTTTTATGATCTACATGTACGTGACCAGTGACCAGATCGTCCACATCTATAACAAACTTTCTCATAATGCCTTTTATTTTCTGAAGCTGAATCATTGTTCTTTATAGGCTCAATTTTCTTTTGTTGCTTTTTAAAGTTGGTGGTTTTGTTACCTTTAAAACCACCATAACCACCTCTGCTAGAGTTATATCCACGTCCACGACCATGTCCTCTACCTCGACCCCTACCTCTTCCAGAGTGGGCAAAATTAGCATTAACTTCAGGTAATGCAGTTGAACCAGTTGGTCTTGAGGAATGATTTTTTATAAGCAATTCATTATTTTGTTCAGCAATTAGTAAGCATTCTATGAGTTCAGAATATTTTGTAAAATGGCGCTCTCGATATTGTTGCTGCAGGAGTATATTCGAGGCATGAAATGTTGAGAAAGTCTTTTCAAGCATTTGTGCGTCATCTACCTTTTCTCCACATAATTTCAGTTTAGAAATGATTCTAAACATTGCAGAATTATATTCTCTTTCGGACTTAAAGTCCCGAAACCTCAGGTTCAACCACACTTGCCTAGTGTTTGGAAGTATGACCATCTTCTGGTGGTCATAACACTCCTTCAGGGAGTTCCATAAGTGAAGAGGGTCTTTTTCAGTCAAATATTCTATTTTTAGATCGTCATGGATACGACGTCTTAAAAATATTAGAGCCTTTGCCTTGTCCTGCTGGGACATAGTATTGCCATTTTTAATGGCATTTTCTAAGCATTGAGATTGCAAATGAATCTCAGCATCCAGTATCCATGATAAGTAGTTGTCTCTAGATATATCCAAATTTTTAAATTCAAGCTTGGCGATGTTTGTCATTTTGTGAACTGTTTATAAAATAAATTGCATAAGGTGAAAATATTCGCCATGACAACATTCACTATTTATTTGTTTCCAGCTAAAAAGAAGAATTTTTTTTGGAAAGTCTTCATTCATGGTATCAAACAACTATACCAAAAAAAATTATATCAACAAAACCAAACATTTGGATTTTGCAACTTTCATGTATTTATCAAATAAGAAAGGAAAGTGAGCTTTTGCGTATATTCCATTCCAAACTTTTGAATTTTATTTGGCAATAGACCCGCAAAGGGAAAAAAATAATAATATTGAATTTAGAAGCCAAAGAATAAAAATAAGAGTGATACAAGAAAAGACATGAAAAATATAGAAGCGAACCCCAAACTAGCATGTGCTAACTTGATAGCTTTATCAAAAAATAATAATATGATATTGACAATTGCCTTTTTGGAGAGAGGAAAAGTAATGAGTTTATAAAGAAATGCAAGAACAATTCCTTTACCTGCTGTTTTAAAGGAAATAAGAAATAGAATGTATGTAGATATATTCTAAAAGACTCGTCTGCACTAATATATATAACAGGATTTTGAATATAAATAGCCTTATAATTGGAATGGTCAAAAGAGAAACAGTCAGAGTAATTAATATTTAATTACTTGCTGAGAAGTTGGAAAGTTTGAAGGTGAACAGGTTGAGGTCAATAATTAATTTGCATTCCTTCGTGCTGATAACGTGCTACAGAATAAAGAGAATGAAGGCCATTAGAGAGAGAACAGTTTTATTGAATTGAGAGATAGATCTTACAATACAATCAAGCTCCATATTTATAGACTATTTATGCAGTGCAGATTACAATAATGCCCTTTCTTATTTAGCATATTCATCCCTATTATTAATGTATATTACAACAATAAAATGGTTATTACTAACGCTTATAACCGTGGGAAATTTAGATAGTATCAATTTAGATAGTATCAATTGTTTCTTTACAGCAACAATTTCTACACAGCATCAATCCTTTACATGTATACAACAACAACAAATACATTGAATTTCATAAAAAAGTTTCAGCATACAACATCGTTATGTTACATCTTTTGACATAAGTTACATATCATACATGTTAAAAAGTAGATCAACCCAATTCGCTGCAACAATATTCGACCAGACTACAAATCTATACTTGCAGATTTAGGAACACACATCTCCCTTTGCTGATAGTTAGAAGATATATCCATCGTGTTAGGTTTGATCTTTTTTACTGCCCATTTTGCCCTCATCTTTGTACTCAGAGAACAATCAACTGGACAAAGAAACGATTGTTGTAAATTATCCCAAATAAAAACTTCAAAGTTGAGCTAACCAAGACGCCTAAATTGAGTTGACCATAGCATAAGCTCCATGTATTTGTAAGGTGTGTGATATTGAGATCATACCATCCACTTCAACATCTATTTCTTCCTCATTTGAATTATCAAGGAAATTAAATTATTGTACAACCTGTTACTAAAATGAAAAATACATCATATAGATTTGTAAATGAATGAGTTTAGTTATTGAACGTGAAATGGAGAACTGTTTCTGACTACCTTTTCTTGTAAGTTTAACAAGAAAGAGTAGAAGAGCATGGACATAAGTGCATCAAAAAAAATCAGAAAAGGCTATGCAAATAAGAATTCAGAATACTCGATTTAGCTACTAAACATTGTTGGAAATTCCATTAAACTCATAAGTATACTATAACAATGCAAATAATCATGTGATTTGATAACTAAACAACACTAAAATCTAGTACCTTTAGCATGTGAATCTTTTAGCTGTATCAACTCACTCAAATAATTAGTGAAGTCCAAGTATGCAAATCAAAACAGAAAATGTTAGTGCACCGCATAATAAGAATAAAACAGGGTTTTAAAAAATAACGCAGATGGTACACAACACTACACCATCACAGACATTTCATTCATACGGATTACCTGTAAGTGACCTTCAAGTTAAATAACAATGCAAATAGCTAAAAACAATAAAAAAAAACTATTGATAAATAGATCTAGACTTTTTAATCAATGCTAATACTTCGCTTAACATCAAACTTCTAGCATTCTATGCCAAGGTTTGCACAAGTCTTTTATGTACATTGTAGATAGATAAAATATATCTTTTATTAGTTTCAATTGAATCACCAAACAGCCTTTTCTTGATTACTTCTCTTAAACTATTTGACAAATATGCACGGGCTTCACTTTTTTTAAGAACAAAACCAAAGATACAAAATAATTAACATTATTTCTACACAACAAGACTCATAATGTTATACATTTTCATGTAGAAAGATCCGTCATTGCTCACGCTTTCTTCACCTTTCAAAATCATGCGCAGTGTCAAATTTTTTGAACTGTACATTAAGAATGGCATTTTCTGTTGTATATGCGTGTTTTGGAAAATGATATGGAAGTGAATTATGAAAGACAAGGAAGCTTATATTTAGTTTACATGTTTTGATACTCTTTACCTTTATATTCCAAGGACCAAATGTAATATGGTTTTGGTAACTTTTCAGTGTTGTGCACTTTCAGCTTTATATTTGATATTTCTGTTATTTTGGTGCACTTTTAGTATGTATCATGCAAGTTAAATAGTTTTCAGTGTTCTATTCATGCATTTTCACCTTTTTATGCATGATATTTCATGATATATATCGATGTGATGTTATTTGATGCATTTTTTTATTATGTATCCTGAGGTTTATACAGTTTCAAGTTTTGCTAAGTCCCAAAAAAATTTGTGCATTTTGTCAGACAGAGAGAAAGAACGCTGGAACCCCTTGAATTCCTCCTTTTTAACCCAATTTTTGGTCTTTATTATTTCTCAAATCTTTCCTTTGGGGCTATGCAGCAAGGTTTATCTTAATATTTGATATTTTTCAAGTGGGTTAAACGGGTTGGGTTGGGTTTTATTTACCCCTTGAATAAATATATCAAAGGGGGTTTGAATAATGTTGGAAATAAGATGAACGGTTGTTGAAGGGATATACATTACAAAGTATTGGAGCATAAAGGGAATACACGAATGATTTTTGTAGGAAAAATCCCAATGCCATCCATTCCAAACTACCAACCCCTTGAGGCAAATCAATTATTGTGATAAAGTATGTAATGACTCTTTCTTAGAATTGCATATTTACTTGTTTAGTCTTGTGCATTTAGTACGATTTCTAACATATTCTGTAAATATGTTTGTGATTTGCGTTGTATATTACTTTTCTTAATTTCATATTCTATTAATGCATGTGAGGTCAGCAGGATTCGACATCTCTATAAAGATACTTTTTCTATTGTCTAAAGCGTAAATGTGTTGTTGTACACTCATGTATGACTGTTTAAAATAGCATTCTTTATCATATTATATCTAACTATATACACTCCAATAGTGCTTTGCAATTAAATTTAAAGTCTTGTTCATACTTGTTCCTTTATGTTGATTTTGCCGATGACAAAAATAATGAATCATTTGACATTTAGCAGTAAAAGGCTAGAGGTAATGCATGGAATTAGGGGGAGTTTATAAATTTATCTAAATCGAAAAATGGGCGAATGTCAGATTTTTATTTCATATGTTTTGATGATAACTATATAAACCTTGCTAGTAACATTTTAACAGCTATATACGGAAAATAGAATATGCTTTATAATGTAAAAAAACATCAAATACAAGAAAAAGAAACTCAAATAAACTAAGAGTTCAATATTATCAAGTACAATAGGCTTTCTTTTGTGTTTCTGATCATCGTTAAAAAACCATAGCAACACACACACAAAAGGTTTTTATAATTTCCAAATGGTTTCCCATAAATATTTTTCAAAGCGATGGATGTTAAATTCATAGTAAAATCTGTAATTAAAAAATATATTTAAAAATCATTCCTGAAATCTCAGCTTTAACAATGTAATATGAAATCTTAATAAGAATTTCATGGCAACGAATCAAAGTACAACACTAAGATTAAACGATTACAAGTACAACACTAAGATTAAACGATTACTGTCACTAGTAATAACATTAAGTAAAAAGTCCACATGATATCCATAATACAACACAACACAACTAAGCTAACGAAGAATCAACATTAGAGTGTTTTGGTTCATAGCAAGCTTAAAAGTTTCCAATATTTAACCAAATTCAGTGAATTTAGTGAATGTAAGTTATTTTTTAAGTAAAACATTACATGCATCAATTAAAGATATCCAATTCAGATATTCACTTATGTTCAGCTTTTATGAACCATGTAGTGAAAATAGATATCTCGTAATGCTATAACTAAAACACGAATTCTCAACTACATATGCACAAACAAATTAGCAAAATACAAAGGAAGAAAACTTACAAATGCACCATCTTCTCTTCGACACCACAAGTCATGATTCCCAGGCATAAAAAATACAACTTCGAATCTCTTCTTCAACTCAGACATAGCAACCAAGAAATTGCTGTAAGTTTCTGCAACATCTCCTGCAACAATACGAACATCATTTTGGTACTAAGAGCTCGAGATATTCTTAACCCATTTCAAATTCTCAGAGTAGTCTGTATGCAAATCCGACATAGCAAAAACTCGCAACGTTTTAATTACATGGTTAAAGTCTGTTGCAAGAGTGGCTACAAAGTCTTTAATTTTGACCCGCCTACATATATGCATTAAAGCGTGTTTTAAATAAATTTGTCATGCTATATTTGACAAGACAACAAAAGAATACTAATCATCTGTAATAACTACCTTTAGTTTTTGCTTCGACCTTCACAGCTAGTTTAACAGCGTTGTCAAGAAATATAGCCACTTTTGCAAAGTCTTCTTCACGAATCCCCTTAATTTAAGTGCCGTAGTTCCTTTATATAGAAAATAAGCTGTTTAAGCATAGTGTCTAGTTTGTCTTAAATAATGTTTTACTTTCCTTTTTAAGATACTTTTCTTACATCTTAAATGACATGTTACAGAAAAGGTAAGCTACAAATATAACAAATGATGACAAAAAGAAATACTCACACATTCTAACGCCACCAGGAACCATTGCAAAGACATTGCCATGCATTGTGTTTTTATTATCTGCAATGTGAACTACTTTTAGAACCTTCTCCACTCGGGACCCATCAATTCCCTGCAGGATAGAAATTGAAAACACAAAAATTATTATAATTAGAAAAGTTACATGATATCCTTCTTTCTTGATTGTGTACAATGCTCTAACAGATCATCAACGGCATAACAAAATTATCATGTTGAACAAATTATTTTTAGGATAATGTGTTGGTAGTAGGTGGTATGTACGGAAATTATGTGAAGGCTTATTACTAATAAGTAATAACATGAATATAAAATACGGTGTCATTAAAAATATGGAGTTTCATCGTCTGAGCATGAAATTATGTAAAATACGGTGCCATTAGAAATAATAATTCTAAACCGATTAGTAGCACAAAATACCTAATTTTGAAAAATAAGTTAAAGTTGAAGTAATTACCTAATTTGAAATTGAAAATTAGTTTGCAATCGATTGCCAACATAGAACGCAAGCCCCATTCTTCCTTTGTCTTCATCAAATTGGTGGAAAATAAACAGTGAAGGCGGTTGTAGAACGACAGAGGCAGTGGCAAGAGGTGGCAGTAGAATGGTGGAGGTGGTGGCAGAAAGGCGGAGGTGGTCATAGAACGGTGGATGCGGCGGTAACCTAATATGAAAGAGGAAATAAAATGAACGATGAAATGTTATCCGTGAGAAATGAGAGAAGTGATAATAGAACATAAAATTACGCACCTATCCATATCATTTTTAACTATTTACCAAATTACCCGATTTAGTCACGGTAATAACCATGACAAACATTTATAATGGAAATAACTATTAGAAATTGGTAACAGTTATAACCGTTACAAATAAAAAGCAGAAAAGTGTTACAAAATGGGCTGTTTGGTGTAGTGATATATATATACACACACACGCATACATACATACATACATACATACATATATATATATATATATATATATATATATGTGTGTGTGACATAAGCTTTTCAGTGCACTCGCTCAAACTATACTATGAACTTTAATTTTCATTGACAAGCACCATTGTCCAAGTGGTTAATTGATTCATTTTTCTCAACAAATATTCTATGAATTGAATATAAATATTCTATGTGGAATCAATGTTTCATTTTTCTCAACAAAATAAGCATCGATCTGTCATCGCTTTTTTCGGTAAGATATAATGGTTCTTCTTCTACCATCATAACAGTTGTAATTACGACTTTCCCTCTACATTTTATACTAACAAGTCTCATTCTATAATTTAGTGCCATCTCAACATATTTTTATTTAAACTTCATTTAATACTATTTTTAAAAAAACTTACTTTATACTATTGTTTAACGTTATTTTTTAATGTGCTTTGAATCATAATTGTATAATATCACGTTGATAAATTAGTTGTTTTAATCAATATCATGTTTATCACAACTTGTGTATAATATGGGGTCACACTAGTTGTAGGATTACATGGTAGAATGTTATTGGTTAGGTACCCTAAGTGGAATTGTCGAACTGAGATAGGTGATCTACTCCAAAAATTGAGATAGGTGATCTATCTTTTTACATGTCTTATAATTTTTGTCACTTCTTAATTTTGTTCCTCAAGTTAAGGATGTATATATTTGGAGTAATTCTTCGTTGTATCAATTTCATTGAAAATAATTTATTGTATTGATGTCTTAATTTGTAATGAATATATTTCATGTCAAAATATAATTTATTGTCCATATTATAGAAGTATTATAGGATCAAGAAGCTGAAGATGGTGGGCAGTTGCTCATACAATCATCCAAAAGTCTAAAACAAGCATTTGAAGGACCACAGTTATATCTTCCAATGGGTCCACAGCTGGGCTCTTTCCCACAACGTGCGTCAACTGCATCCGTAGAGGCTTTTCTATTTAATAACTTTGTCCTTTCATATGAACTTTGTCGTCCTGAATACGCATGCAATTACATTTTTCAAAATCATATGTAGAATAATCAAGCTATTCATAAGAATAATAACTCGTTTTTAATTAAATTCTCCCATACAAAGTAAAAGACACAGATTTAAGTAGGATTAAATACATATTATGCGATAAAAGAAAAGATAATTAACACAATTTAATAAAACGAGAATCACATTATGTTGCCTAGTTTCATATTTCTAATTCTTTTACAAAAAACTATAGTAGGATTTCATTTAATGAAAAATAATCACACTGGTACACAGCTTGTCTATTGAGTTTCTTTTATAATTTTTATTGTTAAGGGAATTTTTTTTTAAGTACATCATATTTTTGGATCTATATTCATGTGTATGCTAATAGAAGATGTATTGTACAAAATACTTCTATACTTATGTGTAGCAGTTGGCTTTTAGTCCTTCTTTCCCACCCTCCCAGTCCTGGTAGCACTCTTCTTACTATTGCATTGGTGGGTTTAGATGTAATTCTTTTTAGCCTTGACTGCTTAGCCTGCCTTTACTGCCGGCACTTGGCTTTCTTCCGTTGGCTTTCATTCTATCCCCCTTCAGTTGAGAGGCTTGCTTCGGTCCTATCAGCACTCTCTACTTGCCTGCCTCTCTGGAACTGTCACTTACTTCAAGCCTTCGAGCTCCCCCAGCTATTTCTAGTTTGCGTTTTTCATGAGTACCTCTACCGGGCGATCATACAACTACTCAGAAAAACATGTTATCACTCTGGGATGAGCTAAGCTATCGGAGCTTGGTGTAAGCTAGAACAATATGTCTGTAAGAACAAGAAGAAATATTGCACAAACTACTTCCAAATAATCTTGGACAAGCAAAGACTCACATTCATTGAGAGTATAAAGGCTTGTAAGCACAAGAAGAAACATAATAATCAATCTTGATCTCTTCATTAGATAAAAGTGTGTGGAAAATAAAAATATTTTTAATGTATTTATAGGGAAACCATGGTATGAGTAATTTAAAATCCTCTATACATTAAATGTTATTTACTAGAAAATAAATAGCCAGTTAATAATAGGAATGCAATAAAGGTTTTCACACATTAAATGTTATTAACCGCAAAATAAATAGCCAGTTACTAGATAGGAATGCAATAACAGTCCTTGAATAGTAATCGATTGTTGAATTTCTGGTGTTATTTAGATTTAGAACATTAAATACTTTGCTCTCTCTAAACTGTTTATCTATTTCCCTACTTTATCTCATCATAATACCGCATTGTATGTTCTCCTTAATTCAAAGATTCACTTTACTTCTAGTCCCATATAAAATATTATTCTTCTACGAAGAATCTCTTTTATCATATAGAAAACTTAATCTAATTAAGTAAGGTAGATCATGAATTTAAGATTGAGTTGTTGTAGTCGATGTCAATCATGAAGTTCCATGTCGAATATTTCTTTGTAAGAAGTTTATTGTTTCTATAAACAGTTACCTAGTATTTCATAAATACTCGAGAATAATATTAAATACCATTCAGTGATTTTAATTCAGATTTGACGTTTGCTTTATACACCAAGTGCATAAGCAAATTTTGATCAAATACGTGAATTGACATTTATGACGGTTTCTATAGCGAAACAAAAGTATCTCATATACTCCATATTAAACATTTTAATATAGTGTCAATGTATATCGACATCGATGATCCTAATGTTCCCTTATTCCGAATGTAAATTACGCCACTTTCAAATTTTTTATCGAGAGTTAAAAACCAACTTTAATAGAAAGGCAAGCATTGGAGCAGTATTTCCAATCAACATCAAAGATAAACTGAATATAAATATCCTATGTAAAATCAATGCTTCATTTTCTCTACAACGTAAATATGGATCCGTCTTTACTCTCTTAAGTAAGATATTTTTATCATCATTAGAATTGTAATTACGGTTTTCCATCAACATTTTAACTAGTAACTCCATTTCTGATTTTTTTCACATCTCAATATATTAATATTTAAACTTCTTTAATGATATATTTCGGTAGAAAACATACTATATGTTGTTACTATTTGACATTGTTTTTTAATGTTCAGATTGATGTTCCATCTTACTCTTCGTATTTATGAAATAAGAGTATACACGTACTTCAACGGTATCATATGCTTAAATATACGATTTCATGTAATTCTGAGCCAGTTTGACCTAATTATGTGAATCTCTAAGGTAATTTATAAAAGTTCGATAAAATAATTAACTTACTTCAGTAAAATAAATGTTAGATTACTGTTTGACATTTTAAATAATCAAATAAATATAGAAGTAGAGACAACACCAACGTTTCAGACCAATCATTACAACACATCGCCAACATGGAGTAGAAGTTGGTAGCGATGGAGTCTAAAGTCGAAATAATTCAACAAATGATGAGCGGTTTATCCGATTGGCTGAGGAGAACATGGATGGACTAGCAAGCAAGCCTTGTCAATACTAGGACCACATAGAAGACGTGGGAGGCTTTTCGTTTAATATGTAGTTATGGTTTTTTTTCCTTGGACATTGTAATGTATATATATTCTAACTAATTTGTGGATAATATTTTCATTTAGAATTGTCTGTATGTGACAGTACTTTAAGTTGTATTGTATAATACTATGAATGTTGTGTGTTATCTGAATATTTCATTGATTATATCATTGTGTTTTTGTTGTTTTATAATGTTGTTAGTGACTATTTTTTAATCGAGGTACATACTTTTCATATGCAATTGTCGAAGTGATTGTCTTGGATGTTAAGTTTGAGGGTTAGAATACAGTAGAAATGTAGCAAATTTGCTTGAGAAATGATGTCGCAAAGCGTAGAAAATCTGAACATTGCATTTTTAAAAAGGATTTGGTAAGAAATCAATGGGGCATAGCATCAGAAGATACAGTGATGGAAAATATGACATTGAAGAATAAGACATCAAAAAGGTGTCGGAAAGACATCAGAAAAATAGGCATTGGTAAAGCGTTAGAAGACCTTGGCATCGACAAGGCACCAAAAAGGTGCCCTAAAGTGTATGTTACCCAAAAGATATTAGAAAACAAATAGTGTCGAAAAGGTGTCAAAAACTACCCTATGGATGATGTCGAAATGACATGGGATGTTTTTTTTCCAGGCTGGCTTTTTCAACAACATAAATGGCATCGGCAAGACATCGAACAGGTTTTCAGACACCGAACCGTTGCCATTATGGCATCAAAAAAATCGTATGCAATTATAATGTAAAAAAATCTCACCAGGCTCATCAAACAAGGAGCTTCATCAACCAGAGCGCATCATAAACCCACACTACACAAGAAATGGCTTTCACAGCATTTAGGGAATGTCGTAATAGGATATGACAGCGTCAATAGAACGTTCGTAGATACAAAACTTGTAACAGCATAAAAAGGCTGATAAAAATGCAATTTGACATAGTTTATGTTGATTTAAAAATAGTTTTCTATAACGTTTAGTAGCTTGTTGTTTAAAATTTTTTACAACGTTTATATTTCGCCGTTAAAATATCTAAAGTTGTATTTTACATTTTTATCGTCAATTGACAAATCTTATTATTAAGTTTTACAATGTTTACAATTTTCTATCAAAAGTATTTTCATTTTTGTTTGACATTCTCAACATCAACCGATATACGTTGCTATTAACTTTTCACAATGTATTTTATCGTACTAATATGCTTTAACTCTTAAAAGTAATAACATCATAGATTATAAACTGTCTTTTGTTATTATGATTTTTACAGCATTAATATTTTATTGTACTACCACAATATTTATATGCACACATATCATTAAGCTACATTTGAATATATTTCAACTAACTAATATACATAACATATTCAAATCAAACTAAAAAACTATCATATAAACACATAACTATTAATTGTTTCCATAAACCAAGCTTAGCAAAATATTTATAAACAAAAACATCCATAAACCAAGTATACATAATATCATAAACAAAGATAAAATCCATAAATTCGGACGATATCCGTAAAGAAAAAAACAACATCTATATACGAAGACACGATATCCATAAAGCAAATTTGCACCAAATACTAACAAGAAAATGCTCAAACAAAAAGTTCTATATTCTTACTATGCCAAAATGAGCTTCAAACACTTGAAGATGTGTCATCTAGTACCTTTTTGCACTAAAAGTCTTTAATTACCTATGATAAAGAAATTTAAATGTTAGCGATCAAATACGTTATACTTTTCTTCCATAGAATCTAAATTCAATTTAGATAAACATAAAATTGAGTATTATCTTACTCGGTTGTAAATAATAAACAAAAAGAAAGAGAGGAAATCAGTAACTCAAACTTGAAAAAGATGATCTAAGACGTCATAAATGAATTAGTTGAACACTGCATATTAAGCAAAGTGGTATGCAGTTGACCGATAAAAAGAGCGATGATTTTCAATCATCCCGATAAAAATATTGTCGATAACAAATCATAAGGTAACACGACTAGAAACAAGTTTTGCGATTATTAATGTACAATTAGCCCCATCGAGGCTATGTAAGTCCCTTTATTAATGTCCTTTATCATGATCAAATCATGTTTATGCCACCGTATCTTTCTCTTTTCATATTCATCATCATTCGCTTTTTTATTTAGAATTTACGCACCATGTTAGTGTGTAAATTAGTATCTCATTGGCATGTTAAATACATTTTTGACTAATTTAGTTGAAGGATTGGAGGGGCCTGCCATTGCAGCTAAACTAGGACCGAACATGGACCTAACTCATGCAAACTTAAGGGTAGGCCAAATTCAGACCTAGTGTTTTTTTTATATAATATCATCTTACTAAATTATTTGCAAATAGTACTATAGCTTGTAGGCATTGGGTAATTTACCAAGCTCTATTGAAAATCAAGATAGTTGACACACATTCAATTAATTAATTAATTTTTATCCATAGGTCGTATAAAATAGTTAATACTTTGTCAAAGTTAATGAGTTCAAGAAGAAGAACAAGATCAAGATGAAGATCCTAATTCAGGTGAGAGTTGCGGTGAAGGTAGAGCGCCCGTGGAACCTAATTTTCTTTGGATTATCACTAATTTATTCTGAGAATTTGTAAGTTCAGGATTTCAGCAGCTATTAAACAAACCCTTTCCCAACTAAAATTATCTAGGAATAAAAGTCAAGATACCAAAAGTTAACTAGGGTTTCCAACGGCAGCTGATGCTCACTACAAGAAAAAATAATATTGTGTGATAACATTATAATTAAAGTGCTTAATAAAAACCGTTGAAGTTAAAAAATAAATAATAAATTATGCTATATGAAATGTGTATAAAAAAATACTCTGTTATATTTAACTTAGTCTATTTAAAAATGCAAGAGTTGAAATGAAGGTTGTATCCATTTCAAGTAGTAAAAAAACAAAGGCTGCCTAAAACAAAATATCCCTCTCCTTCTGTAACGACCCGTTAAATTAATAATATTAAATGAATTGAATTAATATAATTTCTAATCTAATTGAGAATAAATGTAGAAATTTGGTATAGTAGTTGTAATTTAGTGTAACAATAAAATTTTATGACAATAGATTTGGATAATGTAGATTGTCACAATTTGATTTAAAGTTAAATATAAGAAACTGATATAAGGGTTGAATTAGTGAATATCAATAAAAAGATTAAGTAGAATGGAATTCATTTAATATAAAATAAATAGTGGAAGACTTACATTGGATTGTAAAATGGATAGTAACTAAATAAAAGGCGACCGCTGAATAAATCAATGCAATAAGTGTTGATAAGGAAATTTAATGAATGTTGTCAATAATAAATGGACTTAAGATAGTAATAAAATTTGTTTTGCCTACGTAAATTTTATGTATTGATAAGCCATAATTAAATTTGAAATTTGGTAGTAAATAGGGGATAAGTTGACTAAGGCAATTAGTAATTTAATAAATGAATGCACAGCAAGTAAGTGGAAATGTATGCATAAAAATATTTTCATATATGGGATAATTACAAAAGTTTACCCATTTATCTAATGTATATAATTGAATCTAAATTTAGGGCAACATTTTGTTATTGATGGTATAAGTGAATTTGAATAAAAGGGTAAAAATTATGTAGATTTAACATGTATTGTGTATATAGCTAAGAAGGGCATTCGATGTAAATGAATCTAAATTTATGTGTCTAGTCAATAAAGGAGAACTTTAAGGGAATAAATATAAATGAATGTATTTGGGGAATGAAGTCCTTTTATATGTTGAATGGTATAACGTTGTTATTAAGAATGAACGTTACTTTAGTAATTATTAATATGGTAACGGAAGAGTGTATAAATTTTATAGTAACGTAAAAACGTATTGTAAGATAATAACTAAGTGTAGACTTATAAAATATATTTATGACAACAAATTTTGTAAGTTATTTATTCTATTAGTTGTTAAGTTTTATTTATGTGTAAGTTAACAATATTACAATTCAATTGAATACAGTAAACTATGCAAACAAAAGATGAACATTTGGAAGTATTACTGTAGTGATATATATATAAGAAACGGTAACTTTGTAGTTGGAGAATAATTGATTTATTTATGAGTTGTAATCAAATAGAGTCAAATCTATTAGAATTTATTGCAATTTAGGGGATTAATTGCAGTAACCTTTGAAGATTTATTCACTAAAATAATTGACGATGGAAATTATATGTAAATTTGCTTTTAGTTAATTTAAAATATCCAGAGGGCTAGAAATGACACAAATCTACTAGTTTAGAAATTTACAATAAAAAGTGGTAAGTAATTTTTCTAAATATTTAGATAGTAGGAAGATGTAGATTTAGATGGAATTTATTATTTAACTATTTCATCAGTTGAGATCTAAGTTTAGAATTGAGATTTTTAATGTATAGATATTGAGCCAATGTTAGTTTCATTAAATTGACATCAATAACCTTGAATAATAGAAAGAAAGTGAACTTAATAAATTTAATCAAACTTATAATGTTGAATTTATTAAGATTGGAATTAATATTGAAGTTAAGAATTCACATTTGAATTGATGAATAGAACAACTATTGACACTTAAATTGTTTAGAATTGGAGTAAATAGTTAAGAAAATTTAAAGGGAGAAAATTTGGTCAATTTTTGAATTTAGATGTAAAAATTGGATTTTTATAATTTATTTAATTTATTTAATGAATATTAAAAATAGCCATTTTGGCCACGGACTCAGATTTCGACGAAACCAGTTTCATCGGATCTGTATCGATGAATTATTATAGGGTTTCAAGTTTCGTATCGATCGGACTTGTCGTTTGATCGTACGGGCGTGAAACGCCTTGAAATCAATTTTAATAAAATCAATTTGAAATCAATTTGGAAATTTTGTTTTCAGCATAACTTCTTCATACGATCAAATTTGGACGTGAAACTTTTTCCATCGCGTTCAGAATATTTTAAATTACCTATTTGGATATATATATTTACGAAATTTCGTTCCGGAGACATAGCGGGCTTTTTGGGCCATAGTTTGTTCCGCACGTTCATTCTACGGTCTATCTACGCTACCTCTAATCCTCTATATAAACCCAGCTATTCCGCCCTAGCCTCCGCCTAATTTCATTTATCTGCGCGTATTTGCTTCAAGCTTCTCTTCTTCTTCAATGGGGGTTAACCCTAGATCCAGTCAGTTCAAAAACAAAATGAAAATTCAAAATCTCCAGAAAAATTCCATAAAAATATATATCATAGTTCTCGATGTCCGTAATTTGCTGGTGCAATTTTTTTTCCAATTGGAGTTATCGTTCACCCAGAATAAATTCAAACAGTTCGTGGCCGTTCATCAGCGTCGTATCAAAGTTCGTCTGATCGAAATTCTGTTTCTGGGTATTGTAGTATGGACGATGGGGAGTACATCAGTATAATTCGTTCGTCGATTCGATGGTTGGATGGTTCGTATAATTCGAATTAGGGTTTTGGGTGAGCGGCGGCCGGTGGAGTTTTGGGCGACCGGACCTATGTGGGGAGGTGCGGCTCGGCAAGCAGAGGAGAATGGTGGTGGCTGTTCGTTCTACGGTGGCGTGTGGCAGTCGTAAGGCGCGGTCAAAGGGACGGTCAACACGTGATGTTTGGGTTCGGGTTTCTGCATCTCGTATGCTGTTTTGCCTGGACGAGAGGGAGAAGACTGTCACGTGGCAGTTGCGTACGTTTCTAATTTTATATTGATTATTTATTTTTATTTTTAATTTATCTTGCAAATCGTTTAATTGTGATAACTTTCACATACGGAATCCGATTCACACGAAACTTTTTTTGTTAGGATCGTATTTAAAATCCGAATCTGATGACACTGGTTTGGACAGTTTTGGAGACCGTCAAATTTTTGGGTTTAAATTGAATTTGGATTCAATTTAAATTCAAAAGGTGAGTGTTTAAACCCACTCACAACTACTAGAAGCTTTTATGTTTGTTAAATTAATTTTAGAAATGAATAGAAATTTATTTATGAGTATTTGGCATGTTTATTTCACTCATATTTGTTGAATTGCATTTATTAAATTTAACTGTTAATTTAATTTATTTATTGCGTATTAATTGATAGTTAGAATTTATTTGTTTGCCTATAAACTGCTAGTTAACAGTTATATAGATTATTACTGAATATAAACTGTTAGATTAATAGTTGTTAAATTTAATCTGAATAAAATTGCCAGTTATTACCTGTTATATATTATCAAATATAAATTGTTATTGATTGATATTGCTTGATGATTGTGATTGGATGATGGGTGATGTTGATGGATGTTTTATTGTATATCATTAAATTGCAAATTATCATGCATATTTCCTTTCATTCGGGATTGTGGTTTGAAATGATATACAACCGCAAAATTTTATATCTTTTAAATTGCGGATTGAAATGATAAATATCCGTATCACTTGACCACAGGATAGAAAATTATATACAGGCACCGCGGTCTATATATAACTATTTTAATGTGATTTCTATGGTTTGGATGGAATACGGTTTATAATAATCTTAAATTTTATATTGTATAAATATTTTTCTTCCATATATATATATACATATGAAGTTGAAAATTTTGAAATTAAAAGGTGTATAAAAATCTTTATTAAAATGGAAGAAAATTAAGAAAATGGAGTTTAATAATTTATATCATATGTTTAAATGTTAAGTTTGGAAATTTTAAGATATGATATTTGTAATTGGATTTTTTCCAAAATAAATTGAAATGAATATTCTAGCATAATTTGAATTGGGAAAATATATATATTTTATTACTAGAAATTGAAGTCTTATTATTTATGGATTTTATGTGAATATTAAGGACAAATTAATAGAACAATTGATCTGTTGAAAGAATAAAATCCAATTTTAGTTTGAAATATTGTTACTCAAAATGGATATACGTATATATAAATAAATTGAAGTGGTTTTGGAACTTGAGAGAGATAATATAAATTTTGGTTTAGACATTAATAAAGAAATATATTTGTAAAGCCATGAGAACTATTTTCTTTACAAAGTAACATTTAAGTTAAACCATTTAATTCATATACCGTTGAATGTCCAAACCATTAAAGTTTTTTTTTTTAGAAGTTGTGGTTTAAATTATGATTTTCAAAATATTATGCTTTGAAAATATTTGATTTTCAGACGTTATGTAGTTAAAGCATTTTGATTTTGGAAAAGAATTATATTTGGGATAAGTGATAAAATATGGTTTTGGGTTTTGAAATGATATCGTATTCATGGTTATGAAATGGAATGTTTATTCTGATTTTTAAAGTATAACCTATTTTTAAATGACCGCGGTGTTATAATAACGATGGGTTGGCAAAGAGACCGGGATCGGATATGGACATACTCTCTGTCGATACCGAAAACCACTTTGACTAACCGTGTACGCGGTGGAGATTCCAGAATGAAGTAGGTGGTGGCGACGTTTCCTCTAAGGTAAATACGTGGACCCGACTCCCGTGAGTTGGCATAAGGTGGCTAAAACAGGAGCGATTCTCAGGCCAATGAGGTCATTCCTCTGATCGGACCCTCCTCTTCGATATTATACTTTGATTTTGGATTGATTCGGTGGCCACTTCTATATTTTGATTTTGGGGAGTTAGTCCGAGGTGGGCGGTAACTGCGGCTACGCGTTTCCACCAGTCTGGATAGCAATTGGTATATCTACCCTGGCATTGCCTAGTTGTGCCGTGTCACCTACCATACCGAGCCTTTACTACGAGTTTCTATTTGTGTCGTACCTATGGAGTATCCTCTGGTAGCCTCCCGATCAGGAGGTATTACGGTACTGTATAGACTATTGGCATTTTACGTGTTAAGGTGGAAAATGTAAAGCCTTAACGCTATTTAAAAGTAAGTTTATTTTACAATTAGACATTATTATAATAGCGCAATATACTACATAGTAAATAGTTTAACGGATCCTTAGGAGATGTAAATCCCGAGCATCTCTTGAGTTACTGTACTTATATTTATTTCTGTTAATTTAACTCACATAAGATCTTTTAGTTCTGACTCGAGTGTTTTGTCTTTTCAAATTTGCTCGGGTCAGTCCGAGCGTTTCAGGATCGAAGATTTTAGCTTTGGAGGACGAAGACGAAGAATCCGTATTATATTATTTATAGTATTGCACCACACTCTAAATTTCCGCTGCATTGATTGTATTGGTATGTGTAACTCTGATATTCATTGTATAAGTAAAATAAATATTTTGTAAACAGTTATCATGAACTGTATATTGATTATTATATCTTATCCTTCCGCTGTGAGATTCTATTTTGCTTTATTTCTTCTCTGTTTTTCTTATTTACCCCATAACAATCCGCCCTTGCGTATGCTTTGAAGTGGCACGTGTGTCGGTTTAAAGTGTGCGAAAAGGCGGGATGTTACAGTTGGTATCAGAGCTTTGGTTTAGCGATAAACTTTGGCTTTGTGGGGTTCGACTCTTTGTTAATAGGGTAGTAATACCCTATGGGAGTCGCTGAGAGTATATATATGAGAGAGCGTATTTGTTAGTTTTATAAAAAGATTTTAATATTATGTTACTCTGTTCCGTTTTGTATTTATAAATTCTGGTTGATGCATGGGACGCTATGCCATCAATAGGGATTTCTAAACACTTAATAGGACAGACCGACATAATATTTGTTTTTAATATAGGTGAATGAAATAACTTTTCCTATTATATTTTCTATATATAAAAAATATTTTTATAAAGATATATATATATATATATATATATATATTTAGTTGCTATAGGTTGGGTGTTAGGAAATAAAAATATTTATAACAATTGAAGCTAAGTTGAAATTATAATAAATCAAATTGGAGATTTTAGAACTTAAGTCCGGGATTTTGAAAATCTGTTTTCAATGGATTTATGGGATATAGGGATTTGGTTTATAAGTATTTTCTTATATAAATATTTAGTATAATTCGAAAAAATTATTTTAAAGAAGATTTTGGAGAATATAAATTTTGTACTTTCCTCTCTGTCGCTAGAAAATAATTTCGGTGATGACGGCCGCATCATCGACTTTCATTTTCGAGTTTCGAAGGGAAAGGCCACTGTAGTAAATTCTACTGCAGATTTGTTTTGGAATTATTTAAAATTTTAATTGTTTAAAGGTAATTAGAGATATAAAAGTTGTAAGAAATTAATTATCTATTATTTTAAAGAAATTTTGGAATTTGACCCGGTATTAATTCTTGAATTTCCATTAATTAGTTGTAAAAATTTAGGTTAGTGAAATAAAAGAAGTAATCAATGAATTAAAAGAGTTGAGATTAAACTTGCATAAGTTCTTTTGCTTTTTCTTTAACATAAATAACTTACCAAGTATAAAAAGTTGAAATGTAAATTAAGAGTGGAATAGAATATTATGCAAGTAGAATTTTGGAAAAAAAATGAAGTATTCAATAAATTACTGTTATAAATAAGAATTTAATGGTATTAACTTAAGTGATGATTGGAATTTTACTAAAATTAAAGGTTGTATTATTAATAGGTGATTTTAACCTTAAGAAAGTAAAAATGAAATTCCTTAATTTATAAAGTTTGATTGTAGGGTTATTAACTTAAGTATGCTTTAATTCCCCCTATTCTAATATAATAGAAAGTAAGTAATATATAAATGACTGTAAACCCTAAGTAATTAATTAATAAAATTCCTTATTTTTAAGAATGAAGGTTAAAGGGTTAATAATTTAAGTGTAATTAAAAAGAGTTACTGTAATTAAATATTATAGAAAGTAGGTAATTAAACTGTTACTACTATTAAATATAATGGAAACTTCCACATTAAATAAATAAATGAGATTAAAGGTAAGTTGAAATTGTACGTTATAAAACAAATATAAATTAATTAAAGGAATGGAGAAGAAACTTGTAAATTTTCACTTACATTCTTAAAACATACATAACTTACCATATAATAAAAAGTTGCAATGTTAGTAGGAAAATGTAAGGGGAAATCTTACAAGTGAAGAGTAAGGTAATAAAGGTATTCTATTAATTTGCCATTATTAATAAGAATTAATTGTATAGACTTAAGTTAAATTGGAAATTTTACTATAAGTAAAGGTAAGTAGTATAAATAGATGATAGAAACTTTAGTAAATAAATTGGAATACAAATATAATGAATTTTGTGATAAATGGAAAATGAAAATTTGTAAGAAATAAAGAAATCACTCCATAAATGAAAGAAAGAAAATCAAACTATTGAAGCATGAGATAAATGTATAATAAATAAATTTGGGTGTTGGTTTGAATTGTGTTGTTTGATTTA
This sequence comes from Allium cepa, assembly GCA_030765085.1. Classification (NCBI taxonomy): domain Eukaryota; kingdom Viridiplantae; phylum Streptophyta; class Magnoliopsida; order Asparagales; family Amaryllidaceae; genus Allium; species Allium cepa. The sequence goes on along the minus strand of CM060941.1, from coordinate 947,500,633 downwards.
TGTTGTTGGGTAAGAAATTTGAAGTGGTTAAATGAATAAGTATCTATCTTTGTTCCATCTAAGACTGTTGAGTAAAGGATGCACTTGATAGTTAATTTCATTTCATACAAATTTCAAGTTTGAACCCAAACAACTATTTGTTTGATGGATTAAATGGTTGCTTTGTTTGTGTATGTATGTCGTTTGTAAGGTTGATGGTTGTTGAATTGTTTGGTTGATTAATGATTGAATCCACTTGAATAGTTCACTTTAAAATAAATATTTAACCTTTAGATTATATAAGTGAATACAGGTGATGGAAGCAACTACTACTGCTTTTGGTTCCAAAATAATAAGCGTATATTGCCCGACAAATAGGTACGTTTTCGGATTACGTTTAAAGCGCTATTTTTCCCGTGTTGGGATATAACATTTTGATAATATATGTAATATATTTGTATATTTTGATATTATATTTTCTCCCGAGCCTCACCGTACAAAGGAGACTCTGCCAAAAATTTTCGTAAATTTTGGACTTAGAATTTTGTTGAATATTTTCCAAACTTTAATGATTTAAGTATAAAAGGTTGTAATGATTATAAACGGGTATATTTCATTAAAGGAAATTAATCCAGTAAATTATTGTTTATAAGTTAATATTTGAAATAAGATGTACTGTTTATTCTTCCTTCTCCCTTCTTTTTCCTTTTCGGGGACGAAAAGTTTTGAGTGGGGGAGATTGTAACGACCCGTTAAATTAATAATATTAAATGAATTGAATTAATATAATTTCTAATCTAATTGAGAATAAATGTAGAAATTTGGTATAGTAGTTGTAATTTAGTGTAACAATAAAATTTTATGACAATAGATTTGGATAATGTAGATTGTCACAATTTGATTTAAAGTTAAATATAAGAAACTGATATAAGGGTTGAATTAGTGAATATCAATAAAAAGATTAAGTAGAATGGAATTCATTTAATATAAAATAAATAGTGGAAGACTTACATTGGATTGTAAAATGGATAGTAACTAAATAAAAGGTGACCGCTGAATAAATCAATGCAATAAGTGTTGATAAGGAAATTTAATGAATGTTGTCAATAATAAATGGACTTAAGATAGTAATAAAATTTGTTTTGCCTATGTAAATTTTATGTATTGATAAGCCATAATTAAATTTGAAATTTGGTAGTAAATAGGGGATAAGTTGACTAAGGCAATTAGTAATTTAATAAATGAATGCACAGTAAGTAAGTGGAAATGTATGCATAAAAATATTTTCATATATGGGATAATTACAAAAGTTTACCCATTTATCTAATGTATATAATTGAATCTAAATTTAGGGCAACATTTTGTTATTGATGGTATAAGTGAATTTGAATAAAAGGGTAAAAATTATGTAGATTTAACATGTATTGAGTATATAGCTAAGAAGGGCATTCAATGTAAATGAATCTAAATTTATGTGTCTAGTCAATAAAGGAGAACTTTAAGGGAATAAATATAAATGAATGTATTTGGGGAATGGAATCCTTTTATATGTTGAATAGTATAACGTTGTTATTAAGAATGAACGTTACTTTAGTAATTATTAATATGGTAACGGAAGAGTGTATAAATTTTATAGTAACGTAAAAACGTATTGTAAGATAATAATTAAGTATAGACTTATAAAATATATTTATGACAACAAATTTTGTAAGTTATTTGTTCTATTAGTTGTTAAGTTTTATTTATGTGTAAGTTAACAATATTACAATTCAATTGAATACAGTAAACTATGCAAACAAAAGATGAACATTTGGAAGTATTACCATAGTGATATATATATAAGAAACGGTAACTTTGTAGTTGGGGAATAATTGATTTATTTATGAGTTGTAATCAAATAGAGTCAAATCTATTAGAATTTATTGCAATTTAGGGGATTAATTGCAGTAACCTTTGAAGATTTATTCACTAAAATAATTGACGATGGAAATTATATGTAAATTTGCTTTTAGTTAATTTAAAGTATCCAGAGGGCTAGAAATGACACAAATCTACTAGTTTAGAAATTTACAATAAAAAGTGGTAAGTAATTTTTCTAAATATTTAGATAGTAGGAAGATGTAGATTTAGATGGAATTTATTATTTAACTATTTCATAAGTTGAGATCTAAGTTTAGAATTGAGGTTTTTAATGTATAGATATTGAGCCAATGTTAGTTTCATTAAATTGACATCAATAACCTTGAACAATAGAAAGAAAGTGAACTTAATAAATTTAATCAAACTTATAATGTTGAATTTATTAAGATTGGAATTAATATTGAAGTTAAGAATTCACATTTGAATTGATGAATAGAACAACTATTGACACTTAAATTGTTTAGAATTGGAGTAAATAGTTAAGAAAATTTAAAGGGAGAAAATTTGGTCAATTTTTGAATTTAGATGTAAAAATTGGATTTTTATAATTTATTTAATTTATTTAATGAATATTAAAAATAGCCATTTTGGCCACGGACTCGGATTTCGACGAAACCAGTTTCATCGGATCTGTATCGGTGAATTATTATAGGGTTTCAAGTTTCGTATCGATCGGACTTGTCGTTTGATCGTACGGGCGTGAAACGCCTTGAAATCAATTTTAATAAAATCAATTTGAAATCAATTTGGAAATTTTGTTTTCAGCATAACTTCTTCATACGATCAAATTTGGACGTGAAACTTTTTCCATCGCGTTCAGAATATTTTAAATTACCTATTTGGATATATAGATTTACAAAATTTCGTTCCGGAGACATAGCGGGCTTTTTGGGCCATAGTTTGTTCCGCACGTTCATTCTACGGTCTATCTACGCTACCTCTAACCCTCTATATAAACCCAGCTATTCAGCCCTAGCCTCTGCCTAATTTCATTTATCTGCGCGTATTTTCTTCAAGCTTCTCTTCTTCTTCAATGGGGGTTAACCCTAGATCCAGTCAGTTCAAAAACAAAATGAAAATTCAAAATCTCCAGAAAAATTCCACAAAAATATATATCATAGTTCTCGATGTCCGTAATATGCTGGTGCAATTCGTTTTCCAATTGGAGTTATCGTTCACCCAGAATAAATTCAAACAGTTCGTGGCCGTTCATCAGCGTCGCATCAAAGTTCGTCTGATCGAAATTCTGTTTCTGGGTATTATAGTATGGACGATGGGGAGTACATCGGTATAATTCGTTCGTCGATTCGATGGTTGGATGGTTCGTATAATTCAAATTAGGGTTTTGGGTGAGCGGCGGCCGGTGGAGTTTTGGGCGACCGGACCTATGTGGGGAGGTGCGGCTCGGCAAGCAGAGGAGAATGGTGGTGGCTGTTCGTTCTACGGTGGCGTGTGGCAGTCGTAAGGCGCGGTCAAAGGGACGGTCAACACGTGATGTTTGGGTTCGGGTTTCTGCATCTCGTATGCGTGTTTTGCCTGGACGAGAGGGAGAAGACTGTCACGTGGCAATTGCGTAGGTTTCTAATTTTATATTGATTATTTATTTTTATTTTTAATTTATCTTGCAAATCGTTTAATTGTGATAACTTTCACATACGGAATCCGATTCACGCGAAACTTTTTTTGTTAGGATCGTATTTAAAATCCAAATCTGATGACACTGGTTTGGATAGTTTTGGAGACCGTCAATTTTTTGGGTTTAAATTGAATTTGGATTCAATTTAAATTCAAAAGGTGAGTGTTTAAACCCACTCACAACTACTAGAAGCTTTTATGTTTGTTAAATTAATTTTAGAAATGAATAGAAATTTATTTATGAGTATTTGGCATGTTTATTTCACTCATATTTGTTGAATTGCATTTATTAAATTTAACTGTTAATTTAATTTATTTATTGCGTATTAATTGATAGTTAGAATTTATTTGTTTGCCTATAAACTGCTAGTTAACAGTTATATAGATTATTACTGAATATAAACTGTTAGATTAATAGTTGTTAAATTTAATCTGAATAAAATTGCCAGTTATTACCTGTTATATATTATCAAATATAAATTGTTATTGATTGATATTGCTTGATGATTGTGATTGGATGATGGGTGATGTTGATGGATGTTTTATTGTATATCATTAAATTGCAAATTATCATGCATATTTCCTTTCATTCGGGATTGTGGTTTGAAATGATATACAACCGTAAAATTTTATATCTTTTAAATTGCGGATTGAAATGATAAATATCCGTATCACTTGACCATAGGATAGAAAATTATATACAGGCACCACGGTCTATATATAACTATTTTAATGTGATTTCTATGGTTTGGATGGAATACGGTTTATAATAATCTTAAATTTTATATTGTATAAATATTTTTCTTCCATATATATATACATATGAAGTTGAAAATTTTGAAATTAAAAGGTGTATAAAAATCTTTATTAAAATGGAAGAAAATTAAGAAAATGGAGTTTAATAATTTATATCATATGTTTAAATGTTAAGTTTGGAAATTTTAAGATATGATATTTATAATTGGATTTTTCCCAAAATAAATTGAAATGAATATTCTAGTATAATTTGAATTGGGAAAATATATATATTTTATTACTAGAAATTGAAGTCTTATTATTTATGGATTTTATGTGAATATTAAGGACTAATTAATAGAACAATTGATCTGTTGAAAGAATAAAATCCAATTTTAGTTTGAAATATTGTTACTCAAAATGGATATACGTATATATAAATAAATTGAAGTGGTTTTGGAACTTGAGAGAGATAATATAAATTTTGGTTTAGACTTTAATAAAGAAATGTATTTGTAAAGCCATGAGAACTATTTTCTTTACAAAGTAACATTTAAGTTAAACCATTTAATTCATATAGCGTTGAATGTCCAAACCATTAAAGTTTTTTTTTAGAAGTTGTGGTTTAAATTATAATTTTCAAAATATTATGCTTTGAAAATATTTGATTTTCAGACGTTATGTAGTTAAAGCATTTTGATTTTGGAAAAGAATTATATTTGGGATAAGTGATAAAATATGGTTTTGGGTTTTGAAATGACATCGTATTCATGGTTATGAAATGGAATGTTTATTCTGATTTTTAAAGTATAACCTTTTTTTAAATGACCGCGGTGTTATAATAACGATGGGTTGGCAAAGAGACCGGGATCGGATATGGACATACTCTCTGTCGATACCGAAAACCACTTTGACTAACCGTGTACGCGGTGGAGATTCCAGAATGAAGTAGGTGGTGGCGACGTTTCCTGTAAGGTAAATACGTGGACCCGACTCCCGTGAGTTGGCATAAGGTGGCTAAAACAGGAGCGATTCTCAGGCCAATGAGGTCATTCCTCTGATCGGACCCTCCTCTTCGATATTATACTTTGATTTTGGATTGATTCGGTGGCCACTTCTATATTTTGATTTTGGGGAGTTAGTCCGAGGTGGGCGGTAACTGCGGCTACGCGTTTCCACCAGCCTGGATAGCAATTGGTATATCTACCCTGGCATTGCCTAGTTGTGCCGTGTCACCTACCATACCGAGCCTTTACTACGAGTTTCTATTTGTGTCGTACCTATGGAGTATCCTCTGGTAGCCTCCCGATCAGGAGGTATTACGGTACTGTATAGACTATTGGCATTTTACGTGTTAAGGTGGAAAATGTAAAGCCTTAACGCTATCTAAAAGTAAGTTTATTTTACAATTAGACACTATTATAATAGCGCAATATACTACATAGTAAATAGTTTAACGGATCCTTAGGAGATGTAAATCCCGAGCATTTCTTGAGTTACTGTACTTATATTTATTTCTGTTAATTTAACTCACATAAGATCTTTTAGTTCTGACTCGAGTGTTTTGTCTTTTCAAATTTTCTCGGGTCTGTCCGAGCATTTCAGGATCGAAGATTTTAGCTTTGGAGGACGAAGACGAAGAATCCGTATTATATTATTTATAGTATTGCACCACACTCTTTCTATTCCGCTGCATTGTTTGTATTGGTATGTGTAACTCTGATATTTATTGTATAAAGAAAATCAAGTGTTTGTAAACTGTTTTGAACTGTATATTGATTATTATATCTTATCCATCCGCTGTGAGATTCTATTTTGCTTTATTTCTTCTCTGTTTTTCTTATTTACCCCATAACAATCCGCCCTTGCGTATGCTTTGAATTGGAACGTGTGTTGGTTTAAAGTGTGCGAAAAGGCGGGATGTTACAGCTGCCATCGAAATCATGTTCCCAACTGGGCCAGAATCAGGATGCGAAAAAACAGTACCGGATGCGGTAGTAACATCGAGGGCAGAGGATTCATAAGCACGGCCAGATCCGGTACAAGAACGATTTGTGATGGAGGAAGGGAATCTCGCTTTGCCGTAGTAACATACAATTCAAGTGTCAATACATAGTTGTTCTATTCATCAATTTAGATGTTAATCCTTACTTAAAGGTTAAATTCCAATTTTTAATAAATTCAACATTATACGTTTGATTAAATTTATTAAATTCACTTTCTTTCTATTATTCAAAGTTATTGATGTCAATTTAATGAAACTAACATTGGCTCAATATATATACATTAAAAATCTCAATTCTAAACTTAGATCTCAACTTATGAAATAGTTAAATAATAAATTCCATCTAAATCTACATCTTCCTACTATCGAAATATTTAGAAAAATTACTAACCACTTTTTATTGTAAATTTCTAAACTAGAAGATTTGTGTCATTTCTAGCCCTCTGGATATTTTATATTAACTAAAAGCAAATTTACATATAATTTCCATCGTCGATTATTTTAGTGAATAAATCTTCAAAGGTTACTGCAATTAATCCCCTAAATCGCAATAAATTCTAATAAATTTGACTCTATTTGATTACAACTCACAAATAAATCAATTATTCCCCAACTACAAAGTTACCGTTTCTTATATATATATCACTACAGTAATACTTCCAAATGTTCATCTTTTGTTTGCATAAATTACTGTATTCAATTGAATTGTAATATTGTTAACTTACCCATAAATAAAACTTAACAACTAATAGAATAAATAACTTACAAAATTTGTTTTCATAAATATATTTTATAAGTCTACACTTAATTATTATCTTACAATACGTTTTTACGTTACTATAAAATTTATACACTCTTCCGTTACCATATTAATAATTACTAAAGTAACGTTCATTCTTAATAACAACGTTATACTATTCAACATATAAAAGGACTCCATTCCCCAAATACATTCATTTATATTTATTCCCTTAAAGTTCTCCTTTATTGACTAGACACATAAATTTAGATTCATTTACATCGAATGCCCTTCTTAGCTATATACTCAATACATGTTAAATCTACATAATTTTTACCCTTTTATTCAAATTCACTTATACCATCAATAACAAAATGTTGCCCTAAATTTAGATTCAATTATATACATTAGATAAATGGGAAAATATTTTTATGCATAAATTTCCACTTACTTACTATGCATTCATTTATTAAATTACTAATTGCCTTAGTCAACTTATTCCCTATTTACTACAAATTTCTCACTTGGTTATAGTTTATCAATATATATACATACCTAGGCAAATCAAGTTCTAGTCCTTTTGTTATTTATATTATATTAGGTATGCACAATTAAGTTGTTAATTAACTATTTCTACAAAATTATCTTCATACATTCAGTTCCAAATCTTATAGGATTAAATTCTAGTTACTTACACTAAATCCATGAATTTAACATTTTATCCAAAACATGCTTTTAAATCCTTTTTACTCTAAATAAATTTATTCAATGTTAACATCCACAAAAATCCAATTCACTTCCATAAATATGGTTGCACTTAAATTCAGTTATTATTACATTAATACTATTTCAAATTTTATTCTTTTAGTATTAATTAAACAATCGTATTAAATTAAGAGGTTATAATGATTTTCACTATTTATATACACTCCATTTAAAACCCAACAGTCGTTTCAAACACCTTTGTATTGCATTATATTGGTTTCTTAAAATTAAATCTTTTAACAAAATGTGACAAATTACATTATCCAAATCTATTATCATAAAATTTTATTGTTACATTAAATTCCAATTACTATAACAAATTACTACGTTTTTCTCAAATAAAATATTAAGGCTTTTATTTTATTCTAAATTAGATTAAAAATTATATTAATTTAATTCATTTAACATTATCAAATTTAACGGGTCGTTACAATCTCCCCCACTCAAAACTTTTCGTCCCCGAAAAGGAAAAAGAACGGAGAAGGAAGAATAAAACAGTACATCTTATTTCAAATATTATTTATAAACAATAATTTACTAAATTTATTTTCTTAAATAAAATATACCTGTTTATAATCATTATATTCTTTTATACTTAGATTATTAAAGCTGGAAAACATTTTCACAAAATTCTATGTCCAAAATTTATGGAAAATTTTGGCAGAGTCTCCTTTGTACGGTGAGGCTCGGGAGAAAATATAATATCAAAATATACAAATATATTACATATATTATCAAAATATTATCCCAACACGGGAAAAATTATATAAAATAGCGCTAAAACGAAATCCGGAAACGTACATATTTGTCGGGCAATTACGCTAATTATTTTGGAATCAAAAGCAGTAGCGGTTGCTTCCATCACCTGTATTCACTTATATAATCTAAAAGGTTAAATATTTATTTTAAAGTGAACTATTCAAGTGGATTCAATCATTAATCAACCAAACAACTCAACAACCATCAACCTTACAAACGACATACATACACAAACAAAGCAACCATTTAATCCATCAAACAAATAGTTGTTTGGGTTCAAACTTGAAATTTGTATGAAATGAAATTAACTATCAAGTGCATCCTTTACTCAACAGTCTTAGATGGAACAAAGATAGATTATTTATTCATCCAACAACTTCAAGTTCCTTACCCCACAATCATAAATCAAACAATACAATTCAAACCAACAACCAAATTAACTTATTATACATTTATTTCATGCTTCAGTGGTTTGATTTTCTTTCATTTATGGAGTGATTTCTTTATTTCTTACAATTTTCATTTTCCATTTATCACAAAATTCATTATATTTGTATTCCAATTTATTTACTAAAGTTTCTATCATCTATTTATACTACTTACCTTTACTTATAGTAAAATTTCCAATTTAACTTAAGTCTATACAATTAATTCTCATTAATAATAGCAAATTAATAGAATACCTTTATTACCTTACTCTTCACTTGTAAGATTTCCCTTTACATTTTCCTACTAACATTGCAACTTTTTATTATATGGTAAGTTATGTATGTTTTAAGAATATAAGTGAAAATTTACAAGTTTCTTCTCCATTCCTTTAATTAATATATATTTGTTTTATAAATTACATTTCGACTTACCTTTAATATCATTCATTTATTTAATGTTGAAGTTTCCATTATATTAAATTACAGTAACCCTCTACTTACACTTAATTTATTAACCTTATAACTTGCATTCCTATAAGTGAAAGATTTTTCTCATTCATTAACTATGGATTGCAGTCATTTATATTTTTCCTACTTTCCATTATATTAGAATAGGGGAAATTAAGGCGTACTTAAGTTAATAACCCTACAATCAAACTTTATAAATTAAGGAATTTCATTTATTTTTACTTTCTCAAGGTTAAAATCACCTATTAATAATACAACCTTTAATTTTAGTAAAATTCCAATCATCACTTAAGTTAATACCATTAAATTCTTATTTATAACAGTAATTTATTGAATACTTCATTATTTCCAAAAATTCTACTTGCATAATATTCTATTCCACTCTTAATTTACATTTCAACTTTTTATACTTGGTAAGTTATTTATGTTAAAGAAAAAGCAAAAGAACTTATACAAGTTTAATCTCAATTCTTTTAATTCATTGATTTTCCAATAAATCTTTACCATTATTTATAATTTAAATTTTTAACTTCCTTTATACTTAGCATTAATTCTCTTACTTATTAGAGGTTTTCAATCCATTTATTACTTACTTCTTTTTTTATTCCACTAAAATTTAACAATTAATTAATGGAAAATTTTAGAATTAAATTCCGGGTCAGATTTCAATTTATTTTGAAATAATAGATAATTAGTTTCCTACAACTTTATATCTCAATTATATTTAAAACAAACAAATTCAGATATTTCCAACATAAATCTACAGTAGAATTTACTACAGTGGCCTTTCCCTTCGAAACTCGAAAATGAAAGTCGATGATGCGGCCGTCATCACCGAAATTATTTTCCAGCGACAGAGAGGAAAGTACAAACTTATTTTCTTCAAAATCCTCTTTAAACCAATTCTTTCGAATTATACTAAATATTTATATAAGAAAATATTTATAAACCAAATCATTATATTTCATAAATCCTTTGAAAGAAGATTTCAAAAATCCCGGACTTAAGTTCTAAAATCTCCAATTTGATTTATTAAAATTCAACTTAGGTTTAATTCATTACAAATATTTTTATTACCTAACACCCAACTATAGCAACCAAAATATATCTTTATAAAAATATTTTTATATATAGAAAATATAATAGGCAAATTATTTCATTCACCTATATTAAAAACAAATATTATGTCGGTCTATCCTATTAAGTGTTTAGAAATCCCTATTGATGACATAGCGTCCCATGCATCAACCAGAATTTATAAATACAAAGTGGAACAGATTAACACAATATCAAAATCTTTTTATAAAACTAACAAATACGCTCTCTCATATATATACTCTCAGCGACTCCCATAGGGTATTATTACCCTATTAACAAAGAGTCAAACCCCACAAAGCCAAAGTTTATCGCTAAACCAAAGCTCTGATACCAACTGTAACATCTCGCCTTTTCGCACACTTTAAACCGATACACGTGCCAATTCAAAGCATACGCAAGGGCGGATTGTTATGGGGTAAATAAGAAAAATAGAGAAGAAATAAAACAAAACAGAATCTTACAGCGGAAGGATAAAATATAATAATAAATATACAGTTCAAAACAGTTTACAGACACTTGATTTGCTTTATACAATAAATATCAGAGTTACACATACCAATACAAACAATGCAGCGGAATAGAAAGAGTGTGGTGCAATACTATAAATAATAATAATACGACTCCTTCGTCTTCGTCCTTCAAAGCTAAAGTCTTCGATCCTGAAACGCTCGGACTGACCCGAGCGAATTTGAAAAGACAAAAACACTCGAGTCAGAACTAAAAGATCTTATGTGAGTTAAATTAACAGAAATAAATATGAGTACAGTAACTCAAGAGATGTTCGGGATTTACATCTCCTAAGGATCCGTTAAACTATTTACTATGTAGTATATTGCGCTATTATAATAGTGTCTATTTATAAAATAAACTTACTTTTAAATAGCGTTAAGGCTTTACATTTTCCACCTTAACACGTAAAATGCCAATAGTCTATACAGTACCGTAATACCTCCTGATCGGGAGGCTACCAGAGGATACTCCATAGGTACGACACAAATAGAAACTCGTAGTAAAGGCTCGGTATGGTAGGTGACACGGCACAACTAGGCAATGCCAGGGTAGATATACCAATTGCTATCCAGGCTGGTGGAAACGCGTAGCCGCAGTTACCGCCCACCTCGGACTAACTCCCCAAAATCAAAATATAGAAGTGGCCACCGAATCAATCCAAAATCAAAGTATAATATCGAAGAGGAGGGTCCGATCAGAGGAATGACCTCATTGGCCTGAGAATCGCTCCTGTTTTAGCCACCTTATGCCAACTCACGGGAGTCGGGTCCACGTATTTACCTTACAGGAAACGTCGCCACCACCTACTTCATTCTGGAATCTCCACCGCGTACTCGGTTAGTCAAAGTGGTTTTCGGTATCGACAGAGAGTATGTCCATATCCGATCCCGGTCTCTTTGCCAAACCATCGTTATTATAACACCGCGGTCATTTAAAAATAGGTTATACTTTAAAAATCAGAATAAACATTCCATTTCATAACCATGAATACGATATCATTTCAAAACCCAAAACCATATTTTATCACTTACCCCAAATATAATTCTTTTCCAGAATCATAATGCTTTAACTTCATAACGTCTGAAAATCAAATATTTCAAAGCATAATATTTTGAAAATCATAATTTAAAACCATAACTTCTAAAAACTTGAATGGTTTGGACATTCAACGGGGTATGAATTAAATGGTTTAACTTAAATGTTACTTTGTAAAGAAAATAGTTCTCATGGCTTTACAAATACATTTCTTTATTAAAGTCTAAACCAAAATTTATATTATCTCTCTCAAGTTCCAAAATCACTTCAATTTATTTATATATACGTATATCCATTTTGAGTATCAATATTTCAAACTAAAGTCGGATTTTATGCTTTCAACAAATCAATTGTTCTATTAATTAGTCTTGAATATTCATATAAAATCCATAAATAATAAGACTTCAATTTCTAGTAATAAAATATATATATTTTTCCCAATTCAAATTATACTAGAATATTCATTTCAATTTATTTTGGGAAAAATCCAATTATAAATATCATATCTTAAAATTTCCAAACTTAACATTTAAACATATGATATAAATTATTAAACTCCATTTTCTTAATTTTCTTCCATTTTTAATAAAGATTTTTATACACCTTTTAATTTCAAAATTTTCAACTTCATATGTATATATATATGGAAGAAAAATATTTATACAATATAAAATTTAAGATTATTATAAACCGTATTCCATCCAAACCATAGAAATCATATAAAAATAGTTACATATAGACCGCGGTGCCTGTATAAAATTTTCTATCCTATGGTCAAGTGATACGGATATTTATCATTTCAATTCGCAATTTAAAAGATATAAAAATTTGCGGTTATATATCATTTCAAACCACAATCCCGAATGAAATGAAATATGCATGATAATTTTCAATTTAATGATATCCAATAAACATCCATTCATCAACATCATCCATCATCCAAATCGCAATCATCAATCAATATCAATCAATAACAATATTATTTTTGGTACTACATAACAGGTAATACTGGCAATTTTATTCAAATTAAATTTAACAGCTATTAATCTACAGTCTATATTCAGAAATAAATTATATAACTGTTAACTAGCAGTTCATATACAAACAAATAAATTTTAACTGTAAATTTATACGCAATAAATGAATTAAATTAACAGTTAAATTTAATAAATGCATTTCAACAAATATGAGTGAAATAAACATGCCAAATACTCATAAATAAATTTCTATTCATTTCTAAAATTAATTTAACAAACATAAAAGCTTCTAGTAGTTGTGAGTGGGTTAAAACACTCACCTTTTGAATTTAAATTGAATTCAAATTCAATTTAAATCCAAAAATTTGACAGTCTCCAAATTCATCCAAACTCATGCCAAAACGTCAGAAATTCCGATACGATCCCAGCAAAACAAACCACGCGTGAATCCGAGCTCGTATGCAAAAGTTATGAAAATTTGAAAAATGGAAAATTCTGGTCCTGGGTCGACTTCGGGTTCGACTTCGGTGCGCCGCCTCAATTCCCCGGTGCTTGCTTGGAGTTTTCGCCAAAACGACCCGGATCGACCAGAGTCATTTTCTTCCTGACCCGAAGTTGCTCTAGGGTTTTCTCCCCTGAAACCCGAAGCGCGACCAGAAGCTGCTGCAGATCCATTTTTTTTTTTTTTTGAACTGACTGGATCTAGGGTTAGCCCCCATTGAAGAAGAAGAGAAGCTTGAAGAAGATGAACGTACAGCAAATAGACAATAGAATGGAGCTAGGGTTTAAACCTCTATATTTATATGTAGGGTTGGGTTAGAGTAGATAGATTAGATAGATGAACGTACGAAACAAACTAAGGCCCAAAAAGCCCGTTCTGACCCCGGAACGAAATTTGTCAAACCCATATATCCATATAGGTATTTTAAAATATTCTGAACGCGATGGAAAAAGTTTCACGTCCAAATTTGATCGTATAAAGAAGTTACGCTGAAAACAAGATTTCCAAATTGATTTCAAATTGATTTTAATAAAATTGATTTTCAAGGCGTTTCGCGTCCGTACGATCAAACGACAGGTCCGATCGATACGAAACTTGAAACCCTATAATAATTCACCGATACGGATCCGATGAAACTGGTTTCATCGAAATCCGAGTCCGTGACCAAAATGGCTATTTTCAATATTCATTAAATAAATTAAATAAATTATAAAAATCCAATTTTTACATCTAAATTCAAAAATTGACCAAATTTCTCCCTTTAAATTTTCTTAATTATTTACTCCAATTCTAAACAATTCAAGTGTCAATACATAGTTGTTCTATTCATCAATTTAGATGTTAATCCTTACTTAAAGGTTAAATTCCAATTTTTAATAAATTCAACATTATACGTTTGATTAAATTTATTAAATTCACTTTCTTTCTATTATTCAAAGTTATTGATGTCAATTTAATGAAAATAACATTGGCTCAATATCTATACATTAAAAATCTCAATTCTAAACTTAGATCTCAACTTATGAAATAGTTAAATAATAAATTCCATCTAAATCTACATCTTCCTACTATCTAAATATTTAGAAAAATTACTTACCACTTTTTATTGTAAATTTCTAAACTAGAAGATTTGTGTCATTTCTAGCCCTCTGGATATTTTATATTAACTAAAAGCAAATTTACATATAATTTCCATCGTCGATTATTTTAGTGAATAAATCTTCAAAGGTTACTGCAATTAATCCCCTAAATTGCAATAAATTCTAATAAATTTGACTCTATTTGATTACAACTCACAAATAAATCAATTATTCCCCAACTACAAAGTTACCATTTCTTATATATATATCACTACAGTAATACTTCCAAATGTTCATCTTTTGTTTGCATAAATTACTGTATTCAATTGAATTGTAATATTGTTAACTTACCCATAAATAAAACTTAACAACTAATAGAATAAATAACTTACAAAATTTGTTGTCATAAATATATTTTATAAGTCTACACTTAATTATTATCTTACAATACGTTTTTACGTTACTATAAAATTTATACACTCTTCCGTTACCATATTAATAATTACTAAAGTAACGTTCATTCTTAATAACAACGTTATACTATTCAACATATAAAAGGACTCCATTCCCCAAATACATTCATTTATATTTATTCCCTTAAAGTTCTCCTTTATTGACTAGACACATAAATTTAGATTCATTTACATCGAATGCCCTTCTTAGCTATATACTCAATACATGTTAAATCTACATAATTTTTATCCTTTTATTCAAATTCACTTATACCATCAATCACAAAATGTTGCCCTAAATTTAGATTTAATTATATACATTAGATAAATGGGAAAATATTTTTATGCATAAATTTCCACTTACTTACTATGCATTCATTTATTAAATTACTAATTGCCTTAGTCAACTTATTCCCTATTTACTACCAAATTTCTCACTTGGTTATAGTTTATCAATATATATACATACCTAGGCAAATCAAGTTCTAGTCCTTTTGTTATTTATATTATATTAGGTATGCACAATTAAGTTGTTAATTAACTATTTCTACAAAATTATCTTCATACATTCAGTTCCAAATCTTATAGGATTAAATTCTAGTTACTTACACTAAATCCATGAATTTAACATTTTATCCAAAACATGCTTTTAAATCCTTTTTACTCTAAATAAATTTATTCAATGTTAACATCCACAAAAATCCAATTCACTTCCATAAATATGGTTGCACTTAAATTCAGTTATTATTACATTAATACTATTTCAAATTTTATTCTTTTAGTATTAATTAAACAATCGTATTAAATTAAGAGGTTATAATGATTTTCACTATTTATATACACTCCATTTAAAACCCAACAGTCGTTTCAAACACCTTTGTATTGCATTATATTGGTTTCTTAAAATTAAATCTTTTAACAAAATGTGACAAATTACATTATCCAAATCTATTATCATAAAATTTTATTGTTACATTAAATTCCAATTACTATAACAAATTACTACGTTTTTCTCAAATAAAATATTAAGGCTTTTATTTTATTCTAAATTAGATTAAAAATTATATTAATTTAATTCATTTAACATTATCAAATTTAACGGGTCGTTACAGCAGCCCTAGTATCGTATTGTCAAAATATATCTCCGTCTTTAGGCCCGATATCAGGTATTTCAAACCCTTCATCTTCCTCTGCCATCGCTAATATCCTACATCATAATGTCATTGCAAGGAATGTTGAATTCCTGGGTAATGCTAGTAGTGATGCTTTGCGTAACGTTGTTAGTGATAACCTCTCTGCTGGTAGAATGCTGATTTTGTACTATTCGAGGCCGCAGATGGTTGTATGAAACTGAATACATCCTTGAATGCATCTGCTATGATTAATGATAATATATATTTGGGTAATAAAAGTTACGATTCCCTGGGTTTTTTTATTGGTGGTAATAAAACTGCGGATTTGAATGTATTTTCAGTTGATATTGATGATAATGAGGCATTAGTGGGAATACAGATCTGTATGTTTCTTCTGCGTTAATGGATTCTCACAATATTACTCGTAAATCCTTTGGTATGGTCCCCTATGCCGATTGTTTAATTAACAGTTCAACTGATTTTCCTAGCAAAGGTATTGATGGATCGAGGTTGGTATTAAATGACGTGGGAAACATTGATCCAAATGTTGCCAAATCTTGTAATGGTCCATCTACTTCTATTCAACAGCAGCACTCCCTTAATGTTCGAGTAGCTGATGCCAGTTCTCAGGAAAGTATACCTCTATCAATAACACACCAATCTAATGAGCTAAATACGGGATCAAAATGGTCCTCATTATTCCCTACTTTGCCAAAAAAATGCGGGTGCATTTGTGCCCCGTTCTTTTGATATGGTAAGCAAAGACGAGGTTATGATTCCCCCTTCGGAGGTAATTCAAGCTGGAATTGATTATTGGTTGGACTATCTTGTTGGTTTCTTTTTGGACTCAGACCCACCTACTCTAGTGGTTAAGGATCATTGCTACAAAGCTTGGCAACCGAAGGGTAGCCTCCTAGTCCACATGGACAACTCTATGTTTTTCTTCAAGTTCTCAAGGCCCGAGGAGCGGCTTCGAATTCTTAGTCTAGATCCTATATTTATCAGAGGCAATCCTTTCATAGTCACTCCATGGAGTCCGTCTGTTGACTGCGCCAGAGAGCACGTACCATCTATTTCTGTTTGGACTTATTTCTCTCATATACCCTTTGTTCTGCAACCATTGTTAAGTCTAAACTGGCTAGCTAGTGCGGTAGGTAAAGTAAAATGTTTTGATGCTCACACCGTAGCTAGAGAAAAATTAGTCTATGCTAAAGCCTTGATTGAGATTTCCCCGGATAAGCCTTTATCGGATACCATCAAAGTTAGAGTGTCTGAGGATCAGGTAGCGGAGATTGTAGTTCGTTATGGTTGGAAACCAGATATATGTACGTCTTGTCAGTCCTTTGGTCATATTTCATCAGCATGTTCTCATAAGTCTTCTGTTGGTCTTTTCTCGGTTTGAACCGCTCTTCCTAGGCATCCGGACATGAAATGGATCCCGAAAGAGCGCATTAATCCTTCACTTTTGGCAACTTCCATCCCTCTTGTTGAACCTTCGGTGCCTCGTATTGTCCCGTCCCCCTCTAACGCTGATATGGATTCCTCTGCTCCTCCTGATATATCTGATCTTGAAATTTCTACGACTGCCCTTACTTCTGATATTGTGTGGCATCGTGCTGAGATGACTTGGATCCATATTCAGTCCGACATGAGATACGACCCAGCTAGACACGATTTCCATACTTTTGTTAGTGATGACGATGATGAATCTTGGCGTTTACGTTACTCTATAAATGACGGTGAACTTATTCTT
This sequence comes from Allium cepa, assembly GCA_030765085.1. Taxonomy (NCBI): domain Eukaryota; kingdom Viridiplantae; phylum Streptophyta; class Magnoliopsida; order Asparagales; family Amaryllidaceae; genus Allium; species Allium cepa. The sequence goes on along the minus strand of CM060941.1, from coordinate 947,482,661 downwards.
ACGGTGGATGGAGCTTGTGGTAAGCGGAATAGATCTCTACTTCTTGATGATAGTTAGGATAGGACATATATTTTCTGTAGGGATCTCTCGGGTTATGACATGGATATTGTCTCACTTTGTTGATTATTTGCATGTGTTTGGCCCTGCTGGTAGTGATTCTTCATCCTCTTGGAAGAAGGAACCGTTATTTACTTAGTTCACTTATATAGCTGCAGAGCATCTTTGCTTCTCACCTGTTATGTACTCTAAGTAGTATGGCCATTATAAATCCATATATAGTTGTTTCTGTGCATGTGTAGAACATATTTTCTACATTTATATACAGTGGCACAACCCACTATAAAGTCGGCTAGCCTTGCCCAAAAAAATCAACTATATAGATTTCAATGTTATAAATAAATCACAGTGGAGAAGAGAAATTGGCAGAGCTTCGCTATTTGATCAGAAAATATAAGAAGAAACGTGAGAGGTTAGGGTTGTATTTATAGGTGCTCGAATCTATCATATTCGTGAGAATAAAATAATTAAATCCATATCGTTTGGCCAAGGCTCAACCCTAGCCGCTATGCTCTCAATCGAACGACCATCCCCTATAACTGGCCCAAGTAAGGGGTCGATCAGTGAGGTCCTACATTTATTATTATTTATTTCCTATTTTTGTTATTTAATTATTTTCTTTTCAAAAACTTTAAGCGCTAATAACTTCTTCGTTTGATATTCGATCGCAAAACTTCAAATATGAAAGTTACTCAGAAAATCACCACGAACAAAATGCTGCAAGTTTCGCGGCAAAATTCTAATATTTGCTCAAATTTTATTTTTGAGCTTTAATAATTATTTGTTAATTACGGTTAATGTTACGGGATGTTACAACATTTTTTTATTCCACTGTGAGCTTATGTAGATTACTCTCTGATTTACAGGTTACCAAAACCAACAATCTGTATCCTAACGAACTTGGGTTTAGATTTAGTCGAAATCCGTGCCCATTGAAGTGCGTGTTGTTACATTCGAAATTAGAGCTTAGTTTAGTCGATCATAGGAATGGGATAAATTGGGATAACGAATTTGTATTTTTACTTGTATAAATTATATGTCAAACTCTACAAATTCTGAATATAGAAGTAGTTGCGACCATATTCTAAAAATATGGATGAAGCAACTATGAGTTGAAACAATGAATTTAGTTAAATTTATACATCTATCCCGATTACCCATGGAGTGTAGGATATAACGCAAGGCGTTGATCAAGAAGAGCTTGAGCATGACATATAGAAGGAACCAGGAAGTTGGATGGTATTTGACTCCTTTGCTGTGTTAAGGCTACCTTATGATTGTGGATTTCAATGGACTGTCGATTGAAGACGTACATTTCATCCCGACAGATGGGAAGTAAAAACTTACATGTTGCAAGCATCTAGAAGTAAGATGCGAAAAAGGATTGAGCAAGTTTTCGCATGATGTGTTGATTAATTGCCACAAGAGGATATTCAGATTTATAATATATATTCTTAATAAGAAGAAGTTAACGGTAAAGTGAAAAGGAGGAAGTCCAAGAGAAAGTATGAATAAAATTCCATTTCTGAGTCTGGTCCCATGTGAAGAAATTTTAAAAAAAATTGTAAGTTTCTTGAAATGTTTGAATGGTTTTTCAAAGGACTTATTTTAATAGAAGGATCCAACCATTGAAAAGCCTTTTTTTTTAAAAGCAAGAAAATTTGGGAGGTTTTTAAAAGGGATATTTTGATATTTCTAGTGAAGTTTAAAAATTGGTTGAAGTCAAAATTTTTTGATTTAAAGGTTTTGATAAAGGAATTTTCGTTTTTATAAATGGAAAACAGAGCATATGTTTGGCTCGATGGCTTTTCTATTTTTGTAAATTTAGAAGTTCCTTTTTTAAATTCTTTCTAAGAGGTGGTTATGTAGAAATAGTACTTGCTTAAAGTGAGATAAATGGAATAGAAGGGTAAGAACATCTAAAAATGAAGATAAAAGAATATTGCAGTATAAGGAAAAAATGGAGGAAAACAGATGAAATAGATATATACATTTCTCTTTTCATGTTAATGAAGAAAAACCCAATGACTAATACAGTAGGTAAATGCATTGCAACAAGTCAATAGGGAAGATACTAAAAAAAGAAAATAGTTATATAAGGAGAAGCCACTTGAAGGCAATTTAGGTAGGAGGAATTTTAATAGTAGCAGTATTGAAAATTTTGAATAGAAATAGTGACAATTGAGTTTTTAAATGCAAAGATGGTAAATGTTTTGAGTTCAAAAATCCTGCTTTTAAAAAGGTAAAATCCCCGTTATAGAAAGACTCTGAAAGGGAAAGTTGGTTAGAATGAAAAAATTTCCTGGCTCCTTTTGAAACCAAACTAATTTTGAAAAAGATTTCTATGTTTATATTTTCTAAGATGAAAGTTTTGAATTAAGTACTTTACGACTGTGAGGTTTAATTTTTTATAAGAGTTGTGTAAAACAAAACCAATCTTTGATATGGAGTAGATAGAGATGGCTGCCTAGGTGAGACGGGTTAATGTCAATGTTATGAATAAAATAGTTGTAAATGCTTGTAGGGTAGCAATAAGAAATCCCTGTTGAATATAAGAAATATTGGTATAACCTAGAAATGTCTGATTAGTCATGCGTGAAAGCCACAAGAAGAACCCTCAAAGAAATGGAAAACGATACCAATGTACAATTTTACGAGACCTAGAGTATACTCGCATGGAAGATCAAGGATAAAGAAAGTAAATACCAAAGTCTGTGAACATTATCAAGAGATTCTGATTGAAAGAAGATTGTAATATAATGGAGAAGAGGATAATGAGAAGAAAAACACACATAAAGAACGTTAGTTGACTCAAGGTTAAAGAAGGCAAGGTAGGTGGCAAAAAAATTATTTCACCAAGCCAATTTTTTGATGAGTTATTTTCAATGTGCAAATATAGTTTATTTTTCTTATCCACTAAAGTGTGGGAATGCACAATTTATCACATAATCGAATGTAATGGTTGGAAGTAATGGATGGATCTTATTTATTGAGAGTTAAGGAGGTAAGTAAAGACATGTGGACTATAGTTGAATGGCATACTAGAAATGTCCATCTTATTTGAGTAAGGAGTGATAAGGCAACAACTCATTAATACCAGTTGATATGGGAGGACAACTTCTAACAATTGTTTCTTTTAGGTTATTTGGCTTGTAATTGCTAGTTGTCTCCCTTCAGGTACTAGAAAAGCATATAAAATGATATGAGATATGTTCCTATTTATCACTATGTTGATTTTCTGGATGAGCTTAGACTGCTAAATTGGAAAACAATGTAAATAAGAAAATCTCATATAAACACTTAACTAGTGATGAATGTTTTAAAGTTGGAAGTCTATAAAATAAATTAGAAAATTGATTTAGCAACTAGAAATAAAGAATGCTCAAACCCCAATAACTTTATAATTTTGGAAAAAATAAATTTTAGTAAGCGAAGGACAGAGAAGGGTTGTTTTGAAATCATGAGTCACTATCACTATGCCTCAAAAGCTAAAATTTATAAATATGTTTGTGTGTTGTTTGTTGTTTTGAAGAAAAGAAAATGTTTTTCAAATCTAAGGTTAACTTCTCAATGCTAGGGTCAATTATATGCATTAATTCATTGACCGAGTCTCGTTTACTTTAAGACGTATAATGATTTATTTTAAGAATGGAGAGACAAATATTTTGGGAAGATTGTATATAGATGTTTCTGGAAATTTATTTTCAAATATTTTGAAGGGATTGCATTCAAATGCTTTTGAGTAGTGTTTTTAAATGATTTTGATATATTGTGTTTGAATGCTTTTAAAAATATAATTTTCAAACAAATTTGCAAGTTTGATTGGAAGGGAAAAAAGATCTTTATGGAAAATGAGAGAATTTCTAATTTTCAAGTGTCAAATGCATAGCGTAGGGAGGTCGACGTGTTAATGAATATGAATTTTACTGTCTGACAGGGGCGATAGTATACAGAATATAAAGAATAACAAGGAGGAAAGCAATTTTAGATTTGGAACTTTATTTTCATACCTTATTGATGGTGAACAAAACTTATATTTATAAAAATTCCATTTTAACATCCAAAAATAAGTCTCCTTATGCAACTTTTACTCGAAGAAGTTGAAAAATATTTGAGGGAAAAATAGAAGGTTTCAGTGTACGACGGAATAAGTATCCAAAAGAAGGGTTGAAATGTAGAATTCTCCATCTAAATTCCTTTTCGACATAAGAGTATAGACATAGGAAAACTGGATTTTCAAAATTATGGATGTTAGAAATTATGTATTAGATATTGGATGGTAGGGATTGGATGCAAAATTGATTGAATCTATACTCCTTATAGGAGTATGGAAATTATTGTGCGAAAAAAAAAGAATTTTGATTTTTAAAAACTTGCATACATATAGAACTACCAGTATATATAGGCTGTTTGCATCATATTTTCAAAAGTTTTTAGAAGAATGCATTCATATATAAGGAACCAAATTAGAATTATTTAGTATGCACATCATATATGTTGTGATATACCGTGCACTTGTATATGTTTTGGCTGCAAAACTGGTTGTACTCTAACCGATTGGATAGTTTAGAATGATTTGAGCGCTATGTTACATGATTTCACTCTTAAGGAATTTTGGAAACGAAATTCTTTTAAGGGGGGAGAATGTAACACTCCATAAAATTAATGGTAATTAATAAATAATTATTAAGGCTCAAAAATAAAATTTGAGCAAGCATCGAAAATTAGCCATGAAACTTGGCTGTTGTGTTTTTGGTCCTTTTCTGAGCAACTTTCAATTTAAGTTTTATGATCGAAGTTAAAACGAAGAAGTTATGAGCATTTGAAGTTTTCGAAATGAAAATAATTAAAACGAAATAAATAACAATAATCGCATGACTCCACCAGTCGTCCCCTCCTTGGACCGATCGACCACTACCAGTCGATCGCCTATAGAAGAGCGGTCAATTGGTCTACTGTTGTTGGCTAGGCTTGAACCTTGGCTGAATGGGCTGGATTTAATTATTATATATCTAAGAGATACGATTGATTCGAGCGCCTATAAATACAAGTTTAGCCCCTCACTTTTCTTATCATATTTTCTTGCCAAAGCAGCAGAGCTCTGCCATTTTCCCTTCTCTACTATTTCTATTAATTAATCATAAAATATTATGTTAAATATCTATAATTAAATCCAACAGCAGAGCACCTTTGATAATTTTGTCACCATTCAATTGTTCTCGAGTTGGCCCATGTCCATTCAATGGTTCGAAATATAACATCACGGCAAAAGAATTGAATCCCATAATTCTAATTAGGGATTTGTTGGGTCCCCTAGGTACTATTGTATCTAAAATAGTGAACTTTTATTCAGCTTACTATTTAATAACTCATAATTAGATCTTGGTAAACAAATATTGGATACTTGATAATTTGAAAGAGACTATAAATGTGGTATTTTCTATTAATTAATCATATTTAATATAATATTTTATAATTAATAGAAATAGTAAAGAAGAGAAAATGGCAGAGCTCTGCTGCTTTGGCTAGAAAATACGATAAGAAAAGTAAGAGGCTAAACTTGTATTTATAGGCGCGTACATTGTCGACCTCCGTAGAGCCCGCTATCGTGTTAGAGCCTTGTGCACTGGGTTTCAACTTTTTATATTAAATATGTATAATCGGAGAATAAAAGAGAAGATAAGGAGTTAATCAATACTGTGAAAAAAGGTAATTTTTATAACTATAAATATATGCTCCATTTAACCCAAATCTCTTCTCAGAACTATAATTCTAATGGTATGCATATATCTTGTAATACATATTTTTGGATTGGAAATGAAAAGGATTCAAATTAAAAGGGTGACTTCCGATTTAGGAGATTTGAAAAGCTAGAAAGGCGGATGATAAATTATATGATTTATATATAACATTGAAATTTATATTGTTGAGTTTTATTTAATAATTATGCATATGAAAGATCTACGGAGTTGTCGGCTTAGAAAGAACGTATTCAGTTGAAATCGCGTCTACATATTATGTAAGTAGGTAATTGGAATAGGAATGGTATTTACAGTCTAATGTAGAAATTTGAAAATCAGTCCCTAAATTCGTTAAAGTAGAATGTTGATAAGATTGCAAGATTTATTCTAGATTTTTGATAATTAGGTTGTAAACTTTTAGTATAAATTTAGATTGCCCTTATTTGACTTGGAATGTGAATTTCTATGTGTCAATTTATTGGGAGCGTCGTGGGCACAGTTTAGTTTAATCTATTTCCGTGTAAGTTCCATAAATTATCTAATTCCACAGCTATGTATAATAAGTACATCGTTTGAAATAATAAGAAATATATACATTCATTGCAAATTATACTAGCCTGAACATAAAAATTGAACCATGTTGAGCTACAATTTATTTTAATTTAAGGTGAAAGCAGGAATTATCTCCATGCTTTTGATGCACAAATTTGTAATTGATGCTATACATGTATGTGTGTGTATGTATGTGTGCATGTGTGTATCTTTTGAAGCAACCGGATCAAAACTTAAAGCAACCGGATGTAGGATTGGCCTGTCATTTGTATCCAGCCAATGTAATTTCGATAACTTATGGATAGTAATAAGATACGAGCGTTAGGCCAAGCGCTTCTAACTTATGGATAGTAATAAGATACGAGCGTTAGGCCAAGCGCTTCGCGCGTGATAGTGGCATTTGTCTCACGCATGAATTATTTTTGTACAGATTATATATGATTAACACATTCAAGAAAAAATGGTTCGCACAAACATTTAATCATGTTTTTATGTTGAAATAAGGTGTAGTTAATTTAAACTTTTATTTCTAAGTTGTAACATCTAATTTTTTTGTTAGTTCGAATTTTATTTGTATTATTAATTAATAAACAACAAATTTGTAGGTAATTAGAGATAAAATGTTTTTTTGTTAGATCCTATTTTTAAGCATAGATGGACATTTTGAATTTATAAAGAAGTTTAACTGTTAGATCCTATTTTTAAGGGATATTAAGATTTTTTAATATCGGGCAAGTTTGACTGTTAAATCCTATTTTTAAGAAATACTAGTATAACCGCACAACGGTGGAGAAACCGACCGTTCGATTGTATAACTTTGATAAGAAATATACATTTAAAAAATTTGTTAATATTACTTAAACATTAAGTGATAATATGTTGGAAAAGAATAAATTGAGATTTGAATCTGAAAATATGAATTTCAAATTTAAATATTAATCAAAACATTCAAAATTGTCGATTTAAAATTGAAAATTTTAAAATTTTAAAATCATAATAGATTTGAATTTGAAATCTTTGATGCGCAAAATAAAAGGAGAAAGTTTAGGGAAACCGCGATGAGACAAGATCCACGTTTTTAGAGAAACCGCGATGATACAAGATCCACGTTTTTTTGGCTTTAGGAAAATTGATTTTGGCTAGTAGAAGTAGGCAAACCTCCCTACGGTCGGTTTGATTAAGATTTGTTAATACTACTAGTATAACCGCACAACGGTGGAGAAATCGACCGTTCGATTGTATAACTTTGATAAGAAATATTCATTTAAAATTTTTGTTAATGTTACTTAAACATTAAGTGATAATATGTTGGAAAAGAATAAATTGAGATTTGAATCTGAAAATATGAATTTCAAATTTAAATATTAATCAAAACATTCAAAATTGTCTATTTGAAATTGAAATTTTAAAATTTGAAAATCATAATAGATTTGAATTTGGAATCTTTGATGCGCGAAGTAAAAGGAGGAAGTTTAGGGAAACCACGATGAGATAAGATCCATGTTTTTAGGGAAACCGCGATGAGACAAGATCCACGTTTTTTTTGCTTCGGAAAAATTGATTTGGCCAGTGACAGTAAGCAAACCTCCATAAGGTCGGTTTGATAAAAGAGTATTTTTGGTAGTTCACGCTGACATCAAAAAAATGTAACACCAAAGGTATTACAACTATTAATAAAGACTAGTTACAGGTGAAAAAAGCGACTGCATAGATTTAGGAAAAAAGCCTTAACACTCTATATATCCGTCATACACTATTCATAAGAAGCAAAACATTGACCCGCTAACAAAGATAAGTGATACATGTTCTCAATTAAAATATAATTCTTGATATATCAGAGTAGGAAAACATCATCTTTAATAATAGTTGGTTTGGAAGCGCAAACTTTTGGTCCGACCGCAAACTTCCAAAAATGCCCTTTACGTTTTCTGTAAAACTTCCATGTGTCAATACAATACCATTTGATTGTGTCAAATCCGTTGAAATATTTCTGCAGTAGGCTATGCTATATGATTGGGTCAAATTATACTAAATATCAACGCCAAATTCCACGTTCTCTGCAGACTTCTTCAAACCTTTCTACCACAAACATTGCTTTCTAGAAAATAAGAAAATACTATACACCCTTATAAATACCATCAGGCCCTCACATTCCTTCCCCATCATAGCACACTATTCAAGTAAGTACCGATTTAGATTGCTATATAAAATATATATATGTTTTGGATTTCTATACTAACTGGATTTGTATTTGTGTACCAGTTCCGGATCGCAGCACACTATTCAAGCACTATTCAAGTAAGTACTGATTTCTTCACATACAGAAATTAAAGTAAGTACTGCTGGATCAGAACTTTATTTAAACTTCAGTTATGGAAGAATTGAGAATGACTCAAAATTTCTTCACATACAGAAATCCAACTTAAAATACTGCTTATAAAATATTAAAGATTATTCGTTAACTCATTTTTTTAATTTCATTGATTTTATTTCTTATAAAATACTGCTTTGTAAGTCTTTTGAATTCTTGCACTTCTTTATTTCTACATCTGATTCAGTTTTATATAAGAAGATTATTTTATGCAGTTGAGCACAACGTAAAATAGTAAAAGCATATGACGTGCAAACTCATCTTTATACAGTTACTCACAACGTAAAATAGAAAAAGCATATGACGTGCAAACTCATCTTTATACAGTTACTCTCAGCAGTTGATCTTTCGAATTAATATTTGAACCAAAAATAGTAAGAAAAATTATATCACTCTTTGAGTTCTTACCCCTATTCTAATTTTAGTACTTAAGTAGGCTGTATATTTCTAAATTTATAAAATAGAAGTTTGAGGTCAAAGATTTACTTTTCTATTTGGAAAATGTTATTTGCTATTATAAGATAACATATAGTATTTGTAAGAAACAAAGATGTTGAATCCAGTTTATCAGTTTTAAATTCGGCGGCCACTACTCCAACGTAAAACACAGATACCAAAATTAGTATTTGTAAGATAACAGACTGATTACACCAAAAAGAACGAATAACAAATCAGCGATTAATATATGTCAATACTAGCTGTAATACCCCGTTGATTGAAATGGTTGATTTTTTTTACCCATTGATTGAAACAGTTGGGTCTTGCGTACTTTGTATATATAGAAGCCTAGCCTTCCACTTAGCAATAGCACCACGTGTCATGTCTCTCACTTCATCATTCTGTTATTCTGTATAGTTTAAATTCCAGATCGCAGCACACTATCCAAGCACTATTCAAGTAAGTACTGATTTAGTTTTGTAAAGCTTTGTTGCATTAATATATATATCTCAACTGCTACTTAAATAATGTAATATCGGGCAACCTAACAAAGAAAATTTCCAATATTTTCGATGGATTGAAAAGAAAAATCTAATTGGATTAGAAGATGAGTGGTGAAGCATAGTTTCCAATATTCGTCATTCAATTTGCTGAAGACTCATAACTAACAGTCTCAAATTGCAATCCTCAATGTAGGTAGTTCTATATGAAATCAGCGGAAAAAAAAAGAATTAATAAACTTAACAGTTTATAATTTCAGGGATAAAAGATGTTTACATCAAATTAAGGAGAGAATACAGTATACTAATTATGAACTATACATGCAGATTAAGACACATACAACTACATGTAAAAACTTTTAATTTATTATGTAATTTAATTACTGTCGATATTTAAAAAAAAATAGACATGTCTATCTTTATAGAATAGTGTAATACCAAAAGTAATTAGACTCCTCTAGATGTGACAGTAAGAGGCATACATGAGATGGTTCGACGGATAACATGTGCTTGAATACTGTCCATTAATTTATAAAATAAGTAAAAAGTCTTATTGATTAAGAAAAATTTATCATATGAGGTTTATTTGACGATATATATTATGTTAATTCAACACAATTTATCAGTCAAAAGATGGATGTTACACACTATGATAAACAAAGGGCAAGTCCAAACGATAATACACCTTCAAAAGCATCTTCAACGAAGGATAGTGCACATGTCGAACAACCAACAAATGCTGATAAAAAGTCTCTCTCCACAGATGATTTTTGGAATCATAAATTTATTTCTGAAGTGGTAAGTGATATATCAATTAAGAAATTTGAAAAAAATAATATAATTAAATTTTATTGCCTTATCGGTTTTCTTTTCATGTTTTTGCAGGTAAAATCTATGGAGGAAAATGGATGGTGATAATTATGCAATAAATTTGAACCAAAAGTCGCTATGTAGGATAAAAAATAATAATATTTGTTAGTAGTACTTTTTAGATGTTGCAGCATTTATTATTAATAAGGAAATCACTTTATACTCTTTACTTTTATGTTTTGAAATAAAAGTCTGATTTATATTAATGTTTGCAAATAGTATAATTACCGTATCTTTTATGCGGTGTTCGAATTTAGTTTCATTCTAACAATTTTACTTTGTAGTTAAATGTTATGTGAATGAATGTATTTGAGATTAAAAAATAATAACCTAACCATATTTGCTTTCCAGCCAGTTGTATATCAAAGATGCATAGGCAACGAAGACAAAATATAAGAACAAATATTTTAAGTGATGAACAAAGAGAAATGCGCCGTATGAGAGATAGAGAACGAAGGAGAGCTATGAGTCAGGAACAAAGGGAAAATTATCTAGCTCGGTGCCGTGAAATGTATCGACAAAGAAGAGAAAGATCCCAAAATGCAAATTTAGGAAGAAGTATAAATCCTACAGGCAATGAATCTCATATTTACCAGCAAGACAGAAATCCAAGAATACAAATTGAACAAACAGAAACAACATCTATTGAGGAAAGAGAACATATATTACATAACATGTCACAATCTACCCAAGAGCAGAGACAATCATCACAGAATAATAATCAACTACAAAGACGTCAAACTGTGTGAGAACTCACAATGTTGCAAAAAATTTCAAAGATCATACTGGATTTCGAAGGCATTTATTGAAACAGCCAACGTTTTGTCAACATTGTTTGGGAAAATTATTTCAACACGAGAGTGCATCATTGTGTTGTTCAAATGGGAGAACCATACTCTCCCCCGTGCATTCACCAAATGAGCAGTTGGAGCTCTACAAGGATACAGGTGCTAATGGTTTTCATTTCAAAAGAAATATTCGATCATATAATCATGTATTTTCCTTCACTTCAATGGGAGTGCATGTCGATGAAAATCTAACAAATGGAAGAGCTGGAATTTACACTTTCCGTGCTCAAGAATGTATATATCACAATATTGGAAGCCTACTTCCTAAAGAAGGAGATAGACCCAGATTTCTACAACTATATATATATGATACTGATCATGAAATTGAAAATCGAATGATTGAAAATGAAGACTTGAATAGAGGAATACTGGAAAGGATACAACGTATATTGGATGAGAATAATGATTTTGCTCAATACTTTCGTCGAGTGTCACAACTTCCTAACATCCGTAATTATAAATTTATAATTAAAGAAAAACCATTGCACCAACAATATGTGTTGCCTACATCTTCACAAGTTTCTGCAATGATAGTTGGTCAGGATGAGACAAGTCTTATAAATGGCAGGGATATTGTTCTACATACGACGACGGGTCAGCTTATGAGAATTCCAGAAACACATGGTTGTTACGACCCTCTACAGTATCCTCTTCTACTACCTTATGGAAGTTATGGTTGGGACCTTAACAGCCATAATATAAATGAAACTCCTCTTACATGCCGTGAGTACTATGCTTATATTTTGCAGGTACCAAGTAATTTTACATTCAAAAAATAATAAATTTACAGCTAGCATCATCATATTATAAAAATCAATTAATTATTAGGCATGAATTTAAACATAGTTGATGATATAATGGATTTCATTCTTTTGATTCACACGAGCACTCAAACATAAATATAATAGGTATCAAGAACTACCGGTTTCAATCAACTTAGCTACTTATTATATAGACATAATATATATATTCCATTTGCTATTTCTAATCAACTTAAACTTTAGATTCGAAGTGAAGATACTTCTCTCTTCTTACATGGAGGACGTTTATTACAACAATATGTCGTGGATAATTATGTGAAAATTGAAAGTGGTAGAATGAGATGGTTTCGTCGGCAACAAAATTACATTAGATCGGAATTGTATGTGGGACTTCAAGATGCATTGAATGCTGGAGAAAATAATGCAAGTATGACACTTTTCCCTTCTCTTTGGTCTATTTATACTACACACACATATATAATTTTATATCAAATTAATTTTTTGACATAGGTAACATAGGCAGAAGAGTAATATTACCCTCTTCGTTCAATGGAAGTCCACGTAATATGTACCAACGATATCAAGATGCTATGGCATGCAATCCTACGTGGGAAGAAATCACATCAGAACTTTCATATGGACAAACTTCGCAAGATCGCCCAGATCTTACTACTAGAATTTTCCGTTCCAAATATGAAGAATTAAAGCATGATATTTACGACAAAAAAGGTTCTTGGATTGGTTGCAGCACATGTTCATGTCATCGAATTTCAAAAAAGAGGACTACCTCATGCTCACATGCTTATTATTCTAGACAACGAAGATAAATTACATAGCCCAGATGATTATGATGCTTTTGTAAGAGCTGAAATCCCAAATCGTGATGAAGAACCAGAATTGTACAATGCTGTCATTAAATGGATGCTTCATGGGCCATGTGGAAGACAACGACCAAATGCTCCATGCATGAAAGACGAAAATTGCAAAAAAAAATTATCCTAAGCAATTTTCATCATGTACTATTCAAGGTAATGATTCATAACCAATTTATCGAAGGCGGGATAATGGTATAAACATTGCACTAGACAATATTGGTGATATTATAATGGATAATCGTTGGGTTGTTCCATATAACCCATGGCTGCTGAAAAAATATGATTGTCATATAAATGTTGAAGTTTGTAGTAGTATCAAATCTGTCAAATATTTATACAAATATGTATACAAATGTCCAGATCGTGTGACAGTGGAAATTCATCCAACATCTGAAAATGATGAGATTCAAAAGTTTTTAGACGCAAGATGGATATGTCCCCAAGAGGCATTCTGGAGAATTTTTGAATTCTCCTTGCATACAATATATCCATCAGTTCAACGTCTACAGATACACCTTCCAAGCAGGCAACAAGTGACTTATCATGCAAACCAAACTGTGTTCGATGTTTTATTGGATGATAACCTCTCTACATCAATGTTAATTGAATTCTTCAACACAAATTCACAAGATTCAGAAGCAAGGCCTTTTTTTATACCGTGAATTCCCAGAGAAATACACCTGGATATCAGATATTAAAAAGTGGCGACGAAGAGCATCACATAAAAAGGTCATTGGACGAATTTACAATGTTTCTCCATCAGAAGGAGAACGTTACTTCTTGCGAATTCTTTTAAATCATGTAAAAGGACCATCGTCGTTTGACTATCTTCTAACCATCAATGTTATCAGATACCTAACGTTTCGGCAAGCAGCGGAAAAGATGGGATTACTTGAAGAAGACCAAACCATAAGGGCATGTTTGATTGAAGCATCAAACACACAAATGCCTTCGTCTTTAAGAAGATTATTTGTAACAATCTTAATTTATTGTGCACCAACGGGGGTAAGAAAATTATGGGAAGAATTTTTCTATAATATGGTTGAAGATTATCCAAGTTCAAGTGCAATGGCTCGGTCTATACTTGAAAATCGTCTACTGCATGATCTTAATAATCTATTAATGAACCATTATAAACTAATATCTCTTCCAAGTATTAGAAATGATATAGATGCTAATTCCCTTGCTTACAAATTAATAGAGGAACAATATTCTATTGTAACGCCTAAAGAGGACTTTACATTTAATGAAAAGTTGAATGAATGTCAACAATATGCATATACTGCAATTACTAATGCTGTGTACCATAAGAAGAGCAAAATCTATTTCATAGATGGCCCTGGTGGAATGGGAAAAACCTTTTTGTATCGGGCAATACTTGCAAAACTTAGGCAAGATGGATTAATTGCACTAGCAACAGCTACATCTGGGATAGCTGCAACAATCTTACCAGGTGGTCGAACAACACATTCGCGATTTAAAATTCCAATCAATCTAACTTCAACATCACTGTGTACGATACCTAAACAGTCTGAAGTGGCTGAACTTATGAGATTAGCATCCATTTTTATTTGGGATGAAGCAACAATGACCCACAGATATGCTTTTGAAGCACTAGATAGAACTTTAAAAGACATACTGGGAAATGACATGCCATTTGGAGGTAAAATTATAATCATCGGAGGGGATTTTAGACAAGTTTTACCAGTTGTACAAAATGGTACAATATCAGAAATTATTGATGCGTGCATTGTTAAATCGTCCTTATGGAAACATGTAGAAGTGATCCATCTCACTCAAAATATGAGGGCAAAAGAAGATCCATTCTATGCGGATTTCCTACTAAGAGTTGGTGATGGAAGTGAGCCACATATATGTGAGAACATGATAAGACTCCCGGATGAAATGGTTATACCATGGAAAAATGAAAAATCAATGACTACTCTCATAAATTTAACTTTTCCAAACTTATACGTTAATGCATTCAATACAAAATATATGATTACAAGGGCTTTGATCACCCCACTTAATGAAAATGTGGATATGTTAGACGATCAAGTTATAAATCTTTTTCCTAGTGATCATCATGTCTACTACTCTTTCGATTCTGTGGAAGATGATATAAGAAATCTATACCAGCTAGAATATTTGAATTCAATAAATTTGAGTGGTTTACCCCCACATAAATTGGTCTTGAAAAAATGTGCTCCAATTATGCTACTAAGGAACCTTGATCCAAAAAATGGATTATGTAATGGTACACGACTTATATGCCGCGAACTTTACAGAAACATCATAGATGCAGAGATTGCTATTGGTCACTTTGCTGGAACTCGGGTTTTCCTACCAAGAATACCTATGAAGCCCTCCGAAGATATCCGTTTATCATTTACTTTATTACATAAACAGTTCCCTATAAGGCTAAGTTTTGCTTTAACTATTAACAAAGCTCAAGGGCAAACAATTCCAAATGTTGGAATTTACTTACCCCAAGATGTATTCAACCATGGTCAACTTTATATTGCATCATCAAGAGGAGTTTCAATGAAAAACACCAAAGTTTTAGTAAAAAACGGTGAAGTTCAAGGGCAATCCGAAACCTATACAAGAAATGTTGTTTACAAGGATGTGCTAATATCTTCAAATGGAACATTTTGATATTTTTTTTATTAGTTATTTCTTTTTGTAATGTTTGACACATAATTCGATAATTTTATATTTAGTTCTTTTTTATAGTAATACAAGCTTATAGAATAATAATCATCAGTGATGAAATAAATCATCATTTTATTGATTATTTTGTATATACAAGTACGCTTTCGTGTATGCCATTCGTATGTCATTTTACATTTGCAAATCTATATATACATATACATATACATATATATATATACATATACATATACATATATATATATACATATACATACATACATACATACATACATACATACATACATACATACATACATACATACATATATATATATATATATATATATATATTCTTGCATTTCTAAAACACATGTTGTTTGTACTTTTAAAAGCACCCGCCACACCAATATGACTTAAATATAATAGCTTTGGTGTAATATTTTTTTTATTACCAGCATGAACTTCCTCAAAAGTTTTCCTATAGACATTACCAAATGTTAATATCACTTAAAAATAGAAATTTTTAATTTTTTTTTCAATTTCAAAACGCTCTCTTACATATATTACCAAATTTAATATCAATTAAAAATAGGATTCAAAAATTAAACTTCCTATACATTTTCGCTTTTTGTAAATTGATAACAGAAAAAAATTCAACCTAACAAAAAAAATTAATGTTCCAACTTAGAAATAAAAATGTACTCATGATTTCAACACAAAAACATACTTAAACATTTATGAGAATAACTTGAATATGTTAAATATATATATATAATTTATAAAAAAACCAATTTACTCGCGCGAAGTGTGTAATATTGTCACGCGCGAAGCGCGTGCCGTAACACTTGCATTATAAACCATCTGATGTAGATGTCCACGTAGTGTACCTACTTGGGCTTAGTCATGATTTAATAATTGGGTAGTTCATAATGCGTTATGTTTTACTTGGCTTTCTAATATAGAACTAGTGTGAACTCATGCTTCGCACACGGGTTGGTGAAAGTTGTGTTTAAAGATATAAAGTCGGCTACGGTAGAAAAGCACTATAAGGAACTTAGTCATTAAATATTTAGTAGCTGCCAACTTTGAGCTATAACGAATAACATTACATTTATTTACCGTTTGAAACTTGTAAAATGAGGGTATGTTATCATTCATTGTTGGCAAAATGCCTTATTTATTATATTCTTGAAAAGCCGCATATCATAAAGGGTAAGAGTGTAATAGTTTGGATTTGTAGAGCATTTTTATTACTACTCATTATAGAAACATCAATCATGTATGCGTGAATCAGTTATGCAATGGAAAACAAAAATCAAGTTGGGGATCATGTTTCTTAGATTTAAGTCAGGCTACGCTTTCAACAAATGTGGTTATATTTATAGATTACAATGTCTAAAATAAAGCTAAACCACATAATCTTATAGTAAAGTCCAAATACATCATGGACATAAAATTTGCATTTCAAACTTTAGATAACATAAAATGAAGTAATAAAAGTATGTAATTTAATATGTTGAACCGTTGTTCATGGATATACGTTTGAAGAATAACCCAACATTGGAAGCTCAACATATGAAACTAATCATTAGACGTTAATAATTTATATCTTTGGTATGTAAATGAGTAGTGAATAATACAAAGCTTGGGCAGTTTTTCATGTAAAAAACAACCTCAGACTAAATGCTTCTTGATTAGAAGACATGCTAAAAATATGTTATATATTTTGTAAACTTGTTAAGAAACATAGATGCATTAAAAGTCATAGTACTTCAACTCACCCAACTATAGTACACTGTCATACATCAAAACAACAATAACAACAATGCATATATATAATGAAATTCTTGTTCTTGTAAAACAACCTTTGTATTGCATTTATTAATAAATAACATCATGAGAAAAGAAAACCGCATTTGGTTTAGGGTAGAGCGCAAGACATCCTAAGTAGCAATAAAATCTCCATAATTTGATATAGGCAACCACTGCGGCAAACACACCGAAGGAGTTTTTTGAACTCTAGTTTTCCCTACTCATTAAAGGTATGCAACATATTAGATTATTTACGATAAGCTTAATGGATAGAGATTAGTTAATTTTGATAGGATGAGCATAACATAGCATCAAAACAGCCGATAGGTAATTGTAAACGATGTCACACTCAATAAAAAGTCCGAGTATACTTGAACAAAGCAATAAATTATAAAACAATTTAAAATATAAAGAACCCATGCTTCGCACATGGTTTTTGCAATGGTTGTAACAGAAACGCAAATAACATGTACATATAAGTAGAAACTTTTATAAAAAGCCTTCAAGACCAGCGATGCATTTTATATATAAGAGAACTACACAGCCACATAAAGAAGATGTCATGGTTCTAAATTGAAAGTAACCGACTAAAGCAACAAACAAAGAAATTTTATTTGATTAATAATTGAGCATTGTAATATTACAGCCTACTCTGAAATTGGACTTGTACTTGCATAATAACCACAAGATTGAGTATACATTTTTTTACTAATGGAAAGTAGATTATTATCTGTATAAATTTGTATGAAACGAAGTAAACAACATCCAATGGTGGTATTAAGAAAAGCAGAAGTCTAGTGAAATATAGCAGAGTTAAAACGTATCTAGCATTGAAAACCAATCAATATACCATGGATGATCAGGGCGGAGTGAAAAATGACAGACAATTTAGTTAGACAGCCTTTATAACTACCTAAAAAGAGAGCGATGACGAAAATCAAAAAAACCTAGAAGTTAGAAGCTTATTTGTCCTAGCTACGAAACATAAGTAAATCATTTACAACTGATGAAATGTTTCAAATATACTAGTACCATTAGTTTCTAGTATTACTATTTAGGAACTAACATAAAAACTGGTGCTACTGGATAAGGATAACCATTTGGAAGATTTAGTATTGGGCAGCTGAAGGTAACTTAATGTGCAGAAAAGTTTGAACATTAGAAACTTCAACATATAAAAGGTGACTAAGCAGCAGTGAGCAAAAAAATAAAAATCGTTAAGCATAACAGTACAACATGTGAACATATTATTGTTATAGAGGCTTTTTTGGTCAATGAAATATCGAACGGTAGTTAAATGATAATATAAGTCATCGTAATGCAGCTGCGTAAAAAGCAATTGTAGCACACTTAGCTGCTGTATTCCATTCATTGAGGTGCCGTTTTCCCAAAACAGCAACAGCAGCATCAACTTTAAAAAACAGCAAAACTGAAAGTGACTAATATTGATGCCAGGCTTATATAGTTCATGTTAATACAGTACTTATATAGTATAATTTTCAACAGTTCTTATGTATACCAAAGCAATACAGTACATATAAATAACGTTTGATTGTATCTTTATATATATATATATATATATATATATATATATATATATATATATATCAATAAAGTAAACATAATGCCACACAAAACCAAAATGCATTATATTTCAAGGTCCCTTACAAAGGCTAGAGCATGCCATTTAACTTTCAAGCATCCCTTTTATTTTTTGTTTAACTTTGATGCGGATAATTAAGGCTGAAATATGTATAAAATAGATGCTTCCAACAATGATCAACTAAAAACTATGATGTAATTTCCAATATGCTCTTCGATTTACTTCAGTGAACCTATTCTTTGTAAAAGAAAATCAAATTATTAGCATCCAAACTCACCGATGTAGTATTAATGTTCACCCCCAAATTAGAATGACTGGTAAGCATCATAATAAAACTTTCATGACATCAAATCAAAATCATGTGTTAAAAGATTCATCCGGCCAATTCAAACTCATATATTTGGATTGGCATACCCAACTATAACCCCCCACTATTTTTTGGGGTTAATACTCAGAAAAAAATCCACTACCTACAAATACACAACTCTCCTCTTATGTGCTCCTATTTCACTATTTGTATAATACTATTATGTACATGCTCTTCAAATTATATCCATTTCCCTAATAATAAATTGTAACAACTTATTTACCAAACCAATATTATCTTCTTACCTTGTATTTATTTATACACATTATTTCTGTTACATGTAATTCTAATGGATTCTGAATTGCCTGCTAACCATAGCCAGTCAGCCTATCTCACTGCCTCAACTGAGAGGGGTTACACTATCAAAGGAGCCGTCCACAATATTGGTAATGCATGTATATCACTTCTACAATGTAATAATATGGTAATCATTACAATGAAAATCATGAAAATATTAATTCTAGTTACTTACCTTATATTAGATCATAAGAGTGACTAATTGAGCTAGCGAGAAGAAGAAGAAGAGAGGTCGACTCCTTGATCAGTTGATATTTTAAACTTCAAAGTGATTACCATCTTGCGTATAGAAATTGACGGTCGCTTACCATCTTGTATAAACCCATCACCAATCACTAATCGTCTAGAATGAATAATTTATATATTAATATAATATAGTAATTTTAAAATAAACTATTTATAATGCTATACACATATAGTAATTTAACGGATCTGTGCATAGTTATTCTCGTATTTCTTTGATGATATAGACGTTGCTAAAGTTTTTATTAACTACATATTTAAAGTTTGGTGGAAACCTTTAATGAAATATTACCATGTTTACAATACGTACAGTATAGACAGACGTTGAGTCAAAGCTAATTGGTAACATTAGCACATGCATACTACAACTGATACAGCATTCTGTTTGCAAGTCTCAAGCATGTTCCTGATATAATTTTCCAAAAATAAGAATGAATATTACCACTAATCTAACATAGTGTACAAAGCTTCAAATTTTAAAAAATCAGCATAAAAGTTTTAGTTAAATCATTTTTCTAAATGGTTGAAAATGTGTACCATACTAAACGATTTATATATCTGCATATTGTTCATGTACAAAGAGTCAATTCAACAGATATAGGAATGGAAACTTATATCTCTGATATAGTCATATTAAAATGACCGCAAATGCAATACCTTTTTAGTTCGTCAAATAGCCAAACAACTTCAATATTGTACATGCTAACATTTCATTACTAACATGCTTAACTAAAATTAATACAGTGGAGTAAGCTAAAGACAGTTGTTTTTCAAGAAATAAGTGCAAAAACGCTAATTTTTTGGCAGAATATGGATGCTGCACACGGGATGATTTGAGTTACATGCAAATTCTGTTGAAAATTACATTTCCAATTTTGTCTCAAGAAACCACACATCTTACACTTTTTCTACAAAAAGTAGTACTGTGATATTTGCGTAGGTGGATCAACTTTCATTAAATTTGTGTGGAGATCATGATACTAATATAAGTAATAAAAAATTGATCTTTCCTTTGATTGCTTTAAGTATCAAAAAATATTATTTGAATATATGTATCATAGTACATTTATTATTTGAATACATATGTCATTTGAATATATATATATATATATATATATATATCATAGTACGTACATCTTGTTCATAAACTATCGATGCCATTATAGTTTAGATGTAACTTACAATGTTAATACTGGAACAGGTGTTGGTATATTTTTAGTCAGTGCACATTAATATATGGTGGGAAGAACCAGCATATCAAGTGGTGCCCTGGTTAGTTCGTTAAACAGATTAACCATGCATCTACAATCATCTTATGCCTCACTTAGGAGTAACATCAAAGTTATAAACATGAGTTATATTTCTTAGTTTCTTCTAAGCCTTTGTAAGACTGCATACATAGGCAGGCAAAGCTACTATGGATCAGATATAAAAATAGTTGAATTTAAAATAATTGGAAGCAATGCATATTCTCTTTCATGATGCTGATGGAAACTGTACATCATTATAAATATCACCATTGCAACATTAAAATTTGTATTAACGATTATCGTTGATGACATATAACAACTTAATCTTTTTACTTGTCCAAAAAATTTCCATCGTTATGTGAGCCGGGAAATATAGTAACCAAAAAAGCATCTAATCTCAAAAAGAAAACCTATAATACTCTCTACATATATAGTCCATGAAGTACCCTTACATATTCAGTAAAATTGGAAAAATTGTAATATGAACAGGGTGGTGGTTAGCCTGCGGAAGCATGTATACATCTATATTTTTTGATATGATTTCAAGATAACGGCTTTACTGATCCTGGAAACACACTATATTCTTGATAATTCACAAACAAACATACATATACATAGAATGAAAAAGAAAATTGATTTATTACACGTAATATATGACTAAGTCAGTCATAGTGAACAAAATATGGAGTTGTATAACAAATGGCTATGTAATTTTTTAGATTGTGGAAAAAACCCTAGATCTACTAATAAATTTCATCAGTTTGAGAAGATAAAATAATAAAATTTCACCATTTATTATTATTTTTCCAGGAAACCAAATGTGCTTGTCCATTTTTGGAAGAACATGATATGTTGTTAAGATTAGATAATATTTTAAAGCATAAATTCGACTGGTAATTGCACAGTATTGACTATAATGTCCTTAGAAACTCATAATAGATATGCATATATATAACATCATATTGTGCCTACTATCGTGCAATAAAGTGGTTTTTGTTCGATGAGTTAAGCAACGTAAACTTTTAAAATTTTCGTATCATGATAGTTTCATGTAAATCATTTAGTTATTAGTCGATACTTCGACTTTATACTTGAAATAGTTATTTACATTATATAAAGTAACATGTAGCAATCAAACATATATAATTCGTGCATGTCATAATGCTTTTCTCAATATATAAAAAAATAAATCAGAGCAAAGTCTATTAAATACACCAGGTGTTAGCACTTACAATATACAAGAAGAACATTATTAATTAGATAACATCTTCTTGAAACTGATATCAATGAATAGAATAAAAAAGAAAATAATAGAATCAAATGAATATTTTAAAGCCTAAAACGTAAAGAAATTTTTTGCTGCTAATGTCAATATTTCTAGTTCTAAGTAACCACCACACCAATTCGTAAAAATAAAATAATAAACATGCATTCGGATAATAGTTACACCAAAATAATCTATGATTTAATTGCTAAAAAAATTTAACCATGTATTCAATCAAAGTATTTACATTTGTTAAGGAAATAACATAAAGAAAAGAAACCTGGTTTTGCAAACATGGTCATAACAACCATACTTGTAACTTATGGAATGCGATATTCTAATTGGAATCATAACTTTGTTAAAGCGAAATGATGTTTGAGACAGTAAATGGCCATTTGAATTATATGTGAGAAATTATGCACTGTCCATTTGTTAGAGCTCATAGTCAATTATCAGACATGTATTATGACATATTTTTTATCATTCTGCAGGTTAATAAAACTATTGAAAATTACATTCCATGCCTCAATTCCAATGGGGCTAAGCATTTTCAAATATCTTTAAATATTTATCATTTATCACCCAACTTCACAAAACATAAAAACCACCTCCAATATAACAGCCAGTTTTAGGTATAACAGAGCAGAAAATAAGAAGTAGAAGACTTTGAAGCAGGGCATATAGTAAGAAATAGAAGACTTTGAAGAAGAGTATACAATAAGAAATAGACATCAATTTATGTCCTTATGCATGTGGGTTTGACTTTAGTTTGCTTAAGGGTGAATTTTTTAGAAATATATTTTCCTAAATGTGTATATATTTGTATTTAGTCAGCCTATGTCACTGCCTCAATTGAGAAAGGTTACACTATCAAAGGAGCTGTCCACAATATTGGTAATGCCTATATATCACTTCTAATAATATGGTAATCATTATAATGAAAATTTGAATCATGAAACTATCAATTCTAGTTACTTACCTTATATTAGATCAGAAGAGTAATTAATTGAGCTAGCGAGAAGAAGAAGATGAGAGGCCGACTCCTTGATCGGTTGATATTTTAAACTTCAAAGTGCTTACCATCTTGCGTTTAGAAATTGGCGGTTGCTTACCATCTTGTACAAACCCATCACCAATCACTAATCGTCTTGCATGAATAATTTATATATTAATATAATATAGTAATTTTAAAATAAACTATTTATAATGCTATAGACATATAGTAATTTAACGGATCTGTGCACAGTTATTCTCGTATTTGTTTGATGATATAGACGTTGCCAATGTTTTTATTAACTACATATTTAAAGTTTGGTGGAAACCTTTAATGAAATATTACCATGTTTACAATACGTACAGTATAGACGGACGTTGAGTCAAAGCTAATTGGTAACATTAGCACATGCATACTACAACTAATACAACATTTTGTTTGCAAGCCTCAAGCATGTTCATGATATAATTGTCCAATAATAAGAATGAATACTACCACTAATCTACCATAGTGTACAAAGCTTCAAATTTTAAAAAAATTAGCATAAAAGTTTTAGTTAAATCATTTTTCTAAACGGTTGAAAATGTGTACCATACTAAATGATTTATATATCTGATGCATATTGTTCATGTACAAAGAGTCAAGTCAACAGATATAGGAATGGAAACTTATATATATGATATAGTCATATTAAAATGACCACAAATGCAATACCTTTTTAGTTCATCAAATAGCCAAACAACTTCCATTCACCTTTTATTGTTTGGTAGTTGGTTGAAGAGAGAAGATTTCCTCGAATAACGCACGAACGACATGCATAGTTAAAGAATGTTTAGAAATTGAAATGGGTAATATAGAGGTACAAAACAACATGCTAACATTTCATAACTGATATGCTTAACTTAAATTAATACAGTGGAGTATGCTGAAGACAGTTGTTTTTCACGAAATAAGTGCAAAAACACTAATTTTTTGGCAGAATATGGTTGTTGCACATGGGATGATTTGAGTTACATGCAAATTCTGTTGAAAATTACATTTCCAATTTTGTCTCAAGAAACCACACATCTTACACTTTTTTTACAAAAAGTAGTACTGTGATATTTGCGTAGGTGGATCAACTTTCATTAAATTTGTGTGGAGATCATGATACTAATATAAGTAATAAAAAATTGATCTTTCCTTTGATTGCTTTAAGTATCAAAAAATATTATTTGAATATATGTATCATAGTACATTTATTATTTGAATACATATGTCATTTGAATATATATATATATATATATATATATATATATATATATATACATATATATATATATATATCATAGTACGTACATCTTGTTCATAAACTATCGATGCCATTATAGTTTAGATGTAACTTACAATGTTAATACTGGAACAGGTGTTGGTATATTTTTAGTCAGTGCACATTAATATATGGTGGGAAGAACCAGCATATCAAGTGGTGCCCTGGTTAGTTCGTTAAACAGATTAACCATGCATCTACAATCATCTTATGCCTCACTTAGGAGTAACATCAAAGTTATAAACATGAGTTATATTTCTTAGTTTCTTCTAAGCCTTTGTAAGACTGCATACATAGGCAGGCAAAGCTACTATGGATCAGATATAAAAATAGTTGAATTTAAAATAATTGGAAGCAATGCATATTCTCTTTCATGATGCTGATGGAAACTGTACATCATTATAAATATCACCATTGCAACATTAAAATTTGTATTAACGATTATCGTTGATGACATATAACAACTTAATCTTTTTACTTGTCCAAAAAATTTCCATCGTTATGTGAGCCGGGAAATATAGTAACCAAAAAAGCATCTAATCTCAAAAAGAAAACCTATAATACTCTCTACATATATAGTCCATGAAGTACCCTTACATATTCAGTAAAATTGGAAAAATTGTAATATGAACAGGGTGGTGGTTAGCCTGCGGAAGCATGTATACATCTATATTTTTTGATATGATTTCAAGATAACGGCTTTACTGATCCTGGAAACACACTATATTCTTGATAATTCACAAACAAACATACATATACATAGAATGAAAAAGAAAATTGATTTATTACACGTAATATATGACTAAGTCAGTCATAGTGAACAAAATATGGAGTTGTATAACAAATGGCTATGTAATTTTTTAGATTGTGGAAAAAACCCTAGATCTACTAATAAATTTCATCAGTTTGAGAAGATAAAATAATAAATTTTCACCATTTATTATTATTTTTCCAGTTGAAACCAAATGTGCTTGTCCATTTTTGGAAGAACATGATATGTTGTTAAGATTAGATAATATTTTGAAGCATAAATTCGATAGGTAATTGCACATTATTGGCTATAAAGTCCTTAGAAACTCAAAATAGATATGCACATATATAACATGTTATTGTGCCTACTATCATACAATAAAGTGGTTTTTGTTCGATGAGTTGGGCAATGTAAACTTTTAAAATTTTCGTATCATGATAGTTTCACGTAAATCATTTAGTTATTAGTCGACACTTTGATTTTATACCTAAAATAGTTATCTACACTATATAAAGTAACATGTAGCAATCAAACATATATAACTCGTGCATGTCATAATGCTTTTCTTAATATATATAAAAAAATAAATCAGAGCAAAGTTTATTAAATACACCAGGTGTTAGCACTTACAATATACAAAAAGAACATTATTAAATTAGATAACATCTTCTTGAAATTGATATCAAAGAATAGAATAAAAAAGAAAATAAAAGAATTAAATGGATATTTTAAAGCCTAAAACGTAAAGCAAAATTTTGCTGCTAATGTCAATATTTCTAGTTCTAAGTAACCATCACACCAATACGTAAAAAGAAAATAAATACAAAATGAAGTAAACATTCATTCAATAGTTACACCAAAACAATCTATGATTTAATTGCTAAATAAATTTAACCGTGTACTCAATCAAAGTATTTACATTTGTTAAGGAAATAACAGAAAGAAAAGAAACCTGGTTTTACAAACACGGTCATAACAACCATACTTGTAACTTATGGAATGCGATATTCTACCTGCAATCATAACTTTGTTGAAGGGAAATGATGTATGAGACAGTAAATGGCCATTTGAATTATATGTGAGAAATTATGCACTGTCCATTAGTTAGAGCTCACAGTCAATTATCATACATGTATCATGACATATTTTTCATCATTCTGCAGGTTAATAAAAATGTTGAAAATTGCATTCCATGCCTCAATTCCAAAGGGGCTAAGCATTTTCAAATATCTTTAAATATTTATCATTTATCACCCAAACTCCACAAAACATAAAAAAAAACCTCCAATATAACAGCCAGTTTTAGGTATAACAGAGCAGAAAATAAGAAGTAGAAGACTTTGAAGCAGAGCATATAGTAAGAAATAAAAGACTTTGAAGAAGAGTATACAATAAGAAATAGACATCCATTTATGTCCTTATGCATGTGGGTTTGACTTTAGTTTGCTTAAGGGTGAATTTTTTAGAAAATATATTTTCCTAAATGTGTATATATTTGTATTTTATATGTATGTGCTGGTCTCAAACCAACAAATATGCTATACCTAAAAAACATTAATAAATCAGAATGCTAGTATAACAATGTATAATAATGATTTGTATTAAGGATAGTACACACGCATAACAATTATTTCGCTTTATTCATGACATATAACGTTCTAGCACATACACGCATAATTTTAATATAATCCTTTTTTCATCCAACTCCTGTGATATATTATTATCAGTATTGAATGTTAAGTAATAAACAAAGTGGAAGGAGAAACTGAATATAAAAACAAACACATGATTCCTATACTGATAGTATACCGTAAAATGCAAATTAATCAGTAAACCAAAAATAGATGCAATTAGCTGTAAAGGGTTTATCTACATGTGATAACATATTCAACAGACAGAAGAAGATAGCCCAGTTAGAAAAAGATACCTGAAACACATAGAAGAGCGAATGGAGAAAAAAGCTAACAACGGAAGGAAGACTTGTATTCGCCTACTATGGAAACGCAAACATAAAGGAGACCAACCAGCAACACTACCTTGTTTTAATGGTAAAAAAGAAAAGGGGAAATGGGCCAGTTACCTCTAGGGTTTGAAGAGGAAGATAACGGGGGCAGAGCCAACGAAAACCACGACGACAGGGGGAAGTCCATTTTTGGCAGGCGAAGGCGCCAGGAAGGGCGGACAACCGCAGCGTAGTGGAAAAACAGCAAATCGTAGAAGAGGCGCAGTGGAATAAGATGGGAATAAAAATTGAGGAGAGTTCAGCCTTTTTTGTTTACGGCAAAGGGGGGGTGAAAGAGAGAGAGGCCGGCAAAGAAAGAAATAGGAAAGGCGACGTTCCATTTCCCAAAATTCTAAAGGGCTTGCGTGTACTTTACGTAGTGTAGATGAATAGTCCAAGCTGTAAATTTACATAGTGTATTCACTGTTTGAATAACATACTAACCGCATCAGGGACAGGGCATGTTGCTTCTACTGCATAGATTGCATTAAACGAATTGTCCTCAAATGGCATGTTCACAAAATCAGCCTGGAAAAGAGGAAATGCAAATACCATATGATAGGTAAAGAAACCATAGATTTGATTATTGTACAGAAATACACCTTACCAAAGTTGCAATCCTCAGCCAATCTTATTACCTTATTCACCCAATCCCAATAAAAATACGTTGAAGTTTGCTTTGTTCTTGAAACAGCAATTACCCATCGAGAATCATTAGATTTGGCCACATCTAAATGCCATGGTATTCTTTGTTGTGCTTGAGTGGAATACCCAATAATCTTTACTTTTTGCTTGACTTTTAATCAACCGTTTATCAAACTCTTGGTAGGAAATGCCACAAACCTCTAATTGATCTCAACCTCTTATGTAAAGATTAACCCAATTAAAGGTTTTAAAGGATGAGAAGTGGAAAATTGGACAGATATTTGGTTTCGCTCTGATCAAATTTGTCGATGGAACGAACATATTCAAATGCCTAAGTCCAAAGCCACATAGCCACAGGCATAGGGACGTTATCATGCGTAATTCGTTGAGTTTATGAACACGTCTTTGCTAAATAGCTGTGATTCCATTCAGAACTACTATTTGATAGACTTATACAAAACATACACCAGGAACTTGCAAAACTTTGACCAGTTCTGGTATTAGCCAATAAATTTAACTTACAAGACATGCTATGACCATAAGCAGCTTCAATACTGCACGATTATGGAGGTGAGAAGTGTGTAACAGTAGGCAATCAGCTAAAATGACTTGTAGTACCTAACAGAGAGAAGTGTGTGATCTAGATCCTCCCATCGTTTATTGCTTCAACTTGATTCCCCACCTAAACCATTTTCGGAGTTCCTTGAACAATCATTATGATAAATACATCAAATGACAATGTTAAATGACACATGTCTTTTAACAAAAATGGAAAACAATATAAAAAAAATACACTTTCAGATACGAAAACAGTATACCTTGAGGCTTCAACACGGTATAATACTATAATGTTAAACATTAGGTGTACTAATTATTTAATTTGATAAGGTAAAGACGGTACTTTATTGACAAGCAACAGGAACAATACAGTTTGAATACAAATAGTAGTGGCACCCAAAATAAGAGCAAAAAATAAACTACTACAAGGCAAAAAAAAAACTACTCATACGGGTGCTCACTACCATATCCTAGCACGACTTAAAATTAGAAAGAAGAAAAACAACTCAGACATGATATTTCATTTGGCATGATATTGCTGGTACCATTAGGTGAAATCTTCTATAGTGAATAAAACACCTAAGTTAACTGCGTGTCTAATGTAATTTTGGCTTTTAACGATTAACTGTATTGTTCGGCACATTGCTTATACTGTACTAGCACTACTCTTACCAAAGTCAAAGATACAACAATCTTAACTCTGCCCTTTATGCTGGCTCAAGCTGAAAGCCTTTCATGTTCAGGACAATATTATTGCTTATTCCTAATTATATTAAATACAATTTATTTATACCATATTTAGAAGCAGAAATATGTGTAAAATACATTGTAGTTTACATTAGTAAATGAACATAGGTTCAATACAGGTAAGTAACATGCTGAGTAAAATGACACCTTCAATCAAACCTTAATTCAACAAAAATCCATATGTCAACGTAAAACAGCATAAAGCATAGGTTCAACAGTCCTGATCTTCGTAGCGGTGCAAACTATTAGAGTAGGGCAAACTGATAACTGAGACAAACATTCATCCAAAGTACTTTGTTTGTGTGCAAATGTATAAAACTATGTAAGAACTAACTAAAGCTATCATTGATCTACTAAACAATGCACTAAGATAACATTAGGAAATTGTTTATAGAACAAAATTCTAAATATCTGCTTTGTGGTGAGGAAGTAGGAGTAGATGTCGGCACACAAACGCGATCTAGCTGCTGCTTGCTGATGTCGGTCGGATCGGACATGTATTGCTCTGTCGCGTCGTTAACGAGGATGTTGATGGCACCGAGTTTGGTGGCAACTTATTCTAGGACTTTTTTTTTTGCAATTTTCTTCGAATCCGAGGTCAGTTGGAATTGCTAGTGGATAAGTTAGCTATATAGAAATAAAATAAAATAAATTAAGGTTGGTAAACACTGGACTAAGTTTTATAAAAAATGACTAAATTATAAAAAATTAACTAAATTAAATAAGTTTTGTAAAAGTTAAATAGTTTATAAAATAATTAAGTTTATAAAAATTAAATAAGTTTTAAAAATTTGAATAAATTAAATAAATTAAATAACTTTATAAAAATGAACAAAGTTAACTAAGTTTTATAAAATAAAATAACTAGATTAAAAATAACCAAGTAGACTAAGTTTTATAAAAAAAAATTAATAAGATTTTGAAAATTAACTAAGTTAACTAAGTTTATAAAATTAAACAAATTTATAAAGTTTATAAAAAATAATAAAATTTGAAAAAATAATAATTAAGCTAATAAAAATTAACTAAATTAATGAAGTTAACTAAGTTTTAACAAAATTAGCTAAAGAAATTATGTTTTATAAAAATTTAACTAAGTTGGCTCAAAACTTACCGAGTGTTGCGACAGCATCCGTCGACTTGCCTCCCGACGCTCTGGTGGCAGCAATTTTCTTAGACGACCCAGTCGATTCACAGGCTTCAAAGATTATTGAAAGCACACTCCGTCGGATATGCTCTGTCCACGGAATCCCCTTCGACGACGTGCTAGTTCCATCGAGGCATGAGCGTCCGCACGTGCCCCTAGTCGGATACACAACTTGCAATAAATTCATGTGCTGGATTGGCAGCGTGACACCGTTCAACTCATTTCTTCGAGACGTGTTCCAGTATATTGATATTGCCCCATCGCAACTGCACCCGAACGGCCACGCATTCATCTACGGCACTTGCATCCTCTTCGTGAGTGTCCTTTCCAGGCTTCCAACTCCGGGCAATATCAAATATATATATTTCATCAAGAGGCGGAGGGATAGCCCATCTTTCATGTTTCTCGAGCCGCACAACAAGTGTCAAATCTTAGCTGGGGCATGGAGCAAGTTTGCCCAATACAAACAAGAGTGGTTCTATGTGCGTTGCCCCTTGGTTTCGCCAGAAGATGGGTAGAAGGAAGTAAGTCCTTTTCCTGGACCAATACCCATGTTTGGTCGAAGCTGTATCTCTTCTAACTCTCTTCCATTTTTTCAGGTATTAACCCACGTCCCGTGGGCCCTAGATACTCTGAAGCCGTCGAAGCTATTTGAGCTATTCCTGCCGAAGATCGGAACATTAGAACTCTCATTTCAAATGAGTCACTTACAAAGTTTGGGCTGTTGGTGGAAGGTCGCCGGATAAGCCTCTCTCAGGGTGTTACCATACCCAGGTCTACTGGCGGCAAAGGAAAAAAACAGGCCGAGTCCTCAGCTCGTAACGCCTCCGACATACTAGAGGAGGGGGAGATTAAAGAAGTCGAAACGACCGTAGCGCAGGGCGAAAATGTTAGTCCGTCTCAGGACCCGACCATTGAAGTTCACGATATTGAAACGTCGTCTTCCCCTTCGAAGAGGAAGAAGAAACTGACATATGAGATAAGGAAGAAGACAGTGGGCGAAACTTTCAAAGTCACTCATATTCCAACGGAGAAAGATGCTTCCCCGCAGCATTTATAAAGTTCTCTATAAGGCCTGTCGAAACTTTCCATACCTGACGATCTACTCAACTACGACCTTGACGATCCAGAGGACCTTAAGTTTCATTCACCTGCGAGAGGCAACACAGGCGTTCAAGCCCAAAATCAGGGAGAAAAAACTCCTATTAGTAAAGAAACTGGTCTGTCGGGGGAAACACTAGGACACACAAACACGTGCATTTCACCTTACACTTAAATTTTTGTTGTCACCCTACTTCTTGCTAACTAATGATTCTTTAAATTCTGTGTAGATGGCATCGGGCACACAAACGGGTTTGACCGCCTTCGCGGTTCATCAATTTTCCATCAGTTAGGACGGGATTCAGGTTCTGGGAGACACCGAGATAGGGATGACGATGGCGATAGGGATTATCATTCTCGAGATTCATCATCTCGGAAGAAATCTTATTATCGGCCCAAATACCATCATAATCCCCCTTCTCACTCGGAGCAAGGCAGAGATAAGCACGGCCATAATGGGTCGATGCCCCTCATGATCAACACTTTGATTCTTCTTCCATATGACAGTCCCGGGATCCTTACAAGAGAATTGAACTTTCAAATTCATCTCCTCATGTTCCCGTAATAGATCCAACAATATCTGAGAGACTGGCTGAGCTCAAGGATAAATTCCCAAAAATCTGCTTTGACGGCCTGAAATTCCTCCCAGCGATTCATCATATTCCGAGACATGTCAAACAGAGCGTTATCGCCTACAACAGCGACGTCCATGTTCAACATGATGCGTTCGTTCATCTTGCTAAGAAAGTGTCAGAAGTCTCCAAAGAGCGCCAGCATGAGATTGATCGCCTGAAGCTTAAAGCTATCCATGACAAAGATATCACTAAAGCTCAGGACGAAGAGATTGCTTCTTATAGGTCTCAGCTTGAAGCCACCCGGCAGAAAGCCAAAGATACTGCCGAAGCCGTATCTCGTCTGGAATCAACCCATAAAAAAGAAATCGACGAGGCGGTTCAACACTGTATGGCCCTAGCTTTAGACAAGGACTCAGTGTGAAAGGAGAGGGACGTCTTTGCCCTTCGAGCTAAGCAGCTGGAGGAGCAACTCCGTAAAGAAAAGGAGAAGAAGACCGCTGCCCAAGAAGAGTAGCAACAATATTGTGACCAGATCATTTCCACACGACTTATGAAGGCAAAGCTTGATGATGAACTTTATAAGGTTGAGACGCTAAAAAATGAAGCCCGTGAAGAGGGCAGGAAAATAGCATCAACGGAGGTCGATTCCCGCCTGGAGATGGCTAAAGAAGCAGGTAAGGAGGAGGTCAAAAGCATGTTCGACCCACTGATTGCAGAATTCAATGACCGCGTCCTCATGCACCGAGACTTAACTTTTCTAGGTGAGGTCTACCTCAAATCTTTAGCTGAGGCGTGGGAGACCTTAGTAGAAATCAGGAAGGTCGAACTTGGTACTGAGGAGGTTGATGGAGGAGCTTTGATAAAAGAATTTCTTAAGGGAAACGATTATTCGGGCTTGTCTGCGGCAAAATCTCTTTACTGCAAAGGCTCCCCCTCAACGAAAGGGAAAGAGGTTATTGTTGGTCCATCTGGGATCGAGTTTCAAGCTCATGCGCCCACTCAGCCGGCCGATCGGTCGATACTTGATCCCTTTAAGCAGCACATCGGTTATGACCCGGAGGACCACGGCCTTGACGTTCACATTCTGTCCCCCATTCCAGAGGGTGAGACTGCTCGGACGGCTGAGAGTCTACAAGAACCTAGTAGATAACCTTTTACTTTAAGATTTCAAAAGTCGTCATTTTCGACAAGAGGCTATCGCATTCTAATGTTTGTTTTTCATAATTTTGTGCAGGCCGTTTTAATCCCGACCCCACTCTGAGGAGCGATGTTGCCAAGGAGGTGAAAGAAAAGACAAGTGAGGCTACTCACGCAGGGGAGGCTCCTGGTCCAAATGCTCAGGTGATCGGAGCGCTTGATGAGGATAAGTCCGAGACTTCTTCTCCCATCGATGGGAGTTATGAAATCGAAATTATAGGTGCTCTGAACATACATCTAAACTGAGCATGAAGGAATAGCTTGAGAAGGAGAAGAAAAAGACTGTCGAAATCAAAGTTGAGCCTCAAGTTGTGGATCTGGACGATCCTCTGAATAAGCCGTTGAAAGTCATCCTTCCTAGCGGGTCCAAGCCAATGGAAGTTCCCCATACTTCTTCAGTCGTCAACTCCCCATCAAAGAAAATCACCAAAGGCAAACGCACGAGAGAGGAGTCGTCTGGGAAGAAGTCGAAGAAGTAGTCGTTACTCTCGTTCAACGAGTTAGTTTAGATTATGTAATTATTTTTATTTATTTTGGTAATTCATGTAGATAGACTTTTGACTCCGAGTTTTGGAGGAGTTATAGTAGGAACTTATTTCTGATGAATAAAACTTAGTTCTTTTGCATTTCAGAAGACTTCTGTTGTTTGGTTTTCTGTATAACCGTGGTCAAAACCCAAGCTATTGCGAGTTACATGAACTTCTCGATTCATCTTCAAATAAGTTGATAATTTTTTTTGGCATTGCACATTCTTTATTCCACGCTCCGGGTACTTAGAACACTTTCCAGTCTGCACGCCAAGGGTTCGACGACTTCAAGTCATTTGTATCCAGTCCGCCTTTAGGGGACTTGGACATTTAAATCGTTTATTCTCTAGTTTCACGCTTTGGAGACTAAGAGTATTCCAGTCCGCACTCTTGAGACTTGGAGATTTTGAGTTGTTTATACTCTGATCTGTATTCTGGGGACTTAGAGTACTCCAGTCCGCACTACGGGGACTTAGAGATTTTGAGTCATTTATACTCCGATCCGCATTCTGGGGACTCTCATTTATACTCTGATCCGCACTTCGGGGACTCGGACTACTCCAGTCCGCACTCCAGGAACTTGGAGATTTTGAGTCATTTATACTCTGGTCCGCACTCCGAGGACTCAGAGTACTCTAGTCCTCACTCCAGGGACTTGGAGATTTTAAGTTGTTTATACTTTGGTTCGCACTCCGGGGACTCAGAGTACTCCACTCCGCACTTCGGGGACTTGGAGATTTTGAGTCGTTTATACTCTGTTCCGCACTTCGAGGACTGAGAGTACTACAGTTCGCACTCCGGAGACTTGGAGATTTTGAGTCGTTTATACTCTGGTCCACACTACGGGGACTCGGAGTACTCCAATCGCACTCCGACGAATTGAAGATTTTAAGTCGTTTATACTCTGGTCCGCACTCCGGGGACTTGGAGATTTTAAGTCGTTTATACTCTGGTCCGCACTCCGGAGACTCAGAGTACTCAAGTTCGCACTCCGGGACTTGGAGTTTTTAAATGCTCGTGCGCGTTCGTACGTCAGACAGAATAATGTATCTCTTCGTCATTCGTCACAGCGTTATCATACACAGAAACATCGACAATTCATGGAAAAAATGGCTTCAAGTCTTTACTAATGTAAATAAGCTAAATTGTCTTATTACATGCCGTAACGAGGAATGCAAATTTGCTAGAAATAAATGCAACTAATATATGAAAGAAATGAACTAAGTGTAATAATGCTGCAAATGCTCGCTATTCCATGCTCGAGGGAGTGTCGCACCATTAACGGTCGCTAGCTTGAAAGTTCCTTCTCCAAGCTTCCATTCAATGACGTATAGACCTTCCTATGTAGGGCTCATATGTGATGGAACCGGGAAAACTCGTTTCAAAACGAGATCACCCACACCAAAGATTCTCGGTCGGACTTTTTCATTATAATATCGAGCGACTCGGTGCCTGTATGCCGCCGCTCTTAAATTAGCTTCTTCACGCTTTTCATCAATGAAGTACAATGATTCCAGCAAAAGATCTTGATTTTTCTCATGGTCATAATAAGTTACCCGATGTGATGGAACTTCAAATTCTACGGGTACGACAGCTTCCATGCCATATGCCAATGCAAATGGAGTGTGGCCAGTCGTGGACATGTGGGTGGTTCTGTAAGCCCAAAGCGCCGTTGGAAGCTCATCCACCCACTTGCCTCTAGCCTTTTTCGAACGTTTTTTCAATATGGATTTGATTATTTTGTTTATGGCTTTCACTTGTCCATTGGCTTTCGGGCGAGCAACTGCAGCAAATTTTTTCTCAATACCATATTTATGGCAAAATTCCTTGAACTCTTTGCTTTCGAATTGAGTTTCGTTGTCTGTAATGGTTCGTGGAAGGCAAAAACGGCATATAATATTTCGTACAACGAAATTAATGACCTTTATGGTGGTGATAGTGGCCAAAGCCTCTGCTTTTGCCCACTTGGTAAAGTAATCGACCGCAACTATCGCGTATTTGCACCACCTTTGGATAGGGGTAAGGAACCGACTATATCGATCCCTCACATTGCAAATAGCTAGGGACTAACCATTTATGTGAGTTCCGTCGACGGAGCTCTCGGAATTTTTGCATATTTCTGACATTTTTTACGTCTTCTCACATAGTCTGTGGCATCCCGATTTATAGTCGGCCAATAGTATTCATAGAAGAGGATTTTCTTTGCTAACGTCTGCCCTCCGGTATGGTTGTCGCATTCACCTTCATGGACTTCCTTCATGACTCGTTTTATCTCATCATGGGAAATGCACCGGAGTAAGGGGGTCGAGAATCCCCTCCGATACGTTACCCCATCTTGCATTACATAATGCGAAGCCTTACGAATGACTTGTCGTCTTTCGCTCCTTCTTTCGGGCACGACCCCATGCAACAAGTACCGCTTGAATTGGGTCATCCACAACTCCTTCTCGATTTCTGTTTCTAACATGAAATCTACCTCCATCATATTTATGCTCGAAACATGCAAGGTTTCAACTGAAAACAATCCCATCTGTTGTGCATCGCTAGTGCTTGCAAATTCTGCCAATGAATCGGCTGGTCTGTTTTGCTCATGCGGGACATGTGAAATACCATAACACTCGAGATTCGCTCGCAGCTCTTGAACCCGGACCAAATACGGGGTAAGTCTCTGCCCCTTTGCTTTGTAGTCTCCCCGCACTTGGTACACCACCAGTTGCGAGTCGCAAAAAATTTCAACCGATCTTGCTCCTAGCTCTTTGATAAGTCTTAAGCCGACAATCAATGCTTCATACTTGGTTTCGTTATTCGTTGCCGTGAATTCGAGCTTCAAAGCATAGCAAACTGATCGGTTCTCAGGAGTTACACGAACTATGCCAACCCCAAACAACGGCCGTTAGATGCCTCATCGGTGTACATCTTCCATCGAACGGGAGGTATGACATTGCGGCCGTTTGATTCGTCTGTCATGGTGAGTTCAGCAATGAAATCTTCTAGTGCTTGCCCCTGTATGGCCCTTCGCGGCAGGTAGGTAATATCGAACTGACTCAACTCGATATTCCATTTTAACATCCTTCTAGAAGTTTCCGGTCGTTGTAGTACCTGTCGCAAGGGTTGATCGGTGTAAACACTGATCGAGTGTGCCTGAAAGTATGGACGAAGCTCGCGTGATGCAATCACCAAGCAATAAGCTAGTTTCTCAATCGTGGGATAATTTCTTTCTGCCGCGTCAAATATTTGCTGACATAATATACTGGCTTTTGAACTCTGTCCTCCTTGCAAACCAAAGCCGTACTGACAGTATGTTGGGATACTACCAAGTATACATATAGCATTTCATGGTCAATTGGTTTTGATAGCACCGGGGGACTTTCTAGATGTCTAACCAGAGCTCGGAATTCTTCCTCACAGTCAGATGTCTACTCGAAATTCCTCTTTCCTTTCCTTATCACATTAAAGAAAGGAATGCACTTATCCGTGGCCCTAGATATGAATTTGACTCAGCGCAACCAACTTTCCATTCAAGCTTTGTACCTGCTTTATAGTTCTGGACACTTGTATGTCTCGGGTAGCTTGAATCTTCTCCGGGTTAGCTTCGATTCCCCGCGCATTCACAATGAAACCCAAAAACTTTTCCGGCGCTACACCAAATGAACACTTCAAAGGATTGATTTTCGTTCCATAATGCGTGTGTATATCAAACATTTCCGCTAAGTCTCTGATGTGGTCGTTTGACTGCCGTGACTTCACGAGCATGCCATCCACATAAACTTCCATCGTTCTACCAATCTGGTCTTTAAACATTCCATTCACCAGACGCTGATAAGTTGCTCTCGCGTTTTTCAATCCAAAAGGCATTACTACATAGCAATATAGCCCCACATCTGTGACAAAACCGGTGTGTTCTTGGTCTAGAATGTGCATCGGATCTGATTGTATCCCGAATACGCATCCATAAATGACAATAATTCGTGTTCGGCGGTGGAGTCGACGAGCTGGTCAATTCTAGGTAAAGGGAAATTATCCTTCGGGCACGCTTTATTCAGATCAGAGTAATCAACACAATTTCTCCACTTCCCATTCGCTTTTCTTACCAGCACAGGGTTAGGTACCCATTTAGGATAGAGGGCGTCGCGGACGAACCCATTGGCTTTGAGTTTGTCCACCTCCTCTTTGAGAGCTGCGGACCTCTCTGGGTCCATACCTCCCCGTTTCTGTTTTACTGGGACGTACTTCGGGTCTATGTTCAACATATGACTTGCAATGACGAGTGAAATCCCACACATATTAGAGTGTGTTCAAACGAAAACGTTCTGATTCGCTCGGAGGAAATCAGTAAGATCCTCGGCCATTGAAGGGTCGAGTTGTGACCCAATCTTAAGAACTCGTAATGGGTCATCCCAGCTAACTGGAATGTCGATCGTCAGCTCAACCTGTGCTGCATTCGTTTCCCTGGGTTCCCCATCATCATCATCTCTCGAATCTATGTCTCTAAAGATCCGAGAATATCGCCCGA
This sequence comes from Allium cepa, assembly GCA_030765085.1. Taxonomy (NCBI): domain Eukaryota; kingdom Viridiplantae; phylum Streptophyta; class Magnoliopsida; order Asparagales; family Amaryllidaceae; genus Allium; species Allium cepa. The sequence continues at coordinate 947,444,091 of CM060941.1, read as the reverse complement.
GCCAGGGATCGGGCACTACTTGTCAATCATCAGTATTTAGGATGCGGACGGAGCTGTCTGCAACCTTCCCTTTTTCTCTCCGCTGAGCTTCTCTCAGCTCTGCCACATAACATGCGTGACCGGTCGCCTGATCGCCATGTACTACACCGACTCCTTTGTCTGTCAGAAACTTTAATGTTAAATACCATGAGGCCATAGCGGCCCTAAACTCTGCCAGGGCCGGACGACCTAAAATACATTGTATGGAGAGTCAACATCCATTACTATGAATGGTAAAATTCGCACCCTCCTACGCCCACCTTCCTCCAGTTCAACTGGTAACTCAGTATACTCCATCGCGTCGGTTGCGGCACCATTAAAGTCGTGGATACAGACTTTATATGGTTTTAAATCTTTTGTCTCCATCTTCGTTTGGTCATAAGCCTTCTTGAAGATGATGTTGACAGAGCTTCCATAATCAATCAAAATTATTTTGACGTAAGCTGGCCCGATCGTCGCAGATATGACTATCGGGTCGATAGTAGGAGCCTCCACCTTGTCTGCATATCGACTCCTAAACACTATATCGTATGTCATCATGTGTTGCTTTTTCGCAGGTGTCCCATCTTCCACATTCGAGCAACATTCATAGTCCGCATGTCGCAAGGAGGTAGATATTGTTCCATCTTCTGACAATTCTTGTCTGCAGGGTGAGGTCCTCCAACTATAGTGTTTATGATCAATCTACCCACGGTTCGGGGAGGTTCTTCCGGATGGCGTGGAGCCGGCCCGCGTCCGGGGTCTGAAGTTCCTTGCCTACCCTCTTGTGGGTTCGTAACAAATTCCTGCACTTTTTCTGTCTGATCAACTTTTCTATAGCATCATGAAGGTGCATGCACTCCCCAGTATTGTGCCCGTGGGTCTCATGGAAGCGACAATACTTCCCCGACCATTTCTGTTCCTTAGTGGACTCCTTTGGGCATGGCTTTCTGTATCGGAAGGTGTTACATGCAGATAGGTAAATGTTTTCAAGAGAAGCATTCAGGGTGGTGTGTTCGTTGTAGGTCGTAATCCTCGACTTCCATTTCTCCGTCTCTTTTTTTTTCGAGATTTCCATCTCCGGATTATTTAGATTGCCCAGGTTGTTCTGAACGTTGACTTGAACTTTTCCCGAACTATCGCCGGATTGCTTCACGGCGATGTTACTTTTCACAGTGTTCTGAACAGGCCCTGGTGCCTTATCTCGTCTCGTCCATCGAGCTTCCTCCCTCCTTATGAACTGGTGAGCATTGGAATGGAATCGCTCCAACGTAGTTAGGGGCTTTCCCGCCAACCAATCTCCAAACTCCGAGTCTGGATCTACACCTCGCATTACCACCATCAAGGTTGTGTGATCGTTAGGGTTGCTAACTTCGGTGGCAGCAACATGAAACCTCTGCAAGTATGCTTTCAAAGACTCTCTCGGAGCTTGGATCACGCTTGATAAGGACATCACGTCCTTTGGACGAGTAGCATGTATCCTTAATTGTTCAATAAATTTCATCGCCAACTCATCGAAGCTGGATATAGACTGCAGAGGAAGTCGAGTAAACCACATACTGGCGATTCCAAACAAAGTGATTGGGAAGCACCTATACTTAGTCGCGTCATTCGCCCTTGCAGAATCCATCATCCATTCGTACCTCATCACATGTTTCCTAGGGTCAGTCTTCCCCTCGTAGGCTGGGATAGTCGGCATACTGAATTTACTGGGATACTTAGCCTGTAGAATAGTATCACTCCCCAATCTTCGTTGGTCAAGCCTTGGTTCTCTCTCATAAACTGCCTTACCATGGCTGATAGGTCTGGAGTTTGCATGGAGGATGGGAGGTTGGGTTCCGTTCCATGGGACCGTGCGGGTTGATGTCCCGCCTGCTGGCGGTCGGCCAAACGTGCATCTTCGAGGCTGGCTTCATTAGGACCCTGGTGGGCCAGGCGTCCGGTTTCCTCACGTGCTTGAACCCTAGTTGATCGATCAGTGGCACATGCCTGTGCAGTTTCAGTCTTATGGCGTCTACGCTTAGGGGGTTCATCAGCTGAGGTCAAGCTACCGGATGAAGAATAAGGAGCATGACTACTTCCAGCATTCTTATGCTGCTGCTGGGCAAGCTGAGTCATGAGATTAGTGTTGGCTTGAATCTGCTCAGCAAGTTGCCTTCTATTTTCTCTGAGTTCTCTTATGAAGTCGTTGAACTCTATTCGAGAAACGACTTCTGTTTGATTTTGGATGGAGGCCCCTTCGCCTTGAATTGCTTGCTGGTTGCTAGGTCCAACTTATTGCACACTAGCAGTCTCGTGGACATCCGTATTTTGAGAGGCTGATCGGGTGCGTGGTCTTCCCATAGTAGAGTTGTCGGTTGGAACTATGAATAGATTCAACGGGCGTCCTATGAATAAGTCGGATCTCAATCGGGGGATTTTTCAATCCAGTAACTAAAAAGTAGATCCTATTGTCCTGAGAATTCGGCTCTCAGTGAAAGCACCAAAATGTTAGCACCAGAATTGGTCACTAACACCCTTAAGAGAGATTGTGTAGAGAGATTAATGAAGAAAGTAAATTTAAACAGAGAACAATATACTAAATTAAACGCAGAAAACAAGAACACTAGATTTATAGTGGTTCGGCGTAACTGCCTACGTCCACTTTTAGGTTAATCTTTATTGCTTTTCTCAACAATTGATTACAGATACAATCCGTACACCGACTACTTGAATACAATTGTTGAGCAAAGAAAATAAGTCTTGAATGAGTTTTGAATGCAGAAGATTCTCTCCGGCGTTCTCGAAAAAAAGGTCCATTTCACTGTACCACCTGCCTCTCTATTTATAGACGGAGATGGGTTGTGCCGAACGTCCCTGGATGCCGAGCGGCCCTACATGCCGAACGTGCTTGAATGTCGAACGTCCCTAGATGCCGAACGGACCTGAATGCCGAACCACTACCAAAAATGAAAGCAGGAAGGGCATTTTGAAATATCCCTAACATTTTAAGTAGAGGCCAAAAAATGCATTAGTTTGCCTCTATGATTATGAGAGGCAAATTAAAATTTGCCTTTAAAAATCAAGTCCCTAAAGGTAAATAGGGGCAAATAGTGTTTTTTATCTGCCTGCAATAAAATGTATGCCACGTAATAACTAAAGCTCAAAATATACTAGGGACGTGTGAAAATGCCTCTATTGCTAAACTTTGTTGGAACCATGAATTTAAATTGCGGTAAAACATACCCCTAGTGAGTATTATAAATAATACACCCTACATCCAACGTGTCAAAAGCTAAATACAGTAAAGTATATACACTTCGATATTATACAAACATATGATAATGCAATATAACATCATACATTTCATTCAACAAAAAGAAATTTGTGTCACAACATACCATTCCACATGTCATTCGAAAGAAAAAAACAAAGTGAATATCAACATTGGGTGCATATAACTAGCATCACAAAAAATATTACACGTTTTAATCAAGAAGAGCATTATAAGAAAAACATAAAATTTACACTGTTATATGACACAGAACAAGAAACTTCATAAAAGCAACTGAAGTTTTCTGTTGATACCGCTTCAACCTCACTCCAATCAAATCGTTCAAGCGGACCAAAATAGTACGATATAGCGTTGATGCTAACATATTACTTATCCCATGTGGATGCACACATTGTTGTAAGGAATCCATATCATTGAGAGTGATGTAATATCTCAAATAGTGTGGGATATTGGTGCACATAAGCTGGATGATGTTGCTGAAATAATAAATGCAGTCAGACATAGATAAAATCAGGTTAATAAAAGTTAAAACAATATCTATTTTGTTACACATGGAGGTATGTAATGGAAAACCAAAGCAGATATCCTAGACATGGGTTAATGTACATAGTTTGAATAATATTTTTTATGTCAAATGATTCAATAGTTTAGAAAGAAAAAATACTCGCTGGAGTAGGTGCACTATTCATCTAATATCAAAGGCCAAGTAACATAAAATATTAGAAATATTGCATTCATAATATGTGCATATGCATAAGATATCCTTTTTTTCAATATTGACTCTAATGTATGTTTAGTGGACGAATGCATGAGTTGTACTAACAAATCAAGCTAGAAAATCTACCACTAAAGACTGGTCATTGGCAGATATCCAATATCATAGTAAGTATTATATTTAATTTTATAAGTAATTTGCATAATAAATGGGTAAGTAAGAGTAGTAATAAATGCCAACATGGTTGGCGCAGTTGGTTGATGGTCCGGACTGCGTGATCGAAGGTCACGAGTTCGAGCCCCGAAACTGACAACCCTGTAACAAGTACCCGAAATATGTGTTTGGCAGGCACATACTTCCCTAGAGTTTACAAGCGAAGCTTGATTCTCTAGGTAATACAATTAATTTACTGACACTACAACCTATAATGTTATTCTACAACTTCATTAGTAAAATGATAATATTTCACTACTGCTTAGATGTTTATTATGAGGAAACAGGTTATACATCATATGTTTAAACTGACATTATACAACTATGTATAGGAGATATTCCTATCATTCTCGAAAACATCTCATTAAAAATTAAAAGATAGTGCCAAAAGGATTCGGTCTTACCATGTTTTCTATGATAAATTGTTAACCCAACTTCAGTGCTCATCCTTTCTTCTGAGAACCCAAACATATACCTCTATACGATGATGAAAGCCATGTTTTTATTTCTATTCTGGTGATATACGGAGAATATCAAAATTGAGCATGGTATATCAAATAAGAGATATTATCAAAATTTTGAAATAACATAAGATTCATTAGTTTATATCTAGAATTGTCCTTTTATTTACTGGTCATGTACTTCTTGTGTATCCTAAAACAAGATGAGTACTTAAACCCTACAGAATTTGAGTTACCATTTACAAATTTAATTATTACCTAAACTGGTAGCATCAACAAAACACCTATTTTGATTTCAATTAGGGTATATGCAGTAAAATCGTATCTTATTACAATGTTGACGATAGTCCTCGTGTATTCCTTGTTCGTGTAAGGATGATAGCGCACTAGTAACAAGATATGTAAGCATTATTTGCACTTGCTGTGATCAAACTAAATTGTGCATCATTTAAACATAGCTAGTATTGGGCATTATAAAAAGATTCTAATGTATGACGGCCATAAAAGTTTATAACATCCAATAATTGAAGATTGCAAATGAGGATATTGAACGGTTTAAGTGCTAATTTGACATCATCTTCAAGGCTTAAAATGGACATCAGTACTACACATTTGTTAAATTTATTTTCATTTAGAAAGTGATTAGTATTTAGTGTGATATGTGTTTTATAATAAACATCTTCACTGCTTATTTCAATATTAAAACACTCGGTAATAAATAAATTTAAAACCATTTAGCAATCAATAGTCAAATCTTTAACTTTAAGTGAGCAAAAATTAATCTGTTTACACAAAACAGTATAGTACCCATCATAATAACTAATCAAAATGAAAAGTCTTTTACACGTTAAGTTAGATGTCACAACTTATAATCTAATAAAATGATGTGAAATACAATATGGTCTCAGACATTGCACATCACAATGTGAAGTATTACACATTAACTTCAATTAATTGATTTGATATAATAATGAATAAATTACTCCAATTATTGAAGAAGATAAAAAATCTTCATCCATGGAAAAGTTGATACATAAGAAAAGTTAGTTCCTAACACATTTTGCATTGAAGGAAATTTGTATACATCATTGTCATGAGCATTTTATATCGTTAAAGGGCCCATGACACATAAGCTTCACAAGATAATATATCATGTAGGCATTGAAGATACTATCTTGTGACTTTTTAGGATTTGGAGAGTTTTCAAGATTCAAAAGTTTTAGACTACAATTTTAGATTCACAAGACATATACTTCGAGATTTTTCAAGAATCAAATGTTTAGACTACAAAATTTAACGGCCAATGCCAACCGTATTCAATATCTACATTATTGCTTGACGCTTTTCATAATCATAATTCAATGTCAAACAACATATAAAGAGAAGTGAAAAAATATTGGTCGTAAATGTAGGGACAAATATCGGTGGACATGTTAAACTATGCACTTGTTGATATTTAGAATGACATACATTTGTTGATATTTCAGGTAGTAAAAGAGCTATAAAACTAATATAGTTAGAAGGTGATAAATAACTTTGATAAAATGAACCTCAAGCACTGGAAATAACTTTCCCATGATTAATATTTGTTTATGGAAACTGATAGCAGCTCGAAAATGGATCCAGATGCATGATGATTACCTTAGATATAACAAAAGATTTGCAATGTTCAAGCCATACAATAATTAGACAATTTAATTATTCTTAACATTTACTGTCATAAGAAAATTGAGAGTTCAAATAATATAGTAAGAAAATGCAGAATTGTGTCATATAATTGAAACTGAGGCTTGCTTAGAACTTATTTTATAAGTAAATAATAAAGCAAAAACGTAACCAATGGCACCTCATTTATATGTAAATGTGATGTTTAAGAATTTCAAATGTAGGCAATAGTATCTCATTAATTAAAAAGAATGAATTCCCAACTTCATTCAAATTCTCAAAAAAAAATCAACTTCATTAAAGCAACAAAGAATACGATCATACCAAAATTAATTTAAATATAGTAATTAGGAAAATAATGAATCGGGGACAAAGTTGACGAATGTAAGGCTTCTAAAAGAGTTGGAAGCATATTGGAAAATAAAAATGAAAATAAACTGAAAAAGTGGAAATTGAGTTTGCACCTTTAATTAAATAGCTAAGCACATCAGATTACATGCCTTCTTAAGTATTAGTTCAGAGCATCACCACCAGCATTCACTCTTTTAGCTAAGTCTTTTTGATAAAATGAAAAGCACTCTTCTTAACCTGAAATAAAAATGTAGTCAACACAATGAAAATTATGATGGAACGGTTCTTATATTTCTATGTGCTTCTTCGAAGATTATTTTTGTGAACTCAGAAATATGATATATAATTTGTAAGTTTTTTATTAGAAAACGAGACTTGAAAATTTCTCTATGATAGTTTTTAGTTGTACTTATCCTGGAAAAGAGTTGATGAATGATCATATTGCTTTTATTTTTAACATAAACATATAGCTAAGTGTCAACATATCTCCAACCTATTAGTACATGAAGCATGTTGATTATTACTTGGAATATACGAATTCATTAATCTACAGATAACTTGTGACACGATAAAATTATTAAGAAATCGACCTAAGATATTTTGGAAAACTTTAACATTTTATTATGTAAAAAGTTGGATTACGGTTCCGATCTCGTTTGCAACACATGTATTGGTGTTAGTATAATAAAATTTGCAGTCCACATTACCTATACCAATTTAAAATTATTTTTTACAGGAATTTTGTATATATAATATGACTCAATATCTATAGAGATGAATCACTTGAACGTTAGTATCAAACTACTCCAATATAACCACACCCAATTCTAGAACATAAAAAGTTCAATACTACAATCCTTTGATTTATCTGATCACAGCTCAACGTAAGCTTCTTTCCATTGAGCAATCGCTCCTGAATTGAGTCGCAATTGTCACACTACTTCTGGACAAAATTGAGTTGAGTTTGAAATTGTTGATGAAGATGATGGTAAAGAAGGGGAGCATGATAAGTTAAAATTTTCTTATCAAGTGACAATTATTTGGACATGAGAATGATTTTCCATATTTACAATGTTTTATTGTGTACATGTTGAACGAAATAAAAGTTTATTCTTTCAGATCCTACTAAGCGATGGAAGAATTTTAAGTTAAGTAGACAACTCCAAAGTTAATTATGAATAAACTTATACAATCGCTTGAAAACTGATATTACAAGTTTTCACGCAAAAACCTATTTACAAACAACCCTAAATATTAATACCACCAACAGAATAATTACACCAATAGGTAACCGTCTTACTTTTGATTCTACAATTGACCTATGAAGTATCATCCCAGAAAGAAATATAGTTCATGATCAAATAATACATAAAGTTCGCAGACAAATTTATGTTATAATCTGATTTAATATATGAACCTTGTAAATTAAACACAAATTCTAGTGAGGGTACCAATAGTTATGATAAAGCTATTACAAAGCAAACCATATACCAAGGAGGGAAAAACATCAAAATTTTAAATTAAAAAAAAATAAGGAAGAAAAAAAGCTTTATGGCATAGAGGAGCTATCATCAGAAGAAAATACAAAGGCAGGAATGGAAGACACCTAGTAAAAGCTTAAAAATTTAGCAGTAAGCTCGATTGCCATTAGAAACACACTGGAAACAAATTGCGCAAAGCAATGACACCTCGATGCCATGAACCTTGACATAAGCCAGTTGTCAAATTCAAACAGTAACTATTTTAGGTAAAGATGGAGCATATCCTTTCAGGTAAACATGATGTCATTATTCTCATTGAAAATGGTAGGCCGAAAATTGACATACTATTAAGTTACCTTTTTAGCTCAAGTGGTATCATCGAAACAGATTTCTTTATAAAGAAAACCCATATATATAACACTTTTACAACTATATAAATATAAATGCATCTTGTCTAAGTTAAAAGCAACTATCTAGTTATGCCTAAAATTGAACTATATTAGATTTTTTAAACAAAGTTGAAGAACTTAAGAACAAAATGATAAATATCTAAAATTAAGATTATATCAGTCATATATAAACTGTACAATACCAAACATACATAACTAGTTTTATAAAAAATTAGGTTATCATTGAGATTTACTTTATAATGCCAAGTTATAACAAAAATTCTCATAAATAGGTTTTCTGGCATATATTTTAATACAATATTCAATTGTAAACTTGGCATACCTAGATTTGCAATTGGTAAGTCTCGCTTCCCCATCTTCTTGTCAAGCCAGATGGTCTTCGTTAGATTTCTTCAATACAATCGAGAAGGATTATGATTGAAACTTCCTGAAAGAGAAAACAACTTTGAGTTGCAGCAACACAAATTGGTAAAAAATCCACAAACACCAAATTTTTAGGGTTGTCATCAAAGTAATTTGACTAAGAGATTTTTTAGAACAATACGTATTTCAATTTGGAGGGTGGTTGGACATCAATCGATTTAGGGTTTAGTCTTCGCTTTCCTAAATTTACATTGCCGCCATATCAATATTAAGCTAAATTAAATTACCGCATTTATTTCAAAACCCAGCTAAACAATCCACGTAGGTAAAAAGGAGTTTGAGGGAGCAAACTACCAAACTGTATTAGAGGCGTTTGCATAAGTTGAAATAGTACCAATAGAGACGGAACATTTTATTGCCCTTAATCGGCTATTGGTAGAGGTGCATAATTTATTTTGCCTCTGCTAAGGGGCCTCTAATACTTTATTTTCTAGTAGTGAACGTGCTTGAATGCCGAGTGCCTAGCTGCCTGGTCAAGCCTCTAGGTAACAGGACTATGTTATTTTCATTCAATTTGGTATTAGGAATTCCAACAATTTGATATATGATGCCATGACATCCGTGTACAAAATCATATATTTCCAAAATCATGACATGCACCATTTTTTTTAAAACATGGCATACGTATTTGGAATTTACAAAACTGCGTATTTGAAATCTGCATATATTTAAAGTTTTTGTATATGTACATTGAAACCAATATACATGAAGCAATGTATGCTCCGTACCATATATGCCTGAAAGCTGTATGCATGTGACGATATATACATTTCAAAGCTATATATATATATGAAGTTGACATGTTTGGAATTACATATTCGCAAAAAGCTCGGTTCATATAAAAAGAGTTTTACATGTTTGAAAATTCGGATCCAAAATCTGATGTATACAAAGCAAATATATTTTCAAAGCCTGATATTTTTTGAAATCACATATAAACTTTATTAACTGGAACCCATATATCTCAAAACCATGCATGTATACTTTCTTACACTCTAATCTATTTAAAATTTATATATGCAACTCACATATTGAAGAGTTAGTATACTAAAGAATCAAATACATAAAACTTCTTATTTTCGAAAATATATATTTGAAGTTTGGAAACATATATTGAAAGCCAACTATCTTATGGAACACATATTTCTTTGGAAATTAAAAAAGTTCGAAGACTTATATATTAAACTGCTATATCAAATACCTTTGAAACTTTCATATATGAAATCTATATATGTTTAAAAATTTATGTACTTGTCCATATATATAAGAAACTTTATATATGTAAAGATTCACGCACACCAAAAGTCGAAACCATATTTTTCAAAGCTCAAAACAAAACCAAGCGTACTTCGAAAAACTCTGATATATCCCATATCTCGTAGTATTCAAATTTTAATTCCTTCTGAGTAGAATATATATTCAAGTTCAAATGTACATGTCCATTCAAAACTTTTGGGTGTAAGAAATCTGTAGCTTTTGAAAATCTGGATTTTAAAAATCCTTTTGAAATGAGGCCTGATAATTTAAAAAAGAGATTGGATAATCTCTGATATGGGATCTGATAATCTTTGAAGTGAATGTGGCCGACTTTCAAAATGAAGTTTCAGCATGAGGAAATGGCTTCGGAGTTCTCTATTTTGATGTGAATCTGAGATCCAATATGGAAGTTTTGAATTTTGGCACAAGGTCCTACCGGATTAATTATAGCATCCATAATCTGAAGACATTGACTCCTCCAAGCGGCATCGACTCATCTCCAGCGACATAGTTTACTTCGGAATCAATCACCACCGTCATTGAATACTTACGGTATCAGATACCAGCGACATTGATTTCCTGCACTTTGGCATGAAGCTTTCGACGTTAAAAAACTTACCGCCGTCATAAACTTAACAGCTGACATCAGGAATGTTAGCGGCATGGTGTATCATTCCACTTTGACACCAAATATTGCATGCGGCATGGCTTTAACTGGCGTCAAATTAGCGTGGCATCGTTTTAGCCGACGACCTTAAATACTCGAGGACATCACCTAACTTCGGCATCGTTTTCTTATGCCTCCGTTTAACAGCGGCATCACTATTAGACTTTGGATTTCAGCATTGATTCAATATCTGACACTGTACATAAATAGGAAGCTCTCTATATCTGCAATCTTTAAATCATTTGGATCTGTAGATTCCTCTTTCATCAAGATCTGAAACTCGATTTGAATATAAATGCGGAATCGAGAATCGAGAATCGGTATTGAATGGAGGATTTTATGTCGGACGAGAGAGAATGATTATGAGTTGGAGTCGAATTGATGGTGAATGGTTTGTGAATTTAGGAGGATGTTGGGTACAGAACAGATGAAGCGGATTGTTGAGGAAGCAATGTGGCAACATAGGAATCACGTGAAGAAGTCATGATTAATAAAGATTTAATAAAGCAGACTTGAATTGATTTAAGCGAAGCGGAGTTGAAGTAGGCGGGATAAACATGAGAGTTGAGCTGAAGGCTTGAAGCCGTTGTTGATATTTGATGGTTAACACATTTACGCTACCTTTGTTTGCTGGCAAGTGAAAATTATGTTGCAGGGCTTCTTATGTCACGGTAATAAGCTTTAACGATAGCGTTTTTGAATAATTAGTATTAAGAACAATTTACAGAAAAATAATAAATTCATTTATCTTTTTAGGTTATACAAAAAACGATAAACATTTATCATTATATATATATAAATATATATATATATATATATATATATATATATATATATATATACGTATAACTGAAAATGATAAATTCATTTATCATTTTTTTATAAATTGTCTTTAAAATTAATTTTTCATAGATGCTGCTCTTAAAACTTATTACACTGTACAAAAAAGTCATTTGAGTGAAACCCACTTCTTGAAATATATTTAAGCATTGATAAACTTAGTCTCCAAGTTTGAATTTAAATTTGAAATTGAAATTCAAAAAATATCCCTCATAGGGTATTTTGTCATTTTCCTATACTCGAAAGTTCAAACCCTCTTCCTAACGTCAAAATGTTGGCGAATTTTTTGGCAAGTCCAAAAGATTGTACAGATTGGCATATTCGAAAATTTTCAATAGTACCTCTTGGTTTTATGATTATACAAGGATTATTTGACATATGATTCGTAAGTTCAAAGTCCGTATGCGATAGGTAATACAGAGGCTATGCATACAAACGCTAGTCTACATCGAAGCTCATATGGTAGAATCATGATTGGTTTGGGCCTAAAGAGTTTTATTATATGCATATCCAAGTTTGATAATATCCAAAGTGCATAATCAAACTAAAAGGCAAGCCAAAATAACAATAGGCAATATGCTCTAGCTATGTCCTTTTATTCAATTATGAGACATGTTACAAAGATATGAAAATATGCAATTATCTAATTGCATAGGCCCTTGTATGTAAATATACCATTTTTCCCTCGTCAACATTTAATCCATTAGAATTGTCCTCAAGCTCTTTCTATCTCTTTCAAGAGAACTTCAAGGAGATCTTATTTGAAAGAAGTGGTAAGAGTGAGAAAGAGATTCTGAGCCTCATTCATGAAGGGGTACATCTCTATTATAGTGATTAGAAGGAGGTTGACTTGCTTCGACTGACGATGTAGGAATTTAATTGCTATCTTGGTGATGACTTCAACATGGAGCTTATGAATGAATATGAAGGCTTTTGTGGCTTTATGGAGAAGAATACACTAAACCCTCTTAAACTTGCTTTTATGAACGACTTTAATCCTCCATTCTTGTATGTCTTTTAATACTTCCACATTATTGAGGTTGTGCGGCATCAATAATAAACGATATTCATAAAATGCGACAGCGATTAACATATGATCTGTATGATTATGTAGGCGACTTTCTAAATAATTACTTCATTATAACCCTTTGATATTCTTTTGTTTAGTGATCATTTACGATTTCTTTCTCATTTATTGGCATTTGACAATGAAGCACGATATGATTAAAGAGCGATATCAATTAAATGCAATATGAAAGAAATGAGGCATTAATGGTGTGCAACATTAATGAAGGGCAATACTTATATTAGGCGGCATTGATAACAAGTGGTATTGATAGTAGGCAGCATTGCTGACAAGTAGTACTGATATTAGGCCGCATTGATAACAAGTTAGACGGCATCAAAGAGAAGCAATATTGAAGAGATATGGTATCAACCTAAGGCGATATTGACTACATAAGGCATTCATTTGTCCTTCATAGATAAAGTGCGACGTTGATAGAGTGCGGTATTGATAAGCAACAGCGTCGGCTTCATGCAACATCATTCACTGCTGTTGTATGACATCATTATTGTTCTAATAATATGCTATATTAATGAATCAATGCGGCATTAACTAAGTGCGGCATGCAATTAATGTGGTATTGATTGTGTGCAGCATGCAATTGATGCGGCATCATCGCATGCTTCTATAGCAATTAGGTGCAATAACCTCCTCTTGTTTTTATATTGATGGAGCATGGCATGGATGATTGCGATGTTGGATGAGATGTGGCACGGCTGAATTAGAACGTTGTAGGAGATGCAACGTCGTAGACTTTTGACATTAATCTATCTTCATGCTTTTGGCATTGGTTTTTTTTGTGACGTCGCCACTTATAACATTACCTTCAGCATTGAAATTATGTGGATAATGTATGTGTGTGTATGTGTGTATGTATGTATGCATGTATGTATATGTATATGTACTTCGTTTGTGATATCACTTGGCTTGTGTGAAAATAATGTAAATCTAATTTTTTTTAAGAAACATACTAAATTAATTTTAATTTTTATTTCCCACCAAGACATTATTCTAACTAGTGCTTAAATGTGAAAGTTTATAATGCACTCTCCCTAATTTCAATTCAATAAGTTCCCAATCCACGACAATAAGAATACAAAATACGATAGATTCTTACATTACCATCTCACCATTATTTTCTCTAAAAATAAACTGAGGAAGGAGATACTAATTGCTACAACGATATTTTGCCATTAGACGATCATATAACATAATATTTTTTGCTATCGCTTGATATCATGGTTTTAATTTTATGCTGATAAGATTTTTATGCTTATTATAAAGTACCTAATTAAATTAGCCCTAATGGATACCAAAAAGAGAAAATTTGTGAGTAACAACATCTGTTTTATATGCTTATCAATTGAGCTATATGTTTCTATGTTTATACTAGGGATATTTAGTATTATTCATGAATGTATAGAGTTTTATATGATCTTATAAATCTTGATATTTATGATTTAAAATTATGTACTGAGATTAAGGTAATATTCAGTACGATACTTTATGATGTTCTTAGTATAACTACATAAAATCTTCCATCCAATATTAAAATTAAAAAGAAAACGTTTATCAATGATATACATTTTTTGAAATGGAATAACCAGTATACAATTACATGCAATGTTGTCGTTAATAATACCCTATAACAAAATCGTCTAGCATAATTTTATCTTAATATTTTTAAAGTTTCAGATATTCAACCTTTTGATAGTTATCATCTTAGCATTATGTGGTTCTATGTTGCTAGCATTTTTATGTAGTTAAACCATAGAACATACCATTTTCTTAATAATAATTTTTTATATTCACCTGTTTATACTGAAACGATAACTAAATGCGAACGATATTAAGGATATTACATGTTTTAACAGTTCACTGGTTTTACCTTAGTGAATGCATGCTATGTTATGTTTGAAATAATATTAGCAACAGTGAATAGTTAAGTCATAATCTAATATTGGATAAAGATATATGCCTTTTGATTAGTCGGAGATAAGTCGTTATGAAGAAACGATGTTATTTGGTTTCTTATCAAAGGCTTCAACATTAATTGATAGTTGCACTTTGGATCATGATAAATATTTTTTTGTTGCCCTTCATTTAGATTTGAATTCAACGATGTAACAGTGTATTAAATTTGACATAGAATTTGTACTTTAAAAAAAATTAAAACAAAAGTTTACAAACAAACAATTACATTAAATTCAATAATGAATGCAATCTCTTAACAAAAATATTTAATTTCAGTTAACTAAAAAAGTCAAACAATGCTTAATATTTGTGCATAGCAAGGGTTTTACGTAGTATATTAGAATAACTCCACTTTCCTTGATTCACCTTATCCCCATGTCCCAATTTTAAATTCTATTAAACTCATTTTACCTAATATTTTTGGAATTACTTAGTTTACTTAAAGCCCTTTATTTTCTCTTATTAAGTTCCTTTTCTACTTATTAATTTGAATCAAAATCCAAGCTTAAATCCTATGACCTTATATTTTATAGCTATTTCACCAAAAGTAAGCATGATCTTTATTTTGAATTTTGTTGATTTTATTCTTCGAAATATAAACTCATTTGAAAATATAACATATGTCTAATAGCAAGAAAGAAAAATAAAATGAAGTGAGTAGATATAAATCAAAAGAAAAGCGTACTAACATACACACAAATGCATATATATATATATATATATATATATATATAATATGTTTGAGCCCTATAGTTTTATTCTAAGCTTTACTGCTAACTAAACCATCAACATATAAGACATTAATTAGACCACATTGGTTTATCCAAATTCAATCACTGAAACAATATTTTTTGATGATCTATATTTGATTTACATTGATTCTAAGTAGATTAATATAGAAATATATTGATCAAATGAAAATGATAGTGAATTCAGCGTATCAACCTGCCATGGTGCAATGATTCTCAATATAAATTCTTTTCTTTGTTCACTTTATTAAAAAAAAACATATAATTTCAACAATCGTTGTCATTATATATGTACACGCACGCACACGCACAAACGCATGCGGCGCGCGCGCGCGCACACACACACACACATATATGACATAAGCTTTTCAGTGCACTCACTCAAACTATACTATGAACTTGAATTTTCATTTAAGATTATCAAATATGAAAAGTATGAAGTTGAACGAACTAATATAATACTTTTCATTATATAAATTTAGGTTAAAAACCTCTAACTTCTATACAAACATCCACGCTTCTCATTTTTCCAAACGAAAAGGTTACGAAGGTAACTGAAAATTAATGAATCGTGGCGTCTACCAATAATTTTTTGGGTCTTTTTTTTTTAAATTACACTAAACCTTATATTATTTTTTATCACCATTCTTTCAATTTCAGGCTTTCCTTCACCCATATTTTCAACAAAATGCAAGATGAATTGAATATAAATATACTACGTAGAATCAATGTTTCATTTTTCTCAACAAAACAAGCATCGATCTGTCATCACTTTTTTTGGTAAGATATTATGGTTCTTCTTCTACCATCATAACAATTGTAATTACGACTTTCCCTCTACATTTTTAACTAACAAGTCTCTTTCTATAATTTAGTGTCATCTCAACATATTTTTATTTATGCTTCATTTAATGCTATTTTTAAAAAACAACTTACTTTATATTATTGTTTAACATTGTTTTTGAATGTGGTTTGAATCATAATTGTATAATATCACATTGATAAATTGGTTGTTTTAATCAATATCATTTTTATCACAACATGTGCATAACACGGGCTCACATTAGTTGTATGATTACGTAGTAGAATGTTATTGGTTAGGTACCCTAAGTGGAATTGTTGAATGAGATAGGTGATCTACTCTAAAAATTGAGATAGGCGATCTATCTTTCTACATGTCTAATAATATTTGACACTTCTTAATTTTGTTCCTCAAGTTAAGGATGTATATATTTGGAGCAACTCTTCGTTGTATCAATTTTCATCGAAAATATTTTATTGTATTGATGTCTTAATTTTTATTGAATATATTTCATGTCAAATTATTAAATCCCATAGTATTTTTTTTTGACCTGGTTCTTTATATACAACAAATAGTTGGGACAACATATCTCATGTCAAATAAACGTTCGAAAGCAAGTTTCGAACTTGTGACATTCTGCACCAAAGTCGAATCAATTAACCACTTGGACAAATGTGCTTGTCTATTGACATATCCCATAGTATTTACATCTGAATGACATATGTGAAATACTATTAAAAGTTGGAAGTTCTGACATAGTATAACCGCAATATTATCATTGACTTTCATTCTTGCACTTATTTTAGCTAAGTAACCCACATTAAAGATCTAGCCAACATACCATAATATCCGTTAGAAATGAAATGCAAATTCATCCACGCAAAATATAATTTATTGTCCATATTATAGAATTATTATAGCATCAAGAAGCTGAACATGGTGGGCAGTTGCTCATACAATCATCCAAAAGTTTAAAACAAACATTCGAAGGACCGCATTTGTATCTTTCAACAGGTCCACAGGTGGGCTCTTTCCCACAACATGCGTCAATTGCATCCGTAGAGGCTGTTGTGTTTAATAACTTTGTCCTTTCATATGAACTCTGTCGACCTGAATATGCATGCAATTACATTTTTCGAAATCATATGTAGAATAATCAAGCTATTCATAAGAATAATAACTCTTTTTTGATTAAATTCTCCCACACAAAGTAAAATACATAGATTTAAGTAGGATTAAATACATATTATGCGATAAAAGAAAAGAAAATTAGCACAAGTTTTTTTTTTTTTTTTTTGAAATGGTACATTATATACAACAAATCATTGGGATAACATGTCTCATGTCAATAAACGTTCGAAAGCAAGTTTTGAACTTGTGACCTCTTGCACAAGTTAATAAAACGAAAATCACATTATGTTGCCTAGTCTCATATTGCCGATTCTTTTGCAAAAAACTATGGTAAGAATTCATTTAATGAAAATAATCACAATTGGTACGCAACTTGTCTATTGAGTTACTTTTCTAATTTTTATTGTTAAGGGAAAAACGAACTTATGTACATCATATTTTTGGATCTATATTCATATGTATGCTAATAGAAGATGTATTGTACAAAATACTTCTATAAGGTGTAATCTAGAAAAAATGTATGTAAGAACAAGAAGAAATATTGTACAAACTACTTCTAAATAATCTTAGATAAGCAAAGACTCACATTCATCGAGAGTGTAAAGGCTTGTAAGCACAAGAAGAAATATGACAACCAATCTTGATGTCTTCATTAGATAAAAGTGCGTGGAAAATAAAAATATTTCTTATGTATTTATAGGGAGACCATGGTATGAGTAATTTAAATTCCTCTGTACATTAAATGTTCTAAGATTAACTGGAAAATAAATAGCCAGTTACTAATAGGAATGCAATAAGAGTTTTCATACATTGAATATTCGAAGATTAACCGCAAAATAAATAGCCAGTTATTAAATAGGAATGCAACAATAATCCTTGAATAGTAATGGATTTTTGAATTTCTGGTGTTATTTAGATTTAGAACATTAAATAGTTTGCTCTCTCTAAACTATTTATCGATATCCCTACTTTATCTTATCATGATACTGCATTGTATGTTCTCCTTAATTCAAAGATTCACTATACTTCTAATCCCATATAAAATATTATTCTTCTAACAAGAATCTCTTTCATCATATAGAAAACTTAATATAATTAAGTAAGGAAGATCATGAATTTAAGATTGAGTTGTTGTAGTCAATGTCAATCGTGAAGTTCCATGTCGAATATTTCTTTGTAAGAAATTCATTATTTCTATAAACAATTACCTAGTATTTCATAAATACTCGAGAATAATTTTAAATACCATTCAGTGATTTTAATTCAGATTTGATGTTAGCTCTATGTAAAATCAATGCTTCATTTTCTCTACAACATAAGTATGGAATCGCCTTTACTCTCTTAAGTAAGATATTTTTATCATCATTAGAATTGGAATTAAGGTTTTCCCTCAACCTTTTAACTAGTAACTGCATTTCTAATTTTTTTCACATCTCAATATTAATATTCAAACTTCGGTGCAAAACATACCATATATTGTTACTATTTGACATTGTTTTTTAATGTTCAGACTGATGTTCCATCTTACGCTCCGTATTTATGAAATAAGACTGTACATATACTTCGATAGCATCAGATGCTTAAATATATGATTTCGTGTAGTTCTGAGCCAGTTTGACCTATTTATGTGAATTTCTAAGGTAATTTATAAAAATTCAATAAAATAATTACCTTACTTTAGTAAAAAAATGTTAGATTACTGTTTGACATTTTAAATAATCAAATAAATATAGAAGTATAGAAGTAGAGACAACACCAACGTTCCAGATCAATCATTACAGCACATCGCTAACATGGAGTATAAGTTGATAGCAATGGAGTCTAAAATCGAAATAATTCAACCAAATAATGAGCGGCTAATCCGATTGGTTGAGGAGAACATGGATGGACTAGCAAGCAAGCCTTGTCAATACCAAGACCACAAAGAAGACAAGGGAGGTTTTTCATTTAATATATAGTTATGTTTTTTTTCCTTGGACATTGTAATATATATATATATGTATATATATATATATATATATGTATATATATATATATATATATATGTCTGTATGTATATAATTTGTGGATAATATTTTCATTTAGAATTGCCTGTATGTGACAGTAGTTTAAGTTGTATTGGATAATAGTATGAATGTTGTGCGTTATCTGAATATTTCATTGATTATATCATTATGTTTTTGTTGTTTTGTAATGTTGTTGGTGACTATTTTTTAATCGAGGTTCATATTTTTCATTGTTCATATGCAATTGTCAAAGTGATTGTCTTGGATGTTAAGTTTGAGGGTTAGAATGCAATATAAATGTAGCAAAATTTCTTGAGAAATGATGTCGCAAAGCGTAGAAAATTTGAACATTGCATTTTTAAAAAGGATTTGATAAGAAATCAACGGGCATAGCATCAGAAGATACAGAGTTGGAAACTATGCATTGGAGAACAAGGCATCAAAAAGGTGTCAGGAAGGCATGAGAAAAATAGGCATTTGTAAAGCGTTAGAAGACCTTGGCATCGACAAGGCACCAAAAAGGTGCCCTAAAGAGTATGTTGTCCGAAAGGCATTGGAAAACAAATGGTGTCGAGAAGGCGTCGAAAACTACCCTATGGATGATGTCGAAAAGACATGGGATGCTTTTTTTTCCAGGCTGGCTCTTTCAACAACATAAATGGAATCAGCAAGACGTTGAACATTATGGCATCAGAAAAACCGTTTACAATTATAATGTAAAAAAATCTCACCAGCCTCATCAAACAAGGAGCTTCATCAACCAGAGCGCATCATAAACCCACAATACACAAGAAATGGTTTTCACAGCGTTTAGGAAATGCCTAATAGGATATGATGCTTTAATAGAACGTTCGTAGATACAGAACTTGTAACAGCATATAAAAAGGCTGATAAAAACGCAATTTGACATAGTTTATGTTGATTTAAAAATAGTTTTCTATAACGTTTAGTAGCTTGTTGTTTAAATTTTTTTACAATGTTTATATTTCACCGTAAAAATATCTACAGTTGTATTTCACAATTTTATTGTCAACTGACAAATCTTGTTATTAACTTTTTACAATGTTTACAATTTGCTATCAAAAGTATTTTCATTTTTGTTTGACATTTTCAACATCAATCGATATACGTTGCTATTAACTTTTCACAAGGTATTCTATCGTACTAATATGCTTTAACTCCTAAAAGTGACAACATCATAGATTAAAAACTGTCTTTTGTTATTATGATTTTTACAGCATGAATATTTTATTGTACTACCACAATATTTGTATGCATACATATCATTAAGCTACATTTGAATATCTTTCAACTAGCTAATATACATAACATGTTCAAATCAAACTAAAAAACTATCATATAAACACATAACTATTAATTGCTTCCATAAACCAAGCTTAGCAAAATATTTATAAACAAAAACATCCATAAACCAAGTATACATAATGTTCATAAACAAAGATAAAATCCATAAACCAAGTTCGGACGGTATCCGTAAACAAAAAAACAACATCTATATACGAAGACACGATAGCCATAAAGCAAATTTGCACCAAATACTAACAACAAAATGCTCAAACAAAAAGTTTTATATGCTTACTATGCCAAAATGAGCTTCAAACGCCTGAAGATGTGTCATCTTGTACCTTTTTTCACTAAAAGTCTTTAATTACCTATGATAAAGAAATTTAAATGTTAGTGATAAAATACTTTATACTTTTCTTCCATAGAATCTAAAGTCAGTTTAGATAAACATAAAATTGAGTATTATCTTACTCGGTTGTAAATAATAAACAAAAAAAAAGAGAAGAAATCAGTAACTCAAACTTGAAAAAGATGATCTAAGACGTCATAAATTAATTAGTTGAACACTGCATATTAAGCAAAGTGGTATGCAGTTGATCGATAAAAAGAGCGATGATTGAAAAATCATCTCAATAAAAATATTGCCGATAACAGATCATAAGGTAACACGACTAGAAACAAGTTTTGGGATTATCAATGTACAATTAGCCCCATCGAGGCTATATAAGTCCCTTTATTAATGTACTTTATCATGATCAAATCATGTTTATGCCACCATATATTTATCGTTTCATATTTATCATCATTTGTTTTTTTATTTAGAATTTACGCACCATGTTGTTGTATAAATTAGTATCTCATTGGCATGTTAAATATATGTTTGACTTAGTTGAAGGATTGGAGGGGCCTTCCATTACAGCTGAACTAGTACCGAACATGGACCTAACTCATGCAAACTTAAAAGGAGGTAGGCCAAATTCAGACCTAGTGTTTTTTATATAATATCTTACTAAATTATTTGCAAATAGTACTATAGCCTGTAGGCATTGGGTAATTTACCAAGCTCTATTGAAAATCAAGATAGCTGATATCCATTCAATAAATTAATTATACCCATAGGTCGTACAAAATAGCTAATACTTTATCAAAGTTAATGAGTTGAAGCAGAAGAACAAGATCAAGACGAAGCTCCTAATTCAGGTGAGAGTTGCGGTGAAGGTAGAGCGCCCGTGGGACCTAATTTTCTTTGGATTATCACAAATTTATTGTGAGAATTTGTAAGTTCGAGATTTCAGTAGTTATTAAACAAACCCTTGCTCAAACTAAAATTGTCTAGGAATAAAAGTCAAGATACCAAAAGTTAACTAGGGTTTCCAATGGCAGCTGATGCATACTACAAGAAAAAATAATATTGTGTAATGGCATTATAATTGAAGTGCTTAATAAAAACCATAAAATATAAAAAAAAATTAACAATAAATTGTGCTATATGAAATATGCATAAAAAAAATACTCCATTATATTTAACTTAGTCCATTTAAAAATGCAAGAGTTGAAATGAAGGTTGTATCCATTTTAAAAAGTAAAAAACAAAGGCTGCCTAAAATAAAATATCCCTCTCCTTCACTTTTGATCTTCAACAAATTTCACTTAACCTGAATTTTGCCAACGTTAATTTTTCCAATTCTCTAAAAAATCAATCCATCGATTTTCAATTCACTCCAGCAACGATCTCAACCATAACTCGATGCCATCTCCGAGTCACTCCAAATACCTCTAAATCAACAATGCAGTTGTTTGGCAATAGGTAATTTTTTACTCAAACCCTTGGTCAATTATTTTTTCCAATCTTTCTGTTTTTGTTTTTGCATGACTTGCGGTTTTTTCCTTGATTTTTGACTATTTGTAAGCTAAATTATATATTGCTAGTAATTATTGGTGCACGTGTAGATATCCAATAGCATATATTCTTATGCTTTTAACTTTGATATTGCCTACGTCCTTTACCTGCTGCTAATTTTCATGAATAGAATGTGCTTTGTACAAATCTCAGCTCGTTATCAACATGTTTATATTGAATAAAGGGAGTATTATGAGCATAAGAAAACAAGAAATAAATATAGAATAAAGGGAGTATTATGAGCTTGACAAAACAAGAAATAAATCTGCTAATGCCAATGTATGAATCAATTTTGCATATTTTTTTGTTACGAAGTTGATGCAAATATTAAAATGTTTTTGTGTTTGATGTGAAACATGCACTAAAAAGGATGAAGCTTGGAAAAGAAGACGTTTAAAGATTTTTTGGGAGGAATGTAGAAGTTGGATGTATAGGCATGAAAAGTTGATGTGTTTTGGTTAGAACTTGGTGTTTCTTTTAACATGTGATTACGATGTCTCTCTAACTTTGGATTTGCTTAATCCAAGCAACTTTGGAGTTGGTATTATTACTAATTTTATGTTTGTAGGAAGGAACCTTAATCATATGTACAATGGAAATAGATACAATTAAATCATACCCACAACACTCTCAATAAATTAAAGCATAGAAATTCAACTTCCAATTCAAATTAGGCCAATCTAACTAATACTAACATTATCAATCCAACTTTAAATCTAGAATAAACTTTATAGCTTTATCAACATTTAATTTTAATTAATTTTGGAACTAATTTCCAAATTTTAGATTAGAGTGAAAATACCATTCTCATTCCAATTATCTATCTTACAGAATATGTAGACGATATTCTTATAAGTTCATTTTAAGCCTACAACTCATCGGAACTTATGTAGGGATAATAATAAAATAAAATTCAACGATATATTTATAAAAAATATGAAAGTAAAAAATGACGACATCTCCTTCCTTAAGCAATTTACTTTTACCTCTCCTACCCGAGACTCCATGTTCCCAACGATAATCCGCCCCATCGCTCTCTCATCTATCTCTCCTTCGCCTCGTCCCCTTTTCTCCTCGCCCCTTTTTCATCTATGGAAAAACATTGGAAAGGCAAAGCGAGATTCTCGTCCTCCATCGCAATCGTTCTTGTACCTAGACCTGTCAAAATTTGACCCAACCCATTAACCCTACTTATAAATGGGTTGGTTCAACCCATTTATGAATACTATTAAATGGGTTATGGGTTGGGTTGACCCAGTATTAAAAGGATTATAAATGGGTAACTCATTTACCCATTTATTAAAAACATTAAATTTTAATATAAATTTGAAAAGTAAGAATTTTGAACCTACATTTCAATTTTTCATGGAGGCTGACAGTTGAACTTAGAAAATAAAAGACTACCGCATCCCCAAATTCGAATTCTGCCTAGAGTACAAGCCGCTATTTTTTTGTTTAGACTGCAATAACTTCTTCGTTCTAATTCAAAATCAGACGAGACTTTGATCGATCAACTCGACCTAAATTACAGACAGTATGGAACACTCGGATACTTCATCATGTGAACGCACACTATAGTTCTCCAAGGGGCCTGAAAGTTGTACTTGGAAGAAAACAGACTACCATATCCCCATATTTGAACTCCGCTTAGTGCAGAAGCAGCTATTTTTTTGTTCGGACTGCAATAACTCCTTCGTTGTTCCCCTTATTTGAACTCCGCCTAGTGCAGAAGCCGCTATTTTTTTGTTCAGACTGCAGTAATTCCTTTGTTCTTCCCTATATTTGAACTCCGCCTAGTGCAGAAGCCGCTATTTTTTTGTTCGGACTACAATGACCCCTTCGTTCTAACTCGAAATCAAGCGAGACTTCGACCAATTAACTTCTACCTAAATTATGAACAGTATGGAACACTTGGATATTTTATCCCATGAACGCACACTGTAGTTCTCCAATGGGACTAACAATTGTACTTAGAAAATAACAGGCTACCACACTCCCATATTTGAACTTCGTCTAGTGTAGAAGCCGCTATTTTTGCGTTCGGACTGCGATAACTCCTTCATTCTAACTCGGAATTAAGCGAGACTTCGAACAATTAATTTCCACTTAAATTACAGACAGTATGGGACACTTGGATATTTCATAATGTGAACGTATACTGTAGTTCTCCAAGAGGACTAACAGTTGTACTTAGAAAATAATAAGCTATCACATCACCATATTTGAACTCCGCCCAGTGCAGAAGCCGCTATTTTTTTGTTCAGACTGCAATAACTCCTTCGTTCTAACTCGGAATCAGGCAAGACTTCGGCCGATTAACTCTCACCTAAATTACAGGCAGTATGGAACACTCGGATACTTTATCGTGTTAACGCACATTATAGCTCTCCAAGGGGACTGACAGTTGTACTTGAAAAACATGCTACCACATCTATGTATATGAACTCCACCTAGTGCATTAGCCACTATTTTTTTTGTTCAGACTGCAATAACTCTGTTGAATATGCGCTTATATGATTTTTTGTTTGATGATAATAAACATATATACATTCGTTTAAATGTATTTGATAATATACTATTTTATTTTTCACAGATTAAATAAATATTTGCTGAATAAAATAAATAACACGGAATTTGAATTCAAACGAATATTTTATTCAAACAAATATTTATTACAATTTTGAATAGTATACAAATTCAAGCTCTCACTATTTACTATACAACTTTGATACAAATTCAATTACATCACTATTTTACATATCATCACCTCACTACATATCACTCACACTCGTATTTATCTTCAACTGCATTCCAGTTTGAATCCAGCATCTGAGCAATCTGCAAAAATATAAACTAACGCAGTAAAATTGAAAAAGAAATATTTTTGCAATTCAAAAATAGAAGATAATTTTTGAAAATATGATTTGCCTCAGTTATTTGGGTTGTTCGTCATCATTTATATTTGAATTCATCATACACGAACAACTTGTGACATACACAGTGTATTACTGTATATGCCACAAGGCCGTGCACGCCGATATATACACTTGATTGATTTATAGGGACAGGTGAGCACAGGTCAAACCCAAATGAAAAACCGGGTTCAACTCACATGCAATACACCATGACACGAGCACAAGGTCAAACCCGAGTTTTTGTAACTGGATTCAACTCAAGCGCAAATCAAAAGTACACATGAATATGAAACTAAACAGTCAAGTTCAGTGGTCAAATGCAATAGGCCGAGAACCAGACAAATGCATGCAACAGCAGTGAAAGTGTTCAACACAAGGCAGTTAACATATCAAAAACACTTGCAACATGGATATCACAAGAAATGAAACACCAATCAGTAGCATGCTAATGAAGACTGCATCAAAATGCAAGCACAAAAGTGCACAGCAACCATTAACTGCAACAAGTTGATATGCAAACTACAACAGGCCAGAGGTGAAAGCAATACACGACTGAAGTGATGAAGTGAATGCAAACAACTCGGCAATCAAATAACAGTGATGCAGTCAACATCTATTCAAGGCCAACACAAATTATAAGAGGATGCAGAATCAAGATGAACAATGCAATTTAACATGAGCAAGTGCAACAATGTGCACAGTTCAGACAAGACAGTAGTGTGCAACTCGAGTTTCAAAAGAATCAAAGTATGCCACAATAAAGACAGTAAAATGAACAATGCAAAGAAGGCTGCAGTGAAGCATGTACATGAGTGGACAGGACTACAACAGCCAGTGCCAACAAAGAATTAAGTCTCGACCGAAACCAGTTACTCTATACAAGCAACACAATGCAAAACTCAAATCTGGCCAAAAACAAGACAGACCAACACAACAGCTCCAAAACCAAAGATACAACAGATAATGATGCAGGGAAGACTCGAATGACCAAGTGCACCACTGACCATACAACAACTCAAATATCAAGCACATGAATTCGCAAATAAATTTCAGACTCAAAGAATCAACTACAAGCCCAATTGGCAACACAGAAGCAACATGTACACAGTAAACAAAGACCAAAGTGCATGAACACAGTGAAGACCACAAAGGCAGTGCAACAGTGGTGATGCAGTGGCACATGACTATCATGGTACATTTCAAGTTCATCAGTATATGACAGCAACCAGAGGCAACATCACACAATCGAAGATAACTACAATACAAAATCAAATACCAACTATCCAAGTACAACATGAACACTATAGGCCGAGGTGAACAATGTAAGGGACGAAGCCGTGGAAGCATAGCAAAGCCAAAAATCGTCACAGTCAATATTGAACGAGTCAATAATCAAAACCGTGTCAACCAAGCCGTGGGAAGCAAGTATCAAGAATATACGCATATGAATTAGTCAGATTTTATCTCAATCATCCAAGTATAATCGAATGGCCAAAGCAAATCAGTAGACAAATTCAAACACGAATATACGAACGCAAAAATAGGATTTCGAATCCTTTATAAGCCCAATCATCATTGGCAAAATAATCATCGAGTTCAAGCATCAACCAGCTAAGCAAAAGGAGGAAAATACATACCGAAAAAGCAGAACGAATTCGATCCAAAATTGAAGAAGCCGTAAGCAAATCAAAAGCATCGAAGCCTACTATCGAACGAGATCGAGCGGCGCTTCAATTTTGCACAACCCTAGTTTAAATCGCAAGGAGCAAAAGCAAATTACCAGAAGCCCTAATTCGCAAAGAGGAACGAAAGAGGATCGGCCATATTTTCACAAAGCAAAGAAAAAGGAACGGGTTGAAGAAGTGAATAAGGGGCCGGCCTGTGTTTTATTAATTTGGGCTTACTTTTTATTTTAGGGTTTAAATTTTTAAATAAGGGTTATTTTGTTTTAAATTATTTTTAATTTGTATTTTCTTTTTTAAACCGTTTAAATTTCTAGTCGTGTGACTAGGGGACAAGCTACGTGGCGTAGCTTGAGAATTCGCAACTCTGTAGTTGAGTTGTGGCAGGGTTTTGAGCGTAGAGTTAGATTAGTCAATAGCGGGTATAGCGAGTTTACGTGTGTAAGCGAGGGACTATCTAATTTCTAGTAGAAACCTTGGGGGCAGCACGTAGGCAGAGTTTTTGCCGAAGCTGGGTAAATTCTGTGTTGTTCTGTTTTATTCTGTTATTTATATTCTGCGATATCTGTGCTGCTATTCTGTGATCTGAATTGAAATTAATTGATAAGCTTCCGCGATTAATTTTTATAATTTACACTATCACCCTATTCACCCCCCCTCTAGGGTGAAATCGATCCTACAAGCGGTATCAGAGCTAGGAACAAAAGCCGTTTTGTTTTAAAAATTTGATTTTACAAAAATCAATTTTTGTTTTAAAAATTCGTGTTTCAAAAAAATCGGTTTTTGTTTTAAAATTTTGAATTTTTAAAATGGCTTCTTTTAATACTGCTTTTGCTGAGGGTCAATCCATAGTTTGACCACCAATGTTCAATGGTGAATATGCTTACTGGAAAAATAGAATGCAAATTTTTCTGAAAACCATTGACGCTTGGAATATTGTTGAGACAGGTTATAGAATACCAACTATAACTGTAGATAATCAGGAAATAGAGAAACCAAAGGAACAATGGACAGAACTAGAAAATAAATTACAAAATACTAATGCCAAAGCTATGAATTCTATTATCTGTTCATTGGATCAATTTGAATTTAATCGTGTCTCACATTGTCTAACTGCGCAGGAAATATGGCACATATTAGAAGTGACTCACGAAGGAACATCTCAAGTCAAATAATCTCGCCTTGCAATGCTAAGCAGCGAATACGAGAACTTCAAAATGGCGAAGGAAGAAAATGTCAAAGAGATGTACGGACGACTCTCCAATATCGTATACAAATCAAAAGCTCTCGGAAAAACATACACCGAATTAGAAATAGTCCGAAAAATCCTCAGAGTCCTTCCACGAAGCTTTGAAGCAAAAGTAACTGCCATACAAGAATCGAAAGATTTAAAACAACTTAAAGTTGAAGAACTCATCGGAAATCTCACCACTTATGAGCTAGAAATGAAATTCAAAGAAGAGCGTGAAGGAGGTGACACTCAAAAAAAATCCATAGCTCTCAAAGGAACAACCAAAAGTGATGATGATAACGATGAAAATGATGGAGCAGCAGAATTGGAGCTGTTAATAAGGAAATTCAAAAAATGGAATCAAAAACATGGAAATTCAGCTCGAATTCAAAAAGCAAAAAGCAGAATAGCCAAAGCACTAGACTACTCGGAAGAACAAAAGTTTATTTGTTATAATTGCAACAAACCCGGCCATATCAAGCCCGATTGTCCACAAATTAAATCCAGCCATGGAAAGAAGCAGAAAAAGAAAAGTTTTGCAGCCACTTGGGATGAAATAGACGAGAATGATCAAAGCACTGGTAGTGAAAGCGAAAAGGCAGAATTGTGTCTTCGAGGTGATACAACTGACAGTGACGATGACGAGCCAAGTGAGGTATCAAAACTTACCCATTCTGAGTTGCTTATATATTTTCATGAAGTAAACGGTTGTTTTGAACGACTTAGGGAAAAATACGCCAAACTTGAATCTCAAAAAGATACTTTGATAGAATGTAATAAACAACTTGATTAATTAGTTAAAACCTATCAAAGTAGGATCCCTAAGTGTGATAAGTGTCCAACATTTGAAAAGGAAATTAAAAAACCAGAAATCAATATAAAATCACTTGAAAATGAAATTCTGATTTTAAAGGAGAATGAAAATACTAGGAGAGAGAATTCTATTAAAAAGTGCACACAGTTGTTAAACGAAAATGAATCTCTCAAATCACAAGTCCAACAATTGTCAACGACTTTGGATAAATTTTCAAAAAGTGAAAAATCGTTGAATATGCTATTAGGAAAGCAAACTATTAATACGGTTAGACAAGGACTTGGATATAGTCATTCTAAAAATGTTAGAAACGAGATTAATCGAGAAAATTTAATGTGCACAATTAGTAGAAAATTTGGACACAATCACAATAATTGTTGGTATAGACCCAAACATGTGAAAACTATACCGATTTGGGTTCCAAAAGGCACAAATATAAAATCTCTCAAAGTTAAACAAATTTGGGTGCCAAAGGGAACAATAATAAATAGTTTTGGGTCTTTACAAAATTGTTTTTCGAAATATTCTGCCATTAACAATCATGGACCTATAAAAACAAATAGGTCACATAAATCTTTTCTCGTGTAGGTGTGGTGGCAGGCTAAGGAACAACAATAGTGTTCTCTGGATTTTGGCTGTTTCAGAAACGCAACGGGTGACAAAGCTAAGTTCCTTAGCCTAGTATAAAGGTGACAGAATCACAACGGACAACAACGAAAAATATCGTAAAGGTAAAACAGGTAATGGTATGTTTTAAACGATATATTAAATGTGATAATCTGCACCGTATTCTGAATTAAAATCAGCCAATATTGAGATGATGATTTTGACTCTGACTTATTCAACATAGTTGGCCAATTATATTCTTATGCCAAAAACACTATAAAAATCTCTAGATTCTTTGAATTACTTCATATATATCAGTTTGGATTAAAAATAGTGTTTTGTTGGATAATACAATTGGTTATAATATGGCTAACTCCTTATTCACGGTTTTCTGATTATTTACACGGCTTCATTTCAAATTCAAAAGAATGTCATTTAAATTGTCGTTAAAATTGAGTTTGAAATTTTTGTTGCACATTTCATGGTTTGGTCAATCGAATTCTATTAATGATAATTTTGAGTGAAAAAGAAATTCAGATGCAGATTACACTGGTAATCTAGTTGATAGACAAATTACTAGTTGAACGTGATTTTTGAGACATTTAGTAACTGCATCGTTTTTCAAAGAAAATATCTACATATTCTTCATTTAAAATAATTTTCAAATAGCAGAAAATTTTCTTTTAAAACCCCCTGGAGAAAATCATTATTGACCATATCTTCAGATTAGTCATTTTTTGAAAAATTAATTTCATATTTATTTTTGAATTTGATTTTAAATGACTATATTGACTAATCTGACTCCCAAATGATTATTGAAAAGAAAAATAGTGATTGCAAAAGTGATGAGTGTTGATATTGATCAAATATTATGACTCGAGACGGTATAATTAATGAATTTCTTTAGAAATTTAAACAAGAGTTATAAAACTGTTTGTTGGTAAAAATTCCATGACCATCTCTATATCTATCATATTTCTAATGACCATCACTCATCAAAATTCTATATAGTTTGTCGATATGTGGTACTTTAAACAGGAATCGTTCGTTTTTCATTTTCACATTTTTTTTAAATAAAAAAAATTAATTAATAATAATAATAAATAAATACCAAAGTATTCACTCTCATTTAAAAGTCCTCACGGTTATGCATGGGTGAATTACTTGGAATTTGTTATGTGCTTCCATGCTCATTTAAAAGTCCTCGCGGTTATGCATGTATGGAACGCATATCAAAAGTTGATTTCTAAAATAAACAAGTTGATTCTAATCCCATTTAAAAGTCCTCACGGTTATGCGTGGTTAGAAGATACTTGAATTCATTTTTTTTTTTTAAAATAAAATTGGAATACTACTAATCTCATTTAAAAGTCCTAACGGTTATGCATGCTTAGTAGATATTCAAATTCCTGATATAAATATACCACAAATAGACACAACTGTATGGTTTTATATGATGACATCATTTCCATCATTCTAAAAGTGGAATATGCGCCTAACAAAATATTTATGATTTTTGTTTGATTTTTTTATTGAAATTTAATATTTATATTCAATTGAGTTTTAATGTTGGATTGATATCGATTACTTTTTCTCTATTTTCTCTAACACTATTATTCTTTTGCTGATAACAAAAGGGGGAGAGAAAAGTTAAGATTTTGTCAAATAGAATCAAGCAAAGGTCAAATAATTTTCCATTTGCATATAGGCTCATTTATATATTTCTATTTGTATGCATATATGTAGGGGGAGCTTTGTGTAGAGAGGAAGCATTTAAATAGGGGGAGCAATTAGAGCATATCAATGATCAAATACATTTAACATATTCAAAATCTTAAATATATGTTTGTTATCATCAAAAGGGGGAGATTGTTGAATATGCGCTTATATGATTTTTTGTTTGATGATAATAAACATATATACATTCGTTTAAATGTATTTGATAATATACTATTTTATTTTTCACAGATTAAATAAATATTTGCTGAATAAAATAAATAACACGGAATTTGAATTCAAACGAATATTTTATTCAAACAAATATTTATTACAATTTTGAATAGTATACAAATTCAAGCTCTCACTATTTACTATACAACTTTGATACAAATTCAATTACATCACTATTTTACATATCAACACCTCACTACATATCACTCACACTCGTATTTATCTTCAACTGCATTCCAGTTTGAATCCAGCATCTGAGCAATCTGCAAAAATATAAACTAACGCAGTAAAATTGAAAAAGAAATATTTTTGCAATTCAAAACTAGAAGATAATTTTTGAAAATATGATTTGCCTCAGTTATTTGGGTTGTTCGTCATCATTTATATTTGAATTCATCATACACGAACAACTTGTGACATACACAGTGTATTACTGTATATGCCACAAGGCCGTGCACGCCGATATATACACTTGATTGATTTATAGGGACAGGTGAGCACAGGTCAAACCCAAATGAAAAACCGGGTTCAACTCACATGCAATACACCATGACACGAGCACAAGGTCAAACCCGAGTTTTTGTAACTGGATTCAACTCAAGCGCAAATCAAAAGTACACATGAATATGAAACTAAACAGTCAAGTTCAGTGGTCAAATGCAATAGGCCGAGAACCAGACAAATGCATGCAACAGCAGTGAAAGTGTTCAACACAAGGCAGTTAACATATCAAAAACACTTGCAACATGGATATCACAAGAAATGAAACACCAATCAGTAGCATGCTAATGAAGACTGCATCAAAATGCAAGCACAAAAGTGCACAGCAACCATTAACTGCAACAAGTTGATATGCAAACTACAACAGGCCAGAGGTGAAAGCAATACACGACTGAAGTGATGAAGTGAATGCAAACAACTCGGCAATCAAATAACAGTGATGCAGTCAACATCTATTCAAGGCCAACACAAATTATAAGAGGATGCAGAATCAAGATGAACAATGCAATTTAACATGAGCAAGTGCAACAATGTGCACAGTTCAGACAAGACAGTAGTGTGCAACTCGAGTTTCAAAAGAATCAAAGTATGCCACAATAAAGACAGTAAAATGAACAATGCAAAGAAGGCTGCAGTGAAGCATGTACATGAGTGGACTGGACTACAACAGCCAGTGCCAACAAAGAATTAAGTCTCGACCGAAACCAGTTACTCTATACAAGCAACACAATGCAAAACTCAAATCTGGCCAAAAACAAGACAGACCAACACAACAGCTCCAAAACCAAAGATACAACAGATAATGATGCAGGGAAGACTCGAATGACCAAGTGCACCACTGACCATACAACAACTCAAATATCAAGCACATGAATTCGCAAATAAATTTCAGACTCAAAGAATCAACTACAAGCCCAATTGGCAACACAGAAGCAACATGTACACAGTAAACAAAGACCAAAGTGCATGAACACAGTGAAGACCACAAAGGCAGTGCAACAGTGGTGATGCAGTGGCACATGACTATCATGGTACATTTCAAGTTCATCAGTATATGACAGCAACCAGAGGCAACATCACACAATCGAAGATAACTACAATACAAAATCAAATACCAACTATCCAAGTACAACATGAACACTATAGGCCGAGGTGAACAATGTAAGGGACGAAGCCGTGGAAGCATAGCAAAGCCAAAAATCGTCACAGTCAATATTGAACGAGTCAATAATC
Organism: Allium cepa; assembly: GCA_030765085.1. Taxonomy (NCBI): domain Eukaryota; kingdom Viridiplantae; phylum Streptophyta; class Magnoliopsida; order Asparagales; family Amaryllidaceae; genus Allium; species Allium cepa. The sequence goes on along the minus strand of CM060941.1, from coordinate 947,410,451 downwards.
AAAACCGTATCAACCAAGCCGTGGGAAGCAAGTATCAAGAATATACGCATATGAATTAGTCAGATTTTATCTCAATCATCCAAGTATAATCGAATGGCCAAAGCAAATCAGTAGACAAATTCAAACACGAATATACGAACGCAAAAATAGGATTTCGAATCCTTTATAAGCCCAATCATCATTGGCAAAATAATCATCGAGTTCAAGCATCAACCAGCTAAGCAAAAGGAGGAAAATACATACCGAAAAAGCAGAACGAATTCGATCCAAAATTGAAGAAGCCGTAAGCAAATCAAAAGCATCGAAGCCTACTATCGAACGAGATCGAGCGGCGCTTCAATTTTGCACAACCCTAGTTTAAATCGCAAGGAGCAAAAGCAAATTACCAGAAGCCCTAATTTGCAAAGAGGAACGAAAGAGGATCGGCCATATTTTCACAAAGCAAAGAAAAAGGAACGGGTTGAAGAAGTGAATAAGGGGCCGGCCTGTGTTTTATTAATTTGGGCTTACTTTTTATTTTAGGGTTTAAATTTTTAAATAAGGGTTATTTTGTTTTAAATTATTTTTAATTTGTATTTTCTTTTTTAAACCGTTTAAATTTCTAGTCGTGTGACTAGGGGACAAGCTACGTGGCGTAGCTTGAGAATTCGCAACTCGGTAGTTGAGTTGTGGCAGGGTTTTGAGCGTAGAGTTAGATTAGTCAATAGCGGGTATAGCGAGTTTACGTGTGTAAGCGAGGGACTATCTAATTTCTAGTAGAAACTTTGAGGGAAGCACGTAGGCAGGGTTTTTGCCGAAGCTGGGTAAATTCTGTGTTGTTCTGTTTTATTCTGTTATTTATATTCTGCGATATCTGTGCTGCTATTCTGTGATCTGAATTGAAATTAATTGATAAGCTTCCGCGATTAATTTTTATAATTTACACTATCACCCTATTCACCCCCCCTCTAGGGTGAAATCGATCCTACAAACTCCTTCGTTCTAGCTCGAAATCAGGCGGGGCTTCGACCGATTAACTACCACCTAAATTACGGACAGTATGGAACAATCAGATACTTTATCGCGTGAACGCACGCTGTAGTTCTCCAAGGGGACTAACGGTTGTATTTAGAAAATAATAAGTTACTGCATCCTTATATTTGAATTTTGATGAAAATTAGAATTACAATTTTAAATTTTTGTCGGATCTCAAAACATAAAAATTAGAATTATTTTATATTTATTTATTTTTTATTAGTTAAATTAAGTTTAAATCTTTAAATGGTTAAATGGGTAAGCCGCTTATTAAGTGGATTGGGTCGTAAATGGGTTGGGTCATAAATGGATAAAAGAGAATAGGTCATGAATGGGTTGGGTCAAATTCGACCCAACCCATTTTGACCCAATCCAACCCATTTGACAGGCCTACTTGTACCGGATTTGGCCGTGCTCATGAATCCTTTGTATGTTACTGCCGCATCTGGTACAGTTTTTTTGCATCCTGATTTTGGCCTAGTTGGGAACCCGATTTCGATGGCAGCTCTAGTATCGGATTGTCAAAATATATCTCCGTCTTTAGGCCCGATATCAGGTATTTCAAACCCTTCATCTTCCTCTGCCATAGCTAATATTCTACATCATACTGTCACTGCAAGGAATGCTAAATTCCTGGGTGATGCTAGTAGTGATGCTTTGCATAACGTTGTTAGTGATAACCTCTCTGCTAGTTTGAATGTTGATTTTGTATTATTCGAGGCCGCATATGATTGTATGAAACTGAATACATCCTTGAATGCATCTGCTATGGTTAATGATAACATTTATTTGCGTAATAAAATTTGTGATTCCCTGGATTTTGTTATTGGTGGTAATAAAACTACGGATTTGAATGTATTTTCAGTGAATATTAATGATAATGAGGCATTAGCTAATTGTACTTGTGCAAATACAGATCTGAATGTTTCTTCTACGTTAATGAATTCTCACAATATTGCTCGTAAATCCATTGGTATGGTCCCCTATACCGCTTGTTTAATTAATAGTTCAGTTGATTTTCCTAGCAAAAGTATTAATGGATCGAGGTTGGTATTAAATGACGTGGGAAACATTGATCCTGATGTTGCCAAATCTTGTAATGTCCATCTACTTCTATTCAACAGCAGCACTCCCTTAATGTTCGTGTACTTGATGCTAGTTCTCAGGAAAGTATACCACCATCAATAACACACCAATCTATAGAGCTGAATACAGGATTAAAATGGTCCTCATTATTCCCTACTTTGCCAAAAAAAAGCGGGTGCTTTTGTGCCCCGTTCTTTTGATATGGTAAGCAAAGACGAGGTGATGATTTCCCCTTCGAAGGTAATTCAAGCTAGAATTGATTATTGGTCGGACTATCTTGTTGGTTTCTTTTTGGACTCGAACCGACCTACTCTATTGGTTAAGGATCGTTGCTATAAAGCTTGGCAACCGAAGGATAGCCTCCTAGTCCACACGAACAACTCTATGTTTTCCTTCAAGTTCTCAAGGCCTGAGGAGTGGTTTCGAATTATTAGTAAAGATCCTATATTTATCAGAGGCAATCCTTTCATAGTCACTCTATGGAGTCCGTCTGTTGACTGCGCCAGAAAGCAGGTACTATCTATTTCTGTTTGGACTTATTTCTCTCATATACCGTTCGTTCTGCAACCATTGTTAGGTCTAAACTGGCTAGCTAGTGCGGTAGGTAAAGTAAAATGTTTTGATGCTAACACCGTAGCTAGGAAAAAAATTGCCTATGCGAAGGCCTTGATTGAGATTTCCCCGGATAAGCCTTTACCGCATACTATCAAAGTTAGAGTGTCTGAGGATCAGGTAGCGAAGATTGTAGTTCGATATGGTTGGAAGCCAGATATATGTGCGTCTTTTCAGTCCTTTTGTCATATTTCATCTGCATGTTCTCGTAAGTTTTTTGTTGGTCCTTCCTCGGTTTGAACCCCTCTTCCTAGGCCTCCAAACATGAAATGGATCCCAAAAGATCACACTAATCCTCCACTTATAGCACCTTCCATCCCTCATGTTGAGCCTTCGGTGCCTCTTATTGTTCCACCCCCCTCTGACGCTAATATGAATTCTTATGCTCCACCTGATATATCTGATCTTGAAACTTCTCCTACTGCCCTTGCTTCTGGTATTGTGTGGCATCGTGCTGAGATGACCTGGATCCATATTTAGTCCGACATGAGATACGACCCAACTAGACATGGTTTCCATATTTTTGTTAGTGATAATGGTGGTGAATCTAGGCGATTACGTCATTCTATAAATGGTGATGAACTTATTCTTACGATGGATGAAACTTGTGGTAAGCGGAATAGATCTCTACTTCTTGATGATAGTTAGGATAGGAAATATATTTTCTGTAGGGATCTCTCGGGTTATGACATGGATATTGTCCCACTTTGCTAATTATTTGCATATGCGAGGCCCTGCTGGTAGTGATTCTTCCTCCTCTTGGGAGAAGGAACCGTTATTTACATTGTTCACTTATATAGCTGCAAAAGCACCATTGCTTCTCACCTGTTATGTACTCTAAGTAGTATGACCACTATAAATCCATACATAGTTGTTTGTGCATGTGTAGAACACATTTTCTATATTTATATAGTAGCATAACCCACTAGAAAGTCGGTTGGCTTTGCCAAAAAATTCAACGATATAGATTTCAATGTTATAAATAAATCACATAATTTTCAATCCACCTTTCAAGCTTTCTAAATCTTCCAAATCCAAATTCATCCCATTGATTTGACTCATTTTCCTTTCCAATCCAAAAGAATATATATTATGAGGTATATACATACTACTAGAATTACACATCTGATAAGAGATTTGATGTTAAGAGGAATATAGATTTATAACTATGCAATTTACCTTTTTCTGTAGCATTGATTTGCTCCTTCTCCTCTTTTCTTTTATTTTCCATCCTTTTCTTATTACATATGCATATAATATAATATTTATAATTAATAGAAATAGTGGATAAGGGAAAATGGTAGAGTTTCGCTATTTGATCAGAAAATATAATAAGAGAAGTGAGAGGTTAGAGCTGTATTTATAGGTGCTCGAATCTATCATATTCGTGAGAATAAAATAATTAAATTCAGATCGTTTGGCCAAGGATCAACCCTAGCCGCCATGCTCTCGATCGAACGACCGTCCCCTATAACTGGCCCAAGTAAAGGGTCGATCAACGAGGTCCTGCATTTATTATTATTTATTTCCTATTTTTGTTGTTGAATCATTTTCTTTTCGAAAACTTCAAGCGCTAATAACTTCTTTGTTTGATCTCCAATCGCAAAGCTTCAAATATGAAAGTTACTCAAAAAATCACCACGAACAAAATGCTACAAGTTTTGTGGCAAAATTCTAATATTTGCTCAAATTTTATTTTTAAGCTTTATTATATCGTTAATGTTATGGGATGTTACAACATTATTTTATTCCACCGTGAGCTTATGTAGATTACTCTCTGATATACATATGTACATTACAGGTTACCAAAACCAACAATTTGTATCCTAACGAACTTGGGTTTAGATTTAGAAGAAATATGTGTCCATTAAAGTGCGTGTTGTTGCATTTGAAATCAGAGCTTAGGTTAGTCAATCATTGGAATTAGGATAAATTAAGATAACAAATTTGTATTTTTACTTCTATATATATATTATATGTCGAACACAACAAATTCTGACTATAGAAGTAGTTGCGACCTAAAAATATGGATGAAGCAACTATGAGTTGAAACAATGAATTTAGTTAAATTTATACATCTACCCCGATTATCCCATGGAGTGTAGGATGTACCGCAAGGCGTTGATCAAGAAGAGCATGAGCATGACATATAGAAGGAACCCAGAAGTTGGATGGTTTTTGACTCCTTTATTGTGTCTAGGCTATGTTATGATTGTGGATTTCGATGGACTGCCGATTGAAGACGTACATTTCATCCTGACATATGGGAAGTAACAACCTATATGTTGCAAGCATCTAGAAGTAAGATGCCAAAAAGGATTGAGCAAGTTTTCGCATGATGTGTTGATTAATCACCACAAGAGGATAGTCAGATTTATAGTATATATTCTTAATAAAAAGAAGTTAACGGTAAAGTGAAAAGGAGGAAGCCCAAGAGAAAGTATGAATAAAATTCCATTTCTGAGTCCGATCCCATGTGAAGAAATTTAAAAAAAAAATTAAAATTTTCTTGAAATGTTAGAATGGTTTTTCAAAGGACTTATTTTAATAGAAGGATCCAACCATTGAAAAGCCCTTTTTAAAAAAGCAAGAAAATTTGGGAGGTTTTTAAAAGGGCTATTTTGATATTTGTAGTGAAGTTTAAAAATTGGTTGAAGTCAAATTTGATGATTTAAAGGGTCTGACAAAGGAATTTTTGTTTTTATAAATGGAAAACAGAGCATAGGTTTGGCTCGATGGCTTTTTCTATTTTTTGTAAATTTAGAAGTGCCTTTTTAAAATTATTTCTAAGAGGTGGTTATGTGGAAATAGTACTTGCTTAAAGTGAGATAAAGGGAACAGAAGGGTAAGAACATCCAAAAATGAATGTAATGACCCGTAAATTTTCAATAATTAAAATTGTTAGTTTAATAAGATTTTGAAATTTAATATTGAAGAAAATAAAAAATTAAAAAAATAAATATTTTTTGTGAATTATTAATAAAAGTTGTGATATAATAATGAAAATAACTAAGAGAAAACATAACAGGTTTAATTAAAGTTAATAATTAATGAATTTGAATGAAATTCCAATTAAATAAAATAATTTAAATGTTATGACTTGGTTATAATGGGAATATGAGTAAAACAAGTGTAATTATTGAATTAATGAAATAATACAGTGTTAATGGTAAGTAATAAACTTTTAAATGTAAGAAAAGTAAATAGGTGACAACTAATATATGTTATTTATTTATTTAGAGTGTTAAATGAAATTGGTAATCAAATTTCAATTTAAGGCAACAATGTTAATTTTATCTATTTGGTAATAATGGATTAATAACAGGAATGAAGTATAAGAATGATAATGCAAGTTAATAAATAAATAATTAAGTCAATGCAATCCCAATTAGCTGAAATAACTGTAGGGTCATAATTGGTTGTATTTAGTAAATTGGAAATAAATTTCAATAAATATAATTAAGTAGTATGTTAATGATGATTGAATGAAATTTGTGTAGTGTAAATCATTGTAACAATTGTTTGGGAATAATAACTCATAAGTGTGATTGAAAGTAAATGGTAACAAATATTTTAGGTTATCTATTTATTTAGTCTGTTAATTTAAATGTGGTGGAAATTGCAATAAAATCTAAATTAAATATTTTGTTAATCTGATTTAGTTAATAATGGGAATTAATATGAAATGAAGCATACATTAATGAAATGTAATATAAATCAATGATAATTATACCCATAAAATGTCAATTTATTGAGTAGCAAGATTTTAAATCAATAAACGGGTTTATTGAGATTTCAATTGATAATTAATAAAATTTAATGTGAAATCAATTGTAGTTAATTGACGTAATTTGGACAGTTAGGGTAAAGTTGATTTGTCATTTAAGATTTTTAATTCTATAGGATGTAACCAACGTTAATTTTTATTTATAATATGAAAATTGGTTGATTTAAGGAGTGAAAATCAAGATTTATTAATTTATTTGAAATTCAAAATGCAGTAAGTGGATTAATTGCAAATAAGTGGAATTTAATATTAAAATATTACGTTAATGGAAATTTGGATGAAATTTGTGAATATTAATGCAATTATTACGAACCAATGAAAATCTCATCCAATTGAAAATGATAGATTAAATAATGGAATGAAAAGTCAATTAAATGGAATTATTGAAAATTTAATTTATAATTTCTGAGTATAATGAAATTGAAAATTTAACACTGAAATTGATTAATTAATCAACTCTAAATTGACATTTGAATTTGGTAAAAATAGCCAATTTGGCCACTGACTCAGATTTATTTATTTTAATTTATTTATTTTAATTAATCAACTCTAAATTGAAAAGTGATTTAATTTATTTATTTTAATTTATTTAATTGATGTAAAAATAGCCAATTTGGCCACTGAATCGGATTTCGACGAAACCAGTTTCATTGGATCCGTAACAGTGAAAAAATTGTAGGATTTCAAGTTTCGTAGCGACCGGACTTTTCGTTTGATCGTACGGACTCGAAACGCCTTGAAATCAATTAAATTGAAATCAATTTGAAATAAATTGATTTTTGCATAACTTCTTCATATGATGGAATTTGGACTTGAAACCTATTCCATCACGTTTAAAATATTTTAAAACATCTATTTTGATATATGGGTTGACCCAATTTCGTTCCGGAGTCAGAACGGGCTTTTCGGGGCACTTTATCGTTGAACGCGTATATCCAATCAATCTGATCCATTAAGGTTGCCTATTTATACCTGGTTATAAACCCTAGCCTACCTCTACTCATTTTCCTATACGTACAATTCCAATTGCTCATCTTCCTCATTTCAATGGCAGACAACCAAAATTCCCAATTGCAATTTCAAATCAATTTCAAAGCCAAAAATTCCAACACCACAAACAATATCAAATTTTATATCATCGAAAAGCTCTTGAAGAGCGCAATCCAGATCCACTGTCTGTTTTTCGATTGGAGTTTCTATACCTCCGGAATAAGTGGAAACATTCACGGCCGTTCATCGCGCGTCGATAAACGTTGTCAGACCGACGAACCATTTCTGGGTTGTGAAGAGAGGACCGAGGGGACTTCATCTACGCAGTTTATTTGGTGAATCGACGGCTAGATCTGCGGCAAGGTTGCATTAGGGTTTCGAGATTAGGGTTCATTCTTGGTGGCGCCGGCGGCTTCCTATGGGCGATCGAAGGTGATGCTCCGGTGCGGCCAGGCGTGGGATGTTCGATGAGGTGGTCGGCGTGGCCTACGTCGGCCGGTGGTAGCTATTTAGGGTGGTCAACGGCCGGACAAAGGGGAGAGCTGCTTTGTATTCTTGGGTTCGAGCGTTGTCCTGTGCGCGTGAAGCAAGAAGAAGCAGACGTGTCCTTGAGTTGGGGCACTCTTTTGTTTTTTTGTTTTTTTATTATTTATTTCAATCCCAATTTGTTCTAATTATAATAACTTTTACATACGAGGTCAGTTTCATACGCGGTTTTCTCCGCTAGGTTCGTATTGGAATTCCAAACATTTTGAAGTTGGTTTGGACGAATTCTAAGACTGTTCAAATTTTGGGTTTAAATTGGATTTAAATTCAATTTAAATTCGAAAGGTGAGTGTTTTAACCCACTCACAACTTCAAAAATTTATTATGTGTGTTAAATTAATTTCTGACATGATTAGAAATCTATTTATCACTATCATCATTTTAGTTAAATTTGAATTTATTGAATTAAATTGTTATTTAACTTATTAGTGCATATAAACTCCCAGTTAAATTGTTAAATAAATTTATTATTGAATATAACTGCCAGTAATAACTTGTTATTTATTTTCTATTCTATATTGATGTTATTGTTTGAATTGGATGATGATTGTGATAAATGGTTAATAGTTGATATTGGATGAATGGATGTTGTATTATATATTATTATAAACTGCAAGTTGTTATGCATTTTTTTCATTATGGATTGCATTTTGAAATGATATATAACCGTATTTTTATTTTAAATTACGGATTGAAATGACAAATATCCGTGACCATAGGGTAGAAAATTTTATACAGACACCGTGGTCTATATATAAAAATATTTTGAAATGATTTCTATGGTTTTTAAAAGAAATATATGATTTTACGAGATATTGATTTGGATACTTTATAAATGTTATTTTATATATAGTTAAATTCTTGGTTTTAAGCTATGAATAAATTGTTTAAGTATAAAATAAGTTTAATAACAAAGTTTGATTTTATTAAAATATAATATGGATAAGTATTTACTTAAATTATATTTTAATATAGAGTTTATACTGATTTTCATAAATCAAGGTTGAGAAGATATTTTTGAAATTGATTTTAGATTTTATCTAATTAAGAATTATATTTAATAAGAATCCATTTGGAACTTATTGAAATTGGGATTTTAAAAGAATATGGTTTTATAACTTAATTCGAGTTTAAGGTGTTTTAAGTGAATAAATTAGGGAATATTCAATTATTGAAATTTAAAGTTTTGTTTAAAGGATATTGGATTTAGTAAGAAAATATTTCAAAACTAAATAAAAGTAGGAGTGAAATTGGTATATATATGAATTATAAAATTTAGTTTTGAAATATTGAATATTTAAGCTTTGAAATATATTAAAATTTAAAATTTAGAAATTCGGGTTGTTTTGGAATTGATTTGTTAAATTTAAGAAGCTAGTTTGTTTTATAAAATATTTTAATATTTAATCCATGTAAGGGTGGAAGTTATGTTCAAAAGTTAGTAATTTCAAAGTATTACGTTTTGGAAGTGTTATAGTTTAAGTCTTTGGTTTTGAAATTTTATAACTTTGAAATACTATGAACTTTAAATTGATATCATATTGGTTTCGGTTTGAAATGGAAATGATATCGTATTTATATGGTTTCGAAATGGATATTATATTCTAGTTTTGAAGTATAAATTATTTTGAAATGACCGCGGTGTTATAATAACATTTGGTTGTTGAAGTGACCGGGATCGGAAGTTGTCATATTCTCTGCCAACTCCGAAAACCACTTTAACAACCATGTACGCGGTGGACATTACAAAATGAAGTAGGATGGTGGCGGCGTTTCCTTTGAGGTGAATACGTGGACCCGACTCCCGTGAGTTGGCATAAGGTGGCTAAAACAGGAGCGATTGACGGGCTAATGAGGTAGCATCTTTGATTGGACACATCCCTTCGATATTATACTTTGACTTTTGGATTGATTCGGTAGCCATTTTTGATTTTTTTTATTTTGGGTGTGGCTCGAGATGGGTGGTAGCTGCGCGCTACGCGTTACCACCGGCCCGGAAGCGTAATTGGTATATCTACCCTGGCATTGCCTAGTTGTGCCGTGTCACCTACCATATCGTGCCTTGTGCGAGTTTGGTTTTCTCCCGTAGCCCGTATGGTATCCTCTGGTGACTTCCCGATCAGGAGGGACCATGATATTGGATGGACTACTGGGACTATTACGTTTTAAGGGCTATATTGGTAACCCCTTAGTGCTATGAAAAAGGTAAGTTTATTTTACAATAGACATTATTATAATAGCGAGATATTACTACATAGTAAATAGTTTAACGGATCCTTAGGAGATGTGAATCCCTAGCATCTCTTAAGTTACTACACTCACGTTAGACACTAGATAGAAGATGTCAAATCCCGTAAACATCTATGATGTCGTTCCACTTATATTTTACCATTGATTTAACTTACATGAGATCTTTTAGTTTTGACTCGAGTGCTTTATCTTTTCAATTCGCTCGGGTCAGCCTGAGCATTTCAGGTTTTGAAGGCCTTAATTCTGGTGGACGAAGACGAAGAATTATTATTACTATTTGTTATATATTCCACTACACCATTTTATTCCGTTGCATTATTATTGTTCTCTGGTATGTGTAACTCTGATATGTAATGTATAAGTATAATCGAATATTTTATAAAACAGCTTCATGAATTGTATATTTGATTATTATATTTTATCGTTCCGCTGCAAGATTCTGTTTAGTTTTTTTTCTTTCTCTGCTTTTTATTATTTACCCTATAACAACCGCCCTTCTGTATGATTTAAGTTTGACGTGTGTGGTTTATCGTCGATTTAAAACGTACGGAAAGGCGGGACGTTACATCTGGTATTAGAGCTTTGGTTTAGTGATAAACCTTAGCTTTGTGGGGTCTGACTCTTTATTAATAGGGTAGTAATACACTCTGACGAGTCATTGAGTGTATATATATGAGAGAGCGTATTTGTTAGTGTTATAAAAAGGTTTTAATATTGTGTTAATTTGTTCTGTTTTGTATTTATAAATTCTGGTTGGTGCATGAGACGCTATGAAATCAATAGGGATTTCTAAACACTTAATAGGACAAACAGACACAATATTTGTTTTGAATATAGGTGAATGAAATAATTTTTCCTATTATATTTTCGATATATAAAATAAAATTTTATGAATAAGATATTTATTTGGTTGTAATATATTGGTTGTTAGGTAATAAAATTTATAAATAATAGTTGAAATGAGATTGAAAATAAAAATAATGAAAATTAGGAATTTAGAACTTAAGTCCTGGGGTTTTGAAAATATCTTTCAAATGATTTTGGAATATAATAATATTGTTTATAAGTATCTTCTGATGTAGATATTTCAACATAATTTGAAAGAATCGTTTGAAGAAATTTTGGAAAGAAATAAGTTTCGTACTCCACTCTTTGTCGCTGGAAAATAATTTCGGTGATGAGTACATGCATCATCGACATTCATTTTCGAGTTTCCAAGGGGAAGGCCACTGTAGTAGTTTTACTGCAGACTTATTTTGATAAACAAATATAAGATTTCAATTTTTTTAAATATAATTGTATATATAAGTTGTAAGTATATGCATTTATCTATTATTTTTAAATCATTTGGATAAAACCCGGTGTTTAATCCTTAAGTTTCCGCTATTAATAGTTTTAATTAGTGTAGTGAAGTGAAATCAACTAATAATTGAAACCTCTAAATGAAATAATAGATTTAATGCTTGGTGATAAATGAAATTTCAAGAAAGTTGAAATTGTAGCCTATAAAACAATAGAGATGATTATTGAATAGTAAATTAATTTAAAAGAAACGAGATCAACTTTTATAAATTGCGATTGCATTCTTTAACATTCATATAACTTATCAACTATTAAAAAGTTAAAATGTTAAAAGAAAATGTAATGGGAAATTTTACAAGTAAAATTTGAAATAATGAAAGTATTTAATGAAATTCTTTTGTAGATAAGAATTTGATATTGTAATTGTTATAAACTTAAGTAAAAATTTAAAGGCTACTAATTAAATAAATGGAAAGGTAAGTATTATAAATAAATGAATATACGAAATTAAGTAATAAATGAATGAAAATAAATGAAATTTATAAATGAATGAATGTAATGTAATGAAAAGAAATTTATATGATATGAATAAATAAGAATGAAATTTTGTAAGTATAAGTGCAAATAAGTGAAATAAACATTGAATAAATGTATAGAAATGAAAATTTGCAAGAAATAAATGTAAATTAAAAAGATAAGTATTGTATAAAAGAAAAGGAAATCAAACAACAAAGGTCATGAAATGAAATTGAAAAAAATTAACTTAATTTATTGTTTGGATTTGTTGTTTTTTTGGTTTATGGTTGTTGGGTAAGGATACTTTAAATTGTTTGGGTGAATAAATAATCTATTTAGTTTCATCTAAGACCGTTGAGTAAATGGTGCACTAAGTAGTTTATTTTCCATTCGGTGCAATTTGAAGTTGAACTCGAACAACTATTTGTTTTGTTTGATATGAATGAATGATTGATTTGTGTTGATTCTATGTGATGGTTGTATGCCTTGTTGCAAGTGATTGATGTTTGTATTGATTGGTTTTTTTATGGTTGAAACCACTTTAAATATTTCATTTTATATAATTATTAACCCTTTTGGATTATATAAGTGAAATGCAGGTTATGGAAGCAATTGCTACTGCATTTGGTTTCATAGTATAAGCGTAAATTTCCCGACAAATAGGTACGTTTTCGGATTACGGTTTATAGCGTTATTATATCTTTTTTCCCGTGTTGGTATATATTATTTTGGAAAATATGTTGTATATTGTTATATTTAATATTATATTTTCTCCCGAGCCTCTCTGTACAAAGGAGACTCTGCTGAAATTTTTCGTAAATTTTGGACTTAGAAAATATTTTGAAATTGTTTTCCAAACCTTATTAATTTGAGTATACAAAGATTTAATGGTTATAAATTGGTATACTTTATTAAATTAATTAAATTTGAAAATTTATTTGTTTATAAATTTTAATATTTTAAGTAAGATATATTGATTCTTAATTCTTCTTTTCCCTCCCTTTTTCCTTTTCAAGGACGCAAAGTTTTGAGTGGGGGAGAGTGTAACGACCCGTAAATTTTCAATAATTAAAATTGTTAGTTTAATAAGATTTTTGAAATTTAATATTGATGAAAATAAAAAAATAAAAAAAAGATTTTTTTTTTGTGAATTATTAATAAAAGCTGTGATATAATAATGAGAATAACTAAGTGGAAACATAACATGTTTAATTAAAGTTAATAATTAATGAATTTGAATGAAATTCCAATAAAATAAAATAATTTAAATGTTATGACTTACTTATAATGGGAACATGAGTAAAACAAGTGTAATTATTGAATTAATGAAATAATACAGTGTTAATGGTAAGTAATAAACTTTTAAATAGATAGGTGATAACTAATATATGCTATTTATTTATTTAGAGCGTTAAATGAAATTGGTAATCAAATTTCAATTTAAGGCAATAATGTTAATTTTATCTGTTTGGTAATAATGGATTAATAACGGAATGAAGTGCAAGAATGATAATGCAAGTTAATAAATTAATAATTAATTCAATGCAATCCCAATTAGTTGAAATAACTGTAGGTTCATAATTGGTTGTATTTAGTAAATTGGAAATAAATTTCAATAAATATAATTAAATAGTATGTTAGTGATGATTGAATGAAATTTGTGTAGTGTAAACCATTGTAACAATTGTTTGGGAATAATAACTCATAAGTGTGATTGAAAGTAAATGGTAACAAATATTTTAGGTTATCTATTTATTTAGCATGTTAATTTAAATGTAGTGGAAATTGCAATAAAATCTAAATTAAATATTTTGTTAATGTGATTTAGTTAATAATAGGAATTAATATGAAGTGAAGCATACATTAATGAAATGTAATTTAAATCAATGTTAATTATACCCATAAAATGTCAATTTATTGAATAGCAAGATTTTAAATCAATAAACGGGTTTATTGAGATTTCAATTGATAATTAATAAAATTTAATGTGAAATCAATTGCAGTTAATTGACGTAATTTGGGCGGTTAGGGTAAATTTGATTTGTCATTTAAGATTTTCAATTCTATTGGATGTAACCAACGTTAATATTTATTTATAATATGACAATTGGTTGATTTAAGGAGTGAAAATCAAGATTTATTAATTTATTTGAAATTTAAAATGCAATAAGTGTATTAATTGCAAATAAGTGGAATTTAATATTAAAATATTACGTTAATGGAAATTTGGATGAAATTGTGAATATTAATGCAATTACTACGAACCAATGAAAATTTCATCCAATTGAAAATGATAGATTGAACAATGGAATGAAAAGTCAATTAAATGGAATTATTAAAAATTTAATTTATAATTTTTGAATATAATGAAATTGAAAATTTAACACTGAAATTGATAAATTAATCAACTCTAAACCAATATTTGAATTTGGTTAAACTAGTGTAAATAATTAAGAAAGTTAAAATTGATGAAATTTGTTTATTATAGAGTTGAACTAGAAAAGTGATTTAATTAATTTATTTTTATTTATTTAATTAATATAAAAAATAGCCATTTTGGCCACTGACTCAGATTTCGACGAAATCAGTTTCACCGGATCCGTAACGGTGAATTGCTGTTGGATTTCAAGTTTCGTAGTGAGCTAACTTGTCGTTCAATCATATGGACTCGAAACGCCTTGAAATCAATGAAATTGAAATCAATTGAAATCAATTTGAAATAAATTGCTTCTTCATATGATGGAATTTGGACTTGAAACCTGTTCCATCGCTTTTAAAATAGTATAAAACATCAATTTTGATATATGGGTTGACCCATTTTCATTCCGGAGTCAGAACGGGCTTTACGGGCCACTTTATCGTTGAATACGTATATCCAATCGATCCGATCCATTCTAATTTCAGCTTGCCTATTTATACCTGGTTATAAACCCTAGCCTACAACTATTTCTCATTTGTCTGTGCATACAATTCCAATTTCTCCTCTTCCTCATTTCAATGGCAGACAACTAAAATTCCCAATTGGAATTTCAAATCAATTTCAAAGCCAAAAATTCCAACTCCACAAACAATATCAAATTTTATATCATCGGAAAGCTCTTAAAGAGTGCAATCCAGATCCACTGCCCGTTTTCGATCGGAGTTTCTGTGCCTTCGGTATCAGTGGAAATATTCACGGCCGTTCATCGTGCGTCGATGAATGTTGTCGGATCGACGAACCATTTCTGGGTTTTGAAGAGATGACTTCATCTATGCAGTTTATTTGGCGAATCGACAGCTAGATCTGTGGCAAGGTTGCATTATGGTTTCGAGATTAGGGTTCATTCTTGGTGGCGGCGGCGGCTTCCTATGGGTGATCGAAGGTGATGCTCCGGTGCGGCCAGGCATGGGATGTTCGATGAGGTGGTCGGCATGGCCTACGGCGACCGGTGCTAACTATTTAGGGTGGTCAATGGCCATTCAAAGGGGGAGAGCTGCTTTGTACTCTCGGGTTCGTGCGTGTTGTCCTGCGCGTGAAGCAAGAAGAAGCAGACGTGTCCTTCAGTTGGTGCACTCTTTTGTTTTTTTGTTTTTTCATTTATTTCAATTCCAATTTGTTCTAATTACAATAACTTTTACATACGAGGTCTGTTTCATGCGCGGTTTTCTCTGCTAGGTTCGTATTGGAATTCTGCACATTTTGACACTTGTTTAAACGAATTTAAGACCAACTTTTGGGTTTAAATTGGATTTAAATTCAATTTAAATTCGAAAGATGAGTGTTTTAACCCACTCACAACTTCTAAAATTTCTTATGTGTGTTAAATTAATTTCTAATATGATTAGAAATCTATTTATTATTGTTTGGTATATTTTTATCATCATTTTACTTAAATTTGAATTTATTAAATTAAATTGTTATTTAACTTATTATTGCACATAAACTGCCTGTTAAATTGTTAAATTAATTTATTGTTGAATATAAACTGCCAGTAATTACTTGTTATTTATTTTCTATTCTATATTGATGTTATTGTTTGAATTAGATGATGATTATGATAAATGGTTGATGGTTGATATTGGATGAATGGATGTTGTATTATATATTATTATAAACTACAAGTTGTTATGCATTTTATTTCATTCGAGATTGCGGTTTGAAACGATATATAACCGTATTTCTATTTTAAATTACAGATTGAAATGATAAATATCCATATCACTTGACCATAGGGTAGAAAATTTTATACAGACACCGTTGTCTATATATAAAAATATTTTGAAATGATTTCTATGGTTTTGTAAAAGAAATATACGATTTTATGAGATATCGATTTGGATACTTTATAAATGGTATTTTATATATAGTTAAATTCTTGGTTTTAAGATATGAATAAAATTGTTTAAGTATAAAATAAGTTTAATAATAAAGTTTGATTTTATTAAAATATAATATGGATAAGTATTTACTTAAATTATGTTTTAATATAGAGTTTATATTGGTTTTCATAAATCAAGGTTGAGAAGATAGTTTTGAAATTGGTTTGAGATTTTATCTAATTAAGAATTATATTTAATAAGAATCCATTTGGAACTTATTGAGATTGGGATTTTAAAAGAATATGGTTTTATAACTTAATTTGAGTTTAAGGTGTTTTAAGTGAATAAATTAAGGAATATTCAATCATTGAAATTTGAAGTTTAATTTAAAGGATATTGGATTTAGTAAGCAAATATTTCAAAACTAAATAAAAGTAAAAGTGAAATTGGTATATATATGAATTATAAAATTTAGTTTTGAAATATTGAATATTTAAGCTTTGAAATATATTAAAATTTAAAATTTAGAAATTCTGGTTGTTTTGGAATTGATTTGTAAAATTTAAGAAGCTAGTTTGTTTTATAAAATATTTTAATATTTAATCCATGTAAGGGTGGAAGTTATGTTTCAAATTTTTTAATTTCAAAGTATTACGTTTTGGAAGTGTTATAGTTTTACGTCTTTGGTTTCAAAATTTTATAACTTTAAAACACTATGAACTTTAAAATGATATCATATTGATTTGGGTTTGAAATGGAAATGATATCATATTTATATGGTTTCGAAATGGAGATTACATTATGGTTTTGAAGTACAAATTATTTTGAAATGACCGCGTTGTTATAATAACGTTTGATTGTTGAATTGATCAGGACCGGAAGTTGTCATACTCTCTGCCTACTCCGAAAACCACTTTAATAACCACGTATGCGGTGGAGATTCCAGAATGAAGTAGGATGGTGGTGACGTTTCCTTTGAGGTAAATACGTGGACCCGACTCCCATGAGTTTGCATAAGGTGACTAAAACAGGAGCGATTGACGGGCTAATGAGGCAGCACCTTTGATCGGACATATCCCTTCGATATTATACTTTGACTTTTGGATTGATTCGGTGGCCACTTTTGATTTTTTTTTATTTGGGGGTGTAGCTCGGCCGCTCGAAGTGGGCGGTAGCTGTGCGCTACGTATTACCACCGGCCCGGAAGCGTAATTGGTATATCTACCCTGGCATTGCCTAGTTGTGCCATGTCACCTACCCTATCGCGCCTTGTACGAGTTTGGTTTTCTCCCGTAGCCCGTGTGGTATCCTCTGGTTGCTTCCCGATCAGGAGGGACCATGATATTGGATGGACTACTGTTACTATTACGTGTTAAGGGCTATATGGGTAACTGTAACAACCCGCATATTTGTCGATTTTATATTCAAATATTTATTTAAATATTTTATCAATACTCGGAATTTAGTCCGAAAAGATACTTTTTGCATACGGTCGAATTAGGACTCAGGACCACTCCCATTGAGTTTAAAATGCCATTTGCGACCTTTTTGAGTATAAGCTTCGATATGTTTGGAGAAAGTTGATTTTTGCTACTTTTCACTTTGGGTTTGGGTTTGGGTTCATCCCTATGTTTGGACTTATACTCAAAACTTAGCCACTCTTCCCCCATTCACCCTCATTTTCTTCCTCTTTTCAGTTCTAAGGCAATAATGGTGGGAGAGATTGGAAATTAAAACTCCAAAACCCTAGTTTTCTCTTGCAAATCAACTCTTGCTCCAAACTAATAGAAGAACCCATTGGTAAGCTTCTCTTCTTCTTCTCCAACTTATTCTCTTACCAATTTCAGAAATTCCTAAACCTAATTTTGGGAATGTTCTTGTTTTGAGCATAGATTCAAGCTCATTTGGGTTGTGTTGAAGAGAGGTTGATTCTCCATTTGCTTTCAAGCTTCTTCTTGTTTGATTTTTGTAAAAAGGTGAGATTTTTATCTCACATCTATGCTTATATTTATCTTCGATTGTTAGGTATGACTTCCTAACACTTATTCGTGTGCAATTGCTTTTGGTTTGGATTGATTTGGTGAATATTCCAATTTTTGGTGTTTTGGGTTCAATCCTTCAAAAATCATAACTTTGATGTTTGAACATGTGTTTGGTGATGCATCGAGGAGCATATAGGGCCGGGTAGTCGATAGGCATAAACCCTTAGCGCCGTTGCTCGTGCGAATGCAATTTGATCGAGTTTGCACCTCCTTTGAAGTAGGGCAGGGAAGTGCTGGCAACAGGTTCGGCCGACCGAGCCCCTGGGCCGGTCGACCGACCTGCTATCCAGGCACTTCCTGCCTCTGTTTGGAAGTGCCGAATACAGGCCTCGGCCGACCGAGCCCCTGGGCCGGTCGACCGACCTGGCGCCCCAGGCACTTCCAACCCCTGGATCGGTCAACCGACTCAGGGAGTCCGGTCGACCGACCTGCTGCATTTTTGCCTATTTCGCCTAGTTGTTTGAATTTCCAACTTTAATCGATTCGTGTTGTTTCCTATGTGTTGTTATCAATTGTTATGACTTTGATGACTCCTTTCTAGGGATTTTTGAATATCCATTTTGATGGATTCTTTATCGGTTTCGTTGGATTTTTATTCACATCTTCGTATGTGAATTTTAGCGATTGATTGTTCCTACAATCCTCTTTGTGTTTTGTCACTTTAAAAATATAAAGGTTTTCTATACTAGTAGTAAATATCAAAACTCTTTCCTCAAACGATTTCAATACTATTTTAATACCAAATTCGTTTATAAAACCGATTTCCAATCTATTAGTATATATAAACCTTTACCTCACTCGTATGATAAATTTAATTAAACGACTTAGTAAAATAAGTGGTATGAAACGCTTGCGTTCACTTTGTCGGTTAATTCTTGGACTTGTTCGATTGAATCCCTTGTGGCAATTTTATAGTGGAGATCTACAGTTTGTTCGTAAATATTTAAGTTAAGCAAGTGGTTATGGGACATGAAGCTAAACTCATATATTTACTAGCTTAGTCTAATTGACACTTCTCGTTGATCATGACGATCATCTTTGTGATTCAGACTAGCAATGTGCGATGTCTCTTTGTCCGCGAGGGAGACTAAACCCCGTTTTGTGGAGTTTCGACTCAAATTGGTGGGGTAGCAACCCATGGTCTTCGGGCCGTTTGTGGAGCTTCGGCTCAATTTTTGATGGTTAGCAACCATGGAATTAGCGTTCCGTTTGTGATACACGTGTTGGCGAGCTTTATACTCCTGTTTGTGATAGGCCTCCCCCCTTTGTGATTTTTGGATTTCTTGAGATGATTTCTAGAATTTGTGTTTCACCAATTTTCGTGATTTCCATCGATAAGCTATATCGATATTTGTGTATTGGTGAATTTGTGCGTCATTGACTTTTGTGATTTCTGGATTTCTTGCGATGATTTCTAGAATTTGTGTTTCACCAATTTTCGTGATTCCCATCGATAAGCTATATCGATATTTGTGTATTGGTGAATTTGTATGTCATTGACTTTTGTGATTGGCATTGATATAATATGTCATTTATTGTGGTTTGGTGAACGAAATGAGGAGTATGACATTTCTTTGATTCTTGTGTAGATTTGATGATATTGATTAATCTCTCGTTGATTTTCAATTACTTATATATATATATATCACAGCTTGGCATTGTGATTATTATGTGTTTAGTCATATCTCTTATTCTATATCGTTTCATCTGATATTTATAGTTGGACTGATCCGTTTATTATTTTCTTATTAAATAATACTCAGGTCAGACCGAGATGTTACAGGTGCTTCTGCTTGACTTCTCCTATGGGATTGATTTCTCTGACTTTTGGCAAACTACTTAAAGTAGTAGTTTATTTTGTTATATACACTTAAGATATAGACTCATTGTTGTATTCTTTTGTATATCACGTGTTGCTATTCTTTTGTATTATCGTGGATCTTTTTGACCACTACTCTGATATACACTTCCATGTGTTAATTATATATTCATATCTTCTTCCGCCTTTGTGATATGAATTATCTGTGACTGATTTAGGTTATGTTTATTTCTGTATTTGTTTCCGAAGACATTATAGCCACTGTGTAGTAGCTTTGAGTTTGTGTCGGTATGTCGGATTTCCTCTTGATAAAGTATTGCATGTTATACGATCTGACATATCGATGCTCGCACAAAGCAATTACACGGATGGTCACTCCTCAACAGCCTTATTCTCCGTGCTAGTCGACAGCATTCACCGTAATCTTCTTGGCTAGCGTGGGTATAGAGGTGGGACGTCACAGCTTGATATCAGAGCCAAACTTCGGAACAATATGGAATATTATAACAAGGATCATCGTCCTAAGTCTTTCTTAGGAGTCGTGCTTTAGGATTTTATTCGAGTCTTCGTACCGATTCATCCTATTTTCTTTTATGATTCCTTGTTTTATCTATCAAGATTGCTTGATATTCATTAGTGAATAATCTTCTTCTTGCTCTTCTTTCTTTCTAAGAAGAGGAATGTCTAGACCAAGCCGTCCCAGAGCTGGACCATCTAGTGTTCCACCTCAAGATGGAATTTTTATGACTGCTCAACAGCTTCTTGATTTAGTGACAAATGCTCAAGCAGCCGGAGCCAACCCGGAACCTACTCACCCAAAGTCGGGATTTGCACGCTTGTGTAGCGATTACACTAATTTGGGTGGGGAGCCATTCAAAGGTTCCGAAACTGTTATTGAAGTACAGGCTTGGCTAAGGTCATGCGATCGAATCTTTTCTCTCATGAATCTTATTGACCTTCACCGAGTTCAGGTGGCCTCTAGTATGCTCCGAGAAAGAGCAATGGACTGGTACGAGCTTCTTATTTCTGAGATTAATGAAGCGGATCTCACCTGGGAGCAATTCCGGGAACGCTTCGAGTTGAAATTTGTACCGGAAGCAGAGAAAGTGACATTGGCTCGACGATTTATAGACCTTGTTCAAGGTGAGTCCTCCGTGACCGATTACGTCGCCTCATTCGAGTCGCTTTCTAAATACGGGGTTGAATACATCAACACCCCTTTAAAGAAGAACCAGAGGTTCGTCTATGGATTGAACAAAAATCTCAAGAAGCCATTACTTCTAAAATTAGAAGTTTCTTTCGACCAACTAGTTGATATCGCTCTTCGTCTTGAAGAAGCGGATAGGGAGAACGATGTTGAAGTGGTGGGTTCCAAACCAAACTTCAACAACAAGAAAAGGCCAAACAAATTCAAAGGCCCTTATCCCAATAAGAAAGGGAAGCAAGCAACCCCTGTGGCAAAGACTTCTTCCTTTGGTCGTGGGGAATGCTATAATTATGGTTCGAAGGACCATTATGCGAACAAGTGCCCAAGGTCTCTCTCTTGTCACTACTGCAAAGTTCCCGGTCATGTTATATCTTCATGCCCCAAGCTTCAGGGCAGGAAGGAGGGAAAGCTTAATGTTGCTCAAGCCCCTGGCAACACATCTCGTGGCCAAGGTATTTCTCATTCTATTCTGGATGGAATTATTCTATTTCGTGATCATCCTATTCGAGTTCTTTTTGATACGGGTGCGTCCCATTCTTTTATATCAAAAGAACTTGTTGATACTTTTTCTTTGGATGTTTTGTGTTTAATGACTTCTTTGAGGATTGCGAATCCGGTTGGTGGATCCGCGACAATCAGTTTATTGTGTAAAGATGTCGAGATTATTTTGTGTGATTTTTCTTTCCGAGCCGATTTGCATGTCATGCGTTATTTAGGCTTTGGAATGATTTTGGGAATGGATTGGCTTGACCGTTATGAAGCCCATATCCTATGTCCTGAGCGGACTATTCATCTTCGACATCCTCAATCTGTTAAGCAGATTTCTATTAATCTTAAAGATTCAGATTCCAGCTTGGTTGCATATTTATATTCTTTAAATTCTCGTGATGACGATGATGATGATGAGGGTGATATTATTTCTCTTATTCACGTCGTTTGTAAATTTTCCGACTTATTCGAGCCCGTTTTAGGATTACCACCTAAGCGAGCAATTGAGTTCAGAATTAATCTTATTCCTGGAGCTCAGCCTATCACTCGCCCTCCGTATCGTATGTCCAATAAAGAAAACGAGGAGATGCGTAAACAATTATCTGAATTGGAGACGAAGCAATTTATTCGCTCTAGTTCCTCGCCTTGGGGAGCTTCGGCTATTTTTGTGAAGAAATCCGATGGAACACTTAGGCTTTGCGTTGACTACCGCAAGCTTAATGATCTTACTGTCAAAAATAAATATCCTTTACCTCGGATTGATGATCTATTCGATCAACTTAGTGGTGCTAGAGTCTTTTCACTATTAGACTTAGCTACTGGATTTCATCAGCTTCGTATTGCAGAGGATAGTGTTCCTTTGACATCGTTCCGTACTCGTTATGGATTTTATGAATGGCTTGTTATGCCATTTGGTCTAACGAATGCTCCGGCGTATTTCGTTGACCTTATGAATAGAGTTTTCAAAGACTTCCTCGACCGGTTTGTTCTCATCTTTATCGATGATATTCTTGTGTATTCTAAAACCGAGGAGGAGCATGAAAAACATCTTCGGATTGTGTTGGAAACTCTTAGGAGTAATCAATTAAAGGCAAAATTTTCTAAATGCCACTTTTGGCAATCTCGTGTGAAGTTTCTCGGTCATATTATTTCTGAATCCGGAATTTCCGTAGATCCTTCAAAGATTGAAGCGATTCAAGATTGGAAGAGACCAGAGAGTGTGACAGAGATTCGTAGTTTTCTTGGATTGGCGGGCTATTACCGTCGTTTTATCAAAGACTTTTCTAAGATTGTCGTGCCTCTCACTAGATTAACGAAGAAAGGCATTAAATACATTTGGTCGGACAAATGTGAAACTTCTTTTCAGAAACTAAAGGAACTTCTTTCTGATGCTCCTATTCTTGTTATTCCCGAGGGGAATCAAGATTTCGTTGTTTATACCGATGCTAGTCGCGTTGGTTTGGGTGCCGTTCTTATGCAAAGAGAACGTGTTATTGCTTATGCTTCTAGGCAATTGAAGCCTGCTGAGACTAGATATCCCACTCATGATTTAGAACTCGCGGCTATTGTTTTTGCTCTTCGGATTTGGCGTCATTATCTTTTAGGAGAGAAATTTGTTCTTTACACAGATCATAAGTCTTTGAAATATTTATTCTCTCAAAAGGAACTTAATTTGCGTCAACAGCGTTGCCTCGAGTTCCTTGCTCCTTATGATCTTGATATTCTTTGTACATCCAGTAAGGGTAATCGTGTCGCCGATGCTCTTAGCCGTAAACAACAAGCTGTTGTTTCTATGATGATATCCGAATGGAACGAGCTCGAGATTTTATCCACTTGCGAAATTCGAGACCGTGTTTCCGATTTATGTCCATCTCTTGTTTTATGTAGCCTTGAGGCTCATCCTTCTCTTTTTGACCGCATTCTTGAAGCTCAAAGGCTAGATCTCGAATTGGCTCTTCTTGGCCAAAATATTAAGGGTAAGATTGATATTGAAAGTTTGAAAGACTTTGATATTGATTTTCGTGGCGGCATTCGAAAATTTGGTAGACTTATCGTACCAAATATTGGTGATCTTCGTAAAGATATTTTAGAAGATTCCCATCATTCAAAATTTACCATTCATCCCGGTAGTAGTAAAATGTACGCGGATATGAAGCGGCTTTATTATTGGGAGGGAATGAAACTTGACATCGCTAACTTCGTTAAGCGTTGCATGACTTGCCAACTCGTTAAGGCCGAGCATCAAAGGCCCGGTGGGTTATTGCAACCTTTAGAAATTCCAATTTGGAAGTGGGACAATATTTCCATGGATTTTATAGATGGCCTACCCCTTTCTCGATCGGGTCATGATAGCTTATGGGTGATCGTTGATAGACTTACTAAATCCGCCCATTTTATTCCCGTTCGGTCTAACCGAACCGTTCCTCTTTTGGCCAAACTCTTTATCAAAGAGATTGTTAAATTGCATGGAGTTCCTACTTCTATTGTTAGTGATCGTGATCCATTGTTTACTAGTAGATTTTGGAAGAGTCTTCAAAAAGCTTTGGGAACGAAGCTCAATTTTAGCACCACTTATCATCCTCAGTCCGATGGACAAACTGAGCGTGTGAATCAAACTCTTGAAGATCTTCTTCGTGCATGTGTGCTTGATTTTGGGGGAAGTTGGGAAGATCATATTTCACTTGTTGAATTTTCCTATAATAACAGCTTCCAATCTAGTATTGGTATGGCACCTTTGAGGCACTCTATGGAAGGCCACGCCGATCTCCTTCTTGTTGGCTTGAGGCCGGTGAGAAGCTGGTTTTAGGTCCAGATTTTATTCGTGATTCCGCAGAAAAGATTGATCTTATTCGTCATAGGATGAAAGAAGCCCAGAGTAGACAAAAATCCTATGCCGATAACCGGAGAAGGAAGTTAGAATTTTCTATGGGAGATCTTGTGTTTATTCGTGTTTCACCTATGAAAGGTGTTGTACGTTTCAGTCGATCGGGAAAATTGGCGCCTCGATATATTGGGCCATTTCCTATCACTGAACGTATTGGTTCCATGGCTTATCGCCTTTTATTACCGGCTCAATTTTCTGCTATCCATGACGTGTTTCACGTTTCTCAACTTCGGAAGTGTCTTCGAGGTTCCGATTCTATTCTTGAGCCCGGTGTTGTGGAAGAGATTGAAGTTTCGCCTAATTTAACTTATGAGCAACATCCCATTCATATCATTGCTTCGAAGGTCAAACGACTTCGAAATAAAGATGTTCCGCTTGTTAAAGTTCAATGGTCTTCAAATCCTAAGGATTGTTCTTGGGAATCTAGAGAGTTCATCAAGCGAACACATCCGGACTTACTTTCCCGTGCTCTTTAAGGTGAACTTCTTATTTCAAATTTCTTTTGTGTTGAATATGCTTTTATGGTTGTTACTACATATCTTCTTCTTAACTATTGCGAGGACGCAATTTCTTTAAGGAGGGGAGTCTGTAACAACCCGCATATTTGTCGATTTTATATTTAAATATTTTATTTAAATATTTTTTCAATACTCGGAATTTAGTCCGAAAAGCTACTTTTTGCATACGGTCGAATTATGACTCGGGACCACTCCCATTGACTTTAAAATGCCGTTTGCGACCTTTTTGAGTATAAGCTTCGATATGTTTTGAGAAAGTTGATTTTTGCTACTTTTCACTTTGGGTTTGGGTTTGGGTTCAGCCCTATGTTTGGACTTATACTCAAAACTGAGCCACTCTTCCCCATTCACCCTCATTTTCTTCCTCTTTTCAGTTCTAAGGCAATAATGGTGGGAGAGATTCGAAATTAAAACTCCAAAACCCTAGTTTTCTCTTGCAAATCAACTCTTGCTCCAAACTAATAGAAGAACCCATTGGTAAGCTTCTCTTCTTCTTCTCCAACTTATTCTCTTACCAATTTCAGAAATTCCTAAACCTAATTTTGGGAATGTTCTTGTTTTGAGCATAGATTCAAGCTCATTTGGGTTGTGTTGAAGAGAGGTTGATTCTCCATTTGCTTTCAAGCTTCTTCTTGTTTGATTTTTGTAAAAAGGTGAGATTTTTATCTCACATCTATGCTTATATTTATCTTCGATTGTTAGGTATGAATTCCTAACACTTATTCGTGTGCAATTGCTTTTGGTTTGGATTGATTTGGTGAATTTTCCAATTTTTGGTGTTTTGGGTTCAATCCTTTAAAAATCATAACTTTGATGTTTGAACATGTGTTTGGTGATGCATCGAGGAGCATATAGGGCCGGGTAGTCGATAGGCATAAACCCTTAGCGTCGTTGCTCGTGCGAATGCAATTTGATTGAGTTTACACCTCCTTTGAAGTAGGGCAGGGAAGTGCTGGCAACAGGTTCGGCCGACCGAGCCCCTGGGCCGGTCGACCGACCTGCTATCCAGGCACTTCCTGCCTCTGTTTGGAAGTGCCGAATACAGGCCTCGGCCGACCGAGCCCCTGGGCCGGTCGACCGACCTGGCGCCCCAGGCACTTCCAACCCCTGGATCGGTCAACCGACTCAGGGAGTCCGGTCGACCGACCTGCTGCATTTTTGCCTATTTCGCCTAGTTGTTTGAATTTCCAACTTTAATCGATTCGTGTTGTTTCCTATGTGTTGTTATCAATTGTTATGACTTTGATGACTCCTTTCTAGGGATTTTTGAATATCCATTTTGATGGATTCTTTATCGGTTTCGTTGGATTTTTATTCACATCTTTGTATGTGAATTTTAGCGATTGATTGTTCCTACAATCCTCTTTGTGTTTTGTCACTTTAAAAATATAAAGGTTTTCTATACTAGTAGTAAATATCAAAACTCTTTCCTCAAACGATTTCAATACTATTTTAATACCAAATTCGTTTATAAAACCGGTTTCCAATCTATTAGTATATACAAACCTTTACCTCACTCGTATGAGAAATCTAATTAAACGACTTAGTAAAACAAGTGGTATGAAATGCTTGTGTTCACTTTGTCGGTTAATTCTTGGACTTGTTCGATTGAATCCCTTATGACAATTTTATAGTGGAGATCTACAGTTTGTTTGTAAATATTTAAGTTAAGCAAGTGGTTATGGGACATGAAGCTAAACTCATATATTTACTAGCTTAGTGTAATTGACACTTCTCGTTGATCATGACGATCATCTTTGTGATTTAGACTAGCAATGTGTGATGTTCTTTGTCTGCGAGGGAGACTAAACCCCGTTTTGTGGAGTTTCGACTCAAATTGGTGGGGTAGCAACCCATGGTCTTCGGGCCGTTTGTGGAGCTTCGGCTCAATTTGTGATGGTTAGCAACCATGGAATTAGCGTTCCGTTTGTGATATACGTGTTGGCGAGCTTTATGCTCTCGTTTGTGATAGGCCTCCCCCCTTTGTGATTTCTGGATTTCTTGAGATGATTTCTAGAATTTGTGTTTCACCAATTTTCGTGATTTCCATCGATAAGCTATATCGATATTTGTGTATTGGTGAATTTGTGCATCATTGACTTTTGTGATTTCTGGATTTCTTGAGATGATTTCTAGAATTTGTGTTTCACCAATTTTCATGATTCCCATCGATAAGCTATATCGATATTTGTGTATTGGTGAATTTGTGTGTCATTGACTTTTGTGATTGGCATTGATATAATATGTCATTTATTGTGGTTTGGTGAACGAAATGAGGAGTATGACATTTCTTTGATTCTTGTGTAGATTTGGTGATATTGATTAATCTCTCGTTGATTTTCAATTACGTATAGGTATATCATAGCTTGGCATTGTGATTATTATGTGTTTAGTCATATCTCTTATTCTATATCGTTTCATCTGATATTTATAGTTAGACTGATCCGTTTATTATTTTCTTATTAAATAATACTCGGGTCAGACCGAGATGTTACAGGTGCTTCTGCTTGACTTCTCCTATGGGATTGATTTCTCTGACTTTTGGCAAACTACTTAAAGTAGTAGTATATACACTTGAGATATAGACTCATTGTTGTATTCTTTTGTATAGCACGTGTTGCTATTCTTTTGT
Source organism: Allium cepa (assembly GCA_030765085.1). NCBI lineage: Eukaryota > Viridiplantae > Streptophyta > Magnoliopsida > Asparagales > Amaryllidaceae > Allium > Allium cepa. Next base: position 947,382,458 of record CM060941.1, on the reverse strand, counting down.
ATTATTGTGGATCTTTTTGACCACCACTCTGATATACACTTCCATGTGTTAATTATATATTCATATCTTCTTCCGCCTTTGTGATATGAATTATCTGTGACTGATTTAGGTTATGTTTATTTCTGTATTTGTTTCCGAAGACATTATAGCCACTGTGTAGTAGCTTTGAGTTTGTGTCGGTATGTCGGATTTCCTCTTGATAAAGTATTGCATGTTATATGATCTGACATATCGATGCTCGCACAAAGCAATTACACGGATGGTCGCTCCTCATCAGCCTTATTCTCCGTGCTAGTCGACAGCATTCACCGTAATGTTCTTGGTTAGCGTGGGTATAGAGGTGGGGCGTCACAGTAACCCCTTAATTCTATGAAAAAAGTAAGTTTATTTTACAATAGACATTATTATAATAGCGAGATATTACTGCATAGTAAATAGTTTAACGGATCCTTAGGAGATGTTAATCCCGAGCATCTCTTAAGTTACTGCACTCATGTTGGACACTAGATAGAAGATGTCAAATCCCATAAACATCTCTGACATCGTTCCACTCATATTTTACCGTTGATTTAACTTACATAACATCTTTTAGTTCTGACTCGAGTATTTTGTCTTTTCAATTCGCTCGGGTCAGCCGGAGCATTTCAGGTTTTGAAGGCCTTAATTCTGGAGGACGAAGACGAAGAATTATTATTACTATTTGTCATATATACCACTACACCATTTTATTCCGCCGCATTATTATTGTTCTCTGGTGTGTGTAACTCTGATACGTATTGTATAAGTATAATCTAATATTTTGTAAAACAGCTTCATGAACTGTATGTTTGACTGTTATATTTTATCGTTCCGCTGCAAGATTCTATTTTATTTTTTTCTTTCTCTGCTTTTTCTTATTTACCCCATAACAATCCGCCCTTCTGTACGGTTTAAGTCTGACGTGTGTGGTTTATCGTCGATTTAAAGCGTACGGAAAGGCGGGATATTACAATGAAGATAAAAGAATATTCCTGTATAAGGAGAATATGGAGAAAACGAGTGAAATAGATATATACATTTCTCTTTTCATGTTGATGAAGAAAAACCCAATGACTAATATAGTAGGAAAATGCACTGTAACAAGTCAATAGGGAAAATAATAAAAAAGGAAAATAGTTATATAAGGAGAAGCCCCTTGAAGGCGGTTTAGGTGGGAGAAATTTTAATAGTAGCAGCATTGGAAAATTTGAATAGAAATCGTGACAATTGATTTTTTAAATGCAAACATGGTAAATGTTTTGAGTTTAAAAATCCTGCTTTTGGAGAGGTAAAATCCCCATTATAGAAAGGCTCTGAAAAGGGAAAGTTAGTTAGAAAGAAAATTTTTCTTGGCTCCTTTTGATACCAAACTATTTTTGAAAAAGGTTTCTATGTTCATATTTTCTAAGATAAAAGTTTTGAATTAAGTACTTAATGACTGTGAAGTTTTATTTTTCAATAGAGTTATGAAAAACAAAACCAATCTTCGATATGGAGTATATAGAGATGACAGCCTAGGTGAGACGGGTTAAATGTCAATGTTATGAATAAAATAGCTGCAAATGCTCGTAGGGTAGCAATAAGGAATCCCTGTTGAATATAAGAAATATTAGTATGAATCTAGAAATGTCTGATTAGACATGTGTGAAAGCCATAAAAAGAACCCTCAAAGAAATGGGGAATGACACCAAGTACAATTTTGCGAGACCTAGGGTATACTCGCATGAAAGATTAAGGATAAAGAAAGTAAGTATCGAAATCCTTGAATACTGCCAAGAGATTTTGATTGAAAGAAGATCGTAATATGATGGAGAAGAGGGTAATGAGATGATAAACATATATAAAGAATGTTAGTTGACTCAAGGTTAAAGAAGGCAAGATATGTGGCAAAAAAATTATTTAACTAAGCCAATTTTATGATGAGTTGTTTTCAACATGCATAGTTTATTTTTCTTATCCACTACAGTGTGGAAAGCACAATTTATCACATAATCGGGTGTAATGGTTGGAAGTAATGGATGGACCTTATTTATTGAGAGTTAAGGAGGTAAGTAAAGACATGTGGACTATAGTTAAATGGCATACTAGAAATGTCCATCTTATTTGAGAAAGGAGTGATAGAGCAACAACTCATTAATACCAATTGATATAGGAGGACAGCTTCCAGCAATTGTTTCTTTTAGGTTATTTGGCTTGTAATTGCTAGTTGTCTCCCTTCAGGTACTAGAAAAGCATATAAAATGATATGAGATATGTTCCTATTTTATCACTGTGTTGATTTTCTGGATGAGCTTAGATTGTTCACTACTATATTGGAAAACAATGTAAATAAGAAAATCTCATATGAACACTTAACTAGTGATGAATGTTTTAAAGTTGGAAGTCTATAAAATAAATTAGAAAATTGATTTAGTAGCTAGAAATAAAGAATGATCAAACCCCAATAACTTTAGAATTTTGGCAAAAATAAATTTTACTAAGTGAAGGACAGGGAAGGGTTGTTGTGAAATCATGGGTCACTATCACTATGCCTCAAAAACTGAAATTTATAAAATGTTTATGTGTTGTTTGTTGTTTTGAAGAAAAGGAAAGGTTTTCCAAATCTAGGGTTAACTTCACAATGCTAGGGTCAATTATATGCATTAATTCATTGACCGGGTCTCGGTTACTTTAAGATGTATAATGATTTGTTTTAAGAATGGAGAGACAAATGTTTTGGAAAGATCGTATTTAGATGTTTCTGAAAATTTATGTTCAAATATTTTGAAAGGATTGCACTCAAATGCTTTTGAATAGTAGTGTTTAAATGCTTTTGAAATATTGTGTTTGAATGCTTTTGAAAACATAATTTTCAAACTAATTTGCAAGTTTGATTGGAAGGGGAAAAAAGGTTTTTATGCAAAATGAGAGAATTTCTAATTTTCAAGCGTCAAATGCATTGCATAAGGAGGTCGACGTGTTAATGAATATGAATTTTACTGTTTGACAGGGGTGATAGTATACAAAATATAGAGAATAACAAGGAAGAAAGCTATTTTAGCTTTGGAACTTTTATTTTCATACCTTTTCGATGGTGAACAAAACTCATATTCAGAATAATTCCATTTTAACATCCAAAAATAAGTATCTTTATGCAACTTGTACTTAGAGAAGTTGAGAAATATTTGAGGGCAAAATAGAAGGTTTCAGAGTACAATGGAATAGGTATCCAAAAGAAGGGTGGAAATGTAGAATTCTCCATCTAAATTCCTTTTCCAACATAGGAGTGTAGACATAGGAAAACTGGATTTTCAAAATTACAGATGTTAGAAATTATGTATTAGATATTAGATGGTAGGGTTTGGATGAAAAATTGATTGAATCTATACTTATGCTTATAGGAGTATGGAAATTATTGTGTGAAAAAAAATAGATTTTTGATTTTTAAAAACTTGCATACATATAGAACTGCCAGCATATATAGGTTGTTTGCATCATATTTTCGAAATGTTTCTAAAAAATTGCATTCATATATAAGGTACCGATTTAGAATTATTCAGTTTGCATATCATATATGTTGTGATACACCGTGCACTTGTATACGTTTTGGTTGCAAAACTGGTTGTACTCTAATTGGTTGGATAATTTAGAATGATTTGAGTGCTACTCTTGAAGAATTTTAGGAACGAAATTCTTTTAAGGGAGGAGAATGTGACACCCCATAAAATTATTGGTAATTAATAAATAATTATTAAGGCTCAAAAATGGAATTTGAGCAAACATCGAAAATTAAAAATGAAACTTGACTATTTCTGTTTTGATCCTTTTCTGAGCAACTTTCAATTTAAAGTTTTATGATCAAAGTTCAAACGAAGAAGTTATGAGTGTTCGAAGTTTTCGAAATGAAAATAACTAAAAGGAAATAAATAATAATAATCGCATGACTCCCAATCGTCCCCTCCTTGGACCAATCGACCATTACCAGTCGATCGCCTATAGAGGAGCGGTTAGTTGGTCTACTATTGATGGCTAGGCTAGAACCTTGGCCGAATGGGCTGGATTTAATTATTATAAGTCGAAGAGATACGATTGATTCGATTGTCTGTAAATACAAGTTTGGCCCCTCACTTTTCTTATCGTATTTTCTGGCCAAAGTAGCATAGCTCTGCCATTTTCCCTTCTCTACTATTTCTATTAACTAATCATAAAATTTTATATTAAATATCTATAATTAAATCCAGCAGCAGAGCGCCTATAAATATTGTATTTTCTATTAATTAATCATATTTAATATAATATTTTATAATCAATAGAAATAGTATAGAAGAGAAAATGGCAGAACTCTGCTGCTTTAGCCAGAAAATACGATAAGAAAAGTAAGGGGCTAAACTTGTATTTATAGGCGCATACATTATCGACCTCCTTAGAGCCCGCTATCGTGCTGGAGCCTCGTGCACGAGGTTCCAACTTTTTGTATTAAATACGTATAATCGGAGAATAAAAGAGAAGAAGAGGAGTTAAACGATACTATGAAAAAAAAGTAATTTTTATAATTATAAATGTATGCTCCACTTAACCCAAATCTCTTCTCAGAACTATAATTCTAATGGTATGCATATATCTTATAATACATATTTTTGGATTGGAAATGAAAAGGATTCAAATTGAAAGGGTGAATTCTGATTTAGAAGATTTGGAAAGCTAGAAAGGCGGATGAGAAATTATACGATTTATATATAACATTGAAATTTATATTGTTGAGTTCTATTTAATTATTATGCACATGAAAGATCTATGGAGTTGTAGGCTTAGAAAGAACATATTCAGTTGAAATCGCATCTACGTATTACGTAAGTAGGTTATTGGAATAGGAATGGTATTTACATCCTAATGTAGAAATTTGAAAATCAATCCCTAAATTCGTTAAAGTAGAATGTTGATAAGATTGCAAGATTTATTCCAGATTTTTGATAATTATGTTGTAAACTTTTAGTATAAATTTAGATTGCCCTAATTTTATTTGAAATGTGAATTTCTAGTTTTAATTTATTGGGAGCATTGTAGGTATAGTTTAGTTTAATTTATTTTCGTGTAAGTTTCATAAATTATCTAATTCCATAGCTATGCATAAAAAGTACATCATTTGAAATAATAAGAAATATACACAGTCTTTGCAAATTATACTAGTCTAAACATAAAAATTGAACCATGTTGAGCTACAATTTATTTTGATTTAAGGTGAAAGCAGGCATTATCTCCATGCTTTTGATGCAAAAATTCATAATTGATGCTATACATGTGTGTGTGTTTGTATGTGTGCATGTGTGTATCTTTTGAAGCATAAATTTGTATCTTTTTGTATGTGTGTGTGCATGTCTGTATATGCAAACTTACCTATTTTGACAGATATGTGTAATGACGATAAACAATAATTAAATATACTGGTTAAAAAGGGAATGAAATGCAAACCTTCTTAGTGCTTCAATAGGATCTGATCCAAGCAAATGAAAGGCATCTAATGAGCCATCTACGATTCCCTAGAGTTTTGGGTTCTCCCGTAGAGTCCTCGATCAAAAATTAAAGCAACTGGACGCAGGATTGGTCTGTCATTTGTATCCAGCCAATGTAATTTCGATAACTTATGGATAGTAATAAGATATTAATTATAGGTGAAAAAAGCGACTGCATAGATTCAGGGAAAAGCCTTAACACTCTATATATCGGTCATACACTATTCATAAGAAGCAAAACATTGACCGGCTTACAAAGATAAGTGATACATGTTCTCAATTAAAATATAGTTCTTGATATATTAGAGTAGAGAAACATCATGCATTATAAACCATCTGATGTAGATGTCCAAGTAGTGTACCTACTTGGGATTAGTCATGTTTTAAAAAATTGGGTAGTTCATAATGCATTATGTTTTACTTAACTTTTATAATATAGAATGAATACTCCAAGCTGTAAAATTACATAGTGTATTCACTATTTGAATAACATACTAACCGCATCAGGGACAGGGCATGTTGCTTCTACTACATAGATTGCATTAAACGAATTGTCCTCAAACAGCATGTTCATAAAATCAACCTGCAAAAGAGGAAATGCAAATACCATATGATAGGTAAAGAAACCATAGCTTTGATTATTGTATAGAAATACACCTTACCAAAGTTGCAATCCTCATCCAATTTTATTACATTATTCACCCAATCCCAATAAAAATACGTTGAAGTTTGCTTTGTTCTTGAAACAATAATTACCCATCGAGAATCATTAGATTTGGCCACATCTAAATGCCATGGCATTCTTTGTTGTGCTTGAGTGGAATACCCAATAATCTTTACTTTTTGCTTGACTTTTAATCTACCTTTCATCAAATTCTTGATAGGAAATGCCACAAACCTCTAGTTGATCTCGAACTCTTAGGTAAAGGTTAACCCAATAAGTGGTTTTAAAGAATGAGAAGTGGAAAACTGGATAAAGGAAATGAATAGGTGAACAAAACAGATATTTGGTTTCGCACTGATCAAATTTTTCGATGGAACGAACATATTCAAATGCCAAAGTCCAAAGCCACATGCATAGGGACGTTATCATATGTAATTCCTTGAGTTTATGAACATGTCTTTGCTAAATAGCTATGATTCCATTCAGAACTACTATATGATAGATTTATACAAAACATACACCAGGAACTTGCAAAACTTTGACCAGTTTTGGTATTAGCCAATAAATTTAACTTAAAATACATGCTATGACCATAAGCAGCTTCAATACCGATGAAGGTGAGAAGTGTGTAACAGTAGGCAATAAGCTAAAACGACTTGCAGTACCTAACAGAGAGAAGTGTGCAATCTAGATCCTCCTAGTGTTTATTACTCCAACTTGATTCCCCACCTAAACCATTTTCAGAGTTCCTTGAACAATCTGTAACGATCCCGGTTTTTAATCAAAATTACATTGATAATTAAAATAAAATTTTGGATTAAATTGTGAATGAAATTTAAATTTTACAAATGAAATTTTATAAAAGATATAAATATAAATTTAAGTGTTTTAACATTTGTAAGGTGGAGATCATAATTTTAACAAGCGAAAGTAAATGGTGCCATGCAAATTACAAATGGCATTATGATTTTATCTTTGATTTATTTTCAAAAACAAATAACAAAATAAGCTTTAGATCAGTTTTAAAACTTCTTAGATCCAAAAACAATCAAACCTGAAAACTGAAGAATAAAAACAAACGTGAAGAAATTAAAAACCTGTGAACAAGGATTCAAAAAAAACTAAGCAAAGTCTCAGATCAAAATCAATCTCAGGGTTTCAGATCAACAAAAAATTAAAGAACCTATTTCAAGCTTTCAACTTGGGAAAAGTGAAATTACAAATCTGGAAGTTTAAAACCTGAATCAGTTTTCAAGACCAATCTGAATCAAAAGCTTTCAAGCCTGAAAACATTTTAACCTGGAAAAGCAAATGCAGTTCAAACAAATTCAGAAATCATCTCAACAATCAAGTAAAGATCAAAAGCAATCAAACTGAAGAGAGAAAAAAAAAATCAAAGGAACCAGACCAAAATGCTTTCCAGAGTCCTTTCATCCAGGCTTTGTCTTCATTTTACCATAAGCAAACCTCTAAACCCAAACTTTTCTTTTTTTGTTTATCTGCGAATAAGTCACTTAAGCCTGTTATATGTTGTGATGTTTGGTTTGGTACTTGGATTTGTTTGTATAAGTGATAATGCACATGCATATCTGTTATGTATGTATATATATTGTTGAATGTTGACTGTCTCTTTGTTTAATAACAGACTAACAAAATTCGAGAAAATCCTATTTCTCAAAATCTAGAAGGATTTAGGTGATGGCCTTGTGACGCCCCACCTCTATACCTACCCTAGCCAAGGGCACTGCGGAGTAATCCCGTCGACTAACGCGGAGAATAAGGCTATTGAGGAGCGATCATCCGTGTAATTTCTTTGTGAGAGCACCGATATGTCAGATAGTACAACATACATTTGGTTTCAGGAGGAAATCCGACATACCGATACAAACTCAAAGCTACTACACAGTGGCAATATATATATTCTTTGAAAACAAATATAGAAATAAACATAACACAAAACAGTCACAGACATTCATATCACAAAGGCGGAAATAGAATGAATATATAACACATAAAAGTGTACATCAGAGTAGTGGTCAGGATACATCAATGTGTCCAATATCTCAAAAGAATAGCTACATGTGCTGGACAAAAGAATATGGATACATCAATGAGTCCATATCTCAAATGTATACAACAAAAACTACAAATCTAAGTAGTTAGCCAAAAGTCAGGGTGATAATCCCAAATGTGAAGTCAAGCAGATGCACCTTAACATCTCGGTCTGACCCGAGTATTATTTAATAAGAAAATAATAAACGGATCAGTCTAGCTATAAATATCAGATAAAATGATATAAAATAAGAGATATGGTATGAATATATGATAATCATAAAGCCATACTGTGATAAGTATGCAATTGAAAATCAACTAGGGATTAATTAATATCACAAGAATCTTCTCAAAGATCAAAAAGAATGTCATACTCTTTATTTTTATTCACTAAAACCATAAGTATTGATCATTATATCAATGCCAATCACAAAAGTTAATGACACACAAATTCACCAATGCACAAATATTGATAAAACTTATCAATGAAAATCATGAAAATTGGTGAAAACACAAATTCCAGAAATCATCAATAGAAATCCAGAAATCACAAAAGGGGGGAGACCTATCAGAAAACGGGAGCATGAAAGCTCACCACACGTGTATCACAAAATGGAACGCTATTCCATGGTTGCTAACCATTAATTTTGAGCTGAAGCTCTACAAAACGGCCTGAAGACCATAGGTCGCTACCCCACCAAATTGAGCCGAAGCTCCACAGAAACGGGGTTTAGTCTCCCTCGTAGACAAAGAGACATCGCACATTTGCTAGTCTAAATCACAAAAGTGATCATCAACGATCATCAAGAAGTGTCAATTACAGTAAGCTAGTAAATATATAAGGTTAGCTTCATGTCCCATAACCACTAGCTTAACTTAAATATTTACGAACAATTTGTAGATCTCCACTCGAAAATTGTCACAAGAGATTCAATCGGACAAGTCCAAGAATTAACCGGCGAAGTAAATGCAAGCGTTTCGTAGCATTTGTTTTACTAAACCGTTTAATTAGATTTCTCGTAAGAGTGAGATAAAGTGACAAATCACAAAAATGATTGTAGAAACAATAAATCACAAAAATTCACATTCGAAGACGTGAATAAAAATCCAAAGAATTCGATTCCAAATCCATCAAAGTGGAAAAACCCTTGCGACTTAACAGCCACGACTTACGACTTAACATAAGTCAACACAAGAAATCAGCGGGTCATCGCATGCGACTACACGGCGTACGACCTAAGAGATCAGCGACATAAGAAATAACATACGGCTTAAAGAATGGGTGACTTAAAGGGTGGCGCGACCTAACTGCATGCGACCTAAGGAACGGCGCGACCCATAGCATTGGAGACTTAACAGTGCAAGCAGGCCGAGCGACCTAAGGAGGTCAACGATCTATAGGTCGGCCGACTCATTACAAGGCGAGCGACCTAGGGGTTGCGACCTAGGACAGGCCGACCCAACAGTAAGGCAAGCGACCTATGGCATAGCGCGACCTTAGGGGGTAAGGATAGGCCTAGTGACTTAAGGTAGAGCACGACCTAAGGGGGTAAGGATAGGCCGAGCGACTTAAGGCAGAGCGCGACCTAAGGGGGTAAGGATAGGCCGAGCGACTTAAGGTAGAGCGTGACCTAAGGGGGTAAGGATAGGCCGAGCGACTTAAGGTAGAGTGCGACATAAGTGAGCGACTTAAGTGAGAAGGTCAATGGTGCGACCTAAGTGACGCGACCTAACCGAGCAACCAAAGAAATACGTCTTAACATATGGCCGAGCGACCTAGGGACGAAACAACCTAAGGGGATTGAAGAATGCCGAGCGAGATGTGGCGAACGACCTAACTTATCGCGACCTAAGCGAGGCGCAACCTAACTGCAGGCCGAGCAATTCGAATTGTACAGGCCGAACGACCTAGGGGATTGAAGTGCAAAACTCTCTCAATTTGCAACCGATCGAGCACGGACGCTAGGGGATTATGCCCATTGGCTACCCGGTCCTATTGGCTCCTCAATGCATCAACAAAAACATGTTCCAACATCAAAGTTAGGATTTTTAAAGATTTGAACCCAAAACACTAAAATTGTGATTTTCGCCAATTCAATCCAAACCAAGAGCAAATGCATATGAAAAAGTGTTAGGAATTCATACCTAACAATTAAAGATAGTTATAGACAAAGATGTGAGATAAAAGTATCACCTTTACACAAAATCAATGAAGAAGAAGCTTAAGAGCAAAGGAAGAATCAATGGCTTCTCTTTGAATTTGGAGTTAGATGTTGGATTTGCAAATGAACTAGGGCATGGAATTTTAATTTCTCATTCCTTCCTCCATTTTTGATGAAGCTTGAGTGTTAGGAAATGAAAGTGAAGTTATAAAGGGAAGGGGGTTGAGCTAGAGCTAATAGTTTAGGCTAATGTGCTAAACCAAACCCAAAGCGCAAAGTGAAAAGGTGGCAAAATTCCCTTATGTCCAAACATATCAAAGTTTATACTCAAAAAATCGCAAACGGTGTTTTGGACCCAATGGAAGTGGTTCCGAGTCCTAATTCGACCGTACGAAAAAAATAACTTTTCGGACTAAAATCCGACTAACGATAAAATATTAAAATAAAATATTTAAATATTCAGTCGTAAAATATGCGGGTTATTACAGACTCCCCTCCTTAAAGAAATTGTGTCCTCGCAATATTTAAGAAGAAAATATAAGGTAACAACCATGAAAGCATATCAACACAAAAGAAATTTGAAATAAGAAATTCACCTCATGAAGCACGAGAAAGTAAGTCCGGATGTGTTCGCTCGATGAACTCTCTAGATTCCCAAGAGCAATCCTTAGGATTTGAGGACCATTGGACTTTAACAAGTCAAAACATCTTTATTTCGAAGGCACTTGATATCCGAAGCAATAATACGAATAGGATGTTGCTCATAAGTTAAATTAGGTGAAACTTCAATTTCTTCCATAATACCGGGCTCAAGAATAGAATCAGAATCTCGAAGGCACTTCCGTATTGAGAAACGTGAAACACGTCATGAATAGCAGAAAACTGAGCCGGTAATAAAAGGCGATAAGCAATGGAACCAATACGTTTGGTGATGGGAAATGGACCAATATATCGAGGTGCTAACTTTCCCGATCGACTGAAATGTACAACATCCTTCATAGGTGAAACACGAATAAACACAAGATCTCCCACAGAAAATTCTAATTTCCTTCTCCGGTTATTGGCATAGGATCTTTGCCTACTCTGGGCCTCTTTCGTCCTATGACGAATAATGTCAATCTTCTCTGTGGGATCACGAATAAAATCTGTACCTAAAACCAACTTCTCACCGGCCTCAAGCCAACAAGAAGGAGATTGGCATTGTGACAACCCGGAATTTCTAAAAATTTAAATTGGAATAATAAATTGATTTTAAATATTTAAAAGTTAATTTTAAACTTGAATTCCGAATATTAATATTTACTTTATAATTAAATCATTGAATTATATGATTTGAAATTGGGTAAAATGTTGAATCTTGAGTTTTAAGCCTGTTAAAAATAATGTGAAGGCTTATAAAATTTATAATGATGATATTGAAGGTAGTAAATGTGTTAAAATCGAATTTGGAAGTGTTTTGTTCCGTCTTGAAATTGTATCGTTTAAATTGAATTTAAAAACAGTCTTCCGAGGCACGGTCTCGGAATTCGACGAAATTAGTTTTATTGGATCCGTAATAGTTAGTTATTATCGGATTTCAATTTTCATAGCAATCGGAATTGTCGTTTGACCCTGGCAGCTCAAAACGCTTAGAAATTATTTTAATCGATTTAATTTAAATTGATCGTTTACTTCCGTAACTCGCACTTACGATCAAATTAGCTTCCGAAACACGTTCCATTGTGTTCGGAATACGGGTAAAGCCTTATAAACGTCGGGCGGCATGTCTGATTAGGAGTTTGAAATTTTATGGTATGTAACACGAGATATTTTCAATATTCAATTTTATAAAATCAACTCATAGGCTAAATTGAATCACCCTAGTCACGTGATTACGATCTAGCTTATACCCGAAGCTTCTCTTAGAATATATCTCTTCGTTTTCTTTCAGATAGGATCAAACCGAAATGAAGAAAGAAAAAATAAAAGGGAACGAAATTGATTTTTCGTTTCATGTCAAAGTTACTACCTTTCTTTCTAGAATCGTGCTGTGCTCGTTCAAAACAAAAAAAAATCTATCGAAGTCAAAATTCGTTTGAGTCGAGAAGCCGGTGATGGCAAGGAGAACAGTGGGGGGCTTGAATCTAGATTTAAAGTTTTTGTTCGAATTGGGGGGGAGTTCGGTTGAAGGGTTTAGGGCGAAGGGCTTATCGATCAAAGGAGCCATCTTTGGCTCGAAATCAAGGCATTCGACACTGTAGAAGATCGTGACCGTGCCGATGTTGCGAGTTGACCAGAGGTTGGGAGGGGCGATACGTCGCGATCGATGGTTTCAGGAAAAGCTTCGAAGTTGAGGATTGGAAGGTGATGAAGGTCCTGTAGCAGTAAGATCCAACAATTTTAGTGCAACTGAATCGGTCCCTTGAAGTTCGTGACTTATCGAGCAACTTATGTCAAAATTAGTATCCCATAATGCAGCATGAAGGCTATCATGGAAGTTACTCATCCAGCCGTGCTTGAAAACAGGTAACTAGGCCTCATTTTTTTTAGCATAGGTAGTGTTGAATAATATGCATAGTTAATAGGAAAAATTACCTTGTTATGGATACTGCTAACGAATTGTTTGCTGACCTAAAACAAAATATAAAATAAAATATGGGAATCACTGATTCAAATAGCTGTAAACTTTGCAATGCGTTCGAAGAATTGAATACTCATGTATCCTGTAGTTATTCTTATTTAAGAGAAATATGGGTCAAACCGATGAACTACTGCGGAGTTCACCTGTAAGTACTCATTCAGATGAATATTAGCTACAAATATATAAAGGTACTAGATAGAAACCATCCATTCTTATGTCCTTCTTAGCGCTTTGAAGAAATTCGCTCTTGTCATGTTGTCTGGAGGGGGAGATACAAATATCTTTTTTTTAAAGGGGTTCAGAGTAGAAAAATTGCCTTATATAGTAGCGTTCATTTAAAATAAGATTTTTAGTTTAAAACAATTTATTGGTTAGTCGAATTTGTAAATGGAAATTTAATTGTTTGATTTTGTAAAATATTAATAAATCGTATAACTGTTTATACAAGGTTTAAATCTGAAGGAAACAAATCGAGGAAACCAAGGCAATTTTGAGGTGGATTGCAAATATAAGCAAAGGTAAGTAATTCTCACTTTGTTGGATTTCTATTTAAATTTAAATGGTTAAATTTAAATATTTGGTTGAATGATTGAATTGATTTGATATGCACTGTGAATTGATGATCTGGTGATTTTGGTTTTAGATGGTTCTCGAGTTAATTGTTGCTTAACTCGAAGTATTGGGAATGTTAAGTTGTTTTAAACTTAAACATGAATAAGAAAATGTTTCCGTTTTAAAAGTTACTAAAGGCTTAATGATTTGTGATACATTAAATTAGTAGGGTAATTAAAATGGAAAATTAATTAATTCAATTAATTAATGATTTGGTTATTTAACTTAGCAATTAAAGGATTGAATAAATAATAAATTAAGTTGTAAATTAATTAACTAAGTATAAGTAATTCAGAATAATCATTAGATGGTGTGATAAATAATTACTTAATGTAATTAATAAAATATAATCACTTTGTGAAATTAATCAAGAGATTAATTAAGATAGTTAAGCAAGAGTAATTAATTTATGAATAGAGTAAAATGAAAGATAGTTAATTACAGTTTGGGATTAATCGAAAATGATTAATACTGTGGTTTCATTAATATAATTAAATTTGATTAGGATAAATTAAAATATAATTGAAAATCCTTAATTTGTATAATTAATGATGTAATCAAAGATTGATTAATTAAGAGTGATTTATCCATAATAAGTGACTTATGAAGTTAATTAATATAAAAAAATTAAGGATTAATGTAATTAATATAGTTAATTAATTTGTGAAGTAATTAAGAATACTTATTGATTTCAGTTAAAAAGAATTAATATCGTGAAATAAATTAAAGATAATTACTTGAATTTAATTGAAAAATAATTAATCCAGGGTGATTAATTAAGATGAATAATAATGGGTTGACCAATTAATTGATTTGGAATTAATTAACGTTAAATGAAGAAATCTAAGTGATTGAGGTTCGAAGTTTAATTAGAATCAATTGAATTGATTTGTATGTGATTAAGCTTTGCTTATGGATGATTGAATGGTATTGGATGCTTTGAATAAATTGATATATCTGATTTGAAATGTTATGCATCCCATTTGGATAACTTGGATTAGGATGACATGAGACTCGGAGAAGCCGGGATCGGGTATTGGGAGATACCCGAAACCACTTCGAATTTTTATAAATTGATTTGTGAAATCAATAGGCATGAATGAAATGATTTAAGTAAATTGAATTATTCTATCTAAGTTGAGTACTTAGAAATTTATTGTGGAATAAAGTGTCGTCTATAGCAAATTGTGAATTGGTAAAATTGATATAAGTTACCCCGGGTTTTACATAAGTTGTTTGCTTTGGTATTCCATGTTAGATGGGTTTACTCACGCTGGTTTCCAGCCTGACCCGGGTGTTACTTTGGTGTAATGCTCGGGTCAGACCGAGTATTACAGATTTTCAGGTAGGTACGTACTGGAGCTCAAGAGACGAGCTGGATGGCAATATCGTATAGAGTATTCCGCTGTATTTATATTATTGTTAATCTGAGACTTGATAATTGTAAATATTCAGTGACTATATATAATGTGAAACTCTGATGTATATTAAATGTAATCGATTGATATAATATTCTTTTGTAAATTGTTATTATTTATTATTATATTTTATCCGCTGCGAATGTGAGATGTTTGGTATTTCTGTTCTTCTTCTTCTGTCTCTTTCTTCTTTTTCATAACTATCTGGAATTTTCGGCTTCGAAAATTTCGGGTTGTTACATTTGGTATCAAAGCTGAAAGGTTGAGCGAGAACCTTGGCTCTGGTGGGAATTACTCATTAAATAGAGTCTGTAGTACTCTAGAATGAGTTGAGTGTGTATATATATATATATATATATATATATATATATATATATATATGAGCGCGTACTTGTTACTTTCTTATATAAAGATTTTAAATGATTTTATATAAAATATATTTTTGATATATAAAGCTATATTTTCTTCTAATAAATATTAAAGTGATTGGTTGTTAATTTATTGAAATGAAATTTTAAAAGTAATATAATACAACTAAACTAAAATTAAATAAAGATAAGTTTGTAATGGATTCAAACTGAAATTGAAGAATTGGATTGGAATTAAATTAAGTAGAAATAGAAATACAACCAAATTAAAATTTAATGGATTGAAAATGAAATTCTAAATCTAATCCCAGAATTTGAAAATTAGATTTGAATTAAAAACCAAAGGTGGTTTAAAATTTTAGAACATGGCTGGGAGGGCCAAGGAATAAATATGTATATATATATATATATATATGTATGGATATACATTATATCAAAGATAATTTGAAATAAACTCTAAGGTGTTGAGTTTTGATTTTCCCTGGAGTGTGGTGTGAAAACCCAATGTGGTATAAGTTTTGAACTTATAAGAGGAAAAGAATTTTGAAGTTTGAAGCAGAAATTCAAATTGAGTAAGGTTGATTGGATTAAGTAAGTTGGAATTTAACTTGGAAAGTTAAATGGTTGATTTGAATTGGGAATTTGTGTGGTCTCAAAACGGGTTCGAGATTTATAAATTGGAAATGGATGGACGTTTTAAAATAAATTGGATGATATCATCCTATTGTTAATAAAAATCTTTAAATTGTGAATTGGTTGGGTTTAAATGAAATAGAAATGAAGTGTAGTGATATATCCATTATTGAGAAAAAGGGATGTTAAACTTTCATTTGGAATCAAGGGTTTGGAATCATTTTGAATTAAAACTTTGAATAATTGAATTTGTAAAATATACTTGTTTACGAACTGGCTTCAAACGGGAAGATAAAACTGAATAATAAATTCAATTTTTGAAAACAAATAGAATTGTATTGAACCTTGAAATACATAAATAAAAATAATTTAAATTGGAATTTTGAATTGGACTCAGAAATTAAATAGATTAAAAACCTTAAAACAAAAGTTAATTTGGTTTAAAGAGTTAAACCAACCTTTGTGAATTTAACCCGAATTTCTATAATCCGAGATAGTTAAATTCAAGATTGAATTGAATTAGTTCAAAATTTAATTTGGTTTGAAGTAATTGGATTGGAGATTGAAGATGTATAAGAAAAAAATATTATTAAATGGAAATTGGATTGGATTAAATTGAAGTGATTTGGATTCTGAAATTAAATTAATAATAATTCAAATCGATTGGAATAATATGAAATAATAATTAAAATTGAACAGGATTAAAATCAACTAGAATTTGATTTAAATTGGGAAAGGAATCAAGATTGATTCAACTTGAATTGGGGATTAATCAAGTCCAATGGAATTTGGAGTTATATGAATTGGAATTGGGTCAATTTAAATGGAGATTTAAATTGAATTGTTGGGGAAGTGAACAGTTGGCTCTTGACTATTTTTAATATAAATTGTTTTGATATAAACTTATTTCTCTAAGCTATTAAATATATACAACCTTACTTTTTAAAGCTAACTTATTATATATTTGTTTTACCACTATTTTTGGAGCTATTTAAACATTTTTCAATTGTTTCCTAAACTAATTACTATTTTTCAACTATTTCACAAACTAATTTCTATTTTACAACTATTTTGCAATTATCTACAATTTTTGAAACTATTCAGCTATTTCTTAACTATTTTACAGTTAGTTACCAATTTTATAGCTATTTTGCAAACTAATAATTATTTTTCCACTACTTATTTATTTTTAAAATTTTCAAGCTATTTTCTAAATATAAACTGGTCCGAGTTTCAACTGTTATTAATTTAAATACCCAACTGAGATAAGAATTGAAGTATAAAAAGGGGTTTTATACAAGTTTGAAATGATCCAAAGTTTTAAAAATTATATATATATATATATATATATGTATATATGTATGTATATATATATATATAAAGGATCTTATAAGGATTTTGGAAAAAGGGTTTTGAGAACCTTTGGATTTGGAAAGGCTTTTGATTTTTGGGTAAAATCAATATGAGAACTTGGAAAGCCTAGTTTGGGAATTATCGATTTTGGAATAATCGATTTTGTATAAATGAGCTTTGTATGAGATCATACTAGGTGTATGATTTGAAGATACTATGTGTATAGTATAAAATGTTTTGATGATGACTCTGGAGAAAAAGGCGCTCCCTTTAAATGAACTTCTCAGGAGTGCCACTGGGTGGTGCTGCCTTGAGCCCTAAGGGGGGTTCTAAAGTTGATCCTGTGAGGAGTCCGGACAAAACTAGTTCCTGAGGATTATTGGGTAGCGTAAGTCGATGGCGTTGATGCCTACAGAGGCATTTGGGTTATGCTATGACGACAGTGTAACTCGATGTCGCTGCGATCTACTGTGGGGACCATAGCGAAATCGTGTGGAGGATGAGTGCCAACAGTCTACACTTGATTTTGCCGGGAAGGCAACGCAACATCGGTAGACTGCGATCTATGGTCAAGTGAAGTAGAGAAGTTTCATTTTTGGCAGCGAAATTCGATGGCGCTGATGCCTACAGTTATATGGGTCTTTGCTGTGATAGCTACGTAACCCCAGTTGTAGCTGCGATCTGTCGTGGGTTCCATGGTGTAATCGTGGGGCGCGGAGGCCTACAGTTATCTGTGGATTTTGTCGAGACGGCAACGTAACCATCGGGTTAACTGCGACCATGGATGGGGGTGATGATTTCCAGAGCATCCTCACTAAAGATATTTCCTCTATTTTCAAAACTGTTTTCTAGATTTCCAATAAAAAATTATTTTTCAAATATTTTCACTGGGTGTTGAAAACGGGTTTACCAAGTACTTATAGATTTCCAGTCCTGCGCCTGATCAACGTATGACTGAATTTCTGTGAGAACAAGGATGGACTGGTTGAGACATCGAGTTATAAGAAATATTTTTATAAAAAGTTATTTTAATTGTATTATCTGGATTTAAAGGCATATCTAAATTTTAAAATAAAGGGGAATTATAAAATTAAACTGAACTCGGGAAAAATTGATAAAGTGATTTTTTGCAATAAAATCGAATCTTGATATAAAATTGGAAGTAAGAAAATTGGTTAAATAATTGTGTGATTGAGTATGTTAATAAAATTTGACTTTGGTAAATAAATGGATTGTAAGTTAATAATGGAATTTGGAAGTGAATTCGAATTGTTAATAGAATTCGACTTGGATTTGATAATGAATTAAATAAGAAGAGATGTTGTAAAAATAAAAAATAATAAAATAGAATGGGATCGAAGTAGTGATGGGATGAATTGCAAATAAAACCCAAGTGTGACTTGAATAATGTTTAATGAAATTTGCAAGTAAATTGGATATAAGAGAAGTGTTGTCATATGAAATGGAAGTGAATAATAATAATAAATGGTTGGGTTGCAAACAAAACCCAAGTAAGTAGAAATAAATTAAGCATGGTTTTGTATAAATAAAATAAATTCGCAAATGAATTAAGAAAGTGAAATATAAATGAGTTAATGTCATTAAATAATAAATGAATGAAGTCTGATAGAATAAAAACTAAATCAAAGTTGTGATGGGAATTGGATTATCAGACTGAACTTAAATTTGGTGGCATATTAATTTGAAGTATAAATGAATTAAGTATGTGCTTGGACATTATTTTGGAAATTGTGAAGGTGAATTTAAAATTAAAATTTAAAATGGATGAGTTAACTAAATTTAATGGAAGTTGCTTAAATGAGAATCAAATAGAAGCAAACTTAAGTTTAATGTTGAAATAAACTAAAGTAAATTCACTTAAGTTTAAAATTTATAGAAGTTTGGCTTCGAATAAAAGTGAAAGCCCGCTAAATAAAGCTTGGATTGAATTAATTTGGGAATGGCTAGTAGCATACAAGAATGGAATGTGTCGAGCTAAATAAAATGATTGTGAATAAATTAAAAGGGAATTGAAGTAAATAAAATTGAGTTGGAATCAATTTTAATAGGTTATAAAACTTAAGTAATTATTTATTTACATGGATATTATCAAATTGCGTAGAAATAATTGTCATTTAATGTAAACTAGATTTTATTGAATTCTATGGATTAGTGGAAGCAAATATTATTGATTTTTGAGTTAATTGAAGTGAATATGAGTTTGTTTTACTAAAAATGAATTGAATGTGAACAATGGCATTGTAAACCATTAAAATTGAATGTGATGGCTTATAAATTGGTTGAAAGCAATTGAATTAGATTTGAAAATACATAAATTGCTTATGGAAGTAATTTTGAATGCATTTCCTTTAGAATTGAAGTGTTATAGTTGTTTAAGTAAGAGAAATGTTATAAACTCCATATATAGTGCTTATATGTTTAAGTTGAGTAAGTACAGGTACCTGAGGGACTTTTGGGTGGATTTGGATTGCACTAATTGCTAAAATTAATAAGTTGCTTGCTCAAAATGCTAAATAAGATACGCCTACGCAATAAAAATAGGAAATATGAACTGTTTTTGCTTTTTACGACCGTGTGGGTCGATGTATACATATTTCTATCTCTTGTCAAATTTCAAAAACTCCTCCGTACAAAGGAGACTCTGCCAAAATTTTCTGAAAATTTTGGGAGTTAGAAAAATTTTGGAAATTTTTATTAAGCAATTAAACGATTTTAAATATGAAACTGAAATAGATTAGTAGATGGAACTAATAAGACTCAGTATAAATGGAAAATAAAAATTTAATATTCAAAATTGAGATAAGTTAAATTCATATTAAAACGGGAAAAATGAATTTGAATAGAAGTAAATATGAAACCTATATAAGAGAATGTATAAATTGATTTGTAAAGTTTCGATTGAATATTGTTGCTAAACAAGATGTGCAAGAAATACAAGGGAAAAGTAATTGGATTTGATTCCAATAAATTTGTATGGCCCGACAAGAAGGTACGTATTTAAATTTCTGAATGAAATTGGATTGGGTTTTTGATGTAACCACTTGGCTTTTATTTTCTTTTGGAATTTGGGAGCCCGTAGAGGCCTTTTGTAGTAGTACCGAGCTAGCTGCGCAAATGAGACGCTGGCAAAAAATTTCGGGAATTTAGGGAGTTAGAAAATTTTGAGAAAATTTTAGATAATTCAAAATTTGGTTTTAAATTGGGATTTAGATGATTGAGAAAAAGGGTATTGTTTGAAACCATAGAAGGTTTTAGGAAGCTAGCTAAGGTGATAGTGGGCCTTTAATAAAAGATAGTTGGAAGGAAGTTGAATTGTGAGTTTTGTAAAAGTAAACAGGTATTGGTCCATTCTCCCTAACTAGTAATTTCGGGGACGAAATTCTTTTAAGGGGGGAGGAATGTGACGACCCGGAATTTCTAACAATTTAAATTGGAATAATAAATTGATTTTAAATATTTAAAAGTTAGTTTTAAACTTGAATTCCGAATATTAATATTTACTTTATAATTAAATCATTGAATTATATGATTCGAAATTGGGTAAAATGTTGAATCTTGAGTTTTAAGCCTGTTAAAAATAATGTGAAGGCTTATAAAATTTATAATGATGATATTGAAGGTAGTAAATGTGTTAAAATCGAATTTGGAAGTGTTTTGTTCCGTCTTGAAATTGTATCGTTTAAATTGAATTTAAAAACAGTCTTCCGAGGCACGGTCTCGGAATTCGACGAAACCAGTTTTATTGGATCCGTAATAGTTAGTTATTATCGGATTTTAATTTTCATAGCAATCGGAATTGTCGTTTGACCCTGGCAGCTCAAAACGCTTAGAAATTATTTTAATCGATTTAATTTATATTGATCGTTTACTTCCGTAACTCGCACTTACGATCAAATTAGCTTCCGAAACACGTTCCATTGTGTTCGGAATATGGGTAAAGCCTTATAAACGCCGGGCGGCATGTCTGATTAGGAGTTTGAAATTTTATGGTATGTAACACGAGATATTTTCAATATTCAATTTTATAAAATCAACTCATAGGATAAATTGAATCACCCTAGTCACGTGATTACGATCTAGCTTATACCCGAAGCTTCTCTTAGAATATATCTCTTCGTTTTCTTTCAGATAGGATCAAACCGAAATGAAGAAAGAAAAAATAAAAGGGAACGAAATTGATTTTTCGTTTCATGTCAAAATTACTACCTTTCTTTCTAGAATCGTGCTGTGCTCGTTCAAAACAAAAAAAATCTATCGAAGTCAAAATTCGTTTGAGTCGAGAAGCCGGTGATGGCAAGGAGAACAGTGGGGGGCTTGAATCTAGATTTAAAGTTTTTGTTCGAATTAGGGGGGGAGTTCGGTCGAAGGGTTTAGGGCGAAGGGCTTATCGATCAAAGGAGCCATCTTTGGCTCGAAATCAAGGCATTCGACACTGTAGAAGATCGTGACCGTGCCGATGTTGCGAGTTGACCAGAGGTTGGGAGGGGCGATACGTCGCGATCGATGGTTTCAGGAAAAGCTTCGAAGTTGAGGATTGGAAGGTGATGAAGGTCCTGTAGCAGTAAGATCCAACAATTTTAGTGCAACTGAATCGGTCCCTTGAAGTTCGTGACTTATCGAGCAACTTATGTCAAAATTAGTATCCCATAATGCAGCATGAAGGCTATCATGGAAGTTACTCATCCAGCCGTGCTTGAAAACAGGTAACTAGGCCTCATTTTTTTTAGCATAGGTAGTGTTGAATAATATGCATAGTTAATAGGAAAAATTACCTTGTTATGGATACTGCTAACGAATTGTTTGCTGACCTAAAACAAAATATAAAATAAAATATGGGAATCACTGATTCAAATAGCTGTAAACTTTGCAATGCGTTCGAAGAATTGAATACTCATGTATCCTGTAGTTATTCTTATTTAAGAGAAATATGGGTCAAACCGATGAACTACTGCGGAGTTCACCTGTAAGTACTCATTCAGATGAATATTAGCTACAAATATATAAAGGTACTAGATAGAAACCATCCATTCTTATGTCCTTCTTAGCGCTTTGAAGAAATTCGCTCTTGTCATGTTGTCTGGAGGGGGAGATACAAATATCTTTTTTTTAAAGGGGTTCAGAGTAGAAAAATTGCCTTATATAGTAGCGTTCATTTAAAATAAGATTTTTAGTTTAAAACAATTTATTGGTTAGTCGAATTTGTAAATGGAAATTTAATTGTTTGATTTTGTAAAATATTAATAAATCGTATAACTGTTTATACAAGGTTTAAATCTGAAGGAAACAAATCGAGGAAACCAAGGCAATTTTGAGGTGGATTGCAAATATAAGCAAAGGTAAGTAATTCTCACTTTGTTGGATTTCTATTTAAATTTAAATGGTTAAATTTAAATATTTGGTTGAATGATTGAATTGATTTGATATGCACTGTGAATTGATGATCTGGTGATTTTGGTTTTAGATGGTTCTCGAGTTAATTGTTGCTTAACTCGAAGTATTGGGAATGTTAAGTTGTTTTAAACTTAAACATGAATAAGAAAATGTTTCCGTTTTAAAAGTTACTAAAGGCTTAATGATTTGTGATACATTAAATTAGTAGGGTAATTAAAATGGAAAATTAATTAATTCAATTAATTAATGATTTGGTTATTTAACTTAGCAATTAAAGGATTGAATAAATAATAAATTAAGTTGTAAATTAATTAACTAAGTATAAGTAATTCAGAATAATCATTAGATGGTGTGATAAATAATTACTTAATGTAATTAATAAAATATAATCACTTTGTGAAATTAATCAAGAGATTAATTAAGATAGTTAAGCAAGAGTAATTAATTTATGAATAGAGTAAAATGAAAGATAGTTAATTACAGTTTGGGATTAATCGAAAATGATTAATACTGTGGTTTCATTAATATAATTAAATTTGATTAGGATAAATTAAAATATAATTGAAAATCCTTAATTTGTATAATTAATGATGTAATCAAAGATTGATTAATTAAGAGTGATTTATCCATAATAAGTGACTTATGAAGTTAATTAATATAAAAAAATTAAGGATTAATGTAATTAATATAGTTAATTAATTTGTGAAGTAATTAAGAATACTTATTGATTTCAGTTAAAAAGAATTAATATCGTGAAATAAATTAAAGATAATTACTTGAATTTAATTGAAAAATAATTAATCCAGGGTGATTAATTAAGATGAATAATAATGGGTTGACCAATTAATTGATTTGGAATTAATTAACGTTAAATGAAGAAATCTAAGTGATTGAGGTTCGAAGTTTAATTATAATCAATTGAATTGATTTGTATGTGATTAAGCTTTGCTTATGGATGATTGAATGGTATTGAATGCTTTGAATAAATTGATATATCTGATTTGAAATGTTATGTATCCCATTTGGATAACTTGGGTTAGGATGACATGAGACTCGGAGAAGCCGGGATCGGGTATTGGGAGATACCCGAAACCACTTTGAATTTTTATAAATTGATTTGTGAAATCAATAGGCAGGAATGAAATGATTTAAGTAATTGAATTATTCTATCTAAGTTGAGTACTTAGAAATTTATTGTGGAATAAAGTGTTGTTTATAGCAAATTGTGAATTGGTTAAATTGATATAAGTTACCCCGGGTTTTACATAAGTTGTTTGCTTTGGTATTCCATGTTAGATGGGTTTACTCACGCTGGTTTCCAGCCTGACCCGGGTGTTACTTTGGTGTAATGCTCGGGTCAGACCGAGTATTACTGATTTTCAGGTAGGTACATACTGGAGCTCAGGAGACGAGCTGGATGGCAATATCGTATAGAGTATTCCGCTGTATTTATATTATCGTTAATCTGAGACTTGATAATTGTAAATATTCAGTGACTATATATAATGTGAAACTCTGATGTATATTAAATGTAATCGATAGATATAATATTCTTTTGTAAACTATTATTATTTATTATTATATTTTATCCGCTGCGAATGTGAGATGTTTGGTATTTCTGTTCTTCTTCTTCTGTCTCTTTCTTCTTTTTCATAACTATCTGGAATTTTCGGCTTCGAAAATTTCGGGTTGTTACAGACATGGTCTTCCATAGAGTGCCTCGAAAGGTATCAAACCAAACTTCAACAACAAGAAAAGGCCTAATAAGTTCAAGGGTCCTTATCCCAACAATATGAAAGGGAAGCAAGCCTCTCCGGCAAATAAGACTTCTACCTCTAATGGTGGGCAATGCACAACTGTGGTTCTAAGGACCATTATTCGAAGAAGTGTTCAAAGCCCCGTGCTTGTCGCTATTGCAAAAGCCCGGATCATTATTTATCTTCTTGTCCCAAGCTTCAAAACAGGAAGGAGGGAAAGCTTAATGTTGCTCAAGCCCCTGGCAACACATCTCGTGGTAAAGGTATTTCTCATTCTATCATTGATGGCATTATTTTATTTCGTGATCATCCAATTCGAGTTCTTTTTGATACGGGTGTGTCCCATTCCTTTATTTCAAAAGAACTTGTTGATACTTTTCTTTGGATGTTTTATGTTTAATGACTTCTTTGAGAATTGCGAATCCGTTTAGTGGATCCGCAACAATTAGTTTATTGTATAAAGATGTCAAGATTATTTTGTGTGATTCTTCTTTCCGAGCCGATTTGCATGTTATGCGCTACTTAGGTTTTGGAATGATTTTGGGAATGTATTGGCTTAGTCGCTATGAATCCCAAATCCTATGTCCTTAGCGGACTATTCATCTTCGACATCCTCAATCTGTTAAGAAGATTTCTATTGACCTTAAAGATTCGGATTCCAGCTTAGTTGCATCTTTATATTCTTTAAATCCTCATGATGATGATAATGATGATGAGAATGATATTATTTCTCTTATTCAAGTTGTACGTGAATTTTCTGATATATTTGAGCCCGTTTTAGGATTACCACCTAAGCGAACAATTGAGTTCAGAATTAATCTCATCCCTGGAACTCAACCTATTACTCATCCTCCTTATCGTGTGTCAAATAAAGAAAATGAGGAGACACACAAACAATTATCCGAATTGGAAACGAAGCAATTTATTTGCTCTAGTTCCTCTCCTTGGGGAGCTTCGGCAATTTTTGTGAAGAAATCCGATGGTACACTTAGGCTTTGCGTTGACTACCGCAAGCTTAATGATCTTACTATCAAAAATAAATATCCTTTACCTCGGATTGATGATCTATTCGATCAACTTAGTGGTGCTAGAGTCTTTTCACAATTAGACTTAGCTACCGGTTTTCATCAGCTTCGTATTGAAGAGGATAACATTCCTTTGACATCGTTCCGTACTCGCTATGGATCTTATGAATGGCTTGTTATGCCATTTGGTTTAACGAATGCTCCAGCTTATTTCATTGACCTTGTGAATAGAGTTTTCAAAGACTTCCTCGATCGGTTTGTTCTCATCTTTATTGATAATATTCTTGTGTATTCTAAAACCGAGGAGGAGCATGAAAAACATCTTCGGATTGTGTTGGAAACTCTTAGGAGCAATCAATTAAAAGCAAAATTTTCTAAATGCCACTTTTTGCAATCTCGTGTGAAGTTTCTCAGTCACATTATTTCCGATTCCGGAATTTTCGTGGATCCTTCAAAGATTGAAGCGATTCAAAATTGGAAGAGACCGGAGAGTGTGATGGAAATTCATAGTCTCCTTGGATTGGCGGGCTATTACCGTCGTTTTATAAAAGACTTTTCAAAAATTTCCGTGCCTCTTACTAGCTTAACAAAGAAAGGTGTAAAATACATCTGGTCGAACAAATGTGAAGCTTCTTTTCAGAAATTAAAAGAACTCCTTTCCGATGCTCCTATTCTTGTGATTCCTAAGGGAAACCAAGATTTTGTTGTTTATACCGATGCTAGTCGCATTGGTTTGGGTGCCGTTCTTATGCAAAGAGAACGTGTTATTGCTTGTGCTTCTAGGCAATTGAAGCCTGCCGAGACAAGATATGCCACCCATGATTTAGAGCTCGCGGCTATTGTTTTTGCCCTTCGTATTTGGCGTCATTATCTTTTGGAAGAAAAATTTATTCTTTACACCGATCATAAATCTTTGAAGTATCTATTTTCTCAAAAGGAACTTAATTTGCGTCAACAACGTTGGCTCGAATTTCTTGCAGCTTATGATCTTGATATTCTTTATACCCCCGGAAAGGGAAATCATGTTGTGGATGCACTTAGTCGTAAGCAACAAGCGGTTGTTTTTATGATGATATCCGAATGGAATGATCTCGGAATTCTATCCACTTGTGAGATTCAAGATCGTGTTTCCGATTTATGTTCATCTCTTGTTTTATGTAGCTTGAGGTTCATCCTTCTCTTTTAGACGGCATTCTTGAGGCTCAAAAGCTAGATCCCGAATTGGCTCTTCTTGGCCAAAATTTTAGGGATAAAATTGATATTGAAGGTTTGAAAGACTTTGATATTGATTCTCGTGGCGGTATTCGAAAATTTGGTAGACTTATCGTGCCAAATATTGGTAATCTTTGTAAAGACATTTTAGAAGATTCTCATTGTTCTAAATTTACCATTCATCCCGGTAGTAGTAAAATGTACGCGGACATGAAGCGACTTTATTATTGGGAGGGAATGAAATCTGATATTGCTAACTTTGTTAAGTGTTGCATGACTTGCCAACTCATTAAGCAAGCTGTGATGCCCCACATCTATACACACCCTAGCCAAGGACAATACGGAGTAATGCCGTCGACTAACGCGGAGGATAAGGCTGTTGAGGAGCGACCATCCGTGTAATTGCTTTGTGAGAGCACCGATATGTCAGATAGTACAACATGCATTTGGTTTCAGGAGGAAATCCGACATACCGATACAAACTCAAAGCTACTACACAGTGGCTATATATATTCTTCAGAAACAAATATAGAAATAAATAGAACACAAATCAGTCACAGACATCCATATCACAAAGGCGGAAATAAATATGAATATATAACACATAAAAGTGTACATCAGAGTAGTGGTCAGACAAGATCCACAATATCACAAAAGAATAGCTACATGTGCTAGACAAAAGAATATGGATACATCAATGAGTCCATATCTCAAATGTATACAACAAAAACTACAAATCTAAGTAGTTAGCCAAAAGTCAGGGTGATAATCCCAAACGTGAAGTCAAGCAGAAGCACCTGTAACATCTCGATCTTACCTGAGATTATTTAATAAGAAAATAATAAACGGATCAGTATAGCTATAAATATTAGATAAAATGATATAGAATAAGAGATATGGCATAAATATATGATAACCATAAAGCCATACTTTGATAACTATGCAATTGAAAATCAACTAGGGATTAATCAATATCACAAGAAGCTTCTCAAAGATCAAGAAGAATGTCATACTCTTTATTTTTATTCACTAAAACCATAAGCATTGATCATTATATCAACGCCAATCACAAAAGTTAATGACACATAAATTCACCAATGCACAAATGTTGGTAAAACTTATCAATGTAAATCACGAAAATTGGTGAAAACACAAATTCCAGAAATCATCAATGGAAATCCAGAAATCACAAAGGGGGGAGGCCTATCACAAAACGGGAGCATGAAAACTCACCACACGGGTATCGCAAAATGGAACGTTATTCCATGGTTGCTAACCATTAATTTTGAGCCGAAGCTCGACAAAACGGCCCTAAGACCATGGGTCGCTACCCTACCAAATTGAGTCGAAGCTCCACAGAAACGGGGTTTAGTCTCCCTCGTAGACAAAGAGACATCGCACAGTTGCTAGTCTAAATCACAAAAATGATCATCAATGATCATCAAGAAGTGTCAATTACAGTAAGCTAGCAAATATATAAGCTTAGCCTCATGTCCCATAACCACTAGCTTAACTTAAATATTTACGAACAATTTGTGGATCTCCACTTGAAAATTGTCACAAGAGATCCAATCGGACAAGTCCAAGAATTAACCGGCGAAGTAAATGCAAGCGTTTCATACCGTTTGTTTTACTAATCCGTTTAATTAGATTTCTCGTACGAGTGAGATAAAGTGACAAATCACAAAAATGATTGTAGAAACAATAAATCACAAAAATTCACATTCGAAGACGTGAATAAAAATCCAACGAATTCGATTCGAAATCCATCAAAGTGGAAATACCCTTGTGACTTAACAGCCACGACTTACGACTTAACATAAGTCAACACAAGAAACCAGCGGGTCAACGCATGCGACTACACGTCGTACGACCTAAGAGATCAACGACATAAGAAATAGCATGCGGCTTAAAGCAGGGCGACTTAAAGGGTGGCGCGACCTAACTGCATGCGACCTAAGGAACGGCGCGACCCATAGCATGGGCCACTTAACAGTGAAAGAAGGTCGAGCGACCTAAGGAGGTCAGCGACCTATAGGCAGGCCGACTCATTGCAAGGTGAGCGACCTAGGGGTTGCGACCTAAGGCAGGCCGATCCAACAGTAAGGCAAGCGACCTATGGGGTTGCGACATATGGCATGGCGCGACCTAAGGGGGGTAAGGATAGGCCGAGCGACTTAAGGTAGAGCACGACCTAAGAGGGCAAGGATAAGCCGAGCGACTTAAGGTAGAGCGTGACCTAAGGAGGTAAGGATAGGCCGAGCGACTTAAGGTACAGCGCGACCTAAGTGAGCGACTTAAGTGAGAAGGTCAATGGAGCGACCTAAGTGACGCGACCTAGCCGAGCGACCAAAGAAATACGGTTTAACATATGGCCGAGCGACCTAGGGACGAAACAACCTAAGGGGATTGAAGAAGGCCGAGCGACCAATGTGGCGAACGACCTAACTTGTCGCGACCTAAGCGAGGCGTGACCTAACTGCAGGCCGAGCAATTCGAATTGTACAGGCCGAACGACCTAGGGGATTGAAGTGCAAAACTCTCTCAATTTACAACCGATCGAGCACGGACGCTAGGGGATTATGCCCATCGGCTACCCGGTCATATTGGCTCCTCGATGCATCACCAAAAACGTGTTCCAACATCAAAGTTAGGATTTTTAAAGATTTGAACCCAAAACACTAAAAATTGGGATTTTCGCCAATTCAATCCAAACCAAGAGCAAATGCATATGAAAAAGTATTAGGAATTCATGCCCAACAATTAAAGATAGTTATAGACAAAGATGTGAGATAAAAATCTTACCTTTACACAAAATCAATGAAGAAGAAGCTTGAGAGAAAAGGAAGAATCAATGGCTTCTCTTTGAATTTGGAGTTAGATGTTGGATTTGCAAATGAACTAGGGCTTGGAGTTTTAATTTCCCATTCCTTCCTCCATTTTTGATGAAGCTTGAGTGTTAGGAAATGAAAGTGAAGTTATGACGGGAAGGGGGTTGAGCTAGAGTTAATAGTTTAGGCTAATGGGCTAAACCAAGCCCAAAGCCCAAAGTGAAAAGGTGGCAAAATTCCCTTATATCCAAACATATCAAAGTTTATACTCAAAAAGATCGCAAACGGTGATTTGGACCCAATGGAAGTGGTTTCGAGTCCTAATTCGACCGTATGCAAAAAGTAACTTTTCGGACTAAAATCCGACTAACGATAAAATATTAAAATAAAATATTTAAATATTCAATCGTAAAATATGCGGGTTGTTACAGGCCTTTAAAGGAAAGTATTCGTATTGATCTGGTTTAAACTTTAGAAATAATTCTAAGTAGAAAATATTTAGGAAATATTTCGAAATTTGGAAATTATAGTAAGATGTATTCAACTTGAAAATTCGAAAATTTTATTATCGTTTTTTGGTTATATAAATGGATTTGTGTTTGCAAACTATGATTTTTAAGATGAAAATCAGAATTTTTCGCTTTGTATTGTGGTGGGAATTTCAAGTTGAACAGAAAATGCAAAATTATCAAATTCTGATGATCCACGACGATCTGGGCATCGAAATTCACAGTGAAGGAAGTTGATGCATAGGGGAGCATGGGAAAAATGTTCGAATTTTTTTATTAATCGAAGGAGATGAACGATTTTAAGTTAGGGTTTAATGTCTCGTTTTTGGTCGATTGATCATCGTAGCATTTCGTCATCGGTGAAGCATCGGGTGGCACCAGACCGGGTGGAAATGGAGTAGGGGACTGTGAGGTCGGGGTAGCATGGTTGCAGGTGATCGGAATTGTTGATGCATGATGATTTTCTGGTGATAGGTGGGTTCCAGTATTTGACTATGTAGTCAAATTTTGATTACTGACAAAATCGTTGGAATTAGATGATCATATTAGTTGTCGAGGTCATGTCAAACTTATGAGTGCTAGTGGAGATGATCAGAGTTACTCCGATCAAGTGTGCACGTCCACACGTGCATATCTTCTTCTCTGGTTTATTTAGATTGAGGGAGACGAAGATTGATTCGAGGAAGTCGAAAGAAACTCGAAGCAGGGGAATGTGGGGTTGTGTTCGTGAACGTCTTGTGTGTTGTCTCGATAGAAATAAAGTAAGGCCCGAGTTTTATTTAAAATGGATTAACTAGATATTAAAAGTTATAAAGTTTTTAAGCCATTGAAGTAATTAAGTTTTGAGGAAAACATTACCAAGTTTTGAAGTAAAGCATCGACGAGTTAAAAACAAGTTTTTCAAGGTTTTAAAATGTTTTGAAATTATTTGTTTAAAAAATAGGGGTAATGATATAATAGGTTAATTTCTAAAAGCTTTTCAAAGATGATTTAATGATGTGATTAAATAAAGGATTGATTTATTTATGTGATTAATTAAAGATTAATTACGGTAATTAATCCAAGATAATTAATATATTTATGTGATTAATTAATTTATTAATTAAGGCTGATTAATTAATAATTAAAGGTTAATTAATAAATAATTAAAGGTTAATTAATAAATAATTAAAGAATAATTGATTAAATGATTCGTAATTAATTAATATTAATTAACCAGGATTAGTAAACTATTCATAAGTAATTAATCTGATTTAATTTAATCAGATGACTAATAAATCTTACTTATGAATGTTTGGATTTTATTGAATGTTTGAATGGTTTGATATTCCTCATATATGTTGCTTTTTGATACGAATTATTCTAATTTGTACTGTAAACTGTGATGTAATTTATTCATAGGTGAAGTAATTTATTCATCTGTGATGTAATTTATTCATTTGTGGTGTAACTTATTTATCTGTGATAAATGTATTTGTAAATCTGTGAATGAAGATAAGCGTTATAGGATTATACAGCTTATCTATATCGTTGTGTGTGAATTTGTGATGATTGATGATGTTGCACTATTATTGTGTGTAAAACCCCTGGACTACACCATACACATACATATATGGATTGCACGAGAAAATTGGTTAAGTCACAGATTTTTGAAATAGTTTTAAAAGTTGGATTTTGAATCCAAATGGTTTGGAAATAGAACTGGGTTAAAAGCGAAAAGCTTTTGAAAAGGAGTTTGAAGATAAAAGGTTATTTTAAATAACTTGATAAAATTTTGAAATTTAAATAATTTGATTTGAATTTGAATTCAAGTTTTGAAATTGAATTCCATGTTGGAAATTATGGTTTAAAAAGATTATACAATTTATAAATGTGTTTTTAAACCATTTTAAAAGCATTGTTTCGGGAATTTGAATTTAACCCAAGTTTATTTTGAAGGGCTTTAAGTCGTGCAAATAAAATCGGATTTTTCCGAAAACGAAAACTATTTGTTTTCAAATAATAATAGCCTTTATGTAAAGAAAGGATTTCCAATTTGTGTTGAGAAGATTTCAAATTTGAAATGGAATAGTTTTGAAAGCTATCTTAAAATTTTGGTAAAATCTTGTTGTTGAAATGAATCTTTTACTTAAAAAGATTTGAATCGTAAATAGTTCGGGAAACTATGAATGAATCTTTATGAAAGATTGTTAAGCTTTGTTTTGAAATCGAAGAGGATTCTAAATGGCGTATCTTTTATATAAAAGATTTGGATTGGAATTTTTTTGTGGAAATTGTTTTGAAAGCTATGAATTGAATCTTCGATTTAAAGATTGGATGAGTTAATCCAATTTGAAAGGAAAATTGTTTTGGAAAGGGCTATGAATGAATCTTTGTTAAAGATTGGTGAAGTTTGTTTTCAAATTGAAAAGGGATCTGAAAAGCGTATCTTTTATATAAAAGATTTTAATTGGAAAGATATTAATGAATCTTTGTGAAAGATTGGTAAACTTTGTGAACTTTGTAAAGTGAATCTTTTTGTTCAAAAAGATTTGTAGATGGTAATTTGTTTAAACCATTTGAACAAAAGTTTTGGGCAATAAGTTGTGACTTAACTGAAATCCCATTATCCATATGTTGTTAAATATTGCGCTCATTATTCGGTTTAGCCGGGAGAGGACCTTTGTGTCATATAACCCATTCCGAGTAATGATACGATGTTATGGATAGCATTTGAAGACCGGTGGTGGAGACCAGATATTTCCGAAAGCGAAAGGATAACTCATAATGTCTCTGCACCGGTTGATCCCCGATATAAAGATTTGATCACCCTTTGTGATGGGAAGTCCGGACGTGATTAGGGATTATCCGGATGTGCAAGGGCTTCTTTGTGAAGTGCCTTCGGTTTTGTTCGAACCCGGAACAGACTTGTATGGATGTATGTCTGACATTACACTTTGAGATGTAAAGTTGGTTTTTATCAAATACATTTCTGTTTTGTTGCAGAGATTTATTCTCTTAGCTTAATACCCTTCTCTGAGACATACGAGCTCAGAGGTTATCTAGTTGATGGTTACTAGTGATACATTCCTAATTTGGTAATGTGGCATACAAAGTGCTGCTGATCATTTGTTGATCAAAGCATGACTTTTGTGAAAAGCATAGCTTTATGGACATGACTTCGTCGAGTCTCACAACCTAGAAATGGTCGAAACAGGAATATTGCGGCAAGGGTTTTAGGGGTCGCGCTCCTAGGGTATGTCCATTTCCTTCTGGATAAAAGGTGGTATCATGGTATGGATCCCAGATATTTAACCTATGTGGTTGCTGCAAACTTATCGCTTTATGGTTGTTGGTGTTAAGAGCTCTCGGATAAAGGTCGGTATTGACCAGGGATGGCATACTTGTGTGGTAGTTACCTATGTTATAGCTTGGTTAAAGCGTGAGGTAGCGTCGGCCTTGTTAGCAGAGACCTGGTTAGGTTCTCCGGGGCGTCCTTCCAGAGGCATTCCCATTTCAGTAAGGAAGTTCCTTAGCCTGACCATTTGTTGGAAATCCAAAGAAACAATACGCGCGCTGTGCGGTTTTAGTTGTATAGCCTAACATGGAATATGGCAGTAACCTGCTATTGAACATGGTAGCTATAGTAACGACGAAATGTATTATGCTGGCTAAGATTAATATTGTACTTTCGAAATGTTTTCTCACTATGCACTAATAATAATATCAAATGGTTTTCACATATCAAGCATTTTTTATTGTCATAAGGAGAAATCTCCTCCAAGTGTGTGCTTGCATTGTGTGTGAGGCGAGAGGCCTTATGGCAGTTTCATTTTCGAAAAAGCATTGTGAATTTCTTTTTATAAAGATAAACTATTTTTGTTTGCTCATACCAGTCCCATAACTGACCCAGAGTTTGTTGTTTCCCTCCTAAACTCTAGGTTCCCACAATTTTCCACACGACAGTCTAGAGTTGGGTTTTTCAGATAATAGATACCGATTCAGCAGCTTTCAGCTTTCTCTTTGGAATTCTTTAGAGACTTTGGATATTGAAGTCTTTGGTTAGGACGACTGACCTTGCTTAGCTTGGTACAACTTGATGGTGGTTCGAGCTATTTATGGAGATTGTTGATATTGGTGTTTCTTCTGGAGTTTCAAGTTCTAGTTGTTTCTGCTGCTAGTTCATTGGTGTTTCCGCTATAGCATTTCATTGTATCTCAGATTTTGATAATTGTTGTATATTTGGATATTGTATCATTGGAGTTGTATATGACATTCATTCTTTTCTTCCGCTGTGTTGTTATACTTAATGTGTTATAAGCTCCGGCGAATCGGATTTAAACGGTCGAATCTGCGGCATTCGTGTACGATGTGAAGTACATATGTCGATTTTCGAACGCGAAAAATCCGGGTCGTCACATTTGGTATCAGAGCACAAGGTTGAAACTTTAGCTTTTGGAGTATGACACATTAGGTGACTCATTAGAGATAGGGTGAAGTATACCCTAGAATGAGTATATCCCTACGACATCCGTTCGTGTGCCTCAGTAAATTCTCTTACTATCCACTGATGGTGGGTATGATTGCAAGAAGAGAACGAGGTAGGGGGCATGGAAGTACCACTAAAAATGGTCAATGCCTTGCAACAATGGAAACAACTTTCTCTATCAATCTCCTTTGTTGATCGTCTGATTTTTTTTTTGATTTCTTCCTGACAGCTCCAGGAAAAAACTTTGTTATATTAGCATGGGACATATACTCCAAATGGGTCAAAATTATTTGTTTGGATGAATCGTTTGCTTTGGTTGCTATGGTTGATAGGTATACTTTGGTTTCTAAACTAAAAAGTTTTGGGATCTTATCCATATCTGTCTATTCTTTGGGATTCTGATTTATTCTGCGAGTGGTTAGTTATTCCTTCGAACTAACCAATACCCCTGCATACTTCATAGATCTGGCGAGTATATTGTGAAGTGTTAAATAGATTCGTTCATGTATCTATTTGTTGATATTCTGATTTGGTAAGCCAAATGCAGAATAGATATTCAGTTTGATCTGGAAAACTGTTTCTCTATCTTTATGTGTTCATCTATTCTTTGTTGTCTCCCTGCTTGCAAATTTCAAGGATGAAATTTTCTTAATGGGGGAATCTGTAACGACCCCGGTTTTTAATCAAAATTAAATTGATAATTAAAATAAATTTTTGGATTAAATTGTGAATGAATTTTAAATTTTATAAATGAAATTTTATAAAAGATATAAATATAAATTTAAATGTTTTAACATTTGTAAGGTGGAGATTATAATTTTAACAAGTGTAAGTAAATGGTGCCATGCAAATTACAAATGGAATTATGATTTTCTCTTTGATTTTCAAAAACAAATAACAAAACAAGCTTTAGATCAGTTTTAAAACTTCTCAGATCTAAAAACAAATCAAACCTGAAAACTGAAAGGAAAAAAAAGAAAACCTGAAGAAATTAAAAACCTGTAAACCAAGATTAAAAAAAAACTGAGCAAAGTCTCAGATCAAAATCAATCTCAGGGTTTCAAATCAACAAAAAATAAAAGAAGCTATTTCAAGCTTTCAACCTAGGAAAAATGAAATTACATATCTGGAAGTTTAAAACCTGAATCAGTTTTCAAGACCAACCTGAATCAAAAGCTTTCAAGCCTAAAAACATTTTAACCTGGAAAAGCAAATGCAGTTCAAATAAATTCAGAAATCATCTCAACAATCAAGTGAAGATCAAAAGAAATCAAACTGAAGAGAGAGAGAAAAATCAAAGAACCAGACCAAAATGCTTTCCAGAGTTCTTTCTTCTTGGCTTTGTCTTCATTTTACTGTGAGCAAACCTCTAAACCCAAATTTTTCTTTTTTTGTTTATCTGTGAATAAATCACTTAAGCCTGTTATATGTTGTGATGTTTGGTTTGGTACTTGGTGTTGTTTGTATAAGTGATAATGTACATGCATATTTGTTATGTATGTATGTATATTGTTGAATGTTGACTGTCTATCTGTTTGATAACAGACTAACAAAATTCAAGAAAAATCCTATATCTCAAAACCTAGAAGGATTTAGGTAATGGTCTTTAAAGGAAAGTATTCGTATTGATCTGATTTAAATTTTAGAAATAATTCTAAGTAGAAAATATTTAGGAAATATTTCGAAAATTTGAAATTACAGTAAGATGTTTTCAACTTGAAAATTAGAAAATTTTATTATCGAATTTTGGTTATATAAATGGATTTGTGTTTGTAAACTATGATTTTTAAGATGAAAATCAGAAATTTTAGCTTTGTATTGTGGTGAGAATTTCAAGTTGAACGGAAAATGCAAAATGATCGAATTCTGGTGATCCACGTCGATCTGGGCATCGAAATTCATGGTGAAGGAAGTTGATGCGTAGGGGAGCATGGGAAAAATGTTTGAATTTTTTTTATTAATCGTAGGAGATGAACGAGTTTAAGTTAGGGTTTAATGTCTCGTTTTTGGTCGATTGATTATCGTAGCATTTCGTCATCGGTGAAGCATTGGGTGGCATTGGACTGGGTGGAAATGGAGTAGGGGACTGTGGCGAAGTTCAGGTCGGGGTAGCATGGATGCAGTGACCAGAATTGTCGATGTGTGATGATTTTTTGGTGATAGGTGGGTTCCAGTATTTGACTGTGTAGTCAAATTTTGATTACTGACAAAATCGTTAGAATTAGATGATCAGATTAGTTGTCGAGGTCAAGTCAAACTTGTGAGTGCCAACGGAGATGATCAGAGTTACTCCGATCAAGTGTGCACGTCCACACGTGCGTATCTTCTTCTCTGGTTTATTTAGATTGAGGGAGACGAAGAATGACTCGAGGAAGTCGAAAAGTAACCCGATGCAGGGGAATGTGGGGTTGTGTTCATGAACGTCTCGAGTGTTGGCTCGAGAGTAATAAAGTAAGGCCTGAGTTTTATTTAAAATGAATTAACTAGATATTAAAAGTTAATAAGTTTTTAAGCCATTGAAGTAATTAAGTTTTGAGGAAAACATTACCAAGTTTTGAAGTAAAGCATCGCCGAGTTAAAAACAAGTTTTTCAAGGTTTGAAAATGTTTTGAAATTATTTGTTTAAAAAAAAGGGGTAATGATATAATAGGTTAATTTCTAAAAGCTTTTCAAAGATGATTTAATGATGTGATTAAACAAAGGATTGATTTACTTATGTGATTAATTAAAGATTAATTACGGTAATTAATCCAAGATAATTAATCTATTTATGTGATTAATTAATTTATTAATTAAGGCTGATTAATTAATAATTAAAGGTTAATTAATAAATAATTATAGAATAATTGATTAAATGATTCGTAATTAATTAATATTAATTAACCAGGATTAGTAAACTATTCATATGTAATTAATCTGATTTAATTTAATCAGTGACTAATAAATCTGACTTATGAATGTTTGGATTTTATTGAATGTTTGGATGGTTTGATATTCCTCATATATGATGCTTTGTGATACGAATTATTCTGATTTGTGCTGTAAACTGTGATGTAATTTATTCATAGGTGATGTAATTTATTCATTTGTGATGTAATTTATTCATTCGTGATGTAACTTATTTATCTGTGATAAATGTATCTGTGAATCTGTAAATGAAGATAAGCGTTATAGGATTATGCCGCTCATCTATATTGTTGTGTGTGAATTTGTGATGATTGATGATGTTGCACTATTATTGTGTATAAAACCCTTGGACTACACCATACACACACAAATATGGATTGCACGAGGAAATTGGTTAAGTCACAAATTTTTGAAATGGTTTTAAAAGTAGGATTCTGAATCCAAACAGTTTGGAAATAGAATTGGGTTAAAAGTGAAAAGCTTTTGAAAAGGAGTTTGAAGATAAAAAGTTATTTTGAATAACTTGATAAAATTTTGATATTTAAATAATTTGATTTGAATTTGAATTCAAATTTTGAAATTGAATTCCATGTTGGAAATTATGGTTTAAAAAGGTTATACAATTTATAAATGTGATTTTAAACCATTTTAAAAGCATCGTTTTGGAATTTGAATTTAGCCCAAGTTTTATTTTGAAGGGCTTTAACTCGTGCAAATAAAATCGGATTTTTCCGAAAACGAAAACTATTTGTTTTCAAATAATAATAGCCTTTATGTAAAGAAAGGATTTCCAATTTGTGTTGAGAAGATTTCAAATTTGAAATGGAATAGTTTTGAAAGCTATCTTAAAATTTTGGTAAAATCTTATTGTTGAACTGAAATGGATCTTTTACTTAAAAAGATTTGAATCGTAAATAGTTTGGGAAACTATGAATGAATCTTTATGAAAGATTGTTAAGCTTTGTTTTGAAATCGAATGGTGTATCTTATAAAAGATTTGGAATGGAATTGTTATGCGGAAATAGTTTTGAAAGTTATGAATTGAATCTTTGATTTGAAGATTGGATGAGTTAATCCAATTTGAAAGGAAAATTGTTTTGGAAGGGCTATGAATGAATCATTGTTAAAGATTGGTGAAGTTTGTTTTCAAATTGAAAAGGGATCTGAAAAGCGCATCTTTTGTATAAAAGATTTGAATTGGAAAGATATTAATGAATCTTTGTGAAAAATTGGTAAACTTTGTGAACTTTGTAAAGTGAATCTTTTTGTTCAAAAAAAATGTAAATGGTAATTTGTTTAGACCATTTGAAGAAAAGTTTTGGGTAATAAGTTGTGACTTAACTGAAATCCCATTATCCATATATTTTTAAATATTGCGCTCATTATTCGGTTTAGCCGGAAGAGGACCTTTGTGTCATATAACCCATTTCGAATAATGATACAACGTTATGGACAACATTTGAAGATCGGTGGTGAAGACCGGATATTTTCGAAAGCGAAAGGATAACTCGTCGAATGTCTCTGCACCGGTTGATCCCCGGTATAGAGATTTGATCATCCTTTGTGATGGGAAGT
Organism: Allium cepa; assembly: GCA_030765085.1. Lineage (NCBI taxonomy): Eukaryota > Viridiplantae > Streptophyta > Magnoliopsida > Asparagales > Amaryllidaceae > Allium > Allium cepa. The sequence continues at coordinate 947,343,373 of CM060941.1, read as the reverse complement.
CCGGACGTGATTAGGGATAATCCGGATTTGCAAGGGCTTCTTTGTGAAGTGCCTTCGGTTCTGTTCGAACCGGAATAGAATTTTATGGATGTATGTCTGAAATTACACTTTGAGATGTAAAGCTGGTTTCTATCAAATACATTTCTGTTTGGTGGCGGAGATTTATTCTCTTAGCTTAACACCCTTCTCTGAGACGTACGAGCTCAGAGGTTATGTAGTTGATGGTTACTAGTGATACATTCTCAATTTGGTAATGTGCCATACAAAGTGCTACTGATCGTTTGTTGATCGAAACATTTTGTGAAAAGCGTAGCTTTGTGGACGTGACTTCGTCGAGCCTCACAACCCGAAAATGGTCGAAACAGGAATGTTGCGACAAGGTTTTTAGGGGGCGCACCCCTAGGGTATGTCCATTTCCTTCTGCATAAAAGATGGTATCATGGTATGAAGCCCAGATATTTAACCTATGTGGTTGCTGCAAACTTATCGCTTTGTGATTGTTAGTGTTGAGAGCTCTCGGATAAAGGTCGGTAACAACCGGGGATGGCATACTTGTGTGGTAGTTACCTATGTTATAGCTTGGTTAAAGCGTGAGGTAGCGTTGGCCTTGTTAGCAGAGATCCGGTTAGGTTCTCCGGGGCGTCCTTCCAGAGGCGTTTCCATTTCGGTAAGGAAGTTCCTTAGCCTGACCATTTGTTGAAAATCCAAAGAAACAATACACGCTCTGTACGGTTTTAGTTGTATAACCTGCCATGGAATGTGGCGGTAACCTGCTATTGAACATGGTAGCTATAGTAGGCATATGAAGAAATGTGGTATGCTGGCTAAGATTAATATTATATTTTCGAAATGTTTTTTGCACTATGCACTAATAATAATATCAAATGGTTTTCGTGTATCAAGCATTTTTTTACTGTCATAAGAAGAAATCTCCTCCAAGTGTGCGCTTGCATTGTGCGTGTGGCGGGAGGCCAGTTTCATTTTCGAAAAAGCATTGCGAATTTCTTTTTATAAAGATAAACTGTTTTTGTTTGCTCATACCAGTCTCATGACTGACCCGGAGTTTTTTGTTCCCTTCTTAAACTCTGGGTGCCCACAATTTTTCATACGGGCAGTCTAAAGTTGGGTTTTTCAGATAGTAGATATCGATTCAGTAGCTTTCAGCTTTCTCTTTGGAATTATTTGGAGACTTTGGATATTGAAGTCTTTGGTTAGGACGACTGACCTTGCTTAGCTTGGTACAACTTGATGGTGGTTCGAGCTATTTATGGAGATTGTTGATATTGATGTTTCTTCTAGAGTTTCAAGTTCTAGTTGTTTCCGCTGCTAGTTCATTGGTGTTTCCGCTGTAGCATTTCATTGTATCTCAGATTTTGATCATTGTTGTATATTTGGATATTGTATCGTTGGAGTTGTATATGATATTCATTCTTTTCTTCCACTGTGTTGTTATATTTAATGTGTTATAAGCTCCAGCGAATCCGATTTAAACGATCGAATCTGCAGCATTCGAGTACGATGAGAGGTACGGATATCGATTTTCGAACGCGAAAAATTCGGGTCGTCCCACAACCATTATGATAAATGCATCTAATAACAATTTTAAACGACGCATGTCTTTTAACAAAAATGGAAAACAATATTAAAAAAAATACACTTTCAGATACGAAAACAGTATACCTTGAGGCTTGAACACAGTATAATACTATAATGTTAAACGTAGGTGGACTGATTATTTAATTAGATAAGGTAAAGGCGGTACTTTATTAACAAACAACAGGAGCAATACAGTTTGAATACAAATAGTAGTGGCACCCAAAATAAAAGCAAAAAATAAACTACTACAAGGCAAAAAAAACTAATCATACGGGTGCTCACTACCATATCCTAGGCCACGACTTAAAATTAGAGACAAGAAAAACAACTCAGACATGATATTTCATTTGGCATGATATTACTGATACCATTAGAAGAAATCTTCTATAGTGAATAAAACACCTAAGTTAACTGCGTGTCTAATGTAATTTTGGCTTTTAACGATATATTGTATTGTTCGGCACATTTCTTATACTCAGGGGCGGAGCCCCCTTGCATATGGGAAAGGGTTTGCATGCAAAACTTTATGTAGTATTTTCCAAAGCAAAAATTTGTGCTATTGAAGGTAAGTTGTCTGATAAAATGCTTGAATGGAAACCGATATAAAAGCAATGTTTTGGATCCATCCTCTATTTATGCGTTACTTCATGCAACTCAAGACGAATTCCATGTTTATATATTAATACATCTATTTACCTAACTTAGGTTCAATCTGAACGACATAAAATGGAATCATAAACAGAGACTTAGAATACTTCAGTGATTGACATGTAACTTGCACTTATATTTTCATTGGTAGATCATCTATATTTATTTTATAACATAACATATGGAAAATTCACATTAGATCAAAACATATAGACACATAACTATTCAAGTGATAGTTAAAAGAAAAATTCGTCGACTGCCATCTTCGAATTCCTGCCTTTTTTAATTGTGCCTCCGCCAGCTTTCAATCCTATCTACACCACTGCTTATATTGTACTAGCACCATTCTTACCGAAGTCAAAGATACAACAATCTTAACTCTGCTCTTTATGCTGGCTCAAGCTGAAAGCCTCTCATGTTCAGGACAATATTGTTGCGTATTCCTAATTATATTAAATACAATTTATTTGTACCATATTTAGAAGCAGAAATATGTGTAAAATACATTGCAGTTTACATTAGTAAATGAACATGAGTTCACTACAGATAAGTAATATGCTGAGTAAAATGACACCTTCAATCAAACCTTAATTCAAAAAAAATCCATAAGTCAACGTAAAACAACATAAAGCATAGGTTCAACAGTCCTGATCTTCGTAGCGGTGCAAAATATTAGAGTAGGGCAAACTGATAACTGAGACAAACATTCATCCAAAGTACTTTGTTTGTGTGCAAATGTATAAAACTATGTAAGAATTAACTAAAGCTATCATTGATCAACTAAACAATGCACTAAGATAACATTAGGAAATTGTTTATAGAATAAAATTCTACATATCTGCTTGGTGGTGAGGAAGTAGGAGTAGATGTGGGCACAGAAAACGCAATCTAGTTGCTGCTTGCTGATGTCGGTCGGATCGGACATGTATTGCTCTGTCGCGTCGCTAACGAGGATGTTGATGGCACCGAGTTTGATGGCAATTATTCTAGGACTTTTTTTTGCAATTTTCTTCGAGTCCGAGGTCGGTTGGAATTGCTAGTGGATCCTTAGTGCTTTTCACTTGTTTGAGGAGATGTAGTGCATTTTTCACGTCTTTCTCTTCTCATTTGTGAACTAGGAAATTAGGGTTTTCGGGGATTTTGAGAACGTTTCCATGATTTGGTAATTATGGAGAAAAGAGAAGGTTCGACTATGCGAGGAGCACGCAATAGGCAGGAGGCATTCGTGAATTAAGATTTAGATTTTTCTAAATTGGATACTTATGGGAGCCCGTGATTCGCACACGGACTATGGATATATACATTCATTTCACAATCACAAAAGAGCCTTTTTTTTGTTTTCTTGGAGATATACATCGCTAGATTGTATCAATATTATTTTTCAACTGACACTAAAATGTTGTTTATAATTTTCCTTAAACGTTATTCTGAAGATCACTAACCCAAGCATTTTACTTAATTTATTTGTTGGTATTCTATTTTAAATATCCAATATTATTTTGCCTTTAAAATATATTTGTTTTCAAATATCAAATTGTGTAGTAGCTTATGCAACAGAACAAACTATGTACAATTTAGTTATTCACTAAATGATTAAAGTATAAGACGACAAATAGTTGTCATTATGCAGTTACAATATCCTAAGAAATGTAACTTTTAACAATTGCAAACCATATACTGTAGTTACAGGTAAAGGGCCGGTAAGGCTAAAAAAGTTTGTATAGTTTTGTGCAAATGCAGTGAAGTGATTAAACAGTTAATTACTGTGTACAAAAGGCAAAGCCAGTAACATAAAAATTCACGGTAACATAAAAATTTCCCATGGTGCAAAAGTTTAAAACACGTGGATGTCTTGATATAAAATCATATTAAACAGATGCTCGCAAACAGCTTTTATAAATTAGATCACGGGATGGCATATATATCTACTGCATATGTTGTTGACTGGAAGGAACATTTATAGGATGCAAGTAAAATGTGCCTGTGGCAAGATAAGCACTTTTGTGTGTCAGTCACTCTGTGTATTATAAAAGTAATAGCATTATATCCAAAGAAATAAGCACATAGAGTTTTGGTCAGTATGATTAACAATCAAACAGGAAAACAATTTTAAAGCTTCAATAATCAAGCTGTGAATAATGTAGACAATGGTTTAAATAGATTACAAATATGGAATCATTTGGTCCGTCGGATTACTAATCCATGCTACCTGTATACTGAGTTTGGTTAATCATTCATATAACAACTATGAAATCCTGAGATTCCAATTTTGCATGTAGAACTTGTTCCTAACTTTCTCTTACTGTAATTACGAGCATATCATTTTTAAAATTAGCCTACACAGATTACAAAGGAAGGGTGCATGTCATTCGGATGTGAATCATTTTGTTAGATGAAAACCGAAGGTGAAGATTAGCATGTCGATTCTCAATGTTTGAATATGCACTTTAGTCTTCTTGAAATAAATGACAAATTTAGATTTGCATCTATCATGTTCAGCTAATATGATTCCTAACAAAAGTCAATAAATAAATAAAAGAAAGAAAAAGATATTATGTGTGTGAGTATAGTAAAATCAATATGTTGACATGTGTTATTATAAAATTAATAACCAACTTAATAGCTTGTGGCTCATATTTTCATTTTATATATACAATTGTAAAAGAATATTTATGTTTTAATAATACGACTTTAGTTTTGATACCCAATTTAACTTAAAATGAACATATTGATGGTTAATAAAAAAGCTTGGATATGATGACGATTATGCAAAAATGTGCATAAAAGTTTTAATTAGCAAGAGAATTCACAAAATGGGAGAAAGTCGTTGAACCATTCAAAAATTATGAAAGTAAAAAATGATAGAATCAAAGAAAATTTCATAAACCCAAATATAATTAGTTGTTATAAAAATTTGATGATATAAGTGGTCAGCTTTTCTTCTTTTATTTGAGAAAAATAAGGTGATCGGAAATTGGTTAAGATAATTTTAAATTTAAATTATTAAACATTCGTTATGTATTTTAAAAGTTCAAAGAGAAACTTAACAAAAGATTAAACACATAAAAAGAGAAAATGCAAAGTGAAACTAAAGCTTTGTATGTTGATATTATCATTGAACAATTCTACCTTAGAAGCTAAAACGATTAATTAAACACCAAATTTTTTGAAATAAACAAACATTAGAATGGATTTTACATCAATCAAATGCATGTTAAATAGATGCCTTAAAATACAATGATAGAGACAAATGGAATTATACAGTTGGATTAGCTAACACATAAGCAAGCTTTGTTTCATCCTTTTTTTGAAATTAAGTGGATCGATTACTTGTGACCAATATAAAGTGGATTCAAATCATAATATAATTTTGTAAAAATGTGTGGGTAACACATTGTACAATAGAAAGAATAGCAAGACAGTTCCTTTTGAAGCACAATGGTAAGTATTTTTTGTACACCTTGTTACAGGTTCGTGTACAGCTAAAGTACACATCTGATAAATTTTATCAACCAAACTCTTTCCTCCATTGCTAAATCTCAAATTGAACTTTAATGCCAACAAAATTATTGGTAAATAATATTATCGTTAATTATAAAAATAACGTGTAAATCAACAAACGTAATATTAACCTTTTTTTAGTACAAAAGGATCAATACACATAATAAGAGAGGAAAAAACTATAGAAAAAGGTATGCATAAATAAAAAGTAAGAGAATGTTGATTTTATTGAGTTAATCCCATAAACTTGCACAAAGTTTTTATATTTTCAATATTTGGTTCTAAAGTTTATTCCGTATTGTTCCCCCTCACATGTAAAGCAATTCACATATTCCATTAGTTATATCATGTAAAAGTAAAAAGTTGGATCTTACTTACCTTATTTCAAAGAAAGTTAAACATTCTCTCTCATTATGGTTGAGCCTCAGAATTTTAATTAATTCCTTGTAGGCAAATAAATTCAAAACAATTACACTGAAAAACAACACGTGATGCCATAGTCATGCAAGATCCATCCTATGTGAGCTGTAGTTTTGTTAATACATGATATTTTCAAGCAACCTGAATGATGTATTCTAGGTAAATTTTACAGTTCTCTCATAGAAGTTATCTAATCTTGATACTGCAATTTTACCACCTAGCCGCCCAGCCTGTAAAAACTCTATTAATGCTCTAGTGAAAGAAAATATTAAATATATCTTTAAATGGAGTGCTCACAAAATAATAAAAGAGGTAAGGAGCTAAAGTTATTGCATTGGTTCTCTAAGCCTCCAACCTAATGAACCTTAATCTCTTGCAGGAAAACATTAGTTCGTAGTAAGAATAGATGTGGTTCTGTATTTCAAATTATTTTCCATAAATGAATTATTGTATACTAAAATGAAAAACATAACCACCATGTTTCTTTTACATCTTATCTATATTTTTCAAGTATCAAAACTATTTCGATATATCTAACGGTGTTTTTATAGTTTCTGATTCAGATGAATATTTTGATACATCTATCAGTTTCGAGTAAGCATGTTCAATGATTCTGTAATTTTATCCGTGTTCATTGTTTTCTACCGAGAAATCTGCTATAACTGGTTCTTTGTTTGCTTCTTTTATTATTTTCTATTTTATAACAATTTGGTTAGGTAAAGAAGAGAACTAAGAATTCAAATATTTGTTTCCACCTAACATATATGATAAATTTTGTATTGAGGCAATGATCCTAAAGGATAAAAACATAAATTATTGAATAAATGCACTTTTCTAGTATCTTGATGGATTGAATTGAACATCTACTGTTGTCTTTCCTTTAACCTTTGCATCCAAATTAAAATAAACACGTCATTCTCCGAAAGGGATCAAATAGACCATACCTTGCATTTTTCTGAAAGATATCCTGAATAGCTCCTTAGTTAAAAACAATGGATAAAGGAGTAATACATAAGTTGGTTCATCAAATAACATAGATAATATTTGGAATTCAAGTCCAGGAGTATATTTCAAACAATTATATTATTTCCTTGTATAATGAAAGTTAGAGGATAAAGTAAGACAAATAGCATAAATATCAAATATGCTATAATTAGTTGTTGCACAAAATTTTCACAAACTGCTTAGTTATCATTTTTACAACCAAACTAAGCATGAAGTAATATAATATAACCATAGTATCAGACACAATACATAAATTAGTATAAATTTAAAACTTTGAAATTTGTAAAATCATTGCTTAAAATCTGCATATTAAACTTTTATGTATGTGTATTCAAGCAGAGCTTCTAGGGTATAGTAAAGAAAAAAGGAGAAAAAACATGATAAAATGTATATTCAGTCAAAATGATGAATGAGCCAAACATCGCTTATTCAATCAACATGAATACAACTAAACGTATGACATTCACATGATTTGCTGAAATATGAAGGGTACATGATAATGGCAATTGGGACTTCGAAGTCACAGCCAGAGAAAAAATAAGACTATTCCATACACCAAGTTAATAATTCCGTTTAATTCATGCTAATCATGAAGTTAATTAGTGTTATAGTGCATAAGATCTTTTAATTTAATGTTTTTTTGGCAATCATGATTACTTAATATGAAACTGATGTTAAATAGAGCCTAGATCAATGACTTTATGGAACACAATGTTTACTTTACTTACGTCACATGTAACTATAAATGCATACACATAGGGGAGCAACCCATACTATTATATAACCCAAAAGGAAGTACAACCATATGATTACAGTATATAATGAAAATAATTATAAACCATGTTTGGAATCGGAGCTAAAATACCATTAATGAATTTATGGCTGATTTAACATAAGGGAGCAACCCATATTATTATACAACCAAAAAGGAAGTATAGCTTTATGATTATAGTATATAATGAAATAATCATAAAATATGTTTGGCATAGGAGCTAAAATACTGTTAATGAATTTATGGCTGATTTCATGACTCGAAAATAAAATTCTCTTCCGTGTTTCTTGTCGTCTTCTAAGTAGGCTGAATATAATATTTTAAAAGAGGTAAGACGAAAAGATAAATACAAATGAAGAGACATGGAAATAATAGAACATGTGATGTTAAACCTGATTTAACAAAGTTCAAAATATGGTTCGACATGGATGTTATTTTAGTTCAACCAAGAAGTTGCAAAGTAATATAGCACGATGAACTTTTAATGTCCATTAGGCCTCATCAAAAATATTCCTTTTGAGGATAATCCATCAATTTTGTTTTCTTTTTCGTTTTATAGTTTCAATTATTTTACTGATGTTTTGTAACTAACATATGAGTTGATTTTTTTAGTGAAACGACTCTTTTATTATACGATATTTATTTTTTCATTTATCTGCTTATACTGTTTAGTATTTTAGTTATTTTCATTGTGAATTTTACCTTCAATGCTTGATTTAACCGATTCGGTAAAAATAAGGCTTTCCTTTCTTTGTAATATAGTAAGTGGTAAACCTCGACAATTTTACACATGGGTAGAAAATATCAAGATGACCTAGGGAAAAAATTGGGAATAAAAGCTAAAACAACCATTAAAGCAATAAATTTGTCAAACAATCAAAACAGAGTAAATCAAAAAATAAGAGAAAGATTTGTAAAACAGTTCTTGCGTCATTGGTTAACATACGTCTTTGCAATAATCACAACCATATATTTTATTAATATTAACTATGCTACTAATAATTCAAAACTCGTAGGAACGTATGAAGAGATGAAGCTAATTTTTAATAAACTTACTTTTGTAGTATGTGATTCAAACTTCAGTCAGTCCGTCATCAGTTATGAATACCAATCTTCATCTTCATCTATTACAATAATAAATAAAAAGTTTTCATCCAAACAAAACTCGATCTTTAATGCCACTATGGTAATTTTTGAAATTTTTTTGTTTATATTGTTAGTCCGTGAGATGATGGTTTTGATGACAACAACCTTAGAATAGATTATAAAAATAAATACTAACACTAACAGTATAAGTTTAGATATATATGTATATGTAGGATTTAACCATGCAGGTAACAAGAATGAATACTGTACAGTATAGAGATTCAAGATATCAAGATTGAAGACTCATAAGTATCAAGATTATCAAGAGTTCAAGAATTTAAGTAATTTATTATTTTTTAATTAGAAATTTTGTTAAAACTCATAGAAAAGCACTGACATCTTAAAATCCAATTTATTCATGGAATGGAATCCACTTCGAGCCTGTTAAAGGGATGGAACCCTAAGTAGGATGGAACCTACGAAAAATCTAGTGGAACGTTGTTTTGTATCGCTAAATTTTTATTCAAAATGATTTTTCAAAATTATATCTTGTTTTCAAAATGATTTCAAAACCTTCCTTTTAAAAGCATAAAAAAACGTCTATCCTGATTTCAAATACTATTAGCCTCAAAATAATCTTTAATTTCAAAATCAAATTATTCTTGTTTTCAAACTATCTTTTAAATATAATATATTTAACTTCTAAATATTTATACTTAAATTTTAAATATAAAATTATGGTAAAATTTTGTATATATATTATTCTTTATATTTACTTATGTATTTTAATTATAGTCAAGTATATTTATAAAGTTTAAAATAGTTTTAATATAAAATAAAGGTTATTTTCAAAGAAAATCAAAACACCAAAAATCCCTTTGGGATGTCGACATACTCAAGTATCCCATGTCGACATGGTATCAATTGACTTCAAAATTTAAATTTCAAAAGAAGTGTCTATTCGCCATAACTCTTCACGAATGGACATGGCTGTTGTTCTTCTATAAATAGGGGTTAGTTTCAATGAATTTTAATTCAGTTTTTCTGGTTTTTCTCTTCTCTTCTTCTTTCACATTTCTATATACAAATTCTTATCATTACTCTGCCGAAATCAACATTGAATCTAACTAGATTATCTCTGGTTTGATTCTCTATCACTATCTCAACACTCAGTGCTATTCAGAGTTATATGCTTTTTGTAATCAACATAGCGAGTAAAGGTGTGATTGTAGCCTTGAAAATCAATCAAGCGAGATAAGGTGTGATTGTAGCCTTGGGAAATCAATTGGGTGAACTTGTTGCCCGAGAAATCAAGTATCTCTACCCAGAGGATTGTGATTCTGGAGGGTTTACCTCGTAGCCTTGAAATCGAGGGTGTGATTGTAAAGATTGTTTTTGAAAGGAAATCCATACTTGTGTGCGGGACTAGATGTAGGGTAACTCCGAACCAGTATAAAATCCGGTGTGTTCTTTTCTTTACTGCTTTTACTTTATATTTGCATTTGTGTTTGATTATGTGATAATATCTGTGTATGAATATTGCATACATGTGTGTTTAAAATAACAAAAACTCAAAAAGATTTAACAATTCTCTAAAACACTATTCACCCCCCTCTAGTGTTTATCCTTAGCCTTAAGATGCTTAATCCACATTTCTCACATATATATGTCACGCATGAGAAGGATGGCATGTCAGCAGGTATTAGCATCTTGTAAACATACAAATGTTATTAATGGCGACATATCGCCCACAGACCATAAATAACTAAATAAAAAGTAAATATGACTGATAATCTTTTGCATTTATGAAGCCCTTGATTTAACAAACTATACATAAGGGAAAGTAAAGGGAGATCGTATGACATACATGAGTGAACATGAGATATAGCGCTTGATATAAGGAGACTATGAGCAGTAATATCATTTCTGGTAAAAAGAAATTATTAGTTCCATGCAAATTACATATGTGAATATCAAGAAACTTAATCACAACATAAGTACAGTCCTCCATAAACTATCGAGTCTTAGGCAAATCAAATTCAAATAAAGACATATGCGTAAGACATTAAGATTCACAATTCCAAAATCAATTTTTGTACAGTTCTAATATAAATATACATTATTGACTTCACATTGTTAAATATGTAATGGCTAGTTGTATATATTAATGGCTTAGGTATTGTAGAAAATAAAGTCAAAATGTTCTGTTATTGTTTTGTTCTACTCTGTCAAAGATACTAGCATGCAATGCAAGTTTATTGATTTTAATCGAAATAACTCATAATAAACATCTCATCAACATTAGCAATGGTTCATAGATTCAAGTCATTGTTGCTTATTCTTGGATTATATCTTATTACATGGGTAAAATGTGACTAAAATAAGCACACATCTCCAGTTGCTTAAAGCCGTTAGTTACTTTCTTATATTACCGTTGATATATTGTTGATATATCAAATACTGGGCCTAAGCAACAACACATTTCAGAATATCATTTAGTGGTATCTTTGAGAAATATAAAGATAAATATTAGTTGCATTTGAACACTTATATTTTCTCATGTATTAACATATTTACATAACCCATTTAAAGAAAAGGCGTCAGCATACTATGTTTTACTTAACTCTATAATATCTTGAAACATTGATGAAAACACCAAATAGGCTAAAGGTTTCTTATTAACTGTTTCCTTATTAACATACATCGTATACATACTAAAATAAGGAAAAATCTAGTCTTTCGTAAATAATCTAGAATGACCCATGAGTAAAAAAACCATTCAACTATAATATTTATATCACCTAATTTATTTTACCATTACCTAAATCAATCTTAAATAGAAGCAGATAAAGATAATACTATATCAACTCTGGAAATGCATCGTTTGCGTAATTGTATTCAGTCTATTATTCTTGTACATAGTAAAACAGTACAGCAAATCTAGGAAAAACCAAGCTTCGAAACCGATAACAAACTGAATGGTATAAACAAATAAAAGCTTGGATTGTTACCTTTAATAGGATATATGACGGTAGATCATTGTCAGATCTACGATAAATCACAATCCAACCTTGCATCAGTAGATCTCCATCAAACCTTAAATGCCAGAACCGAGCTCCTCCGCGTCGTTGATCTCTTACATATTTCGATAAGATTCAACCCATCCTCCACTCCTCCATCTTGCATCTCGAAGGAATGATGAAAAAAGAAAACTGATTTTAGGCTTAAATTAGGGGAAATGAATGTTTAAGCTTCCATTAGATCGAAGAAACGGTAGAAAGAAAGAAATAATTATCTTAAAATGAATAAGCGAAGAGCTCGGTATGAATGGAAAGGTATAAAGAAACACGATTGTTGAGTTCAGAAAATAGATAGCGGCTTCTGCGCTTTTGAAATCAAACTCTGTAATCATAGTATAGTATAGATTAAGCGTTGGATTTTACTATCTGAATTGTCACACGATATCAAACTAGGGACATGGATTGCTGGTCTTCAATGACGTCACAAAGGCATAGCTAAATTTTTGTGCCTTTGTGACGTTAGAAGAAGATTAAGACAAAACTGAAGATGACATCACTACGACATCACTAAATTTGCTTGGCATCGCAAAAGCGTAAGTAATTTATAATGCATTGTAATGCCGGTTTGATAAAACGAAGCTAATCAGTGACACCTTTATGATGTCTTAGTGACCCCTTGCTAAAAGAATTAAATTTAGCAACGCCACGTCGATACTAGATCACTATAGCGTCGCTAATCTACGTCTAAAATCAACCTTTTTCTTATAGTGAATATATAGTTATACCTTAAATATGTATGCATGTGTATGTATAGTTATACCTCGTAGAAGGTTAGACATATTGTGCGCGTGGATGGAATAACATGGAATAGCCGAGAATAATGGAAATAACACTTAAATAGAAATATATCTGCATAAATTAGTGTTATAGATAAAGTATGTAATTTTCCAATCCGCCAAAACATTGTTCTGTTCCCTCATCATTGCAACCCACATAATACATTTAGAAGGACAAGCTACTTGTGCAAGACTGGAACTGCAGGTGGTAAAGTCTTCTCATTCATGCTCGGTGCCGGCAAGTGATCAGATACTAAAAGAAAAATATCGAATCCAAGCGAGTAGCCTTGATCAGCGTATATGTTCTACTATATTTTTCTATTCCACTATGAGTTTATGTAGATAGCTCTTTGATATACTTATGTTTATTACAAGTTACCAAACCAACGATCTAATCCTAATGGATTTGAGTTTCGATTTAGTCAAAATTCGGGCCTATCAAGGTGCGGGTTGTTACAATGCAAATTTGAAACATTAATTCAGTTCTTAAATCATATCCGAAAACATTGAAAACATTAATTAATTAAAACGTTAATTCAATTCTTAAATCATATTTAATTCTAAATAGATAGATAAGTGAAATTTAAATGCTTATCTAACAATATATCCATTTCGTAGATAAACTCGCTCACCTCTATTTGCTGGTTTTGAAGGAATCTTCTATTATTAGCAAATTTTACACAGTCTCGAAACAGACTAAACCACTACAAGAAAATTTATTTTTGGCAGCTATAGATCACAGCGTTTTAATAAAAACGCAGTTTTGAACATTTTAACTCTGTAAATAAAACTTATGAAACGCTGCCCAAACTAATTCTATGCGCGCCAAAACTCACTACACTGCCTATTTCCCTTAATTTTCATTCCCTCTTTCCCAAAAAATTCAATTCCCAGGTAGCCTACTCCTATACGCATTCATTCCACGCTTCCTCAATCATTAAAAATGATTTCTTCAACCTCATCGATCCCTACTACAACTTTTCAACTGGTTCCTCCCCATCAACGCTTGTCAATAGATCTTTGCCGTCAAGTCCATGCTGATAGCTCCTCATCTCCAATTATGGTATGGGTCTCTCCATGTTTGATTCCAATCGAATTTTTAATTCGAAATTTAGTCGAATTCAAAAAAAATTGGTTTCCAACTAGAAATGTCTTTGATTCCATGCTTTACTGATTTCGGTTTCAAAATTTTTTTTGGAGTCTTTCTTTCCTAAAGTTTGCAAGAGAGGAACTTTGGTTGAGGTTAACAACTGTCAGAACAAACTCTAGGTACCCAATGAAGAGTTTTCTAAGGTATTGCATTTCAACTCAGATCACTTTTGTGCAGCCCATGCTTAATATCTGATTTTCCTTCAAAAAATTATGAAATCTTCAATACCATTAATTGTTATGAAGGCCAAAGGATCGAACTAAGATCGTTTAACAATCTCTTATGCTTGAACTGAGACCCACACATGCAAAACCACAACTTATCGTAGTTTTTCTCATGAGTTCGCCAGTCTCCTTTAATAGCGAATGGCTTGCTGCATTTCCTACACTTGAATGGCTTTGTCCCGTGCTTCCTTTTGTAGTGTGTTTGCAGTGTTTTGAATTCTTTTAATAGCTTCACCCGAGGATGGTTTATGTTGTTTCTTCATCCTATGGTGCAACAGTAGCATGGAAGCTTCACTATTGCTATCCCTTGTATTCCTTGTAGGGAGCTTGATCCTTTTCGGTATTTTGATCCATGCCCCCACATATGCATCTATGTACACATAATTTATGAAATAAAATCAAAACATGCAATTTTAGATGACAAGCAGTATATATGTTATGATAGCTTAATATGATACGTGCATATTGTTATAGCGGTTGAAGCTTTTGGTGTAGACATGGCAAGTGAACTGAACTAGATTGATAAGTATTTGAGTCCGAGTAGGCATCCAGTACTAACCAATATTGCTGTTATAAGTTCTTCACTAACATATATGTCATTGCTGAAGGTCTCGCTTTCATCTTCTGAATTTATTGCAACTGTTCCAGGCAAATAAAGTTGCAAAGCCATGTTAGTTTCAATATAAATTGGATGTTGATTTATTATACAAAGTTGTAAAGCCATGTTGAAATGAACTTCGGGTTTGATATCGATCGTGTTGATGAGGATGACAGATAACCGTATTGTTTAAATCTTTTGTTTCATGATCCATGGTGAAATTTGTGAAGTAGATCAACTTTGAAAAAAACAAAAAATGTAAAAGAATGAATTGAATGAAGGGTAAGGGAAGTAGGAGTCTAATATTTCAACTACGCATGCAGGTTATTGTTGAAAAATGTGTGTGTGTGTGCATGTATAAAAGGCACATGAGATATGATAGGTGTGCTTGCTTGTGGGCTTTGTTCTTGTTAAAGGTATTCACACAAGCAGTGTAATTATAACAAGTCACGTTAGCTATTTCAACATTAAATTATTGTCGTTTTTATATGATTGTGCTGCTTCTGCATGCTGCTTTTTAATTACCAGGGAATTGTTGAAAAAAATACTTAATTGTTGCGGCTTTTGTTAAAGGATTACTTTGCCCTTTTCATATATATATATATATATATATATATATATATATATATGTATGTATGTATGTATATATATATATGTGTGTGTGTGTGTATATGTATATGTATATATATATATGTATATATATCCCTTGCACACAATTGAGTGGTATATATTTAGCATAATTGTCCTTTTGAAAAATTATGAAACAGTCATTATGGTAAATAATTAGTTAGCTCTGATAAATATGTAGAGTGCATGTTTCATACTATAGTATACATATATCTAGCATTAGGTTATAAAGTTAGTTTGGTAATTAGAAAATGGTTTTCAAAATAAATTAGATGTTGATTTATTATGCGTAAGGCCAACTTACATTCTTTTTGGACAATTATTTAGTGTTATTTTCTTACAACACTAATAAGGCATCTATATCAGACTTAGTTTAATTTTACATCTATGCAAATATATGCAACAATATTGATTTTACGCATACTTCATCAATGCTATAACTGGTTTATAAAAATTGTATCAAATTTATAAAAATCATACAGGTTTTATAAAAATCATAAAGTTTTGTTAAAACTAAGTTTTATAAAGTTTTAACTAGATTGATTAAGTTTTATAAAAATTAGCTAAATTTGACTAAGTTGATTAAGTATGTTAACTAAATTTAAAAATAATCTAAATTAACAACTCATGAAGAAAACTACAGCAAAAATGTAGGCAATGATACAAAAACAAAATATGCAGCAAGTGTGGAACAAATAATAAACAAGTATGGAGAAGTATCGGTGCCTCATCAAGCCAGTGTAGCTTGAGTTAAATTTGAGGAGGTACAGTGCAAATTTGAGGTAGTTGCAGCTATTTAGTAATCTAATACCACATGCCATAACTTTAGAAAACATTGATGTAGTGCAAGATGAAAACCAAACATATGAGGGTGAGAATGACTCCTCTTTTTTAGTCTTTCGACCCTACTAGAGTAGATTTATTGGTCTCTCATCTGGTTTAGCCATCGTTGACTAGGAAATTGTCGAGCTTGGGCTTAGATATGCTTGAAAATGTAAATGAGTGGACTCCCTAAATGCTTTGAACTTCTGACAAATTAATGATGTTGGAGGACCTCACTGCTGAAGTGGCTCAACAATGTGATGTTTCGATGAATGAAAGCTAGATGAACTTGTTGCAACAGAGAAGGGAGACCATCGAGATCTAGTATAGGTTAGAACAGAATTTCATACGAGAGACTGCTGGTTTCGAGCTTGTCTGTATTCAATGATTGTGGGAAGTATGTGGTTGTTTTTTGTCATGTGGCAGGTCTGGTAAGGCTCCAGTATTATGTTTGTGTTTACAACATTTAGCATTTTAATGTTTTCAGGTTTTCTATTTTCTTTCTGGCAATATTATCGACTAAATGCCATAAAATATTATGTTCAATAAACATGAACATATATTGATACAACCTTTTCAATTATGGTTAGCTATTTTTTATAAAAAATTTCATATCGATTTATCAAAAAATGCTTATTATACTGATTAGAGAATTAAATGTAGTCTTAAAGCTTGAGACTATAATATCTAATCTGTATGAATTTTAAACATAGGAGAACGTTGGGAGAGGGAGAATTGAAGAGGTGAGAACAAGATAAGAAAAAAATAGATAGGAAACATGCATAGAGAAATCAAATTAAATGAAATTGACATGAGAGAAAAAAAGAAACAGCTTTTTAGTATTATACCAGTGTATTAAACCTAGCAGACTTAACTGTCACTTAGCATTACTAGCTATTCTTAGAAATCTATTGCATTTTGTCACCCTCATTTTATTTATTGCTTATTTTTCCTTCACTAAACATCAATTTGATTTTAATATTGTAGGGGAATATAATGAAGTTGACTTCCTTTGTATTTCTCGAGAATTAGTACAAAATGTAACTAGTAATTGGTTGACTTTTTAGTTTTTTGCGCTTGATAAATACACTTCACTGTACCATTAGTCTAATTTTTTTTGACTAGTTTTATGGGGGCATCAACAACACAATTCATATCAGGATATTCTGGAATTCAGGAGTTGCTGGAGGCAAGCTGGATGGTATGGCGTATTCACTAGTATATAGTATTTCTTTTCCACTGTTTGTTGTTGTACACTCTGAAGATGTAATGTAATGTAATGTAATATGATGTAATGTAATAACTGATATAGTTCTTTGTTTAAAGGTTATTCATTTATCTATTATATGTTGTTCCGCTACGATTGTGAGATTCTGATATTGTTTTCTGTTTCTTCTTCTTTCTTCTTCTACCTTTCTCTTCTTCTTTAACCATAACGGTACGGTTTTTCGGCATTCGATTGTTCGGCAGTTGATACAGTGGACGTATTGATGTCGGTTTTCGAGCGTCGAAAAGTCGCAAACGTTACAATTCATTTTGTTGGTTGGTGACTTGGTGTATTCATCACACAAATTATAGGCAAGTTCTTTTAAGCATAATATTACGATGGAATTAGATCACTTGTCATTTTACAAAAATAGAAACAAAGTTATATAAACAATTAAATTCCCATTTCATAAAACATAAACAAAGCATAATATTACAATGTCATGTTGCTGCTGTTGAGGAACTGAGTGGTGGGTTAGTTCATATGGTAGGCTCTAGTATGTTTAGTAATGGCGTGCTGATGATGGGTTATATGGCTAATGGTGATACTATTTTGAATGCTATATCGATGAAGAGAGTGCAGCCTGCAGGGGCATGTATGTGAATGAGGTTGATGACGTAGAAGGTCAACATTAAATGTTAGGCCAAAGTTGGGATAGTGTAGTAATAAGGGTTCAAAGGTTGAAGGTAGGAGGAGTGGTGATGATGATATTGGAATAATTGCCAATGGGGATGAATAGCTTCAGGCAAGTCAGTTTTGAAAGAGGATGATATAGTGGCTGATAGATTGGAGATTGTAGCGCATGAGTCATGAAATAGTAACTGTATGTCAATTGGTGATAGTTTTGAATGGCATGTACGTTAATTTTTGTGCAAGAGTGCGATGTTGCGGCAAATAGCATAATAGTTGTTGATGAAGCAGTTGTTGATTGTATTGTCTTTATTTGACATGGCGTGTTTCATGAATGGTAATTTTTAGATAATATAATGTTGATCATTTATGGAAAATGACCAAAAATAAAATAACAATTTTTTTTAAATTACCTAGAGAACCAAGCTTCGTTTGTAAAAACTACAAGGGAAGTATGTGTCTGCCAAACACATACTACGGGTACTTGTTACAGGGTTGTCAGTTTCGGGGCTCGAACTCGTGACCTTCGATCACGCAGTCCGGGCCATCAACCAACTGCGTCAACCCTGTTGGCTAAAATAACAATTATATTACACGAGAGAGATATTATGGCTTGAATTGGATCGGTTGCTTTGAGATGGAGATGATGTGTCTGGTTTCACTTATAGCTGCTATTCTTAAATATCAACTTGTGCTTACTGAATCTACTGATCTGGAGTAGAATTGGAGCCTTTGATATAGTCATGCCTTGCATGATATTCATCATCCGTGGAGTTATATAATAGAACTTGTTTTTGCTTGCTTAATTACTTGTAGTTGGTTTATATATAAAAGAGCATTCAATAATGAAACTTGGTATTTTGGACTTTTCAAGCCGATGTGGCTGTTTGGAAAGAGCTTCATACTCTAGCATCTGATCGATCTTGCATTCACCTTCTATTGCTGGAACTAGTATTTTTAAAGTACTTTAAATTCTTTTATGCCATGTAGCTTGTTATTATTTCATCATATTTGTTAAAAATGATTATTTTTCAGACATGGTACAGTTCTATACGTTTATTCACTTATTTGCTTGAAAAACCTATATTGTGAAACCATCATGTATATGGTTATTGAATTATTATTTTTTGGGCAGTTGATGCATGCACTGTTACTTTAATAATTGAGGGCATTGTATCTATACATGGAACATGAAGGGATTGTGATGCAATTTGCTAGATACAGAGCTGAAAGTATATATATAGTGATGTTAACGACAATCTCTACATATTTGAAGGTACCGTTACTCTTTTTACTTTATTTCAAAATAGTCCATTTGGAGTTTGTATCATATCGGATTATTCTTTATTCAAAATAAAATATAAATTAATAAATTAAAATGGCAGTAATCATTTATATATAACAAAATAAATAAGTTATAAAATTTAATTAAGTTAAATAAATTTTATGAGATTAAACAAAGCAATTAAGCTTTATAAAAATTAAATAAATTTTAAAAGTTGAATAAGTTAGCTATGTAGAAATTAAATAAATAAATTAAGGTTGGTAAACAAATGGACCAAGTTTTATATAAAATGGTAAATTTTAAAAAATTAATTAAATTAAATAAGTTTTATAAAAGTTAAATAGTTTATAGAAATAATTAAGTTTATAAAAACTAAATAAGTATTAAAAATTCGAATAAATTAAATAAATTAAATAACTTTGTAAAAATGAACAAAGTTAACTATGTTTTATAAAATAAAGTAACTAGATTAAATTAGCCAAGTAGACTAAGTTTTACAAAAAAAAATACTAAGATTTTGAGAATTAACTAAGTTAACTAAGTCTTATAATATTAAACAAATTTTTAAAGTTTATAAAAATAATAAAATTTGAAAAAAATAACTAAGCTAATAAAATTAACTAAGTTAACAAAGTTTACTAAGTTTTACAAAAATTAGCTAAAGAGATTATGTTTTATAAAAATTTTACTAAGTTGACCGAGTTTTACAAAAATCAATTAAGTTAACTATTTAAAAAAAATTAAATTAAATTAACTAAATTTATAAAAATTAATTAAGTTTTAAAATATCAACTAAGTTTATAAAAATTAATTAAGTTTATAAAAATTAGTTAAGTTTTAAAATATTAACTAAGTTTATAAAAATTAATTAAGTTTATAAAAATTAAATAAATTAACTAAATTTAATAGAAATTGAACAAAGCTAACTAAATTGTATAAAATTTAACTAAGCTTTGCTTTATGAAACTTAAATTATACTATAAAAATTGCAACCGCAAATACTGACAATATCCTATTGGATCCGTATAATAAAAAAGTAACCATGTTTTATAAAATTTAGACCATTGTGTTTTTTCATGGAACCACGTCTATTGCTCTGCTCGAAATATAAGTAATTATTTACAAAACCAAAATGATGTCAAGATGTGTACCTTGAGTATTTTGGTTATTTTTGTGATACCTCTATAATTATAAGCGAAAAAAACGTGTACATTTATATTTGTCTTTGTCTAAAGGACTTTTATATTGCTGAATGTAGGTTTCCATATCAACATTTGACATCAATCTTTCATTTCTTAATGGCTACTAGAAAATAATGGATGCTTCTTGAAACAAGGAATTATTTGTGATAAGAAGTTCTCCAAAGCCTACCTATTTTGACTACTTGTGACTTTGCTTTGTTATTTGGACATTTGTTGAGTATATGATTACTAATTACAACTCTAATGTTATTTTTCAATCTTTAGTACCAAAGCTGTAACGACCTAGAATTTTGGGCAATATGAATTTAATAATATGTATTAATAATTGAATTGGTTTGATAATTTTTCTTTATAATTTTAATTTAAATTGGTAAATTTTAATCTTTTAAGATTAATGAATATTTAATTTGGCGATTTTGATCAATATCTTTCTAACAATTTAATATTGATAAGAATTATTTTTTCAAAGCTAATAAATTTTATTCTATTTATAATATATATATATATATAATTAGATATATATTGTGAATAGAAGATCTTTTGTTTTAAATAAAGATGAATTTTCAAATTGTGATATATATATATATATGTATGTATATATTATAATTTGGAGTGTTTTGAAATTTAATTTAATCCATTGATAATTTATATATATATGAATTATGATTTAAAGCTTTGTTTTGAAATTTATATTTTTCAAAAGTTAATTTAGATTAATTCAATTGTTTTAAAAATATAAGATAATTGTTGTTTTAAATATGATAGTTTAAAAAGGATTTAAACAAGCTTTGTTTTGTTTTCTTTTAAAATGCTTAAATTAAAATGGTTATAAATGTGTGTGTATATATATAAATGTTTTAGATTTTTAAAATACAAGTATAAAGAAATTATTTACATTATAATTAGTTTTAGCATATTTTCTTTTAAAGGTAAACTAATATTTATTTATTAAGTAACTTAAATAATAAAGCTTGTATTATCTTTTAAATTAAATGAAAATCTATTAAATATACTTAAATACATGTGTAAACATGTTAATCCTCTTAATAACACATGTAAAGCTATTAAGCTAATTAAAATGACATGTGTAAGTGTTAGTGACAAGTGTAAGATTAATTAACAAGTATCTTTATTTTAAAAATTTATTTTTTTCTTTAACTTTAATAAACATATAAAGAAAATTATTTTCCTTCTTCTTCTCATTTCTTTTTCCTTTCTTCATTTTTTTTTTCAAATTAATGGCTACCAGAAATCATTCTCAAATCTGAATTTAAGTAAAAGCAAAATCAAATACAAACCTGACAATTAAAATCTGCAAAACTTCAAACCTGCAACATCATACACCTGCAAATCAAAATGAAATTCTTCTCAACCCGCAACATCATATCTTCTACAAATTCATTAGGATGATCAAGAACAGTTTCAACATCAGTTCAACTTTTAAAATTAATTGAAGCACGCATGCATTCATTTTCATTAGCAAAGCAAATGCATTTTTCCAGATTAATATTTCAAAGCCTGTAAGAAATTGAAAACTGCTCTGCTTATATATTTGAGGTGACCAAATTTCTTTTGAAAACAGTTTTAATTTAATCTATGGTTGAATAATAATGCATGCAAATGGAATTTGTTTTGATAATGAATATTTGTTTATATGAATGCATGTTTTGTTTAGAATGCCTGTAAACATGAAGATAGGTTCTATTGTTAACTGTTTTTGTTTTTTTTCCTCTTTAAATCCAATATCTTTGAATCAGATCCATATCAGCCTTGGGTATATAAAGGAAATTTGTTTATTGATGTATAATGAAGGTTTTACAAATAGTTACATGTTTCTAAATTTAACAGATAATGTCTAAAGGGATGATATCAGAGAAATGCATATTTATGATAAAAATCAACCATCCTAATTTTAGTTTGGAAGGGTATGATTGTGTTTGTTGTATGAAATCATGAATTTAGACATGAATTTCATAATTTCTAGTTGGGTATTTAGTGTGTATTTTGGGTTTGTTTATTTTGGGAACTTTGGTAATTTCCCGATGAACAACATGATAATTGAAGCTTGAACTTTGGTCGAAGCTTGCTTATGAATTATGGAAGATGGGAAAATTGTTCAAGAATTTTTCTAATGGCTGAGGAGTTCGAATTTGAGCAGATTAGGGTTTTAGAGTGGGTTCTGTTCGGCTTTACTGTTAATACTTTTGCGACTTAGTTATGGGACCTGAGGTAATCGCTTCTAGGGAAGACGAAGTTTGTGACGTGGCGGTTTGGTGGTGGGGACGGCGATGTTCATCGACGCTAAGTTTATTGACGGTGATTGGGTTTAAGGGTCATGTAACGTTTCCGATTTTTCGTTGCCGAAAAATCGAATAGTTATGGGTTTTTAAAAAGAATTTATGAAAAGAGAAGAGAAGAAGAGAGAAGATAGAAAATAGAGAGAAAAGAAAATAGAAAATTTTAAAATAGAAGGAAAAGAGAATAGAGAAGAGACAGAACAAAATTTTAAAATTGAACGGAACAGAAAACAACAGAACAACATCAGAATCTCACAATTCGCAGCGGAACAACATATAGTAATAAATGAATAATCTTTAAACAAAGAACTATATCAGTTATTACATTTTACACATTACATTTCATTAATCATATCATCAGAGTGTACAACAACAACAAATAGTGCAGCGGAAAAAGAAATACTATATAAACTAGTAATACGCCATGCCATCCAGCTTGCCTCCAGCAACTCCAGAATATCCTGATAAACCTTAACTCTTGACTGCCCGTGTGGAAATTGGTGGGCACCCAGAGTTTAGGAAGGAAAACAATAAACTCCAAGTCAGTCATGTGACTTGTGTGAGAACTCAAAACAGTTTATTTATCTTTAAAGTCAAAATAGAGGAATATTTTTAAATTCAATTCGCAATGCTTTTAAAAATGAGACTACCATAAGGCCTCCCGCACACACACACAATGCAAACGCAGAATCGGAGGAGATTTCTCCTTATGATAGTCAAAGATGCTTGATACGCATTAAAAAGAAACATTTGATATTATTACTAGTGCATAGTGTAGAAAATTATTCATTTCGAAAGTAGAATATAAATCTTAGCCAACATACAACCATTATCGTATGCCTACTATAGCTACCATCCAAACAGTGTTGCGACACCATAAGTGAATGATAGGTTCTACAACTAAAACCGTACAAGTTTCGTATTGTTTCTTTGGATTTCCAACAAATGGTCAGGCCAAGGAACTTCCCATTGCCACATGATAATGCCTCTGGAAAGACATCCCCGAGAACCAAACCGGAACTCTGCCAACACAAGGCCGGGTTACCCCTAACTGGGTAACTACTGACACGAGCACGCCATTCCCCGATCGTAAACGACCTTTCTCACGGGATCCCGATAGCCAACAACCACAAAGTAATAAATTCGCAGTAACCACATAGGTTAAATATCTGGGCTCCATACCATGATACAACCTCTATCCAGAAGGAAATGTACATACCCTAAAGGGAGCTACCCCTCATAACCTTGCCGCATCTTTCCTGTTTTGACCATTTCCGGGGTGTGAGGCTCGACGAAGTCACGTCCACAAAAACATACTTTATACAAAAGCCATGTTTTGGGTCAACAAATGATCAACACAATGATCACCAAGATAGACGATCAAATAAATGATCCTATCACAATAATCAACACAATGATCATTTCAGCAACACTCAGCATGTCACATTACCAAATTGGGAATACATCGCTGATAACTTCAACTATATAACCTCTGAGCTCGTACGTCTCAGAAAAGGGTGTTAAGCTAAAAGAATAAATTCTCCGCCACCACAGAAATATATTTGAAAGAAATCGGCTTTACATCTCAACTTGTAATGTCAGACACACAATCCATACAAGTCTGTTCCGGGCTCGAACAGAACCGAAGGCACTTACAAAGAAGTCCTTGCAATCCGAATAATCTCTAATCACGTTCGGATTTCCCATCACATATGGAGATCTCAACACCAGGGATCAGCCAGTGCAGAGACAATCAACAAGAAACCCTTTCGCTTTCGAAAATATCCGGTCTTCAACACCGATCTTCGAATGCAATTCATAACGACGTATCACATATTCGGAATGGGTTATACGACCCCAAGGTCCTTTCCCGGTTAACCCGAATAGTGAGCGCTTATTAAAAAAAAAATAAGTGTGGCATCCAATTTCAAACAAATCACAACAAATACCTATTTAAAGGTAAATATTGATAGTCGGTTATTGAACTATCAATAGATATGCCAACATCACCAGATTCCAAATAATTTTCCAAATTATTTATTTCCCAAAAATATCTTTATAAGATATACATTCTCCATTCTTTAAAAATAAATCAATATTTATTTTTAAACTCATTTTCCAAATTTCATTTATAAATTCCATATTGAATTTACGTTCCAAAATATTTATGAATATACGATTTCCATTAAATTTCTAATATTCATTTTCAATTTATCTTCAAAAAGATAAATTCCAAATATTCACTTAATATTGGAAAAGCATTTCTATACTTATTAAAAATAAGTAATTCACAGATCTTTTTATTTTCTATACTGAGAAAATATTTAATATACCCTAATCGAAATTAAGTATATATTTCATTCTTTTAAGGAAATCATTCACTTAATCATATTTATTTGGGCCAAAACGAATGTTGCGTAAAACATCGTTACGACAACCCAAAATCACTAGTATAGGGATTCGAAATTAAAATAGATATATAAATCCCAATACTATGCAAAACATTTCCTTTCGGAAATCATTTACTATAACAACAGTGTTATAGTCCACCATCCCCTTTTATTTCTCGAAAACATCTATTTCAACAATAAATGTTGAAATCTATGGTTTCGAATCTCAACATCTTTTAAAACATCTTTAGATCGTTTTAATTCTATTTCAAACATCACATCCAAAATAATTTCTTTAACAAAATATTCACTATTCAAAAACGTGAATATACTTGTTAATAAATTTCATCACTTCTATTCATTTTATTTTAAAGAATTATTCACTGTCTAAAACATGAATATAATTCCATAAATAAATTACACCAATTCCTTATCAAAATAAGTCGTTGCGGATTTATAAAACAATGTTTATAAATTCTATTTCTATTTATTTTATAACAACTTCCTTTTATAAATTTCCTTTATAAATCTATTAAATTTCATATCTCAATGATATACTAAAATTTCATATTATAAGTCAAATACTTATAATTTATTTATTTATAAAATCATTCCTTCAAACTTCCCAAATCTATAAATCTTATAACTTATAAGATTCAATTATTTGTCCAAATTCCATTCCTTTAATAACTTTATGAATTTTATTTTGTTTTCCTTTACAAATTTTATAAACCTACTATTTATAAAATTCTATTTATAACTTCATCGTTATAACCCCATAAATTTCATTCATTTGTGAAATTCATTCACAATTCATTCTAACTCTTATAAAAGCTCGTTTAATAATCCCAATATTTTTAATTTATAAATATCAATTTATAAATCTTTTTAATATAAAACAATTTATATTACTATTTAAAACGTCTTTTAACTCCTTTATAATTTATCATTATGATTTATAACATAATCAAATTTGATAAATTCTATAGATTTCATTCCTTTATGAAATCCATTTACAAATCATTCTATCACTTATAAAAGCTCGTTTTATAATTCAAGATATTCTAAATTTATAAATATCAATTTATAAATCTTTTAATATAAATCAATTTATATTATTACTTTAAACATCTTTAAACTCTTTTATAATTTCATCATTCTGATTTATAAAATTCTATTTCTAAACTTCTTATAATAAATTCAGAATTCCCAGTTCAAACTATTTTATAAAATCACTAATCCCATATTTTCAAAAATCAACTTTTAACTGTATTTCTCAAAAATCATAATTTTTATAATATTAAAATTATAACGTTTATTTATTTAAGATGAATCAATTTCAAAAATATTTTATAAACGTATATTTCCAAGAATCACTTTAGAAATCAAAATCGTTGTTTTAACTTCAAAAATTGGATTCGATGATGCAACACATCGATAGTCAATCACAACTTTCAAACATCATATATCATCCATGATAAACAATCAAATATCACAATATATGAAATCAAATAAATATTTGTGAGGAATCCAGTTGTATCCCTCCAACCTGTTTCCCTGCATCCACAGACATTAGCACAATACCAATTCCGTTTCAAGACGGAATATCGCGGTATATGGGTTTTATAAATATATATCCGCTTACTAATGGCGCAATAGGGTCTCATCCGCTAAAAAAAATACGGGAAATCAATCAACTGCAATATATACATATGCCAATATATATATATATATATATATATATTGCTATATATATAATATAATACCAATTCCACTTCGAGGTGGAATATCGCGGTATATGTGTGTAATAAATAACCTCCGCTAACTAACGGCGTATAGGGTCTATTCACATCCAATAACTATATATAACAATCATCATTCAATCATTCAATCAACACAGTCAAGCAAATTTTAAGTCTAACTATTTAAAATTTAAATAAACAATAAAATTCCTTTTGAGTGAGAAGTTCTCACCTTTGCTTTTATTAGCAATCCACTCCCAATTCAACTTGTTTTCTTCATTTATACCTTGTATAAATAATTATACAGTTTGTTAATATTTGAATTAATCGAACTGTTAATTTTCATTTGGTAATTTCGATTCATCGGGTGCTTTTACTTTAATAGTTAAATTAACTGATGGTTTTGTTTAAACCAATTTCTTCTTTAAAATTTTATTTAACTAAAATTTAAATTTCCTTTTATAAATTAAATCAACTAACACATTTTTGGTTTTAACTATTAAATTTGTTATAAATAAAATTTTCTTTTAAATAATTCTATTCAACTACAATTTAATTTTAAAACTAAATTTTCTTCTTAAATAGATTTAATTAACTTACCCTTAAACTAAATTTATCAACTAATTATTTCAATCTCAAGTTAATGATTTCTATTTTAAACTAAAAATTAAAGATTCAAACTGATTTTCTTTTTAAAATAATTCTAACATCTTGCTTATAATTGAAGAATCAAATTTTTATTTAACTTTCAATAGATTGAATTCTATAATTTAATCGCCAATTTCAAAGTTATATTGAAAATTAAATCCAAACCATCATTTAAATATTTAAAATTAATTAAATATTTTCAAATTAAATTGTTTAAAATTCTGGGTCATTACAATCTTCCCCCCTTAAAAGATTTTCATCCCGAAATTACAAGTTAGGAAGAATGGTTCTTAACTCGTCTACTATTTTTCACAATCCAAATAGTTTTATTAACTTACTAACCTAAATCTTTTTATTAAAGATTCGTTATCATTTCAACTAGCTTTCAAATTTCAATTTTAGGTTTCAAACAACATTGTTTTCCTAACAATTCAAATTTAACTTCAAATTTAAATTTCAAACTTTCAAAATTTCTCAAATTTTTTCTAACACCCTAAATTTTCAAAAAATTTCGCCAGCGTTTCCTTTGCGCGGCTAGCTCGGTACGACTACAAAATGGCACCACGGCCCCTCAGAATCAAAAAGAAAAGAGAAAAGCCAAGTGGCTAGAGAAGAAAGTCATCAAATCTCATACTGAAATTCAAATACGTACCTTTTTGTCGAGCAATTCAATTTTAACTTTGAAATCAAAATCTCAATTCCTTTATACACCTGTATAACCTGCTAGTAGTAGTAGCATACAAATCCAAATACAATATTCAAACCAGTTTGCCAATTCTGTTGCGAAATTTCGATATATGTTTCTTATATATTTTAACTTCACTATTGAAGTTACATATTCATTTCATTCAATTTTACTCTTCAATTCAGTTTCATTCACAATTTAAATTCCATTTGAATTTAATTCACAATTTGAAATTCCATTCGAATTTAATTCTCAATTCTAAATATTGAATTCTATCGATTTACTTTCATTTGCTAATTCATTTTAATATTCAATTCATTCCATTTGAAATTATTTCACAAATGAATAAATTATCAAGTTAATTTTCTTGAATCCAATCCATCTTATTTTATTCCATATACTAGTGATAATAATTCTATATTATCACTTCTAACAATCATGCAACCATATACTATAATAATTCATAGAAAACCATTTCTTTTCTATACAAAAATAGTTTTGGGCAAAATTACTTTATTTACCCGATTCAAAAACAATTTTATATTCACTAACAAATACGCGCTCATATCTATTATTACACTCAAACTCATTCTAGAGTACTGCTGACTCTATCTCTAACGAGTAATACCCAACAGAACCATGGTTGTCGCTTAACCATAAGCTCCGATACCAAATTGTAACGTTTCCGATTTTTCGTTGCCGAAAAATCGAATAGTTATGGGTTTTTAAAAAGAATTTATGAAAAGAGAAGAGAAGAAGAGAGAAGATAGAAAATAGAGAGAAAAGAAAATAGAAAATTTTAAAATAGAAGGAAAAGAGAATAGAGAAGAGACAGAACAAAATTTTAAAATTGAACGGAACAGAAAACAACAGAACAACATCAGAATCTCACAATTCGCAGCGGAACAACATATAGTAATAAATGAATAATCTTTAAACAAAGAACTATATCAGTTATTACATTTTACACATTACATTTCATTAATCATATCATCAGAGTGTACAACAACAACAAATAGTGCAGCGGAAAAAGAAATACTATATAAACTAGTAATACGCCATGCCATCCAGCTTGCCTCCAGCAACTCCAGAATATCCAGAATATCCTGATAAACCTTTACTCTTGACTGCCCGTGTGGAAATTGGTGGGCACCCAGAGTTTAGGAAGGAAAACAATAAACTCCAAGTCAGTCATGTGACTGGTGTGAGAACTCAAAACTGTTTATTTATCTTTAAAGTCAAAATAGAGGAATATTTTTAAATTCAATTCACAATGCTTTTAAAAATGAGACTACCATAAGGCCTCCCGCACACACACACAATGCAAACGCAGAATCGGAGGAGATTTCTCCTTATGATAGTCAAAGATGCTTGATACGCATTAAAAAGAAACATTTGATATTATTACTAGTGCATAGTGTAGAAAATTATTCATTTCGAAAGTAGAATATAAATCTTAGCCAACATACGACCATTATCGTATGCCTACTATAGCTACCATCCAAACAGTGTTGCGACACCATAAGTGAATGATAGGTTCTACAACTAAAACCGTACAAGTTTCGTATTGTTTCTTTGGATTTCCAACAAATGGTCAGGCCAAGGAACTTCCCATTGCCACATGAGAATGCCTCTGGAAAGACATCCCCGAGAACCAAACCGGAACTCTGCCAACACAAGGCCGGGTTACCCCTAACTGGGTAACTACTGACACGAGCACGCCATTCCCCGATCGTAAACGGCCTTTCTCACGGGATCCCGATAGCCAACAACCACAAAGTAATAAATTCGCAGTAACCACATAGGTTAAATATCTGGGCTCCATACCATGATACAACCTCTATCCAGAAGGAAATGTACATACCCTAAAGGGAGCTACCCCTCATAACCTTGCCGCATCTTTCCTGTTTTGACCATTTCCGGGGTGTGAGGCTCGACGAAGTCACGTCCACAAAAACATACTTTATACAAAAGCCATGCTTTGGGTCAACAAATGATCAACACAATGATCACCAAGATAGACGATCAAATAAATGATCCTATCACAATAATCAACACAATGATCATTTCAGCAACACTCAGCATGTCACATTACCAAATTGGGAATACATCGCTGATAACTTCAACTATATAACCTCTGAGCTCGTACGTCTCAAAGAAGGGTGTTAAGCTAAAAGAATAAATTCTCCGCCACCACAGAAATATATTTGAAAGAAATCGGCTTTACATCTCAACTTGTAATGTCAGACACACAATCCATACAAGTCTGTTCCGGGCTCGAACAGAACCGAAGGCACTTACAAAGAAGTCCTTGCAATCCGAATAATCTCTAATCACGTTCGGATTTCCCATCACATATGGAGATCTCAACACCAGGGATCAGCCAGTGCAGAGACAATCAACAAGAAACCCTTTCGCTTTCGAAAATATCCGGTCTTCAACACCGATCTTCGAATGCAATTCATAACGACGTATCACATATTCGGAATGGGTTATACGACCCCAAGGTCCTTTCCCGGTTAACCCGAATAGTGAGCGCTTATTAAAAAAAAAAAATTAAGTGTGGCATCCAATTTCAAACAAATCACAACAAATACCTATTTAAAGGTAAATATTGATAGTCGGCTATTGAACTATCAATAGATATGCCAACATCACCAGATTCCAAATAATTTTCCAAATTATTTATTTCCCAAAAATATCTTTATAAGATATACATTCTCCATTCTTTAAAAATAAATCAATATTTATTTTTAAACTCATTTTCCAAATTTCATTTATAAATTCCATATTGAATTTACGTTCCAAAATATTTATGAATATACGATTTCCATTAAATTTCTAATATTCATTTTCAATTTATCTTCAAAAAGATAAATTCCAAATATTCACTTAATATTGGAAAAGCATTTCTATACTTATTAAAAATAAGTAATTCACAGATCTTTTTATTTTCTATACTGAGAAAATATTTAATACGCCCTAATCGAAATTAAGTATATATTTCATTCTTTTAAGGAAATCATTCACTTAATCATATTTATTTGGGCCAAAACGAATGTTGCGTAAAACATCGTTACGACAACCCAAAATCACTAGTATAGGGATTCGAAATTAAAATAGATATATAAATCCCAATACTATGCAAAACATTTCCTTTCGGAAATCATTTACTATAACAACAGTGTTATAGTCCACCATCCCCTTTTATTTCTCGAAAACATCTATTTCAACAATAAATGTTGAAATCTATGGTTTCGAATCTCAACATCTTTTAAAACATCTTTAGATCGTTTTAATTCTATTTCAAACATCACATCCAAAATAATTTCTTTAACAAAATATTCACTATTCAAAAACGTGAATATACTTGTTAATAAATTTCATCACTTCTATTCATTTTATTTTAAAGAATTATTCACTGTCTAAAACATGAATATAATTCCATAAATAAATTACACCAATTCCTTATCAAAATAAGTCGTTGCGGATTTATAAAACAATGTTTATAAATTCTATTTCTATTTATTTTATAACAACTTCCTTTTATAAATTTCCTTTATAAATCTATTAAATTTCATATCTCAATGATATACTAAAATTTCATATTATAAGTCAAATACTTATAATTTATTTATTTATAAAATCATTCCTTCAAACTTCCCAAATCTATAAATCTTATAACTTATAAGATTCAATTATTTGTCCAAATTCCATTCCTTTAATAACTTTATGAATTTTATTTTGTTTTCCTTTACAAATTTTATAAACCTACTATTTATAAAATTCTATTTATAACTTCATCGTTATAACCCCATAAATTTCATTCATTTGTGAAATTCATTCACAATTCATTCTAACTCTTATAAAAGCTCGTTTAATAATCCCAATATTTTTAATTTATAAATATCAATTTATAAATCTTTTTAATATAAAACAATTTATATTACTATTTAAAACGTCTTTTAACTCCTTTATAATTTATCATTATGATTTATAACATAATCAAATTTGATAAATTCTATAGATTTCATTCCTTTATGAAATCCATTTACAAATCATTCTATCACTTATAAAAGCTCGTTTTATAATTCAAGATATTCTAAATTTATAAATATCAATTTATAAATCTTTTAATATAAATCAATTTATATTATTACTTTAAACATCTTTAAACTCTTTTATAATTTCATCATTCTGATTTATAAAATTCTATTTCTAAACTTCTTATAATAAATTCAGAATTCCCAGTTCAAACTATTTTATAAAATCACTAATCCCATATTTTCAAAAATCAACTTTTAACTGTATTTCTCAAAAATCATAATTTTTATAATATTAAAATTATAACGTTTATTTATTTAAGATGAATCAATTTCAAAAATATTTTATAAACGTATATTTCCAAGAATCACTTTAGAAATCAAAACCGTTGTTTTAACTTCAAAAATTGGATTCGATGATGCAACACATCGATAGTCAATCACAACTTTCAAACATCATATATCATCCATGATAAACAATCAAATATCACAATATATGAAATCAAATAAATATTTGTAAGGAATCCAGTTGGATCCCTCCAACCTGTTTCCCTGCATCCACAGACATTAGCACAATACCAATTCCGTTTCAAGACGGAATATCGCGGTATATGGGATTTTATAAATATATATCCGCTTACTAACGGCGCAATAGGGTCTCATCCGCTAAAAAAAATGCGGGAAATCAATCAACTGCAATATATACATATGCCAATATATATATATTGCTATATATATAATATAATACCAATTCCACTTCGAGGTGGAATATCGCGGTATATATGTGTAATAAATAACCTCCGCTTACTAACGGCGTATAGGGTCTATTCACATCCAATAACTATATATAACAATCATCATTCAATCATTCAATCAACACAGTCGAGCAAATTTTAAATCTAACTATTTAAAATTTAAATAAACAATAAAATTCCTTTTGAGTGAGAAGTTCTCACCTTTGCTTTTATTAGCAATCCACTCCCAATTCAACTTGTTTTCTTCATTTATACCTTGTATAAATAATTATACAGTTTGTTAATATTTGAATTAATCGAACTGTTAATTTTCATTTGGTAATTTCGATTCATCGGGTGCTTTTACTTTAATAGTTAAATTAACTGATGGTTTTGTTTAAACCAATTTCTTCTTTAAAATTTTATTTAACTAAAATTTAAATTTCCTTTTATAAATTAAATCAACTAACACATTTTTGGTTTTAACTATTAAATTTGTTATAAATAAATTTTCCTTTTAAATAATTCTATTCAACTACAATTTAATTTTAAAACTAAATTTTCTTCTTAAATAGATTTAATTAACTTACCCTTAAACTAAATTTATCAACTAATTATTTCAATCTCAAGTTAATGATTTCTATTTTAAACTAAAAATTAAAGATTCAAACTGATTTTCTTTTTAAAATAATTCTAACATCTTGCTTATAATTGAAGAATCAAATTTTTATTTAACTTTCAATAGATTGAATTCTATAATTTAATCGCCAATTTCAAAGTTATATTGAAAATTAAATCCAAACCATCATTTAAATATTTAAAATTAATTAAATATTTTCAAATTAAATTGTTTA
The DNA here is from genome assembly GCA_030765085.1 of Allium cepa. Taxonomy (NCBI): domain Eukaryota; kingdom Viridiplantae; phylum Streptophyta; class Magnoliopsida; order Asparagales; family Amaryllidaceae; genus Allium; species Allium cepa. The sequence continues at coordinate 947,309,291 of CM060941.1, read as the reverse complement.
AAATTCTGGGTCATTACAGGTCAAGTTCTGTAGTTTGTTTCAAGCGAGGGGTGATATTTTGATTCACGTACCTATGGTTGGATTTGGGTTTGTTTCTGGGGTCACGTGTGTTATTGTGATCGACGACGATGGTCGCGACGAACGTTGGTGGCCGGCGGCGTTAGTGCACGTGTACGTGGTGCACGGGTTTGGGTACAGGGGAGTTTTTGTTTTGGGAAAGAAGGTTTTCTCGTGTAACTCTCCCATTATCGTTTGTTTTGACTCGAAGTAAAGGAGTTTGGGAGGTAGGACTCGGGACTTGCTCGTGTGAGTTAGGTGTTCGACTCGAGTTGTTGGTTTGGTTCTTAGTAGTATTATATGCATATTATACTTGTTGTTTAAAATAAATAAAAATCAAGTTTAAGTTATAAAACAAGTTTATAAAAGAAACCAAAATACAAGGTTAAACTTTGTAACGACCCTGGATTTTTAGCCCCGTTTATTTTAATAAATGTTTAATCTAATTTAAATAAAATGTAAATTGATCATATTAAAATGCTTATGATTTGGGAATACTGCCAATTTATTTATTTAATTTGTATTTTTAAAGGGGAATTGGACTTTGGGAATTCAAAATAAAATCTTTTGATAATATTATAATAAAATTTATTTTTATATAATTGAATTAAAATACTTTACTTTGTTTATATCTGATAAATATACATATGAATAATAATTACTCTAATCTAAATGAAATACGAGTTTTTCAATTTATAAACTGATGAGATCTCAACCATTTACCAGTTATGCATGTGACCGTAAGGAAAATCTTTAAAATTGTTTAAAACAAAATATTTCTTATTGAATTAATAGGTTCAATATTTTCATATTTGATAATATATGTATGTATATCTAATTGTAGAACTTTAAATAATAATCATATGGGTATTAAATATGGAAATTTAAAACTTAAGTATAAAACAATATAAATGGTTATAAACATATACATACAAGACAAGTATAAATCATAATTATGAACATAAGCATAACATACAATTATAAAATATAAGATGTAACTAAAGATATAAATATGCAAACATAAGTTATAACTAGAAAGATAAAATACAAGTATCAAAGATTTGGTACTTTAAATTACTAGTAGGATAAATATAAGCCTTTAGAACAAGTCTACCTGCAAGTATGAACAAAAAATAGCTTCATGTACAAGTCAAGTGTGACCTGCAAGTGTATATTTACACAACACATATGTGTATAGAGTTCAAACTTGAAGTTAATAAAAACAAGTAATATAATAACAAAAACAAAATATCTTCATAATCAAAGCTTCATACATAAGCCAAGTATGTACCTGCAAGATTTGTACACTTACATACAAATGTTCATCTACAGCAAGTCACAATTATAACATGTAAACTAACTAAGGAACAAAACATTTACTTGCTATCATCTCAGCCCATTTTTTTGTCAGTTCAAATATTTATAAAATCTGATCAAGTCAAAACAGATGCAGAAAGCAATAGTTCCAGTTAACACCTTCTGTTACACACCTGGGTTCTCCTTTATATATACATGTATACATCAGTTTTAAGTTCGTTCAGTAGTACCTAAAAAAAAAGAGAACAAAAAGGAAAAGCAGGCAAAGCTCAAAAATTAAATTCAGAGCAAGAACATAGCAGATTCAAAACAAATTTCAAGCAACAGTTATCAATTGCAGTCTTTATCACCTCGGATTATTCCTTGTTCAGAGTTTTGTTGGTGAGTAAACAAGAAGTTTAAAAGCTTTAAGTTTGATAAAATAACAGTTCAGAGAATTGTTCTATGGTATGATTGTTCATGCTTTGATTTTGAATATTGCTAAGATTGCTCTGTACTACTCTGAAAGTGATACAGGTTGTATATTGTTCAAAATCTCATATAATTCACATTAAAACATTGCTAAGTTTTAATCTTTCAATCAAATAAAATATTTAAACTTATAATTAAGATTTTTAAAATGCTAATTTAAACCCTGGTTTGTAAATGTACACTGTAACTTTATTTTACAAGTAAGAAAGTATAAATTGGATAAATTGGATTGATGTAAAGTATTAATTCGAGTCCATAGCTTGAATCCTTACAACAAAACATGATTTTTAAAACTACAATGAAGATTTTTAACATAGTATTTCCAAGGCAGTTTGTATTCGAACCAAAATGGCACTTTTGCGAATTTCTTGTTATGTAATCAATAATAAAAGTTGAAATTTGGGATGAAGCAAATATAAACGTATGTGATTTCATGAAAATTATCAGAGAATTTTTATATTGTTCGAGATTAGAATACGAGACCAATTTAGGGCTCGAGTTCCAGATTTGTCCATGTCTGTAATGGGTCAAGATCGCCTTCATTAAGCAACCGAGTGGCACTAAATTATGGTGGAGGGTTGCTTGGTAAGATGCCGTAGTGTGGCCGAGATTCGAGCGCCTCAGGTGGCCGGTATGTCGAAGACGAGGTGTTTTTGTCAGAAGTGTTATTGACTGTTTTTTTTTCGAACTGCTGTTTTTTTTCTATTCGATTTGAGTTGAGACAATCTGGGCTTGAATTTCGAGTTTGGGGGTGGTTTGTGGCATGCCGGTAATGTTGGAGTTCGCCGTATTTGGGCTGCGCTGCCGTGCACGTGCAAGGCAACAGTGTTGGTGTCAGTGCCGTGAGGGGAGGTCTGACTCGAGTCGCGCACGAATGAGAATGGGGGATGCTCCGGGTTTTATCGCGTACGAGAGATGATCCTGTTGCTAAATTAATTTACAGTAAACTAAAACATATTTCTGAAAGAATAAGATAGGGAAGAGGAAGAAGTTGTTCAGAGGGGGAACTCGGGAAGTTTGCGTGGAAACTCGAGGTAATTCTCGAGCATAATACAGAGAGGGGTCTCGGGTTTACCTGGGAAGATTTGGGTTTGGGTAAAACTGCAGTTTTGCAGTGATGTAAATTGTTTTTTTTTCAAATTTGTCTTAACATTTTAAGCTTAAAAGGTTTTAAAGGCCAAGCTAAGAATTTGTTCAAGTTTTAAGTTTTTTTAGTCAAAACTTAATGGTGATCTTAAACACTTAATTATTTTGATTAATTTAGGATAAATAACCTTCAAGTTGTAGTTAATAAATGAAAGGTTTAAAATTTAAAGAGGACTTTTAAAGAGTTAACTACATCGAGTAATTAAAATTAAATGAATTATTATTAGAAGATAATTAAGAATAACTACTTTATAATGCTAATCAAGTATGGATAAAAGGGTGATTAAGTGATAAATAAATTATATTTAACTATCTTAATTAATTCATGAGTGATTAATAGTTAACTAATCAACTAATTTAAATTATAAATTAATAGTAAATTAATTAAGTAATTTAATTAAGAATTAAGAATTTATAATTAATTAATTAAGTAATTAGTAGTTAAATAATTAAGTAATCAAGTTTCATAAATTAATAATTAAGGTTATTAGTTGATGGACAAGGGATTGTAATTAAAGATAAACAACTTGATTTTAAGGTAATTAATTAAATAGAGGAATAAATAATAAATTAAATAATTAAGACTTAATAATTGATTAAGCAATGATAAATTAACTCAAATAATTTGAAAGGAAATAACAAATTAGTCGTTAATTAAACAGGGTTAAGCGATTAATTCTCGAGTAATTGATTTCAAATCGAATTAATTATAAGAATTTAAATGATTGCTTATGGATTGTTGCGTATGTAGAATGTCTGGTTTGTGATGTTTAAATTGATGATATTCTGTGATGCTCTGTGATATGTTATGTTAAATCTATTGTACTTGTATATGTGTTATCTGTGATAAATGCTATGTCAATAATAATTGTTGAATTTAAATTATGTAAACTGCATAAGTTAATTAGACAACTTGGCCCTTAAAACGGCTTTTGGATTTCGATGAGACCGGGATCGGAAGAATCAAGTTTGATTCTCCGAAAACCACATCGATCCAATTTGAACATTAGGTCGTGAATCCTGAAATGAAGATCGAGATGGTGTTTTCAGAATGCAAGGGTTATCGTCGTTGACTCTGAGGGTGATTCCAAAATGAGTGTGACGAGATAATGCCTTCGGTTTTGTTCAAACCCGGAACGAACTTGTATGGATTGAATGCTTTCAACACATCGTTAGGCGGACGATGAGCATTCAAAGAAATATGTTCTATAAAGGTAATCGCAGCCTCAAGCCTCATCAACCAGGAATGGCTAAAACAGGGGAGATGCAGCAAGGTTAGGTGGGTCATGCCCAAGCAGGACAAGATATTTCCCCTGTCTAGATGTCCCTTTTTATTTCGGCAGTGTGGGCGGTTGCTAGCTACAACTGTGGGTTTTATCTTGTTCGGGACTGTTCAGTAAGGAATGGTTCCGGCCTAGTGTTGTAGGGGGTCGGGAGTGATCCTCGGTACGATGATCTAGACCCCGTACTGTGACGGGCGGTACCCCAGTAGCTCTGCCATTGTTGGAAATCCATTTTCCCTACGAGACCCTACAATTTTAATTTGTATTACCCACTTTTGTGGCTAGTAGCTGGAATTTAATCATGTAACAATTTCGGCTATTTTCTATTTGCTTGAAAACCCTAGACACTATTATAATATCACTGGATTTCCTATGAAATGTTTTGGTTAGCATAAGGTAAAAACTTACCCGTATTTATTTGTGGGGAGTCTTACGTGATACCTTTATTTTCAAATGTTTTTCAAAGTTAAACAACTTTAAACCGTTTACTCATACCAGACCCATGTCTGACCCGGAGTTTATATTTTGTTTTTCATAAACTCTTGGGTACTCAAATTTTTATGAGCAGCCAAGTGATAGGTTTCAGACTTGATTTCTGGAGGAGCTTGGAGCAGGAGATTCCAGACGTATATAGCTATCTATCTAGTTCCGCTGTGTTAGTTGATACGTACAGTACCTCCGATGTATATTGTGATAGATGTATGTATGGCTGTCATATATTGTATAACTCTGATATTTGTAAAAAAAATACACTATGTAACAGTTATATGATATATTATATTTTGTTCCATTCCGCTGTGAGATTCTGATGTTGTTGTTCTTTCTTTCTCTTTTTTTTCTATTTCTACCCCTTTCTTTCTTAATGATGATACGTCTTTCTGGTAGTAGAAGGGCGGGTTGTCACAAACTTGTTATTTAAAAATACATGTAAACCAAAACTTTTAAAAGTATAAATTGAATTTATTTTGAAATTTTAAACTATTTAAGATGTTTGTTTTTGAAAATAACTATCTTAGTTAAATTTTGAAGTTCAATTTAAAGAATGTTTGAATTTGAATATTAAAGCAAAGTTTAAGTTAAAATTTTAAGCAATGATTTAAAACTAAAGTTTTCAAATTTTATTTGAAATAAATAAGATTAAATTAGATGTTTAAAGTGTCTTTAATTTTGAAATTTGTTTCTAAATTTCTTATTTTCAAAATAAGGTTATTGTTATGATTTAAAATCCAAATAGAATAATTTTTTTTAAGTTGTTAAAATTTGATTAAATTCAAAAAAAATTATTTATGAAGATAAATAGGATTAATTTATGTTTGATATGAACTTGAAAATACTTAATTAAATATGGATTGTTAATAAGTAAAGTTTAATTAAGAATAATGTTTTCTTAATTATTTAAGAATTTTAAATTATAAGAAGTTAATTAATTGACTATTTAATTAATTTTAAATAATTAGTTAATTAATTTTAAATAATCACTTAATTATGATTAATTAAGTGTAATTACTTAATGAAGTAATTAATGGTTAATTATTGAATGAAATTAAGAATGGTAATTACTTATGGAAGTAATCAGTGTAAATTACTCATGGGAGTAATTAGTTGAAGTGATTAATGGTTAATCACTTGATATTATTAATCTAAGGTATTAATTAATATAATTGTTTTGAAGTTAATTAGTTATGGATTAATTAATTAATTAATTAATTAAGAATTATTTAATGATGGAATTAATTATTTGTTAAGTAATTAATTAAGAAAGTAATCAAGGTTTATTAATGGAAGTAATTAGAAGATGAGTACTTATGTAAGTAATCAAAAGGGTTAATTACTTAGTTAATTTTAGTTAATTAATTAATGTGGCTAATTAATGAATGGGATTAATTACAAAGTGTAATTAATTAAAATTGTAATTAATTAATAAAGTAATTAATTAAGGATTTATTTGTTAATTTAAATGGAATAATAATTACTTAATAAATAATTAAAGATTAATTAATTAGACTAATTAATCAAGGGCTAATATATTTAATTAAGAAGATAATTAATTAAGATAAGTAATTACAATTTGTTAATTACTATTTATGATTAATTAAGATGGTTAATCACAAGTTAATTATTTAATTACTAAAGTAATTATTAATTCATTAGGATCATTAATTAATATAATTAATAATATTAATCAAGATTGTGAAAGTAATTAATTAAAGTGTGATTAATTAATTGTAATTAATTAAGGTTTAATGTAATTAATTATAATTGATTAATTAATGGAAGTAAATGAAGGATCATTAATTTTTGTAATTAATGATAGTAATTAAAGTTAATTACTGTGTATATGGTTAAGGATAATTACTTGAATGTAATTAAAGTATAACTAATCAAGGGAGATTAATTAAAGAAGATCATTAAGAGAATGATTAATTAATTTATTTATTTGGAATAAATAAAGAAGGATTAAGGTAATCCAATTGATTTAGAGTTAATCAATTTTGCTTTGGATGATTGATTTATATTGGATGACTGATATTGGGTGATTGGTTGATATTGGATGATTTGGATATCTATGATATATGTTATGCTGCTTTGTGAGATGAATGGTTGTTATGAATTATCTATTGTGATAATGTGATTCATCTATCTGTTTATATCATCCTGAATATGAGTTTAACTGTTTAAACCCTTAAACAACTTGGACATTAAAATGGCGTTTGGTTTTGGTGAGACCGGGATCGGGTTTCCATATTTGGATAAACCGAAAACCACATTGATCCAAATTAAACGTTAGGTCGTGAATCCAAGTGGAGCAAGTGAAGACTCGAGGTGTAAGAAAAATTGTTAGTATAACTCTATGGGTGATTCTGTAATGAGTTTGACGGAATAGTACTTATAGATTCGAGATGGTGATTTCAGAGTGCAAGGGCTATGGTCGTTGACTCCGAGGGTGATTCCAAAATGAGTGCAACGAGATAGTGCCTTCGGTTTCGTTCGAACCCGGAACGAACTTGAATGGATTGAATGCTTTCAGAACATCGTCAGGTGGACGATGAGCATTCTAAGATAGATGTGTTCTATAAAGGTAATCGCAGCCTCAAGCCTCATCAACCCGAGAATGGCTAAAACAAGGGAGGTGTTGCAAGGCTAGGTGGGTAGCGCCCATTTCAGGACAAGATTTTCCCCCGTCTAGAAGTCCCTTTTTATTCGACTGTGTGGGCAGTTGGGTGGCGGCCAACTGCGGGGTTGTCTTGTTCGGGACTGTCCAGTAAGGGATGGTTCCGGCCTTGTGTTGTAGGGGAGCGGGCGTACTCGGTACGGTGATCTAAGCCACGTACTGTGACGGGCGGTACCCCAGTAGCCTTGCCATTGATGGAAACCTATTCTTCCTATGAGACCCTACAGTTTTGTTTGTATTACCCACTTTTGTGGCTAGTAGCTGGAATTTAATCATGTAACAATTTCGGCTATTCCATATTTACTTGAAAACCCTAGACACTATTATAATATCACTGGATTTCCTATCAAATGTTTTGGTTAGCGTAAGGCAAAAAATTTTCCATGTTTATGTGTGGGAAGTCTTACGTGATACCTTTTCTTTTCAAAGGATTTTCTAAAGTTAAGCAATTTTAACCCGTTTACTCACACCAGACCCCTGTCTGACCCGAGTGTTTATTTTCTGTTTTATTAAAATCTTGGGTACTCATATTATGTATGAGTAGTCAAGTGATTTGGGTTTGCTTGACGAATTCTGGAGGAGATATGGAGCATGAGGCTTCCACGTGTAGATATATTATGATACTATGTAATATGATACTATGTAATGTTTTATGTGATATATTATATTTCATTCGTTCCGCTGTGAGTTCTCTGATGTTGTTATCTTTCTTCTTTCTCTTTCTTTTCTTCTTCTATCCCTTTCTTTCTTCATTAGCGATGCGTCTTCCTGGAGATAGGAAGTCGGGTCGTCACAAAAGCTTAGGATCTCGAAAATGAATGAAAAATATTCTTTGCTTATATTCCATGACTGCCATAAATTACAACAGGTCTTGCAATTTATTGTTTCTTAAATTTGAATTCTTACTTCTGTGCTATAAGAGTTTGAAATTGGTCCACCAATGCAAACAACAATTGTAAAATTTAGTCGGTCAAATATGTTTTGTATTAGTACAAAGTTAACATAAATTTGGTGGTTTTGTGAGCTAAGACTTTGGTACCAAATATAACAAAATGTGTGGATGATGGGCTAGCAGTTGCACGTGAAGTCATGAAATGTTTTGGTCTTTTATATGTTTTATTATTGTTCTGTGCATGCTTGCAATTTTGTATATTTTACATTTTTTAATGTCTATATCATTTAGATTATTAGTTTCTAAGTTTTATTATGTAATTAATCGCACTTACAAGATAAATGCCTTCCTGCAGTGTAAATTTGAAACATGCTATTAGCTGCATTTTTAAGTGCCATATTATAATACTATTGACATTTGGAAGTGTGTTGAATAAATTTAAACTTGATACAAATATGACATTTTTGATAATATTTTTGATTGTAGTGGTTCACGCTGAAACGAAAAAAATCTTTGTCTGAAGCACTGGAAAAGGTGAAAGAGATATGATAAGACTGATTTCATCAAATAAGCGACTAATTCATCATTGTTTAATCCTTTTTTTCTCCTTCAGAATTGATGGTTTTAGGATTCATTTCCTTGCTGCTAACATTTGGGAAAAATTACATAGCCAAAATATGCATATCGGATAACAGGGAAAGGTTCCACTTGTGTCAATAAATGGACTACATCAGCTACATATTTTCATATTTTTCTAGGCTATATTTCATGTTGCATATAGTGCTATCACCATGGCTTTAGGAAGAGATTACGTAATCCAATTTCAATTTTATATGTTAACATATAAATTTCCAAGTAATTTATTTGTTTTATGTTTTATCATCTAGATTCGTAGATGGAAGGAATGGTTAAAGGAAACCCAATCTAATGATTATGAGTTCTCTAATGGTAATTTTCTTATTGCAGTTGTATCGTATAACTTGAGTAAGATATAACTTGTGATGTATTCTGTTATATATTTGTCAAAATTTCATCTTTATTTATGTTATGCAGATCCTTTAAGATTCAGATTCGCCAATGAGATAACTTTTGTGAAACTACATACTAGTATCCAGAATAGAAACCCCATCCTATATATGGTAAGATTTTAATAAGTCATATGATTTCAACAATACGAATGTGAAATAATGTTTAATCATCAAATAATTTTGTTTAGGAAAGTTTCATTTGCCATTTCTTTAGGTCTGTTCAAAAAACAGACTACTTAGCCATGCGTTATGGATTCATAAATGTATGTTTTTAGCATCATATAGATATATTGTAGGCATCTCTATAGGAAAAACACAACAATTTAAAATTGTTTGCAGGTACATTTGGCTTGGCTCGTACATGTAAATTTAACATTCGCAAAGTGACCCAATTTTAATTGGGTTGTTTGATCGATAATCAGGGACGAGATTTTCCACTGTTTGAGCTTGTCAAATTAACTTGTCATATTTGATGCTAAATAAATTCATATGTGTTCTCTGTTACTGTTGATATCTAATTGCTTTTTTCTCTCTCATAGGCATATTGGAGCTTTGAAGGAGGCGAGCTTAGACTTTTCATGATTTATATTTTCTCTTTTAACAAGTTCTTTTTGCAAGATTTTATGTTGCTAACATTTTTGCTTAAAACATTATTCATGAAATATTGTATATGACCAAATTTTATGGTGTATGAAACTGATGTAGCTTTGATTATGTTTAATCTTCATAATGCTTATAATATCATATTATATCCATTATTTTTTTTATAAATTTACCAATTTTCTTTTGAATCTATTGTACATGGTTTTAATAATTGTTTTAATACCACTATCATGGGTGTAAAATTTTGCAAAAAGGTTGATATACCGTAGCATTTCAAAATCTGTAATAGGAGTAACATGTTGTAAAAAGGTGATATACTATAGCATTTCAAAAGAGTTGAAATACTAAAAAGTACTTAAATGTTGCAGAAAAATAAACAGAAGTAAAATGAAAACGGTGCAACAATCAAAACATAACGGCTAAATGAGATTGCATTGTTTATGACATGCTAAAAAATTAATTTACTGCAGCGTTTTGCAAAAGCTTCCATAGCCTTCTTGTTAGAACATTTTTAAAATGCTGCGGTATTTCCTCACTCCATTGCACATGACATTAGGCAGCATTATTCGAAATGCTGCTAATGTTTATGCAGCATTTCCAAAACGTCGCAAAAGATCTTTTTTGTTGTAGTGAATAATTAATCTAGACCAAAGAACGATAGAGAAATAGATTTGAAGGCTGTGAAAACATCGCGAGATGGTAAAACAATGAGTAACAATAGATAATAAAAGTTGGGCCAAGATTTATGACTTGGCACCAACCCCTTCAACTCGGCACCGAGTTGTAATGTGGGCAAACGATGAAAGAGCAAACAAGACTTGAAGTTTAGAATGCAAAAGTGGAAGAGGAAATACAAGTGCATGTCAACCCTAGGATGGATTGACAACCCTAATTTTGATTAACATTATTTAGTGTATTTAATTAGATAATTTAAATAAAATAATGTAAAACGATAAGAACATTGAGATTTGACAATTAGAATGGGTCGAGTTTTAGCTAATGAACTAATAGCATTAATTAAAACATTGATAAGAAAGAGGAATACATGCAAGGGGAAAAATAGGAAAATGGGTTTGTTTCCAAATATTCACTCTTACATCCTCTTATCTCATGATCACTTCAATCAAAAAAACCGAAAATTGGCCAAGGTCGGTCATTAATAAGGGTTTCAAAGGGTAGATAAGCTAGAAAAACAAGATCAAAGCTAAGGAACCAAATCAAAATATAAATCTCAACCTTCTCAATCCATTCAAGGTACATAATAGTTATACATCTCAAATCATAATTTTTCTTATATTATATCATGCTATGATAGTTTAATGCTTATTGGTGAATTTATTTAATTTATTTATGAAAATAATTGATAAGCATAAGTTAGAAAAACTATCGTATGACACCCAAATGACTTGATATTTTGATAGGATGTTATAAGTATTATTTTGGAAGTGGTTTTTTAATTTTATCATTTTCAGATTTGACTATAATATATGGTGAACTTTCTAATGTTGGAAAATGATTTATCTTGGCTCCAAAATTTTTATGTAAAGATTTTATGAATATAAAAATTTATCTTGGCTCCAATATGCCTATGAGATTTTTATATGCCTATGAAATTTAAAAACATTATTCATATGTTAAAGAATATAAAAATATGTTATCATTTTCATAGGCATATAAAAATTTATGCTTATATGTTTTATCATATAAACATTTTCATAGGCATATAAACATTTTCATATATGAAATTTATTTTTATATGCCTATGAAATTTAAAAACATTATTCATGAGATTTTTATATGCCTATGAAATTTATCTTGGCTCCAATATGTTAAAGAATATAAAAATTTCCAACATATGCCTATGAAATTTTTATATGTTAAATTTTGGAGCCAAGATAAATCATTATCCAAGATTTTATGTTGCAAGTTTTACTGTTTTGACCCACCAATGTTTTGAGGAGCGAAGACCCTCGTTGACTATATCATTGCGATTTTATCAATGTAAAGATTTTATATTGTTTTGGCTTTATAGCCTATGGTTTTGAGAGGCAATGACCTTAAATGGTTCCGAACTTCATCAGTATGATTTTATATAAGCATGAATCATGGCATAATTATTTTGGATAAAATAAATGCTATATTTTCTTTATTTTGAAAGAAAGGTTTCAAGGGTAAATCATTTGTGAAGAAGTATGTTTTTAAGAAAATAAATAGGATATTTAGCTCATAATTTTACTAAAGAGATTACTGTTCTTATAACTTTTGGATAGATTATGATAGGATAAAATTGACTAGGAAATTAGAAAACTAGATGGGACTAGTGTAGGGTTGGTGTAACTATCCATACTTTTGACTATGGTAAGTTATTAAATTTAATGTAATTATTGGATAAATAAGGGTAGAAATAAAAATTTAACGATTTATTAATATTGATTTATCAGATAATTAAATTGCTTAAATTTAATATTGGAAATTGATTTAAATTTTATTTAAATAACAATGAAGATTGTAAAAATTTAAAATCGGATTTAAAAGCGAATAAATAGAGATTTGAAATTTTATATTTTAATTAACATGTAAAAGTAGCCATTTTGGCCACTGTCTCGAATTTCGACGAAAATTTTATCGGATCCGTAATTGTGAATTATTGTAGGATTTCAAGTTTCGTAGTGGTCGGACTTATTGTTTGGTCGTGCGAGCTTGAAACGCCTACAAATCAATTCAAATAATTCGATTAAATTTAATTAATTTTGAAAAGCTATCTTCTACATACGATCTAATTAGGTGTCGAGACTAGTTCCATTGCGTCTGAAATGGAGGTATAACACTAGAAACACCAGGCGGCACACTTCGTTTCGAGTTTGGAATTGTGCGGGCCAATCAGGAGAGATATTTTCGTTTCCAAGACAACACTCATATTCAAAACCCACGCCCTATGCCTACCGCGTACCCTCTCCCCTTCATTAGAATCTTGATCTACTAATAAAAAATACAAATACATGACGAATCGGTCAAATAAAAAAAGGAAAATAAATGGCGAATGAAGTCGCGGTGCGAGAGGGATCACATGCGATTGAAGCAATGGCACTTGCGTGCGCTCGAGGGTGGAAGGCGGTATGGAGGCTAGGGTTTAGGCGATGCAGATCGATTTAGGGTTCTGGCATTCGACTATCTCACGCATGCGATTGAGGCACTTTGTCGGCTGTCAGCGACGGCCAGAGCGACGATGGAAGCTAGAGATCGGCGCGATGTATATATTTATATAAAAGATTGGGACTGCATTGCATGGAGGAAGAAATGAGGAAGAACACACTGTAGTTTGAACGTAAAGGAGTTAGTTTGTTTTATTTTTCCTTCTATTTATTTATTTGGTTAATTAAAATTAAATTATATCGATATTTATAGATTCATAAATTTGTGCATGCGAGGTCCGTTTCGCGTGAAATGAGTTGCCGAGGATTCGTATCGATGTCGTCTATGATATGCGAATGAGCTGGAATTTATTTGAAACTAAACAAATAAAGGTGAGTGTTATATACGCTCACAATTGACTGAAATAAATTTTTTTATGTTAGTTAAATTTATATCATGAAGTGATTTAAATTCATTGACTATTGTTTGGTAAAATTTAACTGGCATTTGAATTGATATGAATTAAAATCATAGGAATTTGAAATGATAGTTAAAATTTGAAATGAAAATAAAATTTCTAGTTAAATTCTCAATTATTGATAACTAGTAAATTGTTATGAATTATTGACTGTTTGGATGTTGATTGTGATGGACATTATTGATTGATATTTTGGATGATTTGGATGTTTATTTATTTTTAATATATCCGGTCATCATCCTGTATATTATTTACAATATATAAAACTGTAAATTAAATTATTTCAAATAAATTAAGAAATCGGTTGAAATGATATGTACCTATGGCATTTATTTTGGATTGAAAGGATATATATCCATTATTTGAATTAAATTGAAATAATTGATTCACTTGGCCAAAGAATAGAAAATTATATATGGACACTAGATTGGTTAACTTAAATGATTTTAAGATTTTTATTTGAAATTATTTAAACTGATTTTTTGATTTCTAAGAAATAAAATCAAATTTATTGAAATCGAATTATTTTCGAACTTGAGTTCGAAATGTTGAAATTTAAGTTTGATAACAATAATTGTTTAAATAACCGAAGTTGAGATTTTGAAGTTATAATCGAAATATGATTTGTATTTCAGAAATGGATTTGTTTAAAAGATTGGACTTTTATTCGAACTTTGGATATTGATAAGTAAACGTAATATAAAACAATATTTCAAAGTTGAGCCCGGAATTGAATTATATTTGAAGATTTGGATTTTAAATTGAATATTGAAAGCTAATTTGATTTAAGTGATTTGAATTAATACTTTTAAAATCTAATGAAATGGTTAAATTTAGATTGAAATTTAAACTAATCTGGAATCGAAGTAAAATTTGACTTGAAATCAGAAGTGAAACAATTAAATCGAAATGGAAATTGAAACTGATTTGAATTGAAAATTTTGGAAAGTGAACCGGTTTGACTCTGAAACTATTTTCAAATAAATTATATTACTATAAGCTGTTGAAAATCTATCTTCTTTAAATATTCAAATTATTTTGATTTTTCAAACTATTTTACTATATAAACCATTTTTAATACTCAAACTATTTTATATTAAGCTATTTTAACTTTTTAAATTATTTTAAACTATTTAAACTGTTCTCCAAAAATTCAAACTGGTCAAGGGTGCAATGTTTATATTTAAATCTTGAATTTAAATGCAAATTGGGTTAAAATGAAATTATAACCTAAATCAAAATCCGAAAAGATTTGAAAGTGAAATGGAGATATTGGAGTGAAATGATATTTTCAGAGTGAAAATGATGTATCGAACTAAGTATGAGTTTCGTAGTAAATATGGTATTTCCAAATGAATTGATTTTGAAGCAAATATGATATTTTAATATCAAATGCGAATTGTTTTCGAAATATAAACGCACCAACCGATGTGTAAAATGACGTTTGGTTATTAAAGAGACAGAGGCCTCTCATTGGCACTCTATCAATACTAGAACCACTTTAACAACTATGTACGCGGAGGAGGTTCCAGAATGAAGTGGTTGGATATGGCGACATTTGCTGGATTTGAAGAAAGAGAATGATGATAGATTAACCTGACACTTGTGTCAATTTGAAATGTCTAACACAGGAGCCATACCGGCCAGTAAGGTTAGCTACCACTAGCGGACACACTTCTTCGTATTACCATCATGACATTGTTATCGATAGGTGTGCACCCTCGGATTTTGAGAGTGTTGGACGCGGTAGGCTGTTAAGAGTTACCACCAGTCAAAAAGGGTAAACTGGTAGTATCCTACCTTGGGCATTGCCTCATATGCCTTGTCATACTTTTATCCTTATTCAAGACCACTACAATTTTGGTTTAGTATTGTTGTATCATGGCGCATCCCTATGCGCTGACGGTTTACTGGTGTTTTATATGCAAATTGTATGACAATGCTTAAAAATGCATTAAGTGTGATCAATGTAAAGTCTTAATGCTAAGAAAAATATTTAGTTTATTGATTAGACATTATATATATAGCGCATTCTACTGCATATAAATATTTTGATGGATCCTTAAGAGATGGAAAATCCCGTAACATCTCTTAAGTTATTGCATGCACGTTATACACTAGATAGGAGATGTAAAACCCGTAAACATCTCTGAAGCCATGGCACTCATGTTATATGCGATTTAACTCACTTAGGAATATTTTAGTTCTGAGTCGAGTGTTTTGTCTTTTCATTACGCTCAGGTCGACCCTGAGTTTTTCAGCACATTGAAGATCATTTTTCCAAAGGACGAAGATTGGTATATTATTACTATTATTTGTTGTTCTGCTGCATTATTTATTTATACCTATTGTGTATATTAGTCTGCTAAATGTCGTATAAATTATAATCAAATATATAATATAAACAGCTTCATGAACTGTTTGTTTGATTATTATATTTGTCATTCCGCTGCGAGATTCTATATTTATTTTCTCCTTCTTTTCTTATTTTTCTTAATTAACCCCAATGATTATCTATGTTTCGGATTGTTTAAGTCATATATGTGTGGAATTTTGTCGATTTAAACCTTCTAAAATGTGGGTCGTCACAGTAGCGCCCTATACTTCAACTATTAGCATCTAGTTGATATCGGTCCAAAATTCCAATGAGTAGGGCTTTGTCAAGGTAAGACATAAAGTAGGTTTACACATAGAAGGAATACATAAAGATAAGACAGATTATAAGCTGGCCTACAAAACCTTTAGGTTCATAGTAAGTTTAGCAAAACTATGAGATTGACCGATAGTCGGGTAAACACTATGATAAGTGTATTTAGACAAAATGTCCAGTTTTCTTCTAACAACCAATTATATAATTTGATATATCTATTAGGCTCGAGTCAGCCATGTAGGTTGGTAGCTACCCTGTGAAAACTAAATGTTGGGACAGATAGTCCACTAATTTGATGGATTGTTAAGATTACCTATGTAGCATCCATGCACATTATTTTTATATTGTTTATTTTTACCAGTTTGGTTGTTGGACTTTGGTTTGCAAAAGATATATTTTTAAAGAGATATCAGTGAGGGGAAAACCCGTTTATGTTTTATGTTTGAACTCGAAGTTTATGTCTAACTTGAAGATAGTCTCTCTTAATATCTTTAAACCGAGATGACATATTATTCAAGCCAGGCTTTTTTTCTAACTCGAAGTTTATGTTTTGCCTTTAACTCCCGGGTGCTCAAAATTTGATCTGAGTAGGTTGGGAGTAAATGCTTTACAGGTTAAGAAGGTTTTGGAAAATAAAGGTTCTAGAGACGTGTAGGAGTTTACCTATTACTATTATTTGCTATGTTATGTTAGTAGTTTTAAGAATGCATCGATAGTAAATGTAACTGTTTATTTAGTAACTCTGATCAACCAAGGAGACATCTTTATATGTCGCTCTTGGAGTATTTTGTAATAATTATATTTTATCAAAACGTGGAAAAGTTTGGGATTATATAACAAAAATGAAATAACACTTTGAAATAAAATGTGGAAGTTTGCTTTTAAATTGTGTTTAAAATTATTTCATATTCTTGTGCTTCTGGTATTATGGATACCATTAACATGACCGCATTTTGTCACTAGAAATTAATACTATAGATGACTACATCAACTGTAGCGCTTAGTTTCGAACCTCAAAATAGGGGATCTTGCAATGGACCCAGATCCAAACCTCAACTCGTCCCAAGTCAACTTCAACTTGGTACCAAGTTGAGGTATACCGCTCGGGACTAAGTTGGTACATGGGTCGGTTAGCCCTAAGTTTTTCTGGGAGTGAGATGTTGAACATATGTAGTAAATTTTGGAGCTTAATCACCAATTTTTTTCTATAAATATAAGGAGAGGCTCACTTGGAAGAGGATTTTTTTCTAATCCTTTTTTCTGGACTCCGAATTACGATGAGTTGAGGAATATAACTCTAAATTAAACTCTATACAATTCATACACGAATTGTAAAATATACTCTGTAGGATCAAAGCACAATCAATAGGAAAGGATAAAGTGAACTAAGGCTAGAGTATTTTCCAAACATTATAAAAACTATGTGTTTTTTCTCTCTTTTAACTTGTTTCTTTTTATAACTCTCATTTACTGCATGATTGGGTGTTTGTGCCACTTTTGTCCAAACATTTTGGTGCTTTGACCGAGGGAACTCGTATATAAAAAATTAAAACTTGATTTAGAGAGGATGAGAGGCCTAATACGAGAATTGTTACTGGAGGAAGTCAGCAAGGACATGAGGGCAGCCAACAGTGTCCGCGAAGTCTAACCTATTAATCTACCTGACTGGAGAAATGATGGAGAGAATAACGATAGAAATGCAAAATAGTCTAGCGATTTGACAAGAAGGGATGAAAAATAGGTTTCTCAGAAGGATGGAACAATTAAGAACGGTCGAAGTTGCTGGAAATCAAAGTCTAGGGCCAAAAAGTAGAACAAGTGCACCAGGAAACAAAGCGAAAGGAGTTAGAGCCAGCCCACTAGGAGAGCCTCACCTCGATACCTGGTCAAGAAGACAAATTGATACCGAGTCAAGATATCTAGAGGGGATGGTTGATTTGGACACAAGATAGGTTGTAGTGTATCCAAGGGATGACGTTGAGTCATATAACGAAGATTAGAATATGGATGTACAACAGCAAGGGCTAAACTAGAAGTTCCCATGTAATGACCCTGGATTTCTGGCCCCGTTTATTTTAATATAAATTTTATTTAATTAAATAAAATGTGAACTGATCATATTAAAATGAATATGACTTTAAAAATATTATCATTTGTTTATACAAATTTGTGTTTTAAAAAGGAGATTGATTTGGAGCATTTAAATTTAAATCTCTTAATAATATTTATAATAAAATTTGTCTTATGTAATTAAATTAAAATACTTTACTTTGTTTACATCTGATAAATATACATATGAATAATAATGTTTGAAATTTAAATAAATCTCTTTATAATATTTATCTTATACCATCAAATTAAAATACTTTCTTTTGTTAACATTTGATAGAAATATCTATAGATGATAATGTTTAAAATTAAAATCTAATTCTAGTAATATAAAATATAAATGCAAAATATGAGTCAAACTTATGTATATAATTTAAATAAAATACAAATGGAAATAAATAAATAAAATAAGTATAAATGTAAGTAAATCATATTATACATAATTTAAATACTTTTAGCTAAAATACAAATAAAAATGAGTAAGTAAATTTATGAAATGTAACTTAAATGTTGATAGTTAAAATACAAATAAGAAATAAAAATGTAACTACAAACAAGTATAAAAGTACAAAATACATAATAAAATTTAAGAGCAAAGTATATGATAAAATGAAGCAAGAATACAAATATTTATAAAACAAATATCTTCATTCAAGACTAAATTTGTAAAATATAAACCTGACACAAATATTACATGAGAAGATAATAGGACAAATATTTACATACAAAACACAATATCTTCATCCATAAACCAAATCTACCTGCAAGTATAAAACAATACCCGACAATACAAAACAATACATGTGTGTATAAATAATTTGGGCTAGAAGTAATAAAATAAATGTTTACTTACAAAGTATAGCTTCATATCCAAGTCAAGTCTAACTACAAAGAAAAAAATAAATAAAACAAACAGTTTCTACACCAAACAAATTATCTTCATAAGCAAAGCTTCTCACTCATGCCAAACTTTGACCTACAAAACTATGTCTGAAATAGAAATATTTAAGAACAGATAGACATAATAAATATGTAAACATATTTGGTGAACAAAAAACTTGTACTTGCTATCCTCTCGGCCAACAAATTTGTCATTTCAAAATATTATGAAAATTCATTTATTAAGAAAGGAGCTGACCAGATATTGCCTCCCCTATACAACTGTTGTCTTCTATATATAGCTATTTGTGTCTTACCTTCCAGTTCGTTTAGAAAGCATATAAGAAAACTGAAAAAAAGGAAGGCAAACATAATTTTGTGCAAGCTAAAAACAATTTTAAATGCAGTTCAAAACAGATTCAAGGTGGTTTAAACTTCAAGCAGTTCTAACTAATGACTTTCAAGATAAATCGAAATGATTCTGATTCACACACATGTTCTGGTGAGTAAACTAACTATTTCTAAAGCTTAAGTTTGATAATTGTTCATATGTACCTGGTGTTGCTATCTACTGTAATCTGTGTTTCTGATATGCTCCTGCATGTTTTGAAATTTCTGAGTAAATGTAACTTATACATCTTCATATGAATATAAAGCATAAAATATTTAACTCGATAGGTTGTTTAAACTAAAATCATAACTTGAAAGTGATCTTACAGATTTACAGTAAATTGTAACAACAGAGTATACAGGCTTTAAGTAAGGAACAAATTAAAAGCTAAAATGTGAATACCTTGATTTGTGAATTTGATGACATACCTCGATTTCACACACAGAGTCAAGATTTTTAGTATGAAAATTGTGATTTTTAGTTCAATATTTAAAGTGCAGTTGGAAAATAAACCAAAGTTACATTTTTATCAATTTTGGTTGATTCGATTAAATTTAATAGTTGAAATTTGTTATCATGTAAGCTTGTAGATGTAATAATATAGGAAAAATGCTAAACGATTTTCCCATTGCAAGGGTTTGTGGAATGAAGCTTAAGTAGGGTTTTAGTTCAAGAGTTACCTGTACACTGTGATTTTTTTGTTTTTGGCATCATGGTGCGATCGAGTTGTTCGTGGCTTTGGTAGAAGGTAGCGGGAAGTGTTGTCGAGGCATGGACGACCTTTTGGCGTCTTCGATGGTCTAGGAGGTGATGGCGAGGCCGTTTTATCAACAGAGGTGAGTTCTGTTTCTCGAGCAAAAAGGCATTTTTTGATTCGAGCTTCCTGATGATGATTCGTCAGTGTTTTCTCGTGTCTACGCGTAATTTGTGACTTGTTGAGGTTGTTGGTGATCGCCGTGGTACAGTGGTGCCGCCGTGCACGTGTACGGCGGTGGATGATCGTGTCTGTGTCGGCGAGGGGGAATTGTCGCGTGTCGCCTCGTCTCGTGCTCGAGTGGAAGTGGGGTTTGCTTCAAGTTTCGATCGCAAGCCAATTTTTGATTCCTGTTGTTTGTTTTATATTTAAGTTTTTGACAAGCTTATTGTAAATAAAACAAAAGAGAGAAGGAGAAGAAGGGTTTCAGGGGAAGACTCAGGGAAGGTTGCGTGTAACTCGAAGTAATTCTCGAGTATAATGCAGGGGAGGTCTCGGGTTTACCTGGGAAGACTTGGGTTTGGCCAAACTGCAGTTTTGCAGTGATGTTGAATTGTTTTTACAAATTTGTCTAAACATTTTAAGCTTAGAAAAGGTTTAAAGGCTAAGCTAAGAATTTGTTCAAGTTTTAATTATTTTAGTCAAAAGCTTAATGATGATCTTAAACACTTAAGTTATTTTAATTAAGAATTAATTTAGGATAAGTGTAAAGTTAATTAACTCTTAAGTTGGTAGTTAATAAATAAATGATTTAAAATTTAAAGAAGACTTTTAAGGGTTAACTACATTGAGTAATTAAAATTAAATGAATTATTAGTAGAAGGTAATTAAGAATAACTACTTTATAATTGTAATTAAGTATGGATAAAAGGGCGATTAAGTGATAAAATAAATTGTATTTAACTACCTAAATTAATAAATGAATGATTAATAGTTAACTAATCAAATAATTTAATTTATGACTTAATAGTTAATTAATTAAGTAATTTAATTAAGAATTAAGAATTTATAATTAATTAATTAAGTAATTAGTAGTTAAATAATTAAGTAATTAAGTTTCATTAATTAATAATTAAGGTTATTAATTAATGAATAAGGAATAGTAATTAAAGTTAAACAACTTGATTATAAAGTAACTAATTAAATAAATGAAATAAATAATTAATTGAATAATTAAGATTTAATAGTTGGCTAAGAAATCATTAATTAGGTAATTTGAAATGAAATAGGTAATTAATTGTTAATTAATGATTAATTAAACAAAGTTAAGAGGTTAACTCTCAGGTAATTAATTCTAAATTGAATTAATTACAAATAAGACTTAAAGATGACTGCTTATGGATTGTTATGTTGAATATCTGATTGTGATATTTATTTGATGATATTCTGTGATGTCCTGTGATATGTTGAGTTATATCTATGATGATTGTGTATGGTACATCTGTGATAAATGCTATGTTAATTCAATTGTTAAATTTAATTTATTTAAACTGTTTAAGTTAATTAGACAACTTGGCCCTTAAAATGGCGTTTGGATTTCGATGAGACCGGGATCGGGTATCCAATTGATATTCCGAAAACCACATCGATCCAATTTAAATGTTAGGTCGTGAATTCTGAAATGAAGATCGAGATGGTGTTTTCAGAATGCAAGGGTTATCGTCGTTGACTCTTAGGGTGATTCCAAAATGAGTGTGACGAGATAATGCCTTCGGATTCGTTCGAACCCGGAACGAACTTGTATGGATTGAATGCTTTCAGCACATCGTCAGGCAGACGATGAGAATTCTAAGTGATATGTCCTACAAAGGTAATCGCAGCCTTAAGCCTCATCAACCGGGAATGGCTAAAACAGGGGAGATGCAGCAAGGTTAGGTGGGTCATGCCCAAGCAGGACAAGATATTTCCCCTGTCTAGATGTCCCTTTTTATTTAGGCTGTGTGGGCGGTTGCTAGCTACAACCGCGGGGTTTTGTCTTGTTCGGGACTGTTCAGTAAGGAATGGTTCCGGCCTTGTGTTGTAGGGGGTCGGGAGTGATCCTTGGTACGGTGATCAAGGCCCCGTACTGTGACGGGCGGTACCCCAGTAGCCCTGCCATTGTTGGAAATCCATTTTCCCTACGAGACCCTACGGTTTTGATTTGTATTACCCACTTTTGTGGCTAGTAGATGGAATTTAATGAATGTAACAATTTCGGCTATTTTCTATTTACTTGAAAACCCTAGACACTATTATAATATCACTGGATTTCCTATGAAATGTTTTGGTTAGCGTAAGGTAAAAACTTACCCGTATTTATTTGTGGGGAGTCTTACGTGATACCTTTGTTTTCAAATGTTTTTCAAAGTTAAACAATTTAAACCGTTTACTCATACCAGACCCATGTCTGACCTGGAGTTTATATTTGTTTTCATAAACTCTAGGGTACTCAAATTTTTATGAGTAACTAAGTGATAGGTTTTGGACTTTGATTTCCGGAGGAGCTTGGAGCAGGAGTTTCCAGACGTATGTAGTTATTTATCTAGTGCCTCTTTGTTAGTTGATGTATGATGTACCTCTGATGTATATAGTGGTAGATGTGTATATATAACTGTCATGTGTATTGATATTGTATAACTCTGATATATGTAGAACTTTGTAATATTTATGTGATATATTATATTTTGTTCCGTTCCGGTGTGAGATTCTGATATTGTTGTTCTTTCTTTCTCTTTCTTTTCTATTTCTATCCCCTTCTTTCTTAATGATGATACATCTTTCTGGTAGTAGAAGGGTGGGTCGTCACACTTGGTATCAGAGCATTGGTTTGTGATAACCTTGGCTCTGGTAGGAATTACTCATAGAATAGAGTTTGTAGTGCTCTAAAATGAGTTTGAGTGTATTAATAAATATGAGCGCGTATTTGTTAGTAAACATAAAATTGTTTTTATATTGTGTTGACTTATTGAGTGTTTATGGATTCTGGTCGATGTGTGGGACGCCATTTCATCGATAGGGATTTCTAAACTCTTAAACAAGGTAGACCGACACAGTATTGTTTTTAAAGTAGGGTAAATGAAATAATTTTACCCAAAACTATATTTTGATATAAAAGAAATATTTTTATGAAATTATTATTTATATTTTGATGTTTGGTTGTTAATACTATAATTGATTAAAAATTTGAAATTTGAGTGGTTTATAATCAAATAAAATTGTCTAAGTATGGTTTAAATAAAAAGGAATATAACTAAAATTTGATTAAACTAGAATTTAAGTTTCGAAAATTTGAAAGATGTTTAAATGAATTTAAAAGAAGGATTTGGGAATTTAAAAATCTTGGGAATGTTTGAAATGTTTTCCAAAGGTTTAGAGGCAATAATGGAGTATCGTTTTGGAAAATATTGTTGAGTGGAAATTGTTTTGGGAGGAAATTATGGAAGTAAGGAAGTACTGAACTCACTTCAGTCGCTGGAAAATAATCGTGATGATGATGGCCACATCATCAGTATTAATTTTCGAGTTTCTAAAGTGATGGATTGCTACCAGGATGGTTGGACATGATATTGTTTGGGCTTGTACAGTATACAAGTGTTTTAGAAATTTCAAAAGAGAAAATTCATTTTGGTGAAAACAAGTATTTGGAATTTGGAAATTGATTTGACATACCAAGTGGATATGTGTAGTTATCATTTCAATTGTTTTGGAAGTGAAAAACCGGGCAATTGAATTCTAAGAAATTCTACTTAAATAAAGTGGAAGGTTTAAATGAATCAACTATTAAACTTATAAAGTAAGTTGATATTAATGAGAAGAAATTGGGAATTTTAATCCAAAAATTAAAATCTAACTTAAGTAGACGGAAGTGAAGAAAATATATTTGAATTCAACCTAAGTCAAGTTAAATAAAATTGAAATTGAATTAAATTGAATATAAAAGTGGAAGGTAAAATAATTGAAATTGTGGAATGAAAATTTATACCTTAAGGTAGTGGGTGTTATATATATAATCTGAAATTGTGATTATAAGATGAAATGACTCAGATGAGCAATATAAGCCTTTAAGTAGATAAATAAGTTTTGAACTCATATATTGAGTAATATTTAAAAGAAAGGCGAGTAGCTAAATTTAACTGAAGTTGAGTTGGAATAAAACTGAATTTAAATGAATTCAGTCGAGTTATAAATAATATTGAATGGAATAAAATTCTTACATAAATAAATAAATAAATGTAAACCAAGTAAGCCTTGAATTTGATTAAATTAGAATTAGAGTGAGTTGTAAACAAATCTAATTCAAGCATAAATTGAATAACCTTATTATGAATAAATTCAATAATGAATTGTTAATGTAAATTAAAATTAAGAATGGATAAAAGAATAAAATAATCGTATAAATTAGTAAATAGTTGGGATTTGATTAAAGGAAAATCAAATCAAAGATTTAAATGGAAGTTGGTGGAATAGAATAAACTTAAGTTATTGGGTGGAACAGTTTGAAGTGAATAAATAACTTAAGTAAGTTGTGAGATGGTTAATTTAAAATATGGATTGTCAAGTTTAATAAAATGGTTTGGAATAAGACTTTTTGAAATTAAAGAAAATGCAATGTAAGGATTGTGAATAAATTAATTGGGATGGAATCAAGTGTAAATTGAGTTGGAATCAATTTAAGATTTGTTATAAAACTTAAGTAATTATTTATTCACAATGATATTGTCGAATTGCATAAGAAAATGGGTCTTTTGAAGTAAATAAGATTAGATAAAATTTTATGAAGCAAAATAGGATGATTTTGAAATCAATTGGAATGAATATGAGTTGTTTTGCTTAAATAGGTCTTTTGAAGTAAATAAGATTAGATAAAATTTTATGAAGCAAAATAGGATGATTTTGAAATCAATTGGAATGAATGTGAGTTGTTTTGCTTAAATGAATTATGTGTAAGCAAGTGAGTTGTAAATCACTTAAACTGAAGGCAATGGTTGGGAATTGGTTGGAAGTAATTGTAATAAGTGTTGAAACTATACTTATGTGCTTATGAAAATATGTAATGCTAAACAAAAGAAACTCTGCTAAAACTTTTCAAAATTTTAGGAGTTAGAAATTAAAAATACATAAAAAAATTAGCAACAAAACGATTTCAAATTGGAAATTGAAATAAACTAGTGGATGAAAACCAAATTTAAAAATAATAATAGCAATTAGTTATAAATGGACGATAGTCAATAAAATTCAATATTCAGAGTTGAAAATAAACTGAATTCACGTGAAATTGCAAATTAAGATTTCAAATAAGAAGATATAAAGGCTATAGTGGTAGAGTAATAATATAAGAGTATATACGTAATGCTTATATTAATTTAATAAATGAATGGAAAAATTCTTAAGTAAATTTGATATTGAGAAAATTATTCCAAGTGGATAGAAATCAAAATAATGTGAATAAAAGAAAACTGATATAGTTGATAATCAATGGATATAAATATGTAGGATGTACGTATATTATTTTATTCGCATAACAATTAGATCCAAATTCGTGCATAGAATTTCTATATAGTTATATCGACCCGAGTTAGGATTTTTCACTCGATTTTCGACGACGAACCATGTATATGGATTTTGATTGATTCTGGAAAATTCTCTATCATAGATGTGGCTATGCCAGGAGAATGACAGTTTCTGATCAAGAAACCAGATCTGAGTCCGCACTAGGAAATCGGGTGGACGATACTAGTTTGGAAGTGAAATTGTGTGATCGAGTGAGCGATCGGATTTGATATTGTGTACGAGTGGTATACGTACATCATACGGGCTTGATTGAATAGATATTGAAAATTCTGTAAAGAAGTCAATAAAATTGGGGAAGAATTGATACTGTAGATTTCAGTATTGAATTGCTAGAACGGATATCTGGAATTCATAATGTATTTCATGTATCCCGTTAAGAAATTTGTTCATGATTCGTCATTGTTGTTAATCCAGTAGTTCAGGAATTTGGAGGTTGAGTCAAATTTAACTGTGGTCAAGAATCCAGTTCGAATTGTTGATCATCGAGAGACAACTCTGGATAGTTTTGGGGAAACTTATCCGGATTTGTGTTCAGATAGTTAGTGATGTTTGTTAGGATAGTTTGTTTGATTGTTAGCTACTGTATGAATGATATGTATGTTTGAATAGTTGGTATAACAACTTAAAAATTATCTTTGTTTAAATTTCGGGGGCGAAATTCTTTTAAGGGGGGAGGAATGTAACGACCCTGGATTTCTGACCCGTTTATTTTAATATATATTTAATTTTATTAAATAAAATGTGAACTGATCATATTAAAATGAATATGACTTTGAAAATATTATCATTTGTTTATACGAATTTGTGTTTTAAAAAGGAGATTGATTTGGAACATTTAAATTTAAATCTCTTAATAATATTTATAATAAAATTTGTCTTATGTAATTAAATTAAAATACTTTACTTTGTTTACATCTGATAAATATACATATGAATAATAATATTTGAAATTTAAATAAATCTCTTTATAATATTTATCTTATACCATCAAATTAAAATACTTTCTTTTGTTAACATTTGATAGAAATATCTATAGATGATAATGTTTAAAATTAAAATCTAATTCTAGTAATATAAAATATAAAAGCAAAATATGAGTCAAACTCATGTATATAATTTAAGTAAAACACAAATGGAAATAAATAAATAAATAAAATAGGTATAAATGTAAGTAAATTATATTATACATAATTTAAATATTTTTAGCTAAAATATAAATACAAATAAAAATGAGTAAGTAAATTTATGAAATGTAACTTAAATGTTGATAGTTAAAATACAAATAAGAAATAAAAATGTAACTATAAACAAGTATAAAAGTACAAAATACATACTAAAATTTAAGAGCAAAGTATATGATAAAATGAAGCAAGAACACAAAAATTTATAAAACAAATATCTTCGTTCAAGACTAAATTTGTAAAATATAAACCTAACACAAATATTACATGAGAAGATAATAGGATAAATATTTACATACAAAACACAATATCTTCATCCATAAACCAAATCTACCTGCAAGTATAAAACAATACCCGACAATACAAAATAATACATGTGTGTATAAATAATTTGGACTAGAAGTAATAAAATAAATGTTTACTTACAAAGTATGGCTTCATATACAAGCCAGGTCTAACTACAAAGAAAAAAATAAATAAAACAAACAGTTTCTATACCAAACAAATTATCTTCATAAGCAAAGCTTCTCACTCAAGCCAAACTTTGACCTGCAAAACTATGTCTGCATACAAATATTTAAGAACAGATAGACATAATAAGTATGTAAACATATTTGGTGAACAAAAAACTTGTACTTGCTATCCTCTCGGCCAACAAATTTGTCATTTCAAAATATTATACAAATCTGTTTATTAAGAAAGGAGCTGACTAGATATTGCCTCCCCTATACAACTGTTATCTTCTATATATAGCTATTGGTGTCTTACCTTCCAGTTCGTTTAGAAAGCATATAAGAAAACTGAAAAAAAGGAAGGCAAACATAATTTTGTGCAAGCTAAAAACAGTTTTAAATGTAGTTCAAAACAGATTCAAGGTGGTTTAAACTTCAAGCAGTTCTAACTAATGACTTTCAAGATAAATAGAAATGATTCTGATTCACACACATGTTCTAGTGAGTAAACTAACTATTTCTAAAGCTTAAGTTTGATAATTGTTCATATGTACCTAGTGTTGCTATCTACTGTAATCTGTGTTTCTGATATGCTCCTGTATGTTTTGAAATTTCTGAGTAAATGTAACTTATACATCTTCATATGAATATAAAGCTTAAAATATTTAACTCGATAGGTTGTTTAAACTAAAATCATAACTTGAAAGTGATTTTACAGATTTACAGTAAATTATAACACCAGAGTATACAGGCTTTAAGTAAGGAACAAATTAAAAGCTAAAATACGAATACCTTGATTTGTGAATTTGATGACATACCTTGATTTCACACACAAAGTCAAGATTTTTAGTATGAAAATTGTGATTTTTAGTTCAATATTTAAAGCGCGGTTGGAAAATAAACCAAAGTTACATTTTTATCAATTTTGGTTGATTCGATTAAATTTAATAGTTGAAATTTGTTATCATGTAAGCTTGTAGATGTAATAATATAGGAAAAATGGTAAACGATTTTTCCATTGCATGGGTTTGTGGAATGAAGCTTAAGTAGGGTTTTAGTTCAAGAGTTACCTGTACACTGTGATTTTTTTATTTTCGGCATCATGGTGCGATCGAGTTATTCATGGCTTTGGTAGAGGGTAGCGGGAAGTGTTGTCGAGGCGTGGACGACCTTTTGGCGTCTCCGGTGGTCTAGAAGGTGATGGCGAGGCCGTTTTATCAATAGAGGTGAGGTTCTGTTTCTCGAGCAAAAAGGTATTTTTTGATTTGAGCTTCCTGATGATGATTGTGAGTGTTTTCTCGTGTCTACGCGTAATTTGTGACTTGTTGAGGTTGTTGGTGATCGCCGTGGTACAGTGGTGCCGCCGTGCACGTGTACGACGATGGATGATCGTGTCTGTGTCGGCGAGGGGGAATTGTCGCGTGTCGCCTCGTCTCGTGCTCGAGTGGAAGTGGGGTTTGCTTCGAGTTTCGATCGCAAGCAAATTTTTGATTCCTGTTGTTTGTTTTATATAAGCTTACTGTAAATAAAACAAAAGAGAGAAGGAGAAGAAGGGTTTCAGGGGAAGACTCAGGGAAGGTTGCGTGTAACTCGAAGTAATTCTCGAGTATAATGCAGGGGATGTCTCGGGTTTACCTGGGAAGACTTGGGTTTGGTGAAACTGCAGTTTTGCAGTGATGAAGAATTGTTTTTACAAATTTGTCTAAACATTTTAAGCTTAGAAAAGGTTTAAAGGCTAAGCTAAGAATTTGTTCAAGTTTTATTTATTTTAGTCAAAAGCTTAGTGATGATCTTAAACACTTAAATTATTTTAATTAAGAATTAATTTAGGATAAGTGTAAAGTTAATTAACTCTTAAGTTGGTAGTTAATAATAAATGATTTAAAATTTAAAGAAGACTTTTAAGGGTTAACAACATTGAGTAATTAAAATTAAATGAATTATTACTAGAAGGTAATTAAGAGTAACTACTTTATAATTGTAATTAATTATGGATAAAAGGGTGATTAAGTGATAAAATAAATTGTATTTAACTACCTAAATTAATTAATGAATGATTAATAGTTAACTAAACAAATAATTTAATTATGAATTAATAGTTAATTAATTAAGTAATTTAATTAAGAATTAAGAATTTATAATTAATTAAGTAAGTAATTAGTAGTTAAATAATTAAGTAATTAAGTTTCATTAATTAATAATTAAGGTTATTAATTAATGAATAAGGAATAGTAATTAAAGTTAAACAACTTGATTATAAAGTAACTAATTAAATAAATGAAATAATTAATTAATTGAATAATTAAGATTTAATAGTTGGCTAAGAAATTATTAATTAGGTAATTTGAAATGAAATAGGTAATTAATTGTTAATTAATGATTAATTAAACAGAGTTAAGAGGTTAACTCTCAGGTAATTAATTCTAAATTGAATTAATTACAAATAAGACTTAAAGATGACTGCTTACGGATTGTTATGTTGAATATCTGATTGTGACATTTATTTGATGATATTCTGTGATGTTCTGTGATATGTTGAGTTATATCTATGATGATTGTGCATGATTCATCTGTGATAAATGCTATGCTAATTCAATTGTTAAATTTAAATTATTTAAACTGTTTAAGTTAATTAGACAACTTAGCCCTTGAAATGGCGTTTGGATTTCGATGAGACCAGGATCGGGTATCCAATTGATATTCCGAAAACCACATCGATCCAATTTAAACGTTAGGTCGTGAATTCTGAAATGAAGATCGAGATGGTGTTTTCAGAATGCAAGGGTTATCGTCGTTGACTCTGAGGGTAATTCCAAAATGAGTGTGACGAGATAATGCCTTCAGATTCGTTCGAACCCGAAACGAACTTGTATGGTTGAATGCTTTCAGCACATCGTTAGGCGGACGATGAGAATTCTAAGTGATATGTCCTATAAAGGTAATCGCAGCCTCAAGCCTCATCAACCGAGAATGGCTAAAATAGGGGAGATGCAACAAGGTTAGGTGGGTGATGCCCAAGCAGGACAAGATATTTCCCCTGTCTAGATGTCCTTTTTTATTTCGGCTGTGTGGGCGGTTGTTAGGTACAACCGCGGGGTTTATCTTGTTCGGGACTGTTCAGTAAGAAATGGTTCCGGCCTTGTGTTGTAGGGGGTCGGGAGTGATCCTTGGTACGGTGATCTAGGCCCCGTACTGTGACGGGCGGTACCCCAGTAGCCTGCCATTGTTGGAAATCCATTTTCCCTACGAGACCCTACGGTTTTGATTTGTACTACCCTCTTTTGTGGCTAGTAGCTGGAATTTAATGAATGTAACAATTTCGGCTATTTTCTATTTACTTGAAAACCCTAGACACTATTATAATATCACTGGATTTTGTAACGACCCAGAATTTTTGTTAATTAAAATTTGAATATTTAATTAATTTTAAATATTAATAAGTGAATTTATAAGTCAAATAAATTTTTATTTGAATTATTGGATTTAATTGAATAATTAAATCGATAATTTAATATGTTAAATTATGGAAATAATTGAAAATTGAGTTAAATATGATTGAAAATGATTTGTAAAATTTTATTTTATCATGTTGAAGTTAGAATGATATTTTAGAACTTTTAAAATCGAATTAAAAGTTAATTTGTGAAAATTGAATATTTTAATATTTAAATCGACTAGTGAAAATAGTCAATTTTTGAACAGTCTCAGAATTGAACGAAACCAGTTTCATTGGATCCGTAATAGTTAGTTATTACCGGATTTCAATTTTCGTGTCAATCGGAGTTATCGTTTGAGCGTGGCAGCTCGAAACGCATCGAATTGTTTTTTAATTTAAATTTGGCGAGTTAAAATAGCCATTTTTCAAAAAGTCTCGAATTTCAACGAAACTAGTTTCATCGGATCCGTAATGTGATATTATTGTAAGGTTTCAAATTTCAAGTCAATTGGATTTACGGTTTGTCCTGTACGAATTAAAACGCCTAGAAAATCGCTTAAATCGGTTTAATTTAAATTGAGCGTTTATGGCCATAGCTCGCACAGATGTCCGAATTAGCTTTCGAAACCTGTTCCATTGTGTCCGGAACGCGGGATAAACCCTAGGAACGTCAGTTTCGGTGCGTAAATCGGAGTTTGGAAAATCGAAATGAATAGTGTTCAAATTTTTTTCTATAAATAGGCTCATAAATCAAAAAAATAAAAAAAGAAACTAAACCCTAGTTCTATAACGCAGCCGCCACCTCTGGCTTCAATGGCCGAAAATTGTCCATCATCTTCCCTCCAAATCTTCTAATCCATGCATCGATTCAAGAAAGTTTCAACTAGAAACTCGTAGAGGATGGTGAGATCTCGAGATCCAACGGTTATGATCGAGATTGGAGTTATATTTTGGGAGGTAATGGCCTGCGTTCGTGCTAACTTGCGCATGCGTTTCAAGGTGATTTAGGTGACCGAGTTCTTCATGGCTTGGGCCGAGTGTTGAGGGGGAGATGGCGCTTCGATGGTGAGGAGATGATCGAGTATAGTCGAGTGATCGAGGTGAAAATTAAAACCCTAATTCAAGAATTGGGTTCGGCCTCATTTCGTGATGCCTGGAGACGTGAACGAGGGAGAAGGGTGTTGCGTGGAACGGCTGTGATGAAGGAAGCATGATCCTACGGTCCTGATGAGATATAGGTTAAAAATTAGTTAGTTATGTTGAAATTAATTATTAAAATCGTGTACAAACTTTAAACTGTCATAACTTTTTCATACGAGGTCGAAAAAATGCGAAACCAGGTGCGTTGGAATCGTATGGACGAGCACTACGCGACGGAGTTTG
Source organism: Allium cepa (assembly GCA_030765085.1). NCBI lineage: Eukaryota > Viridiplantae > Streptophyta > Magnoliopsida > Asparagales > Amaryllidaceae > Allium > Allium cepa. Next base: position 947,276,927 of record CM060941.1, on the reverse strand, counting down.
TTTGGAGTCGTTTGGAGTTAGTGATAATTTCGGGTAAAATTAAACGCGCGTTTAATTTTATTCGAAATAAATCGCTAAAACGGAATTTAAAATCAAGGTGAGAACTTCTCACTCAATCGAATCAGTTTCGATTTTATTTTAAATAGTTAGATTTAAAATATTTGAATGCATGTTTGATGTTGATTGATATCTATTGATTGTTAAAATAGACATTATGCGCCGTTAGTAAGCGGACGTTATTTATTAAAAACATATACCGCGAATATTTCATAAACAGTGAAATTGGTATTATATATAATAGCAATATATATATATATTGGCATATGTATATATTGGAGTTGTTGATTCCCCGCATTTTTTAGCGGATGAGACCCTATTACGCCGTTGTTAAGCGGATAATATTTAATAAGAACATATACCGCGATAATTTCGTACTGGAGCGAAATTGGTATTGCGCTAATGTTGTGGATGCAGGAAAACAGGTTGGAGGGATCCAACTGGATTCCTCAACAGTTTTTATTTGATTTCATATATTTTGATATTTGATGGATTTTCATATTGATATATGATATCGTTGTTGTCGTGATTGACTATTTGGTGTGTAGCATCATTGGACCAAATTTTGGGATTTTAAAATGATTTTTAAAGTGATTTTTGAAAATATACTATATTTTTGGAATTGACCCATTTTAAATAATTAAACGCTATAATTTTTAAAGTTACAAAATTATGGTTTTTGTGAAATATAGTTAAAAGATTGATTTTTGAAAATACGGGTTAATGATGTATAAAATAGTTTAAACTGGGATTTTTGAATTTATTGTGAAAAGTTTAAATGTAGGATTTATAAAATTTAATTATTTTATAAATCAAGAGAATGGTGAAATTATAAAGGAGATTAAATATGTTTTAAAAGAATAATATAAATTGATTTATATTAAGTGATTTATAAGTGGATATTTATAAATTGAAATATAGACATTATAAAACGAGTTTTTATAAGTGTTTGAATGAAGTGAAAATGAATTTCATAAATGAATGAAATTTATAGAATTATAAACTGTGAAGTTATAAATAAAATTTATAAATGGTAAGATTTATAAATTGGTGAAGTTAATTGAGGAATAGATTTGGGTGAATAATTGAATCTTATAGGTTATAAGATTTATAATTATGAAGTTCAAAAGAACGATTTTTGCAAACAAATAGATTATAAGCACTTAACTTATAATATGAACTTTGAGTTATAATTGAGTTATAAACTGGAATAGGTTAATAAAAGAATTTATAAAAAAAAGAAGTTTTTATAAATAAATAGAAATGGAATTTATAAACGATGTTTTATAAATTCGCAAATGACTTATTTTGATAAGAAAATTGTTGGAACCTATTAAAGGAGTTATATTCACATTTTTGAATAGTGAATAATCCTTTGAATTAAAACGAATAAAAGGATGAGATTTCTTAATGAAGTTTATTCACATTTTTGAATAGTGAATAACACGTTAAAGAAAATGGTTTGAATGTGAATGTTTTAAATAGAATTAAAACGATCTAACGATGTTTTAAAAAGGTGTTGAGATTCGAAACCATAGATTTCAACATTCATTGTTGAAATAGACGTTTTCGAGAAATAAAAGGAAATAGTGGACTATAACACTGTTGTTATAGTAAATGATTTCCGAAAGGAAATGTTTTGTATAGTATTGGGATTTATATATCTATTTTAATTTCGAATCTCTATACTAGTGATTTTGGGTTGTTGTAACGATGTTTTACGCAACATTCGTTTTGGCCCAAATAAATATGTTTAAGAGAATGATTTCCTTAAAGAATGAAATATATACTTAATTTCGATTGAAGTATATTGAATATTTTCTAAGTGTTGAAAATAAATAAAATTTGTGAATTACTTATAAATAAGTAATATGGAAATGTTTTCCAATATAAAGTGAATATCTTAAGAATTTATCTTTTTGAAGATAAATTGAAATGAATGATTGAAATCGAATATTCATTGATATTTTGGAATTATAAATTCACTAAGGAATTTATAAAGAAAGTGGAATTTGTCTAAAAATAAATATTGATTTATTTTTGAAGTATTGAAATTATATATCTTGTAAAGGTTTTTGTGAAATAAATAATTTGGAAAATTATTTGGAATCTAGTGATGTGTGCATATCAATTGATAGTTCAATAACCGACTATCAATATTTCCCTTTGAATGGGTAATAGATGTGATTTGTTTGAATGTGAATGCTACACTTATTTTTGAATAAGCGCTCACTATTCGGGTTAACCGGGAAAGGACCATGGGGTCGTATAACCCATTCCGAATATGTGATACGTCGTTATAATTGCATTTGAAGATCGGTGTTGAAGACCCGGTATTTGCGAGAGCGATAGGATGACCTGTCGATTTACTCTGCACCGAGTTGCTCCGGTATAGAGTTCTCCATATGTGATGGTGAATCCGATCAGGATTGTGAATATCCGGATTGCAAGGACTTCTTTGTAAGTGCCTTCGGTTTTGTTCGATCCCGGAACAGACTTGTATGGATTGTGTGTCTGACATTACAAGTTGAGATATAAAGCCGATTTCTTTCAAATATATTTCTGTTGGTGGCGAAGAATTTATTCTTTTAGCTTAACACCCTTCTCTGAGACGTACGAGCTCAGAGGTTATATAGTTGAAGTTATCAGCGATATATTCCCAATTTGGTAATGTGACATACTGAGTGTTGCTGAAATGATCATTGTGTTGATTATTGTGATAGGATCGTTTATTTGATCGTCTATCTTGGTGATCATTGTGTTGATCATTTGTTGACCCAAAGCATGGCTTTTGTATAAAGTATGTTTTTGTGGACGTGACTTCGTCGAGCCTCACACCCCGGAAATGGTCAAAACAGGAAAGATGCGGCAAGGTTATGAGGGGTAGCACCCTTTAGGGTATGTACATTTCCTCCTGGATAGAGGTGGTATCATGGTATGGAGCCCAGATATTTAACCTATGTGGTTACTACGAATTTATTACTTTGTGGTTGTTGGCTTTCGGGATCCCGTGAGAAAGGTCGTTTACGATCGGGGAATGGCGTGCTCGTGTCAGTAGTTACCCAGTTAGGGGTAACCCGGCCTTGTGTTGGCAGAGTTCCGGTTTGGTTCTCGGGGATGTCTTTCCAGAGGCATTCTCATGTGGCAATGGGAAGTTCCTTGGCCTGACCATTTGTTGGAAATCCAAAGAAACAATACGTGACTTGTACGGTTTTAGTTGTATAACCTGCTATGGAATGTGGCGGTAACCTGCTATTGAACATAGTTAGCTATAGTAGGCATAGTTCGAAATGTCTATGCTGGCTAAGATTTATATTCTACTTTCGAAATGAATTTTCCCTACACTATGCACTAGTAATAATATCAAATGTTATTTTAAATGCGTATCAAGCATCTTTGACTATCATAAGGAGAAATCTCCTCCGATTCTGCGTTTGCATTGTGTGTGTGTGCGGGAGGCCTTATGGTAGTCTCATTTTTAAAAGCATTGCGAATTGATTAAAAATATTCCTCTATTTTGATTTTAAAGTTAAATAAACTGTTTTGAGTTCTCACACCAGTCACATGACTGACTTGGAGTTTATTGTTTTCCTTCCTAAACTCTGGGTGCCCACCAATTTTCACACGGGCAGTCAAGAGTTAAGGTTTATCAGGATATTCTGGATATCAGGAGTTGCTGAAGGCAAGCTGGATGGCATGACGTATTACTAGTTATATAGTATTTCTTTTTCCGCTGCACTATTTGTTGTTGTTGTTGTTGTACACTCTGATGATGATATGATGAAATGTAATGTATAAAATGTAATAACTGATGTAGTTCCTTGTTTAAAGATTATTCATTTATTATTATATGTTGTTCCGCTGCGAATTGTGAGATTCCGATGTTGTTCTGTTGTTTTCTGTTCCGTTCTATTTTCTCTAATTTCTATTTTCTTTTCCTTCTTCTTTTTAAAAAAACCCTCAGTGTTCGGTTTTCCGTCGTTCGATTCCTCGGCAGTCGATAAAGTGAGTGTCGATGTCGAATTTTCGGAAGACGAAGAATCGGGTCCTGACAATGTGGTATCAGAGCTTATGGTTAAGCGACAACCATGGTTCTGTTGGGTATTACTCATTAGAGATAGAGTCAGTAGTACTCTAGAATGAGTTTGAGAGTAATAATAGCTATGAGAGCGTATTTGTTAGTGAATATAAAAATTGTTTTATATTGTGATGATTGGTTTATTGAGTGGCATATGAACTTTCGTCAGCGTGGTCCGCAAGACTATGCCGAAGGAGTTTCTAAACACTTGAATAGAACAATTCGACACAATATTGTTTTAAAATTGGGTAAATGAAATAATTTTACCTTGATTATATTTTATATATAAAGGAATAATTTTTCAGAATTATTAAAGTGAATATAAGTTGATTGTTTGGTTGTTTGAATAATCTAAATAAAGGAATTGTATAAGCAAAAAGAATTATAAGAATTGAATTATAATTAAAGTGAATTACAATTGTGATATTTGAATAGAAGTGAATTTGATTTGGTAGTGAACCAACTTGAATATGAATTAGTAAGTGATAACTAATTGAATTGAGAATTAATGTTGATAAAAATCCAATGTAAACGAATCAAATGTGATTAAAATTGAAAACCAATTCATTGAATATGAATGAGAATATGAATGAATATTTATTGGTTATGGATGATAGTTGGTTGATGGTTGAATATATTGCTTTTGTTTCAATTGCTATGTTGACATATATAGTTATTATGTTACTATATGTTGTATATTAAGATTATTGTCTATATGCATGATTCTCATGTTGTTTGTTGAGTGATTAGTAGGTGCGGATCGCGTTTGCTTCGCATTTGGAGCTCGCTTTCGCGCTATATTAGCCGTATATGCTCGCTAATAAAATATAAGGTACATATCTCGGATTACATACTATACTTTTACACTTTTTTCCCTGCGGGATGCCTCATTACTTGATGAGATGTATATTTGTGATATATATACTGTCATTTTTTTTCGGATCGAGCCGCGCAAAGGAGACTATGGCGAATTTTTCCGAAAATTTAAGGCGTTAGAAAAATTTTGAGAAAATTGGGAAATTTTTTGAAAAATTTAACTTTGATTTGAAACGGAAAGTTAAACAATAGTAGTTGTTTTTGAAAAGATAACTAAGTATGATTTGAAAACTTAGTAAGTATTGTAAGAAGTTTAACTATGAATTTTTGGAAAATTAATAAATTCCATAACTTTTCTTACTTGTAATTTCGAGGACGAAATTCTTTTAAGGGGGAAGATTGTAACGACCCAGAATTTTTGTTAATTAAAATTTGAATATTTAATTAATTTTAAATATTAATAAGTGAATTTATAAGTCAAATAAATTTTTATTTGAATTATTGGATTTAATTGAATAATTAAATCGATAATTTAATATGTTAAATTATGGAAATAATTGAAAATTGAGTTAAATATGATTGAAAATGATTTGTAAAATTTTATTTTATCATGTTGAAGTTAGAATGATATTTTAGAACTTTTAAAATCGAATTAAAAGTTAATTTGTGAAAATTGAATATTTTAATATTTAAATCGACTAGTGAAAATAGTCAATTTTTGAACAGTCTCAGAATTGAACGAAACCAGTTTCATTGGATCCGTAATAGTTAGTTATTACCGGATTTCAATTTTCGTGTCAATCGGAGTTATCGTTTGAGCGTGGCAGCTCGAAACGCATCGAATTGTTTTTTAATTTAAATTTGGCGAGTTAAAATAGCCATTTTTCAAAAAGTCTCGGATTTCGACGAAACCAGTTTCATCGGATCCGTAATGTGATATTATTGTAAGGTTTCAAATTTCAAGTCAATTGGATTTACGGTTTGTCCTGTACGAATTAAAACGCCTAGAAAATCGCTTAAATCGGTTTAATTTAAATTGAGCGTTTATGGCCATAACTCGCACAGATGTCCGAATTAGCTTTCGAAACCTGTTCCATTGTGTCCGGAACGCGGGATAAACCCTAGGAACGTCAGTTTCGGCGCGTAAATCGGAGTTTGGAAAATCGAAATGAATAGTGTTCAAATTTTTTTCTATAAATAGGCTCATAAATCAAAAAAATAAAAAAAGAAACTAAACCCTAGTTCTATAACGCAGCCGCCACCTCTGGCTTCAATGGCCGAAAATTGTCCATCATCTTCCCTCCAAATCTTCTAATCCATGCATCGATTCAAGAAAGTTTCAACTAGAAACTCGTAGAGGATGGTGAGATCTCGAGATCCAACGGTTATGATCGAGATTGGAGTTATATTTTGGGAGGTAATGGCCTGCGTTCGTGCTAACTTGCGCACGCGTTTCAAGGTGATTTAGGTGACCGAGTTCTTCATGGCTTGGGCCGAGTGTTGAGGGGGAGATGGCGCTTCGATGGTGAGGAGATGATCGAGTATAGTCGAGTGATCGAGGTGAAAATTAAAACCCTAATTCAAGAATTGGGTTCGGCCTCATTTCGTGATGCCTGGAGACGTGAACGAGGGAGAAGGGTGTTGCATGGAACGGCTGTGATGAAGGAAGCATGATCCTACGGTCCTGATGAGATATAGGTTAAAAATTAGTTAGTTATGTTGAAATTAATTATTAAAATCGTGTACAAACTTTAAACTGTCATAACTTTTTCATACGAGGTCGAAAAAATGCGAAACCAGGTGCGTTGGAATCGTATGGACGAGCACTACGCGACGGAGTTGGTTTGGAGTCGTTTGGAGTTAGTGAGAATTTCGGGTAAAATTAAACGCGCGTTTAATTTTATTCGAAATAAATCGCTAAAACGAAATTTAAAATCAAGGTGAGAACTTCTCACTCAATCGAATCAGTTTCGATTTTATTTTAAATAGTTAGATTTAAAATATTTGAATGCATGTTTGATGTTGATTGATATCTATTGATTGTTAAAATAGACATTATGCGCCGTTAGTAAGCGGACGTTATTTATTAAAAACATATACCGCGAATATTTCATAAACAGTGAAATTGGTATTATATATAATAGCAATATATATATATTGGCATATGTATATATTGGAGTTGTTGATTCCCCGCATTTTTTAGCGGATGAGACCCTATTACGCCGTTGTTAAGCGGATAATATTTAATAAGAACATATACCGCGATAATTTCGTACTGGAGCGAAATTGGTATTGTGCTAATGTTGTGGATGCAGGAAAACAGGTTGGAGGGATCCAACTGGATTCCTCAATAGTTTTTATTTGATTTCAGATATTTTGATATTTGATGGATTTTCATATTGATATATGATATCGTTGTTGTCGTGATTGACTATTTGGTGTGTAGCATCATTGGACCAAATTTTAGGATTTTAAAATGATTTTTAAAGTGATTTTTGAAAATATACTATATTTTTGGAATTGACCCATTTTAAATAATTAAACGCTATAATTTTTAAAGTTACAAAATTATGGTTTTTGTGAAATATAGTTAAAAGATTGATTTTTGAAAATACGGGTTAATGATGTATAAAATAGTTTAAACTGGGATTTTTGAATTTATTGTGAAAAGTTTAAATATAGGATTTATAAAATTTAATTATTTTATAAATCAAGAGAATGGTGAAATTATAAAGGAGATTAAATATGTTTTAAAAGAATAATATAAATTGATTTATATTAAGTGATTTATAAGTGGATATTTATGAATTGAAATATAGACATTATAAAACGAGTTTTTATAAGTGTTTGAATGAAGTGAAAATGAATTTCATAAATGAATGAAATTTATAGAATTATAAACTGTGAAGTTATAAATAAAATTTATAAATGGTAAGATTTATAAATTGGTGAAGTTAATTGAGGAATAGATTTGGGTGAATAATTGAATCTTATAGGTTATAAGATTTATAATTATGAAGTTCAAAGGAACGATTTTTGCAAACAAATAGATTATAAGCACTTAACTTATAATATGAACTTTGAGTTATAATTGAGTTATAAACTGGAATAGGTTAATAAAAGAATTTATAAAAAAAAGAAGTTTTTATAAATAAATAGAAATGGAATTTATAAACGATGTTTTATAAATTCGCAAATGACTTATTTTGATAAGAAAATTGTTGGAACCTATTAAAGGAGTTATATTCACATTTTTGAATAGTGAATAATCCTTTGAATTAAAACGAATAAAAGGATGAGATTTCTTAATGAAGTTTATTCACATTTTTGAATAGTGAATAACACGTTAAAGAAAATGGTTTGAATGTGAATGTTTTAAATAGAATTAAAACGATCTAACGATGTTTTAAAAAGGTGTTGAGATTCGAAACCATAGATTTCAACATTCATTGTTGAAATAGACGTTTTCGAGAAATAAAAGGAAATAGTGGACTATAACACTGTTGTTATAGTAAATGATTTCCGAAAGGAAATGTTTTGTATAGTATTGGGATTTATATATCTATTTTAATTTCGAATCTCTATACTAGTGATTTTGGGTTGTTGTAACGATGTTTTACGCAACATTCGTTTTGGCCCAAATAAATATGTTTAAGAGAATGATTTCCTTAAAGAATGAAATATATACTTAATTTCGATTGAAGTATATTGAATATTTTCTAAGTGTTGAAAATAAATAAAATTTGTGAATTACTTATAAATAAGTAATATGGAAATGTTTTCCAATATAAAGTGAATATCTTAAGAATTTATCTTTTTGAAGATAAATTGAAATGAATGATTGAAATCGAATATTCATTGATATTTTGGAATTATAAATTCACTAAGGAATTTATAAAGAAAGTGGAATTTGTCTAAAAATAAATATTGATTTATTTTTGAAGTATTGAAATTATATATCTTGTAAAGGTTTTTGTGAAATAAATAATTTGGAAAATTATTTGGAATCTAGTGATGTGTGCATATCAATTGATAGTTCAATAACCGACTATCAATATTTCCCTTTGAATGGGTAATAGATGTGATTTGTTTGAATGTGAATGCTACACTTATTTTTGAATAAGCGCTCACTATTCGGGTTAACCGGGAAAGGACCATGGGGTCGTATAACCCATTCCGAATATGTGATACGTCGTTATAATTGCATTTGAAGATCGGTGTTGAAGACCCGGTATTTGCGAGAGTGATAGGATGACCTGTCGATTTACTCTGCACCGAGTTGCTCCGGTATAGAGTTCTCCATATGTGATGGTGAATCCGATCAGGATTGTGAATATCCGGATTGCAAGGACTTCTTTGTAAGTGCCTTCGGTTTTGTTCGATCCCGGAACAGACTTGTATGGATTGTGTGTCTGACATTACAAGTTGAGATATAAAGCCGATTTCTTTCAAATATATTTCTGTTGGTGGCGAAGAATTTATTCTTTTAGCTTAACACCCTTCTCTGAGACGTACGAGCTCAGAGGTTATATAGTTGAAGTTATCAGCGATATATTCCCAATTTGGTAATGTGACATACTGAGTGTTGCTGAAATGATCATTGTGTTGATTATTGTGATAGGATCGTTTATTTGATCGTCTATCTTGGTGATCATTGTGTTGATCATTTGTTGACCCAAAGCATGGCTTTTGTATAAAGTATGTTTTTGTGGACGTGACTTCGTCGAGCCTCACACCCCGGAAATGGTCAAAACAGGAAAGATGCGGCAAGGTTATGAGGGGTAGCACCCTTTAGGGTATGTACATTTCCTCCTGGATAGAGGTGGTATCATGGTATGGAGCCCAGATATTTAACCTATGTGGTTACTACGAATTTATTACTTTGTGGTTGTTGGCTTTCGGGATCCCGTGAGAAAGGTCGTTTACGATCGGGGAATGGCGTGCTCGTGTCAGTAGTTACCCAGTTAGGGGTAACCCGGCCTTGTGTTGGCAGAGTTCCGGTTTGGTTCTCGGGGATGTCTTTCCAGAGGCATTCTCATGTGGCAATGGGAAGTTCCTTGGCCTGACCATTTGTTGGAAATCCAAAGAAACAATACTTGACTTGTACGGTTTTAGTTGTATAACCTGCTATGGAATGTGGCGGTAACCTGCTATTGAACATAGTTAGCTATAGTAGGCATAGTTCGAAATGTCTATGCTGGCTAAGATTTATATTCTACTTTCGAAATGAATTTTCCCTACACTATGCACTAGTAATAATATCAAATGTTATTTTAAATGCGTATCAAGCATCTTTGACTATCATAAGGAGAAATCTCCTCCGATTCTGCGTTTGCATTGTGTGTGTGTGCGGGAGGCCTTATGGTAGTCTCATTTTTAAAAGCATTGCGAATTGATTAAAAATATTCCTCTATTTTGATTTTAAAGTTAAATAAACTGTTTTGAGTTCTCACACCAGTCACATGACTGACTTGGAGTTTATTATTTTCCTTCCTAAACTCTGGGTGCCCACCAATTTTCACACGGGCAGTCAAGAGTTAAGGTTTATCAGGATATTCTGGATATCAGGAGTTGCTGGAGGCAAGCTGGATGGAATGACGTATTACTAGTTATATAGTATTTCTTTTTCCGCTGCACTATTTGTTGTTGTTGTTGTTGTACACTCTGATGATGATATGATGAAATGTAATGTATAAAATGTAATAACTGATATAGTTCCTTGTTTAAAGATTATTCATTTATTATTATATGTTGTTCCGCTGCGAATTGTGAGATTCCGATGTTGTTCTGTTGTTTTCTGTTCCGTTCTATTTTCTCTAATTTCTATTTTCTTTTCCTTCTTCTTTTTAAAAAAACCCTCAGTGTTCGGTTTTCCGTCGTTCGATTCCTCGGCAGTCGATAAAGTGAGTGTCGATGTCGAATTTTCGGAAGATGAAGAATCGGGTCCTGACAGATTTCCTATGAAATGTTTTGGTTAGCGTAAGGTAAAAACTTACCCGTATTTATTTGTGGGGAGTCTTACGTGATACCTTTATTTTCAAATGTTTTTCAAAGTTAAACAATTTAAACCGTTTACTCATACCAGACCCATGTCTGACCCAGAGTTTATATTTTTTTCATAAACTCTTGGGTACTCAAATTTTTATGAGTAGCCAAGTGATAGGTTTTGGACTTTGATTTCCAGAGGAGCTTGGAGCAGGAGTTTCCAGACGTATGTAGTTATTTATCTAGTGCCGCTTTGTTAGTTGATGTATGATGTACCTCTGATGTATATAGTGGTAGATGTGTATATATAACTGTCATGTGTATTGATATTGTATAACTCTGATATATGTAGAACTTTGTAATATTTATGTGATATATTATATTTTGTTCCATTCCGCTGTGAGATTCTGATATTGTTGTTCTTTCTTTCTCTTTCTTTTCTATTTCTATCCCCTTCTTTCTTAATGATGATACGTCTTTCTGGTAGTAGAAGGGTGGGTCGTCACATCCCTCCAGGAACGAATGGGGGCATGGTGAAGATATTGGTCAGAGGCTTTCATTGGATGACAACGACAACATTACTGAGATGATAAGATGGATACCGAGAAGTGGACTCTCAAATTGGAGCTTAAAGGATGTGAATAGAAATACATTCACTTCAAATATTCAGTAGCAAGGAATCCGCTTGATTTCAAGGTACCGATGTTAGAGATGTATAATGGAAGGACAGATTCGACTATTCACCTAATGAGATATATCCAACATATGCGAGTGTTTGGCACTTTTGAGGAGGTAATGACGTCTTTTGTTACATTTGACAGATTTAACAATGATGTGATTTCAATAGTTGGATAATGGGTCCATTAGCGTGTGGACTAAATTAGGGAATAAGTTCATGAAACAAAATAGAGTTGTATATCATGACCGAAGAATGAAATGATGCTTTCGAGCATGAAATAAAGGGCCGGTGAGACCTTATAGAGTTAATTAATTAGGTTTAATGCAGACCTCGCTGTAGTCTACAAGCTGGATCCATCAATAGTCTTAATGACGGTGCTTTCAAGAGTCGTTAATAAGACTGATTTTAAAATTGCTTTGGAAAGAGATCTATCAGTGGATCTAGCAGTTCTTATTATCAAGTGGAGAGATATTTGCACTAGAAGGACGTAGAAGCTAAAAGTACGAATGTGAATAATGTAGATGATGGAGGACCATCCAAAACAGGATATCAGAATGATAAAGGAAAGCAGAAAGCCAATGATAGCTTTGGATGACCAAAGAGGATAAAGAGGGAATCAAAATTTTCCTCTTAACTGATTTAACAGAGATCGCAGAAAGGATCTACCAAGATACTAAGGCCATATTCCCTACCGAAAACCAACAAAGAGAGAGCCCATGGATGGGGAGAAATGATCTGGAAAGTTTTGCATATTCCAAAAGCTGGATTGACATAAAAAAATGAGTGCAAACACATGCGTGATTTGATCGAAGAACATGTTTAGACTTGAGCGAACGCAAGATGACCTTGATTTATGATATATGACATGATAATCCATAGGAACGAGGGATTATTACAATTTATGACTGATAGTTAAACAAGGACTCGAATGCTTAACTACGATGGTCTAAAACGACCTTTGATTTGCAAGTGAATCCGAAGAAACCGGATGATTCACCAAATTGGTCTAATCGATAGCCAAAGAGCTCAACTGTTGATGATTGATCACTTTCGATATTTATTCTTAAGCAAAGCACACCCTCTATTCATAAGGCATACTTTTAAGTGCAAAGTGTTATTGGTAAATTTTACATAGTCTCAGAATAGACTCGAACGATTAAACTGGACCAAAGAATGATAGAGAAACACATTTGAAAGCTGGGAAAACATCATGAGATGGCAAAAAAAGGAGTACCAAAAGATAATAAAAATTAGATCAAGATTCACAACTCGCCACCAACACCCCTCAACTTGACGCCATGTAGTAATATGAGTAAGTAACTAAAATGAAAACAAAATTTGAAGTTTGGAATGCTAAAATGGAAGAGGAAATACAAGTACAAGTCAACCCTAGGATGGACCTTGGCCAAAAGATGAACCCGAGCCAAACCTCAACCTGGCCCCGGTCAACCTCAACGCGGTACCAAGTTAAGGAATACAACTTATGTCCGAGTTGTGGTGCATGGGTCAGTTGATCACAAGTTTTTCAAGAAGCGACGTCTTAAACATGGAGAATGCCTGAAGTGAATTTTGTAGCTTAACTCGCTAATCTTCGCCAATAAATAGAAGGAGAGGCTCACTTAGATGTTCACTTCTTTTTTTCGGTCTTCTTTTTTGAGCTCTGAATTACGACGAGTTGAGAAACAAAATTCTGAGTTAAACACTAACTCATACTCAAGTTATAAGGTATCGACTTGTAAAATATACTTTGTACAAGCAAAGTTAGGGGTGTAAATAGATCGAACTGGATCCGATCGAGGTATGTCCGTGTCCTGTTCTATAAGAGATTTGGATTGATACGGACTGGACAAGGTTTAAGTTCGGATGTTGTTCGTACAAGATGAACAATGGACGGACCATGTTTGGACAATAGAAAAATATCCAACATTATTGAATGGACATATTTTTGTACATCTTTTCTTGTCCTAATTCGTGTCCTAAATGCCAATCGTATGGACATAGACTGGATGCCTTGCAACTTAGACCGACACGGACGTCGGGCAATCATACAAAATTTACACCCCTAGGTAAAGTACGATCAATAGAAAATGATAAAGTGGATGTACGCAGGAATATTTATTAAACTATTATAAATTTTTTGTTTTCTTCTCTCTTTTTTAACATCTTTCTTTTTTATAGTTCTCATTTACTACATGATCGGATGTTTGTGCCATTTTTGGTGCAAACATCCTCAAATCTTCTTCTTTGATTCGATAAGATTTGGCATTCCTTCTCCTTTATTTTTCTTGTAAAGCTTTTGGATTAGATTTTTTTCCTTTTTTTCTTTTATTTGATTTCATATTTATTTGAAGAATTTTGTTTCAGAAATGTGGAAGAAGGAGAAAATGAATAGAGTTTGATGCAAGGGTTTTGTGGCAACTATAGAATGAAGAAGAACGAACGTAGAATGAATCAGGGTTATATATCTATCTCTTTTATAGCCAAAAACTCGAAATTCTCCTTAGCCAAACTAGGCCCCAAACTGTTTCGATTCAAAACAAGGGCTACGATAAATAATATGTATATCTCATTCATTTGGTGTCCATTTCTGACATTTTAATATGAATATGAGATTAAAAAAAAATCTACTTAACGCAATGGAAAGTCAGGTTTTTCATATAACTTCATTATAAAAAAATCAGTTTTTCAGCTTTATATAAAATTATCAAAATATTGTTTTTAATTAATTACTTATTGTTATTAAAAATCCAAGGTGTAACAATATACTAAACATCATAGCCACTAAAATAAGATAAATTTTCATCATAGCTTTTCAGAATTCATAATTAGTTCCTTTAAACATTTGTTGTGTAGCTATGAATTGACCCTTAACAAAACCGTTATTTTAAAATAAATGTGTATATGGATTTTTTCTAATTACTTGCTTTGATGTCACTTGTAGAATTGCAAGTATCCCACCAGGATGTGGGTGTGAACATGATATCAAAATTATTTTGCAGATAAAATGGTAAAGTGTGGAAGGTAAAATGTGACACGTAATGAACATAAGAATAAAACCAACCGCGATCACTTCGTTTAAGTGCCTATTATTGCATTCATGATTACTTCTCGAATTAGATAATTGATCGCTTAGAGATTCCTAAATCCACAACCTTTTGCTAAAATGAATATTGTTGTCCTATTAGATAACGACTACTCTAGCCGAAAATTATTTTGTCAAAAACTGAGGTTTCAATCTTGACCTTTAATGATTTAGCCGATCCTAATATCCACCCATCCATTCCTTTATCGCACATCTTGCATCCACAATTTTTTGTCAAAGTAGCATAGTCTATTAGATAATTAGATAACAAACTTAGTTAGAATCCCTAATTTACATGGTTAGGGACAAAATTCCCATTCACGTGACTTCCTGCTTTTTCTTCCAAATCAACCGGCGATTCTTCCCAAATCATTTTCACTCCTTTTGCTTTTCAGCAAGAAAAGTTCTCAAATATTTCACATTAAAAATTGCCGCTCAGATAATCAAATTGGGTTCACCTATATTTTTGTTTGTATCAAGAACTTAGCATCGTCGTTGCCTGAATCAGATCACATTTCTGATAACAGCCCGAGAAGTTGTCGATTTCATTACTCCGCTTGTTTAATGATCAATATTTCCCGATCCAAATTAGTGTGAAGGGGTCCATTTTGTGATAATACTGCACTGATTGCAGATCCGAAAGCATCTGTGTTGATTAGCAATGGTTGAGAGAAATCGGGAAGATGAAGCGTTGGTATTTGAGTAGCAGCCGTTTAAGAAGATTAAAAGCACGTTGGGCTATGTTAGTTCAATTGAAGGCTTCTTTCTTTAAGTATTCTGCCAACGGACTAGCACTTTCAGCGTAATTTTTGTCAACACTTTTTGGATGTGTTTGAAGAGATAAAATGAAGAAAGTAAATGTAAAATGAGGTAGATCTAATAAACACACCAATCAACGGATAAAAAAAGTACAGAAACATACAAATTTAGAGTGGTTCGGCATATGGCTTACGTCCACTATGAAATGTTTGATGTTTATTGACTATAACTCGATGGTAACAAGTGAATTACAATAGTACAATCGAAATACAATAGCAATTTCAGTAGAATATGGCATAGTTAGGCCAAAAGTCCATTTTCTATAGGTCCAGGGCACAATTTATAGGCGTAGGCAGCAAATATCTCGTCCAGATGTCAGAGGAGTTCTTCTCTCACGTTGATGGGCCCACGGGATCGAGTTCAGTTGATTTCAACTTGATATTAGAGCGATACGAATGAAACTCGTATCGATCAAGAATTTATCCTTTTTGGTTGAAATTGATCAGGTACATTCTTAAGGTTGTAGGCAAGCTCCTATGAAAATTTGATGACACTTGAACTTGTAGATTGTGAGATAGGATCGATGAAAGTTTGGATTTGTAGTGTGCTTCTTGAACTCATATCGATAGGCACGTATCGATCCTATTCATATCGCTCCTAGGCATGTGATGTCAATGACATGTCGCTGTCTTTCAGGATCGATCTACTTTTCATGCAAGTGACTGAGTCTTCCTCTCTCCTAGGATTCTTTCGTATGGATCAAAAATCTTTCTTTCGTATCGATGGACTGTGCTCCACTTCGTATCGAGTCTTGTAGATGTTTCGTATCGATGGCTTTTTATCCCCTTCGTATCGGCCTCGGGAGTCACTTCGTGTCATTGAGTTAGTTTCATTATTTGGTGTCTTTAATCGTATCGATCGAGCGAACGATCGATATGGGTTTGGTTGTCCTCATTTGATGGATACAAGTAAAGGGACACGAGGGAGATTATTATAGATGGGTACGAACTCGATGCGTATGAATGAACTGATACCCTCCATAGATACAAACCAATCGTGTTTTTCTAGGATTCGACGGTTATGAATGAGATGGATACGAACGTGGTTTTTCCTTTAACACATGATGGATACGAACCGAGGGGGTACGAAATTACAACCTTTCCTATGAAACTTGATCGGTTTATAACTCGGGCATACGAACTCCGATTGACTTAAAATTTGAGGCGTTGGCTTTAATAGCTTTGCTAGTCGTGTCATATCGATTGTAGCTCGATCTGGACTTGAGAAAAATTTATCAGCATCCATAGTGAACTTCGTATGTAACTATTCTTTGCGACACATTGTCCTTGGTTTCTAGTCAAGTTCTTGGTGCCATGGCCTTGCCAAAAGGCAAGATAACATTTTTCTCCTAAAGCATGTCTTGTGTGGACATGACGTGCTTTGAAAAACTACAACCTTCTGTCTGAAAAGTTTTATCTGATTCGATGAATAGTTGTTTTCTTTTCGTCAAAAGATTTAACTTGTGATTGTTCCCCGGTAATATAAATTTTGAATTGATGAATACCAATGATTGTAGTGTGCATAGTTGTAACAGAGTGTTGAATGCTAGAGATCTGACTCCCGTTTACATTCATACGTTCACGAGGCGATGTCAGTTTTCTTATATCGAATGTCGTATTGATCCCCTCCTGAATGATGTGAAATTCGAGTTGTAATAATGCTTGATGGTAGTTTTCAGAATATCTCTTTGTATCGATCCTCTCCTAGATCAATGTGAAAAGTTGAAAAAATGTTTTCGTATCAATGCGATCAATACGAGTTTCGTTGGTGTTTCAACGTCGTTCGTATCGATGGCCACGAGTCTTTGTGGGCTTCACATTAATGGATACGAAAAGGGCAGCTCGTATCGATGTGCTTCGAATCGATTCGAATAGTCTAGAAAATATTCTGCCTTTTATCCCGATAAACCGAGGAATACGAAAGACTCGTTTTTCATTTTCTTCGTCTCAATTGCTTAATAGTTATGCACGGTCACCTCGACTCAGTGTAAGGTGTATACTGGTGGGACCCTCTTCCTATCGATGTAGGAGGAGTTTATTTTAACCAGTCACCTAGTAGGGAGACGAATGAGAATTTTTCTTAGTATATATAAGCTTGGCACTTAAAAACTTTTTTACTTTCTTGCTTTCTTTTTCTGTCTTCGTATCGCTTCCAACTGAAGAAACTCATGCTGCATTTGCCTTTGAATCGAACCTACCCCTTAATCCTTTAATTTGATTGCTAAATTTAGGTAATTGATTGATAAAAATCAACTCATAATGATGGGACTCGAATTCTAGTGCCAAATCATCCATGTTCATGGCCGTGTTTGGTGATGGCAGTGCTTGAGTGGGTCGGAGCAAGGTCGAGGGAAGAAAGAAATGGTGTTTATGCCATTTGGGGAAGAAGGCAGGGTTACGAAGCATCGATGGAAGAACACACGAGGCCTCATTTTCGTATCGATGATGGAAGGTGGAATAACTTATCTCATGTCAACCATAGGCGAGGGATTCGTATCGATTAGGGAAAGGTGAGGTTCGTATCGGTCTGATGTAGAGATAGTTTGTATCGATTCGAAGTAATCAATATGAACTCAAGGAACAAACGATTAATACAAACTTTATGGTCATTGATTGATACGAAATCCCTGTTTCGATTCGATAAGAAGTATTTACTTCTTAGTCGATACAAACTCGAACGCCACCCGAACGATACGACATTTGATGAACCTTAGTCGATCTGAATTGATGCCTCATGATCGATACGAAATGATCTTTTATGACCAATACGAATTGAACTCTGGTGATCGTTCCAAGTTCAAATTTGGATCAATACGAGATTACTTGCATACTTGAACACTTGATTCCGAAGGGCTTATGCCTTGCATAATCTGACTTGAACGTTATATTACATATTTGACCGCCCTTCGAAGTTCATCTATGGAACTGTAAATTGACAATATTTAATGAATCTAAACTTGGATCGATCGCTAAAGTCTGGATGGCACGGTTGTGACGGTCAGCGATGACGGTCACCCCGGTTGAATTCTAAAGTTTTGTCATTCAAACATCTTTCTAATCCTGTAGAATCTCTTGAGTGATATACCGCATTACATTGCACCACGCTCATGCATTTCACATTGGGGAACACACGGGATTATTGTCACCTAACGATGCTTTTTAGAGTTGATTAGCTATGGGATCTGGGAGTTCACAACAACAAGAGGCTCAAAGTCCACCCCCTTTGATAATAGAGATGCCGACCATCGCGATCGAAGTCATAAGTCCAGCTTCGGACGAGCTACCATGAGCAACCTTCATTGGGAATCCACAAAATTCCATGCCATCCAATGTTTCTGAAGATATGTTGGGGAGAATTTGCTTGTGGCACGGGCTATCGATGAATGATGTCCTGCAACCAGGGTCGAACGACAGGCGACATACTCCTCCAGAAGGATACACCGTTTTTAATCGATTTCTACACAGCCAAGGACGCTCCCACTGTTCAATCAATATATTCGAGAGGTATTATCTTATTTAGGGATTGCCCCATCATATTTACATCCGAATGGGTACGCTCTGCTAAACAGCCTATTCATCATCTTGATGGAGCACCTTTTTCGACTCCCGACTCCAAAAGAAGTCAGGTTCTTGTTCAATGTAAATAGCAGGGGAGATAACCCCTCTTTCACATTTTTAGAACGAGTCAGAAACTATAAAATTGTGATTGGGACTTGGACCAAACTTAGCTACTTCAAAACCGAGTGGTTCTATATTCGATGCCGGCCAGGAATCGCTAGACGGTGCCTAGTTAGGCATAAGTATTGCAATTCCTCTGGTGACTAATTGGTTAATCTCCATTGATACCGAGTTTAATGTTGTTTTCTCTGTGTATCTTCAATTCCTCGACCTGAAGGCGATCAATTTAGGGAAATCGTCAGGATTCTTTAGGAGGTGCCAGGTGAGATTAGAGAGATCGAAGAGGTGCTTACAAACGAAAATCTTAGGGCCATTGGGCTGATTGATAGAGATCAGAGCATAGGGCTTGAAAGATCTCTCAGGGAAGCTCGGGCAAGACAAGCTAGATGCAGTGCGCCCAGAATTGTAATTGCTGAGCAAAGTGGCGAAGAGGATACGCCCACTAAAGATGAACCCGTAGCCGAGCCCTTAGATAGTCCTCGACATTCATAGGAAAATAAGAAAGGCAAGGCGGTTGCTCATAAGCTTCGTAAATCTACGAGATGGAAATCTGTGGTCGTGTCTTAGCCAACCGCCAGTGTTATAATTTCAAAGGCTCCTCCCTCACACATGGAGAACCCCTTCGAAGGATTTGCAGATATTCCAATCCCGGACTATGTGTCGCTCCAACAAGATATCAGATTGGAAGGGCTTCAGAGCTAGATCTACGTGAGTCAATTCCTTCGAGTATGGCGGATATAACCGATTGGTCAGGAGGTTAACACATACATGCATACACGTCACGACATCACATACTAATGTTCACAAGCTGTCCAATCTTTGAAAATAACTAACTTTTCCCTTTTTTTAATTTTGCAGATCCAATGTCGAAGAAACCTTCTATGCTCGGTAGTCTCCGCACTGCATGCGAATCTTCCAGTTCTTACAGGGAACCTTGCAAGCATGATTCTGACTATGAATGCCGCTATTCTAGTCAAGAGAGGGACTATTACAACAGAGAGAGAGCTAGGGAAAGAGAGAGAGAAAAGGAGAGGCGAGACAAACGCCACTCCCAATCACGCTCTGCTCCCCTCAGGGTTTCGTTGGCACCCCTTGCTCGGGGACATGGACTGTTGCTACTCCACGCCAACCGACGCCTCTGGTAATTCCAAGATTCGGTGAATATCGCCGTACCACCAGGGCAGAGACCTCTATCGTAGCTACTTTGTCATTTACAGAGACGACAGTTGAGAGAGCCGCTCATATAGCTCAAGTGAAGAGAGATTTTCCAAACATATGCTTCGATAGCTTCCATTTTACTCCAATCTTGATGGTGTTCCAGATGGAGTAGAAAACATCATTTATGATCATGTCTATCACGCTTTTGGACAATACCGAGAGTGGAAGAAAGCTGCTGAGAAAGTTTCAACTATGGCGTTTGAGCGGGCGAAGAAAATTGAATAGCCTCAACATCGCCTAGAAGGATCACATTATCACAGTGCTCACTATAGAGAATGATACCTTAGAATTCCAAAACGAAGGCCTTGAAAAAGGTGGATAAGGCTAGTAAGGAGTTAGTGCACATGAGTTAGGAGCATTTAAGGTTAGTAGGTGATATGGGCCACAGGAACGCCATAGTCACTGTTGAAAAAGACAAAGCACTCCAAGGTTGGCAGAGCTTAAAGGAAAATACGATGAAGTCGTTAAGGAAAAAGGTGAAGCTAATAAGATCGCTTAGGAGGCCTGCGACCAAACCATGGAGGCTCAGAACAAGTGAGATGCGGCGAAGTTGAAAATTTTGGAGGCCGGGGCCAGGGTTGAGGCCAGGGCAGCGGAGGCTAGACTTAAGAGCGATATTGAAGATCTTTTGATCACTTATAATGTCAATGTTCTAAAATACTGTGACTTGAGATGGCTCAGCGATTATCCAACTCACTTGCATAGTGCCTGGCGCCGTGTTTTGGCTGATGAGAAGGCATAACATCATACCGAATCTCTCGTTGAATTTGATCTGGAAAATCGAATGTTGAATGGGGAGGAGAGGAGAGTTCTTCATGATGCCGCTGTCACATTAGAGAAAGAAAAGCTCGCTACTTAGCACTCGGAGGTTGGAGAGGGATATGGTGTTGAGAAACTTGATACAAGCTCTGAGATCCCTATGTCAACCCAGCCTGAATCCGCTCCTACGGTTGATCCTTTACCTATGCCGTCCTATGATCCGGATCAGCCATAGCTATCTCTAGCCCGTGAATATGTGTCAAAAAGAACTTTGGTCCACGCCACGAGCCAACCTGAGAAAGGTATTTCGAACACTTCTCGAATTCATTCAAAGTCTGGAGAACTATCAAAGGAAATTTCTAATATTTTCTCTTATCTTCATTCAGTTATAGAAGCTGCACCAACCATGCCCCGCAACCCAAGAACAAAACCAAGATCAAAAGGCTATCATAACGGAGGTGACGACGACCGCCGCCGCCGCTATGGTCGGGGAAGTAGATGTGAGCGCTTTCACTTTTAACAAGAAAATAATGGAAGAGCTCCTAGGCACCCACAGCGTCCACTATTTGACTTGCCCTTTGTTATGAGTGGAAGTGTGTTCGCGGCTAGCTCTTCGGCTTCGATTGCCAGCATTCCTCCTGATACTCAAGAAGCTTATAATGACGCAATAATGGCTGAGATTAACACTGAGATGGCGGACGCAATAATGGGTAGCACCATAGGAGGTTGAACGGCAGGCCCCGGCCCAGCTTCTTTACTCCTGATCTCTTCGGGTGACGCTATTATTGTTACTGGGGTTCCGTCCGTATATTCTCACATGGAAAGTTCCCTCGTGCCTCTGACCACACATTCTGAAAGCATCCCGATTCTTGTGAGTTCATAGGAGGAGTCATAATACTTTCCTTGGCCAGGGACGGGCCCAGCAAAGGCAAAAGCTCAAAGTGGCATCATTGTGGCAGCTTCGATGGGTCAACTCTAAAGGAGAAAAAGTATAAGAAGAAGAAGCCCAAGGAATAGGAATGAATCTTGGCATCCTTTTTTTGGTAGAAAGTTAGGAACTTTCTTTCTGTTTTTGTAGACCGTGTATAGATGCGGGTTCGACCCCTGCTAGTAGGACTTTTTAGCATAGACTCCTTGTACCTATTTTGCTTTTAAAGGATAAACAAAATAGAATTTCCTTTTGTTCTTTGTACAACTCCAAGTTTATTTGTTTAAGTGTTATATAATTTGAGTTTTCTCTCGAAACACTTTGTAACGACCCGCAAATTTTGATGGTTTTAATAACGTAATTAACTGAAATTTTGCTTGAAATTTTATTATAAAATTTAGCAATGAAAATTTGATATTTGCAATGCGTCTATTTAAACATAGCAAATGTTTCACTGGTAAATATGAATGTTGGTTGTGAGGTATAATTTCTAATTTCAATTTAAATCAGTTATATTTGATCAAAATAAAATATTTTCAAAATCTGAATATTTTTAAACAATAAAAACGTAAATGAATTTCTGAGTGAGACGTCATATTTCGTTTCACTAAATTTGGACTGCTCTAACCCTATTTATCTTATTTTTAGTAAAATTGCAGCATTTTCGGTAGCAAAAAATCGAGTTTTATAACATGATCATATCACTAATATCTGTGTACCATTCTGTTCGTCTAGTCATGCTGATCTCCATAGTATATTTATCTCTATATTTCGGTGCCCGGTAAGCGGTGAAAAACTCGAAAACGTTTTTCGTATCGGTACCCACTTCATGTCTTTTGGTTTCTTTCTGTCCTTTCACTTCCCCACGGTTTTAAGATGTATGGTCACTTGCTTTTAATATTTCTAAAATTAAAGTCATGACCTTTGTATTTAGAACCGGCTCAATATATTTTACAATTCGTTCATTTACTTTTACTCCTATTTCTTCTCTCCTCTTCTTTATTTTTGGTTCCGAGAATTTTTTTTCAAATTTATTTATATAAAATGTTTGCTTTTATATTTTTTTATAACTTTCCCTCATCCCTCCTGGATTTTTCCTCCGCCTCCACCTGATAGCACAGACAACTTGCCCTACTCTTCGCCTTCCTTTTAGCACACGTGCCGTCTCCTCACATCCCCTCCCCTTCTATCCTTCGCCTTCCTCTCCTATTGCCGCCCTCCATGCCATGCCTCCATACGAATGCCAAACAACCCCATGGCAGAAGCTCGCATCCCAGATCCTTCCACCTCCTCAAAATCTCCGCTTGCATCACCCTCTCTAAAGACCCGCCTCTAATCCTCAGCCTCGACCAATGCATAGCCTTTTATTCCTCAAACTCGAACCATTCCCTTACTTTGCCATCCTACACCCTATGGCCGCTGCTCACCATTTCCGTCACCCACTCCAATAACCGACCCTGTAGCCTCGTCTCTAAGCAACTGCAACCCATCAATGCCCCCTCTACGTCTTACCACAGCCCCAAGTGTCGCCGCAGTTCACCCTAGGACCCACCATCACCATCTTCTCCTTACAACAGAGCATGAACCACTTTACTCCAACAAAGCTGGGCCACAAGCCCACTGCCTCACCGCGTCACCTGCCTTCCAACCCGCCTCAGCCTGCTCTACGTCACCTCCCTTGGAACCTAACCTCCATGCACCACTGGCCTCCATTCCCTTGCTCGCAGCCAGCAACCGAAAAGACAGCCTCTAACTTTTCTCGCTTCCATCTCAGGCCACCATCGCAAAGACTTTCCACCACCAACGCCTCAACCTCATGCGATCCACCTCCTATTCCAGTCAGCCCCACTCCAAAGCTCATCTCTCCTCTTTCATATTTTAAAGGTATATAATAGGTTTTGAGTATTATAAATGTTATAAATCCTATTCTGTTCTTTGAAGAATTTTGTACATTTTAAAGTGATATGCTTTTGTATATGGATAGCTATTACATATGTAAGTACATATAATATGTTCAAAAGGTATTTATTTGCACTTATGATTTATATTTTAAACTAGATCTTTGTAACAACATAACATATATATTATGTTTAAATAAATAACGTTGTTGAATTTTAAATATGGGTTATATTATATTCTGTCGAGTTATATACATATATGTTCATGTAAGTTTTATATAACCTGTTAGTTATATATATAAGTTTAAATAAGTATGCTCGCTATGTGATATATGATATATGATATATGATATATGATATATGATATATATATATATATATATATATATATATATATATATCAACAACGAAAATGTTGTATGTACTGTTTGTAAGTATAATATATGTTATGTTATATTAATGTTGAATCGTGTATATACTTGAATTGTTATGTTTGATAAACTATGCTATGTAAACTATGTTCGATTATGATATTTTGATTTTAATTGTAGAATTTTGAAAACTATGGGTTTAATATAGATTTGTAAGTATTGATTTTTAAAAATAACGATTAGATATAGTTTGATTTATATATGTGTTTAATAAATATCCATTTGAAAATGTATAATATGGAGATATTTATTTTAGTAAGTGTTTTAACTAAATATTGATATATATATATATATATATATATATATATATATATATATATATATAGTTTGGATATATAAGTTCACTTACAAAATTTATCTTCATCGAATCCAGTACATCGTGCTTTGCCTTTGTCTCGCCGCTGTTCAAAATGGGTCGTAGGAGCTTTTTGAGTTGCTTGTGTTCGCATCCGCGTGCGTGTTCGTGTCACCATCTTTACCATCGTTGTTCTCTAGCCTCGAAAGGTGAGCAATCACTCATGATTAACATTCTTATATTTAATAAATTTAATTCATATTGAAATGACAATTGAAATATGCTGTTAAATTTGAACTTATTATTTTATTGCTATATGTTACATGCCATTATCTGTAATCTATTCACCTATGACGGCTGACACCATCATCTGTTGTTTATATTATAATTAAATTTGTTATTGATGATACATATTCGTTGTTGATATGTTATATTTTTATCATAATTGTTCTCACTCTGCAAGCTCCCTGTTAATTTAGAATTCTCTATGGGTTGAAATGATACATACCCGAACGATATTATAGATTAGGGGAAAATTGTTATAGGTTGAAATGATAAACTCAAGCGATTTTTATTGAATTTAAAATTTAGAATTGCAGGTTGAAATGATATATACGCATAAATATTTAATTTGTAGATTGAAATGATAAATATCCGTATCACTTGACCATAAAATAGAAAATTATTATGGACACCGTTGGTCTATATTTTGGAAATGATTTCCAAAGTTTGAAAGGAAATATATGGGTTTTATTGAATATTGATTTTTAAAATATAATATATAAATGCTATTTTTATATATGTATAAAATTTAGATTTTTAAAATAATATGTTTTGGAAATTTTAATTTATAAGACGGTTTTGAAATATAATTTTTAAGATTTTTCTTATAGTTTCATTAGTTTAAAATATATAAATTAAGATTTAACACAAAATACATTTAATAATAAGATTTAGTTTAATAAGTTTAATTTAATTAATTTATAATGCGTTTAAGTATTTATTTAAATTTATATTAATATTTTAAAAATAGATTTTTAACTTAAATAATAAAGGTTGTGAAGATAAATTAATGTTGACTTGAAATTTGAATTGGTTAATAACTGAATTTAAATAAGAATTGATTTAAATTTATTGATTTTGGGATTTTGAATGATAAGATTTATAACTTGATTTGATAAAAGAAGTGATTAAATGAATATTCTAAATTTTAATAAGATTGAAACTGAATATTAAATACTAATTTAAATTTATAAATGGAGATTTTATGTAATTGTTTTTAAAACGATATATTAAGTGAATATTCTTCAATTTGAATAAAATTAAAGTTAAATGTTGGAATTTAAATGAAATTTATATTGTAAATGTGTGAATATATAACTTTGAATCTTATTGGAATTGAAGTGATACTTCAAACCTGGATTTGAAATTGATATAAATTAAATGGTTTATTGAGAATTTGAATTGAATCTTTAACCTTTTTAAAATTGAAACTGTTGAACTGGGATTGATTAAGTTGAATTTTGGAATTTAAGATGATTTGAATCGATTTGTGAAATCGGAGGAAACTAACTTTATTTATAAAGTATTTTAATATATATATATATATACATATATTAATTTAATCTATGAACTATTTTAATTAATAAATATTTTAATATATATATACTATTTTTAATATCTAAACTGTTTAAGTTGGAATTGTTATGATTACGAAAATGTTATGATTTCGAAAGCCTTATGATTTCAAAAGTGTTATGATTTTAGAAGTGTTATGATTTGAAAAGTGTTATGATTTTGAAAGTGTTATAATCTTGAAAGTGTTACGATTCTGGAAATGGATATTTTTAAAGTGAATGATGAGGATATTGATTCGTGTAGTGCAGAGTATTACTCCAATCCAACGAGCTTCCTTCTTGGCCGAAGGATAGAAAGTTGAAAGTTGGAGACGTGATAAGTCTACGCGACTTAGTTTCTTTGCGATGTTGAGAAACAATTTTGTGTTGTTGGTGCGAAGAGACCGAGATCGGTTTACCCGAAAACCACTTCGGACTAACATTTATGCGACGATTGTGCAGGTTTCTTGTGATGATATTGATATTTCGGATTTTCATAGTAGGGGACTGCTTGTTGGTCGTTCGGGGTTAAAATCCCAATATGCATCCAGTGACAGTAGTCTCCTCGTTGTGAAATATCCAATGCAAGGACTATTCGCTATTAATCCTAGGGATTTCCCTAAAGGATATGGTAGGAAAGTACCTTCGGTTTGTCCTGTTTCTAGAAAACATGTATGGGTGTTTGTTTAACATTGCATTTCTAAATATTATGTACGTTGGTTTTTATAAACGTACATCAATAGTGGAGGATAAGGCAACTTCTCTTGGCTTAACATCCTCCTTGAGACTTATGAGCTTAAGGGTTTTATTTTTGTGGAAGGCAATTAGTCGTCAATGGGAATGACAACATGGAATTCAAAATGATGTGATATGTGAATGTGAAAGGTAACCATTACCTCAGGCCTCATCAACCAGAAATTACCGATACAGGGTTAGATGCAGCAGGGCTAAGTAGGTCGTTCTCAAGTAGGGTATGATCATCCTCTTCTAGATATATCTTTACACATTATGACGTCGTGTATCTGATTATTTTGGTTTGTACGCTAGAGGGCCCTCGGTAAAGGTCGGTAACGACCAAAGGATGACATATTAGCTACCATCTAGTTATAGATGTGGGCCGGTCTTGTTTTAGTAGAGGGCAAATGTTTTGTGCCTCGAGACATCCATCTAGAGGTGTACCCATCCGAAGGTAGTCCCTTTACCTGGTCATTTGTATGGAAATCCGAACTCCACTACGTACCTGTCATTTTGTTTGTAGACCCTATTATGCTGGAATTTAATAATGGTAGCAAATTCAGCTATTTTAAATATTATTTGTATACTAGACACTAGTATAATAGAAGATGATTTTATATGAAATGTTTTAGTTATCGTAAGGTAAAAACATGTCCGTGTTTATGTGTGGGCGTGTCTTAGGAGATACTTTTGTTTCCATAAAGGAAAAATTTGCTAATTTAATAAATTCAGTTGAGTGTGTTTCTCACGCTAGTTTACCAGACTGATCTAGGCGTTCTTCCCTTTCAATGCTCGGGTCAGGCCGAGTATATTTTACAGGTTCGGATTTGTGCTTTTGGAGCTTCAACAGGAGAGCCGGAGTTCTTCATTTTCGTATACGCGTATCTGTTTTGATTATTTGCTTCTTAGTTGTCGTATATTATCAGCATTTGTGAGGACATGTTATTATAACTGTCCAAGCTGATAACTATTGTTTGATTGTTGAATTTTGATTGATGTATGTATATATACAGTTTCTTTTTTGTAAAGATCATTGATATGATATTATATGTTTTCCGCTGCAATGTGAGATTTTGTATTGTTCTGTTTGGTTCTATCTTCCCTCTTTCTTCTCTTCTCTTCTTCTCTCTTCTTTTCTTTCTCCTGACTATCCGTCAGCCTATGCTTTTTGGGTCGGACATGTGTGGTTTATTGTCGGATCAAAGGGTATGGATTTGCGGGTCGTTACATGTGGTATCGAAGCTTAGATTTTGTATATTCCTAAGCTTTGATGTGTACTCATTATTGATAGGTACAGTAGCACCCTAGATTGAGTTTGAGTGTAATATATATATATATATATATATATATATATATATATATATATATATAAGCGCGTATTTGCTAGTGATATAAACTGTTTTACATTGTGTTTGCTTATCCGTTGAGTTGTTTCTGAATTCTGGTCGGTATGTGGGATGCCATATTATCGATAGGGATTTTCAAACTCTTAAATGAGGCAAGTCGAGATAGTATCATTTTAAATTAGGTAAATGAAATAATTTTACCTCGATTATATTTTATATATAAAGGAAATGATTTTTTAGAAAATTATTATAGCGTATATAAATTGATTATTTCGTTGTTTGAAAATGTAAATATATATAATTTAATAAAAGCTGTTTGAATAATCTAAATAAAAACAACAATTGTAAAAGAATAAATTATATAAGCAAATGAATTATACAGTATGTAATTATAATTAATATGATTTACAATTATGAAATAATCTTATATATAAGAAGTGAAACTATATGAACATATTTATAAATATGAGTTATAAATGAAAATGAATTTGAACCAAGAATTTGAGAATTTGAATCCCATTGATTTTGAATGTTATTTTTCAAAGTTAAAAAGATTATATTATTATAAATCTTAATAAGATAAATTAGAAATGAATCTTATATGACTAAAGTGAACGAGGGAAATTATATAAGTAAGAACATGTAACGATCCAGAATTTTAGATATTTGAAATCGGAATATTTAATTGATTTTGAAATTTAAAGGCAATTTTTAACTGAAATTTCAAATATCTCTATTTATTGGATAATTTAATTATTGGATTAAATAATTGAAAATTGGGTAAAGTATGAAATCTTGGTTTTTAAACTCGATAAAAATAATTTGAAGGCTTGTAAAATTTATATTGATAATACTGAAGATAATAAAGTTTCAAAATTGAATTTGAAATTGATTTGTTCGGTTTTAAAAATATATCGTTAAATTGACATTTAAAAATAGCCTTCCGAAGCACAGTCTCCGAATTCGATGAAACTAGTTCCAATGGATCTGTAATAGTGTATTATTATCGGATTTCAAATTTCATAATGTTTAGAGTTATTGTGTGGTCGTACGGTATGTAAACGCACTGAAACTTATATTGAAAATTCAATATAATAATTGGGTCCAAAAAGCCATCTTCTCCATACGATCGAATTAGAACTTGAAACCTTTTCAATTGCATTCGGAATAGGGCTATAACATGATAAACGTCTGGCGACATGCCTCGGTAGGATGTCGAAATTTTAAGTTACGGTTTTGAGACAATTTAAAATTTAACTATATATATATATATATATATATATATATATATATTTATACCCTAGTCAGCCTACAACTGAAATTCTTCCCATCAGCCACCATTCTTTCATCTCAACCAACCTATCCTATACCTATGCAAGCCTAGATGACCAGTCTTGTCCCCTTTTCTTATTCAACATGCTACCTCTGTTGTACGAAGCTATTCCTTTTCGTTTTAAATCGATGTCTCCTTCCATTCCTTCCAAAACGAAAACAAACGAAGGAATTCGTTCAAAAAAAAAAGAGAAATAGCGGAACGAAAGAGTTCGAAATCGGTTCTAAACAAGAACAAGATTCGTACTCGAGATGAATTTCATATTCGAAACTCTCTCTTCTCTCTTCGGTTCTTACGCAAAATCAAAATTCAATAAAATAAAATATAATAAAGACGATGAGGCCACGTGCGAAATCGAAGGTGAGGCTCGATGTGCTCTATCATGAGTGGTAGGGCCGAACACAGGCGCAACAAGGGGTGGTAGAGCGGTATCTCGAGGGGCCAAACTTGGGGTGATGCGGCTACTGTTTGAGGTGGGCGATGAATTTTGGTGCTTCACGATGCTGGGCGGCGAGGCGAAGTCGACAAGTCATGTAGGTAATGGATGTTGTGGACGAGGTGGAGGTGAGCGTTGAGGTCAATAATCGCATGCAGAGCAAGGCTTGCTGACTTCGTTTCCTGTACGATATCAAGGTTAAATTATTTTAAAACATTTTAATCTAATGATTTTTTCAAGTTTAAACCCTTAATTGAATTTGAGATTTTTATTCCATTTATCAGAAATTTTTTACAGTAAAGTAAATTATTATTTGTGTTATTTACTGGAAAAAAAATATACACATCAACTTATGTTTAAGTTTAAAAGGATGTACAAGGGTAACTAGGATATATACACACCCTGTTATAAAATTTATAATTTGGTCAGAAAAAGAAAATGTCAACTAGGTTAGTTTAACTATCATTTAAAATTAGTTAATTTGATTCATTAAATGATAATTAGCTGTTCGATTATTCAAAATGTTAATAAACCGTATAATGTTTATACAAGGTCAAAAATCGGAGAGAGACAAGCCATTTGGGTCGGATTGCAAAAGAAAAATCAAAGGTGAGTTAATCTCACTCAAATTGGATTACTGGTGAATTTAAATAGTTAAAATTTAAATTATTGGTTGATTGCTTGAATTGATGATTTATTATTAGTTTGGATTTGATATTATATATAATAGTACATTTATTGAAGTGATTGATATGCAATATATAGCGGATGAGACCCTACATGCCCCGCATAATAGCGGATGACCCTATGTACCGCGATATCCCCTTCGAAGTGGGATTGGTATTTTTATATTGTGCTAACATATGTGGGTGCAGGAAAATGGATGGAGGGATCCAACTGGATTCCTCAAAAATATTGATATTTGTTTCATATTCTATGATATGATTTACTTGATATTCTATGATAGAGATATTGAAATTAAAGTTAATTGAATGCTTTGGTTTCACTGATAGATAATCTATGATAGATGATATCAAAAACATAAATACTGGATTTTTGAAAGTGAACAAAATGGAAATGTTTAAGTAAAGTATTTATAGTAAGTTGGATCAATTAAAAAGAAAAGAATTGGAAAATAAAACGTATGATTTCAAATCCTATTTAATCAATTCCGAAATATGGAAAAAATAGGGATTCAGAATAAATGTGAAAAAAAGGATTTTAAAAATAAGGACTTAAGTAATATTGTTTTGTAAGTATGAGGGAATATATTTTTAAATGTAAGATTCAAATGAGTTGGGAAAAATATAAGATATGAAATTAATGTTTCAGATTTAAATAAGGTTTTAAGTCATAGAATCTAGGATTTGTGGATTTTGGAATAAGCTTGAGTAAATCAAGAAATAAACTTTAAAATGGAATTTAATTCAAGGAAATCAATTTGGAAATCGATTAAGTGTTTTTTTGTAGAATAGTGATTATAAAAGGAAAATGAGACTATGGAATTTATAAACCGGGTTTATAAATAAAGTGAATATATTAGTGGATAATTTAGATTTATAAATTCACGATGGGAATTTACAAGGAAAGGGTAATTCATTTTAAAAATAAAATGAGAGTTTTATTTTTAAAAGTATGGGAATGAAAATTTATGGGATTGGGATGCAAATTAAACTGGAGATAAATCGAGAAGAATTTATAAATGATTAGATGGGCTATGTTGGAGTGGAAAGTGAATTTTCTTGAAAATCTAAGTATATTTTCGAAGGAAATTTTTTAAATATAAATTAGAAGTTTTAAAAGGTGTTTTTAATGGAATGTTTTTAGAGAAATTTATTATTTAAATTGTTTGAAAATTATTAAAGTAAATATTAATTAAGTTAATTACAATAGGTAGTTGTTTTTTAAAGGCAAAATTAGTATTATGATTTAAAGGATAACTGTTAAATATTTATACCCTATATAACAGTTTTATTTTAAAGGTGATTTTTTGGCTAAAGTTTTACTTGGAAAATTATTATAGGATTTCATAACTATTATTTTAAATCAAGTGATTTAAGTAGTTTTATTTTAAATGTTTTAAGTGCATATTTTTGGATAAAGTCATTTAATTTATTTAAAAATATAAATTTAATGAGACTTGGTGTTTTTTAGTGGAAATAAAATAATTGGTTGAATGATTGTTTAATTTGATAGTTAAATAACCGACTATGAATATTGACCAATGTGTTGATTGTTTCGAAGAGACCGGGATCGGATTTAATTATCCGAAAACCACTTCGATCCGATTTGAGCATAGCGAATGAAGACCGTGAAGGTGATGAAGACGGTGATTCGGTTTGTCCAAACCCAGGGCAACTTGTATGGACGAATGCTATTAGACCATCATCGTTGGAGGACGATGAGCATTCTAAGTGAAATTCGATCTTAAAAGGTAACGCTTAGCCTCAAATCTCATCAACCGGGAATGGCTAAAACAAGGGAGGTGCAGTAAGGCTAAGTGGGTAGCACTCAATTAAGGTAAGGTCATCCCTGTCTAGAGTCCCTTTGATCTCGGCTGTGTGGGTAGTTACTGATCCCAACCATGGGGTGATCTTACTCGGACTATCCAGTAAGGGTTAGCTCCGGTATTGTGTTGTAGGGGATCAGGAGCGGTCCTCGGTACTCTGATCTAGGCCGGGTACTACGACGGGCGGTATCCCAGTAGCCCTACCATTGTATGGAATCCATTCTCCAATAAGCGCCCGTACGGTTTTGATTGTGCCCAACTATTGCTGGAACGTGAGATGTAAGTATTTTAGCTAGATTCTATTTTACTTTCTATATAGACACTATTATAATATCATACAAATTTGATAAAAATGTTTCAGTTATCGTAAGGTAAAAAATCCCGTCATGTTTTTTGTGGCGTGGTCTTACGAGATACCTTTGATTTCAAAGGATTTTGAAAACTTTAATAATTCAATTGAGTGTGTTTTCTCATGTTGGTTTTCCAGACTGAATCGGGTGCTATTTTATTATAATGCTCGGGTCAGACCAAGTATTACAGATACATGATAGGATGCTATGGAGCTCGGGAGACGAGCTGGATGATGGAGTCATATATCACGGATCTGACTTATATTCCGCTGTGCATGGTATGCTGTATATTCAGCCTTATGAGGACAAGTTATTATAACTGTCTAGTATTGTGTTATTTTTTGGTGTTGTACTCTAATGGTGTAATGTATAAAACAGTAGTAGTTCTTTTTCTATAAAGATCAATTGTTATCTATTATATACTGTTCCGCTGTAATTGTGAGATTCTGATGTTGTTTTCTATTTCATCTTCTATCTCCTTCTTCATTTCCCTTACGGACTGGTTTTCCGGCATTCGATTGATCGGCATTTAATACTGTGGACGTATTTATATCGATTTTCGAAGGTTGAAAGACCAGGTCGTGGCACTGTGGTATCAGAGCTAAAGGTTAAGCGAGAACCTTGGCTCTGGTGGGGATTACTCATTAGAGATTGGGTCAGTAGTGCCTTAGAATGAGTTTGAGTGTATTAATAGATATGAGCGTGTATTTGTTAGTGAATATAAAACTGTTTTATATTGTGTTGATTGGTTTGTTGAGTGGCTTATGGATTCTGGTCATTATGAGTAATTAACGATATTGATAGGGATCTCTAAACACTTGTATAGAACAATTCGACACGGTATTGTTTTAAATAGATAAATGAAATTGTTTTGCCCAAATTATTTCTATATATAAAAGATATAATTTTCCGTAAATTATTATAGTTATATATGGTTGCTTGGTTGTTAGGAAATGACAATATTAGTCTATTATCATCGTTGTGTGGGAATTGAATAAGGAATTGAAATCATAACCAAAAGCTAAGAAATAAATTCATATACAAAATGAAATTTGTAAATATGAGTTATAAATGGGATTTATAACTTGGAAATGGGATAACATTCTAGAGTAATATTTGAATATAGGTTGAGAGGATTTTAAAATTTGAAAATTTAGGGAATTTAATTTCCTTTGAGTTTGAAAATGATTTTCAAAGGTTTTGGAGGAATAATAGTGATATTGTTCGAAAATAGTTTTTTGAATTGGATATGAAATTTGGTGGGATTTGGAATTAAAAATATTTGAAATGTTTTTGAAAAGAATAAAGTCACTGAACTCACTATGATCACTGGAAAATAATTTCGATGATGATCGCGACATCATCGATGTTCATTTTCGAGTTTCCTAGAGAGGAATTGCTACCTTAATGTTGTGAATTGGAATTTGTTTGCAAAAGTGGGTTTGGTTTTGAAATGCAAAGAAATAATTTGGTATACCAAAGGATTTTGGATATAATTGATTTCAAAAATAAGTTTGAAATACTTAAGTGATTGTTTAAATACTTTGGAGTTGGTTTAAAAAAATGTTTATGGAATGTATAAATGGGTTTGAAACTTATAAAAATTTGAAATTTGTTTAGAATAAAATTTAACTTAAGAAGAGTTAAATTAACATAAGTGTGAAAAGGAAATAAGTTAGAAAAGTAAGCCAATAAGATGAAGTAAATTGGCAGAGAGTAGTGAATGGAATTTAAATAAGCTGGAAAACTTATGGAAGTTAAAAATTGAAATGGAATGTAACTAAATCAAGTTATATAAAAGTGAATTTTGAGGAAAAAGTCTAAGTAGGAAAAATGAAGTGGACATTGAAATAAAATTCATTAAGTTGGAAATAATTTGTGAATGAGCAAATTTATTTGGTGTAACTAAGAACTGAACATTTGAATAATGTTTAAATTTTAATTATGTTAAAATAAAAGAGTAAAATTAAC
Organism: Allium cepa; assembly: GCA_030765085.1. Lineage (NCBI taxonomy): Eukaryota > Viridiplantae > Streptophyta > Magnoliopsida > Asparagales > Amaryllidaceae > Allium > Allium cepa. The sequence continues at coordinate 947,241,909 of CM060941.1, read as the reverse complement.
CAATTAAGTGAAATAAAACGGGTAGGAATGGGTGAATAGAATATCGGTAAGTTTGAACTTATAAATTTTGAAAATTTGACTGAAAAGGTAGCTAACTTAAACTAAGAGGGATCTGGTAATTAACTTAAAATCAAAGGGTTGAAAAAAAAAATTAGTAAGTAAACTAATTGATTTAAATGGGTAAGCAAATGAATTGAAACTAAATATTGGAATTTAATTTGAATTGTGTTAAGTAAAGTGAAATCGTAAAATTATTCCGAATGGGCTAAATAATATAAATGTTAGGAAATAAAATTGGATTGAGGTAGGATTGGTTAATTAAATGTGGTTTGAGAGGTGATCGGTAAAATTCAATATTGAAAAATTAGAAGTAAATTGAATTCAAATGGAATTGAAAATGCAAAGTGAATAAAAATGGATATAAAACTAAAGTGATAAAAGAGGAAATAAATATAAGAGGTTGCATAAAATATTTATATTAAACTTAAGAAATGAATGGTGAAATTTCTTAAGTGAATGTGGAATTGAGAAATATACTAAGTTAGTTGATGAATGAAGATTTAATAAAGGCATGTGAAATGATAAGTGTGGATAAATGAAAGGGAATCAAAATAAATGTGAAAAAAAGAAATTGATATGAATAATAATCAACTAGAAATTAATGCGTAAGATGTACGTATATTATTTTATTTGCATAGCGATTTGATCCAGATTCGAGCACATAATTTGGAGGTAGTTATATCTATCGAGTTGGGATTTTTCACTTGACTTTTGATGACCAACCCTGGATATGGATTTTTGATTTACTCTAGAAATTCTCTATCATAGAATATGGCTATGCAAGGAGGATGATGAGTTCTGATCAAGAAACCAGATATGAATCTGCATTAGGAAGTCAGGTGGACGATACTAGTTTGGAAGTGAAATTGTGTGATCGAGTGAGCGATTGGATTTAATATTGCATACATAATATATGTACATCGTATGGCTTATGTAAAGAAAATATTGAATTTTTTTTTAAAGAAATGAATAAAATGATTTTGAACTCTGCGATTGTATATTAGTGCTAAGTGAGGTGCAGGTGATTAAAAGCAAAAGATAAATTGATGTTTCAATTTCAGAAATAAAATTTGATTGTCCAACAAAAAGGCATGTATTTAAATTGGCATATAAAATTTGATGATTTTTTGATCTAACCACTTGGCTTTTGTTTTCTTTGAAATTAGGGACCATAGAGGCATTTTGGAGTTGTTCTGATCTAGCCACGCAAAAGAGATGCCGGCGAAATTTTTCGAAAATTTAAGGAGTTAGAAAATTTTTGAAGAAAATTTTGGTAGTTTAAAATTTGGTTTTAAATTATAATTTGATTGGTTAAGTAAGTAATATTGTTTGAAACTTATGGATGAGTTTGGGAAGTTAGTAATAGTGGTAGTTTGTCTTTAATAAAAAGATTGTTTTGGGGAGTTTTTAAAAACTGTTTGGCTTTGAGAAAATAGTTAACGGGTTATGAACCATTTTTCTTAACTGGAAATTTCGGGAACGAAATTCTTATAAGGGGGAGAAATGTAACGACCCGAAATTTTAGATATTTGAAATCAAAATATTTAGTTGATTTTAAATATTTAAAAGTAGTTTTTAACCGAAATTTCAAATATCTCTATTTATTGGATAATTTAATAATTGCATTAAATAACAGGGAATTAGGTAAAATATGAAATCTTGGTTTTTAAACTCGTTAAAAATAATTTGAAGGCTTGTAAAATTTATATTGATAATACTGAAGATAATAAAAGTTTTAAAATTGAATTTGGAAGTGATTTGTTCGGTTTTAAAATATATCGTTAGATTGACATTTAAAAATAACCTTCCGAGGCACAATCTTGGAATTCAACTAAACCAGTTCAATTGGATCTGTAATAGTGTATTATTATCGGATTTTAAATTTCATAATCTTTGAAGTTATCGTGTGGTCGTACGGTGTGTAAACGCGATGAAACTCATATCGGAAATTTAATATAATAATTGGGTCCAAAAAGCTATTTTATTCGTACGATCGAATTAGGACTCGAAACCTTTTCCGTTGCATTCAGAATAGAGGTATAACATTACGAGCATCGGGCGGCACGCCTCGATAGGATGTCGAAATTTTAAGTTACAGTTTCGCGACAATTTAAAATTTAACTTATATATATATATATATATATATATATATATGTGTGTGTGTGTGTATACCCTAGTCAGCCTACAGCTGAAATTCTTCCCCATTAGCCATCATTCTTTCATCTCAGCCATCCTATCCTATACTTATGCAAGCCTAGCTGACCAATCTTGTCTCCTTTTTCCTATTCAACACGCTACCTCTGGTGTACGAAGCTGTTCCTTTTCATTTTAAATCGATGTCTCCTTCCATTCCTTTCAAAACGAAAACAAACGAAGAATTCATTCAAAAAAAAGAGAAACCGCGGAATGAAAGAGTTCGAAATCGGTTCCAAACAAGATTAGAATTCGTACTCGAGATAAATTTCATATTCGAAACTCTCACTTCTCCCTCCGATTCTTCCGCAAAATCCGAATTCAAAAAAATAAAATAAAGACGATGAGGTTGCGTTCGAAATCGACGGCAAGGGTCGATGTAATCTATCGCAAGTGGTTGGGCCAAACTCAAGTGCAAGAAGGGTTGGAAGAGCGGCATGTTGAGCTGGATTTGAGGGGGCGGAGAATATTTCGTTTGACTGGGTTGCGATTGGGTTGGAGTTGGCACTCATGGGCGAGCCTGGGGAGGTGAGGCTATTGTTTGAGGTGGGAGATGAATTTTAGTGGTTCACGATGATGGGCGGCGATGCGATGTTGACCATTCAGGTTGGTGATGGATGTCATGGACGAGGTGGAGGTGAGCGTCGAGGTCAGTAGTCGCGTGTAGAGCAAAGCTCGCTGCCTTCGTTTCCTATTCGATTTCAAGATTAAATTATTTTAATGCATTTTAATCTAATGATATTTTCAAATTTAAACCCTTAATTGAATTTGTGATTTTTATTTCATTTATCATAATTTTTTTACAGTAAATTAAATTACTATTTGTGTTGTTTACTAAAAAAAATATACACATCAACTTACTGTTTAAATTCAAAAGGATGTACAAGGGTAACTAAGATATATGTGTGTGTGTGTGTGTATGTATATATATGTACACACACCCTGTTATAAAATTTATAATTTGGTCAGAAAAAGAAAATGTAAACCAGGTTAGTTTAACTATCATTTAAAATTAGTTAATTTAATACATTAAATGATAATCAATTGTTCGATTATTTAAAATTTTAATAAACCGTATAATGTTTATAAGCCGATTTAGGTCGGATTGCAAAAAAAAAATCAATGGTGATTTAATCTCGCTCAAATTGGATTGCTGGTGAATTTAAATAGCTAAAATCTAAATTATTGGTTGATTGCATGAATTGATGATTTATTATCAATCTGGATGTGATATTATATACAATAGTATATATATTGGAGTGATTGATATTCTCGCATTATATAGCGGATGAGACCTTATGCGCTTCGCATAATAGCGGATGACCGTATGTATGATTATATCCGCCTCGAAGTGGGATTGGTATTTTTATATTGTGCTAACATCTGTGGATGCAGGAAAATGGGTTGGAGGGATCCAACTGGATTCCTAAAAAATATTGAAATTTATTTCATATTTTGTGATATGATTTATTTGATAATCTGTGATAGATGATATTGAAACTGCAGTTAATTGAATGCCATGGTTTTGTTGAATATTTTGGTACTTTAAAATATCAAAAATATAAATACTGGATTTTTGAAAGAGAATAAAAAGGAAATGTTTAAGTAAAGTATTTATAGTAAGTTGGATCGGTTAAAAAGAAAAGAATTGGGAAAATAAATAGTCTGATTTTAAATCCTATTTAATCAATTCCGAAATATGGGAAAAATAGGGATTTTGAATAAATGTTAATAAAGGGATTTTTAAAAATAAGGACTTAAGCAATATTGTTTTGTAAGTACGAAGGAATATATTTTTAAATGTAAGATTTAAGTGAGTTGGGAAAAATATAAGTTATGAAATTAATGTTTCAGATTTAAATAAGATTTTAAGTCATAATAAAGGAGCGAATATGGGATTTGTGGATTTTGGAATAAACTTGAGTAAATTAAGAAATAAACTTTAAAGTGGAATTTAATTCAAGGAAACCGATTAGGAAATCGATTAAGTGTTTTGAGAATAGTGATTATAAAAAAGGAAATGAGACTATGGAATTTATGAACTGGATTTTTAAATAAAGTGAATATTTATCAGTGGATAATTTGGATTTATAAATTCACGATGGGAATTTATAAGGAAGGGTAATTCGTTTTAAAAATAAAAAGAGAGTTTTATTTTTAAAAGTGTGGGAAACAAAATTTACGGATTGGGACGTAAATTAAACTGGAGATAAATCGAGAAGGATTTATAAATGATTAGATGGTTATATTGGAGTGGAAAGTGTATTTTCCTGAAAAGCCATGTATATTTTCAAAGGAACATTTTTAAGTATAAATTAGAAGTTTTAGAAGGTTTTTAAAAGAATGTTTTTAGAGAAATTTATTATTTAAATTGTTTGAAATTCTTAAAGTAAATATTAATTAAGTTAATTATAGTAGTTAGTTGTTTTTTTAAAGGTTAAATTAGTATTATGATTTAAAGGATAACTGTTAAATGTTTATACCCTATATAACAGTTTTATTTTAAAGGTAGTTTTTGGCTAAAGTTTTACTTGGAAAATTATCATAGGATTTCATAACTATTATTTTGAATAAAGTGATTTAAGTAGTTTTATTTTAAATATTTTAAGTGTATACTTTTGGATAAAGTGATTTAATTTATTTAAAAATCTAAATTTAATAAGACTTGGTATTTTTCAGTGGAAATAAAATAATTGGTTGAATGATTATTTAATTTGATATCTAAATAACCGACTATTAATATTAGCCAATGCGCTGATCATTTCGAAGAGACCGGGATCAGATTTAATTATCTGAAAACCACTATGATTCGGTTTGAATATAGCTAATGAAGACGTGAAGATGATGAAGACGGTGATTCGGTTTGCCCAGACCTAGGGCAACTTGTATGGACGAATGCTATCAGACCATCGTCATTGGAGGATGATGAGCATTCTATGTGAAATTCGGTCTTAAAAGGTAACGCTTAGCCTCAAGCCTCATCAACCGAGAATGACTAAAACAAGGGATCGAAAGTGGTCCAATTTGGATTATCCAGTAAGGGATAACTCCAGTCTTGTGTTGCAGGGGATCAAAAGCGGTCCTCGGCACTCTGATCTAGGCCAGGTACTATGACGGGCGGTACCCCAGTAGCCCTGCCATTGTATGGAATCCATTCTCCGGTAAGCGTCCGTACGGTTTTGATTGTGCCCAACTATTGTTAGAACATGAGATGCAAGCATTTTAGCTAGATTCTGTTTTACTTTCTATAGACATTATTATTATATCAGACGGATTTAATAGGAATATTTTGGTTATCGTAAGGTAAAAAAACCCGGCATGTTTATTTGTGGCATGGTCATACGAGATACCTTTGATTTCAAAGGATTTTGAAAACTTTAACAATTCAATTGAGTGTGTTTTCTCACGCTGGTTTTCCAGACTACTCGGGTATTATCTTATTATAATGCTCGGGTCAGACCGAGTATTGCAGATACAGGATAAGATGCTATGGAGCTCGGAAGATGAGCTGGATGACGGAGTCGTATATCACGTATCTGACTTATATTCCGCTATGTATGGTATGCTGTATATTCAGCCTTGTAAGGACAAGTTATCATAACCGTCCAGCATTGTGTTATTGTTTGGTATTGTACTCTGATGATGTAATGTATAAAACAGTAATAGTTCTTTTCATATAAAGATCAGTTGTTATCTATTATATATTGTTCCGCTACGATTGTGAGATTCTGAGGTTGTTTTCTATTTCATCTTTTATCTCCTTCTTCTTTTCCCTTACGGATTGGTTTTTCGGCATTCGATTATTCGGCATTTAATACTGTGGACGTATTTATGTCGATTTTTGGAGGTCAAAAGAGCGGGTCATGACAGAAGATTTATAAATCTGGTTTATAAATAAAAGGATTTATTTTTTAAAAGAAATCTAAAGCACTGAATTCACTACTTTTGCTGGGAAATAATAAGGGTGATGACTGCAGTATCATCAATATCATTTTAGAGTTTCTATATGATGGATTTGCTACCAATAGTAAACTAAAATTGATGTTTTATTGTGATAAACAAATTTGAATTTAAAATCCAATTTGAAATTGATAAATATAAGTAAAACAAGTTTTGGACTTATAATATGAAATGATAAATTTGAGTTAGCATTATAAATATATGATTCGAAATTTAACTATAGAAAAGTTAAATAAAGTGAACTGGATTTGAACCAGATTAGATAAGTTATTGAAATGAAAATGAAAATTAAGTGGTAAGTGATTATATATTATGAATTTGAAAGTTTAACTAAATAAGTTGTATAACTTATAAAATGGGAAATATAAGTAAAAGCAATAAAATGGTTAAACAATTTTGTTAAGCAAAATAATATCTGAATTTGAAAAGTGATATGAATTTGACTTAAAAAAGTTAAATAAAATAAAGTTTGAATTGAATTAGATTAGCAGTGAACTTAAGTTGTATAGTGAAAGTAAATGTAAATGAAGTAGAATTTGAAGTAAATTAATATAGTGAATTATTGAAATAAGCTAAGTGAAGAAATTGGAATGAAACATAACTTAAGTGATGTTGTATAAAAATGTGATTATAGTGAATACTAGAATTCAATCTAAATTAGATGTTAAACCAATTGGAAATTAAATGTGTTAAAACCAAATTGAAGGTAAACAAGTAAATATGAATGGTGAAGTGTAATTAAATAAATTTGGTTATGTTGGATATACATTGGTTGTTAGAGGAATGTTAGTTGATTGAATAGAAATTCATATGAAGTTGAACTAATAAAATTGAAAGTTAAATAATCGAATTCAAATTGGAAGTAAAGTGAATCTAAATAGAATTGAATTTGATTTGAATTGAAAATGAACTAAAATGTATGTAAATTAGTGAATGTAAACTAAATGAATATGAAGGAATGTTAGTAAAATCCAATGTTAATGAATCAAATGTGATTAAATTGAAAATCAATTCAATGAATATTAATGAGAATTGAATTTATATTGATTTGGTTATGGGTTTGTTGGATGTTAGTTAGGGTGATAGTTGTTTGGTGGTTGGATTGGTTGCTTTTGTTGCATTTGCTATATTGGCATATATAGTTATTGTAATGTTATATGTTATATATTGATATTACTTTCATATATACATGTTTCTCATTGTTTGTTGACTGTTTAGTAGGTGTGTATGGCGCTTGCTTCGCATTTGGATCTCGCTTTCGCACTATATTAGCCGTATATGTTCGATAATAATATATAAGGTACATATCTCGGATTACATATCATACTTTTACATTTTTTCCCTACGGGATGCCTCATCCTCGAAGATGAGATGAATATTCGTGATATATATATATATATTGTGATCCTAATACGATCGAACCGTGCAAAGGAGACGCTGGCAAATTTTTTGAAAATTTAAAGCATTAGAATTTTTTTGAAAAATTGGGAAAATTATTGCGATAACTAAAATTTTGATATTGAGTTAAAGTTAAACGATATTAGTTGGTTTTGAAAAGATAACTATATATGGATTTAAAAACTTAGTAAAGTTTTTGTAAAAAGTTTAACGAATGGATTTTCAAAAAGTTAAAAAAATGTTTAAGCGAATTGGAAATCTAATTTGAACAATTTTTTTTGAAAAGTTAACGGATTTTTTTATGATTTTCCTTACATGGTAATTTCGGGGACAAAATTCTTTAAGTAGGGGAGAATGTAACGACCCGAAATTTCAGTCATTTGAAATTTGTACATTTAATTGATTTTAAATATTAAAAGGGTAAATTTAATAAGATGAATAACTTATATTTCGAATATAGGGATTTAATTGGATAATTAAATTGCCAATTTAATATTTAAAATTGTTGAAATAATTGGAATTTAGATTTAATGTGATTTAAAATGATTTATAAAGTTGAATTAAATTCTATTTGAATTAGAATGATGTTAGAGAACTTTTAAAATTGAATTAAAAGTTAAATTGTAGAAATTGAATATTTTAATATTTAATTGCTGTGTAGAAATAGCCATTTTTCATATAGTCTCGGATTTCAATGAAAACAGTTTCATTGGATCCGTAATGTTATATTATTGTAAGATTTCAAATTTCATGTCAATCGGATTTAAGGTTTAGTCGTGGCAAGCTGAAAAGCGTAGAAATTCATTTAAGTGAATTTTAAATTTAAATTGTCGGTTCAAAAATCTATCCTCCTGGCTCGCAATATATATATATATATATATATATATATAGTGTTTGGAATAGGGGTAAAACATTATAAACGCCAGGTGGCATGCTTCGTTTCGAGTTCGAAAAATTTGGTGATGAATAGTGTCGTTTAAATTTTCTATAAAAACACCTTTATCATTTCAATTGTCATAAAATCCTAATAGGGCCATAGGGCTAGCCGACATCATCTATTCAATTGCCAAAATAGCCAACATTCTTTCCTCTTTTCTTCCAATCTATCAACCTATACGAAAAATGTTCAACTATAAAAACGTAGAGGGCATCGTGATCTTCAAATCCAAGGGTCGTGATTGAATATGGAGGAGCCGATTGTTGACAAATCACGTGTGAAGCCGTGCGTTCGAGCATGTTTTTTGAGGAGCCTAGGCCATCGAGCTCAACCAGACTTAGGCTGCGGGTGGCGTGCGCTTTGGCAGAGAGAATGGTGGTCTCTGATCATCGCCAAGTGGACCGTAGGGTGGTGCGGCGTCGAGGTAATGAGGGCGATGATGGGTTCAGCCGTTATTAAGCTCGAACGCGTGATAGAGGAAGAAAGAACGATCGACGGCCGAGATCTAGGTTTTGGAAGTTGAATGGAAACGATAAAAGTTAAATAAAAAAATAATAATTTTTAAATTATTGTATAATAAATTCGTACAAACTTTAAAAATGCACAACTTTTTCACACGAGGTCCGTTTTTGACGAAACAAGTTGCATGGCGTCCGTATTGATGAGAACAACATTTAACGATAGTTTGGAGTTGATTGGAGCTAGTGTAAAATTTGGGTAAAATTATACGGCTGTTTAATTTTATTTGGAATAAAACATTACAACTGCTATTGGAACCAATGTGAGTACAACTCACTCTTTCTGTCTCACTAATATTTTTATATAAGTGGGAATAAATTTTATTTATGATGATTGATGATTGATTGGGTGAGATATGATATATTATCTATATATTCACTGGTATTTGGATATATTCCTGCCTATTGGAGCAGATGAGACCCTATACGTTCTCGTGTATGAGCGGATGACCCTTTATACGTGCGTTTGTCTTAAAGCAAACATTGTACACATATTCTTATATGTTTATTTGTTGCAGGTGACAGGTTGGAGCGATCCAACTGGATTCCTCACCAGTATTGGTTTTATTTACAGATATTTTGATATATGCTGTTATCATGTGATATATGATGTTTTGGATTCCGTGGTTGATTTATTTAGTGCTGTTGCAGCATTGGGCCTATTTTGGAAATTTAAAAATGTTAAAGTGATTATGAAAATAGATGTTTTGTTTATTTTGAATTGTTAAAGGAAATAGATTTATTTTAAATAAATAAATGTTATAATTTTGATGTTATATAAATTATGATTTTGTGAAATACAATCAGATTGTGATTTTTGAAATCTGGAATTAACTATTTTGTAAATAGTTTAAATTGAGATTTTTGACTTATTATAAACGATTTATATTTATAGGTTTATAAAATTGAATTTTTATAAATCAAAAGTGATGAAATTGTAAAGAAGCTTTGTAAATGTTAAAATGAAGTTATAGTTGGATTTTATAAGTGAATAAGATTTATAATTAATAAAGTTCTAAAAAGAATTACTTTGGGAAATAAGAGAATGATAAATGAATTAACTTATAATTTCGATTTTGGCATATAAATAAGAGATAAATGGAATCGATTAATTAAGGGATTTTATATAAGGAAGTTTTTATAAAATATATATGGAATTTATAAACATTGTTTTATAAATCCGAAATCAACTTATTTGGATAAGTTAATTATAAGAGCTTATTAAAGGAATTTCATCCACGATTTTGGACAGTGGATAATCCTTTAAACTTACTGTGTAAAAGCAATGAATTTGGTAAATGAGATATATTCACAATTTTCGACAATGAATTATCCTTTTAATAAATGTGTAGATGTATTGGATTTAGTAAATGAATTTTATTCACGATTTTGGATAGTTAATAATATATTAAATAAAATGAATGTTGTGGGAAGGGATCTTTTAAAATGGAGTTAAATGGTTTGAAGATGTTTTAAAATGTGTTAAGTATCAAATACATAGATTTCAACATTCATTGTTAAAATAGACGTTTTCGAAAAGTAAGGAAACGATGGACTATAACACTGTTATTATAGTAAATGATTTTCGAAAGAAGATATATTATATAGTATATGAGATTTATATATCTATCTAATTTTTGAATCCCTATACTAGTGATTTTAGGTTGTCGTAACGATGTTTTACGCAACATTCGTTTTGACCCAAATAAATATGTTTAAGAGAACGTTTTCCTTAAAGAATAAAATATATACTTAATCCTGATTTAAGTATATGTAACATTTTCTAAGTGTTTAAAATTAATTGATTTGTGATTTACTTATTATTAAATAAATATATGGAAATGTTTTCTAGTGTTGAAATGCTGAAATGGGTTGGGAATATATCCTTTTATAAAGATAACTTTGAAGTGAATATTTGACAAATGATTTAATTAATAAAAGATTAATTAAAGGGCGTAGTGATTGCTTATGATGCTAAATATTTGTTTCTTTGCTTTGATAGTTAAATAAACGACTATCAAATTTGGCCATTTTAGTTCCTCGACTTGATGTGGGAACTATTTAGTCGTACACTTAGTATGTAGCTATCTATGTAGGCTTGATTATCGTTTTTGTTGAGGATGTTGATTCATGAAGTGTAGAGTATTACTCCAATCAATCGAGCTTCCTTCTTGGCCCGAAGGATAACAAGTTGAAAGTTGGAGACGTGATAAGTCATGAAATATCCAATGCAAGGACTATTCGCTACTAATCCTAGAGATTTCCTGAAAGGATGTGGTAGGAAAGTACCTTCGGTTTGTCCTGTTCCTGGACAACTTGTATGGATGTTTGTCTGATATTGCATTTCTAAAGATTATGTATACTAGTTTTTACCAACGTATATCAGCGGTGGCGGAGATGGCAACTTTTCTTAGCTTAACACCCTCCTTGAGACGTATGAGCTTAAGGGTTGTATTTTTATGGAAGGCAATTAGCAGCAATGAAAATGGTCGTGTGGCATTGAAAATGATGTGATATGTGATATCTGAAAGGTAATCGTTACCTCAGGCCTCATCACCTGGAAATGACCAAAACCAGGTTAGATGTAGTAGGGCTAAGTGGGTCGCTCACAAGTAGGGTATAATCATCCTCTTCTAGATATATCTTTACACGCTATGACGTCGTGTATCTGATTATTGTGTTTTGTATGCTAGAGGGCCCTCATTGAAGGTCAATAACGACCGGATGATGACATATTGGTACCACCTAGTTATAGAGGTGGGCAAGTCTTGTGTTGGTAGAGGGCAGATGTTCTGTGTCTCGGGACATCCATCTGGAGGTGTACCAATCGGAAGGTAGTCCCTTCACCTAGTCATTTGTATGGAACCACTACGTACCTGCCATTGTATTTGTAGACCTTAGTATGCTGGAATACAATAATTGTAACAATTTCGGCTATTTTAAATATTATTTGCATACTAGACACTAGTATAATAAAAGATGATTTGATATGAAATGTTTTAGATATCGTAAGGTAAAAACATGTCCGTGTTTATATGTAGGTGTGCCTTATGAGATACTTTCGTTTTGATAAAGGAAAAGTTTAGTAATTTAATAAATTCAGTTGAGTGTTTTTCTCACGCTGGTTTTCCAGACTGAACCAGGCATTCTTCCCTTTCAATGGTCGGGTCAGACCAAGTATATTTACATGTTCGGATTCGTGTTGGAGCTTCAGCAGGGGAGCTGGAGATCTTCATTTTCGTATACACATATTTCTTTTGATTATCCGCTGCTTAATTGTTGTATATCATCAGCATTTTTAAGGATAGGTTATTATAGTTGTCCAGGCTGGTAACTATTGTTTGATTGTTGAACTCTAATTGATGTATGTATGTATACAGTTTCTATTTTGCAAAGATCGTTGATATGATATTATATGTTTTCTGCTACGATGTGAGATTCTGTATTGTTCTGTTTGGTTCTATCTTCTCTCTTCTTTTCTTTGTCCTGACTTTCCGTTAGTCTGTGCTTTTTGGGTCGGACATGTATGGTTTATTGTTGATTCAAAAGGTACGGATTTGCGGGTCATCACAACTTTACTATAGACATATTATAATAGCGTATATTACTACATAGTAGATAGCTCCATGGATCCTTAGAGGATGAAAATCCCAAACATCTTTTAAGTTACTTGTATTTCAGTTGAGTTAATTTACTGATATAAGAATGTTAATCTTGACTCGAGTGTTCTGTGTTTTGCTTTATGCTTGGGTCAGACTGAGTGTCACAACATTTGAGACTCACCTTTGGAGATTGGAGTTATCCATCCAGCTTTTAGTTATTTCAGTTTATTCCAGTCATTTATGTTCAGACTCGTCAGTTGCTTTTGTATTTGGGATTCAATTGTATTTGAGATTCTATTGTATTTTGTTTCAAACTTTGATGCTTTATAGTAGCTTCATGGACTACTATTTATCTATTCCGCTGCTTTTTATTGTAATACTCTGTGTTCTGCGATTGATTTATTTACTGTATATGCTAAGTTTTCCAAATATAAAATTAACAATCTGTTATTTTGAGCAATTCATGTCTGACATGTGTGGATGATTGTCGATTTGAACGGTTCAAAATAGCGGGTCGTTATAGTTGGTATCAGAGCTCTGGTTTAGGCAAACTTAGCATATAGAGAAAAAAATTGATTACAAAATCACCTTCGTTCAAGCTTGAATTTTCTTTTGAATTTCGGAACTTTCCACTTTGCTATGAAAATTCATTCTTGTCTTTTCCTGTTCATGTTCCTCTTGATTTCGGAGCATCCCATAGCTCCACTCCGGTTGATCTTTATAATGAATATGAGAACATCTTGCCACCTCAACTGGAAATTTCATTCTTTTGTGTGACTAATCTATCGGCAGTCCCGCCAATCTGGTATGATTTGTAAAGGGGTGAATCTCCTTTGCAACAAGCATTCATTCACTGGAGATCTCTACATCCTCGGTCATGGTGCTATTATCTCTTGCCAAGCCTGAACCGTTTCTCTTGTTGATCACTAAGGTAATTCCATGGTGAATGAATGTAGATTTCTTTGGGATTTTGCAGGAAGTTTACCTTTTTGTCTAATGTTTAGCCTAATGATCTCGACTCCACCCTTATAGTCAGGGATTATCCTAATGTTGCGGTAAAGTCACTTCTCTTCCCTTCAAGCGGGAAATTTATTTTTCGCATCGATCTTATTTCTGGAATCTCGGTTGACTCGGTTAAGGTCACCGCGATAAAAATAGGTCTATCCATTTCTTCTTTTGTAATTTAATTATCTTATATTCTTTTCAAGTCTATCTTCGTAGTTAGTATTCTCTTTGACTAGGGTTCATCTAAACTTGATTCTTTATCCTTGTTTCATTTTCCACTCTGGAATCATCCTATAAGAGAACGTATTTGCAATTAACATAAAATGTTTTATATTGTGTCATTTGAGTTGTTAGGTTTGATTTGTAGTTTCGGTCGATTCATTTGGCCAACGCTATCGATGGAAATTCCAAAACATTTAAACGTAGCAAACTGACACAATATTGTTTTCGAAATTGGTAAATGAAATAATTTTATGTATGATTATACTTATATATAAAGGTATAATTTTATGAAATTAGATAGTTAACTGAATTGGCTGTTAGAAATGATAATACCAGATTATCATTTATTATTTTGTCAACATTTCTAAACCTTAAATATTGTAGAAATTTAAAATATGGTTTAAAAGCCTGATTTGAATGTGTAATGAACTTAAATTTTAAGATTTAAGAATTAATTTTCGGTGCATTTCTAAATTTGGGTTTCAAAGTTTTAAGAAAAATATATTATTTGAAAGTATTTTTGAATGGAAATTGTTTTCATAGAAAATTTAAAAGAAATAAGTCAGTACTCTCTTCTTTTGTCATTGGAAAATAATTTCGGTGATGACTGCAGCATCATCGACATTCATTTTTGAGTCTCTAAGTGGAGAAATCACATAGTAGCTTTGCTACACTTTTGTTTTGGAAATGGATTTGTTTTGAATTTCTTGAATTTGATTTGGAAAAAAAATGTATATATATTTATTTCAACATGCTTTGAAGTGGAATCAAAAATTCAATTGTTAAATTCTTTTATTAAGTTAGGGTTTTCAATTATTGAAATAAATCAAAAATTGTGAAATATTTGAAATGTTTAAAATTTAAATTGGAATTTAAAATTAACTTGGAACAATTGAACTAGGATAAAATTTATTTGTATAATATTCAATTGCTTTCTAATAAATATGTATAGCTTACTTGAATTATTTAAAAAGTTGAAATGTTAAGATGAATTTGCAATTGAAGGTTATATAAGAGAAAACTTAGGCAATAAATTGTTCAAATTAATTTTTGCTTAATAAAAATATTATAAATAACAAGTATATTGGTATAGTGCTCAATTACATATGAAACATTAATAAAACTTGCCTATTCAAAAGTCTAAATTGTAATAAGAATATGTAGTTGAACAGTATATGATATAAAATGTAAGCAATAAATGTGCAAAAATAAATTCTGATAAGGGAATTTATAAATAAGAATAGTGTTGTTATAATGAATGTTATACATTTAATTTATGTTATAAGAAATGTAAAAATTGAAACAAATTGAATAATAAATAGAGAATGAGTAAATAAATGTAAACTTAAGAAACTAAAAAGGTAATAAAAGAATTCATATCTTTGTAAGTAAATGGTAAATTAAAAGGAATAGTTGAAATTGAATTGTATAAGGAATTAACTTAAGTGAAATCAAATGGAATAAATAAATGAGCTAAATAAAATAAAATTTCGTTTTGAAATAAAATTTTGTAACAAATGGTAATAAATTAAATCAAATCAACTGTATGAAAATACCCTGAATTGAAATCAACCAAATCTGCTGAATAATAATCAATTTGAAAACTAATGAAATTTATATGGTTTGGAATTAATTGTTATATCTGGTACTATGTATTTTGAATATATTTTTTTCTAGTTGTTTCTAGTCTTCTGTCTACTTCCTTTTTGGAGACGAAAATTTTTGAGTGGGGGAGAGTGTAATGATCCGCAAATTTTAATGGTTTTTGTAACGTAATTAACTGAAATTATGCTTGAAATTTTGTTATAAAATTTAACAATAAAAAATTGATATTTGAAATGCGTCTATTTAAACATACAAATGGTAGATTTTCACTGGTAAATATGAATGTTGGTTCTGATGTATAATTTCCAATTTCAATTTAAATCGGTTAAATTTGATGAAAATAAAATATTTTCAAAATCTAAATATTTTTATATAATAGAAATATAAATCAATTTCAAAGTGAGACGTCATATTTCGTTTCACCAAATTTGGATTGCTCTAGCTCCGTTTATCTTATTTTTGGTGAAATTGCATCATTTTCGGTAGCGAAAAATTGAATTTTTTAACTTGATCGTATCGCTGATATCTGTGTACCATTCTGTTCATCTAGTCGTGCTGATCTCCATAGTATATTCATCTCTATATTTTGGTGCCCGATACGCGGCGAAAAATAGGAGAAACGATTTTCGTATCGGTACCCACTTCGTGTCTTTTGGTTTCCTTCTATCCTTTTATTTCTCCACCATTTGAAGATATATGGTCACTTGCTTTTAATATTCCTAAAATTTAAATGTGACCTCTGTGTTTACATCCAGTTCAATATATTTTACAATTCGTTCATTTACTTTTGCTCCCATTCCTTCTCTCCTCTTCTTTATTTTTGGTTCTGAGAATTTTTTTTAAATTATATATATATAAAATGTTTGCTTTTATATTTTTTTATAACCAGCCCTCGTCCCTTCTTCATTTTTCCTCCGCCTTCACCTGATAGCACAACTAACCTACCCTACTCTTTGCCTTCCTCTAGCACACGTGCCGTCTCCTCACATCCCCTCCCCTTCTTCCCTTCGCCTCCCTCTCATATTGCCGCCCTGCACGTCATGCCTCTGCACGAATGCCGAACCACCCTAAGGCAGTAGCTTGCATCCCAGATCCTTCCACCTCCTCAAAATCTCCGCTTGCACCACCCTCTATCGAGACCCGCCGCTAGTCCTCAGCGTCGACCAACGCCTAGCCTTCTATTCCTCAAACCTGAACCATTCCCCTACTCCGCCATCCTACACCCTATGGCCGCTGCTCACTATTTCCATCACCTTCTTCGATAACTGCAACCCATCAACGTTCCTTCCTCACCTTACCACATCCCCAAGTGCCGCCGTAGTTTACCCTAGGACCCACCATCTTCTCCTGACAACAGAGAACGAACCACTTTACTCCAACAAAGCTCGACCATAAGCCCACTGCCTCACCGCATTACCTTCCTTCCAACCCATATCAGGCTATTACACGTCATCCCCTCCCCTAGAACCTAACCTCCATGCACCACTGGCCTCCATTCCCTTACTTGCAGCCAGCAACCAATGAGACGGCCTCCAACCTTCCTCGCTTCCATCTCAGGCCACCACTGCAAAGACTTCCCACCACCAATGCCTTAACCTCATGCAATCCACCTCCCATTCCAGTCTGCTCCACTCCAAAGTTCATCTCTCATCTTTCATATTTTAAAGGTATATAATAGGTTTCGAGTATTATATATGTTATAAATTCTATTCTGTTCTTTGAAGAATTTTGTATATTTTAAAGTGATATGCTTTTGTATGTGGGTAGTTGTTACGTACGTAAGTACATATAATATGCTCACAAAGTATTTATATGCACTTATGATTTCTATTTTAAACTAGATCTTTCTAACAACATAACATATATATTATGTTTAAATAAATAATGTTGTTGAATTTTAAATATAGGTTATATTATATTCGTCGAATTATATATATATATGTTCATGTAAGTTTTATATAACCTGTTAGTTATATATATAAAAGTTTATATAAGTATGCTAGCTGTGTGATATCTTATATATATCTAAAAAACTAATGATCAGTTTGAAAACTAATGAAATTTATATGGTTTGGAATTTATTGTTATATCTGGTACTATGTATTTTGAATATATTTTTCTTTCTCGTTGTTTCTAGTTTCCTATTTCCTTCCTTTTCGGGGACTTAGAGTTAGTCAACAGATGGTCGATCACTTCTTTTTTGAGTTTTAGGATTTCGTTCGCACTTTGCGAACGATAGATTTATCAGGAACGTGGACTGTCGGATCACTCCATCCTGAGTTAACAAGTGAGGTCGTTAGATGGATGGATCCATCCTCCGCATACTAGGATTAAACATGGATTGAAGTCATTAGGTGGACGGATTGACCCTCTTCGAGCCCACATTTGTAAGTTAATATTCCAGCTCGCACTCTGGGAGCCAGAGTTAGTTAGAGGATCGTCATGTATCAATCCTTTTTGTCTTCAGTGTGATGGCTTGCCTCGAGCTCAGGTTCCATTTAGCAAGTGACCGGTTGTATCACAGTCACTCCCTATTTGAATAAGTCTCACCGTAGGATGGAAGTTTGCTCTTCATGCATTGTGACAGTCGTTTGATGCATTTTAAGAATCTCTGCTCTGGCCCGAAAAGATTGCATTTTATTGCTGAAATAAGAAAGTATGGCAAAGTCAGCTGCCTTATTGCAAGTTCAAATTTCAAAATGCATAAAAAAATTACAAATTAAAAGCAGACTGAATGAATTAATAAAGCCTGTTATGTGTAGTAGTGACGCAAACTATCGTTGTCCCAGGCTCTCGGCAAAGTGAGACCATCAACAGTCGATAATTTAAACGGGTCATCTCCGAGTCTTCGTTCAATAAAATATAGTCCTTCGCACGTAGGTACATGTGTGAAGGGACCGGGTAATTTCTCTTGAGCACGAGATCCCCAAGTTTAAAGGATCTGGGTCGGACCTTAGCATTGAACAATCGGGCGACTCGACTTCGGTGGGCGGCTGCCGTCAAATCAGCCTCTTCACGCTTCTCATCTAGTAAGTCTAGAGATTCGACAAGTAATATAGCATTTTATTCGGATCACAATATGTTACATGATGAGAATGCACTTCCAACTCGATTGGAATAACGACTTCTAAACCATAGGAAAGTGAAAATGAAGGGTGGCCTGTCGTGGACTTGTGGGTTGTTTGATAAGCCTATATGGCCATAGGAAGTTCATCAACCCATTTTCCCCTGGCGTTTTCCAATCATTTCTTCAGAATGGACTTTATAACTTTATTAATAGCTTCAACCTGTCCATTCGATTTAGGGTGTGCAATTGCAGAGAACTTCTTTTGGATATGGGAACGCTGATAGAAATTCTTGATCTTGACACTATCGAATTGGGCTCCATTGTCAGTGATGATGGTATGCGAAAAATCAAATCAACAAATAATATTGCGTACCACAAAGTTGATCACTCTCTTCATTGTAATAGTAGCAATGGGATTGGCTTCGGCCTATTTGGTAAAGTAATCAACTGCAACGATGGCATACTTTGTGCCACCTTTAGCAAAAGGTAGAGATCCAATGATATCGATACCCTGTAATGCGAACGGCCCTAGACCGAAAATTTGAGTTATTTCGATAGGCATGGCTCTTGGAATCTGAGCATACTTCTGGCATCTGTCATGTTTTCTGGCATAATCTGACGCGTCGCGATTTACTGTTGGCCAATAATAACCGTTTCAGAATACTTTCTTAGCAAGAGCATGCCTCCCGATGTGGTCGCCACATTCTTCTTTGTGCACATCATGTAATACTTGTTTGATTTCATCATGAGCGATACATCGAACTAAAGGAACAAAGTATCCTCTTCTATACACGACTCCATTCTTGATAGTGAATTGCGAAGCCTTCCGGAGAACTTGTCTTTTCTCACTTCTACGCTTTGGCAAGGTCCCACACTCGAGATAGTTCCTGAACGGAGTCATCTATGATTCCTTATCGGGTGTGACTTCATGTACCCAGTCGGTCTCCATTTGATCAATACTTGGGGAAGATAGTGTCTCAACGGAAACGAGCCCCATTTTCTATGCCTCACTAGTGCTGGCTAACTTTTCCAAGGAATCGACTTTCTGGTTATGTTCTCGGGGTATGCAATAGATGACATAATAATCAAACTGATTCAATACTTCCTAGACCCAAGCAAGATAAGCAGCCAGTCTACGGTCTCTAGCCTAGTATTCCCCCTGAACTTGGCACACGACCAATTGTGAATCGCAATAAATCTCCACAGTAATAACTTTTAAATCTCTGGCAAGCCTGAGTCCGGCGAGTAGGGCTTCGTATTCGACCTCGTTGTTGGCCACATGGAAATCAAACTTCAAAGAATAGAATATAGATCGGCCTTCAGGAGTCTCGAGCACAACCCTAACGCTTGAGCAGGGGTCATTTGATGCACCATCAGTATGCAACTTCCAGATATATTTGGGAGATTCACTGGTTACGGACAAGTTCTCTAGGATAGTGAATTCGACAATGAATCTGCTAGGACTTGTCCTTAAATAGCTTGCCTCTGTGTATAAGCTACGTCGAACTGACTCAACTCGATATTCCACTTGAGTAACCTACCAGACATCTCAGGCCACGTAAGGACCTGTCGTAACGGCTGGTCAGTGCAGACAGTGATAGGATGAGCCTGGAAATAAGGGCAAAGCTTCCTAGAGGCCATGATAAGACAGTAAGCAAGCTTCTCCAACTTCGAATAATTTCTCTCTGCTCCGGTCAGTCATTTGCTGATGTAATTGACTGGCCGTTATACCTGATCCTCCTCTCGAATCAAAGCAGCATTGATTGCATTTTATGACACCGCCATGTAGACGTACAATCGCTTGTGATCAATAGGCTATAACACAATGGGTAGCGTAGATAGCTGTTGAACTAGTGCTCGAAATGCGCCTTCACACTCAGTAGTCCATTCAAAGTTCCGTTTTCCTTTTCTGATTAGATCGAAGAAGGGAATCTATTTGTTGGTGGATTTTAAAATGAACCTGCTCAGCTCTGCTACCTTGCCGTTGAGGCTCTGAACTTGCTTTATAGTCCTTGGAGTCTCAAGATTTCTAACTGCCCAGACCTTCTCGGGATTGGCTTCGATTACCCGAGCATTAACGATGATACCAAGGAACTTTCCAAACGTGACTCCAAAGTGACATTTCAACATGTTGAATTTCATTATGTACTCTCGGAGGATATTGAACATCGTTTCCAGGTTTTTTTGATATGGTTGGTAGAGAGTCATGACTTGACAAGCATGTCATCCATATATACCTCCATAGTTTTTCCGATCTGATTAGCAAACATTCAATTGACTAGCCATTGGCAAGTTGCTCCAGCATTTTTGAGTCCAAACGACATGATTTTGCAGCAATAAAATCCTAGATCGATGACGAAGCTAGTGTGCTCCTAATCGGTTAGGTGCATGGGAATCTGATTATGGCCGGAATATGCATCCATGAAAGATAAGAGCTCATGTCCGGCTGTTGAGTCTACAAGTTGATCAATCCGGGGAAGTGGAAAATTGTCTTTGGGGCAAGCATTATTCAAGTCTGAGTAGTCACGCATGTTGTCCGTTTCCCGTTAGGTTTCGTGACAAGTATAGGGTGGGACACCCATTCTGGATATAGCGCATCTCGAATAAACCTGTTCAACTTGAGTTTATATGTCTCTTCTTTTAGGGCGGCAGATCTCTCTGGATCCATGCCATGCCTTTTTTGCTTGACCGGGACATGCTGTGGGTCAATATTCAATGTGTGGCTAGCGATGTCGGCGAGATCCCACACATGTCAGAGTGCATTCAGGCAAACACGTGAAGGTTTTCCCGAAGAAATTCAACCAATTTCTCCTTCATCTGGTTGCTCAGCCGAGACCCAATCTTTATCATTCTGGAATCGTCATCGTTATCGATCGGAACATCGATCATTAGCTCTACTAGAGAAGCCTGACTGCCTTTGACTTTGTCCTCATTTTCATTATCTCTTGGTCAAGATCTCTCAGGAATTGGCTGTGGCACCCAGGCTTAGACCCAGACGTTAACTGTCAATTATCTGCAAAGCGGACGTAGAGAGATTCCTCTACGCCCTTTTCCTTCTCTTTTTGCTCCGCCTCCCGCAGGTCAGCAACATAATAGGCTCGTCCAGCAGCCTGGTCTCCCTGAACAACTACGACTCTATTATTGGCAGGGAATTTCAAAATCAGACACCAAGGAGCGATAGAAGCCTTGAATTCAGCTAGGGCCGATCGACCCAAAAAAGTGTTGCATAGTGAGTCAATATCCAATACGATAAACTGCAACATCCGGACTCTTCGATGTTTACCAATTCCCAACTCCATTGGTAGTTCCACCATACTAGTAGGTATAGTCGCACTTCCGTTGAAGCCATGAATACGAGACTGACAAGGCTTCAAATCTTTCGCTTCCATCTTCATTTGATCATAAGCTCGTTTAAAGGGTATGTTCACTGAACTCCCACTGTCCACTAAGATCCTCTTCATCCAAGCAGGACATATCTAAGCTGAAATGACTAGTGAATCAATGGTAGGGGCTTCGACTCTGTCGACATCCTTGTCTTGAAAAATGATGTCGTTTGTCATCGTCTTCTATTGTTTAGCCTAAGCCCCGTCTTCTAAGTTGCTGCAACATTCGAAGCTCGCATGCCTTATAGAGCTGGCATACGACTCCATTTCCCTCCAGCTTTGATCCATTGGATGAGGACCATCACTAACAGTGTTAATCACTATACTTCCGCCGGCACGTCCGAGTTCCTCTGGTCTAACCTAATTTGGCACTTGATTTTGATTTGATAGGCCTGCACCTTCGGTCTGCGGCGTCCGAACGAACTGCTTCAATTTTCTTTCTCGGATCAACTTCTCGATAATATCCTATCGATGGCGACACTAGTTCGTGTTGTGGTCATAAATATCATGAAATCTATAAAACTTCCCAGTTTTAATCTGTCTCTCTGACGATTGCTTTGGAGTGCATTTCTTATATTGAATAGTATTACAAGTTTGCAAGTATACATTCTTTTGGGATGTATTTAGAGAAGTATGGGTGCAAACATGGGAGCTCTACCTCGCGGTCCGCGATTTTGATCCCACTTCTTACCCCGATTTCCGTTGCCTTTTTGCTGATTCTGCTTATTCTGTATATTCGGCTACACCTTTCTGGAACTCTCCCCGATTTGTTTTACAACGATATTGCTTTGGATTCCTTCTACACTAGTCCCCGCATCATCCTTCTTTCTAGACTGTTTCACATCCTTTCTTCTTAAGAACCGAGCCGCATTGGAATAGAAATGGTTCCAATGACGCGGGGGGTTTTTCGGCCAACCAATTGCCAAATTCAAAATCAGGATCGATTCCCTTAGTCAATGCCATCAACATGGAATTATCATTAGGGTTACTAATCTCAATGCATGCAGCATGGAACCTCTCCAGGTAACGTCTAAGTGTCTCCCCGGAAGCTTGAGTGACACTGGACAAGGTATTAACATCTTTGGGCCTTGTGACATGCATGCGAAACTGCTCGGCAAACTTTGTAGCCAACTGATCAAAACATTAAATAGATCGGGGTGGTAGGCGAGTAAACCACATAGTTGCGATGCCCTTAGGGAGATTGAGAAACTTTGGTACTTGACTGCATCATCGGCCCGTGTGGCATTCATCAACCATTCATACTTTAAAATGTGCTGGTTAGGGTCAGAGCTCCCTTCATAAACAGGTATAGTTGGCATTCTAGATCGTCGAGATAGTTCAGCGTAGATGATGTCGTCGGTAAAATGGGTATGACTCCAGGAGATTCCTTAGTCGTCATTGGTGAAGCCTTGGCTTTCACGGATCATCTGGTGGATCATTGTCAGGATGTATGACATCTGGACATTATGGGCATGTTGGGGCAAGGTGTGGTTGGGTTCCATAATGCAAGGATGGGCCGGGTGCTTTCGGCGATCCATACCTCACCTTCTTGGCTCTAAGTGTTCGGGAACATATGACTCAAGAGTATAATCACGTTGGCGATGGTTTGGATCCGTTCGATTCCGAGTGCCAACTTCCAACTCAATGGCAAAGGCAGCGGCGCGATTGTCAGTGGTGTGATAAGGAACCGTTCCTCATCGGGAGGAGGGTCCGATCTGGTGGCTGGTTGATGGACCAACTCTCGCTTATACGAGACTCAAAGTGCGCTGATGTCCGTTAGCCTATGTATAACTTCCATCAGCCGTGGGCATGTGGATCCGTGATTTTAATCAGAGGAAGTTGAACTTTCAGTAGACGAGTAGGAAGCCTGATCCCTTCTAAATCTCCTTCGTCTTTCTCAGTTTAGATGGTTGGTTAATTCTGTGTTGGCACGGAGCTGCTGGCGACTTTGAGTCGGCTCTTGCATCAGTAGCTGGAGCTCATCCTTGGTGAAAAGGCCTTGTGGATCCGAAGGTCCAACAGCATTCTAATTTGCAAAGGGAAGTTATACGGGGTTCTGCCGATCCCGTCTTTCTGGATCTGCAGCCATTGAGGTAGTTCTAGTAGCGACCATGGTGGATAGCGAAGTTCTCTCCTAGACTTGGTGCAAATCCGAATAGGATGGAAGAACTTCTAGGCTTGAGATCTGGATCTTCTCCTTAGATTCTTGCAATCCGATATTGGCAATAGATCCAATGAGCAAGAGAAAAGCTGGGTTTTCTCTATGAAAGCACCTAAGTGTTTGTACCAAAATTGGGCACAACACTCTTTGGATGTGTTTGAAAAGATAAAATAAAGAAAGTAAATGTAAAATGAGGCAGATCTAACAAACACATCAATCAACGGATAAGAAAAAGTATATAAACACACAAATTTAGAGTGGTTCAGCGTATGGCCTACGTCCACTATGAAATGATTAATGTTTATTGACTATAACTCGTTGGTTACAAGTGGAATGTAATAGTACAATCGAAATACAGTAGCAATTTTGGTAGAATATCAACGTAGCAAGGCCACAAGTCCATTTTCTGTAGGTCCAAGGTCTCTATTTATAGGCGTAGGCAACAAATATCTTGCCCAGATCTCGGAGGACTTCTTCTCTCACATGGGTGGGCCCATGGGATCGAGTTCGGGTGATTCCGACTCGATATTAGAGCGATACGAATAAAATTCATATCGATCAAGATTTTATCCTTTTGGCTGAAATTGTTCAGGTATATTCTTGAGGTTGTAGGCAAGCTCATGTGAAAATTTGATGGCATTTGGACTTGTAGATTGTGAGATATGATCGATGCAAGTTTGAATTTGTAGTGTGCCAAACTCGTATCGACATGCACGTATCGATCCTGCTTGTATCGCTCCTAGGCACGTGATGATCAATGATGTGTCGCTGTCTTTCAAGATCGATCCACTTTTCATGCCGAGTGACCGAGTCTTCCTCTCTCCTAGGATTCTTTCGTATCGATGAAAAATCTTTCTTTCGTATCGATTGACTGTGCTCCACTTCGTATCGAGTCTTATAACTGTTTCGTATCGATGGTTTTTATCCCCTTCGTATCGGCCTTAGGAGTCACTTCGTGTCATTGAGTTCGTTTCGTTATTTGGTGTCTTCAATCGTATCGATCGAGCGAACGATCGATATGGTTTTGGTTGTCCTTATTTGATGGATATGAGCAAAGGGACACGAGGGAGATGGTTGTTGATGGATTCCAACTCAATGAGTACGAATGAATTGCCGCCCTCTATGGATACGAACAAGTCATGTTTTGTCTGGGATTCGATGGTTACAAATGAGATGGATACGAACGTGGTTTTTCCTTTAACACATGATGGATACGAACTAAGGGGGTATGAAATAACCACCTTTCCTATGAAACTTGATCGGTTCATAATTCGAGCATACAAACTCCGATTGGCTTGAAATTTGAAACGTTGGCTTTCATAGCTTTACTTGTCATGTCATCGATTGTAGCTCGATCCAGACTCGGGTAAAATTTATCAGCATGCATAGTGAACTTCGTGTGTAAATAGTCTTGGGGACATATTGCACTTGGTTTCTAGCCAAGTTCTTGGTGTCATGACCTTGCCAAAAGGTAGGATAACATTTTTGTATAAATTTTTCGATAGTACCTGGTTAAGCCCAAAAATCCATGGAATCCAGTTACGTTGGTTGGTGTTGGCCAATCTACCATTGTTTGAATTTTGGAATGGTCAATTTGTACCCCTTTACTAGAGATAACATGCCTTAAAAAATTAAGCTCGATTATTGCAAAAACACACTTGGACAAGTTAAAATAAAATTGGTGAAATTTGTAGGATTTGAAGTGTTTTTTTGAGGTCAGAAATATGGAAAGGCCAAGATGAGCTTTATACAAGGATGTCATCAAAGAAGATAAGGATAAGCTTCCTCAAATGAGGTTGTAACATTTCATTCATGGTAGCTTGGAATGTGGATGGGATATTGGTAAGGCCAGGCATCACTGGAAACTCATAGTGGCCATCGTGGGTATGAAAGGCTATTTTTGGTATGTTTGGATGATGTACTCGAATTTGGAAATAGCCACTTTTTATATATAATTTAGAGAAATATGTTGAGCTATGTAATTCGTCAAGGAGTTCTTCGACAGTGGGAATAGGAAATCGATCCTTGATGGTTATGGTATTAAGTGCTCTATAGTCGATACAAAAATGTTATGAACCATCTTTTTTTTGACAAGCAGCACATGAGACAAGAACGGACTTGTGGAAGGTTGAAGTATTTGATTTTGAAGCATTTGTTGAACTTGTTTTTCTATTTCCCTTTTTTGGTAGTGGCGATAACGATATGGTTTGACATTGATTGGTGTGGCATTTGGTTGGAGGGAAATGTGGTGGTCGAGATCATGATATGGAGGTAGGCTAATTGGTGTATTAAACAGAGGAGAATTGATGTAAGGAAGGGGGTTGATTTGTGTTAGCAAGCCGTGGAATGATAAGTTCAAGGTAGAGGTTGAAATAATGGCTGCCGAGGACGTGGAAGTCAGGCGTTTTAGTTGGTGGAGGGAGATTTTGGTAGTTTTAGGGTTGTTTAGGCCTGTAAGTACAATGGGCTTATTGTTATATAGGAAACTCATGATCGAAGTTTTATGATCGGTGGTTATTGGGCCTAAAGTCTCCGACCATTGGATTTCCAATACCATATCTGCTCCCGAAATTCGCAAAAGATGAAAATCAATATCAAATATATTGTTCTGGATCTCCATTGCTACATTTTTGCGTAGTCCACTACTTCTTATTCTTTCCACATTTCCCATAACTACTGAAAATGACGCAGATCTTTCGACACGGATGCCCAAAAAGAAGGCTGTTCATGGATGCAAATAATTATGCATACCGCCGCTGTTGACAAGTGCTGCTACCGAATGCCCATGAATTGCCGCTGCCAGGCGTAATGCTTTCGAATTTGGTGCTCCAACCAACGGGTACAACAAGATTCCTTGGTCTGAAAGTGATAGATCTAGAGGTTTTGTCTCGGGATGCGTATCTGATGGGTTTGAAACGTCAGAATTCATGTCACTAATTTCTGGTTCATTTTCTGGGTAAAGGAGAAGTATTCTCTGCTGTGAACACTTATGGCCTGGTGTGTACCTGCTATCACAAATGGAACATAACCATTTTGCACATCGTTGATCCATTTCAATGGATGTTAGTCGTTTAATTGGGTATGTTGGAGGTATTGATGGTTTGTGATTGGTGGTAGAGTGTTGTAGGGTTCTTGGAGGTGGTGGAATTGGAGGTAATGATAAAAGAGGCAAGGGTCGAGTCTGTTTTGAGGGAATCGGTTATATGGATTACGTAGTTCTTGCTGTTTTGTTTCAATTAGCTTGGCCATGTCGATGGCTTCGGATATGGTGGATGGTTTGAAGAGGAAGAGCTCATTTTTTAAATGGGTTTTTAGGCCGGAGAGAAAACAATCAAGGAGTGCATCGGGAGGAAGAGCTCATTTTTGATAGAGTTTATTTTCTTGTTTGAGAAGTTGGAAGAAAGTGGTGAGTATATAGAAGAAGTTGATGGGAAAATAGTGAGATAGGGGAAGAATTACAAGATGTAAAATAAAAAACAGAAACTATGGTAATCTTTACTACTTTTCTGTTCATTCATCCATGCTTAAATGAGGATTACATTCTAGAACCTGCTGTTCGTTATACATAAGACAAAAAACTGAAAAAATAAATAATGGACAAGCTAATTAGACAGGTAATAGTTTATAGTTCAGTTTATAAATTGAGCAAAATACTCAGTTAAAGCGATGATGTTTATTTGATGTGTTTATGCGAAGTACGGAAAATAGCTTGAAAATGCATAAGGCATGATGTTGCATATACATATTGTAAATAGTGGTGGATAAGCTAACCATGGAGGATGAAGAATCTTGCACAACTAATAATATGCTTAATTTTGTAATACTGATAAAGAAAACAATTAGAATGGATATCAACAGTCATGCAACTTACATAAAATCCCTTCCATTTTTTCCATCTTAGGGCATGTAAATGCTTCAGTCATGTTTTTTCAACCTTTTAATATCATAACCTACTTTTATTGCTGTTTTAATACGTGACTGTGCAGTGTTTGAACTGTGGTGAGAATTTTTTTGGTATGTTGGATTGCGTAGTTAACTAACTATGTTCTACTCGAATCACGTTGATGCAAATCCCCAAATGTTAAGTGAGTTCCAGGATAAGAGGTCAAGAAACCGCCATGTATTTGATTTTGTACATGATTTACATATTCATGGCTAGAAATTGTTACTCTTCAGACTATGGAGGCTAATATTAGGTATACTCGGAAAATTCATCATAAAACTTTTGGGAAAAAAATGTGGTCCATTGATTCTTTTGTTACAAAAATATGTCCTAGTTAAAGCCGCAGGATCGGAGATTGATAATTATACCATCCTCAGTGTTATTCACATGTCTTTTAGAGGACTTTAATTTAACATAGAAACACTTTGCAGTCTAATCTTGCTTTTAAATTGAGCTTTTCAATGATAATAATTGTACTATCGGAGATTTAAATGATTTACAGGAAAATACAATGTTCAATATATCAAATAGCCTTTTTGCTGCAAATTTGTCACTCTTGAGATTCAATAATCATATGTAGGTTGCCATCAAGAGAAGGCTGAACATTATTGAAATGCTTGAGTACAAAAAGATAGAGGGGGGTCAAATTTGATTCTTCTTCTACCAGTGTCCTATTGCATTCTATATATGAACTGCTTCTTTAAGGCATTTTGATTTGAGAACTCCACCCTTCTTCAATACTCAGTTTTGGTATTGGGAGGAGGATATAATGTTGTTGCATGATAGCTGCGAGAGGGTTTTGCATGATGTGATTAACATGAGTGTCACCTGGGTTGTTTGGAATGGTAGAAATCAAAGATGTTTTCATAATAAATATAAACATGTTGATATTTTAATTAGAAACACATCTACCAAGTTATATGTACATGCAGGAATGGAGGGAGCTGATAAAGAGAGTTCGGGTAAGCACCGACCATTGCCAAGAGGTGGAAGATCGCACTACTTCTGATGTAGCTGCTTGGTAAATGCTTTTATTTGTGTGGAATGTGTTGTGATGTAATCTGCTTGTCTATCATTTTGTTGTTGACGTGCTTGTGGTTGTTGTTGTTTTTTTTCATGTAAAGGCTAGATCGATTGACTGGAACTTTATAACCCATTATGTATTTATAGACTGGGAATGTTTTCCCACCTTTTTTTCCCAAATTAAAGCACACTAAGTTGCAAAATAATAATAATAATAATAATAATAATAATATTCGGTTGGTTTTTTCTGATTCCATGAATCATCTGCCGTTAGGGCCGATGCCAACAAATTTAGTAGAACACTGAAACTGAGAGTAATTAAATATACTATATACTGATTACAAATATCTACAGGTTTGACACATGCGTACATCTTTTTTCAGTTATGGGCGGCTCTCCTTCTGTTATCTGTACCTGATTTTTATGTTGTTTCTCTGTTTCATGATATATGCTCTAAATAAGCGTGTCTGGGCAAACAAAACAAGTAGATAAATGTAAATTACTATTGAATTTCTCAAATTATCAAGTTATCCAAAGATTCAAAATTTGCCTTAAGTTGAGCTGGAGAGTAAATCTTAAAGCTAAAAATGATTAGATGAAGCATGCCAGTCACTCATCATCTGCTTTTGTTTTTAGGCTTTAGTCAAGTTATATATGTTATTTCATTTCCAAACCATGGAACATATAACTGATTTGTGCAGGTGCAGCTTTCCAGTTCCAACTAATTGACACGGGTTAATTTTTGTGTATTGCAGAATCCTTTTTCAAACAAAGACGATTTAAATGCTTGTTCACCTGCAAAGCTATAATAAAGAAACCAGGTGCAATTATTCTTTCTTTATTTCTATCTTTATTTTTCCAATTAATTCAACTATTTATCGTCAAGGACAATGTATATTGGTATATTGAAAATGAAAATCAAATATATATATATACATATACATATATATATATGTGTGTGTGTGTGTATGTTAACAATTCATTCAACTATTTATCATCAAGGACACCATATACTGGTATATTGAGATGGAAAATCAAATATATATCAATAATGTTATTCCTCTAGTGAATTTTTTTGGACGAGTGGTGTTTTAGAAAATAATAAAATGTTACATTTCCAATTTCATTTATTTTCTAAAATAAATAAACAAATAAAAATGTTTTCCTTCTACCACTGAGTAGGTCAAGATAGCTCTTTACCAAATATATCAGCTGAAGTTAACATGTCAATTAAAGATATCAATCAATTTGATATTTGATGGATATGCGATGCATGATGTGTGAAGAGGCAGGAAGTGAGAGCTACAACATGCATTATCATTTATCAGGTTTTTTTTGTTTTCCTTCCATTTTTGACATTTGGTTACATGGTCATGAGGATTAGACAAAATCTAACGTATACCTTAAAATAAAATCCACTAAATGATATAAATAGATATAAGGATGATGATATACTTAGGACAAAAATTTTTAGAAGTCAAAATCCATTTTTATAATTGTCAAATCTAGTTTCATATATACATGGTAATGGTGATGTGAAAATGGATCTTATTCTTTGATTTTTAGACGAACGACCCTTAGCTTTGTAATTCCAATGCTTATATCTAGAAATACTATCGGGATTCTCTTTAAAATGGCATTATGCTCCAAGTTAGAATTTTTTTTAAATAATCGACAAAAAATCAAAAAGTGCAAGTTTTCTGATACCTACAGGTTTGAGATGATCTTCTTAACTTGTCATTTATGGAAAAGATAAATAACAGTATATTTATTTCCATAACGATTAATATTAGGTGTATAAATTAGAAATTAAAGTGGATACATTTACTACGGAAAGTTAGACATAAATGTTTCTAATGTCCTTTTTCTTATGTGCCTACCTATATTTGTTTTTAATTTTGTGCAAAAATACTACAGTGAGAATTGAAGCATATTAACTGAACCTCAAAATTTATTGTAGTTGTGTTTATATTTACCACTAACAATGTTGTGCCTTGATTATTAATTGTTATGCATATTCACATGAACTATTTATGCAAAAAAATTAACATTAATGTACATGCTTGAATTGTTTTTTTTGTCCCATGTTATATGCAAGGTTGTTTTCTTGATACACTTAGATTCTATGTAATTTACGTGTTTGAATTGATTTTTATTTGGTTTCTATGTATAATTTACATGATTGATCTGATTTTTTTTTTCGAAATGACTCTCTTGTCTATTTGTTTATTTGTCACACTTATTCAGAGGTTGTATATAAATATAAAAGCAATTTTTTAAACATATTTATGTATATACGTTAATGAGTTTGACTTGTCTCTATTTTCGTTATTAAATGTCGTTAAATTTATCTGTTAACAAGTCAAAAGCTTTTATTGGAAACTTAATGACTTGGAAGGGAAAGAAATTAAAATTGGTGAAGGATATGGTAAATTAAAATTCACACTTAAGATTTACAATATATGAAAACATTGTTATATTTTCCCTTGTTACGTGGTAAATTAATAGTCATATTTATTTCAAATTCATTGCTATTTTTTTTTCATATCTCTTGATAGACTTGATTTATTCTTTCAATAATTTTTCCTCATAAATATCTTGCACATTTTCAGTGTTAATTGTATATGATTTCACCACTTATAGTGCATACTGTTTCTATTGATAGCACGTTATATCTTTTGTTTTCCTTGTTAGGGCATGGTTCACATGTCTGATTTAATAGTCATTTGAATAAAACTAAATTTAGCAATATAAAAAGATTTTTGGTTTATATACAGGTTTGGATATTATAAAATTCTTTGACATTCGACCAGTTAGTTCTTTTAGCCAAAGGATTAGAAGCCAATTTATTGATAAAATTCATATTTATAGGTCTGGATATTATAAATTCTTTGACATATAATAGTTAGGACTTAGGTCCATAAATATGGTATATAAATGATCAATTCCAACCTGAAAAATGCATAAAAGGGAAAGGAATACGATTCCATAAATATAATGGCGGAGGTCTTAGGTACACAAATATGCATTTGTACCAATGGTGTTTGTTCTAAATATTACATTTGAATTGTTTATGTCAATTCAATTCATTTCCAAGAAATCTAATTTAGAGATTTAGATATCTTCACTTTCATTAAGCCAGATGATTGGATTCTAATATTCGAAGGGCGACATCAATATTCTTAAGTTAAATTGAGCGACGCTCAATCTTTAAATTAAGCTACGCTCAATTCTTAAACCGGAGCGACGCTCGGTTCTTAATTATTAACCCGCATTTTGGCAAGACCGTGGAAAGACGGATTTAACTAAATACTCGTTTGTCAAAATCAGA
Organism: Allium cepa; assembly: GCA_030765085.1. Taxonomy (NCBI): domain Eukaryota; kingdom Viridiplantae; phylum Streptophyta; class Magnoliopsida; order Asparagales; family Amaryllidaceae; genus Allium; species Allium cepa. The sequence goes on along the minus strand of CM060941.1, from coordinate 947,209,501 downwards.
ATACGATGAGTTTGAGCTAGTCGGATGGATAGACGATCAATCATGGATGGTTCGGTGTGAGCCGTTCGTCAAGGGCGGCTCGGTCGTATGTAGCTCGGTCATTGGTAGTGTGGGTCAGCGTGTTGAAGTTGTTCGGCACCAGTGGATTGGATAAAATCGGTGAGCTAAGGTCGATTGGCATTGGTGGTTCGGTCTGGGATGGATTGTTCAATCGATAGTGGTGGTCATTCGGCCTGGGAGGTATGGATCGGTCGAGGAGTAGAGAGGTGGCATGGATCGACCGGGCATCAAGGTAGTTCGGCATTGTGAGTGGGTAGGCAGTGGAGTGGATCAGACAGGTAGGATCGATCAGGGTAGATAGGTCGAGGTGGATCGGTTGAGGAGGGTCGGTCGTGCAAAGGAAGGTCATGTCGTTCGGTCATGGTGTGAAAGTCGATGTGGTTCGGCCAGATATGGTTCGGCCAGACATGGCTCGGTCAGATATGGTTCGGCGGGATGGTGTGGACCGGCATGGCTGTGTGGATCGGCATGCTGTATTTTACAAGTGGGTTGGCATTGCATCAGCTTCGGGTCAGTGTTCTTGATACTTCGGGTCGGCTTTGGGAAAATCAAGTTGGGGTCGGCATGGACGAAGACATAAGCTACTCTAGGTCGGCTACCAGTTTGCTTCGGGTCATCGTTAAAGCTACTTTGGTTTGGCATATTCTGAACTCAGGGTCGGTCGTGGTGTTAAGGCTGGATCGACTATGGTCTTGGTGGGCCCATACCACTCAGGAAGCCCAGTAACTCGGGATTTGCATTTAAATACTGCATGTGGGGCTTCAAAAATAGAATCCTCATTCTTCTTCTCTTCTTCTTCCCTACTAAGGATGCTCTGCCATTGGTTTTCCAAAAACTCTGGATTGTTACTATAATTGATTCTAACATCAATAAAAAGAAAATTTCTGGAGTGGACGTAGGCTGGTGTCAGCCAAACCACTATAAATCCTCCGTTCTTACTGCTTTCTTTCATATTTTTACTGTTCTTCATATTTATACTCCTTAAATACATTCTATCTTTGTTATGTGACTGTGATTTGGTGCTTTCATCTAAATTTGGGTGTTTGTGACCAATTTTGGCGCTAACATTTTGGTGCTTTCATTGAGAACGCTAGCACTCAGGGATTCAGAAGCTTGAAGTTTGGATTTAAAGGCTTAGGAACTTGGATTCTGGTGACTATGGCAAAACAATCAACTAGGAGATAGAGGACGGAAAGAAGTCAACATGAGGGAAGTCAGGAGGCTTCATCTGGAGCTAATCAAACTTCCATCTACATCACTAGGGGCGAGATGCAGGTCATGATGAATTCAATGCAGGAACAGATGAAAAGGCAAGAGGAAATGATGCATGCGCTTTTCAGACAATTTGGACAAGCAGGAACAGTAGGAGCTACAGGACTCAGACCCATGGAGTTGGATCAAAAGGACTCAACAGGCAAGCAAATGGAGTGGCTCAGCAGGGGCAGCCCCAAATCAGCAAACGACTATCAGTCTAGATGGACCAAGACTCGGGGGCACACCGCCAGGAAATGCTGGACCAATCCATGGAGGAATACCATATGACGCTGCGCAGCCCGACGCCAACATGAATACAAGAGTACGTGACAAGGAGTATGTACCGGAATTCCCTCGAGGACTTATAAGGCAATTGGGAAATGTAAATGGGGGGAAACCCTTGGTCAAGGTTTTAAATATTGGATTTCGGTCACGTTTCGTCTCGAAATTTTTATACAAGTTATCTCGTATCGGGTGAGATCTCGGACGAGATGAGTACATATCGGGTGTACATCTCGGATTGACATCTCGGGTCTTATAATGCATCTCGAAAATATCTCGAATGTACTTATGTGTCTAAAATTGATGTGTCAAAAATTTATTTAACGGTTACAACTTTCTTAGTAAAAATAAAAATGGTAACATGCTTGATTTACATGGAAAAAGGAATATTTTAGAAGAGTAGTAGCTTGATTAGCTTAAATGAATTGGTAATGATTGAATAATATCATTTTATTTGAACATAATAAGGAAGTGAAACCTTTCGCTATGACTCAATAAGATAAAAAGTAAAGAATATGTTCAAGAAGTTGGTAAATTATAATTGGATTGAGTAGTTTCTTTTGAATCAATATGAAAATAAAAAATATTATGCAAAATAAGAAAAATTGTATAATTTTGGGTGAGATTTCGGATTGAGATTTTGATCCATATTTCAGGTGAGATTTGAATATCTCGGACGAGATGAGTGTCGAGGGAGATATAAAGGAGATTTGATGTCTCGTCTCGTTTAAGTGTGAAAAGGAGATCTCAGGCGATATATAGGAGATTTAAAACCATGCCCTTGGTAGGTAACACTGGATTAGCCAACATCATCAGGCGAACTATTTGTGGAGGTCTGACAAATAGGGATTTGGTAGGAGTCAACAAAAGTCCGTTTACCGGGAATATCAGGATAGCTAGGAATCTACCCGATTTCAATCTACCCACTCTGGAAGTATACAACGGAAAGGCGGATCCCACTGACCACTTGATGAGGTACATAAGTCATTTGGAAGTGCTGGGGCCATCAGAGGAGGTCGTGGCCCGATGTTTCCCCCTGTACTTGACCGATATAGCTGCTATGTGGTACAGATAGCTAGAGGATGGATCCATTGGAACATGGACAAAACTGGTGGATAAGTTCTTAAGTCAGTTTCGAGTTCACATAAAAAGGCCAAAGAATGTGATGACACTGACGTCAGTTAAGAAGAGTGCGGATGAATCGCTCAGGACTTTTTTAACTTGGTTTAATGCATACTTTATCTTCGGTGGATCGGCCGAATCCATCAATGGTTCTGATGGCTGTAATGTCAGGAGTCAGGGATGATTCGGATTTCAAAGTATCATTAATACGGGATCCACTACTGGATCTTGGGGAATTCTTTCTCGAAGCTGAGAGATTTCTTCGACAAGAGGATGCGTGTTTGGATCTGAAGTCAAGGGAAGTAAACATGGTTAAGGATGAAAGACCGTCCAGTGAAAGCTTGGGTAAAGACAAGGATAAAGGGAAGAGGAAGCGCCATGGAGAACCAAAATTCTCCACTTACATAGGACTAAATACAACATTGAAGCAGATATTCTTGTATACTTGCGATCGCCTTCCTTATCGAAGGCCGGCGAGGAGGGAACCTTAAGAACGCGAAAGGGTATCAGGAAGACACTGTCTCTTTCATGACCTGGACGGGAATGATACAAATAGCTACCGGCATCTAAAGGATATAGTCGAGGAGCATGTAAGGAATGGTCAATTACGACAATATGTCGAAACTCGGAATGCGGCAGTGGAACAGAAGCAGCCACCACCTACCTTAAATGACAATGGCACGAGACCTAAAAATGATGGCCGTTTGGTCATCAACTAACCATGGTGGTTTGAAATAAGTAACAAACTCCGGGCAAACAACTAAATCACTTATTCATGTACGGGGTTGGAGGTTACCCTTAGGCATGCTCTGAGATGATGGCTTACAAGGACGCTCCGGTTTGTGAAATTTGTTTTTTCCTTTTAGCTTGGACATTTGCTTTTTCTTCTTTGGTTTTGGAGTTCGGTTTGAACTCCCAGTTTTGTTGGTTTCTTGGCTTGGATTTTGGTTTGTTTGCTTGCTTTTTGATTTGGATTTTGATTTGAACTTTTGTTATGGATTTCCAGTTTTCTGATTTGAATCTGGATTTTGGTTGTCTTTTTGTCTGGTTTTTGGTTAAAAGATCATCAAGCATGGACTATGCTTGGCAAGGGTCTGGAGAGACCAGGATTTGGCCTAGGACTTGGGCCCCATAATATTTATCGGTAACTATTATAGGTCGTAAAGCATAGATTATGCTTGGCAAGGTTCCGGATAGACCAAGATTCGGCCTAGGAATTAGGCCTTCTATTATCTATTGGTTACTATTTCAGGTCGTCGGATATAGATTATGCTCGACAAGGGTCCAAAGCGACCATGATTCGGCTTAGGACTTAAGTCACGACATTACTCAACGTTCAGGGACACTGAACCAGGAACATCATGATATTACTTGACATAGGTCGTTAGGTGCAGGTTGCGCTTGGCAAGAACCCGGAGAGGTTACGGATTTTGATATTGGCTATGAACAGCTAAGGATATAGGCATGGACCCGGAGCGGTCTCGGATTTGGATATCGACCCGTAGAGGTCAAGGATGTGGTATTGGATATGGATGGATTAGAACTTGGGTGTCAGGTTCGGATGGATGTGGAATGGATAAGGATTTAATTACTGGATAGGAATCGGATATCGACTCGGAGCAGTCGTAGATTTGGATAAGAATACAGCAGTGGCACTTGGATAAAATGTATTGGATTATGAATCGGAAGGTATGGCTATGGATAACATGTGGACTTTGGACATTGGATCTGAGTTTATTCAAAACAAACCTTCCAGTAGCAAGACATGTTTTGAGGAGAAAATATTAACCCGCCTTTTGGTTAAGGCCATGGACAAACGAATTTAACTAAATACTCGTTTGTCAAGGTCGGAATACGATAGGTCTGAGCTAGTCGGATGGATAGACGATCGGTCATGGATGGTTCAGTGTGGGCCATCGGTAAGAGCGGCTCTGTCATATGTAGCTCGGTCATTTATGGTGTGGGTCACCGTGTTGAAGTTGTCCGGCACCAGTGGGTTGGCTAAATTCGGTGAGATAAGGTCGGTCGGCATTGGTGGTCCTTCGGTCTAAGAGGAATTGTTCGATCGACATTGGTGGTCGTTCGGCCTGAGAGGTATGGATCGGTCGAGGAGTGGAGAGGTGGCATGGATCGGTTGGGCATCAAGATAGTTCAGCATTGTGAGTGGGTCGGTCGTGGAATGGATTGGACAGGTAGGATCGATCAGGGTAGATAAGTCGAGGTGGATCAGTTGAGGAGGGTCGGTCGTGCAAAGGAAGGAAGGTCATGTCGCTCGGTCATGATGTGAAACTTGAGGTGGTTTGGCCAGATATGGCTCGGTCAGATATGGATCGGCAGGATGGTATGGACCGGCATGGCTGTGTGGGTCGGCGTGCTGGAGTTCACAAGTGGATCGACATTGCATCAGTTCCAGGTCGGTGTCCTTGATACTTCGGGTCGGCTTTGGAAAATCAAGTTGGGGTCGGCATGGACGAAGACATAAGCTACTCTGGATTGGCTACCAATTTTCTTCGGGTTTGAGACGAAGTTTCTTCGGGTCATCATCAAAGCTACTTCGGGTCGGCGTATTCTTAACTCAGGGTCGATCGTGGTGTTGAGTCTAGATCGGCTATGGTCTTGGTGGGTCCAGACCACTTAGGAAGCCAGTAACTCGGGATTTGCCTATAAATACTGCATGTGGGGCTTGAGAAAAGGGAACCTCATTCTGCTTCCCTTTTTCTTCCCTACTAAGGCTGCTCTTCCATTGTTGTTCCAAAAACTCTAGATTGTAACTATAATTGATTCTAACATCAATAAAAAGGAAATGTGGAGTGGACGTAGGCCAGAGTTAGCCAAACCATTATAAATCCTCTGTTCTTACTGCTTTCTTTCTTATTTTTACCGTTCTTCACATTTATACTCTCTAAATATATTTTATCTGTGTTCTATGACTATGATATGGTGCTTTCATTTGGATTTGGGTGTTGGTGACCAATTTTTGCGCTAGCAACCGAGCAGTCTGCTAGTTTTAATAGAAGCTCGGCTCTTAACCGAGCATATGCTTAAATTTAGATTGTTTCATTTTTTTCCTTGTGTTATTTTATTTTATAAACTGAGCATTGTTTTGAATGTGCGGGCTTTAACAGAAGCTGCAAAAGAAAAAAAAAATAATAACCGGTGTTGATGTTTATGAAGGAGTAACTAATTTATAAGGTAGTGTTAATGGTAATGTAAACTTCTATACATTTTGTAATGGTAATATTTGAAGTTTTTATATAATGAGCTTTGTAGAATTCAGTATGATTAGTATGTTTGATGTTTGTTTTGAAATCTGTGATATGTTGGTTTTAAAGTTTGGTTACCTGTATGTTGTTAACATAAATTGGAATTTGTATTATTGAATGAAATAACACGAGACATTAGGATAAGATGTAAACTGAGATATTGTCTTTCTAAACTGAATTTCGGTATTTACCAATGTATATAATCGGTAGGAATAAGGAATTTTCCAACGGTTATAATCGTTGGAAATTTTCTATTTTAGTAACACATTTTCCAACGGTTATAACCGCTGGAAAATTCATTCTTACCAATGATTATATCCATTGGAAAATACCAAAATTCTAAACAGTTATAACCATTGGAAAATACCCAAATTCCCAACGGTTACAACCGTTGGGAAATATATCATCAAATTTGTCACATACCTATTTGTGACTGTTGTAACCGTTACGAAATGTCAATTTTGATGTTTTGTATCTAACGAATGTTAGGTTAATTTTGATTGTATTGTCAGGTAGGCCCAGTCAAACGTTAAAAGTTATCCAAACAAAATTTGTGTGTTTGAATAGATAGTTCATTATTACGTGATATTTATGTATGTTTACATAATGATTGCTTTACAGTATTTAATCATTATGGATGCAGAGGCACGGTATATGGTTTTATGAAAGGTTTTAATAAGATATGTTTTGAAAGGATGTTAGTGAGGGGATACCCGATCTGCTAAGCGGCGTGGTCTCACTTAACATAGTTATTCCGATATGTATAATATTATTGACACCAAGCTTTATGTCTGACTCGAAGTTCATGTTTTCCCCTTAAACTCTCGGATGCTCAAAATTAATTTGAGTAGGCTGAGGGATTAAGGCCTTTTCAGGTTTTAGTAGGATGACGAATAAGCTACCGGAGGCATGCAGGAGGCAAAAGGATAGCTATTTAGGAGTTATAGTTCTTATTATGTTTTGTTGGATTTTCGCTGTTGTTTTGTATTAGGTCTATTATGACCATATAACTCTGATCAACCAAGGGGGTATCTTCATATACTGCTCTTGGCATATTTTGTAATAATTATATTTGATCTATGCCTGGGAATGATTTGTGATTATGTGTTGTGAATGTGAAACAATTGGTTTTGAAATGTAATGAAGTAAAAGTTGTTTTTGAAATCCGTGTTTTGTTTCATATTAAAGTGCTTATGATATTATTGATACCATTAACATGGCCATATTTAGTCACCAAAAGTTAATATTGTATATGACTGCAGTATCTATAGCGCTTAGTTGTGGGCCTCTAGATAGAAGATGTTACATGCAATTCCCAGATGGGTTAAGAATTTAGGCAAGAAATCTGGGAAGGGAGGGAAACCATCGTGCCATATATGGCAATATAAGTGTAGCACCCTTCGAGAGGATTTTAAATGATATTGATTTCATTAAGCAGAATAGCTTCTATTCCAGTGATGCTAAAGTAATTCAGAATGGGATAACCTTACCTTGAGAAGATATCATTGAATGTTTGGAGATGGCTTCGACCTTCTTTGGAGAAGATTCTACCTCTGGGGATCTATCTTTTTCAGGTTTCTTGGAGACCATTTTCATGTCCGTGCTTCCGTCAGGTGAAATCATTTCATTTAAAGTTATAATTTGTTTTATAGTTAACACCTTCCAAAGATGTTGAAAACCTATTTCAATGGTTCAAATTCAACTAAGTATATAACTCAATACCTTTGAAAGGATGTTAAAGCTGTTGAATATGCGCTTATATGTATTTTGTTTGATGATAATAAACATATATACATTCGTTTAAATGTATTTGATAATATACTATTTTATTTTTCACAGGTTAAATAAATATTTGTCGAATAAATTAAATAACACAGAATTTAAGTTCAAACAAATATTTTATTCAAACAAATATTTATTACATCTTTGAATAGTACAATTTCAAGCTCTCACTATAACTATACAACTTCAATTACATCACAATTTCATATTTACACATGTCCTCACTACATATCACTCACACTCGTATTTATCTTCAACTTCCTTCTAGTTAGAATCCAGCATCTGAGCAATCTGCAAAAATATTCACTAACGCGGTAAAATTGAAAAAGAAATATTTTTGCAATATAAAATAAAATATGGTTTTTGAAAATAATTTTTGCCTCAGTTATTTGGGTTGTTCGTCATCATTTATATTTGAATTCATCATACACGAACAACTTGTGACATACACAGTGTATCACTGTATATGCCACAAGGCTGTGCACGCCGATATATACACTTGTTTGATTTACAGGGACAGGTGAGCACAGGTCAAACCCAAACGAAAAACCGGGTTCAACTCACGTGCAATAACATAAAAATTACGACACGAGCACAAGGTCAAACCCGAGTTTTGAAACTGGATTCAACACAAGGCAACATGACCGAAGGCATAGCAACTGCATAGCGACTGCAGCAGTGACAAGTGCAATTCGAACCAACATGGACAGAAGGCAGTGAAACTCAAAGAAATGATCAAGTGCAGACAAATGAACACATGTATATAAGTGCAAATTCCAAAAGCAATGAACAGAACATCAACATGGTCAAAACTACAAATATGGAAAGCCTGCACCAAAATCAATATAACCAAGACCAAGATGCAGTATACAAGTACAACTACAACTCGATGCAACTGCACAAGTGACCACAAAGACCATCAGCTACATCAAAAGCAAGTGCAACACGGTTGCAAACAGCACCACAGCAAATATAACAGTGTCAAATGCATGAACAAATTGTAGTGAATGCAGATGGTAAACCAGAGATCAGACAAGACCGAACGAGCAAGCCACCAAGCAAAACAAAAACATAGTGGCAACGTCAACGTACAGGCCAGAAGCTTAAGTACATCATGTACACCAGTGTGCCAGAGAAAGAAAGGATGGAAGCAGTGATACAAGTTTGCAGCAACAAGAAAACCAGTTCAACATGCACAACTAAATGAAACAGGTCAAGCATATATGGATATGCAGTGACAAAGTGACTGCAACAAACATCAGCAGGTACATAAGCACATGTATGCAGATCAGTGTCGACAACCAAGTAAATGCAGAGAACAGTGCAATCATGAAGATTGCAGCAAAAATGCAGACATAACAGGTGAAGTGCTACAAGTTGCAGACTCGAAGCATCAGTGAAACTAGGTTACTACATAACACAGCAGTATCAAATACAATATGGACTCATATACAAGAACCATTGAACAACATGGCAGTAAGGATGTAATGGCTGTGAACAGCAAGAGGGATGCAAGCATCAAGCTGCAGTTTTCAAAACAAATGACCAAAGTCGAGTATGCTACAAATATAAGCAAATCAATTTTATCAAGCATCAGAATTCAAAGCCGTGGATAATTTGTAACAAGCCAAAAAACCAAGTCGAAGTCAACCAGAGAAAATCATGTAATAAAATTTCAACAGCAGCAGTATTATCAAATATGACAAAGTCAAATTAAAGCCGTGTCAATCAAGCAATCGAGTATTTACACAAATGAATTAGTCAAGGAAAAATCACGAGCATCCAAGTATAATCGAATGGCCAGAGCAAATAATTTGACAAATTCAAATATATTCGTACAAACGCAAATCTAGGGTTACAAACCCTATATAAAGAAATCATCATCGGCAATTTCATTCATGGAGTTCAATAAAGCATAATGGAACAGCATAAACAAAAATCACATACCAAATCGAAGTTGAACTCCATCAACTCGAAGTAGCCAGAGAGAGAGTAACGAGAAATCGATCGAGCAAAGCAGTTCTCGAACAACCACAGATTCGATCGAAGCAATAACGGCTCTTCGAAAGCCCTAATCTGAATCAAGAACGAAAGCCCCAATTTTGCAAAAGGAACGGTCGCCATTATACTCAAGCAAAAAAGGAACCGGGCCGATAAAATAAAAGGGAGAAAAGGGGGACGCAATCTTTTAATTAGCGGGCCGGTTATTTTGGGCTTAGTTGTTTTAAATTAGGGCTATTTTTATTTTAATTTGTTTTTTGTTTTGTATTTTCTTTAAACCGTTTATTTTTCTAGTCGTGTGACTAGGGGACAAGCTACGTGGCGTAGCTTGAGAATTCGCAACTCGGTAGTTGAGTTGTGGCAGGGTTTTGAGCGTAGAGTTAGATTAGTCAATAGCGGGAATAGCGAGTTTACGTGTGTAAGCGAGGGACTATCTAATTTCTAGTAGAAACCTTGGGGGCAGCACGTAGGCAGGGTTTTGCCGAAGCTGTGTAAATTCTGTGTTGTTCTGTTTTATTCTGTTATTTATATTCTGCTATATCTGTGCTGCTATTCTGTGATCTAAATTGAAATTAATTGATAAGCTTCCGCGATTAATTTTTATAATTTACACTATCTCCCTATTCACCCCCTCTAGGTTGAAATCGATCCTACAAGTGGTATCAGAGCTAGGAGTAGAAGTCAACATTTGTTTTAAAAATTCGATTTTTTTGAAAAAAATCAGTTTTTGTTTTAAAAATTTGATTTTTTTAAATGGATTCTTTTAATAATGCTTTTGCAGAAGGTCAATCCATAGTTAGACCACCAATGTTCAATGGTGAATATGCTTTTTGGAAAAATAGGATGAATTTTTTTTTGAAAACCATTGACGCTTGGGATATTGTTGAGACAGGTTATAGAATACTAACTATAACTGTAGATAATCAGGAAATAGAGAAACCAAAGGAACAATGGACAGAACTAGAAAATAAATTACAGAATACTAATGCCAAATCTATGAATTCTATTATCTGTTCATTAGATCAATTTGAATTTAATCGTGTCTCACATTGTCTAACTGCGCATGAAATATGGCACACACTAGAAGTGACTCACGAAGGAACATCTCAAGTCAAAGAATCTCGCCTTGCCATGCTAAGCAGCGAATACGAGAACTTCACAATGGCGAAGGAAGAAAATGTCAAAGAGATGCATGGACGACTTTCCAATATCATTTACAAATCAAAAGCTCTTGGAAAATCATACACAGAGTTGGAGATAGTCCGAAAAATCCTTAGAGTCCTTCCACGAAAATTTGAAGCAAAAGTGACTGCCATTCAAGAATCAAAAGATTTGAAACAAATGAAAGTCGAAGAACTCATCGGAAATCTCACCACTTATGAGCTAGAAATGAAATTCAAGGAAGAGCGTGAAGGAGGAGATAATCGAAAGAAATCAATAGCGCTCAAAGGAACTACCGAAAGTGATGATGATAACGATGAAGATGATGGAGCAGCAGAATTGGCGCTACTAATAAAGAAATTCAAAACGTGGAATTACAAATATGGAAATTCAGCTCGAATTCAAAAAGCGAAAAGCAGAATAGCCAAAGCACTAGACTACTCTGAAGAACAGAAGATCATCTGTCACAAGTGCAACCAACCCGGACACATCAAGCCCAATTGTCCTCAAAATCGACGCGGCTTTGAAAAGAAACAGAAAAAGAAAAGTTTTGCAGCCACATGGAATACAAGTGATGAAGATAATCAAAATTCTAGCAGTGAGAGTGAGAAAGCAGATATGTGCCTTCATGGAGATATAACCGATAGCGACGATGACGAGCCAAGCGAGGTATCAAAACTTACTCACTCTGAATTACTTATTTATTTTCATGAGATAAATGGCTGTTATGAACGACTTAGGGAAAAATATGCCAAACTTGAATCTCAAAAGGATATTTTGATAGAATGCAATGAACAACTTGATCAATTAGTTAAGAACTATCAACGTAGAATCCCTAAGTGTGATAAGTGTCCAACATTCGAAGAAGAAATTAAAAAATCGGAAATCAATATAAATCACTTGAAAATGAAATTCTGATTTTAAAGGAGAATGAAAATACTACGAGAGAGAATTCTATTAAAAAGTGCACACAGTTGTTAAACGAAAATGAATCTCTCAAATCACAAGTCCAACAGTTGTCAACGACTTTAGATAAATTTTCAAAAAGTGAAAAATCGTTGAATATACTATTAGGAAAGCAAACTGTTAATACGGTTAGACAAGGACTTGGATATAATTGTTCGAAAATTGTTGAAAGCAATATTAGTCAAGTTAATTCCATGTGCACAATTTGTAGAAAATATGGACACAATCACAATAATTGTTGGTATAGACCCAAACATGTGAAAACTATACCGATTTGGGTTCCAAAAGGCACAAATATAAAATCTCTCAAAGTTAAACAAATTTGGGTGCCGAAGGGAACAATTATAAATAGTTTTGGGTCTCCACAAAATTATTCTTATAATTATTCTGCCACTAACAACCATGGACCTATAAAAACAAATAGATCACATAAATCTTTCATCGTGTAGGTGTGGTGGCAGGCTAAGGAACAACAATAGTGTTCTCTGGATTTTTTGGCTGTTCCAGAAACACAACGGGCGACAAAGCAAAGTTCCTTAGCCTAGTATAAAGGTGACAGAATCACAATGGACAACAACGGAAAATATCGTAAAGGTAAAACAAGTAAAGGTATATTTATTTGTACGATATATTAAATGTGATAATCTGCACCATATTCTGAATTAAAATCAGCCAATATTGATTTGATGAAAAGATGATGATTTTGTTTCTGACTTATTCAACATAGTTGGCCAATTATATTCTGTGAAAATCTATGTCTAGTTAAATATGGGACACATATAAAAAAATCTGGTCAAATTTGAATTGTTCATGTTGATTGCTTAGTTATAAGATCAGCTAAGCCGTATTTGGCTACTCCAGGAGCGACTGTTCACGGACATTACGGAGAAACCCTTTCTGAAGGAGATACATTAGTTAAAAATAGCGTTTTGTCGAATAATAATACATTTGGTTATAATTCGGCTAACTCTATATTCACGGTCTTCGATTATTTACACGACTTCAATTCAGATTCAAAAGAATGACATTTAAATTGTTGTTAAAATTGAATTTGAAATTTTTGGTGCACACTTTATGTTTTTGTCTATAAAATTCAATTGATGATAATTTTGAGTGAAAGAGAAATTCAGATGCAGATTACACTAGTAATCTAGTTGATAGAAAAATTACTAGTGAAACGTGATTTTTGTTGAGACATTTAGTAACTGCATCGTTTTTCAAAGAAAATATCTGCATATTCTTCATTTCAAATAATTTTCAAATAGCAGAAAATTTTCTTTAAAACCCCCTGGAGAAAATCATTTTTGACCATAGTTTCAGATTAGTCATTTTCGAAAAATTAATTTCATAATTATTTTTGAATCTGATTTTAAATGACTATTTTGACTAATCTGACTCCCTAATGTTTATTGAAAAGAAAAACAATGATTGAAAAAGTGATGAGTGTTAATATTGATCAAATATTATGACTCGAGATAGTATAATTAATAAATTTCTTTAGAAATTTAAACAAGAGTTATAAAACTGTTTGTTGGTAAAAATTCCATGACCATCTCTATCTCTATCATATTTCTAACAACCATCACTCATAAAAATTCTATATAGTTTATCGATATGTGGTACTTTAAACAGGAATCGTTCGTATTTCATTTTCACATTTTTTTTAAAAAAACAAATAAATAAATAAATACCAAAGTATTCACTCTCATTTAAAAGTCCTCACGGTTATGCATGGGTGAATTACTTGGAATTTGTTATGTGCTTCCATGCTCATTTAAAAGTCCTCGCGGTTATGCATGTATGGAACGCATATCAAAAGTTGATTTGTAAAATAAACAAGTTGATTCTAATCCCATTTAAAAGTCCTCACGGTTATGCGTGGTTAGAAGATACTTGAATTCATTTTTTTTAAATAAAATTGGAATACTACTAATCTCATTTAAAAGTCCTAACGGTTATGCATGGTTAGTAGATATTCAAATTCCTGATATAAATATACCACAAATAGACATAACTCTATGGTTTTATATGATGACATCATTTCCATCATTCTAAAAGGGGAATATGCGCCTAACAAAATATTTATGATTTTTGTTTGATTTTTTATTGAAATTTAATATTTATATTCAATTGAGTTTTAATGTTGGATTAATATCGATCACTTTATCTCTATTTTCTCTAATACTATTATTCTTTTGCTGATAACAAAAGGGGGAGAGAAAAGTTAAGATTTTGTCAAATAAAATCAAGCAAAGGTCAAATAATTTTCCATTTTGCATCTAGACTCATTTGCATATTTTATTTGTATGCATATATGTAGGGGGGGTTTTATGTAGAGAGGAAGCATTTAAATAGGGGGAGCAATTAGAGCATATCAATGATCAAATACATTTAACATATTCAAAATCTTAAATATATGTTTGTTATCATCAAAAGGGGGAGATTGTTGAATATGCGCTTATATGTATTTTGTTTGATGATAATAAACATATATACATTCGTTTAAATGTATTTGATAATATACTATTTTATTTTTCACAGATTAAATAAATATTTGTTGAATAAATTAAATAACACAGAATTTGAGTTCAAACAAATATTTTATTCAAACAAATATTTATTACATCTTTGAATAGTACAATTTCAAGCTCTCACTATAACTATACAACTTCAATTACATCACAATTTCATATTTGCACATGTCCTCACTACATATCACTCACACTCGTATTTATCTTCGACTTCCTTCCAGTTAGAATCCAACATCTAAGCAATCTGTAAAAATATTCACTAACGCAGTAAAATTGAAAAAGAAATATTTTTGCAATATAAAATAAAATATGGTTTTTGAAAATAATTTTTGCCTCAGTTATTTGGGTTGTTCGTCATCATTTATATTTGAATTCATCATACACGAACAACTTGTGACATACACGGTGTATCACTGTATATGCCACAAGGCCGTGCACGCCGATATATACACTTGTTTGATTTACAGGGACAGGTGAGCACAGGTCAAACCCAAATGAAAAACCGGGTTCAACTCACGTGCAGTAACATAAAAATTACGACACGAGCACAAGGTCAAACCCGAGTTTTGAAACTGGATTCAACACAAGGCAACATGACCGAAGGCATAGCAACTGCATAGCGACTGCAGCAGTGACAAGTGCAATGCGAACCAACATGGACAGAAGGCAGTGAAACTCAAAGCAATGATCAAGTGTAGACAAATGAACACATGTATATAAGTGCAAATTCCAAAAGCAATGAACAGAACATCAACATGGTCAAAACTACAAATATGGAAAGCCTGCACCAAAATCAATATAACCAAGACCAAGATGCAGTATACAAGTACAACTACAACTCGATGCAACTGCACAAGTGACCACAAAGACCATCAGCTACATCAAAAGCAAGTGCAACACAGTTGCAAACAACATCACAACAAATATAACAGTGGCAAATGCATGAACAAATTGTAGTGAATGCAGATGGTAAACCAGAATCAGACAAGACCGAACGAGCAAGCCACCAAGCAAAACAAAAACACAGTGGCAATGTCAACGTACAGGCCAGAAGCTTAAGTACATCATGTACACCAGTGTGCCAGAGAAAGAAAGGATGGAAGCAGTGATACAAGTATGCAACAACAAGAAAACCAGTTCAACTTGCACAACTGAATGAAACAGGTCAAGCATATATGGATATGCAGTGACAAAGTGACTGCAACAAACATCAGCAGGTACATAAGCACATGTATGCAGATCAGTGTCGACAACCAAGTAAATGCAGAGAACAGTGCAATCATGAAGATTGCAGCAAAAATGCAGACATAACAGGTGAAGTGCTACAAGTTGCAGACTCGAAGCATCAGTGAAACTAGGTTACTACATAACACAGCAGTATCAAATACAATATGGACTCATATACAAGAACCATTGAACAACATGGCAGTAAGGATGTAATGGCTATGAACAGCAAGATGGGTGCAAGCATCAAGCTGCAGTTTTCAAAACAAATGACCAAAGTCGAGTATGCTACAAATATAAGAAAATCAATTTTATCAAGCATCAGAATTCAAAGCCGTGGATAAGTTGGAACAAGCCAAAAAACCAAGTCGAAGTCAACCAGAGAAAATCATGAAATAAAATTTCAACAGCAGCAGTATTATCAAATATGACAAAGTCAAATTAAAGCCGTGTCAATCAAGCAATCGAGTATTTACACAAATGAATTAGTCAAGGAAAAATCACGAGCATCCAAGTATAATCGAATGGCCAGAGCAAATAATTTGACAAATTCAAATATATTCATACGAACGCAAATCTAGGGTTACAAACCCTATATAAAGAAATCATCATCGGCAATTTCATTCATGGAGTTCAATAAAGCATAACAGAATAGCATAAACAAAAATCACATACCAAATCGAAGTTGAACTCCATCAACTCGAAGTAGCCAGAGAGAGAGCAACGAGAAATCGATCGAGCAAAGCAATTCTCGAACAACCACAGATTCGATCGAAGCAATAACGGCTCTTCGAAAGCCTTAATCTGAATCAAGAACGAAAGCCCTAATTTTGCAAAAGGAACGGTCGCCATTATACTCAAGCAAAAAAGGAACCGGGCCGATAAAATAAAAGGGAGAAAAGGGGGACGCAATCTTTTAATTAGCGGGCCGGTTATTTTGGGCTTAGTTGTTTTAAATTAGGGCTATTTTTATTTTAATTTATTTTTTGTTTTGTATTTTCTTTAAACCGTTTATTTTTCTAGTCGTGTGACTAGGGGACAAGCTAGGTGGCGTAGCTTGAGAATTCGCAACTCGGTAGTTGAGTTGTGGAAGGGTTTTGAGCGTAGAGTTAGATTAGTCAATAGAGGGTATAGCGAGTTTACGTGTGTAAGCGAGGGACTATCTAATTTCTAGTAGAAACCTTGGGGGCAACACGTAGGCAGGGTTTTGCCGAAGCTGTGTAAATTCTGTGTTGTTATGTTTTATTCTGTTATTTATATTATGCTATATCTGTGCTGCTATTCTGTGATCTGAATTGAAATTAATTGATAAGCTTCCGCGATTAATTTTTATAATTTACACTATCACCCTATTCACCCCCCCCCTCTAGGGTGAAATCGATCCTACAAAAGCCAATTTGGGTTACAAAATTCATTGGGCTTCCGATGATGTTGAAGGGTTAGATGGAATGGAAACACCTAGAAACACCTTTCGACAATGTCGAAAGTCCAAGGAAAATTTTGGTAGCTAACGTTATATTACTAGTTTAAATATATATACGTTAACAACATTTCACAATTAAACCCAATAAACCCTTTGATAACGTCGAAACCAACATATTTTGTATTGCTAAAAGAGTACAAACATTACCAAAACATTATATTCTAAAGTCTAAAGATTCGAATTCAAATAACATTGATACAAATAAAAAGTGCTTTAGAATGTTTCGTTGATGTTTATAAAAATGATAGTTATACCCCTGATAACTATAATGTGTTTCGAGTAAGTCGAAAGGGGATAAGGTTTTGAAAGCATGCAAACAACTAAACTCGTTTTAATATGGGAGGTTTCAATCAAGTCGAAAGGCTTGATTCGGTTTTCAACTTAAAAAAATACGCCATTCTCAATCCAAGCTATAAATAAGAAGTGTAAGTTTCTAACTTTCAACACCTTCTAGAAAAAAAAAATCAAAATTGAGCCTGAATCCAACGGCAGGTTAAATCCCCATTTATATACAAAAGATTTCGAAACCTATAAAATAAGAATTAGGCTTTCAAAAGTATATATTTTGTGACCTTGAAGGAAAGACATCAATACAACTTCTTTGAAAGGTGTCAGAGTATAATGAAACATATTTCTGCTTTCGAAGAGGTCCGCTACACGTTGGCTACATCAATCCCTTCGAAAGTATCAATTAGAAGATAGATTCTGGACCTCCTTTCGAGCCCTTTGAAAGAGGTTGAAGAAGCAAGGCAGATTTAGCTGCCTCAACCCCTTTCGAAGAGGTAAAAAGGTCATATTACACTGTCAAGTTGTGATTCGTACAACTTAATCTTCTCTGTGAAGCTACTGAATAATTTTTCCTTCTCCGATTCAATTTTCAATCCAATATTTCAAGAAGCGGACGATTAAATTGAGTCAAGCAAGAATTTACACTAAACAACAACAAAGGCCCCAAATTCAATCTCAAAGCATATAAAAGGTTTGAATTGAGTATAATAGAGTTTGAGCTTGGGTTCATACGCAGCAATAACAAGCAGTCCCTAAATTTGATAAATTTGATTTCCAACTCAAAATTGATACCATAAAATCGAATGGAATAAACATATAAATAAATCTAAAGGGTAATTTCATGTAAACGAAAAACTCTAATCATCTTTACGAAATTAAAATGGTAATACAACTTCAAACCAAAGAATTTTAAAATCATAATTTAGCGTGGGGATCCAGTTCAAAAAAAAAAGATAATAAGGATTTACCTTGAATCTGAGCTCTTGTTTATTGGAAATAGGAAATTGTAAAGAAATTGAAATTTTTGATTCTTGCTGTAAGTTTTTAATCGCAATAAATGAAAAAAGTGAAGAAGGAAGTGTGATTATAAGAAAAGTCAGCATGGAGGACAAATCGTATGATCAAATTTAAATGAACGACCAGGATTTATGTAAGAATATGAAAAGGTGAGAAATCACTATGCTAAAATAAAAGAAGGGTATCAAAGCAATTGATTTGAAAAGTCATTGGCATCCCTCCGCAAGGAGGAGGCAAATGTTACCCTAATATTCACTTCAACCTTGTCGAAACCAGGGAAAATACAAAGGAAGGATTTATAAAGAGAGAGAGCAATAACAAGACCTTTCAAAGGAGTCGAAAGGATGCATCTGCAAAGCTTGAATGTTTTATGAGCTTTTAAAGAAGTTGAAAGGTTATAAAGGCACCGTTCTGTGTCCATCGTTTCCTTTCGAAACAATAGCTTCCGTGTGCATGATGTCGTTCTGAATTAGTTAATGAACACCTTTCGAAGGCAACAGATTGCAAGCCTTCACATACGCGCCAAACCTCTCGAAACACTGGGTTTTGCCTTCATTCACATCCCATAGAAGAATATTTGGACAATGCTACCCCTTCGAAAGCAAGATCAGCCCTTCGAACCGGTCGAGACCATTCATAGTTACAAAGTAAAACTCATTTATGTTCAACACATAAGAAAGGGGGGTCCGCATCAGTCAACATGTGTGCCTATGAAAGCTACCTTTCGCCGTTAAATTTTCTGCTATATTCCGACTCCTTTAAAGACACGGAGATGTCGTAAGGGTCGAAAGCTTACATCTTTCTTACTGGCAACAACATAGTGGCACAATGTGGAGAGCACACCTAACCCTTTGGACAAAGTCAAAAGCAATCAAGTTCTATGTTGAAGTAAATAAAACAAGGACGCCCAAGCTTGAGCGGTAGCGAAAGGTCTTCAAGGTACTTCTTTTGCCCAGATCGAAAGGTCTTGTTCAAAAGGGTCAACCAATGCTTATAAATAAAACTCTAGGGGTCTGGTTTAGGGGATTTGAATCCATTCACATCATTATTGTACTCTATTGAACTTTTTAAATCCTAATTCTCAAATTAGATTGGGTATTTTACTACTTTGTATTACTTAAACTATTAGCGATAAAGGAAAAAGATAATCAAAGCAAATTTATAGCATTTTGGTTATATTAGCCGATTTGATGTTCCAAATAGATTTCGTATGTGATCTGCTTATGTCAACCTGATCAAGAGATCATCTTCCGAGGAAACCGAAACTTTTTAGTGTAACTAATGACCTTAAATCTTTAGGTCTTAACCTCAAGTCATCGAAAGGCCAGCTTTCAAAGCAGACGAAACCTTCAAATGTAACCCACTTCCTTAGATCATTAAGGACCAATCCTCGAGTTACCTCAACTACTTCAAAAGGGGGGTTTCGATAGGGTTCAAGACTAATTAAACTAGTTTCGAAAGGTATTAAAAAGGTGTTGTCAATTATCTTTACATGTTCATAAAGGTGTCAGTTGCCTTCATCTATTCGAAAGGAGGTTTTGAAGGAGTTACTTATACTTCAAACTCTACTTTGAGGTATTGACAATTTTTCTTGTTAACGGTTACCATCAAGGCCTCGAAAGGCAGCATTACCAGCTTCATCGTGGAGATATCCGAGCCCCCTACCGACCGTCCTGATGATCCTGTCACCGTTAACATTTAATGCGACACTAATCCATCCAAAGGCAACACACAAAAGGATGAAAAGGGCCAGAAGACCCTCGCGATGGCTCGAGTAACAAGATCTGAAAGAAGAAGAAGAAGAAGGGTCACATGAAATAGGCTCCGCGTCTATCTTCCAATGACAATGAGTCAATTTATATTTGTCTCCTTTTGTGTTATAGTTTTTCTTTTTCTATTTTGTTGTATCTAGGCTTGCATATGTAATATGATTGTTTGCACTACAATTTATCCATATTATACATGCATGTTCCTGTGCAATGCTTTCACTTACTATAACTCTGTACATATAAGTAAAATTTCAGCAACTATTTTAGTTATACTCCATCATTGAGTTATGATTTACTACTGCTAATGTATTTTCGTTTAACTAAATAGAATTATTACTTAACCAACTCGTGATTCTTCCTCTTTATTCCGGGTCTAGTTTCCCTTGACCATCAATAAGTTATATGTAGACTGAATTATGTGCTATTACCTAACTCTTGGAAATACCAGTTTGGACGTTCATGTCCAAATATCTTTGATCTCGCCAATAATTAGGCATGATCGATATTAACCATTGATTTCCACCACTCAACCTCGATCGACAGTGTCCAGCTAGGCCATGAGTGGATCCATACCTTTTGTAGTTCCATCATATACCTAGTCCTGTCTCCGAGACTTGGTGTTCCGAATGCCAAACTTTATGCATTGTTCTTGGACCTAGTCTACCTCTAAGTCTTGATTGAAGGTTAATATCATGGGGTAAAATATCCAATTGCGCACATTTCGATTATACTCTCTCGATCATATTCCTATACCAGCGGAGTCAGGTGGTTCCTCCTTCTTGACTTGGCTTTCAACCTCACCTATTTTCAGGCATTAATTGAAAGCATTCATCGACCATCCTTACTTATCCTCAGCCAAGGCACTCCCGCTGGGGCAAAAGCATGGTGATGAAAATTCTAATTATATGTAACACCCCTATTTTAGTTGAATATTATTCAGATATTTAATCGGATAAATTTAGAATAATATAATGGGTTAAGGAGAATAAGATTTGGTTAATTACAAGGTCATGCCATACTTAATTAATTAAGTAAGATTGTTTAAAAGATAAACATATAAGAGAATATATGAGAGGGGCAATTTAGAAAATAGATCTATCCTTTAACCTTGAGACCTCACCCCCTTACATCATTCTCATTTTTCACAAACTAAAACAATCTAAGAAAGGAACTTAAGAGGATGACCATAATTCAAGCTAAGGAAAACGAAATCAAGGGGATTCAAAGGAGAAGAAGCTTAGGAAGATTAAAGCCATATTAAATCTAAACTCCATCATCTAAATCTAAGATGTACAATAAGGAAACCATCTCATTTTTGCTTGTTTAATTTCGAATTTTATTGGTTTTTGATTCGTTTATGTTGATTTGATATGCTATGTTGATCTTACCATTGTTTGGATAGAATAATGATTTATTGGAATTTTATGGAATTGTTTAAATGGGTTTTAAGGGTAGAACCTAGGATTTTAATCTCCAAATGCTTTGATTTTAGGGTAGTTCTATAAAACAATATTTTGGAGACAGTTTTTTAAATTTTTTTTCCAAGTTGAATAGATTATTTATGAAATTTCTAAGAAGGGAATTGCTTCAATTCATGTTTAATTATTTAAAATAATTAAATATGGATTTTTGGCCTTAAATTTTTATATGATAAAGAATACCAAATTTCCTAATTTATATGAATTTTTGGAACTTTTCCCAAGTGATCTAGAATTATTATAAATTTAATGTGTCGGTTAAGCATATAAACTATTAACTAATTAATGTTAATATTTAATTCTTTTGGAAAATGTTGTGGTGAAAAACCGACGTTCAATAGATTTTCGAAAAGGATTTCTGTAAATTAATGCAATATCCTATAGAAATTGGACAAGAATTAAGATTTGTTGAAAGTAATTATTTTTATTAGTAATAAATTATTATTTTTTGGTAATTACAACACTGCCATGCTGCTACTATAGCCATCAAGACTGTTGCACGACTATATCCATGAGTGTCAACGTCAATGAAGTGGGAAGCGCATGGTAACTACTTAGATAGTAATCGAGTGATGCCAATTGGGTTGAGGTGGACCTCGACGACAATCTAGAATTGGTGGCATTGCAGCATCGAGATTCGTCTCTTCGCATGTGTTTAGAGTGTGTTTTAAGTGATTCCAGTGTTTTTCAAATCAAGGAAATGACACTACTTCTTACGTCTTCGACTCTATATACGAAGCGACATAATAGCCGAAGTGATTTAAGTATGAAGGTTTTATAACATCGTCGAAGGTCATTGAGGACCGATGAGCATTATGGTCGATGACCTTATTTTTTAGTGTCATGCCAGTTGGCCATGACGTCGCACTTTTCCTTTTGAATGCCTATGAGTCTTATTTTGTATAAATTAAAACTTTGTTTGAAAAGGGGCGATGAGGCCTAGCTTTTAATGTGTCGATGACCCTATATCTTCGGCGATGGGCCATATAACCTATAAGCGGTTTTAAATTTCGTCTTCAATCCAGATGAAGGTCGATATAGGTTAATGCCGAATGAGTTAAACTCTTTTGTTAAGGGCAGAGAGCCTTAAGCTTTTATGTCGACATAATTAATGTCATCGACGTTGATCTACTTTAAACTATTCGAAGGGCTAAGCGTTTCCTTGTTTTGAATATGATTTAAAAGGGATTAATCATATATGAAAATGGTTTCCAAGGTTTTTAATTATGAAATAGCCCAGGCTTTGAGCTAAAGATTTCCAAAGTGTTTATTACTTAAGATAAAGTATTTGGAACATATTGAACAACAAAGGTTATATGCTCTTGTGCTTATTTGATCAGTTATTATGCATGATTGTTATTATCATACTTACATCATTATTAACCCATAACTTGGGAGGGTAAGGCAAGATGAACCAGTCAGATTGTCCCAGTAGTGAGTATGATCAGACTAACTCATGAGTGAGTAGATTTGCATCCAGGAGTTCAGGGAGATCAAAAAATATATCAGGATGTTGTGGACTGATCAAAAGATATTGCAAAACTAGATAATAAGTAGAATGTGAGATTGGTTTAGGGTCGCGCGCTATGCTTCTACCATTAGCCCTCGGTTGGTAAAGGTCCATGACTCCCGTGCATAAGGCTCAGTGGGATGAAAGGATAGTTATACACAGGAAGGAACTCATAGCTTTATATGCTCGCATATGATAAAGGAAAGCTCCTAACCATATCTGGAGTAGTGAATGTTTCTCAACTTAGGCTTATTTTCAAAGATAATTCTAGGAGAGATTTTTATCTATAGTAGCCAAATCAGCCTTATTCAGGAAGTTTGATGAACTAAAACAAGGTAGTTTGACAATGATAGAGTATGCAATTAAGTTTGACGGGCTGTCTATGCATGGATATGTTGTCATAGATACCGTCATTAAGAGTAATGAGAAGTTTATCTAAGGTTTGAAGCCAGAGATCGCTAAGGCGACCATGTGACATCTCAGGGATTCTTATAATGAAGTGGTGGAGATGGCATGCTTTCTACGTTTGGAAATGAGAAATTAGAGGAAACTCAGAGTCCACAGAATAAGAAGTAGAAATTCTTTAAGAAGGAAAAGACTTAGAAAGGTGGAGCCGCCAAATAAAAGAAGTCTGAGGTGGTTTGCTATAACTATAACAAGAAGAGGCACTATGCTAACGAGTGTCACCTTAAGAATGGAAGGAAAGCCTCGAAGAAGAAGGTTGTGGGAAAGAAGAATGTGACATGCTACAACTGCAACCTGGTTGGGCACTTCAAGAATGAGTGTCCTAAACCAATACTGGCTGATAAATGGAAAATGTTTGCTTTGGAACCATCATCTCCTAAGTCGACTACTACTGAGAAAGGTAAGTCAGTGATGGAAGGTATGCTTTGATTTATATCATTCAAGTTAGGGTATCATTTGATACAGGAGCATCACATTCTTTTATATCTCAGTGTTTGGTAGATAAGCTAAAGCAAGAACCATAATATCTTGTTACTTACTTAAGGATAGCTAATCCAATAGGAGGATACGCAACTCTAGGGTAAGACGTAACCACATAGAGTTTAAGTTTCTAGGTTTTATCTTTGCCTGTAATTTATATGTATTTGATTCCACGGGTTTCATGGTTATTTTAGGAATGGATTTGGTTGAGCAGATACAATGCTAGGATATTTTTCCAGGATAAGAAAATATAATTGAGACAACCTAATCATAGTGACCGAAAAGAATACTCATTTAATAATTAGAGTCCCTAAATTTCGTGCTTTATTGGGTGCTACAGAATTGGAAGACGAATTGAATCGAGTTTTAATTGTAAGAGAATTTGTAGATGTTTTTGAGTCGGTCACCGGACTACCATCGAAACAAGCTATCGAGTTACGAATAGATCTTATACCAAGAGCTGATCCTGTATGTTGACCACCTAGCAGGATGAAACCAATCGAGATGTAAGAGTTAAAGGTGCAACTAGTGAACTTAGAAGAAAAGAGTTTTATTAGGCCAAGCAATTCACATTGGGTGTAGCCGCAGTGTTTGTGAAGAAACTGGATGGGTCGTTAAGATAATGCTTTGATTATCGTAGGTTGAATGAAAAGATGATACATCAATATCCTTTGCTGAGAACTGATGATTTATTTGGTTAGTTGAGTGGAGCCAAAGTATTTTACCAATTAGATTTGGCGATAGGGTTCCATCAATTAAGGGTGGATGAGGATAGTATTACACTGATGGTGTTTCGAACAACATATAGTTCGTAAGAGTGATTAGTGATGTCAATAGAATTGACTAATACACCATCACTCTTTGTGGATTTGATAAACCAGATTTTCCAAGACATTTGGATATGTTCGTGTTGGTGTTCATTGACGACATTTTGATATATACTAAGGATGAAAGAGATCATGAGATTCATCTTCTAATATGCTTAAGACATTGAATAAGTATCAACTTAAAGCAAATTTTTCGAAGTGTCATTTCTGGAAGAAGTAAAGTTTGTTAGTCAGATAGTTTCAGAGAAAGGGTTATCAGTCGATCTAGCTAAGATCGCAGCTGTTAACAGTTGAAAAAGACATGCGATGACGACCAAGATAAGAAGTTTTCTTGGACTAGCAGGCTATCTACAGAGATTTATTAAGGATATCTCATGGACACCAATACCTTTGACAAACCAGAAAGGACATGAAGTTTATTTGTTTTGATAAATGTGAGGAAGCATTCCTTGAGTTGAAGCATTTTTTGATCAATGCACCCATGTTACTAGTTCCAGACGGGAATCAAGATTTGGTGGTATATATGGATGCTTGTGGTACGGGATTAGGAGCTATATTAATATATATGGGTAAAGTGATAGCTTATGCTTCTTGACAGCTCAGACCACATGAAATTAGATATCTGACTCATGATTTGGAATTGGCAGTGGTGATTTTCACATTGAAAGTGTGGAGACGGTACCTCTTTGGAGAAAGATTCGAGTTGTATACAGATATAAATCTTTGATGCATTTATTCTCTCATAAAGAGTTGAATATGAGGCAGCAGAGGTGGCTAGAGTTTTTAGTAGCATATGATTTTGGTATTGAGTATACATCGAGGAAAGGAAATAAAGTTGCGATGCACTTAGTAGAAAACATTGAATGTGGTGTAAGCTACGTTGGCAAAATGGAAGGATTTAGAGGCATTGACTACTTGTAGTATGTAGTTAAGATCGACTGCTAGTTCTAATCAAAGTACAACAAGTTATCTTACTTGGAAGTTCGACTAATGTTGATCGAAAGGATTGCTTCTAAATAAAGAAATGATCCATTGTTCGCTAAACGGATCGAGGAAATTGAAAGTGGAAATGAGATCGATGATCTGAAGGATTTTAGTCTTGACCAGAGAAGTTGGTTTATGAAAAAGGGACGATTGTGTGTTCCAATTATTGGTGACCTAAGAAAGAAGTTCTTTGGGAGTGTCATTGATCGATGTTGACGATTCATCCTGGAGTAACCAAGATGTATCAAGATACAAAGAGAAGTTTTTTTTGGGAAGGTATGAAGAAGGATGTAGGGTTATAGGTAAAGCAATATGAAAATTGTCAGCAAGTAAAAGTCGAACATCATAAGCCAAGTGGATTGCTTTAACCTTTGGATATACCAGTTTGAAAATGGGATTCGATATCCATGGATTTTATTGACCACTTCCAAAGGTCAAATAATAAAAATGAAAGTAGTTGGGTCATAGTGGATAGACAAATCAAGAGTGCACATTTCATTCCCGTTAAGTCAACCAGGACGATGCTGTATTAGCTAAGTTATTTTTGAAAAACATTGCATGGCTGCATGGGATTCCTAGTAGTATAGTAAGTGACATAGCTGCTTTGATTACTAGTGCATTCTGTAAGAGTCTACAAGAAATTTTAGGTACCAAGCTTAAGATGAGTACCGTTTATCACCCATTGATAGATGGGCAAATAGAGAGAGTCAATAAGGTAATCGAAGATTTATTGAGAGCTTGTGTATTAGACTTTGGTGGATTATGGAAAGAACATTTGCACTTAATTGAGTTTTCCTATAATAATAGTTATCAGAAAAGTATGTGAATGGTGTGTTTTGAAGCATTATACAGACGGCCATGCAAATACCTATATGTTGGTTAGAGACCGAATATAGATTATTTCTTTGTCCGAATATGGTAAAAAGACAAAGAAAATATTGAGTTGATTCCGGCTAGAATGAAGGAAGCTCAGTCTAGGCAAAAGAGTATGTAGATAAGAGGCGTAAAGATCCAGAGTTGTCAGTTGGAGACATGGTTTTTATCAAAGTATCACTGATGAAAGGTATGATGCGATTTTGAAAGAAAAAAAAGTTGGCACCAAGATATGTTAGACCGTTCCCTATTATAGATAGGATTGGAAAGCTCGTGGATTGAGTAGAGTTATCGAATAGTTTGGCAGGATCCCATAAAGTGTTCCACATTTCTCTTCTTAGAAAGTATGTGCATGATCCAACAATCACTATTGCTCCAATTGCATTGGAAGATTTAGTAATAGAACCAAATTTGACTTTTGAGACAACTGATTCAAGTTATAGCAAGAGATGAGAAGAGATTAAGGAACAAGACAATCAATTTAGTGAAAGTCCAATGGAGTGACAATGAGAAAGTCTTTACTTGGAAAACAAAAGACATGCTTAGGGATACTCATCCTGAGCTGTTATGATGGTATGTTATACAGTTGATTGTACATAAACTTAGTAACTGGTAGGATATACTAGCATTGGTTGCATGTTTACTATGCTTTTGTTTTTGTATTCCTTACTGAATTTCGAGGTCAAAATTTAATGAGGGGACTCTGTAACACCCCTATTTTAGTTGAACATTATTCAGGACCTTTATTTGGATAGATTAAACAGAACAATGTAAAGGGTTAAGGAGAACGAGATTTTGTTCATTATAATGTCGTGCCATAGTTAATTAATTAAGTAAGATTGTTTAAAATCTAAACATATAAGACAATATATAGAGGGGCAATTTAGGAAATAGATCTATCCTTTAACCTTTAAACCCTCTCCCCCTCATATCATTTGTAACGACCCGTAAAATTTTGATAATTTTTTATGGTTTTATTTAGCACATTTAATTTGATTTCTGAGAAATTTTAAATAATAAAATTTTGAAATAAAATTTTACATTTGGATTACGTATAATTAAACGTGGCAAATGATAAATTTTCATCAAAAATTAAGAAAGTATATTTTAGGGTATGATTCTGTTCAATTTAAGTCGGTAATAATTGATGTTCATAAAATAATTTATTTTGGAAAATTCAAGGCACAACTGTTTTATTTGCCATCATTTCTTTTATTTATTTTCAAACGGTTCATTTTGCCTTTATAACGTGTCCTTCCATATTTATTCTTGTTGTCCAATCAAGCTATTAATTGCTTTGATTGTTTCTAAAACAGTGTGTAGTTGTTACTTTTTCTACCGTTAAAATTTCAATTACTTAATAATTTTTCCAATTCACAGATAGACTTCCCCATTCCTAGCCATTAATAAACTTTGAAATCATCGTCCTTACCTTTCGTTATTCCCCGTTTTATAATAATAATTGAAATTTTTAGCCATTTCAGTATACAACTATTACACGTTTTATACTCATTAAATTTTAGCAGTCCATTACTTTAATTTTTAAACTGTTCCATTTTCTTCCCAGGCAACAACTCACATTCCATTTCGCTTATAAATCAGTTTCCACATTTACTCACCTGCTCACCTTTTCTTCCATCTATTCGTATAATAGTTATATATAAGTTATAATACGTTTCCCTGATTCATCTCCTTTCCTTTTTCATTGACATATTAATTCTGGAAAGTGATTAATTTAAAAACCCATCTTCCCCTCATTTCTTTAAACTTTCAGCTAAATTTTAGCTTGTGACCGTTGCCGTACATTTCATTAAAGAGGTACGTTACCTTATTAATCTTCGGATTTAAAGGTGAAAATTTTATTTTTCTAACCTTTCCTTTCCTACGCTCCCCGTTTCCACTTCTTTCATTATGACCGTTCATTATATATATACACTACAGCTGGAAAGTTATAAACGTATAAACTTAGATACATTTTGTATTTATTAAAAATTTAAAGCTCGCCTTAAATTGTGCAAAGCGTTTTTCCACTGCCTTTATAACTTTGGGTTTATACCTACCGTTGCTTCCTCTTCCTCCCTGAAGCCTATTTTCTTTCTTTCCTAAGTTGTTACAGTGCCTCTCTAAGGCCATAACCGCATACCCACGCCACATCTCATCACGTGCTTCCAGTCATGGCGACAGCCGCCATGATGGCCGAGCACAGTGCTTCTTTCTCTCCTGTTCCATTTTGCCTTCCCTAGGCACATTGGATACCCCTATCGCCATCACCCATCAGACACTCGTCACCACTAGCTTGCATACGTTCGCATATATTAGGTATAGTACTTATGTCTGTTAGAATATATATATATATATATCAGTGAATTTGTTACATAGGGTTATATTATCTTGGGTTTCCCTGTTTCTAGTTTAATAGTATATTATACAAATTTTGCAGCGTCTATTATATGGTTTATATATATGTCAAAGTTATTCTTATATATATAAATGTATTTGTGTATATATGTATATATGTTGTTATATTAGTTTATAAAATAAAATTTTCCTTTTTCGGCTGCTGTATGTAAAGATGCTTTTTGATCTAATTTGTTTAAGCTTAGTATTTTGTTTTTTTATATATAATATTTTAAATGTGAATTTGATTTAAGTGAAGCTTTTCGTATCATGTTATTAAAGGAAATAATATAAGGTGGTTTAAAAATATATAAATACTTTTTTTTGAATCTTTTTGGGGTTTTGTTGGTTTTGTTATATATTACTCTTTCTTAATGCAATGTACTGGAAACAACAAAATAGGTGAGTGAGAAAAAGAACGAAAACCATATATATATCTAAGCATTCGTGTTTATACATTTGGTCGGTAAGTATATGGTATTTATAACGGTTTTGAAAGTAAATTTTAAGCATGTCTAAGAGGTTTATGTCGTAATGGTTATATTATTATTTAAATATAAGTATCACTTGCGCAGGTTTTAAGTGTATATAGTAGCTTTGCCAAAAAAGTGTATATAGTATATTTATAATATAAAGTTTATTAAGTTATAAAAGTTTGTATAGTTTATATTTTATAAGATAAAGTTTAAAAGATATATACGCGGCAGTTGATATGTTGCAATGAACATACATTATATATAAGTTTTTATTTTGGTAAGTATTATTTCAACATATATATTGCATATATGTTTGATTTTTTTTATTGTATATGTGTTTGGTTTAAAAACAATGATTTGAAATGTATGTATATTAAATTTAGAATATGTTTTATATATGTAAATTGTTATATATAATTATGTATATAATTGTTCACTTATATCGTTCATCTTCATCGATCTAGTTCTAATTTGAATTCGATTTTTTTTCTCTTCCATTTATCAGCTTTATTCGTCGTGCCTGTTTTCTTCGTCGAATCGTGTCTGTCTAGCGTTGCTTTGGATTTTGTAACTAAACTTCATTGTCTATTCTCTTTAGCCTCGAAAGGTGAGCAATCACTCACGATTAACGTTCTTATATTTATTAAATTTGATTTCAACTGAAACAACAATTGAAATATGCTGCTGTAGTTATTTAAATTGTTATACTTATGCTATTATCTATAACTGTTCACTTGTGGGATATGACACGATATCCTATTGTTTATATTATACTGTTATTGATGATATATGCATGTTGTTATGTTAGTATCATATATGTTATCACTCTGCAAGTGCCCTGTTAGTATAGTATTCACTATGAGTAGAAATGATACATACCCGAACGGACTTCAGGATAGGAGAAAATCGTTATGGGTTGAAATGATAAACCCAAGCGATTTTCATTTAATTGAATTTGGGATTACGGGTTGAAATGATATCCACCCGTATATATTTAGTGGACGGATTGAAATGATAAATATCCGTAGCACTTGACCATATGATACAGACACCGTTGGTCCATATATAAATATTTTGAAATAATTTCTATGATTTTTGGAAAGAAATATATGGTTAAATATTTATTGATTCTTAAGATGGAAATTTTATATATAGATTTAGTAGTGATATTTGATTTAAACTAGAATTGATGTAATACACATAATATGGTTAATTATTTATGTAAATCCATATTTCAAAAAGATTTTCTTGTAATAAATTGAATAATTAAGATTGGGAGATAAATTTGGATTTATTAAAAATGGTATTTAAATAAGGATCTATTTAATTAAATCGATTCGAAATTATTAAATGGGAAATCTAAAGGTATGATTTTTATAACTGGATTTTTGATTTAAGTGATTTAATGAATATTTCACGTTTAAATAAATTAAAATAAAATATTGAGTAAAATGTAATTTAAGATTACTTAAATGATATTGAATCAAATGAGGCAGCATTTCAAGACTAAATAATAATGAGGTTAATCGAGATCTTTATGAAACTGTTAAATTGAACATTTAAATATTAAAGCTTTGAACTATATTGGAATTTAAATGGGTTATTTTGAGATTCAGATCTGTACTTGAAATCAATATAGTTGAATTGTTATTTAGAAACTAAATTGAATAAAAATGAAAATTTAGGTTGAACTAAATTTGAAATTATTATATAGAAAACTAAATTGAATAAAATTTAGTTTGAAACATTGAATACTTAAAGTTTGAAATATACTGAAATATAAAGGGCTATTTTGTGATTACAAATCCGAATTTTGAGATCGATAAAATTGAAGTGGTTATTTAGGAATTGAGTTGGATTTTAAATTGATAAATTGAGATTTAACTAGATTTGAATTTTTGATTGGAGTAGATTTGAATCGTAACTGTGAAAGTGATCAAATTTGAAAACAAATATATTTGAAGTGAAATGATATTTTGTTTTTGAATAATAAATAAAATTGAGATGTCCACGGTGACGTAGTGTATATTTCTACCCTATAGATAGTTCCAGAGATCCTTAGAGGATGGTTATCCCAAACATCCTCTAAGTTAATTTTGTTTCAGCTGATAATTCACTTGAGTTGGATTTATTGATATAAGAATGTTAATCCTGACTCGAGTGTTTTGTGTTTTGCTTTACGCTCGGGTCAGACTGAGTGATACAGCATTGAGATTCACCTTTGGAGTTTGGAGCTTCGCTTGGAGATCCAACTATATCTTAGCTTTTAGCACTTCCAGTTGATTCGTTAAGAGAAGTCATCTGTTGCATTGGAGACTTCACTGTATCTGGGATATTCTGATATATTTTATTTCTAACTTTGTCATATAGTAGCTTCATGAACTACTATTCATTTATTTCGCTGCGTATTATTGTACTACTCTGTATCTATGATTCTTTGATTGATTTATTTACTGTATATGTTTTTGCTAAATTTAAATTAACAATTCGGTGTTTTGAATTATTCAAGTCGGACATGTATAGTATTATTGTTCGATTTGAATGGTCCAGAATAGCGAGCCGTTACAGTTGGTATCAGAGCTTTGGCTCTAGGCAAAACTTAGCATATATGGTAAATTTATTTACAGAATCACTTTCGTTCGAGTTGAATCTCTTCTTTTTTGACTCGATTTCCTTTGAATTTTGGAATGTCCCTCTGTTCCTAAATTCATTCTTGTCTCTCTCTATTTATATTCTTTTGATTCTGGAGTATCAAATGACTCCACTGAATGATTTGTAAAGGGGTAATCTCCTTTACAATTGGCATTGATTCACCGGAGATTTATGTATACCTCGGTTTAGATGCTACTATCTCTTGTTATTCCGAATTATGTCTCTGGCGATCGAATGTCGAATTGCCTCAGAATTTTGCGTCGATCTAATTTTGGAATCACGGTTGACTGGTAAAGGTCGGCCACGATTTATAAAAGTATACCCATCTTCTATTTTGTAATTTAATTATCTCATCTTCGATCGAGTCTATCTTCGAATCAGGATTCTATTGATTGGAGTTCCTCTAAATTAAATCTCTATCTTTGTTTTAAAATCCATTCTTGAATCATCCTTTGAAAATCGAGTTTTGTTTGTATTTTAAAATTGTTTTGTATGCCGAAATTTTTATTTGGGTAACTATGATTTTATTCCATATATAAAAGAGAAAATGTTTTCAATAAGGATTATATACCTTTAAAAAAATGAGAATTTGAAGTTTCGAAAAGATTTGAAATTTTGAAAATTTATAAGAAATGGATTTTTATAAAAATAATTTATAACTGAAGGGTTTTGAATTTGAATTTCGATAAATTGAACTCCGGTATTTTGAAATGTGGTTTTGAGATTTCAAATATATATAAAAATAATACGATTTAAAAGTATTTTATGGATAAGAAACATTTCAAAAGAGTTCAAATAGATTCCAATGATTTAGAAGAAATCTCAACGAAGTTTCAAGAAAATAGAAGTCCAGAAGTCATTTTGTCGCTGGGAAATAATTTCGGTGATGAGTGCACGCATCATCGACATTGATTTTCGAGTTTCAGAGTGGGGAAGAGGCCGCTTTAATAGCTTCGCTATGCGAGTGATTTTGTAAAACCGTTGTTGATTTCAAATTCCGATGTATAATTTGATATTTTCGAATGATATATGTATATATTTGAAACAATTTAAAGTGAGACCAGTGTTCAGTCCTCGAGTTTCGGATTTAATTTGGTATAATCCTACCTATTGAAATTAATTTATTGTTAATTTTCAACTCTTAAATTGGAAATTTGATTTCCCTAACTATTTTGAATGTTCGAACACTTCCAAATCGAGGTTAAATTTTCAAAGCTAAGAAATTTCGAAGAGGATAAAATATTTGATAAAGCATATAAGTTTAGTTTTGTATGTTTAAGTTTGTAACCTTTTGTTAAGTAAATGAATATGAATATTTTGAATTATACTAATATGGAATTTAGTTTTGAAATGTTTTGAAAAAAAAATTTAGTTTTAAATAATGATTTTCAGAAAGGTAAATTGAATATTTTAAATAGAAATAAATAGTTTAAGGGTTTTAAAGGGATAATTATAAATTTGGAAACCATTTTGAGTATAATTGATTTACAGAAAAATATTTGGTTTTGAAATTTGATTGTAATTAAAACCAGTACTTATATGGTGATTTTGGAAATGAATTTGTTTGACCTAAATTTTGTTGATTTGGAAAATTTGGATTATTTTCTAAACCTATTGTTTAAGAAACTTTGAAGCTAAATTGATATTGAAATGATTTGAAATTGAGAACCTTATATTATTAAGTGCTTGATTTGGGAGTGACCGAACTTATATAAAATGGATTTGTATAAGTATGAAGTTGATTTGAAATCTATTGATTTGAAAGATACTCAATTTGGAAAGAGAATTTTTTTAAAATCGAAGTCTATGTAAGTATGATTTGATATACTATTGATTTGGAAAGTATTCGATTTGGAAAAGGAATCCTATATATAATGGATTTTATGTAAGTATGATATTTGAAAGTATTTGGAAAGGTACTATATGATATTTATTTTTTTGAAGTAAAGATATGGAAAGTACCTTCTGCCTGATATCTGCTTTGTGGCCACATTGTGGATTCATCCTATCGATATTATTCTCTCTGATTTTTGTTTTTTCGGATGTGATACTCAAGTGTCCCACCGTGGCGTAACCCATGGTTTTTTTCTTGCGACTGCATAGCGGAACTGCCTGGCTGAGACAGGCCTAGGGGTACGGATTGTTTCCTGGGAGACCCAGGCGTAACCATTGTGTATCCTGCACCCTACTAGTCATCATGGCACAACTCGCAGGGCTGAGAAAGCTTACAGATACAGATTATTTCTTGGGGAATCCAGGCGTAACCATTGTGTATCTACGAACCATGGTTGGACAAAGGTTTTGGTTTGATTGTTTTGTTTGGATTGTACTTTCCATATCTGTTTTTTTAAAGGCTTTTCAAGTATTTTCACTGGATGTTGAAACAGGTGTACTAAGTACTTGAAGAATTCTAGCTTTGCACCCGATCAACGCATGGTCAGAGTCTGCAAGAATGAGGATAAACTTGTTGAAACATCGAGTTATAAAAGTATTTTTGAAAGGAAAAATTCGTTTTGGTATAAAAATATTTTATTATAAAGGTATTTCCAACAAAGAAATTTTGTATTAAAATTTGAGATTAAAATTTTATGGTTTGATTTAATTATTCGAGCTCGATACTATCCTTTTGAACCTACCTTATCTGCTCAGCCTTATTTATTCACCTATATTCCGTTTTTCGAATCTACCCTCCTTTCCTTTTTGAATATAATCTTTAAAATATTGTTTATTTATATACTACATGGTTTAATAGTAAATCGTTAGTGTCATTAATATTTCAGAAGTTATTAATTTAATATAACATATTTAGGAAATGAGTATTAATTTATCTATAATGTTGAAAGGGTCTTAAGATAAATTAGTAAATTTATAAACTATGGATTTAATGTTGTCAAATAACTTCCTTGAAAATATAACCAAGGATGTGAATAACTGTTTCCAAATAGTTTTCATATATATATATATATATATATATATTTATAAAGGTGTTATTTAAACATATAAATGTTATTTATAAGGGAAGCAGGAAATTTTACAAATGGGTTTTAAAAAGTTTTAAAGTATTAAAGATAATTGAACTGCAAATGAAATTTTCAAATGAATATTTCTAGAAAAATTTATATGGTCTTAAATTAATTGTTTATCCTTGTCTTTCAATCTGTTTATCTTTCTGGTTGTTTCTATTCTCCTATCTTCTTCCTTTTCGGGGACGAAAAGTTTTGAGCGAGGGAGAGTGTAACGACCCGTAAAATTTTGATAATTTTTAATGGTTTTATTTAGCGTATTTAATTTGATTTTTGAGAAATTTTAAATAATAATATTTTGAAATAAAATTTTACATTTGGATACGTATAGTTAAATGTGGCAAATGATAAATTTTCATCAAAAATTAAGAAAGTATATTTTAGGGTGTGATTCTGTTCAATTTAAGTCAGTAATAATTGATGTTCATGAAATAATTTATTTCGGAAAATTCAAGGCACAGCTGTTTTCTTTGCCATCATTTCTTTTATTTATTTTCAAACGGTTCATTTTGCCTTTATAACGTGTCCTTCCGTATTTATTCTTGCTGTCCAATCAAGCTACTAATTGCTTTGATTGTTTCTAAAACAGCGTGTAGCTGTTACTTTTTCTACCGTTAAAATTTCAATTGCTTAATAATTTTTCCAATTCACAGATAGACTTCCCCATCCTAACCATTAATAAACTTTGAAATCATCGTCCTTGCCTTTCGTTATTCCCTGTTTTATAATAATAATTGAAACTTATAGACACGTTTTATACTCATTTAATTTCAGCAGTCCATTGCCTTTAATTTTTAAACTGTTCCATTTTCTTCCCAGGCAACAGCTCACATTCCATTTCGCTTATAAATCAGTTTCCACTTTTACTCACCTGCTCACCTTTTCTTCCATCTATCTGTTTAATAGTTATATATAAGTTATAATACGTTTCCCTGATTCATCTCCTTTCCTTTTTCATTGACATATTAATTCTGGAAAGTGATTAATTTAAAAACCCATCTTCCCCTTATTTCTTTAAACTTTCAGCTAAATTTTAGCCTGTGACTGTTGTTGTACATTTCATTAAAGAGATACGTTACCTTATTAATCTCCGGAATTTAAGGGTGAAAATTTTATTTTTCTAACCTTTCCTTTCCTACGCTCCCTGTTTCCACTTCTTTCATTATGACCGTTCATTATATATATACACTACAGCTAGAAAGTTATAAACGTACAAAACTTTGATATGTTTTGTATTTATTAAAAATTTAAAGCTCACCTCAAATTGTGCAAAGCGTTTTTCCTCTGCCTTTATAACTTTGGGTTTATACCTACTGTTGCTTCCTCTTCCTCCCTTAAGCCTATTTTTTTTCTTTCCCAAGTTGTTACAGCGCCTCTTCAAGGCCATAACCGCATAACCACACCAGATCTCACCACGTGCTTCCAGTCCAGGCGACAGCCGCCATGATGGCCAAGCACAGTGCTTCCTTCTCTCATGTTCCATTTTGCCTTCCCTAGGCACAGCGGATACCCCTATCGCCATCACCCATCAGACACTCGTCACCACTAGCTTGCATACGTTCGCTTATATTGGGTATAGTACTTATGTCTATTAGCGCATATATATATATATATATATATATATATATCAGTGAATTTGTTACATGGGTTATATTATCTTGGGTTTCCCTGTTTCCAGTTTAATAATATATTATACAAATTTTGCAGCGTCTATTATATGGTTTATATATATATATGTCAAAGTTATTCTTTTATATATATAAATGAATTTGTGTATATATGTATATATGCTGTTATATTAGTTTATAAAATAAAATTTTCCTTTTTCGGCTTTGTATGTAAAGATTCTTTTTGATCTAATTTGTTTAAGCTTTGTATTTTGTTTTTTTTATATATAGTATTTTAAACGTGAACTTGATTTAAGTGAAGCTTTTTGTATCATGTTATTAGATGAAATAATATAAGGTGATTTAAAAATATATATACTTTTTTTTGAATCTTTTTGGGGCTTTGTTGGTTTTGTTATATATTACTCTTTCTTAATGCAATGTACTGGAAACAACAAAATAGGTGAGTGAGAAAAGGAACGAAAACCATATATATATATCTAAGCATTCGAGTTTATACTTTTGTTCGGTAAGTATATGGTATTTATAACGGTTTTGAAAGTAAATTTTAAGCTTGCCTAAGCGGTTTATGTCGTAATGGTTATATTATTATTTAAATATAAGTATCACGTACGTAGGTTTTAAGTGCATATAATATATTTATAATATAAAGTTTATTAAGTTATAAAATTTTATACAGTTTATATTTTATAAGATAAAGCTTAAAAGATATATACGCGGCAGTTGATATGTTGCAATGAGCATACATTATATATAAGTTTTTATTTTAATAAGTATTATTTCAACATATATATTGCATATATGTCTGACTTTTTTTATTGTATATGTTTTTGGTTTAAAAACAATGATTTGAAATGTATGTATATTAAATTTAGAATATGTTTTATATATGTAAATAGTTATATATAATTATATATATAATTGTAAGTTCACTTATATCATTCTTCTTCATCGATCTAGTTCTAATTTGAATTAGATTTTTTTTCTCTTCCATTTATCAGCTTTATTTGTCATGTCTGTTTTCTTCGTCGAATCGTGTCTATCTAGCGTTGCTTTGGAATTTGTAACTAAACTTCATTGTCTATTCTCTTTAGTCTCGAAAGGTGAGCAATCACTCACGATTAACGTTCTTATATTTATTAAATTTGATTTCAATTGAAACAACAATTTAAGTATGCTGCTGTAGTTATTTAAATTGTTATATCTATGCTGTTATCTATAACTGTTCACTTATGAGATATGACACCATATCCTATTGTTTATATTATACTGTTATTGATGATATATGCATGTTGTTATATTAGTATCATATATGTTATCACTCTGCAAGTGCCCTGTTAGTATAATATTCACTATGAGTTGAAATGATACATACCCGAACGGACTTCAGGATAGGAGAAAATCGTTATGGGTTGAAATGATAAACCCAAGCGATTTTCATTTAATTGAATTTGGGATTACGGGTTGAAATGATATCCACCCGTATATATTTAGTGGACGGATTGAAATGATAAATATCCGTAGCACTTGACCATATGATAGAAAATATATACAGACACCGTTGGTCCATATATAAATATTTTGAAATAATTTCTATGATTTTTGGAAAGAAGTATATGGTTAAATAATTATTGATTCTTAAGATGGAAATTTTGTATATAGATTTAGTAGTAATATTTGATTTAAATTGGAATTGATGTAATACACATAATATGGTTAAGTATTTATGTAAATCTATATTTCAAAAAGATTTTCTTGTAATAAATTGAATAATTAAGGTTGGAAGATAGATTTGGATTTATTAAAAATGGTATTTAAATAAGGATTTATTTAATTAAATCGATTTGAAATTATTAAAAGAGAAATCTAAAGGTATGATTTTTACAACTGGATTTTTGATTTAAGCGATTTAATGAATATTTCACGTTTAAATAAATTAAAATAAAATATTGAGTAAAATGTAATTTAAGATTACTTAAATGATATTGAACCAAATGAGGGAGCATTTCAAGACTAAATAATAATGAGGTTAATCGAGATCTTCATGAAACTGTTAAATTGAACATTTAAATATTAAAGCTTTGAACTATATTGGAATTTAAATGGGTTATTTTGAGATTTAGATCTGTACTTGAAATCAATATAGTTGAATTGTTATTTAGAAACTAAATTGAATAAAAATGAAAATTTAGGTTGAACTAAAATTTGAAATTATTATTTAGAAAACTAAATTGAATAAAATTTAGTTTGAAATGTTGAATACTTAAAGTTTGAAATATATTGAAATATAAAGGGGTATTTTGTGATTACAAATTCGAATTTTGAGATCGATAAAATTGAAGTGGTTATTTAGGAATTAGTCGAATTTTAAATTGATAAATTGAGATTTGACTAGATTTGAGTTTTTGATTGGAGTAGATTTGAATCGTAACTGTGAAAGTGATCAAATTGGAAAACAAATATATTTGAAGTGAAATGATATTTTTTTTTTGAGTAATAATTAAATTTGAGATGACCATGGTGACATAGTGTATATTTCTACCCTATAGATAGTTCCAGGGATCCTTAGAGGATGGTTATCCCAAACATCCTCTAAGTTAATTTTATTTCAGTTGATATTTCACTTGAGTTAGATTTATTGATATAAGAATGTTAATCCTGACTCGAGTGTTTTGTGTTTTTCTTTATGCTCGGGTCAGACTGAGTGATACAGCATTGAGACTCGCCTTTGGAGTTTGGAGCTTCGCTTGAAGATCCAGCTATCGCTTAGCTTTCAACACTTCCAATTGATTCGTCAAGAGAAGTCATCTGTTGCATTGGAGGCTTCACTGTATCTGGGATATTCTGATGTATTTTATTTCTAACTTTGTTATATAGTAGCTTCATGAGCTACTATTCATTTATTCCGTGCGTATTATTGTACTACTCTGTATCTGTGATTCTATGATTGATTTATTTACTGTATATGTTTTTGCCAAATTTAAATTAACAATTCTGTATTTTGAATTATTCAAGTCCGACATGTGCGGATGCGAATGGTTGAAATATCGGGCCATTACATCATTCTCACTTTTCACAAACTAAAACCATCTAAGAAAGGAACTTAAGAGGCCGACCATAACTCAAGCTAAGGAAAATGGAATTAAGGGGATTCAAAGGAGAAGAAGCTTATGAAGATTAAAGCCATATCAAATCGCAACTCCAACATCCAAATCTAAGGTGAGTAATAAGGAAACCATCTCATTTTTGCTTGTTTGATTTCAAATCTTATGGGTCTTTGACTCATTTATGTTAGTATGATATACCATGTTGATTTTATCTTCATTTGGATAGAATAATTATTTATTGGAATTTTATAGAATTTTTTAAATGGATTTTAACGGTAAAACCTAAGATTTTAGTCTCCGGATGCTTCTATTTTCTTATATGTTGTCTGAAACATTATTTTGAAGATGATTTTTTAATTTCATAATTTTCCAAGTTGTATAGATTATTTTATGAAATTCCTAAGAATTTCTTAATTTCGAGTTTAACTATTTAAAATAATTAAATATGGATTTTTGGCCTTGAAATTTTTATATGATAAAGAATATCATATTTTTTAATTTCTGTGAATTTTTGGGAATTTATCCAAGTGATTTCGAATTATTATGAAATTAATATATTAGTTAAGCATATAAATTATTAATTAATTACGATTATTTATTGAATCTTTTGGAAATTGTTTTAGAAATGAAAAAGTGATGTGCGTCAGATTCTCAGGGAGGATTTTTGTGAAGCAATGTAATATCCAGTAGAAGTTGGACAAGAATCCAGATTTGGTGAAAATCAATTGCTTTTATTAGCATGGTTTTAAATCTCCTATATCTCGCCCGAGATCTCATTTTCACACTTAAACGAGACGAGACATCAAATCTCCTCCATATCTCCCTCGACACTCATCTCGTCCGAGATATTCAAATCTCGCCCGATATATAGATCAAAATCTCAATCCGAGATCTCACCCGAATTTATACATTTTCCTTATTTTCCATAATAATTTTTATTTT
The DNA here is from genome assembly GCA_030765085.1 of Allium cepa. Taxonomy (NCBI): domain Eukaryota; kingdom Viridiplantae; phylum Streptophyta; class Magnoliopsida; order Asparagales; family Amaryllidaceae; genus Allium; species Allium cepa. The sequence continues at coordinate 947,168,456 of CM060941.1, read as the reverse complement.
CATATTGATTCAAAAGAAAATGCTCAATCCAATTATGCTTTATCAACTTCTTGAACATATTCTTTACTTTTTATCTTAATGAGTCATAGCGAAAGGTTTCACTTCTTTATTACGTTCAAATAAAAGGATATTATTGTATCCAGAAAGATCCACCGCCCTAAAGAAAGAGGTAGATAAACTCAAGTCGAACGGATTTATCCGAGATGCGATATATCCAGAGTGGGTGTCCAACCTTGTACATGTCAGGAAACCTAATGGGAAATGGAGAACTTGCATTGACTACTCAGACTTGAATAAAGCTTGTCTTAATGATAGTTTTCCATGTCCCTGGATTGTTCAACTTGTAGACTCAACAGCTGAACACGAGCTCTTATCTTTCATGGATGCAAATTCCGATTACAATCATATTCCCATGCACCTGTCCAATCAGAAGCACACCAGTTTTATCACCGATCTAATACTTTACTGCTATAAAGTCATGTCGTTTGGTCTCAAAAATGCTGGAGCATTTTACCAACGGCTAGTCAATTGAATATTTCCTAACCAGATCGAAAAAACAATGGATGTATATATGGACGTCATGCTTATGAAGTCAGAATTCTCCACCAATCATATCAAAGACCTAGAAACGATGTTCAACATCCTTCGAGAGTACAGAATGAAACTCAACCAGTTGAAGTGTCACTTCGGGGTTGTGTCTGGAAAGATTCTTGGATTCATCGTTAATGCTCGAGGAATCGAAGCCAATCCCGAGAAGATCTGGGCAATTAGAAATCCTGAGACTCCAAGGACTATAAATCAAGTTTAGAGCCTCAACAGGAAGGTAACAGCGCTGAGCAGGTTCATTTCAAAATTCACCGACAAATGCATTCCCTTCTTCGATCTAATCAGAAAAGGGAAACATAACTTAAAATGGACTACACAGTGTGAAGGCGCTTTTCGTGCACTATTTCAGCACCTATCCACACCATCCGTTCTGTCAAAGTCTATTGATCATGAGGGATTGTACAATTACTTGGCAGTATCAGAAAATGCAATCAGTGCTTATTTTATTCGGAAGGAGGACCGGATATGACGACCAGTCTATTACATCAGCAACCGACTGATCAGAACAGAGAGAATTATCCAAAGTTGGAGAAGTTAGCTTACTATCTTGTCATTGCCTCAAGGAAGCTTCACCCTTATTTCTAGTCTCATCCTATCACCGTACACACCAACCGGCCATTACGATAGGTCCTTACGCGACCTAAGACTTATGGTAGGTTACTCAAGTAGAATATCGAGTTGGTCAGTTCAACATCGCTTATACACCGAGGCGAGCTATTTAAGGACAAGTCCTAGCAGACTTCGTCGCTGAATTCACTATCCTGGAGGACTTTCCCAAAGCCAGTGAATCTCCCAAATATGTGTGGAAGCTGCATACTGATGGTACATCAAATGACCGCTACTCAGGCACTGGGATTGTGCTCAAGACTCCTAAACGGAATGACGGCTTTCGTGTGACCAACAACGAGGCCAAGTACGAAGTCCTGCTTACCGGACTTAGGCATGCCAGTTTAAGAATTATTGCTATGGAGATTTACCGTGATTCACAATTGGTCGTGTGCTAAATTCGGGGGGAATACCAGGCCAGAGGTCGGAGACTAGCTGCTTATCTTGCTCGGGTCCAGGAAATATTGAATCGGTTCGACTATTATGCCATCTATTGCATACCCCGAGAACACAATCAGAAGGCCGATTCCTTAGCAAAGTTAGCCAGGGCCAATGAGGCACAATAAACGGGGATCATCCCCGTTGAGACACTATCTTCCCCTAGTATTGATCGAATAGACACCGACTGGGTACATGAAGTCATCCCCGACAAGGAATCACGGATGACTCCGTTCAGGAACTATCTCGAGCATGGACCCTACCAGAGCACAGGAGTGAGAAAAGACAAGTTCTCCAAACGGATTCATGGTTTACTATTTAGAATGGAGTCATGTATAGAAGAGGATACTCTGTTTCTTTACTCTGGTGTATCGCCCACGATGAAATCAAACGAGTATTACGTGATGTGCATGAAGGAGAATGTGGCGATCATACCACGGGGCAAGCTCTTGCTAAGAAAGTGCTCTGATACGGTTATTATTTCCCAACTATAAATCGCGACGCATCAGATTATGCCACGAAATGTGACAGATATCAAAAGCATGCTCGGATTCTAAGAGCCCCGCCTACCGAAATAACTCAAATGGTCAGTCCATGGCCATTCGCAATGTGGGCCATCTATATTATTGGGTCTTTACCTCTAGCTAAAGGTGGTGCGAAGTATTCCATCGTTGCAACTGATTACTTTACCAAATTGCGGAAGCCGAATCACTTACTACTCTCACGACGAAGAAAGTGATCAACTATGTGGTACACAACTGTCGATTTGGTCTCCCACATACCATCATCACTGACAATTTAACCCATCGAGTTTAAGAATTTCTGTCAGCGATTACATATCGAAAAGAAGTTCTCTACAGTTGCACACCCTTAAGTGAATAGGCAGGTCAAAGCTGTTAACAAAGTTATAAAGTCCATTCTGAAGAAATGATTAGAAAAAGCCAGGGGTAAATGGGTCGATGAACTTCCTATAGCCCTATGGGCATATTGAACAACCCACAAGTCTGGGACCAGCCACAATCCATTTTCACTTTCGTATGGCTCAGAAGCCGTCATTCCAGTCGAATTGGAAGTACCTTCTCATCATGTCACTTACTATGACCCGAAAACAAATGCTATATTGCTTGCTGAATCTCTAGATGTACTAAATGAGAAGCATGAAGAGGCTGATTTGAGGGCAGCCGCACACCGAAGTCGAGTCGCCCGATTGTATAATGTTAAGGGCCGACCCCAAAACATCAAACTTGGCGATCTCGAGCTCAAGAGAATTTACCCGGTCCCTTCGCATATGAAACCAACGTGAGAGGGACCGTATGTTATTGAACGAAGACTCAGAGATGACACATTTAAATTATCGGTCGTTGATAGTCTCACTTTGCTGAGAGCCTGAAACATCGAGAGTGTTCGTCGCTACTACACAGAACAGGCTTTATTTATTAATTCCGTTTACTTTTCATTTGCAATATGTTTATGCATTTCGAAATTTGAATTTGTAATAAGGCAACTGACTTTGCCATACTTTATTATTTCAGCAATAAAATGCAATCTCTTCGAGCCAGAGCAGTGATTCTCAAAATGCATCATACGACCATCACAATGCATGGAGACCTAAGTTCCATCTTACAGTGAGACTTATTCGAATAGGGAGTGACTGTAACACAACCGATCACTCGCTAAGTGAAAACCGAGATCGGGGGCAATTCATCACACTGAAGCCAAAAAGGATTGATACACGACAATCCTCTAACGAACTTTGGCTCCCAGAGTGTGAGCTGGAGTATAAACTTACAAATGTGAGCTCAAAGTGGGTGCATCCGTGCACCTAACGACTTCACCCATGTTTAATCCAAGTCTGAGGAGGATGGATCCATCCGTCTAATGACCTCACTTGGTAACTAAGGGTGGATGTGACTCGACCGTCCACGATACTGATAAATCTATCAATCCTAGAGCGAATGAAATCCTAAAACTCAAAACAGATGCAATCGACCGTCTGTTGACTAACTCTAAGTCCCCAAAGTGCGGACTAAAATATAAACTTCAATTGGGTGTGACTAACCGCCCGTAAATCAGCCTAAGTCCCCAGAGTGTGGACATAGACCTGATCATTAAAATGGGTGTGACTGACCACCTGAAAAACAACTAAAATCCCCAGAGTGTGGGCGTAACTTTAAAAGGTTAAGCAGGTGCAATCGACCACCCGTATGCGAGTTCAATCCCTAGAGTGTGGATGCGATTGTCAATAAGTGAGTGAGTGTAACTCGACCGCTCGAATTCATCTCTCTACCAATCTGTTCCAACTGAGTGAAGCTAAAAAATGTTGAAGGTGGAAAGAAATCATTGTTCGACCACTTTGACTAATCCCAAGGATTGGGGGCATGACTCTAGCACCAACTACTAATCGATGCAGTACAACGCTAAAGAGAGACTTGACGTTTAGTTACGACCCGAAGCCATGACTTCGGGACTTAACAAACGAACACAAGTCTAATCTAGAGGCGGATGCCTCACAAATATGTCGAAAGAAAACTCGAGTGATACACCACTTAAACAAATAAACTCAAAGTTATGCAAAAAAAGAAAATTCTATTTCATTTATCCTTTAAAGTAAAAATAGATACAAGGGGTCTATGCCAAAAAAATCCTGCTAGCAGGGGCCACACCCGCATCTATACACTGCATACAAGAATGAAAAAAAAGCTCCTAACTATCTTCCAAAAAAGGGATGCCAAGATTCATGACGACTTTTTGGGCTTCTTCTTTCTGTGCATCTTCTCTTTTGGATTCAACCCACTGGAGCTGCCACTGTGATGTCGCTTCGAGCTTTTGACTTTGCTGGGCCTCGGCCGGAGGAAGTACTATGATCTCCTCTTCCTAACTCACCGGAATCGGGATGCTTTTAGAATGCATGGTCAAAGAGACAAGGGAACTTTCCATGTGAGAAGATATGGGAGGAACCCCAGTAACAATAATCGTGCCACCTGGAGAAATCATGAGTAAAGGGGTCATGCCTGGTCCTGCCATTCCACCACCAGTGGTGCTACCCATTATTGCACTTGCCATCTCAGCGTTAATTATCGCCATTATTGAATCATCGATGAGCTACTTGAGTATCATGAGGAACGTTGGCGGTCGGAGTCGAAGAGCTGGCTACGAACGCGCTCCCACTAATAACAAATAGCGAATCAGAAAGTGGATTGTTGTGGGTGCCTAGGAGCTCATCCATCATTTTCTCGTTAAAATTGAAAGTGCTCACATCAATTCCCCGGCCGTAGCAGAAGTGGTGGTCATCGTCGTCTCCATTATGATGGCCTCCTGCTTTTGGTTTTGTTCTTGGGTTGTAGGGCGCATGGCGGTGCTGCTTCTATAACTGAATGGAGATAAGAGAAAATATTAGAAATTTCCTTTGATAGTACTCCAGACTGTGAATGAGTTTGAGAAGTGTTCGAAATACCTTCCTCAGGTTGGCTCATGGCTGGCCTGGAGTTCCTCCTGACACGTGCTTGCGAGCTGGAGATAGCTGCGGCTGATCCGGATTATAGGCCGGCACAGGTAAAGGATCAACCGCAGGAGCGAATTCAGGCTGGATTGACGTAGGGATCTTAGAGCTTGTATCATGATGCTTGACACCAAAGCCCTCTCCCACTCTCCGAGTTTTGAGTAGCGAGCTTCTCTTTCTCAAATGCAATAGTGGCATCATGAAGAATTCTCCTCTCTTCCTCATCCAACACTCGGTTTTCTAGATCAAATTCATCGAAGGATTTAGTGTGATGCTCCGCCTTCTCATCAGCCAAGAGTATGTAAGTGAGTTGGATAATCACTTAGACATCTTAAGTCACGGTATTTCAGAATGTTGATATTGTAGGTGATTAAAAGATATTCAATGTCAGTCTCAAGTTTGGCTTCCACTGCCCTGGCCTCAACTTCAACCCTAACTTCGGCCTCCTGAACTTTCAACTTCACCACATCCCGCTCGTTATGAGCCTCCGCTGTTTGGTTGCAGGCCCCCTAAGCAATCTTGTTAGCTTCATCTTTTTCCTAAACGACTTCGTCGTATTTGGCTTTAAGCTCTGCCAGCTCCTGGAGTGCTCTGTCTTTTTCAACACTGACTTTGGCTTTCCTGTGGCCCATATCATCTACTAACTTTAAATGCTCATGCCTCATCCGCTTTAATTATTTATTGGCCTCGTCCACCTTTATCAGGTCCTCCATTTTAGAATTCCTTACAGTATCATTCTCTCCGGTAAGCACGGTGACGATCTGATCCTTTTAGGCGATTGTTTCTTGTAATTCTTCGCTCGCTCAAACGCCACAGCTGAAACTTTCTCGGTGGTTTTCTTCCACTCTTTGTATTAGCCAAAAGTGTGATAGTCCTGATCATGAATGATTTTTTCTTCTTCAACTGATAACACCATCAAATTTAGAGGAAAATGGAAGCCATCGAAGCATACGTTCAGAAAATCTCTCTTCAATTGAGCTATTCAATCGGCCCCCTCACATGTCGTCTCCGTAACTGATGAAGTAGCTACAATAAAGGTGTCTGCCCTGGTTGTACGACGCTGTTCGTCGAATATTGGAATTACTGGAGATCCTGGTTGGCGTGGAGTTGCAACAGTCTGTGTCCCCAAACTAGAAAGTGGCAACGAAACCCTGGGTGGAGGAGAGCATGATCAGAAGCGGCATCTATCTCGCCTCTCCTTTTCTCTTTCTCGTTCTCTCTCTCTTTCCCTAGCTCATGCTCTATCCTGATATTCCCTCTCTTGACTAAAATAGTGGCGTTCATAGTCAGAATCATGCTTAGGAGATTCCCTATAAGAAATGGAAGATTCACGTGCAGTGCTAAGACTACGAGCATAGACGGTTTCTTCGACATCGGATCTGCAAAATTTAATGAAGGGAAAAGTTAATTGTCTTTGGAGATTGGACAGCTCATGAATATTGAGTATGTGATGTCATGAAGTGCATGCATGTATGTTTGACCCCCCGACCAATCGGTTTTATCGACCATACTCGAAGGAGTTGACTCGCCTAGATCTAAAGCGCACTGAAGCCCTTCCAATCCGGTATCTTGTTGGAGCGCCATATAGTCCGGGATTGGAATATCTGCAAGTCCTTCGAAGGGGTTCTCCACGTATATGGAAGGAGGTCCAAAATTATAACATGGCAGCTGGCAAAGACACAACCATAGATTTCTATCTCATAGACTTACGAAGCTTATGAGTAACTGCCTTGCCTTTCCTTTTTCCTACTGAATGTCGAGGAGTATTTGAGGGCCCAGCTGCGGGTTCGTCTTCAGTGGGTGTATCTACTTCGCCACCCTGCTCGGCAATTATAATTCCGAGCGTACCGCTGGAAATTCCCTAAGAGCTCCTTTAAGTCCTATGCTCTGATCTCCGTCAATCAGCCCAACGGCCCTCAGATTTTCATCCATAAGCACGACTTCGATCACTCTAAACTCACTTGGCACCTATTGAAGGATCTTGACGATTTCCCTAAATTGATGGCCTTCAGATCGAGGAATTGAAGCTATAAAGAGGAAACAACATTAAACTTAGTATCAATGGAGATTAACCAATTTGTCGCCAGAGGAATTGCAACATTTATGCCTAACTAGCCACCGTCTAGCGAATCCTGATGGGCACTAAACATAGAACCACTCACTTTTGAAGTAGCTAAATTTGGTCCAAGTCCCAATCATAATTTGATAGTTTCTTACTCCCTTTAAAAATGTGAAAGAGGGATTATCTCTCCGACTCTTTACATTGAACAAGAATATGACTTACTCTAGACTCAGGGGCCGAAAAAGGTGTTCCATGAAGATAATGAATAGATTTTTCAGTAGAGCATACCCATTCGGATGTAACCGTGATGAGGCAATCCCTAAATAAGATAACACCTCCTGAATATATTAATTGAATGGTGGGAGCGTAGCGGCTGTGCATGAAAATCGATTAAAAGCGGTGTACCCTTCCGGAGGAGTATGCAGCCTATCGTTTGGCCATGGTAGCAGGACATCATTCAACGATAGCCATGCTACAAACAAATTTTCCCCAATATATCCTTGGAAACATTGGATGGAATGGAATCTCATGGATCCGCAATGAAGGTTGCTCCTGGTAGCTTATCTGGAGCTCGACTTATGACTTCGGTCGCGATGGCCAGCTTCTCTATTATCAAAGGGGGTGGATTTTGAGCCTCCTATTGCTGTGAACTCCAAGGTTCTATAGCTAATCAACTCATCAAAAACCATCGTTAGCTGACAATAATCTCGTATTTCCCCTAGTATGAAGTACATGAATGTGATGCAGTGCAATGCTGTATATAGTTAATAAAATACTGCAAGATATAAAAGGTGTTTGTACGGCGAGACTTCAAAATTCGACCGGAGTAACCGTCATTGTTGACCGTCACAACCATGCCATCCAAACTTTGGAGACAAATCCAAATTAAAATTTGTTAACTTTTATCAAGTTGCAGTACCATCAACGAGCTTCGAAGGACAGTTGGATATGCAGTGAAATAGTTAAGTCAAATTATGCAAGGTAGAAGCTCATCGGAGTTAAATGATAGATTCTACAAAAGATTTCGTATCCATCAAGGGTGAAACTTGGATCGGTCACCAAAAACTTACTTCATATCGATCCCGAGAAGACAAGCTTCGTATCGATCAAAAGGCAAATACCTTCGTATCGATCGCCCATAGGGGAGTTCATATCGATCATGTGATTCCCATTCGTATCGAACACGTTGTCAACACTTCATATTGATGGAAGTAAATCGATACGAAGTTCCATGGCTTCAATCGATATGACTTTCCTCCTTCTACCCATCAGTTCTGGATCGACACGAACCCCACGTCCTGGATCGATACTAGAGTGCTTTTCCTCTTTTCTGCCATCGACACGAAATTGAAACAAGGCATCCCTTCCGTGGATATTTCGTATCCCTCCATATTTCATCTTTTCCAAAGCCACGCAATGACCACTCTGACCTTCCTTGGCTTCACTCTGACCATCTATGGCCTCCATTTCACCAGAATCGGTCGCGGAAACAAGAGGATTGGCACAAAATATCGAGTCTCGTCATTTTTGACACGAAGTCATTGATTAATTACCTAGTTTCAACAATTGGTTTAAGGTATTGAGAACTTGGTATGGTTTGAAAGCAAAGACCATTCTATTTTTTCATAAACTCAAAGAGATACGAAACCAAAGGGAAAATAAGAGCAAGTGGAAATTTTTCTAAGTACTAAAGGGTTTATATGGTTCGGCCTTAGGGGAGTGTCGATTTGTCTCCTAGTTAAAGTGACCAGTCAGAAACAATCTGAAGTGTAACCGATGTGAACGTTCACTTCGTATCCTCATACAACATCAATACAAAGCTAACCTCGTATCTATTCACAGTAGGCCCAAGATGAAAAGTATTGTATCCATCAGGCGATCATTACGAAACCCAAAACAAGGGCCTATCTGAACTGTTCATACCCAAGCATCCATCGATACGAAATGATTTGTTCGCATCCGCCAACATAAAGCCCACGTTCTTATCCACTGTTACGAAATATTTAAAAAAAAGGGTGCCACCTAGTTCATATCGATCACTATCAATACGAAAACATTTTTTCTACTTTTCACATCGATCTAGGAGAGGATCGGTACGAAGAGATACACTAAAACAACCATCAAGCATTGTTACAACTCGAATTTTACGTCGATTCAGGAGAGGATCGATATGGAATTCGAAATAAAAAAGTTGATAATGACTCCTGAACGTGCAAACGTTAACGGGAGTTAGGTTTACACACGTTCGAGCATGATGAACTGACACTCAATTTTCAAAATTCACAAGAATTGAACGCTCACCTGGTGATAATTACAACAGTGAATAACAGATTGCTAACACTCGTAACTCAATTAAAACAATGCACTGCATAATCATTGGCGGTCCGCAATTCAGCACTTATATTACCGAAAATCATCCAAAGGTTACATCTTTTGAAGAAAAGACAACGACCTTTCAAACAATTAGGCAGAACTTTTCAGACTAAAGATTGCAGCTTTTCAAAGCACTTCGTGTTCGCACAAGATGTATTTTGGGGGCGAATGTTATCCCTCCTTTTGGCAAGACCATAACACCAAAGGATTGACTTCAAAACCGAAGATAATCAGTCCCAAGATCAGCTATACACATTTTCGCTATGGATATTGATGAATTTTTTCCAAGTGCCGATTGAGCTACAATCGATACGGTACAATAGGCAAAGCTATAGAAACCAACATTCAAAATTTCAAGCCGATCGAAGTTTGTATGCTCGAGATATGCATCGATCAAGAATTACGAAGGAAGCCTCGGCTCGTATCCATCGTGCACATTCCTCTTCGTATCCATCGTGCACATTGCCTTTCGTACCCATCAACAATCAACACTTCGTATTGATCCAATTCATATGTGCTTCATATCGATCTCCCCATTAACATAGCTCGTATCGATCGGCTAACAGTCGATACAAAACAGCCAGTAAAATAGTCGATACGAAGGATGTATAGAATGGTCGATACAAAGGACTTGAGCTCGTATCGATATGAATCGGCTACAAATGATAGATATAGAAGCCAGTCAACCATCGATGTGAAAGGTATAAGCAGAAATCAATATGAAGTGGGGTGCAGAGCAACAATACGAAATAAAGCACTCTAGGTCGTTACGAACAAAGCCCGTTCAAATGGAAGAAATAGTCACTCGGCATGAAAAATGGATCGTTCTTGGAACATCGCTCCACATCACCCTTGATCAATGAGAAAGGCACCGATATGAACAATCATCGAGGCGAACTGATCGATACGAACATGGCAGCCAACCGAAAACCTAAACTTGCGTCGATCATATCTCACAATCTATGAGTCCAAATGCCACCAAATTTTCACAGGAGTTTGCATACAACCTTAAGAATATTCCTGATCAATTTCAGCCCAAAAGAACCAATTAGTCCATATGAACTCAAGCCGTATCGCTCCATGATCGAGCCGAAATCACCTGAACTCGATCCCGTGGGCCCACCTACGCGAAAGAAGAAGCCTTCCGAGATCTGAGCAAGATATTTGATGCCTACACCTATAAATAGTCACCTTGGACCTACAGAAAAGGTACTTTTTGCTTCTTTATGTCGATACTCTGCCGAAGTTGCTGCTAAACTTTGATTGTATTATTGTAATCTACTAGTAACCGGTGAGCTATAATCAATAAACATCAATCATATCATAGTGGATGTAGGCCACACGCCGAACTACTCTAAATATTTTTGTTTCTTCACTTTTTCTTATCTATTGATTTGTCTATTTGTTACATCTACCTCATTTTACATTCACTTTCTTCATTTTGTCTCTTCAAACACATCCGAAGAATGTTGTGCCTAATTTTGGTACAAACCACATGTTTGACCATGATTTTATTTTTCCTTTATATCCATGGATGCTCTTTTGAGTAGTCTGAGAAAATCAGGTTTTTTTTTAATGTTCATTGAGCACTTGGAGAGGAGCTGGAAGTTTACATACTGCAATATCCTTGTTTCCATTGCATTACTTTATGCATGTGTGTGTACATACGTGTGTGCAACTGTAAGGACAGACTGTTATAATTGTTCAGACTAACGATAACACTCTGATTAGTAACTCCGAAATGCTAAGCATATTAGAGTAGCTATATGTATTATCTTTTGATATATATGTTATCATTACACTTGCAAAATTATGATATTTTTATTCTCCTCTTTCTTGCTTTTTTGCCTTATCTTCATTCGTGTCTTTTTGGCATTTAGATGCTCGACATGTGAATATCATGGATGTATTAGTGTCGACATTCGAAAGTTGAAAAGGAGGTTGTTACATAAACACTCTTGACGGAGTTAGGGTGCGTTTGCGAAGAATGGTAACAGCGTATTTGAATGGAGCATTTGAGCGAGGAAGTTTGGTGAACAAAGCATGCGTTTGGGGCTGGAGACATGGTATTTGAGTGGAGTATTTAAAGAGAAGAGAAAAGAAATCAACAGCCCATGATACCATCAGTTGAGAACACATCAAACGCGTCGAGCGCCAACGTACCTATCAGACCATTCACACAATGAAGCTGGAAACGGGACTAACCCATACAATGAAGCTAGAACGGGCCTAACCCGTCATGGAAACTGATGCATCCCCAACAATAAAATGATCAAAATTTGACTGCGAACGGGCACCTTAGTAAATGGTCTAAGGTGATTCTAAAACTTGTAAATTATGCACCAATGAGAAAGAAACGACTCATCATTTTTTCTTTTTGTGCGAATACTCTAATGCAACACTGAACTTAGCCAAACAGCATCAAGGGCTACAGCACATACAACACAATAGTATGAATGACATTATGGAATTCATTGCAACAATTCCAAAAAACCATGCAGATAACAATTTTTACAATGATTGAATTGATGCTTCTATTATTACTATTGTTCATCGCACTTAGTCAGAAAGAAACTCATGAATCTTCCAAAATAGCAGTCTATAGACCCAAATCAGCCTTGTTTAAATCCGTATGATGGTTTTGCATCACCCCTACAGATCTAAAGGCAATCGACCTCCACTTGCTTTGGACAGAGCCTCTTCTTTTCTACTAACCCAGGATCCCTCGATTTTGCCTAGGTTGCAGCCGCCATTAATTCGTTTTTCATGAAGGAGTAAGGATTGGGGTTCATTGAATAAAGAGATTAATGAAGTCCTTCTATTTTATTCTTCACCATCTTGATGCATCTAGCTGGCATTTGGCGATTTTGCAGATTGCACCTGCCGAACTCTCATTTTGCAACGTAACACCTTCCTTTTTGACGTTTTCTTAATTTTTTTCTTTGACCTTCTTTCGTTATGGTGTTTTTCTAGTACGGATGACCTTTTTCAAACTGTCTTCGCTTTTTTTGGTAACTTTTTGTGTAGCGAATTCAAAAAATGTACAACGGAATATATGTATTAATACGTATTATGTTTCTTTGCAGGACACTCATCAAAGTTGAAGGTTGTAAGTTTTTAATGAAATATATCCTTGAAATATACGTCGAATAAAATATCGTTTTTTCAAAAAAAACGTTATAAACTATAATCCAAGGTTAAATGTATAATGTGTCAATAAGACATTCTACTTGTTTGAGCACTATGATATAAAATTTGTAAAAACTTACAATTGTATCTAATGTATGCTTGCTAGTTGTTGGTGATAGGGAGAATCATTGTGTATAGACATAGTATGACCAACATGGAATGACAAGAAGTGAAGGTGCTTACATGTTTAGTCTATAAAATACATCAAATGGAAACAAAATATTAAATTAACTAAGAAGAGGCCTAAATAAATAAAGATTTTAAACAAATTTGCCAACTTCTACAATGTTTTTTTCTTACTTACCAGAACCAGTCATCTAGTCATGTTATGAAAAGTTGAATAATGAAATTAAGAATACTACAACTAGTTAATGCATTCATTTTGTCATGGTAGAACACACCAAATAAAATTGACTAAATTGGTTATTATATTCATTCTCAAAAAAGAAGCTTGACTAAATTACTTATTATATTCGATTTAGCTGACACAAATATACTATTTTCATGATTTTTTTGTAATAATTGTTAAGTACATCAAATTAACAAATTTAATAATTACTAATAAGAGGTTATAAATCTTATGCTCTTTTTTGAAAGTATATTGTGTTTAAATAAACAGTAAATATGCTCTCGTAAACTTTTGTGGTGTATTACTAAAACATAACTAAGGTGAGAATAAAATTACACCTAATAAAGAAGCCTTTGGCATTCCTTGATGCTATATTAAGTTTAATTAAGAAAACATGTGGTTGTTATATTTTTAGGGTATGATATATTTTTTAAGGCTGGCATGATGAGCTTTGCTACAACATGTTCTTAATTATCAATCAACCTTCAGGTTACCAAAGAATACTGCTAATCAATATTGCAGTTTATTCATCTAAGAATAGAATTATTAAGCCAAGTATGATGTATAAATTATGATGTACTGCTTGGTAAGCAAGCAATCCTTGGTTGATTTATATCTTTAAAATTGTCAATCATTACTGAGTTGCCTCCATATCATAACTTATCGCATAACCTTGTTAGTGGTAAAATGTAATTACTACTTCAGCATTTTAAAGTATAATTATGTTTTGTACCAGCTACTTTATCATATTACATGATCAAATACTAAAATTTTGAAGAAAAGCTTGAGAACATTTTTATGCTCTGTTCCTAGCTCACAATATCATAAAGAAGTTGACGAAATATTACTAAAATTAGTGATGCCTGATGAAATAAAAGCAGATTGAGATGTAGTTAAAATTCCAACAAAGATGATTATGTGCCATCCGGATATGCCCATTACAAAATAGAAGGATTATCTAATTCAAAATGCATAGCAGAACCCGTGTCGCTATGGGCACAAACAAGAAAACATACACATAGAACCAATCATAACTAATTAATAGTAAATAAAAAAAGTAAAAGAAAACACATGAAATATTTACACAAATATAAATGGAGGACAATATTGATCAAGTGTTAGTGAACTATGATCTTCTACTACAACAATGTATTAGCGAGTTTTGCTAGGTGGATACTTGCTTGTTAATATCAAGAGCACATGAATTTTAGTAAATAATTATAAAGCAATTTCATTCATTCATTCCATGTTCATTATAAAACCTCATGATTACAAAGTTTGGGCAAAATATAATAATTATAAAATAATTTCAAGAGTGACATATGATATGATGATGCCCTTGAATGATAACTACTGGTTATAAAACCTGCCTTACATACGAATATAAGCAGTTATACTACACCGTGGAATAAAATCTAAAGCAACATTAGCTTTTCTATTGCAAGTATCTGGAAAGTTTTATTCATCTAAAACCGAAAATCCAAACTCTCGATCTACTCAAATAAGTCCTCGAAAGTTTAGGATAAAATAAAAAACATCATGTCATACGTATTTATTACATTAGTCATCCCAAATAAAAACAGATACATACTGAGACCACTCTGCTGAGCGGAATGGGTTTTCTTCTTAATAGTATCTTAACAGTTAAAATACCAAACATAACATTCATTGGATAGGACGAGACATGCCTAAGGTGTAACAGCTCGCCATCTACGACTTCCGCATTCATGCATAAAATATTGCGGACTTCACATACCCCACAGATGACGGATTGTTTTGAAGTTAAATATAAAAATATCGTGGAGCTTTCGACAATATTCTACACTTCCTAAAACTCACAGCGGAATGGGTAAAATATAATAATCAACAATACATCCCAAATAAACAATAACAATAAAGTATCGAATAAACTCTAACTACAACATCTCTTTATACATGTTTACATCAAAAATTAGCACAAACACCTAGATTAAAAGTAGAGAATAACTTGAAAATGGGGAAAATAAGAACACATAACAACTATACTGGTTCGGCTAATCAAAGACCTAAGGGTTTTGGTGAGTTTTTACAAAACTGTTTGTACGATAATGATTCCTGGAATTACAAAGATTATATAAGAATTTGTTAAACATCTAAAAAAATGCCCCAAACAATACCCATCCTCTTCTATTTATAGCTGAAGGACATTGAAAAACCCACGCCCACATTCTAGCCCATGTTTCCTAAGTCCAGAAGAGATTAACTGAAGAAATTGTGACCACATCATCAATAATAAGGGATCGGTATGGATCCATGTTCATGGATCGGTACCAATCCATGCTTTGCCCTATGGACCATGATTTCCTTCTTCTGATTGTTTGGTTGGCTAATGTCTTCATTTTTATTGCTTCATTTGCATTATCATGGGCTTAGACTTGGTTGAATGGCTTGGTTTAGAGGCTGGGCATGGCTATTCGAGTTATCTATCGATCGCTTGAATTGAGACATGCCATCGAACCATCCTAAGTTAATATGAGGGACTTATGGTTGCTTTGCTTTATCATGGCAAGAGACGCATGCTGGTTTTGAGGGAGTTTTTATGGATCGGTACCAATCCCTATTCAGCGTTCGGTACTGATCTAGTACTGGTTATTGTTGCTCTGGATTCTTGCTTGATAACTTCTTAGTTTAACTGGCCTGATGTGTCCGAATATAGCCTGGTCACAAAGCTGGATAACATTTTCCCCCTAAAATATATCTTTTTTGTAACAAGATATGATTTGGAACAAGAGAAATTGAAGATTCTGCATCATTGGTCTTGATTTTACTTCGAACTGACTCCACATTTTCCGTGAACTGCTTCGTAAAGTATAATGACTTTTACCAATCATTACAACTCTTTGAGTAGTTTCGAACTTGTAACATTTGTTTGGTATAAAAACCGAAGCATGTTTTTCAAGTTTGTCATTCTAAGTTCAGAAAATTTTCAACGATTTTCTTCTTTGGATTCTATAAGTAAGACTTCTGTTCTTTTGAATTTCAATTGGCTAGTGTCATATTTGCATACACCCACATCCTTATATTCACATATATATATTGTTGTTATTATTACATAAATACACACACACACACACATATATAGACACACACACAGATATATATATATATATATATATATATATATATATAGGGATTCGATACCGATCCTTGAGCAGGGATTGATACTGATTTTTCAGCTTAAATTTCTGGTTCTAGGTCTATTAGCGTTCAAACCCACACTTATTCACCTCTATTTTACTTCTTACACCGAGACCATTCTCCTCCAAGCTCTTAACTTGCCATCTACACTCAAGCGTCCATCAAAAAATCACCCCGAAGTACCACCTTGACTTTCCACTATACCGTGCCTTTCCTATCGACGTCGTCAAACTCGCCGTCTTCAAATTTAAGCTCGTAAACATCGGCTTGCATGAACTATTCAAATCTCCAAATTGACTTCTTTTGAAACCAATAATGTCGATCAATCATGGTATGTGGTGACAGCTTTGAGTGGCGGAGTTCATCGTTGTTTGCCTCTTTGGCCACATGACTCAACGAGGAGAAATAAACCATCTCAAGTTCGGTCTTAGGAATCAGTGCGATTCAACGCTTTGGGGATTTTCACTTGAATAATTAGGGTACTTGAGTGTTCTTTGCACAATAACACGTGCTTCCAAATGAAAATTCCAAAGTATTTCTATGAAATTGTTAATGGAGTTATCTAATCAAATCTGGTTGATCGTGGTCGATGATGCATGGTCCATTAGGACGGTCAGTGATAATGATCACTTCGGATATAAACTTAGCCTTCAAGCGAACTATTTATCAAACTTTTATTGAACAACTAGTTTGAACTACACAATGTTCAATGCAAATACCGCACTGCCTTGAATGCATACACTGCATAACACTTCTTAATTGTACACTGTAGCCCTTACCTCCAGTAGATGTATAAGATCTGATTGATCGACACATGTCTGTGCTTGTCGAGTTTCGCACATTGACTATATAGGGTTTTCTTTTTTTAGCATTGAGAATAGAGCTTCTAATGTGCCTGATATTACTTATGTGTTAAGCTTTGATAATTACGGATTATAAATGCTCTAAGCATTTCCTTACCATGGTCATAGGTCCTTGGGTACCCGAATACGCTGAGTCTGACATAGAATCCAATTCTACCATCCTTCCTGAATTAATACATAATCCTACATAATACGGACCTCAATCAACTAGCCATCACATGTAACACCACTTCGGATGGTCCCTTTTGTGCAGGACAAAGAACTAAGGTAGGAGTTTCCGTCGATGTTGACTTTGGTGGCGCTATTATTTTAGATGATTCTCGGGATTCCTCTACATCAAAAATTTAAAGAGACATATCTTCGAAGAATATACAAGAGGCATGGTATCCCTTAAGAGGATGTGGTGGTTGGGTCATGCCATCAATTGGTGCATTTTCCACCAGTAGGATATATGGCCTGCACTAGTATATGTGCATGATCGGTTGTGTTCCATCATTCAATAATTTCATTCGTATAATCCTATAATTCATGAAACTAGCTTCGACCCAATTACACCTCAACAGCTATGCTTTTTTAACAACATGTATATTATTTTCATCTGCCAATTGAATCATAAGCCCATCACATGGAAGATTTCTTATTTATATAGCTTCAAACATCAAGTAGGACCACATTCACTTACATACTTACAACCCTCTGGGGGGTGTCGAATTATGATGGGTCTTTGGAACAAGTTAAGCTATTTCAAAGATGAGTTCTTTTTCGTACGCTGCCCGCCTGGTTTCACTGCGAGAAGGTTGGATGTAAGTCTTATTCTCAGTCATCATTTTTATGATGTTTATGTTGTAGCTTCAGCTACACACACAATTATCCCTTGTTTTTACAGACAGCTCAAGGAGACCTAGTGGTGCGGCCTTGGTAAGCACCCTCTCGGCTCTTCATCAAGTCCCAGTTAAAGAAAAGGAGATGAGGGCACTCCTCACCGATAAGAACTTAAGGGCGTGCATTCTTTTGGAAAAAGGTCGTAGCACTGGCCATGTTCCTAAAGTTAATAACGAGGACGATGACAACTCTTTGTAAAAGGGTGATGATAAAGGCAAAGACACTACACCAGAATCCTCATTTTGCAACGGCTTTGAGCCGTTGCAAAATAATTTCGCAACGGCTTTGAGCCGTTGCGAAATGGGCAGTGGTAAAAATTTCGCAACGGCTCAAATCCGTTGCGAAATATATCTTTTTGCAATAGCTAAGGGCCGTTGCAAAATACACTTTAGCAACGGCTTGTAGCCGTTTCGGAATTTATTTCGCAACGGCTTAAAGCCGTTGCAAAATGCAGATGTATAAATGATGTTTTAAATATTAGCAACGACTTTGATCCATTGCTAACTAATATTTTATTTTAAAAAAAATATTCGAAATTTTTCTCTGCACCAGCGACAATCATTTCATTATCATAATTAATACAAAAATTTGCAAATTTAACACTATCACAAAAGAAAGATTATTAAACCAAATATTTTTCATAGATTAAACACGAAAACCAAACATAACAAATGTTTGAATTATAGTGTTCAACATCAACACATACCACTATATAGTTCAACAAGTATACATAACATACATAGTACAACAACGACATCATTACATAATACTACATGCATAGTACAATACATATGGTACATAACATCTTCCTCCAATCGTCTAATGCTCCCGCCAGCATAAGTTTCATGCCTGCACAAAATAAGAAATTGATGTTTGTTTATAAAGAGGTCACTGGTGCATAAGTTTCATGCCAACATAAGTTTCATGCCAGCATAAGTTGGGGTATAAGACTGATGGAGGTAGAAGCGATGACAAAACATGTGGGCTGTGGGCTGCAAAATAAGACAGACATCCAACATCTTGGTTAAGAGCATGGCTGTACAAAATAAGATCGACCTGGTGTATGAAGTGAATTTGCAGTCTGTGATGAAATAATGGTCAGTAATTAGTAATTTACATGTCGTTATAGTAAAGGAAAGTTGAAAACTATAGAAGAAATAGAACCGACCTTCGAATTGAACAATGTATAAACAACAGTCTTAATTTATAAATTAAAGTACGCCTTTGTTTTATGGGAAAAAAACTTTACACAACACAGTAATTTGCATCGTAATTTTAGTTTATATAGTAGCAGCTACCATGGTAGGTCCATCTGTGCATGGACCTGTTAATTTTTCTACCACTGCAACCATAAAAATAAAAGGACAAAGAAGCTTCAATGTCGTCAATTGAATATAGAATAAGGGACTGTTGCGCAAATTCAATACTAATGTCCAGGTAAAGCTCTAATGATTCAATTCCATCCATTGCTAAAACATATATATGTTCTAATAATGTAAGTTGGCCAAATTAATAATAAACATTCAAATAGGAAATCCATCTGATATAGCAATATAATTAGAATATTGTGTTCAGAAGTTTATGCAACTGGAATATTCTAATAAGTAGTTATCCAAACACATATACCAAACTTAAATTTCCGGACGTTATGTAAACAATTACCAACAAAATGTTTTTCATATATTACACTTGCAAGTACATCATTACCAAATAACTATCAAATAAAAATGTTACCATGGCAGACAACTTTACTCCATGAAATGGTTTTAAGGGCATTGCAAAATATACCTCTGAATTGAAATCATTCAATATTACTGAAATTTGTAATTTCAAACGTTGAGTCAAATATATGATTTAGCTTTATTCTTCGTCACCACCAATCAAATCTAAAAGTTTATTGTTTATTCAAAGTTATATAACAAAGTTATTCCAAATAGCGGTTATATTTGTTATATCAAAACTTCGTGGTTTAGACACCAAATAAATTGACATTTCATTTCGTAAGAAGAAAAAAATGTTAGCAAGAAAATAATTTTTGATTTTATTTCATCAAAGAGTAAAAGAAAATCAACCTTAAATAATTAAAAGAACAAATAATTGCTTGTAAGATAGTAATTTTACAGGAAAAGGAGCCATGATTAGATCTTCCAATGTAGATAATGTTAGAGAAGTACGATGACTAAAAGCAGGAAAAGGAGAAATTATCTTATTTAGAAGCTAGTAATGTGAACAAAAAAAATGTTACCTCACGGATCAAGCTTTTCTAAATCAGAAAGGTACACAAAGAAAGCATCTTCAACCTGAAACAAATGTTAAAAACCTGAAACAAAGAACAGATCAGAGAATTATCCGATTTGGTAGAATTTTCAGTTTTGATATTAAGATTGGAGGATTTTGATATTAAGAACAGATAACAGATCAGAGAACATATATAGGTTTCCATTCAGATTGAATTTATTGGATAATAATAATGTATACCTGCTCCTGCGTCTAAAGATATCGAATTGAACTCTTTGGATGACACACATAACCACCGATTCCAACATAATCAAAGGTCATAACAAGAGGATGATTTTGCCTAGCTCTCTTCTTTCGTGTGCCGGGTTTTGCTTCATTTTTCAAGAATCCATCCCAATCTTCTACGCTTACTTTTGGCGGACAATTTTTCCTTCTAGCTTCATCATTATCAAATTTGTCGTAGTACCCTGTCCTCAATTCACTTTTGCATCTTCTAAATGATTCGCACATTGTTTTAAAATACCACTCTTTTGTATCCGACTTTAGCTCATAAAATGTCTGTATATATTGAAGATAAAAAATACGTTAAAAAGAAAATACAAGAAAATACACAGATCATTAGTGCATGTCACTTGTAAGTTATGTAATTTTATTACACAATACAAGTTTGTAATTTAGTTATAAGAGATAAAACTTCGTGGACGTCAAAGCATAACACAATTTGTTGAACAAGTCTATCTAGTGAGAACTTAGTAGACTAATTAGATAAAATTATCATCAACTGAATGAATTGGATTTTATTATCAACTACAAAATAAACTATAAGTTATGTACTGTTTTTGTTATAACAAATGGTTTTCAAATTTGATAAGAAATGCTGCATTACAAGTAACTTAGGTTTAATCTATGTGAATTCGTTTGAATTTGTTCATTACAAGTAACTTAGGTTTAATCTATGTGAATTCATTTGAATTCGTTTGCATTACAAGTATGGATCTGCAAAGTGACATACGATTGTAACAAAAGTAGGGAATTAAAAAAGACAATGATGGTTTAGTGATTAGCGGGTATTTCACGAATTTCAACCGACGATCCATGTTGCATTCTCCTTAAACAATAAATAATGAAAGTGTAAAATAAAAATTAAAAGGTTTGTGCTCTTGTATTCTTTTTTTCATTCTGACAAATGTCAGTAGATTTTTTGTTAAAAAAACTTTGGCTTTACTGTTCGTAATTTACATTTATAGTATATTATACACACATAGAACAAAATGCATTTGCATTTTTGTAAAAAAAATTTGTTCTAGAATGTTAATGGATTAACAATCTATTTATCAACCCTGATCAACATACTTCACCATAGTGCCACTCCCCTATACAAGCTACACTCCCCATTGCCTTAAACTTGCCTCAACCAAACTGTTGCAACATCCTAACAACAACCTAACATCACACTATCACCAAACCAAAAACTGTAGACAACATAAGTAACCATATCCAAAGCTTATCAGAACCAAAACTGTCCATGTATCTCAAAACATCCCACTCCATCCAATTTTAACTGTGTCCATAACTGCTACCTCAATCAATATTCCCACCAGAGTCCTGCACATACTCTCAGAACCACCAAGCACTGTCCACCATCTCCTCACAGACCATCAAATATCAAACATTAACAATTTTCCTCAACCCCTTGCATCACTCGCAACAATCACCAACAAACATCCTCCTTCATACAACCTGCCACCATCTCTTCCTTCAACTTGACCGACAAACTCAGGTAATCAATAAATGTACCACAGTTAAGACTTTAGAAAAGAACACAAAGTACACGTACAGATAAGCATATATTACACGTAATAAAACTATGGAAAAAACAGATTCCTTAATTAAAGATTTATTCATTTCGGTTTCAGCACTTAGGATAGTCATTTAACATTCAAAAATTGTATTACGGGTTGAAAATTCAAAAACTGTTAATCATGCTCAAGTGTTATGCAGCATCTACTACATTATTAGCCTTAAGCATAGCTAGTTTATACAGAAATGAATTTATATGGTATACATTTGTGACATTCATTAAGACTAGTTGATCTAATTCCTATATACATCTGGCCAAAACAGTAGTACAAATTATGCATTTGTTCTAAGTAATGTGCATGCTACATCAGTACGCTACAATTAAGACCATAGATGATTAGCATTTCTTTTTAGTTTAGAGCATTGAAACAAATTATCTAATTATCATGAAATTATAAGCACCGCAAAAATAAGTTTTTCACACTCTCTTGTAGGTCAAATACGACAAGTGTTGTTAAGTAGGACATAAATTTATTTTAGGAAACTATGCTAGTTATATTAAAGTGCCATATGTATGTTTTAACTCCAAATTGTCAAAATGGTTATATACAGTGATAGAGGAAGCGAAGAAAATGCTAAACAGGAAAATATCAATAGAGAAGAGAATGCATGCCTTGCTGATTAACGTCACCACTGTATGATGTACCCGTTACCCCACTGTTACATCACCTCCACTGTATGATAGAGAAGAGAAGAGAATTCACTACTACTACAAACTCCACTGTTACATCACCTCCTCACCCTACACAGCCATACTTCATACAAACTTGTTTGAACCCAGCAATATACCATCTCCTCTATCATCAAACCTCCAATATTCGCAGCAACTTCTAAACCATCCTCTTACAAACACCATCAACCTGCCTTACTACCAAACAAGCAACTGTTGCTCTCCCTGTCAAACAACAGAACATACCAATCATCAACTTCCAATACCCACCCTTCATCAAACCAACGTACAAGTGCAACTCTCCCCACTGCAATACATCACTACAACAACCATAACAAACCGCCTTGCCACTGCCAATCCCCTCCATCCATCACATGACAGCGCTGCAACTTGCCTACTCTGCAACTTCAATTGCACCAGCTTCAACTAGCGTATCTGTATGAGGAAATGATGAACACGAGAACATAATTAAGAAAACAAATGCATAACAAATATATGGATGCAGTTATTGAAGGAGATACAAGTTTATGATTTTTCCATGTAAAAATTTCAATGAGGTAATGCAAAAATAACATAAAAACAATACGCAATGAGAATGGTGAACTATTATTTGACGCACAGCGAATTCAAGCACATGCAATTTAGTTATATACGGACTTATTTAGTGATGATCAACCATAAACCACACAACTAACAAGAGTTGATATTGGTACAGAGATATAATAATATAAAATGCGTTGCAGCTTGAAGGCTTGGACAGAAGTAAATCTGATACGAAGGCACAATGTAATGCAAATCCAATAACCTTGGCTATAATCATGCACATTGACATCAATGAATGGTTGAATAAATTAGTATGTAAACTAGCTATACACGAGAGTTTAGATCTGAATGTTCAAAATGGTGATATATTGCCTCTATTGAAGCATTACACTTTATATCTATATCTGCCTCCACTGTAATAGATTTAAACGACCTTTTTAACCACTCTTCTCAATCCACTAACCCATTAACTAACTTGTATCATAATAACCCACTAGATAATCTTCTACTTACTCAATTATAACATCCTATCACAATCATAACTCCCCCTGACATATAACACACTTCCCCATCACCAACCTTCTGTATGAAAAATATATTATCCAACCATACATCTTCCTTGATTAAATTGCATTCTACTTGCTTTGTGTTCTAAAACTCGATGCTTCGAACAACTCCACACCTATAACCACCTCACAACCCACGCTACCCAAATCACCCACCCTCTGTTCACTAATCATCTTCTAACACACCTACCATCAATCTGTTCTCTAAAGTCCCCATCATCCTAGCATAGTTTGCCTTATATGAATGCCTTATAGCAGAAAAGAGGTGATATCAAATATTTAATTGAAACTGTGGATTAACAGGATGATAACTAAATAACTTTTCTTTATATTTTGAAATGGTATACATAGATTGTGACGCCCCACCCTGAGACCCACATTAACAAAGAGAATTACTAGGCAATTCTATCTGCTAATGCGGAGAATAGGGCTGGTTAGGAGCGACCATCTATAATCTTGTCTTAAACATATACTACATACGTCGATAAATGATCTATTTTTTTTCTATTCTAAGTGGATCGACATATCCAATAAATGCTTAATGCAAAACTATAGGTGGCTAACGGATCTATCAGAACAAAATACAACAACAAAATGCATATCACATCACAAAACAGTAATCATCATATATAAATACATATAAACAGATACATCCCAGTATGATACAAAGTGATACACAAAAGTGGTACAGAGACCACGCTATATACATCCAATCAAATACATATCAGAGTCAAGCGGAAAGAAATATAAACTACACGAAAGTGCTAGGCTGATATCCAAGCAGATGCATCAAAGCTAAGTCCCGAACTGATAGTTAACCTGAAACAACTCGGTCTGACCCGAGTATAAAATACGCGGGTCAGTCTAGCTAAAACAATCAGTTAATAAGGATAGACGATAATAAGAAGCATAAGATACAAGGTGATGATTCTTCTCAAATGAGAAGAGGCAATAGAAAGAACACATACTCATGACTTAAGTGAACAATGTCATTAAGTATACAAAGACCTCAAAAGAGGTAAACTCGACAATAACGCTCAAATAATACAAACAATCGCCGATGAAAATCTCCAAATCAAAAACAATAAAACTCAATAAGAGTTTATAATCCCCATATTGAAATCACCATAAAACAACACATATATATATATATATATATATATATATATGCCTTTCTCTAACTCAAGGCTATAAGTAAATTCATCATCTCAAAATTGGTGAAATCGAAATCAAAAACTTATAAAAATTCCCCAAATTGGCCAAATCCCATTTGCATGCCGAAGCGATGCTGCACGTGCCATTCTCATATGGCCGAAGCCTCTGACAAGGTCGCTAACACCTCTCAAAGCAGTTCGTCCTTATGACAAGGTCGCTGACACCTCTTCAAGCCATTTTGTCAGCCCTAACAAGGTCGCTAACACCTCCCTAAGCAGTTTGTCCTCATGACAAGGTCGCTGACACCTCTTCAAGCTATTTTGTCAGCTCTAATAAGGTCGCTAACACCTCCCTAAGCAGTTCATCCTCATGACAAGGTCGCCGACACCTCTCAAAGCAGTTATGTTAGGTAAACATCGTGAATGTGTCACAAACTCACGGATAGGAATCCGAAAAGTGTTAACGTGTGTCCCATACCACTCGTTCGCACTTAGCGGTTTACTAGCCGCTAGTCGGTGCCACACTAGGAACATCATAAAACTCAGAAAATCATATCTCGCTTCATCTCATTGGCAAGTGATAAAGAGACACCATACTCGTCTCATCTCATCGACAAGTATTAAATGACATCGTAACTTGTCTCATTTCATCGACAGGTGAAAACATCGTGATGGTTCCTCATAAACCATAAATCTCAAAATATGAAATCATATACTCAAGACTTGCCTTATATCATTGGCAAGTAAATAAAACATCATGATGGTTCTCATCGACCATACTCCTACATAGGAGATCCTAAACCATAATACTCGCTAAATATTGGCCATCTTAAATAATTCCAATAAATAGGAATTATAAAAATCAAAATATGCCATAAAATGGCAAATATTTCAGAATCAATAGTCTCAAATAGCTTCGACCGTACAAGTCCGGAATTAACCGAAATAGTAAACTCACATGTCCCATACCACGTGTTTTACTAAATCATTTAATTCTCTTTCTCATACGTTCGAATAGTGCAAATGTGAGTGTTTTATATTTAAAATAGTTTACAAGAGAAAATAAGCTTTTAAAACTTTTCCCCGAAATGATTAATAAATCCAATATTCAATATTCCTTTATTATAGGAAATAAATAGATTTTATATTAGAAAAATAATTTTAAAATACTATGTAATAATAATTTGAAATGTCCATTTATTTCAATAATCACTTCAAAATGGTTTAGAGAAAACCGTGCTCGAAAACAATGAAAAACATGAAAGATAACTCAAGACCGATAACTTGAATTCAGTACGAATTCAAATCAAATTTAACCCAAAATCAATTCAAATTCTATTTAAATTTGAATTTCAAATCCTCTAAATATAGATAGCTTATTGACAGGAATCATAGCTCTCAAAACATTTCAAAACAACATCAAAATCGAATAAGAATGAGAGCAAAAATAAGCTAGTACAATTCTCAAGTCAATGATTTATTGATGTCGTTTTACTCTCGGGACAACAACAAACAAATCTAGTTTTGACTTCAAATTTCAGAAACTCAAAAAAAGAAAGATTTATAAAATAATCCAAGTTTTCTGAAACATCTAGAATTATCTAAATCCGACAAGAAACGAGAAAGATACGTCTAAGTTACTAACTGTATTTAGTTTAGATAATGTAATTATCAAAGTGACGGAGATGAGAGTTTGCAACAGGATTTTGATCAACCTATGCTCAAGATATGAAAATGTATTTAACAGGAAAATTGTCACACATAAAGTAAGGTTTTCAGAAAATTTAAAATTATCGAATTCCGATGAAGGATGAAAAAGTTATGGCTAAAACAATTTTCATATTTGAAGTTCATCTCTGCTGTAATTTTAGTCTCGGGACAGCATCACAAAAAGAAATTTTCAACCACTAAAACCTCAAAATTTAACAAAACCCAAAACATAAAAGTCATAGCAGACAATCTATGCTTTCCGAAACATCAAGAATTTTTAAATTCGGACATCAAACGAAAAAGATATGCCTTAATTACCAACAACACTAAGCACAGAAAGTGACAGTTTTACAGTGACAGGGCAGCGAGTTTGAATTGGATTTTTTGACCACTTATGCTCAAAATTTTCGAAAGTATTTAACATGAAAGTTATCACATTCTTCCCAAGCTTTCCAGAACATCAAAGAAAATAGAATTCCAGTTTAAAAAGAAAAAGATATGTATAATTTACTGACAGCGATTCACAAATTAACATGCAACAAATAAAATTGAGATTTCTTACATTGAATTCTCAATCAAAGCTAGAAAATGTAAGTTTTGATACTTACCTTACTGATTTGAATGCAAATACCCAAATTTAGATGCAAGACAGAAGCATGGCTTAAGATTACAAGCTTTGAGAGCCCGTAGGAAGCAATTACAAACATGCGAAACAAATACAGTAAATAGAATTAGAAAACTTCTTCCTGTAAAATATTTATGTGATGATATTGCATGATTAAGAGTTGTTTACCTTTGATTTATCTTTATCTTGCAAAAGATTTGAATTTGGATGAATTTGCTGAAGAAATTAGCTAGGTTTTGAGAAATTGGGAAAAAGTTTACTGACTCTGCTTTTAGGCTGTAGGAGGAAGAAGGCAATAAGAGATGAACGTACATCCACTTTCTTTTTCCTCTTTTCTTAACTAGGCTAAGCTAAATGGGCCAATGGGCTTGAGAAGAAAAATAATAATTAAAAGAATTAAAATGGCTTAAGGTTTATTAAACAACACTTAACAATATTAATGCGTACATGTCACATATACACATGATAGAAATTCATTTTCTTCATATTTACACACACAAGAAAAGAATTCTTTTGCACTATATAAAAAGCTTAATTTTTATTTTTAGCAAATTATTATTGTTAAAATCCTATATTTCACAATAATACAAAATTTTCACCAATAAATGTAAAAGTTTACATTTTTAACTTCTAAAATTCGACCAAAATCATTTTCTTACTTAGAAAAATATGTCAAACCATATACGAATTTTATTTATAGCTAAAACTTATTTCTAAACCAATTTTCATCTTTTTATTTAAATAAACAACCTTTAAAAATTTCATACTTCTTTTTAAAAATTACTAAAAGAAGAAATTGGCAATAATTAATGCAATTATTATATTTTCTCCAAATAAAACTCATTTTTCAATCATTATTAACCCAATTAAATAAAATAATGTTCCAAACTTTATGTTTCTCATTTTATTTTCTAATTCATTTTTTTTCCAAATAAGCAAATAAAATTTCAAATTTTAGTTTTTATTTTACAATATTAAATTATAACTACCGTTATAATTTAAAATTAACATGTAATCTCAAAAACCAGGGTTGTTACATAGATTACAAACATTAATAAGCAGTATTGATTGGAAAAATCCTACATTATTCAGATAGCAAAATTTCCAAGAAGTTTTTGTTAAGCCGTCACTTTAATGATCTCCCGACTTGGTGAATAGTACAATCAAATGGGCCTTATAGATATGTGAGTATTCAAAATGATACAAAATATAGACTCTAAAATGCTTCTTTTGTCTATGTTATTTCAATAAGCCAAAGGAAACTCTAGCATGATTGAAATAAATAAATAAAAAAACACAAACATAACAAACCAATTCTCTTCTTTTATCATTCTTGGATTATAAGTCGTCAACTTAAAAAGGCATGACCAAACAGGCTAGAATAAATATGGTGCTATGACAATCCAGGAAGCATGCGTATTGCGAAAAATTCAATCTGGACTTAACGCGATTACAAGTTAACAAGAAAATTATCACCAAACAAATATTCAATGCAATCACCAATAGCAGATAAATGCAAACAGACAGGAATGAGAGAGACAATGATAAAAACACGGTTCTATCAAAACCAGTCAACAACTTTCACTATTTTTTACTCACCACTTTTTATCGCTTTACTATTTCTTCAAATATGCCGAAATCTGGATCTAGAATTATTATCGCTTTTTTCCTTTTTTTGGATCGATCTATACAATTTTATGTTGAAGCAATTAATCAAGGGGTGGAAACTAATGTCAAAAAAATACAAAAGAAAGTAGTACCTCTGACGTGAGTAAGAACTCGAAGGGGTGGAAACCAGATTAGCAAAGTTCTCCTCTCTAGAGGACGAGAAAAGGGTTTTCCATAGGGAAGGCTAGTAACTCGAAAGGGTTTTCCGGAGGAGAAAAGGGTTTTCCGTTTGGTAGCTAACAGGAAAGACGAAAACAACGCGAAGTGGAAAATGAAAGTAACAGTCGTACGTAGCTAGTTGGGAACGGGGGAAGGCTGTACTACAAATTTAGTTTGGGTAAGAGCCGTTCCAAAATTTAGAATGGGTATGAGCCGTATTATAATATTTTCCAACGGACTTTAACCGTTGCTTAATAGCAACGGCTTAGAGCCGTTGTAAATTTTCCGCCTTCGGGAGTTGCGAAACGGCTGGTATGGTGTAGTGAGAGGTGCCCCCGGTTCCAAACCCTATCATGAAACCTGGAGAGAGGATTACACATGTCATGGGAGGAGGAAAAGATGGTGAGGTTAATGATGATGCCGAGTGTCATGAATCTTCCAACGATAGAGTTATCGACGTTAGTGCATTTCTCAAAACTCGACGATATAAAATAAGGATCGTTCCATCTCAGGCGCTCGTGCAACTCCCACCAACTTCCATGGCATAGGAGAATCTCCTCCCACCTTTAGGAGATATCTATAGGTCCCTGGGACCAATCCCAAATGAATTCGATTCTTTTGGCATGGGCAATATTAGCATCGGGGATATTGGATACCCTATCCGTCTACCAAACGAAGTGCCGGCCACTTGCATGAGAGACATGTTAGCAAACTTCAAGTCCATTGTCCATGGAGGAGGCACGGGGACACACCCGCACTTACATGACACTTCACTATGCTCTGTACGCATCATATATCTATCTTACTAGTGCTAACTCATTTACATTATATGCGTAGATTCAATGGAGCATGGGAGTATGTATGATATCTTTTAAATCCAGTGGAGTAAGTACAAAAGGTATGGATCATCTTGCCATACCCATGGCTTGTCTTATGATTTCGACTCAAGTAAGCACTTGGGCCGGGAATGCATAAGACGTCACCAATCACATGAGTTGCCTTCACAACGTATGTCATATTCACTCATGCCACATAGCATAGGAAAGCATTCGTCGAGGGATGATTATGACTTGCCTATAGATGTTTCGCTCTTTCATGTCTCAGCTCCTTTATCAACATACCCTATGATATCCTCTCATGTGCCACGATGCTTCTTGTAGTTACCGAGGTTGGTTACTTCTTATATTTCTCATTGAGGTTAATAAGAAGCAAGTTCAAACTCCTACCACTATTGCAGAAAAAGAGATCTCTTCTAACCCTGGTTGGATGCATTGAAGCTCAATTTCCCAAAAATATTTTTTGATGATGTCATATCAATTCCCCATTTGAAGGATATCCCTGTGAGGTTTAGGTCAGATGTCATGGCCTTTGTGGATGATGTGTACAATCTGCATTTTACATGGAGGAAATTTGATGAGACTATCTCCTACGGTGCATATAAAGGAAGGTAGAGCTTGGTGGATTGAACCCAGAGAACAGCAAGATAACGCATCATCCCCAGCCTTAACCAGGATGTAGAAAAGGTTAACGCATTGCTAGTTGAGGCCAAGAAGTGGGCGGAAGACCTAACCAAGTCAGCCAAACTGAAATGTCAAAAGCAGGAAAATCTATTTAAGGCTGCTCATCACTAGAGCCACACTCCATTGCTAAAGATTGAGTGGCTTGGAAAGAATTCGAGGAGCTAAAACGCAACTGAAAGAAGAGAAAAAATAAAAATATGATGCTCTTTCCCAAGCCTAAGGTTATCGCAAAGAGTAACTTGTTGCTTGCAAAGTGAGAGAGGATGTAGAGGCCCAGGTGGAGGATGTTAAGAAGAAAATTGAAACCACAAAGAAATGTGTTAATGATGAGCTTGAGCATGCTCATTCATTACAATGCTAATGTCATCAAGTTTAGAAAACTGAAGTATTGGAAGATGGGTATCCCAAGGCTCTAGCTTTGGCATGGGAGGAGATTGTAAATCAAGAGCGAGAGCATTTTGGTGGAGAGGACATCGATGTGGAATAGTTTAAATTTGACCTCCTTGATAAAGAGGATCAGAAAGTGCTTGAGGTTGGTGAGCTTATTTTACACCCAAAATTAGCCATTGGAAGTTTTGGGCCTGCTCTTCATGACCCGACAACGGAGGTCGCTTTTGGGACCTCAACTGCTTCAGTACCTCCATCGGATGCTCAATACAATCCCGATGAGCCCCAGCTTCAAAAATCAACTATTTTATCTCCTATCCTGGAAGGAGGTTTTGGTGGAACTCTAGCTCATGTTGAGCTCACACCTCGTAGAGGTATATCACTAACCTTGCTTGTATTTTAGAGGTATTACATGACATCAGTTGATGTCACTAATCCCTACTTTTGCATTTTTCCAATTTAGGGCAGCCTTCAATTGTCCCTTTGCTAGAGGATGGCCTAACACTAGGAACTCGTACCACTTTGACTAAGTCGGTCATCCTATCTAACCAGAGTTAGTGCAAGAAGAATGACCATGTTGGAGTATGCAATAGGATTTGATCAATTGTCCAGGTATGGGTATGCTACAGTTGACATGATGATTAAGAGAAATGAAAAGTTCATCCATGGATTAAGACCAGTGCTTGCGAGGGCAACCTTACCGCATTTGTGGTAACAAAGTAGTAAGGACTTAGAGTGGGCAGAATCAGAAAAGGAAGTTCTTTAAGAAGAAGGGAGCTCAGAAGGGTAAAATTCTAAGAAAGGAAACGCAAATTTTATGTGTTACAAGTGTGACAAGAAATGACATTTTATGGATGAATGTCACTATGGAGATTGAAAAGAAGTTATTGGGAGGAAGAACAATAAGTGCTATAGTTGTGACTATATAGGCTATTATAAGAATCAGTGCAAGGAACCAGCCAAGGTTGAGAAGGAAAAGTGTTTTCTTTGGAACCGGCTTCCTTAAGACCAACAACAGAGGAGAAGGGAAAGGCTGTGATGGAGGTACACTTTTGATTCATGGTATACCTGTTAGAGTACTATTTGATACTAGTGCATTACATTCTTTTAATATCTCATTGCTTAGTATATAAGCTTAATCTAAAACCCTTATACATAGTTACTTCCTTAAGGGTTGTAAATCGATTAAGAGGATATGCAGATCTTAGGATAAGATGTGAACAATTAAAGTTTGAATTATTAAGTCATATATTTGCCTGCTCATGTGTTTGATTGTGAGCTTTGGAATTATATTGGATATGGATTGGTTAAGCAAGTATGATGCTAGGATATTATACCAAAATAGGGAAATATCACTAAGATGCACTAATACTAGTAATTGAATTATATACTAATAGAAAACCCTAACTTTGATATTTCTACTTTACTGGGTATAATAGAGGAGGAAGACTAGTTGAATCAAGTCTTTGTCATTAGAGAGTTTGCAGATGTGTTTGAGCCAGTAACCAGATTACCATCAAAATGAGCAGCCGATTTTTGAGTAGATCTTATACCTGGAGCTAAACCCATAAGTAGTCCGTCTAGCAGTATGACACCATAGAGATGAAAGAGTTGCATGTGTAGTTGGTGGACTAGGAAGGATAATTTTTATTAGGCTAAGCAGTTGGCCTTGGGAAGCAACCACGGTGTTCGTAAAGAATCTAGATGGGTCGTTGAGATTATGTATCGATTACCATAAGTTGAATGAAAAGATGATAAAAAAATTGATATCCTTTGCTAAGAATAGATGATTCATTTGATTGATTGAGTGGAGCAATGTATTTTATCAACTGGATTTGGCGGCAAGGTTCCATAAATTAAGGATGGCGGACGACTATATTGATGGTGTTTCGATCAGGATATGGTTTGTATGAGTGGTTAGTGATGTCATTTGGGTTATCTAATGCACATGCTTTCTTTATAGATTTGATGAATCGAATCTTCCGAGAGTTTTTGGATAGATTCAAGTTAGTGCTTATGTAACAACCCTGTATTTTGTGATTTTTTTATATTTTAATTATTTTAATTGAATTTTTGATTTAAAAAAAACTTATTTTATTTATTTTGAATGATAAACTTTAGTTTTGATATGAATTATCATTCCAAAGCATGACTAAAAAGAATATTTTCCAAAAAGTGAATTTTTGGTCAAAAATAGTCAAACTTTGACTTTTATTTTAAAATTTTAAAAGTTTGAAAATTTAAATTTTTTCTTTTATTTTGAAAATACATAAAATTTTAGGAACACTGCTTTTTGTTTCG
The DNA here is from genome assembly GCA_030765085.1 of Allium cepa. Classification (NCBI taxonomy): domain Eukaryota; kingdom Viridiplantae; phylum Streptophyta; class Magnoliopsida; order Asparagales; family Amaryllidaceae; genus Allium; species Allium cepa. Next base: position 947,135,011 of record CM060941.1, on the reverse strand, counting down.
TTGGAAACGGATTTAAATTGTGAAAGTTATGTATATTTCAATATTGAGTGCAATTCGTTTATTCTGCAATTTTGTTATTTTAAATAGTATAAATTTTATTTTTCTTTGTCATATTTTATTGTAATATGTATTGATATGCTATTTTATGTATGTTTTTGTCTTTTAATATTTTTGAAGTGAGGTAGGAATTTTTCTAGAGCTAGTAGTATTTTTCTTGTAATTTCCATGCCCTGTTTTCAATTTTTAAACATTTTCTTTATTCTTTCCTTTTTTTCCCCAATTTAGTTATTTATTTTATTTTAGAAATGATATAAATTATTTTATTTCAAAAATTTTCTTTAGAATATTTTTAAAATGAAGTAGATATTTTTCCAAAGCCATTGATGTTTTAATTGTAATTTTTGAACCCTGTTTTCAATTTTTAAGCAATTTCCTTAATTCTTTTTATATTTTCTTCAAATTAAATTATATATTTTTATTTTACTTCACTTTGTTTCGGTTTTTAGATGTACTTGCTGAAGTTTATTTTGTTTTACTTGATTTAAAAGAAAAGGAAGTATGGAAGGTTTTAAAAGCTAAGAAACGTAAAGTCGTTTCACCGTTTCATTTACCGTTTCTTTTTCAATCAATGCATCAATTTATTGTAGCCGTTCTTTTTCTTTTGCTTATTCACGTGAAAGTTTCTCATTCCATCAATAATACACATCCATTTCAGATCCAAGCAAAGAAAAATAAGCAATGGCCTCTCTTCCTCCTCTCATTTTTCTACTTCTTCTTTGTTTTGCTTGATTTTTGCCATAACCTCTCATAGCTTTGCTCGGCCCCACATTTCCACCACCACCACCGACCACACCACCACCATCTACAGTAGCACCACCTTCCCCTCCTCTGACCAAGATCTGACCATGGCCTCCCTATGATGCAAACCCCTCAAACTTGTAAAGCAATCCTTGAAAACAATGCCTAGACCACATAACTTCACTTATATCCTTCTTCTATCACCTTGGCCGCCTCCCCTTGCTCCACCACCACCATAACCTGATCTCTGGCCATCACTTGACCTCTGTCTAGATCTGGAGCAAGCATGGCCAAGCCCAAACAATGACTAGGCCGAGCCAAATGATGTCATGGACAAGCACTTGAATGGTTAATGAAAGGTTGAATCATTTTTTGTTAATTTCAAATTTCCAGTTATTTCTATATTGTTTTGGTTGAATATTCATAAGTTATATTGTCTTGTTTTGGGGTTGTTTACAAGATGATATCTTGGCTATTTCTCTCCACTCAAAATCAAAGGTCGTGCCTTCTGGATCCGTTGTGTCATTCAAATTAATATCTCCAACATAAAAATGTGAGTATTTCTCACCAGACATTATGTACTTATATAAGTAGTAAATTGACACCCTGCGAATCTGTAGAACTATATTCACATGTTATAACTGCTTATATTATTATCATATGATGTTCACACCTGTTAAACACCTGTTATATCATATGTTACTGTTATTTCATGCTATTCTGTATATTTTATCAGTTTATCACACTGCAAGTTCCCTGTAAATTAGACATCACTATGGGTTGAAATGATACATACCCGAACAGACTTTAGAATAAGGAAAAATTGTTATGGGCTGAAATGAGAGGCCTGAATGATTTTCAATTTATTTCATTTACTTGGGACTGCGGGTTTGAAATGATAAAACCCGGATTTTCTTTGTAAATTACGGGTTGAAATGATATATTACCCGTATCACTTTTCCTAGTGTAGAAAATTATATACATACCCGTAGTTAATATATGTTTTATAAAAATTTTAAAATTATTTTAGAAATGTAAATATTAAAACATTTTGATTTAAATCTAATTAAAAAGGTTTTTTGTAAAATATTATTGATTTTCTGAATAATTGTAAGTAAAATGAATTAATGAAAAGTTAGAAAATTTTGAACGTAAGTTATTTTGGAAAATTTGATTTAATTATAATTGGAAATTAAATTGAATATGAAATTATGATAAATTTATGATAATTTGAATTTAAATGAATTCAAAGTGATTTTATATCATATTAATGACTTTTAATAAAGTTGAAATGTGAAATGAATGAATACTTTAAGTTGAAATTTTGAAATATAACTAAATTGGAAATTAATGAAATTGACTTAAAAGTGAACTTTTAGTCAAGTAAATAAAAATAAAACTAAGTTATATTTGAGAATTTGAACTTAAATGTTAAGTTGAAATTTAATGCAATGAATTTAAAATTGAACATTGCAATTTAATAAGTGAATTATTATTAAATCTTGATTTTTGAATGGAAATTTAACTTTATAAAATCATGAACTGAGGAAAATTAAATGATGTTTATAAATGTGAAAATGTATGATTTTATGAGTTAAAAATGTTAAATAAAAAAAATATAATTGGTTGAGAAATTATATTGAATATTTGAAGTTAATTGACTGCATTTTGAAATGCTATTAATTACAATGTAAATGATATTACAGCATTTGTAAATGTTGTAGTTGATGATAATGAACTAAAAAGCTAAATTGAATTAAAAGCTATTATAGCAATTTTTGTAAGTTCTATAATTTTTGAATTTAACTAATTTTATTTTAAATTTAAGTAAACCCTATTACAACATTTTAAAATGTTGTCTTTTGTTAAATTGAACTGTTTTGAATGTATCTTTCCGTTGCGTTTTCTAAATGCCACGAAAAGTGAATTTTCACTGTTTTGATAAACTTAAGTGAATAAATGAACTTTGGAAGTTGAAAATTTTGGAAATTTAACAATTTAATTATTGAACATAATAACTTCATTTTAATGATTAAAAATGATTTTTTTGAATATAAACATTTTGAAATGTGAATTGAAATGGTATTTTAAATTGAATAAAATGAATAATGATTTGAAATGAATGTGGTTTTGAAAAGAGATGATATTTTGATATATTAAATGATTGAAACGTGGTTTTGAAAAGATATGATATTTTGATATATTAAAATGATTTGAAAATGGAGTTTTGAAAGATATGACATTTTGATATTAAAATAATTTGAAAGGAAGTGCTGAAAGATAAGATATTTTGAACGAAGTTTTGAAAGGTTATGATATTTTGATATATTAAAATGATTTGAAAGGAAGTTTTGAAAGGATATGATAATTTAATATATTGAAATGGTTAGAAATGACTTGATATTTATTTTGATAAATATTTGAATCGAAAGATATGGTATGATGATATATTGAAATGGTTTGGAAATAATTTAATCTTTATCAAATAAAGATTTGGGTTGAAATAATATTTTATTTTGAAGTATAATTTTTTTTAAAGTTATAACTACGGGTTATAATAACGATTGGTTGTTAAAGAGACCGGGATCGAATATTGTCTTATAGCCGGCCAATACCGAAAACCACTTTAATAACTGTGTACGCGGTGGAGATTCCAGAATGAAGTAGGATGGTGGCGACGTTCTCGAGGTATATTACGTGGACCCAACTCCCGTGAGTTGGCATAAATGACTAAAACGGGAGCTATACCGGGCTACACAAAGGGTCGCACCCTTTCATCGAGCATGCTCCATCGGAAACCATTCTATTACTTTTGTGATTCGATATGTGGTGCCACTTTGATTCGGGGGTATTGTTTGAGGTGGGAGGAAGCTGCTGGCTTGCCGTCACCACCGGTCCGGGAGTGCAAACGGTGTATCCACCCTGGCATTGCCTCGCGTGCCGTGTCTTCTCCTTATATCGAGCCCACTACGATTTTGGTTTTAAAGATCCGACCGCGTTAAGGTTCACCATCCCCTTAACGCTATTTTCTATATGATTATACTTTACTGATTAGACATTACTGTATATAGCGTATATTACTACATAGTAAATAGTTTAACGGATCCTTAGAGGATGGGCGGTCCCACGCATCTTCTAAGTTACTTGTACCTTTGCTACAATTCACTTGAGTTGGTTTACATTGTATAAGTATGTATGTCCTGACTCGAGTGTTTGTATTTTTATTTACGCTCGGGTCAGCCTGAGTTATTCACATATTTGGATTTCCACTTTTTGGAGATTGGAATCGCTGGAGATTATCTACTTATCAAGTTTCATCATTTCAGTTCGGTTGTTCTATTCAGCTTGTATTTGGTCATCATATTTAAACTTTTGTTGTACTTTATTTCTTCTATTGTATCTTATGTAACTCTGATATATTTATATAGTAGCTTCATGAACTACTATCTCTTTTACTTCCGCTGCATTATTATTACTCTGTGTCTGTGATCTGTGATTTTTATTTACTGCATATTCTGAGATTTGCCAAATTTTTATTTACAACGCGGTATTTTGAGCAATTCAATTCCAGCATGAATGTCTAGCTATACACTTATAATGGATGCGAATGGTTGAAATTATCGGGTCGTTACGGCTTATAGATGACATTCTGATATATTCTAGGAATGAGAAAGATCATGATACTTACCTTAGAATAGTGCTTGAGACGTTCGAGACAGCAACAACTAAAAGTAAAGTTTTCGAAGTTCCATTTTTGGAAGAAAGAGGTGAAATTCCGTGATCATGTAGTCTTAGAAAAAGGATCATCAGTGGATCCTTCTAAGATGGAGGCCATCAATGATTGGAAAAGACCCAAGACAGTAACTGAGATAAAGAGATTTCTTAGATTAGCGAGCTATTATAGGAGATTCATCAAGGATTTCTCTTGTATAGCAAAACCAATGACTAAACTAACAAGGAATGATGTGAGGTATGTCTCGACCGTTTAAATGTAAGGAGGAATTCTTGAAGATGAAACATTTATTTACCAATGCACCTGTGTTAGTTGCTCCTGATGAGAATCAAGATCTGGTTATGTATACCGATGCATCCAGAACAGGAATAGGCGCTATATCGGTGCACAAGGGTTTTGTCTTCGCTTCTTGATAACTTAGACCACATGAAGTTAGTTATACGACTCATTATTTGGAGTAGGCAGGAGTAATCTTTGCTTTAAAGGTATGGAAACGCTAGTTTTTAGGAGAAAAATTTGAGTTGTATCTGGATCATAAGTCCTTGAGGCATTTGTTTTCTCAAAATGAGCTAAATATGAGACAATAGAGCTGGTTAGAGTTCTTAGCGGCTTATGATTTTGGAATTGAGTTCACACCAAGGAAAGGAAATAAATCGTAGACATAAAACATTAGAATGCAATGTTGGTATTATTAGCGGAGAGGAAAGATTTTGAAGCATTAACCGTGTGTAATGTGTAGTTAAGATATACAACTGGTTCTAGTCATAGTACTATAATGTTATCTTGCTAGGAAATTCAACTAGTATTCATCGAAAGGATTGCTTCTAAGCAAAGAGATGATCCATTTTTAGCTTATTGATTTAGAAAATTAGAAAGTGGAACTAAGATTGATGATTAGAATCTTGACCAAAATAGATGGTTGAAAAAGAAGGGATGATTATGTGTTCTAGATGTGGGTGGAAAGAAGTACTTAGGGAATATCATCGGTCAAAATTTACCATTCATCCTGGAGGAACTAAGATGTATCAGGATATAAAAAATAGTTTCTTCTAGGAAGGTATAAAAAGGGTTGTAGGTTTATGGGTAAAGCAATGCTTAAACTACCAGCAAGTAAAAACCTAGGATTAGAAGCTAAGTGGATTGCTTCAACCTTTAGATATACCAGTTTGAAAATTGGATTCTATATCCATAGATTTTATTGACGGATTGTCAAGGTCGGGTAGGGGAAATGAAAGTGGGTTATAGTGGACACATTAACCAAGAGTGCACATTTCATTTCCATCAAGTCTAGAAGGACGGCTTCCATTTTGGTTAAGTTATTTGTGATTAATATTGTTAGACTGCATGAGATTCCTAGTAGTAAAGTAATTGATAGAGATTCTTTATTCACCAGTGAATTCCAAAAGAGTCTGCTACAGGTGTCAGGTACCAAGCTCAAGATGAGTACTGCTTACCATCCATGGGTAGATGGGCAAATGGAAAGAGTTAACAAAGTCTTGGAGGATTTGTTAAGAGCTTGTGTGCTAGATTTTGGAGAATCATGGGAAGACCATCTACATTTAGTCGAATTTTCCTATAAATATAGTTATCAGACCAGTATAGGGATGATACATTTTGAGGCTTTAACCCTATAAATCACTAATAGGTTGGATGTAGACCAGAGATAAATTGATTCTTGGTCCAAATATGTTAAAAGAAGCAAGAGAAAAGATTGAGTTAATCTAAGCAAAGATGAAGGAAGCTCAGTCTAGATAGAAAAGTTATGCAGATAAAAGATGGAAAGACTTAGAATTTTCAACGATAATGTTTTTGTGAAATATCACTAATGAAGGGTGTAGTAAGATTTGGCAAGTCAGGGAAATTGGCACCTAGATTTGTTGGACCATTTCCTATCATAAAAAGGATTGGGAAACTTGCTTAAAGGATAGAGTTACCGAATAGTTTAGTAGAAGTCCATAATGTGTTTCATGTTTCTCATCCTAGAAAGTGCATTCGAGATTCAAAGACTACTATCACTCCGACTACATTGGAAGACCTAGTAGTGGAACCAGAAATGACCTTTATTAGTCAACAAGTTCGTATTTGGGCTAAGGATGAGAAGAGGTTAAGGAAGAAGAAAATAAGATTAGTGAAAGTCTATTGAGGTGGCAACGAGAAAGACTATAGTTGGGAGACAGAGGACGAGATTAAGCCACTTGTCATGAATTGTTCTGATGGTATGTTATATCTTTGTGTTACATGTTTGTTATGTATCTTATCATAATTTCAAGAACAAAATTCTTTAAGGAGGGAAGTCTGTAATACCCCTAATTTTGATTAACATTATTTAGGACATTTAATTAAATAAATTAAATAAAATAATATAAGGGGATAAGGAGAATGAGATTTAATAATAGAATTGGTCGAGCCTCAATTAATAAACTAATAAGGATGATTAGAATATTAATACGAATAAGGAATTTAGTGAGGGGGCAAAATAGGAAAAAGCCTATATTTCTGTAACATCCTGATTTTTCAACAATTCGCATCCGCACATGTCGGACTTGAATTGCTCAAAATATCAGATTGTTAATTTATATTTGGCAAAACTCAGCATATACAGTACATAAATAAATCACAGAATCACAGACATAGATTATTACAGTAATAAGCAGTGGAAACAAATGAATAGTAGTTCATGAAACTACTATATATATAATAGAGTTAAAACAAGATGCAACAGAAGTCTCGAATACATAGAAGTCTCAATGCAATAGTCAAATACAAGATAAGAACATATCACTGGATTCAACTGAATAACTGCAAGTGGAATAGATAGATGGATCTCCAAGCAAAGCTCCAACTCCAATGATGAGTTTCAAATGTTGTGGCACTCAGTCTAACCCGAGCGTAAAGAAAAACACAAAACACTCAAGTCCGGATTAGCATTCTTATATCAATAAATCCAACTCAAGTGAAATATCAACTGAAATACAAGTAATTTAAAGGATGTTTGGGATACTCATCCTCTAAGGATCCGTTTAACTATCTACTATGTAGTAATATACACTATTATAATAATGCCTACAGTAAAATAAACTACTAAAATAGCATTAAGGCATTACCCATTTTCCTATTAACACATTTTATAAATTCTTATAGTCTATACAGTACCGTAATCCCACCATACCGTGCGTCGTTAGAGGGCACTCCATAAGTATGGTACAAAACAAACTCGTAGTGATCTCGCTAAGGTACGTGACATGGAACAACTAGGCAATGCCAGGTAGATATACCAATTACACTTCTGGGCTTGTGGTAATGCATAGGAGTAACTATTGCCTACCTCGAGCCACACTTCCAAATCAAAGGTGCACACCAAATCAATCACAAAATAATAGAATTGCAATCGAATAAATGTGTCCGATCGGAGGAGCTACCTCACTTGGCCGTCAATTGCTCCTGATTTAGCCACCTTATGCCAACTCACGGGAGTCGGGTCCATGTATATACCTCATATAGGATCGTCGCAACCTACCCACTTCATTCTGGAATCTCCACCGCGTACACGGTTGTTAAAGTGGTTTTCGGCATCGGCAGAGAATATGAAATAACCGATCCCGGTCTCATTAACAACCAATCATTATTATAACACCGCGGTCATTTCAAAAAGTTTACACTTCAAAACCAAAATATCATTTCCATTTCAAAAACCATATCAATACGATATCATTTCCATTTCAAAACCATATCAATACGATGTCATTTCCATTTCAAATATATTCATTTCCAAAAATCATAGCACTTTCAAAGATATAACACTTTCGAAATTATAAAGCTTCTAAAACCATAACACTTTAGAAATTATAACTTAGAAATCATAATACTTTGGAAACCATAACACTTTGGAAATCATAATTTAGAAATCATAATACTTTGGAAATCATAACACTTCGAAATTTGAAATCATAACACTTTGAAAATCATAACATTTTGAAATCATAACACTTTGAAGATCATAACATTTTGAAATCATAACACTCTGGAAATAATAACATTTTGAAATCATAACACTTTGAAAATTGTAACATTTTTAAATCATAACACTTTGAAATCATAGTACTTTGGAAAACCACAACAGTTCCCACTTAAACATTTTAGATATTAAAATAGTGTATAAAATAAAATAGTTTATAAAATAAAATAGTTTATATAAAGTAGTTATAGGTTAAAATAGTATATAATGAAATAGTTTATATTAAAAATAGTTCATATCAAAATGATTTACATTAAAATAGTTTATATGAAAATAATTTATAAAGTAAAATATATAAATAGTTTTACATATAATTTAAAAATACTTTATAAAACAAAATAGCTTCCTCAAATTTCACAAATCGATTCCAAATCAACTCGAATTCAAAAATTCAAATTTAACCCAATCTCAAATCATCAATTCAATTCAGTTTCTCAATAAACCATTTCAAATTATATCCATTTCAAAAACAAATTCGAACCATAAAATAAACCGTTTCAATTTCAATATATTTCAAACCTTTAAATATTCAACAATTTCAAAACTAAAATTTATAATTTCATATATATCTTAATTTAACTTAATTATTACTTAGTTTTGAAATATCCACTTAATAAATCCAATATCATTTAAATAAAACCCCAAATTACATATAAACTAAATCTTTCCTTCAATTTATTTAAATATCGAAATATTCATTAATCACCTCAAACCAAAATCAAGTTATAAATCATCTCCTTTAAAATTTTCACAATACATAATTTTAAAAATCAAGAATTAAACTTTATAAAATACATTTATATATAATATCTTAAAATCATTATTTATTAAACCATATATTTCCTACCAAAACATAGAAATCATTTTCAAAATATTTATATATAAACCGACGGTATCTGTATATAATTTTCTATCATATGGTCAAGTGATACAGATATTTATCATTTCAATCCGCAATTGAAATATATACGGGTATATATCTTTTCAATCCACAATCCCAATTCAATTCTATTGAAAATCGCTTGGGTTTATCATTTCAACCCATAACGATTTTCTCTTATTCTACAAATCGTTCGAGTATGTATCATTTCAACATATAGTGAATTCTACACTAACAGGGAACTTGCAGAGTGATAATAGATATTATAATAATATAATAGACATATATCATCAATATAAATAAAAGATAATGGTGACAGATGTCACAGGTTAATAGATACAGATAATAACATATATATATAACAATATAAATAATTAACAATGGCATATTTCAATTGTCGTTTCAATTGAAATCAAATTTAATAAATATAAAAACGTTAATCATGAGTGATTGCTCAACTTTCAAGGCTAGAGAGATGAATAGGAATGAGAAAAGTTACGAATCCAAGCATGAATTTCAAATCAAAGCTAGATTGGCATGAATTTGACAAAGCTGATAGATAAGAATTGATGAAAACAAATTAGAATTAGCTTGATATGAATTGAACTAAATATATGTATGTATATATATATATTTCAAAAAATCAATTTAAAACATATATAAAAGTAAAATCTATGTATATTTTCAAATCAATATTTAACTTGATGCTCATGGAATAAATTTCTATATATATTTTTAGAAATTAAACTAAAGCATACATATATAATGCATATTATATACATTAGAAATATATGTTATAAAATATAACAATACCAACATATAATATTTTACTAGCATATGTTACTGTACATGAATCATTATCTGCAAACAAATATATATACCTTAAACATCAATATATCGATACTGATATAAAATATATATGGTCAGATATAAGAGAACCAACTTAATACTATACAAAAAAATGTAACATAAATATAATAGACTTATGTACAGATCTAAAAATCAAACTAATATAAAATCTACACACTTTTAAACATATTATACAATAGGTAACTCACATACATATCAGTATAACTAATATGTTAAACTATATGCTTATAAAAAATAACATTTAAATAACTCACAGCAATATATATCTATATATATATAAACAAATATATATATATAAATATATAAACTTATTATAAAACCGCCAAACTACTGAAACATACAGTAAACATATATTTGATATCTACCTATATATATATATATTCAACTAATCTATATAAACTATTATACATAGGATATTTTAAACTTCTTTATACGTAACAAATTATATTTATAAATTTATATAACTCATACAATAAAATCATCAAACCAAAAGATCAAACTTCTTCTTTATAACATATACTTACATAAAATTATATGTATTAAGCATATAAAATATAATATGACATATGTATAAATGGAAAGATCATACTTCCCAAAAGCATACAGCTACTATAACTGACGCATATCACGTTTGAATATATAAAAGATGATATATTATGAACCTTAAATAAGCTAATATAAATATATATAAACTAATATAATATCCAAACAGAAAAACAGACTAAATTAATATAACTTATAATAAAATCGTATATAAAACTTGCAATATATATATATATATATATATATATATCTATGATTCAAAAACATGCAACGGGAAACTACCACATACATACTAACATCTACAAGGACATACTATCAACAAGCTTCATGCGAAAATATAGAGACCAAATTATACATACGTAACTATATATATATATATATATAAACAAATCACAATATATATATACCCCTTTTTTTGTAGGCTACCGGCGAGCAAAAAGGAAGGAGACACGAAGAAGATGAAGGGAAGGATGGAGCAAGGTCTCGGCAGTGGATGAGGCATTTGGCTATGAAGTGGAGAGGAGTTGATGTGGTGAGCTTGGTCTTGATGGAAGAAAGAGCTGATGCCTAGCTGCGAGGTTTACGCATGGAGCTTTGTGGCTCGACTAGATGCAAGGCCATGCTGTGTTGGCTCGATGGAGCGGGGAGTCTAGGATGTTGGGTTGTGGTGGCTACCTCGAAGCAAAGACAGTGGAGGTGACAATGAAGGAGGAGCTTCGGTTTGTGTAGTTGGATGGAAGGCATAGAAAATGGATGATATGTGGCTTCGGGCAACAAGGCAAAAAATAGGAGCATAGCTCAAGAAAAAGAAAAGGCAGAGGAAGTGGATGAGATTCAAACACGGTTAATCATAAATATTATAAATTTTTAACATGAAATGGTATAAGAAACGTATTAAAACCAGGGAAATAAAAATTAAGCAATAAATTCTGGGAATTTTTAAAGCTAATGGTTGTTCAATTTAAACGGTGGAATATGAAATGATGTAAGAAACAAAAAGACACAAACTGGTTACCGATACGGTTACCATTTACACGGATTCCGCTGCGTACCGGATTTCAAAACATAGAATTGAATATACCACAGAGATCAGCATGACGAGATGATCAAAACGGTACACAGAAATTAGTGGTACATCATCCTATCAAAAGTCGATAATCGGTACTGAAAATGTTGTTGAAATGCCAGAAATAAGATGAACGGAGCAATAGCAGTCCAAATTTGATAAAGCGGAAGACGACGTCTCACTCAAAAGAAGATTTACAAATTTATTGTATAAAAATATTCAGGTTTGGAAAATATTTTATTATCATCCAATTTAACCGTTTTAAATTTATATGAAATCATACAATAAAAATAAACTTCCCTATTATCCGATGAAAATTTTCCATTTACTATGTTTAATTAGACGTATTCCAAATACCAAATTTTTATTATTTAAAATTTCACAAAATTCCAATTAAATACGTTAATAAAATTATTAAAAATTTATGGGTCGTTACACTCTCCCCCACTCAAAACATTTCATCCCCAAAAAGGAGGAACGTAGGAGAATAGAAACAAACAGAAGAAAAATATATTTGAAATGGAAAATAAAACAATTAATTTTAAAGCCATATGAATTTCAGTTTAAATTAATTTATATTCAATAATTTTGTTTAATCCATTTTATTAAATCAATAAATAATCATTCAATTCAAATTTGTTAGTTCAAACTGTCAATTGTAATCATATAAATTTCATTTATTTTATAATTGAATTCTATTCAATTATTTTAAGTTTTAAATATTTGTTCAAAAATTTAGCTTCATTTTATAATTGAAAACATTCTTAACATAAGATTTAAGAATTAATTTCCGATTTCACTCCAAACATTTAGAGATAAATTTATCTATATACATTATATCTATCAAATCAAATCTATAATCATATACCTATATATATATAATATACCTATATATATATTGTAAATCAAGTTATACTTCAAAAATTCAAATCAATTTATTTTCCAAAACAAAAGCGTAGCAAAGCTACAGAATGGTCTCTCACTTTGAAACTGAAAATGAATGTCGATGATGCGACCATCATCGCCGAAATTATTTTCCAGCGGCAAAGAAGAGAGTATGACTTTAAAACTTTAAAATTATTTAGAAAACAATTTCTATTTAAAATGCTTTAAATAATATAGATTTTTAAAATTTAGAACCAAAGTTTGAAATCACCGGAAGTTAAATCCTCAAATTCGTTATTTACATTTCCAAATCAATTTATAAACCATGTTTTTGTAATTCCATTTATTTATATCATGTGACAATAGTCAATGATTTACAAAGCAATAAATGAAAATCAAATATTATCATTTCAAACAACCAATTAATCTGAATATTTAATTTTAGAAAATTAATTATATATATAATATAATCATACAAAATTATTAAAATTTGAAAACAATTGTGTTGGTCTGCTTTATCCAAGTGTTTGGAAATCCTATCGATGGCGTTGATTAGAAGAATCGATCAAAACCCCAAATCAAAATTAATAACTCAAACAACACAATATATGAAATATTTTAATATTAATTACAAATACACTCCCTCACTCAATGATACAAGATTGGATTATAGAACAATGATTGAGATTCAAATCAGAGGAACCCTAATCAGAAAAAAAATCTACTAAGAAGATAGGCTTGAATGGGAGATAAGATAATTAAATTGCAAAGTAGGAAGATGGATAGACTTATATAATCATGGGCAACCTTAACCGGGTCAACCGTGACTTCAAAAATAAGATAAGTGCAGATTTCTGAGGCAAATCTGCATCAGATCACAAGAGATAGAATTCGGGCATAACAAGAGATAGCAGCATCTAAACCGTGGGTATAGAAATCTTTGGTGAATCAATTCTCGTTGTAAAGGAGTTTCACCCCTTTACAAATCATATAGTGGAGCTATGGGATGCTCCAGAATCTAAAAACGAATAGGTAGAGGAAAGAATGGATTTTAGAGCCGAGGGGAACGTTCCAAAATTCAAAGGAAATCCAAATCAAAAAGGAAGGAATTCAAGCTCGAACAAAGATGATTCTGTAATTAAATTTACTTTATATGCTAAGTTCTGCCAAAAACCAATGCTCTGATGCCAACTGTAACATCCTGATATTTCAACCACTCGCATCTACACATGTCGCACTTGAATTGCTCAAAATATCACATTGTTAATTTATATTTGGCTAAACTCGGCATATACAGTATATAAATAAATTACAAAATCACAGACACGGAGTATTACAGTAATAAGCAGCAGAAACGAATGAATAGTAGTTCATGAAGCTACTATTTATATATAACAGAGTTAAAATAAGATACAACAGAAGTCTCGAATACATAGAAGTTTCAACACAATAGTCAAATACAAGATAGAATATATCACAGGAGTCAACTAAATAACTATAAGCTGAATTGATAGATGGATCTCCAAGCAAAGCTCCAACTCCAAAGGCGAGTCTCAAATGTTGTGACACTCAGTCTGACCCGAGCTTAAAGCAAACACAAATCACTCGAGTCAGGATTAACATTCTTATATTAATATATCCAACTCAAGTGAAATATCAATTGAAATACAAGTAACTTAAAGGATGTTTGGGATACTCATTCTCTAAAGATCCTTTAAACTATCTACTATGTAGTAATATATGCTATTATAATAACGTCTATAGTAAAGTAAACTATTAAAATAGCGTTAAGGCGTTACCCATTTCCCGCTTAACACATTTTATATATTCCCATAGTCTATACAGTACCGTAATCTCCCCCGTACTCGGCGTCGTAAGAGGGCACTCCATAGGTATGGTACAAAACAAACTCGTAGCGGTCTCACTGAGGTAGGTGACACGACACAACTAGGCAATGCGAGGATACATATACCAATTGCACTTCTAGGCTGGTGGTAACGCATAACAGCAACTACCGGCCGCCTCGAGCCACACTCCTAAACCAAAGGTGCGCACAAAATCAATCACAAAGTAATAGAATGGCAATCGAAGAAGTGTGTCCGATCAGAGGAGCTATCTCACTTGATCCATCAATTGCTCATGTTTTAGCCACCTTATGTCAACTCATGGGAGTCGAGTCCACGTATATACCTCATATAGGATCGTTTCCACCATCCTACTTCATTTTGGAATCTCCACCGCATACACGGTTGTTAAAGTGGTTTTCGACATTGGCATAGAGTATGACAATAACGATCCCGGTCTCTTTAACAACCAATCGTTATTATAACACCGCAGTCACTTCAAAATAGTTTATACTTCAAAACCAAAATATCATTTCCATTTCAAAAACCATATCAATATGATATCATTTCCATTTCAAAACCATATCAATACGATATCATTTCCATTTTGAAATATTTCCATTTTCAAAAATCATAGCACTTTCAAAGTTATAACACTTTCGAAATTATAAAGCTTCTAAAACCATAACGCTTTAGAAATAATAACTTAGAAATCATAATATTTTGGAAATCATAGCACTTTGGAAATCATAATTTAGAAATCATAATACTTTGGAAATCATAACACTTTGAAATCATAACATTTTTGAAATCATAACATTTTGGAAATCATAACATTTTGAAATCATAACACTTTGAAAATTATAACATTTTGAAATTCTAACACTTTGAAAATCATAATATTTTGAAATCATAACACTTTGAAAATCATAACATTTTCAAAATCAAAACACTTTGAAAATCATAACATTTTGAAATCATAACACTTTGAAAATCATAACATTTTGAAATCATAACACTTTGAAGTCATAACACTTTAGGAAATCACAACACTTCTCACTTAACCAGTTTAGATATTAAAGTGGCATATAAAATAAAATAGTTTATGTAAAGTAGTTATAGGTTAAAATAGTTTATAATAAAATCTTTTATATTAAAAATGGTTTATATTAAATTAAAATAGTTTATATGAAAATAATTTACAAAGTAAAATAAATAAATAGTTTTAAATATAATTTAAAAATACTTTATAAAATAAAATGGTTTCCTCAAATTTCACAAATCGATTCCAAATCAACTCAAATTCCAAAATTCAAATTTAATCCAATCTCAAATCATCAATTTCAATTCAATTCTGTTTCTCAATAAATAAACCATTTCAAATTATATCGATTTCAAAAACAGATTTGAAACACAAAATAAACCATTTCAATTTCAATATATTTCAAAGCTTTAAATATTCAACATTTTCAAAACTAAAATTTATAATTTCATATATATCTTAATTAACTTCATTATTATTTAGTTTTGAAATATACACTTAATAAATCCAATACCATTTAAATAAACCCCAAATTGCAGTTAAACTAAATCTTTCCTTCAATTTATTTAAATCTTGAAATATTCATTAATCGTCTTAAACCAAAATCAAGTTATAAAATCATTTCCTTTAAAATTTCAAATTCAATAAGTTTCAAATCAATTTAATTAAATAAAATTCTTAATTAAATACCATTTCAGATCAATTTCAAATTTATCTTCCCAACCTTAATTTATGAAAAATTATTATAAACTCTATATTTAAAAATATAATTCTAAATAAATACTTAAACATATTATATATAAATTAAATCAAACTTTGTTAATTTAAATCTTATTATCAAACTTATTTTATTATAAAAATAATTGTACGTAATTTAAAATAGTAAAATTATAAGTAAATTCTTAAAATTAAAATTTCAAAACTAACTTATAATTTTAAAAATCAAGAATTTAAACTTTATAAAATACATTTATATATAATATCTTGAAATCAATATTTATTAAACCAAATATTTCTTTCCAAAACCATAGAAATCATTTTCGAAATATTTATATATAGACCAATGGTGTCTGCACATAATTTTCTATCCTATGGTCAAGTGATACATATATTTATCATTTCAATCCGCAATTTATATATATACGGGTATATATCTTTTCAACCCTCGGTTGCAATTCAATTCAATTGAAAATCGTTTGGGTTATCATTTCAGCCCATAACGATTTTCTCCTATTCTACAGATTATTCGAGCATGTATCATTTCAACCCATAGTGAATTCTATACTAACAGGGAACTTGTAGAGTGATAACAAATATGATAATAACATAACAAACATGTATCATCAATATAAATAATAGATAATGGTGTCAAATATCACAGGCGAACAGATACAGATAATAGCATATATGTAGCAATGTAAATAACTAATAGTAGCATATTACAATTGTTGTTTCAATTGAAATCAAATTTAATAAATATAAGAACGTTAATCGTGAATGATTTCTCACCTTTCGAGGCTAGAGTGATGAACAAGAGTGAGATGAGTTACAACTCCAAGTACGAATTCCAAATCAAAGCAAGATTGGCACGATTTCGACAAAGCCGATATATAAGAATTGATGAAAACGAATCAGAATCAGCTTGATATGAATTGAACTAAATATATGTGTGTGTATATTTCAAAAAATCAATTTAAAACATATATAAAAGTAAAATCTATGTATATTCTCAAATCACTATTTAACATGGTGCTCATGGAATAAATTTCTATACATATTTTTAGAAATCAAACTAATGTATACTTACTTATATAAATGTATATATATACATATACAACTCATATTATATACATTAGAAATATATGTTATAAAATATATTAATACCAACATATAATATTTTACTAACATATATTACTGTGCATGAGTCATTATCTGCAAACAAATGTACATATATATATATACACACACACACACACACACACACACACACACACACACACACATACACACCTTAAACATAAATATATCAACACTGCTATAAAATATATATTGTCAAATCTAAGAGAACCAACTTAATACTCTATATAAAATGTAACATAAATATAGTAGACTTATGTACAGATCTAAAAATCAAACTAATATAAAATCTACACACTTTTAAACATATTATACAACAGGTAACTCACATACATATCAGTATAACTAATATGTAAAACTATAGCTTATAAAAGAAAATTTAAATAACTCACAACAATATATATACACACTAATATATAAACAAATGTATATAAATGTATATAAACTTATTATAAAACCGCCAAACTACTGAAGAACTATATGTACAATAAACATATATTTGATATCTACCTATATATATATATATTCAACTAATCTATACAAACTATCATACATATGATATTTTAAACTTCTCTATACACAATAGAATATATTTATAAATTTATATAACTCATACAATAAAACCATCATACCAAAAGAACAAACTTCTTCTTTATAACATATACTTACATAAACTTATATGTATTAAACTTATAAAATATAATATGACTTATGTATAAATGGAAAGATCATAGTTCTCAAAAGCATACAGCTACTATAACTGACACATATCACACTATAAAAGATGATATATTGTGAAACTTGAATAAGCTAATATAAATATATATAAACTAATATAACATCTAAACAGAACAATAGACTAAACTAATATAACTTTATAATAAAATCATATATGCAACTACAATATATATATATGATTCAAAAACATGCAACAGGAAACTACCATATATATATATATACACACTAACATCTATATGAACATATTATTAACAAGCTTCATGCGAAAATATAGAGACTAAATTATACATACGTAACTATATATAAACAAATCACAATATACATACCTTTTTTTGTAAGCTGCTGGCAAGCGAAGAGGACGGGGAAGACGAAGGGAAGGCTGGAGCAAGGTCTCGGCAGTGGATGAGGCATTTGGTTATGAAGTGGAGAGGAGTTGATGGGGTGAGCTCGGTCTTGATGAAAGAAAGACCCGATGACTAGCTACGAGGGTTGCGCATGGAGCTTTGTGGCTCGACGTGATGCAAGGCCATGCTATGTTGGCTCGACGGAGTGGGGAGGTTAGGATGTTGGGTTGTGGTGGCTGCCTCGAAGCAAAGATAGTGGAGGAGATAATGAAGGAAGAGCTTCGGTTTGGGTAGATGGATGGAAGGCATAGAAAAATGGAGGAGACATGGCTTCGGGCAGCAATGCAAAAAAAATACGAGCATATCCCGAGAAAAAGAAAAGGCAGGGGAAGCAGAGGAGAATCAAACACGGTTAATCATAAATATTATAAATTTTTAATATGAAATGGTATAAGAAACATATTAAAACCAGGGAAATAAAAATTAATCAATAAATTCTGGGAATTTTAAAAGCCAATGGCCGTTCAATTTAAATGGTGGAATAAGAAATGATGTAAGAAACCAAAAGATGCAAACTGGTTACCGATATGGTTACCATTTACACGGATTCCGCTCGGTACCAGATTTCAAACATAGAATTGAATATACCACAGAGATCGGCACGATGAGACGATCACAACGGTATATAGAAATCAGTGGTACGATCATCCTACCATAAGTCGATAATCGATAGTGAAAATGCTGCTGAAATGCCAGAAATAAGATGAATGGAGCAATAACATTCCAAATTTGATGAAACGGAAGATGACATCTCACTCAGAAGATGATTTATAAATTTATTGTATAAAAATATTTAGGTTTGAAAAATATTTTATTGTAATCCAATTTAACTATTTTAAATTTATATAAATCATATAAATCACGCAATAAAAATAAACTTCCCTATTATCTGATGAAAATTTTCCATTTACTATGTTTAATTAGACGTATTCCAAATATCAAATTTTTATTTCAAATTTTTATTATTTAAAATTTCATAAAATTTCAATTAAATATGTTAATAAAATTATTAAAAATTTACGAGTCGTTAGAATTTCGTAACCTAAAACTTTTACTCTCCTCTTCCTCATTTCATTTACATTCATACAGACATAAATATACTCCAGACCAGACGTTGTTAAGAGATCAAAAAAGAAGAAAAACTAGAAATCAAGATTTAGCTTAGGGAAAATCAATTCTAAACTCAAATCTCATCCTTCTCTATTAAAATGAGGTGAATAATGATAACCCATCTCAAGTTTTCTTATTTAATTTTAGTTTTATGATTAAACCCAAATCTTATGATTATACTATGCCATGTTATGATTGATTGGATGATTGTATGTTAAAATGATGAATTATTAGATATAGTTATGAAATTGTTAATAGTTTTAAGTACGAAAACCTATCATATGACATCCAAATGGCTTGAAATTTTGGTAAGATGTTAGAAATAATATTTTAGAAGTGAGTTTTTAAGTTCATAAATTTCCAAATAAGTATGAATATTTCATGAATTTTCTATGTGAGAAAATTGATTTTGTTTTGTTTTAATTATTAAAAATAATTAAATAATATTTTTGGTCTAAAATTTTTATATGTTAAAGAATATGGAAAATTAGATGTATTATGATTTCTAGGGATTTTTTTCTAGTGTTTATGATTTTATATAAATTTATTAGGCTAGAAAGGCTTAATAATTATATTAAACTATTAATATAAAATTATGCTTTACAAAAATGTTTGGGAATGTAATTATTGATCTATAGCAATAATTCTAAAAATAATTTGGTAAAGAAAGATATTATCCATCGAGAATTTGACAAAGATTAGAAGTTGGTGAAAAAATATTTTATAT
Organism: Allium cepa; assembly: GCA_030765085.1. Lineage (NCBI taxonomy): Eukaryota > Viridiplantae > Streptophyta > Magnoliopsida > Asparagales > Amaryllidaceae > Allium > Allium cepa. The sequence continues at coordinate 947,114,499 of CM060941.1, read as the reverse complement.
AGAAAATTTATAGTTTTTATAATAATCTCGGGATATGCCACTACCATCATCATTGATGTCATTGTCCATCTGCTCCGTTTGTCATCACTAACTTGTAGGGAAGCATATGATATTAACCTTATTTATATGCAATGATTCTACAAAGGTTGGGGATCATATAAGCCAATGCCAACATTGACACCTGGGACATTGGTGATGCCGCTAGTGGTCTACATTGCACATTTTTTATACCGCTAGTTTCTATGCCAAATGTTAAGCCGCAAGTTTTTAAGCGACGTCCATGATGCCACATATTTTCTATAATGACATCAACACCCTAAGGCAACAATGCCGCTATAAGTATATTTTCAATATAAGCTATATTACAACATTGATGCCTCATATATGAATTTTGACATTGATTATAAAGAGACAATGATGCCGCTAGATTCTTATGCAATAATGTTTGAGCATAATGCCGCTATAGACTATTTTCGATATTGATTATATTATGGCAATGATGCTGCATAGCCTTAATTTCGGCATACACATACTTCCCAGTATTAAAGTTTTATACCATGTAGACCTATGACTATGTCGCTTATAGTTGACAACCTATATACATTTATTATATGCGACATAAATGAATTTGGCTTTACGGCATTGTTCTTTTATAAATCAGATGCTTTAACATGATTTCGGTATGAAAGGGTGCGACAACCCATATAAGCAATATTAACGCCGTGCTTTATCAATATAAATGGTTTTATTGTTTATGGCTTCATAGCCTAAGGTTTGTAGGTGCGACAACCTCTAAGTGATTTCAAAATTCATCAATGTTATTTTAAAATAGCATATACATTGGCATAATATATTTTGCAAAGTAAATGGGTAAATATTCCTTGTTGTAAAGTTTGATTCCATGGGTTAAATCAATTATAAAGATTAATGTTTTCAAGGGAATAGAAAAGGTATTTAGCCTAAAATTTAACTAAAGAGATTATTAGCCTTATCACCTGTAGATAAATTATGATAGGATGAATTGACTCAGAGATTAAAAAACCAGATGGGACTAATGTAGGGTCATGCCCTATGCTTCAACTGTTAACCCTTATGTAACAACCCGCATATTGTATGATTGTATATTTAAATATTTTATTTAAATATAGCATCGTTAGTCGGATTAAAATCCAAAATGTTACTTTTTTTAAACAGTCGAATTAACACTCGAGACTACTTTCATTAAGCCCAAAATGACGTTTGCAACCTTTTTGAGTATAAACATCGATTTGTTTGGAGTTGAGTAGAATTTTGCTATTTTTCTACCGTGCTTTGGGTTTGGGTTTCAGCCCACAAACTCATCTAATACCCTAATTCCTCCTTCAACTCCTCTTCATTCATTCTATTATTTCCTAACACTCAAGCTAAAGAAAAATGGAGGAAAGAAAAGGAAATTAAAATTCCTAAACCCTAGATTGCTAGGAAATTCAAGATTCAAAGCTCCAAAATCAGGGAGAAGCTTAGGTAAGCATCCTCCTTCTCTACCTCACTCTCTCTCCAATTTACAGAAAATCCTAAAACCTAATTTAGGTAATATTTGCATTTGATCATAGATTGAGGGTTCTTGAAGTTATGTGGAGGAGAGATTGATCTTGCCTTGTTTTAAAACATCTCACTCGTTGTTTTTGGGTTTAAAAGGTGAGTTCTTGAAGTCACGTCTACGTCTATAGCTTTCGTTGTTGTTAGGTATGAATTTCTAACATCTATTTCATGTTCATTTGCTTTGATTTGAATTGATTTGGTGAAATTTTCAAATTTTGTGTTTTGAAGTTAAAATCTTTAAAAATCCTATTTTGGATATTTGGACATGAAATTTGGGGTGTATCGAAGAGCTATAAGTTGGGCCGTCGCTTGGAAAAAATCCCTAGCCTTCGTCGCTCGTCCGATCGCTTCCGAATTGATTTGGCCATCAATGGCTTAGGCAAACTGTTGCTCAGTACAGCGACCAAATGTCTGGTAGGTCAAGTCCAGATGTCTGGTTATGGTCCCTTGAAAAAATTATATAACAAACGCAGAAAATAAAATGGCAGACAAAAGAACCAGACGTCTGGTTCAACTGGTCAGAAGTCTGGTTAAGGGTTTTCGAGATTTTACAGGAAAAGGAAAATAAAAGGAAAAATGGCCGAACCCCAGGTCAGACATCTAGTCATGCCAGATCAGACGTCTGGTCCTATTGCCTTTTGACCATTTTGCCTATTTTTGTGCAAATTTCAATTTCTTATCGATTTTTGTTGATTCAATTAGTTGTTGTCATTTATTATCGACTTTGATGGCTTCTTTTTTGGTTTTTTGGAATATCCATTTGATGGATTTGATATCGATTTATATCATTTTAATTCACGTCTTCGAATGTGGATTTTTGTGTTAGATTGTTTTTACAATCATTTCTATGATTTGTCACTTTAAAATACAAAGGTTTCTATACAAGTAGTAAATATTCAAACTCTTTCACAAAAATGATTTCAACGTTATTTTAAATACAAATCTCGTTTTTAAAATCGCTTGCAATCTATTAGTATATACAAACCTTTACCTCATTCGTATGAGAAATCTAATTAAACGGCTCAGCAAAACAGGTGGTATGAAACGCTTGCGTTTACTTCGTCGGTTAATTCTTAGACTTGTTTGATTGAACTCTTGTGACAATTTTCGAGTGAAAATCTATAATTTGTTCATAAATTTTAAGTTAAGCGAGTGCTTATGGGACATGAAGTAAACTTATTTATTTACTGGCTTAGTGTAATTTACATTCTCACTGATCTATGATGATCATTTAGTGATCTAGACTAGCAATATGCGATGTCTCTTTGTCCATTTTGGGGACTGTACCTCGATTTATTGAGCTTTGTCTCATTTTTATAGGCTAGCGACCTATGGTTTTATGGAGTTCAGTTTCATCGGGCGTAAAACTGTACTACGTCATTGTTCCAGATTATTTAAGTTTCAGGTTCATCAGGCGTAACGCTATACTATGTCGTTGTCCCAGATTATTTGAGTTTCAGGTTCATCGAGTGTAACGCTGTACTACGTCGTTGTTCTGGATTATTTAGGTTTCTGGTTTATCGGGCGTAACTGACGCAGCGGATTAATCGAAACAAACTTAATCGGTGAAAGTAGTGATCGATGGAATGAAGATACCGAAGTGCCCAAATTCGTTGATCCGAAGATACCGAATTCTAGCTATCTCAAACACGTTGATAGCGCACTATACCGTGTTTAAAGATCTACGATTCTTCGTACGTTGATCTAGCGCACTAGATTCCGTGAATCGGCTTCAACAAACGTGGATTCGAGCGCACTCGAATGACGTAAGTGGAGATAGGAGATTACACTCAACTACCAATTGGAGAAGAAAGCACAAAGCAATCAACAAGAAATTTTATTTCAAAAATCAACCACCAAAAATGTACAACACACGCCCTATTAATAGCTTGTTACAACCGGCCCCCTTAAGTCGTATACGACTTACGACTCATCCTGGGTCGGCAACGACCTATGACTCACGACCCAAAAACACACAGCTTAAAACCCAGTGACTTAACAAACTGCACGACTCATCAGCTACCATGACTCACGACTTATCATAACAAACGACTCAAAACATGTACAGACTCAATTATAGGTCGTGAACGACCTAACATCATTCATCAGCGACTTAAAGAACATACCAACAGTACACGACTCATCGGTACAAGCGACACAACACTTAGGTCGTATACGACCTAATGACTTACGACATAAGACACAAACGACTTAAACTCTTAGGTCGTAACTCATAACTCGTTAACATCTTTCTCTGATCTCCAGTTAGGTCGTGGACGACCTAGGCCTTCAATAACTTCTGCTCTGTTAAGTCCTGAACGACTTAAACCTGTGTTGTTAACTCGTATGTGATTCATCAAACATGAACGGCTTATGCTTCCATTAACTCGCAGCTTCTTTTCTCGTGGATCTTTAGGTCGTAGACGACCTAACATCTTCTCCTTAGGTTGTATACGACCTAGGCCTTCTCCTTCCTTAAGACGAGGACGACTCATGCCATGGAAACTGTTAGTTTGCAATTCTTCAATCCGGGTCTGAGCTGCATCATCCTTCCCTGGTTGAGAAAAATTCGTACTCGAATTCGTAAATTCTTCCACATCAGATTGTTCATCTCCATAATATGGTACAAGATGTTTAACATTGAACACGTCAGAAGTGTACACATCCTCCGGCAGCTTCAGCTTATAAGCGTTTTCATTAATCCGTTTCACAACTTCCACAGGACCAATTTTTCTAGCTTTCAACTTGTTATAAGCACCCACAGGAAAACGATCCTTTGTCAATACAGCATAAACCAAATCACCTTTCTTAAATTCAACACTTCGTCGTTTCAAATCAGCAGCCCGCTTATACTTCTCATTTGACCTATCCAATCGTTCTTGAACGATTCTATGACATTCCGTCAATCCTTCAACAAAATCAGCAGCTCGTTTAACCGTCCCCTTCGGTTGTGGTACCACCGCTAAGTCCAATGGTCCCCTGGGTAAATTTGAATATACAATCTGAAATGGACTGTAACCCGTACTACGATTCATGGCATGGTTATGAGCAAACTCTGCTTGGCATAATTTCATGTCCCAACTTCTCAAATTATCCTGTACAAGACATCGCAACAAATTTCCCAATGACCTGTTTACAACTTCTGTCTGTCCATCAGTTTGCGGATGATACGCGCTACTAAACTTCAGCTTTGTTCCCACCATTTTCCACAAACTTAACCAAAAGTGACTCAGAAAACGAGTATCCCTATCTGACACAATAGATTCTGGTAAACCATGCAATCGATACACCTCCTTAAAGAATAATTGTGCCACTCGAACTGCATCCGTTGTCTTCTTGCAGGCAATAAAATGTGCCATTTTAGAAAATCTGTCAACTACTACATATATAGAATAATTACCACGCTGCGTTCTCGGCAATCCCAATACAAAGTCCATACTCACATCAACCCATGGTCTAGCCGGTACCGGCAACGGCATATATAACCCAGCATTGGTCGCGGTTCCTTTCGAAACTTGGCAAATATGACATCGCTCCACAAACCTTTCGACTTCTTTCCTCATCGACGGCCAAAAGTAAGATTGAGAAATCAACTGCAACGTACGATCTCTACCCACATGGCCTTCTTCATGCAACTCCTTGATAATTTTCATTCTCAAGCTGCTCTCAGGAATACATAACCGATTTCCTTTAAACAAAAATCCATCAATCATCATAAATTCATCAGTACTCCCTTCCTTCACTTTCTCAACATATTTCTCAAAGTAAGGATCTTCTTCAATCATCTCTGGCAGTAATTCAAACCCCGTCACTTCAACCTTCATTGTTGTTAACAAATGACTCCTTCTACTCAACGCATCAGCTACCCGATTCGTCACCCCAGATTTGTGCTTAACAACAAAGGTAAATTGCTGTAAATACGCGATCCATGATGCATGTCTCGCTGAAATCTTATCCTGCCCCTGTAAATGCTTCAATGCCTCATGATCAGTGTACAGAACAAACTCCTTCTGAAATAGATAATGTCTCCAATGTTTAATCGTTTGCACCACAGCATAGAATTCAACGTCATATGTGCTGTATCTCATCTTCGCCCCTGATAACTTTTCACTGAAATATGCAATAGGTCTCCCCTGCTGACTCAACACTCCTCCAATCCCCACCTTTGATGCATCAGTATGTAGTTCAAACAACAACTGAAAATTAGGTAAAACAAGAATTGGCGCTGTCGTCAACAGTTCTTTAATTTGCTCAAAAGCAACTCCCGCTTCCTCTGACCATACAAACTGTTTTCCTTTCATGCAATCGGTAACTGGTGCCATCACGCTACTGAAGTGTGGAATAAACCTTCGGTAGAATGATGCCAATCCATGAAAACTTCTAACTTCAGTGATAGTTCTCGGTTGTGGCCAATTTCTAATAGCTTCAATTTTACTCTGGTCCACTTGGATTCCCTTCTCAGATACAACATATCCCAAAAATAACACACTTCTCGTCATGAACACACATTTCTTCGTGGCTGCATAAAATTATTCCTCACGAAGAATAATCAACACTTCCCTCAAATGTAGAACATGCTCCTCCATACTCCTGCTATATATCAGAATATCATCAAAATAAACCACCACGAACTTCCCAATGAATGGTCTAAAGATTTGATTCATCACCCGCATGAATGTACTAGGTGCATTTGACAAACCAAATGGCATAACCAACCATTCGTATAACCCCTCTCTTGTTTTGAAAGCTGTCTTCCATTCGTCGCCTGGTCTAATCCGAATTTGGTGATAACCACTCTTCAAATCAATCTTCGAAAATATAGTTGCCCCACTCAACTGGTCTAACAAATCATCCAACCTCGGCATAGGAAATCTGTAACGAACAGTAATCTTGTTCAAAGCTCTACTATATGTACACATTCTCCATGTTCCATCCTTCTTCGGCACCAACAAAGCTGGTACTGCACAAGGACTCAAGCTTTCCTGAACACGTCCCTGTTCTAATAACTCTTCCACCTGCCTTCGTAACTCTTCATGTTCCTTCGGACTCATTCGGTAATGTGGTCGATGTGGTAACACTGCTCCTGGAACAAGATCAATTTGATGTTGAATGTCTCTTAGTGGCGGTAACTCCTTAGGCAACTCCTCTGGAAATACGTCTTCAAATTCTTTCAAAACTGGCTTTGCTTCTTCAGGAATTTCAACCTCTTCACTGCTCTCTCTCCCAATCAACAAAAACACTTCAGGTTCCTCTTCAACTTCTTTAACAAACTCCTTCAAAGATAATAAAGTTTTCAATTCCTCAATCTCCTCCAGCTTGCTCTCCTTCTGTTGTTGCTTCTTGGGAACCAAAGTGATTTTAGTACCCTCGAACATGAAACTGTAGCTATTGGCACGACCATCATGTTGAACTGATCTATCAAACTGCCACGGTCTGCCCAACAATAGATGACATACGTCCATGTCTACAACGTCACACCAAATTTCATCTTTGTACTTCTTCCCAATAGAAAAATTAACACAAGCCCTTCGACACACCTTCACTTCACCACCCTTCCTTAACCATGCTAGCTTGTACGGTTTAGGATGTTTCTCAGTTTTCAAGTTTAACTTCTTCACAGCCTCGGTAGAAATAATATTACCGCAACTTCCAGCATCAATAACGAACTTGCAAACTTTTCCCAGAATAGTGCAGGTCGACTGAAATATGTTACTTCTCAACCAACTACAATCCTCCTCTTGCTTTGGTGTAAGACATGACCTCCTCATCATAAGATTACAACCTTCATCTCCAGATAATTCTTCTTCCTCCTCAACATAAGGTGCATTTGAACATTCTGCCTCCTCACCATCATCCTCCTCAACTTCTGCAACCATGGTTCTCTTCTTCGGCTTCGGACATTCGTTGCTTTTGTGACCCAACTCCTGACAGTTATAACATTTGAACCCACTGCTAACCTTCGCTTTCTCAACCTCCTTTACCACTGGCTTTGTAACAGGTTTAGGAACATTAGAACTTCCACCAACACCCTTCGCTTGATTATTGGAATTAGTAAACACACCACCTCCACGCCTTCCTTGCTTCTCCCAAGCTAACGCTTTCTGATGTGCCTCTGCAACTGATCTAGGATCGAACATATTAACCATATCCTGGATCTGCATTCTCAATCCCCCAATGAATCTAGCAGTTAGCTGTTCTTCCGTTTCCATAATATCATTTCTGGCAATGAGTTGGTAAAATTCATCAGCATAATCACTAACAGACTTCGTCCCTTGCCTCAGATTCTGCAACCTCTGGTATATAAGTGATTGATAGTTGTAAGGTAAGAAAGTAGATCTCATCAACTTCTTCATCTTATCCCACGATTCTATCTTTGACTTCCCCATTCTCTCCCTTGTAAGTTTAGTTTGCTGCCACCACGCCAAAGCTCTCCCCCTCAACCTAGTAGCAACCAACTTCACCCTTCTATGCTCAGGAACCTCCTTGAAATCAAAGATCTCTTCAACATTAGAAATCCAATCAAGAAATTCTTCTGCTACCATCCCTCCTTTAAATTCTGGAATTTCCGTCTTCATACCCGATTCCCAACGACGATCATCTTCAACATCCCGGTAAGAATTTCGAATTTGATCTCGATCTCGATAATGAATACTTGGTCTATCACCCTCTTCAACAAAATCAAAGGTACACCTACATCGATCTCGACCATTATCATCCCTCCGTTCATGCATGCTTCTTTGACTATGTCTCTCTTCCTCTCTATATGCTTCATTGTCAAATTCACGTTGACTTCTTCTCTCTTCATGTGCATAGTCATGATGATCTCTTCGTGATGAAATTGATGTTTCTCTTCTATCTCTACAAGAATGTGGTGATACCCTCCTCGCTTCCGTAGCCGCTGGCGAAACTCGGTTTCCTCCATGGTTCGAGTTTGGTGATCTCCTCCTTTGATTCAACTCATTCATCAATTTCTCCAACTTCCCAATACCTTCATCAAATTTCTCATTAATACGTTGTTCCATAAGCTCGGCTTCTTTTCTTCGATACAAAGCTTCAACGTTTTGATGACGATTAGCTCTCCTTGGTGGCATGATTAAATTTCACAAACTCAAACACTTCAAAATTTCACAAGTTTCACAAATTTTAACTCACGTTCAACAAATCTCACTTCAACACAACTATGTTCGGCTCAAGGTCTCCAAGCACTAGTTCGGCCTCAATACTTCAAACACTTCACTAGGCTCGGCTACTTCCCAAGTATACACGGCCTACTTCAAATTCAAACACTTTCAACACTTTGATCCAAAATGGAATGGATCGAAAGTTCTTCCTCTTGTTGCAACTTCAATATGAACACAATGAACAACTTCAAACTTCAACTTCAAATACTTGGCTCCAAGAATCAACTTAGCTATGATTGGCTAAGTATGGCTCTGATACCAATAATGACGCAGCGGATTAATCGAAACAAACTTAATCGGTGAAAGTAGCGATCGATGGAATGAAGATACCGAAGTGCCCAAATTCGTTGATCCGAAGATACCGAATTCTAGCTATCTCAAACACGTTGATAGCGCACTATACCGTGTTTAAAGATCTATGATTCTTCGTACGTTGATCTAGCGCACTAGATTCCGTGAATCGGCTTCAACAAACGTGGATTCGAGCGCACTCGAATGACGTAAGTGGAGATAGGAGATTACACTCAACTACCAATTGGAGAAGAAAGCACAAAGCAATCAACAAGAAATTTTATTTCAAAAATCAACCACCAAAAATGTACAACACACGCCCTATTTATAGCTTGTTACAACCGGCCCCCTTAAGTCGTATACGACTTACGACTCATCCTGGGTCGGCAACGACCTATGACTCACGACCCAAAAACACACAGCTTAAAACCCAGTGACTTAACAAACTGCACGACTCATCAGCTACCATGACTCACGACTTATCATAACAAACGACTCAAAACATGTACAGACTCAATTATAGGTCGTGAACGACCTAACATCATTCATCAGCGACTTAAAGAACATACCAACAGTACACGACTCATCGGTACAAGCGACACAACACGTAGGTCGTATACGACCTAATGACTTACGACATAAGACACAAACGACTTAAACTCTTAGGTCGTAACTCGTAACTCGTAACTCGTTAACATCTTTCTCTGATCTCCAGTTAGGTCGTGGACGACCTAGGCCTTCAATAACTTCTGCTCTGTTAAGTCCTGAACGACTTAAACCTGTGTTGTTAACTCGTATGTGATTCATCAAACCTGAACGGCTTATGCTTCCATTAACTCGCAGCTTCTTTTCTCGTGGATCTTTAGGTCGTAGACGACCTAACATCTTCTCCTTAGGTTGTATACGACCTAGGCCTTCTCCTTCCTTAAGACGAGGACGACTCATGCCATGGAAACTGTTAGTTTGCAATTCTTCAATCCGGGTCTGAGCTGCATCAGTAACGCTGCTACGTTGTTGCACCGGCTTTATGGTTAGCTACCATGGGATAGCGACCCATTTGTGATACACGTGTTGGTGAGTTTTCATGCTTCCGTTTATGATAGGCCTCCCCCATTGTGATTTCTGGATTTCTAATTATTGATTTTTGTAATTTGTATTTCACCATTTATTACGAAATTGCATTGATATATTTTGCTAATATTTGAGGTTTAGTGAATAAAATAAAGAATATGACATTCTTTTTGGTGTTTGAGAAAATTTTGAGATATTGTATGATTTTTGTGATTGTTTAATGTATACATGTCGTAGCAAGGCATTATTATTATCATACATATCTCATTTTTTTGTGATATTTATGGCTAGACTGATCCGTTTATTATTTTCTTCTTAAACAATACTCGAGTCAGACCAAGGTATATCAAGTGCTTCTACTTGACTTCTTATTAGGGTCCGTCATCTGACTTTTGGCTAACTACTTAGCTTAGTAGTTTTTACTTTTTACATTCGAGATAGAGACTCCTTGATGTATACATATTCTTTTGTGACGTAGTGGATCTTGTATGACCACTATATTGATGTACACTTCTATGTGTTATATTCATATCTGTTTCCTCCTTAGTGATATGAACATCTGTGACTGATTTTTTATTGTGCTTATTTTATATTTGTTTTCGAAGATCACTTAGCCACCGTGTAGTAGTTCTGAGTTTGTAATCGATGTGTTAGATTTCCTCTTGAAATGAAATGCATGTAATAATATTTGACATATCGGTACTCGCATAAAGCAATTGCACAGATGGTCGCTCCTCAACAGCCTTATTCTTCATGCTAGCCGGCGGCATTACCTTGTAGTGTCCTTGGCTAGTGTGAGTATAGAGGTGGGGCATCATAGCTTGGTATCAGAGTCAAACTTGGAACAATATAGAATATTATAGCAAGGATTTTTGCCCTAAGTCTCCTTTAGAAATCGTGCCTTAAGATTTAATTCGAGTCATTTGACCCATTCTATCCTATTTCCTTTTATGATGCCTTATTTTATCAATCAAGTTTGTTTGATATTCATTCTGAGAATAAACCTTTTCCTCTTTTTCTTTCTTTTTTAAAGAAGAGAAATGGTTAGACCTGGCCATCCCAACGTCGGTCAATCCAGTGCTACTCCTCAAGATGGAGTATTCATGTCTTATCCAACAGCTTTTAGATCTTGTAAAGAATGATCAAGCTGCCGGACCTATTCCTGAGCCTAAAAATCCTGAATCTGGGTTTGCATGCCTATGCAGTGATTATACCAATTTGGGTGGAAGACCATTTGAGGATTTCGAAAGCATTATAGAAGCCCAAGCTTGGCCTAGAATATGCGATCACATCTTTTTTCGCATGATTCTTGTTGATCTACATCGAGTCCAAGTGGCTTCTAGCATGTTCCAATAAAGGGCATTAGACTGGTATGAGCTTTTGATTTTGGAAATGAATGAAGAAGATCTTACTTGGGAGAAATTTCAGGAAAGATTCAAGTTAAAATTTGTTTTGGAGGCTGAAAAGGTTACTTTAGCTTGGCGCTTTATTGACCGTGTTCAAGGTAAATCTTCTATGACAGATTATGTCGCATTTTTGAATCTATCTTTAAATATGGGGTCGAGTGTATTAATACCCCATTGAGGAAAAAATAGATTTTTTATTAATGGGTTGAATAAGAACCTCAAAAATCCATTACTTCTAAAATTAGAAGTTTCTTTCGATCAGCTTGTTGATATCATTCTTCGACTTGAAGAGGCCGATAAAGAAAATGAAGATGAAGTTGTGGGTGCCAAACATAACTTCAACATCAATAAGAAGAGACCTATTAAGTTCATTGGCCCTAATCCCAACAAGAATGGGAAGCAAGCAACTTCAACAGAAAAGACTTCTACCTCTAGTCGTAGACAATGCTACAATTGAGGTTCTACGGACCACTATGCAAATAGGTGTCCGAAACCCCTTTTTGTCATTATTGCAAGAGTTCAGGTCATCTTATATCCACATGTCCCATACTTCAAATTGGGAGAGAGGGAGAACTGAATGATGTGCAAGCTCCTAGTAACACTTCTTTGGTCAAGGTACTTCTCATTCAGCCCTTGGTGGCATTAATTTGTTTGATTATCCTATCCGGGTTCTTTTTGATATGGGTGCATCTCACTCTTTTATATCAAAGGAACTTGTTGATACTTTGTCTTTAAATGTTATGAGCTTGATGACTTCAATGAGAATTGCGAATTCAATTGGTGGATCCGCAACACTCAGTTTACTTTGTAAAGATGTCGAGATTATTTTATATGATTATGCTTTCCGATCCGATTTGCATGTTATGTGATACTTAGGTTTCGAAATTGATTTTTGGGAAAAGGTTAGCTTAATCATTATGAATCCCATATCCTATATCCCCATAGGACTATCCTTCTTTGACATTCTCAATCTGTTAAGCACGTTTTTATTTATCATATTGATTTCGATTCCAATTCGGTGGCATTATTTTAATCTTTAAACCCACATGATGAGGAAAATATTACTTTCCTCATTCAAATAGTTCGTGAATTTCCGAGTATCTTTGAGCCTGTCTAAGGATTATCACCTCAGCAATCTATTGAGTGACGAACACTCCAGCTTGTTTCATCCATCTTGTGAATCGAGTATTCTACTAGTATCTCGATGACTCTATCCTTGTATTCATTTATTGTGGGTGAACTTCTCACTTCAAATTTCTCTTTTGTGTTGTTATGACATAGTGTGGTTGTTACCTTTTGTTTTCTTCTTAAGTATTGCGAGGATGCAATTTCTTTAAGGAGGTGAGTCTACAACAACCTACATATCTTACGATTGTATATTAAATATTTTATTTAAATATAGCATCGTTAGTCAGATTAAAGTTCGAAATGCTACTTTTCTTAAATAGTCGAATTAGGACTCGAGACTACTTTCATTGAATCCAAAATGACGTTTGCAACCTTTTTTAGTATAAACATTGATATGTTTGGGGTTGAGTAAAATTTAGCTATTTTTCTATTGGGCTTTGGGTTTGGGTTTCAGCCCATGAATTCATCTAATACCGTAACTCCTCCTCCAACCCCTCTTCATTCATTCTATTATTTCCTAACACTCAAGCTAAAGAAAAATGGGGGAAAGAAAGGGAAATTAAAATTCGGAAACCCTAGATTTGTAGGAAATCCAAGTTCAAGCTCCAAAATCAAGGAGAAGCTTAGGTAAGCATCCTCTTCTTCTTCTCTACCTCAATATCTCTCCAATTTACAGAAAATCCTAAAACCTAATTTATGTAATATTTGCATTTGATCATAGATTGAGGGTTTTTGAAGTCAAGTGGAGAAGAGATTGATCTTGCCATGTTTTAAAACTTCTCATTCCTTGTTTTTGTGTTTAAAGGCGAGTTCTTGAACTCATATCTATGTCTACAGCTTTCATTGTTGTTAGGTATGAATTCATAACATTTATTTCTTATTCATTTGCTTTGATTTGAATTGATTTGGTGAATTTTTCCACTTTGGCGTTTTGAAGTCAAAATCTTTAAAAATCCTATTTTGGATGTCTGGACATGATATTTGTGGTGTATGGAAGAGCCTATAAGGTTGGGTTGTTGTTTGGCATAAATCCCTAGCCCCCGTCACTCGTCCGATCGCTTCCGAATCGATTTGGCCATCAATGGCCTAGGCAAACTATTGCCCAGTCCAAGTGACCAAATGTCTGGTTGGTTAAGTCCAAACGTCTGGTTATGGTCCCTGGAAAAAATTATATAACGAAAGTAGGAAATAAAATGGCAGACAAAAGAACCAGACATCTGATTCACCCGGTTAGACGTCTGGTTAGAGGTTCTGGAGATTTTACAGAAAAATAAAAATAAAAAGAAAATGGACGAACCCCAGTCAGATGTCTGATTATGCCAGGTCAGACATCTGGTCCTATTGCCTTTTGACCATTTTGCCTATTCTTGTGCGAATTTCCATTTCTTATCGATTTTTGTTGATCCGACTAGTTGTTGTCATTTATTATTGACTTTGATGACTTCTTTTCTAGATTTTTGAGAATATCCATTTGATGGATTTGATATCGATTTATATCATTTTAATTCATGTCGTCGAATGTGGATTTTTTTTTTGGATTTTTGTGTTAGATTGTGTTTACAATCATTTCTGTGATTTGTCATTTTAAATTACAAAGGTTTCTATACTAGTAGTAAATATTCAAACTCTTTCACAAAAATGATTTCAATGTTATTTTTAATGCAAAGCTCGTTTTTAAAACCACTTTTCAATCTATTAGTATATACAAACCTTTACCTCATTCGTATGAGAAATCTAATTAAATGGCAACAAAACAAGTGGTATGAAATGCTTGCGTTTACTTCGTCGGTTAATTCTTAGACTTGTTCGATTGACCCTTGTGACAATTTTGCAAGTGAAATCTGCAATTTGTTCATAAATTTTTAAGTTAAGCCAGTGGTTTGAAAACTTAGTGTAACAACACTTCTTATTGATCTATGATGATCATTTAGTGATTTAGACTAGCGATATACGATGTCTCTTTGTCCACATGGGGGACTGTACCTCGATTTATTGAGCTTTGTCTCATTTTTATAGGCTGGTGACCTATGGTTTTATGGAGTTTAGGTTCATCTGGTGTAATGCTGTACTACGTCGTTGTTTCGGATTATTTGAGTTTTAGGTTCATCGGGCCTATCGCTGTGCTACGTCGTTGTTTCGGATTATTTGAGTTGGTTCATCCAACGTAACGCTTTACAACGTCGTTGTTCCAGATTATTTGAGTTTCAGGTTCATCGGGAGTAACGTTGTACTACGCCATTGTACCTGCTCTATGGTTAGCGACCCGTTTGTGATACATGAGTTGGTGAGTTTTCATGCTCCCGTTTGTGTTAGGCCTCCTCCCCTTTGTGATTTCTGGATTTCTAATTATTGATTTCTGGAATTTGTGTTTCACCATTTATTGCGAATCGGCATTGATATCTTTTGCCAATATTTGAGGTTTAATGAATAAAATAAAGAATATGACATTCTTTTTGCTATTTGAGAAAATTTCGAGATATCGTATGATTTTTGTTGTTACTTAATGTATACTTGTCACCACAAGGCATTATTGTTATCGTATATTTTTGTCATATCTCTTATCCTATCTCTTTTTTTTGTAATATTTATATCTAGACTGATCCGTTTATTATTTTCTTCTTAAATAATACTCGGGTCAGACCGAGGTATTTCAGGTGCTTCTACTTGACTTCTTATCAGGGTCCGTCATCTAACTTTTGGCTAACTACTTAGCTTAGTAGTTTTTAGTTTTATACATTAGAGGTAGAGACTCCTTGATGTATGCATATTCTTTTGTCTAGCACTTGTACCTATTCTTTTGTGATGTAGTGGATCTTGTATGACCACTTTTTTGATGTACACTTCTATATGTTATATTCATATCATTTTCCGCCTTAGTGATATGAATATCTATGACTGATCTTGTGTTGTGCTTATTTTATATTTCTTTCCGAAGGTCACATACCCACTGTGTTGTATTTTTGAGTTTGTAATTGATGTGTTAGATTTCCACTTGAAACGAAATGCATGTAATACTATCTGACATATCGGTACTCGCACAAAGCAATTACACAGATGGTCGCTCCTCAACAGCCTTATTCTTCGTGCTAGGCGACGGCTTTACCTCGTAGTGTTCTTGGCTAGTGTGAGTATAGAGGTGGGACGTCACATCCTAGTTGATATTATTCCAAAATTCCAATGTGTAGGGCTTCGTCAAGAGTAAGACCAAAAGTTGGTTTATGAACAGAAAGGAATATACAAAGATGAGGTAAGTTATTGGTCGGCCTACAAAACCATTAGGATTAGAGTGACCCTAGGAGCAATAAGTTTTTAACAACCCATCCAGTTTCCTTCTAACAGTAATTTAAAGAATTTAATATACCTGATAGGCACAATTTAGCTATATAGGTTCGTAGTTACCTTGAGAAAACTATGATGTGGGACAGATAGTCCATTTATTTACACATATAGGTCATGATTAACTAGATTGCATGCATGCATATAATTATTTATATTGTCTAGTTCGACCATTGTGATTGCAGGTGCTTGATTTATAAAAAGACATATTTTGAGGATACTAGTAAGTGGAAAACCCGTTCCACTCAACAACGTGGTCTTATTAGATGTCTATTAACCGAGTTGGCATATTATTATTCACACTAGACTTTTTTGTCTGATCCAAATTTTTTGTTTTTCCTCTTAAACTCTCGAGTATTCATTTCAGTAGTTCGAGATTAAAGTTTCAAGGTTATTTAAGTTTGACAAATAAAGCTCCAGAGATGTACAAGAGGCAGAGCTAGCTATATAGGAGTCTATTTGTTTACTTATCCATTGTGTTGTATGACTTTTGTTTATGTGTATGTAATCGTAGAAATTGTATTTGTCAAGTAGTTAATTCTGATCAACTAAGGGTGCGTCTTCATATGTGGCTCTTGTAGTATTTTGTATTAGTTATATTTTAATTGTAATTGGGCTGCGTTTGTGATTATGTAATGAATATGGAAATTTATTAAAGAAATGATAAAGTTTATCTTTAAATTGTGTTTGAAAATTTTTCATATTCCAGTGCTTCAATGTTATTGATACTATTAATTAATCTTATTTTATTGCTGAGAATAATACTATTGATGACTGTAACATCAATAGCGCTTATTTTCAGGCATCATAGTGGGGGACGTTACAGTTGCGGATGAAGCCGTTGTCTTTTAGCTTATCCACCTCTTCTTTCAGCACAATGGATCGCTCCAGACCTAAACTACACCACTTTTGTTTCACTGGAAGACACCTGGATTTCACATTCAATGCAAAGCATGCTATCTCCGGTGATATTCCAAAGAAAATCTGTTAATTCTCTCTCATCTTTATGCCAAGCTGAGACCTGATTTTTAAGACTTGCATAGGGTCATCCTTTGGCATTTTCCTTGGATCCATGGCTTCATGGAAACTGCTTTGGTGATCGAGCCAGAGTTTAGATGATGGTTACTATGCATCTATCATCTTGGTGCAGAGATTCTTCTCTACATCCTTTCCTTTATTGATTCGCTTTGCCTCCTTTAGGCTTATGACTTAGCATTCACATCCGACACTCTAGTCTTCTTGAATGAGTCTTATCCCATTCTTCGTAGAAAATTTCATTGTTAAGAGCAATGAGGAAATGTCCAATCAAAAGCTAGCTAGGTCGGTCGGTCCAAGAAAGCGCTATAGGATGGAAAAATGTCCATCATTGTGAAGGTCACAACCCGCACTCTCTTACGATCACATCCACCTAGAGAACACTTGGTAAATATACACAACCCATAGGCTCTATCGACACTCCATTAAATCCTTGAATTTGGGATTTACATGACTTCGGATCTTGGCCATCCATTAACATCTGATCGTAAGCTTACTTAAATAAAATGTTCACTGAACTACCATAATCATCTAACACCTACCTTACATTTGTCGACCTAAATGTAGCAAATATCACCAAGGGATCTAGCATAGACACTTTGACCACAACGACAGTCGTGCTTCTAAACACGATATCATAAATCATGGTTTTGAGTTGCTTTAACAAAGCTCCATCTTCGATGGTGAAAAAACTCCCCCTTACAGCATGCTTCAGGGAACTTGTATCTCTCCATTTTGTAGCAGCTCTTCGCAGTCAAATGAGGTCCACCAAAAATCGTGCTAATAACTAATCTTTTCCCAAGCTATCTTGCTCATCGTCACTTGGCCCATCTTTGACCCATTTGGACTAGGGTTGAACATTCTCTTGCCTACCTCCTGCGGGGCTTTCACATACTACTGAAGTATCTATTTACGGATCAGATCCTCAATCACATCTCTTAAGTGTCTAACTCACTCGTGTTATGATCGTGGGTCTCATGGAAGCGTCAAAACTTTCTAAACCTTTTCTCTCTCTCAGTTGATTCCCTATAAGCCGGCTTCTTATATTGCTCAATATCACGCATCAAAAATTATATATTCTCATCCGAACTATTCAACAGTGTTTAATTTTTGTATTCCGGACATCTCTTGAAATCAGGCTTCTATCTTCATAACTTTAATTATTTTTCTTTTGGTTATTGCCTTTATTCCCCATGTTTACAACTACATTTTCATAATTTTCACCTATTCAATTCAAAGCCATGTTACTCCATATAACTTCAGCCGATTGGTCACCATTAGACTTTTAGTGGTCTTACTTCCATCCACCAAGAGCAATAACCGAGTTTTCTTTCTATAGAAAACATTCGTTGTTGGTGGAGGTTTCATCTTCAGTCGCCTTTCAAAATCCATATCAAGATATATCCCCATGATCAAAGCCATTAACATAATATCCTCTTTTGCAGTGCTCATCTCCATCACTGCTATATATAACCTACTCAAAAAGTCCTTCAATGACTCTTATGCTCCTTGGAAGAGGTTCGATAACGACATCGAATCTTTGGGATGGGTCGCATTCAAACGAAATTGCTCAACTAACTTCCTTGCTAGTTGGTCGAAAGATGATATGGACCTCGGCGGAAGCCAGGTGAACTAGATCATTGCTACACCCTCAGGAAAGATTGGAGAACATCTACTTCTCACAGCTGATGTGCACGTAAATATGCATATTTTTACCACCATATTTAATCTATTTAAATTGAATAAATGATCATATTGGGTATTTTAACTTGTTTTAACCAAAATTCAAATTATTTGAAATCGTCACGTTTCATCGTCATCCAAGGGCAAAATGGTCATTTTTGTGCATATATCGAGAAAATTTAATGGGAAATTTCTATATTGTTTTGTAGGAATTTAAACTCAATTACAAGTGGTTTCATGAAGGAATATGCATGTACAAAGAAGATACAAAAGAATGATGATGGAAATAATTCAAAGTGAAGAACATGGAGGACCCCACCTACCCACTACCTTAATGTACAAATTAAAAGCTAATGCACATGCTAAAAGACATTTAAAGCTTCATGTACATTTAAGTGGGGGATTATTAAAGCTAATGATAACTTGGCCACTACACTTCCTCAAAGGGCATTTTGGGTACTCCCCAAAAATATGCATTAGGGTTTCGAACTTGTATAAATACCCCTTATGTTTCATGTAATCTACATCTCTCTGAGCTTAGTCTCTCTTAGTTTTAGTTTAGGCTCAAAATAAAAAGCTCTTCTCTTCTCTTTTTCCATGGCTACTTAGCCATTTTTATTCTCATGTAATTTTTTTTTATGCAATTTAATACATGCTCTTTCCTTTTCATGTTCATTTACTTTCATGTTGTAGTGTAGATCTCTTCTCTTTTATGCAAGTAGAATAATTTTTCCTTTCATTTTGCTCTCTTTTTCCTCTTCTTTTTATTCAATGTTGCTTGCTACATTTGTTAATCAAATGACAAATATGAGAGGCTAAACCCCTTCAATTTAGGGGTAATGAAGCTCTCTAATTATGTAGCTTCAACTATTTGTTAATTCATGCTCTCTTTTTGTGCTTAATGATGATCAATGAAGTGGTTTAATTGTTGTTTTTTCTTTGAATTTGATAGTCTATATTGTTGACACCAAATAGGCTATGCTTAAACAATCACTAACACTAATTGCCTCTTCATCAAAATATGATTATGGCAAAAGAAAGTGATTTGAAATTAAAATTTGATGGTCTATGTTTCTAATAAATAGTTAATAGGCCATACTTAAAATAGATTTCACTTTCATTGTCATTTCTCATGAGAGTTAAAAGTTGTTTAAGGGATGTGTTATAGTTTGATGGCTTATGTTGAGCTAATTAATAGCACAAATAGGTCATACTTATGCTAAACACATCAATTAAACTAACTAATGACCGTAAAAGAGAGATCATGATTTCATATATGTTGAACTACATGATCTAGAGAGTGGATTTATTTCCTAAATTGTCACTTAACTCTTATATTTTCTTCTCTTTTCTTTTAGTTAGTTCTCTAATTTTCTAGCTTAAACACACTCTCGACTTTGGTATAATTTGATTGAATAGAATTTCAAAATCATCAATTCATTGTGGATCGACCCGTATTCGCCACGTGCTACATTCGTACACCGTGCGCTTGCGGTTATTTTTAATTTAAATTCATTCGACGATTTTCTAAACCGATAGAACTTCCGTCGACAAACAAGTTTTTGGCGTCGTAAGTTGCGAGATGGTTCATGGTGCACCGATAGTTCCTGTCCGTTACCTGGCTGAGAACTATCTTGTTGATTTAAGACAAAGTGTGATTATACAATTTTGGGTTAACGTAGGATAAATAATTTGTAATTAGACCCTTGCATTCATATAGTTGCATTAGTTCATGCATATTTAAAAAAAAACAAAAAATTCAAAATCCAAAACTAAAAAAATTGTAAATATTTCTTAAGTTAGTTTTTTCTTTTTCCTTTAAAAATTTTCAAATCAAAATTTCGAAAATCTAAAAAAAAATTAGAAAAAAAAATCCACAAAAAAAAATTATAAATCTTTTCAAAAAAAAAATTGAAACCAAAATACAAAACAAAAATCAAATTTCCATTTTGAAAAAAAAAATGTAAATATTTTTGCTTTATTGAAAAAAAACCCAAAAAAAAAAATTCTTGAAAATGTCCGAGTTTCCCCACTCACTTGAATTTTACAATAGTTTTGAAAATCAATATAATCCATATAATTTCACTCCAAATTCGTATGGATACTTTAACACCAACTATTGTTTAAAGGATTCAAATTTCGAACCACAAAGTTTTCAAAATAATGAGCAACCCTCGAATCTTGAAAATAGCATTTTGTCTTTACTTGAAATCTCTATGCAACAAAATCAAAGTATAAACAATTTGTGTAACTCATATTTGTGCAACAGTTCAAGTCAAAATAATCAAAATTTGAATTCACTTCAAAATTCAAATGATTTCGAGTATAACCCATGCCAATTCAATTTCGAGCTTCAAAATGAATTCCAAAATCAAGATGAAAATATGAACCAATTTTCAAATAATTTTGGCAATGGGAATAGTTTCAATAACGATACGATAGAAAACTTTGGTTGTCAACAAATTCAAAATGAAAATTTTCAAATTAATAATCATGAATTTGATTTTGTTGACCAAATGGAAAAAGATAACGGGGATTTATTACTTGAAAAATACAAAACTTTTCGTGAAAATCATAATCAAATCTCAACTTGCGAAGAATCAAATAATAATCTACCGTTTATCGAAATTGACAATTCTTGTTTTCAACAAGTCCAAATTGAAAATTTTCAAGTTAATAACTACAAATTGGATTTTGTTGAACAAATGAACGAAATTTGCGATGATCACACGGATTCATTGTTTGAAACATGCATGAAACAACGTGAAAAACAAAATCAAATTCCAATGTGTGACGAGTCAAGTGATAATCCATCTTTTATCCAAATCGACGATTTTCAAATAACAACTTTTGAAATTGAAAATAACAATCTTAATGAAGTTGTTGAAAACACGGTAATTGAGCTGGTTTTTTATTCTTTTAAGGGTGTGGAATCAAATTTAAAATTCGATCTTCCTTTTCTCGATTTCGAAAATTTGAATACAACAACTTTGAATTTTGAACTTGAGACATGCAATAAAGTTGTTGATAATCCAACGAAGGAAGACGAATTTAATGAACACAAATTTTTTGGACTTTCGGATGACGAGTTGTTAAATTCCGACGGGGTAGATGAAAATCACCATTTCTATTTTGAAATCAATAACTCTGAAAATGTTTTTAATGATAAGCTTGAATTTCAAATTTGTGAAAATAAATATGAACTTCAATCAATTGTTTTATCGACCCCAAAAATCATCGAAAATAAAACAACTCGTACGATTTTTAATAAAACGACATTCGTTTTTTCAAATCAACGTTCAACTTCGAAATCTTTTACGGTTTGGTTTTCTACGCTTGAGCTGTATCTCGTATACTTGACGAGACAAATGAATCGGTCTTTGGAAGACCGTTTCATTTACTTTTTGACGATATACTTTCTGATCACGTGTAAATACCGTCCTTTTCATGTAAATAATAATAAACATCCCTATCACTTAGGTTGACTCTGGGGAAACGGTCAAAATCAAGTGTGGGGGGGGGGGGGGGAGACTCATCTTCATTTATTTTTTTCATGGCTTATTTTTGCTTTAAAATCACAAAAAAAATTAAAAAAATCCCAAAACCAAATTTTCTTTTGATTTATTTTTAAAAGAAACACTATAAGATAAATATATGGCTTTGGTTTATTAAATTGAAATTTTTGAAAATTTATTGGTCTTAACAAAAATAAAAATGAAGTTTGATTACAAATAATAATGGTTTAACTAGTATATAGGAAGATTCATACGTGTTAATTATGAAGTACATCCTAATTGAAAATCTTTGTTTTAAAAAGTGGTTGATTTAAAGTAAAGGAGATAACATTTTTTTGTCTACTAAGTTAAATGGTGCTAAGATGATTTTGCAAAACTCCCTCTCAAAAAAAAAATATACAAATAAAAAAAAATAACATTCAAGTATTCACTCTCATTTAAAAGTCCTCACGGTTATGCAGGGGTGATTACTTGGAATTTTTGATTATGTGCTTTCATACTCATTTAAAAGTCCTCACGGTTATGATGTATGGAACACATGTTAAAAAAAAGACTTAATAAAAACCACCAACGGTTGATAGTGCATGCATGAAAGTGTGTGCACTCGCCATGCTCTGTACTCCCCTCATATAAGCCCGAAAGGCAGTGCATGGGTGGTATATCTGGCCTCAGTTTACCTGAGCTAGGTGTGTAATTTTTCTTGCAAATAATGAGAGAGCAAGCAATTGAAATCCTAGCACTATTTTTACTTATTTGATTTGATTTGTTATTGAAAAGAAATGAAAATACCACTTTGATAAACTTTGATAATCAACTAAGAATCCATTTTATAATTAGACTTTGTTATCAACTGAAACAACAAATTAAACTATTGTCTATTTATTATGATAACTTGATTTTTGTCGGAAATTTTGACGAGTAAATGACATAAATTTTCAAGATAATAACCAAAACCTATATTTAACTTATTCGTGTCAATTTAAAAATAAATCCTTCATTTGTAAATATTTTCAAAAAATTGCATTCATCTCTTTGTAAATAAATCTTGCATTTTGTAAATATTTTCATCCTGCATTTGGATTTTGTGGGTAGTATCCGCTGAAAACCCTCATGAGACAACACTCGTCGTACTGGAGACACCCAGAGGTTTAACGGCTTGTTGCATACGCTCAATGCAATCGTGCTCCCTACGAAAACGGATTTATCTTAGTTTTTCTTTATTTGAGGACGAATAAAAAGATAAGTGTGGGGGTATTTGATGTGCACGTAAATATGCATATTTTTACCATCATATTTAATCTATTTAAATTGAATAAATGATCATATTGGGTATTTTAAATTGTTTTAACCAAAATTCAAATTATTTGAAATCGTCACATTTTCATCGTCATCCAAGGGCAAAATGGTCATTTTTGTTCATATATCAAATTGAAAAAATTTAATGGGAAATTTCTAGATTATTTTATAGGAATTTAAACTCAATTACAAGTGGTTTCATGAAGGAATATGCATGTACAAAGAAGATACAAAAGAATGATGATGGAAATAATTCAAAGTGAAGAACATGGAGGACCCCACCTACCCACTACATTAATGTACAAATTAAAGGCTAATGCACATGCTAAAAGACATTTAAAGCTTCATGTACATTTAAGTGGGGGATTATTAAAGCTAATGATAACTTGGCCACCACACTTCCTCCAAGGGCATTTTGGGTACTCCCCAAAAATATGCATTAGGGTTTCTAACTTGTATAAATACCCCTTATGTTTCATGTAATCTACATCTCTCTGAGCTTAGTCTCTCTTAGTTTTAGTTTAGGCTCAAAATAAAAAGCTCTTCTCTTCTCTTTTTCCATGGCTACTTAGCCATTTTTATTCTCATGTAATTTGTTTTTTTATGCAATTTAATACACGCTCTTTCCTTTTCATGTTCATTTACTTTCATGTTGTAGTGTAGATCTCTTCTCTTTTATGCAAGTAGAATAATTTTTCCTTTCATTTTGCTCTCTTTTTCCTCTTCTTTTTATACAATATTGCTTGCTGCATTTGTTAATCAAATGACAAATATGAGAGGCTAAACCCCTTCAATTTAGGGGTAATGAAGCTCTCTAATTATGTAGCTTCAACTATTTGTTAATTCATGCTCTCTTTTTGTGCTTAATGATGATCAATGAAGTGGTTTAATTATTGTTTTTGCTTTGAATTTGATAGTCTATATTGTTGACACCAAATAGGCTATGCTTAAACAATCACTAACAATAATTGCCTCTTCACCAAAATATGTTTATGGCAAAAGAAAGTGATTTGAAATTAAAATTTGATGGTCTATGTTTCTAATCAATAGTTAATAGGCCATACTTAAAATAGATTTCACTTTCATTTTCGTTGTCATCTCTCATGAGAGTTAAAAGTTGTTTAAGGGGTGTGTTATAGTTTGATGGCTTATGTTGAGCTAATTAATAGCACAAATAGGTCATACTTATGATAAACACATCAATTAAACTAACTAATGACCGTAAAAGAGAAATCATGATTTCATATATGTTGAACTACATGATCTAGAGAGTGGATTTATTTCCTAAATTGTCACTTAACTCTTATATTTGCTTCTCTTTTCTTTTATTTAATTCTCTAATTTTCTAGCTTAAACACACTCTCGACTTTGGTATAATTTGATTGAATAGAATTTTAAAATCATCAATTCCCTGTGGATCGACCCGTATTCGCCACGTGCTACATTCGTACACCGTGCGCTTGAGGTTATTTTTAATTTAAATTCGTTCGACGATTATCTAAACTGATAGAACTTCCATCGACGAACAACAGCATTCGTCTCCTTTGCAGTGTCCATATGTCAGTCATGTTTTAACTTATGTTCGGTCGGATCCGTTGTTTCATTGTAGGATGGAATCGTTTGCATTGCGAACCTCGAAGGATACTTCTCATGCTGTATCTCCTCGGTGAATTGCTTCTTGCTAGCGGAAGATCCCCACCTCATCATTGTTTTTGTGCTGGTTTTCACCCACTAACTTCTTTATTATATTCCCCGATGACTATGGATCAACTTGATCTATAGACAACGATAATAATGGCCTGCCTTGAGTGTTTGACTCTGCAAACGGTCTCGATTGGATCCATGATACCAAGGTTCTTCTATCTCTAGAAGAACTGTTCGTTCAATTAACACATTCTTGCGGTTTCTATGAGACAGATCAACAGCGGTTTCTTGAACTTCCACATTCTGACAATCACCAGCACGATCGACAACACCACCGACCTTACCATCCCAATCCACAGCACCCATGTCTCCCAAGTCAAGAGCACAAGGTTCGACGCTGATCCCTAAATGCAGTTTGATACCGATCCACAATCCCTTATTTTGGGCACCATCCAATCTATCCTTTGAAGTACCTATTTCTTTTTGCTTCATTTTCTATTTTTCATCTTGATGTTTTTCAACAAACGAAGAAGAACTGTCTTTTGAGTCAAAAGGCAATAAATCTCTCCTACTCCTTCAATGACTATGAGTTAACTAATTCAGTACATCAAGACTATCTTGTTTGTGCCAAAATTGGTCACAAACCCTAGAAGTAGTGAAAGCACCAACATTTATACACAAATCTTCAATATTCAAACACAGATCTCAGATCCTGATTAAATAGAAAACAAAAATGAAGAAATAGAAAAAATGAAAATGTAAGAAAGCAAGAAAAACATAAGATTTATAGTGGTTCAGCTACCTCCGGCCTATATCCACTTTGAATCAATCCTTTCATTCCTTTTGTATTAAGATTACAATTGTAAGCCTTTGAACACCAATGAAAAAAATAGTAGAGTCTTGGCATAAAGAGCAGAAGTAGCTCCCTTTTTCGTTGCCATATGACAGCTATTAATAGGTGAAGGTTCGAAAATATCCACCTTAAAACCAGGAATACCTTTTCCCTTGTGCAGATGGGCCCTCCAGATTGGTCCAGAGTGATTTTGATCGATCCAAGTACAATTCGTATCGATCCAAAAATGGTCTAAAAAGGCCGAGATCAATCATGTACGTCCTCGAGTGAACAAGAAAGCTCCTGTGAAAATTTCATAGCATTGGACTTGTAGAATGAAATTTATGATTGATCCAAGTTGGCATCCTCCAATGTCGGATGTCATCTTCGTATCGATCGTTTTTACATCGATCCTCTTTGTCTCAATCGTACCTGAATCGATTACAAGGAGCGATAATCGCACGTAGATCCATCTTTCATGCTCACTGACCGCTTCGTTTACCTTTACCTTCTTCGTATCCATCGGTTGCTAATCCTTCGTATCAATCACCACCTTGCTCTATATCAATGCCAAAACCTTCTACTCATATCGATACTTAGAATGCGCTTTGTATCCATGTCGTTCGTATCCATCGATCCATTCCCTACTTCGTATCCACACTCCTTATATCGATCCGAGCCCCATTCCTTCATATCGATCACTTACTGACCGATACGAAATGCTTTTCCTTATAACCATTTGCTCCTCGTATCGATCCAAATTCCCTTTCTTCGTATCGATCCCAATGGATACGAACACCATCCACCTTAATTGATATGAATGGATCGATGTGAACCAATTTCCATGAACCTTGATCCATCCATAACTTGAGCGTACAAACTCCGGTTGACCTGAAATTTGAAACATAGCCTTTCCTAGCCTTGTTCATCATTTCCATGTGATCCCGTCTTGATTTGAGCCTGCCAAATTTTGACAGTGTCGATCATAGCCTTGTTTCCAATCGATCTCCAATCCTGATATCCATCCTTTCTAGCCAATTTGTTGATATCTTGGCCTTGACCAAAAGGCAGGATAACATTCCCCCCTCCCCCCCCCCCCCCCACAAAACATGCCTTGTTGTAAGCAAGCGTGTCTTGAATAGCTTTGAATCCGACGTCCAAAGTCCATACTCAATCTATAGCCATACCATCTGATCCATAATCCAATATATTACTAAGCCATCCTATCAAGTGTCATTGCCGTATCCTTATTCGAATCCACAACCACTCCGAGTCGGTATCCCACTCCGAATCCAGTAACCAAATTCTTAGCCAATTTCATATCCATCTGAACCTGACAACTGAGTTCTAATACATCCATATCTAATAACCAATAATCGAATCCAGGACCTCTCCGGATAGAAATCCAAATCCGGGACCACTCCGGGGCCATAGCTGAATCCGAGACCACTCCGGGTCCATACCCAAATCCTTAGCTGTTCATAGTCGATATCCGAATCCATAACTTCTTTGGGTTTTGGCCAAGCGCAACCCACACTCGAGGACCTATAGTAAGCAACGTCTTGGTGTTCTTGGTTCAATGTCCCTGAATGTTGAGTACTGCCATGCCTTACGTCCTAAGTCGAATCATGATCACTTCAGACCCTTATAGAGTATAGTTCATAAATGACGACCTGAAATAGTAACCGATAGATAATATGGGGCATAAGTCCTAGGCCGAATCTTGGTCCCTCTAGGCCCTTGTCGAGCATAGTCCATACTCGACGACCTGAATAAGCCGATTCTCCACGTTCATACGATTACCTCTTGCCAGGCATAATCCATACCCGACAACCATTTACCAAAAACCAGATTAAAATCTAATCAAAATCCAATCTGAAATCTTGATTAAATCAGAAGACCAGAAATCCATACCACAAATCCAAACTAATATCCAAACTGAAAAACAAGCATCCAAACCAAAGTCCAAACCAGAAAGCAAACAAAACTAGGAGTTCAAACCAAACCAGAGAAAAGAAAATGTCCAAACCAAAGAAGAAAAAGCAGATTTCACAAACTAGAGCGTCGCAGTTTATCATTATCTCAGAGCATGCCTAGGGGCTATCTTTGTCCCCGTACATGAGTAAGTGACTTAGCTGTTTGCCCAGGGTTTGCAAAATATTCCATATCATCCATGTCAGTCGACAACCAATCGACCATCATTAATGGGTCTCGTGCCATCGTCATTTGAAGTAGACTGGCTACTCATGTTCCACCACCGCATTTGGAACCCCAAGATATTGCCGCAGCTGACCACTCCTTATGTGCATCTCCACTATATCCTTTAGATGCCTGCATCTATTGGTATCCGGCCCGTCCAAGTCATGAAAGAGACAGTGCATTCCTGATGCCCTCTTACGTTTCGAGGGTTCTCTCCTTGCCGGCCTTCGGTAGGGAAGACGATCCCGAGTTTCCATGTATATCTACTCCAACGTTTCATTCAATCCTATGTAAGTGGAGAATTTTGGTTCTCCCCAGTGTTTCCTTGCCCTGCCAGAGTTGTCATCCAACTTCCTCTTTCCTCTATCCTTATCCTTACCCAAGCTTTTGCCGGATGGTTCTCCATCCTTAACTGTGTTTACTTCCTTTAACTTCATATCCAAAAATGCACCCTCCTTTCGAAGAAATCTTTCTTCCTCACGAAAGAACTCCCCGAGATCCATTGGTGGATCTCGTATCAATGATACCTTGAAATACGAGTTATCCCTGGCTCTTGACACGGCCGCAATTAAAACTATCGATGGATTCGGCCGAACCATCGAAGCAATTGCTGCCTTGAACCGAATTAAGAAAGCCCTGAGCGATTCTCCTATCCTCTGCTTCACTGATGTTAGTATCGTCACATTCTTCGGCCTTTTTATATGAACCCGGATCTGCTTCATAAACATGTTCACCAATTTTGTCCATGTCCTATTAGATCCATCTTCCATCTATCTGAACCACATAGCAACTATATCCGTCAAGTACGGAGGGAAACACCAAGCTATAACTTCCTTTGCTTCCCCCAGCAATTCCATATGTCTCGTGTACCTTATCAAATGATCGGTGGGATCAGCCCTGCCATTGTATACGTCTAGAGTAGGTAGCTTGGATTATGGTGGATTTCGAGCCATACTAATGTTACGGGTAAACGGACTCCTTTTTACTCCTTCTAGATCTCTGTTTGCTAAACCTCCACGCATAGTTTGCTCGATAATCTCAGATAATCCAGTGTTGTCCACCAAGGGTTGCCCCCGAGTCTCCACGAAAATTCTAGTACATACTCTTCATCACGTATTCTTGTGCTCCTGCTTGCATCCTGTTGTGTGGTGTCACCTGGAACCCCTCCATGAATTGGTCTATCATTGCATGGAGGTGTGCCCCCGAGTCTGGACCCATCCAAGTTGGTAATTGGGGGCTGCGCCTTGTTAAGCCGCTCCATCTGATTGCCTATTGGGTCCTTTTATTAGAGCTCCGTGGATCTGAACTCCTCAAGCTCCAGCTATTCCTGCCTGTCCAAACTGTCTGAGAAGGTTCTGCATCATGTCCTCCTGCCTTTTCAACAATTCTTCCTGCATGGCTCCCATTATCATTCCATCGCATCGATGGTGATTAAAGCTGAGGCCTGATTCGCTCTTGACGAAGCCTCTTGACTCCCTTTTTGATGGCACCTTTCTGGTAATATCCTTTTAGCTTATTGCCTAACCATGGTACCTACCAGATCCGATCCTTTAGCTTTCCAAATCTGAACACCAAATCTAATGTAGGAGGTGCTAGTCCTTCTGAGTGAAAGCACCAAACTATTTGGGCTAAAATTGGTCACAAAACCCAGAAGTAGTGAAAGCACCAGCATATATATACAGATCCTCAATATACAAACATAGCTCTTAGATCCCGATTAAGTAGGGAACAAAAATGAAGAAATAGCAAAAATTAAAATGCAAGAAAGCAAGAAAGAACACAAGATTATAGTGGTTTGGCTATCTCCGGCCTACATCCACTTCGAATCGATCATTTCATTCCTTTTGTATTGAGATTACAATTGCAAGCCTTTAAACATCAATGAACAAAATAGCAGAGTTTCGGTGCAAAGAGCAGAAGAAGCTCCCTTTTAGTTGCCATAGGACTGCTATTTATAGGTGAAGATCCAAAAATATCCGCCTTAAAACCAATAATACCTTTTATCTTGCGTAGATGGGCCCGCTAGATCGGCCCAGAGTGATTTTGGATCGATCCATGTACAATTCGTATCGATCCAAAAATGGTCCACCTTGACCTTCATTTGCCACTTCGTTTGCCGCTTCGTTTGCCTTGACCTTCTTTGCTGACTGCTTCATTTGCCTTGACTACTTCGTTTGCCTTGAAGTTCTTCGTATGTATAGGTTGCTAAGCCTTTTGTATCAATCCCTGCCTTGCTCTACATTGATGTCCAAACCTTTTACTCGTATCGATACTTTGCTATGCGCTTCGTATCCATGTCGTTCGTATCCATCGATACATTCTCTGCTTCGTATCCATACTCCTCATATCGATCCGAGCCTCGTTCTTTCGTATCGATCACTTACTTATCGACACTAAGCGATTCTCCCTATAACCATTTGTTCCTCCTATCGATCCAAATTCCCTTTCTTCGTATCGATCCCAATGGATACGAACACCATTCACCTTGATCGATACGAATGGACCGATACGAAAGTTTCCATGAACCTTGATCCATCCATAACTTGAGCATATGAACTTCGATTGACCTGAAATTTGAAACTCCTAGCCTTGTTCATCATTCCCAATCGATCTTGTCTTGAATGGAGCTTGGTCAAATTTTGACGGTATTGATCATAGCCTTGTTTCCAATCGATCTCCAATCCTGATATCCATCCTTTCCAGCAAATTTGTTGATATCCCGGCCTTGACCAAAAGGCGGGGTAACATCTCCTTCATTTTCCTCCTTAGTTCATCCTGACTTCCTTGCACATTTTCGTTCTTTTGCTTCTTCATCTTGTCCATTTTAACCCATGCTATCATATCCAAGGGATTCTGATCCTTAGCAATTATAAGTTAAGCGACTTCTTTAACATGCTAACAACTAGCGTTCTCAACATTAGTAGTAGGCCTGGAGGTAGTGGTTCTCCTTTCGTGGGGCCATGACTTCAATTCATCATGTGATAGCTCCATATATCTTGTCCTAACTTAAATTTGTTATACATTCCAGGTGGGAAAACATATGTTCCTCCTTTAAGAGGCTTCTTAAGGGCCTTCTAATGAAATAGATGAACTCGAAATATAAATTTCTTCGCTCAATAATATCATAATTAATGTTGCTATAGCATAGGATGAAGCCATTTCTGAAATGGATATTCTCACTTCCTCTCTTGTTGAAGAAAAGAAAGCCAGAGAATCATTGGAAGAGGAAGTGAAATTTTGAAAGCTTGCCTTGAGAGAACTAACAAAATTAAAGCTGAGCTTGAGAAGGTACATATAGAAAAGGTCGAGCTTGATGACGAAAATAAATCTTTAAAGCATGGGCTACAAAGGAAACTTGAAATCTTGGCCTACTCGAATAATATTATCAACAATGCCAAGAAGAAAGTCTCCTCTTTGCTCGATGATGCTCTTCCTGAAATAATTAAAAAATGTTACGAAGAAGTATTGCTTGTGGCATATGCTAATAGCATTTCGAAAGTGCCCAGACTTCGATATTCCATCCCTTCCAGATTGGAAAATAAAATTTAAAAGAAAGTTTAGTCTTAAACTGAAGAAGGATAAGAAGGCCCTTCAAGAAGAATTTCCCATCGAAGAGAAGGTCGATGCTGAAAAGTGGATAACATTTGATGATCCTTCAATCGATAATGAAATAGATCCCGACGAAGAATAAGATAATGACGAGGATAAGGATAATGATGATAATGATGGTGATGGTGATGGAATGGGTCTTGGAGGACCAAAAGATGGGGAGATGGATTAGGTGATTTCAACTTGGGCTTATCTATCCAAGGTGCAGACTTTACCGATTTTCCTTATCCTCAAGATACTATAAGAAAGGATTCTTCCAAAGATAATGATCCTCCTAGCCATCAGCCGAAGGATAAAACTCAAACTTAAGTCCTGACCCCAAAAATATGGATTTCTTTATTTTAGATTTTTAAGACTTCTTATTTAGCTTTTAATTTATAATTTTATTATTTAGTAAAGGATAAAGGACAAGTACTATTACAAGATTCTTTATGAGAAGAGTGTGAATAGGAGAATTGACTAAATAGGGAACTTGAAAAGTTGGTTAAAGAATATAATAACCTGTCAGACAGATACAAACGCCTTCCTATTGAATTCATGCGGTTACAATTTTTTAAAGAGAAGCAACCCGCCACTTACTTAAAAAGGGCTCGTGTATACCCAGAAAGGATTGCAAGAGAGAATATAGAATTAACAACTCTCTTTTGGATGTTAATTGATAGCATAAACGCTTTAGTGGAGTTCCTCTATAAGTCTATTACAGGGGTCAATTTGTGGACTTCTCTTAGTTGGATGAAAATAGTGGGGGTTTTCTTAGATGCCTTCATAAAAAAATATCTAAATGATCATGGAAGCGATCCTCATCCTGGGGCTTGCTGGAACTTACCTGGGGTCGCTAGTGCTCCCCTTTCTCCTAAAATGATCAAATAAAATAAGAAGAGATTTATTTCTGAATCTTATAAGAGATCAATATTTTATGAACCCGAATGATTGTATAATTGTAATATGTAGTTTATTAGAAGCTAGAATTTTGATGTTTTGATTGTGACAACTATATGAGTAAATATTATATGAACTAACCATACTTGAGGAGAAGAAATTGTTTTTACTCGAGAAATAGTCTAACAATTTGTAGACCAGATTTTGGATTAAAGCTTCAGCACAATATTAAGTTTAAGGTCTGAGTTTAGTTGTAAATATATGTTAAAATATCTTCGAAGTGGTATATGCACGCACAGATAATATAAAGTTTTTCGAAACATTTAGATAAGCAAGAAAACACTAAACTCAGTCGGCTAAATGGCATAAGTTAGCCAGCTAAATACTGTGCATGTGCACAAGTTAATTTGAATATTCAGACGGTTAACCCTGCTACTTCAGCTGGTTGAATTCTATTACACCATTTCCTTATTGTTTCATTTTTAAATCAATTCCGACGATTGAATTACTCCATTCAAATGGCTGAATCTTCATAACGACTATATTTCCTTTTTATTTAATATTCGGTTAATATGGAAAATAACACTAGCACATGTTTTATTTAAGGTCAATCGACTACATGACCACTACTTTTTAACTGTTTGAATTACAATGATTGGTCAATTCGCGTGAGAATTTATATGCAGGCAAACACATATGACACTTGGAATATAACTCAGGATGAATATGTTATACCAACCACACTATATGCATAATGGTCAAACACACAAAAATTAGATGCTACCTCAAATGCAAAAGCCATGAATATACTATTTTGTACTTTAGATAAAAATGAATTTAATAGAGTTAGAATATGTAAAATAGCTTATGAAATTTGGCAAACTCTTAAAGTTCACATGAAGGTACTAACAAAGTTAAGCAAAACAAGATTTCTATGCTTAAGAACTAGTTTCGGAATTTTAGAATGAAGCAAGAAGAAACCATAAATGTAATGTATTCTAGATTTCAAGATATATACCATCACTACTGGCACTAGGAGAAAAATATCATGATTTTGATATTGTCTAGAAAATCCTAAACTTTTTAATGGATGAACGGGAACGAAAAGTCTTAGTTGTAGAAGAAGCTAACGATATTTCTACATTAAAACCTAAAGAGTTAATAGGAAATCTCATGTCGTATGAAGAAAACTTGCAGGAATAAAGAAATCAATCCCAAGATAGAAAGACCATAGCATTCCAAGCTGAACAAGAAGATTCAGCTTAGGATGAAGATGACATGGCATTTATGGCTAAAAATTTCTAAAAGTTTTTGAAATTTAGAAAGAACAATAAATTTGGAAATAACAAGAACATCAACAAACCATCAACTTCAAATTCTAAATGCTATGAATGTTACAAAAAGGGTCACATAAAGAAGGACTATCCTGATCGAAAAGAAAGACAGATATAAGAATAAAAGGGATAAATATAAGATGAAGCAAGCATTCTTTGTTACATAGGATAATTTATAATCTTCTTCCTCATCATACAGTGACACTGATGGTGACTCCAAACAAGCCAGTGTGTGCTTTATGGCTTTAATAGATGATGCAAGTGATCTAACCTTTGACGATATAAACTCGGAGTTATTGATATTAAAGAAAATATAAAGATGCTTTAGAGAAACTTAACAGCGGTGAAATGGAAATTAATATGCTCAGAGATGAAAAAAATCTTAGAAGAACTTGTCAAAACATAAGAATCTTTGTCTAGTGTATCTTTTCAACTAACTATGCTATCAAATGGGAATATAGTTCAAAAGGAAAAGAATGTGACATTAGCTAAAGTTCTTGAATTAGACAACACTAACCTTAAAAAAAAATAGAAAACATTACTAATGATTTTTTTAATTTTAATAAAGAAAGAGAAAATCTATCTAGAATTATTGAATATCCAGAGGCTACTTCAAACAAAAGGGGATTAGGGTATAATAAGATGACAAAAAGTCCTAAAAATAATAATTCTTTATATACAAACTTTAAAAATAAAGGTAATACTTTTGTAAAACCTGTTTTAAAAGAATTTAATCATTCAAAATCTATTAATATTTGGGTTCTAAAGACAAACAATTATTAAATTAGAAATAAGCATGTTAAGACTTTTATAGATACAGTTCATAAAAATGAAAATTTTACTTATAAAAGGAATTCTAAAAATGAAAATTTTACTTATAATGAAAATTTTACTTATAAAAATGAAAATTTTACCAACATTGTCGATGCCAATCACATATCATTTTGAGTTATCTCCAAAGTTGACCAATCCACCATCTTGATATATAATGTCATTCAGTATCTTAGGATTTCCAGTCATATGCCTTGAATAGCCACTATCAAGCATCCATTTATCTTTCTCAATTCACAAAGTTTGTCCATTGGTTGTTGACTATCCAAAAGCCATATAACATGTCTGTTCCAACAAAACAAACCCATCGGTAGATAACTTGATTTTTCACAAAAACTATATGCAGACTTATGATACTTTGATGAAATGCATAAATTCAAACTAGATTTAACAAAATTTTCTAAAAATGCCATATAAAAAATTTCAAGTTTCAGATTATGAAAACTATGAAAACCAATGCTCTGATACCAATTGAAAGGGATAGCGGACTAAGGATCTTAACGCTAGTTTAACACTAGAGAAGGGGGGCAAATAGTGTTTAATGAATTCTAAGACTTATATGAACTAAATTGAAATTATGACACAAACAAATGCAGAACTTAATCACAGAACAATCACAGAATCAAGCATAGATTAGAAAGTAAATAAAATGCAGTAAAGGGAAAGAACACACTAGATTTTATACTGGTTTGGAGTTACCCTACATCCAGTCCTGTACCTAGGCAAACCACCTCATACAGATTTTTATTAAACCAGTGTCGAGATTACGCTCCTCAATTTATAAAGGCCTTGAGGTACCCTCCTGTCTCACGAGTCCAGGGCAAACTCTCTTGATTTACGGGCCACAAGATTACCTAACTGATTTCCAGGCACAACCACACCTTATAGAGAGACTCAATAAACTTTTGATTACAAATTGATCCTATAACTCTAAATAGCACTTTGATCTTCGAGAGAGGACAGAGAATCAAACGATAATATACTTCTAATTCGATTCACTTGGGAATTTGGCAGAATTTCTGTACGATCTTAAAAATATGATAATTATAGAACACAGATTTCGGTACATTCATATATACATCTAGACAATAGTTTTCATAATCAAAGTGCTATTTTTGTTGATGACAAAGGGGGAGATAAGTTATATAAAATAGTAGGCTTGGAGTAAGGGGGAGTTGTTGGTGTAAGGGGAGTTATGATATGATCGAAGTGGTATTTTATAAGGTTGTCATCATCAAAGGGGGAGATTGTTAGGAGCCGGAGATAGTGGTTTTGATCATAACAACCTTTGTAACTTATTTTATCATAACTTAAATACTAAAACTAACCTTGAACTTAATAGAAAAAGTGATAAACAAACATATGACATATGAGTGAAATATAGCATCCTAAGTCAAATAGAATATAAAGTTCTATAGACCAACGATTGTTAAAAGAACATTAATTAAAATACTAATTATATACATATTTACAAACCAATATATAATCAAGAAAACTAAAAATGCCTAACGAGGACCCTTAACTATCAATGATTTATGGACCGAACAATTTGGATAGTGAAGACAAAAGTTTCCACGTTGTTCAACCAAGTTCCCATTAGCTTCAAAAAGCACATCTCCAACGCAAATCACGCCATCGTCTTCGTCCATATGAACATCCGGATTCTACAGAGGTTGTTTTCTTATTGATCCTCTTGTAGTTCTCCTACAGGCTCTTCTTCTTCAGAATCCATGGCTTGTGATGATTCTTCGATGTCAATAGGATCAGCATGGTTATCCACAAGAAATTTTTGTAAATTCCTAAGGATTTTGCCTTGCCTACCTTGTTCTCTAGCCATTCACAGTTGGCTTACTTGAATTTTCGTCATCATTTGAAGTAAATCATTCATCTTTTCTTGCAGTTTGATGACTCGTACGTGTGTGGAACGTTGAAAAGGGGTAGATTGAGGAGAAGTGGGCGAAGAAGGTTCATTATTAGAGGAGGAAGCCATTATTTTGCTGTTTTAGAAGTTTATTACAGAGAGGAGAACAGAGAAAAGGAGTAAAAGTCGAAAAATATAAATATATAACCAAATAACAAATTTTAGAAGGAAATTTAAATTTGAAAATTTCGGCCTACATATCGACATAGGGGGATGGGTCATGTCAACATACCCAGTTCAATTTTTGAGAAGGTTTCTATTTATATTAATTATTAACTATACTTGTATTATTTATAATTTATATTTCAGTTAATGAACATATTCCTAATTCTCTTCTAAATTTAGTAAAGTTTTGTTCATTCAATGGTTTGGTTAATATATCAGCAATTTGTTTTTCAGTATTAATATATTTAAGAATTATAACTTCTTTACTTATATTATCTCTAAGAAAATGATGTCTAATATCATTATGTTTTGTTCAAGCATGATGAGTTGGATTCTTAGATAAGTTTATTGCACTTGTATTATCACAATAAATTATAGTTAAACTAAAATCTTTTAAAGTTTGTTGCAATATATAACTTGAGAACAAGCTAAAGTAACAGATATATATTCTACTTCAGTTGTTGAAATGGATACAATGTTTTTCTTCTTACTAAATCAGGAAACCAGAGAATGTCCTAGAAAGTGACAAGTTCCACTTGTACTTTTTCGGTCTGATTTACAACCAGCGTAATCAGCGTCACGGTATGAAATTAAATCAAATACATCATTTTTAGGATAAAGTAAACCATAATCTAAAGTATGTTTTACATATCTTAAAATTCTCTTAACCGCTTTTAAGTGAGTTTCTTTAGGTTGAGATTGGTATCTTGCACAGAGACAGACACTATACATGATGTCAGGACGACTTGCTGTTATATAAAGCAGCGAACCAATCATTCCCCGATATATATTTTGATCAACATCTTTTGATTTATCTTCTTCACTTAAAGCTACATTAGTTGTGATTGGAGTTGGTTTCCTACCAGAAGTGGTCAATCCAAATTTATTAATTAAATCTTTATCATTATTTTCTTGACTAATGAAAATTTATTTTGCCTATTTGTTTGATTTGAAGTCCTAAGAAGAAACTTAGTTCTCCCATATGACTCATTTCAAATTCTTTAGTCATTATATCTGAAAATTCTTTATTCATTATGTTATTAGTTGATCCGTACATTATATCATCTACATATATTTGTACTAGTTGAATATCATTTTGGTTTCTTTTAATAAAAAGAGTTGTATCTATTTTACCAATTTCAAAACCAGATTGCAGTAAATAAAATCTTAGTCTTTCATACCATGCTCTAGGAGCTTGTTTCAGACCATATAAATCCTTCTTTAATTTATATACATGATTTGAAAATTTATTATCTTCAAAAAGCGGAGGTTGTTCAACTTAAACATCTTCATTTACAAAACCATTTAGAAAAGCACTTTTAACATCCATTTGATATCACTTAAAATTATTGTAGTTTGCGAAAGCAAGTAGAATTCTGATAGCTTCTAGTCATGCTACGGGTGCAAAGGTTTCATCATAATCAATTCTTTCTTCTTGAAACTATCCTTGCGCGACTAAATGAGCTTTATTTCTTACGACCTCACCAAGTTCATTCAATTTTTTTTTTATAAACCCATTTTGTTCCAACTATACTTTTATCCTCAGGTTTAGGAACAAGTTTCCAAACATCATTTTTGGTGGACTGATTCAATTCTTCTTGCATAGCAAGAATCCATGAATCATCAGATGATGCTTCCTTTGGATTTTTAGGTACAATAATTGATATAAAAGCTACATTACTCATACTATGTAGTTGATTTATTGTTTAACTATAGATTCGATATTTCCTAGTATATTTTCTACAGGATGATCTTTTAATAGCTTGATTCTTTTATTAGGATGAATGATTTCACGATTAGTTTCATTAGATTCATTAATTAAAGTTACAAAATCTTCTTCATATTCTATTTATACAGTATGTTTAAATTTTTCATCAAAAGATACATGCATTGTTTCTTCAATAGTGCTAGTTCTCAAATTATAAACTCGAAATGCTTTACTTCTATTAGAATATCCGATGAAGATACCTTTATCGGATTTGGGTTCAAATTTATCTAAATTATCTTTTGTATTAAGAATAAAACACTTACTACCAAAAACTTTAAAATAAGTTAATTTAAGTTTCTTATTATAAAGTAATTCATATGGTGTTTTATTAGTTAATGGTCTAATTAAAATCCTACTTAATATATAACAAGCTCTAGCGACTGCTTCAGCCTAAATTTTTTTAGGTAAGTTACTATCAAAAAGCATTGTTCTAGCACACTCTTGAATCTTTATATTCTTACGTTTTACTACTCCCTTTTTCTGTGGAGTTCTTGAAAAAGAGAAATTATGAGTAATTCCTTTTTGATTACAGAAATTCTCAAAATTTTCAACTTCAAATTCTCTACCGTGATCACTGCGAATAGTTTTTATTTTTAAAGAAAGTTTATTTTGAATTCTTTTAGAAAAATTCATAAATAATTCAAAAACATCGCTTTTAAGTTTAAGAAAAATTGTCCAAGTATATCTAAAATAATCGTCTACAATTACAAAAACATATTTATTACGATTAATTGATTGAACTTGAGATGGACCAAATAAATCTAAATGAAGTAATTCTAGAGGTTTAGAAGTAGAAATCATATCTTTTAATTTAAATGAAATTTTCTTAAGTTTTTCTAATTGGCAAAGCATCACATATACTATCTACTTTAAAGTTTAACTTGGGAAGACCTCTAACTAAGTCAAGTTTTGATAACCTAGTAGATTGAAATTCAAATGACCATATCTTTTATGCCACATCCACGGGTCACTTGTATTAGCCAAAAGGAATAAGTTATCATTTGTAACTTTCATACTAAGGATGTAAATGTTTTTCTTCCTAATTCCTCCAAAGATAATATTTGACTTATTATCTTCGGCGTGACACTTATCTTTTCCAAATTTAATTTTAAATCCTTTATCACATAGTTGACTTATACTAAGCAGATTATGCTTTAAATTCCTAACTAGCAAAATATCAGAAATAAGAGGAGTTTTAGAATTACCGACATTGCCGATGCCAATCACATATCCTTTTGAGTTATCTCCAAAGTTGACCATTCCACCATCTTGATATATAATGTCATTGAGTATCTCAGGATTTCCAGTCATATGCCTTGAACAGCCACTATCAAGTATCCATTTTATCTTTCTCAATTCGCGCAGTTTGTCCATTGGTTGTTGACTCTCCAAAAGTCATGTAACATGTCTGTTGCTACATAACAAACCAATTCGATAGATAACTTGATTTTTCATAAAAACTATATGCAGACTTATGATACTTAGATGAAATGCATAAATTAAAACTAGTGTTAACAAAATTTTGTAAAAATGCCATTTTTAAATTTTCAAGTTTTAGATTATGAAAATTATAAAAACCAATGCTCTGATAGCAATTGA
Organism: Allium cepa; assembly: GCA_030765085.1. Lineage (NCBI taxonomy): Eukaryota > Viridiplantae > Streptophyta > Magnoliopsida > Asparagales > Amaryllidaceae > Allium > Allium cepa. The sequence goes on along the minus strand of CM060941.1, from coordinate 947,074,195 downwards.
AAGGGATGGCGGATTAAGGATCCTAAGGCTAATTTAACACTAGAGGGGGAAGGGGTGAATAGTGTTTAATGAATTTTAAGACTTATATGAACTAAATTGAAATTATGACACAAAAAAATGCAGAACGTAATCACGGAACAATCATAGAATCCAACAAAGATATAGAAAGTAAATAAAAAGCTGTAAAGGGAAAGAACACACCAGATTTTATACTGGTTCAAAGTTACCCTACATCCAGTCCTATACCAAGGAAAACCACATCATATAGATTTTTATTAAACCGGTGTCAAGATTACACTCCTCAATTTATAAAGGCCTCGAGGTACCCGCTTGTCTCACAAGTCCAGGGCAAATTCTCTTTATTTACGGGCCATAAGATTACCTAATTGATTCCCGGGCACAACCACACCTTATAGAGAGACTCGATAAACTTTTGATTGCAAATTGATCCTATAACTCTGAATAACACTTTGATCTTCAAGAGAAGACAGAGAATCAAACAAGAATGAACTTCTAATTTGATCCACTTCAGAATTTGGTAGTATTTCGGCACGATCTTAAAAATATGATAATTATAGAACATGGATTTATGGAGAAAAAGAAGAAGAAGAGAAGAAAATATGAGAATAGTATGTTAAAAAAATTCATTTAAGAAGGCTATTTATAGAGTACCAACTATCATAACTGTTCGTAAAGAGATTTAAATGAATAGACACTTCTTTTAAAAATTGAAACTTTTGAATTCAACGGCCACCATGTCGACATGGGGTATCCCACGATGTCAACATCCCCTTGTTAAAAAAACGAAAAACTTGTTTTGGAAATGGTATTGAGTTGAAAACAAAATGAAATAACTCTGGAGTAAAATAAACTAATTTTACTATGTTTTTAAAACACAAAAGCAAAGAATATTTTAAGGCTAAAACATCTTTTTGAAAATCATTTGAAAAGATAGTTTTAAGGCTAAACCATTTTGAAAAGCAGTTTTGAAAATCGTTTTTGAAAAACCATTTGAAGTAGTTTTGCAAGCTTCTTCCTACAGAATATCTCATCACATCAGGACTCGAGAACTTATACAAAACCAGGATGTACGTGGGTTTGTAAGACACTTGTCGTAGGTTTGTAAGCTACTTGTAGTGAGTTTGTAAGACATTAAGAAGGTAGAAATGGGTTCCATCCCAAATGAAATTCGGAATGAAGATTTCCATGCTACTATAAAATTTTAACAAAAAAATAGACACATATCTTTAAATCTTGATCTTAATACTAATGAGTCTTCAAACTTGATTTTTTGATCTCTAAATTGTACAGTCTTCAATAATCAGTACCTGTCTTATATATATCCTACACAACAACATTCATATATATATATATATATATATATATATATATATAGACAATAGTGTTAGTATATAAGTTATAATAAAATAAGTTACAAAGGTTGTTGTCATCAAAACCACTATCTCCAGTTTCTAATAACAAAAAATAAAGATATGTTGACCAACATTATCTACTAAGATGGATGATCTGTTATATTTGGAGATAATTCCGAAGGATATATCATCGGCAAAGGTGATGTGAGCAATGAAGGTACATCTAACTTACCTCTTATTACAAATGTTTTACTCGTTAAAAATTTAAAACATAATTTGCTTAGTATAAGTCAATTATGCGATAAATGTTTTAATATATCCTTTTCGAAAAATAAATGTAACATATCTGATCAAAACAAGAATCTTATCTTTGTAGGAACTAGAGAATGTAATATATACATTTTAAATATGAAAGTTAATCATAACACAAATATGTGTCTAGTAGTCAAAGAAAATGATCCTTGGTTATGGCATAAAAGACCTTTTCATATAAACTTTAAAGCAATAAGCAAATTATCAAAAAATAATTCAGTAAAAGGTTTACCAAAAATAAATTTTAAAGTAAATAATATTTATGATGCTTGTTAGTTAGGAAAATTAATCAAATCAACTTTTAAATCAAAGAAAATTATTTCTACACTACAACCACTTGATTTATTACATTTAGATCTTTTTGGACCAACTCAAGTTCAATCTATAAATCATAATAGATATATTTTTGTAATTGTAGATGATTTTTCAAGATTAACTTGGACAATACTTATGAAAAAGGTGATACTTTTGAAAATTTTAAAAAATTTGCTAAGAGAATTCAAAATATTAAAAATATAAAAATTAAACACATTAGAAGCGATCACGGTGGTGAATTCGATAATGATATTTTCAAAAAAATATTTTAATAAGAAAAGAATTTTTCACGAATTTTCATTTCCTATAACTCCGCAACAAAACGAAGTTATAAAAAGGAAAAATAGAACACTTCAAGAATGTGCTAGAACTTTATTAAATGGAAGCACTCTAACTAAACATTTTTGGGCAGAAGCTGTAGCAACTGCTTGTTATGTTTTAAATTGAGTCTCCATTAGACCATTAACAAAAGATAGCCCATATGAACATTTTAATGGAAGAAAATCTAACATATCATTTTTTAAGTTTTCAGTTCAAAAGGCTTTTTATTAAATACAAAGGACTAACTTTGCACATTCGATCTAAAATTCGATGAAAGAGTATTCACTGGATACTCGAAACGTAGCAAGGCATATAGAATTTATAAATAAATAATTAAGATAATCGAAGAAACATTCATGTGTCATTTGATGAAAATTTCAAATCTAGTAATAAAAATGAAGATGAACAAATAATTCCAAAATCAAATATCACAGAAGATGATATTAAAAATATTGAAAATGGTATTGAAATTGAAAATAACAATTTATCTAATGAAAATGAGATTCAAACTCCACCAAAACTACTTAGGAATCACCCAATTGAAAATGTTATTAGAGAAATAAATTATAACATAAGAACATGAAATTAGTTAAATAAAATGGGTCGTGTAGCTTTCTTATCGAACATTGAACCTAAAATGCTAAAGAAGCCTTAACTGATGATTACTGGATTATTGCTATGCAAGAAGAGTTAAATCAATCTGAACAAAACGAAGTTTAGGACATAGTTTCTAGACCTAGTAATCAAACAATCATCGATACTAAGTGGTTTTACAAAGATAAAGTCGATAAGCAAGGAAATATTATTCGAAAAAAGCTAAATTAGTCGCCCAAGGTTACAATCAAGAGGAAGAAATAGACTACAAAGAAACATTTTCTCCCGTAGCCCGACTAGAAGCCATATGTATTTTATTAGCCGTTCGTCGACGGAAATTCTATCGGTTTAGAAAACCGTCGAACGAATTTAAATTAAAAATAACCGCAAGGTGTACGAATGTAGCATGTGGCGAATACGGGTCGATCCACAGGGAATCGATGATTTTAAAATTCTATTCAATCAAATTAAACCAAAGTCGAGTGAAAGTTAAGCAAGAGAACTAGAGAACTAACTAAAAGAAAAGAGAAGCAAATATAAGAGTTAAGTGACAATTTAGGAAACAAATCCACTCTCTAGATCATGTAATTCAACACATATGAAATCATGATCTCTCTTTTATGGTCATTAGTGCTTTAATTGATGTGCTTATCATAAGCATGGCATATTTGTGCTATTGATTAGCCAACATAAGCCATCAAACTATAATACATCCCTTAAAGCACTTACTAACTTTCATGAAACTTGACAACGAAAATGAAAATGAAATCTATTTTAAGTATGGCATATTAACTATTGATTAGAAATATAGACCATCAAACTTTAATTTCAAATCACTTTCTTATGCCATAATCAAATTTTGATGAAGAGGCAATTAGTGTTAGTGATTGTTTAAGCATAGCCTATTTGGTGTCAACAATATAGGCTATCAAATTCAAAGCAAAAACAACTAGTAAACCATTTCTATCATCATCATTAAGCACAAAAAGAGAGCATGAATCAACAAATAGTTGAAGCTACATAATTAGAGAGCTTCATTACCCCCTAAATTGAAGGGGTTTAGACTCTCATCTTTGTCATTAAAACAACAAATGCAGCTTGCAACATGAAAGAAAAAGAAAATGAAAAAGAAAGCAAGAAAAAGAAAAAAAATTATACTTGCATGAGAAATAAATCTAAACTACAACATGAAAGTAAATAAGCATGAAAAGGAAAAGAACATGTATTGAAGTTGCATAAAAAAAATTACATAAAGAGAAATGGCCAAGTAGCCATGAAAAGAAGGAAGAGAGCTTGGTTTTATTTTGAGGCTAAACTAATGAAAAGAGACTAAGTGAAGAGGAGGGAAGGTTACATGAAACATAAGGGGTTATTTATACAAGCATGAAACCAAATCCATATTTTTGGGGAATTCCCATAATATCCTTGAGAAAGTGTGGAGGCCAAGTAATCATTAGCTTCTACTAATCACCATTTAAGTGTACATGAAGCCATTAATTCCATAAGCATGTGCATTAGCCTCTAATTTGTACATTAAGGTAGGTGGGTAGGTGGGGTCCTCCATGTTCTTCACTTTGAATTATTTCCATCTCCATTCCTTTGTATTCATTTTGCATGCATGTGTCTTCATAAAACCACTACTATTTGTGATAAAATTCCTACACAAATATATATAAATTTCCAGTTAATTTTTCTCAAAGAAATATACGCATACAAATAACCATTTTGCCCCTATATGAAGATAGATATGTAACAATTTGGAATAATATGGATTTTGGTTAAAACAAGTTAAAATACCCAATATGATCATTTATTTAATATAAGTAGAGTAAATATGGTGGTAAAAATATGCACATTTACGTGCACATCAAATACCTCCACACTTTATCTTTTTATTCATCCTCGAATAAAGAAAAACTAAGATGAATCCATTTTCGTAGTGAGCACGATTGCATTGAGCGTATGCAAGAAGCCGTTAAACCTCTGGGTGTCCCCGGTAGGACGAGTGTTGTCTCGTGAGGGTTTTCAGCGGATGCTACTCACAAAATCCACATGCAAGATGAAAATATTTACAAAATGAAAGATTTATTTACAAAGAGATGAATGTGAATTTTTGAAAATATTTACAATGATGGATTTACTTTTAAATCGACACAAATAAGTTAAATGTAGGTTTTGGTTATTATCTTGAAATTTTTTAGTCATTTACTCGTCAAAATTTTCAATAAAAACAAAGTTATCATAACAAATAGACTACAGTTTAACTCGTTATTTTGGTGATAACAAAGTGTAATTATGAAAAGGATTCTTTGTTGATTATCAAAGTTTATCAAAGTGGTATTTTCATTTCTTTTCAATAACAAATCAAATCAACTAAGTAAAAGTAGTGCTAGGATTTCAATTGCTTGCTTTCTCATTATTTGCAAGAATACACACCTAGCTCAGGTAAACTAAGGCCAGATATACCACCCATGCACTGCCTTTCAAGCTTATATGGGGGGAGTACAGAGCATGGCGAGTGCACACACTTTCGTGCATACACCTATCGACCGTAGGTGGTTTTTATTAAGTCTATTCTTTTTTTTGCTGGGGATTCTATCGATTTAGAAAACCGTCGAACGAATTTAAATTAAAAATAACCGCAAGCGCACGGTGTACGAATGTAGCACGTGGCGAATACGGGTCGATCCACAGGGAATTGATGATTTTAAAATTCTATTCAATCAAATTAAACCAAGGTCGAGTGAAAGTTAAGCTAGAGAATTAGAGAACTAACTAAAAGAAAAGTGAAGCAAATATAAGAGTTAAGTGACAATTTAGGAAATAAATCCACTCTCTAGATCATGTAGTTCAACACATATGAAATCATGATCTCTCTTTTATGGTCATTAGTGCTTTAATTGATGTGCTTATCATAAGTATGGCATAATTGTGCTATTGATTAGCCAACATAAGCCATCAAACTATAACACATCCCTTAAAGCACTTACTAACTTTCATGAAACTTGACAAAGAAAATGAAAATGAAATCTATTTTAAGTATGGCCTATTAACTATTGATTAGAAATATAGACTATCAAATTTTAATTTCAAATCACTTTCTTATGCCATAATCATATTTTGATGAAGAGGCAATTAGTGTTAGTGATTGTTTAAGCGTAGCCTATTTGGTGTCAACAATATAGGCTATCAAATTCAAAGCAAAAATAACTAGTAAACCATTTCTATCATCACCATTAAGCACAAAAAGAGAGCATGAATCAACAAATAGTTGAAGCTACATAATTAGAGAGCTTCATTACCCCCTAAATTGAAGGGGTTTAGCCTTTCATATTTGTCATTAAAACAACAAGTGTAGCTTGCAACATGAAAGAAAAAGAAAAGGAAAAAGAAAGCAAGAAAAAGAAAAACTATTCTTCTTGCATGAAAAATAAATCTAAACCACAACATGAAAGTAAATAAGCATGAAAAGGAAAAGAACATGTATTGAAGTTTCATTAAAAAAATTACATAAAGAGAAATGGCTAAGTAGCCATGAAAAGAAAGAAGAGAGTTTGGTTTTATTTTGAGCCTAAACTAATGAAGAGAGACTAAGTGAAGATGAGGGAAGGTTACATGAAACATAAAAGGGTTATTTATACAAGCATGAAACCCTAATCCATATTTTTGGGGAATGCCCAAAATATCCTTCAGAAAGTATAGAGGCCAAGTAATCATTATCTTCTACTAATCACCATTTAAGTGTACATGAAGCCATTAATTCCATAAGCATGTGCATTAGCCTCTAATTTGTACATTAAGGTAGGTGGGTAGGTAGGGTCCTTCATGTTTTTCACTTTGAATTATTTCCATCTCCATTCATTTGTATTCATTTTGCATGCATGTGTCTTCATAAAACCACTTCTATTTGAGATCAAATTCCTACACAAATATATATAAATTTCCAATTAATTTTTCTCAAAAAAATGTATGCACACAAATGACCATTTTTCCCCTATATGAAGATGGATATGTGAAAATTTGGAATAATATGGATTTTGGTTAAAACAAGTTAAAATACCCAATATGATCATTTATTTAATTTAAGTAGAGTAAATATGGTGGTAAAAATATGCACATTTACGTACACATCATTAGCTTTTGCATATTTTCATAACTTTAAACTGTATCAAATGGATGTAAAAAGTGCTTTATTAAATGATTTTTATAAAAGAAAATGTGTATGTAGAACGACCACCTCTATTTAGACATGAAAATTTTCCAAACCATGTTTAAAAACTAAAGAAAACTTTATATGGCTTAAAATAAGCACCTCGTGCTTGGTATGATCATCTTAAAAGTTATCTTATAAATTATAGTTTTAAAATTCGGAAAGTAGATAAAACTCTGTTTATAAAAGAAGATAAAGATGATTTTTTTTTATAATACAAGTTTATGTAGATAAAATAATTTTTGGCTCCGCGACCTAAAATTATGTCAAGAATTTTTGAATATTATGATAAGAGAATTTGAATTGTCTCATATGGGAGAACTTTGATATTTTCTTGGATTTCAAATCGAACAATTAAATAATGGAATTTTTATTAATCAAGAAAAGTATTGTAATAATCTTATAAATCGTTTTGGTATGAAAAATACTTCTGCTAAACCAACACCTATTGGTACTACGGTACATCTCGATTGAGATGAAAATGGCAAAAATATTGACCAAAAGCAATATCGGTATGATTGGATCTTATTAGCGCCAAAATTGGCCACCAACACAATTGTAAGTGAAAGCACCAATATCCAGTCATAGATCATAAATAGCGTATATGTAGATAATATAATATGAAAAATAACCAAAATTAAAATGAAAGCAAGTAAACAAGACAAGATTTATAGTGGTTTGGCTAACTCTGACCAATGTCCACTCTAGAAAAATCCTTTTTTATTATCTGCAATTTGACTACAGTTACAATCGAGAATTCTTGAATAAAAATGGCAGAGTAGCCTCTAGGTGGAAGATGAAGAGAAACAGACTGAAGCCCCCGCTTTCTAAAGCCAAACCTACTGTATTTATAGATGAAATCTCGGCTATAGGTCCTCCTCACCTACATGGGCCCACCATAACGATCTACGAGTCCAATTCGTCCATCCTATGCCTATCCGAATTTGCTTATATCTGACCTGAAGCAAGTCCTTTGTCGACTCGAAGTGAAACCATCTCTGGCGACCCCAAGTAATATGCCGCCCCAAAGTACTCAGCATGCCAACCCGAAGGGAAAAACATGCCGACCCAAAGTTGATGCTGACCTGATATTGTTTCCTTGCCGACCAGTAGTATTACCAACACCGACCCAAAGTAAATGCCGATCCGACCCAAAGTTGAAGCAATGCTGACCCGAAGAAAATACAATGCCGACCCGACCGACGTACATCCTATTATGACCCCAAGTAAACCCTTTTCTGACCTGAAGCAGTCCCTTTGGCAACTCGAAGTAGACCTTACGCTGGTCTGAAGCAACCTATCTCTTGCCAAAATCTATATTCTAAGTACCCTACGTCATTTATCCACCGACTGTGTTTAACCTCGGATTTATATTATTATACGTAGTTGATTGTCCACCCATCCATCTGAACCATGTCTGTGATATTCCAACCTTGATAATTGTGAAGTCTATTTGGGTTAAATCCGCCTGTATACTTCCTTACCAAAAGGTGGGTTAACACTTTACCCCCAAAAAGATGCCTTGCGATAGGAAGGCATTTTTTGTATTGTCGTAACCCTGATGTTCGATATTTGTAGATGACCTATGGAGAGATCAATGATCTTGCTCGATTGTTAACAACGATCGCTCGAGACCGTTAATAAAATTCATAGCCATCCTAGACTTCTGTTCGAGGTGAAATATGATTGTTCGATATCATAAGTCAATTTGAGGCAAAATGTGATCGTTCAAGCACGAGTGCCATTCGGGGAGAAATGTGACTGTTCGAGATCGAGTGTCATTCAAGGAAAAATGTGATCGTTCAAGATTGAGTGTCGTTCTAGGCAAAATGTGATCGTTCGAGATCGAGTGCCATATAGGGAAAAATATGATCGTTCGAGATTAATTGTCATTCGAGGTGAAATGTGATCGCTCGAGATCGAGTGCCATTCAAGGTGAAATGTGATCATTTGAGACAAGTACCCTTCAAGGCGAAATGTGATCTTTCGAGGTCGAGTGCCATTCGAGGAAAAATGTGAGTGTTTGGATGGGACTCGAAATTATAAATGTCAGATTTTACATTCGAGTGAGTCTTATAATTGAAATATCCAACTAACAAAATTAAGTCCAGATACAACAAAAAGAAATAAAAGAAAAAGCTAAAACATAAAAGCGCATGCATCAACGGGTGTGACGGTTCATCGTCATCACAGAGCATGCCTGAGGACTATTCACGATCTCATACACGTGTAAGTAACCTAGACGTTTTATTGTTGATATTATTACTTATTCTTCATTACTGATCAATTGATAACAAGTTGACACTTCGATCTAGGGACAGTTTCGTTAAATGTAGATGGCGGTTGCTCCTGTTTGACCGCCTCTGCTCACGTTCTTACCTATTGTAGCAGTCCTCCATTTTGGATACGTCCCTCGATCTCATCCCTCATGTGCCTGCAATCGTTTTTACTATGGCCGCCTAGCTCGTGGAACAGGCAAATTTGTCTGATTTCCTTACATTATTGGTGGTTTCCCTCCTAATTGGCTTTCGGTGGGGAATCTGCCCCTTAGTGTAGAGATATATCCGTTGTAAGGTTTCGGTCAATTCCTGTAAGAGGTGAATCTCGATTCCCTTGGTGGTCGCTTCGGTCCATCAAAGATATTCTCTGCTCTTCGTTTTCCTTTATCCTTGTTTGAATCTTCCCAGAGCGAATCTTCGCCTTTGACCGCATAAATCCTTTTCTTTTCTCTCTATCAGCTTTTGCATCTTCCTATCGTAGAAACATTTCTGCTTCATGGTAAAATTCTCCTAAATCCATAGGTGGATCTCGTGCTAGCGAATCCTTGATTCCGTGCAACCAGCAAAGCCAAATACGGCTGCCATCAAAACCATGGATGGATCTGGATGATCCATTATTGCCGTCGCAACATTAAATCATGTTAGAAAAACTCCTCAGAGAATCTCCTATCCTTTGCTTCAGCGTTGCCAAACTTATCACATTCTTGGGTCTCGAGATGTGAATGCTAAACTGCCTCATAAACCTTTCGATCAATTTTTTCCACGTTCGAATAAAGCCGCTTTCCCATTGTCTGAACTATAGTGGTGCAAGATCCATCAAATAAAAAGGGAAGAAACATGCCTTGACCTCCTTCGATGCCTCTAGTACTTCCATATGCCTCATATACCTTGTTAAATGAACAGGAGCTGTCCTTCCATCATATGTCTCCAACATTGGTAGTTTGAATTCTGGTGGATTCCTAGCTTGCCTAATCGTAGGAGTGAAGGGGCTCCTATTCACAACCTCTAAATCTCTATTCACCAATCCTCCTCTCATGGCCCATATGACCATTACTGCCAACCTACCATTATCACCAAGTGGTAGTCTTTGTCCGTTATCTCCAACCTATCCTCGAGTCCATGAGAGAATCCTAAAATATGTTCTTCTATATGGGTATTCATTTCCCTATCAACGCCAAAATGCACAGCACCGCCTGGTACACTGCCTGGAATTGAGCTAATATGATCCGGGGGAACGGCCCTAAGTTCAAAGGCTTCTTCCGATGGCTCCACTCTATCCCGTATCATGGTTGCTCCGTTCCCTTGGTTCTAATTCTAGACTTCTTCTGCTCCTGCTGCTCCAGCTTCATGATCCACGTTTCCAGTATTTCCTGCTACTCCATTCCCTTGGTTTTGCACTCCAACTTGTCCAATCTCTCAAAGTAGATTTTGCATCATATACTCTTACCTTTTCAGCATCCTTTCCAGCTCGTCTCTAGTAATATAGATTGAGGCCCGATTAGCTCCCGAGGGAGCCTATTGACTTCCTTCATCATAGCTCCTTTCTGTTCTCTATATCCTTGTTTATTGCCTAGCCATCGCTTCCTAGGTTCAGTTTCCCAAGCTTCCAAATCCAAGATCCTAAATTCCACATTCCTGAGTGCTAGCTTTTTCAGTGAAAGCACCAAAATGTTGCCATCAAAATTGGCCACCAACGTCCAATTGTAAGTGAAAGCACCAATATCCAATCATAGATCACAGATCACAGATAGAGTTATATAGAGAATATAATAAAAGAATAACCAAAATTAAAATAAAAGAAAAAAAACAAGACAAGATTTATAGTGATTTGGCTTACTCTGGCCTTAAGTCCACTCCAAAAAAATCATTTTATCATTATAAATTTGATAACTGTTACAATCAAGAATTCCTGAATAAAAATGGCAGAGAAGCCTCTAGGTAGTAGATGGAGAGAAATAGAATGAAGCCCCACTTTCGAAAGCCAAACCTGCTGTGTTTATAGGTAAATCTCGGCTATAGGGCCTCCTCACCTATAGGGGCCCACCATAATGATCGCTGAGCCTAATTCGTCCATGCTACGCCGATCCGAATTTGTTCATATGTGTTAGGAACTGGAGATAGTGGTTTTGATGAAAACAACCTTTGTAACTTATTTTATTGTAACTTATATACTAACACTATTGTCCAGATATATATGAATATTATTATGCAGGATACATATAAGGCACTGATTATTGAAGACTGTGCAAGCATGAAGAAATCAAGTTTGAAGACTCATAAGTATCAAGATTATGATTTCAAGATAAGTGTATAGTTTTGTTAAAACTCTATAATAGCATGGAAATCTTCATTCCAAATTTCATTTGGGACGGAACCCATTTCTACCTTCTTAATGGCTTACAAACCCCCAACAAGTAGCTTACAAACCTATGACAAATGGCTTACAAACCCACGAGCATCCTGGTTTTGTACAAATTCTCAAGTCCTGATGTGATGAAATATTCTATAGGAAGAAGCTTGCAAAACTACTTCAAAATGGTTTTTCAAAATGATTTTCAAAACTGCTTTTCAAAATATTTTAGCCTTAAAATTATCTTTTCAAATAATTTTCAAAAAGATGTTTTAGCCTTAAAATATTCTTTGTTTTTGTTTTTAAATAAACTCTTGTTTTAAACTTCGTTTGTTTTTAAACTATCTTCTGATTTTTAAAAATTCTTTTATAATATATATATATACACACACACACGAACACACTTGAGATTTAAAATCATATATATATACACACAGACATTCTAAAATATATTTTTCTACTCTTCTTTATTTTAAAACATAGGAAAATTAGTTTATTTTACTTCTGAATCATTTCATCTTGTTTTCCTTTCAATGCCATTTTCAAAAATTTTTTTACATAGTTTTCAACTAAGGATGTCGACATCATGGGATACCCCATGTTGACATGGTGGCCGTTAAATTCAAAGTTTCAACTTTCAAAAGAAGTGTTTATTGGTTAAATCTCTTTACGAATGGTTTTGACCGTTACTGGTCTGTAAATAGCCTTCACAAACGAATTTTTTAACCAACTAATTTCTTATTTTCTTCACTCCTTCTCCACAAATCCATATTCTAAAATTTTTATATTTTTAAGATCGTGTCGAAATTCTATCGAATTCTCAATTGAATCAAATTAGAATCTTATTCTTATTTGATTCTATGCCCTCTCTCGAAGATCAAAGTGCTATTCAGAGTTATAGGATCAATTTATGATCAAAGTTTATCGAGTCTGTCTATAAGGTGAGGTTGTGCCTAGAAATCAATTAGGTGATCTTATGTCCCGTAAATCAAGAGAGTTTGCCTCGTACTTGAAGACAGGAGGGTACCTCAAGGCCTTTAGACATTGAGGATTGTAATTTCGACATTGGTATAATAAAAATCTGTACAAGGCATTTGCCTTGGTGCAGGAATGGATGTAGGATAACTCCAAACCAGTATAAAATCCGGTGTGTTCTTTCCTTTTACTGCTTTTTAGTTACTTTCTGCATCTTTGTTTGGTTCTATGATTGTTTTGTGACTAATTTCTGCATTTGTTTGTGTCATAATTTTAGTTTAATCCATATAAGTCTTAGAATCCATTAAACAATATTCACCCCCCTCTAATGTTAAATTAGCCTTAAGTTCTTTAACCCACACTCCCTTTCAAATGGTATAAGAGCATTGGTTTTCATAGTTTTCATAATCTGAAACTTGAAATTTTAAAAATGGCTTTTTTAGGAAATTTTGTTAATACTATTTTGAATTTATGCATTTCATTAAAGTATCATAAGTCTGCATATATTCTTTATGAAAAATCAATTTATCTATCGAATTGGTTTGTTATGCAGGAACAGACATGTTACATGGCTTTTGAAGAATCAACAACCAATGGACAAACTGTGCAAATTGAGAAAGATAAATGGATACTTGATAGTGGCTGTTCAAGGAATATGACTAGAAATCTCAAGATACTCAATGACATTATATATTAAAATGGTGGATTGGTCAACTATGGAGATAACTCAAAAGGATATGTGATTGACATCGGTAATGTCGATAATTCTAAAACTCCTCTTATTTCTGATATTTTACTAGTTAGGAATTTAAAACGTAATTTTCTTAGTATAAGTCAATTACGTGATAAAGGATTTAAAATCAAATTTGGAAAAGATAAGTGTCACATCGAAGATAATAATATCTTTGAAGGAATTAGGAAGAAAAACATTTACATTCTTAGTATGAAATTTCAAATGATAACTTATGTCTTTTGGCTAATATAAGTGACCCTTGGATTTGGCATAAAAGATTTGGTCATTTTAATTTGAAACTATTATCTAGGTTATCAAAACTTGACATAATTAGACGTCTTCCCAAGTTAAACTTTAAAGTAGGTAGTATATGTGATGCTTGCCAATTAGGAAAACTCAAGAAAATTTCATTTAAATTAAAAGATATGGTTTCTACTTCTAAACCTCTAGAATTACTTCATTTAGATTTATTTGGTCCATCTCAAGTTTGATCAATTAATCACAATAAATATGTTTTTATAATTGTAGATGATTATTCTAGATATACTTGGACTATTTTTCTTAAACTTAAAAGTGTTGATTCTGAATTATTTTAGAATTTTGCTAAAAGAATTCAAATTCAACTTTTTTTAAAATAAAAAAATATTCATAGTGATCACGGTGGAGAATTTGAAAATAAAAATTCTGAGAATTTCTATAATAAAAAAGGAATTACTCATAATTTCTTTTTTCCAAGAACTCCATAATAAAACAGAATGGTAGAATGTAACAATAGAACTATTCCAGAGTGTGCTAGAACAATGCTTTCTGATAGTAACTAACCTAAAAAATTTAGGCTGAAGCAGTCGCTACAGCTTGTTATATATTAAATAAGATTTTAATTAGACATTAAGTAATAAAACACCATATGAATTACTTTATAATAAGAAACCTATAGTAGCTTATTTTAAAGTTTTCGGTAGTAAGTGTTTTGTTCTTAATACAGAGGATAATTTAGATAAATTTGAACCTAAATCCGACAAAGGTATCTTTATTGGATATTCTAGCAAAAGTAAAGCACTTAGAGTTTATAATTTAAGAATTAACACAATAGAATAAACAATGCATGTATCTTTTGATGAAAATTTTAAAGATACTGTACAAATAGAAGATGAAGAAGATTTTGTAACTTTAAATAATGAACCTAATGAAACTAATTATGAAATCATTCAACCTAATAAAAGAATTAGGCTATTAAAAGATCATCCTGTAAAAAATATACTAAGAAATATTAAATCTTTAGTTAAAACAAGAAATCAACTAAATAGTATGAGTAATGTAGCTTTTACATCAACTATTGAACCTAAAAATCCAAAGGAAGCATCATCTGATGATTCATGGATTTTTTCTATGCAAGAAGAATTGAATCGGTTCACCAGAAATGATGTTTGAGAACTTGTTCCTAGACCTGAGGATAAAGGTATAACTGGAACAAAATAGGTTTAAAAAAATGAATGAACTTGGTGAGGTCGTGAGAAATAAAGCTCGTTTAGTCGTACAAGGTTATTGTCAAGAAGAAGGAATTGATTACGACAAAACCTTTGCACCCATAGCAAGATTAAAAGCTATCAGGATTCTACTTGCATTCGCAAACTACAATAATTTCAAATTATATCAAATCGATGTTAAAAGTGCTTTTCTAAATGGTTTTGTAAAAGAAGATGTTTTTGTTAAACAACCTTCACTTTTTGAAGATAATAATTGTCCAAATCATGTATATAAATTAAAGAAAGCTTTATATGGTCCGAAACAAGCTCCTAGAGCCTGGTATGAAAGACCAAGATCTTATTTACCACATTCTGGTTTTGAAACTGGTAAAATAGATACAACTCTTTTTATTAAAAGAAACAAAAATGATATTCAATTAGTACAAATATATGTAGATGATATAATATTTGGGTCAACTAATAATGTAATGAATAAAGAATTTTCAAATATAATGACTAAAGAATTAGAAATGAGTCAGGTTTCTTCTTAGGACTTTCAAACAATTAGATAAAGGAATTTTTATTAGTCAAGAAAAATATGCTAAGGATTTAACTAATAAATTTGGATGGACCACTTCTAGTGGGAAACCAAATCCAATGACAACTAATGTAGCTTTAAGTAAAGAAGATAAATCAAAAGATGTTGATCAAAAATAATATAGGGGAATGATTGATTCGCTGCTTTATATAACATCAAGTCATCCAGATATCATGCATAGTGTCTGTATCTGTGCAAGATACCAATCTCAACCTAAAGAAACTCACTTAAAAGTTGTTAAAAGAATTATAAGATACGCAAAACATTCTTTAGATTATGCTTTATTATACCCTAAAAATGATGTATTTTATTTAATTTCATATTGTTATGCTGATTACACTAGTTTTAAATCAGACCGAAAAGATACAAGTGGAACTTGTCACTATCTAGACATTCTTTGGTTTCCTGATTTAGTAAGAAGCAAAACACTGTATCCTTGTCAACAACTAAAGCAGAATATATATCTGCTGCTTCGGCTTGTTCTCAAGTTATATATATGCAAAAAACTTTAAAATATTTAGATTAACTATAACTTAATCATCAATTTATTATGATAATACTAGTGTAGTTAACCTATTTAAAAATCCAACTCATCATGCTAAAACAAAACATGTTGATATTAGACATCATTTTCTTAGAGATAATATAAGTAAAGAAGTCATAACTCTTGAATATATTAATAATGAAAAACAAATTGCTGATATATTAATCAAACCATTAAATGAACAAAACTTCACTAAATTTAGAAGAGAATTAGGTATATGTTCATTAACTAAAATAAAAATTATAAAATACAAGTATAGTTAATAAATATAATTAAAAATTTCTCAAAAATTAAACTGGGCATGTCGACATGACCCATCCTTCTATGTCGACATACACGCCGAGATTTTCAAATTTAAATTTCCCTCTAAAAGAAGTTATTTGGTTATATACTTATATACTTCGACTTTTACTCCTTTTCTCTGTTCTATTCTCTGTAATAAACTTCTAAAATAGTAAATTAATGGCTTCCTCTTCTGATAATAAACCTTCTTCACCTACTTCTCTTCATTCTGATCCTATTCAACGTTCCACACATTTACGAGTCATCAAATTATAGGAGAAGATGAAAGATTTGCTTTGAATGATGATGGAAGTTCAAATGAGTCAACTGCAAATGGATAGAAAATAAGATAGGCAAGGCAGAATCCTTAGGAATTTACAAAACTTCCTTATGGATAACCATGCCAATCCCATTTTCATCTAAGAATCATTACAAGCCATGGATTCTAAAGAAGAAAATACTCTAGAAGAACTACAAGAGGATCAAGAAGAAGAACATCCTCTGTGGAATATGGATGTTCAAATGGATGAATATGATGGCGTGATTTGCGTTGGAGAGGTCCTTTTTAACGCTAATGGGAACTTGGTTGAAAAACATGGAAACTTTTGTCTCCACTATCCAAATTGTTCGGTCCATAAACCACCAATGGTTAAGGGTCCTCGTTAATTTTTTTTTTCTTTTATGGATTGTATACTGGTTTGCTAATTTGTATATAAGCGTTATCTTAATCTTTGATGTATAAAATCTTGAATTCCATTTAACTTAGGATGCTACATTTCACTCATACGTAGTTATTATTCTTATGTCATATGTTTGTTGAACTCATTTTGTATTAAGTTCAAGGTTTATAGATTATTTTTGTTAATGACAAATGGGAGAAATTATATAAAATAGTAGGCTTGGAGTAAACGGGAGTTGTTGGTGAAAGGGTGAGTTATCGTATGATCAAAGTGGTAAGTATAGTTTATAAGGTTGTCATCATCAATAAGCGGGAGATTGATAGGAACTGGAGATAGTGGTTTTTATGACAACAACCTTTGTAACTTATTTTATTATAAATCATATACCAACACTATTGTCTAGATGTATATGAATGTTATTATGCAGGATATATATAAGGCAGGCACTGATTATTGAAGACTATACAGTATAAAGATCAAGAATGAAGAAATCAAGTTTGAAGACTCATGAATATCAAGATCAAGGTTTCAAGATAAGTGTCTAGTTTTGTTAAAACTTCATAATAATATGAAAATCTTAATTCCAAATTTCATTTGGGATGGAACCCATTTCTACCTTCTTAGTGGCTTACAAACCCACGACAAGTAGGTTACAAACCTACGACAAGTGGCTTACAAACCCATGAACATCCTGGTTTTGTTCAAGTTCTCGAGTCCTGGTGTGATGAAATATTTTGTAGGAAGAAGCTTGCTAATCTACTTGAAAAAGGTTTTTAAAAATGATTTTCAAACTGCTTTTCAAAATATTTTAGCCTTAAAAATTATCTTTTCATATGATTTTCAAAAAGATGTTTTAGCCCTAAAATATTCTTTGTTTTTGTTTTCAAATAAAATATTGTTTTAAACTTCGTTTCTTTTTAAACTATCTTCTGATTTTTAAAAATTCTTTTATAATATATATACTTGAGATTTAAAATCAAACTTACATATATACATTCTAAAAATATATTTTTCTACTCTTCTTTATTTTAGAACACAGGAAATTAGGTTATTTTACTTCAGAATCATTTTATCTTGTTTTCCTTTCAATACCATTTTCCAAACAAATTTTACATAGTTTTTAACTAAGGGATGTCGACATCATGGGATACCCTATGTCGACATGGTGGTCGTTCAATTCAAAAGTTTCAATTTTTAAAAGAAGTGTTTATTCATTTAAATCTCTTCACGAATGGTTATGACCGTTACTGGTCTGTAAATAGCCTTCACAAATGAATTTTTTTAACTAACTAATTTTTTATTTTCTTCACTCCTTCTTCTTCACAAATCCATAGTCTAAAATTTTCATATTTTTAAGATCATGCCAAAATTCTGCCGAATTCTCAAGTGAATCAAATTAGACTCTTATTCTCATTTGATTCTCTGCCCTCTCTCGATGATCAAAGTGCTATTCGGTGTTATAGGATCAATTTGTAGTCAAAAGTTTATCGAGTCACTCTATAAGGTGTGGCTGTGCCTGAAAATCAATTGGGTGATCTTGTGTCCCGTAAATCAAGAGAGTTTGCCCCGGACTCGAAGACAAGAGGTTACCTCATGGCCTTTAGAAATTGAGGATTGTAATCTCGACATTGGCATAACAAAAATATGTACGAGTCGTTTACCTTGGTGCAGGACTGGATGTACAGTAACTCCGAACCAGTATAAAATCCGGTGTGTTCTTTCCTTTTACTGCTTTTTATTTACTTTCTACATCTGTGTTTGATTCTGCGATTGTTATGTGATTAAGTTCTACATTTATTTGTGTCATAATTTTAATATAGTCCATATAAGTCTTAAAATATATTAAATACTATTCACACCCCCCCTTTAGTGTTAAACTAGCCTTAAGATCCTTAATCTGCACTCCTTTTCAATATGTTGACCAAAAGCAAGTCCTACGCTGACCCGACGCAAACTCAATGCTAACCCAAAGTGAGCTAGTAGCCAACCCGAAATAGCTCCCTCTTTGCCGACCTGAGGATGAAGCTTTGCTGACCTGAAGTGAAACCATCTCTGCCAACCCCAAGTAATATACCGACCCGAAGTACTTAGCATGCCGACCCGAAGTACTCGGCATGCCGACCCGAAGTACTCGGCATGCCGACCCAAAGTTGACGCTAATCTGATATTGTTCCTTGCCGACCCGAAGTATAACCAACACCGACCCGAAGTAGATGCTGATCCAACGGGAAGTTGAAGCAATGCCGACCCGGAGAAGGTCCAATGTCGACCCGACCGAAGTACATCCTATTGTGACCTAAAGTAAACCCTTTTCTAACCCGAAGCAATCTCTTTGGCGACTCGATGTAGACCCTATGCCAACCCAGAGCAACTCATCTCTTGCCTAAATCCGTACACCAAGTACCATGCATCGTTTATCCACCGACTGTGTTTAATCTTGGCTTTATATTATTATCCATAGTCGATTGTCCACCCATGCATCTGAACCAAGTCTACGATAATCTAGCCTCGATACTCGTGAAGTCTATTTGGGTTAATCCACCTATATACTACCTTGCCAAAAGGCGGGTTAATAGATCTTTATTTTACTAACTATTAGTCATCCTGATATAATGATGAATGTATGATTATGTGGAAGACTTCAAGCAAATCCCAAAGAATCACATTTATGAGCAATGAAATGAATTTTATGCTATTTAAGCAAAACTAAAGACTACGATCGCTTTTACCTGAAAGAATGTCCTTTTGAGTTAGTATCATTTAGTGATACTGACTTTGAAGGATGTCAAACGGATCAAAAGAATACAAGTGGTACATGTCATTTCATTGGACAATATTTAATATCTTGGTTTAATACGAAACAAAATTGTGTTTCAATTTCGATGTGTGAGGCAGATTATATGTAACAACCCTAAATTTTCGACTCCAAAAATCCCAGATTGTTAGAGAAAAGAAGAAGGAGGTAGAAGAAAAACAGAAAACAACAGCATCACACATCACAGCGGATCAAAATATAATATCAAAATAATACCATTTATACAAAGAAAAGCTGTAATTGTTACTTTACACTCAATACATCAGAGTTACAACCATATACACATAACTGGACGGTTATATCAACCTTTTCCAGACTACTATCAGTACATCTCTCAAATACACAGCAGTAAACTCCATACGTTCCTGCCATCCAGCTCGCCTCCTGAGCTCCAGAACGTCCTAAGCTGAAAATATGCAATACTCGGTCTGACCCGAGCATTACATCAAAGTAACACCCAGGTTAGGCTAGAAACCAACATGAGTAAACCCATCTAACATGAAATACTAAAACATAATACTTATTTAAAACCCAGGGTAACTCGTATCTTACTACGAGTTCTTAAATTGCCATAGTATATTACACATCTTTCAATCATATCTAAGCATTTTTACTCAGATTAAATGACCAAGTTTACATCATTTATTCCATTCCAGCCTATTTATTCCAAGGTTAAATCCATAAAGAATTATTGTAGATTACAAATCAAAGTGGTTTTGGGTATTTTCTGATACTCGACCACGGTCTCTTCGAATCCAATGTCATTCTTCAAGTAAAATTATTTAAGTTTGAACAATTACAATTTATATTCAGGATATCATATCCACATAATAGTTCATCTCAGATTAATAACCCATATTACCAAAGTATCTCATACCACAAAAGCATCCCAAATCTCATATCAAAGACATCAATAATCTAAGGCACCCAGTATTATTTAATCATTCATAAGCAAGATTAGTTAGTCACACAATTTCTAATAAATTTAAAGAAAATTTAAATTAATTACTTCAATCACCTTTAAATCCTCCTTACCTATCATTACTTACAAATCAATTAATCAATCATCTTTTAATTATCATCTTTAATTACATTAAGTAATTAGCCTTTAATTAATTATACAAATTAATTAACCTTCAACCATTCACTTTGAATAACCCTTTAATTTCTCTCATAAAGTAATTAACAATAAATTATAACATCGATTCTTAATTAATTATTCTAATTAATCATTCTATAATCACTTATATTGATTTATTATTCTTTAATTAATCACATTAATTAACTAACCCTTAATTTAATTTCCTTAATTAATCCATACTTTAATTAATTACACTAAATAATTAATCCTCAATTACTTCCTTTGAGTAATTATCATTAAATAAATCATATTTAGTAATTACCCATTAATTAGCCTCCTTAATTAATGACATTAAGCAATTATCCTTTAATTACTTTCATTAAGTGATTATCATTAATTAATTTCATTAAATGATTAACCCTTAATTAATCACATTAATTAATTCCTTAATTAATTATCCTTGAATTAACTTCCTTAATTAATTAACCTTTAGTTAATTACTTAAATTAATTAATCATCTTGATTAATTATCCTTAAATTAATTAACCTTGGCTTACTTCCCTTAATTAATTAACCTTTAGTTAATAATCAATCAATTAATTAATAAACGTTAATCACCCAAACCTTAATTAATTTTAAGATAATTCATTTATCTTAATCACTTTCTCAATCATCATCGGAATTTAATAAACTTGGGATTAATTATCATTAACTTGTAAATTTACAAAGGTCCTTAAGTTTAATGATAAAACACTACATCCTCTTTAATTATCACTTAATTACATTATTAATTATGTTTTAAATAAACTTAATATTTAACTAAATCTAAGTTAAATATCTTTTAACTAAATCTCCAATATCTTATCTGAGTAAAACACGAGTACTTCCACTCCCAAACCCGAGTCCAAACCCTAATTCCCGAGCTCTAGCTTCAATACCCCGAACAAAACTTCGAGCCAACCCAACTATTCCACGCGAACCCTTCTTCCTCAAGTAAATCCTCAAACCCACTCGAGACCAACCCGACAAAACACCCTCTTTTCCCATGCCTAGATCAACATAGCCATCAACGTGCACGTGTGTACTTGCACACCATACCCACGCCGTCCGATCAACTCATTGGACATCCTTCATGTCGACGATGACCTCGTCAAATAATACGACCACCCAAAACAACAAAAACGATAACCAAACAAAATCAAGCTCGATGATCCAAAATCTGAAACGAACCATCATCTTGAAAAGGCCTCGACTTCAACGATTCCGACCATCAGAGTCCTCGCCACCCTGCCCACAGCCTTGCCGACTCCGATGCCTTGTCGACGACGCAGGAACCCAAAATCCAACTTCGAGCAAACAACCAGCTATAACCCTACTTCGATGAACAGCCACCGCCACAATGATAAATAAAACCATCCAACATTTTTCCAAGGCCGTCTACCTCTTCGCCACCTCCGGAAGTGGTCTCGACCCCCAAAGCTACATCCATCACCAGAAATCACTTGAAACCCAAATCCCATTCAACATACATTATCTCATGATTTAACAGCCTAAAAATCTTGATTCCTTTTCTAAAAATCATAGCTTGTGAAGATAAGTCGGATTATAAACTTGGATCCACAAATTTTTCAAGTCAAAATTTTGATATTTTTAAGTTTTACTGTTATATTTACATCCTAGTTAAATCTGTATTCAATTCCTTCTTAAAAATATTTTTACAACCTTAATCTTGCTGTTACTAACATAATTTGTTTTAACATTTAAGTCTAAAGATATTTAGGAAAAGAGAAATTGGAAACTTATCAGGTTTGAAGCCTAAAGCTGGAACAGAGCATATATATATATATATATGGTACACAGATATGCACAGCAAATATTAACATACATATACACATATAATCATCTTTGAACAACATGCAAAGCATACTACCCAACCAAAATTTTAAGTGTTATCACTTGCGAATGATTTTCAAACAACATATGTTTTTATAGAAAAAGTTTACTCACAAATTATCAGAGAAGACTGGGAAGTTTTTGAAATCAGGAAACTTGATCTTTGGAAAATTGGAATTGCTTTTTGAAACTAGAAATTTGTTTGAATTTAGAAGGAGATTATTTTGATTCAGCTTTGATTCCCTTTTTTTGTTTTAGTTTCCAATTTGAATTTTTGAAATTGTAAAACTTTTCTTTGATTTCATTCAGGCTGGTTTCATTTTGTTTTGAAATTGAACATAGGGAAAAAGAAGTGAAAAGATGAGATATATGTTTATATAGGATTAATTAGGACTTATTAAAAATAAAAGAAAATAAAAATAAGTTGGCGACACCTGTTGAAATAACTTACACTTGTAATTACTTTTTATAATTTGTTTAAACTTGTTATAAAGCATAAAGAATTAGTTTACACTTGTTATTTTGTATATTAATATGTTTTTAATATTTAAATTTAAGATATTTTCCATTTAGTTTTATATTTATAATGTTTTAAGTGTTTTTAGTATTTAAACTTCTCTTTATTTATTTTAAATAAAATTTGAAAGAAAATGAAATAAAGACCCAATTGTATATTTAAAAAGAATTATATAAATATACTAGTTTAATATATCCTTTATTTATATTTATAAAATCCTGTAAAGGCAATGATATAGAACTAATTGTATACTAATAATAATCGTATGTGCATATAAATTTTAAAATCTAATTTATTTCTAAGATATTTATATTTAAATTTCAAATCCAAATTCTCTTTTAAAATCTACTTATATATATATATATATATATATACATATATATATTTATTCAAATTAATACTTATTTTATTTACTTAGGAAAAAGAATAAATTTTAGATTATAAAAGAAGATTATTACATTATTTTCTTGCACAAAATACCGGGATATCACGTTCCTCCCTCCTTTAAATCTTTTCGTCCTCGAAAAGGAACGAAGCCGAAATTTATTATTTACTATTATCAAATAAATTACTCTTTGACCATTTTTAAAACACTTTAAAATCAATATAATATTGCCAAAATAGTTTTATAAAAATAATTTTTATAACTCGAGGTTTTAACCAATCTATCCTCATCTTACAGAAATTCGGTCATATGTTGATCAGGCATAGGACTGAAAATTTATAAGTACTTGGTAAACCCATTTCCAACACCCAGTGAAAATACTTGAAAAATAATTTATTGAAAATATAGAAAACATTTTTGAAAATAGAAGGAATATCTTTGGTGAGAATGCTCTAGAAATCATCACCCCCTCCATGGTCGCAGTTAACCTGACGGTTACGTTGCCATCCCTGCAAAATCCATAGATAACTGTAGGCACTCCACGCCTCTCGATTACGCCATGTAACCCGTCACAGATCACAGTTACATCCCGGGTTACGTTGCCATCATGGCAAAATTCCATGTAACTGTAGGCATCATGTTCCCTCGATTTTTGCTGCCAAATGAAACTTCACCACTCCCACATAGGTCGCAGACTACATCAGTCAAGTCCCAATATAGCCTTAGGCTTTCACGGCCTCTCGACTTTCGCTATGGTCTACCAATGTTACGTTGCCACCACGACAAAATCAAACGTAGACTGTTGGCTCTCACGGTACACACGACTTCCTCTATGGTCCACAGTAGATCGTAGTAACATCGAGCTACACTGTTGTCACAGCATAACTCAAATGTCTCTGTAGGCATCAGCGCTCTCGACTTTCGCTACCCACTACACATAATCCTCAAGAACTTCAGTTTGTCCAGACTTCCTCCCAGGACTCAATTTAGAGCCTCCCCCTTAGGGCTTAAGGCAGACCCTCCCCGTGGATCTCCTAATGAAGTTCATTCCAATGGGAGCGCCTTTTCCCCAGAGCCAATCTCAAAATATTTTATACTATACACTTATAGTATCTTTTAAATCATACCCTCTATGATTTACATCAAAACCTCCTTTATAAAAAATCGATATCTCAAATCTATAGTTCCAAACTTAGCTTTCCAAATTCCCAAAATTTTGGTTTTCCCAAAAATCAAAAGCCTTTTCCAAATCCATAGGCTCCAAAAACCTTTTTCCCAAAATCATTCTCATAAGATCTTTATATATATAGATATATATAAACCTTGAAAAGTCTTTGGATCACTCCATATTTGTATAAATTCCCTTTTTATACTTCAAATACTTTCAAAAATCCTTTTTCTTCTGGCTATAGATTCAACAAGGGGAGTTTATCATATATAACAAAATATATAACTTTGTTTATTCCAAATCAAATATTCAAATTTGATTACTTTTTTATAAAGTTATTAACCATATTACTTTTCTATAAAATGAGTTCTAATCATAGAAATTTCCAACTCCCATTTTATTCCATCATTCATTTTTCAAAATATACCTTTCTATTTCAAAAATCATTTTACAGTTCTTATCCACAAATTTTCAATATCCATTTCATTCAAACCTGTACGATGTACATATACCATCTGTACGCAATATCAAAACTGATCGCTCACTCAATCACACAATCTCACTTCCGAACTAGTATCCTCCACCCGACTTCCTAGTGCGGACTCAGATCTGGTTTCTTGATCAGAAATCGTCATTCTCCTTGCATAGCCTAACTATGATAGAGAATATCCAGAATCAATCAAAAATCTATATCCAGGGTTCGCCGTCGAAAATCGAGTGAAAAATCCCAACTCGGATGTACTATTTCGAAATTCTGTGCAAGAATCTGGATCAAATCACTTTGCGAATAGCATAATATACGTTCATCCAACGTATTTATCTTCATTGATTATTAGTTAAATAAATTCTCTTTTCTATTCTCCTTTATTTTGATTTTATTCACTCCTCCACAATTTTCTCCCAATTTTCATTTTGGTTAACACTTCAATTCTTATCTCAATTGTTATTCAATTATAGACAGTTTGCACTCTGACCACCTTGTATTAAGAAAATAGCTTGAAATTTTATAAAATAGACAAGTAATTGTAAAATAGTTATTAGTTACAAATAGTAGTAAAATATTTAAGTAATTATAAAATAGTTTCAAAATAGACAAATAGTTATAAAATAGTTAGATAATTGCAAAATAGTTGTAAAATAGTAATTGGTTTATAAAACAGTTGTAAAATTGTTGTAAATAGTTAAATACTTCCAAAAGTAGTAAAAGATAGTTTTGGGTTGTTAAAAATAATAATAATTGTATAGTAAATAGCTAGGGAAATAGATTAAAATAATTTATTAGAAAAAATAGTTCAGAGCCAAACTGTCCAATTCTCAATCTCCATTTCCAAACAATTTCCGGTTTCCACTTCTATATTAAATTGATTCAGTTTCAATTCAATTTAAATTAACTTCAATTCCTATCCCAAATTCAAATCAACTCCCATTTGAATTTCAAACATATTCAACTTCAATTTCACTTGAAATTAATTCAATTCAAATTTTCCAGTTGAATTTTGTACTCATCCATCTTCCATAACAATTCCAATTAATTCAAATCAAATTCAATTTGAACGTATTCAATTCAAATCTCAACTTAAAACCATTTCGAATTTCATAAATTCAATTTAAATCCTTTAAATCAACCTAAGCTTTATTTTTAAATTAACAAATTAAAAAATTATAAACTATTTAGTTCTGATTCTAAATTTAAAAATTCTATTTTAAATTTCCTTTGCTTAATTTATTTCAAAGTTCAAATAAGAGTTCAAAAATAATTTAATCTTCAAAATCCAATTTATTACCCAATTTTAACTTCAAAACCCGTTCTTAAATAATTTTTAACAAGCTCATTTCTAACATTAGAATTTTAAGTTGAAGTGATCCCATTCTATAATTACAATTTCATTTCAAGAATCAAGCCTTTTAAATAGTTTCAAAATAAGGCTTCCTTTACATTTAATTTCAGTGATGGATGTATAGGCTATTTCAATTCACTTTTTAATACATTTTAAACCAATCCAATTCATAGTTTTATAGAACATTACTAACAACAAGATGATAACAGAATAAGTCAAAATATATAAACATCCTAATTATTTAAAACATCCATCCATAGCATTCATTTTCAATTTCCATATCTCAAACCCATTTTGAGATCACACATACTCTCAATTCAAATCAACCATTTAACTTCCCTAAGTTAAATCACAATTTCATCCTGAAATTTCCAATTCAAGTTGTCTGTTAAACTTATTTGACTTCCCCAAAGTTAAATTCAATACAATTTAATCCAATCAACTTTACCCAATTTGAATTCCCGTTTAAAAATTTAAACATCTTATTAATCATCTTCCCACCTAAGTTTAAAAACTTATTTCACTTTGGATTTTCACATCACATTCCAAGGAAAATTCAAAACTCAATCTTAGAGTTTATTTCAAATCAATTTTAATATTATGTATATCCCTCATATGTACATATTTCCTTTGCACACCAAGTTATACCTTAAAATTTAAATCACCTTTGGTTTTAATTCAAAACAAATTTCTTTAAAATTTCGAAACAACTTTTGTTTGAAACAGGACCCTTTCATTCAAATAATACTATTTATTATTTCTTTAAGCACTTTGAAACAAATTCAAATTTTCTGGATTTAGATTTAAAACTTCACAATTTAAATTATCTTAAATTCAAATTTATAAGTCATACTCATCTAAATGTTTACTTCCCCAAAACATTTCATTTTGCTTAATCATTAACAAACATTTAATTATTAAACACAAAAACCATTTATGATAATTACCAAGTCTATCATATCTGAGAACCAATTCATTATTATCTTATTCTGAAAATTCAGACTAATCTTCATTCAATTTCAATTTGGTTGTATTACTACTACCACTTAATTCTCATTTTTTATTTAATTCCAATAATCAACAACCAATTTCTTTAATATATTTAATAATTAGAGAAATTATTCATTCATGTATCAAAAGATAAACTTATATAAAAATCATTTTTTAAAATCATTTTATAAGAAAAAAACAAATACGCCCTCATATATATTACACTCAACTCATTCTAGGGTACCATTGACCCTATCCTTAACGAGTAAACCCACAAGAGCCAAGGTTTTGCTTAACCTTTAGCTCTGATACCAAAATGTAACGACTCGAAATTTTCGACGCCGAAAATCCCAGATTGTTAGAGAAAAGAAGGAGGCAGAAGAAGAACAGGAAACAACAGCATCACACATTTGCAGCGGATCAAAATAAAATATCAAAATAATACCATTTATGTAAAGAAAAGTTGTAATTGTTACTTTACATTCAATACATCAGAGTTACAACCATATACACATAACTGGATAGTTATATCAGCATGTTCGAGACTACTATCAATACATCTCTCAAACACGCAGTGGTAAACTCCATATGTTCCTGCCATCCAGCTCGCCTCTTGAGCTCTAGAACATCCAAAGCTGAAAATCTATAATACTCGGTCTGACACGAGCACTACATCAAAGTAACACTCGGGTCAGGCTGAAAACCACCGCGAGTAAACCCATCTAACATGAAATACTAAAACACAAAACTTATTCAAAACCCGGGGTAACTCGTATCTTACTACGAGTTCTTAACTTGCTATAGTCAATTACACATCTTTCAATCATATATAAGCATTTTTACTAAGATTAAATGACCTAGTTTACATCATTTATTCCATTCCAGCCTATTTATTCCAAGGTCAAATCCATAAAGATTTATTGTGGATTACAAATCGAAGTAGTTTCGGGTATTTTCTGATACCCAACCCCGATCTCTTCGAATCCAATGTCATTCTTCAAGTAAAATTGTTTAAGTTTGAACAATTACAATTTATATTCAGGATATCATATCCACACAATAGTTCGTCTCAGATAAATAGCTCATATTACCAAAGTATCTCATACATAAAAGCATCACAAATCTCATTCAAAGATATCAATATCTAAGGCACCCAATATCATTTAATCATTCATAAGCAAGATTAATTAGTCACACAATTTTTAATTAATTTAAATAAAATTAAAATTAATTACTTCAATCATCTTTAAATCCTGCTTACCTATCATTAATTACAAATCAATTAATCAATCATCTTTTAATTATAATCTTTAATTACATTAAGTAATTAGGCATTAATTAATTATACAAATTAATTAACCTTCAACCATTCACACTGAATAACCCTTTAATTTCTCTCATAAAGTAATTAACAATAATTTATTACATTGATCCTTAATTAATTATTCTAATCAATTATTCTATAATCACTTATATTGACTTATTATCCTTTAATTAATCATATTAATTAACTAACCCTTAATTTAATTTCCTTAATTAATCCATACTTTAGTAATTAATTACACTAAGTAATTAATCCTCAATTAATTCCATTAATTAATTATTGTTAAATAAATCACATTTAGTAATTACCCATTAATTACCCTCCTTAATTAATGACATTAAGCAGTTATCCTTTAATTACTTTCATTAAGTGATTATCATTAATTAATTTCAATAAGTGATTAACCCTTAATTAATCACATTAATTAATTCCTTAACTAATTATCCTTAAATTAACTTCCTTAATTAATTAGTCTTTAGTTAATCACTTAGATTAATTAATCATCTTGATTAATTATCCTTAAATTAATTAATCTTGGTTTACTTCCCTTAATCAATTAACCTTTAGTTAATAATCAATCAATTAATAAATCTTAATCACCCGAACCTTAATTAATTTTAAGATAATTCATTTATCTTAATCACTTTCTCAATCATCATCAGAATTTAATAAACTTGGGATTAATTATCATTAACTTGTAAATTTATAAAAGTCCTTACGTTTAATGATAAAACACTGCATCCTCTTTAATTATTACTTAATTGCATTATTAATTAAGTTTTAAATAAACTTAATATTCAACTAAATCTAAGTTAAATATCTTTTAACTAAATCTACAATATCTTACCCGAGTAAAACCCGAATACTTCCACTCCCAAACCCGAGTCAAAAATCAAATTCCTAAGCTCTAGCTTCAATATCCCGAACAATACTTTGAGCCAACCTAACTATTCCACGCGAACCCTTCTTCCTCGAGTAAATCCTCTAAGCCACTCGAGACCAACCCGAGAAAACACCCTCTTCTCCCATGCTCGGATCAACACAGCCATCAACTTGCACGTGTATACGTGCACGCCATACCCACGCCCTTCGATCAACTCACCGGCCATCCTCCAAGTCGACGATGACCTCGTCAAATAATACGACCATCCAGAACAACAAAAACGACAATCAAACAAAATCGAGCTCGATGATCCAAAATTTGGAATGAACCGTCATCCAAAAAAGGCCTCGACTTCAATGATTCTGACCATCGGAGTCCTCGCCACCCTACCCACAGCCTTGCCGACGAACCATACTCCGTTACCCCCACGACCGGTCTCCTCTGATGTCTTGTCGATGGCGCGGCAACCCAAAATCCAACTTCGACCAACACCCAGCTAAAACCCTACTTCGACGAACAGCCGTCGCCACAGTGATAAATAAAACCACCCACCATTTTTGCCAAGGCCGTCTACCTCTTCGCCACCTTAGGCAGTGGTCTCAAACCCCAAAGCTACACCGATCACCAAAAATCACTCGAAACCCAAATCCCGTTCAACATACATTATCTCACGATTTAAAAGCCTAAAAATCTTGATACTTTTTCTAAAAATCATAATTTGTGAAGATAAATTGGATTATAAACATGGATCCACAAATTGTTCAAGTCAAAATTTTGATATTTTTAAGTTTTACTGTGATGTTTACATCCTAGTTAAATCTATATTCAATTCCTTCTTAAAAATATTTTTAAAACCTTAATCTTGCTATTACTAATATAATTTGTTTTAACATTTAAGTCTAAAGATATTTAGTGTAAAAGAAATTGGAAACTTATCAGATTTGAAGCTTGAAGCTGGAATAGAGCATACACATATGATACACGGATATGTACAGCAAATATTAACATACATATACACATATAATCATCTCTGAACAACATGAAAAGTATACTACACAACCAAAATTTTAAGTATTGTCACTTGCAAATGATTTTCAAACAACATATGTTTTTATAGAAAAAGTTTACTCACAAATTATCAGAGAAGACTGGGAAGTTTTTGAAATTAGGAAACTTGATCTTTGGAAAACTGGAATTACTTTTTGAAACTGGAAATCTGTTATGCTTCTTGATTTTGATTTGCTTACTAATCTGATCTCTTCTTTGTTCAGGTTTGAATTTAGAAGGACATTGTTTTGATTCAGCTTTGATTCCCTTTTTTGTTTTAGTTTTCGGTTAGAATTTTTGAAGTTGTAAGACTTTTCTTTGAATTTCATTCAGACTGGTTTCTTTTTTTTTTGAAATTGAAGATAAGGAAAAAGAAGTGAAAAGATGAGATATACGTTTATATAGGCTTAATTAAGATTTTTGAAAAATAAAAGAAAATAAAAATAATTTGGTGACACTTTTTGAAATAACTTACACTTGTAGTTACATTTTATAATTTGTTTACACTTGTTATAAAGCATAAAGAATTAGTTTACACTTGTAATTTTGTATATTAATATGTTTTTAATATATATATTTATAATATTTTACATTTAGTTTTATTTCTTTTTGTTTTGAAATAGAAGATAAGGAAAAAGAAGTGAAAAGATGAGATATATGTTTATATAGGCTTAATTAAGATTTATTAAAAATAAAAGAAAATAAAAATAAGTTGGTGACACTTTTTGAAATTACTTACACTTGCAGTTACATTTCATAATTTGTTTACACTTGTTATAAAGCATAAAGAATTTGTTTACACTTGTAATTTTGTATATTAATATGTTTTTAATATATATATATATATAATATTTTCCATTTATTTTTATATTTATAATGTTTTAAGTGTTTTTAATATTTAAACTTCTCTTTATTTATTTTACATAAAATTTGAAAGAAAATGAAATAGAAACCCAATTATATATTTAAAAATAATTATACAAATATACTTGTTTAATATATCCTTTACTTATATTTATAAAATCCTTTAAAGACAATGATATAGAACTAATTATATACTAATAATAACCATATGCACATATAAATTATAAAATCCAATTTATTTCTAAGATATTTATATTTAAATTTCAAATCCGAAGTCTCTTTTAAAATCTACTTATATATATTCAAATTAATACTTATTTTATTTGCTTAGAAAAAAGAATAAATTTCAGATTATAAAAGAAGATTATTACATTATTTATTTACCTAAAATACCAGGATATCACATTATATTTCTACTGCTTTGGCATGTGCTCAAGTAATATATATGCAACAAACAATTCAAGATTTTGATATAAATCTATATAAATCAACGATTTATTATGATAATACAAGTGCAATAAATTTATCGAAAAATCCTATTAACCACTCTAGAACTAAACATATTGACATCCAACATCATTTTCTTCATGAAAAAGGTAATATCTCTCTTGATTTTATATCATCAGAAAATCAAGTTGCGGACATATCTACCAAACCTTTAAATGAAACATTTTTCATAAATTAAGACGTGAACCAGGAATTATATCATTACATAATTTATAATTTGATATTAAAGTATAAAAAAGTTATAAAATTGATAAAAAATTAACTGGCCCAAAATTGGAGATGATGGCACTCAAACTCTACACTCATGAGAGGTAGTCACATGTCTTTCCAATGTTCTATTTGTAGGATCTAGATTAACCCTAGAGGGGGGGTGAATAGGGTTATAGCAAATTTTTTCGAATTAAACACAGAAACTAACTGCAAAAATAAATATGCTGAAAATTAAATCACACACAAAATTTACCCAGCTCCGGCAACCCCTGCCTACTGCTGCATTCCCAGATTTCTATTAGAATTGAACAGTTTCCCGCTTACAAACACTCTAACAGACTTGCAAACCCTGCTACCGCCTATAGAGTTTTGCAAACTCGCAAACCCTGCTAACTGGACTTACTCTAACTAGACAATCTGACTACACCTAAACCCTAGGTGGTGATTTACAAATTCTTTTGACTCCAAAAGAAAAGAAACAACTTCAAAATTAAAAAACAGGAGCAAAAATTAAATTATAAACTATAATCCCTGAAATTTTTTTTTTCTCAAATAAAAATAAGAAAAAACCCCTTTATTTTTAAACCCTAAACTACAACCCCCTCTTTATAATAAAGTCTTCTTTGTAATAAACAAGGCCGGCCCCTTGTTAATTTCCACCCGATCCATTGTGAAAAAGAAAGAAAAAAAAATGCGGCCGATCCTTTTCTTTTTCAATTTAGGGCTTCGGTTCTTCTGTGAGATTTGGGGCTTTGTTCTGATGATTGATTCTTTGACTTGTGTTGATCTTTCTCACGCTCGTTCTCTGATGATTTGATGCTTGTTGCTAGCTCGTTCTCTGATAATCGAGTTTACTGTTGCGGTATGTAATCTTTTTGCTTGTTTGTGGTTTTGTGATTTTCGAACTCGATTATTCTGTTGTCTATGATGATTTCTTGGGGTGTATTTATAGGGTTGAAACCCTAATTAACACTGTCAGATTTGATTTCTTCATGTCGTTGATTTTCCTGAATTTGTTCTGGATTTGGAGTATTCCTTTCTTGATTCAATTTCGAATAATTGCTGACCATATTTGGATTCGAATTAATTAATTCGAAAATTTCTTGCTGTATTTGTTGTCTCGGTCCTCATTTGAATTAATACTGACCATATATGAATTCGAGAAATTTGCTGCAGAGATTTCTTTCCAAATTAGAAATCTTTGACTTAATCAAAGACTTAATCAAAAGATACGAATTTGTTCTTTAAATTCGGCTTGATTTCTGCACTGCCTTGTACTTGCGACTGTCTTGTGTTCCCTACTGCACATTCACCAGTTTACTTTATATGTGCATATATACATTTGTATGCGTGTATGCATATATTTTTGGGTTTGTACTTTCATTGTGACTTGATTTTGCTATGGGATTAAATCAGAACTTTATTTGATCTGCATGTAGTTGTGATCTGATTCTTGATAGCTTGCTGGTGCATGTCATTTGTTTCTAGCTCGAATTCGTCTTTGAGGAACACTGTACTTGTTGTTATGATGTTTTGAACTTGATTCACTTCATGTTGCATTAGTCACTTGCATTGGTGCATTGCCTTGTACATCCATGTTCTTTACTTGGTTGTTGTCACTGGTCTGCTGCCATGTTCACGTGCACTTGAGTTTGTTTCCACTGCTTCATCATGTTGTATTCATCCCTGTACTTGTAGTTGTGCAATTCTTCTGGCTTCACATGTGCACAGAGTTGTTTGCTGTGTTGTACTCGGTTTGCTTTTGATACAGATGCTACACTTGTTCATGTTGCCTTTGTACACTTGTTCATATGAGCTGTTGTTCCATTATTGTAGTTGCAGTATTTATGTTCCTTGTTTCATTTGAAAGCTGGTTCGATGTACTCAAATTTTATCACTTGAGTTTGCAGTCTTCATTTTTTTTTTGCTGTGACTCTTGTGATATTCATGTTGATTGCTTCATGACTTGTTGTTGGCATGTACATTGTGTTCACTGTTGTGTAGCTGCTATGCAGTTGCTATGCATCACTATATATACTATGTTCTGATTTGCATTGGTGCAGTTTCCATATTTTTGTTGGTCTGGACATTTGTGGGATATTTGACTGTTTCTGGCTCGATGTTGTTAATGCATTCATGACCACTGTCTTGCATATTTTTGATAAAGTGTGACTGATGCTGCACTTGGTCTTTGTTCTTCTCTGTTATGTTGCTTTGAATGAATTTGTGTTTTGTTGTAGTTTGTGCACACGAGTTGGCGTGGCAGTGCACACGTATACGAATGTACACGTGTGTACTGCAGCCACTTATAATTGCCTGTCCCTGATAAAAATTACTGATATGCATAGATATTGCACAATCAAAGATGATGACAATACCCCATGTATCTGAGACACAAACAAATTTTATTTTTGCAAATTTAAATTTGTTTGTTTTCAGATTACTGTTGTAGTTGCTAATTATACAGGTACACAAGAGACAGGACGAGAAGTGGAGCTGGACAATGCAGATAGATGCAGATGTGCAGACAGAGTGAAAAACTGAGTGTTGAGTGTTGTAGTGAGAAAGGTAAAATGTATGAACTGATGTATGTATATATATATAGAGAGAGCTGAAAACTTTGTATTGTTTAAGTGTTGTAATAAAATATTATATTGAATAAAAAATACTAGTTGAATTATATAGATTCTGTGCAATAGTATAATTATTCAATATGAATATTTCTTCCTTTCTGTATATAGTCCAAACTGCAAACACATATATATATTGATATATATATGTTTGTTATCATCAAACAAAAAATCACATCAAACACTATTGTATTAGTTGCATTGAGACCTTTCATTCTCTCTATTTTATATATGGTAGTAATCTTCTTATATTTTTTTTACCATACAAACTTATATCTATTTATAAGATATAGATAATAAAAGGATTGGCAGAAGTTTAGTGATCAATGTTAACCGAAAATTTTAAAACTTCAGAAATAGAAAATGAAACCAATATATATATATATATATATAATGAAGAGAACTTTTTTGTCATATAAAACTATCATTGAGTATATATATACATCCTCTTATAAAATGTCGTCTCTAATCTTTCATCAATTGTTTTTAGCGCTCCAACTTTGGATTCATCAAATAAATCTACTCCGGTGTATGTTCCAGTAAAGATTACTCCTAATCACCATACCGGATATACACCAGATGGTAAAAGAGTTAAAAAACTTAGAATTTGGATCATCTTCTACCAAGGAGAAAATCGATGATATTAATCACTACCAGCATGAAACCTTAAGTATACAATATGAGACGTACAATGAGCAAAAACAACATGGTAGACATTTAAGTTTTCTTGAACAATTCGCTCTCAAATTCTGTGGAACGACCCCTAAACATGGTGGGCATAATCCATCTCCTCAACGACCTCACGTATCTCCAAACTCTTAGGAAAAAGGTGCTCATCGTAATGTTTGGTCTTCTATTAATCGTTATGTGATGTCACCAAAGTTGAACCAAACTTGGTCAAAATTTACTCTTCGGACGAATCCAAGACTTCTGATCTGACCCTTACTGCCCAACCGGAGAGGTGATAGCTAATGCGTTCCACTTATTGAATAGGGTCTATGGTTGGTCCATGACCCTTGGACGCCGAAGGCGTCCTTGGGGCGATCTCATAGTTCCTACGGGGTGGAGACGATGGGGTTGGTCCATGGATTTTCCTTCCTTTTGCCACATTTCGCTCAAAGCAAAGGGTTGAAGGGAGATAGTACATCAAGATATTCGCAAGGGCTAACTTGATCCTCTTCTCCAGGGATCCCAGATGATGGAACCCTAGGAGAGCCGCCGGCTCCAACAATCGTCCACGTACAATCCATACTAGATCTGACCAACTTCCCATCCTACCTCCTCTACGTTCTTGATAGCCCATCTTCTTGTCTTAGTAGAGTCTTCCAGTGGCATGTTTCGGTCCACTTCCCCATTACTTAGAAAAAGTGAGCCACCTGTTAAGGTACAAGATACTATCATTATCGCCTAGACAATTAGACATCCAACCCGTAATCGCAACGACCCAATTACATGAGCGGAGCTCTACCAACTGAGCTTAAAATCTACGTTTTTAAAAATTTATGTTCATGAAATTGACATTGTAATTTGGATATATAAAACATTTGTTGGCATAAAATTATATTTTTTTAACATGAGAATAAAGCTTAAGAAACAAATGTATATATAGCATCGTTTGTTAACCAAATTAGACTGAACTGAAAATAGGCTGAACCTCGAAAACTCAACATATTCAACCGACTGAGCATATGGGTTCAGCTGACTGAACATTCAAGTGTATTAAAAATTTATTCAGAATTCAGCTGACTTTATCCACCAATTCAGCCGATTGAATCATGCCATTTCTGAATTAAATACTTGCGAGTTCAAATTTTTCTACTTTCAGCCGACTGCTTCCAAATTTTCAACTGGCTAATTATTCTTTTTTTCAAAATAGACCTGCATGTTTTTCAATGCAAGTATCCAGTCTAACCTACTTCTTATTATCATCTACCCGTTCGTTTTCCATCTGCCCGACCATTCACTTCTCAGAAAAACCAAAAGAAAATCCTACCTTCTTCTAAAAAAATTCAAATTTTCTTCATTTTTCATAAAATAAAATGCCTCCAAGATCAAAGAGAATCAACAACCTGACCTTCTAAAAGTCAAACTCGAGCATCGCTATATAATGATATAGCAGTAAATCGCTTCAGTAGCATGAAAAATTCGAAGCTTTTCAAAGGACCCTTTATGAAATTTCCAGAATTCAACGTCTATGCGATTAGAGAGTTAGCTGAAGCTCATGATTTCGATTCACTTATTGGGTATGATTCTAATAATGTTAAAATCTACCCTCTTTTGATTAAACTCTTTTATACCAACATGAATCTCGATCATCAAAATCCACAAAACAAAAATGATTTTATATGGACATCAGTTTGTGGAGTAAAAAATTACTTACCCCTTCAATGGTTAAGGCAGATTCTAAGGTGTCCATCCAAGGGGTTGGATATTGATGATATTGATGTCGATATGTACAATCGCGATGAAGTATCACATCATTTCTTTTCAGATGATTTAACCATCTTAAAATCTAGTGGCTTATGCCCAAAGGCAAGAATTATCCACCACGCTCTTATTCGATCCCTACAACCCCAAACCGGGAGATATGAAAAAATTTACAAAAGAAATTTTCAAGCTTTATATGCTATTCCTCTCAATGAGTAAATTAAGGTAAAATAATATTGGATGAATTTCTTAATGTCAATCATAGAAGAAGCTTCGAAACCATTCACTATGGAGCTTATATAATGCAGATTCTATATAATCTTGGAGTTTCATTGCCTGATTCCGACTTCATGACTATAGGTGAGCTTAACTTCAAAACCTGGGTCTTATAGGTCTTCCTAAATGTCCCGAAACCTAACAAATTATTAGTTTTTAAGAGTGGATCGCAAATCGTAATCAAGGAATTCCGCAATCTCGAGACACAAATATTGCCTCCTCCTCTTCTCAATTTCCTCAACAAGAAGAAAAGGACGACGAAATTCATGAACTAAATATGGACATTCCTCCTAACCAAGATCTTGTCACGTTATCCCAGAATCAAAGCAAACTCAATCGACATTTAGCTAATGTTGAGAAGAACGTTTCTAAAGAAAGCGTAGAGTTAAACTTGATAAAAGGTTTTCTATATAAAATTTGGGAAAAAAGTTTCTTGTTTCGGATACACTTTGACAGGTATTATCGAAAATCCAGCACCATTTTCTTGGACAACTACGGAAGAAGAAGGAGAGGAAGAAGAAGAGGGTATAGAAGAATGAGTTAGCATGCTTTTTATTGTCTAAACTCTTTGACCATTTGTTGTGTTCCTATTATATTTAATTCATGACAATATGTTGTATGATTATTTTGTTTGGACATGTTTTTAGGAAGTTTATATGTTTGTGTTACTTTCTTCAATCATTATGTTATTTTCTATGTGAAGTTTCTATATGAAATGTTTATTTGTTTTTCATGTCTATGTGTTTATATGTCTGTCTATTTTGTTTCTCATATCAATTCTTTTTTCTTTTTGCGGATGACAAAGAGGGAGAATAAGATTGATAGGGGGAGTATCTAGGCGGGGGGAGGAAATTACTCTATATATTTAAAAACTTACATAGTTTTCATCATCCAAAAAAGGGAGAATGCTGGAACCTAGAATTTGATGTTTTGATTATGACAACTATATAAGTAAATATTATATGAACTAACCAAACGTGCAGGAGAAGATATTGTTTTTACTCGAGAAATACTCTAACAATTTGTAGACTAGATTCTGGATTAAAGCTTTAGCAAAATATTAAGTTTAAGCTCTATGTTTAGTAGTAGATATATGTTAAAATCTCTCTGAAGTGGTATATGCATGCACACACAATATAAAGTTTTTTAGAACATTTAGATATGCCAGAACTAAGTAGGTTGAATGTCATAAGTCAATTGGCTAAATATTGTGCATGTGCACAAGTTAATTTGAATAATCAAACGACTGACCATGCTATTTCGGCTGGTTGAAATATGTCACTTTTACACCATTTCCTTGCTGTTTCATTTTTAAATCAATTGAACTGGCTGAATTGCTTTATTCAAAAGGCTGAATCTTCATAACGGCTATATTTTCAGAAGACGCTTCAATTTAATAAACAGAAACAACTCTTAATTCAAGAGTTGCTTTAATATCTGTTCATGGCTATCTTTTACGAACGAATACAACTCTTAAACCTCTATAAATAGCCATGGAGTATGTTTTAAAAAACTAATTCTTATTCTTGTTTTCTAATCTATCTTGCTATTTGAACTCTAAGCATTCAATACTTTATTCTAATCACTTGTTTATTCTAAAATACTTCATTAGTGATTTAATAAACTTCTTGTCTTCATGAATTACGCGATAAACCACAAAGGAGAAGATTATAGGAAGGGTGTATTCTAAAGACTTATCCGTGCTATTAAAGGAGCACATTCAGTCAAGATAATTCTTTGTATTATTGAAGTCATGTTTGGTTTCTCAGGCAGTTGAAGTCCTATTCTGTTGCTTAGGCAGTTGAATTCCTGTTCGTTTCTTATGTGGTGTAATACATGTTCCTTCGAGTTAAGTGAGGGTTGATACTTAAATTTTAGAAGGAGTATGGGACTGGACGTAGAACGGGAAGTTTGAAGTAGTATAAAAATCTATGGTGTCATTTACTTTATTACTTTACTTTTACATTTACATTCTGCATAAGTAGATAGTTTTCTTAATATTCCATATTGCACGATCCTTAGTCACTTTCATAGTTCAAGTAGCTTATAAACTCTATCGCTTTTAATTCTCTAATTTTCACATATTATACAGATTAAGGAACCTCTAATAGTCCTATTCTGATGGAACTTTTAAGCAAGTTTACCAAGTTAAAGAGAGATTTTAAGGAGAAGTCTTAAACCATTGGAACATCTCGGTTAGTAAGGCAATACTTTCTAAAAGATTTACAAGAAGTATACACACGATTCCCTCACTTTCATTTTGATTTCCTAGATGATGAAAAGAACAAACTACTTAGTGAAATTCGAACTTATTATGTCAAATTGCTATATGCTCACACTAGCCCTTCATTCGAAAAATGGGATTAGCATTAATTCCACTCAGTTAACACCCTAGAAGGAATTAAAGTTCCTTTTGATTCTACCCTTATGTTCTTGGTTGGGTCATTTGAAAAGGCAAAAATCGGTGCTTCAAAACTTTAAGGGTTATTTAAATGTTCGAAAACGAAATCATGATGTAATTTGAATTTCCTTATTGTTTGAAAACTTTTCTATTATTAGTGAAAAAGCTTATTTTTCATGTATTATTTTCCATTTTAATTATTTCAAATAGGAAACCTAGTTAACACTTGCACCTGGTCCTCTAAATACATTTTCTCGATGGAATGTTATCAAAGATAAACTGATAGCTAATATAAAAAAGAGGCGGCCTTCTCAAGATACTTCAACTTTACAATTTTCGTATAATCTAGAAGTGCAAGAGTGGCACAGTAAAATTATCAATTAAGATCAAGATTTTGAAACTATAAAGAAATGATCTCTATCTTAGGGGATCAAATTAAAGAGAAGGATAAATAATTTCAAGAGTTGAAAAGGAAGATGGACATAGTCTTAGGTCTAGAACTTTAGTCGATGTCGATGTAGAAATGGATAAATTATATCATTGAACAAGTAATCTTGAAGTGGATTTAATGAACAGTCAAGTATCCTACCAATCTTTGGAACTCAGTGCGAGTGGAGGAAATTCTAGCCTTCCTACTCCTACTTCCGGAAGGATGACAGGATCTCAATCTTTAGTTACCAAGAATTTCCTATTTTATTAAACCCACCTCCAGGTCTAAATAACGAAGTGATCTCGCAGTGGGGCAGGCAAGTCAAATTCGAATGCATGCAATTCTTTAAAAAGAAATGGAATGAAAAGTTTTCAAACGCCTTAATGATCATGAAAGTCAGGTTGAAAAACTTGAGCACGAAATGCATACTCTCAGGAAGGAGATTAAAGAATTAAAGAGCATGGTCCAAATCTTAAAAGGAACCTATAAGACTCTTAAGCATGCATTGAGGAATGAATTTGACTCAGTCGATGATATGGACATAATTCAAAGGAAAGATAAGAAACCCAAAGAACTTTTGGGTGTGGCCATTCACCATATTATAGATTTTTCAATGGTTGCCAAAGCTCTAGATAGGATAGCGCAGAGCCTTGAACTTTAGTAAAGAATTACTTGTAGATCTTTAAATAGACCTCGATTTGTAGCTCAATTTATGCACCTATGACTTTTGTACACAGCATAATAGATAATAAATGAATTTGTATTCAAATGATGTTACCTTAAATGTAGCAAATGTACTTTTGAATATGCTGAATTATTTAAGATGTATATCCTGCTTTGCATTATTTTGGGATTTTACCTTGTAAGCCAATAATCTGCCTGTTAAGAAAACCAAGACCTATTGATTGAGTATTTAGCATTTCAATTGGTGTGAAGACCATAAATTTTGATCTTGATGTAAGAATCTACCTCTTAGTCTAGTAACGGAGATTCTTGTTATTTTAAGAAAGTTGAGTTTCATTTTGAACTTATAAGCGAATTTAATGAAGCCCCGTCCTTAAGTAAGATAGTTTACTTTTAGCTCCAGTTATTTTCCTTGTTTTAGGAGATCTTCTGATAGTAGACCAAAAACCTAACTGGCAGTAATGAAATCCTTTTAAATAAAAGGGAGAAAACCACTTGTTCATAAAAATCCAAAAAACCAACTAGCGATAATAATGAGGACTAGCAAACCTATCTGGTTATAATAAAAGACCAGAAAATCCATGTAGCAAATGTAAAGGAAGATCATAAAACTCATCTGATCGTAATAACTTCTGAATAATAGAAGAAGAACTGAAAATTCATTTAGCAATAACAAACTCCTAGATAGAATAACCAAAAATCCATGTAGCAATAATGCTTTCTTTTAGTGAAAATCCCTCTTTCTTTACTTTGATGCACAATAGCTCATATTTGATATTCTTTCCTTAGAAGATCGCTTGATTTTGCTTTGAAGCGCAAAGGGATCATTTTTGATCAATTTCTTTTGCCTCTTTTTGGGATTTGGATGTCCCGGTCTCTTTTCTTTGTGCCTCTCTTTGGGCTTTGGATGCCTTAATCCCTTTTCATTGCACCTCCCTTTGGGTTTTGGACATCTTAGTGCCTTTTCTTTGTGTCTTTCTTTAGGCTTTGAATGTCTTAGTCCCTTTTCTTTGTCACTAACTTAAGTGATGATCTCAGCTTGGATCGAACCTCTTATCACCATCTTAGGTGACGATTTAGGTTTATTGTCTGATGCATTTTGTTAGCTATCTCAAACAGAACCAAAGACTTACCCGACCTCCATCGGGTAGTTGCTTTAGTAAGGCCTTAGAGACGGTACTAAAAGTAAGTTCGCTGCTTTGGTCAGGCCATCTTAGACGAGACCAAAAACTAGATCAAACCAAAGGCTTACACTATCCTCACTCTAGGAGGCTCTCTAGCTAGGCCACGCAGGCAGCGGTTCAAGGCTTGTAGATGCTTTGGTCAGGCCTTTTTAGATGGGACCAAATTCTTAATCTAACCTCCCTCTAGGAGGTGCTTTGACCAGGAGATTTTACTTGGGACTTTAGCGGGGACAAAGGCTTTTCGCCCCTTACCATCATTTTCGATAG
The DNA here is from genome assembly GCA_030765085.1 of Allium cepa. NCBI lineage: Eukaryota > Viridiplantae > Streptophyta > Magnoliopsida > Asparagales > Amaryllidaceae > Allium > Allium cepa. The sequence continues at coordinate 947,031,342 of CM060941.1, read as the reverse complement.
TGGTTAAGGAGAGTCTTACTCCTTATCCATATAGATGCTATTATTTTACTCGAATACTCTTTCTTTATTATCAACTTGTTCGATACCTTTATACGAATTCCTTGAGTTTCCCCTGTCCTAAGAGGTTGTTGATTATTCTGTGACGACCCGGAATTTATAACAATTTAAATTGGAATAATTAAGCGATTTTAAATATTTAAAAGTTAATTTTAACTTGAATTCCAGATATCAATATTTACATGATAATTAACTCATTGAATTGTATAGTTTAAATATTGAATTTAATAATTGAAATTGGATAAATGGTTGAATCTGAGATTCTAAGCCTGTTTAAAATAATTTGAAGGCTTATAAAATTTATAATGATGATACTGAAGATAATAGAGGGGTTGGAATTTAATTTAAAGGTGATTTGTTCAATTTTAATAATATATTGTTTAAATTGGAACCTGAAAATAGCCCTCCGAGGCACAGTCTCGGAATTCGACGAAATCAGTTCCATTGGATCCGTAATAGTTAGTTATTATCAGATTTCAATTTTTGTAGCCATCGGAATTGTCTTTTGACCCTGGCAACTCAAAACGCTTAGAACTATTTTAATCGATTTAATTTAAAACCGATCGTTTATTTCCGTAACTCGCGCATATGATCGAGTTAGCCTTGGAAACCCGTTCCATTGTGCTCGGAACACGGGTAAAACCTTATAATCACCTGTCGGCATGTCCGATACGGAGTCCGGTGTTTCACGTTATGCTTAACGAGACGTTCGTAAAATTTAGAAAATAATAAATTTAAAGTACATATGCTCAGAGATTTTTTTTCCCCAACGCGTACTCGAGAAGCTATCCCTAATCGATACTTATCCCCGCCCTCCTCTGTAATCTTCAAACAGAAGCCGATTCTTCTAAAAAAACAATAAGAGAAACAAAATAGCCAATGTCCCTTCTCTCCTCTTGTTTCAAAGCGAAATTCAAAAAAATAATAAAGGGCGACATCAGGTTTTGACTAAATTAGGGTCGAGCCTCTGAATTGATTTCATTTCTCCTCCGTGTGGATTCGAGCCTCCTTCCTCCTTTGATTCGCAAAATTTCGTGCTCGTGTTCGAATCGCAGCCTCAGTTGTTCCCATCTGTTCGATCGAGCCATCTCGTAGCTCAGATCGAAGTTGCATCGATCGTTTGATCGAAGAGGAGGCCTTAGAGAGGAGGGCGACGCAGTGATGTACGGTTGCGAGTTTTGCGGCATTGATTTAGGATGTAGTTCGAGATGGTTTCGAATTGAATGTTGGTGTTTACTTGAAGCTTGTGTTTCTCGATTTGAAGGCGAGTTGATGTATTGGTTTTATGATGGTCGTTGGTTGCTCATGCAGTGGTGATAGCAGGTGAGTAATTTCTGCTCTTCGTGTTTGGGTTTTCTCACTGTCAAGATTTGGGTTTCGATACGTGTAGTTTGAATGTTTCTGTAACTTAGCTCGAATTGAATAAAGATGATTTTAACCTGTTTATTAGACTTAAACCATTGCTTAGATAATTAACAGTAACAAATTATTCCAAATCAACAAATATAAATGGATATCTAGTTGTATTAAATGGATATTTATATGTTAGTCTAATAAATTAAATCTCTAACCATTTTAAAATATGTGAATGGGATTTACATAGACAATCACAGATAAAGATATTGAATTTTAAGATTCAAGTGATTTATATAAATTTTATTTCAAACTCTTGGTTTAAATAAGACTTAGGTGGTAATTAAGTAATTAAATCAAGATTTTTATCCTTTAATTAATTAAGGATTCGAGCCGTTTAGAGCTAATTAATTATTTAATGTAATTAATTAAGGGTAATTGATGAAGAGGGTTAATTAAAGATTTCTTGTTAACTGGAATTAATTAAAAGAGCAATTAATGAAAGTAATTAGAGGATTATTATTTAATTGGTTTAAAATCAATTAATGTTAAGTAAGTTGGACGGGTTACTAGTAATCTAAGTAACTAAAATTAATTTAATTAGAGATTAAATTAAAATAATTGAAGGTTGAATATCTAACAAATATTGCTTATGAATGGTTAAAATGTATTGGATTATTAGATTAATAATTGTTTGATAATTTGTGATATTTTGTGATATGATGTGTTGGAATGAAACAAAGATATGTGGGTTATCTGTTGATGATGAATATTGTGTAAATATGACAATCTATAGTTTACATTGAATTGAGTTCACTTAAATAATTTGGATTAAAGGTAATTTTGGTTTTCGAAGAGACTGGGGTCGGGTATTTGGAAAATACCCGAAACCACTTCGAATTTCTATAAATTGATTTGGGAAATCAATAGGCTGTATTGAAATGATTTAAGCGAATTGGATTATTTTACCTAAGTTTGGTACTTAGAAATTGATGTGTGGAATAAGTGTTGTCTTTAGTAAATTGTGAATTTCTTTAAATTGATATAAGTTACCCGGGTTTAAATAAGTTGTTTGCTTCGGTATTCCATGTTAGTTGGATTTACTCACGCTGGTTTCCAGCCTGACCCGGGTGTTACTTTGATGTAATGCTCGGGTCAGACCGAGTATTACAAATTTTCAGGTAGGTACGTTCTGGAGCTTAGGAGGCGAGCTGGATGGCGATAGCGTATAGAGTATTGCCGCTGTATTTCTGAGACATGATAGTTGTATATATTCAGTGACTATATATATGTGAAACTCTGATGTATATTAAGTGTAATCGACAGATATAATACTCTTTGTAAACTGTTATTGTTATTATTTATTATTATATTTTATCCGCTGCGAATGTGAGTTGTTGTTATTTCTGTTTTTCTTCTTCTATCTCTTTCTTCTTTTTCATAACTATCTGGAATTTTCGGGTTCGAAAATCTTGGGTCGTTACATATTCCTTTCAAACTTTTGCACTGATTGGTCTCATAGCCACTAGAACTGACTGGAAAAAGCAACACTTGTTGAGAAAGGGCTTAGGAAACTAGGCTTGGGCTTTTCAAGCCCACGATGATGATATAAGCATGATCATGTCAAAGCAATGTCAACCTATGTACGGTAATCTTAGGTAAGCATATGTCGAGATTATGAGTTCTTTTGGAATTCAAAGCAAGTTATGATTAAAAATCATAAGTGATTTGACACTCAAAAAAAATTCATAATTCAAGTCCTTTTTATTCCCATGTTATGTATTTATTGAATGTACAAGGTCCTATGTGCAACAGTACACTTAGCAGTAAGATCCCCAAATCAATTTAATGTTACAAAGATTAAACTGTAAGAGAAAAGAAAAGAACGATTCTTTCCTTTTTCATTCCCTTAGGTCTTTATTTATAGGGGTTAAGGTATGCAGTATGGCTGTCACATGCCCATGCAACATGCTTGACCTACGGCATTCACTATATTGATGGCACATGACGCTATACTTTAGCATCCACTTGCATAATGGTGAACTTCAGCGGCTAGCATCCATCCAGCCTTGATAGGCTTCATTGATGACATTTGATATCAACAGTGTATTGAGAGTATGCGGCCTTCTTTGATGGTTGATAAAGCGTGACATTACTATGGCACAACATTAATTAATGGTGACATTGATAAGTGGTGACATTAACAATGATCGGCATTGATAACATATGGCATTAACGCAAACGATATTGGTAACAATCGGCATTGATAATAAGTGGCATCTATAGCAAAGAGTATTGATAACAGACATCATTAATAGTAAGTGTCATTGGTGATGAGCGGCATTGATAGGAGACGGCATCGATGGTGAAGAACATCGATGAAATGCGTCATTAGAATATGATGGCATTGGAGGGATGTGATATTAATCTGGTGCAATATTGATTCTTCTAGATATATGTAAGAAGAACTTCATTGATTGAATACAACATTAATGTGATGCAACATCAATGTTATATCATGCTATTATAACATTGATGGCTTTCGACTTAAAGCTTTTCAATGTCGTCATTCCTTCTGACATGCGACACTGTTTCCAATTACTCATTCAACTTTATAAGCGGCATGAGTCATTGATGGCATTTGGTATTTCTAGCTTTGTTGATGGCTTATGACATTGCCTATTATTCTTTATTGATGAGGGCGACATTGCATGCATTCAACATTGGTTTTCCATCATACTTTTGACGTTTCTTGAATGTGAGACCACGGGTATATCGACATGTCGTATACCTTCAAGACTGATAATTATAGAAGCGCTCTAAAGTGAGGCATTTTTCTAAAGTACCTCAAAACGCGGTAAACAACATATCAAAATGTTCCCATCTCACCACAATGCCGAGGATGCGCATGAAATAGAGGTCTAAGTGAGAGTTATGAGCGTTTAAAGTTAGAGAATTATTTAATTAATAATTTAGTTGTTATATTTTTATATTTATGCCTTTTTTTTCTTACATCGGCTAAAGGAATGGAACACCCTCAACTGCCTAAAACCCTATATGTTGCCATATTTTTTTCCTTACCACCGCTGCTAAGGCTACTCAGCCAACCATCCTACACCATCGGCATGACTTTCACCCCAAACTAAGTTCAACCACAATATCCACATCATCCCTGCAGCAACCAAAGCTGGCGCCACCATTACCACCTTTCTGGCATGTTCCGACCATCTCTATCCGATTTGAGTTGATCGACAACCACCTCGAGGACCTGCTCAAGCTCCCCAATGTAGCTATACTTTTCGACCTTCATAACATCGCTGTTTCGCCATTGATCGAAATGGACAGTCCATGCTTGTCAAACTTTCGATGTGTTTTCTAATCGATCTGCATGCCTAATTGATGAACAAACACCACCATTGGATTCATTTCGTCGAGAACTACAACTTTGATATAAAATATTTCTAATTTGAAATGTATTTGTATTTCATACTTTTTAATTAGGAAGTGATTGTTTTGGCTAATTACAATCAACAAAAATTCACCTTTTAATTATCTCGCCCTAGCATACTACATCCTAACTATGGATTTTAAAAACTACTTTTTTATTTTTTATTTCATTATTTAGTATTTGGTTAAGATCAATAAGGGAGAATTACTACATCTTATCAACATATACGTACACAAATAGAATGAATCCCACTCACCGATTAACTGTGCATCCCCTTCGATCCGTTGTGAATTCTTCATCTACTTTACTATTCAAAAACTTCTTGCCTTCAAAAAGAATAATTCTTGCGATGACTTTGATTAATTCGCAAAGCTCACTTTGTGGTGACTAGTTCATATATTATTTTGTTTAGTTCAGATTTTATTTGGGGAATTTATAATTGATTGTTTTTATTTCGGACTTGATTAAGAATTCGGGTTTTGTAAGTAAAAGCAAGAGTTTTAGAGCAAAAGAAATAGAGTTAGGGATGTACTTATTAGCTGAAAATACTAATATTTGGTTGAAATTTCTACCCAATTCTTATGATATTTTGAGGTGTTTGAATTTTTCTAATTTCCAGTCTGCTTAACCAAATTCAAAAAGTCATATATGTTTTCTAACTGTAAATGGCATTTCAGATGCAATGGAATAAGTCTCAAAACTTTCCAGCTTTTGTAAAGTTTACTATTTTGCCCTTTATATAATTTTACGATTCTAGCCTTTTAATTTGATTATTTAATTACGTAAAATTATGGGGTGCTACATTCTCCCATTTTAAATGAATTTATTCTCCGAAATTCCACGAGGCGGACAATGCAACTCACTTTATAGTGTACAAACATACAAAACAAACATAACTACATCCATCTAGTATCCATCATATAACATAAGCAAAAACACAACTAAGAGTGTATAATACATATGATAGGAAAAAAAATGATATGATATGAGATGAGTGAAAATGCAAGAAAATTGTCTTCTTATATGAATGCACATGTAGAGACAACAAAGCATATGTGCAAACATCCTAATATATGCATATGTATGTATGTATGCATTCATACATCTGTATCCAACATTATTAAAGTGCAAGTAGATAGCCACATCCACAAACAAGCAAAAAAAATGGTGTGTGTGTATATATAATATTCTAACCTAATTTAAATATAAGTATCATACATAGTAAGAACTAAACTAGCATAGCTTAAATATGGCAACCGCAACAACCAAAACATGTCATAAGGACGTGCATATAACCAATCCTAGAATTCATGCCTAAGTCAACTATCTGGCAAAGCAACCATGCAAACATACAATGCTCTATTTATAAAACTAACCTACGACTAACCAAATGAGGAACTTGTTGGAGGAGAGCTCATGGTAGCGAACTTAGATTATCTTCTCAAGTTATTACGTACTCCCACCAAACCTTTTCCTCGCTGTAATTGAACCAATTTCATTTTTTCATTCTTACGTCGTATGACATCAAGCTTTAAGATGCAAACATGCATACAAAGTACTCTCGTCTTTACAGTTACCTCATCAGTCTGACAAGGATTTACTATAAATGCTAAATAATCAACATATGTTCACAAATGGAATAAACAAAAAGCATGTGAAAAACCTACCAACCTTTCAACAAGCACACTCAATGTGCCAACTTCCCTATCCTCTATACAATCGGAAAATGCCCAACAATTGATGGCGCTTGCTTTCCTACATAACATATCTTAATAGCAAGTCCTTCACCTATACCATGCCACTCACTGTGAACTCCTTATGCAAACATATCCTATGTGGTTTCCATTCCTTTTCATACTTCTTTTATTTTTACTTAGGTGCCTCTAATCATATCCTGTGCAAGTATGACTTTAATTTAAGCAGACTTCACTACTGGCAGATCTCCATCGATAAATACCTCACAACATACTCTGTCATTTGCTTCTTCATCCTCAACCAATAGAGTACCCTCTTTGTATCCTTTGACATGCCTCACTATACTCCTTCTTTAAGTCCATAGGCATGACAAGACGACAACAGACGATGTCTCCTCTTTAAGTGGATTAACAGTTAGGATTCTAAGGCGAACCCCATACTCCAGCACCCTTTAATATATAAATATCACAAATGGATGGTGCCTTATTTTCAGTGAATAAGATATTGCTGTAATGAAATCATAAACTAAGTGGTGCAATTTCACTATTTTTCACACGAATCAGACATTGAAAATAAGTTACGCACAAAAGGGCACTATCTCATAAAATTGACTTTAGAAAACCGTTCTTTCAATCCAAGTGATGACAGAAAAGAACTATTCTTCCTCTTAGCCAATTTCATCCAAACTCACCTTCATTAAATTCACCTTCTTACCTTAATACATGCAAGCCAAGGCATTTAATCCATGTCTTCAAATCATACAACACTAAATATATCAAAAATAATATTAACTGTGACTCCCCTAATTTTTGTAGCAAAATATTCCAGATATTTAATTAAAATATGATTAAATAAATAATGTGGATGGATGTAAATATAAATAAGTGTGGGTAATTTCCGTATAGGTATAATTTGAACTTCATACTTTAAATGGAGAATTTTTTTGTAAAGACAGGTAATAAAGGCTTTAACTACATAAGGTAGAAATAAAGAAATAAAACCACATACATGTATTCCCTTCATACCTTAGCTACTATTCATATCATAAGAAAAGAAAAGAAAAACTAAAGAGCTCTTTCTTAAAACAAGTTCAACCTAAAAGAAGAAAAGAATGTTAAAGCTAGGAAAAGAATCAAGATGATTATCTTCACACGAAATCAAATCACTAAGAATAATATATTCATCTCTTTGTTTTGACATGTTTGATTCAAATTCAAGTGTAGATCTAAATTTTGATTATTGGTTATCATGCATATAGATTGGATATTCATGTATATAGGTTACTGGTTGTCATTTGTGAATTTAAGGAATTTCCAGAAGGTTGGATGTGAAAAACTAAGTTTTTGATCTTCATATGTTCTAAACTTTTAAGATGATGTTTGAGATATAGCGGGGTTATAGCGTGGTTATAGCAGGGTAATAGCGGGGCATTAACTACACAGATCAGAACATGTCATATATCTCATAGCGCATCGACTAAAATGTGGTAATAAAAATCTCAAATAGCTAGATATTAACTGGATGAATCATAGGAATTAGGGTACTCCGATTCAAACATCATACAACATAAGTGATAGAGTTATACATCAAATAATAACTCTTAAATAAATTGTCTCTAGATAATAAAGTAGCTAATAATCTCCATAGTGCTATGCAGCGGAATATCAAATCACAATATATAAAGGTAGTAATACGAGAATATGACCTCCCATTCTTTGTCTAGATCCACATACTCACCAGTCCTAATATACCTAATGTACTCATTTAAGAGTAAGCAAAATAATAGAAAGAAAAGCATAAAATCTCTAGTTAGACAACAATGTGGTGTGAGCAGTAGAAAATCTCAAATAGTATAAAGTCAACATATTAGGACAAATGGCATGAAAAATCATACCTGACATGTCCCTGTATTCATAGGGTTAGCAAATAAAATTTACACCACTCTACATCATAATCATCATGTTGTACCATGCATCAAACTACAAAGAGGTGTCTAAGTATTTACATCAATAACATCTACATCGTGCGACATCCCTAAGGTGATAAGCAATCAAAGAAAACATAATATCCATCATCCATCCTCACATTCACTTACTTGGGGCGTTGTATACTTGATAACTCGCCTAAGCCATCATGCTTGGGGACTTCACTACTCATCACTATAGTAAGCATCCTATTTTCTTGGTACTCTAATCCATGCCACTTAGTAGGCCGGGAACTAGACCTTACTCTCATTAGATTTGAAGTCAATTTCTTAACCGATCGCATTTAGAATTTATTTCTAATGATGTTGTCTTCCTGATTTTTTGTACCATTCTATCACCAACCTTGAAGCATTAATGTCACACTCAAGTCGAAATCCTAACTATCATGTTAGTCTAGGGTAAACAAACCTAAAATCTGAAGCTAAGGAGCCATCGTGCCTCAAATGCATACCCGCTTTACGAGTACACTAAACCGTCCTTACAACTTCCATCTGAAGTCATCGTGGTTTGGAACTATTATAGACAACCATCATCGGTCATAGAATATCATTTTTTATCCTGTAACCTTCCTCCAATAATTCCTTTAATCCAACTCATAGCCGTCTACCCAGCATAAGCTATCCATCGTCGAAGCCATCACTCCCATCATAAAATTATCATCATCGAATCATGTGTTGTCGTCGTTGAAAATCGTCACCAAACCAAAAGCTTCATTACTAACCCGAGGCTTGGCTTAAAAAATATGAAGGTGTAGCTCGAAGCAAGCGCAAATGTAAAGGCCTAAAGCAATTGTCTCCATAACCCAAAGTAGATTCCTTAGTTACTCGAAGCTGATCCATAGTTCCCACCACTGAACCATGCAACCTCAAACCATAAAGCCCGAAACATCACCACTAATCTAAGTCACCACGAACCTCCTGTCACCAATTCAATACTTAAGCACAACCAATCCATGCTCCATTCTCAAATCATCCTTCACCTGAACAAAGTTGCCCATGGATTAGTACCGATTCATCACTTGGCATAATTCCCTTCCATATTGTGTAACTCTAAGTAACCTCATGCGCATGGCTCGAAGCAAGTCTCAAAGAAATCCACCTCCTAGTGCTGAGCACAGCCACAGTGATCCCTCACTTAGGATTTTCTCACCTCCATCATGCAACCATACACTTTCACTCGTGACCCAAAGAAAACCTCCCTAGAACTTGAAGTAACTTCCCACCGATCATTCAACACCAATCAATCTTCAATTGACCATAACTCAAGAAAACGAACTCCAAATGACTTGAAACTTGAAACATAGCTTTAGGGTGTCCCCCTAAACCTACCTAATGGACCTCAAGTCAATCGGATGACTTGACCTTTAAGGGGCATCATAGATCCAATACTTTTTCTTAAAACTAAATCGCCATTTGATCGGCGTTTTCAACCATTCAAACATCATACATTCAAGCAAATATTACATACAGTATTTCCTAACAAGTATACATCCATACACATCAAAGCGAAGCCGAAATCTAAAGGTATAACTATAAGAACAAGGAAGATCCATAAGAACATGAATTTCACAATTATTTCCAAATCATTTTAAACTTATGTATATGATTAACGAGTTTTGAAATATATTTTAGTGTTTAAAAATCACGTTAAGTTTTTTGATGATTAATTAGTAAGTGAGAGATCCTATCCACTCACCTAGATCCAAAGAAATCCAAAGTAGGCATGAAATTTAAGATGAATGGCAAATCCAAGTAACCTTTAACAGAAAATCTTCAAATCCAAGTGCTAATTATGCTAATCTCCTTCAGATGACAAGATTTGGCTAATTAAAGTAGGATTTAGGGTAAACTTTTGGATTAGAAGTGGTTAACGGTGGCTTTCTACATATTTTTTGGAAGTGTGTAATGAAGGAGAGAAGTCCATCAACCCCATCATGAATCTAATCCCGAAATAGGAGTTGGGCCTAGCAATTAACTCACTATTACCCATTAAGCTATTCAAAATCAAGTGAAACTTCAAATAGCCATAACTTCCTAACGTTAAGTCAATTTTCTTATTGTTAACACTCTATGAAAAGAGAAACTATCATTCTGATCTAATGGAAGTAGTTTTCGATCGTAATTCGGCTCCTATCATAAGTTATAGGGCATACAAAAATTTCAAAATTAAAATCGTCCGACGAAAATTTAATTCTAGAAAATGACTACAGTAATCATTTTTCAGTGTTATAGAATTATAAGATCCTAAATGAAAAGTAATATTGATATATTACTATCATTCAATGCGTAAAATATGGATGTTACAGTTGCGAATAGATAGGCGGCTATGCAACTCTTGAAGTGAGATGTGACCATGTAGAGTTTGATATATTTATCATTTGTTTTCCTGCAATTTATATGTGCTTGATTTTATGGGTTTTGGGATAATTTGAGGCATGGATTGGTTAAGCCAATACGATGCTAGAGTATTTTACCAACAAGAGTAATATCCTTAAAACATTCTAATTATCGCGACCAAATTATATACTCACTTGAAGAGTTGAGTTTCGACGTTTGTGCAATGTTTAGTGCTATGAAAGGCATAGAGGATGAAATTAATTGGGTATTAGTAGTAAGAGAGTGTGTTGGTATTCTTGAGCCTGTGATGAGACTGCCATCGAAACATGCCATGTAGGTTCGATTATATCTCGACCCTAGAGCTGAAATCATATGTAGACTACCTAGCAGAATGACACCTATTGAGATGAAGGAGTTAAAAGTGTAAATAGAAGATTTATAAGGGATAAATTATATTAGACTAAGCAGTGCATTAGGGAGCGCGGTTGTATTCTTGAAGAAATCAGATTGGTTATTAAGGTTATGTTTCGATTATTGAAAATTAAATGAGAAGACAATGAAGAATGGGTATACTTTTCCTAGTATAGAGGATTTGTTCAATCAATTGAGTCGAGCCAAGGTGTTCTCATAGCTAGATTTAGTAATAGGTTTCCATCAACTGAGAATGTCGGAGGAAAGTAAACCATTAATGATGTTTCGAACAAGACAGGGTTCATACAAATGGTTAGCCATGCCCTTCAAACTAACCAACAAACCTTCTTTCTTTGTATAATTGATGAATTGAATCTCTTAAGAGCATTTCAATAAATTTATGTTGATGTTTATTGACGACATTTTGGTATATTCTAAAAATGAACAAGAACATGAAGTTCACCTCAAAATAGTGCTAGGTATGCTTAGGCGGCATCATGCAACATCCCTAATTTTTAATAACATTATTCAGGAGATTTAATTGGATAAATTAAATAGGATGATGTAAATATTAGAGAGATAAAGTGATTGGGATTTGAAAATTCAAAATAGAGGTCGATCTTAATTAATTATATAAATGGGCTTATAAATGGTTTGCATGTTAAATATGAGAGCAATTAACGCAAGGGTATTTTAGATAATTGCGCACTACAATCCCATTACCTTATATTCTCATTTCCTATCCAATCACATTCACTTTTCTAAAAACATATAACCCAAACAAAAGAAAGAGAAGCCGACCATTAATTAGGAGAAAAGAGAAGGAAAACAAATTAAAGCTATAGATTTTAAGCAAATGGAATTAATCTCAATCAAATCTCAAAGTCCTTATCCTAATCAAGGTGAATAATAATCAAAATCATCTCTATTTTTCTTTTATGATCATTTGATTTTCAGATTGAAGATATCCATATTGCGGATTTTTTAAGATGATATGCTTGGATTTGTAACATATGCGACTAAAACAAGATTGTTTGATTATTATCTACATAGTTTTAAGGGTAAAATCATTTAAATTGAATTTCAATGCCATGAGGAATTTATTATGTTATGTAAAACATGATTTTGGAGATAATTTTTAATTTTTATATTTTTCCAAGCCATGGAAAATTTATTATGAATTTCAAAGAAAAATATGAATAATTGGGTTTAGAAATTAATTTCGGTTATTTTATGAAGAATTTAGGTCTGAAATTTTTATATAGATAACATTTTGAAAGTGAATTTCTGTAATTTTTGGGGATTTTTCCTAAGTAATTAACTATGGAAATTAATTTATTTTAGAAGGAGGATTTAATTATTTTAATTATTTTGCTTAATGGAAGGGCTTATTGTTAAATTAATCTTTGTTTAGATATGAAATTATGCGGCAGTTATCTGAGAAAGAATTTGATAAGTTTAGGGAAACCAATTAAATATTTACAAATAGGTAGGTTAGTTATAAAATAATTACTTTAAATCGCATTAAATCAACTTTACCCAGAAAATTAGGTTCCGCCCTTTTCGAAAGCCACCATTCGACCCTATGCTTCCGCCTTCAACTAAGTAGAAACCTACCAAGTCGACACTAACTAAGCCAAAACCAATACACAAGGTATCAACATATTGGTACGTAGTGGATTAGAGAAAGGTGGAAGGCATGGTTTCGAAACCCCTACTTTCGATAGGAGTCGAAATAGATGCTTTCGAAAGGAACTTCTAAATGACTTTCGATTGGGTTGCCAACTTTTTGTTTAAGTGGAGCTTTTGAATGAGTCCTTATGCTTTAAACTAATACTTTCAAAAGGGTAGTCTCAACCTAATTGAGACCTTGCTTCATCCCTATGCCTTTCGAATGGATTGAAGTCATCAACCAATTCGAAAGGTAGCTTTTGTTTGAAACCTGTACTAAGCCACTTCCTAAAGCTTTCGATAGGATTCAAGGGTTTCAAAGGCAATGTCCTCGAAAGGGGTTTCGAAGCTATCCTTCAAATGTTTTACTTAAATGTTTTGAGCTTTGGAAAGGATGGTGCCGAAGCCATCAATTTTGCCCAAATAATTTTGTATGAAAATTGAAGTTTTTGAAAGGATACTTTCATATATATTCACTTTGACCCAAAAGATATTTTTAAAGATAAATCCATGCATTTCGAAAGTGGTACTTTCGTTGGTTTTGAAGATATGCTTCAAAGAGTTAATAAGTAATGCTTTAATACTTTCTAAAGGTATTGTTTGATGATTTCGAAAGAGATGTTTTAAAGTGTTTTGAAAGGCATATGCTTAGAGTTTTCAAAAGAATATTTGAATGCTTTCGAAGGAGGTTATCCAAATGTTTTGAAAGTATAATTTTAAGGTTTCAAAAGCCTTAGTTTTAAAAGCAAGTTTCCTAATCTCATTTTTAAGGGAATACCATGGAATAATAATAAAGGAGTTTTGAAATGGTATTAACTATGAAATTTTTTAAGAAGATTTCTTCGATAAAATAATAGGTTAAAGGGATTAACTATGTTTCATATGTAAATAATTTCGAGGATATTAAACCATGGGTGTTGGTATTATTATGTTATTATGTTTGCTTATTCTAATATACATATTCATTTTAATATGGCACCATAACTGTATTTTGGGAAAAAGGGCAAAATAACCAGCTAGGTTGACCCAGTGGTGAATATAAATTGAGTTAACTCCTTAATGAGTAGAATTGCATTCAGAAGGTCGGATAGACCAGAATGCTGGATGCCTAAACACTTATTAAAGAATTTTTCAGATAGATAGGTTCATAGTAAACCCATGAAAACTATGTATAGGAAAAGTTATTGGCAGGGGCCAATAGGTTCGTAATAAATCCATGAAAACTATGATTAGAAAGAGTTATTGGCAGGGGCCAATAGGCTTGTAGTGAACCCATGAAAACTATATCTGAATTAAGTTATTGACAGAAGTCAATAGGTTCCTAGTCAACCCATGAAAACTAGGATAAGAAGGAAGTTTTTAGAGATACCAATAAGTTCCGGGAGAATGCATGAAATAATGAAGTTATTGGCCGGGGTCAATAGGCTCTTAGTGATCCCATAGAAACTATAAATCCGGACAGTGAGTCCATAAATATTAAATAGGTTATTAGTCAGCCCATGAAAACTAATAGGTTAATAGTGACCCTAGAAACTATAGTTGAGACAGATAGTCAAAATGAATAGGGATGGGTAATCCAGAATTGATTTACTTTTTTTCATATCTTCATAATATTTTGAATTTCTATGTTTTAACCATTGTGGATGCAAGAGCATAGAATATGGTTTTATAATGTTTTTAATAAGATACTAATGAAGGGAAAACCCATTTCGCTAAGCGGCGTGGTCTTACTAGATATCTATATGGTTCGTGATTGTAGATTATTGTTCATATTAGGCTTTATGTCTGACGCAAAGTTTATGTTTTCCCTGATTTCGAGTAGTTTGAGAGTTGAGGTTTTTAGGTACCTCTTTAGACGAATAAGCTTCTGGAGACATGCAGGAGGCATGACAACTATTTAGAGTTCTTTTCTATGTTGATTCCACTGTGTTGTTGTTGTAATGGCAAAGTTTTTAATTGCCTATATATACACACTCTGATCATTCGAGAGGGCACCTTCATATGTTAGTCTTGGCGTACATTATAATAATTATATTTTCTTTGAACAGGTTCTCATATTGGGATTATGTAATGAATTTGAAATTCTTTGAAATGGAATGAGAAAGTTGTTTGTTGATTTTAGCAAATTTTCGTATGCATGTGTTTCTATTACATCGTTGTATCGAACATTACCGTATTTGATTGCCGAGTATTAATAACTATTGATTACTACAGCATTGGGCCTCCAAATGGAGAGTGTTGCACATCATCTAACGAAGAAGTTTTTAAAATGTTATTTTTAGGAAAGAGAGGTGAAGTTTCTTGGGTATGTAGCTTCGAAGAATGGATTATATGTGAATCCATCGAAGATTGAAGCTATTAATAGTTGGAAAAGTCCCAAGACCATGACTGAGATCAGAAATTTCTTAGACTTGGCTGGCTACTACCGAAGATTTATAAAATATTTCTCTCGTGTAAGAGCACTAATGACTAAGCTAACAAGGAAGGACATAAAATTGATTATAATAGATAAATGTGAAGAAGCATTTCAACAGCTAAGGATTTATTGACTAATGCATCCATGTTAGTTGTTCTAGATGGGAAATAGGATTTGGTGGTGTGTACCGATGAGTGTGGACTTCGGTTAGGAGCTGTATTGATGTAAAAAGGCAGAGTCGTTGCCTTTGCTTCTCAACAGCTTCGACCGCATGAAGTTAGATATTATGCTCTTGATTTGAAGTTAGCAACGGTGATCTTTGCACTAAAGGTACGGAGACACTATCTTTTGGGAGAATGATCATAGTTGTTTACGCATCATAAGTTCTTGAAGTATTTGTTCTCTCAAAAGAAGCTGAATATGAGACAGCAAAGATTGCTAGAGGTTTCAGAACCGTACGACTATAGGATTGGGTATATGCCAGGGAAAGAAAATAAAGTTGTGGCTACGCTTAGTAGAAAGTATCAAAATGTGGCATTTTCAATGCTACCTGAATGAAATAATATAGAAGCGCTTGCTTCGTGTGAAGTTAAAATATGATCGACGACTAGTTCTAGTTAGAGTACTGCAATAATCTCTTGTCTCAAAGTCTGATTGTCATTAATCGAAAGAATCATAACAAAAAAAAACGAAGATCCAACACAAGTCGATCGAATTAAGAGACTAGAAATAGAAAGTGAGGTTAATGATTTGAAAGCTTTGGTATTTGACTAAAGAGGATGGTTGAGAAAGAAGGGACGGTTGAGTGCTCCATATATGGATGGTATGAGAAAGAAATGTAACGCCCCACTCCGAGACCCACTCTAGTAAAGAGTATTACAGAGTAATACCGTCTACTAGAACGGAGAATAGAGTATATTGGAAGCGACCATATGTAATCAAGCCATAACTATCTACTGAATACGTCGAATAGGTGATTTTCTTTTCTCAAGTGGTTCGACATATCCAATAGATATTTATAACGAAACTACAATGGCTAAGGAAAATAGGTTCAGAACAAACATAATACTAAATGATAACATCATCATCATAGAACAGTCACATAACAGTCACAGAACATAGGTACAATATATCGTCAATACAGATCCAAGTATCAGAAAGGTGGGTACAAAGCCACCGCTCACACATGTGAGTCAAAAATATGTACATAAGAGTCTGAAATAACAGAGTAGCTAAATAGTGGACAAATAAAAGAGCTATCTATCAGCATAGCAGATAATGTCCAAGCGGAAGCACAGAAAGCTAAGTCCAGAGACCTAACCTGAAACAACTCGGTCTGACCCGAGCGAAAACACTCGGGTCAGGCTAGCTAAACAATCAGTAATAACTGAGATATATATAATAATGCAGTACATAAATAAAACAGTACTTCTCCAAAGGGAAGAGTAATATGGACTACATGAATATAATGACGATCCCTAATCATCAATAAACAGTAAAAATCTCCAAAGAGAATATCAACACCAAAGTGTGGAATAAATAAAATCGCCTCATATCATCGGCGTAGCCAAAGCTATATAAAGTTTCCCATAGGCAATAATCCTAAGAGTGACCAGAGTCAGTAATCAATGCCCAAGCAAAGATCGATGCTCCAAAGAGCCATAGGGATATACTGAAAAGTCAATGAAATCAAACACTGAAAAGCAGTGTCCAGAGACACTGTGAATCCACAAGGTAATCGCACTTACATCGTATGGTTCCATAGAACCAACACCGAATGGCGATACTCGAATGGATATAAAATCACCAGATAATACAAATATTGCACGTGCACCGACCAGAGTCGTTGTTGCCAAGTACTGTAGAGTTGTGATCGATCACTCGCACAGATGCGGAACGCACGAGACGGCGAGATCCTTCCCAGAAGGATAAAGGCCCAGAGGCGCACGCCGAAAAATAAACTGCTCCATAGAGCAGGTGTCCAGAGACGGTTGCCCAGAGGCGTGGTGACCCAGAGGTCCAGTACTGGCCGCCCAGAGGCTAATGTGTCACTAACTTCTTGGAGAGGAACCCGTAAAGTGTTAACAATGAGTCTCATACCCCACGTTCACACTAAACGGTTTACTAACCAATAGCAAGCTCATGCTCCAAACAATAAAAAGTCCACCTCATATCATCGGTAGACTAGACCCAAGGTCAAAATGATCAACCGACTCGGGGATTAACCGGAAAGAAAATACACACGGTTCCATAGGCCGGAGATTTCCTAACCGTTTAAGCACCTTTCCACTTCGCTCGATGTGCTAAAAAGTGAGTGTGAGATTTTTATTATAGAAAATAATGGTGCGAAACAGATTTTAATTGATTTTGAAATCACTTTAAAACGGCTTTTGAAAACTCTTCTATTATGGGGTAATTAATTTAATAATTAAAATAATATGATATAATAATTTCGAAAGCCATTTAGGAGTGAAAATCCTTTTAAAATAGTTCATAAAAACCCGTGTACGAAATCCAGAGACAAATCTCAAAGAAATCGATAAACCAGAAAATCACTGAAAATATTCTAAAGTGTTGGAAAATAGTCCAAAACTAACACAAACCCAAGTTCGAAAAATATTCGGACTAGCAAACTGAATCCGAATGGCATGAAAATTGGTAGGAACGTAGTCCAACATTCCTACTTTAGAACACAAAAAGAATTACTTGATTCCGACTTGAAATGAAGTCGCAGCGACGCTCCAAAGTCGGACCTGGAAACAGTGAATACACTGTTTCAGGCTGAGATTCGAGTCCCCCTTCGACAGCAATTTCGAAGAGTCAAATGAGCTCGAATACTAATCAAACTTTTTAGAGATGGAGTTCGAAGCTCCAGCTTTCCAACGAGTCCAAAAACGTTGGATTTCGACCACGGAGGTGACTGTGGCGATGTCACAAAGTTCGGTCCCAAAAATGCAAACAGGTAACTGCTTTCATTATTTTTTTTATTTTTTTTTAAGGGCCCCCAGCCCGCATGGGCTGGGGTGGCGGGCCCAGTCCCCAGCCCGCCCGGGCTGGGGAGGGAGGGTCAGTCCCCAGCCCGTCCGGGCTGGGGTGCGGGCCCAGTCCCCAGCCCGCCTGGGCTGGGGAGGGAGGCCCAGTCCCCAGCCCGCCCGGGCTGGGGTGGCCTATGTGTGTGCCAGCCCATGCGGGCTGGCCTGCCTCTGGCTAGCCCAACTGGGCTAGCCTGCTGTGCCCGGGTGCAGCCCAGGCCTGTCTTGGTTCACCCAAAGCCCTGTTTTGGCCTGTTTTCAGGCTGAACATATCCAGCCAGCAGTTTTTTTTTATTTTTGATGGTTTTGGGGCGTTTTTTTCAAGTTTTTGGCATCAAATTTCACTAACAACAATCATTAACTAGCATGTAATGATTAATACACTAAATTAAAGGCAACAAAGGGCCAAAGCTTAGCATTACCTTATTAAGCAAATTCACAAACACCTTATGTGCAACCCCAAATTCAAAGCAAAATGATCAAAGACCTATGATACA
Source organism: Allium cepa (assembly GCA_030765085.1). NCBI lineage: Eukaryota > Viridiplantae > Streptophyta > Magnoliopsida > Asparagales > Amaryllidaceae > Allium > Allium cepa. The sequence goes on along the minus strand of CM060941.1, from coordinate 947,012,441 downwards.
CATGTTACATGATAAAACATGTGTTACAAAATGATTTATGAAGTCAAAAGAGGATTAAACACATGTTATAAGAGGTTTTTAGCAATATACCTCTCTAGAAAGCAACAATGAACATTCTAGCATCAACCAAAGTTAGCAAAAGATGATTAGGAGGCTATAAGATCATAAAAATACATAAAACATGTGTTAACAAACAAATTTCAGAAATGAGAAAGATATAAAAGTTGGATTTGAGGTGGGTATTTGCATTACCTTTGCATAGAGTGACTTGCATAAGCTAAAACTTGAAGGAGATGAAGATGGAGGACATTTTTGTTAAGAAAGCTTTAGGAATGATTAGGGTTTTGATTAGGGTTGAATGAAGGAGGTTATGAGAGTTTGAGATAATATATAGGGGAGGTTTAGGGTGGATTATTGGGTTAAGTCTAGTAACCCAATAAGAAGAGGGTTATTTACAATGTTTCCAAAAAAATTCTAAGTGTTCATGTAAGTTTATGAACTCATTTTTCTTACCCAAACCCGTTTTAAAATCTCTCCTAAATATTTAACTCTCCAAAATAACATTTTATCCTCATTTTAAAATCCCATATTTCCCATTTAATTAAAATAGCCTTTTTCAAATAAATTTTGTTATTCCAAATCCTTTTATGCTTCATTAAGAATAAATAAAAATCCTAACTTTTATTTATTAATTGGTAATGCAAATCCCGGGTTGTTACAAGAAATTTCTTAGAGAATGTCACTGATAGAAGTTTACTATCCATCTCATAGGTAAGAAGATGTACCAAGATATGAAGAGGCTTTTCCTCTTCAACTGTGAAGCTCCCTCTTCTAATGTTCGATCTTAAGTAATTTATTCATCTTAATCGAAAACTCTTTCCACAACTCCAATCCTAGAATACATATGTTTAGTCAATTCAATTTTATTATGTATCACGAAATTAACTATCATTCAAAATTTAATAATGATAAGTAATTAAAATTGAAAGAAAAAAGAGTTTAACTTAAGACTAACATGTTAAAAAAAGTTAACAGGAACGTTAAATAAGTTAACAAACACATAAAATATTTTGTATATAATTACAATAAATGAAATTTGCAAATCAGTGATTGAAATCTACTAAGTATATTGTTCATAATGATTTGAATAAGGGCTCCATGTTTACATCATAAACATAAACATAACTTAGAAAGCAAAACAAAAGAAAATTGTCAGCCAAAATAATACAACGTAAATTTGTGAAATCAGAGTCCATATTCATTGATATTGAATATATATATTTATTGCATATGATTGACTATTATCATCCTTTATAAAAAATAATTCATCCATGTAATAGTTTTATATTACAAAGAATATTTACTTTAAAGTTAGTTATATCAGCTGTGAAAAACTCTGATCTAGGGGATTTACCTACTTTCCTATTCATAGTTGAGTGCATTTTATTGATAGGAAGATAGCAAAAAACTATTTATGTTTGGAGTATATAATCATCTCAAATATTGCTACAACAGCGAGACAATTCAAGAGAGAAATTCAGATTTTATATACAATTCACAATTATCATTCTAAAATATTATATCTATAAGATTATTCTTCCACCTACCGCCCTCCTATTCCTTTTCACTTTGTAGCTAACAGTTTACAATAAATGGATCTTAAAGTAACAGGAATAGTATGAATACATTGCTACTATACTACAAATCCTAATACGTTTATAAAGATTAAAGATATAATAGTTAATTAATGTCAAATGTAAACACATATGCACATGTTCATTTTTAAAATAAAATTTCCCCTAAATAAAATAAACAGAAGTTTAATAAAATTAGCCCAAAGACTTCAGATAAACAAAACATAAATAAAATAAACAGAAGTTTAATGAAGTTAGCCCAAACATGTCAGATAAACCAAACATAAATAAAATAAATAGAATTTAATAAACTTAGTACCAACACATCAAAAGTCGTAAACGCTAGTGCAGGATACTAGAAAGGATTTCAGAATGTACCTGGTATAAGCATGGAGTAAAACCTCGAGGAGACCCTCCGCTGCCCTAGTTCAACCCAATTGCGTTGAGCTATCTTTCTTCAATTATTATGATTATCAAGTCTATCCAAAAATTCAATGAGTTATCGGTAATTGAAATTATCGGTTGCTTCGATCATCCTTTTTTAACCTAGTTTACTTTCCTTTTTCTAAAGCTCTTGATAATAAAATGGGAACATTATGAGAACATGATCAGCGAACTGATGAGTTTGGTAGGGGTCGCGAAGACTAATGTACCCTTATTTTTATATACAATGAAATAATTTGATAAAGGGCATTTTTGGCAATTCAAAAAAGGCTTCACTTCCCAAGTATTTGATTTATACACATGCATACACGCAAATATATCTCTACTATAGGCTAGTGTCTATCCAAATCCTATTCCATGACTACAAAAGTGGGTACAAAAAAGAATGGAGTATATTGGGCTTAACAACCCACCTTCCATCCAATCGTATCCTAACAATGCAAGAGAACGTACCCAGGTTACTTAATACCCTTAAATTGGGAAGTAGGCATACCCTCTTGCCATTTACAACCTAACCCAGGAGAACCTCTCCAATCCTAGTAATTCTTAATTAACATCGTACCGATCCTCTTGCTAGTTCTTGAATAGGGAAGAGGAAAATTGTCCTAAATGTCATCTAATACATCAATCCCAAAGCATACCTCCCCTAAGGGATCTTCACTAACATACGTTAAAAATACTCCATACCTCATTGCCCGCAACCCAGCCCTGATGTCTCACATTAGCCCAACTATTTATAGGTATTGGTAGCCATATTAGCTTGATAGGATTACCCTACAAAATTAAGACTAACCTCCTATCCACTGTAAGTACTTATTATAGGTGATGTCCACATCAAAAAAAAATGTCATAGGTAGCTAGATTAGTTAGGCAGAGATCTATGTGCTTTTAACTGACCTTGCATCCCTATAACTTAGCAATATTTTCACTCTTTAACATTCTACACTGAACTATGCCTGCATCTATGTATAATACACACACATACTCACATACACACACATACACACACACCTCATCCGTATTTACGCATTTAAGGCCTTATAAGGGAAACTCCTTATTTTGCCTTTATTTATGGATTAATTTCCACAAATATCACTAACTCCCTTTAATTATACTGATTGTTGATTATTAATTGTCCTTTATACATCTTAATTATTATATGTTGTAATTCTATATTTGTACTTATGAATTTCGAAGTTTAAGGGAATATATAGCCTAAATAATTTTTGTGCTTAATATAAACTTATTAGATTCGTATGTTGTCTATCTGGGGTGGTATATTATTAACAGCTACAATTTCTATACGAGTCCAATCAACCCGGTAATTTCATGAAGGCCAACGTTATTAATAATTTAACAACATAATTCAAACTTGTATAGATGTATAAAAATGGAATCCTAATATACAGTTTAATTTTATATTATTAATATAATTGGAACATGCCACCTTTTTCCAAAGAAGTAATTTTACGGTATAAACCTTTTATATTCCATCCAACAATTTAACATACATCATTCAAAAAAACAAAGAAATCAAGCTTATTTCTTTAAAATACGCGGTGCAAACTAGGGATATAAGTAGAAACCTCTTTTTCTCTACTTTGCACATCTATTTTTGTCTATTATTTCGAGAATTCTTTGTTATTACAATGAAAAAATAAATAGTGGAATCATATAGAATATAAAATGTTCATTGCGTAAATATTAATAAAATCCAATCCTGTTACACTTGTATAAAACAACCAAGTTTTTAATTAATACAAGAATTACATAATATTGGGAGATTTTAAGGCCTAAGTTATCAAATTTTCGTATGCAAGATCCCCTAAGGCACAGTATAAATGCAAATATCAAACTAACAATACTATCAGTAAAAAATCAAGTTTCCCACTCACATATGATTCCCTTTGAATTCTCTTTGATTTGATTCCATGCCTTCGTCTTGTTCCTTCCCCAAATTATCTTTTCTTTTCCCTTATTTGATTCATTAATCTTCCCTAAACTCTTGTATCTTTTATATATAGTCGTTCTTGAAAATTTTGATTTAGGAATTGTACTGAGGAGTAAGAAGATGGCAGAATTTCATTGGCTTGTTAATTTTTATGAATAAAAATAAGGGGAGCTATCCTCTTATTTATAGTGGTTAGTGTGGCCTAGACCATACGATTAAAATCTATTAAATTTAAGTCAATCGAGCCTTTAAAAACTCCAGTCGTACCGACATAACTGGTCGATAGGTCCTCGTTGGCGGTCGACCGGCCTTCGGTCTTGGTGTCAATTCAATTCTTTCATTGAATTTATATTTATTACTCCTGTTATAACATAATGTTAGCAATTTCTTGATGTTTAATTTGTAATGTTAAGCTTTAAAATATTTATTTCGAATTATTTCTAATTCGAAATTTCCAAACATCGATAATTACTTTGTTTAAATTCCAATTGCAAAACTTTATATATGAAAAATGCTTGGAAAATTACTACGAATAAAAAAGTGTAAGTTTGGTAGTCAAATTCTGATATTTGAAAATTTTCCATTGTTAGAGTCATTATTAGTTAATTAACTTTTTTTAACTAATTCTCTATTTTATAGGGTGTTACACCACACATATACATACATATATATACATATACATATATATATATAATATTTGCATATATAAGTTTCAACTAAAATAAAATAATTATTTTATTTTTAAAAATGAAAAATAAAAGTTTTATTATTCTAAAATACATATTTTAAACAAAGTATTAATCTAATATATACATATACATATAATATATATATATATATATATATATATATATATATATGAAAAATTAAATTAAATCAGTCAAATTTTAAAGAAAAAAATCTAGGAACAAATTAAAAAAATTATTCATATAAAATTTAATTTTAATTTTAATTTTTAATTCACAATTGAGTCATTTAAAAATAAACAATGTTAAAAATAAATAAGCAATATTACATATGTGTGTGTGTGTGTGCGCGCGCGCGCGTGTGTGTATTTTAATTTATAAATGTTTTTTAATTTCTTGGCTAAAATTAAATAGGAAAATAAAAATTTAAAATAAGCTTATTATGGTCACAAAACAAACCACATAGATCTAAGGAAAAAATGAAAACGATGAAATTTAATAAGTAATGATGTATCTATGTACATACATATACGTATGTAAAGCGATATATGACATACTGTACATGATATCATAATCTTTATTATAATTGGAATAGAGCTACAGGTTTTGAGTCCGACCTCGAAGTTCCAAAATTGCCCTTATTTATAAATAAGAAATAGAGGGTTCGAATCCCACTCAAAACAAAAATAACATCAATTTTCAAATAAAAAATTTGGCATATAAATTATATCAAAATCTAATCTCAATGAAATTTTCCTAATGTCTTTCTTTATAATTTTGAACTTTTATTTACCAAGCTATGTAAAATAACTAAAATTAGCCTTTCCAAAAAAAATTGAAATTTAATGTGAGTTTGGATCATGCTCAAAATAGCATCAATTTCCAAATGAAAATTTTAATTCATAAATTATATCACATGTTCAAATTCTAATCTCAATGTAATTTTCATAATATTTTTGTTTATAGTTTTGAACTTTTTGACTTGCTAAAGCTATGTAAAAAAAATTAAACTAAACAATTTTATATCATTATGTTATGGTTTTTCTTATATGCATATGCTAAAAGATCTCATAAAAAATAAATTATATTTTACTTAGTAAGCTTTTCCTTTGAAGCCTCTTTGATCTCTCAAATTTGCACTCTTCTTTACAAGAGACAGACATGCAAACACCGAATAAATAGTATTTGATTGAACGGATATGTTTAAAGCAAGAAAAATGGAGAGGAGGAACAAGAGCTTGCGACTTAGTGAAATGGTGAACCAAAAAGTAAACTAAAAGTGAAGACTAATGACATAAGTATATACTAAGATCTCGGAACAAATATCTCCTCAAATCCCTCTTATTATTCAAATATAATAATCTCCTCTTACTATATCAACCCAATGTTAGGAAGAAATTAATTAAATTTAATAATGAATTTATAAATGATTAATTGCAGTTAAAAAATAAAAGATGAATATTGAGATTTGTGATGATATGGAGATATGTAATTTACTTAGGATTCAATGATGAAGTACATTCTAGAGATAAGGATTTTCATGATAAAATATTTATTGGAAAGATTTGGTAAAAAAGATGATTTAATTGATGATATTTATTTATATTAGGATAAATTATTTATTAAAATGATTATGAATGAATTATTTTGGTGTTAGATATTTTTGAAGTACTAATAAATGATAAGTTTAATTACTTTGAAGTTAAATTGACATTTATAAACTTATAAAAAAAAAATTAATAGACTAAAATTGTTAATAATTTTAGAAAGTTAAATAATGATCAGTAAAGGCATTTTGAAAATATATTATAACAAAAAATGAATTTAATTTGATGTATAAATGGAAAGTGGAAATTTATTTATAATAGGCTTAAAAATGTAATTTTGATATAGTTATTTTATGACGAGGAAAGAAATTTGAAATATAATAACTGTGAAAATATACAATGTTGTGTAAACATTATAATTAAGTAAATATGACTTTTAATTAGAATTTGGAATCATTTTGATTTGGTAAATGATTGTTCTATGGAAAAAGGAGAGTTTAAAGCATTAATTTAGTCGAGCCTATGAAGCCCAAACCCATACATAAGTATCTAGAATTTTCATACTATAGAATGCTCTTCTTCATTCATGAAATCATCACCCAAATACTTATCTCCTTTTCATTATTTTTTAGCTTTTAAAACAAAATAATTAAAACCCTACTTCCTTCTTCTAAATTCAAAAATAAAATCAAATAAATTTCAATCATGGAATTTGAAACTAAGCTTCTTGACAAGGATCTATACCTCTAAGAGCAATCAAAGTCGGATTCTGAACTAGTTTGGTGTCATGCTTCACTTATAGTAAATGAGGATGATTGGGTTTTGGTGATGCTATGTAGGGCAATGGGAATTTTCATAAATCATGAAATTTGGAACTAACTTCTCAACAAGGATCTACACCTCTAGGACCAATCAAAGTTGGATTCTGAACTAGTTTGGTGTCATGTTTCACTTATAGTAAATGGGAATAATTTGGTTTTGTTGCTTCTCTTAGCTATGGTGAGTGTTCTCCACTCATGAATCTATATCTAAAATATTTGATTATATGCATGGTTGAATAGTTTACAACTGGTCATTTGCTTATTATTGGTGAATCCATTCATTATTATATTTATGTGTCATTGAATGTGTTTGGGTTGATGTATTGTAGTGTTGTGTATGATGTTAAAATAGGGTTCAAGTGGAGGAGCGTTGGGGCCTGAAGTCATCGAAAAATGGTCATATGACCTAGAACAGCCAACGTTCCAAGCCATGGCTGGTGGACTGGTTTATGGTGCATTGGTGGATGGCTTGGACATGGTTCTAGGCATGTGCTTGTGCACGTAATTGTACTTTTTAAATATAATATGAAATATTATTATAAAATAAATAAATATTTGACCTTGAAAGTAGAGATATGATGCATTCCAAGCATGAAACTATTTTTGGTGAAAAAGTTTTATTTAAACTAATGTTAAGTGTATTATTAAAGACATTTATTTATTAAAGGAAAATTTGATTTTTTTGACTTCAAATAAATATTTAAAAATCCTATAAAATTCTAGAAAAATGTGAAATGTCTTCTAATTATTGTTGTGTAGGCATATTTCATGATTTATGAGTATAAACAAGAGTCTGGAAAAATATATTATATGGATTTGAAATATAATAAAATTAATCTAAAGCATATAAATCTAACTAAAATCGTGTTTAATTACATAACATTATCAAATGATCTTTATAAGTAAATTTAGTTATGTAAGAGGTTTCTAAGATTTTTATAATATAGAAAAGAGTTTTGGAAGTTATTTGTAAGGATTAAACTCCTTATTTCTTTTTTATACAAATCGAGGAAAATAGTATTTTTAACTTTTGAAATATATAAAGGATTTCGAAAGACTTGAAATCTTTTTTTATAAATCAAACTTCTTTTCTAAATGAACTGTGTGCCGTGTTTAGTAATATTTTCTATGTAGTAAGGATACTAGATAAATGGAGTTGTTGTACCATCTGGTATGAGACTTTCGATAATATTTCTCCAGTTATTTTTCGAATATGTTTCATAAAATATTATTTCATGTAGCGAGTGCAGTTTACCACCATTGAGTAATCAAGCAAGTAACACTAGGTAGTATGCGATGCCTTTGTTGATATTTGTTCAGTTAATTTTTGTAAGTAGATGCCACTTTTGTTTGTATCGTGGATTAGGAATTTATGATATCGTTTAGGGGCGGCTCTTTTATAGAGCTTAGCATTCGAGAGTATTACTCTCCAAGGGATACAAGTTGGAGGTATGCTGAAATTTATAGGTTTATCCTCCAAGAACTAACTAGTCGAGTATTATTATTTACTCTTAGGGTTGGTAGTTAAGGATCTGTTATGTTGAGATGCTCTCATGACGATTTCTAAAGTCGAGGGCATTTATTAAGAATCCATGTCATAAGGTCACGCCACTATGAAGAGCATGTGATTAGGACCTACCCGATAATTTAATATCCATCATAGTAGTCCTGATTGCGAGATCATGCCCTGGATCCATGATATCAATTTGGTGAGTGTATGAGGATGAGGCTGAGAGATATTACTCTCATTAGACCAATTTCCCTAACGTCACATTACGGCTAACTGTTTGTTACCAAGGGCAAGTAAGAGTCGTGACCAATGCATAGTTTAGACTTACATCATGTTTATGACATGCAATAGGTATGATTTTCATTATTCTAAGAGTATCTAAGGGAATATAGGAAATAAACCATGGTCAATAATATTTCCTGGAGTAGTGCTGCTGACATTAGTCTCCCATCAAGATGGCTTAGGTAGATCCATTTTTGATGAGACATTTGATGTTATCACCTCACCAGAGACTATATTTATATGAAATTAGGGAATTTGAGGTAGCCAAACGCAAACTGGCTGCATGTTTATCTTTCTATATGACATTGGAGACTTAATGTATGCTTATCTATCGTTCTTTCTTAGAGTCTATAGCCAAGAGTGATTCATTATATTTATCTCTGAGGCCGCTTAGTCGAGAGCTTTCGTTTTCATTAAGATAGTCGATCGAGATAGATTATTGTCTTATATTTATGTGTACGTCATATTTCTGTACTACATTATGAGCCTCCATATCATATCGTTTACCTATCTCTTAGGACCATGTAGTCGAGAACTTGCTTCTCTCATTAAGGCTGAAGGTTGAGATATACATTATTAGATGTTGCATATATATATATATATATATATATATATATATATATATATAATAATTTGATTATCTAGTTGATATTACACCCATAATCATCTACCATTTGATGTGATAGTTGACTATTCTATACCATAGGTGATATTATATATGTATGGTATCAGATGATGTTGACCATTTTAGATACCTATATTTCCTTGATTTGCACTAGTTTATGCCATGTTAGTTGTTATTACACGTTGTTATCTATACTCTAGACATAGTCTCACCTATGTGTTATGTATATAACATTCAAGTCGGCCCAAGAAATTTTAGGTTTAGAGACAAAGAAACCAGCTTGTGGCTTGTGGACATAGTTGGAGGCTTGTATATTAGTAGATTGGCTTCTTATTGTGTATTTTATAGCCTCATGTATATATATATGATGTTTGGTTGTATACATTTTACATATACATTGTATTTATTTGATTAATGGTGCGCATTCGACTTTTTTGTAGACTCACTGAGACTACTGTGATGTATTATATTTTATTACTGTGTTATTATTGTATTCTCTGTTATTTATTTTATATTTTATTGTTCTATTCTGGAACTGCATGTGTTTATTGCTTTGCTTTGCTACGGAGTACGTGTAGGTACTAATATATGATTTTGAAATACGTACTGGTGTTTGCCTAAGGCAGTATTCACATGAGATACCCTAATATCACCTCATTCTTCATATTATCGGATGGTATTCCCTAGTAATAATATATGGTAGTATGGGTATAGTGGTGGGTTTTTACAATTGGTATCAGAGCGGGTCCAGAACAATACATTATATATATTTGAGACATAAGTCTTAACCTTAGAGGAGACTTGGATTCCCTGTCCCTTTGGGTGTGTTGGGTAGTTAACCTATAGTAAGGGATGGTAGGAGTATACAATGATTACTAAGGTAATCATTGATCGGAGTATTTATATTTTCGTACTATGTAATGATATCTCGTCTAACTTTTGGGAGTTAAACTCTATATGAGATATAGAGTTGTTGATGAGGATAGTGAAAATAGAAGTAATTGTCTAGAATAGTGTCGGCACTGGTAATGAACATTAGACCTCTGTGTTGCTTTGAATGGTCCATTAGGGATTAGAATGCATAGTGGTAGCCAATTGATTGCTTTCCACTAAACACTTAGTCATTTGGTTGTATTGATTAGCAGGATGATGATAGACTGATCATGGTTGGATCAACCTTGAGTGTGGAATTCGACATGAGCTGTCACTGAAGGCAAGTATCGCACTTAAGTCTTAATACTTAAAACCCAAAGATGTCATTAATGTTGAAGGTACTGTAAGGGATATTAGGTTAATTATTTCTCTTATGTAGAATAGTATTTACATATAATTTAATTCATGTTGAGATGAAAATTTGAATTGGAAAGCTTGCTTGTTTGTATGCATGAACGGTTGATGAGTGATTGTTTGGATTCTTGGAATTGATTAACTATTTCATTGATTTGTAAAGATCTTATGTAAAAACAAATGTTATAAATAAGCATATGTCTTAATTAAAAATCTTCTCAGCTAATGTATACTTATAACTTAATATGGTATTAGAAATGTCTTAAAAAAGGTAAGCAATTATTTTCATTGAAATGGGCCTCTTAAAGCATGTATATTTGTAAATATTAAAAGTAATTTTTAAAGTAAATTCTGCCTTAATTTGTCCGCTGAGTGCCTTAAGAATTCCATTCGATGCATTTGATCAATACTATCGATAGGGATTCCTAAACACTAAGATGAAACATTTGGACACATTGTTTTGAAAAGTGATGTAATGTTCTGGAAAGAAGTAAAATACTTTAAGCTATATTAAAACCAATATATAACAATCATATTTTAAGGAAAGTTATATTTAATATTTTAAAAAGATTAGAATGATATGAATAATATTTTAAACGAGTGCAATGTTTTGGAAAATGAAGAATTACTATTTTAAAGGTAGAAGATAATTTAAGGAAAAGAATAAGTAATATTTTTTTAGAAAAGTGTGAAAACAATATTTTAAAGAAACATCTTGAGCTACATTTTGAAAAGAATATAGATGGTGGTTTTAGAGATGATATAAATCTTTTTGAGGAAGGAAGATTGTATATATGCGTGTATCGGTAACATAAAGTAATTTTTGAAAAGATGTTATGGTAAGTATTTTGATACGAGGATATAGATGTATTATTTTATAAAGTAGATTGTTTTGAAGATAATTAAATATTTTTTATGAGTTAGTTATTTTATACAATGACTGTAGCCACTGAGTTTTAGTGGACGACTAAGATCGACGGTAAGGCAATGTTAATAATACGGTCAACACTGCAGCTAGTTGATAAAGTGAGCCGCTAAGATTCATGACGAGGCATTTTCGTTAAAATATAGATATTTTTAGAATTTGTAATTTTATTGTATGTGTTGTTGTAATTGTATGCCTTCCATGTTGCATGCTTGGTTGTGTCTAATATGAATGTTGTGAAATGTTTGTGATGTAATATAGAAAATTTCAAATTAGAGTAATATACTATTTTAGAGTTGATTGATTGTTAAAAAAATTTATTATAATCAATGTGAATCATATGTATTCTGGGGAAAAGTTCATGAGTAAAGTGAAGTAAATATTTAGAGTAAATTTTATAAAATCTAGAGGAAGAAGTTTTGAAATAAGAAGGTATTTCAAGAATATTTGGAATATAGATTTGATTTTGTGAATTATTTTGGTAAAGTGTAATTTTATAGTAAATAAGTAATTAAGATTATAGAGGATATGCAAAGCTATTTTGTGAGATTAAAAAGAATTTTACAAGAACTTGTGTTATAATAATTGCACGCCTTACTAAGATTTTTCTTAAGTAATGGATAAATACTATTTTTTTAGTAGAATGAGTTTTCAAACCATAAAGAATAAGGAAAATATATGAAATAAATTAATATGAGTTAGTATTATGAAAATGAAAGAATTTTCCCAAGTGGGAAGAAATGGTCTTATCATAATATACTTTGTTAGGACTTTCCATTAAAGAGTTGAAAAAAATTTATTTTTGAAAAATTAAGCCTTTGAAAGTAAAATAATAAACTATAAATTTGACTTTTTTGGATCAAAGTGTTATATGGAAGATGTTTTGTAAGATTATTTGAAATAAAGTGAAATTTTAATATATAGAGAATGAAGTTTTGGATAAAATTTTGAAAACTGAAATTTTAATGTTATGTTAAACAACTATAACTTGATCCTGTGTTCAAATTTTGGGTTTTCTTTCTTTGGTATGAAAGGTGTACCCACGAGGAACAAATTTTATTATAATCACCTTTTGAGTTTTTGAAGTACTATAAATATTATAAAAATTATAAGCTAATTTTAATGTTATTGATCCTAATTTTAAACCATAATATGCTTTTATGGTTTTAATTCTAGAGAAGTTATGAGTGTAAGCCATAAATTTACTTCCAAGTGCTTTACAAAATTTTGAAATTTGTTTTGTGAAATTGAGATTTAAAGATGAGGGCTTGTTTTACAAAGATAAGAGTTTTTCCGGAATTTAAATTTTTGAGACTTATGAATATTTTTGGGTACTCTATATTGTATACATGTATTTAAAAAGCTTTGAAAAGTAATGAATAACTAGATGTTTTAACACTTTGAAGTTGACTAAAAGACTTTGTTTTTATAAATACAAAGACGTTTGTGATGTTTTTTATGTATGGAATCTCAAAGTACACTTCGTGCCATAGAGATTCCTCAAAACTCTTCTAGAAATTCCAAGGCCTAAAGTATATTTTTGATTGTGAGGTTTTGGTATTATCCTAATTGACTTATTCGATTCATAGCCCATAACCATAGATGATGGGCGGGTTGATAATTTGTTGCTTGTAAAAGAAACCAAAGGGTCTAATAATTATTATTGTATTTGATGAACTTTTGTAGGATGTTTTTGATTGATTTAGATGATTGCATGTTTGTTTTAATTGTAGATGGGTGTAGTAGAGTTAGAAGCATTAGCTGTTATGGATTTTCCCTATAGGAAAATACGAGGACGTAGTTTTCTTAAGGGGAAGTATATAAAAACCCTATGTTGAGAAGAAATTAATTAAATTTAACAATAAACTTATAAATGATTAAAAGAGTTTTTAATAATAAATGTGATATTGAGATATATGGTGATTTGGAGTTATGGAATTTACTTGAGGTTTAATGATGAAGTAATTTGTGAAGGTGAGAATTTTGATGATAAAATATTTATTGGTGAGTGGTAGGAAGAAGATTTAATTGTTGATATTTATTTATATTAGGAAAAGTTATATATTTAATGATTATGAGTGAATAACTTTTGTATTAAATATTTTCGAATTTATGAATAGACGGTAAATGTTTTGAAGTTAAATTAATATTTATAAACTTATAATGAATTTTTAATAGACTGAAAGTGGTTAATAATTTTATAAAGTTAAAAAATGATCCATAAAGGCAATTAGAAAATTTATTATAATAAAGAATGAATTATGATTTGACATATACTGGAAATTATAAATTTATTTATAATTGGCTTAGTAATGTAATTTTGAGATAATTATTTTATAACGAGGAATTTTTTTGAAATATAATAATTACGAAAAAATACAATGTTGTGTAAACATTAGTATTAAGTGAATATGATTTTTAGATACGATTTGGAGTTATTTTGAATTGGTAGAATGATTGTTATATAAAGAAGGAGAGTTTAAAGCATTGATTTAGTTGACCCCATGAAGCCCAAACTCATACATAAAGTATTTAGACTTTTCTTGGTATAGAATACTCTTCTTAATTCATGAAATCATTACATGCATACTTATCTCCGCTTCATTGTACATTTTCCAACTTTCAAAACCAAATAATTAAAACCCTACCTCCTTCTTCTATATTCAAAATAAAATTAAATAAATTTCCACAAATCATGAAATTTGGAACTAAGCTTCTCAACAAGGATTTACGCCTCTAGAAGAAATCAAAGTTTGATTTTGAACAACTTTTGGTATCATGTTGCACTTATAATAAATGGGAATAATTGCGTTTTGGTGATGCTATGAAGGTCAATGGAAAGATTGGTGCTTCTCTTAGCAAAGTGAGTGTTTTCCACTCACTAATCTATGTCTGAAATGTTTGAATATATGCTTGGTTGATGTGATAATCCGCATCTTAGTGAGTCTGAAATTTCACTAAATCGAAAACCAAAGTCTACTAGGGTATGGATCATTGGTATTGATATCCTGTAAATAACAAAAGCATATCAGAGCACTATCGATATAAACTCAAAGTGGAATAGAAACGTATAATAAACATATAATTATTGACTAAGGCTAATACTACTGATGCCCAGTGCCCTTGTCAGTGTCGAGGATGCATGTCCTTCTATCATTTTTGCCTTGTACCAGTACCTGTCCCTCTAAGTCTACCCTATGGGTTGTTATGAAGAGGGGGTCAAATGAATGTTCTAATGGCTGGTAAATTACATACTTTACACATAACACTGGTTTACTGGTGATTGCTTTCCATTACATGTTATGTTCATGTTTTTTTAAGCATGGTCTTTAGACTTCATATACACATACGATACGCCCCACCTACTTAAGGTACACAATATATATATATATATGTGTGTGTGTGTGTGTGTGTGTGTGTGTGTGTGTGTGTAAACACCAAAATCCCCATTGGGACCAAGATACATTACTAGCTAGTATCTGTAACTCTGCACCTACGCCAGGTATTCACCATCTGTTCCTAGACCGAATTGTTTGTGTACATCAAGGACCTTCCCGTTAGTGCCTAATAACGAAATTACAACTATTTAGCCATACTTTAGCACATCTTGAAACTTATCTAACCACTTCGTATTGAGGACTCCATTCCTCAAACTAATCATGGACTCAACTCCATGGATTATTGAGGACTCATCCGTCCAGACTATCCTATTTGCTTGAAAGACCTCAACTATGGGTCATCTAGCCTTGCCTTCTAACAACAAACTAACTAACAAACAACTATGTGGCGGTGCATGTCTCAAACTTTATCTACAGTAGTAGGAGGTGTAGTCTGTTTAGGCATAACCCTCTTCTTTTTACTGACTGCCCTAGGACCAATAATGCTCTCGACCTAGGTGTATGGCCCTACTCCTCACATATACGGTACCAACCTTGCTGACATAGCACCGAGCCTACGCACATTGTCCTATTTATATTGCCTAATGCAATCACGGAAATGCTTACTGGTTACTTAACATATACCTCATAAGTATTGAAGTAGGCCCTACTTGGCCCTTTGACACATCATTCGAGGCGAACCCCTACTTTACTATATTCCCTTTGCCTAAATGCGAATGTATCCATCTCATGGATCTTACAGTCGAATATGTTGCACATAATTATAATATATACACAACTGCCTGTAGCTCTTTACTGTGGGCAGACTTGTGTTATGTAATACTACTGACATCGCATTCCAACCAATGTTAATGACTACGTCATTTTTAATTAATTAAAGTTATTGACAAGATTCAATAATTCAAACGCGCCATAAATACGTACTTGAGGGTGTGTGTGTATTTATTTATTTATTTACTACGGCTCATATGTTCCATTATTAATGTTCAGTTACTTTTACATAACTTCTTGTTTCATTAATGATATGTAATGTCATTTATCATTTACTTCTAATTTTAGTGGATTAAATTTATTTTACTGCTTAATTTCCACTTAACACTATGAAATATAGCTTACTGTCCCTTTTCAACTATTAACTACCTTTGTTTATTATTACATCCTCTTAATTCCCCATAGCTGTATTTATATTTCTTCCCTTATTGTTATTAAATCCCAGCCGTTCGGGTTAGGTACATTCCCTTCACCATAGCAGCCATCGGTCAACTGCTATACCCTTACCGGTCGACCAATTAGCAGTCAACCGGTCCCAATAAGGGTTGACCAGTTGGTCGTATGTACGTAAAGTTTAATTTTTTTTCATTTCTTTTCCTTATGCAACTAATTTTATTCCATCAAAGATTAAATCTAACATTAATTTTAACGTTACTTAAGGATGATGTACCATGAATTTCTTTATTTATTTCCTACTAACTTTAGTTTATTAATTTTCTTTCATGCTTGCTTAATTAGATTTATTTGATTGAATGCTATTAAATTACATTTATATTTAACAATTGCTTAAATGCTTAGTTCATAATATTATTACCTCCTTTATTTTTCTAAAGTTAATATCAATTACATTCACCCTCATAAATTCCTGTTTATTTCCTTTTCAAAGCCAATTTAATTCGATTTACTCCATCCATATCCTTTAACATTTATAGTTAATGTACATTTTAATGTTAAGTTATTAATTTTTACTTTCTTAATTGGTTCTGAATTATTTCTGATCTAAAAACTTCAAACTATAATAACTTTTCGTTTAAACTCCAATTGTGAAACTTTATATACGAGAATTGATCGAAAAATTTCCATAAACTCAACGGTGCAAGTCTCTTAGCCAAATTCCGACGTTTGGTAACTTTTCATTTTTGGTTTTATAATTATTTATTAATTACTTTTAATGTAATTATTGTTCAATTTATGAGCTGTTGCAGTTGAAGTGTTTGCAATTGTTCATTTGCTGATTATTGATGAACCCATTCATTACGATATTTGTGTTAATTTATGTGTCATCAAACATGATTGGGTTGCTATAATGCAAAGTTGTGTAGGTATCGAAATAGGGTTCAGGGGAAAGAGTTTTACGGGGCCAGAGCCATCCAAAAGTGGTCATACGACCTAGGATAGTCAAAATTCCAGCTCGCGACTGATGGACCGGTCTATGGTGCACAATTACCCCAGTGCATAACCTCAACGTCGTTCCATGCCTACGCTTGTGCATTTAACTATTTTAAAAAAAATGTAATATAAAATATTCTTTTAAATTAAATAAAAAATTGTTTTTAAAAGTAGTTATTTGATGCATTGCAAGTATGAAATTTTTTTTGGCGAAAAAGTTAATTTAAATAAATATTAATTATATTATTAAAGATATTAATTCATTAAAGGAAAAAAAAATTATTTTTGACTTCAAATAAATATTTAAAAGTCTTATAAAATTCTAAAAAAATATCAAATGGTTTCTAATTAATATTGTATGTGTTTTAAAGTGTATTTTATAATTATGAGTATAAATAAGAGGTTGTAAAAGCCAGTGGATTTAAAATATAAGAAATTATTTATTACGTATAAATTCAATTAAAAATCTTATTTAATTACAAAATTTATGGAATGATTTATATGTAGTATTTAGTTATATAAGAGATTTCTAAGATTTTTAAACCATAAAAATAGTTTTGAAATTAATTTGTAAGGATTAAAATCTTTATTTCTGGTTTTATGCAAGTGGAAAAAGCAACATTTTAACTTTCAAAGTATTTTGAGACACTTAAGATCTTTTCTATAAATCAAACTTCTTTTCTAAATGAATTTCATGTCATGTTTATTTATATTTTCGGTGTGATGAGGATATTGGATGAATGAAGTTATAGTACCGTATATTATGGGACCTTGGGTAATATTTCTCCCATTATTCTTTGGACTTGTTTCATAGAATATTTTCAATGGAAATTTTTGCTTATGTGCCTTAAATATCAATTCTTGGGGATTGATATGCAATGGAACAGAAGTTTTAATTTTATTGGGTTTATTTAACATAGGTCCATTACAAGATTCTCCCGCTTTATTATATTGTTCAAGTGTGGTAAAATATATCTCTCGAGGACTAAATTGTTCCCCATGAACAATTGCTGATCCAGCCTTGCAAAGGAACTTCATCTTCATTAGCAAATGTTTTAAAGAGACAAAGGCGTCAAACTCGTCAAGCACTGGTTGCTCGAAGAATGCATTGTAGTAAGATGACTGGTTCATGACAATAAACATAGTTTCAAACATCCTTAAATGGGGTGGGATTCCATTTTGAAAAAATAGTTTAATATAACCAATTAGTGTGGAGCTGTTATTGTTGAACCTAAAAATTGGTTCCAAGCTAGATCCAAGCTTTTCTTCTGGGATTCCCATTTGGTCAAACACACTCTTAAAAATGACATTAATGACACTCTTTGTGTCGATCAATATCTTTGACACGAGCAAAAGTCCAATTTGAGAAGTTATCATAAGCAGATTGTTGTGTGGGTGCCTAATCGCTCTTCACCCCCATGGTGTTATCACCAGATCTGGTACTTGAACTAGACTCTGAAAGTCTTTGGCGGTGAATCCTTTCTTATTGGATAGATGCTTTCCTTAACCTCTTTTATTTACATGTTTGTTGTTCCTTTACTCATTCCTACAACATATGGCCCTTCATGAATTAAATTAATTCGGTTAATTGGTTATAACAGGCCCAAAGGAAGCACATTTTATAAAATGTTGGTGTTATTAGCTGGAGGCTTCTCATTTTGAGAAGGCTTCTAATCAGTTTTAACAAACTCTTTAAGCACTCATTTCCCAATCATATTTTGAATTATTCCAGTTAGTACGCTGCATTAATCAGTCTAATACCCATTAACTTTATGAAATGCATAATAATCTCCTCCTTTATTTTGTTGAAGATTTGTTCTTGACTTAAAATATGTAGGCTACTCAAGTAGTAATAGCATATATAAGAAATGCTTTGGTTTAGTCAATAGAATTAGATTTATGAATTCATACCATTCCCTCTTTTCAGTTAGGGACATAAAGTTTCCCTTTTCTCTATAATTTCTTTTGTTGTAAAAAAATCTCATCCATTTGTACGAATATATCTACTTAGAACAGAAAGTTCTACAAATCTTTGTAACCATGGATGTACTGCTTTTTCCAAAATGGAGTATTTTCAATCAAACCGGACTTTAATTCCATAAAATTTTCTCGAGCACTCTTTGGCCTTGTCCGCTTTAGCATTAAATCTTTTAAAATAATCCCATAACAATTCCCTTAATTTTATATGTTAGCCAACACACTTTCATTGATAGCTGGCTCTTCTAAGGTGTAGAATTATGATGTAAATTCATAAGAGAATTGCTCCCATGAGTAAGTTCTCTTCTCTCAACAATGTTGGTACCATTTAGCCGTTGCTCCAAAGAATGTGGTTGGAAACAGACTGCATCTTACCAACCTTGGTGCATCATATAGGCCCATTTTGCTTTCAAAAGCCATCAAATGGTCATAAGGTTCGGTTATTCCATCATATTTAATTGACAGTATCTTTAAATATGACGATAATAGGACCAGCATAATATCTTTAGTGAATGGAGTGTAGGATCGATTTCACCCTAGAGGGGGGTGAATAGGGTGATACTGATAATTATAAAGATTATTGCGGAAGCTTATAAAATTATTTCAACACAGATAAATCAAAATTATAGCAGCATAGATAATAGCAGAATAACAAATGCAGAAATAGAACGACATAGAATTCACCCAGCTTCGGCAAAACCCAGCCAACGTGCCGCCCTCAAGGTTTCTACTAGAAATTAAGCAGTCACACACTTACACACATAAACTTGCGACACCCGCTACTGACTATCCTAACTCTTTGCTCAAAATCCTGCCACAACTCAGCCACTGAGTTGCAAATTCTCGAACTACGCCATGTAGTTTGTTCCCTAGTCACACGACTAGAAATTACAACGGTTTAAGAGTTAAAATACAAAGTAAAAACAATTTAAAACTCAAAACCCTAATTTATCCTAAAGTTTTATAGGCCAGCCCAATGTAACAAAAATCAAAACCATTTTCCTATTATTTAGCCGGCTTTCTTTTTGCTTGTTCTCGTTCCACTTTGCTCTGAAATTAGGGCTTTTTTTGAAGTCGCCGATTTTCAGTTGCTTAATCGAAATAGAAGTTTTCTAGTTCGTTGCTTTCGTCCATCGTTTGGCTCTTTGAATCGCCTTCGGCTACTTCAATTCGATCAAGTTAGAATTTGATTGCGGTATGCAATTTACTCCTTTTGCTCTACTGGTTTTGGCTTACTTGAACTCGATGCTTTCAATTTGCCGATGATGTTACTTATTAATATAGGATTCGAGATCCTGATTTTCGTTTATGTACATCTATTTGAATTCGTCTTCGGCCATTTGATTATTCTTGAACGATGGTGATTTATCTGACTTTTTCAATTCATATAATTTCGGCTTGGTTAACACGGCTTTGATTTTGACTTCGCTTGGTCACCACGGTGTCAATTTCTGACTTGTTCAACTTCGGCACTGACTTGGTTCGATGTTGACTTCGGTTTTGATTTGACCTGCAGTTGTTTTCGATTGCGAACTTGATTTTGTGATGTTGATCTTGTTAGACTTTCGCCATACTATCACTGCCTCTGGTAGCACTTTCGACCTTGTTCGATTTTACTTGCTGCTTCATGACTCCAGCCATTATGTCTTTACTGCCATGTGTATACATACATCTATGTATGTATATATGTGTTGTATTTGTAATGTTCACTGTGATTCCTTTAGCCTGTTTTCATTTTGCCTGTACTCTGCTTGATTTTTTGTTGTACTGTCTTGAGCTTGAGTTGCTTCAATGTGATGTTTACACTGTTGCATATCACTGCATTGCTTCGAGTCATGGTAGCAGTCGAGTCTTGTTCAAGTCTTCATGCATTGTCCACTGTTTCTAGTTGTACTTAGTATCACTTGATGTTGTAGTTTTTTTTGCTAGTGCATATGCTTGCTTATTTGTTATCAGACCTTTATATACATTTCGAATCATGTTGACATCACTGTTGCACTGTTTGGTTCATGTGAAGTTCATTTGAACTGTGTTTGTATTGTTGCCATATTGGCTTGTTCCTTCGAGTCAGTGAAACTTGTATATGATTGTTTGTGCTGCACTGAGTTGTTTTCATGTGTGACTTGAACTTTTATTGAGATTTGTGGTCTTGAGATTGTAGTTGAGTTTGAGCCAATTGTTTCAGCTAGAGTTGTATTTCCTTGTAAAGTTCATTTGAAGTTATAGCCTTTGTGCTCGAGTCTGATACTTGTATTATCCGGTTTCACAGTTGCATAACTATTGTATCTTTTAGAGTTTAGTTTTGTGATATGATTTTCTCTTGAGTCTTGTACATGTATCATTTGCTTGACCCTTGTATATGTGACTTGTTTGCACTATTCACTTGATTACTGAACTAGTTCTGGTTTGGTCGAGGTTTTGTAGTCTTTTGAAACTGTCATGTGTATATATGTGCTCTTCATTCATTTGTTTTCACGTGTACCCAAGTTGAATCCTATTGCACTACCTTTTTGTTTACTCTTACTAGAAGTGGTCTGTTTGGAGTATTCATATGACTACACGTCTGTTGTAGTTTGACTGTGCAGTATGCTTGTTATATGTGTGTGTGTGTGTGTGTTGCATTGAGTTGTTTGGTTGACACACTTGTAGTTGCACATTCATGTGTTTGTTCCTTCATGTGGTCTGGATTTGCTTTGTGCACATTTTTGGTTTTCATTGGGTTGATGTGCACTGTGCTTCGATTGTGCTTGCATCTGAGTTGAATCTAGCTCAAAGGTCGGGTTTGACCTTGTGCTGATATTGTGACATTATTTTTATTGCACTTGAGTAGAACCCAGCGTTTTGGGTTTGACCTGTGCTCACATGTCCCTGTAATTTTATCAAGTGTATATATCGGTGTGCACGACCTTGTGCCATATACAGTGATACACTGTGTATATCACAAGCTGTTCTATATGATGAATTCAAAATTAAATGATGACGAACAACCCAAATAATTGAGGCAAATACTATTTTCAAAATCCACATTTTATTTTACACTGCAAAAAATATTTTATTTTCAATTTTACTGCGTCAATGTATAATTCTACAGATTTCTCAGATGCTGGATTCACATTGGTATGAAGTTGAAGTACGAGTTGAGTGAATGAGTGATATGTAGTGAGGTGCAATGTAATGAATTGTAATTTAATCAAATTTGTATTGTAATTGTAATTGTAATTGAAATTGTATATATATAGTGAGAGCTTGAAATTTATACTATTCAAAAATTGTAATAAATATTTGTTTGAATAAAATTTCTGTTTGAATTCAAATTCTCAAATTCTGTGTTATTTATTTTATTCGGCAAATATTTATTTGATCTATGAAAATTAAAATAGTACATTAACAAATACATTTAAATGAATATATATATTTTTATTATCATCAAACAAAAATCATATAATCGCATATTCAACAATCTCCCCCTTTTGATGATAACAAACATATATTTAAGATTTTGAATATGTTAAATGTATTTGATCATTGATATACACTAATTGCTTCCTCTATTTAAATGCTTCCTCTCCACACAAAGGTCCCCCTTCATATATGCATATAATCAAAAATATGCAAGTGATCCTAGATGCAAATAGAAAATATTTGACCTTTGCTTGATTTTATTTAACAAAATCTTAACTTTTCTCTCCCCCTTTTGTTGTCAGCAAAAGAGTAATAGTGTTAGAATAGAGATAAAGTGATCGATATTAATACAACATTAAAACTCAATTGAATATAAATATTAAATTTCAATAAAAATCAAATAAAAATCATAAATACTTTATTAGGCGCATATTCCACTTTTAGAATGATGGGAATGATGTCATCATATAAGCCATACAGTTGTGTCTATTTGTGGTATATTTATATTAGAAAATTGAATATCTACCAACCATGCATAACCGTTAGGACTTTTAAATGAGATTAGTAGCATTCCAATTTTATTTTAAAAAATGAATTCAAGTATCTTCTAATCACGCATAACCGTGAGGACTTTTAAATGGGATTGGAATCAACTTATTTATTAAAAAAAATCAAAATTGATATGCGTTCCATACATGCATAACCATGAGGACTTTTAAATGAGCATGGAAGCACATAACAAATTCCAAGTAATTCACCCATGCATAACCGTGAGGACTTTTAAATGAGAGTGAATACGTTGCATTTTTTTTCATTTTTTATTATTATTATTATTTATTTATTTTTTATTAAAAAATGTAAAATGAAAAACGAATGATTCCTGTTTAATGTACCACATATTGACCAACTATATTGAATTTTGATGAGTGATATTCGTTAGAAATATGATAGAAATAGAGATGGTCATGGAATTTTTACCAACAAAAAGTTTTATAACTCTTGTTTAAATTTCTAAAGAAATTTACTAGTTATATTGTCTCGGGTCATAATATATGATAAATATCAACACTCATCACTTTTTCAATCACTCTTTATCTTTTTGATAATTAATAGGGAGTCAGATTAGTCAAAATAGTAATTTAAAATCAAATTCAAATTTAATTATAAAATCAATTTTCAAAATGACTGATCTGAAAACATGGTCAAAAATGATTTTCTAGAAGGGGTTATATGAGATTTGAAAATTATTTGAAATGAAAAATATGCAGATATTTTCTTTGAAAAAAGATGCAGCTACTAAATGTCTCAACAAAAATCACGTTCAACTAGTAATTTTTCTATTAACTAGATTACCAGTGTAATCTACATCTGAATTTCTCTTTCACTCAAAATTATCATTAATTGAATTTGATAGACCAGACCATGAAGTGTGCAACAAAAAAACTCAAAATCAATTTTAACAGCATTTTGAATGACATTCTCTTGAATTTGAATTGAAATCGTGTAAATAATCAAAAACCGTGAATATAGAGTCAGCCGTAAAATAACCAAATGTATTATCGTCCAATAAAACACTATTAATAATCCAAACTAATATATATGAAGTAATTCAAAGACTCTATAGATTTTTATAGTGTTCTTGACATAAGAATATAATCGGCCAACAATTTTGAATAAGTCAGAATCAAAATCATCATTATTTCATCATCACATTATTGGCTGATTTAACTCAGATTACAATGCAGACTATTACATTTAATATATCGTTCAAATAAATATACCATTACCTGTTTTATCTTTACGATATTTTTCGTTGTTGTCCATTGTGATTCTTTCACCTTTATACTAGACTAAGAAACTTTACTTTGTCGCCCGTTATGTTTCTTGAACAGCCAGAATCCAGATAACACTGCTGTTGTTCCTTAGCCTGCCACCACTCCTAGACGATAAAAGATTTTTGTGACCTACTTGTTTTTACAGGTCCATGATTTTTAGTGGCAGAATATTTTGAAAAATAATTTTGTGGAGACCCAAAACTATTTATATATGATCCTTTCGGCACTCAGATTTGTTTAACTTTGAGAGATTTTATATTTGTGCCTTTTGGAACCCAAATTGGTATAGTTTTCACATGTTTAGGTCTATACCAACAATAGTTTTGATCGTGTCCAAATTTTCTACAAATTGTGCACATTGAATTGTCTTGATTAATTTCATTTCTAACATTTTCGGATTGATTATATCTAAGTCCTTGTCTGAATGTATTGACAGTTTGTTTTCCTAATAGCATATTCAACGATTTTTCACTTTTTGAAAATTTATCTAAAGTCGTTAACAGTTGTTGGACTTGTGTTTTGAGAGATTCATTTTTGTTCATAATTGTGTGCACTTTAATAGAGTTCCCTCTTCTAGTATTTTCACTCTCTTTCAAAATCAGAAATTCATTTTTAAGTGATTTTATATTAATTTCTGATTTTTTTAATTTCTTCTTCAAACAATGGATACTTGTCACACTTAGGGCACTTATTTTGATAATTTTTAACTAATTGTTCAAGTTGATCATTTAGTTCAATCAACCTTCTCTTTATGATTCAATTTTAGCATATTTCTCCTTAAGTCGTTCAAAACAGCCATTTACTTCGTGGAAATATATAAGTAGTTATGAGTGTGTGAGTTTTGATACCTCGCTTGGCTCGTCATCGTCGCTATCAGTTATATTACCTTGAAGGCACATATCTGCTTTCTCACTCTCACTGCTAGTACTTTGATTATCTTCATCACTTGTATTCCATGTGGCTGTAAAACTTCTCCTTTTTGATTTCTTTTCAAAGTCGCGTCGATTTTGAGGACAATTGGGCTTGATGTGTCTGGGTTGGTCGCACTTGTGACAGGTGATCTTCTGTTCGTCTGAGTTGTCTAGTGCTTTGACTATTCTGCTTTTCAATTTTCGATTTAGCGCTGGATTTCCGTATTTGTAATTCCACCTTTTGAATTGCTTTATTATCAGCTCCAATTCTGCTGCTCCATCATCATCATCTTCACCATCACTTTCTGTTGTTCCTTTAAGAGCTATTGATTTCTTTCGAGTGTCACCTCCTTCATGCTCTTCCTTGAATTTCATTTCTAGCTCATAAGTGGTGAGATTTTCGATGAGTTCTTCAACTTTGATTTGTTTTAAATATTTTGATTCTTGAATGGCAGTCACTTTTGCTTCAAAACTTCGTGGAAGGCCTCAGAGGATTTTTCGGACTAACTCCAACTCTGTGTATGATTTTCCAAGAGCTTTTGATTTGTATACGATATTGGAAAGTCATCCATACATCTCTTTGACATTTTCTTCCTTCGCCATTGTGAAATTCTCGTATTCGCTGCTTAGCATGGCAAGGCGAGATTCTTTGACTTGAGATGTTCCTTTGTGGGTCACTTCTAGTGTGTGCCATATTTCTGCGCAGTTAGACAATATGAGACACGATTAAATTCAAATTGATCCAATGAACAGAAAATAGAATTCATGGCTTTAGCATTAGCATTTTGTAATTTATTTTCTAGTTCTGTCCATTGATCCTTTGGTTTATCTATTTCTTGATTATCTATAATTATAATTGGTGATCTATAACCTGTCTGAACAATATTCCAAGTGTCAATGGTTTTCAGAAAAAATTTCATTCTATTTTTCCAGTAGGCATATTCACCATTGAATATTGGTGTTCTAACTATGTACTGATCCTCAGCAAAAGCAGTATTCAAAGAAGTCATTTTACAAATTCAACTTTTTAAAACAAAAATTAATTTTTGAAAAAAAATCAAATTTTTAAAAACAAAAGCTGACTTCTATTCCAAGCTCTGATACCACTTGTAGGATCGATTTTACCCTAGAGGGGGGTGAGTAGGGTGATACTGATAGTTATAAAAAATTTGAGGAATCTTATAAAATTATTTCAACATAGATAAATCAAAATTATAGCAGCACAAATAATAGCAGAATAATACATGTAGAAATAAAACAACACAAAATTTACCCAGCTTCGACAAAACCCTGGCTACGTGCTACCCCCAAGGTTTCTACTAGAAATTAAGTAGTCACACGCTTACACACGTAAACTCGCGACACCCGCTACTGACTAACCTAACTCTACGCTCAAAACCCTGCCACAACTCAGCCACCGAGTTGCGAATTCTCAAACTACGCCATGTAGTTTGTGCCCTAGTCACACGACTAGAAATTACAACAGTTTAAGAGTTAAAATACGAAGTAAAAACAATTTAAAACTCAAAACCCTAATTTTTACTAAAGTTTTATAGGCCGGCCCAATGTAACCTAAATCAGATCCCTTTTCTTATTATTTGGCCGGCTTTCTTTCTGCTTGTTCTCGTTCCACTTTGCTCTGAAATTAGGGCTTTTTTTGAAGTTGCCAATTTTCGGTTGCTTAATCGAAATAGAAGTTTTCTAGTTCGTTGCTTTCATTGATCGTTTGGCTCTTTGAATCGCCTTCGGCTACTTCAATTCGATCAAGTTAGAATTTGATTGCGGTATGCAATTTACTCCTTTTTCTTTACTGGTTTTGGCTTACTTGAACTCGATGCTTTCAATTTGCCGATGATGTTACTTATTTATATAGGATTCGAGATCCTTGATTTTCGTTTGTATACATCTATTTGAATTCGTCTTCGGCCATTTGATTATTCTTGAACGATGTTATCTGATTTTTTTAATTCATATAATTTCGGCTTGGTTAACACGGCTTCGATTTTGACTTTGCTTGGCCACCATGGTGTCGATTTCTGACTTGTTCAACTTCGGCACTGACTTGGTTCGATGTTGACTTCGGTTTTGATTTGACTTACAGTTGTCTTCGACTGCAAACTTGATTTTGTGATGTTGATCTTGTTCGACTTTTGCCATACTATTCAATGCCTCTAGTAGCACTTTCGACCTTGTGCGATTTTACTTGCTGTTTCATGACTCCAGCCATTATGTCTTTACTGCCATGTGTATACATACATCTATGTATGTATATATGTGTTGTATTTGTAATGTTCACTGTGATTCCTTTAGCCTGTTTTCATTTTGCATGTGCTCTGCTTGATTTTTTGTTGTACTGTCTTGAGCTTGAGTTGCTTCAATGTGATGTTTACACTGTTGCATATCACTGCATTGCTTCGAGTCATGGTAGCAGTCGAGTCTTGTTCAAGTTTTCATGCATTGTCCACTATTTCTAGTTGTACTTAGTATCACTTGATGTTGTAGTTTTGTTTGCTGGTGCATATGGTTGCTTATTTGTTGCCAGACCTTCATATACATTTCGAGTCATGTTGACATCACTGGTGCACTGTTTAGTTCATGTAAAGTTCATTTGAACCGTGTTTGTATTCTTTCCATATTGGCTTGTTCCTTCGAGTCAGTGAAACTTGTATATGATTGTTTGTGCTGCACTGAGTTGTTTTCATGTGTGACTTGAACTTTTGTTGAGATTTGTGGTCTTGAGATTGTAGTTGAGTTTGAGCCAATTGTTTTAGCTAGAGTTGTATTTCCTTGTAAAGTTCATTTGAAATTGTAGCCTTCTCGAGTCTGATACTTGCACCATCCAGTTTCACAGTTGCATAACTGTTGTATCTTTTGGAGTTTAGTTTTGTGATATGATTTAGTCTTGAGTCTTGTACATGTATCATTTGCTTGACCCTTGTTTATGTGACTTGTTTGCATTGTTCACTTGATTACTGAACTAGTTCTGGTTTGGTCGAGGTTTTGTAGTCTTTTGAAATTGTCATGTGTATATATGTGCTCTTCGTTCATTTGTTTTCACGTGTACTCAAGTTGAATCCTATTGCACTGCGTTTTTGTTTACTCTTACTAGAAGTGGTCTATTTGGAATCTTCATATGACTACACATTTGTTGTAGTTTGACTGTGCAGTATGCTT
Organism: Allium cepa; assembly: GCA_030765085.1. Taxonomy (NCBI): domain Eukaryota; kingdom Viridiplantae; phylum Streptophyta; class Magnoliopsida; order Asparagales; family Amaryllidaceae; genus Allium; species Allium cepa. Next base: position 946,983,872 of record CM060941.1, on the reverse strand, counting down.
GTTATATATATATATCTGTGTGTGTGTGTGTGCTACATTGAGTTGTTTGGTTGACACACTTGTAGCTGTACATTCATGTGTTTGTTCCTTCATGTGGTCTGGATTTTCTTTGAGCACATTTCTGGTTTTCATTGGGTTGATGTGCACTGTGCTTCGAGTGTGCTTGCATCAGAGTTGAATCCAGCTTAAAGCTCGGGTTTGACCTTGTGCTAATTTTGTGACATTATTTTTATCGCAATTCAGTTGAACCTGGCGTTTTGGGTTTGACCTGTGCTCACCTGTCCCTGTAATATTACCAAGTGTATATATCGGTGTGCACGGCCTTGTGCATATACAGTAATACACTGTGTATGTCACAAGCTGTTCGTGTATGATGAATTCAAAATTAAATGATGACGAACAACCCAAATAACTGAGGCAAATATTATTTTCAAAATACACATTTTATTTTATACTGCAAAAATATTTTATTTTCAATTTTACTGTGTCAATGTATATTTCTGCAGATTTCTCAGATGTTGGATTCATATTGTTATGAAGTTGAAGTACGAATTGAGTGAATGAGTGATATGTAGTGGGGTGCAATGTAAATGTGAATTGTAATTTAATCAAATTTGTATTGTAATTGAAATTGTATATATATATATAATGAGAGCTTGAAATTTGTACTATTTAAAAATTGTAATAAATATTTGATTGAATAAAATTTCTGTTTGAACTCAAATTCTCAAATTCTGTGTTATTTATTTTATTCAGCAAATATTTATTTAATCTATGAAAAATAAAATAGTACATTAACAAATCATTTAAATGAATATATATATATATGTGTGTGTTTATTATCATCAAACAAAAATCATATAATCGCATATTCAACATGGAGCTCCCTCGAAATTATTATTTGCCTTGGGATTCATGTTCCATTTCCATTTCAGATCCACTATGTCCCTTACCATCTTATTGGCAAAGTCTTTCAAATATGCTTCATCGTTTTGGTGGTCTTTTCGTTCTAGCTTATATTTCTTTTGTGAAGCAAGGCTTGCATATTACACTTGTGGGGATTTTGATCCTTTATCTAGCTTTTGAATTGGATGATTTTCATCTTTTATGTGTGGTCCTAGATTGCTCTTTTCGATTTTCTTAATTCTTAAATTAAACATTTAGTTATCCTTTAAGGAGATTCAGCCTTGTTCTCTTTGTATTCTTTCAATCTTCGCAACGTCCTTGAAGATTTCTGCGAGACATGTATCTCAATTAGCTCTTGCATAATTTGTAGTTGCCTTTTCATGTTGTTAATGTTATTTTCTTCCCAAGACATTTAGATAGGTGTTGATACTTGACCTATCTTGGCATTCTCTTTGTTGAATTAATGAATCATGTTTTCCTCACGGTTCGTGTGTTGCATCATTTCCCTTGAATTTGAACATTAACCTTCCTCATTGATCTACCCATTTGCAAATTTTAAAGGTCTAGTGGTTATTGAGTTTTAGGCCTTGAGTTCAATTTTCAGTGAAAGCACCACTAAATTTTAGACTGAAATTATGTCCTACCCAACATGTATTATTTAAGAGGAGTTAAGGGCACTTGAGTAAGTTGAGTTACTATGTCAAATATATGTTTGTTGAGTCCACATGAATTCATTATGTAGATTTTTCTTTGTTAAAGTCCTCAAACAAAAAACCACAAAGTTATATAAGCCCAAGTAGACATTAAATTCATAATTCAAGCTCTATTTCTTATGCTAAGAATAAAATGAAAATAAAGGCAAAGATCGATTCAGAATTCGCCCTTTTTTAGAAGGAGATACATGCCTATTTATAGAGAACGCTAGCCCTTGGATTTGTAACATATGTCAATTGGATAAAAGATGGCTATGATTTTCTAATATGGCAGCATCTTTGGTTGTCAACATGCAATAGCTAATTCAGCCATAGGATTCCAGTGGCAGTTGTAAGCATTGAGTTGGGGGCACATTCAACATTCGGTGATTCTTCTCAATGCTCAATAGCCTTAAAGAATCATATTTCGATAGCCCCACTAATTATCAATATGTGACAGCTAAGGAAATCTTACTCTTGATAGCTTTTGAGTATGTTAATTATGTAGGGGTTTCGGGGTCTCAACCATTGATAGTTTGATCGACATGTAATAACTATGAAAAATATTGACCTTCGAAAGCTTGAATAGCCAACCAATGATAGCTCGCTAATCTCAACATGCAATTACTCAATACGCAATAGCTTAATGATTTAACATACGATGGCTTCCTATCTTAATCATGCGATAGTTTAAAAGCATCATCCTTGTTAGATAATTCAATCAACATGTGATAGCTAGGAAATCTCATTCTTTGATAGCCATATTAATCAACATGCGGTAATTTAGGACCACTAACCTTTGATAGTTAATTCAATAAACATGCGGCAACTTAGGAAGCCTTATCCTTCGATAGCAAATTCAATCAACATGCGACGGCTTAGAAAGCCTCGTCCTTCGATAGCCAATCCAATCAACATGTGATAGTTTAGGAAGCCTCATCCTTCAGGAGCCCATTAACTCAACATGCGTTAGCTTAGGAAGCGTCATTCTTCATTAGCGAATACAATCAACATGTCATAGCTTAGGAAGTCTCATTCTTTGATGATTTAATTATCTAAGATGTGATAGCCTTGGAATATCTCCCTTCAATCATTTAATCATTCATCATAAAGTAACTTTGAAGTATCAATCTTCGACAGCTAGATTAGTAAACTTGCAATAGCTCTACTCTTAATATGTAATGGTTTGTTCCCAACATTTGATAGTCTTCGCTCGTTAGTGTGTAGTATCTTCGAAGTGCGACAACTTTAAAATGCAGTAACTTCAAACTGCGATAGCTTCAAAATGCAGTAACATTTGATCGTCCCCTCCATATTCCCACTCATCACATATTTTATTATGTTGATGATGTACATGGATAGCCACCATCCTTTCTCTTTCACTATGTATCCGCCTTTGGATCATGCCATGTGTCTCCTATCCGCATTGTTGGTTTGATGCATTTAGATTGCTGACATGTCTTTGGCGGGAATCCATGATTTGAGCGGTTAAATTATGGCCTTTGGTGGGAAGTTTGAGACAAAGGCAGGAATTCCTAAATTTAATGTGTGGAACTTGAGTCTTAACAAGTTGTATATTTCTGATCTGAAGAAGTGAAAGGCTCCCTAGGAAGAAATTGAGAGCTACCCATTGGTTTTGCAACACTGCTAATATATTTGGAGTAAAGCTGTACTGGTTGATGTGTGATACTTGCACGGCTCTGCGGGGCTTCTCTAGTACTTAGGTGTGATCTTCCTGAGCTGCTTTTGGCTTCATGGTAATACACGTATGAATGAACATGGTCTGAGCTGACTACAATCTGAGCTTACTATGATTTGAGTTACTCTTGTTGCATAAATTATTAATAAGGATGATTTATACCTTTGCTATTTGCCCATAAGTGTGGATCTGCATTGTAGCAAAGTTTGAGTGGCTCTGTATGTAGCCCTTTGGGATTCTTCGAACTCCTTGCGGTATTGTTTAAGTATCCCTTAGTATATGCACTGCAAATCCGCTCTTGAAGGTGTTAACAAAAACAAGTTCTAGGGATGTTAATTGCACAGTTTGACTATCAGGTTATTGCGACCCATGAGCGTAGTGCATCATTGCCTCCTTGCAATTATGTCAGATTTTGGTTTTAATATCATAATGTAATATTGAGACTAAAGGATGAATGCAGATTTGATATTCCTATGGCCTTCCTTACGAGCACATTATTGCATTTCGTTGTGATCTCTTGCACTTTGGTTATAGCACTTTTAGTTGATTCAAGTGTTATGACTACAGGTTAGGCAGCTTGCTTCCCTTCCCGGTTTATCGTGCAGGATTAATCGGGTTGCTTCAGTTCCCTCTCTTTTACCTTAACCTTTACTGCGAAGACAGTTCTCCTAGCCTCATATATTGCTTATCCCATATGTAACATAGTTTGAGAAATACGGGTGTGATAATTGCCCCCAGGTCTGCGTTGATCGAAGATCGGTGTAGGTTTGTCATCAATTTCACTTAGTTTGCACATTCCGTCGCTTCTTTCTAATCTATCTTTTCTTTTAGTTAATGGAAAAAGTATTATCGATTACTTTTGAATTTAATGCTTTTGTCCCTACGTCGTTTCCTTTTTGGGCCACTATATGAATTGTTGTTAAATCAAATCTTTCGTTATGTAGGCAAATCTATATCAATCTTTGCACTATTTTGGTAGCTTAATCGATTAACGTCTCACAAACTCCTTTATTATTTCGGTTGAGTGGCTATTACTCAAATTAAGGTAAGTATATATTTTCGTCATTTTTTCTTTGTTCATTTTTACGCTTTTATTAAAGAAAGGAAAAGAAGAAAGAAACAAAAAAAATTCATTATTTGGTTCATCGATTTCGTCACTGGATTTGGATTTCCTTTTTGGATTGATGTAAGAAACTTTTTTTCTCTTTTAGTTTCTATTAGATCTCTTTAGTTTAGCATTCTTTCTTTCACCAATCTCTAAATTCTGAAATGGCTTCCACTTTGTCTTCACCTTTACTACCGTCCTCTAGAATTACTCGGTTTGAATAAGCCATTGGTATCTTAGATCAATTTGGATTTTTCAGTTACGAAGCCGGGATTCCTGAACCCCATGGACTTACCAATATTCCCTTGGTTGGGTTACCCCATTACTCCTGAACACATACATTGTGGACTCTGCCTTTCTCCACATCCAATCCTTCGTCGACGGCTTTCTTCCCTTAATCTTGTATACGTCCAGCTCCTCCCTCTTTCTTATACTATTGCGATAGTCACTTTCATCCTCTATGCCGTGAATATTCTCGACCTCACTTGCGAGGAGCTTCAGTTTCTACTTTATGATGATAAGAATCCTTCAAAGGCTAGTTTTTTCTATGCCTAGGCCAAAATGTCTTTTCTTCTAGAAGTTCCCCCAAAGACCAAGAAATGGGCTAAGTTGTATTTCTTTGTTTCTAACTCAAATAATATTCCTTCCTTTCACCATTGTCCTACTCAATTCATGTTTTTTAAGAAAGACGTCAACTTGTATGAATTGCATAGGAATCACATTTAAGGATTGGACGCAAAGGAGAGGAAAACAAACAAGTTTTTTAATAATGAAAAATTAAAGAAATACAATTTTTGCACCCACATCACATATTTTCTTGACACGTTTTTAACGCTACCCTGACTTTCGCTAAGTCCATGGGTGTAGTATGCTTTATGTTTATTATTCTTATGGTTCAATTTTTCAAAGAAAACTTCTCTTGATTTTTACATTTTATTCTTTTTATATGTATGTGAGATGGATGCTTCGTTTATAGCTGCGCTTCGCTATTCAAGGAAGCTAACGCAAAATGATGCTCAGAAAAGAAAGTATGATATGGTCCAAGACCCCGGTCCATGACCGCGACCGGGGCCCAAAAAGGCGACTATTTATAAACTTTCTCTTCCCATCTAATTCAGGGGCGCTAATTGTCCCTATGTTGTAGAGTAGTCATGCCCTCAATACTCGCACTTGCATATATAGTAAAGAGAGTAGGGAAGACTGAGGTGCACACATTATCTATATTTTCCTTGATTTCTCCATCCCCTCGCCTTCCTCATCCTTTTCCTAAGATCTCTTCTTTAGAATTAATGAACAAATGGGAAATGTCCCGATCTTAGGTAAGAAATAATCTTTCTCCTTCCCTTCTCTCTTTTTCTAACTATATTCTCTTTAACTTTATAGCATGCTGCCTTGATGGTAGAAGCATGAGAGAGAGGGTGAGCAAGCCACACTCTTGATCGGGTGGTTAGACTTAAAGCGTATCTCGCTTTTACTATTTTTGAAAAGACAACATCGCTTCTAAGAAGGCTAAGATTGAGGAAGATTTAAAGTGTTTTAAGAAAAAGTTGAGATTCAAAACTGTTACGGATGCCCTACCCTTGAAGGATCATGAGCTAAGGTAAAAGGAGAAAGAGCTGGCAATGACGTGGGAAGAGTTGAAAATGGTGCAAAAGGAGTTGAAAACGGTGCGGGAAAAGTAGAAAACGGTGCGGGAAGAGCTTAATGAAAGCACTTCCACTTTACCTACAATTTGTATGCTTTTAGCTCGAAGTGAATTTATGAAGGAGATAAACCTTTAATTTTTAGGGAACCGATATGATAAGGTTTACTCTTACCATTGGCCTCAGTGGGCGAAAAAGGTTGCTGTAGAGAATGTCATTCCTTCCACCCTTGGACAAATGATAAGGATGAGGAGGGAAAGACCAAAGAAAATGAGGGGCCTAAACGTGTCGGGGTGACTTTGGAGACCGAGGTCATTTTAAATCCCAATGTAAATACTTAATTTTTTTGTATCACCACTTAGATGTGTGACTGTATGGGACTTTCTTTTTGTTTTTGTTATGAATGGTTTGTCATAGTTATTTTACTTTGTTACTGCTTAACAAACGATTTAGTAACTAAAGAAGTTTTATTTGCTAAGCTTTTGAAAGAAAGCAAGGACATGCTCAAATCCAAACTTTAGATCCTCTTGGTATTAGTGTCGTAGCCATCAATAAGCAAGAGAGCGTGTTAGATGAGTCTTATACCAAACTTAAGGACGAAACCCAAGTTTTTTTCGAGGATTGATTAAGTAGTTAAAGAAGAAGAGGTTCTCAATGACTTTGTACTGCGTCGATGGCAACATACCCTAGAAAATACTTATTTTGCACCCGATAACCCTCACCAAGAATGGTTTAGGCTTAGATTTAGAAATCTGCATAAGGGTTGAATTCTGCTCCACTTTTGTTGCCTTTTTGTATATGGTTCAATTGAACTAATGTTACTGAGAGAAGTTTATATTGAACCTTTGTTTGGTGTCTTTTGATTGTCTTTGAGATTATATATTTTCTTTTGTTACTAATTAGACTGGCTCCTACGAAACTATGCCGAAGCCATATGAAGTCTTCACGCTTAACCTTCTTTTGGCGCACATCATTCCTGGGTCAGATGAGACAGGCATGCTCAAATTTTGGGTTAAGTTAAAGCACCCTTCTACTGGCATTTAGGCTGAGGTTAGCTACCTCAAAGTTGTGAACAACAAGCTTGAAATGGAGTTAGATTATGTTCGTAAGGAGCTAAAAGAAGCCAAAGATAGACTTACACATTGGTATAAGCATAAAACTAAGTTTCTTACTAGGTTTAAAGCCCCTGAATTAAAGTTAAGTGGGATACAATAGTTAAAGATAGGGAGAATATTTATGGTATTGTTCTTTAGAATGAGATTTAACAGCAAAAGAAAACCATTGAGGAAATATCTACGGAGATTGGTGGCTTAATCTAAGAGAAAGAGGATGCAAGATGTAAGAAGGTGGTTACGCACCTCGCTCTAATATGGTTTTTGCTCTTCCTGTGGGTTGTAGGTCTCCCCTAACGATTGATTAGACGAGAATAGTAGAGTCTAGGGGGCTTTTCTGTTCATATAATAATGAATGGAGAACCGATGCCAATATGGTTTTGGGTGTTTTCTAAAGACGAACTTAGATGACTAAGGCTGAGCTAGTTGATGCCATAGAGAAAATAAAGGAGAAGGTTGTATTTAGGATTCATGCTCTCGAGGATTCCCTGTGTGATGTTCATGGAAGGATAGCTTCCTACTCAAAGAAACTTAAGTAGGAGAAAATTTAAAGTAAGAGGAGGTAGATTCTTCTACAGCACGAGAGGGATAGTCTCGAATTTTTATACCTTTCCTTTGCTCAGAATTTATTATGTGATATTAAGGGTATTGAAGTAACCACAGAAGCGTCAATGACCATTGGGTTCTAGCTTGTTATGACCCACGAAGGCCTACTCCATTAGTTCTGCCCCGCTTTTAGCTTCCATACATTAGGTGTTTTAGGTTATTATTATTTAGAGACTGATTTTGGGCTTACATCATGTTTGAGGATATATACATATTTCTTTATGAAGTTTGAAACTTTTTTACTTTATTTATTTGTACTCTTCTTTAATTTTATTTTGTTTGGGCTCATTTGATTTTCAGCCTACTTCTTTTGATCAAGATTCAGAGGTTGCCATTCTTATGAAGAAGTTGGATTCTGCCATAACCAGGGTTGCAGAACTAGAAGGTTTATTGAAGGAAGTACGAGGTTGTATATACGAATGAAATTAAGGCTTTGAAATATAAAGTTGAAGAATTAGATGGACAGATTGCAAGACGAATTAATGTAGAAGATAGCTACAACCTTGGCCAGTGGTTCTTCTTCTAGACTAGGTGCTAGCCCCATGCCTCCTCCTGGGCCGACCCAGATGAAGCTTCAAAGTGGAACAATGATTTAAAAGATTATTATGAAGCCAAGTTTAACAAGCTGAAGGATCATTATAAGAAGGATTTGTTTACATTAGCACTCACTTTTCACCCTTCATTTTTACTTCGGAGGAGCTCTTTTGTCCCTCCCCTAGGAATACTGAAAAGAAAAGGGAGAAATTTTTAGGTGAGATTAAAACAATTACGAAGGTGGCGATAGAGCATGTGAATGCTCTAGAAAATAAGGTATTCAACCTAGAATGCGAAGCTTGCTTAGGATCCATTGTTGTTTCCAAAGGTGGGATGGATAGTGCTTCCATTTCAAAGCGACTTCATGATGAGAACGTAAAAAACATAATGGTAGAAATTGGTAGGGTGAATGTAGCGTTGTTTTCAAATGTTTCTTACCTGGACTTGACCTATCCGTTTTATACAATCGTGTCAATTACAAGCATGACCCATAAGATTATGAAGATTCTTAGGAAGGCACCAATTATGACCCACATACGGTTCATGGTAGTACTGCATATCATACTGTTCCCGTTTGTTCATCGGTTATTATTACTAAATCGAATGACCTGCTTCCTATTCTCCAACCGTCGAGCAGTATTCCTCTGTGTTTGACGCCACATTCTCGTGGACCATCCTGCCACAGAACAGCGTATCTAGCTCTTCTTCTGAGCCCGAGTCAGATTCTTAACATTTCTCGTGAATTTTAACGTAAATTGTGTTATGTTTATTTTGTCTATTTTTACCTATGTGTGTAGATATATTGAATCACATACAAAGTTTTTGGAAATTAAAAATAGATCTAAGGGAACTTAAGTAAGTTTTTAGTTTCTAATGTTTACTTGACAAGCTTTAATTTTTGGTTTTGGAATTGCAGTTGATCTATGAGCTACGGTACATTCCAAGCATCGCTTTTCCTTGCCATATTTGAATTGATTTCTCATGTAGATCATGGATGCTGAAATAAGCTTATAACATGTGTATTCTGCTGCATATGGGATGTGGCCTACCCCCTTTTCAGAGAAAGGTTCACATTCATATGCTTAGCATGGTATGTCCCGCTAGTTAGAGGATGACCGATATTTAACTGTGAAGTCTAGTATCCATATGTCCAGTTTGCTACGTCAAAAGAACTAACATAGAGGGGTTTTATACTGGCTTGGGTCATCCAATATCCCTACAACCTATTTGGCCAACAAGCCGCGTTGCATTATAAGCAGCTCTGCTTTGATATTTGGTTGTGGTAGTCTAATATCACTACGTCTAGTTTGGCTGATAAGCCAATTTGCGTTATGCAATTTTCGACCCGTCTAATATTTCTACGTCCAGCGTGAGTTTTTAGCTATGTCAAAAGAATTAACATAGAGGTATTTTTATATTGGTTCAGACCATCTAATATTCCTATGACTAATTCATTGTATTACTATTTTTCATAATAATTATAATGTGAATTACATAAATAGTACAGGTCGCAATGAATGAAGTTTGAGATTTCTAGTGCAGTATCGTAAACCTATCTTATGCAATTATAATTGATGCTTTAACTTTGGTTCATTCATCGGATTTTGAATCCATCATGATTATGATCTCAGTTATCTGCCCGATATAGGATTTCCCTCTAGGTAGGGAGAGAACATCAATAATCCCAATGTTGACAGTTAGGTTTGGTTCCAATGGGGGATGGTAGCCGGTCTTTCAAATTGGTGTGCATCTCAATCACTTTAGCTCGCTGATTGGCCTAGGCAATAGCCGACATTGAAGGGCTCCACAGTTGAATCTCTCGGTTTTCGAGTAGAAGACCTAAATGTCCTTATCAACATGACTGTAATCGGGGTCTTTTCTAAATCATTTTAGTGGGGTACTGTCTATTCTTCGATTCTGGCTCTTGATTTTGTGCCATCATCGGAATCGCTGTCTAAATCAACAAATACCTACGTGCTTTTATCTAACTTTCAGCCGTTTGTTATTAAAGAAGGGTGATGATTGACTAGTAGTACCCATTCAACTTGATTCCATGCAATACCGAATATTGAGTCTTTCTATTAAGTAGTTAGAGGGTTGATGTCAAATAGGTTTGGGATTTGACTTATGGGTCTGTTTTCATTGTTCTCATTTCTGAGGGTGCCATTGTCACTTATTCGCTTCATAGTCAATGCAATTGGTAACTGAAGGCAGTAAACCATGGATGTTGGAGGATAATTTTTCTTGAGGATGGTATTTTAGGCCATCATCTCCTTTACCTTCCTTTTGTTGGTTCCCTAGTTTAATGAGGGGTTGGATCATGGTTAGGATGAATCCATGGAGGCTTCGTGAGCTATGAGTGACCACTTTTGAGTGAAGGGGATGAATGGATCGATAGGATTCACGATTTATAAGGGAGAGTTGGTAGACTTACCGGAAGTAGGAGGATAAGAGTGGAGGTTAGGTAGATTTGTTGGAGATGAGGAAAAGGGAACGGAGGTGAAAGTGTACGTGCAGTACTAAGGATCGTGTAATATAATATATAAATGCGGAAACTGATAATAGCAGTAAAATAAAAATTAAAGTAAGCACACCAGGAATTTTTATACTGGTTCGAACTTTCCGTTCTACATCTAGTCCCAGAATATCCTCTGGATTTAGACTAAACCCCTCACTTAACTCGGAGGAATAGGTATATCACACCTAAGCAGCCGAACAGGAATTTTTCCGCCTCAACGGCCGAAGAGGACTTCAACTTAATACAAATACTTTGTTGACGAGTGTGTTCTGAATAACACGGATTGTCTTTTGATAGTACAATTTCCTATTATCAAATCCTCAAGAATATGTAGTGTATGTGAAGATTTAGAAGGAAGATAATCTCGTAGAATCGAAGTATATAAATTAATTCAGAGATTCTAGAGATATTGAATGAGAATGAATGCTTTTATTTGCAGAAATAAATAGAGAATAGATTTCAGAAATATAAACCAGAATCGATGATTGTAGAAGTGATTTGAACATGTTTATATAGTTCTAGAATAGTTATAATCTTTCATGAAGAGTTTCAATCAAAAGTTATGTTTGTATCTCTTGGATTGAGGGACATTCCTCTTCAGGAACAACCGCAACTCTTCAGAAAACTAGCCGTTATGTTCAGGTCGGTCGACCGAGAAAACTGGTCGGTCAGCTGAGGTTTAAAACCGTATACAAAACATGTATATCTGTGCACTTAACACAGAGTCGGTCGACCGAGGTTTCTGGTCGGTCAGCCGACTTGTTGTCAATTGCACAGTACACACTAATTTATGTATAACTTAATATAAATCAATTTGTGTATGTGTGTGACTACTTGAAGAATGATCTTAACAATATTCTAAGACTCAATACATTAAAATATTCATGCTAATCTCTGCATTTTAGTCTTGTCTCCTTTGTAGTGCACAATATACACTTATTCTCTTTTTGTCGCTTTTGTATAGTATTCTCGTCGTACGATCTCTGAAGCTTGTGTCATGAATCAAAACTCATGAATCAACATTCTCCCCCTTTTTGATTGATGACAATACTTATGTCACGAAGTAGTATTTGTAATTCTCCCCCTGAATATATGGCGACTTTTCCGACTTTTCTGCAAAAATTTGTTAGCTTTCATATTTCTCCTCCTTTGTCATCGACAAAAAGGAATACTTATTAGATGTATAAAAAATATGGAACATGTAACATAACATAAGAAAACATCGAGTTTTAAATGGTACATACTCAAAGCAAATAGGAATATTAATGATGTTTACTTAGTACACAACATCTAAAAACAGAATACTAGAAATTATGAGATAGCAAGTTGTAAAACAATATGATCACTCCTCGTCGTCATCGGAATCCCAAAATTCTGGACGGATATTTTCTTCCGGAGGAGCATGTTCCTTACCACGTCTTTGGGCGTTAGAAGTGTGAGTTCCTGATGTACCGGAACTTGTATTCTCTGAAGTGGAAAAAGAGAAGTTTGGCGCTGGCCTTTTTCCGGGAGCAACATAAGAGGCACCGGCTTCGGAAGTAAATGATAAGGCATCCCATAAATTCATGAAGAAGCCCTTGATTTTCTTGAAACGACCATCAATTTTTCATAGCCGGGCATCCAAGGCTAGTTGATTTTGAGCCAAAATATCAATGGCCGCCTCTGTACTAATTCCAGGAGTTGGTCTTTGAATTGAATGTTGGCGTGTTAGACGTTCCGTAACATGAGTTGATGGTTGAGGTATAGAAAAGCTATGGCGTAGTTATTCCCGAGGAGTAGTGCTCCATTGGTTAAATGGTATAAATCTAGGAGGTGCATCAGGGAACTTCATTAGTTTTATGGTCCTTGAATCAAAAGAACGAACTTTGAAGGTTTCAGATTCCGGAGCATGTGGGACGAAGCTATTGATCAATCTCATTATGTACTCTCCATAATAAATATGAAGCATCTTGCCTTGATTAAATGAGAGAAACTCATCCATTAGTAATTGTGCCCAACTGACTTGTGTATTCGAACATATAGCATATAAAGCATTAAAATTTTCAGGATATACTAAGTGGTAGGAGCCGCCTTTTGGTACAATGGATTTCATCATGAAACGATGAAAGGTCTAGCTCTAGGTCTAAGTGATGATGCTTGTCTAAAATCCGTAGCATCATCTTCGAAAAATAAATGGCTTATGTGCTCATGACTTGATATATTACAATCTACATCGTGTAATGAGATTCCACCCGGTCTAGCATCTAAAATGTGGTTAATTCAATCAATGGAAAGGAAAATTGAGGTGCCACATACCGATGTCCAAACACAATTTTCAGTGTTTCTAGGAGGGTTGACAAGATTTAGGTTAGCAAGAAACAATTTGACCATAATGTGGTTAATTTTCAAATTATTCTTTCTGTGGTCTAGAAAAGTATCAAGCCCACTTTTAATTGCGGCATTTTCAATACGGTAGGAAACAAAATCAGGATAACATACAAATGATTCTTCAAAGATTTTGGTATCTTGAAGTTGTATCCATCTTTGAAGTGCTACGTCATTGACAAGCCATGAGGCGATTTGAGTACCTACGGGAGTTGATGAAGATGAGCCACCGGTAGTCTTTGATTTCTTCTTTGGAGCCATTGTTTTTGAAGAAAAAATTTGAGAAAACTTTAATGGGTGCTAGGGTAAAAACTGAAATTGGAAAAGCAAGAGTGAAGAGGTAAGTTGAAAAGGTGAAAGGATGGGTTACTAATATAAGGTAAAAAGGAAAAGCAAACAGCTGTCTACACGTTCGGTCGGCCGAAATTACTCGGTCGGCTAACCGACTTGGTTAACTGAGAGTAGCTGAAACTTTCGGGATGGTTTCGGCTGACCGACTTAGGTTCTTCGGTCGGCCGACACTATTAGAAATGCACATTTTTTGCTGTTATAAAAAAAATGATAGAAATTTAAATTTTATTATCATTTCATTATATTTATACATCTTATTGAAAACAACTACACACACACACACACACACACACACACATATATATATATATATATATAAGTTTTTGCCACCGTTCGTTAAAATCTACGTTACCATGAGTTTGGGGACGGAACATCTTCTATAGGTGACCATCTTGGAGCTATTGGAGCTTGAACAGAATTTGAAGAGGATGGGGTTCTATAAGAAGGTTCAGCAACATCATTTTTTTTATGAACAAACTTTCATGGCAATCTTTTCTAGAAAACTTAAACGTCTTGCCGTGACTTTTTGTTCATAGTAGAGTTCCCGTTGCATATTCATTTGTTGTTGTTGGTAGTGATGTATTTCATTAATTTTTTGTTTGGTGGATGGAGATATTACCATTGTATTCTTCCCTTTTTTTCTTTTCAGGTGTATAGGCTATATGGGATTCATCCCATGGTTTCCACCCATGTCGGGGGTCTTTATCCGGAGAAGAGAAATCAAGGATACATTTAGGCATGGGAAAGGTAGGATATGGGCCATTTTCAGGAATTTGGTCGGAAACATCATCGTCCGAAGATGAGTATGATAGATGGGAGTTTTTGGAATTATAGGGGTCATTGTTTGAAGACGTTTTTCAGGTTTTTTTTTTTTAAATTTTCTTAGTATATGTTTTGAAAGATAAGCATAGTATATATAAACATCTGTTTGCTGAAAAAAAACTAGTGGATATGAACTAATTTTAAATATAATCATAGAAGTTTAACAATAAAACCGTTTGTAAATGTAAGATTTATAAGTTTAGAACTAAAAATAGTTATTTCTGAAAAACAAAACAAATAAAACAAATTTTAAGGAAAAATGAGACAAGAAACACATAGCTTAAGTGGCTATAACACAACATCTATCAAACAAGTCAGAGATTATGAGTTCGAGTTCCGCTTTAGTCTGAAATAAAACAATTTTTATTCTTCAATATTTTTGCATATTTTTATCTATAAATCTTTTAAAGACATTATTCCTAAATCTCGTCTAAGTTTGATAAAACTATTTTCATTTAAAGGTTCGGTAAAAATGTCAGCAATTTGATTTTCGGTATTAATAAATTCTAAATTTATCAATCCTTTTTCCAAACAATCACGAAGAAAGTGATGACGAATATCAATGTGTTTTGTTCATGAGTGATTTACCGGATTTTTAGAAAGATTTATTGCACTAGTATTATCACAATAGATTGTAGATTTTTCAAGATAACAATTAAAATCTTGTAGTGTTTGTTGCATGTATATGACTTGTGCACATGCCAAAGCAGCAGATATATATTCTGCTCCACACGTTGATAAAGAAACACAGTTTTGTTTCTTACTAAACCAAAAGATAAGGAACGTCCAATGAAATGACACGATCCACTCGTACTTTTTCGATCCGTCCGACTTCCTCCAAAATCAGCATCGCTATAGGAGACTAATTCGAAAGGACATTCTTTCGGATAGAATGGTCTGAAATCTTTGGTTTTAGTTAGATAACGAATAATACGTTTAACTGCTCGCATATGTGATTCTTTGGAATTTGCTTGAAATCGAGCGCATAAACAAACACTCATCATAATATCGGGTCGACTCGCTGTTAAATATAATAACGATCCAATCATACTACGATATAGTTTTTGATCAACACTTTTGCCTTCTTCGTCTCTGTCGAGATGAATCGTTGTGCTCATCGGAGTTGGTTTGGCAGAAGTGTTTTCCAGACCAAATCGTTTAATTAAATTATAACAATATTTTTCTTGATGAATAAAATTCCATTTTCAATTTTTTTAATTTGTAATCCAAGAAAATATGACAATTCTCCTATATGAGACATTTCAAATTCATTTGTCATTATAGTTGAAAAATCCTGACATAGTTTTTCATTTTTCGAACCAAAAATGATATCATCAACATATATTTGAATTATTAAAATATCTTTATTAGTTTTCTTAATAAAAAGTGTTTGATCTACTTTACCAATTTCAAAACCAGATTCTAATAAATAGCTTTTAAGACGATCATACCAAGCACGAGGTGCTTGCTTTAGACCATATAAAGCTTTTTTGAGTTTATAAACATGATCCCGAAATTTTTCATGATTAAAAAGTGGTGGTTGTTCAATAAAAACATTTTCTTTTATATAACCATTTAAAAAAGCACTTTTAACATCCATTTGATAAAGTTTAAAATTATGAAAACATGTGAAAGCTAATAAGATTCGTATTGCTTCAAGTCGGGCGACTGGAGTAAAAGTTTCTTCATAGTCTATTCCCTCTTCTTGATTATATCCTTGTGCAACTAATCTAGCTTTATTCCTAGTTATATTTCTAGTTCATCTGCTTTATTTTTAAAGACCCATTTAGTACCCATAACTGATTGATCACTTGGTCTAGGAACAAGTTTCCAAACTTCGTTTTGTTCAAAGTGATTTAGTTCTTCTTGCATAGCAAGAATTTAGTAGTCATCAGTTGAGGCTTCTTTTATATTCTTAGGTTCTATGTGAGAGAGAAAAGCTACATGACCAACTTGATTTCATTGATGTCTGGTTTTAACGTTCGTATTTACTTCTCCAATTATATTTTGCACAGGATGATGTCGTAAAATTTTAGGTAGAGATTTTATTATATTAGTAGTAATATTCTCATTTTCAGTAATATCATGATCATTATTGAAAATTTCTTCAGTATTACTATTTTCATTCTGAGTAGCTTCATCATCAGAATCGATAGTAATATTTGGATTTACATATTTAAAATTTTCGTCAAATGAAACTGTAACGACCCGAGAAATTTCGATCCCGAAATTTCCAGATAGTTAGAGAAAAGAAGAAAAGATAGAAGAAGAAGAACAGAAAAGAATCACATAGTCTCACATTCGCAGCGGATAAAATATAATATCAGTAATAATAGTTATATCAAAGAAAACTGTATCTATCAATTTTCATCGACATATCAGAGTTACAACAATTTTATACAATATTAGACAGATACAATTTAACATGTCTCAGATATTTACAATATCATAGTGGAAACTCTCCATACGTCCCTGTCATCCAGCTCGCCTTCTGAGCTCCAGAACGTCCTTACCTAAAAATCTGTAATACTCGGTCTGACCCGAGCATTACATCAAAGTAACACCCGGGTCAGGCTGGAAACCAGCGTGAGTGAACCCATCAGGCATGAATTACAAAATCATATAGCTTATATATAACCCGGGGTAACTTATATCAATTTACAACTTCATAAGTTGTTATAGACATCACTTATTTCACACATTAATTTCTAAGTGCCAAACTTAGATTAAAAGGGTCCAGTTCGCCTAATTCATTCCATTCCAGTCTATTGATTTCACATAACAAATTTCTAAAGAATCGAAGTGGATTCGGGTATTTTCTAATACCCGACTCCGATCTCTTCGAATTCAATTCCATATTAACTCAAGTTATACAAATGAAATAAAATTTGACTTCAAATAGGATGTCACTTCTTACACCGCAATTTATCATCGATAAATAACCACATTATCACTTTTTAAACCAATCATCTCATATAGCATTACAAATCACATATCAGAGGTATCCTCTAATCTCTAGCATACAATATTATTCAATCATTCATAAACAAGATAAGTCAGTTATACCATACTCATTAATTTAAACAAATTAAATTAATTACTCCAATCACCCTTAATCATGCTTATTTAACATTACTTAATCACAATCCCAATTGATTAATCGTTCCTTAATTCATCAATCTCAATTAATCATCCTTGACTAATTAATCTTTAATTACATTAAGTAATTAATCTTTAATTATCACACAGATTAATTAGCCTACCCATTCTCATTAATTATCTTTGAATTAATCTCATAAATCAATTAACAAAATTTATTTCCCTGATCCTTAATTAATTACTCTAATTAATTATCCTATATTTCTTACAATGATTAATTATCCCTTAATTAATAACAAACAATAATTAACTAGCCCTTTAATTAATTTACTTAATTAAATCATACTTTCTAATCACACTAAATAACTACTTCTCGATTACTAATATTTAAGTAGTTATCATCATTAAATAATCACATGTAGTAATCTCTATATATTTCCTTCCTTAATAAATAAAATTAAGCAATTATCCTTTGATTGCTTTCATACTCATTAATTAATATCATTAAGTGATTAATCTTAAATAATCATCTTTATATTAATACTTTAATTACTTAATCACATTAACAAATCAATTCTTAAAATTGAATGCTCAAATTACTAAAACTTTATTAATTATCTAATGATTAAATTAATTGATTACTTCCTTAATTGATAACATTAATCAATTACCCACCCTTAAAACACTAAATAATTAATACTTTATTAAATTTCCTCATTTATATTACCTTTGAAAAACATATACGATTAACTCCTTAAATAATTACCTAATTACCACAATTTGAAACATTTATAACCTTTAAGAATATAATTAGTTAATTAATTTATTAGAAATCAAACAAATCATATTTTCAAAATCATTTGATTTAAAATAAACTAGATAAATATTTACCTGGAAACTTGTTGGATAGTTAATGTGAAACTTGTTATCCAAATTTCTTCCAAACCAGGTCAAGTTTTCTTTTTACTTTCTTTTTTTTTATACAAATTGATTCATATTTTTTTGAAAAAAACTTGTTAAATATTTACTTTAAAACCAAACTTTCTACTTAAAATTTTTATTACAGATAAAACAGTAACATCGGCCCGAGGCCCATATCCAAAGACAAGCAACCGAACTAAAGGAACAAACCCAAAACTTATCTCAATCCTAAAACAAACTGCTGAAGCCCAAACCCATCGTTACTTCGGGTCAAAAGCCAGAGAATACTTGAACTTACTCGAGTTCCCTTACTTCTCTTTTATTTCAAAAAGAAAACTAGTTAAATTTTAACTTTAAAACCTGTAACAGATAAACTATTAACAGGTTGAACAACACAAACTACCTCGAGTTAGACGCGAGTAAACATCCCACGAACTCGAGTCGTACTTTGATGTATTATCCAGTCCAAACGACATACACCATCACTTCCCGGTGCACATGCACCATCACCAGAAACCACTCCGACTGTCGACGAACTCTTCGGCACGTCATTCGTCGCTGCGGCAACCAATTCCCCTTCTCAAAACATTAGCGCAAGCTGTAGATCAAAAATTGAACCATCCAGTAAAAACATTAACTTGAATCCATAACCAAATCTATCTTGATCTCGTACCTCCTACCACCAGTGCCTTCCAAACTCCGGCCTCATCTCCATGATACATCCACGCAGCCACCCTCCAATTTCCAGGCAACTCGATGCTTTAGCAACGACGCAGCATCCACTAATATAGGATTGACCAAAACTAGGGTTTAAAACTTCTACAACCCACCGCCGCCTCCACGATGGCCCATCCACCCACCAACTATTTTTGCCGAATGCCCCACTCGTTCAACTTGCTCCAGTAGAAACCCCAACAATCCAAACTCTTTTGATCACCGAGAGACTCTCGATAACCCATTCCTAGTCATCCTTGAATTGCCCATCCAAATCAATATTAAAAATCAAGATTTTAATTTTAAAAATCTTAATTTGGAAATGGAATTCGAATTATATAAATAACTTAACAGATCATTGTATTTGATTTTAACAAATACTTATACTTCCCTATTCTTTTTCATTCTTCCTGAAAATGTTTATATTTATTATTCTTGAAAATATATTTTTTTAAACTTAGTTTAGTTTTCTAAACAAACAATCTTTGTTTAAATACATCAGCCTAAAAGAGATTTCAGTGTGAAGAATATAAAGTTTTAATCTAAGTTTATATCACTGAAATTTAAAACAGAGAAGAATAATCATGTCCAGACATAAACACACCATCTACATACCATAATCATGATTTAGGATCATAAACCATCATGTAATCACATTTCAAACATACATCACATATTTAATGCAACCATATATCACATGCATCGAGTCTACAGATGGATTTAGGTTTTTTTTACAGATTAAAGACAGAGGGCTGAATTATGTTGCAACTTCCACTGTCTTCTAAGCTTCCAGATAGTTTCAAACTAATTATGCTTAAATATATTTTCTTTTCTTTCTAAAACTTTGTTATATATTCAAACAAAATCCCATTTTGAATTTCGCAGCCTATAAGGGAGTACAGGGGTAGATTTTGAATTTTTATTTTATTGAATTATATTTCAATCTGGAAATGTAAAACAGTGTGAGTCCTATATGTTTACAGACCTGCATCAAAACATTCTTATACAAACATACATGCATTCATTTTTAAATCATCATGCATACCTTAATCTCACTTAAACCTAAGTAATTTCTTCGTGTATAGGTTACTCACCTGTTCCTAGACAGAGGCCTGAAGACTGGAAATATTTCTAACTCTGAAAGTTGTATTCTTGAATAAATCTGGAATTCCTGAGATGAACTTGAATCCAGTCCTGTTAGCTTGCTATTAATTTTGAAGTTTCAATTCCCAGTTGATATCCTGAGTTGATTCTTGTTTGCTCAGGTGGTTTTGGTTACTTATGAACTCTCTAATTTAAATTGTACACAGGCTTTGATTTTTTTTTTAAAACAGATCTTGTTTTTAACTTACAGATTTTTGTTTATGGTTTTGCTATTTGTTTTTGAATATGAAAAAGCAAATAGGTAAGGGTGGAGATATGTTTATATTTGGTTTTGTTATTAAATTTGTTTCTAAATTCTGAAAATAAAAGAGCTAGTGCCACTTGTTTATTTGATAATGAAATTGTTACAAATGGTTTTAACACTTGTTCAATTATGCTAGAACTCATGCACTTATAAATGTGCATGTATAAATTAATTTTAAAATAATTCAAAAGACTTTTTATATTAAATCCCTTAATTAATAAATCCTTTCTTAATTCACATAAATAAAATCTTTAGAAGAAAATATATAAATCACTTATACTCTAAAAAAAATCATGTATAATATATCCTTAGATCCAAAATATTTTTAAGATATCAATCTTTTTAAGTTTCAAATTAGATCAAAGTTTTTAATTTAAATTTTAAAATCTAACTTGTAATAATGATTCTATTTATTCATATCTATATACATAATCAATTATTATTTGTTTTGAAATAAATAACAATTTTTACCAATTTTAAATAATTTATAAAGGAGATTATCATAATTGAATTTGCTTCAAATTTTCAGGGATATCACATTTCAATAGTTAAACTTAGATAGTTATTCAATTATCTGATACCCAAAAATCCGGATTATTACTGAAACATGTAAACTTTCTTCAATAATTTGAGTTCTTTTATTAAAAATTCGATAAGCTTTACTTCGTTCCGAATATCCAACGAATATTCCTTCATCGGATTTTGGATCAAATTTGCCTAGTTGATCTTTAGTATTTAAAATAAAACATTTAGAGCCAAAAACTTTAAGATATGAAATATTTGGTTTTCTTCCATTTAGAAGTTCATATGGAGTATTATTAGTTAACGGTTGAATGGAAACACGATTCAATACATAACAAGCAGTAGCTACAGCTTCTGCCCAAAAATGTTTTGATAAATTGGTTCCATTTAATAAAGTTCTTGCACATTCTTGTAATGTTCTATTTTTTCTTTCTACAACGCCATTTTGTTGTGGTGTTCTAGGAAATGAAAAATTATGCTTAATACCTTTCTCGTTACAAAATTGTTCAAAAACTTCATTTTCAAATTCTCTTCCATGATCACTTCTGATATTTTTAACTTTCAAGCTTTTAATATTTTGTATTCTTTTAACAAACAATTTAAAATTATCAAAAGTATCACTTTTATTTTTTTAAAAGAAAGTCCAAGTGTATCTAGAGAAATCATCTACAATAACAAACACATATCTATTACGATTAATAGACTGAACTTGTGTTGGACCAAAAAGATCCATGTGTAGAAGTTCAAGTGGTTGTTCTTTAGAAATTACCCTTTTTGATTTAAAAGAAGATTTTGTTAATTTTTCTAATTTACATGCATCAAAAAATATATTTGTGTTGAATTTTATGTCAGGTAATCCTTTAACTAATTTATTTTTAGCTAATTTGTTGATGGTTTTAAAATTTATGTGACAAAATCTTTTGTGCCAAAGACAGGAATCATTTTCCTTAGCTATTAAACATAAATTTGAATCATTTTTAACGTTCATATTTAAAATATAAATGTTTTTATCTCTTATTCCTTCAAAAATAGTGTTATGATTTTTATCGAAAATATTACATTTATTTTCTGAAAAAGTTATATTAAAACCTTTATCACGTAACTGACTAATACTCAATAAATTATGTTTTAAATTTTTGACTAATAAAACATCAGTAATGAGAGGTAAATTAGTGGTACCGTTGCTGCTGACATCACCTTTACCGATGATATAACCTTTAGAGTTATCTCCAAAAGTGACTGATCCTCCATTTGAGTAGATAATATTTGACAACATTTCTTTGTTTCCAGTCATATGTTTTGAGCAGCCACTGCCTAAAATCCATTTTCCTCTCCTTTTATGTGGTACCTGCAAAAAAATTTATAAAAAGTTGGTACCCGTTTCTTTTTAGGGTCCTAAGAGTTAGATCTTAGAAAGCCAAACCCATACGGGTTCAGAATTCCCTTTATAAACATAGTTTTTGTTATTATGAACAGTTTCCATGAACATTTTGATATGTTTATTTCTTATTAAAACATTATTTGATTTTGGAATCCATATCTTAATGGTTTTAGTGTTTGACCAAACTATTTTCTTAATATCCTTTTTAATATTATTATTAATTCTACTTTTAGCAAACTTATTTTGTTTCTTAAATCCTAGTCCAGATTTATTGTAGTGGATTGAGAATTTTCTAGTATTTTAGAAAGATTCTCTCTTCCTTTATTGAAATTGGAGATATTGTTAGAGATGTCATCAAATTTTATTTTTAGACTAGATTTTTATAAATCTAAATCTTTAATTTTAGAATTTAAACCATTATTTTCAAAAAATAAAACATCATTTTTACTTTTCTGAATTTCTAGTTCTTCAGTTGTTGAAGAAATTTGAGAAGATAAGTTAGAATTTGATTGTTGAGAAATTTCAAGTTCTTCTAATATTTTCTTTTCATCTTTCTGCATATCTACTTCTAAGACCGTCCTATCTAATTTTCTTTGTGAATCTTTATTTTTCTTTTTAAGTTGCTTTGCTAAATCTACTAATTCAGAATTAATTTCAATTAAATCTTCAAAACTAAGATCACTTACATCGTCTGATGAAGCCATGAAGCACACATTTTCTTGTTCATTTTCATTGTCACTTTCAATTTCTGATGAACATGATGAGTCTGTGTCGTCCCAAGTGACTGAAAAAGCTCTTCATTTGGTTTTGTCCTTCTTAAAATTGCTCTTTTTACGTTCAGGACAATCTTTCTTCATGTGACCTTTCTTGTGACATTCATAACATTCCATTGCTGAAGATGATGATTTGCTACTGTTGATATTGTTGTTGGAATTATTTTTGTTTCCCCTGAATTTATTTCTTTTGAATTTCAGAAACTTTTTGAAATTTTTAGCAATCATTGCCATATCTTCATTCTTTGAGTCGGAATCATCTTTTTCTGCTTGAAATGTCACATTCTTCTTTTCTTGTGCTACATTTCTCTTTGCCTGTAAGTTTACTTCGTAGGACATTAAATTACCTATCAATTTTTCTGGTTTTAATGTTGACAGATCACTTGCTTCTTCAATGTCTAGGACTTTTCTTTTCCATTCATCAGTTAAAGAATTTAAGATTTTTGTGACAACATCAAAATCAGTAAATGTTTGTTCTAATGATAGTAGAGCATGATGAATATCCTGAAATCTAGAGTACATATCATTTATAGATTCGTTTGGCCTCATTTTGAAATTTTCAAATTGATTTTTCAACATAGTAATTTTTCTCAATTTAACTTTGTTCGTTCCCTCATGTGTTATCTTAAGTGTTCTCCATATGTCATAACCAGAAGTGCACATGCTAACTCTATTGAATTCATTTCTATCTAATGCACAAAATAGAATATTCATAGCCTTTGCATTTGATGTAGCATCTAGTTTTTGTGTGTTACTCCAAGTTGAGTATTCTCGAGTAGGAGTTGTGTACTCACTTTGTATAACATTCCAGATGTCAAAACCACTAGATTGCATATAGATTTTCATTCTAGTTGACCAATAATTATAATTTAAACCATTAAAAAGTGGAGGTCGTGAAGTTGATTGACCCTCTGTGAAACTAGTACTAGTGTTAGTGCTAACATTGTTAGTTTGTGTCGTTTCCATATTACTAGAAATAAATATCAAATAACTTTGTGACGGTTATAGGAAACCTTGCTTTGATACCAAATGAAAGTGTACGTGCAGTACTAAGGATCGTGTAATATAATATATAAATGCGGAAACTGATAATGGAAGTAAAATAAAATTTAAAGTAAGCACACCAGGAATTTTTATACTGGTTCGAACTTCCCGTTCTACGTCCAGTCCCAGAATATCCTCTGAATTTAGACTAAACCCCCCACTTAACCCGGAGGAATAGGTATATCACACCTGAGCAGTCGAACAGGAATTTTTCCGCCTCAACAGCCGAAGAGGACTTCAACTTAATACAAATACTTTGTTGACGAGTGTGTTCTGAATAACACGGATTGTCTTTTGATAGTACAATTTCCTATTATCAAATCCTCAAGAATATGTAGTGTATGTGAAGATTTAGAAGGAAGATAATCTCTTAGAATCGAAGTATATAAATTAATTCAGAGATTCTAGAGATATTGAATGAGAATGAATGCTTTTATTTGCAGAAATAAATAGAGAATAGATTTCAGAAATATAAACCAGAATCGATGATTGTAGAAGTGATTTGAACATGTTTATATAGTTGTAGAATAGTTATAATCTTTCATGAAGAGTTTCAATCAAAAGTTGTGTCCGTATCTCTTTGATTGAGGGACATTCCTCTTCATGAACAATCGTAACTCTTCAGAAAACTAGCCGTTATGTTAAGGTCGGTCGACCGAGAAAACTGGCCGGTCGGCTGAGGTTTAAAACCGTATACAAAACAATGTATATCTGTGCACTTGACACAGAGTCGGTCGACCGAGGTTTCTGGTCGGTCAGCCGACTTGTCAATTGCACAGTACACACTAATTTATGTATAACTTAATATAAATCAATTTGTGTATGTGTGTGACTACTTGAGGAATGAGCTTAAAAATAATCTAAGACTCAATACATTAAAATATTCATATTAATCTCTGAACTGTAGTCTTATCTCCTTTGTAGTGCATAATATACACTTATTCTCTTTTCGTCGCTTTCATATAGTATTCTCGTCGTATGATCTCTGAAGCTTGTGTCATGAATCAAAACTCATGAATCAACAAGAGGTTCGCCCTCCTTTTGGCGCCAAAAACGTTGGTGAGATTTTTCATCCCAGTACACATCAATTGGTTAGAAATGTAATTGTTAATCACTATTCATAAATTTTAATCAATAAACGTAACTTGTATTTAGCTTGCCTTTGGTAGTAACCATATTGTAGGATTCTTACATAGTTTTGCAGTTGCACTCCAATTATTTGTTAGAATGCCAAATCCAATTCGTATTTTTATATTGAGCTACAATCTAATGAAAATATATGTAGATAATGATGCATGGAAGTAAAAGGACACGGAAATTTTTACGCGGTTCGGAAGTTAAGAAACCCTACGTCGACGGGTTAAGTTCTTTTCTTATATTTGTTATATTGATATAAGTGTTCAACAAAAAATAGGAAGATACAATTTCTCTTATTCAAAAAGGAAGGAAAGAAAGAAAAAAAAAGCCCCTCCGTATTCCCAATCCTGCCCTATTTATTGTGTTGAGGACGTACACGGATAACCACCATCCTTTCTCTGCCATTATGTTTCCACCTTTTAATCATACCACGTGTCTCCCATCCGCATCGTTGGTTTGATGCATTTAGATTGTTGACATGTCTTTGGCGAGGATCTAAGAATTGGGTGGTTGAATTATGGCCTATGGCGGGAAGTTTGAGATGAAGGCAGGAATTCTAGAAGTTGAAGCAGGGAACTCAAGTCATAACGGTCGTATATTTTTTACATGAAGAAATCAAGGTTTTTCACACTGCCCTTAGAGGACATTGAGAGCTACTCGTTATTTTTCGGGCATTACCAACATATTTGGAGTGAAGTGTACTGGTTGATGTGTGATACTTGCATGACACTATAGTGCTTATCTGATACATAGGTGTGATCGTCCTGATCTGCTTTTAGCTTCAAGGTACGTGGTTTGCTTAACCTGAGAATTAGTTTAATACATGTACATACATGATCTGAGCCGACTACAAGCTGACCAAACAGTGACCTAAGTTTCTCTTGTTGCATAATTTATTGATAAGCTTGATTTATACTTTTTCTATTTACCTATCAGTGTGGATTTGCGATGTAGCAAAGTTTGAGCGGCCATGTGTGCAATCCTTTAGGTTGCTTTTAACTCCATGCAGCACTGCTTAAGTAGCTCTCAGTATATGTGGTGCAGATCCAATCTTGAAGGCATTAACAAAATATAAGTTCTAGGGATGTCAATTGCACACGGTTCGAGTATCTGGTTATTGTGGCTTGTGAATGCAATGCATCATTGCCAGTTCCTTGCGACAATATCAGATTTTGGTTTTAGTATCATTATGTAATATTGAGACTAAGGGATGAGTGCAGGTTCGATATCCTCATGGCCTTTCTTATGAGTATAGTATTGCATTTCGTTGTGATCTCTTGCATTTTGGCTGCAGCTCATTTAGTTGACTCAAGTGTCATGACTACAGGCTAGGCGGCTTGCTTCCTTCCCGGCTTATTGTGCAAGACTGATCAGGTTGCTTCAGTTCCCTCTCTTTTTATCTTAACCTTTATTTTTAAGGTAGTCCTCGTAGCCTTATACATTGCTTAATACACTTTTAACATAGTTTGTGAAATACGAATGAAGCACCTAGCTCTATAAGTTGATGCATTTATACATCGGTTCAATCAACCCATCGAGAAAACCCATTTTTTCAACATGAAACAAATAAATTCTCAACTATTTTTATCATAAGCTTTTCATAAACCAACTTTAAGACACATATTATAAAAATAAGTCTCAAAATTCATAATCGTCTCATGTACACGAATTATAGTTTCTTGTATTTACCTACCTAGTAAATAAACTAATTGGTTCTTAGAAATGAAATAAGAAACACATGCTTTGATTCTATTGCAAATGACTTTGGAAATAATTTTATATATGACACTACAGCAAGCACTAGATCTATAGTTAGCAACGCAAGTGCGGTTCGCTTTCTTAGGCATAATAGCATGAAACGTATGATAAATTTCTTTCATTATTTTCCTAGTAAAGAAACTTCTTTTGTTGCTTCCAATAATAAATCATTTTAACAAATGCCAAATGATGTTTAAGGAAATTGGAAAGTGAAACCATCAGACTCGAGTTTTTATCATCGTCAATGTTAAAACTACCTCTTCAATTTTCTTCAAAGTTGATCTGAGAAAAGAAAGTCATGCCTTCATTCCTAAATATAGTAATGCACTGAATATTAGGATAAACAATAACAACCAAATCTTCTTCATCTAAATTATACAATGCATTAAAATATTAATAAATTAGGATTTTGAAATTTAATCTTCAAAGGTGGAAGCTCAATTAGTGTCCATTAGTGTTAATTATTTGTGTTTCTTCACTTTTCCATCTTTTAGAGAAGAAATTTGAATTTTCATCTCCAACAGTAAGCCACACTTTAGCTTTCTTCCTAATTTCATAGTTTTGTCTTTCCAGCAAAACTTTGCATTCTAATTTGAGAAGCAAGCATTTACTCTAATAGTTTCTCGTATTTTGTATCAACCTCAGTTACCAAAAGAGCACCCCAATCCACACTTTAAGTTATATATCTTAACCTATTTAAGTCTAGAAGCAAGACTATGTGTTATATGTGGTGAGTTTGGTGCACCTTAAACTTCTTTCTATACAATTTTAATAATCGTTAAATAACATCCAAATAGTAACATAATGAAAACATGTACCGTTTTGGGTGATCAAGAAATTTTACAAAAAGAAAAATACGGTCACTAGTAGAGCTATGCAGAGCTACAAATGTGAAATTCTAGAATTTTAGGACCTCACTATTTGTAAGAACCAAATTGTACTTTGTAGCTACCCTTATTTTTCTATGCATATCTATACCCTAAAATATTAGACTCCATCAATCTAGAACGTAGAAGAAAATTACAAAATTTTGAACTAAAGTAAATAAGACAAATCTACCACTTTTACTTGACATTTTAGAACGTTATTAAATACCAAGAACTATCCAAGATTGATCGATAAAAGAAGTCTTTAATTGAATCATTTGCCATAACTTCTCTCTATCAGCTTATAGCATCGGCAAAGGAGACATCCGAATGACATCTACATACATTTTTCACCAAAACGAAGAAATGTTGAAAGGACTTGGCAAGAATATCAAGGCGAACTGTTTTTTCATACTAAAATTTGTCCTTTGCTACCTTGGTATTTATTATCAACAATTATCCAATTTTGTGAAAGTCTATTAAACAAACGAAGAGTTCAATTAATTTATTTGCCAATATGTCAACAATTGTTGGTTTGTATTGAAGGGATGATCATAAACATCTTGGACATGAATTTCAATATGTAACCCTCTCTCATTCTGTGCAGCAATTGCCATTTAGGTTTAACAACACTCCTTGTAGTTTGTCTATTAGGAGGAGAAACTTATAGCTTTTTAAGCATTCCCAACCATGAAAGTGTCTAAACATTAATTCATCTCCAACCAACACCCACAAACCCCCAACGCACAAAAACACACATCCCCGCGTTGAAAAAAAAAGCCCTTAGCCGGCTTTTATAAAGCCGGCTAAGGTACATCATGTGGATTGCAATTTCCAATGTTGGATTGCAATCCACGTAAAGTTTAGGATTGCAATCCTAGATGTTAACATAGCTAGCTTTTTAAAAGCCAACTATGTTAGCATAAAATAGTCGGCAAAATAGGCCAGCTATGGTATTCCCGAACTCACACAAGACTTCTTTCATCCTCCTCCCCATTCTTGCTTCTCCATTCTTAGCCAACCCAAAAAAAGGAAAAAATGAAAAGAAAAAAAAAGAGAAATCCAAAAAAAATAAGAGAAGAGCGTGGAATTGTATCCAAGGAAACAACAAAACGCGCTAGTGGACATGCTTCGAGGGACGAAGAAAGCGCCCTTGTCGAAGAAGACATCGACGCTTAGCGAGATATACACAGGATGTGATTTTGGATCCTCATATCGATCAAAATTTAGGACCTGATAAGAATTTGATTGATTTTCGTATACTTTCTAATAGCAAAGTACATGTTAGCATGTCTGTCGAAGATTCTAGGATATCTAGTTTACAATTTTGCTTTTAGCTCTATAAAATTTTAGAATATAAATTGATGTGCGACCTGTTTAAAATTAGGTTCATCGAGTAGCACTCATGGCTCTTAACCTAGTGTAATCTGCCTTTACATCAATTCAAATAGTTGATGGCAACGGCCTTATTCACACTTTTCTTCGTGATATAGGATTTGGAGATTTCTTGGATATATATTTACTTAATTACTCCTCATTTATTTAAAGCTTTTAAGCACTTTCAATAACCGCAAATAGCTTTAATAAGTACTAAAAATATTTTAAATTAATATGTTTAGTTGTATGGTGCTTTAGTCGCATGTTGATGTAAGACCACTCTTACATTTCACTTTAGTTCTAGAGAGTTATGTTTGACCCCCTTGGATTTTACTATGCTCACTGGTAATGGCATCGGGCAGGGAAAGACCATACCATATGACGAGCACTACTAGCACCTTGACAGTTTAGCTAATGTACTACAACATCTTGACCTACAAGATGGATTGTCGTCCGAACTACATATTAGAATCAGTTACATTAAACGAGCAATCGCTAAATTGGTAGATGATTATAGGGAAGAAAACTATTCAAAGATTTATCGATTGTTTATTCTTTTCATGATAGGAAACGTTTTCTTTTCAAATCCACTGAACACATTGTCGGCTGGACATGATGCAACTATTACGGAGTTTTCGATTAATACTCTAATTAGATATGATTGGGGACCTCCATATTAGTGTATCTGTATCACTATTTGGATCATCAATGCGTTGTTAGGTCTAGATCCACATTGATTATAGGTTTTTGGGATATTTTGCAGTATTGGTATTATGAGTACTTTTGCAATTTGACTTACTCGATGTTAGGCTCCATACTACCTCAATTCGTCCCTCAAGTTAGAGCTTGGGCTCACGAGAATCGTAATATTGTGCAAGGAGGCGATGCACGTCATATATTTGTTGCTACCTAAAATTAGATTGAGTTACAGACTACAGAGAGAGTATTATGTGGGCATCCGTATGAAGGTACTCCTTTTATGACCGACGAGAACGCATAGCAAAATGGCTACCTATCTGTTAGATGTTTTCCATTGTTATCACCCTTTCTCCCCCTCCCCCCTTTCCACTAAAGGATGTTATTGGTTTACTAGCGAGCGTAGTTGGAGACAAACCTTGGATAGTTATTTCGTCCTTGACGATCCACACTTAGACACACCTTTTTTGAAGGTGTATCACAGCTCTGCTTTATAAAAGTATGTAAATGAGTAATGGCCAGCTAAACACTTCATCATCATAGGTTTAGATTATGCATCATTTTGGAATCAGTTTTACACTACACTGCACACGACCAGTTTTGTCCTTGCTGGAGCTATTGATTTGGTAGGACCTTTAGGCATTTAGAGTGGTCTCGTCCCCTCAGTTTTATAGGATCTTACATAGAGAACTCATGTATGTTTTGTTCCATAGCTACCTCCAAACAAGATTATGTTTGGACAGTCGGTATACCTACAACGTCAGGAGGTGATTAATAATTGATATTCCTTGGCTTGAGATTTCATAGTATCCTGATGCAGCTACATATTCATATGTGGATTTGTTTCAGATGCGGATAGGACTATGTCAGGTCATGTACGTCGAGCACCGACGGAGCATAGACAAGTACAAAAGACAATTTGCGGAGATGAATGCTCGTATTAACGGGCTTACTATTGCGGATGAGCAATGATATCATCCTAGGCCTAAGTTAATGATGATGATGATGATGATGATGATGT
This sequence comes from Allium cepa, assembly GCA_030765085.1. Taxonomy (NCBI): domain Eukaryota; kingdom Viridiplantae; phylum Streptophyta; class Magnoliopsida; order Asparagales; family Amaryllidaceae; genus Allium; species Allium cepa. The sequence goes on along the minus strand of CM060941.1, from coordinate 946,952,803 downwards.
ATATGGTCTTGGGGAGGATGATGATCACTTTAATGAGTTTTAGATCTTGTCTTCTTCGCATATCAATGTTTGCATTTGGTTTTCATATAATTGATAGTTTTATGTATCTACCGTCAATGTTTGTATTATCAGTGCCTTGATTTACTATTTCATGTATGTATATGTAGTTTTATGTATCCATTATCAGTATTTGTATTTGGACCACATTTGATAATTGTTTAAATATTTGTGTTTCATATCTCATGTTAATGTTTGTGTTCTATATGTCATATCAGCAATTGTATTTCATATCTCATGTCAGTGTTTGGATCTCATTTGATAATTATGGAAGTGTCTGTATTTCATATCTGATTTCAGTGTTTATATTTCATTTTGTAAACACATTTTGCATGAATTCATGGATGTTTTCTATGTGATCGTTCAGATTGCACTTGATTCATATGATGCAGATCATCAACTTTCTATTTAAATGAAAGTTTTATATTGAAAGCTCATAACATCTTCAAAATGAAAGTTGGAGTCTATAAGTTTATTTGGTAGTAATTAAAGCTTACAAAGAAACTAATCGTAGACATATGGAAGAGGATTTAAATCAAGATTTCTTACTTACTCTAAACGAAGCATTTGATAATCATCCCAATTGTAGATTAGTTCGAAGAATTTTGAAAACCCGGAGTACTTATATCATGTTTATTGGAGCTTATTGAAGATACAGAATCATTATAAATACAATTGAGGAAGAAGCCCTATTTCAGCTCATACAATCTATGTTTGATTCAAGATATTTGTGGGACTATCAAATTGATTTTGTTGGACGTGCTACATATGATCTTTGGATTAGCTATATCAGACAATTTGAATGAAGTTTGGGTTAGTTATGTTTTTTGCCTTCAGTAAGTTCTATGTACTTTCGAATTCATGTTAAGTAAGTTAATTAAGTTAATTATCTTCATTAAAATCTATGTACTTTCGAAGAGCAAATTAAGTAAGTTAAGTCTATGTTTTTAGATTCATGTATGCACTTAAGATAAGAAACTGACAAATACTTAATTAAACCATTACAAATAAGACAACAAACATTAGAATAAGACAACAACATAGATCAAAATAAACACACCGACTGATTAAAAAACACTGTCTATGACCATGTGATAAGTGAATTGAACCCAATGTTGATGCGTGTCAATTTGTTCTTCAAGTTCAGTGTCATACACAACTACTCGATGAGGTAAAGGATCATCGAGCCATTACCAAAGTTCACAACCATCTGAAAAATTGAAGCATTTAAAGTGATGTCGGACGATGTCAGTTCCATTTCTCATAATGGAATATAGAATAGAAACACTAATTACAATATATGATTCCAGCTAGCCTCTTGATCTGCTTGAGGTACTTGATGGTGTGTTTTATGCCTTCTTTTCCTTCTCTCATTTTGGTTACACCGCTCTGCTATTTGTCTACTTCCATTCTCTAGCTACCTTCGCTCTTGCAAATCTCTCTCATGCTCCTTTAGATCATCGTAGTGTCTTTTCTCCATCTCAACATACCACTCGGTTGGTGGTAGGGAGGAAGACATATTCGATGAGCTATCATGTCCTAATGGACTATCATACGAGTATGGCGAGGGCAAAAAAGTATAGTTGTAATCCACCATTTTTATGTACAATTGGTATGATATGAGTAAAGAGCGGTGCGGCAAGCAATACAATATATATAGTACAATACATTAATCTAGTTGGCAAGTGTTGGAGTGCAACGTGGCTATAATGTTTGATATGACTGGACACTGAGGCATTCTGTCTCCATTAATCAAGCTGACAAGCGTTGAAAGAAGTGCAATATGGTTACAGTGTTTGATATGATAGGACAATGAGGCATTTTGTCTCCATTAATCAAGCTAGCTAGCATTGAACGAAGTGGTAATGTGACTATAATGTTTAATATGATGGGACACTGAGACGTTCAGTCTCCATTAATCAAGATGGAAAACATTGAAAGAAGTGCAATATAACATATTGTGAAATTTAATAAGAAATTTAATGATTAATAAAGTTAAAAATGGAAATTTCATAAAATTTGGTTACGAAAGTCGCACCATTGCGTCCGTGGAAATTTTATGATCAATTTCCATATATAATATACAGAAATTGGAGTTAAAATGAAAGAGTTATGGGTGTTTGAAGTTTTCTAATTTAAAATAATTCAAAAGGGTATAAATTTGAAAATTTAAATATATTTTTTTAGCAAAGGCTAGCGGGGTTAACAGAGCCCCTACCTGATTTTATTGCAGAAAACAATAAAATTACACAGCTTGTCCAGAGAAGAGAAACAAGCATGGAAATGCACACAGAGATTAACTAGAAGAAAATAAAAAATAGTAAACAAGCATACTGAGCGAACTAAAGAAGAGAAACACCAAGACCACCAACTATCTCCACAAACCTCTGAACCCAGTAGGAAAAGATGGTAATAACATCATAACTTCATAGATTTCTTGCTTCAAAACTTCCCATAACACATTTTCATTCCTCCTCTTCTTTTCAAAACAAATCAAATTTCTTTCTTGCCAAACGATTGACAAGTATTTCTTTAGGCAGATTGTTATGCATCTAGCTTTCATAGTACGCCACCTAGTAGCTTTATAGATCATATCAAGATCCACAGCATTGAGTCTGGATAGCGTGTTACACCCAGCACGTTGCATTGTTTTGTCAAAAAGCATCGTAGTATAGGGACATTGTAGAAACAAATGGTGCATGGTCTCTGTTGCATTATCACAGAAGAGGCAGTTCAAACCAGTATCAAAACCCATCTTCATCAACCTACTTTTAGTTAACAAGGCATGCTGAACAGCTTTCCATAGCATCAGGTTATCCTTGGGTGAAGAATCAACAGACCAAATGACCTTACACCATTTAAAATCCAGTCTACTGGATCTTTGCAAATGCTTATACACAAGAGTAACAGTGTGTGGTTTGGCATTCCAATGCACAGCATCAACATCCACAGCAGGGTAGAGTTTTCCTTGGATTTCATTCCAGTATGACCTAATGACTTGGTTTGAGGAGTAAGGCAGTTGCAAGTAACCTTGGTTTATGTAGTCAACAGCAACGGCATCAAAGGGGATTCCAGATTGTATCATTTGTTGGTTACTGAGAAGTTTATACAATAAGACATCATTGGCAACCCACGGGTCGTACCAAAATTTAACAGCAGAAGAGCTAGCCATTCTATGAACAAGGATAGGAAGTAATGTTTCACGCAAACCAAGGATCTTTCTCCATGTCCAACTACAATTTTGAGGAACAGGCATAGTCCAGAAATTAGACCTACCAATTCTGTAAGTCCAAACCCACTGAACCCAACATGAATTCTTCCTGACCAATAGAGAGTTCAAATGAGTACTGAATGCAGCTATATTCCAATTGACAATATTCATAACTCCCAAACCACCAGATTTTAAGTCCTTCTCCAAGAGACTGAAGGAGCATGGCAGCAGTTTCCTGTTATTAATGGAACCAGTCCAAAAGAATCTGAGCATCGTGCGCCTAACCATATACAAAAGCTTGACTGGGAGAATAAAAGCTTTAGACCAGTATACAATTATGGAAAAAGCAACAAATTTTATAAGCACAAGCCGTCCTGCCTGAGTTAAGAATCGGTTGGACCACTTGTCAAACAAAGTAACAATTTTAGAGTACAGAGGAAGACAATCTGCAGTCTTCTTTCTAGAGGTTATTAGCGAGAGGCCAAGGTAATTCATATCTGTGACCAAACTTTGTAGTCCAGTAAGTTGCATTATAAGGATGGAAAGTTCAGTGGATATCCCCGCAAAAGATATACAAGACTTTGAACAATTGAGTTGCAAGCCAGTCATATTAAAAAAATCAGACAAAGTATTTATAACACACTGAATTGAGGGAAGGTGTGGCTTTGTAAATATCATTATGTCATCAGCAAACATTAGAGTAGTGACGTTTGTACGCTTACATTTGGGATGAAACTTGATCAGACCAGAAGAGAACTTGGTATTAATATATCTTGTTAAGACTTCCATCACAAGAAGAAATAAGTAGGATGAGATAGGATCACCCTGCCTAATTCCTTGACTACTCTTGAAATGTCCAACAGGTCGGCCATTCAGAACAATGGAGAATGTAGGAGTAGATATACATTCATACACCCAACCAGCAAAAGGCTTTGGAAAGTTCATTAAAGCCATAATACGAACTATAGAGGACCAGGGTATGGAGTCATAAGCTTTCGTGATGTCTAACTTTAACATTGCAGAAGGAGATGCATTTGTTCTCGCATACCCACAAAGAAGATCTTGGGCCAGAAGTATGTTGCCAAAGATTGAACGATTGGGAAGGAAGGCTACTTAATTGCTCGAAATAATATGAGGTAGTACAAGCAAAAGCCTAGAAGCAATTATTTTCGATATACACTTGTACACCACGTTACAGCATGAAATTGGTCTAAAGGAAGACACAGAGTTAGCTTCATGGCATTTAGGGATAAGAGCAATGTTAGTTGAGTTAACTTCTGTAAGGAGAGTGCATTTGTTAAAAAAGTTGTGTACAGCTTTGCAGAAATCAACGTGAACAATGTCCCAGCAACAAACATAGAAGTGAACATTAAAACCGTCAGGTCCACCACTCGATTTTCTATTCATGGCAAAAAGAGATTGCTTTATTTCATCATCAGTAACCTGTTTAACAAGCAACTCAGCTTGCACACTGGATATAGCTGGTAGGGGGATTGCATTCAACTTGTCAAGGTCAGGGGTAAAATTAGTGGAGTTACCTAGTAAATTTTCAAAATATTCTATGAAAGCTGCATCAATTTGCTCAGGGGAGGAGATTATTGAACCATCAGGAGAATGTATAGTGTGAATATTCTCTTTAGCTTGCTTTATTTTGATCGAGGAATGAAAAAACTCAGTGTTACGATCACCAAATTTAAGCCACTTACAATGCAACTGCTGTTGTTTCATTCCACTTTCAGTATCAAGGGCTTTGTTGAGAAGCACACAAAGCTTGGCTTCCTTCTCAGCAGCAACTAGATCATGTGGGTTGTTCATCATAACCTCCTGAGCTTGTTTATACATAGTCTTCAAAGTTGTAGTTTGTTTGGAACCGTCACCATACTTCTCAGCTGCCCATATCCTCAAGTGCTTTTTAACAATGTTAAGCTTCCTGCAAAGAATAAACATGGGGTTACCATAACAATTTGTGGACCAAGCTTTACCCACAGTTGGTTTGAATTCAGAGGAGAGAGTCCAGTCGTAAAAAATTTGAAACTTCTTTTTACATTTTTAATGTAGGGACCATTTGAAAGAATCAAAGGGGAGTGATCAGAGAGGATAGGGTAGATTAGGTTGACAGAGAGATTAGGCCAGCTAGTGAGAGCTTTAAAATTGATGAAAGCATGATCTATTATGGAGAAAGTTCTGGTTCCACGCCTACTTTTGTTATTCCATGAATATCTTGCTCCAGTAGAATGAAGCTTGAGAAGGTCAGAATCAGATATGGCAACACTTAAAGGAAGAATATGCTTTGGGAATAAAGGATTGCCACCGTACTTATCATCAAGCTGATAGCAGCTATTAAAATCACCCATGACCAGCCATGGGTGTGTTTCTTGCCTAAGAAAAGGCAAGAAATCAAAAAGTTTTTGTCTTGAAGCAGAAGAGTCGTCTGCATAAATAAAAGTAAGGTAGAAAGTTGATTTGGTTGTATGGCAGATGATTTTAGTATGGATGTATTGCCTTGAAGAAATAACAGTGGAAATGGTATAAGCTGCTGGATCAAAAAGGATTAATATCCTACCATATTCAGCGTCAGATAGGTTATGGAGATGCTTCCAGTTAGGGTTAACATAAGTAGCAGCCCTTAAAGTTAATGGAAGGTTGAGTTTAGTTTCGAGGATTGCAAAAATTTTAAGATTATGGGAGAAGATGAGGTTTCTAACTTGATCAAGTTTCAAATGGCTATGAGCTCCCCTAATGTTCCACACACCAATATTTTGTATCATCATAAACTAAAGTGATTGATGGATAATGTTTTTTCTACTCCTAGTTGCAGGAGATTGGGAATCATCAGGTCCAGCTTTGGCTTTTGGTGGTTTTTTAGCTGTCATTCTGGTATTACAGTCTTTAATTCCAAAGCTAGTTTCATCACACGATTGCTTACCTTTGTCACACCATCCTGGTATAGTAGCAGAATGCACGTAAGGAAAATGAACAGCAGAAGAAGGTAAAGGAGGTGACAAGTTCTGTTTGTGGGCTACAGGAGAATTTGAAGCTGGATAAGAGAGGTTTGAAGTGGTAAAAGACAAATTTTGATTGATGGGAACAGTAGAAGATGAAGAAACTACAGTGTGATTAGAATGAGATGATGTAGGATCATTTTGCATTACACAGGCAAGGTCAAAAATGATTTTTGCAAAAGAGTTAATTAGATTGGATTCAGTTGTAGAAGAGTGGTGGATATTTATGTCATTTGATGCCTTCTTAGGAATTTGATCACTATTAGTTTGTGGAAGGCTTGCTTCATGCTGGTTGATTTCAGAACTGATGTGCACATGCACTGGTGTAACTCCATGCATAGAGTCAATTTCTTCTGTATTACCACTTTCAGTTACTTAGGGGCAGTTAGCTGAATCTACCATGCCAACTTCGAGAATTTCTCCCTCCTCAATACCTAAAACATCAACTATTTCTTTAGCCTTAACTACTTGAACTGTTTCAGCATCTTCTAGCAGATGCTCATCAACAAGGACATTAAAACTGTTTACTATTCTATTTTCATTTTCATGATTGGGCAGGGGTATATTTTTATTTTTTAAAGCTCCTTCCTTGGATCCTCCCTCCACATTTACAGTGTAACACTGCATTGTCTTAGTGCCAACGATGTCAGTTTGTTTTTCACCCACTTCCAAAACATTTGCAACCTTGTTCTTGCTTTTATTATTATTTACTTTAGTCCAAACCTGTTTCCGTATTCTTTTTATGCCTGTCATGCCATACTTGTCTTTAACTGTCTCCTTCGTACTATGAGCAACATGAACTTCAGGATTTGTGACTTTGATTTCTTTTGTAATAAAATTGCAGTTATGTTCAGAGTGACCAAATTCTCTACAAACAACACACACTTCAGGTTTCCATAAGTATTCAACTGTAACCATCTGGTCACTGCCATCTATCAGCTTAACAAGAAAATTACTAACTAATTCCTTGTCAGGAGAAACCTCAACAAGGCATTTAGCAAAAGTAATCCTCTCCAATCTCTCAGTAGACTGATCCATGCACAGAAACTTCCCAACCCTCGATGCCAACCAATTTACTCCATAATGCGACCAGGCATACAAGGGTATATTATATAACTTAATCCAAACAGGAACAGAACGTATTGTCCCACAACTATTTCCCACAGAAACATCCCAAGGCTTTAAAATAAAAATCTTGTTTTTCATTATAATAGGATCTGCTTCAGAGATTCTATACTTATCCTCAGTTGAAGAAAAACTGAAAAGAAAAATGAAACCATCAGACTTCACTTTAACTTCACCTTTCAGCTTCCACACTTTCTTTAGATGATACACAACAGAAATGTAAGGAAGTGGTTTATCCAGGAAAAACCCCACAAGGTAGTCTTTCCAAACTTCAGAGCCGGCATTAATAACTTCACTGGTAGGCACGAGCACATCACCAAAGAACTGGAGTGGGATGTCCTGGGCAATGTAAGAGCCAGCATTACGTGGTCTTGATTTGAATAGTGAAGACCAAGGAATAGAGTCAAGCAAAGGAGATTGGATCAAAGGTGGTAAAAGACTGTGGACGTGAGAAGGAGACGATGATGGAGGAACATGAATAGCGACTGCTTGTGGTGGTGGGTCAGGTGACGGAGGAGGAAGTATGGGAGTGGTTGCTGAAACAGGGACAGAGTGTTGATGGGACAAAGAAGGAATGGGTGTGGCAGACGAGGGAGCAGTTGTAAGCATGGGAAAGTCAGAGGTTTGAAAAGAAGAAAGGACGGGATTGGATGGAGAAGAAACGGTCCCCATTTTTAAAAAGTTTTTAATATTATTCTAAACTTTGGGGCCAAGGAAACTATGTAAAAATTAAAAAAAAGAAAATTTTGAATTTTCATAAGTCTAAAATTTGAAAACTAATAACTAAAGTTAAGGGGCACTTAATGTTTAAGTAAACATTAGAATAAACGGTAACGTATACTTTAAAATGAGTTATAAATAAAATAAAATGAAAACAAAATAAATTGGGTGTTTCTAGCCTCAAAAGGTCGATGGCCCCTAGCCAAAGGGTTGACCACTAGAGGTTAATCGCTTGGTATTAGGGGGTCGATCGCTTAAGGGTAAAAGTGGCTGTTTTGAAGGTGGCAACTAGGGTTTTATTTAATGTAACGATCTGAATTCTTTATTTTTAATCCGACGGTTCTGGTTCCTTCTCACCTCTATAAATAGGCCCCAAGACCACAACTTTTCTTCATAAAATTTTTGGGAACGTTGGCAAAGCACTATCAAATTCTTTCCACTTAGAGTTTTAGAAACTTTAGACTTTTTGATAAGTAATTATAATTTTTAATCTCTAATTTAAATTAATTTCTCAATCTTTGTTCTCCTTGCCTTCCAATTTCTGAAATCTAATCTATATATACAATCTATTTATTGTATATTCACAAAAAGGAAGATCAACATAGAATTAGGAGTGCAATAAACCAAGTCTCTTCTTCTTTTTTAAATTCCATATGCAGTTAGGATTTTCAAGTAAAAAGGCTTACATGTTTAATTCTTTTGATTCCTGATTCTATTTCTCTAGTTTCTGATTCTAAATCTAGTTCCTATATACAGTTCACTTTATTTTATATCCGAACGTCGGAGATCTGAAAGGAAATTAGGCATGGTGGAATTAAAACTAATTAGTAAGCAAATAATTCTCTATGAATGGAAATATCAAGTGTGCTGCATTTTGTAATTTAATAGTATTTATTTTGATTTCATGCATGCCTTGGGAAAATTTGATAATCGAAAATATAACATCTAAAACCCCCAGAATTTCCCTAGGTAAATATCAATCTTTGTATATGTTGGAATTATAGTTGTTTTTTGTATTAATATATTAGAATCTAAATATTTGTTTAGAATTAGATAATCTATGGTCCATTCAGCCTATTTTCTCTATTTAAAATTGGAGGGTTAAAGGGTTCAAAAAGAAAATAAATTAGAAATGGTGTGTAAAGTATAAATTGAATTGTTTGTAGTTTGCACCGCCTATTCTATCGCTTGAATAAATAAGAAACTCCGTTCTCACTCTAAAATAATGTATATAAAGTTTGAATTAAACATAGGTGATCTCATTTTTTAAGATCTGTTCTTTAAAATGGAGAAGGTATTTTAATTTATTAATATGGAACAAGTTGTAGGTATTCCATGTTTGTACAAATATATTTATTTGGCTATGGTAGTAGCAATTCTTGCAGGATTTGTAGATTTTTATGATAATTAATATTATTAGAATGACTAGGTGAAATTAATTTGTAGGAAGGAAGTTAGTGTAAATTAGGGATTCGATCCCTAATTACTGGCATAATAGGAGGATACCTTATATGGCCTCAATTATTAATCATGTAGTATGATATATGTATATAGTTGGTATACATATAAGGTATGACTAAGTTATAGGGATCCGGGGTTAGTCCAAAACAATATGGAAGTCTATCCAGTTAAATCTCGCTACTAGAGTTGTGGATTTGAGAACTAACGTGGGACATCGCCTATAATAAGTAACCGCGGTGGATGTAAGATTAGTCCCAATTATGTAGGGTAAACCTGTCTAGTCGATCTGGCTATCGGTACCTACGAATAGTCAGACTAATGTGAGACGTCAGGAGCGGGTTATGGGTCATAAGGTGCGCTTTTGGATACGATAGATGAAATCCTTAGGAAGGGTCCACTTTGGGTTAGAGATATTAAGTGGCTATGGTAGGGTCCTCCTCTTTCTTAGGTGAAGTATTAGATGGCTTAACTGAATTTCTCACAATGTCTTTAAGAAAGGACCATGTAGGGACCCACCTTGGGATTAGGTCTTAAATGATGGGAATCTGCCTATTTGTAGGTCCTAAATGATGGGAGTCTGCGTATATACCATTAAAGAGGTATTAAGTGGCTTGTGTGCTTCCTCTTACATCGAAAATGCTAATCACGTTAGAGTTGTATAGTCATGCTGGAAGGGCCTTCGGGCTTACATTTGACTTTCGTATAGTAAAACTAGAAGAGCCTATGAGCTTATAGTTGACTTTTGTATAGTTAGACTGGAAGGGCCTTCGGGCTTACAGTTGGTTTTATACGTATGTTATATAGTTGGACTGGAAGAGCCTTTGACTTACGGTTGGTTTTATACATATGTTGTGATTTTAATACGTAAGACATATTTTTTATTTAAATAATACCATCTAAGTACAATTATGGTAAAACTTGAGATTTCCATTTCATCGGACGTTTGTTATTCTGGCCCACTCTCATTACAACACAGGTTAGAGAGAGTAATGTTGATTTAAGAGATGAAGGTGGAGATGAAGAATTGTGGTAGTTATCCATCAATTTATGCTTTTTAACTATTTTTATTATACCCAATTCAGACGGTTATGTTATTTTAGAATATTGTACTGTGGAGGCTTTATGTTGACATGTTGTAATTTTTAACATGTTATGTTTTTGAAATGGTTTTCTTAGATGGTACTTGTTTTTGATATTATGTTTTATTTATTCCGTTGTGAGATTCTGAATGTATTGATAGATAGCTCTATGTACTATGTACTGTTTTCTATCAACTTAACAACTCACCTTGAGATGGGCTTAAGGTCGATGGGCTTTTATTGGTCGAAATTAGGTCTATGTCGGGGCTGGTTGTTACAGTTGGTATCAGTGCTTAGGTTACTCAATCAATGGAGACAGGTATACATATGAATGGCATATTTGTTATTTTTGAAAGTATTTTTCAAAATTTATTATATACATAGACATACACTTAATTTGAATTTACACTATTATTTCTGACCATAGAAGTAGTTGCAACCATATTTTGAAAGGATAGGCAAGGCGGTTATGGATTGGAAATATTAATAAGAGTAGAAAATAGGCGACCAAGGTCATATTGTAATGAAAGATAATGGAAAAGATTGTAACTCTAAAATTAATAGGGCAATAAGTGTATAGTAAATAGGGAGTTATAATAATTTGATTAGGATACAAATGCACTAGTAAAAGAGATTATTGGGGTGATTATGTAAAAGTAAAGGGGATTCAATAGGAAAAGTTGGATGATTAAATAAATGTCTTTAGAAATTTTTCGGTTAGAATAATAATCATTATTAGTGTAGTTTTTCATCCACACTAACACCCTGATGTCAAAAGATATAGCTTCGAAAGCTGGTTGGAACATTGAGCCTGATGAAGAGATTACAGAGATGTGATTTACTCAAACTTAGGCCACGAAACGCTGGACCATAAGATCTCAATAAAAATTGCAAAGAAGGTAAAGCACAGAAACTAAATAATACCGAGACTTTTATATTGGTTTGGGACAAAAGTCCCTACATCCACTGTCCTATTCTTACTAATCACTCTTATTTGGCCGAGAGGCTTACTACATTGAATTTAGGCACTTCCACCATTAATGAGTTCGTAAATAGAGCTCTAATATAGGAAAGTACAATATTATTTTATGTCTCAATTCTTTATTATGCTAGAAAAATCCTTGCGACTTAGGATTACCGCCTATTTATAGCAAATATGCCATAACACCATTGGTGGATAGCCTTTCCCTTGGATTGATGACTGGGCTTGCTAAGTGAGGCATAGATTTGAACACTTGTCATCATCTGGTTGAGTGCATTTTAACACGAATTGCTGACGTGATGCTTTTATATATAGCTTCTTGGATATCTTTCATTTATCTTAATTGTTAGTCTGGACCTGGGCTATCTGAGTCGTTGATTTTGATAGTTGCTGAAATGCTTTTGGTTTTGGCAACTACTGCCCTTATCAAGCTTCTTTTTTAGCTGGACAACGATCTTGACTTCGGCCGACATGTTGATTCATGCTCTTAGTTACATGCTCTCGGATACCGAGTCCGGTACTTATGCTCTTGTAGGAAACCAAACAATATGGGTCTTGGAACTATGAGCCAAGAAATTTTCCTTTCAAGTGTTTATCATTTTTGCTTTTTGGAAATTATGGTGTAACACATGCCTCCATAGATCACATCATATGATTGTTATAAGGTGGACTTTGGAAAAACTAGCATCATATCGTGCTTTAATACTTGGCTTGTTTGTCCATATTCATTATGAAGGTAACCCGACTTTTAGGCAAAGTAGTATCCTTAGGACTCTCTGCAGCAATTCTTCACTAAGACAACTTATAAAGATCAAACCATGTTTAGATGATTTTGAAAATAATTCAAAATCTAACCTCATTTTGAGGGTTTTAGAAGTGAAATTAGTGCCCATAGGCAAGAATACTTCGATACCATGCTCTAGTCATCTAGATCTGGTCTTACACATGTATCGATTTTGAAAATTGTCGACCCGAAAATTTTGAACATTTGAAATTGAAATATTTGAATGAATTTTTATATTTAGAAGTTGATTTAATTTGAACTTTAATTATAACTATGAATTTGGAAATTTAAATTATTGAATTTAATTTATTAAAGTTGGATAAAAATTTGAATCTTCAGTTTCAAGCTGTTTAAAAAATATTTTCAAGGCTTAGAAAATTTATATTGATGATACTAGAGATAGTAGAATTTTTAAAATTGAATTTGAAAGCGATTTGTTCGGTTTTGAAGTTATATCGTTTAAATCGATATTTAAAAATAGCCTTCCGAGGCATAGTCTCGGAATTTGACAAAACCAGTCCCATTGAATCCGTAATAGTTAGTTATTATCGGATTTCAATTTTCGTAGCGTTTGGAGTTACCGTTTGTCCGTACGGGTGCGAAACGTGTTGAAATTAAAATCGATAATTTAATATTTAAACTCGATTCAAAAGCTATCTTCCACATATGACTGAATTAGGCTCTGAAACACGTTCCATTGTGTTCGGAATACAGGTAAAACATTATAAACGCCTGGCGGCATGCCTCGATAGGGCATTGAATTTTTAAGTTGCATTTAAATAAGATATTTATAAAAAAAAAGGGCAAACTCGGCTTGTCTTGTAACTGAAGCTGCCTTCTCCTTTATACTTTAACTCTTCGATTCCTTCCTTCTCCTCTTTCAATTCGAATCGAACCATCGAAGAAAAAAAAATTCCGAAGCCTCTTCCTTAGAATTTTTTTTTTGTACCGCGATATTATTGCGATGGTTCAAGACTCACGTGAGCGGGGTGGCGATGGCGGTCAGCGACTTAGGCTTCAACAATCGGCGGCGCTTCATCGATGCTTCTCTAATGACTGTGGCTAGGACTACGTTCGATTTGGGGCTCGTCTTGGCTCGAGCTCGAGTACGAATAGGGGAGGCACGACAAGTCTAGGGTTTCACAATTATCGGAGCCAATCGCGACTAGGGCTTAGGGTTGCGACCGTTATGGAGGCAAGGTGGCGTACTATGAGGTTGGGAAGCTTGCGATGGTCGAAGCTTGGGAGTGACCGATGTTGGAGAACTCGAGTCTAGGCCTGGGTTCGAAATGTCAGGGAGGTATGCGGGTTTTGTTATTTTCCATTTTTCGATTCAAAATTTAGTAATATATGTGTATGTACATATTTAGAGAAAGGGATTTTAAATCCCGATCTTTATTTTTTTACAAATATATGTATAAGTAGGAAAGTTTTAACTATAAAACAGATTACTATTTCGTTATTTATAAATAAATAAAATAAAAATATATGTAGAGTTAAGGTTTTGAAAATGTAAAATTTTAAAATGTTTGAAGGATCAATATAAGAATCTAGTTTGGATTCTCTATAGACTATCTTATAAATATATATGTAGTTTAAAGAAATAAAATAAAATAAATATACATATACATATTTCCACTTACTGGTTTAAATCATAAGATAATGAATTATGGAAATTTACTTGTTATTCAACTTATTTAATTATTTTGGTCACTAAAAATTAGTCGAAAGGAAATTATTTTAAATTAAATTATAAAATGTTATAGAATGTTTGTTTACTTCAAATGTTAATAAATTGTATAATTGCTTATACAAGGTCAAAACCGTGAAATCAAGTCGGAATGAGAATAGATTGCAAAATAAAAGCAAGGCGAGATCTTCTCACTCAATCAAATATTTTTCTGATTTAAATTTTAAATAGTTAATTTTAAAATTTGTTGATGGTGTGCTTGGATGATTGATTTATTATTAGTTATATTAGTTTAGACCCTATGCGCCGCATAATAGCGGAGGTTATTATATTTAAACCCATATACCCTGATATTCCACCTCGAAGTGGAATTGATATTACATATGTACTTGGAGTTGTTGATTTCCCGCATTATATAGCGGATGAGACCCTATGCGCCGCATAATAGCGGATGACATTTTATAAATCCCATATACCACGATATTCCACCTCGAAGTGGAATTGGTATTTAATTGTTGTGCTAACGTCTGTGGATGTAGGGAAACAAGTTGGAGGGATCCAACTAGATTCCTCAAACATTTGATTTTGTTTCATATGTTGTGTGTTTATTTATTTATAATCTATGTGTGATTATATTGCGATTTAAATCGTTGAGGGCTATAATTTAGCCGAATATATTTTTGGTATCGTAGGATACCGGAAGTGGATAAAATTAGATTTCTGAAATTTAGTAGAAAATTTATAGTAAATTAAATTTAGAAAATTGAATAAATTTAAAAAGAAGGAATTTTAAAAAGAATAAAGTTTTATTTTTGAATCCTATCGCATAAATTCCAAAATATGGGAAAAGGTTTAATCAATGGATTTCGGGCAATATTATTCAAAAGTTGAAGAATTTATTTAAAATATGGATTTAAAATAGTTTTGTAGAGATAAAGGGAAATAAATTTTAGTAAATTTGGAATTTAATTTAGTTTTTGAAAAGATTTTAGAAATCAATTTGAAATTTAATTTGGTGTTTAAAAAAATAAACCTTTGGGAAATTGATATAAAAATTGATTTGTTGATTAAAATAAATTTAGAAACCAACTTGGAATTTGATTTAGTAACTGAAATCAATTTGGAAATCAATTTGAAAGTTGATTTGGTGTTGATAGTGAATATTAGGGAATCGATTTGAAAATCGTATATCATTTGATATTTGAAAATCTAAATTCACAATGGGAATTTGTAAAGGAAAGGGAATTTTGTTTTAAAAATAAACATTGGGTTATTTTAAAAGGTGTGGAAAGGAATTTACGGATTTGGAATGTAAATTTAATATAAATCGAGAAGGGTTTATTAATTGGTTTAAATGGACCATTTTGAAATGGAAAGAGAATTCTTCCCTGAGAAGCCGAATTTATTTTCAAAGTAGCTTTGAAGTACAAATATAAAAGTTTTGAAGTTGAATTTAAAAGAATATTTTAGAGAAATTATTTCTTGAGTTTTTTTAAATCTTTAAAGTGGTGATTTATTTAATTAATTATAGATGTGATTATTTTAAAGATTTAGTATATATTTTAAAATTAGATTCGAGAAGTTTATATGAGATATTAGTATAATGTTTTCATAGCTAATATTTAAATAAGTGTTTAGAAATAGTTTTTATTCTAAATATTTCCAAGTATATTTTGGATAAGTGGTTTGAATTATTTTAAAGTATTTGAACTCAGTAGACTTTCAGTGGAAATAAATAATATCGAGAATCTTATTCCGTGAGTGAAAAGTGATTTGAAATTAATTTTCAAAAGATTGAAGTGTTAAAGATATATCTTGCAAAGATATTTTGAAGATAAATAATTGGAAAAAAAATTAACTAAATCTTGGTGTTTGTTGTGAATGTTGATTGATAGCTAAATAACCGACTATCAATATTGGCCTTTAAATGGCATTTGAATTTCGATGCGATTGGGAGTCGAATTTTCAAATAGATATTCGAAACCCACATTGAACCTTTGTGATTGTGATGGATCTTTTGTTTAGAAAGATCAAAGTGGAAATTGTTGTGATTTGTTTAAAATCTGAATGAATGCTTATTTTTAAAAATAAGCGCTCATTATTTGGATTAGCCGGGAGAGGACCTTGTGTCATAAAACCCATTCCAAATAATGATACGATGAAATGAGATTGCATTTGAAGATGGTGTTCAAAACCGGGTATTCTCGAAAATGAAACGATAACCTATCGAATGTCTCTGCACCGAGTTGCTTCGGTATAGAGATTTGATCACCCTTTGTGATCGGGATTCCGGACGTGATTAGTGAATATTCGGATTTGCAAAGGCTTCTTTTGAAGTGCCTTCGGTTTCGTTCGATCCCGGAACGGACTTGTATGGATGTGTGTCTGACGTTACATTTTGATATGTAAAGCTGGTTTCTATCAAATACATTTCTGTTGGTGGCGGAGAATTTATTCTCTTAGCTTAACATCCTTCTTTGAGACGTACGAGCTCAGAGGTTATGTAATTGATGGTTACTAGTGATATATTCCCAAACTGGTAATGTGGCACACGAAGTGCTGCTGATCATCTGTTGATCAAAGCATGGCTTTGTGAAAAAGCGTGGCTTTGTGGACGAAACCTCATCGAGCCTCACAAAACAGTAATGGTCGAAACAGGAAAGATGGGGCAAGGTTTCAAGGGTAGCTCCCTAGGGTATGTCCATTCCTTCTGGAAAAGGGTGGTATCAGGTATGGAGCCCTGATATTTAACCTATGTGGTTACTGCAAATACTTTTCTTCGTGGTTGTTGGTGTAGAGGATCCTCGGATAAAGGTCGCAAACGACCGGGGTGGCATATCTTAGGTTTTACTTCCCGGGAAAGGGGTAACCGGCCTTGTGTTGGCAAAGATCCGAGTAGGTTCTCGGGATGTCCCTCCAGAGGCGTACCCATGTGGCAGTAGTAAGTTTCTTAGCCTGATCATTTGTTGGAAATCTAAAGAAACAATACGCGCCATGTACTGTTTTAGTTGTATAACCTGCCATGGAATGTGGTGGTAACCTTCTATTGAATAGGGTAGCTATAGTAGGCATAAGTGCGAAATGCCTATGCTGGCTAAGATTAATATTATATTTTCGAAATGTTTTCTGCACTACGCACTAATAATAATATCGAAAAGATTTTGCGTATTAAGCATGTTTGACTATCATAAGGAGAAATCTCCTCTAATTCTTTGTTTGCGTTGTGTGTGTGACGGGAGGCCTTATGGTAGTTTCATTTTCCAAAAGCATAGCGGATTTCTTTTCTTTTCTTTGTGGAAATAACTGTTTTTAAGATCTCACGTCAGTCCCACGACTGGCCTGGAGTTTATTGTTCCCTTTCTAAACTCTGGGTCCCTATAATTTTCCACACGGGCGTCTTAGAGTCAGGTTATCATTATTCTGGAGCGAAGTTGAAAAAGAAGATGCTGTGGAGATCTGGGGGGCAAGCTGGATGTCGAGACGTATTATTATACTATGTATTATCCGCTGCGTTGGGATTGTTGTAAGTCCACTTTTAATATGGATTAGATGTTGTAAAATGCCTAGTATTGAATGGTGACGTTGTAAACTTTGAAAATGTGATGTAATAACTGATATAGTTCTTTTTTTAAAAGATATTATATTATATTTGTTCTGCTGCGATATGTGAGATTCTGTTATTGTTTTCTTTTCTTCTTCTTCTACCTCATTCTTCTTTAAACCCGAAGACTCGTACATTTGTTCCACTTTGGGCTGAATTGTTATGGAATTTTGCCAGCTCAAAAGGGGTACGGATTTGTGGGCCTTTACATGTGGTATCAAAGCATTTGGTTAAGCGATAACCTTGGCTCTGTTGGGTGTTACTCACTAGAGATAGAGTCAGCGGTACTAGAATGAGTTTAAGTGTAATAATAGATATGAGCACGTATTTGTTAGTGAATATAAAATTGTTTTATATTGTGATGATTGGTTTGTTGAGTGGTATATGGATTCTGGTCGGTATAGTCCGTACAATTCTATCGATAGGAATCTCTAAACACTTGTACAGAACAATACAACACGATATTGTTTTAAAATAGGGTAAATGAAATAATTTTACCCAAACTATTTTCGTGTATGAAAGAAATAATTTTTCGTAGATTATTATAGTAGTATATGGTTGCTTGGATATTAGGAAGTGATAATATTAAACTATTATCACTGATTGTTGAATAAGAAATTGAAATCGTAACTCCAAAGTTAAGAAATAAAATCCATATACAAATGGGAATTGTAAATGTAAATGTAATTTATAATTTGAAATAGATTCGAGAGAAATATTTGAAAGTGGATTGAAAAGATTTGAAATTGGGAATTTTGGAAATTAAATTCCATTGAGTTCGAAAATGATTTTCAAAGGTTTTGGAAAGTGTTTTGAAGGGATGAAAGATCTAAATTCTTTTAGGTCGCTAGAAAATAAATTCAGTGATGACTACAGTATCATCGATGTTCATTTTTGAGTTTCCAAGAGAGGAACTGCTGCCAAATTATTTTAATGGAAGTTGTTTGCAAACTGGATTTGGTTTTGGGAATTCAAAAGATAATTCGAATTGATTTCAAAAATGTTTTTGAAATGTTGAAAAGACTCTGAAATCTTATTAAAAATAGATATATATGGAATAAAATTTATTAAGGTGGAAAATAAATTTTTGAATGAATAAATAAATTTACAACTGAAATTAAATGAAAGTGAAATTAAATGTCGAAATTCATTTCGAATTTGTAAGTGAACAGAACTGGAATTGGAATTGAATTTGATTTGGGAAAAACAAAGTTAAGTATTAAACTAAAATTAGTAAGTGAAACTAATTGAAAAATGACCAAATGGATAAGGTTTAAGATGAATTGAATCTAATATTTATAGATGAAAGTAAATTGAATTCATATGGAATTGGAAATCCAGTTTAATATAAGTGGTTATAAACCAAAATAGTGGATCGAAAATAAATATTTGGGAATGAACAAAGAAATAAAATTGGAATTGAAACTGAATATTGAAAACCAATTTGAGTTGTGTGAAATAAAATGAAGTTGTCAAATTAGTTCGAAGTGAACTAAAGATAATAAAGGTGAAAAAAGGGGTTGAGATAAAATTAATTGGAATGAATTAGTAAAAGGAACTAATTTAAAATTAATGATATGAGTCAGTTGTGAATGAAAGGTAATCGATAAAATTCGAGATTCAAAAGATAAATTGAATGCAAATAGAATTGAAATTGTGAATTGAATTCAAATGAAATTAAAAATGCAAGACTGAATGAAAATGGATATATAACTTCGATAATAAAGTAAAAATGGTATAAGAAGTATATATTGAAAATTTTGTAAAGGAATGTGCAAAATAAATTTGAATGTTGTAATTGGATATTATGGCTAGCAGGACAGGTGTATTAAAGGAAATGGAATTGGGATTTTGATTTCGAAGATAAAAATTGAATTGCTCGAAAAAAAGGTATGTACTTAAATTTCAGTATGAAATTTGATGATTTTCTTGTCTAGCCACTTGGCTTTTTGTTTCCTTTTTGAAATTGAGGGCCTGTGGTGCCATTTTGTAGCCGTACCGAGTTAGCCGCGCAAAGGAGATGCTGGCGAAATTTTTCGAAAATTTAGGGAGTTAGAAAATTTTGAAAATTTGAAATTTAAATTTGAATTATTGAGAAACAATGTTGTTTGGAATCTATGATTGATTTTTGGAAAGTTAGTTGAAATGATGATCTTTAATGAAGAGATTTGTTAGTAAACTTATAAAACTATTTGGTTTTGGGAAAAATAATAAATGGGTTAAGCATCATTCTTCTTAACTAGTAATTTCGGGACGAAATTATTTTAAGGGGGGAATGATGCGACGACCCGAAAATTTTGAACATTTGAAATTGAAATATTTGAATGAATTTTTATATTTAGAAGTTGATTTAATTTGAACTTTAATTATAACTATGAATTTGGCAATTTAAATTGATTAAAGTTGGATAAAAAATTGAATCTTCAGTTTTAAGCTGATTAAAAATATTTTCAAGGCTTAGAAAATTTATATTGATGATACTGGAGATAGTATTTTTAAAATTGAATTTGAAAGCGATTTGTTCGGTTTTGAAATTATATCGTTTAAATCGATATTTAAAAATATCCTTCCGAGGCACAGTCTCGGAATTCGACGAAACATGTCCCATTGAATCCGTAATAGTTAGTTATTATAGGATTTCAATTGTCGTTGCGTTTGGAGTTACCGTTTGTCCGTACGGGTGAGAAACGTGTTGAAATTAAAATCGATAATTTAATATTTAAACTGAATTAGGCTCCGAAACACGTTCCATTGTGTTCGGAATACAGGTAAAACATTATAGATGACTGGCGGCACGCCTCGATAGGGCATCGAATTTTTAAGTTGCATTTAAATAAGATATTTATAAAAAAAGGGCAAACTCGGCTTGTCTTGTAACCGAAGCTGCCTTCTCCTTTATACTTTAACTCTTCGATTCCTTCCTTATCCTCTTTCAATTCGAATCGAATCATCGAAGAAAAAAAAAGAAAATGGCCGAAGCCTCTTCCTCAGAAAAAAAAAATTACCGAGATATTATCGCGATGGTTCAAAACTCGCGTGAGCGGGGTAGCGATGGCGGCCAGCGACTCAGGCTACAACAATCGACGGCACTTCATCGATGCTTCTCCAACGACTGCGGCATAGGACGACGTTCGATTTGGGGCTCGTCTTGGCTCGAGGTCGAGTGCGAATAGGGGAGGCACGACGAGTCTAGGGTTTCACAATTATCGGAGACCGGTCACGATTAGGGCTTGGGGTTGCGACCGTTATGGAGGCAAGGCGATGCACTATGAGGTTGGGAAGCTTGCGATGGTCGAAGCTTGGGAGTGACCAATGTAGGAGAACTCAAGTCTGGGCCTGGGTTCAAAATGTCAGGGAGGTATGTGGGTTTTGTTATTTTTCATTTTTTGATTCAAAATTTAGTAATATGTGTGTATGTAGATATTCAGAGAAAGGGATTTTAAATCCAGATCTTTATTTTTTACAAATATATATATATATATAAGAAGGAAAGTTTTAACTATAAAATAGATTACTGTTTTGTTATTTATAAATAAATAAAATAAAAATATATATAGTGTTAAGGCTGTGGAAATGTAAAATGTTAAAATGTTTGAAGGATTTATATAAGAATCTGGTTTGGATTCTCTATAGACTATCTTATAATTATATATGTAGTTTAAAGAAATAAAATAAAGTAAATATACATTTTTCCACTTACTGGTTTAAATCATAAGATAATGAATTATGGAAATTTACTTATTAGTCAACTTATTTAATTATTTTGGTTACTAAAAATTAGTCGAAAGGAAATTAGTTTAAATTAATTATAAAATGTTATAGAATGTTTGTTTACTTCAAATGTTACTAAATTGTATAATTGCTTATACAAGGTCAAAACCGTGAAATCAAGTCGAAATGAGAATGGGTTGCAAAATAAAAGCAAGGTGAGATCTTCTCACTCAATCAAATATTTTTCTGATTTAAATTTTAAATAGTTAAATTTAAAATTTGTTGATGGTGTGCTTGGATGATTGATTTATTATTAGTTATATTAGTTTAGACCCTATGCGCCGCATAATAGTGGAGGATATTATATTTAAACCCATATACCGCGATATTCCACCTCAAAGTGGAATTGGTATTACATGTGTATTTGGAATTGTTGATTTCCTGCATTATATAGCAGATGAGACCCTATGTTTCGCATAATAGCGGATGACATTTTATAAATCCCATATACCGCGATATTCCACCTCGAAGTGGAATTGGAATATAATTGTTGTGCTAACGTCTGTGGATGCAGGGAAACAGGTTGGAGGGATCCAACTAGATTCCTCAAGCATTTGATTTTGTTTCATATGTCATGTGTTTATTTATTTATAATTTGTGTGCGATTATATTGTGATTTAAATCATTGAGAGCTATAATTTAGCCGAATATATTTTTTATATCGTAGGATACCAGAAATAGATAAAATTGGATTTTTGAAATTTAGTAGAAAATTTATAGTAAATTAATTTTATAAAATTGAATAAATTTAAAAAGAAGGAATTTTAAAAAGAATAAAATTTTATTTTTTAATCCTATTGCATAAATCCCAAAATATCGGAAAAGGTTTAATCAATGGATTTCGGGTAATATTATTCAAAAGTTGAAGAATTTATTTAAAATATGGATTTAAAATAGTTTGGTAGAGATAAAGGGAGATAAATTTTAGAATTTAATTTGGAATTTAATTTAGTGTTTGAAAAGATTTTAGAAATCAAATTAATTTGGTGTTTAAAAAAATAAACCTTTGGAAAATTGATATGAAAATTGATTTGTTGATTAAAGTAAATTTAGAAACCAATTTGGAATTGGATTTGGTAATTGAAATAAATTTGGAAATAAATTTGAAAATTGATTTGGTGTTGATAGTGAATATTTGGGAATCGATTTGAAAATCGTATATCAGTTGATATTTGGAAATCTAAATTCACAATGGGAATTTGTAAAGGAAAGGGAATTTTGTTTTAAAAATAAACATTGGGTTATTTTAAAAAGTGTGGAAAGGGATTTACGGATTTGGAACGTAAATTTAAAATAAATCGAGAAGGGTTTATTAATTGGTTTAAATGGACCATTTTAAAATGGAAAGAGAATTCTTCCCTGAGAAGCCGAGTTTATTTTCAAAGTAGCTTTGAAGTACAAAAATAAAAGTTTTGAAGTTGAATTTAAAAGAATATTTTAGAGAAATTATTTCTTGAGTTGTTTTTAAATCTTTAAAGTGAATATTTATTTAATTAATTATAGAAGTGATTATTTTAAAGATTTAATTTATATTTCAAAATTAGATGGGAGAAGTTTATATGAGATATTAGTATAATGTTTTCATAGCTAATATTTAAATAAGTGTTTAGAAATAGTTTTTATTCTAAATATTTCCAAGTATATTTTGGATCAGTGATTTGAATTATTTTAAAGTATTTGACTCGGCAAACTTTCAGTGGAAATAAATAATATCGGTAATCTTATTCCGCGAGTGAAAAGTGATTTGAAATTTGTTTTCAAAAGATTGAAGTGTTAAAGATATATCTTGTGAAGATATTTTGAAGATAAATAATTGGAAAAAATTATTTAAATCTTGGTGTTTGTTGTGAATGTTGATTGATAGTTAAATAACCGACTATCAATATTGGCCTTTAAATGGCATTTGAATTTCGATGCGACCGGGAGTCAAATTTCCAAATGGATATTCGAAACCCACATCGAACCTTTGTGATTATGATGAATCTTTTGTTTAAGAAGATCAAAGTGGAAATTGTTGTGATTTGTTTGAAATCAGAATGAATACTTATATTTAAAAATAAGCGCTCATTATTCGGATTAGCCGGGAGAGGACTTTGTGTCATAAAACCCATTCCGAATAATGATACAACGAAATGAGATTGCATTTGAAGATGTTGTTGAAGTCCGTGTATTCTCGAAAACGTAAGAATTACCTGTCGAATGTCTCTGCACCGAGTTGCTCCGGTATAGAGATTTGATCACCCTTTGTGATCGGGATTCCGAACATGATTAGTGAATATTCGGATTTATAAGGGCTCTTTTGAAGTTCCTTCGGTTCCGTTCGATCCCGAAACGAACTTGTATGGATGTGTGTCTGACGTTACAATTTGAGATGTAAAGCTGGTTTCTATCAAATATATTTCTGTTGATGGCGGAGAATTTATTCTCTTAGCTTAACACCCTTCTCTGAGACGTACGAACCCAGAGGTTATGTAGTTGATGGTTACTAGTGATATATTCCCAAAGTGGTAATGTGGCACACAAAGTGATGCTGATCATTTGTTGATCAAAGCATGGCTTTGTGAAAAAGCATAACTTTGTGGACGAAACCTCATCGAGCCTCACAAACCGGTAATGGTCGAAACAGGAAAGATGCGGCAAGTTTTCAGGGGTAGCTCCCTAGGGTATGTCCATTCCTTCTGGAAAAGGGTGGTATCAGGTATGGAGCCCTGATATTTAACCTATGTGGTTACTGCAAATACTTTTCTTCGTGGTTGTTGGTGTAGAGGATCCTCGGATAAAGGTCGCAAATGAACGAGAGTGGCATATCTTAGGTTTTACTTCTCTGGAAAGGGGTAACCGGCCTTGTGTTGGCAAAGATCCGAGTAGGTTCTCGGGACGTCCCTCCAGAGACGTACCCATGTGGCAGTAGGAAGTTTCTTAGCCTGACCATTTGTTGGAAATCCAAAGAAACAATACGCGCCCTGTACTGTTTTAGTTGTATAACCTGCCATGGAATGTGGTGGTTACCTTCTATTGAACATGGTAGCTATAGTAGGCATAAGTGCGAAATGCCTATGCTGGCTAAGATTAATATTATATTTTCGAAATGTTTTCTGCACTATACACTAACAATGATATCGAAAGGATTTTGCGTATTAAGCATGTTTGACTATCATAAGGAGAAATCTCCTCTAATTCTACGTTTGCATTGTGTGTGTGGCGGGAGGCCTTATGGTAGTTTCATTTTCCAAAAGCATGGCGGATTTCTTTTCCTTTCTTTGTGAAAATAACTGTTTTTAAGATCTCACACCAGTCCCACGACTGACCTAGAGTTTATTGTTCCCTTTCTAAACTCTGGGTGCCCATAATTTTCCACACGGGCAGCTTAGAGTTAGGTTATAATTATTCTGGAGCGAAGTCGAAAAAGAAGATGCTGTGGAGATCTGGGGAGCAAGCTGGATGTCGAGACGTATTATTATATTATGTATTATCTGCTGCGTTGGGATTGCTGTAAGTCCAGTTTTAATATAGATTAGATGTTGTAAAATGCCTAGTATTGAATGGTGACGTTGTAAACTTTGAAAATGTGATTTAATATCTGATATAGTTCTTTGTTTTAAAGATATTCATTTATCTATTATATTTGTTCCGCTGCGATATGTGAGATTTTGTTATTGTTTTCTTTTCTTCTTCTTCTACCTCTTTCGTCTTTGAACCCGAAGACTCGTACGTTTGTTCCACTTTGGGATGAACTGTTGTGGAATTTTGCCAGCTCAAAGGGGGTACGGATTTGTAGGCCTTTACAAAAATTATCAATTGTCGTATAATGCCTATATTTGCACATTATTATAAGAAAACTGGGCTATCTTGCTTGAAATAAATCTTTAATTTTAGGACGGAGGGCATGGTTTTAACCGGACTATGAGTTTTATATTTTTATTTAATTGTGTTTGTCACTTGCAGCCATCTAGGCGAAGTGATAATCAGAATTTCTCGACGCCAAAAGGAAAAATCTAATTTGAGACCATGAGGTTAAAACTTTTTTTGAAATCATGCTTGTCACTTGAAGCCATCTAGGCTAAGTGATAAGAAAATTTGTTTCGGTGCCGAAAAGAAAAATCAAGTTTGGAACCATAAGGTCAAGACATTTTGGCAAATCGTGCTTATCAGTTAAAGCCATCTAGGCTAAGTGATAAGTGAAATTGTTTTAGTTTCGAAAGGCAAAATCTAGTTTGGGACCATGAGTTCGAGACTTTTTTGAAATCGTGCTTGTCATTTGAAGCCATCCAGGCTAAGTAAGGAGTGAAATTGTTTCAGTATTGAAAGGCGAAGGTTAAATTGGACCACAAGATTGAGATACTTGTCTTACAAGACCTATGAAAGGGAAGCCAAGATCTATTTTTGAAAGGATGGGTCCAGATCTTACATTAAATGCTCATGATAATTGTCATGATTCTATTGGTCTTTCTAAAAAAGTGCCCTCCTTTTCACCATCTTAGGAAGGTTTGTATTCTGCTACTACCAAACTTATTCTATGGTTATGATTTAACCGACTTAGTACTCTTTATTATTGATACTAGGATTTAATAAACCTTTTTTCTTCTCTTCCTCTTTCTTACTCATATTATCAACAGCCGCATTCGCCATTGAAGCTTAGAAACCTTCACAAATCACTGTAGATTCTTGACTCAAACAATAAGTCTTTGATTCTTTCTATGATTTTATAATTCTTCTTTATTGCCATCAATATTTGTGAGCATTTTTCTTTTTTGCATTTACAAAAATTCGATTGTGATTACTACTATTATACTAGTGTTGGGTTTTGATTTGAGATATCATTCAATTGGTTAAATCATTACGCTTATTATTTGTAGATTAAGACTCTATCCCTAAATCAATCCTTTCATCAATTTAAGTTGAAATTGGTTATTTGGAGGAATTTTGAATTTTGAACTCGGGCTGAAAGACCTAATTTTAGGCCCAATCTCCCTTTTAAACTATAAGACTTAGAGCCTTTCTGGTAGAGGTCTAAGAATTCTTATTGATTTATTAGCGTATCAATGGCCTTTACTAAACCCTTTAGGATAAACTAATGACTAATCAATAGGAGTCAGAGAATTGGACTAAGAGTTATGCAATTGAGGGAGTCGAGGTCATGGCCCTTGGTCTAGATGACAATTGAAGTGAACCCTCTGAAGGGTTCTTCACTTGGACACTGAAGCTTCTTGAAAATGGAATATGGCTTCCTCTTGCCCCTTTATTTGTCGAAAATCTTGAATTTTATGAACTTAATCCACTTCAGTTTGGAGTTGTTTCGTGTAGTACTTTATTTGCTTTAGAGATCTTATATTGGAAGAAAGGGTACCAAAGCATGACCACTTCCCAAATTCATTATCTGTACAATCTGCATATGTCACCTAGTAACTCGTTGGTTCTTCGGTATTTTCACCGATTGTGAAATAAAATTCCCTTAATCCGACCATTAGCAAAGTGATGGCCACCCACCGGTTTTATGTAAGGACTGATGATCCCCAAACCCTCATGGAGTTACCGAAGACTTGTAAGTTTACAAACCCTTCCCTTATAAAATTATTTTGCTTCTGAACTTTAATCATACCATTCTTTAATATCTTTTCATATTTGGTCCCTCAGCCAAACTTAGAAGGGATAAGACGCTGATCCTTAAGGATCATTATGACGCTAGGTACGAGGAAGTGATGAAAATCCAAGAAAGTGAAAGACTTAAACACATACTCCTCACCGAGGCTAGTTTTAAGATTTGTGGGTTATTGTCATCTTCAACTAAGTCCCGTGGATATGATCCTCCTTCATTTGAAACTATATCCTTAGAGATAGTTGATTTGTGTGGTTCTGAAGAGCACAACTACTATGATCCCCAAAAAGTACAGAGGCCAAAAGACTAGATGTCGTTCCTGAGGGTAGACCTCAGTTTAGTTATATGTACTTTAGGACATAACTTTTATAAAATGTAAACTTGATCATCTAACTTGTTTTCTCATTTTATATGGTAGTGTCTTCTGATGATATGCTTGAAATAGGTAAGTTGCTACTGAATAAACCATCCCTATCCATTCCTACTTAGCTGAAACTAGCCGTAAAGGACCCATTCGAAGTTAAGAAGCCAAGGAAATAAAATATTATCCCTTCTACCAAGAGCACACCTACCTTAGATGCCCTCACTTTAGCTCACTCTCCAAGGGATCCGGTGGACCCAATGGTCGAGGTGACTCGTTTAGCTATTGATGTCCATGTATCCAAGGTTATGGGGAACTCTCGAGTGGAGTTGGCTTATGATATGGGCAACATCGTGAGGATGATGAGTGTGGGGATAGAGGATCATCGTAGGGATAGATTTTCTTTTTACGTATGAAATAAACAATTTGCTGAATTTCTGGAAAGGGTGAGAAGGATGCCCAGGCCGAGAGCGGAAAGTATCCGTTTGGAACTAAAGGAATCTAGACAGGAATTGCTGATTTGGAGAGAGATTTAAAAGATCAATAGACAAGCACCAATAGACTAAAGACAAACTGGTTTAAGCCCATGAGAAGATCATAGGCCTGGTTACTAGGGAGGAGGCTGAAAAGATTGCTGCCACTGAAGCCTTCAAAATTCTTTACAATACTCACGAATATAACCGAGAGAAAGGCGCGACACTTGTTAGTCCTTGAGAAGGATGGTTTTGATGACAAAAACCTTAGGACTTATTATAAAATATAAATACTAACATTATAGTTTATATATATATATATATATATGTATGTATGTATGTATGTATGTATATGCAGGATATAAACATGCACGTACCAAGAATGAAGACTGTACAGTATAGAGATACAAGACTGATGAATTTAAAGATTAAAGATGTCAAGATCGAAGACTCATGAGTATCAAGATATCAGGAGTTCAAGATTTCAACGTACAAGATAAGTATTGAGTCTAGAATTATGTTAAAACTTCTTGAAAGCACTTACATCTTTATTCGAAATTTATTCGTGGAATGGACTCCACTTCGAGCCGGCTAAAAAGATGGAACCCTAGTGGGATGGAACCCTCGACAATATCTAATGGAACATATAGTGGTCCTATTTTGATATCCACTAATTTTATAAAAATGATTTTCAAAAATATATCTCTTGTTTTAGAAAAACTATTTTCAGAACTTTCTTTTCAAAAAGACATCTCTCCTGTTTGAAATACTTTAGCCTCAAAATTATCTTTATCATTTTTTAATATTTTGATTTCAAAATTGTCCTTGACTTTAAACTATTTCTTATTTAAATATTTAGCTTTCAAATATTTATATACTCAGATTTTAAATCATTTTATAGATTATGATTATATATTAAAAATTACGTTCTAAACTCTTTTATATGGTTAAACTATATTCAAGTATAATTATAAAAGTTTAGAAATTGCTTTGAAAAATTATAAAAACCAATTTTATTAAGAAAATAAAAAATCACCATTTTTGCCTAGAGCATGTCGACATACTCCTACCCCCATGTCGACATAGTGACCATTAATTTTCAAATTTTAAACTTTCAAAGGAAGAGTCTATTCGTCGTATCCTTTCACGAATAGAATGGCTGTTATTCTCTATAAATACCAGACTTTCCAAACGAATTTTTAACCATTTTTTCATTCACCTTCTCTCCTCTTCATCTTCCACATTTATTCTAAAGAATCCCAAACCATACTCTACCGAAATACCAAGTGAATCAAACTTATTTATCTCTTGTTTGATTCTCTACCACTCTCTCGATCTCAGTGCGATTCAGAGTTATAGGATTATTTGTAAATCAAACTATTGAGTAAAAGGTACGGTTGAGCCTTGAAATCAATTGGGTGTGATTGTTTCCTCGGAAATCAATTAGGCGATCTTGTGGCTTGGTAAATCAAGAGAGTTTGCCCTGGAATCGCATACAGGAGGGTGTACCTCGTGGCCTTGAAATCGAGGGTGTAATCTGGGAGATTATTTCTAAAAGAAATCCGTACAGTTGTGCAGGACTGGATATAGGATAACTCCAAACCAGTATAAAATCCTGGTGTGTTCTTCCCTTTACTGCTTTTATTTATTATCTGCATTTGTGTCTGATTCTATGATTATATATGTGTCTGTGTATTGCATTTGTTAGTGATTAAATTACTTAAGTTTCAAAAGGATTGAGTAAATCCACAAAACACTATTTACCCCTCTCCTAGTGTTATTCTAGCCTTAAGATCCATAATACGCAATCCTAACAACACTTTCTATAGGTTTTAATCCTAATAGCAAGGAGATTAAGGAGAGCTTTTCCTAGAAATACGAGAAAGCACGAGCTTCAATAGGTGTTGGGTCCTCGGTATCAATATAGGATAATGTTGATAGAGAATGGGTATGCCAATATTTTAATCCTTGAAAATCATCTATTGATAATGTTTAAAACTCTTGTTTTATAATAATTCCGGTGCATCTTCCTTATACTTTTTCTAGTGGTGGTTGATGAGTGTGGTAGTACATTTTGTTTGATGTTGAAATTATGATGAATTATTTCCTTATTGCTTTTGTTGTCTCGATTCAGAAGTACTTTTCTCTTTAACCATGTTTAAACAGAGAAAATTGAATTTCACTTACCACTGTAAAGATTATGGAAGAGGATCCAAACCAAAAACTTGAGATGCTAGCAACTTTAAGTACCCTTAAAACCAAATTAAAATCTAGTGGATTAAAAAATGTAGACTTGTCCAATAAGATTGAGAAGGTACAGGAAACACATGACTAAACTTGTGCCCAATCACTTAAGTCCATCAAGCTTAGGGGTAATAGGTTAACTAACTAAATCTTGAAACTTAGGGGTCAATTGAAGCTTGCGTTATATGGTCGAGACAAGGACATTCAAGAATTCACTGACTCTCTGAACAACATCCGTGAGACCCCCAGTCGAAGAACAAAAGATTATCTTTCCTCAAAAGATAATACGATCCAAATCTAATTACAAATACGGAGCCTCTTCCTGGTTACCGGATTATAACTCCATCCCCCTTAGTTATTGTCGAGGGGAAGACTCTTGAAAGTGAGCCTGTTTTGGATTATTTACCCTAATGTATTTAGAAGCTGACCTTGGGTTACCATTAGTAGATTCTTCTCCTTTAGAACTTTCTATACTGAAGGGTGGGGTTTAAGGAAAGACATCTCTTTCTCCAATTTGGACAGACCCTCGGGGTCCCTTGCTGATACCAGGAGTAGAGGCTTTAAGATTATTTTAGCTACTAAGGTGAAATTTTATCATCTCAAAAGGCCATGAATTTTGCACCTTTTATTTTTCACTATCTGTATTGATTTCCTGCAGAATGAAATAATTCTGTGTTTATGATGATCTATCTTTTCAAATTTTAATTTGAATATCTTTTTAGGGTCAATCATGTCCCAACCACTTAGACTAGAAAGATATTGTGCCTCTTTGTAACAGAGCCATGATGATAAGATAACCAAACTGACGAAATATAATCCCGATCTATATACCAACATTCATGCCATCTTAGAAGACAATGAGTTCTTGAAATGAACTCTTGAGGAGCTATCCAAGAAGATGTTTTCCATCTTGGAAACAATGTCTATTGCTGGTCAAGCTTCGAAATAGATTGTTTTGAGATTATGGGAGTCTACATCTACTCTGAGACAACAGTTGGATAAAGCTCATTGAGAGCTTTTAGCAATAAACTACAAGAACTCAAAACTGAAGAAAAAAAATATACCAATGAAGTTACTGTTGCAGTCCCTTTGGCTCGTGGAAGAGGTAGAGGTTGTGCTACCACGAGATTCCTTCTTCTCAAAGGACTATTTTTTGTCTCTACCGGGTCTCGTTCTCGACCCAAATCATCTCAAGAGGAGTTCTCCCTTGGTTCCAACGCCTAATGCATCAAACATCCCCATGTGTACTAAGGATGGTCAAAGAATCACATTCAGGAAATTTAAGAAGGAATGGATATCTAGGACATATGATAGAATGGAGGAGCATTTCTAATCTCGCCTGAAGGAGGCCATTAAGGAAGCCGAAACTAGGGTTAGGAATATGTATGAAGGCATATGAAACATCGCCCTTTTTTATACTCCGAATATACTAACGATCACTTGAATAGAATAGTGTTAAGGCCCTTTTTTCCTTTTGTCCTTTTGGTTGATTCATTCTTTCAATTTAAGTCATCTTGCTCCCTATTTAATTCTATCTTGGGGTACTTCTTACCCATTGGCATCTTGCTATGCTGATATCTTTAATGTCTATATTTGATGCCATCCTTATGTCCCCGGTTGGGATTCTTACCCAATGCTCATTCTAACTTAGGAACTTTTCTCTTAGGACTCTTATCTTATTGGGAATCTTTCCAGTAATAAACGTATGCATAATACTTCTTGATCGTGGCTCATTATTATTGGGAATCTACCCAATATTCTAATTTGACTAGGAATCTACTTTAAGGCATGGTATTTCTTGACCATGGCTCATTATTATTGGGAATCTATCCAATACTCTAATCTAATTGGGGATCAACCCAAAGCATGGTACTTTTTGACCATGGCTCACTACTATTGGGAATTTACCCATCTAATCTAATTGGGTATCTACGAATGTGTAGAACTTCTTGATCATGGCTCACTACTATTGGGAATCCACCCAATATTCGAATCTAATTGAGGTCCACCTAATGCATGGTACTTCTTGACCACGGTTCAATATTATTGAAAATCTACCCAATATTCTAATCTAATTGAGAATCTACCTAATGCATGGTACTTCTTGACCATGGATCATTATTGTTGGAAATCTACCTAGTATTCTAACCTAATTGAGAATCTACCCCATGTATGGTACTACTTGATCATAGCTCACTATCAGCATGCATTCTGCTTTTAGATATCTTTTTAAACCCAGGTGATACAGGCTTACACTTTGTAGTGCATCGCTATAGGGGTGCTCTTATAGCCAGGTCTACAACTTATCATTGGGTTCAAATCTACAACCACTTTTGGTGGCCATCTACAACTACTTTTAACAGGGTTTCGCCATCTGCAACCTTTTTTGGCTGGTGTCGACCATATAAAACTACTTTAAGTTAATAATCATATAGGACATTAGTTGTAATTTGGTTAAGGTAAACTTTATTATTCAATAGAAAACAATTTTGATTTAAGCTTGAGAAAGAGAGTAATTGAGAGGACTAATACTTTTTTAGAAAAAGTGGAACTCTTTATTAACCTTGTCTGTCCAATTGAAGAGTTATGGCCCTAGGATTCTAAATGCAGACAAAATATTTCAAAATAATTAAAAGGGAGACATACTAGATAGAGCTTTATGGGTACTGAGACTAGATTATGCCCACCAGGAATGGAAAGAGCTAAATCCGGAAGAAGTGTTTCTAAAAGGTAGGAGAATTCTCCAAATATCGAGATCCATGTGGTATTCTTCATCTTCGAAGGGATGTGTATGTGTGGTCAACCGAGCTTGCATAACATGAATTTCTCCTGAAATACAGAGGCGGAGTTAGATAATTATAAAAATGAGAGATTAAACCAATTATTTAAGAAATTTAGTCAATTTCCCTTTCTGTATGAAGTTTTCCATGGCTTGAGTAAGTCTTCGACATTCTTCTATCTCATGCACGTTCATTGATGATAGACATAGTAGTTGCAGATCTTCCTTGGTGGGTAGGGAATAGTTTGGATAATTGAGCTCTCCAAGAGTTTCCATAAAGATACTCAACAAATTTTGGTTGAGAGGAGTAAGGACTTGGTCTCTTTTGACTTTCTTCGAAGATTGGTGGGCAAAGATAGCCATGAGAGTTCTCTTAATAGGACGAAATAAATCTTTACTTGTCATTATCACGATATTCAAGTCCTTGATTTTGTTCTCCATAGCCTTTACCATCTCTCATAGTTGAGCAGACTCTGGGAGAGATTCCTAAAGATATTCAGAAAGCTGTTTGATCTGGAGAGCTTGAAGTTCATCATTGTCCTTTTCAATGAGCTGGATGCGGAGGTTGAGGGGTAACTCTAGGGTTAGTTCCCCATTTTCAAAGCCAACCACAGTTGGAGAGGTGATGTCGCTGGATTTTTTGAAAGGAAACAAATGACGGAGGTTCATGGCCCTTCTTCTGGCACTAAAAATGTTAGTGTAAATTTTCGTCCACCCTAACACCCTAAGGTCTGAAGGTATAGCTTCGAAAACTGGTTGGAATACTGAACCCTATGATAAGATTACCAAGATGTGATTATTCAAACTCAGTTCACGAAATGCTAGACCGTAAGGTCTCAATAGAAAATGCAGAGAAGGTAAAGTGTAGAAACTAAATAACACCGAAACTTTTATAGTGGTTCGACCGAGAGTCTATACAACCACTATTCTTTCCTTATTTAGCCACTTTTATCTAGTCGAGAGGCTTATTATATTGAATTTAGGTATTTCCATCATTAATGAGTTTGTAAATAGAGCTCTAATATAGGAAAGTACAATATCATTTTATGTCTCAATTCTTCGTTATGCTAGAAAAATCCTTACGCCTTTGATTGCTGCCTATTTATAGCCAATGTGCCGTAACACCATTGGTGGATAACCTTTCCCTTGGATTGATGAACTAGCTTGCTAATTGCGGCCTAGATTTGAATTCTTGTGATCATCTGGTTGGGTGCATTTTAACAAGAATTGATAACATGATACTTATATATATATATATATATATATATATATAGCTTCTTGGATATCTTTTATTCATCTTAATCGCTGGTCTCGACTTGGGCTATGTGAGCCATTGATTGTTGATACTTGCCGAAATGATTTTGTTTTATGCAACTGCTAACCTTGGCCAAGCTTCTTGTCTTGGTTGGACAATGATCTTAACTTCGGTCGACACCTTGATTCATGCTCTTAAATCACATGCTCTTGGATACTGAGTCCGGTACTTATGCTCTCATTGGAAATCAAACAATGGGTCTTGGAACTACAAGCCAAGGAACTTTCCATTCGAATGTTCATCTTTGTGCTTTGTAGAAATTATGGTGTAACAATCATTTCTTATGGACAATCAACATTCATAGAATTAGTAAATATGCATATTAGGTAGTAACTAAATACTATAAGGTAGTATAGTTGTAAACATTTGAAAGTAAGGGATGATAGTAGAAGAAGAAAATGCAGTAGAGAGGACAATTAAAGCCAATTTCTAAAAAAATCCAATTTGATGACCGCCCTACACCACTAGCACTCAATACACATATGATAATGTGCTGCAATTGTGCCAGTCAATGTAGAGTGACCATCAAGGTTTATGAATGAAACAAAATATCATAGGACCTATAGTATATCTCACGGTGCATGGAATAAAATATAATATCACATATATAAAACAGGAGAGACGGTGATAACCAAGTGACTCAAATATCAGAGTGCAGATACACAAAGTTATACATCATGAAATAGAGTTTATACAACAAAAATAAACTAAAATAACTGTCTCATACTGCTAATAATAAGTGAACATTACTATGACTCCAATATGTTGTACAAAGGAATAAGCAAAGAAATCCATATATCATACGAGATAGCTTCATCCTGCTTCTCCTCCACAGCTACTGCGTCGCATCTAGACCTGTTATCTAGTCTATCCATTTAAGAGCATCCGAGATAATATTAAGAATAGCATAAAACATCGAGTTAGACAACAGTCTGGTATGAGCGATAAATGAATTTCAAATACTATGCAAGTCAGTATAGTAAGGAACAATGTATATAAATCATAACTGATATGTCCCTATAACCAAAGAGTTAGCATATAATAACATGATATGCTACTCTACAAATCATAAAGGTGTAACACAACCAAGTATGATAAAGGGTGACTATGTATCCCTATCTCCACTATCTATCTCCAATGATAATCATAGAGTGACAGGTGGCTAGTGAAGCAACCATAACAAACATAACATCCATCAAACAATACTAATTGTCACTCAGTGTACTCTGGATGTACGATAAATCGTATAACCTTTCTTCTGCCATGGACTAACAAAAATCCTGGTTTTCAATTTTACTCTCTTTAGCCTAAAGCTAGCACTAGACCAATTCTTCCGGTCTAGGATACACGGATCTATTCTTGCGATCCTAGGTAGCTATTCTTTACTACTCATGAGCGTCTTCACGATACCCCTACTTTGAGTACAAGGGAAAACACTTCGATTATCAACTATCCATTAGTACACATATCTGATCCCTAACTTTGCTCCATTTAACTTCCATTATCTTGAAGGAATCATTCTTCATTCCTCCACTTAACAACCGCTTTCTTTATTGAGATGTTATTCTTGAGAAACCATTCTACTCTAGGACTCCTTTCTTCATCGAGTCGTTACCCTCAAAATTTAACTCCATTCATAATCGTGTTACTATCCAAAATAATCTAGCTTTCATCATGTTGTTGTACTACTATCAGTCACTATATGAACAAGCCAATACCTCTAGCACGACCTCTAGAACTCCAGGACCATGCTCTAGAAATTCAATCCCTATTGGAGCAATGTTGGAAACTCGGCATCCACTCCAGGAGGTCGGCATCGACTTTATACTTGGCCAACTAGTGGCCAAGTCTTCCTCCATCCCACTTCTTGCCTCTAGTACTTCATGTTTTGATACTTAAACACCGACTTTTCTGCTCTAATTTGTGACTTACAGACACCCTAGTTTGCATCCTAACCAAATCGGTGCTGCCATCTATACTTAGTCAAACTTTGATCCAACTTTATATATGACCTTTACTAGCTAGCACCTTCCACTTCCCTAAGTCACTTCCAACTTGGGCAAGCTACAGAACTCGGTACCGACTTGATAACTCGGCCTCGAATTCTGTACTTTGGAAATTGGAGCTTGCGGTTTGAACTCAAGCTCCACCTATGTTATAGGTTTTGCATTCCAAGTGTCATATGATTCCGACCAGTTTTGCCTCTGATTTGCTCGATTTCTTAACCTATCTAATTAACATCCAAAGCACTAGCAAAACAACATCAAATCACAACATACAAACATGGAATAACTTACATATACATCCATTCATCCAATCAACATATGAAGATATGATAATCAAACTAGTTTTGCCATAAATCCAAGTTTTACACCAATATATGCTTATGGATGATAAAAATTACATTAGCAAGTGAATAGGTGTTAATATTTACAAAAACCATTTCTAAAATCATTTAATGATCCCATATTTCTAGTCATGAGCATACATGAACAAGTGGTTAAAGTTAAAAAACCATTTTAGATCCAAAAACATGTTTAAAAAAATAATTTTAACTATATAAAAAGGTATAGATGAGTGAAAGGTCAAGAACCACTCACTAAATACCTAAGATATCAATTTCACTACTCAAACCTGGAGTAGATAGCAAGGGAGATGAACTCAAATCAGCAAAAATGATTATCTCAAGTTTATATATGTTAATATCCACACTAAATAATGATTTGGCTAAAATTAGTAAGGAAAATGTGTGACTTTTGATGAAATTAGGGCTGATGGATGTTTAGATCTATTTTGGGGCAAATGGAAATGACTTACGTCAGTTTCTACAACCTCCTATTAGCATAAATTCGAAGTGGGTTAGTGGGTCTAAGCACGAGCTTAGTTAATTACCCACTAAAACTGGGCAATAGCAGCCAAAACTTAACATTCAAATGACGCATCCTTTTTTCTAGTGTGACCACTCTACGGAATGAAAAACCCTCATTCTGAAGCAATGGAAGTGGTTTGAGACCCTAATGTGGCTACTATAAAAAGTTATAGTCTAAACTAGATTTTCAGCGTTAAAATGATTACATAGAAATTCGGAAAAAAACATAGATGTGAAAAATGTCCCTAAGAGTCATTTCCCATAATCTTAGAGTCATGCAACCTTATACGAATAAAATACAAATATTTTACGATCCTTTGATACGTAAAATACGGGTCGTTACACTCTTTCCACTTTAGCAATTTTGCCTCGAAATCCCTAAACAAATACAGAAAATCAATCATAGTTACCCCACATGTCTAAGACTCATGTACATCATCAAATATGTCAAACATGCAACCATGCAATCAATAATATAGGTAAATCTTTCCCAGCATGCGGGATGCTAAACTATATTGTTTGATATCGAAAGCGAAAGTAAGATGCGATAACTGATATGCCTGACCATGTGAAGAGCTTTAGATGTGTGGCCATTGTACACTCCTTGGTTTTCCATGTGCAATCGCCTTCACTTTCGCCCCACTGAACTTTCACTAACTCCACCGTCTTCCTCCTAAACTCTTTCGTATCACGTCTAATGGTACGAGCAAGTTTACAAGGTCTCGAAGCTACTGGTTAAATCTCAGTATCATCAAACTAATCCGATGTGATAGTTACACCTGAGTCATGCACATATTTCTAGAAAGTGGAAGACATTGTGCACTCTTGCCATTCTTTCAGGTAAGTTAACTTTATAAGCAAGGTTTCCAATCCTCTCTAATATCGGAAATGGATCAAAAAATCTCAGTGCCAACTTTCCTCTACTACCGAACCGAATAACGTTCTTCAAAGGATAAATCTTCGTAATACCATTTCTTCGATGGAGAGTTCCAAATCTCTACACATTTTATCCATGCAACTCTTTTTCCTATCCTGTGAAGCTTTCATTCATTGTCGAATGATCTCTATCCTTTCTAATGTCTCTCTAACCGTATCCAGCCTGGGTACTAGTTTCTTACCCGCTTCCTACCAATATAAAGGGACATTATATAGTCGGCCACATAATGCTTCATATGGTGTCATACCAATACTAGACTGATAATTGTTATTGTATACGAACTCTACTAAATGAAAGTGATCATCCCACGAGCCTACGAAATCAAAAATGCAAGCTCGCAAGAGATCCTCTAAGATATGATTCACTCTCTCGGTTTAGCCATCAGTTTGAAGGTGATAAGTTGTACTAAAATGTAGCTCGGTACCCAATGCCTCCCATAAGCTCTTCCAAAACACGCTAGTGAACAAGGGGTCTCCATCACTCATAATTCTCTTCGACACATCATGAAATCATATAATCCATTTCGCATACAGTTCGGCTAGTTGGTTGTCGTTCTACTTGACTTGATCGGTAGAAATCTAGCATTCTTAGTCAAACGATCTACTATGAAACAGACACTGTCATACCCTGCTCACGCCCTTGGTAGTCCATCTATGAAATCCATCGATATATACCCCTACATCCACTCAGGAACTTCAAGTGGTTGCAAAAGACCACTCGGTTTCTTTTGTTCTACCTTTACCAACTAGCCATTCATACACTTCGATATGAATGTCCCAACATTCTTCTTCATCCCTTCTTAATAATAGGTCCGTCCCATATCACGGTATATCTTATTACTTTCGGGATGTATGGTCAACTTGGAAAGGTGGAACTTATGAGTTCCTCGTCTCTAAATCCATTAACATCGTGGACAATCAATCTCTCATTCTTATAAAGCCAACCGTCTCGATTGAGTCTGTATTACCTCATGTCCTCAGACTCTACCCCTGCTTCAATCTTGGAGATGATTTTGGCAAATCTAGCATCATGTCTCTAACTAGTACCAATCCGCTTTATAAGAGTAGGTCTGATGGTTAAGCTTGCCAACATCTATGGCTCGAACTCGTAATGAGGTCTGAAGTCATAATTAGTAATATACTCCAACTGTTTCCACTCTAGGAACATCGCTTCCAAACTGGCATGTCTTCTACTCAGCGCATCGGTGACTGCATTCCCTTACCAGGTATATAGGAAATGCTAAAGTCATAGGAGATTAAGAATTCCAACCATCGCTGCTGTCGAAGGTTGAGATCCTTTTGAAAGAAAATGTACTTCAAGGATTTGGAGTCCATGAACAGCTTAAACCTCTCCCTAGTAATAAATGCCTTCAAATCTTCAAAGCAAAAACTACTCCTGCTAATTATAAATCATCAGTTGGATACTTCCTCTCGTGTGGCTTCAGCTGTCGACTAGCATAGACGACAACATTTCCCATTTGCATCAATACCGCACCCAATCCAGTACCACAAACATCTGTGTATACTATTAACCCCTCATTCTCGCTAGAAATGGCCATTATAGGTGCGCTCATCAACCTCTCCTTCAACCTCACAAATTCCTGCTTGCATCCCAAGTAAAATTTTAATTTTAATTTTTCAAATTGGTTAACGGGGCGACTACCTTCGAGAAGTCCTTTACTCCTTTATAAAGCATCTATTATATCCTACAGTCCTAAGAAACTCCTCACATCAGTAGCATTCTTGGGTCGGCTCCAATCTTAAACTACAGCCACCTTAGTAGGGTCTACCACGATACCCTGCTCAAAGATGACATGACTCAAGAATCTCACTTTCCTTATCCAAAAGTGACATTTTAAAAACCTTGCTTTTAGCTTGTGCTTCCTCAACACTTTGAGCACATTCCTCAAGTATGCCCCGTGTTCCGACTCTGTCCTAGAATAGACTAGGACGTCATCCATGAACATACGTATGAATTTGTCGAGCTGATCTCTACGCGATTGATGAGATCAACAAAATATGCCGAAGCGTGGTTAGCATGAATGGATTAATCAACCATTCATAAAAACTAGACGGTGTATAAAACATGATAGTCGGCACACTCTCCTTTGCTACTCTCAACTGGTGAAATCCCATCGCCAAATCCAATTGAGAGAACACCTTTGCACCATGGAGCAGATCGAACAATTCATTAATACGTATGAGTGGATATTTGTTCCACCTAGTCACTTTATTCATCTCACGGTAATCGACACATAATTTAAGAGAGTCTCCCGCCTTAGTAGCGAATATACAGGTGCACCCACTCAGATATACTCCTACGAATGAACCTTTTTCTCAATAGGTCATTCACTTGCACCTCCAACTCCTCCTGCTCTTAGGCTCCATATGCCTTAATGGCATAACTATAGGCCTGGCATTCCTCGTCAAGTTTCTATGAAACTTGATCTCTCTATGCGGTGGTAATCCAGTCATCTCCTCAAATATATCTAGATACTCTCTAACGATAAGCACAGATGACAACTCATCATGTGGAATCTCAAGCGAATATAGAAAGGTGAGCATAATCCTGTCCTCTGGCAACCAGCCATTTATTACCATGCCCCTTCCACAGCCCCAATTATCCCCAATAGCTTCTTGCAATGTACCACCGCTGCATACTTTCTTAGTCGGTCCATTCCCAAGATAAT
Source organism: Allium cepa (assembly GCA_030765085.1). NCBI lineage: Eukaryota > Viridiplantae > Streptophyta > Magnoliopsida > Asparagales > Amaryllidaceae > Allium > Allium cepa. The sequence continues at coordinate 946,912,057 of CM060941.1, read as the reverse complement.
CCCGAACCTAACGAAATTTAAAACAAAACAATCACAGACAAAAGAGCATCCATAACTCGATAAGACCAAACCATGACAAACCATACACAGGCTAGTGGAGCCTCCAACAGGGTTCGCCACAATCAACGGTCGGTCAGCTATTTTGGGTTTCAATCCTAGTCTATCTACTAGGTCAACAGATATAAAGGACGTGAATCCCAGTATTAAGAAAAACACGTATGGAAACATCATCAAGGGAAAGCATACCTTGAATAACAATGCTCTTTCCCTTCTCTTTCATCGAGGGTGCACTCGATGAAGTCAAAACAACATCTAAAGCATATGCCTTTACAACTTGTTTCTACTATAGTAACTCTGGAAACTCTTCAGTATATGCCCGTGCTTGGTGCAGTTATAACACTTTTTCTTTCCATCAGTTTTGCAGTCTTTGATCATGTGACCCTTTTCTCCATAAGTACAGCAAACGGAGTCGCACTTGACCTTCTTCTGAGCATCCTTCTCATGCGATTGCTTCCTCTTTCCAAGCCATATCTTCTTCTTGCCTCCTTCGCTCTGTTTCATTTTTGGCTCTTCCTTAACAATAACAACTAATTTGGACTTAGAGTATAAACTCTCCCGGTGAAGGGCTTTCTCGATGAGTCTCTCAAATGGCTCATCAATATGACTCACCGGCTTCTTCCCTAAATAAGCGTCCAAACCTATAATAAACTTTTCGTTCTTTCCTAATGGAGTATCAATAAAGGACATCCCATACTTTGACAAGGCATCGAACTCAGCAATGTACTCAGTAACGGACATCTCTCCCTACTTTAAATCGGTTAATTTCTTGAATAGTACAGACTTCTAAGCTGTCGGAAAAAACTTCTCCTCAAACCTAGCCTTGAAGTGATCCAAGTGAACTGATTCTCAGGTGTAGTAGTAGTGATAGAATTCACCAATTCATGGCCTGCCCTTGAATTTTTTTAGAGGCCAACCTCTTTTTTATGGCATCATCAATCTACATATCACCAAAAATATGCTTACAAGTGTCCAACCAATCCTGCACTTTGATTGTAGATTCAATTTCAAGGAATGACTTGCCTCCCAAAGTATAATAATCTTTTCATAGCTTGGCAATGTCAGCCCATGACGTTTGCACTTAAGCACCACCATCGATAGTGACATTCTGAGTGGCCGCTTAGTCATTTTCAAGCTTGTTCGCTATTATCATGTTGAAAATAGCTTGGAAATCGGGATTAGTAGCCCTCGAACTCACTCCTTGCTCAACTCCTGAGAGAGAGCTCTTAATAATATTTCTTATTTTTTGGCTCATTCTCGATCTGTAACAGGAATAAAGAAAACAGTGTCAATGGTACTCATGTGTGCATACGACTTATATAAGTCAGGATTAGCACTTGAGAACTCGACATCGACTTTTGTACTTTGTGAATTGGAGCTTTGGTTTGAACTGCGAGCTCCACCTATGCTACGGGTTCTTCCTTCTAAGTCTCGTCTACTTCCAACCAGTTTTGCCTCTAATTTGCTCGATTTCTCAATCTATCTACCTAACATTCAAAGCACCAGCAGACAACACCAAATCACAACATACAATCATGAAATAACATACATATACATTCATTCAATATATGAAGAAATGATAATCAAACTAGTTTTGCCCTAAATCCAAGTTTACATTAATATATGGCCTATGGATGATAGAAATTACATTAGCACGTGAATAGGTGTTAATAGTTTACAAAACCGTTTCTAAAATCATCAATCCCATATTCTAGTCATAAGCATAAACATGAACAAGTGGTTAAAGTTAGAAAACCATTTTAATCCATAAACATGTTTAAAACAATCATTTAAACTATATAAACAAGTATAGATGAGCGTGAGGCCAAGAATCACTCACCAAATACCTAAAATACCAATTTCTCTCCTTAAAACTGAAGTAGATAACAAAGGCGATGAACCCAAATAAAAAAATGGTAACCTTTAGTTTCTATATGCTAATCTCCTCTCTACTCAATGATTTGACTAAGATTAGTAAGAAAAAAGTGTGGTTTTTGATGAAATTAGGGATAGTGAAGGTTTATTCTATTTTGGGGAAGAAGGAAATGATTTAGGTTATTCCTATATCCTCTTATTAGCATAAAATTTGAAACGGGCTTAGCTAATTAACCACTAAAACTGGTCAGTAGCGGCTAAAACTGTAACGACCCAATTTTTCGATGCTCAAAAATCGACATCAATACGTCCACTGTACTAAATGCCGAACAATCAAATGCCGGAAAAACGAACCATTAGGGTTAAAGAAGAAGAAATAGAAAACAATGTCAGAATCTCACAAATGCTGCAGAACAATATATAATAGATAACGACTAATCTTTTAAAACAAAAGAATTATATCTGTTTTATATATTACATCATCAGAGTACAACACATTCAACATCACAATTCAGGACGGTTATAATATCTCGTCCTGCTTACACTGCACAACGGATATATGAATCTACGGACATATGCCTCGTCATTCAGCTCGTCTCCTGAGCTCCACAGCAATCCATCCAGAATCTGTATTCTATAATACTCGGTCTGACCCGAGCATTATAGTTAAATAACACCCGATTCAGTCTGGAAAACCAGCATGAGAAAACACACTTGATTGGATTATTAAAGTTTTCGAAAATCCTTTGAAATCAAAGGTATCTCTTAAGACCACGCCACAAATAAACATGCCGGGTTTTTACCTTAAGATAACCAAAACATTTTCATCAAATCCATCTGATATTATAATAGTGTCTATAGAAAGTAAAATAGAATCTAGCTGAAATGCTTGCATCTCACATTTCAGAAATAGTTGGGCACAATCAAAACCGTACAGGCGCTTATTGGAGATTGGAATCCATACAATGACAGGGCTACTGGGGTACCACCCATCACAGTACGTGCTCTAGATCACTGTACCGAGGATCCATCCTGATCCCCTACATCACAAGACCGGAGCTACCCCTTACTAGATAGTCCGAATAAGTTCACCCCACGGTTGGGATCAACAACTGCCCACACAGCCGAAATAAAGGGACATCTAGACAGGGGCGACCTTACCCTAACTGGTTGCTAGCCACTTAGCCTTGTGTGCACCTCCCTTGTTTTAGCCATTCCCGATTGATGAGGCTCAAGGCTATGCGTTACCTTTTTAGCAGACATTCACTTAGAATGCTCATCGTCCTCTTCACGATGTTCTGAAAGCATTCGTCCATACAAGTCCGTTCTGGGTTCAAACGGAACCGAAGGCACTACTCATACTACATCCATTTTGGAATCACCCTCAAGATTAGTAGCGATTAGCCCTTACACTTCACTGCTCCATCTTTGACTCCAAGGTTTTGCCTTTCTCATGGAAATGTTCAAACCGGATCGAAGTGGTTTTCGAAAAATTAATCCTCATCCCGGTCTCTTCAAAACGATCGGCGCATTAGCAAATATTGATAGTCATTTATTTAACTACCAAATAACATTCACAAACAACCATCAGATTTAAATAGTTTCCAAATTATTTATTTCAAAATAACTTCGCGAGCTATTTTCCATACTTCAATCCTTTGCAAACAGTTTCAAACCACCTTTCTCTCATGGAATAAATTTTCCAAATATTTTCTATTTCCATTGAAAATCACCAAGTCCAAATACTTTAGATTTTAAAATAATTTAAATCACTTTATTCTAAATTATACTTTAAAACATTTGAATGAAAACTACTTAAACACTTTATTCAAAAATATATACTTTAAAAATATTTAAAATAAAACTACTTTATAAAATATAAAACTAATTTTTTAAATAAAAGTTAAGCCAAACTAAATTTTAAAATAAGAGTTATGAAATTCTATACAAGTTTTCAAATAAAACTTTAACCAAACTATCATTAAAATAAAACTATTTTATAAAATCATTTCTTTTTAATAATTATCTTCTTAAGACATAATACCAATTAACCTTTTAAATAATTAATACTATAACTAATCTAATAAATATTCACATTTAAAATTTTAACATCTTAAATAATAATTTCATAAAAACATTCCTTTCAACAACTTTAAAATTTTTACTTTAAAATCTGCTTTGAAAACATAATTGGTTTTTGAGGGAAATACACTTTTCTTTCACACCTTTTAAAAAATAACCACTATTTATTTTTAAAACAAATTACCCATTCCTTTATAAATTCCCATCGTGAGTTCATATTTTCAAATATCCACCGATATCATATTTCACTTTATAAACCCAGTTTATAAATTCCATAGTCTCATCTTCTTTTTAAACACAATTTCAAACTAATTCAATTTCCAAATTGATTTTCAGATTTTACTCCATTTTAAAATAAATTCCTTTACTTACTCAATTTTATTTCAAAACCCATTAATTTCAGATTTAACTTCTTTATTAAGATTTTAAAATCTTATTTTAACTGAAACTACCAATTTCATATTTATTTCAAAATCCTTCTTTTATTTTTCCTAAACCATTTAAATCCTGAATTGAAAAAAAATCTTTTATTCCTTTAAATAATATCACTTAAGTTTAAAAATTCATTTATTCTCCTTTCCCATACTTGGAATTTATTTATTAGAATTTTAAAAAAAAACTTTTATCCCTTTCCAATTCATTCTTTAGTTTATCCTAATTCTACATAATTATTTTTACTTAAAAATTCCCTATTTTATTTTCCTTTGAAAATTCAATCTTTATCTTTGATAACTCGGTATACCCAAATGTATTCAATCAAACCATAGCATTCAATATTTTCAATCACCAATATAATCTATCTCGGATTATTAAATAAATCATATCATAGAATATTAAAATAATCTAAATATTTTGAGGAATCCAGTTGGACCCCTCCAACCTGTTTTCCTGCATCCATATATGTTAGCACAATATAAAAATACCAATCCCACTTCAAGGTGGGATATCGCGGTATATGGGGTCATCCGCTATTATGCGGGGCGCATATGGTCTCATCTGCTATATAATGCGGGAAAATCAATCACTCCAATATATACTATATATACTACTATATAATATACCACATCCAGACAATTCAATCATTCAACAAGTCATTTAAATTTAATTATTTGAATTAAATAATAACCCAGATGAGTGATATTAACTTACCTTTTCTTTTTAATTTGCAATCTGATCCACACCGGCTTGATTCTCCATGATTTATGACCTTGTATAAACATTATATGGTTTATAAATAATTGAAACAAAACCAACAATCAATTTCCATCTTATAATTTAACTTAAATCAATAATTTATTTAACTAGTGATTTACTTCCAAACAAATAATTTTTCTTGTTAAAAATATTTTAGTAACTAAAATAAATTAATACGTTAATTGAACAAGTAAATCACCATAACTCCTGAATTTTAAAATAACTCATAAGTGAAAATATGTATGTATATTTTTTTTACATAGATATGTATATTTACAAAAATTTCTACATGGATTTCAAAAATCAAATTTTAAATAACCTCTTTAACATTTAAAATTCTATTTCAGAATCATGCATGCATATAAATATCTACTATAAAGAACAGTGAATCCTTTTACTGTAAATTTTTTTTTTCCTTCCTGCATGAATCATTCATTTATTTAAATAAAAATAAAAACGATACCTCCACTTGCTCGAATCGAAACCGCGATGCCCACTCCATGACTTCGCCTCGTCGCCCAAAGCCTTGCCTACGTGCGCCTCAGTTCGATCGCCTAGATCCCCCCTCCCCTGCGAACGAATGCCTCGTCGTCCAAAATCGACTCCGTCTTCGCTTCGCCCAGCATCACGAGCGAAACCCTAACAGTCAAAACCACATCGCTTCCTCTCCATCCATCGCGATGATTGCAGCCACCTGCTAGGCAAACCCTACAGCCTCGATCCCAACCCTTTGTGATTACCCCCAATCACGGTGACACGACCCAGCGAAACTCCCTTGCTTGAAGACTCGAGCTTGAGATCGAATGAAGAATGTATTGAAATCGATTATGCTTGAACAGACAAAAGGGAAAAAGGAAGAAAAGAAACACGGCTGAGTTTGGAAAGAAGAATTTGTTTCGGCCATTAAAATCTCGAGTGAAATGTACTGCTTTTCTTTTCTTTTATTTGTTTTCGAATTGAACCTCTGGAGTGTGATAAAAAGGCAAGGAGACATGTTTCAATGTTAACATGTTTGAACAACTGGCTCCAGCATTTTCGAATTGAAATTAATAATTTTGATGTGAAGACTTTGGCCAGTCAAACATTTATATATTATTTTTGAATTTTAAATTTAAATCGTTCAAAAAACGAAGTCTAAAGTTTCGATCTCCTATTGAGGTGTGCCGCTAGGCATTTATAATGTTAAACCCCTATTCTGAATGCAATGGAAAATGTTCTGAGTCCTAACTCGATCGTATGGAGAAGATAACTTTTTTGGACCCAGTTATTATATTAAATTTTCGATATAGATTTGAGCGCGTTCATTTAATGTACGGCCAAATGATCACTCCAAAAACTATGAAAATTGAAATCCGATAATAATACACTATTACGGATCCAATGGAATTGGTTTCATCGAATTCTGAGACTGTGCCCGGAAGGATATTTTTAAATATCGATTTAAACTGTTTATTTTTAAAACTGAACAAAACATTCCCAAATTCAAATTTAAAATTTTTATTACCTCCAGTATTATAAATATAAATTTTCCAAGGCTTTGAAATATTTTTAACTAGCTTAAAAACCAAGATTCATTATTTTAACCAATTTCTAATGATTAAATTCAATAATTTAACTACCAAATAAACAGTGATGTTTGAAATTCAAGTTAAATTAACTTTCAAATATTCAAAATCTATTAAATATTTCAATTTCAAATATCCAAATATTCTGGGTCGTCACATTCCTCCCCCTTAAAAGAATTTCGTCCCCGAAATTACTAGTTAAGAGGAATGTCCCATAACCCGTTAATTTTTCCCAAGTCCCAACAGTTTCAAACAACTTTCCCAATACAATCTTTTATTAAAGACACACTATCACTCTTACTAATCTTTCAAACCTATCCAAAATTTCCAAACAACATTACTTACTCAACCATTCAAATTATAATTCAAATTCAAATTTTTATATTATCAAAAAAAATTCAAAATTTTTCTAACTTCCTAGATTTTTGAAATTTTTTGCCAACGTCTCCTTTGCGGGGCTAGATCGGTACACCTACAAAATACCTCTACGGGCCCCCAGATTTCAAAAGAAAACAAAAACCCAAATGGCTAGACCAAAAAATCACCAAATTTCATACGGAAATTTAAATACATACCTTTTGTCGAGCAATTCAAATTTATTTTTTGAAATCAAAAATCCTAATTTTCATTTGCCTTTAAGACACCTGTATACTACTTAGCAATAATATCCAATCATAACTTTCAAAATCATTTTATACATTTCTCTATGAAAGTTGCATCATCAATTTCATTCAAGCCCGTACGATGTCCACATATCATTCGTACGCAATCGCTCACTCCATCACACCATTTCATTTCCGAACTAGTATCGTTTGCCCAACTTCCTAGTGCGGACTCAGATCTGGTTTCTTGATCAGAAACCGTCATTCTCATTGCATAGCCACAAATTATGATAGAGAATTTTCAGAATCAATCAAAAATCCTTATTCAGAGTTTGCCGTCGAAAATCGAGCGAAAAATCTCAACTCTTATCAATATAATTATCTCGAAATTCTATGCTCAAGTCTGGATCAAATTGTTATGCGAATAAATAATATACGTACATCTTACATATTTATCCCAATTGATTTTTATAATATCAATTCTCTTTTTTTATTCATTCACATTTATTTCAACTTCCCTTTCACTTATTCACATTTATCATTTCTCACTCCTTTATTAAACCTTTACTCACATTAACTTAGAGTATTTTCCAGTACCAAATTTTACCTAAGAATTTACCATTTGTTCTTAAGTTCAATATAAAAAAAAAATTGCTTCTTATATTCATTTTTACTTCACTATTGAAATTTATATCCCTTTTTATATTTATTTTACTTTACCACTTTGGTTTTATCTGCTTCTATTCAAATCTTAAATTTGTTTTCCATTTACAAATCAAGTTTTAGTTTATTCTGAATTCAATTTACTTTCCATTTTTAAATATTGAATTTAATTCATTTCAAACCATATTTAATTTGTCATATCTTTAATTAGTTCCACTTACTAATTTATTTTAGATTTCCAATAATATTAATTCTTAGAACTTTGTTATTTTAGTCCACTCAAACCAAACTTTTTTCAATTCCTCTTTACTTAATATAATTTAGTTTCATTCCAAAATTAAATTTTCAATTCATCGAATTACCCAATTAAATCAATTAGTTACTAACTAATTTCAATCTCAAAACCTTGTTTTATTAAGTCTTACTTGACTAAATTCCCATTCAAACTTAATTTCAACCTTCAGTTTAAATTCCATTCGCTTACAATTTAAATTCATTTATTCATTCACAAATTCATTTTCAACTAACAAATTTTATTTAGCCTACTTAAATTTATTTCCTCAACATTCACTTTTTATTTAACTTGGTTTAGTTACATTCTAATTTAATTCAGATTTCAAGCTTCTATAAGTTCTCCAATTTATTTACCTTCTATTAGCTAACTTCTTTTAATTCACTTTAATTAATTAGCTTACTTTCAGCTTATTTTGTTTACACACTTACTTTATTTTACTTTTTACAAGTTAATTCCATTCCAGACAATTTCCAAACTTATAAGTTTCCAAACCTGTTTATAATAATCCATAAACATTTTAAGTTGAACTTCCAAAGTTTAAACTTATTACTTAAACATTTTAAATAAGATTCCAGTGTTTAAACAATTTCACAACATTTCAAAATCACCTATGAAATCGATTATTTCTTTGAATCTCAAAAACAAACCCAGTTTTGCAAACAACTCCAATTTAAAATATTTTGGTAGCAATTCCTTTCTTGGAAACTCGAAAATGAATCTCGATATTGCTGCAGTCATCACCGAAATTATTTTCCAGCGACAAAAGTGAGTTCTGTACTTTTATTCTTTTCAAAAACCCTTTCCAAATATTTTTAAATTCCAAATCTCACCAGATTTTAGGTCTAATTCAAAAATATTTCTGAAATAATACCACTATTATTTCTCCAAAACCTTTGAAAACCATTTTCAAACCCAAAGGAAATTAAATTTTTTTCCAAAATTCCAAATTCTTTCAATTCATATTCAAACATTACTCTGGAATTTATCTCATTTTAATTATAAATCGCACTATAATTCACATTTATAAATTTTATTTGTTAAATGAATTTATCTCCAAATCTTTGGTTATACCATTATTTCCTTATTTCAATTAATAAATTACATCTATAATCTACATTTCAAATTCCATTTTACTATATAATTATTTCCTTCACTTTTGCTTTTGTTTATAATTTCCAGTTTTTATTCAATTTCCACTTAACAATGAGAGTAATTTAGTATCATCATCTTCTAACAACCAAGCAACCGTATATAACTATAAAAAAATTCGTAAAATTATTTCTTTTATATACAAAAATAATTTGGGTAAAATTATTTCATTTACCCTATTTTTAAGCAATATCATGTGTCTGTTTATCTTGTTTAAGAGTCTAGAAACCTGTATCGATGACATGGCATTCCACATATCGACCAGAATCCATAAACACTCAACCGATAAGTCAACACAATATAAAAACAATTTTTATATTCACTAACAAATACGCGCTCATATCTATTAATACACTCAAAATCATTCTAGAGTTCTACGGACTCTATTCTAATGAGTAATCCCCATCAGAGCCAAGGTTCTCGCTTAACCTTCAGCTCTGATACCAAGTGTAACGACCCGAATTTTTGATGCTCGAAAATCGACATCAATACGTCCACTGTACTAAATGTCGAACAATCAAATGCCAGAAAAACGGACCGTTAGGGATCAAGAAGAAGGAGGTAGAAGAAGAAATAGAAAACAATGTCAGAATCTCACAAACGCTACGGAACAATATATAATATATAACGACTAATCTTTTAAAATAAAAGAATTACATCTGTTTTATATATTACATCATCAGAGTACAATACATTCAACATCATAATTCAAGACGGTTACAATATCTCGTCCTGCTTACACTGCACAATGGATATATGAATCTTCGGAAATACACCTCGTCATCCAGCTCATCTCCTCAGCTCCACAGCAGTTCATCCATAATCTGTATTCTATAATACTCGGTCTGACCCGAGCATTATAGTTAAATAACTCCCGATTCAGTCTAGAAAACTAGCGTGAGGAAACACACTCAATTGGATTATTAAAGTTTTCGAAAATCTTTTGAAATCAAAGGTATCTCGTAAGACCGTGCCACAAATAAACATGTTGGGTTTTTACCTTACGATAACCAAAATTTTTTTATCAAATCTTTCTAATATTATAATATTGTCTACATAAGTAAAATAGAATCTAGCTGAAATGCTTGCACCTCACGTTTCAGCAATAGTTGGGCATAATCCAAACCGTAGAGGCGCTTATTGCAGATTGGATTCCATACAATGGCAAGGCTACTAGGGTACCTCCCATCACAATACGTGGTCTAAATCACCATACCGAGGATCCACCCTAATCCCCTGCATCACAAGACCGGAGCTACCCCTTACTGGATAGCCAAATAAGTTTACCCCATGGTTGGGATCAGGAACCGCCCACACAGCCGAAATAAAGGGACATTTAGACAGGGGCGACCTTACCCTAATTGGTTGCTAGCCACTTAGCCTTGTGTGCACCTTCCCTGTTTTATCCATTCTCAGTTGATGAGGCTCGAGGCTATGTGTTACCTTTATAGCACACATTCACTTAGAATTCTCATCGTCCTCCTGACGATGTTCTGAAAGCATTCGTCCATACATGTCCATTCCGGGTTCGAACAGAACCGAAGGCACTACTCCTACCACATCCATTTTGAAATCACACTCAAGATTAGTAGCGATTGGCCCTTGCACTTCACTGTCCCATCTTCGACTCCAGGCTCTTGTCTTTCTCACGAAAACGTTCAAACCAGATCGAAGTGGTTTTCGAAAAATTAAGCCCAATCCCGGTCTCTTCGAAACAATTAGCGCATTGCTAAATATTGATAGTCGGTTATTTAACTATCAAATAGCATTCACAAACAACCGTCAGATTTAAATAATTTTCAAAATATTTATTTCAAAATAACTTCGCGGGCAATTTTCCATACTTCAATCCTTTGAAAACAGTTTCAAACCACCTTTCTCTCACGAAATAAATTTTCCAAATATTTTCTATTTCCACTGAAAATCACCAAGTCCAAATACTTTAGATTTTAAACTAATTTAAATCGCTTTATTCGAAATTATACTTTAAAATATTTAAATTAAAACTACTTAAACACTCTATTCAAAAATGCATACTTTAAAAATATTTAAAATAAAACTACTTTATAAAATATAAAACTAATTTTTAAAATAAAAGTTAAGCTAAACTAAATTTTAAAAATAAGAGTTATGAAATTCTATACAAGTTTTCAATTAAAACTTTAACCAAACTATTTTTAAAATAAAACTATTTTATAAAATATATTTTTAATAATTATCTTTTTAAAACATAATACCAATTAACCTTTTAAATAATTACTACTATAGCTAACCTAATAAATATTTACCATTAAAATTATAACAACTTAAATAATAATTTCTTAAAAACATTCCTTTCAACAACTTTAAATTTTGTAACTTTAAAATCTGCTTTGAAAACGTACTTGGCTTTTCAGGGAAATACACTTTTCTTTCACACCTTTTAAAAAATAACCACTATTTATTTTTAAAACAAATTACCCATTGCTTTATAAATTCCCATCGTGAATTTATATTTCCAAATATCCATTGATATCTTATTTCTCTTTATAAATCCATTTTATAAATTTCATAATCTCATCTTCTTTTAAAACACAATTTCAAACTCTAATTCAATTTCCAAATCGATTTTAAGATTTTACTCCATTTTAAAATAAATTCCTTTACTTACCCAATTTTATTTCAAAACCCATTAATTTCAGTTTTTAACTTCTTTATTGAGATTTTAAAATCTTATTTTAACTGAAACTACCAATTTCATATTTATTTCAATATCCTTCTTTTATTTTTCCTAAACCATTTAAATCCTGAATTGAAAAAAAAAAATCTTTTATTCCTTTAAATAATATCAATTAAATTTAAAATTCATTTATTCCCATTTATTCAGAAATCTCCTTTCCCATACTTGGAATTTATCTATTAGAATTAAAAAAAACAACTTTTATCCTTTTCCAATTCATTCTTTGGCTTATCCAAATTCTCTATAATTATTTTTACTTAAAAATTTTCTATTTTATTTTCCTTTAAAAATTCAATCTTTATCTTTGATAACTTAGTATACCCAAATATATTCAATCAAACCATAGCATTCAATATTTTCAATCACCAATATAATCTATCTCAGATTAACAAATAAATCATATCATAGAATGTTAAAATAATCTAAATATTTTGAGGAATCCAGTTGGATCTCTCCAACCTATTTCCATGCATCCACAGATGTTAGCACAATATAAAAATACCAATCCCACTTCAAGGTGGGATATCGCGGTATATGGGGTCATCCGCTATTATGCGGGGCGCATAGGGCGCCATCCGCTATATAATGCGGAAAAATAATCACTCCAATATATACTATATATACTACTATATAATGTACCACATCTAGACAATTCCATCATTCAACAAATCATTCAAATTTAATTATTTAAATTTAAATTATAACCCAGATGAGTGAAATTAACTCACCTTTGCTTTTTAATTTGTTATCTGATCCATACCGGCTTGATTCTCCATGATTTACGACCTTGTATAAACATTATATGGTTTATAAATATTTGAAACAAACCCAACAATCAATTTCCATATTATAATTTAACTTAATCCAATAATTTAGTTAACTAATGATTTACTTCCAAACTAATAATTTTTCTTATTAAAAATCTTTTAGTAACTAAAAAAATTAATATGTTAATTGAACAAGTAAATCACCATAACTCATGAATTTTAAAATAACTTGTAAGTGAAAGTACGTGTGTATATCTGTTTTACATAGATATGTATATTTACAAAAATATGTATATGGATTTCAAAAAACAAATTTCAAATAACCTTTTTAACATTCAAAATTCTATTTCAGAATCATGCATGCATACAAATATTCACTATAAAGAGTAGTGAATCCTTTTACTATAAATATTATTTATTTTTTGTTCCTGCATGAATCATTCATTTATTTAAATAAAAATAAAAATGATACCTCCACTTACTTAAATCGAATCTGCGATGCCCACTCCATACTTTTGCCTCGCCGCCCAAAGCCTTGCCCATGCACGCCTCAGTTCGAATGCCTAGATCCCCTCCACCCCTCCCTCCCCGGCGAACGAGCCTCATCGTCCTAAATTGAATCCGTCTTTGCTTCGCCCAGCATCGCGAGCGAAACCCTAATTGTCAAAACCACAACGCTTCCTCTCTATCCATCGCGATGATTGCGGCCACCTGCTAGGCAAACCCTGAAGCCTCGATCCTAACCCTTCACGATTACCCCCAATCACGGCGACACGACCCAACGAAACTCCCTTACTTGAAGACTCGAGCTTGAGCTCGAACGAAGAACGCATTGAAATCAATTATGCTTGAACAGACAGAGGGGAAAAAGGAAGAAAAGAAACATGGCTGAGTTTGGAAAGAAATTTTTTTCAGCCATTAAATTCTCGAGTGAAATGTACTGCTTTTCTTTTCTTTTATCTGTCTTCGAATAGGACATCTGGAGTGTGATAAAAAGGCAAGGAGATACGTTTCAATGTTAACGTGTTTGAACAACTAGCTACAGTGTTTTTGAATTGAAATTAAAAGGCTTTGATGTGAATACTTTGACCTGTCAAACATTTATATATTATTTCTGAATTTTAAATTTAAATCATTTGGAAAACGAAGCCTAAAATTTCGATTTTCGACCAAGGCGTGCCGCTAGGCATTTATAATGTTAGACCCCTATTCCGAACATAATGGAAAAGGTTTTGAGTCCTAATTCGATCGTATGGAGAAGATAGCTTTTTTGGATCCAGTTATTATATTAAATTTTCGATATAGATTTGAGCGCGTTTATCTATCATACGGCTAAACAATCACTCCAACCACTACAAAAATTGAAATCCGATAATAATACACTATTACAGATCCAATGGAACTGGTTTCGTCGAATTCCGAGGCTGTTTCCCGGAAGGCTATTTTTAAATATCGATTTAAACTGTATATTTTTAAAACTGAACAAAACATTCCCAAATTCAAATTTAAAATTTCTATTATCTCCAGCATTATAAATATAAATTTTTCAAGGCTTTTAAATATTTTTAACTAGCTTAAAAACCAAGATTCACTATTTTAACCAATTTCAAATTATTATATTCAATAATTTAACTGCCAAATAAATAGTGATATTTGAAATTCAAATTAAACTAACTTTCAAATATTTAAAATTAATTAAATATTTCAATTTCAAATATCCAAAAATTCTGGGTTGTCACAAAAACTTGAAATTATCATACTTTCAAACGACATGTTCATTTTTCTAATTAAGACCATTCTATGGAATGAAAAACCATCATCCTGAAACAGTGGAATAGTTTGAGACCTTAATTCGAATCCTATCAAAATTTATATTTCAAACAAGATTTTCAGGATCAAAATGGTCATATAAAAATTCAGGAAAAATCATAGATATGAAAAATGTCCCCAAGTGTCACTTTCCTACGACCTCATAGGAATAAAATAAAAATATTTTACGATCCTCCAATATGTAAAACATTGGTCGTGACACCCAACCTAATGTGAAAAAAATTTGATAAAAATATTTTTTCAGGAAACTTATTTCCAAATTTTTGAATGGATTTTTCAAAATATATATTAAAAAGTTGTTGAAAGTAAGGAAATTTGAAAAATCATAATTAGAAAGAAGTTATAAAGTCAAAAGCTTTGTGTTTTTGGTAAAAGGGGTTTCTCATTTTTGAAACTCATAAGTTAAAAAATTAGTTGAGTTAAAAAATCCAGCTTAAAGATTTTATGATAAAGTTATTTTTCTTTTTTTTGAAATAAATGTAAAATAGAGCGTAGGTTAGATTTGATGATTTTTCCTATTTCATAAATTTGAGAGTTCTTTAAAATCTTTCTTTTTAAAAATAAAAATGGATCTTGATTAAAATGATAAAGAAGAAACTTAAGTAGGAAAATATATAACCCGAGGCAATATTGGGAGATTTGGATAGGATTAGCATCAAGAACTTATGAAATAGGATTAATAATCTAGTTAGAAATAAAGCAGAAGAGGAGTGATGAGAATGGGATAGGAAAATAATAGGATAAGAGTTTTCTTTATCTACTCCACTTTTCATTGTTTAAAGTTAGAGAATATGTTTTTGAATGTTTTGAATTAAAAGACCAACTTTTAAAGGAATAAATCTTTAATACAGAAAGTTTTTGAAATAGAGAAATTATTTTGCTCCTTTTTGGGATTAAGCAATCCTTTTTTGAATTTTTGATGGTTTGATTTAGCAATCAAATTTTGAATGTTTTGCGTTAAAGAACCACTTTTAAAGAAGTAAGTCTTTGAAGCAAAAGAATTATTACTAAACAATTTTATAATTTTTTGAATTTGGAATTAAGAATAAAGCGGTGAATGTTTTGAAACTTTTGTAAAGTTGGGTTCTAATATTTTTGAGATTTTTTTTCCAAATGTTTAATAAAACTTGAATAGATATATGGAATAAAATTAAACATGGTATTTGTATGTTTTTAAGAATTCAATTCCCCAAACTGTTTTTGAATGTTGAAAATTCTTTTGAAAAGCATGCTTAAAGAGTTTTCTTTCGAGAAGTGGAAATTCTTTTGCAAGTTTGAATTTCAAATGTTGCATACTAGCATAATGTGGATTTCTAAGTTTATACTTTATGGAGTAGATAGGGATCACTATCTAGGAAAGAAAGATTAAAGGTTTCGAGAGTTGAATAAAATAAGAATGGTACATACAACCTGATATAGAAATTTAAAATCAATCCCAAGCATTTATTTGTAGAATGTTGGTAAGGGTGTAAAGATATTCTAGATCTATAATTGGGTTATACATTCGGTTGCCCTTAGAATGTGAATTTCCATATTTTGATTTATTGAGAGCAGGCTCCATGTAATTTTTGAAAATTACATAATTTCTTAAATGCATAAAGGTAGGATGGCTCTAAAAAAATAAAATACAGAAAGGAATGTTATAGTTTAGGAATTAATAATTAGAAATAAAAAAATATAAATAACGCAATTTACAACTGTATTCTTATTAACTATAAATATCATAGTAATTATAGAACTGGGATTTATGGACATTAATTACAGAATTAAGGGGCAATAAGTTTGTAATCAATAAAGGATAAAAATGAATTAAATAGGGGATCGATTAAGGAAGCAAATATAGTATTTATGGAGGAATTTAATATCCATAGTAAGAAAATTTTGAAATTGATAATAGATTGAAATAGATTTAATAAGAGTTCATTAGAGTTTGTCAATTTTGACACAAATGAGAAATTATTATGGATAATTGATATTTATTAGAACTAAGATGGGAAAATTAAGGAATGTGGGTAATGGTGGAATAACATTCTAGGAATGTACATCTTAAATTGGTAAGGAGCATTACAAACGCAACATCATTAACATCACTTAACGATTAAGGGTAGCTTCTAGCAAAATTTTCTTTTATATTTTTGGTTTGAAATAGCTAATTGTCTCATTTAAGAAAATTATTTGATATGGTATAAGGCATATTTATGTTTTATCATTGTGCTGGTTTGAGGTATGGGATCGGACCACTAATTAAATATATAATAAGGAACATCGTAAACAAGAAAATTCATATGAACATTTAACTAGCGATAAACCAAAGATAAGACTGAAAGTTAGTAAGGAAATTAGATTAGAGTGCTTCAAACCCAAAGCTTGTGTAATGTCACCATTCACCCCTAATGTGATACGTTGTACATGGATATGAAGAGAATTTTCTAATTGGTCAAGGATAAAGAGAGAGTCGCTGAATTTATTTCGAGATGTTTGATGCGCCAAAGAATTAAAGCTAATCAAGGCAATCCCAGAGGGTTGTCATTACCATTGGAGGTTCTAACTTAAAATTGAGAGCTTATATCTATGGACTTTATAGACGGGTTGCTTAGAAGTAATGAAGTTATTTAAGTATAGTAGATTTGCACACTTTATTTCCATTGGAGGTAATACGTTTGCTACATCTATAGCACAGATTTATGTCAAGGAAGTAGCGGCTCCATTAAATTCTAATTAGCATTGCTAGTGATATGGGCCCTTTGTTCACTAGGGAATTTTTAAGGAGTTTGCAATCTGCTTTGGGAATGACTTTGGATCTTGGCACCACCTACCACCTGTAGACTAGCAGTTAAACGTAAAGGGTGAACAAGAATTTTGAGGATTTGTGCAAAGCTTGAATCATGGATTTTGGAAGACCTTGGAGAAGGTAGAAGTGTTTGGCAGCGATTGAAGGCCACACTGGACCGTTAGGAGTCCTATGCTGACAGGCGAAGGAAGGGATTGGAGTTTTTAGTTAGGGACATGGTATTTGTTAAGGTTTCCTCTCTTAGAAAGGTTATGAGGTTTAGTACATATGGGCAGTTGGTACCAAGGTTCGTTGGGCCTTTTTTGATTTAAAAAAGGGTTGGGGAAGTT
The DNA here is from genome assembly GCA_030765085.1 of Allium cepa. Classification (NCBI taxonomy): domain Eukaryota; kingdom Viridiplantae; phylum Streptophyta; class Magnoliopsida; order Asparagales; family Amaryllidaceae; genus Allium; species Allium cepa. Next base: position 946,894,139 of record CM060941.1, on the reverse strand, counting down.
GCTTATTATATGGAGCTTCTAAACTAGTTAGCGAGAGTCCTTGACATATTTCATGTTCCACATTTAAGGAAACGTCTACTTGATATTAACTCTGTATCATAGCCTAATCAGTTAGCTGATATTGAAACGGAGCTTATCTCCACCACATGCATTGTGGAGCATGGTATTAAGAGACTTGGTAATGAAGAAAGTTTGGTTGGTTTGAGTGGATGGGGAGATAACCCAGCGGAAAGTACACGAAAATCGAAGAAAAGGTGAAGGTTTCTCATCCTGAGTTTTTCTCTAGTAAACTTTTCTCTTTAAAAATATAGGCTTTGGTTGCATCATGATCGCTAGGTTGGATGGCAGGAAATGGTTCCGTACTTTTTACTGTTATTTTTGCACTCGTATAGAATTTGATGCATATTTAGGATGTTTTCATACTTGCCTATATGTCACGATCTTGTATTCACGCTAGGATTGAGCTCACCTATAGTATGTTTGAATATTTAATCACATTGCATTTTTGGTTGGGTAGATTTTTGCGTAGATTATGCAAATGAATTGGTTGTATAACATGATTGTTGAGTGCACGTTACACTATTTTTCCTTGTGATTTCGAGGATGAAATCATCTTTAAGGATGGAGAATGTAGCACCCTGTAAAATTTAATTAGAAATTAAATAACTAAAAATAAGATTAAAATTTAAAATATTGTAAATGTCAATATGTGGTCATGGAAGTCGATCCATTGCATCCATGGTGATTTTTTTGATCAATTTCCATATGTAATATACAGAAATCGGAGTTAAAATAAAAGAGTTATGGACATTTGAAGTTTTCAGATTTAGAATAACTCAAACGAGTTTAAATATGAAAATTTTAATGTTTGAATTTTGAAAAGTCTAAAGTTTGAAAATTAATAATTAACGTTAAGGGGTACTTAACGTTTAAGTAAGAATAAACGGTAACGATAAGTCAAAATGAGTAATGGATAAAATAAAATGAAAACAAAATAAATTGGGTGTTTTGGCCTCAAGAGATGGACCACCCCTAGCCAAGGGGTTGATGTCTTGGTATTAGGGGGTCGACCACTTAAGGTAAAAAGTGGCTGTTATGAAGGTGGTGGTTAGGGTTTCTTAATTTAATGATCTGAATTTTATTATTTTTAATTCAACGATTCTGGTTTCTTCTCAACTCTATAAATAGACCCCTAAACCCCCATTCCTCTTCATGAAAAATCTGAGAACGCTAGCGAAGCTTTTTAAAATTCTTTCTCCTTAGGGTTTCAGAAATAGTAAATTTTCTGATAAGCAAATCTAATGTCTGATCTCTAGTTCAAATTAATTTCTTAATCCTTCTTCTCCCTACCTTCTAATTTCTGAAATCTAATATACACACACACACACACACACACACACACAAAATCTATTCGTTGTATATTCAAAATGAGGAAGATCTAACAGAGAATTAGGAGCGGTGTAAATATTTTCTCTTCTTCTTCTTTAGATTCCAGAATCAGTTAGGAATTTTAGACAAAAAAGTTTAGATGTTTAGTTCTTTTGATTCTTAATTCTATTACTTTAGTTTCTGGTTCTAAATCTAATTTCTATATACAATTCACTTTGTTGTATATTCCAAAAGAGGAAGAAATGGAAGAGAATTAGGCAGGGTGGAACCAAATCTAGTTAGGAGGCAAACGATTCTATATGAGTGAGAATATCAAGTTTTTCTCATTTTTGTAATTGAATAGTATTTATTTGGATTTGATGTATGCCTTGGAAAATTTTGATAAATGAAAATATAACATCTAAAACCCCTAGAACTTCCCTTAGAAAACATCAAACTTTGCATATGTAGAGATTATAATTTTTTTTGTATTAATGTATTAGAATCTAGTTATTTGTTTAGAAGTAGATAAAATATGGTCCATTCAACCTATTTCCCCTATTTAAAATTGAAGTGTTAAAGGGTTCAAAAAGAAAATAAATTAGAAATGATGTGCAAAATATGAATTGAATTGTTTGTAGTTTGCACCGTCTATTTGTATCACTTAAATAAATAACGAACTCATTTCTCACTCCAAAATGATGTATATAAAGGTTGAATTGAACATGGAAGATCTGATTTAGGAAGCTATGTTCTTCAAAATAGAGAAGGATTCTAATTTGTCAATATGAAACAAGTTGTAAGTATTCTATTTTTGTATGAATCTATTTTATTTGGCTATGGCAGAAGCAGTTCTCGTTGGAATTATAGGTTTGTATGAGGTTGATATTTTAAAATACCTTGTAAATGAATTATTATCAAATTATTGTAATGCAATGATTAGACCTCAAATTCCATATATAAAAACATACATATATAATATTAACGTATTGACTATTAAAACCATGGCATTTTGAGCAAGATAATTAGTATTATTAGAATAGTTAGGTAATATTAATTTATAGGAAGGAAGTTAGTGTAAATTAGGGTCCACCGCTTTCTTAGGTGAAGTGTCAAGTGGCCTAATTGGATATCTTACGACGCTGTTAAGGAAGAACCACATAGGGACCCGCCTTGGGATTAAGTCTTAAATGACATAAATCTGCCTATTTTATAGGTCTTAAATGATCAGAATCTACCTAATTCGCATTAAAGAGGTATTAAGTGGTTCGGGTGCTTCCTCTTACATCGAAAGCGCTAGTTACATTAGAGTAGTATAGTCAAGCTAGAAAGCTCTTCGAGTTTAAAGTTTACTTTTGTATAGTCAGAGTAGAAGAGCCTAAGAGCTTTCAGTTGACTTCTGTATAGTTGGACTGGAAGAGCCTTTAGGCTTACAGTTGATTTTATAAGTATGTTATATAGTATAGGATCGCTTTCACACTAGAGGGGGGATGAATAGGGTGATCTAATAATAATACAAATTAATGCGGAAATAAAAACAATAATAGAAAATAATGCAGTAGAGAGCACACACAAATTTACTCAGCTTTGGCAATAACCTGTCTACGTGCTGCCCCCAAGGTTTCTACTAGAAATTAAGTAGTCAAACGCTTCCACACATAAACTTGTGACACCCGCTAACTTGACCAACCTAACTCTAAGCTCAAAACCCTGCCACAACTCAGCCACTGAGTTGTAAATTCTCCGAATTACGCCACGTAGTTCGTAACCTAATTAAACAACTAGAAGTTTACAAATTTATAAAAGGAATTTAAAACCAAAATAAAACCTTGATTAAAAAATAAGCCCAATAAAAAAATAATAAAGCCATCCCAACAAAAATATAACTCGTGAAAAATGTTTCCCTTTTCTTTGTTATGCGGCTGTCTTGTTTCTCTTTCAATCTAGTATTAGGGTTTTGTAATTGAAGCTTCGCTTGAAAATTGATCAACAGAAATATGCTTTCACTTATTGGCTTCGTCAATCGATTCTCTGACCATGATAATTCGCAACGGCTTCAATTTGTGTCGAGCTTGACTGATGTGAAAATGGTATATGATTTGTCCCCTTTTTCGATTTTGATTATTGCTCGATTTGATTCGAGTTCTAGATTGATTTGTGATTTATTTGCTTTCTCTCTGATTTTGCTTAAACTCGAATGAAATAATGCCGATGATGAAATTGGGTTAAATAGGGATCGAAACCTTATATTTTCGTTCGTATTTTTGTTTAAATTATTGACGTTGCTATGCTTGGCCATTCGATTCTTGCTTGAACGATGAGATGATTTTTGACTTGTTCAGTGTATACACGTTGCTTCATGAGTTTGAATTTACTCTGATTGCTTGAGTCAGTTTCGTTCTTTTTGCTCCTATGACTCCAGCATTTGAATTTGGTATATAATTGACTTGAATTTCTCTGTTCCATAGGATTCCTTATGGCCTCTGATTGATTTCTTTTGACATGTTCTATCTTGATGTATACGACTCTCTGATTACTTGATTTTGTAAAAAACTACTGCTCATCTCCATGAATATACATACATACATATGTCTGTATGTATGTGTGAGTGTGATTCTGACTTTTTTATGTTACTGCATATACCTCTGATTGACTTCGCTGCAATTTTTCTACTCCTTGACCGTTCGAACTACCTCGTTGATTCTTGAAACCCTTAAACTGTTTTCTCCACTTATCTGACTTCTTCGTGTTACTGCATATACCTCTGGTTCTGGCATGTTCTAATTTCACTTATATGTCTGGTGCATCCCTTATGTTCATGTCTAAATCATGTTGAAACTAGTGTATGGTCTCATTGAAGTCTGCATTTATCCTTTGTGCATGAGAGCATGTTGAACTGCTGCTCGATGCATTGCTCTGGCCTTGTTATTTTCTTCGGGATAAACTTGCTCCCTATGCATTTGCATACTTACATGTCTGAATGCATTGCATATTTGTTTTTGAATATGTTCGAGTCATGTTTGTGCCTTAGTGTCATTTGGAGTCTGCACTTGATTCTCTGTATCATATTGCATTGTGACTGGAAGGTCTGGTGCACTTTGTTATAGAAGTCTTTTTCATATAATCTCCATTGAAGTCTTGTTGTATATATAGTTGTATTTTCTTGTAGCATTTCTTTGCATTTCTGAAGCTTGTTGTCTTATGCTTGATTTGAAGTCTGGTATCATGATCAAATTGCTTTCATGCCTGAATGTAGTTTGTGTACACTAGTATCTGGTCTGGTTCGAACTGCTTTGTTCATTAGCTTTGTTTAGAAAACTGCCTTGACTTGTTTTTGAAGTCTGGTTCATTTGTGGTCTTCTTTGACCGGTCTGGGTTCAATGATGACCTTATCTGTTTGTAGTGGTTCGGTTTGGTTACAGTACTAGTTCTAGTCTAGGTTGCATCGGCTTGTATGTATTGTGATCTTCTTGTTTGTCCACTTCATGTAGCTTTCATGCTTGTCTGGTGATTCTATGGCATTTTCGTTTTTACATGTCTAAATGTTTATTGGTGGTCTGGGTTCCTTTTAAAGTCATGTTGTATTGTAATGTTCACCTATGACTGTGCATATGGTTGAATCCCTTGTTGTCACAATTGACTGCTTCGAAACTAAAATATTGCATGCACCTGAGTTGAATCCAGTGCCGGCTTGGGTTTGACCTTGTGCTCACCTGTCCCTGCAGCTTTAACAAGCAAGTGTATATCGATGTGCATGACCTTGTGGCATGTATTGTGATACACTGTTCATGTCACAAGTTGTTCGTGTAAGATGAATTAAAAGAAATGATGACAAACAACCCAAATAACTGAGGCAAACAATATTTTCAAAACACACAATATATTATGCACTGCAAAATATTTTCTTTTTCAGTTTTATTGTGCCAATGTTTATTTTGCAAATAGCTCAAATGCTGGATTCAGACTGGACCAGAGTTTAAGATCAAATACGAGCGACAGTGAATATGTAGTGAGGTGAAAATTGTAAATTGTAAATTGTAAATTATAAATTGTTTATAATTGAAGATATGTAAATGTAGTGAGAGATCAAATTTATACTATTTGAATTTGTAATAAAATATTTATTTGAATAAAATATTTGTTTGAATATGAATTTCGAGCTATTTATTTTATTGAACAAATATTTATTTAATTATGTGGAAAAATAAAATTGTAAAATAAAAAATACATTTAAACGTTATATATATTTATTATCATCAAACAAAAATCATATACAAATATATTCTACAATCTCCTCCTTTTGATGATAACAAACATATATTAAGATTTTTATTCTATTAAATGTATTCGGCCTCGATGAATTCTTTTTGCTCCCTCTATTTGAATGCTCCCCCTATAACAAAGCTCCCCCTACAAAGGTGCATGTAGTTAAACTGAAAAATTAATTAAAAATAACTTTGAATAAAAACACTCTCGAATATTAGTAAGGATATTGCTCAAAAATCAAAATCTTAACCTATCTCCCTCTTTTGTTATGATCAAAAATAATAATAGTAATTGAAATAGCTATGATTTTGATAAAAAAATTTAAAATCAAATTAAGAGAGAAGTATTAATTTCAAGTTCCAATTAATAAAACAAAAATCATAATATTTTATTAATTAGAACAAACTCCACTTTAGAGAAATGGTAGGACTATGGAAAATTTTATATAGTGACAAGAGTTTGGTATTTTCAATAAGGAAAAATTTGTGCATTTTCCCTTTCAAATATTATAAAAAATGCAAATTACTTACTAACCATGCATAACCGTTGGTACTTTTAAATGAGGTCAGTAGCTACCCCTTTTAAAAAAAATATGTCAAGTATTTTATAACCATGCATAACCGTGAGGACTTTTAAACGAGATTAGAATATACTTGATATTTATCCCTTTCTTATATGTGTCTCATCTATGCCTAACCGCGAGGACTTTTAAATGAGAATGGAAGCCCATATATAGAAATTCAAGTAATTCACCCATGCATAACCGCGAGGAATTATAAATGAGAGTGAATACTTTAGGATATAATTATTTTACAAAAAAAAAATATTTCCTTATTTTGAAATACCACATTCTGCACACTATATTATGATGTATGGATTGGAAAGGTGAAAGTGATAGAAATGATCATGGAATAAGTACTAATCTAAAAATGTTATAAAATTTGTTTAATTTTCATGAAATTATAAAATTATACTTCCTCTTGTTATGAAATAAAATTTAATCACTATCCATCACTTTTCAAACACTATAATAATTTTGATAAGTTCCAAAAGATTCAATTAGTCAATGGTTATCTTTTCTAGAGTAAATCTCTTACCGAAATAAACTAGAGTATTTTTAACATGATGAAACCCAAGTTTCAAAAATTAAAATAAGTGAAAATCACTTTTTTGTAAGGGGATTTTGTGAAAATAACTTCTAGTTGAAAATCAATATAAATAACTAAATGATTGCAAAAATGATTTCAACATGAGATGATATTAGTTACCACTTGTATTTAAGATATTCATGGTGATATATAGTGCCATGTAAGAAAAATGTGTACTCCTTAACACTTGAGTTGTTTTTTGAAATTTTTCATCGCGTCCATTTATATCAAGCACAAGTAAAGTAATCTATATTGATCAAAAACACGCATGTCAAAGCAGTTTCTATGACATTCCAAAGTGAATCAATGAAAACTAAAAGCATAATAGTTGTAGCAATATTGGCTAGCTTTCCAGAACTTCAAGAATTTTAAAAATCAAATTTGAGATGTTCAAGATATGGCAGAAATACTTCAACAATGTCGACGAAAACGTAAATAACAATATGTGAACAAAATTGAGTCAAGAGATCATGCCTCACTTTCCTTCGATGTTGTGATATCTGAAATACAATGATCTCCATCTAATCTTTATAGGCTAAGGAACATTTAAATTTTATTTTATCAATCATCTAGAACAACTCAAAATCTATCTCCATCAAATTTATTCCTTAGCCCACTTATCTATCTAAATTTTAGAGAAGGCAAGTGGTCTAACTAAGGATGTAGGAGCATTATTATTATCTGTTGAAATCTTCGGTACCTAAATTTATAAATATAACAAACCGTTAGCATCTACAATTGTACCATTAGGAATCCAATTTTTTTTTTAATTTCTAACCATTTATATTCGTACTTTTTGGAATCCATATTTATTTAACAGATTTGTGTTTGTGTATATTTCAACAATTATTCTTTCCATGTCCAATATTTCCACACTTTACGCATTTGGCTTTCACACTTTTCCCCTCAACGGTGTTATTAGTCATTTTTTCACATATTGACACGTTCGCAAATCCAAATGCTTTCCTTTTATTCACGAAGAGTTGATTTTCTAAGAGCATATTAAATGATTTTTCTCTAGTGAAAAATTTCTGAGTAATCAACTCAAGTTTATTAACTTTGGATTTTAAAAGTTTATTTTCATTTATTAGCTTCGAACAACAACTAATGGTATTATCTCTCTTTTCAAATTATTCATTTTCAAGCCCATATTTTCGTTTTCAAGCTCACTAATTTTAGTCTCAATTTCTAACTTCTCAGTTTCAAAGAGTTGGAGTTTTTTAAATTCAATTTTTTCAAAATCCTTGATTTTTTCAATCTCCCTTTCAAACTTGTGATTTAATCGAATAATTCAGATTTGCTAAAAATCAAGTTTGCTTTTTCAAGGGTTTTGAAATATTTGTTGACCTCGTTTAATTTCTTTCAAAAATCGCACATTTAGAACTTTCCGACTTCTTAACACTATCTAACTCTTTTGCAAAATACTATTTTTACAAATCAACTCAGTTTTGTTTTTCTCCCAAATTAAATTTTTTTTTTTCTAACTTTTAAAAGTTTTCATAAAAATAGGCAAATTCTTTTCAAAGTCCAAACACCTTTTACAATTAGAATTTTATTTTTCTTAATATTTTTAAGCTTATTTTCCAAATCATTGTTTTTTTGAAATGATTTAGATTGTTCCCTTTTAAACTTATTATTTTTCATCTCAAGAGCTTCAATATTTTCAATTAATTTTCGGCACAAGAGAACTAAATCATTGAATGAAAGATCACTTATCTCATCGGCTATTGAATATTTATCACTGTTGTCTTTTGTAAATCCTGTCAAGCACGTTTCATTAACTGAGTTGATTGTGGAGGATTTCTCACCGTTGTTGACTTTTGCACCATATATTGCATTAAAAGTATTCCAGATTTCCTGTGCACTTTCACAATGAGAGATATGGTCAAATTTATCTTGATTAATATGAGAATATAGTATATGCGTAGCAAGAGCATTATCAAAGTATTTTTCCTGTCTACTATATCACACCCATTTTCAATAATATCCCAACGTTTAAAATTAACAGCTTTTAAATAAAATTCCATTTTTAATTTCCAATTTAAAAAATCCATTCCATTAAAAATAGGGAGAATAATACTAGACTGGCTCTCGCTAGTATTGCAACTAGGGTTAGACATCTATGCTATTAATCTTGCTCTAGTACCACTTGTAGGATCATTTTCACCATAGAGGGGGTGAATAGGGTGTACTAATAATAATAAAAATTAATGCAGAAATAAAAAAATAGAAAATGATGTAGTAGAGATCACCCACACATTAACCTAGCTTCGGCAATAACCTGCCTATGTGATGCCCCTAAGGTTTCTACTAGAAATTAATTAGTCAGACGCTTACACGCGTAAACCTACGACACCCGCTAACTTGACTAACTCAACTCTAAGTTAAAAATGGGAAATTCGCAACTCAGCCACTGAGTTGCGAACGCTCCGAACTATGCCACTAGTTCATAACCTAGTTAAATAACTAGAAGTTTACAAATTTATAAAAAGAATTTACAAATAAATCAAAAAACAAAAATAAAACCCTAATTAAAAAATAAGCTCAATACAAAATAACAAAGCCGGCCCAACAAAAACATAACTCATGAAAAATGTTTCCCTTTTCTTTGTTATGCAGCCATCTTGTTTCTCTTTTAATCTGGTATTAGTTTCTGTAATTGAAGCTTCGCTTGAAAATTGATCGATCTGAATATGCTTTCGCTTATTAACTTCGTCAACCAACTCTCTGAGCTTGATAGTTCGCAAGGGCTTCAATTTGTGTTGAGCTTGACTAATGTGAAAGTGGTATGTGATTTGTTGTAACGACCCGCCATTCATCTCCACAGAATGACGCATCATTAATAAGAAAGAAAGGGATAGAAAAGAGAAAGAAAGAGAACAAAGAACTAAACAACATCAGAATCTCATAGCGGAATGAATAAATTATATTAATAACATAAGTATTACGTAGTACCATGTACAACATGTATCAGAGTTACATAGCTTATACATCACATACTAGACAGTTATAAACACCTATCTAGTTATACAACTCAATACACAATACAGATATCAATACAACGGTACACTATATATCTACTCGCTGAAGCCTCCTGCTCCATTGCTCCTCCACAGTTCGTCAAAGCTAACCTGAATCCCATGGCTACTCATAAAAATTTGAGTACCCAAGAGTTTAAGAAAAACAGAAATAAACTCCGGGTCAGACATGGGTCTGGTGTGAGTAACAGGTTAAGGTTGCTTAACTTTGAAAAACCTGTGATAAGTAAAGGTATCACGTAAGACTTCCCACACATAAACATGGAAAAGTTTTTACCTTACACTAACCAAAACATTTGATAGGAAATCCAGTGATATTATAATAGGTCTAGGGTTTTCAAGTGAGTATGAAATAGCCGAAATTGTTACATTTATTAAATTCCAGCTACTGGCCACAAAAGTGGGTAATACAATCAAAACCGTTGGCACTTATTGGATTTTGGATTCCATACAATGGCAGGGCTACTGGGGTACCGCCCGTCACAGTACATGGCCTAGATCAACGTATCGAGGATTACTTCCAATCTCCTGCAACACAAGGCCAGAACCATCCCTTACTGGACAGTCTCGAACAAGACAACCCCGCATTTGGCGCGCGTATCCAACTGCCTACTAAGCCGAAAAAGAAGGGACCTCTAGACAGGGGAAAATCTAGTCCTACTTGGGCATGACCCACTTAGCCTTCCTGCACCTCCCCTGTTTTAGCCATCCCCAGTTGATGAGGCTTGAGGCTACGATTACCTTTATAGAACACATCTATCTTGGAATGCTCATCATCCACCTGACGATGTTCTGAAAGCATTCAATCCATACAAGTTCGTTCCGGGTTCGAACGAAACCGAAGGCATTATCTCGTTACACTCATTTTGGAATCACCCTCAGAGTTAACGATGATAACCCTTGCACTCTGAATCTTCATCTCGAATATGAAAGTACTACCCCGTTAAACTTGTATTGGAATCACCCTCAGAGTTTTAACGACGAATAGTCCTTACACCTCAAGTCTTCACTCTTCACTTGAGATTCACGACCTATCATTAATTTGGATCGATGTGGTTTTCGGATATCCAAATCTGAAAACCCGATCCCGGTCTCATCGAAATCCAAAGCGTATCTTTTAAAGCCAAGTTGTTTTAAAATTTAAAACAATTCAATTTCATTATCTATACACACAGATAGATAATTCACATATCACAATAGATAATCATCATTATCATCACAACAGATAATCCATATTATCATTATCAAAAGATAATCGATATTATCATTACAATGAAACCAATGCATCCATATCACACAACATTACTTATCTCATAGCTGAGATTTCAAACCATTCAAGGCAACCAATATTATCCATCCACACACAAGCAATGATCTATAATCGCATCATCTATAATTAATTTAAAATGAATTAAATTAATCACTTCCATCTCTAATTAATTTATAGTGAATTTAATAGTTGCTTACATCAATATAAATCTTGCTTAATTAATTACAAATTAATTAATTAATTATCCTCTAATTAATCACCTTAATTAATCACCCTTGATTAATTACACGTTAATTTCATTCAAGTAATTATTCTTTAATTAATTTCACAAATTAATTACTCTTAACCAAAAACAGTAATTAACCTTTAATTACTTCATTAATGAATTAACTATAATTAATTACATTAATCATTAATTAATTACATTAATTAGTTACCTTTAATCACTTATTATTGATTAATTAGTCTTAATTAATCAATCTTTAATTACATCATTAATTATATTAATTAATGATCCTAAATTAAATTTAAATTAATTACTTATTTAAATTAATTACATTAAGTAATTAATCCCAGTTAAACCATAATTATTATTCACCTTTGATTAATCACATTCATGAGTAATCAACTACCCTTAATTACTTATCAAATTAATTACTCCTTAATTATGCTATTTAATTAATCCCTTGATTAATTATACAAAGTAATTTAATCCAAATTACTTCCACAATTAAACCATCTTCCACTAATTACATCTAGTAATTATCATTAATTACTTCACTAAGTAATTATACTTCATTAATTACATTAGGTAACTATTATCAAACATCTAGTGTTTAAAATTAATTAAACTTAAATTATTAGTCTAAACTAATCATATTAAACTCAATTAATTACATTAAGTAATTAATTCTTTAATTACTTTCACTAAATAATTATACTTAACCAATTCATAAATGATTATCTTAAATTAATTAATCTAGTTACTTATTAAAATTAATCATTGTTAAATAATCCTTATTTAATAACCTTTATTAACTATTATCAATTCTTTAGTTACTTTTCTTAAGTAATTAACTTACATAAATCAATATAATTAATCTTGAACAATCAATTAATTAACCTTTTATTATTTAATTAATTAAGTGTTAACTGTAACTTAATTAATTCTTAATTTCTTGATAATTAATCTCCAATTATTAATTAAAAAAATCTAATTTTATTTAATTAATGGTTCTTAAATTACAAATTAATTATTCTAAGAATAATTAATCTTAAACTTTTTAAATTTAAAACCCTTAATAACTTTAAGTAATTATCTATTTCATTAATTTAATAAATTAATTAATTATCCATTTAATTACTTTAATAATTAAATGAATTACAAATCCTTACATTCTAATTTAACTTTAAGATAAAACCTTTCTTATCTATGGTTAAATTATCATTCATAAATACATTTAGAAACATTTATTTTCAAATTTACTTTTAAATTTCATTTTAAATTCAAGATTTAAAATGAATACAAATTTTATCATTAACAAAGCTTAGATCCAATTTAAAAAACTTTTAAAATCATATGTTAAAGTAATACTTTCTTATAAAAAGATTTTAAAAGGGTTTAAATCAAATTCTTTTATAAATCCAAACATTTAAAATTTACTTTAACATTCAAAGTTGTTAAAAACATTTAAATTTATAAAACTTATTTTATTCCAAAATTAAGATTCAAATTTATATTTGAATCAGATTTACAACTTTGATTTAAACTTTGTTTAAATCCTTTCTAAACATTTCAAACTCTATTTTAAATTCAAATTCTTTTAAATGCACTTAATAACTTTAAGGTTATTTAAACAAATTTGAATTTTAAAAAAACTTTATTTAAAACTGGCTAAGATTCAAATTAAACTTGAATCTATTTTAAACTTTGATTTAAAAACTCATTTTAAATCTATGCTTTATAATTTAAATTCATTTTTAAATTTTAAGCAAAAGCAGAATAGAACAGAATAGGTTTTCAAAACCTGTAACAATCTACCCGAGCCACTTAATTTTCTGCTTCGAGACAAACAAACCCTATCTTCAAGCAAACCCCCTTGATTACACGAGCCAAACCCGCATACAACTCGAATTCAAACCTAGTTCAAATCATCTTCCCCAAAAACAAACAAGACCTGATACCCAGAGTCGCACCGTGCACATGCATCGGCCAACTAGCCTCCTTCGATCACCCACGAGGACTTCCTCAAGTCGACAATCAGCTCCTCACCTGATCCCGATCGTCAAAGTATCGACAACTTCAAAAAATAAAATCGAGCCTTCGAGCATAAAACTGGTATTAAACCCCAACCTAAAAACCTTCGAATCACAAAATGTTGATCACCAGAATGCCCATGCCTCTTGCCACATCTTCGTCGACCATAACGCCATCAATTCCCGCAAATTGATGAAGCTCGGTCCACCAGAGGGAATGGGATGAGCATTTCTGATCAAACCCAGAAACTAGGGTTACAAACGAAAATCAGTCACCGCCACCACCTCAATGATTAGATTACCTATCTAACAATTTTGCCGACTTCTCCAATCATCCCTCTATCACCAACGACGACCATGAAAAATCCGATCACTTAGATCGTCAGAGACAACCCCAAACACAAATTATAAACAAACTCGAATTTCTCATTCAAACTCATGCTAAATGTTTTGATCTTTCTTCCAAAAATTAATTTTTTTTGATAAGTTTTCATTTTATATACCAGAATTTATAAATTAAGAGGTTTGATATTTCACTTATCTTGAACTTGCTCTGTTCTTTTGTTATTCCAGAGCAGTTTCCAATTTTATTTTAACTTAAACCAATTTTCAACTTTAGTTTATGATAGAGCAAACATTTTTTGTTTACAGCCTAAATCGAAATAGCAAGTAGATCCTGAGATAATGATTTTTTTTCTTATCAAAATCATGAGCTAGAAAACACAGAACAGAGAAGACATATTCAACAGCATGCACACTATTCATTCATATGTATACACAGCAGATTGCACACATAATACATATTTACCACAGAAATTAACTTGCAACCATATTTTTTTCAACTTAAGTTATTTTTTTTAAAAAAATGTTACTCATTAGATAAAAATGAAGGCAGAGCGTCTAGATTTTGAAAAAAGCTTTTGCATTTGTGAACTGGAATATGCATTAGCCTTTAAAAACTTGAATTGCTTTGGAATGCTGAAGAAATTGCTGAGATGATTGAAGACTTGAATTTAAACTTGCTTTAGATAACTCAGGTTTAAAGAATGCAGATGCTTTTGATTTCCAGATTTTTAAAGAAATGCAGTTTCTTCCATTTTCTTTTGTTTGCAAGATCTCAGGTTTATGGACTTTTGAATTGATGTTTAAAAAATGAATTAAAACTCCATGCATGCTTTGATCTTTGAAACTTGAGTTGTTGGAAAGATTTGCATGTAGGCTTGATTTCCAGATCTAAGAAAAATGAAGACTTATTTTCTTTACGGGGAATTAATTTTTGAAAATGTTACAGGCTTGATTTTGATTTGCATGTTTTGATTCTATTTTGAAAATGATTTTACAGAGGATATGATTTCTAGTTTGAATGTGATTTCAGATTCTTGGTTTTGAGTTTCTTAGTTTATGCTTTTAGAAAGATACAGAAAAAGAAATGAAGGGAAGAACAATAGATATACATATCGGTTGAAAATGTTCTTAATAAAAAATAAAAGAAAACAAAAATTCAGAAATGCCACTTGTAAAAAAATACTAACATTTGTCACCTTAAATGTTTTATTACCTTACACATGTTATATAAGGCCCTAGGATGTTTACACTTGTCTTGTTAGCGATTTGTATTTATAATTAAGTATTAATAAAAGCTTTTAACTAAATTAATTAGTTTTTAGTACTTGGTTATATATATATATATATATATATATATATATATATATATATATATATATATAACTTTTAAAGAATAAAACCAATTATATTCATATATAAAAACAATACATATATTTATTATTTGAAAATAACACACTTGACAATTTTATATAATTTATAAAGGAAATTATAAATTACTTATTACTTAAATGAATTGATGTTTCATATATTAATTTTAAACTTTCATCGCTAATTTACAAATTATGTTTATTAATCAATATTTTAGAAAGAATGTTAAACAATCAATTTGCAAATCTTATTTAAAATCTAAATTAAAGATATTTTAAAATAATACTTATCTTAAGTATTTAAAACATATAGTTATTTATAAAATAGCTTTTAAAAGTTTAACTTTAAATAAATCATAATTCACAATTTACCAAACATATATATATATATATATATATATTAGAAAACAAGATTTATTTATTTTTTTTAAATTTAAAACAAGGCTTATCTATTTACAATATATACATTTCCTATATACATTATAAATAGAAAACAATTTATTAGATTTAAAAGATAAAATCTACCAACTAAATATTTATTCAATTGGATTATTAAATTAATTCCTATCTTATTAACAGAGATCATCAATCAATTTAAATTTTTAATACAGATTATTAAATTGATATTGCCAAAAATTCTGGGATATCAAATTCCTCCCCCTTAAAAGAATTTCGTCCCCGAAATTCAAAACAAAGGTAGTTTAATAATCTATTTAAATATTTAATTTTAAAACACAAGCATATATCAAACATATGCTAACAGCTATAGCAATCAATTCATCCAATCAAACAAATCTAACTATCCAGACAAAATTCTGGATAGAGTTTCCTCGAGTTTCCTAAGTACACATAACGGGATACTCGCTTTACAGAATCCAAACAATCAAACTATGAAGCTATAGAGCTCCTACTCATCTAGATTTACAAAACAAAACAGGATATCAGACTATAGACAAGTCCGACTCAACAACCAAACTTTCCTGAACAGCTGGTTCCACAACCAGAGATAGACTATACTCGTACTCCCTCAGAGATACGTGAAATACATCAAATCCCAATTATCCACACTAGCAATTCAATCCTGAAAACCAAACACTTGTCCTTACAAGAACACAGAAAAGATCCAAAACATCTCGGAGCTAGCTTTCCAATCTTACTCAAAACTTATACCTCCTTTAGATGGGAGAAAACTTAACCAAAACCAAATCTCCGACTCCAGAATCCAAATTCCTCTGTCTCTTATCCACAAAACTCTTCGGACGATCCTGGGCTGTTCTTGATCAGCTCAACCCTACGTTGATGCCTCTAAAACAAATTGGACCAAAAACAACCCAATACTATGATCCTCCAAGATCAACCAAGATCAAAAACACCAACTCTACTTACAACCTTTAGAAGAAAACAAACTTCTCCTATCTAGAAAAGAAAAACAGATGCACTCCCAAACTACTTCTGTTGCATAACTCTGATCTGAAGTTGAAGAAAATGAAGAACACGAGCACTAACTGGACATCACTTCCCAGAAATATAGTTCAACAGATCCATAAAGAAAAACTCAGAAGTTCCTCCAAAACCCCAAGCTGCTACACCAACTCAATCTTTAAGAACCATCCTTCGACTAAACTGAACCACCGGAATCATTCCTGGAATACTACTCGATAAGAAAACTAAATCACCAGATGCAGAAAAACCTCTGACTTCCCTGAAGACATCCGGAAAAATCTCTGATAACCCAAGAGAACACTCAACCATCGCAAGTCACTCTTGCGATCAACCCAGACCAAATTCCAAAGAAAAACTGTCCTCTCTTTACCCAACAGAACAGCTTACGCTGGCTTAGCCAATCCATTGAAGAAACGGATCCACTCTGCTGCTTCTGAACTCCACCTCCAGAAAAACTGCTCAGCCAGAAAACTTCCTGCTAGAACACAGAACACTCCGAGCTACACTGCTGAAACAGATGCCAAAGACTTCCCAATCCAAAAATCTTCGAGAAACTCGGACCTCAAAGCCAACCGCAACATCCTGCTGAACCTAGCCAGAACACCGAAGTAGACACCCTTCCTAAAACTTATTCCAAAGAAATATCTTCGGGCACATCCATAATCACTGCATCTCAACACGCAGCTACTACTTCCTGAGGTATCAAGATACCATTACTCGCTTCTGCTCAGCCGACTGATCCAAACTCTACTCACCAAACTCTGCACTTCAAAGATGGACTCTGAACCTTAAAAAGGTTTTCTTCAGAGATCGATGAAATCTTTACACCACTGCACAACTTACTCGAGACGGTATTAGGTCTACAGTCTCGACAGATCCACTTCCAACCTCAACACTCAAACTCCAACCAATGGTAGTCATTATGTTATACACACCACTACCCTATCTACCTTTATAACTTATATTGGAAACCCGAACAGGTAACCCAACAGATAGGTAGAAATAGATAAATATATATAAATATACTTAAAATTACAGATATGCTTTCTTAAGAAAGAAATCACTCCAAAGCCTAGGTGTTCACTCAACCTAGCGCTCTGATACCACTGTAACGACCCGCCATTCATCTCCATAGAATGACGCATCATTAATAAGAAAGAAAGGGATAGAAAAGAGAAAGAAAGAGAAGAAAAAACTAAACAACATCAGAATCTCACAGCGGAACGAATAAATTATATTAATAACATAAGTATTACATAGTATCATATACAACATATATCAGAGTTACACGGCTTATACATCACATACTAGACAGTTATAAACACCTGTCTAGTTATACAACTCAGTACACAATACAGATATCAACACAGCGGTACACTATATATCTACTCGCTGAAGACTCCTACTCCATTGCTCCTCCACAGTTCGTCAAAGCTAACCTGAATCCCTTGGCTACTCATAAAAATTTGAGTACCCAAGAGTTTAAGAAAAACAGAAATAAACCCTGGGTCAGACATAGGTCTGGTGTGAGTAACAGGTTAAGGTTGCTTAACTTTGAAAAACCTTTGAAAAGAAAAGGCATCACGTAAGACTTCCCACACATAAACATTGAAAAGTTTTTACCTTACACTAATCAAAACATTTGATAAGAAATCCAATGATATTATAATAGGTCTAGGGTTTTCAAGTAAATATGAAATAGTCGAAATTATTATATTTATTAAATTCCAGCTACTAACCACAAAAGTGGGTAATACAATCAAAACCGTCGGCACTTATTGGATTTTGGATTCCATACAATGGCAGGGCTATTGGGGTACCGTCCGTCACAGTACGTGGCCTAGATCAACGTACCAAGGATTACTCCCAATCCCCTGCAACACAAGGTCGAAACCATCCCTTAGTGGACAGTCTCGAACAAGACAACCCCGTAGTTGGCGTGTGTATCCAATTGCCCACTAAGCCGAAATAGAAGGGAACTCTAGACAGGGGAAAATTTCGTCCTACTTGGGCATGACCTACTTAGCCTTGCTGCACCTCCCCTGTTTTAGCCATTCCCAGTTAATGATGCTTGAGGCTACGATTACCTTTATAGAACACATCTATCTTAGAATGCTCATCGTCCACCTGACGATGTTCTCAAAGCATTCAATCCATACAAGTTCGTTCCGGGTTCGAACGAAACCGAAGGCGTTATCTCATTACACTCATTTTGGAATCACCCTCAGAGTTAACGACGATAACCCTTGCACTCTGAACCTTCATGTCGAATCTAAAAGTACTACCCCATTAAACTCGTATTGGAATCACCCGTAGAGTTTTAATGATGAATAGTCCTTACACCTCGAGTCTTCACTCTTCACTTGAGATTCACGGCCTATCGTTAATTTGGATCGATGTGGTTTTCGAATATTCAAATCTAGAAACCCGATCCCGGTCTCATCGAAATCCAAAGCGTATCTTTTAAGGCCAAGTTGTTTTAAAATTTAAAACAATCCAATTTCATTATCTATATACACACAGATAGATAATTCACATATCATAATAGATAATCATCATTATCATCACAACAGATAATCCATATTATCATTATCAAAAGATAATCCATATTATCATCACAATGCAACCAATGCATCCATATCACACAACATTACTCTTCTCATAGCTGAGATTTCAAACCATTCAAGGCAACCAATATCATCCATCCACACATAAGCAATGATCTATAGTCACGTCATCTATAATTAATTTAAAATGAATTAAATAAATTACATCCATCTCTAATTAATTTATAGTGAATTAAATTAGTTGCTTAAATCAATATAAATCTTGCTTAATTAATTACAAATTAATTAATTAATTATCCTCTAATTAATCACCTTAATTAATCACCCTTGATTAATTACACTTTAATTTCATTCAAGTAATTATTCTTTAATTAATTTTACAAATTAATTACTCTTAACCAAAAACAGTAATTAACCTTTAATTACTTCATTAATGAATTAACAATAATTAATTACATTAATCCTTAATTAATTACACTAATTAATTACCTTTAATCACTTTATTGATTAATTAGTCTTAATTAATCAATCTTTAATTACATCATTAATTATATTAATTAATGATCCTAAATTAAATTTAAATTAACTACTTATTTAAATTAATTACATTAAGTAATTAATATCAATTAAACTATAATTATTATTCACCTTTGGTTAATCACATTCAATAATCAACTACCCTTAGTTACTTATCAAATTAATTACTCCTTAATTAATTCTCTTTAATTAATCCCTTGATTAATTATACAAAGTAATTTAATCCAAATTACTTCCACAATTAAACCATCTTCCACTAATTACATCTAGTAATTATCATTAATTACTTCACTAAGTAATTATACTTCATTAATTACATTAGGTAGCTATTATCAAATCATTCAGTGTTTAACTTAATTAAACTTAATTAATTAACCTAAACTAATCACATTAAACTCAATTAATTACATTAAGTAATTAATTCTTTAATTACTTTCATTAAGTCATTATACTTAACCAATTCACAAATGATTATCTTAAATTAATTAATCTAATTAATTATTAAATTAATCATTTTTAAATAATCCTTAGTTAACAACCTTCATTAACTATTAATAATTCTTTAATTACTTTTCTTAAGTAGTTAACTTTCATCAATCAATATAATTAATCTTGAATAATCAATTAATTAACCTTTTATTATTTAATTAATTAAGTGTTAACTGTAACTTAATTAATTCTTAATTTCTTGATTAATTAATCTCTAATTATTAATTAATCAAATATAATTTTATTTAATTAATGGTTCTTAAATTACAAATTAATTATTCTAAGAATAATTAATCTTAAACTTTTTAAATTTAAAACCCTTAATTACTTTAAGTAATTATCTATGTCATTAATTTATTAAATAAATTAATTATCCATTTAATTACTTTAATAATTAAATGAATTACAAATCCTTACATTCTAATTTAACTTTAAGATAAAACCTTTCTTATCTATGGTTAAATTATCGTTCATAAATACATTTGGAAACATTTATTTTCAAATTTACTTTTAAATTTCATTTTAAAATCAAGATTTGAAATGAATTCAAATTTTATCTTTAACAAAGTTTAGATCCAATTTAAAAAAAACTTTTAAAATCATATGTTAAAGTAATACTTTCTTATAAAAAGATTTTAAAAGGGTTTAAATCAAATTCCTTTATAAATTCAAACATTTAAAATTTACTTTAACATTCAAAGTTGTTAAAAACATTTAAATTTATAAAAATTATTTTATTCCAAAATTAAGGTTCAAATTTATATTTGAATCAGATTTACAACTTTCATTTAAACTTTGTTTAAATCCTTTCTTAACATTTCAAACTCTATTCTAAATTCAAATTCTTTTAAATACACTTTAAACACTTAACCACTTTAAGGTTATTTAAACAAATTTGAATTTAAAAAAAAAATTAAAACAAGCTAAGATTCAAATTAAACTTGAATCTATTTTAAACTTTGATTTAAAAACTCGTTTTAAATCTATGCTTTATAATTTAAATTTATTTTTAAATTTAAAAAAAAACAGAATAGAGCAGAACAGGTTTTCAAAACCTGTAACAATCTACCTGAGCCACTTAATTTTCTGCTTCGAGACAAACAAACCCTATCTTCGAGCAAACCCCCCGATTACACGAGCCAAACCCGCATACAACTCGAATTCAAACTGAGTTCAAATCATCTTCCCCAAAAACAAAGAAGACCTGATACCCAGAGTTGCACCGTGCACATGCATCGGCCAACTAGCCTCCTTCGATCACCCACGAAGACTTCCTCAGCTCGACGATCAGCTCCTCACCTGATCCCGATCATCAAAGTATCGACAACTTCAAAAAAATGAAATTGAGCCTTCGAGCATAAAACTGGTACCAAACCCCAACCTGAAAACCTTCGAATCGCAAAATGTTGATCACTAGAACGCCTATGCCACTTGCCACATCTTCGTCGACCATAACGCCATCGATTCCCACAGATTGGTGAAGCTCGATCCACTAGAGGGAATGGGATGAGCATTTCTGATCAAACCCAGAAACTAGGGTTTCAAACGAATATCAGTCGCCACCACCGCCTCAATGATTAGATTACCTATTTGACAATTTTGCCGACTTCTCCGATCACCCTTCTATCACCAGGGACGATCACGACAAATCCGATCACTTAGATCGTCATAGACAACCCCAAACACAAATTATAAACAAACTCGAATTTCTAATTCAAACTCATGCTAAAAAAATTGATCTTTCTTCCAAAAATCAATTTTTTGATAAGTTTTCAGTTTATATACCTGAATTTATAAATTAAGAGGTTTGGGATTTCACTTATCTTGAACTTGCTCTGTTCTTTTGTTATTCCAGACCTGTTTCCAAATTTAATTTAACTTAAACAAATTTTTAACTTTAGTTTATGATAGAACAAACAGTTTTTGTTTACAGCCTAAATCCAAATAGCAAGTAGATCCTGAGATAATGATATTTTTTATCAAAATCATGAGCTAGAAAACACAGAACAGAGAAGACATATTCAACAGCATGCACACTATTCATTCATATGTATACACAGCAGATTGCACAAATAATACATATTTACCGCAGAAATTAACTTGCAACCATATTTTTTTAATTTAAGTTATTTTAAAAAAAAATGTTACTCACCAGATAAAAATGAAGGCAGAGCTTCCAGATTTTGAAAAATGCTTTTGCATTTGAGAACTGGAATATGCATTAGCCTTTAAAAACTTGAGTTGCTTTGAAATGCTGAAGAATAAGATGATTGAAGACGTGAATTTAAACTTGCTTTAGATAACTCAGGTTTAAAGAATGCAGATGCTTTTGATTTCCAGATTTTTAAAGAAATGCAGTTTCTTCCATTTTCTTTTGTTTGAAAGATCTCAGGTTTGTAGGCTTTTGAACTGATGTTTAAAAACTGAATTAAAACTGCATGCATGCTTTGATCCTTGAAACTTAAGTTGTTGGAAAGATTTACATGTTGGCTTGATTTCCAGATCTAAGAAAAATGCAGACTTGTTTTCTTTACAGGGAATTGATTTTTGAAAATGTTACAGGCTTGATTTTGATTTCCGTGTTTTGGTTCTATTTTGATGATTTTGCAGAGGATATGATTTCTAGTTTGAATGTGATTTCAGATTCTTGATTTTGAGTTTCTTAGTTTATGCTTTTAGAAAGATAGAGAAAAAGAAATGAAGGGAAGAACAATAGATATACATATAGGTTGAAAATGTTTTTAATAAAAAATAAAAGAAAACAAAAATTCAGAAATGCCACTTGTAAAAAAAATACTGACATTTGTCACCTTAAATGTTTTATTACCAACACATGTTATATAAGGCCCTAGGATGTTTACACTTGTCTTGTAAGTAATCTGTATTTGTAATTAAGTTTTAATAAAAGCTTTTAACTAAATTAATTATTTTTTAATACTTAGTTATATATATAGATAACTTTTAAAGAATAAAACAAATTATATTTATATATAAAAACAATACATATATTTATTATTTGAAAATAACACACTTGACAATTTTATATAATTTATAAAGGAAATTATAAATTACTTATTATTTAAATGAATTGATGTTTCATATATTAATTTTAAACTTTCATTGCTAATTTATAAATTATGTTTATTAATCGATATTTTAGAAAGAATGTTAAACAATCAATTTGCAAATCTTATTTAAAATCTACATTAAAGATATTTTTAAAATAGTACCTATCTTAAGTATTTAAAACATATAGGTATTTATAAAATAGCTTTTAAAAGCTTAAATTTAAATAAATCATAATTCCCAATTTACCAAAGATATATATATATATATATATTAGAAAACAAGATTTATTTATTTTTTTAAATTTAAAACAAGGCTTATCTATTTACAATATATACATTTCCTATATACATTATAAATAGAAAACAATTTATTAGATTTAAAAGATAAAATCTATCAATTAAATATTTATTCAATTGGATTATTAAATTAATTCCAATCTTATTAACAAAGGTCGTCAATCAATTTAAATTTTTAATACAGATTATTAAATCGATATTGCCAAAAATTCCGGGATATCACATTTGTCCCCCTTTTCAATTTTGATTATTGATCGACTTGATTCAAGTTCTAGATTGACTCGTGATTTATTTTCTTTCTCTCTAATTTTGCTTGAACTCAAATGAAAAAGTGCCTATGATGAATTTGGGTTAAATAGGGATCGAAACTCTGTGTTTTTGTTCGTATTTTTTGTTCGAATTCTTCATGTTGTTATGCTTGGCCATTCGATTCTGGCTTGAATGATGATATGATTATTTTGACTTTTTCAGCGTACATGCGTTGCTTCATGTGTTTGAATTTGTTTCGATTGCTTGAGTCAATTCCGTTCTTTTTTCTCCTATGACTTCGGCATTTGAATTTGATTTATAATTGACTTGAATTTCTCTGTTCCATACAATTCCTTATGTCCTCTGATTGATTTCTTTTGACCTATTCTATTTTGATATATATGACTCTCTAATTACTTGATTTTGTTAAAAACTACTGCTCATCTCCATGTATGTATGTATGTGTGTGTGTGTGTGATTTTGACTTGTTCGTGTTACTTCATATACCTCTAATTGACTTCACTGCAATTTTTCTACTCCTTAACTCTTCGAACTGCCTCACTGATTTTAAAATATTTAAACTATTTTCTCCACTGTGCTTATTGCTGTTGCATAAAACTTTTCCACCCGAGTGTGTTGATACATGTGTATGCATATATTCGCATATTTGCATACATGTGTGGTTCAATTTTGCTTCGCACTTGTACATGTTTTGATTTGAGACTACATATGTATATGCATGCACATATAAGCACATTTCCTTATTTGGTTGCCTTGTTTTCAGGTTTGCTTATGTACTGGCCTGTTTGTGTTTCACTTATCTGTCTGGTGCATCCCTTATGTTTATGTTTGAATCATGTTGAAACTGGTGTATGGTCTCGTTGAAGTCTGCATTTGTTCTATCCTTTGTATATGAGAGTGTGTTGAACTGCTAGCTCGATGCGTTGCTTTAATCATGTTATTTGCTTCGGGATAAACTTGACCCTGTGCATTTACATACTTACATGTCTGAATGCATTGCAGAGTTGTTGTTGAATATGTTCGAGTCATGTTTGTGCCTTTGTGCCATTTGGAGTCTGCACTTGATTCTCTGTATCATGTTGCATTGTGACTGGAAGGTCTGGTGCACTTTGTTATATAAGCGTGACGACCCGGGATTTTGGCGATATTATTTTAATAAGCATTTAATCTAATTTAATAAAATACAAACTTATCATTTTAAAATCAAATAAGACTTTGGGCCATTTACCATTTATTTATTTATGTATATATGTGTATTTTGGAAGGAAAGTATGATTTAAAAATTCAAAATAAAATCTTTCAAAAATGTCAAAATAAAATCTACCTTATTCACATTGAATTAAACTAAAAAGTTCGACCTTATTAACATTTAATCTAAATATATATATATGGATGTAATCTAATTAAAATAATGCTTAAAATAAAATTAACCTTATTAACATTAACCCTATTTTTGTCAATGGTCAAAAATTTGATCACCACGGCTACGTTAGTGCATCGAGTGGCACGTGGCTGGGGGAAATGATTGTGTGGAGGCTCGTGGTGTCGTATCCGAAGTTTCGAAGCTTCTGGAGGTTGGCGTCGCTGGAACGAGGAGATTAATGGTTGGAGTATTTTTGTCAGGAAGCTCGAAACTGTCGCTTTTCGTTCTCGTGGTTCATCAGTGTTCTGGAATGTTGTGATCGAATGGATGGCCGATAGGTGACTTGTTAGCGATCGTCTCAGGTGACGAAAGTTCATCGGCGGGGGGTGCGAGTGCACGGTGGGTCGCGTGCATGATTTGGTACTTTGTGTTGTGGGTTCTCGAGAGTAAACTCGTACAAGGGAAGTGTTTTACTCGAGTAGATGGTGGGATTGCTTCGGGTTGGAACCTGAGTGCGTGGACATGTTTTCTTGTTATTGAAGTTTAAACTTAAACTTAAAAAAAGGGTATGTGAAGAAGAAAGAAGACTCAGGGAAAGTAAGAAGAAGCTCGAGTATTTACTCGAGTAAACCTGGGGATTTCTCGGGTTTTGGTGTTCAACTTGCGGTATAATAAAAGTAAAGTTAAGCTAATCATGTCAACAAGTTTTAAGAATTGATGACTTAATTAATGTGGACAATTTAAGTAAAGAATTTATTTCAAGTTTAAATTAATTAAGTGGATACTTAAGAATGTTTTTATATAATAATTAAAGATTTTAAAATGTAAGATAAATGATTTTAATTTAATTTATTTATATTGTAAGGTAATTAAGAACGTTAATTCATTGAAATGGTAATTAACTAAGTGAATTGAGATTTTTAATTTTTTTATTAAAGATTGATTAACAAATGATTAAGTGTTTAATTAATTTGAAATTAAGGATTTTAAATTAACTACTTAAAGTTAATTAATATATGATTAGTAGTTAACTAATTAAGTAATTTAATTAAGAATTAATAATTGATTAATTAAGTCATTAGTAATTAATAAATGGGTAATTAAGTTTTATTAATTAATAATTAAGGTTATTAATTGATAATTAAAAGATTAATTCAATTGATATAACTTTTTGAAATAAATTAATTAATGATTAATTAAGAAGAATTGAGTGATTAATTCTTAAGTAACTAATTTAAGATAATTGAATTAGTTACAATAAGGATTAAAGATGGTTTCTTATGGATGATTATAAGTAGAATATCTGGATTTGTGATATCTATTAGGTGATATTCTGTGATACTCTGTGATATGCTTTGGATATATCTACGATGTTTGAGTATGATTTACTGTGATAAATGCTATGTGAATTCAAAGTGTTGAATTAAATTGTTTAAACTATTAAACAACTTGACCTTTAAAATGGCGTTTGGATTTCTAAGAGACCGAGACGGGTATCAGTTATGATTAGCCGAAAACCACATCGATCCAAATTGAGCGTTAGGTCGTGGCATCTCAAGTGAAGATCGAGAAGGTGTTTCAGAGTGCAAGGGTTATCGTCGTTAAATCTGAGGGTGATTCCAAAATGAGTGTAACAAGATAATGCCTTCGGTTTCGTTCGGACCCTGAATGAACTTGTATGGATTGAATGCTTTCAGAACATCGTCAGGAGGACGATGAGCATTCTACGAGATGTGTTCTATGAAGGTAATCGTAGTCTCAAGCCTCATCAACCGAGAATGGATAAAACAGGGGAGGTGGAGCAAGGTTAGGTGGATAGCACCCAAGCAGGACGAGATATACCCCTGTCTAGATGTCCCTTTATTTCGGCTGTGTGGGCAGTTATTGGCCATAACTGCGGGGTTATCTTGTTCGAGACCGTCCAGTAAGGGATGGTTCTGGCCTTGTGTTGTAGGGGGTCGGGAGTGATCCTTGGTACGGTGATCTAATCCCCGTACTGTGACGGGCGGTGCCCCAGTAGCCCTGCCATTGATGGAAACCCATTCTTCCTACGAGACCCTACGGTTTTGATTGTATCACCCACTTTGTGGCTAGTATGCTGGAATTTAATCATGTAACAATTTCGGCTATATTCTTATTTACTTGAAAACCCTAGACCCTATTATATTATCACTGGATTTCCCATAAAATGTTTTGGTTAGCGTAAGATAGAACTTACCCGTGTTTATGTGTGGGAGGTCTTACATGATACCTTTATTTTCAAATGGTTTTCAAAGTTTAGCAACTTTAACCCATTTACTCACACCAGACCCATGTCTGACCCGGAGTTTATTTTGATTTTCTTAAACTCTTGGGTACTCAAATTTTTATGAGTAGCCAAGTGATAGGTCTTGGATTGTTGAAGTCTGGAGAAGTTTGGAGCAGGAGTCCAAACGTATCTATCTATCTAGTTCCGCTGTGTTAGTTGATGTATGTTGTATTTTGGGATGCATGTAATGGCAAATATATATGACTGTCTTGTTTGAATGATGTTGTGTAACTCTGATATATGTAAAACTATGTGATAGTTATATGATATATTATATTTTGTTCCGTTTCCGCTGTGAGGTTCTGATGTTGTTATTCTTTCTTTCTATCTTTTCTATTTCTATCTTTTCTATTTCTATCTCTTTCTTTTCTTATTGATAATACGTATTTCTGTGGAATGAAAGGTGGGTTGTCATAGTTGGCATCAGAGCATAGTTGAGATAATACCTAGGCTCTGGAGTGGTATCTATCTTGAGAGTGCGTATTTGTAATTTTCATATAACTATATACCTGTCTAAATATGTTGGGTTACATGTCCAGGTTGCCAACATGAGTTCTGGAAGGAGAGACAGAGGTAGGGGCGGTACCTCGACTGATAATGGAAGAAATCAAATTGCTAGTGAGGATGTGGATCCAGCATCGCCTCAGGTTAGTTTTGTCGCTTTATGTAAGGACTTCACCAACCTTGGAGGTAAACATTTAAAGAGTCAGAGACAATAATTGAGGTTCAAGCTTGGCTACGCTCATGTGAACGCATCTTTAAGAGTATGAAGTTGTCTGATGAGCAGAAAAGGGAAATGGCTTCATGGCAAATGCAGGAAGGCGCTGCAGCCTGGTGGGATACAGCGGTAGAAAACATCTCCGAGGACGATATTTCTTGGGAAAGATTTAAACAGTTATTTGAGGAGAAATTCATGCCAACCGTAAGGAAAACTCGTCTGTACCGGATTTTCTGAATTTGAAGCAAGGGAGCATGACTATAGCGGAATATGAGACCAAATTCAATGAACTAACTTGCTATGGACCGAGGATCATTGATACTCCACTCAAAAAGAACGAAATGTTTGTGCAAGGCTTGAGGCCAGAATTTCATGAAAAGATGACGGCACATTTGAAATGATCTTTTATTAAGTTAATTAATATGGCTCTGAGATATGATGATTTGATGAATAAGAGATCAGTGGCACCAATAGCAGCATCGGGAGGGAATTTTGCTGATCTAAATAAGAGGAAGTTCAATCCCAATTGGAGGAAGCAGAACAAGAAGAAGCCTGGAAGTAATAACGGACCTTGCAAATGTTATATATGTCAACAAGAAGGTCACTTGGCGAATAAGTGTCCCGGGAAAGGATCTCAACAACAGCAGCAGCAGTCGCATCAAAGTGGACCGGGTTCGGCTTTGGTTTAGAAAACTCTATGCTTCAATTGTCACCAACCGGGTCATATGATCAAGGATTGCCCACTACTTCATAAAGCTCAGCAGAATAGGGTATTTGCTTTGGAGAGTGCACCATCAACTTCATCTAAAGGCAAGGCAGTATTGGAAGCTACGTTACTTTTAGATGGCAAGTATATTAAAGTTTTTTTTGATTCGGGTGCTTCTTTGAGTTTTATTTCTCTGGAATCTGTGAAGGAGTTCTTTCTTACCCCTAGTACTGTAGACCATCCCATCTTTGTATCTAATCCTATAGGAGGAGTAACCAAATTAGATATGATCTGTAAGGATTTGAGGATTTTCTACCTGTCCCGTAGTTTTTCTTATGACACTTATGTGTTGGATTTTAAGGGATTTGACCTTATATTGGGGATGGATTGGCTTGATAAGTATAAGGCTGTCATGAATTGTGATGAGAGAACAGTTTCGTTGGAAACCGATCTGGGTAGGATTTCTAGAGTGGTGTGTGATGATTCTAAAATTCACTCGAGTAGTCTTTTACATGGAGTTGAGACTTCTCAAGAGAAGGTTGAAGATATCGATGTGGTCCAAGATTTTTCTGAGGTATTCGAGGAAGTCAAGTGTATACCTCCGCACCGAGAGATAGAGTGTTGCATTGATTTGATTCCAGGAGCAGTACCAGTGATTCAACCTAGTAGGAGGATGACTCCTAGGGAGAGGGAGGAGTTAGTTAAGCAGACTCAGGATGTTTTGGAGAAGGGATTGATTAGGCCCAGTTTTTCTTGTTGGGCTTCTTCTGCGGTGTTTGTCACCAAGTCGGATGGGTCGCTAAAGTTCTGTGTTGACTATCAAGAGTTGAACAAAGTGACCATCCGAAATAAATATCATCTTCCTCGTATTGATGATCTCTTTGACCAGCTTCATGGAGCTTCTGTCTTTTCTCAACTGGATTTAGCATCGGGTTTCCATCAGTTAAGGGTAGCTGAGGACAGTATTCCCTTAACTGCATTTAGGGGACCAAACTGTTTCTATGAGGCCTTTCAGGTTAACCAACGCTCCTGCCTACTTTGTTGATCTAATTAACCGAGTCTTTCGAGATGTATTGAATAAGTTCGTTATGGTGTTCATCGATGATATCTTGGTCTACTCTAAGACTGAAGAAGAGCACAAGCAGCATTTGGGAATGTTGTTGGAGACACTGAGGAGGCATGTTCTGAAGGCGAAGTTCTCCAAATGCCATTTTTGGAAATTGGAAGTCAAATTTTTAGGGAACATTGTTTCTGGAGAAGGCATTTCTGTAGATACAGCAAAGGTTGAGTCTATTCTGGAGTGGAAGCAACCGCAGACACCAACTAAAGTTCGTAGTTTTCTGGAATTAGCTGGCTACTATAGGAAGTTTGTCGAGGACTATTCCAAGATTTCTTCGCATCTGACCAAGCTGACAAGGAAGGGAGCTAAATTCAAGTGGACACCCCAGTATGAAGAAGCTTTCCAGGAGTTGAAGACGAGGCTAACCAATGCACTTGTGCTAGCTATTCCGGATGGAAAAGGCAAGCTTTAGGTTTATACAGATGCTTGTATGGTTGGACTGGGAGCAGTTCTGATGCAAAATGGTAGAGTTATTGCGTACGTGGGTCGGCAATTAAAGCCACATGAAAGGAACTATGCTACGCACGATCTTGAGTTGTTAGCCATTGTTTTTGCTTTAAAGATATGGAGGCACTATCTTTTGGGAGAGAAGTTCGAGTTATTCACGGATCACAAACCATTGAAATATCTTTTCTCTCAAAAGGATCTTAATCTGAGGCAGCAGTGATGGTTGAGTTTTTGGCATCATATGATTTGGATATTCTATATACCCCGGGAAAGGCGAATGTTGTGGCTGATGCTCTTAGCAGGAATGCAGTTCCGTCTCTTTTGGAAGTTGTTCTGTCTGTCCAGGAAAGAATCATAAGCAAGCATATGGAGGATAGATCTTTTGAAGAACTGATCCTTGGAACCAAGGATGGTCGATATTCGGATTTCAAGGTGGACGATCAAGGTGTTTTGAGGATTAATGGTCGTTTGTGTGTACCAAATATAGATGGATTGAGGCAAGAAGTCTTATCTGATTGTCATCGCTCCATATTAAATATCCACCCGGGAATCTCTAAGATGTATAAAGATATGAGAAGGGTTTTCTGGTGACCGAACATGAAGAGGGATGTAGCTACTTTTGTCAATAGTTATGCTTTCTACCAGCAGGTTAAAGGTGATCAACAAAAGTCGGCAGGTTTGTTGTAGCCTTTGGAAGTTCCAGAATGGAAATAGGAAATGATCTCTATAGATTTCATCGACGGTTTGCCAAGAACCAAGAAGGGAAACGAAGGAATATGGGTTATTGTGGACCGGTTAACTAAAAGCGCCCATTTTATACCGGTTAAGGCCACTGCAGCTTCTCTAGCAGATATTTTCTTGAGAGAGATAGTAAGATTGCATGGTGTTCCAGTTAGTATAGTAAGTGACCGTGATCCTATCTTTACCAGCAAATTCTGGGAGGCTCTGCAATCAGCTATGGGAATGAGTTTGAGATTGAGTACAGCATATCATCGCCAGACAGATGGGCAAACGGAGAGACTTAACCGAATTCTAGATGATATGCTGCGAGTTTGTGTTTTGGATTTTGGTGGATCGTGGGAAGACCATCTCATATGGTAGAATTCTCCTATAATAATAGTTACCAAGCGAGTATTAAGATGGCTCCTTATGAAGCTTTATATGGAAGACCGTGTAGATCTCCATCCTGTTGGATAGAGTTGAGGGATCGTCTAGTGCTTGGACCGGATTTGATTTGTGAAGTTTCTGCTAAAGTTGAGCTTATCAAGAAGAGAATGAAAGCTGCTTAGGACCGACAAAAGAAGTATGCAGATAAAAGGTGAAGGCAGTTGAAATTTGAGATCGGAGATTCAGTCTTTGTCAAAGTTTCCCTGATCAAAGGAGCTATTAGATTTGGAAAGACGGGAAAACTTTCCCCGAGATATATTGGTCCATTCCGGGTGCTGGAAAGGATTGGTGTTGTGCTTACAGAATT
The DNA here is from genome assembly GCA_030765085.1 of Allium cepa. Taxonomy (NCBI): domain Eukaryota; kingdom Viridiplantae; phylum Streptophyta; class Magnoliopsida; order Asparagales; family Amaryllidaceae; genus Allium; species Allium cepa. The sequence continues at coordinate 946,862,274 of CM060941.1, read as the reverse complement.
TAATTTCCAGAATGGATGTTTGGAATTCATAATGTATTTCATGTATCCCATCTAAGGAAGTTTGTCCATGATCCATCACTGGTTGTAGAACCAGTAGTCCAGGAAGATTTGGAGGTCGAGCCAAACTTGACTGTGGTCAGGAACCCTGTTCAGGTTGTTGATCAAGACGAGAGGCAACTCAGGAGCAAGGTAGTGAAGCTTGTCAAGGTGCAGTGGAGCAAGGATCCCAGAGATTGTACCTGGGAAACTCTGCATAGTTTTAGGAAAGCCTATCTAGATTTGTGTTCGGATAGCTAGTAATGTTTGTTAGGATAAACTGTTTGGTTTATTGTTAATGTATGGATGATATGTATGCTTGGGTTGTTGATATAAAAGCTTTTGGATTATCTTTTGTTTTAAATTTCGGGGACGAAATTCTTTTAAGGTGGAGGAATGTGACGGCCCGGGATTTTGGCGATATTATTTTAATAAGCATTTAATCTAATTTAATAAAATACAAACTTATCATTTTAAAAACAAATAAGACTTTGGGCCATTTACCATTTATTTATTTATGTATATATGTGTATTTTGGAAGGAAACTATGAATTAAAAATTCAAAATAAAATCTTTCAAAAATGTTTAAAATAAAATCTACCTTATTCACATTGAATTAAATTAAAAAGTTCTGCTTTATTAACATTTAACCTAAATATATATATATGGATGTAATCTAATTAATAATGCTTAAAATAAAATTAATATTATCAGTATTAAACATAAGTATAAAAATATGTGAATATAAATTAAGTGTTTGATAGTTAAGCTTAAAATAGAAATAAAAGTAAGGATTTATGCTAGAAATAAGTATATAAGTGGGTTTGTGTGTATGCAACATAGGATAAACATACACCAGTAACTATAAAAATTTTAAATCAATCACAAGGGTATAAAATAAAATCAGGCAAGGGAATTTATGTTTGCTGTGAATTTAGATATGCAAGGCAAAAAAAAACAAAAGTGTATGTACGTACAAAGGAAATAGGATAAGTATGTAAACTTGTAGGAGAATGCATTAAATGATATTATCTCAAGCACAAAAGAGCTCATTTCGAAATATTCATAAATCGTTTCATTTTCCATAAAATTCTTGCCTGGTCAAGAAAAATCTCTGACCAAAGGAAATAAGTTTGTACCAGAAAATTCCTACCCCTGTAAAACCCTTTTCTATATATATATGTATGTATCTATATATAAATATATTTCCATTTTCGTTCATCAAGAGTTAGCATATCAGAAATAAAAAGCATCACCATTTTACAAACTTAAACAACAAATTCAACTAATCAAGCAAGAAGATTTAAAAGAAAATCAAGTAGCAGCTTCCAGATATTGTTTCCCTGTTCAAGCTTTTGATAGGTGAGTAAACATATCATTTTAAAACATAAATCTGGGCATCTGATTCATGAATAATATTGTGTTTGCATATGTATTGTTTCTTTGAAAGTAATTCTATATATGTGAGTTGTTTTGTGTAAATTGAAATTACCTGTTCTTTTCTGTCTTTAGTATTAGAGTTAAATAGTTAATCAAAATTCAAAACATCTTCATCCAACCATTTATAGGCATACAGTTTAAAACAAAACAAGGTGTTTAAACATAAATCAAGATATAAAAATTTGTTTTAAACATGTTGGTGAAATATATCAACGGGGAAACTTGTTTTACAGAGAAACATGTAATATTATGTTGAATTCGAGTTCTACAAATTACTAATTCAATTACATAACTTGAATTCACTCTTCAAAGTAGGATTTTTAAAACGAAAGTGGAAATTTTAAGTTGAGTATGTGAAGAGCAGTTTATAGTGGATCAGAAATTGCGTTTTAATCAATTTCTGTCGACCAGAGTTATATTGGGTGATGAGACTTTGCACAAAGCTAGTGTGGCTAATGGAGAAGTTGGGAAAAATGGTGGCAAGTGTTCCAGTTCGTCGTTGCGACGGCGGGAGGCAAATTTGGTTTCTAACCCTATTTTTGTCAATGGTCAAAAATTTGATCACCACGGCTACGTTAGTGCATCGAGTGGCACGTGGCTGGGGGAAATGATTGCGTGGAGGCTCGTGGTGTCGTATCCGAAGTTTCGAAGCTTCTGGAGGTTGGCGTCGCTGGAACGAGGAGATTAATGGTTGGAGTATTTTTGTCAGGAAGCTCGAAACTATCGCTTTTCGTTCTCGTGGTTCATCAGTGTTCTGGAATGTTGTGATCGAATGGATGGCCGATAGGTGACTTGTTAGCGATCGTCTCAGGTGACGAAAGTTCATCGGCGGGGGGTGCGAGTGCACGGTGGGTCGCGTGCATGATTTGGTACTTTGTGTTGTGGGTTCTCGAGAGTAAACTCGTACAAGGGAAGTGTTTTACTCGAGTAGATGGTGGGATTGCTTCGGGTTGGAACCTGAGTGCGTGAACATGTTTTCTTGTTATTGAAGTTTAAACTTAAACTTAAAAAAAAGGGTATGTGAAGAAGAAAGAAGACTCAGGGAAAGTAAGAAGAAGCTCGAGTATTTACTCGAGTAAACCTGGGGATTTCTCGGGTTTTGGTGTTCAACTTGCGGTATAATAAAAGTAAAGTTAAGCTAATCATGTCAACAAGTTTTAAGAATTGATGACTTAATTAATGTGGACAATTTAAGTAAAGAATTTATTTCAAGTTTAAATTAATTAAGTGGATACTTAAGAATGTTTTTATATAATAATTAAAGATTTTAAAATGTAAGATAAATGATTTTAATTTAATTTATTTATATTGTAAGGTAATTAAGAACGTTAATTCATTGAAATGGTAATTAACTAAGTGAATTGAGATTTTTAATTTTTTTATTAAAGATTGATTAACAAATGATTAAGTGTTTAATTAATTTGAAATTAAGGATTTTAAATTAACTACTTAAAGTTAATTAATATATGATTAGTAGTTAACTAATTAAGTAATTTAATTAAGAATTAATAATTGATTAATTAAGTCATTAGTAATTAATAAATGGGTAATTAAGTTTTATTAATTAATAACCAAGGTTATTAATTGATAATTAAAAGATTAATTCAATTGATATAACTTTTTGAAATAAATTAATTAATGATTAATTAAGAAGAATTGAGTGATTAATTCTTAAGTAACTAATTTAAGATGATTGAATTAGTTACAATAAGGATTAAAGATGCTTTCTTATGGATGATTATAAGTAGAATATCTGGATTTGTGATATCTATTGGGTGATATTCTGTGATACTCTGCGATATGATTTGGATATATCTGTGATGTTTGAGTATGATTTATATGTGATAAATGCTATGTGAATTCAAAGTGTTGAATTAAATTGTTTAAACTATTAAACAACTTGACCTTTAAAATGGTGTTTGGATTTCGATGAGACCGAGATCGGGTATCAGTTATGATTATTCGAAAACCACATCGATCCAAATTAAATGTTAGGTCATGGCATCTCAAGTGAAGATCGAGATGGTGTTTCAGAGTGCAAGGGTTATCGTGGTTAACTCTGAGGGTGATTCCAAAATAAGTGTAACGAGATAATGCCTTTGGTTTCGTTCGGACCCGGAACGAACTTGTATGGATTGAATGCTTTCAGAACATCGTCAAAAGGACGATGAGCATTCTAATAAATGTGTTCTATAAAGGTAATCATGCCTCAAGCCTCATCAAACGGGAATGGCTAAAACAGAGGAGGTGCAGCAAGGTTAGTGGGTAGCACCCAAGCAGGATGAGATGTACCCTTTCTAGATGTCCCTTTATTTCGGCTGTGTGGGCAGTTGTTGGCCACAACTGCGGAGTTATCTTGTTCGGGACTGTCCAGTAAAGGATGGTTCCGGCCTTGTGTTGTAGGAGGTCGGGAGTGATCCTCGGTACGGTGATCTAGGCCCCGTACTGTGACGGACGGTGCCCCAGTATCCCAGCCCATGATGGAAACTCATTCTTCCTATGAGACCCTACGGTTTTGATTGTATTACCCACTTTGTGGCTAGTATGCTAGAATTTAATCATGTAACAATTTCGGCTCTTTTCTTATTTACTTGAAAATCCTAGACCCTATTATAATACCACTGGATTTCCCATAAAATGTTTTGGTTAGCGTTAGGTAAAAACTTACCCGTGTTTATGTATGGGAAGTCTTACGTGATACCTTTATTTTCAAATGGTTTTCAAAGTTAAGCAACTTTAACCTGTTTACTCACACCAGACCCATGTATGACCTGGAGTTTATTCTGTTTTTTTTTAACTCTTGGGTGCTCAAATTTTTATGAGTAGCCAAGTGATAGGTCTTGGATTGTTGAAGTCTGGAGAAATTTGGAGCAGGAGTCCAGACGTATCCATCTATCTCGTTCCGTTGTGTTAGTTGATGTATGTTGTATTTTGGGATGTATTTAATGGCCGATATATATGACTGTCTTGTTTGAATGATGTTGTGTAACTCTGATATATGTAAAACTATGTGATAGTTATGTGATATATTATATTTTGTTTCGTTTCTGCTGTGAGATTCTGATGTTGTTATTCTTTCTTTCTATCTTTTCTATTTCTATCTCTTTCTTTTCTTATTGATAATACGTCTTTCTGTGGAAAGGAAGGCGGGTTGTCACAAGAAGTTTGTTTCATATTATCTCCATTGAAGTCTTGTTGTATATATTGTTTTATTTTCTTGTAGCATTGCTTTGCATTTCTGAAGCTTGTTGTCTCATGCTTGATTTGAAGTCTGGTCTCATGATCAAATTGCTTTCATGCTTGAATGTAGTTTGTGTACACTTGTGTCTTGTCTAGTTTGAACTGCTGTGTTCATTAGCATTGCTTAGAAAACTGCCTTGACTTGTTTTTGAATTCTGGTTCATGTGTGGTCTGCTTTGACCAGTCTGGGTCCAATGATGACCTTGTCTGTTTGTAGTGGTTCGGTTTAGTTACAGTACTAGTTCTGGTCTAGGTTGCATCGGCTTGTATGTGTTGTGATCTTCTTGTTTGTCCACTTCATGTAGCTTTCATACTTGTTTGGTGATTCTCTGGCATTATCCTTTGTACATGTTGAAATGTTTAATGATGGTCTGGGTTCCTTTTGAAGTCTTGTTGTATTGTCATGTTCACCTATGACTGTGCATATGGTTGGATCCCTTGTTGTCACAACTGACTGTGTCGAAACTGAAATTTTGCATGCACCTAAGTTGAATCTAGTCTCGACTTGGGTTTGACCTTGTGCTCACCTGTCTCGGCTTTAATAAGCAACTGTATATCGGTGTGCACGACCTTGTGGCATGTACAGTGATACACTGTGCATGTCATAAGTTATTCGTGTAAGATGAAGTAAATGAAATGATGACGAACAACTCAAAGAACCGAGGAAAATAATATTTTCAAAATACACACTTTATTATGCACTGCAAAATATATTCTTTTTTAGTTTTACCATGTCAGTGTTTATTTTGCAGATAGCTCAGATGTTGGATTCAGATTGGAACAGAGTTGAAGATCAAATTCGAGTGAGAGTGAATATGTAGTGAGGTGAAAATCGTAAATTGAAAATTGTGTTGTGATTGAAAATATGTAGAGGTAATGAGAGCTCAAATTTATACTATTTGAATTTGTAATAAAAAATTTGTTTGAATAAAACATTTGTTTGAATATTAATTCCGAATTATTTATTTTATTAAACAAATATTTATTTAATTATATGAAAAAATAAAATGGTACAATAACAAATACATTTAAACGAATATATATATATATATATATTATCGTCAAACAAAAATCATATACTAATATATTATACATATAGTTAGACTTGAAGAGCCTTCGGCTTACAGTTTATTTTATACATATGTTATGATTTAATACATAAGATATATTTTTATTTAAATAATACTGCCTAGTACAATTATGGTAAAGCTTGCGATTTCTATTCCACCAGACATTTGTTGTTTGACCCACTTCTCATTACAATACAGAATAGAGAGAGTAATGCCAATTTTGGAGATAAAGATGGAGGTGAAGACTTATGGTAGTTAATCTATGTATGCTTTTTAATTACTTTTATTGTACCCAATTCAGACGGTTATGTTTTTTGGAAGATTGAATTATGGATGCTTTATGTAGACATATTTTAATATTTAACATTTTGTGTTTCTAAAGTGGTTTTCTTCATGAGGAAGGGTACTTGTTTCTAATATTATATTTTATCCATTCCACTATGAGATTCTGAAAGTATAGATAGATTAATACGTCTACTATGTATTATTTTAATTTTTATCAACCTAACAACTCGCCTTGAGATTGGCCTAAGGTTCGATGGGCATTTGTTGGGTCAAAATTAGGTCTAATTCAGAGAGAGTTGTACGTACAACATGGCTATAGTGTTTGATATAACGGGAAACTAAGGCATTCTGTATCCATTAATCAAGTTGGCAAGCATTCAAAGAAGTGCAACGTGGCTACAGTGATTGATATTATGAGACACTGAGGCATTTTGTCTCCATTAATCAAGCTGGTAAGCATTGAAACAAGTGCAACATGGCTATAGTGCTTGATATGAAGGGACATTTAGGAGTTATGTCTCCATTAATCAAGCTGGTAAGCATTGAAAGAAGTGCAACATGGCTACAGTGTTTGATATGACCAATTCATGATACGTGACAGCAATTCGATCGTCCTGAACAAACAAACCTTTTAAATAAAGCCAAAGGTAACAATAGCTTGCTCATTCAATCTTCTACTATATACGTCATCACGATTCTTCTATCTATATCAAACGAGTGTCCTAAAAAGATTATGTTGCTTCTCATCCTCAACTTCAATTTCGGATAATTTCATCAAACGTTATGCTATTCAACAATGCATGTTTGCTGCTGAAACATTGGATCTAATGATCTTGAAAATGCTAAAAGCTTTGCTTCAACCCAAGAGGGTAGTGTTCTAGGAAGAAGGGACTTAACAATATGCGAAATATTATGCTACTGGACACAATCAACTCATCATGAATTATTTTTTGGAAAACCCCATGTACGGGGATGTAGATTTCCAACGAATATTATGTATGTCAAAGGCTATCTTTAATCGGGTTCTCGATAAATTAACCGAAACAAACATCTTTTTCACCCATAAAAGAAATGGAATCAATGAACTAGGAGTTTCCCCACTACCAAAGATTACGATTACACTTCGTATGATATCTTACGGAACTTCTGGTGATTCGTACGATGACAATGTGAGGATTGCACACTCAACGACAATCTTATGCATGAAAGAATTTTGCAAAACCGTTGTTTTACAATTCGGTGAAGAATATCTTCATTCCCCAACCTCTTATGACATTGATAGATTATTAGCGATGGGGGGTTAATATGGATTTCCAGATATGTTAGGTAGCTTAGATTGTATGCATTGGAGGTGAAAAAACTATTGGATTGCATTGCAAGGCCAATACACAGGCCACTGCAAAAAGGCAATTCTAGTATCCAAATCCATTGCTTCATTTGATTTATATATATGACATGCTTTTTTGGAGCACCCGGTTCACTTAATGATAGTAACATCCTATGATAGTTGTATATATTTAATGATCTATGCAATGATGTAGCACCCCATGCAGTTACTAAATATGAGACAAGGATCATTCCATGGTTATTACCTAGTAGATGGAAATTATCCAAAAAGAAAAATACTTGTGCAAGCCTACAAAAAATCCAAATAAAGAAAAAGAAGCCAAATTCACCAAACAACTAGAGAGTTTGAGAAAAAATGTCAAAGGAGCATTTAGAGTGCTTCAAGATATGTTTCACATCTTAAGAAAAGATGTATACTGCTACGATTTCGTGGTATTATCCGATATCGTATATTGTCATATTATTTAACATAATATGATTGTCGAAGAAGAACATGGTGGTATAAGCTTCAACCGAGAAACTATCCGGCCATTGCTATGGAATTTCAAAAAGGAACCTTACAAAGACCCAAATACCTTTGCCGAATACGTACAAAGAATCGAAGACATTTGAGGTCCACAAGCTCATTTTGATTTAGGAGAAGAACTGGTGGAACACTACTAGAAACATATAGGAAACCATTAGTAGAAGTGATATTTAGATTAACCGTATTATCTTCATCTCTTGTTGTATGTTTCATTATCTCTCTTTTGTTTATTGTTGACGTGTTGTAGTAGTGTTCGTTTTTGAATTTTTAATATATATTGTGCTGTTGATCCAAAGTTATTTTGTTACATTAACAAGAACAACAACGAGGATGACAATAACAATGACAATGACAATATCTTTAACAATAACTATAACTAAAACAGAAACAAATAATAACAATAACACTAATAATAACAATATCACTGACAATAACGATAATAGTATCATCAACAATAACAAAAACACTACAATAATAATAACAATAACAATATCACTAACAATAACAATAACAATAACAATAACAATAACAATAACAATAATAATACAAATACAAATACAAATACAATACAATACAATAATAAGATACAAAGTAAGAAATTATAAGCCTCATTGATGTCTATGATGCTCCTTAATTTTTCTTCTCCATACACAACATTTGCATTGGATTGAGTTCATTTAGGTTGCAACTTAAATGAGCCATATCATCATCTCTTCGTTGTCGAGCTAATTCTTGTTTTCTTAACTTTAGCTTGTCAATTCTTAACTGTTGAATTTCAGCATGACATCGTTGTCTATCTATATCCCTCTCAAGCCTCTTCATTTCTTTTGCTTCCACATACATTCTATTTGTGTTTCCAGTGGCCGCCATACACTCAGCAATAAGTTCATAATGTGATGTGCAATTGGCGGAGGTTTTCTTCTTCCCATTGTACTTTCCTAGAGGCCTACCCCTCGTACTAGTGGTGAAGGGTGTGTCTTCGTGTGCATCAATGTTTCAAGACTAGATTCATCACTCATCTTTATAGGAAGAAACTGCAATACCAAATATTCTAATTGCAATCGACCCCATTTTTTCTTACTTGAGGGTAGGTTGTAGCAATGTTGCAGGTTGAATGGTTGATTATTATGTTCATCCATATACAATGCATTGGCTTAATTAAGCTGTAGATGATGAAATACAATTAAAACATGAAACATGAGAATTTGAATTGCAAATTTAAAAACATTACCAAATCCATGTTGTTTTCCCTACTTTTTTTGTATGTAACCAAATCATTATTTCTTTCCAAGTTGACGGACGAAATTTATTCCATTGAATTTTCAACGAATCAATGGCTCTTGGAATATTGTTTGGACGTCGAAATTCGAAAAAATTGCAAACATTATTCCAAAAAGAACTTTCAGATGGACTCCTACCTTTCTTTTTATCTTTAGAACATTCATCCCAAAATAATGCTCACTCAGATTGTTCATCCAGCGACCATTTCCATCGTTTAGGGGCACTTGGTTTTACATAATTAGTAGATTCATTAATATCGATTTGCGCTGTTTGCTTTCCCCTTGCTTGAGTGGTAGACAATTTAAGATTCTTATAAACATCTTTTTCGGTGGTTTAATCACCTTAATTACTATCCTTGGTTTCCCCAACCATTATACCAGAATTGATTATTCAAATTTCTTATCATATTTTGAGAGAGGTAAGGCACCGTTGACCGTTACTGGCCATTGGGATATACGTAGTTTGAATCATGGTTATAATTTTGTTGAAATGGGGTATTTTGTGAATAATATGAATTTTGAACATTTTGGTAATAATTTGACTTTTGTTCGGAATGATAAGAATTTTGTTTTTGAGGAGAGTGATATGAATTTGGAATTCGTTGGAGAAACCAAAATTTGAATTTTGATTTTATTGTTGAGAATTTTGAGAATAATATTGAGTTTGACAATGCTGAAAAGTGAACGTATTCTAATTGAACTGAGGCAGATTTTGATTATCAGGTTTATATTGTGATATAAAATTGGGATATGGAGATTTCAGAGATTTTCATTTTTGACTTTTTGACATAATCGAAATTGTATTGGATAATTGTTTGAAAATAATAAGAAACATTGAAGGTATTGATGCAGATACAATTAGTAAATTATGAGATTATATAGGGAAGGAAAAGGAGCAAGATGACAACGGTCAAAAAAATAAATGTTGTGTTTAGTCGGCTTTATTAAAGCCGGTTATATGGCAATGGTCATTTTTTTGACCATTGCCTTGCGTGGACATTAATCGGCTTTCATAAAACCGGCTAAACCCGTGACTTCTAGTGTTGCCTTGGCAAGTTTGCGGATTGCCATGGCAATCCAGATGAGAGCAACCGACCCAAGTTAGTGGTTAGTCATTTTCAAACCTAGCCACGGTTGGGAATGCTCTTTTGTTTCCTTTTTTCACTTTGTATCATCTATTGATTTCTCCAACTCTTTATTGATGTTAATATGATTATAACATATTTGTTGTCATCTACATCAGTGAGCACATCTAGCCATCGAAAATTCTATTACCTTCATACCAAGTAAGTAGGAATTATTTGTTTTATTAAGTAGTTAATTAGTAAAATTGCTCCTTAAGTATACACGTTATATTTAATTAGTATAATTGTTCGATCAGACAAAACATCAAAACCCGAGAGTTTTCTTTCGTAAAGTATCACCCTTGTTTGTACATTTATCAAAAATAAAAAAATGAAATGTCGAGTACAACAAGCTAGTATAACTCATGGTTCGGTCCTTTTGAAGTATCAAGCTACTGTAACTAAAGTGCGTATGTACATACACATAAATTAATTATGCATACACATGCATACAACACCATTTGTAGCTTCCCCATTTGTACCGCAATCAAAAATAGCCATGGTGGATTGGAATATTGCATGAGCAAGAGCTATTTAAAAACGTACGAAAAACCCATTGGAACGACATAAGAATTTCAACATTAACTCTACAAGCAACATATTTGTTTTGTTACCCAGCTTGTAATAAAGTATTGTGTTTCTTCGTCCTGCAATCGATAACAAACAAAATGTTTTGCACGAACACTGTCGGCAAGGTTGTAGCAATTTTGCAGGTTGAACGGTTGATTTTTATGTTCAGCCATATACAATGCATTGGCTTAATTAAGCCGTAGATGATGAAATACTATTAAAACATGAAACATGAGAATTTGAATCGCAAATTTAAAATTATCATCAAATCCATGTTGTTTTCCCTACTTTTTTTTGTATGCAACCAAATCATTATTTCTTTCCAACGTTGACAAGCGAAATTTGTTCCATTGAGTTTTCAATGAATCAATGGCTCTTGGAATATTGTTTGGACATTGAAAGTCGAACAAATTGCAAACATAATTCCAAAAATAACTTTCAGATGGACTCCTACCTTTCTTGTTATCTTAAGACATTCATCCCAAAATAATGCTCACTCAGATGGTTCATCCAGCGACCATTTCTGTGGTTTAGGGGCACTTGGTTCAACATAATTAGTAGATTCATTAATATCGATTTCCGCAGTTTGTTTTTCCCTGGCTTGAGCGGTAGACAATTTAAAATTCTTATAAACATCTTCTTCAGCGGTTTCATCACCCTCAAATTACTATTATTGGTTTCCCCAATCATTATACCAGAATTAATTATTCAAATTTCTTATCACATTTTGAGAGTGGTAAGGCACCGTTGACCATTACTAGCCATTGGGATATACGTTGAATCATAGTTATAATTTTGTTGAAATGGGGTATTTTGTGAATAATTTGAATTTTGAAAGGTGTTGATTCGAATGTTGTTCGAAATGATAAGAATTTTGATTTTGAGGAGAATGATATGAATTTGGAATTTGTTGGGAGAAACCAAAATTTGAATTTTGACTTTATTATTGGGAATTTTGAGAATGATATTGAGTTTGACAATGTGAAAAGTGAATGTATTCTGATTGAATTGAGGCAGATTTTGATTATTAGGCCTATGTTGTGGTAGAAAATTGGGATATGGAGATTTCAGAGATTTTCATTTTTGACTTTTTGACATAATTGAAATTGTATATAGATAATTGTTTGAAAATAATAAGAACCGTTGAAGATATTGATATAAATAAAATTAGTAAATTATGAGATTATATAGAGAAAGAAAAGGGGAAGATGACAACGGTCAAAAAAATAACTGTTGTCTTTAGTCGGCTTTATTAAAGCCGGTTATATGGCAACGGTCATTTTTTTGACCATTGCCTTATGTGGACTTTAATCGGCTTTCATAAAGCCAGTTAAACCCGTGACTTCTGGTGTTGCCTTGACAAGTTTGCAGATTGTAATGGCAATTCATATGAGAGCAACCGACCCAAGTTAGAGGTCGATTATTTTCTAACCTAGCAACGGTTGGGAATGCTCTTTTATTTCCTTTTTTCACCTTCCTATCATCTATTGATTTCTCCAACTCTTTATTGATGCTAATATGATCATAATATATTTGTTGTCATCTACATCGGTGAGCACGTCTAGTCATCAAAAACTCTATTTCCTTCATACCAAGCAAGTAGGAATTATTTGTTATATTAAGTAGTTAATTAGTATAATTGTTCGTTAAGTATACACGTTATATTTAATTAGTATAATTGTTCGGTCGGACAAAACATCAAAAACCCAAGAGTTTTCTTTCATAAAGTATCACCCTTGTTTGTATATTTATCAAAAATAAAAAGCTAAAATGAAATGTCGAGTACAACAAGCTAGTATAACTCATGGTTCCGTCCCTTTGTACGTATCAAGCTAGTATAACTAAAGCGTGTATGTACATACACATTAATTGTGCATACACACGCATACAACACCATTTATAGCTTCCCCATTTGTATCACAATCGAAAATAGAGCTTCCCCATTTGTATCACAATCGAAAATAGCCGTGGTGGATTGGAGTATTGCATGAGCAAGTGTGCTGTTTAAAAACGTACGAAAACCCCATTGGAACGGCACAAGAATTTCAACGTTAACTCTACAAGGAACATATTTGTTTTATTACCCAACTTGTAATAAAATATTGTGTTTCTTCGTCCTGCAATCATAACAAACAAAATGTTTTGCACGAACACTGTCAGCAAAGTTGCATTTTTCTATCTTGTCGGCAAAAATGACAGTGTTGACCAAAATGAAAACTTGTTGCTTGCTCTTCTCCAACCAATGCGTCATTGTCCCTTCCAACCTGTGTTACCAACATATATCCATGTGAGCCTTCCTATTACAAGTTTCAACTTTATCTTTATCATTCAAAATAACTAACACATATAATAAAGGAGTCAAAAGACGAACATATATATTTTACTTAAAGCGGAAGAACGCTACATTAACAAACGCTGCAATAGAATGCATACATAAACCATGTCTCATCTCCATTCAAATTAATGTAAACTTGTAACATAATTACATACAAAAGAACTGTCAATCAACCATCACAATAAAATTACACTTATATATGACCGTATCTAGCAGCGCGCGCACACAAGCAGAAGAAACAGTAGCAGTAGCAGATTATTCGTAACTCATTCTCCTCAGCACTTATCTAACGAGTAATGAAAGAATACATTAATAACCAAGCACTATAAAAGAATAATAAGCTCCTTCATCAACCGATACACTCTCTGCCAAACACAAATAAATCCTCCACACACCACACTTTGTTATTTGCATCATACACGAATGCTGAAAAGAAACTACAGCTTCTTAGGAAGAGCATAGTTTTTCTTCAGAAACTTTGAAGCAGCGTCATCTTTTCTATAACACAAAACCCTTAAAATTGTATTTGCTTCATTTGGGCTCCAATGGCCCGAAGTTGGAGGCATAGGCAATTTCGATTTAGCAGACGAGCTGATCCCCTCTAAACATAGGCGTTTAAATTGATTAATTAGAGTTTCGGTATCAGCTTTAAAAAGGGGCAGTACATTTCTTGCTTGAGCTGAAGCTTTTTCCACCAACTCCATTGGCAACCCATCACCATCAGCTAAGTACAAATCCATAAGGGCTTTAAAATCATCCTCCAATATCTGTGAATCTTGACGTGTGAAATTACGAGATGGTCCTCCAGCTAAAAGAACAAGCAAAAACCCATCAAATGATGCTTTCATTAAAGCAGTTATCAACCGGTTTCGAACTTTGCTGTGGAGAGTTGTGGATATCAGCTCTAGATTAGGGTCGAGCTCTTTCAGAAGAGGATGTATTCTTGAAGATGCAGTTTCGCTTACGTAGAGGCTATCCCATAATACATGACTTAAATCGTGGAAAATAACCCTATAAGCGGTTGATTCACATAACTGTACAATGCCTTCATGTGAAGCGGATATGGATAACTCAAACTTGGTATCGAACCCGTTTAATATGTCTACTTGAGCTGATTCAACGTTTTTTAAACAAGTTCTGATTTTCTTGTCTAGAGTTTCCAGCTCTGTTCTGATGTGATAAAATGTATTCATGCGGACACATAACTGGGCCAACCCAAAAGAGTCACCTCCGTTCATCGTTCCCACTTGAGTCTTTCTTTTTTGCAAAGTTGGATATTTGTCTTTCTTCTTGAATAATCCTGAGCTAGTTTCACATCGTGTCAAATTTGGTAATGTAGGTATAAACGTGTTTCGTGTACCTGAATATGACAGAACTAATATTAGAAATGCTATTTGAAATTTTTTGTAACAATAAAATTGCATATGGGGATATTTACCGCATCCAGACTTCACTTTGGATATGTAATTTTGCAAGCTTTTGTCTAGTCCGCTGATCAAGTCTGGAAGCAATGCTTTATGCATGGGAATAGGTAGATGAAAAAATGCATCTATAGTTTCATCTATTATTCTTAGTACATCAATTCCTGAGGGAGCAATGTTGTCTTTGTTTGCTCTTGGATTCCATGCCTACAATTATTTGAACCCAAAAAAGTGTTAAAAGTACACCAGTGAATCGCTTAACTACCTACTCTTTGACACAGCTTTGTCAAGCCTAGTTATCCTTTATATATCAATACTCTCTGATATTATTAATGAGGATAAATTCTAAGGGGGAATTAATTTAAATTACAAAATTTTGTATATTTTAGCCTCAAGGACACGACCTCAAGGACAAACATTCTTCCAAAATTATTCATAAGGACAAACATCCTTTCAAAACTGCTTTCGAACTAAAAACTGCTACTGATAACTACAAACTGATATCTAAAGAAAGTTGCGATTCATGTTAAAATACTAAGGTCTGTCCTTGAGGCTAAAATGCTGAGAAATTTTGTACTTGACAATAATTTCCTGCAAATTTTAATTACCTAGAGACTTGTAACTTTTGCTCAATCTTTGGCAATTACTAGGAGTGTGCGTCTGTTTTTTTAGAAGAATCCATGTAATAAGGCTATAGAATAATGTATCGCACACTCAGTGCAAAGTGAGAGAAATTAAATCTTACTTCTTGTTGCACATTCCTTTCAATCCACTCTTTTAATTTATCCACTCTTGACTTTATCCATTTTCTAGCAAGAACTGCAATTGATGATTCGCCTTCAAATGGTGGCATCTCCCGAATCAATCCTTTTCCACCATCATCACTATCAACTGAATCTTCAACAGCAATATGCACAAGATCCTTCTCCAATTTTTCTGCTGCTTTCAGTACATTAACATAGTCAGCAGTCAACTCAGTAACACCCGAAACATACTGTTTTAGTTCATTTCCATAACAAGAATGGAGAGTAGCTACAGCAACACCAGCAGCAAGAGGATGCCATTTCTTCAATATTGGACTAAACAGCTCCTTTTCCTTCTTTGCAAGATCACCAATGTCTTTAGCAAGAATAGCAAGAAGTGGAGTGCTTTTTGATGACCGCCTACTTGAGTCAGCTTTCTCCATCATCTAGCATTTAGACAATTAGACAGAATTATTGAGAAGTGATAGATAGTGGTTAAATTATAGCTTTAGACGTCACAGAATGTTCAAGAAAGGATGTTTTTTGCTGCATCGACTCTATTATGCTAAACAAAAATCCTGAAAAATGAAATATGTATGTATAACTTCAAGTGGTTAATCAAAACATGAACTCAACTTTTTTACTCTCATTTAATCACTATTGTCTAGTAAAACATTGATTGGAAGTTATACACATGTGGTCTTTTGTTGAAAGCTTACCTGAGCAAATGCAGTACGAAGAGAAGATCGAATGTATGTATCAATTCTTGTTCGAGCAACATCAACTTCCTCTTTTCTCCTTTTGCGGTATTCATTAGAAATATCTTCCACCAATAACTTAGCAGAAGTAACACCTAAAGACACAATGCATTCCATGGATTCAATATTACTAGTATTAAAGGTATCATGGTATGCCAATAGCCTTTTCTCAGTCCAACCCATTATTGAACTTAATGTTGAACTCAACACTTTTGAATATGTTGTGTCTTTAGTCGATTTGGCATCCTTTATCACCTCCGTTAATTGGTTATCAGCAGCAAACAATAAATCGGTATCTACTTGACCGCAACTAACATAGCGATTAAACATAATCCACAAGAAAATGAGGTTGTGAAGCTTCTGATCGATTCCAAGAACAGCCCATGTTTTTTTAATCAATTCCAAAACCTCGTCAATTTCATCGATTATTGATCCTTCCTCATTATCAAAACATGCTTCCAGTATCATTTGATACAAATGAAGATTCAAAGGAAAGCCATCTGCCCAATGACACATTTCAGAACCATAACTATCTGGTGGTGATCTGCAAGCAAGGTTCATTACAGCATTTCTTAAAATTTGCATTGACTCTGAATTCTTTCCTGTTTCAAGTGGCCTGTCTGAAGCTCCACGTAGTATTTGTCTAAGTCTTTGAGCAGCAGAATCAGATTTTTGTAGAGGTACAAGTGGATGTGAAAGTAATCCTGCCTCTAGAACTTTCAAATTTCTAGTTTGCCATGCTTCGTATTCTTGGTTATTTGGAAAATCTGATGCTTTGAATTGCTGTAATAGCTCTAGTGGAAGAACCATTGACTCTATGCGCTTTCCTAGCTGTATTAGGATATCACAGATACATCACATTGCTAGAATTTTAAACTAAATTTCACGAATCGATATGCAAATTCATTCACATTGGCTACAATGCTTTACTGGTGAAATTAAATACATACTTTCCAAGCAAGAAAATGAATGCATAGTTACCAAATACATAATCTACACAACACAGCAGTGCAAACTATGGAGTATAGAGTAATGCTACAGCAAAGAACTATTTTGTGCACAAGAAAGCAGACATCTGTAGCCAAAATAATTAGGTAGAGTATATCGCTGTTGTTGGATAGATCTACCAAAAGTAGAAAAATTATTACAAACCTGCCCCGCAGCAATTCTAAGCAACCCTCTCCTAACTCTTGAATCTGCTTGTTCCGAGACGCCCATCTGAACTCTGACCAATTCTCCAACGCTCATCGGTTTCTTGCTAATCTCTTCCTTCTTCTTCTTCTTAATCCCCAACGCCTTCTTCATCTTGCTCGCCGCCGACGATGTCAGAGATCTGGATGATGATGTGCTTGACAAAGACAGTGATGACGCAAACGATTTCTCAGATGAGGCTGGACTTTTGTCAGATTGGGAAATATACGTCAGTGGCTTTCCCCCAGTTGTACGACAAGCGGCGACGAAGATCTCGTATGATGTTTCTCGAAGCTCCGCGTCGGTTAGAACGACGGAGAGTTCGCCATACGGCGAGGGCATTTTCGTCATTTGTGTTGAACTGTACTGTCTGCTTTTTTCAGCTTTGGTTTTTCTTTTATAAATAAGTCGAGCAGGAGTGGAGTGATTGAAGGCGATTTAGAAGACAAATAGTCCATAACACCCTCGGGTTTGGTGGGTTAAAAGACATTAACGCAGTAATTTAACGGTGATGATTTTGTTACCGTTAAATTGAGAGTTGATAAACAAGTTTATGTAAGGTTGAAAACGAAACTACTTAGATAATATAATTTTTTAGGTTAATGAATAAGTAAAGCCCTACAGTGATGGCCGTGGGTGCTTTGGTAAAACAGTCATTGGGGGTGTGCTTACGAGTTTGACGTTGATAAAATTTCGCATTCTCATGGAAAATGATTGTTACTAGCATTTGAACCAAACGAACATCTTTATGGATCTTGACTCCAAAAATAATGAAAAAGTGGATTAAAAAGCTTAGAAAGTGTAACAATTTGTTTCAAAACGGACCTAATTTTGATCCAACAAAGCCCGTCGAACCTTAGGCTCATCTCAAAGCGAGTTGTTAAGTTGACAAAGTAACACATTACACAGTACAGATAGTCATCTATCTGTACTTTTAGAATCTCACAGCAGAATGGATAGAATATAATATCTGAAACAAGTACTCATTTCATAAATAAAACCATTTCAGAAACATAACATGTTCAACAGTACAACATGTTTACATAAAACCTCTGAAGTACAATAACATAATTGTCTGAACTAGGTATATTAAAATACTTAATGTAACGACCCGTGATTTTAACTATTTTAAATTATTAAATCTAATATAATTTTTGAATTAAAATAGTTAGAAATAAAATTTAATGATTTATGCTGTAATTTATTGGATATGAACTTAGATAAAAATTTGAATAACAAAATTGATATGAGAAGAAAAAAAATGATTAACTAATTTTAAATATTGAAATATTAATTTTTATCAGTCGAATAATAAATTCCTGATATATGAAATATGCGTGCGTGTGTGTGTTCTAGAGGCTTTGATTTAAAAGTTTAAAATCTAATTTCTGAAAATAATTAAATAAACTTCTCATTTCAAATATAGGATAATATGTGTGTGTGTGTCTATGTGTGTGTGTGTATATATGTGTGTGTGTGTATGTATGTACGTATGTATGTATGTATGCATGTATATACAAAGGTATTATATAAAATAAAAATAAAATATTAATAACAAAGAGATAAATACTTGTAAGTAGCTATTTACGTCTGTATGTTAAGTATAGTGTTTATGAAATAATTTATACAAAGAAGTACAAACTTTAGCAAGTTAAATTATGTAAATAGGCAAAAACATATACATATGGTCGAAGAGTTATAGGATATATATATATATATATATATATATATATATATATATATATGAAGTATGTATATACAGGGAATATCATGATGATAAATATCAACTCAAGCATAAAATAAATCAAATCACTCAAAATTTCAAATCAACTAGGAAAATCAAGTCAATCAGTCTATCAAATCAAGTCAACTTATTTTCAAAGCAAAATAAAGAGAAATAAAAAGAAAACGGTGAAGACCTGTTTATGAACAAAGACTTCAGCATTCTTGTGCCCACTCTCTCCATCTATGAATACCTTTGTATTGGGTGATTCACGTTTACCATTCAACACACATATAAAAAAAAGGAACACTGTCATTTAACACCTTAAAGAGACTAAGCGCTTAAAGATCCAGGAAGGAAGTACAAAAACAAAACAACAGTGTTTCATTTTTTTTCAAAAGAGCTAGTGAGTAAAACTAAACCTTTACTTACTGGAAAATTACGTATGCTTCTATATGCTTGAAAAGTTGAATGAACACTTTTATTTTGTCAAGTATTCATAAGTTAACAAGTTTCTATGTTGCACATATGTGTGGTTAGACATGTTGAACACCATGTAACTCAATAAGGCATGAATAACACCTCTGTTCTTTTGAAAAGGTTAATATCTTGTAACTTTAAAAATCATTATCTCTTAATCTAGTTAGTTTTAGTCCATGATTCCAAAAGGAAAATTGGTTGTTTTTTAGTGTAGTTCATTCTAAAATCAGTTTCGTCTGATGTTATGTAGCATAGAGGAAGAAAAGCTTATTTTACAGTAAGCAACTTAAAAAAGGAACGAAATTCGAATTTCATAATTTAATCTTTTGATTACATGAATGTGTTTATTATCGAAAATGATGATTTTTGAAAGTGAATTGGAAATTTTTAGTTGTGTATTGGGTGAGATAAAGGGAGATGATCAAATATGGGTTTTGGGTCGATTTTCGGCGGCCGAAGCGATGGGTTGGCTTGTCGTTGGTTGTGAAGGTGGCTTGGGTGATGATGGAGCTAGGAAAGATGGTGCGGCATTCTATAGATGTGTGTGGCATTTGGTCGAAGCAAATTTAGGGTTTAGGCATGTTTTGGGTTCGGTCTCGAGCAAAGGGCAGCGGTGAGAGGCAACTAGAGGAGTGCGGTATGGGGGGAAAAGGAAGAGGTGGATGTGGCGAACGTTTTGGCAAGGTTTAATGGTGAACGGAGGTGCACGGTGGCGCGACGAGGGGTTTGAGTGGCGATGTGTTGTCGTTCCAGTTGGATTAGATGTTCGATTTTTCGAACCATGGTGGCTCGTGCTTTCTCCATGCATGGTCGTGATGGGGAATTCGTGAAGAATGGGGAGAGATGATCGGCGGCAACGTTACAGTCGTCGGTGTGTACGTGTACGATGACGTGCACAGTGATGCGCACACGTATGGCTTAGAAAAAGAAAAAAAGAAAGAAGAAGAGTAGAGAGGAGCGGTAAAAGAAAGAAGAGGGAGGAAGGATTTGGTCTGGGTTATCTTCTTGGGCCGTGTTGGGCTGGGCATCTGGAAAAAAATTGAATAAGTTTTTTATGTTAATAATCTTTCAAACTTTAAAAACTTATTTCTCATTCATCTAAACTCCAATCGATGTGAGAATATTTGCATTGTGATCCTATAACCTAGTTTTATAATCTTGATTAATTTTGTTAATTTTCTGTAATATAAGATTTAATTATTCATAATAATTGAAGTGGATAAATAATTAAACTCTTAAATGATTAAATTTATGTTAATTAATAAATTAGTTATTAAATAGTTGTTTAATTTTTAGTTAACTAATAATAAGTGATTTGGATTAATAATATAAATGAATTCAGTTAATTTATACTAATTAAATCCTGATTTGTGAATTGTTTTAATATTAATTATTAATCGTTAATTTAGTTAATGATCTATGCTTTGGTCATGATAAAGTTAACATATGGAATGAATTTTCATATGTAAATATTAACACCCTGATTGAATTTTCATATGTTAATATTAACACCCTAATTGTAGAATCGTTTATTTTAAACAACTTGGCCTTTTCAAATTTACCATTTTGAGTTCGAAGAGACCAAGTTTGGATATTAGCATTATCCAGAACCATTTCAACCCAATAACCACCATGAACCTTAATGGTTTGATTGTAGAGACTAGTATACCGGGTTTAAACTAAGGTAACAATTTCGGTTATCTTAATAAGTATTTATAGTTAGACACTATTATAATATCATTAGATTTTCTATAATAATGTTTTGGTTGTCGTAAGGGAAAAACTCATTGTGTTTATGTGTGACGCGGCCTTACGAGATACCATTGTCTTCGAAGGATTTTGATAATTTGAGTAATTTAAATTAAGTATGTTTACTCATGCTGGTTTCCAGCCTGACTCAGGTGTTACTTTATTATAATGCTCAGGTCAGACCGAGTATTACAGATTCAGGTTAGGATGCTTTGGAGCTCAGGAGACGAGCTAAATGGCAGAGATGTATTACGCGTACTTGATTATATTCCGCTGTGTATTGTAGGCTGTATATTCAGCACTGTTAAGGATAAGTTATTATAACCATTCAGATTTCTATGTTGATGGTTGTACTCTAATAGTTTGTATGCATATTAACAGTTACAGTTTTCTTGTATAAAATTCTGTTATTGTATATTATATTTTGTTCCGCTGCGATTGTGAGATTCTGTAATTGTTTCTATTTCTTCTTCTACCTTTTTCTTCTTAACCCATAATGATCTAGTATTTCTGGCACTCGATTATTCGACATTCTATACAGTGAACGTATTAGTGTCAATTTTCGAGGGTCGAAAATTCTCGGACGTTACACTTGGTGTCAAAACCAGGTTAAGCGAGAACCTTGGCTTTGGTGGGGATTAACTCATTAGAGATGGGGTCAGTAGTACCCTAGAATGAGTTAAGAGTCGAGAGAACATATTTGTATTATACACACACACACGCACTCTAATATTTTGTAAACTTATTATAACTTAAAACTCTTGAAAAAAAAATTATAGAAGAATTGAGTATATTATAAGCCTGGCCTGTTAAATTTAGAAACCATCGAATTTTAAGAAATATCTTATTGGAATACCTCATCCACTTTTAGGATGGAAAAACCTTAAGAGCAAAAAGCAGCACATCGAGCACGAATAGCACTTGCCCGTAAGGAACGGGAAGAAGCAATAGAGGAACGAGTGAGGCTATTTATGGAAAGGGCAGAACCGGGACCTTATGATAACATTATTTGTTATAGGCGTCGGGAAAAAGGACATTTTGCAGCCATGTGCAGGAAGAGAGATAAGGGAAAGAAAAATGAATGCAAGCTTTATCGATCTGATATTTTCTATTTTAAATGTCATGAGAAGGGACATTTTCCAAGTCGCTTCCTGAAGGTGAAGAAAAAGAAACCCGCACTCACAATGTCAGTCGACCAATTAACCATTTGCTTTCATTGCAGGTAGACTGGACACATAGCCAGAAATAGTTCCGAGAGACAACGTTGAAGGCAAGCTCTATTACACCCAGGTCGAGCTGCATACCCCAAGTTCATAAGGGATGATAGAAGTACGGTGTACTTTTGTGAGAAACGTAATAGTTAGGGCCACATTGATGTAGAGTGCACCGGGCCTGTTGAAGCACCACTTGAAAGGATAAATACCAAAGCATTGTTCTCGAAGTAATATGGAGAAGTGGAAGAAGCCGTGTTGGACTCGTTATTTCTTAACTTCTAGCTAGTTGTGTCCAGGTCAAGGCTTTTCTCTTGGTGCAACCTTATGTATGGGATATAGGATCCTATTGTATTCTTAGTTTTTGAATAGTTGAGGTGCCAAGGTTAATGAAAGTTATAATTAAATTCTTAATGTTTTTCCGTATGATAAAGGTTTGGGAATATCCTTAAGCAAAGAATAAATAGAGAAAAATTAGTATGTATTGCAATCTTTCGGTAAAATGCTGGAGGCAAATCTATCTATAACGGTATGTTGAATGAATACCATTTATTAATTAGAGATTGTACTATAATTTGAGAAATATTTGAAGTAATATATGTTGTGTAATTAATCTAAGAAAATATATACAATTATGAAATGATTTTATATTAAAAAACGACCTATATATAAATAACGGTTTTGACTAGAAAAAAATTTGAATATGAGAATTTGAGGATTGGAATTCCAATGTTGAAATCGTCCTCCAAGGTGTTGGAAAATAATAATAGTTGTAACTCTTAAGTCAAAGGATGATATAATTTAAACAAGTTTTAAACTATTAAGTATTTTGGTAAGTGAAATGAATAAGATTATTTGTATTATACAAATATGAAATATTGTTTTGAAAAATTTATAGTGAAATTATTGAGAAATGTTTATGAAAAAAATAATAATAATAATTTACAATAATAATAATAAAATAAAATAAATAAATAAAAATTTATAAGGCCAATTATATATAAAGGACTTTTGTAAAGAATTTGATTTTGAAAAGAAATTGTTGTTTTAAAACTTAGTTACTTATAAAGTGATTTAGAAAAGAAGTTGATTTTATATAGATATGACTTTGTGTAATATGAAACTGAAGAAAGTTTTGAAAACTGATGATTTGGAATTTTAAAATATATGAATGTTGAATAATATACAATTTGAAAACGATTGTTGAAGTCATGGGTGAAAGCTAATTGGATAAACAAATATGAACTAAAAGTGAAATGATTATAAATAAAGTCATGACTTATAAACTGTTATAAATGAATGTTGCAATAAATGGTTATAATTAAAGTTGTGTAACCTTTAAACTCGAGTATTATCTTATAAAAAGGAGTTAAGCCTTTATAAATTGGTTATAAACTTAAGGAAATTTCTTATGAAATGATTCGCAAATAAATGTAGTATTAAATGAGAAATATCACATGTGAAAATGAATGTAATATAAAGTGAAGAGAAATATAACCATTGCTATGAGAATGAATATATAAATATTTTATATTAAATGGAGAAATTCTTTGAAACAAATATTAAAGTATGAAGTGGTATTTGTGTTAATCAATGAGATTAATAATGAATTTAAATTAAAATGGAATTGTGATGAAACAAATTGGAATAAATACATAAGTTGTACGTATATTATTTAGTCGCATATTTAATTTGATCTGGATTTGAGTACATAAGTTCAAGGTGAATTACACCATTTTGTATTAGGATTTTTCATTCGATTCTTGACGGCGAATAATTGATATGGATTTTTGGTTTGGTTCTAAAATTCTCTATCATAGTATATGGCTATGCAAGGAGAATGATGGTTTCTAGTCAAGGAACTTTATCAAGTCTGCATTAGGAAAGTCGAATGAACAATACTAGTTCGAAAGCGAACTTGTGTAATCGAGCGAGCGATCGAATGTGATATTGCGTGATGATGACATATGTACTCTTATGTTCTAATATAATTGATATGCTTTGATGCTAAAATTGAAAATTGTCGGATTGGATATCCTTTGTAATTTAAGTTGGAATTTTTTTATGCAAACTACTATTAATTTAAAACCATTTTACAAAACTATTTTTATTTTATTTTATACTATTTTATATACAAAAATATTTTACAAACTATTTTCTGTACAAATCTGTTTTACAAATTATTTTATATACAAAACAACTTCACAAACTATTTTATGTACAAATCTATTTATAAACTATTTTATATACAAATCTGTTTTACAAACTATTTTATATACAAAACTATTTTACAAACTATCTTATATACAACGGAATTTATATAAGAAAGATTTGATTTATTCGAGACTATTGATTTAAAAATTATTTGATCGGAAAGAAATTTGATTTTATATGATTTGATATAAAAATAGAACTGAAGTTGTGAAAAATAATCGATTAGAAATTTTGAAAATTTTGAATGATACTCGATTTGAAAGGGAAAATGATTGTTGAGATCATATATGGATTTGAAACTGAATTAATATATGAAAATGGATTGATTTCTAAGATCTTTGATTCTATATAAATATTTGATTTAAATGTTTTCGATTCTTATATGAAACTAGTTTGTATAAGTATGAAGTTATTCTGAAAACTATTGATTTTGAAAGGTAATCGATTTGAAAAACGATGATCTTATATATAACGGAATTATATAAGAATGATATATTCAAAATTGATTATTTGAAAAGGTACTATGTATAGTGTGATATAAATTTGGAAATTGAAGATATAGGAATGACCTTCTACTTGATTATTCGCTTTGTGGCCACATTGTGGCCACATTCTATTGATTCTATAGATTGATTTGGGTCGTCCGGACATAAACTCATGAGTTCCTTCGAATTCCATAGCGTAACTTATGGTCTTATGACTCGGCTGCATAGCGAAATTCGCAAGGCTGTGCAGGCTTACGGTTACGGATGTTTTCTGGGGGACCCAGGAAAAACCATTGTGTAATTGCAATCTATGGTTATTTTCGGCATAATCCACCTGGGTAGAGCGATTGCCCTGAGGTAGGATGTTTCCTGAGGGAACCAGGCGAAACCATCGTGTATCTGTGGTCCACATGGCATAATTCGAGGGGCGGATGCCTGCCTTGAGTGTATAGGTGATAGTGATGCAACCAACAGTGTTACTATTAAGTAGACTATGATCCATGCGAGTGTTTTGAATAGCGAAATTCGTAGAGCAGTAATTCTCACAGGTACGGATGTTACCTGGGGGATCCAGGCGAAACCATTGTGTATCTTCAATTTATGGTTATTTTGGACGTCATGGCGTAAGATGTGAGGCAGTGGCTGCCTAAAGTCACTTGAGGCCGCGTCGCTCTTTCCTCTCGACTTAGCGAGAGAGCGACCTTAGGGACTGCGTTCCATGACGATCTCGTTCCTTTGATTTCGGTGATGGATTGTACTTCCCATATCTGTTTTTAAAAAAAATTCATGTATTTTCCCTAGGTATTGAAATGGGTCTACTATGTACATATAGATTTCTAGTCTTGCGCCTGATCAACGTACTACTAGATTCTATAAGAACGAGGATAAACTTGTGGAAACATCGAGTTATCAAAAGTATTTTCGATAAAAAAGTATTTCGTTATAAAAGAATTTTTTGCAAAGAAAATTTTTCAAGCATTTAAAATTTGAATATAAAAATCACTCGAATTATCTTTTGGTGTAATTAAGAAACCATAGAATAAATACGTAAGTTGTATATAGACCATTCTAATTGCATTTACGATTTTGATTCAGATTTGAATACACCATTTTAAGGTAATTCATCCTATCCAATTTCGGATTGTTCACTCGATTCTCGACGACGAACGCTGGTACGGATCTTTGATACGAATCTGAAGTTCTCTGTCATAGTTTATTACTATACAAAGAGGATGGAAGTTTCTAATCAAGATATCGGATTAGAGTCCGTACTAGAGTAGTCGGGTTACCAATACTTGTTCAGAAAATAAAATCGCGCATTCAAATAAGAGATCGAAATTATTATACGTACGAATGGTATATATATCGTACAGATTCTAATAAAATAATTGTATGCTATGGTTGGTAGCTATGATTATATATATCTTTTTGCTTAGGATAGCTATGGTGTTTGGTTGCATGTAGTTTTACGTCATCCCTATTAGTTACATTACATTTATGAGTTGCACAAAGTTGTATTAATGATTCTTATGTTTTATAAGTTGATTATTGTGAGTAAAATATATTGTATGTTAAATTTCTTACTTCCTTCCTTTTCGAGGATGAAAAGTTTTGAGTGGGAGAGATTGTAATGACCCATGATTTTTACTATTTTAAATTATTAAATCTAATATAATTTTGGGATTAAAATGGTTATAAATAAAATTTAATGATTTATTACTATAATTTATTGTTATATATATATATATTATAGAGGTTTTGATTTAAAAGTTTAAAATCTAATTTCTAAAAATAATTAAATAAACTTCAGATTTCAAATATAACATAATATATATATGTATATATAAAGGTATGATATAAAATTAAAATAAAATATTAATAATAAAGAGGTAAATACTTGTAAGTAGTTATTTATGTTTGTATGTTAAGTATAGTGTTTATGAAATAATTTACACAAAGAAGTACAAACTTTAGCATGTTAAATTATGTAAATAGGCAAAAACATATACATATGGTCAAAGAGTTATATGATATATATATATATATATATATATATATGAAGCATGTATATACATAAGAGAACATCATAATGATAAATATCAACTCAAACATAAAATAAATCAAATCACTCAAATTTTCAAATCAACTAGAAAAATCAAGCCAATTAATTTATCAATTCAAGTCAACTTATTTACAAATGAAAACAAAGAGAAATAAAAAGAAAAAGAAAAAGGTGAAGAACAAAGGCTTCAGCCTTCTTGTGCCCACTCTCTCCATCTATAAATACCTCTGTGTTGGGTGATTCACGTTTACCATTCAACACGTATTAAAAAAAAGAACACTGCCATTTAACTCCTTAGAGAGACTAAGAACTTAAAGCTCTAGGAAGGAAGGACAAAAACAAAATAACAGTGTTTCATTTTTTTCAAAAGAGCTGGTGAGTAAAACTAAATCTTTACTCACTGGAAAACTATGTATGCTTCTATATGCTTGAAAAGTAGAATGAACACGTTTATTTTGTAAAGTATTCATCAGTTAACAAGTTTCTGATTCTTTTCCGATCGAGATGTATGGATCCATGGATCTATGTTGTATATATGTGTGATTAGACATGTTAAAGACCCTGTAACTCAAAGAGGCATGAATAACACCTCTGTTCTTTTGAAAAAGTTAATATCTTGTAACTTTAAAAATCGTTATCTCTTAATCTAGTCAGTTTTAGTCCATGATTCTGAAAGGAAAATTGGTTTTTTTCAAGTGTAGTTCATTCTAAAATTAGTTTCTTTTGATATTATGTAGCATAGAGGAAGAAAAGTTTATTTTACAATAAGCAACTTAAAAGTGAACACAATTCAAATTTAATCTTTTGATTACATGCATGCGTTTGCTATCGAAAATGATGATTTTTGAAAGTTAATCAGAAATTTTTAGTTGTGTATTGGGTGAGATAAAGGGAGATGGTTGAAAATGGGTTTTGGTCGATTTCCGGTGGCCGAGGTGATGGGTTGGCTTGTCGTTGGTTGTTGAGGTGGCTTTGGTGATGGTGGAGCTGGGAAAAATGGTGCGGCATTTTATAGAGGTGTGTGGCGTTGGGTCGAAGCAAATTTACGGTTTAGGCATGTTTTGTTTTTGGGTTCGGTCTCGAGCAAAGGGCGGCGACGAGAGGCAACTGAAGGAGTGTGGTATGGGGAAAAAGGAAGAGCTGGATATATCGAACGTTTTGGCAGGGTTTGGTAGTGAATGGAGGTGCACGGTGGCGCGACGAGGGGTTTGAGTGGCGATGTGTTGTCATTCCAGTTGGATCAGATGTTCGATTTTTCGAACCTTGGTGGTTCGTCCTTTATCCGTGCGTGGTCGTGATGGGGAAGTCGTAGGGAATGGGGAGAAATGATCGGTGACAAGGTTATAGTCGTCGGCTACGTGTGTACGAGCTCGGTGATGTGCATGCGTATGGGTTAGAAAAAGGAAAAAAGAAAGAAGAAGAGTAGAGAGGAGAAGATAAAAGAAAGAAGAGGGAGGAAGGATTTGGTCTAGGTTATCTTCTTGGGCTTGTGTTAGGGTGAGCATTTGAAAAGAAAAAAAGAAAAAAATTGAATAAGTTTTCATGTTAATGATCTTTCAAACTTCAAAAACTTATTCTCATTCATCTAAAATCCAATCGACGTGAGAATTTTTGCATTGTGATCCTATCACCTAGTTTTATAATCTTAATTAATTTTTTTAATTTTCTTTAATATATGATTTAATTATTTATAATAACTAAAGTGGAAAATAATTAAATTCTTAATTGATTAAATCTTATGTTACTTAATAAATTAGTTATTAAATAGATTGTTTAATTTTTAATTAACTAACAATAAATCATTTTTATAATTTCTTAAATTTATAAGTAATTTGGATTAATAATATAAATGGATTCAGTTAATTTAAACTAATTAAATCCTGATTTGTGAATTGTTTTAATATTAGTTATTTATTGTTAAATTAGTTAATGATCTATGCTTTGGTCATGATAAAGTAAACATATGGAATGAATGTCCATATGTAAATATTAACACCCTGATTGTAGAATTATTTATTTTAAACAACTTGGCCTTTTCAAATTTATCGTTTTGAGTTTGAAGAGATCAGGATCGAATATCAGCATTATCCAGAACCACTTCGACCCAATAACCACCACGAACCTTAACGGTTTGATTATATAGCCTAATATACTGGGTTTTAATTAAGGTAACAATTTCGGTTATCTTAATAAGTATTTATAGTTAAACACTATTATAATATCACTGGATTTTCTACAAAAATATTTTGGTTATCGTAAGGGAATAAACACCTCGTGTTTATGTGTGACGCATTCTTACGAGATACCATTGTCTTCGAAGGATTTTGATAATTTAAGTAATTCAAATTAAGTATTTTTACTCACGTTGGTTTCCAACTTTACTCCGGTGTTACTTTATTGTAATGCTCAGGTCAGACCGATTATTAGAGATTCAGATTAGGATGCTTTGGAGTTCAGGAGACGAGTTGGATGGCAAAGACGTATTACATAACTTGATTATATTCTGTTGTGTATTATAGGCTGTATATTTAGCACTTTTGAGGACAAGTTATTATAACTGTCAAGATTTCTATGTTGATGGTTGTACTCAGATAATTTACATGTATATTAGCAGTTACAGTTTTCTTGTATAAAAATTTGTTATTATATATTATATTTTGTTCCACTGCGATTGTGAGATTTTGTGTTGTTGTTTCTATATCTTCTTCTATGTTTTTCTTCTTAATCCATAATGATCGGGTATTTTCGGCACTCGATTTCTCGACATTCTATACAGTGAACGTATTAGTGTCGATTTTCAAGGGTCGAAAATCCTCGAACGTTACACTTAAAAAGCATAAATAGATAAATAACTACCATAAGCCTTCATCTCCTTTGTTTCCTAAATCAGTATTACTCTTTCTAACATGTGTTGTAATGAGGAATGTGTCAGATCAGTAAATGTTTTGTGAAATGAAAATCTCAAACTTTACCACAATTATACTTGGACAGTATTACTTAAATAAGAAATGTCTTACGTATAGAATCACAACATATGTATAAATTCAAATGTAATCCCAAAGTCTCTTCCAGTCCAGCATATAACATCCGTATAAAGCCAACAATAGACCCGAAGGCCCTTCTAGTCCGTCTATTCAAAAGTCAATTGTAAGCTCGAAGGCTCTTCCAATCGACTACACAACTTGACGTAACTAGCATATTGTAACGACCCGGAATTTCAGACATTTGAAATTCGTATATTTAATTGATTTTATATATGCGCAAGTAAATTTTATAAGCTGAATAAATAATATTTCGAATATAGTGATTTCATTGGATAATTAATTGTTGATTTAATATTTGAAATTACAGAAATAATTGATATTTGAATTTAATGTGGATAAAAATAATTTGTAAAGTTATATTAAATCATATTTGAATTAGAACGATGTTATAGAACTTTTAAAATTGAATTAAAAGTTAATTTGTATAAATTGAATATTTTAATATTTAATTGACGAGTAAAAATAGCCATTTTTCAAACAGTCTTGGATTTCGACGAAACCAGTTTCATTGGATCCGTAATGTTATATTATTGTAAGATTTCAAATTTCGTGTCAATCGGATTTACGGTTTGTCCAGGGCAAGCTAAAACGCGTAGAAATCTGTTTAAGTGAATTTTAAATTTAAATAGTCGATTCGAAAACCTATCTTCCAAATACGATCGAATTGGCTTCCGATATATATTCCATTGCGTTCGGAATAGGGGTAAAACATTATAAACGCCAAGCGGCACGCTTCGTTTGGAGTTCGGAAAAAATTCGGGTGAATAGTGTCGCGTAATTTTCTATATAAGGCCGTCATTTTTTCACATTTGCAAACCATTAGGGTTTCTAATCTTAGCCGCCACTTTTGAAAAAATGGCCAGAAATGTGCCTTCTTCTTCCTCGATTTTCATCCAATCCATCAACAATTTTCAAAAACTCTCAACTGCAACTTTTTAGAGCACAACACGATCGACATATCCAACGGTCGAGATTGGATTTAACGCTATGGATCATCAGAAAATTGCTCGCGTTCGTATGACGTTTGCACTTGAAATTCGAGAAACACGTGCATCCGAGCTCGACGATAATCAAGGCGATCGTGCACGAGGTTGTGGGCTTCACGATGGCATTGCTCGATCGACGTGGAAGTGCACGAGGGAGGCGCGATAAATCGATAAACAAACAGCGGCATGGGTTCTTCGGCCTGGGCTTTTACACGATAGAGGAAGAAGCAAAATACACGGTCGGGATTTTAGGGCATCAGATCGAATGGCCATGATGCAGTTAGGTTAAAAAGGTGAAATAAAATTGTATAAATTATATTATATAAATTCGTTCAAACTTTAAAATATCATAACTATGTCATACGAGGTCCATTTCGCATGAAACGAATTGCGTTGGGTTCATATGGATGAACACTACGTGATGGAGCTAGTTTGGAGCTGATTGGAGCTAGTATGAATTTTGGGTAAAATTAAACGCACGTTTAATTTTATTCGGAATAAAACACTGCAACTGCTATTGGAAGCAATGTGAGTACAACTCACTCTTTCCGACTCACTGATATTTTTATATAAGTGAGAAATAATTTATTATATGATGATTGATGATTGTTTGGATGATATATGATATATTGATTGGTATTTGGATATATATACCTGCCTAGTGGAGCAGATGACCATATACGTTCCCGTGTATGAGCGGATGACTCTTTGTACATTCGTCTGCCTTGAAGCAGACATTGTACACATATTCTAATATGTATATTTGTTGCAGGTGACAGGTTGGAGGGATACAACTGGATTCCTCACCGGTATTGATTTATTTACAGATATTGTGATATATTCTGTTATCATGTGATATATGATGTTTTGGATGCCGTGATTGTTGTATGTAGTGTTGTTGCAGCATTGGGCCTATTTTTGGAATTTTAAAATGTTAAAGTAATGATTTCGAATTTAAAAGGATTTTAAAGTGATTTTGAAAATAAATGTTTTATTGAATTTTTGAATCGTTAAGAATTGATTTATTTTGAATAAATATATGTGATAATTTTTATGTCATAAAAATTATGATTTTTGTGAAATAAAACCAGAATATGATTTTCGGAATGTGAAGTTAATGATTTTGTGAAATGGTTTAAATTGAGATTGTTGACTAATATGAATGGTTTATTAAGAAGATTTTTAAAATTGAATTTTTATAAATCGGAATAATTGAATTATAAAGGAGTTTCTATAATTGTTGAAATGATGTTATAAATGGATTTTGTAAGTGAATATGATTTACGAATTGCGAAGTTATAAATGAATGAATTTGTGAAATAAATGATTTATAAGTGAATTAACTTATAAATCAGATTTTTGGTATATAATTGAGTTATAAATGAAATTGGTTAATAAATGAATTTTATAAATTGAAGTTTTTATAAAATATATAAATGTGAATTTATAAACATTGTTTTATAAATCCGAAATCAATTGAATTTGATAAATTAAATATAGAAGTTTATTAAAGGAGATATATTCGCGATTTTGGACAGCGAATTATCCTTTAAATTAAATGTTGTAATAATAAAGAATTTGGTTGGGAATTATATCCATGATTTTGGACAGTGGATTATCCTTTAAATAAAATGTGTAGAAGTATTGGATTTGGTAAAAGATTTATATTCACGATTTTGGACAGTGAATAATCTTTTGAAGTTAAATAAATGCTTTGAAAAGTGATATTTTAAATAAAGTAAAATGATTTGAAGATGTTTTAAAATGTGTTAAGTATCGAAACCATAGATTCCAACATTCATTGTTGAAATAGACGTCTTCGAGAAATAAGGAAATGATGGACTATAACACTGTTGTTATAGTAGATGATTTTCGAAAGGAAATATTTTGTATAGTATTGGGATTTATATATCTATCTTATTTTCGAATCCCTGTACTAGTGATTTTGGGTTGTCGTAACGATGTTTTACGCAACATTCATTTTGACCCAAATAAATGTGTTTAAAGAGAATGTTTTCCTTAAAGAATAAAATATATACTTAATCGTGATTTAAGTATATAAAATATTTTCTAAGTGTTGAAAATAAATTGAATTGTGAATTACTTATTATTAAATAAGTATAAGGAAATGTTTTCCAATATAGAAGTTGAAATGGTTTGGAAATATATCTTTTTAAAGATAATTTGAAATGAATATTTGGCAAATGATTTAATTAATAAAAGATTAATTAAAAGGGCCCAGTGATTGTTATGGTGCTGAATATTTGTTTGTTTGTTTTGATAGTTAAATAACCGACTGTCAGACTCGGCCAAAATTTTAGTTCCTTGACTTGATGTGGGAACTATTTAGTGGTACACTTAGTACGCAACCTTCTATGCAGGCTTGATTATCATTTGTGTTGAGGATGTTGATTCGTATAGTGCGGAGCATTACTCCAATCTATCGAGCTTCCTTCTTGGCTCGAAGGATAGCAAGTTGAAAGTTGGAGACATGATAAGTCTATGAGACTTAGTTTCTGTGTGAGGTTGAGAAACGCTTTTGCGTTGTTGGTGCGAAGAGATCGGGATCAGATTTATCTGAAAACCACTTCGGACCAACGTATATGCGACGATTTGTGCAGGTTGCTTATTGATGATATTGATATTACGGAGTTTCATAGTGGGGGACTGCTTATTGATCGTTTGGGGTTAAAATCCCAATATACATCCAGTAGCAGTGGTCTCTTCATTTATGAAATATCTAATGCGAGGACTATTCACTACTAATCCTAGGGATTTCCCGACAGGATGTGGTAGGAAAGTACATTCATTTTGTCCTGTTCCTGGACAACTTGTATGGATGTTTGTCTGACATTGCATTTCTATAGATTACGTTCATTGGTTTTTACAAACGTACATCAGTGGTGGCGGAGAAGGCAACTTCTCTTAGTTTAACACCCTCCTTGAGACGTATGAGCTTAAGGGTTTTTTATGGAAGGCAATTAGTAGTCAACAGAAATGGCCGTGTGGCATTCTAAGTGATGTGATTGTGCTTTGTGAAAGGTAATCGTTACCTCGTCAAGCCTCATCAACCGAAAATGACCAAAACAGGGTTAGATGCGGTAAGGCTAAATGGGTCATTCCCAAGTAGGATGTGATCATCCTCTTCTAGATATATCTTTACATGCTATGACGTCGTGTATCTGATTATTGTGGTTTGTATGCTACGAGGGCCCTCGGTAAAGGTCGGTAACGACCGGAGGATGACATATTCGGTACCATCTAGTTATAGAGGTGGGCCGGTCTTGTGTTGGTAGAGGGCAGATGTTCTGTGCCTCGAGACATCCATCTAGAGGTGTACCCCTTCGGAAGGTAGTCCCTTCATCTGGTCATTTGTATGGAAATCCAAACTCCACTACGTGCTTGCCATTTTGATTGTATTACCCAATTGGGCTATATGCTGGAATTTAATCAATGTAACAGTTTCATCTATGATTAATATTATTTGTATATACTAGACACTAGTATAATATAAGAGGATTTGATATGATATGTTTTAGTTATCGTAAGGTAAAAACATGTCCGTGTTTATGTGTGGACTTGTCTTACGAGATACTTTTGTTTTGAAAACTAAGGAAAAGTTTGGTAATTTAATAAATTCAGTTGAGTGTGTTTCTCACGCTAGTTTACCAGATTGATCCGGGCGTTCTTCCCTTTCAATGCTCGGGTCAGACCGAGTATATTTACAGGTCTAGATTTGATGCCTTTGGAGCTTCAACAGGAGAGCTGAATATATTCATTTTCGTATACACGTACTTGTTTTGGTTATCCGTTGTGCTTGTTGTTGTATATTATCGGCAATTGTGAGGATGAGTTATTATAACTGTCCAAGCTGATAACTATTGATTGATTATTGAACTCTGATTAATGTATGTATATACAGTTTCTGTTTTGTAAAGATCATTGATATGATATTATATATTTTCCGCTGCGATGTGAGATTCTGTATTGTTTCTGTTTGGTTCTATCTTCTCTCTTTCTTTTCTTCTCTTCTTCTCTCTTCTTTTTTTTCTTTTGACTTTCCATCAGTTTGTGCTTTTTGGGTCGGACATGTGTGGTTTATTGTTGATTCAGAGGGTATGGATTTTTGGGTCGTCACATTTGGTATCAGAGCTTAGATTTTGTATATTTCTAAGCTTTGATGTGTACTCATTATAGATAGGGACAGTAGCACCCTAGATTGAGTTTTAGTGTATTATATATATGAGCGCGTATTTGTTAGTGAATATAAAATGTTTTATATTGTGTTTGCTTATCCGTTGAGCTGTTTGTGAATTCTGGTCAGTATGTGGGACGCCATATTATCGATAAGGATTTCTAAACACTTAAACGAGGCAAGTCGACATGGTATTATTTTAAATTGGGTAAATGAAATAATTTTACCTCGATTATATTTTGTATATTAAGAAATAATTTTTCAGAACTATTAAAGTGTTTATAAACTGATTGTTTGGTTGTTTGGAAATGTAAATATATATAAGTTAATGAAAGATGTTTGAATAATCTAAATAGAAGCAACAATTGTAAAAAATAAATTATATAAACAAATAAATTTTAAAGTATGAAATTATAATTAATATGATTTACAAATGTGAAATAATCTTATGTATAAGAGATGAAACTATATTTATAAATATAAGTTGTAAATGAAAATGGATTTAAAGTAAGAATTAGGAAAATTTGAATCCTGTTTATATTTGAAGTTATTTTTCAAAAGTAAAAGAGGTTATATTATTATAAATCTAAATAAGATAAATTTGAAATGATCTTATATAAGTAATAAAGCGAATAGTGAAATCATATAAGTAAAAAGATTTATAAATAGAAATAATTTTTGAAAGAATATAAAGCACTGAATTCACTACTGTTGCTGGGAAATAATAAGGGTAGTGACTGCATCATCATCAGTATCATTTTCGAGTTTCTGTGTGATGGATTTGCTACCAATAGTAAATTGAAAATTGAGGTTTCGTTTTGATAGACAAATTTGAATTTAAAATCCAAGTTGAAATTGATAAATATAAGTGAAACGAGTTTTGGACTTATAATATGAAGTAAGAATTTACTTTAGTAAAGTTGAAAGAAATTTGAGTTAGCAAGTGAATTATATGATTTGAAATTTAACTAAAGGAAGGTTAAATAAATTGAATTGGATTTAAATTGGATTAGATATGTTATTGAAATGAAATTAAACTTAAGTGGTAAGTGATTATAATATGAATTGGGAAGTTTAAATAAACCTAAGTGTAAAGTGATTATATAGCCATGATTTGAAATTATAAAAATGTGAATGGAAGTGAACTTAGGTAGATGTTCATGGAATTATGAATAAATAAGTTGTATAACTTATAAAGTAAGAAAAGGTAAGTAAAACCAATTGTTAAAATGGTTAAACAGTTTTGTTAAGTAAAACAAAATCTGAATTTGAATATTGAGATGAAATTTGACTTAAATAAAAGTTAAATAAAATAGAATTTGAATTAAAGTAGAAGTGAACTTAAGTTGTAAAGTGAAAGTGAAGGTAAATGAAATTGAAATGAAAGATAACTTAAGTAAGTGTAAATGAAGTTGATTTTGGCATCGAAGTAAATTAATAAAGTGAATTAATGAAATGAAGTCATTTGATGAATATAAACTTGAGTTATATTATGAAATTCAAATATAATTGTATAAGTGAATTAGGGAATAAACATGGATTAGAAATGTTGTTGTTAAGAATTGAGTAAAACTTAAGTTAAGAAGTTGTGAATTGAATAATTGAATGAAAGTCAATTGAATGTTAAACCAATTTTAAATTAAACGTGTTGAACTAAATTGAATGAATGTAAAGTAAATAAATTTGGTAATGTTGGTTATGCATTGTTTGTTAAATGGATGTTAATTGATCGTATAGAAAATTCATATGAAATTGAATAAATGAAAATGAAAGCTATAAATCATTGAATCCAAATTGGAAGTGGAAGTAAATAGAATTGAATTTTATTTGATTTGAACTGGAAGTAAACAAACTTGAATGTAAATTAGTGAATGATTGCTAATTGAATTTGAATATGAATGAATGTTAGTAAATCCAATGTTAATGAATCAAATGTGATTAAATTGAAAATCAATTCAACGAATATTAATGAGAAGTGAATTCATATTGATTTGGTTATTGATTGATTGGATGGATATTGCTTTGTTGGATGAAAGATGTTTGATAGTTGGATTTGTTGCGGTGATTGCATTTGCTATATTGGCATATATAGTGGTTGGTCTGTGTTGTATATTGGTATCACTTTCATATATACATATTTCTCATTGTTTGTTGAGTGTTTAGTAGGTGCGGATGGCGTATGCTTCGCATTTGGAGTTCGCTTTCGTGCTATATTAGCCGTATATGCTCGCTAATAATATATAAGGTACATATCTCGGATTACATATTGTACTTTTACACTTTTTTCCCCTTCGGGATGCCTCATCCTTGATGATGAGATGTATATTTGTGATATATATTGTTATTTTTTTAGATCGAACCGCGCAATGGAGGCTATGGTGAATTTTTTTGAAAATTTAAGGCGTTAGAAATATTTTGAGAAATTTTGAAATAATTTTTGATAAGTGAAATTTGGATTTTGAGTTGAAAGTTAAACGATATTAGTTGGTTTTGAAAATATAACTATAAATGGATTTGAAACTTAGAAAAGTTTTTATAAGAATTTTAACTAATGATTTTTGGAAAAAGTTAAAAGGTTAAATAGATTTGGTAAATCTAATTTGAACGAGTTGCTTTGAAAAGATAATGGATTTTGTAACTTTTCTTACTTTGTAATTTCGAGGACGAAATTCTTTTAAGTAGGGGAGAATGTAATGACCCAGAATTTCAGTCATTTGAAATTCGTATATTTAATTGATTTTAAATATGCGTAAGTAAAATTTATAAGCTGAATAAATAATATTTCGAATATAGTGATTTAATTCGATAATTAAATTGTTGATTTAATATTTGAAATTACAGAAATAATTGATATTTGAATTTAATGTGGATAAAAATGATTTGTAAAGTTATATTAATTCATATTTGAATTAGAATGATGTTATAGAGCTTTTAAAATTGAATTAAAAGTTAATTTGTAAAAATTGA
Source organism: Allium cepa (assembly GCA_030765085.1). Taxonomy (NCBI): domain Eukaryota; kingdom Viridiplantae; phylum Streptophyta; class Magnoliopsida; order Asparagales; family Amaryllidaceae; genus Allium; species Allium cepa. Next base: position 946,823,792 of record CM060941.1, on the reverse strand, counting down.
ATATTTTAATATTTAATTGACGAGTAAAAATAGCCATTTTTCAAACAGTCTCGGATTTCGACGAAACTAGTTTCATTGGACCCATAATGTTATATTATTGTAAGATTTCAAATTTCGTGTCAATCGGATTTACGGTTTATCCGGGGCAAGCTAAAACGCGTAAGAATCTGTTTAAGTGAATTTTAAATTTAAATAGTCGATTCGGAAATCTATCTTTCAAATACAATCGAATTGGCTTTCGATATATATTTCATTGTGTTCGGAATAGGGGTAAAACATTATAAACGCTAGGCGGAACGCTTCGTTTGGAGTTCGGAAAATATTCGGGTGAATAGTGTCGCGTAATTTTCTATATAAGGCCGTCATTTTTTCACATTTGCAAACCATTTGGGTTTCTAACCCGAGCTGCCACTCTTAAAACAATGGACAGAAATGTGCCTTCTTCTTCCTCGATTTTCATCCAATTCATTAACAATTTTCAAAAACTCTCAACTGCAACTTTTTAGAGCACGGCACGATCGACATATCCAACGGTCGAGATTGGATTTAACGCTATGGATCATCAGAAAATTGCTCGTGTCGTATGACGTTTGCGCATGAAATTCGAGAAGCATGCGCAGCCGAGCTCGACGATAATCAAGGCGATCGTGCACGAGGCTGTGGGCTTCACGATGTCATTGCTCGATCGACGTGGAAGTGCACGTGGGAGTCGCGATAAATTGATAAACAAACGGCGGCATGGGTTCTTTGGCCTGGGCTTTTACACGATGGAGGAAGAAGAAAAATACACGGCCGAGATTTTAGGGTATCAGCGGCCACGATGCAGTTAGGTTAAAAAATTGAAATAAAATTGTATAAATTATATTATATAAATTCATTCAAACTTTAAAATATCATAACTTTGTTATACGAGGTCCATTTCGCACGAAACGAATTGCGTTGGGTTCGTATGGACGAACACTACGCGATGTCGCAAGTTTGGAGCTGATTGGAGCTAGTGTGAATTTTGGGTAAAATTAAACGCGCGGTTAATTTTATTCGGAATAAAACACTGCAACTGCTATTGGAAGCAATGTGAGTACAACTCACTCTTTCTGACTCACTGATATTTTTATATAAGTGGGAAATAATTTATTATATGATAATTGATGATTGTTTGGATAATATATTGATTGGTATTTGGATATATATACCTGCCTAGTGGAGCAGATGACCCTATACATTCCCGTGTATGAGCGGATGACCCTTTGTACGCGCGTCTGCCTTGAAGCAGACATTGTACACATATTCTAATATGTATATTTGTTGCAGGTGACAGGTTGGAGGGATCCAACTGGATTCCTTACCAGTATTGATTTATTAACAGATATTGTGATATATTCTGTTATCATATGATATATGATGTTTTGGATGTCGTGATTGTTGTATTTAGTGTTGTTGCAGCATTGGGCCTATTTATGGAATTTTAAAATGTTAAAGTAACGATTTCAAATTTAAAAGGATTTTTAAGTGATTTTGAAAATAAATGTTTTATTGAACTTTTGAATCGTTAAGAATTGATTTATTTTGAACAGATAAATGTGATAATTTTTATGTTGTAAAAATTATGATTTTTGTGAAATAAAACCAGAATATGATTTTTGGAATCTGAAGTTAATGATTTTGTGAAATGGTTTAAATTGAGATTGTTGACTAATATAAATGGTTTATAAAGAAGATTTATAAAATTGAATTTTTATAAATCGGAATAATTGAATTATAAAGGAGTTTCTATAATTGTTAAAATGATGTTATAAATGGATTTTATAAGTGAATATGATTTACGAATTGCGAAGTTATAAAATGAATGAATTTGTGAAATAAATGATTTATAAGTGAGTTAACTTATAAATCGGATTTTTGGTATATAATTGAGTTATAAATGAAATTGGTTAATAAAGGAATTTTGTAAATTGAAGTTTTAAAAATATATAAATGTGAATTTATAAACATTGTTTTATAAATCCAAAATCAATTGAATTTGATAAATTAAATATAGAAGTTAATTAAAGGAGATATATTCGCGATTTTGGACAGCGAATTATCCTTTAAATTAAATGTTGTAATAATAAAGAATTTGGTTGGGAGTTATATCCACGATTTTGGATATTATCCTTTAAATAAAATGTGTAGAAGTATTGGATTTAGTAAACGATTTATATTCATGATTTTGGACAGTGAATAATCTTTTGAAGTTAAATAAATGTTTTGAAAAGTGATATTTTAAATAAAGTAAAATGATTTGAAGATGTTTTAAAATGAGTTAAGTATCGAAACCATAGATTCCAACATTCATTGTTGAAATAGACGTCTTCGAGAAATAAGGAAATGATGGACTATAACACTGTTGTTATAGTAGATGATTTTCGAAAGGAAATATTTTGTATAGTATTGGGATTTATATATCTATCTTATTTTCGAATCCCTGTACTAGTGATTTTGGGTTGTCGTAACGATGTTTTACGCAACATTCATTTTGACCCAAATAAATGTGTTTAAAGAGAATGTTTTCCTTAAAGAATAAAATATATACTTAATCGTGATTTAAGTATATAAAATATTTTCTAAGTGTTGAAAATAAATTGAATTGTGAATTACTTATTATTAAATAAGTATAAGGAAATGTTTTCCAATATAGAAGTTGAAATGGTTTGGAAATATATCTTTTTAAAGATAATTTGAAATGAATATTTGGCAAATGATTTAATTAATAAAAGATTAATTAAAAGGGCCCAGTGATTGTTATGGTGCTGAATATTTGTTTGTTTGTTTTGATAGTTAAATAACCGACTGTCAGACTCGGCCAAAATTTTAGTTCCTTGACTTGATGTGGGAACTATTTAGTGGTACACTTAGTACGCAACCTTCTATGTAGGCTTGATTATCATTTGTGTTGAGGATGTTGATTCGTATAGTGCGAAGCATTACTCCAATCTATCGAGCTTCCTTCTTGGCTCGAAGGATAGCAAGTTGAAAGTTGGAGACATGATAAGTCTATGAGACTTAGTTTCTGTGTGAGGTTGAGAAACGCTTTTGCGTTGTTGGTGCGAAGAGATCGGGATCAGATTTATCTGAAAACCACTTCGGACCAACGTATATGCGACGATTTGTGCAGGTTGCTTATTGATGATATTGATATTACGGAGTTTCATAGTGAGGGACTGCTTATTGATCGTTTGGGGTTAAAATCCCAATATACATCCAGTAGCAGTGGTCTCTTCATTTATGAAATATCCAATGTGAGGACTATTCACTACTAATCCTAGGGATTTCCCAACAGGATGTGGTAGGAAAGTACATTCGTTTTGTCCTGTTCCTGGACAACTTGTATGGATGTTTGTCTGACATTGCATTTCTATAGATTACGTACATTGGTTTTTACAAACGTACATCAGTGGTGGCGGAGAAGGCAACTTCTCTTAGCTTAACACCCTCCTTGAGACGTATGAGCTTAAGGGTTGTATTTTTGTGGAAGGCAATTAGTAGTCAACAGAAATGGATGTGTGGCATTCTAAGTGATGTGATTGTGTTTTGTGAAAGGTAATCGTTACCTCGTCAAGCCTCATCAACCGGAAATGACCAAATCAGGGTTAGATGCGGCAAGGCTAAGTGGGTCATTCCCAAGTTGGATATGATCATCCTCTTCTAGATATATCTTTACACGCTATGACGTCGTGTATCTGATTATTGTGGTTTGTCTGCTAGGAGGGCCCTCGGTAAAGGTCGGTAACGACCGAAGGATGACATATTCGGTACCATCTGGTTATAGAGGTGGGCCAATATTGTGTTGGTAGAGGGCAGATGTTTTGTGCCTCGGGACATCCATCTAGAGGTGTACCCCTTCGGAAGGTAGTCCCTTCACCTGGTCATTTGTATGGAAATCCAAACTCCACTGCGTGCTTGCCATTTTGATTGTATTACCCAATTGGGCTATATGCTGGAATTTAATTAATGTAACAATTTTGGCTATGATTAATATTATTTGTATATACTAGACACTAGTATAATATAAAAGGATTTGATATGATATGTTTAAGTTATCCTAAGGTAAAAACATGTTCGTGTTTATGAGTGGACTTGTCTTACGAGATACTTTTGTTTTGAAAACTAAGGAAAAGTTTGGTAATTTAATAAATTCAGTTGAGTGTATTTCTCACACTGGTTTACCAGACTGATCCGGGCGTTCTTCCCTTTCAATGCTCGGGTCAGACCGAGTATATTTACAGGTCTAGATTTGATGTCTTTGGAGCTTCAGCAGGAGAGCTGGAGATCTTCATTTTCGTATACACGTACTTGTTTTGATTATCCGCTGTGCTTTATTTGTTGTTGTATATTATCGGCAATTGTGAGGATGGGTTATTATAACTGTCCAAGCTGATAACTATTGATTTATTATTGAACTCTGATTGATGTATGTATATACAGTTTCTGTTTTGTAAAGCTCATTGATATGATATTATATATTTTCCGCTGCGATGTGAGATTCTGTATTGTTTCTGTTTAGTTCTATCTTCTCGCTTTCTTATCTTCTCTTCTTCTTTCTTCTTTTCTTTTTTTTTGACTTTCCGTCAGTCTGTGCTTTTTTGGTCGGACATGTGTGGTTTATTGTCGATTCAGAGGGTACGGATTTTCGGGCCGTCACACATATAAGATGTAAGAGAAAATACCCAAACCACTTAATGGGGCTTAGGAAGACTCTGATCATTTAAGACCTATTAAATAGGCAGATCCTCATCATTTAAGACCTAGCCAAAAACGGGTCCCCACATGGTTCCTCCCACTAACACCCTAAGAAATCCTAATAAGTCACTTAATACTTCACCTAAGAAAGAGGCGGACCCTACCATAGCCACTTAATACCTCAAATCTGAAGCGAACACTTCCTAGGGATTTCACCTACCATGTCTAAAATGCAATTTATGACCCATAACCTGATACAGTTAGGGGTATGCCCTTGGGGCAATTATATAAATTATTACATATATCAAACTTTATAACCAATCTTGTTCAAAATAAAATATGTTTTTTCTTTCTATTATATACTTGGTATAATATGTTATATTAATAAATTGATTTAATTAAAAGTATATTTAATAGAAAATCCATAAATGGATGTTTTATGATAGTAGTTACAAAATGTTGTTACCGTGAGTAATTTATCATAATGAAAACAAATATATCATTTTAAATATTCCTATTCAAGACGTATCGAGACTGGATATCGATACATCCATTGAAACTAAAGTACATAACGTTTTTCAAATGTTGGACAGTGTATTACTCATGACTATTGGGGGCACCAATGGATTACATATTAATAGTTATTAGATAATTATGGAATGACTCACACGATAGTTTTCTGTTCGTTAATATAACTAATGTCAGACAAAAAATATCAATGTGACTAATTTACACAGTTCTCTCAACTTGAGAATACTTTTAATCTTCAATGTGGAAGCTTCGCTTATAGTTAAATCGTTGCAAGACCTCTATCGAATGATTGTAGTTGGGACGAGTGAAAGCATTGGAAGTGAAATACCATTCGTCTCCTTAGTTATATGAGATTAGTATTACACTCAACTGATGTCAACTCAAAGTCAAAGTCTCTGGCCAAAGCATTTTAGTTAATAATAATTGCTATTATTAAACTAAGGACTTTATTTTTGGAATATAAAGTTGAATGTGGATGAGATTGAAATTTTGACCATTATCAAATTGCATAAGTCCTAATGTGATATAATTTTGACTAAGAGAATTGGTATAAATAATTGTCACTACCAAGTACAGCCTATAATAAGTAAAATTGGATTTTACCAAAAGACGTATAAGCGATAAATTCAGCCAAAATGTCACACCTCTAGCTAAGTTGACATGTGTACGTTAATATTTAAATTGTTCGATGTTAATCGCTAACAGAATTTACATAGTTGAGTCACACAACTGTAATAATGAATTCTTTGAAAAACCATATAATTTAATTAATTTATAAAATGTTGTAAATTGATTAAATTAATTAATATTTGAGATATGTTAACTGTTATTTAATTTATTTTATATTTGGATGTTATTTTTAATTATTTTAATGCAGTTATAAAAGTTATATTTGCGCGCATTGATATATGATATCGATGTAATTTAAATAAAAGATAATTGCAAGTAATGATTTATGCAAATTTTATGTTATTTGATGACATGATTTGTGGAAATTTTGTGCCATTTGATAGCATGTAATTTCAGCCATATCATGCGAAAAGAAAGGAGTGGAGAGAAAGAGATAATCAAGGGATTAATTAGAGAAATTTTAATTAAAGAATGTGAAAAATTTCATTCTTTCAAATAAAACATATTCTCTAATTCATTCTGTAGGCACAAGCTTCTTCTTTCTGATTACTTCTTTTCCTTTCTCTCCTCCTAACTTTTCATGATATAAAACAAAACAAAAATTTTAAAATCTTTCAACTCCAAATAAAAGATCAAATAAAGAAAAACAAAAGTGGTCATCCATTCTTGCAAGGATTGGGTGCAGATCTCGAAGATCTGAGAAGATATCATTAATATAAGTTTATCCATTTAACTTGATCTAATTCCCTTTTGTCACATCTTCTTTAATAATACATGTTTGTAATATCAATTTGATTTAGATTCATTTTACTGTAACATATTCTTAACATTAGAGCTATGACATATTATATCTCATTTAACTAGTTGTTCGTGATGTTCTTACAGTTTAGATCTGAAATTTTACTGCGAATTTATTGTGCCTAAGTTGTCCACTTTGCTTTTATTTGAAGCCATTCCTTTATATGAATTTATTTTATTTCAAATAATATAAATTACACATGTTGTATTTTTTAAATCATTTGAGAATTGAATATGGTGTTTATATATTTTTGTTTGGGTTTTTTATTAATGTATTCTTTTGTTTGATTGTAAAATAAAAACATGTTTCGACTTTTGTGTAAAAAATTTAACTTATAATTCTAACACATGCTAAAACATAAAATTTTCATATTTGTTAGTTATTTTAATTTTAAAAGTAGCCTGAAATTAATTACATATAAGTGTGAATGTGTTGCTTTAATTCGACATCTATAAAATTTACTCTTATATAAAATCACAACTCTAATTTTAAAATTCTTCCTAAATTGAAACTTGATTTATATTTGTTAACTCTGGATTTCAAAATATGAGAATGGTCAAAATTAGTTTTAAATGCATTTATGTTTTATATTTAATTACTGATTTGAAATGACATTGATTTAATGAGTAAAGAAAGGAGTAAAGTCCTCCACCTTTCCTTCTTCATTATTGTTTACCTCTATTCATTAATTGTCCTTCTGTTCACATAAGTCAACTTTTGCCCATTAGTAAAATTCCTTTTAATATATTATGTATAATTGTAAGTTAGACATGTATATACATATGTTACTGTTACTTACGTGTTTTAATGTAAAATTTGGACAACAAAGGCACATGTTAATTCTATGGTTAATGTTAATTTGTCAATTAACCTAATTAAAAAGAGCGAGAAATGAAAAGTTTCTCTCTTTACCTTTTTGGCCCCTTCCTTCCCTAAATAATTATTTATCTTAACAGAAAGAAACAAAAGGTTTATTTCTCTAACCTTTTACATATTTATTTACATAGTGTTAATTCTGTAGTACATTTTAATTTGACAATTAACCTATTAAAAAGGGAGAGAAATGAAAATTTTCTCCTTCTACACTTATGGTCCATCTTTTCCTAATTAATTATTTGTATTAAGAGAAAGAAATAAAAGGTTTCTTTCTCTAAACTTTTACATGTTTATTTACATTAAAATTAAAACTTCCTTAATTATGAAATAAAATAAAATATTTATTTTATTTAAAAGAAAATTAGAAAAATTCTAAGTATATTTAGACTTCATATACCCATTAAAGATCTAAAATGGTAAAAAAAATTGAAATTCACTCATTTCTTCCACTATGGGCGAACCCGGTTCCAAAAATGGTATCAGAACACATAGCCTATGAGGTCTAAATTAGTCATGCTAGGGCTAACTAATTAAGCTTGCCCTGTAATGACCTGCTATTTCGAACCATTCACATCTGCACATGTCGGACTTGATTTGCTCAAAACAGCAGATTGTTAATTTGTATTTGGCAAAACTCAACATATACAGTAAATAAATCAATCACAGAATCACAGACCTAGAGTATTATAATAATAAGCAGCGGAATTGATAAATAGTAGTTCATGAAGCTACTATATAAACATTAGAGTTTGAAATAAAATACGATAGAATATCTCAAATTCAATGTAGTGTCAATACAAAAGTCATTGATAAGTCTGAATAAGTAGCTGGAACAAATTGAGAATCTGAATAGATAGAGATAGATCTTTAAGAAAAACTCCAAGCTCCAAAGGCGAGTCTCAAATGTCGTGACACTCAAACTGACCCAAGCATAAAGCAAAACACAAAACACTCGAGTCGGGATTAACATTCTTATATAGTAAATTCAACTCAAGTAAAATGTCAACTGAAATACAAGTGACTTAAAGGATGTTTGGGATTACCATCCTCTAAGAATCCATGGAACTATCTGCTATGTAGTAATACACACTATTATAGTAAAGTAAAGTAGTAAAATAGCGTTAAGGCGTTACCCATATCCCCTTTAACACATTTTATGTAATGTCGTATCTATACAAATACTGTAAAATCCTGTGATGCCCCACCTCTATACCCACGCTAGCCAAGAACACTACGGTGTAATGCTGTCAACTAGCACGGAGAATAAGGCTGTTGAGGAGCGACCATCCGTGTAATTGCTTTGTGCGAGCATCGATATGTCAGATAGTGTAGCATGCAATTCTTTTCAAGTGGAAATCCGACATGCCGACACAAACTCAAAGCTACTACACAGTGGCTATAATATCTTCGGAGACAAATATAGAAATAAACATAACACAAATCAGTCACAGACAATTCATATCACAAAGGCGGAAATAGATATGAATATAACACATGAAAGTGTTCATTAGAGTAGTGGTCTAAAAAGATCCACAATATCACAAAAGAATAGTTACACGAACTACACAAAAGAATAAGTATACATTATGGAGTCTATATCTCTAATGTATACAACAAAAAACTACTAATCTAAGTAGTCAACCAAAAGTCAGAGAAATCAATCCCAAGAGAGAAGTCAAGCTGAAGCACCTGTAACATCTCGGTCTGACCCGAGTATTATTTAATAAGAAAATAATAAACGGATCAGTCTAACTATAAATATCAGATGAAACGATATAGAATCAGAGTTATGACTAAACACATAATAATCACAAGGCCAAGCTATGATATATAAGTAGTTGATAATCAACAAGAGATTAATCAATATCACAAAATCTACACAAGAATCAAAGAAGTGTCATACTCTTTATTTCGTTCATCAAACCACAAATATTGACGATAATATCAATGTCAATCACAAAAGTCAATGACGCACAAATTCCAGAAGACTACACAAGAAATCCAGAAATCACTAAAGTCAATGACACACAAATTCACCAATGCACAAATATCGATAAGGCTTATCAATGGAAATCACGAAAAATTGGTGAAACACAAATTCTAGAAATCATCTCAAGAAATCCAGAAATCACAAAGGGGGGAGGCCTATCACAAACGGGAGCATAAAGCTCACCAACACGTGTATCAAAAACAGAACGCTAATTCCATGGTCGCTAACCATCACAAATTGAGCCGAAGCTCCACAAACGGCCCGAAGACCATGGGTTGCTACCCCATCACAAATTGAGTCGAAAATCCACAAAACGGGGTTTAGTCTCCCTCGCAGACAAAGAGACATCGCACATTGCTAGTCTAAATCAAAAAGATGATCGTCATGATCAACGAGAAGTGTCAATTACACTAAGCTAGTAAATATATGAGTTTAGCTTCATGTCCCATAACCACTTGCTTAACTTAAATATTTACGAACAAACTGTAGATTTCCACTAGAAAGTTGTCACAAGGGTTTCAATCGAACAAGTCCAAGAATTAACCAACAAAGTGAACGCAAGCGTTTCATACCACTTGTTTTACTAAGTCGTTTAATTAGATTTCTCATATGAGTGAGGTAAAGGTTTATATATACTAATAGATTGGAAAACGGTTTTATAAACGAATTTGGTATTAAAATAGTATTGAAATCGTTTGAGGAAAGAGTTTTGATATTTACTATTAGTATAGAAAACCTTTATATTTTTAAAGTGACAAATCACAAAGAAGATTGTAGGAACAATCAATCACTAAGATTCACATTCGAAAACGTGAATAAAATCCAAAGAAATCGATATAAAATCCATCAAAGTGGATATATCTAAAATTCCCAAAGAAAAGGTCATCTAAGTCGATAATAAATGACAACAACAAAAGGGAGACAACACGAATCGATTAAAGTTGGATATTCAAACGGATTAGCAAAATAGGCTAATCTGGCAATTAACAGCAGGTCGGTCGACCGGACTCCCTGAGTCGGTCGACCGAGCCTTAAACAGAGGAGTGCTTATGCACTCGGCAGCAGGTCGGTCGGCCGACTCAGGGAGGTCGGTCGACCGGACCTGTTGCCAGCCTCTTCCCAGCCCATAGTAATGAGCTCCAACCTCGTCCAAATTTCATTCTCTCGAGCAACGGCGCTAAGGGTTTATGCCAATCGACTACCCGGCCCTATATGCTCCTCGATGCATCACCAAAAACATGTTCAAACATCAAAGTTAGGATTTTTAACGAATTGAACTCAAAACACTAAAAATTGGAATATACACCAATTCAATCCAATCCAAAAGCAAATACACACGAATAAGTGTTAGGAATTCATACCTAACATTCGAAGATAATTCATAGACTTAGATGTGAGATTAAAAATCTCACCTTTTCACAAATCAAACAAGAAGAAGCTTGAAAGCAAATGGAGAATCAACCTCTCTTCAACACAACCCAAATGAGCTTGAATCTAAGCTCAAAACAAGAACATTCCCAAAATTAGGTTTAGGAATTTCTGAAATTGGTAAGAGAATAAGTTGGAGAAGAAGAAGGAGATGCTTACCAATGGGTTCTCATAGATTTTGGAGCAAGAACTTGGATTTTGATATGGAACTAGGGCTTCGAGTTTTAATTTCCACTTCCACTCTCCATTAACATAAAAGCTTTGAGTATTAGGAAAATAGAAAAGAAGTGAATGAAGAGGAGGGGGTTGGAACTGAGTTAAGTGGGGTTAATGGGCTCAGCCCAAACCAAACCCAAAGTGAAAAGTAGCAAAAATCAACTTTCTCCAAACATATCGAAGCTTATACTCAAAAAGGTCGCAAACGGCATTTTAAACTCAATGGGAGTGGTCCCGAGTCCTAATTCGACCGTATGCAAAAAGTAGCTTTTCGGACTAAAATCCGACTAACGATAAAATATTTAAATATAAAATCGACAAATATGCGGGTTGTTACAAATCCACTCGCAAGTGGGATATCAGAGAGCACTCCATAGGTACAACACAAAACAAACTCATAGAAGGTGCGATAGGGCATGTGACAAGGCACTCGAGGCAATGCCAGGGTAGATATACCATTTGCACTCCTGGACTGGTGGTAATGCATAACAGCTACTACCGCCCACCTCGTGGAACACTCCCAAATCAAAGGTGCACCCATTTAAATCACAAAAGCAATAGAATGGTATCGAAGAAATGTGCCCGATCGGGGGAATGACCCTACTAGGCCCGGTATAGCTCCTGTTTTAGCCACATCAACTGACTCGCGGGAGTCAGGGCTACGTAAATACCATATAGAATCGGCGCCAAACCATCCTACTTCATTCTGGAATCTCCACCACGTACACAGTTGTTAAAGTGGTTTACGGTATTGGCAGAGAGTATGACAATATCCGATCCAAGTCTCTTTAACAACCAAACGCTTATTTCACACCGTGGTCATTTCATTTCAAATTGTTCAAACTGCATGTCAAAATATCATATTCATTTCGAAACCATATCAATTTGATATCATTATTCACTTTAAATAAGATTCTTCTCCAGAATCGTAACACTTTCAAAATTATAACACTTTCCAACTTAAACAGTTTAGATATTAAAAACAGTATATATATTAAAATAGTTATAAATTAAAATAGTTTATATATATATATATCAAAAATACTTTATATAATAAAATTAATTTTCTCCAATTTCACAAGTCAATTCAAATCATCTTAAATTCCAAAACTCAATTTAAATCAACTCCAGTTTTACCATTTCAATTGAAAGGTTAAAGGTTCAATTCAAATTCTTAATAAACCATTTCAATTTATATCGATTTCTAATTCAAGTTTGAATTATCACTTCAATTTCAATAAGATCCAAGTTTAAATATTCAAAAATTTACAATATAAATTTCATTTATATTTCAACATTTAACTTAATTTTTACTCAAACTGAAAAGTATTCAATTAATCAATTTAATAAAATCCTAATTTATAAATTTAAATCAATATTTAATTATTTAAAAGTTAGAATATTCATTTAATCATTTTTTACCAATTAAGTTATAAATCATATTTTTCAGAATCTCAAAATCAATAAGTTCAAATATATTCTTATTTAAGTTCAATTATAAACTAACTTAAATTTCCAGTCAACATTAGTTTATCTTCCCAACCTTTATTATTAAAGTTATAAAAATCTATTTTTTAAAATATTAACATAAATTTAAATAAATACTTAAACATATTATAAATCAATTAAATTAAATTTTATTAAATTAAATCTTATTATTAGGCTTATTTTATATTAAATATTATTATATATATTATAATAAAATTATAAGTAAATCTTAAAATTTAAAATTTTCAAACTAACAAACAAATTAAATTTTCCAAAACATAATATTTTAAAAATCTAAAATTTAGACAAACAAAAATACCGTTTATATCTATTATATTTTAAAACCCAATATTTATTAAAAACATATATTTCCTTTCAAAACTTTGGAAATTATTTTTCAAAATATAGACAACGGTATCCTTATATAATTTTCTATCCTTTGGTCAAATGGTACAGATATTTATCATTTCAATCCGTAATTAAATATCTACGGGTATATATCATTTCAATCCGCAATCCCAAAATTTAAATTAAATGAAAATCGCTTGGGTTTATCATTTCAACCCATAATGATTTTCTCTTATTCTAGAATATCATTCGAGTATGTATCATTTCAACCCATAGGGAATTCTAAACTAACATGAACTTGCAGAGTGAGAATAAATATGATAATAATATAATATATCAACAACAGGCATATATCATTAGTGATAAATTAAATAAAATGCACATAACAGGATATGGTGTCATATATCACAGGTGAAAAATTACAGATAATGGTTAATAATTAAATAACTAGCAATTCAAATTTAACAGCATATTTCAATTGTCGTTTCAAGTGAAATAAAATTTACTAAATATAAGGATGTTAATCGTGAGTGATTTCTCACCTTTCGAGGTTAAGGAGATTTGACAATGAAATGGGTTACGAATCCTAGCATGAATTTCCAAAGCAAAGCAAGATGGACACGAATTCGACTAACAAAGCTGATAAATTAGAATCAATAAAAAAAAAATCTAAAATCAGCTTGAGATAACTGAGCAAAATATATGTTATATATATATAATAAATTTTAAACATATATTCAAGAATATATATATATATATATTTCCAAATCAATATTTAATTCTAAACATATATAAAATAAATCTCCATATATATATATATATATATATATTTAAAAGCCAAACTGAGGTATACTTATATACTAATGTATAGACACACACACACACACATATATATAAACTTACCTACATATTATATTTTAAAATTAATATTCATTATAAAAATCAACATGATTTACTTTGTTATAATATATATATATATATATATATATATATATAAATCCAATTCGATCCTATATAAACTTATGTAAACCTATACATATACAAACAAACAAATTTTATACAACTTTCATAAGCTTACATATATAAATAATAGGTTATATACCACCACATATATAAACAGCAGCTTATACATATATACTATTATAAACTTATATACATTAAAACCCAACAGATTTATATAACTAATATATATAAATCTTATATATTATAACACTTTAACCATATTATAATTATACTTCTCATATATATGTATGTATAACAAAAATTGTGTAGGCTTGAATATATATATATATATATATATATATATATATATATATATATATAAAACTGCAAATAAAAGGAATATATATACAACAAAAGAAAATCATAACTTACATTTTAAACAATAGAAAGGTGAAATGCAACCGAAACAAGCAAGACCCAACTTGCAACTTGAATTTTCTTATACATACATACATACACACACACATACACACTCATCTATATGTATACAAAGCAACGAATGGAGGAAGGCTAGAAGATTGTGGGTATAAGGAGATAGGAGTGTTCGGCAGTTGCATGGGCTATGGTAGGGGATCGGGTTTGCTTCCAGGCGAAGGCAGAGAGGGCTGAAGATGCGGTGGCTGAGGTGGTTACGTGGAGGGGTTGGCTATTGCGTTGATGGGTGTACATCGTGGCAAGGTCAAGGAGGAGCTACGGTTGCTTGGGGTTAGGTCGGGCTGCGTGTGGAGGATGGGGTAGAGAGGGAAGGCAGTTGAACGAGGGGCAGTGACTGGATGGCAGTTCAGGCGGAGGATGGTCACTAGGCGTTGGCGGGTCTGCTAGGCGTTGTGGTGGTTAACGGTGGAAGGAGGGGAGGTGGTGATCTACTTGCATGGTGCGGCTGGCGAGGTCAGGGGCTGGAGGTCGGAGATAGCGGCTGTTGCTATGGTGGAGGGGTGCGGCCTATTGCTATTCGATAATGGGAGAGGGAGGGGGTGCTGACCGTGGGAAGAAGCTCACGATGGTAGGCAAAGGGTTACAGAGTAGGGAGTTTGGAAACGAACGATTTAAAAGAAGGATAAGGTGGATTTAGCAGAGAAGGAAAGCACAAAGCCTCGGGCAAACTACATGAGTAAGCAAGAAGAAAGATAAAGCAACGAATAGTTTTTCACAAATCAAAAATATATAATTTATATTACTATTATTATATATGGATGATGATATAATGGAAGGAAAATGAACAGTGTTGGACACAAATAAATATAATGAAGTGTTAGGAATAATAAAGGGTAGAGTATTGAATTAAGAAATTATTACATGCAACGGCTGTCTGATTTTAGCCGTTTGAAAATTTTGAATAGACGCAGAATATCAAAAGCTCAAAAAGTGTGCCGATACGGCTAGTCGTTTCATGGATTTCGCCACGTATCGGGCTCCTAAATACACAAATGAGTATACTGCGGAGATCAGCATGACGAGACGAACAGAATGATACAAAAATATCAGCGATACGACCCTTCTATCAAAAGTCGATGTTTTGCTGCCAAAATGCTGAAAATTTACTGAAAATAAGATAAACGGGGCTATAACAGTCCAAATTTGGCAAAACGAAATATGACTTCTCACTCAGAAAATAATCTACATTTTTATTATATAGAAATATTCAAATTTGAAAACATTTTGTTTTCATCGATTTTTACTGATTTAAATTTAAATAAAACTACATTACAAAACTAACTTTTACATTTACTAATGAAAATTTACCAGTTGCTATGTTAAATAGACGTATTTCGAATATTAAATTTTCATTGCTAAATTTTATAATTAAATTTCAAGCAAAATTTTCAATTAGTTACGTTATAAAACCATTAAAATTTACGGGTCATTACATGCCCACTTAGTACGGTGTTTAGAAAGGCAATGTTTAGGATTGGAATTGGGTACTCAAGTACCCTCTATCCTACTTGGTTACCAGTCTAGCCCGAAAGGTGAAGTAAGCCCAAATGTTGCCCCTAATAGAAAAAGCCCAATTTGAATTGGCCTTGGGCTAATTTTCAAAATAGTTTTGAAAACTATGACACGATTTTAAATTTAAATTTAAAATCAAAACATGTTTATTATAAAGGTTGTAATATAACATAAATTCTCAAAATGTTTGAAAGGTAATGAAAAAATTCCAAAATTTTTGAAACCATTTGAATATTAATTTTGAAATTTAAAATCTATTAATATGATTAATAAAATTAATCAATTAAATAAGTTGATGAATTAATACTTATATACATGTATTATATATGTTGACATATGTTATTTTAAAGTGTTTAGGATAACATAAATATACATGTCTGTATATATAAGATAGATTTTGAAATTAATATAATTTAATTAAAATTATTTAATGAAATGCATTAATTAGAGAATAGTTAATTAAATAAAAATGCATTATTGATAAGGCCCAAGAATAGATACAAAAATGTCATTTGACAAGCATTAAAATTGAACAGATGTTTTGATAAGAATATCACATAGTTTGATTACCATCAAAATGCAGAGGAATCATGTGCTCGTAAAAAAAAAAGTTAAAAAGGTATATAGATATTTCTAAACCATAAGTAAACAACACACTGCTGATTGTCAAAAATGTACTTATGATAAAATCAATTTTAGCTGTAATACTCGACATTGGATTAATAAATGATGTCTTTTGCAGTAAGTATAAAAGATGTTGGGAATGTCCTAAAACAATAAGCAAGGACATCTTATTAAAATGTTTAATACGGGACATGTGAGATTGATTCCTTATGCATTTTGTCTATGATATCATGATTTTTTTATGCATTTGATATGTGAAGCAAATATAAATCCAAATTGTAAAGACCCTCCTTTTCGACCCTCTAAAGTCGACACTAATACATCAACGAGTGCCAAGCATCCAAGTGTCAGAAAGATAAATTTTTGAGGAAAGAAAAAGAAAAGATAGAACAGAATTTCACATCGTGATGAGTAATATATAATATACATCAGATCTTTAAAGTAAGAACAACTGTTATATACATACATCAATCAAAGTACACTAAACAAATCATCAGCCTTGACAGTTAAAACAACCTGTCCTCATACTTGCTGAAAAAATATAACTAACCAATGTAGCGGAAAATAACATGTATGTCTTAGAGGCATTCATCTTGTCTCCTGAAGCCTTAAGTATCTGAATTGAATCTGTAAATATGCTCGGTCTGACATGAGCATTATAATAAAATAACATCCGGATCAGTCTAGTGAACCAGCGTGAGAAACACACCTCAAATGGATTTTAATGTTATAAAAACCTTTCTATATAATAGTATCTCATAGGACCACACCGCACATAAACATGGATGCGTTTTTACCTTACAATAACCAAACCGTTTATACCGGAAAATCCAGCGATATTATAATAATGTCGAAAGGTGAAAATATCAATAATCAAGTAGCCGTGATGCTCATAAGTGTACATCACAACAATAAAAGGTATACAATTAAAAAATGCTAAGGCACGTTCGTTAATTTTTTAGGATTCCATAGAGTGCCCTCGGTACTTCAAGAATGGTCCTCCTGCATAAGGATTAGAGTTATCCTTCCGAAGCAACAATACATCCCTAGTGATGTCCAATAGGAAATATATAGTTGGCCATGCAAGACCGAATGCATCGCTCCATGCATGTGTAACAACTATTGGTAACTCTAGGAAGGAGATGACTGCACTCTCATGGGTTAGCAAAACCCCTGGCTATGCATCTTATCTCTAGTTTTAGTCATTACCACTAGGGAGGCTACATTCACCACCACCTGAATAGATCTCAGAACCATACATGGATTCCCATACCTCAAAAGGTCTCGAAATCGCGCATAGATTCCCACATCTGAACAATGATCTCGAAATCACACATGGATTCTATTTGTAACTAAATTGATCACAAACACCCAAGACCAGTTTTTTGCACAGAAGTAAGTGAAGAAAAACAAAATTAAACTGAGTGGATAAATCAACAAGTAATTGAGAATCAATTATAATCAGAGACGTACAAATTTATAGTGGTTCGGAGTTGTATGCCTATGTCCACTTTGAAGATTGACCTTTATTAATCAGTTATAAATCTGATTATAGTAGTAGAAAATAGCAAACGCTTAGAGTCTAGAGTAATAAGCAGTGTAAAAGTCCCCAGAATGACCCATCATGCCAGTATTTATAAATGAAGGTGACCCTGTATCCCTTTGAAATTTTGGCCGAAGGACCTTCTAAACCACATGGTCCCACTAGAGGAATCGCTAGGCCCAATTCCCAATGAAGAGGGATCGATACCGATCTCTTAATTAGCCAACTTTTGGGTAGTGATCCCTATAGTGGTTTCCCCGTGCAAAAATATTTTCAGCCTCCAATTTTCATGTCATTTGGACCAATGAAACTCGAGTTATTGCTTGATCTTTGATTTAATATTACTTGTGCACTGCTTACTACTGAACCCTCTGAAGGGATGTATGCCGATCCCTCCCATTTTGTCCTTTTGATGTGCGATCCGCGGGGTAGGTTCCTGTAACAACTCGAAATTTAACCCATAATTAAAATAATAAAACAACTTTATGAAATTATCAGAATTGAGTCACAGAAGTTGTAGCATTGTGTCCATGGTAATTTTCACATCAATTTCCATATATAGAACATCAGAATCCGAGCTAGTATGGAGGAGAAACGAAATAAACAAGGAAACGAGAAAAAAGAAAAGAAAAAAATATTGGGCTAGGTCAACCAAGGGGTCGGCCTAACCACGCCCTAGGTCAATCGGCCGGTCGACCTAGGAGGAGGGTTAGTCGACCACCCGGTCGACCCGCCTACTGGTTTGAGGCGAAGGAGTTCCTCCTTCGTCCTGTGCGATTTTAACACGTCAATTTCATTGTCCATGCTTCCATCTGACGGCTCCTATTCAGCCTATGCGTGGTCGCACCATATTCAATCTCCAAATCCATTGGTCTGAGATCCACTTCTATCCCTATAAATAAGACCCTAGGTCTAACACTTTTTCTCATTCTAGATTTTTTCCTCTTGGGTTCACCTTTTCAGGAAGGACCCTAAAAGGAATAATTTTTCAAGGAGAGAATATTTTTAATAAAAATATTTTAATACCCTCAAATGGATCCGAAAAGACCAAATAGGAAGGGCTTAGAACCACAGGTGAGTGATTGTAATTATTTTAAGTTTCTTTAAGTAATTTAAAATAATAGGGTTTTCAATAGTTGTAGTTTTACTATGATTTTTGGAATAACCTTTTTAGTGGTTTATTTATAGTTTTTAAAATTATTTTTAGTCTATTTCTTTTAGTTATTCTTTTCAGTTAATTTTAGTTTACTTCTGTTAATTATAGCCTTTCCATTTATTTACAGTTTATTTATAGTATTTTAGTTTATTTACTGTTATTTATGTGTTATTTACATCTTTTTCCTACGCTTTGGATTTTCTTCTATTTTTAGTTTTCTTTCTCCTTCTCCTTCACGTACGGATTAGAATAGATTAAAGCAAATATGGATTAAAATTATAAGAATACTAGAATAACGGAAGATGTGATGAAAATTATAAAGACTGTAAATAAAATGGAATTAAGACTAAAATTAAGCCTAATTATGATATTGATGTTAGAATTAGACTAAATTAATGAGATCGACCTAGTTATAACTTAGAATTATAACTAAAAAGAGTAAAAGATGAAAGAAGCTTACTTTCATACTTAGACCTTGGGTTAAGTAATAAGCATGATTATAACATAGGTTACAATAAGAAAAAGGAACATAATGAGGCTTATTTTAAGACTTAGGATAAATTAATAAGCACATATAGTAAGAATAATAACAAAGGCTTTTTTAAATTAATTTATCTAAATTAATAAGAAAAGATGAAAGAAAAGATCCGTATCGACAACATTTCTCTTTTAGTGTTTAGGGTAGATAAGTGGTCAATAGTTAAAAGAAAAATCCATACCGGCATCATTTCCCTTATGCTATTTCGGGTAGATAAGTGGTTAATAGTTAAAAAAAATCTATACCAGCAGCATTTCCCTTATGCTGTTTAGGGTAGATAAGTGGTCAATAGTTAAAAGAAAAGATCCATACTGCCAGCATTTCCCTTGGGATACACTTACGCTGTTTAGGGTAGATAAGAGGTCAATAGTTAAAAGACTAAATCATGGGTATTTGGGAAAGGGATGCAACTAAATTTTGTTTAACAGGGACCAGTACCAATAACATTCTCTATTTTCTATCGACACGGTGTCTCACAATAGCCTAAAGTGAGACGAGGGCACGCTTATGCTGTCAAGGGTAAATAACAAAAGGGGGAGCATTAGATAGTGCAAACCAACGGTGACCGAGCGTGCGACATCGATTAGGGAAGATAAGTCGCTATTGAGTTCCAAGCACTTAGTATGTTTGTCTTTCGTAGACACCATTGCCTTCTGTATAAGGAGCTATATAGCGTCTAGTCCACAGTAAGTTCTATGGAGTAGCAGGCCGATCAGAGGTTAGAATTAGGATTTCAGCCTAATTATAGGATTATGAATTCAGCTTAATCAAAGCAACTATCAAAGACAAATGCAAATAATCAAAGCTAATCAATTGTGTTAATTTAGTTAAATCGTATTTATTTCCAGCTTATTCCTTCTTCATATTTCCTTTGTTTCCTTTTATGTACTAGAACTGTTGTAAGGTCTATTACTTTTACTTTGCTTAAAGATTCTAGTAATTACTATCATTCACTAGACTTTTACTCTGACCCACTCCTCTATTTTCCCCTTTTCCCCTCCATAGGCAATCATGGGCAAGGAAAGTAGACCGCGGCTTCTTGGAGACTTGTTGGATATTCTATCACGTATTTCTTTCTTTCGGTTCTAATTTTTAGTTCTTTTGTTCAGTTGGTATTTTGTGTGGGATGTATTGTACTCTGATATTATTTGAGACTTTGGGTTTTTTTATTTCATGAGACTTGTGTGGATTTCATATGATGTATTAGTTATTTGGTGACTTATTTTTATCACCTTATATTATGGAATTTTATTTTAGCTCAATACTATAATTATTTACGCAATTATTATTGTTTTTATTATTTCATTTTTGTCTTGTGAATCTTAGTCTCTCCTAGTATTAGTTATACCTAGAAAGCACCATGCCTTTTAGTGTGTTCTTTTGGGTAAACTAAGGGGTGCGGGGTGTTACATTTGGTATCAGAGCCTAAGGTTACAGGATTCCTAAAAACTTATTTTAAAAATAAAATATTTTTTCAAAAGCAACCTATTTTTAAGTAGAATATCTTCAAAGTAGAAGTATTTTCAGAAAGAAACTCTTATTATAGATGTAGTTTTTCAAGTATAAAAGAGTTTTAATAAAAATCCCCTCAAAAGTCCAGTTCAATCTCCCTTCGATTCCTTCTTAAACTATCGTTTTCTTTTCATAGAATGGCAAGTGCCCCGAACCTTACCGCGGACATTCCAATTCCAACCTGGTTTCGTAGGTATCTACAGGCCATGGCTCTAGAGGTGTACGGACAAGCGCCCAATCCAGCACCAGCGGGTGGGAATCCCATCAACCCACCTACCGCCGTCAATTTCTCTAAGCTTTGTAAGGATTTTGCGAGTTTGTATGGAAAGACTTTTTCTGGTAAGGAGGATTTTGTGGATGCAAGATCTTGGCTTAGAGATATAGAGAGGATATTCAGACGATTGGGATTGGATGATCAGCAGCGAGTTTAGCTAGCATCTTGGCAGTTGAAAGAGGAGGCTTCGTATTAGTGGGAGGTCATCAAGTTAGAAGGAAGAGAGGTGACCTGGAATGGATTCCGAGAGCTATTTGATAGGAAGTATTTGTCTCAAGCAGAAGAGAGTGTTCAATTAGAGCGGTTTATCAATTTGAAGCAAGGGAGTTTATCGGTGAAGGAGTACATCAATCAGTTCAATGAATTATCGTGGTTTAGAATGGAGTTGGTGAGTACGCCACACAAGAAAGCTATGAAGTTTGCGAATGGATTGAAATAGCCCCTTTAGGGATTGTTGTTGACTCACGTGCCGATGGGAGCTACTTATGAGTCTTTAGTAGAGATGTCGCTTATGTCTCATGCAGTTAAGGAGGGAGAGTCTATGGAGGCCCTTAAGTTGAAAAGTTCTAAGAAGTGGGGTAAAGATAAGAAGGATGAGAATAAAAAGAAAGAAGAAGGACCTCAAAGGAAGATCAAGAAAAACAAGAAGTGCAAGAGTTGTGGGATGGTTGGTCATTACGCAAAGGTTTGTAAGAAGGCAGCAATGAAAGAGAATTGTTTTAATTGTGGACAGCCTGATCACTTTAGTAAAGCCTATCCTCAGAAGACAAGGCAGTGTGTGAGTGTGCCTACAGCATAGATACAGGCTTTGGATGCAGCGCCTTCTAGCAATGGACCAGATAGAGGTAGGAAAATCACTGTAGAAGCTTTGATTTCTATTTCAGATTTTTCCATTTAGACTCTTTTTGATTCTGGAGCATCACACTCTTTTATCTCTGGTAGGTTGTTCTCACTTAGACATCTCTTTAGTAGTAGATCCCATTTTGTTTCAAACCCCATAGAAGGATCGGCACATGGTCTATAGGGGTTTGAAAATTTGTATACTAGGCATAGAATTTGATTGAGATGCCTATGTATTGAGTTTTCGGGGTATGGGATGAATCAGGAATGGATGGGGTATCCACTTGTGAAGCGATATTGGACTATAAAAGGAGAGTAGTTAGATTAGAGACATGCAGTTGTAGGATTCTCGAGGTCTCTTATGACCCATATGAGTCAGTCATGTTAAGCTTAATTTATTCCTTTGATCCATCACTAGGAAAGTTAGATTCTGTTCCAGTCATCAAAAATGTTCAGACATTTTGAGGAGGTTTTCCGTACACTCTTTAGTTGAGAGCAAAGCTCTTGAAGTATCACTTTTGGCATAAGGAAGCGTGTTTCTTGGGGCATAAAGAAGTTCTACACGTGGAAAGATTTTGAGAAACGATTTTGTACATTTCGGTTTGGATTGTGAATCCAAAGAGAGATAGGAAAAGATTGGAGATGTACGATATATGCAGTTGATAAGAAAAGAAGAAAGCCCATGTGTAGATAATTACAAAGATTATAATTGTATTGACTTGAGGTAAATATAAGCATACAAGAAGAATAGGAACAAAAGACTTTAGTAAGGAAATGAGATTCCCAAGGTTTAGGGAGGATACTCCTAGGGTAGTAAATAGGAAAATCCACTTTATGTCTAGCTCAATAAAATATAATTGTTTGAATTGAAATATTTTCTTTTAGAAATAAATATGGTGTTTTTGGAAATTTGCATGAAATTTAAATTGGTTTTTATATGATATAAATTATGTTAAAAGTAAGAATCTTTTCGAATAATTATAGCTTGCTAGTTTCTTTGTAGAAAAACAAAAATTTTAATATAAAAACCTAGAGTTTATTAAGTATCGAAAGCATAGTTTACAACAATCACTATTGTAATAGATGTTTTCATGAAAATAAAGGGAGCATTACCACTATTGTCATAGTAGATGTCTCCCGAAGGAAATGTTTTTACATAGTGTATGTGATTTGTTTATTTTTGAATTCATGCACTAGTCTTTTTAGGTTGCAGTAACAGTGTTTTACGCAACATCCATTTTAACCTAAATAAAAATGTATTTTAAAAAGATAATTTGTAATAATAGAAATAAAGTGATTTGTGAATACACTTGTTATTTAAATAAGTATAAGAAATTGTTTTCTAGTTGTGGATATATTAAACAGATTTGAAAATGAGTTTTTCTGAAAAGAAAAGTGTAAATTAGATATTAGAAAATTAATATATATAAATTAAACATTCTTTAATCTGTTGGAGTGAAAAGAATAATGGTATAATTTTCTATGGAATCAATAAAGATGTTTTGTGCAAGTTATAAGGAATACATGAAAGAGATATACAAGGTATGAGAAGCACTATATTTTGTATAGCCTATTTCGGAAAATATAAAATAAGTTCCTTGTAATTTCATATAAACATAAAATCTTCTTTTAAAGGATTCATAAAAGGTTTTACCATTAATAGTTTCTCATAAGAGAAAGTAGTTCCAATACATTAGGGTATAAAATTATTAGGTGTAATAAGAAGGTGTTTAAAGACATTTTAAAGGATAACGGTTTGGTGAAAAAGTAAATAAGTTTTTGGAAATGAAAAACTTAATAAAAGTAAAATTTGAAAATCCAAATTTTTATAAAAAGATGTAAAAGTCTTTAAAAGAAAATGAGAAATGAGTTTTAGACTTAAATTTTTGAAAGTTTCCCCTCCAAATTTTGGGAATAATGTTAAGTAACCAAGTATTTTTGAATTTAATAGGAATTTGAAGATAACACTTTTAAAGACAAAGATTTTGGGATTTGATGTTTTAAAAATTTAAAACCCCAGTTTTTTTTAAAATAAAGTGATAAATACCAAATCAAGCTCTTAAATGTGGAGTAGATAAGAATCATTTCCTAGGTGTAACGGAAAAAGTGCAAGGCTATAGCAGTGATTACTTTTAAAAGTAATGATAGAAGTTCGCATGGAGTGTTAGGACAATACTAAGAACCTAGGAATGTTTATTCATGTGTGCAGACTAAAGGAGAGCAGTAAAGTGAAATTAGTAAGATAGTAAGACATGCATGGTTGAGAATGAGTATTCTTGATTTTGAGAAACTTAGGAGAAGCATCCTCCTTTAGTGGAATTCCCATATGATAGTAGTTTTCAAGCTAGCATTGGAGTGGCACCTTTCGAAGCTCTTTATGGAAGACCGCGCAGGTCGCTTTCGTGTTGGATAGAGTCTACAGAGGTTAAAAAGACTTTGGAGAAGATTAAATTGATTAGGAGAAAATGTTCTTATCCACATCTTTCTTTGATAGTAATTTTTTGAATTTCCTGCTTTCCATCTTTAGTTTTGAATAGGATCTTTCCTTTATTATCATTAGAACTTAGGATTTAACCTATGGATGGTAGGGTTTGATTTAAACATGTTATGGTTGATGGATGCTAGTGGTTACAAGTGTTTGCTAGTGGATGCTAATGAATGCATATACTTACACTAGGCACTATTATCTTTTAGGGATCGACCTAACTAGGACACTAGAGCATATGCACATGGATGTGCGTGCATTTGCATTTTTATTTCATGGTTGCTATAAGTGGATGTTTATCACATGATTTTTGCATTTGGATGATGACTGTAGCATGCATATAAAACTATCAGTTGGCATTAGGAATTTTTGCATTCATTTGGATACATAGCACGGACATGATTGCATAAATGGAGGTCAACTGAATTAGTGGACCAACCTAATCTTTTGCATTAGTTAGGGACATTAACACTTCACTAATTGCATAAGTATCATTAATTGATTAGAAAAACTTAAGGACAATGGATTAGTGGATGATGGTTGAGTAGTTGGTTGTAGAACTTTGATGAAAACATTAGTTCATTCTTTTATCCTTAGAGATTTCGGGGACGAAATCCCTTAAGGAGGGGAGAATGTAACAACCCGAAATTTAGCCCATAATAATTAATTCGTTAATTAATGAAATAATAAAATAACTTTGTGAAATTATCAGAATTGAGCCGCGGGAGTTGCACCATTGTGCTCGTGGTAATTTTTTGGTCAATTTCAATACATAGAACGTAAGAATCTGAGCTTGTATGGAGGAGAAACGAAATAAAGAAGGAAACAAGAAAAAAAAGAAAAGAAAAAAATATATTGGGCTAAGTCGACCAAGGGGTCGACCAAACCACGTCCTAGGTCGACCGGTCGGTCGACCTAAGGGGAGCGGCAGTCGACCTGCCTATGGGTTTGAGGCGAAAGAATTCCTCCTTCGTCCTGTGCGATTTTAACACGTCAATTTCGTTGTTTTCTCTCATCTCGTCCCTCCATGCTTTCATCTGAAGGCTCTTGTTCAACCTATGTCGCGGTCGCACCATATTCAGTCTCCAAATCCAACGGTCTAAGATCCACTTCCACCCCTATAAATAAGACCCTACACCTAACACCTTTTCTCATTCTAGATTTTCTTTGCTTGGTTTCACCTTTTCAGGAAGGACCCTGAAAGGAATAATTTTACAAGGAGAGAATGTTTTTAATAAAAATTTTAATGCCCTCAAGTGGATTCGGAAAGACCAAAAGGGAAGAGCTGAGGACCATAGGTGAGTGATTGTAATTATTTTAAATTTCTTTAAGTAATTTAAAATAATAGGGTTTCCAATAGTTGTAGTTTTACTACAACTTTTCGAATAACCTTTTTAGTAGTTTATTTGCAGTTTTTAAAATTATTTTCAGTCTATTTCTTTTAGCTATTCTTTTCAGTTAATTTTAGTTTATTTCTATTAACTATAGCCTTTCCATTTATTTATAGTTTATTTACAGTATTTTAATTTATTTACTATTATTTACGCGTTATTTACATCTTTTTCCTACGCTTTGTCTATTTTCAGTTTTCTTTCCCCTTCTCCTTCATGTATGGATTAGAATGATTAAACGCTAATATGGATTAAAATTATAAGAATACTGGAATAACGGAAGATAAGATGTAACTTGTAAAGACTGTAATAAAAACGGAATTAAGACTGAAATTGAGCCTAATTATGGTACTGATGTTATAATTACACTAAATTAATGAGATTGGCCTAGTTTTAACTTAGAATTATAACTAAAAAGAGTAAAAGATGAAAGAAGCTTAATTTCACACTTAGACCATGGGTTAAGTAATAAGCATGATTATAACGTAGGTTATAATAAGAAAACAAAACAGAATGAGGCTTATTTTAAGATTTAGGATAAATTAATAAGGACAAATAGTAAGAATAATAACAAAGGCTTATTAAAAATAATTTATCTAAGTTTATAAGCAAAGATGAAAGAAAAGATCCGTACCGGTAGCATTTCCCTTATGCTATTTAGGGTAGATAAGTAGTCAATAGTTAAAAAAAAAGATCCATACCGACAGCATTTCCCTCGGGACACACTTATGATGTTTAGGGTAGATAAGAGGTCAATAATTAAAAGACTAAATCATGGTGATTTGGGCAAGGGACACAACTAAATTTTGTTTAACAGGGACCATTACCAACAACATTCCCTAAATTTTCTATGGACACGGTGTCTCACAATAGCCTGAAGTCAGATGAGGGCATGCTTATGCTATCTAGGTGTAAATAAAAGGTCAAAAGGGGGAGCGATAGATAGTGCGAACCAGCGGTGACCGAGCGTGCGGCATCGATTAGGGAAGATAAGTCACTATTGAGCTCTAAGCACTTAGTATGAGTGTCTTTCGTAGACACCATTGCCTTCTATATAAGGAGCTATATAGTGTCTAGTCCGTAATAACGTCTGTGGAGTAGCAGGCTGATCATAGGGTAGAATTAGGATTTCAGCCTAATTATAGAAGTAGGAATTCAGCCTAATCAAAGTAGCTATCAAAGATAAGTGCAAACAATCAAAGTTAATCAATTGTGTTAATTTAGTTAAATCGTATTTATTTCCAACTTATTCCTTCTTCATATTTCCTTTGTTTCCTTTTGTGTATTAGAACTGTTGTAAGGTCGGTTACTTTTACTTTGCTTAAAGATTCTAGTAATTACTATCATTTACCAGACTTTTAGTTTGATCCACTCCTCTATTTGCCCCTTTCCCCCATAGGCAATCAGGGGCAAGGAAAGTAGACCACAGCTTCTTGGAGACTTGTTGGAGATTCTATCATGTATTTCTTTCCTTCAGTTTCAGTTTTTATTTCTTTTGTTGAGCTGGTATTTTGAGAAGGATGTATTGTACTTTGATATTATTTGAGACTTTGCATTTTTGATTTCACGAGACTTGTATGGATATTTTTTCATATGATGTATTGGGTATTTTGTGACTTATTTTTATTATCTTATATTATGTAATTTGATTTTAGCAAAATATATAATTGTTTCCATTGTGTTATTATTATTATTTTTATTATTATTCCATTTTTGTCTTGTGAATCTTAGTCTCTGCTAGTTTTAGTTATACCTACAATGCACCATGCCTTTTAGTGTGTCCTTTTGGGTAAACTAATGGGTGTGGGGTGTTACAGTTCCCTAGGGTCTATATAACTTGCTCTCCAAATTTCGTAGGGATTTGACTTGTAGATCTCGTGATATTGGTCGTTGTATGCAAGAATGCCCTTGAACTTTGATGCACCCCAACCCCTCTTCAATGAAGCCTGTCGATCCCTTCCATTTACTGAGCTATATTATATACCTTGAGCATTCTACATTGTACATCCGTCAAATCCCTCTAATACCGACTTTATATGATCATTTTTACTTGGCTTTTGGGTCCCACAATCATCATTACAGAATCATCAGCCTTGATGGCAGTCAGATCTAACTCGTGCAATCAGTTAAATATAGCCGGGCTAGAATACCGGATAACACTTTCCCCCTAAAGTATGTCCAGTGATTAGCATGATTTGCTTTCAATCGGAACAAGTTTGAATTTTTGAAAAGAGGCCCAATTTTCTTCCTGAAGGGTTTCTATTGTCAAATCATTTTCTCAAGGTGCTATCGCCAAGATGCTTGGTTGACTTTCCCCTAATATAAATTTAGTGCGATATTCTGTTAATTGATATATAAGTCCAGTTCTGCGAGACTAATAAGCTTTTGTTATCTGGTCCAGCCTCGAACTAGAAAGTTTTAGGTTTTAGCTTCGATTTCGATCGATTTCAAAAAATTGAACTTTCAGATCATTCACATGCACATTCATATACACGTTTTTGTTGTTTTCTCCTGGACATGCTCATATGTTTACGAGTTGTTGCCAACTTCCCTGCATTTTTTATGGACTTGTTTATAGCTGAACCCTCATAATAATTTTTTATTCATTTGTTTTCATTTTCCGTTTTATATTTGTAGGGATCGGCATGCGTTTAGCCGATCTCTCTCTCTTTCTCCTTTTTTAAACATTTGTAGGGTTCAACATATATTATGTCGGGCCTTTTTTGGGTGCATGCTAATAGGGATTGGCATGACTTGCCAAGTGCACAACCGATCACCTCACTTCTTTATATAAGCTCATTCCATCTTTCTCCTTTTTTCTCTCTTTTGCATTTCATTTTCTCTCCTATCTCCGAATCCTCTCTTTGCTTAAAAAATAAAATCCAAACCCCTACTTTTCCACTTACCATCGTTCTAATCAAAAATCTATCTCCTTAATTAGTTTTAGATCGTCGTTCCATCTTCCAAGTGATCCATAAACTAATCTTTTCCCTTTTTTCTCTACGGTTTGTCTTCGATTTATCTATGTAAGTTCCCATCTTGCCTTTAATTTTAAGTCAAAGCAATGCTCCATCAACGATGGTACGACGTGTAGCACGGTGGATGGAAGATTGCTTAGGTTGCTTGGGGAATACGAGGTGTGGAAGGGAATAGGTTTCGGTAAAATGGTGAAGAAGGAAGTGGTGGAGGAGGGATCGGTGTTGGAGGTTTGGACATAGACCGATCCCTTGTGTGATGGCAAGGGATTGGCATAATCGCTTGACGAGAGGAGATAAGGTAGTGGGAATCAGCTAGCTTCGTTCTAGTAGAGGCGTTGGTGTAAGTAGGGATCGACAAGCCTATGTTCAAATAAAGGGAGCAGTGGTTTAAGAAGAGAGGGATCAGTAGGATATGTAGAAAGAAAGGGATCGGTGGTTTTAGGTTGAAGAGAGAGATCGGTCGAGAGGCTTTGGGATAGGGATCGGCGTGAAGGGTTCGGTATATAGGGATCGACATAAGAGGTTCTTTGAACTTAAAAACTAATCTAACCTTACCTGTTTGAACAATTACCACCAATTCACCTCAACGAACTTGGACATATGATGACGATGAACAATGAACTTGCATGTTCACTACCGAACTTGAAATTGAACAATCAAATCCTTGGAACTTTCAACATAGACTAAAGACTTGCATATAGACTTAGATGATAGATTCAGCGATGACGACCACTCTGGTCGGAATCTAAGGCCTCATCATTTTACTTCATTTTCTAGTTTTAAGCCATCTGTAATACACTTCACTACATTGCACTACCTCACACTTAACATGGGGGGAACATGTAAACTTTTCTAACCTCAATTATCTACTAAGTATAGCTAATATGGACTCCAGACGCATAGAGCGTTTAGCTGCAATGTCTTCCAAATCGACCATGCAACATATCGATCCTGAAGCAAAATTGAGCTCTACGACTATATCTGGCAGGCATTCTCCAAAACAACAAGCTGAATAAACGGAAGTCTCTGGTCCATCGGTCAACCTTTTTTAGATATTTCGATTCTCCCGGCAGAGGATATAGGCCCTGCTCCCGATGCAGTAGAAGGTGTCATTCTCCTAGAGAACCTAATAGATTCTCAAGCTTCCCGAATTGGCGAGGCTGCCCTTTGTAGGTTGTGTTCCATAGATGGAATTCCATTCACAGACGTCTTGGTAACTTCGATAAGTGGCAAACCTCACTTGCTTCCGGAGGGATACACTGCGTGTAACAAATTTATGTGTTGGGTCGGATGCGTACCGCCCTTTAATTCATTTATTTGAGAGATATTGAGATATCTTGGAATAGCTCTCTCACTTAACTCCATACGAACAGCTACAATTTCCTACGTGGAACCTTTCTACTGTTCATGAGCATTCTATCATTCGCCAACTTCCAAGGACATAATATTCATTTACAACTTTAAACGGTAGCCAGGAAGTCCTTCCTACATTTTTCTTGAACCTTCACCTGACTGCCAAGTCTTAATAAGCGCTTGAAACGAATTCTCTCTGTTCAAACATGAGTCGCTCTATGTTCGGTGTGCACCTGGCGTCGTAAGACGATGGTTGGAAGGACATAGGTGTTATTTGGTTTCATTCTTAAGTCCATTAATCCAAGTCATATTTTTGAATCTACTAACATCTGATATTCCTGTAGGTGTCTACCCACATCCTGAAGGCATTAGTTTTTCAAGAGCAGCCTCTGCTATCTGCGCTACCCATGTGGAAGATAGGGACATCAAACTTCTTATAACCGATTAGTTACTATCTTTATTCGGGCTGTAGGAAGAGGGTCATAGCATTGGGCTCCTCGGAAGTGTAGTATTGCCAAGAAAAGTCACAAAACAAGAAAGGGATGCCATCAATCCTGTCGTGCCCCCAGCTGAAAGGACTCTGAATGAGATTGAAGAAGGTGAGATTAGGGATTTTCAATCAATAAACCTAGCGACGCTGATGCGGGCCTAGGCAAGGCGCCTGTGGTCGAACTGCCATAGGGGGGCACAATCTCAAACACCAACCAATAGAAAGAAGAAGCTGGCATATAAACTTTGTAGAATAAAACTACCTCAGATCCAGAATTCGTCATAACTTCCATTGAAGATGAATCATCTTCCCGACACTTGGAAAGTTCACTGAAGGGATTTTCAAATCTCTAAATTCTCGATGATATTATGACCCACGACTTTCCAAATATCAATATCGAAGGGCTTAATTCTCCTACTAGGAGCGGTGAAGGCATTCTTCCTACCGATAAAGGGGAGAGAACACCCATAAGCAGGGCAATAGCCACCGGTCTATTAAAAGGGGACACTAAGACACCCACAACCACGTGCACTTCACTACACTCTCTTCATCAATCTTTTGCACAATAATTACTCACATATTCCCATTTTGTCTTTGCAGGTGCAATGACTCAATCCTAGGCTCTTGAACGCTTAAGGGGCTCGTCAACAGATTATCGATCTAGTCGCGACTCAGAGTCTGGCAGCGCAGGGAAAAAGATGATAGACGAGAAAAAAGCTATATATCATTCAAGGGAATCCTCCTCTTCTAAGCGCAAGTCACAATCTCAGACATCTTTCCAGGGAGATCAGCCTAATTTTTTTGTTTGTAGCGAAGATCGGCCTCCCTTCTACGGCCCTCAAATTGCCAAATCATATGAGAAGCACTTTGGTTCTTCTAGCTCTAGGCAATCTCACGAACGTAGATCAAGCAAGCATCCTATTGCTGCTTCCGATCTCATTGTCAGCCACTGCTCCTAATACTTCTACAGTTGATAAATTAGCCGAGCTTAAGGCCACTTTCTCAAAAATCAGTTTCGATGGGCATAAATTCCTTTCTAGAGTACATATGATCCCGAGGCACACCAAATCAAGTTCTCTCATATGTGTTAATGACATGTTCGTGCAGCATGAGTCATTTCAATACTTAATGGGAAAAAATCTTCGAATTGTCAATCGAGCGACAATATGAAATATATCGCATCAAGCTAAAGGCAATATATGATAAAGACATAATCAAACACCAAAATGATGAACTATTGGAGTTGACAACAAAACTTGCCAAGGCAGAAAAAAGCGCCAAGGAAACGTCGAAGGCAGTGAGTCGCTTAGAAGCTTCCCATAAGAAAGAACTCGATGCTGCCCTCAATAATGGGCCACACTCTAGAAAAGGATTCCGTACAAAAGGAAAAAAGATATCCTGGCCCCCCGCATCAAGGAACTTGAGGTGCTTCTCAAAAAAGAAAAATAAGAGAAGATTGAGGCTCAGGAAGAATCACAAAGCTACTACGAAGAGGCCGTTGAAGCCAAGAGCCTGAAAATTAAACTCGCTGAGTAATTTGCCAAAATAGAAGCCCTTAAAGAGGAGGCATGAGAGGAAGGCCGCAAGGAGATGATCGAACAAATTGAAACCCGAGTAATAGATGCTAAGGAGTCCGGTTGGAATGAAATCAAGGACTTGTTTAATCCATTGATCGTCGAATACAACGCCAAAGTCCTCATCCACCGTGACTTGAGTTTGCTTGGTGAAGGTTATCTTGAGTCACTTGCTGAAGACTGGGAGCACATTATTGAGATGAAAAAAGAGCTGGGCAAAGCCGAGTTAGATGAAGAAAAGTTAGTGCGGGAGATCCTTCACGTGAATAAACTCCTTGATCTTGCTACCGCGGGACACCGATATTTTGACATTTCAACGCCTTCTTACAAAGGGAAACATATTGCCGGAACCTTGAAGGCCGATCCTCAAGGCTCCTCTTCTTTCCAAGTGACTGGAACATCCGTTTCCTTTGGCTCAGAGCAGGACTTGAGCTATGATCCGGATAAGCCCAGTTATCAATCTAAACCACTGACCTCTATTTTGGAAGGGGGTGCTCCAACAACAACCAAGAGCCAGCCAGATATGGGTATTCCACTTTACTCTCCAATTTACAAGAGGTTTTGTTCTTCATGTCTTATTTTTTTAGGCTTATCTCCCAATTTTAACGAAATTGCAGGTCTTCTGGGTCTCGGTCAAACTCCTAAAAGCGATGCTACTTTGGAGCAACAAGATAAACTAATAGAGATTCCAACGGCCACTGATGTACCAGGGCTCGATGCTCAAGTCATCGGAGCTCCCGATGATTATAAGCTTGAAGATCCGCTCTCGGTAGATGAATCCATGATTACCGGCACCCCCGAATGCGTTGATGAGATTAGCCTGAAGGAGCGTATTGAGAAGGAGGAGTTGCCGAAGAAATAGGCTAAAGCTGAGCCCACCGAGGTGGACATCGATGATCCATACCTTATCCCACTATAAGTTATTTCACCTGGCAAGTCAATTCCCAATGACTCCCTCCTAACTTTGAAAGCTATCTTACAAAAGGCCGCAAAGGATCCTGAAAAGGAAACATCGGGGGCTCAAGTGGCACCACTTTCGAAAAATCCAAAAAGGAGAGAAGATCATAAAAACAGCTGTCACTTCGGCATGGTGTGTACATAGTGCAGGATCGATTTTATCCTAGAGGGGGAGTGAATAGGGTGATACTAGTAATTATAAAAATTCAATGTGGAAATATATAAAATAATTGCAGCACTGATAATAGCAGAATAATAGCAGCACTGATAATAGAAGAATATTAAAAACAGTAATATAACATCACAAATTTACCCAGCTTTGGCAAAACCCTGCCTACGCGCTGCTCCCAAGGTTTCTACCAAAAATTAAGTATTCAGACGATAACACATGTAAACTCGTAACACGTGTTATCGACTAACCTAACTCTACACTCAAAACCCTACCACAACTCAGCCACTGAGTTGCGAATTCTCAAGCTACACCACCGTAGTTCGTCCCCTAGTCACACGACTATAATTTACAAAAGTTTAAAAGAAAAATATAAATTAAAAACAACTAAAACAATAAAACCCTAGTTTAAAAATAAAGTCCCAAAGAAGATTAAAAGCCGGCCCAAAAACGTGATAAAACAATTGCTCCCCCTTTTCTCTTTTATTCCTTCAGCCTGTTTTCTTGCTTGTTGAATATGGCAGCGATCGTTCTTCTTCATGAAATTTGGGTTCTGGAAATTGAAAATTGCCGATACTAGTTGATCAATTGAATAATGTTTAGTGTCGATTGCTTTGTCAATCGATCGTTTCTTCGATTCACACATGGCTTCATCAATTTGTCGAGTTCGATATGAATTGGTATGTAGTTTCCATTTTCTTTTATGGTTAATTTGCTTGAACTCGATTGATTCTTAATGTCGATGATGTTCACGGTATTTATATCGTTTCATTCCCTAAATATTCGATTGTCTGATAATTTTTTCCACCATTCGAATTTGATTGGTTGCTTGTGATTGTTCCTGACTGGTTCTATTTCAAATAATTCTTTACTTGATTATCATGGCTTCATGAATTTGAAAATGCTCTGTGAATTTCTTTTCTCTTATGACTTTGTTATTTGAGTTTTCTGACTTTGTGATATTTGACTGTTTCACGATTTACTGGCAATTGATTGTGGTATTCTGGACTTTAAGATGAAAATTGACTTGATAAATTCTGATTGAATTCGGCCTTGACATTATTCCAATTTTTGACTGGCTGTATTCGAAAGTAAGACAATATTTTGACTTGTTGAAAAAAAACTTCAACTTGTAAATTTCTTTTTCCAATGATTGAAAATGTGTGACCACGTCTTTGCTTCGATATTGAACTTCTCCCATTGTATCCCATATTGTCACTGTATATGTATTTATGTTGTCTGGATTTGTGCATTTGATTCATGTGCATAATATATATATATATATATATGTATGTATATGTATACATGTGTGCATGCATATGTTTGTGTATATATATATGTATGTTTGTTGCACCATGTAGTTGTATATACATATGTCTGTGTGTTTGAAACTGTTTGCACATTTCCTCGAGTCTGGTTCTATATGAACTCTTTTATGCATAGCATATATATGTATGCAGTGTTGCTCCTTTGTTATGCACTTGACCATTTGAATCTGATTCCATATCTGACCATGATTCAATGTTTTCTTGTGCATTGACCTGATGTGGTGCATCTGTGTCGTCACCACTTGATTTTGATCTGGTTCATCTTGAAGTCTCCATGTGATTATTGATTTGAAATACTGCCTTGTATTTGCAATCTTCATTTCCGTTTGGTTGCATATTCCATTTTAGAATGATAGGGATGATGTAAAACCATATAGCTATGTCTATTTGTGGTATATTTATATCAAGAATTTGAATATCTACTAACCATGCATAACTGTTAGGACTTTTATATGAGATTAGTCGTATTCCCAAATTTTTAAAAAATAAAAAAAATGAATTCAAGCATCTTCTAACTATGCATAATCGTGAGGACTTTTAAATGGGATTAGAATCAACTTATCTATTTAATAATCAATTTTGATATGTGTTCCATACATGCATAACCGTGACGATTTTTAAATGAGCATTAAAGCACATAATCAGAAATTCCAAGTAATTCACCCATGCATAACCGTGAGGACTTTTAAATGATAGTGAATACTTTGGATGTTTTTATTGCTAAAAACATAATAAAATGAAAATGAATAATTTCCAATTTAAAATACCACATATTGACATACCATATTAGATTTTGACGAGTGATGGTTGATAGAAATATGATAGAAATAGAGATGGTCATTGAATTTTTACCAATCAAAATTATTATAATTTTTGTTTAATTTTTTAAGGAAATTTACTAAACATACTATCTCAAGTTATAATATATGATTAATATCAACACTCATCACTTTTTCAATCACTATTTATCATTTCGATAATCAGTAGGGAGTTAGATTAGCTAATGTAGGCATTTATGATCATGATCAAAAGTATAGAATCAAATTTCTAAAATGCCCAAACTGAGACGAAGTCGACAAAAACTATTTTCCGGAAAGGGTTTTGTAAAAATGTCTGCCAGTTGAGAAACAGTTGAAATGAAATTTATGCGGATATTTTCTTTAGAAATATGATCTCTAATAAAATGATGTCTAACATCTATATGTTTTGTCTGTGAGTGATGTACATGATTATTTATGAGATCAATTACACTTTTGCTACCACACATTAGTGGTACACATTTAAAATTTAGACCATAATCTTGCAAAGTTTATCATCCATAAAATTTGAGCAGAGCAACCACTTAGAGCAATATATTCTGCCTCTATGGTAGATAATGCAATACTATTCCGTTTTCTATTTGACCATTCAACCAACGAATGTCCAACATAAAACACGTTCCACTAGTACTTTTTCTATGAAATAGACTACCAGCATAATCTGCATTTAAATATCCTTTAAATTCAAAGTTATCATTAGTTGGATACCAAAGACCAAAACATGGTGTATGCAATAAATATCTTATAATTCTTTTAACAGCTTTTAAATGAGATTCTTTTGGATTAGATTGAAATCGTGCACATAAGCAGACAGAAAACATAATGTCAGGTCTAGAAGTAGTAAGATAAAGAAGTGATCCAATCATATTTCGATATTGCTTTTGATTAACTTCCTTACCTTTTTCATCCTTCTCAAGTTTAATTGTTGTGCGTATGGGGGTTTTACAGGTTTAGCATCTTTTAATCCAAATTTTTTAACAAGTTCCCTAATATATTTCATTTGTGAGATGAATGTACCTTATCACTTTGTTTGATTTGAAATCCTATAAGAATTTAACTCTCTGACCAAGCTAATTTCAAACTTCTCCTGCATGATTTTTTCAAATTTCTCATACAACAAGTTGTTAATGGCACCGTAAATAATGTCATCAACATATATTTGAACAATCAAAAGATTATCGTTTTCGTGCAATAGAAATAATGTGGTGTCTACGCAACCCTTTTTGAACCCATTTTCAATGAGGTAAGTGCTATGACATTCATACCAAGCTCTAGGGGCTTGTTTTAATCCATATAGTGCTTTCTGAAGTTTATATACAAGATTAGGGTATTAATGACTTTCAAAGCCTTCTGGTTGTTCAACAAAAACATCTTCTTCCAAAATTCCATTAAGAAAGGCACTTTTAATATCCATTTGTCTTAGTTTAAATCCTTTATAGCATGCAAAAGCTAACAATATCCTAATTAATTCTAGTCTTTCTATAGGTGCAAAAGTTTCATCAAAATCAAATCCTTCAATTTGATTATAACCTTTAGCAACTAACCTAGCTTTATTCCTAATCACATTTCCAGATTCACCAAATTTATTTTTAAAAATCCATTTTTTTCCTACGACTAGATAACCATTGGGTCTAGGTGCTAGAGTCCAAACATCATTTCTCTCAAATTGATTTAACTCTTCTTGCATAGCCATAAACCAATTTTCATCATTAAGAGCTGTATCTATATCTTTGGGTTCAATTTTGAAATAAATCCACTACATAGACACAAATCACACAAATTTCTAAAGGAGGAACGAGTTTGAATACCCACGATAGGATTTCCTATTACCAAATCTGGAGGATAATCTGCTTTGAATTTCAATTTCTCTAGATCCAGATTTCTTTGGACTTCTTTCGTGGTTGTCGTTTCTTTTGGGTTTTCATTTTCATCTTTTTCATTCTCCTCTTCAACATTGCTTTTAATTGATTCCTTGTTTTGATCATCAATACCTTCATTTAACTTCACATTGATTGACTCCATGATTGTTCTCGTCCTTTTGTTGTATACTCTATAGGCTTTGCTTCTAGATGAGTATCCTATAAACATGCCTTCGTCATCTTTTGCCTCAAATTTTCCTAGTTGGTCACTTGTATTAACAATAAACACGGACAACCAAAAACCTTAAAATATGCAATGTTATGCTTTTTGCCGAACCATAGTTCATATGGTGTTCTCTTAAGAATTGGTGTAATCATGACTCTATTCATTACATAACAGGCTATATTTTTGCCTCTGCCCAAAAAGACAAGGGTAGTTCATACTCGTTTATCATAGATCTAGCCAACTCTTATGAGGTTCGATTCTTTCTCTCGAATACTCCATTTTATTGTGGAGAACGTGGGGCAGAGAATTCATGTTTAAATCCATTTTCATCACAATATTTTCAAATTCATAATTTTCAAATTCTCTACCATGATCACTTCTTAGTGAAATAATAGAAACTCCTTTTTCATTTTGAACTAATTTTGTGAATTTGATGAAGTAAGAAAAAGTTTCTGATTTTTTAGCTAAGAAGTATACCCATGTGTATCTAGAGTAATCATTAACCAATACGAAACAACATTTCTTACCACCTAGACTTGCAATATCGTTAAGTCCAAACAAATCCATATGAAATAGTTCAAGGACTCTAGAAGTGCTTACATTGTTCTTGGTATGGAATGATGATTTTTTAAGTTTTCCCATAGTACATGCTTTACATAAAATTTCTGTTTCGAAATCATGTGATGGCAAACCTCTTACCAAATATTTTCTTTTTGATTTGTTTAACAGATTCATACTAGCATGCCCTAATTGTCTATGCCATAAATTTACTTTTACATCCTTAGCTACCAAGAATTTTGAAAGAGTGAGATCACCAAAGATAGAGAGTATATATTACCTTTCCTCTTACCTAAAATAAGGTTTCTTTTGATGATTGGTCAACAATTTTGCACAAGTCAAAATAAAAAACAACATCCATTCCTTTATTACATAACTGGCTAATTGGGATCAGATTATGGTGTAGATTTTCAACATATAATACATCAATTAATATAAACTTACCATTATCTATTTTACCTTTGCCAATAATCTTGCATTTCTCGTTGTTTCCCATTATGACTCTCTCACCTTTTTGTTTTTCTAGGAGAAGAAACTTTGATTTGTCGCTTGTCATGTGCCTGGAACAACCAGAATCTAGATACCATTCTTGTTGTTCCTTAGCATGCCAACACACCTCGTTTGGTTCTTCACTTTCACTGTCGTTTTTCTCTCTTGAGAAATACTGATTTACTTTTTCATTATTACTAAATCTATCAAGAGGATATTGGGTGGTTCCTTCATGAGCTGCTTCAAGTGTGTGCCAGATTTCCTGCACAGATAAACAATGTGAAACACAATTAAATTCAATTTGATCCAGTAAACAAATAGAATTCATAGCCTTGATATTAGTAATTAATAGTTTTATTTCGGAATTGGTCCATTGATCCATAGGTTTTTCAATTTCTTGATTATCTATCATAATTGTTGATGTCCTATAACCCGTTTCAACAATATTCCAAGCATCAATGGTTTTTAGAAAAATTTTCATTCTTTTTTTCCAGTAAGCATATTCACCACTGAACATTGGTGGTCTAACTATGGACTGACCCTCAGCAAAAGCATTAAGAAGCCATTTAAAAAAATTAATTTTTTAAAACATAAATTTGTTTATGAAAAAATATTAAAACAAAAATTGGCTTTTGTTCCTAGCTTCGATACCACTTGTTTAGTTATGTTCATGTCTGCATTGAGTATTGGCTGAAGTGCTGCATTCACTACTTCTGTACATTTTGACTGTTGAGGCTTGTTACGGTTTCACTGGTGGTTGTTTTGCATTGAGTTGTATTGATGTGTACACAATTGTGTTTTTTGGTCGAGGTTGGTTCCAGTCATTTAAACTTGACCATTCTATTTTTGTTTTTGTATTGCACCTGAGTTGAACCTAGCTTTGGCTTGGGTTTGACCTTGTGCTCATATCATGACTTTATTTGTATCGCACAACATAGCTTTAGCTCGGGTTTGACCTTGCGCTCACCTATCCCTGCACTTTTATCAAGTGTATATCGGCGTGCACGGCCTTGTGGCATGTACAGTGATACACTATGCATGTCACAAGTTGTTCGTGTATGATGAATTCAAAATAATGATGATGAACAACCCAAATAACCGAGGAAAATAATATTTTCAAAACAGATTTTATTTTACACTGCAAAAATATTTCATTTTCAATTTTACTGCATTA
Organism: Allium cepa; assembly: GCA_030765085.1. NCBI lineage: Eukaryota > Viridiplantae > Streptophyta > Magnoliopsida > Asparagales > Amaryllidaceae > Allium > Allium cepa. The sequence continues at coordinate 946,783,482 of CM060941.1, read as the reverse complement.
GTGTTTATTTTGCAAACAACTCAGATGCTGGATTCAATCTGGAATAGAGTTGAAGATTAAATCCGAGTGAACTAGTGATATGTGGTGAGCTGAAAATGTAAATGATAACTGCATAGTGAAAAATTATGTTGTAATTTGAAATCGTATTGTTTGAAAATTATGTATATAGTGAGAGATCAAATTTGTACTATTCAAAATTATAACAGATATTTGTCTGAATAAAATATTTGTTTGAATTTAACTTCTGTGTTATTTATTTTATTCAGCAAATATTTATTTAATTATGTAAAATTAAAATAGTACAATAACAAATACATTTAAATGAATATATATATATATATATGTTTATTATCATCAAACAAAAATCATATACTAGTATATTCAACAATCTCCCCCCTTTTGGTGATAACAACGTATATTTAAGATTTTAATTTATTAAATGTATTTGATCATTCAATTTGCTCCTCCTATTTGAATGCTCCCTCTCTACAACAAAGCTCCCCCTTCATACGTGCATTAAAATAAATAAAAATATGCAAATGAGCCTAGATGCAAATAGAAAATACAAAATAAAATATTTGACCTTTATTTGTCAAAATCTTAACTTTTCTCTCCCCCTTTTGTTATCAACAAAAGAGTAATAGTGTTAGAAAAAATATAAAGATAAAGTGATAAACATTAATATAACATTAATACCCAATCGAGTATAAATATTAAATTTCAATAAAAATCAAACAAAAATCATAAATACTCTATTAGGCGCATATTCAACATATAGTTTGCATAGTTGTTTGTTCGTCGTTTTCTTTTATTAGTTGTGGTTGTAAGGATATGATTCTCAGTTTTTTGAAATAACTTATGCCACAATTTTGAATCCTATCATGTGAATAGAAGTTATTGTTTTCTGTTGAGCTCTCTTTTAACTATTATTTAAGTAGTTGAATTATTACTTTCCATTCAACGTACTTGTAATTCGTTGTTCATCAATTCTGTTAACAATCCACTTGCTTTATCCCAAGGCCTCCGAGTGGTCATGGCCTTGAGTCGTATCAAACGCCAGGCTTGACCCTTAGTGTTACGCTATCGAATTCAACGGTTTTAAGTAACTATACTCCTGCCCCCAGTCCAAGGTTAGCGGGGTTAGATGTTGGATGGTCGAACTCCATCCTTAGTGGATTTATATTCTTTCTATCGATTTCAGGCCGGAGTTCACAGAATAGTAAATGATCGAACCTCACTCATTTATCTGTTTATGCTCATATCCGCACTCCGGATTTAAGAGTTAGTTGATGGGTGGTCGAATTACCCCCAAATTATGTTTATACTCTAGTTCGCACTCCGGGGACTTAATGTTATTTTTCAAATGGTCGATTCACACCCGATTTATGTTTATACTCTAATTCACACTCTGGGACTTAGAGTTATTTTGCAGGTGATCGATTCACACCTGATTTATATTTATACTCTAGTTCGCACTCTGAGGACTTAGAGTTACTTCGAAGAGCAGTCGATCGTATCCTCCTTAATTGTATGATTTTCCTCTAAGGGTCCGAGGTTTAATTTAGCAAGCGACCGGTCGTGTCACAACCGCTCTTATTTTATTTCAGTCCCATCATTTCACGGGATTAATTCGATTGTCAAATGGCCGAGTCACATCCATTCTTCATTGCGCATCCTGTCCATTGGATTATGAACAAGAATTATCAAAAGAACAACTTGACCAAGCCAATCTTGTTTAGTCCCATTGGGAATTAGCGTAATTAATTAATTTCAAACTCTGGGAACCTGTTCGAACATATTGACATCAATAAGTTTCGTCATATAATTGATACATAATGCCACAGCGAACATAAATATAAAGTAAGTCCGAAACTTCATTCGCTAAATGGAAAGAAATAACATAACTTGTTTTATTATATATCTGGAAAATCAAATGCTAAAGCAAATTCTAAAAGAAAATACGACTAAAATGAGAAAGAAATAAACTAAGTGAAATAGCATCGTAATTGCTCGTTATTCCATGCCCTTGGAAGTATGATGACATCGACAGTCGCTAGCTTCAAAGTTCCCTCTCCAAGCCTCTTTTCAATGATATATGTCCTTCCCATATTGGATTCATGTGCGATGGGGTAAGAAAAACCCGTTTTAGGACAAGATCGTCGATTTCAAAGGTTCTAGGTCAGACTTTAATGTTGTAATACCAGGCAACTCGGTGTTGATGCGCAGCTGCCCTCAGATCGTCTTCCTCGCGCTTCTTATCTATAAAGTCAAGAGATTCCAAAAAGAGATCTATATTCATTTCAGGATCATTTTAAGTCACTCAATGAGAAGGAACCTCAAGCTTAACTGGAATGATGACTTCAGAACTATAAGTAAGGACGAATGGAGTATGGCCAGTCGGGGATTTATGGATGGTCCTGTAAGCCCACAATGATGTAGGGAGTTCATCCACCCTCTCGCCTCTAGCCTTTTCCAAACGGTTCTTCAAAATGGACTTTATAACTTTGTTCATAGCTTCAACCTATCCATTTTATTGAGGGTGAGCGACTGTTACAAATCTATTTTTAATATGATATCTTCGAAAAAAGTCTTTGATTGTGATCGTGGCTAAAGGTTCTGTTTCAACCCATTTAGTAAAGTAATCAATTATGATGATAGCGTACTTTGCGCTACCTTTAGAGATCAGTAAGGAACCGATAATGTCTATGCCTACATGGAAAATGGGCATGGGTTGACTATTTGCGAGATTTTCGTCGGGGAGCTCTTGGAACTTTTGCATATATCCAGCACTTATCGCATCGTCTTACATAGTTAATGGCGTCTCGATTGACATTTGGCCATAATACCCGTAACAAAGTATTTTCTTTGCCAGAATTGCCCCCCCAGTGTGGTCGCCACATTCCCTTTCATGAACTTCTTTTAGGACACGTTTTATCTCATTCTGAGTGACACATCGGAGTAGGGGAACTGAAAAACATTTTCTATACATAATTCCTCTTTACATGACATATTGCGAAGCTTTATGAAGGACTTGTCTCTTTTCTTTTCTTTGATCTAGTAGGACTCTATGTAGCAAATAGTCTTTGATCGGAGTCATCCACGATTCCCTCTCAGGCTCCGCTTCTAACATCCGATCGATTTCTATCATGTTTATACTTAGGGCATTCAATACATCGACTGAAACCAAGCCCATCTGTTATGCGTCGCTGGTGCTAGCAAACTTTGCCAATGAGTCAGCCTCTCTATTTTGATCTCGTGGAATATGCGAAATGTCATGCTACTCAAATTCTGCCAACAACTTTTGGACTTGGGTAAGGTATGGAGCAAGCCGTTGTCCTTTAGCTTGATAATCTCCTCTGAGTTGGTACATTACCAACCGTGAATCGCAAAAGATTTCAAGAGACTTTATTCCGAGTTCTCTAGTGAGATTAAGTCCAACAATTAGAGCTTCATACTCAGCTTCGTCATTTGTCGCTGGGAAATCAAGCTTTAAAGCATAACATATTGATAGATCTTTTCGAGTTACAAGGACAATTCCAGTTCCGGAACAATGATCATTGGACGCTCCATTAGTATATAATTTCCACCATATGGTAGGGATTTCACTGCCTTTCTGGGAATCATCCTGCGTAGTGAACTTTGCTATAAAATCTGCCAATGCCTGACCCTGGATAGCCCTACGAGGGAGATAAGTAATATCGAATTGACTAAGCTCGATATTCCACTTGAGTAACCTTCTAGACGTCTCAGGTCACTGTAGAACCTATTGTAACGACTGGTCGATGTAAACATTGATCGGGTGTGCTTGAAAGTATGAATGAAGCTTTTGTGATGCAATCAGCAAGCAGTATGCTAGTTCCTCTATTTTCGGATAGTTCCTTTTAGCTCCCGTCAATTGTTTGCTAACCTAATGCACCGGCCTTTGGATTCAATCCTCCTCGCGAAGGAATGCAACACTTATAGTGTGTACCAATACGGGAAAATAGATGTATAAATCTTCATGATCCACTGGCTTTTACAAGATGGGGGGTCTCTCCAAATGATTCACCAAAGCTTGATGTGCGTATATATTTTCGAAGTTTCTTTTCCCTTTCTTAATAAAATCAAACAAAGGAATGCATTTGTCGGTAGCTCTGGAAATAAATTGGCTTAACTTTCCCATTTAGACTTTGTATTTGTTTAATATTCCTTGGCACTTGTATATCGCGGATAGCCTGAGTATTCTTGGGATTAGCTTCTATTCCACGGGCATTGATAATAAAGCCCAAGAATTTCCCTGATGCAAAACACCAAAAGAACACTTTAAAGGATTAATTTTCATCTTGTAATTTAGGAGGATGTCGAACATTTCTACCAGGTCTTTTAATGTAGTCGCTTGATCGTCGTGACTTCACAAGCATATCGTCCACATAGACATCCATTAATTTTTCAATCCGATCTTTAAACATCCTATTTACTAAGCATTGATAAGTCACTCCTGCATTCTTTAATCCAAGTGGCATTACTACATAGCAGTATAATCCAACATCAGTAATGAAAATGGTGTGCTTCTAATCGTGAATATGCATCTGGATTTGGTTATATCCCGAGTATGCATCCATGAAAGATAGCAATTCGTGTCCCGCGGTTGAATCCACTAGCTGGTCGATCCTTGGAAAGGGAAAACTATCTTTTGGACACACCTTGTTCAAATCTTAATAATCAATTCATGTTCTCCATTTCTCGTACACTTTTTTCACAAGTACGAGATTAGATACCCATTTAGGGTAGAGGATGCCGCGGTTAAACCCGTTGTCGTTGAGTCTATCCACCTCCTCTTTGAGAGCAGAAGATCTCTCCGAATCCATGTCGCGCCTTTTGTGCTTAACGGAGACATGCCTTGGGTCGATATTCAATGCATGGCTTGCAATGGCAGGCAAGATTCCACACATGTCAGAGTGAGTCCAAGCGAACACGTCTATATTCGCTTGAAGAAAACCAACAAGTTCTTTCATCATCTAGAGCCTGAGTTGTGATCCAATCTTTAGGAGTCGTGATGAGTCATCGTAGCTGACCGTGATATCAATCGTCAACTCAATCAGTGCAGCCTTGATCTCTTTGGGCTCCTCCTCATCATCCCTCATATCTATATCTCTATAGAACCTACCGTGACACCCGAGCTAAGGCTCAAGCGCTATTTGTCAATCTTCAGTAGCTTGTACGTGGACTGACTTGTCCACACCCTTACCCTTCTTACTGTGTTGCTAATTCCTTAACTCAGCTACATAATAGGCACATCCAATCCCCTGATCGCCATGAACAACTCCAACACCATTATCAGTAGGAAACTTCAAAGTCAAACACCATAGGACAAGAGCTGCCCGAAATTCGGCTAAGATTGGTCGACCCAAAAAACTTTGTATGGAGAGTGAACATCCAAACAACAAATGACAATATCTGCACTCTCCTTCGTTCACCTTCTTCTAACTCCATGGGTAGTTCAACCTAACCAACAACTTTAGTTGTAAAGCCATTAAAACCATATATACGGGTGTTAAACGGTTTTAAATACTTGGTTTCCATCCTCATCTGATCATAAAGTTTTTTGAAAATTATATTCATCGAACTTCCACAATCAATCAGTATCCTTCTCACCAAAGCAGGGCCAATCATGGCCAAAATGACCATTGAGTCGATCGTTGGAGCCACTACCTTATCTGCATCTCTGTTGCTAAGCATAATATCATCTGCCATTATAGGTTACTATTTTGCTAAAGTTCCATCTTCTGTATTCTAACAACATTCAAAATCCATATGCCTAATCATGCTAGCATAGCGCTCCATCTCTTGTCAACTCTTATCTGCTGGGTATGGTCCTTCGACTATCGCATTTATCACCAATCTTCCACCAATTCGCCCAGTCTCCTTAGCCCTACGGGGCTCTTGTCCTCGATTGGGGTCAAATTCCCCCGCCCGCCATCCTGTAGGGATTTCAAAAACTATTGTAATTTTCTTTCTCGAATCAGTTTTTCTATAAAGTCCTAGAGATGCCAGCATTCATATGTGTTGTGCTCATAGCACTCGTGAAACCGACAATATTTCCCCTCGTTTCTGTTTCTCCGTTAATTTTTTTGTACTGCATGGTATTGCAAGTAGACAGATAGATATTATCTAAGGATGTATTCAACAACATGTAAGTATCGTACATCAAAATCCTAGGATTCCCTCTTCCAGAACCCCTCTACTGATCTAGTTCCTATCTCCGTCTCACTTTTGTTGATTTGGTTTATTCTGGACATTCACTTGAACTTTTTTAGAACTATCGTCAGAATGCTTTATTGCAATGTTACTCTATGCTCCCACTCCACTTGGTCCCGCAACATTCTTATTTCTAGAGGACCTCGCTTCCTCCTTTCTCAATTAATGAGCCGCCATTGCGTAAAAGCAGTCCAACGTTGCAGGCGGCTTACTGGCTCCAATCACCAAAATCAGACTCTAGATCAATCCCCTTCGTCACGGCCATGAGTATAGCATGGTCGTTTGGATTACTGACCTCCATAAAAACTGTATAAAATCTTCCCAAATAATCTTTCAACGAGTCTCCTAGAGCTTGAATCACACTAGATAGAGACATCACATCTTTGGGACGATTTGCATGCATCCGGAATTGCTCCACAAACATAGTTTCCAAATCATCGAATCTAGAAATTGATTGTGGGGGTAGTCTTATGAACCACATTGCCGCTATTCCAGAGAGAGTTATCGGAAAGCATCTACACTTGGTTGCATCATCCGCTCTCGCAGAATCCGTTAGCCATTCATATCTCATGATATGTTGCATAGGGTTGGTATTTTTCTCGTAGGTGGGCATTGATGTCATGTTGAACCTCCTTGAACATCATAAGTGAACGGGGTATGACTTCTCAAGATTTTCCAATCAATGTTAGTCAAGCCTTGGCTCTCTCTCACCAACTATCTGTCTATTGCCGATAAGTCCAATGTTTGGATGGTTGGTGCCAAGTGGTGGTCGTGCTCCACCTCACGGGAATGGTCCAATCAATGTCTAAGTGCCATTTCACGCCTTCTTGGTTCACCATCTTCCCGATGCACATCTTGTATGTTCATTTTGTCATCATGTGGAGTAAGTACCTAGTCAGCATTCAATCGAACTCCATCATCCAAACCAATATAAGTAGCTTCACCTTGATCCCCAAAGTGTATGGAAGGAATCCCTCCTCTGAAGGAGGGATTGGATCGATCCCTATGAAGGGATTGACACTGATCGGTCTTGACAGACCACGATGGTCTGCCACATTACACTCCGAAGTTTCTGTGTGATTACCTTCTATCTTGGGATGCATATGCCTGTGATATTCGTCTGATGAGCTAGAACTTTCCAATGCCAATTAAGGAGTGGGATCCCTCCTAGCTTTCCCCTATTGCTCTGAATGATTTGGTTCATCATGTTGATACTGGTCTGAATTTATTGATTTAATTGTTGATGGCTCTTCATCAGCTCTCTTATTAAATTATGGAATTCAGCTCTTGTAATAGAATTAGTGGGATTCTAAAATTCAAACGGATCATCATTCACATTGTTGGTTGATTGCTTAGGTCTCCTTTCTGAATGCTAGTATTCTCATTTCCTTCCACGTTCTAAGACGTAGATTTAGTATGTCTCACCATTATCAATAGCCTTGCTTGGATTTCTTTAAATCTGAGTAGTATTAGCAACTTTTTGAAGATAACTGCAGATCTCCTTTGGGGGGGTTTATCTAATCTAGTAGCAACAAAGGGATCCTAGAAAGCTGAGAATCAAGCTTCTCAGTGAAAGCACCAAAATGGTCATATACACTCAAGAACAGTTTTTGTAGATAAGTAAGTGAAGAAAAATAAAATAAAACCGAGTGGATAAATCAACAAGTAATAGAGAATCAACTATAATTAGAGATACAAAAATTTATAGTGGTTTGACGTTGTATGCCTACGTCCAATTAGAAGGTTATCCTTTATTAATCACTTATAAATCTGATTACAGCAGTAGAGAATAGCAAATTCTTGAATACAAGTCTAGAGTAAAAAGCAGCGTAAATGTAACAACCTAGTATTTTCAACCATTCGCATCCATACATGCCGGATTTGAATTGCTCAAAATACCAGATTTGTTAATTTATATTTAGCAAATCTCCGCATATACAGTAAATAAACAAATCACAGAATCACAGACACAGAGCAATATAAAATATGCAGCAGAAACAAAAGATAGTAGTTCAAGAAGCCACTACATACATATCAGAGTTAAATAAGATACAATAGAAGTTCCAAATACAATAGTCAAATACAAGATCAGAATATATCACTGTAATCAACTGAATAACTCCAAGCTGAAAGGATGTAGATGGATCTCAAACGAAGCTCCAACTCCAAAGGTGAGTCTCAAAAGCCGTACCACACAGTCTGACCCGAGCGTAAAGAAAAACACAAAACACTCGAGTCAGGATTAACATTCTTATATCAATAAATCCAAATCAACTGAAATAACAACTGAATACAAGTAACTCAAAGGATGTTTGGGATAGCCATCGTCTAAGGATCCGTTAAACTATCTACTATGTAGTAATATACGCTATTATAATAATGTTTAGAAGTAAAGTAAACATATTTAAAAATAGCATTAAGGCTTTACATTTTCCACCTTAACACATACATAGTCCCAGTAGTCTATCCAGTTTCAAAGTCCCTCTTGATTGGGAAGACACCAGAGGATACTCCATGGGCTACGGCACAAAACCAAAATCGTACAAGGCGCGCTAGGGTAGCTGACACGGCACAAATAAGCAATGCCATGGTAGATATACCAATTACGCTTCCGGACCGGTGGGAACGCGTAGCAGCCACAACCGCCCACCTTGAGCCACACTCCAAAAAATCAAAGATGTGCACCAATCAATCACAAAGTAATAGAATGGCATACTAAGAAGTGTTTCTGATAAGAGGAGCTATCTCATTAGCCCGTCAATCGCTCCCGTTTTAGTCACCTTATGCCAACTCACGGGAGTCGGGTCTGCGTATATACCTCAATAGAACGTTGCCACCATCCTACTTCATTATGGAATCTCCACCGCGTCCACGGTTGTTAAAGTGGTTTTCGGAGTTTGTAGAGAGTATGACAACTTCCGATCTCGGTCTCTTTAACAACCAAACGTTATTATAACACCACGGTCATTTCAAAATAGTTTATACTTCAAAAACCAAAATATCATTGCCATTTCAAAACAATATCAATACGATATCATTTCCATTTCAAATATATTCACTTTCAGAATCATAACATTTTCAAAGTTATAACACTTTTGAAATCAAAACACTTTGAAATTATAACACTTTCGAAACTAAACACTTGAAAATAAAACATTTTCGAAACATAATACTTGAAATCAAAATACTTCCCACTTAACCGATTCAAATATTAAAATAGTATATATAATAAAAAAATTCCTAAAATTTCACAAATTAATTCCAAATCAACTCGAATTCCAAAATTCAAATTTAGTTAAATTTAAATCATTAATTCCAATTTAGCTTCTAAATAAATTATTCAAAATTATATCGATTTCAAATACAAATTTGAACCAAAAATAAACCATTTCAAAAATGTATATTTCAAAGCTTTAAATTTTCTATAATTTTGAGACTAAATGTGATAATTGTATATATATCTTAATTCAATTTATTATTGTTCAGTTTGGAAATATTTACTTAATAAATTCATTATCATTTAAATAAAACTCAAACTTGAAATATTTATTAATCACTTTAAACCAACATCAAGTTATAGAATCATATCCTTTAAAATCTCAAATTCAATAAGTTCCAAATGGATTTTAATTAAATATAATTCTTAATTAAATACAACTTCAAATCAATTTCAAATCCATCTTCTCAACCTTAATTTATTAAATACAAATTTCAAATCAATTTCAAAATTATCTTTTCAACCTTAATTTATAAAAATCGTTATAACTTTAAATTAAAATATGATTTAAATAAATACTTATCCATATTATATCTTAATAAAAATCAACTTTTTATTTAAACTTATTTTATATCAAACAATTTATACATAGCTTGAATCAAGAATTTAACTATATATATAAAATAGCATTTTATATAATATCTAAAATCAGTATTTATATCAAAACCATATTTTTCCAAAACCATAGAAATAAATTTCAAAATATTTATATATAGACCGACGGTGTCTGTATATAATTTTCTACCCTATGGTTAAGTGATACAGATATTTATTATTTCAATCCGTAATTTAAATATATACAGGTATATATCATTTGAACCCGCAATCCCAAATTCAATTAAATGAAAATCGCTTGGGTTTATGATTTTAACCCATAACGATTTTCTTCTATTCTAAAGTCCGTTCGGGTATGTATCATTTCAACCCATAGTGAATTTTATACTAACAGGGAACTTGCAGAGTGATAACAGATATGATATAATATAACATGCATATATCATCAATATAATAACCGATAATGGTGCCAGATGTCACAGGTGAACAGATACAGATAACAGTAGATATGTATAGCAATGTAAATAACTAATAACATCGTATTTCAATTGTCGTTTCAATTGAAATCAAATTTAATAAATATAAGAACGTTAATCGTGAGTGATTGCTCACCTTTCGAGGTTAGAGACGAACAGAAATGAGATGAGTTATGAATCCAAACATGAACCCCAAATTAGAGCTAGATTAGTACAAATTTGGATAGAGAAAGCTGATAATAGAAGTCGATGAGAACAAATCAAAACTGGATTGTTGAAGATAATTGATATACGTGAGCTTATATAAATAAAAAAACTTATACATATAAAATCATATTTCAAAATTCACACATGTATTAAATTAAATATATATATATATATAGGTTTCAAAAATCCATTATTTCAAATTTAAACCCATATATTACCATCAACATATATGCATAGTATATTAAAATCAATACTTATATGTAAATAATTAAAATTCACATTTACCATTTAATATATATAAAGATCGACATATATTCAAAATAAAATTTGTAAATAAATACTTATACATATTTTAAACACATAAGCTTCACATGCAAGAACATGTGCATATATTTATATAATATATAAAAAAATCAAACATGTGTAATGCTCCATTCCAAATCTAGTATGCATTAACGTACAGAATAGAATCACCTTAAAATATAAGCATAAGAAAAAAATAGCCTTCAACTAATAAAACCAGAAGAAACAAGATAGCTTAAGAAGCATACCTATATAATATAACATATACAAACCCATATATATAAACCGAGCTTATATTATAACAGACAAAACTAGCAAACCAGACCGCATATGAAATACAATACATACATACATACATATATATATATATATATATATATATATATATATATATATATATATACAGCTATAACGTCCATCATGAACCATTTATTATAATATACATATAATTTTATATCTTTAAAATCAATGTTTAAAATAAATATAACCTTTACATATATATAAGAACTGATATAACATTGCATGTGACAAACTTATAGCTATATAATAATATTTCTAAACTTACCTACTTTAGCAGACTCAACTAATATATATATATATATATATATATATATATATATATATATATATATATATATATATATATATACTGATAACCAATGCATACTAAAATAAATAAACTACAACTGATATAAACCAGCTATAAGGTCTTATATTCTCAAAAATATGTTTGATTATATATTTTAGAAACCTAAGTTTTGAAAATATATCTATACTAACATACGAAACAATATATATATATATATACAAGTTAAGACAAAATGTGTTGACTACCTATGTACGCACAATTTTTTAAAACCAAATCACTGTATATCATTTTAAACAAAAATCAGTTTATAATATATATATAGACACACACACATATATATACACTATACAAAAATACACTCGTGCTACAAGGAAGAAAAACTGTTATAACCTAAGTATACTACTATACAAATATATATATATATATATACACACACACACACACAAATAAAAAGAAACACCTGAAAAATACATATATAACAAATCATACTATAACTTAGTTACGGCAACACTTTGAAAAGGAAACCCATAAAATATGATACTGCTATGAAAAATATATTCAGTACTATATATATACAATGAAAATATATATGCAGACCGTGTATATATAAGTGTAAAACATATGCAAGCTGTTCCAAATTATATACAAATTTCCTATATATACCGACACTTATAAATCCATAATATATACATGTATATCTACGTATAAAACAATATATGTAAAAAAAATAAACTATCTATAAAAAATTCAGAAATAAGTTTATATAATAACTAGGCAATGCCATGGTAGATATACCAATTACACTTTCGGGCCGGTGGTAACGGGTAGCAGCCACTACCGCCCACCTCGATCCACACTCCTAAAAATCAAAGGTGCGCACCAATCAATCACAAAGTAATAGAATGGCATACGAAGAAGTGTGTCCGATAAGAGGAGCTACCTCATTAGCACGTCAATCGCTCCTGATTTAGCCACCTTATGCAACCTCACGGGAGTCTGGTCCATGTATATACCTCAATAGAACGTCGCCACCATCCTACTTCATTTGGGAATCTCCACCGCGTACACAGTTGTTAAAGTGGTTTTCTGAGTTAGCAGAGAATATGACAACTTCCGATCCCGGTCTCTTTAATAACCAAATGTTATTATAACACCGCGATCATTTCAAAATAGTTTATACTTCAAAAACCAAAATATCATTGTCATATCAATATGATATCATTTCCATTTCAAATATATTCACTTTCAGAATCATAACATTTTCAAAGTTATAACACTTTCGAAACCAAAACACTTTGAAATTGTAACACTTTCGAAACTAAACACTTGAAAATAAAACACTTTCGAAACATAATACTTGAAATCAAAATACTTCTCACTTAACCGATTTAAATATTAAAATAGCATATACAATAAAATTGTTTTCCTCAAATTTCACAATTTAATTCCAAATCAACTCGAATTCCAAAATTCAAATTTAGTCAAATCTCAAATCATTAATTCCAATTTAGCTTATAAATAAATCATTCAAAATTATATCGATTTCAAATACAGATTTGAACCACAAATAAACCATTTCAAAAATGTATATTTCAAAGCTTTAAATTTTCTATAATTTTGAAACTAAATGTGATAATTTTATGTATATCTTAATTCAATTTACTATTATTTAGTCTGAAAATATTTACTTAATAAATTCAATATCATTTAAATAAAATTCAAACTTGAAATATTTATTAATCACTTCAAACCAACATCAAGTTATAGAATCATATCCTTTAAAATCCTCAAATTCAATAAGTTGCAAATGGATTTTAATTAAATATAATTCTTAATTAAATACAACTTCAAATCAATTTCAAATCCATCTTCTCAACCTTAATTTATTAAATACAAATTTCAAATCAATTTCAAAACTATCTTCTCAACCTTAATTTATAAAAATCATTATAACTCTATATTAAATATAATTTAAATAAATACTTATCCATGTTATATTTTAATAAAAATCAACTTTTTATATAAACTTATTTCATATCAAACAATTTATACATAGCTTAAATCAAGAATTTAACTATATACATAAAATAGCATTTTATATAATGTCAAAAATCAGTATTTATATCAAAACCATATTTTTCCAAAACCATGGAAATCAATTTCAAAATATTTATATATAAACCGACGGTGTCTATATATAATTTTCTACCTTATGGTCAAGTGATATGGATATTTATCATTTCAATCCGCAATTTAAATATATACGGGTTTATATCATTTCAACCCGCAATCCCAAATTCAATTAAATGAAAATTGCTTAGGTTTATCATTTCAACCCATAACGGTTTTCTCCTATTCGAAAGTCCGTTTGGGTATGTATCATTTCAACCCATAGTGAATTCTATACTAACAGGGAACTTGCAGAGTGATAACAAATATGATATAACATAACATGCATATATTATCAATATGAATAACAGATAATGATGTCAGATGTCACAGATGAACAAAAACAGATAATAGTAGATTATACATAGCAATGTAAATAACTAATAGCAGCATATTTTAATTGTCGTTTCAATTGAAATCAAATTTAATAAATATAAGAACGTTAATCATGAGTTATTGCTCACCTTTCGAGGTTAGAGACGAACGGGAATGAGATGAGTTACGAACCCAAACACGATTCCCAAATCAAAGCTAGATTGGCACGAATTTGGATGGACAAAGCTGATAACAGAAGTCGATGAGAACAAATCAAAACTGGATCGATGAAGATAATTGATATACGTGAGCTTATATAAATAAAAAAACTTATGCATATAAAATCATATTCTAAATTCACACATGTATTAAATATATATATATATATATATATAGGTTTCAAAAATCCATTGTTTCAAATTTAAACCCATATATTACCATCAACATATATACATAGTATATTAAAATCAATACTTATACATAAATTATTAAAATTCACATTTACCATTTAACATATATAAAGATCGACATATATTCAAAATAAAATTTGTAAATAAATACTTATACAAATTTTAACATACTTCACATGCACGAACATGCACATATTTTTATATAATATATAAAAAAATCAAACACGTGTAATGCTCCATTCCAAATCTAATATGCATTAATGTACAGAATATAATCACCTTAAAATATAAGCATTAGAAAAAATAGCTTCAACCAATGAAACCAGAAGAAACAAGATAGCATAAGCAACATACCTATATAACATAACATATACAAACCCATATATATAAACCGAGCTTATATTATTACAGACAAAACTAGCAACCCAGACTGCATATGAAATACAATACATATATATAGACTAATATATACAACTATTATAACTTTTATCATGAACCATTTATTATAATATACATATAACTTTATATCTTTAAAATCAATGTTTAAAATAAATATAACCTTTACATATATATAAGAACTGATATAACATTGCATGTGACAGACTTATGCTATATAATAATATTTCTAAACTTACATACTTTAGAAGACTCAACTAATATATATACTGATAACCAATGCATACTAAAATAAATAAACTACAGCTGATATAAACCAGCTATAAGATCTTATATTCTCAAAAATATGTTTGATTATATACTTTAGAAATGTAAGTTATGAAAATATATTTATACTAACATATAAAACAATATATATATATATATATATATATATATAAGTTAAGACAAGATGTGTTGACTACTTATGTACGTACAATTTTTTAAAACCAAATCACTGTATATCATTTTAAACAAAAATCAGTGTATAATATATATATATACATACATATATATATACTGTACAAAAAATACACTCGCGCTACAAGGAAGAAAAACTATTATAACCTAAGTATACTACTATACAAATACACACACACACACACACACAAATAAAAAGAAACAGCTGAAAAATACATATATAACAAATCATACTATAACTTAATTGTAGCAACACTTTGAAAAGGAAACCCATAAAATATGATACTGCTGTGAAAAATATATTCAGTACTATATATATATATATACACAATGAAAATACGTATGTAGATCGTGTATATATAAGTGTAAAACATATGCAAGCTGTTCCAAATTATATACAAACTTCCTATATATACTGACACATATAAATCCATAATATATACATGTATATCTACGTATAAAAAAATATACGTAAAAAAAACTATCTAAAAAAATTCAGAAATAAGCATATATAATAACAAATATATATACCTAAAAAAGAAGAGAAAACTAGAAGAAGACCAAAGCTTGGATGACACGGGCATGGAAGGCTGCGAGGTTGGGTGTTGAAGGGTAGAAAAGAGGCGGATAGCAAAAGGCCGAGGTCGGCTACATGAAGGCTTTGCTCTTGGTGAAGTGGTGGTCGCTGCCGAGTATGATTGGTGAGAGTGTGGAAGGGAAGGTGCCTGTGGTCGGCAAGCAAGGGTGTAAGGCAATCAAGAGACCATTGCTTGATATAATTGTACACATATAAATATTTTATATAAGAGGAGAAATGCATGAAAGTGAACAAGAAAATGAAAGTGAATAGGTAAATCAAGGCAAATGAAAGTGAACGAAATAATAATATACTTGGATATAAAATAATTTTGGACAGTGGAAAGTAAGAAGTCGGGAACCCAAATTGAATAAATGAACCAGATAATAAAAGCAACCATTTGGAATAGAAAGAGCCAGCTTTTGAATCCACGAGATATTAATAACATGGCAATTTGTTTAACCTTGAACAATCAGAAGGACAACGGAATATAAAGAGTTAAGGAAGCCAAAAGGTTGTAAAACGGGTACCGATAAGGGTGGTCGTTTCGCGGTTTCCATTGTGTACCGGATCTTAAAACACAGAATTAAATATATCATGGTGATAAGTACGATGAGACGGACAAGAGGAAACAGAAATATCTGTATCAGGACCTTCCTATCAAAAGTCCATACAAACATCGATATATGTTGCTATTCCGTACAGAAAAATCCAAACGGAGCTAGAAACGTCCAAATTTCGCGAAATGAATTTCACAATCTGATTCAGAGCGTTCTAAATAAATTTTCTCATGTTGAAATATTTAGGTTTCAGAACACTTTTAAATTCAACTGTTATTAACTGATTTAAATTGAAATAAAATTACACAAGAAAATAAACTTCCATATTATCTGATGAAAGTTTACCGGTTGCTATGTTTAAATAGATGCATTTCAAATATTAAATTTTTATTTCTATATTTAATTATTAAAATTTCACCAAAATTCAATTCAATACGTAAATAAAATTATTAAAATTTGCGGGTTGTTACAGTAAAAGTCCCAATTGATCCATCGGGCCAGTATTTATAGATGAAGGCGACCATGTATCTCTCTGAAATTTTGACTGAAGGACCTTCTAAACAACATGAGCCCATTAGAGGGATTGCTAAGCCCAATTCCCAATGAAGAGAGATTGGTGGAGGTTCCTTAATTGGTCGATTTTTCGACAGCGATCCCTATGGTGGCTTCCTCATGCAAAAATATGTTTAGCCTTCAATTTTCATGTCATTTGGAGCAATGGAACTCGAGTTATTTCTTGATCTTTGATTTAATATTACTTGTGCACTACTTGCTGTCGAACCCTCTAAAGGGATGTATGTCGATCCCTCCCATTCTGTCCTTTTGATGTTCGATCCCTAGGGTAGGTTCCCTAGGGTCCATATAGCTTGCTTTCCAAATTTCAAAGGGATTTGACTTGTAGATCTCATAATATTGCTCGTTTTATGCAAGAATGCATTTGAACTTTCATGCATGCCGACCCCTCTTCCATGAAGCCTGCCGATCCCTCTCAATTAAGTATGCCGATCCCTCTTTTATGAGCCGAAGTACGCCGATCCCTCTCAATTAGCCAATCTATACCAATCCCTTCCATTTATTGAGCTATATTCCATGCTTTGAGCATTCTATATTGTACATCCGTCAATTCCATCCAATCCTGACTTTATACGATCATTTGTACTTGGCTTCTTGGTCCCACAATCATCACTCTGGAACCGTAGGCCTTGATGGAAGTCGGATCTAACTTGTGCAATTAGTTCAATATAGCCGGGCAAGAAGGCCGGATAACAGATTGCCATAACCCAACGGGTCTCAGAATCACACATGAATTCCAACATCCAAAACAGATCTCGTATCTCCTCCAAGTGTAGAATTCGTATATGGTTTTGGAGTGGTTATGATTTCGAGTCATCTCTTACAATTACACTCCCATACTTATCGGATGTTCCAAACCAATTGATCGACTTTTAGAGTGCTCAATACCGGTTCTTTTGGATATAATCAGACAATATATAAGAGCTAGGATCAACCCCTAACTGTTTATGTGGATGGATCTCCTCATCATTTGTCCTAGAAGAACAAAACGAGTTATACGTACAGTATAACACAACTGGTGATAATTGTACTGTATAATTCTGATGTTCCTCCTAGGTATTTCCAGAGTTAGATTCTTCAGTGTTATGTAGGGAATATTTTCATACCATTAAAATTAAGAAGGATGACATATTAAGGCCAAGGTTTGATAGTTGGTTATTTAACTATCAAATAAACAAACATTCAAGCATAGATTACATTTCCCGTGGAGACCACTAAGCCTCATAAATTAATCTTCACTTATAAAAATCACTTTGTAAATACTTGGAAATCACGTCCATATACTTATCTCAACAAGATATGTATATTCACAAAACACTATATTTTTTATACTTAGAAAATATAACTATATACTTATCTCAACGATATAAGTATATTCACAAACCGTTCCTTTCAAAACTTAGAAAACCTTTTTCACATACTTATAAAATGGTATAAGTATATTCACCAAACAGTTAGCAAGATTTTCTTGTTCAAAATCATATTAAAATGATCAAACCTAAATGTCATAAAACATAGATATTAATAACCAAAACGCTAATCCTTTTCATAAATCTCCTTTATTTTATAAATATCTGCTTTATAAATCTCTATATCTATTTATAAAACTTCTTTATCAATCTCCAATCTATTTATACAAAAACTCATTTATAAATCTAAAAAACCCACTTATAAAACTTCCCTTTTAAATCACTAAACCATCTACAAACGTCTTTTCTGAATCATTCAAAACCCAACTTCTTTTCAAATTCCAAACCTCTTTCGAATTTATAAACTCCTTTAAATAAGTCCCTTTTATAAAGAAATCCTTTTATAACCAAATTATTATTTAACTATAATACATAAAAACTTTAACATCATAAAATAAACTTTAAACATGTTTAATAGTATAATAATAAAACTTTGCTATGTTTTAAATAATATAAGAATTAACTTTTTAAAACATTTTAATAAATATAATAAAATAGCTTTAAACAACTTTTAAAATATAATTAATTACCTTTCAAGCAACATTACTAATAACTAATTAACTAGTATTAAATAATCAAAAATAAAATAATTTATTATCTTTAGACAACCTTGATAATTAATTAATCATCTTTAAACAACATTAATAAAATAATTATTTTTAAAACAGTATTAATATAGTAATCAACTTTACTAAAGAAATAATTTTACAAAACACTTTGTAAAGTTGAAATAAAACAAAAACATTTTTTACTTCAAATTATTAAATTCGAAGTTAATTTAAATCCATAACTTTCCAAACTCAAAAAGAGGCTTGCGACCACAATAGTACTTTACAAGCTACCATTAAACCCAATTTAACTTCCCTAGTAAAATTAGAGGTATTTACATAATTAGGCATATATGTAAACCAAATCCATAATTAATAATCAACTGTTAACACGTCACATATCCAACATTAATCTAATGACGGTTAAATAAATGTCCAAATTTATGTAATAATAGAACAAGGTTTTATTCTGGTAAACAAATGTCATTCAAAATAAACTCTTTCATTTATTACTAGACGGTGTTTATTTGACCATAGAGATAGCACCAATGACATATGCTTAAATTAACTACGTTATTTTTTAAACAGCGTAACTATATTAATTCAGCATTATTTTATCACTTTATACATTATCCATTTTCAAAAATGAAAATTTATTCAAACCAAACAACAAAGAAATTCAACATCCAAGCAGGCAATAAATATTTTTTTTATCTATTATATATCATTGCTGATTAACCAAAAGGGTGAGTTTAACTCATCGAAATCAAATTATCGCCAAAACATTCAATTCCATCAAAAATCAAACAACGTTCGGTTTTATTTTAAAGTTCTACGAGTTATAATCTTAACAAATCTAATTCCAAAACATAGATATCGTTGTTACGAATG
Source organism: Allium cepa (assembly GCA_030765085.1). Lineage (NCBI taxonomy): Eukaryota > Viridiplantae > Streptophyta > Magnoliopsida > Asparagales > Amaryllidaceae > Allium > Allium cepa. The sequence continues at coordinate 946,763,471 of CM060941.1, read as the reverse complement.
TATTGTTGCTGACCGTGTTCGATTCGGACCTCGTATGAACAAGTTATACAATTTATAAGATATTGGATTTAAATATTCATTAATTAATTTATAAACTAATCATTTAACTTAATCCTTTCTTCCCCTCCACCTAAATTACCTATGCCTATAGACGAGATACCTAAGTGCATGACCGTGCAACTCAACTACTAATACGCATCGTTGGGCAACGGATTGATGAACGGACAGCGCCAACAAGCTCTTCTACTCGTACTCGAAATGACCATACCAAAATCTCTTACTCTGCCCTCGCCTAGAAAATCGCGACCCATGGGTCAGGCTTTTACTTGGAGAAGCGTCGCATCCTCCAAAGATGTGCCGCACTCCACCATTCTTCACCAAACGCTGCTCTTCGATACCCCTAACCGACATTCGAGCTTCGAATGACTCAACGATGCCCGTAGCTTAACAAAATCGCAACCTAGCTTCCACCCCAAAACATCGAAATCAAAAAATGCACCTGCACTCTATCAAAATGATGCTCTCTCTATTATAAATGCAAAGGCCACTTCGTTTAAATTTTATTATTTTATTTCATTTGTTTGAATTTCTGAATGAAATTTTCTTGCTTTCCCATTTACAGGAGACATTTTCTTGTTGGTTTTGAGCAGTATGAGATGTAGACAAAGAAAATAAGGGTTACAGAATATGTTTGATGTGAGTTATATTTATTTTCAAATTTCTAGCATTACACCGCACATATTTTTGATCGTGTATGAACTCTGAACTATAAAACAAAAGTACGATCGTGCTTAAAATAAAGTCGCGACCTCAAAATAATAATAATACATACTGGTTATTGTATTTTGTAAAATCACAAAAACACTGTCGTTTTCCGATGAATCGTCAAACAACTTGAAAATTATGGAATAATCAAATAAATTAAATTAAATATACATCAATAAAGATCGAGTCATCATATTAAAACCAAAATTTCCGATTATTTGTTCGAACCGATTATTACTGTAATTAAATTACAAAATGAATTTCGCTGTTACTGCTTATTTATTAAAAGGAGCTAATATGGCCATTAAATCCATTAAATTAACATTCAATTAAAAATCCAGTTATTTGAAACACTATTTAAATATTAAATCCATAATTCAAGTATTTAAATAATAGCTATATTTTGAATTCAAGTTATTAAACCTTAAACACCAATATTTTAATATTTAAAAATAATTAAATATTCAAAAACATATGTCCAAAAATTCGTGGCCATTACATAAATTAATATCACTAAAAGGTTGTTGAAGCCTTCTCGTGTATTTATGAAATATTTTACAATTGTTTATAGAAACTGCAAACTCTTTATGAAGGAGTGTTCGGTCTCAAATTTTCATAAGTTGTATTGAATATAATATATCAATAATAAATTCAAGTTAAGAATCTTTAATTTGAAAATGTTCCAAGTGAAAGACTGTAGCCGATTCATTGAAAAAGCTAAGTACATCTCCTTGAATAGCAGGACAGTAAAGTCGATGTACATAAACATAAATGTATAAATTTATAACTGAGTTGAGGGTGATTCCAAATGTATAGAATCATGTAATATTGTTTTATGGTAACAATGCCACAATATGGTTCATAACAGAACTTAGAGCTTAGTAGAAGTCGAGAGACATACTCTGAATTGTTCCACACGATAAAGGTAGTTTATCAGTATCGGAGAGAGTTGATTTACAAAGTAGAAAATTAAAATACAATAGCATACCAGTTCACTGGGGGACTGACCTAATTGGTTTTGAGAAAATCGACCGAAGAAGTTGGAATGAGATTCCATAATTAACCCTAAGTGCAAGTGGGAGATTGATAGAGTTATGGGTATGCCTTAGGGACAATTATGTAGTTTGTTACATATATCTAACTTAATAACAATCTTGTTCAAAATAAAAGGTGACTTCTTCCTATTATATACTTGATATAATGTGTTATATTAATTAGTTAATTTGATTAAAAGTATATTTAATAGAAAATCCATAAAATTATGTTTTGCGATAGTAATTACAGAGAGTTGTAACCATGAGTAATTTATCACAATGAAAACAAATGTACCATTTTAAATATTCCTAGCAAGATGTATCAAGACTGGATAGATACACCCTAACATTTTCCCAATGTTGGGCAGTATATTACCCATGTTTGCTGGGGGCACCAAAGGATTACGTATTGATTGTTATTGGATAACTGCGGAATGACTTACATGATAGTTTTCTGTTGGTTGATATAAGTAAGGTCAAATAGAAAATATCGATGTAACTAATTTGCATAGTTCTATCGACTTGGGAATACTAATGATCTTTAATGTGGAACCTCCTCTTTAATTATAGATAAATCATGACGCGATGTCCATCGAAATCTATAGTTGGATCGAGTGAAAGCATTAGAAGTAAAACACATTCAAGAGAGGAATTGTCTTCTCAGTCATATGAGATTAGTATCACAGTCAACTGATGTTAACTCAAAGTCAAAGTCTCTGTCTAGAGCATTTCAGTTAATAATAATTGTTATCATTAAGCCAAGGACTTTGTGTTTAAACTATAAAGTTGAATGTGTACGATTTGGTATTTTGACTATTACCAAATCCCATAAGTCCTAATAACAAAGAAAAGTGTTGTAAATAATTGTTAGTACTAGGTACCGCTTATAATAAGTAAAACTGGATTTTATCAAAAGATGTGTAATCGATAAATTAGAAAAAATGTCACACGACTAGCTAATGTGACGTATGAATATTAATATTCGAATTGTTCGATGTTAATCGTTAACTGAATTTATACCTTTGAGTCACACAACCATAATGAAGAATTCTCTAAAAAGTCACATGATTTAATCAATTTATAAAATGTTGTAAATTGATTAAATTAATTAACGTTTGAGAAATATTAATTATTATTTAATTTATTTAATGTTTTAATTTTTTATAATTAATTTATACATTTATAAAAATTATATTTGAGTGCATTGGTATATGATATCGATGTAATTTAGATAAAAATAATTACAAGAAATGATTTATGAAAATTTTATGTCATTTGATGACATGATTTATGGAAATTTTATGTCATTTAATGGCGTGTAATTTCAGCCATATCATGTGAAAAGAAAGGAGTGGAGAGAGACAATCAAATGAATTAATTTGGGAAGTTTTAATTAAAGAATTTGGAAAGGTTTCATCCTTTCAAATAAAACATGTTCTCTAATTTATTCTCCAGGCACAAACTCACTCTTTCTGATTTATTCGTTTTCTTTCTTTCCTCCTAACTTTTCAAGGCAGAAAGCAAAAAAAATACCAAAATCTTTCGACATAAAATAAAACATCAAATAAAGAAAAACAAAATTGGTTCATCCATCTCTTGCAAGGACTGAGTGTGGATCTCAAAGATCCGAGGAGATATCGTCACTCTGGAGCGTTCTTTTGGCCACATCTTAAGGTAAAATTTTCATTTTACTTATTCATATAATCTTCTTATTCATATGATTAGACATCTTGCATATCACATCTTAATATAAGTTTATCTATTTAACTTGATATATATTATCGGTTTGATTTAGATCCATTTTGTGCTATGCCATTTTGATTACATGTCCATATTCTTAACATTAGAGTTATGACATATTCTTAACATAAGAGCTATGACATATTACATCTCATTTAATTAGTTTTTCTTGATGTTCTTACAGTTCAGATCTGAAATTTTACTGCAAATTTATATGTGCCTACGTTGTCCCCTTTGTTCCTGTTTGAAACCATTCATTTATATGATTTTATGTCATTTCAAATAATACAAATTACGTATGTCGTCCTTTGGAAACCATCTCAGAGTTGAAAATAATGTTTATATGTTTTTGTTTGAATTTTTTTGTTAATGTGTTTTTTTTGTTTAAAAGTAAAATAAAAACATACCGGACTTTTATGTAAATTTGTTACCTTCTAATTCTAACACATGCTAAATCACAAACGTTACATATTTATTTGTTATTTTAATTTTAAAAGAAGCTTTAAATAATTATATATATGTGTGAATGTGTTGTTTAATTCAATGATTATAAAATTTATTTTTATATAAAATCAAAAATTTTAATTTTAAAATTCTTCCTAAATTGAAACTTGATTTATAATTGATAATTCTAGATTTCAAATTATGAGAATGGTCAAGTTAGTTTTATTTGCGTTTATGTTTTAGAGTTTAATTACTGATTTGAAATGACATTGATTGAATAAGTAAAGGAAGGTGGAAAGTCCTCCACCTTTCCATCTTCATAAATATTTACTTTTATTCATTAATTATCCTTTTGTTAACACAAGTCAACTTCTGTTTATTAGTAAAATTCTTTTTAATGTATTGTGTACTACTGTAAGTTAAATTTATATACACATATGTTAATGTTGCTTACATGTTTTAAAATAAAATTTGGACAACAATTGCACGTATTAATTCTGTAATAAATGTTAATTTGTTAATTAACCTAGTTAAAGAGAGAGAGAAACGAAAAGTTTCTCTCTTTACATTTTTGGCCCCATCCTTCCCTAATTAATTATTTATGTTAAGAGAAAGAAACAAGATTCTCAAACATGTTACATGTTTATTTACATAGTGTTAATTCTACGTTGAATGCTAATTTGTCAATTAACCCAATTAAAGAGAGAGAGGGAGAAACGAAAGGTTTCTCTCTCTATATTGATGGCTCATCTTTCCGTAATTAATTATTTGTATTAAGATAAAGAAATAAAAAGTTTCTTTCTCTAATCTTATACATGTTTATTTACGTACTTTCATGTGCTGTTTATATGCTATACTTATCATTTAAACACATGAATGTATTTGATACATTCATCATATTACATATTTATTTTAATTAAATTTAAAACTCCTTTAATTATGAAATAAAATAAAATATCAATTTTATTTAAAAGAAACTTAGAATTTTTTCAAGTACATTTAGATTTCATAGGTCCATTAAAGAGCCAAATAGTAAAAAAATTAAAATTCACCCATATCTTCCGCTGCGGCCTGGCCCAAATCCAACATAACCCACTTAAGACATCTCACATTAGTTCGAATATTCATAGGTACTGGTAGATAGATTAATTGTGTAGTTTACCCTACAGAATTAGAACTAACCGCAAAATCACACCGTTGGTAGCCAGATTTATTATAGGCGATGTCCCACATTAGTCCGCAAAACCACACCGCTGGTAGCCAGATTTATCTGGGAATAACTGGGAAGACTTCCATGTAGATTTGGACTAACCTCGGATCCATATAATTTAGTCATAACTTATATGTATATCCACTATACATCATCACCATACATGGATAATAATTGTGGCCATATAAGGTATCCCTTTATTACGCCCCTAATTAAGGATCGGTTCCCTAACTTATTCTAACTCCATTCCTACATATTAATATTACTTAACTATTCTAATAATACTAATTACCATGTTCAATACGTCATGATCAATGCATTATGTTATATATATATATATATATATATATATAATTACACATGGAATTTAAGGTCTAATCATTACGTTACAATAATTCTATAATAACTCACTAATAGGATATTTTGAAATATCAATCTCATACAAAATATATAATTCCAACAATAATTACTATTACCATAGCCAAATAAAATAGGTTTGTACAAACATGGAATATTTACACTTGTTCCATATTAATACAGTAGAATCCCTTTTTGTTTTAAAGAATAGTTCAACACAAATTAGATCGCCTATATTCAATTCAACCTTTGTATACAACATTTTGAAGTGAGAAAGGAATTTCTTATTTATTTAAGTGGTAGAAGTAGACGGTGCAAACTACAAACAATTCAATTCAAAATTTACAAACCATTCTAGTTTATTTTCTTTTTGAACCATCTAACACTTCAATTCAAAAGAGAGAAAACAAGTTAAATTGACCATAGATTATCTAATTATAATAACTAATTACATTCTAATATACCGATACAAAAAATAATTATAATTCTAACATATACGAAGTTTGATATTTACTTAGGGAATTTTAGGAGTTTCAGATGTTATGTTTTCATTTACAAAATTTTCCAAGAAATACAGCAAATCCAAAGAAATACTATTCAATTACAAAAATACGAAAAACTAGATATTTCCACTCACTGAGATTTGTTTGCTTCCTAACTAGATTTGATTCCCCCATGTCTGATTCTCTTTCAGATGTCCCTCTTTTGGAATATACAACGAAATGAATTGTATAAAGAAATTGAATATAGAATCAGAAACTTTAAAGAGGAACGGGACTATAAATCAAAAGAATTAAACATCTAACCCTCTTACCTAAAATTCCTATCTGATTCTAAAATCCAAAGAAGAAAAAGAAGATGAGACCTCATTTATACCGCGCCTAGTTCTCTATTAAGTCTTCCCCCTTTTGAGTATACAACAAACGTATTATACTTATAAATTAGATTTCAGAAATCAGAAGATAGGGAGAAGAAAGATTAATTTAAATTAGAGATTAGAACTAGAACTACTTACAAGAAAAATATACTGTCATTGAAACCCTATTGAGAAATATTTTGACAAAGCTTCGCTAGCGTTTCCAAAATTTTATAAAAAAGAAGAAGAAAATCGAGATAAGGGCAAATGGAATTCATTTACCTCTGCGTCGTTGTTTCCACTTTCTTCCTTCGTTCTCAATTCATTTCGAAATTGAAGCCATGGCCGCATTTTTCTCCTAAATCGAATCGAAAAAAATATAAATGAAAAATAAAAGATTTACCCAGATCGGAAATCTCGTATGAGAGTCGCGATTGGAGCGAGGGCAGGCAGCCGTTTGCGAGCAGTAGTGGTGCAAAGGGGGATCAGCAGAGGTGAATCGTGAGTAGCCCTTCGTATTCGATCGAAAGAGGGATCGAGGTCTGCGTTTTCGGTCGCTAGAAGGGAGTGAAGCATCGAGGCTAGGTTCTCGATCAGCGGTAGCGAGCGTGGCGACTGTTCCTTGGCAGCATGTCCAGCCGAGGTAACAGTGATTGAGGTGAGTATCAAACTCACGGACTTATGATTTACTCATTTAAATCATCATATATGTTTACAAATATGTCACGTTTTATGTGAATTCATGGTATCCCTCAAAATTTATGGAACAAATGGAATAGGAGATTGAATCGCCATAGCAAAGGCGAATGACCTTCGCAAACATCACCATCGATTGGTCGATCTGTAGAGGGGACCAGTCAATCGGTGATTAGATGTTCATGTGCATTTGGAAAGTTCTGTGTTGTGTTTTCCCTAAGTGCATGACAGTGCATGTGTATGACTGCATGTGTGTTTATTCTTCCCAGTATGCGTATGTGTTCCTATGTCTATGGTTGCGTGAGTGTACCTGCTACTTTGTTTTCCTTGCAGCAATGATTTGGGTTGTACCCTTTAAGTATTGTTTTAATTTACACCACTTAGTTACATTTCTGATTTTATCTGCAAACTAGGATATTTGACATGAGCATAAGAGTATGAGAGTTTGAGTGTGATTTAGTATGTATGCATCTGGATAGATTTGCCTGCATATATCTACTTTTATATCTAGTTGTCATAAATTGAATACGTGAACTGTAATGCCATGACTTTCCCATGCTGTGATCGATTTAGTTTAGCCTATTTTTGTATAGTTCGGTTGACCTGAATAATTTAGATTACTTAATGTGAAAATTTTGGTAAGTATAACTACTTAATGTAATTTTTAAAGTATGATTACTTGGTGAAGTAAGTAGTGATAATTGCTGGATGTAATAAATTAATGGATGGTTAATAAATGGAAGTAATTTAGATTTAAATTACTTGGAGAAATTGACAAGAAGGGTAATTACTTAGTAGAAGTAATTGAAGGTTAATTTATCAGGAGATTAATTAGAGATAATTAACTATTTTTTTCAAAAAACAATCACGCTAAGTGATAAATTTAAGATGGATAAGTAGGGAATGATAAGTTAATGGATTGTAACTAATTATTGTTAAGTAAGCGAGATTTAAATGATTAATATTGTGGCTTAATTAATGAAATTAATTTAGATCGGGATAAATTAAAAATATAATTGGAAATCATTAATTTATATATTGAATCAATAATAAGCGACTTATGAGAAATTAACTAATATAAGTAATTAAGGATTAATGTAAATAATATAGTTAATTAATTCATGAAGTAATTAAGATTACTTATTGATGTTGGTTAAGACTAATTAATATTGTGAGGTTAATTTAAGATAGTTGCTGGAATGAAATTGAAGGATAATTAATCCAGGTTGATTAATTAAGATGAATATTGAAGAGATGATTGAATTATTAGATTTGAAATTAATTAATTGACAAGTAAAGAAATATAAGTGATTGAGATTAGAGAAAAAATTATTTATTAAATTAAATTTGGTAGCAATCAAACTTTGCTTATGGATGATAATGGTATTGAATACTTTGAATGAGTTGATATCTCTGACATGAAATGTGGTGTATTTCATTTGAATAACTGGGGGTATGATAACTCGAGTCTCGAAAAGGTCGAGATCGAGTATTAGGAAATACCCGAAACTACTTTGAATATTTTTATAGATTGATATGTGAAATTTATTTGCTAGAATGAAGCGATTTAAGTGAATTGGACTAGTTAATCCAAATTTTGGGTACTAGAAAATTTATGTGTGAAATAAGTGGTGTCAACATTAAATTGTGAATTTGTAAATTTATTCGAGTTACCCGGGTTATATAAGTAGTTTACTTGGATATTCTATGTTGTTGGGTTTACTCACGCCGGTTTCCAACCTGACCCGGGTGTTACTTTGGTGTAATGCTCGGGTGAGACCGAGTATTACAGATTTTCAGGTAAGAGCAGTCTGGAGTTCAGGAGGCGGGTTGGATGGCAGGAATGTGTAGAGTATTTCCGCTGTACTATAATATTGTAAATCTGAGACATGTTGATTTGTATATGTCCAGTGTTGAATATTTGTGTAACTCTGATGTATTTAATGTAATCGACAGATATAGTATTCTTCTGTAAACTGATATTATTTATTATTATATTTTATCCGCTGCGAATGTGAGATGTTGTTGATTCTGTTCTTCTTCTTTTTCTACCTCTTTCTTCTTTTTCATAACTATCTGGAATTTTCGGCTTCGAAAATTCCGGGTCGTTACATTTGGTATAAGAGCTGAAAGGTTAAGCGAGAACCTTGGCTCTGGTAGGAGTTACTCATTCAATAGAGTCCGTAGTACTCTAGAATGGGTTGAGTATATATATATATATATATGAGCGTGTACTTGTTATTTTCTTATATAAAGGTTTTAAATGATTTTATATAAAAATATATTTTGATATATAAAGCAATATTTCCTTCTAATAAATATTAGGTGATTGGTTGTTATTATTGGAATTAAAATTTAGAAGTAATATAATACAACCAAATTTAAAGTCTTGAATTGGAATTAAATTAAGTAGAAATAGAAATACAACCAAATTAAAATTTAATTGATTGAAAATGAAATTCTAAATCTGGTCCTGGAATTTGAAAATTTTGTTTCAAAGTAATGTAAAATAATAAATAAGTATTATTTGGACAACTGGGACTTGATGCAAACAATGGGTTGTTTGAAAATTTGATTTGAATTAAAAACCAAAAGTGGTTTAAAAATTTAAGGATGACCTCGTGTGTAAAGGAATAATTTGTAAGAATAAGGAATATGCATAAATCAAAAATAGTTTGAATAAACTCTAAATGTTGAGTTTGAAATTTGGAATGGGATGTGATACCCAAGTGATAAGTTTTTAAGTGGGAAGATTATTATTTTGAAGTTTAAGGATTGAATGGGGTTGATTGGATTAAGTAAATTGAATTTAACTTGGGAGAAGTTAAATAAGTTTGAATGAACAATTTGAATTGATAGTTTGTGTGATCTCAAATTGGGTTTAAGATCTGAAAATTGGAAATGGATGGACGTTTTAAAATTAATTGGATTGGTGATTGAAGACGTATAAGATTACGAATTTAAATGGGAAATTGATTTGGATTATATTGAAATGATTTGAATTTGAAATGGTTTCAATTGATAATAATTAAAATTGATTGGAATAATTTGAAATTACAATTGAAGTTGAACAGGATTAAAATCAAATGGAATTTGATTTAATTTGAAAAGAAACCAGGGTTGATTCAACTTGAATTGGGGTTAAATAAATTTCAATGGAAATTGGAGTTATTCAAATTAGAATTGGATCAATTTAAATGGAAGTGTAAATTTACATTAAATTTTTGGAGAAGTGAACAGTTTGACTCTGGACTATTTTCAATATAAATTGTTTTGATATAAACTTATTTTTCTAAGCTATTTAATATATACAACTTTTCTTTCTTAAAGCCAAATTATTTTATACTTGCTTTACAATTATTTTTGGAGCTATTTAACCATTTTTCAACTGTTTTCTAAACTATCTACTATTTTTCAACTATTTCACAAGCTAATTTCTATTTTACGACTATTTTGCAATTATTTAAAATTCCTGAAACTATTCAACTATTTTCCGACTATTTTACAATTAGTTAACTATGTTATAGCTATTTTGCAAACTAATAATTATTTTTCAACTACTTACCTATTTTTCAATTTTCAAGCTATTTTCTAAACTGGTCGGAGTTCAAACTGTTATTGATTTAAATACCCAACTGAGATAAGAATTGAAGTGATAATTCAATGAGAATTAAGGCAACTGTAAATAAGTGAAGGGGAATTTAAGGAAATGTGAATAGAAAGGAAATTGATTTGGCTGATAATCAATGGAAATAAATACGTAGGATGTATGTATATTATTCTATTCGCATAGTGATTAGATCCAGATTTGAGCATAGAATTTCGAGATAGTTATATCGATCCGAGTTGGGATTTTTTTCACTCGATTTTCGACGGCGAACCTGGATATGGATTGTTGATTGGTTCTGGATATTCTCTACCATAGTTATGGCTATGCAAGGAGAATGACGGTTTCTGATCAACGAACCAGATCTGAGTCCACACTAGGAAGTCGGGTGGACGTACTAGTTCAGAAGTGAAATTGTGTGATCGAGTGGGCGATCAGATTGGTATAGCATATGGATGATATATGTACATCATACGGATTTTAATGAAATTGATATTGAAAAGAGTAATCAAATTTTGAATATTTGTTTTGAATAAACAAAGCTAGATATCTTTGTTATATAAGATAAATCGCCCCTTGATGAATCTATTGCTGGAAGGAAAGGATTCTTGAAAATGTTTGAAGCATTAAAAGGAGTTTTATACAAGTTTGAAATGATCCAAAGTTTTAAAAATTATATATATATATATATATATATATATATATATATATATATATAAAGGATCTTATGAGGATTTTAGAAAAGGTTTTGGGAACCTTTGGATTTAGAAAGGCTTTTGATTTTTGGGTAAAATCAATATTAAAATTTTGAAAGCCTAGTTTGAGAATTATCGATTTTGGGATAATCGATTTTGGGTAAAGAAGCTTTGTATGACATCATACTAGGTGTATGATTTGGGAGATACTGTATGTGTATAGTATAAAGTGTTTTGTGATGGCTCTGGGGAAAAAGGCGCTCTCTTGAAATGAACTTCTCAGGAGTGCCACCGGGTGGTGCTGCCTTGAGCCCCAAGGGGGTTTCTAAAGTTGATCCTGTGAGGAGTCCAGACAAAACTAGTTCCTAGAGATTATGAGTAGTGTATAACATAGCGAAAGTCGTGTGTGCCGTTGAGAGCCAATAGTCTGCGTTTGATTTTATATCGGTAGACTGCGACCTATGTAGGAGTGGAGAAGTTTCATTTCTACAGCGAAAATTAGAGGCCCCAAAGAGCCTGCAGTTACATGGGGTTTTGCTGTGATGGCAACGTAACCCTGGAATGTAACTGTGATCTGTTGTGGGTTCCATGGCGTAATTGAGAGGTCGCGGAGAGCCTGCAGTTACATGGACTTTTGCTGCGATGGCAACGTAATCCTGGATGTAACTGCGACCATGGATGGGAGTGATGATTTCTAGAGCATTCTCACCAAAGATATTTCCTCTATTTTAAAAAAAAAACTGTTTTCTATATTTTCAATAAAATTATTTTCCAAGTATTTTAACTGGGTGTTGAAAACAGGTTTATCAAGTACTTATAGATTTTCAGTCCTATGCCTGATCAACGTATGACTGAATTTCTATGAGAACAAGGATGGACTGGTTGAGACATCGAGTTATAAGAAGTATTTTTATAAAGAGCTATTTTATTAAGTATGATGTGAATTTAAAAGCATGTCTAATTTTTTTAAAATAAAGGTGTTGGAATTTTGAAAGATGAATGACGTGAATTTTGGAATAAAATTGGAAGTAAGCTAATCAGCTCAATAAATTATTTGATAGAATATATTAATAAAATTTAACTCGGTTAAATAAATGGATTGTAAATTAATAATGGGGTTGGGAAAATGAATTCGACTTATAAATAGAATTCGACTTGGGTTTGATAATGGATTAAATAAGGAGAGATGTTATAGAAATAAAGTAGAGTTGGATCGAAATAGTGATAGTCGGAACTATGAATAAAATTCAAGTGTGTTATAAATAATATTTAACGGAATTTGCAAGTAAATTAGATATAATGGAAGTGTTGTCGAATGAAATGAAGGTGAATTATAATAGAAATGGTTGAATTGCAAACAAAACCCAAATATGTAAAATAAATTGAAAATGGCATTGTAATTAGTTAAACGAGTCGTGAATGAATTGAATTTGGAAATTTAATTTACAATGACTAATCAAATGAATTTGTAGATTGAAATGAGATTTGAATGAAATAAAATCAAGTTAAGGTGAAAAGCAAATTTATTTGCAAATGATGTGAGCTCAAGTTATGAAGTTGAAATAATTTGAAGAAGGTAAATTTACTTAAGTTTAAAATTTATAGAAATTTGGCTTCGAGCAAAAGTAAAAGATCATAAAAGTCTGGGTTAAATTAATTTAGAAATGAGATGAAAGGCATATGTATGGTTGGTAAATAAATTAGAAATGAAAAGGAATTAAATTCAAAATGCATTGAAATTAATTTTAAGTAGTTATAAACTAAAATAGATACTTTATTAACCGAATATCGTCGAAATTGCATAACAATAATTGTCGTTTGGCGTAAACAAAGGTAATTAAATTCCTGTGAGTTGATAGAGATTAAATAAATTGGTTTTCGAATTAGTTGAGGTGAAAATGAGCTTGTTTGGATTAAAAATCAATGGAATGTAAGAAATTGAGTTGCAAACCATTAAAATTGAATAAAATGGCTTATGAATTGGTTGAAAACAATTGTATTAGCTTTAAAAATTATATAATCGCTTATGGAAAACGTTTGATGCTTGTTGTTTATGAAATGTATATGTTTAGCTATTGAAAGTAAGTAGAATGCTAATAAATTCTCTATATATGGCACTTACATATTTAAATTGAGTAAGTACAGGTACCTGAAGGCCGTTTGGCTGGTTTGGATTGCGCTTATTGCTTAAATTAATAAGCTGTTTGCTTAAAATGCTAAATAAGGTACGCCTACGCAATAAAAATAGGAAATATGAACTGTTTTCGCTTTTTCCGACCGTGTGGGTCGATGTATATATATTTATGTCTCTTGTCAAATTGAAAAAGCTCCTCCATACAAAGGAGACTCTGCCAAAAATTTTCGAAAATTTTGGGAGTTAGAAAATTTTTGAGAATTTTTTTTATTAAGCAATAAAACGATTTCAAATTTGAAACCAAAATAAATTAGTGGATGAAACTAATTATAATAATAATATAAATCAGTTATAAATGAAAGATAAAATTTAATACTCAGAAGTGAAGATAAATGGAATTCATATGAAATGAGAAAGCTAATTTGAATCGAAGTAGGTATGAAACATATGTGAGGAAATGTATAAAATGATTAAAAGGTTACGATTGGATATTATTGCTAAGTAAGATATGCTGGTATTAAAGGGAAAGAAAAATTGGATTTGATTCCAAAGGATAATTTTGAATTGCTGACAAAAAGGTATGTATTTAAATTTCTGTATGAAATTGGATTGGGTTTTTGATCTAGCCACTTCGCTTTTGTTTTCTTTTGGAAATTTGGGAGCCCGTAGAGGCCTTTTGTAGTTGTACCGAGCTAGCCGCGCAAAGGAGACGCTGGCAAAAATTTTCGGAAATTTAGGGAGTAAGAAAATTTTTGAGAAAATTTTGATAATTCAAAATTTGATTTTAAATTGGAATGTAAATGATTGAGCTAAAAGGTAGTGTTTGAAACTATAGAAGGTTTTGGGAGGTTGGATAGGGTGATAATGGGTCTTTATTAAAAGATAGTTGGTAGGATGTTGAATTGTGGGTTTGGGGAAAAATAACGGGTTTTGAACCATTCTTCCTAATTAGTAATTTCGAGGACGAAATTCTTTTAAGGGAGGAGGAATGTGACGACCCGGAATTTCTAACAATTTAAATTTAAATAGTTAATTGATTTTAAATATTTAAAAGTTAATTTAACTTGAATTCAAGATATCAATATTTACTAGATAATTAAATCATTGAATTTTATAGTTTAAATATTGAATTTAATAATTGAATTTGGGTAAATTGTTGAATTTGAAATTTCTAAGCCTGTTTAAAATAATTTGAAGGCTTATAAAATTTATAATGATGATACTGACGATAATAGAATGGTTGGAATTTAATTTAAAGGTGATTTGTTCAAATTTTAATGATATTTCGTTTAAATCGATACTTAAAAATAGCCTTCCGAGGCACAGTCTCAGAAATTGACAAAACCAGTTCCATTGGATCCATAATAGTTAGCTATTATCGGATTTCAATTTTCGTAGCGTTTGGATTGACCGTTTGCTTGTGCGGGTAAGAAATGCGTTGAAATTAAAATCGATAATTTAATATTTTAAATCAATTTAAAAGGCTAACTTCCACATACGATCAAATTAGCCTCCGAAATACGTTCCATCGTGTTCGAAACGCGGGTAAAACCTTATAATCGCCTAGCGGCATTCTTTAAGAGGAGTTCGAAGATTTAATTGGCAATTATCAAGACGTTTCAAAGTTCTATAATATAATTAAATTTGAAGTAATTTAGCAAGATATTTTCTTGTACCACGCGTATTCAGGAAGCCAATTCCCCAACTCTATAATTTATTCCCCTCCTTTCTCTATCTTGGAACAACAGATCGAACTCAATTTTAAAAAAAAGAAAAAGAAGAAGAAAATCGAGATAAGGGCAAATGGAATTCATTTACCTCTACGTTGTTGTTTCCACTTTCTTCCTTCGTTCTCAATTCATTCCGAAATTGAAGTCATGGCCGCACTTTTCTCCTA
Organism: Allium cepa; assembly: GCA_030765085.1. Taxonomy (NCBI): domain Eukaryota; kingdom Viridiplantae; phylum Streptophyta; class Magnoliopsida; order Asparagales; family Amaryllidaceae; genus Allium; species Allium cepa. Next base: position 946,748,036 of record CM060941.1, on the reverse strand, counting down.
AATCGAATCGAAAAAAAATATAAATGAAAAATAAAAGATTTACCCAGATCGGAAATCGCGTATGAGAGTCGCGATGGGAGCGAGGGCACGCAGCCGTTTGCGAGCAGCAGTGGCGCAAAGGGGGGTCGGCAGAGGTGAATCGCGAGTAGCCCTTCGTATTCGATCGAAAGAGGGATTGCTGGAAGGGAGCGAAGCATCAAGGCTAGGTTGTCGATCAGGATAGCGAGCGTGGCGAGTGTTCCTTGGCGGCATGTCGAGCCGAGGTAACGGTGATTGAGGTGAGTATCAAACTCATGGACTTATGATTTGATCATTTAAATCATCATATATGTTTACAAATATGCACGTTTTATGAGAATTCATGGTATCCCTCAAAATTTATGGAACAAATGGAATAGGAGTTTGAATCGCCATAGCAAAGGCGAATGACCTTCGTAAACATCACCATCGATTGGTCGATCTGTAGAGGGGACCAGTCGATCGGTGCTTAGACGTTCATGTGCATTCGGAAAGTTGTGTGTTGTGTTTTCCTTAAGTGCATGACAGTGCATGTGTATGACTGTATGTGTGTTTATTCTTCCTAGTATGCGCATGTGTTCCTATGTCTATGGTTGCGTGAGTGTACCTGCTACTTTGTTTTCCTTGCTGCAATGATTTGGGTTGTACCCTTTAAGTATTGTTTTAATTTACACCACTTAGTTACATTTCTGATTTTATTTGCAAACTAGGATATTTGACATGAGCATAAGAGTATGAGAGTTTGAGTGTGATTTAGTATGTATGCATCTGGATAGATTTGCTTGCATATATCTACTTTTATATCTAGTTGTCATAAATTGAATACGTGAACTATAATGCCATGACTTTCCCATGCTGTGATCGATTTAGTTTAGCCTGTTTTTGTATAGTTCGGTTGACCTGAATAATTTACATTACTTAATGTGAAAATTTTGGTAAGTATAACTACTTAATTTAATTTTTAAAGTATGATTACTTGGTGAGGTAAGTAGTGATAATTACTGGATGTAATAAATTAATGGATGGTTAATAAATGGAAGTAATTTAGATTTAAATTACTTGGAGAAATTGACAAGAAGGGTAATTACTTAGTAGAAGTAATTGAAGATTAATTTATTAGGAGATTAATTAGAGATAATTAACTATTTTTTTAAAAAACAATCACGTTAAGTGATAAATTTAAGATGGATAAGTAGGGAATGATAAGTTAATGGATTGTAACTAATTATTGTTAAGCAAGAGAGATTTAAATGATTAATATTGTGGCTTAATTAATGAAATTAATTTAGATCAGGATAAATTAAAAATATAATTGAAATCGTTAATTTATATAATGAATCAATAATAAACGACTTATGAGAAATTAACTAATATAAGTAATTAAGGATTAATGTAATTAATATATTTAATTAATTCATGAAGTAATTAAGATTACTTATTGATGTTGGTTAAGACTAATTAATATTGTGAAGTTAATTTAAGATAGTTGCTGGAATGAAATTGAAGGATAATTAATCCAGGTTGATTAATTAAGATGAATATTGAAGAGATGATTGAATTATTAGATTTGAAATTAAGTAATTGACAAGTAAAGAAATCTAAGTGATTGAGATTAGAGAATTTTTTTTTTATTAAATTAAATTTGGTAGCAATCAAACTTTGCTTATGGATGGTAATGGTACTGAATACTTTGAATGAGTTGATATCTCTGACATGAAATGTGGTGTATTTCATTTGAATAACTTGGGATATGATAACTCGAGTCTCGAAGAGGCCGAGATCGGGTATTAGGAAATACCCGAAACCACTTTTATTATTTTTATAGATTGATATGTGAAATTTATTGGCTGGAATGAAGCAATTTAATTGAATTGGACTAGTTAATCCAAATTTTGGGTACTAGAAAATTTATGTGTGAAATAAGTGGTGTCAACATTAAATTGTGAATTTGTAAATTTATTCGAGTTACCCGGGTTATATAAGTAGTTTACTTGGATATTCTATGTTGTTGGGTTTACTCACGCTGGTTTCCAGCCGGACCCCGGTGTTACTTTGGTGTAATGCTCGGGTCAGACCGAGTATTACAGATTTTCAGGTAAGAGCAGTCTGGAGCTCAGGAGGCGAGCTGGATGGCAGGAATGTGTAGAGTATTTCCGCTATATTATAATATTGTAAATCTGAGACATGTTGATTTGTATATGTCCAGCGTTGAATATTTGTGTAACTCTGATGTATTTAATGTAATCGACATATATAGTATTCTTCTGTAAACTGATATTATTTATTATTATATTTTATCCGCTGCGAATGTGAGATGTTGTTGATTCTGTTCTTCTTCTTTTTCTACCTCTTTCTTCTTTTTCATAACTATCTGGAATTTTCGGCTTCGTAAATTCCGGATCGTTACATTTGGTATCAGAGCTGAAAGGTTAAGCGAGAACCTTGGCTCTGGTGGGAATTACTCATTCAATAGAGTCCGTAGTACTCTAGAATGGGTTGAGTGTGTGTGTGTATATATATATATATATATATATATATATATGAGCGCGTACTTGTTATTTTCTTATATAAATGTTTTAAATGATTTTATATAGAAATATATTTTGATATATAAAGAAATATTTCCTTCTAATAAATATTAAGGTGATTGGTTGTTAAATTATTGGAATTAAAATTTAGAAGTAATATAATACAACCAAATTTAAAGTCTTGAATTGGAATTAAATTAAGTAGAAATTGAAATACAACCAAATTAAAATTTAATTAATTGAAAATGAAATTCTAAATCTGGTCTCGGAATTTGAAAATTTTGTTTCAAAGTAATGAAAAATAATAAATAAGTATTATTTGGATAACTGGGACTTGATGCAAACAATGGGTTGTTTGAAAATTTGATTTGAATTAAAAACCAAAAGTGGTTTAAAAATTTAAGGATGACCTCGTGTGTAAAGGAATAATTTGTAAGAATAAGGAATATCCATAAATCAAAAATAGTTTGAATAAACTCTAAATGTTGAGTTTGATATTTGGAATAGGATGTGATACCCAAGTGATAAGTTTTAAGTGGGAAGATTATTATTGTGAAGTTTAAGGATTGAATGGGGTTGACTGGATTAAGTAAATTGAATTTAACTTGGGAGAAGTTAAATAAGTTTGAATGAACAATTTGAATTGATAGTTTGTGTGATCTCAAATTGGGTTTGAGATCTGGAAATTGGAAATGGATGGACATTTTAAAATTAATTGATTTGTTAATTGAAGACGTATAAGATTAAGAATTTAAATGGGAAATTGATTTGGATTATATTGAAATGATTTAAATTTGAAATGGGTTCAATTGATAATAATTCAAATTGATTGGAATAATTTGAAATTATAATTGAAGTTGAACAGGATTAAAATCAAATGGAATTTGATTTAATTTGGAAAGAAACCAGGGTTGATTCAACTTGAATTGGGGTTAAATAAATTTCAATGGAAATTGGAGTTATTCAAATTGGAATTGGATCAATTTAAATGGAAATGTAAATTTACATTGAATTGTTGGGGAAGTGAACAGTTTGACTCTTGACTATTTTCAATATAAATTGTTTTGATATAAACTTATTTTTCTAAGCTATTTAATATATACAACTTTTCTTTCTTAAAGCCAAATTATTTTATACTTGTTTTACAATTATTTTTGGAGCTATTTAACCATTTTTCAACTATTTTCTAAACTAATTACTATTTTTCAACTATTTCACAAGCTAATTTCTATTTTACGACTATTTTGCAATTATTTAAAATTCCTGAAACTATTCAACTATTTTCCGACTATTTTACAATTAGTTAACTATGTTATAGCTATTTTGCAAACTAATAATTATTTTTCAACTACTTACCTATTTTTCAATTTTCAAGCTATTTTCTAAACTGGTCGGAGTTCAAACTGTTATTGATTTAAATACCCAACTGAGATAAGAATTGAAGTGATAATTCAATGAGAATTAAGGCAATTGTAAATAAGTGAAGGGGAATTTAAGGAAATGTGAATAGAAAGGAAATTGATTTGGCTGATAATCAATGGAAATAAATACGTAGGATATACGTATATTATTCTATTCGTATAGTGATTAGATCCAGATTCGAGCACAGAATTTCGAGATAGTTATATCGATCCGAGTTGGGATTTGTTTCACTCGATTTTCGACGGCGAGCCTGGATATGGATTGTTGATTGGTTCTGGATATTCTCTATCATAGTTATGGCTATGCAAGGAGAATGACGGTTTCTGATCAAGGAACCAGATCTGAGTCGCATTAGGAAGTCGAGTGGACGATACTAGTTCGGAAGTGAAATTGTGTGATCGAGTGGGCGATCAGATTGGTATAGGTATGGATGATATGTGTATATCATACGGATTTGAATGAAATTGATATTGAAAAGAGTAATCAAATTTTGAATATTTGTTTTGAATAAACAAAACTAGATATCTTTGTTATATAAGATAAATCGCCCCTTGATGAATCTATTGCTGGAAGGAAAGGATTCTTGAAAATGTTTGAAGCATTAAAAGGAGTTTTATACAAGTTTGAAATGATCCAAAGTTTTAAAAATTATATACATCTGTGTATGTATGTGTGTGTATATATATATATATAAAGGATCTTCTGAGGATTTTAGAAAAGGTTTTGGGAACCTTTGGTTTAGAAAGGCTTTTGATTTTTGGGTAAAATCAATATTAAAATTTGGAAAGCCTAGTTTGAGAATTATCGATTTTGGGATAATTGATTTTGGGTAAAGAAGCTTTGTATGAGATCATACTAGGTGTATGATTTGAGAGATACTATATGTGTATAGTATAAAGTGTTTTGTGATGGCTCTGGGGAAAAGGGCGCTCCCTTGAAATGAACTTCTCAGGAGTGCCACCGGGTGGTGCTGTCTTGAGCCCCAAGGATGGTTCTAAAGTTGATCCTGTGAGGAGTCCAGACAAAACTGGTTCCTGAGGATTATGAGTAGTGTATAACATAGCGAAAGTCGTATGTGCCGCTGAGAGCCAACAGTCTGCGTTTGATTTTATATCTGTAGACTGCGGCCTATGTAGGAGTGGAGAAGTTTCATTTCGACAGTGAAAATTAGAGGCCGCAGAGAGCTTGCAGTTACATGGGCTTTTGCTGTGATGGAAACGTAACCCTGGAAGGTAACTGTGATCTGTTGTGGGTTCCATGGCATAATCGAGAGGCCGCGGAGAGCCTGCAGTTACATGGACTTTTGCTGCGATGGCAACGTAATCCTGGATGTAACTGCGACCATGGATGGCGGTGATGATTTCTAGAGCATTCTCACCAAAGATATTTCCTCTATTTTCAAAAAAAAAACTGTTTTCTATATTTTCAATAAAATTATTTTCCAAGTATTTTAACTGGGTGTTGAAAACGGGTTTACCAAGTACTTATAGATTTTCAGTCCTCCGCCTGATCAACGTATGACTGAATTTCTGTGAGAACAAGGATGGAATGGTTGAGACATCGAGTTATAAGAAATGTTTTTATAAAGAGCTATTTTATTAAGTATGATGTGAATTTAAAAGCATTTCTAATTTTTTTTAAATAAAGGTGTTTGAATTTTGAAAGATGAATGAAGTGAATTTTGGAATAAAATTGGAAGTAAGCTAATCAGCTCAATAAATTATTTGATAGAATATATTAATAAAATTTAACTCTATTAAATAAATGGATTGTAAATTAATAATGGGGTTGGGAAAATGAATTCGACTTATAAATAGAATTCGACTTGGGTTTGATAATGGATTAAATAAGGAGAGATGTTATAGAAATAAAGTAGAGTTGGATCGAAATAGTGATAGTCGGAACCATGAATAAAATTCAAGTGTGTTATAAATAATATTAACGGAATTTGCAAGTAAATTAGATATAATGGAAGCGTTTTCGAATGAAATGAAGGTGAATTATAATAGAAATGGTTGAATTGCAAACAAAACCCAAATATGTAAAATAAATTGAAAATGGCCTTGTAATTAGTTAAATGAGTCGTGAATGAATTGAATTTGGAAATTTAATTTACAATGACTAATCAAATCAATTTGTAGATTGAAATGAGATTTGAATGAAATAAAATCAAGTTAAGGTGAAAAGCAAATTTATTTGCAAATGATGTGAGCTCAAGTTATGAAGTTGAAATAATTTGAAGAAAGTAAATTTACTTAAGTTTAAAATTTATAGAAATTTGGCTTTGAGCAAAAGTAAAAGATCATAAAAGTCTGGGTTAAATTAAATTAGAAATGAGATGAAAGGCATATGTATGGTTGGTAAATAAATTAGAAATGAAAACGAATTAAATTCAAAATGCGTTGAAATTAATTTGAAGTAGTTATAAACTAAAATAGATACTTTATTAACCGAATATCGTCGAGATTGCATAATAATAATTGTCGTTTGGCGTAAACAAAGGTAATTAAATTCCTGAGTTGATAGAGATTAAATAAATTGGTTTTCGAATTAGTTGAAGGGAAAATGAGCTTGTTTGGATTAAAAATCAATGGAATGTAAGAAATTGAGTTGCAAACCATTAAAATTGAATAAAATAGCTTATGAATTGGTTGAAAAAAAAATTATTAGCTTTAAAAATTATATAAATCGCTTATGGAAAACATTTGATGCTTGTTGTTTATGAAATGTATATGTTTATCTATTGAAAGTAAGTAGAATGCTAATAAATTCTCTATATATGGCACTTACATATTTAAATTGAGTAAGTACAGGTACCTGAAGGTCGTTTGGCTGATTTATATTGCGCTTATTGCTTAAATTAATAAGCTGTTTGCTTAAAATGCTAAATAAGGTACGCCTACGCAATAAAAATAGAAAATATGAACTATTTTTGTTTTTTCCGACCGTGTGAGTCGATGTATATATATTTATGTCTCTTGTCAAATTGCAAAAGCTCCTCCATACAAAGCAGACTCTGCCAAAATTTTCCGAAAATTTTGGGAGTTAGAATTTTTTTGAAAATTTTTGAGAAATTTTTTTATTAAGCAATAAAACGATTTCAAATTTGAAACCAAAATAAATTAGTGGATGAAACTAATTTAAAATAATAATATAAATCAGTTATAAATGAAAGATAAAATTTAATACTCAAAAGTGAAGAGAAATGGAACTCATATGAAATGAGAAAGCTAATTTGAATCGAAGTAGGTATGAAACATATGTGAGGGAATGTATAAAATGATTAAAAGGTTACGATTGGATATTATTGCTAAGTAAGATATGCTAGTATTAAAGGGAAAGAAAAATTGGATTTGATTCCAAAGGATAATTTTGAATTGCTGACAAAAAGGTATTTATTTAAATTTCTGTATGAAAATTGGATTGGGTTTTTGATCTATCCACTTGGCTTTTGTTTTCTTTTGGAAATTTGGGAGTCCGTGAGGCCTTTTGTAGTTGTACCGAGCTAGCCGCGCAAAGGAGACGCTGACAAAAATTTTCGGAAATTTAGGGAGTCAGAAAATTTTTGAGAAAATTTCGATAATTCAAAAGTTGATTTTAAATTGGAATGTAAATGATTGAACTAAAAGGTAGTGTTTGAAACTATAGAAGGTTTTGGGAGGTTGGTTAGGTTGATAATGGGTCTTTATTAAAAGATAGTTGGTAGGATGTTGAATTGTGGATTTGGGGAAAAATAAACGGGTTTTGAACCATTCTTCCTAATTAGTAATTTCGAGGACAAAAATTCTTTTAAGGGGTGAGGAATGTGACGACCCGGAATTTCTAACAATTTAAATTTGAATATTTAATTGATTTTAAATATTTAAAATTTAATTTAACTTGAATTCAAGATATCAATATTTACTAGATAATTAAATCATTGAATTTTATAGTTTAAATATTGAATTTAATAATTGAATTTGGGTAAATTGTTGAATTTGAAATTTCTAAGCCTGTTTAAAATAATTTAAAGGCTTATAAAATTTATAATGATGATACTGACGATAATAGAATGGTTGGAATTTAATTTAAAGGTGATTTGTTCAAATTTTAATGATATATCGTTTAAATCGATACTTAAAAATAGCCTTCCGAGGCACAGTCTCAGAAATTGACAAAACCAGTTCCATTGGATCCGTAATAGTTAGTTATTATCGGATTTCAATTTTCGTAGCGTTTGGATTGGCCATTTGCTTGTGTGGGTAAGAAACGCGTTGAAATTAAAACCGATAATTTAATATTTTAAATCAATTTAAAAGCCTAACTTCCACATACGATCAAATTAGCCTCCGAAATACGTTCCATCGTGTTCAAAACGCGGGTAAAACCTTATAATCGCCTAGCGGCATTCTTTAAGAGGAGTTCGAAGATTTAATTGGCAATTATCAAGACGTTTCAAAGTTCTATAATATAATTAAATTTGAAGTAATTTAGCAAGATATTTTCTTGTACCACGCGTAGTCAGCAAGCCAATTCCCCAACTCTATAATTTATTCCCTTCCTTTCTCTATCTTGGAACAGCAGATCGAACTCAATTTTTTAAAAGAAGAAGAAGAAGAAGAAAATCGAGATAAGGGCAAATGGAATTCATTTACCTCTACGTCGTTGTTTCCACTTTCTTCCTTCGTTCTCAATTCATTCCGAAATTGAAGTCATGACCGCACTTTTCTCCCAAATCGAACCAAAAAAAATATAAATGAAAAATAAAAGATTTACCCAGATCGGAAATCACGTATGAGAGTCGCGTTGGGAGCGAGGGTACGCAGCCGTTTGCGAGTAGTAGTGGTGCAAATGGGGGTCGGCAGAGGTGAATCGCGAGTAGCCCTTCGTATTCGATTGAAAGAGGGATCGAGGTCTGCATTTTCGGTCGCTAGAAGGGAGCGAAGCATCGAGGCTAGGTTCTCGATCAGGGTAGCGAGTGTGGCGACTGTTCCTTGGCGGCATGTCGAGCCGAGGTAACGGTGATTGAGGTGAGTATCAAACTCATGGACTTATGATTTGATCATTTAAATCATCATACATGTTTACAAATATGCCACGTTTTATGTGAATTCATGGTATCCCTCAAAATTTATGGAACAAATGGAATAGGAGATTGAATCGCCATAGCAAAGGCGAATGACCTTCACAAACATCACCATCGATTGGTCGATCTGTAGAGGGGACCAGTCGATCGGTGCTTAGATGTTCATGTGCATTTGGAAAGTTGTGTGTTGTGTTTTCCTTAAGTGCATGACAGTGCATGTGTATGACTGTATGTGTGTTTATTCTTCCCAGTATGCGCATGTGTTCCTATGTCTATGGTTGCGTGAGTGTACCTGCTACTTTGTTTTCCTTGCAACAATGATTTGGGTTGTACCCTTTAAGTATTGTTTTAATTTACACCACTTAGTTACATTTCTGATTTTATCTGCAAACTAGGATATTTGACATGAGCATAAGAGTATGAGAGTTTGAGTGTGATTTAGTATGTATGCATATGGATAGATTTGCCTGCATATATCTACTTTTTATCTAGTTGTCATAAATTGAATACGTGAACTGTAATGCCATGACTTTCCCGTGATCGATTTAGTTTAGCCTGTTTTTGTGTAGTTCGTTGACCTAAATAATTTAGATTACTTAATGTGAAAATTTTGGTAAGTATAACTACTTAATGTAATTTTTAAAGTATGATTACTTGGTGAGGTAAGTAGTGATAATTACTGGATGTAATAAATTAATGGATGGTTAATAATGGAAGTAATTTAGACTTAAATTACTTGGAGAAATTGGCAAGAAGGGTAATTACTTAGTAGAAGTAATTGAAGGTTAGTTTATCAGGAGATTAATTAGAGATAATTAACTATTTTTTAAAAAAACAATCTCGCTAAGTGATAAATTTAAGATGGATAAGTAGGGAATGATAAGTTAATGGATTGTAACTAATTATTGTTAAGTAAGCGAGATTTAAATGATTAATATTGTGGCTTAATTAATGATTTAGATGAGGATAAATTAAAAATATAACTGGAAATCGTTAATTTATATAATGAATCAATAATAAGCGACTTAGGAGAAATGAACTAATATAAGTAATTAAGGATTAATATAATTAATATAGTTAATTAATTCATGAAGTAATTAAAATTATTTATTGACGTTGTTAAGACTAATTAATATTATGAAGTTAATTTATGATAGTTGCTGGAATGAAATTGAAGGATAATTAATATAGGTTGATTAATTAAAATGAATATTGAAGAGATGATTGAATTATTAGATTTGAAATTAATTAATTGACAAGTAAAGAAATCTAAGTGATTAAGATTAGAGAAAAAATTATTTATTAAATTAAATTTGGTAGCAATCAAACTTTGCTTATGGAAGATAATGGTATTGAATACTTTGAATGAGTTGATATCTCTGACATGAAATGTGGTGTATTTCATTTGAATAACTTGGGATATGAATACTCGAGTCTCGAAGAGGCCGAGATCGGGTATTAGGAAATACCCGAAACTACTTTGAATATTTTCATAGATTGATATGTGAAATTTATTGGCTGGAATGAAGCGATTTAAGTGAATTGGACTAGTTAATCCAAATTTTGGGTACTAGAAAATTTATGTGTGAAATAAGTGGTGTCAACATTAAATTGTGAATTTGTAAATTTATTCGAGTTACCCGGGTTATATAAGTAGTTTACTTGGATATTCTATGTTGTTGGGTTTACTCACGCTGGTTTCCAGCATGACCCGGGTGTTACTTTGGTGTATTGCACGGGTCAGATCGAGTATTACAGATTTTCAGGTAAGAGCAGTCTGGAGTTCAGGAGGTGAGCTGGATGGCAGGAATGTGTAGAGTATTTCCGCTGTATTATAATATTGTAAATCTGAGACATGTTGATTTGTATATGTCTAGTGTTGAATATTTGTGTAACTCTGATGTATTTAATGTAATCGACAGATGTAGTATTCTTCTGTAAACTGATATTATTTATTATTATATTTTATCCGCTGTGAATGTGAGATTTTGCTGATTCTGTTCTTCTTCTTTTTCTACCTCTTTCTTCTTTTTCATAACTATCTGGAATTTTCGGCTTCAAAAATTCCAGGTCGTTACATCTTAGTTGGAAAATTATTCAATGCTCATAAACTACACTCAATCCACACTTGATATTTCTATATGACAAGTCCGATGAATAATCGAAAAAGTGTTACCGAAAGTCCAATACCAGATGGTATCACTAAACCATTTATTCAAATTTCTTATCACACAAAAACGAAATCTCACAAATCAAATATAAAGAGGTTATTACCGCATCATCTCAAAATATGACTCAAATCATTCATATCATCGAAATCAACATAATGTAGATAAGAAATCAGAAACTATTATAAAAATAGTTTATTTAAACAAATGTAAATAAATGAATCTATACTCAAATATGAAATATTCAAAACATGAAGTTTTGTATTACAAAATAAATATTGAAAGATAAATAATAAATACATTTTCCAAAATGAATAAAATAACTATATATACTCAAATATTTCTCAGAATTGACAATAAATAACTAATTTCCCAATCCTATATAAAATTGATTGATTATTAAATACTTACTAATAACATTGGAAAACTTATTTTAAATTCCCATAATAGTTAATAAGGATAAATGTAGCATATAGAAATCAATTCCAAATTTTCAATTGTCAAATACAATTTCTAAACAATAAAAATATATCCAAATTGACACACATATATATATATATATAATCTATAAACAATTACATATATTTCTAAATACTTGAATTATATTTATATTAAAATCTTACACTTTTACAAAAGGTTAATTAAAGACCATTAAATTAATAATAAAATTAAAATCACTTTATATATTTTTTGAACAAATATTTACATTCTTAAATACATAAAAGGTTTCCACTAAATATATATTAGAACTAAATATAAACATAAGCTAGAGGTGCAATTGAAATTAGGTCACTAAAAAGATAATAATGCAAAGCAAAAACAAAAATGATCATCCAACTCAACCAAACATATATAAGCTCAATCACAAATTCACACATACAGGCGAACAAGCACATGCCTTGCACATGCACACATGCCTCATAGATCCATATACCAGCACTCTACACAATAAAAACATTAATACAATAGAAAACATGAAGTAGGAAACTCATGCATACATACATACATACATACATATATATATATATATATATAGAAAGATGCGCACACACTCCTAGGAAACGTTTATGTATATATGTGTGTGCGTGTATATATATTTATGGCCACCCACTCACATATTTAAGAACAGACACCTACAATAACCATGCACACACCCAATCTACACATAACTTAATTCATAGCCTATAAATAATACATGGATCCCTGCACGCATGCTCCTTCAAAAATACTACCATTAACTCTAAAAACTGGTCACACATGTCCCCACAAAATGCAACCACCTGCACCAAAACTTGGCCATGCATGCTCCCTTAAAAAAATGCAGCCACTTGCTCCAATTACAGGTTACATAACTTTACTCTATCATGCTATGTTATTACCACTTAAACATCAACTAATTGATTAACGCAAATTCAATGAAAGGCGATTTCAATGCCTTAGTGTAAGAGTTCAGGGGATATACAACATACACTGACAACTGAATGTACCTAATATCTAATCCATTCTTAAATTATGACATAGTAATGAGTATTTTACTCACCTAAATGGAGAATTTATACATCCTCTGCAATACTTCTTTTTCCTTTCTTCTTCTCTTTACTTCTTTACTCTTGCTCCCCATTATGACTCACTACCCTCCTGAGTTAACGACTAACTATATGATTAATTGATTGGTAATTGGTGTAGGGGTGTTAAGAAGCTTGGATTTACTATTATTTCAATTTGCAGATTTTATTTGAATCATAAAGTAGTGAGGTTTAGGGATGGAGATGATTTTCCCAAAAGGATTATATATTTAGGCCTAGGGTATATTTATAATTGAGTTAGAAGCTTCAAGAAAATAGTGAAGTTTTGGATATAGAATCTTTAGAAAAGAAGATAATTGGCGTTTGGTTTGAGATTTGTGGCATTGGGCTTTACTTGTTTTCTTTTTCTTTCTTTCCTTCTTTTTTTTTCTTCATAGAACAAAGCATACAAGTCCAAATTAAAAATACAATTACTTCACTAAATCATTTTTCTTTCATAAAATCACTTTTTAATAATTTACAACTTTATATATTTTATAAAACAAGTTTTCTATAATTTTATTTAATTAATTGATAATTTTAACTCATTCACTAATATAATTTCTAAAATATATTAATAAATTTATTCGCTTTTCAAAATAAATTTAATATTTACAAAACTCTAATTTATCATTAGTTCTAAGATAATTCATTCGTATTTTCCAGTTCCAAATAATTAATTAAATAAACTATTAAACATTATTGTATTAAACTATTTGTTATCGTTCTCTAAATAATCACTAATTATCTTATTTAAAGTTTCAAAATTCTGAAATCAATTCAAATTATTTAGTTTAAATTCCAAATATCCATTTTAATATTTATTCTTAATGTAAAAAAAAAGGGTTATTATAGACTCCCTCCTTAATAAAATCACGTCCTCTAATTTACATAGGGGCAATCTATTACTTGATTAATAATTCTATAATTATAAAATACTATCTTTTAATAAAATTATTATTATTCATCTTATACACAATTCAAATACTATTAAAATTTAGGTAAACTTCAAAATGTTCGATAATGATCCAAAATCGTATTAACAAATTCTTTCACTAAGGTTTCAATTCATGATTTTATGTACAAAATTTTCAATATATTTCTTAATTTTAAAACATCCTAAAAGGATTTTTATAAAATACTATTTTAACCCTAAACTCTCTTTATTTTATAATATAGGCTATAAAATTTAATATTCCTAAAGTAAGATTGATACTTTTATTAAAATAATCCATGGATAAATTTTTTTTTATAAATATACAAACTTCGAAATCTTATAAAATAGTTTGAACACAAAAATTTCCTAATTATTTCAAAATTTAAATTCCATTTCACAAAATACTTATTATTTAATTTTATTCAAAAATTCACTTTACCTTAAACTCAAAAATCAATGCCATTTTCATTTCTAAATTTAATTTCTTAAGTTTTATACATATACTTTTATAAAATCTTACTTTAAAAAGAATCATAACTTTTAATAAAACTTAATCAAATGCTACTTTTGCAAACATACACTTATCAAAAGATTTTCCAGTGAAAAAACTTCCTTATCTTTATAAAATGTTTTCTAATAGTATGCACACACAGATATGGATCAAAAACCATAAGATTTTAATATAAAACGTGTACTTACTTTCATTGAAATATTCACAAATACTTTTCATAAAATAATAACAATCACTTCGAATATTCAGACTCCACACAACATCAAGGAAAACATCAAATTTAAGATTACCTTATAGCCTTTTATCAATGATAAATATGCATATAAGTAACCTTTTATAAGCTACATATTTCAAAAGTTCCTTTGGTAACTTCCATACTAAAGACACTGCAATGACTTAATGCCAAAAAATACAAATTTAACATAAGTAATCATCAATCAATCAAATAAACATCCAAAGTGCTCTGTAGAAGACATTCTATCCATTCCGCTGCGCAATCTGATCAATAACAGATCAGAATATAATAATTTATACCATGCCATCCTAGGTCAATCAATTTCTATTTTATACTTAATAGATATTAGTAAAATAAGGTGTGTGTATATACATACAAAATACCCAATATGTCCCAGATGATTACCGCAGTAACCATCGTATAATATATTTATATACTCCAATTATCCTTATTATATGCTAACTACCCATCACACCCTAAGAAACATGGACCCTAAGCCTAATCTAACTCAATGACTCATGTTACACATATATATAATGCATTGCTCTAAACCTGCTCTAATACCAATTATAGCACCCCATATCTATATCCATATCATCTAAGAGTATTACAGAGTAATACTATCAGATGATATAGAGAATGAGGCTATAAGGGATACATACATGGATATTCCAATGGACCAATACAGGTACGTATAAAAACATAAAATAAATAACATATTTATAGGTATATAGTATTGGTACAAAGAAATAAGCTTGCGGGCCTCTAGGACAGAACAATATACAATATATGATAAATGAGCAAGGAAACATAGAGTCAAATGCAGCGATAATATATAATTAATTGTATCCATAAATCCAAATATACATCGAATATATATACACAATCTCTAGAAACATTTGATACATGAATTAAGGTACAACTAAAAGATATATAATGATATTAATGAATTCAAACATCTCAAAGTAACAATCCCTACAATTTCACATAATAAAGTGCCATCACCCATGTAAAGAATACCACTCAAAGACACAAAGCGTAAATGTAAATCATCCACAAACCAAAGCACCAACAACAAAGTAAGGCTATCTCGAAAATACCAAATCATCAAAGAGTATGGATACATGGGGATTAACTACACTTTAGACTCAACCAGTCTCTAGCCTACTTAACTCATTATAGAAAGAGATATATATGCCAATCCACTACACACTCACAACCCCGAATTAAAAAGGAAGACTGAGAACACACAACATGCTTTGGGAATCCAAGAATACTAGCCTATTGTAGAGTACCGTTTGATACTACAATCTTTAGTTACCTCGACGGTCATCGTGACCTTATCCACCATCGGATCGTCTACTCGTAGCCCCAGTCACGACCCTGCTTTGCCCCAAATGATTACAAACCGCTAGCTTATGAAACACAAGGGTCTGTGGGCAACAAACCATCTACCACTACCATGATGTGCATCAAATATAATAACCAAAAATGGTGTAGCAGATCAATGGCGAGCCCACGGTCAAACCTCCAGGGTGGATCTCGCCAATCTGGTTCACTCCCGAAGCATAAAGGAACCTGGACGCAATATGGATGGTCATATAATACTCAACTTATAGTTATGTACATCTCCAACCGTAGGCCGACTCGTACTCGCATAGTCAACACATTATTATTATATACTAACTGTAGCGAGTATCACCATATACATATGAGCATATTCCCATTTGAGTGACATTTACTTACAAAGATTAATCAAACGAATACCATAACGGTGTCCCATACCACCACATGTCACTCGGATAATTAGTCAATGCTCATAAACTATACTCAGTTCGTACTAAATATTTTTATATGACAAGTCCATTGAATAACTAAAAAAGTGTTATTGAAAGTCTTATACCAGATAGTTTCACTAAACCATTTATTCAAATTTCTCGTCATATAGAAACGAAATCTCACAATTCAAATATATAACATCATCACCGTATCATCTCAAAATATGGCTCAAATCAATATCAATGGTGAATAATTTATAACATCGGAATCAATATAAAGCAGATAAGAAATCAAAAATCAGAAACTACTATAAAAATAGTTTAACCAAATAAATGCAAACAAATGAATCTATACTATATTCAAAATATGAAGTTTTTATATTACAAAATAAATACTGAAAGATAAATAATAAATTCATTTTCTAGAATCAGTAAAACAATTATTTATACTCAAATATTGCTTAGCATTTACAATAAGTAACTAATTTCCAAGTGCTATATAAAATTAATTGGTTACTAAATACTTACTAATAACAGTGGAAAAATTATTTTAAATTTTCGGAATAGTTAATAAGGCTAAATGTAGCATATAGAAACCATTTTCAAATTTTCTATTGTCAAATACTATTTCTAAATAATAAAAAATATCCAAATCCACACACACACACATATAAATTCAATTAAATGTATTTCCAAGTACTTGAATTATATTTATATTAAAATCTTACACTTATATAGAAGGTTAATTAAAGACTATTTAAGTAATAATAAAATTATACTTTATTTATTTGTCAAACATATATTTACTTTCTTAAATATATATAAGGTTTCTAATAAATATATATTAGAGCTAAATATGAACATAAACTAAAGGAGAAATTGAAATTAGTTCACTGAAAAGATTGTCTAATGTAAAGCAAAAATAGAATGCTCATGTAACTCAAACCAACATATAAAACCGATCACAACTCACACATATACATGAACATACACATGCCTTGCACATGCACACACGCCTCACAAATCCAGAACCAAATACTCTACTCAACAAAAAAATTGCCACAATAAAAGACATGAAATATGCAACTTATATATACACACACACATACACAAAGATGCGCACACACTCCTAGGAAACATTCATGCACACATAATTCAATTCACGGCTATGCAAATAATATAAAGCTCCCTGCACGCATGCTGCTTTAAAAACTCTGTCACCAACTCTAAAAGCTGACCACACATGTCCTCTCAAAACATAGCCATCTGCTCCAATATTTGGCTATGTATGCTCCCTAAAAAAACGTTGTCACTTGCTTCAATTTCAAGTTACATATAACCTTACTCCATCATGCTATGATTTGACCACTTAAACATAAACTAATTGATCAATGCAAATTCAATGAAAGGTGATTTCGATGCCTTAATGAAAGGGTTCAGAGGAAATACAACATATACAAACAATTGAATGTACCTGATATCTAATACATTCTTAAATTGTAACATAGTAATGAGTAATTTACCCACCTGAATGAAGAATTTATACTTTCTCTATAGTACTTCTTCTTCCTTTGCTTCTACTCTTCACTTCTTCACTCTTGCTCCTCATTATTACTCACCGCCCTCCCAAATTGATGACTAACTATATGATTAATTGATTGGTAATTGGTGTGGAGTGTCAAGAAGCTTAGATTTACTATTATTTTATTTGCAAATTTTATTTGAATATTTATTTGAATTATAAAGTGGTAAGTTTGGGGATGGAGATGATTTTCCCAAAAACGATTATATGTTTAGGCCTAGGGTACATTTATAATTAATTTATAAGCTTCAGGAAAATGGTGAAGTTTTGGATATAGAATCCTCAGAAAATAAGATAATTGGCATTTAATTCAGGCTTTGTGGTATTGGGCTTCACTTGTTTTCTTTTTGTTTCTTTTATTCTTTTCTTTCTTTATAAAATAAAGCATACAAGCCTAAATTAAAAATCCAATTATTTCACTAAATCATTTTTCTTTCACAAAATTACTTTTTAATAATTTACAACTATATACATTAAAAAAAATTCTATAATTTTATTTAATTAATTGATCATTTTGTTTAGTCATTCACCAGTACAATTTCTAAACTATATTGATAGATTTATTCACCTATCAAAATAAACTTAATATTTACAAAATCTAATTTATCATTATTTCCAAGATAATCCATTCATATTTTCCAATTCCAAAATATTAATAAAACAAACCATTAAACCATTATTGTAATAAAATATTCCTTATCATTCTTTAAATCGTCACTAATTATCTTGTTATAAAGTTTTGATATTTTAAAAAAATCCAAATTATTTAATTCAAATTCCAAAAACCCTTTTGATATTTTTTTTGTTTGTAAATAACTAGGTTGTTACAGGGCGTTACAGATGAGCGCCATCCAAATGCCCAGGGTAGTGAAGAATACATAGCTTATATGGTGATGATGTAGCTAAATTAGATCCAGTATAGGCAGAATGATGACGGGGCTCATCATCGAGTCGAACCCCATTCATTGAAAATATTTGGGAAGAATGGTATCCGAAGCAATTTTTGATCATGACTATGTCATCGTATGATGGAACGACTGATCTAAGACATCATATATTGAAGTATGTATAACATATGGATTGCGCTCAGGGTACAGATATTGTCAATGTAGGTACTTTCATATATTCTTGGATGGAGTGGCAATGATGTGGTTCAATAGGCTCACAGGGAGGTTCTTATATTCATTTGATCATTTGGTTAAGAAGCTTATGGAACATGCGATCGAAGGATGTGATGTCACTATCGAAAGTTCAACAGAGTTCTGGAGATACTCCGAAGAATTATCTTAAAAGATTCAATGTTTTAGTTATTGAAAGTGAGCAACTACAAAGAAGGGATTGTACTGATGGCATTAATTAATGGGATTGACCTAAGAATGGATTTCGGTAGGTAACTCAAAAGAAAGCAGTCATTTACCATGAACGAGTTTAACAAAAAGGAATCTCAATTTCTTCACTTAGAAGAGGCAGATTCGATTGTCGTATTTGCTATTGATGGTCTGAAGGGGACAAGTCACATGATACAAAGTAATATTGGTGTCGAGACAGTGCTGTAGATGTCGCAGTTAATGTAAAATGTTGCAATTAATGTTGGGAACAACAAAAGTTAAAGAACCAAGGTGCTGGTGGTATGAAGTAGGATGAACCACAACAAAAATACCCTTTTACAATTACCAGAAACAGTTGTATGAAGTAGGACGAACCACAACAAAAATACCCTTTTACAATTACCAAAAACAGTTGTAATTGCTCTATTGCAATGGACGCCCGCCGGTCGTTATATCCGAAGTTGTAACTGAGTCGGAATTTTTTACAACTGCTTTTGGTAGCTATAAAAGACTGTTTTACAACTACTTTTGGTAACTATAAAAGACATTTTTACAAGTGCTTTAGACGGTTATAAATGGCTTTTTTACAAATGTTTTTGACAGTTGTACAAGGCCTTTACATTACACTAAAATTTTAAGATTTGAACAAGCTTTATATTTCAATTTAAGCACCAAAATCCCTCAAAATGGAAAACACAATGGCAGAAGTTGATACATTTAACAACATCATGGAAGAAAAATTCATATATTCATTCCTTCTTTAAACCAACAGCCCAAAATTCTTATATACATTTAATACTTTTAGTGATTGATAATTTATACTAGTGTAATAAGTAAATAGTACACGTACATAATGATTCTCAAGCGCGATCCCCTCTGATTTTTGAATCTCTAGTTCATGATCAGTCAGCATAATACATGAATCTTATTCTAAGGAACTGGCTGAACCTTTCTCTTTCGATTGTGTTGATGATGGTTTCGATATATTTAACATACCAGGCATGCATTGTATGTATGGTACAATGCCTACTTGATTAATGTCATGCATTATAGGCGACAAATATTTTCCACAGGGATGAATAAAGCTGAACCATCATGAAGCTTCATCACACTCTATCAAATAAATTAACATGGACAATGTTATAAAAACATAAAAGATGAACATCCTTAAGTAAATTATTTGATAACTGAAACTGGATGAGTCTTATTTTTCAATTAAGTGATTAGACATAAACTTATGTTGAACACGTTCAAATCTTATAGAAGAGATGAGTGATCATAGCATCAATAGTTTCAAATTGTATGCATAACATGGCTTTATTCAACATGAAAAATCAGTAAACAGTATTTGAATCTTTCATTTACCAAATGTTCTGTGCCTACAAGAACTGCACCACCCATTATTGTGTAATGCTCCTACTAGAATTTCACTTGCATTAGCATTTCATTCATTTACCTATACATCATTGTACCAAAAAGAAGACACTAATCCCTTAGTTAATCCACACAAACTATTTTTTCGAATTATTTTTTTTTTTAGCTGTTTGCTATGGTCCTTACTTATAATTGAAATGATGATGTTATCTCCTTTTATGTTGATATCACCTACCAAATTAGGTTAAAAACATTTTCAAGTGTCCTTTGCCTCTGTTTTCAATCATTTCAAGTTACAAAATTTTGAAAGGAAAATGGAAAATCATCAAGTTTTCTAGAGATCCAAAACGATAATAATAATTTATGAATGAATTAAAATCTTTAATTTCTTGCACTTATGGATTTTATTAGTCTTAACTACAGATAAATTTTTGAGTAATATTGAATTTTTTGTTTTGAGTGAGTAATCAGAAAGTTGTATTGATCAATTGGAAAATGGAATATTGAAACGAAAAGAATAATGATTTCCCTATTTCCATACTCTTCACTGATACAATGCACAGTCTATTTATACATGATAGTACAATACTTTGTCTTTGTATTGTATTGAGTGGTATTAGGCAAAACAAACCGACCCAGATCAAATAAGAGAAAAAAAAATAAAAGAAAAAATGGAATCCTCTTGATATACGGTAATACTCCAGTTCTTTTACCCCCCTTCCCCCACTCAAACTGAATTTAGGGTTAGGGCATGGCGACTAAAACTTTATATCGTCGGCTTCAAATCTTTGAAAAAATCCAGTCTTTCAAGGAAAAACAAAATCCAAATGAGTAGATCTACTTAAATCTCATATGGATCTAAGCTCTTTTGCAGTTGAATAAACTCAAACTTGCAGAAAAATAGAAATTGTTGATGAATTTTGCACTGAAAAAGTCAAATCAGTCAGTAGCTTCTCTTGTATCCTCTAGAATCTCTTTTACCTTCAAGTCGTTTTGAAATCTGACATAATTTCGAGCCGATAAAGCCTTCGTGAGAGCATATGCTCGGTGGTAAGGTGTAGGTACATAGTTTATTTGTACGTTTCCCTTTAACACATGCTCTCGAACAAAATAAAGATCAATTTCTATATGTTTTGTCTTCGAATGTTGAATAGGGTTAGCTTCCATATATACTGCACTTTGATTACCACACCATAAAGTTGGTATGGTCTGTAACTTGATGTTTAGTTCACTTAATAATGACTGAATCCAAATCATCTCTGCTGTTGCACTAGCCACACTTCTATATTCTACTTCTGTGCTAGATCTGGATATTGCAGACTGCTTTTTCGAACACCATGATATAGGATTATTGCCAAGATAAATGCAATATCCTATTACAGACCTTCTATCATCTAAATCCGCAGCCCAATCTGCATTTGAATATCCAGTTAAAGTAAGATTGTTGCAATCCTTTAGCAGTAAACCAAAATTAGCAGTTCCTTTTAGATATCTCAATATTCTTTTAACTGCTTTCCAATGATTGTCCAGTGGTTCCTGCATAAATTGACAAACTTTATTCACACAAAATGATATATCTGGTCTAGTGATAGTTGCATATTGCAAAGCACCAACAACACTTCTATATTGTTTGATATTAGTGATGGGTTCTCCCCTGTTTTTGGTCAATTGTTGACTGCTTGTCATTGGTGTTGGTTGAGACTTTGCTTTATCCATTTTTGTTTTGAATAGAAGCTCTGAAATATATTTCTGTTGACTTAAGAACATTGCTGAATTTGACCTCCTTTTGACTTCTATGCCCAAAAAATAATTCAAGTCACCAAGATCCTTTATTGAAAATTATTCATTAAGATACTGAGTAAGTTTGTTGATTTCATTTTCATTATTCCCTGTAATAATTAAATCATCAACATATATCAGAATGTATATACTTGAATTTTTATTGAGCTTGATGAATAAAGAATTATCTGATTTGGTAGACCGATAGCCTAATGTAGATAAAGTGGTTTTCAGTCTATCAAACCAGACTCTTGGAGCCTATTTAAGACCATATATGGCCATATTCAATTTACAGACAAGATTCATATCTTGCTTATATCCTTGAGGTTGCTCCATTAGTATTTCTTCCTGCAAAGTGCCATTCAAAAAAGCATTACTAACATCCAGTTGTCTAATATTCCAATGTTTATATAAAGCAATAGACAAACTAATTCTTATGGTTGTAGGTTTGACTACAGGAGAAAATGTCTCATTGTAGTCAAATCTATACTCTTGTATGTAACCCTTAGCCATAAGTCTGGCCTTGTATCTAGCTACTGTTCCATCTGGATTTTTCTTTATTTTGAAGATCCATTTGCACCCAATTATTATTTTTTTTCTTTGGAGGATATATTAAACTCCATGTTTTGTTTTTCATGAGAGCATTATACTCCTTAGCCATAGCTGCTTTCCATTTCTTGTCAACAATAGATTTCTCGAAAGTTTTAGGCTCTTCTATATTGGTTACAGCAGTATATAACTTCAGTTTGAAAATACCACATTTTGCTCTTGTGATCATGGGATGACCTGCTCTTGCTTGTGGTTGTACTTCTTCATTTGTGTTGCTATTTTCTGATTGATCTTCCTGATTTTCTTTATAGCTTTCACTTACTTGTTGTGAATGCATATTTGAATTTGCAGAAGATTGATTGTGATAGTTGGACTGCTCAGATGATTCATGACTTGGTTGATCAAGAACTATGTGTTGAGAATCATCAGCTCCAATAGTTCTTTCAGTCTTCCAAGTTTGCAGATCATCAGGTATGTCAGGTATGGATACATTTGGATCATAAATCTTTCAACTTGTTTTTATTGTGGAATTTCTGAAAGGAAATACCTGCTCATTAAAAATAGCATGTCTACTAACATATCCTTCCATTATCATCGAGACATTTATAACCTTTTTGATTGGTTCCATACCCCAAGAATGTAATGGTTTTGATCTGAAATCTAATTTATTGCGATTGTAAGATCTTAAGTAGGGAAAACATAGATATCTAAAGGTTCTCAAGTATTGATAATAACTCCAAATAATTTTTCTATAGGTGATATTCCTTTGAGAACCTTTGTTGGCAATCTATTAATTAGATAAACAGCAGTATTAAAAGATTCAGGCCAAAATTTCAATGGCAAAGATGCCTGAGCTAATAAAGTAAGACCTGTCTCGATAATATGTCTATGTTTTCTCTCAATTAACCCATTTTGTTTAGATGTATAGGGACAAGTAGTTCTATGAAATATTCCTTTTTCATTGAAATAACTTTATACTCATTCCTACCATCAGTTTGCATGATTTTAACTTGATAGCCAGTTTGCTTTTCTGCTAGGGATATAACAACTGTTCATGTTTCAGACTTAGACTTCAAGAAATATATCCAAGTATACCTGGAAAAAGCATCAATAAATGATATAGAATATCAGTAGCCATAGTCAGAATTATTGGAGTTGGACCCCATAAGTCTGTTGCAACTAATTCCAATGATTTTGAATATACAGTTAAAGAATCACTGAATGCTAATTTGTGACTCTTACCCATTTGACAGTAAGAACACACATATAGCAAAGATATATCAATAGAATCAATTTTATTTTCATTGAGAACTTGTTTAACTACATTTGCATTAGGATGGAAAAGTTTATAATGCCAAAGATCAAACACATCTTTATTTTTCTTTGCCTGACTAACTTCAGCAATATTACAACATTGATAATTTCTCACAAATTTTTCTGAACTAATAGGATTGAATATGTACAGACCTCTCACAACATAACCTTGTAACAAATTAATTTAGTTAGAATGTCTCTAGCCAAACAATAATTTGGATAAAATTCAAAAAAAAAACATTATTATCTTTAGCAAATTGATAGACACTCATGAGATTTTTCTTTATCTTTGGCACTCTTAACAAATTATTCAAAAATAACTGTCTTGCACCTTTGATTGATGCATTTCCAGTATGACTAATATTAATAGACTAAGCATTTTCCATGCAAATTGTTGTTTACCTCTGTACTCTTTATTGCTAAGGTTCAAATTGTCAAGATTGCTAGTAATGTGATTTGTAGCTCCTGAATATGGATACTAGCTTTCACCATGTATTTGTTCTAACTTTGTTGTAGTATCTTGATTGATTGCTCTGCTATTATCAGGTAGACTGTTTGTATCAGATTGTACCTATGCTATATTTATACTAGGATTACCATTTCTCTGATTATTTTGATTTTGACTAGGCATGTAATTAGCATTAAATCTGAAGTAACACTTCATTGCTGTATGACCCAATTTCTCATAGATTTGGCATCCTGGTCTATTGTTGTTGTTGTTGTTGTTTCCCTACCTTCCTCTGCCTCTGGATCTATTTGAGTTACCACCTCTTTAATAAGATTGGCCTTTTTTATTGATACTTGAACCTATATTTTTATTACTAGTAGCATAATTGATTGATAGGTCTGAATCATGAAGTCTCTTATGATCAAGCCTTGCTTCATGAGCAAGCAGTGTTGAGTGAACATACTCCACAGATGGTAAGGTGGGTTGAGATGATAAAACTGCAGCTACAGCCTCATACTCATCACCGAGGCCATTTAATATGGACAATACATGTTCATTTTCTGTAATCTTAAGCCTAGCTGCTTCTAACATGTTGCATATGTTATTAACCTGTGCTAGTTAATCTCTCATGGCCTGATTATCCTTGCTGACACTTTGAAGTTGTCTCTTGTAGTGGATAATCTTTGCAGTAGATTGTGTATTGAATATTCTTTCTAATGTAAGCCATATTTCATTAGCAGATCTACAGCCTATAACTTGTGGTAACAGATTTGTATTGATAGATGATAGCAACCAAGAACTTATTAATCTATCTTGCCTATAATATCTTGTGTATTCTTCATTGCTAACTGTTTTCCCTTGTGTATCAGCAATGAATCTTAGGGGAATTGAATTGGTTCCAAGAATAAAATTTTCAAGGCCATATCCTTGTATGGCAGTTTCAACTTGAAGTTTTAATAGAAGATAATTATCTTCTTCTAGATGGATGGTAATAAGCTGACTTTTGGGGCTAATGACAGTTTTGATCAACTTTTCTACTGCATCAACTATCTGCTGTTGAGGATCGAGATTAGTATCTTATATTGTTGATGAGTTATCTTCTTCAACCATGAAGAAATCAGTTGCAAAGAAACAGTCACAGAGGAAGCAAAAGAACTTACGAATTCAAGAAGGCTTGACTGTAGACAGATCAGGTATGTTACAGCCGAATCCAATGATGATAATATAATCTGATGATTTCTTGGTAGGGCAATGACTATCTTTATGCTTATGATTGCTTTCTTGATTTCTGAAACTGACTTTTAAGATGCTTCTTGCAACAGAATTTGCACTCCATTTCTATAAAACTTGTTGCAGCCAGAAATTTAGCCATTTCTTTGGCACGGTACCTGTTTTATAGGCAAATTCAATTTTATAAACCCAAATGATGAAATATACCTGATGGGTTTCAAGAAATCAAACGATGAAGTTTCTCTGATGATTTCTTGAATATCAATAAACTTCTGGTTTCGAAATGAATTTCAAAAATGCTCCAAAGAACTTTAAATTCTGATATCTTTCGAATGAAAAACGAAGACTCAGGTCTTGAATTGATTTCAGAAATGCCGTTAGGCTTTAAGTAATGGATCCAATACCAAGATAAAGTTTTGAGTGATATTGAATTTTATGTTTTGTGTGAGTAATCAGAAAGTTGTATTGATCAACTGGAAGATTCGATATTGAAATGAAAAGAATAATGATTTCTCCGTTTCTATACTCTTCACTGATACAATGCACGGTCTATTTATACATGATAATATAATACTTTGTCTTTGTATTGTATTGAGTGGTCTTAGGCCAAACAACCCAGCCCAAACCAAATAAGAGAATAAAATAAAAGAAAAAATGGAAGCCTCTTGATATATGATAATACTCCGGTTCTTTTAACTACCATCTAAAATATTGTAAACAGTGTCTAAATTACTTAAATTGTATAAGTTGTATATATGGTTCTAGGAAGCTGTGCCTGCATTAAATAAGAATGCACTAAAAAGAAGAATAAAGAAAAAGAGATAATGACCAAATGATTTCATACTCAAAACTTCATATTTTCAAATCTGGAGGTGGCCAAAGTGATTTTCGCTTTATTTGCAATGAACTAGGAATCTAATATAAACAATCAGCTACCAACGAAACTTGAATATCTAAACATAATTATTTTTAGCAAAATCATGTACAGTAAAAGAAGATTCAGATTGGAGAATAAATTTGTACCTAACGTGCTTGTCTAAGAAACGATAAAACTATTACACGTAGTGGTGGAAGACACTGACGTCAGGTGAAGCGCGGCTGCTATGCGGTGGTTGAATGGATAAGGTACAACCACTAGGTGGCGGTGAAAGATTGAGACACAACTACACTATTGTCGAGGCGAGGTCCAGTGCTATATGGAGACGTGGAAAACTAAGTGATTCGTGAAACCCTAGATAGAGTTTGGAGAAGAACGACCGGAGATTTGGAGAATGGGGAAAGCAGTGAGGAAAATTTTAATAAAAGAAAACGCGGGCATAATGAAATGTATTAGTGAGCCCGCCAAAAGATTTCTGCTACCGCTAAAAAGCGGGGAATAGTGAAATATTTTAAAGTTTCTAAAGTTTTAAATTTATTTAAAATTTTAATTTCTTTTATTTTTGAATTTGTGGAAATTTCAAAAAAAATCTTTCTAAATTTTATAGCTATTTTAAAATTTAATTTTGAAATTTCAAAATTTAAACTTCTGAAACATTAAATATTAAATATAAATATCAACTACAACTAATAAATATTAAATACTAAAAATTAAATATTACTTCTTGATTATTAAAGATCACTTATTAATTATTGAAAATTAATTATTAAATAGTAAATATTAAATATTAGTCTTAGTTATTAATTATTACTTCTTAATTATTAATAGAAACTATTAATTATTAATCACAAATAATCAATATTAATTATTATTTTCAATGTTAATTATTTAATAGTATTTATTACATATTGAATATTAATTATATTTTTATTAATGATTACTTCTTAATTACTAAATATTAAATATTACTTCTTAACTATTAACATTATTTATTACTTCTTAATTATTAACTATTATTGTTTAATTATTAATTATTACTTCTTAATTACAGAAATTATTATTTATTAGTTACAGTTAAATAATCAATAAGTATTATTATTTTTAACTGTTAATTATTTTTAGTAATTATTTTATATTAATTATTTATTATATTTTTATTAATTATTACTCCTTAGTCACTATATATTAAATATTACTTCTTAATTATTAATATCAATTATTACTTCTTAATTATTAATTATTAATTATTAACATTAATTATTAAAAATTAATTCTTATTTCAATTATTAATTATTTAATAATAATTATTAATTATTACGTATTAATTATTATATTAATTATCAATTATTGGATAGTAATTATTAATATTAATTGTTAATAATAACTATTTCATATTTCAAATTAATTATTAATTATTTTTATTTAATAGTAATCATTATTTATTATTAATAATTTAATTATTAACTATTATTAACTAGTTATAGTTATTAATTAATTATTACAACGGTCAAACTAAAAAAGTTGTAGCAGGCATCTATTACAACTGATAGAAAAGAAGAGTTGTTAAAATAGGCATATATTACAACTGACAAAAAATATAGGTTGTGGTAGAGATATATTACAATTGGCAAAATAAAAGAGTTGTTTTACGTTTATTATAACTTTCAAACAAAGAATTATAAAAAACCTTTATTACAACTGGCATTTTGTGACCGTTGTAAAAATGTAGTTGTAAAAGGGTCTTTTTGTTGTAGTGATGCCTAGAAGCGCATGAGGTATGCTAGATGCGGAGAATATACTCCATTTAATGATATGGTTGAGAATATCTTCCTTGCTATGCAGGGCACCGAGCATTACAAGAAACCACCCCCAAGGGAGATGACTGTGTAAGAGAGGCATCCAGGGAAATATTACCGGTTCCATGAGACTCATGGGCACAATACAAATGAATGTAGACATTTAAAAGATGTTATTGAGGATCCGATAAGAAAGAAGAAACTACAACAATATGTTAAGAACCCGCAAGCTGGCGGGCAGGCAGAAGACTCGACAGCCTACCTAAGGAAACCAGTCTAGGTCTAGTAGAGAGGGATTGTGATTAATACCATCATCGGAGGTCTCTATCCTATAGAGAAAAGCTGGAATGAAATAGAGTGATATTGTAATTCATGGAGGCATGAACCTTAAGAAATGTATTAGTCCATAGAGGATGGGACTCCAGTGAAGTAGGAAAGAAAAGTGACCAATGATATAGTATTTCAAAACTAAGACGTTGACAGGTGCAAACGCTGATTCTTGACCATGGTAATTACGACCCTTATTAAACCGACAACAGTCCACCGAGTCCTTATTGATTGTGGGAGTTTGATTAATATTTTATTTAAGTAGACTTTTGATTAGATGTGCTTAAGCAACAAGGATGTGAAGCCCTATAAATCTTGTATCTAAGGATTTACCGAAGAAACCAAGGACATTTTTGGGTGCATCGAACTACCTACAGAGGTCTGTGAAGGAAACTGCAAGGTAGTATGGTTGAGGAAATTTGTGGTAGTTGATGGATTTTTGATGTATAATGCCTTTCTAGACCGACGATCCTTGCTAATTTCCGGATCGCAATTGCTCTATGAAATTTTCTACCACAAATGGAATGGGAGTGATCGAAGATGACCAAATCAAAAGTCGGGAGTGCTATATTATAGAGCTTAGAGAGGCAAAGCAACGTGAGAAAAGGAAGAATATGAGTCCTCCCTACATTGGGTTTTTCCAATGCATAACAACTACTGCCTTAGCCTTGGCCTTGGATCTAATGGCAAGTTATACAAGCTTGCAAACCCACGAAAAGAGTTAGAGAATGAGAGGGTGACTCTGGTGGAGCCGACGATCAATATCCTGATCGATAATGAAGATCCCATGCTGGTTAGTAAGATCGGATCTCAGCTCGACCTAAAGATAAGAAAGAAGTCAGTGGGGTTTCTTCCGGTTTGTTTGAATGAATTCTGATATGTGTGGAACTTCATCCAAGATAGCGTGTCGTGCATTTAATGTGGATCCAAGATACCCTCCTGTGAAGAAAAAGAGACACAGTGTGACAACACGGATTTTGCCCGCTCAAAAATCGACATCCATACTTCAAATCGTATTCGAATGCCATAGATTCGACCGTTCAAATCCGATTCGTCGGAGCTTATAACAATCATTAAGTAATTAACACAGCGGAATAAAAGAATAATACATTGATATACAGCTTTAATACAATATCCGATACAACAGATGATCCAATAGATATCAATATACATCAGAGATATGATACAATAAAATAGCAGCGGAAAAGAAAATAGATAACATCTAGCAGCGGAACAATAATTCTAAGATAGTCTTCAAAAGAGAACTCCGAGAACTGCAACTCCATCTCCAAGAATCAATCCAGCAAAAGCTCGAACCCCCAATAACATATCACCAAGCTTAAGCAAGTCTGGTCCGGTCCAAAGACTGAACTAACTCCAGATAATCCACTATATCTAACTATCTGAAAAACCCAACTCTAGACTGCTCGTGTAGAAAATAATGAGCACCCAGAGTTTAGGAAAGAAACAATAAACTCCGGATCAGTCGTGGGACTGGTGTGAGCAACAAAAAAAAAACAGTTTATCTTAAAAAACATTCAACAAAAGATTTTCAAAGTCAATTCGCAATGTTTTTTTTTTAAAATGAGACTACCATAAGGCCTCCCGCACACACACACAATGCAAACGCAGAATCAGAGGAGGTTTCTCCTTATGATAGTCAAAGATGCTTGATACGCATTAAAAAGAACATTTGAAATTATTACTAGTGCATAGTGTAGGAAAAATTCATTTCGAAAGTAGAATATAAATCTTAGCCAACATACGACCATTATCGTATGCCTACTATAGCTAACCATGTTCAATAGCAGGTTACCGCCACATTCCATGGCAGGTTATACAACTAATACTGTACAAGGTTCGTATTGTTTCTTTGGATTTCCAACGAATGATCAGGCCAAGGAACTTCCCATTGCCACATGAGAATGCCTCTGGATGGACATCCCCGAGAACCAAACCGGATCTCTACCAACACAAGGCCGGGTTACCCCTAACTGAGTAACAACTGACCGAATATGCCATCCCCCGGTCCTTTGGGACCTTTCAACCGAGCGCTCGTAATCAATTCACACAATCATAAAGTGTTTTCAACATGAGTAAGCATCTGGGCTCCATACCATGATACCACCCTTTTCCAGAAGGAAATGCACATACCCTAAATGGCGCTACACCTCATAACCTTGCCGCATCTTTCCTGTTTTGACCATTCACGGGGTGTGAGGCTCGACGAAGTCACGTCCACAAAGACATACTTTATACAAAAGCCATGCTTTGGGTCAACAAATGATCATAGAAATGATCACCAGGATAGACGATCAAATAAATGATCCTATCACAAATAATCAACACAATGATCATTTCACAGCAACACTCAGCATGTCACATTACCAAATTGGGAATATATCGCTGATAACCTTCAACTATATAACCTCTGAGCTCGTACGTCTCAGAGAAGGGTGTTAAGCTAAGAGAATAAATTCTCCGCCACCAACAGAAATATATTTGAAAGAAATCGGCTTTATATCTCAATTTGTAATGTCAGACATACAATCCATACAAGTCTGTTCCGGGCTCGAACAGAACCGAAGGCACTTACAAAGAAGTCCTTGCAATCCGGATATTCACAATCCCGATCGGATTTCCCATCACTTAGGGAGTTTCTATACCGGCGCGACTCGGTGCAGAAACAATCGATAGGTCATCCTATCGCTTTCGCAAATACCCGGTCTTCACCACCGGTCTTCAAATGCTATCCATAACGACGTATCACATATTCGGAATGGGTTATACGACACAAAGGTCCTTTCCCGGCTAAACCGAATAGTGAGCACGATATTTCAAAAACAAATGGATAATGGGATTTCAATTAAGTCACAACTTAATAATTCAAAACTTTCTTTCAAATGGTTTAATAAATTACCATTTTCAATCTTTAAACAAAAAGATTCATTTTCACAACCTTTAACGGTTTAAACAATTTTCACATTTTAATCTTTTAAACAAAAGATTCATTCACAGATTTTCCAAATCAATTTTCATTTCAATTTGATTAACTCGTTAAATCTTTAAATCAAAGATTTAACTTATAGCCTTCAAAACAATTTCATTTCAATTTGATTTAAAAAAATCATCAATTTAAATCTGTTAAAAATAAACAGATTTAATTCATAGCTTTCAAAAAGAATTCATTCATAACTTAGGAAAATCATTTCTCTATTCAATCTTGAAATTCCCCTAATTAACTGGAATTTCATTTCTTATCTGAAAGCTTTTTATCATTTGAAAACAACAGTTTTCATTTTGGAAATCTGATTCATTTATACGAGTTGAAATCCTTGGGTTAAATTCAAATTCCCAAAAAAACAATACTTAAAAGTGGTTTAATCCCTATATAACCAATATAACATCTTTAATCCCTAATTTCAAATCATAGAATTCAATTTCAAGTCTTGAATTTAAATTTAAATCAAATTATTTAAATTCCAAAACTTAATCAAGTAATTTAAAAATAATAAATTTTATTTTGAAATTTCATTCTAAAAGCTTTTCACATTTATTCCGATTCCATTTCCAAAACATTTGAATTTAAAAATTCAAATTTAAAACTATTTCAAACATCTGTGACTTAACCGATTTCCTCGTGAAATCCATATTTGTGTGTGTATGGTGTGGTCCAGGGGTTTAACACAATAGTGCAACATCATTCAATCATCACAGATCAAATACAACAATATATTCGATAAGCGATATAAATTATGACGCTTATCATTCATACACAGATTCGCAGATATATATATAGATGCAAATAAATATACACAGCTCAAAACAAAGCATCACATATCAGATAGGACAATCAATTCAAGGCATTTCATACAATATAATCATTCATAAGTAAGGTCAAGCATTCAATAATCATTTATAAACAGGATTGTTTAATCCTAATTAATTCAATTTATCTCCAATTAAATTAATTACTTATGAATTTGTTATCCAATTCTGATTTATTAATTCCAAATCATTTGATATAAATTAATTTATCAAATGGTTTTATTAAATTAATTAAACTAAATTAATTCACTTTATTAATCAAAATATCATTTAATTACAATAAGTGATAAATCCTTTATTACTTTTATTAAGTAATTACATTTAACAATTTACAATGATTATCTTAATGAATTAATCTAATTAATTCATAATGTTTATCACATTAATTAATTATGAAATAATCCTTAATTAATTATCTTCATTTTCTAATAACATTTCTTAAATTACTTTCTTAAGAAATTATCTTAGATTAATTTATTATTAATCATTTCTAATTATAAATTAATCTAATTATTTATTTGTAAAATTAAATAAATCATTCTTTAATTTCCTTATTGGTTAAATCCTATATTATTTTTTTATTTTTAAGATAATTCATTTCTTTATAATGATTTCATTAGCATTAAAGTGGTAAAACATTACACTCTTGAATTTGAATTTAAATTACATTTTGAATTTAAATTTAAAATGATCATTCTTTTAATCATTGATCCAATTCAATCAAAAAATCCTTAAAAATAAATGTAAATAACACTTATTACTTATATAAGAAAAAGCTTTTAATCTAACTACTAAATTTAAACATTCAGATTTAAAAAAACTGATTTATTCAGATTCGAATTCATGAAAACTTGAATCTATAAATTTAACTTTGATTTAAACTTGCTTTTAACACCTTGATTTAAAATTCTTGATTTAAAATCCAAATTCATTTTAAAACCCTAGATTCAAAAATTCAATTGAATATATACTCTAACTTTACATTTAAAACATAGTTTAAATCCTGTTTTAAATTCTGAACTAAGTTTTAAAGCCTGGAACAGACAAGTTCAAATGCCTGAACAACACTGACTCGAGACAACCAGAATTTACTTCGAGTCCTTCCTTCCTTTACTTCGAGTCATCCACTCGAATAACTCGCGTATTCCCCGAGCCAAAAAACCCTGCACCACCCACTGATGCTTCAACACCGAAATGGGCACGGTGCACGTGCACCATGCCTCCAGCCACCTCCAGCCACCCACCAGCGTCGCTTCCCATCGTCAATCACCCCACGACCACATCACAACCCCCAAAAACCACTGCAGCACTTCGAAACAAAATTGCATAGCCGAACCCAAACCTGGAAAACATTCGAACCCATCGCGACCCCAACCTGTCAACGCTTCGTTCTCCGACCTCCGACCACTGGCCAGCCTACAACTCCGGCCATCGACGCGTCAACTCGACCCCCTACCATCTCCAGAACCCCGAGACTCTCGGTGCTTTTACGAGACAGCGGTGCACAAGTTTCTTATGTGGTTAAAAACTAGGTTTACAAAATAAAATCCCACGCCGCCGTCGCCGCCGTTATTTTCGCCACCTCCCACTATTTTTCCAGGCATTCCTATAGCCTCCTCTATCTCCTTAAACAACCAAGGCCCTTTCGGTCAACTTGATCGCCAGAGGCGACTCAAAACACTCAATTCGATCAAACAAAAACTGCACCTTGAATCCCAAACTAAAAATTGTGATTTTGGTTTTAAAAATCATGTTTTAGTTAATGTATTCCAATTATAATCCTGGATTTATAAAATAACATACTTGAATTTTGACTTGTACAAATTTTCTCTGTTGTTCTTTGATTCCCAGAGAAAATAATTTTTTTTTCTTCCTAAATAAAATTTTAAATCCTAAACTAGGATGAAACAAACAATTTTGTTTGTAGTCTAAATCTTAAAGGTTATCAGATCAAGGGATAATAAATTTTAGATCAAAATTCAAGCTTGGCAACTTCCACAGATTTTTACAGAGGTTACAACAAATAACCAAACATCCATTCATATATACACAGAAATATACATATAGGCAAAGCATACTTATTTCAAAGCCTAACCATGAAATCCAGATTCATATACTTATGATTTTAAAATAATGTTACTCACTTGATTTCCAGGAAATGAACAGAGACTTAAATTTGAACAGGCTCTTGAATTTGAAATCTGAAATACTTTGCTTTTAAGTTGATCTGTAGCTTCAAGATTTGGACTTGAACTTCTAGGCTTGATGTTGAGAAACAGATCTTACTTTCTGAGATGATTCTTGGTATGGATATATAGACAGAGGTGTACAGAGTGATGTATATTGTTGTTTGTACAACCAGAGTAAGGCTGAAAATGCTTGCATTAATTGCTTTAGTCCTTCTGTTTCATATTATATTTTATTTTCTTTTCTAGCCTACTCTTGAATATTATTGTTGTCTTGTTTATTATTTGTTTCTCGGCCTATATGCCTATTCATATTTGCTTGTATAATCACATGTTGGTCTGGTTCCTTGTTTATTTTGTATGTACTTACTTTATTTATATTTGTTTTATAAGCTTGTACAGTTTGTTTATGTTTGGTTTGAACGAACAAGTGTATATGGATGGGTATGTACCTATATGAATGTATAAATAAAGGAACAGGTTTGTACAGAGAGGTATTTCTTTTGTTTATACTTTATTTTGTTTATACTTGCCTTGCCTTACACGGGTTGATGCTGCATTACTTGCTTTAACATGCTTTTGTACTTTATTATTTCTACTTACTTTATTTATTATGCCTTAGTTACAGTTATTTGTTTATAAAATTTACTCAAGTATAAACACACTTTTATACTTAAACAAAGTTTTTAAAATCTTACCTTTCCTTTATTTTTAAACTTATATTATTAAATACTTAATTTACTTAAAATTATTTCAAACTTATGTACATTTTTATAAGATTTATTTTATATTTACAATCATAGTTTCCCAAAGTACATACATATATTATTTTATTTTTATACTAATGTTTTGCTTGTATATGAACATAAATTTCTATTGTCAATATATTGTTTAAATTTTTAACTAATTTGTTTCATGTGTATATTTTACATTTTATAGTTTACATAACCAATTTTATTTTCTGAAATGACTTTTTAACTTGCCTAATTTATCTCTATTTATAACTCAAATATTTATTTTACTTCTATTTTTAGTTTAAATAATTATCATAAATTTTACTTTAAAAATTATTGTTTTATATTTCTCTATATATACACATATATTTTATATAACTCAAATTATCATCATTTATAAATTTTTAAATCAATTTATTTATTTATTTTTATACTTGTGTCTAAAGTATATTATTTATTTTTCAAAATCATTTATTTAAGAATTTATTTAAAATCCAATATATACATATATATTCTCATATATACAAATTTTCAAACCCATATGACTTAATATATTTTCTATTTGATTCGGGGAAACTCGCATCATTTATAATCAATTTTACAAATTTTAATTCAAAAATTCATTTAAATTATCAATTTAAATTAAATCAAAATCTAGGGTCGTTACAGACTTCTCCCCTTAAAAGAATTTCGTCCTCGAAATTCGCAGGCACGAAAACAACACAGAGATAGCTAGATAGAGAAATATCTTTTCAAATCAAGCTGGATATCAATTCTGCATTTGGCTCACCAAATCAGAATATCAACAATAGATACAGGAAATTATAATAAAATTTGAAATTTGGTTTTAAACAAAATCGTTTAATTGATTCAATTCAAATTATTCTTCATATTCTATTAATCAATTTAAATCTATTTAAAATTTCTAATTCATATTCATTATTTCCAATTTCAATTTTCATTTCATATTCATTAAAGTTTAAATCGAAAAGCCGATAAGAATCGATAAAGATAAGGATTTTCTATAACAAATCGTAGAGCTACCATCATCTCGAAACTTCTTTCTGTAGCTGTCACGAAGCAATCAAAAAATTTTTTGGAAACGAATCAAAGAAAATTGATAGAGAAAGTTATTTCAACTGTTGTTATAGAGTATCGACTAATTATAGTCGTATTTCCCTGTCCCCTATCTCGTTCTCTTCTTGCACTCATACTCACTATCAGTGGATAGTAAGAGAATTTACTGAGGCTTTCAAACGGATATCTTAAGGATTACTCATTCTAGGATTTACTTCATCCTATCTCTAATGAGTTACTTAATTTGTTATACTCCTGAGCTAAAGTTTAAGCCTTAGCTCTGATACCAAATGTGACGACACGGATTTTGCCCGCTCAAAAATCGACATCCATACTTCAAATCGTATTCGAATGCCATAGATTCGACCGTTCAAATCCGATTCGCCGGAGCTTATAACAATCATTAAGTAATTAACACAGCGGAATAAAAGAATAATACATTGATATACAGCTTTAATACAATATCCGATACAACAGATGATCCAATAGATATCAATATACATCAGAGATATGATACAATAAAATAGCAGCGGAAAAGAAAATAGATAACATCTAGCAGCGGAACAATAATTCTAAGATAGTCTTCAAAAGAGAACTCCGAGAACTGCAACTCCATCTCCAAGAATCAATCCAGCAAAAGCTCGAACCCCCAATAACATATCACCAAGCTTAAGCAAGTCTGGTCCGGTCCAAAGACTGAACTAACTCCAGATAATCCACTATATCTAACTATCTGAAAAACCCAACTCTAGACTGCTCGTGTAGAAAATAATGAGCACCCAGAGTTTAGGAAAGAAACAATAAACTCCGGATCAGTCGTGGGACTGGTGTGAGCAACAAAAAAAAAACAGTTTATCTTAAAAAACATTCAACAAAAGATTTTCAAAGTCAATTCGCAATGTTTTTTTTTTAAAATGAGACTACCATAAGGCCTCCCGCACACACACACAATGCAAACGCAGAATCAGAGGAGGTTTCTCCTTATGATAGTCAAAGATGCTTGATACGCATTAAAAAGAACATTTGAAATTATTACTAGTGCATAGTGTAGGAAAAATTCATTTCGAAAGTAGAATATAAATCTTAGCCAACATACGACCATTATCGTATGCCTACTATAGCTAACCATGTTCAATAGCAGGTTACCGCCACATTCCATGGCAGGTTATACAACTAATACTGTACAAGGTTCGTATTGTTTCTTTGGATTTCCAACGAATGATCAGGCCAAGGAACTTCCCATTGCCACATGAGAATGCCTCTGGATGGACATCCCCGAGAACCAAACCGGATCTCTACCAACACAAGGCCGGGTTACCCCTAACTGAGTAACAACTGACCGAATATGCCATCCCCCGGTCCTTTGGGACCTTTCAACCGAGCGCTCGTAATCAATTCACACAATCATAAAGTGTTTTCAACATGAGTAAGCATCTGGGCTCCATACCATGATACCACCCTTTTCCAGAAGGAAATGCACATACCCTAAATGGCGCTACACCTCATAACCTTGCCGCATCTTTCCTGTTTTGACCATTCACGGGGTGTGAGGCTCGACGAAGTCACGTCCACAAAGACATACTTTATACAAAAGCCATGCTTTGGGTCAACAAATGATCATAGAAATGATCACCAGGATAGACGATCAAATAAATGATCCTATCACAAATAATCAACACAATGATCATTTCACAGCAACACTCAGCATGTCACATTACCAAATTGGGAATATATCGCTGATAACCTTCAACTATATAACCTCTGAGCTCGTACGTCTCAGAGAAGGGTGTTAAGCTAAGAGAATAAATTCTCCGCCACCAACAGAAATATATTTGAAAGAAATCGGCTTTATATCTCAATTTGTAATGTCAGACATACAATCCATACAAGTCTGTTCCGGGCTCGAACAGAACCGAAGGCACTTACAAAGAAGTCCTTGCAATCCGGATATTCACAATCCCGATCGGATTTCCCATCACTTAGGGAGTTTCTATACCGGCGCGACTCGGTGCAGAAACAATCGATAGGTCATCCTATCGCTTTCGCAAATACCCGGTCTTCACCACCGGTCTTCAAATGCTATCCATAACGACGTATCACATATTCGGAATGGGTTATACGACACAAAGGTCCTTTCCCGGCTAAACCGAATAGTGAGCACGATATTTCAAAAACAAATGGATAATGGGATTTCAATTAAGTCACAACTTAATAATTCAAAACTTTCTTTCAAATGGTTTAATAAATTACCATTTTCAATCTTTAAACAAAAAGATTCATTTTCACAACCTTTAACGGTTTAAACAATTTTCACATTTTAATCTTTTAAACAAAAGATTCATTCACAGATTTTCCAAATCAATTTTCATTTCAATTTGATTAACTCGTTAAATCTTTAAATCAAAGATTTAACTTATAGCCTTCAAAACAATTTCATTTCAATTTGATTTAAACAAATCATCAATTTAAATCTGTTAAAAATAAACAGATTTAATTCATAGCTTTCAAAAAGAATTCATTCATAACTTAGGAAAATCATTTCTCTATTCAATCTTGAAATTCCCCTAATTAACTGGAATTTCATTTCTTATCTGAAAGCTTTTTATAATTTTAAAACAACAGTTTTCATTTTGGAAATCTGATTCATTTATACGAGTTGAAATCCTTGGGTTAAATTCAAATTCCCAAAAAAACAATACTTAAAAGTGGTTCAATCCCTATATAACCAATATAACATCTTTAATCCCTAATTTCAAATCATAGAATTCAATTTCAAGTCTTGAATTTAAATTTAAATCAAATTATTTAAATTCCAAAACTTAATCAAGTAATTTAAAAATAATAAATTTTATTTTGAAATTTCATTCTAAAAGCTTTTCACATTTATTCCGATTCCATTTCCAAAACATTTGAATTTAAAAATTCAAATTTAAAACTATTTCAAACATCTGTGACTTAACCGATTTCCTCGTGAAATCCATATTTGTGTGTGTATGGTGTGGTCCAGGGGTTTAACACAATAGTGCAACATCATTCAATCATCACAGATCAAATACAACAATATATTCGATAAGCGATATAAATTATGACGCTTATCATTCATACACAGATTCGCAGATATATATATAGATGCAAATAAATATACACAGCTCAAAACAAAGCATCACATATCAGATAGGAAAATCAATTCAAGGCATTTCATACAATATAATCATTCATAAGTAAGGTCAAGCATTCAATAATCATTTATAAACAGGATTGTTTAATCCTAATTAATTCAATTTATCTCCAATTAAATTAATTACTTATGAATTTGTTATCCAATTCTGATTTATTAATTCCAAATCATTTGATATAAATTAATTTATCAAATGGTTTTATTAAATTAATTAAACTAAATTAATTCACTTTATTAATCAAAATATCCAAATTTAATTACAATAAGTGATAAATCCTTAATTACTTTTATTAAGTGATTACATTTAACAATTTACAATGATTATCTTAATGAATTA
Organism: Allium cepa; assembly: GCA_030765085.1. NCBI lineage: Eukaryota > Viridiplantae > Streptophyta > Magnoliopsida > Asparagales > Amaryllidaceae > Allium > Allium cepa. The sequence goes on along the minus strand of CM060941.1, from coordinate 946,707,865 downwards.
ATCTAATTAATTCATAATGTTTATCACATTAATTAATTATGAAATAATCCTTAATTAATTATCTTCATTTTCTAATAACATTTCTTAAATTACTTTCTTAAGAAATTATCTTAGATTAATTTATTATTAATCATTTCTAATTATAAATTAATCTAATTATTTATTTGTAAAATTAAATAAATCATTCTTTAATTTCCTTATTGGTTAAATCCTATATTATTTTTTTATTTTTAAGATAATTCATTTCTTTATAATGATTTCATTAGCATTAAAGTGGTAAAACATTACACTCTTGAATTTGAATTTAAATTACATTTTGAATTTAAATTTAAAATGATCATTCTTTTAATCATTGATCCAATTCAATCAAAAAATCCTTAAAAATAAATGTAAATAACACTTATTACTTATATAAGAAAAAGCTTTTAATCTAACTACTTAATTTAAACATTCAGATTTAAAAAAACTGATTTATTCAGATTCGAATTCATGAAAACTTGAATCTATAAATTTAACTTTGATTTAAACTTGCTTTTAACACCTTGATTTAAAATTCTTGATTTAAAATCCAAATTCATTTTAAAACCCTAGATTCAAAAATTCAATTGAATCTATACTCTAACTTTACATTTAAAACATAGTTTAAATCCTGTTTTAAATTCTGAACTAAGTTTTAAAGCCTGGAACAGACAAGTTCAAATGCCTGAACAACACTGACTCGAGACAACCAGAATTTACTTCGAGTCCTTCCTTCCTTTACTTCGAGTCATCCACTCGAATAACTCGCGTGTTCCCCGAGCCAAAAAACCCTGCACCACCCACTGATGCTTCAACACCGAAATGGGCACGGTGCACGTGCACCGTGCCTCCAGCCACCTCCAGCCACCCACCAGCGTCGCATCCCATCGTCAATCACCCCACGACCACATCACAACCCCCAAAAACCACTGCAGCACTTCGAAACAAAATTGCATAGCCGAACCCAAACCTGGAAAACATTCGAACCCATCGCGACCCCAACCTATCAACGCTTCGTTCTCCGACCTCCGACCACTGGCCAGCCTACAACTCCGGCCATCGACGCGTCAACTCGACCCCCTACCATCTCCAGAACCCCGAGACTCTCGGTGCTTTTACGAGACAGCGGTGCACAAGTTTCTTATGTGGTTAAAAACTAGGTTTACAAAATAAAATCCCACGCCGCCGTCGCCGCCGTTATTTTCGCCACCTCCCACTATTTTTCCAGGCATTCCTATAGCCTCCTCTATCTCCTCAAACAACCAAGGCCCTTTCGGTCAACTTGATCGCCAGAGGCGACTCAAAACACTCAATTCGATCAAACAAAAACTGCACCTTGAATCCCAAACTAAAAATTGTGATTTTGGTTTTAAAAATCATGTTTTAGTTAATGTATTCCAATTATAATCCTGGATTTATAAAATAACATACATGAATTTTGACTTGTACAAATTTTCTCTGTTGTTCTTTGATTCCCAGAGAAAATATTTTTTTTTTCTTCCTAAATAAAATTTTAAATCCTAAACTAGGATGAAACAAACAATTTTGTTTGTAGTCTAAATCTTAAAGGTTATCAGATCAAGGGATAATAAATTTTAGATCAAAATTCAAGCTTGGCAACTTCCACAGATTTTTACAGAGGTTACAACAAATAACCAAACATCCATTCATATATACACAGAAATATACATATAGGCAAAGCATACTTATTTCAAAGCCTAACCATGAAATCCAGATTCATATACTTATGATTTTAAAATAATGTTACTCACTTGATTTCCAGGAAATGAACAGAGACTTAAATTTGAACAGGCTCTTGAATTTGAAATCTGAAATACTTTGCTTTTAAGTTGATCTGTAGCTTCAAGATTTGGACTTGAACTTCCAGGCTTGATGTTGAGAAACAGATCTTACTTTCTGAGATGATTCTTGGTATGGATATATAGACAGAGGTGTACAGAGTGATGTATATTGTTGTTTGTACAACCAGAGTAAGGCTGAAAATGCTTGCATTAATTGCTTTAGTCCTTCTGTTTCATATTATATTTTATTTTCTTTTCTAGCCTACTCTTGAATATTATTGTTGTCTTGTTTATTATTTGTTTCTCGGCCTATATGCCTATTCATATTTGCTTGTATAATCACATGTTGGTCTGGTTCCTTGTTTATTTTGTATGTACTTACTTTATTTATATTTGTTTTATAAGCTTGTACAGTTTGTTTATGTTTGGTTTGAACGAACAAGTGTATATGGATGGGTATGTACCTATATGAATGTATAAATAAAGGAACAGGTTTGTACAGAGAGGTATTTCTTTTGTTTATACTTTATTTTGTTTATACTTGCCTTGCCTTACCCAGGTTGATGCTGCATTACTTGCTTTAACATGCTTTTGTACTTTATTATTTCTACTTACTTTATTTATTATGCCTTAGTTACAGTTATTTGTTTATAAAATTTACTCAAGTATAAACACACTTTTATACTTAAACAAAGTTTTTAAAATCTTACCTTTCCTTTATTTTTAAACTTATATTATTAAATACTTAATTTACTTAAAATTATTTCAAACTTATGTACATTTTTATAAGATTTATTTTATATTTACAATCATAGTTTCCCAAAGTACATACATATATTATTTTATTTTTATACTAATGTTTTGCTTGTATATGAACATAAATTTCTATTGTCAATATATTGTTTAAATTTTTAACTAATTTGTTTCATGTGTATATTTTACATTTTATAGTTTACATAACCAATTTTATTTTCTGAAATGACTTTTTAACTTGCCTAATTTATCTCTATTTATAACTCAAATATTTATTTTACTTCTATTTTTAGTTTAAATAATTATCATAAATTTTACTTTAAAAATTATTGTTTTATATTTCTCTATATATACACATATATTTTATATAACTCAAATTATCATCATTTATAAATTTTTAAATCAATTTATTTATTTATTTTTATACTTGTGTCCAAAGTATATTATTTATTTTTCAAAATCATTTATTTAAGAATTTATTTAAAATCCAATATATACATATATATTTTCATATATACAAATTTTCAAACCCATATGACTTAATATATTTTCTATTTGATTCGGGGAAACTCGCATCATTTATAATCAATTTTACAAATTTTAATTTAAAAATTCATTTAAATTATCAATTTAAATTAAATTAAAATATAGGGTCGTTACACACAGTATAAAACTAGAGCGATCTGTTGTGTTGAAAGACGAAGTGGATAAGTTGAAGGCAAATGGTGTGAAGACCCGTCTCCTCGACTCTCGAAATTCGACACTAATACATCCACGGTATTCACGTGCCCTAAATCCAAGTGTCGAGGAGGCAGATTTCCAAGGGTAAAGTAAAGGAACAGATAAAAACACAAGTTCTCACATTATGTTAAATAGGCAAATAGTATATACAATCACCATCACTAGGGTACATCAGAGTTTTATATGCACTAACCCAGCCAGGAACAGTTATAACTGCCTTCTCCCACACTTGATGGTATTACTAACTTATATACAGCGGAAAACAAAAATAGATAGATAGATATTTCAATCGAGTGCTCCAGCTTCATGCTCCAAAAATCTCTTCCAGCATGCTCCTCCCAAAACACTCTAAACAAAATCCCGACTACTTGGTTGCGCGGAAAAATAGGGCACCCAGAGTTTAAAGGGAAAACAAAACAAACTCAAAGTCATTCGTGGGACTGGTGTGAGAACTCAAGATACGTGTTTTGAAAAAAAAGGTATCTCATTAGACCATGCAGCACATAAACACAGAACTATTTTTTACTTTATGATAACCAAAACATTCTACGTCAAAATATTTGATATTATTTTTAATGACATATCTTTGAAAACATTTGCAAGTAAACTTACAAATCTTCGCCAAAATTGTTACATTGATTAAATTCTAGCAATACTAGCCACAAACGCGGGTTCTACAAACAAAATGGTAGGCACTTATTGGAGAATGAATTCCATACAAATGACCAGGTGAAAGGACTACCTTCTGATAGTACATCTTTAGAGGCATGTACCGAGGTCAGCAGAACATCTGCACCTCTACCAACACAAGACTGGCCTACCTTTCTTTGGATAATACCGAATATGTCATCACCCGGTCGTTACCGACCTATCCGAGACATCTTTTAGAATACACCACAGTAATTTAAACTCAACGTCATAGTGGGTAGAAATATATCTAAAAGGGGATGATCATGCCCTGATGGTTGCGAACCACATAGCCTTGCTGCATCTACCACGTTTCGGCCATTTTCAGGTGTGAGGCTTGAGGTAATGATTACTTTTCACTTTACACATCATCTTTCTTTGAATGTCACACTACCATTCCATTGATCTTATTGACTTCCACAAACATACAACCTTCGAGCTCATACATCTCAGAGAAGGGTGTTAAGCTAAGAGAAGTTTCCTTCTCCGCCACCAAATAGATGTTTGTTTATAAAAGTTAACGATGAAATATCAAGAATGCATTATCAGACATCCATCTATACAAGTTCATTCTGGGACTAAATGAAGCCGAAGGCACTCTCATACCACTTCCTGCCGGGAATTAACCCTAGGATTAGTAGCGAGAAGTCCTTGCAACGAAGATCTTAAATGAGGAACTATTGCCACATAATATGATATAGGAAATTTCCCCCGAGGGTCAGTGACAAGTAGCCCTACTTTCCATCTTCCATAGATATCTGCAAGCCTTCACTTTGAATACGTAAATTGGTTCGAAGTGGTCTTCGGATAGAAATTATCCAAATCCGACCTCGGTTTCTCCGAACCAACCATCGATAAAAGAAGTCAAGTGAATAGGGAATCATTCTTCTAATTTATTAAGTTCTTTTTATCAAAATCTCTTTTGGAGATATATATTTATAAAACATTCTTCCCAGTATATACAGAAATATTAAACCTCTCTTATAAAATCCTTTACTAACTTTTAAACTCTTTTTACTAAGAATAAACTCGAAATCCTTTAATTTTTCATTTAGGAAGATATTAATCCAAGTAAAGCAAATTCACCATTCCCTCCGCCGGGCTAGTCTGGATAGCCAGGGAGAGCAGAAAACTGATTTTCCAAACTCAAGCCTAGACATTATCTCTCTGACACCCATAAGGCGGTCAAGTTATTTGATCGACTCTAATTCTTTAATCATTCCAAAAAATTCTTCAAATAATCTTTAAAAACTTTATAAATTATTTTAAAAACTTTTATAAAATAATTGGAAAAGAATTGTTAAGTTTAAAACTATTTTTCTAATGTTATAAAAGTGCTATGAAAAAGTGCCGTGGAAAGTGTCTTTTAAGCTATATTGATCAAAACAACTTCTTACTATTTGAAAATTTACTTTTATTACTCAAATCTCCTTTAAAACATTTTAAAAGATTTATAAGATTTATTTCACATTTTAAAATAATTTAAAACATCATTTGTAAAGAAATCTAGTTTTGGATTTCAAACTGCAAATTCGGGATCTTTGAAATACTTGTTTTACTCCTATTTCAAAATTTACTTATCCTTGATTTTCTTTCTTCATTGGAAAATTATGGATATAATAGTTCAGAAAATTCTTATCTTGAAGAATTCTGAGCTATATTCCAACTTTTACACTCGTTTGACTTTTATAGTATGAAATCGCGAATAACCGTTACGCGACGCGCTTATTTTTAACTAAATTTTCCATTTCTTTTCAAACTTCGCCAAAACACTTTTAAATGTTCATAAAACATTTCAAATACATTTTAAACCATTTTTAAGAAATTTAACAATTTCATATATACCATTGAATTAATTCAAGGAAAGTGATCTCCTTTTGTGTTTATAGACGTGTATATTCGTGACTTGCATATAATTTCAACATTCATATGAAAACAACCAAACTTGATGATCAAAGCATATTAAACGTTCATTTGCAACATCTTTTCATCATCCAACATATAGTATAATAGTTTTAGGAGTTCTCACCATGGATTTCAAACAATTCACAAAAAAATCGTTGTAGCTCCACTATTCAAGTTCCGCAGCTCACCATTCTTCATATTTTAGCTCCTAAATGCCTCGACCAAGTCTTGAGGAGGCTAGGGGGTGCATGTCCTAAGGTGTAGCAAGGGGTGGGCTTAGCCTATGATGAAATGAATTTGATGAAGAACAAGGAGAAATGAGGAGTTTTTGGATCGTTTTGAGGTGTTTTACTATATATAACTATATTTTATGCTTTTAATTTCTTTTTGAAATAATTTTTGTCATTATTTCTTTTAGATTGGAAGCCATTAAAGAGTAAGCAAAAGCTTTAGAATATGAAGAAGAATATGAATTAAAAATAAGAGAAAAGGATATGGTATTTATAGTAAAAAAGAAGTGTGTAAAGGAAGACATGTATATATCACTTTTTCCATGCTTCTCCAACACACCACCCTCTGTCCAAGGCACAGCTAGAAGCCACCCCCCATGTGCACATCACTTCCATTTTCTCATGTGTACTTATGTTGACTTATAAAGGCTTAAGGAGTAAATTTGTTTTAAAATATCTTATATATTTGATTTATATCTTTTAACTTAATTATTTATTTATATGTGTGTGTTTATGTGCATGATCTTATGTATGTACATGTACATGTATATGTTTATGTAACATATACTTACAATGTTGCACCACTTCTATACATTGCATTATTAAAAACCCCGATTATGTTCTTCGGTCATATTTACTCTTTTAAATTTCTTTGCGTATTTTTGTAAACAATTTTTGAAAATAAATTTTCCTACCATTCTTAACTAATAAAAATGATCATATTTTATTTATAAAACCATATAAATTAATAATAATTATTTTTTACAAAAATGTTGTTATGTCTATAAGGCTAAACGATCGTTTATTTAAAGATATATATTACCGGTCGTTACAAATGGCTTCATCTGCGATGCATTGTACTCGGAGTGGGTATCAAACCTTGTATTTGTTAAGAAGGCAAATGAAAATGGTGGACAAGCATTGACTATTCGTATTTGTATTAGGCATGCACGAAAAATAGCTTTCCATTGCCGAGGAGTGATCAACTTGTAGGTGGAACGGTCGGACATGAACTATTACTCTTTATGCATGCATACTCCTGTTACAATCAAATAGTAATGCATATGCCAAATCAATAGCATATGAGTTTCAACACTAATTTGGGGTTGTATTATGACAGAGTTATATCGCTCGGTCTAAAGAATGTTGAAACTATTGCAAATGATTGGTGAATAGAATGTTCGAAGATTAGATTGAATGAACTCTAAGGTCTATATAGATGATATGCTTGCGAAGTCACGATGTTCTATGAATCACATGGACAATCTCTCAGAGTCGTTCAATGTACTTTGGAAATATGGAATGAAACTCAATCCACTGAAAATTTTCTTTTGAAGTAGCATCAGTCAACTTCCTGGGTTTCATTGTAAACTCAATGGGCATTGAAGCTTACCTGTAACTGATTAATGTGTTAAGAGAGATGATTTCCTTGAAAATGAGAAGGGAAATGCAAAGCTTGAATGAAAAAGTTTACTACAGAGGGTCAATTCATTTCGAAAGTGATGGATAATGCATACCGTTCTTTAATGCCCTTAAGAAAGAATAAAGAAAGTTCGTTTAGATGAATGAATGTCGAGATAACTTTTCAGAATCTACTAGACCATATGAAGAGACCACTGAATTGCCAAAGCCTTTATAGATAGAAGATTGTTCATTTACTTAGCAGTGTCTTCTCATGCACTAAGCACTGCTTTGGTACATGAGGAGTCTAGAATCCAAAGGTCAGTGTACTATATTAGCAAATTGTTTACTATAGTGGAAAATAATTATCTAAAGCTAGAGAAATGGTATATTGTCTTTTGATTATAGTGAGGAAGTTGCGGTTATACTTCCAGGTTTACCTGATAAACGTGCTAACTGATCAGCCATTGAGGCAAGTGCTATATTGACTTGAGACTTCGGAAAGACTGATAAAATGAAATATAGAGCTAAGCTAGTACGACATATCTTACCATCCTAACAAGACGTTTTGAGGGTAGACAGTGGCTGACTTCATTGTCGATTTAACCATCCAAGATGAGAAGTGGAAGAAGATTTTTTTTCCGACTATCTCAATGAAAATCATACGTCGATGGAGCCTCCAACGAATTCTGGAGCAAAAATGATTCTTCTAGCTCTGGAAGGTTGGAGTATGTGCTATGGTTTGAGGCTAGAGTTCCCACCAACAAACAATGAGGCTGGATATGAGGAATTGATTGTGGTACTCAAGATAGTAAGGGAACTAGGAGTCGAGACATTGCATATTTTTAGCAAACCTCAGTTGGTGGTATGTCGAGTAAAGAAGGAATATCTGACTAAGGGAGTGAGACTTACCCCATACCTGACTAAATTTTTGAAACTACTGAATGATGTCAAGCATTATACAATAATGCATATTCCTAGAGAAGAGAATATGAAAACCAATACATTAGCCAAATTGGCTAGCTCTAGAGATGCCTCTTGGGAATTGTTCACATGGAAGTTTTGTTAGTTCCAAGCATTGATGAGATAATATTGATTGGATACCAAAGGCTAAGGAGGAAGAGGAGTTGTGGATAACTCTAATAAAAGAGGGAACTCCCTCGAACGAAAGAATTGAGCGGCGAAAAATACTTCGTATAGTACCTCGATTCATTATGCAAGAAGGAGTACTATATATGAGACAATTCTTAATGCTCCTGCTAAGGTTTGTCGCCAAGGACGAAGCTAAGAAAATCCTCGTGAATGTGCATGAGGGAAGTTGTGGCGATTACACTAAGAGGGAGGGGGAAATGCTTGTATAGAAAGTTCTTCATTAAGGATACTTTAGGTCGACAGTCAACTGAGATGCGACTTATTATAATAGACAATGTGATAAATGTAAGAGGTTTGCAAAGATACCGAGAGCCTTATCCACTGGGCTTACTCAAATGGTTAGCGCATAATTGTTTGTGATATAAGGAATATATATTATAGGTGTGCCTTTGAAGTCGAAAGGCAAAGCGAAATATGTTATAGTGGCCATTAATTACTTCACAAAATAGACTATTAACGAAGTTCTTCGTTAACCCCAAAAAGTGTATGGAAGAGAACCTTAGTTAATGAAAGGATTTGGAGAGCATTGTTTAACCCTCAACGAGTGTAGGAAAAAGTGACACTTGGTCGAGTTAAGGCTTATATGGAGCGAGTTAACAAGCTTGGGTCCACGATGAAGTTGTAAGCATCATCATGTAGAAGCCTATATGCATTTGAAATTGACTTTTATAGATGGCCTTATGCAAAAATAGGAATCAGGTTTGGAATTCGTAGCAAGCAATTTTTATGAAATCACAAGTGCTTAGGAATTTAAAAGTAAGCCCTAACTGAAGAAATCATATTCTTATTCCATATAATGTTGAATGCACAAAGTTCTATGTACAATAGATCACGTGGCATGAGAATCCCCAAATCAATCTAGGGTTACAAAGGTTAAAATGTAAGAATTGAGCAAAGAATGAAGCACCCTTCTTCATGCCTCTTGGTCCATATTTATAGTGATTGAGGAATGCGACATGGCTGCCAGGTGTCCATGTGGCATGCTTGACCTTTGACATTATCCACGTTGATGGCGTATCGTGTTGTACTTCAGCATCCACCAGCTCAATGGTGAACTTTAGCACTTAGCATCCACCCCGCCTCGATAGTTTTCGTTGATGATGTTCAATATCAACATTGTATTTAGGATATGCGGCCAATTTAAGGTTGGTGAAGTGCGGCACGACATCAATAAGCAGGGACATTGATAAATGGCGCTATTAGCAATGGTTGACATTGATAACAAGCAGCATTGATAGCACGTGTAATTGACAATAGACGACATTGGAAACAAGCGACATTGATAACAGATGGCATTAGTAACAAGCAACATTCATAACAAGTGGCATTAATAATAGGCAGCATTGATGATAATCGACATTAATAAGAGATGGCATTGGTGATAAGCAGTATTGATAGGAGACAACATTACTTTGAAGGGTGATATTAGAATAAGGTGACAATGCAGAGATGCGGTATTAATCCAGAGTGGCATTGATTAATCTAGCTATATGGAAGAAGTGCTTCATTGATGGAGTATGGCATTAATATGATGTGGAATCAATGCTATATCATGCTGTTATAACATTAATAGATTTTTACACAAAGCTTTCCAATGCCTTCATTCCATTACCAACATGCGGCATTGTTCCTAGTTTCTTTGGCATGATATCATTCATCAAACCTTACAAGAGGTATGCGACATTTATGGCCTCTAGTATTGATATCTTTATTGATGACCTACGACATTGCCTACTATTCTTTATTGATAAGGGATGACATTGTATGCCTTTAGCATTGATTTTTCTTCATACTTGTGCCACTGTTTAAATTTGAGATCATTGCTATGCCATACACCTTCGGGTTAATAATGATAGTAACATTTTCCCCTCCAGTATGAAGGAAGCATCGAATTTTCAAGTCAAACCTTCGGCATTGGCTATTTACCGCCTATTGGTATCTTTGCAGATCCAACCGTACATTTAAAATTGATCCAATGGCAGCTGCATGTCTTCTTTTCCACTATAAATAGTCAAATCCTCTCCTTCTTCCTCTTTTACCTGCTTTCAATCTCAAGCAAAAGTAATTCCTAGATTATCAAAAACACTAGAAATCTCATATTTCAGCAATCCAAGCCATTATTAAGGTTCGATTTTTGAATTTACTTCCATCGATTAACTTGAATTTTATATCAAAGTCATTATTATGGTTTCATTTGGGTTTTATCGATTTCGAGTTGACACTCAAGTTTAATTGTACAATTTTGATGTTGATTTTCATATTATCATAATTAATGACCAATCATGTTTTTGAATTGAATTGATAAAGAATTTCTATGTCGTTTAGATGATTTATTAGATTAATTAAAGTTAATAGATATTGATTCGGAAACCTGGGCGTTTCTAGCTTAAAGATGAAACAAATAATTTAATATACCTAAAACCTGATATTTCTCTATTCTATTTCAGCATAATGCCTTACGACATCATTATGATGTCTGGCATTAATTAAAAACATTGCCATTTAGATTTAATATTAAGTTATGGGGTTGTTGTACCATGTTGATAATCTCACTGTATATTACTATTTTTCTTTGGGAATCATCTCCAACATTCTTATTCATACATTATATGTCATTGTTATTTTACGACATAGTTGTTGTAGTAATTTTATAGGTCACTTATAAAAATATTATAGGCTTATGTTGACATTACTCATTGATGTTGGCTATTTTATCACTGCGACATTGACTATAGCTACCGCGTTACACTGCAATTTATAGCATAACCAATATAACATTCGACTTTTAATTCATTCATTTGACATAGATTGAGTGTATAACACAATACTTTGATTACTCTTATGATAATTCTTACTTTACTTTTCTTGTAAACACCCGTAGGCTGACTTTCTTATCATAAGTCTAACATTTTTTACACACTCATAACCGACATAAAAGTTTAGGTCCGGCGTTCAGTATGCAATGGCCATTGACTTGTTGTAAATATTATGTGGGACTATAGACTTTTCACACTTCAGTATCGTAAATTAAGCAATCAATTAGCTATCCCTTGTTTTTGAATATAATATCCGAACGTTCTAATTTCCATATTTATAATTTGGAATAATACTACCTTGCAGATAAATGGAAGGTAAGAACGCGTCTCGGAAAGGAATTAAGAAGACTAGTAAGGGTCCAAAAGCTTCTCCGCCTACTAAGAAAGAAGATCATCTTCTTAATCCATCGTATATTACCACTCAAAAAGAAGTGAACTCCATTCTTAAGTAGTTTGGATATATGGGTGTTGAAGCTATTCCTATCGGTCCTTCTGGTAGAATTGACAATCCCCCAAAAGGGGTTTTTGCCTTTAACCCAATACATATATGGTATTTAGGAATCTCCCTTTCACTGACTTTCTCCCGAGATTCCTAAAGCACCTAAACATCGCTCCAATCTAACTAACTCCAAATTTACACTCTTATTTGGCTTGTTTTGAAGCTCTTGCCAGGTAGGCTAAACTTTCCTCTCTTAGTGAAACGACCCAGACTCAACCTTTGAAAATCGGCATCGAATACGACACTCGTATTTCAATGCCGCAGATCCAAACGTCGAATCTGGTTCACCGGAGCTTATAACACATTAAGTATAACAACACATCGGAAGAAAAAGAAATGAATATCATATACAACTCCAATGAATACAATATCCAATGATACACAACAATGATTTCAAAATTATACAAGAATATCAGAGACAATAAACAACAGCGGAAAACAAATAGAAAAAGAGATAACTCCAATCAGCAACAGCAACTCTAACTCCAAAAGCACCAATCCAGTAATAGCTCGAACCACCATCAAGTTGCACCGATCTAAGCAAGTCTCGTTCGTGAATCCAAAGACTCCAAAGATTCCAAAGGGAATGCTGAAGGGTATCAAATCGATATCTATATCTACTATCTGAAAAACCCAACTCTAGACTGTCCGTGTGGAAAATAGTGGGAACCCAGAGTTTAGGAAGGGAACAATAAACTCCGGGTCATTCATGAGACTGGTATGAGCAAACAAAAACATTTTATCTTTAAAACAAACAAAAGATTTTAAAATTGAAATCCGCAACGTTTTTTTTCAGAAAATGAAACTACTATAAGGCCTCCCGCCACACACACCATGCAAATGCAGAATTGGAGGAGATTTCTCCTTATGATAGTCAAAAATGCTTGATACGCAAAACCCATTTTGATATTATTATTAGTGCATAGTGGAAATTATTTTGAAAGTATAATATTAATCTTAGCCACCATAGATATTTCGAACTATGCCTACTATAGTTACCATGTTCAATAGCACGTTACCACCACATTCCCTTGCAGGTTATACAACTAAAACCGTACAGAGCGCGTATTGTTTCTTTGGGTTTTCCAACAAATGGTCAGGCCAAGAAACTTCCCATTGCCACATGGGTACGCCTCTGGAAGGACGCCCCGAGAACCTACCCGGCTCTCTGCTAACATAAGGCCGGCTACCCCCTTCCGGGGAATAAAACCTAAGATATGCCACCCCCGGTCCTTTGGGACCTTTATCCGAGGATCCTCTACACCAAAAACATCACACAATAATAAATATACTACAGTGCCCACATGAGTAAGTATCTGGGCTTCATACCATGAAATCACCCTTTTCCAGAAGGAATGGTCATACCCTAGGGGGGCTACCCCTTAAACCTTGCCGCATCTTTCCTGTTTCGACCATTTCCGGTTTGTAAGGCTCGATGAGGTTTCATCCACAAAGATACGCTTTTCACAAAAGCCATGCTTCGATCAATAAATGATCAATAGCACTTCGTATGCCACATTACCAAATTGGGAATGTATCACTAGTAACCATCAACTACATAACCTATGAGGTCGTACGTCTCAGAGAAGGGTGTTAATCTAAGAGAATAAATCTCCGCCACCAAACAGAAATGTATTTGATAGAAACTAGCTTTACATCTCAAAGTGTAACGTCAGACACACATCCATACAAGTCTATTCCGGGTTCGAACAAAACCGAAGGAACTTCCGAAGAAGTCCTTGCAAATCCGAATAATTCCTAATCACGTCCGAACTCCCCATCACAGTGGGTGCTCAAATCTCTATACCGGGGATCAGCCGATGCAGAGACATTCGACAAGAAATCCTTCCGTTTTCGAAAATATCCGGTCTTCACCACCGGTCTTCAATTGCTATCCATAATGTCGTATCATTATTCGAAATGGGTTATACGACACAAGGTCATCTCCTGACTAAACCGAATAATGAGCGCAATATTTAAAAACATATGGATATGGGATCTCAGTTAAGTCACAACTTATTACCCAAAACTTTTCTTTCAAATGGTTAAACAAATTACCATTTACAAATCTTTTTGAACAAAAGATTCACTTCACAAAGTTTACAAAGTTTACCAATCTTTCACAAAGATTCATTAATATCTTTCCAATTCAAATCTTTTATACAAAAGATACGTTTTTCAGATCCCTTCTTAATTTGAAAACAAACTTCACCAACCTTTAACATAGATTCATTCATAGATTTTCAAAATGATTTCCCTTTTAAATTGGATTAACTCATCCAATCAAAGATTCAATTCATAGCTTTCAAAAATCTTTTACAAAGATTCATTAACTTTCAAAGCCATTCAATTTCAAACTTGAAATCTTTTCATCATAATTTGGAAATTCTTTCCTTATATAAATGCTATTATCAATTGAAATCACTTGTTTTCGTTTCAAAAAACCCGATTATATTTGCACGAGTTAAGGCCTTTCAAATATAAACTTGGGTTAAATTCAAATTTTCAAAACTCTACTTTTAAGATGGTTTAAAAACCCATATAAACACATTTATAACTTGTATAACCTTTTTCGTTATAAATACCAGATATAGAATTAATTTCAGATATTGAATTCCAATTTAAATCAAATTATTCAAATTTCAAATCTTCATTAAGTTATTCCAAATAACTTTCATTTTTAAAACACCTTTTCAAAAAAAAATCGCTTTAAACCCAATCCATTTCCAAAACCGTTTGGATTTAAAATTCAAATTCAAAACTATTTTAAAAATCTGTGACTTAACCGATGTCCACGTGAAATCCATATTTGTGTGTGTATAGTCTGGTCCAGGGGTTTAACACAATATTGAACAACTTCAATTATCAAGATGTATCAATATCGATAAGCGGTACAACCCATAATGCTTATCTTCACTCACAGATACATGGATAAAGTAAATTTTATCAATTACCAAGATTCACTATACGATTCGATGTGGCTTTCGGATAACCAACTGAATCCGACTCCCTATCGCATCGAAATTCAAATGTCGGTTTACAGGTCAAAAGGGGTTTGCACATTCATACAACCATATAGTCATCACAGATATAACAGCTTAGCACAAAGCATTACATAGTATCACATCACATATCAAATATATCAATCCATCACATAACATTCAACAACAATCAAACATTTGTAATTAAGATGAATAATTTGGGTGGTTTTAAAATTTATCAACCACATAATTACTTCCATTAGTAATATTTAATCAACGATTATTATTATTAATTTCAATTTATTAATTTTTAATCACTTTCATTAATTAATCATTTCTTTAATTAATTATCTTAATTAATTAACCCCTAATTGTAATTAAATCTTAATTACTTTTATTAATTAATTTATTCCTTAATTAATTAATTTAATTGATAAACCACATTAATTAATTATTCTTTAAAGTAATTAACTCTTAATATTTGATAAATCAATCTTCAATCATTAATTATCTACCCTTAATTACTTTCACTAAGTAATTACCGTTTTTACTTAATCATTATTAATTACTTGATCAATTAACTTAAATTACTAATTAATATACTTTAATTAATAAATACTCAATTATTAATTAATTTAATCTTAATTATAACTAATTATCCTTTAATTGATTTTCTTAATTATTAATGAATTAATCTTAAGTACAAATTATTACTTACTTGATTATTATTAACGATATAATTCATCTTACTTTTAAGTTAATTTTTTTTGGAAACATTTGATTTTTGTTCTAAATCACTTATGAAGTTTCATTTAAAATAACTTACTACAAATATAAATTTAAAACTTAATTTTTTTAAAAATCCTTTATGTCAAAACTTTTAATTTATACTTTCTACTTAATAAATAAATCATCATTTATAAAAAGGAATAGTTTCAGAAATTCATTTAACAAATTCATTAAAGTTTAAAACTGGAAAAAGAAAAAAAAAACTCCCAGGCAAAAACGAGTGTCTCCTAGTCGCTCCACCCCCGCTTCGAGTCGAACCCGGCCGAATTACCCCACTGCTTCGGGTTTTCCCAAAATTTGACCCGAGCGCCCCAACCTTTAAATTTAAAAATTTTCTAGGTATTTTTCACTTCGCACCTAATTCCTGCTTCGGGTTATAACTCGAGCTACTCTCGCTTTTTGCCGAGCTCATCTTCGAGTTACCCCTGATAACACATCGTCTTCCTCCAAACGCAAAATCCACTGATACACGTTGACGCACGTATATATGCACAGCCACGTTAACCAACACCGATCAACGTCGAGGCCACCAACATGTCATCACCGACACCCCCAAGCATTGCGAGCACCCAAAACCCAATGGTTTGCCAAGAACCAAAATTTGATCGTTTCGACCCCAAACTGGAATTGACCCATACGCCTAAATTCCTTCGCCGACGGCGATCTATTCCACCGGAACTCATGCCAACCGACTCCGAACTACGACACGTCCTCCAAAAAAATACCCTACATATGCGATCGCCTCCGATCCATTCATCATTTCGCCATTACCCCATGAACATCGACCCCCAAAACACCCCATAAAACCCTAAATTGACTTCGTCCCCTTAATTCACGCAATAGAATTTTTTTTTGACATTTTTCCCGTCCTCGGAGATCACCAAGCTTGCTTCAAATCAAATTTCAACACCTAAGATTTGATTAAGCATTAGAAATAGATAAAAAACGTTTTTTTGTTCATCTCAAAACTGCTCCTTACACACGTAACTAAAAATCATCACATTTGTTTTAAAAATCTTGTTTTCGAATGTTTATTCAAGATATCAAATTAAATCAACAAATTAAAAATATTCGAATTTAACACATAGTTTCCTTTTCACTGTAAAATTGATATGCAGGACCCATGTTACGCTGTTCAGCTTCAACAAATGCCAGGTTTATGATTCTAAAATTTAAACAAACACAATTCGTTTAAAATCCTAAGTTTATGAGAAATTAATAGAGGAAGGAGGAATTGGTATTAGATGATCATGCCTGTTATTAAAATAGAGGATCAAAACAATGACATGCACAGTCATTCTCATGTATATATACATGGTGAGCATAACTTAACAACTACATAAACAGTTATCATAAAAAAAACTTCAAGCATCAAGCGCAACAACCAAGATATTCAAGTTTGGGATCAAAAGAAGGGTTTGCTCACAAATTCTCAAGCACTGTATTCAAAGAAATGGCTTTAAAAATTAAAGTTGCTCACCTGTTGGTATTGAAACAGAGAACTCAACTTTTAAAACTGAAAACTGGAACTTGGATTTGATCCTACCCTTTAGATCTGTAACTTGCTTGATGATGTTAAATTCTTATTCCCAGGTTTTACAGTTTGAGATTTAAAAACTTTCAGGTTTCAAATTCTTGTTTCAGTTTGATTCTGCTTTGATCCTGATGCTTTTTGATGGTTATTTGTTGCTTTGCCTTGATAAATTTTGAAATATATTCAGGTTTCAGGCTTTTGACTTTTTTTCTTTTTTTTTTGTTTCAGGTCCGGTTTTACTTTTCTTTTGATTTTGAGATAATTCTTGTTTTCTGATTTTTAGATGGAGAGTAAAAGAATGGAATAAACAGATTTTCTTAAACATGATACCAAATTTTAATTTAAATCAATTTGCCACTTGTCTCATTTAGTTTAAAATAAATTTACACTTGTACATTTATGTTAACACATGTACTTAAGAGTTTAAATCAATTTTCCTAATAAACCAATACATTTATAAATTTATAAATGTTTTCTAAATTTGTTTTAAACCCTTATTTCATAAAATTTGAAATTTGTATTTTAAATCCTTTAATTAATTACATTTATATACATATATATGTAAATGTTTTTTACATTTTATATTCATGAATATACAACTATTGTTTATATGTTCCAATGTTTTTAAATCTTTTTATCAAATCTAATTTTATATTCTAATCTAATTGTACATCTTAAATTCAAATTCAAAATTTAATATTTAATCAATTTGTACTTATAAATAAATAAATTATCAAATACCTTTTTATAAATATATCTTTATATTCCATTTATCATTTATTTCTCTTAAATTCCAAATCAAATTCTATTTATAAACCATTTGATTTCAAATCAATTAATTTTATTTACAATCTTTTGATATATTTATTCATTCAAATTTTCAAATTAATTCGCAATTAAATTCCAATATATTAACATATGAATTTCAAATTCACATTTTTAAATTATATTTAAAATTAACATCTATAAACAACCAATACATCTATAAACAACTAATATTTTATAAACAACTAATATTTATTTCGAAAAACTCTATTTAATTCACAAATTAATTTCAAAAAAATTAAATTATTTATCAAATTATTTTAACTAAAATTTCAGGGCTGTTACAGTTTTCCCCTTAGAAAATTTCGTCCTCGAAATTTGAAAGTAGGGAGATAACAAAGATCAAATGATAGATAGAGAAATAATTTATCAAATGAGATCGAAATATTTATTCTTCATTTGGCTTACCAAAGTAGAATATCACTAATAACTATGAGAACGAACTCATAAAATACAAGACACTCGGGTCACCTGATCTACGAGTATACACAGCAGTATTGATTAGTTCAAAGGATAACTAACCCCTCGTAGAATATATTGAGACCCCAAAGAATAGGCAGATATATGGATACAATCCTAAAACTTTTAGTTTAAACCACCAAAATATACCTATCAACCATAACTGTTGAATATGCGCTTTGCGCTTATATGATTTTTGTTTGATGATAATAAACATATATACACTCGTTTAAATGTATTTGTTAATATACTATTCTATTTTTCACAGTTTAAATAAATATTTGTTGAATAAAATAAATTACACAGAATTTGAATTCAAACAGATATTTTATTCAAATAATTATTTATTACAATTTTGAATAGTACAATTTCAAGCTCTCACTATAACTATACAACTTTGATTACAATTACATCACATTTCATATTTACAGTTCACCTCACTACACATCACTCACACTCGTATTTATCTTCAACTGCATTCCAGTTTGAATCCAGCATCTGAGCAATCTGCAAAAATATAAACTAACGCAGTAAAATTGAAAAAGAAATATTTTTGAAATTCAAAAATAAAAGATAAGTTTTTGAAAATATGATTTGCCTCAGTTATTTGGGTTATTCGTCATAATTTAAATTTGATTCATCATACACGAACAATTTGGGACATACACAGTATATTACTGTATATGCCACAAGGCCGTGCACGCCAATATATAAACTTGATTGATTTACAGGGACAGGTGGGTCAAACCCAAATGAAAAACCGGGTTCAACTCACGTGCAATAACATTGAAAATCACGACTCTCAGCACAAGGTCAAACCCGAGTTTTAAAACTGGATTCAACTCAGGTGCAAATCAAAAGTACACATGAATGCTATGTTCAAACATGACACAGCCTCAAATCAATGGACATGCAGTACATCAACTACAAAGAGCATCAATAATGCATGAAACGGTTCAAAGGTTCAACAAATCAGAACAGCCATACATGAAGTGAATCAAGTTCAGCAGTGCAATGACCAAGCATTGACCAATGAACAAAGAACAGAGACCAAGCAAGGCAATATGCAAACATGCATGCAACATGGTCTGCAGGTAAACAAAAGGATGATAACACAGCAGCTCCAAAACCAAAGATGCAACAAATAATGATGCAGGGAAGACTCGAATGACCCAGTGCACCAGTGATGCAAGAAATGCCCAACACAAATGGCTAGGGAAATACTCAATGCATGCAACAATGTGCACAGTTCAGAAAGGCAATACACAAGTGACCATACACATATATACATACAAGAATGTATGTATACAAATGATCAGCCATCAAAGTACAAGTGCAAGTGAAACACAAGATGCAAATGTCAAGACTAACAGAGTGCAACAGCCATTAAACAAACAAAGACCAGTGAACAAATGAGCAAGTACAACTCAAAAACTACATGACATGAACCATGTAACTGATAGACAGTGCAACTCGAGCTTCAGAAATAACAAATGCAGATACGAAATGACCAAGTGCAACTGGAAACAACAGAAATTGTGCAACATGATCAGAAGCAAGGCAATAGAGACTCAAGCAACAACATGGACTTCAGTAAACATATATGCACAGGTACAAACAACAGTGAGCACATTCATATGAACAAATGCAAAGAACAGTGGTGAAGCAGTGCAACATCTGCGACAACAAGTACATGAATGCAAACTACAGGAATGAATATCAAGTGATACAACTGCAAGTATCAAAACCAGATTGAACAACTACAAGTATAGGTACAGGCCGAGCAAAATCAAGAAAGATTTTTCAAAAATGACTGAAGCCAAAAGAAGCTACAAAGTGCGCAGTGGTTTCAGAATGAACAATAGTGAAATTGTCACAGTCATGAACAAGTCAAACAAAGTAAAATGCCAGAAATCAATATGCCGAGGATAGCAAAAATATGATGAGCAAATCGAACCGAGTTAAGATCAACGCCGTATTGACCAAGCAATGAATCAACACCGTGTCAACCAAGTAATATCAATTTATACGAAATTGAAGAAGTCAGTGAATTCCCAAGCATCAATACAAGATCAAGCGGCCAGAGCAAGTAAATTGACAAATTCAAATGAACTTATACGAACGAAAATAAAGGAATTCGAACGCATATAAAAGCCCAATCATCATCAGCAATTAAATCATCGAATTCCAGAAAGCACAAAATCAGTAAAGTAAAAGGATATAATTACATACCGGAATTCGATCAACGAAGCAGCCGCGGTGAGCAAATTAAAGAGCATAGAAGTCGAACAGTATCAAAGGTCGGCGCTTCAATTTGCAAAAAACCCTAATTTGGATCAAGGACGCAAGCCCTAATTCAAGCGCAAAAAGGAACGAAAGAGAGCCACCATTTTTACAAAGGAACGAGGCAAAAAGGAACGGGCTAGAGTGAATGAAAGGGGCCGGCCTTGTTAAAAGAAAAAAAAGGGGATTAATTTTTGTTTAGGCCTTTAGTGTTTTATTTAGGGTTATTTATTTTTGTCTTTTAATTGTTGTTTTTATTTTCTAATCGAAGAATTTGTAAATCACCACCTAGGGATTAGGTCGTGTCAGATTGTCTAGTTAGAATTAGTTCAGTGAGCAGAGTGTGCGAGTTTGCAAAGCTCTATAGGCGGGAGCAGTGTTTGCGAGTAATCAAAGCTCTATAGGCGGGAGCAGAGTTTGCAAGTAAACAAAACTCTATAGGCGGGAGCAGGGTGTGCGAGTCTAGTAGAGTGTTTGTGAGCGGGAGCAAATGTTTGCGAGTCTAGTAGAGTGTTTGTGAGCGGGAGCAAAAGGGTCTGCGAGTCTAGTAGAGTGTTTGTAAGCGTGATACTGTTTAATTCTAATAGAAATCTGGGAATGCAGCAGTAGGCAGGGGTTGCCGAAGCTGGGTAAATTTTGTGTGTGATTTACTTTTCAGCATATTTATTTTTGCAGTTTGTTTCTGTGTTTATATCGAGAAAATTTGCTATAACCCTATTCACCCCCCTCTAGGGTTAATCTAGATCCTACAAGTGGTATCAAAGCCTGGTATTTTTTATTTAACTCTAGAGTCATGAATCCACCAAATAATGATTTTTCTGAGGGGCAATCTATTGCTAGGCCACCCATGTTTAATGGAAATGATTATGCTTATTGGAAAGTTAGGATGGATATTTATCTTAGTTCTGTTGATTATGATGTTTGGGATATTATTGAAACTGGCTATAAACCTCCCACTATAACTGTTGGTGATACTGAGATTCCTAAACCTAAGGATATGTGGGATGCTAACGATAAGAAATTAAAAACTACAAATGCCAAAGCAATGAACGCTTTGATCTGTGCTCTTGATAAAAGTGAATTTAATAGAATTTCTCATTGTACAACAGCATAGGAAATTTGGCACACTTTGGAGGTGACACACGAAGGAACTTCTCAAGTCAAGGAGTCTCGTCTAGCCCTATTCAGCAATGAATACGAAAACTTTGTGATGGACAAAGGCGAGAGCATAAAGGATATGTTTGGACGCTTTTTAACCTTGGTGTACAATGCTAGAGCACTTGGGAAGGTATTCACTGAAGTAGAGCTTGTGAGGAAGATACTACGAGTCCTACCGATGAACTTTGAGGCAAAAGTCACGGCAATACAAGAATCGGAAGATCTGAGTAAGCTAAGCATGGAGGAGTTGATTGGTAACTTGATGACATATGAGCTTGAGCTAAAAGAAAAGGAGGAACGCAACAACTCCGAACCAAAGAAGAAGACGATTGCCTTAAAGAGCAAACAAGAGAGCGATGAAGATGAAATAGATCTAATTGAAGAGCTTGCAATGGCTGTCAATAAACTTAGAAACTCGTCAAGATTCAAGCCACGCAAGAAGAAAACAAAGGGCAATAGGTCAAAAGATTCTGAAAATTCCGATAATGAACTAACGTGTTATAACTGCAACAAGCCTGGCCACATCAAACCAGAATGCCCACTTATCAAATACAACAAAGGAAAGAAAAAGAAAACGAAGGCTTTTGCAGCAACTTGGGATGATGAAGAAGGAGAGGAAGTTTCGGATAGCAGCTCAGAGGAGGCTGACTTGTGTTGCATGGCAAAATCAGAATCAGAAGCAATCTTCGAGGAGTCTAGTGAGGCAGGTGAGTATTCCTATAGAGATCTAGTTTTTATGTGTCTTGATCTTACTAAGGTAGTGGATACTCTTGAATCTAAAATTGAAAAACTGAAATCTGATAGGAGAGAATTTGCTCGTGAAAATTTTAGGTTAAAAACTGAATTTGAAAATATTCAAAACCTAGACTGTAAAAATTGTAAGATTTTAGATTCAGAATTATCAAAACGTAGGAATAACTTTGAGAATCTTGAAAAAGAAAACTTGAATCTTAAGGAAAACATTGACATTAGGAAAAAGGATTTTATAAATAGATGCACCTCACTTGTAACTGAATACACAACATTAAAAACCAAAGTCCAAAATCTTGAGAAATCTCTGAATAACTTTTCAAAAGGAGAAAAATCTTTCAAAATGTTATTGGGAAATCAAATTTTTGCTAACAATAGAAAAGGACTAGGTTTTGGGAAATCACAAGATGATGATAATGCAAAAGGTAAAAGTGTCTTTGCTCGATCTGAAATAATTGGACATCATGTTGAAAATTATAGTCATAGGAACAAGAACACAAAATTTAATCAAGTCAATTTAATGTGCACAAATTGTAGAAAATTTGGACACAATCAAAATAATTGTTGGTATAGACCCAAACACGTGAAAACTATACCAATTTGGGTTCCAAAAGGCACAAATATAAAATCTTTGAAAGTCAAACAAATTTGGGTGCCAAAAGGAACATATATAAATAGTTTTGGGTCTCCACAAACATATTTTTCATATTCTGCCACTAACAATCATGGACCTATAAAAACAAATAGGTCGCATAAATCTTTCATCGTGTAGGTGTGGTGGCAGGCTAAGGAACAACAACAATGTTCTCTGGATTTTGGCTGTTCCAGAAACACAACGGGCAACAAAGCAAAGTTCCTTAGCCTAGTATAAAGGTGACAGAATCACAATGGACAACGACGAAAAATTATCGTAAAGGTAAAACAGGTAAATATGTTCTGAACGATATATTAAATAATCTGCACCATAGTCTGAATTAAATCAGCCAATATTGAGATGAACAAGAGATGATGATTTTGATTCTATGATTTTTTTCAAAATATTGACCAATCATCTTTAAATAGAATTACTTGGAGTAATTATGATGGTTGACTGATTCGGACTTACTTGATATGATCCTACATGACTTGTTCTTATTTATGACCTTGATTTGTGCTTAAATGATGACCAATCAGATTTTCAACTTTGAACTAATCCATATAAATTGTTCGGTCAAATAATGGTATTTTATTGATCTTTGATTACTCATGCTATACGTAGATATATTTGTTTTGACATTTTGGTCACTGCTTGTAAATTTGCACGATTTCAATTTTCATGTGAAAGCTGTTAAAAAGGATTTTAAGAAATTGTTGAAACTTCAAGAAATTGGTTTTTGAATAATTATGATGTTGATTGACTATTGATTACTCATGAATATAACTATTTATCCTAAGGTTTCTGAAATTAACACTATGATATTTGTTTGAGTGTTAACATAGCTTCATTTCAAATTTCATTCTGAGATAGTTTGTTGAAATTTCACAAATCTGGTCTTTGTCATCCAACGAGTGAATATTGAGTGAAATTTAAATTCAGATGCAGATTACACTGGTAATATAGTTGATAGAAAAATTATTAGTGTAACGTGATTAATCTTTGAAACATTCATTTGCTGCATCGTTTTTCAAAGAAAATATCTGCATATTTTTCACTTGAAATAATTTTCAAATAGCAGAAAATTTTCTTATAAAATCCCCTCGAGAAAATCACGTTTGACCAAATTTACAGATTAGTCATTTTTAAAAAATTGATTTTATAATTTTTGAATTTGATTTTAAATGACTATTTTGACTAATCTAACTCCCTTTGATTATCGAAAAGATCAATAATTGATTGAAAAAGTGATGAGTGTCGATATTTGTCATACATTACTCAAGACAATATATTTAGAAAAATTTCTTTAGAATTTCATAACAAGAGTTATAAAAACTTTTTGTTAGGTAAAAAAAATTCCATGATCATTTCTATTTCTATCATCTTTCTATCGACCATTACTCATCAAAATCATATATAGCATGTAATTTGTGGTAGTTTATAAAGGAAATTATCTGTGCTTCGATTTATTATATTCTTCAATAAAAATAGATATCCAAAGTATTCACTCTCATTTAAAAGTCCTCACGGTTATGCATGGGTGAATTACTTGGATTTTTTGATTATGTGCTTCCATGCTCATTTAAAAGTCCTCACGGTTATGCATGTATGGAACGCATATCAAAACTAATTGATTTAATAGACAAGTTGATTCTAATCCCATTTAAAAGTCCTCACGGTTATGCGTGGTTAGAAGATACTTGAATTCTTTTTTAAATAAAAATTGTGAATACTACTAACCTCATTTAAAAGTCCTAACGGTTATGCATGGTTAGTAGATATTCAAATTTCCTGAAATAAATATACCACAAATAGACAGAACTGTATGATTTTTTGATGATTTTATCTCCATCACTTCTGAAAGTGGAATATGCGTCACAAGGGTAATTATGATTTTTGTTTGAGTTTTTCTATTGAAATTTGATATTTACATTCAATTGAGTTAAATGTTTGATTCATGTCTGTCACTTCATCCCTATTTTTATAACACTGTTATTCTTTTGCTGATAACAAAAGGGGGAGAGAAAAGTTAAGATTTTGTCAAATAGAATCAAGCAAAGGTCAAATAATTTTCCATTTGCATATAGGCTCAATTATATATTTCTATTTGTATGCATATATGTAGGGGGAGTATTGTGTAGAGAGGGAGCATTCAAATAGGGGGAGCAAATTGAATGATCAAATACATTTAATACATTCAAAATCTCAAATATATGTTTGTTATCATCAAAAGGGGGAGATTGTTGAATATGCGCTTTGCGCTTATATGATATTTGTTTGATGATAATAAACATATATACACTCGTTTAAATGTATTTGTTAATATACTATTCTATTTTTCATAGTTTAAATAAATATTTGTTGAATAAAATAAATTACACAGAATTTGAATTCAAACAGATATTTTATTCAAATAATTATTTATTACAATTTTGAATAGTACAATTTCAAGCTCTCACTATAACTATACAACTTTGATTACAATTACATCACATTTCATATTTACAGTTCACCTCACTACACATCACTCACACTCGTATTTATCTTCAACTGCATTCCAGTTTGAATCCAGCATCTGAGCAATCTGCAAAAATATAAACTAACGCAGTAAAATTGAAAAAGAAATATTTTTGAAATTCAAAAATAAAAGATAAGTTTTTGAAAATATGATTTGCCTCAGTTATTTGGGTTGTTCGTCATAATTTAAATTTGAATTCATCATGCATGAACAACTTGTGACATACACAGTATATTACTGTATATGCCACAAGGCCGTGCACGCCAATATATACACTTGATTGATTTACAGGGACAGGTGAGCACAGGTCAAACCCAAATGAAAAACCGGGTTCAACTCACGTGCAATAACATTGAAAATCACGACTCTCAGCACAAGGTCAAACCCGAGTTCTAAAACTGGATTCAACTCAAGTGCAAATCAAAAGTACACATGAATGCTATGTTCAAACATGACACAGCCTCAAATCAATGGACATGCAGTACATCAACTACAAAGAGCATCAATAATGCATGAAACAGTTCAAAGCTTCAACAAATCAGAACAGCCATACATGAAGTGAACCAAGTTCAGCAGTGCAATGACCAAGCATTGACCAATGAACAAAGAACACAGACCAAGCAAGGCAATATGCAAACATGCATGCAACATGGTCTGCAGGCAAACAAAAGGATGATAACACAGCAGCTCCAAAACCAAAGATGCAACAAATAATGATGCAGGGAAGACTCGAATGACCCAGTGCACCAGTGATGCAAGAAATGCCCAACACAAATGGCTAGGGAAATACTCAATGCATGCAACAATGTGCACAGTTCAGAAAGGCAATACACAAGTGACCATACACATATATACATACAAGAATGTATGTATACAAATGATCAGCCATCAAAGTACAAGTGCAAGTGAAACACAAGATGCAAATGTCAAGACTAACAGAGTGCAACAGCCATTAAACAAACAAAGACCAGTGAACAAATGAGCAAGTGCAACTCAAAAACTACATGACATGAACCATGTAACTGATAGACAGTGCAACTCGAGCTTCAGAAATAACAAATGCAGATACGAAATGACCAAGTGCAACTGGAAACAACAGAAATTGTGCAACATGATCAGAAGCAAGGCAACAGAGACTCAAGCAACAACATGGACTACAGTAAACATATATGCACAGGTACAAACAACAGTGAGCACATTCATATGAACAACTGCAAAGAACAGTGGTGAAGCAGTGCAACATCTACGACAGCAAGTACATGAATGCAAACTACAGGAATGAATATCAAGTGATACAACTGCAAGTATCAAAACCAGGTTGAACAACTACAAGTATAGGTACAGGCCGAGCAAAATCAAGAAAGATTTTTCAAAAATGACTGAAGCCAAAAGAAGCTACAAAGTGCGCAGTGGTTTCAGAATGAACAATAGTGAAATTGTCACAGTCATGAACAAGTCAAACAAAGTAAATTGCCAGAAATCAATATGCCGAGGATAGCAAAAATATGATGAGCAAATCGAACCGAGTCAAGATCAACGCCGTATTGACCAAGCAATGAATCAACACCGTGTCAACCAAGTAATATCAATTTATACGAAATTGAAGAAGTCAGTGAATTCCCAAGCATCAATACAAGATCAAGCGGCCAGAGCAAGTAAATTGACAAATTCAAATGAACTTATACGAACGAAAATAAAGGAATTAGAACGCATATAAAAGCCCAATCATCATCGGCAATCAAATCATCGAATTCCAGAAAGCACAAAATCAGTAAAGCAAAAGGATATAATTACATACCGGAATTCGATCAACGAAGCAGCCGCGGTGAGCAAATTAAAGAGCATCGAAGTCGAACAGTATCAAAGGTCGGCGCTTCAATTTTCAAAAAACCATAATTTGGATCAAGGACGCAAGCCCTAATTCAAGCGCAAAAAGGAACGAAAGAGAGCCACCATTTTTACAAAGGAACGAGGCAAAAAGGAACGGGCTAGAGTGAACGAAATGGGGCCGGCCTTGTTAAAAGAAAAAAAAGGGGATTAATTTTTGTTTAGGCCTTTAGTGTTTTATTTAGGGTTATTAATTTTTGTCTTTTAATTGTTGTTTTTATTTTCGAATCGAAGAATTTGTAAATCACCACCTAGGGATTAGGTCGTGTCAGATTGTCTAGTTAGAATTAGTTCAGTGAGCAGGGTGTGCGAGTTTGCAAAGCTCTATAGGAGGGAGAAGTGTTTTGCGAGTAATCAAAGCTCTATAGGCGGGAGCAGAGTTTGCAAGTAAACGAAACTCTATAGGCGGGAGCAGGGTGTGCGAGTCTAGTAGAGTGTTTGTGAGCGGGAGCAAATGTTTGCGAGTCTAGTAGAGTGTTTGTGAGCGGGAGCAAAAGGGTCTGCGAGTCTAGTAGAGTGTTTGTAAGCATGATACTGTTTAATTCTAATAGAAATCTAGGAATGCAGCAGTAGGCAGGGGTAGCCGAAGCTGGGTAAATTTTGTGTGTGATTTACTTTTCAGCATATTTATTTTTGCAGTTTGTTTCTGTGTTTATATCGAGAAAATTTGCTGTAACCCTATTCACCCCCCTCTAGGGTTAATCTAGATCCTACAATAACAACCAAAGCAAACAATTCATCCAAACAAACAATTCTGACCCATCTGGAGTTTGTGTCCCATGCAAATATATCAAAGCTTCTTCCTGGAACTGCCAGGAACCATCAAAGAATTGAAAAGACGAATCAAAGGAGATTGATAGAGAAAGTTGTTTCCGCTTTTGCAGGATACTGACCATTTGTAGTGGTACTCCCCTGTCCCCTATCTCGTCCTCTTCTTGCACTCATACTCACTATTAGTGGATAGTAAGAGAATTTACTGAGGCACACGGACGGATATCTTAGGGATACACTCATTCTAGGGTATACTTCACCCTATCTTTAATGAGTTACTTAATGTGTTATACTCCTGAGCTAAAGTTTCAACCTTCAGCTCTGATACCAAATGAAACGACCCTGACTCGACCTTCAAAAATTGGCACCGAATACGACACTCGTATTTCAATGCCGCAGATCCAAACATCGAATCTGGTTTGCCGGAGCTTATAACACATTAAGTATAACAATACAGCGGAAGAAAAAGAAATGAATATCATATACAACTCCAATGAATACAATATCCAATGATACACAACAATGATATGAAAATGATACAAGAATATCAGAGACAATAAACAACAGCGGAAAAAAAATAGCAAAAGAGATAACTCCAATCAGCAACAACAACTCTAACTCCAAAAGCACCAATCCAGCAATAGCTCGAACCACCATCAAGTTGCACCAAGCTAAGCAAGTCTCGTCCGTGAATCCGAAGACTCCAAAGAATTCCAAAGGGAATGCTGAAGGGTATCAAATCGATATCTATATCTACTATCTGAAAAACCCAACTCTAGACTGTTCGTGTGGAAAATAGTGGGCACCCAGAGTTTAGGAAGGGAACAATATACTCCGGGTTAATCATGGGACTGGTATGAGCAAACAAAAACATTTTTTCTTTAAGACAAACAAAAGATTTTAAAATTGAATTCCGCAATGTTTTTTTTCAAAAAATGAAACTACTATAAAACCTCCCGCCACACACACCATGCAAACGCAGAATTGGATGAGATTTCTCCTTATGATAGTCAAAAATGCTTGATACGCAAAACCCATTTTGATATTATTATTAGTGCATAGTGGAAAATATTTCAAAAGTATAATATTAATCTTAGCCAGCAAAGACATTTCGAACTATGCCTACTATAGCTACCATGTTCAATAGCAGGTTACCACCACATTCCATGGCATGTTATACAACTAAAACCGTACATGGCGCGTATTATTTCTTTGGGTTTTCCAACAAATGGTCTGGTCAAGGAACTTCCCATTGCCACATGCGTATGCCTTTGGAGGGACGCTCCGAGAACCTACCCGGCTCTCTGCTAACATAAGGCCAGCTACCCCCTTCCTGGGGAATAAAACCTAAGATATGCCACCCCCGGTCCTTTGGGACCTTTATCCGAGGATCCTCTACGCCAACAACATCACACAGTAATAAATATATTACAGTGCCCATATGAGTAAGTATCTGGGCTCCATGCCATGATACCACCCTTTTCCAGAACAAATGGTCATACCCTATGGGCGCTACCCCTGAAACCTTGCCGCATCTTTCCTGTTTCGACCATTTCCGGGTTTGTGAGGCTCGATGAGGTTTCGTCCACAAAGCTACACTTTTCACAAAAGCCATGCTTCAATCAACAAATGATCAGCAGCACTTCATATGCCACATTACCAAATTGGGAATGTATCACTAGTAACCATCAACTACATAACCTCTGAGCTCGTACGTCTCAGAGAAGGGTGTTAAGCTAAGAGAATAAATCTCCACCACCAAACAGAAATGTATTTGATAAAAACTAGCTATACATCTCAAAGTGTAATGTCAGACACACATCCATACAAGTCTGTTCCGGGTTCGAACAGAACCGAAGGCACTTCTGAAGAAGTCCTTGCAAAACCGGATAATTCCTAATCACGTTCGGACTCCCCATCATAATGGGTGCTCAAATATCTATATCGAGGATCAGCCGATGAAGAGACATTCGACAAGAAATCCTTCCGTTTTAGAAAATATCTGGTCTTCACCACCGGTCTTCAATTACTATCCATAACGTCGTATCATTATTCGGATTGGGTTATATGACACAAGGTCCTCTCCCGGCTAAACCGAATAATGTGCGCAATATTTAAAAACATATGGATATGGGATCTCAGTTAAGTCACAACTTATTACCCAAAAATTTTCTTTCAAATGGTTAAACAAATTACCATTTACAATTCTTTTTGAACAAAAGATTCACTTCACAAAGTTTACAAAGTTTACCAATCTTTCAAAAAGATTCATTAATATCTTTCCAATTCAAATCCTTTATACAAAAGATACGTTTTTCAGATCCCTTTTTAATTTGAAAACAAACTTCACCAACCTTTAACAAAGATTCATTCATAGCTTTTCAAAACGATTTCCCTTTTAAATTGGATTAACTCATCCAATCAAAGATTCAATTCATAGCTTTCAAAAATCTTTTACAAAGATTCATTAATAACTTTCAAAGCCATTCTATTTCAAACTTGAAATCTTTTCATCATAATTTGGAAATTCTTTCCTTATATAAAACTATTATTATTTGAAATCACTTGTTTCCGTTTCAGGAAATCCGGCTATATTTGCATGAGTTAAGGCCTTTCAAATATAAACTTGGGTTAAATTCAAATTTTCAAAACCCTACTTTTAAAATGGTTTAAAAACCCATATAAACACATTTATAACTTGTATAACCTTTTTCGTCATAAATACCAGATATAGAATTATTTTCAGATATTGAATTCCAATTTAAATCAAATTTCAAATCTTCATTAAGTTATTCCAAATAACTTTCATTTTCAAAACGCCTTTTCAAAAAAAATTCCGCTTTAAACCCAATCCATTTCAAAAACCAATTGGATTTAAAATTCAAATTCAAAACAATTTTAAAAATCTGTGACTTAACCGATTTCCACGTGAAATCCATATTTGTGTATGTATAGTGTGGTCCAGGGGTTTAACACAATAATGCACAACATCAATTATTATAGATATATCCATATCGATAAGCGGTATAACCCATAACGTTTATCTTCATTCACAGATACATGGATAAAGTAAATTTTATCAATTACCAAGATTCACTATTACGATTCGATGTGGGTTTCGGATAACCAATTGGAATCCGACTCCCTATCGCATCGAAATTCAAATGTAGGTTTACAGGTCAAAAGGGGTTTGCATATTCATATAACCATATATTCATCACAGATATAACAGCTATCAAATATATTAATCCATCACATAGCATTCAACAACAATCAAACATATATAATTAAGATGAATAATTTGGGTGGTTTTTAAATTTATCAACTAAATAATTACTTCCATTAGTAATCTTTAATCAATGATTATTATTATTATTAATTTCAATTGATTAAGTTTTAATCACTTTCATTAATTAATCATTTCTTTAATTAATTATCTTAATTAATTAACCCCTAATTGTAATTAAATCTTAATTACATTTATTAATTAATTTATTCCTTAATTAATTACTTTTATTAATAAACCACATAAATTAATTATTCTTTAAAGCAATTAACTCTTAATATTTGATTAATCAATCTTCAATCATTAATTATCTACCCTTAATTACTTTCACTAAGTAATTAATGATTTTACTTAATCATTTATTAATTACTTGATCAATTAACATAAATTACCAATTAATATACTTTAATTAATAAATCCTCAATTATTAATTAATTTAATATTAATTATAACTAATTATCCTTTAATTGATTTTCTTAATTATTAATGAATTAACCTTAATTACAAATTATTGCTTACTTGATTATTATTAACAATATAATTCAACTTACTTTTAAGTTAAAAAAAATTTGAAACGTTTGATTTTTTTTCTAAATCACTTATGAAGCTTCATTTAAATAACTTGTTACAAATATAAATTTAAAACTTAATTTTTTTTAAAATCCTTTATTTCAAAACTTTTAATTTATACTTTCTACTTAATAAATAAATCTTCATTTATAAAAAGGAATAGTTTCAGAAATTCATTTAACAAATTGATTAAAGTTTAAAACTGGAAATATAAAAAAAAAATTCCCAGGCAATCACGAGTGTCTCCGAGTCGATCCACCCCTACTTCGAGTCGAATCCGGGCGAATTACCCCACTGCTTCGGGTTTTCCCAAAATTTGACCCAAGCGCCCCAAACTTTAAATTTAAAAATTTTCTAAGTATTTTTCACTTCGCATCCAATTCCTGCTTCGGGTTATAACTCGAGCTACTCTCGCTTTTTCCCGAGCTCATCTTCGAGTTGCCCCTGATAACACATCGTCTTCCCCCAAACGCAAAATCCACTGATACACGTTGATGCACGTATATATGCACAACCACGTTAACCAACACCGATCAATGTCGAGGCCACCAACACGTCATCGCTGACACCCCCAAGCATCACGAGCACCCAAAACCCAATGGTTCGCTGAGAATCAAAATTTGATCGTTTTGACCCCAAACTGGAATTGACCCAAACGCCTAAATTCCTGTGCCGACGGCGATCTATTCCACCAGAACTCATGCCAACCGACCTTGAGCTACGACACGTCCTCCAGCAACATCCCCTACATATGCGATCGCCTCCGATCCATTCTTCATTTCGCCATTACCCCATGAACATCGACCCCCAAAACACCCCATAAAACCCTAAATTGACTTTGTCCCCTTAATTCACGCAATAGAATTTTTTTTTGACATTTTTCCCGTCCTTGGAGATCACCAAGTTTGCTTCAAATCAAATTTCAACACCAAGATTTGATTAATCATCAGAAATTGATAAAAAAATGTTTTTTGTCCATCTCAAAACTGCACCTTACACATGTAACCTAAAATCATCACATTTGTTTTAAAAATCTTGTTTTCGAATTTTTATTCAAGATATCAAATTAAATCAACAAATTAAAAATATTCGAATTTAACACATAGTTTCCTTTTCACTGTAAAATTGATATGTAGGACCCATGTTACACTGTTCAGCTTCAACAAATGCCAGGTTTATGATTTTAAAATTTAAACAAACACAATTCGCTTAAAATCCTAAGTTTATGAGAAATTAATAGAGGAAGGAGGAATTGGTATTAGATGATCATGCCTGTTATTAAAACAGAGGATCAAAACAATGACATGCACAGTCATTCTCATGTATATATACATGGTGAGCATAACTTAACAACTACTTAAACAGTTATCATAAAAAAAACTTCAAGCATCAAGCACATCAACAAAGATATTCAAGTTTGGGGTCAAAAGAAGGGTTTGCTAACAGATTCCAAGGTTTTACAGTTTGAGATTTAAAAACTTTCAGGTTTCAAATTCTTGTTTCAGTTTGATTCTGCTTTGATCCTGATGCTTTTTGATGGTTATTTGTTGCTTTGCCTTGATAAATTTTGAAATATATTCAGGTTTCAGGCTTTTGATTTTTTTTTGTTTTTTTTGTTTCAGGTCTGGTTTTACGTTTCTTTTGATTTTGAGATAATTCTTGTTTTCTGATTTTTAGATGGAGAGTAAAAGAATGGAATGAACAGCTTTTCTTAAACATGATATTAAATTTTAATTTAAATCAATTTGCCACTTGTCTCATTTAGTTTAAAATAAACTTACACTTGTACATTTATGTTAACACATGTACTTAAGAGTTTAAATCAATTTTCCTAATAAACCAATACATTTATAAATTTATAAATGTTTTCTAAATTTTTTTTAAACCCTTATTTCATAAAATTTGAAATTTGTATTTTAAATCCTTTAATTAATTACATTTATATACATATATATGTAAACGTTTTTACATTTTATATTCATGAATATGCAACTATTGTTTATATGTTCCAATGTTTTTAAATCTTTTTATTGAATCTAGTTTTATATTCAAATCTAATTTTACATCTTAAATTCAAATTCAAAATTTAATATATAATCAATTTGTACTTATAAATGAATAAATAATCAAATATCTTTTTATAAATATATCTTTATATTTTATTTCTCTTAAATTCCAAATCAAATTCTATTTATAAACGTTTGATTTCAAATCAATTAATTTTATTTACAATCTTTTGATATATTTATTCATTCAAAATTTCAAATTAATCCGCAATTAATTCCAATATATTAATTTCAAATTCACATTTTCAAATTATATTTAAAATTAACATCTATAAACAACTAATACATCTATAAACAACTAATATTTATTTTGAAAAACTCTATTTAATTCACAAATTAATTTCAAAAAAATTAAATTAATTATCAAATTATTTTAACTAAAATTTCAAGGATGTTACACTTAGCGCTAAAATTCTTCACGCCATAGCTATTCCTACTGTAGACAAGACCAGAGGATGGAAAGTCTATTTTTTCTATGTCAAAAGCTATTCTAGGATTAGGGGAACTTTCTCTATTATAGGTAAGTTTATGTTTCCCATTTCTTACGTTATATTTGTCACTTTCTTCACAATGGATGTTTTCCTTTAGGTTCGGCTCCTAAGCAATTAAGCTCCTTTGATAGCAAGATTGTCAAATCTCTAACTTCTAAAAGTATGGATGACAGGCTCATGCTTTTGATGGAAGCGAATCTTCATCACTACTCACTAATTCTAGATCATCATATAATACTTAGGGTACCCTCAATGCGTCTAAGGAAAATGGTCGCTGGTCATCAATAACCGTAATGCTTTACTTCTTCTCTAGTTCAACTTGAGTCCATTAGTAAGTTTTTAATATAGCTAGTGTGGAATTTCTTATGTCATGGTTTTATTGACTTATTTTCTTTGCTTTAGGTTCGTCTGCTCTTGTTATTGCTTCTAAAGAGACAAGAGTTGAACATGGTGCACCTAAAAAGAGGAAGGTAAAGATAAATCCCTGCCTCGTCTCGATAGAGCAAGCCTGCTTCCTTGAGGACTATATTTCCAAAGCAATTGAAGCATTAGAAAAAGAAGCAAAGATGAGATTCCTTTTGACATTCCGTCTTCTTCTCCAAACAAAAGGCTTAATCTTGTGGGCGACTTTACCAATACTGTTGTGGAGGAGGAAGAACATGTTACTACCTACTCGAGTCCTGAGGTTGCCAATCAACAGTCTCTTGGGCAAAAAATTCAAGAATCTACAGAGGTAGCTTTCTCTTCTGATCCCTCCTCAAGTTTTCTTTTCCTACTTCTCCAATAGCTCTTAATCGTTTGTATGTTGATCTTGGGATGTCCCCTTCCCAAAAAGTTCCTCTTCTTTCAAAGGTCCAGGTCTAGTTTCTTATGACCAGTTCTGATGACCTCATTCGATTGGCTATCCAATCTCCTTCTATTACCTCTCTTGGGTCTTTGCACCCTTCAACTTATTCCAAGGATCACCTTTTCTTCATTCTTAAGCACCTTTTATTGGTACGTACTGCAACTTGTTTGGTTAATTTTTACCTCTATAGATTTTTTCTTGACTTTTATTTGCGAGGCATTTTAGATAGGAAAGAACATATTTGTCCTTCAAGAGGCTTCATAAGAGCCTTCTAATGAAATAGTTGAGCTTAAAAGACAAATCACTTCTCTTTACTATAGCACAATTGATATTACATCGTCAAGAGATGAAGCTATTTATGAGAAAGAGAATCTCGTCTCCTCATTTAATGAAGAGAAAATGCCAAGAAACTATTAGAAAAAAAGGTGGAGGGATTGAAAGCAGATCTCTAGAAGGAAGTGAAAATATTAGAAGTGGATCTCGGAAGGGCTAATGTAGAAAAAGCCAAGCTATCTAATAAGAACCAATTCTTAAAGGACAAACTACAGAGGAAAACTAACATCTCAGCCTATTCGAATAGTATTATCTGCGATGCTCAAAATAAAGTCACCTCTTTCTTCGACGACGACCTTCCTAAGACTATTGAGAGATGTTATGAAGAAGCCTTATTTGTGGCATATGCTAATAATATTCAAAAGTACCCAAACTTAGATTTTCCATCTCTCCTAGATTGGAACGAAATATTTTAAAGGAAGTTAGTCTTAAACTAAAGAGGGATAAGAAAGCTCTTCAGGAAGAGTTTCCCATTGAAGAAAAGGTTGACGTTGAAAAGTGGCTAACATTTGATGATCCTCCAGTCGATGAGGAAACAAAATCCGATAGAGAAGATGACGATGATAATGATGATGATGACGATAACGATGGTGACGGAAAGGGTCTTGGAGTACCAAAAGGCGGGGAAGACAGATCAGCTGATCCCAACCTAGACTCATTTGTCCAAGGCGTAGAATTTACTGATTTTCCTAATCCTCGGGATATTACAAAAATGGATTCTTGTAACACCCCTAATTTTCAATAACATTATTTAGGAGATTTAATTAGATAAATTAAATAGAATAATGTAATTATTAAGTGATCAGGGGATTAAGATTTGAATAAAGACTTAAAGGTTGTGCTTAATTAATAAATTAATTAAATGGGCTTCATATGTTAATCAATCAATGCAAGGGTATTAGGGTAATTGCCTCCTACATATCTATTACCCTTATATACTCACATTTCATTTTCCATTCATGTCATTTTGCAAAAAAAATGCGAAAGTAAATCAAAGAGGAGCCGACCACTGCTAGAGAAAGAAAAGAGGAGAAATTAAATCTAAATCTAAGGATTCAAGCTAGGGGAAATTAATCTCAATCAAATCTCAATTTCTTATCCAAATCAAGGTGAATAATAATCTATATCATCTCTAATTTTTTCTTTTGATAAATTTTTTTGGGTTTAAGATTAAATCCATTTTTACGATGATTTGGATGATGATATGCTTGGATTATAACATGTTTGGTTCAAACAAGAACTATTTAATTATGATTTATACGGTTTTATGAGGAACTTATATGTTATGTAAAACATGATTTTGGAGTTGGGTTTTAATTTTCATAATTTTTCAAGTTATGGAGAATTTATTATGAATTTTCAAAGGAAAATATGGTTAATTGGGTTTAGAAATTTATTTCGGAAATTATGTTGAGAATTTTGGTCTGAAATTTAGTTATGTTAAGTAACATATTAAAAGTGAATTTCAGTGATTTTTGAGGATTTTTCCTAAGTGATTTACTTTGAGAATTAAATTATTTTGAAAGGAGGACCTATATGATTTAGTTGTTTTACTTAACGGAAGAGTTTATTTTTTAAATTAACCTTGGTTTATATCTCAAATTATGTGGTAGTTTTATTTGGATAATAATTTGAAAAGTTGGGGCAACCAATCATATGTTTACAAGTACGCAAGTTAGTTACAAAGTTATTGCTTTTATTGGCACTAGTCAGCTTTTACCCAGAAAAGTAGGTTCCGCCTCTTTTAGAAGCACCTTTCGACTTATAACTTCCGCCTTCAATCAAGTCAAAATCTACTGTGACATCCCTTTGCTTGGAGGCGCAAAATTAACGGCTATGGATTCTGCAGTCATCCATAGTTATTAATCCTCGATAACCAAATACGGCGACATTAGATACACAGAAACACAAGATTATGGAAAAAAAATTAAA
The DNA here is from genome assembly GCA_030765085.1 of Allium cepa. Classification (NCBI taxonomy): domain Eukaryota; kingdom Viridiplantae; phylum Streptophyta; class Magnoliopsida; order Asparagales; family Amaryllidaceae; genus Allium; species Allium cepa. Next base: position 946,669,747 of record CM060941.1, on the reverse strand, counting down.
CAACAAACAAATTCCACATTCCATTTCAAAATATTTCAAATTGATTACATAATCCTAATTCACAGATCACGTTTGGATAATATTATAATTATTATAAAATACGCCAACAGTGACATATGAAGATGCCCTCTTGGTAGATCCGAGTATATAGATAGGCAAGGAAACATTTTGACTTTACAAAAAAAACACACAACGGAAATAAAAGAACTCTAATAACAAGTTTGCCTTCTACATGTCCTCGGAAGCTTTATTCATCTAAAAGAACACCTAGAAACCTTAACTTTCAACCTACTCAAAATCAATTGTGTACTCAAGAGTTTAAGGGGAAAACAAAAACATCAAGTCAAACATAAAGCCTGGTATGAATAATAATTTACCATCTCAAACCATTTAGATATCTAGTGAGACCAGGGCTTAGCAGAACGATTTTTCCCTTGACTAGTATCCCAAAACATTTGTAAAACCATATACTGTGCTCCTACATCCACAATAGCTAAAACATAGCATTTCAAAGCATTATCATGATATGCAAAAAAAAAAAAATTAAATCAATTCTGGATTACCCATTCCCATTCATTCTGACTGTCTGTCTCAATTATAGTTTCTAGGGTTACTATTAACCTGTTAAATATTTATGGAATATCTGTCTAATTACTTAGTTTTCATGGGATCACTAAGAGCCTATTGGTAACTTCAATATCTTATTTCTTATCCTAGTTTTCATGGGCTAAGTAAGAACCTATTAACTAACTGTCAATATCTTAATCCAGATATAGTTTTCATGGGCTAACTACCAACTAACTGGTCCCTACCAGTATCAAATCATAGTTTTCATGGGCTGACTATGAACCTATATGCCTCTACCAATATCGTATAGTTTTCATGGCCTTAATGCAAACCTATTGGTCTTTGCCAATATCTTTAATTAAGATTTTAATATCTGTTAAATTACATTCACTATTGGTCAACCTAACTAGTTATTCTGCCATTTTCCAAAATACAGTTATGGGTTAATAACAATGTGAGTAATATTTCCAAAATCTTTATTGATTCCATGATTTTTCCTTAAAAAATGAGAATGAGTTATTTTTTTTGACACTTTAAATCATTACTTTCGAAACCATTGGATAATCTCCTTCGAAAACATAGAAAACCTATTTTCAAAATGCTAAGTATATACCTTTCGAAACCAGTGATACATTTTGATGGTATTAAGAAAACATTCCTTAAAACATAGCTTTGAAACAAATGAAGTACCCTTTCGAAAGCATTGGGCTTACTCTTTAAAAAAAATCATTTAGGTCAAAATGGTTACATACGATAGTATCTCTTTCGAAACCAATAGAAATTAATTTGGAGAAAAATTGATGATGTTGGTACCATCTAGTTCGAAAGCAAAGACCTTTAAAAACTAAAACTTCAAAGGACAGATTCAAAACCCCCTTTCGACTCCATAATCTTTGAAATCCTTAACCCCTTTCGAAAGCAACTAGGAAGCGGCTTAACCTAGTTAAAGAAAAGTTAACCTTTCGAAGGCACTGATGACTTAAATGCTTTGGAAGGAAAAGGGCGGCTGGGTTCGACTAGGTCGGAACCATCCCATTCAAAAGCTTCTTATTTAAATAGAAAGGCACCTCTTCAAAAGCTAATATTTTGACATAATGTGACAACGTTCTTCAAAAGCTATTTATAAAACCCTTTCGAAAGCATACGTTTCGACTATGTCGAAGGCTTTAAGTAAAACAAGGCAAGACATAAACTTTTGAAAACAAAGTAGGGTTTCGACCCCATCGGAAGCTTACCTTTGGACAACAAGACTTCCGCCATCCTTCCAATCCACTGCGCACCACTAGGTGATGCCTTATGTATTGGTTTCGACTATGATGGTTTCGATTAAGTAGGTTCGACTAGGGTGTGGCGGAATCATTGGAGTCGAAAGGGGTATTATTTGAGGCGGAACACCTTTTTCTGAATTAAAGGCTGAAATATTGCTTCTTTTAGTAATTGTTTTATAACAACTTATCGATTTGTAAATCATTGATTGGCTGCCACAAAACTTTTCAAATACTTTATAATTAAAACTGCCTCTTTTATACCCGATTCAAACCATAGAAATGTAACGTTTAAGCCCTTCCATATAACAAAGTAACATTTGCAAAAGTCCCTCTTTTAAAATAATTTATTTTCTCTAATAAATCAATTGGGAAAAATCCCCAAAAATCACAGAAATTCGATTTCATCATGTAATCAAACATATTAAAAATTTAGATCCAATTTCTTCCTGAAATATTCAAAATAAATCTAAACCAAATTATATCATATTTTCCTTTAGAAATTCATAACAAATTTTCTATAGCTTAGAAAATTATGAAAATCAAAACCTATCTCTAAAATCATGTGTTATTCAACATAAAAAATTTCAATGGCAACCGAAAATCATAAACCCTTGTTTTTCCCTTAAAATCGAGCAAAATCATTTGTGTACGAATTAAAATAATTCAATCCTAACATGATTTAAGCACATCATCATCCATATCATTATAAAAACGAATTTAAACATAAATCCGAAAGCACATAATCATAAAATAAATAGAGATGGTATAAAATTATTATTCACCTTAAACTTGATAAGGAATTTGAGATTTGTGTTGATTAATCCTTTCTAGCTTTGATCCTTAGTTTTAGATTGAAATTTCTCCTTTTTCCTTCTTGTTAATGGCTGGATCTATCTTATTATGATTTGCATTTGTGAAAAGATGGAAAATGGAACGTGAATGGGAAATTACAAAAGGTCATAGCCGTGTATAATAGATTGGCTAATTTACTAATATGCACATGTGTAATTTAATTATATTATAAACCAATTTAAAGCCCATTAAATCTTTATTATTAAGCATGACCCATTATACAATTTATTTAAATCTCAATCCCCTTATCATCATTATTCTAATTAATTTATCTAATTAAATCTTCTTAATAATGTTATCAAAAATTAGGGATGTTACACCTACCAGGTTGAAACCCATGACCCCGAAATCAATACACAAGGTATCAACATTGGTACGTAGTGGATTGGAGAAAGGCGGAAGGTATGGTGTCGAAACTTAGCTTTCGGTGGGAACGAAACCTTTGTTTTGTTTTCTAAAGAAACGCGCTTGCCTATTTTATTAAATGCTTTTGAAGGTTTTGAAATAGATGCTTTCAAAGGGGTCTTTTGAATAGCTTTCAAAAGGTGGTTGCCACCTTATTGTTTAAAGTATATTTTTCGAATGAGTTACTTTGTTTACAAACTATGATTTAAAAAGGTGTATGTTCGACCTAGCTGAAACCCTTCTGTCGACCTTATGCCTTTCGAAGGAACTGAAGATATCAATGCTTTCGAAAGAGGTTAATGGTTTCGAAGGCAGTGGCTTCGAAAGGGGTTCCAAAGCTAACCTTTAAGTGTTTTACCTAAATGATTTTTGCTTTCAAAAAGGATGGTTAATGGTTTCAAAGCCACTTCCTAAAGCTTTCGAAAGAGGTTAATGGTTTCAAAGGCAATGGCTTCGAAAGGGGTTTCAAAGCTAACCTTCAAGTGTTTTATCTAAATGATTTGTGCTTTCGAAAGTATGGTTCCGAAGCCATCAAGTTTTCCAGAAACACTTTTATATGATAAAGAATGGTTTCAATAGAGATACTTTTGTTTGTATTCACTTTGACCCAAAAGATATTTCAAAAATAAACCCAATGGTTTCGAAAGGTGTACATTCAACGGTTTTGAAAGGTGTACATTCAAATGGTTTCGAAGTTAAGCTTCTATAGTTGAATGGTTTCACTTTAATACATTCGAAAGGTTACAAAAGAAAGGTTTTAAAGCGTTTCGAAAGGCAGGTGCCTAAAGTTTTGAAAAGAATACTCTAATGCTTTTGAAAGGAAGTTTTTCAGTGGTTTAAAAAGTAACGATTAAAGATTTCAAAAGCCTTAGTTTTCAAAAAATACCCTAATCTTGTTTTAAAGGAAAACCATGGCTTAATAAAAGAATTTTGAAATGATTATATGCATGGATTTTTGAAGATGTTTCCTTGATTATTAGGTTAAAGGGGTTAACCAAGTTTTAAATAAAAAGATTTCAAGGATATTAAACTACAGGTGTTGGTATTATTATGTTAGTATGTTTACTTCTTCATATATATATATATGTATGTATATGTATATGTATATTCACATTGTAATGGACTAATAACTGTATTTTGATTAAGGGCAGAATAACCTAGGTTGACTTAGTAGTGAATATAAACTAAGTTAACTCATGAATGAGTAAAATTGTACCCAAGAGGTCAGATAGACTAGAATGTAGGATGCTTAAATAGTGAAGTTGTCAGATAGATAGTTTCATAGTAGACTCATGAAAACTAAGTTTAGGAAAAGTTATTGGCTGATGTCAATAGGTTCGTAGTGATCCCATGAAAACTATGATTAGATTGAATTATTGGAGTTACCAATAGGTTTGTAGTGAATCCATGAACACTATATCTAGATTAAGTTATTGACAGATGTCAATATATTCCTAGTCAACCCATGAAAACTAGGATAAGAGGGAAGTTATTGGAGTTATCAATAGGTTCAGGGAGAACCCATGAAACACTAAAGCTATGGCAGGGGCCAATAGGTTCTTAATGATCCCATGAAAACTATGAAACTGAACGGGGAGTCCATAAACATTAAACCAGTTATTAGCCAGCCTATGAAAACTAATAGATTAAGAGTGACCATAGAAACTATAAATATGACAGGTAGTCAATTAAACGGAGAATGGGAAATCTAGAATATTTTAACTTGTATACATATCATCATATTATTTTGAAATGTTATATTTTTTACCATTATTGATGCAGGAGCACGGTATATGGTTTTATAAAGTTTTAAGATACTAGTAAGGGGAAAACCCGTTCCGCTATATGGCATGGTCTCACTAGATATCTAAATGGTTTGAGATGGTAGATTATTATTCATTCCAGGCTTTATGTCTGAATCGAAGTTTATGTTTTTTCCTTAAACTCTCGGGTACTCAATTGATTTTGAGAAGTTTGAGAGTTTAGGTTTTCGGGCACCTCTTTAGATGAATAAGCTTCCGGAGACGTAAAGGAGGCATAACAGCTATTTAGAGTTCTTTTCTATTTTGATTCCGCTGTGTTGTTATTGTAAAGGCAAAGATTTTAATTTCCTACATATATACTCTGATCATTCAAGGAGGCATCTTCATATGTAGCTCTTGGTGTATGTTATAATAAATATATTTTTATGATCGTGGTTCTCGTATTGGGATTATGTAATGTTTTGAAATGGAATGAGGAAGTTGTTTTTTGATTTTAAATTTTTTTCATATCAATGTATTACTGTTATATCAATGTATCTAACATTACCATGTTTGGTCGCTGAGGATTAATAACAATGGACGACTGCAGCATCCATAGCCGTTAGTTTTGGCCTCCAAGTGGGGGATGTTACAAGTTGGTATTAGAGCATAGGTTTATGAAACTTAAAAGAAATTTAAACTAAAAGATTTTCACACATAATCTAATGAATCAGAAAATAAAATCGAGGTTTGGGTTAACGCTATAGTAACATACTTGTATTCGATATATATATGTACACATAAGTACATACTCCCCTCTCTCTTAGATCATTCTTTTGTATCTTACTAAGGCTCATATGCAGATTTATGAGAAAAAAGATATCTAGGAAGGAAACGGAAAAGGAAACTCGGTGGAGGAAGCAGCACAACCAATGGAAATGCTCGACCCACCAGAAGGAACCCAGGTCGACAGGCTAATGCTAATCAAAATGCAGAAGCCAATGTGGGTGCTGGAAATGCACCAGTGGATATGAGGGCGGTGTATAGTTCTTCGTCAATATGATGCAAGTAGGAGTTGCTAGAAATGTTGGAGGAGCTAATCCTGTGGCTCCAGTTAGGAATAAGTATGCTAAGCTGAGTACAAATTACACCAGTCTTGGTGGGAAGCCATTTATGGGGACAGAGAATGCCATAGAGTTAGAGATTTGGCTGTTGCATTGTGAGAGAATATTTGCTGATATGGGTCTAGATGATGAGCAGAAGAGAAGGTTGGCCTATAGGCAGTTGCAAGGGTCAGCACTTCATTGGTGGAACAGTGTTGTTGTTGGAGCTCCGAAGGAGGAATTGACTTGGATTGATTTTTGAAGGAGATTTGAACTGAGGTTTATGTCTAAGGTTTTTAAATCGGTGTCGTTGAGGAAGATTTTGGATATGGAGCAGGGAGAGATGTCATTTATTGAGCATGCCACTAAGTTTAATAAGTTGTCCTGTTATGGATATAATACTATAGACACCGTCACTAGGAGGACTTAGAGGTTCATTAGGGGACCGAGGCCCGAGATTGCCAGGGCGATCCTGTCACATCGTCATGATCCTGGTAATTTAGTGGTGGAGATGGCAATCCGCCATGAGGAGATGCTTGCTGTTTGTGCTAGAGAGAAGCCAGTTGAAACCCAGGGTTCTTAGGGAAAGAAGAGAAAATTCATTAAGAAGAAGGGAGCCCAAAAGTGGGAGGCTGCCAAGAAGGCGAAGGCTGATTTAGTTTGCTTCAAGTGTGACAAAAAGGGTCATTATGCTTATGAGTGTCGGTCAGGCAAGGGTAAGAAGGATGCAGAAAAGAAGAGTATGAAGTGCTTCAACTGTGACTAGGTAGGGCATTATAAGAATCAGTGTCCAAAACCAGTCAAGGTGGACAAGGGAAAGATTTTTGCTGTTGGACCATCATCTGCTAGATTAATTGCAGTTGAAAAGGGAAAGACTGTAATGAAAGGTATGTTTTTGATTCAGAGTATATCAGTTAGGATACTATTTGATCCTGGTGCATCACATTCATTTATATCTCAGAATTCAGTTGATAGGTTATGCTTAGAACCCACATACCTTGTTATTTTCTTAATGGTTGCAAATCCACTAAAAGGGTATGCAACTCTAGGGATGAGATGCGACCGGTTAAAACTTAATTTGTTAGATCAATGCATGTAGTCTAAATGTTTTCGATTTCGTAGATTTCAGAATCATTTTGGATATGGATTAGTTAAGTAAGTATGAGGCTAGGATATTTTGCCAGGATGGGGAGATATCACTAAGACAACCTGATAGTCATAACCGAATAATATTCTCAGTGGATAATTCTGACCAGAGTGGTTGTGCTTTGTTAAGTGCTATGGAAGTGGGAGAAGAGTTAAGTCAGGTTCAAGTAGCAAGAGAGTTTGCTGATGTCTTTGAGCTGGTTAGGGACTACCACCGAAATGAGCTGCTGAGTTTCAGATAGATCTTGTGCCAGGAGTTAGATCAGTAAGTAGACCACCTATCAGGATGACACTGACCAAGATGAAGGAATTGAAGGTGGAATTGAAGGTGCAGCCAGTGTATCTAGAAGGAACGAATTTTATCAGACCAAGCAGTTCGCCTTGGGGAGCGACCACGGTGTTTCTAAAGAAACTATATAGGTTGTTGAGGATGTGTCTCGACTATCGTAAGTTGAACAAGAGGATGATTAAGAATAAGTAACCTTTGCCGAGAATAGATGATCTATTTGATTAGTTGTATGGAGCCAGAGTGTTCTCCCAGTTGGATTTGGGGACAAGTTTCCATCAGTTAAGAGTGGTAGAGGACATCATTCTTTTAATAGCATTTCAGACTAGGTATGTTTCGTAAGAGTGGTTAGTAATGCCATTCAGGTTAACGAATGCACCTGCTTTCTTAATGGATTTGATGAACCAAATCTTCTGAGAGTTTTTGGATAGGTTCATGTTGGTGTTTATATATGACATATTGGTATACTCTACGAATGAAAGAGAGCACGAGGATCATCTTAGAGTAGTGCTTGAGACGCTAAGGCAGCATCATCTGAATGCGAAGTTTTCCAAGTGTCATTTTTGGAAGCATGGTTTTAGAGAAAGACTTGTCAATCGATCCAGATAAGATCAAAGCTGTTAATAATTGAAAGAGGCCAGTGACGGTGATTGAGATTGGAAGTTTTCTTGGACTTGCTGGATATTACCAGAGATTCATTGAGGTTTTCTCCTTGATAGTAGCGCCTTTGACTAAGTTAACTAGGAAGGATGTGAAGCATGTCTGGTTTGACAAACGTGAGGAAGCATTCCTCAAGTTAAAGCATTTGTTGACAAATGAACCTTTGTTAGTAGTTCTTGACGAAAACCAAGGGTCAGTGGTGTATACCGATGCATGTGGGACTGGATTGGAAGCTGTGTTGATGCAAAAGGGTAAAATGATTGCCTATGCTTCACGACAGCTTCGACCGTATGAAGTGAGATATCCTACTCATGATTTAGAGTTGGCTGTGGTGATCTTCGCATTGAAGATTTGGAGGCATTATTTCTCAGGGGAGATGTTTGAGCTATACACAGATCATAGTTAAGATACTTATTCTTTGAGAAGGAGTTGAATATAAAACAGTAGAGGTGGATGGAATTTTTAGCTGCTTATGATTTTGGTATAGAGTATACTTCTAGGAAAGGAAATAAAGTAGCGGATGCTCTTAGCAGAAACATCAAAATGTGGTGTTAGCTATGCTGGCAGAATGGAAGCAGTTAGAAGCTTTGACTACTTGTAGTGTACAGTTAAGATCGACAACTAGTTCTAATCAAAGTACCGCAATGTTTGTCCTGTTTGGAAGTTCGACCAGTGTTGATCGAGAGGATTGCTTCTAAGCAGAAAGAGGATCCAACGTTAGCCGAGAGGATTAGAAGGCTTGAGGTTGGAACCGAGATCGATGATCTAAAGGATTTTAGTCCTGACCAGGGAGGATGGTTGAAAAAGAAGGGATGGTTGTGTGTTCCAAATGTTAAGGACTTAAGGAAAGAAGTTATTGGAGAATTTCATCGATCCAAGTTTACAATTTATCCTAGAAGGACCAAGATGTATCAAGATATGAAGATGAGCTTCTATTGGGAAGATATGAAGAGGGAAGTTGGCTTGTGGGTTAGGCAGTGTACAAACTGTCAACAAGTGAAGGCCAAACATCAGAAGCCGAGTGGGTTGCTTCAACCTTTACAGATTCCAGTTTGGAAATGAGATTCGATATCCATAGAGTTTATACACAGGTTGCCAAGGTCAAATAGGGAAAATGAAAGTATATGGTTATAGGGGACATATTGACCAAGAGTGCCTATTTCATTCCAGTTAAGTCAACTAGGATGACAGCTGTTTTAGCAAAGATGTTCATGAAGAACATAGTTAGACTACATAGGATTCCTTGTAGTATAGTTAGTGACAGAGATGCTTTGTTTACTAGTAAATTCTGGAAGAGTACACAAAATGTGTTAGCACCAAGCTTAAGATGAGTACAGCTTATCACCCTCAAATGGATGGGCAAACAAAGAGAGTCAATAAGGCACTCGAGGATTTATTAAGAGCTTGTGTATTGGACTTTGGTGGATCTTGAGAAGATCACCTACATTTGGTTGAGTTTTCCTATAACAATTGTTATCATACTAGTAAAAGAATGGCGTCTTTTAAAGCTTTGTATGGAAGGCCATGCAAATCACCAACATGTTGGTTGGAGACTGGAGACAGATTAGTCTTACGTCTAGATATGGTAATAGAGGCGACATAGAAGATTGAGTTGATCCGAGAAAGGATGAGGGAAGCTCAGTCTATATAGAAGAGTTACGTAGATAAGGGGCATAAGGACCTATAATTCTTAGTTGGAGATAGAGTTTTCATTAAAGTTCAAGTAGGGAGAAAAAGGGAGCCAAAATGGAATAGCAAGGATTGGATCTAGAGACTTGGAAAGCGAAAAGGTGAGTAGAAAATTATATATTTTATACAATATAGCATTTATATAAATTGTAAAGCTATTCCTATATGTCTAAAATGTAAATGGGAGTTGCAAGCTAAAATTTATATATGTGCAATGAAATTCTAAACTCTTCCTGTATATTCTTGATTGATAACTTGAATTATATATTGCATGTGTGTAAATCTGGAAAATATTAGGTATTAATAGTCCTTGTATTCCACATTGGGTAGTAGTAGTCCCTTAAACTTAGAAATTATGTGATAATTCCATATTTACAGATCTGAACGGCTGTTGCAAATAAGAATGTAAATTAAGTTATCACAATAAGTTATGGGGGTTTAAGTAGTATTTTAACATAGGCTGTTGCAATGTGAATTTCTATAGATTATCAATATATATAGTTTGAATAATAAGGAATACACCTAAAAGGAAAGAAATGTATAAAGTAGGGATATTTACCATATTTTGTACTGTCTATTTCAATTACGATGGAAAAGACAATTCCTTGTAATTCCAAATGTAATCTCTTTTTGGATAAGATATACAATTACAGTGTTATCCTTTCCATTTAGGGAGAGACGTAATTCCAATGCGTTAAGATATAGAAATCCCTAAGTATTAATTGAAGAATGACAAACGTGATAAAAACGGTCTAAGAAAAAGCATTAATATATAAGTATGCATAATTTAAGCAAAACAAAAACTAAGTAAAACAAATAAAGAGGTGGGCAAGTAATAATTTAAAATAAAAGGGAGCAGAGATATAAAATGTAATAGTGAGGAAAAGGGAAATAAATGGGAAAAGTCATGTAGATCTTTTAAAAGGAAGCGGTAAATGACCTTAAATTAAATAAAGTGTAAATGCATAAAGAAGTAAAAAAATGTTATTAACAGTAAACTATGGAGGTGTAATAATTAAATAAGTATGAATACATACACACACACACACACATATATATATGCGTAGCCTCAAGTATGCATTTATGAAGGGTTTGGGTTACTAAAATTAGTATATAACTTAAGTGGATAATAATGACAGTTATTAGAATGGTAGGAATGCGAGGTCAGTAGCGTTACACAACAGAGGCATGTCCACCGCACGGGGCTACCGGCAGTTGTGGGACATATCCAATTATAGGACTCATAGAATTATGAATGCTTGCATATAGGTGAAAGGAATAACCCAGTAGGTTCTACTTCAATCATTTAAAAGGGATATTTTGTTGATTGCGTCAGGCAATATGTTAACCCAAAAAATGGATCAACATCTTGAATTGAGTGTGAAAGCACCAGCCCTATTTATTAAGGCGAATAAAATGGGAAAATCAATAGCAAACCGAATAAAAAGTTAAGAGAAGAGATTTTTATAGTCGTTCGGCTATTAACGAAGCCTACGTCCACTTTACAGCTTTTATTGATCAACTGCTGTTACAAAGGAGTTTGGATTACAATATGATTCTTCTTTCCTAAGTTAGACCAGGCCATCATTGTTAGAGACAAATGGAAGGATCTCAATTGCATATTTAATGGATGTTGTGAGAGAGAAGAAGAATGAAGAAACAATGGCAGAGTTTCAGCAGAGATCAAAGTAGATCCCTTTTCTGTTACAGATGGGATGGTATTTATCGGAGTTGGAGAGCTCTCGGGCCAAAATCGCTTTATTAGAAGCCTGCATTCATCACACAAAGGAAGTCCAAAAAGATTAAAGGTCAGCGAAGCAAAGTATTTGGACCGGTACCGATCCAAATAGTTATGCATTTTTGATGCTTTGATTGCTTGTTGTCTTTCTTGCCTGGTTACGATTCTCTCCATCTAGTTTCATATCTTATTGATTTGTTTTGACAATCATTCACTTATAGGTTAGATTGAACTGCAGTCTGAATCAAGTAAGTTTTTATTTCTTGAACTCTAAAGCTTGCAATGTCACTAAACTTGGTAGATAAGCTTAATGGAGACATAGAAGTGTAAGACAAGTGGAATGGAGATCAAATAAAGCAATATTTCGGATAGGCACCGATCTAATTGGATAGAATTAGTACCGATCGGAAATGTTAGCGCAAAAATGGTCGAAACTTCTTGGGGTACTTTGCCTTGTATTTTTAGTCCTTCTAATCAAGTCTCGAGTCATTTCGGCTTAATCTGAATGTTCTAACCGCTTTTGAATTCTACTGGGTTAAAACCCAGTTAACAATTGCCCCTAGAGTATGTTTACATTGAAAATAAGGTGTGCTTTGGAATTATTTTTCTCTGGGTTTCCAATTTTAAGGAGTTTCAATGGTAGTATTTAGCCATCTTAGAAAGCTATTTATGAAGTACCGGCTAACTGTTCAGTCCTTAGTGTGAATCTCCATCATTCATGATTTTGGAGTTATCTTGACTAGATGATTTCTAGAATGAATATGAACATTGAGTTGGTTGCATAGGTAAAATTTGGCACCACTTGGAGGAGCAAATTTGGATCAATACCGATTCAAGTACTTGAATTTTTTTTCGAACTTCTATTTTGTTTTTTATAAGGGTTGGATTTCACCCTTCTCCTCACTTTCATTTTGCTTTCATTTCTGGCCGATCTGATCCGGGCTCTACAAACCCTAAACGGGCCGATTCAACCTTCACCGCCGTCAATCTTCACTCCCCAGTCACTGTTACTTGGAGCCGCCTTTACCACTTCCTGGAGCTACCATTGACCATCACCAGAATCCTTCCCATGTCAGACACCTTCGATCTAGTCCAATTCTTAGCTTGCTGATCCAATTTACAAGGTTGGTGTTGATGGATTTTGGTGTATTAATGTTGGTTGGCAGCAATGGTTACTGGGTTGTGTTTGTGATGGAGATAGTGGAAGGTTCGAGTTGATTATGACTTTATGGTAGAAAATAGTAAATCGAGTTTGAAATTTTTCATGGAATGAAGTTAGGTTTTTGCCTCGGTACTCGACATATTTTGCTATCTTAATGAACAGAATCAGAATTGACTTGCACAGAAATACGAAGTCGATCTCGGCACAGCATCTTCAGGATCGATTGGTTTTTCGAAAGGTGATAATAGCTTAGGGTAGCGACTTGTGTGCGGCTCATGCTATTATGACCTTCCAGAGGACTAAAATCAACTTTTGCTGAGAATTTTTTACATGATTAAGACCCATCGTTCTATATTCGCTCGATTTAGATTGGTCCTATCATTGCACAGTCGGTGTACCTAGAATGGGAAGGCTTTCCGTGTTACTTCGGACAATGGATCCATTATCGATCATTGATCAATAATGGGTAAGTATAGAAGAAATGAAATTAACGGATGATACAGATTTCTCTTTCCGGTGTAAATGAAATGGTTGGTTCACAACATTTTAGGACACCGGATCCATTTTCACTCAGGTTATACATCACACACACTCCTAGTAAATGCTTGGAATTTGATCGGTGGTTGGTACATGTCTATTATCTCCTGGATTTCAAGTGTCAACCGCGCAAGGGTCCACGGTTTAGAGATTAGACGTACCTGACCGTTTTGAACACAAGCTTTCTTATATAAAATGACATGCAAATTTTTTCGACGCAAATCAATTGAGGGGAACTCACCTCTTTCTGAAGCAGAGTCATCGTCGATCCCAACTAGATCTGTTGCTTCCATAACTTCAGGTCAGTATGACCGTCTGATTCCAATCGATCCCATAGTCGATCGCACTCCTCCTAATTTCAAAGTCTTGCTTGATCTTTCAGAGAAAGCTCCTATAATTCTTACACACGGGATCTTGCGAAGCAATTTCTCGCAATATAGTATCCCAAAGGAGGACGTATTTCTGCAATCGAGAGGTGCTCATAGACCACCTTCTGAATATGTGGCTTGCCACCGATATATGTGCATGTACGGTGCAGTGCCCTTGTTCAGTCACTTCTTAATGACAACTCTTTAGAACATAGGGTTGGCCTCATTCCAGATTCTTCTAGACGAATATGCCATGCTAACGTGCTTATATGTTCTGTTCTAGCAGATACTTAATAGTGCCTCGAGCTTTATGGAGCTGTAGTATCTTCTATTTTTCAAGAAGAGAGAGGCTAATCCATCAGTTTTTATATTGAAGTGCAACATAGCTGGAAGATTATATTGGATCTCCTCAGCAAAGTTCCTTCTATAGAATCAATTCTTTTTTGCTAAGTGTCCAGAAGGATTCACCAGTTTATGGACTATGGGGGGTAAGTCTCCTTTACCATGCTTGGAGTTTCCTTTAATTGCTACAAGTTTTCTGAACGATCGTATATTCTTTGCAGTTCTTCCAAAAATTAACAAGGACACAACACTCGGCTCTGTTATTAGCACCTTGAAAGCAGTCGATGGTCAGGAGTGCATGATTAGATTCTTGCTCATAGACAAAAACCTTTTCCGATGTGGGTTTTTACACCATGGAAGATCCGTTGGATTCGTTAGCGCTTGTTCCCACTCTAGAGCCCAAACCTATTCTGTTTCCTCTCTCTATGACTCTGGTGAAGATGATGATGATGAAGAAGAAAGTGGCCCATCCAATAGGTCAGAGAAGACTCCTGAGGAGATCCAAATTCAAGTTGGGGTTGACAGCCCACCCAAAATGATATCGATTCCCAAAGAGATAGAGGAAGAGTTTGTTCGATGGAAGGGTAAGGCTTCACTTATTAGAGAGAAGGAAGAAAGATAAATTAGTAAGGAGCATCCTCTAAATGAGGAAGAAATAATTGTGACACTAATAAGGGTGGCGTCAAATTAGGTGACAAGAACTTAGAATTAAGCCGTGGTAATGCACCCTCACCTTCTTTGAAAGAGCCTATCTGATCGGCGACTTTACTTCGGAAGGGTTGCCTTCCTAGTCCACTCGAATCATCCTTGTTGGGTAAGATGTTCCAACATTAGTTGGTGACCAATCTGATTTGTGTATTCCGCTTGGGTCATTAAATTGCAACACATACTTCACTAGGATCAACACACTTTATATTATTTTTATTTTTTAGGATGCTTTAGTTCATCAAATGCCTTTTCCTAAAGCCTTTTTATTGCTTGCTGCAGGAGTCATGTCTTATGGTTTTTACAATGATCTTAATCGAGTTTTGGAGTCTCAATGTTCGTAGAGACACTCTTCAAGGTACCATGCTCCCCGGAGACTGACAAGGAAAGGAAAAGGAGAGGGAGGTGGAAGAGCATCGCCCTACCGAGAAAGATCAAGGCCGTGATTGGGGAAGTGGCTACAAGAAGCGGAAGAGCCCGACTGAGCGGGAAGATCCGTTAAAGAGGCTAAAAAGAGACCAAGAGCGAGAACCCGCTTTACAGCCTCCTGCTTCCAATAGGATAAATGTCCCTGCTTCCGATGTTGTGACCTCCTCCACCCATACTGCCATGATCTCCTCTCCCCAGATTTCTGGGCGTGCGCCTTAAATTCTTCCTGCTTGTCAGCCGTATCTGCAAGTTGCATTTCCTAATTTGTTCTTAAGGAATGTTGTTTTTTATAAGCCCAATCTGAAGTTGGTTAGTGCTAAATCTTGTTCACCCCATCTCCAAGCAATTCAGAGTGATTTGGAGCAACCCGAGGGGTGGAAAAAATTATGCATGTAGCTATCTACCATTAATCGAAACAACACCAGGAAATCCTCTCTTTCTAGTTCAAAAACGATATGTACGAGAAGCAGCTCACGGATCAGTGCAGAGATCAAGAGGCTAAAGAAAGAGAGAGACCACGCCCTCAAAAGAGAGAACAAAAGTGCTTCTTTGCTTATAGAGCTTAAAGAATCCACTAATAGAGCCACAATGATATTTAGAGATGAGATAAAGAAATGCCATACGGATGAGGCGGCTTTAAATGAAAAGTTAAGGATAGGTGAGCCAATGGTGGAGATGCAGAAGAAACCATCATTGAGCAGGCTCAAGAAATTGCCTCTCTTCATAAATTAGTTTTAAATTGGGATGTGGAGAAGAAACGGCTGGTGGTAGAGAAGGCTAATATGGATACAAGGTTTTCAAAGCTTCAAGATACCTTCACAAAGAAGATGGAAGGCTTGGATGCTACTATTTTTGTCTTTTATGTCAACTCCATGTTGCATTAGGGGAGTCTTAGTTACTTAGGTCCGCCATTCCCTTGTATGCTTGTTGTAGCTTGGGAAGAGATTTTGGCCCAATTTTAAGACATGGTGGCAGTTATACCGAAGAGGAATTGAATCAAGCATATCAGAATGAAGAGTCCTGCCAAGCTTTAAGGGAAGGCCAGGAAATCTTGAGATTGAAGAGGGAACGAGAAGCTATTGATGCCATGGCCAGTGCTAAGCTATAACTGGGCATTTTTTCCTTCAGGCCTTGGTGAGCCGTCTTCGCACCTATGCGATGATGAGGGGATCATTTCTACTTCACCTGTGATTATGTAGCCATCAAAAGAAGGCAACGACGAGGGCTTCGAAGTTGTGGCGCATGAACAGACTCCTACTACAGGTAATTTTATTATCTCTCCCATGTTTGAAGACTTCCAATTTAGGGCTGATGAAATTGTTGGGATAACTACCCATTATTCTGATATTTTAGATCAACTCTCTCTTCCTGCCAAGTGGCCTCCTCCTCACAGTGCCGAATCTACTGCCATTCTACGCTCATCAACCGTCATCTCTACATCTAGCTCGCAGCCTGGTTCCCACTCCAAGCAATTTGCAGCATGACATGGTTTGGACGACCCCTCTGTATCTCAAGAGGAGGGTTTGGAAGCTACTAACACAAGGGAGCAGGCGGACCAAGTTAAAGAGAGAAGTGAAGAAGGAGAAGGTTAAAGAGAGAAAAAATGTCGTCAAAGAGTTCTCACAATCCCATAAGCGCAAAGGTAAAGGAGGGTCTGCCAGTGGCAGTGCTTCAAAAAGCGAGTTCACCCTTGGTGGGAGAAGCTCGAGAAGTTGTCGATCAGAGGCGGTAAAAGTAGTAAGGGATGTAGCGAGAAGAAGCCTTGAACTGTCCGTGCATTCATGAAGCGGAGATTTTACTTTTTTGGTTGCTTGTTGTACAAGTGCAGAGTCTGCACTTAGCATTTCTTTTTGTTGTTGCAATGGTGGTGTTATATTTTCCTATTCTTGGCTGATATTGTATGGGTACGGCCTCCACCCTTTGCTGTTGTACATGAAAAACATTAAAAGTAATAAAAGTATTGAAATTTCAATTGTAACTTCACTTGTCTACTTATCTACTTTCCATGCACTATTACCTTTTTATACCACTGTTTTTTAATCAACACTATTTCTTCCTATACTGTGTTATTTAGTCCCATAATTACTGCGAAAATTATTTGTTTGTATAACAGAACTGTGAAGTATTTACTATTTTGATTGAGTGTTAGTGTGTGCGCCTCCAGTTCACATGACTGTTTACTCTGAACACTTGATATGTGATTGAGTGCTCCTTATGGTCTTCCGGATGCCCGAGTCAGATTTATATTGCAACTCTTTCTTTGGGAAATTCTGGCTTTAATGCCCTTATTTTAGATATCCCATTTTGACTTCTAACTTGAGATATTTGTGGAGCTTTCTTTTAGCGGCCTTACGATGAGTGATTTATGCACTTAATAATTTTACTAAGTGATTGGTGATGCCAAAATAACACCGATTACTTGAAATTCTGTTAAGTCATTCCATCACAAGGCTGATGTTCAAGCTATTGAGCACATGTGTCGCTCCTTGGAGTGGTATTTCCTTTGCTCTAGAGGCGGTGCGTGGCTTTTTGTAAAACAAGAGTTTCTCACCTTTGGATGTAATTTTGCTGATCCAAGTAGTGGCGTGTTACTTACTAAATGCGCACAGTGGCATCGAGGTTGGCTTGGTCGTAGTTTTGCAAACCAAAAAGCGATGCGCGGCTTACGAGTTTCTCGTCTTAGGTAATTATGTTTGCTTGGTTGTGATTCCACAATCCAAGACGCGGTGCGCAGCTTACGAAATGCACGATTTTGATTCGGGCCTGTTGCTGGAGCAACATCTTTCTTAGGTGGTA
Organism: Allium cepa; assembly: GCA_030765085.1. Taxonomy (NCBI): domain Eukaryota; kingdom Viridiplantae; phylum Streptophyta; class Magnoliopsida; order Asparagales; family Amaryllidaceae; genus Allium; species Allium cepa. Next base: position 946,651,952 of record CM060941.1, on the reverse strand, counting down.
GGGATCGAGTTCCATCGATCAGTGATTCCAGTTGATTTTCTTCTGTCAATTCACGAGTAGATGTGGCATACTTGATCGTGGTTCCACTATCTCAAATAGCGATTGGATGGTTTTGAGTTGATTTGATCCCATCAACTCGGTAGGTTACTTATATGAACACAGTTTTATTGGTTCAGAAAGCAAAGTAATTTTGTTAACTGAAATAAAAGTTGGGCAAGTTCTGCCTTTTTATAATGCTTCTAGTATCCAAAGATGGCTTATTTGCGTTAAATAGGAAATATAAAAGACAGTCTTAGATAACGTAACGACACAAAAATTCATTGTTCCAAGCACACGGAATTTGGGTTTCATCAACGGTTATTAGCTTGAACGTGACATCCCCTAGCTTCTAGCCAATTACATAGGGCCCTTCCCAGCTTGGTCTGAATGTTCTTGCTATAGGGTAGACTCGTTTGAGGACAAGGTCACCTATTTCAAAAATATAGTTACAGAACTTGGAGTTGAAATTTCATGTGACCCTTTTCTGGTTAGCAGTAGGCCTTAGCTCGGCTTCTTCCCACTTCTCATTGACCATATCGAGTGGCTCGAGTAGGAGCTGCTCATTCCAGCTTTGATTGAAGTTTTTCCTTTTATGCGAAGGGACCTCCAGTTCGACTAGGATCGTTGCTTCAGAACCATATGCCAGGTGAATGGAGAGTGTGCAGTTGTAGATTTGTGCGTTGCTTTGTAAGCCCATAGTGCAAGTGGAAGTTCATCAACCCAATTTCCTTTAGCTTTAGTTAGCCTCTTTTTGATAGTGGACTTGATGATCTTTTTTACTGCCTCCACTTGCCCGTTTGCTTGCGCATATGCAACAGCCGAAAAGCTTTTCTTGATTCGGAAGCGTTTGCAAAAGTCTTTGAACTCAGCACTTTCGAATTGAGTCCCGTTATCCGTGATGATTTTTTGTGGCACTCCAAACTTGCAAATAATGTTTTCAGTGACAAAGTTAATAACTTTCTTTGTAGTTATAGTGGCTAGCGGTTCCGCTTCTGCCCATGTGGTGAAGTAGTAAATATCAACTATGGCGTATTTGGCTCCTCCTTTGCCTATTGGCAGAAGACCATCAAATTGATCCCCTAGATTACGAATGTCCACAGGATGACTATTTGTGTTAGCTATGTTGAAGGAGTTCTTTTGATCTTTTCGAATCTTTGACATTGGTCGCACCATTTGGCATAATCAGATGCATCGCGATAGACCTTTGGCCAAAAATACCCATATTGGAGAACTTTCTCTGCAAGGGTTTATTCTCCATGTGATCTCCCTAATCTCCTTCATGAACTGCTCGAGGATTCTTCGAGCTTCGCCATTAGTTACACACCCGAGCAAGGGGTATAGAACCTCCTTTGGTAGAGTATTCCAACCTGTATTACGAATCGTGGTGCCATTTGAAGGAGCTTTTTCCTTTGATTCTTATCTATGGGGAGTGTTCCTCTGAGCAGATAGTCCTTGATTGTTTCCATCCATGTCTTTGGTTCTTTGGTCATTTGGAAAACCCAACCGATATCCATCTTATCTATGATTGGAGCAGTCAGAGTTTCAACCGAAACCAGTCCCATTGATTAAGCTTCTCCGAAACTGGCTATTTTAGATAAATAATACGCCTTCATGTTTTGTTCCCTTGGGATATGAGTTATGGTGTAATGCTCGATGTCGTTCAGCAACTCTTGCACTTTGGATAGATACGTGGCGAGGTTCTCTCCCCAAGATTGATATTTACCTCTCATCGGATAGACGACTAGCCGGGAATCGCTATAAATACATATGGACTTATCCCGAGTTCCTTTACCACTTTCATCCTCGCTATCGCTTCATATTTTGCTTTATTGTTTGTGTAGGGAATTCCAAGCATATGACGTAGCAAAAGGGTCATCCTTCGGGAGTTTCGAGCATGACTCTTGCCCTTGAACAAAAGTTGTTAGATGCACCATCAACGAACAACTTCCAGTGTGTCTCCACCACCCATGTAATTTCTTCTCCATTATCTCGTATTGTAAACTCCGCAACGAAGTTTGCTAGTGCCTGCCTGTTGATTGCCTTTCGAGGATGGTAAGTGATTTCATATTGACTCAATTTAATGTTCCATTTGATAAGCCGTCCAGAGGTCTTGGGAAGGTATAACACATGCTTCAAGGGTTAATCTGTTAGTACTTTGATCGGGTGTGCCTGGAAGTATGGTCATAACTTTCTAGACGGATCAAGAGGCAATATGCTAGTTTTTCAAACTTCATATAGTTCTTCTTGGCTTTAGTGAATCATTTACTGATGTAATATACGGTTCGCTGGATTCTAGCTTCTTCTCGCACCAGTGCGACACTTAATGTATGGGGCAAGACTGCTAAGTAGATAAACAAGTCTTCTCTACCTAACCGCTTAGATAGGATCGGCAGAGTCTCCATATGTCACAGCAGTTCTTCGAAGGCAGTCTAGCAAGCTTGATTCCATTCAAAGTTCTCCTTTCCTTTTTTTTAGTGCGTCAAAGAACGGTATACATTTGTCGGTTGCTTTTGATATGAACCGGTTTAGTGCTACAACTTTTCCATTCAAGCTTTGTAACCCCTTCTTGTTTTTTTAGGGCCTTGACTTCCCACAAAGCGGTAATCTATCCTAGATTAGCTTCAATGCCTCTAGCGCTAATAATGAATCCTAAAAACTTTCCAGAGGCTACCCTGAAGAGACATTTAAGTGGATTGAGTTTCATTCGATACTTACACGGTATCTCAAACATTTCGGTGAGGTTGTCCAAATGGTTTGCGGCTATGCGTGATTTAACTAACATATCATCTACATAGACTTCCATAGTCTTCCTAATCTAATGCTTAAACATGGCATTCACCAGTTTTTGGTAAGTTACTCCAGCGTTTTTTAAGCTGAACGACATCACTTTGTAGCAGTATAATCCCATATTGGTGATAAAACAGGTGCTTTCCTGGTCTGGTTCGTACATCATGATCTGGTTGTATCTCAAGTAAGTATTCGTGAATGATAGCAATATGCATCCTGCTGTCCCAGTTATAAGCTGGTCTATTCTAGGCAGTGGAAAGTTGTCTTTTGGGCAGGCTTTGTTTAGGTCTGAGTTGTCGATACAGGTTCTCCATTTTCCATTGGATTTCTTGACCAAAACTGGGTTGGATACCCGTTTGGGATAAGTTTCATCACGGATAAAGCCAACGCCATTAGCTTATCCACTTCTTGTCTTAACACTTTGGACCGTTCGGGTCCTAGCCGCGCCTCTTCTGGTTCGTTGGTGTATATTTAGGATTGATATTGAATGTGTGGCATGCAATCTTCGACGACACCCCGTACATATCGGAATGCATCCAAGCGAATATGTCCAGGTTAGCACGAAGAAATTTAGTTAGCTCGTGTCGCGTCTTGTTTCCAAGATGTGACCCAATTTTCAGGACCCGAATTGGGTCATCCATATCGACTGGGACATGCACTGTCAATTCGATCTGTGCTGCTAGATCCTCTCTTGAACTCTTCTTTCTAGGGTCCAAAGCCTTGTCAAATCGGCTATGGTCCCTAAGCCAGGACGGCCCTATAGTTGCTATGAAATAGGTTCATGAATGTGGAGAGTTCTCCCCACATTCTTTCCCTTTTCTTTTCTTCTAGATTCGCGTTGTTCTTCGATATAGCATTCTCTAGCGATACTTTGATCTCCTTTGATCACCCCAAATCCTTTCTCTGTTCCTAATTTCATGATTAGGCACCACTGAGCTAAAGCAATCCTGAAGTCTGCCAAAGCAGGACGACCTAAGAAAGCATTGTAGGCAGACATTTCATCTATAGTCTTAAGGTTTGGATGAGGACGACTCTTCGGTCACCTTCCCCAAGCTCTACGGGTAAATCAATTATTCCAACGGTTGCTTAGGTTTATCGGTGAATCCCAAGATCTTTGTTCGACAAGCGGATACGTCTTTCATACTGATCTTCATCTGATAAAACAGATGTTTGAACAGGATATTGACAGAGCTGCCATTGTCCACCAATACTCGTTGGACCATGGCTGGTCTAATTCCTACAGTCACAACCATAGGGTCAAAGGTCGGAGCTTCTATTCCTTCAGTGCCTCAACTTCAGAATACTATATCATCGTTTAGGGTTCTCTGTTGCTTAACAGGAGCTCCGTCTTCAATCACAAAGCAGGAATCTTTCGAGGCATGTTTCAATGAGCTTGCATATCATTCCATTTCCCTCCAACTCTTCTATATGGGATAAGGTTCTCTAGATATCATTCTGATGATGAGTCTTTGATTGGTTCGTTTGGATCCCTCTTCGTTGGTTCCAGCTTGGATTCCCCGGTCTCTAGGAGCTTGAGGTGCAGCAGCCTTGTCAGGATTTTGTTGTTTCCTTACATATTGCTAAAGCTTGTTTTCCTGAATCGGCTCTTCAATCTGGTTCTTCAGGTGTCGGCACTCATTCACATTGTGACCAAATGTTTCATGGAAGTGGTAGTACTTTTTGGAATGCTTTTGATATTCAGTCGCTTCCTTCCTAAGGCGGCTTCTTGTACTCCTCCGTTACTTGTGTCGCAAGGTAGATGTTTTTTGGAGTATCATTGAGCACGGTATAATCTTTGGGCCTTAAGCCTTTAAGTCGCTTATTACCTTTGTTTCATTTGTTGGAATTCTAGTTCTTCCTTTTCTGGTTCCCATCCTTCCCTGCTTTTCTTGCAGCGGCTCTGGAGGTGTTTGTGATTTAGTTGGCTACCATGACATTCTAGTTAGCGTTGGTTGGTTGTGGGTTAGTAGGTTTTCCTTATAGCTCCTCTGCCTCTTCCAATCTCAAGTACTGGCTTGCTTTTCGGTTAAAGTCCTTCCTAGTGGCAGGTTGTTTCATTTTGATCCATTTTCGAATTCAATGTTGGGATGGATAGCGCGGACTAGGGCCATGAAGACCATATCTTCATTGGGGTTACTTACATCAGTCATCGCGGCGTTGAATCAACTCATAAGGATTTCATAGATTCATTTCATCCCTAGAATAGGCTAGATAAGGGCATCACATCTTTTAATTGTGCCATGTGAAACCTAAATCGATCAAGGAATTTGGTTACTAATTCATTGAAAGTGGACATGGATTTTGGTGAGAGCCTAGGGAGCCACATAGAAGCAATTCCCTTTAGGAAGATAGCAAAACAACTACATCAAATAGAATTTAAAGCATTTGCTCGGTCCACGTAACAACTCTACTTGTACAAGTGAAGTTTCGGATCTCTAGTTTCGTCGTAAGATGGAATAGTCGGCATTGTAAACTTTTCATGGTACTGTTTATTTAAAATATCATCAATGAAGGGAGTCTGGCTTAGAGCGGATACCTATTCGTCATCACTCATATCCTTAATTTCCTTCATCAAGCGCTTGATCATATCCATGATATATGTCTCCGATGTCTGGTAGTCCATGAGTCGACTATCAATGATTATGCCAAGTGTTTGATTTGGCAAACAATCTTAGTAAGTAGGCTAAAGCCTAGGCTCTTCTGTCTTCAAAGCAGCCACTCCCTTGGAGTTCCATTGGCTTGTGGTTGGTTAGGAAGGGGCAATATGGGCCTTCCTGTCTGTATTGAATGCACTAGCATTTTCTTCCAACTTGTTCTTGTCAAGTTGCTCACCACTTTAAGAGTTGGAGAGATCCGCTGTTATATCTTCCCATGGGGTTTTTGCCCCTAGATTCAAGTTTGTAACGGGGTGCTTTATAGTTGGTGGAGTGCTTGTGTTCCTTCTATGGAAATTCCTACAGCTCTACCAGCTACTCCTTTTTTCATCTGCCTTCGGTCTATCCTATTTAGGCCAGAAATAAAAGAGTTTTCCTGCTCCGTGGCAGCCACGAGCTTTGGCATGGTTCTTGGAGCGGCTATTTATTGCATGGTTAGGAGGCATTTAATTTTTCCATAAGAGTTTTTTTTGGCTATTTTCCATCTTTTTGTTGATTTCATCAACCATCTTGTTCAATTCGCCTTTAGTGACGACTTCATGCTGAGTTGAAGATCCCAGCACCCGATCTTTGGTGTTAGCTACAAAATTCGCTCCAATTAGCAGATTATTGGTGTTATTGACTTCAACTTGCTAAGGATTGGTCTCTTCTCAAACCATAATAGCTCCTATGGATTTTTCGAAAGTAGTACCCTTTATCCTTTCCATTGATCTTTAACGGCACGCTTCAAACTTCTTATAGCCGATTTGATGGATCTAGTTTCTGGATCTAGTAGACCCAAAGAGGAAAACTGATCGCCCAATTTCACTGAGTTCTTAGTGAAAGAACCTAAATGTTAACCTAAAAAATGGATCAACATCCTGTATTGAATGTGAAAGCACCAGCCCTGTTTATCAAGATAAATAAAATAGAAAAAGTAAATAAACCATAGAAAAAATAAAGAGGCAAGATATTTTTATTGTGGTTCGGTTGTTAACGAAGCCTGTGTCCACTTTATAACTTTTATCGATCAACTACTATTACAAAGAAGTTTGGATTACAATATGATTTTTTCATAAGTTAGACCAAGCCACCATTGTTAGAGTCAACCGGAAGGATCTCAGTTGCCCCTTTAATGGCTGTTATGAGGGAGAAGACTGAAGAAACAATGGCAGAGTTTTAGCAGAGATCGGAACTGATCCCTTTTTTATTGTAGATGGAATGTTATTTATAAGAGTTAAAGAGCACTATGGCTAAAAACGCTTTGTCAGAAGCCTGCATTCATCGCACAAAGGAAGTCCATAAAGATTGGATGTCATCAGAGCAAAGTATTTGGATCGGTACCAATCCAAATATTTAAGAATTTTTTATGCTTTGACTACTTGGTTGTCTTTCTTACCTGGTTATAATGCTCTCCATATAGTTGTATAGCTTGTTGACTTGTTTTGATGATGATTCACCTATAGTTAGATTGAACTATAAATGAATCGGGTATGTTTTTATTTCTTAAACTCTGATGCTTGATTGCCATCAAACTTGGAAGACAAGTTTAATGGAGACATAGGAGTGTAAGATAAGTAGAATGGAGTTCCAATAAAGAAATATTCTGGATTGGCACCGATCCAATTGGATTGGATCGGTACTGACCCAAAATGTTAGCGTAGAAATGGTCGAAGCTTCTTAGGGTCCTTTGCCTTGTATTTTTAAGCCTTCCGATCAAGTCTTGAGTTGTTCCGGCTTTATCTAAATGTTATAACTCCTTTTGAATTATGCTGGGATAAAAACCCAGTTAACATAATTTAAATGGGACGGTGAGCAAAGATCGACGCTATGCCAGTGTATTGATACCATACTAGGAAGTAGGAGCCATTCATAGGTCATGAACGTGATTGGTCCTGAGCGATTAATGGGAAAGATGAGTGTTACACCTCCTACTAGTGTAGGTCATGTTTGGGCGATTCACCACCACATTTGTTTGTTAGGAGGCAAGGCTAGATAACCCTTAAGAGAGGCCTTTCAAAATGAATGGGGTAGCTCATGGAATTAAGTCCACATAGTTCGAGGAGCTAAGTCCTTTAGAGTTCATGGAGCTAAGTCCACTATACATGGAGGAGTTTAGTCTTCTACAGTCCGTGGAGCTAAGTCCATAATTAAGAAGCAGACAGGTAGAAAATCCACAAAGTGAGATAGAATATGGCTAAATTATTATGATGTTGTACTTAAGCATTGTGGATCTTCCTTGATACGCACAATGATGAGTACGTGATATTGCATTGTTGATGGATCCTGATGGGGTGTCGGGTTAGGGATATTAGTAGGAAAAGTATCTAGGTCTAAAGGGAGACTGTGGTGCATACACACAGGCATACATACATACATACATACATACATACATATATATATATAGAGTTACTATCTACTTCGAGTAGACGAGGCATTCGTACGTGTACATGGAGTCAAGACGACTAAGTAAAACAAAACGACATAACATGTGATGGAAGGAAAATGGCATAAACTAGTGTTATTTGTAAAATATATAATTTACCAGTCGTCGGAACATTGTTCCAACCCCCTCTGCATTATAACCTGCATGATAGCTTTAAAGGGACAGATACTCTTGCAAGGCAAGAATAGTGGACGGACATGTTTCCTTATGCATGCTCGATACTTACAAGGACACTGGATACTAGAAGTGTCAATTTTGGTCAGTAAATATGTGACTTATTATACTTTACAATTCCACTATGAGTTATATTGATAGTGCTCTAATAAGCATTTATTTTTCAATTTGCAGGATACCAAACCAACGATCCGTAATTTGGTAGACTTAGACTTTTGATTTAGCAAGAATTCAGGCCTACTAAGGTGTGGGTTATCATATCTGATATCAGAGCAAAGGTTAGTCGATCTGGAAAAATTAGGAAAGGCTACGTGAACATATTCGTATTATGTCTATAAATATAAATGTAGTTTATGCCAAATCCTATAAATTCCAACTATATAGTAGTTGCGACCATACACTATAAATTGGATAGTCGGTTATAAGTCGAAACAGTGGATGAAGTTGAATATGTACACCTACCATGATTACCCTATAGGAATGGTTCGTATGCAAAGTCGTTGACTTAAGAAAAGCATAAGTGCGACATATGGAAGGCCCCCGAAGCTGGATAGTACGTGACTCCATATTTGGGCCCCATATAGCCCAATGGTTGTAGACCCTCGCAGGATTGCTAATTAATGACATATAGTAGGTCCAGATGAATGGAAAAGCAAGAGTCTATATATTGTAGATATCTAAAAGAAATAAATTCTTGAAGGAAGGCATGTAGAAGTCAGTCTAAAATGATAGCTCGATTATAATATCTGGAAAAGGGAGATAAGTCTGAAAATAAGTAGAAAAGAAACAAAGTCCAAAAGAGAGGATGAACAAAAATCCACTTTGAGTCCGACCCAATAGGAATTGTTTTATAATAAAAGTGGAAATGATCTTAAATTTAAGAAAAATATATAAGTAATATATTTGAAATAATTTTGAAAGGAATTATTAGAAGCTAGAAAAACCCTACTTTTGAAAAGTAAATATTAAATTTTCATAAAAATAAAACAACTATATTTTATTTAAACTAAAATTTTCTTTTTCACTTTTAACGTTGTTTTCGAGTTCTTTAAAAATGTGTTCAAAGAAAGAAGGTCATTTTCGGGGAGACTCAAAAGGTAGCTCTACTTCTCTTTCCTAAACTGTTAAAAAACAAAAGTTATCTTTTTCCTCTTTTTTTGCCCTAAAAATCTTTATTAGAAATTGAAATTAGTTAAATTAGAAATTTCAGTAAATGCGGATTTAATAAAAGGTCATTTCGTTTAAAAAATGTATAGAGCATACGTATAACTCATTGTTTTTTCTGAAATGAAAATCTTAAATTATAGAATTCTTTTTAGGCGTAGACACTAGGAAGTGGTCCAGGTTTAAAATGGGGTAAATAATATGGAAAAAGGATTAAAACATGAAAATAAAGTAGTAGGCGAATGCATTACAATTGTTTAACAAAGAAGATAGTAAATTGAGTGGAAAACTACATGTATAGAAGCAATTTAAATAAGAGCAGCTTAGGTAGAAGGAAGTTAAATAGTAGTAATACGATTGGAAATTTATATATAAATAATGTTAGTAATTAGAAATGCTATTAGGAGATCGTATTAAAAATAATGCTAGTAATCTAATTGGAAGCATTGTAGGAAATTAAAAGTAAAACAAAGGAAAATGAATATTGTCCATGGTGGTGCACATTGATTGGGCGTTTCTCTTAAAAAGTCCCCCCTCGCATGATGTTAGGGACTCCGCCAAGGATTGGAAGTGGAGAAAGAATAAGTAATATGAAAATAATAAGATGAAAGGGTCATTATCTACTCTTTTTTTTATTATTTAAAATTGTAAAAGATGTTTCGGAAATATAAAAAAGTGTATTTTTAAAGAAATGGTTTGGTATAAGAATTGATTTTTTAAAAGCAAAACTTCAAAAATTGTTTGAATTAAAAATCCCAAAAGTAAAAATCCTAGTTGTTGAAAAAGGGCTTTAAAAGAAGAGTTGATTTGAAGGAAAAGGAAGTGAAATTTTCAAAATTAAATTGCTTACATTTTCTTTTGGACTTGATGAATAATGCTTAATTCAATAATCCTATATTATACTTTTAAATGTCAATATACCAAGTTAATTTTAAATTTAATAAAAAGTTTCTAAGTTGTACTTTGAAAGATAAATTTTTTGGGAGTAAGTGCTTCAAAAATTTTGAAATTATAATTTTTGAAAAAAAAAGTAGCTAATCTAAACCACATTTTTTAATGTGGAGTAGATATGGATGAATGTCTAGGTAAGGTGGAGTAAAAGATAAGGCTATGAGAAAATAGCGATGACTGCCCATAGTACAATAAGGAATCCATGTAGAGTGTAAGGAAAATTGATGAGAACCTAGAAATATTTTATTAGACGTGTACAAGCCATAAGAAGAACCCACAATTGAATAATGAATGGTATCAAAGTACACTTTTGCTAGTTCCAGGGTATACTCATATGAGAGATCAAGGATCAAGAAAGTAAATACCAAAAATTAGAGAATACTATCAAGAGATTTAGATTAAGAGAAGGTAGCAACATAGGGTAATAAGATGTCAAACACGCATATTATAGCGGCCATCTTTTTGACCCTTAGAAGTCGACACTAATGAATCCACGGTATTCATGTGTCGAGAGTCCGAGTGTTGAAAGACAGATTATTGGATGAAAGAAAAGAAAAGACAAAACATAATCTTACATCATGAGGAGTAATATATAATATCCAAATGATCTTTGCAAAATAAAACTAATATTCAAACAACCCATCATAGTCTAACATATGATCAGCCTGGATAATTATAACAACCTATCCATACAAATGCTGATTTATACAAAACGATAAATACAATAGAAATAAAAGTATGGAAATACATCTTAGAGGCAACCATTCTTGTCTCTTGAAGCTCTAAAGCATCTACGACTAACTTTGAAAAAATACTTGGGTCCGACCAGAGTATTATAAGAAAATAACACCGGATCTGTCTTGTAAACCAATGTAAGAAACTAAAATCATATGGATTGTAGCATTTAGAAATCTTTTAAAAAGTAAAGGTATCTCGTAAGACCATGCGGCACATAAACACGAATGGGTTTTATCTTATGATAACCAAACCATTTTGTAGGAAATCCAGTGATATTATAATAATGTCTAGGGTTTAAAATAAATATATAATATAGCTGAAATGCTTGCATCTCACATTCTAGCATATTTGGGCACAATTAAGTTCGTAAAGCACATTGTGGAAAATGGATTCCATATGATGATAAGGTTATTGGTGTACCGTCTATCACAATACACCTCTAGAAAAATATACCAAGGCCTGACATGGACACTCTACTAACACAGAACCAGCATATCCCTTCCTGGATAGTACCGAATAGGTCATCACCCTGGTTGCAGCTTATAACTATATTGGGCCCAAAGCATACAAAATCCATAAATATCGATCTAGATCGGGTGATGACCATGCCCTAATTAGTGCGACCCATATAGCCCTGCTGCATATCCCATGTTTTAGTCATCTCGGGTGTAAGGCTTGAGGCAACGTTTTTTTAGCAAATTGCACTTTGAATGCCAAAAATTGCCCTCCAGGAAACAACGCAATGCCATCATTCATTCATACCAGTTGTTCAGGATATGAACATACCAAAGGCACTACTTTTACTACATCCTCAGGATTAGTAGCAAGTAGCCTTTGCACTTCAAAGAACTCCGTCTTCGATTCCATCATCTCTAAGATGTCTCCAATTCGAACGCGTATGTCGGTTCGAAGTGGTGTTCGGATAACTCATGCTTATACGATCCCAGTCTCTACAAACCAACAATTTTTAGTTTTCGGCTGACTCAACCTGGTTCTTTTAGAAGTAAGCGGACTATATAAGAGTCTCAAGGGGATCTCTAATATACTCCTTAAAGTGAGAGACATTTCACGGGAATTACCTAAAAGGAATCTCAAACCGTATGAAATCGAGAAGCTTTCATATACTTCCTAAGTTAAAAACTGGTCAAGTTATCGATAGTAGACAAACCTCTATCTGGGTGTAAATATAGTTTGTGTATAAAAAAACGGACATATTATACTTATCACCACCTTTTGATTTCAAATAGCACTATTCATCGATTAATAATGAAGTTGGACAAGTTAGAAAATTATTCTTGCCTCAACATGGATTCTTACTTCTTGAGATAGAGCCGAGTTTCCATACCTTGAAATTAATGCCAAGTATACGGTGAAGTACCTTCCATATAACTAATTTATCATGACCCGTTTATCGAAATTAACCCTACTTATCATGTTTTCGACATTTCAACATCTTTATCCTTATCCCGAATTGAAGTCTAGTAAATCAGAGCACTGGTTGTTCCCAGTCTTACCTAATCCAAACAATTCGATTCAAGATCTCATAGATAAAGGAATATCTACTCATTGACTTTTAGTGCTAATTATAAGATTTCTATAGACATGTCAACATTTTATCACTACTTTGTCGTATTCGTTTTGTGTTACTTAATGTAACCGACAAAGAAATCCTTTACGTAAAACAAAGTCATTTAAAAAAAATCTGAAATCCAATTGCATAAACTTATTTCTAGCATTTGATTTCAAACTGGTACTTTTCGTCGATTAAAAAGGAAACCATTCAAGTTGGGTATCATTACCTCTCAAACCTTGACTCAATAACACTTCCTACTTTCAAAATAGAAACAAGTTTTCCTACATCGAAATCTAAAAAATAGGCTTTAACGATCCTATATATTTGTTAATAAAACATTTTCCAAAATTACTTATTTAAATCAAAGTTTGATTTAAGAAGCAACATCTGTCCATTATAAAAGCAAGCACTTACTAATTTATGAATTCCAAATCACTTTAAAACATCTTCCTTTTTATAAAAGTAAATATTTGTTTTGTAATAACAAAGTGTTATAAATTAACTTCCTTTCCAATTTTGCGAAATCATTCAAGATAACAAAAATATTATAGTCCATAATCTCTTTCCTTTTCTCAGAAACATTTATTAGAACAATAGTATTTTAACCCATGATTATTTTCTCTTTAAAAATTACTTTTAAAACTCCTTTAAAACAATTCTAAAACTTGTATTTAAATGTACCATTAAAGATGGTAACTTTTGACAAAACTTGACTTTTGAAAACAAAGGCATAAAATTTAAACCTCTTATTTAAATAATTAATTAAATTCTTAAAAATATATTTAAAACGTTAAACTCTCTTTCTTAAATACTTATAAACACATTTGAAAGGGCTTTACAAAATATCTAAAATAGATAACTCTTTTTACTTTACCAAAAATTAAAATTTTCAAACTGCGTCTATAGCGACTATCGCTATATGGACCATAACCTTTAAAACTTGTTTTTGTAAATCAAATAACTTTTAAACCACATTTCTTTCTATATTAAACCATTTTAATACCTTTGTTAAAGGTTTGAAAACAAAATTTGAGTTTGGAAATTATTTCAAAACATATTAGAAAACAAACAGTAAATTGCTAAAAACGAGTATGGAATTTCAATGTCGCAATAAAACCAACAATAAGCAAGTTAACTATAACTAAGCAATATTCACTTTTTGCCAAAACAAGTATTTACATAATTAATAACATATGTAAATAAAATAAATAAATCAAAGAATCATTTAGCATTTTTCTACAACATTTTATTCTTCGAAGCGCTTCTGTAGCGACCTATTCGCTACAAAGACACTTCAACTTACTTTTGCTTTTGTCCTCTACAAAACGATGGATTATTAATGCCACCTGCTTTTAAGTGGGAATCAAAACTGAACAAGTGATATAAATATTACATACAACATAAGCAAACAACTACCAAATTATTACAACATTTGTCGATTTAAAGCTAATTTAAAATGAGAAATCTCACTTTCAAGTTACCAAAATGCTAGTAAAACGCAATACAATCACCTTGCTAGCACTTGAAAACACCTCCACCCCTAAAGCTGACGCAAGTCACCCTACTCCTTATAGCTCACGACATAAGCCTATTTTGGGTTAGGGTGTTAAAGTTTTGGATTTAAACGTGGTAGAGAGGTTTACTAATATTTTTATAAAAAAAAATTTGAATTAAAAGCTAAAAGAAGCGGACTTGAATTCATTTTCTTTAGGAAACAAAGATGAAAATATAATGAAGAAAGTGGAAAAGAAGAGAGTAAGAAGATGGAGAAAGAAATAAAATGAAGTGTAAAGTGGAAAAGAGATGCTTCGTTTATAAAAAAACAAATGGCAATTTATCAAATTACCCTTCCTAAAATAAACTAATACCCCTCTTTAAAATTTTGACAGCATATCTTCTCTTCATAATAACATGTACTTAGCCATCACAACACAAAAGTAACACTTAAAATAAGAAAAGGGAAAAGTCTTCTCTTTTCTTAATCCTTACTCTATTTAATTATTTCTTTTGAATTTTCAAATCATACTTACTTTTACTAATTCTATTTACTTATTTTTTAGATGTTTATATAGGCATAAATGTGTGTGCATATGTATGCAACAATGTTGCGAATAACCTTTTGTTCTATGGACAGTTGAAAATTTGAAAACTGAATTTCGATCATATTTCCGATTTTTCTCCGAACTATTTATTTATATAAACAAAATTTAAAAATGAATTTTATACCATTACTTATTAATAAAATGAGAGTTAAATAACTAATAAAAACCTATTAATTGAATATTTATAATTTATCAAATATTCATAAATTAAAACGACAAAACTCCAGATCGTTACATTCTTCCCCCTTAAAGAATTTCAATCCCGAAATTTCATCACAACAAACAACCAAGAAACAAAGCCATTCTAATTCGTAACATTCCCCAAAATGTTAAATGACTAAAACAAACTTAGAATTTGTCAAGGTTCACAACTTTCTCATCGCATAAGGATGATAAACAATCTATTAAGCATATCTCATGCTCAACAACAATAGGTCGTTACTCAATCGATTATTCACACAACCTCATTAAAAATCAAAGAGTCATCTACCCAACTCTATAAAACATTAAAGGAAAATATACATAAGCCCGTACAATGTATATATAACATTCACATGCAATATTTAATTTGATCACTTACTCCAATACATAAGTTTTCTTCCATACAAGTATCTCTTACCTGACTTCCCTAGTACGGACTTTGATAGCACCTTAAATAGGAACCTCTGCTCTCCTTACATAGTCATATACTATGACAGAAAAATCGGTACCATATCAAGAACATTCATTAAGCATTCGCCTTCAAGAATCGGGTGTTAAGTCCTAATTCGAACTAGTATGAATCACCTAAAAGTCATGTACTCGAATCTTGGATCAAGAATCGTGCAAAAAAAAAATCTGAACACAACTTGTGTACAAATTCTTATTAGTTCTTACTTAATACTATTTTTTTTTTAAATTTATGGTAAAATTCTTCATAAATACATTTCTTAATCAAAGAAAGTAGAATTTCTAAAGGAGATTCCCATAAACCATGTCATCAAATACAAGGTATATTACAAGGTTTCAATCAACAAGACCCAAAAAAATACCTAAAAAGTCATAGCCCGTACTATGGGCTTACATACTACGATACGTAACACGAATATTTAAGCATACAATGAAATACAATACTAATACACCAAAAGAACAATGCCTAACAGACCCAACTCAATACCCAATAGAGAGCTCTCCTCATCCGAGTCCACTGCTGGGAGGCCCCTCCAACACAATGGATTTTGCATCATCAGAAATCCACCCACCTAAGTACTCCGGTCCATTAAGCTCTGCTAATTCCACCCATACTTTATCAAAGCCTTCTTTGGGGTCCTCTTCTTCTGCACCACAAACTGCTCCTCTTCTTCTTCATACCAGTGCACCGCTAATGTTTCCTTCATCTCCCAAATGATGTCATCATCATTCTCGGACTCTAACTCCTCCTCAGGCTCTTCTTCTAGCTCCTTCTACTCCTGTGTGGGCTCCAACTCGTCCATAGGCTCCTTCTCTTCCGTAGGCAACTCTTCCAGTTTCGATCTCGAGGGGCCAAGGACCTCCTATCATGCTTAGCCATGGCCTGTACAAACAACCTTCTTATCCTCTGTCTCTCCTCCTCCAGCTCTCCATCCTCATCGAATATCGATAGATCAAAGTTCCCTATATTCATGGCATGCCTACACAATTTTCTATTGCCCATCAAAGCCTTTTCTATAGCTCATCTCATTCATTAGATTTTCGCATGTTCGGAACTCCAACATACAAGATGCTACCTAAAATCAAATCATCACTAATCAACGTTTTCAACCAAAACAACCAAATAACAAACAAGCCATAAAATCAAACTTACATCCAAATATCCATACATCCAAACTACTGTACATCCATCCAAATAAACATACATACAACATAAAACTATCCATATCAATTAATGTGGGAAATAACATCAATAATAGATCTAATCTAATAATTCATGGACTATGGCATGACGATGGAAAATTCATGATATTTTTTTATAAATAACTTTAAAATAAATATGTATTCTTTTATAAAAATACGGCTGCTAGATAATAATAATATCACGTTTAAAAACCAAAAATCATTTCCAAATGTCAATATAACACTAAATAATCAACCACGGTAAAGGGAGAGACAACATCACTCACCTTAGCTAAATCTGTATAAACTAGAGCCACAAAGTAGATCTCATCAATATGATTCCAATGTAAGAAACCACATCTAAAATAGACTTCATATGCAAAAGATATAGCTAAAATAAGACTTTGAATTAATTAGATAATTAATTAGTTAGTTAAAAAGCTAATTACCAATTAACTCCTTAATCTTTATTCCCAATTTCCCAGGGCACACATGCCAGAAATGTTTACTGTGTATATCACAATCCTTTCTCCTTTGATTCCTCATTCAGTATTCGATGAAACTTTGATCCATCTTTGCAAACTGCTTCTCTTTGCGTCCTCTTCAATCTACACTCATCTGCCATGCCTCTGCCTTCTTCCTACGAATCGCATCGTTATGCCCTTTCTTCGGCTTTGAAATTGCATGATCATCCGTAGGTGCTCGTTCGATCTATAGATCATGGTAGAGATGCATATTGGCGAGAGAAAATTAGTGGCGATCTCCATTTCGCCAATCGTCAATCGCATCTCCCCTAAACGGTAACCTTAATCTTGGCCATGGACATTGATCTCGACCAACATCACCTCACCTTAGATCTAGCATATAAGATCGAAGCCCTTATCAATGGGATCTCAACGAATCAAATGACATGATATTTAGTTAAGCAGATGAGGAGAAATTAATTTTTGAAGATTAAAATGGTGGGTTCGGTCATGATTATTGCATCTCCAAGTTGCTATAATAAATGGAGAAATAAAAATGGAAAGGAATGGATCCAAAGGGGTTTTTATATAATATATTAATATCCCAATTATTTAATTTCTCAAATAAATGGATGTACGTTAAGAGTCCGTACGATTACAAACGCATTTGATCACTATGAAACTCGTCTGCATACATTATTTTTATGGATTCAATGGTACTAATTCTGTCGGTATTTGAGACTATGCCACAAAATGCTAATTTCTTGCATTTCGAGATCATTTCGGCCATTGGATCGTCCGATCTCAAAATATAGTGCTCCTTATACTCATTTCAATACACCGTGCCAATCCAAACTCAATGGAAGTAGTATTGAGTCCTGATTCGACCATATGTGAAAAATCATATTTTTGGACTTTTATTTAATTAACGACTAAATATTTAAATAAACTATCTAAATATCCAGTCGTTAAAAATACGGCTCATTACATTCTCCCCTCCTTAAAGGATTTCGTCCTTGAAATCCAAAGCTTAGAGAACATTTCCTAACCTATCAACCAGCAAAAATCTGTCAGATTCTGGAAAAATTCGACAGAACCTCCTTTGGATAACCAGGTCCAAAAATCCAACTACAATAAAGATATGTATGGAACTCATATCTTTAACTATACTACATCATCTATAGCAATCATCAAATAATAATGTTATACCAAACAATTACTATCCTGCATGCCTAACAACCATACAACATAAACTATCATCTCAAATGCTAATAATCCAATCAAATATGAATACATGTGACCTATCATCCAAATAGTAACATACATGCCTATCCTAGCATGTAGAGTACTAAACTATCTAGTATAAATCATTCAATATGATATCCTATATGAAAGCTAGCGATAAAAACAAAGTCTTAACGTCTATACAAACTAACACTCCTCATGCTCCCTATAGTCTACCATACCCTATCACCTTCACTTTCATTCCACAAACCCCTACTACTCCACTGTCCTCCTTCCAAACTGGTTAGTATCACATATATCATTATGAATAGGCTTATGAGGTCTCCAAGTCTGTGGTTTAGACTCAATATCATCTAATCCATTTAGTGCCAAATATCCAAATGCCTCTTGTAAGTTCTCACAAAACCCACTATCGAACAACGGGTCTCGGCTACTTACAATGTACTTGGAACACAATAGAATCACATTATTTTTCCCACTACTCGAGAACAAACAATCTTTCATCCCTACGGAATCAACAGTCTCAGTCGGATCTGTTCTACATCACCTCTACAGACACTACTCATTCTTCTAATTTAGCCACGACACCCACTAGTCTAGCCAAACGCCTTTGACTAGTATCAATTAGCTAAATCAAAGTAGGTCTGGCAGTCAAAGTAGCTATCATCCTTGGCCACAACTCATTGAGTTCTAAATTCATAACTAGTGATAAGTTCGGGCAATACCCACTCAAGGAATATCACCCCTAAAATAGTATATATCCCACTCAAATACCAACCACCACATTTCCCTTAAAACATCTAGGAAATTTCAAAACCATATGAGGCTAAGAACTCCAACCATTGTTATAATCAAAGGTCGAGAAGAGATACTACAGTGGCCTAGAATCACTAAATAGCTCGAACTCCTCTTCTAACAGATAGTGCCTCCATAAAATTCCTTCTTACGTCTATAAGTAAACCCATAAACACCCTAACTTTTCCTCATAAAATTCTGTACCAACGGTGAAGCTCTGTCATAATCTCTCCCTTAGGGTTCCAAAAGCAGTAAAGTTTCTAGTAGGTAATTCTAATTTCTAATCTCAGTTTAATTAATCCTTCTTCTCCCTATCTTTTGATTTTTGAAATCTAGTCTATATATGTATATATAATCTATTATTGTATATTCAAAACAGGGAAGATCAAACAAAGAATAAATGCAGATAAATCAGATCCCACATTCTTCTTCCTTCATTTTAGATTCTAGAATCAGTTAGAATTTTCAGGTAAGTGGTTTAGATGTTTAGTTCTTTTGATTTCTTATTCTATTCCTCTCTAGTTTTTGATTCTAAATCTAATTTCTATATATAATTCACTTTGTCGTATATTTCAGAAGAGAAAGATTTGAAAATTAGGCATAGTGGAATCAAATCCAGTTAGGAAGCAAACAAATCTCTATGAGTGAAAACATTAAGTTTTTCACATTTTGTAGTTGAATAATATTTATTTAGATTTGATGTATGCATTGGGAAATTTGGTAAACGAAAACATAAAAATCTAAAACCCTTATAATTTTCTTAAATAAATGTCAATCCTTCAATATGTTAGAATTTCAATTGTTTTTTATTAATATAGTATAATCTGATTTTTGTTGAGATTTAAAACAATTTATAATCTATCACACTACATCTATTTTGATTTCTCTTGTATTGTTAAAGGATTCTAAAAATGTAATGACCCGCAAATCAGTACCCCTTGAGTCAACACTATTCTACATCAATCAACTCAAGATGAACGAAAATACGAACCATTTGGGTTAAAGAAGAAGTGGTAGAAGAAGAAAATAGGAAACAACATCAGAATCTATCCATCGCAGCGGAATAAAATATAATAGATAATCACATATCTTTACACTAAAAACAAATACTATATCTGTTTATGCATACATCATCAGAGTACATCTTAACACACAATACACACCACTGAATACACATCAAACCATCACAGCGGAATATTTAAAACAAGTACGGAAGTACGTATCGCCATCCAGCTCGTCTCCTAAGCTCCACAGCATCCTTTCTTGTTTCCTATAATACTCGGTCTGACCCGAGCATTACAGTTAAATAATACCCGAGTCAGTCTGGAATACCAGCGTGAGAAAACCACACCCAAATTGATTATTAAAGTTTCAAAATCCTTTGAAAATCAAAAGCATCTCGTAAGACCACGCCACAAATAAACATGTCGGGTTTTTACCTTACGATAGCTAAAACACTTTTATTAAAATTCTCTGATATTATAACAGTGTCTATAGAAAGTAAAATAGAATCTAGCTGAAATTCTTGCATCTCATGTTTCAGCAATAGTTGGGCACAATCAAAACCATACGGGCGCGTAGGGAAAATGGATTTCCAACTAATGACTAGGCACTGGGGTACCACCTGTCACGGTACCTGGTCTAGATCAGTATACCGAGGATCACTCCCGACCCCCTACAACACAAGACCGGGACTACCCCTTACTGGATAATCCCTAGTAAGATCACCCCACGGTTGGGACTAGCAACTGCGCCACTAAGCCGAAATAAAAGGGACATCTAGACAGAGATGACCTCACCCTAAAATGGGTGCTACCCACCTAGCCTTGCTGCATAACCCCTGATTTTCAGTCATTCCCGATTGACGAGGCTTGAGGCTAAGCGTTACCTTTAGAACGATTCATTTAGAATGCCCACTGTCCACCTGACAATGTTCCGAAAGCATTCATCCATACAAGTCCATCTCGGGTTCGAATGGAACCGAAGGCACTATTCCTACTACATCCATTTTGGAAACCATCAGGATTAGTAGCGACTAGCCCTTGCACTTCACTACTCCATCTTAGATTCTGAACTCTTTTTCTACGAAAACGTACAAACCGGATTGAAGTGGTTTTCGAGAAATTAATGCTGATCCCGGTCTCTTCGAAACGATCAACGCATTGGTCAATATTGATAGTCGGTGATTTAACTATCAATTAACATTCACAAACATCCATCACAAAATAAATAATTTCCCAAATTATTTTTTCATCTCAAACTATCTTCACAAGATATATTTCTACTTTCCAAACCTTTTTGAAAACAGTTTCAAACTATCTTCCTTTTACAGAATAAATTTCCCAAATATTTTCTGTTTCCACTGAAATCACCAAGCACAAAACTTTAGATTTTTAAAATAATTTAAAAACACTTTATTGTAAAATGTGCTTTAACATTTAAGTTTATTAACACTTAACGAAAAATAATAATTTAGGAATATTTAAAGTAAGGTTATTTTATAAAATATAAAACTAGATTTTCTCCTTTAATCAAATTGTCAAATCATCTTTTAAATAATTATTATGATAATAAATTTTGAAAAATACTTACTTTAGAATTTAAACATTCAGAAATAATAAATTTTCTAAAACATGCTTTTTAAAATAACTTAAAACTTTTAACTTATACCTTTAAAGTTGTTTGGAAACGTACTTGGCTACTTAGGGAAATAAGCTTTTCTTCCACGTCCTTTACAAATAAATCACTATTCATTTTTAAACAAATTTGCCCATTCCTTTAATAAATTCCCACCGTGAATTTATTCTTTCAAATATCTACTGATATATTACTTCACTTTTTATAAACCCAGTATATAAATTCCATAGTCACATTCTCCTTTATAATTCCAATTTCAAACATTTAAATTAATTTCCAATTTGATTTTCAATTTACTCCATTTTGAAAAAATTCCTTCCTTATCTATTTCAACAAATTTAAAACTTGGATTTTAAAATAAATTCTTTATTCCTTTAAATAATGTCACTTAAGGTTTAAAATTCATTATTTCTCTGTTTATTTAAAATCCCCTTTCCATACTCGAAATTTATTTATTAGAATTTTAAAATCACTTTTATTCTTTTCCAATTTATCCTTCACTTTATTCAAATTTTACATAATTATTTTACTTACAAATTCACCCTTTTATTTTCTTTTCAAAAAATCCAATTCTATATATTTTGATAACTCAGTGTACCGAAATGTTCAAGCAAACTATAGCATTCAATATTCCAATATAATTCATCGTAGAATATCAAATAATTATAATAGAGAATACTAAATAATCTAAATAAGTGTTGAGGAATCCAGTTGGATCCCTCCAACCTGTTTCCCTGCATCAACAGATGTTAGCACAATACGAATTCCACTTCAAGGTGGAATATCGTGGTATATGGGTTTTAAATATAATATCATTCGCTATTATGCGGCGCATAGAGTCTCATCCGCTATATAATGCGGGAAATCAATCATTCCAAGATATATTATATACTACTATATATAATATTGCACATCAAAACAATTCAATCATTCAACCAAATATTTAAATTTAAATATCAACCAGATGAGTGAGATTAACTCACCTTTGTTTTTATTTGCAATCCGATCCATCTCAGCTTGGTTTCTTCATGATTATAGACATTGAATAAATATTTAGATATTTTATTAATATTTGAACTAATCGATCAATTAATTCCCGTTTAAGAATTTTAATTCAAGCTAATAAATTTAAATTTCAACTAATGATTTTATTTTAATCAAATAATTAAATTTTAAACTAATTTTCCTTTTACAAATCTGTTAGTTACTTGAATAAATTAAATAAGTTAACTAACAAAATAAGTTACCTTATTTTAGAATAAACTTGTTAAAGGGAAATATGTAAAGGTATATTAATTTTCTTTAGGAACTACATATATTTTTATAAAATAATCTTTATAGATTCCCAAAAAATAAAATTTAGATAAACTTTCAACATTTTTGTTTTAAACCTTATCTATATATATAGGTATTTCTACTATTTACAATATATATGTATTTCCGGTCTTACTTCTATGCATACTAACTTTAATAAAATAAAATTCTCATCTGTAAAAATAAAAACAGTAATTAACTTGAAAATTTTAAAACTGCTTAAAATAAATTTCTCTCCTTACCGTGAAAATTACCCATAAGACAGATTAATTTTTTTTTTTGAATGTTAAATCAAGAAAATCGAATCCCTCTCTGCCTGTCGCCATCAAATCGACTTTGAGCCCTCCAGGATTAGTAGCACAACTCCTCATGGCATTCGCCATCCCTTTGCTTGCCGACATCACCAAATGCACGAGCACACACACTTGCCAAACTTCCATCGATTACACTGTCACAAACCCATCACGTCACATACGCAAACCCTTCCCGCTAAACATAACATCGAGGCCATCGACCCCATCACGTAAACCCACCGCTGCCTCGACCGAGCACCAACCCAGCCCGTTCAGACCTTCGGCCACACGAACGTGCCTTGTTAGGACCCGATTCTTCGACTTCCGAAAACTGACATTAATACGTCTACTGTATCAAATGCCACCTATTCGAAGGCCGGAAAATCGAACCATGAGGGTTTAAGAAAGAAGAAAGAGGTGGAAGAAGAGAGAAAAAGAGAGAAACAGAACAACAAAACAGAAAGAACAGAACAATATCAGAATCTCACAGTCGCAGCGAAACAACATATAATAGATAAATGAATATTTATTAAAACAAAAGAACTATACATTTTATACATTACATCGCATTACATTACATCATATCATCAGAGTGTACAACAAACAAACAGCGGAAAAAGAAGAAATACTATATACAATATAATATACTCCGCCATCCAGCTCGCCTCCAGATATCTGTAGCAACACCTGAATCCAGAATGACCTGATAACATAACTCTAGACTACCTGTGTGGAAATTTGTGGGCACCCAGAGTTTAGGAAGGGAACAATAAACTCCAGGTCAGTCATGTGACTGGTGTGGGAACTAAAACATTTATTTATCTTTTAAACAAGGAACATGAGAAATTTTAAAAGAAAATTCGCAATGCTTTTTGAAAATGAAACTACCATAAGGTCTCCCGCCACACACACAATGCAAACGAAGACTTGGAGGAGGTTTCTCCTTATGATAGTCAAAGATGCTTACTACGCAAAAATCAAATCATTTTTGATATTATTATTAGTGCATAGTGTAGAAAACAATTTCGAAAGTAGAATATAAATCTTAGCCAGCATATGTACCATTATATTATGCCTACTATAGCTACCATATTAGATGGCAGGTTCTACAACTAAAACCGTACAAGGCTGGTATTGTTTCTTTGGATTTCCAACAAATGGTCAGGCCAAGGAACTTCCCATTGCCACATGGAAACGCCTCTGGAATGACGTCCCGAGAACCTAACCGGATCTCTGCCAACACAAGGCCGGGTTACCCCTAACTGGGTAACAACTGACACGAATATGTCATTCCCCGATCGTAACCGATCCATATCCGAGGATCCCTGATTTCCAACAACCACAAAGTAATAAATTTGCAGTAACCACATAGGTTAAGTATCTGGGCTCCATACCATGATACCACCTCTATCCAGAAGGAATGACATACACTAAAGGGGTGCTACCCCCTAATAACCTTGCTGCATCTTTCCTGTTTTGACCATTTCCGGGGTGTGAGGCTCGATGAAGTCTCGTCCACAAAGCCACGCTTTACAAAAGCAGTGCTTTGGGTCAACAAATGATCAAAGCAGTGATCATCAAGATAGACGATCAAACAAATGATCCTATCACAAATGATCATTCAACGATCATTTCACAGCAACACTCAGCATGCCACATTACCAATTCGGGAATGTATCACTAGTAACCATCAACTATATAACCTCTGAGCTCGTACGTCTCAGAGAAGGGTGTTAAGCTAAGAGAATAAATTCTCCGCCACCAACAGAAATATATTTGATAGAAACCAGCTTTACATCTCAAATTGTAACGTCAGACATACAATCCATACAAGTCTGTTCCGGGATCAAACAGAACCGAAGGCACTTCCAAAGAAGCCCTTGCAATCCGAATATTCACTAATCACGTCCGGACAACCCGTCACTAAGGGTGATAAAACCTCTATATCGGAGATCAGCCGATGCAGAGTAACTCGACGGTAATCCATCCGTTTTCACAAATATCCGGTCTTCAACACCGGTCTTCAATTGCAATTCATAACGACGTATCACATATTCGGAGTGGGTTATACGACCCCATGGTCCTTTCCCGGTTAATCCGAATAGTGAGCGCTTATTTAAAAATAAGTGTGGCATCCAATTCAAACAATCACAACAAATACCTATTTAAAGGTAAATATTGATAGTCGGTTATTTAAATATCAATAAAGATGCGCAACATCAACAGATTCCAAATAATTTCTCAAATTATTTATTTTCCCAAAAATATCTTTACAAGATATAAAATTTTCCACACTTCAAAAATAAACAACGTTTATTTTGAAAACCAATTTTCCCTTTCCACTTATAAATTCCATAGTGAATTTATATTTCAAAATATCTACTGATCTACATTCTTCAATAGATTTCAAATATTCAATTCCAATTTATCTTCAAAAAGATAAATTCTTAAAAAAACGTTCCATTTCATATTGGAAAAACAATTCCATACTTGTTTAAAAGTAAGTGATTCACAAATATTATTTATTTTCACAATTTGAAAATATTCGGTATACTTAAACCATAGTTAAGTATATATTTCATTTGTTTAAGGAAAACGTTCTTTTGTTCACATTTATTTGGGTCAAAACGAATGTTTCGTAAAACATCGTTACGACAACCCAAAATCACTAGTATAGGGATTCGAAATTAAATAGATATATAAATCCCAATACTATACAAAAATATTTCCTTTCGGAAATCATTTACTATAACAACAGTGTTATAGTCCATTATTTCCTTATTTTCTCGAAAACGTCTATTTCAACAATGAATGTTGAAATCTACGACTTCCTTTCCTTCTATTTCTCGAAAACGTCTATTTCAACAATGAATGTTGAAATCTAGGTATTCGATACTTAATGCATTTTAAAGCACCTTTAAATCATTTTAAATTCCATTTAAAACATTCCTTTCCCAAAATATATCCATTTTATTTAACGATATATTCACTGTTCAAAAACATGAATATAACTCCTTTAATAAACTTTTATATTCAATTGATCAAATTCAATTGATTACGAATTTATAAACAATGTTTATAAATTCTATTCCTATTTATAAACTTCGATTTATAAATTTCCTTTATCAATCCAATTCAAATTATATAACTAAATTTCATACCAAAGGTTCATATTATAAGTTGATTACTTATAATTCATTCATTCATTTACCAAATCGTCTCTTTTAAGCTTCACAAATTCCAAATCTTATTGCTTATAAGATTCTTTTATATTCCATGACAATTTCAACGTTAAAAAAAATTCCTTTATTTACAATTTCTTTAAATATCTCATTTAAATGCCCAAAATCCATTTTATAAGTTGATGACTCATGAATCTTTTATTTTCAATATCTATTCATTTTATAACTTTCACAATTTACAAATCTATAATTTTCAGTGATCCATTTTATACTTCATTTTAACACATAATAAACTCGTTTATACTTCCAATATTTATAAATATCAATTTATAAAATCTTTTATATTCATCCTTTATAATAATTCAGAAATCCAATTTTAAATTATTATATAAATCTATTTATTTTTAAAAAAACTACCTTTGGTTATACTTCACAAAAATATTAATCCGATAACTTTAAAATTAAAATCTTAATTTATTTAAAGTAAATTAGATTCGAAAATTTAATAAAACATATACTTTGAGAAATCACTTTCAAATCCTTTTAAAATAAAAATTTCTGCTTTAAACTTTAAAAATGGATCCGATGATGCCACAGCATCAAATGGTCAATCACTGCACAAATATCATATATCGATATGATAATCACAATCATCACAATATCTATAATCAAATAAATATTTGTGAGGAATCCAGTTGGATCCCTCCAACCTGTTTCCCTGCATCCACAGATGTTAGCACAATACCAATTCCACTTCAAGGTGGAATATCGCGGTATATGGGATTTATAAAATATTATCCGCTTACTAACGGCGCAATAGGGTCTCATCCGCTATACAATGCGGGAAATCAATCAACTGCAATATATACATATGCCAATATATATATATATATTGCTATATATAGATATATCCTACTATATCTAATATCACAATCAAGCAAACAATCAATCAATCAGCAAATTTTAAATATAACTATTTAAAATTTAAAATAACCCTTTTTGAGTGAGAAGTTCTCACCTTAGCTTTTAATTTGTAGTCCATTTTCCCATTCCAGCTTGATTTTCTTGATTTATACCTTATATAAACATTTTTATGCAACTGATTAATATTCGAAATAAATCGAATAATAAATTTCCGTTTAATAGATTTATTTAACTTGGCTCACGATTTGGGTTTAAACTAATAATTTATTTCCATTATAATAGTTTGAACTAAAATTTTTGTTTAAAATCTTTTAACAACTAAAAATAATTAAATTGGTAAATAAATAAATTAATTGACATTTTAGAATTTCAATCCAACCAATATTTTAATCTCAAGCTAATGATTTTCATTTTAAACTAAAAATTTAAAATTCGAACTGATTTCCTTTAATTAAACTTGTTCAATAAAATTTTTATTTTTAACAAATTCTCCTTTTAAAATTAATTTAACTAGAAATTTTAAATTGAACTAAATTCCCTTTTTAATAGATTAATTTAACAAAAGTTTAATTCAAAACTAATTTTCCCTTACTGAATAAATTAGCTTCCCCCTTCCTAAATGTAGATATATATCTCTGTCCACAAAAAGGCTTTCCATTTTAAACTTTATATAAAACTAAATTATTTTTGTCTACACCTTACTGCATTTTGCTTGCTGTAAAAAAAAATTCTTGCTGTTCAAAACAAAAAAGAAATCAATACAATTAATTTCTCTAATTACCAATAAATTACCAAACTAAAATTCTTAGTAAAACTTAAATTACCTCATTCGCTGCTTCCACTGACTCGAGCACAGCGCGACGCCATCGCCTTCAGTCGCGATGCCTAGCCTCACCGTTTGATCGAGCTTGCCGACACCGCGACCCACTGCCACCCTTTCCAGAAATCGTGAGTTCGAGTCGCGATGCCGACCCACCTCCCTCAACTTGCAAGCATCAACGCGTGCTCGAAATACGACGCCGCTCCTCCATACCTGAACACGAAACTGCGGCCTCCACCAAGACCCCTCGACTTCCATGCCTACGCGTGCGCGAGGCGCTCGAACTCGAGCCCCCCCTTTCGATTTTTGAAGTCGCGGCCATTTATTTGTTTTTTTTTCTTTTTTCTTTTAAGCGAATGCGTTTTCGATTACAGGGAGGAGGCAAACGAACTAGGAGAAGAGGGGTTTTCAATTTTTAATTTTTGGATTTTGGAACGAGATGAAGAAGCGGCCATTAGTTGTTGAGGAGAGCGGCCATTGTTATCTTCGTTTGAATCTGAGAATAATGGGTTGCGTGATTAACAGAGGGAACAAGAAAAGAAAGGAGTGTACGAGTGGAGACAGCATGCGTGATTCTCGGCGTGAATTTAGGAACGAAGGTGGCTGCGTTGACAAAAATTTAAAATTTAAATTTAAATTGAACTCGATTAATCTCAACACGTTTTCTCACCGTGTGCTCACACAACAACTCCGAAAAATATGAAATTTGAAATCCGGTAATAATTAAATATTACGGACCTGATGGAACTGGTTTCATCGAATTCCGAGACTGTGCCTCGGAAGGTTATTTTTAAATATCGATTTAAACGATATAAATTCAAAACTGAACAATTCACTTTGAAATTCAATTCTGAAGCTTCTATTATCTTCAATATTATCAATATAAATTTTATAAGCCTTTGAAATATTTTTAATCAGCTTAAAATTGAAGATTCAAATTTTTATTCAACTTTCAATAGATTAAATTTTAAAATTTAATCGCCAAATTCAAAGTTATATTGAAAATTCAACCCAAACCATTATTCAAATATTTAAAATTAATTAAATATTCTCAATTTAAATTGTTCAAAATTCTGGGTCGTTACATGCCTTCACTTGACAGTTGAGATCCCCATGCTCGCCACACGTCGCCTAGTTACTTCGACCACCCTGAACCACGCCAACCTCCTACCTAGGTGCGATCGCCCACGCGACTGCTTCTTGCCGACCATCGAGCGCGAACCCCCTTTCGACTTCCCACAGCTCGAGATCGAGCTATCTCCATCCTCGGCCCAATCGATTCTGAGAATCGATTTAAGAAAAAACATGATTTGGGTTCGCGATTAGTTTCATCGACATTATTTTATATTTGTTTTTTTTTGAAGAAGATCGATCTGGTTTGTTTTGAGTAGAGGGAAAATTCAATTTTAGGATAATAAAGGGAAAAAATATTCACGAATTAAGCTGGATGAAGAAGGGAAAGAAGACGGTATGTGATATAAAGGTGAAGTGTGGCGTATTTCAGAAGGTTAGCTACAGTGATTTCGAAAGGGGTGAAAAAGTGTTGACGTGAAATTTATTTGACTGGTTAAACAAGGTATTAATTTTATTTAAATTTAAATCGACACGAATTATGCAACTCAAAATCTCGACCTCCTATCGCGGCGTGCCGTTAGGCGTTTATAATGTTATAACCCTATTCCGAACACAAAGGAAAAGGTATCGAGTCCTAATTCGATAGTATGGAGAAGATAGCTTTTTGAACCCAGTTATTATATTAAATTTCGATTTAATTATCAGCGCTTTACCTATCGTACGGTCAAACGGTCATTCCAAACACTGCGAAAATTGAAATCCGATAATAATATAATATTACGGATCCAATGAAACTAGTTTCGTCAAATTCCAAGGCTGTGCCTTGGAAGGCTATTTCTAAATATCAATTTAAACGATAAAATTTCAAAACTGAACAAATCACTATTGAATTCAATTTTAAAACTTCTATTATCCTCAGCACTATCAATATAAATTTTATAAGCCTTCAAATTATTTTTAATAGGCTTAAAATTCCAGATTCAACAATTTGCCCAATTTCAGTTTATTAAATCCAATAACTTAATTGCTAAATAATAATAATATTTGAATTCAAGTTAAAAATTAATTTTAAATATTTTAAATAAATTAAATATTCCGATTTAAATTGTCCAAAAATTTCGGGTCGTCACATTCCTTCCCCCTTAAAAGAATTTCGTCCCCGAAATTACTATTTAGGAAGAATGATCCAATACCATTACTATTTTTTTTCCAAAACCAAACAGTTTTTAACAACAACCCAACAATCTTTATTAAAGACACACTATCCATCTTACTAACTTTCCAAACTTTTCCATAGTTCCCAAACAACTTTACTTATTCAACCATTCAAATTATAATTCAAAACCAAGTTTTAAATTTTCAAAATTTCTCAAAAAATTTCTAACTCTCTAAATTTTCGAAAAATTTCGCCAGCATCTCCTTTGCGCGGCTAACTCGGTATAACTACAAAATGCCTCTACGGGCTCCCAAATTCCAAAAGAAAACAAAAAGGCAAGTGGCTAGATCAAAAACCCAATCAAATTTCATGTAGAAATTTAAACACGTACCTTTTTGGTCGGGCAATTCAAATTTATCATCTGAAATCAAAACCAATTTTCCTTTCCCTTTATAATACCTGCATATCCTACTTAGCAATAATATCCAATCATAGCTTTTAAAATCATTTTATACATTTTCTTACAGAAGTTTTCATATCTACTTCTATTCAATTTAGTTTTCCCATTTCCATATGAATTTAATTTATCTTCAACTCTGAATATTGAATTTTATCTTCCATTTATAACTGATTCATATCATTATTTTAAATTAGTTTCATTCACTAATTTACTTCAATTTTCAATTTGTAATCGTTTGTCGCTAACAAAAAGTTTCCCAAAAAATTTCAAAATTTTTCCAACTCCTAAAGTTTTCGAAATTTTTTGGCAGAGTCTCCTTTGTACGGAGGAGCTTTTGCAATTTGACAAAAGATATAAATATATATGCATCGACCCACCCGGTCGGAAAAACAAAAATAGTTCATATTTCCTATTTTATTGCGTAGGCGTACTTTTATTTAGCATTTTTAAGCAAGCGGCTTATTTATTTAGCAGTTAGCGTGCCCAAAATCCAGCCAAAAGGTTTCCCGATACCTGGACTTACTCAATTCAAACATGTAAGTGCCATATATATGAAGTTTAATAACATTTCACTTATTTCCAATAGTTAAACACATGAATTCTAAAATCAATGCACACTAAACACTTTCCTTAAGCAATTTATATAGTTTTAATACTAATTCAACTGTTTTCAGTTAATTCATATACCATTTGCATTCAATTTGAATGGTTTACAATCCACTTGCTTACATTCAATTCATTTTTAAATTTAAACAAACCCATATTATTCC
This sequence comes from Allium cepa, assembly GCA_030765085.1. Taxonomy (NCBI): domain Eukaryota; kingdom Viridiplantae; phylum Streptophyta; class Magnoliopsida; order Asparagales; family Amaryllidaceae; genus Allium; species Allium cepa. Next base: position 946,620,360 of record CM060941.1, on the reverse strand, counting down.
AATTGATTAAAAATTCAATTTATTCACCTCTGTTAATACATTTACTTTCGTTTATGATAAAATAACAAATTTTCTGTGCAAATTTGATGTTATTCATGCAAATAACAATTACTTCAGCTTATAACCATTTTAAATTGATTCCACTCACTTTATATTAATTCTATTCCATTCTACATTACTCATAACCCATACACTTGCATTTTCATTTCATATTCGTATTTGTTTATCCAAAACTATTTTATTTAGCTCGAAAACAATCGAGGCTAATTCATTCAGTAACTATTTCTCATCTTATTTAAACCACACTTCTATTTGAGTTTAACTTTCATTCAACACTTACTTAAGTTAATAACTTAAGTTCATTTCCATTTGACCAACCTCCATTTCTTTTTGCAACAAGTTCTATTTCCATCTTTCATTTGATTCTTACTTAATCAAATTCCATCCATTTATTTATTCAATACAATTAGTTTATTCTTAAATTTATTCCTTTTCAATTTTATTCACGATCCATTCATTTACGTTTCATTCCATATTTGCATTCATTTCATTTGAGACCATTTTATTAAGCTTGAACCATTCCATGCTTATATATTGATAACCATTCCCCAATTTAAATTTACCCAAGCTTTTATTTAATAGACTTTTACCCTTACTCGAAGCCAAGCTTCCACTAATTTTAACCTTAAATTAATTTATTTCAAATTATTCAAATTTCATACATAAGCTCATTTCCATTTTGCAAATAAATTCCCCGTTTCAATTTAACTTGATTCTATTACAATCAAATCTCATTTCAATCTACAAATTTATTTGATTAGTTATTATAAATTTTAAATTTTCAGATTCAATTCATTTAATTGATTACAAGGCCATTTTCAATTTATTCCCACTCATCTGGGTTTTATTTGCAACGAAAACCATCCCTACTTTAATCTATTTTCAATTATATTTACCTCACTAACGATCCAAGTCAAATTTGATTTATAACTCGAGTTTTATTTCCAAACTTCATTATTAACTCACAACTCAGCTTCTATTTAACTATATTAGGTTCCATTTACATATTTCATTAACTAATTTATTATCTACTTAGTTCTCCCCTATTTATAATTCAAGTTTGGATTTTTGTTTTATTTTCCAAATCATCAAACAATATTTATTTTGGGTTTTCTATTCCACTTTCTAGTTTTATAAGTCACAACGTATTATTTTACAATTTTCCATTCATTCTAGACTTGAATATATTCATCTTTTATTTTTAACTCGAGATTTTTCGCTTATTTATAACCCAAGCATATTTTTTATTCCATGGATTTTGATTCTTTTATAAGTTATTCTAATTCATTTATTCCAATCCAATTCTTATCCAACTTACTTCCGTTGATTTAAGTAAGGATCTAATTCCATTCAATATCACCTATAACTCAACTGAATTTTATTCCAATTCAATTCGATTCAATTTTCTTCCTCAATCCAAGTTAATTTCATTTTTAACGCTTCACTCTAAATTTAAATTCCAACATTCAGAGCTAATATTTCCTTCTTGATTTAAAAATCATCTAAATTTATTAACTTACAATCTATCTCATCAGGATTTTTAAACACCCGGCTTTTGGTTTCAATTCATTTTGAAATCTCCAACATCTCAAAATCACACTTCTCAAAAATTTAAACCAATCCTGGTTTTTAATCCCAACAAATTTCCTTTGAAATTTCAAAAACAAAACTTATTCTTCTGAACAAATCAAATTTGGCAGCAACCCGTCACTTAGAAACTCGAAAATGAACATCGATGATGCTGCAGTCATCACCGAAGTTATTTTCCAGCGACTGAAGTGAATTCAATGCTATATCCCTTCCCAAAATTTATTTGAAACAATTTCCTTTCAGAAATACTTCCAAAATCTCCGGGATTTTAAATTTTCAAATTCTGGCTTAAATCAAAATTTTAACTATAATTCATTTTTATAATTTATGCTCATATAAATTTCCATTTGATTATACAAATTATTCCAATTTTTTATAATCTTATTTGTTTAAGATATTATCTTCCAAACATCCAAGTTATATAACAATTTAAGAAAATATTTCCTTTATATCAAAATATTTTGGGTAAAATTATTTCATTCACCCGCCTTTAAAACAATACTGTGTCAATTTATCGTGTCAGGTGTATATAAACTCTTCTCGAATAGCGGCCAACTTACTCAATCAGAATTCATATTCCACTCAACCAATAAGCCAACACAATATTAAAAACAATTTATATTCACTAACAAATACGCGCTCATATCTATTAATACGCTCAAACTCATTCTAGAGTACTGCGGACTCTATTTTCAATGAGTAATCCCCACCAGAGCCAAGGTTATCACCAACCTATGCTCTGATACCAACTGTAATGACCCTCAAATCCGTACCCCTTGAGTCAACACTATTCTACATCAATCGACTCAAGATGAACGAAAATACGAACCATTTGGGTTAAAGAAGAAGAGGTAGAAGAAGAAAATAGGAAACAACATCAGAATCTATCCATCGCAGTGGAATAAAATATAATGGATAATCACAGATCTTTACACTAAAAACAAATACTATATCTATTTATACATACATCATCAGAGTACATCATAACACACAATACAACCACTGAATACACAGTAAACCATCACAGCAGAATATTTAAAACAAGTAGGTATCGCCATCCAGCTCGTCTCCTGAGCTCCATAGCATCCTTTCATGTATCCTATAATACTCGGTCTGACCCGAGCAGTACAGTTAAATAATACCCGTGTCAGTCTGGAGTACCAGCGTGAGAAAATCACACCCAAATTGATTATTAAAGTTTAAAAATCCTTTGAAAATCAAAAGCATCTCGTAAGACCACGCCACAAATAAACATATCGGGTTTTACCTTACGATAGCTAAAACACTTTTATTAAAATTCTCTGATATTATAATGGTGTCTATAGAAAGTAAAATAGAATCTAGCTGAAATGATTGCATCTCACGTTTCAACAATAGTTGGGCACAATCAAAACCGTACGGGCGCGTAGGCAAAATGGATTTCCAACTAATGACTAGGCAATGGGGTACCACCTGTCTCGGTACCTGGTCTAGATTAGTATACCGAGGATCACTCCCGACCCCCTACAACACAAGACTGGGACTACCCCTTACTGGATAATCCCAAGTAAGATCACCCCATGGTTGGGATCAGTAACCGCACCACTAAGCCGAAATAAAAGGGACATCTAGACAGGGATGACCTCACCCTGAAATGTGTGCTACCCACCTAGCCTTGCTGCATAACCCCTGATTTTCAGTCATTCCCGGTTGATGAGGCTTGAGGCTAAGCGTTATCTTTTAGAAAGTTTGACTTAGAATGCCCATCGTCCACCTGACGATGTTCTAAAAGCATTCGTCCATACAAGTCCATCCCGGGTTCGAACGGAACCGAAGGAACTATTCCTACTACATCCATTTTGAAAACCCTTAGGATTAGTAGCGACTAGCCCTTGCACTTCACTACTCCATCTTCGATTCTTAACTCGTTTTCCACGAAAACGTACAAACGGATCGAAGTGGTTTTCGAGAAATTAATCCCGATCTCTGTCTCTTCGAAACGATCAACGCATTGGCCAATATTGATAGTCGGTGATTTAACTATCAATTAACATTTACAAACATCCATCACAAAATAAATAATTTTCCAAATTATTATTTATCTCAAACTATCTTCACAAGATATGTTTCCACTTTTCAAACCTTTTTGAAAACAGTTTCAAACTATCTTCCTTTTACAGAATAAATTTCCCAAATATTTACTGTTTCCACTGAAATCACCAAGCACAAAACTTTATATTTTTAAAATAATTTAAAAACACTTTATTGTAAAATATGCTTTAACATTTAAGTTTAGAAAAAACTACTTTAATACTTAATGAAAAATAATACTTTAGGAATATTTAAAATAAGGTTATTTTCTAAAATATAAAACTAGATTTTTTTTCCTTTAAACAAATTACCAAATCATCTTTTAAATAATTATTACGATAATAAATTTTGAAAAAGACTTACTTTAGAATTTAAACATTCAGAAATAATAAATTTTCTAAAACATACTTTTTAAAACAACTTAAAACTTTTAACTTATAACTTCAAATTTGTTTGGAAACGTACTTGGCTACTCAGGGAAATAAGCTTTTCTTCCACGTCCTTTATGAATAAATCACTATTTATTTTTAAACAAATTTGCCCATTCCTTTAATAAATTTCCACTGTGAATTTATTCTTTCAAATATCTACTGATATATTACTTCACTTTTTATAACCCACCCAGTTTATAAATTCCATAGTCACATTCTCCTTTATAATTCCAATTTCAAACATTTAAATTAGTTTCCAATTTGATTTTCAATTTACTCCATTTTGAAATAAATTCCTTCTTTATCTATTTCAATAAATTTAAAACTTGGATTTTAAAATAAATTCTTTATTCCTTTAAATAATGTCACTTAAGGTTTAAAATTCATTATTTCTCTGTTTATTTAAAATCCCCTTTCCATGCTCGAAATTTATTTATTACAATTTTAAAATCACTTGTATTCTTTTCCAATTTATCCTTCACTTTAATTTTCTGTAATTATTTTACTTACAAATTCACTCTTTTATTTTCATTTCACAAAATCCAATTCTATATATTTTGATTAATCAGTGTACCAAAATGTTCAAGTAAACTATAGCATTCAATATTCCAATATAATTCATCACAGAATATCAAATAATCATAACAGAGAATACTAAATAATCTAAATAAATGTTGAGGAATCCAGTTGGATCCCTCCAACCTGTTTTCCTGCATCCACAGATGTTAGCACAATACCAATTCCACTTCGAGGGGAATATCGTGGTATATGGGTTTTAAATATAATATCATCCGCTATTATGCGGCGCATTGGGTCTCATCCGCTATATAATGCGGGAAATCAATCATTCCAAGATACATCATATACTACTATATAATATTGCACATCAAAACAATTCAATCATTCAACCAAATATTTAAATTTAAGTATTTAAATTTAAATATCAACCAGTTGAGTGACTTTACTCACCTTTGTTTTTATTTGCAATCCAATCCATCTCGGCTTAGTTTCTTCATGATTATAGACCTTGAATAAACATTTAGATGTTTTATTAATATTTGAACTAATCGATCAATTAATTCCTGTTTAAGAATTTTAATTCAAGCTAATAAATTTTAATTTCAACTAATGATTTTATTTCAAACAAATAATTAAATTTTAAACTAATTTTCCTTTTACAAATCTTGTAGTTACTTGAATAAATTAAATAAGTTAACTAACAAAATAAGTTACCTTATTTTAGAATAAACTTGTTAAAGCGAAATATGTAAAGGTGTATTAATTTTCTTTAGGAACAACATATATTTTTATAAAATAATCTCTATAGATTTCATAAAAATAAAATTTAGATAAACTTTCAACATTTCTGTTTTAAACCTTATCCATATATATTGTTATTTCTATTGTTTACAATATATATGTATTTTCGGTCTTACGTATATACATACTAACTTTAATAAAATGAAATTCTCATCTGTAAAAATAAAAACAGTAATTAACTTGAAAATTTTAAAACTGCTTAAAATAAATTTCTCTCCTTACTGTGAAAATTACCCATAAAATAGATTAATTTTTTTTTTTGAATGTTAAATCAAGAAAATCGAATACCTCTCTGCCTGTTGCCATCAAATCGACTTTGAGCCCTCCAGGATTCATAGCGCAACTCCCTAAGGCATTCACCATCCCTTTGCCTGCCGACATCCCCAAATGCACGAGCACACACACTTGCCGATCTTCCATCAATTACACTATCCCAAACCCATCACATCACATACGCAAACCCTTCCCGCTAAACACGACATCGAGGCCATCGACCCCATCACGCAAACCCACCGCTGCCTCGACCGAGCACCAACCCAGCCCATTTAGACCTTCGGCCACACGAACGTGCCTTCACTTGACAATCGAGATCCCCATTCTCGCCACACGTCTCCTAGTTACTTCAACCACCCTGAACTACGATGCGCCAACCTCCTACCTAGGTGCGATCGCCCACGCGCCAGCTTCTTGCCGACCATCGAGCGCGAACCCCCTTTCGACTTCCCACAGCTCGAGATCGAGCTATCTCCAGCCTCGGCCCAATCGTTTCTGAGAATCGATTTAAGCAACAACGTGATTTGGGTTCGCGATTAGTTTCGTTGGCATTATTTTTTTTAAAGAAGAAGATCGATCTGGTTTGTTTTGAGTAGAGGGAAAGGCAGTTCGATTTTAGAATGATAAAGGGAAAAAATATTCTCGAATTAAACTGGATGAAGAAGGGAAAGAAGACGGTATGTGATATAAAAGTGAAGTGTGGCCTATTTCAGAAGGTTAGCTACAGTGATTTCGAAAGGGGTGAAAAAGTGTTGACGTGAAATTTATTTGACTGGTTAAACAAGGTATTAATTTTATTTAAATTTAAATTTAAATCGACACGAATTATGCAATTCAAAATCTCGACCTTTTATCGCGGCATGCCGTTAGGCGTTTATAATGTTATACTCCTATTCCGAACACAAAGGAAAAGGTTTCGAGTCCTAATTCGATGGTATGGAGAAGATAGCTTTTTGAACCTAGTTATTATATTAAATTTCAATTTAATTATCAGCGCGTTTACTTATCATACGGTCAAACGGTCATTCCAAACACTGCGAAAATTGAAATCCGATAATAATACAATATTACAGATCCAATGAAACTAGTTTCGTCAAATTCCAAGGCTGTGCCTTGGAAGGCTATTTCTGAATATCAATTTAAACGATAAAATTTCAAAACCAAAAAAATCACTATTGAATTCAATTTTAAAACTTCTATTATCCTCAGCACTATCAATATAAATTTTACAAGCCTTCAAATTATTTTTAATAGGCTTAAAATTCCAGATTCAACAATTTGCCCAATTTCAGTTTATTAAATCCAATAACTTAATTGCTAAATAATAATAATATTTGAAATCAAGTTAAAAATTAACTTTAAATATTTAAAATCAATTAAATATTCCGATTTAAATTGTCCAAAAATTCCGGGTCGTCACAAAAATAAGTACAATTAGAAATGGTGTGCAAATTATGATTTTTGATTATTTATAGTTTGCGCCGCCTATTTCTGTAAATTAAAATAAGTATGAATCCCTTTTTTACTCAAAGGTGGTAATTGCAAAAGTTGGATGGAATGAATCTAAAAGGTTTGGATTGTAAAGTTTGCTCCTTGAATAGAGGAGTTAATTTTATTATATTAATATGAGATAAGTTTTGTGTTATTCCGTTTTGTTTACAAGTCAAGTTGTTGGCTAAGGATATTGGCTATTATTTTGTTTAGAGTATGGGACTTATATAGGTTTAACATTTAATTAATAAGCAATTTCTGTTTGTGTGACTGGAAATATTTTATTCAAATCTCGTGCATGCATGTGTGTGTATTAACATATTAATTATTAAAGTTAATAATAATTAATAATTTGAGCGTATTTAATGTATTGATTAGAATTAATAGGGTAGTAAATAATATTAATTTTGTAGAAAGGTAGTTAATGTTAATTATGGGAATCAATCCTTGATTAAAGGCGTAACAAGGGGTTACCTTATATGGTCAATTATTATTTATGTAGGATAGTGTATGTGTATAATTGGTGTGTGTGTGTGTGTGTGTTTGTCTATATATATAAGGATGACTAAATTATAGGGATGCGAGGTTAGTATAAACTTACATAGGAGTGGACGCTAGATTAGTCCCCATTCTGTAGGGTAACTCTGCTCAGTCAATCTGGCTACCAGTACCTATGAATAGTCAGACTAATGTCAGAGGTCACAGTTTGGGTTATGGGTCATAATTATGCTATTGATACGGCAAGAGAAATCCTTAGAGGGGGTCCACTTCAGGTCATAGGTATTAAGTGGCCATGGCAGGGTACACCTCTTTCTCGGGAGAAGTATTAAGTGACCTGATAGGATTTCTTATGATGTCAGTTAGCGAGAACCAAGTAGGGAACCACCTTGGGTTAGGTCTTCAGTGACGAGGACCTAGCAATTTTATAGGTCTTAAATGTTCAAAGTCTACCTAAGTTCCTAAAAAAGAGGTATTAAGTGGTTTGGAGGTTCTCTCTCTCGCGTTGTTAATGATAGTTGCGTTAGAATTTGAATATTGGTTAGGTATTAAGTGACAACAACCTACCTATTGTGTAGATATTAAATGATTAGAGTCCGCCTAATCTTCAAGAAAGAATATTTATTGGTTTGGGTGCTTTCTCTTGCATCATTGATATTAGTTGCATTGGAGTTTTGAAATTGACTAGAAAGGTCTTTGGGTTTACAGGTAAAGTTGTTAGTATGGTATAGTTTAAAATATGCAAGACATATTTCTTATCTAAATAATATCGTCCAAGTGCAATTATGGTAAAGCTTGAGATTTCCATTTCACCAAACATTTGTTGTTCTGACTCACTCCTTATTACAACACATAGGTTAGAGGAGACAATGCTGATGTTAGGGACGACGGTGAAGATGAAGACTTGTGGTAGTTATCAATCTATTTATGCTTTTTATATATTTCTAATGTATCCAGTTCAGAAATTTATGTTATTTTTGAAATATTGAACTATAAAGATTTTATGTAGACATGTTGTGAGATTTGGTAATAACATATGTATTTCTGAAATGGTTTTCTTTTATGAAATGCGTAACGACCTGCCTTTTTGAACCTTAGAGATTGATACTAATACATCCATGGTATTCATGTGCTAAATATCCAAGTGCTATAAAAACAGTTTGTTGGGGTGAAAGAAATAGAGGACAGAATAGAATCTCACATTGTGATGAGAAGATATATAATATAAATAAGATCTTTACAAAAAGAAATCATCTTTATTATACACAACATCAGAGTGCACCAACCTATTTTCAGCCTTCCTTACCATTATTGATAAACACAGAAAGAAACAAAAACAAAAAACAGCAAAAGAATATAAGATATGTAAATACGCTTAAAAAATTCAGCTCATCTCTTGAAAGCTCCAAAACATCCAGCTAATTCTAGAAAATATGCTCGGGCTAACCCGAGCATTATAGGAAATCAATGCCTGGGTCAGTTTGGTAAAACTAGCATGAGAAACATAATCAAATCGATTACTAAATGTTTAAACAAACCTTTCAAAACAAAGGCATCTTGTAAAACCACGCCACACATAAATACAGACATGTTTTTACCTTTCGATAACCAAAAAATTTCTATAAAAAATCAATGATACAATAATATTGTCTAAGATTGAAAATATTAGTAATCAATTATCTATAACGCTCATGAGCGTACATCACAAAAATAATAGGCATATAATCAAAAATTGCTAAGTCGCATTCGCTAATTGTATAGGATTGCATGGAGGTGCCCTCGGCACTTTGGGAGCGTTCCTCTTGCACAAGAAACAGAGTTATCCTTCCGAAGAAACAATACATCACTAGTGATGTATAAGAGGAAATACATAGCTGGTTGCACAAGGCCGAGTGCATCGCTCTATGCATGCATAAATACTGTAGGTAACTCTAGGAAGGAGATGACTGCACCCTCATAAGTTAGCTAAACCCCTAGTTATGCATCATGTCTTTGGTTTCAGTCATAAACACTAATGAGTCTATGTCTAGCATTCCATATCACATACCACCACTTGAACAGATCTCAGAACCACACATGGATTCCTGTACCTCAACAGTTCTCGGAATCACACATGGATTCCTACATTTCAACAAAGATCTCGGAATCACACATGGATTCCCATACCCCAACGGATCCTAGAATCATATATCGATTCCAACATCTAAAACAAATCTAAGAATCATACATGAATTCCAACATCTAAAACATCATTCGTCTTAGGAGAACAAGACAAGTCTATATATACAGTATAACACCACCGACGTTAACCGTAATATATAATCTTCGTATTTCTTTTAGTTATTTCCAAAGTACAATCCTTCGATGTTGAGTACGGAATATTTCTGTATCACCAAAGTTAAGAAGGATTATATATTTAGGCCAAGATTTGATAATCGATTTTTAACTATCAAATAAACAAATATTCAAAATAGAGATTACATTTCCCATGCAAACCACTAAGTCTCTTAAGTTAATATTCCATTAATTTAAAATTACTTCTCAATATTTATTAAAATATTAATATATTTTCTCACCGGTATAAGTATATTCACAAACCATTCCACTCTCAAAATTTGGAATTTTTTCCATATACTTGTGTAAAATAATATAAGTATATTCACAAAACATTTAAGAATGATTTCTTATTAATCATATTAAATGGATCGAAAACAAATGTTACTTAAAACATTGTTTACTTTAAATCCAAAACATTTATGCTTCGATGTTAAGCATAAAAAGAATATTCCATACAACCAAGATTAAGAAGGATTGTTATTTAGTTTTATAAACTTGATTTTCAGAAGTGATCCAATTCATGTACGAAAATAATTACTTTATATGCCGAACATCAATCTTTGATTTCAAACTTAAACCATCCTTTGCATAATAATGAAACCTATCTAGTTGGGGTATTCTCTCAGATCTTGATTCGACCATATTTTTACCTTTCACGATAGATAGAAGTTTCCATACCTCGAAGTTTAATATGAAGTGTATGTTCCACATCTCTATGTACAATCCATTTAAAATAGGATTTTACAAAACAACCATTTTTCCAATTTCCAAAATCTCTTTCCAAATTTATAAATTCCTTTAGTAAATTCTTTTCATTAATAAACCTTTACATAAATCTTTTCGTTTAAAACAATTCCTTTTTAAATAAGCAGTTTATTATTTTTAAACACCTTTTACAAAACAATTTATTATTTAAAATAATTTTAAGTAAAATAATTAGTTATCTTTAAACAATATTAGAAAAAGAATAATTTTAAACAATCATTTATAAAATAATAAACTTTAAACAAATTATAAAATATAATAATAAACTTTAAAACATGTTAAAATAATATAATAATTGAACTTGATAATTAATTATCTTTAAAACCTTATTGATATAATAGTAAGTCAAATTTTAAAACAATATTATTACAAAAATAGATTAACTTTAAAACAATATATTATGATAATAAATTAACTTTTAAATAGTATTATATAAAACAATAATATATAATAACTTTAAAATATACAATAGTTAACTTTAAGTAATAATTAACTTTAGAATCAAATTATTATGAAATAACTTTAAATATCATTAAATTATAGAATAATTTTAAATCATATTTAAAATATAATTTAAAATTTTAAACAATATTGAAAATGTAAACATGTTGATGGTAAAACATTGCTAATAAAATAATTATTATATAAAATGCTTTACTAAAATAATAATTATATAAACATTTTAATTGTTTAAAATTAAAGTTGATTTAAACCCATAACATTAAGAATTCGGAAAGAAGCTTGGCAATCATAATGGTAATTAAACAAATCATGATATCACCATTAAGTTAATTTAACTTTCCAAATTATATAGATGGTATTTGCATAATCAGCATCTTATGTAAATAAATTCAACAATTTACCATCATTGGTTAACTCGTCACTTATTCAAATTTGCATATCAACTAACAATATATAATTAGGTATCAAAATATATAAAACAGCAGGACGGAGATCTATTTTGCTAATAAAATGACAAATAAATTTAAGTAGTGGAATGGTGTTTTATTCTGCTCAACAGATGTCCAAATCACCCAATTCAATTTATTTTAACAGAGTGATGTTTATTTGACCAAATAGATAACACCCATGAAGTATAATTAATTTAACTACATAACTATTTAAATTGACGTAATTATAATCAGGCAATATTAATTTATCATTAAATTATACTACAGCAAAACTGATAACAATTTATATCAAAGCAGTGTGCTCGCCAATACGGGTCTAACACAAAAATCTGCAGGTGAAACGGATTTAATACAAATGAAATGCATCTTTTCAAAGTTACGATTTTTAATTTATAAAACTTAAACAAAATAATTAATTCCTCACCCAAGCTTTAAATGGCCTAGCCCATTACCAAAGCCTACTCGCCTAGAATAGTACTCCATTTTCCCCAAACTCAATACGCAAGCTCTAGGAACCAAATTAGCGCGTGCATGCATGCATGTGCACGGAGTCCACGACCATCAATTCAACTAGCGGAGATCGCCCGCAAGTTTCTTTCCTCGAGCATGTTATGTCAACACCACCTCCTCCAGTCTCGCCTAGCAATTTCCAACCGTGATTTCCCCTTTCCAATTTCACCATAGATGAAACTTCATCCTCCCCTTTCTCGACCTATAGACCATCGGAAACCCGCTTCCAATTTCATTAGATCCGCAACCCCAATATCTACCTCTATGCCCAATCGTGATCACCTACAAGCCTCCCCATCACGGTCACGAACCCAAAATATGCATCTAAACCCCAAGTCCCTCAAAAAACCTTGCTTTAGCTATACCCAACATTACAGGACACCGGAGAATGGCTTAAAACTCATCCTCATCACATCCGCTACCTCTCACGGCCATCCCATCATCGAAAATTATTTTTTGAATGGAAACTATTAATCTCAATGCTACGATCAAACCAGATCATTAAAAATCATGAGAAGACCACTAAAAATCTTGACTTGCCAAGGCGGTCATGATTATGCTATTCGTTCCCTGATTTATGATCGACGAAAATTTAACAAAACTCGACCACTTACTGACATCGACCAATTACTACCACCATGCTTAATGACATGTCGAGCTCTCATTTTTTTAAAACACTATGAGTTGATATGAACAACTTCCATTTTGGTCACTCAAGCTAAAACTCAACAGTTTGGGAGATGTTGATTTTTGAATGAGAGGGAATGTTTATTGTCATGGTTTCAGATTGAAGAAAACGGAGAGCAAAAATGAAGGAGAAAAATTCAAGTATGACTACCTATATATATGCGGCCAGACCTGGCTTCAAATCCAAGCAAACCGAAGACAAAAATCTATTTTCATGTCAAGGATTAAGGGGGGTAAGGAGACAAGAGGCAGGGGAACAAAGAAGGAAAATGGTAGATACGTTGAAGGATACAAGGAGCTATGTTCATTTTGATTTAAAAAGTTAGTTTGTGGTACCTCGACAGACACTATCACGTCAGCGTACGAGCTACGAACGACAGAAAATATGATATGATCATGCACAATAGTGTGGCATAATCACAAAACAAGAATAAAACACACTTATTAACAAGTTCTATTAAATGTTAAAAATACCAACTTTCCACGTAAAATACGTCAAACGGAAATTAAACTGTTTTCCAAATTAAAAATCATAGAAAAATTCAAAAAACTCATTTTATGATCAAAACGATTTCTTTTTTATTTTAAAATAAAAAATCGAATATTTGAATTTCATTAAATATTCCAAAAATCAAAGTAATAAAATTTTCAGGTCGTTGCATTCTCCCCTCTAAAAAGAATTTTTTCTATGAAATTCTGACGATAATATAACGAATATTAGGTTGAACTTTGAAGTAAACATTTCAAAACTTACTTCTCTCCACTTAATCATATGATACTCTTCTATATCTTAATAGTATATACAAAATATTAATTTCAATTTAATTTACAAAATTATATACGTAAACATTTTCATAAACCCAACTTAAGTTTAAAAAGTAGTATAACGCCCAACTACATCCTAAGGGTATATACACTATCAGATCCAAACTTTCAGTTTTGAACTCAACTAGATAATTAAACACTACGGTTTTTATTCAATACACATTTTGAAATGATACTATATATTTTAATCCACGGAATACATATATGTATAGCCTGAGTAACTTCAAAATGATACCAAGGAATTGATCACTATCAAATAGTATTATTTGTCCCCTTACTAAGAAGGGTAATGCTTAAGAGAAGTGTTACCATCTGGACACATCTCCAGCCAATTTTAGTTATTTTCGAGCCCCCCGAACTAATTAACTTAAAATACCTTTATTATTTTCAAATCCATTTTGAAACAATATATATAATGTATATTTCCAACAAATAGTTTCAATAAAATACTCATTCCCAACTCGCTTTAGGTTCCTTCATGTCAAACTCGTTTCTATCATACAATGATAAAGAGAATAATTTACTGAGTGCATTACAACCTTGGCCTAGGAAAACACCTGATTGGAACTTAGAAGATTATTCTGATCATCACAAAACAAATCGAGACTCATTCCCCAAACCAAACCAAACCAAACCAAACCAAAGAAAATGCACCTTTCTTTAAAAGTTTCTTTTCAAAGATATTTATACTTTAAAACTCTCTAAGGTAAAACTATTATTTCTTTTGCCACAAATAATTTGAAATGATAATATACATTTTTCCTTTTGTAAATCAATTTAAACTCTGTTTTATCAAAATAATTCTATAGTAAAATCCTAATTTTAGCAATCCTCCACTTAAAACTTGAACATGAACATCGATGATGCTGAAGTCACCATCTGAATTATTTTCCAACAATCGAAGTGAGTTCAGTGCTTTATACCTCCTTGAAAATGCTTACAAATATTTTTATCCCAAAAATATTTTCGAATAATACTATTATTATCTTCTAAACCTTGAAAACCATTTTCAAAAATCATCGGGATTTAAATTCTCAAATTCCTTTTATTCAGAAAACACATTTTTATAAATCAATTTTTATAAAATCAGCTCCTTATACATCATTTTTCAAATATTTATCTCATAAATATTCTTGTTTTCTTTTAATAAACCTCTTTTTTTAAAACCCAATTTTATAATATCAACTTTTATATAAAATTATTTCTAAAATATTTGTTTCAAAATATTCTATCTTTCTTTTATTATACCTTTTTTAGAAAAGTCCAATTTTATCCCAGCATTATCACTGGATGCCTTATAATCAAATTATGAAACTTAATTCACAAGGTGTTCATTGTAATGTTTCCCCACAGTTCCTACCTACCCAATCCAGGTTTAAAAATGGAAGATTTTTGATAGAACAATAAACAATTGTCAATGCTCAAAACTGGACGAGCATGACTAATCAAATCCTAGATGATGATAATGGAATATTATCATTTCTTAACAACCAAACATAATCAATTATAACTATACTGATTTTTGAAAATTATTCTTTATATATAAAAAATAATCCCATGTCAAATTATTTCATTTGCCAATTTTAAAACAATATTGTGTCGGTTTGGCCTTGTTCAAGTGTTTTGGATTCCCTATCGATAACATTGGTCAAACGCATCGACCGGAACCAAAATTCAGACTTAACATATCAAACAACACAATATAAAATATTTTATACCACTAACAAATACGTTCTCTCATATATATATATATATATATATATATATATATATATACACAAACTCATTTGAGGGTGTCACTAACTCTATCCCTAATTATTTTACCCCACCAAGGCCTAAGTGTTCACTTAACCTAAGCTCTGATACCATGTGTAACGACCTGCCTTTTCGCCACTTATAAATCGGCACTAATACATCCATGGTATTCACATGCCGAAAATCCAAGAATTGGAGAAACGGATTGTTAGGGTGAAAGAAATATAAGATAGAACATAATCTCACATTGTGACGAGAAGATATAAAATATAAACAAGATCTTCACAAAAAGAAATCATCTTTATTGTACATAATATCAGAGTACACAAACCTATATTCAGCCTCCATAGTTATAACAACTTGTCCTTACAATTGCTGATACAGACAGAAATCAAAAACAACAAAACAACAAAAGAATATAAGATATGTAAATACGTCTTAAAGAATCCAGCTCGTCTTTTGGAAGCTCCAAAGCATCCAACTAAATCCGAAAAATATGTTCGGGCTAACCCAAGCATTATAGGAAAACAATGATCAGGTCAGTCTGCTAAAACTAGCATGAGAAACACAATCAAATGGATTACTTAATGTTTAAACAAAACTTTTAAAACAAAGGTATCCTGTAAGACCACACCACACATAAACACAAACGGGTTTTCACCTTACGATAACCAAAACATTTCTATAAAAATCCAAAGATATTATAATAATATTTAAGGGTGAGAATATCTATAATCAAGTAGCTTTGATGCTCGCGAGTATACATCAAAATAATAATATGCAAATAATAAAAAACCACTAAGGTGCGTTCGCTAATTGTAGAGGATTCCACGAAGGTGCCATTAGTACTTTGAGAATGGTCCTCCTACATAAGGATCAGAATCATCCTTCCGAGGCAACAATAAATCCCTAGTCCTGTACAATAAGAAATACATAGCTGGCCATGCAAGGCCGAATGCATTGCTCCATGCATGCATAATAACTGTATGTAACTCAATGAAGGAAATGACTGCACCCTCATGAGTTAGCTAATCCCCTGGCTATGCATCATATCTCTGGTTTTAGTCATTACCGCTAATAAGGCTATGTCCGGCATTCTAGCTCACGGACCGCCACAAGAACAGATCTCGAAACCACACATGGGTTCCCATACCTCAAAAATTATCGGAATCACACATAAATTCCCACATTTCTACAAAGATCTCGAAATCACACATGGATTCCTATTTCCCAGTTTTTTTCAGAATCACTTATGGATTCCAACATCCAAATAGATCTCGAAACCACACATTGATCCCCACACCCTGACGGGTCTCGGAATCACATATGGATTCTAACATCCAAAATAGATCTTGAATCTCCTCCAAGCATAGAACCCGTATATGGTTTTGGAGTGGTTATGGTTTCAAGTTAATATACTTCCCCGCTTACCTGGTGTTCCAAAACCAATCGTTCGATTATCAAAATGCTCAATACCGGTTCTTCTGGAAATAATCAAACAATACATAAGAGCAGGGATCACCTTCTAACCATTTAAGTGGACGAATTTCCTTATCATTCATCCTAGGAGAACAAAACAAGTCTATACATACACTATAACACCACCGATTGTAACTGTAATATGTAATCTTCATATTTCTTCTAGAAATTTCCAAAGTACAATCCTTCAGTTTTAAGTATGGAATATTTCTGTACCATCAAAATTAAGAAGGATTATATATTTAGGCCAAGATTTGGTAGTCGGTTTTTTGACTATCAACTAAACAAACATTCAAAGCAGAGATTACATTTCCCATGGAAACCACTAAGCCTCTTAATTAATATTCCATTAATTTAAAATTACTTCTCAATATTTATTAAAATATCCATATATTATCTCACCAGTATAAGTATATTCACAAACCATTTCACTTTCAAAATTTGGCAAACTTTTCCATATAACAATAGTATAATTATATTTACAAAACATTTGAGAATGATTTCTTATTCCAAAATCATATTAAACAGATCAAAAACAAATTTCATTTAAAATATTGTTTACTATAAACTCAAGCCTCTAACCCTTCGGTTTTACGTATGGAAAGAATATTCCATACACCGAGATTAAGAAGGATTATTAATTAGTTTCATAAACTTGATTTCCAAAAGTGATCAAATTCATATATAGAAATAATTACTTTGTATATAGAACATCAATCTTCGATTTCAGACTTAAACTATCATTCAGGATACAATGAAATCGATCAAGTTGGGCTATTATTACCTCTCAGACCTTGATTCGACCACATTTTTACCTTTTAAGATAGATAAAAGTTTCTATACCTCGAAGTTCAGTATGAAATGTATGTTCCACATTTTCGTATGCAATCCATTTAAAATAATATTTTACAAAACAATTGTTCTCTAATTTCCAAAATCTCTTTCAAAGTTTATAAATTCCTACAATTGTTCTTTTCATTAAATAAACCTTTATAGAAATCATTCCATTCAGAACGATTCCGTTTTAAATAAATTGATTATTATTTTTGAACATCCTTTACAAAACAAATTATTATTTAAAATTGTTTTAAATAAAACAATTAGTTGTCTGTAAAAAAACATTAGTAAAATAATAATTTAAACAATCATTTATAAAATAATAAACTTTAAACAAATTATAATAATACAATAATAAATTTTAAAAGAAATTAAATTAATATTATAATTGATTACCTTTAAAACCTTATTGATATAATAGTAAGTCAAATTTTAAAACAATATTATTATAAAAATAGATTAACTTTAAAATAATATTATTATAATAATAAATTAACTTTTAAACAATATTATATAAAATAATAATAAATAATAACTTTAAAATATACAATAATTAACTTTAAATAATAATTAACTTTTAAATAATAATTAATTTTAAAATCAAACTATTATGAAATAACTCTAAATATCATTAAAGTATAAAATAACTTTAAATCGTATTTATAATATAATTTAAAAAAAATTAAAATATCAAAAATATAAATAAGTGGACTTTAAAACATTGCTAATAAAATTATTTTTATGTAAAATACTTTACTAAAATAATAATTATATAAACATTTTTAATTGTTTAAAATTGAAGTTGATTTAAATCTATAACTTTAAGAATTCGAAAAGAGGATTAGTAATCAAAATGGTGTTTAAACAAGTCACCATTAAGTTAGTTTAACCTTCCAAGTTGTAGAATTAGTATTTACATAGTCAACATCAAATGTAAATAAATTCAACAATTAACATCACTTATTAAGACATCACTTATTTAAATTTGGATATCAATTAACGACATATGATTAGATATCCAAATCTATAAAATAGCAGAACGGAGATTTATTCTGCGGATAAAAAGACCAATAAATTTAATTAGCAGAATGTTGTTTAATTATGCTAAATAGCTGTCCAAATTACCCTTTCAATTTATTTTAACACAACGTTGTTTATTTGGCTAAATAGATAATACCCATGAAGTATAATTAATTTAAGTACATAATTATCGAAATTAATGTAATTATAAACAGTCAATATTAATTTACCATTAAATTATAATACACGCAAATTGATAGCAATTTATATCAAAGCATTGTGCCTGTCAATACGGGTCTAATGCAAAATTCCACGGGTTAAACAGATTTAATACGAATGAAATGCAGCAATCCAAAGTTATGATTTTTAATTTATAAAACTTAAATAAGCTTTAAATGGGCCTAGCCCACTACCAAAGCCCACCCGCCTAGAGTAGTACTCCATCTTCCTCAAACACAATACTCAAGCTCCAAGAACCCAATCAATGGGTTCACGCATGCACGTGCATGGAGTCCATGACCATCCATTCGACCAACGGAGACTGCCCGTAAGCTTCGTTCCTCGAGTCTGTCACATTAGCGTCACCGCCACCTCCTCTATCCATGCTTAGCAATTTTCGACCGTGATTTCCCCTTTCCAATTTCATCATTGTCGCAACTTCATCCTCCTCTTTCTTGAGCTATGGATCGTTGAAGACCTCGCTTCCACTTCCATTAGATCCACAAACCCAACATCTACCTCCAAGCCCAACTACGATCACCTCTAAGCCTTCCCATCAGCCTTCCCATCGTGGTCACAAACCCAAAATATGCACTTGAACCCGAAGTCCCCCAAAAATACTAGTTTTAGCTATACAGGACAACGAAAATTGGAGAACAAACTACCATGGTCAACACTTCCATCTCGGCCCTAAGCTCCTCCTCGTCACCTTTACTACCTCTCATGGCCGTCCAATCATCGAAAATTAATTTTTGAGTGGAAACCGTTACACTCAGTTCTATGACCAAACCAAGCCGTTAAAAACCACGGGACATCCACTAAAAATCATGGTTTGCTAAAGCGGTCATGACTATGCTCATCGTTCGTCGATTTATGATCGATGAATATTTGAAAAAACTTGACCACTTACTAACATCAACCAAATATTGCCAATATGCTTAATGAAATTTCGAGCTCTCATTTTTTAAAATATTACGGGTCGATACGAACAACTTCTATTTTGGTCACTCGAGCTAAAACTCAACAGTTTAGGAGATGTTCAATTTTATATTAGAGGGAATGTTTATTTTCATGGTTTCAGAGAGAAGAAAAAGGAGTTCAAAAATGAAGAAGAAGAATTCAAGTTCCAGTACCCGTATATATGTTGCCAGACCCTACTTCAAATCCAAGCAAACCCAGGACAAAAATCTATTTTCACATCAAGAATCAAGGGGGGCAAGGAGATAAGAGGCAGGGGAACAAAGGAGGACGATGACAGATATGTTGAAAGGAACAAAGGGCTGTGCTTATTTTAATTTAAATTGTTAGTTTACGGTACCCCGACACATGCTATTACATTCACGTACAAGCTGTGAACGGTAGAAAATGTGATATGGTCACACACAATAGTGTGACACGATCACAAAAAAAGAATAAAACACACTGATTAATAAGTTATGTTAAATTTCAAAAATACCAATGTTCGACGCAACATACGTCATATGAAAATTAAATTATTTTTCAAATTAAAAATTATAGAAAAATTCTGTAAATTCATTTTATTATCAATGATTTCTTTTTTATTTTAAAATCAAAATCAAACATTTAGAATTAATTAAATATTCTGAAAATCAAAATGATAAACTTTCTAGGTCATTCCAAAATGGATACTTGTTTCTAATATTGTATATTATCCATTCCGCTATGAAACTCTTAAAGTATAAGTAGATAGCTCTGTGTATTGTGTACTGTTTATTTTTATCAACTTAACAACTCAACTTGAGATGGGCTTATGGTTTGATGGGCTTTTGTTTGGTCAAAATTAGGTCCGTTTCGAGGCAGGTTATTACATTTGGTATCAGAGCTTACATTACCCGATCAATGGGAATTGTTACACCTATGAGTGGAATATTTTTTATTTTTGAAAGCATTTTCAAAAACCCTACTATGTATACACACACACTCTTAATTTAACTTACTCTATGAACTTCGACTATAGAAGCATTCGCAACCATATTTTGAAAGGATGGACGAGGTGACTGTGGGTTAGAAAAATAAACTAATAAAGGAATGTGCGAAGAAAGTCATATCGTAAGGAATGTTTTAGGAAGATATTGTAACTCAAAAATTAATAAGGTAAAAAGTGTGTAATAAATAGGGAGTTACAAGAATTTAATAAAGATGTAAAGGGCCTTATTAAAAAGATTATTTGGGTAATTATGAAAAGGTAAAGAAGTTATTACAGAAAACGTTGGATGAATAAATAAATGCCTTTATAAATTGTTCGGTTAGAATAATTATCATATATTACGGACAATCAACATTTATAGAAACAGTAAATAAGCATGTTAGAAAATAATTAAATACATTAAGGTAGTTGTGATCATACAGAAGTAAGGATGGGAGAGGAAGAAAATGTAATAGAGAGGACAATTAAAGTCAATTTCTAAAAACCTAACCTCATGTGAAAAGAATTTGATAAAAAGATTTCCTTAGCAAACGTCTTTGAAATGCTTTGAATGGATTTTTCAAAAGACTTATTAAAAAGTTGTTGTTTTGAAAAAGTAAGAAAATTTGAAAATCATAACTTAAAAAGTAGTAATGGATTAAAAATTCTAATTAAAATGTTTTTGATGAAAATCGGTTTTTCATTTTTGAAACTCTTAGTTTAAAATGCTAGTTGAGATAAAAGGTTTTCGATTTGAAGATTTTCGATAAGGGATTTTCTTTTTAAAATAAATGTAAAATAGAACGTAAGATGGACTTGATGATTTTTCCTATTTCATAAATTTGAAAGTTCTTTTAAAACTCTTCTTTTTAAAATAAAAAGGGAGCTTGATTAAAATGATGTAGAAGCCATTAAGCAGGAAAAATATAAGTAGAGGTAATATTAGAAGATTTGGATAGGTATAGCGTTAGGAACTTATAAAATAGGATTAGTAATTGTAACGGTCCAAAATTATAGTCGTTTAAATTTGGAATATTTAATTGATTTTAAATATTGAAAAGTTAATTTTTATAAGTTAAATAACTTATATTTCAAATATAACGATTTTTTCGATAATTAAATTGTTAAATTTAATATTTTAAATTATTTAAATAATTGATTTTTGAATTTAATGTAAACGAAAACGATTTCGAAAGCTGATTTAAATTATATTTGAATTAGAAGAAAGATAGTAAACTTTTAAATTTGATTTAAAAGTGAATAAACAGAAATTTAAAATTACTCATTTTAATTAACGTGTAAAAATAGTCTTTTGGGGCACTATCTCGGATTTTGACAAAATCAGTTTCATTGAATCCATAATAGTGAATTATTATATATTGTCGAATTTCGTGGAGATTGGAGTATCGTTTGGTTACACGAGTACGAAACGCATAGAAATTTATTAAAGGAATTTTAGTTAATATAATTTATTTTTGAAAATCTATCTTCTGTATATGACGGAGTTGAGTTCTGAGATTAGTTCCACTGTGTTCGAAATAGAGGTATAACATATAAAATGCCAGGTGGCACGTTTCGTTTGGAGTTCGAAATTTTCACGGATGGATTAGTACTTTGGAAAATTTTCTATAAATAGCCCCCAAATTTCTTCCATTTGCAACCAAAACCCAAACTTCTATTTTAAGCCGCCATTAAAACTCCACCATCTAACGACCATTATTGCATGGCGAGCTAGGAGCAAAATTAGTCGAAACATCCAACATGAAAGTTGGAGAGCTCGACTCCACGAACAAATCTATATGGTCAGATTATCGAATCATCGCTTGAAGTAGCTGAGATTCACTCGCGTTCAACTATAGTTTTTGAGTTCAACAATCATCGACATTCGTGCATAGGTGCACGTACAGGAGGGTGAGATGGCAGGGGTAGCGGCTGGGGCGGTGGCGTGGTCGGCTGGGGCATTCGAGGGTGGCATAATCGATTCAACAAACAAAAAAAATGTGGGTCTGGGTTCTTCCTGCGTGAGGAGGGAGATAGGGAAGGTTAACGTTTAAATTATTTTAATTAAGTAATTATGAATTTAATTATATTCAAATGTTCATTAATCCGTAACTTTCTCGTACAAGGTCCGTTTCGAGCGCAGCAAGTTACATCATGTTCGTATCAACGAGCACTACACTATGGAGTTGGATTGGATGAATTCGAAGCTAACAGGAATTTTGAGTTAAATTGAATAACCATTCCATTTTAATTCAAACCGGAGAGCTTAGGCGATTTCTGGCCTTTTTGTAAGTTAACTCACCTCTCGGGCCTGCTTATATTTTTATATAAGTGGGAATAATTTTATTTATGTCGTTTGTTGCTTATTTGGATGATATACTATATATATTAGTTGGTTTGGAAATATTCCACCCTATTATAGCAGATGAGAACCTATTACATTCCTGCCTATATGATTTGACTTATTTAGTGCTTTAGTAGCACATGGACTTATTTTTGGTATTTTGAAATGCTAGAAATGATGATTTTGAATTGAAAACGATTTTCAAAATGATTTTGAAAATATATATGTTTTAATAATTTTTAAATTTAGTAAAAAGAATGAATTTTTTTAAATAAATGAAAATTTATGATTATTGACGTTATAAAAATATAGTTTTGAGAAATACTTTGATTTGGGATTTTTGAATAAGTTTATATAAAAAGGAATATAGAAGTGATATTTTATAAATAAAGTAAATGGATTTGAAGATATTAGTAAATGGATTTGAAGTTTATTTTGGAAATGGATATATAAATTGATTTTATAAATAAATTTGGTTTATAAATAAATGGATTTTATAAATAGATTTGATTTATAAAGAAATGGATTTATAAATGGAGTTTGATAGCAAAATTTGCTTTTATAAATAGAATTTTTTAAATAAAGGAATTTTATAAATATAAATTTTATAAAATCAAAAGGAGATTTACAAACATAGTTTATAAATATAGAAATGATTTATGTTGAGATTTAAATATGGATTTTTATATAAAGGAAATATATTAAAGTTTTCGAGAGTAAATAATCTTTCAAAAAGAACGTTTTGAAAATAATATTTTTGATGAAGTTAATGGATTTAAAAAATAATTTATCTTTTGGAAGTAAAGGTTTAGGAAAATAATAGTTCCAAATGGAATTTAATGGTTTTGAAAAATGGTTTTAAAATGTAATAAGTAATAGAAACATAGATTTCAAAATTTATTGTTGTAATAGACATTTTCAAGAAGTATAGAAGGCATAGACTATAATGCTGTTGTTACAATAAATGATTTCCAAATGGATATGTTTTATATAGTATACGATATATATATATATATATATATATATATATATATATATATTAAATTGAATCTCTATGCTAATGTTTTGTGTTGTCGTAACGATGTTTTACTCAACATTCGTTTGACCCAATAAATTATGTTTTGACCTTCCATCGTGAATTACACCAATCGTTTCCAATGATCGTACAAAAGGCTTGGTGGTGTAGGAGCATTGCTTTCGATACTTAACACCCGTCCAAAGGAGTACAAACTCTAGAGTTGGATGGTTATAGAAATCATTTTTGTGTGTCTCCAAATGGTAGTGTTATTAAATATACTTATATCATTGATATAAGTATATGGAAATATTTTTCTAAGTGTTGAAAATTAAATGATTTGTGAATATGCTTATACCGTTGATATAAGTATATGAAAATATTTTTCATCATCGATGTTTTGAATTGATTTTGAGAATATATCCTTTTAAGGATAATTCGAAATAATTTAGAGATTGATTTAATTAATAAGAAATTAATTAAATTGGCCTAGTGACTGTTTATGTGCTAGATATTGTTTGTTGCTTTGATAGTTAAATAACCGACTATCAAATTTGGCCTTTTTATCGGTGTTGATCTGGAGAGACCGAGGCCAAATTTATTCGAGAAGCATTTCGGACCAACGTATATGTGTTCGAATGTGCAGTTGTTGGAAGACATTGATTTTTGGGATTTTCGTAACGAAGGACTGCTTATTGATCATTGGTGATAAACTCCCAATATACATATAGTAGTAGTGGTCTCTTCATTATAAAATATCCAATGTAAGGACTAATTGCTACTAATCCTTGGGGTAACTCCCGATAGGATGTGGTAGAAGAGCGCCTTCGGTCTATTCTATTCCTGGACAACTAGTATGGACGAATGTCTGATGTTGTATTTTTAATTACATTAATTGATCTCTATAAACGTATCATCTGTTTGGTTGAAGAGAAGGCAACTTCTCTTAGCTTAACAACCTTTCTTGAGACATACGAGCTCAGAAGTTATACGTTTGTAGAAATCAGTTGCGTGATTATGGAATGGCAATGTGGCATTCAAAGAGGAAAGTGATATGTGCAAAGTGAAAGGTAATCGTGACGGTAGGCCTCACAGCCAAAAATGACCAAAACATGGTAAATGCAGCAAGTTTGTGTGGTTCGCGTCATTAGGATATGATCATCCCCTTCTAGATATATTTATTCCAGCTATGATGTTCGGGTTTTAAATTATTGTCTACATATGCTATGAGAGCCCTCGGAGAGGTCGGTAAGGACAGAGGTGATGACATATTCGGTACTATCTAGTGAGAAAGGTAGGCCGTTCTTGTGTTGGTAGAGGGCAGATGTTCTGTAGCCTTGGTACATTCCTCTAGAGATGTACTGCTGGAAGGCAGTCCCTTTCACCTGGTCATTTGTATGGAAATCCATTCTCCACTACGTGCCTGTCATTTTGTTTGTAGAGCCTTGTGTGCAGGAATTTAATAATGGTAACAATTTCGGTTATGATTAATATTATTTGTATACTAGACACTAGTATAACATGACAGGATTTGATATGAAATGTTCTGATTATCGTAAGGTAAAAACCAATCTGTGTTTATGTGTGGGCATGGTCTTACGAGATACCTTTATTTTGATAAAGGACATTTTTTATAACTTTTAAAAATTTAATTAAGATGTGTTTTCTCATGCTAGTTTGCCAGACTGATCCGGGTGTTCTTCCCTTTCAATGCTTGGGTCAAACCGAGTACATTTACAGATCAGATATGGATGCTTTGGAGCTTCAATAGACGAGCTGGAGGTCTTCTAATCATATTCACGTATATGCTTATTTTCCGCTGCATTATTATTTAAATTACCAGCAATTGTAAGGACATGTTATTATAACTGTCCAGGCTGATGATTAGTGATTGACTGTTATACTGTGATGAATGTATGTATATTACAGTTTCTGTTTTGTAAAGTTCATTGATATTATATTATACATTGTACTACTGTGATATTGAGATTATTTGATTGTTTTTGTTTCTTTCTCTCTTCTTCTCTCTTCCTTTCTTTCTCATTATTATTCGTCTTTCCTTTCGGTTTGGGTTGGACATGTGTGGTTTGTTTTCAGCTCGAACCAGGATAAGATTTGTGGGTCATTACGTTTGGTATTAGAGCTTAGGATTTTGCGAACACCATGCCTTTGGTTGGCTACTCATTATAGATAGGCTTTGTAGCACCCTAGATTGAGTTTGAGTGTATTATAGATATGAGCGCATATTTTTTAGTGATGTAAAAATGTTTTAATTGTGTTAATTTATTTGTTGAAGTGGCTTATAAATTCTAGTCGATATGTGGGACACTATGTTATCGATCGAGGTTTTTAAACTCTTAAACAAGGAAAACCGACACAGTATTGTTTTAAAGTGGGTAAATGAAATAATTTTACCTAAATTATGTTTTATATATAAAGGAATTTTTGTTCAGAAATTACTATAGTTATATATGGATTGTTTGGTTGTTAGTGAATGGTAATTTTTTATTATTATCATTTATTGTTTGTGTGCTAATAAAGTTATTATTATAATGTAAGCAAAGATAAACACATAAGAAGTAGTTTTATATAACCAAAGTGAATAGGTGAAATTATAGGTGAAATTATAAATATGATTTACAAATAAAAGGGAATTTAAAAAAATAAATAACACCAAACTCACTTTATTCATTGGGAAATAATTCGGGTGATGACTGCAACATCATCAGTTTTCATTTTCAAGTCTCTAAGTGATGAATTGCTACCTTAAAAATTTACTATTGAAGCTTTGTTTTTGATAAAATAAGTTTTTATTATAAAATTCCAAGTATGTTTTGATGAATATATAAGAATAAGTTTTTGAACTTATAATTTGAAACTAGTATAGATAAGAAATATGTTTACAACTTATAAATTTGAATGGGGAAGTAAAACCAAATTTTAAAACGGTTGAACATTTTGGTTAAGCAAACAAAAGGAAATTTGAATTGAGATACTAAATAAAAGAATTAACCTAAGTAAAGTTAAATAAATCGAGTTAATGAAATGAAGTTTATTTTAGGAATGGTTAAAGTGAATTGTAACTGAAATGAAATTTAACTCAAAATTTAGTAAAGTGGGATGAAACGAGTTAAATGATATTAGAATTTGACTTTTGAAACAAATATGTACTTAAGTTTTAAAGTGAAATAAACATAAGAAGCTTTGTGTAAAAAAATTATAATAAACTTAAGTAAAATTTTATGAAAATGATTCATAAAATGAATTGAATATGGAAGGAATTGTTGTTAAACGTAAATTGAATTAAAAGTGAAGATTGATAGGTGAATGTTAATCAACTGAATGTAAATAAAAGAATTGGGAATAAGAATGGGATATATAAGAAACCAATTGAAATAAATACGTAAGTGGTATGTATATTATTTTATTCGCATAACTATTGATCTAGATTCGAATATACGATTTCGAGGTGATTTATACCGATCCGAGTTAGGATTTTTCACTCGATTTCTTGAGGCAAACCCTGGATATGGATTTTTGGTTGATTATGATATTCTTAATCATAGTATATGGCTATGTAAGGAGAACGGAGGTTTTCTAATCAAGGAACCGGATCTAAGTTCGCACTAGAGTGTCGTGTGAACGATAATAATTTGAAAGTGAAATTGTGTGATCGAGCGAGCGATCAAGTATGGTTTTGCGTACGGATGATATATGTACATCGTAGGGGTTTTAATAATTCAAATGTTGAAATTAGAAAATGCAAACCGATATAATTATGAATAAGTTAGATGAATATTAATTGTTTGATGATTTCTCTTATTGCATTTGCTACATTTGAATATAGCAATTGTATTATTATGTGCTATATATTGATATTACTTTCTATATACATGTTCTCATTTGTTGTTGACAGTTTAGTAGGGCGGATGGCGTATGCTTTGCATTTGGAGCTCGCTTTTGCATTTTATTGATTACATGTGCTTGCTAATATAACAAAAGATCCATATCTCGGATTACATATCATACTTTTATATTTTATTCCTACGGAATGCCTCGCCTTCGAAAATGAGATGTATATTTGTGATTACACACACACACACATACATATATATATATATATTGTGATTTTTTACGATCGAACCGCACAAAGGAGACGCCGGCCGAATTTTCCATAAATTTAAGGCGTTAGAATTTTTTTGAGAATTTTGGAAAATTTTTCGATAAGTGAAATTTTGATTTTGAGTTATAAGCTGGAGTTAGGTAATAACTATGAATGAATTTAAAAGACTTAGAAACTTTGTAATTCAGTTTTAACTAATTGTTTTTGAAAAGTTAATTGGTTTTGGGGTATTTTTCTTACTTGGTAATTTCAAGGACAAACTTCTTTTAAAGGAGGGGAAAATGTAACGACCTAGAATTTTACTCATTTAAATTTGGAATATTTAATTGATTTTAAATATTGAAAAGTTAATTTTTATAAGTTAAATAACTTATATTTCAAATATAATGATTTATTCAATAATTAAGTTATTAAATTTAATATTTGAAATTGTTTAAATAATTGATTTTTGAATTTAATGTAAACGAAAATGATTTCGAAAGTTGATTTAAACTATATTTGAATTAGAAGAAAGATGGTAAACTTTTAAATTTTATTTAAAAGTGAATAAACAGAAATTGGAAATTGTAATAACATGTAAAAATGGTCTTTTGGGGCACTATCTTCGATTTCAACGAAACCAGTTTCATTGGATCCATAATAGTGAATTATTGTATACTACCAAATCTCATGGCGATTAGACGTATCATTTGGTCGTGTGAGTTCGAAGCGCATAAAAATTTATTAAAGGAATTTTAATTAACATAATTTTATTTTGAAAATCTATTTTCTGTATATGAAGGAATTGGGTTCCAGACTAGTTCCATTATGTTTGAAATAGGGGTATAACAAATAGGATGCCAAGCGGCACGCTTCGTTTGGAGTTTGAAATTTTCACAGATGAATAGTACTTTGAAATTTTTTCTATAAATAGCCATAACCTTTCTTTCATTTGCAGCCAAAACCCTAGCTTCTATTTTCAACCGCCGTTGAAATTCCACCATCCAACAGCCATAATTGCACGACGAGCTAGGAGCAAAATTAGTCAAAACGTCCTATGTGGAAGTTAGAGAGCTCAACTTTACAAACAAATCTATACTGTTGGATCATCAAATCATCGCTTGACATGGCCGAGATTCATTCGCATTCAAATGAAGTATTTGAGTTTGACGGTCATCGATGTTTGTGCATACGCATGCTCATAGGTGGGCGGGACTACAGGGGGTGGCGGTAGTGGCGTGGTCGAAGGTGGCATTCGAGGGTGGTATGATCGATTCAGCAAGTAAAAGGAAAAAAGAAAAATGCAAGCCTGGGTTCTTCGTGCGTGAGGAGGGAGATAGGGGAAGGTTAATGTTTAAATTATTTTAATTAAGTAATTATGAATTTAATTATATTCATATGTTCATTAATCCATAACTTTATCGTACGAGGTCCGTTTCGAGCGTGGCAAGTTGCTTTGCGTTCGCATCAATGAGCACTACAATATAGAGTTGGAATGGATGAATTCGGAGCTAATAGGAATTTTGAGTTAAATTGAACGACCGTTCAATTTTAGTTCAAACCGGAGCGCTTAGGTGATTTCTGGCATTTTTGAGTTAACTCACTTCTCTAGTCTGCTTATATTTTTATATAAGTGGAAATAATTTTATTTGTGCTGTTTAATGCTAATTTGGATGATGTACTATATATATTAGTTGGTTTGGATATATTCTTGCTATTGGAGAGGATGAAAACCTATTACGTTCCCGTGTAAGAGCAGATGACCCTTTGTATACGAATCCCGCCTCAAAGCAGTAGATTCATATTTTTATGGTCATATGTTGTTTGTGATGCAGGGGGATAAGCTGGAGGTATCCAACGGGATTCGTCACCACTGTTGATTTTATTTTCATATATATGCTCATATATGATGTGTTGGATGCCATGTTATAGATTTTGATATGATTTGATTTATTAGGGCTTTAGTAGCACTAGGCCTTATTTTTGGTATTTTGAAATAATAAAAATGATGATTTTGATTTGAAAAGGTTTTCAAAGCGATTTTGAAAGGATACATGTTTTAATAATGTGACGCCCCACCTCTATACCCACGCTAGCCAAGAACACTACGGTGTAATGCTGTCAACTAGCACGGAGAATAAGGCTGTTGAGGAGCGACCATCCGTGTAATTGCTTTGCGCGAGCACCGATATGTCAGATAAATCAATTCCAAGTGAGAAGTCAAGCTGAAGCACCTGTAACATCTCGGTCTGACCCGAGTATTATTTAATAAGAAAATAATAAACGGATCAGTCTAACTATAAATATCAGATGAAGCGGTATAGAATAAGAGGTACGACTGAACGCATAATAATCACAATGCCAAGCTGTGATATATATAAGTAATTGAAAATCATCAAGAGATTAATCAATATCACAAAAATCTTCACAAAGATCCAAAAAGGGTTTCATACCCAAAACTTGTATTCACAACAAGTCAATGACACACGAATTCACCAATGCACAAAAATTGACAAATCATATCAATGAAAATCACTAAAATTGGTGAAGCATAAATTCCAGAATTCAACACACGAAATCCAGAAATCATAGAAAAAGGGGGGAAGGCCTATCACACGAACAGGAGCATAAAAACTTACAAACATATGTATCACACGAACGAGACGCTATCTCATGGTAGCTAGCCATTAATTTTTGACACACGAATGGCCCGAAGACCATGGGGAGCTACCTCACAAAGAAATGAGACGAAGCTCAATAGAATGAGTTACAGTCCTCCACGTGGACAAAGAGACATCGCACAATTGCTAGTCTAAATCACAAAAATGATCGTCATGATCATCAAGAAGTGTCAATTACAGTGAGCTAGTAAATATATGAGCTTAGCTACATGTCCCATAACCACTAGCTTAACTTAAATATTTACGAACAAATTATAGATCTCCACTAGAAAATTGTCACAAGAGATTCAGTCGAACAAGTCCAAGAATTAAACGAAGAAGTAAACGCAAGCGTTTCATACCACTCGTTTTACTAGGTCGTTTAATTAGATTTCTCATGCGAGTGAGGTAAAGGCTTGTATATACTAATAAATTGGAAAACGGTTTAAGAAACGAGCTTTGTAATAAAATAGTGTTGAAATCGTTTTGATGAAAGAATTTTGATATTTACTACTAGTATTGAAACCTTTATATTTTTAAAGTTACAAATCACAAAGAAGATTGTAGGAACAAATCACTAAAATTCACATTCGAAGACGTGAATAAAATCCAAAGAAATCGATATCGATACCGAATCCATCAAAATGGATATTTCCAAAAATCACGAAGAAAATGTCATCAAAGTCGATAATAAGTGATAATAACAAAAGGGAATCAACACGAATCGATTAACGTTGGAAATTCAATCCAAAAAGGCAAAATGGACTCAAACAGCAGGTTCAGTCGACTGAACAGGGTTTTCAGTCGACTGACCCTGTACCTAGAAATTTTTCAGGTTCAGGAAACTTTCTGTTTCCAGGTTCAGTCGACTAAACAGAGGATTCAGTCGACTGAATCATGCCTGGAAACTTTCGGGTTTCAGGTTCAGTCAACTGAACAGACTTTTCAGTCGACTGAATCTTGCCTGGGCTGTTTTTCAGCCTATCCAAATGAAGAGCAAACTCTTCCAAAATGCAACCAGACTAACATTGGCTCTAAGGGTTTATGCCAATCGGCAACCCGACCCTATATCCTCCTCGATGCATCATCAAAAGCATGATCAAACACCCATAAAAGGATTTTCACGCAAATTTGACTTAAAAACCCAAAAATTGGAATATTCACAAAACCAATCCAAATCAAGAGCAAATTCACATGAAGAAGTGTTAGGAATTCAAACCTAACAACCAAATATAATTATAGTCATAGATGTGAGATAAAAATCTCACCTTTGAACCCAAACGATTGAAGAAGAAGCTTGAAAGCAAAGGAGAATCAACCACTCTTCAAATCCAACTTAAGAAGCTTGATTCTAAGCTTTAAAAGAAGAACATTCCCAAAGTTAGGTTTAGGAATTTCTGAAATTGATAAGAGAATGAGTTGGAGAAGAAGAAGAGAAGCTTACCAATGGGTTCTTCTATTAGTTTGGAGCTAGAGTTTGATTTGTAAAAGAAAACTAGGGCTTGGAGTTTTAATTTCCTCTTCCACTCTCCATTAATATAAAAGCTTGAGTATAAGTAAATGAGGAATGAAGTAATGAAGAGGAGAAGGGGTTGGGACTGAATACATAAGTGGTTGGGCTCAGCCCAAACCAAAGCCCTAAGTGAAAAAGTAGCAAAAATCAACTTACTCCAAACATATCGAATCTTATACTCAAAAAGGTCGCAAATGGCATTTTAAACTCAATGGGAGTGATCCCGAGTCCTAATTCGACCGTATGCAAAAAGTAGCTTTTCGGACTAAATTCCGAGTAGCGATAAAATATTTAAATAAAATATTTAAATATAAAAATCGATAAATATGCGGGTTGTTACAGACTCCCCTCCTTAAAGAAATTGCGTCCTCGCAATATTTAAGAAGAAAATATAAAGTAACAACCATAAAAGCATATTCAACACAAAAGAAGAAATTCGAAATAAGAAATTCACCTCAAAGAGCACGGGAAAGCAAGACCGGATGTGATCGCTCGATGAACTCTCTAGATTCCCAAGAACAATCCTTAGGATTTGAAGACCATTGAACTTTCACAAGCGGAACATCCTTATTTCGAAGTCGTTTGACTTCCGAAGTAATAATACGAACAGGATGCTGCTCATAAGTTAAATTAGGCGAAACTTCAATCTCTTCCACAACACCGGGCCCAAGAATAGAATCGGAATCTCGAAGACATTTCCGTAATTGAGAAACGTGAAACACGTCATGCATAGCAGTAAACTGAGCCGGTAATGTAAGGCGATAAGCCATGAAACCAATACGTTCGGTAATAGGAAATGGCCCAATATATCGAGGCGCTAATTTTCCCGATCGACTGAAACGTACAATACCCTTCATAGGTGAAACACGAATAAACACAAGATCTCCCACAGAAAATTCTAACTTCATTCTCCAGTTATCGGCATAGAATTTTTGTCTACTCTGGGCTTCTTTCATCCTATGTCGAATAAGTTCAATCTTTTCTGTGGAATCACGAATAAAATCTGGACCTCAAACCAGCTTCTCACCGGCCTCAAGCCAACAAGAAGGAGATCGGCATGGCCTTACATAGAGTGCCTCGAAAGGTGCCATACCAATACTAGATTGGAAGGTATTATTATAGGAAAATTCAACAAGTGAAATATGATCTTCCCAACTTCCACCAAAATAAAGCACACAAGCACGAAGAAGATCTTCAAGAGTTTGATTCACACGCTCAGTTTGTCCATCGGACTGGGGGTGATAAGCGGTGCTAAAATTAAGCTTCGTTCCCAAAGCTTTTTGAAGACTCTTCCAAAATCCACTAGTAAACAATGGATCACGATCACTAACAATAGAAGTAGGAACTCCACGTAATTTAACAATCTCTTTAACAAAGAGTTTGGCCAAAAGAGGAACGGTTCGGTTAGACCGAACGGGAATAAAATGGGCGGATTTAGTAAGTCTATCCACTATCACCCATAAGCTATCATGACCCGAAGGAGAACGGGCAGGGCCGTCTATAAAATCCATGGAAATTTGGTCCCACTTCCAAATTGGAATTTCTAAAGGTTGCAATAACCCACCGGGCCTTTGATGTTCGGCCTTAACGAGTTGGCAAGTCATGCAACGCTTAACGAAGTTAGCGATGTCAAGTTTCATTCCCTCCCAATAATAAAGTCGCTTCATATTCGCGTACATTTTACTACTACCGGGATGAATGGTAAATTTAGAATGATGAGAATCTTTCAAAATATCTTTACGAAGATCACCAATATTTGGTACGATAAGTCTACCAAATTTCCGAATGCCGCCACGAGAATCGATATCAAAGTCTTTCAAACCTTCAATATCAATTTTATCCTTAATATTTTGGGCAAGAAGAGCCAATTCGGGATCTAGCCTTTGATCTTCAAGAATGCGGTCTAAAAGATAAGGATGAGCCTCAAGGCTACATAAAACAAATGATGAACATAAATCGGATACGCGCTCGCGAATCTCACAAGTGGATAAGATCTCGAGATCGTTCCATTCGGATATCATCATAGAAACAACCGCTTGTTGCTTGCGACTAAGTGCATCGGCAACATGATTCCCCTTTCCGGGAGTATAAAGGATATCAAGATCATAAGGTGCAAGGAACTCAAGCCAACGTTGTTGACGCAAATTAAGTTCCTTTTGAAAAAATAGATACTTCAAGGACTTATGATCGGTATAAAGAACAAATTTCTCTCCTAAAAGATAATGACGCCAAATCCGAAGAGCAAAAACAATAGCCGCGAGTTCTAAATCATGTGTGGCATATCTAGTCTCGGCTGGCTTTAATTGCCTTGAAGCATAAGCAATAACACGTTCTTTTTGCATAAGAACGGCACCCAAACCAACACGACTAGCATCGGTATAAACAACGAAATCTTGATTCCCCTCGGGAATAACAAGAATCGGAGCATCAGAAAGGAGTTCCTTTAGTTCCTGAAAAGAAGTTTCACATTTGTCCGACCAAATGTATTTAACACCTTTCTTTGTTAAGCTAGTTAGAGGCACGACAATCTTAGAAAAGTTTTTGATAAAACGGCGGTAATAACCTGCCAATCCAAGGAAACTACGAATCTCTGTCACACTCTCCGGTCTCTTCCAATCTTGAATCGCTTCAATCTTCGAAGGATCCACGGAAATTCCGGATTCGGAAATAATATGACCGAGAAATTTCACATGAGATTGCCAAAAGTGGCATTTAGAAAACTTTGCCTTTAATTGATTACTCCTAAGAGTTTCCAATACAATCCGAAGATGCTTTTCATGCTCCTTCTCGGTTTTAGAATACACAAGAATACCATCAATAAAGATGAGAACAAACCGGTCGAGAAAGTCTTTGAAAACTCTATTCATAAGGTCAACGAAATAAGCCGGAGCATTCGTTAGACCAAATGGCATAATGAGCCATTCATAAGATCCATAACGAGTACGGAACGATGTTAAAGGAATGCTATCCTTTGCAATACGAAGCTGATGAAAACCAGTAGCTAAGTCTAATTGTGAAAAGACTCTAGCACCACTAAGTTGATCGAATAGATCATCAATCCGAGGTAAAGAATATTTATTTTTGATAGTAAGATCATTAAGCTTGCGGTAGTCAACGCAAAGCCTAAGTGTACCATCGGATTTCTTCACAAAAATAGCTGAAGCTCCCCAAGGCGAGGAACTAGAGCGAATAAATTGCTTCGTCTCCAAGTCGGATAATTGTATGCGCATCTCCTCATTTTCTTTATTGGACAAACGATAAGGAGGACGAGTAATAGGTTGAGCTCCAGGGATAAGATTAATTCTGAACTCAATTGCTCGCTTAGGTGGTAATCCTAAAACGGGCTCAAATATGTCGAAAAATTCACGAACAACGTGAATAAGAGAAACAATATCTTCCTCATCATCATTATCATCATTATAAGGATTTAAAGAGTATAACGATGCAACCAAACTGGAATCCGAATCTTTAAGATTGATATAAATCTTCTTTGCAGATTGAGGATGTCGAAGATGAATAGTCCGCTCAGGACATAGGATATGAGCTTCATAACGGTTAAGCCAATCCATTCCCAAAATCATTCCAAAGCCTAAATAACGCATGACATGCAAATCAGCTAGGAAAGAAAAATCACACAAAATAATCTCGACATCTTTACAAAGCAAATTAAGAGTTGCAGATCCGCCGACTGGATTCGAAATTCTCAAAGAAGTCATTAAAGCAACAACACTTAAAGAAAAAGTATCAACAAGTTCTTTTGATATAAAAGAATGGGATGCACCCGTATCAAAAAGAACTCTAATAGGTTGAACATGAAATAAAACAATACCATCAAGAATGGAATGAGAAATACCTTGACCACGAGATGTGTTGCCAGAGGCTTGAGCAACATTTAACTTTCCCTCCTTCCTGCCCTGAAGCTTGGGGCATGAAGATATAACATGACCGGGACCTTTGCAGTAGCGACAAGAGAGAGACTTTGGGCACTTGTTCGCGTAATGGTCCTTCGAACCACAATTATAGCATTTCCCTTCAGTAGAGGAAAAGGTCTTTGCAGCAGGAGTTGCTTGCTTCCCTTTCTTATTGGGATAAGGACCTTTGAACTTGTTTGGCCTCTTCTTGCTGTTGAAGTTTGGTTTGGAACCCACCACTTCAACATCATTTTCCCTATCCGCCTCTTCAAGACGAAGAGCGATATCAATAAGTTGGTCGAAAGAAACTTCTAGCTTTAGAAGTAATGGCATCTTGAGACTCTTGTTCAAGCCATAGACAAATCTTTGATTTTTCTTCAATTGGGTGTTAATATATTCAACCCTGTATTTAGAGAGAGATTCAAAAGACGCGACATAATCTGCCACGGAAGATTCACCTTGAACAAGGTCAATAAAACGGCGAGCCAAAGTCACCTTTTCAGCTTCTGGTATGAATTTTAATTCGAAGCGTTCCCGGATTTGCTCCCAGGTGAGATCCGCTTCATTAATCTCAGAAATAAGAAGTTCGTACCAGTCTAATGCTCTTTCTTGGAGCATACTAGAAGCCACCTGAACTCGGTGAAGATCAATGAGGTTCATGCGAGAAAAGATTTGATCGCATGTCCTTAACCAAGCCTGGACTTCAATAATCGTTTCAGAACCTTTAAATGGCTTCCCGCCCAAATTGGTGTAATCATTGCACAAACG
This sequence comes from Allium cepa, assembly GCA_030765085.1. Taxonomy (NCBI): domain Eukaryota; kingdom Viridiplantae; phylum Streptophyta; class Magnoliopsida; order Asparagales; family Amaryllidaceae; genus Allium; species Allium cepa. The sequence continues at coordinate 946,583,042 of CM060941.1, read as the reverse complement.
TGCAAACCCAGATTTAGGGTGAGTAGGTTTCGGATTAGAACCAGCTACTTGAGCATTCGTGACAAGGTCAAGAAGTTGCTGGGTAGTCATAAAAACTCCATCTTGGGGTGCAGCACTAGATGGTCCAGCTCTTGGACGACCAGGTCTAACCATTTCTCTTTCTTTAGAAAGAAATAAAGAAGAAGAAAAAGGTTATTCGCAAAATGAATATCAAGCAATCTTGATAGATAAAACAAGGAATCATAAAGAAAATAGGATGAATCGGTACGAAGACTCGAATAAAATCCTAAAGCACGACTCCTAAGATGGACTTAGGACGATGATCCTTGTTACATTATTCCACATTGTTTCGAAATTTGGCTTTGATACCAAGCTGTGACGCCCCACCTCTATACCCACGCTAGACAAGAACACTATGGTGTAACGTTGTCAACTAGCACGGAGAATAAGGCTGTTGAGGAGCGACCATCCGTGTAATTGCTTTGTGCGAGCACCGATATGTCAGATAAATCAATTCCAAGTGAGAAGTCAAGCTGAAGCACCTGTAACATCTCAGTCTGACCCGAGTATTATTTAATAAGAAAATAATAAACGGATCAGTCTAACTATAAATATCAGATGAAGCGGTATAGAATAAGAGGTACGACTGAACGCATAATAATCACAATGCCAAGCTGTGATATATATAAGTAATTGAAAATCATCAAGAGATTAATCAATATCACAAAAATCTTCACAAAGATCCAAAAAGGGTTTCATACCCAAAACTTGTATTCACAACAAGTCAATGACACACGAATTCACCAATGCACAAAAATTGACAAATCATATCAATGAAAATCACTAAAATTGGTGAAGCATAAATTCCAGAATTCAACACACGAAATCCAGAAATCACAGAAAAAGGGGGAAGGCCTATCACACGAACGGGAGCATAAAAACTCACCAACATATGTATCACACGAACGAGACGCTATCTCATGGTAGCTAGCCATTAATTTTTGACACACGAATGGCCCGAAGACCATGGGGAGCTACCCCACAAAGAAATGAGACGAAGCTCAATAGAATGAGTTACAGTCCTCTACGTGGACAAAGAGACATCGCACAATTGCTAGTCTAAATCACAAAAATGATCGTCATGATCATCAAGAAGTGTCAATTACAGTAAGCTAGTAAATATATGAGCTTAGCTACATGTCCCATAACCACTAGCTTAACTTAAATATTTACGAACAAATTATAGATCTCCACTAGAAAATTGTCACAAGAGATTCAATCGAACAAGTCCAAGAATTAACCGATGAAGTAAACGCAAGCGTTTCATACCACTCGCTTTACTAGGTCGTTTAATTAAATTTCTCATGCGAGTGAGGTCAAGGTTTGTATATACTAATAGATTGGAAAACGGTTTAAGAAACGAGCTTTGTAATAAAATAGTGTTGAAATCGTTTTGATGAAAGAATTTTGATATTTACTACTAGTATTGAAACCTTTATATTTTTAAAGTTACAAATCACAAAGAAGATTGTAGGAACAATCAATCACTAAAATTCACATTCGAAGACGTGAATAAAATCCAAAGAAATCGATACCGAATCCATCAAACTGGATATTACCAAAAATCACGAAGAAAATGTCATCAAAGTCGATAATAAGTGATAATAACAAAAGGGAATCAACACGAATCGATTAACGTTGGAAATTCAATCAAAAAGGCAAAATGGACTCAAACAGCAGGTTCAGTCGACTGAACAGGGTTTTCAGTCGACTGACCCTGTACCAGGAAATTTTCCAGGTTCAGGAAACTTTCTGTTTCCAGGTTCAGTCGACTAAATAGAGGATTCAGTCGACTGAATCATGCCTGGAAACTTTCGGGTTTCAGGTTCAGTTGACTGAACAGACTTTTCAGTCGACTGAATCTTGCCTGGGCTGTTTTTCAGCCTATCCAAATGAAGAGCAAACTCTTTCAAAATGCAACCGGACGAACATTGGCTCTAAGGGTTTATGCCAATCGGCAACCCGACCCTATATGCTCCTCGATGCATCACCAAAAGCATGATCAAACACCCATAAAAGGATTTTCACGCAAATTTGACTTAAAAACCCAAAAATTGGAATATTCACAAAACCAATCCAAATCAAGAGCAAATTCACATGAAGAAGTGTTAGGAATTCAAACCTAATAACCAAAGATAATTATAGTCATAGATGTGAGATAAAAATCTCACATTTGAACCCAAACGATTGAAGAAGAAGCTTGAAAGCAAAGGAGAATCAACCACTCTTCAAATCCAACTCAAGAAGCATGATTCTAAGCTTTAAAAGAAGAACATTCCCAAAGTTAGGTTTAGGAATTTCTGAAATTGATAAGAGAATGAGTTGGAGAAGAAGAAGAAAAGCTTACCAATGGGTTCTTCTATTAGTTTGGAGCTAGAGTTTGATTTGTAAAAGAAAACTAGGGCTTGGAGTTTTAATTTCCTCTTCCACTCTCCATTAATATAAAAGCTTGAGTATAAGGAAATGAGGAATGAAGTAATGAAGAGGAGAAGGGGTTGGGACTGAATACATAAGTGGTTGGGCTCAGCCCAAACCAAAGCCCTAAGTGAAAAAGTAGCAAAAATCAACTTACTCCAAACATATCGAAGCTTATACTCAAAATGGTCGCAAACGGCATTTTAAACTCAATGGGAGTGGTCCCGAGTCCTAATTCGACCGTATGAAAAAAAGTAGCTTTTCGGACTAAATTCCGAGTATCGATAAAATATTTAAATAAAATATTTAAATATAAAAATCGATAAATATGCGGGTTGTTACAAATAATTTTTAAGTTTATTAAAAAGAATGAAATTGTTTTTAAATAAATAAAATGTTATGATTATTGATGTTATAAATATATAGTTTTGAGAAATCCTTTGATTAGAGATTTTTGAACAAGCTTATATAAAGAGGATTTATAGTAGTGATATTTTATAAAAATGCTAAATAGATTTGAAGTTTTCGGACATGAATTTATAAATTGATTTTATAAATAAATTTGGTTATAAATAAATGGATTTTATAAATAGATTTGATTTATAAAGAAATGGATTTATAAATGGATTTTGATAGTAAAACTTGTTTTTATAAAAGAATGGATATATAAATAGAATTTTGTAAACAAAGGAATTTTATAAATAGAGGTTTATAAAATCGAAAAGAGATTTGTAAACATAGTTTGTAAATATGGAATTGATTTATATTGAGATTTAGATATGGATTTTTATATAAAGGAAATAGATTAAAGTTTTAGAGGGTAAACAATCTCTCAAAAACAACGTTTTGAAAATAATGTTTTTGATGAAGTTAATGGTTTCAAAAGTAATTTATCTTTTAGAAGAAAAGGTTTTGGAAAATAATAATTCCAAATGAAATTTAATGGTTTTGAAAAATGCACTTTAAAATGTGATAAATAACGAAAACATAGATTTTAACATTTGTTGTTGTAATGGATGTTTTCGAGAAGTATAGAAGGCATGGACTATAACTCTGTTTTTATAGTAAATGATTTCCAAATGGAAATTTTTTATATAGTATACGGGATATACATAAATACATATATACATATATATATATATATACATACATATATATACGTATACATATGTATATACATATATATATTAAATCGAATCTCCATGCTAATGTTTTGGGTTGTCGTAACGATGTTTTACGCATTTTGACCTTCCATCGTGAAATACACCAATCGGTTCTTATTATCTTACCAAAGGCTTGGTGGTGTAGGGGCAATGCTTCTTATACTTAACACCCATTCGAAAGCGTACGAACACTGGAGTTGCACTGTTATAGAAATCTATTTGGCATGTCTCCAAATGGTAAAAATTCGTCTTTGTTTTTTTGTGGACATGATCTTACAAGATACCTTTGTTTTGATAAAGTAAAGTTTTTATATCTTTTAAAAAAATTCAGTTGAGATGTGTTTCCTCATGCTCGTATATCAGGCTGATCCAGACATTCTTCCCTTCTAATGCTGGGGTCAGATTGAATATATTTACATATTAGATTTAGATGCTTTGGAGCTTCAGCAGACAAGCTGGAGTTCATCTGGTCATATCATGTATATGTTTATTTTCCACTACACTGTTGTTTAAATTATCAGCAATTGTAAGGATAATATATTATTACTATCTAGGCTGATGATTAGTGATTGATTATTGTACTATGATGGATGTATGTATATTACAGTTCTGTTTTGTAAAGAATATTGATATTATATTATATGTTGTTCTGCTATGATTATGATATTTTGTGATTGTTTTAGTTTCTTTCTCTCTTCTTCTCTCTTTCTTTCTTTCTCATGATTGTCTCTCTTTCAGTTCTGTTTGGGTTGGACATGTGTGGTTTATTGTCAGCTCGAATCGGGATCGGATTTGCAGGTCATCACAGTAATCCGTTAGAGATAATGTTGGGGAGAAGTGATGAAAATAGGAGAGGAAAATAACAGGATAGAAGTTATCTTTGTCTACTTCATTTCTCATTGTTTAAAGTTGTAAAAGTCATATTTAAATGTTTCAAATAAAAAGACCAAGTTTTAAAGGAATAAACCTAAAATGTAGAAAGTTATTGAAAGAGAGAAATTATTTTGTATGTTTTTGGGATTAAGCAATCCTTTTTTAAATTTTTATAGTTTGGTTTAATAATTAAGTTTTTGAATGTTTTGGTGTTAAAGACCCTACTTCAAAGAAGTAAGTCTATTAAGTAAAAGTATTATAGAAGAGAAATTATTTTACTAAGCACTTTTAGAATCTTTTGAATTTGGTGCTTAGAATAAAGCGGTAAATGTTTTAAAATTTTTGAAATGTAGGGTTCTGATATTTTTGGAAGGTTTTATTTAAATGTTTAGTAAAAATGGAATAGACATATGTAACACAATAAAACATGGTGTTTAGATGTTTTTAAGAATTCTGTTCCTCAAACTGTTTTTAGAAAGTTGGGAATTCTTTTGAAAAGTTCGCTTAAAAGTTTTCTTTTGAGATGTGGAAATTCTTTTGCAAGTTTGAATTTCATATGTCGCATACTATTGTAATGTGGATTTTTAAGTTTATATTTTATGGAGTAGATAGGGATCACTGTCTAGGAAACAAAGTTTAAAGGTTTCAGGATTCGAATAAAATAAGAATAATATGTACAATCTTATTTAGTTTGAAATCACTCTCAAGCATTTGTTTGTTGATTGTTGGTAATGATGTAAAGGTATTCCAAATCTATAATTGAGTTGTAAGTTAGGTTGGCCTAGGATTGTGAATTTCTATATTTTTATTTACTGGGGGCAGCTAAGTGTAATTTTTGTAATTATCTAATTCTTAAATGAATAGCAACATTTGAATTGACAAGGGATTTACCAAAAAGGGAAAGAGATATTTAGATATTCTTTTCCATAGTATACAATATCTATTTCAATAATAGAAAACAAAATAATCCCTTGTAGTTTCAAACAAAGGAAAAATATCACGTGTTGTTAATTTAAGAAATTTTTTAACGGTAATCCTATTAGGAAGGATGGCTCTGATAAAATAAAATATGGAAAGAAATGTTCTAATTTAGAAATTAACAGCTAAAAATAAGAAATATATAAATAGTATAATTTACAATGGTATTCGTATTAATTATAAATAGCATAATAGTTATAACACTAGGATTTACAGACATTAATTACAAATTTAGTGGGCAATAAATTTGTAATTAGTAGAGAATAAAAAGGAATTAAATAAGGGACTGATAAAGAAAGCTAATATGGTATTTATGGAGGAATTGAATACAAATAATAAGTAAATTTTGAAACTGGTAATAGATTGAAAAGGATTAAATAAGGGTTGGTTAGAGTTTATCAATTTTTACATTAATGACCATTTATTATGGGTAATGGATATTTATTGGAATTAAGAAAATAAATTAAGGAAGTTGGCTAATTGTGGATTGACATTCTAAGTATGTCCATTTTAAATTGGTAAGGAGCATTATGGCCCTAACATCATTAAATCCTGTTAATAATTAAGGGCAGCTTCCAAAAAAATTTCTTTTAGAGTTTTTGGGTTGAAATCATTAGTTGCCTCCTTTAAGAAAAGTGTTTGATATAGTATAAGGCATGTTCATGTTTTATCACCGTGTTGATTTCGTGGATGGGACTAGACTGCTACACACACATATATGTATATATATTAAGGAACATCGTAAATAGAGAAATTTCATAAGGACGCTTAACTAGATCTAACCAATGGTAAGACTGGAAGTTAGTAAGAAAACTAGTTTAGAATGCTTTAAACCCAAAACTTTTCGAGTGTCACCATTCACCCCAAATGTGATAAGGTGTAAAGGGACATGAAGATAATTTTCTAATTGGTCAAGGATGAAGAATTTGCTTCCAGATGTTTGACATGCCGAAGGACTAAGGCTAAACAAGGAATAACCCGAAGGGTTATTATTACCATTGGAGGTTTCGACTTGGGATGGTAGCATATATCGATGGACTTTATAGATAGGTTGCCTAAGAGTCAAAAGGAAAACGATGCTATTTAGGTTATAGTAGATTGGCTCATTTTATTTCCATTAGAAGTAATAAGGCTGCATCATCTTTGGCATAGATTTATGCAAAGGAAGTAGTGTGACCACATTGAGTCCAAGTTTGAATTCTTGTGATAGAGACCCTTTGTTCACGAGTGAATTTTGGAAGGGTTTACAATCTTCTTTGGAGAGGATTGGATTTAAAAGATTTGCTGAGAGCTTGCAACATGGACATTGGAAGACCTTGGAAAAGGTAGAAGTGTTTAGGTGGCAAATGAAGACCACACAGGACCATTAGGACTCCTATGTAGATAGGCATAGGAAAGGATTGGAGTTTTTAGTTAGGGACATAATATTCGTTTAGGCTTCCCCTTTTAGTAAGATTATGACATTTGGTACATCTGGGAAGATGATGCCCAGGTTTATTGGGCCTTTTCCATTTATAGAGAGGATGGGGAAATTTGCTTATTAGGTAGAGCTTTCAAACTAGTTAGCAGGATCCCATGATGTCTTTTATGTTCCACGATTGAGGAAATATCTACATGACATTGCCTCTGTAATAGAGCCTGATCAGTTAATTGATGTTGAAACGGAGCCCATTCCCCCCACCATTGCATGCATTGTGGAACACAGTATTAAGGGGCTTCGTAATAAGATATTAGCTTGGTTTGAGTTTAATAGGGAGATAAACTGGCGGAAATCACATGGAAACTAAAGAAAAGGCGAATGTTTCTCATCCGAAGCTTTTCTCTGCTAAACTTTTCTCTCCAAAAGTATAGGTATTTGGTTGCATCGTTTTGCTAGATTGGACAGTAGGAGGTAATTGCCACACTTTTTTACTACTATTTTTCCACTCATATATAATTTTATGTGTATTTTGGACGCTTGCATACATGCTTATATGTCACGATCTTGCATTCATGTTAGGATTGAGCTCACCTATAATATGTTGCATACATAATCACAATGCATTTCTGTTGAGTAGACGGCTGTGTAGATTATTGTAAATAAATTGGTTCTATAACATGGTTGTTGATTGCGCATTACACTTTCTTCGCTTGGTGATTTCGACGGCGAAATCCCTTTTAAAGGGGGAGAATATAACACCCCGTGAAACTTAATAAGATTTTAAATAATAAAAATAAGGTTAGAAAAATGAAAGTTCTGTAAATGTTAGAATTTGGTAATAGAAGCTGCACCATTGCATCCGTGGCGATTTTCTAATCAATTTCCATATATAATATGTTGAAATCGAAATTCAAAACGAGAAAGTTATGGACATTTGAAGTTTTCGAATTTAAAATAATTCAAACGAGTTTAAATTTAAAATTAATATTTGAATTTTGAAAAGTTTAAAATTTTAATTTAGATAATTAAAGTTAAGGTTTACTTAACATTTAATTAAGCATCAGAATTAAAGGTAACGTACAAAGTAAATTAAGTATTAAAAAAATAGAAGGAAAATCAATGGTTAGAGAATTAGCCATGATATAAATCATATCCCGCCTTCTTCTTCTTTAGATTCTAAAATCAATTAGGATTTTCAAGTAAGAGGTGTAGATGTTTAATTCTTTTGATTTTTGATTTTGTTCCTCTCTAATTTCTGATTCTAAATCTAATTTCTACATACAATTCTCTTTGTTGTATATTCCAAAAGAGGGAGATCTGAATAGAAATTAGGCATTGTGGAATCATATCCATCTAAGAAGCAAACAATTCTCTGTGAGTGGAAATATCAAGTTTTTCACATTTTTATAGTTGAATAGTATTTATTTGGATTTGATATATGCCTTAAGAAATTTTGGTAAATTAAAACATAACATCTAAAACCCCCATAATTTCTCTAAATAAATGTCAATCTTTGAATATGTTGGAATTTCAATTGTTTTGTATTAATATAGTATAATTGGATTTGTGTTGAGATTTAAGAAATTTATAATCTATCACACTTCATCTCTTTTGATTTCTCTTGCAATGTTAGAGGGTTCTAAAAATAACTAATGTTAGAAATGGTGTGCAAAGTATGATTTTTGATTATTTGTAGTTTGCACCATCTATTTCTGTAAATTAAATTAAATATGAATCCCTTTTTCACTCCAAGGTAATAATTGCAAAAGTTGTATCAGATATAAATGGTTTAAATTGTAAAGTTTGTTCCTCTAATAGAGGAGTTAATTCTATTATATTAACGTGAGATAAGTTTGGTATTATTCCTTTTATTTATAAGTCAAGTTGTTAGCTAAGGATATTAGCTATTCATTTGTTTGGAGTTTGGGACTTGTATAAGTTTGACAATTAATTAATAAGCTTTTTTTTGCATGTGACTAAAAATATTTTATTCGAATCTCGTGCGTGTATATATATAATGTTAACGTGTTGATTATTAAAGTTAATAATAACTTAATAATTTTCGCATATTCAACATACAGATTAGAAATACTATGGTAGTAAATAATATTATTTTTGTTGGAAGGTAATTAATGATAATTATGGGAACTAATTCATGATTAAAGGAATAATAAGGGGTTACCTTATATGGCCTTAATTATTAATTGTGTAGAATAGTGTATATATACAACTGATATGTATGAAAAGGATGACAATTTATAGGAATGCGAGGTCAATCTAAAGTTACATAGAAGTCTGTCTAGTCAAATCTGCCTAGCAGCAGTGTAACTTTAGGGATGATGTAGGACATCGCCTATAATAAATAACCTCAGTGGACACGAGGTTAGTCCCAATTATATAGGGTAGTGTAACACTCCTAATTTTCAATAATATTATTCAGGAGATTTAGTTAGATAAATTAAATAGAATAATGTAAATATTAGTGTGATAAGGGGATTGAGATTTGTAATCCTAAGTAGAGGCCATGCTTAATTAAAAATATAGAATGAGCTTATGGAAATGGTTAATTAGATAATTAATAAGAGAACAAAATAAGGGCCTTATGGGTAATTGTCGCACCATAACCCCATTACCCTTAAAATCTCATTTCCTTTACTTTGCACCTTCATTTTTCAAAACAAAAAAACATAAATTAAAGAGAGCTCAAGTCGGCCATTACCTAGGGAAGAAAAAGGGGAAAATCAATTAAAGCTAAGCAATCAAGCAAGAGGAATTAATCAAAGATCACATCTCAATTTCCTTATCCTAATCAAGGTGGATAATAATCTAAACCTTCTTCATTTTCAGTTTTATGGATCATTTGATTTTGGGTTTAAGTTTAAATCCACTATGATGATTTTTAATGATGATATGCTTTGATTTCATGACATTTTATATTCAAACAAGTTTGTTTGATAAATGTTTTGTTTAATTTTAAGGCTAAAATCTTTTATATTAGGATTCAAATGCCATGAGGACTTAATATGTTATGTAAAAAATTATTTAAGAGGTAGGTTTAATTTTTCATAATTATCCAAGCTATAGATAATTATTATGAATTTCAAAGGAGAATATGAATAATTGGGTTTAGAAATTAATTTAAGTAATTGTATAAAGGAATTTGGGTCCGAAATTTATATAATAACGTATTAAAAGTAAATTTCTATTATTTTTAGGGATTTTCCTTAAGTAATTTACTATGGAAATTAATTTAGTTGGAGGACTTAATGTTTTATTTATTTTGTTAAAGGAATGGCTTATTTGCTAAATTATGTTAATTAGATCTGAAATGAATGTAGCAGTTTTATTTTGGAAAGAATTCGAAAAGTTTATGGCAACCAATTAAGTTTTTACAAATGGGCGGGTTAGTTCGAAGCAATTTGTAACGATCTACTATTTTGTACCATTCAAATTCGACAATAAAACCACACATGTCAGACTTGAATAATTCAAACCAATAGATTATAATATAATTTGGAGTAAATAAAACCAATCATAAAATCACAGACATAGAATATCAGAATAACTCACAGCGGAAATAAAATAACCATAGTGGTCCATGAAGCTACTACAAACATAGTCTCAAAACAAGTACAAAATACCATAGTTTGAAAATAAATATAATAGAAAATCCCAATACATATATATCCAGTATTATATAAGCTGAATAGAAATAGCTGAATAGAAATAGATAGACAACTAGATAGATAGATAATCTCCAGCAAATTCCAAGCTCCAGAAGGTGAATCCAAAGCTGTGATACTCAGGCTGACCCGAGCGTAATGAAAAAAAACACAAACACTCGAGTCAGAACATACATACTTATACAATGTAAACCAACTCAAGTGAACTGTAATAGAAATGCACAAGTAACTTAAAGGATGCTTGGGACCACCCATCCTTCAAGGATCCGTTAAACTATCTACTATGTAGTAATATACGCTATTATAATAATGTCTAAAGTAAAGTATAATATATTTTAGAAATAGCGTTAAGGCATTACCCATATCCCCTTAACACATTTTATAGTGCCAATAGTCTATACAGTACCGTAGTCCCTCCTGATCGGGAGACCACCAGAGGATACTCCATAGGTACGACACAAATCAAACTCGTAGTAATGCATGCTAGGGTAGGTGACACGGCACAACTAGGCAATGCCAGGGTAGATATACCAATTGCACTTCCGGATCGGTGGTAACGCATAACCGTAGCTACCGCCCACCTCGAGCCACACTTCGAAAAAAATCAAAGGTGCGCACCAATCAATCACAAAGTAATAGAATGGCATACGAAGGAGTGTGTCCGATCAGAGGAGCTACCTTATTTGCCCGTTGATTGCTCCTGTTTTAACCACCTTTTGCCAAATCACGGGAGTCGGGTCCACTTATATACCTCGATAGGACGTCGTCACCATCCTAGTTTATTCTGGAATCTTCACCGCATAAACAGTTGTTAAAGTGGTTTACGGAGTTAGCAGAGAGTATGACAACTTTCGATCCCGGTCTCTTTAATAATCAAACGTTATTATAACCCATGATTATTTATTTCAAATGGTTTACATTTTAAAAGAAGCATATCTATTCCAAACCATTTAAAACCAAATGCTATAATTCTTCTAAAATAATATCCATTTCAAAAATGGTAATATTTCCAAATCAATATACTTAATTATAGTACTTAAAATTGTAATAATTTGAAAATCATAATACTTAAAAAATGTGACCTTTATATAATAGCATTTCAAAAATGTTATCTTTTAGAAATACAGCATTTTTAAAACATAACCTAAAGTAGTATAGCACTTTAAAACATAACATAAAATAACATAGCATTTTTGAAATGCTACAAATTCTACCATAACATTATAAACATAATATATTCAAATTTTATCATAGTTTTATTTATACAAAACATATCCATTTCATAAATAAAATATATTACTATTATTAGGTTAGAATTAAAATTCCATAGTAAATCAAATTTAAATTATTAAGTTATAAATCATAGATAAAAATCTTTAAATTCCAGTTTTAAACCATTTGTTTACTTATAAAATTTTAACTTATTAGAAAACCAATATATCTATAAAATCATTTAAGTCAAAATTTAAGTAAAAATTTCATATATTCATAAGTTCAAAAACACTTAATAATATTTGGAAAACTATTATTAAAAATTAACCATGGGTCTATATAATATTTTCTAACCTAGGTAAAGTGATAAGGATATGTATCATTTCGATCCGTAATTTATAAAATCCCTTGTTCTACCATTTTAAACCCGCAATCCCAAGTCAAATAAAATAAAAATCGCTTGAGCCTATCATTTCATCTCATAATGATTTTTCCCTATTTTAAAGTCCGTTCAGGCATGTATCTTTCTAACCCATTGTGAAAGGGAACTTGCAGTGTGAGAAACAGAAAATAGAATGAATAGCATAGCATAGCATATCATATCAGGTGACGTAACAAGTATATAATTAGGTTATAACATCATGTGAAGTCATGTAACAAGCATATATGAACTTATATCATCATAACATATCAACTACTACACATTCACATGTCATTGTTTCACAATTAGATAAGTACGAATGACGAGAGTGATAACTCACCTTCTAAAGCTAGAGATGACAATTCAAGACACACGACCAAACACCGAAAAGCACGACAAAGCATGAACTAGATTTGAGTAGATGAAGAGTCAAGATCCAAATCTTGTAAACAAATGAAGTACAACATATATAGGTATACATTCAACATGAAAGAAAATTTAGAATTAAACAATGAAGCGATAAACAAATGAAGCAAAGATGGCTTAACCAAGTCAAGTGGGCTCGGCCACTTTCAAAATAGGCTTGACCATCATCAAGCAAGGCATGGCCACTTTGGTTCTGAAGCAAGCATTCTCGGCCATGGTCACAAATATACACGGCTATGGACTATAATGTGAAGAGATGGCATGGCAAAGGACACTAGGAGGTCAAAGAGGCAAGGCAACATGAAAGGTCATGTGCACAAGGGGTTCGACCGTATGGCTAATGTGCTCAGCCTGGGTTCATGGTGTTGTTTGGGCTTGGATCTGGTCAAGGCATATGAAGTGGCACGGCCTGGAAGTGGTCACGGCAAAGCAAAACAAAGTGGAGTTGGTGTTGGCCGAGGCTAGGGGATAAGGAAGGGATGATACAGTGGTGCTCGGCTAGGGTTTGAAACTTGGTTTGGTGATGGTGTTCGGATCTATGGATCACGGCATAGGTAGGGATGGTGATGAGATGGTGGAGGTTGATCATAGGTGATGGTGTAGTGGAGAGATGGTCGGCTATAGGGAGGAGCATGGTGATGGCCGAGCTAGTTTGCAAACAAAAGAGAAAGGAAAAAAGAAAAAGAAGGAGGAAACTTACTGAGAGAATTTTTTTTCTTTTCAGGAAGCTGATGAGAAGAGAGATGAGAAGGAAAGTATTTTGTATGGCTTGCACAAATGAATGGGCAACTTTTCATCTTGAAAAGGCAATCAAGTGGCTATTAGGAATTTCAAAGCCCAATAGCAAAGCCCACTTCAAAACAAGCTCAACAACCCAAATAAAAATCAAGCCTGAACAAAATAGAAAATAGAAATAAAATAGAAAATAGAGAATAGAAAATAGAAATAAAATAGAAAATAAACAATAAAATACTGAAAACAATTGCGTGTAAAATGCTAAATTTTATCAAATTTTAAAAGTACAAAAAAGAATTTGACAAAACGAAAAGCAGAACGAATATCAGAATCAAATTCAGTTCCAAAGAAAAGGATCGGAAATTAAAAATTCAAATTTAAAAATTCAAATTTAAAAATTCAACCGAAAGTCAAAGTTTGACCAAAGTTGACCAAAATATAAATTTTTTAGAAAATCATTATTTTATTATATTGGGAAAAATAATTATAAACAAAATCCAAAAATACATTGGAAAATTCCAAAATCCAAATTTTTAATTGATTTAAAATCAAAGTTTCAAATAAATTGAATTAAAAATATTTACAAAAATTATGTGTTGTTACACTCTCCCCCACTCAAAACTTTTCGTCCTCGAAAAGGAACGAGACACGAAAACAAGGAAGATAAGATAGAATAGCGAATAGTACCTGAAACAAACAATTCCGGATTCGAAACACGCATGCTCTCCTCCGTCTCACAAGTACAATCCCGATCATCCGTACTCCACTGCACTTTGACCAGGTTGATAGATTTCCTTCTCAACTGCTTCGTACCTCTATCAATAACATGAAGTGGCTCTCCTCTCGACAGTAAGGTTTGGCTCGATTTCCAAACTCTTGAGAGTAGAAAGCTGGACAATCAAAGATGGATCATGAAGATATCGACGAAAATGCAAAACATGGAATACATTATGCACCCCAGAAAACTTCTCAGGCAAATCCAGACGATAAGCTAAAAAACCAATCCTTTTTGAGATACAGAAAGGACTAACAGACCTAGGAGTAAGCTTCCCTCTCTGACCAAATTGAATCACATTCCTTAAGGGAGAGACCTTAAGGAAAACATAATCACCAACAGAGAACTCCAAATTCCTCCTATGCCAATTAGCATACTTCTCTGCCTATCCTGAGCACTCCTCATCTTTCTCTTAATCTCCTCAACTTTCTCAGAAGCCTCCAAAATCGTATCAGGACCAAGAACCAAACGATTACCGGATTCAATCCAGAAAGAAGGAGATCTGCAAGGTCTTCCTTAAAGAGCAGCAAATGGAGACATTGCAATACTAGCCTGAATTCAAAGATGAAATGAGACAGATAAAGATTAAGACAAGATTAAAATAGAAGATTGATATTATACCTAATAACTGTTGTTATAGGTGAATTCAACAAGATGGAGATGATCTTCCCAAGATCCTCCATAATCAAGAACACAAGCATGAAGAAGATCCTCCAGAATCTGATTCACTCTTTCCGTTTGACCATCGGTCTGTGGATGGTAAGCAATGCTCAGATTCAGATGAGTACCCAAAGATTCCTGAAAAGCTTTTCAACACTAACTGGTAAAGATAGGATCTCTATCATAGACAATACCAATAGGAACACTATGAAGACCAACAACCTTCCTCATATAGATCTCAGACAAACTAGAAACAGAACGGGTAGACTTGACCGAAATGAAATAAGCTGACTTGGTCAATCTATCCACAATAACCCAAATACTCTCATTGCGCCTTCTCGTCCTCATCAATCCATCAATAAAATCCATAGAAACCTGTTTCCATTTCCAATTGGGAACCTCAAGAGGCTGCAATAAACCAGGGGTCTTTTGATGATCGGCCTTGACTTGCTGACAAGTTGCACACCTACTAACAAAGATAGAGATATCATGCCTCATACCTCTCCACCAATAAAGCTTCTTCATATCCTGATACATCTTCGTCACAACTGGATGAATAGAAAGTTTGGATCGATGATTTTCCCGAAGTAACTCTTGCCTCAATCCATCGACATTCGGGACACAAATCTGATTATTAATCCTCAAAATCCCTCTATCATCGTTCTGAGCTCCACTACCATCAAGACTACTACCACCAACCCAACTATGAACACTCTCCTTCATAAGCCTAAGCATCTCATCCTGCTTAGCAATAATACGATCCAAAAGAGGAGAAGAAGAAACAACAAGCTGACACAACATCGCCTTTTTCCGACTCAAAGCATCGGTCATAACATTAGCTTTCGTAGGGGTATAGCTAATGTCAAGGTCATAAGAAGCAAGGAACTCAATCCATCTAACTTTCCTCTGATTCAAATCCTTCTGGGTGAAGATATATCTCAAAGGCTGATGATCAGTAAAGAGCTCAAACTTAGCACTCAAAAGATGATGCCCACAAAGCTTCAAAGCAAAAACCACAGCAAGCAATTCCAAATCATGAGCTGCATAATTGGCTTCATGGGTCTTCAACTGACGACTGGCATAAGCAATGACCTTCCTATCCCGCATCAGAACAGCTCCCAAACCCTCATGACTAGCATCAGTGTATACCGTTAATCCCTCATTTCCATTTGGAATGGTAAGAACCGGTGCAGAAGTAAGCTTACGCTTTAAATCATTGAATGCAGCTTCACACCTATCATGCCATATAAATGCAGCATTCTTATGAGTCAAAGCAGTGAGAGGTGCAGTAATCCAAGCAAAATTCTCAATGAATCTCCGATAATAACCGGAAAGGCCTAGAAAACTATGAATATCAGATGGAGTCCTGAGAGTTTCCCAATTCTGCAACAGAATAGGGAGAAATAAGGACCACATAAAAAATAGAATGATTAAAAATTATGAAAAGAGAAGAGAAGAAAGACTTACATTGATCGCAGCGATCTTAACTGGATCAACAGAAACTTCATTATTAGAAACAACATTCCCGAGAAATTGGACTTCATCCTTCTAGAAATGGCATTTAGAGAATTTAGACTTCAACTGATGATTCCTAAGAGTCCCCAGAACAAATTTCAAATGCGACTCATGCTCATCCTTTGACTTAGAGAAGACAAGAATATCGTCAACGAAGACTAGAAAAAAAAATTTAAGCACATCGCGAAAAACATGATTCATCAAATCAACAAACAAAGATGGATCATTAGTCAAACCGAAAGGCATGACTAACCATTCATAGAAGCCATTCTCAGTACGGAAAGAAGTCTTAGGAATACGTTCCTCGGTAACTCTGAGATGGTGAAAACTTGTGGCAAGATCAAACTTACAGAAAACAGTAGCTCTATGGAGCTGATCGGACATATCATTGATGCAAGGCATAGGATATCTGTTTCTCATAATAAGCTTGTTTAGCTCCCTGTAATCAACACACATCCTCAAAGAACAGCCGGACTTAGTGATGAAAACCACCGTTGTTCCCCATTCAGAATGGCTAGGTCTGATCAGACCCTTGGAGAACAAGTCCTCAACTTACTTTCCTAACTCAATCTTCTCACGGGGTCCATTCTTCTGGGAGGAAGAACTACAGGTCGAGCACGAAGAATAAGATCAATATGGAAATCGATTTCCTTCTTAGGAGGTAAAGAAGCGACTTCATTAAATACATCGGGATAGAATTTGACCACACGAGCCGAATGAAGATCACCAGGAGAAGAATCAAGAGAATAAATAAAGCTACCAGCAAAATCCTGAGGCAAACGACAATGAACCACCAAAGAATCACCCTTATAATCAATAATTGAAACAGTCCGGGTTTTACAAGAGATAACGGCTTCATGCCTCTATAGCTAATCACCTCCAAGCAATAGATCAAAAGCATCAAAATCCAGAACATAGAAATCACCAGAAAAACGATAGCCAGAATAAACGAGTTTCATCCTTCTACAAATTCTACTGAGGTTCGCAGGACCACCAATAGGATTTTTGACAAACAAAGGTTCAAAAGCATACTCGGGAGAAAGAAGATGCTCGAACTTATCACAAAGATCCACAGAAATAAAACTAAGAGAAGCTCCAGTATCAAATAAAACATGAACAGGAAAATTAAACAGAGAAAAGGTGCCCCAAAGAGTACCTTGGGTATCACTAAGAGCAGGAGCAGGTGAAGAAGCAGAGGCAACAACAAAGATACCAGAGGGCTTACCCTTCTGCTGAGTGGGACAATTATACTTGAAATGGCCAGGCTGCAGACAAATATGGCAGAGATCACGCCTAGTCAACTGAGCAAGTGGAACAACAGCACCACCTGAAGTAGGACAACTATTAGCATAGTGTCCCTTCTGATCATACTTGAAGCAAGTGATGGTAGATAGGTCAAGAGGCTGCCACTGAGAAGAAGAAGATCCCAAACCTGGAGTCTTGTTCCAACTCCTTCTGCTGATGAAAGTTAGGCTTTCTCTTCTTAGAGTTACCAGAGAAAGGCTGAGATGAAGTGGCATGAGCAATAGGAGGATCCTTAGAAGTAGGATTCTCATATCTAATAGCCATATCCATCATACCAGTGAAAAGGCTATGCGCATGAGAGATGAGATGATCATAATACTCGAGGCGAGCACCAGCTACGAACTTCTCATTCTTCTTAAGAGGGGTGTCAATCAGGTTAGGACCAAATTTGGAAAGTTCATTGAACTTCCGCTCATACTCAGCAAATGACATGTCACCCTGCTTAAGATCCATAAACTCCCGATAAAGCTGAGAATTTCCTGCTTCGGGCATCCATTTTGCCACAAAAGCATCCCTAAAGCACGCTAACGAAACATAAGAAGGATTTCAAAAGAGAAAACTGAATCAAATTCAAAATTGACACAAGATGATACATAAACTGCTCCCGAGAAATATCAGCCTCAATAGTGTGAGTTGTAACAGTCTCCCACCAATCCAAGGCTGCCTCCTTCAACTGCCAAGCTGCCAACTACCGCTTCTGAGCATCAGTGATCTCAAGACCGGAGAAAATCCTCTCCAATCCCTTCAACCACTCTAAGCCTCGATGATGCTCTGGTCTAGAAAACTTGGTACCACCAAGCTGAGTGAATTCCTTACAGAGAGTAGTGAACTTAACGGGTGTAGCAGGCTCAGGAACAGAGGCAACACCACGACCCCTAACTCTTGCATTCCTACGATTCATCCTAGACAAATCAAGAATGAATTTTAGGAAAAAGATAAAAGAGATCAAAAGATAAGATAAGATTCACTGGAACGAATATCCTAAACAAAGAAATTACTAACAAGGTGGATAAGGAAAAAAAATTAAAATAATTGGTTTCAAAACAAGAAGAGTTTATATCAAAATAATTTTGAAAATCCTTTTGAAAATCATTTTATACTTTAAAATACGTTCTCTCACAAAGAAATGGTTCTTAGATTGATTTCAATCATTCTATGGTATTTCTACCCTATCTCTAATAAATTTTTGCTCCGCAAGCAAAGGTTTGCCTAAAAACAAAGCTCTGATACCAAATGTAATAGCCTACAATTTTGTACCATTCAAATTCGACAATAAAATTACACATATCGAACTTGAATAATTCAAAATAATCTATTATAATATAAAGCAAATAAAACCAATCACGGACACAGAATATCAGAATAACTCGCAGCGGAAATAAAATAACCATAGTAGTTCACGAAGCTACTACAAACGTAGTCTCAAAACAAGTACAAAATACCAGAGTCTGAAAATAAATACAATAGGAAATCCCAATACATATATATCCACTATTACATAAGCTGAATAGAGATAGCTGAATAGAAATAGATAGACAACTAGATAGATAGATAATCTCTAGCAAATTCCTAGCTCCAGAAGGTGAATCCAAAACTGTGATACTCAGGCTGACCCGAGCGTCAAGAAAAAAAACACAAATACTCGAGTCAGGACATACATACTTATACAATGTAAACCAACTCAAGTGAACTGTAATAGAAATGCACAAGTAACTTAAAGGATGCTTGGGACCACCCATCCTTCAAGGATCCGTTAAACTATCTACTATGTAGTAATATACGCTATTATAATAATGTCTAAAGTAAAGTATAATATATTTTAAAAATAGCGTTAAGGCATTACTCATATCCCCCTTAACACATTTTATAGTGCCAATAGTCTATACAGTACCGTAGTCCCTCCTGATCGGGAAGCCACCAGAAGATACTCCATAGGTATGACACAAATCAAACTCGTAGTAAAGCACGCTAGGGTAGGTGACACGGCACAACTAGGCAATGCCAGGGTAGATATACCAATTGCACTTCCGGATTGGTGGTAACGCATAACCGCAGCTACCACCCACCCCGAGCCACACTCCCCAAAAAAAATCAAAGGTGTGCATCAATTGATCACAAAGTAGTAGAATGGCATATGAAGGAGTGTGTCCGATCAAAGGAGCTACCTCATTAGTTCATCGATTGCTCCTGTTTTAGCTACCTTATGCCAATTTACAGGAGTCGGGTCAACGTATATACCTCTATAGGGCGTTGCCACCATCCTACTTCATTCTGGAATCTCCACCACGTACACAGTTGTTAAAGTGGTTTTCGGAGTTGGCAGAGAGTATGACAACTTCCGATCCCAATCTCTTTAACAACCAAACGTTATTATAACGCATGGTTATTTACTTCAAATAGTTTACATTTGAAAATAAAACATATCTATTCCAAAACCATTTAAAACCAAAAAATGCTATTACTCTTCTAAAGTAATATCCACTTCAAAAATGGTAATATTTCCAAATCCATATGCTTAGTTATAGCACTTAAAAATGTAATAATTTGGAAATCCTAACACCTAAAAAATGTGACCCTTATCTAATAACATTTCAAAAATGTTATCTTTTAGAAATACAGCATTTTAAAAACATAACCTAAAGTAGTATAGCACTTTAAAACATAACTTAAAATAACATAACATTTATGAAACGCTACGAATTCTACCATAACATTTTAAACATAATATCTTCAAATTTTATCATAGTTTTATTTATACAAAACATATCCATTTAATAAATAATATCTATTATTATTATTATTAGTTTAGAATTAAAATTCCATACTAAATCAAATTTAAATTATTAAGTTATATATCATATATAAAAATCTTTAAATTCTAGTTTTAAACCATTTATTTACTTATAAAATTTTAATTTATTAGAAAACCAATATATATTATTTAAAATCATTTAAATCAAAATTTAAGTTAAAATTTCATATATTTATAAGTTGAAATATACTTGATAATTTTTTAAAAACTATTATTAAAAATTAACCATGGATCTGCATAATATTTTCTAATGTAGGTCAAGTGATACGGATATGTATCATTTCAATGCCTAATTTATAAAATCTCGGGTTCTATCATTTCAAACCCGCAATCCCAAGTCAAATAAAATAAAAATCGCTTGAGCCTATCATTTTAGCTCATAACGATTTTTTCCTATTCTATAGTCCGCTCGGGTATGTATCATTTCAACCCACAGTGAAAGGGAACTTGCAGTGTGAGAAACAGAAAATAAAATGAACAGTATAGCATAGCATATCATATCAAGTAATGTAACAAGTATATAATCAGGTTATAACATCATGTAAAGTTATGTAACAAGCATATATGAACTTATATCAACATAACATATCAACTACTACACATTCACATGTCATTCTTTCACAATTATATAAGTACGAATGTCGAGAGTGATAACTCACCTTCTAAAGCTAGAGATGACAATTTAAGATACACGACCAAACACCAAAAAGCACGACAAAGCACAAACTAGATTCGAGTAGATGAAGAGTCAAGATCCATGCCTTGTAAACAAATGAAATACAACATATATAAGTATATATTCAACACAAAAGAAAATTTAGAATTAAATAATGCAAGACATAAATAAATGAAGCAAAGATGTCTTAACCAAGTCAAGTGGGCTCGACCACTTTCAAAATAGGCTTGACCATCATCAAGCAAGGCACGATTACTTTGGTTCTGAAGCAAGCATGCTCGGCCATGGTCACAAATATACACGGCTGTGGACTAGAATGTGAAGAGATGGCATGACAAAGGACACTAGGAGGTCAAAGAGGCAAGGCAACATGAAAGGTCATGTGCACAAGGGGTTCGGCCCTATGGCTGATGTGCTCGGCCTGGGTTCATGGTGTTGTTTGGGCTTGGATCAGGTCAAGGCATCTGAAGTGGCACGGCTTTGAAGTGGTCACGGCAAGGCAAGGAAAAGTGAAGTTGGTGTTGGCCGAGGCTAGGGGATGAGGAAGGGATGATATGGTGGTGCTCGGCTAGGGTTTGAAGATTGGTTTGTGATGATGTTTGGATCTATAGGTCACGACATAGGTAGGGATGGTGATGAGATGGTGGAGGCCGATCATAGGTGATGGTGTGGTGGAGTGATGGTCGGCTAGAGGGAGGAGCATGGTGATGGCCGAGCTTGCTTGCAAACAAAAGAGAAAGGAAAAAGAAAAAGAGGAAGAAGGAGGAAACTTACTAAGAGAAAATTTTTGTTTAGGAAGCAAATGAGAAGAGAGATGAGAAGGAAAGTATTTTGTACGTCTTGCACAAATGAATGGGCACCTTTTCATCTTGAAAAGGCAATCAAGCGGTTATTATGAATTTCAAAGCCCAATAGCAAAGCCCACTTCAAAACAAGCGCAATAACCCAAATAAAAATCAAGCCCAAAAAAATAGAAAATAGAGATAAAATAGAAAATAGAGAATAGAAAATAAACTATAAAATACTAAAAATAATTACGTGTAAAACGCTGAATTTTATCAAATTTTAAAAGTATAAAATAGAATTTGATGAAACGAAAAGAAGTACGAATATCAGAATCAAATTCAATTTCAAAGAAAAAGATTGGAAATTAAAAATTCAAATTTAAAAATTCAACTAAAAGTCAAAGTTCGACCAAAGTTGACCAAAATATAAAATTTTTACAAAGTCCTTATTTTGTTACATTTGGAAAAATAATTGTAAACAAAATCCAAAAATACATTGGAAAATTCCAAAATTCAAATTTTTAAATGATTTAGAATCAAAGTTTTTTGGGTTTTATGCAATTATTTGAAAAGGCAAGAAAATAGTTTCTGTACAAATGTGTGGTTTCGCCACTTCCAATAGTACCTTCGACCTTATACTTCTACCTCAACCAAGTAAACCAGTACACAAGGTATCAATGTATTGGTACATAGTGGATTGGAGAATGGCGGCAGGTATTGAGACGAAACCGTGCTTTCAAAGGGGCCAAAACCCATTTAAATAGCTTTTGAAGATGCCACTTGCCTTATTTTCAAAAGATGCTTTCGAAAGGGTTTAAATAGCTTTTGATGAGGTTGCCGCGTTTTTGTTAAAGAGTAGCTTAAATCTATGCTTTCGAAAGGGTAGTTTGAACCCAGTCGAAATCATGCTGCCAACCTTATACCTTTCGAATGAATTAAAGTCGTCAACTAGTTCAAAAGGTAGCTTTTTTATAAATATAATAAGCCACGTCCCAAAGCTTTCGAAAAGGCTCTAGTAGCCACATAAGGGTTTCGAAGGTAATGGCTTCGAAAGGGGTTTCGAAGCTATGCTTCCAATGTTTTAATTAAATGATTTAAGCTTTCATAAGGATGGTTTCGAAGCCATCAGTTTTCCCTAAACTCTTTTATATGAAGGTTAACAGTTTTGAAAGGGGTACTTTTGTTTATATTCACTTTCACCCAATAGATATTTTTAAGGATAAACCCAAAGGTTTCGAAAGGAGTATTTTCAAATAGTTTCAAAACTATACTTCTAAGAGTTAATAAGTAATGCTTTAATAATTTTAAAAGGTATGTTTTGATGATTTCGAAAGAGATGATTTAAAGTGTTTCGAAAAGCATATGCTTAGTGTTTTGAAAGGAAGATTCGAATGCTTTCGAAGGAGGTTATCCAATGATTTCAAAAGTAAAGGTTTAAGGTTTCAAAAGCCTTAGTTTTCAAAAAAAAGAACCCAATCTCAATTTTAAAGGAAAAACCATGGCAATAATAAATGCATTTTGAAATGGCTTTTAAGTATGGAGTTTTTTAAGAAGCTTTCCTTGATAAAGTAATAAGTTAAATTGATTAACCATGTTTCATATGAAAATGATTTCAAGGATATTAAACCATAGATATTGGTGTTATTATGTCATTATGTTGCTTCTTCTAATATACATATTCAGTACAAAATGGACCCATAACTGTATTTTAGGGAGAAAGGGTAGAATAACCACTTAGCTTGACCCGGTAGTGAATATAAATTGAGTTAACTCCTAAATGAGTAGAATTGCATACATGAGGTCAGGAAGACCAGAATATAGGATGCCTAAATATTTATTAAAGAAGTTGTCAGATATAAGGTTCATAGTAAACCCATGAAAACTATGTTTAGAAAGAATTATTGATATGGGCCAATAGGTTTGTAGTGAACCCAAGGAAACTATGTTCGGGTAATGTTATTAATAGAAGTTAATTGGTTCTTAGTCAGCCCATGAAAATAATGATATGAAAGAAGTTATTAGAGATGCCAATAGGTTCAGGGAGGATCCTTGAATTGATGAAGTTATTGGAAGGGGCCAATCGGTTCTTTATGATCCCATGAAAACTATAAAACCTTACAGATAGTTCATAAGCTTTAAACAGGTTATTAGTTCGCCCATGAAACTAATTGGTTAATAATGACCCTAGAAATTATAACTGAGGCAGATAGTCAAATAAAGGGCGATGGTAAATTCAGAATAATTTACTTGTTTTCATATCATCATGATATTTTAGACTGTTGTGTTTTTAACCATAATGGATGTAGGAGCATAGTATAAGGTAGTCATAAGTTTTTGATATGATATTAGTGAGGGGGAAACCCATTCCCTAAGTGGAATGGTCTCACTAGTAAATGGTTTGAGATGGTAGGTTATTATTCATATCAGGCTTTATGTCCGACTCGAAGTTTATGTTTTCCCCTTAAACTCTCAGGGGATCAATTAACTTTGAGTAGTTTGAGAGTTGAGGTTTTCATGTACCTCTTTAGATGAATAAGTTTCTAGAAACATGCAGGAGTCAAGCTAGCTAGTAGGAGTTCTTTTCTATTTTGATTTCACTGTGTTTTTTTGTAAAGGCAAAATTGTTTAATTGCCTTGTTTAGTTGCCTATACACACACACACACACACACACACACACTCTGATCATCCAAGGGGGCATCTTTATATGTCGCTTTTGGCATGTGTTGTAGTAATTATATTTTCTTTGAACTTGTTTCTCGAATCTGAGATTATGTAATGAATTTGAAATAATTTGAAATGGAATGAGAAAGTTTTTTAAAGATTTTAAAAAATTTCCATATTCATGTGTTTATGTTATATCAATGCATCTAACATTACCGTATTTGGTCATCGAGGATTAATAACTATGAATGACTGCAGAATCAGTAGCCGTTAGTTTTAGGCCTCCAAGTAGGGAATGTTACAAGTGGTATCTGAACATAGGTTTATAAAAACTTAAAAGAAATTTAAAACCTAAAGGATTTTTCAAAACATAATCCAATGAATCGGAAAATAGATCGAGGTTTGGGTTAACGCTAAAATAACGCACTTGTATTTGATATTTATGTATATATAAGTATGTATTCTCCTCTCTCTCAGACCATTTTTCTGCGTCTTACTAAGGCTCATATGCAGATTTATGAGAAAGAAGATATAGAGCCAAGAAACGGGAGAGGAAATCTCGGTGGGGGAAGCACTACAACAAATGGAAATGTTCGACCTAATACCAGAAGGAACCCTAGTCGATAGTCTAGTGCTAATTAAAATGCAGATGCCAACGTAGGTGCTAGAAATCTACCAGTGGATATAGGGATGGTGTATCAATTCATCATTAATCTGGAGTAGCTGTAGGAGTGGCTAGTAATGTTGGAGGAACTAATCTCCTGATTCTAATTGGAAACTACTATGCTATGTTGAGCAGAGATTACACCAGTCTTGGTAGGAGAACGTTTGTGGGAACGAAGGGTGCCATAGAAGTTGAAATTGGTTGTTGCGTTGCGAGAGAATCTTCACTGACTTAGGATTAAATGATAAGAAAAAGAGGAGACTAGCCTCTAGGCAGTTGCAGGGAGCAGCGCTCCATTGGTGGAGTAGTATTACTGCCGGAGTCCCCGAGGAAGAGCTGACTTAGGCAGAATTTCGAAGGAGATTCGAGCAAAGGTTTTTGTCTGAAGTTGCTAAGTCAGCATTATTGAGAAAGTTTATAGACTTGGTGCAGGGAGAAATATCGGTAATTGATTATGCCACTAAGTTTGATGAGTTGTCCCGATATGGGTATGCTACCATTGACACCATCATCAAGGGGAATGAGAAATTTTTCGGGGATTGAGACCCGAGATTGCTAGAGCTACACTGCCACATCTTCGTGATCCTTATAATGTTGTTGTGGAGATGGTAATTCGACATGGGGAAATACTTGCTATTTGTTGGAAGGAAAATCCAAATGAAACCCAGGGTTCTCAGGGGAAGAAGAGGAAGTTCTTTAAGAAGAAGGGAACCTAGAAGGGAGAGGCTGCCAAGAAGGCAAAGGCTGATCTAGTCTGCTTTAAGTGTGATAAGAAAGGTCATTATGCACATGAATGTCAGACGGGAAAGGGTAAGAAGGCTGCAAAAAAAAGAGCATGAAGTGCTTTAATGATCAAGTTGGGAATTATAAGAATAGTGTCTAGAACCAGTCAAGATGGACAAGGGAAAAGTTTTTGTTGTTGGACCATCATCTACTAGGCCAACTGCTACTGAGAAAGGAAAGATTGTGATGGAAGGTATACTTTTGATTCAGAATATACCAGTTATGGTACTATTTGATACCGGTGCATCGCATTCATTTATATCTCAGTGTTTGGTAGATAGGTTACGTTTATAACCCACATATCTTGTTACTTTCTTAAGGGTTTTGAATCTGATATGAGGGTATGCAACTCTAGGGATGAGATGTGACTAGTTAGAACTTGATTTGTTAGGTCATAAGTTTGCATGCAGTTTGTATGTTTTTGATTTTACAGACTTCAGGATCATTCTGGTATGGATTGGTTAGGTAAGAATGATGCTACGTTATTTTGACAGGATAGGGAAATATCTTTGAGACACCCTGATAGTCATAACCGAATCATATTCTCAATGGATAATTCTGACAGAAGCGCTTGTGCTTTGTTGAGAGCTATGGAAGTAGAAGAAGAGTTAAGTCAGGTTCGAGTAGTTAGAGAGTTTGCAGATGTGTTTGAGCCGGTTATAGGACTACCACCGAAACGAGCTGTTGAGTTTTAGATAGATCTTGTGCCAGGAGCTGAACCTGTAAGTAGACCACCTAGTAGAATGATACTGATCAAGATGTAGGAATTAAAGGTGCAGCTAGTGGATCTAGAAGGAAGAAATTTTATTAGACCAAGCAATTTGCCTTGGGGAGTGACCGCGGTGTTCGTGAAGAAACCGAATGGATCGTTAAGGATGTGTATCGACTATCATAAGTTGAATGAGAAGACGATTAAGAATAAGTACCCTTTGTCAAGAGTCGACGATCTATTTGATCAATTATGTGGAGCCAGAGTATTTTCGTAGTTGGATCTGGCAACAGGTTTCCATCAGTTAAGAGTGGTAGAGGACGGTATTCCATTAACAGCATTTTGAACTAGGTATAGTTCGTATGAAAGGTTACTAGTGCCATTCATGTAACAGCCCTATTTTAAAAGCTGCAATATTAAATTAATTTAATTAAAACAGAAGTGTTTGAATTCGAAATTGAATTGAATAAAATTTGAGCAGCTATCGCATTATATATCTTTTAGAATGAAGTGTGAATCAATTTAAATTCGATCATAATATATTTGCAAATAATTATAAAGAGATCTATTTGAAGAAAACGAAAGAAAATGGAAATAAGTAAATAACCTCATTAAATACAAAGAGGCTAAAGCCCAAACAAATTAGCCCAGACTCCCTTAATCTCTCTTATGGAACCTGGTTCTTTCCTTTGCCAAACCCGTTCATAATTTTATCATGCCCTAGCCTCAACTCAAAATCTAAAATAAGAATTCAAAAGAAAGAAAGAAGATCATGGAAACGAAAGTCGCAACCCTTGGTAGACGCATGCCATCGATGAATATTTGAGCTATGCGCGTGCGGTTGCGGAGCAGGAGGTGGATTATGGAGGCTAGTGAAAAGGCAAATGCATAAGCATGGTTGGTGACTCTAGGTCGAGGCAGCTACTGCAGGATGGAAGTGTGACAACGGTGGCCGTGCGTGGAGTAGGACGGTGACCTTAGGCTTGGAGGTGAGCACGAATCCAAGCAGAGGTAAGTATTTCAAGCAACGTCCTTTGCAGGCAGCGGCTATAGGTGTCGAAGGCAAAGGAATAGGTGCATGATTTAAAGAAATGTGCTGCTATGACAACGACGACAAGTGTTCTAGAGTGTGAACTAATGGTTAAGGTGAATTAATCTATATTAACTCACACATCTATACCTATTCTGCTATTTTCTATATACATAATTATTCTGATAATCGATTGCATTAGTTTATTGAATTGATTGGATTGTTTGAATTAATTGTTGGTTTGAAATACTGAAAATTTATTGTTGGTGAAATATGGAATGTAATGTAGATTGAATAAAAATCAATTTACAAACAGAATTGTGTTCGATGGCAAGTTGAATTTAATTAACTCATATAAAAAGATGTACGTTGTTTGTGTGACCGTAGTTGTTGAAAAATATTTTGGATTGCTAAATAATTCCATAATTTGAATAATCTTTTGTTGCAATGACCGGGATTTTCGACCGTCGAAAATCGACATTGATACGTCCACTGTATCACATGCCAAGCAATCGAATGCCGAAAAACCCAATTGTTAGGGGAAAATGGAAGAAGAAAGAAGATAAAAAGAAAACTAAACAATGTAGAATCTCACAGCGGAAGGAATAATCTATAATATACCATAAATCTTACATAAAAGCGATACTGTAATACATATACATAAATACAGACATCAATCAGAGTATACCAACATATTTCAGCCTGGACAATTATAACAGTCTGTCCTCACAATTGCTCATAACTCACTAATGAATACAGTGGAAAATATAACCATCAACGTGAATACGACTCTGGCATCCAACTTGCCTCTTGAAGCTCCAAGCATCCAGTCTAATCTATAGTATACTCAATTTGACCCGAGCATTATAATAAAATAACTACCGAGTCAGTCTGGAAAACCAGCGTGAGAAAACACACCCAACTGGATTTAAAGTTATAAGGAGAAATCAAAGGTATCTCGTAAGACCACGTCGCACGTAAACACGGACGGGTTTTTACCTTTCGATAACCAAAACACTTTTTATAAAAATCCTATGATATTATTATAGTGTCTAAGTACAAATACTTATTAAAATATCCAAAATTGTTACATTAATTAAATTCCAGCATACTAGGCTCTACAATCAAAACCGTAAAGGCATGTATTGGATAATGGATTCCATACATTGACTAGGCACTAGGGTACCACCTATCACACTACACGTCTAGAAAATGTACCGAGGACCTTGCCGAGATCCCTTGCCAACACAAGACCGGCCTACCCCTGACTTGGATAGTATTGAATACGTCATCACCTCGGTTTCTTTACAACCCTTTTGAGATCTCATGAACAACCAATCCATAAATATATAGATGTATGGTATCTAGGAAGGTGACAACATACCCTAATTGGTGCGACCCACTTAGCCTTGCTGCATGTCCCCTGGTTTGCAGTCATTCCCGGTTGACGAGGCTTAAGGCTACGATTACCTTTTAAGAAACTCGCACTTAGAATGCTCGTTGCCCTCCAATGACAAGGCACTGATAGCATTCATCCATACAAGTCCGTTCTGGGTCTGAACGAAACAAAATCTCCTTCAAGATCGCGATCTCCATTATCTTCAAGATATCACAATTCGTAATGCATAAATCGGATCGAAGTGGTTTTTGGATAATTAACTCTGATCCCGATCTCTTCGAAACGATCAATGAAATTGGCCAGATTTGATAGTCAGTTACTTAACTATCGAATTACATACATAAGCAGTCACTTGGCAATATTATAAATCTTTC
The DNA here is from genome assembly GCA_030765085.1 of Allium cepa. Lineage (NCBI taxonomy): Eukaryota > Viridiplantae > Streptophyta > Magnoliopsida > Asparagales > Amaryllidaceae > Allium > Allium cepa. Next base: position 946,553,507 of record CM060941.1, on the reverse strand, counting down.
AAACATTTATCTCAAATATCTTTACATGATATATATTCAAATCTCTTTCAATATTTGAAAACATACGAATACTTATATCCATAACAGGACATTTCCAAATCATACTAATGCTTAGAATATTTCCAAATCCAACTTATAATTCATTTCTTAGAAAAATATTTCTATATAAATCATTTCGTCGCTAAAGTATCTCCAAAACCTTTAATTCCAATACTTAGGAAAATATTATAAGTCTATTTCCCAAAATCATTTATAATATCCATACTTAGGATATATTCCGTACTTATCTCATGCATCTCCAAAAATTTTATTATTTCCCTTAATAATTTCCAAAATCATTGATTATAATTATTTATAATCCAACTAACCATTTCTAAATTCTTTTATGAAATTCTAATTCATTTTCGAAGTTTCTGTATCTAAACAATTTGGAATTTCTTTTCTCAAATTTCCTCAAGTTCCTGAATTCCATTATAAGATCTTCTCTTATAAAATCACATCCATTAAATAAAACCCAGTTCACAAATCTCAGGAGCATTTATAAATAAAATGCAATTACTTACTTTTAAACTGTATATGTAATAATAAAGTTCAAAAAAAATAGTTAAATAATTAGTTAAAATATCAGAGCACTTTTAAAATAAACGTCAATGACTGATTCCAATTCATTTATAAAATTTCTAATCGATTTACAAAACTTGTTTATAAACTTAGAATTCATTTCAACAAATTTAAATATTTAAATAACTAACTATTTGAAATATTTCAATCCAGTTAATAGTTCAATAAATAAAAATCCCTTTCTAAAACAAACCTTAACTTCTTGTGAAAAAACCATTTTCAAAATTCAACATACCCATTTTTATACTTATAAATCTCTCTCGATTTATCACAAATCAATTTACATTTCCAATTTCATAACTTTTTTCAAAATTCCAAAGTAGAATTTACTATTTCTTTCTAAACCGATTTCCATATCTCATTTTAAATTCACATTGTGAATTTATATTTCCAAATTATCAAATGATAATCATTCTATTTATTTATAAACAGCACTTACAAGTTTATAAACTCAACTCTCATTTAACTATTAATAACAGTTTCATACTACACAACTCCATTTATAAATTGGTTCCTATTTAAAATCGCATTTATAAATCTATTTCTTAATAAATTCGAACTATATTCCAAAATCAGTTAAATCTCAATTTCGATTTTCCATTTCGTATTTTAAGAATCTCATTTTAAAATCATCCATTTAAAAATCCACAATGTAAAATTCTGTATTTGAAACCATTTTACGGAATAGCTAAATAAATATCCAAAGTCCAATCATTTATTTTATCTAAATCAATTCCTTTTTAGGTAATCCCAAAATCCAATATAAATAATTTCATTTCCAAAATCACCATTGAACTTTATTTTTGAATTCAAAAATATTATTTATGCTACTTATAATACCAAAATTAAGGCCTGTGCCACTATAGCATCCAATAAATCAAATCATATCATATTCTCTAACAGATTATTCTTACACATCATATATCACCATATATGAAATTAAAATCAACAATTTTAAGGAATCCAGTTGGATCCCTCCAACATATCTTCCTGCAACCATAGATGTTATATAATAAAAAACTCCCGCTTTGAGGCAGGATATTGCAATAAAAAAGGGTCATCCGCTATTACGCGAGGCACGTAGTGTCTGATCTGCTCCAATCGGCGGGAATATACCCAACTCATAATATATATATTATTATATATAATATAACATCCAACTGATAATATAATAATTCAATTCATCCAATCAACCAATATATAATTTTTAACATTTTAAAATAAATATTTATCCACACGAGTGAAATTTACTCACAGAAATTTCAATCGTCGCTGGGACATTCTGGATTCCGTGTAAATCGAACAACGTTCAATTTAACACAAAATTTCTACAATTTCAAATTATCAGCAAATCAATTCCATTTCGTAGTGCTTTTCAATACAAACCAAACGTGAAAAACTGCGTTCAATTTGGACCTAAAACGAGCAAGTTATCACGTTTATTGATTTCAAATAAAACAATATAATATTTTCCTTAATTACAACTTAAGAAATTAATTACCCTATTTATCCATTAGCCGCTAAAACCTTCTCCCCTCCCCAAATTTGAACTATAAATGAACAACTAGGCCACCTCCAAACTTCGTCCTCCCTTACCACCAGAAACCAAACAACGCCTCCTCGACTTCACCGAAGTTCGACCAATTTCAAATCCTTCTGCTGCCACCATCTCGACCACCCAGAGCGTTGCCAATCACAAAAAAAAAAACCAACGTCGAATGACGTTAATCAAGAACTACGGCCACCTCCGACCACCGAGTGACACTGCACCGACCCCAAAGCATGCCCAGACCACCCCGCTTCCTTTAACTACCACCCACACCCCCAACGACACGCCGTTGCTGACGAATATGGACCAAACTGCCTCCCTTCTTTCGAGAGCTGCCACCACCATGCGTCCTCAAAGACAATCTCCACCATTCACATAGTTCCCTATCTCGATGTGAACAAAACCCTAGTTGATGTCGAAGGGTGAAACAGCCTGTGGTGGCTTGGATTGCCTACACCCGTTGGATGAGCCCTTTGCGGAAAAAAGAGAAGAATGTTTCATTCTTCTTTCCTTTTTGTTATTTCTTTTCTCTGCGTTCAAAAAAAATGAAGAGGGGGAAACGCATTTCAGAAAAAAGGTGGGTGGATCATAGGTAGGGTGGCTGATGAGAATGTAGGCGCGGCTAAAATGATGGAATAGCGGCTGTAGGTTAAATCAACGAAAATATATTATGTAATATTCAAAATATCTCGCTATGGAATTACGGACTCCCATCGAGGCGTGCCGCCTGGCATCACAAATGTTATACCCCTATTCCAAACGCAATGGGATAAGTTTCGGGACTTAATTCAATCATATGGAGAAGATAGGTTTTTAAACCTAATTATTATATTAAATTTCCGATATTAATTTCAATGAGTTTCTATCCCGTACGACCAAACGGTAATTCCAAACGCTACAGAATCTGAAATTCGATAATAATACACTATTAGACTCTAATGGAACTGGTTTCGACGAAATGCGAGACTGTGCCCCCGATGTTATTCCATTCGTTAATTAAAACAAATATTTTCCAAGTTAGTTAAATCAAATTTAAAATTTTATTACCTTCATTCTTATGAATAGAGATTTAATAAGCCTTTAAAATTATTTTTATCTAACTTAAATCTCAAGATTCCATTATTTAACAAATTTCCAATTATTAAATTCAACAATTAAATTATCCAATAAATCACTATTTTTGAAATTAAAGTTATTTAATTTATAAAATTAATTTTTCAATATTTAAAATTAATTAAATATTCCAATTTCAAATCACTAAAATTCTGAGTTGTTACATTTATATAGAGCGATGTTGGCTCTCGAAGATGCATTTTGAATTTTTTGATTCTTTGTTGCACTTGATTCTTTAATTTTGAGGCATATAGAATTTCTATTCTATGAAATTATGAATATTTTTAGTAATAATATATTTTTTATATAGATATTAAGTTAAATAACTTTTGAAGAATAGTTTTAGAAAATCATTTTTATAAGATATATAGTTTGAAATTGTTTTTTTAGTATATGAATTAAACTTATGATCATATTTAATTATTTAAGTTATTATTGTTACAAAATACTTTTAGAGATAAAAATATTATAAAAGCAATGATTTAACATACATATCAGGAATTTGTTTGAAAAGAAATGATTTTCTTTATATTAGCAAATTATGATTTTTATCTATTTACAAATAGTGAAAAGGGGATTTATAATGAATTCATGGGTTTTGATAAAATCATTAATTAGTACATAAATATATATTTTGAAAGAGAGTTCTTATTATTTAAAAAATTTAAGTCAAAGTAAACTTTATATTATCCTTTTTTAATTAAAATTTGATTAATAATTCTAATTGGATTTTAAATTGGAAAATTGAATGATTTCCATCTCAGTTCGATTTTGTGCTTTTCTATAAAACAAAGAATTTTAATAAATGATTGAATTTTCAGATTGGTATGGGACTTTTCGTATAAATCTTTCACTTATTATTATAATTTGTTAAATAGAGTTTAAAGTGGAAACTACTAGCTTTAGTAAATATTTGAATTTACTATTTGGTATGGGACAGTTAGCTAAATTCTTGTAATTACTGGAGTGACAGTAACTAACACTTTAGAGTTGTATGTCTTTGGATGTTTTGGTTTTTAGCATGCTGATATATCCCTAAGAGACAACGACTCATTTTTTATCGACCTACGAGTTGATAAATTATTAGATTTGGGTAGGTAGACCTATTTTTTAGGTTAGGTCTGTTCTGGTATAACGTGGCTGTCCTTTTTGTTGTTTGGATGGATGTTATATTGCCGCCCTATCAGTTTATTTAGAGTGGATAATGTTTACCTATATATTCGTTCGGTAAATTCACATAGTTTTCTTATAAACATGACTACCTATTTCTTATAGTTAGGAGTTGAGGTTTTTATCTGATAGTCTATTTTTTTCGTTTGATATGCCTTTTATGGATTTTTGGGTTTTTAGACATATTTTAAGATGACTTGTTTTAGAGTTAAGTCGTTTAGGGATTTATAAAGTGGTGAATTTAATTAGTATGCCTTATTATGATTGTTTGTTTGGCATATTTTATTATGGCTCATTATTTTAAGTCATATAGTTATGATATTAGTATCTCACCTTTTATTTAGATATAGTCTGACTCGTTTATTATTTTTAATAATATTCGGGTCAGGCCAAGACTTTGTAGGTATATAGACTCATTAAATCTTGGATTTTGGGTTGGCTTTGGAGTAGACTATTTTGACACTTTCGGTTGACTTCATCATTTTGTATATTGATATTTAGTAGCTGTGACATGTATATTATTCAGCGGTCACTTTGTACCTAATATAGTATATGAGATACGATGTATATTATAGTGAGTCTATTATTGACATTTTTTAGACTCATATTTTATTATGAAATATGTTGTATATAAGTCGGCTGCAATACGTGGTTCTAATTCTAGCTTATCTAATATTTTTAATCAGTGTATTTGTTACTTTGTATTAATACTACACGCGTTAAATTTTCAGTTCAGACCTCAAAAAGGTAAATAAGATGTGTCAGTGTTAGCATAAAGATATATTCACATTCGATCGCCCTTAACCAGCCGTATTCATCGGATTGGCAAACGACATTACCTGAAATTTTCTTTGCTAAACTGGACATATCGATGGGGTCGTTACAATTCAGTTTAACTAGTGCACCAATTTTCTTCATGGATCAAATGAATCGAGTTTTTCGAGAGTACTTAGATAGATTCATGTTGGTGTTTATAGATGACATTTTAGTATACTTTAAGGGTGAAAGAGAGCATGAAGATCATCTTAGAGTAGAGCTTGAGATGCTGAGGTAGCATCAGCTGAAAGCGAAGTTTTCCAAGTGTCATTTCTCAAAGGAAGAGGTTAAGTTTCTTGGTCACGTGGTTTTAGAGAAAGGCTTATCAGTCGATCCAGATAAGATCGAAGTTGTTAATAACTGGAAGAGACCGAAGATGGTGACTGAGATTAGAAATTTTCTTGGACTTGCTGGCTATTACCAGAGATTCGCTAAGGACTTCTCGCGGATAGCAGCACCTTTGACTAAATTAACCAGGAAGGACGTGAAGCTTGTCTTGTCTGAAAAATGTAGGAAGCATTCCTTAAGTTAAAGCATTTGTTGACCAACACACCTGTGCTAGTACTTCCAAATGGAAACTAAGAGTTGGTGGTTTATACCATTGCATGTAGGACTGGATTAGGAGTTGTGTTGATGCAGAAGGGTAAAGTTATTGCATACGCATCACGACAGCTTAGACCGCATGAAGTAAGATATCCTACTCATGATTTGGAGTTGGCTGTGGTGATCTTCGCATTGAAGATTTGGAGGCATTATCTCATAAACAAATAATATGTCTTTAAGGTACTTATTCTTTCAAAAGGAGTTGAATATGAGACAGCAAAGGTGGCTGGAGTTTTTGGCTGCTTATGATTTTGGTATAGAATATATACTTGGAAAAGGAAATACGGTAGCGGATGCTCTTAGTAGAAGACATCAGAATGTGGTGTTAGCTAAGTTGGCAGAATGGAAAGATTTAGAAGCTTTGACTACTTGTAGTATGCAGTTAAGATCGACTGCTAGTTCTAGTCAGAGTACCGCCATGTTATCCTATATAGAAGTTCGACCTATGTTGATTGACTTCTAAATAGAAAGAGGATCTAGTATTAGCCGTGAGGATTAGAAGGCTTGAGGTGGGATCAGAGATCGTTAATCTAAGAGATTTTAGTCTTGACCAGAGAGGATGGTTGAGATAGAAGGGACGATTGTGCGTTTCAAATGTTGAAGACTTAAGTAAAGAAGTTCTTAAGGAATGTCATCGGTCCAAATTTACGATTCATCCAAGAGAGGCCAAGATGTATCAAGATATAAAGAGGAGCTTCTATTGGGAAGGTATGAAGAAGGATGTTGGCTTGTGGGTTAGATAGTGTGTAAACTGTCAATAAGTGAAGGTCGAACAACGGAAGCCGGGTGGGTTGCTTCAACCTCCGGAGATACCAGTTTGAAAATGGGATTCGACGTCCATGGATTTTATAGATGGGTTGCCGAGGTCAGATAGAGGAAAAGAAAGTATATGGGTCATAGTGGATAGGTTGACCAAGAGTGCCCATTTCATTTCAATTAAGTCAACCAGGACGGCACCTGTATTAGCTAAGTTATTCATGAAGAACATAGTTAAACTGCATGGAATTCCTAGTAGTATAGATAGTGATAGAGATGCTCAAGATGAGTACAACATATCACCATCAGATGGATAAGCAGACAAAGAGAGTCAATAAGCTACTCGAGGATTTAGTAAGAGCTTATGTGTTGGACTTTGGTGGACCTTGGGAAGGTCACCTACACTTAGTGGATTTTTTCTATAATAAAAGTAATCAGACTAGTATAGGAATGGAATCTTTTGAAGCTTTATAAAGGCTATGCAAATCATCAGCATGTTGATTAGAGACTGGAGACAGATTAGTCTTAGGTTCATATCTGGTTAGAGAAGCGACAGAAAAGATTGAGTTGATCCGAGAAAGATGAAGGAAGTTCAATCCGGACAAAAGAGTTACACAGATAAGAGGCGTAAAGACCTAGAATTCTTAGTTGGAGGTAGAGTTTTCATTGAGGCATCACCAATGAAGGAAGTGGTACGATTTGGAAAGTGTGGGAAACTGACGCTGAGATATGTTGGTCCGTTCTAAGTTATAGAGAGGATCGCAAAGCTCGCATACAGAGTAGATTTGCCGAGCAGTATAGCAGATGTCCATAATGTGTTTCATGTGTCTTATCTTTCCAAGTATGTGCATGATCCAGAGGCTACTATTCCTCCAACAGAGTTGAAAGAGTTGATAGTAGAACCGAATTTGACTTTTGTTAGACAACAAGTTCGGGTTGTAGCGAGAGATAAGAAAAGGTTAAGGAACAAGACAGTCAAGTTGGTGAAAGTTAAATGGAGCGACAACGAGAAGGACTGTACTTGGAAGACAGAAGATAGGATCATAGATACTTATTTTAATCTTTTGTGAGGGTATGTTCTATATTAGCTTTATATGGACTATTGCTAGTCAGGTAGGCTAGTATGGTAATTAAGAGCTGTTACAGATGATTGCTATGTTTAGTATTTATTCCTTACTAAATTTCGAGGACGAAATTCTTTAAGGAAGGGAGCCTATAACACCCCTAATTTTTATTAACATTATTCAGGAGATTTAATTAGATAAATTAAATAGAATATTGTAAATATTAGTGTGATAAGGATATTAAGATTTGAAAACCTAGGCCATTCTTAATTAAATTAAAGAATAAGCTTACGGAAATGGTTTAGATATTTGATAAGATAATAAAATAAGGGCCTCGTAGGTAATTGCCGCACCATAATCCCATTACCCTTAAAATCTCGTTTCCGTTACTTTCCACGTTCATTTTTCAAAACACAAAAAACGTAAACTAAAGAGAGCTTAAATCGACCATTATCTAGGGAAGAAAAAGGGGAAAAATCAATTAAAGCTAAACAATCAAGCAAGGGGAGTTAATCAAAGATCAAATCTCAAGTTCCTTATCCAAATCAAGGTGAATAATAATCTAATCAATCTCTTTTTTCGGTTTTATGAATCATTTGATGTTGGGTTTAAGTTTAAATCCACTATGACGATTTTTGATAATGATATGCTTGGATTTCATGGTATGTTATATTCAAACAAGTTTATTTGATAAATTCGATTTTAAGGCTAAAATCATTTATATTAAGATTCAAATGCCATGGGGATTTAATATGTTATGTAAAACATTATTTTAGAGGTGGGTTTAATTTTGATAATTATCCAAGCTATGAATAATTTATTATGAATTTTCAAAGGAGAATATGAATAATTGGGTTTAGAAATTACTTTCGGTAAATATATAAAGGAATTTGGGTCCGAAATTTATATATGTTAGATAACATATTAAAAGGGAATTTCTATGATTTTTGGGGATTTTTTCTAGTTAATTTACTATGGAAATTAAATTAATTTAGTTGGAGGTCTTAAATGTTTTATTTGTTTCGTTTAAGGAAGGGCTTATTTTCTAAATTATTTCAATTAGATCTGAAATGAGTCAAGCAATTTTATGTTGGAAAGTTTTTGAAAAGTTTATAGCAACCAATTAGATTTTAAAAAAATAGGCAGGTTGGTTACAAAGCAATTACTTGATAAGGCAATTAAACAGTTTTTGTACACAAGCATGGTTTCACAACTTTGAGTATTAACTTTCAACCCTATACTTCCACCTCAACCAAGTCGAAACCAATACACAAAGTATCAATGCATTGGTATGTAGTGGATTGGAGAATGGCGACATGTATGGAGTCAAAATCATGCTTTCCAAAGGGTCGAAATCCATTTAGATAGTTTTCGAAGATGCCACTTGTCTTATTTTCAAAAGAATGCTTTCAAAAGGGTTTAAATAGCTTTCGATGAGCTTGATGCCTTTTACTTAAAAAATAACTTTCGAATGAGTTACCTTGTTTTTAAATCAATGCTTTCGAAAGGGTAGTTTGAACCCAGTCGAAACCATGCTGCCGACCTTATACTTTCGAATGAATTGAAGTCATCAACTAGTTTGAAAGGTAGCTTTTGTTTTATAAATATAATAAACTACTTCCCTAATCTTTCGAACGGGATCCAGTAGCCACATAAGGGTTTCGAAGACAATGACTTCGAAAGGGGTATCGAAGCTATTCTTCCAAATGTTTTACTTAAATGATTTAAGCTTTCGAAAAGATGGTTACAGAGCCATCAATTTCCCTCATACTCTTTTATATGAAGGTTAATGGTTTGGAAAGGGGAACTTTCATTTATATACATTTTGACCCAAAAGATATTTTTAAGGGTAAACCCAAAGGTTTCGAAAGAGGCACTTTAAAATGGTTTTGAAAGAGGTACTTCCAAATGATTTCGAAGTTATGCTTCTAAGAGTTAATAAGTAATTCTTTAATACTTTCGAATGGTATATTTTGATGGTTTCGAAAGAGATGATTTAAAGTGTTTCGAAAGGCATATGCTTAGTGTTTTGAAAGGAAGATTTGAATGCTTTCGAAGAAAGTTATCCGATGGTTTCAAAAGTAAAGGTTTAAGACTCCGAAAGCCTTATTTTTCAAACTAAAGAACCTAATCTCGATTTTAAAGGAAAAACCCTGGCAAATATAAATGCGTTTTGAAATGACTTTTAAGTATGGAGTTTTTGAAGAAGCTTTCCTTAATAAAGTAATAGAGTAAAGGGATTAACCATGTTTCATATGAAAATAATTTCAAGGATATTAAACCATAGATATTGGTGTTATTATGTCATTATGTTACTTCTTCTAATATACATATTCAATGTAAAATGGACCGATAACTGTATTTTAGGGAGAAAGGGCCGAATAACCAGTTAGGTTGACACAGTAGTGAATATAAATTGAGTTAACTCCTAAATGAGTGGAACTGCATCTAGGAGGTCGGGAAGACCAGAATATAGAATGCCCAAATATTGATCAAGAAGTTGTCAAATACACCAGTTCATAGTAAACCCATGAAAACTATGTTTAGAAAGAGTTATTTGTAGGGCCCAATAAGTTTGTAGCGAACCCATGAAAACTATATCCGGATAAAGTTATTGACAGAAGTTAATAGTTTCTTAGTCAACCCATGAAAACTATGATGTGAAATAAGTTATTGCAGATACCAATAGTTTCAGGGAGGACTCATGAATTAATGAAGGTATTAGCAAGGGCCAATAGGTTCTTAGTGATCCCATTAAGACTATGAAACCGGACGATAGTTGTTAAGTTATAAATAGGTTATTAGTTCCCCCATGAAAACTAATAGATTAATGGTGACTCTAGAAACTATAACTTAGACAAATAGTCAAATGAATGGAGATGGGAAATCCAGATTAATTTACTTGTTTGCATATCATCATAATATTTTAAATTGCTATGTTTTTAACCATAATCGATGCAGAAGCACAGTATATGGTTGTCATAAGTTATTGATAAGACATTAGTGAGGGGAAAACTCATTCCGCTAAGAGCGTGGTCTCACTAGATATCTAAATGGTTTAAGATAGTAGGTTATTATTCATACCAGGCTTTATATCCGACTCGAAGTTTATGTTTTCCTCTTAAACTCTCGGGTGCTCAATTATCTTCAAGTAGTTTGAGAGTTGAGGTTTTCAGGTACCTCTTTAGACGAATAAGCTTCCGGAGATGTCCAGGAGGCAAGTAAGCTAGTAGGAGTTCTTTTCTATTTTGATTCTGCTATCTTTTGTTGTAAAGATTTTTTTTTTAAATTTCCTATATATATGTATGCTCTATATATATGTATATATGCTCTGATCATCCAAGGGGGTATCTTCATATGTACCTCTGGCATATGTTGTAATAATTATATTTTCTTTGAACGTGATTCTCGAGTCTGGGATTTTATAATGAATTTGAAATGATTTGAAATGGAATGAAAAAGTTCTTTAATGATTTTAAGAATTTTCCATATTCTTGTGTTTCTCTTATACCATTGCATCTAACATTACCTTATTTGGTTACCGATGATTAATAACTATGGATGACGGCAACATCCGTAGCCATTAGTTTTGGACCTCCAAGTGAGGGATGTTACAACAAGTCTACCTGGTCAATCTGGCTACCAGTACCTACGAATAGTCGAACTAATGTGATACATCATGGTTTGGGTTGTGGGTCATAATTACGCTATTGATACTATTGGTGAAATCTTTAGAAGGGGTCCGCTTTGGGTTAGAGGTATTAAGTGGCTATGGTATAGCTCATCTCTTTCTTAGGAGAAGTCTTAAGTGACTTGATGAGATTTCATACGATGTTAATCGGTGAGAACCATGTAGGGAATAGCCTTGAGTTAGGTCTTAAATGATGGGGACTGCCTACTTTATGGGTCTTAAATAGTCAGAGTCTGCCTAAGTTCCTAGGAAAGAGGTATTAAGTGGTTTGGAGGTTCTCGCTTTTGCTTCATTAGCAATAGTTGCATTAGAATTTAGAAATGGGTTAGGTGTCAAGTGACAGGGACCTACCTATTATATAGGTATTAAATGGTTAGAGTTTGTCTAATCTCCAATAAAGGGTATTTATTGGGTTAGGTGCTTTCTCTTGCATCAATGATGTTAGTTACATTGAAGTTTTGGAATTGGACTAGAAAGGCCTTTGGGCTTATAGTTAAATTTATTAGTATGGCATGATTTTAAAATACGTAAGACATATTTCTTATTTAAATAATATGACGCAAATACAATTATAGTAAAGCTTGAGATTTTCATTTCACCACATATTTGTTGTTTAAACCCATTCCTCATTACAACAAACAAGTTAGAGGAGACAATGCTGATATTAGGCGCGAAGGTAGAGACGAAGACTTATGGCAGTTATCTATCTATTTATGCTTTTTAAATCTTTCTATTGTACCTAGTTTAAAATTTATGTTATTTTTGAAATATTGTGTAATGACCCGTCATTTCGAACCATTCAAATCAACAATAATCCACACATGTCATATTTGAATTTTTAAAAATAACAGATTGTTAATTTATATTAGGCAAAACTTATCATATACAGTAAATAAATCAATCACGGAATCACAGACACGGAGTAATACAACAGTAAGCAACGGAATATGTAAATTGTAGTTCATGAAGTGACTACAGAAACATCATAGTCTAAAGCAAAATACAATAGAAATCCAATACATAAAAGTCTCAATACAAAAGTAAATGACAAGTCTGAACATAAACAACTGGAAATAACTAAAATAACTGAAAAGATGAATAGGTAAGATAGATCTTCAAGCAAAGCTTCAAGCTCCAAAAGTGAGCCGCAGATGCTGTGGCACTCAGTCTGACCCGAGCATAAAGCAAAACACAAAACACTCGAGTCGGTTAACATTCTTGTGAAAATAAATCAACTCAAGTGAAATTTCCAAGTGAAATACAAATAACTTAAAGGATGTTTGGGATTCCATCCTTCGAGGATCCGTGAAACTATCTATATACATAGTACAATACGCTACATAGATAATGTCTAAAGTAAAGTAAAGTATTGAAATAGCGTTAAGGCGTTACCCATATCCCCCTTAACACATTTTTATATAAATGTCGTAGTTTATACAATACTGTAATTCCTCCATAAACTGGAGGGCTATCAGAGGGCACTTCGTGTACGACACAACCAAAATCGTAGTGGGTGCGATAAGACTATGACAAGTCATGCGAGGCAATGCCCAGTGTAGGATACTACCATTTTGCGAATCTAGACCGATGGTAACGCATAGGAGCTACTACCGCCCACCTCGAGACACTCCCATAATCAAAAGTGCGCACCAATCAAATCACAAAGTAATAGATATGGTATCGAAGAAGTATGCTCGATCGAAGGTGCGACCTCACTTGGCCTGACGTGGCTTCTGTTTTTGTCATATCAAGCTGTCCCAAAGGGGTTAGGGCTACATTCATACCTCAAACATAATATTTCTCCAAACCATCCTACTTCGTTTTGGATTCTCCACCACATGCACAGTTGTTAAAGTGGTTTTCGGTATTAGTAAAGAGTATGACGATATCCGATCTCGGTCACTTTAATGACCAAACGCTTATATCACACCGGTTGGTTCTTTTACATTTCAAATAGTTCATACTTCATATCAAAATATCATATTCATTTCAAAATCATATCACTTTCGAAACCATTATTTACTTCAAAATTATATTCACATCTAAATCATAATCATTTCAAAATCATATTCACTTTCAAAATAATTATTCACCTTAAATCATATTCGTTTCAAAATCATAATCACAAAATAGGTTAAACCATCATATCAAAATATTCGCATTTAAATCAACTAAATCTAAATCATAACAGTTCCAACTTAAAAAGTTTAAATATTGAAACTTGTTTATATACTGGAATGGTTATACATTAAAAATAGTTTATATTTAAAATAGGTTATAGACTAAAATAGTTTATATATTAGAAATGGTTTATATATTAAAATATATATTTAAATTTTTTTATAAATTTAAAATAATATATATTAAAATAGTTTATATATTGAAAGAGTTTATATCGAAAAATAGTTTCAAATTAAAATTGTTTCTTCCAATTTCACAAATCAATTCAAATCAACTTTAGTTCCAAAATTCAATTTAAATCAATCTCAGTTCAACGATTTCAATTAAAAAGGTTAAAAAGTCAATTCAAATTCTCATTAAAATCATTTTTATTTATATCGATTTCAAATCTAGGTTTGAACTACCACTTCAAATTCAATAGGTTTCAAAGTTTAAATATTCAAACATTTACAATAACTCAATTTGATAAATTTCATTTATATTCCAAAATTCATTTAATTTTATTTAAATTTGAAAATATTCACTTAATCATTTTTAATAACATTTAAATAAAATCTCAAATTACAAATTTAAATCAATATTAAATATTCAATTTTATTTAAATTTGAAAATATTCATTTAATCACCTTTATCAAAATCCAGTTATCAAGTTATAAAAATCATATCTTTAGAAATCCAAAAATTAATAATTTCAAATCAATTCCTCTTTAAATACAATTCTTAAACAAATTAAATTACAAATCAATTTCAATTTATCTTCCCAACCTTAATTTATTTAAAATAATTACAAAATATATTTTCAAAATATTAATATAAATTTAAGGTAATATTTAAACATATTTTATATACATTAATTAAATTAGATTTTATTAAATTTTATTATATTAAATTTTTATCGAATTAAATATTATTTCATTAAATTTCGTTTCATATTAAACCTGATTTTATATATATTTGAAAAGAATAAAATTATAAGTAAAATCTTAACATTTACATTTTCAAAACGTAAACTACAAATTTAAAATTTTCAAACATATAATTTGAAATCAAAATCTTACACACATATAAAACATCTTTATATTATATTTTTAAATCAATATGTATTAAAACACATATATTTTCCTTTCATAAATTTGGAAATCATTTAAAAATAGACCAACGATATCCATATATAGTTTTCTATCTTATGGTCAAGTGATACGGATATTTACCATTTCAACCCGTAATAATTTAAATTTTTACGGGTATATATCATTTCAACCCGCAATCCCAAAATTTCAAAAACCAATAAATCGCTTGGGTTTATCATTTCAATCCATAACGATTTTCTCTAATCTATAATATCGTTCGGGTATGTATCATTTCGACCCGTAGGAATTTTCATAACTAATAGGGAACTTACAGTGTGAGAAGAATAGAATAATAATATAAAATAACATAACATATCAATTACAAGCATGGACCATAACTAACAATTTAAATATATATACAACATGTCATTGTGTCATATGTCAATTATCATAGGTAAACAAATTTAAATATTAACATAACATATTCAACAATTTAATTACTACAAATTTAACAATCGTCATTTCATGTGAAATCAATTTACTAAACATAAGAATGTTAATCGTGAGTGATTGCTCACCTTTCGTGGCTAAAAACAACGAGAATGCGAAGCGATGGACACAGGTACGCGTACGACTAAGCAAGCAGCTATATGGACACACACGCTCCAAAACAAACACTTAGAACTGCTGCAACTATGGACAGGACAACGACAAGCAAAGCAAACGAACTTGAGAATTCGACGAAATGAAATATATATAAATAACATATATTTCCCTTCTCTATATTATATATATATATATATATATTGGAAGAAAAGAGCTAGGGTTCGGCCAGGGGAAAGCGCTGAGATGGCGGCGAGTGCTGTGGAGTATGACGTGTGGTGAGAAGGTTCGGTACAGGTAAATGGATGGCGTCGAGTTTGGCAAAAGGAAAATGGAACGATGGGCGGAGGGGTGAGCTCGGTTCAGGTGGTGATGGATTATGTGGTCCGGTGCAAGGTTGTCAGTGGGATGTGGGATGGTGGCTGAAGTGGAGATCTGACAAGGTTGGCGGCTATGTGTTGCTAGTGTGGCACGGCGACATGTAGAGGGTGGGTCCGGGTCAGTGGTGGAGGGAGAGGAAGGCTTGGGGTGAGGCTTCTTGCTTCGGTGATGGGTCGGAGGAGACTGTAGTGGGTTGGAGGCGGCTGCTAAGGGCTTGGTGTAGCTGAGGGCGGAACGCAGAGGAGGGAGTTTGTGATGGTGGTTGAAGGTTGGATTGGGTTTTGGTATGGGTTGCAAAGTCAGAAGGAGGACGAGCAGGTTAGGGGTGATGGGTTGAGTTCGATGATGGGGAAGTGGCTATTGTCAATAAAAGGGAACCAACTAGGATCTATATATATATATATATATAAAGCAAGAATAGCACAGAACGAAAGAGAGAAGGAAGGAGAATGGAAACGAACCAGAAATGGAAATGAGCCAGCAAATATATTTCAAACAAGTGGGAATAATAAAAGTCAATTGTTGAATTCAAAGAATAATAAAGGTAAGTGGCTATTGGTTTCTCTAGTTGGATAAACGAATGGACACAGGGAAACCAAAAGACCCAAATGCAAAACCGATACGGCTAATCATTTTTCTGATTTCGTTGTGTACCGCATGCCAAAATGCACAAGTGAATAAACTGTGGAGAACGGTAGGATGAGACGAACAGAATAGGTACACAGATATGAATGACATGACCCACCTATCAAAACTCGATTTTTTGCTGCCAAACTGCTGCTAAATGCCGAAAATAAGATAAATGAAGCTAGTGCAGTCCAAATTTGGCGAAATGAAATGTGACGTCTCACCTAAAAAATGGTATACACTTTCCTTATGTAAAAATATTCAAATTTCAGAAATATTTTATTTCCATCAATTTAACTGATTTTAAATTTTAAATTGAAATTTCACAACCAAACAAACTTACTTATTTTCCACTGAAAATCTAACACTTGCAACGTTTAAATAAACGTATCTCAAATATCAAATTTTCATTGCAATAATTTTGCTATTTATTCCATGAATTTTTTTAGTTAATTAAGTTATTTAAATCGTTAAAATTTCGAGGTCGTTGCATATTGTACTATAGAGATTTTATGTAGACCTATTGGGAGATTTGGTAATAACATGTATTTCTGAAATGGTTATCTTTTATGAAATAGGTGCTCGTTTCTGATGTTATATTTTATCCATTCCGCTGTGAGATTCTGAAAGTATAGATAGATAGCTCTGTGTACTAAGTATTTTATCAACCTAACAATTCGTCTTGAGATGGGCTTTTGTTTGGTCGAAATTAGGTCCATTTCGGGGCGGGTTGTTACAATACATATTGTATGCTTTTTGATACACCATGCACTTGTTCACTATTGGTTACACATTAATCGTGTACTAACCTGCCCTTCGTAAAATCCAAATGTATCTTAACAACGATAGACTCCCGAATATCTCAAATGACAGATTGTCGGGGTAAAATTAGAACAAAACACTAAAGTAAGACATCAATAGGATCTCGCAATGGAATGATTACATATAATATACTGAATATACATAAATAGAATGGACTAACAATATATAATGGACCGCATTAGTGGAAGCAACTGATAAATGAATATCAGTATAGAAAGTCAGAATACATCAACTCCCAATAGCATGGAGTTTTGAATAAATATCTGATATAACAATCTCGTATACAAAACAACAACCATGTCATGTACTACTAAAATTTCAAGTATACATATCCAAAGTCGATGCTATTCCTCCAAAGTGCTCCAGCTGCACATCCAACGAGCATATCCCTAAAAATACCTGACTTCCAAAGCATTCAATCGAGTACCCGAGAGCTATCATGACATGAACTTGCAAAGATAAAAAGCGGGTCAGACTCACAGCCTGGTGTGAGGGTAACCATCTCAAAATACTGTATATCAAACTATATACAAATAAATAGGAATTACCAAGGCACAATCGGTCCACTCCACTATCATGGCTCAGGGGTAATCCGAATTCTCCATAAACAAGTAAAGTAAACCTATCTAAAAGATAGGAAATCATACCATAACCTGCTCTTCACTTGAAATCGACGGATCAACAAAACTAATATAATTTGACTGAAATGTAAAAATCATACCAAGATAAAGGTAATCCAACATCCAAAAGTAGGGTGATTATAATATAAGTCTATCACGGAGTACATAATAATAGTAAATGCATCAATAAAAACATCAGCCAACTAACATCACACATAATGTAGAAATGGAAGACAAACAAAGAATACAAATTAATATTCATCATTACCGACGAATGAATTCCACTACGTATGTCTATCATGATCCAACGATTCCCTTCAAAGGTCCTAAATATCAGTATTTAATTGTACCACAGACCCCAAGCCACATCCTTTATATATCATAGCACCCTCTGAAGCAAGCTTTAGTGAGATCTATCCCATCCGTAGATGATGTCGTCCTATGTGAACCATACAGTACCCTCTAAAGAGGGCTTTAATGATATCTAGCCCACTCGTGGATGATCGTTATCGTTCCTCCTTTCTAGTCATCATGGATCTCTTAAGTAACTTGTGTATGTGTCTTATCAAAAAGAAAACGATGGTCATGTCTCGTGTAATACGCCATTGGGACCATAAAGGGAAACAACTGTTGCATAAATATATGTACACATCAAACATAACATCACATAGTCAAGTACGCCTATAACGAATGAAGACCAATATCTCATCATCGTTAATCTACATGGATGGTCTCTATTATAAGACCATAATAGGTACAGTCACTAATATAAGACTGCTATGATTTTTCAAACCATGCATGCCCTGGGGTCAACCCACGAGGGTATAGATTTACTCCATTTTATACACGCTCGTCGGACGTGATTGTGTGCCCAATCGTCGCACCGACCCCTACCCAATCATTGTTGATTCTGAAGGAATCACCTAACACTCGCATCCACATCTCAAGCTTTGCGTTGCATCCCACTTTCCCGAGTGGCCCGAAGCCTCTCCAAAGTCGTGCCAAGACCCCACAAAGAACAGCAATCGAACAGGGATGAAACCCCCCTAGGTTATTACCTGCGAATGGGGTTTTCATTCAATCGATTGAGCATAGTCAACCGAGACCAATTTCCTCCAGTCTTCTGTTTTGATTTTCCCACTCAGGAATGTTTTTTCACAAGGCCAGTTAACTGAATGTCCACCACGTTCGACTGAGCCTGTGTACTTTTGGGCATTGAGCCTAGTCCAGGAAGCAAGGTTTGCCACCACTCGCCATTTCGAGTCCCGTTTCTCCCGATGCTTCGCCCAATCAGTCGCCTTACTTTCAGAGCCTTCCTTTACCTCACTGGACCTCTACCGAGGTTCATTTGTTGACATTTTTTGAAGTGGTTCTTTAAGTATTCGAAAACCGGTTTCGATACCAAAATCCACTCTTTGCACTAAAAGATTTCAACGAGCGATTATAGTAACCCGGCCTCCTCTAGCACTTTAAAACAACGTACTCAGCCTCCTTGCCTTGTGTGTAGCTTATACATGTGTTGATACACTCATTCGTGCACGCCTATGCACACTACGTATACATAAAGATACATTAACTTCATGATTCACATTTCGGACTTCACAGGAGCAATTACTCGACCTGGTGTACTCTCACCTAACTTAGTGCATACGATAGTCACTATGGCTATGTGAAATGGCCGCAACAAACTTGTAATCATTAATATATTTATAAAATCAATAATTATATATATATAAATATAAGCAAACAAATACACAACAATTATAACTATAATACGCACAATGTTTTAATTATTATATATCTTCAAATACACGTATATATATATATATATGTCCATACTCATACACACACATATATTTAAATAAGTAATTCATTTATTGCTCAATCAAATCTTACTTTTACTTACTAAATCTTTTCAATACAACTCTAGTACAGTTTCCTCCAATTTTATAAAATCTTGCATCTATTTTATAAAATATATTATTAGCTTATAAATCAATTTTTAGCCTTTAAATATGTAATTGCCTCGTTAAAATTAAGTATACATCATATTACTATTTTGTAAAATCTTATATTTATTTTATAAAATTTATACCTCATTTGTAAAATTATCTAACTCTTTTACAAATGATAATTAAGCTTCATTTTTACTATTTTATAAAACCCAATTCAATTTTATAAAATGTATACTTCATTTATAAAGTCATATAACTTTTTTATAAATTATAATTAAGCCTCATTTATACTATTTTATAAAATACAATTTTATATAACAACTCTTTTTCTTATAAAAATCATTATTTCCTAAATAATATTTATAATTAAACCATTCATTAATAAAGATCATTCTTTATTTTTAAATAATATTCACAAGTACTAATTAAGCTTTATTAACCTTCTAATCACTTTAATAATAAGTATAGAGTTCAAACTCACTTAATTAGTCTACTAACTTTTCCAAAACCAATTGAATTAGTTTCATTATTACTAACTAATGACATGCACTTAATTATCATATGTAATTAGTCTCTGATCAATCACAACATCA
The DNA here is from genome assembly GCA_030765085.1 of Allium cepa. Lineage (NCBI taxonomy): Eukaryota > Viridiplantae > Streptophyta > Magnoliopsida > Asparagales > Amaryllidaceae > Allium > Allium cepa. The sequence continues at coordinate 946,533,272 of CM060941.1, read as the reverse complement.
CAACATCACATATAACCATCCAATTAACCTAAAAACCAAAATCTTGTTATTTAGGTCTTAAAAAAATAAGGAGTTAATATAATTATGTTTATAACACAAACTTAAGCCTAAATCAACTCACACAGTCTCCAAATTACTTCACATAATTCTATAATCATCAGTAAATGAAAATATGAATTATAACATATAAATTAGTAAGGAGAATCATCTCACTCGCCTTGCTTTACCCCAACCCAAGCTCTAACCCCAAAAAGCCTAACTTTTATCTCACTTTAAATTTCAAAACGGACACCCAGACACTGATTCATGCCAATATCTTTATGAGTTTTGTAGAGAATTGGAAGAGAGAAATTATGGTAGTTTTATTTTATTTTAGAAAATTTATTTGATGGGTTTAGGGTTTAGGGATTAGAAGTGGATTAAGAGGAGATTAGTGAAGTAATTAGAGAAAAAAGAGAAGAAGATACGTCGAAATAAAAAATGAATAAGAATTATGAAGATGAGTTAGCCACTTATAGGCAACTAATGGGCTTAGCCCAAATTCTCCCCATTTAGCATTATTCATCCCCAATAATCATCGACTCCAAACTTAGTCAAATTTATACTCCTTTTACTCGTGTTGAAAAAGAAAACTCAACCATGGGTGCATCAAGTCGTAATTCAATCATCTGTAAAAGTCGAGTACAAGAGGCGTTTCGTTGCTTAACGATTAAATATTTTATTTTATAATTTAGATAATCGATCATTAAAAATTACGAGGTGTTACATTCACCTTCTTTAAAATAATTTTGTTGTCGAAATTCCTATGAGTATAAGAAAGTAGCACGATTGACCAAACTTCCATAATCTCAGTTTTGGAAAATTCCAACAGTACTTTCCCATATGCTATCAATATCATGGAAACTCCCAAAATTAGAATGCATCACAGAAGTAGGAAACATGCGATAACATATGCCATAACACATGTAACGACCCGCTATTTTGGACTATTCGCATCCGCACATGTCGGACTTGAATAATTCAAAATACCAAATTGTTAATTTAAATTTGGCAAAACTGAGCATATAGTAAATAAATAATCACAGATCACAGACACAGAGTGATAAATGAAGCGGAAACAAAAGATAGTAGTTCATGAAGCTACTATATACATATCAAAGTTAAATTAGGTACAACAGATGTCTCGAATACAATAGTCAAATACAAGAATCGTAATACCATCACTGGAATCAACTGAATATCCGAAAGCTGGATAGATAGCTGGATCTCCAAGCGAAGCTCCAACTCCAAAGGTGAGTCTCGAATACTAGTACACTCAGTCTGACCCGAGCGTAAAGTAAAGCACAAAACACTCAAGTCAGGATTAACATTCTTATATCAATAAATCCAACTCAAGTGAAATAGCAACTGAAATACAAGTAACTCAAAGGATGCTTGGAATAGCCATCCTTTTAAGGATCCGTTAAACTATCTACTATGTAGTACAATACACTATTACAATATGTCTACAGTAAAGTAAAAGTATTAAAATAGCGTTAAGGCGTTACCATAATTCCCTTTAACACATTTTTATATGCCATAGTCTATACAGCACTGTTAACCCCACCGTAAACTAGTGGTTATCAGAGGGTACCCCTAGGTATAACACAAAACAAATCGTAGTGGTCGCGAATAGGATAATCAGTATGACAAGGTACATGAGGCGACATCAACTAGGATACTAGTAGTTGCGTGATCCGGACTGATGTTGAGCATAGCCAGCAGCTACCTCAACACCGCGAAACAACACTCCCAAATCGAGGGGTGCATCCAAATCGAATCACAAAAGTAATAGATATGGTATCGAAGATGTGTGTCCGCTAGAGATGGCGATCCTCAATGGCCCGGCGCGGCTCCTGTTTTAGTCATGTCAGGGGTCATCCAATATCGTTCTCTTTCTTCAGTCAATGCGTTCACCAAACCATCCACTTCATTCTGGATCAACACTCCGCGTATAATAGTTATTAAAGTGGTTTTCGGTATCGACAGAGAGTATGTCCATATCCGATCTCGGTCTCTTTAATAACTATGTATTATTACCCCGATGGTCATTTAGTGTTTAAAGTTTAAACAAATCAAGTTCAAAGTCAAGTTGCAAATTTGGCTTCCGAAATTTGACATTTCCCAATTCAATTTTTATCAAATATTTAAAATCATATTTCCAAATGAAATCTTAGTCCAAACATTTGAGTTAACAATTAAATTCAATATTCAAATTCAATTTAATAAGGTTCAATTTCCCTTATTTAATTTATTCATATTCGATGGATTTAATTTTTAATACTCCGTTCGATTCAAATTGTTTAACGAAAATTCGATTCATCTTACATTCATATTTACGTTCATCCCTCCACTGACTATAAATATAGATTCGGCTAAATCGATTTTCATTAACTACACTCTTTAAAATCAAAATAGTTTCAATTAACTTGTTACCAAAATCCAATTCAATTTCATTAAGGAAATCTCATTCTATTTATTTAATTCCATGATTTGCATAACCTAGTTTACTTCCTTAACAAGATTCAGAACCATTTAACCTCAAAACCCAACTGCAAATTCATAATTAAGTCAATTCATTAAATTTAAAATCATTTAAAATTTATCCCAAATTATATCCACTACCATACTACGTTTAACTTACACTTAAGTCAAATTTCATTAAATCTTATATTACGTTCATTATCAAGTTTTCAAATCCATTTAATTTAAAATCAAGTCTATAAATCTTAAATTATTACCTGTCAAATTCTCATTCCAATTCCTCGACTTACTTAACTTAAATTTCCTTAAATTAAATTTCAATTTCTCAAATTAAATTCATCAATTCATTTTACTCAGATTAAATAAATTCTCAAATCCGTTTCAATTTGAATCCATTGATTTATTTCAATTAATCAATTAATTTATTTCGGTTAAATCAATTAAGTTTACTAATCAACTTTAAAACAATTTGCTAGGTTCATTTCTAAATTTCAAATGGATTTCAATTACAAAATAATTTATTGGCCAGTCGGGTTTCTTATTTTAATTTTCTATCCTAGGCCAAGTTATTTAATTGGGTATTTATCATTTCAACCCGATTCCAATTCAATTCAAAATCAAAGCATAGCAAAGGGAACTTGCAGTGTGATAACTGGGATGGTGTCAAAGTAAATAAACAAGCAATAACGACAATCAATAACAATCCAATAATTTATTCAAATAATCCTAAAATAATCGTATTAATTCACATTGTTGTTTGTGTAAATGAATATAATTATCTCTAGAATCTACACTATCATTTCATGTAGATTAAAGATTATTACACTAATCTTTATAAGGTTCTTCACTTGGCATCTATTATCCAATTTCATCCAACATCAATTTAAGCAACAAAACATTTAAATGGTTCAAGGTGTATTTTACCAAATTTCTACGTGTCAATTAATTCAACATTTTAAGGGTCGTATTTGCAAATGCCGTCCAATCAAATTTAACATATATCAAAACTAACTATCCTACGTCAATTTCAATTTCAAATTATTTACTATTTACTACATTAACAATTTGACGTCCAATGTCAACAATCAAACAATCAACCATTTAACGACCAAACCGGATTATCATTGTATATATAACAGATAAAGTTGTCAGATGTCACAGGTGAACTGATACAGGTAATAGCATATATAACAGTGTAATTAACTAACAGCAGCATATTTCAATTGTCGTTTCAATTGAAATCAAATTTAATAAATATAAGAACGTTAATCGTGAGTGATTTCTCACCTTTTGAGGCTAGGGAATGATGAGAAATTATACAATGAGATGGGTTACGAATCTAAACACGAATTCCAAAGCAACGCAAGATTGGCACGAATTTAATGGATAAAACTGGCAAATAGGAATAGACGAAATCAAATCAGAACTGAATCAATGAAGATAATTGATATAAGTGAACATACATATAACTACTTATAACTATATATATATATATGTGTGTAATCATATTCTAAATTCAGACATATATACATTATACATTTTGAAATAAGTACATATATATATATATTAAAAAAATACAAAACACTTACATATATAGTGTATGCTCGCTACAACATATCAAATACCGTTTACATAAACTTTATATTTCAACTTAACAGGTCATATAACTAACATAACCAACAAATTATATATATATAAGTTTGACTGTAAAACAACTATAATACTTAAGCAATATAAAAGCCAGCATCTAACATTTATATATATTCCAAACCCTTTCCTTTCCTAAACACACTAAGTAAAAATCCAAACTTCTACAACATAAAAATCTGTATGTACAATATATTACAAAACTAACATAAACTTATGCGTCACACAACAATATCAATTACGTAATATATTGGCAATATACATATTGTAGTTAATCATATTAAAAAAATTCGAGTATAAGGTAAAATACATATACAGAAAACAAATATGCTTACAAAATTTTGAATAAAATTTCATAAAATACCCATATATATAGGCTAACTGACTACATATATATATCCTCCGTACTAATATATATGAAAACCTTGAACCTTAAACCCAAATAGTAGATATATAAACTAGTATAAGTTGTATAGACTAATATATATATAGCTAACAGTAAACAAAGATTTATATACATATCCACTTATACATACTAACAGATATATATACTTTAAATTATAACAACTATTACATACTTTGGAATCATATTAAAAAATATAGAAGCTGGTATATATATAAACATAGATAACTTTTTCATACTTCATAATAGATAACAGCTTGATAGGTGTAACTGTATACACTTCTTATACTTTAACTTATAAACTACAGCATACATACCTTCAAATTAATATATATAATTCATATGTACCGTGAACACATTATCATATAACAACCAAGTCTTAAAACTAAAACATATATACATATATATAATACTTACATATATATATATATATATGCAAACCATTCAAGAATAAGGGGAAGAGAAGGTTCGGCAGAGGGGAGATGGTCTCAGCAAGTCGAGGAAGCTTCGGTGGCCAGGTGGTGCGGCTCGAGCGGAGGTCGAGGGGAGGAGAAAAAGCTCGGAGGGCTCGGCACTTGCAGAGGGGTGAAGGCGGCGGAGATGAGATGGGTGTGGGCAGGGGGGCTAGAGGTGGTTGCAAGGCTTGGGTTCGGCCTTGGGAACAGAGATCGGCGAAGGGCTCGGTCAGGTAGAAAGGGGAGTGGTGGCTTCGGTATGCGCGAACTGGGTTGGGCGGAGGTGGAGAAGGCGCTGGCAAGCATCGGTTTTTGGTGGTGGCGAGCTTGGGCGAGGGGAATGCAGGCGAGCCTATGGTGTGAGTTCGGCCGTCGACGCGTGGAGGGGAGATCGGTGGGTCCTGGTGCTCATGTGTAAATGGGTGGAGGCGGAGCAATAAGAGGCTCGTCTGAGTTTGGATGTTTGGCCTCGGGCGTGGGATGGTCGATGGAGTTGCGAGTTGAACTTGTCGAGGTGGCTGTCGTGGGGAGATTTGTCGGAGCTTGATGGATTGCGTTGTGGGAAGGAGTGGACATCATGAGGGGAGATGCAGAGGAAAAGCTTGGGTGGAAAGGATGAAGCAGGAGGAGGAATAATGGAAAATGTATGAATTAATATAAGCTTAGGTTATTATATATATATTTTATATACAATGATCTGGCTAGGCTACGAAGCAGAAACGTATGCAGGCTTCCAAGCTTTCCATCAATACAAACTGACACAAATATAATTACTCTGCAATGCGTGGAAGAGCAAAGTCTCAATCTAGCAGCTGGCTGGAATTAATCAGCCTTTCAGTTCCCGTGGGTAACTGAAAAGACAAAAGAAAACAAAAGAGTACAAAACTGGTATCGACACGAAATCGTTTTCACGGATTACGCTGCGTATCGGACTTCAAAACACAAAATTGAATATACCACAGAGACCAACACGATGAGAGGATCGAAACGATATACAGATATCGACGGTATGGTCTTTTTATCAAAAGTCGATAATCGGTACCAAAGATGCTGCTAATTTGTTAGAAATAAGATAAACGGGGCATTAGCAGATCAAATTTGAAGAAACGAATTATGACGTCTCACTCAGAACATCATTTACAAATTTATTGAATAAAAATATTCAGGTTTGGAAAATATTTTATTATCATCAGTTTTAACTGGTTTGAATTAAAATAGAATTTACACAAGAAAATAAACTTCCATACTTTTAGATGAAAATTTACCATTTGCTATATTTTAATAGACGTATTCCAAATATTAAATTTTTGTTTCCAAATATTATTATTTAAAATTTCACCAAAATTCAATTAAATGCATAAATAAAATCTTTAAAATTTACGGGTCGTTACACTCTCCCCCACTCAAAACTTTTCGTCCCCGAAAAGGAAGGAGGTAGGAGAATAGAAACAACCAGAAAGAAAGATAATTAAATTACTAAATACAACAATTTATTTAAACCATATAAACTTCATTTAATTTCAAATTGGTCTATATCCAATTAATTGATTTCAATACCATATATTTTCATTCAATTGATTTGTTTCCCATTTATTAACACTTATTACAAAAATTTCACAACAAAATTTGTTTTATTTTATTCATTAATTAAATTTATTAGATCAACTATATTTAATTCCACCTCAACATTCAACTTCGACAATTCAAAACCATAGATTTCAATCAATATTCAACAGTTTGGTTTAATCCATTTGATTCAACTAATAGATAATCATTCAATTTAAAATTGATTTTCTTCCATTTTATCAACATTTCTTTCAACAAATTCATTTTTAAATTAACTCATTTATTTTATCCATTTATCTTCAGCTAAGTTGATTCCACAAAAATTCAAGCACAACTATTCTTAAGTCTATATTAATTTGCTTAAATATCATTCTCCTTTATTTATTGAACTTATATCACTTAATATATATTTTCCAACATATATTATGCGTACCACATTTGTTATGAACCTATAATATGCAATAAATCCATCCTCTTGTAATTATTCAACAAATAAATTTCCTTCTTATTATTAAATTTACTATCCAATTTATTATTTATAAATTCCCTTAACCAATATCATTTTTGATATCCTATAGCTTATATTATAGTGTGTACTATCCAATTACATTCTAATTACATTTAAACTTTTCTAGGTAAGTTATATTGATGTTTTCAGAATGTAATTAAACACTATACAAATTTCCCTCTGTCTATAACATTTATATTAAGCCATATTTTAGTTTGAACAATTTATTACTTTATTTCTCTTGTATAACCTTTAATTATGAATTTTATTCTAACATTTTTAACTTTTTTGAATATTTAGGTAAGTTATATATATTAGAATGCAATTTAGTATTATACAAGTAAATTTTATTCAGATTCAACTATTTCAGGTTGGTTAAATTTCATTTATCAATTTAGATATTCTACTTATTCAATAATTTCACTTTATTAAAATAATTGAAACTATTTCTCAATATAAAACTTTAAGATTCAAATTTCCAGTTTTACTTCAAACTATTTTGAAATAATTATATGCATATATATATGTATGTATATATATTTTATTAATCAATTTATACATAAGAAATTTAAATCAAATCCGTTTTCCAAAACAAAAGTGTAGTAAAGCTACTAAGGGGCCTCTCCGCCTCGAGACTCGAAAATGAATGTCGATGATGCCTGCAGTCATCATCAAAATTATTTTCCATCGATGGAAGAGAAGAGTACAGATTTAAACATTTAAAAGTTCTTTGGAACCGATTTCTATTTGAAAATTCTATAAGCAATATACATTTTAAAACTTTAAAACCATAGTTTGAAATCCCCGTAAATTTAAATCCTCAAATCCTCATTTTAAATTGATTTCATTTCCCTATAATATACAATAATAGTTAATGGTTTAGAAATGTTGATTAAAACAATAAATGAAAATTTTAGCATTATAATTTCTAATAACCATTTCATTTAGCTATTCAATTTCATAAAATTTTCATATATGCATATATATATAATCATACAAAATTTATATCTTTTACCAATTTTGAAACAATATTGTGTCAATTTGCTATGTTCAAGTGTTTTGGAATTCCTACCGATAACGTTAGCTAGACGAATCGATCGAACCCAAAATTCAAACTTAACAACTCAAATGACACGATATAAAACATTTTTATATTAATTACAAATACATTCCCTCACTCGATAATACAAGAATGGATTTCCAATAAGGATAGGGATCCAAAAGAGAGATTCTGATCAAAAGAACTCTAACCAGAAGTGATTGGCTCGAAAAGAAGATAAGATAATCAACTACAAATAGAAGGATGGATAGACCTACATAAATCATGGGTAACCTTAACCGGGTCAACCGTGACTTCAAGCATACGATGGTTGCAGAATTCTGAGGCAAAACGACATTCGATCGCAAGAGAATAGAACTCGAGCATAGCAAGAGATAGCAGCATCTAAACCGAGAATTTATAAATCTCTGGTGAATCGATGTTATTGTAAAGGAGTTTCACCATTTTACAAATCATCCGAAGATAGGCGAGATCGCCGATTCATTATAAAGATCATTTGAAGTGGAATTATGGATACTCCAAAATCAAGAAACACGAATAGAGAGAGAAAATGTTGGATTTTGGAACCGTAGGGAACTTTCCAAAGTTCCAAAGGAATTTGAGTCAAAAAGGAAGAGGTTCAAGCTCGAACAGAAGTGATTCCGTAATCAAATTTACTCTATACGCTAAATTTTGCCTAGAGCCAAAGCTCTGATACAAACTGTAGCGACCCGCTATTTTGGACTATTTGCATCCGCACATGTCGGACTTGAATAATTCAAAATACCAAATTGTTAATTTAAATTTGGCAAAACTGAGCATATAGTAAATAAATAATCACAGATCACAGACATAGAGTAATAAATGCAGCGGAAAAAAAAGATAGTAGTTCATGAAGCTACTATATACATATCAAAGTTAAATAAGGTACAACAGATGTCTCGAATACAATAGTCAAATACAAGAATCATAATACCATCACTGGAATCAACTGAATATCTGATAGCTGGATAGATAGCTAGATCTCCAAGCGAAGCTCCAACTCCGAAGGTGAGTCTCGAATACTGGTACACTCAGTCTGACCCGAGCGTAAAGTAAAGCACAAAACACTTGAGTCAGGATTAACATTCTTATATCAATAAATCCAACTCAAGTGAAATAGCAACTGAAATACAAGTAACTCAAAGGATGCTTGGAATAGCCATCCTTTTAAGGATCCTTTAAACTATCTACTATGTAGTACAATACGCTATTACAATATGTCTACAGTAAAGTAAAAGTATCAAAATAGCGTTAAGGCGTTACCATAATTCCCCTTAACACATTTTTATACGCCATAGTCTATACAGCACCGTAAACACCACCGTAAACTAGTGGTTATCAGAGGGTACCCCATAGGTATAACACAAAACAAATCACAGTGGTCGCGAATAGGATAATCAGTATGACAAGGTACATGAGGCGATACTAACTAGGATACTAGTAGTTGCGTGATCCGGACTGATGTTGAGCATAGCCAGCAGCTACCTCAACACCACGAAACAACAGTCCCAAATCGAGGGGTGCACCCAAATCGAATCACAAAAGCAATAGATGTGGTATCGAAGAAGTGTGTCCGCTAGAAATGGCGATCCTCAATGGCCCGACGCGGCTCTTGTTTTAGTCATGTCAGGGGTCATCCAATATCGTTCTCTTTCTTCAGTCAATGCGTTCACCAAACCATCCACTTCATTCTGGATCAACACTCCGCGTATAATAGTTATTAAAGTGGTTTTCGGTATCGACAGAGAGTATGTCCATATCTGATCCCGGTCTCTTTAATAACTACGTATTATTACCATGATGGTCATTTAGTGTTTAAAGTTTAAACAAATCAAGTTCAAAGTCAAGTTGCAAATTTGGCTTCCAAAATTTGACATTTCCCAATTCAATTTATATCAAATATTTAAAATCATATTTCTAAATGAAATCTTAGTCCAAACATTTGAGTTAACAATTAAATTCAATATTCAAATTCAATTTAATAAGGTTCAATTTCCCTTATTTAATTTATTCATATTCGATGGATTTAATTTTTAATACTCCGTTCGATTCAAGTTGTTTAACGAAAATTCGATTCATCTTACATTCATATTTACATTCATCCCTCCACTGACTATAAATATAGATTCGGCTAAATCGATTTTCATTAACTAAACTCTTTAAAATCAAAATAGTTTAAATTAACTTGTTACCAAAATCTAATTCGATTTCATTAAGGAAATCTCATTCTGTTTATTTAATTCCATGATTTGCATAACCTAGTTTTCTTCCTTAGCAAGATTCAGAACCATTTAACCTCAAAACCCAATTGCAAATTCATAATTAAGTCAATTCATTAAATTTAAAATCATTTATATCCCAAATTATATCCACTACCATACTACGTTTAACTTACACTTAAGTCAAATTTCATTAAATCTTATATTACGTTCATTATCAAGTTTTCAAATCCATTTAATTTAAAATCAAGTCTATAAATCTTAAATTATTACCTGTCAAATTCTCATTCCAATTCCTCGACTTACTTAACTTAAATTTCCTTAAATTAAATTTCAATTTCTCAAATTAAATTCATCAATTCATTTTACTCAGATTAAATAAATTCTCAAATCCGTTTCAATTTGAATCCATTGATTTATTTCAATTAATCAATTAATTTATTTCGGTTAAATCAATTAAGTTTACTAATCAACTTTAAAACAAATTTGTTAGGTTCATTTCTAAATTTCAAATGGATTTCAATTACAAAATAATTTGTTGGCCAGTCGGGTTTCTTATTTTAATTTTCTATCCCAGGCCAAGTTATTTAATTGGGTATTTATCATTTCAACCCGATTCCAATTCAATTCAAAATCAAAGCATAGCAAAGGGAACTTGCAGTGTGATAACTGGGATGGTGTCAAAGTAAATAAACAAGCAATAACAACAATCAATAACAACCCAATAATTTATTCAAATAATCTCGAAATCATCGTATTAATTCACAATGTTGTTTGTGCAAATGAATATAATTATTTCTAGAATCTACACTATCATTTCATGTAGATTAAAGATTATTACACTAATCTTTATAAGATTCTTCACTTGGCATCTATTATCTAATTTCATCCAACATCAATTTAAGCAACAAAACATTTAAATGGTTCAAGGTATATTTTACCAAATTTCTTCGTGTCAATTAATTCAACATTTTAAGGGTCATATTATGCAAATGTCGTCCAATCAAATTTAACATATATCAAAACTAATTGTCCTACGTCAATTTCAATTTCACATTATTTACTATTTACTACATTAACAATTTGACGTCCAATGTCAACAATCAACCATTTAACGACCAAACCGGATTATCATTGTATATTAACAGATAAAGGTGTCAGATGTCATAGGTGAACTGATACAGGTAATAGCATATATAATAGTGTAATTAACTAACAGCAGCATATTTCAATTGTCGTTTCAATTGAAATCAAATTTAATAAATATAAGAATGTTAATCGTGAGTGATTGCTCACCTTTCGAGGCTAGGGAATGATGAGAAATTAGACAATGAGATGGGTTACGAATCTAAACACGAATTCCAAAGCAACGCAAGATTGGCATGAATTTGACGGACAAAACTGGCAAATAGGAATAAACGAAATCAAATCAGAACTGAATCAATGAAGATAATTGATATAAGTGAACATGCATATAACTACTTATAACTATATATATGTAATCATATTCTAAATTCAGACATATATACATTATATATTTTGAAATAAGTACATATATATATTTATTAAAAAAATACAAAACACTTACATATATAATGTATGCTCGCTACAACATATCAAATACCATTTACATAAACTTTATATTTCAACTTAACAGGTCATTTAACTAACATAACCAACAAATTATATATATATATATAAGTTTGACTGTAAAACAACTATAATACTTAAGCAATATATAAGCCAGCATCTAACATTTATATATATTCCAAACCCTTTCCTTTCCTAAACACACTAAGTAAAAATCCAAACTTCTACAACATAAAAATCTGTATGTACAATATATTACAAAACTAACATAAACTTATGCGTCAAACAACAATATCAATTACGTTACATATTGGCAATATACATATTGTAGTTAATCATATTAAAAAAATTCGAGTATAAGGTAAAATACATATACAGAAAACAAATATGCTTACAAAATTTTGAATAAAATTTCATAAAATACCCATATATATAGGCTAACTGACTACATATATATATGCTCCGTACTAATATATATATGAAAAACTTGAACCTTAAACCCAAATAGTAGATATATAAACTAGTATAAGTTGTATAGACTAATATATATATATAACTAACAGCAAACAAAGATTTATATACATATCCACTTATACATACTAACAGATATATATACTTTAAATTGTAACAACTATTACATACTTTGGAATCATATTAAAAAAATATAGAAGATGGTATATATATAAACATAGATAACTTTTTCATACTTCGTAATAGATAACAGCTTGATAGGTGTAACTGTATACACTTCTTATACTTTAACTTATAAACTGCAGCATACATACCTTCAAATTAATATATATAATTCATATATACTGTGAACACGTTATCATATAACAACCAAGTCTTAAAACTAAAACATATATACATATATATAATACTTACATATATATATATATATATATATATATATATATGCAAACCATTCAAGGACAAGGGGAAGAGAAGGTTCGGCAGAGGGGAGATGGTCTCAGCAAGTCGAGGAAGCTTCGGTAGCCAGGTGGTGCGGCTCGAGCGGAGGTCGACGGGAGGAGAAAAAGCTCGGAGGGCTCGGCACTTGCAGAGGGGTGAAGGCGGCGGAGATGAGATGGGTGTGGACTGACGCGGGGGGGCTAGAGGTGGTTGCAAGGCTTGGGTTCGGCCTTGGGAACAGAGATTGGCGAAGGGCCCGGTCAGGTAGCAAGGGGAGTGGTGGCTTCGGTATGCGCGAGCTGGGTTGGGCAGAGGTGGAGAAGGCGCTGGCAAGCATCGGTTTTGGGTGGTGGCGAGCTTGGACGAGGGGAATGCAGGCGAGTCTATGGGGTGAGTTCGGCCGTCGACGCGTGGAGGGGAGATCGGTGGGTCCTGGTGCTCACGTGTAAATGGGTTGGAGGCGGAGCAGTAAGAGGCTCGTCTGAGTTTGGAAGTTTGGCCTCGGGCATGGAATGGTCGATGGAGTTGCGAGTTGAACTTTTCGAGGCGGCTGTCATGGGGAGATTTGTCGGAGCTTGACGGATTGCGTTGTGGGAAGGAGTGGACATCATGAGGGGAGATGCAGAGGAAAAGCTTGGGTGGAAAGCATGAAGCAGGAGGAGGAATAATGAAAAATGTATGAATTAATATAAGCTTAGGTTATTATATATATATATACACACACACACAATGATCTGGCTAGGCTACGAAGCAGAAACGTATGCAGGCTTCCAAGCTTTCCATCAATACAAACTGACACAAATATAATTACTCTGCAATGCGTGAAAAGCAAACTTCTCAATCTAGCAGCTGGCTGGAATTAACCAGCCTTTCAGTTCCCGTGGGTAACTGAAAAGACAAAAGAAACCAAAAGAGTACAAAACCGGTATCGACACGAAATCGTTTTTCACGGATTACGCTGCGTATCGGACTTCAAAACACAAAATTGAATATACCACATAGACCAACACGATGAGAGGATCAAAACGACATACAGATATCGGCGGTATGGTCTTTTTATCAAAAGTCGATAATCGGTACCAAAGATGCTGCTAATTTGTTAGAAATATGATAAACGGGGCATTAACAGGTCAAATTTGAAGAAACGAATTATGATGTCTCACTCAGAACATCATTTATAAATTTATTGAATAAAAATATTCAGGTTTGGAAAATATATTATTGTCATTAATTTTAACTGGTTTGAATTAAAATAGAATTTACACAAGAAAATAAACTTCCATATTTTTAGATGAAAATTTACCATTTGGTATATTTTAATAGACGTATTCCAAATATTAAATTTTTATTTCCAAATATTATTATTTAAAATTTCACCAAAATTCAATTAAATGCATAAATAAAATCTTTAAAATTTACGGGTCGTTACAACGCATTTTCCATAAATTCATACATCTCTTAAGAAAGCATCTCACTATTTAAATGCCAATCAAATAAAACAAGCATTTAAATAGTTATACATCAGCTCTCAAGTACCTAAGTGCACTATACAAAGAGGATTATGCACTAATATAGAATTCAGAAATGTATAACCTTATGGTAACCGATACTATTATAGTCATACATAACAATTAATTGGAAAGTAACTCAAGTGAGTTGGTATCAAAATATACCGCGAACTACAAGTCATATCAAAAGGCAATGGCCTCGTATAGATCCCATTTTGACCTCATAGTGGGCATAGATGATATGCGATCTATTCCAGATAGTTACGCACCCTCTGAACATACTTTAATTTTATGAAATTATAACTACCATACTAGCAATCAAACAATAAGACAAGCAACAATTAATTAATAACAATCAGCACTATTAAATAACCAGCAGCCATCAAACAATAGTAAACAATGATAAGCTATTGTAACTAGCATACAAACTATTAAACATGTAACCAAGCAAGCAACAAGAATCAACAACAATAAAAATCATCCAATAGCAAAATGAAACAAAACAAACAACACCGAATAGTAGTAAGCAAATATAAGTAGCAACAAATAATAATAGCAAGCAATAACAAGCAATAAGCAACAAAAAGCAACAAGAAATAATAAGCAATAAGAAACAAGCAACGACCAATCAGTAGCAAACAACAATAACCAATCAACTAGTAATAGTAAGCATAAAAAATAATGAAATATTCAAAAAAAGGTCTATACCAATGTGCATGGTAACCAATCGAAAGTCAAGTGCACATGCTAAACCATAAACTCTAATTAGTCCATTCGTCGATCAAAAGGAATAAACGCCTAAGTGATGTAACCCCTTTCATGAATATAATGTATAAAAGACAATTAACCTCCAATGAAGAAAGGGAAAACTAATACGATATGCAGGATCATCGAACCTCGAAACTCTCTAATAAATCCGGTAATCAATTCCTTAACTTTCCTTTTCTTGCGAATAGAACTCATTTTCCAAAGGAGAAAATTTTACTAATTATATTATCATTTAATGAAGATCTACAATTGCCTTATTTACTTGAGTTCAAACTCACTTCAACTGCACAGTGTTAATAAGGATAATATATTAAGTGCACTATGACTCTCACACAGACAAGTATCATCTTGTCACCTAGAAGATTATCCGAATCGCCACAAAACCAGTTGAGGTATCCTTTCCCAAACTATCCCATGTAAAAATAAGTATGCTACACTAAAATTTTACAATAACAAAAGATCATCTCAAAATGACATGATGCTTATTCGAATCCTTCATTTGCTCATAAGTTTCTTTGTTAAATCAGGGTCAGCCACCTACCTCTTTACTTGCATGCTCCGATCTGATTCCTTGATTTGACTACTGAAATCTCCGCGTATGACTAGGGATGTGCTTTGGAAATCTCTCAATCATCTCAAGAATTCGACACAATTTCTCGCCTGTCAGAATCAAGTGAAAGACCCCTTCCTAAATGGTGTGCAAATCACCTAGAAATGCTGTGCTTGAACTATAGGTTAAGAAATGGCATGTGAATGGACTAATCTTTAGAAATTGTCCCTTTTGGCACATGGGATTACTCCTATCATTTGAGGTTTACTACCACAAAGAATATATTTTTAGCATGAATGACCCCTAAGCAAACGCCTATAAGTCATTCGCTTGGTCTCTGCTCGTTACTAGGCATCCACCGAACCCTACTTGGATATAAATCCAAGTCACACTTCATCTATCGACCTCACTCGATATGAAAGCTCGTACATCAAGTTCGATTAATAGCACTCTCGTTCGCTTCATCTTAGCTTTACAAGTAAGGTTACTTATACAAGGTTTATCTCTACCGAAGCATTTACCTGCTATAAAAGATATCAAGTTTAGTTTATCTACAAAGTAACTAGCAAAAGATAAAATATACCGCTCAAGTATCAGAAGGAACGGAAGTGAGTTCCTAAAAATGAAGCATATCTCACTACATAAGCTCCTTTCGTTTCTCTTGAGCCATGAGCCTGTTGGGACTTGGTAATCCCTGTAAGGCACAAGTCATCATTACTTACTCACCCTTTGAAAAACTAGGACAATCTTTCTTCAAGTGATCAAGCCAATAGAAATTGAAGAACTTACACTTTGTATTAGCAGGATGCATTTCATAGTGAAATGCTCCTATATGCCACTAGAGTGACATACTGGTTCAGCTTTCTTTTTTGCATAAGCTCGATCTTCCTTATATCATGGTCTGTGCACTTTGATCGGAACTTCAGTTGCTTTCCTCTATTGCAACCTCAAACGATATCTCATGGACATTCTCGCGAAGGAGAACCATAACAAAAAGACGGTTAAAAGTGGTTCCTTATAGGGATAAACTAAGCAATAAATCTCCAACTGATGCTTGAGACCTAAGACAAATCTGTTTGCCCACAACAACGGAGTACTGGCCATCTTAAACCCCAAAAACAAATGGTTGAATTGGTTAACACTCCTTCACCGACAAGCTGCCTTGAAGGAATGCTTAAGCTATACACCCTTCTCGGTCTTAGAAATGAAATTAGGACCAAAGCGATGCCTGAATTAATTCAGATCACAGGCCTACTCATTTCACACCAACGTTGCATCCTACCCAACCAAAGTCTCCCTTCTTCAAATGTCGAGAAATAGTCTTCCTTATGAGAACATTCTCTAAACCTATATCAATGGAAGCACTCTCATGCATATGTTAAGACCGTGTCTCAGAAACAGTCTCAAGACTTAGATCTGGCTTCCCTCCAAGGCTGAGGAAATTTTAACACTACTTCGAAGAGTCTAAAGTTGGTGGAGCTAGAAATACTAGTGACCCAAGGGCCACACAACTTCTGATGCCAACCACGCTGGAAATGTTCATGGGTGGAAGAACATCTTTTGTAGTTGCCAAATGGTCTTTGAACTAATCAGACATCCCAGACTGGCTATTCCCAGTCACCCTTCACTACGTCTAATCACACTGATAACTTGACGAAGATACCTTAGCAACTATCGATAGAAACAAATTAGGTCTAGAAGACAAGCGGTGTATATAATATAATATAATAGAAAAATAAACGTATGCTCTATCTACGTATCTCCTTTTTCTAGACTGATTAACTCGAACTGGTATACTTGGTCCGAGTGTTGAGCCTAGGCTTTGACACTGAATGTTACAACCGGCCCTTCGTAGAACTCAAAAGTCATCGTTTCATAACAATGACAGACTCTTGAATACCACAATAAATGGATTGTAGGGGTAAATTTGGAACAAAACACTAAACCAAGACATCAATAAGATCTCACAATGGAATGATAACATATAATGTACTGAATATACATGAACAGAATAGAATAACAACATATAAGAGACCACATTAGTAGAAGCAACTGATAAATGAATATTAGTACAAAAACTCAAAATACAGTAACTCCTAACAACATGGAGTTCTGAATAAATATCTGATACAATAGTCTCATATACAAACAACAGGAATGTCATGTACTACTTATTTGTACCAAAATTGGGCATAGCACTCTTCGGATGCATTTGAAGATATTAGAATGAAGAATTTAAATATAAAAAGAGTCTGATCTAACAAACACGCCAATTAATGCAAATAGAAATAGACAGAGATTTATAGTGGTTCAGCATTATAGCCTACGTCCACTTAGAATGATTTGTTGTTTATTGATTGTTGTTAATTGATTACAACAGTGAATAATTCTAACACTCAATTTACAATGAAGGTCGGACAAAGTAACGATGTAACATTCACGGATTTTAGCCAAATATAATAAAGTGATTGATTTAATTTTTGGATTAAAATTGTGAATTAATTTTAAATTTTAAGAATAAAAATAAAATTTGTAGAAAGAATTTTTAATTTGGAAATTTTAAAATAAAATATATTGTAAAACAGAATTTGGTTTGAAGTTCAAAAATAAATATATTAAAAGTAAATGTGGACTGGAAATGTAAGAAAAAATATATAATAAAATTGGATTTAAAATTCTATGTTTTAAGAAAAACATATATATGATTATTTTTTAATAATGGATAATTTGATTTCAAATCAATTTTCCATTAAAAAGTTATGTAAGTAAAAATAATTGAAAATTTATGTATAATGTATATATATTTTAAAACAAGAATGGATAAAGGTTTTAATATACAAATCTTTTGAGAATAAACAAGATTTGCATGACGATTTAAATTACTTTTCTTTTATATATTTGAAGATAAATATAGTTGGTAAATAAATGTTGAGCTTTGATAAATGTATCTTTTGAAAATATAAACCATAATTTATAAATAAATTAGAAACAAGGGTTTAACATAAATATTAAATATAAAAGTAAGGCAAGGGTTTAAACACAAATTACAAATAAATTAAATGAAAGGGTTTAAACACAATATAATCACAAAGACATTTGTAACATGATTACACAACTAAATTACAAGTGTTAATATACAAATTACAAGTGGCAAGCAAATTCTACTTTTAATTAAAAATTATATAAAATATGTATAAGTGAGAAATCTATATGTATTTCTCAGATCAAAATTTTTCAAACAAAATCAAAACCAGATCAGAGAAAAATCAAACAAAGCAAACAACTTCAACAAAATCAAAACCTGGTCAAAGTATAAACTCAACATCAAAACATCTTAAAATCTGGAAGCAAACCACAATTTCAAAAGTCTGATACAAACCAGATCAGAAAACAAAATCATCACAGTCTCGAAAACAAAGCAGATTTCAAATTGAAGTCTAAAACAAAAACAAAATCTGAAGCAACTTAAACTTGGAAACAGGAAATCAAAATAAGTTCCAAGCCTAGAAACCAAGATTTAAAAGCAATTCAACATTAAGCTTCAGATCTAAATTCAATTGAAGATCAGATTCAAGCGGATTCAGCTTAATTCAAGATCAATATTTGTCTCGGAGCAACAATCAGCTTCCAGTTTTCAAGATTTAAAAGCTTCTCTGTCCAAATCTCTCAGGTGAGCAAATTTTGAACCTATATCTATATTGGTTCGCATATGATCAAGTATTGAATGTGTGATAGTGGAATGCTTGAATGGGTTCAAATATGTTTGTATGTATGCAAGAGTTGAATTTGCATGTCTGGATACACATGTACAAGTCCCTGTTTTTGGTTACAGGGTTTCAAATTTAAGTCTAAAATTCAAATTCTCTTTGTAAATCAATATTGGGCTATGAATTTTGAAAAGAAAATGATGATAACCATACAATTTCATTTTTTAAAAAAAACTGTAAGCAGAAATACTTAGTAAATATTTCAAAAACAATGTATACAGTAAAATAAATCAAAGACTTAAAAATTGATGTTCGCAAATTCTTATTTTGAATTCATAACCTGATTCATGTTACAAACTAATGAATTTTGATGACAATATCATGATTTTTAGATTTGAAAATCGTTTGGATTTTAGAGTTGAACAGAATCGTGAAAAACATCAATTTTCGATGATCTATGTGGAGTCGAACTTCGAGTTCGAGTTTGAAGGAAGATGAGATGATGTAGACTAATGGAAACATAGTCCTTGCATTTGTTATCGATTGTGGAAGTGGTACGATGAAAGTTTAGGGTTTTAACTTAGTTTTGGGTCATGGTCGGAAAACGAGTTGTCGCATGTGGGGGAACGTTGCGAGGAGGCCGTGACGCATATCTGGTATGGATGGCGAGGTCTCCGGTGGTCAAGAGGGTCGGCACGTGGTGATTTTCTGATGGAGGGTGGTTCCAGTTTTTGAATCGAGTGACTCAAATTAGATTTTCAAATTTGCTCGAGATTCTGGGTGATCGTGGTGGTTGTGGGGGGGGGGGGTAGTCATTGACATATGGAAGGTGACAGCGTCGATCGCCGTTGCTTAGATGACTTGTGCACATGCACGTATCCCTGTGGTGTATGCGTTGTTATGATCACTGAGCTCAAGGAGGAAGAAGGAGTTGGATCAAAATCATGCATGTGAAATCGTGGTGTTGGCTCGAAGAGAACATTGGGTTGGTGCGTGAATATGTTAACAACTTTTAAAGGTTTAAATTAAAAACAGAAGAAGAAAAAAGCAGAAGAGAGGGAAGTGACTCAGGAGAAACACAGGTTTGATTCGATATTTTCTCGGGTTTTCTATTTATGCAGTAATAATTTATTTTCCAGATTTTTGTATGAAGCTTGGAAAAGTTTTTGAATCAAGTTTTTAATAAGCATAATAAAAATGTTAAACAAGTTCAAAGCCAAATGGAAATTTCTAAGTTTTCATAAATATGAATTAACTAAGTTTTAAAAGTAAAATAAATAAGAATTTAGTTTTCAAAGTGAAATTTATTTGAAACAAGTTTTAAAAAAGATTTAAAGGTTTAAAATTAAAGTTAAATAGTTACAAAAAATAATTAATTTATGATTTATTAATATAAGTGATTAAGGTTAATCACTTATTGTAATTAATTAAAGATAATTAATTAAATGGTAATTAATTAAAGGATATTAAATAATTAAAGGTTGACTTATTATTTAAGGTTGATTAACCAATGGAAAGTAATTAAGGGTAATTAATTGCTAAGAGATAATTACTTAATAAAAGTAATAAGGGATAATAAATTGATGATTAATGATTGATTAACCAAGTAATAATTACTCAATGTAATTAATAAGTAAATATTAATATAAGTGACTAAGGATAATCACTTATTAATTAAAAATAATTAATTAAGGTAATTAATTAAGAATAAATAATTAAAGAATAATTAAATAATTAGGAGTTAATTATTTAATAATTAAGGATTGATTCATTTATTAATTAAGGTTGATTAATAATTTAAGGTTAATTAGTTTATTATTAATGGTCAATTAATAAATAATTAAAGAATAATTAATCAGAATGGTTTGTAATTAATTAATGTTAATTAACCTGGATTAGTGATTTATTCATAAGTAATTAATCTGATTTAAATTAATCAGATAATTAACTGATCTTACTTATGAATGTTTGGATTGCATTGAATACTTTGAATTTTTGATATCTCTGCTGTGTGATGCTTTGTGATACGAATTGAGCTGTGATTAATGTAATTTATTTATTTATCTGTAATGAATTTTAATTATTTATCTGTGAATATGTGAATGAAGATAAGCGTTATAGGATTATACCGCTTATCGATATTGTTGTGTTTGGGTTGTGATGATTGACGATGTTGCATTATAGTGTAAAACCCCTAGACTACACCGTACACACAAAAACATGGATTGCACGAGGAAATTGGTTAAGTCACAAATATTTGAATCTGATATTATGAAATGGTTTTAAAGATTGAATTTTGAATCCAAATGGTTTTGGAAATGGAATTGGGTTAAATATGAAATGCTTTTGAAAAGGAGTTTTAAAAGATCAAATTTATTTTGAATAACTTAATAAAGTTTTGAAATTTAAATGGTTTGATTTGAATTTAAATTCAAGATTTGAAATTTTAAAAAGGTTATAAAAGTTATAAATGTGGTTATATGGGTTTTAAACCATTTTAAAAGTATTGTTTTGAGAATTTGAATTTAACCTAAGTTTTATACTTGAAGGGCATTAACTTGTGCAAGTGTAATTGGATTTTTCCGAAACGAAAACTATTTGTTTTAAAATAATAATATCTTTCATATAATGAAAGGGTTTCCAAATTTGTGTTGAAAAGATTTCAAGTTTGAAATGAAAATTGTTTTGAATGCTATTAATGAATCTTGGTTAAAGATTAGTGAACTTTGTTTCCAAAATAAGAGGATCTTAAAGGTATCTTTAATATAAAATATTTGGGATTGAAATGGAATTGTTTTGAAGGGCAATAAATGAATCTTTGTGAAAGATTGGTGAACTTTGTGAAGTAAATCTTTTTGTTTAAAGATTTGAATATGGTCATTTGTTTAAACCATTTGAAAGAAAGGTTTTGGGTAATAAGTTGTGACTTAACTAAGATCCCAATATCCATACGCTTTTTATATTAAGCGCTCATTCTTCGGTCTAGCCAGTAGAGGACGTTGTGTCATACAACCCATTTCGAATAATGATACGACGTTATGGATTGCATTCGAAGACCGGTGGTAAAGATCGAATATTTTCAAAAGCGAAAGGATAACCTGTCGAATGTCTCTGCACCGAATGGCCCCGGTATAGAGATTTATATCATCCTTTGTGATGGGGAGTTCGGACGTGATTAGGGATTATTCGGATTTGTAAGGGCTTCTTTGTGAAGTGCCTTCGGCTCGAACCCAGAACAAACTTGTATGGACGTGTCTGGCATTACACTTTGAGATGTAAAGCTTGTTTCTATCAAATGCATTTCTGTTTGGTGATGGAGAATTTATTCTCTTAGCTCAACACTCTTCTCTGAGACGTACGAGCTCAAGGTTATGTAGTTGATGGTTACTAGTGATACATTCCCAATTTGGTAATGTGGCATACGAAGTGTTGCTGATCATTTGTTTATCGAAGCATGGCTTTGGTGAAAAGCATAGCTTTGTGGACGAGACTTCGTCGAGCCTCACAACCCGAAAATGGTCGAAACAGGAATGTTGTGGCAAGGTTTTTAGGGGTCGCGCCCCTAGGGTATGTCCATTTCCTTCTGGATAAAAGTGATATCATGGTATGGTTACCATATATTTAATTGTGTGGTTGTTGTTATTTGTTGGTGAATCCCTGGATAAAGGTCGGTAACGACCGAGGATGGCTTACTTGTAGTTGTTACGTAGTCACAGAGGTAACCCGGCCTTGTATTGGTAGGGAACCGATTTGGTTCTTGGGGGCGTCCCTCTAAAGGCGTTCCATTCGGTGATGAAGTTCCTTAGCCTGACCATTGTTGGAAATCCAATCATCCAATATGCGCCTTGTACGATTGCAGTTGTATTACCTGCCATTCTTAAATGGTAGCTATATCAGGCATAGTATAATGGTACCTATGCTGGCTAAGATTAATATTATACTTTAGAAATGTTTTCCACTATGCACTAATAATAATATCAAAAAGTTTTTTGCGTATCAAGCTTGTTTGACTATCATAAGGAGAAATCTCCCCCAAGTGTGCGATTTGCATTGTGTGTGTGCCGGGAGGCCTTATGGTAGTTTCATTTTCCAAAAAGCATTGCGGATTTCAACTTTAAATTTTTTTTGTTCATTTTAAAGATAAAACTATTTCTTTTCCTCACACCAGTCCCATGACTGACCTGGAGTTTATTGTTCCCTATATAAACTCTGGGTGCCTACAATTTTCCACACGGGCAGCCTAGAGTTAGGTTTAGTAAATTATCTGGAGCTAGTTCAGTCTTTGGATTCTGATGACTGACCTTTCTTAGTACAACTTGATTGGGAGTTCGAGCTATTTCTGGATCGGTGCTTTGGAGATGGAGATTGCTGATATTGGAGTTCTTTCTTTGGAGTTTAAGTTTATGTTATTGTTCCGCTTCCGGTATTGTGTATCTTCTGCTGTGATTTGTAGTATCATATCTCTGATATATGTTAAGTGGTTGTACCATAGTTGTATATCATTAGATATTTTATTCATTGGAGTTATATGTTATTCATTTTTCTTCCGCTGTGTTGTTGTACTTAATGTGTTATAAGATCCAACGAATCGGATTTTTGCGGTTGAATCTGCGGCATTCGAATACGAGTGAAGTATGGATGTCGATTTTCAAACGCAAAAATTTAGACCGTCACAACTTGGTATCATAGATGAAGGTTGAAACTTTAGCTCAGGAGTATAACACATTTGGTAACTCATTAGAGATAGGGTACAGTATACCCTAGAATGAGTATATCCCTAAGATATATGTTCATGTGCCTCAGTGAATTCTCTTACTATCCACTAATAGTGAGTATGAGTGCAATAAGAGGACGAGATAGGGGACAGGGAAGTACCATTACAAATGGTCAATACCCTGCAACAACAAGGAAACAACTCTTCTCAATCTCTTTTGATCCGATTTCAATTTCTTTGATGGCTTTATGGAAGCTCGAGGGAGAAGCTCTGGTATGGTGATGGCCTTGCGAATCTTATAGATAGCTTCCTATCTTGTATTCGAATCATCAGATTCTTATCGTTCTTAACTTTAATGAATTTAAAATTCTATTTGAAATATAAAGTTAAAGTTGATCTGTACCGATAAAACGATTTCGATTAAGATCAAATTTGAAATTCTATTGAAATTTCTGGTGAGGATCCAAGTCCGAAGAGGGACAAGCTGGTGTGAACATTGGGATATTCCAACCTGAATTGAATTGTATCCACTTGTCTGTTTTATTAATTTTCGATATGTTCTACGAATGGTTAGTTATCCTTCGAACTAACCGATGCCCTGTATATTTCGTAGAATGGATGACCGGAGTGTCTTGTGAAGTATCGAATAAGTTCGGTCTCATATCTATTGTTGATATTCTGATTTGGTAAGCCAAATGCAGAATAAATATTCGGTTTGATCTGGAAAGATATTTCTCTATCTTTCATCTATTCTTTGTTGTCTCCCTGGCAAATTTTGACGACGAAATTTTCTTAGTGGGGAAATCTGTAACATTCATGGATTTTTGCCAAATATAATAAAGTGATTGATTTAATTTTTGGAATAAAATTGTCAATTATTAATTTGAAAATTTGTGAATAAAAATAAAATTTGTAGAAAGAATTTTTAATTTGGGAATTCTAAAATAAAATATATTGTAAAACAGAATTTGGTTTGAGATTCAAAAATAAATATATTGAAAGCAAATTTTGATTGGAAATGTAAGAAGAAAATATAATAAAATTGGATTTAAAATTCTATGTTTATGAAAAACATATATATGATTATTTATTGATAATGGATAATTTGATTTCAAATCAATTTTCCTTTAAAAAGTTATGTAAGTAAAAATAATTGAAAATGTATGTATAATGTATATATGTTTTAAAACAAGAATGGATAAAGGTTTTAATATACAAAACTTTTGAGATTAAACAAGATTTGTATGACGATTTAAATTACTTTTCTTTTATATATTTGAAGATAAATATAGTTGGTAAATAAATTTTGAGCTTTGATAAATGTATCTTTTGAAAATATAAACCATAATTTATAAATAAATTAGAAACAAGGGTTTAACATAAATATTAAATATAAAAGTAAGGCAAGGGTTTAAACACAAATTACAAATAAGTTAAATGAAAGGGTTTAAACACAATTTAATCACAAAAGACATTTGTAACATGATTACACAAGTAAATTACAAATGTTAATATACAAATTACAAGTGGCAAGCAAATTCTACTTTTAAGTTAAAATTATATAAAATATATATAAGTGAGAAATCCGCATGTTTTTTTCAGATCAAAAATTTCTCAAACAAAATCAAAACCAGATCAGAGAAAAATCAAACAACTTCAACAAAATCAAAACCTGATCAAAGTATAAATTCAACATCAAAACATCATAAAATTTGAAAGCAAACCACAATTTCAACAGTCTGATACAAACCAGATCAGAAAAAAAATCATCACAGTCTCAAAAATAAAGCAGATATCAACTTGAAGTCTAAAAAAACGAAAAATATGAAGCAACTTAAACCTAGAAACAGGAAATCAAAATAATTTCCAAGCCTGGAAAACAAGATTCAAAAGCAATTCAACATTAAGCTTCAGATCTAAATTCAATTGAAGATCAGATTCAAGCGGATTCAGCTTAATTCAAGATCAACATCAAATACTCAGATCAACAATTGTCTCAGAGCAACAATCAGCTTCCAGTTTTCAAGATTTAAAAGCTTCTCTGTTCAAATCTCTCAGGTGAGAAAATTTTGAGCCTATATCTGTATTGATTTGCATATGATCAAGTATTGAATGTGTGATAGTGGAATGCTTGAATGGATGCAAATACGTTTGTATATACGCAAGAGTTGAATTTGCATGTCTGGATACACATGTACAGGTCCCTATTTTTTGGTTATAGGGTTTCAAATTTAAGTCGAAAACTCGAATTCTCTTTGTAAAATCAATATTGGGCTATGAACTTTGAAAACAAAATGATGATAACCATACAATTTCATTTTTAAAAATAACTGTAAGCAGAAATACTTAGTAAATATTTCAAAAACAATATATACAGTAAAATAAATCAAAGACTTAAAAATTAATGTTCGCAAATTCTTGTTTTGAATTCATAACCTGATTCGAGTTGGAAACTGATGAATTTTAATGATAATATCATGATTTGAAAATCATTTAGATTTTAGAGTTGAATAGAATCGTGAAAAACATCAATTTCTGATGATCTATGTGGAATCGAACTTCGAGTTCGAGTCTGAAGGAAGATGAGATGATGTAGACTAATGGAAAAATAGTCGTTGTATTTATTATCGATTGTGGAAGTGGTACGATGAAAGTTTAGGGTTTTAACTTAGTTTTGGGTCATGGTCGGAAAACGAGTTGTCGCATCGCCGTGGGCGAACTTGAGGCGATCGCAGGTGGGGGAAAGTTGTGAGGAGGCCATGACGCATCTCTGGTATGGATGGCAAGATCTCTGGTGGTCAGGATGGTCGGCACATGGTGATTTTCCGATGGGGGTGGTTCCAGTTTTTGGATCGAGTGACTCAAATTCAATTTTCGAATTTGCTCGATATTCTGGGTGATCGTGGTGGTTGTGGGGGTAGTCATTGACATGTGGAAGGTGACGGCGTCGATCGTCATTGCTCAGACGACTTGTGTACGTGCATGTATCCCTATGGTATATGCGTTATGATCAGTGATCTCGAGGAGGAAGAAGGAGTTGGATTAAAGTCATGCTCGTGAAATCGTGATGTTGGCTCGAAGAGAACATCGGGTTGGTGTGTGAATATGTTAACAAATTTTAAAGGTTTAAATTAAAAACAGGAAAAAAAAGCAGAAGAGAGTGAAGTGACTCGGGATAAACACGGGTTTGATTCGATATTTTCTCGAGATTTCTATTTGTGCAGTAACAATTTGTTTTCCATATTTTTGTATGAAGCTTGGAAAAGTTTTTAAATCAAGTTTTTAATAAGCATAATATAAATGTTAAACAAGTTCAAAGCCAAATGGAAATTTATAACTTTTCATAAATATGAGTTAACAAAGTTTTAAAAGTAAAATAAATATGAATTTAGTTTTCAAACTAAAATTAATTTAAAACAAGTTTTAAACAAGATTTAAAGGTTTAAAATTAAAGTTAAATGGTTTTAAAAAAATTAATTGTTGATTTATTAATATAAGTGATTAAGGTTAATCACTTTAATTAACTAAAGATAATTAATTAAATGGTAATTAATTCAAGGATATTAAATAATTAAAGATGGACTTATTAACTAAGGTTGATTAATCAATGGAAAGTAATCAAGGGTAATTAATTTCTAAGAGATAATTACTTAATAAAAGTAACAAAGGATAATAAATTGATGATTAATGATTGATTAACCAAGTAATAATTACTCGATGTAATTAATTGGTAATTATTAATATAAGTGATTGAGGATAATCACTTATTAATTAAGAATAATTAATTAAGGATTAATTAATTAAGGTAATTAATTAAGAATAATTGATTAAAGAATAATTAAATAATTAGGAGTTAATTATTTAATAATGAAGGATTGATTCATTTATTAATTAAGGTTGATTAATAATTTAAGGTTAATTAATTTGTTATTAATGGTTAATTAATAAATAATTAAAGAATAATTAATCAGAATGGTTTGTAATTAGTTAATGTTAATTAACCCGGATTAGTGATTTATTCATAAGTAATTAATTCGATTTAAATTAATCAAATAATTAATTGATCTTACTTATGAATGTTTGGATTGCATTGAATGCACTGAATTGTTGATATCTCTGCTGTGCGATGCTTTGCGATATGAATTGAGCTGTGATTAATGTAATTTATTTATTTATCTGTAATGAATTTATATTATTTATCTGTGAATCTGTGAATGAAGATAAGCGTTATAGGATTACACCGCTTATCGATATTGCTGTGTTTGGATTGTGATGATTGATGATGTCGCACTATTGTGTAAAACCCCTGGACTACACCATACACACACAAATATGGATTTCACAAGGAAATTGGTTAAGTCTCCAATATTTGAATCTAATATTATGAAATGGTTTTAAAGATTGAATTTTGAATCCAAATGGTTTTGGAAATGGAATTGGGTTAAATATGAAAAGCTTTTGAAAAGGAGTTTTAAAAGATAAAAGTTATTTTGAATAACTTAATAAAGTTTTGAAATTTAAATGGTTTGATTTGAATTTAAATTGAAGATTTGAAATTGAATTCAATGTTTGGAAATTATGGTTTATAAAGGTTATAAAAGTTATAAATGTGGTTATATGGGTTTTAAACTATTTTAAAAGTATTGTTTTGGGAATTTGAATTTAACCCAAGTTTTATACTTTAAGGGCTTTAACTTGTGCAAATGTAATTGGATTTTTCCGAAACGAAAACTATTTGTTCTCAAATAATAATAGCTTCCATATGAAGAAAGGGTTTTCAAATTTGTGTTGAAAAGATTTCAAGTTTGAAATGAAAATTGTTTTGAAAGCTATTAATGAATCTTGGTTAAAGATTAGTGAACTTTGTTTCCAAAATAAGAGGATATTAAAGGTATCTTTTGTATAAAAGATTTGGGATTGAAATGGAATTGTTTTGAAGGGCTATAAATGAATCTTTGTGAAAGATTGGTGAACTTTGTGAAGTAAATCTTTTTGTTTAAAGATTTGAAAATGGTCGTTTGTTTAAACCATTAGAAAGAAAGGTTTTGGGTAATAAGTTGTGACTTAAATAAGATCTCAATATCCATATGCTTTTTAAATTAAGCGCTCATTATTCGGTCTAGCCCAGAGAGGACTTTGTGTCATATAACCCATTCCGAATAGTGATACGACGTTATGGATTGCATTTGAAGACCGATGGTGAAGACCGGATATTTTCGAAAGTGAAAGTATAACCTGTCAAATGTCTCTGCATCAAATGGCCCCGGTATAAAGATTTATATCATCCTTTGTGATGGGGGAGTCCAGATGTGATTAGAGATTATTCGGATTTGCAAGGGCTTCTTTGTGAAGTGCCTTCGGTTCTGTTCGAACCGAGAACAGATTTGTATGGATGTGTGTCTGACATTACACTTTGAAATGTAAAGCTGGTTTCTATCAAATACATTTCTGTTTGGTGGCAGAGAATTTATTCTCATAGCTTAGCACCCTTCTCTGAGACGTGCGAGCTCAGAGGTTATGTTGTTGATGGTTGCTAGTGATACATTCCCAATTTGGTAATGTGGCATACGAAGTGCTTCTGATCATTTATTGATCGAAGCATGGCTTTGGTGAAAAGCGTAGCTTTGTGGACGAGACTTCGTCGAGCCTCACAACCCAGAAATGGTCGAAACAGGAATGTTGCGGCAAGGTTTTTTGGGGTCGCGCTCCTATTGTATGTCCATTTCCTTCTGGATAAAAGTGATATCATGGTATGGAGCCCATATATTTAACTGTGTGATTGTTGCTATTTATTGGTGAATCCTGGGATAAAGGTCGGAAATGACCAGGGATGGCTTACTTGTAGGTGTTAGCTAGTCACAAAGGTAACCCGGCCTTGTGTTGGTAGGGAACCGATTTGGTTCTTGGGGGCGTCCCTCCAGAGGCGTTCCATTCCGTGAGGAAGTTCCTTAGCCTGACCATTGTTGGAAATCCAATCATCCAATATGCGCCTTGTACGATTGCAGTTGTATAACCTGCCATTCTTAAATGGTAGCTATGGCAGGCATAGTATAATGGTACCTATGCAGGCTAAGATTAATATTATACTTTCGAAATGTTTTCCACTATGCACTAATAATAATATCAAAAAGGTATCAAGCATGTTTGACTATCATAAAGAGAAATCTCCCCAAGTGTGTGATTGCATTGTGTGTGTGTGCCGGGAGGCCTTATGGTAGTTTCATTTTCCAAGCAAAATTGCGGATTTCAACTTAAAAAAAAATTTGTTTGTTTTGATAAAACAATTTATGTTTTCTCACACCAGTCCCATGACTGACCTGCAGTTTATTGTTCCCTATCTAAACTTTGGGTGCCCATAATTTTCCACACGGGCAGCCTAGAGTCAGGTTTAGTAGATTATCTAGAGCTAGTTCAGTCTTTGGATTCTGATGAATGACCTTGCTTAGTACAACTTGATGGGGAGTTTGAGCTATTTCTGGATCGGTGCTTTGGAGATGGAGATTGTAGATATTGGAGTTCTTTCTTTGGAGTTTAAGTTTATGTTATTGTTCCACTGTTGGTATTGTGTATCTTCCGCTGTGATTTGTAGTATCATATTCTGATATATGTTGGGTGGTTGTATCATAGTTGTATATCATTGGATATTGTATTCATTGTAGTTATACGTTATTCATTTTTATTCCGGTGTGTTTTTGTACTTAATAAGCTCCAACAAATCGGATTTTTACGGTTGAATATGCGGCATTCGAATACGAGTGAAGTATGGATGTCGATTTTCGAATGTGAAAATTCGGGTCGTCACAAACGGCATAGCAGAGTCCAAAAAGTCCTTTTTCTATTAGCATTGGAGCGCTATTTATAGGTGTAGGCCTGAAATATCTACCCCTGAACTTGGAGTACTCCTTCTCACACATGAGTAGGCCCACCAGATTGATCGGGGGCGTTTGGGATTGATTGGGATCGATCCCCACCTTGTTCGTATCAATCAAAAATGTTAACCATTTGGCTTGAGATCGATCATAGACATTCTTGAGGTGGTAAGCAAGCTCCTATTAAAGTTGGTAGCATTTGGACTTGTAAATTTGGAGTTATGATCGATCCAGGGTTGAATTTGCAATTGGCTGATGTGTTTGTATCGATACTTTCGTATTGATCGTCCTCCATATCGATGTCCTTTTCGTATCAATCAGTTGTGGTGATGACGTGGAGCGATGACTTAAGGGAGAGATACTTTTTATGCCACATGACTGTTTCCTTCACTTGACCATGCCTTCTTCGTATCGATCTCGGGGACTACTCTTTGTATCAATGATTGGAGGATCTCTTCATGTCGATCATTTGGCAGTAGGTTTCGTATCGATCATTAGCCGATCGATATGAAATGTGTGGGTAGAAGGATCGATACGAAGAGTGTTGAGGGACTAGAAAGTGAACTTTAATCGACGCCTTTATTTGATGGATACAAATGAAGTGGATACAAAGGAGATGGTTGCCAACTTAATGGATATGAACAAGATGACACGAAGTAAGCATCTTTCACGTGAAACTTGATCAATCCACGGCTTGAGCATACAAACTTCGATTGACCTGAAATTCGAAACGCTGGCTTTCATAGCATTGCTTGTCATACCATGTTAATTATAGCTTGATCCGGACTCGGACCAAATTTTCCAGTATCTATAGTAGACCTGTGTATAACTGATCTTCGAGTCGAGTTTTCTTTGGTTTCTAGCTAAGTCCTTGGTATCACGGCCTTGCCAAAAGGTGGTATAACATTTTCCCCTCAAACTATCTCTTGTGTGAATGCGAGGTGCTTTGAAAAGTTGCATTCTTTATTCCAAAAAGCTCTATCCGGTTATTTGACTAGTCGTTGCCTTTTCATCAAGAGATGTTACCTTTGATTGATTTCCAGTATAAATGTTGAATTGTTGACTATCAATGATCATGCAATGTTTGGTTGGAACTCAAGGTCGAGTGATAGCAATTTGTTGTTCACTATTTTGATTGTCATCCGATGAGCATAAGATTCCTGTAAATTTTGAAAATTGTGTGTTAGTTCGTCATACATGCACATATGTTAACTTGACTCTTGTTCATGTTTGCACGTTCACAGGTCGTTGTCATGTCCTTTAGTTTCATTTGGATCGAGTTCCTTATCAATCCTCTCCTGGATCGATGTGAAATACGAGTTGTTACAACGTTTGACGTTTTTTTTAAGGCATCCCTTCATATCGATCCTCTCCTGGATCGATCTAAGAAATCGGAATGCATGCTTCGTATCGATGGCTATCGTTATGAAGTAGATAGTCTTTGGAGATAATTCGTACCGATGGATACGAGCTCTTGCAGTCTTCAAATATATAGATATGAAATGCTAACTTTCAAAAAGTTCTAAGTTGATGGATACGGATGAGTCTCTTCGTATCGATGAAAGCGATCGTTCCAGGTTTGTCTGCTTAACCACTACGTATCGATTGGATTCCAACCACTTCAACCGGTTCATGCTACTGGGAGACAAATCATTTCTTGGTTTGACACAAAACCATATAAATATTTTCTGGACTTAGCCAAATTTCTCACTTGCCATCATTTTCCTTTCTGCCTTCGTATCGATAGAGGGCCCGAGAGAAAGAAAACCGCCTTCATCTTCAAACCACTTAAATCATTAATCCCTCGAACCAAAATTTTAAATTAGGTAATCGACCTTAAAATGATGAGATTCAAGTTTTAATGCCAACCCATCCAAAGCCATAGCCAATTCTGGCATTGTGGATGCTGGAGTTAGGTCGGAGCAAGGTCAAGGAAGGATCAATGGCGCTTTAGCAGCTTGGGGAAGAAGAACTATCAACGGATATGAAGTAGTCATGGGAAGAATCCTTGGCTTCGATCTCGTATCGATGAAGGATGGAAGGCGCACCTTTTGCCTCGATCTGGAACGGGGAACTCGTATCGATTTGGAATCAATAAATGGAGGGAGAAGCTTCGTATCGGTCTGGGATGGCAGAAGTTAGTATCGATCTAGAGCGATCGATAAGAAACCTTGGCTATGTGATCGATACGAAACCAAGCGTCTGGTGATCGATATGAAATGCTTGGCTGGCGATCAATATGAAACTGAGGGTCTTGGGTTGATACAAAACCTAATTTTTCCTGATCGATAAACCGTACTTTTGTGGAATGATCCAAGTTTGAAATTAATTGGATACGAGACTTCGTACATTCGAACATTTGACTCCGACGAGCTTCATCCTTACATATCTGGACTTAACTATTAAACTTCATATTTGACTGCACTTTGAAGCTCGTCGATGGAACTGTAATTTGACAAATCTTATGAACTCTAGCATGGATCATTCTCTGAATTTAGAATGGCACAATTGCGACGATCAGCGATGCCGGTCACTCCGGTTGATACTTGAATTCTTGTCGATCTGACATTTTTCAGACTTGACGAAATTTAAAGTATTGTGTAGCACTGCACTACCAACACGATCACTCACTTTACAGTCATGGGGGAATACGGGTTTTTTTTTCCATCTAACAATTGTTTTTACCGAGTTCAATAGTTATGGACCTCGGAAGCTCTAAGCCGTAGGATATCCAAAGTCCTCCACTTTCGGTTATAAAAATGCCAGAGATCGGAGCTGAAGTAATAAGTCCCGCATCGAAAGAACTGCCGAGTGCAACTTCGGTTTTAAATCCGGAGGACTTGGTACGCTCCAAAATTTTCGAAGACATGCTAGGGAGTATCTGCCTCAGACACGGGCTATCTCAAGAAGATGTTTTGCGACCGGGCACGGAAGACAAAGCTCATAATCCCCCAGAAGGGTATATTGCTTGCAATAGATTCATGTGCATTGCTGGAACGCTGCCTCCTTTCAATCAATTTATTCAGGAAGTGCCGCTTTCTTGAGGATCTCTCCGCCTCAATTACATCCGAAAGGATACGCTTTACTCAACAGCTTGTTCATTATCTTCATGGAGAATCTCTTTCGACCTTCGACTGCCGAAGAAGTCATATATCTATTCAACATTAAGAGCCTCTTAGACAGCCCTTATTTCACTTTTCTAGAGGCGGTTAGAAACTACCAAGTAATGGCAGGAGCCTGGAGTAAACTAAGCTACTTCAAAATCAAATGGTTCTTCGTTCGGTGTCCACCGGGATTTGCCAGACGGTGGCTAATTAGACGTAAGTGTTCTAACTTCTTCGCCAATTAACTGAGTATTAAAGCTGATGTTGAATCTAATACTTTGCTTTTTTTACAGCTTCGATCCTACGGCTTGAAGGAGAGCGATTCAAAAAGATTGTACGAACTCTCTAATCGGTATTAGCTAAGCATAGAGATATCGATGAAGTACTCACCGATGAAAATTTGATCGTTGTTAGGCTTATAGAAAGTGGACAGAGCATTAGATCGGTAGGAGTTCTTAGAATGGCGCCTGTGAGGCATAGAGGAAGAAGAGCTCCTGGAGTCATATCACTGAACAGGGCGATGATGAGAGTGTGCCCGTTGGAGATAAGCCTGGAATTGTGCCTTCACAGAGTCTTCGATCTTCAGAGTTGAAAAGAAAATGCAAGACTATTGCCTACAAATCCATGAGACACAAAACTGTCATGATATCTCTGCTTGTAACAACTGCTATAAGTCCAGAGACCTCTCCTCCACGAATGGAGACTTCTTTGAAGGGACTGGCGAACATCCCTATTCCAGATGACTTGTCTTCATATCAAGACCTTGGATAAGAGGGACTTGAAAGCGCTTTAGACACAGGGGAGCCAACTCCTACGAGCAAGGCTACCACAACCGGTTGGTTGGGGGGTTTGCACATGCATGCACACACTTCACGACACCACACAACTTGTAATCACATGTTTCTAAATCTTTGGAGATAAATAATTCTGCTTCTCTTTTCATTTTACAAATATGATGTGAGATAGGAATCTATGTTTGGCAGTCTTCGTTCTATGCGCCGCTCTTCTAGTTCTTATTCTGAGTCATACAGACACGAGACTGAAAGAGATTATGATCGTGTAATCGTGGCCACTCCAGTCAAGAGCATGACCATTATGAAAAGGAGAGGGAGAGGCAACACCAAAGTAGGTGCCGCTTCCGGTTGCGATCGCCACCACCCAAAGGTTATCCAACCCTTCGGCTCCGAAAGGTAGTCTTCAGAGACCTCACGTCAAATGCTGCCTCCTCAAACTTTGAAATCCGATGAGCAATGTTGAAGGACTAAGGCTAAAACCCCCATTATCATAGAACAGGCCGCTCTAGAACCCACCGAGGAGGGAGCGATCAGAATTGCCAAGTTGAAAAAAGATTTCCAAATTTCTGCTTTGTCGGGTTTGTATTCCCTTCGAACTTGAAGCGAATCCCCAACGACGTAGAAAGACTGGTGCAGGATTATGTGCATGATGTCTACAATCAGTACCGGGAGTGGGTGAAGACTGCAGAAAAGGCTTCAGCGGTAGCCTTTGAGCGGACAAAAGTAATTGAGAAACTAGAGAAAGATCTCGCTCAGAAGGACCGTATAATACAAGTGCTTAACAATGAGGCCGAATCTTCCAGGAAATCGAAAATAGAGGCTAATAAGAAAGTCGACAAGGCAAATCAGTCTACGACAAGAATGCGACGGTCCCATATGGAATTGGTAGAAGCAATGGGTCTTCGGAATACCCTTGTTATGGAGGAGAGAGATGCTACAGTGAAAGATCTCAACGAGCTAAAGGCAAAACTTGACGAGGTCATCAAGGAGAAGGATGACGCTAACAAAGCTGCCCAAGAGGCATGTGAATAGACGGTGGCACTAAAGGATGAAATGGATGTGGCAATTTTAAAGGCTTAGGAAGCCGTGGCGAGGATTGAGGGGGGAAGTTAAAGCAGCGAAGGCCAAGATGGAAAATGAGATTGAAGATCTCCTGGTTACCTACAACGTCAATGTCTAAGACACTGCGATCTCAGCTGGCTCGAAGATTATCCCTTCCATCTGTATAAGGCCTGGAGCAGCCTGGCAGAGGACGAGAAGGTGGACAGTAATACTTCAACGATTGACAACTTTGAACTAGAAAATCATATATTAGTTGGAGATAAGGAAAAAGTTATTCACGACACCATCATTTCTCTCGAAAAGGAAAAGTCGCTGCCAAGTATTCGGACGTTGGAGAAGGATCTGGAGTCGAGCATCATGAAGTAAGTTCTGAAGCACCTACAGCGACCTAACCTATGCTTACTTCTAGAATTGATCCTCCAGCTGTTTCGGTGTACGACCCCACAGGCTGCGCTTATCTCTGTTACATGAACATGGTTCTGAAGGCACATTGGCTCAACACGTGAATTGATCTGAGGAAGGTACTCTGAACATTTCTTTCATTCGTCTAAATGCAGGAGCATTGTCGGAATATGTCACTAATATTTTCTCTTATCTTTATTCAGTTATAGATGTTGCATCACTTGATCCTTCGATAACTCAAGGAATGCATTATGAGCATGAGGCACTAATGACGGAAGCGATGACTGTATCGGTTGTCGCATCAGCCGAGGAGATGCACGTAAGCCGTTGCATTTTTGATGAACAAATGATGGAAGCACTCCTCGACCATTAGAGTGACCCGATCATCGAAATGCCTTTTGTCATTAATGAAGATGTGATTATTACAAGCTCCTTAGGCCCGACTAGTAGCATGCCAATGAGGATTCGCGCAGATCAGGCTGAGGAGATAATGGAAGAAATTAAAGGCGAGATAGAGCAAGCCAAATAATCTAGTAGTGTTGGTGGTGGCATGGCGGATCCCTCCGATCCCTATGCTTATTATTTCTCCGACTGGTGCCATCATCGATACCAGTGCACCTCATTCTTCTAGCTTTGAGGGTGCCACCGTTCCTCCAGTTCCACATGCGAAGGGTATTCCAATCCCTTTAAGTTCTGAGGAGGAGACGGATATAATTCCCTCGGTCGAAGACAAACTAGCTAAAGCAGGGCAGGGAGGTAAAGGCTCGAAGTGTCAGTTGGGCGGCAGTTCGAGTGGGTCTACGTCGAAGAAGAGCAAGAAGGATAAAAAAACCAAAGGCGTAGACTTGTACTTTTGCTTTTTCCTTTTGTCGATAGCTTAGAATAAGATTTCCTTTTGCTTTTGCAGGCCATGCATAAATGAGGGTTGGCCCCTGCTTATAGGAATTCAATGAAAAGATTTTTTTGTACTTGCCTTTTTCTCAAAAAATAGTAGAAACAAAATCTCCTTTTGTTTTCAGCACAACTCTGTGTTCATTTGCTTAAGTATTTCTGCACATGTATTTCCATTCAATGTACTCATGAGGCTTTAGTTTGTGAGTCAAACTTGAGTCCAATCGTTAAGTCCCGAAGTCATGGCTTCGGGTCATAACCAAATGTTGAGTTGAGTCCCAACGTTGCACTGTTTCAGTTAGCGGATTGTACTTGAGTTATGCCCCAGTTATGGGGAGAATCAAAGTGGTTGGTCGACAGTCGTTTTTCGCCTTCAATAATTCTAACTTAACTTAGTCGGAACATAGTTAAAGCAAAACGAATTTGAGTGGTCGGATCACACTCTCTCATTTATTGGTATTTGCATCTACGCTCGGGGGATTAAACTTGTATGTCGGCGGTCGATCAAGCCTACTTAATGTTTGAAGTCATATCCGCGCTCCGGAGACTAAGTTATCTTACGAGCGGTTAGTCACACCTGTCTAATACTTAGAATTATATCCACGCTTTGGGGACTTAAACTATTTTACAGGCGGTCACTCATGCCTGTTTAATACTTAAAGTTATATTCGCACTCTAGGGAGTTAAATTATTTCATGGGCGGTCAGTCACACCCGTTTAATACTTAGATTTATATTTGCACTATGTGGATTGTTTCACGGGTGGTCGATCACACCGTTTAATGTTTATACTCTAGTTCGCACTATGGGAATCTGGAGTTGGTTGATGGGTGGTCAGTCACACCCATTTGGTGTTTATACTCCAGTCCATGCTCTTGGGACTAGAGTTAGTTGACAAATGGTCAGCCACATCTGTTTAAGTATCAGGATCTCGTTCGCACTCCGAGAATGAGGAGTTGATCAAGGTTGTGGACGGTCGGAGCACAGCCACCTTGAGTTTGCAAGTGAAGTCGTAGATGGATGGGTCCATCATCTTCGATCATGGATTGAATGAGGGCGAAGTTATGGGATGATGGATCCACCCTCTTCGAGCCTGTGTTTTGGAGTTTGTACTCTTGCTCGCATTTCGGGAGCTAGAGTTTGTTAGAGGATTATCATGTTTCAATCTTTTTTACTTTATTGTTGCTTGCCTCTAAGCTCGAGGTTTCACTTAGCGAGTGACCGGTCGGATCATAGTTACTCCTTATTTGAATAAGTCCCAACTTGAAATGGAACTTAGCTCTTGGTACATCATGACGATCGAACGATGCATTTCCTAAATTGTTTATCTGGCTTGATTAGTCTGCATTGCATTGCTGAAATAAGAAAGTATGACCAAGTCAGTTGTCTTAATACAAGTTCAAATTAAAAAAAAATGCATAAACAAATTTCAAAGGAAAAGCTGACTAAAGTGAACTAAAGCCAGTTATGTGTAATAACGACGGAGAATCTCGTTGTTCCATGCTCTTGGTAAAGTAAGATTGTCAATGGTTGATAGTTTGAATATGCCGTCTCTATGTCTCCATTCAATGACATACGATCCTTTCCATGTCGGTTTCATGTGTGAAGGGACTGGATAAATTCTCTTGAGTATGAGATCGCCAACTTTGAAGGTTCTGGGTCGAACCTTTGTGTTGTATAATCGGGCGAATCGACTACAGTGTGCGGCTGTCCTCAAATCAGCCTCTTCACACTTCTCATCTAGCAAATCCAGAGACTTTGCAAGTAGTATGGCATTTGTCTTGGGATCGTAATAGGTCATGCAGTGTGAAGGTACTTCTAGTTCAACTAGAATGACGGCGTCAGAGCCATAGGAAAGTGCAAACGGAGTGTGGTCGGTCATGGACTTGTGGGTAGTTTGATATGCCCAGAGGGCCATAGGAAGCTCATCGACCCACTTGCCTCCAGCCTTCTCTAGTCGTTTATTTAGAATGGACTTGATAACTTTGTTGATAGCTTCAACTTGTCCCTTCACTTGAGGTTGAGCTACTACTGAGAACTTCTTCTGGATGCGGTAGCATTGACAGAAATCTTTGAACTCGACACTATCGAATTGGGTTTCGTTATCAGTTATGATGTGTATGGGAGGCAAAAACGACAGATGATGTTACGCACAATAAAGTTGATCACTTTCTTCATTGTAATAGTGCACAGTTCTTGGCTTCCACCCTTTTGGTAAAGTAATCGATTGCAATGATGGTGTACTTCGCGCCACCCTTGGATAAAGGTAAAGACCCTATTATATCAATGCCGCATGTGGCAAACGGCCATGGACTGACCATCTACGTGATTTTGGTAGGCGTAGCTCTTGGAATCCTGGCATTCTTCTGTCATCCATCGCATCTCTTAGCATAAGACAATGTGTCCCAATTCACGATTAACTAGTAATATCTATATCTAAGTACCTTTTTTGCAAGGGCTTGCCCTTATTGTCGTCCCTACACTCTCCCTCATTCATGTCGTGTAACATTCGTTTGATTTCATCATGGGGGATACACCAGAGTAAAGGAGCAGAATACCCTCTCCTGTATAGGACTCCATTCTGGATAATAAATTGTGAAGCTTTTCGGAGAATCTGTCTCTTATTGCTTCATGCTCGGGTAAAGCTCTATGCGCCAGATAATTTCTGAATGGAGCCATCCACGACTCCTTCTCGAGCATTGCCTCGTGCACCCAGTATGTCTTTAATTGATCGATACTCGGAGCGGTAAGTGTCTCAACGGGGACGAGTCCCATTTGTTGCGCTTCGCTAGTGCTAGCCAGTTTTGCCAAAGAATCAGCTTTCTGATTTTGCTCTCGAGGGTATACAATGGATAGCATAGTAGTCAAACTGATTCAGCACTTCTTGGACCCAAGTGAGGAAAATGGCCAACCTTTGGTTTCTGGCTTGATACTCTCCTCGAACTTGGTACACGACTAATTTTGAATCACAGTAAATCTCTACAGCAATAATTCTCAAATCTTTGGCAAGTCTGAGTCCAGCGAGTAGAGCTTCGTATTCGGCTTCATTGTTAGTTGCACAAAAGTTAAACTTTAAAGCATAGAATATGGACTGATCTTCTGGGGTTTCAAGTACCACTCCAACGCTTGAGCAACAGTCATTTGATGAGCTATCGGTGTATAGCTTCTACACATGCATAGGAGATTTGCTGGCTTCGGGCAAGTCGTCTTGTATGGTGAATTCGACTATGAAATCTGTCAGAACTTGTCCTTGGATGACTCATCTTGGTGTATAAGCAATATCAAATTGACTCAACTTGATGTTCCACTTGAGCAATCTACCAGAGTCTCAAGTCATGTTACGATCTGTCGAAATGGCTGGTCGGTGTAGACTGTGATCGGGTGAGCCTGGAAATATGGACGGATCTTTCTAGAGGCTATGATGAGACAATAAGCCAGCTTTTCTAACTTCGGGTAGTTTCTTTTTGCCCCTATCAATCGCTTGCTGGTATAATAGATCGGACGTTTGATCTGATCCTCTTTCCAAATTAGCGCGGCACTGATAGCGTTTGATGAAACCGCTACATAGATGTACAATTTCTCATGGTCAACCGGCTTCAAAAAAATGGGAGGTGTCGCTAGATGTTGAACCAGTGCTTGGAATGTGCCTTCACACTCCTCTATCCATTCGAAATTATGCTTTCCTTTTCTAATCAGATCGAAGAAAGGGATGCACTTGTCTATAGATCTAGAGATGAGCCTACTTAAGGCTACCACCTTCTCATTGAGGCTTTGCACTTGCTTTATGGTTCTAGGAGTTTTGAGATACCGAATCGCCTAGGTTTATTCAGGATTGGCTTCAATTCCTCTGGCGTTGATGATGAACACAAGGAATTTTCCCGATGCAACTCTGAAATAGCAATTCAATGGATTGAGCTACATTCTATACCGTCGGACTATATTAAACATAGTTTCCAAATCTTTGACATGGTTGATGGACAACCGTGATTTTACGAGCATGTCATCCACATACACCTCCATGGTCTTTCCGATCTGGTTAGCAAACATTTGGTTTACAAGCCTCTGATAAGTTGCTCTAGCGTTTTAAAGCCCAAACGGCATCACCTTGTAGAAATAGAGTCCCAAATCAGTGACGAAGCTAGTATGTTCATGGTCAAGTAGATGCATCAATATTTGATTGTAGCCGAAATATGAATCCACGAAAGATAAGAGATCGTGTACGGCAGTTGAATCCACAAGTTGATCAATTCTGGGAAGTAAAAATCTATCTTTAGGGTAGGCTTCATTCAAATCTGAGTAGTCCACACATGTTCGCCATTTCCCATTCGATTTCCTGACAAGCGCTGGATAAATACCCACTCTGGGTACAAAGCATCACGAATAAACCATTTGACTTGAGTTTATTCACTTCTTTCTTCAGGAGGCAGATCTCTCTGGATCCATACAGTGCCTTTTCTTTTTAATCGGGACGTGTCTCAAGTCAGCATTTAATGCATGGCTCGTGATTTCTGGCAAGATCCCACACATGGCTGATGAGTCTAAGCAAACACATCAACGTTCGCCTAGATAAAATCAACAATTCCTGCCTCATCTAGTGGCCAAGTTGAGATCCGATCTTTATCATTTTGGAGCCATCGTTGTCATGGATCGGAGCATTGATCGTCAACTCTGCCAGGGAAGCCTAATTGTCCTTGACTTCCTCTTCATCATCATTGTCTCGAGGATCAAGATCTTTAAGGAATTGGTTGTGGCGCCCAGGCCTAGGCCCAGGCATTAGCTGTCAATTCTCAGAAAAATGGACGCAGCGGGATTCCTTTACGCCCTTGCCCTTTTCCTTATGCTACACATCCCGCAGCTCAGCAACATAACAAGTGTGTCCAACCGCCTGATCACCATGTACTACTCCAACCTCGTTATCGGTGGGGAAGTTCAGAGTCAAACACTATGGGGCAATCGCGGCCTTGAATTCGATGAGGGCTGGTCGGCCCAAGAAAGCATTACAGGGGCAATTAATGTCTAACACAACAAACTACAACATGCAGACTCTCTGGCGATCTACAATACCTAACTCAACTGGCAATTCCACCATGCGTGCTGGTATGGTTGCACTTCCATTAAAACCATGTATGCGGGACTGACAAGGTTTTAGATCTTTTGCCTCCTTTCTCATTTGATCGCAAGCTCGCTTAAAAAGAATGTTTATGGAGCTTCCGCTGTCGACCAAGATCCTCTTCAACTAAGCAGGACCTACTTGAGCTGAATAACCAATGAATCAATAGTAGGGGCCTCGACTCTAGCTGCATCTAAGTTCCTGAATACGATGTTGTCTGTCATCATCCTCTGTTGTTTTGTCGGGGACCCATCATCAACATTACTACAACATTCGTAGTCCACATGCCTAATCGAACTGGCATATGACTCCATTTCCTTCCGGCTCTGATCGGCCGGATGAGGACCACCACTCATAGTGATTATTACCAACCACCCGCCATTACGCGGGGTTCTTTGGGCCTAGCTTAGCCTTGACTTGGATTCAGGTTCGATGGGCCTGCACCTCCATCCTACAGAGCCGTGCAGAGCCCGCACAAACTGTTCAATTTCCTCTCTCTGATCAACTTCTCAATGATGTCTTATAGGTGATGGCACTCATTGGTATTGTGGCCATAACAATTGTGGAATCTACAGAACTTCCCTATTTGAATTTGCTTCTAAGATGATTGTTTCGGAGCTGGTTTCTTATACTGTCCGGTATTACAAGTCTGCAAATAAACATTTTCCAGCGATGTGTTTAAAGGGGTATATCGGCTGAACATGGGAGCTCTAGGCCTCGGTCCACGATTGGGGTCTCTTTTCTTCCCCCAATCTCCGTCACCCTTTTGTTGACCTCGCTTGTTCTGTATATTCAATTGTACTTTATCGAAACTCTCACCGGTCTGTTTCATAGAAACATTATTCTGAACGCCTTCAACACTGGACCCTGCATCGTTCTGCTTCCTAGATCGTCTAGCGTCTTCTCTCCTCAAAAACTGGGATGCCTTAGCATAGAAACGATCCAACAACGTGGGGGTTTCCCAGCCAACTAATTGCCAAACTAAGAATTAGGATCGATTTCCTTAGTCAATGCCATTAAGATAGAATTATCATTGGGATTGCTGACCTTAGCAAGGCAGCATGAAACCTTCCTAGATAACATCTAAGTGTCTCTCCTGGAGCCTGGGGACACTAGATAAGGTGTTGACATCCTTTAGCCTTGTAACATGCATACAAAACTGTTCAACAAAATTTGTAGCCAACTGATCGAAATTTGAAATGGATTTGGGTAGTAGTCGGGTGAACCATATAGTTGTGATACCTCCCAAGGAAATAGGAAACTCCTGCGCTAACCGCATCGTCAACTCGAGCGGCGTTCATGAGCCATTCATACTTTAATATATAATGGTTAGGATCTGAACTTCCTTCGTACACGGGCAAGGTAGGCATCCTGAATCGACGAGGTAGCTCAGCATAAAGAATGTCATTGGTGAACGGAGTATGACTTCGGGAGATTCCTCAATCATCATTAGTAAGACCTTGACTTTCTCGGATCATTTGGCGGATCATCGTTGGACTTTCAGGCATCTAGATATTCGGGGCCAAGGCCTGGTCAGGTTCCGTGCTATGAGGATAGTTCGAGCGCTATCGATGGTCCATTCCTCGCCTCCTTGGCTCCCAATCTTCAGGAATGTAATGTTCATGAGCATGGATATGTTAACGAAGGGTCGGATCTGCTTGGTTTCGAATCTCAGCTTCCAAGTCCATAGTGGCAGCAGTGGCATGGTCATCCATAGCATGATAAGGAAGTCCCCCTCCTCGAAAGGAGGGTCTAGCTTGGTGTCCTATAGAAGGACCAACCCTGGCTTGCCCGAGATTCATAGCACGCTGATGCCTGGAGGCTTGTGCACAGTTTACATCCAGCCGTTGGTGTGTAGACCTATGATTGAAATCAGAAGAATTCAAGCTTTCGATTGATGAATAAGAAGTACAATCCCTTCTAGATCTCCTTCGTCTTTCCTCGTTTAGCTGGTTCGCGAGCTCCGTGTTAGCACAGACCCGCTGGGTGATCCATTGACGGCTCTGAGTTAGCTCTTGCATGAGGATCTGTAACTCCTCTCTAGTCATAGGACCTTGTGGTTCTGAAGCTCCATCTGATGTCTGGCCAGTGGTAGTTAACTACGTGGGATTTTGCCTATCCCTTCCTTTTGGATCTGCAGCATTTGAAGCAGTTCTGGCAGTACGCGCCATGGTTGATGTAGCTCTTTCCTAGATCTTGAGTAATGTGAGTAGAAGAAGGAACCACAAGAATACAAATATGGATCTCCTCCTTAGATTTTAGCAATCCAATAATGGTAGTAGATCCAATGAATCAGAGAAAAATGGGGTTTTCTCGGTGATAGCACCAAATTATTTGTACCAAAATTGGGCACAACAGTCTTCGAACGTATTTGAAGAGATTAGAATGAAGAATTTAAATGTAAAAAGAGGCTAATCTAACAAACACGCCAATTAACGCAAACAAAAATAGAAATAGACATAGATTTATAGTGGTTCGACATTGTAGCCTATGTCCACTT
Source organism: Allium cepa (assembly GCA_030765085.1). Taxonomy (NCBI): domain Eukaryota; kingdom Viridiplantae; phylum Streptophyta; class Magnoliopsida; order Asparagales; family Amaryllidaceae; genus Allium; species Allium cepa. The sequence goes on along the minus strand of CM060941.1, from coordinate 946,488,390 downwards.
TGAATGATTTGCTATTTATTGATTTGTTGCTAACTGACTACAACAGTGAATTACTCTAACACTCAAGTTACAATGAAGGTCCGATAGAGTAACGGCATAACAGAGTCCAAAAAGTCCTTTTTTGTTGGATTGGAGCACTATTTATAGGTGTAGGTCTGAAATATCTACCCCTGAACTCGGAATACTCCTTCTCACACATGAGTGGGCTCACCAGATCGATCAGGTGGCGTTTGGAATCGATCCCCACCTTGTTCGCATAGATAAAAAATGATGTCTATTTGGGCGGAGATCGATCAAAGACATTCTTGAGGTGGTAAGTAAGCTCCTGTAAAAGTTTGGTAGCGTTTGGACTAGTAGATTTCGAGTTATGATCGATCCAAGATTGAATTTGCAATTGACTGATGTGTGCGTATCGATACTTTCATATCGATCGTCCTCCGTATCGATGTCCTTTTCGTATCGATCAGTTGTACGGTGATGACGTGGAGTGAGGACTTAGGAGAGATCCACTTTTTATGCTGCATGACTGTTTCCTTCACTTGACCATGCCTTCTTCGTATCGATTATTGGACAATCTCTTCGTATCGATCATTTGGCAGTAAGTTTCGTATCGATCATTAGTCGATCGATACAAAATGTGTGGGTGGATGGATCAATACGAAGAGTGTTGGGGGACTAGAAAGTGAACTTTGGTCGATGCCTATATTGATGGATACGAATGAAGTGGATACGAAGGAGATGGTTGTCAACTTGATGGATATGAACACGATAGACACAAAGTAAGCATCTTTCATGTGAAACTTGATCGATACACAACTTAAGCATACGAACTCCGATTGAACTGAAATTTATAACGTTGGCTTTCATAGCTTTGCTTGTCGTACCATGTTAATTGTAGCTCGATCCAAACTCGAGCCAAATTTTCCAGTATACATAGTAGGCCTGTGTATAACTGATCTTCGAGTCTAGTTGTCTTTGATTTCAAGCCAAGTCCTTGGTATCACGGGCTTGCCAAAAGGCAGGATAACACTACTAAAATATCAAGCATACATATCGAAAATCGGTTCCAACCCTCTAAAGTGCTCCAGCTGCACATTCAACTAGCGTATCCTCAAAAGCACCTGACTCACAAAACTACTCAATTGTGTACCCTAGAGTTGTCTGACATAAACAGACAAAGGAAAAACGTGGGTCATACTTAAAGTTTGGGGTGAGGGGAACTATCTCAAAATACCATATAACAAAACTATATACAAATAAATAGGAAGTACTAAAGGCACGGCCAGTTCTCTCCACAATTATGGCTTAGGAATAATTCAGACTGCCCATAAACAAGTAAAGTAACCTTATCCAAAGGATAGGAAATCATACCATAACCTGCTCTTCTCTTATAATCGACAAGTTAGCACAACTACTATAATTTGACTGAAACGTAACAATCATACTATGATAAAGGTAACCCAACATCCAAAAGTAGGGTAATCATAATATAAGTCTATCGTGAAGTACATAATAATAGTAAATGCATCAACAATAACATGACCCATATAACAACATATATAATAAACAAATGGAAAACAACCAAATAATACAAATTGATACCCGTCATTACCGATGGGGGAAGCCAACTATGGACATCTACCGCAATTGGATGATTCCCTTCGAGGGTCCCAAATAAATAAAGTCAGTGCCTACTTGTACCATAGACCCCGATCCACATCCTCTGTGATGGGTTTCATGTAGATCTCATCGTACCCTTTGAAGCAAGCTTTGGTGATATATGACCTACACTATTTGCTTGAAATCTTTTTGAGCCACACCATACCACTGGAGCAGACTTTGGCGACATCCAACCCACTGAAAAAAGCTTTGGGTACATCTAGCCCACTCATAGATGATGTCATTGTATGTGAACTGCACCGTACACTCTGAACCAGGCTTGGTGACATCTAGTCCACTCATGGATGATTGGCATCATTCCTCCTTTCTAATCATCATGGATATCTTAAGTAACTTGTGTATGCCTCTTATCAAAAAGAGAACAATGATCGTGTCTCACGTAATGCACCACGGGACCATAGAGGGACATTAGTGTCGTATAAATATATATGCCTATCATATATAACAACGACATATCATGGATGAAGATTGATATCTCGTTATCGTCTATCTACACGGATTGGTCCCTATTATATGACCCATAATTGGTACGGTCACTAATGTAAAATCAATACAATTTATCAAACAATGAGTACCCCAAGGTCAACCCCCAAAGGTATGGATTTACAATATTTGATCGTAAATGCTCTTCGGATGTGATCATGTGACCAATCGTCATACCAACCCCATGCTCGACCATGATTGATTCCAAATGAATCGCCTAATACTCGCATCCAAATCTCGAGCTTTACCTGGCATCACATTTTCTCGAGTAGTCAAAAGCCTCTCCGAAGTCATGTCAAGACCCCATGAAGAACCACAATTGAACGAGGAAGTAATCCTCCTAGGTCATTCCGTGCCCAAGCGTTCAGTCAACAGGGGCTTTCATTAGTCGATTGAACCTAATTTGCCCCAGTCTTCGGTTTTGGTTTTCCCACCTTGGGAATGTTTTATGAACAAGGCCAATCAATTGATTATCTACCTCAATCAACTGATCCTATGTACTTTTAGGGATTGAGCCTAGGCTAGGAAACAAGGTCGATCACCACTCATCGATTCGAGTCTCGTTTCTCCCGATGCTTCGTTCGATGAGTCACCTTGCTTCCAAAGCCTGCCCCTACCCCATCAGACATTTACTAGGGTTCATTCGTTGATAATTTTGGAAGTGGTTCCTTAAATATTCGAAAACGGGTTTTGATACCCAAATCCACTTTTTGAAGGAGTATGAGTTCAATGGGTGATTAAAGTGACCCGACCTCCTCTAACATGCCAAAACGACATACCTCGTCTCCTTGCCTTATGCGTAGTTTATATGTATGTCGATACACTCATTCGTATATGCCTATGCACACACGTATATTTAAACACGCATTAACCTCACAAGTCGCATTTTGGACTTCACCGAAGCGATTAGTCGATCCAATGTACTCTCACGCAACTTAGCGCACACAATACCCGCTATGGCTATATAAAATGCCCATAACGAACTTGTATTCATCAATATATGTATAAAATCAACAACTTCATACATATAGAAGCAAAAAGAAACACAACAATTATAACTACAATACACACATCACTTTGATTGTTATATATCTGTAAATACACATATGCATATACTTTCCCATAATCATATACATATGTATATTTAAATAAGCAATTCATTTATTACTCAATCAAATCTTACTTTTATTTACTAAATCTTTTCAATAAAAGTCTAATAAAATTTCCTCCTATTTTATAAAATATTGCATCTACTTTATACAATATATTATTACCTTATAAACTATGAAAATCCACAAATTCGCACCCTTTGAATCGACAACAATCCACATATGTCCGACCCAAAAAGCACAGACTGACGGAAAGTCCTGAGAAAGAAAAGAATAAAGAAGAAGAGAAGAGAAGAAAGAGAGAAGAGAGAACCAAATAGAACAACACAGAATCTCACATCGCGGAGGAAAACATATAATATCATATCAATGATCTTTACAAAATAGAAATTGTATATACAGACATAAATCAGAGTTCAACAATCAATCACTAGTTATCAGACTGGACAGTTATAATAACTTGTCCTCATAATTGCCGATAATATAAACAACAACTAAGCAGCAGATAGTAAGACAAATATGTGTATATGAAAATGAAGATCTCCAGCTCTCATGATGAAGCTCCAAAAGCATCAAATCTAAACCTGTAAATATACTTGGTCTAACTAGAGCATTGAAAGGGAAGAATGCCCGGATCAGTCTGGTATACTAGCGTGAGAAACACACTTAACTGAATTTATTAAATTACCAAACTTTTCATTTTCAAAACAAAAGTATCTCCTAAGACACGCCCATACATAAACACGGATATGTTTTTACCTTACGATAACTAAAACATTTCATATCAAATCCTCCTATATTATAATAGTGTCTATTATACAAATAAATTAATCATAGCTAAAATTGTTACATTAATTAAATTCCATCATATAGCCCAAATGGGTAATACAATCAAAATGGCAGGCACGTAGTGGAGTTTGGATTTCCATACAAATGACCTGGTGAAGGGACTACCTTCCAACAGTACATCTTTAAAGGAATGCATCGAGGACCATCACAAAGAATCCTCAACAAAAGACCGGCCTATCTTTGTAACTAGATAGTACCGAATATACAATCCTCCGGTCATTACCGACCATTTTCGAGGGCCCTTATAGCATACAAACCACAATAATCAGATACACGACGTCATAGCGTGTAAAGATATATCTAGAAGAGTATGATCATATCCGGATAGGAGCGACCCACTTAGCCTTGCCGCTTCTAACCCTGTTTCGGTTGATGAGGCCTGAGATTACGATTGCCTTTCACATATCACATATCACATCACTTTGCATGCCACACGGCCATTTCCACTGGCTACTAATTGCCTTCCATAAAAATACAACCCTTAAGCTAATATGTCTCAAGGAGGGTGTTAAGCTAAGAGAAGTTGCCTTCTCCGCCACCACTGATGTACGATTGTAAAACCAATGTACGTAATCTTTAGAAATGCAATGTCAAACAAACATACATACAAGTTATCCAGGAATAGGACAAACTGAAGGTACTTTCCTACCACATCCTGTTGGGAAATCCCTAGGATTAGTAGTGAATAGTCCTTGCATTGGATATTCAAAACGAAGAGACTACTGCTACTGGATGTATGTTAGGATTTTAACCCCAAACGATCAACAAGCAGTCCTCTACTATGAAAATCCTAAATATCAATATCATCAAAACCAACCTGCACAATCATCGCATAAATGTTGGTCCAAAGTGGTTTTCGGATAAACTGATCCCGGTCACTTCGCACCAACAATGCAAAAGCGTTTCTCAACCTCATACAGAAACTAAGTCTCGTAGACTTATCACGTCTCCAACTTTCAACTTGCTATCCTTCGGCCAAGAAGGAAGCACGATCGATTGGAGTAATACTCCACACTATACGAATCAACATCCTCAACACAATTGATAATCAAGCCTACACAGATGGCTATGTACTAAGTGTACGACTAAATAGTTCCTACATCAAGTCGAGAAACTAAAATGACCAAATTTGATAGTCGGTTATTTAACTATCAAAGCAAACAAATAAATATCTAGCATCATAAGCAATCACTAAGCCCTTTTAATTAATCTTTTATTAATTAAATCACTTGCCAAATATTCACTTAGAAAATATTACATATACTTAAATCACGATTAAGTATATATATCATTCTTCTAAAGAAAACATTCTCTTAACATATTTATTTGGGTCAAAACGAATGTTGCGTAAAACATCGTTACGACAACCAAAAATCATCAGTATAGGGATTCGATGATTAAATAGATATATAAATCCCATATACTATACAGAACATTTCCTTTCGAAAATCATTTACTATAACAATAGTGTTATAGTCCATCATTTCCTTACTTCTCGAAAACGTCTATTTCAATAATGAATGTTGAAATCTATGGTTTCGATACTTAACACATTTTAAAACGTCTTTAAGCCATTCAACTCCATTTAAAATGCCATTTCCAAAACCCGTCTTTTAATTTACAAGAATATTCACTGTCCAAAATCGTGAATATAGTTCTCTAACCAAACACAAAACTTCTACACATTTAATTAAAGGATTATTCACTGTCCAAAATCATGGATATGATTCTCTTATCCAAATCCGTTGCTATTGCACATTTAATTTAAAGGATAATTCACTGTCCAAAATCGTGAATATATTTCTCTTATCCAAATTCATTACTTCTACATATTTATTAAAGGATTATCCACAGCCCAAAAATCATGAATGTAATTCCTTTAATAACCTTTCATATTTAACTTATCAAATTCAATTGATTTCGGATTTATAAAACAATGTTCATAAATTCCATTTGTATTTTATAAAAACTTCAATTTATAAAATTCCTTTATTAACCATCCATTTAAATCTCGTTTATATGCCAAAATCCAAATAATAAGTTAACTCACTTATAATTCTTTTATTTACAAATTCATTCATTTTATAACTTCACAAATTCACAAATTTTATTAACTTATAAAATCCATTTATAACCTCATTTTAACACTTTCAAAACTCCTTTATAATTCCGTTATTTTTATTTATAAAATGTCGATTTTATAAATCTATACATATAGATCGTTTATAATAATTCAAAATCTCAATTTAACTATTTTACAAAATCATTAACTCCCTATTTCAAAAATCACATTCTAATTATATTTCACAAAAATCATAATTTTTGTAACATAAAAATTATAACATTTATTTAATTAAAATAAATCCGTTTACTTAAAAATTCAAATATATATATATATATATATATATATATATTTAAAGTCACTTGAAAATCCTTTTTAATTTGAAATCATCACTAACATTTTTAAATTACCAAAAATAGGCCTAATGCTGCAACAACACCAAATACATAAATCACAACATCCAAAACATCATATATCATATGATAACAGCATATATCACAATATTTGTAAAGAAACCAATACTGGTGAGGAATCCAATTGGATCCCTCCAACCTATCACCTGCAACAAATATACATATTAGAATATATGTACAATGTCCGCTTCGAGGCAGACGCACGTACAAAGGATCATCCGCTCATACATGGGAACGTATAGGGTCTCATCTGCTCCAATAGGCACGAATATATTCAAATAAAAATCAATATATAGATAATATATCATATATCATCCAAACAATCATCATAAATAAAACTTATTCTCACTTATATAAAAATATCAGTGAGTCAGAAAGAGTGAGTTGTACTCACTTTGGTTCCTTTCGACATTGCAGCGTTTTATTCCTAATAAAATTAAAGGAGCGTTAAATTTTATCCAAAATTTATATTAGCTCCAATCAACTTCAAACCAGATCTAAAAAATAGTGCTCGTCAATACGGACCCAACACAATTTGTTTTGTCAAAAACGGAACTCGTATGAAGAAGTTATGATGTTTAGAAGTTTATACGAGTTTAAATACATATAAATTTACAAAAAAATTATTTTATCTTAAAACCTAGAATAAATCGCAGTTGTTCCTTCCTGGATCTGAGCCGATACTTCCCTTTTCTTCTCCCCTGGCTAAAATCGTGAGCACGAACCCATCTAGGCTCCTTCAAACATCAATTATCGTGGCCTCTTCGCTCGAATAGACGTTGATCAAGGACCTCCATATGAACGACCATTACGTGACACACCATCGGCCAGAGGCTGGTCGAACTCGGTTGTGCCACCTGCTAGAAAAACATGCACGAACGGTGAACGTTTAAAAGACCATTGCCGCCAATCCACTCAATTAAACTCGATCACCGCCGTTGAAACTATAGATCTCGATATGATCTTCATCTTTGTAGCTGAGGATTTCTAGAAATAATGCGTGGATTGGAAGAAATACAAGGAGGAATAAGATGCATTTCTGGTCGTGGAAATGTAAATGGCGGCTAGCCCTAGATGTATTAGGGTTTGTGAAAATGGTAAAATAACGTGGCCTTTTATAGAAAATTTCACGACACTGTTCATACGAAATTTTTCTGAACTCCAATCAAAGCGTGCCTCCTAGACTTTAGCTTGCCACGACTAAACTGTAAATCCGATCAACACGAAATTTGAAATCCTACAATAATATAACATTATGAATCCAATGAAACTATTTTTGTCAAAATCGAAGAATGTTTGAAAATGGCTATTTTTACGCGCTAATTAAATATTAAAATATTCAATTTTTGCAATTTAACTTTTAATTCAATTTTAAAAGTTCTCTAACATCATTATAATTCAAATAGAATTTAATTCAACTTTGCAAATCATTTTTATTCACATTAAATTCAAATTCCAATTTTTTTTTTTTTTTGAGAAAAATGTGTGATCCTCTTATAAAAGAGGAGAGCACACATGTAGCACTATATATAAAACAAATAAAAAAGAGCTGCCAACATGCCTGGCAGGTGACACAAAGCAAATAAATAGAAACCCCTCTAATGAGCTCCGGTAAAGCCACCGCCCATTTCACCCTAATACCGAGCTCCGGCAAGGCCACCGCCCAATACTAGGGTGTTAGAGGTATCTAAAATCTGAAATGTTAAATACAAAACACTAAGAAAAAGCCTCAGAAGATCCAAAAAGAGGAACTCCAAATGATGGATCAAAATGAAAACTCTGCACTGAATAAAGCTGGAGAAATCAAGAAGAAATGCAAGATGCAACCCGAATCCCAGCGAAAAGCTACCCTGCCAACCTGAATAAAGCTGCAAGCTATCCTGCAAACCAATCAAGAGAAAAACCAGCAACCAACCTAATCGAAACCTGAAACATAACTAGGAAATCAAGTTAGAAAGAATCACATATATGTATATAAATAGAATTTATATACATATATGTGAGAATAAAAACCTAAGAGAAAAATAAATCAAAAAAAAAACTAGAACAAAAAACAAACAGATCTTAAAAAACAAGAAATAAAATTATGGACCTAAAATTAAAAGAGAATTATGGTGCATCAAGTGATCATTATTGTAACCAGCATAGGGATAAATATAAGAATTATTAGAAACAAAATTATTGATGTTAAATTTGTAAAAATTAATATTATTTCTAACCTTGTTAAGGTAATCCTTAAAACCATTAATTTTGGCTAATTTATATTTGGGATTAGAAATCCAATTTAAGCAGAAATTAGAAATTATAATAATCAAATTATTATAATGTTGATTTTTATTATTAAAAATCCTTTGATTTCTTTCAAACCAAATGAACCAACAAGAAATAATGAAAAGAGTATCAAGCAAGAATCTAAAATCCTTATCAAACAAAAATCTAAAAGAGTCTCAATAGAAAAAACAATCAGAAATTCTAGAACTAATATTAAACTCAAAAATATTAAGGGTCATAATAAGAATATAATGAGTATCAAAGCAATCATAATAAATATGATTAATATCTTCAGAGTGTGAGTTACAAAAATAACATTTATTATCAATAATAATATTTTTCTTTTTTAAAAATTCAATAGTATTTAATTTACCATGAATAATGAGCCACATATGGATCTTTGATTTTGGAGGAGCATTAGACTTCCAAATAAATTTAAAACAATTGACAGAAGTCCCTGAAAAGTTAATAAATTTGTAAATGGAGTTAGAAGAAAATTTCTTACTCTTATCCCATTCCCAACTAATATAGTCATTATCATTGTCAATGTTATAAAGATTAAGCTTAGCATAAAGTAAATAAAGTTGTCTAAGGGTAGAACCTACTAAAATTCTATTAAAGTTGAAAATCCAAGGAGGGTCACTATCAGAGTTAAAAACATCAGAAATAAGCGCAAATTTAAAGTTACAAATATCATATAAATCTTTGAACTCATTCTTCAGAGGAATGGAGGAAATCCAACTATCATGCCAAAAAGAAGTATTATTACCAGAGTGAACAATAATATTAATACCCAGGTTAAAAATATCACAACATTTTAAAATTGATTTCCAAAAATAAGAAAGCTTATTATACATCGAAGGACTGATATGATATAGGTTATAACTACCATTATAGTAATGTTTAGAAATAAACTCCTTCCAAAAAGCATTATCATTAGAATCTCTAAATTTCCATAACCATTTACTGATAAGAGACAGATTCATATTATGTAAATTAATGACTCCTAAACCACCCTCATTTTTAGACTTACAAACAGTATCCCAGTTTACTAAACATTTAATACTACTGTTAGGATTATCACCGCTCCAAAGAAAATCCCTTCTAATTTTATCTATTTTATCTATCACCCAATATGGAAAAAGATGCATAGACATCCAATAGATAGGGAGAGCTGATAGGACAGAATTAATCAAAACCAGTCTACCAGCTCTAGATAAGAATCTCACATTCCAATTACAAATCCTATTTTTAATTTTATCAATGATAATCAACCAATCATCATGCTTAAGTTTTGAAGGTCTAATAACAAAACCAAGATAATCGAAAGGAAAACTCATAGTTTTACAATTTAAAGTATTAGCAACTAAATTTTCAACATTATTAAAATCATTTAAAACTAAGACAGAACTTTTATCAAAGTTTATTTTTAAACCTAATAAAAGTTCAAAACTATAAAGAATAAACTTGAGAGCAATAATGTGATTGGGAAGATGGGAGGAAAAAAGAAAAGTATCATCAGCAAATTAAAGGACAGACAAACCTAAACTTGAAATATCATTACCAATAAAACCCAAAAGATTATTGTTAACAGCATTCTTAATAATTTTAGAAAAGACATCAGCCGCTAAATTAAATAGAAGGGGCGATAAAGGATCCCCTTGCCTTAAACCTTTCTTGGATTGAATTTTATTACCTAAAACACCATTAACCATGATACAAGATTTACCCGTTTTAAGCAAGTTAATAATCCAGTTGATCCATCTATTACTAAAGCCTCTTGCAAGGAAAATGTCAATAAGAAAATCCCAATCAACCGAGTCAAATGCTTTAGCGAAATCTAATTTTAAAATAGCACGAGTAATATTATTATTACAACAAAAATTAATATATTCTTGAACAACAGCTACAACATCCGTAATATTTCTACCTTTAATGAAAGCTGTTTGAGAGCAATCAATTAGATCATTCATTTTTAAACTAAGTCTGTTAGCTAAAACTTTAGAAATAATTTTAACAGAGCAATTAATCAAATAAATGGGCCTAAAATCATGTAGAGAGTTAGCACCAACTTTTTTATGTAATAAAATAACATTAGCAAAATTAAAACAACCTAATTGAAGATTACCATTATAAAAATCATCAAACATACAAATTAAGTCGAATTTTAAAACCTCCCAAAAAGATTGATAAAAGAAAATAGGAAAACCATCCGGGCCTGGAGATTTATCTCCAGGTAAATCAAAAATGGCTTTTCGGATTTCCTCTTCAGAGAAAGGAACATCTAAATCAGAAAGATTAATGTTAGAGACAGATGGATAAAGATCATCCCATCTAACACTAACTCTATGATTATTTTTAATGCCAAAGATTTCTTTATAATATTCAGTAAAAGCAATGTTAAGGTCACGTTGGTCAACTAATTCCACATTATTAACTAAAATGGAATTAATTGTATTACTACGTTTTCTACAATTAGCAATATTATGAAAAAATTTGGTATTATTATCACCTTCATTAATCCAATGAAAATTAGATCTCTGTTTCCACATAACTTCCTCTTTCACAAGAATCGAATTAAGTTCATTTTTTAAGTTATTAAGAACATTTCTCTCACCTAAACTTAACTGTCTAAATTCTTCAATCTTATTAAGTTTAAGCAACTCATTAAGAATATTATCCTTTTTAATTTTGACATTACCAAAAACATTTTTATTCCAGCTTTTAAGAAAAATCCTAAGTTTTCTAAGCTTGAGCACAAAAGCTTTGACAGAATTGTCACGATATTTAATACTATAAAAACTCATAGAAGAACATTTATTGATGATTAAATTTGAAAAACCAGGTTCTAGAAACCACATTTTTTCAAATTTAAAGGCTCTACTAAAAATTCTATGGCTGTCACAAGAAAGGATAATGGGACAATGATCTGAAAGAGTATAAGGTAAACCAGACACTCTACAGATAGGAAATTTATCCTCAATTTCATCACTAACGAAAAATCTATCTAATAGAGCAAAAGAGGGAGAATCCCTATTATTGCTCCAAGTAAAAACTCTATTGGATAAAGGAATTTCGATCAAATTAGAATGAATAATAAATTGATCAAATTCCTCCATAGCCGAATAATCGCCTTCTCGGGGAGAACGCTCCCCAATAAAACGAGTAACATTAAAATCACCCCCAGTATCCAAGCACCGGGGGCAAGAGATCTAAACTCAAGACATTCATTCCAGAGAATACGTCTATCAATTTTAGAGTTGGGCCCATAAACATTAGAAATATTTAAAAAAGAATTATCAGCTAAATTAATTAAAATAATATGTAAAGAATGCTGCTTATGAATACACTGAAGAAATTTAAAAAGATTATCTCTCCAACCAATCATTAAGCCCCCTGATAAACCCACCGATGGAAGGAAAACCCATTTACTAAAACGAAAGCCACCTAATCTTCTAAAAAAACGAAAGTCGGGACATTCTATTTTAGTCTCTTGTAAAAGAGCAGTATCAATAGAAAAGTCTTTAAAAAAGATTTTAAGTTTATCATATTTATTAAGGTCATTTAAACCTCTAATGTTCCAACTAATGACTCTCATAAGCCCATAGATCTAGCCCTTTCAAGTTCCTTATTTCTAATAAACTCACGATCTAGCTCAAGGTCAGTGAAAATAAAAGCAGAGCTACTAGCTAACTGACTGAAAGCAGAAGCAGACAAGTCACCCAAAGCATAAGACGAATAAGAGCTACCCAAATCAAAATGCGTACCTGAGCCTGAATCCGAAACACCGCTCACAGTGTTCGAACCAGGAAACTTACCCGAAGGCAGAGAGCAACTGTCACGAATCCTGACACTTCGACGAACCAACCCGCTAGAAGCTGTTTGCTTTCTACGTCTACCTCTCCTCGAAGAGGAAATAGAATGAGCAAAAGCACTACCATTCTCACCTAACTGCCCAGACAATGCACTCCCAGAAGCACAAACCAAATCACCAGATACAAAAGAAACAGCAGGACCCTTATATTCCACTATCTTATTCTCAGTTCCATCCAAATGAACTACAGAGAAAGAATCCGAGACAACACCAACATCATGAGAGATAGGGTCCAATTTATCACTGAGACAACTATCCACCAGGAAATTAACCAAATTTGAAGAATTAACAGAAGGGGAAACCACATCAGACATAACCTCACCAACCAACTCACTAGAATGATCAACCTGAACAGAAAAATCATGTGCACCGAGCATAGCATGAACATCAAAACTTCCTGCCAAAAGCGCTTCAAAATCCAAATGATTCTCAACAACCGAAACAGACTCATCATCAAGATGCAATCCATCATTTAAACACCAATCAACAACATCAAAATCAGAAAACCCAGTAGACAGGGGAGCAATAACCCCATTAGAAGCATCATCTGACCAAAAGTAGGAAACGAAGGAATACAAACAAAACTCAGTACTCGAAGTTAAATCAAAAACCAAATCCAACGGTCTACTATCAGAATCTTCCAAATAAAGGCAACTATCAATAACACTGAATGAACAAGAATCACTCTCAGAAAGGGAAGGCTGAAGATCATCAAGGCTAAGTGTTAAATCAAAATCAGAGGGACAGTCAGAAGTAACAATAGAGTAATCGCCTTCAACTAGTTTGGAGAAATTAACAGGAGCAGATTCAATGCAATAGGAGTCACTTACCTCTGACAAAATTGAGCATTTTGGCCCAAAATCAGAATCAAGGCAATCAAATTTGTTGGAGGTAGGAATCAAAAAAGAATCCAAACTAGAAGAGCAACGCAAACTAATTTTGTGCTTTGGATTAATAAAATCAGTATCTGAATTAGGTTGACAATCCTCAGAGACATGCTTAGACTTACACAGGGCAACAACTGGGTCTAATATAAAAGGATCAAAAAAATCTGATTCATCATTTCTAAAAGACTTAAGAAAAGCCCCTTGATCAACAAACATGACAGAAGAATCTGGATGAACAGAACTCTGCTTAGATACACCAGAAAAATAACCCTTATCAGTATTAGGCAAGTTCACATTGTTAAAATGAAATAGAAGATCCTCTAGGAGCTTTAAACCTTCTGAACGCTTGATCCTGAGATTATTAAGTAAAATTCCCCTCAAGTAGATAAATTTCAATACAAAAAAGAATCCATGCTCTGCTAAAATAACAGGAGAGCAAGAAGAATCCGTAGAAGGATCGATATTTCCAAAAAACAATTCAGGGTCACCGAATCTAACCCTATAACCTTTCCCGATATTAGGGGCATTAACAACATTGAAATGGAGAAGCAAATCTTCCAAGAAATTGAATCCATCTACTCGAAAGTGCCATAAATGATCAAGCAAAATCGCTTTCAAGAGCATAATCTTAAGAACGAATTGAAAACCATTTTCAACTAAGAATTCAGAAGATATTGAAGAACCAGCAATGAATGAGCAATTGAAACTTTTGTGGCCAAATTTACCACATTGAAAACATCTGATGGGATCACGGCATTGAAACGCGAAGTGATTTACATCACCACATCTAAAGCAATAAGATTTGGAGGAGCGAGAATCAATCCATCTCTTGTTCGAATGCTGAGATCTCGGAATTTGTAAAGAAGAAGAAGGCAAATGGTCTTTGACCACTTGGGCATAAGATCTATGGTAATACGAAACCAAATCTCCATCTAAAAAATATGATTGCAACTGAGAACGATTGAAGGAGGAAAGAGGAAAAGATTGAGACCAAGAACAAGAAGCGGTCGCCATTTTTTAAATTCAAATTCCAATTATTTCAGCAATTTCAAATATTAAATCAACAATTAAATTATCCAACTAAATCCAGATATTTGAAATATAAGTTATTCAGCTTATAAAATTTAATATTGAATATTTAAAATCAATTCAATATATGAATTTCGAATGACCAAAATTCTAGGTCGTTACATAGACCAATTTTAAGCCTTTAAATACTTAACTGCCTCATTAAATTAAGTACACATCATATTACTATTTTATAAAATCTTATTTCTGTTTTATAAAATCCGTACGTCATTTATAAAATCATTTAGTTCTTTTATAAATGATAATTAAGCTTCATTTCCTATTTCATAAAATCTCATTTCTATTTTATAAAATCTGTACTTCATTTATAATATCATATAACTCTTTTATAAATGATAGTTAAGCTTCATTTATACTATTTTATTAAATCGCATTTCTATTTTTATTAAATCTGTAATTCATTTATAAATCATATAAATCATTTATAAATGATAATTAAGATTCATTTATACTATTTTATAAAATACATCTTTTGCTTATAAAATTCGTTATTTCCCTTAAATAATATTTATAAGTAAACTATTCGTTGATAAAGATAATTTCTTTATTTTTAAATAATATTCACAAATGCTAGTTAAACTTATTTACCCTCTAGTCACTTTAATAATAAGTGTAGAGTTCAAAACTCACTTAATTAGTCTACTATCTTTTCCAAAACTATTTGAATTAGTTTCATTACCACTAACTAATGACATGCACATAATTATCACAAATAATTAGTTCTAATCAATCACAACATCACACATAACCATTCAGTTAACCTAAAAATAAATTTTTAGGTTTTTTTTAAAAATTATTATTAAGATCTTAAACAAATAACAAGTTATAACACAAACATAAGACCAAATTAACTCAAACAATCTCCAAATTACTTTATATAATTCTATAATCATCAACAAACGAAAATATAAAATACAACATATAAATTAGCAAGGAGAATCATCTTATCACCTTGCTTTAACCCAACCCGAGCTTTAATCACCAAAAACCCAACTTTAGCTATCTTTGAATTTTGAAATGAACACCTAGACTCTAACTAAAGCCAATTCCTTTGCAGTTTTGTAGAGAACTGGTAGAGATGAACTATTAGATTTTAGAAAATTTATTTAATGGGTTTAGGGCTTAGGGATTAGAAGTAGATTAAGAGGATTTTAATAGTGTAATTAGAGTAAGAGAAGAAGAAGATACGTGGAAATGAAAAGCGAATGAGAATTATGAAGAGGAGTTAGCCACTTATAGGCGACTAATGGACTTTACCCAAATTCTCTTCATTTGACACTATTCATCCTTGAAAATCAACGACTCCAAAAATAGTCAAGCTTATACTCATTTTACTCGTGTCAAAAAATAAAAATAACCACGGGCGTATCGAGTCGTAATTCGTTCGTCTGTAAAAGTCGAATATAAGAGGCATTCTGTTACTTAACGATTAAACATTTAAATTAATCATATAAATATTAGATTTTTAAAAATTATGAGGTGTTACAAATTGGTAGGTTAGTTTACATTGGTTACGCGTTATGTTACATGATTTAACCCTTGAGGAATTTCAGGAACGAAATTCTTTTAAGGGGGGGGGATGTAACACCCCTAATTTTAATGATAATCAATTAAAAAATATTAACTAATAATTAGCAACGTTGAGTATAGAATTTTTGTAAATGTCAGAAGCTGGCTTTGAAACTTACACGATTGGGTTTAGGCCATTTTCTGATCAATTTTCACATATAAAGTTTTTCGTTCGGAATTCAAACGAAAATATTATTAGCATTCGAATAATCCAAGTCGAAAATAATTACATATGTAATTAAGAAAATAAAAGGTAACTAAGAAAATTAATTAACACTGAATAACATTAACCTTTCCCTAGGGTTTAAGTAAATACAAATGTGGAAAGAAATTGTCTCCGACAATTGAAAAGGAATGACATTAACAAAATAGTACGTCAGTAATTAATTAACGTAAATAACACAAACCAATCGACCCCTATTTTTGACCGGTCGACACCTAGTGGTCGACCGGTGGAGGACGGCTATCGATCGATGGGTGTATCGACTATGAAATTATCACATGGTCGAATGGTCCAGATTTAAATAATTTAATCCAACGGTTGACATTGATTTGAATCCTATAAATACGGACATGACTCCCTATTTTTCTTCTCATATTTTCGGAGCGACGTCTAGCGCTCTGCCATTTTCTCTTCTCTATAAAATTCTTATTTTTTCAAAATAGTTAAAGTTTAAACATATATATAAGTGGAGAATAGTATAGGATTAATTGAGAAGAAAAATAGGGTCGAATCAATTCGTTAAAACCAAGGTAGATTATAAATCCAGATCTAAAATGTAAATTAAATTCAAATCTCTTTTCTAATCTTGATTTCTGATGAATATATGTGCGCTTATGATGTATGCATTCAAGTAGGGAGAAAAAGAGAGTCAAACTGGAATAATAGAGATTAGACCTGAGGATTTGGAAAACGAAAAAGGTTAGTGGGAAATCATATACTTTTATATAATATTGGATTTATATCGTTGTAAATCTATTTGTATGTGCGTAAAATATAAATTAGAGTTATAGTCTAAAATTTATATATATGTAATGAAATTATAAACTATGTCTACATATTCTTGATTGATAACTTGAATTATATATTACACATATGTAAATCCGGAAAATGTTGGGTATTAGTAGTCCTTGAATTTAGTATTGGGTAGTAGTAGTCCCCGAAACTTACAAATTATGTGATAATTCCAAATTTGTAGATTTGAATGGCTATTGTAAGTAAGAATGTAAATTATGTTATCACAATTAAATTATGGGGTTTTAAGTAGTATTTTAATTCATTGGAATATAGGGTGTTGCAATATGAATTTCTATATATTATCGTGTTTGATTTATAAATTAAAGTGTATCGTTTGAAATAACAAGTAATACACCTAAAAGGAAAGAGATGTATAAAATAGGGATATTAAGCATATTTTGTACTATCTATTTCAATAACCATGGAAAAGGTAATTTCTTGTAATTATAAACATAACTTAAATTTTTCTTTTGGGTAAGACGTAGAAATTTACGGTGTTAAACTTTCTATTTGAGGAGAAACGTGATTCCAATGCATTAAAATATTGAAATCTCTAAGGATTAATTGAAAAATTATAAATGTGATAAAAACGGCTCAAGGAAAGAATTTATAACGAGCAATATAAGGAAGACATAAATTAAGTAAAAGAAATGTAAAGGCAGGCATGTAATAATTTAAAATAAAAGGGAGTAAAGATAGAAAATGTAATTTGAGGAAAAGGGAAATAAATGGGAAAAACATTTAGATCTTTTACAAGGAAGCAGTAAATGACCTTAATTTAAACAAGACGTAAACACATAAGAAAGTAAAGAAATTTTGTTAACAGTAAACATTGAAGACGTAATAATTAAACAAGTATGAATACACACACGCATACACACATACACACACATATATGCGTGTGTGTGTGTGCGTGTGCGGCCTCAAGTATGCATTTATGATGGCTATGGATTATTAAAATTAGTAAATAACTTAAGTGGATAAAAATGACAGTCATTAGAATGGTTTGGAATGTGAGGTCAGTGGTGTTACATAATAAAAGACTGCCCACTACAAAGGCTACCGGCAATTGTGTATATATTATACCGATGTGGCACATATCCAACTGCAGGACCCGTGGAATTATATACACTTGTGTATAGGTGAAAGGAATACCCAGTAGGTTCTGCATTAATCTTTCAAAAGGGGTATTGCCTTGATTGAATTAGGCAATTTAAATGTGGCTGTGAGCAAATATTGAGGCTATATTAGTGTGTCGGTACTATATTAGAGAGTAGTAGTTGTACATAGGTCGTAAACGTCATCGGTCATGAACGGTCAAAGGGAAAGATGAGGGTGACACCTAACAGACTACACCTCCTACTAGTGTTGGTCACGTTTGGCTCATGCACAACCACAATTGTTTGTTAGGAGGCAAGGCAAGGTAACCCTTAAGAAAGGTCTTTCAAAACGAATCAGGTAGTCCGTGTAGCCGAGTTCACTATAGTACGAGGAGCTGAGTCCTCTAAATCCATGGAGCCGAGTCCATTACTGTCCAAGGAGCTGAGTCCTCTACATTTCGTGAAGCTGAGTCCATAATTAGAAAGCAGACAAGTAGAAAATCCCCAAGATGAGATAGAATACGGCTAAGTTATCGTAGCGTCGTTGTTAAGCACTACGGAAGTTCCTTAGTATGCACGACAACGAGGGCATCATACTATATTGATGATGGAACCTGACGGGGTGTTGTGTTAGGGATACTAGCGAGGATAGTATCTGAGACCAAAGAGGGACAGTGATACTTAAACACACACGCACGCACACATGCATATGTATGATGCTATTATCTATTTTGGGTAGATGGGGTGTATCGTACACGTACATGGAGTCGAGACGACTAGGTAAAATAAAAGGATATAACATGTAATGGAAGGCAATCGACATAAACTAGTATTATGTGTAAAATGTATAATTCACCAGTCACTAGAACATTGTTCTAACCCTTTCCTCATTACAATCCACACGATAGCTTTAAAGGGACATGCACTGGTGTAAGGTGAGAACAGTGGAAGGACGGGTTTCCTCCTGCATGCTCCATGCTAACAAGGACATTAGATACAAGTGTCAACTTTGGTCAGTAACTATGTGATTTATTATACTTTACTATTCCACAGTGAGTTATATCAATAGTGCTCTGATATGCACTTATTTGTCTATTTGCAGAATACGAAACCAACGATCTGTATCTTTGTGGACTTAGGTTCTTTTGATTTAGCGAGAATTCGGATCTACTGAGGTGCAGGTTGTCACAACCAACTCTACTCTCTCTAGTCCAAACGGATCCGCACAGTTGTGTGAGAAGTGATCGAATAAGGCCCAAATCTCTTTTCTGCTCTAGCTGCTCCTCACAAATAGTTTGAGTTAATTGTTCTTGCCTCTCAAGACTAGCAATAATACGTGCTTCAAATGATGAGGAGGTATGCATGGGGAAGTATGAGGATGAGAAGATGGACTAGGTATGTCTTCTTGTGTAGACTGATGTATTGGAGTATCAATTGTAATCTCAACTAGAATTGCTGGTATCTTCATCGCCTTAAGAACTTTTTCATCAAAAACACAAGAATACGAATGCCTAATCGGAATCTCATCATCCAACATAACACCAAATTGGTGAAGAATTATTGCAATTAAATTTCCATATGGATCATATTGTCGTTTTTCTCTAGATCAATTTTCCATCATATTATTCATTATAACATTAGCCGAATTTACCTGAGCATTCCCTAAAATGGAGTATATGGATTTACGGACTAAAGGATAAATCTCATTTCAACTGCTCTTTTTCGGAATCAAATTGTGCTAAAGAATTCAAATAATAATACGAGCTTTGTGAGTCAGGTTAGAAGTTTTCCAATTTAGCATTAGTTCGTTGAACTATTTAGCGTAAAATAGACTTATCATTAAAAATTATCTCATCTAACAACAATTCATCCGATGAAATTCGTAATATCTCGCCTAACTCATTTTTGCTAAATGCAACTTCAACATCTTTTATGATAGTATACAAGATTAATCCATTGTCATCATTTCCTACTTCTTGATTAGCATAAAAGAGAACTATACATCTAAGGTATATGTTGTTTCTAAGCCATTCAAGTTTATTATGTTAGCAAATTCGGCAAGGATGAATAAATTACGAATATAGTATAAGTTTAGATACCGGACGTCCACCTAGATGCTCATTCACCATTAGAGCCTTAAATTTCTTAATGTTTTCTATTTTATTCTTCAAACGGTTTCTAACTTCATTAGCTAGTAGTTCATGATTGAACTAAAGGAAGTGGAGGAGATGCTTCTTTTTCCTCTTGCCATTTCTAAAGCTTTGAATTTTTGTTGAAAATTTGATGGATTTTGAAAAAATGGAGGCTGGAAAAGGGCTCTAAGGTTTTTAACTCGAAATTATGTTAGAAATAATGAAAGGGTGGGTGGGAAGTTAAAAAAGCATTTGGGTCGGTGAAAAAATGCCATTACCAGTGGACCGGTGCCTATAGACCGACGCACCGGTGGCCCCTTTTTTATTTCTGATTTTAAAACCTATTTATTTATATTATTAATTTATATATAATATAAAAATAAAAAAGTACAATCAACTTACTAGTTTAAAACTATTAAAAAAATTAATTAATTAGATAAATTGTTATTTTTATTAGATAATTTTTAGTGATGGCCTTTTAAATATTTCATGTTGGATTATTACTTTTATAGCTTTGCCAATGACATAACTTTGATAAAATTTTGAAATTTGTTTGTTAAAACTTAATTTTATTAGTGTATCTAGTCTTAAAACAAATATTAAACATTAATATATATATATGTTAAATTTAAGACTTTGTTTTTGTTAATTTTTGAAAAATTATTAAGTAAATGTCTTAAATATATATAATACTTGAATATTTGAATATTTTAATTACATCATTTATCGAACAAATTCCTAATTCTCAATGCAATCTAATATACATATTTTCATTTAAAGGTGTGTAAATATATCTGCAATTTGATTTTCAGTGTCCATAAATTCTAGAGTAATATTTTCTTTTTCGAATGATCTAAAAAAATGGTGTCCTATATCAATGTGCTTAGTTCCAAAGTGATTTACATGATTTTTTGCCAGATTAATTGTGCTGGAGTTATCACAGTAAATAAACGATATAGTTCAATTTACACTAAAATCCTTTAGTGTTCGCCGCATATAAATTACCTGAGCGCAAGCTAAAGCAGTTGATATATATTATGCTTCACATAGTTAACGATACATAGTTTTGTTTCTTACTGAACCATGAAACTAAAGATTGACCAATAAAATGGCATGCACCACTAGTACTTTTTCTATCGGTATGACATCCACAAAAATTAGCATCATTGTATGATATTAATTCGAACAGACATCCTTTCGCATAAATACTACCCTAATCTTTAGTTCTAATTAGATATTGTGAAATTCTTTTAGCAGCTCGTTGGTGTGACTCTTTCGAATTAGCTTGAAATCAGATGCAAAGACACACATACTCATCATTATATCGAGGCAACTTGCTATTATATAAAGTAATGATCAATCGTACATATATAAATTTTTTGATTAAGATCCTTACAATCTGCATCTTTATTTAAGTGAATAGTTATACATATTATCGACAACAAAATTTCTAATTAGATCTTTACAATATTTTTCTTGTGAAATGAAATTTCATTTTCTAGTTGTTTAATTTGTAACCAAAGAAAATAATGTATTCGTCCATATAGGACATTTCAAATTCTTTTCTCAATATTTCAGAAAATTTGTATAAAAAATTTCACTGGTAGAATCAAAGATAAATGTCATCAACATATATTTGAACAACTAATAAATCATTGTTTTTATGTTTATAAAAATCATTAAGTCAACTTTTCCGATTCAAAACAAGAATTTATGATTTTTAGTCTATCAAATCAAGCACTTGGTGCTTGTTTTAAACAATATAAAGCCTTTTAAGTTTATAAACATGATCTAGATACTTTTTGTGTTTAAATAAGGGTGGTGGTTTAACATAAACAATTTCTTTTACAAACTCATTTAAGAAAGCACTTTTAACATACATTCGATATAATTTAAAATTGCGGTGACAAGCAAAAGCTGGGAGCATTCTAATTGCTTCATTGCAACAGGAGTAAATGTCTCGTCATAGTCGATTCCTTCTTTTTGATTGTAGCCTTGAGCAACCAATCCGGCTTTATTTCTAACTATATCACCATTTTCATCACTTTTATTTTTATACACCTATTCAGTTCCTATTAAAACTTGATCATTAGGTCTTGGGACTGATTCCCATACATTATTTCATTCAAATTAATTTAATTCTTCTTGCATGGCTATAATCCTATATTCATCTTTTCCTCCTTCTTTATAGTTTTTTGGTTCAATTGTAGGAATTAATGCTAAGTGACTCATCTCATTTAGTTGTCTACTAGTTAATACTTTAGTTCTTACATCTACCAATATATTTTCAATAGGATGATCATTCAGTATTCTTGGGTTTCCTTGTTTTTATTTTGTTTTAGTGAGTTTTTTCTATTTCTTAAGTAACTTAATTTGATTTTTCTTGTCTGTGTTTTGAATAGCAGTTGAAGGTTAATTAAAATTGATTATTTTAGTACCATCATCTATTTTGTTAAAATTTTCATCAAAAGAGACGTGTTTAGTTTTTTCAATTGATCTAGTTTTTTATTAAGTATGCGGTATGCTTTACTTCTTTTTGAATAACAGATAAAAATTCCTTCATCGGCTGTAGAGTCAAACCTATCAAGATTATCTTTAGCGTTTTAAATAAAACATTTTGGTCCAACAACTTTAACTGTGATATTTTAGGTTACTTTGTAAGGGGTGCTTTGAGTTTTAGGACGAATTGAAACGCGATTTAGAACATACCAACTGATAACAACCGCTTCAGCCCAAAAATTCTGAGGTAAAATGGGGTCATTTAGTAATGTTCTTGCACACACTTATAAGGTTCTATTTTTTCTTCCACAACACCATTTTATTATGGTGTTAAGGGAAAGGATTAATTCCCTTTTTACTACAAAAGTTACTAAATTTATCATAATCGAACTCTTCTCCGTGACCGCTTCGAATATTTTTAACCTTTAAATCTTTTAACCTCTGAATTCTTTTTACAAAATTTCTAAACATTTTGAAAGTATCACTTTTTTATTTTCCAACAAAGTCCAAGTATATATTTAAAAATCATCAACAATTACAAAAACATATTTATTATGATTTATTGATCTAATTTGAGTTGGACCAAAAAAAATAGGTGAAGTAATTCCAAAGGTTTATTGGTAGAAATTTCAATTATAGATATAAAATAAGATTCTCTTAGTTTTCCTTTTTGACAAATGTTACATAAATTATATACTTTGAAATTCATTTTAAGTAAATCTCTTACAATTTCATGGTTTGCTAATTTATTTAATAATTTAAAGTTAATATGACAGGACCATTTGTGCCAAAGCCATGAATCATTTGAATTTGCAATGAGACATAGGTTACTATTATTATTAGCTTTCATATTCAAAATATAAACATTTTGTTTTCTTATATCTTCAAAATTTATTTTCTTTTTGACCAAAAATATTACAATTATATTTTTTAATTTAATTTTAAAGCTTTTATCTCATGGCTGACTAATACTTAACAGATTATGTTTTCAATTTTTAACTAGATAAATGTTAGTCATTAAGGGTGAATTTGGATTACCATCGTTGCTAAAGTCCTCTATTTCGATGATGTATCCTTTTGAATTGTCACCGGAAGATACGGTACCTTCATCTATTGGTCTATTATTTGTAAGCATATTTGAGTTTCCCGTCACGTGGTTGGAACATACACTGTCTAGAATCATCCTTCTCTTTTTACTAATGTGAGTACATACCTACAAAAAAAATAAAAAATATTGGTACCTACTTCCTACGTTAGGGTCCTGGAGTTAAGTTTTTGGTAACCATACCCAGGAGGGCTTGGTAGAACCTTTAAAAGAATAATTAATATTATTATGAACATCGGTGAAGAACTTATATATGTATATATATATATATCTAATGAGATTATTATTAGTTTTAGGTAATCATATTTTTATTCCCTTATTTTTAGAAATTCCTTTTTCGTTTATAGAGTTACTAGACTTTTATAAATTTCTTATATAGAAAACTATTTTTCTTCAAAATTTTCTTATTCTTACCCTTTTTGAAGCCTAAACCACTTTTATTATGTATTAATCTAGAATTCTTTATCAAATTTGATAAATTTTCTTATCTTTTATTAAAGTTTAAAATATTTGTAGAAATCTTTTATATTTTTTCTTTAAATTTTAAATTTTCAAACTCAAGAATTTTTACTCTTGACATTAATTCACAATTTTCTTTTGACAATTTAACAATTTCATTTTTATAAGAGTCAATTTCATTTTTATAAGAGTCAATTTCATTTTCTAACACAAAAGTTTTATTTGTCAAGTTTTTGAATGAATTTTGTGAATTCTCTAATTCATTGATCATTTTACATAAGTTAGTATTCTTATTTTTTAAGAAATTAATTTCTTTTTCTATATAATCAAGTTTAAAATTTAAATTGTTATTAGAAAGTTTTAAATATTTATTTGAATCCTTCAAAAATTAACATTCCTCAGACAGTTCCATTATTTCTTGAAATAAAATTTCTGTTTCATTTTCAGAACCAGATTTCTCTAAAGATTGTTTTAGAGTTTCAATTACTGCTTCTAAAGTAGTTTTCTCATCTTTTAACACTGTTATTTCTAGTTCAGCTCTATTTAAGTTAACCATATTTTCTTAATGTATTTTTCTTTAATTTCTAATTTTTTTAATCTAATTCTCTACAAAATTCAAGTAGTTCATTATATGTTAAATCAGATTGTGCCTCATCTTTTGTGGCCATGAAGTAGATGTTAGCTTATTTTTGTCGCTATCGCTATCTGAAGATGACGAGGAGTCAGAATCATCACAAGTGGCTTGATATGTAGATTTATTCTTTTTGTCAAATTTTTAAATCTATTCTTATTCTAGAACTCGTTCTTTCCATTAACAGACATTCTTTTATGATATGTCCGAATTTATTGCAATCAAAGCATTTGAGTCCTGAGCTATTATTGTTATTGTCATTTCCTCTCTTTACTTGCCTTTTGAATTTTCTATAATTTTTTGCAATGAAGGCCATCTCATCTTCATCTAGTTCAAGGTCCTCCTCAACTTGGAATGCTATGGTCTTTTTCCTTTAGTTCAGTATCTTCCTAGCCTACAAATTTAATTAATAACCTATTAGATTTTTGATTAACTCCTCAACCTTGAGTTGAGAGAGGTCGTTAACTTCTTCAATTGCCAATACTTTTCTTTCCCAATCATTGGTCAAAGATTTTAATATTTTTGTAGCAATGTCAAATTCAGATAAAATTTCACCTAGTCCCACTAGTGCATGTGTAATGTCTTATAGATGGGAGTACATATCGGTAATATTATCATTATCCTTTAATCTAAAATTCTAAAATTGACCTTTTAATATATTTATTCTAGATTGTTTAACTTTACTTGTGCCTTGATGAGTGACTTATAAATATGCCATATTATATCATAAGAATTTTTGCATATCACAATTCTAGTAAATTCATCTATGTCTAAGGCAAAAAAAACTATTCGTACCTTTTGAATTATTAGTTGTAGTGGTCTTTTGTTTGAGAGTCTATGCGTTTATTGGTGTAGTTGGAATTTCATATTTAGTTTGTGTGACGTCCTAAATTTCACGACCATTTGCTTCCACATAGATTCTCCTTCTAGTTGACTGGAAATTATAATCACTACCAGTAAATAGTGGGGGCCATGTAGAAGACCGACCTTCTACGAAAGTACTTATGTATGCCATATTAATATATTCAATAAACGATGTCATAGTTTATGAAAGTGTGTAGGATCATATATTTTATGGCTAAACTATATATGAAAGTGTATAAACAATATTATAAGATAACTATAAATGAAACAAGGTAAAGAACTTGCACACTAAGCTTTATATACCAGTTCAGGCAATCGTGCTACGTCCAGCCCAGAATCTCTTATTATGGCTTTGTTAATGAATAAATTTGCTAACCCCAAAAGTATAGTGAAATAGTGTAAATTCAAAGACAGGCCTTGTTGAGGCTCATCGAAGTCATCGAAGTGAAGTGTGCGTTCATATCGAGTCTTAGTTTAGTCATCAAAGCCAAAGCCATATATCTCATCGAATAAGATTGAAGCCGCAGTCAAGTCCAAAGTCCAAGGTTGAAGTCACATATGCTATGTAAATCCAAGTTCAAATTCAAATTGAGTATGCTATGCAAGTTACAAATCCACATGAATCAATGTTCGAAGTCAAATAACCATTAAGGTCACAAGTTCGAAGAAATCTAATATGCTATGTTTTGCAATTGTTTAATTTCCATTTCCTTATGTGTACAAGGTTCAAACGATGCAATAGGCTCTGAAAATACCCAAATCAATTTAGGGTTTATAGAGCTGAAAATGTACGAAATGAGATGAGAGAATTCGTCCTCCAAAATGGCACCTCTAGGCCCGTATTTGTAGGGATGAGCAGCTCCGATTCACCTTTCATTATCTTCGACGGGCTCGTCTTTAGTATGCTTAACTTTGACGGTGTCATCCTGGCATTAGTCTGTTTATTACATAACATTAATAAAAGAAAGCTTCAAGCATTGTTGAAGAGTGATGTCGTCACTAGGTAGTGTTGTGAAGGAGAAACTCTCTTACAGTATAGTGTCGAAGTGGACAACTATGGAGTTAACGGTTGGCGCCGTTGGTCAAAAACAGCGTTAAACACAGATGAGAAGTGACAATGGTATAGTATCCTTATACTGTCAGTGCCTCTGATGACTTCGATGATAATAGAGGAGTAATGGAAATGCTGATGAATATCAGTAAAGATGGTTGTTGTGGGTATTAGTGGTGTTTACTATTGATATCGCACATGTTGCTTTTGTTAATATACGACGTCCTTCAAACGTTTATGAAACATGCTAGATAAAAGATGATTTGCAGTGTTGACCATTATCGAAGAGTGGTGTCGCTAAACATTCCCTCGATGTTGGTGATCCTTGGCATCATCATAGGGCAATACCTTCGAAGTGCTTGTGAGGTGCGATACGAATAGAGTTTGGCATCAATGGAATGCGCTATTGCTCACTTCAACATTCATTGTTGGCTTATGACATCAATTATCTTCGATGTTTTTGCCGCTTCGGTTGTGTGCGACATTGTTCTTTTTTCCTTCTTGATAAAATG
Source organism: Allium cepa (assembly GCA_030765085.1). Classification (NCBI taxonomy): domain Eukaryota; kingdom Viridiplantae; phylum Streptophyta; class Magnoliopsida; order Asparagales; family Amaryllidaceae; genus Allium; species Allium cepa. Next base: position 946,460,733 of record CM060941.1, on the reverse strand, counting down.
CGATGTGAAGAGATATGATGCCGAAGTGATGAAGTGCGGAATTATTGATTATTGAGCCCTATTCGTTCGACATTGATCATGAAAGGTGATATCATCTTTGCGTCTCTCTTCTCGTATATCTTCGGAGTCAATAAGAGGTAACACTAGTTAAGCTGCGAAGCAAAGTTGATGATGTGTGATGCCTTTGAGGTTATTAATGATGATAACATTTTTCCATTGACATCAGCACTATTGTTTTGACACTTGCTTATCATTGTGATCAAGTAGAACAACGAACTCCTTCGACGATGATTATAGCAGTAACATTTTCCATGCTAGTGTAGAAGAGTCGTTGACTTTTCAAGTCAATAGTTTTGGCGTTATTTTTCCTACTTATTGATCTTCCTTCATTGATTGTCGTCCATTTAAAATTGAGTTAACGGCTCATGTGCATCCCTTCCTTCCTACAAATAGCAAGTTCTTCCTCTTTTCTTCTCTTACCTGGCAAGGAAATGGAAAGTCACCAATCTAGCAAGAAGTCCATCAAGAAAGTTAGCAAAGGCCCTAAGCCTTCACCCTCAACTGACAAGAAGGAAGATGTTATTACAAATCCATCGTACACAACATCTCAGGCTAAGGTTAATTCAATTCTTGAACAATTCGAGATCATTGGGGTTGAGGCCATCCATGTTGGTCGTACGGGAAAAATCTATAACCCACCAGAGGGTACTTCGCTTTCACTCCTATTCATATCTAGCACACGGGCCATCTTCCTTTTCTAGGCTTCCTCTTAAGATACCTAGAGCATCTTAATATAGCATCGATCCAATTCTTACCTAACGCTTATATAAAACTAATTTTCCTAGAGGTCCTAGCTTGGAAGCTAGACTCCCATATCTCAGTGTTGACATTCTTCATTATATAGCTAGTTCTGCTAAGTTGGGTGAACAACTAGGCCATCAACTATACCGAATTCACCCTCATCCAAAAGCTTGATCTTTGATAGCGTTAGTAAGGACGAGTAAGAGAGACTCAATTTTTCTTCGTCAGTTCTTCTCTAATATCATAGGGGCATTTTCTTCCTCAAGTAAGTCTCTTCTCCTTGGTTATCCCTATTTGAGTATTATTCTTTACTGATGGGTGTTCTTTTTAAGATCCTGCTCCTAAGAGTCTAAATCCAAAGATCAAAAGGCTGTAGACTCCCTAATTCATCTAGCTGAAAGTAGGAGAAATAGACTCATGCTGCTAACTCTATCGAAGCTCCTCCAATATTCTATCATCTTAGACCAACACAAGAACTTGAGAGATCCACTAATGGTTGAATATAATTCTTGTGGAAAAAGCTCGTTAATGATGGGCAAATCTCAATTCTTCGCCTTTAACTCACCAATTCAGCCGGATTATGGTTACAGGTTTTAATGTGGTTAGAAATGGAATTCCCAATGCTATTGGTTACTAACTCTTCCTTTTTCTTTAGGCTCGTCTGCCCTTGTTGTTGTTCCCATAGAAATAAGGGCTAAAGATAGCGCTTCTAAGAAGAGAAAGAGTAAAGATGTAGCTTCAGCTCTGCCTTAGTCGATCAATCATGTTTCTTATAAAGACTCTATTGCCAAAGCCATTGAAGAGCTAGAAGAAGAAATAGGCAATGATGCTATCATTGACGTTCCTCCTTCTCCCCAATACAAAAGACCTAAACTTGCAGGTAAATTCACTCCTACAGTTATTGATGAGATGAGGGATGTAAATATCGATCAAGTCTGGAGTAGTAAATTTAAATAAAGCTCTAGAGAAGCCAAAAGAAGCGAAGGTTGAGACATCCAAGGAGGACAAAACTCCCAACCCCCTTCTTAATGTTATTTTTCCTTCTTCTCCAACATCTATCAATCGCATGTGCACTAAACTTGATCTACTCCTTTCGATAGAGGATCTTCTTCCTTCAAGGAATCAGATTCGGGCACCAATAATGAATTTCGAGGAACTCGCTTAGTTAGCCATTCTATCTCCATCCCTCACTTCTCTTAGATCATCGCAGCCTTTAGTTTATTCTGATAATCACCTCTTCCTAATTCTCAAATGACTTCTATCAGTACATTTTTTGTTTGTTTGGTTAACTTTAACTTCATAGATTTCGTTCTGACTTAAACAGGTTATGTATTCTAGGTGGGAAAGCATATGCATCTTCTTTGGGATGCATCTCAAGGGCTTTCCTATAAAGTAGTCGGGCTTAAAGAAAGGATTTCATCACTTCAGAATGGTATGATTGATATTACTATAGAGAAAGATGATTCTATCCTCGAAAAGGGAGATTGGCTTCCTCTCTTGATGTGGAAAAGAAAGCCAAGCGGCTATTGGAGGAGAAAGTGAAAATTTTGGAAGCTGGTCTCAAGTCATTTAATAAACTCAAAGCAGATCTAGAGAGTTTGATTAAGGAAAACATTGAGTCAGCCAAGGAATATTCTGAGCTAGTTAAGAAAAACAAATCGCTCGAAGATTAACTACAAAGGAAGTGGAGCCTTTTGAATTATTCAAACAACATTATTAGTGACGCTAAGAAAAAGATTACTTCCTTTCTCGATGTAACTCTTCCCAAGATCACCGAGAAGTACTATGAAGATGCATTATGTGTGGCATATGCCAACAACATTCAAAAATGCCCAGACCTGGACCTTCCATCTCTACTAGTCTTGAACAAAAAAGGTAAAAGGAAGTTCAGTATTAGGACAAGAAGGCTCTTGAGGAAGAATTCCCCATCGAAGAGGAAATTGACGTTGAAAAGTGGCTAACATTTGACGATGCTCCTATTGATGATGAGCCAAAACTCGATGAAGAAGATAATGACGATGACGATGATAATAATGATAATGATCACAACAATAACCACAATGATGATCATGATGACAATAATGAAGATGAGGAAGGTGATGGAATGGGTCTTTCTTGTCAACCAGATGAAAGGGATGAATCTGGCGACACTAACTTAGACTCAGCTGTTTAAGATGTAGAAACTGTTGACATACATGACCCTTCAAAGAAAGATTCTCTTAATAGGAGTTGTACTTTCCAAGGTCAATAGTAGAAAGACAAAGGAAAGGTCTTGTCATCATTAGTTTCGCTCTCTCAGGAATGGATCTCTTTATCCAGTGCCTCAAGCTATCAAGTAACTTCTGGTTAATACATTAATTATTTAAGTTAAGGAGAAAACTGAAATATTGTTTGATGTGATGCTTGAAAAGAAACAAATGGATACAGATCATCTAAATAGAGAATTAGATAAATAATTCAAAGAATACAACAAATTGTCTGAGAAGTGCAAGAAGCTTGCTAAAAGCGCATCAAAATTAAGACATTTCAAAGAAAGAGAAGTCACTCCTTGAATGAAGAAAGCCCATGGTCACCGGCAAAAACTTATGAAAGAGAATTCCGAACTGATGATCCTCTTTTGGATGTTATTTGATGATGGATATGCCCTAGTGGAGTTTCTGTACAAAGCTTGTTGTAGGGGTAACTTTGTCGATTTCTCATATTTAGGCGACAATTGCGGGGGTTTGCTCAAACGTTTCATCATAGATATTTGGATGAGTATGTGTTTGATCCCTACCTCAGGGTGTGTTGCAACCTTCCCCGATTGGCCTCTATTCCACTTTCTTTTCGCTTTCTTCCCCCCGAAAAGCTTAGATATAATAGGAAGAGGTTTATTTTTGAAATGTATAAGAAATCAATCTTATATAAACCCGAATGTCTTGTATAATTGTAATATAAAACTTGGTTCACTTATGAATTTTATCGTTTTAGATTCTTATCCTTAGTTTAATTTCAACATGTTGTACAGAATATAAACCTCTCAAGTTGTCCGGTTCCTAGGGATCTCTTGAGTAAATTTGTCAAGCTAAAGAGAGATTTTACGGAAAAATATTTGATTCTCAAAACATTACAGCGGGTGAGACATTATTTCCTTAGGGATTTACGAGAAGTTTATACGTGTTTTTCTCGCTTTCGCTTTGACTTCCTGGGTGATGAAAATGATAAGTTGCTCAGCGAAATCTGATCTTATCATATAAAATTAATATGTGGTTGTGATAGTCCTCTAGCTGGGGAATGGACTATCTCAGTTCGCTCCTGTTTATACCCAGAAGGAAATAAGGATTCCTTCGATTCTATACTTACGTTGTCTGCTATGTTATTTGAAAAGGCTAAAACCACAGCCTCGAAACATTGAATGTTGATTAAATTTTTTTGAAATAGAATTACGATGTAACCTTAATTTTTGTATCACCTGTAGACTTTGCTTATTATCAATAAAAAAGTTTGCTTCTCATACGTTAATTCTTATATCCCTTGTCCTTAATAGGAGACTCAGTTAGCGTGTACATCTGATTCTTTAGATGCTTAACGAGTTATTAAGATTAAGGATATGTTGCTTGCCTATGTAGAAGAGAAATGATCATCCCAAGACAATTCAACTTTATGATTTCTAGATAATCCTGAGGCACAGGAGTGGCATAGAAACTACTTCATGTTTAAATCAACATTTAGGACTTATAAAGAAATAACTGCTTGCACAGAGGAGCAGCTTAAAGAAAAAGAAAATGAGCTTCAGGCATTGAAAAAGAGAACTGATATGGTTTAAGGATCCAGTTTTTCAATCGAAATTGATGTTGAGATAGCTAAACTACACCGAAGAATAAGTGATATTGAAGTAGATCTAATAAAGAGCCAAAGTTATTGCTAATCTTTGAGCTTATTATGAGTGAAGGCGAATTCAGCCTTCCTGCCCCTACTCCTAGAGAATGACCAGATCTCGGTCTTTGGCGAGTCGAGAATACCCAACTTTACTAAACCCTCCTTTGGGCTTAAGTGATGAAACGATCTCAAGGTGCGGTAAAAAGGTTAAATTTGAATGTATCTAATACTTTAGCAAGAAATGGGATGAAAAAGCATCTTAATGTATCAATGAATATGAAAGCAAGATTCAATGGCTTGAGCGGGAAAAATACACTCTTAAACAAAAGATCGAAGAATTAAAGGATATGATTCAAACTTTACAAGGAGCCAACAAGACCCTTCAGCGCGCTTTGGAAATCCAAATTGACCCGGTTGATGATGAAAACACTATTCATATAAAGGAAAAGAAGATTAAAGAACTTCTAGATATGGCCATTCACCATATCACTGATCCTTCAATTGCCAAGCACTTAGACAAGCTAGCACGGAACCTTAGCGAAGATTTTCCTTGAATAGATCTTTTTATCTGCTTAACTTTTGTACCTATAATTTTGTATGTAATATATTAGTTACAAATGAACTTGTATTGAAATGAAAAACTCATACCTAAAGTATGTGGCTTTGAATCGAATTGTCTGATTATCTTGCTTTTGTACTTCGAGCTTTTGATGTCTATATCAACATTATGCTTGTTAAGATAATTGGAACTTTTATATTAGAATTTGCTTTCTCATAAAAGACCAAGAAATCCATTCGACAGTTAATAATAGAAAACCAGAAATTTATTTGATAGAAAAAGTCTAGAAATTCATATCTCATAATAACATAAGAAGACCAGTAACCCAAAGCTAGCAATAATAATAGAAGACCAGAAATCAATTTCTGGTAATTATAATAGAAGACCATAAATCAATGTCTAGTAATAATAATAGAAAACCAGAAATCCATATCTGACAATAATAATAGAAGACCAGAAATCAATGTCTGATAATAATAATAGAAGACTGAAATTCTATATCTGGCAATAATAATAGAAGACCCAAAATTCATATGTGGCAATAAGAATAGAAGAAGACCAGAAATCCATATATGGCAACAATAATAATAGAAGACTAGAATTTCATATATGGCAATAATAATAATAATAATAATAGAAGACCATAAATCCATATCTGGCAATAATAATAGAAGACCAGAAATTCATATCTGGTAATGAAAATAAAAGACTAGAATTTCATATTTGGCAATGATAGAAGACCATAAATCCACAATTGGTAGTGAGAATGGAAGACCAAAATTCCATATTTGGCTAAATAGATCATATTTGATGGACCTTCCTCTAGACGATTTTGTTTGATCTGAAGCACTACTTGGCTCTAATTTTGGGAGCACTACTTAGCACTGATTTTGGGAGCACTACTTGGCTCTGACTTTGATAGATTGGTATAGCACTACTTAGCTCTGATTTTGATAAATCTTCCTCTAGAAGGTTAATTTCTATGGAGCTCTACATGGCTCTGATTTTGATTGATCTTCTTCTTGAAGATTTTGGTGCTTTAGTGAGGCCTTTGATGACTGGCACTAAAGGCTTACTCTGCCCTCACTCTAGGAGGTGCTTCAATGAGGCCTTTGATTATGGCACTGAAGGCTTTCCCAGTGCTTTAATGAGGCCTTTGATGACGACACTAAAGGCTTACTACGACCTCCCTCTAGGATATGCTTCAACCAGGCCATGTAGGCTAGTGTTAAAGGCTTTTCTAATACTATAGTAAGGCCATTGATGGCGACACTAAAGACTTACTCCGACCTCCCTCTAAAAGATGCTTCAGTGAGGCATTTGATGACGACATCGAAGGCTTAGGGTCTTTGATGGCCACGGACCTCTTGTGGTCATGAGCCTTTAATGGTTGGGGCATTTGATGGCCAGGGACCTCTTATGATCATGAGCCTTTGATGGCCAGGGACCTCTTGCGGTCATAAGCACTTAATGGCTATGTTTTTTTTATGCTAGAAGAATCCTACTCCTTAGTTATGTAGATTCCCTTATTTGAAGAACCATTTATTATTGTATGCTTGTTTAACATCTCTTTACAAATTCATTGAGTTTTCCTTTCCCTAGAAAATTTATGATCATTCCTTCCAAGCTTATGCATTGTTTGGCGTCATGGCCATCTGTAAGATGATAATGACAATATAAGCTTCCACAATTCCATTCTAACCTGAGTCTCCTCTTTTGTGAAGGCCAATATTTAAACTCGTCTTTAGTCAAGAAATAGATGTTTTCTGTAGAAGTAGTAATGGAATCTTTTCGAAGTCATGATTTAAAGGCTAGCCCTTTAGTTGATGCTTGGCTCTTTTTTTGCTTACACTAAGCTCCTTAGGTTCCACAACAAGCCTCCTTTTTAAAGAATCTCGAGTTTTATTTTGTCCTTGGGAGTGGCTAAGAACACCTCCCCACTTTTTAATGAATCATTCGAAATCCTTTGTTACTTCTTTTTTGGAAGTGGTCCCCTTAGCTTTAACTTGAATCTCTTTTCTTATTCTTAAGAAGACATATATCTCTTGCACTATTTTCCTAGAGCAACAGTGATGGCACTAGATGGAATGGATTCAAGCTCCATTTATCTAGTTATAAGATGTTGTTTGTCTTGTTTTATTTTCCAAGATATGCGATGCCCTGATTCTTAACACTTGTTCTTCGTAAAGCCGGGGATCATTAGTAATTGCGCAAATGGGCCAAGTTGTTCGAGGCTCGGAAGACCCTTGTTAAGGCATCTTATCTTGACTAATTGGCATGACTTAGTCAATGTAATCAAAGGTAGGTTGGTTTGGATTATGCTTGGTTGGATAAGTTCTTTAACCCATAAATATGCAGGCTAGGGTAGTTTAAAGCAGGCTATGGTAATTTCACTTAGGATTTTAATGAAGTTGGAGGTTCAAGCCCTTCTTCCAGTGCTAAAACGTTAACGAATAAATTCACTAACACCAAAAGAGTAGTAAAATAGCGTAAATTCAAAGAGAGGCCTTGTTGAGGCTCGTCGAAGTCATCAAAGTGAAGTGTGCATTCATGTCAAGTCGTAGTATAGTCATCAAAGCCAAAGCCATATGTCTCGTCGAATAAGATCAAAGCGGGGTCAAGTCCAAAGTCCAAGGTCGAAGTCACGTATGCTATGTAAATCCAAGTTCGAATTTAGGTTGAGTATACTATGAAAGTTACAAATCCACGTGAATCAATGTTCAAAGTTAAATAATCATTCAAGTCACAAGTTTGAATCAATCTATATGCTATGCTATGCAATTATTTGATTTTCAATTCCTTATGTGTACAAGGTTCAAAGATAAAATAGGCTATAAAAATCCTCAAATCAATTTAGGATTTACAAAGTTGAAAAAGTAAGAAATGAGATGAGAGAATTCTTCCCCCAAAATGGCACCTTAGGTCCATAATTATAAGGGTGAGCAGCTCCATTTCGCCTTTCATTATTTTCGACAGGCTCATCTTCGGCATGCTTGACTTCGGCGATGTCATCCTGGCATTAGTCTCTTTATTGTATAACATAAATAAAAGGCGGCTCTAGACATTGTTAAAGAGCGATGTCGTCACTAGGCAGTGTTGTGAAGGAGCAACTCTCTCATAGTATAGTGTCGAAGTTGACGACTCACGGGGTTGACGGTTGGCGCCGTTGGTCGAAGGCAACACTAAGCAGACACGAGAAGCAGCCATGGTATAGTATAGCATTGGTACAAGATGGCTCTATTCCTTATGTTGTTGGTGTCATTGATGACTTTGATGATAATAGATGAGTAACAACAATGCTGACGAATAGTGGCACTATGGTTGTTGTGGGTATTGGTGGTATTTACTATTGATATCCCACGTGTTGCTTTTGTAAATATGCGGCGTCCTCCAAACATTTATGAAACGCGTTGGATAATGGACAATGTGTAGTGTTGACCATTGTCAAAGAGCGGTGTCACTAACATTCCCTCGATGTTGGTGATCCTTGGCGTCATCAGAGGGTAATACCTTCGAAGTGCTTGTGAGGTGCGATACCGATAGAGTTCGACATCAATGAAATGTGCGATTGGTCACTTCAACATTTATTGATGGCTTATAACGTTGATTGTCTTGGATGCTTTTGCCTCTACGGTTGCATGCAACACTGCTCCTTTTTCTTGTTATATAATGCAACATGAAGAGATATGATGTTGAAGTGATGAAATGCGACATTGTTGATCATAAAACCCTATTCCTTCAACACTGATCATGAAAGGCGATGTCATCTCTGCATCTTTCTTCTCGTATATCATCAAAGTCAATAAAAGGTAGCACTAGTTAAGCGCGAATCAGCATTGATGATGTGCGACGTCTTCAAGGTTATTGATGGTGATAACATTTTTTATTATCATCGACACTATTATTTGGGCACTTGCTTATTGTTGTGATCAAGTAGCACACTGAACTCCTTCAACGGTAGTTATAGTAGTAACAGGCTTTAACTCACTAACACCCTCGCTTCGCCTAGAGGAATTAGCCTATACACTTGCCCGAGTCGCCGAACAGTTCTTTCACACTAACTTGATGAAATAAAAACTTTGGCAGAAGTCGTGTCTTCGATAGACGGATGTGCCAAATATAGTACAATCTCCTATAACTCACAAGAACTGATTTGTTGATGAATGTGCATGAGTTTAGGAGGTAAGAAAATCAAAATATTGATTATTGTAAATGAATGATCGTTGATTTGAGAATATAAAATATAATAGGGTTTTGATATAATAGACCATAAAATTAGAGAGCGAGTTTGGTAATTAAACTTGTTGAAATCAAAGCTATTTATAGATTTGAAAGGGTTTGATGAAGGAATATGATCATTCACTAATGCAAAAGGTTGCCTTTGTAGAACCGAGGAAGAGATACATCTGTTCGTATGAAAAAGAATTAAAAGTTCAATCCAGATTTTGAAAAAAATCTTGTGCATCAGTAGACATATTTTTTCAAGGATCCGAAGCTTTCTTAAAGTTTTTAAAAATATTAAAAAAAATCTATTTGTGAGTATGAAATAGTGATGCATGGTTATTGTGAGTTTTAACAACATGTATCTTAGACAAAACGACTCACAAGTGCACAATCTTCAAATGTTCTTCCAATAGATGATTTTTCAAAGCTTTAGCATGATTCCTTCTCTATCTTTTGAAGCTTTGATGATATTTATATGACTAATGTATTTTAAACTATAGTGTGGAGTTGTCATCATCAAAACTGGAAATTCTTGGTCTAACAGTTTTCCCTAGCCCAAGCATTGGCATTACTATTTTGTTTTCCTACCAAATGTTGGCAGTACCATATGTTGGCATTACCATTGAGCGGTATTTACCATTTGATTTATTGTACTTTGATTTGGATTTGAACAAACTATATATATGTTGTGAGTGTGTGTATGGTTTATAAATGATATGAAAAATTCAGGCTAGTACATTTGTACAAACTTTGGTTTTTGGAGATGTTGAATAATTATTTGAATTTGGTAAATACATAGATATTTAGGTCTTTGTAAGATTGGATATTAAATTCCTGGGAACTTTGAGTATATGGATTTGTAAAGATTTGAAATTATTATATAATATAGCTTTTGGAAATATTATACAAGCTTTGGAAATTTGAATATTTTGGAAAAATCAATTTTTATTAGCTTGGAGATTTGACAACTGAGAAAATGGGTTTAGAAAGATTTTGGAAATTGATTTAAGGATATTTTTGGAGCAATATAAACTAAGCCACTATAGCACCTACAGTTTGATAGGTAGCTTTCATGGTAAAACCTAAGTGAGTATTATTAGTGACATTGACCTACATATATGGACTATTCAAATATGCATTGTAGATTATCTGCACCATCATAGTGCTAAAAGAGCATTTTGTTAGGAGTTTACCTGACTCTTATTATTGACATATTATTGTGTTATCATATGCGACATATGAGCTCTTCTATATTATATTATTATGTATATGTGCTAACTCTAAGATGTAGGTGAAGAGTAAGAAATCATACAGTAGAGAGCTTTCTAGCTCATTTGGTTTTTATTTCCACAAATGATATGTTGATTATTATTATTATTATATATATTATGGTACTAAATTTGTGATTGCAGGTAACTCGTTTATATAATTACCCTTAATTGGGATTTATTAATTGGTAGTAAAATAAATAAGTTGGGCTTGATCTTGTAGTAGGTACTTAGACAGTCACATTGGTGCCGTAACAAAGTCCACTTTGTATTCAACTAATATCCTATAATTGCACATGCGTGTCTTCATTCATGTATTGAGATTGCAGGATAGGTGGATGTTGACTCTACATTGGGAAAGAATAAGAAGGATCATCATTGTGAGTATAATTTATATTGCAAGATAATTAAAGTACATCTTTTAGTCAATAACTATGCACCACTTCAATAGATATTATGTTATTGACTTTATACGCATCTTATAATAGCTCCAATTTTTTAGTGCTTCAAAAAGAAGTCGAAAATCAGGTTGTCACAGAGTATACACTCCATGGAGTCAGTCAACTCCGTACATTTCACATCGTGATTGAACTTAAAATGCTTCTTCGGGTTCCATTTCTTTGCACCACTATAGCGTTCTTCTTTTTATTTTACTAATACTAGCATTACTATTTCCAGTGTCACCATCCTACTCGATTGTAATGCTACTTTAAACGACGCTACTCGGTCCGGCCAGTCCGCCAAGGCCTAATCATTCTTCCAATTCTGCCTCTTTCAAGTGCATTAATTGATTTGTACTATGATAGAAATCCTTTAGAGTAAAAGGCTTCTTCATCCTCATCCATTTATGAAAATTAGTTTTAACCATGGATTTCACTCACCAAACCATCAACACTATATCATCCCTAGGGTTCTTTATCCCTGTTACGACGGCGTTGAACCTCTTTAGAAAACTCTTCAAAGTTTCTCCAAACCTTTAGTGCAAGTTTTCCAAGGACATCGCATCCTTTAGCTGCATTGAATGTACTCTAAACTGCTCCATAAACTTCTTTGGTAGTTCATTGAATGGATATGAGCTCCAGTTGATAGAACTGCATCATGGCAAGCTCCGCCAAAAAGAGAGGAAAAATCTACACCTCAATGCAACTTTCACAATTACACAATCCATGTGCCATCATTGCACGAGCACTATCCATGTGCCATCGATGCTTCATCAGATGTTACATTGGGTCAGTTAAGCCAACATGACTCAGTACCATCAGTATGAAAAACTTCTTAGGAGACAGAGAGGCTCTAGTCACTTCTGTGAATGGGCTCCGACTTGTCATGGACCTCCGTCCATCTTCTCGTTATTGTTGGTTCTATTCAAATAACCTCTCTATATTGCCCTGGTAATCAGCTAGTCATTGCCAACATTTCGCTCTGAGCGGTAACCGTTGTGCGCATTACCATGTATTCGACTTGGTGAACGGTTATGGTTAGCATGATGAGGCTCAGGTCTCCTTCTCTTTGTGGAGTCCATTCATCCAGTAGTTCGGCCAGTTTGGCATGGACAAAATTCTCTTATAGAATTTCCAACCGTATTTGCTTTAGCATCAAGAACCCAAAGATCAACTTCCTGTCTACCACCATCACCCTTAGTATCTTACAAATCACATTCAGAATCACTAAGATTCATGCACTCCTATCAATCCTACTAAACCATCTGGGTGGATCGGTATCGGCCAATGGAAGAGTTGGAGCAGCCGATTGTTTAACCGAATCTTCTTCCTTCAAAATTGCTAAGTCTTCATGTTTTGGACCTTCAAAAATAAATTCGTTAATGAAAACCGATTGGTGTCGATTGATGTCACTTCACATTGACTGGTTTTTTCTTCAATATTACATACATAGTTAATATAGAAGCATGGTGGATCCCACATTGACCATGAGATCGGTCGGTGCCGATTAATATGCCTTGTTCCATGCCTAGCAAAATTTTAAGAACCTTCTTTCTTGATATCTTTCAAGCTTTTTGATTAATTATTTTATCATTTCATTGTCCAGATCCATCAAAACGTCTCTTCGTTTAAGTATCGGATAACATTACCCCGCAAATTATACTTCTGTTTTGGATCGAGACAAGTTGCCAACTTCAAATCTGCAAAGGTGCTTCCATTATTTGAATATTCATTGGCAAACGTTGTGTCTTCCTTGAGACCATCGACACATTGTTCCAAGCAGTCGTCGAATTGCATCTTTTCGGCATATATATATATACTGAAGTCTTCTCTCTGAAGTCTTCCATCATCACTGATAATTTCTAAAAGCTATTCCATTTCTCGGTTAGATAGATCTCTATTTCATTTTTTTTCTTTTTCTTTAGAATACAAATTCAAGAGGGAAAGCTTGCTTCAATAGGGTTAGGCCTAACCCAACTGCTAGGCAAGTAAGACAATTTCTAGGGCCCCTTTATTTCTAAGGTTGCTTGGTCAGATTTAAATATAATTTGATTTAGCTGAGTTTTAGATTTGAAATTGAGTAGTAATTTAACTGTAATTGTGATATCTATTAGAATAAAATATAAAGCGGACGAAGGCACTTGATCTGGCCGAACCACTATAAAGAAATGTATGCTCTCTTTCTACTTTTCAGTTCATACTCTTCAATTTTGTTTTTTTGATTGATTGGGAGTGTTTGTCCATTTTACGTGCAAGCAAAAAGAAAATAATTTTTGAAAAAGAGACACCATTTAAAAATTTAGGAAAAAAATTGGTTTGGAGATTATTTTGGATAGGAAGGATGTTTCATTTGGCCCACATAAGAAAATAAAATAAAAAATTGGTGTGGGTGGACAAGTTAAGTTTTTGAATAAAAAATGAAAAGAATGCTATGATACAGTCATGGTGCACCATACTTTGATGCATAATACTTCAAATTTTAACGTGTGCACTAAATGATAGAGGTTGAAATATTAAATTATTGTTCACATGTTTTAAAGTTTAATTTTGTGTACACATGTCAACAATTTAAGTCTTCCATATCAAATTTTGATGCTTTTGAGCTATATCAAAGTCGTGCTCGTCCGAATGGATAAGAATTTCTTTTTTGAATGTGTGCAAATAGTAGCACCCTAAAATAAATATTACAAATTACTCGTTCTATTAGCGCCTCCTTAATTTCCTTAATCCCACCACTAACTTAAACAAAACTAACAAACCCTACTATACCCCGGCATATTTCAATTATGCCATTTTTTCTATTTTTATTTCTTCTTCAATCTTTATTTATTATAGCAAGCTATCAACTTCATCGTTGAAAACAATGAAAAATAGAAAAATACTTTTCCTATATCGTTGAACTAATTTATAGTGCCTATGGATTTTGCTTTATGGCAAAGTTCTGGAACCATTAATATTTTATAAAATCCAGTTGATTAGTTTTTCCTTTATTTGAGGTTGTTGTGATGTTTCAATATGTGTGTAGTTCTTCAAAACATTCTCATCGTACATTTCCATATCTTCTTCCTCCAATTTTTTTTTCCTTTTAAAGATGCAAAAGTGGGAGAGATACCCAATTTTTTTTTCTATTCTCAAAGCTACAATCTTGGAATTTGAAAATGGAAGAGAAAGCGAGAATTCTTAGTGCGGTTCTTAAATGAGAATCTGTTTTGCTTTTAGACAGTTTTTAGAAAATCCATTAGGGGTGGATAATTCTTAAACTAAACCATTCTTGTAAACCGTTTAGCACTGAAATGGTTTTTTTGAAAACCGTTTAGTGTTTAAACGGTTTTCAAAACGTCATATTTAAGGTCTTAATGAGAGATAAATAGTTTTGTTTTAGAATTATTCACTAAGCACTTTTCAAAAATTCGTTTAGTGGATTGATTTTTTTTTAAAATAAGTACATGCTTTCATTGTTGGACTAACCAGAGTTCTTCAAACTTTTTTTTTTCATTTTTCGTACGTGGAAAAATAGCATTATCTGAAAATACTGTTAATGTTTGATCCACAAAAGAAAAGAGGATAGTTTATTCTTATTTTTTTAGTTTCTTCCTAGAGGATCGCTAAGTAGATAAGCGATTTCCGAGGGCATATCCAATAGATGCAGGCTTGAATATTCATAGCACCGAATATTCAAGGTTGAATAGAGAGAAAATCTAAACAGACATACACTTGTTTAATAGACGTCTAGCATTGCATGTCCGTTAAATGAATGTCAATTAAAAGAGCGTTTAACGTTTATACGTCCATCCAATTAGACTTATTAATGTATTAGATTATATTTGATTAAATAAGCATCACATCCACATTGTTGATGTCGGCTTTCATTAATGGACATCTAACGCTGAACGTCCATTGAGTGGATGCTCAGTTTCAGTTCAGTTTCCTCGGTTCGAAACTGAATATCCAGCCGAATCTTCTTGCTATTGCTACTCTTCGTGCACGTTGGGAGTTCTGCTGGAGTTGCTCTAACGAATCAGCACTAAAAGTACAGCAATAAATGCGTTGGTGACAGTGATACATGCATATTAAATTGCTAGAGTTTCCATTCTAAATTTTGTCATTTTACTCTGATGATTTTGGAACGTGAACTGAGGCAAAAGAACATGCATGTGCAAGCTTGTTTCCAGAAATGTTTAGTTGGCATTGGCAATATATACAAGTAGTCGAAGTCTCCTTTTCATATATTAATTAAAATCTAAAATATCTCATGCCAATGCCATATGTGTATTGTGAAACATTTGTTATCTTATGATGTATACAGACTGTCATCTGATATCGACACAATTAAGGTCTACTATTAGAATAATAATAATGCATATAAAAAAGGTTTTTTATGGACAGGTTAAGGAAGTCATGGATGGAAAATAATATTAACACGTAGAATACTCAAAAGTCTTAAAATATAAATCAACAGCATAAAGTCAATTAATTTATTGAAGTTTCTTAAATTGATTATAATAGACTAACATTCTACTGCAATAAACCAATGTTTAAGCCAAAAAAAAAAAAAACACATTACTCTATTACGAAAAATATGGTAAACATTATTTTTAATTTAACCTTTACAATCACCCAACCAAATAATAACATATTGGAATAAAACACCGATCAGTTAACAAGCCGGCAGCATGAAATGTCTCATTGAACTATTTGATCAGAAATATAACACTAGTCTGCAATCTTTCAGCTGAATTGAATAATAAAACTGCACATTAGAAGTGTGTTTTCTTTTGGGCTGGCATAATCAATTGTTTTGTTATCTTGGCCCTTTAAAAAAGAAACTTCATATTATTGTCACGGTCCTTGTACAAAAAGATAAAGCCCAAATATTATAAAGGAAATTTAAGTACGAAACGAACCTGACGGATAAGGTAGGAGAAGAAATATAAATCCTACCGCCCTCTCTCCTCCCGAATAATCCTGGACCTCATATTTCGAGCTGTATGGCACATCTCGTCTTTATACGCACAAAGATCTTATATACGAATTCAAGTACATGAATATATATACATCAGGTTCTCATCTTATACGGCAGCCGGCGGCCGGCGGCGGCGTGGTTGCACGGTGGAGTTTGGACTGATGTTCAAGCTTGACACCTTATCTCACCGGCCAGCGATGTCGTTACATGTAAGTAAAATTGATTTTGACTTTAAATGATAATTGGGGTTAACTGAACGTATAATTTCGATGGTTATGCGGAATTTCGTTTCGTTTGGTATCTCTGTAGCTAAGGTTATTATAATCCCTTTTTATTGAACTAGATTTGATTTGCTTCACTACGGTTGCATTTCTTAAACTTTATCATCAGTTTAAAATTTGTATTTGTCTACTTTAATATTTCATGTGTAGTGCTGAGGGCACCGCATTGGATGCTAGGGCTACCAAGCTTTGCGGCGGTCGACGGTCAATTGCCAACCAAACACTATTTGATCGACGGTTGTCTACCGACTGCAGTTTTTTTTTTTTAAAAATTCAGTTCGGTGGTAGCCCCTAGCTAAATTCGATGTGCCCTTAGCACTACACTATTTCATTCTGTACATAGATATGTATGTTCTCGCTTAGTTCATTTGAAATTGTTCGATTCCAAACGGTAGTTAACCTTTTTTGCCCAAATCAGTGGGATTTTATTAAAAACATAATAATAGTCTGTAATTTACATTTCAAGGAAAATTATAACATTTTGTTGAATTTTGATGTAGCTTAGCATTGTATATCTATATGGTATTTTATACGAATGAGTTTCAAATTTGAAAGAAGTAAGATAATGAAAGTTGGGAGAATTCTTTAAATGTTTTGTGTATATTAGCTTATTAAGTAATTTTTAATGTATACCATTTTGTTCTGAATTGGAAGCACGTTAAGCAAAATTTATTAATAATTATATGATATTTTGTTTCCAATGTGAACTTTCCAAGCTACCTTTTTATGCAAGTGAGAAGTTAGGAGATTAAATCCCACTCATAACAAAATATTTATTTTCAAATGGAAAATCTGATATGTGTCACAAGTTCAATCCTAAACTTAGCGTAAAAAAAGGATTTCTTTTTGGTTCGGACCATTTTTGTAAACTTATTACGCAAATATGCCAATTTGAAAACTAATTACAAATATATAACGCTTTTGTCTAGCTCAGCGTCACGCTGGTCAAAAGTGTACATACGACATTTCAAATGCCGTTTGTATTTTTTTTAAGTAAACATAATTGGCGGCATTTCGGACAGCGCCAGTGGATAAAATTTGAAATGACGCAGACTACGTTTTTAATACAAAACAATTGGACGCATTTTAAAATAGAGCCAGTATGACGCAATTTGAAAAGTCGTCTTTTACTTATGTTCGCTATTAACAACTATTCTTCATCTTTTCCTCATTTCTACTTTACCAAACTCCGAAAAAAAAACCCAAAACTCTCACTACTTTTCTCTTTCACATGTCCATTTCTTTTCTCATCTAATTAATAAAATTTTAGTATATTTGCTTTATTATCTAATGTAGTTTTCAATAATTAAAGTTGATTATCAGCCTTGTACGTTTGTTGCTAAAAATTGTTATTTTTTTGATGTTGCTATGGATAATTGAGAAATTGATGATGAAACTTTACTTAAATTTTGTGTCACTTTAGAGTTTGATTGTAATGTCAATGTCGATGATGTTGAATTTGTATCAGAAACCCCATTATCACAACATTCCCAAAATTATGGTGTCGTGTCCGAAACTGAAATGAATGTTGAGGCAATTAAGCATAGGCCGAGTAAAGTAGTTTGTGTTGATTCAGAATTAGTTGTTCATTTACCCGACGAAGAAGGTGGCAGTAAACAAAACACGTTAACGAAGAAGAGCCTTGTATCGGTAGGTCGACGAAGCGCAAGAAATAATTAGCTATTGGAGAGCATCCTCTTTGAAATGGTGTCACTGCGAAGTTACTTCTGATGTGATCGTGTGCAAAAATAAAAAGAATGCAGGTCGTAGGTTCTACATGACATACGAGAACTAGATGACATGGTGCACATGTTGAGTCTTTATCATGATCAATGGTGAGTGATGTTTCTTTATATTGGACATAATGACACAATACACCCACAATTGATCAATGTTCGAGGCTGAATCGTTATGCTATAACCATAGGTTACCTGATACCTTAAAATGAACCATCAAGCTCAATACCGTATTTGATTCTTCTTTCAACCAGGGTCTATATTTTTATCTTTTATACATGTGGCTGTTTCTTTATAATAATCTGTCCAAAAGAATATGCTATATCTTCGTGACCCGGCCCTATTTTTAGTTGGCTATCTCTATTAATACTTCATCTCCTTACCCAAACCATTAAAGAGTAAAAATAAATAAGGACAGAACTACCCTAGTTTAATTTGCCAATCAGTATTTATACAGCTAAAAGAATGGAAAAAAGGGATAAAGAAGACGTTGAAATTGAAGAAGAGAATGTTTTGAAGCAAGTGTTAATGCACATTGATTGAAACATCATATCTTGCTGAAATAAGAAAAATGTTTCCGGGTTTCACAAATTCGAGGTTTGAATATATCATGAAGCAAAAGCTTCATTAGATGTAAGCATTATAAAATAATTCAATGAAATAGGAATCAGAAAATTTCTTCCCTTCATTGTTAGAACAATGAATTTGGTATCTTTTTGCAGTAAAATAAGATTGAAGTAGTAAGGTGTGGAAGAATGGAGTAAAACTAGAATAGACAGGATATTAAGAGTTAAGAGTAAAAACAGGGGTTTGATAGTTTGATATTTAAGTTAGCGGAGAGTGTAAGGAAATTAATGGGGGACCAATAGAATCAGCCTTATTAGTTTTATTGTTGATATAATAAGCATTATCAATCTCATTCAAACTTTTATATAACGTTTTAAGCTCGAAATGCAATTGTAACTCTTCTTTTCAGTCGAACATTTAAAAAAGTACTGCACACTGTTACCTTTCATAAAGAATGCTCCTTTCATGCTATTTTGACTGGGGTCTTTTGGAAGTAAAAAGAAAGTTTTGTACAAGATTATCGTTTGAAGAATTTATTAACTGTTGGATCATAGGTTTTGATTGCTGACAAAAATTCACGAATCTACGACTACGACATCATCCTGACTCAACGACTCAAAGTATGGTTCATATAGTTATATATTTTAACAAGAGTCATCAAATATGTATATAGAGTCTAGTAAGTGCTTTGTTAAAATCTTTCCTCAAGAATCATCATTCACATTCAAATAAACTTGCATGCATATTTTAATCAAAATCAAGTTTTCAAAAAATACATGGAGCGGGGCTCGAACCCAGATCACTAGTTTAAAAGGCATGTACTCTAACCAAATGAGCTACTACTGTTTTTGTTTAACAACAAAGTTCAGTCGACTGAACAGGAAAAGTCAGTCGACTGAAACTGGAACAAATTTATACACATGCACAGTTTCAGTCGACTGAATTTCCTGCACAGTCGACTGAATTTTTTCCTGAAAATTTTTCTTCATATTTTCAGTCGACTGAATCTCTTGCTCAGTCAACTGAATTTAAACCTGCAAATTTTCTCTGAAAAGACACCTTCTTCTTCCCAAGAGTTGCAACCATTCATCAATGGAAATGGAAGCATCTCTTGTTTGCAACCTTTGACAACTTATGCACCTCTTCTACAAGTATATATACATGATTCTAACATCATTTAATTAACCGAATTCTCTTACTCTAATCTATCTATTTCTTGATCATATTTTCTAAACATTATCAAAGCAATCACTACTCTCTTTGCTTGAATCACTGTTTATATTTAATATATTTGATTCATAGCGAATTCATAATTCCTTAATCTTCACAAACACATTGCATATTCTCGAGGATAAGATTATAGGAATATTGTACTACATTAGACTAATTAGTGTTGACAAGAACACAACAAGTCGAATATTGTATTTTAGTAATTGAGTTGAAGTCCTCTTCGGTAGTTGAGGCAAGAAATCCCGTTCGGTTGTTCGGCTAAGTTGTAAACCTATTTCTCCGGGTGAAGTGAGGGTGTTAGTTAGTGAAATTCCTAAGAGAAGTTTAGGGACTGGACGTAGGACGAGAGGTCCGAACCAGTATAAAATCCTGGTGTCTCATTGCATTTACCTACTTTATCTACCTAGACTATTTCATTATTCCATATTACACGATCCTACCACAATTTGCATGAATAAACCATGTAAGCACAGATTAAGGGGGAAAAAGATTAAATAGGAATATATAGCATAGATTCATGGAGAGAAATCGATAGCACAATTACGGGAAGATATTCAGTGAGAGAGATATGATCAACAAAGCTTGTCAAAGATTCATTCATAGAAAATGGAGTTGTCATCATCAAAAAGGGGGAGAATGTTGGATCATAGGTTTTGATTGCTGACAAAAATTCACGAATCTACGACCACGACATCATCCTGACTCAACGACTCAAAGTATGGTTCATATAGTTATATATTTCAACAAGAGTCATCAAATATGTATATAGAGTCTAGTAAGTGCTTTGTTAAAATCTTTCCTCAAGAATCATCATTCACATTCAAATAAACTTGCATGCATATTTTAATCAAAATCAAGTTTTCAAAAAGTGCATGGAGCATGGCTCGAACCCGGGTCACTAGTTTGGAAGGCATGTACTCTAACCAAATGAGCTACTGTTGTTTTTGTTTAACAACAAAGTTCAGTCGACTGAACAGGAAAAGTCAGTCGACTGAAACTGGAACAAATTTATACACATGCACAGTTTCAGTCGACTGAATTTCCTGCACAGTCGACTGAATTTTTTCCTGAAAATTTTTCTTCATATTTTCAGTCGACTGAATCTCCTGCTCAGTCAACTGAATTTAAACCTGCAAATTTTCTCTGAAAAGACACCTTCTTCTTCCCAAGAGTTGCAACCATTCATCAATGGAAATGGAAGCATCTCTTGTTTGCAACCTTTGACAACTTATGCACCTCTTCTACAAGTATATATACATGATTCTAACATCGTTTAATTAACCGAATTCTCTTACTCTAATCTATCTATTTCTTGATCATATTTTCTAAACATTATCAAAGCAATCACTACTCTCTTTGCTTGAATCACTGTTTATATTTAATATATTTGATTCATAGCAAATTCATAATTCCTTAATCTTCACAAACACATTGCATATTCTCGAGGATAAGATTATAGGAATATTGTACTACATTAGACTAATTAGTGTTGACAAGAACACAACAAGTCGAATATTGTATTTTAGTAATTGAGTTGAAGTCCTCTTCGGTAGTTGAGGCAAGAAATCCCGTTCGGTTGTTCGGATAAGTTGTAAACCTATTCCTCCGGGTGAAGTGAGGGTGTTAGTTAGTGAAATTTCTAAGAGAAGCTTAGGGACTGGACGTAGGACGAGAGGTCCGAACCAGTATAAAATCCTGGTGTCTCCTTGCATTTACCTACTTTATCTACCTAGACTATTTCATTATTCCATATTACACGATCCTACCACAATTTGCAGGAATAAACCATGTAAGCACAGATTAAGGGGGAAAAAGATTAAATAGGAATATATAGCATAGATTCAGGGGGAGAAATCGATAACACAATTATGGGAAGATATTCAGTGAGAGAGATATGATCAACAAAGCTTGTCAAAGATTCGTTCATAGAAAATGGAGTTGTCATCATCAAAAAGGGGGAGAATGTTGGATCATAGGTTTTGATTGCTGACAAAAATTCACGAATCTACGACTACGACATCATCCTGACTCAACGACTCAAAGTATGGTTCATATAGTTATATATTTTAACAAGAGTCATCAAATATGTATATAGAGTCTAGTAAGTGCTTTATTAAAATCTTTCCTCAAGAATCATCATTCACATTCAAATAAACTTGCATGCATATTTTAATCAAAATCAAGTTTTCAAAAAATGCATGGAGCGAGGCTCAAACCCGGGTCACTAGTTTGGAAGGCATGTACTCTAACCAAATGAGCTACTGCTGTTTTTGTTTAACAACAGAGTTCAGTCGACTGAACAGGAAAAGTCAGTCGACTGAAACTGGAACAAATTTATACACATGCACAGTTTCAGTCGACTGAATTTTCTGCATAGTCGATTGAATTTTTTCCTGAAAATTTTTCTTCATATTTTCAGTCGACTGAATCTCCTGCTCAGTCAACTGAATTTAAACCTGCAAATTTTCTCTGAAAAGACACCTTCTTCTTCCCAAGAGTTGCAACCATTCATCAATGGAAATGGAAGCATCTCTTGTTTGCAACCTTTGACAACTTATGCACCTCTTCTACAAGTATATATACATGATTCTAACATCGTTTAATTAACCGAATTCTCTTACTCTAATCTATCTATTTCTTGATCATATTTTCTAAACATTATCAAAGCAATCACTACTCTCTTTGCTTGAATCACTGTTTATATTTAATATATTTGATTCATAGCAAATTCATAATTCCTTAATCTTCACAAACACAATGCATATTCTCGAGGATAAGATTATAGGAATATTGTACTACATTAGACTAATTAGTGTTGACAAGAACACAACAAGTCGAATATTGTATTTTAGTAATTGAGTTGAAGTCCTCTTCGGTAGTTGAGGCAAGAAATCCCGTTCGGTTGTTCGGGTAAGTTGTAAACCTATTCCTTCGGGTGAAGTGAGGGTGTTAGTTAGTGAAATTTCTAAGAGAAGCTTAGGGACTGGACGTAGGACGAGAGGTCCGAACCAGTATAAAATCCTGGTGTCTCCTTGCATTTACCTACTTTATCTACCTAGACTATTTTATTATTCCATATTACACGATCCTACCGCATAGCCCCCTCCTTCAATTGGTATCAGAGCCTGGTATTCTAGAGATCGTAAAAACATCCTAGAATAAATGGCTATAAAGAGATCTAGTCAAGGCAATAAGAAGAGGAAGAGCAATAAAGAAAAATCAAAGGAGCAAACAAACAAATGCTTCATAGCAAAAGATAATGAGGTTAGTGATCTAACTTTTGATGATATGATAGAAATAAATTCAGAACTTCTAGACACTTTAAAAAATCTCAAAAGAAAATATAAGGAAGCTCTAGAAAATCAGAAGAAAGCAGAATTCGAAAGAGATATGCTTAAAGACGAGAAGAAAATATTAGAAGAAGAACTTTAGAAAATTCAAGATTCACTCTTTGACAATTCTCAACTCGCTCTATTAAGTCAAGAAATAGAAGCTCAAAAAGAAAAGAATAATGCTCTAGCTTCTGAGAATCATGAGTTAAAAACAAAAATTAAAATTGTTGAGTTAGATAACACTAGTCTCAAAACTAAGCTTGATGACATTACTAAAAATATTTTCAATTTTAATAAAGGGAGAGAAAATTTATCCAGGATTATTGAAAATTCTCAACCTGCTTCAAATAAGAAGGGATTATGTTATGTTAAGAATTCAAAAGCTCTCAATGATAAAAGTGGTTTAGGATATAATAAAACTGATCGTAGAAATAGCACTAGATATGCTTTCATGTATAGTAAAACTGATAGTGCTAGTAGTAAATTTCGAGTAAAGCCTAAATCCAATCTTTATAGAAATTCAAATACTACTATGACCTATAATGTTGATAATTTCTTTAGAAGTACAAAATCATTAACAGGAAATATGAATAAAAATTATCTAAGTATATGGGTTCCTGTTAATTGGAAAAATAGAGAAAAATACATTAATGATTATTTTGATATGGTAGTTAATAATGAAAATTATATTTATAAAGGTTCAACCACACCCAAATGGGTATGGTTTCCTAAAAATTAGGAAATTATAAGAACCTTGGGTATCGAATGCTTTAAATGTTAATTTTTTTCTGATACCTTACATTATAAGTAGTAGTTATTTTGTTTTATATTGCTCTATGTTAACACTTATGTAAAATATATTTTATATCATCATATAAACTCTCCTTTTTGTCGATGACAAAGGGGCAGAAAGATATTGCTCTCTAACACAATTTGCAGGAATAAACCATGTAAGCACAGATTAAGGGGGAAAAAGATTAAATAGGAATATATAGCATAGATTCAGGGGGAGAAATCGATAGCACAATTACGGAAAGATATTCAGTGAGAGAGACATGATCAACAAAGCTTGTCAAAGATTCGTTCATAGAAAATGGAGTTGTCATCATCAAAAAGGGGGAGAATGTTGGATCATAGGTTTTGATTGCTGACAAAAATTCACGAATCTACGACTACGACATCATTCTGACTCAACGACTCAAAGTATGGTTCATATAGTTATATATTTTAACAAGAGTCATCAAATATGTATATAGAGTCTAGTAAGTGCTTTGTTAAAATCTTTCCTCAAGAATCATCATTCACATTCAAATAAACTTGCATGCATATTTTAATCAAAATCAAGTTTTCAAAAAATGCATGAAGCGGGGCTCAAACCCGGTCACTAGTTTGGAAGGCATGTATTCTAACCAAATGAGCTACTGCTGTTTTTGTTTAACAATAGAGTTCAGTCGACTGAACAGGAAAAGTCAGTCGACTGAAACTGGAACAAATTTATACACATGCACAGTTTCAGTCGACTGAATTTCCTGCACAGTCGACTGAATTTTTTCCTAAAAATTTTTCTTCATATTTTCAGTCGACTGAATCTCCTGCTCAGTCAACTGAATTTAAACCTGCAAATTTTCTCTGAAAAGACACCTTCTTCTTCTCAAGAGTTGCAACCATTCATCAATGGAAATGGAAGCATCTCTTGTTTGCAACCTTTGACAACTTATGCACCTCTTCTACAAATATATATACATGATTCTAACATCATTTAATTAACCGAATTCTCTTACTCTAATCTATCTATTTCTTGATCATATTTTCTAAACATTATCAAAGCAATCACTACTCTCTTTGCTTGAATCACTGTTTATATTTAATATATTTGATTCATAGCAAATTCATAATTCCTTAATCTTCACAAACACATTGCATATCTCGAGGATAAGATTATAGGAATATTGTACTACATTAGACTAATTAGTGTTGACAAGAACACAACAAGTCGAATATTGTATTTTAGTAATTGAGTTGAAGTCCTCTTCGGTAGTTGAGGCAAGAAATCCCGTTCGGTTGTTCGGATAAGTTGTAAACCTATTCCTCCGGGTGAAGTGAGGGTGTTAGTTAGTGAAATTTCTAAGAGAAGCTTAGGGACTGGACGTAGGACGAGAGGTCCGAACCAGTATAAAATCCTGGTGTCTCCTTGCATTTACCTACTTTATCTACCTAGACCATTTCATTATTCCATATTACACGATCATACCGCATAGCCCCCTCCTTCGTTAACATGGGATAATAATATTTCAGACCTGGAAGTGGACATAATGGTATAGCAGAAAGATGAATAAAACTATTATGGAGATTGTATGAAGCATGCTTATGGTCAACTTATCAAAATGAGTTTGAGGCAATTTTGTCTCGTCCATCTGACCACTTCTATAGAATTCAGAATACATGTAGAATGTCATATTTTTCACTTAAATATGTTCAGATGTTCCAACTTTGCACATGTATATAATAAACAAAGACTCTGAAACTATCCTTTAACATGCTTGATTAAAAATCAATTCTTTGCATCTTTTTGGGTATGGAGATGGATAATCAGTCGATTGAGTTTGAAAAACTAGGATGTGATTCCGGGTTTTGGAGGGTGGTAAGTCTGTCAATGGATAACCGAAAAATCCAAAATAGATTCGCATTCGTATTCGAAAAGCGGATAAATGTCCGATATCCAAAAAAACATATGCGGATACGAAAACATCCGTGTTCGAAAATTATATGTCCGGTTTTTATCAAGATTTTAGCTTATATCATGTGTATTTTAGTACGATGAAAGACATGTATCTACTGTTTTACTAAGTCAATAACTTATAATATATGCATTTAATGCATATTAATCACACAAAACAATTTATCATCATCATATTTGTTGATTTTGTCCACTTTTCTAGTTAGTGGGGTTGAAAAATTATTATGTTAAATCAAAATTTTATATTTATGTTTCTTGATTTATCGGTCGTTAGCGGATATGATAATTATCCGATACCCGTCCGTATCCGCGAATACAATTACATTTTTTTTTTCGTGAAGGTATGGCCACTGTAGATCCTAACAAATAGGTATTGAGAAATGTAGACTACCTCATATGTAAATGAGCATTCCAACAAGAACCTAGGGAGCTCTTGAAGTTGCACATAACAAAGATTTGATCCTATAGTTATTCCCTGTTATAACCGAAATAACAGGGCAGTAAAAGCCTATTACGGATAGATACAACTACAAGATGTCAAATACCAGTTTGAAAACCAATTAAAGCTTATAATGCCAACCATCCATCTTCAATGTGTATTTTGGTGATCAATAATGGAGAAAAGAAAATCCTCAACATACGTGGTAAACTGCAGTAAGGTTTTATGGATGAGCTTCAAGTAAAAAATGTCGAACATCTTTAGTTGGGCTGAAGGGGGAGATATAGTAAAGATAGTCCAATCTAAGTCAAAATATGAAGCCCACATAAAGTTAGAAATTATTCTCTTAACTACAAATAGTTTAAAGGGTTTGAGTCAAGAATGATTGAAAATGACATGGGTAGAGATATAAGAAACATAGGTGAGAGCTCTAGTGTCTTTTATTTTTTTATGAATCTAGAAATTCTAAATCCTTCCTTCTAGCCTACATAGACATTTCTTGCTGCTTTGATCTTCGAAGAAAATAAAAAAAAAGTGCTTACATAGACTTGGAAGTAAAGAGAGTTTTTATTTTAGGTTGAAATGCAAACTATAGAGCAACATTTTTTCTTCTTCTTAAAGTTGTAAATAAAGGGTGTCTTGTAATTTTTATTATTAGTGGTAAGATGTGTTTGCTTCATGGACGTAGGCATTTGTCAAACCACATCGGCGTGCTCTTAACTTATTTTTCTTGCACTTTTACTTTGTTAATATTATTATATTTTTGTTAATGCTAATCTTGTAGCATACCATTAATTCTACTACAGTTAGGTGTTGGGTTGATTTTCAAAATAATGACTTATTATATATTAAATAATGGGGTGTTTGTTTTTTTCGTAATTATATAGTGCCTATCGTTCTATACTTATAAGCACTATATAGTGATTAACAGTTCATGATGTATCAGTTTGTTTTTTTTAAGTATGTAGTGCATGGTGTTGGTTTTTACTAGTGCATTTTAAACGATCCGTTTTACTATTTTTGTCCTCATTTATTAGAAACATCAAATTTAACTTAATTAATTGATAGAATTATTCAGTTAATATTAATTTTTAGATAGTTTCAACTTTTGATTTTTTATACTTTTTTATAGTTTGATTTATATATATATATATATATATATATATATATATATAATACATGTAATAATAGATTTTAAAAAGACTGCATGTGCTTAATTTGTATTTATTTTAGATGCTTGTCTTGTTTTTCAATTTTGAACATTTTAAAGAGAACATACTTGTTAGCACCAGAATTGGTCACTAACACACTTGAGTAGAGTTATGTAGAGAGTTTAATGAAGAAAATAAATTCAAACAGAGGATAATGTGCTAAATTAAACGTAGGAAACAAGAACACCAAATTTATATTGGTTCGGCGTAACTGCCTACGTCCACTTTGAGGTTAATCTTTATTGCTTTTCTCACTAATCGATTACAGATACAATCCGTACACCAACTATTTGATTACAATTGTTAAGCAAAAAAAGATAAGTCTTGAATGAGTCTTGAATGCGGCAGAGTTTCCCCGGTGTTCTTGAAAAAAGGTCTTTCACTGTGCCCCTGCCTATCTATTTATAGACGAAGATGTGTTGGACTTCTTTGGTGGGCCTAGTAGTTAGACAGTTCGGCCCAAAATGAGTGAACTCTGTGTGCCGAACCACAAATGCCGATCGGCAAATGCCGAGCGCTTCCTTAATGTCGAACGAGGCGATGTGTTGAGTGAAGAGTGCAAGCCGAACGAGAACCGATGCCGGTCGAGTGGAGATGTCGAACGAGGCTGGATGTCGAACGAGCTTCATGCCGGCCGAGATTGAATGCTGAACGACTCTGACATGCCGAACGGCCCTTAATGCCGAACGAGGTCTAGATGCCGAGCAGTGTGGAATGCCGAACGACTCTGACATGCCGAACGGCCCTCAATGCCGAACGAGGTCTGGATGCCGAGCAGTGTGGAATGCCGAACGACTCTGACATGCCGAACGGCCCTCAATGCCGAGCAGTGTGGAATGCCGAACGACTCTAACATGCCGAACGACCCTCAATGCCGAACGAGGTCTAGATGCCGAGCAGTGTGGAATGCCGAACGATCATGCTGTGCCGAACGACCCTCAATGCCGAACGATATACAATACCGAACGACCCTCAATGAAGAACGACCATAGATGCCGAACGGCCTGGTCGTGCCGAACGGGGACAGATGCCGAACGAATTCTCTTCATCAAGTCTATGGTTGCCCAGTCAAGCCGCTGGGTAACACTTGCCCCCCAAAGTGTATTATGTGGATGAACATGATACGCTTTGAGTCACGAGTCCTCCATGTTTTGCTTCAACCCTTGGTTTCGTTTCCTCGATGGTACTTTCTCTTGAATGCCGAACGAGTCAGTGTATGCCGAACGACATGCTGATGCCGAACGTCATATAAATGCCGAACGATTTAGCTGATGCCGAGCGAGGGATGCGCACTGACCGGTGCTACCGGTCATTGTCCCTTCAACTTCCTTTCTTCCCCCTATAAAGGTTGGCACTTCACTTCTTCTTCTCTTTTTTATTTTTACCTCCGTTATCCTATATTCGCGAACTTTGCTTTTTAACAAACTCCAAATAATTAACCACTCTTCCCTCCTCAAACATCGTACGTTACCTCACTCCTTTCCCAAATCAATCGAAACTAATTAAAACCGCTCTCCTTACTTCAGAATCCCCTCAAGTTTTCGAGCCGTTTACTAGGTGATGACCTCTCTCTTTGAACGCTACCCCTTGGCTAATAAACTTAGCACGAGATTCAAGTTCGTGAATCTCTATAGAACCATGGCCAGTATCTCGCGGATGAGGGAATCAAATCGTGATTAGGATACGTTTTAAGGCTAAGCAGAGTGGGAAAAAAAGGAGAGGTCAGAGGCATGCGAATGAGGGAAAAACGGAGTAGGGATTGGTTAGAATGCCGATCGGCTCGATATGACCTGCCGAAGGACTCGACCATTTTGTTCGGTAGGGATGGAGGAAAAGAATAAAATTGTTATTAAGGATGGAGTGCCGAGCGTTATGGCTCGACGTAATTTTGGTTTGGCACGATTCGCCGTATGTCGAACAATGGAGTGGATAAGTGGAAGGGTGCTGTTGTTGAGAGTAGAATGCCGAGCGATGCGTCTCGGCATGAGGGTGGTTCGGCATGACCCCCTTATGCCGAACGGTGGAGAGGACAGATGGAAGTATGGAATGCCGAGCGATGCGGCTCGACATGTAGTTCGACATGACTCCTTTATGCCGAACGGCGGAGAAGACAGATGGAAGCATGGGATGCTGAACAATGGACTTGGGCCGGATGGTATTTAGGCCGAACTAGGTTGAGGCCGAGCAACATTTAGCCGAATGGCATTTATGCCGAGCGACATTTAGTCCGAACGACATATATGCTGAGCGGCATTTAGGCCGAGCGGGTTTTAGGCCATGTGTTTCAAGTGTCGCTCAGCCTTGATCTTCGATGAATGGATAACAATAGTCGAAATCATTCCAATTTGAACATAACCCTCTTCACTTATTTCCCATGCTTAATCATATGACAAAAACAAGGACAAGGACTTAAGCAAACCAACATATCGAACTAATCCAGACTGATAACTCCCCAGTTTCAACAATCATAAGTCTGAATTTAAATCGATAAAAACAGATAATGGCCTTCAACATATAGTGCCAATGTCCGAGTCCAAAATCGAAAACATCATAAGACAGGCTTTTGGAGACGGTTAGCGATGATGGTCTTCGAAGATGACAGTTCAAAGCTTAACTTTATATTGTAAACTCTGTGACTTTTAATTTCTCAGCACTTATATTTGAATGATCGCACTAGTTCACACACTACATGGGGGGAATATTTATGCTGTTAAGTCTAACGTCTATTATTTTTCAAGTATAGTTCAAACAGGTACTCTGTTAGATTCAATCTTCATTAAAGATGTCTAGAAAATCTAGCTCTGCTACGATCTCAGATAGACCCGGGCCATCCTCTCGACAAGAAGTCGTAGATACTTCATGTTATCCCGCTTTTTGGCGAAGCCGTGATACCAAAAGATCGATCGAAGACAAATGACAGTTTGTCCCAAAGATTGGTCATACTTCGCTTCACTATGAATATCGCTGAATTTTGTCCAAGTCCAGATTGAGCTACAAGTGATAGGACATGACAAGAAAGATCATAGAAGTCAGCATCTCAAATTTCAAGTCAATCTGAGTTCGTATGCTCAAGCTATGATCGATTCAAGATGAAGGAGATAGCCCTTGTTCGAATCCATAGGTTACACCCTAGTTCGAATCCATAGGCAGAGATTCTGTTCGTATCCATCGGTTCGACTCCATCTAGTTCGCTACCACCAGCAAGCATTCGTTCGAATCGGTCCGGATGTGCTACTTCGTATCCATCGGAGCTTCCTCCTTCGTATCCATCAAAAGGGTGATGTTCGAGTCCATCGGTAACATCAGCCTTCGAATCCGTAACACTTAAAATGGTCGAAAGGAAGATAGCCTCGCCTCCATCTGGTTCGAATCCATCAAACTCACGGTCATTCGAATCCATGGAAGCACCTCACTTCGAATCCATCATGTGCGGTCATTTCGTATCGATCAACCCAAGCAAGACACGATCGATACGAATGACATATTGTTCGAATCCAGGTGTGATTGAAGCCTCCGAATCCATCGGGTCAAGGCGGCGAAGTCTACGGGACGACTCGATCAAATAGGCGAAGAAAGCGGATCGATGCGTAAGTTCCGCTCCATGTCATCATGAAGCCGCAAGCCACCATCGATTCGAAGGAATCGATACGAGGGAGTCGATTCGAACGAGACGAACGGCCAAAGAACCTCATTTCGTATCCACGATAACTCGAGATCTACTGATCCAAATGCCATGAAATTTTCACAGAAGCTTGCATACATGTTGAAGAATGTCCACACCAAATTTCACCTCGATTGGATGATTTTCTGATCGATTCGAATGTAGTTCGAATCGATCCCAAAGTGGGCCCAAATTTCCTGAGGCCGGGCATGTGGGCCCCCTCACGTGCCAGAAGTGGTCTCCCGAATTTTCAGCGAAATATCAGCATCCTACACCTATAAATAAAGCCCCTGGTCATTCAGAAAGGGGATCGGAGAATTTTTAGAGAAAAAGTACGCCCGGACGCTGCTAGAATCACTCCACATCATCATCACTGCCATTGATCTCGAATTTAAGCTTATTATCTGCTATACTTCGCTATAAAAAACTTGTAATCTTCAAGTATCAAGCAATAAAGTGACAAAACTTCATAGTAGACGTAGGCAAATCGCCAAACCACTCTAAATCACTGTCTTCCGTGCAATTTACTTTTCTGTGACTTGGAGTTTTTGTTAGATAATCCTCATTTTCAATTTGATTTCTTCATTTATTATCTCTTCAAAAACTTCCGAAGAGTGTTGTGTCCAATTTTGGTGCAAACACTTCACATCCGTCAACTATCCCCACTCAAGACTTTCCGAACCCTGTGACTACATCTGTCGACTTGGCTCCCGATGCTTTGGAGGCAGCAATTTTTCTAGATGATCCATTCGATTCTCAGGCTTCAAAAATTAACGAAAGTATGCTCTGTCGGATCTGCTCTGTCCATGGAATCCTCTTTGACGATGTGTTAGTTCCATCGGGGCATGATCGTCCACATTTGCCCCCAGTCGGATACACAGTTTGCAACAAATTCATGTGCTGGGTTGGCAGCGTGCCATCGTTCAACTCATTTCTTCGAGACGTGTTGCAGTACATCGGCATTGCTCCATCGCAACTGCATCCGAACAGCCACGCATTCATCTACGTCACTTGTATCCTCTTCATGAGTGTCCTCTGTAGGCTTCCAACTCCAGGCGATATTCGGTACATATATTGCATCAAGAGACGGAAGGATGGCCCGCCTTTCGTGTTTCTCGAGCCGTACAACAAATGTAAAATCTTAAATGGGGCATGGAGCAAGTTTGCCCTGTACAAACAGGAATGGTTTTACGTGCGCTGTCCTTCCGGTTTTGCGAGGAAATGGGTGGAAGTAAGTCTTTTTTCTGAATCGATACCCATGTTTGATCGAAGCTGTACCTTTTCTAACTCTCTTCCATCTTTTCAGGTATTAATCCGCGTCCCGAGGGCCTCGGATATTCTTAAGCCGTAGAAGCTATTCGAGCCATTCCCGCCGAAGATCGGGACATTAGAACTCTCATTTCAAATGAGACGCTTACAAAATTCGGGCTGTTGGCAGAAGGTCGTCGGATAAGCCTCCTTCAGGGCGTTACAATACCCAGGCCTGCGTATGGCAAAGGGAAAAAAACAAGCCGGGTCTTCAGCACGTAATGCCCCTGACACACTAGAAGAGGGGGAAATTAAGGAAACTGAAACGCCCGAGGCACAAGATGAGAACGTTAGTCCCGCTTGGGATCCGATGGTCGAAGTTCACGACATCGAGACGTCGCCTTCCCCTTCGA
This sequence comes from Allium cepa, assembly GCA_030765085.1. Taxonomy (NCBI): domain Eukaryota; kingdom Viridiplantae; phylum Streptophyta; class Magnoliopsida; order Asparagales; family Amaryllidaceae; genus Allium; species Allium cepa. Next base: position 946,427,765 of record CM060941.1, on the reverse strand, counting down.
AGGGGAAGAAAAAACTAACATATAGGCTGAGGAAGAAAACAGTCGGTGAAACTTCTAAAGTTACTCGTTCCTGTGGAGGAAGAAATCTCCTCACAACATTTAGAAAGTTCCCTAAAAGGCCCGTCGAACCTTTCCATACCTGATGATCAACTCAACTACAACTTTGACGATCCAGAGGCCCTTAAGCTTCATTCGCCCGCGAGAGGCGATGCAAGCGTTCAAGCCCAAAATCAGGGAGAAAAAACTCATATTAGTAAAGAAACTGGTCCGTCGGGGGGAAACACTAGGACACACACAAACACATGCACTTCACCCTGTACTTAAATTTCCGTTGTCACCCTATTCTTTGCTAACTCATCGTTACTTAAACTTTGTGTAGGTCCCTATCTCGATGTCCCTCGTGATCAACACTTCGATCCTTCTACCACACGACAGTCCGTGGATCCTTACAAGAAAACTGAACTTTTAAAGCCATCTCCTCCTGTTCTCGTAACAGATCAACGATATCGGAGAGATTGACTGAGCTCAAGGCTAAATCTGCTTTGATGGCCTGAAATTCCTCCCGGCGATCCATCATATTCCGGGACATGTCAAACAGAGCGCTATCGCCTGCAACAATGACGTCTATGTTCAACATGACGCGTTCGTTCATCTTGCTGAGAAAGTGTCAGAAGTCTCCATAGAGCGCCAACATGAGATTGATCGCCTGTAGCTTGAGGCCATCCATGACAAAGATATTATTAAAGCTCAGGACGAAGAGCTTGCTTCTTACAAGTCTCAGCTAGAATCCGCCCAACAGAGCGCCAAAGATACCGCCGAAGCCGTAACTCGTCTGGAATCAACCCATAAAAAAGAAATCGACGAGGCGGTCCAGCGCTGTGGGGCTCTAGCTTTGGAGAAAGACTCGGTGCAGAAGGAAATGGACGCCTTTAACCTCCGAGTTAAGGAGCTGGAGGAGCAACTCCGCAAAGAAAAGGAGGAGAAGACCGCTGTCCAAGAAGAGTCGCAACGATATTATAACGAGATCGTTGCCACACGACTTCTGAAGGCGAAGCTTGAGGATGAACTTTCTAAGGTTGAGATGCTAAAGAATGAAGCCCGTGAAGATGGCAAGAAAATAGCGTCTGCGGAGGTCGACTCCCTCCTTGAGGTGGCTAAAGAAGCAGGTAGGGAGGAGGTCAAAAGCATGTTCGACCCACTAATTGCAGAGTTCAATGGCCGCGTCTTCATGCACCGAGACTTAACTTTTCTGGGTGAGGGTTATCTCGAATCTTTAGCTGAGGCGTGAGAGACCTTAATAGAAATCAAGAAGGCCGAACATGGTACCGAGGAGGTTGATGAAGGAGCTTTGATAAAAGAATTTCTTAAGAGAAACGAGCCTTTGGACCTGTCTGCGGCAAAAACACTTTACTGCAAAGGCTCCCCCTCAACGAAAGGGAAAGAGGTTATTGCCGGTCCATCCGGGATCGAGTCTCAAGCTCATGCGCCCACTCAGCCGGCCGATCGGCCGATACTTGATCCCTTTGAGCAGCATGTTGGTTATGATCCGGAGGATCCCAGCCTCGGCGTTCACATTTTGTCTCCTATTCCAGAGGGTGAGACCCCTCTGACAGCTGAGAGCCAGCCGGAACCTGGTAGATAACTCTTCACTTTAACATTCCAAAAGTTGTCGTTTTTCACCCAAAGCTATCGTATTCTAATGCTTGTTTTTCATGATTTTGTACAGGCCGTTCTGATCCCGAGCCCACTCCGAGGAGCGATGTCGTCGAGGAGGTGAAGGAAAAGACAGGTGAGGCCACTCACGCAGGAGAGGCTCCCGGTCCAGATGCTCAGATGATCGGAGCGCTTGATGAGGATAAATCCGAGACTTCCTCTCCCATCGATGTGAGTTATGAAATCGAAATTACAGGCGCCTCTGAACACACATCTAAACTGAGCATGAAGGAGCAGCTTGAGAAGGAGAAGAAAAAGACGGTCGAGATCAAAGTCGAGTCTCAAGCTGTGGACCTGGACGATCCTTTGAATAAGCCGTTGAAGGTCATCCTCCCTGGCGGGTCCAAGCCCATGGAAGTTCCCCGTACTTCTTCAGTTGTCACTCCCCAATCAAAGAAAGTTATCAAGGGCAAACGCACGGGAGAGGAGTTGTTTGGAAAAAGGTCGAAGAAGTCGAAGAAGTCGAAGAAGTAGTCATCGCTCTCGTTCAACGAGAGTTAGTTTAGATTATGTAGTTATTTTTATTTATTTTCATAGTTCATGTAAATAAACTTTGGACTCCGAGCTTCGGAGGAGTTGTAGTAGAAACTTATTTTTAATGAATAAAACTTAGTTCTTTTGCCTTTCAGAAGACTTCCATTGTTTGATTTTCTGTATAATCGTAGTCAAAATCCAAGCTATTGCGAGTTACATAAACTTCTCGATTCATCTTCAAATAAGTCGATAATTTTTCTGGCATTGCACATTCTTTATTCCACGCTCCTGGTACTTAGAATATTTTCCAGTCTGCACGCTAAGGGTTCGATGACCTCAAGTCATTTGTGTTTAGTTCGCCCTCAGGGGACTTGTATATTTAAATCGCTCATTATCTAGTCCATGATCTGGAGACGTAGAGTACTCCAGTCCACACTCCAGGGACTTGGAGATTTTGAGTCAATTATATTCTGGTCCGCACTTCGGGGACTCAGAGTACTCCAATCCGCACTCCGAGGACTTGGAGATTTTGAGTCGTTTATACTCTGCTTCGCACTCCGGGGACTCAGAGTACTACAGTCCGCACTCCGACGACTTGGAGATTTTGAGTCGTTTATACTCTGGTCCGCACTCCGGGGACTCAGAGTACTCCAGTCCGCACTCCGGAGACTTGGAGATTTTGAGTCGTTTATACTCTGTCCGCACTCCGGGGACTCAGAGTACTCTAGTCTGCACTCCGGGGACTTGGAGATTTTGAATCGTTTATACTCTGCTCCGCACTCAGGGGACTCAGAGTACTCCAGTTCGCACTTCGGGGACTTGGAGATTTTGAGTCGTTTATACTCTGGTCCGCACTCCGGAGACTCAGAGTACTCCAGTCCGCACTCGGGGGACTTGGAGATTTTAAGTCGTTTATACTCTGGTCCGCACTCTGAGGACTCAAAGTACTCCAGTCTGCACTCCGGGGACTTGGAGATTTTAAGTGCTCGTGTGCGTTTGTACGTGACAGAATAATATATCTCTTAGTTATTCGTCACAGCGTTATTATACATAGAAACATCGACAATTCATGGAGAAAATGTCTTCATGCCTTTATTAATGCAAACAAGCTAAATTGTCTTATTACATGCCATAAAGTAGGAATAAAAACTTGTTGGAAATAAATGCAACTAAAATATGAAAGAAATGAACTAAGTGTAATAATGCCGCAAATGCTCGCTATTACATGCTCGGGAGAGTGTCGCACCATCAACGGTCCCTAGCTTGAAAGTTCATTCTCCAAGCTTCCGTTCAATGACGTAAGGACCTTCCCATGCGGGGCTCATATGTGATGGAACTGGAAAAACTCGTTTCAAAACGAGATCATCCACCCCAAAGATTCTCGGTCGGACTTTTTCATTATAATATCGAGCGACTCGGTGCCTGTACGCGGCCACTATTAAATTAGCTTCTTCGTGCTTTTCATCAATGAAGTCCAATGATTCCAGCAAATAATCTTGATTTGACTCATGGTCGTAATAAGTTACCCGATGTGATGGAACTTCAAGTTCTACGGGTATGACGCTTCCATGCCATATGCCAATGCGAATGGAGTATGGCCAGTCCGGACTTGTGGGTGGTTATGTAAGCCCAAAGCGCTGTTGGAAGCTCGTCCACCCACTTGCCTCTAGCCTTTTACAAATGTTTTTTCAATATGGAATTGATTATTTTGTTTACGGCTTCCACTTGTCCATTGGCTTTCGGATGAGCAACTGCTGCAAACTTTTTCTCAATAACATATTTTTGGCAAAATTCCTTGAACTCTTTGCTTTCGAATTGAGCTCCGTTGTCTGTAATGATGGTTCGTGGAAGGCCAAAACGGCATATAATATTTCGTACAACGAAATTGATGACTTTTTGGTGGTGATAGTGGCCAAAGGCTCTGCTTCTGGCCATTTGGTAAAGTAATCGACCGCTACTATTGCGTATTTTGTACCACCTTTGGATAGGGGTAAGGAACCGATTATTTCAATCCCCCACATTGCAAATGGCCAGGGACTAACCGGTTGTGTGAGTTCCGTCGGCGGAGCTCTCGGGATTTTCGCATATTTCTGACATTTGTCACATCTTCTCACATGGTCTGCGGCATTCCGATTTACAGTCGGCCAATAGTATCCATAGCGGAGGATTTTCTTTGCTAACGTCTGCCCCCGGTATGGTCTCCACATTCACCTTTATGGACTTCCTTCAGTACTCGTTTTATCTCATCATGGGCAATGCACTAGAGTAAGGGGGTCGAGAATCCTCTTCGATACATTACTCCATCTTGCATTACGTAACGTGAAGCCTTACGAATGACTTGTCGTTTTTCGCTCTTTCTCTCGAGCACGACCCCGTGTAACAAGTATTGCTTGAATGAGGTCATCCATGATTCATTCTCGATTTCTGTTTCTAACATGATGTAACATCCCGCCTTTTCACACACTTTAAACGACACACGTGCCAATTCAAAGCATACGCAAGGGCGGATTGTTATGGGGTAAATAAGAAAAACAGAGAAGGAATAAAACAAAACAGAATCTCACAGCGGAAGGATAAAATATAATAACAAATATACAGTTCATAAACAGTTTACAAAAGCTTGATTTTACTTATACAATGAATATCAGAGTCACACATACCAATACGAAAATGCAGCGGAATAGAAAGAGTGTGGTGCAATACTATATATATAAAATAATACTGAATCTTCGTCTTCGTCCTCCAAAGCTAAAACCTGCTATCCTGAAATGCTCGGACTGACCCGAGCGAATTTGAAAAGACAAAAACACTCGAGTCAGACTAGAATATCTTATGTGAGTTAAATAAACAGAAATAAATATGAGTGCAGTAACTCAAGAGATGCTCGGGATTTACATCTCCTAAGGATCCGTTAAACTATTTACTATGTAGTATATTGCGCTATTATAATAGTGTCTATTTATAAAATAAACTTACTTTTTAATAGCGTTAAGGGGTTACCCATATAGCCCTTAACACGTAATAGTCCCAGTAGTCCGTCCAATATCATAGTCCCTCCTGATCGGGAAGCCACCAGAGGATACCACACGGGCTACGGGAGAAATCCAAACTCGTACAAGGCGCGATAGGGTAGGTGACACGGCACAACTAGGCAATGCCAGGGTAGATATACCAATTGCTATCCAGGCTGATGGTAACGCGCAGCGCGCAGCTGCCGCCCACCTCGAACTAACTCCCCCAAAAATCAAAATCTAGAAGTGGCCACTGAATCAATCCAAGTCAAAGTATAATATCGAAGAGGAGCGTCCGATCAGAGGAATGACCTCATTGGCCTGAGAATCGCTCCTGTTTTAGCCACCTTATGCCAACTCACGGGAGTTGGGTCCACGTATTTACCTTACAGGAAACGTCGCCACCACCTACTTCATTCTGGAACTCCACCGCGTACACGGTTAGTCAAAGTGGTTTTCGGTATCGACAGAGAGTATGTCCATATCCGATCCCGGTCTCTTTGCCAACCCATCGTTATTATAACACCGCGGTTATTTAAAACAGTTTATACCTTTAAAACCAGAATATAATCCATTTCAAAACCATAATATTACGATATCATTCCAAAACCCAAAACCATATTTTACCACTTATCCCAAATATAATTCCTTTCCAAAAATAAAAAGGCTTTAACTTCATAATATCTGAAAATCGAATATTTTCAAAGCATAATATTTTTGGAAATCCATAATTTCAAACCATAACTTTTAAAACTCAAATGGTTTGGATATTCAACGGTATATGAATTTCAAAGGCTTAACTTTACTGTCACTTTGTAAAGAAATAAGTTATATGGCTTTATGGAAATATTTCTTTATCTAAAGTTAAAACCATAATTTAGATATCACTCTTAAGTTCCAAAACCATTTCAATTTCCATATATATAAATCCATTGGAGTATTAATATTCAAAAACTAAAATTGGAATATATTCTTTCAACAAATTAAATGTTTTATTATTTAGTTTGAATATTCACATAAATCCTTAAACAACTCCAATTTCTAGTAATAAAACATATGTATTTTTCGATTCCAATTATATTAGAATATTTTTCCAATTCAAATTCATATTAGAATATTCATTTCAATTTATCTTGGAAAAAATCCAATTATAAATATCATATCTTAAATTTCCAAACTTAACATTTAAACATATGATATAAATTTATCCAACTCCATTTTCTAAATTTTCTTCCATTTTACTAAGGGAATTTATACACCTTTTTATTTCAAAATTTCCAACTTTTCATGTACATAAATACGGAAGAAAAATATTTATACAGTATAAAATTTAAGATTATTATAAACCGTATTCCATCCAAACCATAGAAATCACATTAAAATAGTTATATATAGACCGCGGTGCCTGTATATAATTTTCTATCCTATGGTCAAGTGATACGGATATTTATCATTTCAATCCGCAATTTAAAAATAAACTTTGCGGTTTTATCATTTCAAACCACAATCCCGAAAAATGAAAAATGCATACTAACTTGCAGTTTAATAATATCCAAATAAAACATCCATTCAACAACACATCCATCATCCAATCACAAACATCAATCAATATCAGTCAATAACCATATATGTTTGGTAATATACAACAGGTAATAATTTGCAGTTTTATCTCAAATTATATTTATCAACTATTAATCTAACAGTTTATATTCAGTGATAATTTATATAACTGTTAACTAGCAGTTCATATGCAAACAATAATTTCTAACAGCCAATTAATACGCAATAAATCAATTAAATTTACAGTTAAATTTAATAAAATGCAATTCAACAGATATGAATGAAATAACATGCCAAAAGCTCATAAATAAATTTCTATTCATTTCTAAAATTTATTTAACAAACATAAAAGCTTCTAGTAATTGTGAGTGGGTTAAAACACTCACCTTTGGAATTTAAATCGAATTTAAATTCGATTTAAACCCAAAATTGCACAGTCTCCAAATCGATCCAAACCAGAGTCATCAGGTCCGGAATTAAATTACGATCCTAACAAAAGAAATTTCGTGTGAATCCGACTTCGTATGAGAAAGATATTAAGGTTTGAACAACTGAATTTGAAATAGAAAAAGAAATAAAAATGTACCATATTTGCGCCACGTCATCATCCCTCCCACTCGGCTACAGGAACATGAAGATGAAGCCGAACGTGAAACCCAAAACGTGCTCCAACCCTACAAATTCGCACCTCTCCAGAGGCCACGAGGCATCGATCAGAGGTGACCGGGACGTGCGCCTCTCAGCGCTCGACTTTCGGCTAGGACGCGGCCCTCTCCAGCGCCACCATTTACGCGCAAAACGAGAAAAACTGCCGCGACTTCAAGGCCTGATCTTGGCGAATCCGTGACGTAATACGACAAATCAACCGTTGGATGTGTAGATCTCGTAGAGCTCTACAACTATGCTTTTGGAAGTTTTCGAATTCGATGAACGGATGAAGAGAAATCAGAGGAGGAAGGTGATGAATTTTCGGCCATGGAAAAATAAGTAGAGGGGCGGCTAGGGTTCTGAGAATATTAAAATATTATTTTATCGTTTTGCGTGCCTATTTATAAGGTTAGGTCCAAAATAGTCCGAACTCCAAACGCAGCGTGCCGCCAGGCGTTCCTAATGTAAAATGGCCTTCTGAACGCAATGGTACTAGTATCGAATCCCAATTCCATAAATTTCGTGGGTTACTGCTAGAGTCGAATAGGTTTGAAATGACAATAATGCCCCGAAAAACCCGTTTTGGCTCCGTAACGACAATGGATCATCCCATATATCAAAATAGACGTTTTAAAATATTTTGAACGCAATGGAAAAGGTTTCACGACCAAATTCCATCTCATGAAGAAGTTATGCTACAAATAAAATTTCCAAATTGATTTCAAATTGATTTTAATAAAATTGATTTCAAGGCGTTTCGCGTCCGTACGATCAAACGACAAGTCCGATCGATACGAAAATTGAAACCCTATAATAATTCACCGATACGGATCCGATGAAACTGGTTTCGTCGAAATCCGAGTCCGTGACAAAACGGTTATTTTTAATATTTATTAAATCAATTAAATAAATCAAGAAAATCAAATTTTATTTTTCAACTTCTTATATTGGCCAAATTTCAAAACCTAGATAATACAATCAATCCCAATTGATTAATCAAGCTTGGATGTGAATTTAAAATTTTTAAGTATATTAATTTGCAGTGTTTCATATATGCACTTCTTATTATTTAGAGATTATAAATTTTATTCTAAACCCAATTATTAAATCTTATACCTTTATACTCACCTCTTAAATCAAATTAAATAAATACTTGATTTCCATTCCAACTCATCTTTGGATTGCAATTAACCTTTTTACCATAATTAAATTCCAAATTATTAATAACCCTTATTTTTCTTAACTATTTATTAATTCCAATCCAATTGAATTCAACACTATAAATTTGATTAATTTATTATATTCACTTCCTTTCTATTATTCAAAGTTATTGTTGTAAATACGACGAATACTAACATTAGTTTAAGATTTCACTCAATGTTTACAAATTCCATTTCAAGTTAATAACGTAATATTTTACGTTCAATTCTATTTTATTTGTCGTAAATACCACTTGTTGAATTAAATACTCAAATCATAAATAAATCTTGCTTCTAAAGTTATAACAACAATGGTCCAGTTAAAATTTGAATTAGCTTTAGCTTTATTTTATGGAATTAACTTATTGCAATAAATCCAAATTAATAAATACGCCTTGATTCCTATATTAACTTCTTTGGTTTCAATTAACCTTTTATGGTGAGTATGAATTCCAATGTATAATTGAAACCTTTATATCCATTTTATTTCACTATTCCATTTTTTATTATTAAATCCATTATAGCCAAATGCATGAAATTAACATACATAAATATATTTTATAAGTCTGCACTTAATTATTACCTTACAATATGTTTTTACGTTACTATAAATTTATACACTCTTCCGTTTCTACATTAATAATTATTACGGTAACGTTTCTCTTAATTAAAACTTTCTTCATAATTGAATGAACTTTATATTTAATACATACTACAGAATTACAATCACCTATGTTCTATCCAACATACATTAAAAGTTCACTACCATAAATTTACCATACATTTATCCAATGGTTACATCCTCAAATTAACAATTTAATCCCATTATACAATTGCAATTCACACTATTTATTGTTACATTAATACTATTTCGAATTTTAATCTTTTAGTATTAATTTAACAATCGTATTAAATTAAGAGGTTATGATGATTTTCACTATATATATATACACTACATTTAAAACCCAACAGTCGTTTCAACTCCTTTGTATTGTATTATATTGGTTATCCATCACTGCCTTTTATTTTACTATCTAGATTCACATATAGTTACAATATTACCATTATATATATATATATAAACACATAGGAAATCTAAATTCTTGTCATAAATTCTTAAATTTATATTATATTAATGAAACCCCCTTTTGTTAATATTTTTATTAACATCTTCAATTACAACATTTATTGGTTTCTTAAAATAAATCCTTTAACCAAATGCGACAAATTTCACTACCCAAATCTATTGTCATAAAATCTTGTTATTAAATTCCAATTACTATAACAAATCACTACGTTTTCTCAAATAAATATCTAAACTTTTATTTTATTCTCAATTAGATTAGAAATTATATTAAGTTAATCCATTTAATATTATCCAAATTTACGGGTCGTTACAATCTCCCCCACTCAAAACTTTTCGTCCCCGAAAAGGAAAAGAAGGGAGGAGGAAGAATAACAGTACATCTTATTTCAGATATTAACTTATAAACAATATTTTACTGGATTAATTTCTTTTAATGAAATATACTTCTTTTTATAATCATCATATCCTTTAATACTTGAATTATTAAAGTTGGAAAAATATTTTCACAAAATTCTAAGTCCCAAAATTTACGAAAATTTTTGGCAGAGTCTCCTTTGTACGGAGGGACTCTGGAAAAAATATAATATCCAAATATACAAATATATTACACATATATCCAAAATAAAATATCCTAACTCGAGAAAATATATAAAAAGCGCTTTAAACGTAATCCGAAAACGTACCTATTTGTCGGGCAATACGCTTATATTTTTATGGAACCAAAGCAGTAGCAGTGGCTTCCATCACCTGTATTCACTTATAAAATCTAAAAGGTTAAATATTTATTTTACAGTGAAATGTTTAGGTGGATTCAATCATTCATATCCAATCAAATGCAACAACCATAATTTTTTTAACAAACAGCACACATCACAAACAAATAATCATTCAATCAAACAAACAATTAGTTGTTCGGGTTCAAATTCTGAAATTGTACGAAATGAATAATAACTATCAAGTGCATCCGTTACTCAACAGTCTTGGATGGAACAAAGATAGATTATTTGTTCATCCAACAACTCCACAATTCCTTACCCAACAAACATACATCAACCAAACAATTCAATCAACACCAAAATAGCTTATTATACATTTATTTCATAATTCAGTGTTTTGATTTTCTTTCCTTCATTTATGAGGGATTTCTTTGTTTCTTACAAGTTTTATTTTCAAATTATCACAAAATTCATTATATTTGTATTTCCTTTTATTACTTAAGTTTCCTTTTATTACTTAAGTTTATAAAATAATTCTAATTAATAACAACAAATATTTTGAATATCTTCATTTCCTTACTCTTCACTTGTAAGATTTCCTTAAATTCTTAATCAGCTAACATTTATTCTTATAAGTGGAAGTTTTTATTCATCCATTAACTATGGATTACAGTCATTTCAAATTTTCCTACTTTCCATTATATTAGGATAGGGGAGATTAAACATACTTAAGTGACTAATCATATAATAAATTCTTATTTTGAATTTCATGTTATATACTCAGGTTTTATCATCCATTAATAATACTTAACTTTATTTTCAATAAAAATTTAATTATCACTTAAGTTTATACCATTCAATTCTTATTTAAAACGGTAATTTATTGAATACTTCATTTTTCCTAAATTCCTACTTGCAAAACATTCAATTCTAGTTTCTTATTTAACATTTCAACTTTTATATTTGGGTAAGTTATTTATGTTAAAGAAAATGCAATTGAACTTATACAAGTTTAATCTCAATTCTTTTAATTCATGGATTGTTCAATAAATCTTTACCATTATCTATAAGTTAAAAATCTTTACTTTCTTTATACTTAGTATTAATTCTCTTATCTAATTAGAGGTTTTCAATCCATTTATTTCTTACTTTATATTTCACTAAAATAATTTAGACAATTAATTAATGGAAAATTTAAGAATTAAATTCCGGGGCAAATTTCAAATTTACCTTTAAAATAATAGATAATTAATTTCTTACAACCTTTATAACTCTAATTATCCTAAAATTTTTTTTTTTATATATAAATCCAAAACAAATCTGCAGTAGGATCTACTACAGTGGCCTTTCCCCTTCGAAACTCGAAAATGAAAGTCGATGATGCGGCCGTCATCACCGAATTTATTTTCCAGCGACAGAGAGGAAAGTGCAGAATTTATTTTCTCCAAAATCTTCTTTAAATCAATTTCTTCCAAATTATACTATATTTATATAAGAAATTACTTATAAACCAAATCAATAAATTTCGCAAATTCTTTGGAAGCAAATTTCAAAAACCCCGGACTTAAGTTCTAAAATCTCCAAATTGGGTTTATTATTATTTCAACTTAGCTTCAGTTATTATAAATATTTTATTTCCTAACACCCAATCTATAGCAACCAAATATATATATATATATATCTTTACAAAAATATTTTTATATATAGAAAATATAATAGGCAAAATTATTTCATTCACCTATATTAAAACAAATATTATGTCGGTCTGTCCTATTAAGTGTTTAGAAATCCCTATTGATGTCATAGCGTCCCATGCATCAACCAGAATTTATAAATACAAAGCGGAACAGATTAACACAATATCAAAATCTTTTATAAATACTAACAAATACGCTCTCTCATATATATACACTCAGCGACTCCCATAGGATATTTCTACCCTATTAATAAAGAGTCAAACCCCACCAAGCCAAAGTTTATCGCTAAACCAAAGCTCTGATACCAACTGTAACATCCCGCCTTTTCACACACTTTAAACGACACACGTGCCAATTCAAAGCATACGCAAGGGCGGATTGTTATGGGGTAAATAAGAAAAACAGAGAAGGAATAAAACAAAACAGAATCTCACAGCGGAAGGATAAAATATAATAACAAATATACAGTTCATAAACAGTTTACAAAAGCTTGATTTTACTTATACAATGAATATCAGAGTCACACATACCAATACGAAAATGCAGCGGAATAGAAAGAGTGTGGTGCAATACTATATATATAAAATAATACTGAATCTTCGTCTTCGTCCTCCAAAGCTAAAACCTGCTATCCTGAAATGCTCGGACTGACCCGAGCGAATTTGAAAAGACAAAAACACTCGAGTCAGACTAGAATATCTTATGTGAGTTAAATAAACAGAAATAAATATGAGTGCAGTAACTCAAGAGATGCTCGGGATTTACATCTCCTAAGGATCCGTTAAACTATTTACTATGTAGTATATTGCGCTATTATAATAGTGTCTATTTATAAAATAAACTTACTTTTTAATAGCGTTAAGGGGTTACCCATATAGCCCTTAACACGTAATAGTCCCAGTAGTCCGTCCAATATCATAGTCCCTCCTGATCGGGAAGCCACCAGAGGATACCACACGGGCTACGGGAGAAATCCAAACTCGTACAAGGCGCGATAGGGTAGGTGACACGGCACAACTAGGCAATGCCAGGGTAGATATACCAATTGCTATCCAGGCTGATGGTAACGCGCAGCGCGCAGCTGCCGCCCACCTCGAACTAACTCCCCCAAAAATCAAAATCTAGAAGTGGCCACTGAATCAATCCAAGTCAAAGTATAATATCGAAGAGGAGCGTCCGATCAGAGGAATGACCTCATTGGCCTGAGAATCGCTCCTGTTTTAGCCACCTTATGCCAACTCACGGGAGTTGGGTCCACGTATTTACCTTACAGGAAACGTCGCCACCACCTACTTCATTCTGGAACTCCACCGCGTACACGGTTAGTCAAAGTGGTTTTCGGTATCGACAGAGAGTATGTCCATATCCGATCCCGGTCTCTTTGCCAACCCATCGTTATTATAACACCGCGGTTATTTAAAACAGTTTATACCTTTAAAACCAGAATATAATCCATTTCAAAACCATAATATTACGATATCATTCCAAAACCCAAAACCATATTTTACCACTTATCCCAAATATAATTCCTTTTCAATAATAAAAAGGCTTTAACTTCATAATATCTGAAAATCGAATATTTTCAAAGCATAATATTTTTGGAAATCCATAATTTCAAACCATAACTTTTAAAACTCAAATGGTTTGGATATTCAACGGTATATGAATTTCAAAGGCTTAACTTTACTGTCACTTTGTAAAGAAATAAGTTATATGGCTTTATGGAAATATTTCTTTATCTAAAGTTAAAACCATAATTTAGATATCACTCTTAAGTTCCAAAACCATTTCAATTTCCATATATATAAATCCATTGGAGTATTAATATTCAAAAACTAAAATTGGAATATATTCTTTCAACAAATTAAATGTTTTATTATTTAGTTTGAATATTCACATAAATCCTTAAACAACTCCAATTTCTAGTAATAAAACATATGTATTTTTCGATTCCAATTATATTAGAATATTTTTCCAATTCAAATTCATATTAGAATATTCATTTCAATTTATCTTGGAAAAAATCCAATTATAAATATCATATCTTAAATTTCCAAACTTAACATTTAAACATATGATATAAATTTATCCAACTCCATTTTCTAAATTTTCTTCCATTTTACTAAGGGAATTTATACACCTTTTTATTTCAAAATTTCCAACTTTTCATGTACATAAATACGGAAGAAAAATATTTATACAGTATAAAATTTAAGATTATTATAAACCGTATTCCATCCAAACCATAGAAATCACATTAAAATAGTTATATATAGACCGCGGTGCCTGTATATAATTTTCTATCCTATGGTCAAGTGATACGGATATTTATCATTTCAATCCGCAATTTAAAAATAAACTTTGCGGTTTTATCATTTCAAACCACAATCCCGAAAAATGAAAAATGCATACTAACTTGCAGTTTAATAATATCCAAATAAAACATCCATTCAACAACACATCCATCATCCAATCACAAACATCAATCAATATCAGTCAATAACCATATATGTTTGGTAATATACAACAGGTAATAATTTGCAGTTTTATCTCAAATTATATTTATCAACTATTAATCTAACAGTTTATATTCAGTGATAATTTATATAACTGTTAACTAGCAGTTCATATGCAAACAATAATTTCTAACAGCCAATTAATACGCAATAAATCAATTAAATTTACAGTTAAATTTAATAAAATGCAATTCAACAGATATGAATGAAATAACATGCCAAAAGCTCATAAATAAATTTCTATTCATTTCTAAAATTTATTTAACAAACATAAAAGCTTCTAGTAATTGTGAGTGGGTTAAAACACTCACCTTTGGAATTTAAATCGAATTTAAATTCGATTTAAACCCAAATTTGCACAGTCTCCAAATCGATCCAAACCAGAGTCATCAGGTCCGGAATTAAATTACGATCCTAACAAAAGAAATTTCGTGTGAATCCGACTTCGTATGAGAAAGATATTAAGGTTTGAACAACTGAATTTGAAATAGAAAAAGAAATAAAAATGTACCATATTTGCGCCACGTCATCATCCCTCCCACTCGGCTACAGGAACATGAAGATGAAGCCGAACGTGAAACCCAAAACGTGCTCCAACCCTACAAATTCGCACCTCTCCAGAGGCCACGAGGCATCGATCAGAGGTGACCGGGACGTGCGCCTCTCAGCGCTCGACTTTCGGCTAGGACGCGGCCCTCTCCAGCGCCACCATTTACGCGCAAAACGAGAAAAACTGCCGCGACTTCAAGGCCTGATCTTGGCGAATCCGTGACGTAATACGACAAATCAACCGTTGGATGTGTAGATCTCGTAGAGCTCTACAACTATGCTTTTGGAAGTTTTCGAATTCGATGAACGGATGAAGAGAAATCAGAGGAGGAAGGTGATGAATTTTCGGCCATGGAAAAATAAGTAGAGGGGCGGCTAGGGTTCTGAGAATATTAAAATATTATTTTATCGTTTTGCGTGCCTATTTATAAGGTTAGGTCCAAAATAGTCCGAACTCCAAACGCAGCGTGCCGCCAGGCGTTCCTAATGTAAAATGGCCTTCTGAACGCAATGGTACTAGTATCGAATCCCAATTCCATAAATTTCGTGGGTTACTGCTAGAGTCGAATAGGTTTGAAATGACAATAATGCCCCGAAAAACCCGTTTTGGCTCCGTAACGACAATGGATCATCCCATATATCAAAATAGACGTTTTAAAATATTTTGAACGCAATGGAAAAGGTTTCACGACCAAATTCCATCTCATGAAGAAGTTATGCTACAAATAAAATTTCCAAATTGATTTCAAATTGATTTTAATAAAATTGATTTCAAGGCGTTTCGCGTCCGTACGATCAAACGACAAGTCCGATCGATACGAAAATTGAAACCCTATAATAATTCACCGATACGGATCCGATGAAACTGGTTTCGTCGAAATCCGAGTCCGTGACAAAACGGTTATTTTTAATATTTATTAAATCAATTAAATAAATCAAGAAAATCAAATTTTATTTTTCAACTTCTTATATTGGCCAAATTTCAAAACCTAGATAATACAATCAATCCCAATTGATTAATCAAGCTTGGATGTGAATTTAAAATTTTTAAGTATATTAATTTGCAGTGTTTCATATATGCACTTCTTATTATTTAGAGATTATAAATTTTATTCTAAACCCAATTATTAAATCTTATACCTTTATACTCACCTCTTAAATCAAATTAAATAAATACTTGATTTCCATTCCAACTCATCTTTGGATTGCAATTAACCTTTTTACCATAATTAAATTCCAAATTATTAATAACCCTTATTTTTCTTAACTATTTATTAATTCCAATCCAATTGAATTCAACACTATAAATTTGATTAATTTATTATATTCACTTCCTTTCTATTATTCAAAGTTATTGTTGTAAATACGACGAATACTAACATTAGTTTAAGATTTCACTCAATGTTTACAAATTCCATTTCAAGTTAATAACGTAATATTTTACGTTCAATTCTATTTTATTTGTCGTAAATACCACTTGTTGAATTAAATACTCAAATCATAAATAAATCTTGCTTCTAAAGTTATAACAACAATGGTCCAGTTAAAATTTGAATTAGCTTTAGCTTTATTTTATGGAATTAACTTATTGCAATAAATCCAAATTAATAAATACGCCTTGATTCCTATATTAACTTCTTTGGTTTCAATTAACCTTTTATGGTGAGTATGAATTCCAATGTATAATTGAAACCTTTATATCCATTTTATTTCACTATTCCATTTTTTATTATTAAATCCATTATAGCCAAATGCATGAAATTAACATACATAAATATATTTTATAAGTCTGCACTTAATTATTACCTTACAATATGTTTTTACGTTACTATAAATTTATACACTCTTCCGTTTCTACATTAATAATTATTACGGTAACGTTTCTCTTAATTAAAACTTTCTTCATAATTGAATGAACTTTATATTTAATACATACTACAGAATTACAATCACCTATGTTCTATCCAACATACATTAAAAGTTCACTACCATAAATTTACCATACATTTATCCAATGGTTACATCCTCAAATTAACAATTTAATCCCATTATACAATTGCAATTCACACTATTTATTGTTACATTAATACTATTTCGAATTTTAATCTTTTAGTATTAATTTAACAATCGTATTAAATTAAGAGGTTATGATGATTTTCACTATATATATATACACTACATTTAAAACCCAACAGTCGTTTCAACTCCTTTGTATTGTATTATATTGGTTATCCATCACTGCCTTTTATTTTACTATCTAGATTCACATATAGTTACAATATTACCATTATATATATATATATAAACACATAGGAAATCTAAATTCTTGTCATAAATTCTTAAATTTATATTATATTAATGAAACCCCCTTTTGTTAATATTTTTATTAACATCTTCAATTACAACATTTATTGGTTTCTTAAAATAAATCCTTTAACCAAATGCGACAAATTTCACTACCCAAATCTATTGTCATAAAATCTTGTTATTAAATTCCAATTACTATAACAAATCACTACGTTTTCTCAAATAAATATCTAAACTTTTATTTTATTCTCAATTAGATTAGAAATTATATTAAGTTAATCCATTTAATATTATCCAAATTTACGGGTCGTTACACATGAAATCTACCTCCATCATATTTATGCTCGGAACATGTAAGGTTTCAATGGAAAATAATCCCATCTGCTGCGCATCGCCAGTGCTTGCAAATTTTGCCAATGAATCGGCTGCTTTGTTTTGCTCACGCGGGACATGTGAAATATCATAGTACTTGAGATTCGATAGCAGCTTTTGAACTTGGACCAAATATGGGGCAAGTCTCTGCCCCTTTGTTTGATAGTCTCCCCGCACTTGGTACACCACCAGTTGCGAGTCGCAAAAGATTTTAACCGATCTTACTCGCAGTTCTTTGATAAGTCTTAAGCCGGAAATCAATGCTTCATACTCGGCTTCGTTATTCGTTGCTGTGAATTCGAGCTTCAAAGCGTAGCAAACTGATCGGTTCTCAGGAGTTACAAGAACTATGCCAACCCCCGAACAATGGCCGTTAGTTGCCCCATCAGTGTATATCTTCCATCGAACGGGAGGTATGACATTGCGGCCGTTTGATTTGTCTGTCATGGTGAATTCAGCAATGAAATCTGCTAGCGCTTGCCTCTGTATGGCCTTTCGCGGTAGGTAGGTAATATCGAACCGACTCAACTCGATATTCCATTTTAACATCCTTTCAGAAGTTTCCGGTCGTTGGAGTACCTGTCGCAAGGGTTGATCGGTGTAAACACTGATCGAGTGTGTCTGGAAGTATGGGCGAAGCTTGCATGATGCAATCACCAAGCAATAAGCTAGTTTTTCAATCCTGGAATAATTTCTTTCTGCCCCGTCAAACGTTTACTGACATAATATACCGGCTTTCGAACTCGGTCCTCCTCGCGAACCAAAGCCGCGCTGATGGCATGTTGGGATACTGCCAGGTATACATACAGCATTTCATGGTCAATTGGTTTTGATAGCACCGGGGGACTTTCTAGATGTTTAACCAGAGCTCGGAATGCTTCCTCGGAGTCAGACGTCCACTCGAAATTCCTCTTTCCTTTCTTTATCACATCAAAGAATGGAATGCACTTATCCGTGGCTCTAGATATGAATCGACTCAGCGCGGCCACCTTTCCGCTCAAGCTTTATAGTGCTGGCCACTTGTGTGTCCCGAATAGCCTGAATCTTTTACGGGTTAGCTTCAATTCCACGTGCCTTCACAATGAAACCCAAAAACTTACCTGATGCAACGCCAAAAGAACACTTTAAAGGGTTGATCTTCATCCCGTAATGCCTGAGTATATCAAACATCTCTGCTAAGTCTCGGATGTGGTCGTTTGACTGTCGTGACTTCACGAGCATGTCATCCACATAGACTTCCATCGTTCTACCAATCTGGTCTTTAAACATTCGATTCACCAGACGCTGATAAGTTGCTCTAGCGTTTTTCAATCCAAAAGACATTACTACATAGCAATATAGCCCCACGTCTGTGACAAATATGGTGTGTTCTTGGTCTGGAATGTGCATGGGATCTGATTGTATCCCGAATACATATCCATAAATGACAATAATTCGTGTCCCGGGTAGAGTCGAAGAGCTGGTCGATTCTAGATATAGGGAAACTATCTTTCGGGCATACTTAATTCAGATCGGAGTAATCAACACAAGTTCTTCACTTTCCATTCGCTTTTCTTACCAGCATAGGGTTAGATACCCATTCGGGGTAGAGGACGTCGCGGACGAACCCATTGGCTTTGAGTTTGTCCACCTCCTCTTTGAGAGCAGCGGACCTCTCCGGGTCCATGCCTCTCCTTTCCTGTTTCACAGGAACGTATTTTGAGTCTATGTTCAACATAAGACTCGCAATAGTGGGAGAAATCCCGCACATATCATAATGTGTCCAAGCGAAAACATCCAGATTCACTCGGAGGAAATCAATGAGGTCCACGACCACTGAAGGGTCGAGTTGTGATCAAATCTTAAAAAATCGTGATGGGTCATACCGGCTGACTGGAATGTCGATCATCAGCTCAGCCGGTACTGCATTCGTTTCCCTGAATTCCCCATCATCATCTCTCGGATCTACGTCTCTAAGGATCCGAGAATGTCGCCCGAGCCAGGGCTCGGGCACTACTTGTCGATCATCAGTATTTAGAATGTGGACGAAGCTGTCCGCAACCTTCCCTTTTTCTCTTCGCTGAGCTTTTCTCAGCTCTGCCACATAACATGCACGACCGGTCATCTGATCGCCATGTACTACACCGACTCCTTTGTCTGTCGGAAACTTTAATGTCAAACACCATGGGGCCAAAGCGGCCCTAAACTCTGCCAGGGCCGAACGACCCAAAAATACATTGTATGGAGAGTCAACATCCATTACTATGAACGGTAGGATTCATACTCTCCTACGCTCACCTTCCCCCAGTTCAACTGGTAACTCAATTTACCCCATCGCGTCGGTTGTGGCACCATTAAAGCCGTGGATACAGGCTTTGCATGGTTTTAAATCTTTTGTCTCCATCTTCATTTGGTCATAAGCCTTCTTGAAGATGATGTTGACAGAGCTTCCACAATCAATCAAAATCCTTTTGACGTAAGCTGGTCCGATCGTTGCAGATATGACCATCGGGTCGATAGTAGGAGCCTCCACCCTGTCTGCATCTCGACTCCTAAACACTATATCGTCTGTCATCATGCGTTGTTTTGCGGGGGTTCCATCTTTCACATTCGAACAACATTCATAATTCGCATGCCTCAAGGAGGTGGCATATCGTTCCATCTCCTGCCAATTCTTGTCTGCATGATGAGGTCCTCCGACTATAGTGTTTATATCAACCTACCTACGGTCCGGGCAGGTTCCTCTAGGTGGCGTGGAGCCGGTCCGCGTCTGGGGTCTGACGTTCCTTGCCTACCCTCTGGTGGGTTCTTAACAAACTCCTGCAACTTTTTCTGTCTGATTAATCTTTCTATGGCGTCGTGGAGGTGTCTACACTCCTCAGTATTGTGCCCGTGGGTCTCATGGAAGCGACAGTACTTCCCCGTCCGTTTCTGTTCCTCAGTGGACTCCTTTGGACGCGGCTTTCTGTATTGGAAGGTGTTACAGGTAGATAGATAAATGTTTCCAAGAGACGTATTCAGGGGGGTGTATTCGTTGTAGGTCGGAATTCTCGACTTCCATTTCCCTGTCTCTTTTTTCTTTTCGGAATTTCCACCTCCGAATCCTTTAGACTACCCAGGTTTATTCTGGACGTTGACTTGAACTTTTTCCGAACTGTCGCCGGATTGCTTCACGGCGATGTTACTTTTCACAGTGTCCTGAACAGGCCCTGGTGCCTTATCTCGTCTCGTCCACCGAGCTTCCTCCCTCCTTATGAACTGATGAGCTTTGGAATAGAATCGCTCCAACGTTGTTGGGGGCTTTTCCGCAAACCAATCTCCAAACTCCGAGTTTGATTCTACACCTCGCATTACCGCCATCAATATTGCGTGGTCGTTAGGATTGCTATCAGTGGCGGCAACATGAAACCTCTGCAAGTATGCTTTCAAAGACTCTTCCGGAGCATGGATCACGCTTGATAAGGGCATCACGTCCTTTAGACGAGTAGCATTTATCCTGAATTGTTCAACAAATTTCATCGCCAACTCGTCGAAGCTGCATATAGACCGCGGAGGAAGTCGAGTAAACCACATAGTGGCGATCCCGGACAAAGTGATTGAGAAGGACCTACACTTAGTCGCGTCATTCGCCCTTGCAGAATCCATCATCCATTTGTACCTCATCACGTGTTGCCTAGGGTCAGTCTTCCCTGCGTAGGCTGGGATAGTCGGCATACTGAATTTCCTGAGATACTCAGCCTGTAGAATAGTATCTGTGAAGGGAGTATGACTTCTGGACACTCCCCAATCTTCGTTTGTCAAGGCTTGGTTCTCTCTCATTAACTGTCTGACCATGGCTGTTAAGTTTGGAGTTTGTATGGAGGATGGAAGGTTGGGTTCCGTTTCACGGGTTTGTGTGGGTTGATGTCCCGCCTGCTGGCGGTCGGCCACGTGCGTTCTGAAGGCCAACTTGATTTGGGTCTTGGTGAGCCGGGCGTCCGGTCTCCTCACGTGTCTGATTCTTGACGGATCGATCAGTGGCACCTGCCTGTGCAGCTTCTGTCTTACGACGTCTACGTCTAGGAGGTTCATCAGCTGAGGTCGAGCTATCAGATGAAGAATAAGGAGCATGACTACTTCCAGCATTCTGATGCTGCTGCTGGGTAAACTGAGTTATGAGATTAGTGTTGGCTTGAATCTGCTCAGCAGGTTGTTTTCTACTTTCCCTGAGTTCTCTTATCAAGTCGTTGAACTCTGTTCGGGAAACGACTTCCGTTTGATTTTGGGTGGAGGGCCCTGCGCCTTGAATTGTTTGCTGGTTGCTATGTCCAAGTTGTTGTACACTAGCAGTCTCGTGGACGGACGTCCGCATTATGAGAGGCTGATCTGGTGCGTGGTCTTCCCATAATAGAGTTGTCGGTTGGAACTCTGAATAGATTCAACGGACGTCCTATGAATAAGTCGGATCTCCTTCGGGGGATTTTTCAATCCAGTAGCTACAAAGTAGATCCTATCGACTGAGAATTCGATTCTCAGTGAAAGCACCAAAATGTTAGCATCAGTATTGGTCACTAACACCCTTGAGTAGGTTATGTAGAGAGATTAATGAAGAAAATAAATTCAAACAGAGGATAGTGTGCTAAATTAAATGCAGGAAACAAGAACACCAAATTTATAGTGATTCGGCGTAACTGCCTACGTCCATTTTGAGGTTAATCTTTATTGCTTTGATCACTAATCGATTACAGATACAATCCGTACACCAACTATTTGATTACAATTGTTAAGCAAAAAAGATAAGTCTTGAATGAGTCTTGAATGCGGCAGAGTCTTCCCGGTGTTCTCGAAAAAAAATCCCTTTCACTGTGCCATTGCCTCTCTATTTATAGACGAAGATGGGTTGGACTTCCCTGGTGGGCATAGTAGTTAAACAGTTCGGCCCAAAATAAGTGAACTCTATGTGCCGAATCACAAATGTCAATCGGCAAATGCCGAGCGCTTCCTTAATGCCGAACGAGGCGATGTGTTGAGTGAAAAGTGCAAGCCGAACGAGAACCGATGCCCGTCGAGGGGAGATGCCGAATGAGCTTCATGCCGGCCGAGATTGAATGCCGAACTACTCTGACATGGTGAACGGCCCTCAATGCCGAACGAGGTCTAGATGCCGAGCAGTGTGGAATGCCGAACGACTCTGACATGCCGAACGACCCTCAATGCCGAACGAGGTCTGGATGCCGAGCAATGTGGAATGCCGAACGGCCCTCGATGCCGAACGATATACAATACCGAACGACCCTCAATGCCGCACGACCATAGATGCCGAACAGCCTGGTAGTGCCGAACGGCCTGGTCGTGCCGAACGGGGACGGATGCCGAACGAAGTCTCTTCATCAAGTCTTTGATTGCCCGGTCAAGCCGCTGGGTAACAATACTCAACTTATATTTTCAAAACTGGTTTAAAAAGAGTGCTTCTATTGACATACTTCTTGACTTTCTACCACCACTTAAGAAATAAATCAAAAACAATCTTCAAAAACCCATCGGGCTCAGTTATGTGGAATGGATTGAAACAACAGTTCATAATGTTTGGTATAATCAAACATTGGGCTTATTGCTTGGCCAATACCTAGTGCAATAAATGGTCTTTCTCCATCCTCTCATTCATCAACGGGGAAAAAGGGAGAATATTTTTTTTTTCCCCTTTTCAGTTTTAGATTAAAAGCTTATAATTTTAAAGATATTAATGTGGTGTTACGATATGCATGATATAATTTTTTTGTATCCATGTTAACATGTGGAGATTTGACAAATTTAATGTGTTAAAATTGATGCTGGACTACATGATATTTTTTTATATTTTGAGTTTGTGTGTGAGCAATTTTTTTTTTGTCCCGAAACAGTTTCAGAGTATTTAATTGCTCATTTTCATGATCTAGGGGAAAACATGTTTTGATGTAAAATGCTCGATCAGTTTAACAAACCAAGTTGTTGTGTACATTGTGGTAGTTTGAAAAACCAAGCGTGCAAAGGGTAGCATTGTGAAATTGTTCTTATTCAAATGTCAGCACAATTTGTACATTGAGTGAAAGTAAATTTTTAATTTTTGTTATATTCTCTGTGTGTAAATTATTTATACATTGCACAAATTATACAAGATGACGTAGGTCGTAAATCAATCCAATGTAGCAACATTATTGAAAAGGGTAAAGATCGATGACAAAAATAAGGTCTTTGTGGCATCAAAATAAAAGTAAAAATGAGGAAGTGGAGGTGACTTTGAATGTGGTAGTGATTCTGTATTAGTCGATATAGTAGTTTACAAAGTAAACTTAAAAAGGTATTTTATCACGGGGAAAGTGAGCTTTTTCTTTGCTGAAAAAGTTTCCACTGTTATTCTAATGTTTAAATTTTGTTATCTGTATATTTTTTCCTTCTTGTGAAGCATTGATATAGTGGTTTCCGGTGATCAAAAGAAGTTAAACTTAGCTGTGACTAATTCGATAATAAAATTAAAAAGAAGTTAAAACTAAGTTGTGAGAGAAGTGAAAAGTATCGCATATACAAAAGTACAAACAAGCATGAAAACAATATTAAAAGGCGAAAACTTATTTTAAATAGAAAATTTGAATGTCCAATTCTACCGTATACATAAATAATATTGACAAAGATGAAGATATTGGGTGTTGACGCAGTTAATGAAACTCATAATCACATTACCAAAAGTGATGTATTTGTTATGTGAATGACATACTTGAACAATCTATTATTAACAAAACCAAGGTTTTTTTTGTGTGAAATTATTGTGACAGTTGAGCTATTTGTAGTTAATTAGATGTTTGTCATATGAGTTGATCTTGAAGATGAGTTAAAAATTGCTGCTAATAACTTGTTGACACTTGGAAAATCTATCTAGCATTGAATTATATCTTGTACACTCGGAATACCGTAAGAAACAATTTGTTCATGTTGACCGATGAAGTTAAGTTAGACACGAGGAAAAGTAAACATCGAATAAAGCTAAAATTTCATATTCTACATTGAAATGATTTCTTGAACTATAGTAAAGATCATTTGTAATGATATGGGAAAACATGCATTTGTTGGTTTTACAATACAAATGAATTAGTGGTAATTTTGGAAAAATCTAGCTAAGTTCAGAACATCGAAATGCAATTTCAAAAACAAAATGTGATATAGAGTTTCGCTGTTTGTTTTAAACATTAATGTGATGAATTGATGATAATATGAAACCAAGAAACTGTTATCTTTGTCCGTTGACACGTCCTTATCACAACTAAGGGAATTACCTTGTGCACATGAGTTTCATTAAAATTATGATGATTTTTGTCCAATTTCACTAGATGCAATTAGCGATTATTGACTTATGGTTGTCTATGTACATATATGTTCAAGAATGTAGGGAGTTGGATCTTACACATTAACACATAACATTTATATAATGATTTAAAAATGCATCAGTTTTATGAAAAATGAGCTATATAGGTAGGATCGAAAATGATTGGTGTACCATTAATGATATTATTAATAAGAACTGAATTTAGGATCATGCAAAATTCGATTGTACAGTAATATAGGAAAAACAAAACTGAATACAAAAAATTATACTCTATGAAGCGAGATCCATTTGAATTTGAATGGGTAAAATATAGTTTGGGGCAGTTATCAAATTGGAGTGTCATTAAAAATTAATTTCAAAATGAAAAAGAAAGCAAGAAACTAATGCAATATACCTTGACTCAAATAATTTAGTAAATAAAGTTGTGGATAAGTTGGAAATGTTCGATATACTTGCAAGGTTAACTTTATACACTATATTTGAGATTCACTACAATTTTATGTTGTGAAAGTAGAAAAGAAATTGTGGTTTTTATTGTATTGATCAAAGCAATGAAGAAATGAAGGACGATTTTATGGAAGTTAAAAAATAATGTCATTATATCTAAATACATACTATGATATACGTTATAGGCGATTTGATGTTCATCGATATGAAAAAACTGTTTACTTCTATGCGTAAAAAATATATTTAGCAAGAATATTCGATGAAAATGCTTGAAATATGACTCTGAATGCAAATCATTTCGATATGATTATCGTTTTCAAATATGATACACAGTTTGACATTCTACCCTTATCAACATGGTGTTGAAAATGAAAATGACAATAAGCTTGTATTATAATTTTTACGAAGAGTAACAGACTTTCACTACATGAAACTACAACTAACAAAGAATGCATCTATTCTACTCATAGGTAAATATTAATTTTTATTTGTGATAGACGATGCTAAATCTTGAGATGAAGTCCACAGGGTATGAAAAATTGAATTTGATCATCTAAGGCCAAAAGAATATCTTCAAATGATATTTAAATCGATCTTGAATTTTTTAATTAATGAATTATTCTTTTTTTGTCGCAAATTTAGTCCGGTGGCTAGCGCAGATAGGGTTGATCGTGTGGGCATTCGTCCAAGCCCAAAGGCTCAGGCAGCCCACTAGAGTCAGGAAAATACAAAATAAATTACTCATATATTTTACGGTATATATGTATTGCATAAGTATTAAAATTAATAAGAGATGTTAGTAAGTGGTTATTTTCATGTGCTCGTTATGTGCTGGTATTCATCTGCTGCTGATGAAAATGTTATTCAATGCCATGACATAGTCATTTTGATTTCCATTTCTGAATAATCCATTTCTGTCATTTTCGTCTAAGATCCTAACTTAACATATTTTTTTCCTGCATATCAAAACGAACCATATTTCTCATATTAACCAACATCAATTCACTTACAATACATAGCTTAGTGTGTCATCAAATGTGAAACACTGTTGTTACTGTATTTTTCGCTACAACAACAACCAACCAAAGTGTGGCTTCAGCGTGGGGGCTTCGGTTTATAGGCCTAACACGAAGGAATATAGAGTAAGACAGCTGTAAATGTTAGAGGATCAAAGTAAATGCTAAAACAGATTGTAAATAAATGCAGAAATATGAATAAACACCAAGATTTACTGTGGTGCAGGAAAAACCCCTTAAATCCACTATGAGTACTTTTTTAATTTAGAGTTATTTACGAAGATGCAGAAAAATAATTGAAAGTCATTAATAAGTTATTACAATTTCTCTAATTTAGTATCCGAGTTATTGTTTGGTCATTGATGTGAGATCTACGCCTATCTACAGGCTTTGGAGTGGGTGCGGATCGTTAACGTGACATGCCAGATTAAAGCTGACCGTTAGATTTTTGACATTTAACGTTCATCCATCGTCTTATTGATGGAGGAAAGACTGCGTACATTATCAACCTCTCCAGAGTCCACTATCGTGCGAGAGCTTCGTGCGTTGGGTTCCACCTTTTAGCGTTCATCCATCGTCGCCGCCTTTGTTGCTGCAGATTATTGAGGCATCTCACGTCTCTGTAGAATTTTTATCTGATGCCGACAGTGGCTTCATTAGCTGGTTGAGATTACATAGTAACATAATATCCTTGTCGTCGGGCACTTTTTCCTAGCTTGACCTTCGTTTGTTATTTGACTAAATACCTGTGAACTGTTTGTATCTGAATATTACCTTCAGACCTCGTCATTTGGGGTTTGCACTTAATTTATTATTATTAGAACATGAAATAGAATAACTACAATCCTTTGGTGTTTTAATACCCTTTGACTGATGATTATTTTAGTACTTTTATTACATAAGGTCATATGCTTTATAAAAAGGGAGTCGTCACGTTTATTCTTTTCGGCATTTTAGCTATAAGAATAAACACTTCTTTTAGCCTTTTTAAAGGGTAGGAAACGATCTACTGTTATTGCTTGACAATTATGCTGAAAAGATAGGAAATGCTCTCGGTAAAATATGGTGGAACAATTGTTTTAATTTCCACAAACTCACCCTTTGTTTCTTCATCCTGTTGAGCAAAGTAACGAAAACCACTATTTCTGTCAATAACAACATTTTCCACTTTCATAATATACAGATGTAGCCATATAGTATGGTTGGTGCACAAATTTTCTTGTGTAAACAACCACAACTTCATTTGCTAATTTGTTTGATTCAAGTTTCGTTGGATAATTTTTTATTTCTTTTCTATGAAATTATTTTTTCTGACACTCAAATCGCTCTATGTCGTTTTTCATCCATCCAAATGTAGATAGATATCATTTTACAATCCATAACTTTCTTGTGTTTGTTTTTTTTCAGTTTATTATCAAACGGTTGGCCCTTGTGCAGTTCTATTTTCGATTCTAATAATCATATCGATGATGTTCCACCATCTCTTTCAACTGTAGTAGCATAGTGTTTTTTTCTTTTTAATTTTTTTTTAAAAATTCTAATTATTGCACATTTGAATTGTTTTCTACATGTTGTGATTTAGATATATGAACCGAACTCCGTACTCTATCAGACATGAGAAACATATTCCAATATACGCTAGTGTTCATCAATTGCATCTAGCGGGACTGGATGCACAACTCATGTGCACGATGTTCCTATGTTTTGTTAAGCATGTGATCACCATCAATGGTAACAACTCCTTGGTTTCAAAATTTTATCATTTCACCATAGATCTGATATAATAATGCAAATAGTGAAACTATATATCAAACTTTTTAAAAGACCATATTTATATTGTTTTTGAATTTGCTCAAAACTTTGTTTAAAACTGCCTTCAATTTCTGTGTTTTATGATCAACAAGTCATGCATTATTTCATATCTGATCCGTAACAACAAATCATGACTTTTTTCATATCATTATAAATGATCCATGCGATGTTCCAAGGTACCGTTTCATCAATGTAGATAGCGATGATTTTAATCTGTATGATGTTATACTTCTTGATTGTCTAACTTCATTCTTAAATGCATCAACATATCGTTTCCCATAGAGTATCCAAGTGTTCAAAAAATATTTTGATGCCAGTTGATAGTCTTTATTAAAAGAAAAATACTAAAAGGTTGGGCTGATACAGTAACGGTAAAGTATCAGTCAATCAGTTACCATATTAAAGTAAAGTCGGTATACCAGCATAATCGGTATGATAACGGTAAATTTACCATTTTTATGGTAAATTTTCGGTAAAATTTTTTCAAAATCAGTGGTAACGATAATTTACCGGTCCGTTCATAATACAATGATATTCATGTAAGATGTTGTATCATGGGCGTTTAGAAGCGAAAAAAACAATTCAATTTATTTTGGTAATTTAACTCAAATGATAATAAATACACTTCTTTTCTATGTTATTTATTAAGTGATCCAATGAGATATATAATGAATCATTTCAGTGTAAAAATATATCAACTTACTATTTTTTTAAACAAACGGTAATTTACCACAACCAGGGTAACAGTTACTGGTTTATCGGTATACCGGTCAATCGGTAACGGTAAACAATTTTAGTTTATCCGTAAAAAGGGTACGGTAACGGTATTTACAAAATGATAATGGTAACCATTATCATAACAGCGGAAGTGAATCTTAGAGAAAAAGGAGAAAATAAGAATATTTGGTAGGAATTTCTTTTATATTTTTTATTGTTGTAATAATCTCATTTATTTATACGTCAGAAGAATCCATTTATTTGTTATCATAACAAGTAATTGGGTCCGACATTCCTTCTTTGAATCCTGCTTTTCTAATATCCTAAACTGAAAAAAAGTTCAAATCCCGAACTGAAAACACTTAAATTTTCATTTTTTGTAATACATTTGAATCGATGCTACATAATCATATTCTATGTTCTCAATATTTTTGAAGGTTGCGACTTCAACAAATTGTCTTCATTTCTCTCTCCAAAGGAATACTTTTTCCTTTTTCATTTCCGCTAGGTAAATTTTCTAATTCTGAATTTCAGAAAGAACCAAAAAACATTTTGCTTGTCCATTTTGTTCTTCACGTTAGCATCTGCCTAAATAGTTTCGAGCTTTCTCTATATATGTTTTTGGACTCGACTGGGATGACATACATCTACCAAGGTTCGAGAACTCGGTTTCGGTCATTTGAAATTTTGTTGGTTTCGGTCAATTTCGGTCATTTGGCTTGTTTCGGTTTTTGTTTCGGTTTCGGTCTTGATATTGGATTTTTGCATTTTTAATGAAAACGTAACGATAAACGATTCAAATTCATATAGAAATATAGTATACAATAAAATAATAATGTTACATACAACACTACTACATCCAAAAATTATTTCTCGAAGCTACATATGGATTGTTTTCATAATTTTCCTCATCGTCTTGTGTTGTATAGTACGATGGATAACCATATTGCATTTGTCCTAGGCCCATAAATGTCGCCATCATATTATCAAAAGACGATGGTTCATCATTTTGTGTTATATATGTAGCTTGACTATTTTGATCATTCGAGATATCACTATATGAGTTACCACATGGATAGTCAGAAGTAGAATACCTATAGGTTGGTGGATCAATTGAAGTATATGGATTATGGTGCTCATAATCATGTTGATGTCCGGATTCAACATTTAAATTACTATCTCTTCGGTTAGGATGGCCGCTCGCACCCCTTCTTGTTGTATATGTTTGAGTTGGTGTATATAATTCACCACCATTACTAAAACCAATACCATAATTACTTGTTAAACCAACGCCACTTCCACCTGCATTACCATGATCATCATTTGATGAACAACTATTATTTTCATTGCTTTGACTCTTTGTTGCTCGTGCAGGTATACCATCAACAACAGCGACTGCATCATTCAATGTATTGATCATCCAAGGATCGTTGTTCAACAAAGGTGGTTCAATTTCAGTAGTCCATTCTGCTAATGGATCCTCCTTATGGAATATATAGTCTAGATCGATCAACTGATTTTCAGTGTCGCGGCGTCTTGAATTTTTTGCTTTTAGTCTCATGGTGTAATGCACATATACCAATTTTTCAAGATTTTTCATTTTTATTCTATTTCGTAATTTTGTATGAATCAATGAAAATGTAGTATAGTTTCTTTCGCAGTTTGAAGATGAAACTGTTTGGCTTAAAATATGTATTGTTAAACGTGTTAAATTTGGAGCATCCTCTCTTCCAATTATGGACCACCATTGAGCGGGAAAACATGTCTTTACGGCTGCGTATGCTTTTGCAGACCAAATGCACCAATTTTCATTCTATATCTTTCTACCTGTGATGTAAAGTTAAATATGTAATATGTCTTAAACGTTAAATGTTTAACATAACTATTATATATGTTAGTTTTACCTCTTTTTCAATTTCAATCTGTTTTGCAATGTCTGGCACCATTCGTTCAACGACGTTGTTAAATTCGTTTAATACTTTTCCATCGCTTGTTGCATGCCCATATTGAATGATGAGATTAAGAAAAAATAATCTATACAGGAAAGATTTAAAATATTATTGAAATGTTATATATTTCATTATTTGTATGGCGATAAGATAAAACAAATTACCCGCGGCGTGAAGAGGTCGATGTAACCGTCCTTCCCATCTTTTGTCTATTATATCCCACCATTTTTGGGATTGCCTTCCACCAATATTTTCTCTAATCGATTCTTTTGCTCGATCCATTGCTTCATAAAAATATCTTATATCTGCTTTGTTATCACTATCTGCCATTCGTAAAACTTTCACCAATGGCTCAAAAACAAGGATGACGGAAGCAGCACCAGACCAAAAAGCATTGTTGTAAATCAGTGTAGAGACAATATTTGTTATTCTTTTGTCTTTAGTATTGAGTCTATGAACTCTTGATGTCCACTCTCTTGAAGCAATCATCCGTCTCAGGCCATTTTTATGTTTATGAATAGAGTCTAGTGCGATAAAATGTGTTGCAAACCGTGTTACTGCCGTTCTAATCAATTTTTTATTATTGGTCTTTTTTCTCATGATAGAAAGTAACCAATCATGATTGTATATAAACGTCGTTATAAATTGACAATTTGTGATAATAGTTGTTACCTCTGGCTCTTTGGAAATATTTTCCAAAATCAAGTCAATGCAGTGTGCTGCACATGGTGTCCAATATAAATGTCTTCTTTTTTGCATCAATAATTGACCGGCAGCTTTGTAGTTTGCTCCATTATCTGTAACAACTTGCACTATCCTATTTTCACCAATTGTTTCGACGACATCATCCATTAGTCCACAAATATATTTTCCACTTTGGAATTCATTTGTGGCATCCATAGATTTAATAAATATCGTTCCATGGGTAGAGTACACGAGAAAATTTATTATTTTCGTCGATTCTGTGTACTCCAACTATCACACATTAATGTGCAACCATATTCATCCCAAAAATTATGCAATATTTTAATATATTGTCCAATTTCTTCTATTTCCATTTTAAGGTACGAGTGTGATATTTCATATGCAGTTGGTGGATCAATTCCACGACCGCATTCTGCAATCGCGTCAACCATTGTCGTATAATATGGACTATTAGCAACGTTATGCGAAATATGGTTGAAAAAAAAGAACTTAGAAATTGCTCGACCTATATGTTTTTTGGCATCTTTAATACCTTTCATTGCAGATTTAATCGAAGGTTGAGTTCTACCTCCTCGTTTTCGCATGTATGAGTCGATTCGTCCAGCAGCATCATTTTCAAAATCATCTACTCTAATAGATTTTCCAACAGTATGAGATCTTTGCAATGTTTGACTTGAACCACCACCCGATCATCGAACAGTATGAGATCTACGCAGCTCTTCATCTCTAAATGCATCTCTGCTTTGTCGCATGACATGTTGAAGTTCATCATCGTCTTCATTTTCATCGTCTGATAGTTGGTGTGGTCTGCTCATTAATTCCTCTTGTAAGCGTTGTTTGTCTAGTTTTTGTTTGCTTCGTTCATTTCTCTTTTGAATGATATGTGATCGTACAAGTTGTTTAACTTCTTTAGGGACAATTAGACATGCTGATACATCGCCGCCCACTCCTGCCAGATGTTCTTTCAAATGTGTCACATCACCGCCATTAATTAGTTTATTACAAAAGTTACATTTTGTTTTTCGAATTTGATTACTGAAGCACAAGTGGTAAGTTATGTTCGCAGTCGTTTTATTTATAAGCAAAAAATTTATGCTTTCACTTACCAAGCACGGATCGATTTTCTGTTTGTATTTCTTTTTCGATTTTGGATTTTAGCGCGCAATTTGATTCGGCTGTTGCCCTTTTTTCCTTTTCGCGATTTTTTTTAATTGAAGTTCGAACGGAACAGGATTTCGACCTAATCCCGTCCCGGTGATGGCCCGAACCGAGACGAGATGGCCGGAATCTCGTGTTTCCGGCCGGATCCTCAATCGTTGGAAACAACTCTCTATGTATGCATGCATTATCTTGTATGAAAGCTCTTTTTTATGTTTCTGAAAATTTGTTACCTTTTTCTGTTCTTTCTTTTTCGTTCTTTTAATTTTCTACTTCTGATATATATTCTACACTTGTTATTAATGTGTATTTTTCACATCAATCTCCTTTCCAACCTTATTTCTACAACTCTTGATCGCTCTCCTCTTGCGAGTTCTGATCAGTTCTCATGTTTCATACCACTTTCCTTTTATGATCGGTAAAACACTCACAATCCCTCCTCAAACTTAATTAAGAATTATCCTGTGACCACAAGATCAATGGGAATTTAGTTTCAACAAGCCATTCTACAATAACAATAAATACCAACATGACACAATTTAGCCAACAGTTAACACTATCCTCCATTTAGTTATAACACAACAAATTGTTCTTTGAACAAACGAATTATCATGGGTTTTCAAATCATACCTTTCAAGTAGCAATGAGAGAGTGATATCCTTCAAATAGAGCTAACAATAGAGTACATTCGATTGATTTTGATGTAAAAATGTTGGAAAAAAAAAATGAAAGAAGTGATAATTAGGGATTTTGGTTTCTTTGGAAAGTTTTTGGTAATGTGAGAACGAGGGAAGAGAGAAAAACTGGAAGCTGTTTTACAACAGCCAGCTACTTCCTAACGATTTTTCAAAATGCATTTAGATTTTTTGACATATATTCTAAATGGCTTAACTGAGTAATATTTTGTGATCAGTATTAAAGTTAATAGTTGAATTTGCATTTTGTTTCGACATTCTGTACATACAAAAGTACTGTTTTTTCAGAAGAAAAATGCAATAAAATGGATATTTTTTTTATATTTGTTTAGGGCAATAGATACCCTTGGACTGGTCTTGCATGGTACATTAGGCGTGTTTTGAAAAGACACCAGACGTTTTTATTCTGTCTTTTCCTGAGGAAAAATACGTATGTGACATTTTTTGGAATATTGTTGGTCAACTTTCCGTAGCACATTTTGAAAAAGCGTCAATA
Source organism: Allium cepa (assembly GCA_030765085.1). Classification (NCBI taxonomy): domain Eukaryota; kingdom Viridiplantae; phylum Streptophyta; class Magnoliopsida; order Asparagales; family Amaryllidaceae; genus Allium; species Allium cepa. The sequence continues at coordinate 946,393,606 of CM060941.1, read as the reverse complement.
TAATAATTAAAATAAATAGGTTGGCGACTTTGGAAAGTAGTCAGCCGTTGTTTTCCAGCTTGGCATTGACACGGTAAAAAGTGACAGTTTTAGAACTGGCCTATTTGTGTTATAAGTTTCAAAAAGGGGCTCAAACCGATTGAAAAAATATGTATTATTTGGGTATTGTGGCCTTTGATTCCAACATGCACGCATGCGCCCGTACACACACTTTCTCTCTCAAGCATGCATATGCTCTCAAATGCACAAGGGACCATACAGATTTGATGGTGTTAACTAGTGGATTCAGCTTAAACTTAAATTAAGCAATCAAGAGAATTTTCATATGTTACTCTCAAGAGGTGTCAACCTGGGGACATTTTATTAGTGATAGGATTACATTTGCCAAATGAGCCAAGGTTATTGGGGGAGTAATTATTTATTTACGCTCTATTTTCTTGCTGGCACTGTAATTTTGAGCAACGACTGGTTAAAGAGCATATAAACTTTGAATTTTACTACTCATGTTCTCTTCATGTAGTAAGTCTATTAGAAAACTTTAAAAGAAGAATCATATTACTTACTTTGAGGAGATTCACATTAGCCATGTGGTGTTGTATCTTTCTGGTGTATTATTTCATCCATAGTCTTGATGAGCATAATATACCTACACACAGTTGTAACTCTCCACCTGCTTGCTTGCAAAATTCTACTACCACCTATAGTATTGGTCCACAAATCTGTAAATTTGATTTAACATTTAGTTAAATATTATTTTTATAAATTGTAAACCTATCATATATAGTATTTCGCCTACATCTGCTGCTTGCCTTAAATAGTAAAAAACTATGTTCAAACAGAAAAGAGGATAGTACAGTGAATTTATGCGCTTGGTTGAGATTAAGGTACATTTTTTTAATCATGTATGCACCACCAAACCTTATACTTCTATTCTTCTAGATTCAATGTTAGTTAACTGGTTATACTATCTAAGGCACTTTGTCAATTTGGTATATGATACTGTTTGAGAGCCGATGTGACTAAATCATAGCAACTGTTTCTTATAGTTGTTAGTCATTATTAAACCGCATCAGTTAAGATTTCAGCAATCTACTATTTCTAGGTACATGACGTTAGCATATGCAACCGATGATTGAAGAAACAGAGCATTCTAATTTCTAACTACTGATTCCATAGTTGTATTTTTATACTCTTATGGATGTAACTGTCGGGACACCAGGGTTCTTCTCTTTATTCTTTGTTTAGAAGACTATGTATTTTGATACTCTTAAGGTGTAATGATACATTCTTTAAACAACATTATATATCTGGATTAAGTTGCCACCTTATATTTAGTTTTACGAGTAGTTTTATCTAGTTCATTGTTAACTGAGCAAACTGTATGAATGATTGTACTCCGTAAGGTGGAACTTGGAAGGAATTTGGCTCTTATAATCAACCGTGCATTAAAATCTACTGCACAGCCAAATGTATGTTTATTTATTTTTAAATATTTTTCGCGAGGTTGATAATAAGCCATATACCTCTTAATATGAATCATTTTCATTGTTACTATTGAGTGGGGATTCATGTGATGCAACAAATTTTTCAAAACAATAAGCTGAAAATAATTCACGTACATTACAACTATTATGTTTTGCAATCATTTCAGTGATCAAATCAACAGTAATTATTTGAGAACTCAAATAATAGATGTAGGCAAAAATATAAGTTTTGTCAATCCTGTTTACTTGTAACAAAATCAACAAAAGGTTTTACTTAAACGCAGTTTAGTGGCTGTACGTTTCTCTAACTGATGCTTGTTGTTCAATAAATCATTTTGCGGATTACTATAAAACTATTACGTGAGCTAGGTTAAACGAATTCGGAATTTCTTCATGTTTTACTATTTGGAATGTTAGTTACACACTTTGCTGTCTGTATATACGTTTTTAGTATACAAATTTTCGATGTGGATTAATTTTCGAATCAATTTCGCGATCGGCGTTAGTTTTGAAACTTATTACCAAACATGGCTACTTTCTGTCCAATCAGCATTCCAGTCACATTTTTGTAACTGCCACGAGAATGCGCAACTGTTAGTTGCGCATGAGATTTTCAGTACTCAAATGCGCAACTATGAGATCCGTATAGTTGGGTTTGAAATTTTTTTACGAAGCACAACTAAGAGTTGCGCAAGGAGGGGATTTTGGTCTTTTTATGCAGGCGCAACTCTTCGTGTGGGCGCAACTCATAGTTGCGCATGCACCGGTTGTTGCTGCTAAAACAGAGGCAGCAGCAACCATCCTCCCCATTTCACCAAAACTCTTCCCAACCTTCAACCCTTTTTCCATGGCCGAACCCAACAACTCCCAACCTAAATTTTAGCCAATTACCAACATTTTTTCACAAAATTATCAAATTTCTTCCTCTTTTTTCGATTAAACTAAAGCTACAACAATGGAAGCGGATCCTCTTCAACACAAATAGATTTTGGTAATTTGTAAACCATAGTTTTTTTTATAATTGTAAAATTTGCTTATTATTTGGTTGTATTTGCTAGAAATATTGTCAAAGAGCTTGTTGTACATCTTAATAATCCAATTTGAAGCGTTGAATCACTAATTGATTGTAAACGATTTGTAAAAATCGTTTTTTTTTGCATGAACTTTGAAGAACCGGAAAGCGGACCGGTAGACGGTAGCGTGCTTTATATACAAGATAATCACCGCTCTAATTTTGAAGAGTTAATGAGGGTAATATTATTCGCCTTGTAATTATAGTAAATTTTTGCAAGTTATTTCGCCTTTTGAATTAACTAAAAGATATAATTCTTTGTTTTGCAGAGTGTAAAACCGATGGATTGCCTGAATCATTCGCAAAATTTTGAAGAATTGATGGAGATGGTTGAAGATCAACGGGTTCAACAATTACTACATCGAGCGGGATTCTGGTATTTCATGCAGATTAGATATATCAGATTTGACAGGTCATTACTCACATCTTTATGCGATAGATGGAGACCGGAGACTTTCACTTTTCATTTTTCCGTTGGAGAAATGACCATTACACTGCAAGACGTATCTATTTTGTTTGGCCTTCCCATCGAAGGCGCCGTGTTGAACTACGGTGGTAACGTGGACGACGATGAGGTTTGTCAACGTTTGCTTGGTGAAATTCCACCTCCAGAAGCGGTGGTTAATAGAAGAGAGTTGAAGGTAAAATGACTGAATGGCCTTATAATCGGCCGGGAGATTTCAGTCGATTCTTCTATTGAGGAGATAGAACAGTTCACACGGGCTGTCATATTACTTCTAATCGCATCTCGTCTATTTTCGAACCATTCGAAGGGTAGAGTTAGCGTTAAATGGTTGTACTTGCTAGAGGATTTTGCCATTTTTTTCGGTTATTCATGGGGTAGCGCTGTTTTGTGCGCATTGTATAAGAAGTTGGATAATGTGGCTCTAAGAAAGACGAACGAATTAGCAGGTTGCCTAACCCTTGTGCAGGTATGTCGGATTTGACTTATCGGTGTACCAAATTTATGAAATATTTTGAAAGACGTTTCTTAACACTCATAATTTGAAGGTATGGTCTTGGACGCGTATTTCTGTTGGACGACCAAATGTTGGTGTCATTGTTGCTCCGGGATTACCGTGCAAGTCAAGGTAAAAGCAACTTGAAATTAGCACTGATTTTTTTTTTTGATTTCTGCCAATATTCACACACTATTTTGATTATGACTGTAGATGGACCGGAGATAGACGTTGGAGATATAATCCAGCCCGGCATTCTACATTCTATCACAACGAGCTCGATGTTATGGACGAGCATGCTGCTGATTGGATGCCATACACGGCTGAGATCGTACAGGATCTCCCGCCTATTTGTTTGGACGGGGAGTATAGTTGGCATGCAAGAACCCCGATTATTTGCTTGCAAAGTGTAGCCATGCACTACCCCGACAGAGTGATGAGGCAATTTGGCCTTCATCAGCATATACCAGGCCGAGCAGATTTTCCCACACGGTTGGAATAGAGCCTTGTACAACACGTATGTCGCAAGGTGGGATCACAGGTTGGATCACGTTCAGTTCGAACGCGTACCAAGAATGTCAATCGAACAATACTATAGTTGGTACTGGCATATCACACAACGATGTGTTCTTAAAGAATCGTCAACTAGACTGCCCAGATATGCTCCACGGGGATCGGTGGAACGTGATTTGGTAAGTGTTTACAATTTTTACTCTTTGAACTTCCTCAACAAGCTTTACTTAATTGTGTCATTGATTCTTTTATTTTAGGTTCAAGAGTTGTATATGATTTCCAATGAAGTTGACGATGTCTTGGCAGATCCTGCAGATGAGGACAGAGTAAAATGAAAGTGTTTCAACATTAAGGAAATTATCAAGTCGCTTCTCGGTAGGCATAAGCTAGGAAGACCACCACCGTATATGCCTCGTCCGCCCTAGGCTTTTGGTCGTACCTACCAAAGAATACGTTTTAGAGGCACGAAGGGTCCTTCACAAGGTAGCCAGCCGGGGCAGGAAATTGTTGAAGTTGGACCATCTCAAACCGCCTCCGACGCAAACTTAATGAATACTACGCGACCGCAAAAATATAATAAGAAGATAGGGTTGTGTTGGTCTGTCGTTTGGTTGCTTCGTTTTGAATTTGTATTGGCTTGAAACTTGGTTGCTTGTAGGTGCTGCGATGTTGTATTATGACTTGGAACATGTTGTTATATGAAATATGATGAGTTGTATGAAATATTTCATCCATTTGGATGAACTGTTGTACTTATATGTTGTTATTATATGAAAGTTGATGTTTAATGAAAGTTGCATACACTACTAGAAAAAAGCGAAATAGCGACGGCTGGGCGCGACGGCTTCCGACGGCGAATTTCCGACGGCTTCCGACGGGCCGTCGGAAGCCGTCGGAAATTCGCGCATACCTGCAGCCGGCCGAGCCTTTCTTCCTCATTTTCCAGCTTCCCCCAATCTCACCAAAAACCCCCAAATTCACATTTTCCACCTCCATTCGCCAATTTCGTGATTTTTTCTCCTTCCACACTGCTGATTCAACACCTCTTTCTCTCAATCTCAGGTATAATCTCTTATTTTTCTGAAAATTTCAGTTTTTACCCTAATTTTAGATTTGCATAAATTGATAAATTAGGGCGAATTAGCGATTGAAATTGTTTGCATTAGCGTAACAATGGTTTATAGCATCACATGACATACATATTTCATCTTTTATCGTGAAATTGTGAAAAACACGTATACTTTGTGGTTGTTCATGTATATGTAAATTGTTGTGTATGTCCTGATTCGACGATTGGATACGTTATTTGGCATACGATAAAATGATTGAATGAACTAGGAGTATTATATTGTGCACGTATTTACTTATGAAACAAAAAAATGCATTACTCTAGATTATAATTGTGTGTATTAAAAAAAAGACAAAAATGTTAAACCAGCCTTTTTGATGCGTAATACGTCGAATAACTGTGTTAAATTTTTATATATTTTTGTAAATGTGAACAGTGAGTAAAACTGTATTTTTGAGTAAAATGCGCGCATGTTAACCGACAAATGTCCCTTAGAGAGTTTTTGGCCCCGTCTGACGAGTGTTGTACATGATCGTTGTATAAATAGTCGTTTTTTCGAAAAACGACCATTTATATTCATCTGGTACAATGTTTGTCGGATTTGTCCCTGTATTGGACAAGTTATGAATACAGTAAGAATTTACATTTTGTATACTATTTCGTCTCAAACGGTTCATAAAATTTCGCCCTAACTTTTCTTTTTTGTTTCCTGCGTACACGCATTTGTGTACAATGCAGGGAACAAAAGGGAAATGCTGCCGAAATTTTATTGAATCGTTTGAGACGAAGTAATATACGAAATGTAAATGCTTACTGTGTTTGTAATGGGAAGTAGGATGTCTGACCAATGAAAAAAAATTATATATATTTTTAATCGTTACGTACGTTAAAAAATGAAATGTGCCCTATTTGAAAATATTTTTAAATTTGTGAAGTTGTTCTTTAAATTCAAAATATTATACGAACATGAAAATAATCTTTTTCGAATGTGTATTCTTCAAAATAAATATTAAATTTTGAACTTCTCATTTTGTCAAATAGGAAAAATGATTGATTATTTTGTTGATCGAAGGAGATGGATGTACCAAAGAAAAGGACTGAGGGGCTCAATAAAAGAAGATTTTTATAATGGTATAAACGTGTTTGTTGAATTCGCCTTAAGTAATAACGGAAACGATCCAGAAATTCGTTGTCCGTGTAGTAGGTGTAGACTTTTGAAGTTTTTGTTACCAGATATTGTGAAAGTTCATTTGTGCCAACACGGTTTCACACCCGAATATTATGTTTGGGATCGGCATGGAGAAGTTGTAGCAAATACTTCTGTAGAGTCTGAAAGTGTCGTTAACGAAATAGTTTCAACGACCCCTATAGAAAATATGGTCGAAGATGCAGCACGATCAATGTTTCCTATGGTTGAAGTTGACGACGATGATGTAAATGTTGAAGAACCAAATATTCAAGCTAAGAAAATTTATGATATACTAGATGCAGCTAAGAAACCTATTTGGGATGGTTGTAAAAGCGGCACGCAGCTGTCAGTAATCGCAGAATACATTGCGATGAAGTCAAAATACAACATCACTGAAGCTGGGTTTACGGCTGTTGTACAAGCTGCAAAAAGACATATGCCGCCCGATAATCTAATGTGTGAAAATCACTACGAAGTTAAAAAACTTATGTCGGCTTTTGGTTTACCGTATCAGAAAATAGATACATGTTTAAAAGAATGCATGTTGTTTTGGAAAGAAGACGCAAACCTTAGAAATTGTAAAGTTTGTAACCAGGAGAGATACAAACCAAGAAAAAAGAAGGGTAAGGAAGTTCCGTACAAGCGTATGCACTACTTACCCATAACTCCAAGACTTCAAAAATTATATGCATCTTCTGTAACTGCGTCTAATATGAGGTGGCATAGCGTGAGAACGGAGGAAGAGGGTACGTTGACACATCCGGCCGATGGAGAAGCATGGAAGTATTTCGATAAAACGTATCCAAATTTTACAGCGGAGAGTCGAAATGTTAGATTAGGATTATGTACGGACGGTTTTTCTCCATTTTCTCAATTTGGTTCTAAATATTCATCCTGGCCCATTATCGTCACACCGTATAATTTACCTCCATGGATGTGCATGAAAACGCAATATATGTTTCTTACTGTTGTCGTTCCTGGCCCCGACGATCCGACATAAGGAATCGATGTATATTTACAACCGTTGATTGAGGAGTTAAAAATACTGTGGAACGAAGGAGTAGAAACATACGATGTGTCAAAGAAGAAAATTTTTCGTATGTTTGCTTCTTTGTTGTGGACTATAAGTGATTTTCCTGCCTATGCAATGCTTTCGGGATGGAGTACTGCCGGTCGTCTAGCATGTCCATATTGCATGGACGAAACAAGAGCGTTTTCTTTACCTCATGGTAAGAAAATTTCATGGTTTGACTGTCATCGATGTTTTCTCCATGTAAATCATCCCTTCAGAGGAGACAAGAAAAACTTTTTAGCTAATAGAGTAGAAACCAGACAACCACCGACGATATGGTCAAGCGAAGACATATATGAACTTGTTAAGGACTATCCAAAGATATATGAAATTGGGGAGCAAATAGAAATTGAAGGCAAATCAGTTGTTCATAACTGGTGCAAACAAACTATTTTTTGGGAGTTGCCGTATTGGAAACATCTTCTGCTTCGCCATAACATAGATGTGATGCACAATGAGAAAAATGTATTTGATAATGTGTTTAACACAATTTTGAATGTGAAAGGGAAGACGAAGGATGATTTGAAATCAAGACGTGATATAGAAGAATTATGCAAACGTCCCGAGCTTCATATGAAACCAAATGACAGTAAAAAACCAAAAGCTTGTTACGAATTAGATAATAATCAAGTTAAAGCTGTGTTAAAATGGGTGGAAGGGTTAAGATTTCCTGATGGGATATCATCAATTCTTCGTAGATGTGTTGACTTTAAAAATGGTAGATTGAGCGGAATGAAAAGTCACGACTGTCACATAATGATGGAAAATTTATTTCCCGTTATGTTTAAAGAACTACTGCCGTTAAAAGTTTGGAAGGTAGTAACGGAGCTTAGTATGTTTTACAAAGAGCTTTGTTCGACTACTTTAAAAGTGCAACGTTTACGTAAACTTGAAGTGGACATTCCTATATTGCTTTGCAAATTAGAGAAAATATTTCCGCCAGGTTTTTTTAATGTGATGGAACATTTACCTGTTCATCTTCCATCTGAAGCACGACTTCGAGGTCCTGTCCAATACGGATGGATGTATCCATTTGAGAGGTATGTAATATGTTATAACGTAATTTAATTGCATTTGAAAGATGAAGTTAATATAAATTAATGTTGCATAGATATTTGAATCATCTGAAGAAAAAAGTGAGACAAAAAGCACGAGTTGAAGGTTCGATATGTAAATCTTACATCGAAGAAGAAGCTTCGTTCTTTTTCTCTCACTATTTCAGTGACCGTGTGAATATTTCATTTCAAAGTGTTCCTCGTAATGATGAAGGCGACGAACAAGAGTCCTCTCAAGCAATGTTATCTATTTTTAGACAACATGGTCGGCCTTCTGGAAAATGTGTGGAAATATGGCTAGACGATAGAGATCTTCGTGTAGCACACACTTATATTCTTCTAAATTGTGCCGAGGTTGCACCGTTTGTTAGGTATTCTGAAATAATAATTTTTGTTTTATTCTTTTCTGTAATGCATGCGCGTGTATAACCTAATGTAATAATTTGTTTATATAAACAGTGTTTATGAACGGGAACATCCGAACGGAGATCTCAGTAAAGAATTTTCCCGTTGGTTTTCAAATTACGTTTATGAGCCGAAAAATTGTGTTGTTGACGAAGGGTTGAAACATCTTGCAATGGGACCAAAAAGAGTGGTCAAGACATATCCAATATATTTCGTCAATGGATACAAATTTAACACCAAAGAATACGGTGCAGAAAAATTAACAAATAATACTGGTGTATTTGTTAAAGGTAGTGACGATCCAGAAAACCATTTAAATGATTTTTATGGCGTTCTAACACAAATGTTGCAACTGACATATTTCTCAAGACCCGCGGAGGAGGTGTTTCTATTTAGATGCAATTGGTTTAGCAATGTTCCAGGTTTTGGAATTAATGTGCATAAGGATTATAATCTTATCGAAATAAAGCATACATCGCACTATCACAAGTATGATCCTTTTGTACTAGCCAAACAAGCATTGCAAGTTTATTACGCTCCTTATCCGTCTCTAAAAAGAGATAAAGCAGATTGGTCTGCAGTTTTTAAAACAAAGGCCAGATTCACATTCGATGGGAAGAATATTCCGGACGAACAAGCTTATCAGGCAGATCTTGAGCAAAATAACGAAATAATAATTACAGACGATCATACAGATTTTGGTCCTTTGATCGATGAATCAAATGTTTTGGTAGAAGCGTTTGACAGTGCAGAGGAAAATATCGTCGAAAACGAGACCGAATCTGAATCAGAAGACGATGATGACTGATATAAATTTGAATCTGTTTTTTTGCAATTGATGTAACTATGTTGAATTCTTGATGTATTATGAAATTGATGTAACTATGAAACTAAATCCGTTTACTATTGTTTTATGTTATTTCAATTTGTCGTTTATTTAGCAATTTTTATTAAAAATGCAATGAACTCTGCTTATCGTAGGAAGAGTACACCCATTATGAATCAGGTATAACAAACTTACATTTCTATTTACATTTCAGTCATTATAATTAAGCAATTTATACCGTTGATGTCATGTTCATATGAAATATATTTCATTATCATGTTTTTATTCTCTTATATAATGATGTGTAAACGTCACAGGTTTATCATTATGTCACATAGAGGGAGGAGCTCTTCCCGTTCTTCAGGAGGCGATGGCAGTGGCCCATCGCAAGCGCCACACCGTCCAGTTGTTACGTTAGTCCCCAAAGCAGATGGGTAAAAATTAAATCTTATTCATCATCTTATTTTTTCTATACTATACGTACGTACTTATCTGTATCGTACTTAAAAATAGGGGGTTCGAGCTACTACCCACTAAGGTAGTGTTGGACGTCTCCAGAGCAGCATATCGTAGTAGGATGAGTGCGTGCTGGCCGAAGTGGGATACCATCCCTCCGCACATCATAGAGTGCATATGTCAGGATGTCCTATTATGTGTAATTTTTATGTTTTCCATTTTTAATTCGTTTTTGTCATTTTTCTACCGTTTATCGTTTAAAGTGTAATATTTTTTTTAACACAGGCTGAGATAGACATCCAGACAGATGATATGCAGCTGGCACGAGCATACTGGATGAGGAAGATGCGAAAGAACTATAGAGACACGATATCTGAGGTTAAGAAATCCGGGAAGAGACCACGGTGGATGGGGGAGAGCGTGTGGTAAGCTTGGTTGAGCTACTGGGAGACGGACGAGGCGAAGGCAAGTATACTAATTTTTTTTGAATTATTAATTTAACGTGATTGGAAAATAATGTATCAAATTTTGAATGTACAGGCAGAGTCAGATAGAAACTCTGCAAATAGAAATAAGAATCCCGTTACTCATCGCGGAGGATCGAAGTCGTTTCAGCAGTATCGGCAGGAGTTGGTAAATTTAATTACTGAATAATAAATGTAAATAGTTTATGCTATATGATTTTAAATGTATAATAATTGTATGTAACAATCAACTTCAGGAAGCCGAGGCACATGGTCCTGTCAGCTATATGGACGTGTTCACCCGTACGCATGCTGTATAGCATGTTAATCCAGACGGGACTGTTTCGTACACATGGCAGGACGATAAATCTAGTAAAAGCCATGTAAGCATATTTCATTTTATTCAGTATTAGTAATTGTTTAAGTTGTCAAATTATTATGAAATAAGATATGATATTATTAATTTGTCAATGCAGGAGATGTTTATGGAGCAGCGACAGAAACTCCTTTCTGATACGGGTCGAGAGCAGCTGACGACCGATGAAGAGGACGTTATTTTTGAGTCCGTTATGAGTCCACCAGAGCATGGTCGACGATACGGATTTGGCAATTTAGCGGTAAATAATTTAATTTTTCTTAAAATACTTAAAATATGATATTCTTACCTTTTCAAAACAATAAACTTTGATTTTATTTATTTTTCAATTATTGCAGTCCAGTAGTCAGAGTAGGAGACGGCGGAGTAGACCTCAGAGCGAGCTAGCAAGTATAGAAGAATTGCAGACTAGAGTTCAGCAGTTGGAGGAGCAGAACCGCCAACAGGTCATGCAGACGACACAGTTATTTGAGTACATGCAGCAGTTTGGTGGCCGCTTCCCTTCATCGGCTGGCTCTGTATCTGGGGCAGATTGATTCATTGCTTTCTGATTCGTTCGTGCAGGTATGTTTAGTTTTAGTTTACAATGATTTGGTAGATGGAACAATTAATTGTTGATATGTATAATTATGTATAATACACTTGGTTCTGTAGCTGTATCAGGATATGCATGATTAGAACAGTTATTGTTAGTATTATTGTTAATGTTGGAATGTTATGTATATTTTGTATTTTATTTTTATTCCAATTTTGTTTATTTCTGTGTCTATTGAATATTTTGGAGTATTGGTTTGCATGTTTGGTTGGATTATTGTTTATTGCATTGTGCAGTATTGATATTGTAGTGTTTGGAAGAGAAATGTGGATGGAAGGCTCTATTTGCAGCAGATTTTAAAAAAAAAACAGCAGATTTCCGACGGCTTCCGACGGCTCCCGACGGCTTATAGGTCGAAATTTTCATCGGTTACCGACGGCTCCCGGCGGCCTGATTTCCGGCGGTTTCCGACAGCTTCCGACGGGCGACGGAAGCCGTCGGAAACCGCCGGAAGCCGTCGGAAGCCGTCGGTAATCTATACGGCAGCACCCGTCGGTAGCCGTCGGAAACACTGCTCCCCGACGCCGTCATTTCCGACGGTTTTTTCCGACGGCCGCCGACGGCTTCCGACGGCCGCCGACGGTTTTCAGCCGTCGGAAATCCCCCTTCCCCTTGTAGTGATATGTCATATGGTTTCTGGAAAGTTGCAGGCGCAACTTTGAATCGCGCAAATATAGTATGCGGTTGTTGAAAAGTTGCAGGCGCAACTAATAGTTGCGCACCCATGTGTATACTTTGCGCAACTTTGAATAGCGCCTAATAATTTCCTGCAGGCGCAACTAGGAGTTGCGCCTGCATACCTGGGCTATTCCCTGTCCCAACAGCTGCATATAAACAACACAACTCCTCCCAAAACAAACACAACTCCTCAAACCCATTTTCTTTCAGAAACCCTAACATCCATTTCCATTATTTTCACTACTATCAACATAACATATCACTCAAAATCATTTAATTCTACGGAGATAAACAAAAGATTGCACGTTTATCTACACTTGAGGTAAAGAATCGAAACTCTACTGCACCAATTTTGATAGGTATGGTGTTGACAATTAACTTTCTGTAATTTTGATAGTTCAATGACTACCGTGCCTATTATTTATCACTATGACGGTGATTTAGTCATCGATGAAAGTAGCAAGCCAACCTATGTTGGCGGAAAGCATAAGGGATCGAAAGTCAGGAAGGTTTGCAATTTTCTTGAGCTAAAAATGGCAATTTACAAAGCTACAAAGATTGCTTCTACGGAGTTCGACATCGCGTTGGTTAGTAAGTGGGTAACAGATGATGGACCAATTGCTATTGAGGTAAACGACGACGACGACGTCGATTCTATTTTTTGTGTGGGGATGAAAGTAATTGAGCTGTATGTTAAGAAGACGGAGGTGATACATACAACTAAACAGCGAGCTCAAATCTTTGATTATACCAGTCAAACCGGACCTAGTAATACTGCTGAGCGAAGTCAAACGTATTACCCACACTACTCCTACCAGCCACCGAACATTTACGCACAAGCAGCTGGGTATGCTTTTATGTGCTGTATTAATGTTTTATTCATGTTTTTGGCACTTAACAGTCAAATGTTTGTGTACATGTAGGGTGTCATGGCATATCCATCGCAGTCACCCGGGTATGGTTTTCTTCCATATCCATCATATCCTCCACAGTCAATTCCAACTTCGAATTCAAACGACTACTTGCATGGACTTGCAGATGAAGATGTTGACACCGAGGATATGGAGGATGGAAATGTTGATATTGAAATTTCCCATTTGGATAGGATGGAAATCGCTGCTTCACTAGACGACGATAAAACATGGATTGATGCTACGAATGTTAATAATGACGCTCCTTTATATGATATTGCAGAGAAAGTTGATGACACCGATGAGCATATCGAGATGGAAGAACCGTTGAAGATGACCAATGCAATGATACAATTATGGAAAGATCTGTTGTGCAAGAATTTCAATTTACCGACGAAATGTTCGGGCTGGAATGTGTGGAGAAATGCCCTCGAGTTGGTATGAATTTTAAATCGAAGGAATCTTTAATTGAACATATAAGTGAATGGTCTATAAAGTGTTCAGTTTCATTTAAAAACATAAAGTCCCGTGCTAGAGAGCTCACTGCTATATGTGATATTAATGCTAATTGTCCATGGCGGTTTCATGCTATTGTATCTAAAAGAGATCATGCTGAGTGGTGGATGATTAAAAAATACGGTGGTGATCACGTTTGCTCAAATCCAATCATCAACTCGAACCACAAGCAAGCAACAGCCAAATTCATTTGCACCAAAGTCATTCCACATGTTCCTTCGAACCCATGTTACACTGCAAAATCTGTCCAAGAGCTTATGGCACACACTTACAAAATTCAAATAAGCTACATGAGAGCTTGGAAAGGACTTAGCAAAGCGGTGTCTACAATTTTTGGCGATTGGGAGTCTTCGTACAATGACTTGCCTCAGTTTCTTCGTGCTATACAGAAATGCAATTCAGGTATTGTCTATCATGTATATACAGAAGGAGTACAATTTTGAGGGGCTTTCTGGGCATTTGGACCGAGCATTGCAGGTTTCAACCATTGTCGTCCGGTTCTTTCTATTGACGGAACACATCTGTATGGTAAATGTCAAGGTATGTTGTTTGTGGCCACAGGAGTTGATGCAAACAACTCTCTTTTCCCTTTGGCATTTGCTATTGTAAGGACAGAGTTTGCAGAAACTTGGGGTTGGTTTTTTTCATACATGAGATACTTAATTCCATCGTTAAATGCAAGATGCATTACATTCATTTCCGATAGAATGAAAGGAATTTCAACCGCTTGCAAGAGAAGTGGAGAAGACCACATCATCATCGCTTCTGCCTACGCCATTTGAAAGCAAACTTTAAAAAAGATGGTTTTGGTAGCAAGATTTTGCAAAACTTATTTCATGCTTCTGCTGAAGCAAGAGATGAGATAACATACAAAGCACTCAGAGAGCAACTAAAAAATGCGAGTCCGGCTGCTGACAGATGGATTGATAGAAGTCTTCGACATAAGGATGAACAGTGGGCTCTTTACAAGGACAACGGTGAACGGTTCTGTATGATGACTACCAATGCTTCGGAGAGTTTCAATGGAGTTCTTAAAGGTGCAAAACCGTTACCGGTCAAGGCGGCACGTACCTTTCATCGTCTTAATAGCTACTTCTACAGAAGACGTACCGATGGAATGGATTACGCATCTTCGCTCACGCCAAATTATGACAAATGATGGAAAAATATTCAGCAGAAGCACGTAATATGAGCATTAACAGGTTCAGCTTAACGGAGTGGCAAGTAACAGACACAAACGCGTGCAATTACACAGTAAATATTATCAATGACAGCTGCAGTTGTTCATGCAATATTCCTATTGTAGCCCATTTTCCATGTTCCCATGTTTTAGCTGCATACGCACGATGTAGAGGAGGGGGGAACAGAGCTTACCATGATCTTATTTCATCCTGGTTTACAGAAGACATGACAGATGTAGACAATGCGGTAACTTGGGTCATAAGAGACGAACGTGTGGGAAGCAATAAATATTTTACCTGTTTCTACTACTTCTGTCATTCGTGAACTGTATAACTTATATTTTTATTCTGTACACAACTTTGTTATCAAATAATATCTTATGTCAAACATTTAAATTACTTGCTATGTTATGTTACTTTGATTAATTCATCTATTGCATATTCACTACAACAACCAAGTACAAATAAAACCAAGTAATACAGCATTCATTACAACTAAAGCATACATAACTCAATTAAACAAGTTTGATACAGATCCATTACAGTACAGTTGCACTATCCAGTATACTAGACCCCTTTCCAAATTGGATTTACGGACTGCAAATAGTCTACTTGATGTCGAAGCTGTCTTTTTTTCTTTTTCAAACGTCTTACTTCGGCTTGCATCTCTAGCGCATATTCCATTCCCCTCGGGGTCAACGGACGATCCAGTCATTTGAAGAAATTACAGCACTCAACACCTTTCGGGTTAGTTATATGATCAAGGTAACTGACACATCTATAAAACCGACGTCCAGCATTTGTTTGAGTCTTGCACACAATTAGCTCACAAACATCTCCACAGTGGCAAAGCGGATGTTTATCTTGTCTCACTCGTCCTTCGCCGTTAATTTGTTTTCCCAGTCTTTGATTCGGTTTGCCTAAACAAAATTGATTATCCAAAGCAGATTGAGCATCAACATCATTAGCCGGCGGAATTATCTCAAATTGAGCTTCAGGAACTGTTTCAAATCGAGTTTCAGAAACAAATTCATTTTCAGCTTCTATCCGTTCAACATATTGCACCAATACTGCATCTAGAATCTTCCAATTACCCATATTAATTAGTGATAATGTGAGTGTGGGTGAAGGGATTGTTGTAAGCTTTGGTTTAATCGAAGAAAGAGGAAAAAATTTGATAATTTTGTGAAAAAATGGTGGTAATTAGCTAAAATTTAGGTTTGGAGTTGTTGGGTTCGGCCATGGAAGAAGGGTTGAAGGTTGGGAAGAGTTTTGGTATTATGGGGAGAAGGGTTGCTACTGCCTCTGTTTTAGCAGCAGCAACCTGTGCAGGCGCAACTATGAGTTCAGGCGCAACTAAGAGTTGCGCCTGATTGAAAAAACCAACGTCCCCCCATTGCGCAACTATAAGTTGCGCTTCGTAAAAAAAATTCAAACCCATATCTGCGCGTCTCATAGTTGCGCTTTATCCTGGAAATCTCATACGCAACTAACAGTTGCGCATTTTCATGGCAGCTACAAAAACGTGACTGCGATGTTGACTGGACAGAAGCTAGTCCTGTTTGGTAATAAGTTTCAAAACCAACGCTGATCGCGAAATTGATTCGAAAATTAGCCCACATCGAAAATTTGTCTTTTTTAGTGTACTTCATAACCCATCGTGTTTCTTTTGTGCATGGTTAGGTGCGCTTTTTAGATTCCTACAGATGAGAATGAGTTATGTCCAACTTTTTATATGCTCCTATATTTTTTCTTAATAGCGTACATTCATTTCTTTGTTACTCATAACGGAAGTATTTATCACTATTTTTCTCTGATAGATTACAAATTCGATGATCAACTCTTCCCTCTGTTGTATTGTGTATACAAGATTGTAATTGCATGTAACTTTTATTACATAGTACCGTGTACGTTTATCTTAATTCAATATTAAACTTCAGAAGGTCTAATGATTTGGTTCATTTAATAGCAATCAGATCCTCATCTTCATTGTGTGACAGCCAAACATGTTGTACTATTTATTCCTTGTCAATTTCATTCCAGCATATTATTACTACTATTTTTGTTTCCGCTAGTAATTTTTCCTACTGTGAAGAGCAGCTTATGATAGAATAATCTGGTTGCGTGTTATTTGTCAGTTTGAAACTACAGGACATTTTGTCACATAGCAATCAGCTGTGAATAGCTTTTCTTACGTAAATTGACATTGTTTCTGGACTACAGTCTATTGTCTTCATAAATTAGTATTTAAAGTAATTATTGTACGGACACGTTGTTTTTCAAATGAAATATATAATGAATCCTTGGTGGGGTTAATATTTTGACATATAAGGTTTATGGGTGAACCCACAGAAAATGGCTTCTTGCATACGTTGATGATCAAAATTTCAGATTGTAATGTGGTTTTTCTGTATCGATAATGTTATCATTATATTCAATAAAACTATAAGTGCTAATTGTAATAGGATGTACATTAGGTACGCATGGTTTACAGGATTGAGAAAGATTAACAAACATGTCTCTTTCTTTATTTCAGGTTTGGATGTGACTATTTTCAAATTATAATGTTACACTTTAGATCCCTAGAATGTATGTAGATGTTAGAATACTGAATATTTGAATAAATAAGTATACTTTTAAGGCTTATGTACATCTCAGTATTTAAGGATTATCTGAAACATTAGGAGAATAATTGAAGTCCAAACATTAGGAGAATACTTGAAGGCTTATGTCTCTTTCTTCTCTGTAACACTTGAAGTCCAAACATAATATTAATCGTGTCATCTTCCAAATTGTTGTCTGTTTATGAAATGGAGTGGTGATGTAGAAAGGCTACCAGAAAGCTTAGAAAGTTTATTGTTTGAGATTGAATACCTTTTCAATCTAATTATAACATCAGGTTGGGCGTTTTTTTGTATCTACAGATTTTCATTTGCTCAAAGAAGCACGTTTTTTTTCCAAATACAGATCACTAGTTTTATGTTTATGTGTGTTTGTGTCAACATTGGTCACAGACACCCAATTGTCACTGAAAACACCCGTTCATAATCACAGATCACAGATAGCAAGTTTATAGAGAATAAAATATGAAGAACGCTAAGAAAATTAAAAGGAAAACAATTGAAACACATAGATTTATAGTGGTTTGACGTTGTAGCCTACGTTCACTTTAAAGGGAGTGACTTTATTGATTTTTGCTTGCTGGTTGCAACGTGTTACAACAGTAGAATTCGAGTACAATGGTGATTTCGGCAGAGTCTAGACATAGAAGAACCAAAAGTTCTTTTTCAGTAGGTCCTGGGCTACTATTTATAGGCGTAGGCTGTAAATATCTCACTCAGATCTCGGAAGACCTCTTATCTCACGTGGGTGGGTCCACGCGATCGATCTCTGGCCGTTTGGAATCGATCCGTGATCGATACGAACGCAATTCGCATCGATCATGATTTAGTCCAATCGAGTCGGGGTCGATCATGAACATTCCTGAATATGTACGCAAGCTACTGTGAAAATTTGGTGGCAGTTGGACTTGTAGATTTTTGTGTTATAATCGATGCAAGTCCATATTTGCAAGACACTGCTGCCTTCGTGTCGATACCGTTCGTATCGATTGCTTCGTATCGATGGCTCTGCACGTGATGTTAGTTGACATGGTGCTAGCTTTTAGGATCGATCCACTTTTTATGCCGAGTGACCGAGTCTTCCACTTAAATGTGTTCTCTTCGTATCGATCTTGTGCATTTCACTTCGTATCGCTTCTGTTGCACTCCACTTCGTATCGATGTCCTGTGCTCCACTTCGTATCGATGCCCTGTCTTCCACTTCGTATCGATTGTTGAGTATTTGGTTTCGTATCGATGGGAGATGTTGATCTCGTATCGATCTGTGGCCGATCGATATGAAGCATGCTTGAAACATGATCGATACGAAATGGACTACTGTGCCACTGCTGATGGTTACGAAATGGGTAGTTGTGAATCGATACGAAGTGGGTCAATCCCGATGGATACGAAGGAAGCCGCTGTTGTTGGATTCGAACGAAAACGATGCGAATAGGATTGACCGATGGATATGAACGAGTTTGTTTTCGTGGCTTGCATCAATCATATCTTGAGCATACGAACTTCGATTGACTTGAAATTTGAAACGTAACCTTTCCTAGTCTTGTTCATCATTCCCAATCGATCCCGTCTTGATTGGAGCTCAGTCAAGTTTTGACGGTATCGATCATAGCCTTGTTTCCAGTCGATCTCTAATACCGATCTTCATTCCTTTTTAACCTGTTTGTTGATATTCCTGCCTTGACCAAAAGACGGAATAACATTTGCCCCCCAAAATATGTCTTGTGGCAAGAATGCGTGTTTTGAATAGCTCCGAGCCCAACATCCAAAGTCCATATTCCATCCATAGCCATACCATCCAATTCATAATCCAATCTATTACCAAGCCATCCTAACCAAGTTCATGACTACTCCAAGTCGATGTCCGATTCAAAGTCCAGTAACCAAATCCTCAGCCAATTCCATAGCTATCCGAACTCGTCAACCGAGTCATAAACCGTCAGCATCCAATGACCAACAACCAAATCCTTAACCCTTCTAGGTTGATATCCAACCTGGGACTGCTCCGGACCCTTTGCCAAATCCAGGACTACTCTGGGTACATTTATCCCAAGCCGAAATTTGAATCCATGACCTCTCCGGGTCGCGTTACCCTGTTCCGACCCCGGCTCTCCGGTCAAGGGTTTTTGTGTTTTCCGGCCTCAGTTCTCCGGCCAAGAACTTTTATATTCTCCGGCCTCGACTCTCCGGTCGAGGACTTTTATATATTTCGGCCTCGACTCTCCGGTCGAGGGCTTTTATATTCTTCGGCCTCGACTCTTCGATCGAGGACTTTTATATTCTCCGACCTCGATTCTCCGATCGAGGGCTTTTTATATTCTTCGGTCTCGACTCTTCGGTCGAGAACTTTTATATTCTTCGGCCTCGACTCTACGGTCGATGACTTTTATATTGTGTTAGAGTCCATTCCATCGCTCTCCGACGAAGGGACTTGATACTTGCGATTACTGCCCCGTCTCTCCGGTCGGGACCGTAATCGCGTGACCTGTATTATCCATTACATTAATCCAAATCCAATTATCACAGAATCCAATTAACAAAATGAAAGTTGTACATTCAAGAAAACAAATAGCCACGGTACCAAGAAAGAAACCAGAGTCCACAGAAATAGAAAGAAAACAAGATTTCATAAACTCGAATATTATGGTTTATCATCATCTCAGAGCATGCCTAGGGACCGTTCTCGACCCCGTATATGTGTAAGTGACTCAGCCGCACCACTTCGGGGTTTATTACTTATTCAAAGCCATAAATCCATTCAGTTGATAACATGCTGATGACGTTGCCTAGATCCAGTGCCATCTTCGCTTGAGGTGGACGGTGGCAGCTCCTGCTCCATTGCCACAACTCGATTCTTTACATATTGTTGTAGATGACTATTCCTTGCATGCTCCTCATCGATATCCTTCAAATGCCTGCAGCCGCTCGTGTTGTGTCCATCCAGCTCATGGAATAGGCAATGCGTTTCCGATGCCGCTCGTATTCAGAAGGTTCGCTTCTTGCCGGCCGTCGATACTGGAGGCGCCCTCGAGTATCGAAGTAAATCCTTTTCAGAGTCTCAGTCAAATCCATGTAGGAAGTAAACTTTGAATTCCTCCGTGGCCTTTTTGAAGTGTCACCGTTATCATTCATTTTTCTTTTTCCTTTATCATCTTTGTTTGAATCTTCCCTGGGTGGACCTCCACCCCTTACTGCATAAGCTTCAGCCTCTCTCCCTTCTCTCTCAGCCTGCGCATCTTCCTGTCTTAGAAACCTTTCTGCTTCATGGTAGAACTCACCGAGATCCATCGGTGGGTCCCGTTCCAACGATATCTTGTAATTCGAATTATCTGCAATTCTTGAAACTGCCGCCATCAAAACCATCAATGGATCAGGTTGATCCACCGAAGCCACTGCCGCATTGAACCTGGTTAGGAAATCCCTGAGCGAATTTCCTTTCCATTGTTTCGTTGATGTCAAAGTCATCACATTCTTGGATCGGACTATGTGGACCCGAAACTGCCTCATAAACTTTTCAATCAGCTCCGTCCATGCGCCATTAGAGCCACTCTCCAGCTGTCTGAACGATAATGCTACTTGTCCGTCAAATACAAAGGGAAGCATCGCAGCATGACCTCTTCCGATGCACCCAGTGCTTCCATATGCCTCATGTACCTTGTCAAGTGAACAGCAGGACTGTTCTCCGGTCATATGTCTCCAGTGTTGGTAGTTTGAAATTCGGCAGCTTCCTAGCTTGCCTGATCATCGGAGCAAAGAGACTCCTATTCACATCCTCCAAGTCTCTATTCACCAATCCGCCTCTCATGGCTCGCCTAACCATCTCTGCCAATCTATTAGCTGTAGTCCTTGTCCGTTGCCTCCAATCTGCCCTCCGAGTCCATGGGGGATTCCAGGAATCTGCTCTCCTGGATGAACATCCATTCCCCTATCAACGCCGTGTTGCATAGCTCCACCTGGTACTCTGCCCGGGATTGGATCAACATGCTCCGGGTGAGTGCCCCTAGTTCTGGTGCTGCTCCTGATGGTCCTACTCGATTTTGAATTCTTGTTGCTTCGTGCTTCGATTCCTATCTCCAGCATCTCTTGCAGTTGCGTTCCCTTGATTTTGCACTTCAACTTGTCCAACTTGCCGAATTAGGTTCTGCATCATCTCCTCCTGTCTCTTCAGCATCGTTTCCATCTCGTCTCCGGTGATGAAGATCGAAGCTTGATTCGCTTCCGAGAAAGCCTCCTGACTCCCTTTATGCTAACTCCTTTCAGTTCTTTGTCTTCTTGTCGATTGCCTTATCAGAGCTTTCCAAATCCAAATCCTTAAGCTTTAAAATTCCCGAGAGCTCGTTCTCACTGAAAGCACCAAAATCTTTACGCCAAAATTGGTCGCAAACACTCAGTTGTCAATGAAAACACCCGTTCACAATCACAGATCACAGATAGCAAGTTTATAGAGAATAAAATATGAAGAACGCTCAAAAAATTAAAAGGAAAACAATTGAAATACACAGATTTATAGTGGTTCAGCGTTGTAACCTACGTCCACTTTGAAGGGATTGACTTTATTGATTTTTGTTTGTTGGTTACAACGTGTTACAATGGTGATTTTGGCAGAGTCTGAACGTAGAAGAGCCAAAATTCCTTTTTCAGTAGGTCCTGGGCAGCTGTAGGCGTAGGTTGCAAATATCCCGCTCAGATCTCGAAAGACCTCTTCTCTCGTGTGGGTGGGGCCAAACGATCGATCCCCGACCATTTGGAGTCGATCCGTAATCGATATGAATGCAATTTGTATCGATTAGGATTTAGTCCAATTGAATCGGGATCGATCATGAACATTCCTGAAGAGGTACGCAAGCTCCTGTAAAAATTTGGCGACAGTTGGACTTGTAGATTTTGAGTTATGATCGATGCAAGTCCAGATTTGCAAAACACTGCTGCCTTCGTATTGATACTGCTCATATCGATTGCTCAGCATCGATGGTTCTACACGTGATGTTAGTTGACGCGGCGCTAACCTTTGGGATCAATCAACTTTTTATGCCGAGTGATCGAATCTTCCACTTGAATGTGTTCTCTTTGTATCGATCTTGTGCATTTCACTTTGTATCGCTTCTGTTGCACTCCACTTCGTATCGATGTCCTGTGCTCCACTTCGTATCGATGCCCTATGTTCCACTTCATATCAATCGTCGAGTATTTGGTTTCGTATTAATGGGAGGTGTTGATTTCATATCAATCTGTGGCCAATCGATACGAAGCATGCTTGAAACATGATCGATACAAAATGGACTACCATGCCACTGCTGATGGATACGAAATGGGTGGTTGTGAATCGATACGAAGTGGGTCAATTACGGTGGATACGAAGGAAGCCACCGTTAATGGATTCGAACGAAATCGATGTGAATAGGATTGACCGATGGATACGAACGAGTTTGTATTCTTGGCTTGCATCGATCATATCTTGAGTATACGAACTCCGATTGACTTGAAATTTGAAACGTAACATTTCCCAACCTTGTTCATCATTCCCAATCGATCCCATCTTGACTTGAGCTTGGTCAAGTTTTGACGGTATCGATCATAGTCTTGTTTCCAATCGATCTCTAATATTGATCTCCATTTCTTTTTAACATATTTGTTGATATCCCGGCCTTGACCAAAAGGCGGGATAACAATATGTAGTAAAACTTTTTTTAAACCCTTGTTCTAACTCTAAAAGGGCCATACAATCTTTGCATTTTTGATTTTTTTTGTTTGTTATTGTAATTAGACTGATTTTATATTTTAACAAAAATTCTATATGATATAGCTTTTCAATACATGTCATTGATGTTAAGTGTAGGTAAAGAAACTTGTCAATGATGCATCCCAACATTGCTTGTACATTTTTGCGTTTTTTGTTGTAAAGCATTAATTTTGATTCCTAGGTTCAACGTTGGAGGATTAAACATGTCCTAATGTAAAGGTTTCCCAAGAATCCATACATAAATAGATTGGGTGTGCTGCTAAAGGCACTTGATTCGTTCTTTCTTAGAAACAAACAAAATTTATCACAAATTCGATTGGTCTGCTCAATTGCTATTAATTGTATTAAGCCAAAGGTGCCAATATCACGAAGATTTTCTTCGAACGACCCTCTGAATTAGCAGATGTATTTCTATGAAAGAAAAGAGTATCGTTTTCCATTTTTTATTGAATTAAAAAATTTACAATTATATTTTCAGTAATTTATGATTATTTCAGAAAATAGTTTCTAAAATGTTGCAGTTTTATGTATTTTTAGATAGAATTAATGTTCGATTTTTTTTTTTTGGAAAATTTGATTAAAATTACTGAGTGTGAACAATTTTATACCAAATGTTGTTGAATCTCATTGGCAATGTGCTTTCGCTCGGTTGAAATTAGCCTATCGATTTTGGTCTTCACATCTTCATTGTTTTATGATCAAGTGTTGAGTAATGACATGAAATATGGTATGAGGAAGAGTCCAATTATAATATATTTCAGCTAAATGTAAATGACATTGTGAAGAACAGATTGATGTGCAGTTAGAGCACACTAGATTTGAGAAGGAAAATAAATAGAAGAAAAAAATAAATAAGTTCCTGCAAACCAAATTATATTCTGTTTACCAAAAACCATAAAATTGAATAATATACTCAATGCTAAAACATAGAATTATAATTTCGTTAACATAAAAAAAATGGTCTATAACTTGATACTTAATCTCTATGATATGGCAATAAACAATTCATTGCATCCGCTTCGAGAGTGAAATTTTTATCCAGCCCTTTGATCCGGCTATATTCGAGCTGATTAGACAAGTTAGATTCGAATCGACAAGTCAGATTAACAATCACGAAGCTCAAAGACCAGGCATAGATGACTATATGAAACAGTGGCAAAAATAAAGCGGAAGATGGACTCAATAGAACGCTAAAAATACGAAAATGCACCATTTACTGAAAATGGATCTGATACGATATGTGTTCACCAATCGTACCATATCGATATTTCAGTTCAACTCTGTGGAAAACGATTGATATCTCAAAATCTACAAGTCGAATACACATAAAACTTTGGGAATATCAATATATTAAAAGGTGGAGCCCACCATATCGACTACATGCCAAAAGAAGCCAACAAAATGATCGATGCTGATCGTTATTATTATGTGGGACCTACAATCAATACGGTGACTTCTTCTAGATCTGAAGACTCCACTGCCGAAATTTTAGGAAGATATTTCGCCGTCTTCCCCGTATAAATACAGACTTGATTGTTCATTTCCAAGATCTTTACAATGCTTGTTGCATTGTACTCTTTTGTAATTAGAGATTTTAATCTGATTCCTATTGTATTCAGTTTACAAAGTGTTTAAAAAAACTATCTCTTTAAAGTAAACGTAGACAAATAACGTCGAACCACATAAATTGTTGTGTCTCTGTTATTAGCTTATTTCCGATTACTTTACTATACTCTCTGTTTACATTTATTATTCTTCATTTATTCCTCCATAAAATCTCTATTGGGTGTTTGTGCCAATTTTTGGTGCAAATATTTTGGTTCTTTCACTAAGAAAAGAATTCTCAGCTTGATTGGATCTTACCATCTACTTGTGGATTTCCATATTCGCGAGATAGATCCAGCTTTCTACCGTCGAGTTTCCATTTCAACTCAGGTTCGAAGAAGAAATCTATAAGGAGACTTTCAGCCATGGTTAGGAACACCAGATCAGAAGGAAACAAGAATGCTAGCATTCAACAAGGAGGCCAGAGCAATCTACCGGTAGATGTTAATGCTACTAATCCTGTTGATGTTCAGAATCCAGCTGATTCCATCATAAGAGCTAATTTCTAGAACTTGATGAGAGAGCTCATGGATAACGGCCAACAGTTGAACCAGCTGATTCAAGCCAATATCGATCTAATGAATCAACTCAGGGATCAACAACGTGGGTTAATTAGGAGAGAGCTAAAACTCCAAATTCTTCATCAGAGAGCTCAACTTCATCAGATGACCATCACATGTGCAGACGTCGCAGAACCAATGGATACCATGTAGAAGCATCAAGACTGTTATCCCGCCATTTGGCAAGGCCGTGATACCAAAAGATTGATCGAAGAACCAAAGATAGTTCATCTCAAAGATTGGTTATGCACTGCTTCGCTATGGATATCGATGAATTCTGTCCGAGTCCGGATAGGGCCACAATTGACAAAAAATGACAAGCAGAGCCATAAAAGCCAGCAGTTGAAATTTCAGAGTAATCGGAGTTCGTATGAATGAGATATGATCGATACAAGTTAGAAAAAGTATGTTGGTTCGTATCCATCCGTGTTCGTGTCGATGGGTTTCGTATCCATTGATAAGTTCTGGTTCTCGTGTCCATATGTTTCGTATCCACCAACGAGCCATACATCGAATCGATCGTCGCGTCACAGTTCGCAACGATCAACTTCGTATCCATCCTCAAGCGTAAGTTCGCAACGATCAACTTCGTATCGACCGATTTCGCATCCATCAATGAATAGTATGCTTCGCATTGGTCGTTCAGTGTCTAGTTCGTATCCATCAAGAAAACACTTGATCGAACCCACCATATACATTGGTTCGTATCCATCAAATGACCTCACTTCATATCCATCCCTAGCACTACTTGTTCGTATCGATCGAACAAGGATAACCTTCATCGATACGAAGTAGGCAGGCTACGAATCGATGAGAAGCACACATCATTGATGGATTCACAACATCTCTCGATACAAACGGGCGAAGTTCATGGATGCAAAACGGTCAACTCGGAGTAAAAAGGGGATCGATGCGAGGAGTGCGCGCCACGTCGTCACGAAAGCATGTGCAAATATCGATTCGAAGGAATTGATTCGAAATGATCGATTGGAAGCAAGCGACCGAACGAAAAACTCCATCTTGTATCGACCATAACTTGAGATCCACAAGTCCAAATGCCACGAAATTTTCATAGCAGCTTCCATACAAGGTATAGAATATTCCTGCCAAGTTTCAGCTCGATTGGATTAATTTTTGATGGACATGAAATCGTTTCGTATCGATCGCAGATCGAGTCGAAACTTGGTGGGGTCGGTCGTGTGGGCCCACTCACGTGCCAGAAAAAGTCTTTCGAAGTTTAAGCGCGATCTCAGCCTCCTACGCCTATAAATAGCACCCTAGAGCCTTTAGAAAAGGGATCTTTTGGACTTTGGACGCCTAGACTTTGCCGGATTCAATTCTACACTTCACTACTATTGTTGTATTCAAATTTCAAAGCTATTATCAATTGCAAACTTGCTGCAACTGATTGAAATCATCAAGTGAATCAATAAAGTTATCAACTTCAGGGTGGACGTAGGCAAGATCGTCGAACCACTATAAATCTTGTGCCATTTACTGCATTACTGTGAATTTTCTGAGTGATTTTAATACTTATTGTCCATTTGATATTTGTGATTGTGAATAATCGACTATAGGGTGTTTGTGACCAATTTTGGCGCAAACATTTTGGTGCCTTCACTTAGAAGCTGATTCAGGAGAAGTTGAATTTGAAGACTTAAGAGTTCAGATCTGAAGAACTATGACAAGGCAAACAAGTAGAAGACAGAGAGCAGAAAGAAGTCAGCATGACGGAAGTCAAGAGGCTTCCTCAGGAGCGAACCAAGCCTCGATCTTCATCACCAGGGATGAGATGGAGGCGATGATGAGAAGACATGAGGAAATGATCCAGAATTTGCTTCAACAGATTGGGCAACTTGGAGCGTAAAATCAAGGAGCAACCGGAGTTCAGAATGGAGTAGGACCATCCAGCGTAGCACCAGGACTTGAAGGCACACACTTGGAGCATGTTGATCCAATCCCGGGGAGAGAGACAAGGGCATCCAAGCAATCTGGTGGTAGTAGAGGGATGAACGCTCAGCCAGGAGGGCAGATTCCAGAAAGCTCTCATGGACTCGGGGGGCAGATCGACAGCAATGAACGAGGATTACATCTTAGAGACAATGACAGATTGGCAGAGATGGTCAGACGGGCTATGAGAGGTGGATTAGTAAACAGAGATCTTGAAGACGTGAACAAGAGTCCCTTTTCTCCTACAATCAGGATGGCTAGGAATACACCAGAGTTCAAGTTACCATCAATGGAGATGTACGATGGGAGGACGGACCCCGAGGTCCATCTGACAAAGTATATGAGGCACATGGAAGTGCTGGGGGCATCACAAGAAGTTATGGTCCGGTGCTTTCTATTATATCTGACGGATATCGCACCATTATGGTTTAGGCAACTGGAGAGCGGCTCCATAGGAACATGGACAGATTTAACTGAGAGATTCATGAGACAATTCAGGGTTCCCATCGCAAGACCCAAGAACGTGATGAGTTAGGAAACTTTAAAGCAGAAAGATGGAGAGCCTTTAAGGAGTTTTCTGACGCGGTTCAATGCGGCAGCAGCATCGGTGGATCGGCCGGATCCATCCATGATTATGATGGCAGCTATGTCTGGAATAGCTGATGGCACAGAATTCAAAAATTTATTAACTAAAGATCCGCCTATGGATCTAGGAGAATTCTATCATGAGGCAGAAATTTTTTTGCGATTGGAAGATGCTTGTGCAAAAAGAGAGGAAGGAATTGACGTTTTTGCAATCAAAGGCGGAAATCCACCTGGAAAGGGTGCGGAGACTAGTAAAGGAAAAAGAAAGGCTGAGAATAACGGTGATAGGTCAAAGCGGCCACGGAGGGAGCTGCGATTCACCACTTACTCTGAGCTGAATAAGAGTTTGAAGCGAATCTATCAGGATACAAGAGAGCAAGTTCCCTATCGTAGACCAATGCGAAGGGATCCAACTGTTGACCAGAGAAATTCAGAAAAATATTGCTTGTTACACGAACTGAACGGTCATAGCACAAATGACTGTAGACATCTGAAGGATGAGGTGGAAGGGCATATCAGGAACGGTATGCTAATTTAGTATGTGAGGAGGCGAGCTCCAGCGGTGGAGCCGGATCGACCACCGTCTTCTTCGGGTAGGGGTGACCTTGAAATGGGACATCGCATGATTATCAATTGATTGAAATAATGATGAACAAGTCATAAACTTCTCACTTGCACAATTAAATTATTTACACATGTATGAAATCGCGAACGATCCCTAGGCATGCTCTGAATGATTATTAACCGTCTCGTAGTGAGAATTTACACTTTGACATCCTTGCTTTGCTTTTGTTTTGTTTTGATTTGGACATTTAGACTTTTCCTGTTTGGACATTTCTGTTATGAAATTCATGTGAACGTTGCTTTGATATTTGCAATTCTAAGAAAGAATTTACTTGTACGCCCGTTGGATCGCGAACGGTCCACGAGCACCTCCTGTATGGCAACGAAGCGCCAAACTCTTTGATTCAGAAACTCCTCCGAAAGTGAAATCTGGCATCGATAATACTTAGTCCCCCCCGGGCACAACAATTCACCTCGAACGGCACACGATCGCGAACGATCACAATTTGCCACGAACGGCATCCGACCGTGAACGGTCACGATTCACTTAGTATGATATCCGATCGCGAACGATCACATTCTGCCTCGCACGGCACCCGAACGTAAATGATCGCAACTCACCTTATATGACATTCGATCGCGAACGACACACTCTGCCTCAAACGGCACCCGACCTTGAACGGTCACAATTCGCCTTGAAAGGCACTCGATCGCGAACGATCACCATTTGCCGCGAAAGGCATCCGACCGTGAACAGTCCCGTTTCACCATTTGCCACGAACGGCATACGACCACGAACGGTCCCATTGCATCATTTGCCACGAACGACATCGACCGCGAACGGTCCCATCCTATCCTTTTCTGCGAACGACATCGACCGCGAACGGTCCCGATTCACCTCGAATGGCATACGATCCTGAACGATCGTCATTCGAGGTCACATGAAACTTTCAAATTCTTTACAGGCTGTTGGCAGGACATGAACATCCAGATCATGGCATTACAAAACACGCCTTCCTATCGCAAGGCATGTTTTGGGGGGCAAATGTTATCTCGCCTTTTGGCAAGGCCGTGGTACCAAAAGATTGATCGAAGAACCAAAGATAGTTCGCCTCAAAGATTGGTTATACACTGCTTCGCTATGAATATCGATGAATTCTGTCCTAGTCCGGATAGGGCCACAATTGACAAGAAATGACAAGCAGAGCCATAAAAGCGAGCGGTTGAAATTTCAGGGTAATCGGAGTTCGTATGAATGAGATATGATCGATACAATTTAGAAAAAGTATGCTGGTTCGTATCCATCCGTGTTCGTATCGATGGGTTTCGTATCCATCGATAAGTTCTGGTTCTCGTGTCCATATGGTTCGTATCCACCAACGAGCCATACATCGAATCGATCAATTTCGTATCCATCGTCGCGTCACGGTTCGCAACAATCAACTTCGTATCCATCCTCAAGCGCAAGTTCGCAACGATCAACTTCGTATCGACCGGTTTCACATCCATCAATGAATAGTATGCTTCGCTTTGGTCGTTCAGTGTCTAGTTCGTATCCATCAAGAAAACACTTGATCGAACCCATCATATAGCATTGGTTCGTATCCATCAAATGACCTCACTTCGTATCCATCCGCAGCATTACTTGTTCGTATCGATCGAACAAGGATAACCTTCATCGATACGAAGTAGGCAGGCTACGAATCGATGTGAAGCACACATCATTGATGGATTCACAACGTCTCTCGATAAAAATGAGGCGAAGTTCATGGATGCGAAACGGCCATCTCAGAGCAAAAAGGGGATCGATGTGAGGAGTGCGCGCCACGTCGTCACGAAAACACGTGCAAATATCGATTCGAAGGAATCGATTCGAAATGATCGATTCGAAGCAAGCGACCGAACGAAAAACTCCATCTTGTATCGATCATAACTTGAGATCCACAAGTACAAATGCCACGAAATTTTCACAGCAGCTTCCATACAAGGTATAGAATGTTCCTGCCAAGTTTCAGCTCGATTGGATCAATTTTTGATGGATGCGATATCGTTTCGTATCAATCGCAGATCGAGTCGAAACTTGGTGGGGTCGGTCGCGTGGGCCCACTCACGTGCCAGAAAAAGTCTTCCGAAGTTTGAGCGCGATCTCAGCCTCCTACGCCTATAAATAGCAACCTAGAGCCTTCAGAAAAGGGATCTTTTGGACTTTGGACGCCCAGACTCTGCCGGATTCAATTCTACACTTCACTACTATTGTTGTATTCAAATTTCAGAGCTAGTATCAACTGTAAACTTGCTGCAACTGATTGAAATCATCAAGTAAATCAATAAAGTCATCAACTTCAGAGTGGACGTAGGCAAGATTGCCGAACCACTATAAATCTTGTGTCATTTACTGCATTACTGTGAATTTTCTGAGTGATTTTAATACTTATTGTCCATCTGAGATTTGTGATTGTGAATAATCGACTATCGGGTGTTTGTGACCAATTTTGGCGCAAACATTTTGGTGCCTTTACTTAGAAGCTGATTCAAGAGAAGTTGAATTTGAAGACTTAAGAGTTCAGATCTGAAGAACTATGACAAGGCAAACAAGTAGAAGACAGAGAGCAGAAAGAAGTCAGCATGACGGAAGTCAAGAGGATTCCTCAGGAGCGAACCAAGCCTCGATCTTCATCACCAGGGATGAGATGGAGGCGATGATGAGAAGACATGAGGAAATGATCCAGAATTTGCTTCAACAGATTGGGCAACTTGGAGCGCAAAATCAAGGAGCAACTGGAGTTCGGAATGAAGTAGGACCAGCCAGCGTAGCACCAGGACTTGAAGGCACACACTTCGAGCATCCAATCCCGGGGAGAGAGACAGGGGCATCCGAGCAATCTGGTGGTAGTAGAGGGATGAACGCTCAGCCAGGGGGCAGATTCCAGAAAGCTCTCATGGACTCGGGGGGCAGATCGACAGCAATGAACGAGGATTACGTCTTGGAGACAATGACAGATTGGCAGAGATGGTCAGACGGGCTATGAGAGGCGGATTAGTAAACAGATATCTTGAAGACGTGAACAAGAGTCCCTTTTCTCCTGCAATCAGGATGGCTAGGAATCCACCAGAGTTTAAGTTACCATCAGTGGAGATGTACGATGGGAGGACGGACCCCGCGGTCCATCTGACAAAGTATATGAGGCACATGAAAGTGATGGGGGCATCACAGGAAGTTATGATCCGGTGCTTTTCATTATATCTGACGGATATCGCAGCATTATGGTTTAGGCAACTGGAGAGCGGCTCCATAGGAACATGGACAGATTTAACTGAGAGATTCATGAGGCAATTCAGGGTTCCCATCGCAAGACCCAAGAATGTGATGAGTTTGGCAACTTTAAAGCACAAAGCTGGAGAGTCTTTGAGGAGTTTTCTGACGCGGTTCTATGCGGCAGCAGCAACGGTGGATCGGCCAGATCCATCTATGGTTATGATGGCAGCTATGTCCGGAATAGCTGATGGCACAGAATTCAAAAATTCATTAACTAAAGATCCGCCTATGGATCTAGGAGAATTCTATCATGAGATAGAAATTTTTTTGCGATTGGAAATGCTAGTGCAGAAAGAGAGGAAGGGATTGACGTTTTCGCAATCAAAGGCGGAAATCCACCTGGAAAGGGTGCGGAGACTAGTAAAGGAAAAGGAAAGGCTGAGAATAACGGTGACATGTCAAAGCGGCCACGGAGGGAGACGCGATTCACCACTTACTC
The DNA here is from genome assembly GCA_030765085.1 of Allium cepa. Taxonomy (NCBI): domain Eukaryota; kingdom Viridiplantae; phylum Streptophyta; class Magnoliopsida; order Asparagales; family Amaryllidaceae; genus Allium; species Allium cepa. The sequence continues at coordinate 946,361,405 of CM060941.1, read as the reverse complement.
TGAGCTGAATAAGAGTTTGAAACGAATCTATCAGGATACAAGAGAGCAAGTTCCCTATCGTAGACCAATGCGAAGGGATCCAACTGTTGACGAGAGAAATTCAGAAAAATATTGCTTGTTCCACGAACTGAACGGTCATAGCACAAATGACTGTAGACATCTAAAGGATGAGGTGGAAGGGTATATCAGGAACGGTATGCTACTCCAGTATGTAAGGAGGCGAGCTCCAACGGTGGAGCCGGAGCGACCACCGTCTACTTCGGGTAGGGGTGACCCTGAACCGGGACACCGCATGATTATCAATTGATTGAAATAACGATGAACAAGTCGTAAACTTCTCACTTGCACAATTAAATCATTTACACATGTATGAGATCGCGAACGATCCCCAGGCATGCTTTGAATGATTATTAACCGTCTCGTAGTGAGAATTTACACTTTGACATCCTTGCTTTGATTTTGTTTTGTTTTGATTTGGACATTTAGACTTTGCTTGTTTGGACATTTCTGTTATGGAATTCATGTGAACGTTGCTTTGATATTTGCAATTCTGTGAAAGAATTTACTTGTACGCCCGTTGGATCGCGAACAGTCCACGAGCACCTCCTATATGGCGACGAGCCGCCAAAGTCTTTGATTCAGAAACTCCCCCAAACGTGAAATCTGGCATCGATAATACTAAGTTCCCCCCGGGCACAATAATTCGCCTCGAACGGCACACGATCGCGAACGATCACAATTTGCCACGAACGGCATCCGACCGCGAACGGTCACGATTCACTTAGTATGATATCCGATCGCGAACGATCACATTCTGCCTCGCACGGCACCCGACCGCAAACGGTCGCAACTCACCTTATATGACATTCGATCGTGAACGATCACACTCTGCCTCAAACGGCACCCGACCTTGAACGGTCACAATTCACCTTGAAAGGCACTCGATCGCGAACGATCACCATTTGCCGCAAAAGGCATCCGACCGCGAACAGTCCTGTTTCACCATTTTCCACGAAAGGCATCCGACCACGAACGGTCCCATTGCATCATTTTCCACGAACGGCATCGACCGCGAACGGTCCCATCCCATCCTTTGCCGCGAACGGCATCGACCGCGAACGGTCCCGATTCACCTCGAATGACATACAATCCCGAACGATCGTCATTCGAGCTCACATGAAACTTTCAAATTCTTTACAGGTTGTTGGCAGGATATGAACATCCATCTCATGGCATTACAAAACACGCCTTCCTATCGCAAGGCATGTTTTGGGGGGCAAATGTTATCTCGCCTTTTGGCAAGACCGTGATACCAAAAGATTGATCGAAGAACCAAAGATAGTTCGTCTCAAAGATTGGTTATACGCTGCTTCGCAACGGATATCGATGAATTCTGTCCGTGTCCGGAGAGGGCCAATATTGACAAGAAATGACAAGCAGAGCCATAAAAGCGAGCGGTTGAAATTTCAGGGTAATCGGAGTTCGTATGAATGAGATATGATCGATACAAGTTAGAAAAAGTATGCTGGTTCGTATCCATCCGTGTTCGTATCTATGGGTTTCATATCCATCGATATGTTCTGATTCTCGTGTCTATATGGTTCGTATCCACCAACGAGCCATACATCGAATCGATCAATTTCGTATCCATCGTCGCGTCACGGTTCGCAACGATCAACTTCGTATCCATCCTCAAGCGCAAGTTCGCAACGATCAACTTCGTATCGACCGGTTTCACATCCATCAATGAATAGTATGCTTCACATTGGTCGTTCAGTGTCTAGTTCGTATCCATCAAGAAAACACTTAATCGAACCCACCATATAGCATTGGTTCGTATCCATCAAATGACCTCACTTCGTATCCATCCCCAGCACTACTTGTTCGTATCGATCGAACAAGGATAACCTTCATCGATACAAAGTAGGCAGGCTACGAATCGATGCGAAGCACACATCATTGATGGATTCACAACGTCTCTCGATACAAATGAGGCGAATTTCATGGATGCGAAACCGTCATCTCGGAGCAAAAAGGGGATCGATGCGAGGAGTGCGCGCCACATCGTCACGAAAGCACGTGCAAATATCGATTCGAAGGAATCGATTCGAAATGATCGATTCGAAGCAAGCGGCCGAAAGAAAAACTCCATCTTGTATCGATCGTAACTTGAGATCCACAAGTCCAGATGCCACGAAATTTTCACAGTAGCTTCCATACAAGATATATAATGTTCTTGCCAAGTTTCAGCTCGATTGGATCAATTTTTGATGGGTACGAAATCGTTTTGTATCGATCGCAGATCGAGTCGAAACTTGGTGGGATCGGTCGTGTGGGCCCACTCACGTGCCAGAAAAAGTCTTCCGAAGTTTGAGCGCGATCTCAGCCTCCTACACCTATAAATAGCACCCTAGAGCCTTCAGAAAAGGGATCTTTTGGACTTTGGACGCCCAGACTCTGTCGGATTCAAATCTACACTTCACTACTATTGTTGTATTCAAATTTCAGAGTTATTATCAACTATAAACTTGCTGCAACTGATTGAAATCATCAAGTGAATCAATAAAGTCATCAACTTCAGAGTGGACGTAGGCAAGATCGCCGAACCACTATAAATCTTGTGTCATTTACTGCATTACTGTGAATTTTCTGAGTGATTTTAATACTTATTGTCCATTTGAGATTTGTGATTGTGAATAATCGACTATCAGGTGTTTTTGACCAAATTTTGCGCAAACATTTTGGTGCCTTCACTTAGAAGATGATTCAGGAGAAGTTGAATTTGAAGACTTAAGAGTTCAGATCTGAAGAACTATGACAAGGCAAACAAGTAGAAGACATAGAGCAGAAAGAAGTCAGCATGACGGAAGTCAAGAGGCTTCCTCAGGAGTGAACCAAGCCTCGATCTTCATCACCAGGGATGAGATGGAGGCGATGATGAGAAGACATGAGGAAATGATCCAGAATTTGCTTCAACAGATTGGGCAACTTGGAGCGCAAAATCAAGGATCAACCGGAGTTCAGAATGGAGTAGGACCAGCCAGCGTAGCACCAGGACTTGAAGGCACACACTTGGAGCACATGTTGATCCAATCCCGGGGAGAGAGACAGGGCATCCGAGCAATCTGGTGGTAGTAGAGGGATGAACGCTCACCCAGGGGGGCAGATTCCAGAAAGCTCTCATGGACTCGGGGGGCAGATCGACAGTAATGAACGAGGATTACATCTTGGAGACAATGACAGATTGGCAGAGATGGTCAGACGGGCTATGAGAGGCGGATTAGTAAACAGAGATCTTGAAGACGTGAACAAGAGTCCCTTTTCTCCTACAAACAGGATGGCTCGGAATCCACCAGAGTTCAAGTTACCATCAGTGGAGATGTACGATGGGAGGACGGACCTCGCGGTCCATCTGACAAAGTATATGAGGCACATGGAAGTGCTGGGGTCATCACAGGAAGTTATGGTCCGGTGCTTTCCATTATATCTGACGGATATCGTAGCATAATGGTTTAGGCAACTGGAGAGCGGCTCCATAGGAACATGGAAAGATTTAACTGAGAGATTCATGAGGCAATTCAGGGTTCCCATCGCAAGACCCAAGAACGTGATGAGTTTGGCAACTTTAAAGCAGAAAGCTGGAGAGTCTTTGAGGAGTTTTCTGACGCCGTTCAATGCGGCAGCAGCATCGGTGGACCGGCCAGATCCATCCATGGTTATGATGGCAGCTATGTCCGGAATAGCTGATGGCACAGAATTCAAAAATTCATTAACTAAAGATCCGCCTATGGATTTAGGAGAATTATATCATGAGGCAGAAAAGTTTTTGCGATTGGAAGATGCTAGTGCAGAAAGAGAGGAAGGGATTGACGTTTTCGCAATCAAAGGCGGAAATCCACCTGGAAAGGGTGCGGAGACTAGTAAAGGAAAAAGAAAGCCTGAGAATAACGGTGACAGGTCAAAGCGGCCACGGAGGGAGCCGCGATTCACCACTTACTCTGATCTGAATAAGAGTTTGGAGCGAATCTATTAGGATACAAGAGAGCAAGTTCCCTATCGCAGACCAATGCGAAGGGATCCGACTGTTGACGAGAGAAATTCAGAAAAATATTACTTGTTCCACGAACTGAACGGTCATAGCACAAATGAGTGTAGACATCTGAAGGATGAGGTGGAAGGGCATATCAGGAACGGTATGCTACTTCAGTATGTGAGGAGGCAAGCTCCAGCGGTGGAGCCGGAGCGACCACCGTCTACTTCGGGTAGGGGTGACCCTTGACCGGGACACTGAATGATTATCAATTGATTGAAATAACGATGAACAAGTCATAAACTTCTCACTTGCACAATTAAATCATTTATATATGTATGAGATCGCGAACGATCCCCAGGCATGCTCTGAATGATTATTAACCGTCTCGTAGTGAGAATTTACACTTTGACATCCTTGCTTTGCTTTTGTTTTGTTTTGATTTGGACATTTAGACTTTGCTTGTTTGGACATTTCTGTTATGGAATTCATGTGAACATTGCTTTGATATTTGCAATTCTATGAAAGAATTTACTTGTACGCCCGTTGGATCGCGAACGGTCCACGAGAACCTCCTATATGGCGATGAACCGCCAAAGTCTTTGATTCAAAAACTCCCCCGAACGTGAAATCTGACATCGATAATACTAAGTTCCCCCCGGGCACAACAATTCGCCTCGAACGGCACACGATCGCGAACGATCACAATTTGCCATGAACGGCATCCGACCGCGAACGGTCACGATTCGCTTAGTATGATATCCGATCGCGAACGATCACATTCTGCCTCGCACGGCACCCGACCGCAAACGGTCGCAACTCAGCTTATATGACATTCGATCGTGAACGATCACACTCTGCCTCAAACGCCACCCGACCTTGAACGGTCACAATTCGCCTTGAAAGGCACTCGATCTCGAACGATCACCATTTGCCGTGAAAGGCATCCGACCACGAACGGTCCCATTGCATCATTTGCCACGAACGGCATCGACCGCGAACGGTCTCATCCCATCCTTTCCCGCGAACGACATCGACCGCGAACGGTCCTGATTCACCTCGAATGGCATACGATCCCGAACGATCGTCATTCGAGGTCACATGAAACTTTCAAATTCTTTACAGGTTGTTGGCAGGATATGAACATCCAGCTCATGGCATTACAAAACACGCCTTCCTATCGCAAGGCATGTTTTGGGGGGCAAATGTTATCTCGCCTTTTGGCAAGGCCGTGATACCAAAAGATTGATCGAAGAACCGAAGATAGTTCGTCTCAAAGACTGGTTATACACTGCTTCGCTATGGATATCGATGAATTCTGTCCGAGTCCGGACAGGGCCACAATTGACAAGAAATGACAAGTAGAGCCATAAAAGCGAGCGGTTGAAATTTCAGGGTAATCGGAGTTCGTATGAATGAGATATGATCGATACAAGTTAGAAAAAGTATGTTGGTTCGTATCCATCCGTGTTCGTATCGATGGGTTTCGTATCCATCGATAAGTTCTGGTTCTCATGTCCATATGGTTCGTATCCACCATCGAGCCATACATCGAATCGATCAATTTCGTATCCATCGTCGCGTCACAGTTCACAACGATCAACTTCGTATCCATCCTCAAGCGCAAGTTCGCAACGATCAACTTCGTATCGACCGGTTTCACATCCATCAATGAATAGTATGCTTCGCATTGGTCGTTCAGTGTCTAGTTCGTGTCCATCAAGAAAAAACTTGATCGAACCCACCATATAGCATTGGTTCGTATCCATCAAATGACCTCACTTTGTATCCATCCCCAGCACTACTTGTTCGTATCGATCGAACAAGGATAACCTTCATCGATACGAAGTAGGCAGGCTACGAATCGATGCAAAGCACACATCATTGATGGATTCACAACGTCTCTCGATACAAACGAGGCGAAGTTCATTGATGCGAAATGGTCAACTCGGAGCAAAAAGGGGATCGATGCGAGGAGTGCGCGCCACGTCGTCACGAAAGCACGTGCAAATATCGATTCGAAATGAGCGGCCGAACGAAAAACTCCATCTTGTATCGATCATAACTTGAGATCCGCAAGTCCAAATGCCACGAAATTTTCACAACAGCTTCCATACAAGGTATAGAATGTTCCTGCCAAGTTTCAGCTTGATTGGATTAATTTTTGATGGATACGAAATCGTTTCATATCGATCGCAGATCGAGTCGAAACTTGGTGGGGTCGGTCGCGTGGGCCCACTCACGTGCCAGAAAAAGTCTTCCGAAGTTTTAGCGCGATCTTAGCCTCCTACGCCTATAAATAGCACCCTAGAGCCTTCAGAAAAGGGATCTTTTGGACTTTGGACGCCCAGACTCTGCCGGATTCAATTCTACACTTCACTACTATTGTTGTATTCAAATTTCAGAGCTATTGTCAACTGTAAACTTGCTGCAACTGATTGAAATCATCAAGTGAATTAATAAAGTCATCAACTTTAGAGTGGACGTAGGCAAGATCGCCGAACCACTATAAATCTTGTGTCATTTACTGCATTACTGTGAATTTTCTGAGTGATTTTAATACTTATTGTCCATCTGAGATTTTTGATTGTGAATAATCGACTATCGGGTGTTTGTGACCAATTTTGGCGCAAACAAAGACATCAACACACAGCTATTCCCGGGTTGTCAGGACCGATTAGACTTGATCTCTATATAGGGATTAGGGCAATCCCTCCATTACTGAAGGAGCCTTGCCTTTTTCTGATGGAATCGAATTGGAGCCGTTGCGGTTGATTGGACGCTGGAGTTTAAGTAAATACACATCATTTACCTTTCCAAAAAGATGATGATGTGAACGCACGTCAAGATGATGTTGAGCCAAGAAGGCGTGAAGCGGCCCATAGACATCGACCGGACTATTCACATGAGGTGGAGGACGACTACTACTTGGCTCCAACTACCCAAACGTCGACTTGACTGCGATGATCAAGCAGCTAGTAAGGAAGAGCCATGGTTTGACCAATGATGATTGAGGGATCTCAAGAAACCATACCCCGTTCACAAACAATATTTTACATACAGGATATTCGAAGAGATTTAGCATGCCGTCGATGCCTGCCTATGAGTAAAAACCGACCCCAAGCAGCACATCATGAGATATAAATGGATGATGACTCGGAGCGGATGATGCCATAAAATGCAGATGTTATCCCATCACTCTTTCTGGCACAGCAATGATGTGGTTCACGAGATTGCCCCCAAGGTCAATCTCCAGATTTAATTATTCAGCAACAAAATTTATGGAGCAGTTTTGTATGCATGCAACTAGCCTTAAGAATGTAATTTCCCTATCAAACGTGATCCAGATTCTTGGAGAATCGCTGAAATACTTTTTGGAGAGATTTCATACAGACATTACAGAAGTTAGTAATCCGAATGACAATTCAATATTGGTGATGGTAACAAGAGGAATTGACTCAGAATCTGACTTTGGCGATTGGTTAGCTGGCAAACCATCTGCGACGTTGGAGCGTTTCTATGTAAAAGCTGCTCAATATTTTGAGGAAAGATAAAGCTAGATGCTCTAGGAAGAAGAAAGTTGTGGGACCGAGTGGAGAGAGAGTGTAGAGTAACATTGCAGTGAAACAGTCCAGGGAGAGTTTCGAAAAAGTTGAAGTAAATATCCAAAATAAACCAAATCAGCAAAAGGACGGTGATAGAAACCGTGAAAAAAGAGGGATTCTGGAAGAGGAAAGTCTAGAATTTCAATGTATGATACCAACACACCACTGAATACATCTCTAGAGAATGTCTACTTGTCTATATGCAATACCATGCAGTATAGGAAGGGACCTCCGAAAGAATCGACGGAGAAACAAAAGTAGACTGGAAAAGATTGTCGGTTCCATGAATGCTATAGTCACAACATGAATGAATGTAGGCATCTCCAGGATATTATCGAGAAACCGATTCAGGAAAGAAAACTACAGCAGTTTGTTAAAGCCTTGCAGGATGACGGGCAGGGGACATCCGACCTTAATTGAGGACATGCGCCGCACATGGCTGAGGATCCTATGCAGACTAGTGGGAGATTAGTGATCAATATTATAGCTAGAGAACCACATCCAGTCGATAAGATTTGACATGGGATGGAGCGCTATGCTAGCGCAATCAAGCATATGAATATTGAGTGTTATTTAAATATAGAAAATAGGGCTCCGACCAAACAACAACGTACAATGGTAGATGACATTGTATTCAGAAACAAGATGTAGATAAGGTGGAGGCATCAACGATTGACCTAATGAAGATGGAAGCCAAGGATCTAAAATCGTGTAAAGCCCGCATTCATAGCTTTAACGATGTTGCAACTGAAGCGGTAGGCCATGTCGTGTTACTGTGGAGTTAGTAGAAGGCGACCATAGGAGAGTACGGATGTTGCCACTCGTTGTCTTGGATGTGGACTCTCCATATAATGTTTTTCTGAGTCGACCAGTCCTTGCTGAATTCCGAGCAGCCATTTCCCATTGGTGTCTTATCTTAAAACTCCCAACTAACAATGGTGTGGGAGTTGTGCAGAAGATTAGGTGACCATATGCACCTGTCATGTGTCTTAGTTGAGGGATGTTCAACGGATGGAGAATTTAAGAGTGTGGACAAGTGTCTCCGCATCCAAATCACCGAAGATTGGCAATAAGCGCCTGGGCTTTGGCTCGGGCACCACAGTCGGTTCTATAAAAACATAGATCCGAGGGATGATGAGGGGGAGCCAAAGAAACCAAGGATGCACCGACTGAGCTGACGATTGACATCACGGTGCGCCACGATGACCCGCCATAGGTCCTAAATATCGGGTCACAACTCAACCCTTCGATGATGAAAGAACTTGTTGGTTTTCTCCGAGCAAATTTCAATGTGTTCGCTTGGACCAATTCTGATATGTGTTGGATCTTGCCTGCCATTGCGTGCCACGCATTAAATATCGACCCTAGGCCATATGTTTGCGTCATTTTTACTTGTGGCGCGGCGCACATGCCATGGCGCGCCAAATGGCGCAAATGGTGCACGACGCAAAATGCACATCTTTTTATTATTTTACCGTTTTTTTTTATTTTTGATATTTTTTATTTTAAACTGCATAAAATTGGTATCAATGATGCATTCGATGCTGAAGATGAACTTGTATTTAATGACGACGACGGCTTTTACATTGGGTGTTGCTGCTAGAGCAGCCAGAGTGGAGGAAGCTAGATATATATCCATATAGTAGAACTTCCACGTCGAGAGGTTTTACAGTAACTGCTGTAGCTCCTTTACGTCTTCACAATGAAGAAACAAAATATAAATTAGACGGATGAGGAAGATGATGAAGCTTATGAATCCGATGATGCAAACTATTACGCCTGAAATTCTATGCTAATGATGTTATATTGGATGATGTTTCTTTTTGCAAAATGCCTAAAAATCTTTGGTTGCGTACATTTGAGCAAAAAGTGTCGTACTTTTAAAATTTGTTGTTATATGTTAAATTTATATAAAAAATTTAAACACGCGCAGTAAACTAAAAAGGCGCGGGCCATTTGTCGTGCCGTGCGCTAAGGCTCTTGTGAGGTTTTGAGTTTTTTTGCACCGTGCACCATTAATAACTATGCCCAAGGCATGCCCCGGTGAAATAGAAAAGGCATGACATGGATCCGGAAAGATCTGTCGTCCTTAAAGAGGAAGTGGATAGGCTTAAAAGCAATGAGTTTATTCGCGATGCCTTCTACCCGAAATAGGTATCAAATCTTGTACTTGTGAGAAATGCAAATGGAATGTGGCGAACATGAGTTAACTATTCGGACTCAAATAAGACGGTCCGAAAGACAGTTTTCCCCTTCCAAGGATCGACCAACTGATGGTCTCAACTGCAGGACATGAGTTGCTATTTTTCATGGATGCATATTCTGAATATAATCAAATCTGTAACATCCCGCCTTTCGCACGATTTAAATCGACACACGTGCCAATTCAAACCATACAAAAGGGCAGATTGTTATAGGGTAAATAAGAAAAACAAGGAAGAAATAAAACAAAGTAGAATCTCATAGCGGAAGGATAAAACATAATAATAAAATATGCAGTTTATAAATCTGTTTGAAAAACCATTTATATAATAAATAACAGAGTTACACATACCAATAACAATGCAGCGGAACAGTGTGTAGTGCACTAGTATAAATAATAATAATATAAATCTTCGTCTTCGTCCTCCAGAGCTAAATCTTCCAATCATGGTATTAACCATCATTCAAAATTCAATTCCTAATTCTTAATATCCTCTGAATTACAACTTCCAAACATGGTATTAATCATCATTTACGTACCTATAATTATTTTAATTTTCATTAACAGAATAAATAAATTACCTTTAATGAAATCTATCCCCCAATTTATTACATGCAATAAATTTTGACCTTATAACAGTTTCAATTAATTATTTATATTTATTGCGATTGAATACCAAAATTTATTTAACATATCAAATAAATGAACAATCTATATTCATTGTCACCTATTTTCTTTTAAATTCAGTTATAAGTTTGTTACTTGCCAACTAGGTTATAATAACACTAATTTTTTTATTCCACTGCTATATATGATATATTTGCATCACATACTTGAATTTTTCAATTTCATCTTAATTCCAATTCATGGTAGTATAATTTCTTACTATAAACCCATTTATAATTTGCATACCAATTAATTAGTTTCAACTAAATAGATTGATTCAATTCAACTCTTTTATTAAGTCTATATAAATCAATATACCATTTCATTGGTAAATGTTTATTTCAATTATTCCTTTATTACTTACAAATCTTATTTCATTCATGAATGCCATCATTTATCAATTATTACATAATTTCATTAATTTACACAGTTACAACTAAATTAATACACTGATTTCATTTGTAAATTAAATGCTTACAATTTATAAGCTTTCATTCTAAACAATATTTCAATTTCTACCGGACATTGATTTAATTCAATTTACTATTTAATATTATTAATTCATTTATTAAATTCACTACTTACCTTTGTTCTCTTATATGCAACTCTTAGCCTAGTATAACCATTTACGTCACTTCAGTTTATTCGTCATTTTGTTTCAACTGTAAATACTTAGTCTTATATTCCCATGGTTTCAATTTCATTCTCAGCATTTGCTTCATTATTAGTTATAAAATCTTTATTTCTTTTAAATTAAATTTACGTAAATCTTATTAAAATGACAAATGTAATTAACGAAAATTACGGGTTGTTACACTCTCCCCACTCAAAACTTTTCGTCCCCGAAAAGGAAAAAGAAGGGAAAAGAAGAATTAAGAAATCAATATCATATTAAATATTAAATTTATAAACAAATAAATTTACAAAATTAATTTAGATAAAATATACTAATTTATAGTCATTAAAAAAAATTTCTTTTTTTTATACTCAAACTAATAAAGTTTGGAAAACATTTTCAAAATATTTTCTATGTCCAAAATTTACGGAAAATTTTTGGCAGAGTCTCCTTTGTACGGGAAGGCTCGGGCGAAAATATAATATCAAATATATCAAAATATCACATATAATATCCAAAATATAATATCCCAACATGGGAAAATATATAAAATAGCGCTATAAACTGTAATCCGAAACGTACCTATTTGTCGGGCAATTTACGCTTAATTTATGGAACCAAAAGCAGTAGCAATTGCTTTCATAACCTGCATTTCACTTATAAAATCCAAAGGGTTAACAATTTATATAAAGTGAAATATTTAAGTGGTTTCAATCACTAACAACAAATCAATACAACAACCATCAATTTCAACAAACATCATACACAACAATTACAAAACAACCATTCAATCAAACAAACAACTAGTTGTTCGGGTTCAAAACCTTTAAATTGTACGGAATGAAGAATAAACCATCAAGTGCATCATTTACTCAACAGTCTTGGATTAAACACAATGGATTATTCATCCATCCCAACAAAATTAAAGTTTCCTTATCCAACCACCACAAACCACGATAAACAACAATTTCAGCAATAGATTTAGTCTATTCTTATTCATTCCATTCATACATTTGTTGTTTGATTCTTTTCATTCATATAACAGTTTATCATTTTATTTTCATTTATTTCTTTCAATTTTATTTAGACATAACTTCAACCCTTTTTCTTAAGTTTACAGTTTCTCTTTATTATATTACATTCATTTATTTTCACTTACTACTTACTATTTTTCATTTCCGTTAACTCAGGTCGTGCCAGTTCTTTTTATTCATTATAATTATTCATTCATTTATTGCATGCCCTCATTTATTTACATTTGTTTATCAATAGTATTCATGTCCCATTTAATTTCCTAGCATTTCCATTTTGTTTACTTAAGTTGATAATCATCTATTTGAATTACTTACCTTTAATTATATCCACTTATAGTAAAATTTCAATTATAACTTAAGTTTATAACATTAAATTCTCATTTATAATAGCAAATTCATTAAATACTTCATTACCTACTTTGACTTGTACAATTTTCATTACATTTCTTATTAAACATTTCAACTTTTTATATTTGGTAAGTTATATATGTTAAAGAAAATGCAAATGAACTTATACAAGTTTTATCTCATCCTTTAATTAAATTTAATGTTCAACAATATTACTCTTTGTTTCATATGTTACAAATTTCATATTTCCTTTAGTTTCCATTTATAACTTAGCATTAAATCTCTTACCTAAATTAGAGGTTTCAATTTATTAATCACTTACCTTTCATTTCACTACAATAATTGAAACAATCAATTAACGGAAATTTGAGAATTTAATACCGGGTTAAATTTCAAATTATTTTAAAATAATAAATAAATATTCTTACAACTTATATATCCCTAATTATATTTAAACAATTCAAAATTTATATTTTTTTCAAAATGAATCTGCAGTAAAACTACTACAGTGGCCTTCCCCCTTCGAAACTCGAAAATGAAAGTTGATGATGCGGCCGCCATCACCGAAATTATTTTCCAGCGACAGAGAGGAAAGTACAAAACTTATTTTTTTTTCCAAAATCTTCTTTAAAACAATTCTTCCGAATTATATTAAATATTTATATCAGAAAATGCTTATAAACAATATTATTATATTCCAAAAATTTATTCGAGAAATTTCAATACCCCGGATCTTAAGTTCTAAATTTCCAAATTTCATTTATCTTATTGTTCAATCTTATTTCTATTTTTGTACACTTTATTACCCAACAACCAATCTATTGCAGCCAAATATAGATGTTATTTGAAAAAATTTATTTTATATAGAAAATATAATAGGCAAAGTTATTTCATTCACCTATATAAAACAAATATTATGTCGGTCTGTCCTATTAAGTGTTTAGAAAACCCTATTGATGTCACAGCGTCCCATGCATCAACCAGAATTTATAAATACGAAGCGGAACGGATTAACACAATATTAAAATCTTTTTATAACACTAACAAATACGCTCTCTCATATATATACACTCAGCGACTCCATAAGGTATTACTACCGTATTAATAAAGAGTCAAACCCCACAAAGCTAAGGTTTATCGCTAAACCAAAGATCTGATACCAGATGTAACATCCCGCCTTTCGCACGATTTAAATCGACACACGTGCCAATTCAAACCATACAAAAGGGAAGATTGTTATGGGGTAAATAAGAAAAATAAGGAAGGAATAAAACAAAGTAGAATCTCACAGCGGAAGGATAAAATATAATAATCAAATATACAGTTTATAAATCTGTTTGCAAAACCATTTATATAATAAATATCAGAGTTACACATACCAATAACAATGTAGTGGAATAGTGTAGTGCACTAGTATAAATAATAATAATATAAATCTTCGTCCTCTAGAGCTAAATCTTCCAATCCTGAAACGCTCGGACAGACCCGAGCGAATTTGAAAAGACAAAAACACTCGAGTCAGAACTAAAAGATCTTATGTAAGTTAAATTAGCAGAAATAAATATAAGTGCAGTAACTCAAAAGATGCTCGGGGTTTACATCTCCTAAGGATCCGTTAAACTATTTACTATGTAGTATATGGCGCTATTATAATAGTGTCTAATTGTAAAATAAACTTACTTTTTTCTTAGCATTAAGGGGTTACCCATATAGCCCTTAACACGTAATAGTCCCAGTAGTCCATCCAATATCATGGTTCCTCCTGATCGGGAAGCCACCAGAGGATACCACATGGGCTACGGGAGAAATCCAAACTCGTACAAGGCGCGATAGGGTAGGTGACACGGCACAACTAGGCAATTCCAGGGTAGATATACCAATTACGCTTCCGGGTCGGTGGTAACGCGTAGCGCGCAGCCACCGCCCACCTCGAGCCACACCCCCAAATAAAATCAAAAGTGGCCAACGAATCAATCCAAAAGTCAAGTATAATATCGAAGGGATGTGTCCGATCAAAGGTGCTACCTTATTAACCCGTCAATCGCTCCAGTTTTAGCCACCTTATGCCAACTCACGGTAGTTGGGTCCATGTATTTACCTTACAGGAAACGCCGCCACCAACCTACTTCATTCTGGAATCTGCACTGCGTACACGGTTGTTAAAGTGGTTTTCGGAGTTGGCAGAGAGTATGACAACTTCCGATCCCGGTCTCTTCAACAACCAAACGTTATTATAACATCGCGGTCTTTAAAATAGTTTATACTTTAAAACCAGAAAATAATTATCCATTTCAAACCCAAAAATACGATATCATTTCCATTTCCAAAACAACTCATTTTGATATTATTTTATAAAACCCAAATCAATAATATCATTTTTATTTCAAATATATTTTTCCAAAATCATACTGCTTTAAAATTTATAATAACTGGAAACCAAACATTTAAATTATAACTTTCAGAACATAATAGTTCGAAACTCATAGCTTTAAAACCATACTTCTAAAACTTGAATGGTTTGGATATTCAACAATATATAGAATAAAATAGTTTGAATTTAAAATTACTTTATAAAATAATTTCCGCGACTTACAATTTATTTCATTAAAAATTAAGTCAAAATCCATAAATTTCAGAATCGCTTTCAGTTTCAATAACCCCTTCAGTCTCAATGTATTTCAAACTTTGATAATTAAACAATTGGAACTAAGGTTGGAAATTTCTATTCAACAATTTAAAGTCCTATTATTTAGTTTGAAATATTTGCATAATAAACCCGTAATCATTTAAATAAAACTCAGATTACTTATAAAAGAAAATTTCCTTCAATTTATTTATACTAGAAATATTCATTCAATTCATCTTGAATAAAAATTCAGTTATAAATATCACACCTTTTTTAAATTTCAAGTTAATAAATTTTACATCAACTTATGAATTTAAATCCTTAATTAAGCTCAATTCCAAATAAATTTTTCAATTTAACTTCCAATCTTAATTGACTTAAATCTTTTAAAAACTCTATATATTTATAATGTCTTAACATGTACTTAACCATAAAATATAAAGTAATCAAACTCCATTATTCAACTTATTTATTTTATTTAGCAAATTCATACATAACTTAAATTCAATACTTTCACTATATATATAAATAAAATATGAGTTTATATAATATCAAAATTTAATATTTATTAAACCGTATCCTATCCAAACCATAAAAAATCATTTCAAAAATATTCTTATATATATACCACGGTGCCTGTATATCATTTTTTATCCTATGGTCAAGTGATACGGATATTTATCATTTCAATCCGCAATTTAAAAATAAAATTTGCAGTTGTATATCATTTCAAACCGCAATCCCGGATGAAATGAATTGCATAATAACTTGCAGCTTATATAATATAGAACACATCATCCATTCACCAAACATCATTCATCTACCCTTTATTTCAATCATCATCCAATTTGAATAAATATCAATAAATAGCATATAAAATATAATAGGTATCAACGAACAGTTTATATTCACAAATAAATTAATAACTGTTTAATTGGAAGTTTATATGCAAAAAATAAATAAATAAACTGTCAATTTATATGCAGTAATAAAATTAAATAACAATTTAATTTAAATGAATGCAATCTAAATGAGTGATGAATAAAATATGCCAAACAGTCATAAATGAATTTCTACTCATATAATAAATTAATTTAAAAAACGTAAGAAAACTTAGAAGTTGTGAGTGGGTTAAAACACTCACCTTTTGAATTTAAATTGAATCTAAATTCAATTTAAACCCAAAAATTTGACAATCTCCAAATCCGCCCAAACCAACGCCAAAATGTCTGGAATTCCGATACAATCCCAACAAAAAAACCGCGCGTGAATCCGAGCTCGTACGTAAAACTTATGAAAATTTGAAAATTGGAAAATTCTGGCCCTGTGTCGACTTCGGGTTCGACTTCGGTGCGCTGCCTCAAATCCCCGGTGCTTGCTTGGAGTTTTTGCCAAAACGACCCGGAGCGACCCGAGTCATTTTCTTCCTGACCCGAAGTAGATACAACATTTTTGCCTCTGAAACTCGAAGCGTGACTCGAAGTGGCTGCAGATCCGATTTCTTTTTCTTTTTTTTATTGAAATTAATTTTAGGAATTTGGGAATTAGGTTTTTTTTCTGCCATTGGAATGAGGAGTTGAGAAGGAGATGTACGTATAGACAAATGAAAATAAGGAGTGGCAATGGTTTATAACGGGTTATATATAGACAAGGCTGAAAAATAATAGATGGATCAGATTGGTATACGCGCTTAACGCTAAATGGCCCGAAAAGCCCGTTTCTACTCCGGAAGAAAATTGGATCAACCGATATATCAAAATAGATGTTTTAAAATATTTTAAACGCAATGGAACATGTTTCATGTCCAAATTCCATCGTATGCAGAAGTTATGCTGAAAATAATATTTTCCAAATTGATTTCAATTGCATAAATTTCAAGGCGTTTCGAGTCCGTACGATCAAACGACAAGTCCGATTGCTACGAAACTTGAAACACTATTATAATTCACCGTTACGGATCCGATGAAACTTGTTTCGTTGAAATCCGAGTCAGTGGCCAAAATGGCTATTTTTCCATTAATTACATAAATTTAAAATAAATAAATTAAATCAAATTTCGCGTTAAAATTCTGAAATTTGAAATCATTATCACTTTATAATTCTCAAACATTTACATTGATTTAACAATTTATAAATGTAAACTTATTAAAGATTATTCAATATAAATCTTCAATTTCATAAAATTCAAATAAATAAACAAATCTTGATTTACAATCTTTTCATTTACCAATAGTCATATTATAAATGGAATTTACATTACCTTCAATTATTAATTATTATCAGTTTAGATCTTAACATTTGTTCCATAAATTTTATTTGCCCTGAATTAGTTACCGCATTTATCTAATTCCAATTTCGTAACCACATTCAATCCATTAACTGGTATTGCATTGACATTTAACTTATTAGCTTATATCAACACTACTGTCATTAATTGCAAATGGATTACCAAATTTAGTCGCTACACTAAATAACTAACGTAAATTAATCTTCATTTATTCCACTGATTTAACTTTTATTCAATTAATTAATGATTCCCTTGGTTAGAAATAACGTAACGTTTTCTTTATTTGTATTGCAAATAATTCAAAATTCAATTCCTAATTCTTAATATCCTCTGAATTACAACTTCCAAACATGGTATTAATCATCATTTACGTACCTGTAATTAATTTAATTTACATTAACATAATAAATAAATTACCTTTAATGAAATCTATCCCCCAATTTATTATATGCAATAAATTTTGACCTTACAACAGTTTCAATTAATTATTTATATTTATTGCGATCGAATACCAAAATTTATTTAACATATCAAATAAATGAACAATCTATATTCATTGTCACCTATTTCCTTTTAAATTCAGTTATAAGTTTGTTACTTACCAACTAGGTTATAATAACACTAATTTTTTTATTCCACTGCTATATATGATATATTTGCATCACATACTTGAATTTTTCAATTTCATCTTAATTCCAATTCACGGTAGTACAATTTCTTACTATAAACCCATTTATAATTTGCATACCAATTAATTGGTTTCTACTAAATAGATTGATTCAATTCAACTCTTTTATTAAGTCTATATAAATCAATATACTATTTCATTGGTAAATGTTTATTTCAATTATTCCTTTATTACTTACGAATCTTATTTCATTCATGAATGCCATCATTTATCAATTATTACATAATTTCATTAATTTACATTCAATACAACTAAATTAATACACTGATTTCATTTGTAAATTAAATGCTTACAATTTATAAGCTTTCATTCCAAACAATATTTCAATTTCTACGGGACATTAATTTAATTCAATTTACTATTTAATATTATTAATTCATTAACTAAATTCACTACTTACCTTTGTTCTCTTATATGCAACTCTTAGCCTAGTATAACAATTTACATCACTTCAATTTATTCGTCATTTTGTTTCAACTGTAAATACTTAGCCTTATATTCCCATGGTTTCAATTTCATTCTCAGCATTTGCTTCATTATTAATTATAAAATCTTTATTTCTTTTAAATTAAATTTACGTAAATCTTATTAAAATGACAAATGTAGTTAACGAAAATTACGGGTCGTTACACTCTCCCCCACTCAAAACTTTTCGTCCCCGAAAAGGAAAAAGAAGGGAAAAGAAGAATTAAGAAATCAATATCATATTAAATATTAAATTTATAAACAAATAAATTTACAAAATTAATTTATAAAATATACTAATTTATAATCATTAAAAAAAATTCTTTTTTTTATACTCAAACTAATAAAGTTTGGAAAACATTTTCAAAATATTTTCTAAGTCCAAAATTTATGGAAATTTTTTGGCAGAGTCTCCTTTGTACGGGAAGGCTCGGGAGAAAATATAATATCAAATATATCAAAATATCACATATAATATCCAAACTATAATATTCCAACATGGGAAAATATATAAAATAGCGCTATAAACTGTAATGCGAAACGTACCTATTTGTCGGGCAATTTACGCTTAATTTATGGAACCAAAAGCAGTAGCAATTGCTTCCATAACCTGCATTTCACTTATAAAATCCAAAGGGTTAACAATTTATATAAAGTGAAATATTTAAGTGGTTTCAATCACTAACAACAAATCAATACAACAACCATCAATTTCAACAAACAGCATACACAACAAATACAAAACAACCATTCAATCAAACAAACAACTAGTTGTTCGGGTTCAAAACCTTTAAATTGTATGGAATGAAGAATAAACCATCAAGTGCATCATTTACTCAACAGTCTTGGATTAAACACAATGGATTATTCATCCATCCCAAGAAAATTAAAGTTTCCTTAACCAACCACCACAAACCACGACAAACAACAATTTCAGCAATAGATTTAGTCTATTCTTATTCATTCCATTCATACATTTGTTGTTTGATTCTTTTCATTCATATAACAGTTTATGCTTTTATTTTCATTTATTTCTTTCAATTTTATTTAGAAATAACTTCAACCCTTTTTCTTAAGTTTACAATTTCTCTTTATTATATTATATTCATTTATTTTCACTTACTACTTACTATTTTTCATTTCCATTAACTCAGGTCGTGCCAGTTCTTTTTATTCATTATAATTATTCATTCATTAATTGCATGCCCTCATTTATTTACATTTGTTTATCAATAGTATTCATGTCCCATTTAATTTCCTAGCATTTCCATTTTATTTACTTAAGTTGATAATCATCTATTTGAATTACTTACCTTTAATTATATCCACTTATAGTAAAATTTCAATTATAACTTAAGTTTATAACATTAAATTCTCATTTATAATAGCAAATTAATTGAATACTTCATTACCTACTTTGACTTGTACAATTTTCATTACATTTCTTATTAAACATTTCAACTTTTTATATTTGGTAAGTTATATATGTTAAAGAAAATGCAAATGAACTTATACAAGTTTTATCTCATCCTTTAATTAAATTTAATGTTCAACAATATTACTCTTTGTTTCATTTGTTACAAATTTCAAATTTCCTTTAGTTTCCATTTATAACTTAGCATTAAATCTCTTACCTAAATTAGAGGTTTCAATTTATTAATCACTTACCTTTCATTTCACTACAATAATTGAAACAATCAATTAACGGAAATTTGAGAATTTAATACCGGGTTAAATTTCAAGTTATTTTAAAATAATAAATAAATATATTCTTACAACTTATATCCCTAATTATATTTAAACAATTCAAAATTTATATTTTTTTTCAAAATGAATCTGTAGTAACACTACTACAGTGGCCTTCCCCCTTCGAAACTCGAAAATGAAAATCGATGATGCGGCCGCCATCAGCGAAATTATTTTCCAGCGACAGAGAGGAAAGTAAAAAACTTATTTTTTTCCAAAATCTTCTTTAAAACAATTCTTCCGAATTATATTAAATATTTATATCAGAAAATGCTTATAAACAATATTATTATATTCCAAAAATTTATTCGAGAAATTTCAAAACCCCGGATCTTAAGTTCTAAATTTCCAAATTTCATTTATTTTATTTTTCAATCTTATTTCTATTTTTATACACTTTATTACCCAACAACCAATCTATTGCAGCCAAATATAGATGTTATTTGAAAAAATTTATTTTATATAGAAAGTATAATAGGCAAACTTATTTCATTCACCTATATAAAACAAATATTATGTCGGTCTGTCCTATTAATTGTTTAGAAATCCCTATTGATGTCACAGCGTCCCATGCATCAACCAGAATTTATAAATGTAAAGCGGAACGGATTAACACAATATTAAAATCTTTTTATAACACTAACAAATACGCTCTCTCATATATATACACTCAGCGACTGCCATAGGGTATTACTACCGTATTAATAAAGAGTCAAACCCCACAAAGCTAAGGTTTATCGCTAAACCAAAGCTCTGATACCAGATGTAACATCCCGCCTTTCGCATGATTTAAATCGACACACGTGCCAATTCAAACCATACAAAAGGGCAGATTGTTATGGGGTAAATAAGAAAAACAAGGAAGAAATAAAACAAAGTAGAATCTCACAGCGGAAGGATAAAATATAATAATCAAATATACAGTTTATAAATCTGTTTGCAAAACCATTTATATAATAAATATCAGAGTTACACATACCAATAACAATGCAGCGGAACAGTGTGTAGTGCTCTAGTATAAATAATAATAATATAAATCTTCGTCTTCGTCCTCTAGAGCTAAATCTTCCAATCCTGTAACGCTCGGACTGACCCGAGCGAATTTGAAAAGACAAAAACACTCGAGTCAGAACTAAAAGATCTTATGTAAGTTAAATTAGCCGAAATAAATATGAGTGCAGTAACTCAAGAGATGCTCGGGATTTACATCTTCTAAGGATCCGTTAAACTATTTACTATGTAGTATATGGCGCTATTATAATAGTGTCTAATTGTAAAATAAACTTACTTTTTTCTTAGCATTAAGGGGTTACCCATATAGCCCTTAACACGTAATAGTCCCAGTAGTCCATCCAATATCATGGTCCCTCCTGATCGGGAAGCCACCATAGGATACCGCACGGGCTACGGGAGAAATCCAAACTCGTACAAGGCGCGATAGGGTAGGTGACACGGCACAATTAGGCAATGCTAGGGTAGATATACCAATTACGCTTACGGGTCGGTGGTAACGCGTAGCGCGCAGCTACCGCCCACCTTGAGCCACACCCCCAAATAAAATCAAAAGTGGCCACCGAATCAATCCAAAAGTCAAGTATAATATCGAAGGGATGTGTCCGATCAAAGGTGCTACCTTATTAACCCGTCAATCGCTCATGTTTTAGCCACCTTATGCCAGCTCACGGGAGTTGGGTCCACGTATTTACCTTACAGGAAACGCCGCCACCAACCTACTTCATTCTGGAATCTCCACCGCGTACACGGTTGTTAAAGTGGTTTTCGGAGTTGGCAGAGAGTATGACAACTTCCGATCCCATTCTCTTCAACAACCAAACATTATTATAACACCGCGGTCTTTAAAATAGTTTATACTTTAAAACCAGAAAATAATTATCCATTTCAAACCCATAAATACGATATCATTTCCATTTCCAAAACAACTCATTTTGATATTATTTTTATAAAACCCAAATCAATAATATCATTTTTATTTCAAATATATTTTTTCAAAATCATACTGCTTTAAAATTTATAATAACTGGAAACCAAACATTTGAATTATAACTTTCAAAACATAATACTTCGAAACTCATAGCTTTAAAACCATGCTTCTAAAACTTGAATTGTTTGGATATTCAACAGTATATAGAATAAAATAGTTTGAATTTAAAATTACTTTATAAAATTTCTGCAACCTACAAATTATTTCATTAAAAATTAAGTCAAAATCCATAAATTTCAGAATCCCTTTCAGTTTCAATAACCCCTTCAGTGTCAATGTATTTCAAACTTTGATTATTAAACAATTGGAACTAAGGTTGGAAATTTCTATTCAACAATTTAAAGTCCTATTATTTAGTTTGAAATGTTTGCATAATAAACCCCTAATCATTTAAGTAAAACTCAGATTACTTATAAAAGAAATTTTCCTTTAATTTATTTAAACTAGAAATATTCATTTAATTCATCTTGAATAAAAATTCAGTTATAAATATCATACCTTTTTAAAATTTCAAGTTAATAAATTTTACATCAACTTATGAATTTAAATCCTTAATTAAGCTCAATTCCAAATAAAATTTCCAATTTAACTTCCAATCTTAATTGATTTAAATCTTTTAAAAACTCTATATATTTTTAATATCTTAACATGTACTTAACCATAAAATATAAAGTGATCAAACTCCATTATTCAACTTATTTATTTTATTTCGCAAATACATACATAACTTAAATTCAATACTTTCACTATATATATAAATAAAATATGATTTTATATAATATCAAAATTTAATATTTATTAAACTGTATCCTATTCAAACCATAGAAAATCATTTCAAAAATATTCTTATATATATATATATATATATATATATATATATATACCACGGTGCCTGTATATCATTTTTTATCCTATGGTCAAGTGATACGGATATTTATCATTTCAATCCGCAATTTAAAAATAAAATTTGCGGTTGTATATCATTTCAAACCGCAATCCCGAATGAAATGAAATGCATGATAACTTGCAGCTTATATAATATAGAACACATCATCCATTCACCAAACATCATTCGTCAACCCTTTATTTCAATCATCATCCAATTTGAATAAACATCAATAAATAGCATATAAAATATAATAGGTATCAACGAACAGTTTATATTCACAAATAAATTAATAACTGTTTAATTGGAAGTTTATATGCAAAAAATAAATAAATTAACTGTCAATTTATATGCAGTAATAAAATTAAATAACAATTTAATTTAAATGAATGCAATCTAAATAAGATGATGAATAAAATATGCCAAACAGTCATAAATGAATTTCTACTCATATCATAAATTAATTTAACAAACATAAGAAAACTTAGAAGTTGTGAGTGGGTTAAAACACTCACCTTTTGAATTTAAAATGAATCTAAATTCCATTTAAACCCAAAAATTTGACAGTCTCCAAATCCTTCCAAACCACCGCCAAAATGTCTGGAATTCCGATACAATCCCAACAAAAAAAACCGCGTGTGAATCCGAGCTCGTACGCAAAACTTATGAAAATTTGAAAATTGGAAAATTCTAGCCCTGTGTCGACTTTGGGTTCGACTTCGGTGCGCCGCCTCAAATCCCCGGTGCTTGCTTGGAGTTTTTGCCAAAATGACCCGGAGCGACCCGAGTCATTTTCTTCCTGACTCGAAGTAGATACAGCGTTTTAGCCTCTGAAACTCGAAGCGTGATTCGAAGTGGCCGCAGATCCGAATTTTTTTTTCTTCTTTTTTTTATTGAAATTAATTTTTGGAATTTAGGAATTAGGTTTTTTTTTTGCCATTGAAATGAGGAGTTGAGAAGGAGATGTACGTATAGACAAATGAAAATAAGGAGTGGCTAGGGTTTATAACGGGTTATATATAGACAAGGCTGAAAAATAATAGATGGATCAGATTGGTATACGCGCTGAACGCTAAATGGCCCGAAAAGCCCGTTTCTACTCCGGAACGAAATTGGGTCAACCCATATATCAAAATAGATGTTTAAAATAATTTAAACGCAATGGAACAGGTTTCATGTCCAAATTCCATCGTATGCAAAAGTTATGCTGAAAACAATATTTTCCAAATTGATTTCAATTGATTTCAATTGCATAAATTTCAAGGCGTTTCGAGTCCGTACGATCAAACGAAAAGTCCGATCGCTACGAAACTTGAAACACTATTATAATTCACCGTTACGGATCTGATGAAACTTGTTTCGTCGAAATCCGAGTCAGTGGCCAAAATGGCTATTTTTCCATTAATTACATAAATTTAAAATAAATTAATTAAATCAAATTTCGCGTTAAAATTCTGAAATTTGAAATCTTTATCACTTTATAATTCTTAAACATTTACAATGATTTAACAATTTATAAATGTAAACTTATTAAAGATTAATCCATATAAACCTTCAATTTCATAAAATTCAAATAAATAAACAAATCTTGATTTACAATCTTTTCATTTACCAATAGTCATATTATAAATGGAATTTACATTACCTTCAATTATTAATTATTATCAGTTTAGATCTTAACATTTGTTCGATAAATTTTATTTGCCCTGAATTAGTTACCGCATTTATCTAATTCCAATTTCGTAACCACATTCAATCCATTAACTGGTATTGCATTGACATTTAACTTATTAGCTTATATCAACACTACTGTCATTAATTGCAAATGGATTACCAAATTTAGTCGCTACCCTAAATAACTAACGTAAATTAATCTTCATTTATTCCACTGATTTAACTTTTATTCAATTAATTAATGATTCCCTCGGATAGAAATAACGTAACATTTTATTTATTTGTATTGCAAATAATTCAAAATTCAATTTCTAATTCTTAACATCCTCTGAATTACAACTTCCAAACATGGTATTAATCATCATTTACGTACCTCTAATTATTTTAATTTACATTAACATAATAAATAAATTACCTTTAATGAAATATATCCCCCAATTTATTATATGCAATGAATTTTGACCTTACAACAGTTTCAATTAATTATTTATATTTATTGCGATCGAATACCAAAATTTATTTAACATATTAAATAAATGAACAATCTATATTCATTGTCACCTATTTTCTTTTAAATTCAGTTATAAGTTTGTTACTTACCAACTAGGTTATAATAACACTAATTTTTTTATTCCACTGCTATATATGATATATTTGCATCACATACTTGAATTTTTCAATTTCATCTTAATTCCAATTCACGGTAGTATAATTTCTTACTATAATCCCATTTATAATTTGCATACCAATTAATTAGTTTCAACTAAATAGATTGATTCAATTCAACTCTTTTATTAAGTCTATATAAATCAATATACTATTTCATTGGTAAATGTTTATTTCAATTATTCCTTTATTACTTACGAATCTTATTTCATTCATGAATGCCATCATTTATCAATTATTACATAATTTCATTAATTTACATTCAATACAACTAAATTAATACACTGATTTCATTTGTAAATTAAATGCTTACAATTTATAAGCTTTCATTCCAAACAATCTTTCAATTTCTACCGGACATTAATTTAATTCAATTTACTATTTAATATTATTAATTCATTAACTAAATTCACTACTTACCTTTGTTCTCTTATATGCAACTCTTAGCCTAGTATAACAATTTACATCACTTCAATTTATTCGTCATTTTGTTTCAACTGTAAATACTTAGCCTTATATTCCCATGGTTTCAATTTCATTCTCAGCATTTGCTTCATTATTAATTATAAAATCTTTATTTCTTTTAAGTTAAATTTACGTAAATCTTATTAAAATGACAAATGTAATTAACGAAAATTACGGGTCGTTACAAAATCCAAATGCACACCCCGGACCAAGAGCACACCGGCTTTATTACTGATGTGGGATTGTATTGCTATGTGGTAATGCCAATTGGTTTGAAGAATGCTGGAGCAACTTATCAAACCTTGTCAACCGAATGTTTAAAGATCAGGTTGGAAAGACTATGGAGGTATACGTGGATGATATGCTCGTAGGGTCATGATGATCAAACAACAACATTAGAGACTTAGCAGAAATGTTCGATATCCTCTGATATTATAAAATGAAAATCAATCCCCTAAAATGTTCTTTTAGAATTGCATCGGGAAAATTCTTGGTTTCCTTGTCAATGCTCACAAAATCGAAGCTAATTCCAAGAAGATTCAAACAATTTGCAACATCGAAGCGCAAAAGATTATCAAACAAGTACAAAGCCTAAATGGAAATGTTGTCGTCCTAAGCCGGTTTATTTCTAGAGCCACTGATAAATGTATTTCTTTCTTCGACCTGATAAGAAGAGAGATGAGGAACTTTGAATGGACACAGGGGTGTGAAAATGCATTCCAAGCTTTGGCGAACCACTTAGAGAGACCTCCCATCTTGTCAAAGCCGGTGGATCACGAAGACTTGTATATCTACTTGGTCGTGTTGGTATACGTTATAAGTGCCACACTACTTCGCGAGGATAATCAAGTCCAGTGACCAGGTTTATTATGTTAGCAAGCGATTAACAGGAGCTGAAAGGAACTATCCGAAGATAGAGAAATTGGTGTACTATTCGTTGATTGCTTCACGAAAGCTCCGTCCCTATTTTTAGGCTCATCCCATCAATGTTTACACCGATTAGCTGTTATGATAGGTCTTACTGCGACCTGAGATGTTTGAAAGGTTACTGAAGTGAAACATTGAACCAAGCCAATTCGACATCACTTATCTCCCTTGGAGAGCCATCCAGTGATAAATACTGGTGAAGTTTTAGCTGAATTCACTGCATGGGATGATATCCTAAAGAGCGGTGGAGCCACTACCATTTGGTAGAAAATGTATACTGATGGAGCATGCAATGATCGTTGTTCTAGAGTCAGAGTCATTCTAGTAACTCCATAGGATCGATCAATTTGTTATGCTTTGAAGCTTGACTTCCTTGCATCGAACAACAAAGCTGAGTATGAAGTTCTGATTGTTGGACTCAAACTTAGCAGAGAACTTGGAATAAAATCTCTCAAAATATTTTACTATTCCTAATTGGTGGTGTACCAAGTCAGGGGAGATTACCAGGCTAAAGGACAATGACTCGCTCCGTACCTTATCCGAGTCCAAGAGCTATTGACTAATTTTGAGTATTATGACATCACGCACATTCCTCGAGATCAAGACAAATAGGCCAACTCATTGATAAAGTTTGCTAGCACCGGGGATGCACAACAAATGTGCTTGGTTCCAGTCGAAGTACTAGATGCTCCGAGCATAAACCAGATGGAAATCGACTGGTTACTAGAGACAGAGCCCGAGGAGTCGTGGATGATTCCGATTATTTGCGACAGGAAGTCCTTCCGAAAGGGAGGACACGATATATCATTCAGGAAGGAGTCATGTATGGAATGGGTTTTTCTGTTCCCCTTCTCCAATGTATCACTCATGATGAAATAAAATGATTCCTAAGAGATGTTCATGGAAGGAAACATGGTGACCACACTGGGGGCAAACCGTAACAAAGAAAATACAATGCTATGGTTATTACTGGCTAACTATCAACAGAGTTGCAACTGATTACGCTAAGAGATACGACAAATGCCAGATGTATGCAAAAGTTCCGAGAGCTCCGCTAATGGAAATTACACAAATGGCCAGTCCATGGCCTTTTTCCACATGAGGCATAGCTATTATCGATTCCATACCGATCTCTAAAGGTGGTGCGAAGTACCACATCACAGCAGTTGATTACTTCACCAAATGGACTGAAGCAGAACCTTTAACCACAATCACGGTGAAGAAAGTAATCAACTTCATTGTCGGAAATATCATATGTCATTTTGGCCTTCCACAAACAATTGTAACTGATGATGGAACCCAATTCGACAGCGTTGAATTCAAAGATTTCTACCGTCATCATCATATTGAAAAGAGATTTGTGGAAGTTGCTCGCCCTCAAGCAAATGGTCAAGTTGAAGCTGTGAATAAAATCATAAATTCCATTCTAAAGAACCATTTGGAAAAGGTTAGAGGCAAGTGGGTAGATGAACTCCCAACAGCATTACAGGATTACAAAACCACCCATAAGTCATCGACTGGCCATACTCCACTCACCCTTGCTTATGACTCCGAAGCTGTCAATCTTATTGAACTCAACTACGACCCAGAATGAATAGATATTTACTCTTAGAATCTCTAGACTTGGTAGATGAGAAGCGCGAAGAATCTAATTTGAAGGGCAGTTGCACATCGATATCGAGTCGTCTAATACTACAATACTATAGTCCGACCTAGGATGGACCTTTGAAATCGACGATCTCGTCTTGAAATGGGATTTTCCTGTCCCCTCACACATGAATCCTACTTGTAAGGAGGAGGGACCGTACGTCATTGAATAGAGGCTTAGAGAAGGAATTCAAGCTAGCAACTGTTGATGGCGTCACACTCTCAAAGACGTGGAACAATGAGCATTTACGACGCTTGTTTGCGCCAAAGATGGTCACAAGCACCTTGTTACCAATCCAATGTTTAGATCAAAACAGAGAAAAATAGATTCATAGATCACAGAATAGATTGTAGAAAAGTGAACGAACACGTAAATTTTATAGTAAATCGGCAAACTTCGCTCTACGTCCACTATAATAATCTTTTATTTATACTATAAGATTACTAGTACAGTTGTTTTTTGCCTTAGAAAAATAATGGAGGAAGAGACAAGAAGTGAAGAAGGAGAGACAGCCGAAAAGCTCTTTGCATTGAGCCAAGTCCGCTGTATTTATAGGTGAAGACATGCATGGATCAGGTTGAAATTTTGCCAGAAGAACCTCCAGATCCGTACGACCCGATTCACCAATTTTCAAATCGATCATACACCATATGAACGATCGGTGCTGATCGTTCATATTAGCTCCAATGGGGGTGCGATTTTCCTATGGGGTCCACATGCCTCTAGTCCATGCTTCCAAAGTTTTGTGCCATTCAGGCTAATAGTTTGTGAGATATCGCGTTTTCCATGAAGTTGCGTTGAGTCGTAATCAATCATGGTCGATCATTCCTTACATGCTGCTTTTGAGATGTGATCACTCTGGTGAGTTTCCCATGATGTTAACTACCTGCTCTCCAACTTTCGTGTCATTCTGACTTACCACTTGTAGGATATCGTGTTTTCCATGGGGTTGGGTTGAGTTGTTTGTGCTGAAAATCGATCTCATCCCTCTTCTTTTGCCCATAACTTGAGCATACAAACTCCAATCGACTTGAAGTTTGAAATGACTCCTTATGTGGCCTTCCTTGTCACTTCATATCGATTGCACCTTGATTGGGACAAAAACTGGGGATCCGATCCAATTCGTTACCTAGGTGAAGTGCCAATTTCATAGTTAGCCTTTTTTTGAGTGTTGTTCATCCGAATCCATTCAACCATCGTCCATAGTTTCAACTATAACCGATTTCCAAGCTGCCCTTTTTAGCCAAATCCGTGCTATCCTAGCCTGAGCAAAAGGCGGGTTAATAACGCTTTTTCATTTAGTTTATTCTTTTTCATTCAGCTTATTTAATTTTTGAATTTGCTCTAGCATTTGATTTTCCAGATATGTAATAAAAAATTTATGTCATTTTTTCCATTTGGAAAATAATTTGAAATTCCTACATATCTGTGATTGCTATAGCATTACATACTAGTTATATACCCGACTAACTGATACTGACATGTCCGAGCAGGTTCCCAGAGTTATGGAGCCAACCGATTGCACAAGTTCACAATTGGACTAAACAAAATGAATGTGGTCTGACCATTCATTCAATGATTCTCACCCACAACTCAGTGGGCGAAGTACCTAACGAGAAATGGATGTTACTTGACCATCCAATAATCAAATTAATCCCCCTAAGCAATGAGACAGATGTGAATCAAAAAGCGATCGTACATGACCGATCGCTCTCCAAGTTAAACCCCGGGATTTGGGGCAAGTTAACCAATTGAGAAAAATATGGTTCGACTATGTTTTGAAATAACTCTGAGTCTCCAGAGCATGGACCAGAGTATAAACACAAACTGGGTGTGATCCGACCATCTAGCAATGAATTGTTATCCGTAGAGTGCGGATGTGAGTATAAACAAATAAATGAGTGTGATTCGACCACTCACTATTTCATTAACTCCGACCTGAAATAGACAGGAGAGGTATAAATTCGCTAAAGATGGAATTCGACCATCCACTATCTAACTCCTTTAACCCGAGAACTGGGGAGGAGTATAATCACTTAAACCGTTAAATCCGACAGCATAACACTAGAGCTTGAGCCCAGTGTCTAGTACGACTTGAGGCCACGATCATTTAGAGGCCTTGGGATAAAATCAATAGATTATCATCCGAATCAATAAGCGATGTATTACGAATACATTTAATGGAAAATGCAATAGCTCGATTACTTAAGCAAATTCACAGAAAAGCTTGAAAAAAGTTAAAGAAATTTATTTACATAAGCTTGGAAAGTCAAGTACAGTATTCACAGCAAAAGAATAATAAAAAACGGGGGCTGATCACGTACAAATTTGGCCAGCAAAACCCAAAAGGCTTGGAAGCATAAGTACACGTAAAGAATCACTTCCTCCTCCTCCTCTTCTTCTTCTTCTTCTTGGAATCTGGAGAGATTTCGCTCGAACTTTCCCCACTCCTTTTCTCTCCTCTCTTCCCGCTTCCCTGGCCTTTCACTGGAGTAATCCGGGCTGACCCAGTAATTGCATCTTGGGCAGGTTCTAGCTGGAGAGCGGAAGCATGCACAATTTCTTCGAAATGATACAGATAGGAGGGGAACGAGCTTCATTTTCTCCTGCTTGACTCTCTTCTCAAGGGCAATGTCCGCCCCGAGTTTTTGTGCTATTTCTTGCATGGAGAGGCCTGATAAGGATGGGAAGCTTTAATAATCATAACATCATCATCAGCAGGAATCTCTTGACGCGGATCACTTTCTTTCCTTAACAAAACATCCACCAAGTGTTCGTCGACCATAAAAATTTCCTCTTTCATGACATCTTGGGTTGTTGCTAAAGCCGTGATAGTAACGGAATCCGTCGCATATACTTGAGGTCTTGGTTGAAAACTCTTGAGGAAGAGGTGGAACTACAGCCGGTAGACCTAAAGCTGTGGAAACATAACCAAAGAGATTAGATATATCGACCAGGGACATTCCAGCTTTCTAAAGGATGGGTGAGGTTAACAAAATACCTTCTCCTGATTGGTCCCCCATGTGAGCCGGAGTGCCACCAAAACCTCCTTTATAATCATAGAGAGCCCACTAGATGTATTAATATGCGGCTTCTTCAGATTGTAACCATGCTTGATAGAAGAATTCATAGTGGTGTTGGGAATAACTTAGGTCATTTGATTCTGTTCATCTATGACACTGTGTGACACAGATCCGAAACCTTCACCAACTTCATGTTGAGAGGTTTTGGCATGCTCTTTTTAGAGTGTAAGCTTGGTTTCATGTAGAACCTTGGGTTCGTCACCCAATTAAATTTCTCCTTCCAGCCTCATTAGATCGATTTCTTTAGTGCCAAGAGCCTTTTTCCCCTCCTGAACAAGATGCTTCCATACATGTACAAGATGGTAAGGGTAGTCACCCCAAAGCTACTCCAAGTTTCTGTGCTTTAGAACGTTAGAGTTGTAAAGAATAAGTAGTGTATCTATTTCTACCATAACCTCCTCCCAGGCTTTTCCTTTCGCCGCCTCCACTTCTCTTTTAACGAGGGCATCAACATCTTTGGCCTTTTCAACAATCGCATCTCTTTCAAGGCTGATGGTAACCAATTTATCACAGGCATCCTGGTTCATTTTTAGCGCTTCCTCTTTATCTTTGGGTTTCGCGCCCAAACTTAGTTTTGTATTCCGCTGCGCTTCATTAGGTTGCATCCCTTTCTAACACCAACTTATGGTTTCGATGATGAAGTGCTTCAATCTTGGCTAAGTGCATGAATTTCTCATCCTCAAGTGCCTTAATGGTCGTTTCTTCTTTTTTCTCGGCTTTTGCCTGTAAGATCCTTGAAGATTCTAACTCATTAATTAGAGTTTCGATGATCCTCTTGTCTTAGGCATGTTGGCATTTCAATTTCTCAATCTCTACCGCTTTCTCCTAAGATACTTTACAAATCCTCTCCGCCACTCTCATCCACTCATTATTCTGCTTATGGATATCATTCACACAATCTATGGTTATTTACTAGACTTTTTCAAGAACTTTCTTAAGATTAGGTACAAAGAAAAATCCATCGAGACATACATTTGGAAAATTTGACCTAAGTTGGGCCATACAAGCAGCGACATCAGCTTGTTAAGCTTCAGTGACAACTTAGGTGCCAACCTTTCTTTGCCCGGCCTTTGTTGGTGAACATCATGCTCACTATGACGCCGATGATCGCTGGATCGTTGAGGATGAGATGGAACAATAGAATGCGAATAACTTGAAGTAGAAGGAGGACCATGAGAGGTCTCAATAGGGGGAACATCGTTGCGATGATCTTGTTGCCTTTTAGAACTTTTAGGAGGAGATCTAGACTTGGATCGATGTTTATCATGGGAAGACCTGTCTCTGTCACCTCTATTCTGGTAATGCCAATCCTGACTGGAGAGATAGATAGTGTCGTATTCACGACCACTACCTAGGCGATATGGGCCCGAAAGAGAACTGGCGTGATATTTCCTATAGAGATTGAAACATGTGCTTCTTCCTCACCATTATTTCTACAAAGAACGCAAATAATGAATCAGCTCTAAGTGTTGAAGGACATGAGATAAGTGTAATGCAATATTGTGAAGTGTGTGTGAATGTATGTGTCCTTGTGTTACCCTAACGGACCAGTTATTAAAGCTTTACTAGAGGGAGTAACCTCTCTATTAGTAGTGGAAGGGGTTCCAGCCCTAGATCTGGAAGAAGACACTGATCCACCGACACTCATGTCAGTAAAATTAAAGGTATCAACGTCATCTGGCATCGAAAGATTAGATGATGCATCAAATATTTCATCTAAGTTCTCTGAAGACATAGAAGTGGACTGATTCGGAATAACCCGAGGATTGATGGATAACTTGAGTTGTTTGAAAAGGTGACTCTTAGGGAACCTACAAATGAGTTTCTTCCTTTTTCCTTTTTTGAGAGAAGAGGGTTGTAGGGTCTGCAAGGATCCGACCGTAGCCTAGAAATTAGAACTCGCGTCATCGCCACTAGGGTCATCCCTCTCATCTCCTGCGACATCTCTATCGGCAACTTCCCGATCCCCCTCAACTAGGGACATGACAGGATTAGCTTGATGGCCTTTATCATTATCTGCATCTTGCCGCTCAATCACTGTAACTCTAGCAGTGATTGGTAGCGCTATGCTACGACTCTCTTCCATCAAGCAGTAGGTAACGAGGCATTCATCAGTAAGGAGATTCTCAATGTTTTTATCTTTTGATGGAACCTTTTTTAGAGCCAAGACTGTGTCTGTGTATTGTTTTCCATCAGGTCATGGATAAATGCCTATGTGGAAAAGTTGCATAGTTCAGAATATGACCTGGACACTAGCACTCAAGAAATTAAGCAAGGAGTAATACTTACGTTCTTCTAACCACCGTCTATCAAAGTTGGGCGAGCGTCGAATATATAACAACTAGCTTTTGAAAATGCTCAATTTGTTTCAAGTACCAGTCAGGATCTGACATTTCTTGGCCGACTTGAGAAATGTGAACGAAAGGCTTCCCTTTCTTCACTTGAAGGTGAAAAGAAATCCAATGTCTTCAGGAGTTGGAGGACGGTATAAAAACACCATGAATTCCATGTATGTAAAGTTAAGCAAGGCATAGCCATTTGGATGCAGTTGTGCCGATGCTAACCTCATATGATGTAACATCTATGAATTGAAGGTGGGATGAATCTTGCCCAACCCAACACATGAACTTCTTGCATGCTATGAACTCCTCAGGGGGCATATAAGCTCTATCATTTTGAGTCGGGACTCGCACGTCAACAAATGGAATCCCGTGTCTAGCACAAGTACTATGAGGAGAGGCTTCATTAATTTTTGAAGCCATAGAATCCTTCGGATCTTCCAAAAATGATTCGTCTTCTAGAGTGTTGGGAGCATGGTCTATTACTTCTGCTGGAAGGACATGAAGGATAGAGAAATGGCCGAATAGTGAACCGGAACTTTCCAGTTGATTAGCTTGATGTTCGAGGGAGAGTCCATCGGGTGTAGTTGCGGAACTCGGTTCGGCATCTGGATTGTTATGCTATGAAGGCTGTCAAGAAGACATAGTAGCTAAACGCTCCGAGCATCTGAAACTAATGACTACTAAACTCAGTAGATAATCATCATTAGAAAAACTAAATATTTTAAACGTAATGGAAAAGGTTTCAAGTCCAAATTCCATCATATGAAGAAGTTATGCAAAAATAATTTTTTTCTAAATTGATTTCAATTGATTTCAATTTCATTGATTTCTTGGCGTTTCGAGTCCGTACGATTAAACGACAAGTCCGATCGTTACGAAACTTGAAACCCTACAATAATTCACCATTACAGATCTGATGAAACTGGTTTCGTCGAAATCCAAATCAGTGGCCAAAATGGCTATTTTCCTGTTAATTAAATAAATTAATAATTGATTAATTAAATAAGTTTTCAGTTTCAATTCTATAATTGACATATTTTATCATTTTTAAATTTCTTAATCATTTACACTAATGTATATAAAGTTAGATATCAATTTAGAGTTGATTAATTTATCAATTTCAGTGTTAAATTTCAATTTTATTAATTTCAGAAATTATAAATTTAATTTACAATTATTCCGTTTAATTTACTTTTCATTCTATTATTCAGTTAATTATTATCAAACGGATGAAATTAACATTGGATTCAAAATCTATTTCATTAGTATTCTCCAATTTCAACTTAATTTTCAATTAATGTTAAAATTAAATATTTAATTTCAATCATTTGCAATTAATCCAATTATTAAATTTAAATTCCAATAAATTAATAAATCTTGGATTTCCATTCCTTTTATTCAACCAATCGTCATATTATAAATAAAATTGACATTATTTCCAATTATTTCCTTAATTTATACTAACATAACTTTTAATTTAGATTTATTATAATTGATTACCGGTTAAAATTTAATATACTAAATAAATGGTTAACTTAAACTAATCGTTACCATTAACGTTAATTTCACTTATAAGCTATTATTAACAAACAAATGTTGCGATTAATTTAGATCTAATTCAATACATTAAATGAATGGTAAACGATTAAAAATTTGCACTATTGCCAAATTTACTCACATTCATACTTAATTATCAACTAACAATTATTAAAATTACTTATCTGGCATTGATTCTATCAAACTGCAATTTATTGCGTATTATTTCATCAATTAATATAACTTTTGAATTTATTCCCAAATTCCCTAATTTCAATCAATTATAACCTTACAATTTGTTTCAATTAATAGGTATTGCACTAAATTAGTCACTTATCAACTTGCATCAACATTATGACATTAATTTACGTTAAGTTACTATTAATCAATATATTATTCCATTTGTTGATTCAATACTCTTACTCTTATTCATACTTTTATAAGTTTTCATTTCCAAACAATATTATAATTACTTAGAGGACATTGATTTTATTCAATTACTATTTATTATTATTAACTCATTAATTAATCCACTATTTACCTTTATTTTCTTATATTCAATTCTTAGCCTAGTATAACAATTTACATTGCTTCAATTAATCGTAATTTCATTTCAATTGTTAATACTTAGCTTTAATTTCTATGATTGCATTTCATTTTTTACATTTGCTTCATTATAAATTATAAATTTTTTATTTCTTTCTAATTTTAATTTCAAAAATCTTATTAATTTAGCTAATTTTAATCATTGAAATTTACACGTCGTTACACTCTCCCCCACTCAAAATTTTTCGTCCCCGAAAAGGAAAAAGGAGGGAAAAGAAGAATTAGGAAATCAATATATCTTACTTAAAACATTAAATTTATAAATAAATAAATTTACAAAATTAATTAATTTAAATAAAATATACTAATTTATAACAATTAAATTATTATTTTTATACTCAAATAAATATAGTTTGGAAAACCTTTTCAAAATTTTCTAAGTCCAAAATTTACGGAAAATTTCGGCAGAGTCTCCTTTGTACGGAGAGGCTCGGGAGAAAATATAATATTAAATATAACAATATACAACATATATTTTTCAAAATAATAAGTCCCAACATGGGAAAAACAATATAATAACGCTATAAACTGAAATCCGAAGACGTACCTATTTGTCGGGCAAATTAACACTTAATTATGAAACCAAAAGCAGTAGAAATTGTTTCCATAATCTGTATTTCACTTATATAATCCAAAAGGGTTAATAATTATATAAAGTGAAATATTTAAAGTTGTTTCAACCACCAACAAACAAATCAATATAACAGCAATCATTAGCAACCAACAACATAAACATCATATACAATCAACATCAATCAATTATCCATTTATATCAACAAACAAATAGTTGTTCGGGTTCTAAACTTTAAATTGTACAGAATGAAAAATAAACTACTAAGTGCACCTTTCACTCAACAGTCTTAGATGAAACTAAATAGATTATTCATTCACCCAAACAAATTTAAAGTATCTTTGCCTAAACAGCTATAGGTCAAACAAACAACAATTTCAAACAATATTTGCTGTTTGATTTCCTTTCTTTCATATAATGATTTATTTTTTAGTTTACATTTTATTTCTTACAGTTTTCATTTATCCATATATAATGCAAATTTCTTTTATTTGCAATACATTCATTTATTCATTACTTAATTTCACTTATTTACAGTATTCATTTTTCCTACTTATTTTATTTATAAATAGCTTCAACCATTTACTTAAGTTTATTATCATTCATTTATACTACTTACATTTCTGTTACATTAGTGGCGCTTCAATCATAACTTAAGTTTATAACCATCGTAACATCAAATTCTTATTCATAAAAGCAAATTCAATGGATACTTTCATTACTTCAAGTTTTACTTGTAAAATTTCCCATTACATTTTCTTTTAGCATTTTAACTTTTTATAGTAGGTAAGTTATATATATATATGTTAAAGAATGCAATTGAAAATTATATAAGTTTATCTCATTTCTTTTAATTATCTTAATGTTCAATACTAATAGCCTTTGTTTCATAGGTTACAATTTCAAATTTCTTTTAATCCCATTTATAACTTAGCATTTAAATCTCTTATTTTAATTAGAGGTTCCAACTATTAATTAGTTACTTTCCGTTTCAGTACAATAATTGAACTATTAATTATCGAAAACTTAAGAACAAATACCGGGTTAAATTTCAAATCATTTTAAAATAATAGATAAATGTATATACTTACAACTTATATATATCCAATTATATTTAAAAAAAATTAAAATTTATATTTGTTTATCAAAATAAATCTGAAGTAAAACTACTACAGTGGCCTTTCCACTTCGAAACTCAAAAATGAACGTCGACGATG
The DNA here is from genome assembly GCA_030765085.1 of Allium cepa. NCBI lineage: Eukaryota > Viridiplantae > Streptophyta > Magnoliopsida > Asparagales > Amaryllidaceae > Allium > Allium cepa. The sequence goes on along the minus strand of CM060941.1, from coordinate 946,323,468 downwards.
CGTGCACTCATCACCGAAATTATTTTCCAGCGACAGAGAGGGGAGTACAAACTTATCACTTTCCAAAGTTTCTTCGAAACAATTCTTTCAAATCATATTGAAATATTTATATCAGAAAATACTTCTAAATAATATTATTATATTCCAAAATCCTTTGAAAGAAATTTCCAATACCCCGGAACTTAAGTTCTGAATTTCCAATTTATTCTCATTTATTTCACTTTCAATTTATTTTCCAATCAATATTTATAAATTTCACTACCTAACAATCAATATATTTCAACCAAATATATATATCATTTATAAAATTTTATTTATATATAGAAATATAATAGGAAAAATTATTTCATTCGCCTATATTCAAAACAAATATTGTGTCTGTCTGTCCTATTAAGTGTCTAGAAATCCCTATTGATGTCATAGCGTCCCATGCACCAACCAGAATTTATAAATACAAAACGGAATAAATTAACACAATATTAAAACCTTTTTATAACACCAACAAATACGTTCTCTCATATATATACGCTCAGCGACATAGGGTATTACAACCCTATTAATAAAGAGTCAGATCCCACAAAGCTAAGGTTTATCGCTAAACCTAAGCTCTGATGCCAGATGTAACGTCCCGCCTTTTTGTATGCTTTAAATCGACGATAAAGCACACACGTCTGACTTAAACATACAGAAGGACGGATTGTTATGGGGTAAATAAGAAAAAGCAGAGAAAGAAAAATAAAAAACCAGAATCTTGCAACGGAAAGATAAATATATAATAATCAAATATACAGTTCATGAAGCTGTTTTACAAAATATTCGATTACACTTATACAATAAATATCAGAGTTATACATACCAGAAAACAATAAATAATAATGCAGCGGAACAATGTGATGTAGTGGAACAGTATTAATGCAGTGGAATACTATAATAAATAATAATAAATCTTCGTCTTCGTCCTCCAGAATACGGTCTTTCAAATCCTGAAGTGCTCAGGCTGACCTGAGCGAATTGAAAAGACAAAACACCCGATTCAGAACTAAAAGATCTTATGTAAGTTAAATAACCGGTAAATAATATGAGTGGAACAGCGTTAGAGATTGTAACGTCCTGCCTTTTCGTACGCTTTAAATCGACACACGTGCCAATTCAATCCATATGGAAGGGCGGATTGTTATGGGGTAAATGAGAAAAAGTAGAGAAAGAAAAAAACACAAAATAGAATCTTGCAGCGGAACGATAAAATATAATAATCAATATACAGCTCATAAAACTGTTTACAAAACATTTGATTTTTCTTATACAATAAAAATTAGAGTTCACATACCAAAGGATAATAACAATGCAGCGGAATAAAATGGTTTAGTGGAATAATATAGTAGATAATAGTAATATAAATCTTCGTCCTCGTCCTCAAGAGCTAAAGTCTTCGAATCCTGAAATGCTCATGCTGACCCGAGCGAATTGAAAAGACAAAACACTCGAATCGGAACTAAAAGATCTTATGTGAGATAAATTAACAGAAATAAATATGAGTGCAGTAACTTAAGAGATGCTCGGGATTCACACCTCCTAAGGATCCGTTAAACTATTTACTATGTAATAATATTTCGCTATTATAATAATGTCTAATAGTAAAATAAACTAACTTTTTTCTTAGCATTAAGGGTTACCCATATAGCCCTTAACACGTAATAGCCGTAGTAGTCCATCCAATATCATGGTCCCTTCTGATCGGGAAGCCACCAGAGGATACCACACGGGCTACGGGAGAAAACCAAACCGGTACAAGGCGCGATAGGCTAGGTGACACGACACAACTAGGCAATGCCAGGGTAGATATACCAATTACGCATCCGGGCTGGTGGTAACGCGTAGCGCGCAGCTACCGCCCACCTTGAGCCACACCTCCAAATAAAAAAAAAATCAAAAGTGGCCACCGAATCAATCCAATAGTCAAAGTATAATATCGAAGGGATGTGTCCGATCAAAGGTGCTACCTCATTGGCCCGAGAATCGCTCCTGTTTTAGCCACCTTATGCCAACTCACGGGAGTCGGGTCCATGTATTTACCTCAAAGAAAACGCCTCCACCATCTTACTTCATTCTGGAATCTCCATCGTGTACACGGTTGTTAAAGTATTTTTCGAAGTTGACAGAGAGTATGAAAACTTCCGATCCCGGTCTCTTCAACAACCAATCGTTATTATAACACCGTGGTCTTTTTCAAAATAGTTTATACTTTAAAACCGGAATATAATATCCCTTTTCAAAACCATATAAATACGATATTATTTCTATTTTAAAACCCAAATCAATATGATATCATTTTATTTCAAATATATTCTTTCCAAAAATCATAGCCCTTTAAATCTATATATCTTGAAACCCATAGCTTTGAAACATAACTTCAATTACTTAAATGGATTAAATATTAAATTACTTTATATAATAAAATAGCTTCTTTAATTTCACAAATAAATTCCAAATTCCGATTTGAACCTCCAAATAAACCATTCAAATTTCCATATTTTTTTAAAGCTTTAAATATTCCACCATTTCAAAACTAATTCTTTGATAATTCCATATATATCAAATTCAACTGCTATTATTTAGATTTGAAACGTTTACTTAATAAATCCCATATAATTTAAGTAAAACTTTGAGCTTCAAACAACTGGATATTCTTATAATTTATTTAACTTGATAAATTCATTTATCTCAACTTTATATTCATTTAAATTACTTTAAACCAAATCAAGTTATAAGAATCATATCCCTTAAAACCTCCATTTATATTTAAATTCCAAATCAAATTTATTCAAGTACAATTCCTAAATAATTCAATTTAAACCAATTTCATATTTATCTTCCAACTTAAATTTTATTTAAGTCCATTAAAACTCTATACATACAATTTCTTCAATAGGTACTAAACCACATAATATAAAACAATCAAACTCCATTATTAACTCGTTTTTATTAATCAATTTTTATACATAGCTTAAATTCAAGAATTTAACTATATATATATAATAATATTTATATAACATCAAAATTTAATATTTATTAAACCATATATTCCTTTCCAAAACCATAGAAAATCGTTTCAAATATTATATATATATATATATAGACCGTGCTGCCTGTATATAATTCTCTATCCTATGGTCTAATGATACAGATACTTATCATTTCAATCCGTAATTTAAAATAAAATTATGGTTATATATCATTTCAAACCGCAATCCCGAATGAAATAAAATGCATAATAACTTGTAGTTTAAAATAATATATAATACAACATCCATTCATTCATCAATAGATCATACATCCATCAAAATCATCATCCAAAACAAACAATAACATCAATAAATAACAATTAATTACTGGAAATTTATTATTCAATAATAAATTTATTTAACTGGCAGTTTATATGCAATAATAAATTGAATAATAATTTAATTCAAATAAATGCAATTTAATTTGTGGTGATGATTAAATATATGCCAAACAGTTGTAAATAAATATCAAATCACATCATAAATAAATTTAACAAACAAAATAAATTTTAGAAGTTGTGAGTGGGTTAAAACACTCACTTTTTGAATTTAAATTCAATTTAAACCCAAAAATTTGACAGTCTTCAAATTTGTCCAAACCAGCGCCAAAGTGTCCAGAATTCCAATACGAACCTAGCGGAGAAAACCGTGCGTGAATCGGATATTGCTGGGGAAAGATATACGCGTTAAACCGAGTTGAAATCAAAATTAAATTAAAAACAAAATAAATAAAACTCACCCTCAACAAACGCCATGTCACCCTCACCAAGCATCACGCACACGCTCCAGAAACGCAGAACCCATTTGACCGTCGTTTCCTCCTCGCCTACGGCCATCAGAGGCCGGCCGACCTTCCCATCTTCCACTTCACGACGAGCCGCACCCATCAACCACCTCGCGACCCCTCATCGGCCCCCTGTCGTACGCGAAAACGCAGCCGCCGCCACCGGGTTTCAAACCCTAATCCAATTAATTGCATCGATCTGACCGTTGAATCGACCAACTACCTGCGTTGATGAACTCCCATTGTCGATCTCCACCCAACTGTACCGTCGATTTGATGATCCGTTAAAGTTTATCGACGATCAACGGAAGACCGAGATTTGTTTGGCGAATTCTGGGCAAAAGGTGTGTTGATTTGAAAAACAAATCACCCCAGAAGATTACGCTCTTCGAGAGTTTCGAATCCATATAAAATTTGGCATATATTGTGGAGATTGAAATTTTAGCTTTTGATTTGATTTGGAATTGAAATTGAATTGGATAAATTAGGGTTTACAGCCATTGAGGAAGAGGAGCACCGAAGTTTCTATACGTATAGAAATGAGGAATAGAGGCTGCTAGGGCTTATAGCAGAACATATATATATATAGGCAGGGTTGACATTTGAATGGATGGATAAGATAGATTTACGCGCTAACGCCAAAGTGGCCCAAAAAGTCCGTTTCGACTCCGGAATGAAATTGGGTCAACCCATATATCAAAATAGATGTTTTAAGATATTTTAAATGCAATGGAAAAAGTTTCAAGTTCAAATTCCAATGTATGAAGAAGTTATGCAAAAATCAAAATATTCCAAATTGATTTCAATTTCATTTATTTCAAGGCGTTTCTAGTCCGTACGATCAAACGACAAGTCCGATCTCTACGAAACTTGAAATCCTACAATAATTCACCGTTACGGATCCGATGAAATTGGTTTCGTCGAAATCCAAGTCAGTGGTCAAAATGGCTATTTTTACACTAATTAAATAAATTAAAAATTCATTAATTAAGTCACCTTTTTACTTTCACTTCCAAAATTTTCAAATCTTATCAGTTTTGTTTTCTTAAACAATCTCAGTGATTTAAACCAAATTTAGATGTCAATTAAATGTTGATTCGATCATAAATTTCGGCGTAAATTTAAATTTTATTATATTCATCAATTATAAATTAACTTTTTTAAAAATTCCATTGAATTCACTATTCATTCTTATTATTCAATCTATTATAGCCAAATGGATGAAATTAACATACATAAATATTTTTCAATTTCAACTTAATTTTCAATTAACGTAATAATAAATGTTTAATTTTACTTAATTGCAATAAACTCAATTACCTTAATTCTTTATATTCAAATAAATTAACAAATCTTGATTTACAATCTTTACATTAACCAATAGTCATATTATAAATGGAATTTACATTATCTCAAATTATTAATTACCATTAGTTAAGATCTTAACATTTGTTCCATAAATTTTTTTGCACTAAATTAGTTACTACATAAATTCTTATTTATATAACATTAAGGTTCATTTAACCCTGATTGATTTCCAATTTTATTAAAATTTGATTTTTCATTTCAATTAATAGACTAAACAAACGGGCAACACATTATTATTGCCATCGTTTACTTTTAAGTGCATTTATAAGTTATTGTTTACAGACACAAGTTACTCATTTACATAATTTCAATTTCGTAATCACATTCAATCTATTATGTATTACTTCATTGGTTCATATACTTTGAATTCATTCAATCACCACTAATTGAGACAATTACTGCAATTACTTTCGAATTAAATTTTTATGAACTAAACAAATAGGTAACTTATAATTTTTATAACCATTAAAAATTTAATTAACTTTAAGTTTATTACTTTCAAGCAAATAATATGATTACTTTAGAACATTGACTTTTATTCAATTATCATTTATTGTAATGAAAATTTATTAATTTCTTAAATGCTTACATTTATTTCCCTATAACCAATTTGTTACAACTTTACTTACATTAACACTATTTCCCTTGTTTTGGTTATTATTTCATACATAAATCACAAATTTACATTCCTTTATAATATATTATGAAAACAATATACATTCCTAATACTTTATTGCATTTATTGGAATCAAACTTCCAAATTTACTAGATACAACAAATTATGACCTTACAGTTATTTCAATTAATTGGGGTTGCGCAAAATTAATTATTTATTAACTTACATTAACATAATTGCATTAATTTACATTCAGTTACAAATAAATTAATACACTGATTTCATTTGTAAATTAAATGCTTACCTTTATAAGTTTTCATTCCCATACAATATTTCAATTACTACAGGACATTGATTTAATTCAATTTACTATTTAATATTATTAATTCATTAAATAAATTCACTATTTACCTTTGTTTTCTTATATGCAATTCTTAGCCTAGTATAACAATTTACATCACTTCAATTTATTCATAATTTTATTTCAACTGTTAATACTTAGCTTTAATTTCCATGGTTTCATTTCATTTTCAACATTTGCTTCATTATTAATTTTAAATTTTTTTTCCTAAATTAAATTGCAAAAATTAAATTAAACTAACCAATTTATTTATCAAAATTTACGGGTCGTTACATTCTCCCCCACTCAAAACTTTTCATCCCTGAAAAGGAAAAGAAGGGAAAATAAGAATTAAGAAGTCAATATGTCTTATTTAAAATATTAATTTATAAACAAATAAATTTACAAAATTACTTATTTTAAACAAAATATACTAGTTTATAACCATTAAATCTTTCTATACTTAATTTAATAAAGTTTGGAAAACATTTTCAAAATATTTTCTAAGTCCGAAATTTTCGGACAATTTCGGCAGGGTCTCCTTTGTACGGAGAGGCTCGGGAGAAAATATAATATCAAATATAAAAATATATAACATACATTTTCCGAAATAATATATCCCAGCACGGGAAAAACAATATAATAAGCTATAAAACTGTAATCCGAGGATGTACCTATTTGTCGAGCACTTAACGCTTATATTATGAAACCAAATGCAGTAGCAATTGCTTCCATAACCCGTATTTTACTTATAAAATCCAAAAAATTTAATAATTATATAAAATGAAATAATAAGGTTGTTTTCAACCACCAACAAACAATCAATACATACAACAATCACTTGCAACCAGGTATACAACCATCACATACAAATCAACACAATCAAACATTCATTCATATCAAACAAACAAATAGTTGTTCGGGTTCAAAACTTTATATTGTACAGAATGAAAAATAAACTATCAAGTGCACCATTTACTCAACAGTCTTTGATGAAACTAAATAGATTATTCATACATCCAACCAATCTTAAAGTATCCTTGCCCAAACAACCATAAACCAAACAAACAACAATTTCAATAGATCTAGTTAATTTTAATCAATTTCATTTCATAATATATTGTTTGATTCCTTTTCATTCATATCATGGTTTATCTTTTTTTTTCATTTATTTGCAGTATTCATCTTTCTACTTATAATAAACAACTTCAATCATTTACTTAAGTCTATAATTACTTACTTACAACATTTACCTTCCATCGTATTTTATTATAGTAAGATTTCCCTTATAACTTAAGTTTATAACAATTTCAACATCAATTCTTATAAATAAAAGCAATTTATTAAATACTTTCATTACCTCAAGTTGATTACTTGTATAATATCCATTACATCTTCTTATTAACATTTCCACCTTTTTACATCCTTTGGTAAGTTGTAAATATGTTTAAAGAATGCAAATGAAACTTATTCAAGTTTTACCTCATTTTTTTAATTTACTAAATGTTCAAAAATATTATTCTTTGTTTCATAGGTTACAGTTTCAAATTACCTTTAATTTCATTCATAACCTAGCATTAAATTGCTTATTTTTATTAAAGGCTCCAATTATTAATTAACTTTCATTTTACTACACTAATTGAAACTGTAAAATAACGGAAACTTAAGAATTTAAATACCGGGTTTTATTCAAAATCATTTTAAAATAACAGATAAATATATACATATAATTTATATATCCAATTATAATTAAAACAATTTAAAAATTTATATTTGGTTTATCAAAACAAATCTGCAGTAAACTACTACAATGGCCTTTCCACTTCGAAACTCGAAAATGAATGTCGATGATGCGGCCGCCATCACTGAAATTATTTTCCAGCGACAGAGAGGGAAGTGCGGAACTTATTTTCCAAAATCTCTTTAAAACAATTCTTCCAAATTATATTGAAATATTTATATCAGAAAATACTTTTAAAATATTATTATTATTATCATTATATTTCAAAATCATTCAAAAGAAATTTTCGAAACCTCGGAATTTAAGTTTTAAATTTCCAATTTTCATTTATTTTATTTTCAATCTCATTTCAACTATTATTTATAAATTTCATTACCTAACAACAAATATATTGCAACCAAATATATATCTTATTTATAAAATTTATTTTTATATACATAGAAAATATAATAGGCAAAATTATTTCATTCACCTATAATAACAACAAATATTATGTCGGTCTGTCCTATTAAGTATTTTGAAATCCCTATTGATGTCATAGCGTCTCATGCATCAACCAGAATTCATAAATACAAAACGGAACAAATTAACACGGTATTAAAACCTTTTTATAACACAAATACGCTCTCTCATATATACACTCAGCGACTCACCATAGGGTATTACTACCCTATTAGTAAAGAGTCAGATCCCACAAAGATAAGGTTTATAGCTAAACCAAAGCTCTGATACCAGATGTAACGCCCCGCCTTTTCGTACGCTTTAAATCCACATATGTGCCAATTCAAACCATACGGAAGGGCAGATTGTTATGGGGTAAATGAGAAAAGGTAGAGAAAGAAAAAAACACAAAATAGAATCTTGCAGCGGAACGATAAAATATAATAATCAATATACAGTTCATAAAACTGTTTACAAAACATTTGATTTTTCTTATACAATAAATATCAGAGTTCACATACCAAAGGATAATAACAATGCAGCGGAATAAAATGGTGTAGTGGAATAATATAGTAGATAATAGTAATATAAATCTTCGTCCTCATCCTCCAGAGCTAAAGTCTTCGAATTCTGAAATGCACAGGCTGACCCGAGCGAATTGAAAAGACAAAACACTCGAGTCAGAACTAAAAGATCTTATGTGAGATAAATTAACAGAAATAAATATGAGTGCAGTAACTTAAGAGATGCTCGAGGTTCACATCTCCTAAGGATCCGTTAAACTATTTACTATGTAGTAATATTTCACTATTATAATAATGTCTAATAGTAAAATAAACTTACTTTTTTCTTAGCATTAAGGGTTTACCCATATAGCCCTTAACACGTAATAGTCCCAATAGTCCATCCAATATCATGGTCCCTCCTGATCGGGAAGCCACCAGAGGATACCACACGGGCTACGGGAGAAAACCAAACTCGTACAAGGCGCGATAGGGTAAGTGACACGGCACAACTAGGCAATGCCAGGGTAGACTTACCAATAGCGCATCTGGGCTGGTGGTAACGCGTAGCTACCGCCCACCTCGAGCCACACCCCTAAATAAAAAAAATCAAAAGTGGCCATCGAATCAATCCAAAAGTCAAAGTATAATATCGAAGGGATGTGTCCGATCAAAGGTGCTACCTCATTGGCCCGAGAATCGCTCCTGTTTTAGCCACCTTATGCCAACTCATGGGAGTCGGGTCCACGTATTTACCTCAAAGGAAACGCCGCCACCATCCTACTTCATTCTGCAATCTCCACCGCGTACATGGTTGTTAAAGTGCTTTTCGGAGTTGACAAAGAGTATGGCAACTTCCGATCCCGGTCTCTTCAACAACCAATCGTTATTATAACACCGCGAAATTTTTCAAAATAGTTTATACTTTAAAACCAGAATATAATATCCCTTTTCAAAACCATATAAATACGATATCATTTCTATTTTAAAACCCAAATCAATATGATATCATTTTATCTCAAATATATTCTTTCCAAAAATCATAGCCCTTTAAATCTATATATCTTGAAACCCATAGCTTTGAAACATAACTTCAATTACTTAAATGGTTTAAATATTAAATTACTTTATATAATAAAATAGCTTCTTTAATTTCACAAATAAATTCCAAATTCTGATTTGAACCTCCAAATAAACCATTCAAATTTTCATATATTTTAAAGCTTTAAATATTCCACCATTTCAAAGCTAATTCTTTGATAAGTCCATAGATATCAAATTCAGTTGCTATTATTTAGATTTGAAACGTTTACTTAATAAATCCCATATAATTTAAGTAAAACTTTGAACTTCAAACAACTAGATATTCTTACAATTTATTTAACTTGATAAATTCATTTATCTTAACTTTATATTCATTTAAATTACTTTAAACCAAATCAAGTTATAAATCATATCCCTTAAAACCTCCATTTATATTTAAATTCCAAATCAAATTTATTCAAGTACAATTCCTAAATAATTCAATTTAAACCAATTTCATATTTATCTTCCAACTTAAATTTCATTTAAGTCCATTAAAACTCTATATATACAATGTCTTCAATAGGTACTAAACCATAGAATATAAAACAATCAAACTCCATTATTTAATAAAGCTTAAATTCAAGAATTTAACTATATATATAAAATAATATTTATATAACATCAAAATTTAATATTTATTAAACCGTATATTCCTTTTCAAAACCATAGAAAATCGTTTCGCATATTATATATATAGACCGCGGTGCCTGTATATAATTCTCTATCCTATGATCAAGTGATACAGATATTTATCATTTCAATCCATAATTTAAAATAAAATTACGGTTATATATCATTTCAAGCCGCAATCCCGAATGAAATAAAATGCATAATAACTTGCATTTTAAAATAATATATAATACAACATCCATTCATTCATCAACAGATCATACATCCATCAAAATCATCATCCAAAACAAACAATAACATCAATAAATAACAATTACTGGCAGTTTATTATTCAATAATAAATTTATTTAACTCGCAGTTTATATGCAATAATAAATTGAATAACAATTTAATTTAAATAAATGCAATTTAATTTGAGATGATGATTAAATATATGCCAAACTGTTGTAAATAAATATCAAATCACATCATAAATAAATTTAACAAACATAAGAAATTTTAGAAGTTGTGAGTGAGTTAAAACACCCACCTTTTGAATTTAAATTCAATTTAAACCCAAAAATTTAACAGTCTCCAAATTCGTCCAAACTAGCGCCAAAGTGTCCGGAATTCCAATACGAACCCAGCGTAGAAAACTGCGTGTGAATTGGATATTGCATGGGAAAGATATACGCGTTAAATCGAGTTGAAATCAAAATTAAATTAAAAACAAAATAAATAAAACTTGCCCTCAACAAACGCCACGTCACCCTCACTAAGCATCACGCGCACGCTCCAGAAAAGCAAAACCCATTTGACCGAAACATTTGACCGTCGTTTCCTCCTCGCCTACGGCCATCAGAGGCCGACCGACCTTCCCATCTTCCACGTCACGACGAGCCGCACCCATCTACCACCTCGCGACCCCCCATCGGCCCCCTGTCGTACGCGAAAACGCAGCCGCCACCACCGGGTTTCAAACCTTAATCCAATTAATTGCATCAATCTGTCCGTTGAATCGACCAACTACCTGCGTTGATGAACTCCCCTTGTCGATCTCCACCCAACTGTACCGTCAATTTGATGATGCGTTAAAGTTTATCGACGATCAAGGGATGACCGAGATTTGTTTGGCCAATTCTGGGCAAAAGGTGTGTCGATTTGAAAAACGAATCGCACCAGAAGATAACGCTCTTCGAGAGTTTCGAATCCACATAAAATTTGGCATATATTGTGGAGATTGAAATTTTAGCTTTTGATTTGATTTGGAATTGAAATTGAATTGGATAAATTAGGGTTTACAGCCATTGAGGAAGAGGAGCACCGAAGTTTCTGTACGTATAGAAATGAGGAATAGAGGCTGCTAGAGTTTATAGCAGGATATATATAGGCAGGGTTGACATTTGAATGGATGGATAAAATAGATTTACGCGCTAACGCCAAAGTGGCCCAAAAAGCCCGTTTCGACTTTGAAATGAAATTGGATCAACCCATATATCAAAATAGATGTTTTAAAATATTTTAAACGCAATGAAAAAGGTTTCACGTCCAAATTGCATCGTATGAGGAAGTTATGCAAAAATCAAAATATTCCAAATTGATTTCAATTTCATTTATTTCAAGGCGTTTCTAGTCCGTACGATCAAACGACATGTCCGATCGCTACGAAACTTGAAATCCTTCAATAATTCACCGTTACGGATCCGATGAAACTGGTTTCATCGACATTCGAGTCAGCGGCCAAAATGGCTATTTTTACACTAATTAAATAAATTAAAAATTCATTAATTAAGTCACCTTTTTCACTTTCACTTCCAAAATTTTCAAATCTTATCAGTTTTGTTTTCTTAAACAATCTCAGTGATTTAAACCAAATTTAGATGTCAATTAAATGTTGATTCAATGATGAATTTCAGCGTAAATTTAAATTTTATTATATTCATCAAGTATAAATTAACTTTTTTAAAAATTCCATTGAATTCACTATTCATTCTTATTATTCAATCTATTATAGCCAAATGGATGAAATTAACATACATAAATATTTTCCAATTTCAACTTAATTTTCAATTAACGTAATAATAAATGTTTAATTTTACTTAATTGCAATAAACTCAATTACCTTAATTATTTATATTCAAATAAATTAACAAATCTTGATTTACAATCTTTACATTAACCAATAGTCATATTATAAATGGAATTTACATTATCTTCTATTATTAATTACCATCAGTTAAGATCTTAACATTTGTTCCATAAATTTTTTTGCATTAAATTAGTTACTGCATTAATTCTTATTTATATAACATTAAGATTCATTTAACTCTGATTGATTTCCAATTTTATTAAAATTCGATTTCTCATTTCAATTAATAGACTAAATAAACGGGCAACACATTATTATCGCCATTGTTTACTTTTAACTGCATTTATAAGTTATTGTATACACACACAAGTTACTCATTTACACAATTTCAATTTCGTAATCACGTTCAATCTATTATGTATTACTTCATTGGTTCGTATACTTTGAATTCATTCAATCACCACTAATTGAGACAATTACTGCAATTACTTTCGAATTAAATTTTTATGAACTAAACAAATAGGTAACTTATAATTTTTGTAACCATTAAAAATTTAATCAACTTTAAGTTTATTACTTTCAAGCAAATAATATGATTACTTGTAGAACATTGACTTTTATTCAATTATCATTTATTGTAATGCAAATTCATTAATTTATTAAATGCTTACATTTATTTCCCTATAACCAATTTGTTACAACTTTACTTACATTAACACTATTTCCCTTATTTTGGTTATTATTTCATACATAAATCACAAATTTACATTCCTTTATAATATATTATGAAAACAATATACATTCCTAATACTTTATTGCATTTATTGGAATCAAACTTCCAAATTTACTAGATACAACAAATTATGACCTTACAGTTATTTCAATTAATTAGGGTTGCGCAAAATTAATTATTTATTAACTTACATTAACATAATTGCATTAATTTACATTCAGTTACAAATAAATTAATACACTGATTTCATTTGTAAATTAAATGCTTACCTTTATAAGTTTTCATTCCCATACAATATTTCAATTACTACAGGACATTGATTTAATTCAATTTACTATTTAATATTATTAATTCATTAAATAAATTCACTATTTACCTTTGTTTTCTCATATGCAATTCTTAGCCTAGCATAACAATTTACATTACTTCAATTTATTCATAATTTTATTTCAACCGTTAATACTTAGTTTTAATTTCCATGGTTTCATTTCATTTTCAACATTTGCTTCATTATTAATTTAAATTTTTTTCCTAAATTAAATTGCAAAAATTAAATTAAACTAACCAATTTATTTATCAAAATTTATGGGTCATTACAGAGATGTTTACGGGATTTGACATCTCCTATCCAGTGTCTAACATTAGTGCAGTAACTTAAGAGATGCTCGGGATTCGCATCTCCTAAGGATCCGTTAAACTATTTACTATGTAGTAATATTTCGCTATTATAATAATGTCTATTAGTAAAATAAACCTACTTTAAAATAGCGTTAAGGGGTTACCCATATAACCCTTAACACGTAATAGTGCCAATAGTCTATACAGTACCTACATATCTCCTGATCGGGAGATACGAGAAGATGCTCCATAGGTACGGCACAAATCAAACTCGTACAAGGCGCGCTAGGGTAGGTGACACAGCACAAATAGGTAATGCCAGGGTGAATATACCAATTGCTATCCGGACTGGTGGTGACGCATAGCGTGCAGCTACCGCCCACCTCGAGCCCCACCCTAAAATCAAAAAATCAAAAATGGCCACCAAATCAATCCAAAATTCAGAGTATAATATCGAAGGGATGTGTCCGATAAGAGGGGCTACCTCAGTGGCCCGGAATCGCTCCTGTTTTAGCCATCTTATGCCAACTCATGGGAGTCGGGTCCATGTATATACCTCAAAGGAACGCCGCCACCAACCTACTTCATTTTGTAATCTCCACCGCGTACACGGTTGTTAAAGTGGTTTACGGAGTTGGCAGAGAGTATGACAACTTCCGATCCCGGTCTCTTTAACAACCAAACGTTATTATAACACCGCGGTCATTTTAAAATAATCATACTTCAAAATCAGAATATAATATCCATTTCAAAACCATAAATACGATATCTTTTTCGTTTTAAAAACCCAAATCAATATGATATCATTTTTATAAAACACAAATCAATATAATATCATTTTTATTTCAAATATATTCTTTTCCCAAAATCATAGCACTTTCAAATTTATATAGTTCGAAATCAAAACCACTTGAGATATAACACTTTCAAATTATAATACTTTGAAACTCAAAAATTGAAACATAACTACACCACTTAAATGACTTAAATATTAAATTACTTTATATAATAAAATAACTTCTTCAATTTCACAAATCAAATTCCAAATACAGATTCGAGCCCCCAAGTAACCATTTTAATATCCATATATTTCAAAGCTTTAAATATTCCACCATTTCAAACAAATTCTTTGGTAAATCCATTTCTATCAAATTCAATTACTATTATTTAGATTTGAAATGTTTACTTAATAAATCAAATATCATTTGAGTAAAACCTTTAAACTTCAAATAACTGGATATTCTTTCAATTTGATTAACTCGATATATTCATTTAAATCACTCTAAACCAAAATCAAGTTATAAAAATCATACCCTTTAAAATCTCAATTCTTATTTAAATTTCACATCAATTTTATTCGAGTATAATTCTTAAATACTTTAATTCAATCAAATTCATATTTACCCTCCAACCTTAATTTTTTTATTTAAGTCATTATAGACTCTGTATACAACAAAATGTGAACAAATACTTAACCATATTATATAAAAGAAATCAAACTTTATTATTAAACTTGTTTTTATTAAACAAATTAATACATAGCTTAAATTCAAGAATTTAACTATGTAAAAAATAATATTTATGTAATATCAAAAATCAATACTTATTAAACCGTATATTTCTATCCAAAACAATGGAAATCATTTTAAAATATTTATATATAGACCGACAGTCTATATATAATTTTCTATCCTATAGTGAAGTGATACAGATATTTATCATTTCAATCCGTAATTTAAAATAAAATTACGGTTATATATCATTTCAAACCGCAATCCTGAATGAAATAAAATGCATAACAACTTGCAGTTTATAACAATATAAAATACAACATCCATTCATCCAATATCAATCATTAACCATTTATCACAATCATCATCCAATTCAAACAATAACATCAATATAGAACAGATAATAAATAACAGGTAATTACTGGCAGTTTATATTCAAAAATAAATTAATTTAACTGGAATGATGATAAAAATATACCAAACAGCAATAACTAAATTTCTAATCACATCAAAAATAAATTTAACACACATAAGAAATTTTAGATGTTGTGAGTGGGTTAAAACACTCACCTTTTGAATTTAAATCCAATTTAAACCCAAAATTTCAACAGTCTCAGAATTCGTCCAACCTAGCGCCAGAATGTCCAGAATTTTGCTAGGATCGCAGCGGAGAAAACTGCGCATGAATTAGACCTCGTATGTAAATGTTATCGATATTAGAAGTTACATGATTCATATTATAATAATATAAATAAAATAATTAATATTACAGCCACGTCAACCTTTCTCATTACGTCCTAACACGCGACCCTCCATAGCAAACGAACCCTAGCCGCCATGATTTGGCACTCGCCGCGCCGCCTACGTTGTGCTTTGCCGTGATCGGAGCACGCCGCACTCCTTCTCTCGCTTGGCCGAGTCTGCCCTGCCCCAGCGATCGCCTCCGCGGCCACGATGGGCAGCTATGCCGAGCACGAAAACCGATTAAACATCGTCGATTTCTGGTGACAATGATGATAGAATCGACGAACTACCCATACCGATGAGCGCCATACATAACACTCTTCACAATGATGCCTTCCAATTGTCGATCGGACGACGATCCGTCGTTGGATCAAAACCTTAGCTCATGGACGGCTGAGGTTCAACTCGAGTTTCTAGACAAACGATGATTCGAATCCAAAAGCAAATTTCAGATCTGAGATGCGTTCATCGAGAGCTTCGAATCCATATAAAATTTGATATATATTGAGGAATTTGAATTTTAAAGTAGAAATTTTTGATTTGCAATTAACTGTGAAATTTGGAGTTTGTCTGCCATCGAGAAAGATGAGCAATTGAAATTGTACGTACATAATAATGACAATGAGGAACAACTAGGGTTTATAACGAGGTATATATAGGCAAGGCTGAAAATAGAGTAGATGGAGCAGATTTGATTTGGAAAATTGAATGATAATGGCCCAAAAGCCCGTTCTGACTCTCGAACGAAATTGGGTCAACCCATATATGAAAATAGATGTTTTTAAATATTTTAAACAAGATGGAATAGGTTTCAAGTTTAAATTCCATCGTATGAAAAAGTTATGCAAAAATATTTTTTTTTTCAAATTGATTTCAATTTCATTGATTTCTATGCGTTTCGAGTCCATACGATCAAACGACAAGTCCGATCGTTACGAAACTTGAAACCCTACAATAATTCACCGTTACGGATCCGATGAAACTGGTTTCGTGGAAATCCGAGTCAGTGGCCAAAATGGCTATTTTCCAGTTAATTAAATAAATTACTAATTGATTATTTAAATCAAGTTTTCAGTTTCAATTCTACAATTGACAAATTTTATCGTTTTTAAATTTCTCAATCATTTATACTAATGTTTATAAACTTAGATATTAATTTAGAGTTGATTACTTTATCAATTTCAGTGTTAAATTTCATTTTTATTAAATTCGGAAATTATAAATTTAATTTACAATTATTCCATTTAATTTACTTTTCATTCTATTATTCAATTCATTATTACCAAACGGATGTAATTAACATTGGATTCAAAATCTATTTCATTAATATTCTCCAATTTAAATTTAATTTTCAATTAACGTAAAAATTAAATATTTAATTTCAATCATTTGCAATTAATCCAATTATTAAATTTAAATTCCAATAAATTAATAAATCTTGAATTTCCATTCCTTTTATTCAACCAATTGTCATATTATAAATAAAATTGACATTATTTCCAATTATTTCCTTAATTTATACTAACATAACTTTTAATTTAGATTTATTGCAATTGATTACCGGTTAAAATTTAATATATTAAATAAATGGTTAGCTTAAACTAATCGTTACCATTAACGTCTAATTTCACTTATAAGCTATCATTAACAAACAAATGTTGCAATTAATTTAGATCTAATTCAATACATTAAATGAATGGGTAAACAATTAAAATTTTGCATTATTGCCAAATTTACTCACATTCATACTTAATTATCAACTAACAATTATTAAAATTACTTATCTAACATTAATTCTATCAAACTGCAATTTATTACGTATTATTTGATCAATTAATATAACTTTTGAATTTATTCCCTAATTCCCTAATTTCAATCAATTAAAACCTTACAATTTGTTTCAATTAATAGGTATTGCACTAAATTAGTCACTTATCAACTTGCGTCAATCTTATTACATTAATTTACATTCAGTTACTATTAATCAACATATTATTCAATTGGTTGATTCAATACTCTTACTCTTATTCATACTTTTATAAGTTTTCATTTCCAAACAATATTATAATTACTTACAGGACATTGATTTTATTCAATTACTATTTATTATTATTAATTAATCCACTATTTACCTTTGTTTTCTTATATTCAATTCTTAGCCTAGTATAATAATTTTCATTGCTTCAATTAATCGTAATTTCATTTCAATTGTTAATACTTAGCTTTAATTTCCATGGTTGCATTTCATTTTTAACATTTGCTTCATTATAAATTATAAATTTTTTATTTCTTTCTAAATTTAGTTACAAAAATCTTATTAATTTAACTAATTTTAATCGTTGAAATTTAGGGTCGTTACACAACCAACTTTGAATATAAAGATTCATATCAAGTGATATTACCATACAACTGAAAAAAGGAATAAATAGCTATCAATTTCATTTAATTTAATCAGAGAACTTATTACGGTTAAATTAATTTCACTAAAATTTGATTTAGTGGGAAAATCGACCACATTAGTTCAAATAAATTTTGATTTTATAATACGTTAAGATTTCTTTTTAATTTTACTTACTTACATATTTTATACTCCTTTATTATATCATGTTGTGTAATACATACTCATATTATTTGCACATTTTTGAACATGTAGTTGAAATATTAAAGTTGTACAATGCGTAGTTGATGTTTGAGTTTCCATAACTCTAGAGGATTTTATTGGTAGGACATTAATGTATTAAGGGATACGAGGATAAAAAAGAAGTAAATTGATAATATGATGGTACGCGCAAAGGTAAATTTCTAAACAAAATTGATCATATGGGTGTGTAATTTGATGATATTATTTCTTTTGTTTGTAACAATTATATATAATTTTTTAGAAAATTTATCGCAATCAGTAATAAGAATATCCACTTTCAATGAAGTAGTACATAAAACACTATTTGTTTTGAAAGAAATTATAAAAGTTTTGATTCTTATAATTTTTAGTATCAATCAAATATAATGTGCGACATATTATGTATGCAACTACCAAATATTTATTTTTTTGTTACAATGTCTAACCATCTATTCTATAATATAAGCACTTTAAATTTTAATCATTCTTCTTCTTTTTTTATCATAAGTTAGAGATTAAATCGGCAGTTAATTTTTTTTTACGTATTTCCTATCCTTACATTGATTGCCACATTTATAATTACTTTGTAACTTACTCATTTCAATTTATATTCCTCACTTTTTAATATGTTTTTATACATATTATTGAAAGTACATTTAACCTTCTCATATTCATCATTATTTTTATTTTTCTTCACCTTTTGAAATAATATCATTTAATTGCTCTAAGTATTCCTTTTATACCCTTTCAAATCCATTTCTCCATTGTTTTAATTTCATATCTTCCCGGTTCATCTTCATTCTCCAATATTGTAATTGTTGTGCGAAATTTCAATTGATTTGCACTAACTTCAATATCGCAGTAAAATACTAAAGAGCAGAAACAATCAAAAGAAAGATCTAGCTTATTGATTAATTATCAATCACCAATTCAATGAAAAATAATCACCAAACAAAGAAATACAGAAGAGTAGAGAACATGCAGATTTAACGTGGTTCGGTGAAATTGCCTACGTCCATGGACCTAACAACTATTCTTTATTTCACTGAAGAAAAAGAGTACAAAAGAGGAAGATTACAAAATTATAGGTAGCAGAGTGGAGAGACTAACCTATAATTATAAATTGAATAGTCAATTTCTCCAAAGACTTGTATGCATTCAAAATCCATAATTGATTGACTGCAAAAATTAGAGTTTACTAAAGAAGAGGATAATGGTGGATGCTCTCTCACATTCACATGAAGATGAACTTCATTTAAATAGGCATGAAAATGAAGGATGCTTGGAGATGAAGAAAATTAATTTCCAAATTATGTGACAACCTTTCCAAGTTACTTGATTTAATTCCAACGCACATAAATGACGAAAAAACCATGTTTCCATAAATTTACATTACTCAAATCAATCTCCATGTATAAACTTGTCTATCTTCATATAACAGATCTGACTAATTAATTGATTATCAATTAATTGTTTCCTTTCTCTAAAATACATCACACATATCATTCCTCTTTATCTTTCTATATATAGCCTAAATAATTGATTGAACGAATCAATTAATTATTTTCTTGTCCTTTTTGGAAAATATTTGAATCGCATAAATTCAACACTCCACCTTGATTCAAATCTAACAATCTCTCTGCATCACCACATCTCAACAAATTGTTGGGTCTACGTCAACATGCTCAAGATGAACTAGTTTGGGAAATATTGCCCAGACAGAGCTTCCAAATCTTTCCCAAACATAAAAAAGATAATATGCACATTAGCAAACATAATGCATACGAGAAAATACCAAAATTCTTGAACAAATCCGATGTTTGTGACGAACATGTAGATAGTAAGCTTCGAGAGACCAATGAAGTTTTAACAGCACGCTTCACCTTCTCCATTCCAAAATTGAGTGAGAACGTACTCAATATTATCTTCTCCAATCTTCTCCACAAGAATTTTTCTAGACTTTCCTAATTCAACATCAGCAGACTCACCAACAAACTCCATGACGTTCGAAGCATAAGATGAAGAATTATCTTTATAAATATGCTTATATATATGGACAACTGAACCAAAAGGCCTTTCTAGCAAGTGAGCTCCACCTAGAGTCTGAACCTCTGCAATCTTCTCTTCAACCATGGTATAATCGGAAATACTAGTATCTCCCTGAATATGGAAACAATCTGGTGACTCCAAATGTGTTTGGCAATTTTCCGTCCTCCCAATGTCATCACTTGATAGAGGCTCCACCTTCAACAATGATCTCTCATCAAATATCGCATGCCTACTAGTCACAATTCACCTAGTTGTTTTACACCACAACCTATACCTCTTCACTCCTTCTCTATAGCCTAACAAAATATGCTTGCTTTCTCTAGGCTTCAACTTATCATGTCTCTCATCTTCTAAATAAGCTGAACAAACAAACACTTTAAGAAATGAAAAATCAACTGGCTCTCTTTTCCATAGCTCTTTGGGATCTTCATATCTATGGCAATTGAAGGTGTATGGTTGATGAGAAATACTGCCATAGATATCGCTGCTGCCTAAAATCCCTTTTCTAGACCAACAGTCATTCTCAAGCTTATAGCTCTCTCCCACAATATCCGAAACATGCTTTCCGCCACTCCATAATAATGTGACTCAACAGAAATAGAAAAATCTCTAATTACATGCTCGGACGCATAATAGTTAGTGAATTCTTGTGACATAAATTCACTACTATTTCCAACTTTGAAAACCTTCAAACGCTTCCTCGACCACTTCTCTATCAAGGTCTTCCATTACAAAACTGGGCAAATATTTCGTATTTGGCCTTTAAGAAATAACCCCAGACCTTATATGAGAAATCATCCACAAATAAGACGAAGTAACTGGCTCCATCAAAAGATGCAACTAGGGTGGGTCCCCTTACATAAGAATGAACATGCTTTAGAAATTCCGTAGCTCTAGGTCTCCCAACATCAAATGTGACATGCTTGTTCTTTCTAAAAGAACAATCTCCATAAGAGCTAGGCTTCGATTGGCAAACACCATCAATCAACTCTCGCTTCTTTAATACTTCAAGACTCTTCTCATCAACATGACCTAAATGAAAATGCCATAATTGAGTAGGATCTGAAATACAAGAATCAGTAGAAGTTACCGACTCTTCTAAGACCGCCTCTCCACGAAGCACATAAATATGATTAACTCGCTCCCCTTTCGTCACTATCAAGGAACCCTTCAGCACTCTCAAATTCTCTCCATATATTATTATTCTCGTACCAAGTCTACTCAAAACTCCAACTCATAACAAACTTCTTCACATGATCGGAACGTGTCTAACATCTGTGATAGTCCAAACAACATATCATGCATCCTAAACCTCATACCTCCAACGCCTATAACATGAAAAGATGTGTCATTCCCCATATGAACCGCTCTGCCATCAATCTTCTTGTAACTGACAACAGCTCCTATCTGATGTTATATGACAAGAGGCTCAAGAATCAATCACCCATCTTGTATGTTCTAAAGGTGTAATACAAGTTGAAAATAATGATGTATTATTTTCACTTCTATCTGCATCTGATCTAATTGCTGCCAAAACTTAAGCTTTCTCCTTCTTCTATCTTTTCTTTCTAAGAGCTAGACAATCCCGTATGAAATGCACATTCTTCTTACAATAATTGCAAGCACCCCTTCTAGGACCCTTGAAGTGAGACCCATGCATATCTCTTCTACCTCTAAGGTGCTTCTGGCTTTTATCTCTTCCTCTAGATGAACGAAATTGTTGCTAAAGAACACCTTCATTAGTCTTTACCTTCCATGTCCCTAAAACTCCTTTTATAACAAATTCGGTGATGCCATAATTTTTCGTACCACTGCTAAAAAAATTTGTCATTGATAACTAATCTAGAATAAGACAACTAGCTCTGATACCAATCTATTGTGCGAAATTTCAATTGATTTGCACTTAACTTCAATACCGCAGTGGAATACTAAAGCGTAGAAATAATCAAAATAAGGATCTAGCTTGTTGATTAATTATCAATCACCAGTTTATTGAAAAATAATCACCAAACAAAGAAATACAGAAAAGTAGAGAACACAAAGATTTAACGTGGTTCGACCAAATTACCTACGCCCACGGACGTAACAACTATTATTTATTTCATTGAAAAAAATAGTACAAAAGAGAGAGATTACAAACTTATAGGTAGTAGAGTTGAGAGACTAACCTATATTTACAAATTGAATAGTCAATTTCTCCGAAGATATGCGTTCAAAACACCTAATTGATTGACTGCAGAAATCAGGGTTGACTGAAGAAGAGGATAAAAGTGGATGCTCTCTCACATTCACATCAAGATGAACTTTCTTCATGGTATGGAAATGTAAGGATGCTTGGAGAAGAAGAAAATTAATTCTAAGATTATGTGACAACCTTCCCAAGTTACTTGATTTGATTCCAATGCACATAACAGACAAAAAATCTATGTTTTCATAAATTTCCATTGCTTAAATCAATATCCATGTATAAACTTGTCTATCTGCATATAACAGATCTGAATAATTAATTGATTAAAAATTAACTCTAAAAGATTTCACACATATCCTTCCTCTTCACCTTTTCATATATAGCCTAATCAATTGATTGAAAGAATCAATTAATTATTTTCTTGTCTTTCTTAGAAAATATCTGAATCACATAAATTCAACAGTAATATCCTACTTTACGTTAATCCATGCTTTAATTTATACCTTATTTAGCTGACTTTATTACCTACTAATTTATTTATTCAATATATAATTAGGATGAAAACTTTATTCTGCTTATGTTGTTGATTACTTAAATCTATTTAGACAACTTAATAATCTTTATTGGTCCTACAATTATTGCAAAATTATTACTTATGGGTATATTTCTACATTGCGATATTACTTTTATGTTTCATAAGTTTGAATCTTGTATTATTTTCTTTAATTTTTTTATCATAACTATATATTAATTGCCCATGGTGGTCCAATGTTTTTTTTTCCTTCTTTCAGGTATTTAATTTCAAGACCATCTATAGTGGTTCAATGTTGCACAAAGGATACCAATCTTATTATCATGGTTTACTGGTTGGTATAACTTATTTCTAATTACCCTAAAGCATTTTAGTTGTCGTTAAAAACCACTTCTTCTTTCTCTCTCCATGTTTTAGGGCATTGGATTCAAAATTATCCATGGTGGTTGAATGTTATACTAATGGTAAAAAATTGAATGCATTGTTAGTAGTAGATATTGATTTCCACCCCACTTTTTATTTATGAGTTAAGTGAATTGTAATTTTATAGCATAAGATTAATAAAAGTAATGATTCCTTATAATGATAGAAGGAGCAACAATTATTTATAGTGAATTGTCAAATGGTGAATCATATTGACTAAGGAGAATGGAAATAGTCAATTTTAAATTAAAAAGGTTTTATTAGGGAAGAATCAAACAAGACATTCTCTCTTACAAAATCTTATTAAAAACACTAAATTGTCGTTTCTTTAATCTATCTTTCTCTTTCTTCTTAGTTCCCATTTTATGCACATTATGCATCAAAATTTTTGTCATTCCATCTTCAAATCCTAAACTCATAATATTTATTTATGACTATAGAGAAAAACTTATCTCAACTTAATCTTAATTTTCTCTAATATCTACAATAATAAAATAACATGGGCATTAATTTCTTTCCATCTATTCAAGATTCTAATTATATTTTTGAGAAATTTTAGTATCTTTAGCTTTGATTGAATATCAAATTAAGGTATGAGATTTTGAAATGGTAAACAAATATTACTGATATGAAGAGTTATATCTTTACGTAAAATTGACTATAGGTTTAGAGATTCTCCATTTAATAATTCCTTTTTTATATCATTTCTTTTTTTTACAGGATAATATGTCAAAATAAATTAATTTGGTAACATAGCTAAGCAAATATTAGGTCGCTATTTTTTCTAAGAATAAAAAGAAAACGATCTGCATTTTATTGTTATTCTTTTTTAATATTATTACTTTTTTAACAGATGATAATATAAGAATTATCTAATGAAAATAAGATTATTATTTGAGAAAATTAAGCATAATCTTTCATATTTGAGCTAAAATCGATTTAACATGAGTTTTTACTAGCTAAATTCAATCAAACTAAATTTAGGGCATAAACGCAATTGATAAATTCATTAATAAATGCAATTAATATGTCGACCAATAAGGTAACTAATGTCAAAATAAGTTACTTCTCCATTTATTTTGATTTAACTTTATATTTTACAAAGTATTTTGAATAAACAAAATAAAGTAAGAAAAGACATAAAAACTTTGTATGTACAAAAAATGAATAGTTTGGTAAAATATATATTCAAGTTCGTTTAATGACCTTGATTTCCATAATGCTATAAAAATACTAATTTATTCTTCTTAAATTACCTTTTACATGTGGATATATATA
The DNA here is from genome assembly GCA_030765085.1 of Allium cepa. NCBI lineage: Eukaryota > Viridiplantae > Streptophyta > Magnoliopsida > Asparagales > Amaryllidaceae > Allium > Allium cepa. The sequence continues at coordinate 946,298,133 of CM060941.1, read as the reverse complement.
AGATGTATAAAACTCAAAATATTACTTGATTTTGTTTTTATGCTTGGGGATATATAAACATGTGTTCAAATTATCTTTTATACTCAAATCATGTTACATAACTGTAAATTAAAATAACTTACTCTTCTTCTTTTAATTCTCTCATAATATTTTCATTTACATTGTGTATATTTCCAATTTTTTTTGCATGTTTTCTTGGTCTTAATTATTTTAAACTAAATTCTTCATATTCTAAATTCTTATCCAATCGCTTCAAAATCATTATAGATATTTTCACTTAAGTATTTTCAAATTTACAACTTTAAGAACTTGAGTAGTAATACTTCTCAACTATAAATGTGTCATTCATTTATCCAAACACATTTGTTATGCAAAACTAAGAAACTTGAAATTTATCGAAATAATTATTTAATTCAGCAAAAATTAATAAATTTAGATTCAAATTGAAATAACACGATAACATTCAGGTAACAAATAAAAGCCTTATAAAAATAATAGCAAATTTAAATAATATCTTACTTACCTAATGGAATTTATTTACGTACACAATCTTAATAAAAATTAAACCACCAAATAAATACATAAATTCTAGATTATATTCTACATTCTAGCTATGTTAAACTTAAGCTAGACATGGACATTTCTAAAAAACTTATATACTCCAAGTCTATTACTTAACTTTTGTTTCTAGACTTTCATATAGGATTGAGATGAATTTTATAAATTTCGTATATTGAATAACTTTCTAAATCCAGTCATAGTTATTTGTAATTCTTTTGCTGTTTACTTGATACTAATAAAGATAAGGAAGCAATAAAGGAGAAATGAGAGAAGGATCAATTCAAGGATTTGAGAAATTCCAGCTTCGTTATTTTCCACTTAATTTGTTTTTTCATATTTTATTGTTTCCAATACTTTATATTGTAATATCAATCTTTGTATTGTAGTTTTATCTTTGTGACTAGCTAGCAATATTAGTTTTCTTAGTAATTGAAATTGTGAGATATGAAACAATTCTTGAAAAAGTAACCTAATAATTATGTATTATCATTGGATACTCTTAAGATTTTTAGCTTTGTTGTAATATGTTTTATAGCTTAAATTTTTTGAGTGTTTGACATTATTCCTTTTACGTCTACTAATCACACATAGACTAGTTTTCAAAAAATTTCATTATTGTACAAAGATAGCGTATGCATGGTGCAATTTTGTTTTATGTTTTTTATATGTGTACATAGTTACTTGAATTGAGCCATTGTGTATGAGTTATTTTTACTAATAATGATCTCTCGAATCAATATTTTAGTTTTATAATTTAAAATTTAATATGTGCATCTGCATAATTATTTATTGATGTATTACGTAATCGTTTTAATTTTCTTTTATATGGTGTATAAATGTAGTTGCATATTCGTACACAATGACATGCAAATGTGTCTTTTGGATAAATAATTTTTGATATTCAAAATATGAAGAACATTTAAATGTAAAATATATTTTGAAAATAATGATTTTACTTGAGTTAATTATAAAAATATACTTAACCGGATTTGCAAAAAATTTGGTAGCAATCTATGTGTTTAGCACGGATTCACACTAATTTTTATAATAAGTTTTGGAATTAAATCTAAAGTTGAATTTTTTTTTTTGGGCCTAAAACACAAATTTATCTCGCTCAAGTTGCATGGGACCTTAAATAACTTCTTGCTTAATTATGCGAACATCGTCCGTACATTCTTCAATTCTGAACCCTATTACAACCAATACTTTATTAAATTATTGGGAAACGTTATAGAGCTGAAGTAAGAATGCTTTTGCTATAAGTAGAGCATGACAAAAATACATATACGCGCGTGCACAGAATTAATTAATATTAATAATATTACCATTCCTATTTCACCCAACGCAAAATTCTCGCCTCAGTGTCCCTGTATGCTACAAATACGCCTCCCTTCCATTCATTCAACTAATAAACATTTTTCTAAACTCCATCTTGCAATTCAATGCAGGCAGAAACTCTTACGAAAACAAAAAAGAGGGTAAAAGAGAGTGATCATCCAACATACCGAGGAGTAAGAAAGCGTGCGTGGGGCAAATGGGTGTCTGAAATAAGAGAACCAAAGAAGAAATCACGCATATGGCTAGGCACATTTGACAACCCCGAAATGGCTGCACGGGCACACGACGTCGCTGCATTAACTGTAAAGGGCACCAAAGCTGTGCTCAACTTCCCGGACTTGGTGAGCTCATACCCGAAACCCGCTTCATCGTCCCCTCATCACATTCAGGCAGCTGCGGCTGAAGCTGCTGCAATGCAAATGAACAGTTCAGAAACCACTGCTTGTACTGAAATTGAACTGGGAGAGATCACTGAACTGCCAAATTTGAGTAATGCTTTGTTTGATGTGGATGAGTTTGGATATGATGGATTTGTGTGCTCTGAGTTATCAGCATTGACTTATGCCGGTCCTTCATTTTGGATGGATGCTGCAAATGAATATGAAGCTTTTGGTCATCAATATGAATTATGGGACCATAGATGTTGATTTTCACAAACTGTGAAGCTACCCGAACTATATCGATTTCAGGCAGCATGTAAGCATATACATATTTGAATAGTCCATGCACATTAAATAAACAAAAATTGTACAAGCGCATTTAATGTATGCATATGTATAATTCGGACATAGGGCATGTGCTAATTCCAGAACTTGAAATGAAATTTATTTTTATTCAGTAGTGCTTACTGTGACAGTCGATTTATAAAGTTTCGACCTGTATAAAGATTTTGTCCATTGCAATGTATTGGACTTTGAAATCTAAAGCAAAGTCGTTTTAAGAAGAAAAACAAAACAAAAGGAGATCCTTTTACCCTAAATGCTGTGGCTGGTATCATGGTTCTGCAACAAGATCTTAAAATTATTATTCCAAATATTTGGCAATTTATATGGATTAAAAGCAACCTGTCAAAATTTTAGTTACCAAAGGAGGAAATGTGTTGGTCCTAGCTTGACCAGATACTCTTGTATTTGAGGAAATGCGGAGCTTATGTCAGCAATTAGATTTCAAAGGTTGAAGAAGCTGTATTACTTAATGTACCAACCATTTTACGTTCGGATATAGACACGCAACACTGAAGAAGATGTGTAGTACCTGACCTGTCTATCTAGACATAGAGCAACTTTCCAAGTAAGCTTTTTCAAGGCGGTTGGTCAATTTCTGCAATGTCTTGCACTTCACACAGTCAAGAGTATCCAACTTAACCAGCTCTAGCTCAAACTTGCAATTTATATCTGAATGTTTGAGATTTCAATCGAAAAACAAACTGTTAATGCTGCCAAATCGGTGGGTTAATTCACTGCATTGTCAGAGTTTACAAATTGCTTCCTACAAACCAATAGCTCATCCACATCCAACATGATTAGGATGCTGCAGTTTAACTATTATTGCTCAACGAGTCTTTCAGAAGAATCTTCTTTTTCCAGTTGGAATTATTTCAAGCACTACAGGGAACAATAATAAAAAAAAAAACTGTTGCTGATGTGGATGCAGATAATAGGCATGCATTCTACTTTGATGTAGGTGTTCTAGAGAAAATACTAATAATAAGTTAGCCGCATCAATACGACTATCGTTAACTTTTATGCTGAAGGGAACAGTACTAATAGTATGTTAGCAGTGTCAATATGGTGGAACATAAACAGATTACTGTGTTATATATTACGTACACAAAGATGTAACTACTCATGTTTGTGCTACCAAACCAATGATAGGGAAGTACTCTCATATCATATATAGAAGAATAACTTCTACAGAGTGCAGACTGAAGCCTTCTTTAAAATACACATTGCATCTGTATTCAATTTAAATTACTAAATACTATTTGAAATGTAACAAAATCAGTCCATGTCAAATATATATACATGGATACGTGTACATTGTACATGGAACTAATGTGAGATTAAAATTTTGTATGTGGAATTAAGTGCCGTTCTTTTTCGCACGGTAGTCGTCAGGCAAAGGTCAAACGGGAGACATTTGATCAAAATGGTGCAGTGGAACATATTCTTTTTCGGGGATGAAGATGGTGGTTTCACTCTCCAATCCAACGGTTGACCATACGGTCTATATATGTCCTTAATGTTTGATAATACTAGTCTAAGAAAGAAACTATACACATATGATTTCAATGATGTATGAAGAAACAAAAGTATTTTGATCTATATTGATGAAGTATTTGATGCTTTCTGATGGGAAAATAATACAAAACAGATTTACAGCAGTATTGACTTTATATAAAGAAAACAGAAAATAATGGGCTTTATAAATTGGCCCAGTGGACTTCAGCCTAATCAAATAATAAACATAAAAGATGTGTCTCTGGTTGCATACGAACTACTTCATTTTACTCCCCCTCAACCAGATGCTAGGGTTAGGGTTTCTTTATCTTCCAAGAGCGATTTGGATATTCGGCTGAACAGATTCAATTTTAAACTCCTTTATCTTCTTCAAATCATATTATTGTGCTCAGATTAACATCCAAATTGCTTTGCTTTGTATATCTGAAGTGAAAGTGATAAAACAGAGACGACTTGTCTTTTCTGGCTTCGATTTGTCTTCGAGACTTGATTTAAGGGCTGATACTACCATAGATCTATACTAATGAGCGGAAAGGCGAAGTCTTTGTTTCATTCTTCACTGAAAGGTTCGACCTTTAGCTCCTGTCTGAATTGATGAAAATTCCTTGCAGATAGTGCCTTTGTAAGTATGTATGCTCGTTAGTAAGTAGATGGTAAGTGATTCACCTGAAGCTTTCCCTTTTGTACCAATTCACGAACAAAGTATAAGTCAATCTCTATATGATTTGTTCTTGAGTGCATGATTGGATTAGCTGCCATGTAGACCGTACTTTGATTATCACACCACAATGTCGGTTTTATTTCTGTTTTGATGTTCATTTCTGAAAGTAGTGATTGAATCCAAGTGATTTCTGCGGCAGCACTAGCTATACTTCGGTATTCGGCCTCCGTGCTGGATCTCGAAATAGTGGTCTGCTTCTTTGAGCACCAAGAAATTGGATTGTTGCCTAAGTATATATAGTAACCTGTCACCGATTTCCTGTCATCTATATCTGTTGCCCAGTCTGCATCTGCTTATGCTGTGATGCTTAGTTGTTTGCACTTCTTTAGCATAATGTCATAATCTGTTGTGCCATTGAGATATCTGAGTATCCTTTTTACCGCTTTTCAATGTTCTTCATGTGGTTCCTGCATGAATTGTGAAACTTTGTTAACACTGAAAGATATGTCTGGTCTTGTTATAGTGGAGTATTGTAGGGCTCCTACAATACTTCTATATTGTTTAATATTTGATATTGGTTCCCCCTTGTATTTGGATAGTTTCTGATGGCTGATCATAGGAGTAGGTTAAGATTTAGCACTGTCCATTTTTGCTTTAGTCAGCAACTCCTTGATGTACTTCTTCTGGCTTAAAAAGATTACTGAATCTGACTTTTTCTTTACTTCTAATCCTAGAAAGTATTTTAGTTCACCCAGATCTTTGATTGAGAATTGCTTGTCCAGATATTGTATTATGCCTTTGATTTCATTCTCATCATTGCCTGTTATAATTAAATCATCAACATAAATCAGTATGTAAACAATAAGATTATTATTAATTTTGATAAACAAGGAATTGTCTGATTTGGTAGATTGATAGCCCAGATGAGTTAATGTAGCTTTCAATCTGTCAAACCACACTCTGGGAGCCTGTTTTAACCCATATATGGCTTTATTTAGCTTGCACACTAGATTATGCCTTGCTCATATCCCTGTGGTTGTTTCATGTAAATCTCTTCCTGCAGAACACCATTTAGAAAAGCATTGTTTACATCTAACTGCCTCAAGTTCCAGTTGTTATTTAAGGCAATTGTAAGAACTATTCTTATGGTGGTTGGTTTCACCACTAGTGAGAAGGTCTCATTGAAATCAAACCCATATTCTTGTGTGTACCCTTTGGCCACAAGCCTTGCTTTATATCTGGATACAGTTCCATTTGGATTTCTTTTCACTTTATAAGTCCATTTGCATCCTATAATGTCTTTGTTGCTTGGTGGGTGAACAAGACTCCATGTGTTGTTTTTCATTAATGCTTGATACTCTTCTTCCATTGCTACTTTCCAGTCTTTGTCTTTAAATGCTTGTTCAAATGTTTGTGGCTCAGTGATATTTGCAGTAGCAGTATAAACCTTTGGCTTATATATTCCACTCTTTGATCTGGTGATCATGTGATGACCAGTTCTTGTCTGTTGATCAGTATCAGATGACTCTGAACTGTTGTCCTGATCTGCAGTGTCATTCTGTTGATTCTCATGTCTATTTTGATTTTCATTGCTTGATTCTTCAGGTAACTGAGGATGTGTAGCAGGCTGACCAACTGCATCATGACCTGGTCCAGATGACACCGTGTGTTGTGATCCAGTGGCTCCTGTTCTTTTCTCAGTTTCATCAGCATGCCATATATACGACATAACTGGTATGTTTGGTAAGGAAACCTTTGGATTATAAACTTTATGTGTAGTTCTAATACTTGCATTGGCAAAAGGAAATATTCTCTCATTAAAAATTACATGTCTACTTATGAATATTTTTCCTGTTTCATCCAAACATTTGTATCCTTTCTGTTTGGTTGGGTAGCCTATAAATGTACATGGTTGAGATCTAAAATTTAATTTATGACTGTTGTATGGTCTTAAATAGGGAAAACATAAGCATCCAAAAGTTTTTAGATGTCGATAGTCTGGCTTGACACCTAAAAACTTTTCTAAAGGGCTTATTCCATTCAGTACTGTTGTTGGATGTCTATTAATTAAATAAACAGCAGTACTGAAGGAATCTGGCCAAAATTTTAAAGGTAAAGATGCTTGAGCTAGTAATGTCAGACCAGTTTCAACAATGTGCCTGTGTTTTCTTTCTACCAAACCATTTTGTTCAGAGGTGTGGGGACATGTAATTCTATGAATTATACCATTATCTAGAAAATATTTACTAAGAGGCTTGTATTTTGTCCCCCCATCACTATGAATAATCTTAACTTTATGGTTGGTCTGCCTCTCAACTTGAGTGATGAAGTATATTACAGCATTATAAGTTTCTGCCTTGGTTTTTAAAAAGTAGATCCATGTGTACCTTGTACATGCATCAACAAAGGATATGTAGTATTTATATCCATAATCTGAGCAGATAGGTGCTGGACCCCACAAATCTGTAGAAATTAATTCAAGAGGTGCTTTGTATTCTGTTACAGAATCTGCAAAAGCTAATTTGTGACTTTTGCCCATTTGGAAAAAAGAACATATGTAAGGCAAAGTTATATTATCAAAGAAAATTTTATTTTCTTTAAGAACCTATTTTACAACATTTGTACATGGATGACCTAATTTCCAGTGCCACAAATTAAAAATGTTTTTACTGGTTTCACATGCCTCCAAGTCATTGTTATTACAATTTGTCATTCTTTGATTTGAATCTTTCCTATTAGTCAGAGTGAACTTGCATAGACCATTTACTGCATTACCCTGCAAGAGTATATCCTTAGTCAGAATATCTTTAACTAAACAATAAGTTGGGTAGAATTCAAAGTAAACATTATTATCATAAGCAAATTGAGAGACACTCAAGAGGTTTTTCTTGATGCTGGGTACTCTTAATAAATTATTGAGATATAATTGTCTTTTACCTTTGATATAGGCATTACCAGTGTGTGTGATCTCAATTGCTTTTCCATTTACCATAAAAATAGACTGTTTACCTTTGTATTCTCTGTTGCCCAGATTTAGATTCTCTAAATTGTTTGTTAAGTGATTTGTTGCCCCTGAATCTGGATACCATGACTCATCTTGAATGTGATCTGCCTTAGCAATTTCATCCAGATTGTGGTTTCTGTTTTCACTGAGTTGTTTGCCTGAATTTTGCTGTATTTGTGCCAAGTTTGCACTGTAATTGCCATTTCTCTGGTTGTTTGATCCCTGACCTGGCACATAGTTTGCATTAAATCGGAAGTAACATTTTACTGCAGTGTGACCAACTTTTTCACATATCTGACATTTTGGTTTGTTATTGCCATTGAATCTTCCTCTGCCTCTTCCCCTGGCAATCTGACCTCCCTTCTGTGACTGTTGGTCTGTCCTTCCATAATTCTGATTTCTGTTTTTATTATTTGAAGCATAATTAATGGACATGTCTGTTTCTGGGGTTTTCTTGTAGTCTAACCTTCCTTCATGAGCCAAGAGAATAGAATGAACATAGTCAATGGAAGGCAGAGTTTCTTGTGATGCAATAACTGCCACTACTTCCTCATATTCATCACTTAATCCACTAAGTATTGTTAAAACATGTTCTGTATTAGACATCTTGTGTCCTGCTGCCTCAAGTAGATCACAAGTGTTCTTGATTTTGGAGAGATATTCTTTCATAGATTGATTATCTTTCCTTATATTATGTAGCTGCCTTTTGTAATGCATTATTTTAACGGCTGACTGTGTATTGAAGATTCTTTCTACTGTAGTCCATATTTCATTTGCAGTTTTGCACCCTATAACTTGTGGTAGAAGTTTTACACTGATAGCGGAAAGTAGCCAAGGACTTATTAAACTGTCTTGCCTTTGAAATTTAACATATTCCTCATTGCTCACAATTTTATTTTCTTGATTAGTGATGAACTTGGGTGGAGTGGCTATCATGCCAAGAATGTATCCATCAAGACCGTATCCTCTGGCAGCAGTTTCAACTTGCACTTTCCAGAGTAGATAGTTGTCATCTTCAAGTTGTGCAGTGATGAGATTGGAGTGTGGGCTAATTATGGTTTTGATCAAACTGTCAGTGATATCCATGGATTGTAATGAAGTGCTGGTATCATTTCCTGATGTAGCACTGCTTCCTTCAGCCATGAAGAAAATTCTTCAAGAAATAGAATTGAGAATGAAATCAGAAAGAAAGTTATGAAGGGATCAAGAGATTCTTCCTTCAACAGGTATGTTGCAACCAAGCAATGTGATGAGATTTCCCTAATTGCTTCTGGTATGGCACTTAATGTCTTTAAGTGATGAGTTTCTGTTTTCTACTTCTATTCTGGATTTCTGAATTATCTTCTTGATTCTTGAATCTGCTCTTGAGATATAACTGCAGCCGATTGCAAATCTTGGCAAGGCAGTAAGTTCTTGAACAGATTCTTACCCAAGTGATGAGATTTGATTCTGATGGGTAAACTGATCCAAATGATGAGATTTCTCTGATGGATCAGTTTCTTTCTTCTTCCTTTTTTTTGAATTGCTGTTAAGCTTGTGAATCTCTGGCTCTGATACCAAGAAAGAAATTATACACAGATGATTTCAATGATGTATTGATGAAGAAACAAAAGTATTTTGATCTTTATTGATGAAGTATTTGATGCTTTCTGATGGGAAAATAATACAAAACAGATTTACAGCAGTATTGACTTTATATAAAGAAAACAGAAAATAATGGGCTTTATAAATTGGCCTAGTGGACTTCAGCCTAATCAAATAATAAACATAAAAGATGTTGTGTCTCTGGTTGCATACGAACTACTTCATTTTACTGTCTACTTAGTTCATATGATAAGTAGAAAAACTTTCAAAAGTTTATTGCGACCTAAATGGTAGGTAACGCAACATTATATTACGAATTATGAAGATAAAAAAGGTTTAATTAAAAGGGAATTTTTGTAAAACATGCTTTTTTGTTTTAATTAAAAGGGAATTTTTGTAAAACATTCTTTTTATGTTTTAAAATACACAGCCGCCCCTTCTCAAAAATGAATTTTAAAAAACACCTTTTTTTTGTTCCATTTAATGTTTGCATTGTTTCGGAAAAAAATACAAAAAGAAGTTTTGATCATAGAAACATGCGATAAAGTTTACATTAAATTTCCCAAAAAAATGAAAAGAAAATCGAAATAAAATTAGGAGCGTAATTTAAAAATATTTTTGGGAAGGTTTGAAACTTGAAAATAATTGATGAATCCTAATTTATAGTAATTAAAAGTTAGAAGTATCAATTATATTGGCATTGTGTTGCTGAACAATATTAAATTTTATAGTGAAGATATTACATTCTTATAGTTTCTCTTTAGTAATTATTTTTTTCTTAATTACTAGTTTATTAAATTAGTTGAACTTTAACATAGTATTTAATTAGGTTTTTTAACTATAAACTTTGAATTTAATTTTAATTAGTTTAAAGTTTAAAATTTTAATTAGTTTAAACTTTGAAAAGTTAATTTAAATTAATCTAAACTTTAAAGTTAATTTGATTGATTTAGTTTAAAATTTAAATAGTTATGTTATAAATATAGTATAACTTTTAAGTTTTATTTAATTAAATAGTTAAAATTTGAATTTTAGACTTTAAAGAAATAGTTAAATTTTAATTTTACTTAATAAAGGTGTTAAATATAATATTTAAATCGTTAGATGAAATATTTAAATAGTTAAATAAAATATAAAATATGACTTAATTTAATTTTTGTTTAATAAAATATTTAGATACTTGAATGAATTATTAGATATGGCTTAATATAATTTTTAGTTAATAAAATATTTAAATAGTTGAATGAATTATAAAATATGACTTAATTCAATTTTTAGTTAAAAAATATTTAAATAGTTGCTTGAATTATAATTTATAAATAGTTAAAATTAGATTTTTAGTTAATAAAATATTTAAATATTTATAAATTATAAATATATGAGTGAATTATGATTTTATTTAATAAAATAATTTGATAAAATATTTAAATGGTTGAATAGTTAAAATTATAACTCTAAATTAATAAAATATTTAAATATTTATAAATAGATGAATGAATTATGATTTTATTTGTTAAAATATTTTAATAACTTTATTTTACCTTTTTCATTTCAGGTTGATATGGATCCAACCACACATACTTCAGTGGGTTCTTCTACGGTACCTAAGAATCGCAGAGCAGATATAGGCTGAAGCTACAATTTTTTTGACGGATGAAAACAACCCAAGTAGTGTGACTTGCATATATTTCTTGAAAGTGACCTCGGGTAGAATAAATAGAGCAAAATAATATCAAATTGGAGGCTTTAGAAGTGCAAGTGCTTATTCTAACTGTCCACCCGAAGTGAGAACGTAGGGAGACGAATGCTTTTGAAGCTCATGCAAGCAATGAGTTAGAGAATTATAGTTTAGAAGATGATGAAATTGAAGAAGTTACACCAACTAATAAGAGATTGGACATTGGTGGAAGGAATTTTGAAAAGAAGACAAAATTGATAAAGGGTAATATGAAAGATCGATTGATTTATACATAAATAACATAGTAACAAAGCAAAGTGAATAAGATAGAGTTTTAGGATCGTCTTTGTTGAAACAATTAATATAAATGATGCATGTGCTAAAGACTTAAGAGCCAGAATTGCTCGTTTTTTATCAAGCCGGTATTGCATTTAATGTTGCTCGTATGAATTCATTTAAGGACATTGTTAAAGCAATTGGTATGTATGGACTTTATCTAAAGCCTCTTGGTTATCATGAATTGAGAGTACCATTACTAAAGAAAGAGGTAGGCTATATAAATGAATTGATGAAGGGGCATAAGGCCAAATAGGTGAAATATTGTTGCTTCATTATATTAGATGGGTGGACGGATCGAAAGGGGTGAACATTGATTAAATTTTATTAGATTTTTCTTTAGGGATTGATTTTGGAATTCGTAGATGCATCTTCTTATGTCAAGTCAGGAGAGAAGATAATTGAATTACTTGACAAGTTTGTTGAAAGTTGATGTGGGGATGTTATTCAAATTATGACTAATAATAGAAGTAATTTTAAATTAGCGGGTGTGTTTTACTTTTAAATATCTTTGTACAAAGTTTTAGTTACTCAATTTTTTTGAAACTAATCCAATTTATATATTTATTTTTTATTACTTAGGTGAGTTGCTAATGGTAAAAAGAAAAAGAAAAATTATATGGTACTCCTTGTGCGGCTTATTGCATTGACCTTATTTTAGAGGATGTTGGAAAAATAAATAAGGCGACAAACACAATTAAAAAAGGAAGAAAACTAGTAATACGGTTTTGAATGCACACTTTTGGAATAACGTCTGTTATACTCTCAGAGTGATGGACCCTGAAATGTTTACCATAATTGATATAAGATGGGAATGTCAACTTCATTAGCCATTGCATGCAGCCTACCATTTTCTTAATCCATAATTCTTCTACGAAGATCCTTCTATTGAGCATGACGAAGAAGTAACAAGTTGATTATACAGATGTGTTCAAAGACTTCTTTACGAAGGTAATCAAGAGAAAGTGATTGATGGATTGTCTTTATATAAAAAGAGCGAAGGGGCATTTGGTATTAATTTGGCAATTAAATCAAGAGACACAAAAACCCTGGTATTCATTACTTCATACATCATAGCTTACATTAGTAATTTTTTAGAGAAGTGACATTAAATAATTTATACTTTTTTCCTTAGCCGAGTGGTGGAGCGTATATGGAAATCCAACCTCTGCACTTTTAACTAAAGATTATTTAAGTTTAATTAATTATTTTAATTTATGATAATGGAGTTTAATTAATCATTTTAATTAATGATATTTGAAATTAATAATCATTTTAATTAATAATATTTATAAGTAATTGATCATTTTAAGTAATGATATTTTAATTTAATTAATTATTTTTATTAATGGTATTTGATTTTAATTAATCATCATAATTTCAAATATTTGAATGTACTTAATCATTTTAATTAATGATGTTTGAAATTTGTTAATCTATTTGATTTAATGAGATTTGAATATTAATTAAGACATTTTAATTAATGATTTTAAAATTTAATTAATCATTCTAATTAAAGATTGTTATAGATTTAATTGATTATTTTAATTAATGATGTTTTATAGTTGATTAATCATTTTAACAAATGATGTTTTAATTTATCATTTTAACAAATGATGTTTGAATTTAATTAATCCAATTAATTTGCGATTATTTGAACTTAATTATGGTATGTTAAAATTTATTATCATTTTAATTATTGATGTCTGAGATTAATTACTCATTTTAATTAATGAATATTTGAATTCAATAAATCTTTTAATTAATGATATTTCAAAGTAGATTAATTTAATAAAAGTTATTAAAGTGAATTAACGAATTTGATGAAAGTATTTTAAAGTTAATAAACCAATTCAATAAAGGTTTTAAAGTTAATTTACCGATGTTATAAAAGTGTTTGGAAATAATTAATTATTTTACTAAAGGTAACAGATTTCTTTATTTAAATTAGATTATAAATTTGATTAGTTATCTTTCAAGATAATTAATATTGTTTTAAAATTTGTAAATAATGGATCACAAATGAGAAAATCTTTTATAAGGAATTATTTATAAATAAAACTAAGTGTAAATTATTGTGGGTTTGTAGTAAACAATGTTTTAATGACATTTGTTTTTGACCCTTGTTTTAATACACTTAGTATTATAAAATTTGTCGTCTAAAAGAACCCTTTAAAAGTTATTTCTAAAAGTGTCTCACCAATACTGTAATATGGATGTCAAGCATAAGTTCAATTTTAAAAAGTAAAAGTCGATTCGGTTACGGAAAAATAATTCTGTAAACGATATCGTTTATATAGAAAGGATTTAGTCATACTTTTAAATCTAAATATTGAGGCTTGGATTCGTTTCTATCTTTACGGTTAAAAATTTCGTTAAGGCGATGCCTAGAGATAACACTGCCTCAACTTGCTTGGCTTCATTTTCAATCAAGGGATAACACTTGTTTGGAATCGATAATTTAGATATATGATATTTAATTTCCATATACAATCATTTTAATTATCTTCGATAGTTGATTTATTTACTATTGGATCTAGCTTTCTTCATGGTGTATCATCACCTTAAAGACGGATTATTGATCTTTTGAGCTTTGTTATCCTTTGTCGAAAATGACTAAACCAAAGCGGGTGTTTTTGGGGGCCAAGTCAGGTGGGGTTGCTCCCATTAGGGTATTCTCACATCTCATCTAGATTTTGGTGTACCGTCAGCTTAAAATGGTTATGATTTAGATGTGAAATATTCGGATTCTCGATAAGGTTTGGTAGGGCCCGGCTTGGAGTTCCTGGCGTTTTCAAGTATATTTCTATAGGTATACTTCTTTTAAGGAGGATGCACCTTCCTAGTCATTTGTTGAAAAAAAATTCTTTCCTTATTTGACATGAACCTTTGAATCTATTTTTCTTTAATTGTAATAGGAAGAGTCTACCACTCTTCACGGTGTCTATTACTGGTTTTGTCTATTCTATCAAGTTTTGGGCTATTATCTTGTTTTATCCATTCTGTCCAGTTTAGACTTTGCTCGGATTATTTACATTCTTTCAGGTCCGGTTTTAATACTATTTATGCCCATTCTTATTTGGATTTGTTTCTTGTTGTTTATCTCTACTCTTTCCTATATGGATGTTATTCTTTTGAGATAAAAACTCGTTCTGCATTAGCGGCGTGGTCTCATAGAGCTTTTATATGTTCCCCATTATTTGATTTTTATCATGCTAGAATTCTCTACTAATCCAGGTGTTATTTTAATATAATGTTCAGGTTTGACCGAGTATTTTTCCTGGTTGGATTTTGGTGTTATGGAGGTCTTGAAAAGGAGCTGGAGGCTCACCGATTGTAGTGCTTTATTTTTCCGCTGTATTATATTGTATCCATATCAGCAATTATGAGGTTAGGATTTTAGACTGTCCAACTGATAAAGTTTGTTTATATCTCTGATATACTATGTATTTTTAGAGTGACAGTTTTTATTGTCCTTGTTATATTATATATTGTCGATTCCGATGTGAGATTCCGATTTTCTCCGTTCTTCGTTCTTTTTTTATTTACCCTAAAAATCTACCCTTTTGCCGATTGGATGTTCGACATATGAACGCAGATGTAGTGTTCGATATCGATTTTCGATGGTAAAAAAGGCGGGTCAATACACAATAACCAAATCACCACAAATTACTCATAATTTGATTGGCTTCAAAATAACTTCGGCTATTTTCTAGAATACACATACTTTATTATCTCATATAATTGATTACCATTTTATCATACGTATAAGTATATATAATTTTATTTTATAATTACCGAATTTTCAAAACCTTTAAACATTATGTCATGTATATACATAAAAACATAATTTTAAAAATTGGATTTTGGCTATTAGCTATTTTCAAATTGAATCTGAAAATAATTTTTGAATTATTAAATCATTTACTAATGCATCTTTTCAATATTTTATATCAAAAACACTTCAATTTCCATTCAAATATATATACGTATTGCAATTGAAAATTTCCACAGGTTTTAAATTAATAATTTTAAATCTTTTTTGTTCAATACAAATTCTATCCAAAATGGTTAAAATTTCACTTAGAAAAATAACATGTAAAACCCACCATTTTAAACTTTTTATATCAGAAATTTTCACAAAAGTAAGATAGTGTAATATTTTAATTTTTATGTTTTCAAAGTGCGACAAATATATTTATAAAATAAAAGACATTCAAAAGATGTGTTTTGCTTTTTTTTATTTACTTTCAAAAGAATCTTTGTCAAAAGAAAATATACATCAAAGTGTAAGTGCAAGAAGTGCCTTACACCAAGTACAAATAACACCTTTAAAAAAAAGTATGTAAAATTACTTTTTATTAAATTTTTCCATTTTTAGAACTCAGATTACGAAGTTATTGTTTTTTGAACAATTAAATAAACTTCAACTTATTTATTTTGTTCCAGAAATCTCAAATACCAATAATTCTAACATTTTAATTAGTTCAAATACTTTAACTGGAGTAGATCGTAATTTACACAAGCCTAACTAGGTCATACAATATAAAACAATGCTTAAGTACCTTCGCTATGGCTCATGAATAACACCCTATATTCTACGAACTTAAGGGTACTACTCTTCTCATTATTTATACCTAGTTCCACATTTACTCCACTACTACTTAGCATATAAACTCTCTTTTAACATTTCTCCATGGAGTAAATTGCAACAAATGTGTTGTATTTATCTTCCATCCTAAACTATTTAAATCTCAACATTTACTTAACTCGTAGTTGATTACTTCTGTAAGGGATAAACCAAAAACCACCTCTATTAGTCAAAATATATGAGGTATAACATAAAAATCATATATGTAATAAAAATTACAAATACGCTCCCTTTACGCCCTAATTAAGTCATAATCGTCTAACTTGAGCTCTGATACCAAATGAAACAACATGCCATTTATGACTCCCAGATTTATACACAAAATGATATAGACATCGCATACCTCATAGAAGGCATATCATTTTGAGGTAAAATATAAAATAGATCACAGTTCTATCTACAATACTCTACACTTTCTAAAAATCATAGTCGAAAGAATAAAATATAATAGTAATTAGCAATAAAATCCCTGACAAACAAAGTACTACAATATCAAATAAATCCAATAACACCTCTCTACTGCTAACAGATACAGTATAATGTTCAGGAATAAATGAAATACAATAGTAGATAGCTAATAAATAAATGTGGATCCCCATTGTACCATTGCCTCTAAGTCACCACCGGTCCTGTCTATCGACCAACTAGAGTATAACTGAAAAAAGAAAATGATAGAAGGAGCCAGACAAACTTCTATTGAGTGAAACACATGATATAAGTGTATATTACTAATAGGATAGTAAAAGAACACTTATGTTCGAAACCATACTTTAACCTGTGTCATCTAAATCCAGAAAGTCAGCTAAACACGATATAAAACTATAGTGACTTCATATGCTAAGGTCTCACTAAATCCCAACTAGGTCTAATCATGTGCAAAAACAACTATAGTATGGTTGTGCCCAAAGTTTGAACTTGCCATCGCCTCAAACATATGCACACGACCAAGCCTAAAGTCCCAACTCGCCATCGCCTCAAATGTATGCACAAGATAGAGTCCAAAGTATAAGCTTGTGTGATGAAAACTTATGCACACGACCGAGCCCAAAGTCCTAGCTTATATGCCGAAAACAAATGCATATGACCATGCCCAGTCCCAGCGTGTATGATGAAAATGCGTGCACACAATCGAGCCTAAAGTCCTAGCTCATGTGCTAAAAAAGTACATGACTATTAATGTCAAGGCTATGCTAGACGTTCACCTAACAGTCTATGACACAATTTGAATGAAGTCCAAAACTCGCTATTGCCCTATCGTTTACAAAGCTAGTGGATCATGCCCCAATTCATTATTGCAGTACGAATATGGAAAAATTTCCCCATATGTATACTAAAACATTCTAGTAGAACCCAAATACAATGAATCTACTGAAATAAGACATCGTTTGGAAGCAGTACAAAATACAGTAAGCAACATACTAAAGCATTCCTTGTCTATGCACAATCCCGATGCCATGAGCTATGTGTGAAAATGATGTTATATGCGAGAGGTATAAGCATTTAAAGTTTAGAGGTAATTTCATAATCTATTAAATAATTTAATTGAACAATATTACTTTATATCATCAAACAAACAATAAAGAATTCTTGTCATTGAGAAATGCAGTTATGGTATATAATATGTCAAGTTTGGAGTACTTTTGTGCTTTACACATTTTATTTAGGAAGAGACCATACTTTTGTCTATTTACAATAAAAATATATCACTTATTTAATTATTGGCCTAGGCATAGGACATCCTAATCATGTATGTACACAAGACCATCCTTTTCTTTCAATTTCACCATTTATGATTTGATTTAAGTAAAGGGGTGAATAACTATCTTATTAGTATATACAAAAATATGATGAATCTCGCTCATCGTAACACTCAAATAAGAACTCTACATTGTCTAGGCTGCCCTATGCCTTTTGCGCCTAGAAACATCATTGGCTAATATTACTTTTCTAGATCATAGTAATTGTTTCCACAGTTATTTTGGTGGGTAGATCATCAAAATCAGTTAAGAGTCGAGATGGATGCGCCGTTTTGATGTTTGATAGAGATGGCTGAAAATGGTGTATGAGATTTCAACATTGTTCTTCGTTGTCCGGGTTAGCTCACCTCTGATCTTACAAACCCACCTCCAAAATGATATGAGATTGTAGTACTATTCTCATCATTTAATTTTCTGTTGGTTTTGTTGAAATCCATTTAGAAATGGAGAAGTTATGAATTTTTAAAGTTTGATGGCAAAGAGGAAAGAGAGGAAAAAATGAAATGGTTAAAAAAACAAGATTTTTATTTTGAACTTTCTTGGGATTTGATGTATGTTAGTGGTAAGGTGTTTAGATCAATATACGATCAGAAAACAAGTTTTGCACTTCTATTCATAGGCTGGAAATAACACATATTTTTCCAAAAATTTCGTAATCAATATACTACGAAAACGACACTGGATTTAGCTTCTTCTAATTTCTAGTCCGTTTAACCAAATTCAGCAAGTTATATATTTTTTTGACTAAAAATGCCTTTTTAAATAGATTAAGATAGGTCCCGAAGTCTAGTTCAAGATCCTATAAAAATTCATTATTTTTCCCTTTGCGAAAAATTACTGTTTTACTCTTTTAATTTAATTATTTCAATTTACGGGGTGTTACAATTTACGTTAGCGAACATTATGCAAGTCACTTGGGAGATACAATGTCCTCTTCATGGTTGGTTCAGACTTCTTTACTAATGAGTAGTTTTCAGTGCCAACCTTCGAAGCAATGCTTTGGTCACACTTGTCCTTCAAATCATGGAGCTTTAATATCATGTTAAGTTTTGGAAAATGCAAGCTCATCCATTACTTGTATGCATGCCTCATTGAGCATCCCATCACCACCCATATCCTTTGGACACCCCTATTAAACATCCCATCATTACCTACGATTTTTCATATACTTGGTAGAATCAACATTTTGTAATAACAAAATTAATCCTCAACGTTAGACATCACCTATACATACACACATACACACACATACATGCACACTTATAAATTTTGGCATTGTGTGATTATTTCCACGTTTGAACACACACCAAATCCTCCATAACATGAGTCACACTTGTTAGGATTAATAGAATTTAGATTTAATTACTCATTAAACCCTAAATTATAAGTTATTACATGTATTGATTTAACTAAAAAGAAACTAAAGAAAAGTAAACAATCTAGCGCAAACCTTACTTGAATCCATTATTGAATTATAGATTTACATAGTTGGATGATTAAAAAGAAGAATTGGTTTGGTCATCTAGATCGACACAAAACCTAGATGTGATATTATCTCAATACGAGAAGGTGTTAGAATAACTAGAGCTTGTGTGTAATTTGGGGACCATAACCCATTATTTGTAATATTATTAATTTCAATTTGGTCCCCTCAGCAAATTAGAATTTCATCTAGTACCGAGGCACTAATATCATGATAATTAGAACCATAAGTTTTTAACTTTAATTTAAAATTTGATCATTTTAACTATGCTTGACCCCAAGATAACATAACATGTTTCATTTTGCATGTGTGCCCTCACATGTTGAAATTTTTTCAACAATCTCCCCTAGTTCGCATATGTAATAATCTAATAAATGTATTTAACCTTACAAGTGTTGTGGAAATTTAGGCTTATGTGTGGAATATTTAAAGATCTGGCATGTTGATTACTTATCAAGAACCAATTCAATGAACAATATCACCAAACAAAAAAAAATAGAAAAGTAGAAAACACAAAGGTTTAACGTAGTTCTCCCAAACCGCCTACATCCAAAACCCAACAAATATTCTTATTTTATTGAAGGAAAAGAGTATAAGAGAGAGATTATAAAAATTATAAGTAGAAAATGGAGAGGTTAACCTACAATTACAAGTTGAAATTAATATCTCCAAATACTTGATTACATTCAAAACCATAGTATGATTAGATTATAGGAATTAAAGTTTATTAAAAAAAGGATAATGATGAATGCTCTCTTTTGCATAAATATGGAGATGAGATGCCTTCGTTTATATATGCTTAAGCATGAAGGCATTACTCCTAGCCTAAAGTAAATTTAATTGATCAATTATCTCCGAACCTTTGCAAATTTCCATGACTTGGTTTCAATGCAAAGAGATAACGATGGTCAAGGTTTCCAAAATTTTCCTTGATTATATCTCCAAGCATGATCTTTCATTTCTTCATGTTGGAAAATTAGTTGATTCATAAATGGTCTACTTTCCATATATTATTAATCCATCGACTAATAGATTGAATGACTAATTAATTAGTTTCATTTCAATGTAAAACATTCTTATAACTTTCCTCCTTTTGGTTCCATATATAGCCTAGTTGTTTGATCAAATCAATTATCTAACCTTTTTCTTTTTTGGAAAATATTCGAATCACACAAATTTAACACTCTGGCTTGATTCAAATATGACATTATCTCCCATAACCACATCTCAACAATTTTTTCGAACTACGTCACGAAGCGCCAAGCTCAATGAACTAGTTTGCGAATTGTTGTCCAAATAGGGCTTCCAAATCTTTCCTAGGCATAAGAAACATAGTATGCACATCATAAAACAAAAAACATATGAAAAAAGCCAAATTTGTTCAATATATCTGATGTACGAGATAAAACTCTAATTACTAATCATCGAGAGATCGATGGAGATTTTACAACACGTTTTACCTTCTCCATTCCACATTAAGTAAGGATATACTCCAAATTATCTAATTCTCTCCTTCTCGTTAATTTTTCCAGATTTCTGTAGATCTATATAAAATAGAGTCACAAACAAGCTCTACATCATTCAAAGCATAAAATGAAGAATCATCACCGTTGCCATGTGAAAGAGTTAGCGATATAGTCTAAGAGAAATTATGTAATTTGTTACATATATCTAACCGTGTAGTCAGTCTTGTACGTAATAAAGTTTTTTGATTTCTGTTACATACTTTATTAAATAATTAATCAAGTAATCAATTTAAAATATATTAGTTAGAACAAGAAAATTTGGAGAAAAAATTCAGCCACATTTTTTAAAGAAGAACACATGTTTTAAAATTTAGTCTGAAGGATGCTACATGCTATATGTACAACCCGGGATTTTGGAGATTACCGTTAATATTAAATTATAATGTAAATTATAATTTAATATTGTTTTTAACAATGAATTGGATAAGTATTTGGTTTAAATAAATTGAAATATTGGGTATTTATTAGTTTGGAGCTAATAAGTTAATTAGATGATTTATTTCAATGTTAAATTGTTGAAATAAATATAAAGTAATGAAAATAATGTTTTAAAAAATTTATTTTAAGAATTTGAGTAGAAAATAATCAAAGTGAAACTTTATTTGGGTAGATACAACAATATTGAAAGACATTGTCAATATCAACCTTTTATTGATTTTAAAAAGAGGAAATTTGAAAAAATTATGTATTTTATTAAAATAAAAGATGAAATATTGTTTGGAAAAAATATTTTGATGATTAAAATGGGTTAGAATGATTTATTTCAATTTATTTGACACGAAAGAAATTTATGTTTAAGTTATTGCATTAAAAATAGTGTTTTTACACTAAAATGGTGTAATTTGTAAAATATTGTCAATGATAGGGTTTTATTTATAGAAATAACTTTTTATTGTCAAAATAAATTTTATTTTTTTATATAATAACAATTTTAGTTACATACTTCTGTTGTATAGATTTTTATTTGACTTTAAAATGTAAAAGGATATATATATATATATTATGTTAGAATAGGATAAATATGTACATAGCTTTATATTTTCACTAAGTATTTAAGCCTTGGGCTAATTGGGTAAGGATTTAGAACCCAAAATCCGTTATATAAATTTTTTTGGTAAGATCAAATTAATAGTATGTTGATTTCTTCTTCCTTCTCAATACATCCGTATACAGAACATAGAAGAAAAAAATCAATGGTTTCCTTCTTATAATTCAATTTAACTCAAAATCTCTACAAATTCAAGAATTAAATCAAGCAAATAGAGAGATTAGAGAAGGTAATCTCCACCAATAACCAAAGATTTCATCAAAAATCTTAGAATTAGGCATGAATGGTGTGACGCCCCACCTCTATACCCACGCTAGCCAAGAACACTACGGTGTAGTGCTGTCAACTAGCGCGGAGAATAAGGCTGTTGAGGAGCGACCATCCACGTAATTTCTTATCACACGGTGGCTATAAAATAATCTTCGAAAACAAATATAGAAGTAAGCATAACATGCGAATCAATCACAGATATCCATATCACAAAGGCGGAAAGAGATATGAATATAAATCACATAAAAGTGTACATCAGAGTAGTGGTCTAAAAAGATCCACGATAATACAAAAGAATAGCAACGCGTGCTATACAAAAGAATACAACTATGAGTCTATATCTCAAGTGTAAACAACAAAAGCTGCTAATCTAAACAAGTAGCCAAAAGTCTGAGTAGTGAATCACTGGGGAAGGAGTCAAGCAGTAGCACCTGTAACATCTCGGTCTGACCCGAGTATTATTTATAAGAAAATAATAAACGGATCAGTCTAGCTATAAATATCAGATGACATGATATAAAATAAAAGATATGGCATAAACATAAAATATCCATACTGACATACTACTATAAGTATGCAAATAATGATCAACGGGAGATCAACCGATAAGAGATAAATCAATATCACAAGAATCTTCTCAAAGATCCAAAGAGGGCATCATACCCTAAACTTGTACTCATGACAAGTCAAAGAGATAAATTCCAGAAATCAACACAAGAAATCCAGAAATCATAAAAAGGGAAAGAGGCCTATCACATGACGGTCCGAAGACCATGGGGAGCTACCCCACATGTGTGAATGGAATCACACAGATTGAGGTCAAGACTAACCAAAAAGCAGAAAGGTATGTGTGAATGGAATCACACAAGTGGTGTCTAGTCTAACCTTGCAATGAAAGAGACATCGCGCAATTGCTAGTCTAATTCATAAAGCGATCATCAAGATCAACGAGAAGTGTCAATTACACTAAGCTAGTAAATATAGAAGTTTAGCTTCATGTCCCATAACCACTTGCTTAACTTAAATATTTACGAACAAACTGTAAATCTTCACTAATAAAATTGTCACAAGAGGTTCAATCGAACAAGTCCAAGAATTAACCGACGAAGTGAACGCAAGCGTTTCATACCACTTTTTTACTAAATCGTTTAATTAGATTTCTCATCCGAGTGAGGTAAAGGCTTGTATATACTAATAGATTGGAAAACGGTTTAAGAAAAGAGCTTTGTTATTAAAAATAGAGTTGAAATTGTTTGTTAAAAGAGTTTTGATATTTACTAATAGTATTGAAACCTTTATATTATAAAGTGACAAAACACATAAGCAAGTGTAGAAACAATCAGTCACAAATATCGCATACGGAGATGCGAATAAAATCCAAGGAAATCAGCTCAATGTTTTTCAGATAAGATCCCCTACGGAGGGGGGGTCCAGGGGGGGTGGCAACCCCCCAAGGTGGGGGTGCGGGGGCAACGCCACCGCTTACGGGGTTCGACCTGCCCGGTCAGGTCGCGGGGGTCCAGGGGGCAGCGCCCCCGGCAGGGTGCGGGGCAGCGCCCCGACCAAAACGGTACGACCTAGTGAAGACCAAAGGAAGGATAGGATCGAGCGACTTAAAGGGTTTCGACCTAAAGGAGTAAGCGACCCTAAGGAAACTCGCGACCTAATCATGGCCGAGCTAAGGTGAGGTGCGACTCAACCAGGTAAGCGACCTAAGGGAGACGAGCGACCTAAGGAACTCGCGACCTAACAATAGCACAGGTCAAGCGACCTAAGGGAGACGAGCGACCTAAGGAACTCGCGACCTAACAATAGCACAGGTCAAGCGACCTAAGGGAGACGAGCGACCTAAGGAACTCGCGACCTAACAATAGCACAGGTCAAGCGACCTAAGGGAGACGAGCTACCTAAGGAACTCGCGACCTAACAATAGCACAGGTCAAGCGACCTAAGGGAGACGAGCGACCTAAGGAACTCGCGACCTAACAATAGCACAGGTCAAGCGACCTAAGGGTTATAGGCCCAACGACCTAATGGGCTATAGGTCCAACGACCTAGCGGGTTAGAAGGTCATGCGACCTAAAAATGGAAGGCAAGGCCGAGCGACTTAAAGAACCAAGGCCACACGAAATAAGGCCTAACGGACTGACGACCTACGACTTAAAGGCCCACGACTTACAACCTAAGGAGCCAGAGCGAGCGACCTAAGGCTGTATAGGGGACTTAAGGCCAGAAACGACCTGAGTGTTTGCGACCTAACGACCTAAAAGCCCGCGACCTACGACCTAAGAGCCATACGACCTTCGACCTAATTCCGAGTGCCGAGCGACCTAACGTTGTAGGCCATTTTAAGGTCGGAAACGAGCTATTTTGAGGCCGAGACTTTTCCACGCGAACGACCTAGCATAGGCAGAACGACCTAAGTGCAGAATTTCACCAAAAACATTAAAAATTGGAGTTTTTCGCCAATTCGATTCAAACCAAATGCAAATGTGCATGCAAAAGTGATAGGGAATCATTCCCAACAGTCCAATATAGTTATAGACTAGAATTGTGAGATAAAAATCTCACCTTTGCTCCAAAACCCAATGAAAATGAAGAACAAAGCTTGAAGGCAAATGGAGAAGCAACCACAAGCCTGAATCCGATGTCTTCTTCTTGAATTTGGAGTTGAATGTTGGAGTTGCAATAAAACAAAGACTTTGGAGTTTTAATTTCTCATTCCATTCACCATTTTTGTTGAAGCTTTAGTGTTAGGAAATGAAATGAAGCAATGAAGAAGAAGGGGGGTGGAACTTGGGCCTAATGGGCTAAAAGTCCAAACCAAAGGCTCGAGTGAAAAAGTGGTGAAATTGCACTAACCCCAAACATATCAATGTTTATACTTAGAAGATTGCAAACGACGTTTCGAACTCAATGGAAGTGGTCTCGAGTCCTAATTTGACCGTTTGCAAAAAGTAGCTTCGGACCAAAATCCGATTAACGATAAAATATTTAAATAAAATATTTAAATATAAAAATCGATAAATATGCGGGTTGTTACAAATGGTCTGTAACCAATTTGTTTTGATGTGCATGTCTTTGTTTTAGCTTTTATAGGTCTTTGAAGTTCCAATTCTGCTCCAAAGTTCGTTGCTTGCTATCAAAGTCTTTGGTAAATCACTAAGGTGAGTACAAGCTCACCAATTTTTAGCTAAAAATTAAAGTTCCTACGAGAAAATTTGCAAAATTGTTTACTGTATATGTTATTCTTTCTGGTTCTTATTCTCTTTGTTTCCTGATTTCTCTTAGCCACTTTGTTTTGGCCATAACTCTTTCATTTCTTCACCAAATTCAATAATCTTGGATGTTCTGGAAGTCATAGACATAGATCTACAAGTTTCATGTTTTGAGTTTTCTAAAGTTTTGATGTTTTCTTGATCAAAATCTTGTTTGTTTGTTGCTGTCCCGAGAGCATATTGACAGTAGCAACAATCAACGGGCAAGAAGTGTTTTAGCCATAAGTCACTCGTTCTTATCCGCTTAGGTCAAATATTTTTTTGTTGGAAACTACATTCAATATGTAATAATATCTCTTCAGGTTTCGTTTCGATATTTTACTATTTGATTGACCGAAAAACAGATTTGAAAGCAGAAGTATAGTGATGTCTTTGACATAATTTCCTGAGTTTGAATTGATATTGTTTGAGCTATATCTTTCTCATTTTAGATCGAAATTCGATATTTTTTAATGATCCAAAAATCAAAATTCATGTACTACAACTCTCGTACATTGAGTTTTCTGTAATTTTTAGGTTAGCTCTGTCATAATCGAATTTTTTTTACTGTCATCTCGAGAGCAAAACTATTATTTGCTCTGTACTTGAAACTGAAATGAAATTGGCTTTAACTTCTTCGTTCCTTATCCGAATTTGATTATTTTGGATGTTACGGAAAGCTTAGGTCATGTGCTACAAGTGTCATTCATTGCATTTTCTGGAATTTTGAAGTTTCCTTGGTCGAAATTATGGTTGTATGTTGCTGTCCTAAGAGCAAAATGACAGCAGCAACAATCGTTTACCTTAGAATTGTATTAGCTCATTTTTGCTCTCATTCTCTTCGGTTTTGATAATGTTTTTGACATATTTTGAGAGCTATATGTCTATCAGTAGGCTAGCTATATTTTGAGTATTTGAAATTCAAATTTGAATGGAATTTGAATTGATTTTAGGTTAAATTCGAATTGAATTTGTATTGAATTCAAGTTATCGGTTTTGAGATATCCCTCTTAGTTTTCATTGCTTTCGAGAACGGTTTTCACTAAACCATTTTTGAAATACATGGACATTTCAAATTATTATTACGCAGTATTTTTTAAAATTATTTTTCTAAATAAAGATAAATTTATTTCCGATAATAAAGGAATTTCAAATATTGGTTTTAATAATCGTTTTCGAAAAATTGTTTTAAATTTCTGTTTTCTCAAATAAAATTATTTTATAAATAAAATTACTTAATTTTATGAATTTCGGATGTATAAGAAAGACAATTAAATAGTAAAGTAAAACATGTGGTATGAGACACATTGATTTGCTTTATCGCTTAATATCGGTCTTATACGATCGAAACCCTTTCAATGAACTGTTCGAGACGATTGAAGAGGTTATTAAATTTTAGGTAGATTATATGGTCTGAGAACTCCAATTTAGGAGTATATTCGATGAAGGACCATTTTAATGTGTTTCTTAATCGCCGATGAAATGAGTTTGAATTAAGAGCTAGAAATTCTTAATTGGAATTATGGTTATAAATAACCATCTAGATGTTATTTTTACTTGCCGATGAGATGAGGTAAGCTTCTTTATGATGATTTTACAATGTTGAGATGTATTATGATAATTTTTACTATTCGATGAGACGAGACAAGTCATGATGCCACTAGTATTCGTCAATGAGATGAGACGAGCATGGTATTGTATTTACTCGCCAATGAGATGAGGCTGAGTATACTTTCCTGATGTTTATGATGTTTTACTAGTGTGGTACCAACTAACGACTAGTAAACCGTTAGGTGCGAACGTATGGTATGGGACATACATTAACACCTATTGGGTTTCTATCCGAGTAGTTAAGACACATTCATGATGTTTACTAGTACTACACACCTATTGGAGTCATCACGTTGTAGTTGCTACTCCGATCATCGCGATGTTATTAACTTAGGTCTTTGTGACTTAGAGTCATTATGATGTTATAGACTATAGTCATTCATGATGTTCACGATGTTAAGATGTTATTTGACTCCAGTCATCATGATGTTTATGGTACCAAATAGTAGTACTAGTCACGATGCAGCGCATGTAACATTGCTCCGGCATGCAATCGAGGATCTGGCCAATTCGAGATTTCTTTGAGTTTTGATGTTTTAGACTTCACCGTCTTTAGATGATTACTACATTAATAGCCTAGTGCTAGATGACATATATACATATATGGTGAAATCATTTATGATGTTACTCTTTGATTGAGTTATTTGCATTATGGATTGATGATTTTATAGACTACTTGATGTTAAGATGGAGTTGAGATGTATTTATATATTTATACCGATGAGACGAGGCATAAATGATTATGAAGAATCTTTTTTGATGAGTTTTAGTGATAGGTTTGAGATGTATCTATATACCTACCGATGAGACGAGGTATGAATAAGTATAATGTTTTTTTTATGATTGGGTTTTATATTTCCTTGAATGATCCTTGGGATGTGCCAATGAGACGAGGCACATCCATATGTGTTTTATTCTATGTATGAAGGATATGTATCTTTGATGTATTGTTATATTGACAACCACTTCTAAGAAGGTAGTTGAATCATTTGAAGTCATTATCCATATTCATTTATACCACCGATGATATGAGGCAGAAGCGATGTTTATTGAGTCTTATCTTTAAAACTTTACTCGCCGATGTTCCATTTTCTCAAGCGTCAGTTATGCCACTTAAGTATGACTTTATCATCATTATCTCTTCTACTTGCCTAGAAGAGATGTTGTCTTTTCTTAAGATGTTGAAATCGTGTTTAGGGCATGACATCCTATAAGAAAAAAGATACCATAGATTTCACCTACTTATCCTTATCGATTATTCTATTTAACTAATGATTTTAGCTAGCCTGACCCGTATGTTTTCACTCGGGTCAGTCCAAGTTATTTCAGGCATCATCTTTTAGACTTAGCTTGAAGTTGATGTTGGATATTAACTCTTCTTTCTCTTGAGTAGTTTCTATTCTTTCGCATACTCTGATGTAGTTATATTTGATTTGATGTATATGGTGTGGTCGAGTACCACCATTATCGTATTCATATTGTATTGCACTAAACATGTATCAGTGTATATGTGTATATATATGATATCGATTACTGTTCTATGATGTGTTTTTCATTTAACTATATTATTTTGTTGTGATAGATCCGTTAGCTACCTATAGTTTTGAATTAAGCATATACCGGGTATGTCGATCCACTTGAGATAGAAAAAAAATCAAATTGCATTTACTGACGTATTCAGTAGATGTTTAAGACAAAATTATAGATGGTCGCCCGTAACCAGCCCTATTCTCACTTTAGTAGACAGAATTACTCGTTAATTATCTTTGCTAAAGTGGGTCTCGAGGTGGGGCGTTGCAGCTTGGTATCAGAGCCAGGTTAGAACAAAGTAGAATAAATACAGAATGGTACGTATATCATGATACATCAAAGTACAATACGGGTGAATCATTATCCTTTATTCAAGCTTGTTTTCGAATTGAGCCTTGATTCTTTTTCGAGTTTTGGGATTGTTGAGATGGAATATGTCTAGGAATATAGATATATTGTATTTCGTAATATTCCATAATAGAGTTTGATGTCATCTTATCTTATATAAAATATTATTTGGGATTATTCTATTCTTATTTTTGTTGATACGAGTGAGTTCGTATCGATGGAGCTGATTGATTTCTTTGAGCATTCTTGTTGCATTTCTTTGAGAGTTGTGGATACTATTGAAGGGATCCACAACGATTGGCTTGTTGTGAGCATTCTGAGTTCTCTGTTTGTTGCTGCTTTGGTGAGTATTTGTTTATTACTCACTATCTTGAGATGTATCTGATTTGAGATGGAATGACTTATTTGATGTAAAGTCTGATCCTTTTGGTGTTATAGGATCCTATATTTATTTAGGCATCTTGATTTGATTATTTTATTATTTCTATCACTTTGGAATATTAATGATGATTCCGAAGTTTCT
The DNA here is from genome assembly GCA_030765085.1 of Allium cepa. NCBI lineage: Eukaryota > Viridiplantae > Streptophyta > Magnoliopsida > Asparagales > Amaryllidaceae > Allium > Allium cepa. Next base: position 946,268,727 of record CM060941.1, on the reverse strand, counting down.
GTATGCACTCTTGAGTATCTATATGTTGATGATATATCTCAAATTCCAGTCATGGTGACTTTTTTGAGTTTTTTTTAGTCTGTTTGTATTTGACATCCAATCGGGCAATTGAGTGTTGAGGTAACCTAATTCATGGCTCTTAGCTCTTCGGTTTTCCTTCCACGAGGATATCCACTGAGGAATGACGTGAGTTTCTAGATTTTACGAGTTTTATTGAGTTTATCATTCAACTTCGTTTGAGTGCTATTTTCAGATACTCAATCAATTTTATGCTTTGTAGCATTACTTCATTTGAAGTAGTGATTCATGGATTGTGTGCTTCTTCTCCTTCGAGAAGAATATCCTACTTATCATGTATCTTGATGATTTTTGGGAGTGGCTCGTGACATCGTAAGATTGACGAACACTCTATCTCCTTTTGATAATTTTGAGAATCGAGTATTCTGGGAATATCTCGATGCATTCTCTTAATGCTCTTTGCTGAGTTTTGAAGCTATATAAATATGAGTTTTATAGAGAAATTTGAGCTTTGAGATATATATATATATATATATATATATAAATTGAGATTTTTAAAATTATAATTTGAGATTATATATTAAATTTATTTTTGAGTGGTATCTGCAGCCATGGATTTTAGAGATGAGTATCAAGGTGGCGAGGCAGTTTTGATCGTTCGATTGACTCTGCAGCCAACAGATATATCTATTTATTAGAGATTCAATCGTGAGGCAATGCCATTTATTTATTTATTTACTTTGAAATTATAAAATTGAGAATATATGAGAATATTCTTGGGCTATACTTTATTGAAAGTATATTTTGAGATTTTAGAATCTATATTATATACATTAGATGTTTTAAGAGAAGAGTTATAAGTGGATTTGAAGATTGTTTTTAAACTATTTAAGTGGTTTAATAAAAAGAGTAAAGAGAATTTAAACCCTTAATTTATTTTGAGGAAAATTATTATGGATTTACAAAAGTCTTTGCAAATTAATTTTGAAGTAAGAGAAGAAATTTGGATTTTTAATTTGAGTTTTATATTACTTACTAAGTAATATAGTAAAGAGTTTGAAAATTTTCAAATGTTGAAAATTGTGATTTAAAATCTAAAAGATGTTGAGAAATTGATTTTCTTTCATGTTGGGTGGTCCATCGAGTGTTTTAGAATTCTAATCGATGCGCTTGATCAACTTTATCGATAGGAACTTCCTAAACGCTAGGATGAGACAATCAGACATGATCATAAAGTTAATAAGAGTGAAGTGGAAATTTTATACCTTAAAGATTGGAGCCTAAAGCTTTATTTGAATGACTTATGTAGCGTTGAAGAAAATTTGGAATAGGATTTCAAACTTTATTTTAGGTTAGACTTACAAGAATTGTTAGTGGAAATTTATCTTTATGAAGTAAGAGAATATAGGATTAAAATTACTTCTAATTGAGAAGCTATGTTAAAAGTTTAAGAATACTTCTAGTAAAGGAAAAAAATTGAGATTTTATTTTTCTAAGTAATGAATCCTTAAACTATAAAAAAAAATTGTGTTCACACCCATCTTCCTAAGGTAACTTGATTCTTTTGCTTCTATTGCCTTAATGCAATACTCGGATAAGTTGCATTATTGCGGTCATTGAGGTTGATGGCTCTTGAAGAAACTTTTGAGTTTTTCTATCCTTTTTGATGTTCATTCTTTTATCGATTTGATTTTTCCGTTGTGAAATACGGAAAAGTAGGTTGACGATTTCCTTGATGACTTGATTTTGGAGTAAGGTTGTGCTAAATCTCAACTTAATTCAAAAAAAATTTATGGATCTTTCTCTTTTAGTGGATTTTGCAAGGTATTTTTTTTACCTTTACATTCTTATTCGAAGGTGAGGTGCCTTCAAAATATTGAGTTGTTGCTTGAAATATTTCTAGAATTCGGTTATCGCTATATTGAAGTTGGAGGAAATTTATAGAATAACCAAGCAATTTTCTTTTTCTTTGCCTTCATCTTAATAAGAGATGAGGAATTTCGTCTTGTGCCTGTCTAGCTTTTGTTCGATTAATGAAATTGATGTGTTGTTTACGGCATTTTTCCTCTACAAATTGCAAGGACGCCATTTTGTTAAAAGGGGGAGTCTGTAACAACCCATGATTTTGGAGATTACCGTTAATGCAAATTATAATTTAATATTGTTTTTAAAAATGAATTGGATAAATATTTGGTTTAAATAAATTGAAATATTGGGTATTTATTAGTTTGGAGCTAATAAGTTAATTAGGTGATGTATTTCAATGTTAAATTGTTGAAATAAATCTAAAGTAATGAAAATAATGTTTTAAAAACTTTATTTTGAGAATTTGAGTAGAAAATAATCAAAGTGCAACTTTATTTGGGTAGATACAACAATATTGAAAGACATTGTCAATATTAACCTTTTATTGATTTTAAAATGAGAAAATTTGAAGAAATTGTGTATTTTATTAAAATAAAAGATGAAATATTGTTTGGAAAAAATATTTTGATGATTAAAAAGTGTTAGAATGATTTATTGCAATTTATTTGACATGAAAGAAATTTTTATTTAAGTTATTGCATTAAAAATAATGTTTTTACACTAAAATGGTGTAATTTGTAAAATATTATCAATGATAGGGTTTTATTTATAAAAATAACTTTTTATTGTCAAAATAAATTTTATTTTTTTATATAATAACAATTTTAGTTACATACATCTGTTGTATTGATTTTTTTTGACTTTAAAATGTAAAAGGAGATATATATAACGTTAAAATAGGATAAATATGTACATAGATTATATTTTCACTAAGTATTTGAGTCTTGGCCTAATTGGGTAAGGATTTAGAACCCAAAACCCATTATCTAGAACATTCGTATACAGAACATAGAAAACAAATCAATGGCTTCCTTCTTATAAATCAATTTTCACTTAAAATCTCTGCAAATTCAATAATTAAATCAAGCAAATAGAGAGATTAGAGATGGTAATCTCCCTCAATACCCAAAGATTTCATCAAAAATCTTAGAATTGGGTATGAATTGTCTGTAATCAATTTCTTTTGATGTGCATATCTTTGTTTTACTTTTATAGGTCTTTGAAGCTCCAATTCTCCTCCAAAGTTCGCTGCTTGCTATCAAAATGTTTGCTAAATCGCCGAGGTGAGTACAAGCTCACGAATTGTTAGCTAAAAATTAAAGTTCCTGCAAAAAAATTTGCAAAATTGTTTACTGTATATATTATTCTTTCTGGTTCTTATTCTCTTTGTTTCCTGATTTCTGTTAGCCGCTTTGTTTTGGCCATAACTCTTTCATTTCTTAACCAAATTCAATAATCTTGGATGTTCTAGAAATCGCAGACATAGATCTACAAGTTTCATGTTTTGAGTTTTCAAATTTTTTGATGTTTTCTTGATCAAAATCGTGCTTGTTTGTTGCTGTCTCGAGAGAAAATTGACAGCAGCAACAATCATAGGGCAGAGAAGTGTTTTAGCCATTAGTTACTCGTTTCTTATTCGATTTAGGTCAAATTTTTTTTGCTGGAAACTACATTCAATATAGAATAATTTCTCTTCAGGTTTCATTTCAATATTTCACTATTTGTTTGACCTAAAACAGATTTGAAAGCAGAAGTATAGTCATGTCTTTGATAGAATTTCCTAAGTTTGAATCTGATATTGTTTGAGCTATATCTTTCTCCTTTTTGATCAGAATTCGATAAGTTTTAATGATCCGAAAATCACAATTCATGCAATACAACTTTCGTTCATTGAATTTTATGTAATTTTGGGGTTAGCTATGTCATAATCGAATTTTTTTACTGCTATCCCGAGAGAAAAACTATTATTTGCTTTGTGCTTGAAACTGAAATGAAATTGGCTTTAACTTCTTCGTTTCTTATCCGAATTTGATAATATTGGATGTTCCAAAAAGCTTAGGTTATGTGCTACAAGTTTCACTCATTATGTTTATTGGAATTTTGAAGTTTCCTTGGTCAAAATTATGGTTGTATGTTGCTGTCCTAAGAGCAAAATGACAACAACAACAATCGTTGACCTTAGAATTGTATTAGCTCGTTTTTGCTCTCATTCTCTTCAGTTTTGATGATGTTTTTGAGATATTTTGAGAGCTATAATTCCTATCAGTAGGAAAGCTATATTTGGAGAATTTGAAATTCAAATTTATATGGAATTTGCATTGATTTTGGGTTAAATTTAAATTGAATTCGTATTGAATTCAAGTTATCGGTTTTGAGATATCCCTCTTAGTTTTCATTGCTTTCGATAACAGTTTTCACTAAACCATTTTTAAAATACATGGACATTTAAATTATTATTACATAGTATTTTTTTAAATTATTTTTCTAAATAATGATAGATATATTTCCTACGATAAAGGAATTTCAAATATTGGGTTTAATAATCGTTTTCGAAAAATCGTTTTAAATTTCTATTTTCTCTAATAAAATTATTTTATAAATACAATTACTTAATTTTATGAATTTCGGATGGATAAGAAAGACAATTAAATGGTAAAGTAAAACATGTGCTATGGGACACATGGATTTGCTTTATCGCTTAATATCGGACTTATACGATCGAAACCCTTTCGATGAACTGTTTGAGATGATTTAAGATGTTATTAAATTTTTGGTAGATTATATGATCTGAGATCTCCAATTTAGGAGTATATTCGATGAAGGACTATTTTAAGATGTGTATCTTAATCGCTGATGAAATGAGGTGAATTAAGAGATAGAAATTCCTAATTGGAATTATGGTTATAAATAACCATCTAGATGTTATTTTTACTTGCCGATGAGATGAGGTAAGCTTATTTATGATGATTTTATGATGTTGAAATGTATTATGATAATTTGTACTTGTCGATGAGATGAGACAGGTCACGATGCCACCAGTACTCGTCAATGAGATGAGATGAGCATGGTACTGTATTTACTCGCCAATGAGATAAGGTTGAATATATTTTCGAGATGTTTATGATGTTTTACTAGTGTAGTACCAACTAACGGCTAGTAAACCGTTAGGTGAAAACGTATGGTATGAGACATATGTTAACAACTATTGCGTACCTATCCGAGAATTTGAGACACATTCACAATGTTTACTAGTACTACAGACCACGAGTACCCGATTGGAGTCATCACGATGTAGTTGCTACACCGATCATCACGATGTTATTAACTTGGGTATTTGTGACCGGGAGTCATTATGATGTTATAGACTATAGTCATTCATGATGTTCACGATGTTAAGATGTTATTTGACTCCAGTCATCACGATGTTTATGGCACCAAATAGTTGAACTAGTCACGATGTAGTGCACGTGGCATCGCTTCGGCATGCAATCGAGGATCTGACCAATCTGAGATTTCTTTGAGTTTTGATGTTTCAGACTTCATCGTTTTTGGATGATTATTGCATTGATAGCCTAGTGCTAGATGATATGTATACATATATGGTGAAATCATTTATGATGTTATTGTTTGATTGAGTTATTTGCATTATGGATTGATGATTTGATGATTTTATAGACTACTTGATGTGAAGATGGAGTTGAGATGTATTTATTTATTTATTTATACCGATGAGATGAGGTATAAATGATTATGAAGAATCTTTTATGATGAGTTTTATGATGGATCTGAGAGTATCTATATTCATACCGATGAGATGAGGTATGAATAAGTATAATGCTTCTTTTATGATTGGGTTTTATATTTCCTTGAATGATCCTTGGGATGTGCCAATGAGACGAGGCACGTCCATATGTGTTTTATTCTATGTATGAAGGATATGTACCTTTGATGTATTTTTATATTGACAACTACTTCTAAGAAGATAGTTGAATCATTTGTAGTCATTATCCATATTCCTTTTGTAACAGCCCGCAAATCCGTCCCCCTTGAATCAACATTATTCTACCCTAATTGACTCAAGTGGAACAGAAATACGAACCATTAAGGTTAAAAGAAAAAGAGATAGAAGAAGAAGTAGACTAAACAATATCAGAATCTCACAATCGCAGCGGAATAAAATATAATAGCAACTATATATCTTTACACAAAATGAAATCTATAACTGTTTATACAACATATCATCAGAGTAACTCATACATCAATCATCACATAACAGACATACCATACAACATAGCAGCGGATATATATATAGGTACATATAATACGTCTCGAACTCCAGCTCCTCTCCTGCTCCATAGCAACCTATCCTGAACATATAATACTCGGTCTGACCCGAGCATTATAACGAAATAACACCCGAGTCAGTCTGGAATACCAGCTGATAATAATGCACACAATTGATTATTAAAGTTTCAAAAATCCTTTTGAAAACAAAAGCATCTCGTAAGACCACGCCACAAATAAACATGTCGGGTTTTTACCCTACGATAGCTAAAACACTTTTTATAGAAATCCTCTTATATTATAATAGGGTCTATTTACAAATACTTATAAAATAGCCGAAATTGTTACATTCATTAAATTCCAGCTACTAGCCACCGAAGTGGGTAATACAAACAAAACTCGTACAAGGCTCGTAGGGAAAATGGATTTCCAACAATGACTAGGCACTGGGGTACCACCTGTCACAGTACGTGGTCTAGATCACAGTACCGAGGACTACTCCCTTCGTCCCCTGCAACACAAGACCGGAATCACCTATGGGCAATTCCGAATAAGATCACCCCGCGGTTGGGATCAGCAACCGCACCACTAAGCCGAAATAAAAAGGAACCTCTAGACAGGGATGACCTTACTCTCCAGTGGGGGCTACCCACGAAGCCTTGCTGCATATCCCCTGATTTTCAGTCATTCCCGGTTGGTGAGGCTTGAGGCTTAACGTTACCTTTAGAATGTTTCACTTAGAATGCCCATCGTCCGCTGACGATGTCACGAAGCATTCGTCCATACAAGTCCGTCCCGGGTTCGAACGGAACCGAAGGCACTATTCCTACTACATCCATTTTGGAAATATCCTCAGGATTAATAGCGACTAGCCCTTGCACTTCACTGCTCCATCTTCGACTCCGAAAAACGTTTATCGCACGAAAACGTACAAACCGGATCGAAGTGGTTTTCGAGAAATAAATCTCGATCCCGGTCTCTTCGAAACGATCAACGCATTTGTCCAATATTGATAGTCGGTGATTTAACTATCAATTTATATTCATAAACATCCATAGCATCCATCACACAATAAATAATTCCCAAATTATTTATTTACCTCAAATATCTTTAAAAGATATATTACCAAATTTCCAAATCTCATTTGAAAACATTTCTCAAAATTCCTCCTTTACAAGGTAAATCATTTACCATATATTTCCATTGGAAATATCCAAGTTCAAAACAGTTTAGATTTAAAACAGTTAAAAACATTTTAATTTAAAGTATACTTTAAATAGATAAATTTACTACTAATTATTTAATCAAAATATAATTCCAAAATATTTAAAGCAAAACTGTTTAAAAGATATAGCTTAATTTAAATTAAGGTTAAGTTATACTATATATTAAAATAAAGTGGTAAAAAGATTAACTCTTATTTCAATATACTTAGGTCAAAACTAGCTTTTAAAACAAATCCATTTGTAAACATAATTATTAAAATATTTATAAAGTTTTACTATTGCTAATTTATAAAAAATCACTTTAAAATAATAATTTTTAAAACATTCTTTAAAATTAGTTTAGATTTTAAACTTTCTTTTTATAAAATTAATTTAAAACTCGAACTTGGATTTTCCCTAGGAAATCTCATTTCTACTAAATCATCACAGAAATCCTTCTCACGATTTCTGTCCATTTATTAAATTAAGTTTTAGGGTTTTATAACATAAATTTATTTCCCAAAACTTCAACTAATAACATTTATCTTAATTATCATTCCAAATTTTAAAACTTCCAATTTACATTTTAAAATAGATTTCAGATTTTAATCCCTTTTAAATCCATTATTTAACAATACCTTTATTTCTCTAAATTCAATTTATCAAATATAATTAATTTTGGATTTATAATTTATCCAGTAATATTTCTATACAAATTTATTTCAGTTTTCCATCCAAATCAGGTTTCAAATATTTATATTCTTTTAATTTCTTATTTAACCATTTCTCAATTTCTTTGAAACCCAATTTAATTTCTTTATAATTAAAACTGCAATTTTCTTTATAACTAATATTCTGGGTTTATAGTTTAAACCACAATATCACAATGCAATTAAATTCCAACTTATCAATCACAATATATAAACAGGCATAATCATCAATATAAAAATATTACTACTTTGTGAGGAATCCCGTTGGATCCCTCCAACCTGTTTTCCCTGCATCCACAAATATTAGCACAACAGTATATATATCAATTCAATTCGATAATAACTAACATATTCAGCTAAACATCCAAACAAACAATCAATACTAGCTATCTACTTTACTAGTATCCAGATGTGAGTGAGAATAACTCACCTTGAGTTGCGACGAGCGTTCGAAATTTAAATTAAACCGGACAGTGTCCGACTTAACCCAAATTTCTACTTGCCCGGAATGACTCCGGATCTGTACCACCTCGTAATACTCGTTCCTGCGATTCCAACGTTTCTCGTTTCGTCGAAATCTGATAATGTATGAAATAGTTACATGGGTTTAAAAGTTTGAATACTGTTTTAAATCAAACTTTTCTTTTTAATTTAAATTTAAATTATACCCAACTCAAACAGCAACATATCCTACAGGCCGCAACCGAGGCCCACTCCACTGCTTCTCAGGCTCGCGTACGCAACTCCAACAAACGAACCCAATTCGTTCAAAACTTTGACCGACGCTCGCTCCTCCCACATTCACCCTGCCGACGATCCAAACCCCTCACACTACAGCCTCCATCCTCTCGCGCCTATGGCCCACGACCGGCTCAACTCACGCTACCCAGTTACTCGAATCACAAGCAAGCACGAGCACGAAACGCGGCCCTCATATTCTTTGTCTGGTCGTCGAAACGAAATCACCACCGTATGAATAGACAAAACTCGACGAGCTCTTGAATAATGTAGTTAGAAGTTTACAAAATTATTGAGTGGATCTTGCGAGAAACAAGAAACAAATTGGTGCGTTTCTAGCCATTGAAATATAAGAGAACGGCGGCTTGGAGATACTAGGGTTTTGAAGAGGATTATATATATATATATATATAATAGTTTAATATTATTTTATTAATATAAAGTCCCGATTTAACAGTTAATGCAAACGATCTCCAATCCTCACGTTCCGACAGGCTATCCTAGGGTTTTTCAACGTTCCGGACACAATGGAACAGGTTTCGTAAGCTAATACGGTCATATGCACGAGTTACGGAATTAAACGCTCAATTTGAAATTAAATCGATTAAAACGATTTCGACACGTTTCGAGCTGCCGGGGTCAAACGACAACTCCGATTGCTACGAAAATTGAAATCCGATAATAATTAACTATTACGGATCCAATGAAACTGGTTTCGTCGAATTCCGAGACTGTGCCCCGGAAGGCTATTTTAACTCGTCTATTTAATTAAGCGATTTTCGAAATTATCGAAATCACTCCAAATCTCCACTTTTAAAATTTTATTAACTTAACAATAATTCATATAAAATTTATAAACACATTAAAAATCGTTCTGGTTCATTCTGGACTTAAATCGGATTAATTGCAATATTTAATAATATTAAATTCATTTTAAATTCATATAAAATTCCAAATAATAATCTATTAACTTTTAAATTCTTCCAAAAATCTAACAATATCATTTATAAACTATGGAACTTAAAAATGCATTTAAACATCAATTTTATAACAATTCCCATTCAATTTCCAATTTATTCTCAGTTCTAATAATTATTATTATTACTCCAATTCAAATGGAATCACCATATTTTGAAACTATAACTCATCTTATTAACTCAACCATAGTCTTCTATTATCAAGATTCAAATTAGAATCCATATCCAACATTTAAAATGAATTAAATGTTAAATTTTGGCGACCCAAAATTCCGGGTCGTTACATTCCTCCCCCCTTATAAAAATTTCGTCCCCGAAATTTGTATAAGGTAGAACATACACTTAAACCCATTTACTTATCCCATTAGCTTAGTTAAAAGCTTGTATACACTTCACAAAATCCTTTTTGTTCAATTCCCAAACCTATTTGCTTTATTAATTCTAAAGCTTTAATTTTAACTTATAACTTCATAAGTTACTTAACTTTTCCCAAAACCCAAAAAATTTTCTAACTCCCAAAATTTACGAAAATTTTTGGCAGAGTCTCCCCTGTACGGAGGAGCTTCTGCGATATCGCAGGATACACAAATATATATACATCGGCCCACACGGCCGGAAACCAAAATATATCACAATATATATCATTTTCCCATTTTATTTGCGTAGGCGTACCTTTTATTAGCATTTTAAAAGCAAGCGGCTAACATTTTAGCATTTACGCGTTCCAACTCTCTCAAACGCCTCCCGCACCTGTGCTAAACTCAAACAAACTCATCAGTTTCAAAATATGAACATTTTAATCATCATTTCCAATATAAAAGCAAGCTAAACATAACCATTTCCTAGCCAAACCAAGCCATCTTCATTTTTTTTAACAATGTTAGCCATATTCCTAATCATTCAAAGATTTTAAAACACCCTCCAAATTGCATATTCAAGTCCAACTTCATTTTTATTCCATTTTTGAAATATCCAAAACAACTGTTATTCCCAACAAATCCAAACAATACCATAACCAATTACTAGGGAAGCAATCCATCACTTTAGAAACTCGAAAATGAATTCTAATGATGTGGCCAGCATCATCAGGATTATTTTCCAGCGACTGCAGTGAGTTCAATGCTTCTTAACTTTCCCAAATTCATTTCAAAACAGTTGCCATTCAAAAATATTTCCCAAAACAACATTCCATTATTGTCTTCAACACATTGGAAAACATGCCCAAACTTTCCCAGGATTTTAAATTTCCAACCTTTTATTTTCAATCTATTTAAAATCCTTTCCAAAACTTCCGGGTTTTAAATTCTGATTTAATTCCAATTTAGTTATTCTCTTTTAAATAATCTATACTTACAAAATTTATTTGATTATAACAAATTTCAAGTTTTTAGATTAAATTTTGGATTCTTATTTGCACCATATTACTTAATTCTATTTGGTTATAAACCATTTTAATATTTTATATTCTTATTCGCTTATCATTTCAAATTTTGATCAAATTCAAGATCTTTACTTAAATTATGGTACTAACAATCCAACAAACACCCAATATATAATAAGCTAGAAAATTATTTCTTTTATATCAAAATAAAATTTTGGGTAAAATTATTTCATTTACCCACTTTAAAATCAATACTATGTCGGTTTATCTTGTTTAAGAGTTTAGAAACCCCTATCGATACAGTTGTACTTCCCGCACCGACCAGAGTTCATAAACACTCAACCGATAAGTCAACACAGTACAAAAACAATTTTATAAGCACTAACAAGTACGCTCTCATATCTATAAATACGCTCAGCTCATTATAGAGTACTATTGACTCTATTAAATGAGTAATTACCCCACCAAAGCCTAGGTTGTCGCCAACCTAAGCTCTGATACCACTGTAACAGCCCGCAAATCCGTCCCCCTTGAATCAACATTATTCTACCCTAATTGACTCAAGTGGAACAGAAATACGAACCATTAAGGTTAAAAGAAAAAGAGATAGAAGAAGAAGTAGACTAAACAATATCAGAATCTCACAATCGCAGCGGAATAAAATATAATAGCAACTATATATCTTTACACAAAATGAAATCTATAACTGTTTATACAACATATCATCAGAGTAACTCATACATCAATCATCACATAACAGACATACCATACAACATAGCAGCGGATATATATATAGGTACATATAATACGTCTCGAACTCCAGCTCCTCTCCTGCTCCATAGCAACCTATCCTGAACATATAATACTCGGTCTGACCCGAGCATTATAACGAAATAACACCCGAGTCAGTCTGGAATACCAGCTGATAATAATGCACACAATTGATTATTAAAGTTTCAAAAATCCTTTTGAAAACAAAAGCATCTCGTAAGACCACGCCACAAATAAACATGTCGGGTTTTTACCCTACGATAGCTAAAACACTTTTTATAGAAATCCTCTTATATTATAATAGGGTCTATTTACAAATACTTATAAAATAGCCGAAATTGTTACATTCATTAAATTCCAGCTACTAGCCACCGAAGTGGGTAATACAAACAAAACTCGTACAAGGCTCGTAGGGAAAATGGATTTCCAACAATGACTAGGCACTGGGGTACCACCTGTCACAGTACGTGGTCTAGATCACAGTACCGAGGACTACTCCCTTCGTCCCCTGCAACACAAGACCGGAATCACCTATGGGCAATTCCGAATAAGATCACCCCGCGGTTGGGATCAGCAACCGCACCACTAAGCCGAAATAAAAAGGAACCTCTAGACAGGGATGACCTTACTCTCCAGTGGGGGCTACCCACGAAGCCTTGCTGCATATCCCCTGATTTTCAGTCATTCCCGGTTGGTGAGGCTTGAGGCTTAACGTTACCTTTAGAATGTTTCACTTAGAATGCCCATCGTCCGCTGACGATGTCACGAAGCATTCGTCCATACAAGTCCGTCCCGGGTTCGAACGGAACCGAAGGCACTATTCCTACTACATCCATTTTGGAAATATCCTCAGGATTAATAGCGACTAGCCCTTGCACTTCACTGCTCCATCTTCGACTCCGAAAAACGTTTATCGCACGAAAACGTACAAACCGGATCGAAGTGGTTTTCGAGAAATAAATCTCGATCCCGGTCTCTTCGAAACGATCAACGCATTTGTCCAATATTGATAGTCGGTGATTTAACTATCAATTTATATTCATAAACATCCATAGCATCCATCACACAATAAATAATTCCCAAATTATTTATTTACCTCAAATATCTTTAAAAGATATATTACCAAATTTCCAAATCTCATTTGAAAACATTTCTCAAAATTCCTCCTTTACAAGGTAAATCATTTACCATATATTTCCATTGGAAATATCCAAGTTCAAAACAGTTTAGATTTAAAACAGTTAAAAACATTTTAATTTAAAGTATACTTTAAATAGATAAATTTACTACTAATTATTTAATCAAAATATAATTCCAAAATATTTAAAGCAAAACTGTTTAAAAGATATAGCTTAATTTAAATTAAGGTTAAGTTATACTATATATTAAAATAAAGTGGTAAAAAGATTAACTCTTATTTCAATATACTTAGGTCAAAACTAGCTTTTAAAACAAATCCATTTGTAAACATAATTATTAAAATATTTATAAAGTTTTACTATTGCTAATTTATAAAAAATCACTTTAAAATAATAATTTTTAAAACATTCTTTAAAATTAGTTTAGATTTTAAACTTTCTTTTTATAAAATTAATTTAAAACTCGAACTTGGATTTTCCCTAGGAAATCTCATTTCTACTAAATCATCACAGAAATCCTTCTCACGATTTCTGTCCATTTATTAAATTAAGTTTTAGGGTTTTATAACATAAATTTATTTCCCAAAACTTCAACTAATAACATTTATCTTAATTATCATTCCAAATTTTAAAACTTCCAATTTACATTTTAAAATAGATTTCAGATTTTAATCCCTTTTAAATCCATTATTTAACAATACCTTTATTTCTCTAAATTCAATTTATCAAATATAATTAATTTTGGATTTATAATTTATCCAGTAATATTTCTATACAAATTTATTTCAGTTTTCCATCCAAATCAGGTTTCAAATATTTATATTCTTTTAATTTCTTATTTAACCATTTCTCAATTTCTTTGAAACCCAATTTAATTTCTTTATAATTAAAACTGCAATTTTCTTTATAACTAATATTCTGGGTTTATAGTTTAAACCACAATATCACAATGCAATTAAATTCCAACTTATCAATCACAATATATAAACAGGCATAATCATCAATATAAAAATATTACTACTTTGTGAGGAATCCCGTTGGATCCCTCCAACCTGTTTTCCCTGCATCCACAAATATTAGCACAACAGTATATATATCAATTCAATTCGATAATAACTAACATATTCAGCTAAACATCCAAACAAACAATCAATACTAGCTATCTACTTTACTAGTATCCAGATGTGAGTGAGAATAACTCACCTTGAGTTGCGACGAGCGTTCGAAATTTAAATTAAACCGGACAGTGTCCGACTTAACCCAAATTTCTACTTGCCCGGAATGACTCCGGATCTGTACCACCTCGTAATACTCGTTCCTGCGATTCCAACGTTTCTCGTTTCGTCGAAATCTGATAATGTATGAAATAGTTACATGGGTTTAAAAGTTTGAATACTGTTTTAAATCAAACTTTTCTTTTTAATTTAAATTTAAATTATACCCAACTCAAACAGCAACATATCCTACAGGCCGCAACCGAGGCCCACTCCACTGCTTCTCAGGCTCGCGTACGCAACTCCAACAAACGAACCCAATTCGTTCAAAACTTTGACCGACGCTCGCTCCTCCCACATTCACCCTGCCGACGATCCAAACCCCTCACACTACAGCCTCCATCCTCTCGCGCCTATGGCCCACGACCGGCTCAACTCACGCTACCCAGTTACTCGAATCACAAGCAAGCACGAGCACGAAACGCGGCCCTCATATTCTTTGTCTGGTCGTCGAAACGAAATCACCACCGTATGAATAGACAAAACTCGACGAGCTCTTGAATAATGTAGTTAGAAGTTTACAAAATTATTGAGTGGATCTTGCGAGAAACAAGAAACAAATTGGTGCGTTTCTAGCCATTGAAATATAAGAGAACGGCGGCTTGGAGATACTAGGGTTTTGAAGAGGATTATATATATATATATATAATAGTTTAATATTATTTTATTAATATAAAGTCCCGATTTAACAGTTAATGCAAACGATCTCCAATCCTCACGTTCCGACAGGCTATCCTAGGGTTTTTCAACGTTCCGGACACAATGGAACAGGTTTCGTAAGCTAATACGGTCATATGCACGAGTTACGGAATTAAACGCTCAATTTGAAATTAAATCGATTAAAACGATTTCGACACGTTTCGAGCTGCCGGGGTCAAACGACAACTCCGATTGCTACGAAAATTGAAATCCGATAATAATTAACTATTACGGATCCAATGAAACTGGTTTCGTCGAATTCCGAGACTGTGCCCCGGAAGGCTATTTTAACTCGTCTATTTAATTAAGCGATTTTCGAAATTATCGAAATCACTCCAAATCTCCACTTTTAAAATTTTATTAACTTAACAATAATTCATATAAAATTTATAAACACATTAAAAATCGTTCTGGTTCATTCTGGACTTAAATCGGATTAATTGCAATATTTAATAATATTAAATTCATTTTAAATTCATATAAAATTCCAAATAATAATCTATTAACTTTTAAATTCTTCCAAAAATCTAACAATATCATTTATAAACTATGGAACTTAAAAATGCATTTAAACATCAATTTTATAACAATTCCCATTCAATTTCCAATTTATTCTCAGTTCTAATAATTATTATTATTACTCCAATTCAAATGGAATCACCATATTTTGAAACTATAACTCATCTTATTAACTCAACCATAGTCTTCTATTATCAAGATTCAAATTAGAATCCATATCCAACATTTAAAATGAATTAAATGTTAAATTTTGGCGACCCAAAATTCCGGGTCGTTACACCTTTATACCGCCGATGATATGAGGCAAAAGCGATATTTATTGAGTCTTATCTTTAAAACTTTGCTCGTCGATGTTCCATTTGCTTAAGTGTCAGTTATGCCACTTAAGTATGACTTTATCATCATTATCTCTTCTGCTTGCCAAGAAGAGATTTTTTCCTTTCTTATGATGTTGAAACCCTGTTTAGGACATGGCATCCTATAAGAAAAAGGATACCATAGCTTTCACCTACATATCCTTATCAATTATTCTGTTTAAGTGATGATTTTAGCTAGCCCGACCTATGTGTTTTCACTCGGGTCAAACCAAGTTGTTTCAGGTATCATCTTTTGGACTTAGCTTGAAGTTGATGTTGGATATCAGCTTTTCTTTCTCTTGAGTATTTTCTGTTCTTTCACATACTCTGATGTAGTTATATTTGATTCGATGTATATGGTGTGGTCGAGTACTACCTTTGTTGTATTCATATTGTATTGTACTAAACATGTATCAGTGTATATGTATATATATGATATTGATTACTGTTCTGTGATGTGCTTTTCATTTTGTTATTGTATTTGTTCTGATAGATCCAGTAGCCACCTATAGTTTTGAATTAAGCATATACTGGGTATGTCAATCCACTTGAGATTAAAAAAAAACATGTTGCATTTATCGACGTATTTAGTAGATGTTTAAGACAAAATTATAGATGATCTTCCTTTCCAGCCCTATTCTCCACTTTAGTAGACAGAATTACTCGTTAATTCTCTTTACTAAGGTGGGTCTCGGGGTGGGGCGTTACACTATATTAATATAGCATCAAATTAAATAAATGATATACAAACTAAACAAATGCTATATGAACTTATCCTTATATATATGTAATGCTATATGAACTTAGCATCGTATATGTGTAATGATATATAAATTTGGCATTTCTGTAACTGTGAAAATGAATGTTATTTTAGTTTATCTAGTTTATTCAATCGACACTAGTTCGATTTAACATTCCGTTTTCTAATGCTGACTTAATATAACATTCTGTTTTATCCGATGCTAGTTTAATTTAGCATTCAGTATCTATCAGACTAAATTTTAATTTTTCCATCCTTTAATCTAAAATTGGTCTCAAGTTTTTCCTTTAGACTAACTCCCTCTAATTAGAAAATCCTTAAATAAAGTGTTATGTGGTTGTAGTGACAAATTTTTGCACTCATGAGTAATTAATAATGGAATTACATCACATTTTGTTTCAAATATTCATGGTAAAGATGTTTCGAGAAAATGTGTCGGTACATCTATTAAGACCATGGTGCGTAATGCTCTTCAAATGTTGGACAGTGTATTTCTCATGGCTGTTGGGGGGTACCAAGGCATTGCAGGTTCATGATTATTGGATAACTATGGAACAATATTGAAATGTGTATGGATCGTGTATTTATATCTAATATGCAAGTGTAATAAATAGCTAACTTATAACTAGCAGATTAAAGTAAATAAAAGTAAAGAAACAATCGTAGCGGAGATTTTATACTGGTTCGGACCTCCCGTCCTACGTCCAGTCTCGAAGTTCCTAATCAACCTTAACTAGTAAACAACCCTCGCTTCGCCTGGAGGAATAGGCTTGGTACAAAAATCTTTTCTTGACAAGTATATGCTCTTAGTAACATTGATTTTGACTGCACAGTTCAAATCTTCCTATAATCTCCTTTGAGTAGTATGTGTATGTGAAGCTTTGCTTTTATGAAGTGATAAAACTGATATATTGATTGCTTTTATAAATCAGAGTATTCTATATGAGATTTAGAAAACTCAGGTTGTTTGTTTCTCAAAATCTTTACATATTTATAAGTGTTGAAGAGTTTTCTTCAAGAGTAACATTCTTTAGTATGTTCTATTTCAGTCTAATGGTTGCAATCTTTGAGGAAGAAGAGATGCGTTGAAGATACACGGATGCAACCTTTAGAATGAAAGAAGCACCTGTTCATATTTTAATTCTTTTACCCAGTAAAGACTTCTTCCCATAAAATTCATACGTCTATTTAGATATATATTTTTAAACAGAGAATAGATTTAGATGTCTGGCGTATATGATCAGATGTTTGATGCCTGTTAATATTTTTTAATCAGAATACAGAGTCAGACGTCTGGCATATGTGGACAGATGTCTGATGCATGTTAATTTCTGTAGTTAACTTGTTTGAAAAAAGGATTAAAAAATCTTTGACGTGCAATATTGTGTAAAAAAAGTACTAAAGGAGATTTTACAAACCATCTATCTGCAAATATAACACACTATAATAGCTTCTCCAATACCAATGATTCTTTTCTTCTACTGGTCGTCTTTAAGTCATGATTATGTGAATTCTCAAAACTTTTACCTGCAAATAGATGGAATATATTGTGTGTGTATGATTGTACAGTTGTTGTCATCAAAACCATAGAATAGAGGTTCTAACATTCTTCCCCTTTTGACGATGACAACTATACAATCACTTATTAAATAAGCATATAATTCCCACTGAATGTGATTCCTAGCACTATATAAATGTAACATGATATCTCTCCCCTTTTGGCATTATTAAAAAGAGATAAAACAATAAAAAAATTTGAAAAAAACATAAAGAGCATAAGTTTTCATAGAATCACATATAAAATTTGTCATAGTTATACAAAAAAAATTGTTTGAAAAAAACCAAACAGAGATACATAAAACCTACATGATCATAGAAATAAAAGGGAATTCACCAATAGTTGTAGTAACCCAGAAATTAGATGTGTATTCATCATATCCGTCGTGTTGCCACTGAGACTGATCATTGTACTCTACATCCTCTCGAGTAGAATGGCCTTGAAATGATACGTAACGACGGTAGTGCGGAGGGTTTTGTGGGGACCAAGTGATATCTTCTCTTTCCTCAGTGTCAAAATTTATTGGCACCTTATCTGGACGAGAGTGTGGTGCTGGATCAACTGATGGACCTGCATATGAAGAACGTCCTGGTTGAAATACCTGTGGTGGCGGTGGCGGTGTCGGGGATGGAAAAGAAGAATACTACGATGATGAATGACCCCATACCTTTCTCATGACTTTTCCCAAGGTTGAAACGACCTTTTCTAACATCTTTTCTACTTTGGTCATTCTAATAGAAAAGGAACGTTCTAAGCAAGTCATCTTTTTATCTAACGCTTTTTAGTTCAAGGAGAGAAGGCATTAGTTTTGAAGTGAAACATCTCGATGGTTTTCTCCTTGTTCAGATGTAATTCTAACTTCTTGTATGTCTGAATCAAAGTAATACTCGATAGGTTCTAAAGCTCTTGCAGATTGGGAAGGTTGAGTTGTAGGTGGTTGTTGTTGTTGTGGTTGTTGATATGGGGAGAAAGAGGCTATACTTGGCGGAGTTTCAGGAAGATGCATCAAAGAGAGAAATCTAAAGCCACTATCTTTAACGAAAATTTCTTCATATTGGAAAGATATTAAGGGATTCCAAATGACTATATATTTTTCATTATATAAGGAGCATAGATGATGCTTCGACGTGTAGGCGTCCGAAAGCTTTTAGTTTGGTCGAAAATATATTGTGCCCAATTGACTTCAATATCACCTAATATAGCATACAAAGCTTTATGATGATCTTCGTACACTTGTTCGTGAATAATTAACCTAAGGATGACTATGTTGATGAGCATACTATTAAGTAGTCGGGCTTTTGGACGAAAACTAGATGTTTTTAATTTCCGCATATCATTTTCCCAAATAAGATTGGTAACAACATCTCTTAGGGCATATCATTTGTCGGGAACTTCTTGTAATCGAATTCCCATATAAGAAAAATTAAAAATTTGACCAAGCATTTTAATATCAAATTTTATACGTTTCCATAAACACTTGTCCAAATCCAATTTTCCTCATTTGAAGGATTCCAAAGCTTTAAGGAGCATAAATTAATAAGAAAGAGGAATACCGCTAGTTGATCTATTTTTCCAGCATTATCATCATAGTTGGCTAAGCGATAGATATTAGCATCCTCGGTTAAATCGATATCATCATAATTATTGAAATGACGAATGGGATAAAACAGACCAGAGTGAATACGATTTTTCTTCGAATCTTGTAGTTTTTGTTTTCCATGTTCTTTTTCAACAATCCATTCTTTGATGTGATTATCCATGGGATTATCCCATTAGGTTGAGAGCTTTGGCCTGCATTAGGTTTCTAACGTTTAGAAACGGGAACTTTTGCTTTTGGATCCACCAATTGGGAGTTGGAAAGAGGAAATCGAATTTGGAAATTAGGGTTTTAAGTTTTGGAGAGAGTGAAACAGTGTAAATAATGAAAGATGGAAGAGATAATTTGTAGGCAGACAAAAAGGTATGTGCTCAGGTGGTTGACAAACGTCTGTATATAAAGATTAAACATTTGAACAAAGCTTAATTTTGACGCAGAGTGGTTGAACAAACGTTTGGATGTAAACTAAGACGTCTGTAAGTAGAAAATAATTTTTCCAGAAACATTTGTCAAACGGCTGATCATACTTTCAGATGTTTGTGCTGAAGGCTTTAATGTTACGGAGCGTTTAAACAGACGCCTGGGATCATTGTCAGACGTCTGTGCTGAAGGTCGAAATTTTTTCAAAGCATATCTTTAGACGTCTGGTAATGTTTTTTAGACGTTTGAACTAAAACACAAATTTTTCCCATGCCTGTAGTCAGACATCCATTTATTTTTTTCAGACGTCCGATTTGTATATTTATTCTATTTCTACGTATTCTGATATATGAAAACAAAAATTGAATATTTAATAGGAGAAAAAAAATGACAAGTGATTATGCATGAACATACATGCTTATTTGATATATATTAAATGTCCGTTGTTTTGAATGATTTCTTTAGTTTTCAACAAATCTATCCGGAGAATGGTAGTTTTGTTTCTCGCGGAATTTGGTTCGACTTTGGTCTAATCGGATAATGGCTTAAGAGGAGACCAGTATGGACGAACAGGACTGTGTTCGGCGTATGATGTTCCTTCTCCCTATAGGTTCCATGGGATGATCTAGTGTGTGCTTTGAGGAGTTTCTATTAAGTGTGGAGACCTTTGATGTACGCAGTCTTTTATTGGTGAATGACCACATATTACGAGGATACATTCAACAAAGTTTAAATGTGCTCCTTGACGGCATTGTTCATGTTGAATATGCAAGTATATAATTTTTGTTTGATGATAATAAACACATACACACACACACACACACACACACACACACACATATATATATATATATATTTTCATATAAATGTATTTGATAATGTACTATTTTATCTTCACAGATTGAATAAATACTTGCTGAATAAATTAAATAACACATAATTTAAATTCAAACAGATATTTTATTTAAACAAATATTTATTACAATTTTGAGTAGTACAAATTTGTGCTCCCACTATATATACAAAATTTCAATTACAATACATTTCAATTTATACAACTGTCCTCACTACATATCGCTCATTCACTCGTATTATTCTTCAACTCTATTCCAGATTGAATCCAGCATCTGAGCAATCTGCAAAAATACACACCAACGCAGTAAAATTGAAAAGAAAATATTTTTGTAGTGTAAAATAAAAAAGTGTTTAAAAATATTATTTTCCCCAGTGATTCGGGTTGTTGGTCATCAATTAATTTTGAATTCATCATACACAAACAGCTTGTGACATGCACAGTGTATTACTGGATGTGCCACAAGGCCGTGCATACCGATATACACTTTGATAAAATTACAAGGACAGGTGAGATAGGTCAAACCCAAATGAAAAGCCGGGTTCAACTTAAGAGCAATACAAATAAAGTCACGACACGAGCACAAGGTCAAACCCGAGCTATAAGCTGGATTCAACATAGGTGCAAGTTCATGAAAATGGTTATGACAACTAAAACAAGCCTCGACCTGAAATCCAAATGTACAAATGCAATAACGGTCGGGAGCAACTCAGACTCAGTGTATACATGAATAAAACTCAAGTCTGGTCACAACAAACAACAACAGAAACCAAGTGTGTGTGTGTGTGTATATATATATGCAGCAAAACTCGAGGCAACTAGACAATATACAAGACCATTTATACACAGTCTTGACCAAAACAGCACCAGACTCGACTAAGACCAGACTGCAATATCAAAGTAAAGAAGCAACTCATTATAATTCAAACTACAACAGACTTCAATGTGCACATATCAAACTACATGAAGTCCAAACATGAATCAATGAATATGCTACACACATGAAACTGATATGCAAGCTACATGATCACTGACCATATATAAAGCAACAACTCAAAGTTCAATGCAACACAGTAACAAGCTAACCAGACAGCATGTAGACATCAAGTTATAGAGTTCAATTTTTCAAACACAAACCAAAGTTCAAAATGCAAGTTCAAGACACAGAGCAGACAAGTTCAAAAATCATGGGACAGTAGACGAGTAAGTGCACCAGAGACATACAACACAACCAGAGGACAAGCCACTGATCAAAGTAGCAGTAGTTTCAAATCATAGTAGCAAGTTAATTTCAAACCCAGAAACGATAACTGGAAACACAAGCTAACATACACATATATACATACATGAATGTATGTACACACGTGATGTTATACAATAGAGATGGCACTGTAACTACCTAACAAACACCAGATCAATTGAATACAAGTAAGTGGGACAGCAAGCACATGAATGCACAGTGCAAACTACAACAAACAGTGTGTAATTCAAGTTCAGTTTCAATCAACACAGTATGACCAGAGCATGAACAAGATTGAAAACTGGAATGTAACATGGAGTCAATTCTCAAAGCAAGTAAAAAGCCATGTGTGACCAAGGCAAGTAAAAATTGAACAATTTCAGTCTAACACAAATGACCAAAGTCGACAGCACAAAGAAAAAAATCAACATCGTCAAAGATTTCAACACCGTGGTAGCTAAGGAAGTCAGAAACCAAAGCCGCATTAACCAAGTAACACAGGAAATATACAATTATGAACAAGTCAGAAAAAATCACCATCATCCATACGAAAATCAATGGCCGAGCTATATTAAATGACGAATTCAAACAAATGTATACGAATGAAAATATAGGAATTCCAATCCTATAAAACCCGATCATCATCGGCCAAAACTAATTGTTCGAGTTCAAGTACAACAGAGAAGAATAAATCATAAAACTCGAATCAAATCAAAGTCGAGTACTGTATAAATCCAAAAGGAATAAACGTACCAATTCTTTCAACAATCAAACTTGACTAACTTGAAGCAAGCCATGAAGCAACTAGTTGATCGAAGAAAGGAATCAAAGCATCATCAATCAAATCGACAAAGCCGGCGACTTCATCACGAAGCCCTAATTATTGAAAGAGGAACGAGCAAGCAACGGAATCATTTTTACAGAGCAAAGGCCATAGAAAGAATAGAGAAAAAGGGCCGGCAATTTTTAGTGATAATTTTATTTAGGCCGGATAATTTTATTTTATTATTTGGGCTTTACAATTAGGGTTTTGTTTTTCAATTATTTGCTTTTAAATTTTTATTTTTCCTTTTAAACTTGTGTATTGTTTAGTCGTGTGACTAAGGGACGAACTACGGTGGTGTACTTCGAGAATTCGCAACTCATTGGCTGAGTTGTGGCAGGGTTTTGAGCATAGAGTTAAGGCTAATCGATAGCGGGTGTCGCAAATTTACATGTGTAAGCGTCTGACTGCTAAATTTCTAGTAGAAACCTTGGGGGCAGCACGTAGGCAGGGTTTTGCCGAAGCTGAGTAAATTCTGTGTTGTTCTATTTCTGCATTTATTATTCTGCTATTATATTTGCTACTATTATTCTGATATATCTGTGCTGAAAATATTTTATAAACTTCCGCATTAAATTTTTATAATTAATAGTATCACCCTATTCACCCCTCCCCCTCTAGGGTGAAATCGATCCTTCAAGTGGCAGCACAGCTAGGAACAAAAGCCATTTTTTTAAAAAAGTTTGACTTTTTCAAAGACCAATATATGTTTTTACAAATTTGAATTTTTAAAATGGCTACTTTTGTTGAGGGTCGGTCAAGTATTATCCCTCCTATTTTTGATGGAACAGATTTTTTTGCATTGGAAATTGAAAATGGAATTTTATTTAAAATCAGTTAATGTTAAATGTTGGAAAATTATTGAAAATGGGTGCGATATAACTAACGAGAAAATTATCTTGATTAAATCTCTTGCTATGCATATATTATATTCTCATATTAATCAAGATAATTTTAACTTTATCTCTCATTGTGAAAATGCACAGGAAATCTGGAATGCTTTTGATGCAATGTATGGTGCAAAAGTCAACAACAATGAGAAATCCGCCTCAATCAATTCAGTTAAAGAAACGAGCTTAATAGGATTGGTAAAAAGCAGTAGTGATGAGGATGATGATAATGAAGCAGCTGAGCTGGCGCTACAAATAAAGAGATTCAAAAAGTGGGACCACAAATACAGAAATCCAGTTCCATATCAACAATTTAAAAGTAGAATAATCAAAGCACTAGACAACTTAGAGAACACGGGATCATTTGTCACAAGTGCAACAAAACCGGTCATCTCAATCCCAATTATCCTCGAAATCAACACGGCCAAGAAAAGAATTCAAAAAGGAGAAGTTTTGCAGCCACATGGAATAAAAGCAATGATGATTATAAAAGTACTAGAAGTAAGAGTGAGAAAGGAGATCTGTGCCATCGAAGTGATATAACTCATAGCGATGATGATGAGCCAAGCGAGGTATCAAAACTTACTCACTCGGAATTACTTATATATTTCCACGAAGTAAATGGCTGCTTTGAACGAATTAGGAAGTAGTATGCTAAACTTGAATCATAAAAAGATACTTTGATAGATTTAAATAAACAGCTCAATCAATTAGTTAAAAACTATCAAAGTACGATCCCTAAGTGTGATAAGTGTCCATAACTTGTAGAAGAAATTAAAAAATCAGAAAAAAAAAATTAAATCGCTTGAAAATGAAGTTCTGATTTTGAAAGAAAGTGAAAATACAAGGAGAGAAAATTCTATTAAAAAGTGCACACAAGTATTAAACGAAAATGAACCTCTCAAAACATAAGTCCAAAAATTGTCTACAACTTTAGGAGACTTTTTCAAAAGTGAAAAATCATCGAATATGCTATTAGGGAAACAAACTATTAATACTGTTAGACAAGGACTTGGGTGTAATCATTCTGAATGTGTTGAAAGCAAAATTAATCAAGTAAAATCCGAGTGCATAATTTGTAGAAAAATTGGACACAATCAAAACATTTGTCGGTATAGACCCAAACATGTGAAAACAATTCCAACTTGGGTTCCAAAAGGCACAAATATAAAATCCCTCAAAGTTAAACAAATCTGGGTGCCAAAAGGAACATATATAAATAGCTTTGGGTCTCCACAAAATTCTTTTTCAAAATATTTTTCCACTAACAACCATGGACCTACAAAAACAAATAGGTCACAAAAATATTTTCTCGTGCAGGTGTGGTGGCAAACTAAGGATCAACAACAGTGTTATCTGGATTCTTGCTGTTCCAGACATATAACGGGCGACTAATCAAGGTTCCTTAGCCTAGTATAAAGGTGACAGAATCACAATGGGCAACAATGAAATATTATCGACAAAGGTAAAATAGGTAATGGTATATTTATTTTTGAATGATATATTTAATATGATAATCTGCACCATAATTTGAATTTAAATCAGCCAGTTATATTATAATGAGATGAATGATGATTTTAATTCTGAATTATTCAAAATGTTGATCAATCATCTTTGAACTATAGATTTGCCTGAACTAATGATGATGTTATACTTGAATATATTTGTTTATCCTACGGCCTCTAGATCTGATACTATGGTCATTGTTTGATTATTTACATGACTTCAATTCAAATTCAAGATAATTTCATTTAAAAAGTTGTTAAAAATGATTTTGAGATATGTTGTTGCACACTTCATGATCTAGTCTATAACATTCAACTAACAATAATTTCGAGTGAAAAGAAATTCAGAAGCAGATTACACTGGTAATCTAGTTGACAGAAAAATTGCTAGTGGAACGTGATTTATGTTGAGACATTTAGTAACTGCATCATTTTTTCAAAGAAAATATCTGCATATTTTTTCACTTCAAATAATTTTCAAACAGCAGACATTTTTTCTTATGAAAACCCCTTCTAGAAAATATTTTTTTGACCGTGTTTCAAATTAGTCATCTTAAAATATTTGATTTTATAATTATTTTTGGATTTGATATTAAATGATTATATTGACTAATCTGACTCCCTACTAATTATCGAAAAGATAAATAGTGATTGAAAAAGTGATGAGTGTTGATATTAATCATATACTATAACTTGAGATGGTATATTTAGTAAATTTCTTTAGAAATTTGAACAAGAGTTATAAAAACTTTTTGTTGGTAAAAATTCCATGACCATCTCTATTTCTATCATATTTCTAACGACTATCACAAATCAAAATTCAATATGGTTTGTCAATATGTGGTACTCTAAACAGGAAATCATTCGTTTTGCATTTTATATTTTATTTAAAAAGGATCCAAAGTATTCACTATCATTTAAAAGTACTCACGGTTATGCATGGGTAAATTACTTAGAATTTTTGATTATGTACTTCCAAGCTCATTTAAAAGTCCTCACGGTTATGCATGTATGGAATGCATATTAAAATTGATTTATTAAATAGACAAGTTGATTCTAATCCCATTTAAAAGTCCTCACGGTTATGCGTGGTTAGAAGATACTTGAATTCATTTTTTATAAAAAAATTGAATACTACATATCTCATTTAAAAGTCCTAATGGTTATGCATGGTTAGTAGATATTCAAATTCCTGATATAAATATACCACAAACAGATACAACTATATGGTTTTATATGATGACATCGTCCATATCAGTCTAAAGTGGAATATGCGTCAAACAGAGTATTTTATGATTTTTGATTGATTTTTTATTGGAATTTAATATTTATATTCGATTGAGTTTTAATGTTATTAATGTCTATCACTTTATCTCTATTTTTCAAATACTGTTACTCTTTTGTTGATAACAAAAGAAAGAGAGAAAAGTTAAGATTTTGACAAATAAAGGTCAAATATTTTCTATTTGCATCTTGGCTCATTTGCATATTTTTATTTACATTCATATATGAAGGGGAGCTTGTGTAGAGAGAGAGCATTTAAATAGGGGGAGCAAATATAGTCTATTAATGATCAAATACATTTAATATATTCAAAATCTTAAATATATGTTTGTTATCATCAAAAGGGGAGATTGTTGAATATGCAAGTATATGATTTTTGTTTGATGATAATACATATATATATATATGTATGTATGTATGTATGTATTCATTTAAATGTATTTGATAATGTACTATTTTATTTTCACAGATTAAATAAATATTTGCTGAATAAAATAAATAACACAGAATTTAAATTCAAACAGATATTTTATTCAAACAAATATTTATTATAATTTTGAACTGTACAAATTTGAGCTCCCACTATATAAACAAAATTTCGATATCAATACATTTCAATTTATACAACTGTCCTCACTACATATAGCTCATTCACTCATATTATTCTTCAACTCTATTCCAGATTGAATCCATCATCTGAGCAATCTGCAATAATACACACTGAAGCAGTAAAATTGAAAACAAAATATTTTTGCAATGTAAAATAAAAAGGTATTTTGAAAATATTATTTGCCTTAGTCATTTGGGTTGTTCGTCATCATTTAATTTTGAATTCATCGTACACGAATAGCTTGTGACATGCACAGTGTATTACTGTACATGCCACAAGGCCGTGCATACCGATATACACTTGATAAAATTATAGGGACAGGTGAGCACAGGTCAAACCCAATTGAAAAGCCGGGTTCAACTCAAGTGTAATACAAATAAAGTCACGGCATGAGCACAAGATCAAACCCGAGCTATGAGCTGGATTCAACACAGGTGCAAGTTCATGAAAATGGTTGGGACAACTAAAACAAGCCTCGACCAGAAATCCAAATGTACAAATGCAATAACTGTCGGGAGTAACTCTGACTCAGTGTACACATGAATAAAACTCAAGTCTGGTCGCAGCAAACGACAATATATATATATATATGTATGTATGTATGTATGTATGTATGTATGTATGTATGTATGTATGTATATGTATATGTATATATGTGCGTGCAGCAAAACTCGAGGCAACCAGAAATATACAAGACCATCTATACAAAGTCTCGACCAAAACAGCACCAGACTCGATCAAGACCAGACTGCAATATCAAAGTAAAGAAGCAACTCATCATAATTCAAACTACAACAGACTTCAATATGCACATATCAGACAATGTGAAGTCCAAACATGAATCACCGAATATGCTACAGACATGAACCTGGTATGCAAGCTACATGATCACTGATCGTATATAAAGCAACAACTCAAAGTTCAATGCAACACAGTGACAAGCTAACCAGATAGCATGTAGACATCAAGTTACAGATTTCAAGTTTTCAAACACAAACCAAAGTTTAAAATGCAAGTTCAAGACACAGAGTAGACAAGTTCAAAAATCATGGGACATCAGACGAGCAAGTGTACCAGAGACATACATCACAACTAGAGGACGAGCCACTGATCAAAGCAGCAGTAGTTTCAAATCATAGTAGCAAGTTAATTTCAAACCCAGAAATGATAACTGGAAACACAAGCTAACATACACATATATACATACATGAATGTATGTACACACGTGATGTTATACAACAGAGATGACACTGCAAATACCTAACAAACACCAGATCAACTGAATACAAGTAAGTAGGACAGCAAGCACATGAATGCACAGTGCAAACTACAATAGATAGTGTGTAATTCAAGTTCGGTTTCAATCAACACAGTATGACCAGAGCATGAACAAGAGTGAAAACTGGAATGTAACCCGAAGTCAATTCTCAAGGCAAACACAAAGCCGTGTGTGACCAAGGCAAGTAAAAATTGAACAAGTTCAGTCTAACATAAATGACCAAAGTTGACAGCACAAAGAACGAAATCAATATCGTCAAAAATTTCAACACCGTGGTGGCCAAGGAAGTCAGAAACCAAAGCCGTATCAACCAAGTAACATAGGAAATATATAATTATGAACAAGTCAAAAAAAATCACCATCATCCATATGAAAATCGATGGCCGAGCTATATTAAGTAACGAATTCAAACAAATGTATACGAACGTAAATATAGGAATTCCAATCCTATAAAACCCGATCACCATCGACCAAAATTAATTGTTCGAGTTCAAGTACAACAGAGAAGAATAAATCATAAAACTCGAATCAAATCAAAGTCGAGTACTGTATAAATCAAAAAGGAATAAACGTACCAATTCTTTCAACAATCAAACTCGACTAACTTGAAGCAAGCCATGAATCAACTAGTTGATCGGAGAAAGGAATCGAAGCATCATCAATCAAATCGACAAAGCCGGCGACTTCATCACGAAGCCCTAATTATCGAAAGAGGAAAGAGCAAGCAACGGAATCATTTTTACAGAGCAAAGGCCATAGAAAGAACAGAGAAAAAGGGCCGACAATTTTTAGTGATAATTTTATTTGGGCCGGTTACTTTTATTTGATTATTTGGGCTTTACAATTAGGGTTTTGTTTTTTAATTGTTTACTTTTAAATTTGTATTTTTCCTTTTAAACTTGGGTATTGTCTAGTCGTGTGACAAGGGGACAAACTATGGTGGTGTAGTTCGAGAATTCACAACTCAATGGCTGAGATGTGGCCTGGTTTTGAGCGTAGAGTTAAGGCTAATCAATAACGGGTGTTGCGAGTTTACGTGTATAAGCGTCTGACTGCTTAATTTCTAGTTGAAACCTTGGGGGCAGCACGTAGGTAGGGTTTTGCCGAAGCTGGATAAATTCTGCATTCTGTTTCTGCATTTATTATTATGCTATTATATGTGCTGCTATTATTCTGATATACTTGTGTTGAAAATATTTTATAAACTTTCGCATTAAATTTTTATAATTAATAGTATCACCCTATTCACCCCTTTTAGGGCGAAATCGATCCTTCATTTCATAATACATTTCTCATTGAACCCCTATCATCTCTTGTTGATAGTGATGAATCTCATCGACCTTGTCCGAGAGAGATGATGATTTTAGGTCGACTAAATGTTTTGCTTTCTTACCTTTTGGAGAGAAACCAGTATGATAAGTTGATGAAGCGATGATGTTGAGGGATGGAGAAGATACGGGAGTTACTTTTATGGGAGAGACATACGTGCTGTCGGACGATGTGGAGGCATAGTCAATAGCAGAGTAAGTGGAATCATTAACAGAAGACATTGGTTTAAACATTTTTTAGTAATTTGATATCTATTTAATTATTATTTTATATGAGTTGAATAAGATTTTGATTAAGTATATATACTGAGTTTATAGGCTATGTTAAGAATATTGATTTGAGGTGAATAATTCTCAGAAGTTCCAACCAAGAAAAAAATGAGAGGTTAAGATAAATAAAATTATGTCCATAAGTGAAATTAAAGATATGTATGGTCTGAATTCAAGAAACATAATAGAACATTAGAAAGACATGCGAGTTCCTTCCATGAGTGCGGAGTTTGAGTGCCATCATCTCCAATTTTTTCGTTTTATTAAAAAGTTTGTTTATTTTTTTTAAAAAATTTATACTTAATATTGAATTATAAATCATGCAACGACATAATACCTAGTTCACGTCTTAACTTAATAAAAGTTTGTTCACTTAGTGGTTTTGTAAAAATATCGGCTATTTGATTTTCGGTATTTACAAATTCTAGGATTATTATTTCCTTTTCCACATTATCTCTTAAAACATTGTAACGAATATCTATATGTTTAGTCCAAGCATGATTATTTGGATTTTTAGATAAGTTTATAGCACTAGTATTATCGCAATATATTGGAGATTTGTTTATTGTTTTTCCAAATTCTTTAAGTGTTTGTTGCATGTATATTACTTAAGCGCAAGCTAAGGCAGCAGAAATATATTCTTCTTTACAGCTTGAAAGTGATACATATTTTTTTTTTACTTAACCAAGAGACTAGAGATTGACCAATAAAGTGACATGTGCCACTTGTACTTTTTCTATTAGTTTTGCAACCACCGAAATCTGCATCACTATATGATACGAGTTTGAAAGAGCTGCCTTTAGGATAAAAAAGACCGTAGGATAAGTAGCGCAAAATATGTTTAATTGCTTGATAGTGTGAATCTTTAGGTTGTGCTTGGAATCTTGCACATCGACATACACTCATCATGATATCGGGTTTATCAGCCGTTAAGTATAATAGTGATCCTATTATACTTTGACATAATTTTTGATCAAAATCTTTTCCATTTTCATCTTTATCTAAATGGGTACTGGTGCTCTTGGGAATTGGTTTAATAGATGTTTTCTCCATTCCAAAACGTTTTAACAAATTGTGATAATATTTTTCTTGATTTATAAAAATACCATTTTCTAAACGTTTGATTTGTAATCCTAAGAAAAAATATTTAATTATCTCTATGGGACATTTCAAATTCATTTTCCATGATATCTGAAAAATTGTTACATAACTTTTCATTTATCGATCTAAATGTTATGTCATCCACATATATTTGAACAACCAAAATATCATTATAATCTCTTTTTATAAACAAAGTTGTACCTATTTTCCAATTTGAAAGCCATAATGTATTAAATGAGTTTTTAGTCACGAGTTGCTTGTTTTAAACCATACAAAGCTTTTTTGAGTTTATATACATGTTCGGGAAAATTTCCATGTATGAACAACTGAGGCTGCTCAACATCAACCTGTTCTTTTATAAAACCATTTAGAAAAGCACTTTTTATGTCCATTTGAAAAAGTTTAAGGATATGATGACATGCAAAAGCAAGAAACATTTGGATGGCTTCTAGACGTGCGACAGGAGCAAATGTTTCTTCATAGTCAATGCCTTCCTCTTGATTATACCCATGTGCTACTTACCTTGCTTTGTTACGAACAATGTTTCCATTTTCATCATTTTTATTTTTACAAACCTATTTTGTCTCGATTATGGATTGATTCGTAGGTCTCGATACAAGTTCCCATACATCATTTCTTTCGAATTGATTGAGTTCTTCTTTAATCGCCATAATCCATGACTCGTCATTCGATGCTTCTTTTAATTTTTAGGTTCAAAATTTGAAATGAATGCAACGTGAATCATTTGATTTAATTGATGTTTGGTAGAAACTTTTGTAGTTAAACCACCAATTATATTGTTAATTGGACGGTTTTTCAAAATACGAGGTGGTGATCTTAACATATTATCATTGTCAACAATATTCTCATTATTATTATGAACAATTCTGTTATTTTTAGATGGTTTTGTTAAAATTTCATCATCATCATCACTGTTTCTGTTATTTGAAAAAATTTCATCAAACGAAACATGTAGATTTTCTTCTACAGTACTATTACGTTTATTTAATACTCTATGAGCTTTCCTACGATCTAAGTATCCGATAATGATTCCTTCGTCGGCTTTTGAATCAAATTTTCCAAGATTATCTCTAGTGTTCAGTATAAAACATTTTAAACTAAATATTCGAAAGTATGATACTTTGGGTTTTTTTTACCAAAAAAATTTCATAACAAGTATTTTTAGTTAAAGGGTGTAATGTGACACGATTCAATACATAACAAGTAGTAGCTATAGCTTCTGCCCAAATATTCTTTGGTAGATTACCACTGTTAAGTATAGTTCATGCACATTTTTGGAGTGCATGATTTTTCCTTTCTACAACACCATTTTGTTGTGGTGTTCATGGAATTGAAAAATTATGTGTAATTCCCTTTCTGTTACAAAATTTTTCGAAAATATCTTTTTCGAATTCACCTCCGTGATCACTTCTTATACTCTTTATTTTAAAATTCATCAATTTTTTAGTTCTTTTAGTAAAAAAATTAAACATCTCAAATGCATCACTCTTATGTTTTAAAAATAGTGTCCATGTATATATTAAAAAGTCGTCTACAATAACAAATACAAACTTATTATGATTTATTGAACGTACTTGAGTAGGTCCAAATAAATTGAGATGTAATAATTCTAAAGTTGTTTAGTAGAAATTTCCTTTTTAGTTTTAAGAGAACTATTCTTTAAATTTCCACATTGACATGCATCACATATTTTTTAACTTTATAGTTTATTTTAGGATGACCTCAAACCAATTCAATTTTAGCTAATTTGTTTATAAACCTTAAGTTTATGTGACACAACCATTTATGCCATATCCGTGGATGATTAACATTTACGGATATGCATAAATCGTTGGAGTTATTAGATTTCATATTTAAGACATAAATGTTTCTTTTTCTTTAACCTTCAAAGATTAGATTTTTATTTTTTTCAAATATGTTGCATTTATTTTTCTCCAAATCAATTTTGAATCCTTTTGTCACAAAGTTGACTAATGCTTAAATGGTTGTGTTTTAGATTGTCAACTAAAAGAAAATTTGTAATAACAGGTGAAGTGGACATACCAACATTGACGGCATCTCCAATTCCAATGACAAATCCTTTTGAATTATCTCCAAAGGTTATTGTACCACCATCTCTGTATGATATATTCGATAACATTTGTGCATTTCTAGTCATAAGTTTGGAATTATTAGATTTTCTTTTGAGTACCTGCAAGATAAAAATAGTTTATTGGTACACACTTCCTTTGTTAGGGTCCTAATTGTTAGAGTGGAAGGTTGCCATACCCAAGAGGGTTTGGGACATTTAAAAGAGTAACTTTTATTATGAAAAACATTTTTCAAATAGTTATCTATGTGTTTTTGTCTAATTAATTCGTTATCAGATTTTGGAATCCATATTTTTATTATTGTAGAGTTAGAAGTCTTTTCTCCAGTATGGGACTTCTTGAACCTTTTATATAGTGAGTTACAGAATCTATGTTTTGAAGTTTTCTTGAAACCTAATCCATTATGATTTCCAGATGGATTAGAACTTTTAATCAAATTGTCCAAATTCTGCTTTCCTTTATTGAATTTTAAAATATTATTTGTAATCTTATCCAACTCATTTTTAGGATTGAAAATTTTGGATTTTGATACTTCTAGATTATCCTTTAATACAATGTTTTCTTTATAATATCGTCATTTTCTAGTTTAACTTTTCCTCTTTCACATAATAAAGAATCATTTTGACCAGATAGGTTTTTATAATTTTCTTTTGTGGTTTCTAATTCTTATTCTAAAATGGTTTTCTCATCTTTTAATAATCCTACTTCAAGCTCTATACAATTAATTTTAAAAACATATTCTTTATTTAATTTCTTAGTTTCTCTGTATTTATCGTCTAGCTCCATGCTAAGTTTTAAATTTTTTGTTGTAAGTAAGACCTTGACATACCTCCTTAGTGTTTGCCATGAAGCATACATTTACTTGCTATGAATAACTATTGCTGTCACTATTTGATGATGAAGACGAATCTCAGTCATCCCAAGTTACTCGAAAAGCCCATTTCCTTTTCTTGAATTTATCGAACATGCTTTTCTTTTTTTCATTATTGAGTTCTGGGTACTGTTTTGTCATGTGTCCGAACTTGACACATCCAAAGTATTTGATCGAAGTTTTGTTGGATGAATTTGAATTTCCTCCGTTTTAGGATCTCGTCATCTTTTTGAATTTCTTTAATTTGTTGTAATTTTTGGCAATAAATACGATGTCATCTTCTTTTAAGTCTGAATTATTATCACTGGCTTGAAAAGCTATATTTTTCTTTTCATCATTTTGTTCTTTTCTTTCCTGCAAATTTGCTTCGTATGACATCAAATTTTCTATTAATTCTTCTACCTTTAGTTGAGATAAATCATTGGCCTCTTCCATAGCCAACACTTTTTGTTCCCATTCATTATTTAAGGAATTTAGAATACGTGTAACTAGATTAAAGTCTATAAATTTGACTCCAAGCGTGATAAGATCACATTGAATAGTTTGAAATCTAACATACATATCACCAATAGATTCATTTGCTTTCATTTTAAATGAAGAAAATTGATTCTGTAAAATGGAAATCTTTGTTTGTTTTACTTATTTATGCCATCATGAGTGATTTGCAGTCCACGCCATATATCATATGCAGTAGTGCACAACATGACTCATGAAAATTCATTTTTGTCAAGTGAACATAATAGAACATTTATGGCTTTTGCATTGTTTATTAATGTGTTCTTTTGAGCATCTATCCAAGTTCTTATGTTTTTATTTGCCATTTCATATTTATTTTGAGTTACTAACCAAATTTCTAGACCATTAGCTTCCATAAAAATATGCATTCGTGTAGACCAATAAGCATGATTAGATCTAGTGTATAATGGAGGACGTGTAGTGGATTGACCTTCTTGGAATGTACTTGCCATATTAAATATGTTTCAGTTACGTGTTGCTGTAACCTGAAATAACCGTGCTTTGATACTAATTTAAAATCTGCATGGATCGTGTATTTATATCTAATATGCAAGTGTAATAAATAGCTAACTTATGACTAGCAGAGTAAAGTAAACAAAAGTAAAGCAACAATCACATTAGAGATTTTATACTGGTTCGAACCTCTCATCCTATGTCCAGCCCCGAAGCTTCTCTTGGGCTATAACTAGTAAACAACCCTCGCTTCGTCCGGAGGAATAGGCTTGATACAAAAATATTTTCTTGACAAGTATGTGTTCTTAGTAACACTAATTTTGACCACACGGTATGAATCTTCCTATAATCTCATTTGAGCAATATGTGTATGTGAAGCTTTGCTTTTAGGAAGCGATAAAACTGATATATTGATTGCTTTTAGAAATCAGAGTATGCAAATAGTATAGATATGAGATTCAGAAAATTCAGGTTGTTTGTTTCTCATAATCTTTACATATCTATAGGTGTTGAAGAGTTTTCTTGACGAGTAACATCCTTTAGTATGTTCTTTTTCAGTCTAAGGGTCGCAATCATTGAGAAAGAAGAGATGCGTTGAAGAGATATAAATGCAACCATTAGAATGAAAGAAGTGCATGTTTATAGTCTAATTCCGTTACCCAGCACAGATGTCTGCCCATAAATTTCAGATGTCTGTTTAAGTATATATATTTTTAACTAGAGAACATATTCAGATATTTGGCATATATGATCAAACGTCTGATGCTTGTTAATATTTTTTAAACAAAATACAAAGTTAGACGTCTGACATATGTGGACAAACGTCTAATGCATGTTAAATTTTGTAGTTAACTTGTTTGAACAATAAAAGACTAAAAAAATATTTGACATGAAATGTTGTGTAAAAAAAACTACCAAAGGAGATTTTACAAACCATCTATCTATGACTATTACACATTATAATAGCCACTCTAATACCAATGATTCTTCTCTTCTACTGGTCGTCTTTAAGTTGTGATAATGTGAATTATGAAAGCTTTTACTTGCAAATAAATGGAATATATTGTATGTGTATGATTGTATAGTTGTTGTCATCGAAACCATATAATAGAGGTTCTAACAAACTTGTCAGAGAGTTTCCTATCTATTAATACAAATAGGTCAAACATGAAATGTTAGAGTGACGATATTACATAGTTCCCTCGACTTAAGAATACCATGGAGCTTCAATGTGAACACTCTACTCTGATTATGCTTAAATCATGGCATAACGGTCTATCATGCTACTTTAGTTGGGTCTAAGTTGAAGCATTGGGGATGAAACACTATTCAATAGCGAATTGGTCTCCTTAGTTGTATGAGGTTAATGCCACGGTCAACTATAGTGAACTCAAAGTCAAAATCTATGGCTAGAGTAGTAAGGTTAATAAAAAATGTTATTATTGAAGCAAGGACTTTGTTTTTGGGCAAATCAAGTTGAATATGGATAATATTGAAATTTTGATCAATACCAAACTCCATATATCCTAAAGCTATATAGCTTTGACGAAGAAAACATTATATATATTATCATTACTAAAAGGTACCGCATTAGAAAATGAGAAACTGGATTTCAAAAAGATCTACAATCGATGAATTCCGCCAAACTATCACACCGCTAGCTAAGGTGATGAGTGAATGTTAATATTTGAATCGTTCAAAATTAATTGCTGGCTAAATTCACACCTCCGAGTTTCATAACCGTATTTCTGAATTCTCTGAAAATCTACATGATTTAATTAGTCTATAAAAGGTTATAAATTGATTAAATTAACTAAAATTTGAGAAATATTAATTATTATTAATTTATTTGATTTTTTGGGTGTTTTAAATAATTGTTTAAATGCATATATAAAAATTACATTTACGCGTATCGATATACGATATCAACGAGGAAAATAAGAGATGATTACTTGAAGGGTTTTTGGAATCTTTGCACCATCAATGGTAGAATAGAGCCGACCACACATGGGGAGAGATAAAGTTGGAATTATTTATAATTAAGGAGGAATTAATTAGGGAAGTTCCAATAAAGAAAATTGGAAAGGTTCAATTTTACCCACTAAATCAAATCCCCTGGTTTCGTTTTCTGCCAACGTTTCATCTTTCCCCTTTTTTCTTCCATCCTTGGCCTCCATTTCCTTGCCTCTCTTTTGATAATAAGCACCTCCAAAAAACAATTAAAACATCAAATACAATTAAAGGCTGCATGGTTCATCCAATTCCAGCAAAGTTGTGTGTTGATTCAAGAATATTAGGAGGAATTTTCTCCTCAAAGTGTCACTAATAGGTTAGATCCATAAGGTCAAATCTAAACTTCATTTATATTTTGGTTGTCAAATACGTATCATGATTTTATATATACAATTACTTCACCTTGATTTGGAATTGAAAACGCAATCTGTTAGCACCAGAATTGGTCACTAACACCCAAAGAAAGATTTATGTAGAGAGATTAATGAAGATAGAAAATTAAAATAGAGTAATATAGGAAGAATTAATTGCAAAAAACTAGAACACTAGATTTATAGTGGTTCGACGAAAATGCCTACGTCCAATTTGAGTTTAATCTTTATTGCTTTTCTAAACAACTGATTACAGATACAACCTGTACACCAACTACTCGAATGCAAATGCTAACTGAAAACGAACGAGTCCTGAAAGTGGCAGAGTCTCCCAGGTGTTCTCGAAAAAAAGGTCCTTTTCTAGTATGCCCCTGCCCCTCTATTTATAGACGAAGATAGGTTGGACTTCCCTCACGGGCCTAGGAACAAGGTATCTCGGCCCAGAGTAGGCGACTCCTGTGCATCAAACCAGGCTTGCCGAATGAGCCATGCCGAGCGAGGAATGCCGGTCGAGAACCATCTAGTCGACCATCGAGTAACTCGAAGTAATCACTTAAGAGAACTGAGGCAAGTAGTGAGTTGAACCGAAGTGAAGCTATGCCGAACGCCCTTATTTTATTATGGACTTGATATCTTGTTAACATCCCTCGTACGCACCGAACTAGGGATGCCGAACGGCCTTGTTGAATGACTTTGCTAAACGATGCTGCTAAAGGACGTCGAGCTATGCCATTAGGCGTTAGTCCGATCGAGACGTAATTGTGCCGAGCGATGAGTACACCGACGAGGCTTGCTTGTGCCGAGCGAGGCCTGTAGGTCGAGCGGGGCTTGTGTGCCGAGCGAGACGTAATTGTGCTGATCGATGAGTGTATGCCGAGCGAGGCATGATTGTGTCGAGTGAGGCCTTTAGGCCGAGCGGTGCTTGTGTGCCAAGTGAGATGTAATTGTGCTAATCGATGAGTGTATGCCGGGCGAGGCTTGCATGCCGAGCGGGGACTTTTTCCTTGCACTATGCTTGCTTGGTGAACCTCTCATTACTGGGTCAATCAACCGGGTAACTCTTGCCCCCCAAAGTGTGTCATGTGTGGCAACATGACACGCTTTGAGCCAATATCCAATTCTTGCATCTAAAATTTGAATGTGCTTAATGAAGGTCAAAACACTGCAGTCCTAAGTCCATTTGTTCCCTTTCATTGACATATAAACAATGAGCCGTTCGGCATATGGATGCCGAGCCATCAAGATATTTTGACTGGTTCCACTGGTTGATGTCTGCTCACCTCCCCTCTTTCCTATATAAACCAATACTTCTTTTTCTCCCTTTCACTTTTACTTCCCTTCTATAATACTTTCGAACTCATCTTCCTCCAAACTCCTGCTAACACCTCAACCTTCCTTATTCTTCTCAAGTCCAATACGTTGCCTCTCAACCTCTCCCAACAACGAACCTGAACGGATTTCAATTCCAAATCCAGTATTTCCCTAAGCTTCGAGCCATTTCTTTAGCTATGAATTTTTCACTTGTCCGACTCTCCTGATTAGGAGTTTTGTACGAGACTCGAATTCATAACTTTCTTTCAAACTACAAACGGTAGAAGTCATCTAGATGGAGAAGATGAATCTAAGGTTTAAACATGCCTTAGGGTTACGCAGAGAGGAGGAAGGGAGAGGATGCCGGAGGCTTTTAGGATGTAGGTTCCTGTTGGGTCGCCAAGTGAGGGAAGAGGAAGTGTGGTTGGCTCAGTAGGAATTAGCGAGATTAGGGAGTGCTGGTTAAGCGTGGTGTACGAGTTAGGGTGACGTTCGACTGGCCAATTAGAAAGGTGTTTAAGTTATTCGAAGAAGTGAGTCGGAGGAGAACGTTTGGCTGTGGGTCGGTATCGTCTAGTATTAAGGAGAGTGTAGGATTTAGTCTCTCGAGTGTTATGTTATGGCCTAGTTAAAGACCACAGGCTTGGTCTGGTATGCCGAACGAATACGGCTCAGTATGACTTCCGCATGCCAGACAGTGAAGAGAGAGTGTAGGAGAGAACTGTGAGTCGGGTTCAGTATGCCGGGCGGATGCGGCTCGGTATTGAGCCTTTGGAGTGTGAGAGAGTTTAGGTGGTTGTTTAGTCGAGTCT
Source organism: Allium cepa (assembly GCA_030765085.1). NCBI lineage: Eukaryota > Viridiplantae > Streptophyta > Magnoliopsida > Asparagales > Amaryllidaceae > Allium > Allium cepa. Next base: position 946,228,814 of record CM060941.1, on the reverse strand, counting down.
TTTGCGTGTCGCTTGGCATTGAGTCTGGAGGTAGGCAACAACAGTCGGAACTATCCCAACTCGAACATAGTGCATGTCGACTTGACTCACTTCCTATGCCTATACATATGACAGTAAACAAGGACAATGGCTTAAGCAAACAAGCGTATTGAACTAATCTGGATGGATAATTTCACTGTCCCTACAACCATAAACTTGAATTTAACTCGATAAAAACAGACAATAGCCTTTGAGATATAGTGCCAACGTCCGAGCTCAAAACTAACAACCATCACAGGACACTTATACTTAACTTTATTTTATCAACTTCATGACTTTCAATCCTTTGACACTTATAGTCGAACGATTGCACTAGTTCATACACTATACGGGGTGAGTATTCTTGTCGTTGGGTCTAATATTGATTGTCTTTCAAGTATTGTTCAAATAGGTGTTTATCCATCCTTCGATGCTCATTGAAGATGTCTAGAAAGTAGAGCTTTGCTACAGTCTCGGACAAACCTGAGCCAAGTCTTCAACAAGAGGTTGTGGGAACTTCAAATCCGTTGACAATTCGTGTACAGAATATCCTGAGTCCAACGGCTGCATCAGTAGACTTGGCTCCTGATGCCACGATCATCTTAGATAACCCCGTCGATTCCCTAGCTTCAAGAATCAATGAAAACGCCCTTCATCGGCTTTGCACAATACACAGAATTCCTTTTGACGACGTATGGGTTCCATCGGGACAAGATCGTCCTCACTTGCCCCTAGCTGGATATATTGCCTGTAACAACTTCATGTGCTAGGTTGGTAGCGTGCCACCATTCAACTACTTTCTCCATGATTTGTTGCAGTATATTGAGATCGCCCCATCACAGTTACACCCCAATAGCCACGCGTTCATATACGGCACATGCATTCTTTTCATAATCATTTTATTCAGGCTCCCCACTCCTGATGACATCCGCTATATTTATCGCTTCAAGAGATGATCCGACAGCCCATTCTTCATATTTCTCGAGCCGCATAACATGTGTCAAATTCTGACTGGGGCATGGAGAAAATTCGTCCAGTATAAGAAGGAATGGTTTTATGTGCGATGTCCCATTGGCTTTGCAAGGAGATGGCTAGAAGGGAGTAAGTTTCCTTCCTGGATCAATACTTGTATGCAGTTGAAAGTGCATCCTTTCTAAACCCTTTCCCAACTTTTACAGGTATCAGCCCACGTCTCGAAGGCTCCGGGTATTCTAAGGCTGTCGAAGCCATTCGAGCTATTCCCGCAGAAGACCGGGATATTATATCTATCACCTCCAATGAGTCGCTCTTAAAATTTGGCTTTTGGTGGAAGGTCACCGAATAAGTCTTCCTCACGGCATCACTATAACCAGGTCTGCTTTGGACAAAGGCAAAAAGCAAGTTGCGCCTTCAACATGCGATGCCCTCGACACACCCAAGGAGGGCAAGATTAGAGAGGCTGAGGTGTCAGACACACCGAGTAAGAATGCAAGTCCTGTTCGAGAATCGGTGGTTGAGGCACACGACACTGATGTAGCACCTCCCCTTCGAAGGGTAAAAAGAAAAAGGCGTACAAACCGAGGAAGAAGACTGTTGGTGGAACCTTAAAGGTCACAATCACTCCAGTGGAAAAAGAGTCGTCTCCTCAACACTTAGAGGGCTCATTGAAAGGCTTATCTGACCAGCATTCTCGACGATTTACTCAATTATGGCTTCAACAATCGGGAAGATCTTAAGTTCCATTCGCCTGCGAGAGGCGATGAAGGCGCTCAAGCCCATAACCAAGGAGAAAAAACTCCTATAAGTAAAGATAAAGAAGCTGGTCCATCGGGGGAAAATAGTAGGACACACACGGACAAGTGCATTTCACTTTGCACTTAAATTTTAGCCATCACTCTATTTTTTGCTAACTTGTCATCATTCAATTTCTACGCAGGTGATATTGGGCATACACACGGACTCAACCGTCTTCGCAGGTCATCTATTTTTCATCATTCTGGCCGGGATTCGACCTCCGGCAAACGTTGGGATAGAGATGACACTGGCGATCAAGACTATCGCTCCCAAGATTCATCTTATCAAAGAAAAACATACAGCTAGTCTTCCTACTCTCGTGATCCTCCTTTACAATCAGAGTAAGGCAAGGAGAAATCTGCGCATAAGGGGTCCCAGCTTGAGGCTCACCGAGACCAACATTCTGGTTCATCTAGCACTAGAAAATCCCAGGAACCTCACAAAACATCTATAGTCTCTAGGAAAACTCCTCCCGCTCCTGCACATGATCCGTTGATAGCGGAAAAACATACTGAGCTCAAGGCCATATTCCCAAAAATATGCTTCGATGGTCTGAAATTTCTTCCAGCCATTCATCACATTCCAAGGCATGTCAAACAAAGCGCCATTGCTTGAAACAAACATGTCTATGTTCGAAATGACACATTTCATTTGGTGGAGAAAGTGTCAGAAGTTTCTATCGAACGTCAACATGAAATTGATCGCTTGAAACTCGAAGCCATTCATGACAAAGACATCATTAAAGCTCCACATGAAGAGCTTCTTTCATACAAGTCTCAGCGTGAAACTGCTTAGAAAAATGGCAAAGACACAAATGAGGCAGTTAATCGTCTGGAGGCTACACATAAGAAAGCGATCGACGAAGCGGTTCAACGCTGCGGTGCCTTGGCTTTAGAGGAAGACTCAGTCCAAAAGGAGAGAGATGCATTTGCCCAATGAGTTAAAGAGTTAGAAGAGCTACTCTTTAAAGAAAGGGAAGAGAAAACTGCTACTCAGAAGGAGTCACAACGATACTGCGATGAGATCGTTGCCACACGACTCCTGAAGTCAAAGGTCGACGATGAACTCTCCAAAGTTGAGACGTTGAAGGATGAAGCCCGTGAGGAGGGCAGAAGAATAGCATCCACGGAAATTGATTCTCATCTTGAGGCAGCCACAGAGGCTGGTAGAGCGGAGATTAAATGCATGTTTGACCCGCTTATTGCCGAGTACGACGCTCGAGTTCTCATGCATCGTGACCTAACGTTTCTTGGCGAGGGTTACCTCGAATCTCTTGCCGAAGCATGGGAAACCTTGATAAAAATCAGAAAGGTTGAGTCATGCACTGAAGAAGTCGACGAGGAGGCTTTAGTGAAGGAATTTCTCCGGGGGAACGAGCCTTCAGACTTGTCTGCAGCGAAGGCTCTCTATAGCAAAGATTTCTTCTTGTCAAAAGGAAAGAACGACATTGCCGGTCCATTAGGAATTGAGTCTCTAGTTCCTCCTCCTACTCAACCGACTGGTCGGATAGTACTCAATCCCTTCGAGCAGCAAGTTGGTTATGATCCAGAAGACTCTGGCCTTGACATTCATGTTCTATCTCCCATTTCAAAGGGTGAGACTCCCCGAATGGTTGACAGTCAGCCAGAAACCGGTACATAACTTCTCTTTTCAAAGCTCAAAAGACAGTCGTTTTCGGCGAGTAGTTAATGTATTCTAACATATGTCTCTTATGATCTCGCATAGGCCATTTTGATCCTGATCCAAGTCCAAGGAGCGATGATTCCATAGTGGAGAAGGAGAAGACGATTGAGTCCACTCAAGAGGGAGAGATTCTCGGTCCTGATGCTTAAGTGATTGAGGCTCTTGACGAGGCCAAGTCTGAAAGCTTGCCACTCGTCGAAGAAAGTTACGAAGTTGAGAATACGGGCGCCTTCGAACATACTTCAAAAGTGAGCATGAAGGAGCAACTTGCGGAAGAGAAAAAGAATAAAGTTGAGATCAAAGTCGAGCCACAAGTTATGAAACTAGATGACCCTTTGAACTGGCCTTTGAAGGCCATTCTCCCTGGTAGATCCAGGCCACTGTAAGTTCCCCTTCCTTCCTCGGATATTACTTCCCCAGCAAGCAAAGCGCCCAAGCAAAAATGCATGAGGGAGGAGTCATCTGAGAAAACGAGGTAGGAGAAGAAACCAAAGAAGTAGTTGTTACACTCGTTCAACGAGAGTTAGCCTAGATTATGTAATTATTTCTATTTATTTTCTTAGACAATGTAGATAGACTTTTGACTCTGAGTTTTGGAGGGATTATAGTGGAACCTCATTTTGGATTGATAAATAAAATTTAGTTTCTTTGTCTTTCAAATGATGTTTATTGTTCATCTTACCGTATAACTGTAGTCGAAATCCAAAACCTCGTGAGTTACATAAGTCCCATTTCATTTCCATGTGACTTGGAGATTTTTTGGAATTGTCAATCCTCTATTTCACGCTTTAGGTATTTAGAATTTTTTTAGTCCTCACTCCAGGGACTCAGAGTACTCTAGTCCACATTCTGGGGACTTGAAGATTTCTCAAGCCATTTATACTCTAGTCCGCACTTTGGGAACTCAGAGTACTCCAAGCCACACTCTGGAGACTTGGAGATTTTAAGTCGTTCATACTCTAGTCCGCACTTCGGGAACTCAGAGTGCTCCAATCCGCACTCAGGAGACTTGGAGATTTTAAGTCATTTATACTCTAGTCCGCACTTCGGGGACTTAGAGTACTCCAGTCTGCACTCTGGAGACTTGGAGAATTTAAGTCGTTTATACTCTAGTCCGCACTCCGGAGACTCAGAGTACACTAGTCTGCACTCTAGGAACTTGAAGATTTTAAGTCATTTATACTCTAGTCCGCACTCCGAGGACTCAGAGTACTCCAGTCCGCACTCTAGGGACTTGGAGATTTTAATTCGTTTATACTCTAGTTTGCACTCCGAGGACCAGAGTACTCCAGTCCGCACTCCGGGGACTTGGAGATTTTAAGTCGTTTAAACTCTAGTACGCACTCTAGGGACTTAGAGTACTCAAGTCCGCACTGTGGGGACTTGGAGATTTTAAGTCGTTTATACTCTAGTCCGCACTCCGAGGACTTAGAGTACTCCCATCCACACTCTGGGGACTTGGAGATTTTAAGTCGTTCATACTCTAGTCCGCACTCTGGGGACTCAGAGTACTCCAGTCCGCACTCTGGGGACTTAGAGATTTTAAGTCGTTTATACTCTAGTCCGCACTCCGAGGACTCAGAGTACTCCAGTCCGTACTTTGGCGACTTGGAGATTTTAAGTCCTTTATACTCCAATCCGCACTCCGGGGACTCAAAGTAATATAGGCCGCACTTCGGGGACTCAAAGTACTCTAGTCCGCACTCCGAGGACTCAAAGTACTCCAGTCCACACTCCGGGGACTTGGAGATTTTTTAATTTTTTACGCGCGTTCGTACGCCAGACAGAATGATGTAACTTTAGTTTTTTCCATATAATTATCACACACGGGAACATCAATAATTCATGGAAAAGATGGCTCCAAGCCTTTATTTATGAAAACAAACTAAATTTTCTTATTACATGCCAAAAACTAAGAGTCAATGAAATAAAAATATACTGGAAATAATTGCAACAAAAATACGAAAGAAATAGACTAAGTATAATAATGCCACAGTCTGCAACATCCCGATTTACAGTTGGCCAATAGTATCCATAGCGGAGGATTTTCTTTGCTAACGTCTGCCTCCCAGTATGGTCACCACATTCTCCTTCATGATCTTCCTTTACGACTCGTTTTATCTCATTATGGGAAATGCACCAGAGTAAGGGGGCCTAAAATCCCTTTTGATACATTAATTTGTCCTGCATTACATATCGCGAAGCTTTACGAATGACTTGCCTCTTTCGGGTAAGACCCCGTGTAGCAAGTATTGCTTAAATGGGGTCATCCATGATTCCTTCTCGATTTCTTTTTCTAACACGAAATCTATCTCCATCACATTTATACTCGGAGCATGTAAGATTTCGACGGGATCCAATCCCATTTGTTGTGCATCGCCCGTACTTGCAAATTTGGCCAACGAACCAGCTTCTCTATTTTGTTCACACGGGACATGCAAAATATCATAATATTCTAGATCCGCTAATAGCTCTGGAACCCGTGCAAGGCATGGGGCAAGTCTTTGTCCCTTTGCTTGATAGTCCCCTCGCACCTGGTACAATTGTGAGTCACAAAAGATTTCAACCGATTTTACTCCCAGTCCTCGGATAAGTTTCAAGCAAGCAATCAATGCTTCATACTCGACTTCGTTATTTGTTGCTGGGAAATTGAGCTTCAAAGCGTAATAAACTGATAAGTTTTTGAGAGTTATAAGAATTTTACCAGCCCCAGAGCAACGCCCGTTAGATGCCCCATCGGTGTACAGTTTCCATCAAATGGGGGGAATGACATCGTGACTGTTTGGTTCATCTGACACGGTGAATTCAGCGACCAAGTCTTCTAGCGCTTTCCCTTATATGACCCATCATGCAGGTAGGTAATATCGAACTGACTCAACTCCATATTCCATTTTAACATCCTTCCAGAGGTTTCTAGTCGTTGGAGTACCCGACACAAGGGTTGCTTAGTATAAACACTAAACGAGTGCGCATGAAAGTACGGACGAAGCTTGTGTGATGCAATCACAAAGCAGTAGGCCAGTTTCTCAATCTTGGGGTAATTTCTATCTGCCCTCATTATATGTTTACGGACATAGTAAACCGGCTTTTGAACTCGGTCCTCCTCGCGAACCAAAGCCATACTGATAGCATGCTGGGATGCAACCAAGTACACATACAATACTTCATGGTCTATAGGCTTCGACAGCACCGGAGGACTTTTCACATGCCTTACCAAAGCTCGAAATGCGTCCTCACAGTTTGGCATCCATTCAAAATTTCTTTTTCCTTTCTTTATTACATCAAAGAAGGGAATACACTTATCTGTGGCCCTGTATATGAATCGATTCAGCGCGGCCACTTTTCCCTTCAGGCTTTGTACTTGCTTTATAGTTTTGGGCACTTGTATGTCCCGAATGGTCTGAATCTTTTCCGGGTTAGCTTCAATTCCCCACGCATTAACAATAACACCAAAAAACTTCCCTGATGCAACGCTAAGGGAACACTTCAAAGACTTGATTTTCATTCCATAATATTTGAGTATATCAAACACCTTCGCCAAGTGTCGAATGTGGTCGTTTGACTGCCGTGACTTCACGAGCATGTCATCCACATCGAATTCCATTGTTCTACCTATTGGGTCTTTAAACGTTCGATATACCAGTCATTGATAAATCACTCCTACATTTTTAATCCTAAAGGCATCACCATATAGCAATATAGCCCGATGTTTGTGATAAAATTGATGTGGGCCTGGAATGTGCATCGGGATTTGATTATATCCCGAGTACGCATCTATAAACACTAACTCGTGCCCAGCTGTTGAGTCGACCAGCTAGTCAATCCTCGATCTATGTTCAACATATGACTCGCAATAGCGGGAGAAATTCTGCACATATCAGAATGTGTCCAAGTGAAAATATCCAGGTTCGTTCGGAGGAAGTCAGCGAGACCCTCGGTCATCGAGGGGCCGAGTTGTGATCCAATCTTAAGTACTCGCGATGGGTCATCGAGACTGACTGGAATGTCAATCGTCAGTTCAGTCGATGCTGCTTTTGCTTCCTTGGATTCCTCATCATCATCTCTCGGATCTATGTCTCTATAGATCTAATCGTGTTGCCCGAGCCAGGGCTCGAAAACTACTTGTCAATTTTTAGTGACTCGAGTGCGGATGAAGTTGTCCGCAACGTTTCATTTCTCTCTCCACTGGGCTTCTCTCAGCTCAGCCACATAACATGCACGACCGGTCGCCTGATCGCCACGCACCACACCAACTCCTTTGTCCGTCGAAAATTTCAAAGTTAAACACTAAGGGACCAAATCTGCCCTAAACTCTGCCAGGGCCGGTCGACCTAGAAAAACATTGTATGGAGAATCGATATCCAAAACAATGAAAGGAAGGATTTGCACCCTCCTACGTTCATCTTGTAGGATCGATTTCACCCTAGAGGGGGGTGAATAGGATGACAGTATTAATTATAAAAATTTATTGCGGAAGCTTTTAAAATAATTTCAACACAGATCACAGAATAGTAGCAGCACAGATAATAGCAGAATAATAAAATGCAGAAATAGAACGACACAGAATTTACCCAGCTTTGGCAAAACCCTGCCTACGTGCTACCCCCAAGGTTTTTACTAGAAATTAAGTAGTCACACGCTTACACACGTAAACTCGCGACACCCGCTACTGACTAACCTAACTCTACGCTCAAAACCCTGCCACAACTCAGCCACTGAGTTGCGAATTCTCAAACTACGCCACTTAGTTTGTGCCCTAGTCACACGACTAGAAATTACAACGGTTTAAAAACAAAAGTACAAATTAAAAGCATTCTAAATTAAAAACAACCCTAATTCAAAAATAAAAAGCCCTTTATAAAGAAAAACCCTAATAAAACAAAGCCAGCCCTTTTTTTTTATTTGGCCCGTTCGTCTTTTATTTGCTCCGTTCCTTTGTGAAAATGGTGGCCGCTCCTTTTTCGTTCTTCTTCGATCTGTAATTAGGGCTTTCTGAAGCGCCTGATTTTAGTTGATCAATTGCGAGAATAATTGCGAGTAGCTTTGATCGATTGTTTCTCATTGCTCACTTTGGTTGCTTCTGTTCGATGGAGTTCAACTTCGATTTGGTATGTGATTTTCGTTTATGCTATTCTGTTATGCTTGATTGAACTCCTATAATCTGCCGATGATGACTTTTGGGGTTTTAATGCTTGAACTCGATGATTAGAGAACTGCTAATGATGTTGCTTATATATAATTCGATTCCCTTGAATTTTTGTTCGTATTCATTTGATTGAACTCGTCACTTGAGTATTCTCGGCCATTTGATTTTGTTTTAACGCTTTGGATATTTCTGACTTGTTCAAATCATATATTTCCTTTACGTCACTATCATGGTTTTAGCTTGAAATCGTTCGATCCTTCCTTGATCGTTACGGCGGCTACTTTCCTATTTTATTTGGATTTGTTTTTTGACTTTTTCCATTTTTATACATACTTGATTTCTGACTTTTTCATATGCGTATATTTTATGATACTTGATAGATTTCGAACTCGTGATTTCATGTTTACCACGGCTTTGAATTCTCTGATGCTTTGACTTTGGTCACTTTGATTTGTTCGTTCTCGTTCTGGTTGACTTCGACTTTGACTTGATTTTGTTCACTGACCTGTACATATTGTTGCTTAATTATGGTTTCTGACTTTGTGAAGTGCTTGTTGTACTTGGGTATTTGCAGTTGAGTTGTAGCTGCTATTCTTGACTTTGGGTTGCACTGATTTTCATTGTGTAGCCTGGTTCATTGTTTCATTTGGTATGTTGTTGCATTGCATCATGTGTATACATTCATTCATGTATGTATATAGGTGTATGTCAGCATTCATCTTTTCCACTGTGTACTTGCATGCATCCCACTGATCATATGTTACTCTCTGTTTTGAGTCACTTCCATACTTGGTCGTACTGTCCACCTGAGTTTGCTTTGGTTTCATGTTATAGTTTTAGTCTGGTTGTTGCTTGATGAAAAGGCTGAACCTGTTAGTCGAGCTTGCATACTTTGATCTTCTACATGCCTGTAGTGTTCATCAGCTCATGTGTGTAAATGTTTGCGCACTTGTTATCTTCACTTGCATATTTGTTCATCATGTAGTCTTGGTTGAACTGGTTGAGACTGGTGTATTGGTTTGGGCTTGCCTGTTCTGGACCTGCTCAAGTCTGATTCATGTCTTCACTGATCTTCTAATCTGGTGCCTATAGTGTTGCAGTCTTTGACTTGTTTCATGCATCACTGTATATCCATATTGTTGGCATTGTTTATGTTGGTTTTGGATTTTGACCGTTTTATTGAACTTGCATTGTTTATTCGAGCTGTTGCAGTTTGTATTTTAACCCAAACTTCTTCATGTACCTGATGTCTACATGCACTTGGTTTCAATATGCAAACTGTACTAGTTTGCATTAATTTTTGTATATAGTTGATGCCTTGGTTATATTGACTAGTCGACACTGTGCATGTTTGTTTGTATATTGACTTGAAACTGCTTTGTGCTTTATTGTGACCTTTGTGCATTTTGATATGTAAGCTTGTCTTGGTTTGTCGAGTTACACCTGAGTTGAATCCAGCTTGAAGCTCGGATTTGACCTTGTGCTGGAAGTTGTGACATTATTTTATCGCACTTGAGTTGAATCCGATAATTTGGGTTTGACCTGTGCTCATCTTTCCCTGTAAATTTATCAAGTGTATATTTCGGTATGCATGGCCTTGTGGCATATACAGTGATATACTGTGTATGTCACAAGTTGTTCGTGTATGATGGATTCAAAATTTAATGATGACGAACAACCCAAATAACTGAGGCAAATATTATTTTCAAAATTCAAATTTTATTTTATACTGCAAAAATATTTCCTTTTCAATTTTACTGCGTCAAAAATTATTTTTGCAGATTTCTCAGATGCCGGATTCACATTGGAATAAAGTTGAAGATAAAATACGAGTTAAGTGAACGAGTGATATATAGTGAGGTCAGATGTAAAAGTGAGATTGTGATGTAATTGAATGTATTGTAATCAAAGTTGTATGTATAGTGAGAGTTTGAATTTGTACTATTCAAAACTGTAATAAATATTTGTTTGAATAAAATTTCTGTTTGAATTCATATTCTGTGTTATTTAATTTTATTCAGCAAATATTTATTTAATCTATGAAAAATAAAATAGTACATTGACAAATACATTTACACGAATATATATATATATATATATATATGTTTATTATCATCAAACAAAAAATCATATAATCGCATATTCAACAATCTCCCCCTTTTGATGATGACAAACATATATTTAAGATTTTGAATATGTTAAATGTATTTGATCATAGATATACTCTAATTGCTCCCCCTATTTAAATGCTTCCTCTCTACACAACGCTCCCCCTACATATATGCATACAAATAAAAATATGCAAATGAGCCTAGATGCAAATGGAAAATATTTGATCTATGCTTGATTTTATTTGACAAAATCTCAACTTTTCTCTCCCCCTTTCGTTATCGGCAAAAGAGTAATAGTGTTAGAGAAAATAGAGATAAAGTGATTGATATTAATCCAACATTAAAAACTCAATTGAATATAAATATTAAACTTCAATAAAAAATCAAACAAAAATCATAACTACCCTTGTTAGGCGCATATTCCATTTAGAAATAATGGAAATGATGTCATCATATAAAACCATACAGGTACATTTATATAAGGAATTTGAATATCTACTAATCATGCATAACCGTTAGGACTTTTAAATGAGATTAGTAGTATTCCAATTTAATTTTAAAAATGAATTCAAGTATTTTTTAATCACGCATAACCGTGAGGACTTTTAAATGGGATTAGAATCAACTTGTATATTTAATAAATCAATTTTGATATGCGTTCCATACATGCATAACCGTGAGGACTTTTATATAAGCATGGAAGCACATAACAAATTCCAAGTAATTCACCCATGCATAACCGTGAGGACTTTTAAATGAGAGTGAATACTTTGAATTTTATTTTATTTTATAAAATGAAAACGAATGATTCCTGTTTAAAGTACCATATATCGACAAACTATATTGAATTTTTGATGAGCGATGGTCGATAGAAATATGATAGAAATAGAAATGGTCATGGAATCTTTACCCAACAAAAAGTTTTTATAACTCTTGTTTGAATTTCTAAAGAAATTTTTCTAAATATACCGTCTTGAGTGATGTATGATAAATATCAACACTCATCACTTTTTCAATCACTAATTATCTTTTCGATAATTATTAGGGAGTTAGACTAGTCAAAATTATCATTTAAAATCAAATTCAAAAATAATTATAAAATCAATTTTTGAAAATATGGTCAAAAATGGATTTCTCGAAGGGGTCATATAAGGAAAATTTTCTGCTATTTGAAAATTATTTGTATTTAAAAATATGCACATATTTTCTTTGAAAATACGATGCAGTTACTAAAAATCACGTTCAACTAGTAAGTTTTCTATCAACTAGATTACCAGTGTGATCTACATCTGAATTTCTCTTTCACACCAAATTTTCACTAATTGAATTTGATAGACCGGACCATGAAGTGTGCATCAAAAAAATTTCAAACTCAATTTTAACAGCAATTTAAATGACATTCTCTTGAAGCTAATAATCAAAAACCGTGAATATAGAGTTAGCCGTATTATAACCAAATGTATCATCATCCAACAAAAAACACTATTATTAATCCAAACTAAGATATATGAAGTAATTTAAATGCTCTAGTGATTTTTATAGTGTTTTTGGCATAAGAATATAACTGGCCAACAATTTTAAACAAGTCAGAATCAAAATCATCATCTTTTCATCATCCCAACAATTTTAAACAAGTCAGAATCAAAATCATCATCTTTTCATCATCTCAATATTGGCTGATTTTACTTAGATTACTGTGCAGAATCTCACATTTAATATGTCGTTCAAATAAATATACCATTACCTGTTTTACCTTTACAATATTTTTCGTTGTTGTCCAATGTGATTCTGTCACCTTTATACTAGGCTAAGAAACTTTGCTTTGTCGCCCATTGTGTTTCTGGAACAGCCAGAATCCAGATAACACTGTTGTTGTTCCTTAGCTTGCCACCACACCTACACGGGAAAAGATTTTTGTGACCTATTTGTTTTTATAGGTCCATGGTTGTTAGTGGCAGAAGATTTAGAAAAATAATTTTGTGGAGACCTAAAACTGTTTATATATGTTCCTTTTGACACCCAAATTTGTTTAATTTTGAGAGATTTTATATTTGTGCCTTTTGGAACCCAAATTGGTATAGTTTTCACATGTTTGGGTCTATAGCAACAATTATTGTGATTGTGTCCATATTTTCTACAAATTGTGCACATAGAATTTTTTTGATTAATATCGCTTTCAACATTTTCAGATTGATTATATCCAAGTCCATGTCTAACCGTATTAATAGTTTGCTTTCCTAATAGCATATTCAATGATTTTTCACTTTTTGAAAATTTGTCTAAAGTCGTTGACAATTGCTGGACTTGTGTTTTGAGAGATTCATTTTCGTTTAATAATTGTGTGTACTTTTTAATAGAATTCTCTCTCCTAGTATTTTCATTCTCTTTCAAAATCAGAATTTCATTTTCAAGTGATTTTATATTAATTTATGATTTTTTAATTTCTTCTTCGAATGTTGGACACTTATCACACTTAGGGATCCTACTTTGATAGGTTTTAACTAATTGGTCAAGTTGTTTATTTAAATCTATCAAAGTATCTTTTTGTGATTCAAGTTTGGCATACTTCTCCCTAAGTCGTTCAAAAAAGCCATTCACTTCGTGGAAATATATAAGTAATCCTGAATGAGAGAGTTTTGATACCTCACTTGGATCGTCATCATCACTGTCAGTTATTTCACCATGAAGACACATGTCTTCTTTCTCACTCTCACTGTTATTACTTTGATTATCTTCATCACTTGTATTCCATGTGGCGCAAAACTTCTCCTTTTTGATTTCTTTTCAAAGTCGAGTCGATTTTGAGGACAATTGGGCTTGATGTGTCCGGGTTGGTTGCACTTATGATAGATGATCTTCGGTTCTTCTGGATTGTCTAATATTTTATTTATTCTGCTTTTCAATTTTCGATTTAGAGCTGGATTTCCGTATTTGTAATTCCACCTTTTGACTTTCTTTATTATTAGCTCCAATTCTGCTGCTCCGTCGTCGTCATCGCCATCACTTTCTGTTGTTCCTTTAAGAGCTATTGATTTCTTTCGAGTATCGCCTCCTTCACGCTCTTCCTTGAAGTTCATTTCTAGCTCATAAGCGGTGAGATTTCCAATGAGTTCTTCGACTTTCATTTGTTTCAAATCTTTTGATTCTTGAATGGCAGTCACTTTGGCTTCAAAACTTCGTGGAAGGACTCTGAGGATTTTTCGGACTATCTCCAACTCTGTGTATGATTTTCCAAGAGCTTTTGATTTGTATACAATATTGGAAAGTCATCCATGCATCTCTTTGACATTTTCTTCCTTTGCCATTGTGAAATTATCGTATTCGCTGCTTAGCATGGCAAGGCGAGATTCTTTGAATTGAGACGTTCCTTCGTGAGTCACTTCTAGTGTGTGCCATATTTCCTGCACAGTTAGACAATGTGAGACACGATTAAATTCAAATTGATCCAATGAACAGATAATAGAATTCATAGCTCTAGCATTAGCATTTTGTAATTTATTTTCTAGTTATGTCCATTGATCCATCGGTTTATCTATTTCCTGATTATCTACATTTATAGTTGGTGTTCTATAACCTGTCTCAAAAATGTTCCAAGCGTCAATGGTTTTCAGAAAAAATTTCATTCTACTTTTCCAGTAGGCGTATTTGTTTGCACCAAAATTGGGCACAACACTCGTCGGAAGTTTTTGAAGAGATAATAAATGAAGAGTGCAAATTAAAACAGAGGATTATCTAACAAAAACTCCAAATAGCATGTAAATAAACGCGTAGACAAGCAATTTATAGTGGTTCGGCGTATCGCCTATGTCCACTGTGAAGTTTTTATACTTTTATTGTCTTTCTTTGATGATTACAAGTCGGCACAGCAAACAACAGTGAATTACAGTCAGGAATTCGAATTTAACAACAAGTTTATGATATCAAATGATGGAGATCTCAATCCGGCAGAGTCTGGATGCTTCAGAATCAAAAGTCCCTTCTCTGTTGGCCCTGGGGCTCTATTTATAGGCGTAGGCTGCTGATATTTCGCTGAAAACTTGGGAGACCACTTCTGGCACATGAGGGGGCCCACACGCACGGTCTCAGGAAGTTTGGGCCCACTTTGGCATCGGTTCGAACTCCATTCGAACCGATCAAGAATTCATCCAATCGAGGTGAAATTTGGCGTGGACATTCATCAACATGTGTGCAAGCTTCTGTCAAAATTTCATGGCATTTGGATCAGTAGATTGGGAGATATGATGGATTCGAAATGGGGTTCATTGCACGGCTGTTTGGTTCGAAACCATGCTTTCGAACCGATGGTTTCGAATCCATCATGTCACGTGTCTTCGTGGCGACGTGGAGCGCAAACTTCGAACCAACCTAGTCTTCACTCCGAGTTGACCGCTTCGACTCCATAAATCTCGGCGAATTCGAACCGATGGAAGACACGTCATCATGATTGGTTGACCCAGTGGATTCGAATGAGGCTACACAGGATGGGTTCGAACTTGGCATCACGGATGGTTTCGAACGAGATTCCATGTTTGGGTTCGAACAACGTCTTATGATGGAATCGAACAAGGATGCTTGTGTGGATTCGAACAAGGCTTTGTGGTGGGTTCGAAACAGCTACTCTCCGATGGTTTCGAGGCCCATTGTTATGAACCTGGTAGATTCGAACCTGATGGGTTCGAAGGTCATGGTTTCGAACCTGATGGGTTCGAAGGTGATGGTTTCGAACCTCATGGGTTCGAATCTCAGGCCCTTTCTTTCGAGTTGAATCGACCATAATTTGAGCGTATGAACTCGGATTGACTTGAAACTTGGGACGTTGATTCCTATGGTCTTTCTTGCCGTGTCCCATCAAATGTGGCCCAAGCTGGACTTGGACAAAATTCAGTGATATCCATAGCGAGACGAAGTATGGCAGGTCTCTGAGACGAACCGTTCTCCGTTTCTGATCGATCTTTTGGTATCGCGACTTTGCCCAAAAGCGGGATAACATTTTTTCCCCCAAAGTACGTCTTGTGGGAACATGACGTACTTTGAACAGCTGCAATTTCTCTGAACAATCATCGCTCTCTCTTTTTTGTTGAAACTCGTATGCTGTATTGTTGTAACCTTGTGTTGACATGATTGATTGCTGTATAATAGTGCTTAGCCGTTGGCTGTTGCATTTGTAACAGGACGAGTGTTTGATCCCTGTAAATGTTTAAAATCGATTGTTAGTTTTGTTTGCTATTGAACTTCGTATTGATTCTCTCCTGAACCGATTTTGAAAGTTGAATTGAGACAACGCTTGATGGTTGTTTTGGAAGGTTCCTTCGTATCGATCCTCTCCTGAACCGATGCAGAAGGTTGAAGGAAACAACTCTGCGTTGCGTGATTGTGACATTTCGAACCGATGTGTTGCTGCATCGATGGGTTCGAAATCTGCATTCGCGTGGATGGAGTGTACTTGTGTTGTGATGGGTTCGAAACTGACATTCGAAATGGTATGAAAGGATGGATACGAACTACTTGATTTGTACAAGAGCTTTTCGAACCGATGGGCCCAACGTGTGTTTCGCATCGATGCAGCTCGTCGCCTTGTTGTGCGCTTCATACCGATGACACGTTGGGGTAACTTCGAACCGACAGGGTCCTAGGCCGATGGTTTCGAAAGGAGGTTTCGAATCAACCCACAGGTTGACTGGCTGCGACCGGTCAAGTTTACCTGGGGATACCAAAATTTGAAATTTTCTAAGCATAACTCCGACGAGCTTCATTCCTGCATATTTGGACATGTTAAACTGCATACTTGACCACCTTTCAAAGCTCGTTGACGGAACAATAACAATTTTTATTTGAATCAATTTTCCTTATGCGAAGGGTTTTGCGATGACGGTCAGCTACGACGGTCATCACAACTGGGCTTTGTAGCTTTGTCGTTTGCATGTTTTCTTTAATTCTGCGATATTCATCCAAGTAATGCACAGCACCGCACAACACACATTCATACACTATACACTGGGGAATTCACGGGCCCCTTGTCATCTAATGATGGTTTCTCATGAGTTAGTCAGTTATGGAGCCTTCGAGTTCGCATCAGCAGGAAACCCCACAAGATACTCAGAGTATAGTTCCTCCGAGGTTAGAGGTCCCGGACATTGATCCTGAAATTATCGGCCCAGCGCCGGAAGAACTTCCCCACGCGTCATTCATTGCTAATCCATCATATTCCGTCCCATCTCATATTTTCGAAGATATGCTGGGGAGGATATGCCTGAGGCACGGTTTGTCACTAGACGACGTGTTACTACTGGGGCCAAACGACAAACCACACAATCCGCCGGAGGGGTATACTGCATTCAATCGCCATGCGTGCGCGGCTGGGACGCTCCCTCCGTTCAATGAATATATAAGAGAAGTGCTATCTTTTTTGGGAATCACGCCATCCCAACTTCACTCGAACGGTTATGCTTCGGTGAACAGCCTGTTCATCGTCTTTATGGAATATCTTCACAGACCACCGGCCCCGACTGAAATTAGATACTTGTTTAACTTCAAAACTCGAAACGATTACCCATCTTTTACATTCTTGGAGGCAGTACGAAATTGTCAAGTGGTTACCGGGTCCTGGACTAGGTTAAGCTATTACAGGACGGAATGGTTCTACGTCAGATGTCCTCCGGGCTTCGCCAGGCGATGGTTATTTAGACGTGAGTATTGCTGAGTTTCCAAACAATTACTAAGGCGATTGCAGTCGAAGTGCGACTTATATATTTTTCTTCTGTACAGCGATGATCCAGCGCCCCGACGGTGAAAACTTTAAGGAGATAGTACGAGTGCTCCGAGAGATCCCGAGCGTCGACAGGGATATCGACGTGTTATTGACGGGTAGGAATCTCCAGGCCTGTGGATTAATCGAACGATGGCAGAGTATAATATTCGACGGGGTGCAAAGAATTGTTCCGAAAAAACATGCCAAGCACAAGAAACCCAAAGTCATTGTAGCCGAGGAAGTTGATTCTGAAAGAACTCACACTGACGACGAGCCGTTGTTGGAACCTACAGACGTGGCTCAAGATGTTGAAGAGCAAAGAAATGGCAAGGCTGCCGTCGTCACATCAACTAAGAAGGGGAGATGGAAGTCGGTTGTCAAAGCCCGATCCTCCCCCGGAGTTAGAATTTTCGAGACGTCTCCTCCGCGAAACGAAAGTCTTTACGAAGGGCTTACTGACCTTCCAATCCCGGATGATGTGTCCTTTCAGCATGACGCCGGGTTGGAGGAGTTTCATCGTACTCTTGAATTGAGCGAGCCTTTTATTACTAGCTCAGTCGACACTTCGGGTTGGAGGGGAAAATGCATATTCATACACATTTCACGACACTACATAGTCCCGAGTCTTGGGTCATTGGTTTCGAGAAACCACTAACTCTGTTCTCCTCTTTGCTTTGTAGGTACCATGTCCAAGCACGGTTCGATGCTAGGGAGTCTGCGACATGCTCGGAAACCATCGTATCGCGACTCGCGCAGACGGGAAGGAGATAGGGACTATGATCAGGAATACTCCGGATATTCGAGCCGTGAAAGATATGACACAGATAATGGTTATAAGCGTCGATCCCGATCGCGTACCCCTCCTCCTCCCAGAGATCCCATACAACCTCCGGCCCATATTTCTCGCCCCTCTGAGCCTTCACGTCATACGTCCACTTCCCAATCTTCCAGGCACGAATCTCACCGTTCCAGAAGCGAGGCATCGACCGCCGTAGTTGCGGAACAGCCTCCTGTGGTAATTTCGGGTGAAGGGGCGCTCAGGCTTGCTCAGTTGAAAAAAGACTTCCCAACTATTTACTTCGACAACTACATTTTTCCCCCACACTTGAAAAGAATCCCTCCGTCGGCAGATCAGGTGGTGCATGACTATGTGCACGACTTCTACGCTCGGTATAAAGTATGGTTTAAAGCGGCGGAGAAGGCATCGGAGCTGGCCTTTGAGCGTGGGGCCGCCAACGAAAAGTTACAGGCGGAGTTGGCCCAGAAGAGTCGTATTATCGATGTGCTGAACACCGAGGCCGAATCTTCCAAAAAATCGGAGATGGAAGCCATCAAAAAGGCCGATGAAGCCCAACTCACGATGGATAGAATGAAGCGTGAGCATTACGCCACGGTTGAGGACATGGGCCATCGGAATACTCTGGTCACTGCCGAGAGGGATGTGGCGCTAAAGGAGCTAAATGAGCTCAAATCCAAATTCGCCGAAATCGCCAAGGATAGGGACGATGCAAACAATGCAGCCCAGGAGGTGTGCGAACAAGCGGTGATACTCCGGACCGAACGGGATGAGGCAGTGGCCAAAGTTCAAGCGGTCGAGGCGGAGATTGAGGAGAGAGTTTAGCAAGCCGAGGCCAGGCTAGAGGCTGACATTGAAGATCTGCTTATCACATACAATGCCAATGTATTAAAGCACAGAAACTTGGCCTGGCTTCAGGATTACCCAGTGCATCTCCGCAGTGCTTGGGAACGATTGGTTGAGGGGGAAGAGGAAGCGCACCCGGACGAATCGGTCGACCGATTCGAGCTTGAAAACCGGTTGCTAACAGATGAGGAAAAGAGGGTCCTCCATGATGCTATGATCGCTCATGAGAAAGAGATGGTTGGCGGTCGATCTTTGGAGGCCGGAGAAGGGTCAGGCGTTGAACATCGTGCCACTGCTCTTGAAATCACCGCCCCGCCTCCGTCTGAGCCTGTATCTGCGGTTAGCTCACAGACCGTTCCTGCTTACAACCCAGAGCAACCGCGGTTATCACCAATTCGCGAACACGTCTCCGAAGTCGTCCCACCATCAGCGAGCCGAACTAAAGAAGGTATTCTGAACAAATTTCAAGTGCATTTTTGCTAGAACTCTCGTTTCGAAGTGATTGTTCTTAACTCCTTCTCTTCTTTATCCAGTGACCAGGACTACCCCGGTGTCTTCGACCCAGGAGTCGAGTCAAGGGCAGAAGGCTATTACTACTGAAACGAATGTCGTGACAACGACAGCGTCTACCAGAGCGGCGCAGGAAAGCTCTTTGTCTCTTGACGAACAAATGGTGAGCGAACTACTCGGTCAACAGGGAGACTTCTCTACGGACTTCCATTTATCATCAGTGAGCTCCCGCCAGCCTCCAGCTCTTTCGTGCAGACTGGAGTTGCCCCCAGCCAGGCCCCATCGACTCGAGATGAAGAAATCTTGGCCGAAATCCACGCTGAATTAGAAGCTGAGGGGCAAAGCTGTAGTGTCGGTGGTGACACTATTCCATCTTCCGTTGCGGGTTCTATCCCTCCTACTCCTCCGGCGGGGAGCCCTCATCTAGACTCAAGTTCTGAGGAGGACGTAGATATTATGCCCCCGGCCGAAGAGCAGCCACCGGTGAGGAGGTCGTCCAAACGAAGGATTTCCGTTCCTAGTGATTCTGACGACGAACCGCTAATAAGGAAGCCAAGGAAGAAAGAATAGAGCGCCCCCACAGCAGATATTTTGGTAGATAGGAACTTGTTTTCGTTTTTTGTTAGTAGGCCGTGTATAGATGCAGGTTCGGCCCTTGCTAGTAGGCATTCTTTTTTGGAAGAACTTATTTGCGTGTAAGTCCTTGTTTTAAGTTAGTTGAAATAAAATTTAGTTTCTTTGTTTCAACTTTCATTTCCTTTGCGCTTAAGTGTTTGTAGTGCCTTGTTTTCAGTCCGGTGCACTTGTGGTGTTTTTACCGCCAAGTGGAGTTCATTTTTATTCGCCAAGTTTGAGAATCTTGGTCGCAAGTTGTGATCGATGAATAACCGAACTTCGGACATTGTATCACTTTGGTCAGTGATTAACACTTAGCTTTTTCGCCCCCTAGTCTCGGGGAACAACATTTGCATTTTTGTGGTTGAGTGCGTTTATTGCAAACTTTAAACACATGTCCACATTCTGGGGACTTAAGATAATTTGAGATCGATAATCCGGTTCGCACTCCGGGAACTCGAGGGTTATCGATGCTTGTAACACGGTCCGCACTCCGGGAACTTGGAAATGATGTTCACATTCCAACTCGCACTCTACGAACTCGGAGTTAGTATTAACATTTCAGTTCGCACTACGGGAACTTTAACTTGGTGTTCATGCTCCAATTCACACGTCGGGAACTTGGATAAAACATGTATGTTTGGGTTCGCACTTCAGGAACCTGAAATTGATGTTTGTACTCCGACCCGCGCTTCGGGAATCTGGAGCTAGCACGGATGCTCCGGTTCGCGCTCCGGGAACCTGTAACTTATGTGTATACTCCAATTCGTGCTCTGGGAAGTTGGAGTCCGTTCGCACTCTGGGAACGAATTATTGAATGTTTATACTCCAATTCATGCTCTGGGAAGTTGGAGTCCGCTCGCGCTGTGGGAGCGAATTGTTTAATGTTTATACTTCAATTCGCACTCCGGGAATTTGGAGTCCGTTCGCGCTTTGGGAACGAATTGTTTAATGTTTATACTCCAATTCGCACTCCGGGAACTTGGAGTTCGTTCGCGCTCTGGGAACGAATTATTGAATGTTTATACTCCAATTCGCATTCCGGGAAGTTGGAGTCCGCTCGCGCTCTGGGAGCGAATTATTTAATGTTTATACTCCAATTCGCACTTCGAGAAGTTGGAGTTAAAGGAGGGATTGTCGTGTATCAATCCCTGTAAATATTCATATGGTGTCCTGCCCCCGAGCTCGGGTTTCACTTAGAGAGTGACCGGTCATATCGCAGCCACTCTCTATTTGAATAAATCCCACCACATGATGGAACTTAGCTCTCCGTGCGTCGTGATATTGTGGGTCACGCTTAATAAATCACAGCTTTGGCTCGAAGAGATGGCATTTTATTGCTGAAACGAGAAAATATGGCAAAGTCAGTTGCCTTATTACAAATTCAAATCTCGGAATGCTAAAATAAAATGCAAAAGAACAAATTGGCAGAAAAAGTGAAGTCTTTCATGTGTAGTAGCGACGAAGACTCTCGCTATTCCAAGCCCTCGGCAAGGTGAGACCGTCAACGGTTGATAATTTGAATGTGCCATCTCCGAGCTTTTGTGAAATCACGTACGGCCCTTCCCAAGTTGGCTTCATGTGCGAAGGAACCGGATAAACTCTTTTGAGCACGAGATCGCCGAGTTCAAAGGTTCGCGGGCGGACCTTGGCATTGAATATTCGGGCGACTCGACTCCGATATGTGGCTGCCCTCAAATCAGCCTCTTCACGCCTCTCATCTAGTGAATCCAGAGATTGAGCAAGTAATATGGCATTTGTCTTCGGATCATAATACGTCGCACGATGAGAGCGCACTTCCAATTCGACTGGAATAACGGCCTCTGAGCCATATGATAGAGAAAACGGAGTGTGACCAGTTGCAGTTTTGTGAGTTGTCCGATAGGCCCATAACGCCATAGGGAGTTCGTCGACCCACTTGCCTCCGGCCTTTTCTAGTCGCTTCTTCAGTATGGACTTTATAACTTTATTAACAGCTTCGACTTGACCATTTGCTTGAGGGTGTGCCACTGCAGAAAACTTCTTATGTATGCGAAATCGTTGACAGAAATTTTTGAACTCGGTACTGTCGAATTGGGCTCCATTATCGGTGATGATAGTATGTGGGAGACCGAATCGACAGATGATGTTGCGCACTACGAAGTTAATCACTTTCTTTGTTGTAATCGTTGCAAGAGGCTCAGCTTCGGCCCATTTAGTGAAGTAGTCAACCGCGACGATGGCGTATTTCGCGCCACCTTTGGCCAGAGGCAATGCTCCAATTATATCAATCCCCCATACCGCGAACGGCCAGGGGCTAACCATTTGGGTTATTTCGGCAGGTGGAGCTCTAGGAATCCGAGCATGTTTCTGGCATTTGTCACATTTTCTGGCGTAGTCTGATGCATCTCGATTAACGGTAGGCCAGTAATATCCATATCGGAGTACCTTCTTGGCGAGTGCCTGCCCCCTAGTGTGATCGCCACACTCTCCCTCGTGTACATCGTGTAACACTCGCTTGATTTCATCGTGTGCGATACATCGGAGTAGAGGGACAGAATACTCCCTTCTGTACATAACTCCGTTTTGAATGACAAACCGTGAGGCTTTTCGAAGGACCTGCCTCTTCTCACTCCTGCGCTCAGGCAGTGTCCCATGTTCAATGTAATCTTGATAGGGGGTCATCCACGACTCCTTATTTGTGGTAGCCTCGAATGCATGGCTGACCTCACTTTGATCAACGCTCGGAGAAGGTAGGGTTTCAATGGGAACAAGCCCCGACTGTTGGGCTTCGCCCGTACTTGCCAACTTCGCCAACGAATCGGCCTTCTGATTGTGCTCCCGGGGGATATAGAAAATAGCATAGTAATCGAAACGATCAAGAATTTCCCTGACTCGAGATAAGTAAACAGCTAGTCTTCGATCCTTAGCTTGATATTCACCTCGGACTTGGCATACGATTAATTGGGAGTCACAATAAATCTCTACAGCGGCAATTCTCAGGTCGTGGGCCAGCTTCAACCCAGTGAGTAAAGCTTCATATTCAGCCTCATTATTAGTTGCACGGAACTCGAACTTTAGGGCGTAGCATATAGATCGGCCTTCAGAGGTTTCAAGCACTACCCCTGCTCCCGAACATCGTTCATTGGAGGCACCGTCAGTATATAACTTCCATATGTGTTTAGGAGGTTCGCTACTCTCAGGTAATTCCTCGGGTACAGTGAATTCAGCAACGAAATCTGCTAGAACTTGACCATGTATGGCCCTTCTCGGAGTATAAGCAATGTCAAACTGGCTCAATTCGATATTCCATTTTAGTAGCCTACCAGACGTCTCAGGTCGCGTGAGGACCTGTCGTAATGGCTGGTCGGTGTACACGGTGATAGGATGAGCCTGGAAATATGGACGGAGCTTTCTCGAGGCAATGACTAGGCAATATGCCAACTTTTCCAGCTTGGGATAGTTCCTCTCGGCTCCGGTCAACCGTTTACTTACGTAATATACCGGTTTTGCACTCGGTCTTCCTCCCGGACTAATGCTGCACTGATTGCGCTTTCAGATACCGCCAAGTAAAGATATAATTGCTCGTGATCGACAGGCTTCGAAAGAATCGGCGGTGTCGAAAGATGTTGAACCAGTGACCGAAACGCACCTTCACATTCTGCGGTCCATTCGAAGTTTCGTTTCCCTTTTCGGATCAGATCGAAGAAAGGGATGCATTTGTCAATTGACTTCGAGATGAACCTACTTAGTGCTACGACTTTCCCATTGAGACTCTGGACCTGCTTTATGGTCCTTGGAGTTTGCAGATTCCTGATGGCCCAAATCTTTTAAGGGTTAGCCTCTATCCCTCGGACGTTGACGATGAACCCAAGGAATTTTCCGGACGCAACTCCAAAATGGCATTTTAGCGGATTGAGCTTCATCCCATATCTCCGGAGGATATCAAACATTGATCCCAAGTCCTTTATGTGATCAACAGAATGCCTTGACTTTACTAACATGTCATATACATAAACTTCCATGGTCTTCCCGATCTGGTCGGAAAACATCCGGTTAACCAAACGTTGATAGGTTGCGCCGGCATTCTTTAACCCAAAAGGCATGACTTTGTAGCAGTATGGTCCCAGATCAGTCACAAAACTCGTATGTTCTTGGTCGGGCACATGCATGGGTATTTGATTGTAGCCCGAGTAAGCATCCATAAAGGATAACTATTCGTGTCCGGCGGTTGAATCAACAAGCTGATCGATTCGAGGAAGTGGAAAACTGTCCTTCGGGCAAGCCTTGTTCAAGTCAGAATAATCGATACACGTTCTCCATTTCCCGTTCGGTTTCCGGACAAGTACCGGGTTTGACACCCACTCTGGGTATAAAGCATCTCTAATGAACCCATTTGTTTTCAACTTATCGACCTCCTCCTTAAGGGCGGCAGATCTCTCTGGATCCATACCACGCCTTTTCTGTTTGACCGGGATATACCGCGGGTCAATGTTTAAAGTGTGGCTCGCGATATCCGGCGAGATCCCACACATGTCAGAATGCGTCCAGGTGAACACGTCAAGATTCGCCCGGAGAAATTCAACCAATTCCTGTTGTGCCCCCCTGGCTCAATTGAGACCCAATTTTTAACATTCTCGAATCATCGCCATCATCATCGATCGGGACATTGATAGTTAGTTCAGCCGGGGAAGCCTGACTTTCTGTAGATTCCCCATTGTTGTCGTTATCCCTTGGGTCAAGGTCTTTCTGGAATTGGTTGTGGTGCCCGGGCCGAGGCCCAAGCACCAATTGTCAATCATCGGCAGAACGGACGCAGAGAGATTCCTCTACGCCCTTCCCTTTCTCCCTTCGCTGCGCCTCTCGCAGCTCCGCAACATAACAGGCTCTTCCAGCAGCCTGATCTCCATGAATCACACCGATACCACAATCGGTAGGAAATTTCAAAGTCAAACACCACGGGGCGATTGCCGCCCGAAATTCAGCAAGGGCCGGCCGGCCCAGAAACGCGTTGTACGGTGAATGTATGTCCAAAACAACAAATTGTAACATGCGTACTCTTCTGCACTCACCGATCCCCAACTCCATGGGTAACTCCACAACCCCCGTGGGTATATTAGCACTTCCATCGAAGCTGTGAATCCTGGACTGACAGGGCTTCAGATCTTTGGCTTCCATCTTCATCTGATCGTAAGCTCTCTTGAACAAAATATTGACTGAACTCCCACTATCCACCAGTATCCTCTTCATCCAAGTAGGACCAACCTGGGCGGATATAACAAGTGGGTCGATAGTCGGGGCTTCGACCTTGTCTGCATCACGGTTCCGGAACACGATGTCATCTGTCATCGTCTTTTGTTGTTTTGCTGGAGCCCCCTCGTCATAACTACTGCAACATTCGAAATCCATATGCCTAACCGAGCTAGCATATGACTCCATCTCTTTCCAACTCCTATCCACCGGATGAGGACCACCGCTGACGGTGTTTATCACTAGCCTTCCGCCCGTTCGGGCGGGTTCTTCCTGCCTTGGCTGATTTTGCCGATTGTTCTGGTTTGACGGACCCGCACCGCCAGACTGCGGCGCCCGTACAAACTGGTCCAACTTCCTTTCCCTGATCAACTTCTCAATCAAATCCTGCAAGTGTCTGCATTCGTTGGTATTGTGGCCGTAACTGTCGTGAAATCTACAAAACTTGCCCGTTTGAATCTGTCTCTCCGACGACGGCTTCGGAGTAGGCTTCTTATATTGCATGGCGTTACAAGTTTGTAGATATACATTCTCCAACGATGTATTCAGGGGAGTATAATTGTCGAACATAGGGGCCCTACGCCTTGGCCCACGGTTCTGATCCCGCTTCCTGCTCTGATTCCCATTATTCTTCGGTTGTGATTGTTTGTTCTGGATATTTAGCTGCACTTTTCCAGAACTCTCTCCCGATTGTTTAACAGCCACATTACTTTGAATCCCCTCTCCACTGGGTCCTGCGTCGTCCTGTTTCCTAGACTGCTTCGCGTCCTCACGCCTCAAGAACTGGGCGGCTTTGGAGTAGAAGCGATCCAACGACGCATGAGGTTTTCCTGCCAACCAATTTCCAAAATCCGAATCAGGGTCAATCCCTTTCATCAATGCCATCAGAATCGAGTTATCATTAGGATTGGTGATTTCCACACAGGCCTTATGGAATCTCTCCAAGTAGTGTCTAAGAGTTTCTCCTGGAGCTTGGGTAACACTAGGCAAAGTGTTGACGTCCTTAGGCCTTGCAACATGCATGCGGAACTGTTCCACGAACTTCCTGGCCAGCTGATTGAACGAAGAGATAGAACGGGGTGGCAATCGCGTGAACCACATCGTAGCAATGCCCCCCAAAGAGATAGGAAAGCTCCTACACTTGACCGCATCGTCTGCTCTAGCGGCGCTCATGGACCATTCATACTTCAATATGTGTTGATTGGGGTCCGAGTTTCCCTCGTACATCGGTAACGTGGGCATCCTAAATCGCCGAGGGGGTTCGACATACAGAACCTCGTCTGTGAATTGGGTGTGACTCCGGGAGATTCCCCAGTCGTCATTAGTAAACCCCTGACTTTCACGGATCATCTGCCTGATCATTTTCGGAAGATCCGTTACAGCTGCGTTCTGGGCATGTCGAGCCAAGGTGTGGTCGGGTTCCACAATGCGGGACTGGACCGGATGCTGTCGACGGTCCGGATCTCGCCTCCTTGGTTCGACATCTTCTGGTACATACGGCTCAGGAGTTTGCCGTCGTCGGTGGTGGTTCTGATCTGACAAAGTATGGATGTCAACCCCTGGCTCCGTAGCAATGGTTGCAGGACGGTTGTCGGTAGTGTGTTGAGGAGCAGTGCCTCCCCGGGAGGAAGGCCCTGTATGGAAGCTTGCAGATGGACCGACTCGTAGTTGCCCAACCGTCAATGCCGGAAGGTCTACGGTAGCCTGTGCATAATTCCCATCCATTCGGGGTCGTGAAGGTCGGTGATGATAATCGGTGGAAGCCGAACTCTCCGTGGAAGACTGGGATGCATAATCCCTCCTGGACCGCCTTCGCTTATGACTGTGTAGCTGGCGGGTTAATTCAGCGTTAGCGCGTAGTTGCTCCGTCAACTGTTGCCGACTTTGGGTCAGCTCTTGGAGCAACGTTTGAAACTCTTTCCTCGTTACCGGTCCGGATGACTCCGAAGGCCCGGCGACGTCCTGAGTATATGGTAGCTGCGCGGGATCTGGCCTATCCCGGCCTTCTTGGTTACCAAGATTAGAAGTGGTTCTAGTACTCACCATTGTGAATAGTAAGATTCTTTCCTAGACTTTTATCAAGTCGGAATAGAACGGAAGGAATCTGAGCTTGAGATTCGGATCTTTCTCTTAGATTTATGCAATCCGGTATCGATGACAGATCCGAGGAGTAGGAGAAAATCTGGGTTTTCTCAGTGAAAGCACCAAAGTGTTTGCACCAAAATTGGGCACAACACTCGTCGGAAGTTTTTGAAGAGATAATAAATGAAGAGTGCAAATTAAAATAGAGGATTATCTAACAAAAACTCCAAATAGCATGTAAATAAACGCGTAGACAAGTAATTTATAGTGGTTCGGCGTATCGCCTACGTCCACTGTGAAGTTTTTATACTTTTATTGACTTTCTTTGATGATTACAAGTCGGCACAGCAAACAACAGTGAATTACAGTCAGGAATTCGAATTTAACAGCAAGTTTATGATATCAAATGATGGAGATCTCAATCCGGCAGAGTCTGGATGCTTCAGAATCAAAAGTCCCTTCTCTGTTGGCCCTTGGGCTCTATTTATAGGCGTAGGCTGCTGATATTTCGCTGAAAACTCGGGAGACCACTTCTGGCACGTGAGGGGGCCCACACGCACGGTCTCAGGAAGTTTGGGCCCACTTTGGCATCGGTTCGAACTCCATTCGAACCGATCAAGAATTCATCCAATCGAGGTGAAATTTGGCGTGGACATTCATCAACATGTGTGCAAGCTTCTGTGAAAATTTCATGGTATTTGGATCAGTAGATTGGGAGATATGATGGATTCGAAATGGGGTTCATTGCATGGCTGTTTGGTTCGAAACCATGCTTTCGAACCGATGGTTTCGAATCCATCATGTCACGTGTCTTCGTGGCGACGTGGAGCGCAAACTTCGAACCAACCTGGTCTTCACTCCGAGTTGACCGCTTCGACTCCATAAATCTCGACGAATTCGAACCGATGGAAGACACGTCATCATGATTGGTTGACCCAGTGGATTCGAATGAGGCTACACAGGATGGGTTCGAACTTGGCATCACGGATGGTTTCGAACGAGGTTCCATGTTTGGGTTCGAACAACGTCTTATGATGGAATCGAACAAGGATGCTTGTGTGGATTCGAACAAGGCTTTGTGGTAGGTTCGAAACAGCTACTCTCCGATGGTTTCGAGGCCCATTGTTATGAACCTGGTAGATTCGAACCTGATGGGTTCGAAGGTCATGGTTTCGAACCTGATGGGTTCGAAGGTGATGGTTTCGAACCTCATGGGTTCGAATCTCAGGCCCTTTCTTTCAAGTTGAATCGACCATAATTTGAGCGTATGAACTCGGATTGACTTGAAACTTGGGACGTTGATTCCTCTGGTCTTTCTTGCCGTGTCCCATCAACTGTGGCTCAAGCTGGACTTGGACAAAATTCAGTGATATCCATAGCGAGACGAAGTATGGCAGGTCTCTGAGACGAACCGTTCTCCGTTTCTGATCGATCTTTTGGTATCGCGGCTTTGCCCAAAAGCGGGATAACAGTATTCACCATTGAACTTTGGTGGTCTAACTATGGACTGACCCTCAGCAAAAGCATTATTAAAAGAAGCCATTTTAAAAATTCATCTTTTTAAAACAAAGATTGATTTTTGAAAAAATCAACTTTTTAAAACCAAAAACCGACTTCTATTCCTAGCTCTGATACCACTTGTAGGATCGATTTAATCCTAGAGGGGGTGAATAGGGTGACAGTATTAATTATAAAAATTTATTGCGGAAGCTTTTAAAATAATTTCAACACAGATAACAGAATAGTAGCAGCACAGATAATAGCAGAATAATAAAATGCAGAAATAGAACGACACAGAATTTACCCAGCTTCGGCAAAACTCTGCCTACGTGCTGCCCCCAAGGTTTCTACTAGAAATTAAGTAGTCACATGCTTACACACGTAAACTCGCGACACCCGTTACTGACTAACCTAACTCTACGCTCAAAACCCTGCCACAACTCAGCCACTGAGTTGCGAATTTTCAAACTACGCCACGTAGTTTGTGCCCTAGTCACACGACTAGAAATTACAACAGTTTAAAAACAAAAGTACAAATTAAAAGCACTTTAAATTAAAAACAACCCTAATTCAAAAATAAAAAGCCCTTTATAAAGAAAAACCCTAATAAAACAAAGCCGGCCCTTTTTTTAATTTGGCCCGTTCCTCTTTTATTTGCTCCGTTCCATTGTGAAAATGGTGGCCGTTCCTTTTTCGTTCTTCTTCGATCTGTAATTAGGGCTATTTGAAGCGCCTGATTTTAGTTGATCAATCGCGAGAATAATTGCGAGTAGCTTTGATCGATTGTTTCTCGTTGCTCACTTTGGCTGCTTCTGTTTGATGGAGTTCAACTTCGATTTGGTATGTTATTTTCGTTTATGCTATTCTGTTATGCTTGATTGAACTCCTATAATCTACCGATGGTGACTTTTTAGGGTTTTAATGCTTGAATTCGATGATTAGAGAACTGTCAATGATGTTGCTTATATATAATTCGATCCCGTTGAATTGTTGTTCGTATTCATTTGATTGAAATCGTCACTTGAGTACTCTCGGCCATTTGATTTTGTTTTAACGCTTTGGATATTTCGGACTTGTTCAAATCGTATATTTCCTTTACTTCACTATCACGGTTTTAGCTTGAAATTGTTTGATCCTTCCTTGATTGTTACGGCAGCTACTTTCCTATTTTATTTGGATTTTTTTTGACCTTTTCCATTTTTATACATACTTCATTTCTAACTTTTTCATATGTGTATATTTTGTGATACTTGATAGATTTCGAACTCGTGATTTCGTGTTTACCACGGCTTTGAATTCTCTGATGCTTTGACTTTGGTCACTTTGATTTGTTCGTTCTCATTATGGTTGACTTCGACTTCGACTTGATTTTGTTCACTGACCTGTACATGTTGTATCTTGATTATGGTCTCTGACTTTGTGTGAAGTGCTTGCTGTACTTGGGTATTTGTAGTTGAGTTGTAGCTGATGTTCTTGACTTTGGGTTGCACTGATTTTCGTTGTGTAGCCTGGTTCATTGTTTCATTTGGTATGTTGTTGCATTGCATTATGTGTATACATTCATTCATGTATGTATATAGGTGTATGTCAGCATTCATCTTTTCCACTGTGTACTTGCATGCATCCCACTGATCATATGTTACTCTCTGTTTTGAGTCACTTCCATACTTGGTCGTACTGTCCACCTGAGTTTGCTTTGGTTTCATGTTATAGTTGTAGTCTGGTTGTTGCTTGATGAAGAGGCTGAACCCGTTAGTCGAGCTTGCATACTATGATCTTCTACATGCCTGTGGTGTTCATTAGCTCATGTGTGTAAATGTTTGCGCCCTTGTTATCTTCACTTGCATATTTGTTCATCATGTAGTCTTGGTTGAACTGGTTGAGACTGGTGTATTGGTTTGGGCTTTCCTGTTCTGGACCTGCTCGAGTCTGATTCATGACTTCATTGATCTTCTGGTCTGGTGCCTATAGTGTTGCAGTCTTTGGCTTGTTTCATGCATCACTATATATCCATATTGTTGGCATTGCTTATGTTGGTTTTGGATTTTGACCATTTTACTGAACTTGCATTGTTTATTCGAGTTGCTGCAGTTTGTAATTTAACCCAAACTTCTTCATGTACCTGATGTCTACATGCACTTGGTTTCAATATGCAAACTGTACTAGTTTGCATTAATTTGTGTATATACTTGATGCCTTGGTTATATTGACTAGTCGACACTGTGCACGTTTGTTTGTATATTGACTTGAAACTGCTTTGTACTTTATTATGACCTTTGTGCATTTTGATATGTAAGCTTGTCTTGGTTTGTCGAATTACACCTGAGTTGAATCCAGCTTGAAGCTCGGATTTGACCTTGTGCTGAAAGTTGTGACATTATTTTATCGCACTTGAGTTGAATCTGATAATTTGGGTTTGACCTATGCTCCCCTGTCCTTGTAAATTTATCAAGTGTATATTTCGGTGTGCACGGCCTTTTGGCATATACAGTGATATACTGTGTATGTCACAAGTTGTTCGTGTATGATGGATTCAAAATTAAATGATGACGAACAACCCAAATAACTGAGGAAAATATTATTTTCAAAATTCACATTTTATTTTATACTCCAAAAATATTTCCTTTTCAATTTTACCGCGTCAAAAATTATTTTTGCAGATTTCTCAGATGCCGGATTCATATTGAAATAAAGTTGAAGATAAAATACGAGTTGAGTGAATGAGTGATATGTAGTGAGGTTAGATGTAAAAGTGAGATTGTGATGTAATTGAATTTGTATTGTAATCAAAGTTGTATATGTATAGTGAGAGTTTGAATTTATACTATTCAAAATTGTAATAAATATTTGTTTGAATAAAATTTCTGTTTGAATTCAAATTCTGTGTTATTTAATTTTATTCAGCAAATATTTATTTAATCTATGAAAAATAAAATAGCACATTAACAAATACATTTACCCGAATATATATATGTTTATTATCATTAAACAAAAAAAATCATATAATCGCATATTTAACACATCTTGTCTCGGTTCAACTGGCAATTCAACATAACCCACTGCATCGGTTGCTGCACCATTAAAGCCATGAATGTGGGCTTTAGATGGTTTTAAATCTTTTTATCCATCTTCATTTGGTCATATCCTTTTTTGAAGATGATGTTAACATAACTTCCACAATCAATTAAAATTCTTTTCACAAATGCTGGCCCGATTGTCGCGGAAATGACCGTCGGGTCAACGGTAGGAGCCTCGACCTGATCAACATCTCTACTCCTGAAAAATATATCATCCGTCATCGTTCG
The DNA here is from genome assembly GCA_030765085.1 of Allium cepa. NCBI lineage: Eukaryota > Viridiplantae > Streptophyta > Magnoliopsida > Asparagales > Amaryllidaceae > Allium > Allium cepa. The sequence goes on along the minus strand of CM060941.1, from coordinate 946,196,452 downwards.
TTGCTGCTTAGTTGGGGACTCGTCCTCCGTATTTGAACAACACTCAAAATTTGCATGCCTTAGGGAGTTAGCATACCGCTCCATTTCCTTCCAACTCTTATCCGTAGGGTGAGGTCCACCGACTATCGTGTTTATGACTAGTCTACCTATAGTTCGAGTAGGTTCCTCTGGATGGCGTGGAGCTTGCCCGCGTCCGGGGTCAAATGTTCCTTGTCTACCTTCTTCTTGCTCTTGACAAACTCCTGCATTCTATCTAATCATCTTTTATATGGCATCCTCTGCATTGTGCCCGTAAGTCTCATGGAAACAGCAATACTTCCCTCTCCGTTTTTGTTCCTCTGTTGACTCCTTTGGGCGTGGCTTTCTATATTAGAAAGTATTACAGGTTGATAGGTAAATATTTTCTAGAGATACATTCAGGGGAGTGTACTCGCTGTAAGTTGGAATCCTTGGCTTTCATTTTCCTGCTTCTCTTCTCTTTCTAGGATTTCCTCCTCCAGACCCTTTAGATTGCTCGGGCTTGTTCTGGACATTGAACTGAACCTTCCCTGAGTTATCACCGAATTGTTTTACAACAATGTTGCTTTTCACAGTCTCCTGACCATCCCCAGGTTCCTTATCTCTCCTCTTCCACCAGGCTTCCTCTCTTTTTATGAATTGATGAGCCTTTGAATAAAAACACTCTAGCGTAGTCGAAGGATTTCCTGCCAACCAATCTCCAAACTCCGAATCCAGATCCACTCCTCGCATCACAGCCATTAGAATTGCATGGTTATTTGGGTTGCGAATTTCAGTAGCTGCAACGTGAAATCTCTGTAAGTGCTCCTTCAATGACTCTTCTGAAGCTTGGAATACACTGGACAAGGACACCACATCCTTGGGACGAGTGGCATGTATCCTGAACTATTCTATAAATTTCCTAGCCAATTCATCAAAGATGGATATAGACCACGGAGGAAGTCGAGTGAACCACATGGTCGCAATTCCGAATAAAGTTATCAGGAAGCATCTACACTTAGTTGCATCATTTGCTCTAGTTGAATCCATCATCCATTCATATCTCATCACATGTTGTTGAGGATCAGTCTTCTCTTCATAGACTGGGATAGTTGGCATGCTAAACTTCCTAGGATCCTCGGCCTATAGAATGGTATTTGTGAATGGAGTGTGACTCTTGGATATCCCCCAATCTTCATTGGTCAAGCCTTGATTTTCTCTCATCATCTGTTTGACTATAGCCGATAGGTCCGGGGTTTGTATGGAAGATGAAAGGTTGGAATCTGTCCCACGCGATCGTTCTGGTTGGTGTCTCTTATGCTGGCGGTCTTCCAAATGTGTATCATGGGGACCGGCTTCATTAGGACCTTAGTGGGCCGACCGTCTGGTTTCCACTCGCACTCCCAATCCTATGTTTCTTGCTCCATCTTGGGTGTGGTTTCCAAGGTGTAAGTGATCCCTAGTTGATCGATCAGCAACACCTTCTTGTGTTGTTTTAATTCTACGGCGTCTATGCCTGGGAGGTTCATCGGATGAAGTCGAGCTGTCAGATGAAGAGTAAGGAGCGGGGCCACCCCCAACATTCTTTTGCTGTTGTTGAGTGAGCTGAGTCATTAGGTTAGCGTTAGATTGGATGTATTCCCTAAGTTGTCTCCTGCTTTCCATGTGTTCTCTCATCAGGTCGTTGAACTCCGTTCTAGTAACAACTTCCACCTGGTTTTGGGAGGCAACGGTTCCCACACCTGGATTAACTTGTTGATTGTTGGGTCCTACTTGTTGGACGCTAGCAGTCTCGTTGACATCTGCGTTGCGTGAGGCTGATCTGGTACGAGGTCTTCCCATTATAGAGTTATTGATAGAAACTCTGAGTAGAATCAACGGTCTTCCTTTGAATAACTTGGATCTCCTTTGGTGGATTTCTTCAATCCAGTAGCTACAAAGCAGATCCTAATAACCTGAGAATGTGTTCCCAGTGAAAGCACCAAAATGTTAGCACCAGAATTGGTCACTAACACCCAAGAAAGATTTGTGTAGAGAGATTAATGAAGATAGAAAATTAGAATAGAGGAATATATGCAGAATTAATTGCAAAAACTAGAACTCCAGATTTATAGTGGTTCGGCGTAGCTGCCTACGTCCACTTTGAGTTTAATCTTTATTGCTTTTTTAAACAACTGATTACAGATATAATCCATACACAAACTACTCGAATGCAAATGCTAACTAAAAATGAATGAGTCTTGAAAGCGGCAGAGTCTCCCCAGTGTTCTCGAAAAAAAAGTCCTTTTCCAGTATGCCCCTGCCCCTCTATTTATGGACAAAGATAGGCTGGACTTCCCTCACGGGCCTAGGAACATGGTATCTCGGCCCACAGTAGGTGACTTCAGCACACTGAACTAGGCATGCCGAACGAGCCATGCTGAGCATGGAATGCTAGTCGAGAACCGTCTGGTCGACCATCGAGTTACTCGAAGTAATCACTCAAGAGAACCGAGGCAAGTAGTGAGTTGAACCAAAGTGAAGCTATGCCGAACGCCCTTATTTTGTTGTGGACTTGATAGCTTGTTAACATCCTTCGTACGCACCGAACCAGGGATGCTGAACGACCTTGTTGAGTGACTTTGCTAAACGATGCTGCTAAAGGATGCCGAGCGGCGGCATTAGGCGTTAGGCCGAGCGAGACATAATTGTGCCGAGCGATGAGTATATGCCGGGCGAGGCTTGCTTATGTGCTGAGCGAGACGTAATTATACCGATCGATGAGTGTATGCTGGGCAAAGCTTGCTTATGTCGAGCGAGGCCTGTAGACTGAGCGGGGCTTGTGTGCCGAGCGAGACGTAATTGTGCCAATCAATGAGTGTATGCCGGGCGAGGCTTGCATGCCGAGCGAGGACTTTTTCCTTGCACTACGCTTGCTTAATGAACCTCTCATTACCGGGTCAATCAACCGGGTAACACAATCTAAACCACTAGTTAAATGATATAAACTGATTTAAGTTGGTAGATTAAAACCATACATACGTGTAGGAAAATATATATACACTAGAGCAAACCCATGCTATGCACAAAGATATTTGCTAAAATAATTAGTTAACAATTATCGCTTGGTATGCGGTGAATATTTAGAGTAACTTGTGCTAAGAGAAGCAATATATTCGTTATACAAATAAAATGAAGTATTAAAAAAACATCTTTCGAAAAAATCCTACTCAACATTAGAGTGTTAAGGCAATCAACCAAAATAAGAGATCATGACATGAGTTATTTTTGATGAACCATTATGGTTTCCAAGGTTAGCCTATTGTAAATTTGGGCCCAATGGTGAAAAAGCAGAATGGTATTGGCCTTCTAAATAACAAATGATACTGCACAAACAGTATTGAAGTATACATGTAAAATAAATTTAACCGCGGAAATAGTACTAAAACTAAAAGAAATTCCAATTTTCTATCAGACATGAATGCACAATCCAAATTGATGTAATGTAATATTAGCACCGAAAGCTTTCAAACATATATGAGTAGGAAACTAACAAAAATAATAAATGTACTTGTCAAATTGATGGTTGTTCTCAGTGCAATACAAATGAAGAAAATGTAGTGTATGCAGTTTAGTGCAAGCTATAAGCATTTAAAATGGAGTTCATATGAAATACTACTGAAGATTTAATATGGATTACATTACAATTATAGGGGGCAGTAAAGAGGCAACATAATTCATATGTTTTCTTAAGTATATTTTTCAATGTATGGTACAAGAGTAGATAGATATAAGGTTGTAATACAGTTTATCTTTAAATGCTTGGAAAAAAAAGACAAACCAAGACATATAATATAAGTCTGAATTTTATTTACAGTCATGTAACAGTCAAAGAGTTTGATCAGATTATATATTTTTGTATTAACCCAGTCAAGTATTAAAAATAAAAATACTAAATTATAATATAGTGACTTTTATTTTCAGTCACTAAAAACATAATAGAGAAAGATTTAATATCAGAATCAAATAGGCAATGCATAATCTATTTATTACAAACATGTGAGTGGATTAATATTTTCGATGAAATGAAAAGGTTTGAATCTAAGTAAAACAAAGTTGATTGAATGTAGAAACGCAAAATATTTCCTTACTGGGTTTTGGAACAATTGTGGATGCTGAATGGACCAAGCTTCACATTGGAAAGCAAGCAGGTAAGCAAGGGAAAACAGTTGGGAAGCATCCCCAAATAACATTAATTTCAAACGTTGGATTCAACGCAAATGTAACGACCCTGATTTTTCAATGTTGTTTAAATAGAATAAATTAAGATTTAAACTATGAATTTATAATGAGAAATTTAATTTATCATTTATTATAGTTAGAGAATTAGTTTTAAGTACCTAAATTAAAAAATATTTGAAATTAGAATTTGAAATGAAAATTTATAATGAGTATTTATGTAATGGCTCGTAATTTGATCGCTTTAATTAATGGTATTTAAATTACTTTAAATATTCAAATGTAGATTATTTTTTAAAGAAAAAAATCAAGTTTTAAGTAATGAAAATAAAAATGAACTTATTTTGGAAAAATATTCACAAAATATACTTGGGAAAAATATCGATAAAATGACCGAAAACTGTTTTATCGATAAACTCTATAACTATAAAATGTCGCGCATGGTGCTGGATATATACACTTATTTTTATAATTAAACAAGAATATGAAACAAATTATTTATTTTACTTCTAGGAAATTTAAAGGTATTTATGACATCACCAGTGATGCCTTTGTATTTAATAATTTATTAGTGATTTTGAATTAAGATTTAATGATTTAATAATTTTTATAATTGTTTTGATAATTTTTTAAAATGATAATAATTCATTTTAATTAGTTATAAAGTGATAGTAAATCATTTATAATAGTTTTATAAAGATATATATTCGATTCAAAAATATAAGAAAAATTTGTATCGCTTTATCGTTATAATAGCACTTTTTTGTAAACGATTGTTTAATATTAATTTATATGTTTTAAAAATCAAATACAATCATTTTAATTAGCTAAAAATTATAAGAAATGAGCTTTTATATTTTGTTTACATTAAATTAACTTATAAGTGAAAATATAACCGGGAATCGGTTTTCGATTTTGAATAGTTTAACGAACGAAAGTTGTTCAAAAGTCGTTGCAACCTTGTTTATATATCATATGCACATACATAACATACACACGCACACCCTTACATGCACACGAACCTATATATACACACAAATATATACATATAAATTTAAATATGCATATATTACAACATATCAAGATATTTTCCTAATAACTTATTACTTAAGCAACCCAAAAACATCCATCAACTCACCTTACACCATATCACCTCAAGCACATGGAAGCATAAGGGGGAGGCTTATCATGCATTTGGAGGAGATGAAAGGGGTGTGGGCGAGGGGCAAATGTGTAGTTTTGCATTTAGATATTTATTTCCACAATTTTCCAATAAATACATACCCCTTTCATCATGAATTCCTAACACTTATTCTTCATCTTCTTACTCCACTTTCATTCTTTTTTAATGGCTTTCTATGTTAGCAAAATTATGAAGAAAATGTTTGTGCAAATAAATTAAATTATTAGTATACATTTGTATATTAGTATAAACACCTCAAAAGCACTTCAAATCGCTCCTTTTTCTCCTTCATATCCATGGGCACCACCACCTCTTCATTTGGCTGACCTAACCACCACCTCTATACCTAGGCTGTAAGCACCCAATGCTCCAAGGACCAAGCCCGAGCCACTAGGAAGGAAAAGATCAACTGTTATGAGTTTGATTTCAAGTTAGCGAAACTACAGTCAAATCGAGTTAGTCTGTCATCGGATGAGAGTGAGAAATTCTATATATATATATACGTATATATATATATATATATATATATATATAATATGATAATGTGATATGATTGTTATAGTTGTTTACTGTGCTTGATCGTCAACTTTGATGTTGATTATATGTTTATTTTGATATTGAAGCTAGTCATGTTTAATACACATCGAATATCACAAAGGAAATCACTTTCCTTTAATAAATGAAATGATGTATATGAGATTGTTAAACCTCTTGAAAATATTTTAAAATGGTTTACAAACGTTTTAGAAATACTAAAATCCAATTTGGTGAAGTTTTGACAAGATATGAAAATTGATTCAAAAAGTAGGCGCGTCACGCAATGGTGGTTCGCGATCTCACACCCGAGAAATTTAAATCCATTTATACAATGGATTCGAAGTTAGAATTTTTTTGGAATAAGAATATTCCAAACTCTTGCAATCATAGTTTTCAAACAAAAGAAAAGGATCAAGATTTCATTTAGTAGATTTTAAAATATGAGAAAAACAAGTTTTCAAAATAGTCACCGTTTGGCAGTTCGGAAACCAAAAGCAAAAAATTCTTTGTAAATGGTATTTTTAATTCTTTAAAAATATGGAATAAATTTTGTAAATCTTTGAACATGTTTAAAAAAATATTTGAGTTATAAAAATGGATTTCTAAATGATCGAAAAGTTGTATTGATCAAATAAGCTTTAAAAGACTAAGTTACAGCACTTTTTGCAGCACTTTTAATAACTTCTAAAATTTGGATTTAGACTTAACAATTCTTTCCCAAATCTCTCATAAATGTTTTCAAATAAATAAATAAGTGGTTTAAAGGTGATTTGGTGGTTTTATAATTTATTTTAGAAAGTTTAAATAATTAATTTAAAGAAAAGTTGTTAAAATCAAGTCATTTAATCTTAGCTCTAAAACCCGGCGAGTAGACTGGATTATTCTATTCATGAGATCCGGATGCGAGGAGCTTAAACTAAGATGTTCAAGAGCAACCAGTGGCCTGGCTCACCTGGCCTCTTTCCTGGGCGAGGAATAGATAAGGTCAAAATATTAGAAACGAGGCAAGTATAAAAGATTCGAATTTATAAATTTAATTTAGTACAAGTTGGATTGTATAGGGATAATTTTCTTATATTTGTATTAAATTCCATGGAGGAACCCATACCATCCATGTAAATTTGAAAGGTGATTTCATCATTATTTTACGGATAGTAAAGGTTGAATATGGTAATTGGTGTATTGAGTAGAATAAATATAATTTCTATCGACCCCTTTTAATTCAATAATGTTTTCAATATGACCTATGAAAATGATTTGTATTTCCAAAGTTAAAGAGAAGACTAACATTTTGTATATACTAGAAAGAAATGTTTTAAAAATATATGTCTCCAGAAGATATTTGATTAAAATTGAAATTAATCAATCAAAGAATAATTCCCTATTTACTAAAACATTTTTTTTATCGATGATTGGTTTGAAGGAATCAGGGTCGAATTTGAGCGATTCTTATCTGAAAACCACTTTAAATCAATTTACATATTCAAAGTGAAGATATGGAATGATAATAAAAGAAATGTAAGGCTGCTTATCACTGACCCTTGGTGGAAATTTCCTATATCATATATATATGTGGCAATAGTTCCTTTATTTAATCTTCGATGCAAAGGCTGCTCGCTACTAATCCTAGAGGTGATTCCCGATAGGATGCAGCAGGAGAGTTCCTTTGGTTTGTCATGTTCCTGTATAACTTGTATGGACGATCATTTGACATCGCATTTCTAATCAGATTGATTGATCTCTACAAACGTATCATCTATTTGGTGGCGGAGAAGGCAACTTCTTTTAGCTTAACACCCCTTCCTAAGACATACGAGCTTAGGAGTTTTACGTTTGCAGAAATTAGTTGTGTGATCATGAAATGGCAGTGTTGCATTCAAATTAAAATGTGTGCTATGAGAAAGATAATCATTACCTCGAGCCTCATCACCCGAGAATGACAAAAACAGGGTAGATGCGTCATGACTAAGTGGGTCGCTCCCATCAGGATATGGTCATCACCTTTCTAGGTTACCCTCTATATTTCGAGTTTGTTATGTATGCTGTGGCCACCGATAGTTCAGGAACGACTGGGGTGATGGGATATCTGGTACTATCTAAGGCGAAGGTAGGACGGTTTCGTGTTTATAGAGGTAGAAGCCTCAGGTGCATTTTTCTAGAGATGTATTATATGGAAGGTGTTCCGTTACCATGTCATTGTATGAAATCCGTTCTTCAATAAGTTCCTTCGGACTTAGTTGTAAACCTATTATGCCGTCAAATTTAACTAATGTAACAAATTCGGCTATTTTAATATGTTTATTTGAAAAACATTTTTCAAAAGAATGTCATTAAGAATAATATTACAAGATTTTGCGTAGATAATATTTTGGTTATCATAAGGTAAAAACCCGTTCCATGTTTATCTGCGGTGTGGTCATATGAGATACCCTTTGTTTTCAGATATCTGTATTTTGAGTTTCTCACACCAGTCCTATGATTGACCCGAAGTTTATTTCCCTTTCCGTAAACTCTAGGTTCTCTATTTTTTAGGGCAGCCTAGTAGTCAAGTGTAGTTAGAAAAAATCTGGAAGAGCTCGGAGCATTGAGTTAGAAGACTCTCCAGAAGACTGTTACCTCTTTTCCACCACACTTGTGTACTATTATATTCTGCATTTGTATGGAAAAATATTTATGCTAAATTAAACTCTGATAAATGTATTTAAAATTTTCTGCTGTAAAGATTATATATTGAAATAATATATATTATTCCATTCATGTGAGATTCTGTTCTATCTTTGTTTTTTTTCTTACCCTTAAAGAACCGCCTCTCCAACACTTGGATTTGTGGCACGTGAATACCGATGAGTATTAGTGTCGATTTCTAAGGATTCAGGAGGCATGTCTTTACAATTTATTAGATAAGAAATATATGGATTTTAATAATGTCAAATTCTTGTTTTTGAAACTTGTTAAACATTGTGTAATTTTATTTTAATGGCAAATGGGAATTTTGGAGTAAAACTGATTCGTTTGTTATGTTGTTTTATTTTAGAAAAATGTAATATACCTTGTTTTCAATAACAAAAAAATAAGGGTTTAAATATTATTAAAATTTTTGTTTATTAATTAATTATGAAGATTAGGTGATGAACTTAATTTTGGTATATTGACTTGAAATTTGCTATGTTGTAATCTATGAGCTATGAGAGTTTTGAAATGGTAGAAAAGTGAGTTTTATAAAATAATAGAAATAAGAAATTATTTCTTATTGGGTCCATTAGTATCTTAAGGCCCAAATAGAGTTAGTGAAACTTCACTTCATTCTTTCATTTACAGTGCGTTCATAATTTCAGAAAAGCTTCTCTTTTCCTCCTTCGAGAAACCTAGCTTTCTCAAAATCAAAGTTTTAAAATAGAAACAAATTGCTAAAAGTTCAAAAACTTCAGATCTTACTTCTCTACTACCTTCTCTATCTTTTAGACCAAAGAAACTGAAGTTTTGTCCATTGCTAGATATCAAAATTTGTTGAATAACTAGGAGGAAAAATGAAATTTGGGCTGAAAAACGCAAGTCAATGTAAAAAACATAACTAATCCTAGAAAAAAATGGAAAAGTCTGGAATTTTGTTATGTTGTTCTCAACTCATATATTCATCTTCAGTTAAAATTTCATGCGAAAATATTTAGGTTTGCTATGTTAAATTCGTTCTGCACTGAGGATGAAAACTAGGATGCTTTATTGTTTTGGCTTGAGGTTATGCTTGTAGCTATGAATTTTTTGGATACTAAGGTGAGTTAATCACTCACAACTATCTCTGTTTTATTAGAAATTACTGAATTGTTGTTTGGATGAATCGATGAGTGGATTGATTTTAAGTTTTGTGGTGATAATTGCATATTTTATTGCTTATTTGCTATTTACTATAAACCCTTGTCATATGATCATTAAACCATCAATTTGAAGTTAGATATATATTGAATGCTGCTAAAATAATGCTCTAAAGGTTATAAGTACTCACCACTTGAAAACCTCCGTTGTCGGACTACCGGAAGGTGCGAAAATCAATTGGGGCTTCGCCCAGGCAACCCAACCGGTGGACTGGTTCTATGGAACCGGTGCACCGGTTAGGCACCAGGGACAAGGTCTAGGTGATGTTCTAGTGCCTTTCGTTCACCCATTCGACCTCTTGTTGTGTTGCTTGGTTAACTTGCTTTTTTGCCTTGATGTTTGCGACAATCATTTTGAAGCTTATTTATGATGAATTACCTGTGCATTTCTAGGTACTTGAATCTAATATTGTCAAACTTTTCATCATTGTAGTCTTGCTTTATGATTGTTGTTGAGCACATAATTGAATTGCACGTGTTTGCGAAGTTAATTATGGAGGAAGTTCTTTGGGAAGTTATTCGATTTCTATTTTATATGTATGGAAAATATAGGTAGTTTGAATAAGAAGGATTGAAGAATATATATTTATAAATACTTTAAATTTCAAAGCGATTTCAATGCCAGTTTTCTATAAGTATTAACATGAATTAAATCGTACTTTCTATTATATGATATTATAAAAAAATTTGAATCAATATTCTTATTTAAGATTTCAAAGGAAAACTATTTTTGTGTAAAAACTAATTTCATATACAAATGAAGTTTTATTTGCATGAGTGGAATATATTATCTTTTAGTAAATTTTTGAGTATCATCAAGTGGCTAGGGACATTAGTCGACGCTTTGATAATTACTGATTGAAAGTGGATGACACTTATCTATATGTAAAGTTTTCGGACTCAATCTTGGAGAATTCCAATTAGGTTGATTAAATGGTTTTTTAGGCCCATCTTGTGATACTCGTTTTCTAGCGAGTTATACTTGCGGAGTGAAACTTGTTGTGTGGTGCATGATGTGCTTGTATATTATGTCGACTTATGTTGTACGTTCTATTGCTTGCCTATTTTGATGTGATTATTTATGCTCTTATTGTTGTGGTTAACTTGATTTTGATGAATGTTGTAAATGAGCATAGACTTGGTTGAAACCTGTGAATTATTAAATGAAGTATAATTGTGTTAGTAAAGTATAACCTATTGATAATTATCCTTCACATTATGTAAGTTTATTATTATTAGTATTTCACCTTTTATGATAATTCAAGATAGTTTGACCTGGATGTTATTTTAATGCTCGAGTCAGAGCGGGACTTGGTAGGTACAGGGACTTCGAGGCTTTAAATGAGAGTTATCTTTAGAAATCTATTTTGATGTTGGCATTATTTGTGATGTACTATTTGAGTCTTGTATATATGTTTGATTATTTTATAGTCTTTTGTAGTCATGTATATTTGAGATTGTCATTATTTATAATTGGATATATATGTATATAAATGCAAGTCTAGTGTTTTCTTTTGTAGACTCTTTTTTTTAGAAGATATTGATGTATGTTATTTCCGTTTTTTCATTTGATTCTGTGTTGTATATTATATTATGTAGTGTTTTGAATTAGATTAAACCACTGTATTTTTTTTGTCTAGATCAGATATATTGAATTATCACTTGTAGACAATAAAAAATATATAGTCATATTATTCGATGTATCCGATACTCTCCCAAGGTTTTAAAGATGGTCGCTTCTAACCAGCCCTATTCTCTACACTAACAGACAATATTACCCAGTAATACTCTTTGTAAGCACGGGTCTTGGGGTTGGGTGTTACAGCTTGGTATCGAGCATAGGTTCAAAACAATATAAAATATAAGAAACACGAATCATGACCTAGACAGACTTAGAGTCCTATCCCTTGGGTGTGTCGGGTAGAATTTTGGATGTATTTCCAAATTAAAAATAGAAGTACAGATGATTTTTGGGAATAATCATTGGGTCCTATTTGTGAATATTTTAAATTACTTTATAAATTATTTTATGAAATGGTTTTAAAAGTTAAGTGTTGTGTAGTTGTGTACTGATCCTTTAGTGATTAGAGTTGTGCAGCGGAAGTTGACAGACTGTTTCCGTCGAGCATAGTAGTAGATGTTTATTTATATTTGGTTGTATGGTGTATGCATGGATGTATTCTAAATTTTCTATTAATAGATTTTCAATTACATGAAGATATATAGATTAATAGAAGAATATATGAAAATTAGTTTCGTGTTAAATTGCATGTTGTGTGCGTTAAGGATTCTGATCGACGTGCCTATACAATGTTACCTATAGGGATTCAAAAATACTTTAACATGATGGTTAGACATAGTGTTTTGAGTTTATTATTTTATAAATGTTTTACAAAAGTTATAAACAATATTTGAAAAAGGAGATATGTTGTAATTAAATTAAATATTCTTTTGAAGGGAAAGACATTTTGAAAGAGTAAATCAAGAGGAGAAAATTTATTTTTATTAAAATATATGTTAAATAAATTTTGTGATTTAGAAATTTTATTTAAAAACTTTAAAAGATGTTTTATATGTATTGGTTTTGATAAAGGATGCAGTCATCGAGCATTAGCAATAGCAAAGATGAATGGCGAGGCCATGTTAATTTTATGATCAACATCATAGCCATTTGACAAAGCAATATGCTGTAAATAAATGGCCTGGCAAAGTCGTTATATTATTTTTGATATTTGTGAAATTGTTTGTGATGCTTATATTTTGTTATGTATATCATTTCACAATTTAATTGGCTAACAATTTTGGGTTTTAATTTAAAAGATGTTAAAAAGAAGATGTGGGAAATTGCTTAAATCATTTTGGAATTTTTAAATAAGGAATTAATTGAAAAAGAAAGTTTGAAGTTAAAAGGGTAATCTTTTACTTAAATCGATATTTGAGTACCATTAGAAGTTAGTTTATTATTTAAAGAATATAGAGTTAGAAAATCATTTTGAAGGAGAGATTTATCCAAAATTAATTCATTTACATTTTGAAAGGAAGTGTAGAGTTTAAATTATAAATTTGTACAAGTAAATATTTTAAGGACCTTAGTTCTATAATATGGGGAGTACTAATAATCGATATACTATTACCGATTGGTTTAAATTCTCTCGAGTAACGGTTCATCGAATATTGAACAACTCATTGAATGGAATGTTTGAGTAGTACTCACTAGCCCATTAGTGAATACTCAAATTTCACCAGGTAGTATGGGACGCCTTGGTTAAATTCTTGTGATTTCTATTAGAAAGTAATTAACAATTTAGAGTTATACTCTCTTTTGGTTCATGGTGAGACCAATAGATCCTTAGAAGAACATAGTTTAGGTTTTTCAATATAAGGAAAATTCTTTAGGGTTGATCATTAAATGTAACTTCTTTTAAGAAGATAGTTTGTTAGTTTATAAAACTCATATGAAGCAATTTAATTTGAATGAAATTAAAAGAAGAGTCATGGATGAATGCTTGAGATGATGTTTGATTGCAAAATTTTGAAGTAAGTGGAGCTTACTGACTTGTGGTAAATGTTCAAGTAAATTTGAGTGGTTATGGGACACATGGGTGTTACTTGAATGATTACTATTATAAGGTATTTGACATTTTTGTGATGATGTGTGAAGTGCATGTCTTAGACTTGCGAAGAGCGGTTATTTATGAGAGGCCTTGGATCTAGACTTGCGATGTATAGTCATTTATGTTAGACTTGCGATGTGTAGGTAAATTTGCGATGTGCAGTCATTGATGTTAAATTTGTGAGTGCAAGACTTGCAGGTAGACATGCAATGTGTGATCTTATATTTTAGACTTGCTATGTGCAATCACATATGTTAGACTTCCGATGTGCTAGTAGACTTGCAATGTGCGGTCATTTATATTAGACTTGTGATGTGCATGTAGATTTGTGATGACATTCAATTGTGTTAGACTTGCGATGTGCAGATAGAATTGCGAAGAGCAATCCTTTGTAATAGACCCTGGCCCTAGACTAGATAACTGCAAATATTTGTTTAGACAAGTGAAGTACTCACCGACATGCGAAGTACTGTCATTTGTATTGGTTATGAAGTGCACCCCATTATTTATTTGATGGTTTTATAACTTGCTTTTATGCTAGTTTATTTTGATGAGCTGCTGATTGTTATCTTGAATGTGACGGATGATGATTGTAGTAATAATTTGATTGTAAAATATAATAAACCCCTTAAAATGTTTTAGAGTGAAGTGCAATTTGCAAATTTTAATTTATGAAGTACAAATTTTTAAAGAGGTTAATCTTTGTTTTGAAATAACACAATTTTTGAAGCACAAATATTTGGAGAAATAAATTATTTTAGAGAAGATTAAGCAAAATCCTTTTGAGTTATTGATTTAAAAAGAAGAGAATTTTTACAAAAGAAGTACTTAAATTGGAGATTGATTAAAGAAATCTAGTTCTTGGAAACAAATTAGATGTTTTAATATTTTGATAATAAATCAAAAGGTTTTAATTGAGTATGAATACAAGAATTTTCTTGTATATTGCTTGATTAATCGGTTACTTGGATGTTTTGGTGTTAGTTTATATGATTGATAGAAATATTATTGATATTTGTATGTTTCTATTAATTATAGGCTCTGCTACGAATTAGAAATTGCGAGGATGCAATTTCTTTAAGGGGGAAAGTTTGTAACAACCCTGATTTTCGATGCTATTTAAATAGAATAAATTAAGATTTAAATTGGGAATTTAAAATGAGAAATTTGATTTCTCATTTATTATAGTTGGAGAATTATTTTCAAGTATCTTAATTAAATAATAACTGAAATTAGAATTTGAAATGAGGATTTTAAAATGCGTATTTATTAGATAAGCAATATATGGAGTTTATTGATGTTACATTCTTGTTTAAAACTTGTTGAATAATATGTAATTTTATTTTAATGGAAAATGGGAATTTTTGGAGTAAAATTAATTTATTTGTTATGTTTTTTGTTTTAGAAAAATGTAATATTTTTTTTTTCAATAATAAAATTAAGGTTTAAATATTATTAAAATATTTGATTAATAATTCAAAGATTAGACGATGAACCTAATTTTAGTATATTAACTTGAATTTTTCTATGTTGTAATCTATGAGATATGTGAATTTAAAATGGTAGAAATGTAAGTTTCAAAAAATAAAGAAATAAGAATTTATTTCTTATTGTGTCCATTAGCGTCTTAAGGCCCAAATAGAGTTAGTAATAGAAAAAGCTTCTCTCCGTTCTCTCATTTACAGTACATTTTTCAGAAAAGCTTCTCTTTTCCTCATTATCCAAACTTAACATTCTCAAAATCAAAGTTTAAAAATAGAAATAAATTTCTAAAAATTCCAAAACTTCAAATCTAGCTTCTCTATAGTCTTCTCCATCTTTTAGACTTAAGAAACTGAAGTTTTGGCCATGGTTAGGATCAAACCTGGTAGAATAGATAGGAGGAAAAATGAAATATGGGCTGGAAAACATACGTTAGTATTAAAATCTTAAATAATTCTAGAAAAATATAAAATTTTGATATGTCGTTCTCAACTCATATATGCACCTTCAATTAAAATTTCATGGGAAAATATTTCGGTTTACTACGTTAAATTTGCTATGCATTGGGGATAAAAATCTGGGTTCTTTTGTTGTTTTGACTTGAGGTTTGTTTAACCGACCCATTTTCTATCGATTTAGAAAATAGCCGATTAAATTTAAATTATAAATTAACCGCAAGCGCATGGTGTACAATTTTAGAACGTGACGAGTATGGAATGATTCATAGGGAATTGTTTGGATTTAAAATTTTCTATTCAATCAAATTAAACTAAGATTTGAAGTTGTGATTAGCTGAAAATGTAAAACAAAATGCTAGAACTAAAGTGATTGAAAATATGAGATTAGAAAACAATTTAGAGGCAAATCCACTCTCATATTTTTACATAAATCAACATAAAAATAATCTGTGATCTCTTTTTTTGATCTTAAGTGGAATTAGTGACGTATTTATCATAAGTATGGTTATTTATGTTGAAGTAAATGTCAAAAGTCAGATGGAAAAAGGACATAAAAATACTTAGCCAAAATAATACCTAGGTCTGAATTCTTCTCTGGGTTCAACTTTTGGATATAAAATAGGTGGCTTGAACGACCTTTGATTGAACTAAAAATTGGTGTACACAAAGTAGAAAACTTCATCTTTCAAACAAAAAAAAAAGAATCAATGAATTTCGAATAAAAATGAGAAAGCTACACTATCTCAAACATGAACTCAGTCCATGTTTGCAGCTAAAGCTTGCTTTTGAGGGATTTCAACATTAATTCTCATGGGTGTCTTCACAAGATGAATTGTCTCGTTGTGCCTTCTGATTCTACACTCAGGCATGACATTCTCGATGACTATCATCGTTCTAAGTATACTATTCATCCTGGCAGTAGTAATATGTATGCCGATATGCATCGCCTTTATTATTGGAAAGGCATGAAGCGCGATATGGCGAGTTATGTGAGTAATTGCATGACTTGTCAACGTATAAAAGCCGAACATCAGCGCCTTTCTGGTCTCTTTCAACCTCTAGAGATTCCATTATGGAAATGGGATCAGATTTCGATGTATTTCATTGATGGCCAACCTCATTCGAGATCAGGCCATTCTAGCATTTGGATTATTGTTGATCGCCTCATCAAATCAGCTCATTTCATTCCTATTAAGTCTAATATGAGTGCTTCTCATTTGGCCAAGTTATATGTCAAGGAAATCAAGAGACTTCACGGTATTCCTAGTTCGATTGTTTGCGACCGTGATCCGCTATTCACGAGTCATTTCTAGCAGAGTCTTCAGCAAGCTTTGGGAACAAAGCTTAATTTCAGCACAGCATATCGTATTCTCGAGGATCTTCTCCGTGCTTGCATTCTAGATTTTGGTGGAAGTGAGGATCACCTACCTCTTGTGGAATTCTCCTACAACAATAGTTTTCAGTCCAGTATCGGTATGGCTCCTTTCGAAGCCTTTGTACGGAAGGCCGTGTCGATCACCTTCATGTTTGTTGGAATCTGGCGAGAAGCTTATTCTTGTCCCAGATTCTGTTCGTGATTCTTCTGAGAAGAATGATCTTATTCGTCAGAGAATGAAAGAGGCAAAGAGCCGCCAGAAATCCTACGCAGACAACCGTAGGAAGTCTCTTGAGTTCTCAGTTGGTGATCTCGTCTTTATTCGTGTTCCTCCTCTAAAAGGGGTTATGCACTTCAGTACGACTGGGAAACTGGCTCCCCGCTTTATAGGACCATTTCTTATTACTAAACGTATTGGCCCTGTGGCTTATAGGGTTTCACTTCCAGCTCATCCATCTTGCATTCATAACCTGTTTCACATCTCTCAGCTTCGGAAGTGTCTTCGAGAGTCTGATTCTGTTATCGATTCTCCCAATTTGCAAGAGCTTGAGATCTCACCAGACCTATTAGTTGTGCAGCATCCTATTTGCGTACTAGCTTCGGAGGTGAAATGCCTTCGAAACAAGGATGTGCCGCTCGTTAAAGTTCAATGGTCCGCTAAGTCCAATGACTGCACTTGGGAAACCAAAGAGTTTATCGAGCGATCTTATCCTAGGTTTCTTTTCTTGCACTGCGATGGTGAGAATATTTTTTATCTCAAGCTTATCTCTTATTCCTTTTGATTGATGAAATTAATATGTTGAATACAAAATCTTCCTTAGAAATTGCGTGGACGTAATTTTGTTAAGAGGGAGTCTGTAACTACCCTAGTTTTGGAGATTACTTGTAAATATTGAATTATAACGGTAGTTATGACTTAAAATTGTGAATTAAATAAAATTGGAGAAATTAGTTATTTATTTGGATAAGCAATGAATTTTGAAAATAAAATGTGAAAATAAAGTTTGGAAACTTTATTTTGTTTGTTTGGGTTGATAATAAATGGAAAATAATTTTTATTTAGAGAAAATGCAGTAATTTTATTAATTATTGTCAATTGTTTCTTTTAATAATTTTTAAAGGAAGTATTTGATTTTTTAAAGGTCGTTTATTTAAATAAAAAGTGAAAATTGGGTTAAAAATAAGTTTTGGCTATAAATAATGTTTTGAAATGGTTTGAAATATTTTGGTAAGTGTTAAAATAAATTTTGTGGAATTTTAGGAGTTAAAAACATGGTTTTATTCATTTATTTGAGTAAATAATGCAATTTTGTTTTGTGTATATGTGACATAGGTTCATATGGTAGTTAATTGTGAACCAATTAACCTTAGCCTTTTTATTTTCTTTTATTTTTGGGTCCGTTAGCCCATTAGTGTTCCTTAGCCTGATTAAGGAAGTGAGAAAACAAAAATTAACCTGTACGTACATTACTATTGTCCTCTCCTTCTTCCACTAGTAAGCTAAAAATAGAACCAACTTTATCAAAGTCAAAATCCAAGTAAATTTATTTAATTAAATTCAAAAAATAGCAATCTCTTTCAATCTAGAGTGATAATACAAAGGTAGTCAAACTCCAAACTTGCAATTTCATCAAAAATCTCAGATTTGTGAAATAGGTTTCAAATTTATTGAATTTTTTCTCTTGCATCTTTGTATAAACTCTTTTTTTAGGTTGTTGAAGCTTCCTCAAGGCCAAAGTTTGCACCTTCCCTCCAATTTGCTCTTGTTGCTCTACTATTTTGTGAGGTGAGTTACTGCTCATAATTGTCAGCTGAAGCAAAAGCTTCAAAATGCAACTAACCAAAAATAGCTTCAATACAATGATTTCATGTTTATGTTTTGTTTTTGTGAAATCTGAGTTGGTATGTCACTTTGCACATCAATTTTCTCCCAATTCCTGCAATGAAATGCTGCCGGAATTTGTTCAGTTGATAGGCTGTGTGTTGTAGTATATGCATGTCAAATTTCATTGCAAAACATATTCGTTTGATGCCAGAAAACTGCAGTGCAAAATCAACGCACAGCCTGAAATTTTTTTACGCTTATTTTGTTTGCGGAGTTGCAACAAACATGGCCTGAGTCCATGTCTGAGAAAGCACAACATTTTTATTTCTTATTGAAATTCATCGATTTTTTTTTATTTTAAAGAAGAAGTTCTCTACTATAAGCATAACAAATTTTAGGTCATTTCGAATTAAATAGCTCATAGAATTATGCTGCCGAACTTTGATTCAGAGCATGTTTTTGCCCAGATTTTTACAGTGAAAACACTGCCTGTGTTCAACTTTGAGACACCATGACTTTCTCACATTTCATCCAAATTGCATGATTCTTTTTTTGTTTGAAAGCTGAAGGTTTCTTTTATATCATACCAATTTTCAGCTTAATCCGAGCTAATTTGATCCTCTGTTCCATGCCTGAAAGTTGAACCCAAGAGGGTTTTTAGGCCTGTGCATTTTTGGTTTTTTTTCTCATTCAAGTGGATCGACATATCCAATAAATACTTGATACAAAGCCATAGGGGGCTATTATTTCAAGATTTTTGGACCCTTGGGAGTTCTTTTGAGATTTTCATTGCCTGCACTAGTGTGTTGAGATTGCCTTTTTGGCGTATTATGTTGAGATTGCCTATTGGTGTTATTTATGGGATTTGCCTTTGGCATTGTATGAGATTTTTATCTCTTTGTTGACATTTTCCCTATGGTTTATGTTGAGATGGCTTATGCTTATGCTTTCCTTGGAGTTGCCGATGGCGGGTTTGGGAATCACTCTTTTAGGAATTTACTATTCCCTAAACCACTCTTATTTGATTTATGATTGTCGATGATACAAGGCATGCTACATTTTAGTGATTCATGCGATTTTTCGTCTCCTTTGTGTTTTATGCTTATTGAAGCAATAGTGTTCTATCACCTAGTGTAATTATATATGCCACACATGATGCGTATCCTACATATGTCTATGGTTAGCTTTCTTATTGTTTCTTCTTGTTTAAGAAGAATATCACTATGCTCTATTATTCTGCTGTCACCTTTTTCTGATTCGTTTAGCTAGACTGACCCGTGTATTTTATACTCAGGTTATACCGAAGTGTTTCAGGTTAGGTACATTTGGACTTAGCCTATTCTGCTTCTGTATAGACTATTCCGCTAGCTCTTTTTGTCATAGCTTTTTGTGCAGTCCCTTTTGGCTTGCTACTCTGATATATATAGGGGCGGAGCCCCTTTGTAAATGGGGTAGGCACGTGCCTACCCCAGTCTTGATGAAAAAAAAAAGCTGAAGAAAAATAAAGGAGCACGGTAGCTTCTTTGTGTAAAGTAAATAAAAGAATGACTCTAGTCTTTTTTGGTTTTTTTCGGTCTTTCGTGATGTCCGCATTTTTTTGCTTCTCCATCAGACAACATACTCTTCATCAAACAATCTAGTGCAGCACCATTTTCCTTTTAAAAACTTCAATTGAGTTATCGCCTGTGGAATTCAAAACTTAGAAAATTTGTAAAATGCATAATTATTTCGGTTTTCTTTATGTTTTTTATGATGCGCATATTTTGAAAAATCAAGTATCGATCATTTTTGCAATAAACTCAAATTCTATTAAATGCTCGAGCTATTATTTATCTTAATTTAGTCATATAAGTTTCTTGTGTAAATTTAGTTAAATATCAATGCCATTAAAAAAAATCGCAACAGAGGTTGTCGTAGTCAAAACTATTTTACTTTATGCCTACGCCAACGTAACATCCTGTCTATGCCACTGTGTGTGTGTGTCTATATATATATATATATATATATATATATATATAGATATATATATATATATTGACTCGTGTTTGTATTATGGTCGTCATACCACATATGTGATGTATCATTTTGTATACGCTATGATATATTTGTATATGTGTTTATATATGGGATTATCTGCTGCTCTGTGATGTGTTTTACATTTGAGTTGTTGTATATTGTTCTGATAGATCCTATAGCCACCTATGACTTTATATTAAGTATTTATTGGATATGTCGATCCACTTGAATCAGAAAAAAATATGGCAATGTCAACGTATTCAATTGATATTTGAGACAAGCCTATATATGGTCGCTCCTATCCATCCCTATTCTCTGCATTTGCAGACAGTATTACCTAGTAATACTCTTTTTTATTGTGGGTCTTGGGGTGGGGCATCACAGCTTCCAAGCTGTGACGACCCACCCCGAGACCTGCATTAACAAAAAGTATTACCGAGTAATACTGTCTGCTAATGCAAAGAATAGGCCTGGATATGAGGGACCATCTACAGCCTTGTCTTAAATATCTATTGAATACGTCGACAAATGCCATACTTTTTTTTTAAATTTTCTATCCCAAGTGGATCGACATATCCAATAAATACTTAATACAAAGCCATAGGTGGCTATGGGATCTATTAGAACAAAATACAACAACTTGAATGTAGAACACATCATAGAACAGTAGATCATCACATATATATATACATATACAGACACATTACAAAGCATAAAAAATGATACATGTCAAGTGGTATAGCAACTACAAAATACAAGTGAGTCAAAAGAATATACATATCAAAGTAGCAACCCAAAAAGGACTACACAAAAAGCTATAACAAAAAGAGCTAGCAGAATAGATTCCATGCAGAAGCAGAATATGCTAAGTCCAAGTGTACCTAACCTGAAACACCTCAGTCTGACCTGAGTATAAATACATGGTTCAATCTAGCTAAACAAATCAGTTAACAAAGATAAGCGATAATATGATAATATTCTCAAGTGAGGAGAGATAACTAAAGTGTATGATTACATCAAGTGATAATATGGTATCGCTACACAAACATATAATCTCAAAAGAGATAAAATAACCCAAAAGACGCTAAAAGTAGCGAGCTTCGTATCATCGGCATTCATAAAACATCAAATATGGTTTTAGGGGAAAACCTAAACTCGCCATGTTGGCAAACCCAAAACATGCATAAAGAAATCCCATTTCAAACGCACCATAAGGAAAATATTTCTCCAAAGAGGAGAATAAAATCTCAAGTAAACGCCATAAGAAAAATCTCGTATAACGCCAGTGTAGACAATTCAATTCTCAAAAATAGAACTTCCAAGA
Source organism: Allium cepa (assembly GCA_030765085.1). Lineage (NCBI taxonomy): Eukaryota > Viridiplantae > Streptophyta > Magnoliopsida > Asparagales > Amaryllidaceae > Allium > Allium cepa. The sequence continues at coordinate 946,174,554 of CM060941.1, read as the reverse complement.
GTTCAAATTCTCAAAAGATAATCGCCATAAAGATATATCGAATGGTTCAAAGGACCAATTCCGGAAAGGAGCGATACACTAGGAAAAATAGTCAAAGAAATCATCTCAAAAGTTTAGCACGTGCATGTAGCCAAAGCCTTGCCGAGTACTGTTATCTCAAATAGGTATCTCGCACGAAGGCTAAACATCACAATGATAAATACACCGCAATGGAAAACGTCTCGAAGACAATTACGCCATAATGGCAAACACCGTAGTTGCAATGACCCGAAAGTCCAATACTGGCATGCCGCAATGGCAAATGTGTCACAGGCTCTCGGACAGAAACCTGAACAGTATTGACGTATGTCCCGTACCACATGTTCACGCTAAACGTTACTAACCGCTAGTAAATTTCACATTCAAAATAGTAAAAACTTTACCTCATCTCATCAGTAAACTCGACTCGAAGGTTAAAACGATCAAACGGACAAGTCGGGAGTCAACCGATAAGATAAACGCACGTGTTTCATACCATGTGTTTTACCAAACCGTTTAATTCTCCTTCTCATTCGCTCGAAATATGCAAAAACATGTAATTTAAATAAATAAAATCCATTCTTTGTTGTCTTGCCTTGGTGCAACTATCTAGCGACTTGCATTTATGCGTTCGTTTGGGTCGGTGGTATTGAGGAAACCAATTTTATAATCGATGCAGGCTTGGAAATAGATTCTTATTTATAAAGTCGATTTGGAAACATATTTATTTCAAATCTGGTTTTTAAAACGAAAAATCACCTTGAAATCGATTATAAAATCCATGCACGAAATCATCAAAATCAATTCAAATTCAATGGAATTTTCTCAAATAGAACTCGAATAAATCAGCAATATTGCAACTTAAAATCATCACAGAATGTCGGCTTTTAGAAATATCCTTTTGAAAACATCATAATTCATCTCTGAAAATACGAAAGAAAACAGTGTAAAACAACAGAATAAAGATTAGGATAACACACAGTTAAAAGCACTTAGGCAAGTGACTCAAACTTTTTATAGTAAAAAATTTACCATGAAAATAAGCTTTGAAAACCGATTTCGAAAATTATTTGGAAACCATATTTGAAAATTTTCCTTATTATAAAGAAAAAATAGGTTTTATACTTGAAAACACTTTAAAATATTGCATGATAGTTATTTTTAAATCCCTAAATTTTAAAATTCATTTCAAACAGAATTGGAGAAAACCGTGCTCGAAAACGACCAAAAACAAGCAAAATTTACCAAGTTCTAAAAAAATTCTAACACCTTTATTTAATTAACATAACTCAAACCATCAAACCATAATACAACAACCAAAGCCACTTAACAATTATCATGAAAATGAATTCAAAGCAGAAGCTATTTTAAGTATGATCTATTTACTATTGTATTTAGTAACATTGCTCATCAAATTCTGTTTCTACCTTAATTTCATAATAAAAAATCAATTAGTAAAATGATGTTGTAAATTGTGTTTATGTTTGAGTAAGAATAGCCTATTTGTAAATATAACATAGGCTACTAAATTCATTTTTATAAACTTACATAAACATACACTTTTCATGAAGCATAAAAGAGATCATAAACCACAAAATATGTTGAATTTACCTAATTTTAGAGAGCTTCATTACCCCTAAATGGACAAAATACCCCAAATCACAAAAGTAAAACTAAGCTACTAACATGAAATGAAAGAGCATGTAAACAAAAATGAACAAGAAAATAAAATAAGAACAAGGAAGAAGTAAAAGAGCAAGAGGTTTAAGAAGCCATTTTTATTTCATATAACTTTAAGGCTACAATTTTCATGCTAATTTCCTAAGTAATTAAAAGAAGATCCATTACATTAACATAAAAGGGCTATTTATACATGCACAAAACCCTAATCCATATTTTAGAGGGATTCCTAAAATACCCTTTAGGAAATGTGCCCACCAAGTTATCATTAGTCTCGAATTAAACCATCATCAAGTATGCATGAAACTTTAACCTCCACTAACTTTTGCATTAGCTTCTAAATATAGATCAAGGTAAGTGGGTAGGTGGGTATGTGGAATCCTCTATGATGCATGAGTTTGAATTATTTCCATCTTCATTCCTTTGTTTCGTCCTTGTGCATGCATATTTCCATGAGAACATCTTCATTGTTTCATCCAAAATTCCTATAATTAAAAAGAAAATGTGCAAATAAATATTCTTAAAACTAATTCATGTATAAAATTACTATTTTACTCCCACATTGATGTGCGAATGATGACTTGAAAGCTTATTTGAAATTTGGTTTTAAACATGTAAAAATACCCGATTATGACATTTATTTGATAAAAATAGATTCAATATGGATGTAAAAAAATGCACATTTACTTGTACATCAAATACCCCCACATTTATCTTTTTATCCGTCCTCGAATAAAGAAAAACCAAGATAAATCCTTTATCATAGGAAACACGATTGCATTGAGCGTATGCATCAAGCCGTTAAACCTCTAGGTGTCCCTAGTAGGACAAGTGTTGTCTTGTGAGGGTTTTCAACGGATACTACCAACTAAATCTAATTGCAACATGATAAATTCCTAAATGCAAGATTTATATACAAAGAGATGGATGTAAGTTTTTGAAAATATTTACAAATGAAGAATTTACTTTCAAATCGACATGAATAAGTTATATATAAGTTCTAGTCATTATCAAGAAATTTAAATCCTTTTACTAGTCCAGCTTCAAACAAAAATTAAGTAATCGTCACAATTAGACTCTAGTTTGGCTAGTCGTTTCGGTTGATAACATAGTGCGACTATGAAACAGATCCTTAGTTCAATATCAAAGTTTTTTGAAGTGGTATTTTCATTTCTTTTGAATAATAAGTCAAATCACATAAGTGAAAATAGTGCTTAGATTTCAATGCTTTACTCTCTCTTTATTTGAAAATTTTATTGATATTAACAATATTTACATATGCCTAACTTAGAAAACCGATGCCAGATATATGACCCATGCACTGTCTTTCGGGCTTAGTGAAGGGAATATAGAGCATGACGTGTGTACACACAAGTATGTACACCTATCGACTGTAGGCGTTATATATTTTTTTAACTTACATACACTATCTCGGATAAACTAAGGCCAGATATACCAATCATGCACTGTCTTTTGGGCTCACGTGAGAAGGGTATAAAGCATGGCAAGTGTACACACTTGCATATGAACACATGACTCTAGGTGTGAATAAATATATACATATATAAAAAAATTCTTTTCTTTTTCTATTGTTTTTTTTATGAAGAGTGAGTTTTACAATATCATCTTGAAATTACTTAAAAGATTTAAAATGTTATTGTCTTACTTTAAATCAACCACTTATTAAACAAAGATTTCAATTAGGATATACTTAATAATTATCACCCATGAACCTTCCTATATACTACTTAAACCATCATTACTTGTAATCAAACTTTATTTTTATTTTTGTTAAGACGAATGAATATTCAAAGATTTCAATTTAATAATCAAAACTTATACTTATGAATTTCCCAGGGAATAAATGAAGTCTAGAGTCATGAAAAAGAACATTCTGGTTTGGTGAAAATGTTTTTCATGGTATTGACTTGTCATGAATTTTTTTTGTTCTTTCTTTGTAAATTTCTTGTTTTCATACACATCGTTCCTAATCTCTTCTAGTTTGTTGATTTGTAATTTTCTGTTTTCACCGGCTTTCTCGAGATCAAAGTTTATGTTCTTTATTGCCTCAACGCTTTGTGTTCGATTTCAACTGGTAAATGACAAGCTTTCCTGTAAATTAGATGAAATGGGGACATCCCAAGGTTAGTTTTAAAAGCAGTACGGTAAGCCTAAAGTGCATCGATCAATTTTTGAGACAAATCTTTTTTATTTTTGATTTTTGTTAATTGTTTTCTCCAAAATTTATTTTATTTGATGATTTGAATCTTCAACTTGGCCATAAGTTTAAGGGTGATACGGGGTGGATAACTTCTGGGTTATCCGGTGTATCTTCATTAAAATTTCAAATGAACGATTGCAAAAATCAGTTCCGTTATCACTGATTATTGTGCGAGGTGTACTGAACCTCGAAAAGACGTTTTCTTTGAGGAATTTCATAATAATTCTATGGTCGTTGGTTTTTCATGGAATGGCATCGACCCAGAGACGTAATCAACAACAAGAAGAATATACAAATTTCCAATAGAATTGGAAAAAGGTCTACCCCAATCATCAAAGATTTCGATCGTAAGAACGAGGTTTAGAGGCATCATATTTCATTGAAAAATTATTTTAAGCATTTGGGATCGATCGCAAGTTTTATAAAATTCGAACGAGTCTTTGAAAAGAGTAGGCCAATAGAAACCACATTGAAGCACCTTTTTAGCAGTTCTTCGAGGACTGAAATGTCCACTATGCACTTGATCATGACAAAACAAGAGAACACTCCTTATTCATTATCCGGAATGTAACGACGAATGATTTGGTCAGAACAGTACTTAAACAAGTACGGATCATCCCAATAAAAGTACTTGATTTGGGAAAGAAATTTATTTTTTTCTTGTTTCGACCAAAATGAAGGAGTTTCTTTAGTGACTAGAAAGTTCACTATGTCGGCATACAATGGATCGACAGAAATAGAAAGGAGTTGTTTATCGTGGAAGTTTTCATTGATTGGTAAAAGCGATGGTGCATCGGGAAGACGAGACGAGTGATCCGCTATGACATTGCCGGATCCTTTTTTGTCCTTGATTGTAAGACCAAATTCTTGTAGTAAAAGGATCCAATGAATTGAGCGAGACTTAGCACCCTTTTTAGCGAAAAGATATCGAAGAGCAGAATGGTTAGTATAAACAGTGATATGTAAGCCTATCAAATATTTTGGAATTTTTCGAGAGAAAAAAATACCGCTAGAACCTCTTTTTCTATGGTTGTGTAGTTAAGTTGAGCATCATTCGGAGTCATACTAGCATAGTAGATAACGTGAAGAATTTTGTTGATGCGTTGTCCTAACTGCACCAACTGCAAAGTTCGAAGCGCCACACTTTATTTCAAATGGAAGATTCCAATTCATTGAGAAAATTACAAGAGCAGAAACGAGTTCGGTTTGAGACGTTCAAAATTAGAGACACAATCATAGTTAAAATCAAAAGGAACGTCTTTTCCAAGAAGAGTCGTAAGAGGTCGAGCAACCTTACTGAAGTTTTTCACAAAGCGTCGATAAAAACCCACGTGTCCAAGGAAAGAGCGAATATCTTTAACAGATTTGGAAATGGGTAGATTTGCAATGACATCGATTTTTAATTTATCTACCTCGATGCCTTTATTTGAAATAACATGTCCAAGGACTATGCCTTGAGTGATCATAAAGTGGCATTTTTCCTAATTTAACATCAACTTTTTATCCTTGCATCATTTAAGGACCAATTTAAGACGGTTTAAGCGTTCCGAAAAAGAGTTTCCAAAGATTAAAAAATTGTCCATAAACACTTCAAGAAAACGTTCGATCATATTAGAAAAGATGCTACCGTATATCTTTGAAAAGTAGCAGGAGGGTTACAAAGGCCAAAAGGCATACGTCAATACGCAAAAGTGCCAAAGGGACACGTGAAAGTTGTCTTCTCTTGATCTTCGGGAGTGATTCTAATTTCCTTATAGCCGGAATAGTCGTCAAGAAAGCAATAGAATTCGTGGTCGGCTAAACGTTCGAGCATTTGGTCGATAAAAGAAGAGGGAAGTGATCTTTACGTGTTGCGGCATTTAATTTTCAATAGTCAATGCAAACACGCCAACCTGTTTGAGTACGAGTTAGAATAAGTTCATTAGAGTCATTCATGACAATGGTAAGTCCGGACTTTTTCGGTACAACATGAATTGGGCTAACACATGAAGTATCAAAGATTGGGTATATGATTCCGTTATTGAGAAGTTTGAGAATTTCATCATGAACCACACCTTCATTTTTGGGTTAAGCCTTCATTGCGCATCACGGATAGTCTTGACATCGTCAATTAAATGGATGCGATGTTGAACAAGAGTATGACTGATTCTCCTTATATCGAGGATTGACCATCTAAGTGGTTCCTTGTTTTCTGAAAGGAATGAAAGTAAGGAATTTTCTTGATCGAGAGAGAGAGAGATAGAGTCGCAAAAATTTTGACGGGAAATGCTTCGTTATCACCTAAATATGCATACTTAAGGTGATCGGGAAGGGGTTTAAGCTCCAACCTCGGGGGTTGCTTGATCAAAGAATTAGGTTGTTATCCGGACTCAACTGGAAGCGATTCAAAGGGGTGTGCGTATTCAATCTCGTTGAAGATTTCATGAAACAATCTTTCATATTCGGCCTCGCATTCATCGTTAAGGTCAATCATCCCCTTTTTGAAGTTTTCATGAATGGCACTAACCTCCAACATTTGGCCACGAGGTTCATTCGATTGATTTTCAAGATTGAAAATGTTAAGATCCAAAGTCATGTTTCCAAAAGAAAATTTCATCGAACCGTTGTGACAATTGATTAAGGCATTTGAGTTGGTTAAGAATGGTCGGCCTAATATCAAAGGGATTTTACTTTCAAGGTTGGTCACAAGTTGTGTTTGGAGAATGATAAAATCAACGGGGAATATGAATTGCCCTACTCTAAAGAGCACGTCCTAAATTTCTCATACGGACTTCTTAATGGAACGATCAACGAATTGAAGCATGACCTTTGTTGGTTCAAGCTCACCTAAGCCAAATTGTTCATTCACAGAGTATGGAATCAAATATACACTTGCACCCAAGTCTATCAAGCATTTGTTAATCGTCTTCTCTCTAATTGTATACGAGATTGTGGGGCAGCCAGGATCTTTGTATTTAACGGACATGGATTAGGACAAGACTTCACTCGAACTGGCCACTAAGAAGACTTTTTTGGGCACTTGAGTGTGTTGTTTTTTGGTACACAAGTCCTTAAGAAATTTGGCATAAGTTGGGACTTGCTGAACGATGTCAAGAAATGAGATGTAAACTTTCACTTATTTAAAAATTTCCAACATCTTTTCTATTTGGTCCGAGTGTTTCTTGGGTTGAGGATGATGTGGAAATGGAATACGATGATCAGTAGGCGGGTCTACTTGAGCACAAGAAGAATTTTTATTGGCAATTTCTTTGACGTTTGGCTCTATATTCTGTTCAGATTCGTTCGTTGTTTTAGAAATGTCAAGAGGGGTTTTCGGTAAATTGTTTGGATTAACGACTTGATTATCGATTTGTTTATGGGAATGCACAGTTGTGATAACAGTCAATTGGGTGTGCTATCTTGAACAACATAGGCTTGATTCGAATTAGTGTTTTGGTTTCTGGGATTTGGATCAGGCTGGCTTGGGAATGTGCCTCGTTCGCGTTCACTTACAGACATGGCAAGTTGACTCATTTGCATTTCAAGTTTTTCAATCGCGGTTCGTATTTTGCATATATGTGGTCAATAAATTTTGCAAATTATTGTTTGATTGGAGGCTTTAAGTCGTTGTTTTTGCCAACCTTTCATGACTTTTCTCAAGTGAACTTAGACGTTTATCGTCTTGAAGAGGGGTAGCAAGATTTGGTTGAAAATTTGATTGTTGCAGTTGATTTTGAGACGGACTCACAAAGTTTAGTTGGAAATGATCGGGTTGAAAGGGGGGATTCGAAGCATAATTCAGAAATGCTTTAAAATTAGGACAAACCGCATTCATGTTGGGATTGTTTTGACTCCACGCAAAGTTTGGATAATTTCTCCAACCAGGATTGTACGTTGGAGAAACGGGTCATTTTTAACTTTATTGAAAGCGTTGAGTTATTCGACAGAATTAGAGCACTGATCGTCTATATGATTAGGGTCGTTCCATTTCTAAGACATCGGTTGGGAAGCTTGGTTTATTTGGTTTGATAAGAAAATGTTGTTGAACTTATTAATCATTGCGTCGATTTAAGCTTCCAAGGCCGGAGATGATCCTACCGAGTGTGCACTCGATCATGAGTAAATTTATTTTTCGTTCAAACGTTCCCGTTGGGATGAATTTTCGGCTAGGTTTTCAAAAAATTGCCAAGCATCACCTTGATGTTGGACGAGAAAGTTGCCTTGGCATATTGATTCGAGCATGATTCGTGAGCTATTTTCAAGTTCATCATATAAGATTTGGCAAAGCGTCCATTTTCTGAAGTTATGATGTGGACATTTTATCAAAAGCTCTTTGAATGTTTCAAAATATTTTTCGAATGGTTCTCCCCTGAATTGATGAATTTTATGATTTCGTTTTGGATTTTAGATGTTTTTTCCAAGGGGTAGAACTTATTTAAGAAAACTATCACAAATTCTTTCCAAGTTTTAATAGTGTTAGATGATAAGCTGTACAACCATTTTTCAACGTAATCCATCAGAGAAAATGGAATTAATCGAAGTTTGATTTCATCATAAGAAAGTTGTTGGAGTTTCATGGTTGTGTAAACTTGTTTGAATTTCGTCAAGAAAATGTATGGATCATCGTGCTCAAAATTGCCAAATTTTGAAAGCGTGGCAATATAGATGGAGTGAATTTCGAAATGGTTACCCATAGGGGCGGGTAACGTGATGCAAGGTGGAAAAGAAACACTATCGGGAAAGATCCTATCCATAAGAGTTCGATGGACGTTCTCGTTTGCCATTTCAGGTGGATCGTTTGTTCAAGTTAAATGATTTGTAGAAGGTCGTGTGTCCAATGATTCATAGAAGTGTCACGAAACCAAATACTTATGCACTAGCGATAAGGAAATGGGAAGAGGAAGAAGTTAAAATCGAGTTTCGAGAAAGAATCAAGGTTTAGGAAATGAAGTGAGAAATTGTCTTTTATTTTTTTTTAAAGGAGGGAAAATATTTACCAGGAGAGATTTATTTTCAAAAGAGAAGTTTGATTTTTCAATTTTTTTTATATATGTTTTTGTTTTTGAAAATATATATATATATATATATATATATTAGAATTTTGTTTTTCTAGAAAAACTAACTCAAAATATATTTTTTTGGATTTTATTTGAAAATTTCAAAGGAGAAGATTTAAAAGGATTTTTTTTGTTTGGAATTTTTTTTAAAAAAACTAAGTTAAATTTATAATTTTTTTGGTTTTGGATTTTTGATTTTGATAGAAAAATTTCAAAGGAAAGGATTTAGAAAAAAGTTGAAGAAAATTTACAAATTTTTCTAATTTTGGATTTTGAATTTTTTTTTGCATGAACTTATGCAACTAAATTAATGCAAAGGGCTTAGATTCAAATTTTCTGTCCTTAGTGGCTCCTAACCCAAAATTGTATAATCACACTTTGTCTTAAATCAACAAAATATTTCTTAGCCAGGTAACGGGCAGGAGTTATCTGTGCACCAGGAATCACCGTAGCAATGCAACCGAAGGTTTAAGTACCTTCAAAGAAAAAATCGGTATAATATTTATAAACCACTGTAATATTTATAGTTGATTATTGCACTGCTGTAGCATAGAGACCAAGAAATAAATTGTTCAAAGAAGGCAGTTGTCAAAATACAATTAAGCCCTAGGTGAGCTCGCGACACCCTTAAGTTAAATGTCTAACCGTATTTTTAATCAAAATTATATGATGAAATACGATTTGTAGGCCAAGGAAGGGTGATGAAATACCCCACCTTATGTGGATTTGGGTGTTGCCCTTAGAAAAGAAAAATAAGACGAGATGAATGCAAAATAGATATTAAATATATATTAACAATGCAAATACAATGAAATTCATTTTTGTTTTTGAAATTTTCAATATATATATATATATATATATATATATATATATGCAAATCCAAGCAGCCAACAATGCATTAAAATAAAACTGGAGATGAAAGCACGATAATAGAGCATGTAGATTATTAGCAATTTAATTTTTTTAGCAATGATTTTTTTAGCAAGCATTTTAGGAAGCACTTCGTTTATCTGCTTTGACAATCTGAAAAGAAGTTAAAAATAAAATATATACAGTTTATATATATATATATATATTAAAGAAATAACTAAAACAAAGGAAAATCAAAAGGAGTTAAATTCTTTTTTATAAAATCAAAACAAAATCCAAAGAAATAAAACAAAACCAAAGATATTTTTTTATAAAAAAAATCAAAAGAAATAAAAAAAAAAAGGAAAAATAAAACAAATGAAATCAAACGAAGTTAGAAATTTATTTGTTTTTTTATATATATTTTTTTTCCTTTTTGTAATAAAAAGAGGAACAATTGGTGAAACAATCTAAACAAAAGGTTTTCTCTTTTTTTTTCCAAATTTAAGGATGGAACTTAAAAGGATTTAAAACAAAACAAATTAAAATCAAAATAAATTAACAATTAAATAAGATAAAATAAAAATAAAGCTAACTGCACCAAACGAAACAAACCTAGCCCAATGTGAAACGCCGTTATTTCCCAAATTAACTTCCATAATTTGTATACAATTCAACGAAATCCAAAACTTACTGAAATCAATAATCAATTAGAACCAAATGAAATTAATTCGAACCAAAAATTCAATTCTAGTTGCATTAATTGGGTAGTGCATAGGGAGAGCAGTTATTCGATTGTGTTGTTGAGTAGGTGATGGAGGCAATTTCGATTTATAGTAGGGATTTGTAGCGATGGTTGGAGAATTGGTCGCGGGACAGTGGCAAGTTGAAAAGGTTGTGAAGATTTTGATGTGATAGTTGAAACACAGGCAGATGGAGGGGATTGGAAGTGCTTAGTGGGAACGAAGCAATGTTGGTGATGAAGAAGGTTTGTGATGAAGGGTGTAGTTGAAGGTGATGTATATTGGAAGAGGAGCACTGGTTGTAACGGTTTGGGACAGAGATGGTTTTTGAGATGTTGATGGAGTGGTAGTAGTCGATGATGGTTGAAAGCTGTTAGTTGGTCTGGTGATGGTGTGGATAAGAAGTGGAAACTGGTGATGTTGATATGTATGGTTGCTGGTGGTTATGTATGGTTGTGAATGTGATATGTATGGTTATGTATGGTTGGAGGAAGCAACGGAAGGCACTGCAGTGTTATGGAACTGGTATGAGGTAAGTATGTTATATGGTTTAGGGATGAAGTTCTGTGATGGCCAGGAGCAATGTAACTGGGTTTTAGTTATGAGAGGAATTTGATGGCAGTAGACTAGTGTGGATGTTGCTGCAATAGTTGGAGAGAAGGTGACAGTGATTGCCACAGTTATGAATGATGAGGAGGGGAGAGTTGCAAATAAAAATGCTTGTGGTTTGTCGAATGTTTGTTGACAGTAAAAGGGAATTATGTATGTGCAGTTTACAGTGAATGTGCAGTAGCAAATAGATGTTCAGGAGATATGGAGATTGTTGTATGACAGGTTGTATGGCAAAGGGATGTGTGACTGCAGTGAAGTAGCAGTGAAGGCAGTGTTTTTTAGGAGTTTGTGAAGGCAGATGTGGTTGTGCAGAGAGATGATGGTATAGGTGTGTTTGTTTCAGGTGGAGTGATTAGGCAATGGGTATGGCAGAAGTGGATGATTGTAAGTATTTGTAAGTGTGTTAATGCAGTGGTAAGGATTTGTTATAGAATTGATGGTTATCACAGCAATGACAGGGCAGAAGGTGGATATGCAGTTAAAGGCAAATGTCAGTGCAGTGATGAGACTGTGGTTATGGTTGGAGGTGGAGGTGAGATGGACTGAGGATGGCAGATGATATATAAGAGATAATGTGCAGGTAGTAGTGTTTGGCTATAGTGAGAGTTGAATTGATAGTGATAGTGAGGTATGAATGGGATATGTAATTATGGTATTGAGAAGTGAATGCAACAGTGCAGGTTATGTTGATGAACTGAGTGGAGGAGTTTGAGTTTGAGTTATGTAACAGGCAGAGGCAGATGGTTGCAGAAGTTTGTGAAGTATGGTGAATGAATTGTGTGGCAAGTTAATGGGTTGTCAGATGAATATGGTTATGTTACAGGATTTTGGTTATGTGGGAAAACTGTTTGCTGGTGTAACAGGCTTTGTATCAGGTGGTAGTATGGATGGACTGATGTGTTTGTTGGTGGTTGTATTGAGCAGATGTGAAGCTGATGTATGGACGGAGGGGAGGCAGCAAGCAGTGGGAGTGGGAAGTTGTATGTTGAGATGACCCACTTTCTTAGCCTAAAGGTTTTTTTTTTTTTTTTTAAATAAATAAACTTGCGCAGTGGTCATCTAATCAAGAAAATATTGCATTCTAATTTTCTTCTATCCAGGATCTTTATGCCAATATAAAAATATCGTTTTGCTCATATTATCTTAAACTTACATATGTAAAGATATCCAAATTACTTTCTATTTGAATCAGAGTACAGAAGTTTGGAAGTAGAAATTTGTTTGGGAATCATTAAGTAATCCCCACATAGCCAAAGTGTTTCTAAAAACAGGTTTACCAGGCACACTTAGATCATTGCATGGCTATTGGTTTCATGTCTCAAGACTTAGCATTTTACATGTATTTCCCATAATTTTGTTACTGTATGAACTGTGCTCTTACATGTGCATGTGTGTGCATGTTTCTGTGCATGTCTGTCACTGGAAGAATCTAAGTACCTAATTTTTACATTTTCTTGTTAATAAATATGACAGAGTCTACCCTGTATTTGGCTTGTAAAACTTTACTGAAAATTGAGTTTAAAGTTCTTTAGTGCTGGCTTAACCCAGGTTCAATAAAATGGTCATGTTAGCCATTTTCAGTTTGCACTTATTCTTAAACAAAACATGTAATTTGTTTTTCTTTTTTTTTCTTTCCAAAGCAACCATAAACCTTATTTCTGCCAGATTTTTATATCAATTTAAACATGGATTTTCTTGTGTTCAATACTTGATTGTTCATTCATTCTATACATCCTTACAATCTCAGGTTTTTTTATCATTATAAATTGATTATTCTGAAAGCTTAAGAACTTCATTACTTAGTAAAACATTTTGCAAAACCAGACACAAAAGTTTCAGCTGATACACATACACCACTCGCAAAACAGTAGATAACAATACATTAGTTTTCTAAGCAAATTTAAACAAAGTAGCTTAACATAATTCAGCATAAATATCTAGTAAATCTTTAAATATATAGCATCCAATTCCTTAAGCAGTTAAGCATCCAAAGCCTGATCAAAGAAATCTCTACTTTCCTGCAAAATCACCGTGAACTGCCCCATGTAAACATGAGACACCCAATGGTGCATAAAACACACTAGGGTCAGACTAATGTCTGGTATGAGTAATCTAACTGAAAACATGATTTTACATGACTCTTGTTTATATTTAAATACTTTAAATGAATAAAGAAACTCAGTACCATCCTTGTGCATATTTCTGTGAGAAAGTGTGCATGTACATTGGGGCAAAACAAATTGTATATAATTCAATGATCATAGGATCCATCCATAAAACATCATAAATCAATCAACACATTCATCAATTAATCCATCAAGTCTTTTCTTACCAGGTTACTGGCCATCAGGGATTTTACCCAAGCCTTCTCATTAACCTATTTCTACTGTTTACTATCAAGCATATTATAGTCTTTAGCTACTTTCTCTTGTTAAACCACACACTGCCTGGGACATATCTCTGTTAACCCAGCACACTCAGGCCCCTGGGTATAAGCATACCATGCCTGAGCTTGCAATGTTCACCTTGCCAAGCCATATTTTGTAGCCGTAAGATCCAAAAGTCCTTAAATTTACTAAGTGTTACTTTCCCCTTTTTTTCCTCATTATTGAGCTAATTCCTTCTGCATATCATATTTCAATCAGAGAAATAAACATTTAGCCAACATGAATTCATCCAGAGATTTGTAAGTCATAATTTTCATAAACAAGCATTTAATTATACAAGCAGATGTGATTTCTAAGCATCTTATTTTGTCTATGGGTTTCAATGGATCAAGCTATAAACATTTGGTCATAGATAGTTTTTCTTCTCCTTTTTTTTCCTGGTTGCCTCCTTTTACCTCTGGTTCAATCAGATCCTGATTAATCTTTAAGACCTGGCAAAACCACAAGTTTATGTTTTGATTTGGATAGTTCATAAAACATAGAAGCTCAGCACATGTATAACATTGCACTTCTACATCTTTCTTTGTTTTAGTTAATATGAGACATAAGCAACAACACAATGCTGCAGCCCCACCTTTTCTTTCATTTGTAGATCATATATTTACAACATAAATCCTGGGTTTTTAAGTAAGTAAATGCATAAAGAAAACCCATAATAAAAGATGCTTTATCTCAAAGCACAGATAGCTATATTTAAACATGACATCCATGACTCTTTCATACTGGATAAATCACTATAAAAGATTTTTCACTTGAGCAGATTATTAACAAACCAAAGTCATCAAATCATAAAAATGAACATAGCTTGCAAAAGTGAAATATAAATTCAATTAGCCTGCCTCAATATTCAGGACTTAATGCCATAGTTTCCAGTGAGGTTACTCACCTTAATCTCTCTTGTCCTAAGCCTTTTCTTTTTCTTTTAATCTTCTGCCTTCTTCTTATTCTAATGGCCGGTGCTCCTCATTTTTCTCTGGCTTATGTTTTTATTTTATTTTTAAATGATGAAGAGCCAATGTGAATTATCTCACTACACTAAGCCTCCTTATATAAAACCCTGGCTGCTTCTAGGGTTTAATGAAATTACCCAATGTCATTTTTACCCTATAACATGATCTGTCTCACATTTTGGTAAAAGAAAAGGGTATGTGGTCCTTGTTTTTATTTTCAGAAATAAGTTTTATCTCATTAACCTTACTCCGGTCATATTATATGCATGACTCTGATTTTTCCAAAGCAAAAGAATTGCTGGAAATGGATAAAGTGTTTGTTTAAGGGTTCATACCATTTTCATGCAAGCTTTGTTTTCTACTAGCAATGCTTGCCTGTGCACTTATATAACGTAGGTAAGCCTATTTTTGCCTAAGTCTTTATTTTCTTCATTTAAATAATTTTTAAGTATCTAAATATTTTTCTTGCATATATTTATTCCTGCCTAATATTTATTTTCTTTGTGCTAAACTTATTAAAGACACAATTATGTCTTCTATACAATATGTATTTCTAAATTATTTACTCTAATTTATATATTGATTTTTGCCTATTTCATTATGCAGAAGAATGTGTGCCTGTGTGTGTACTATCTTGTGCACACATACATGTTTAAACCATACACTTGCAAAACAGTTTCCATTCCTATTTATATTTCTTTTTCTCAATGCAATTTTTAAACAAACTTAAACTAATTTAAATCATGAAATTACTTCACAAAAATCAGGGTTATCACATATACCCCTCCTTTTAGGAATTGTGTCCCACAATTCTCTCATACTTAACTTAAGTACCATCAATCTAGAAAATCAACTTTTCTGATCTTAACCATCCTCAAGCCAATCACTTGATTAAATGCATATCAAAACAAAAATTACAATGCATTTTCAATCAAAACATTCATCAGTATATATATAAATTATACCTTTCATTCAATCAAACAGTTGTGGATAATCATTTCTGATTTTATCCTCCACTTCCCATGTGCAATCATTTGGGTCAAGACTCCATTGCACTTTCACTAATTTAATTTATTTGTTTCTCAATTTCTCAATTTCCTTAGTAACTATGCCCACTGGCTCCTTTTCATAAATCATCCTGGGGTCAACCTGCACATCCTTAGGGGATTCTAGGATTGCCTCCTTATCATGAACCCACCTTCTTAGTTGAGACACATGAAAAACATCATGCATTGCTCTCATTTCTTCTGGCAACTCCAGCTTATAGGCTAAAGTTCCTATTCTCTCTAGAATTTTATATGGCCCTATGTATTTAGGAATCAACTTTCCTTGTTTCCCAAACCTTAGAACCTTCTTCATGGGTGATATTTTGATAAATACATAATCCCCAACACCATATTGTACTACCTTCCTTCTTTGATCTGCATATTTCTTTTGCCTATCCTGGGCAGAAGCAATTCTTTTTCTAATCAAAGCTATTCTCTCTGAAGTTTCCTTCACACTCTCTGGCCCTAAGACCACTTTTTCCCCAGATTCAAGCCAACTTGAGGGTGATAAACATGGTCTCCCATAGAGAGCTTCAAAGGGTGCCATGCCTATGCTACTATGATGGCTATTGTTGTATACAAATTCAGCTAAAAAGATACGATCCTCCCAACTTCCTCCCCAATCCAATACACAAGCTCTCAACATGTCTTCAAGCAATTTATTCACAATTTCTGTTTGACCATCAAATTGAGGATAGTATGTTGTACTTAAGCATAAATCAGTCCCCATTGCCTTGTGAAAACTCTGCCAAAATTTTGAAGTGAAGATGGTATCTCTATCACTTACTATAGTCTTTGGTATACCATGTAATCTGACCACTTCCTTGATAAACAATTGGGCTAGAGTACATGCATTTCTCTCTGACTTTACTGGTATAAAGTGGGCTGACTTGGTTAACCTATCAACCACTACCCAAATACTATCATTTCCCCTCCTAGTTCTAGGCAAACCATCAATGAAATCCATTGATATATCTTCCCATTTCCACTGTGGTATTTGCAGAGGTTGGAGCATCCCTGAGGGTTTTTGATACTCAGCTTTCACCTATTGGCAAACCATACATTTAGATACATAGGTTGCCACTGCACTCTTCATACCACTCCACCAATAATCCCTCTTGAGGTTGTGATGCATCCTTGTGCTTCCTGGGTGTATAGTGTATTTGCTTTTGTGGTAAGCATCCAAGATTTCTTGCTTCAACTCATCAATTGCTGGAACACATTCTTTTTCCTTTCTTCAAATGGCCTTGATCATTCATCTGAAAACCTTCCACTGCCTCACCATTTAATATCTGAGTTTTCTTTTCAAATAAAAATGGATCTTGGTCTTGTAACATTACAACTTTGTTTTTCAATTCTGACCCCAGAGTGATAAAGCTTAATTTTCCCATTTCTACATTCTCACTGCATAGGCTCATGTTTTCTATACTGTCACTTTCTATCTCTAAATCAATTAACAGTGATAAAGTGTTAAACTCTTCTATCATTAATCTAGCCACGTTAGCATGTTGTCTACTTAGGGCATCTGCTACTTTATTAGCCTTACCAGGGGTATATAATATTTCAAAGTCATAAGAGGCTAGGAGCTCAATCCACCTTTGCTGCCTCATATTCAATTCTTTTTGTGAAAATAAATATTTAAGTGACTTATGGTCTGTGTAAACTTCAAACTTTTCCCCTAACAAGTAGTGTCTCCATAGTTTAAGAGCATACACTATAACAGCTAATTCAAGGTCATGAGTAGCATATCTTACCTCACTTGGTTTCAATTGCCTAGAAGCATAAGCTATCACTTGATGTTGTTGCATTAATACTACCCCGAGTCCTTGTCCACTTGCATCAGTATACACTACCAATTTTTCATTCCCTTCGGGTACTTTGAGGATTGGAGTTTGCACTAGTGCTTCCTTTAATTTCCCAAAGGCTTTCTCACACTCTTCAGTCCAAGTAAACACTTGATTTTTCCTTGTCAATCTGGTTAATGGGATTGAAGTTTTTGCAAAATATTTTATAAACCTTCTATAGTAACCAGCCATTCCCATGAATGATCTGACCTCAGTGACATTGGTAGGTCTTTTCCAAGCTTGCACTGCAATGACCTTATTGGGATCCACAGATTTTCTGATATAATGTGGCCTAGAAAATTCACTTCATTTTGCCAAAAAGTGCATTTTGAAAATTTTGCTTTCAAGTCTTCCTGCCTCAGTTTCTCAAATACCATATGCAAATGATTTTCATGCTCTCTAATTGACTTAGAATAAATTAGTATGTCATCAATAAATATCAATACAAATTTATCCAAGTATTCTCTAAAAATCCTAGTCATCAAATCAACAAAATAGGAAGGAGCATTTGTCAAGCCAAATGGCATTACTAAAAATTCATAAAGTCCATATCTTGTGTTAAAGGCTGTATACTTAATGCTTTCCTCTTCTACTTTCATTTGATGAAAGCCTGAAGCTAAATCGAGCCTAGAAAATATTTTCGCACCACTCAATTGATCAAAGAGATCATCAATTCTTGGTAAGGGGTATTTGTTTTCAACTGTGACTTTATTTAATTCCCTATAGTCAATACATAACCTAAGGGATCCATCTTGTTTCTTAACAAAGACTACCGGTGCTCCCCATGATGAGCTACTGGGTCTAATAAAGCCTCTTTCTTCTAATTCAACCAATTGCTTTTTCAATTCTATCAACTCCTTAGGTCCCATTCTGGTTGGTCTTTTAACCACTGGGCTAGCTCCTGGAATTATTCTGATTGAAAACTCAACTGGTCTTTGGTTTGGAACTCCCCTAGCTTCACCAAACACATCAGTATATTGATTCACTATGGGAATTTCTTCTAATGCAGACATGGGTTTTTCACTAGACAATTTAAAAAGGTTGGCTATATTTCTATTCTTGTTTGCCTTACAAAGAACAACAACTCTTTGTCCATCAGGAATTTTCAATGATATGGTGGATGTCTCCATATTTATGATAGCCTTATATTTACTCAACCAATCAACTCCTAGAATAACTCCTATGCCAGGATATTGCAACACATATAGGTCTGAGTCAAACACATGTCCCCCTATATCTAACCCTAGTTGCATACACATCATACCCAGAACACATGAACTACCTATAGGGCTTCTAATAAACAGTGGCTTATCAACAATCATACAATTCAATTTTAATTGTTGTGCAATATCATGGGAGATCAATGAGTGTGTAGCCCCAGTATCATACACTACTGCAAAAGGTATTGAGTGAATAAGAAAAGTACCTTCAACTTGGCCATGATTCTCCACATTTGATCCCTCAGTTGCCTTGCCTTTTCCTTCCAAAGCCCCTAATTTTCCTTGCTTAAATTCTGGACAATTTCTCTTTATATGACCTTCCTTCCCACAATGATGACATTTGAAGGATGCTGGCCTAACATTTGTGCACCTATTCTTCATATGCCCCTCTTGGCCACAGTTGTAACAAGTAATCTTCTTCTTAATTTCAGCAGCACTGGCTTCTTCTGGTTTCTTGATGGAAGCTGTGTTTACTTTCCTCTTATCATAAGGGTGAAATTTGCCCTTTCCTTTCTTATTTTGGCTATTCTTGAATGCCCTAAAATTTTCTCTAGCCTTATCATGTTGTTCAATGCTCAAAGTCAAGTCCAAAACTTGATCAAAAGTCCTATTCTCGTATGGTAGCATGGCTCTACTAAGGCTAGGGTTTATCCCTTAAATATATCTGCCATTCTTAGCCTCCTCAGTAGTGATGAGTATTGCACCATACATTTCCAATGATTCAAACCTCTGAGTGTACTCAGTGACATTCATAGTCCCTTACCTTAATTTGATGAATTCCTCTAGCAAAGACTCCTTGGCTGATGCAGGGACAAACCTACCTTCCAGCATTGCTTTAAATTGATCCCATGTCACTTCTCCTTCAGGTCTTCCAGCTATGATGACCTCCCACCAATCCAAAGCTGCTCCTCTCAATTGCCTGGATGCAATTTGCCTCTTCCTTTGGTCTTCAACTTGCATGTCTGCAAAGATCCTATCCAAAATCCTGAGCCAATTTTGAACTCCCATTACTCCTTCTGTGCCATCAATAGTTTTGCCTCCAAGGTTGTTAAAAGTCTTGAGTAGTTTGGAAAGTTCCTCATGTGGATTTTCCGGCCTGTTGCCTACCCCATCCCTTATGGCTCTCATGAATTCTTGCACATTCACCATCGGTGGTTCACTTGCTCCTACATTTTGATGTCTGGGTCCTACCATAGCTCTATGGATATGACACTTAGGTTAGTCCATTTTTGCCTAATACTCTATAGATTAATTCATTTCAATCTATCCTTATTCAGTTATAATAGATATTAGTAGTATAAGCACTAACAAAACAACGCATCCCAAGCAGTCAGCACTTCCATACATCCAATGAAAACAAGTTCATACAAAATTTTGCTATGTTATTTAACAACATAGCTCTGATACCAAATGAGATGACCCACTTTCTTAGCCTAAAGTTTTTTTTATATAAATAAATAAATATGCACGGTGGTCATCTAATCAAGAAAATATTGCATTCTAATTTTCTTCTATCCAGGATCTTTATGCCAATATAAAAATATTGTTTTGCTCAAATTATCTTAAACTTACATATGTAAAGATATACAAATTGCATTCTATTAGAATCAGAGTACAGAAGTTTGGAAGTAGAAATTTGTTTGGGAATCATTAAGTAATCCCCACATAGCAAAAGTGTTTCTAAAAACAGGTTTTCCAGGCACACTTAGATCATTGCATAACTATTGGTTTCATGTCTCAAGACTTAGCATTTTACATGTATTTCCCATAATTTTGTTACTGTATGAACTGTGCTCTTACATGTGCATGTGTGTGCATGTTTCTATGCATGTCTGTCACTGGAAGAATTCAAGTACCTAATTTTTACATTTTCTTGTTAATAAATATGACAGAGTCTACCCTGTATTTGGGTTGTAAAACTTTACTGAAAATTGAGTTTAAAGTTCTTTAGTGCTGGCTTAACCCAGACTCAATAAAATGGTCATGTTAGCCATTTTCAGTTTGCACTTATTCTTAAACAAAAAAACGTCATTTGTTTTTCTTTTTTTTCTTTCCAAAGCAACCCTAAACCTTATTTCTGCCAGATTTTTACATCAATTTAAACATGGATTTTCTTGTGTTCAATACTTGATTGTTCATTCAATCTATACATCCTTACAATCTCAGGTTTTTTTATCATTATAAATTGATTATTCTGAAAGCTTAAGAACTTCATTACTTAGTAAAACATTTTGCAAAACCAGACACAAAAGTTTCAGCTGATACACATATAGCTTCACCACTTGCAAAACAGTATATAACAATACATTAGTTTTCTAAGCAAATTTAAACAAAGTAGCATAACATAATTCAGCATAAATATCTAGTAAATCTTTAAATATATAGCATCCAATTCCTTAAGCAGTTAAGCATCCAAAGCCTAATCAAATAAATCTCTACTTTCCCGCAAAATCACCATGAACTGCCCCACGTACACATGAGACACCCAATGGTGCATAAAACACACTAGGGTCAAACTAATGTCTGGTATGAGTAATCTAACTGAAAACATGATTTTACATGACTCTTATTTATATTTAAATACTTTAAATGAATAAAGAAACTCAGTACCATCCTTGTGCGTATTTCTGTGAGATAAGTGCATGTACATTGGGGAAAAACAAATTGTATATAATTCAATGATCATAGGATCCATCCATAAAACATCATAAATCAATCAACACATTCATCAATTAAACCATCAAGTCTTTTCTTACCAGGTTACTGGCCATCAGGGATTTTACTCATGCCTTCTCATTAACCTATTTCTACTGTTTACTATCAAGCATATTATAGTCTTTAGCTACTTTCTCTTGTTAAACCACACACTGCCTGGGACATATCTCTGTTAACCCAGCACACTCAGGCCCCTGGGTATAAGCATACCATGTGTGAGCTTGCAATGTTCACCTTGCCAAGCCATATTTTGTAGCCCTAAGATCCAAAAGTCCTTAGTTAATTTACTAAGTGTTACTTTCGCTTTTTTTTCCTCATTACTAAGCTAATCCCTTCTGCATATCATATTTCAATCAGAGAAATAAACATTTAGCCAACATGAATTCATCCAGAGATTTGTAAGTCATAATTTTCATAAACAAGCATTTAATTATACAAGCAAATGTGATTTCTAAGCATTTTATTTTGTCTATGGGTTTCAATGGATCAAGCTATAAACATTTGGTCATAGATAGTTTTTCTTCACTTTTTTTTTCCTGGTTGCCTCTTTTTACCTCTGGTTCAATCAGATCCTGATTAATCTTTAAGATCTGGCAAAACCACAAGTTTATGCTCTGATTTGGATAGTTCATAAAACATAGAAACTCAGCACATGTATAACATTGCACTTCTACATCTTTCTTTGTTTTAGTTAATATGAGACATAAGCAACAACACAATGCTGCAGCCCCACCTTTTCTTTCATTTTTAGATCATATATTTACAACATAAATCCTGGGTTTTTAAGTAAGTAATTGCATAAAGAAAACCCATAATAAAAGATACTTTATCTCAAAGCACAGATAGCTATATTTAAACATGACATCCATGACTCTTTCATACTGGATAAATCACTATAAAAGATTTTTCACTTGAGCAGATTATTAACAAACCAAAGTCATTAAATCATAAAAATGAACATAGCTTGCAAAAGTGAAATATAAATTCAATTAGGATGCCTCAATATTCAGGACTTAATGCCATAGTTTCCAGTGAGATTACTCGCCTTAATCTCTCTTTTCCTAAGCTTTTTTTTTCTTTTAATCTTCTGCCTTCTTCTTATTCTAATGGCCGGTGCTCCTCATTTTTCTCTGGCTTATGTTTTTATTTTTCTTTAAATGATGAAGAGCCAATGTGAATGATCTCACTACACCAAGCCTCCTTATATGAAACCCTGGCTGCTTCTAGGGTTTAATGAAATTACCCAATGTCATTTTTACCTATAACATGATCTACCTCACATTTTGATAAAAGAAAAGGGTATGTGGTCCTTGTTTTTATTTTCAGAAATAAGTTTTATCTCATTAACCTTACTCCGGTCATGTTATATGCATGACTCTAATTTTTCCAAAGCAAAAGTTGCTGGAAATGGATAAAGTGTTTGTTTAAGGGTTCATACCATTTTCATGCAAGCTTTGTTTTCTACCAGCAATGCTTGCCTGTGCACTTATATAACGTAGGTAAGCCTATTTTTGCCTAAGTCTTTATTTTCTTTATTTAAATAATTTTTAAGTATCTAAATATTTTTCTTGCATATATTTATTCTTGCCTAATATTTTTTCTTTGTGCTAAACTTATTAAAGACACAATTATGTCTTCCATACAATATGTATTTCTAAATTATTTACTCTAATTTATATATTGATTTCTGCCTATTTCATTATGCAGAAGAATGTGTGCTTGTGTGTGTATTATCTTGTGCACACATACATGTTTAAACCATACACTTGCAAAACAGTTTCCATTCCTATTTATATTTTTTTTCTCAATGCAATTTTTAAACAAACTTAAACTAATTTAAATCATGAAATTACTTCACAAAAATCAGGGTTATCCCATATGTAGTGTTCTAGACTGGTTAATGTACTAGTTGTAGCATGATGAAGTTCAGAAATGCAACTGTGTGCAGAGAGAGAAAAACAGAGACTAAAAAAAATGTATGTTGAAAAGAAAGAAAGCTGTACAAAATAAAATTGTAAGCGAAATGAAATTATTTTTTCTTTTTTAAATGAACTTTTGTATTTTTTAAAAAGAAATGCAAATGCAAAACAAAAAAATGGAAAACAAGCACACAAATAAAATCACAAAAAAAAGGCACGAATTTATTTTAAAAAAATGCTAATTAACACACAAAATGAAAACACACAAAAATCAAACAACAAATAGTTCAAAAAATATAAATTAAAATCAAATTAACTCTCCGGCAACAGCGTCAAAAATTTGTTTAACCGACCAATTTTCTATCGGTTTAGAAAATAGCCGATTAAGTTTAAATTAAAAATTAACCACAAGCGCACGACGTACAATTTTAGTACGTGGCGAGTACGGGTCGATTCGTAGGGAATTGTTTAGATTTTAAAATTTCTATTCAATCAAAGTAAACCATGATTTGAAGTTAGCTAAAAATGTAAAACAAAAGGCTAGAACAAAAGTGATTGAAAATATGAGATTAGAAAACAATTTAGAGACAAATCTACTCTCATATTTTTAAATAAATCAATATAAAAATAATCTATGACATTATTTTTGATCTTAAGTGGAATTAGTGATGTATTTATCATAAGTATGCTTTATTTATGTTATTAAATAACATAACTTAAACCGTCAAACTATAATACAACAACCAAAGTCATTTATCAATTCTCATGAAAATGAAGTTAACACAAAAGCTAATTTAAGTACGATCTATTTACTATTGTATTTAGTAACATAGATCATCAAATTTTGTTTCTGCCTTAATTTAATCAAATATCAATCATTAAAATGATAATGTAAATTATGTTTATGTTTGAATAAGAATAGCCTATTAGTAAATACAACATGGGCTATCAAATTCATTTTTATATATTTACATCAACATTCACTTTTCATGAAGCATAAAAGAGACCATAAATCACAAAATATGTTGAATTGACATAATTTTAGAGAGCTTCATTACCCTTAAATTGAATGGATTTAGCTTCTCATTTGTGTTATCAAATCAACACATGTAAATTTCAACATTTAAACAAAAGCAGAGAAGGTAAGAGCTAATTAGAATAAAAAAGACCTAAACTATTAGCATAAAAGTAAAACTAAGCAACTAACATGAAATCAAAGAGCATGTAAATAAAAATGAACAAGAAAATAAAATAAGAACAAGGAAGAAGTAAAAGTGAAAGAGGCTTAAGAAGCCATTTTTATTTCATATAATTTTGAGGCTACAACTTGCATGCTAATTTCCTAGGTGATCAAAAGAAGATCTATTACATGAACATAAGAAGGCTATTTATACATGCACAAAACCCTAATCCATATTTTAGGGGGCTTCCCAAAATACCCTTTAGAAAGTGTGTCCACCAAGTTATCATTAGTCTCTACTTAATCTATTATCAAGTATGCATGAAACTTTAACCACCACTAACTTATGCATTAGCTCCTAAATGTAGATTAAGGTATGTGGCTAGGTAGGGTCCTCCATGATGCATGAGTTTGAATTATTTCCATCTTCATTCCTTTGTTACATCCTTATGCATGCATATTTCTATGAGAACACCTTCATATATCCATCCAAAATTCCTATAATTAAAAAGAAAATGCGTAAATAAATATTCTCAAAATTAATTCATGTACAAAATTACTATTTTACCCCCACATTGATTTATGAATGATTACTTGAAAGAATATTTGAAATTTGATTTTAAACATATTAAAATACACAATTATGACATTTATTTAAATAAAAATAGACTCAATATGGATATAAAAATATGCACATTTACGTGCACATGAAGGTTGGTGCTTGTAGCCATGAAGTTTTTGGATATTAAGGTGAGTTAATCAGTCATAACTACCTCTATTTGATTACAAATTACTAAATTGTTGTTTGGATGAATCAATGATTGAATTGATTTTAAGTTTGGTGGATTGCATATTTTCTATTTTCTATAAACCCTTGTCATATGATCATTAAACAATCAAATTGAAGTTAGATATATGTTTGACGTTGAATCACCGGAAGGTGCGAAAATTGCCTGGGGCTTCGCTCAAGCAACGCAACCGGTGGATCGGTTCTAAGGAACGGTGAACCGGTTATGCACCTGGGTAGAGCCTCAGGTGATCTTCTAGTGCCTCCCATTCGCCCATTCGACCACTTGTCGTGCTTCCTGGTTACCTTGCTTATTTGCCTTGATATTTGCTATGATTGTAGCATAATTTTGAAGCTTGACTATGATGAATTACTTGTGCATTTTCGGGTGCTTGAATCTAATTTTGTTAAACTAGTTGGCATGGAAGTCTTGCTTTATGATTATTGTTGAGCATGTAATTGAATTGTACGTGTTTGCAAAGTTAGTTATGGAGGATGTTCTTTTGAAAGTAAATCGTTTTTTATTATATATGTATGCAAAATATATATGGTTTGAATAAAAAGGATTTTGGAGAATATATTTGTTTATAAATATTTTAAATTTCAAAGTGATTTCAAAGCCAGTTTTCTGTAAGTATAAATATGAATTAAATCATAGTTTCTACTATATAGTCTTATAAATCATTTTGAATCGATATTCTTCAGTAAGATTTCAAAGCAAAACTATTTTAGTATAAAAACTATAAATGAATGTTTTATTTGCACGAGTGGGATTTACTAGCTTTTAATAAATATTCAAGTGTCCTCAAGTGGGGATGGGACATTGGTCGACACTCTTATAATTACTAATTGAAAGTGGATGACACTTATCTATTTGTCAAGTTTTTTGACTTAATCTTGAAGAGTTCCATTTAGGTGGATTAAATGGTTTTTTAGGCCCATCTTGTGATACTCGTTTTTAGTGAGTTATACTTGCGAAGGGCGACTTCTTGTGTGGTGTGCGATGTGCGTGTATATTGCATCGACTTGTGAAGTCTAAGTCTATTGCTTGCATATTTTGATATGATTATTTATGCTCTTATTGTTGTGGTTACTTTGATTTTGATGAATGTTGTAAATGAGCATAAATTTAGTTAAAACCCATGAATTATATTGAAGTATAATTGTGTTAGTGAAGTATAGCCTATGGATATTTATCCTTAACATTATATAAGTTTATTATTATAAGTATCTCACCTTTTATAATAATTAAATATAGTCTGACCCGTGTGTTATTTTAATGCTCGGGTCAGACCGAGACTTGGTAGGTATAGGGATTTAGCGGCTTTGGATGAGAGCTATCTTGAAAAGTCTATTTTGATGTTGACATTATTTGTGATATATTATTTGAGCCTTGTATATATGTTTGATGATGTTATATCTTTTGTAGTCATGTATTTTTTAGGCTTTTCATTATTTATAGTTGCATATATATGTATATAAATGTGAGTCTAGTGTTTGCTTTTATAGACTCATATTTTTGAGAAGATATTAGTGTATATTATTTCTGTTACGATGTTTGATTCTGTACATTATATTATGTATTGTTTTGAATTAGATTAAACCATTGTATTATTGTTTACACCTAGATCGGATATGCCAAATTACCACTTGTAAATAAAGAAAAAATAGTCATATTATTCGAGGTATTCGATACTCACCTCCAACCAGCATATTATCTGCACTAATAGATAATATTACCCATTAATACCTATTTTTAGTGTGGGTCTCGGGTTGGGGTATGGGGTATCATAGCAAGGCCATCTTTTGTTTCTGCATGTTATTTCAGCCAAAGACGTTAACAGTGGAAAAAGCATAGGATGTTGTAAGCTAAATTATGTGTAGATAACTAAATAGAATACAACATAGATGATGCCACTTGTGAATGTATACTAAAGGAAAAGTGCATGAATGGGGAAGATGACAAAGTTGTACAGCTCATAACGTAGGCTAACAGGCTACCTATCATTGTTAATGGAAAGTAAGTCAGTCTTTACATGACATATATGATTTGATCAAGCAAGAAGAACACTACGTTGGCAATCACATAGAAAAACTTAACAGAGGCAATGCCTCAATTAATACTACGCCAACTGCGTTTGTTAAAACTGAGTTAATTGCCTTAGCTAACTATTGGGAAAAGTGTCATCAACAATATGAGTCAACCTAGTCTATATATTTTACTTAACCGAGTACAATATCCATGGAGAACATATCTATAGATAATATATAGGCTAAAATGAGAAAATTAATGAGAATAATTTACTCGGGTCAACTGATAGCAAAACTCAAGCATTGTATTTAAGCAGAGTTTCGAAATTGTTATCTAAATGAAAAGGATATAGTATACAAAGAACATAGTTAATAACACATCAACTACTTATAGAGTAATATAGCGTGAGCACAAAAATAATCTTGCATCGAAATGTCATGCATGAGTGCATCGGCTCCTACAAAATTACAAAATTTCACAATATATATGTAGGGGTATGAATTTGCTTTCTTTTATCAAATTTATGACATTTAAATTATAGTCTAAACTAAAATATAAAAATAAATCACTACGGTGATTTTTCATTTTATTCTTTATTACATCCATTATTAACATATTATGAACTATGCAACTTCAATAAAGCTATATATAGTCAAAAGGACAACCTAATTCTTTTAAGTCCTTGACGACATTAAACTTTTTAGATAGTATCCATATTGTTTATAATTACTCGTGTTT
The DNA here is from genome assembly GCA_030765085.1 of Allium cepa. NCBI lineage: Eukaryota > Viridiplantae > Streptophyta > Magnoliopsida > Asparagales > Amaryllidaceae > Allium > Allium cepa. Next base: position 946,146,517 of record CM060941.1, on the reverse strand, counting down.
CTTTAGGTAATAATTTTACAATTAGCTATTACGGATTATAGCGTTTATAAGGAGCTGATAAGATGAATACAAATATGATTGGTGTTAACCTAAAAAATGGATCAACACCTTGGATTGAGTGTGAAGCACCAGCCCTGTTTATCAAGGCAAATAAAATAGAAACAAGAAATAATAACTTGCAGATAAAGTAAAGAGACAAGATATTTTTATAGTGGTTTGGCTGTTAACAAAGCTTACGCCCACTTATTAACTCTTGTTATTGACTGATTGCAATTACAAGTTGAATCTGATAATAATCTAATTGGATCTTGTAAGCTGGATCAAGTCACTAGTGTTAGAGTTCACTGGAGAATCATAGTGAACCCTTTAGATGACTGTTGTGTAGGAGGAGAAGAGTGAAGAATAGTTTCTATAGAGTCTCTACAGCCAGTCCAGAAGATCCTTCTTATGTTGCAGAAGGGTGGGTATTTATAGGGATTAGAGAGCCATCAGATCAAATTGCTTTACCATAAGATTAGTTGATGGTACGAAGACGCTCATGAAATTTCGCGGTGATCCGACCCTTTATGATGGATCGCTAGCGATCCTAGGGCATGGATCACTAGCGATCCATGGAGTTAGAGTGTTTTTAGCTTCTTTCAATTGGATCATGTTCCCTGCCTTGTGTAGATGCTCTCCATATAATTTCATGGCTAGTTGTCTTGTTTTGATGATGATTCATGTACTAGTTATACCAAACCGTTGTTGGAATCATATGAATGCTCACTTCTCGATCTAGCTAGCTTGGAATATCATGAAACTTAGTAGGTGTGCCTAGAAAAGGTAATGCTTTATGATGCAAGAAGAATTGACAACCTTCGAGCAATGCTTATGGATCGCTAGCGATCCATGCACGATGACACCTTAGGAAATTTTTGCCTTTTTCTGCTTCCTTCTATTTGGTTTTTGAGGTTTTTTTACTTGACGAAGATGTTCTGACTTTCTTTGAATTCAATTAGGTTAAAAACCTGGAGAACATTTGCCCCTCAGAGTATGTTTTCGTTGGAAACAAGGCGTGCTTCGGAAGTAACTGCCTATGAGTTCCACTTTATTAAGTTTAATTGATCGCATTGAGGCTATCATACAAATTTGGCTTTGGTTATCCAACCGTTTGTTGAGTTTTACGTGAATCACCATACTCATCATAATAAATCAATTTAAATCCCACAACTTTCAAGATGCTTACAAAAGATACTTAGATCTTGCTTGATGAGTTTGAAAAAATTTGGTTGCAATTATATGGTTTGCCAGCGAACCATGATCCATGGATCGCTAGCAATCCAAGGACCTTGCACATTTTTCCTATGCGCTGTCTTATTTTGTTCATTCGAGCCGGCCTTCTTTCATTCATATTTTCATTAGCGAATCTATCCTTCTGCCTTGTGACCCGACCTAGAACATTCAAACCCTAAATCTTCCTTTGCCATTGTCGTTGCCGTTCTTCACTAGCGAAGTGCCTTGCCTTCGACCATACTTAGCTTTGCCATCGCCTTGACCTAGCGCCTAGTTCCTATTGCTTCATCTTTTGGATCGCAGCTGAACCTATCCCCTTGGATCGCTGCCAATCTTACCTACTTAAGGTCACCAACATCCTAAGTTCGACCGTGTTCTCCTTCTGACTAGAGGTGGGTATGCAGTTTTTGTGTTTGTTTTGCGATTCAACGATGAGGTTGTATTGGCAGTGATCGTTATGGAGAATTCGAGTTGATTGCGATTTTATGGAAGAAGATAGTAAATCGAGTCTTGAGTTCTTCATGGAATGAAATTCGGCTTTGCCCCGACACTTAACATGTTTTGTTATCTTCGTCCATAGAATCAGAATTAACTTGCACCGAATTACATTGTTAATCTGACACGATGTATTGCAGATTGATTTTACTTTTTCTAGGGGTTGATAATAGCTTAGAGTAACGTCCCGTGTGCAGCTTATGCAGTTATCATCTTCCAGAGAGCTAAAATCGACTTATGCTAGAATTCTCTTCTTGATTCGGACCTATCAATCTGGTTGTTCACTTCGGATTGCTCCCGTTATTGTACAATCGGTGTCCTGGAATGGGAAGAGCTTCCCATGTCACTTCGAACAGCGAATCCGTTATCGATCGTTGAACTATCTTCAAAATGGAAAATGACTTCTAACAAACCTGGTTTGGAAAAGAGCTTCCCATATAAATGTTACGAGAAGCTCTTTTCTTTCTTCACTGCGAATGAACTATCTTGTAACAACCCTAGTTTGGAAAATACTTGCTAATATTAAATTATAATGGTAATTATAATTTAATATTGCGAATTAAATAAAAATTGGAGATTTTAAATTGTTTATTTGAAATAAACAATGAATTCTAGAATTAAAAATGGGAAAATAAAATTTCAAACTTTATTTTATTTGGTTGGTGTGATAATAAATGGAAAATGACTTTATTTTTGAGAAAATGCAATAATTACATTAATTATTGCCAATATGCTTCTTTTAATAATTTTGAAAAGAAGTAATTGATTCTTATAGGTAGTTTAATTAAATAAAAAGGTTAAAATTGGTTTAAAAATATGTTAGGGCTATAAATTATGTTGGGAAATGGTTTAAAATATTTTTCTAAGTGGGAAAAGAATTTTTGTTGAATTTTAGAAGTTAAAAACAATGTTTTATCTATTTATTTGAGTAATAGTGTATATTTGTAAAATAAAGGATTTTAATAATAAAAATGTTTTAAAAATATAAATTTATCTTTTCATATGGTAGAATTTTTTTTATTTTATAAGTATACAAACTTATATATTTTCCTTATGTAAAACTTGAGAGAAAAACGTGTTTTGTTTAGTGTATATGTGATGTACACATTTTTAGTTAAGTATTAAGTAATTATCTTAAGCCATTTTATTTTCTTTTGATTTGGGTCATCGGCCCATTAGTCTTAGCCTATAAATGAAGAAGTGAGAAAATGGAATACCAGTACATTCATTTTTCTCAACTTCATCTTCCTCTTTCCACCTGAAAATAATACACAGTAAACCACTCAACCAAATTTCACAATCCAAGCCAATTTTCCCATAAAATTCAAGAAAATTAAAGTCTTTTACAATCTAGAGATTAAATTGAAGGTAATCTAACTCCAGATCACATAATTTCATCAAAAAACTTTGATTTGTGTAATGATTTTTTATTTACAGTGAATTTTGTTTTGCATGCACTATTCTTCTCCTGTACAGGTTCTACAAACAAGTAATCAAGAAAAAAGCTCTAATCTTTCTTCTTAAATCTGGGTATTTGCATCCAAACAACAAGTTGAGATGCAACACTCACAAATTCTAGTTGAGCCAAGCTCAAAATTACAAAAAGCTATGCATAATTTGCTCTCTGAATGAATTTTCTGCAGCTGTTTTTCCCTGTTGGAAATCTGATTTATATGCCTTCTTTGAGTGACTGTAACTTTTGATTCCGATAATAAAATACTATCGAATTTCTTTCATTTGGTATTTCACATTTTGAACTTGGTCTCTGTAAATTTTGGTTGAAAAGTATTTTCATTTGAGTGTTCAATTTTGCCTCAGAAAATCAGTTCGCTTCCTGAAATCACCTGGAATAAAATTCGTATGGAAGATCGACATGCAAAGTTCCTTGGGTCGACCTGCATGTCGACCCAAAGGCCTCCTAGGTAGACTAGTTGGTCAACCTAGGGGGACATAGGTCGACCACTAGGTCGACCTCCAGGTCGACATGGTAAAGGCATTTTGCCTGCCTTGTTTCGCTCCTTTGTCTTAAGTTTTCTAGCCCGTTTCACTTCATTTTCTTGCTATATTACGTGATGTTTTTGATTGTATTCGAAGGCCATGATGTCTATCAATAGATTAGCCAAATTTTGAAGAATTTTAAGTTCAAATTTTCATTTTTTTGAACTAAATTTGAATTTAAATTCAAATATCGATTTGAATGTTTTTTCGTTTTTCTTCGTTTTCGAGCACGGATTTTTCGAAATAGATTTGAAATAATTTTTAATGTAAATAGGCATTTGAAATAATTATTATATGATATTTTTAACGTATTTTCAAATATAAAATCTATTTATTCTCTATAATAAGGGAATTTTCAAATACGGTTTTCAAAATTGATTTCGAAAATTGGTTTTAAAAGCTTGTTTTCCAAAGTAAATTATTTTATATATGAAATACACGCTTTGGCACTATTCGAGAAAATAAGAAGGAGAATTAAACGTTTTGGTAAAACATGTGGTATGGGGCACATGCCTTTATCTTATCAGTTAATTCCTGACTTGTCTTTTTGATCGTTTTGACCTTCGAGTCGAGTTTACCGATGAGATGAGGTAAACTTTTTACTACTTTGAGTATGAAATTTACTAGCGGTCAGTAAACCGTTTAGTGCGAATGTGTGGTATGGAACACACGTTAAACTTTTTGGGTTTCTATCCGAGAGTTTGTGACACATTTCCATTGCGGTGTATTGCCAGTACTGGACCTTCGGGTCATTGCCATTGCGGCATTTTCCATTGTGGCATATTTGCCATTGCGGCGTTTGCCATTGTGGCGTATTTTCCATTGCGGCGTATTTGTCATTGTGACATATTTGCCTTCCGGCGAGGTACCTTATTTGAGAGATCAGTACTTGGCAGGCTTCGGTCACATGCACGTGTAAAAATTTTGAGATGATTTCATTGATTATTATGATTTCTCGAGTGTACGCCTTTTTCATGGTTGGCCACTCGAGCCGATATATATGTGTGTGTGTGTGTGTGTGTGTGTAGCGATTACCTTATGAGAATTTGAGTTGCCTACACTGGCGTTATTTGAGATTTGCCTTTTGGCGTATTATTTGGGATTTGCCTATTGGCGTTATTATATGAGATTTGCCTTTTGGCATTTATTTAGGATTATATTCTCCTATGTTGGAGGTTTATATTTGATTGCCTTATGGCGTATTTTGCGATGGTGATTTCTTTGAGATTGTTTTGAGTTTGCCAATATGGCGGGTTTGGGATTTCTTCTCTTTGGAGTTATGTTTTTCTCCTAAACCATATTTGATGTTTTGTGATACGCCGATGAGATGAGGCGTGCTTTTATTGTGACATTTGTTATAAATTTTTATCGCCTTTTAGTTGCATTCATATTTAGTGATATCCTTAAATCACTTGAAATTACTATACCTACTTTGTTATGCCATGTGAAGTAACCATATACACTTTGAATTGTCCTTCTTCACTTGATAAGATTATCATTACCTTACTTATGCATCTGTTATCGATTATCCCTTCTAAACTAATTTATTTAGCTAGACTGACCCGTGTATTTTACATTTGGGTCAGACTGAGGTGTTTCAGGTTAGGTACCTTTGGACTTAGCCTATTCTGCTTCCGCGTGGACACATTTTGCTATCGCCTTCTTGATATAGCTTTTTGTGTTGTCTTTCTGTTGCTACTCTAATGTATATTCCTTTGAATCATGTATATATTATGGTCGTCATACCACTTGATATGTATTATTTTGTGTCACTCTGATGATGTATATGTATATATGTATATATATGATTATCTGCTATTTTGTGATGTGTTTTACAATTGAGTTGTTTTATTTTGTTCTGATAGATCCTATAGCCACCTATGGCTTTGTTTTAAGTATTTATTGGATATGTTGATCCACTTGAGTTAGAAAAAATAGTACATTTATCGACATATTCAATAGATATTTAAGACAAGGCTATAGATGGTCGCTCCTAACCATCCCTATTCTGTGGATTAGCATACGGTGTTACCCAGTAATACTCTTTGTTAATGTGGGTCTCGGCGTGAGGCATCATAGCTTGGTATCAGAGCTGAGTTCAATACAAAATATGATAAACACAGAATAGAACAAATTCCACGGTACATCAAAATACAGTATAAGTGTTACATTTTCCTTAATCATCGTGTCCTTAACCTTTTCGAGTCCTTTGGGGTGGGTATAAGTTGGGAATACGTCTAGGAATGCATTTTAATTCCATAGTATTCCACAATTAAATTAATAATATCTTACTCTATGAATGATCTTTATTGTGATTGTTCTATTCGAGTTCTCTTCGGTACGAGCGTTTGACACTCATCCGTATCGAAGGAATTTGTTGATGCCATTGAATGTTTCTTGTATTGATACTTCTTTGAGGATTGCGAATCCTATTGAGGGGATCCACAATATTTGGCTTGTTGTATGAGAATGTTGAGATTGTTCTTTGTAGTTTCTCTTTCCGTGCAAATCTACACGTTAGTCGTTACCTTGGGTTTAATGTGATTTGGGGATGGATTGGCTTACTTGTTATCAAGCCCAATCCTATGTTTTTGGAAGGATCTTAAATTTAGGCATCCTAATTCGGTTGATTAGTTGTGTCTTGTCCTTCGGAATGTTGATGAAAATTCTGAAGTATCTTTATTTACTCTTGAGTTTCGAGATGATGATGACGTATCTTGAATTCCAATCATTTGTGATTTTGTTAATGTGTATGCGTCTGTTTTGGGTTTGTCACCCAATCAAGTAATTGAGTTTTGTATTGACCTCATTCTTGATTCTTAGCATGTTAGTCATCCTGCCACGAGGATGTCCACAGAGGAAATGAGGAACTTAAAAGAAATTGATGGAGCTTGAAGCCAAGCAATTTTCTCAGCCTAGTTCTTTACCGTGGGGTGCCATGACCATCTTTGTTAATAAATCTGATGGCACTCTTCGGCTTTGCATCCACTTTCGCAAGCTTAACGAATTAACTATTTAGAACGAATATCCATTTCTTAGGATTGATGATGTGTCCGATCAATTGAGTGGTGTTGGTTTCTTTCCTCAGTTTAACCTTGCACCGATTTTCATTAATAACGAGTTACAAAGGATAGCGTTCCTCTTACGCATTTCGCACTCGTTATAAATCTTATGAGTGGCTCGTTATACCATTCAGTTTGACGAATGCTCCAACTTATTTCGTTAATCTTGTGAATCGAGTATTCTAGGAATATCTAGATGAATTCTCCTTGTGTTTTTTTGATAATGAGTGTAAGCAGCAATAATTTAAATTGTAAATCTTTCTAATAGATGATATACTTATGAGTCTAAAATGGATTCTTTCTAGTGGGGTATGCAAAGAATATTTTATAAAAGCTATATAAGAGACATATTTATCATTTAAAAATGATTTTGTGTTGGGTTGTCCATCGAGTGCTTTAAGAATTCTGGTCGATGCGCCTGATCAACATTATCGATAAGGATTTCCTAAACATTATGATGAGACAATCAGAAATGGTAAATTGAGTTTCAATAAGTAAAGTTTGGAAAGAATTAATATGGTGGAGTATTAATTTTTATTTTAAATGTTTAATGAAGCCATTGGACCATAGTGAGTGTTGGATGAGTGGCAAGGCAGTTTTGATCATTTGATCAACTTTGCAGCCAATCGATGGGTCATTCACTATAAATCAATGGCGATGCAATACCCTTATATTATTTGAAATTTGAGAAATTGAATATGATAATTTGGGTAAGTAAAGTGAATAATTATAAGTAAGGGAATGTCTTAATTAGAAGAAAATACCATTGATGCTTTGATTAATAAAATGATGTATTTAAGGTAAAAGAATAATTTGGTTTGAAAATTAAAATACTAATTGAATATTTTAGTACAAGTTATTAATGATGACTATAAAATTTATTTTGGCACCTAGTTATTTGAGTAATTGTAGAGGATAGATATATAACTATGCTAATTTTAAACTTTTAGCATGAAGTTGTGAGCAAGTTTTGCTTTGAATTTTGGTTGTATTAAGAATTGGTTGATGTGAATTTGTAAAATTCTTTTGAAAAAAAGTTTGAATTTATTATCAACTTTAATTGGTTTTATGTTGATAATAAGATGGAAATTTAATTTTGTGACAAGTGAAAATGAGAATTTGAATTGTTTTTGATAAATGAACAATTCATGTAGTATAATCATTTTATTTGTGAGAATAATTATATATATATATATATATATATATATATATATATATATCCCAAGATTTATCTTATGGATAATCAATAATCATTTCTTGATAATAAAAGAGATTAGTTATCTTTTCCAAAACGAGTTTTCAATTTAATTATTTTAAAGTTAGATTTTGGAAAGTAATGAAAATATTTTCACTTAATGAAATGTTTTTATGATGATTACATAAAGTCTATCATAATTTTGTATGTTTTAGCTTTTCGGGGAAAAAGAAAATCATTCAATAAATGATTTAGCAAAAAGCTTGTTAGAAAATGTAGTTTGAGATTAAAATGGTTTGGGAAAATTTCAAATTTTAAATTGACTTAAAGGGTGAAATTTTGTTTGGGAAAGTGTTGTACTAAAACAGCGATAGCTTGAGATTTATAACTCCAAATGATTTCAATTTTTGTAAATGAAAGAGCTTTAAGTAACCTATAAATTTTCCTTTTACCAGTTTTGAAGATTTTGATTTTAATTTCGTTTTAAATAGGTTTGAAAGTGGATAGGCATTTCTAACCTATTACAAAATTATCTAAGATTTAAGCTGAAGTAAATTTAACATAACTTTCAAACCGTAAATCCGATTTGATGATCTTTATATTGCTAGAAAGCTTAGACTTAGTAGAACAACTCTCATTTTAGAAAAGTTTTTAGATTTTGTGGTTTGCTATGTCAAAACTTGTCTTCTTTACAGTAGGTCTGAAATGAATTTGATCTATTTCCCTTAATAGTTAAGTGTGGTACTTCTTATTTATGAACATGAATTATTATCATCTATTTGAGTTGAGTACAGGTGAAAGAGGATAGTTGGAATATATTTTGAGCAAAAAGAATATATATAAGTTTGTGCAAAGTCGCTTTAAAATGCTAAAAAGGAAGGTATGTTTTCGTATTAAAATTTTAAGGTGTTAAATGATGATATATATTGTGTTTCCAACCAAATGGTCAATGTATATTATATAAATCATTTTTGTAATGTTGTATACGGCCCTCCATACAAAGGAGACGCCGCCGATTTTTTCGAAAATTTCTAACACTTAGAAAATTTGAGAAACATATGTGAAAATATATGTTACGAATTAAAATATATGGAAAATTAGAGGATAGACAACTCAAAAATTTTATTTACTCTAAATAAAGAGTAATGAGTTTAAATTAAGAATCTAAGTAAGAAGCTTTAGAAATTTTCAAATGTTGAAAATTAAGAATTCAATTATTTTGAAGATGATGGGTTTGTGAACTTTAAAATATTTGTTTATTAAAAGAAGTATAAAAATCTACTCCTTGAGTTTATTTTTCCTTTGTGCAATTATTTTACGACCTGCATTTATGCAATCGTATGAGTTTGGTGGTATTGGGAGAAACCACCTACCTTGTATTGGGTTTTCTTTCTTTAATAGTTGTCAATCTAATATCGGTATGACTACCTTCGTAGTGTTATACGGAGAGTCGTATCAATAATCATCTTGTGGGTTGGTGTCCAGGATAAAGTTGCGACTAAATCCGGACTCTGTTCGTGAAACTTCTGAGGAATCAATCTCACCCGATTTGTCTATTTCGAAACCTCCTATTTGTGTTTTCCTTCGAAGGTGAGACGCCTTCGAAATGACAATGTTCTGCTCATAAAATTCAATGGTCCGTTAATCCTAATACTTATACTTGGAAAACCATAGAATTTATTGAGCTGTCTTATTCGAGTTTTCTGTTTTCTTGTGTTTAGGGTGAGAAATTTAAAGTCTAGCTTATCTATCTTCCTTTGCTTGATAAAATGAATCGTGTTGAATACAGCTCTTCTCTGAAAATTGCAGGGATGCAATTTTATTAAGGGAGGAGTCTGTAAGAACCCTGGTTTGGTGATTACCTGCTAATATTAAATTATATTGGTAATTATAATTTAATATTGTGAATTAAATAAAAATGGAAGATTTTAAATTGTTTATTTGGAATAAACAATGAATTATGGAATTAAAAATGAGAAAATAAAATTCCAAACTTTATTTTATTTGGTTAGTGTGATAATAAATGGAAAATGACTTTATTTTTGAGAAAATGTAATAATTACATTAATTATTGCCCATTTGCTTCTTGTAATAATTTTTAAAAGAAGTAATTGATTCTTAAAGGTAGTTTAATTAAATAAAAAGGTGGAAATTGGTTGAAAAATATGTTATGGCTATAAATTATGTCTGGAAATGGTTTAAAATATTTTTCTAAGTGAGAAAGTATTTTTGTTGAATTTTAGAAGTTAAAAACAATATTTTATCTAGTTATTTGAGTAAATAGTGTTTTTTTGTAAAATAAAGGATTTTAATAATATAAATGTTTTGAAAATATAAATTTATCTTTTTATATGGTAGAAAATGTTGTATTTTATAAGTATACAAACTTACATAATTTTCTTATGTAAAATTTGAGAGAAAAGTGCGTTTTGTTTTGTGTATATGTGATATATATACACATGTTTAGTTAAGTATTAAGTACTTATGTTAAGCCATTTTATCTTCTTTTGATTTGGACTCTCGGACCATTGGTCTTAGCCTATTAATGAAGAAGTGAGAAAAAGGAACACTAGTACGTTCATTTTTCTCAACTTCATCTACCTCTTCCACCTGAAAATAATACACAATAAACCACTCAACCAAATTTCACAATCCAAACCAATTTCTCCGTAAATTTCGAGAAAATTAAAGTCCATTGCAATCTAGAGAATAAACTGAAGTTAATCTAGCTCCAAATCACTTAATTTCATCAAAAATCTCTTATTTGTGAAATGATTTCTTATTTACAGTGAATTTTGTTTTGCATGCACTGTTCCTCTCCTATAAAGGTTCTACAGACAAATAATCAAGCAAAAAGCTATAATCTTTCTTCTTAAATCTAGGTATTTTCATCCAAACAACAAGATGAGATACAACACTCACAAATTCTAGCTGATCCATGCTGAAAATTTCAAAAAGCTGTAAATAATTTGCTCTCTATATGAATTTTCTGTAGTTTTTTTCCCTATTTGAAATCTAATTTATATGCCTTCTTTGAGTGATTGTAACTTTTGATCCTAGCAACGATGTAGCCGGATTTTTTCATTTGGTAGCTTACATGTTGAACTTAGTCTCTATAAATTTTTTTTTGAAAATATGACAATTTGAATGTTCAATTTTGCTTCAGGAAATCAGTCCGGGACCTGAAAATCATCTGGAATAAAATTCGTATGCAAGGTCGACAGGCCAACTTCCCTGGGTCGACCTGCATGTCAACCCAGAGGCCTCCTAGGTCAACCGGCCAGTCTAGGTCGACCACCAGGTCGACCTAGGTAAAGGCATTTGCCCGCCTTGTTTTGCTCCTTTGTCTTGAGTTTTCTAGCCCGTTTCACTTCATTTTCTTGCTACATTTGGTGATGTTTTTGACTGTTTTTGAAGGCCATGATGTCTATCAATAGACTAGCCAAATTTTGGAGAATCAGAAATTCAAATTTTGAATTGTTTTGAATTAAATTGGAATTTAAATTCGGATATCGGTTTGAGTGATTTTCTTCGTTTCCGAGCACGAATTTTTCCAAACAGCTTTGAAATAATTTTTAAAATAAGTGGGCATTTTAAATAATTATTATATGGTATTTTTAAATTATTTTAAAATATAAAATCTATTTATTCTCTATAATAAGGGAATTTTCAAACACGGTTTTCAAAATTGGTTTTAAAAGCTTGTTTTCCGAAATAAATTATTTTATATATAAAATACACTTTTTTTGCACTATTCGAGTGAATGAGAAGGAGAATTAAATGGTTTGGTAAAACACGTGGTATGGGACACGTGCGTTTATCTTATCAGTTAATTCCTAACTTGTCCGTTTGATCGTTTTGACCTTTGGGTCGAGTTTACCGACGAGATGAGGTAAACTTTTTACAGCTTTGAGTGTGAAATTTACTAGCGATTAGTAAACCATTTAGTGCAAACGTGTGGTATGGGACGCATGTTAACACTTTTCTGGTTCCTATCCGAGAGTTTGTGACACATCTTCCATTGCGCGTATTGCCAGTACTGGACCTTCGGGTCATTGCCATTGCGGCGTTTGTCATTATGGCGTATTTGTCATTGCGGCGTATTTGTCATTGAGAGATCACTACTTGGTAGGCTTCGTCCACATACATGCGCAAAACTTTTGAGATGATTTCATTGATTATTGTGATTTCCCGAGTGTATCGCCTTTTTCATGGTTGGTCATTCGAGCCATTTTTTATATATATATGGCGATTACCTTATGGGAATTTGAGTTTCCTACACTAGCATTATTAGAGATTTTCCTTTTGGCATACTATTTGGGATTTTCCTATTCACATTATTATATGAGATTTTCCTTTTGGCGTTAATTTGGGATTATATTCTTCTATGTTGGAGATTTAAATTTGATTGCCTTATGGCATATTTTGAGATGGTGATTTCTTTGAGATTGTTTTGAGTTTTCCGATATGACGGGTTTGGGATTTCTCCTCTTTGGAGTTATGTTTTTCTCCTAAACCATATTTGATTTTTTGATACGCCGACTGTAACGTTTTGATTTTTCGTTGCCGAAAAACCGAATAGTTATGGGTTTAAGAAAAATTTAGGAAAAGAAAAAGATAGAAGAAGAGAGAAAAAAAAAGTAGGAGAGATAGAAAAGAGAGAGGAAAAGAAAATAGAAAACAACAGAATCACATCAGAATCTCACAATTCGCAGCGGAACAACATATAATAATAAATAAATAATCTTTAAACAAAGAACTATATCAGTTATTACTTTTTATACATTACATTACATCATATCATCAGAGTGTACAACAACAACAACAACAGTGCAGCGGAAAAAGAAATACTATATAAACTAGTAATACGCCATGCCATCCAGCTTGCCTCCAGCAATTCCTGAATATCCAGAATATCCTGATATACCTAACTCTTAACTGCCCGTGTGAAAATTGGTGGGCACCCAGAGTTTAGGAAGGAAAACAATAAACTCCAAGTCAGTCATGTGACTGGTGTGAGAACTCAAAACAGTTTATTTATCTTTAAAATCAAAATAGAGGAATATTTTTAAATTTAATTCGCAATGCTTTTAAAAATGAGACTACCATAAGACCTCCTGCCACACACACAATGCAAACGCAGACTTGGAGATGATTTCTCCTTATGATAGTCAAAGATGCTTGATACGCATTTAAAAAGAACATTTGATATTATTATTAGTGCATAGTGTAGAAAATTCATTTCGAAAGTAGAATATAAATCTTAGCCAGCATAGGTACCATTATATTATGCCTACTAATAGCTACCATATTAGATGGCAGGTTCTACAACTAAAACCGTACAAGTCACGTATTGTTTCTTTGGATTTCCAACAAATGGTCAGGCCAAGGAACTTCCCATTGCCACATGAGAATGCCTCTGGAAAGACATCCCCGAGAACCAAACCGGAACTCTGCCAACACAAGGCCGGGTTACCCCTAACTGGGTAACTACTGACACGAGCACGCCATTCCCCGATCGTAAACGACCTTTCTCATGGGATCCCGAAAACCAACAACCACAAAGTAATAAATTCGTAGTAACCACATAGGTTAAATATCTGGGCTCCATACCATGATACCACCTCTATCCAGAAGGAAATGTACATACCCTAAAGGGTGCTACCCCTCATAACCTTGCCGCATCTTTCCTGTTTTGACCATTTCCGGGGTGTGAGGCTCGACGAAGTCAGGTCCACAAAAACATACTTTATACAAAAGCCATGCTTTGGGTCAACAAATGATCAACACAATGATCACCAAGATAGACGATCAAATAAACGATCCTATCACAATAATCAACACAATGATCATTTCAGCAACACTCAGCATGTCACATTACCAAATTGGGAATATATCGCTGATAACATTCAACTACATAACCTCTGAGCTCGTACGTCTCAGAGAAGGGTGTTAAGCTAAAAGAATAAATTCTCCGCCACCAACAGAAATATATTTGAAAGAAATCGGCTTTATATCTCAACTTGTAATGTCAGACATACAATCCATACAAGTCTGTTCCGGGATCGAACAAAACCGAAGGCACTTACAAAGAAGTCCTTGCAATCCGGATATTCACAATCCTGATCGGATTCACCATCACATATGGAGAACTCTATACCGTAGCTACTCGGTGCAGAGTAAATCGACAGGTCATCCTATCGCTCTCGCAAATACCGGGTCTTCAACACCGATCTTCAATGCAATTATAACGACGTATCACATATTCGGAATGGGTTATACGACCCCATGGTCCTTTCCCGGTTAACCCGAATAGTGAGCGCTTATTTAAAAATAAGTGTGGCATTCACATTCAACAAATCACATCAATTACCCATTCAAAGGGAAATATTGATAGTCGGTTATTGAACTATCAATGGATATGCACACATCACCAGTTTCCAAATAATTTTCCAAATTATTTATTTTCCAAAATATCTTCACTAGATATATAATTTCAATACTTCAAAAATAAATCAATATTTATTTTTAAACCAATTCCACTTTCTTTTATAAATTCAATGGTGAATTTACATTTCACAATATCTATGAATATTCGATTTCAATTATTCATTTCAATATTCCTTTTCAATTTATCTTCAAAAAGATAATTTCTCAAAAATCTTCACTTTATATTGGAAAACAATTCCATACTTATTTAATAAGTAATACACAGATTTTATTTATTTTCAACACTTAGAAAATATTCAATATACTTAAATCGAGATTAAGTATATATTTCATTCTTTAAGGAAATCATTCTCTTAAACATATTTATTTGGGCCAAAACGAATGTTGCGTAGAACATCGTTACGACAACCCAAAATCACTAGTATAGGGATTCGAAATTTAAATAGATATATAAATCCCAATACTATTCAAAACATTTCCTTTCGGAAATCATTTACTATAACAACAGTGTTATAGTCTACCATTTCCTTTTATTTCTCGAAACATCTATTTCTACAATAAATGTTGAAATCTATGGTTTCGAATCTCAATGCATTTAAAACATCGTTAGATCGTTTTAATTCTATTTAAAACATCATATCTAAAACAATTTCTTTAACATATTATTCACTATTCAAAAACGTGAATAAACTTCGTTAACAATTTCATCCTTTTATTCATTTTAATTCAAAGGATTATTCACGATTCAAAAACGTGAATATAACTCCTTTAATAGGTTTCAACAATTTTCTTATCAAAATAAGTCGTTTGCGGATTTATAAAACAACGTTTATAAACTCCATTTCTATTTATTTATAAAAACTTCCTTTTTATAAATTCCTTTATTAACCTATTCCAGTCTATAACTAAATTATAAACTAAAAGTTCATATTATAAGTCAAATGCTTATAAAACGATTATTTTACAAAATCGTTCTTTTAACTTCCCAAATTATAAATCTTATAACTTATAAGATTCATTCATTTATCCAAAATCATTATTTTAATAACTTAATAAATTTTATAAACCTACTGCTTATAAAATTCCACTTATAACTTCACCGTATAAAATTCTATAAATTCCATTCAATTATGAAATTCATTTTCACTTCCTTCAAACACTTATAAAAACTCGTTTTATAATGTCCATATTTCAATTTATAAATATCCATTTATAAATCTCTTAATATAAATCAATTTATATTATTCTTTTTAAACGTCTTTAAATTCCTTTAAAAACTTCTTCCTTTTGATTCATAAAATAATTAAATTTTATAAATCCTATATTTCAACTTTTCATAATAAATTCAAAAATTCCGATTTAACTATTTTATAAAATCATTAGCATCATATTCTCAAAAATCAGTTTTTAACTATATTTCTCAAAAATCATAATTTTTATAACATTAAAAATTATAACGTTTATTTATTTAAAATGGATCAATTCCAAAATTATTTTATAAAACGTATACTTTCTAAAATCACTTTAAAATCATTTTAAAATCCCAAAATCTGGGTCCAATGATGCTACACACCAAATAGTCAATCACGACTACAACGATATCATATATCGATATGATAATCCATCAAATATCAAAATATCTGAAATCAAATAAAAACTGTTGAGGAATCCAGTTGGATCCCTCCAACCTGTTTTCCTGCATCCACAAACATTAGCACAATACCAATTTCGCTCCAGTACGAAATTATCGCGGTATATGTTCTTATTAAATATTATCCGCTTAATAACGGCGCAATAGGGTCTCATCCGCTAAAAAATGCGGGGAATCAACAACTGCAATATATACATATGCCAATATATATATATTGATATTATATATAATACCAATTTCACTGTTTATGAAATATTCGCGGTATATGTTTTTAATAAATAACATCCGCTCACTAACGGCATATAATGTCTATTTTAACAATCAATAGATAACAATCATCATTCAAACATGCATTCCAATATTTTAAATCTAACTATTTAAAAAAAAATCGAAACTGATTCGATTGAGTGAGAAATTCTCACCTTGATTTTATTTTCCGTTTTAGCGATTTATTTCGAATAAAATTAAACGGACGTTTAATTTTACCCAAAATTCTCACTAACTCCAAACGACTCCAAACCAACTCCATCGCGTAGTGCTCGTCCATACGATTCCAACGCAACTGGTTTCGCATTTTTTCGACCTCGTATGAAAAAGTTATGCATTTTATAAGTTTGTACACGATTTTATATAACAATTTCAACATAAATTTATATTTCAAACCATAACCCTACAGGCCGTTGATCTCTCAGCATGCCATCACGACCGTAGAACGCATCATCCCCCTCTTCCTTGTTCACGCGACATTACAGTACACCGAACCCAACTCCATCATTTATAGGGTTTAATTTCGCCATCACAACGCTCGACTAAAACACGATCAGGGAACGCCATGCGACTCGCCACCTCGAACACCACCCACGCCGTGAATAGCTCTGAGCTCGGCCCCCCCATTGAGCTCGAATTGCGTGCTCAAACGCTGCCGAACGCGAGCATCTCACTCCCTATTCGTTGCTCCGATCTCCATCAAATCCGTATGGATGTGAAGTCCTCGAGATGTTCTTCGTTTTCCTAGTTGAAACTTTTGTCTAATTACTGATGGATTGAAAGAAAAAGAGGAAGGAAGTATGGAAGTTTTCGGCCGTTCATGCGTGGGTGGCGGCTGCGTTAGGGTTAGGTTTATTATTATTATTATTTTTATTAATGAAGAGAGTGGGGGTCTATTTATAGAGAACGAACGAACACTATTCATCCGTAAATTCCGAACTCCGATTTACGCGCCGAAACTGACGTACCTAGGGTTTATCCCGCGTTCCGGACACAATGGAACAGGTTTCGGAAGCTAATTCGGACATCTGTGCGAGTTATGGCTAAAAACGTTCAATTTGAATTAAACCGATTTAAACGATTTTCTAGGCGTTTTAATTTGTAACGGACAAACGGTAAATCCAATTGACTTGAAATTTGAAACCTTACAATAATATCACATTACGGATCCGATGAAACTGGTTTCGTCGAAATCCGAGACTTTTTGAAAAATGGCTATTTTAACTCGCCAAATTTAAATTAAAAATAAATCGATGCGTTTCGAGCTGCTACGATCAAACGATAGCTCCGATTGACACAAAATCTGAAATCCGGTAATAACTAACTATTACGGATCCAATGGAACTGGTTTCGTTGAATTCTGAGACTGTTCAAAAATTGACTATTTTCACTAGTCGATTTAATTATTAAAATATTCAATTTTCACAAATTAACTTTTAATTCGATTTTAAAAGTTCTAAAATATCATTCTAACTTCAACATGATAAAATAAAATTTTACAAATCATTTTCAATCATATTTAACTCCATTTTCAATTATTTCCATAATTTAACGTATTAAATTATCGATTTAATAATCCAATTAAATTCAAAAATTCAAATAAAAATTTATTTGACTTATAAATTCACTTATTAATATTTAAAATTAATTAAATATTCAAATTTTAATTTCTAAAAATTCTGGGTCGTTACAATCTTCCCCCCTTAAAAGAATTTCGTCCCGAAATTACAAGTAAGAAAAATTACAGAATCTATTAATTTTCCCAAAATCTATAGTTTAAACTTCTTACAATAACTTTACTAAGTTTTCAAATCATACTTAGTTATCTTTTCAAAAATAACTACTATTGTTTAACTTTCAATTCCAAAATCAAAGTTAAAGTTTTCAAAAAATTTCCAAATTTTCTCAAATTTTTTCTAACGCCTTAAATTTCCGAAAAAATTCGCCATAGTCTCCTTTGCGCGGCTCGATCCGAAAAAAAAATGACAGTATATATATCACAAATATACATCTCATCAAGTAATGAGGCATCCCGCAGGGAAAAAAGTGTAAAAGTACGAAATTTAATCCGAGATATGTACCTTATATTTTATTAGCGAGCATATACGGCTAATATAGCGCGAAAGCGAGCTCCAAATGCGAAGCAAACGCGATCCGCACCTACTAATCACTCAACAAACAACATGAGAATCATGCATATAGATAATAATATCGATATACATCATATAGCAACATAATAACTATATATGTCACATAGCAAATGCAACAAACAACAAATGCCAACATCAACCATCAACCAACTATCATCCAACAAATTCATAATCAATATATTCATTTATATTCTCATTAATATTCAATGAAATAGGTTTTCAATTTAATCACATTTGATTCATATACAGTGGATGTTCTTTACTAACATTCATTTTCAATTAGTTTATATTCACTAATTCATATTCAAGTTGGTTCACTTCCAAATCAAATTCAATTCTATTTAAGATTCACTAACTTCCAATTGAATTTCAATTACATAGCTTTCAATTTCGCTAATTCACTTTCATTAATACTTAATGAATTATATACAATCAATTAACAATCATATATCAACCAATGTATATATAATTACAACCAAATTCCTTTACTTATAATTGGTTTAATTAAATTGATTTTCATTCAATTATTCAACTTTCTAATAACATTAGATTTTAATGAATTACGCTTATAATCATTATTTCATATCAACTTAATTTACATTCAATTGATTATTATTCAATCCATTCATTCAATTCTATTACAAAAGTTGAATTTCATTTATATAACTCAAGTTCATATCTATCACTTAATTTTATTAATTTACTTTGATACTAATATCAACTTCATTCCATATCACTTAAGTTATATTCCATTTAACTTTAAATTAATTTTTACTTACAACTCATATTCATATATATATTCATATAGTTTCATTTCTCATATATATAACTTTATTTCACAATTGTAAATCACTTTAATTATAATTCAATTCTTATAATTCTTTTGCTTACAATTGTTCTTTTATTTAGATTATTCAAACATCTAAACAATCAACTTATATACTTTAATAATTTTGAAAAATTATTCCTTTATACATAAAATATAATCAAGGTAAAATTATTTCATTTACCCAATTTAAAACAATATTATGTCGAATTGTTCTATTCAAGTGTTTAGAAACCCCTTCGGCATAGTTGTACATACCGTGCTGACGAAGGTTCATATGCCACTCAATAAACCAATCATCACAATATAAAACAATTTTATATTCACTAACAAATACGCTCTCATAGCTATTATTACACTCAAACTCATTCTAGAGTACTACTGACTCTATCTCTAACGAGAAATACCCAACAGAACCATGGTTGTCGCTTAACCATATGCTCTGATACCAAATGTAACGCTTCGATTTTTCGTTGCCGAAAAACCGAATAGTTATGGGTTTAAGAAAAATTTAGGAAAAGAAAAAGATAGAAGAAGAGAGAAAAAAAAGTAGGAGAGATAGAAAAGAGAGAGGAAAAGAAAATAGAAAACAACAGAATCACATCAGAATCTCACAATTCGCAGCGGAACAACATATAATAATAAATGAATAATCTTTAAACAAAGAACTATATCAGTTATTACTTTTTATACATTACATTACATCATATCATCAGAGTGTACAACAACAACAACAGTGCAGCGGAAAAAGAAATACTATATAAACTAGTAATACGCCATGCCATCCAGCTTGCCTCCAGCAATTCCTGAATATCCAGAATATCCTGATATACCTAACTCTTAACTGCCCGTGTGAAAATTGGTGGGCACCCAGAGTTTAGGAAGGAAAACAATAAACTCCAAGTCAGTCATGTGACTGGTGTGAGAACTCAAAACAGTTTATTTATCTTTAAAATCAAAATAGAGGAATATTTTTAAATTTAATTCGCAATGCTTTTAAAAATGAGACTACCATAAGACCTCCTGCCACACACACAATGCAAACGCAGACTTGGAGAAGATTTCTCCTTATGATAGTCAAAGATGCTTGATACGCATTTAAAAAGAACATTTGATATTATTATTAGTGCATAGTGTAGAAAATTCATTTCGAAAGTAGAATATAAATCTTAGCCAGCATAGGTACCATTATATTATGCCTACTAATAGCTACCATATTAGATGGCAGGTTCTACAACTAAAACCGTACAAGTCACGTATTGTTTCTTTGGATTTCCAACAAATGGTCAGGCCAAGGAACTTCCCATTGCCACATGAGAATGCCTCTGGAAAGACATCCCCGAGAACCAAACCGGAACTCTGCCAACACAAGGCCGGGTTACCCCTAACTGGGTAACTACTGACACGAGCACGCCATTCCCCGATCGTAAACGACCTTTCTCACGGGATCCCGAAAACCAACAACCACAAAGTAATAAATTCGTAGTAACCACATAGGTTAAATATCTGGGCTCCATACCATGATACCACCTCTATCCAGAAGGAAATGTACATACCCTAAAGGGTGCTACCCCTCATAACCTTGCCGCATCTTTCCTGTTTTGACCATTTCCAGGGTGTGAGGCTCGACGAAGTCACGTCCACAAAAACATACTTTATACAAAAGCTATGCTTTGGGTCAACAAATGATCAACACAATGCTCACCAAGATAGACGATCAAATAAACGATCCTATCACAATAATCAACACAATGATCATTTCAGCAACACTCAGCATGTCACATTACCAAATTGGGAATATATCGCTGATAACATTCAACTACATAACCTCTGAGCTCGTACGTCTCAGAGAAGGGTGTTAAGCTAAAAGAATAAATTCTCCGCCACCAACAGAAATATATTTGAAAGAAATCGGCTTTATATCTCAACTTGTAATGTCAGACATACAATCCATACAAGTCTGTTCCGGGATCGAACAAAACCGAAGGCACTTACAAAGAAGTCCTTGCAATCCGGATATTCACAATCCTGATCGGATTCACCATCACATATGGAGAACTCTATACCGTAGCTACTCGGTGCAGAGTAAATCGACAGGCCATCCTATCGCTCTAGCAAATACCGGGTCTTCAACACCGATCTTCAATGCAATTATAACGACGTATCACATATTCGGAATGGGTTATACGACCCCATGGTCCTTTCTCGGTTAACCCGAATAGTGAGCGCTTATTTAAAAATAAGTGTGGCATTCACATTCAACAAATCACATCAATTACCCATTCAAAGGGAAATATTGATAGTCGGTTATTGAACTATCAATGGATATGCACACATCACCAGTTTCCAAATAATTTTCCAAATTATTTATTTTCCAAAATATCTTCACTGGATATATAATTTCAATACTTCAAAAATAAATCAATATTTATTTTTAAACCAATTCCACTTTCTTTTATAAATTCAATGGTGAATTTACATTTCACAATATCTATGAATATTCGATTTCAATTATTCATTTCAATATTCCTTTTCAATTTATCTTCAAAAAGATAATTTCTCAAAAATCTTCACTTTATATTGGAAAACAATTCCATACTTATTTAATAAGTAATACACAGATTTTATTTATTTTCAACACTTAGAAAATATTCAATATACTTAAATCGAGATTAAGTATATATTTCATTCTTTAAGGAAATCATTCTCTTAAACATATTTATTTGGGCCAAAACGAATGTTGCGTAGAACATCGTTACGACAACCCAAAATCACTAGTATAGGGATTCGAAATTTAAATAGATATATAAATCCCAATACTATTCAAAACATTTCCTTTCGGAAATCATTTACTATAACAACAGTGTTATAGTCTACCATTTCCTTTTATTTCTCGAAACATCTATTTCTACAATAAATGTTGAAATCTATGGTTTCGAATCTCAATGCATTTAAAACATCGTTAGATCGTTTTAATTCTATTTAAAACATCATATCTAAAACAATTTCTTTAACATATTATTCACTATTCAAAAACGTGAATAAACTTCGTTAACAATTTCATCCTTTTATTCATTTTAATTCAAAGGATTATTCACGATTCAAAAACGTGAATATAACTCCTTTAATAGGTTTCAACAATTTTCTTATCAAAATAAGTCGTTTGCGGATTTATAAAACAACGTTTATAAACTCCATTTCTATTTATTTATAAAAACTTCCTTTTTATAAATTCCTTTATTAACCTATTCCAGTCTATAACTAAATTATAAACTAAAAGTTCATATTATAAGTCAAATGCTTATAAAACGATTATTTTACAAAATCGTTCTTTTAACTTCCCAAATTATAAATCTTATAACTTATAAGATTCATTCATTTATCCAAAATCATTATTTTAATAACTTAATAAATTTTATAAACCTACTGCTTATAAAATTCCACTTATAACTTCACCGTATAAAATTCTATAAATTCCATTCAATTATGAAATTCATTTTCACTTCCTTCAAACACTTATAAAAACTCATTTTATAATGTCCATATTTCAATTTATAAATATCCATTTATAAATCTCTTAATATAAATCAATTTATATTATTCTTTTTAAACGTCTTTAAATTCCTTTAAAAACTTCTTCCTTTTGATTCATAAAATAATTAAATTTTATAAATCCTATATTTCAACTTTTCATAATAAATTCAAAAATTCCGATTTAACTATTTTATAAAATCATTAGCATCATATTCTCAAAAATCAGTTTTTAACTATATTTCTCAAAAATCATAATTTTTATAACATTAAAAATTATAACGTTTATTTATTTAAAATGGATCAATTCCAAAATTATTTTATAAAACATATACTTTCTAAAATCACTTTAAAATCATTTTAAAATCCCAAAATCTGGGTCCAATGATGCTACACACCAAATAGTCAATCACGACTACAACGATATCATATATCGATATGATAATCCATCAAATATCAAAATATCTGAAATCAAATAAAAACTATTGAGGAATCCAGTTGGATCCCTCCAACCTGTTTTTCTGTATCCACAAACATTAGCACAATACCAATTTCGCTCCAGTACGAAATTATCGCGGTATATGTTCTTATTAAATATTATCCGCTTAATAACGGCGCAATAGGGTCTCATCCGCTAAAAAATGCGGGGAATCAACAACTGCAATATATACATATGCCAATATATATATATTGATATTATATATAATACCAATTTCACTGTTTATGAAATATTCGCGGTATATGTTTTTAATAAATAACATCCGCTTACTAACGGCGTATAATGTCTATTTTAACAATCAATAGATAACAATCATCATTCAAACATGCATTCCAATATTTTAAATCTAACTATTCAAAAAAAAAAAATCAAAACTGATTCGATTGAGTGAGAAATTCTCACCTTGATTTTATTTTCCGTTTTAGCGATTTATTTCGAATAAAATTAAACGGACGTTTAATTTTACCCAAAATTCTCACTAACTCCAAACGACTCCAAACCAACTCCGTCGCGTAGTGCTCGTCCATACGATTCCAACGCAACTGGTTTCGCATTTTTTCGACCTCGTATGAAAAAGTTATGCATTTTATAAGTTTGTACACGATTTTATATAACAATTTCAACATAAATTTATATTTCAAACCATAACCCTACAGGCCGTTGATCTCTCAGCATGCCATCACGACCGTAGAACGCATCATCCCCCTCTTCCTTGTTCACGCGACATTACAGTACACCGAACCCAACTCCATCATTTATAGGGTTTAATTTCGCCATCACAACGCTCGACTAAAACACGATCAGGGAACGCCATGCGACTCGCCACCTCGAACACCACCCACGCCGTGAATAGCTCTGAGCTCGGCCCCCCCATTGAGCTCGAATTGCGTGCTCAAACGCTGCCGAACGCGAGCATCTCACTCCCTCTTCGTTGCTCCGATCTCCATCAAATCCGTATGGATGTGAAGCCCTCGAGATGTTCTTCGTTTTCCTAGTTGAAACTTTTGTCTAATTACTGATGGATTGAAAGAAAAAGAGGAAGGAAGTATGGAAGTTTTCGGCCGTTCATGCGTGGGTGGCGGCTGCGTTAGGGTTAGGTTTATTATTATTATTATTTTTATTAATGAAGAGAGTGGGGGTCTATTTATAGAGAACGAACGAACACTATTCATCCGTAAATTCCGAACTCCGATTTACGCGCCGAAACTGACGTACCTAGGGTTTATCCCGCGTTCCGGACACAATGGAACAGGTTTCGGAAGCTAATTCGGACATCTGTGCGAGTTATGGCTAAAAACGTTCAATTTGAATTAAACCGATTTAAACGATTTTCTAGGCGTTTTAATTTGTAACGGACAAACGGGAAATCCAATTGACTTGAAATTTGAAACCTTACAATAATATCACATTACGGATCCGATGAAACTTGTTTCGTCGAAATCCGAGACTTTTTGAAAAATGGCTATTTTAACTCGCCAAATTTAAATTAAAAATAAATCGATGCGTTTCGAGCTGCTACGATCAAACGATAGCTCCGATTGACACAAAATCTGAAATCCGGTAATAACTAACTATTACGGATCCAATGGAACTGGTTTCGTTCAATTCTGAGACTGTTCAAAAATTGACTATTTTCACTAGTCGATTTAATTATTAAAATATTCAATTTTCACAAATTAACTTTTAATTCGATTTTAAAAGTTCTAAAATATCATTCTAACTTCAACATGATAAAATAAAATTTTACAAATCATTTTCAATCATATTTAACTCCATTTTCAATTATTTCCATAATTTAACGTATTAAATTATCGATTTAATAATCCAATTAAATTCAAAAATTCAAATAAAAATTTATTTGACTTATAAATTCACTTATTAATATTTAAAATTAATTAAATATTCAAATTTTAATTTCTAAAAATTCTGGGTCGTTACAATCTTCCCCCCTTAAAAGAATTTCGTCCCGAAATTACAAGTAAGAAAAATTACAGAATCTATTAATTTTCCCAAAATCTATAGTTTAAACTTCTTACAATAACTTTACTAAGTTTTCAAATCATACTTAGTTATCTTTTCAAAAATAACTACTATTGTTTAACTTTCAATTCCAAAATCAAAGTTAAAGTTTTCAAAAATTTTCCAAATTTTCTCAAATTTTTTCTAACGCCTTAAATTTCCGAAAAAATTCGCCATAGTCTCCTTTGCGCGGCTCGATCCGAAAAAAAAAATGACAGTATATATATCACAAATATACATCTCATCAAGTAATGAGGCATCCCGCAGGGAAAAAAGTGTAAAAGTACGAAATTTAATCCGAGATATGTACCTTATATTTTATTAGCGAGCATATACGGCTAATATAGCGCGAAAGCGAGCTCCAAATGCGAAGCAAACGCGATCCGCACCTACTATGAAAAAGTTATGCATTTTATAAGTTTGTACACGATTTTATATAACAATTTCAACATAAATTTATATTTCAAACCATAACCCTACAGGCCGTTGATCTCTCAGCATGCCATCACGACCGTAGAACGCATCATCCCCCTCTTCCTTGTTCACGCGACATTACAGTACACCGAACCCAATTCCATCATTTATAGGGTTTAATTTCGCCATCACAACGCTCGACTAAAACACGATCAGGGAACGCCATGCGACTCGCCACCTCGAACACCACCCACGCCGTGAGTAGCTCTGAGCTCGGCCCCCCCATTGAGCTCGAATTGCGTGCTCAAACGCTGCCGAACGCGAGTGTCTCACTCCCTCTTCGTTGCTCCGATCTCCATCAAATCCGTATGGATGTGAAGCCCTCGAGATGTTCTTCGTTTTCCTAGTTGAAACTTTTGTCTAATTACTGATGGATTGAAAGAAAAAGAGGAAGGAAGTATGGAAGTTTTCAGCCGTTCATGCGTGGGTGGCGGCTGCGTTAGGGTTAGGTTTATTTTTTTTTTATTAATGAAGTGAGTGGGGGTCTATTTATAGAGAACGAACGAACACTATTCATCCGTAAATTCTGAACTCCGATTTACGCGCCGAAACTGACGTATCTAGGGTTTATCCCGCGTTCCGGATACAATGGAATAGGTTTCGGAAGCTAATTCGGACATATGTGCGAGTTATGGCTAAAAACGTTCAATTTGAATTAAACCGATTTAAACGATTTTCTAGGCGTTTTAATTTGTAACGGACAAACGGCAAATCCAATTGACTTGAAATTTGAAACCTTACAATAATATCACATTACGGATCTGATGAAACTGGTTTCGTCGAAATCCGAGACTTTTTTAAAAATGGCTATTTTAACTCGCCAAATTTAAATTAAAAATAAATCGATGCGTTTCGAGTTGCTACGATCAAACGATAGCTCCGAATGACACGAAATCTGAAATCCGGTAATAACTAACTATTACGGATCCAATGGAACTGGTTTCGTTCAATTCTGAGACTGTTCAAAAATTGACTATTTTCACTAGTCGATTTAATTATTAAAATATTCAATTTTCACAAATTAACTTTTAATTCGATTTTAAAAGTTCTAAAATATCATTCTAACTTCAACATGATAAAATAAAATTTTACAAATCATTTTCAATCATATTTAACTCCGTTTTCAATTATTTCCATAATTTAATGTATTAAATTATCGATTTAATAATCCAATTAAATTCAAAAATTCAAATAAAAATTTATTTGACTTATAAATTCACTTATTAATATTTAAAATTAATTAAATATTCAAATTTTAATTTATAAAAATTCTGGGTCGTTACACCGACGAGATGAGGCATGCTTTTATTGTGACATTTGTTATAAAGTTTTATCGCCTTTGAGTTGCATTCATATTTAGTGATATCCTTATATCACTTGAAATTACTATACCTACTTAGTTTTGCCATGTGAAGTAACCATATACACTTTGAGTTGTCCTTCCTCACTTGAGAAGATTATCATTGCCGTTATCTTATGCATCTACTATCGATTATTCCTTATAAACTAATTTATTTAGCTAGACCGACCCATGTATTTTATACTCGGTTCAGACCGAGGTGGTTTAGGTTAGGTACCTTTGGACTTAGCCTATTCTACTTCCATGTGGACACACTTTTCTATCGCCTTCTTGATATAGCTTTTTGTGTTGTCTTTATGTTGCTACTTTAATATAAATTCCTTTGACTCGTGTATATATTGTGGTCGTCATACCACTTGATATGTATTATTTTATATCACTCTGATGATGTATCTGCATATGTGTACATATATGATTATCTGATGTTATGTATATTTTTTGCGTTTGAGTTATTGTATTTTGTTCTGATAAATCCTATAGCCACCTATGGCTTTGTATTAAATATTTATTGGATATGTTGATCCACTTGATTAGAAAAAAATAGAGCATTTATCGACGTATTCAATAGATATTTGGTCGATCTTAACCATACCTACTCTCCGTACTAGCAGACTGTATTACCCAGTAATACTCTTTGTTAATGTGGGTCTCAGGGTGGGGCGTCACATATCTACACAGGATAGAGCATTTGTAGTGTTCATAATAGGGAGATCATCCCACATAGATAACACATTGCGCTTGCCCCTGTCAACACTTGGAACCCGATATGTCAGCATAGATCGATATTTTATCGAAGTTCAAGTGTTGTAGGGGAACTTTTAGTTAAAGATGGAATTACCTGACCACGTTAGGTATAAGTTCTATTGTATAGAATGAAGCACCCATCCTCTCATCGTAAGTCTAGTGGAGGAAGTCTAGCACTTCAAGAAGCTAAATCATCATTAGTTGTACCTTTGCAAATAGTTTTCATAGACCCTATTTCTTCTGTATCGTGAGCTGAATGCGGTCAATTGGTTTCGGTTGGTCCAGTTATAGACCGGACTCCTCTAAATTTTAGTGCTACTCAATCCTCCAAAGAGAGCTTCTTCCATAATTTCTGCATAACATTTTCTTATAACATGACTTTTCGGATGATAATATGCGCCTTCCATCGAAGAACGAGTTTACACATATGCCGCCTTCGGGGTACGCCACTTTTCACTAGTATATGTGCTTAAATGGGGCAGTGTCCCCCTTTAATCATATCTTGACAGAAACTATTCTGAACTTGGGGATTGCTCTATTTCAAATTCATCCTAATGGGTATGCGATCTTGACTTGCCTCCATGTCTTGTTTATGCAGAAGATTAATCATGCCCTGAATTCCGATGAGTTGAGATATTTTCTCTCTTTTAAGAAGATAGGCGAATGTCCGTCTCTTATCGTCATCGAGGCCCAAAAAACGCAAGATAAAGCTATAA
Organism: Allium cepa; assembly: GCA_030765085.1. Taxonomy (NCBI): domain Eukaryota; kingdom Viridiplantae; phylum Streptophyta; class Magnoliopsida; order Asparagales; family Amaryllidaceae; genus Allium; species Allium cepa. Next base: position 946,117,808 of record CM060941.1, on the reverse strand, counting down.
CTTCAAAGCAACCAATCTATATTCAAGTCCCGGTATTTCTTTATTAGGTGTCTTGAGGGATTTAATCGTCTTTGGACGACGGAAGGTAAGTTCTCACGTTTACTTACCGAGATTTAATACGTCGCTATGGGATTTTTGATAGGTCGAATATTTCTTGTAGTTATTCCAATGCTGAACAAAGATCCATCACTCGATCAAATTTTCCATACTCTAAAGGCCGTAGATGCCAAGGAGAGAGCGGTGAAGTTTCTGCTAACGGGCGATAATTTTCTTTGGTATAAGCTGTTGCACCCCGGAAGGTCCGCCATGGACATTGAAGTTCTGCCTCCTTCCCATTCTAGAATTCGAACACATTCCCCTTCTTCATCACACGGCTTCGAATAGGGTGATCCCCCAAAAGGAGAAGGTCCGCCTAGCAGGTCGGCCTAAGAAATCCATGGTGGAATGGGTGTTATCAGTAAAGAAAGCTGCCTTCCAAGATTCTCCTAATTTCGAAGGAGGAGGAAGAAAAATTCAAGCAGTGTGTGGGCAAGGCTGCAGTGACAATAGAAAAGGAGGAGGGTGAAATTGAGGGCAACAACAGTTATGATTCTTCTCCTAGTGATGATGAATTTAATGCAAGTTCTAACGATGGAAACTTCGAATCGTGTGATGAAACTCCGAGAATGACTCTCGCTATCTTGGATTCGCCTCCCTAAGAGATTCACAATAAAGATGCTTCCTAAGCAGCCGAGCAACTTCAGGATTTCCCACTTAAGGAAACCGGTATTGACTTTGGGGATTTGAGTAAAGTTTATGTAGATATCGATGAACTCATGGGGGAAGACTTTGAATTCGAAGGATCGTCTCCTAATCCCGGTCATATTGTGTCTAGATTTATCCCAGATTTCTACTATGGTGTCTTCCCGATCTGGTTTGTGACGTTCTTTTAGGTCGCCCATGACATATTATACATTTGACTAGGACCACATTCGCTTACACATGCATTATTTAGGTTCATGTTTGGTCACTAATGCTCTTTGTTTATTTTTTATATCAGGTACCATGAGGGGCCATGGACTTTATGAGAATCTTGAAAGAAGGTGGAAAGACTTGGAAGCTAAAGCACGTCATTGGGATGACAGAGAAGGTGGTAGTGTTTACAAAAGTGGTTATGAGAAGAGAAAAACTCCTAATGACCGAGATGAGCCACCCAAGAAGCTGAAGGTAAATCGTGGTTCTCATCCCTCTAAGCACTTAGCTTTTTCCCTAGCCCCAATCTCGGTCGAAATTGAAGTTCCAACTTCCACTGTTCAAGTTTCATCTTTGTCCCAAGTTCCACCGACTCTTGTGGTCCCATTTCTGGTTCTTCACGTCCTCGTAGGAGGCCGACTTATATTCTTTCGTCCAGTCTGCTTGGACTTGAAGCTGCGCTCCTCGAGTGGTTTCTAAAAGGAGTTAAATTTGACCGCGACCTACACCCAATCCTTAAAGATTCCTATATGCCCCTTTTCCAGGCGATTCAAAGTGATTTGGATCAAGCCGAGGGATGGGAAATGTAATGCAAGCAACCAGCAGACACGAGCCGCAATAATTTTCAAGAGATCCTCTCCTTTAAATTAGAAAAGGATGATTATGAGAGGTGATAGCGAAACATGATGCTAGAATCGATCGATTAACACAGGAGAGGGATGTAGCACTCTGAGAGAGCAAGAATTGAGCTAGCTTACTGAAGGAACTAAAAGAGGCCCATGCAAACATAAAGACCGTATTCTAAAAGGAAATCAAAAAGGCCAACATGGATGAAGTTAAGCTGAAAGAGAAGATTAAAGACCATGACGTGATCATCGAAGCTTAGAAGAAAACTATCGCTAATCATAATAAATTTATTGAAGCCTATAAAAATACAATTGCTGATTACGCGAGAATTATGGAATCCCATGACAAGACCGTTTTTGATCAAAATCAAACAATTGCTTCGATCCAGGAGAGCGTTACGTAGCTTAATGTTGAGAAGACCCAAGTTGAAGTTGAGAAAGCCTCCATGACAATGAACTACTTGGAGTTGCAGGATACTTTTGAAAAGAAGATGGAGAAGATGGATGAGACCATCTTATATTTCTATGTTTACTCCTTGCTGCATCGGGGGAGCCTTAACTATTTAGGCCCCAAATTCCCACATAGACTTGTCATGGTTTGGGAAGAAGTTCTGGCTCGTTTTCGAGAGAACGGGGATGTATACACCGAGCAAGAGTTAAAGGATGCCTAACTCAATGAAGAATCGAAGAAAGCTTTGATAAAGGGTCGAGAGATCATTTGAATTGAGAGGTAGTAGGAGGCCGTCGATGCTGCTATGACAGCAATAGCTAAAACGCTGCCAGAGTCTTTCATTTCTAGGCCTGGTGAATCATCGAAACGGTATCGCGATCAGTTAGAGAGTTCGGCGAGTGCTGCCTTGTTGTCTGCCCCTCCAATAGCTATCTTTGAAGCTTCACGTGGTCCTGGAACTTCTCCAAAGATCATGCAACCATTCAAAGAAGGAGAAGGTGGGAAGTATGAGAATTAAATTCTTGACCATTTTTTTGATGGAGATAACCTTCTTGATTCCCCCGAGTCTGAGAATTTTCAGCTCACGCCGGAAGAACAAGACTAACTTAATGCTTTAATTTTTGATCTTATAGGTTTTTCTTCTTTACCTACATACCTATCGATTTCTTCGATCCCTGGGCTTGCTGCTATTTCAACTGCCTTGATACTTGTTCTGCAGCTGCTTCGATTGCTGCACCTATGACTGGCTCACAACCAGGGCCAAAATACGTGAAGATAGTTGCATTGCATGGTCTGGATGACCCTTCCATATTTTTGGTAGGTGATTTCATGGCAGATGAAGCTCGAGATCAGGAAGACCAAACAGGCCAGCTACATAAATCTAAACTGTAGATGGTGGCCATTAAAAAGAAGAAGATCAAGGAGAGAAAATCTTTGAGGAGCTCCCACACTTCTCGAAAGCACAAGACCAAGGTGGAGTCTTCCAGGAAGGTTAAGGAATAGAGAGGAGATGTTGGCACGAAGGAGACAGTTTATATTTCACGCACCGCCACTACTCCTAGCAAAGATTGTGAGAGGAACAAGGAACTTCTGACCAAAGGTGGGAAGGAAGCGGTGGAAAGAAGAGTTGACATGCTCGAGTAATAGTGGAGCCTGATTTTGGGACATTTTGTTTTGTTTGGTACGTGTTTTGTACAAGTGAAGAGTGTACACTTATTATTTTGATTATTGTAGCATCTTTATTTTCCTTTTTTTGTTAGCCGATATTGTGTGGATACGATTCCCACATTTTGACTTTGTATAGAAGATGCTATAAGTAATACAATATTGACATTCTGATTGTAAATTTTTCTATCTACTTATTTACGTTTCATGCACTTATGCCAATTTTATTTGTTGCTATTTTATCTAGTTCTGTAATTACCGCTAAAATTCTTTGTTTGGAGTAATAGAACTGTGAAGGACTTGGTGTTTGTTTTTTATCATTGTTGTGTGTTCCCGCCAGTTCACATAGCAGTTTACTTCAAACACTCGATGAATGACCGATTGATCCATGTGATTCTTCAAACGTCTATAACGGAGTCTATATTGAGGTTCCTATCTTTGAGAACTTGTAATTTAAGCACCTTAATTCCATAGATTTTGTTGATCAATAATCGAAATTCTTTGCCAGTTCGTAGTCGTCTGTCATTGATGGAATCATACCCACTATTCTTAATAGTGGGAGTGGTTTGATTCTTGTTATTCCTACAATGGATGTTTTCTAGCATTGTCGGGACAATGTCTTTACTTAAAAAGTCTTAACGGTTTGCTGATGATGCTGGAGCAACATCAAGCAGTGCTTGCACGACTTATGAAATGCACAGATTTTGAGAGTGCGCCGCTTATGAAATGCGATGCTTATAGGATCGATATGACTTGTCGATCAGGAATGGTTCAAAACTTGTTGATGTTTCCAATCTTCGGGTAATGTGAGGAGTTTGTGCTTCGAGAGCGTGGTTCCATGGCTCAAGAAGTGATGTGTGACTTATGAGATGGATATGACTCGTCGATCCATAATGGTTTGGAACTTCTCGACGTTGCCAATATTCGAGTAACATGAGGAGTCAGCACTTCAACAACGTGGTTGCATGCTCAAGAAGTAATGTTTATTGGAATGCCCATAATGGTTTGGACCATTCCGGTGCTGGAGAAGCGATACCAGTTCTTAGAAGGTAAGAATCGAGTTTTTCCATAATCCGGTGATTTGACTTCGCTGAAACAGGATTTGATCAGTTCTAAGAGATAAGTGGTTTTTGGATCAGGTAACTGTGGCTTGAACAACCCTCTTGTATTTCTAGAAGATGTGCGTGGTCGAATAGATAAGGTTGCCATGGTGGAGAGATCTACAACCGGCCGCATGGAGATAGTCATGAAGAAAGAGCTTATTGGAGTTCAAGGCAAGACTCTTAGTTTTTGGTCCAAACTGCCTTTAGAGAAATGGTCTTCAAGTGGCACACGGTTAAAGAGGAAAAGGAACTGGTCACCAAGGGTGGTAAAGGAGGAGTTGGGAAGAATTAAGCAAGTAGTATGCTTCTATTTCGATTTTTGCACTAGCTAGGTCGTTAAGTCTGTTGTTTTCAAAATGTAGAATTTTTTAATCGGGCGTAACAGAACTGTTGTATGATTAGTCTTGGCTTTCCTTGTAGCTATTCAAACACTGACTTCGGGCAGTTCTGGATGTGATTGTCGATTCGTGTCCCCCGAGCATGATTTCACGGACTTCGGGCAGTTCTGGATAAGATGATTGCTGATCTTCCAGTTGGCCTTCACGATGCTTTAGTTCATGAAGGATTTTTGGATCAGATGACTGCAGATCTACCTGTTGCCCTCACGACAATTTAGTTCACGTTGGACCTTCACGATAGTTTAGATCATGAATGAGTTTTTGTGGTCGGATGTCTGACGACCAAACAGCCTTGGAACGATAATTTATCGATTTCAAGAGGAATTTAGGTCGGATATCAAGCGACTAGATGGCCCTAAAATGATTATTTTTCAACTCGAAGATGTGTTTTGGGTCGTGGTATGACAGGCCAATTGTCTTAAAGCGAAGATTCATCGACTTCAAGTGAAATTTTGGTTGGATGTTTGGTGACCCAAATGACCTTGAAGCGTTAATTTTTCGACTCCAAGAAGAGTTTTGGGTCATGTGTCCGACAACTCGGCGTTCTTAAAGCGATGATTAATCGACTTCAAGAGAAATTTTTAGGACTCAGCTCGTGAGAACACAGTTTTATTGGTTCTTAGAGAATATAGGGTTGGATCTATTTGTTCGATGATCCTTTGCGCAAGCCTTCTTGACACTAACAGAGCAACGCTAGTTCTCAGAAGGAGGATCGACATGACTCATCGAGGGCTAGAAGCATTTCTTTCACTTTGCTATCTGCAATGCCCCCAGTGTCCTGGTACGGTTCATTTGGAAAAGGAAAGTAGATAAGAATGGATGAGAATGCACTGCTTTAGGTTGTTGCCCCATTTCTTAGTAGCTAGCTAGCCAGATTGTTAATTGATAATCATCATTTCGTTTGATTTCGTCAGTTAGCTGGGGCACTTTTCTACTGGGTCTTAGTGGCCTTGCTTGGGTAGAAGGTCCCTGATGTCCTGTAGCTTCTTGACTATTTTGTATATTCTTTGGCGAATTGCCGGGCTTGCCTTCTGCCAATTGAACTACCTCTAGTGTCTAGAACTGGTTTGTCTTCGTATAGAATTCTTCCAGGGTAGTTTGTTTCATCCTTTAATGATTCCTGAAGGCCTTGCTGTAGACTGCATCTGTCACCCTCGCTTTGTCCATATGCTAGTCATACCTATAAAAAGACAATTTCGAATCAATTGTACAGCTGTAGGAAGGGATAGTTGGCGTGATAAACTTCTATGGATATTCTGCATGTTGAACGGCTTCGATGAATGGGTTCCAATTGGGGAAGATGCTCTAATCGTTGTCAGTCCTGTCCATTGTCAAGTTATGGCTATTTATAATGATTGAGATTGATATTTGCATGATTGTCCTATGTTTGAGTGATTGGAAATGCAGATTGAATGGCAAATCACTTAGGACGGGGTCATGGATCAGTGACGATCCCCAAAAAATTTCAAACTAGAGAAGATCGGTCTGGAGCGACAAGAAAGGCCCTATAAGGTTGCATTCGAAATTTCAAGGCATTTGAATTTCACATGTTCGAGTTCTGGGAAAAAGAAGGTGGATCGACCTTGATGGATTGGTGGTATTTTTCTTGGAGTCTGATCCAAGAAAATTTACCATTTCCTTAACGTCACCATAGGGTTCGCTTGGAGTCACAGAATCTGAAGTACGGGTTGGTGATGAACGGTGCTTGGAGTCATTTGCACCTTTGCTTGGAGGAAAACTTGGTTTACCCGAATCTGATTTTGAACCAGAATTTCCTAGGTTTGCTTTCAGTCAAATGGGTGATTACCCGAGTTTGACTTTGAGTCAGGACTTCCAGAATCCGCTTTGAGTCAAATAGGCAACTACCCAAGTTCGACTTACAATCAACCCTAAAATGAGTTTATTAATGGCCATTTTGGTGACTTTTTATGATTTTTGATGATTTGTGACGACGACCATTCATGATTTTACGATGAGAGCTCCATGATGGGATTGGAAGATGGTCAGTTGAGAGTGGTCAAATATATTACAGGAGCTTGGCCTTGTAATTGATCTTGATTTGTGTCATAGCTTCTTGGTTCTCCTTCCCCTGGGAGTACCGTTTGAGTAGTAGTTCTTCGTCCATTGCTTGGCATTGTGTTAATACACTGGTTTTAGAGCTTCTTCTAGCATTTTGCGCATTGATATTTTTATCTAATTTGTCTTTCTCAAATTGTTTGTTATCTTCAGAGCTGGAGAGAGCCGTCGTTATATCTCCCCGTGGAGTTTTCACCCCTAAGTTCAGGTTTGTAGAAGGTGCATTTATAATGGGTGGAGTGTTAACCTTCTCTTTCATTATGATTCTTGGAGCTCCGCCCACTACATCCTTTTGATTCTGCCTTCTATTTCTTCCGTTTAAGCCAGGAATAAATGAATGATCTTGCTCCATAGCAGCCATGGCTACAAGCACTGTTCTAGGAGTAGGTAATGATTGGAGCGCTAAGAGAGCATCTATCTTTTTCAAAAGAGCCTTTTGAATGTTTTCCATTTTGTAGTTAATTTCATCAACCATCTTATTTAATTCTCTCTTAATCACAACTTCATGCTATGTGGGGGATTGTGGAACTTGATCTCCAGAGTTAGTTCCTAACAGTAGCTTGTTAGGGTTGTTGATTTCAATTTGCCAACGATTTGTTTCTTCTCCAGCAATGGTAGTCTTATGGATCTTCCAGAGGTAGTTCTCTTTCTTCTTGGTTCCATTGATTCTCAACAGCAAATCTTCTAAAAAGATATTGAGGAGCTAACTTCTGAACCTATCTGATCCAAAGTAGATAGTTAGATCTAAGCTTGAGTTGGGTTCTCAGTGAAAGCACTAAAATGTTAACCCAATAAATGGATCAACACCCTGGACTGAGTGTGAAGCATTAGCTCTATCTTTCAAGGAAAATAAAATAGAAACAAAGAATAATAACTTGCAGGTAAAGTAAAGAGACAAGAGATTTTTATAGTGGTTCGGCTGTGAACGAAGCCTACGCCCACTTTATAACTCTTGTTATTGACTGACTGCAATTACAAGTTGAATATGATTATAATTTGATTGGAACCTGTAAACTAGATCAAGTCACTAGTGTTAGAGTTCACTGGAGAATCATAGTGAACCCTTTAGATGACAGTTGTGTAGGAGGAGAAGAGTGAAGAATAGTTTCCATAGAGTCTCCGTAGCGAGTCCATAGGATCCTTCTTATGTTGCAGATGGGTGAGTATTTATAGAAAATGGAGAGCTATCAGATCAAATTGCTTTGCTAGAAGATCAGTTTATGGTATGAAGACGCTCATGAAATTTCACGGCGACCCGACCCTTTATGATGGATCGCTAGCGATCCATAGGGCATGGATCACTAGCGATCCATGGAGTTAGTGTGTTTTTAGCTTCTTTCAAATGGATCATGTTCCCTGCCTTGTGTAGACGCTCTATATAATTTCATAGCTAGATGCCTTGTTTTGATGATGATTCATGTACTAGCTGTATTAAACTGTTGCTGGAATACGAAATATGCTCACTTCTCAGTCTAGCTAGCTTGGAACATCGTGAAACTTAGCAAGCGTGCCTAGAAAGGTAATGCTTTATGATGCAAGAAGAACGTACAATCCTTGAGCAACGCTTATGGGTTGCCAACGATCCATGCAGGATGGATCGCTAGCGATCCATCATCTTAGGCAATTTTTGTCTTTTTCTTCTTATGTCTTTCCGTTTTCCTTCTTCTGATCCTTCTGGTTGGTTCTCCAGTTGTTTTGACTTAACGCCGATGTTCTAACTTCCTTTGAATTCAATTAGGTTAAAAACCTGGATTACATTTGCCTCCTAAATTATGCTTTCATTGGAAATAAGGCGTGCTCTGGAAGTCACTGCCTATGAGTTCCTACTTTGGGAAGTTTAACTGATAGTTTTTTAGGATATCATATGAATTTGGCTTTGGTTATCCAACTGTTTGTTGAATTTTTATGTGAATCACCGTTACTCGTCATAATAAGTCAATTTTAATCCTACAACTTTCAAGATGTTTGCAAAAGATACTTAGATCTTGCTTGATGAGTTTGAAAAAATTTGGTTTCAATTATCTGGATTGTTAGCAACCCATAGTCAATGGATCGCCGGTGATCCAAGGACCTTGCATATTTTTCTTGTGCGTTGTCTTATTTAGTTCGTTCGATCCGATCTTGTTTCATTCATATTTTCATTCGCGAATCGATCCTTCTGCCTTGCGACCTGACCTAGAATATTCAAACCCGAAATCCTCTTTTGCCATCGTCGCCACCATTCTTCGCCACCGGAGTGTCTCGCCTTCGACCATACTTCACTTTGTCATCGCCTTAACCTAGCCCCTAGTTCTATTGCTTTGTCTTTCGGAACGTAGCCGAGCCTATCCCCTTGGATCTCTACCGATCTTTCCAGCATTAGTTCGCCAACATCCTTAGTTCGACTGTGTTCTCCTTTTGACTAGAGGTGGGTATGTAGATTTTGGCATTTTTTTTAGCAATTTGACGATGAGGTTGTATCGGTGGTGGTCGTTATGGAGAATTCAAGTTGATTGCGATTTTGTGGAAGAAGATAGTAAATCGAATCTTGAGTTCTTTATGGAATGAATTTTGGGCTTTTCCCCGGCGCTTGACATGTTTTTCTATCTTCATCCACAAAATAAGAATTAACTTGCACCGAGTTACATTGTTATCCCGACATGGCGTCTAGCAGATTGGTTTTGGCTTTTTTGGGGGGTGGTAACAGCTTAGGGTAACGTCCCGTGTGTAGCTTATGTTGTTATCACCTTCCAAAGAGCTAAAATTGACTTATGCTATAATTCTCTTCCTGATTTGGACCCATTAATCCGGTTGCTCACTTCGGATTGCTCCCGTTGTTGCACAATCAGTGTACCTGGAATAGGAAGAGCTTACCGTGTCACTTCAGACAACAGATCCATTATCGATCGTTGTTCGACAACGGGTAAGTGTAAGAGAAATAACTTCAACAAATATACGAGAAGCTCTTTTCTATCTTTACTATGAGTAATCTATCTACACAGAATAGAGCATTTATAGTGTTTAGGACAAGGTGCCCATCCAATATAGATAACACACTGCGCTTGCTCCAATCAACACTTGGAACCCGACATGTCAGCATAGATCGATATTTTTTTGAAGTTTGAGTGGTGTAGAGGAACTTTTAGTTAAAGATATAATTACCTAACTGCATTAGGTACAAGTTCTATTATATAGAACGAAACACCTATCCTCTCATCGTAAGTCTAATGGAGGAAGTCCAGCATTTAAGAAGCTAAATCATCATTAGTTGCGCCTTCACAAATAGTTTCTGTAGTGCCTACTTCTGTATTGCAAGCCGACTACGGCTAATTGGTTTCGGTTGGTTCAGTTGTAGACAGGACTCCTCGAAATTTTAGAGTGCTACTCAATCCTCCGGAGTGATCTTTTTCCGTAATCTCTACTAAAGTTCTACATAACATTTGCTTACAACGCGGCATTCCGGATGATAATATGCGCCTTCGATCGAAGAATGAGTTTACACATATGCCACCTACGGGGTACACCACTTGTCACCGGTATATGTGCTTAAATGGAGCAGCGCCTCCCCTTAATCACTTCTTGAAAGAAACTATTCTGAACTTAGGGTTGCTCCATTTCAAATTCATCCTAATGGGTATGCGATCTTAACTTGCATTCACGTCTTGTTTATGCGAAAGTTTAATCGTGCACTTAGTTGAGATATTTTCTCTCATTCAAGAAGAGAGACGAATGTCCATCTCTTATCGTCAACGAGTCCCAAAGAAACCGCAAGATCATGCTACAGCTTTAAAGCAACCTATCTAGATTCATGTCCCGGTATTTCTTTGTTAGGTGCCTTGAGGGATTTAATCGTCTTTTGATGACAGTAGGTAAATTCTCTCTTTTACTTATTGAGATTTAATACGTCGCTATGTGATTTTTGATAGGTTGACAATTTCTTGTAGTTATTCCAAGGCCGAAAAAAGATCCATCACTCGATCCAATTTTCCATAATCTGAAGGCTGTAGATGACAAGGAGAGATCGGTCAAGTTTCTGCTAAATGATGAGAATTTTCTTCGGTATAGGTTGTTGCACCACGGGAGGTCTGCCATGGCTATTGAAGTTCTGCCTCCTTCCCGTTCTAGAATTCGTACACATTCCACTTCTTCATCATGTGGCTCCGAAGAGGGTGATCTCCCAGAAGGAGAAAGTCCGCCTAGCGGGTCGACCAGAGAAATCCATGATGGAAGGGGTGTTACGATTTAAGACAGCTGCCTGCCTAGGTGCCTCTGATTTCGAAAGACGAGGGAGAAAAACTCAAGTAGCGTGAAGGCAAGGCTACTATGATAACAGAAAAGAAGGAGGGAGAAATTAAGGGCAGCAACAGTTATGATTCCTCCCCTAGTGACGATGAATTTGAATCAAGTTCTGATGATGAAAACTTCGAATCGTGTGATGAAACTCCAGTCTCATTCTCTTGGATTCGCCTCCTCAAGAGATTCATAATAAAGATGCTTCCGGAGCTTAAGAAAACTAGTATTGACTTTGGGGATTTGAGCAACGTTTATGTAGATATCGATGAACTCATGGGGGAAGGCTTCGAATTCGAAGGATCGTCTCCTATCCCGGTCATATTATGTCTAGAGTCAGCCCAGATTTCTACCGCAGTGTCTTCCCGATCTAGTTTTTGACATTCTTTTAAACCGCCTATGACATATTATAAATTTCACTAGGATCACGTTCGCTTACACATGCATTATTTAGGTTCATGTTCAGTCACTAAAGCTCTTTATTTTTTTTATATCAGGTACAATGAAGGGCATGGACTTTACGAGGATCTTGAACAATTCACTGATTCACAACGCTGGTCAAGACGGTCTTCAAGCCGTTACAACCCCATAAAACCGAGGAAGAATGGAGAAGGCGGAAAGACATGGAAGCCAAAGCACGTCATTGGGATGACAGAGAAAAGGGTAATGTTTACAGGAGTGGTTATGAGAAGATAAAAAATCCTAATGATTGAGACGAGCCGCCCAAGAAGCTGAAGGTAAATCGTGGTTCTCATCCCTTTGAGCACCAAGCTTTTGCCCTAGCCCCGATCTCTGTCGGAATTGAAGTTCCAACTTCCACTGTCCAAGTTTCATCTTTATCCTAAGTTCCACCAACTCTTGTGGTCCCATTTCTAGTTCTTCACATCCTTGTAGGATGCCAACTTGCATTCATTCATCTGGTCCCCTTAGACTTAAAGCCGCGCTCCCCGAGTGGTTTCTAAAAGGAGTTAAATTTGACCGCGACCTGCGTCCAATCCTTAACGATTCATATATGCCCCTTCTCCAGCCGATTCAAAGTGCTTTAGATCGAGCCAAGGGATGGGAAATTTAATGCAAGCAACTAGCAGACATGAACCGCAACAATTATTAAGAGATCCTTTCCTTTGAACTGGAAAAGGATGATTATGAGAGGTGTTAGCGGAACATGACGCTAGAATCGACCGATTAACACAGGAGAGGGATGCAGCACTCCAAGAGAGCAGGAATAGAGCTAGCTTACTGAAGGAACTAAAAGAGGCCCATGCAAAAATAGAGACCATATTCTATGATGAAATAAAAAAGGCCCACATGGATAAAGTTAAGCTGAAAGAGGAGCTTAAAGCCCGTGACGTGATCATTGAAGCTTAGAAGAAAACTATCGCTGATCATAATGAAGTTATTGAAGCCTATAAAAAGACAATTGCTGATTACGCTGGAATTGTGGAATCCCATGACAAGATCGTTTCTGATCAGACTCAAATGATTGCTTCGCTCCTGGAAAGCATTATCCAGCTTAATGCTGAGAAGACCCGAGTTGAAATTGAGAAAGCCTCCACGACAATGGACTACTTGAAGTTGCAAGATACTTTTGAAAAGAAGATGGATGAGACCATCTTAAATTTCTATGTTTACTCCTTGCTGCATCGGGGGAGCCTAAACTATCTAGGCCCCAAATTACCGCGTACACTTGTCATGGCTTGGGAAGAAATTTTGGCCCGGTTTCGAGAGAACGGGGATGTATACGCCGGGCAAGAGTTAAAGGATGCCTATCTCAATAAAGAATCGAAGAAAGCTTTGATAGAGGGTCGAGAGATCGTTCAAATTGAAAGGGAGCAGGAGGTCGTCGATGCTGCTATGACTACAACTGCTAAAACACTGCCAGAGCCTTTCATTCTAGGCCTAGTGAATCATCAAAACAGTCTCGTGACCAGTTAGAGAGTTCGGCCAGTTCTGCCTCGTTGTCTGCCTCCCCGGCAGCTATCTCTGAAGCTTCATGTGGTCCTGGAACTTCTTTGAAGATCGTGCAACCATCCAATGAAGGAGAAGGTGAGGAGTATGAGAATTAAATTCTTGGCCATTCTTTTGATGCAGATAACCTTCTTGCTTCCCCCGAGTTTTAGAATTTTCTACTAACGTCGCAAGAACAAGACTAACTTAATGCTTTAATTTTTGATCTTATAGGTTCGTCTTCTTTACCTACATACCTATCGATTTCTTCGATCCCTGGGCTTGCTGCTATTTTAACTGCATTGATACTTGTTCTACAGCTGCTTCGATTGCTGCACTTGTGTCTGGCTCATAACCAGCGACGAAATCCGAGAAGATTACTACATCGCATGATCTGAACAACCCTTCCATATCTTTGATAGGTGATTTCATGGCAGCTGATGCTCGAGATTAGGAAGACCAAACTGGCCAGCTACATAAATCAAAACAGCAGATGGTGGCCGTTAAGATGGAGAAGATCAAGGAGAGAAAATCTTTGAGGAGCTCGCACACTTCCCGAAAGCGCAGGACTAAGGGGAGTCTTCCTGGAAGGTCAAAGAACAGAGAGGAGATCCCGGCATGAAGGAGACGGTTGATATTTCAGATACCGACACTACTCCTAGCAGGGACTCTGAGAGGAAGAACAAACTTCTGACCAAAGGTGGGAAGGGATTGGTGGAAAGAAGAGTTGACAGGCTCAAGTAACAGTGGAGCCTGATTTTGGGACATTCTGTTTTGTTCGATACATGTTTTGTATAAGTGTAGAGTCTGCACTTATTATTTCGATTGTTGTAGCATCTGTATTTTCCTTTTTTGTTAGCCGATATTGTGTAGGTACAATCCCAACATTTTGACTTTATATAGAAGATGCTATAAGTAATACAATGTTGACAATCTGATTGTAACTTTGTCTATCTACTTATCCACGTTTCATGCACTTATGCCAATTTTATTTCTTGCTATTTTATCTAGTTCTGTAATTACCGCCAAAATTCTATGTTTGGAACAACAGAACTGTGAAGTACTTGGTGTCTGTTTTTTAGCATTGGTGTGTGTTCCCGCCAGTTCACATAGCCGTTTATTTCAAACACTCGATGAATAACCGGTTGATCCATGTGATTCTTCGAAAGTCTGTAACCGAGTCTATATTGTGGTTCCTATCTTCAGGAACTTGCAATTTAAGCGTCTCAATTCCAAAGATTTTGTCGGTCAATAATCGAAATTCTTTGCCAGTTCGTAGTCGTTTGTCATTGCTGGATTTATACCCACTATTCTTGATAGTGGGAGTGGTTTGATTCTTGTTAGTCCTACAATAGATGAGTTTTTTTAGCACTACCAGGACAATGTCTGTACTTAAAATGTCTTAACGGTTTGCTGATGATGTCGGAGCAACATCAAGCAGTGCTTGCATGGATTATGAAATGCATGAATTTCAAGAGTGCCCAGCATATGAAATGCGATGCTTATGGGATCGATACGACCCGTCGATCCGGAATGGTTTGGAACTTGTTGATGTTTCCAATCTTTGGGTAATGTGAGGAGTTTGTTCTTCGAGAGTGTGGTTCCATGGCTCAAGAAGTGATGCACGACTTATGAACTTGATACAACCCGTTGATCCAAAATGGTTTGGAACTTCGCGACATTGCCAAATTCAGGTAACGTGAGGAGTTAGTGCTTCAATAGCATGGTTCCATGCTCAAGTAGTAATGTATGTCTTATTGGAAACCCCATAATGGTTAGGACCTTTCCAGTGCTGGAGAAGCGATACCAGTCTTTAGAAAGTAAGGATCAAGTTTTCCCATCAATCTGGCGATTTGACTTCGCTGAAACAGAATTTCATCAGTTCTAAGAGATAAGTGGTTTTTAGATTGGGTAACTATGGCTTGAACAACCCTCTTGTATTTCTGGAAGATGTGAATGGTCGAATAGATAAGGTTTCCATGGTGGAGAGATCTACAGCTGGCCGCATGGAGATGGTCTTGAAGAAAGATCTTATTGGAGTTCAACGCAAGACTCTCGGTTTTTGGTCCAAACTGCCTTTAGAGAATTGGTCTTCAACTGGTAGACGGTCTATGAGGAAAAGGAAATGGTCACCAAGGGTGGTAAATGAGGAGTTGGGAAGAAGTAAGCAAGTAATATGCTTCTATTTCGTTTTTTGCGCTAGCTAGGTCGCTAAGGCCGTAATTTTCCAAATGTTAGAATTTTTTTAATCGGGCGTAACAGAACTATTGTATGAATAGTCCTGGCTTTCCTTATAGTTATTCAAGTATGTGTGGTACCCCAATGCCATAGGGCTGTTCGTGCGCTTAAACTATATCTAAGGTTTCTCCACAACCCGTTTGGTTGCATGCGGTCTAGTGGATGCAACTGTGTCTTCTAGATGATTAAAGCACGAGAAAGCCTTTATCTTCAGAGACTTATATATTTGGGATTTGAGATATTTGGTTCTCCCAGGTGTCGAATCATGGCTTGATTCGAGTCGGCCCTTGATTGATCACAAGGTCGGTTCACTTTTGGTTTAGTTTCTTTGAGTGACTTTGAAGCTCTAGAATTCAGCAATGTTTGTCTCATTGGTCATTGGAAGCGATTCTATTAATTTTGTACAGTGACTGATGTGATTGTCGATTCGTGTCCCCGTAGCATGATTTCACTGACTTCGGGCAGCTCTAGATGAGATGATTGCTGATCTTCCAGTTGGACTTTGCGATGCTTTAGTTCATAAAGGATTTTTGGATCAGATGACTGCAGATCTACCAGTTCTCCCTCATGACAATTTAGTTCATGATGGACCTTCACGACACTTTAGATCATGAAGGAGTTTTTGTGGTCGGATGTCTGACGACAAGACAGCCTTAGAACGATAATTTATCGATTTCGAGAGGAATTTAGGTCAGATGTCCAGCAACTAGATGGCCCTAAAACGATAATTTATCGACTCGAGCGGTCTTAAAGTGATGATTCATTGACTTCAAGAGGAAGTTTGGTCGGATG
Source organism: Allium cepa (assembly GCA_030765085.1). NCBI lineage: Eukaryota > Viridiplantae > Streptophyta > Magnoliopsida > Asparagales > Amaryllidaceae > Allium > Allium cepa. The sequence continues at coordinate 946,101,793 of CM060941.1, read as the reverse complement.
TCCGATGACTAGACGGCCTTAGAGTGATAATTTATCGACTCCAAGAAGAGTTTTGGTACGTGTGTCTGATAGGCCAACGGTCTTAAAGCGATGATTCATCAACTTCAAGTGAAATTTTGGTTGGATGTCTGGTGACCAGATGGCCTTGAAGCAATAATTTTTCGACTCCAAGTAGAGTTTTTTGTCATGTGTCCGATGTCCTTAAAGCGATGATTCATCGACTTCAAGAGAAACTTTTCAGATTCGACTCGTGAGAACACAGTTTTATCGTTTGTTGGAGAATAAAGGGTTGGATCTATTTGTTCGATGATCCTTTGGGCATGCCTTCTCGATGCTAACAGAGCAACGCCAGTTCTCGAAGTAGGATCGACATGACTCGTCAAGGGCTAGAAGCATTTCTTTTGCCTTGCTGCCAGCAATGCCCCCAATGTCCTGGTATGGTTAATTTGGAAAAGAAAAGTAGACAAGAATGGATGAAAATGCACTGCTTTAGGTTGTTTCCCCATTCTGATCAGACTCAAACGATTGCTTCGCTCCGGGAGAGCGTCGCGCAGCTTAATGCTGAGATGTCCTGAGTTGAAGTTGAGAAAGCCTCCACGATGGCGGACTACTTTGAGTTGTAGGATACTTTTGAAAATAAGAAGGAGAAGACAGCTCATTTCAATTAGATCATGTTCCCTTCCTTGCGCAAATGCTCTCTATGTAATTTCATGTCTAGGTGCCTTGTTTTGATGATGATTCATATACTAGTTGCATTGAACTATTTCTAGAATAAGATGAATACTTGTTTCTCGGTCTAGCTTGCTTGGAACATGTGAAACTTAGCAGGCTTGCCTAGAAAAGGTAATGCTTCATGATGCAAGAAGAATGGACAACCTATGAGCAACGCTTTAGGTCGCTGGCGATCCATGCATGATGGATCGCTAACGATCCATCACCATCACCCTAGGCAATTTTGCGTTTTTCTTCTTATGTCTTTCTTGGTTCCTAATTCTGATCCTTCTAGTTGGTTTTACAGTTGTTTTGACTTAATGTAGATGTTCTGACTTCCTTTGAATTCTATTGGGTTAAAAACCTAGATAACAATTGGTACCTTGAATATAATTTGAGATGACCTGGACAATTCTTTCTTAGTTGATTAATGCAATTGCATAAATACATTATTAGATCGATGCATGAAAAAAGTTATCAATAAATATACTGGTTAGTTCCTGCTTTTACTAGTATTAAATTGATAATCGGTAATTAGATGAAGACATAATTCATTAAATCTTTAAATAATGCTACATTGAATCACCACTTAATATTTTGATATTAAGGTTACCTAACTATTTTTTGCCTTTCCCCAATTGTCTAACATTCAACTAGTTCAAATGAATATTATAAAGTTTATTCAAATCTATTATGGGAAAACTTCAAATAAAAATAATAAATATAATATTAAAAGAATCCATACATCAATATTATATCTTCTCATTGAACTGAATCATTTTAATCGATTGAAATTATTGATTGCCACATCATCATTTTCAATTTAATAGTGCCCTAACAAATTTTTCCCACAAAGTCCATATAGATGAATCTGAAAAAATGAAATAAGAGGAGAGGATGTGGATGTATTATGCAGTGGCTTCATGAGGCGTATATGCACAATTTTATCCATAAGTTCTTGAAACTGTTCTTGCTGAGAATAAAGAGGAGAACATATGAATATTGTTATATATTCAATTTCATATATAGTATAACATATATGGCTCAATATATGCTATTTTAAAATAATAGAGGAAAACATCTTATGTTATTGTCAAACCTAATAATGCTTCTAAACTACTAAGAAATTGATTGTCTTTCTTGGACATGAAGTGGCAAAAGCTATCATTTGTCGGTGTTAGAATGAAGCAATAACATTTCCATGATACTTCTTCAATAAAAACCACTATAAACAATTAACTCACATTTATGGTAGTATCAAAAACTACAAAAACTTATTATGTAACTAAGTGCAAGTATTGGTATAAACACAAGCTTCAAAAAAAAGACAAGATAATCATATTTTCAATTCTTTACTTGTCCGTGAGTATTAAAAGCCAAAAGGAACTGCCATTACTTACTACCACTTAGTATCAGGTTTCACTTGATTTAATTCAAATGCTCTCTTTCCAAATGAAATTAAATTTTCACAATCAATAGACTTGGCCCTTTACTACATCAAGCTTATTGTGTCTCTTTTGCAATTCCATTTACAGCCTTTCTCCTAACTGATTTTGAGGTGAAATGATTGTAACATTGTATATATTAATATCATAAGCAAGTTGAACTATGAATAACATAATGTATCGGCCATACTACCTTAATTCCAATGAAATTCTTGCCTACATAGACCAATTTCCTGCATCTATAGGGCCGTGAAAAGACATAATCTTTAGTCTAAACTGTTTTTATACATTTCTTTCACAAAACATGAAATCATTGTAAATTAGCATAAGGCTTATCTAAGTATTTAAAGATTACCTATTCACCTTGGAAATTTCAGTTATTTCCTTTGATAACCAAACCTCCTCTGCACCGCATTCTTGCGAATAGGACATTCAATTCTGAAAACCTTCTTAAATGTTGATAAATTTAAAATGGGAGTATTTTGCAGAAATTAAAATTATTAGTGATCATATATGAAATAAATAATGTGGATATTAAGAATTTACGTGAGGAAAAAAATAAATAAATAAATAAAAGGATCAAATGTCGTTCAGCATTGGTAGGTCAAGTAAAAATTTCACTTGGTTTTCAATGATGATACATTAATTGATAATAAGATATTAGAAATATTAAGGTAGTACAAAAATATAAGTATAAGTGATTTCCCAAAATTATCTCCTTCTAATTAAGGACTTGCATACTTATCAAAATAGCAAGGTTAAATTTGGATTTTTTTTATATCAAAGCAAAAAAAGAGTTCAAGTTGCAGTTTTATGTGATTCTTCTCTTGTTACAAATAAGGATAGTATATCTGTCAGTGAAGCTATTACATCTTTATCAACTCAAAATCTTTCCATGTATTCCTCTGAATCTGGTCCTATGGTTGTATCATCTATTAGTGATTCTGTTCCTTCTGCTACTTTTTTACTAACTGAAACACTATCAAATCTTTCATCTACATCTGCAAATATAGTTGTCTCATCTGTACTTCCTAGTGTAACCACATCTATTTCAGCTTCTTGTAGCTCTCAATTTAGTTCAAAATCCCCAATTTCTAATCCATCCTCACCTTATCTGCATTTGTCTCCACCAAATCATATTTTACTTCCTCCTCCTTCAGTATCTAGTGAGTGTTCTGATCTTATGTCAAATCCTGGCAATACCAATGTTGTAAGCACTGATGATCTCAACAAAGGTAAAGATTATAAACCTCATGAGGTCTTACCTTTATCCTCATCAAAAAATAACTCCCATGATAGGCATACTAGGAAAAATCCTTCACCTTTGTTTCCTCCACTTCCCCATAAATGAATAATATTGCTTTTTGGAATATAAGAGGGGCTAACTTATCATCTAAGCAAATTGAGATCAAAAATCTTATACAGGAAAAAAATATTCAGTTAATGTGTGTTTCTGAAACTAAGCTTGATATTCAATCAACCATTAAGGCTATGCGTTTGATTGCTCCATTCTGGTTATATGATAATAACTTTCTTGAAGCTAATTATGGCAGATTGCTCACTTTATGGAATCCAATTTTTTTCAAACTTTCCAGAATAAATGCTTCTGATCAATATATACACTATCTTTGTACTCACTTGCCATCAAATGTTTCTTTCCATCTTACCTCTGTTTATGCTCAAATCTCATTAACTTTAAGACAAGTTTTTCTGGATTTTCTTCCATCTTTAAACTCATCTTCCACTCCTTGGCTTATTGGTGGTGATTTTAATTGTATGTTTGCAAGTAATCAAAAATGTGGTGGCTGTCCATTATCTCTCAAGGATATTTCTCCTTTAAATAGTGCTTTAATGCAATCAAATCTTATCTCTGCTAAATATCTTGGTTCAGACTTTACCTGGTCTAACAGTAATAGGAGTGGAAATTCTACTTTATGTAAGCTTGATCATATTTTCTTAAACATTCCTTTTCTTCATCTTTGGCCAAAATCTTTTTATCATATCTTACAGCCTTCTTTATCTGATCATAGTCCATTATTATTTCATTGTGGAGCTGATGATTTTCATGGTGGGAAACACTCTTTTAAATTTTTTAATTTCTAGACTAAATAAGTTGATTATCATGTTATTTTAAAGCAGGTTTGGAAGATGCAATATGGAAAGGATCCTCTTACAAATATTATTCTCAAGATGAAAGCTCTTAAATTTCAACTTAAGAATTGGTCTGCTGCTAACTTTGGTAAGGATTCTAAACTATCAACTCAGATTCGGAATGAGCTCATTAGAATACAAGATATCCTCAATGATAGGCCTTTTGATGCTACTTTACTTCATTTTGAATTGCAATTAAAAAATGCTCTGGATTAAGTTATACAAAAGGAAGTTTCTTCAATCAAACAGAAAATTCATTTGAGAATGGAAAGAGAGGCTGATAGGAATACTAAGTACTTCCATAATTTTCTAATAGTTAAAAGGAATCATGAATGCATTTTTCAGATAAAGGACATGTTTGGAAATATGATGAATACTTTTGATGGAATAAATGAAGCATTTGTTCAGTATTTCACATCTATCTTATCTCCAACCAACTTATTCATTCCTGATATCAATCCTCTTTATGATATTAATCTTCCAACCATAACTGCCTCTCAGTCAAATACTCTGATTAGTGCAATATCAGATAATGAAATTGAAACTGCAGTTTTTAGCTTAGATAGTGATAGTTGTGGTGGTCCAGATGGTTTTAATGCACATTCTATTCAGCAGAGTTGGAAAATAATTGGATCAGATATTGTAAAGGCCATTCAGCATTTTTTTCTTCATAATAAGCTCCCTGTTGGACTTGCTTCCACTGCTATTGCTTTAATTCCCAAGATCATTAATCCATCTTCAGTTGCTGATTTTAGGCCAATTTCATGTTGTAATATTATATACAAGATTATATCAAAGGTTATAGCTAATAGATTACAAATAGTTTTACCATCCATTATCACAAACAATCAAGCTGCATATATTACTGGTAGATCAATAAGTGATAATATCCTTTTGACTCAAGAATTGTTGTGTGGATATGAGAGGATAATCATTTCTCCAAGGTGCATGTTAAAATTAGACATTAAGAAGGCATTTGATTCCATTGCTTGGCCTTCAATATTAGCTATTATGTCTAGAATGAACTTCCCAAAACCTTTTTTAGCTTGGATTTACACATGTATATCATCACCAATGTATTCTATTTCGAGAGAGGGTGGGTTGTATGGTTATTTTAAAGGTAATCAAGGTGTTAGGCAAGGTGATCCAGTCTCTGCTTATTTGTTCATAATAGTTATGGAGCTTCTTAATTCTATCTTGATGGATCTTGTAGTTAAAAAAAAAAATCAGCTTCATCCCAATTGTAAAAATCCAATAATCACTCATCTTCTTTTTGCAGATGATCTTATCATTTTTACAAAGCCCGCTTACCATAATATTCAATGTATTACTTCATCTCTTAAATTTTTCTATTCAATCACTGGCCTGCAAATTAATCTCCATAAATCAAATATCATGGTTGCTGGTCTAAATTCTATTCAGAGGAATGATATCATAAAATATTCAGGTCTTCAAGAATTGTCTAAGAATTCTTACTATTTGGGTTTACCTATCTTAAGTTCTAGAATTACAAAACAAAATTGTTTGCCACTCTTTGAGAAGATCATTGAAAGACTTCGAGTATGGCCTATTGATAAACTGTCACAAGCTGGTAGGCTTACTATCATACAATCCATTGCTGTGGCTATGACAAATTATTGGACAAGACATTATATACTCCCTGTTAAGTTGATAAACATGATTTCTAGTGCTCTTAACAAATTCCTCTGGCATGGTGATCCTTTTTCTAGGAAGCTCATCCCTATTTCATATTATAAACTGTTTGATTCTAAAAAGAATGGTGGTCTTGGAATAACTAATATTTTTCTATGGAATAAGGCAGCCATGTCTGTATACTACAATAAGATCTTTGAATCTGATAGAAATTTATGGTCACAATGGGTAAATCATAATCTGATTGGTAAGAGGAATTTTTGGACTATGCAAATTCCACAAAACTGCAGTTGGAGTTGGAGATGTATTCTTAGGCTTAGGGAAACATTTATTCCTCTCTTACAATGTAACTATGCTTTAATTAAAGGCCTATTATTCTGGCATTCTCCATGGGCTAAACAAGGTTTGATTTTAAGTTCTGTTGTTGATTATAATTTGAGAAGGAATTCTGGTATTTCTGATTTGGCAACTGTTGATGAATTTATTCATGGAGATTGTATAGTTTTACCATATTCTAGTTCTTTTCAGCTTAGGAATTTATGGAATGTTATTAGCAGTAATCCCATTAAAAATAATGGAAATGTTTTGATCTGGTCAGATAAGGGTAAGCTTCATTCTATTAGGCATGTTTATAAATCTCTCTGTGGAGCTGGTTCTTATTTTCCATGGCATTTAAGAATTTGGAATATTGGTGGAAGTGCTAAATAAAATTTATTGTTGTGGAACGTGATGGCAAATGCATTAAACACTAAAGATAAGCTCTGTAGAATGGGTATTATTTCAGAGGATATTTGTGTTCTTTGTACATCGGAATCTGAAACAAATACTCATTTGTTTTTTGAGTGCACTTATGTATTTCAGATATGGTATAGGCTTTTGTCAAATGGTGGATTTTATAAACCCTCACTAGTTAGTTCTACTGAATGGTTTAATGTGTTTAAAGCAACTAGATGGAAGACCAGAATGACTAGACTGCTTCTAAAGCTACTGAAGAGGCTGATATATGCAGTATGGACAGAAAGAAATAATAGAGTGTTTGGTATTGCTATTAAAAATTCTTCTCAACTCTATAATATGATTCATGGCAGTGTACTTAGAGATTTGAAAACAGACTGTATCTGAAGCTTGCTTGATTTTCTTGGAAGATTTGCAGATGGTTTTCTTCTAAATTTATTTAATATGATGTGCCTGGATTCCTATATACTTAAAGATTGTCATTATTTGAAGTTTGAAGGTTCTATCAATGCTGGAATGTGAGCAACTGGATAGCCTGATCTTAACCTGAATCTGTACAAGAGCATAAGCATTTCTAGTTTCTGTTGTGATACTAGTTTGTTTCAGTATATCTTTTTGAGGGTACTTGTCAGATTTTGTTTTTTTGTTTTGTATTATTGGTTTTGATACTAGTCAAGTTTAGGGTTGTAACTGATTGTAAGTTGTGGTATTGTAGTTGTTTGTTGTAATGTTGATTAAGTCAATAAAATGAGCCTATGCTCTTGCTTTTCAAAAAAAAAAAAAAAGAGTTCAAGTAATGAAAAATGTAAAGCCAATTGAAAGGAGTTAGTACTGAAAAGGAAATATTATAAAATTCCATTTATATTATTATTGCATATAGAGTCGTAAACATAATTGTTGAAAATACATTTCTTTAAGTAATAAAAAGAAAAATTATCTAAAGGTGTCAAATATTCGAATATTGAGAATGCATTAAAAGTTTATTATATAAATGGTTGGCATTAATATACCTAGCACATATAAGTAGTAATAATTAAACAAGATTGCAATAAGACTGGAAAACCATCCATTACTTTTGAAGCTAGCTTAGTAAAAAAAGATAAATAACATACGATTTATCAAACTTAATTTTTTGTATGTAATGAGAAATATATCTATACATGTATAAATGGATATAAAACTCATAGACAATCCAAAATTGCATATCAATGATTTTCTTTTATTTTATATGTATAGACTAGAAATATATCAAACCAATAACGTATTTAGAAAAAGGTATACCTTAATATCATCATATTTATGATCCAATCCACATAACATGTCATCAAAATATTTAAATAGTCAAATCAATTTAAAACAAGTTGAATGAATGTACCTGGGTAAAATTATGAAGATATATATGTCTGTGTACACAATTAATATGAGAATACTAAAAATATGTTTATTAAATATCAAATACTTGGAGTCACCAAATCTATAAGTTTGTTCCTTTGTAGTCTCACATAATATCGACCTCTAAGCTATTAACGTTAACGTATAACACTAGTCATTCATTAAATCTTCACATGAAGCAAAAAACAAAACATGAAAAAGTAGTAGAGATGACATGTTTCTGTGTAAATGCAGGTGACATATAAGTTGGTTAGTTTCTTTTACAACATAGAAAGCCTTGACTAAGATTGGACCTACAATGCCTTATCCAAATTATGGCTATAATTAGTAAAAGCTAATCTCCTAAGCCTCTTGACTCAAGCACAAATCTTTGTCTAGGCCTTACATGTGTGTACACATAACATGTAAATAGGTATTATATCGGTAATTCAAGTTAAAAGAAAGGTTACAATAACATCATTGTAGTAGGTGGCTCCATATCAGTAAACATGGGATTCATTAATATAAGTGGAATATGGATAGCTATAAAGAAATCATACTTTAGCCGTCCAAATTTATACACATACAATATTTAATAAGGGTAGAAAACATATTGTGATTATTGTTAGTCGAGTCGCATTATCTTAACCCAATAATCAATGTTTTTACCATTAAGTAGACTCTTAATAGAAGTTGCATTTTGTTTTATCGCCTTCCCTTTTTGGTCATGGATAATAATGGAAGCAACCCCGTAAGGAAGGTTACATCCTTGCTGCATAGGAAAAAAAGGATGTACCTGAAAATAGTTCATAAAGACTTCTGTTGTAACGACCCACAAATTTATCACTTTGATAAATAATATTTATTTTTTAAAATATTCAGATATAATTTTCTCTAGCATAAACTATGATTTTTTTAACAATAAACAATAATGGTAATCTTATTTTGAATAAGTATTTACGAAAATATGTACTTTGGGAAAAATATCGATAAAATGGTCGAAAATCGTTTTATCAATAAAAAACTCTATAATTATCAAAACCATGCAAGGTTCTGGATACATACACTTATTTATCTATATAAGCAATAATACGAAATAAGGCTGCTTTCAGTGTTCACTTGAATGCCCTGCTTTGTAATTCTGAAACACTATGGGTTGCTTGGACAAAAAAGCATAATCTTGGTAGTGGAAACTTCTGGACTATGTTAGTGCCCCAAAACTCAAGCTGGACATGGAGGAAATTGCTTGGATTAAGAACTTCTTTCATACCATATATAAAATACTCTCTTTCACGTAACAATACTATCAACTTCTGGAATGAACCGTGGATGTCTGAAGGATTGTTGCTTGGAAAAATATTTTCCCCTCTCCAGATTGATCGGACTGGAATTAAGATGGATGCTTATGCTAAGGATTATTTGACTGATGGTTTGCTTGTGTTGCCTTACACCAGTAACCAAGAAATAAATGCTGTTTGGAAAAATTATCAAAATATCAATTATCCTACTCCTCCTGAGGACATTCTTCTTTGGAAAGGTAAGATACACTCTATCCCTGTTGCTTATGAGCTTCTAGCTAATGGTTCTGGTAGCCCTAAGTTAGTTTGGCATAAAGTTTTATGAACAAGCATCTCTCCTGCCAGGGAGAATTTACTGATGTGGAAGATTATAGTTAATGCTCTTCTGACCAAGAGTAAACTAATGAGTTATGGATTGAATGTTGACCCTTTTTGTGTTTTCTGCAAGTTACAGTATGAATCTCTAGAGCATCTTTTCTTTGAATGCTCTGCTCTATTAGATTTGTGGAAAAGAGTGGTAGGAAGAATAAACTCAAACCATGTTCATGGGTTGTCTACTATGGAGTGGGATCTGATATGTAAGTCTACCAAGTGGAAGAAGTATGACAGAAATGTATACTTCTTTTACCTAAAAAAATACTTGAAACTGGTATGGGATGAAAGAAATCTACGATGTTTTGAAAATAAGAGCAGGAGTATGGATCAGCTATGGGAGTATCTAAAGCATGTTATCATATCTGGTATGAGGGATAGTCAGTATGACTTCAATTGTCATCTGAATGATCTGTAGCATTAGCCTTTGCTTATGTGTATTTTCTTTCTTCTCCTTCTGCTTGTCTTGTATCTTTGTGTGTTTGTATTCTTTTCATGCCTTTGTGTGGTTTTGCAGTGTTTTTTTCTTCAGTTTTATTGGTGATAATGAGCATGTTCGTTATCATTTCTATTTTTATTTTATCAATAATCTGGTAGCGGACCAGATAACCCCGCTTGCCTTGTAAAAAAAAATACGAAATAAAATTATTTTATTTTTTGGACATAAAACGTATTTACGACATCATCAATAACGACATCATATTTAATAATTAACTTACGAATTTAAATTGAGATTTAATGATTTAATAATTATTATAGTTGTTCTAATAATTGTTTTAAAATGATAATAATTCATTTTAATTAGTTATAATGTAATAGTAAATCATTTATAATATTTTTATAAAGATATATATTTGATTTGAAATTATAATGAAATTGATATCGCTCTATCGATATAACATCACTTTTTGTAAATAATTGTTTATATTAATTTATATGGTTTTATAATTCAATTATGATCATTTTAGTTAATTATTAATGATTAAAAATTTATTTTAAAATTTTATTTACATTTATATTTAATTTAATTAATAAGTGAAAATGCGACTGGGAACCGGTTTTCCAATTTTAACGGTTTAACGAACGAAAGTTGTTCAAAAGTTGTTGCAACCTTGTTTATATGTCTTTTGCACATATATAACATACATATGCATGACCTAACATGCACATGAACATATATATACATACATATATACATATTCATTTAAATATACATATATAATCAAAATATCTAAGATATTTTTCATTTCTTACTGCTTACACATCCTTAAGTCAATGCACGCGACTTGGAAGTGAAATGAAGTGATGGAGCACATGAAAGGTGGTTTTGACGTGAAAGATAATGGAGGAGGTGGAGCACATGGGTGATGGGAGGGTGGTGAAGTGATGGAGGATATTTTTCAATTTGTTTTCCTTTAATACACCCTTACACTTCACATTTCCACATACACACTTTTTTCCCTTCTTCCCTGCTTCTTTATTTGAGCATCCATGAGAGAAATGGCCTATGGCCAAGTGAAAATAATAAGAAGGTTGTGAACATGGCATGTGCCATGGAGGTGGATGCCGAGGGCAAAGTGGAGGAGGCTCTTGGCCGTGAACATGTATGGTATTGATAATGGATGGACATGAACTTGTTGGTGTTGGAGGGCAAAGCCATGAGCATGTATAAGGGGGAAGATCATGGCCGTGAGCGTGAGGGAGGTAGAATAAGAGTTTAAGTGATGATTAGGATGGGTTTAGTAGTGTTTGGATAAAGCAAGAGAATGTAGCGAAGCTATAGGGAAATTTCGTAAGTTTGAAACCAAAAAGGGCGAGAAACTATATATATGATGTGGTGTGATAGTTATGGTTTTTTGCTAAGTTTGATCGTTAATTTTGAATGTTGATTATATTTTTATTTTGATGTTGAAATGATTCACATTTAGTAAACATTGAATTTCACAAAGGAAATCACTTTCCTTTGATAAATAAAATGGTGTATTTGAGATTGTTAAACCTCTTTAAAATGGTTTGAAATGGTTTATAAATGTTTTATAAACACTAAAATCCAATTTGGTGAAGTTTTGACAAGTTATGAAAATTAAGTCAAAAATAGGCGCGTCGCGTAACGGTAGTTTGCGGTTTCGTACCGTAATAGTTAAATCTATGTATACGTGAAATTCGAAGTCGATATTCTTTGTAATAAGAATTTTCCAAGCTCTTATAATCATAATTTTCAAAGAAAAGAAAAATATTGAGATTTTGTTTAGTAGATTTTGAAATATTAGCAAATCAAATTTTCAAAATAGTCACGCTTTGGCAGTTCAGAAACCAAAGCGATAAATTCTTTAAATATTTTAAATTGCTTTAAAAGAGATTTGAGTTATAAAAATGGATTTAAATGATCGAAAAGTTGTTTTGATCAAATAAGCCTTGAAAGTACTATTCGCAACACTTTTTGCAGCAATTTTTAATAACTTTGAAATATGGCATTAAACATAAGTATTCTTTCCCAAATCTTTTATTAATGTTTCCAAATAAATAAATTAGTATTTTGAAGATGATTTGGAGGTTTTATAATTTATTTTAGAAAGTTTAAATAATTGATTTAGACAAAAGTTGTTAAAATCAAGTGATTTAATTTTGGCTTTAAAAGCCGATGCGTAGATTGGATTTTCCTATTCATAAGATCCGAATGTGAGGTACTTAAACTAAGGAGATGTTCAGGAGCAATCAATGACCTGGCTCACCTGGCCTCTTTTCTGGGCAAGGAATAGATAAGGTCGAAATTACGGAAAAAAGACAAGTATAAAAGATTCAATTTTTCAATTTTAATTTAATACAACTTAGATTGTATATAGATAATCTTCTTATACTTGGTATTTAATTTTGAGGAGGGAACTCATAATATCCATGTGAATTTAAAAGGCAATTTCACCATTGTTTGATGGATAGTAAAGGTTGAATACGAAAATTAATGTTGAGTAGAATTAGTACAATTTCTATCGACCTTTTTTAACTCAATTTTTTTTTCCAATATGACTTATGAAAATGATATTGTATTTCCAAAGTTAAGGAGATGTTTAATGATTTTGTATACACTGAAAAGAAATGTTTTAAAGATTTATATCTCTAAAAGATATTTTAGATTAAAAGGAAGTAATTAATCAATTGATAAGCACCTATTTACCTAACATCTTTTATCGATGATTGGTTTGAAGGAATCCGGGTCGGCTATGAGTGATTCTTATCCAAAAACCACTTCAAATCAATTTACGTATTCTAAGTGAAGACATAGAACGATAATAAATGGAATAAAGGCTGCTTATTACTGACCCTCGGGGGAAATTTCCCATAACATATATATGTGGCAATTATATCTTCATTCGATCTTTGATGCAAGGGCTGCCCGCTCCTAATCCTAGGGATGATTTTCAAAAGGATGTGGTAAGAGAATTTCTTTGGTTTGTCCTATTCCCGAACAATTTGTATGGACAAATGTGTGATGTTGCATTTCTAATCACATTGATGGATCTCTATAAACGTATCATCTGTTTGGTAGTGGAGAAGACAACTTCTCTTAGCTTAACACACTTTCCTCAGACATACGAGCTCAGAAGTTATGCTTTTGTAGAATCACTTTTGTGATCATGGAATGGCAGTGTGGTATTCAAAGTTGAATTTTCTATATGAAAAGTAATCGTTACCCCGGGTCTCGTAATCTAAAAATGGCTTAAACAGGGCATGCCGTCAGGCTATGTGGTTCGCAACCATTAGGTTATAGTCATCACCTTTTTGGATTAATCTATAGATGTCGAGTACGTTGTGTATGCTAAGAGAGCTCTCGGATAGGTTAGTTACGGCCAGGGTGACGTCATATTTGGTTCTATCTGTCACCAAGTAAGGTCTACAGGTAGACCGATCTTGCCAGGTGTAGAGGTTTGAAAAGTTGTTGACCTTCGATACATCCCTCTAGAGCCTACTTTGTAGCTAGCATGCTGCAATTTAATCAATGTAAAAATTTCAGCGAAAATTCCTGGGTTTATTTGAATAGTATTTCAAAAGAATGTCATTAAAAATAATATTACCAGATTTTGCGTAGTATGATTTTTGTTATCATAAGGTAAAAACCGATTCTATTTTTATGCGTGGTATGGTCTTATGAGATACCCTTGTTTTTAAATATCTGTATTTTAAGTTTCTCACACCAGTCCCATGATTGACCTGGAGTTTATTTTCTTTCCCTTAAACTCCGGTGCCCTTTTTTTCGAGTAGTCCAGTAAGCTGGTTTAGTTGGTTGAAATCTAGAAGAGCTCAAAATATGGAGTTAGAAGATTCTTCAGTAGACTATTACCTCATTTTCATCACACTTGTGTACTATTGTATTCCGCTTTTGTAAGGATGGATATTTATAATTCTCCATGTTTAACTTTGATAAATATATTTAAAAATTTCCACTATAAAGATATATATGTATATGTATGTATATTGAAATAATATATGTTATTCCATTCGTGTAAGATTCTATTCTGTCTGTATTTTCTTTTACTCCATGATAAACTGCCTCTTCCGCACTTGGATTTGTGACATGTGAATACCAAGGATGTATCAGTGTTGATGTCTAAAGGTCCGGGTAAATCCGAAAACGACCTTAGTTCGTAATGACCTGAAAATTCATCACTTTAAAACAATTTCAAAATATTCAAATAAATAAGATTTTTTAACCTAAACAATGATTTTTTGAACAATAAATAATATTGAAAATCTGGTGATGACCCGCCTTTCTGACACCAGAAAGACGTATCATCAATAAGAATGAAAGGGATGGAAATAGAAAAGATAGTAAGAAAGAATAACAACATCAGAATCTCACAACGGAATGGAACAAAATATAATACATTACATAACTATTACATAGTTTTGACATATATCAGAGCAATATCATACACATGACAGTCATATACATATCTGTCAATACATACATCCAAAATACAACATACATCAACTACACAGCGGAACGAGATAGATATATAGATACGTCTGGAACTCTTGCTCCAAGCTTCTCCAGAACTCAACAATCCCAAACCTATCACTTGGCTACTCATAAAAATTTGAGTACCCAAGAGTTTATGAAAAACAAAATATAAACTCCGGGTCAGACATGGGTCTAGTGTGAGTAAACGGGTTAAAGTTGTTTAATTTTGAAAACCATTTGGAAATAAAGGTATTACGTAAGACTTCCCACGCATAAACACGGGTAAGTTTTTACCATACGCTAACCAAAACATTTTATAGGAAATCCGGTGATATTATAATAGTGTCTAGGGTTTTCAAGTAAATAGAAAATAGCCGAAATTGTTACATCTATTAAATTCCAGCTACTAGCCACAAAAGTGGGTAATACAAATCAAAACCGTAGGGTCTTGTAGGGAAAATGAATTTCCATCAATGGCAGGTCTACTGGGGTACAGCCCGTCACAGTACGGGGCCTAGATCACCGTACTGAGGATCCACCCTAAATCCCCTGCAACACAAGGCCGGAACCATTCCTTACTGAACAGTCCCGAACAAGATAACCCCACATTTGGCTGCAGATCCAACTGCCCACACAGTCGAATAAAAAGGGACATTTAGACAGGGGTATATCTCGTCCTGCTTGGGCATGACCCACCTAACCTTGCTGCACATCCCCTGTTTTAGCCATTCCCGGTTGATGAGGCTTGAGGCTGCGATTACCTTTAAGAACATATCTCTTAGAATGCTCATCGTCCGCCTGACGATGTGCTGAAAGCATTCAATCCATACAAGTTCGTTCCGGGTTCGAACGAAACCGAAGGCATTACCTCGTTACACTCATTTTGGAATCACCCTCAGAGTTAACGACGATAACCCTTGCATTCTGAAACACCATCTCGAGCTTCACTTAAGATGCCACGACCTATCGTTTAATTTGGATCGATGTGGTTTTCGAGCTATCAAATTGACACTCGATCCCGGTCTCATCGAAATCCAAACGCCATTTTAGAGGCCAAGTTGTTTAATAGTTTAAACAATTTAAATTCAATACTTTGAATTCACATAACATTTATCACAGATAAATCATACACAGTCATCAAGATATATCCAGAATATATCACAAAATATCACAGAATATCACCAAATAGATATCAGAGTCAGTCAAACAAGAATCATCAATTCATATCAAAATAGTTTGATTAATTTAAACTTAATTAATTACTTAAGAGTAAACCATTTTATTCTACTTAGTTAATCACTAATTAATCAACTTATTAAATTTATTAATCACTTCTTAATTACTCACTTAATTAATTAATTCTTAATTATTAACTAATAACCTTAATTATTAATTAATAAAACTTAATTACCCATTTAATTATCACTAATTACATAATTAATCAATTATTAATTCTTAATTTAAATTACTTAATTAATTAACTACTATTTATTTATTAATTAACTTTAAATATTTAATTAAATTATTAAGTTCAAATTGATTAAACACAAGATTATTTATATCAATCTTTAATTACAAATTTATTTAATCTTAAATTACTTATTTAATTACAATTATAAAATTAATTTACATTCTTTATTAACTTACACTTTAAATTAATTAATCATCTTACATTTGTAAACCTTTCTTAATAAATTTTAAATCAAGTTTTAGCTTAAACCTTGTCAACAATGTTCACGCAAATAAAACTGAATTTTGTTAAACAAAAATAACTTAAAAGGTTTTAGGCTTAACCCCTAAAAAAAGAACCCGAAGAAATCAACGCGCTAGCTCGAGCAAAACCCGGGTTTCCCCTGAACTTTCCTGCATCCCTTCTCTCTTCTCCTCCTTCTACTTCCTTCTTCTTCCACTGCTTATTCTTTCTTCCTTTTTCTTTTATTTAGTTTTAAGTTTAAGTTAAAAAAACTGCAGTAATACACAGAAACAACTCACGCACCCAAAGTCACCCGAAGCGCCCTGCCCAATTTCTCGAGTACTAACTCGAGACGATCAACGCACGAAGTCGCTGTCACACCCACGCCACTGTGCGCATGCACGGTGGTTCACCATCACTCCGGCGATCCACGGCGCCCCCTGAAAACCACAAAATGACACCACACTCGAACTCAAGATCCAATTCGACGTGAAAACTCGAAATCAAAAATATGCTCACTTCTTCGAACAGCAACTCGAACATACGAAATAAAAATCACCACGGCCGCCCAACGTCGACCACCAGTGACGATGCGATTTCGGCCACACCTCGCCGTCATCTTCCTACACCATCTCCTAAAATCTCGTGTAGCTCGGTCGATCCAAGACGACAAAATCAACGAATACGCACACCACAGGAAACATGAACCCAAAACCCTATTTTTGTTTCGTCCTAAAAATTCTTACATTAGAAAAATATTTTTAGCATTTTTCCTATGTTCGTGGATCATCAAGCTAGCTTCACCACAAATTTCAACATCTAAAGTTCGTTAAATCAACAGAAATTTGTAAAATGTGATTTTAGTTCATCTGTAAACTGCTCGTACATCTCTAAACTAAAAATTATCATTCTTGCTTTAACAATCATACCTTTGTGTGTTTATTCCAGATATATAATCAAAATAACAATTTAAAATATTCGAATTTAACAATTTATTTCCTTTTTTGCTGTAATATTGATCATACAGTATATATGTTGCTCTGTCAAACTTCAAACAATTTTCCAGGTCCTGATTTTTGTTTATACAAACATAATTAGTTAAATTTCTATGTTTTAAAATGTCTTTATACGAAGAAGTTTTTATTTTCTTTACAATTCTTTGCTCAGAAACTTGAAAATATTGAAGAACATCACATAGCAGAACTTCCAATAAAACAACAACATCACAGAACAATATATAACAAACATAATATTTTCATGAACCAACTATTAAGATTTAAATTTCAAAGAAGTATGTTTACTCACCTAAAATTACAGTTGAAACAGAGAACAAATTGTTGTTGAAAAGCTGGGGTTTGAATTCCAGAAAATCTGTTTTGCCTTAATGTTGAATGATATTGAGTTTGTAAATAAAATGATGTTTATTTTCTTTTTCTTATCACAGTTTTGCTTCTCAGGTATACTATGTTATGAAATGAACTAAAATAGGATGATAAATACATATATACAGCTTTGAACAAAAGGTGTCTTCTGGTACAAGCCTTAACTTGTTTTGGGCATATTTTGTTTTTAATTACTGTAATTTGAGATGATCTTGTATTTCGGCTGAACATATTGTTGTACTGAGATATTTCTTTTGTAAATTTGAAATGACAAATGTGTGCTAGCATTTAATGAACATGTCTTCATATATGTTTACATACTTATAGTTTTGCTGATATTTATTTGTACAAAGATATTTTGTTTGTAGATTTTTGTTTTATTATCTCTTCTATCTTGAACAATACATATACATATTTGTACTTTGTCTGATTTCATGTTACAAAACTATCAATTTATTTTATATATTTACTTCTATTTTAAACTTAAACTATCAAGTACTTGTTCAATTTATACTTATATTAATATTATAGTCTCTTATGTTTATATACCTATATTTATAACCATAAATTTGTTTTATACTTATGTTTAATATTTATAAGATTTATTTTATTTTAATCATATAAGTTGTTGTTAGAATAACTTCTCAATTTTATTTTTATTTAGAGTTTAACTTTCAAACCTTTGATTTATAACATATATATGCATTTATATATTTTATATTTATATTTAATATGAATAGAATTGTTTTATTTTAAACATTATTATTGTAGACTACATTTATATATATATATATTATATCAAATATTAATAACATGGAACCTTTAATTTAATTGAATAAGATAAACTGTATTATAAATATTGTTGAAAGAATTTATTTTAAATTTTAAATCAAAGTTTCCTTTACAACATATATATATATATATATATATAACTGATAAATGTCCAAAAATCTTATCAGTTTATATAATGAAAAATCTTGTATTTTATTTAATTAGATTAAATTCTTATTAAAATATATTGCCAAAATCCCGGGTCGTTACATTCCTCCCCCCTTGAAAGAATTTCGTCCCCGAAATTTAAAACAAAAGTTAATTCAAAAGTTTTTATATCAATCATTCAAACATCCATATCATTCATACAAAAACAAACAATCAAACAGTCTATCCTAACAAACATCACTAGCTATCTGGACACAAATCTGGATAGGCTTTCCTAAAACTATCCAGAGTTTCCCAGGAACAATCTCTGGGATCCTCGCTCCACTGCACTTTGACGAGCTTCACTACTTTTCTCCTGAGTTGCTTCTCGTCTTGATCCACAATCCGAACTGGATTTCTGACAACAGTCAAGTTGGGTTCTACATCTAAATCTTCCTGAACTACTGGTTCTACAACCAGTGATGGGCCATGAACAAATTTCCTTAGATGGGATACATGGAATACATTGTGAATTCCAGACATCCGTTCTAGCAATTTAATTCTGTAAGCTACAACTCCAATCCTTTCCAGTACTCGGAATGGTCCAATATATCTTGGGGAAAGTTTTCCTGTTTTTCTGAATCTTATAGCTCCTTTGATCGGGGAAACTTTGACAAAAACTAAATCTTCGATCTCAAATTTCAATGGTCTTCGCCTTTTATCTGCATATTTCTTCTGACGATCCTGAGCAGCTTTCATTCTTTTCTTGATAAGCTCAACCTTCGCAGAAGCTTCACGAATTAAATCTGGTCCAAGCACAAGATGATCTTTCGATTCAGTCCAACGGGATGGGGATCTACACGGTCTTCCATATAAAGCTTCATAAGGAGCCATCTTAATACTCGCTTGGTAACTATTACAAGAGAATTCCACTAGATGAAGATGGTCTTCCCACGATCCACCAAAATCCAATACACAAGCTCGCAGTATATCTTCCAGAATACGATTAAGCCTCTCCGTCTGTCCATTTGTTTGAGGATGATAGGTTGTACTTAATCTCAAACTTCTTCCCATAGCTGATTGCACAACCTCCCAGAATTTGCTGGTGAAGATAGGATCTTAGTCACTTACTATACTAACGAAAACACCATGCAATCTGACTATCTCCCTCAAGAAAATCTCTGCCAGAGAAGCTGCAGTACGAGTTGCCTTAACCGGTATAAAATAGGCACTCTTAGTTAAGGGATCAACAATAACCCATATTCCTTCATTTCCTTTCTTGGTCCTAGGAAAACCTTCGATGAAATCCATCGAGATCATCTCCCACTTCCAATCTGGAACTTCCAAAGGCTGCAATAATCCGGCTGACTTCTGCTGATCTCCTTTAACTTGTTGGCAGATGGCACAACTATTTACGAATCTTGCTACATCTTTCTTCATATTCGGCCACCAGAAAACTCTTTTCATATCTTTATATATCTTTGAGATTTCCGGGTGAATATTCAATTTGGAACGATGACTCTCTTACAACATCTCCTGTTTCAGATCCCTATCATTTGGAACACAAATCCTCCCGTTAATCCTCAATGTTTCTTGGCCATCAATTTCAAAACTGGGACACTGACCCTTCCTAACTCTTTTGATGATTCTTCTCAACATTTTATCAGATTCTTGCTTGCTTGAAATCCTTTCAATAAGAGATGGAACAACTTCCAAAAGAGACAAAACTGCATTTCTACTAAGAGCATCAGCTACAACATTCGCATTTCCCAGGGTATACAGAATATCCAAATCATAGGATGCCAGAAATTCGACCCATCGCTGCTGCCTCAGATTAAGATCTTTTCGTGAGAATATTTCAATGGTTTGTGATCCGTGAATAACTCAAACTTCTCTCCCAAAAGATAATGTCTTCAGATCTTCAAAGAAAAAACAATGGCCAACAATTCAAGACCGTGCGTAGCGTAGTTCTTCTCATGTGGCTTCAATTGCCGACTAGCATATGCAATTACTCTTCCATTCTGCATCAGAACAGCTCCCAGTCCAACTATACAAGCATCAGTATAAACCTCAAACTTGCTCTTCCCATCCGGAATAGCAAGCACTGGTGCACTGGTTAGCCTCGTCTTCAACTCCTGAAAAGCTTCTTCACACTGGGGTATCCATTTTAACTTAGCTCCTTTCCTAGTCATCTTGGTCAGATGCGAAGAAATCTTGGAATAATCCTTGATAAATTTTCTGTAGTAGCCAGCCAATCCCAGAAAACTACAAACCTCAGTCGGTGTCTCCGGTTGCTTCCATTCCATAATAGTCTCAACCTTCGCTGGATCTACAGAGATACCTTCTCCAGAAACAATATGCCCTAAAAATTTAACTTTCGATTTCCAAAAATGGCACTTGGAAAACTTTGCCTTCAACACATGCTTCCTTAGAGTCTCCAATACAATTCTCAAATGTTGCATGTGCTCTTCTTCCGACTTAGAGTAGACCAGGATATCATCAATGAATACCAGAACGAACTTCTTCAATACATCCCAAAAGACTCGGTTCATCAGGTCAACAAAATAGGCTGGAGCGTTCGTTAACTCGAAAGGCAAAACCGACCACTCATAGAAACAATTTGGTCCCCTAAATGCAGTCAAGGGAATACTGTCCTCAGCTACCCTCAACTGATGGAAACTTGAAGCTAAATCTAGTTGAGAAAAGACAGAAGCTCCATGCAACTGGTCAAAGAGATCATCAATACGAGGAAGAGGATATTTATTTCGAATGGTCACTTTGTTCAATTCCCTATAATCAACACAGAACCTTAGCGATCCATCCGATTTGGTGATAAACACCGCGGTAGAGCCCTAACAAGAAAAACTGGGCCTAATCAACCCCTTCTCCAAAAGATCCTTTGTCTGCTTAACTAACTCCTCCCCCTTCATAGGAGCCATTCTCCTTCTAGGCTGAATCACTGGCACTGCTCCTGGAATCAAATCAATGCGAAACTCTATCTCTCGATGTGGAGGCAGACGCTTAACTTCTTCAAATGCATCAGGAAAATCTTGGACCACATCGATATCTTCAACCTTCTCTTGAGAAGTCTCAACTCCTTGCAAAAGACTACTCAAGTGAAATCCAGAATTATCACACGACACTTTGGCAATTCTACCCAAATCAGTTTCCAGCGAAACTGTTCTCTCGTCATAATTCAGAACTGCTTTATACTTATCGAGCCAATCCATTCCCAACATAAGGTCAAATCCCTTAAAATTTAACACATAAGGGTTACAAGAAAAACTTTGGGACAGATAAGAAATTTTCAAGTCCTTACAGATCATATCTAATTTGGTTGCCCATCCTATATGATTAGATACAAGGATGGGACGATCCACAGTACTAGGGGTGAGAAAGAACTTTTCTACTGATTCCAGAGAAATAAAACTCAAAGAAGCACCCGAATCAAACAAAAATTTAACATATTTTCCATCTAAAAGTAACCTTCCAATACCCCTTTGCCTTGAGAAGAAGAAGATGGACCGACTTCCAGAGCAAAGACCTTATTCTGAGGCGTCCTCTGCAAAAGTGGACAATTCTTGATCATGTGACCTGACTGGTGACAATTGAAACACAACGATCTTTGAACCATTGCTGATCCTAGACCACTCTGATGTTGCTGTTGCTGAGATCTTCCCTGAGGACACTGATTAGCCAAATGCCCAACTTGCTGACAATTATAACACTTGCAAGGTCCATTGTTGCTTCCTCCAGGTTTCTTTCCTTTGCCTTGCCTTTTCCAATGTGGATTAAACTTCCTCTTATTTGAGTTAGCAAAATTCCCTCCTGATGCTGCTGTTGTTGCCACTGATTTCTTATTCATCAAATTCTCATATCTCAAAGCCATATCAATTAAATCAACAAAAGATCCTTTCAAAAGCACCGTCATATTTTCATGAAATTCTGGCCTCAATCCTTGCACAAACATTTCGTTCTTTTTACGGGGAGTATCAATGAGGCCTGGTCCATAGCACGAAAGTTCATTGAATTTGGTCTCATACTCCACTATAGACATGCTTCCCTACTTCAAGTTCAGAAAATCCTGGTATAGACGAGTTTTCCCTGCTGTAGGCATAAATTTCTCCTCAAATAACTCCTTAAATCTTTCCCATGAAATGACTTCCTCAAAAATATTTGCTACCGTTGCATCCCACCAGGCTGCTGCGCCTCCCTGCAATTGCCACGATGCCATTTCCCTCTTCCGTTCATCAGACAATTTCATACTCTTGAAGATGCGCTCACAAGAGCGTAGCCAAGCTTGAACTTCAATTATCTATTCTGACCCTTTAAATGGTTTGCCTCCAAGGTTGATGAAGTCTTTTCATAAGGCGGCAAAACTTACCTGAGGCAGTAGTGGATCTACAGCCTCACTAGCAGTTTGACTTCGTCCATTCCCAGTCGAGGTACTGCTCCTACCTCTGCCTCTCCTTCCAGAACTCATGTTGGCCACCTGGACAGGTAACTCAACAAATTTAGATAGGTATATATGAAAATACAAATACGCACTCTCAAGATAAATATTACTCAAGAGCCTAGGTATTCGCTCAATCTAGCGCTCTGATACCAACTGTGACGACCCGCCTTTCTAACCCTAGAAAGGCGTATCGTCAATAAGAAAGAAAGGGATAGAAATAGAAAAGATAGTAAGAAAGAATAACAACATCAGAATCTTATAGCGGAATGGAACAAAATATAATACATCACATAACTATTACATAGTTTTTACATATATCAGAGTTATACAATATCATACACATGATAGTCATATACATATCTGTCAATACATACATCCAAAATACAACATACATCAACTACACAGTGAAACTAGATAGATATATAGATACGTCTGGAACTCCTGCTCCAAGCTTCTCCAGAACTCAACAATCCCAAACCAATCACTTGGCTACTCATAAAAATTTGAGTACCAAAGAGTTTATGAAGAAAAAAATATAAACTCCGGGTCAGACATGGGTCTGGTGTGAGTAAACGGGTTAAAGTTGTTTAATTTTTAAAACCATTTGAAAATAAAGGTATTACGTAAGACTTCCCACACATAAACATGGGTAAGTTTTTACCTTACGCTAACCAAAACATTTTATAGGAAATCCGGTGATATAATAATAGTGTCTAGGGTTTTCAAGTAAATAGAAAATAGCCGAAATTGTTACATCTATTAAATTCCAGCTACTAGCCACAAAAGTGGGTAATACAAATCAAAACCGTAGGGTCTCGTAGGGAAAATGGATTTCCATCAATGGCAGGGCTACTGGGGTACCGCCCGTCACAGTACGGGGCCTATATCATAGTACCGAGGATCCACCTTAAATCCCCTGCAACACAAGGCCGGAACCATTTCTTATTGAACAGTCCTGAACAAGATAACCCCGCAGTTGGCTGCAGATCCAACTGCCCACACAGCCGAATAAAAAGGGACATCTAGACAGGGGTATATCTCGTCCTGCTTGGGCATGACCCACCTAACCTTGCTGCACATCCCCTGTTTTAGCCATTCCCGGTTGATGAGGCTTGAGGCTGCGATTACCTTTAAGAACATATCTCTTAGAATGCTCATCGTCCGCCTGACGATGTGCTGAAAGCATTCAATCCATACAAGTTCGTTCCGGGTTCGAACGAAACCGAAGGCATTATCTCGTTACACTCATTTTGGAATCACCCTCAGAGTTAACGACGATAACCCTTGCATTTTGAAACACCGTCTCGACCTTCACTTGAGATGCCACGACCTATCGTTTAATTTGGATCGATGTGGTTTTCGGATTATCAAATTGACGCCCGATCCCGGTCTCATCGAAATCCAAACACCATTTTAGAGGCCAAGTTGTTTTATAGTTTAAATAATTTAAATTCAATATTATGAATTCACATAACATTTATCACAGATAAATCATACACAGTCATTAAGATATATCCATAATATATCACAAAATATCACAGAATATCACCAAATAGATATCAGAGTCAATCAAACAAGAATCATCAATTCATATCAAAATAGTTTGATTAATTTAAACTTAATTAATTACTTAAGAATAAACCATTTTATTTTTCTTAGTTAATCACTAATTAATCAACTTATTAAATTTATTAATCTGTTCTTAATTACTCACTTGATTAATTAATTCTTAATTATTAACAAATAAACTCAATTATTAATTGATAAAACTTGATTATCCATTTAATTATCACTAATTACTTAATTAATCAATTATTAATTCTTAATTTAAATTACTTAATTAATTAACTACTATTTATTTATTAATTAACTTTAAATAGTTAATTAAATTATTAAGTTCAAATTGATTAAACACAAGATTATTTATATCAATCTTTAATTACAAATTTATTTAATCTTAAATTACTTATTTAATTACAATTATAAAATTAATTTACATTCTTTATTAACTTACACTTTAAATTAATTAACCATCTTACGTTTGTAAACCTTTCTTAGTAAATTTTAAATCAAGTTTTAGCTTAAACCTTGTCAACAATGTTTACTTAAATAATACTGAATTTTGTTAAACAAAAATAACTTAAAAGGTTTTGGGCTTAACCCCTAAAAAAAGAACCCGAAGAAATCAACGCGCTAGCTCGAGCAAAACTTGGGTTTCCCCTGAACTTTCCTGCGTCCCTTCTCTCTTCTCCTCCTTCTACTTCCTTCTTCTTCCACTGCTTATTCTTTCTTCCGTTTTCTTTTATTTAGTTTTAAGTTTAAGTTAAAAAAACTACAGTAATACACGGAAACAACTCACGCACCCAGAGTCACCGGAAGCGCCCTGCCCAATTCCTCGAGTACTAATTCGAGACGATCAACGCACGAAGTCATTGACACACCCACGCCACCGTGCACATGTAAGGTGGTTCGCCATCACTCCGATGATCCACGGCGCCCCCTGCAAACCGCAAAATGACACCACACTCGAACTCAAGATCCAATTCGACACGAAAACTCGAAATAAAAAATATGCTCACTTGTTCGAATAGCAACTCGAACATACCAAATAAAAATCATCACGACCACCCAACGTCGACCACCAGTGCGATGCGATTCCGGCCACACCTCGCCGTCATCTTCCTCTACCATCTCCTAAAATCCCGTATAGCTCGGTCGATCCAAGGCGACGAAATCAACGAATATGCAGACCACAGGAAACATGAACCCAAAACCCTATTTTCATTCCGGTCCAAAATTCTTACATTAGAATTCTTTTTAGCATTTTTCCTGTGTTCGTGGATCATCAAGCTAGCTTCACCACAAATTTCAACATCTAAAATTCGTTAAATCAATAGAAAATTGTAAAAATGTGATTTTAGTTCATCTGTAAACTTCTCATACATATCCAAACGAAAAATTATCATTCTTTCTTTAAAAATCTTACATTCGTGTGTTTATTCCAGATATATAATCAAAAAAACAATTTAAAATATTCAAATTTAACAATTTATTTCCTTTTTTGCTGTAATATTGATCATACAGTATCTATGTTGCTTTGTCAAACATCAAACAATTTTCCAGGTCCTGATTTTTGATTATACAAGCATAATTAGTTAAATTTCTAAGTTTTAAAATGTCTTTATACAAAAGTATTAATTTTCTTTACAATTCTTTGCTCAGAAACTTGAAAATATTGAAGAACATCACATAGCAGAACTTCCAGTAAAACAACAACATCATAGAACAATATATAACAAACATAATATTTTCATGAACAAATTATTAAGATTTAAATTTCAAAGAAGTATGTTTACTCGCCTAAAATTACAGTTGAAACAGAGAACAAATTATTGTTGAAAGGTTGGGGTTTGAATTCCAGAAAATCTGTTTTGCCTTGATGTTGAATGATATTGAGTTTGTAAATAAAGATGATGTTTATTTTCTTTTTCTTATCACAGTTTTGCTTCTTAGGTTTACTATGTTATGAACTAAAATAGGAATATAAATATATATATATATATATATATACATCTTTGAACAAAAGATGTCTTCTGGTACAAGCCTTAACTTGTTTTGAGCATATTTTGTTTTTAATTACTGTAATTTGAGATGATCTTGTATTTCGGCTGAACATATTGTTGTACTGAGATATTTCTTTTGTAAATTTGAAATGAAAAATGTGTGCTAGCATTTAATGAACATGTCTTCATATATGTTTACATACTTATGGTTTTGCTGATATTTATTTGTACAAAGATATTTTGTTTATAGATTTTTGTTTTATTATCTCTTCTAGCTTGAACAATACATATACATATTTGTACTTTGTCTGATTTCATGTTACAAAACTATCTATTTACTTTATATATTTTCTTCTATTTTAAACTTAAACTATCAAGTACTTGCTCATTTTATACTTATATTAATATTATAGTCTTTAATGTTTATATACTTATATTTATAACCATAAATTTGTTTTATACTTATGTTTAATATTTGTAAGATTTATTTTATTTTAATCATATAAGTTGTTGTTAGAATAACTTCTCAATTTTATTTTTATTTAGAGTTTAACTTTCAAACCTTTGATTTATAACATATATATGCATTTATATATTTTATATTTATATTTAATATGAATAGAATTAATTTATTTTAAACATTATTATTATAGACTACATTTATATATATATATATATATATTATATCAAATATTAATAATATGGAACCTTTAATTTAATTGAATAAGATAAATTTTATTATAAATATTGTTGAAAGAATTTATTTTAAATTTTAAATCAAAATTTCCTTTACAACACACACACACACACACACACACATATATAACTGATAAATGTCCAAAAATCTTATCAGTTTGTATAATGAAAAGGCTTGTATTTTATTTAATTAGATTAAATTCTTATTAAAATATATTGCCAAAATCCCGGGTCATTACAAATCTAATTTTGAATAAATATTTACAAAAATGTATAACTTTGAATAAATATCGATAAAATGACCAAAATTGTTTTATCAGTAAACAGCTCTTTGGTCATCCGACATCGTGCACAGAACTAGATACATACACTGATTTATCCATAATAGTTAGAATATGTAATAAAATAATTTATTTTATTTTGGAAAATTATAGGCATATATGACATCATTAATATTGTTGTCATTTCGGAGTAATTGATTTTTGAATTTAAAAGGAGTTTAAATGATTTAATAATTATTTTAATTATTAAACAAGCTTTTGTAATTATTATATAATGATAGAAATATTATTATCAAATTTTGCTAACAAATATGTTTACATTAACTAAGAAGAATAAATATGACCGGGAACCGGAATCTGGAATCATAACGGTGTAACGTAGGAAAGTTATATAACCTTGTAGACTATATGTGACATACATATATGCACTTACACCTACACACACACACACATATATATGTATATCTATATATGTGTATATATATATATGTGTGTGTGTGTGTATTCATGTACATACAAATAAGAAATTACCATATATAATTACAAATTCACTTGTGGTAAACATAGAAAAATACCATGATACAAAGTAGAAAATATCATGATATTTCTTACCATTTGCCAACTCAAACTTCATATCAATGAAGGTACATGGCCATGTCTAAGGTGGAGGAGACTTCAGCCGTCCTTTGGTGATGATGGAGGGAGGTGGTTGGTGATGGTAGGATGATGCAAAGTTGGAGACAATATCATGATATTTGTACTCTCCCATTTGCCTAGTGTTTGTACCAAAATTGTGCACAACATTCTTCGGAAGTGTTTGAAGAGATAAAATGAAGAAACTAAATGCAAAACGAGGATTATCTTACAAACACTCCAAACAATGATCAGAAAAACAGCTGAGAAACATAAAGATTTAGAGTGGTTCGGCGTATGGCCTACGTCCACTATGAAATGGTTAACTTTTATTAACTTTTGCTTACTGGTTACAACGAATTACAACAATAAAACTCAAGTACAACATTGATTTTAGCAGAGTCTGGACGTAGAAGAGCCCAAAGGTCCCTTTTCTGTAGGTCCTGGGCTGCTACTTATAAGCGTAGGCAGCAAATATCTCACTCAGATCTCGGGAGACCTCTTCTCTCACGTGGGCGGGCCTACACGATCAATCTCATGCCATTTGCACTCGATCTGTGATCGATACAAATGAACTTCGTATTGATCAATACTTTGTCCAATCAAGTCGAGATCGATCATGAACATTCTTGAGCATGTACGCAAGCTTCTGTGAAAATTTGGTGGCATTTGGACTTGTAGATTTTGAGTTACGATCGATGTAAGTTCGTATTTTTCGGTGGTTGTTGAATTCGCATCGATCCTTCTTCGCATCGCTTTGTTCGTATCGATCCGAGCACGTGCCTGCAAGTTGATGCGGCGCTAACATCTTGGATCGATCCGCTTTTCAGGTCGAGTGATCGATTCTTCTATTTGAATATGTTCTCTTCATATTGATTCAGTGCATTCCACTTCATATCGCTTATGATGCACTTTACTTCGTATCGTTGCTTTGTAACTGATTTGTATCGATATGAACCAAGGCATTTCGTATCAATGACCTATATGCCACTTTGCATCGATCACTCTCCACATCCTTCGTATCGATAACTTTAATGGCATTTTGTATCGATCATTGGCCGATCGATGCGAATTGAGTCGATGAGGAAACCGATACGTAGTACATATGGACGATATTGATGCGAAGCGCTGCTTATTGATGGATACGAAGTGAAGTGATCAAGATGGATACGAACTACCGCTTACTTGATGGATATGAATGGGATGGTTGCAAGACTATGGATACAAAGTGGGCTAATTCCGATGGATACGAAGGAAGCCACCGTTCGATGGATTCGAACAAGGCCGATAAAAAAGAGGTTGATCAATGGATACGAACAAGTTTATTCCCTTGGTTTGCATCGAAATATCTTGGGCATATGAACTCGAGTTGACTTGAAATTTGGAACATTGGCTTTCAGGGCTTCTCTTGTCATGCCTTGTCAAATGTAGCTCGATCCATACTCAGACAAAATTCGTCAGCATCCATAGTGAACATGTGTATAACCGGTCTTCGGGATGGACTGTCCTCAGTTTCCAGTTAAGCTCTTGGTGTCATGGCCTTGCCAAAAGGCGGGATAACATTTGCCCCCCAAAGTATGTCTTGTGAGAACATGATGTGCTTTGAAAAGTTGCAACCTTCACCCTGAATAGTTTTGTCTGACTCATCTGAACAGTTGTTTTGTTTTCATCGAAAGTTATAACTTTTGATTGATCTTTAGAAATATAAATTGTTGGCTACCAATTGTTGTATTATGCACTGGTGTAACTGAGTATTTAACGATAACAAACTATTGTTTGTTGTTGTAATTGTCATTAGGTGAGCATTCATTTCTTGTGAATTTTAAAAACTGAATGTTAGTCAGTTATACATGCATGTATGTTAACCTGACTCCCGCTAGCGTTCGCACGCTCATGAGTCATTGTCAGTTTTATCTCATCTAATTCTGTATTGATTCTCTCCTGAATCGATGTGAAATTCGAACTGTAACAATGTGGGTGGTTGTTTTAGTGTATTCCTTCGTATCGATCCTCTTCGGGATTGATTTCGAAAGTTGAAAAAATTGACTTTATATCGATAGGGATCGATAGGATTTTGTTAATTTGATTATTATTCTTTCTGCGTCCGGCATCGATGAATACAAGTACCAATGGACCTCAGAGTAATGGATACGAAGTTGTTATTTCGCATCAATGGATCTAAGTAGCTTCAACATGCCTTTGTTGTGTTTCTCGTATCGATGGCTATCGATACGTACATGGTGGTCTCTTCGGGAGGCTTTGTATTGATATAACTGAGTAGGGAAAACGTGAATTCGTTGTACTCTTCAGATCGATAGGATTTGCAATGATGGATACGAAATAGATATTCCGTATCGATGGAGGCTACCGGTTATCTCGGTACAAAAACTGGGATACGAAGCGTATCTTTCTTGGGTATGAATTAATATAAATACTTCTTGTACTTAGATAAATATTCTCATTTGCATTTGCTTTCATATCTGCTTCGTATTAATTGAATAGAGAAAAAGAATTTCAACGCCTTCATCTCCAAAAAAATAACTTCTAATCTCCAAACCAATCCTTCTAAACTTGGTAAGTAACTAATTAAATCCATCTAAAAATGATTAGAGTTGAATCTCGATGCCATTTCATCCACGGACGTGATCGATTCTGGCATCGTTGATGTCAGAATTGGGCTGGAGTGAGATCGAGGAAGTAGTAATGGAGTTCTGGCAGCTTGGGGAAGAAGATGAGCTGTCGATTGAGACGATGGAGTTACTCATATCGATTGTGGAAGGAGGAAGGAGCTTCGTATCGATCTGGAATGTTGCGGAGTAGCCTGTGTAGAAGGAGGATAGTAAGGAAGCTTCGTATCGATCCAGGATGATGGATACAAAACTGCTCTCCTAGGATCGATACGAAGAGTACTGGTCTTGGTCGATCGATATGAAGCCAGAGTTTTGGGATGGATGCGAAATGCGGTGATAGTGGATCGGTTGATACGAACTCTACTCCATTGAATCGATACAAGGTTAGACCTTTGAGGAACGATCCAAGTTGAACCTTAAGGGATAGGAAACTTTTGCATACTCAAACACTTGGCTCCGACGAGCTTCAGCTTTGCATACCTGGAATTTAACTATTAAACTGCATATTTGACTACCCTTCAAAACTCGTCGATGGGATTATAACTTGACAAAAATTTAACAAAATTTAATTCAAATCGGTCTCTTAAGCCTGAATGGTATGGTTGTGACGGTCAGCGATGACGGTCGAATCTCGAAGTCTTCTCATTTGAACATTTCTCAAATTATGTAGACTTTTTAAGCATTCGTAGCACTGCACTACACTGCACAACACATTCATGCACTTCACACTGGGGAACACATGGGCTTATTATCATCTAACGATGGTTTTCGATGAGTTGATTAGCTACAGAATCTACAAGTTCACAACAGCAGGAACTTCAAAATTCACCTCCCTTAGTAATAGAGATATTGACGATCACGGTCGAAGTTATAGTTCCAGCTTCGGACGAGCTGCCAGGGGCCAGCGTTATCGGGAATCCACAAGACTTTGTGCCATCCAACGTCTCCAAAGATATGTTGGGGAGGATATGTTTAAGACATGGTTTGTCGTCGGATGACGTCTTATTACTGAGACTGAAGGATAGACCACATGCTCCTTCAAAAAGGTTTACTGCCTTTAACAGGCACTCGTGTATAGCCTAAATGCTCCCTCCATTCAATCAGCACAATCTAGAGGTGCTAGCTTTCTTTGGAATTACCCTTTCACTATTACATCCGAATGGATATGCACTGCTAAACAGTCTATTCGTTATATGAATGGAGAATCTTTTTCAACCTCCAACCCCGATCGAAATCAGATACTTGTTCATTATCAAAAGTTGGGAAGATAGCTCTTCTTTCACGTTCCTAGAAGCAGTCAGGAATTTCCAAGTTGTGACTAGTGCCTGTACCAGATTGAGCTACTTCAAATCTGAGTGGTTCTATGTCTGATGCCCTCCAGGGTTTGCTAGTCGATTATTAGCAAGATGTAAGTGCTATAATTCTTTCGGTAACTAGCAGAATAGTCATAACTGACACTGAAACTAATATATTCTTTCCTTTACAGCTGCAATTCCATCACCTGATGGCACACACTTCAAAGAAATAGTACGGGTCCTTTAGGAAGTGCCAAGTGAAATGTAGGAAATCGAGTCGGTGCTTACAGATAGAAATTTGAGAACTGTTGGGCTAATTGAATGAAACCAAAGCATCAGACTTGAGGGATCGCTCAGGGTGGCCCCAGTGAGACGGGCTAAGCATAGAGCACCGGAGATCATAATATTTGAAGAGGGTGACGAAGAAAATATGCCCACCTATGACAAACCCATAGCCGGGCCTTTTGAAAGCTTTCAAGGTTTAGAGGGAAGAAGAAAAGGCAAGGCAATTGCACACAAGCGTCATAAATCTTCGAGATGGAAATCCGTAGTCGTGTCCCTGCCAGTCTCCGGCATTAGAATTTCAGAGGCACCTCCCTCGCATGTAGAGAATCTTTTTGAAGGACTTGCCGATATTCTGATTCTGGACTATGTGTCACTTCAATACGGCACCAGATTGGAGGGGCTTCAAAGTGCTCTTGATTTAAGCGAGTCTCTTCCCACAAGTTTTACCGACATTTCCATTTGGTCGGGGGGTTGCACATACATATATACTTCACGGCACTACACGATTTCTAGTCTTAAGTTGTCCACTTCCAGAAATCACTGACTCTGTTTTCCTTTTTACTTTACAGATACAATGACTAGGTAAGACTCTATGCTTGGAAGTCTCCGTTCGACGCGCCAGTCTTCGAGCTCGTGCTATGAATCCCAAGGGAGGGAGGCTGATAGAGATCGCGATCGCGGTTATTCCAGCCAAGAGCGTTATGAGAGGGATAGGGATAGGGACAGAGAATACAGACATCGCTCCCGATCACACTCCCCACCCCCTCAAGCTCCAACACAACCCTTTGATCATGGAAAACAACCCCTAGAGCCTCTGATGTGCACGTAAATGTGCATATTTTTACTACCATATTTAATCTATTTGAATTAAATAAATGATCATATTGGGTATTTTAACCTTTTTAAACCAAAAATTCAAATTATTCCAAATTGTCACATATTCATCTTCATATATGGGCAAAACGGTCATTTGTGTGCATATATTTCTTTGAGAAAAATTGATTGAAAATTTGTATATATTTTTGTAGGAATTTGATCTCAAATAGAAGTGGTTTCATGAAGATATGCATGCACAAAATTAATACAAAGGAATGAAGATGGAAATAATTCAATGTGAAGAACATGGAGGACCCCACATACCCACCTACCTTAATGTACAAATTAAAGGCTAATGCACATGCTTTTGGAGTTAATGGCTTCATGTACACTTAATGGGGGATTAAGACATGTTAATGATTACTTGGCCTCCACACTTCCTAAGGGGCATTTTGGGCACTCTCCAAAAATATGCATTAGGGTTTCTAACTTGTATAAATACCCCTTATGTTTCATGTAGCTCTCCCCTCTCTTCTCTTAGTCTCTCTTAGGCCTCCTTCTCTTTAGTTTAGTTTAGATCAAATAAAAGAAAGCTCACTTTTTCTTTTCATGGCTACTTAGCCATTTTTATTTTATGTAATTGTATTTTCTTTTTATGCAATGTTAATTAGTGTTTCCTTTTACTTACATTTTATTTCCTTTCATGCTAGTAGTGTAGATTTTCTTTTATGCAATTAGATTAGTTGTCTTTTCCATTAGTTTTTTTTTTCTTTCTTTCTTTTTTGCTTTCATGTTGCTTTCTATATTTGTTGATTTGATAACAAATATGAGAGCTTA
Organism: Allium cepa; assembly: GCA_030765085.1. Lineage (NCBI taxonomy): Eukaryota > Viridiplantae > Streptophyta > Magnoliopsida > Asparagales > Amaryllidaceae > Allium > Allium cepa. Next base: position 946,067,615 of record CM060941.1, on the reverse strand, counting down.
ATCCCTACAATTTAGGGGTAATGAAGCTATCTAGTATGTAGATGCAACATTTTGATGTTTATACTCTCTTTTTGTGCTTTAATGGAAACACATGAAGTGGTTTAATGATGTTTTTTAGCTTTGAATTTGATAGTCTATGTTGTTCATAACAAATAAGCTATGCTTAAACAAACATAACACAAATTGCCTCTTCATCTAAATATGATTATGGCAAAGAAGTGAATGTTGAAATTGAAATTTGATAGCCTATATTTCTAAACAATAGTTTGTAGGCTATGCTTAAAATAGATTTTTATTTCAACTTGTTGTCATATTTCATGAGAGTTAAATGTGTATTAGTGGTTGTGTTATAGTTTGATGGTTTATATTGGGCTAATTAATAGCACAAATATACCATACTTATGACAAGCACATCAACTAATTACACTAATGAAAAGAAAAGAGAGATCATAACTTCATTTTGTCGATTTATGTGATCTAGAGAGTGGATTTATCTCTAAATTGTTCTTAAACTCTCACATTTTTTATCAATTTTCTTTTGTTTGTTTTTCTCTTTTTCTAGCTTAAATATTCTCAAGCTTTTGGTTAATTTGATTGAATAGAAAATTTAAATCTACAATTCCCTGCGGATCGACCCGTATTCGTCACGTGCTACATTCGTACACCGTGCGCTTGCGGTTATTTTAATTTGGAAATTCGTTCGACGGTTTTCTAAACCGATAGAATTTCCGTCGACGAACAAGTTTTTGGCGCCGTTGTCGGGGAATTTGTTTTGATTTTGATTTTCTATTCTTCGGATTATTTTTGTGTGTTTTTATTTCGTGTGTGTTTTCATTTAATTAAAAAAAAATCATTGTGCGTTTGTTTGATTTTTGTGTGCATTTGTTTGTATGTTTATTGTTGTAGTTTCCTTCTCCATTTGCGTTGCATTTCTATTCCAAAAAAAAAACATCAAAAATTCAAAACACAAACAAAAATATTTTATTGCATTTATATTTTTACATTTATATTTTTTTTCCCTTCTTTTTACATTTACAAAAAAAGAAAAATTTGTTGTTACATTGCTTTCATGACTTTGCATTACTTTCTCTGTTCATCTCTAGTTCATTTCTACATTTCCATTGCTGTCACTTCAATCAGACCATATCCTCTTCACCACTTACCTCCTTCCACCATCAGCCAGTTTCAAAAACCCCACTTCACTGTCCCCTACCAGTCATTTCTGTTCATCTTTTTACAAACCCACAGTAACACTAACCTGTCTTCATCAACCATAAACTTCCTGTACCCCCACTACAATAACTCCATAACTTTTGCCCCTGCACGCAGTGCAAAAATCTCTGTCACTTCGCTGACCTTCTGCCAATTCACTTCATTACAAGTTGCATCCTACATATCACTTTTTGCCACACTAAAGTGCACACTCCGTGCATATAGATTCGGTGCCACCATTTCATTAATTGCTGCCTTACTTCCCAACATATCGTAGTGCACCATCAAATACTTCAACTTCCAAACACTGTGCATTTCGTTACTTCTTGTCAACAAAACACACAGTCAACCACTGCTATCCCTTCCCTACACCACCTTCAAACTCCTCTACCTGTCCACCTGAAAACCATTTCACAACTCCACCCATCCTGACTGCCTCCTTGCAGCCACAACTAACTGTGCACCACTGTGCACTGCAAACACTCAAAACAACAACCACACTTTGCAATACAACCATTTACAATTTTACAGCCTGTCCTCGACCATCAACGTCTCAACAACAATCAGCAACAACATACTTGCCTTCCTCCCATCACCTACAAACTGTGCATACCACACAGCAGCGTTCACTTTTGTCAGTAGCACGAAACAGACCACTTCACCCCTAGCTCCACTACCACCACAAACCCGAAATCGCATCAGCCTCCATAACGACTAGCATCATTTCAGTTAAGACCACCATCCCAGATCACCACTGCAGTTGCCTTCAGACTTGCCTCTGTCATCCTCCCATAGCACTTCACCTTGCACTTCCTTCTGTGCACATATCTCCGTACAATATCCTCTCCCTTCAACAAAAGTTCATATAGCAGTAACGACAGCGAACCAAACTACTTCGCATTCCCAAAAACTCCTCCAACAATCTACGTCTATAGCAACTCCATAAACCGCCCCACAATCGACACAAACTGCTTCGACATAGTTTATCGAAATCCCAAACTTCATCTCCTCAAACCAAAACTCATTCGCAACATCCAATCACCCAAATTCGATTGCGTCACCTCTGACAATCCCCAAACCCCCCCAATCACACTCCAATTGCTATTTCCCCAATTGCCTCGAATCAGCCGCGGACCCACAACCTCATCCCCAAATCGCGTTCGTCTCCATCCCAAACATCACCAAAAAACCCCACGCGACTATCTCACAACCAAAATCAACTCGTACCCGCGCCTTTCGCTGCTCAAAACCCAATCCCTCAATCGCCAATTCTCCGACTCAACTCGAACACAAGCCACCAACTCCACTGCCCTGAATCACCATCACCTCTCCCTGCTATCGTGATCTTCGAACAACCACAATCGGCAACCGTTTTACAAGTGCCAATAGTTTTGGGAATTTTATTGCATAATTTAGTGAAGAATTTGTATGCGAGTAGTTGAGGAAGTTTATTTTCTGTGAAGAATTTGTGCTTTTGTGAAGAATTATATTGCGAAGGTGTGTTTTCTCTGTGTTAATTAGTCTGGGTCGGGGCCGAGTGCCTTGCAAAAAAAAACAAAAAAAAAACAAAAAAAACCAAACAAACAAACAAAAAAAACAACAAAAAGAAAGTTAGTCTGAGTACATTTGATTTATGTTGAGCAGGATTTGTTAGGTATAGTGAATTTAATTTTGAAATTTCAATTGTGAATTAATTTTGTTTACTTTTAAATTGTTTTGTTTTAGTTTGATTGAAGTTCCATCATTATAAAAAAAAACTGCATATATATCTTGTCTTTATTTTCAGGTTGCCCAAGCAAAATTGCAGAAGTGCTTGCTAAAATAAAGTGCTTGATTTGCTGATCTTGCCAAAAAAAAAAACTGTCTGCTTATTTATAATTTTCTTTTTATTTGTCTTGTTTTGTATATATTTATTGTTTTTGTTTGTCTTGCATTGTTCTTTACTTGCATTTAAAAAAAATTCAAAAATTTCATTCGTAGTTGCATTGTTAATACACGTTTTATTTCTGTTTTGCATTTCATCTTATATTTTGATTAATAATAACGGTTAGACATCAATAACTTTTAATTGTATATTGACAAGTTGTCTTCTTTGAACAATTTAATTTCTTGGTGTCTAGGCTACGGCAGAGTAATAATCATTTATAAATATTACGGTGATTCATAAATATTATAGTGGTTGTTCCTTTGAAGGTACTTAAACCTTCGGCTGCATTGCTACGGTGATTCGTGGTGCACCGATAAATCATGTCCGTTACCTGGCCGAGAACTATCTTGTTGATTTAAGACAATTTGTGATTATAAAATTTTGGGTTAACTTAGGATAAAACATTTGTAATTAACCATTGCATTCATTTAGTTGCATTAGTTCATGCATATTTAAAAGAAAAAAACAAAAAAAATCCAAAATCCAAAACTAAAAATTGTAAATATTCCTTTTCCTTTGAAAATTTTAAATCCCGTTTCTTTGAAATTTCAAAAATCCAAAAAAAATTAGAAAATCCAAAAATCCAAAAAAAAATATAAAATCGGTTCTTTAAAAAAAATAGAAAAACCAAAAACAAAACAAAGGTCGATTTTCCATTTTGAAAAATAAATTCTTTTTGTAAATATTTTTCCTTTACAAAAAAAAACTAAAAACATTCTTGAAAATGTCCGAACTTCAATATTCATTGAATTTTACAATAGTTGTGAAAATCAGTATAATCCATATAAGTTCACTCCGAATTCGTATGGATATTTTAACGACAACTATTCTTTAAACAATTCGAATTTTGAACAACAAAGTTTTCAAAACGATGACCAACCTTCGACTCTTGAAAATAGCATTGAAATGATTTCATCTTTACTTGAACTTTCTACACGAAAAAATCAAGAAATAAATGATTTATGTAATTCTTATTTGTGTAATAACTCGAGTCAAGGATTTCAAAATTTGAATTCAATTCAAAATTCAAACGATTACGATTATAACCCATGCCAATTTAATTTCGAACTCCAAAATGAATTTCAAACTCAACATGAAAATGGGAACAACTTTTCAAACGAATTTGGCAATGGGAATAGTTTCAATAGCGATACGATTGAAAACTTTGGTTATCAACAAATTCAAAGTGAAAATTTTCAAATGAATAATCATGAATTTGATTTTGTTGACGAAATGGAAAAAGATAACGGAGATTTATTACTTGAAAAATACAAAACTTATCATGAAAATCATAATCAAATCTCAACCCACGAAGAATCAAATAATAATCTACCGTTTATCGAAATTGACAATTCTTGTTCTCAACAAGTCCAAATTGAAAATTTTCAAGTTAATAATTACAAATTTGACTTTGTTGAGCAAATGAATGAAATTTACAATGATCACACGAATTTGTTGATTAAAACATTGGAAAATTTTCGTGAGAAACAAAATCAAATTTCAATGTGTGACGAGTCAAATGATAATCCATCTTTTACCCAAATCGATGATTTTCAAACAACAACTTTTGAAACTGAAAATGATGATCTTAACGAAGTTGTTGAAAAGACGGTAATTGTGTTGGATTTCAATTCTTTTGAGGGTGAGAAACTCGATTTAAATTTCGATCTTCCTTTTTCTGAAAATTTGAACCAACTTTGAATTTTGAACTTGAGACATGTAATAAAGTTGTTGATAATCCAATAAAGGAAGACGAGTTTAATGAACATGAATTTTTTGGACTTTTGGATGACGAGTTGTTAAATTCCGAAGGGGAAGATGAAAATCACCATTTTGATTTTGAAATCAATAATTGTGAAAATATTTTCAATGATAAGCTTGAATTTCAAATTGGTGAAAATGAACTTGAACTTCAATCAATTGTTTTGTCGACTCTAAAAATCATCGAAAACAAAACAACTCGTACAATTTTCAAATGAAACAACATTTGTTTTTCAAATCAACTTTCATCTTCGAAATCTTTTACGGTTTGGTTTTTCATGCTTAAGCTATGTCTCGCACATTTGATGAGACAAATGAATCGGTCTTTAAAAGACCGTTTCATGTACTTTTTGACTGTATACTTTCTCATCTCTTGTAAATAATAATCTTTCATATAAATATTGGATTTTTATTTTTATTTTTCTCCTTCCACTTGAGTTGACTGTGGGGACACAGTCAAAATCAAGTGTGGGGGGAGACTCATCTTCAATTTTTCCATTTTTCATGGTTTATTTTTGATTTAAAATTTAAAAAAAAAACACAAAAACAAATTTTCTTGTGATTTATTTTTAAAGGAAACACTAAGATAAATATATGGTTTTGGTTTATTAAATTGAAATTTTTGAAAATTTATTTGTCTTAACAAAAATAAAAATGAAGTTTGATTACAAATAATAATGGTTGAACTAGTATATAGGAAGATTCATACGTGTTAATTATGAAGTACATCCTAATTGAAAATCTTTGTTTTAAAAAGTGGTTGATTTAAAGTAAAGGATATAACATTTTTTTTGCCTTCTAAGTTAAATGGTGCTAAGATGATTTTGCAGAACTCTCTCTCTCTCTCTTTTAAAAAATAAAATAAAAAAATAAAAAATAATAACATCTAAGTATTCACTCTCATTTAAAAGTCCTCACGGTTATGCATGAGTGGATTACTTGGAATCTTTGATTATGTGCTTTCATACTCATTTAAAAGTCCTCACGGTTATGCATGTATGGAACACATATAAAAAAACAGACTTAATAAAAACCACCTACTGTCGATAGGTGTATGCACGAAAGTGTGTGCACTCGCCATGCTCTGTACTCCCCTCACATAAGCCCGAAAGGCAGTGCATGGGCGGTATATCTGGCCTCAGTTTACCTGAGCTAGGTGTGTAATTTTCTTGCAAATAATGAGAGAGCAAGAAATTGAAATCCTAGCACTATTTTTACTTAGTTGATTTGATTTGTTATTGAAAAGAAATGAAAATACCACTTTGATAAACTTTGATAATCAACTAAGGATCCATTTCATAGTTACACTTTGTTATTAACCAAAACAACAAGTTAAACTATCGTCTATTTGTTATGATAACTTGATTTTTGTTGGAAATTTTGACGAGTGAATGACATAAATTTTCAAGATAATAACCAAAACCTATATTTAACTTATTCATGTCAATTTAAAAATAAATACTTCATTTGTAAATATTTTCAAAAAAATTGCATTCATCTCTTTGTAAATAAATCTTGCATTTTGTAAATATTTTCATCCTGCATTTGGATTTTGTGGGTAGTATCCGCTGAAAACCCTCACGAGACGACACTCGTCCTACTAGGGACACCTAGAGGTTTAACGGCTTGTTGCATATGCTCAATGCAATCGTGCTCCCTACGAAAACGGATTTATCTTGGTTTTCCTTTATTCGAGGACAAATAAAAAGATAAGTGTGGGGGTATTTGATGTGCACGTAAATGTGCATATTTTTACCACCATATTTAATCTATTTGAATTAAATAAATGATCATATCGGGTATTTTAACCTTTTTAAACCAAAAATTCAAATTATTCCAAATTGTCACATATTCATCTTCATATATGGGAAAAACGGTCATTTGTGTGCATATATTTCTTTGAGAAAAATTAATTGAAAATTTGTATATATTTTTGTAGGAATTTGATTTCAAATAGAAGTGGTTTCATGAAGATATGCATGCATAAAATTAATACAAAGGAATGAAGATGGAAATAATTCAAAGTGAAGAACATGGAGGACCCCACATACCCACCTACCTTAATGTACAAATTAAAGGCTAATGCACATGCTTTTGGATTTAATGGCTTCATGTACACTTAATGGGGGATTAAGACATGTTAATGATTACTTGGCCTCCACACTTCCTAAGGGGCATTTTGGGCACTCCCTAAAAATATGCATTAGGGTTTCTAACTTGTATGAATACCCCTTATGTTTCATGTAGCTCTCCCCTCTCTTCTCTTAGTCTCTCTTAGGCTTCCTTCTCTTTAGTTTAGTTTAGATCAAATAAAAGAAAGCTCACTTTTTCTTTTCATGGCTACTTAGCCATTTTTATTTTATGTAATTGTATTTTCTTTTTATGCAATGTTAATTAGTGTTTCCTTTTACTTACATTTTATTTCCTTTCATGCTAGTAGTGTAGATTTTCTTTTATGCAATTAGATTAGTTGTCTTTTCCATTAGTTTTTTTTTTCTTTCTTTCTTTTTTGCTTTCATGTTGCTTTCTATATTTGTTGATTTGATAACAAATATGAGAGCTTAATCCCTACAATTTAGGGGTAATGAAGCTCTCTAGTATGTAGATGCAATATTTCGATGTTTATACTCTCTTTTTGTGCTTTAATGGAAACACTTGAAGTGGTTTAATGATGTTGTTTAGCTTTGAATTTGATAGTCTATGTTGTTCATAACAAATAGGCTATGCTTAAACAAACATAACAGAAATTGCCTCTTCATCTAAATATGATTATGGCAAAGAAGTGAATGTTGAAATTGAAATTTGATAGCCTATATTTCTAAACAATAGTTAGTAGGCTATGCTTAAAATAGATTTTTATTTCAACTTGTTGTCATATTTCATGAGAGTTAAATGTGTATTAGTGGTTGTGTTATAGTTTGATGGTTTATATTGGGCTAATTAATAGCACAAATATACCATACTTATGAGCACATCAACTAATTACACTAATGAAAAGAAAAGAGAGATCATAACTTCATTTTGTTGATTTATGTGATCCAGAGAGTGGATTTATCTCTAAATTGTTCTTAAACTCTCACATTTTTTATCAATTTTCTTTTGTTTGTTTTTCTCTTTTTCCAGCTTAAATATTCTCAAGATTTTGGTTAATTTGATTGAATAGAAAAAATAAATCTACAATTCCCTGCGGATCGACCCGTATTCGTCACGTGCTACATTCGTACACCGTGCGCTTGCGGTTATTTTAATTTTGAAATTCGTTCGACGGTTTTCTAAACCGATAGAATTTCCGTCGACGAATAGCCTCCACGTCAAAAACCATCTTTACAGGCCCCCAGGCCTGATTCACAATGCCACAGAACTGAGGCTGAAACTCCTACTATCATTTAACAACCTATTACCGAGCCCACTAGGGAAGGAGCAGTCAAAATTGCCCAGTTGAGAAAAGATTTTCCAAACATTTGCTTCAACGGTTTTATCTTCCCTCCTCACTTAAAGAAAATTCCATCTAAGGTAGAACAAATGATGCATGACTACTTTCATGATATTTATACTCAATACAAGGAGTGGATGCAAGCCGCGGATAAAGCGTCGGCGATGGTTTTTAAGCGAGCCAAAATAATTGAGAAGTTAGAAACTGACCTCGCTCAGAAGGACCGTATTATTCAAGTGCTTAATAATGAAGCCGAATCTTCCTGGCAATCTGAAATAGAGGCTACCAAGAAAGCTGACGAGGCAACTCAATCTATGGAAAGAATGCATCGAATGCATTTCGCTTTGGTAGAGGAGATGGGCCACCGGAACACCACAGTTATAGCTGAAAGGGACGCTGCTCTGAAAGAACTCAATGAGCTCAAAGCCAAATTTTATGAAATCATTAAAGAAAAAGATGATGCGAGTAAAGCAGCCCAAGAAGCGTGCGAGCAAGCTGTAGTGCTTCGGGGCGAATGGGATGCGGCAACACTTAGAATTCAAGAGGTCGAGGCCAAGGTTGAGGATGAAGTTAAAATGGCAGAAGCCAGGTTGGAGGCCGACATTGACGATCTCCTGATTACATACAATGCTAACGTCTTAAAACATAAAAACCCGACCTAGCTTGACAATTATCCAACACATCCGTACAACGCTTGGGGTCGATTAGTAGAAGATGAAAAGGTTTCTCACCAAGTTGAATCGATTGATGAGTTCGAGCTCGAGAACCGGGTGTTGAGCGAAAATGAATGAAAAATTCTCCATGATACTATGATCTCATATGGAAAGGAGAAACTTGGTGCTCAGCATTCAGAGGTCGGAGAATGTTCTGGCATTGAGCATCATGATATAAGTTTTGAAACTCTCACGCCGACCCAGCCAAAAACTACATCTGAGGTTGATCCTCAGTCAGTTCCTGCTTATAATCTAGATCAAGCGCGGTTGTCTCCATCCCAAGAGCAAGTATCTGAAGATGCTCCACCAGCCGCAAGCCAAACTGAGGAAGGTATTCTGAGCACTTCTTATGTTTGCTCAAAACTAGAAGCGTAACTCGAAGTAATGGCTAATAGTTTTTCTTTGGTTTCTATCCAGTGATCGAATGACGGCTACTGCACCTATGGATGGGGTACAAGGGAGAACACTTACTTTTGATGAACAGATGATGTAGGAACTTCTTGGTCATCATAGTGACCCCTTTGCTGATCTGCCATTTGTCATAAGTGGAGTAGCACCTGTGACTAGCTCCGCAGGCCCAACTTCTAACGTTCTCGGCGAGGCTTAAATGATTCGCGAAAAAAATAGCCAAAATTAACGCCGAAATAGAAGCAGTTGCCCGAGCTAGTAGCTTTGGAGGTGGAACGGCTGGCCCTGGTCCATCCCCTTTGTAGATCATATCTCCGAGAGGAACAGTCATTGAGACAAGTGTACCTATCCCGCCTCATACTGTTGATCCTGTCCCTCCGATTCTGCCTTCAGGAAGCATTCCAATACATTTGAGTTCATAGGATGAAATTGATATAATGCCCCCGATTGGAAACCAACCGCCGAAAAGCAAGGACTCAAAAAGGAAGCCGAGTAGCAGCTCCAACGGGTCAACGTAGAAGAAGAAGTTGAGAAAGAAAAAGGAGTAGATGCGTCACTTCGGCTCATTTTTGATAGATAGATAGGAATCTTCTTTTGTTTTGTTTTCTTAGGCCGTGTGTAGATGCGGTTTCAGCCCCTGTTAGTATGACTTTCGGTATGGATTTGTACTTAACCTTTTTCTTCCAAAGAATGATTGAAATAAAATGTCATTTTTTCTTCAGTGCAACTTGTGTTAATTTGCTTAAGTATTTCAGCACTCAAACTTTCCTTCGATATACTTGTGAAACTTTAGTTCTTTAATTCGGACCCAGATTTATTTGTAAGTCTTGGGCTACTGTTTCTGGTCACAATCAAGTGTTAAGTCGAATTCTGTATCACAATGTTTCAATCAGTGGTCAGTACTAAAGTTCTGCCTCCAGATTCGGGGATACACTGGAAAAATCAGTCAGCAATTGTTGTTTGCCTTTAACACATTGATCTTGATCTTTATGAAATGAAATGGAAGCATGGCAATGGAGCCACAATGGCTCACCAATTGTTGATCGTATCCATACTCTGGGGATTACACTTGTTCGTTGGCGCTCGATTATGCCTGCTTAAGTTTTAGTGACACGTCCACGCTCCAGGGACTTAAGTTATTTTCACAGGTGGTCATTCATGCATGTTTAATATTTATAACTGTCCACACTCTAGGGACTTTAGGTTGATTCGTGGGTGGTCAGTCACACCCGATTTAAGTTTATATTCTAACCACACTCTAGGGACTTAGAGTTGGGTTAAGGATGATTGATTCGTATCCGGTTTATGTCTAAACTCCAATCCACGCTCTAGGGATTTTAGACTTAATTGGTGTTTATACTCCAATCCACGCTCTGGGTACTTAGAGTCAATTGCCATCGATACTTCGGTTTGCACTCCGGGAATCCAGAGTTAGTTGATGTTTGCGCTCCAGTTTACACTCCTGGAATCTGGAGTTGGTTGATGTTGATACTCCGGTTCGCACTCTGGGAATCCGAAATTAGTTGATGTTTATACTCTAGTTCGCACTCCGGGAATCTGGAGTTGGCCGACAGATGGTCAGTCACATCTGTTTAGGCTTTAATATTTCGTTCGCACTCCGGGAATGACGAATCTATCAGGATCATGGATGGTCGGTTCACATCTACCCTGAGTTAACAAGTGAGGTCGTTAGATGGACGGGTCCATGCTCCTCGAACTTGATTTGAATACGGGTGAAGTTGTTAGGTGGACGGATCCACCCTCTTCGAAACTGTATTTGTAAGTATGCATTCCAGTTCGCACTCTAGGAATCTGGAGTTAGTTAGACGATTGTCCTGTATCAATCCTTTTTTTGGCTTCAGTGTAAGAACTTAACCCCGAGCTCAAGTTTCACTTAGCGAGTAACCGGTTGTATCACAGTTACTCCCTATTTGAATAAACCCTACCGTTAGGTGGAATTTAGCTCTCCGTGCATAGTGATAGTTGTATGACGCATTTCAAAAAATCACAGCTTTGGCTCGAAGAGATTGCATTTTATTGCTGAAATAAGAAAATACGGCAAAGTCGGTTGCCTTATTACAAATTCAAATTTCGAAATGCAGAAACAAATTTCAAATGAAAAGTAAATTGAACAATCAAAGCATGTCCTGTGTAGTAGCGACAAAGGCTTTCGCTATTCCAGGCTCTCGGCAGAGTAAGACCATCAGCGGTCAATAATTTGAATGTAGCGTCTCCGAGCTTTTTTCCGATGACATACGGCCCCTCCCACGTTGGTTTCATGTGTGAAGGAACTAGATACATTCTTTTGAGGACGAGATCATCGAGTTTGAAGTTTCGGGGTCGAACCTTGGCATTGTATAATCGAGCGACTCGACTTCGGTATGCGGCTGCCCTCAAGTTAGCCCCTTCATGCTTCTCATCCAATAAATCCAAAGATTCGGCAAGTAATATGGCATTCATTTTCGGATCATAATAAGTCAAATGATGAGATGGTACTTCCATATCGACTGGAATAACGGCTTTTGAACCGTAGGAAAGAGAGAACGGTGTGTGATCGGTTATAGACTTATGGGTTGTTCGGTAAGCCCATAGATCCATAGGAAGTTCATCGACCCACTTCCCCCTGGCCTTTTCCAGTCATTTCTTCAAAATAGACTTTATAACTTCATTCACAGCTTCAAACTGTCCATTCGCTTGAGGGTGTGCAACTGCAGAGAATTTCTTCTTAATGTGGAATCATTGATAGAAATTCTTAAATTCAACACTGTCAAATTGGGTTCCGTTATCAGTGATGATGCTATATGGGAGACCAAATTGGCAGATAATGTTTCATACTACAATGTTGATCACTTTCTTCGTTGTGATTGTAGCAAGGGGTTCAGCTTCCGCCCACTTGGTAAAGTAATCAACTGCGACGATGGTGTACTTCGCACCACTTTTGGCCAGAGGTAGAGAAACAATAATATCGATGCCCCATACTACGAACGACCATGGACTGACCTTCTGAGTTATCTCGGTAGGTCGGGCTCTAAGGATTCGAGCACGTGCCTGCATGTTGACATGGCGCTAACTTCTTGGATCGATCCGCTTTTTAGGGCGAGTGATTAATTCTTCTATTTGAATATGCTCTCTTCATATCAATTAGGTGCATTCCACTTCGTATCGCTTCTGATGCACTCCACTTCGTATCCGATGCTTTGTAACTGATTCATATCGATATGAACCAAGGCATTTCATATCGATGACCTAGACGTCGCGTCGCATCGACCACTCTCCACGTCCTTCGTATCGATACTTTGGTGACGTTTTGTATCGATCTTTGGCCGATCGATGCGAATTGAGTCGATGAGGAAACCGATACAAAGTACATATGGACGATATCGATGCGAAGCACTGCTTATTGATGGATACGAAGTGAAGTGATCAGGATGGATACGAACTACCGCTTACTTGATGGATATGAATGGGATGGTTGCAAGACAATGGATACAAAGTGGGACAATTCCGATGGACACGAAGGAAGCCACGTTCGATGGATTCGAACAAGGCTGATGCGAAAGAGGTTGACCGATGGATACGAACAAGTTAATTCTCTTGGCTTGCATCGATCATATCTTGAGCATATGAACTCAGATTGACTTGAAATTTGGAACACTGGATTGAAATTTGGAACATTGGCTTTCATGGCTCTTCTTGTCGTGCCTTGTCAATTATATCTCGATTCGGACTCAGACAAAATTCATCGGCATCAATAGTGAACCTGTGTATAGCCGATCTTCGGGATGGACTGTCTTCGGTTTCCAGTTAAGTTCTTGGTGTCACGAATTTGCCAAAAGGCGGGATAAAACCTATCAATACCACACATGTTCTCCACTTCATTTCTTCACTTTTCTCCATCAAATTACTAAACTCTCTTCATTATTCTAATGGCTTCTCATCTAAGAAAAATATATAGAGAAAATAAATACAAAAAGAAATTGAATATATATAGTGTGTATACACACACATCAAGACACCTAAAAAATCACTTAAAGCTCTTCCTCTCTTCCCTTAAACCCCATGATAACCACCCCCCACCACCGAAGTTGAGCATATCACCCCTTACAACTCTAGGCCATGAGCACCTCCAAGTTCCAAGTCCACGGCTGAGCCACTTAGGAGCTTCAAGTCGAGTGTTTTTGGGCTTTTAATTCGAGTTTCATTTTCTAGTCAATCATTTAATTCCAAGGTGAGAAACTTTATATATATATATATATATATCTGTGTGTGTGTGCGTGCATATATATATATATATCTGTGTGTGTGTGTGTGTTTATAAATATATATATCTATAAACACACATACACACACTTTGGAAGATATGATATGCTTGAAATGGTTTGCATTGATTTGATCATCAAGTATTGGATGTTTATTATAGTAGTTTAATTGTGTAAGCAAGCACGATAAATACACGTTGATATTACACAAGGAAATCACTTTCCGAATCAAGTTGAAAGATGATATGGAATCATTAAAACTCTTGAAAATGGTTTTGAAATGATTTGATAATGTTTTATAATCATATAAACTTGTCACGACAAGATTTGAATAGAAAAAGGTAAATAAGTCAAAACTAGGCGTGTCGCGTAATGGTAGTTCGTAATTTCACGCCGTAAAAGTTAAATGAGTATATAAAGTGGAATATAGCTCGGATTTCTCCATGATAATTTTTTTTCAAACTATTACATCCATAGTTTTTAAACAAAGAGAAAATCAAGATTTCACCTTGTAGATTTTCAAATAAGTCCAAATCAAGTTTTAAATAAAATCACGGTTTTGTAGTTCGGAATTCAAAAGAGATTCTTTAAGATTTATAATTTTTAACTCTTCAAAAATGTGGAAAAATCTCTATAAATATACTAAATTGTTTTGAAATAAATTTGAGTTATATAAATGAATTTTCAAATAATAGAAAAGTCATTTTGATTTAAGGAAGCTTTTAAAACACCATTCGAAGCACTTTTTGCAACAGTTTTCAATAACAATTGAAATATGGTTTTAAACTTAGCAATTCGCTTCCAAATCTTTTATAAATATTTTTAAATGGATAATCAAGTGATATGAAGATGATTTGAAGTTTTCACAATTTATTTAAAAGAGTTTAAAAAAATGAAATAAAGAAAAGCTATTATAAGTAAGTGTTTTAATATTGGCTCTAATAAGTCAAAAAGTATACAGGATTTTTCTACTCGTGAGATCTAGGTGAGTTGTAACGACCCGTAAATTTTAGTGGTTTTATTTATGTAATTAATTGAATTTTTGTGAAATTGTAAAATTATAAAATTTGGAAATAAAAATTTAATATTTGGAATACGTCTGTTTTAACATAGCCACTGGTAAATTTTCATCAGAAAATATGGAAGTTTATTTTTATAGTGTTATTTTATTTAAATCTATATCAGTTAATATTTGATGATAATAAAATATTTTCGAAACCTAAATATTTTATATAAAAAAATTGTAAATCATCTTCTAAGAAAGACATCATATTTCGTTTTTCCAAATTTTGACTTCTATTGCTCCGTCGATCTTATTTTTCGATGAAATAGCAGCATTTTCGTTCCGGTATCGATTTTTGATCGGATGATCGTACCACTAATATTAGCATACCGTTTTGATTGTCTCGCCATGCTGATCTCTGCGGTATATTCAATCATATGTTTTGGAGTCCAGTACATCACGAAATCTGCGAAGCAATTCATAGTATCGGTTTGGTATTTGGGTTTTGGCTTGAATTTGTTTTGATTTTGCTTGTTTATTTTAGTGGGCTTAAGATAATGGCTTAGTAATTCAAACGGTCATGAATAGTCGGTCACATGAAGAGTTATCGGTTGAGAATTGTCTTCAATATTTTGCACGTTCATATTCTAATCTACTGATTTACCGTCTCTTCCTTACTCCTCTTCTCATTTCATTTTTTTTTCCTCTTCTGTTCTACAAAATATACAGCAAGTTTTTATTCCTTCTTCTTTTGCATTTTCCTCCTCCTTCCGTATGTGTTTCGGCCATTATCACTAAGCTCATCACAGCCAAGGCAGCCTATAGCCGATCTCCACCTTCTCCAACGCAAACTACCGCCTTTCCCTCCCACCTCGGCCGGCAGCAACCTATGCGAGATGCTCGACCACCGATCCATGCCTCAACTTCACCCATGCGCGGCTATGGCCCGCCGCCACAAATGTCCTCCACCACCCGTCCATAAACGCGGCCACTACCAAGCCTCGCTCACCTGCCACCTACCAGTGCCCATCACCGAACTGCAGTAGCCTCGCCGTCATCTTTCCGCCCACTACACCCGAGTCCGCCCTCGCCTAGGCTCAACCACGTCAACCACGGTAGCACCGAAGTATGCACGTGCTTTCCCACCAGCAGCTACTCGGCCTCGTTTCCAAGATCTCACCGCGTACTTCCTTCCGACCTCCACAGCCCACTCGCCTTCCTCCAGAACCCACCTCTGCCTTGCTTTCTGGTCGCAAAATAATACTGAAGCCTTCATCTTGGCAACTCGTGCATCCTCCATTTTTTTTATGGGTATGTATAGTATATATGTTTATATGTATATTATTTTATAAAATTAATAGTAAATATATTCTACAGTTATGTACCTTTACAGTAAATTGTTTAGTTTGAAAGCTGTAGCATATGGAGGTATCTTACGCATATATTTTATAGTGTGTGTGTGTCTATATATATATATTTACGTAATAGATTTGTGTATAATATTGTTAAATATATATATATGTGTGTGTGTGTGTGTTTGTGTGTGTGTGTGTTGTTTATAAGTATATATTTTTCTATTTTATATAGCTTATGTAAGTTCGTACATTACTAGTGCAAATATATGTATACATTATGTTGTGTATATAAATTAATAATATGTAAAAGGTTTATTCAAGTGTAGCTGCTAGATATATACTGTGTATATTGATAGAGTCTGGTTTTGAAGATTTGAAAGTGAGTTTTGTTTATTTAATATGGTTCAGCTGGGTATTTTATAATCTATATTATTGTACAAAATCTTACATACATTTTTGTTTGTTTACAGTAAAATTTTATAAGAGTTATACTCTGTTTGATATTTAAAGTTATATATGGGTTTAGTTTATAAGTTAGTATATATATACAGTTTGTATAAATATTTTGTATAGTCGATCTATTAGTTTATACAAATCTTAAATTTGGATAGTATGCAAGTATTATGTGACAATTATATTGTGACAGTTTGTATATACATATATTGTATAGTTATGTGCTTTATATATATATATATATAATAATTTATAATATTGAGTATATATATAAGTTTATTTTATCCGTCATAAGTCTATATATGTTCATAATTATAAGTTGCATGATATATATATTGGGTTTGGGTTTGATTCCTTTTTATATAATTTATAGTATATATTGATCTCAGTTCATATATTATATATCCAAGTGATATTAATATTTCTGAAACTATATATTTATATAATATGTTATATTTACATTAATATTAATAGTTTGGAAAAGTATATATTATTATATTTTAGAGTATGTGTTTGATTTTACTAAATGTAATATGTAAATATGTCATTAAACTATATATATAATATATAATTCATTTCGATTACATCGACTGATTCGATTTGTTTTCATCGATTCTTATCCATAAGCCTTGTCGTCAAATTCATGCCAATCTAGCTTTGCTTTGGAATTCGTGCTTGGATCCGTAATTTATCTCATTCTCGTTCACCTCTAGCCTCTAAAGGTGAGCAATCACTCACGATTAATGTTCTTTTATTTATTAAATTTGATTTCAATTGAAACGACAATTGAAATATGCTGCTGTTAGTTATTTACATTGCTATATACATGCTATCTGTTCATCTGTGACATCTGACACCATTATTTGTTATTTATTTATGATTGTTATACTATTATCATATCTGTTATCACTCTGCAAGTTCCCTGTTAGTATAGAATCGCTATGGGTTGAAATGATACATACCTGAATGGACATTAGAATATGAGAAAATTGTTATGGGTTGAAATGATAGACCCAAGCGATTTTCATTGAATTGAATTTGGGATTGCGGGTTGAAATGATATATACCCGTATATAGTTTAAATTGTGGATTGAAATGATAATATCCGTATCACTTGACCATAGGATAGAAATTTATATACATACACCGTTGGTCTATATATAAATATTTTGAAAATAATTTCTATGGTTTTGGGGTGATATATATAGTTTTATTTGACATTGAAATTATTTATAATGAAGTTTTAAATTAAAGTGGATTTAAAATTTATTTGGAATTTTATTTTGTTGAGAGTTATCTTTAATTAAATTGATTTGAAATGGATACACTTAGGGATTTAAAGGTATGACTCTATAATTTGGTTCTGGTTTAAGATGATTTAAAAATATTTCAAGGTTAGACAAATTGAATATGATATTTAGTGATTTAAAATTGGAGGTTTAATTAAATGATATTATATTTTATTTCAAAGCAAAATTTATATTCAAGTGAATTTGATATATATATGAGTTTTGAAATTTGTTTTGAAATGTTGAACATTTAAAACTTTGAAATATATGGAAATTGAAATGGTTTATTTGAGGTTCAAGTTTGTATTTGAAATCTATATAAATTGAAATGGTTTATTGAGAAACTGATTTGAATTGCAATTGAGGAATTAAGATTTGATTAAATGTGAATTTGGGATTCGAGTGATTTGGAATCGATTTACGAAATTTTGAATGGAATTTTGAAATGTGATTTGAAATGGTATTTAAATAATGAATGAATGACATATTTGAATTTGAATTCAAATAATGAATTGATAATGAGGTATTGAAAGGATATGATATTTTGATATTTTGATATGGTTTGGAAATGATTTGATCTTTATTTTGATAAAGAATGCGAATTTAGAATGACAATTGATTATTGATCTATTTGATAAATGAATCTTTGAAGTTTATATTAGTATGAAATATATTTAGTTTACTTGAAATTTGAATTTATTAAAATGATATTGAGTTTATTAAGTAAATATTTCAAACTAAATATTAATAAATTGAACTAAGAGATATATGAAATTTAAAAATTTAGTTTTGAAATGTGGGATATTAGCTTTGAAATATACTAAAGATTGAATAGTTTATTTTATGAATCAAATCTGTATTTGAAATTTATAAGGTTTGAAAGGGTTTCGAATTAAAACTGATAGATTTAATTGAATTAAATTGGAAATTTGAAAATTTGGGTTGATTTGAAATTTTGTAAAATATAAAGAATTAAAGGAAAGTGCCATGATTTCAAATGTATGATTTCAAAATATTATGATTTCAAAGTATAATGATTTCAAGTATTTTGGTTTCGAAAGAGTTATAACTTTGAAAGTATTATGATTTTTGAAAGGTGAATATATGTTTGAAATGGAAATGATATCATATTGATTTGACTATGGCTTTAATATAAAAATGGTTTTGGTTTCGAAGTATAAACTATTTTGAAAGGAATATAGTTTTGAATGAAATGATTTGATTTTGAAATATAAACTATTTTGAAATGACCACGGTGTTATAATAACGATTGGTTGGCAAAGAGACCGGGATCGGATATGGGCATACTCTCTGTCGATGCCGAAAACCACTTTGACAGCCGGGTACGCGATGGAGATTCCAGAATGAAGTAGGATGGTGGCGACGTTCTTGAGGTATATTACGTGGACCGAATCCCGTGAGTTGGCATAAGGTGGCTAAAACAGGAGCGGTCTCGGGACAAAAGGGGTAGCTCCTCTGGTCGGACGCATTTCTTCGATACTATACTCTTGGGGTTGATTTGATGGCCATCCTTCGATTTAATTGGAAATGTGTTTCGAGGTGGGCGTAGTGGCTGCTACGTTACCACCAGCCTG
Source organism: Allium cepa (assembly GCA_030765085.1). Lineage (NCBI taxonomy): Eukaryota > Viridiplantae > Streptophyta > Magnoliopsida > Asparagales > Amaryllidaceae > Allium > Allium cepa. The sequence continues at coordinate 946,048,207 of CM060941.1, read as the reverse complement.
TGTGCGTAATTTGTATATCTACCCTGGCATTGCCTTGTGTGCCGTGTCACCTACCATAGCGAGCCTTACTACGAATTTGTTTTTCCCCAGTAGCCTATGGAGTATTTAGAGTAGTCTCCCAATCTAGAGATATGCTGATGCTGGATGGACTACTGGGACTAGTACGTGTTAAGGGGAATGTTGGGTCACTCCTTAATGTTATTTTAAAGTAAGTTTATTTTATTATAGACATTATTATTATAGCGAAATATTACTATATAGTAAATAGTTTAACGGATGCTTAGAGGATGGTTATCCCAAACATCCTTTGAGTTATTGTATTTCAATTGTTATTTCACTTGAGTTGGATTTATTGATATAAGAATGTTAATCTTGACTCGAGTGTTTTGTGTTTTGCTTTACGCTCGGGTCAGACTAAGAGATTCAGCATTCAAGACTCACCTTCGGAGTAGGTGCTTTGCTTGAAGATCCGGCTATCTATTCTGCTTTCAGTATTCAGTGATTCTAGAGATGTATTCTGATTTGTACCTGATGTATCTTGTTACTCTTCTGTTGTATCTTGTTTAACTCTGATGTATCTTATTTATATATAGTAGATTCATGAACTGCTATCTCTTTTACTTCCGCTGCATTATTATTTACTCTGTGTCTGTGACCTATGATTATTTACTGTATATTCTGAGATTTGCCAAATTTTATTTACAACGCAGTATTTTGAGCAATTCAAGTCCGACATGTGTGGATGCGAATGGTTGAAAATATCGGGTTGTTAAATTTGGTATCAGAGCTTTGATAGCTCTAGGAAAAACTCAGCATGTATGGTAAATGTATTTACAGAATCACTTTCATTCGAGTTTGAGTCTCTTCCTTTTTGACTCGAATCCTTTGAATTTTGGAACGTTCCCTGCAGTTCCGAAATCCATTAGTGTCCCTCACTATTCATCTTCTTTTGATTTTGGAGTATCCCATAACTCCACTTCGAATGATTTTCATAATGAGTCGGCGGTCTCGCCAATCTCAAATTTATTTGTAAAGGGGTAAAACTCCTTTACAACAGCATCGATTCACCGAATATTTTATATCCTCGGTTTAGATGCTTGTATCTCTCATTATTCCAAACTCTATCTCTTGAGATCGAATGTTGATTTACCCTAGAAAATCCACATCGATGTTACTCTTTAAGTCACAGTTGACCCGGTTAAGGTTGTCCGCGATTATTATAAACTTATCCATCTTCTTATCCTGTTATTTAATCATCCTATCTTTGGTTCGAATCTATCTTCAAATCAAAAAATTTCTTTGATATGAGTCCATCAAATTTGAATCTCTATCCTTGCTTTGAAATCCATTTTTGGTTTCATCAAGCAAAGAAGTGTATTTGTAAACTAATATTTAAATGTTTTATATATTGTGTTGTTTGAGTTGTTGATGTTGATTTGGGTTTCCGATCGATTCGTATGATCAGCGCTATAGATAGGATTTTCAAAATAATCGAGCAAAGCAAATTGACAGAATATTGTTTTCAAATTTGGTAAGTAAAATAGTTTCATATGATTATATTATATATAAGTATAAATCTTTCTGTAATTAAATTGTTAATGAATTTGATGTCTGAGATAATAAATAAATGAGTTAATAAAACTTGGCTATAATTTGATTGGGAATTTGAAATGTATTTAAATCAGGAATTTGTGAATTTAATTTTCGATGATTTCAAACTTTGGTTTTAAAGTTTTAGAAGGTATATTATTTAAAGTATTTTCGAATAAAAATTATCTCAAAGAAATTTTAGATGTTTAAATCAATGCTCTTCTCTTTGTCGCTAGAAAATAATTTCGGTGATGACGGTCGCATCATCGACATTTATTTTCGAGTTTCGAAGTGAGGAGACTTATTCGTATCCTTTCTATGCTTTGATTAGGAAAATTTAAATAGATTTGAATTTTTAAATTATGACTTGATTTATATATATTGGTATATGATTTTGATTTTTTGTGATATATTGAAGGTGTATATATATATATTTATTTCTAAATTGTTTAAAGATAATCGAAAATGTAATTCTTAAAATTTATGTTAAGAATGATTTCAATTTTTAAATGAAGCCAAAAATTTTAATGAATATTTGAACTTAACTAATTGGATTATGAAATTTACTTCTATAATACCCAATTACATTCTAATACAATTTACTTTAACCATTCAGAAGTTGAATATGTAATTGAATAATTTACAATTGTGAAATGATGTTAAAGGAAATTTAAATTTGAGTAGTTATAATAAGTGTAAATATACATAATATATGTAATAAGATACATTAAGTGGAATAAATAAAATAATAATTTGGAATAAAAGAGAATTAATGAATTAATTTTGTTGAATGAAATATGAGTATAATAAATGACAATGTAAATTTATGATTTTAGAAAATTGTTAATTAAAGATAACTGGGTAATAAGAAATTTAATTTAGAATGGTTAAGATTGATTTATCTTAAGTGAAATCAACTGGGATAAATAAAGTTTATAAATAAATAAATATTGTTTTGGAGGGAACCTTTTATATCAAATATTAATAAGTTTAAATTAAATCCACTGAAATGAGATACTTTGAGTTTAAAATAAATTATTGAATATAAATTGATTTAAATTGAAATGCATATGGTTTAATCAATTGTTAAATTCTGTATTCCAAATCTATTTTCTTTCTGGTTGTTTTATTCTTCTACCTGGTTCCTTTTCGGAGACGAAAAGTTTTGAGGGGGGGAGAGTGTAACGACCCGTAAATTTTAGTGGTTTTATTTATTTAATTAATTGAATTTTTGTGAAATTTTAAAATTATAAAATTTGGAAATAAAAATTTAATATTTGGAATACGTCTGTTTTAACATAGCCGCTGGTAAATTTTCATCAGAAAATATGGAAGTTTATTTTTCTGGTGTTATTTCATTTAAATCTATATTAGTTAATATTTGATGATAATAAAATCTTTTGAAAACCTGAATATTTTTGTATAGAAAAATTGTAAATCATCTTCTGAGCAAGACGTCATATTTCGTTTTTTCAAATTTTGACTTCTATTTCTCCGTCGATCTTATTTTTCGACGAAATAGTAACATTTTCATTCCGATATCGATTTTTGATCGGACGATCGTACCACTAATATCAGCATACCGTTTTTATCGTCTCGCCATGCTGATATCTACGATATATTCAATCTTATGTTTTGGAGTCCGGTACATCGCGGAATCCGCGAAGCAATTCATAGTATCGGTTTGGTATTTGGGTTTTGGCTTGAATTTGTTTTGATTTTGCTTGTTTATTTTAGTGGTCTTAAGATAATGGGCTTAGTAATTCAAACGGTCATGAATAGTCGGTCACATGAAGAGTTATCGGTTGAGAATTGCCTCAATATTTTGCACGTTCATATTCTAATCTACTGATTTACCGTCTCTTCCTCACTGCTCTTCTCATTTCATTTTTTTCTCCCTTCTGTTCTACCAAATATAACACAGCAAGTTTTTATTCCTTCTTCTCTTGCATTTTTCTCCTCCTTCCTTATGTTTTCCGGCCATCATCACCAAGCTCATCACAGCCGAAGCAGCCTGCCAGTGCCCATCACCGAACTGCAGTAGCCTCGCCGTCATCTTTCCGCCCACCACACCCGAGTCCACCCTGGCCTAGGCTCAACCACGGTAGCACCGAAGTATGCACGTGCTTTCCCACCACCAGCTGCTCGGCCTCGTTTCCCAGATCTCACCGCCTACTTCCTTCCGACCTCCATAGCCCACTCACCTTCCTCCAGAAACCTCCTCGGCCTTGCTTTTTGGTGGTAAAATAATGTTGAAGCCTTCATCTCGACAACCCGTGCATCCTCCATTTTTTATGGGTATGTATAGTATATATGTTTGTATGTATATTATTTTATAAAAGTAGTAGTAAATATATTCTACAGTTATTTACCTTTACAGTAATTTGTTTAGTTTGAAAGCTGTAACATATAGAGGTAGCTTACGCATATATTTTATAGTGTGTATATATATATATATATTTATGTAATAGATTCGTGTATAATATTGTTATATATATATATATTATAAGTATATATTTTGCCATTTTATATTGCTTATGTAAGTTCGTACATTACTAGTGCAAATATGTGTAAAATTATGTTGTGTGTATAAATTAATAATATGTTAAAGGTTTACTTCAAGTGTAGCTGCTAGATATATACTGTGTATATTGATAGAGTCTGGTTTTTAAGATTTGAAAGTGAGTTTTGTTTATTTAATATGGTTCAGCTGGGTATTTTATAATCTATATTATTGTACGAAATCTTACATACATTTTTGTTTGTTTACAGTAAAATTTTATAAGAGTTATACTCTGTTTGATATTTAAAGTTATGTATGGGTTTAGTTTATAAGTTAGTATATATACAGTTTGTATAAACATTTTGTATAGTCAATCTGTTAGTTTATACAAATCTTAAATGTGGATAGTATGTAAGTATTATGTGACAGTTATATTGTGACAGTTTGTATATATATATATATATATATATATATATATATATATTGTATAGTTATGTGCTTTTTTTATATATATTAATTTATAATATTGAGTATATATATAAGTTTATTTTATCCATCATAAGTCTATATATGTTCGTAATTATAAGTCGCATGATATATATATATTGGGTTTGGGTTTGATTCCTTTTTATATAATTTACAGTATATATTGATCTCAGTTCATATATTATATATCCAAGTGATATTAATATTTCTAAAACTATATATTTATATAATATGATATACTTACATTAATATTAATAGTTTGGAAAAGTATATATTATTATATTTTAGAGTATATGTTTAACTTTATTAAATGTAATATGTAAATATGTCATTAATATATATATATATATATTAATATATATATATAATACATATTTCATTTCAATTATACCGACTGATTCGATTTGTTTTCATCGATTCTTATCCATAAGCTTTGTCGTCAAATTTATGCCAATCTAGCTTTGCTTTGGAATTCATGCTTGGATCCATAATTTATCTCATTCTCGTTCACCTCTAGCCTCGAAAGGTGAGCAATCTTACGATTAATGTTCTTATATTTATTAAATTTGATTTCAATTGAAACGACAATTGAAATATGTTGTTGTTGGTTATTTACATTGCTATATACATGCTATATGTTCACCTGTGACATCTGACACCATCATCTGTTATTTATATTGATTATTTATGATTTTTATACTATTATCATATTTGCTATCACTCTGCAAGTTCCCTGTTAGTATAGAATCATTATGGGTTGAAATGATACATATATGAATGGACTTTAGAATAGGAGAAAATCGTTATGGGTTGAAATGATAGACCCAAGCGATTTTCATTGAATTGAATTTGGGATTGCGGGTTGAAATGATATATACCCGTATATAGTTTAAATTGTGGATTGAAATTATAATATCCGTATCACTTGACCATAGGATAGAAAATTATATACAGACACTGTTGGTCTATATATAAATATTTTGGAAATGATTTATATGGTTTTGGGGTGATATATATAGTTTTATTTGATATTGAAATCATTTATAAAGAAGTTTTAAATTGAAGTGGATTTAAAATTTATTTGGAATTGTATTTTGTTGAGAATTATCTTTAATTCAATCGATTTGAAATGGATTTACTTAGAGATTTAAAGCTATGACTCTATAATTTGGTTCTGGTTTAAGATGATTTAAAAATATTTCAAGGTTAGACAAATTGAATAAGATATTTAGTGATTTAAAATTTGAGGTTTATTTAAATGATACTGTATTTTATTTCAAAGCAAAATTTATATTAAAGTGAATTTGATATATATATGAGTTTTGAAATTTGTTTTTAAATGTTGAACATTTAAAGCTTTGAAATATATGGAAATTGAAATAGTTTATTTGAGGTTCAAGTCTGTGTTTGAAATCTATATAAATTGAAATGGTTTGTTGAGAAACTGATTTGAATTGAAATTGAGGAATTAAGATTTGATTAAATGTGAATTTGGGATTCGAGTGATTTGGAATCGATTTTTGAAATTTTGAATGGAATTTTGAAATGTGATTTGGAATGTTATTTAAATAATAAATGAATGACATATTTGAATTTTAAAAGGTATTTAAAATTGAATATTTGAATTTGAATTCAAATAATGAATTGATAATGAGGTATTGAAAGGATATGATATTTTGTGTGACGCCCCACCTCTATACCCACGCTAGCCAAGAACACTACGGTGTAATGTTGTCAACTAGCACGGAGAATAAGGCTGTTGAGGAGCGACCATCTGTATAATTGCTTTGTGCGAGTACCGATATGCTTGATAAAAATATAACTTTTCATCTCAAGAGGTAATCCGAAATACCGACACAAACTCAAAGCTACTACACAGTGGCTATAAAGGTCTTCGAAAACAAATATAGAAATAAGCATAACACAAATCAGTCACAGATAATTCATATCACAAAGGCGGAAATAGATATGAATATATACATAACACATGAAAGTGTATATCAGAGTAGTGGTCAAATAAGATCCACAATAATACAAAAGAATAGCAACACGTGCTATACAAAATAATACAACTATGAGTCCATATCTCAAGTGTATACAACAAAATAAACTACTAATCTAAGTAGTTAGCCAAAAGTCAGATGATGATCCTCGAAGAGAAGTCAAGCAGAAGCACCTGTAACATCTCGGTCTGACCCGAGTATTATTTAATAAGAAAATAATAAACGGATCAGTCTAGCTATAAATATCAGATGAAATGATATAGAATAAGAAATATGACAAAACGTATAATAATGCCAAGCTGTGATAAATAAGTAATTGAAAAATCAACAAGAGATTAATCAATATCGCAAAGATCTACACAAGAATCAAAGGAAATGTCATACTCCTAATTTCATTCACCAAGCCACAATAAATGACATATATATCAATGCCAATCGTAAAAGTTGGTGAAACATAAATTCCAGAATTCAACACACGAAATCCAGAAATCACAATCAATGGGAACAACGACGTCGTACAGCGAGACATCCGATGAACCAAAACACAATCAAAGGGAACAACGACGTCGTACAGCGAGACATCCGATGAACCAAAACATAATCAAAGGGAACAACGACGTCGTACAGCGAGACATCCGATGAACCAAAACACAATCAAAGGGAACAACGACGTCGTACAGCGAGACATCCGATGAACCAAAACACAATCAAAGGGAACAACGACGTCGTACAGCGAGACATCCGATGAACCAAATCAATAAGACATCGCACAATGCTAGTCTAAAACATAAAATGATCGTCATGATCAAAGAGAAGTGTCGATTACAGTAAGCTAGTAAATATATGAGTTTAGCTTCATGTCCCATCCACTTGCTTAACTCAAATATTTACGAACAAACTGTAGATCTCCACTATAAAATTGTCACAAGAGATTCAATCGAACAAGTCCAAGAATTAACCGACGAAGTAAACGCAAGCGTTTCATACCACTCGTTTTACTAAGTCGTTTAATTAGATTTCTCATATGAGTGAGGTAAAGGTTTGTATATACTAAAAGATTGAAAAACGGTTTAAGAAACGAGCTTTGTACTAAAATAGTGTTGAAATCTTTTAAAGAAAGAGTTTTGATATTTATTACTAGTATAGAAAACCTTTATATTTTTAAAGTGACAAATAACAAAGAAGATTGTAGGAACAATCAATCACTAAGATTCACATTCGAAAACGTGAATAAAATCCAAAGAAATCGATACCGAATCCATCGAAATGGATATTCCAAGAATTCCCAAAGAAAATAAGTCATCAAAGTCAATAATAAATGATAACAACAAATAGGGAAACAATACAAATCGATTAGAGTTGGAAATTCAGACAACTAGGCAAAATAGGCATAGTTGGCAAATAGCAGCAGGTCGGTCGACCGGACTCCCTGAGTCGGTTGACCGAACCAAAAATAGAAGTGCACGGGGTAGCAGGTCGGTCGACCGGACCTGAGCTCGGTCGACCGAGCCCTGTAGCCTGCACTTCCAAACAGAGGCAGGAAGTGCCCGTTCTACAGGTCGGTCGGCCGGCCCAGGGGCTCGGTCGGCCGAACCTGTTGCTGGCACTCCCATGCCTATTTCAAATGAGGTGCAAATCTGGATCAATTTGCAATCGCATGAGCATCGCCGCTAAGGGTTTATGCCAATCGACTACCCGGCCCTATATGCTCCTCGATGCATCACCAAAAACATGTTCAAACATCCAAGTTAGGATTTTTAACGAATTGAACTCAAAACACTAAAAATTGAAATATTCACCAAATCAATCCAAACCAAAGGCAAATGCACACGAATAAGTGTTAGGAATTCATACCTAACATTCGAAGATAATTATAAGCATAGATGTGAGATAAAAATCTCACCTTTGAACCCAAACGAATGAAGAAGATGCTACGAAGCAATGGCAAGAACAAGCACTCTTCAATTCCAACTCAACCAGCTTGAATCTAAGCTTAAAAGAGAAACATTCCCTAAATTAGGTTTAGGAAATTTCTGAAATCAAAGAGAGAATGAGTTGGAGAAGAAGAAGAGGAAGCTTACCAATGGGTTCTCTTGAACTTTGGAGCTAGGAGATGGATTTGCAAAGGAAGCTAGGGCTTGGAGTTTTAATTTCCACTCTCCACCTCCATTTTCAGTTTTGCTAGAGAGTTAGGAGTTGGAATGAAGTAATGAAGAGGAGAGGGGGATTGGGACTGAGTTAGTAAGTGGTCAATTGGCTCAGCCCAAACCAAAGCCCTAAGCGGGAAAAAGTAGCAAAAATCAACTTTCTCCAAACATATCGAAGCTTATACTCAAAAAGGTCGCAAACGGCATTTTGAACTCAAATGAAGTGATCTCGAGTCCTAATTCGGCTGTTTGCAAAAAGTAGCTTTTCGGACTAAAATCCGACTAACGATAAAATATTTAAATATAAAATCGATAAATATGCGGGTTGTTACATTTTGATATTTTGATACGGTTTGGAAATGATTTGATCTTTATTTTGACAAAGAATGTGAATTTAGAATGACATTGTTTATTGATCTATTTGATAAATGAATTTTTGAAGTTTATATCAGTATGAACGATATTTAGTTTACTTGAAATTTGAATTTATTAAAACGATGTTGAGTTTATTAAGTAAATATTTCAAACTAAATATTAATAAATTGAATTAAGAGATATATGAAATTTAAAAATTTAGTTTTGAAATGTGGGATATTAAAGCTTTGAAATATACTAAAGATTGAATAGTTTATTTTGTGAATCAAATCTGTATTTGAAATTTATAAGGTTTAAAAGGGTTTCGAATTGAAACTAACAGATTTAATCGAATTAAATTGGAAATTTGAAAATTTGAGTTGATTTGAAATTTTATAAAATATAAAGAGTTAAAGGAAATTGCCATGATTTTAAATGTATGATTTCGAAATGTTATGATTTCAAAGTGGAATGATTTCAAGTATTTTTGTTTCGAAAGAGTTATAACTGTTGAATATGCGCTTTGCGCTTATATGATTTTTGTTTGATGATAATAAACATATATACATTCATTTAAATGTATTTGTTAATATACTATTCTATTTTTCACACTTTAAATAAATATTTGTTGAATAAAATAAATTACATAGAATTTGAACATATATTTTATTCAAATAAATATTTATTACACTTTTGAATAGTACAATTTCAAGCTCTCACTATAACTATACAACTTTGATTACAATTACATCACATTTCATATTTACAGTTCACCTCACTACATATCACTCACACTCGTATTTATCTTCAACTGCATTCCGGTTTGAATCCAGCATCTGAGAAATCTGCAAAAATATAAACTAGCGCAGTAAAATTGAAAAAGAAATATTTTTGCAATTCAAAAATAAAAGATAATTTTTGAAAATATGATTTGCCTCAGTTATTTGGGTTGTTCGTCATAATTTAAATTTGAATTCATCATACACGAACAACTTGTGACATACACAGTGTATTACTGTATATGCCACAAGGTCGTGCACACCGATATATACACTTGATTGATTTACAGGGACAGGTGAGCACAGGTCAAACCCAAATAAAAAGCCGGGTTCAACTCACGTGCAATATGTTCAAAATCACGAATCGAGCACAAGGTCAAACCCGAGTTATTGAAAAACTGGATTCAACACAGGGCAGGTCACAAGTCAAAAACAGTGCAACAAAACTCAATGTCGAGCATGCATGAAACAGTGGAATGAACCAGTGATACAAGGCAACAAGTACAACACTGCACAAATTCAACACAGCACCAAAATCAAGACCACAAAGGCTAGAATGATCAAGTGCTCAAAGATACAACAAACCACAGTATGCAAGCTCGACCAACATAATGAATACTGCAACTACACAGACCAAACTTCAACAAACAGTGAAAGTGCAGACCAAATGCAATATGCAACATGGCCAAGACTACAAGCAACAGTCAAGTACATAAATGTCCAATATGCAACATGACCGAGCATTGATCAAAACCGGAGACAAGATCAACTACATGAAGCAGCCAACAATAGTAAGTGTGCAAGCACAACATGAAGTGAATCAAGCTCAAGGCAGTAGTGTACATGAATACAACTCGACTACAACAGCCAGTCCAATGATCAAATAAACTAATGAATGAATGCAAAGGCAACATCTCAGTTTAACACAATGAAAACTACAGTGATCTCAATAGAAGAGACCAAGCAATGAACAGCCAGTGCCGATAAAGATCAGAGACAAAACTCAAATGAATAAAATGAACAAGCTACAATGAATGCATCAATAAACCAGTTACAACAATGCATCAGTGAGCAACACAGCAATGGAGTTTTGCAGTGATACAAATGCAACACAGTGGCAACGTCAAGAAGACTACAAGATGAACAACGACCATGCTACCGGAATGCATGTATATAGCAGTGATATCAAGAGTCAAAATGTGAAACACATGAGTCAGTGCAGTAATACATGAAATTATATGAACAAATAATCAGACAACATGCATGCACCAGTAAACCAATGAACCAACACAAGCATACACACACACATACATATGCATGTGTATACATGAGGAAGATTACAGATTCAAGTCCAAATGCACAGTTCAAACTACAGCGGACAGTGAAATTCAAGTTACAGGTTGAAATGCAACTAAACAAATCAGTGACATTGAAATAATGCAGTAAGGCCAGAGGTGAAAACAATACAACACTGAAGTGATGCATCCAGTACCAACCTGAAAAAGATGGCCAGAGATGAAATGAATCAAAGCCAAGACCGAAAGTCAACTGTACAGAGAAATTCACAAAACCAAAAATTCACGTAATCAAAACACGGTCGAAGTCAAGTCAAATCTGTTACCGTGAAAAAGCCAAGTCGAGATAAACAATGAAAGTATTGACGAAGTCAAAAATCAACACCGTGATGAACAAGGCAATTTCAAAGCCGTGAGTAGCAAGTAAAGCATCAAATATACGATTGTGAACAAGTCAGAAAACATCTCAATCATCGAAGTATAATCAAGCGGCCAGAGATGAATAATTGACAAATTCAAATAAAATATATACGACGAAAATACAGGGGGGTCGAACCCTATAAAAGTAACTAACAACATCGGCAATTGAGGTATTCGAGTTTGAGCTTAACAAAGAACAAATCATCCAACTCGAATCACGATCGAATTCATGCAAGCATAAAATCAGTAAAAGAAAAAGCGTATAATTACATACCGAAGTAAGGAAGGAATTCGATCAACGAAGCAGCAGCGTAAGCAACGAGGAATCAATCGATCAAGGCGACACGCAAAACATCACTGGATCGATCGAATTAAAGCCGGCGACTTCAAGCCCTAATTTCCAGAGCAGAGAGAACGAAAGCAAAGCCTTGATTTGCAAAGAAGAGAAGAGAGCCGCCAACATTCTCAAGTAACCAGGCCGATAAAAATAAAAAGAGAAGAAGGGGGACGCATTTGTTTTGGGTCGTGTTTTATTTTAATTAGGGCTTAGTTTTAAATTAGGGTTTAGGGTTATTTTCTTTTGTGTTTCAATTGTTGTTTTTATTTTTCGAATCGAAGAATTTGTAAATCACCACCTAGGGATTAGGTCGTGTCAGATTGTCTAGTTAGAATTAGTTCAGTGAGCAGGGTGTGCGAGTTTGCAAAGCTCTATAGGCGGGAGCAGTGTTTGCGAGTAATCAAAGCTCTATAGGCGGGAGCAGAGTTTGCGAGTAAGCAAAGTTCTATTGTAGGCGGGAGCAGAGTTTGCGAGTAAACGAAACTCTATAGGCGGGAGCAGGGTGTGCGAGTCTAATAGAGTGTTTGTGAGCAGGAGCAAATGTTTGCGAGTCTAGTAGAATATTTGTGAGCGGGAGCAAATGTTTGCGAGTCTAGTAGAGTGTTTGTGAGCGGGAGCAAAAGGGTCTGCGAGTCTAGTAGAGTGTTTGTAAGCGTGATACTGTTTAATTCTAATAGAAATATGGGAATGCAGCAGTAGGCAGGGGTTGCCGAAGCTGGGTAAATTTTGTGTGTGATTTACTTTTCAGCATATTTATTTCTGCAGTTTATTTCTGTGTTTAAATCGAGAAAATTTGCTATAACCCTATTCACCCCCCCTCTAGGGTTAATCTAGATCCTACAAGTGGTATCAGAGCAAGGTATTTTATTTTTTAACTCTAGAGTCATGAATCCACCAAATAATATTTTTGTTGAGGGTCGTTTCAATATTATTCCTTCTATTTTCGATGGAACAGATTTTTTGAATTGGAAATTGAAAATGGAATTTTATTTAAAATCTGTTAATATTAAATGTTGGGATATTATTGAAAATGGGTGTGATTTAACAAATAAGGAAATTATCTCGATTAATGCTCTTGCTATGCATATATTATATTCTCATATTAATCGTGATAATTTTTATTTCGTCTCTCATTGTGAAAATGCACAGAAAATTTGAAAAACTCTCGATGCAATATATGGTGCAAAAGTCATCAACAAAGAGAAGTCCTCCACAACCGACTCAGTTAAAGAAATATGCTTATCAGGATTGGTAAATAGCAGTTGTGATGAGGATGATGATGATGGAGCAGCCAAGCTGGCATTATTAATGAAGAATTCAAAAAGGAAATTTGCAGCCACGTGGAATAAAAGCGATAGCAGTGAAAGCGAGAAAGCAGATATGTGCCTTCATGGGAATATAACCGATAGCGACGACGACGAGCCAAGCGAGGTATCAAAACTTACTTACTCTGAATTACTTATTTATTTCCACGAAGTAAATGGCTGTTTTAAACGACTTAGGGAGAAATATGCTAAACTTGAATCACAAAAAGACACTTTGATAGAATTAAATGAACAACTTAACCAATTAGTTAAAACCTATCAAAGTAGGATCCCTAAGTGTGATAAGTGTCCAACATTTGAAGAAGAAATTAAAAAATCAGAAATTAAAATGAAATCACTTGAAAACGAAATTCTGATTTTAAAAATTGAAAATACTAGAAGAGAGAATTCTATTAAAAAGTGCACACAATTGTTAAACGAAAATGAATCTTTAAAAACAAAAGTCCAACAATTGTTAACGACTTTAGAAAAATTTTCCAAAAGTGAAAAATCGTTGAATATGTTAATAGGAAAACAAACTGTCAATATTAATAAACAAGGACTTGGATATAGTCACTCTGAATATGTTAGAAATGAGATTAATCAAGAAAATTCAATGTGCACGATTTGTAGAAAATATGGACACAATCACAATAATTGTTGGTATAGACCCAAACATGTGAAAACTATACCGATTTGGGTTCCAAAAGGCACAAATATAAAATCTTTGAAAGTCAAACAAATTTGGGTGCCAAAAGGAACATATGTAAATAGTTTTGGGTCTCCAAAAACATATTTTTCATTTTCTGCCACTAACAATCATGGACCTATAAAAACAAATAGGTCACATAAATCTTTTCCCGTGTAGGTATGGTGGCAGGCTAAGGAACAACAACAGTGTTCTCTGGATTTTGGCTGTTCCAGAAACACAAAGGGCGACAAAGCAAAGTACCTTAGCCTAGATAAAGGTGACAGAATCACAATGGACAACAATGAAAAATTATCGTAAAGGTAAAACAGGTAAAATTATTTTGAACGATATATTAAATGTGATAATCTGCACCATATTCTGAATGAAATCAGCCAAAGATTGTGATATTGAAAAGAGATGATTTTTAATTCTGACTTATTCTTAATTGATATGATTTCTTTTGACTTGTTCAACTTTGATGTATGCTTAAAAGTAGACTAACAATCCTTTCATCATTGAACTTAATCTGTTTGGTCAATTTATGATGTTGATTGATTATTGTTTACTCATGCTATAAAAAGGATTTTAAGAAATTTTTGAAATTGTTGAAACTTTATGAAATTGTTGAAACTTCAAGAAATTGTTTTGAAATAATAATGAAGTTTTAATGACTGTTGATAGTTGTTCATCCTACGGTTTCTGAAATTAACACTATGATATTTGTTTGAGTGATAACATAGCTTCATTTCAAATTTCATTCTGAGATAGTTTGTTGAAATTTCACAATCCGGTCTTTGACATCCAACGAGTGAATATTGAGTGAAATTTAAATTCAGATGCAGATTACACTGGTAATATAGTTGATAGAAAAATTATTAGTGTAACGTGATTAATTCTTGCAGCAAATCGTTTTTCAAAGAAAATATCTGCATATTTTTCACTTGAAATAATTTTCAAATAGCAGAAAATTTTCTTATAAAACCCCCTCGAGAAAATCATGTTTGACCATATTTACAAATTAGTCATTTTTGAAAAATTGATTTTATAATTTTTGAATTTGATTTTAAATGACTATTTTGACTAATCTGACTCCCTTTGATTATCGATAAGATAAATAGTGATTGAAAAAGTGATGAGTGTTGATATTTATCATATATTATAAATCAAGACAATATAATTAGAAAATTTCTTTAGAATTTCATAACAAGAGTTATAAAAACTTTTTGTTGGATAAAAATTCCATGATCATTTCTATTTCTATCATCTTTCTATCGACCATCACTCATCAAAATTACACATAGTATGTAAATTTGTGGTAGTTTACAAAGGAAATCATTTGTTATTCAATATCTTTAAATCTATGAAGGAAATTATTTGTGCTTCAATTTACTATATTTAGCAATAAAAATAAATATCCAAAGTATTCACTCTCATTTAAAAGTCCTCACGGTTATGCATGGGTGAATTACTTGGATTTTTGATTTTGTGCTTCCATGCTCATTTAAAAGTCCTCATGGTTATGCATGTATGGAACGCATATCAAAATTAATTGATTTAAATAGACAAGTTGATTCTAATCCCATTTAAAAGTCCTCACGGTCATGCGTGGTTAGAGGATACTTGATTTCATTTTTTAAATAAAAATTATGAATACTACTAATCTCATTTAAAAGTCCTAACGTTTATGCATGGTTAGTAGATATTCAAATTTCCTGAAATAAATATACCACAAATAGACAGAACTGTATGATTTTTTGATGATTTTATCCCCATCACTTCTGAAAGTGGAATATGCGCCTGACAAGGGTAATTATGATTTTTGTTTGAGTTTTATTGAAATTTGATATTTATATTTAATTGAGTTAAATGTTTGATTCATGTCTATCACTTCATCCCTATTTTTATAACACTGTTATTCTTTTGCTGATAACAAAAGGGGGAGAGAAAAGTTAAGATTTTGTCAAATAGAATCAAGCAAAGGTCAAATAATTTTCCATTTGCATATAGGCTCATTTATATATTTCTATTTGTATGCATATATGTAGGGGAAGTATTGTGTAGAGAGGGAGCATTCAAATAGGGGGAGCAAATTGAACGATCAAATACATTTAATACATTCAAAATCTTAAATATATGTTTGTTATCATCAAAAGGGGAGATTGTTGAATATGCGCTTTGCGCTTATATGATTTTTGTTTGATGATAATAAACATATATACATTCATTTAAATGTATTTGTTAATATACTATTCTATTTTTCACAGTTTAAATAAATATTTGTTGAATAAAATAAATTACACAGAATTTGAATTCAAACAGATATTTTATTCAAATAAATATTTATTACACTTTTGAATAGTACAATTTCAAGCTCTCACTATAACTATACAACTTTGATTACAATTACATCACATTTCATATTTACAGTTCACCTCACTACATATCACTCACACTCGTATTTATCTTCAACTGCACTCCGGTTTGAATCCAGCATCTGAGAAATCTGCAAAAATATAAACTAGCACAGTAAAATTGAAAAAGAAATATTTTTGCAATTCAAAAATAAAAGATAATTTTTGAAAATATGATTTGCCTCAGTTATTTGGGTTGTTCGTCATAATTTAAATTTGAATTCATCATACACGAACAACTTGTGACATACACATTGTATTACTGTATATGCCACAAGGTCATGCACACCGATATATACACTTGATTGATTTACAGGGACAGGTGAGCACAGGTCAAACCCAAATAAAAAGCCGGGTTCAACTCACGTGCAATATGTTCAAAATCACGAATCGAGCACAAGGTCAAACCCGAGTTATTGAAAAACTGGATTCAACACAGGGCAGGTCACAAGTCAAAAACAGTGCAACAAAACTCAATGTCGAGCATGCATGAAACAGTGGAATGAACCAGTGATACAAGGCAACAAGTACAACACTGCACAAATTCAACACAGCACCAAAATCAAGACCACAAAGGCTAGAATGATCAAGTGCTCAAAGATACAACAAACCACAGAATGCAAGCTCGACCAACATAATGAATACTGCAACTACACAGACCAAACTTCAACAAACAGTGAAAGTGCAGACCAAATGCAATATGCAACATGGCCAAGACTACAAGCAACAATCAAGTACACAAATGTCCAATATGCTACATGACCAAGCATTGATCAAAACCGGAGACAAGATCAACTACATGAAGCAGCCAACAATAGTAAGTGTGCAAGCACAACATGAAGTGAATCAAGCTCAAGGCAGCAGTGTACATGAATACAACTCGACTACAACAGCCAGTCCAATGATCAAATAAACTAATGAATGAATGCAAAGGTAACAGCTCAGTTTAACACAATGAAAACTACAGTGATCTCAACAGAAGAGACCAAGCAATGAACAGCCAGTGCCGATAAAGATCAGAGACAAAACTCAAATGAATAAAATGAACAAGCTACAATGAATGCATCAATAAACCAGTTACAACAATGCATCAGTGAGCAACACAGCAATGGAGTTTTGCAGTGATACAAATGCAACACAGTGGCAACGTCAAGAAGACTGCAAGATGAACAACGACCATGCTACCGGAATGCATGTATACAGCAGTGATACCAAGAGTCAAAATGTGAAACACATGAGTCAGTGCAGTAATACATGGAATCATATGAACAAATAATCAGACAACATGCATGCACCAGTAAACCAATGAACCAACACAAGCATACACACACACATACATATGCATGTGTATACATGAGGAAGATTACAGATTCAAGTCCAAATGCACAGTTCAAACTACAGCGGACAGTGAAATTCAAGTTACAGGTTGAAATGCAACTAAACAAATCAGTGACATTGAAACGATGCAGTAAGGCCAGAGGTGAAAACAATACAACACTGAAGTGATGCATCCAGTACCAACCAGAAAAAGATGGCCAGAGACGAAATGAATCAAAGCCAAGACCGAAAGCCAACAGTACAGTGAAATTCACAAAACCAAAAATTCACGTAATCAAAACACGGTCGAAGTCAAGTCAAATCTGTTACCGTGAAAAAGCCAAGTCGAGATAAACAATGAAAGTATTGACGAAGTCAAAACTCAACACCGTGATGAACAAGGCAATTTCAAAGCCGTGAGTAGCAAGTAAAGCATCAAATATACGATTGTGAACAAGTCAGAAAACATCTCAATCATCGAAGTATAATCAAGCGGCCAGAGATGAATAATTGACAAATTCAAATAAAATATATACGACGAAAATACAGGGGGGTCGAACCCTATAAAAGTAATTAACATCATCGGCAATTGAGGTATTCGAGTTCGAGCTTAACAAAGAACAAATCATCCAACTCGAATCACGATCGAATTCATGCAAGCATAAAATCAGTAAAAGCAAAAGCGTATAATTACATACCGAAGTAAGGAAGGAATTCGATCAACGAAGCAGCCGCGTAAGCAACGAGGAATCAATCGATCAAGGCGACACGCAAAACATCACTGGATCGATCGAATTAAAGCCGGCGACTTCAAGCCCTAATTTCCAGAGCAGAGAGAACGAAAGCAAAGCCCTGATTTGCAAAGAAGAGAAGAGAGCCGCCAACATTCTCAAGTAACCAGGCCGATAAAAATAAAAAGAGAAGAAGGGGGACGCATTTGTTTTGGGCCGTGTTTTATTTTAATTAGGGCTTAGTTTTAAATTAGGGTTTAGGGTTATTTTCTTTTGTGTTTCAATTGTTGTTTTTATTTTTCGAATCGAAGAATTTGTAAATCACCACCTAGGGATTAGGTCGTGTCAGATTGTCTAGTTAGAATTAGTTCAGTGAGCAGGGTGTGCTAGTTTGCAAAGCTCTATAGGCGGGAGCAGTGTTTGCGAGTATTCTAAGCTCTATAGGCGGGAGCAGAGTTTGCGAGTAAGCAAAGTTCTATTGTAGGCGGGAGCAGAGTTTGCGAGTAAACGAAACTCTATAGGCGGGAGCAGGGTGTGCGAGTCTAGTAGAGTGTTTGTGAGCGGGAGCAAATGTTTGCGAGTCTAGTAGAATGTTTGTGAGCGGGAGCAAATGTTTGCGAGTCTAGTAGAGTGTTTGTGAGCGGGAGCAAAAGGGTCTGCGAGTCTAGTAGAGTGTTTGTAAGCGTGATACTGTTTAATTCTAATAGAAATCTGGGAATGCAGCAGTAGGCAGGGGTTGCCGAAGCTGGGTAAATTTTGTGTGTGATTTACTTTTCAGCATATTTATTTCTGCAGTTTATTTCTGTGTTTAAATCGAGAAAATTTGCTATAACCCTATTCACCCCCCCCTCTAGGGTTAATCTAGATCCTACAATAACTTTGAAAGTATTATGATTCTTGAAAGGTGAATATATGTTTGAAATGGAAATGATATCATATTGATTTGACTATAGCTTTAATATAAAAATGGTTTTGGTTTCGAAGTATAAACTATTTTGAAAGGAATATAGTTTTGAATGAAATGATTTGATTTTGAAATATAAATTATTTTGAAATGACCACTGTGTTATAATAACAATTGGTTGGCAAAGAGACCGGGATCGGATATGGGCATACTCTCTGTCTATACCGAAAACCACTTCGACAACCGTGTATGCGATGGAGATTCCAGAATGAAGTAGGATGGTGGCGATGTTCTTGGGGTATATTACGTGGACCCGACTCCCGTGAGTTGGCATAAGGTGGCAAAAACAGGAGCGATCTCGGGCCAAAAGGGGTAGCTCCTCTGGTCAGACACATTTCTTCGATACTATACTCTTGGGGTTGATTTGTTGGCCATCCTCTGATTTAATTGGAAGGGTGTTCCGAGGTGGGCGTAGTGGCTGCTACGTTACCACCCGCCTGTGTGCGCAACTGGTATATCAACCCTGGCATTGCCTTGTTTGCCGTGTCACCTACCATAGCGAGCCTTACTACGAGTTTGTTTTTCTCCCGTAGCCCATGGAGTATTTAGGGTAGTCTCCTGATCTGGAGATATGCTGATACTGAATGGACTACTGGGACTATTACGTGTTAAGGGAAATATTGGGTCACTCCTTAATGCTATTTTAAAGTAAGTTTATTTTATTATAGATATTATTATAGTAGCGAAATATTACTATATATTAAATAGTTTAACGGATTCTTAGAAGATGGTTATCCCAAACATCCTTTGAGTTATTGTATTTCAGTTGTTATTTCACTTGAGTTGGATTTATTGATATAAAAATGTTAATCTTGACTCGAGTATTTTGTGTTTTGCTTTACGCTCGGGTCAGACTGAGTGATTCAGCATTCAAGACTCACCTTCGGAGTTGGAGCTTTGCTTGAAGATCAGGCTATCTATTCTGCTTTCAGTATTCAGTGATTGCAGAGATGTATTCTGATTTGTACCTGATGTATCTTGTTACACTTCTGTTGTATCTTGTTTAACTCTGATGTATCTTATTTTTATATATAGTAGCTTCATGAACTACTATCTCTTTTACTTCCGCTGCATTATTATTTACTATGTGTCTGTGATCTGTGATTATTTACTGTATATTCTAAGATTTGCCAAATTTTATTTACAACGCGGTATTTTGAGCAATTCAAGTCCGACATGTGTGGATGCGAATGGTTGAAAATATCGGGTTGTTAAATTTGGTATCAGAGCTTTGGTAGCTGTAGGCAAAACTCAGCATGTATGGTAAATGTATTTACAGAATCACTTTCATTCGAGTTTGAGTCTCTTCCTTTTTGACTCGAATCCTTTGAATTTTGAAACGTTCCTTGCGGTTCCAAAATCCATTAGTGTCCCTCACTATTCATCTTCTTTTGATTTTGGAGTATCCCATAACTCCACTTCGAATGATCTTCATAATGAATCGGCGGTCTCGCCAATTTCAAATTTATTTATAAAGGGGTGAAACTCCTTTACAACGGCATCGATTCACCAGAGAGCTTATATCCTCGGTTTAGATGCTAGTATATCTCATTATTCCAAACTCTATCTCTTGAGATCGAATGTTGATTTACCCCAGGAAATCCGCATCGATCTTACTCTTTAAGTCACGGTTGACCCGGTTAAGGTTGTCCACGATTAGTATAAACTTATCCATCTTCTTATCCTGTTATTTAATCATCCTATCTTTGGTTTGAATCTATCTTCGAATCAAAAAAATTCTTTGATATGAGTCCATCAAATTTGAATCTCTATCCTTACTTTGAAATCCATTTTTGGTATCGTCAAGCAAGGAAGTGTATTCGTAAACTAATATTTAAATGTTTTATATATTGTGTTGTTTGAGTTGTTGATGTTGATTTGGTTTAAGATCGATTCGTATGATCCGCGCTATCGATAGGATTTCCAAAACAATCGAGCAGATCAAACTAACAGAATATTGTTTTCAAATTTGGTAAGTGAAATAGTTTTGTATGATTATATTATATATAAGTATAAATCTTTCTGAAATTAAATTGTTAATGAATTTTTCATCTGAGATAATAAATAAATGAATTTATAAAATTGGCTATAATTTGATTTGGAATTTGAAATGTATTTAAATCAGGAATTTGTGAATTTAATTTTCGATGATTTCAAACTTTGGTTTTAAAGTTTTAGAAGGTATATTATTTAAAGTACTTTCGAATAAAAATCATCTCAAAGAAATTTTAGATGTTTAAAGTGCTCTTCTCTTTGTCGCTAGAAAATAATTTCGGTGATGATGGCCGCACCATCAACATTTATTTTCGAGTTTCGAAGTGAGGAGACTTATTCGTAGCCTTGCCACGCTTTGATTTGGAAAATTTAAATAGATTTGAATTTCTAAATTATGACTTGATTTATATATATTGGTATATGATTTTGATTTGATGTGATATATTGAATGTGTGTATATATATATATATATATATATATATATATATATTACTAAATTGTTTGAAGATAATCGAAAATGTAATTCTTAAAATTTATGTTAAGAATGATTTCAATTTTTAAATGAAGCCAAAAAATTTAATGAATATTTGAACTTAACTAATTGGATTATGAAATTTACTTATATAATACCCAATTACATTCTAATATAACTTACTTTAACCATACAGAAGTTGAATATGTAATTGAATAATTTGCAATTGTGAAATGATGTTAAAGGAAATTTAAATTTGAGTAGTTATAATAAGTGTAAATATACATAATATATGTAATAAGATATATTAAGTGTAATAAATAAAATAATAATTTGGAATAAAAGAGAATTAGTGAATTAATTTTGTTGAATAAAATATGAGTATAATAAATGACAATGCAAATTTATGATTTTAGAAAATTGTTAATTAAAGATAACTGGGTAATAAGAAAATCAATTGAGAATGGTTAAGATTGATTTAACTTATGTGAAATCAAATGAGATAAATAAATTTTATAAATAAATAAATATTGTTTTGGAGGGAACCTTTTATATCAAATATTAATAAGTTTAAATTAAATCCACTGAAATGAGATACTTTGAGTTTAAAATAAATTATTGAATATAAATTGATTTAAATTGAAATGTATATGGTTTAATCAATTGTTAAATTCTGTATTCAAAATCTATTTTCCTTCTGGTTGTTTTATTCTCCTACCTCGTTCCTTTTTGAAGACGAAAAGTTTTGAGTGGGGGAGAGTGTAACGACCCATAAATTTTAGTGGTTTTATTTATTTAATTAATTAAATTTT
Source organism: Allium cepa (assembly GCA_030765085.1). Taxonomy (NCBI): domain Eukaryota; kingdom Viridiplantae; phylum Streptophyta; class Magnoliopsida; order Asparagales; family Amaryllidaceae; genus Allium; species Allium cepa. Next base: position 946,025,596 of record CM060941.1, on the reverse strand, counting down.
TGTGAAATTTTAAAATTATAAAATTATAAAATTTGGAAATAAAAATTTAATATTTGGAATACATCTATTTTAACATAGCCACTGGTAAATTTTCATCAGAAAATATGGAAGGTTATTTTTCTAGTGTTATTTCATTTAAATCTATATCAGTTAATATTTGATGATAATAAAATATTTCCAAAACCTGAATATTTTTATATAGAAAAAATATAAATCATCTTCTGAGCAAGACGTCATATTACGTTTTTCTAAATTTTGATTTCTATTGCTCCGTCGATCTTATTTTTCGATGAAATAGCAGCATTTTCATTCCGATATCGATTTTTGATCGGATGATCGTACCACTGGTATCAGCATACTGTTTTGATTGTCTCGCCATACTAATCTCTGCGGTATATTCAATCTTATGTTTTGGAGTCCAGTAGATCACGGAATCTGCGAAGCAATTCATAGTGTCGGTTTGGTATTTGGATTTTGGCTTGAATTTGTTTTGACTTTGCTTGTTTATTTTAGTGGGACTAAGATAATGGGCTTAGTAATTCAAACAGTCATGAATTGTCGGTCACATGAAGAGTTATCGGTTGAGAATTGCCTTCAATATTTTGCACGTTCATATTCTAATCTACTGATTTACCGTCTCTTCCTCACTCCTCTTCTCATTTTATTTTTTTTCTCCCTTCTGTTCTACAAAATATAACACAGCAAGTTTTAATTCCTTCTTCTTTTGCATTTTCCTCCTACTTCCTTACTTGTTTCGGCCATCATCACCAAGCTTATCACAGCCGAGGCAGCCTGTAGCCGATCTCCACCTTCCCCTACGCAAACTACCGCCTTCCCTTCCCACCTCGGCCGGCAGCAACCCATGCGAGATGCTCGACCACCCATCCATGCCTCAACTTCACCCACGCGCGACTATGGCCTGCCGCCACAAACGTCCTCCACCACCCATCCATAAACGCGGTCACCACCAAGCCTTGCTCACCTGCAACCTGCCGGTTCCCATCACCGAACTGCAGTAGCCTCGTCGTCATCTTTCCGCCCACCACACTCGAGTCCACCCTCGCCTAGGCTCAACCACGTCGACCACGGCAGCACCAAAGTATGCACATGCTTTCCCACCAGCAGCTGCTCATCCTCGTTTCCCAAATCTCACCACCTACTTCCTTCCGACCTCCACAGCCCACTCGCCTTCCTCCAGAACCCACCTAGGCCTTGCTTTCTGGTGGCAAAATAATGCTGAAGCCTTCATCTCGGCAACCCGTGCATCCTCTATTTTTTTATGGGTATGTATAATATATATGTTTATATGTATATTATTTTATAAAAGTAGTAGTAAATATATTGTACAGTTATTTACCTTTACAGTAAATTGTTTATTGAAAGTTGTAGCATATAGAGGCAGCTTACGCATATATTTTATTGTGTATGTGTATATATATATATTTATGTAATAAGTTCGTGTATAGTATTGTTATATATATATATATATATATATATATTGTTTATAAGTATATATTTTGCAATTTTATATTGCTTATGTAAGTTCGTACATTACTAGTGCAAATATGTGTATACATTATGTTGTGTATATAAATTAATAATATGTTAAAGGTTTACTTCAAGTGTAGCTGCTAGATATATACTGTGTATATTGATAGAGTCTGGTTTTGAAGATTTGAAAGTGAGCTTTGTTTATTTAATATGGTTCAGCTGGGTATGTTATAATCTATATTATTGTACGAAATCTTACATATATTTTTGTTTGTTTATAGTAAAATTTTATAAGAGTTATACTCTGTTTGATATTTAAAGTTATATATGGGTTTAGTTTATAAGTTAGTATATATACGGTTTGTATAAATATTTTGTATAGTCGATCTGTTAGTTTATACAAATCTTAAATTTGGATAGTATGTAAGTATTATTTGACAGTTATATTGTGACAGTTTGTATATGCATATATTGTATAGTTATGTGCTTTTTTTATATATATTAATTTATAATATTGAGTGTATATATAAATTATTTTTTCTGTCATAAGTCTATATATGTTCGTAATTATAAGTCACATGATATATATATATTGGGTTTGGGTTTGATTCCTTTTTATATAATTTACAGTATATATTGATCTCAGTTCATATATTATATATTCAAGTGATATTATTATTTCTGAAACTATATATTTATATAATATGTTATACTTACATTAATATTAATAGTTTGGAAAAGTATATATTATTATATTTTAGAGTATATGTCTGATTTTATTAAATGTAACATGTAAATTTGTCATTAAAATATATATATATATATATATTAATATAATATATATTTCATTTTAGTTATATCGACTGATTCGATTTGTTTTCATCGATTCTTATCCATAAGCTTTGTCATCAAATTCATGCCAATCTACCTTTACTTTGGAATTCGTGCTTGGATCCATAATTTATCTCATTCTCGTTCACTTGTAGCCTCGAAAGGTGAGCAATCACTCACGATTAATGTTCTTATAATTATTAAATTTGATTTCAATTGAAACGACAATTGAAATATGCTGATGTTAGTTATTTACATTGCTATATACATGCTATCTGTTCACCTATGACATCTGATACCATTATCTGTTATTTATATTGATTATTTATGATTGTTGTACTATTATCATATCTGTTATCACTCTGCAAGTTCCCTGTTAGTATAGAACCACTATGGGTTGAAATGATACATACCCGAACAGACTTTAGAATATGAGAAAATCGTTATGGGTTGAAATGATAGACCCAAGCGATTTTCATTGAATTGAATTTGGGATAGCGGGTTGAATTGATATATACCCGTATATAGTTTAAATTGCGGATTGAAATGATAATATCTGTATCACTTGACCATAGGATGGAAAATTATAGACAGACACCGTTGGTCTATATATAAATATTTTGGAAATGATTTCTATGGTTTTTGGGTGATATATATAGTTTTATTTGATATTGAAATTATTTATAAAGAAGTTTTAAATTAAGGTGGATTTAAAATTTATTTGGAATTGTATTTAGTTGAGAATTATCTTTAATTAAATCCATTTGAAATGGATTTACTTAGAGATTTAAAGGTATGACTCTATAATTTGGTTCTGGTTTAAGATGATTTAAAAATATTTCAAAGTTAGATAAATTGAATAAGATATTTAGTGATTTAAAATTTGAGGTTTATTTAAATGATATTGTATTTTATTTCAAAGAAAAATTTATATTAAAGTGAATTTGATATATATATGAGTTTTGTAATTTGTTTTGAAATGTTGAACATTTAAAGCTTTAAAATATATGGAAATTGAAATGGTTTATTTGAGGTTCAAGTTTGTGTTTGAAATCTATATAAATTGAAATGGTTTGTTGAGAAACTGATTTGAATTGAAATTGAGGAATTAAGATTTGATTAAATGTGAATTTGGGATTCGAGTGATTTGGAATCGATTTTTGAAATTTTGAATGGAATTTTGAAATGTGATTTGGAATGTTATTTAAATAATAAATGAATGACATATTTGAATTTTAAAAGGTATTTAAAATTGAATATTTGAATTTGAATTCAAATAATGAATTGATAATGAGGTATTGAAAGGATATGATATTTTGATATTTTGATATGGTTTGGAAATGATTTGATCTTTATTTTGATAAAGAATGTGAATTTAGAATGACAATTGATTTTTGATCTATTTGATAAATGAATTTTTGAAGTTTATATTAGTATGAAAGATATTTAGTTTACTTGAAATTTGAATTTATTAAAATGATATTGAGTTTATTAAGTAAATATTTCAAACTAAATATTAATAAATTGAATTAAGAGATATATGAAATTTAAAATTTTAGTTTTGAAATGTGGTATATTAAAGCTTTGAAATATACTAAAGATTGAATAGTTTATTTTGTGAATCAAATCTGTATTTTAAATTTATAAGGTTTGAAATGGTTTCGAATTGAAACTGACAGATTTAATTGAATTAAATTGGAAATTTGAAAATTTGGGTTGATTTGAAATTTTGTAAAATATAAAGAATTAAAGGAAAATGCCATGATTTCAAATGTATGATTTCGAAATGTTATGATTTCAAAGTGTAATGATTTCAAGTATTTTTGTTTCGAAAGAGTTAAACTTTGAAAGTATTATGATTTTTGACAGGTGAATATATGTTTGAAATGGAAATGATATCGTATTGATTTGACTATGGCTTTAATATAAAAATGGTTTTGGGTTCGAAGTATAAACTAGTTTGAAAGGAATATAGTCTTGAATGAAATGATTTGATTTTGAAATATAAACTATTTTGAAATGACCACGGCGTTATGATAACGATTGGTTGGCAAAGAGACTGGGATCGGATATGGGCATACTCTTTGTCGATACCGAAAACCACTTTGACAACCGTGTACGCGGTGGAGATTCCAGAATGAAGTAGGATGGTGGCGACGTTCTTGAGGTATATTATGTGGACCCGACTCCCGTCAGTTGGCATAAGATGGCTAAAACAGAAGCGATCTCGGGCCAAAAGGGGTAGCTCCTCTGGTCGGATGCATTTCTTTGATACTATATTCTTTGGGTTGATTTGATGGCCATCCTCCGATTTGATTGGAAGTGTGTTCCGAGGTGGGCGTAGTGGCTGCTACGTTACCACCAGCCCGTGTGCGTAATTGGTATATCTACCCTGGCATTGCCTTGTGTGCCGTGTCACCTACCATGGCGAGCCTTACTACGAGTTGTTTTTCTCCCGTAGCTCATGGAGTATTTAGGGTAGTCTCCCGATCTGGAGATATGCTGATATTGGATGGACTACTGGGACTATTACGTGTTAAGGGGAATATTGGGTCACTCCTTAATGCTATTTTAAACTAATTTTATTTTATTATAGACATTATTATAATAGTGAAATATTACTATATAGTAAATAGTTTAATGGATCCTTAGAGGATGGTTATCCCAAACAACCTTTGAGTTATTGTATTTCAGTTGTTATTTCACTTGAGTTGGATTTATTGATATAAGAATGTTAATCCCGACTCGAGTGTTTTATGTTTTGCTATACGCTCGGGTCAGACTGAGTGATTCAGCATTCAAGACTCACCATCGGAGTTGGAGCTTTGCTTGAAGATCTGGCTATCTATTCTACGTTCAGTATTCAGTGATTTCAGAGATGTATTCTGATTTGTACATGATGTATCTTGTTACTCTTCTATTGTATCTTATTTAACTCTGATGTATCTTATTTATATATAGTAGCTTCATGAACTACTATCTCTTTTACTTCCGCTGCATTATTATTTACTCTGTGTCTGTGATCTGTGATTATTTACTGTATATTCTGAGATTTGCCAAATTTTATTTACAACGCGGTATTTATAGCTATTCAAGTCCGACATGTGTGGATGCGAATGGTTGAAAATATTGGGTTGCTACATGAGGTTCTTAAACTAAAGAGATGTTCAGGAGCAACTTGTGCCATGGCTCACCTAGCCTCTCCCAAGCGAGGGATAGATAAGGTCGAAATGTCTGAAAGTAGTTATGTACAAAAGATTACATTTTCCAAATTTAAACAACTTGGATTGCATAAAAATAATCTTCTTATACTTGGTATTACATTTTAAGGAGGGAATCTATACTATCCATGTGAATTTAAAGGGTGCTTTCACCGTTATTCGATGGATAGTAAAGGTTGAATACGAAAATTGTTATTGAGTAGAATTAGAATAATTTCCATGATCCTATTTACTCAATAATGTTTTCTAAAATAATTTTTTAAAATGATTTGATAATTCCAAAGTTATAGGAAGGTTTAATGATTCTGTATTTATCGAAAGAACGTTTTTAAAGATATATATCTCCAGAAGATGTTTTGATAAAAAGAAAGTAATCAATCAAAGATAATTCCCTATTTACTAAATATCATTTTATCGATGATTGGTTCGAAGGAACTAGAGTCGGATATGAGATTCTTATTCGAAAACCACTTCGAACCAATTTATGTATTCGAAGTGAAAACCTGAAATGATAATTAATGGAATGATGAAATGCTTGTTACTAACCCTTGGGGGAAATTTCCCAAATCATATATATATATATATGGTAGTGGTATCTTCATTTGATCATTGATGCAAGGGCTGCTTGCTACTAATTCTAGGGATGATTCACAGTAGGATATGGTAGGAGAATTCCTTCGGTTTGTCATGTTCCTAAACAACTTGTATAGGAAAATATCTAACATTGTATTTCGGGATCACATTGACTTATCTCTATAAACTTATCATCTTTTTGGTGGCAGAGAAGGCAACTTTTCTTAGCTTAACACCCTTTGCGGAGACTTTCGAGCTCAAGATTTATACGTTGGTAGAAATTAGTTGTGTGACTGTGGAATGATAATGTGGCATTCAAATTGAAGTGTGTGCTATGAAAGGTAAATGTTGCCTTAAGTCTCGCACCTCGGAAATGACAAAAACATGGTAGAAGCAGGTGTGCTATATGGGTTACACCCATTATGAGACGTCGTCACCTTTCTAGATACCCTATATAACTCGAGTTGTTATGTATGCTTCAGGATTCGGGTATGGTTTGGGAACGACCGGTTGATGACATATTTGGTACTATCAAGGAAGTGGTAGGTCGGTCCTGCGTTGGCTTAGGCGTCTAGTATCTGGACCCTATGTACATCCCTTTAGAGGTGTACTGTACGGAAGGTAGTATTTGTCATTTTATGGAATTCATTCTCCAATAAGGGCCTTCGGACTTAATTGTAAACCTATTATGCCGTCAAATTTAACCAATGCATCATTTCGGCTATTTTAATATGTTTATTTGAAATGTGTTCTTCAAAGAAAGCACTAGAAATAATATCAATGGATTTCACGTAGAAATGTTTATGTATTAGAGCTTAGGTTAGGTGCTTAAATAAAATCCGCCTAAGGTTAGTAAATCAACATAGAAATTTTAAATGAAACTAGCTTAATTTGATAAATAAAATGGATAGGATACGGCACCGTAACTCCAACTTGGGTTATGGGTGATATAATTACTGTTGGTGTGCTTAATTTTTTTTTGATTATTTGCCTTTCGTTATATTTTTCTATCCTCGTAATTTTGGGGACGAATTCTTTTAAAGGGGAAAGAACGCAATGACCCGTATTTTTGTGTCTTCGAATTTGAATATTTAATTTATTTAAATAATTGGATTTGAATTTAAATTATAATAAAATATATGTTTCAAATTAAGACCTTTTGATGACGTATTTTTAATTTAATTTATACGATTTTGCATAATTTTTAACTTGGAAAATAATCAAATTTTCATTTTATGGTTTTTGTGGCGAACGTCGATACTTTTGAAACTTCACTGAATAAGTTGATTTTTCTATTTTATTACTGTTTTGTGATCGTCTCACATTGATGAACGTGGTCGTATTTTTATTTTTGTCGTTCGCGGCTCATACGCGAGTGTTATTTTGTGTAGCTTGATACCCTAAAAGTTTTAAAATATCTACACATTAAATGTTTATACACGCGCACGTCCTCTATTGCTCATGCTGTTTGTTTTAGCATTTAATGTCCGTACTTGCATATCTTTGCACATGTTTGATTTCCTTAAGTATTAAATAGCTTCCTAAGTAGTTTGATTTTATATATATGCGTTGCATGCAAAGAATGTAGGGGGACACAGTAGCATTCCTTTTTATCTCTCTGTCTTCTTTGCAACTCCTCCCATCCTCTAACTATATACCGATATATATTCTCTTACACCAAAACAAATATACATTGACATATAAATGTACATACATTCTTCATTTTTTTTATCATCGCAAATTCAAACGCATGAAAATAGAGAGCCAAATTTTCGCACTTTTTTTTTTTTTTTCTTTCATTTTTTTCATTTTCGATGTACATGTAATAGTGTATATTTTTGCTCCCATGGTAATCTTCTTTTGTTAAAATATATGAGTATATTAGGATACTTTACATGTTCAAATTAAAATTTAAATCGTTTTCAAATCATCATTCATTCACCTTCATTTGATGGTAAAATGATAATTTTATTTGTGATTTAATTTTGAAAAAATTTAGTTACACATTTTTATTTTATCTGTAGGAAATAGAGTGCAAATTGGATGGAGCTTCGTGGATATATGCATGCACAAATGTTCAAGGCCAAGAGAATGTAGAAAATAAAAGAATTCATGCAACATGAAGGAGCCCACATGCCCACTAGCTAATGGTGCATAGTTAAAATCACACGCACACGTTAATGGAAACTTAAAGGTATGTTAGTGAGATAATTGATTCCTTAATGATTACTTGAAGGTTACACTATCTCAAGGGCATTTTTGGTAATTCACTAAAAATGATTTAGGGTTTTAAGCATGTATATATACCCTTTATGTTTCACGTAACTTTCTTCTTCTTTTTTATCAAAGTTGTAGCCATAAATAATTGATAAATAAAATGTCTTTTTAATGACTTATTAGCCTTACTCTTTACTTTCATGCAATTTTATTCAATGCTTTCTTTTATTGCTATTTTATTTTATGCTCTCTTATTTACTTTATGTTTTTTTATTTTATATTAGCAGAATAGGTTTAATTCTTGCAATTAGTTTAGTTTTATTTCATGCAAGTAGTTAGCTCTCTTTTCTTTTAATTATCTCTCATTTTCTTGTTTTTCTGTTGAAATCATATTATGTTAACATGTATTCAAATATGAGAAGTTAAACCCCTTCAATTTAGGGGTAATGAAGCTCCATGAAATATATTAAATTAACATAATAATTTCATTTATGATCTCTCTTTTGTGCTTAATGGAAATTATGAATGATAGTGGTTTATGTTTCTTTTTTAGTGAATTTGATAGTATTTGTTGATATCTCAAATAGGCTGTGCTTAATCCAATATAAACATAAATTATTTGATCATTTGCCTAAGTGATTTTGGTGATGAAAGTCGAACTAGAATCAAAATTTGATGGTCTATATTACTAGTTTATAATAAATAGATCATGCTTAAAATATAATTTATTTTTAATTTCATGTCATTTTCATGAGAATTTATAAATTAGTTTGAATAGTGTGTTAGAGTTTGATGGTTTAAGTTGTGCTAATTAATAGCATAAATAGATCATACTTATAATAAACACATCTATCATTTCTACTTAAAATTAAAAGAAGAGATTATATATAAATTTTGTGTTGATTTATATGATTGATTGAAATTGAATTTACCTCTAAATTGCTTCTTAGTTTCATAGTTTTATTCACTCTTGCTCTAATTTATTTTCTACAACTTTCTTAGCTTAAAACAACTTAAAAATTTTGGGCTAATTTGCTTGAGTAATATTAGAATTTAATTCTTTCCATGTGGATCGAGCCGTAGTCACATACATACTACGATTGTTTGTCGTGCGCTTGTGATTTTGTAGCAATTATATTTTTTTACGGTTTTCTAATCGATAGAATATCCGTCGACTAACAAGTTTTTGGCGCCATTGCTGGAAAATACAATTTAATTTTAATTTTACTCTTCAGATTATTTTATGTTTTTCTATTCTATTTTGTGTTAAAATAATAATAATAATAATAATTATTATTATTATTATTTTTCGTTGTGCAATTATTTTATGTTTTGCTCACTAACTTTGTTCACTTCTGTTCATTTTTATTGTGCATTGCATTTTTTGTTTTCAAATACATTACACTACATTTTTGCATTTGTGTGCACTTTTGTGGTACATTGCTTTCCTTACATTGCACTGCATATAGAAAACAATCTGTTTCCATTTCAAAATCTCTATTTTTACATTGCCTTTACTTCTGTGTTCTCTGTTGCATTTTTGTTCTCTATTTGCATATAAAAAACAATTTGCATTTGTGTTCTCTATTGCACTGTTTGCCTTCTTCTCCCATCAAAGTTCATGCAAACTCCTCCCACCATCTACCTCCAACCCTTTGACAAGCAGCAACCCTCTACACTTCCTCTCCCTTCAAACCACTCACATCATCACCTAAAACCACTTCTTCAACCTAAAACAAACTTTGCAAACAACACCTCCCACAACCAAATACTGCTGCAACTTCTTTACTCTACGGCACCTTCCATCTGTAGAACAACCATCAAACACTCCAACCTGTAGACATATCACTCTCACCATCCTCATAATCACCGCAGCAACTTCTCCCTGCCACCTTGCTACCACCAGCATCATCATACATCAACTGCAGCAATCAACCAATAAACATCTGCCTGAAATCTTCTGCCTCCTCACTATCAACCACTCCACCAAGTCGAGTCAACAAAACAACTTCTACCTACAATTTCCTGCAACTCCATACAAGCCTTCAACAACCGCTTCTGCCAAATCATCTTCTTCCACCACCTTTTGAACCACCCTCTCCAAGTTCAAATACATTGAACATCCTTCACCATCACAAATCCTTCAGCTCGGTCTTTCCCTTCATCTAAGAACCCTCCTCTACAATCACCAATCTGCTACCAACAACTTGCTTATACTCTCTCCACGGTCTCACATCAAAACTTCCACACTTCAACACTATCAAACTACCAAGTTCCTAACACTATCTCTGTCAACGATCATCAACCATCTCAGAGTCCCTCAAAACTACAACTAACAAACTCCACTGCCTCGCCAACCTACACCAACCTATACATAATCCAAAATCCCACTCACACACTACCAAAGCATTGTCGTCCACCTCCCTGCCTTCAACCACGACCCCAAGCGCCTCTAGAATAGCCTCGAACCATCACCGAACCCCCTCAAACGAGCAAAATCACAAAAACCTCCTTCATCACGCAACCCGCCTGAGCAATCAATTCAACCCAAATCCACATCAAAACCGCGACCATCTGCAATCACACAACCATTACGCTCTTGTATGCAATCCCCTTTTGTAAATAAAACCCAGCACCAACAATCATCACTTCAGCAAATATCATTGCAAATCGAACAAATCCCAAATCCACCAGTGCGACCATGAACTTACCCTCGAATCGCTACAATGATTCGAATCACGATTTCAATCGCGCTTTTTGGTTTGGGTTGAGTTCGAATTTTTTTTTAAAATGATTACGGTAAGAATTGAATTTTTCTACAGGAAGCGCGTTTTTAGTTTTTTTTTTTTCCTTTCATTTTCTTTTTTCTTGTTTGTTAAATAAAAGGTTAGGGGTTTAAACGAGAGAAGATAAGTTTGGCCATGTTTTGGACCACATGTTTAGTTTGTTTTATGAGGTAAATAGACACAAGGAAGAAGTTGCGAAAAAATTTAGTCTCAAGCAAACAAGTTTGCTTTTTAGTCCGAATAACACTTTTTAGTGTAAACTGAAAATGATAGTCACAACTATCATTCTGTGATTTACACTAAAAAGTGTCCTTCAGCCTAACAAACAAACTTCTTGTCCCTAAAACTAAATTTTTCTCTAACTTTTTCCTTGAGTCTAAAAACTTCTTGTTTTATATTATTTTTTAGTGTTTTATGTTACATTTTCTCTCTTCTTTAATATAAAAACATTTCTTTTTTGCTTTTGTTTTTTAATGTAAATTCAGAATTTTATTCTCCTGAAAAAAAAAAGTTGTTGCTACTTTCACCCTATTATAAAAAAAGTTATTTTCAATTTTTCAGGTTGCAAAAGGAGCTGCTTTCTAAATAATTTCGTTGCTTTACGTGCTAAAAAATCGCTGCTTAAAAAAAATTGCTAATAATTCCACACTCTTTGATATTGTACTCTTATCTCTTGTTGTTATTTGCTTTTCTTTCTTAGTTGCATGCATTTTAAAAATGCAAAAACAAAAACAAATCATATCTCATTTGTAGTTGCATCGTTAACTCAATTTTTGTTTAGCATTCATATCATCTTATTTTCTTTTCTAAGGCGTCATCCAAATCCACATAAGGTGGAGGATTTAGCCACCCCTTCCTTGGCCCATAAATTGCATAACATCTTAGAATTTGACCAATAATAATGGTTAGATGTTGGACTTAAGGGTGTCGCGAGCTCATCTAGGCTTAATTGTATCTTGACAAGTTGTCTTCTTTAAAAAATCTAGTTTCTTGGTGTCTAGGCTACGACAGAGCAATAATCATTTATAAATATTACGGTGATTCGTAAATATTATAGTGATTGTTTCTTTAAAGGTACTTAAACCTTTAGTTACATTGCTACGGTGATTCATGGTGCACCGATAACCCATGTCTGTTACATGTCTAAGAACTATTTTGTTGGATTAAGTCAAAGTGTGATTATACAACTTTGTGTTAGGAGCTACAAAGGACAGAAAATTTGAATTAAGTCCTTGCATTCATTTAGTTGCATTAGTTCATGCATATATATATATATATATATATATATATATATATATATATGTAAAATCCAAAAGCAATTTTTTTTACAGTTTTCGTAAATTGATTTTTTTAAAACAAAAATACAAAAGAAAGAAAATCTTTCAAATCTTTTCTTTTGAAAAAAATTAAAAATAAAAAAAACAAGTATTTTAATTAATTTTGTTTTTTAAAACAAAAAATCCAAAAGGAATTTTTTTCAAAAATGAAAACTAAACAAAACAAACATAAAAAAATCCAAAAAAAAAAATCATATCTCCCTTTTGAAAAATAATTCTTTTTAGTCATTATTTTTCCCTTTTAAAAAAAAACAAAAGAAATTTTTTTTTTACTTCATTTCATTCTCTAAACCTTGTTATATTTTCTTAACCTTGACTTTCACATCTTTCTCTTCTTGATCTTTTCACTTGTGCATGAGTACCTAGACTCGTGACACAATAACGAACCGTTTAACCCGAACGAACGATCCTCCAAAAATGGCTAATGAAAACGTCCCTCGAACTTTCATGGATACAATCTTTCCCAACAGAGTTTCTATTCCTTCTTGTATCACATTACCCGTCCCAACGGGTAATCACTTTGAAATTCATTCAAATCACATTGCCACACTTCAGAAATTTTGAACACGATGACCCATATATCTTCTTAACAAAATTCGAACCAGTATGTGCAACCATTAAATTCCAATAATCATGTGATGATAGAATCGAACTTCGGTTAATTCCATTCACCCTTACGATTACGTTAAAAATTGATTATATAGTTTACCTTCGAACTCGATCAAAAATTAGGATGAATTCGTTAAACTTTTCTTAAGAAAATTCTACACCTTGGCAAAAACGACCAAAATTCGAAACAAAATTGTGAATTTCCATCAATTCAGTGGTGAATCTTTTGAATTTTTTTTTTTAAAAGATTTAAAGAACTTTTGATAAAATGTCCATACCATCATTTTGAAAAATGGACTCTTTACCAAATCTAATACAATGGACTTGAAAATAGTTCACGAACCATGCTTGAATCGATGTGCCAAGGGAATTTTCTCTCCCCACATCATGACGATGCTTGGCAGTTCCTTGAAAATTTGGCTGAAAAGTCATCTCAATAGGAATGTTCTAATGAAAAATCCATTTATCCACGATCGAGAGCACACTCGATAGGATCATCGTTGGATTTGAAAGCAAAAATTGATGCAATGATTGATAAATTCGACAATGTTTTCTCATCCAACCAAATGAACCAAGCTTCCCAACCATTGTATTATAAATGTAACGATTCGAACCACATCGCTGATTAGTGCCCTCATTCGGTAGAACAACTTAATGATTTTAACAAGGTTAAGAATGATCCGTTTTCTCTAACGTACAATCCCGGTTGGAGAAATCATCCTACTTTGCATTGAAGAAAAATAACTCTAACATGAATTTGGTTCGTCCCAATTTTCAAGCACTTCTGAACAATGCTTCAGAATCGTTCTTTTTGCCCAACCATTTTCAACAAAATTTTATACCTCCGTCTCAAAATCAACTACAACAATCATTTGCTCCCTAAGACGATAAATTATTGACTTCACTTGAGAAAAATTCTTGAAACTTTGGCTAAAGCAACCACTCAAAACCTCCAATCAAATAGCAATTTTATTAATTTGTTAATCTCATACATGCAGAATATGAGCCAATCGATTGCTAAAATTGAAATGCAAATAAGTCAAATAGCCACCTCTGTGAGTGAACGTGAATGAGGCACGTTTCCAAGTCGGCCAGTTTTGAATCATAGAAATCAAGACACGAACTCGGATCAAGCCCATGCTGTTCAAGATAGCAATGTGAACCAAATGAATGCTTTCACGACTTTGTTTTTCAGTAAACAAATCGATAACCAAGTTTTTAATCTAAATGATTTACCAAAAGACCCTCTTCACACTTCAAAAACGACAAGCGATTCTGAACAAAACATCGACCCAAATATTGAATCAAATTCCAATCCAAATTCTTCTTCTACTCTAGTAGACTGCCCTATTGATTATCGAGTTCAATTCCACATAGATTTTGACCTAAGAAACATTCCGATCAAATGGAAAAGATGTAGGAAATTTTCAAACAAGTCAAAGTGAACATCCCTTTTCTTGATATCGTTCAACAAGTCCCAACTATGCTAAGTTCCTAGAGGACTCGTGCACTCAAAAATGACACACTCATATACCCAAGAAAGTTTTCTAAGTTGTCGGACTTAGCGTAGTCTTGTCTCAGTCAATTTCCATAAAATACAAAGATCCTAGATGTCCGATGATCTCGTGCATGATAAGAGACAAAATGATTATTAAGTGCTTACTAGACTTGGGTGCGAGTGTCATTCTTATTCAGTATACCAGCAAATTTCTTGAGTAAACTAAAACCGACGAAAGTAACTCTTCAATTTGCTGATTGGTCGATAACGAAACCCATGGGAAAAATCAAGGAAGTACTCATCAAAATCAGTAAATAAATATCCCTCGTCGATTTCATCGTCCTTGAAACACAGCCCGTGAATAACCCGATGGGTCAAATTCCATTGATTTTTGGATGACCTTTCTTAGCCACTTCAAGTGCCCTAATCAATTGTTGAAACGGTTTGATAAAAATTTCTTTTGGAAACATGACTTTGGATCTTAACATATTCAATCTCGATAATCAATCGAATGAACCACTTGACCAAACGTTGAAATTCAGCTCCATTCAAGGAAATTTTGGCAACGAAACAGTTGACCTTAATAACAAATGCAAGACTGAATACAAACAACTATTTCAAGACGAGCCTAACGAGATCAATAACGCGCTTCCATTTGAACCGCTCACTATTGAGTCAGAATATCAACTAACTTCTTTGATTAAGCAACCCATTAGGTTGGAACTCAAACCTCTTCCTGATCACCTTAAGTAGCATACTTAGGTGACAATGAAACGTTTTCTGTCATAATCTCTTCAACTCTTACTCTTTATCAAAAATCTTCCCTTCTTTAAATTCGATCGAAAAACAAAGAGGCAATTGGATGGTCAATTACTGATATAAAAGATATTAGTTCCACTCTTGTTCAACATTGCATCCACTTAGTCGACGAAGCTAAACCTGTTCGTGATGCGCAACGAAGGCTTAACCCAAAAATGAAGGATGCGATTCGAGATGAACTCCTTAAGCTCCCCAATAATGGAATCATATACCACATTTCTGATAGTTCGTGGGATAGCCCAATTCATACCATACCTAAAAAGTCTGGATTTACCGTTATCACGAGCGACGCTAACGAACTCATTCCAACTCATAATCAAACAGGTTGGCATGTTTGCATTGATTATCGAAAATTAAATGCTCCAGCACATAAAGATCACTTTCCTCTTCCTTTCATCGACCAAATGCTTGAGATTAACCTGCCATGAATTATATTGCTTTTATGATGTTTATTCTTGTTATAACCAAATTCCGATCGCTCCTAAAGATCAAGATAAAATGCTTTTCACGTGTCCCTTTAGCACCTGTGCATATCGACGTATGCCATTTGGTCTTTGCAAAGCTCCTGCTAGTTTCCAAAGATGCATGGTCACCATCTTTTCTAACATGATGAAGCCCCTTTTGGAAGTGTTTATGGATGATTTTTCCATCCTTGGAAACTCTTTTTCCGAGTGTTTACACCATCCCGAGATGGTTCTGAATCGATGCAAGGGAAAATACTTATCGTTAAATTAGGAAAAATGTCATTTTATGCTCAAACATGACATTGTTCTTGGGCATGTCATTTCAAAAAAAGGCATTAAGGTAGATAAACCGAAAGTTGATATAATTGTGAATCTATCCATTTTCGAATCCGCCAAGAACATTCATTCATTTCTTGAGCATGCTGGTTTCTATCGACGCTTTGTGAAAGACTTTCATAACATTGCTCGACCTCTAACGACCCTTCTTGGAAAAGATGTCATATTTGACTTTAATTTTCATAATGTTTCTGCTTTCGAACGTCTCAAAAAAGAACTCATTTCCACTCCCATCATTTCTTCATCCAATTGGGATCTTCCTTTCGAAATAATGTGTGACACCTCTAACTTTGCAGTTGGTGCTGTTTTAGGACAACGCATCAATAAAATTCTTCGCGTTATCTGCTACACTAGTATGACCCTAAACGATGCTCAACTCAATTACATGACCACAGAAAAATAGCTTCTAGCGGTAGTCTTTGCCCTTAAAAAGTTTCGACCTTATTTGATTGGCTCACACATTATGGTTTACACTAACCACTCCACTCTTAGGTACATTTTCGCTAAAAAGGACGCTAAGTTTCGTTCAATCCATTGGATCCTTTTACTCTAAGAATTTGACCTTGCGATCAAAGACAAAAAAGATTCGATGACATCATTGCCGATCATTTGTCGCGTCTTCCAAATGCACCACCTTCTTTACGGATTAACGAGAACTTTATTATTGAACAACTCCTTTCCTTTTCCGTCGATCCATTGTATGCCGATATGGTGAACTATTTAGTCACTAAGGAAACTCTTTCACTTTGGTCGAAATAAGACTAATATAAATTTCTTTCCCAAAGTCAAGAACTTCTAGCGGGATGATCCATATTTGTTCAAGTATTGTTCCGACCAAATCATTCGACGTTGCATCTTGAATTGCAAAATCAAGAGTGTCCTTTTATTTTGTTATGACCAAGCTTGTGGTAGTCACTTCGGTCCTAAGGTAACAGCGAAAAAGGTGCTTCAATGTGGTTTTCATTGGCCTACGCTTTTCAAAGATACATTCGAGTTCTGTAAAACTTGTGATCATTGCCAAATGTTAGGAAAAAAAACTATCAAACATGATGCCTTTAAACCCCATTCTTACGATTGAAATCTTTGACGTCTGGGGTATTGACTTTATGGAACCATTTCCCAACTCTTTCAGAAATCTGTACATTCTTCTTGCTGTTGATTACGTCTCTAAATAGGTTAACGCCATTCCTTGTAAAACAAAAGACCTTAAAGTTGTTGTGAAATTCATAAAAGAAAACATATTTTTTGAGGTTTGGAACACTTCGCACAATATTAAGCGACAATGGAACCTATTTCTATAATCAATCATTTGAAACTCTAATGAAGAAATACTCGATTATCCACAAGTTATCCACTCCCTATCATCCTCAAACTTATTGTCAAGTTCAAGTTTCAAATCACCAAATCAAGAAAATTTTGGAGAAACTGTAAATAAAAATTGAAAAGATTGGTCACAAAAATTAGCAGATGTGCTTTGGGCTTATAGAAATGCATATAAAACCAATCTTAGGATGTCATCTTTTAGGTATTATGTGGCAAAGCGTTCCATTTACCCATCGTACTTGAACATAAAGCGTTGTAGAGGATTAAAAACATAAACTTTGATCTTGAAAAAACCGGTGAAAACAGGAAATAACAACTCAATGAATTAGAGGAGATTAGGAACAATGCGTATAAAAATGAGAAATTTACAAAGAAAGAACAAATTTTTTTTTCATGAAAAGTCAATCTTAAGGAAAACATTTTCCCCAAATCAAAAGTTCTTTTGTATGACTCTCGACTTCATTTGTTCCCTTAAAATTAAAATCAAGGTGTACGGGACCATACATCGTATGTACTGTTTTTCCACACGGTGCCATCGAAATAGAAAACCCTAAGGATGGATTGATTTTTAAAGGCAATAGTCATTGTTTAAGACCTTACTTAGAATTGATGAATGATCGAGAGGAGGAGCTCAAGAATTTTCATGAGCCACACTACGTGTAGTAAGAAATTTTAGCTCTCTCTTATAAATATATACATATTTTTCTCCATTACACTTATTATATCGTGCATTGGCTATGGAGATATAGTCAAGATCAAGTGTGGGGGAGTCTTTTTTTTAATGGTTTATTTTTTGCATTTTCTTTCCAAAAAAAAAAACAAACAAAACAAAATTTCGAAATACAAAATTTCCTTTTTAACATATTTATTTACTTTTGAAGAAACATGATATGATAAGTATACGCTTTTTGGTTATTAAATTAAAACTGTTGAAAATTTATTATCTTAATATAAAAATAAAAGGTTTGATTACAAGTAGCTATGGTGTAACTAGTAGTATATAGGAAGGTTCATAGGTGATAATTATGAAGTATATCCTAATTGTAACCTTTGTTTAAAACAGTGGTTGATTTAAAGTAAAGGAGATAATATTTTTGATCTTTCAAGTTAAATGGTGCTAAGATGATTTTTCATAACTCTTTTTTTTTTAAAAAAGCAAAAAAACAAAAAAAAAGTTCATAAAAATAAGAAACACTTAGTGTCATGTACTTACACGTAAGTATGTACACTCGCCACGCTCTGTACCTCTCTCATGTAAGCCCAAAAGGCAGTGCATGATCGGTATATCTGGCCTCAGTTTATCTGAGTTAGATGCATGTAAATAAAAGTAAAATAATAAAAATAAACATCTAGAGTCATGTGTTCACATGCAAGTGTGTACACTCGCCATGCTTTGTACTCTTCTCACATAAACTCGAAAGGCAGTGCATGATTGGTATAACTGACCTCAGTTTATCTGAGTTAGGTTTTAAATAATAATAATAATGTTAATATTTTTCAAAATAGAGAGAGCAAGAAATTGAAACCCAAGCACTATCTTCACTTATTTGATTTGACTTGCTATTTAAAAGAAATAAAAAAGCCACTTTGCAAAAATTTGATATTCAACTAAAGGATTCATTTCATAGTTGTACTACGTTACCAACCGAAATAACTAGCCAAACTAGAGTCTAATTGTGATGATAACTTAATTTTTGTTGGAAGTTTTGGTGAGTAAAAAGACTAACATTTCTTGATAATTACCAAAACTTATATTTAATTTACTCCTGTTGATTTAAAGGTAAACTTCATCTGCAAATATATTTAGAAACTTGCATCATATAGTTGCATTAGAATTTGCATATCACATTTTGATTTTGTGGGTAGTATCCGCTAAAAACCCTCACAAGGTAACGCTCGTCCTACTAGGGGCACGTAGAGGCTTAACGGCTTGTTGCATATGCTCAGTGCAATCGTGATTCCAACGAAAACGGATGTATCCTAGTTTTAGTTTATTCGAGTGTGAATAAATAGATAAATGTGGCGGTATTTGATGTACATGTAAAAGTGTATATTTTACTCCTATATTAAGCTTCTTTTGTTAAAACAAATGAGTATATTAGAGTATTTTACATGTTTAAACCAAAATTTAAATTGTTTTCAAATCATCATTCATTCACCTTCACTTGGGACAAAATGGTAATTTTGTGTGTGATTTAATTTTGAGAAAATTTATTTGCACATTTTTATTTTTGTTTGTAGGAAATTGAGTGAAAATTGGATGGAGCTTCAGGGATATATGTGTGCACAAATGTTCAAGGCCAAGATAATGTAGAAAATAAAAGAATTCATGCAATATGGAGAAGCTCACATGCCCACTAGCTAATTGTCCATAATTAAAATTACATGCGCATGTTAATTGAGATTTAAAGGCACGTTAATGGGGATTAATTAATTTCCTAATGATTACATGGAGGTTACACTATCTTAAGGGTATTTTTCTTAGTGCCCTAAAAATGATTTAGGGTTTAAAGCATGTATAGATACCCCTTATGTTTCATGTGGTCGTCTTTTTTTTATGCAATGTTGTAGCCACAAATCAATGATAAATAAATATCTCTTTAATGGCTTATTAGCCTTGATCTTTACTTTCATGCATTTTTATTTCATGCTTTCTTTTATTGCTATTTTATTTTATGCTATTTTATTTACTTTGTGCTTCTTTTAATTCATATTAGTAGAATAGATTTTATTCTTGCAATCAGTTCATTTTTATTTCATGCAAGTAGTTTGCTCTCTTTTCTTTTAATTACCCCCCTTTTTTTGTTTTTTTTTGTTGAAATCATTTTATGTTAAGATTTATTCAAATATGAGAAGCTAAACCTGTAACAACCCGTATATTTGTACCATTTAAATTGACGATATTCCAACTTGTCAATTTAAATAATACAAAACATGAATCATTGATGGAGTATATATATAAATGAGAATAATCATAGAATCACAGAAATATAACATCTCACAATAGTGCAGCGGAAATACAACATAGTCATAAGAGTAGTTCATGAAGCTACCCATAAATACAATAATGTCTCAAATAAAAGAAATAGAATGTAACGACCCGAAATTTTCGAACCCAAATATTCCAGATAGTTATGAAAAAGAAGAAAGAGATAGAAGAAGAAGAACAGAAACACCAAACATCTCACAATCGCAGCGGATAAAATATAATAATAAATAATAATAGCTTACAAAAGAATACTATATCTATTGATTACACTTCAATACATCAGAGTTTCACATATATTCAAATACTGGTCATATACAATCAATTTATCACAGAATTACAATAATATAATTACAGCGGAAATACTCTATACGATAATGACATCCAGCTCGCCTCCTGAGCTCTAGAACGCCTCTACCTGAAAATCTGTAATACTCGGTCTGACCCGAGCATTACATCAAAGTAACACCCGGGTCAGGTGGAAACCAGCGTGAGTAAACCCAAACAACATGGAATACCAAAGCAAACCATTTATATAAACCCGGGATAACTTATACCAATTTAACAAATTCACAATTTGCTAGAGACAACACTTATTTTACATATAAATTTCCAAGTACCAAACTTGGATAAAATAATCCAATTCACTAAAATCATTTCACTCCTACCTATTGATTTCTCAAATCAATTCATAAAAATTCGAAGTGGTTTCAGGTATCTCCCAATACCCGATCCCGGCCTCTTCGAGTCTCATACCAACCTATCACAAGTTATCCGAAATGGTAAACACAACATTACATATCAGAGATATCAACTCATTCGAAGCTCCAATACCATTCAATCATTCATATCAAAATTGATCGCTTCCAAATTAACTCAATTTATTCTAATGGAATTTCTAACCTTAACCATTAAGATTCCTTCATTTAACATTAATTAATTCCAAAAAAATTAATTAGACGACCTTCAATTTCAACTAGATTAATCACCATGGATTACTTCATTTTTTTTCAACTCCATTCAAGTAAATATCTTTAATTAATTTTTCGATATTAATTATTATGAACCAAATTAAATACATAATCATAATTACTTTATAAATTAATCAATTACTTCATAATTTAATTGTCTATATTAATTACCTCAATTCTTATTTACTTATAGTAATTAATTCCTCATAAGTCATTATTTATTGAATTGATTTAATCTTAATTAATCAATTTTTAATTACATTAATTATTATATAAATTAATGATTTCCCATTATATTTTATTGTTCTAATCTAATCAATTACTTTAATTCAACCACCATATCAATCATTCTCGATCAATCTCAACCTGTAATTATTAATTACATTAAGTAATTACCTATCAACCATTAATTTAATGTTCTAAATTAACTTAACTTAATCCTTAATTAATTAATTCAAACCCTTAATTACTAAATTAATTAGTACAATCATTAATTAATTGAATTAATTCATTACCCATTCAAATTATTCTATCTATGTAATGAATTACCAATCATTAAGTCCTTATTAACTTTAAGATGGACCATTCTCTCATTTATGATTCAAGTTTAACCCATTTAAAACTCAAATGATCCGAGTCAAAACAAAAATTAATTCGAGAGTCAAACAAAACCAAAGTCTCAGATCATCAACACACATTCAATCAACTCAATCAATTATTTAAACTTGACCATTTAAGTCTAAATAAAAATCAATCGGGGTGAGATTTACTCACCTTTCAATTGTTTGGCAATCCATTCCAATCTTGATTAATTTCCATGGCTTCAGACCTTGTAACAACCATTTTTTCCATTTACACAAGTTGGGAAAAATCTAATAATTTAATTACCACTAAATAATTAAATATACAACCCTTCTAATGAAAGGTAATCCAATATATTTATTAATTTAGTTCGTAACCGATAATTAGTTTCGTTAACTACTAAGATCTACTTTACTGTAAATTTTCGAATTCTTGTTCAACCCTTACATTAAACATGCAGGTTGGTATACTTGTATTTCTTTATTGTTTCTGCACATATTAGTATTCCAAACCTAAACAGGAAAACAAAATGAATACCTCATCGAACAGCGTGAATCCAGATCGATAATCCCCCTTACCCACGATATTCACCTCAGTCAAGCATCAATCATCGCTACATCATCCTTAACTCGAGTTCCTCCAGCAACGAAAGCTACACGAGATCCACCGAGCCTCCCTCCTTCTCACACGAGTTCGAGTCGAGCTCGTAAGCTCCTGATCCCAACTCGCGAACCCCACCCGATCCCTTCCAGTCAACAACGCGTCACACCATCCACAAATGCCAATCGTCGAAACTCGACTCGCGTCCTTGCCGAGATGAACGCGCCTTCGCCCTCGTTCGTCGCCCCTCCTTCATCTGACCTCACGAAACCCACCAACCACCCGCTGTACAAGCGCGCGCGACTCTCCCCCGTCTCGGCCATTTTTTTTCCGTTCGAATGATTTATTTTACTGAAGAAGAAAGGGGAGATTTTGATTTTTAGGGGTAAAAGATAGATTGCGAAATTAAAGGAAGCAACAGGCGTATACGAGAAGCAACCATATTTGACTTGGTCAATACTTATATAAATAAATAAGTGTTCAAAATATTTCGTTATAAATTTTAGCGCGTTCACATGCCGTACGCTCCCACAACAACCCCAAACACTAAGAAACTTAAAATCCGATAATAATGCAATATTACGGACCCAATGTAACTGATTTTGTCGAAACCCGAGACTGTGCCTCGGGATGCTATTTTAAAATTCAATTTAAACGATATATTATTAAAACCGAACAAATTATCTTTAAATTAGATTCAAACCATTCTATTATCTCTAGTATTATCATTATAAATTTCATAAGCCTTCAAATTATTTTAAACAAGCTTAGAAATTCCAGATTCAATAATTTATCCAATTTTCAATTATTAAATTCAACATTTAAACTATATAATTCGATGATTTAATTATCAAGTAAATATTAATATCTTGAATTCAAGTTAAAATTAACTTTTGAATATTTTAAAATTAATTAATTATTCTAATTTAATTCGTTAAAATTTCCGGGTCGTCACATTCCTCCCCACTTAAAAGAATTTCGTCCCCGAAATTACTAGTTAGGAAGAATGGCCCAATACCCGTTTATTTTTCGAAAAACTCACAACTCAACATCCTACTAATTATCATTTATTAAAGGCCCACTATCACCTTGAGCAACTTCCAAAACCTTCTATAGTTTCAAACAATACCCCTTTGCTCAATCATTTAAATTTCAATTCAAAGTCAAATTTTGAATTATCAAAAATTTCTCAAAGTTTTTTCTAACTCTCTAAATTTCCGAAATTTTTTGCTAGCGTCTCCTTTGCGCAGCTAGCTCGGTACTACTACAAAAGGCCTCTACGGGCTCCCAAATTCCAAAAGAAAACAGAAAGCCAAGTGGCTACATCAAAAACCCAATCCAATCTTACACAGAAATGAAATACATACCTTTTGTCGGGCAATTCACATTTATCTTTTGGAATCAAATCCAATTTTCTTTTCCCTTTTTAATACCTGCATATCTTCTTTAGCAACAATATATAATTGTAACCTTTCAAATCATTTACACTTTTTCTTACAGAAGTTTCCACATATACTTCTACGCAAATTAGTTTCCCCGTTTTATGCGAATTCAATTCGTCCTCAATTATGAATATTAAATTTTATTTTTCATTTACAACTGATTCACATTAGTTTCATCTACTAATTTACATTAGTTTTCCAATTTGAAATCGATTTGTTGTTAACCAATTTTTCTCAAAATTTTCCAAAAATTTTCTAACTCCCAAAATTTTCGAATTTTTTTGGCAGTCTTCTTTGTACGGAGGAGCTTTTGCAATTTGACAAGAGATATAAATATATATACATCGACCCACACGGTCGGAAAAAGCAAAAACAGTTCATATTTCCTATTTTTATTGCGTAGGCGTACCTTATTTAGCATTTTAAGCAAGCAGCTTATTTATTTAAGCAATTAGTGCAATCCAAATCCAGTCAAACGGCCTTCAGGTACCTGTACTTACTCAATTTAAATATGTAAGTGCCATATATAGAAAATTTATTAGCATTTCACTTACTTTCAATAGCTAAACATATGCATTACATAAACAACAAGCACCAAATGCTTTCCATAAGCAATTTATATAATTTTTAAAGCCAACACAATTGCTTTCAACTAATTTATATACCATTTCATTCAATTTCAATGGTTTGGAACTCAATTTCTTACATTCCACTGAATTTTAACCCAAACAAGCTCATATTTAATTTAATTGAT
Source organism: Allium cepa (assembly GCA_030765085.1). Classification (NCBI taxonomy): domain Eukaryota; kingdom Viridiplantae; phylum Streptophyta; class Magnoliopsida; order Asparagales; family Amaryllidaceae; genus Allium; species Allium cepa. Next base: position 946,000,756 of record CM060941.1, on the reverse strand, counting down.
TCCAAACTCAAATTATTTAATCTCCATCAGCCCATAGAATTTTAATTTCTTTTATTTACGTCATACGACGATTCATTCTATACCAATTCGTCAATATTCGCTTAATAGAGTATTTATTTAGTTTATAACTACCTCAAATTACTTTTCAACTCATCCAGTAATTAATTCCACTTCATTTCTAATTTATTCACCAACCATTCATTGCATTTCATTTTATTTTCGCATTAGATTCATGCAAAACAATTTATTAAGCTTGGCACATTCCATTCTTATAAATTAATAACTATTTCCCAAACTAATTTAATCCAAGTTTTTATTTAATGGGCTTTCACTCTTATTCGAAGCCAAGCTTCCATGAATTTTAAACTTAAGTTAATTTACATTAATTGATTCCAACCTCAAACTTAAGTTTACTTCTATTTGATTCTCATTTAATCAATTTTCATTAAATTCAGTTAGCCCATCCATTCAATTTTAATTTTACTTCACCTTCTCCATTTATTAAAATAACACTCAAGCATATATGCCACCAAATTTAAGCTTAGTCTGATAGTCCAATTTCAATTACAACTTTGATTTAGTTTTTATTTAATTAGACTTCATCTATTTATTTTATTTTTAATTCGATTAACCCATTTTAAATTTTAAATTTACTTACTTAGTTCATTTTCGAATTTATTCCATTAATACAAAGCCATTCTCAAACTATTTCTACTCATCTGGATTTTATTTGCAACTCAAACTATTTTTTTAATTGTAATTCAATTTCATCTCATTTGACAATGCTTCCATTATATCTAATTTACTCGCAATTTACGTTTAATATTGTTTATAACATACTTGAATTTTATTTGTAATTCAAACCATCACATTTTTCAATCCAACTCTATTTTATTTTTATTTACAGCATCCTTACTCATTCAATTCATTATCAAATCCAAGTTAAATTCTATTGACAATTCTAATTCACTTCCAAACTCTATTATTAATTTACAATCCATTTGTTTAGCCAAGTTAAATTTTCATTAACATACTCTATCAAATAATTATTTATTAACTTACTTCCATCTTTTAATTCAATATTCGATTTTAATTACAAATCCACTTCATAAAAATTACAGTTTGGATTTTCTTGATTTCCCCAAAATTCCAACATCTTTATTTACAAAAATTTTAGAAATGCTTTTAAATTCACATCATACTTAATAAAATAGCTCTTTACAAAAATACTTTTTATAACTCGATGTCTCAACCAGTCCATCCTCGTTCTCACAGAAATTTAGTCATACGTTGATCAGGCGTAGGACTGAAAATCTATAAATACTTGGTAAACCCGTTTTCAACACCCAGTGAAAATACTTGGAAAATAATTTTATTAAAAACATTGAATACAGTTTTTGAAAATAGAGGAAATAACTTTGGTGAGAATGCTCTGGAAATCATCACCCCCATCCATGGTCGCAGTTAACCCGATGGTTACGTTGCCGTCCCGACAAAATCCACAGATAACTGTAGGCCTCCGCGCCCCACGATTACACCATGGAGCCCACGATAGATCGCAGTTACAACTGGGGTTACGTAGCTATCACAGCAAAAACCCATATAACTGTAGGCATCAGCGCCATCGAATTTCGCTGCCAGAAATGAAACTTCTCCACTCCAATTGACCATAGATGCAGTCTACCGATGTTGCGTTGCCTTCCCGGCAAAATCAAGTGTAGACCGTTGACACTCATCCTCCACACGATTTCGCTATGGTCCCCACAATAGATCGCAGCGACATCGAGTTACACTGTCGTCACAGCATAACCCAAATGCCTCTGTAGGCATCAACGCCATCGACTTACGCTACCCAATAATCCTCAGAAACTAGTTTTGTCCGGACTCCTCACAGGATCAACTTTAGAACCCCCCTTGGGGCTCAAGGCAGCACCACCCGGTGGCACTCCTGAGAAGTTTATTTCAAGGAACGCCTTTTTCCCCAGAGCCATCATCAAACATTACTATACACATATAGTATACTCAAATCATACACCTAGTATGATCTCATACAAAGCTCATTTACACAAAATCGATTATTTCAAAATCGATAATTCTCAAACTAGGCTTTCCAAATTCTCATATTGGTTTTACCCTAAAAATCAAAAGCCTTTCCAAATCCAAAGGTTCCCAAAACCTTTCCAAAATCCTCACAAGATCCTATATATATATATATATATATATATATATATTCAGATATATATAGTCTTTAAAACTTTAGATCTTTTCAAACTTGTATAAAACTCCTTTTATACTTCAAACACCTTCAAAAATCCTTTCCTTCCGGCAATAGATTTAACAAGGAAAGATTTATCTTATATAATAAAGATATATAACTTTGTTTATTCAAAATCAAATATTCAAATTTGATTACTCTTTCCAATATCAATTCCATTCAAATCTGTACGATGTACACATAACATCCGTACGCTATACCAATCTGATCGCTCACTCGATCACACAATTTCACTTCCAAACTAGTATTGTCCACCCGATTTCCTAGTGCGGACACAGATCTGATTTCTTGATTAGAAACCGTCATTCTCCTTGCATAGCCATAACTATGATAGAGAACATCCAGAACCAATCAACAATCCATATCCAGGTTCGCCGTCGAAAATCGAGTGAAAAATCCCAACTCGGATCGATATACTATCTCGAAATTCTGTGCTCGAATCTGGATCAAATCACTATGCGAATAGAATAATATACGTACATCCTACATATTTAACTTTATTGATCATTAGCCAAATAAATCTCCTTTCTATTCACATTTCCTTATGTCCCATTCACTTATTTACAATTGCCTTAATCCTCATTTAGATTATCATTTCAATTCTTATCGCAGTTGGGTATTAAATCCATAACAGTTTGAACTCCGACCAGTTTATATTTGGAAAATAGCTTGAAAATTTCAAAAATAGATAAGTAGTTGAAAAATAATTATTAGCTTGCAAAATAGCTATAAAATAGTTAAGTAATTATAAAATAGTTGGAAAATAGTTAAATGATTTTAGAACTTTTAGATAATTGCAAAATTGTTGTAAAGTAGTAATTAATTTGTAACATAGTTGAAAAATAGTAATTAGTTTAGATAACAATTGAAAAATGGTTAAATAGCTCCAAAATAATGGTAAACAATTATAAAATAAGTTAGCTTTAAAAAGAAAGGTTGTATATATTTAATAGCTTAGAAAATAAGTTTATATGAAAACAATTTATATTAAAAATAGTCAAGAGTCAAACTGTTCACTTCCCCAACTAATTTCCATTTAATTGACTCAATTCTAACTTGAATAACTTCAATTTCTGTTGAAATTTATTTAAACCCAATTCAAGTCGAATCAATCTTGATTCTCTTCCAAATTTAAACCAAATTCCATTTAATTTTAATCATGTTCAACTTATATTATAATTTCAAATTATTCCAATCAATTTGAATTATTATCAATTGAACTCATTTCAACTTCAAATCATTTCAATATAATCCAATTCAGTTTCCCTTTTTAAAATTTTAAACTTATACATCTTCGATCACCAATCAATTAATTCAGACCAAATTTAATTTTGAATTAATTCAATTTCAATCTTGAATTCAAACTATCTCGAATTATATAAATTCGAGTTAAATTCTCAAAGGTTGGTTTAACCTTTTAAACCAAATTAACTTTTATTCAAAGTTTTTAATCAATTTAATTTCTGAGTTCAATTCTCAAAATTCCATTTTAAATTATCTTAAAATATGTATTTCAAGGTTCAAATAAGAATTCAATACAATTTTATTTTTAAAAATTTAATTTATTATTAAACTTTATCTTCAAATTTGAAACCAATTCTTAAACAATTTTAATTTACAAACATAATTGTTCAAATTTATTTTATTTATATAATACCGTTCTCAAATTAAAGATTTTTATTAACAGTAGGATGATATCATCCAATTTATTTAAAATGTCCATCCATTTTCAATTTTTAAATCTCAAACCCGTTTTGAGATCACACAAATCCCCAATTCAAATCAACCATTTAACTTTCCAAGTTAAATTCCAATTTCATCTTGAAATTTCCAATTCAGGTTGCTTTTTCTACATTTATTTAACTTTCCCAAAGTTAAATTCCAATTTACTTAATCCAATCAACCTTGCTCAATTTGAATTCCCGCTTCAAACTTCAAAATTCTTTCCCTCTTATAAGTTCAAAGCTTATATCACTTTGAGGTTTTATATCACATTTCAGGGAAAAATGAAAACTCAACCTCTTAGAGTTTATTTCAAATTATCTTTGATATCATGTACATCCATACATACATACATATTTATTTCTTGTCTTTCCCAGCCATGTTTTAAAATTTTAAACCACCCTTGGTTTTAAATTCAAATCAAATTTCCAACATCCCATTGTTTGCAACAAGTCCCAGTTACTTAAACAATACTTATTATTTTTCATTATTTTTGAAAAAAAATTCCGAATTCTGGGACCAGATTTAGAATTCCATTTTCAATCCATTACATTTTAATTTGGTTGTATTTTTATTTCTACTTAGTTTGATTCCAATTCAAGACTTCAATTTTAGTTTGAATCCATTTCAAACTTATCTTTATTTAATTTTAGTTTGGTTGTATTATATTACTTTTTAATTTAATTCTAATAATTTAACAACCAATCACCTTAATATTTATTAGAAGGAAATATTGCGCTTATATATCAAAAAAAATATTTTATATAAAATCATTTAAAATCTTTATATAAGAAAATAACAAGTACGCTCTCATATATATATATATATATATACACACACACAACTCATTTTAGAGTACTTCAGACTCTATTTAATGAGTAATCCCCACCAGAGCCAAGGTTCTTGCTTAACCTTTCTGCTCTGATACCAAATGTAACGACCCGAAATTTTCGAACCCGAAAATTCCAGATAGTTATGAAAAAGAAGAAAGAGATAGAAGAGGAAGAACAGAAACACCAAACATCTCACAATCGCAGCGGATAAAATATAATAATAAATAATAATAGCTTACAAAAGAATACTATATCTGTTGATTACACTTCAATACATCAGAGTTTCACATATATTCAAATACTGGTCATATACAATCAATTTATCACAGAATTACAATAATATAATTACAGCGGAAATATTCTATACGATAATGACATCCGGCTCGCCTTCTGAGCTCCAGAATGCCCTACCTGAAATCTGTAATACTCGGTCTGACCCGAGCATTACATCAAAGTAACACCCGGGTCTGGCTGGAAACCAGCGTGAGTAAACCCAAACAACATGGAATACCAAAGCAAACCATTTATATAAACCCGGGGTAACTTATACCAATTTAACAAATTAACAATTTGCTAGAGACAACACTTATTTTACATATAAATTTCCAAGCACCAAACTTGGATAAAATAATCCAATTCACTAAAATCATTTCACTCCTGCCTATTGATTTCTCAAATCAATTCATAAAAATTCGAAGTGGTTTCGGGTATCTCCCAATACCCGATCCCGGCCTCTTCGAGTCTCATACCAACCTATCCCAAGTTATCCGAAATGGTAAACACAATATTACATATCAGAGATATCAACTCATTCAAAGCGCCCAATACCATTCAATCATTCATATCAAAATTGATCACTTCCAAATTAACTCAATTTATTCTAATGGAATTTCTAACCTTAACCATTAAGATTCCTTCATTTAACATTAATTAATTCCAAAACAATTAATTAGACGATCTTCAATTTCAACTAGATTAATCACCATGGATTAATTCATTTTTTTTCCAACTCCATTCAAGTAAATATCTTTAATTAATTTTTCGATATTAATTATTCTGAACCAAATTAAATACATAATCATAATTACTTTATAAATTAATCAATTACTTAATAATTTAATTGTCTATATTAATTACCTCAATTCTTATTTACTTATAGTAATTAATTCCTCATAAGTCATTATTTATTGAATTGATTTAATCTTAATTAATCAATTTTTAATTACATTAATTATTATATAGATTAATGATTTCCCATTATATTTTATTGTTCTAATCTAATCAATTACTTTAATTCAACCACCATATCAATCATTCTCGATCAATCTCAACCTGTAATTATTAATTACATTAAGTAATTACCTATCAACCATTAATTTACTGTTCTAAATTAATTTAACTTAATCCTTAATTAATTAATTCAAACCCTTAATTACTAAATTAATTAGTACAATCATTAATTATTTGAATTAATTCACTACCCATTCAAATTATTCTATCTATGTAATGAATTACCAATCATTAAGTCCTTATTAACTTTAAGATGAACCATTCTCTCATTTATGATTCAAGTTTAACCCATTTAAAACTCAAATGATCCGAGTCAAAAAAAAAAAATTAATTCGAGAGTCAAACAAAACCAAAGTCTCAGATCATCAACACACATTCAATCAACTCAATCAATTATTTAAACTTGACCATTTAAGTCTAAATAAAAATCAATCGGGGTGAGATTTACTCACCTTTCAATTGTTTGGCAATCCATTCCAATCTTGATTAATTTCCATGGCTTCAGACCTTGTAACAACCATTTTTTCCACTTACACAAGTTAGGAAAAATCTAATAATTTAATTACCACTAAATAATTAAATATACAACCCTTCTAATGAAAACTAATCCAATATATTTATTAATTTAGTTTGTAACCGATAATTAGTTTCGTTAACTACTAAGATCTACTTTACCATAAATTTTCGAATTCTTGTTCAACCCTTACATTAAACATGCAGGTTAGTATACTTGTATTTCTTTATTATTTCTGCACAAATTAGTATTCCAAACCTAAACAGGAAAACAAAATGAATACCTCATCGAACAGCGTGAATCCATATCGAAAATCCCCCTACCCACGATATTCACCTCAGTCAAGCATCAATCATCGCTACATCGTCCTTAACTCGAGTTCCTCTAGCAACGAAAGCTACTCGAGATCCACCGAGCCTCCCTCCTTCTCACACGAGTTCGAGTTGAGCTCGTAAGCTCCTGATCCCAACTCGTGAACCCCACCGCGATCCCTTCCAGTCAACAACGCGTCTCACCATCCACAAATGCCAATCGTCGAAACTCGACTCGCGTCCTTGCCGAGATGAACGCGCCTTCGCCCTCGTTCGCCGCCCCTCCTTCATCTGGCCTCACGAAACCCACCAACCACTCGCCGTACAAGCGCGCACGACTTTCCCCCGCCTCGGCCATTTTTTTTTCCGTTCGAATGATTTGTTTTACTGAAGAAGAAAGGGGAGATTTTGATTTTTAGGGGTAAAAGATAGATTGCGAAATTAAAGGAAGCAACAGGCGTATACGAGAAGCAACCATATTTGACTTGGTCAATACGTATATAAATAAATAAGTGTTCAAAATATTTCGTTATAAATTTTAGCGCGTTCACATGCCGTACGCTCCCATAACAACCCCAAACACTAAGAAACTTAAAATCCGATAATAATGCAATATTACGGACCCAATGTAACTTATTTTGTCGAAACCCGAGACTGTGTCTCGGGATGCTATTTTTAAATTCAATTTAAACGATATATTATTAAAACCGAACAAATTATCTTTAAATTAGATTCAAACCATTCTATTATCTCCAGTATTATCATTATAAATTTTATAAGCCTTCAAATTGTTTTAAACAGGCTTAGAAATTCCAGATTCAACAATTTACCCAATTTCCAATTATTAAATTCAACATTTAAACTATATAATTCGATGATTTAATAATCAAGTAAATATTAATATCTTAAATTCAAGTTAAAATTAACTTTTAAATATTTTAAAATCAATTAATTATTCCAATTTAATTCGTTAAAATTCCCGGGTCGTCACATAGAACAACATAGAAGTCCAATAGTCCAAATAGAAAGAGCAATACCGATAAGATAAGATAATAATATTCTTCGATCTTCAGCTCCAAGTAGTACAACAACAGCAATCCTCAGTCTGATCCGAGCATAAGCATAAACAAATACTCGAATCAAGACATATATTCTTATACAGATAATATGATTCAAATTCAAAATAACAATAACTCAAAGATGAATGGAATAACATCTTTCAGGACCCGTTAAACTATTTATACATAGTAATGTACGATAAATAGATAATGTCTAACAGTAAAGTAAAATATCAAAATAGTGTTAAGGCGTTACCATTGTCCCCTTAACACATTTCATATAGCATTATAGACTATACAGCACTGTAAACTCCACCGTAAACTAGTGGGATATCAGGGAGTACTCCATAGGTATAATACAAAACAAATTCGTAGTGGTCGTGTATATTGGAATACAAATATGACAAGGCACATGAGGCAATACCCAAGGTAGTGAAACTACCGTTTGCCTGATCCGGACTGGTGAGAACGCATCGCCGCAACGATCGCAACACCGCGAAACAATACTCCAAATTCAAGGGTGCGCACCAATCAATCACAAAGTAAATGAGTAGTTTACGAAGAAGTGTGTTCGCTCGAGGTAGCTAACCCAATTTGGCCTGGCACGGCTCCTGTTTTAGTCATTTCCAATTTGACAAAAGTGTCAAGGCTATCCATTATCGTTCTCTTTCTTTAGTCATCGCGTACATCAATCTAACCACTTCATTCTGGATCAATCTCCGCGTATAGTTTTTAAAGTGGTTTTCGGTTCAGATAGTGAGTATGTCCTTAACCGATTCTGGTTCCTTTAATAGCATTCGTAATTAATTTACCGATTGGTCGTTTAATATATTTCAAAACCAATTCAAATTCAATTTCAACTAGAATTCGTTATTCAACATTTTATTTGTCTTTTCAAAACAATTTTCGGAATTTGCGTTTCAAAATTTCCCAATTCCATTTCAGAATTCTATAATTCAATTTCAAATTTGATTTGGATAGTTCAAGTATACACTTAAATTTGTATATAAGTTCCATTCCATAATCATTTAAACTTAATTTAACATTCAAATTGATTTAAACTCATTTATCAATTTCATTCGATATTCATTAATTTAATTATCATTTAAACAATTTCCGTTAAATTTCTAATTCATTAAATTTGCTTCTTAAGTTCAACTTCATTATCAAAGCTTACAAATTTAATTTAAATTAAATTTGTAAACTCAATTCTTTAAATTTCAAGTCTTCCATTTGTTTCGATAAAACGCATTTGTATATTTTGTTAAAGACATTCAAATTCATTTACTTATTACCTTAGTACATTTCAAACTTAGTTAATAAAGTGATTCAGTTTCACTTATTCAAGAAATTTAATTTCACTTAATAAGGAAATTCAATTCAATTTAAATTTTAAATAATTCAATCTCATTAACTATCAAATAATTTCAAATCTTAATTATCACTGATTCCAAACTTAATTAATAATAATTTTAAAACTTAATTATTAATAATTTCAAACTTAATTATTAATGTTATTAATAATTTCAAAACTTAATTATCAAATAATTCTAAATTTAACTATTAAAAAATTCTAAATTTAATTATTAAATAATTAAATTTTAAACAATGTTCTTTTGTCAATTACGACGTTAATATTTGTTTCAAATTCAAATATTCACATTTACATTCATTCGAATTTAAATTCCAATTTTATTCAAAACCTTGTTATTAGTCAAATAAAACTTTATTTTATTTCAAATCAAAACATTGACCAATCGGGTTATATCCTAAGTCAAAGTTATTTGGGTATCTATCATTTCAACCCGATTCCATTTCAATTCAAAAATCAAAGCATATGAAGGGGACTTGCAGTGTGATAAATGGGATGGTGTCAAAGTAAATAAACAAACAATAGCATCCATACATAACAATTTAACAATTTATTTAAATAATCGTATAAATTTACATTTGTTATTTATGCAACTTAATATAATTATTTCTAGAATCCACACTATCATTTCATGTAGATTAAAGATTATTTCATTACGGTTTTTCACTTATCGTTCAATTTCAATTTCAAGTTTACACTACAACAATTTATCCGATATACGTTCAATGATTCAAAGTGTAATTAACCAATTTCTACATGTCAATTTAATTAACAAATAAAAGGGTCATGTTTAACTAATCAATATTCAACATGTGAAGGGGTCAAGTTTAACAAATCAATATTCAATATTTTAAATCCATTTTTAAATTGTTAACTATCCTATATCGATTTCAACTTGCATATGATTTATCACTTAACAATAAAAATTAACATCCAATTTAACATCACATAGCAATCATTTATAAATCAAGCTTGTATAAGAATATAGTCGTGAAAATTAATTCACCTTTCGTGGATAAGGAAATTGACGGCGAAGCAAAAGAAGCATGAATAAAGTCGGTATGACACGAACAACGAACACTGTAAATATCAACAAAAGATAGAAGATATAAATCAATGAACGTTCATATATAATTTATAAAATTATATACATGCACTTACCGACGACGGAGAAAAGAACAAAAGCTGAATATCGATGCTGCTGCAAAAAGCTCAACCGGTTGCTTCTGCACACAACGAGAAAAGAAAGCAGTAACTATTTTTTTTTGGCGACCAAAATAGATATTGGCGTAAAGACACTTCTATAATATCTAAAAGCAACAATGTGCTTCCAATCATTTAAAAAAAAAAACTATCTCTTTGCAGCAACCGGAAGCATATACAAAATTCACGTATATGCACCCCCTCAACCCAACTCTTCTTCACATCACATTTCATATTTTTTTCTACTCTCCTTTCATGCTACAACATGCACGCAATACTTACGCATGCACGAAACATTTTTTTTCGTTTCATTTTAAATGAAGCCTTAACCCATGCTGTAAACATGAAGCCTTAACCCATGCATGCACAGATCCATCTCCCAAGGAAAATGACAATACATGATTCCTTAACCATGCTGTAAACATTTGTTAGCTTTACATATACAATGCACGATACCTACGAATAAAATATGTAAACAGAGGGTACATAACAAGTGCATAGAAATATTACATTGTACCCATGCTGTAAACATTTTTTTTTTAAAACACGCACACACCAAACATAGCACGCACACACCAAACACATTTCACCCATATTCATGCACACGCACACACGAAAAAAACACAGCACTTTGCTACTTCCCTTCCCATCAACCTGCTGCCAATATTCTCTTTACAAGAATAGATGGAATCCTTAGTTGCGTTCTTTATCTATTTTGTAAATTGAAAGCAAAGTAAAACTAAAGAACGAGGTAGGGAAGCATTGAAATGCAAATGTAAAGAATACACGAGCGTAGCCCACTGAAAAACAAAATTGTAGCCCAATCACAAGTAAAGTTGTAACCCGATCTTTATTGGAGACCACTGTCATTTTTTTTGGCCATGGAGAGGAGAAGTGGTGCGTGAGGTGGAGTGGCATCGGTGGGGAATGGAGAGGGAGAGTAAGTGAGGTGGACGCGCTGAGTTTGTTTCGGCCAAACTTGCATTTTTTTATATTTATTTTTTATTTTTGCAGAGGAATGAAAATATGAAGAAGAAATGAAAATAAGAAGGGAAGAAGAGATGTTTACCTGAAGCTTAAAAATGAGAATAGGAACGGTGAATCGAGAATGAAATGTTCTCCAACTTTTAAGCTTAAAAATTTGGAATAGGTATAGTGAACGAGATGGTACAAAAGACACGTACGTTTCCAAAGTTAACCCCCCAGCTTCCAACTACCGCCATAAATGCATCTGCTTAGTTTTATTTTCAAACTTTCTTTTGGACACGGACTAAAGAATTTGGGCTGATTGTAGTTTAACCGGTCCATTTGGAACGATTAAATTAACGCGATGATTTCCGTCGGACTTCGATTAGCACAAATAAATATACCATTTTGATCAACGCGACGAGACGCTTCCAAAGGTACACAGATAATTATGGTACGATAGTTCTATAAAAATTCGATTTTACGCCGCTTAAATTGTATGATTTGCAAAATAATTTAAATGGAGCAGGCGATGACAGTTTTTGACGAAACGAGTTACATCGTTTTGATCAGAATAATTTTTACAACAAAACTATGTAAAAATACTTGGATTTGCAAGATAAATTTTACGCATCTTTATATGAACTGATATACAGTAAAACGCGAACGAAATTTACTGTAATATTTTGCGACGAAACTTTTTCTATATTCATAACTAACTAGACTATCTCATAAATAAAGTTTGGACGTTAAATTAAGATCGTTTATAAATTTCAAAATTTCTATAATAAAACGATGGATTTTAAAATTTTAAACTGGGTCGGAAATTCAAGGTTGTTACAATCTCCCCCACTCAAAACTTTTCATCCTCGAAAAGGAATGAGACGAGAGAAGTAGGAATGAAGTAAGCAGAAAAGTCAAGATAAATTTTAAGAAAATTGAATTATACCTGAAATTAGTAATTCAGGGTTTGAATCCCGAATACTATCCTCAGTTTCAAAAATCAAATATGAGAAGATAGACCCCTTCAATTTAGGGGTAATGAAGATCTTATGAAACATATTAAATTAACATAATGATTTTATTTATGATCTCTCTTTTGTGCTTAATGGAAATTATAAATGATGGTAGTTTATATTTCTTTTTTAGTGAATTTGACGGTCTATATTGACATCTCAAATAGGCTATGCTTATTTCAATATAAACATAAACTATTTGATCATATCCCTAAGTGATTTTGATGATGAAAATCAAACTAGAATCAAAATTTGATGATCTGTGTTACTAGTTCATATTAAATAGATCATGCTTAAAATAAATTTTATTTTTAACCTCATTTCTTTTTCATCAGAATTTATAAGTGGGTTTGAATAGTGTGTTAGAGTTTGATGGTTTAAGTTGTGCCAATTAATAGCAAAAATAAATCATACTCATAATAAACACATCTATCATTTCTATTTAAAATTAAAAGGAGAGATTATAGATAAATTTTGTGTTGATTTATATGAATGATTGAAAGTGGATTTGCCTATAAATTGCTCTTTAATTTGATAGTTTTATTCACTCTTTCTCTAGTTTATTTTCTACGAATTTCTTAGTTTAAAACAACTTCAAAAACGGCGAATTTGATTGAGTAATATTAGAATTTATTTCTTTCCCTATGGATCGACCCGTACTCACATATATACTACGATTGTACGCCATGCGCTTGTGGTCTTATAATGATTATTTTTTTTTTGCAGTTTTCTAATCGATAGAAAATCCATCAACTAACAATTCTTCCCTCTCAAGTGTGTATCTCGGGTTCATGCATTTGCTATGTGAGTGGAGAGGAGGACGTGCGTGTGTATGTGCATTTCGGTGTGTATGAACGTATATGCCTGTGTGTATGTATGCTCGTGTGTGTATGAATGTATGAGTGTGTTTTGTGTTATAATGTGAAAGTGCAGGGAAGAAGAGAAATATGGATGAGTGGGAGAAGGCGCATGCAAGTGGATGTGAAGGTGGTGTTGTTGCATGGCAATATGTGTGCATGGAAATATTGGAGGAGGTGATGTGAGCAGGCATTTCTATATAGAATTAGGAAGTTGTAGGTTCAAAGATTTGGGAAGAAATACATTAGCTTGCATGTATTTTCTTACGTGAGTGGAGGCGTGCATGCATGTGGATGTAGGTGGGTTTGGTAAGTGATGGGCTTTAGACTAAGAAAGTTAAATTTGGCTGCTGAGAGTGTGTATTAATTTAATTGTTTTGATTTTAGTTATTAAATGTTTAAAGTTTAAAAATGTTTAACTCACGTATACGGAGTCCGTTTAACCCACAGTCTTCAACATTCGTATTAACAAATAGAACACACTAATGTAATTATTGTTGCATTTGACGAAGTATAAAATATTGATAAAATACTAGTGGTTGAATTTAATTACAAATACTGTAATTAAATTGAATAGACTATTTTAACATCTATTGAGCAGAATAAATCCTCGTTTTGTGCTTGCAAAGTAAATTGATTGTTTTGAAATTAATTAATATGTTAGCTAATCATTATTGAATAAATAGACGAGTTCACAATTTATTATTGTTGTTGTTTGATTATGTGATATATGCTTGATCTTCTATGGGCTATTTCCCATTTTTCTTTTGTTTTTACATAGGTTGGATAGAAGACAAATGTAGGTTAACACCTTGTGATTTATTTTACAATTTTACTATAAGGTGTTTAGCAATTCTATTGGTTTATTTCAATTTAAATGAAATTGTTTTGAAAGGTAGTTTTCATAAAAGAATTTGAAATGAAATGTCTTATTTAAAGAAAATGAGATATTTGGAAATAATTATTTTTGAATTGATTTTATATAAGAAGTTATTTATATAAAAGTATCCATAAAATGTGTTTATAAATAAATAGTATTTCGAGAACTTGAATCATAGTGGTTTGAAAATGATTTCAAAAGGTTTTGGAAAATGAAAATACTATGATTGAATGTAGTTATGACTATTAGTGAAAATGATTTATCACTTTGGGATGTAAAATGATATATGATGTGACCGATGATTCAGGTAACCCATAACTAAAATGGAGGGCAAGGGAGGTGCAGATGTTCTATAGTCTCGGTTTAGTCTGCTCGATGAATAGAGGGATATACATATCTATTTTTGGGTGGTTAGAACCCAGTTGCCTTGTTATGGCTAGAACCTCCTTATTTGGTTGTATAAATTTTTATATGCTTTTATATAGAGTATTTGATTGTTACCCCGCCTTTTGGTTAAGGTCGGGATATCAACAAACTGGTTGGAAAGGATGGATATCAGGATTGGAGACCGATCGGAAACAAGGCTATGATCGATACCCTAAAAATTTGACCGAGCTCCGATCAAGGTGGAATCGATTGGGAATGATGAACAAGGCTAGGAAAGGCTACGCTTTATATTTTAGATCAATCAGAGTTCGTATGCTCGAGTTATGGATAGATCAAGGTTCATGGAAAATTGGTTCGACACTTTCGTATCGATCAAAATGAACGTAGCAACATACTTCGAATCGATAGACTTCATATCGATGTAATGCAAATCAGTTGGATACGTACGTAGGTGCACCTTGTATCGATCATTCCTGGATCGATACAAGGGACAGAATCTCCGATGGACAAGAGGTAATGACTGCATGGATTTAGAAGAGAATTTTATATCGATCAATAATGATCGATACGATGGGCATGCATGGAAGCAGGTCTGATGGATACGAAGGCATGTACTTTCGGGGTGCTCAAGGATCGATACGGGCTAGGCAACACGATGAGCAGGGGATCGATACGAAGAAAGTAGCGGTTGATCGATACGAAGATGGCAGCAGGTATTAACGGATGGATGCAAAAGGTATGGATACAAAGGCAACTGTGCTAAGGACTATGCTTTGCATCGATCGTGTTTATATCGAACGATATGAAGGAAGCGGTCGAGATGGAGCGAAGGATATTGATCAGAGCGTGTGAAGTTCAGATCAATGCGAAGGTTACGGCATGGATATGGGGACTGATCGATACATGGATGATGGATACGAATTATGACGGATACGAAAGCGCCGATGGCAATCGATCGATACGAAGATGTCAGTCAACGTTGGAAAATACTAACTTGGATCTATCATAACTCTCATTCTACAAGTCCAAATGCGATCAAATTTTCACAGCAGCTTCCTTATGCACTCAAGAATGTTCATGATCAATCTCGGCTTGATTGGACTCATTTTGGATCGATACGATTTGTACCTGGATCGATCCACAATCACTCTGGATCGATCTGGCGGGCCCGCCTACACAAGGGAAAAGGTATTCTAGTTTTGAAGTGGATATTTTTGGATCTACACCTATAAATAGTGGTCCTATGACAACTGAAAAGGGGATCTTCTTCTTCTTGACTAGGCAAAACTCTGTCATTTTGTTTTTTATTTTCGAAGGCTTGTAACCATCGACACAAAAGCAATAAAAGGATCAATTCAAAGTGGATGTAGATTGAAGATAGCCGAACCACTTTAAACTCTTATGTCCTTTACTTTCTTTCTGACATTTTACATTTGCTATTTCTTCAATTTTATTCTATACTTTATCTAGATTTGAAACATGTGTTGGAATATTGTGGATATGTGTATATACAGTGGTGCTTTCACTACATCTGGGGTTTGTGACCATTTTTGGCGCAAACACTTTGGTGCTTTCACTGAGAAGGACTAGTACCCGCTACTTCAGATTTGGTGTTAAGATTTAGAGAGCCACAGGATCGGATCTAAAGGTAATCATGACAAAGCAATCAACAAGGCGACAAAGAGCGAAAAGGAGTCAGCACGAAGGGAGTCAAGAGGCTTCCTTGGGAGCAAATCAAGCCTCAGTGTTTGTCACTAGAGATGAGATGGAAATGATGATGGGAGCAATGCAGGAAGAATTGTTGAAAAGCAGGATGAAATGATGTAGAACCTTCTTAGACAGTTTGGACAGGCAGGAACATCTGGAGCTTCAGGAATTCAGGTCCACGGAGCTGGAACAGAAGGACCCAACAGGCAATCGGATGGAGCAGTTCAACAGGCTGCAGCCCCCAATCAGTACACAGTTACCAACTTGGATGGATCCAGACTCGAGGGCACACTACCATGCAATAATAGACCAATTCATGGAGGGATTCCAGGTGACACCACACAACAAGATGCCGATAGGAGCAGAGGAGTGCGTGATGAAGAATATGTGCCAAAATTCCCATGAGAACTCGGGAGGCAACCCTTGGTGGATAACACTGGTTTAGCTAAGATTATTAGGTGAATTGTGAGTGAGGTTTAGCAAACATAGATCTGGAAGGAGTAAACCAGAGTCCGTTTACCCATGACATCAAAATGGCTCAGAATCCACCAGAGTTCAAGCTACCCACTCTGGAGGTATACAATGGCAGGGCTGATCCTACTGACCATCTGATGAGGTATACGAGACACGTGGAAGTGCTAGGTGCATCATAGGAAGTTATGGCTTGGTGTTTCCTTCTATACTTGATGGATATAGCTACTTTGTGGTTCAGGCAGTTGGAAGATGGATCTATCAGGATATGGACAGAATTGGTGGATAGGTTTTTGAAGCAGTTTCGGGTTCATATCAAAAGGACGAAGAATATAATGACACTAACATCGATAAAACAAAGGACAAGAGAATTTCTCAGGGCTTTTTTAACTTGGTTCAATGCAGCAGTTGCTTCGGTGGATCGGCTGGATCCATCGACGGTCTTAATGGCGGCAGTATCAGGAGTTAGGGACAACTCAGAGTTCAAAGTATCATTGATACGGGACACACCAATGGACCTCGTGGAGTTCTTTCACGAGGCTGAAAGATTTCTTCGACAGAAGGAAGCGAGTATGGATTTAAAGCCGAAGGATATGAATGTGGTTAAGGATGTAGGACCATCCGAGGAAAGCTTAGGTGAAGATAAGGATAAAGGAAAGAGGAAGTTGGATGACGAATTTGGAAGAGCAAGGAAGCGGTAGAGGGAGCCAAAATTCTCCACTTACACAGGA
Organism: Allium cepa; assembly: GCA_030765085.1. Classification (NCBI taxonomy): domain Eukaryota; kingdom Viridiplantae; phylum Streptophyta; class Magnoliopsida; order Asparagales; family Amaryllidaceae; genus Allium; species Allium cepa. The sequence continues at coordinate 945,983,163 of CM060941.1, read as the reverse complement.
TTGAATGAAACATTTGAGCGGATATTCATGGAGACTCGGGATCGCCTTCCTTATCGAAGGCTGGCAAGGAGGGAAACCTCGAAACACGAGAGGGCATCCGGAGGCACTGTCTCTTTTATGACTTGGACGGGCATGATACCAATAGCTACAAGAATCTAAAGGATATAATCGAGGAGCATGTAAGGAGTGGTCAGTTGCGATAATATGGCGAAACTCGGAATGCGATTGGGAGAGGAGCAGCCACCCTCTACCTCAAAAAATGATGGCACTAGGCCCAAGAATGATGGTCGATTGGTTATCGACTGATAGGGATGATATGGAATAGGTAGCAAACTCTGGGCAAATGGCTAAGTCACATGTATACGGGGATGGAGATAGCCCCTAGGCATGCTCTGAGATGATAATAAACCACGATGCTCTAGTTTGTGAAATCTGCTTTTCCTTTTCTGGTTTAGAAATTTTCTTTTTTCCGGTTTGGTTTCGGAGTTTGATTTAACTCCTAATTTTGTTTTTTGTGGTTTGGACTTTGGTTTGGATGCTTGTTTTCTTGTTTGGATATTGAGTTGGATTTGTATGTATTTTTGGTTTTCTAATTTAATATGGATTTCAGATCGGATTTTTATCTGGTTTTTAGTAAGTGGTCGTCGGGTATGGATTATACTTGGCGGGGGGTAAGTCGCTTCGTCCGAACATGGCGAATCGGCTTATTTAAGTCGTTGGGTATGGACTATGCTTGACAAGGGTCCAAAGAGACCAGGATTCGGCCTAGGACTTAGGCCCCATATTATCTGTCGGTTACTATTTCTGATCGTCGGGTATAGACTATACTCGGCAAGGGTCTGGAGCAACCAAGATTCGGCTTAGGACTTAAGCCACGGCATTACTCAGTGTTCAGGGACACTGGACCAGGAACACCAAGGCATTACTAACACAGGTCTTCGAATGCGGGTTGCGCTTGGCAAGAAGCTAGAGAGGTTTTGGATTCAGACATTAGTTATGAACCACTAGGAATTTTGACAAGGGCCCGGAGTGGTACTGGGTTCGGATGGATAGGGAATTGGCTAAGGATTTGGTTATTGGATTTAGAATTGGATATCGACTTGGAGTAGTCTTGGATTTGGATAAGTAAATGGTTGTGGCACTCATATAGTGTGGCTTGGTAACGGATTGGATTATGGATCGTTGGTATAGCTATGGATGGAATATGGACTTTGGATGTCGGATTCAGGGCTATTCAAAACACGCCTACTTACCATAAGGCATGTTTTGGGGGATAAATGTTACCCCTCCTTTTGGTCAAGGCCGGGATATCAACAAACTAGTTGGAAAGGATGGATATCAGGATTGGAGATCGATCGAAAACAAGGCTATGATCGATACCATCAAAATTTGACCGAGCTCTGATTAAGGTGAAATCAATTGGGAATGGTGAAAAAGGCTAGGAAAGGCTACATTTCAAATTTTAGGTCAATCGGAGTTCGTATGCTCAAGTTATGGATGGATCAAGTTTCATGGAAAATTGGTTCGATACTTTCGTATCGATCAAAATGAACATAGCAACATTCTTCGAATCGATAGACTTCATATCAATGCAATGCAAATAAGTTGGATGGATATGTAGGTGCACTTCGTATCGATCATTACTGGATCAATTCAAGGGATATAATCTCCGATGGACACGAGGTAATGACTGCATGGATTTAAAAGAGCACTTTATATCGATTAATAATGATCGATACGAAGGGGATGCATGGAAGCTGGTATGATGGATACAAAGGCATGTCTTTTAGGGTGCTCAAGGATCGATACGAATAGGGCAACACGAAGATCAAGGCATCGATATGAGTAAGGGAGCGGTTGATCGATACGAAGATAGCAGCACGTATTCACGAATGGATGCAAAAGGTATAGATACGAAGGCAACTGTGCTAAGGACTATGCTATGCATCGGTCGTGTTCGTATCGATTGATATGAAGGAAGAAGTTGAGATGGAGAAATGGATATGGATCAGAGCGTGTGATGTTCGAATCGATGCGAAGGCTACGGCTATGGATATGGGGACCGATGGATACTTGGATGATGGATACAAATTATGACAGATACGAAAGCGACCGATGATAATCGATTGATATGAAGATGTCAGCCTACATTGGAAAACACTAACTTGGATCGATCATAACTCTTATTCTATAAGTCCAAATGATATTAAATTTTCGCAGCAGCTTCCTTATGCACTCAAGAATGTTCATGATCGATCTCGTCTTGATTGGAGTCAATTTGGATTGATATGAGTTATACCTGGATCGATCCAAAATCACTCTAGATCGATCTGGTAGGCCTACCTACGCAAGAGAAAAGGTATTCCAAGTTTTGAGGCGGATATCTTTGGATCTACACCTATAAATAGCAGTCCTATGGCAACTATAAAAGGGATCTTCTTCTTCTTGACTAGGCGAAACTCTGTCATTTGGTTTTTGATTTTCAAAGGCTTGTAATTGTAATCTCGATACAAAAGCAATAAAAGGATTAATTCAAAGTGGATGTAGGCTAGAGATAGCTGAACCACTATAAACTCTTGTGTCTTTTACTTTCTTTTTGACATTTTACATTTGCTATTTCTTCAGTTTTATTCTCTACTTTTTCTAGATCTGAGATCTATGTTGGAATATTGTGGATCTGTGTATATACACTGGTGCTTTCACTACATCTGGGGTTTGTGACCATTTTTGGCACAAACATTGATATCGTTTTTAAAAGTGATTTGCTTTAAAATCCTGAAGTAAAGTATAATTGGATACAAAAGATGTATATATTATTTAAAAGGTTTTAAGTAAAATTGAGAATTTAGTTCAAAGAGATTATTTTCAAAAAAGATTATATTTTGAAAATAATAAAGTAAAATTTTATTCAAAAAAAATATCAAAATGTAAGGATATAAGCATAAGTGGGTAGATTTGAAAGCTACATTTGCATGTTATATGCTATGTAGTTAGGAATTGCATATCTATTTGTTGCATCGTAGGCTCCATAAGTCCAAATTGTAGTAGAGAACAACGTTGGCTTGATCCTGTATCTAATTGGGTACCCTATTAGATAGGAGAATGTAGGGAGTCACAAGTGGTAGAGATATTGACCCAATAATAATATAACTCTTTCTTGTTTATCTGTTTATTGGTTTCTATCTGTCTTATATTGTTTATCTTTTCTACTTACTATTTTTTTGCATTTGACATGTTTATTGAGTTTACAGGAATAGGATATTGCTATCTTTCTCATTAGAGTTATGCAGTGGTAGATTTATTGTATATTGTGACTTCTTTGTATTAAACACACTTGTAGAATAAATAATTACTTTGATAACTTGTATAATTGAAAGTTGTATCTTATATATTTAGTAACAATGAATATTTATCAAATAATATTGTGTATTAAGTTTGTTGTTTTCATTCGTAATTTTAGAACGGACAGATTTTTGGTGATTGTGATTGGTCCGAAAACACACGGCGTTACATTTGGTATCAAAGTGCAAGGTTAAGCAAGAACCTTGGCTTTGGTGGGGTAAAGTCACATCAAAGATAGTGTTAGTAATATCTTAGGATGAGTTACTCATTAGAGATAGGGTTAGTAACACCCTAGAATGAATTGAGAGTACTATATACGAGCACGTATTTGCTAATGAAATGTATAAATGATTTTGTATTGAAAAGTTTGTAAATGAAATAATTTTACCTAGGATTATATTTCGAATATAAAGAAAAATCTTTCAAATTATATAGTTATTTATATAGTGATTAGTTGTTTGAGTTAAAAGTTTAAATACAAACACCTTATGAATTAAGTTTCATGATTTAACTATAAGGTGTTTGATAATATTATTGGTTACGTTTAATGAATTTGTAAGATAATAAATGAGCATGTTGTATAAGAGTGTGTTTCACAAGAAAATCAATGATTTTGTAAACGATGAATTTGGAAGATATGTTTTATAAAAGGGATTTTGAGAATTTAAATCCTCGTGCTTTGAATTTTTTGACCGAAGTTTAAAGAAATTGGAGAAAAGCTATCTAATATAAAGAAATTAAACATTTTATATAAAATGATATGTATATATACGAGCGTTACCGTACATGCTTCGTGCGTGATAATGACACGTGTTTTACGTGTGAATTATTTTTCTATAAATTGAATATGTTAAATTAAATGGTAATAAAATTTGATAATATTATAGAGGAAAGTTTTAAATATGTTAGATCCTATGTTTAAGGGATATTAAGATTCAGTAATATTTGTAGAGTTAGAATTTTGAATTTGTAAAAGAAGCTTGATCCAATTTTTAAGCGATATTAAGATAAATGGGCAGTTTTGGTAGGTCACGCCGATACCAAAAAAGTGTGACACCGAAGGTATTACAACGATTAATAAAGATACATACATACATACATATATATATATATATTAAGAATTTTTTTTATAAATGTGATATTTTATCAATAAAGCACTAGATTTATAAACGGTGTTTTACAAATATTAAAAATGGGCTTGTAAATGGATTTATAAATGGGATTTTAAAATAAATGAGATTTATAAAAGAGTAGATTTATAAATGGAATTTTATAAATAAAGAGATTTTATAAGAAGAAGTTTTATAACATAGAAAGGAAATTTATAAACATAGTTTTATAAATATAGAAATGATTTGTGTTGAGATTTAAGTATGGATTTTATAGAGAAAATACATTTATGTTTTAAAAGTTAAAATAATATTTTAAAGGAATGTTTTGAAAATAATATTTTTCAAATGAAGATTATTGACTTAAAAAAAAGCGATTTGAAATGTACTAAGTGATGAAAACATAGATTTCAACAATTATTGTTATAATAAATGTTTCAGGAAAGTGAGAAAGGCATCAACTATAAAACCATTGTTATAGTAAGCGATTTCCATAAGGAGATGTTTTATATAGTATACATGATTTATACATATCCTATATTTAATTCGAGGTAGGTAATTTATATCTATTTTTAAAGAATGTTGTACATTCAACGTCTGAGAGGTAATGATACCCCAATTTGGTTGGCTTCATTGTTAACTAATAATTAATTTAAGTTCGACATCGAAAATTAATACATAGTATAATTAATCAGGTCTCTACCATAGTGTTTTTGGATTGTCAGGACGATGTTTTACGCAATGTTTGTTTTGACCCAATAAAGTGTGTTTTTGGAAAATATGAATCTTTTCTTAGAGATTTTTATAAATTTAAGTATATAGAGGTATTTTCTATGTGTTAAAATTGAAATTGTTTCTTTGGTAAGAAGATAGAAATTTTCGATGAATAATTCTTTTAAAGTGATAATATATAAAGAAGCGTCTTTATAAAATTGTTTGAATAAAAGATAAAAGGATTTTATGAAATGTATTCATAAATACTTTGGGAAGGTAAATAAGTAAGTATGAGGTACACTGATTATTTCATCGCACGGTTCTGATCTAAGATTCAAGTGCAGAACTTTGAGGAGTTTACACCAGTCCGAAAAAGGATTTATTACTTGATTCTCGACGATGAACATTAATGAGGGTTCGTAGTTGGATACTTGAGTTTTCTATCATAGTTGAGAGCTATGCGAGGAAAACTAAAATTCTGATTAAAAAGCCTGATCAGAGTATGCACTAGAGGATCGAGGGATCAATATTAGTTCACAAGTAAAGTTCTTGGATTCGAATAGTAGATCGAATCAGATACTGCATATAGATGACCTATATACATCATGCATGTGCAAGTTTAAAAATAAATATTTTGGGCAACACCTTTGGGTTTTGCGTTGTAATTCCGAGGACGAAATTCTTTGAAGGGGAAAGTATGTAATGACCCACAAATTTATCACTTTGATAAATTATATTTATTTTTAAAATATTCAAATGTATGCTTTTCTAGCATAAACAATTATTTTTTGAACAATAAATAATAATGGTAATCTTATTTTGAATAATTATTTAAGAAAAAATATACTTTGGGAAAATTATCGATAAAATGATTGAAAATCGTTTTATCAATAATCCGTTCTATAATTATCAGAAGTGGAACACGGAGCTGGATGCATACACTTATTTGTCATATAAACAAGAATATGAAATAAAAATATTAATTTTATTTTTTGGAAATAAAATATATTAATGATATCATTATTAATGACTTCATATTTAATAATTAACTTATGAATTTTAAGTGAGATCTAATGATTTAATAATTATTATAATTGTTCTAATAATTGTTTTAAAATAATAATAATTCAGTTTAATTAGTGTAAAGTAATAATAAATCGTTTATCATGGTTTTACAAAGATATATATTTGATTTGGAATTATAAGGAAAATTGATATCGCTTTATCAATATAACAACACTTTTAGTAAATAATTGTTTATATTAATTTATACGGTTTTATAATTCAAGTATGATCATTTTAATTAGTTAATAATGAAAAGAAATGTCACGACCTGCCATTTCGTACCATTCAAATCGACAATAATCCACACATGTCGAACTTGAATGATGCAAAATAACAGATTGTAAATACATTTGGAGCAAATGAAATCAAATACATAGAATCACAGACACAGAACAATCAGAATAAATCGCAGCGAAATATAAAATAACATAGTAGTTCATGAAGCTACTATAATAGAGTCTCAAACCAAATATATAATAACAGTCTGAAACAACATAATAGAAATCCCAAATACATAGAAGTTCACTGATACATGAGATAAACTAGAACAGCTGAAACAGAAATAGATATATAATTAGATAAGCAGAAATCTCCAGCAAAGACCAGCTCCAGAAAGAGAATCCAAAGCTGCGAATATTCAGACTGACCCGAGCGTAAAGCAAAAGCACAAAACACTCGAGTCAGGACAATGTATACTTATATAATGTAAACCAACTCAAGTGAACTGTAATAAGGTACAAGTAACTTAAAGAATGCCTGGGACCGCCCATCCTCTAAGGATCCGTTAAACTATTTACAATATAGTAATATTTCGCTATTATAATAATGTCTATAATAAAATAAACTTACTTTAAAATAGCGTTCCGGGCTTACCCATATCACCCTTCACACATAATATCCCAGTAGTCCATCCAATATTATGATATCTCCAGATCGGGAGACTATCAGAGGATACCACATGGGCTACGGGAGAAAAACAAACTCGTAGTGAAGGCTCGTTATGGTAGGTGACACGGCACACAAGGCAATGCTAGGGTAGATATACCAATTACGCACACGGGCTGGCGGTAACGTAGCAGCCACTACGCCCACACCGAAAAACACTCCAAAATCAAGGGGTGCACCCAATCAATCACAACAGTAATAGAATGGTATCGAAGAAGTGTGTCCGGCCAGAGGTGATGCCTCTTTTGGTCCGAGATCGCTCCTGGTTTAGCCACCTTAAGCCAACTCACGGAAGTCAAGTCCACATAATGTACCTCAGGAACGTCGCCACCATCCTACTTCATTCTGGAATCTCCACCGCGTACACAGTTGTTAAAGTGGTTTTCGGTATCGACATAGAGTATGTCCATATCCGGTCTCGGTCTCTTTAACAACCAATCGTTATTATAACCCGTGGTTATAATTTAAAAAATGGTATTTATATTTCAAAAATCAAATATCATTTGACAATTCAATATCATTTCAAATCCATTTCAAAATATCCAACTTATCATATCATTTCAAAACCACATTCATTTTTATGTAAATTTAAAATACCATTTCAACCCACATTTCAAAATAGTTTATTTTTCAAATCAAATTACTTCATTTAAATCATTAAAATGAAGTTATTACATTTAATAATTAAATTATTAACTTTCCAAAAGTTTAATCTTCCAAAGTTTATTTATTCACTTAAACTTATCAAAACAATGAAAATTCACCTTTCGCGGCATTTAGAAAATGCTACGGAAAGTTACTTTCAAAATAGTTCAATTTAACAAAAGTCAACATTTAAAATGCTATAATAGGGTTACATTAGTTCAAATAAAATCTTAGTTAAATTTAACAATTATAGCACTTACAAAGTGCTATAATATCCCTTAATTAAATTTAGCCATTTGGTTCATTTAAATCAATTACAGCATTTACAAATGCTGTAATATCCTTTACATTAGAAAATAATAGCATTTCACCAATGCTGTTAATTAAATTTCAAATATTCAATATAATTTTATAAACAATTAAATTTATATATAAACCATTTTAAACTTATAAAATCATATATTTTCACTTTTAAAACCATGTTTTAAATACCCTTATATTCATGATTTTATAAAGTTAAATTTCCATTCAAAGGTCAATATTTAATAATAATAATTCACATATAATTAAATTCAAACATTAAATTTCAATTCCTTATAATTAAATTTTAACTTAACACTTAATTTTAAATTTTCAAATATAACTTATTTTCATTTTAATTACTTACCTTCAAAAATTCACCTTTAAACAAAATTCATAAATTCCAATTTAAGTTATATTTCGAAATTCAACTCAAATATTCATTCATTTAACATTTTAACTTTATTCAAAAATCATTAATATTTTATAAAATCATTTTAAATTCATTTAAATTCAAAATATTATAAATTTATAATATTATATTTAATTTAAATTCCATTTATCACCAAATTATAATTTCCAAAATAACTTACATTTCAGATTTTCTAACTTTACCATTAATTTATTTCACTTATAAATTTTAGAAAATCAATAATCTTTACAAAAAAATCATTTTTAATTAAATTTAAATCAAAGTATTATAATAAATTTATTTTCAATTTTTTTTATATTTATATGTAATTTAATTAATAAGCGAAAATGTGACCGGGAATCGGTTTACCAATTTTCAACGGTTTAACGAACGAAAATTGTTCAAAAGTTGTTGCAGCCTTGTTTATATGACCTATGCAAATATATAACATACATATGTGCACCCTAACATGCACGTGAACATACACACACACACACACACACATATACATTTAATTATACTTATTAATTAAAATATCTAAGATATTTTTCATTTCTTACTACTTAAGCATCCTTAAGTCAATGCATATATGGCTTAGAATTGAAATGAAGTGATGGAGTACATGGCGAGTTAGATTTGATGTGAAAGATGATGGAGGGGGTGGAGCACATGGGTGATGGGAGGGTGGTGAAGTGATGGAGGATATTTGTCCATTTGTTTTCCTATAAATACACCCTTACAGTTCACGTTTCCATACACACACTTTTTTCTCTTCTTCCCTGCTTCTTTCTTTGAGCATCCATAAGAGAAATGTCCTATGGCCGAGAGAAAATAATGAGGAGGAAGTGATGATGGCTTGTGCTAAGGAGGTGTGGGCCGAGGGCAAAGTGGAGGAGGCTCTAAGCCATGAACATTTATGGTAGTGGTAATGGATGGACATGAACTTATGGTGTTGGAGGGTAAGGCCGTGTTCTTATATGAGGGGAAGGTCATGGCCATGAACATGGGGGAGGTAGGAGAAGAGTTTAAGTGATGATTAGGATGGGTTTGGTGATATTTGGATAAAGTAAGAGAATGTTGCAAAGCTATAGCGAAAATTTCTTAAGTTAGAAACCATTAACGGTGAGAAACTTGATATATATATATATATAGATATATATATGCACACACACAGTGATATGATTTTTATGGCTGTTTACTATGTTTGAGCATCAAGTTTGGATATTGATTATATGTTTATTTTGATGTTGAAATGATTCACGATTAATACGCGTCGAATACCACAAAGGAAATCACTTTCCTTTAATAAATAAAATGGTGTATATGAGATTGTTAAACCTCTTTAAAATAGTTTATAAACACTAAAATTCAATTTGCTGAAGTTTGACAAGTTATGAAAATTAAGTGAAAAATAGACACGTCGAGTAACGGTAGTTCGCGATTTCGCGCCTTAATAGTTAAATCCATGTATACAATGGATTTGAGTCTGACTTCATTGTAATAAGAATTTTTCGAGCTCTTATAATTATAGTTTTCAAACAAAAGAAAAAGATCGAGATTTTTTTAGTAGATTTTCGAATATGAGTTAATCAAATTTTCAAAATAGTCGCACTTTGGCGGTGTGGAAACCGAAGCGACAAATTCTTCATAAATGTTATTTATAATTCTTTAAAAATATGGAATAAATTCTATAAATCTTTTAAATTTTTTTAAAAAAGATTTGAGTTATAAAAATGGATTTTTAAATGATCGAAAAGTAGTTGTGATCAAATAAGCCTTAAAAGCACTATTCGTAGCACTTTTTGAAGTGGTTTTTAATAACTTTTAAAATATGGCTTTAAACTTAAATATTCTTTCCCAAATCTTTTTAAAATGTTTTAAAATAAATAAATAAGCATTTTGAAGATAATTTGGAGATTTTACAATTTATTTTAGAAAGTTTAAATAAATTATTTAAAGAAAAGTTGTTAAAATCAAGTGATTTAATCTTGGCTCTAATAGCCGATGAGTAGAGTGGATCTTTCTATTCATGAGATCTAGATGCGTAGTGCTTAAACTAAGGAGATGTTCAGGAGCAACTACTGCCCTAGCTCACCTGGCCCCTTTCTTGGGCGAAGAATATATAAGGTCGAAATGTCGAAAACGAGACAAGTATAAAAGATTCAATTTTTCAAATTTTAATTTAGTACAACTTGGATTGTACAGAGATAAACTTCTTATACTTGGTATTAAATTCCAAGGAGGGAAACCATACTATCCGTGTGAATTTAAAAGGTGATTTCACCATTATTCGATGGATGATAAAGGTTGAATATGGAAACTGATGTTGAGTAGAATTAGTATAATTTCTATCGACCTTTTTTAACTCAAAAATGTTTTCCAATATGCTTTATGAAAATGATTTGGTATTTCCTAAGTTAAAGAGAGGTTTAATGATTCATTATATACCGAAAAGAAATGTTTTAAAGATATGTATCTCTAGAAGATATTTTTGATAAAAAGGAAGTAATTAATCAAATGATAAGAACCTATTACCTAACATCTTTTTATCAATAAGTGGTTTGAAGGAACCGGGTTGAATTTGTATGATTCTTATCCGAAAACTACTTCAAACCAATTGACATATTTGAAGTGAAGACACGGAATGATAATAAATGGAATGAAGGCTGCTTGTCACTGACCCTCGCGGGGGGGGGGGGGGGGGATTTTCCATTTCACATATATGCGGCAGTAGTATCTTCATTTGATCTTCAATGCAAGGGGTGCTCGCTACTAATCCTAGAGATGATTCCCGACAAGATGTGGTAGTAGAGTTCCTTTGGTTTGTCCTCTTTCTGGGTAGCTTGTATGGACGAACGTCTGACGTTGCATTTCTAATCACATTTGTAGATCACTATAAACGTATCATCTGTTTGGTGGCGGTGAAGACAACTTCTCTTAGCTTAACACCCTTTCCTGAGACATATGAGTCAAGGAGTTATACGTTTGTAGAAATCAACTGTGTGATCATGGAATGACAGTGTGGCATTCAAAGTAGAATGTGCTATAGGAAAGGTAATCGTTAGCTCAGGCCTCATCACCAAAAATGCCTTAAACAGGTAATGCCGTGAGGTTATGTGGTTCACAACCATTAGGATATAGTCATCACCAATTAGATTACTCTATTTATGTCGAGTATGTCGTGTATGATAAGAGAGCTCTCAGATAGATCAATTACGACCAGGGTGATGTGCAATGCAGAGTGTGTGAAGTGTCGAGTAATGCAGTGAAAAATAGTTTAGAATTAAAGACAACATTTGTGACGAGACCTTGAGAATCGACAGGAGTTACTGCCATTGCTGACCATCTCAACTGATTCTCCACATCATTGGGTAAGGATATAGTCAAAACTTTAGGATCAGTTGTTGGCGTGTCAAAGTTCGATTTGTATGTTCAAAAGTTATGAGCTTCAATAATTGTCCCAAAAATTAGCGATAAATATAGATATATAAGAGATTGGTCAAGTTCATTCCATAATTCGATTGTCATATGCTTTTGAATATGCATTCCATTTCATATGTGAATCCTCTACGTCCGTTCAAGCGTTCAAGGTAAAAGCTCATCACAAAGTTCTAATTAAGATTTGAGGATTTTAAGTATGTTAATTAAAGTTAAACCAACAATTGATCCAAAATGATCTTACGACCGATTTATCCTAATGTGCATGACCGATCTATTTACTAAATCCAAACTTTCAATAACCAATCATTTCACAACTAATTGTTTTAGCAACTCCAACGGATCATTATCCTGTATTGATAGTTGTGATCAATCAAACCTTCGACTCCAGTTCCACACTTCACTTCAATTCAAAACTCTAAACACCGATCCAAAAAAAAGCAATTGGTCAAGAATCCATCTAGCTCCTCAGACTCCATAATGCCCAAGATGGTCCATTATACCGCAACCATCACACTAACATAAATAACTTGACCCGCTCGTTATGAATATAATCGTGTCCTCTGATTTCGCCACTAACCACGTCACCACCTCCCCCTTTATTACGATCGATTAAACCACAATGGCCCGAATCATGCAAACTAGAATGAGATCCCATCATCTCATTACTAAACTATTACAAGTAAGAGAAGTTCAACCTACGTTAAAAATTAAAAAGTAGAAGAGAATTGGATTCGATTATGAAATAAGATCTGAGGAGATGGAGGTGGTGATGGTGGATATAGTGAAGGAGTTGGTCAGTCAGGAGATGGATGACGCTTGGGAAACGATTTTGGATTCGAGAATTTAGACCGGAATTGAAGGGGAGGAAGAAGATGGAGTTTATTTTCTTTTTGATTCAGCTAGTATACTCTTGCTAATGAAATAAAGTGGGAAAATAATCTAAGTGTTCTAGTATATATATGAAGGAAGCAATACGAACCCTCAAAGTTTGCAGTTCTATAGAGTATTCAAGAGATAAACGACCGGGGATGATCGTTTTATGATGGTCTTACGCCAATCCATTTTTCTTAACCCACAATTCAATTAATTAGCCAAACCAAGAAATGATCGGAAGTGATCGTTCTATGGTGGAGGCATACCGATCCTTCTCTTTAATACATAGTGCAATTGGTTTATTCAACATATACTTGGATCATGTACGATCCTAAAATAATGGCTTTGAAACAATCAATTATTTCTTTAAAAGAATAATAAAAATAAAAAGGAGAGGGGAGAACGATTGGACATGATCTAATCTCAAACTAATTTGATCCGATCCATATTAAAAATGGATCAAGTATGATCCATTCTTGCTGGATTCATGCCGATCAATGTAAAAAAAAGTGAAACGCATGGAGAAAGTTGACAACGACCCATGAACATGCAATCGTGATCGGGAGTCAAGGATGAATACATATACGTGCTAATGCATGTCCCAAAAATTTCGATTTCTTGAAATCGACAGAAATTGAATTCTCACCTGTATTAACCGAAGGAAAATTTTAACCAATAAACCAAGGCATACTTCTCACCGAACTAAGACTTAAATGATCACCATCAAGACGTGACCCAGAATTTATACTATTGGAAATCAACCAATCGTCATGTTAAACAGAAAGAGATGCGACCCTTCCCGGAAAGCAATTCATCCAACTGTTTAAAAAATTGGATGTATTCCTTTCCGACGACTCTAACTTGCATCGACTCAAAGCACGTTATGTTGAAACACGATATACCTTGGGGGGCAACTGTTATCTATTCTTTTGGCTCGGATATATTCGAACTGATGAGATAAGTTAGAATCGATTGTCATCGGGACTGACAAGTCATATTAATAATCATAAAGCCCAAAGACCAGACGTAGATGATAATATGAAGAAGTGGCGAAGCAAAAGCAGAAGACAGACTCAATAGAAAGCTAAAAATATGTACACCATTTCCAAAAAATGGATTGGTTCTGTCACAACCCAATTTTCCGTACCAATTTAAACTTATTTTAAACCACACTTGTCAGCCAAAATCGCATGGAAAGACAGATAGTGAAAGAAAGAAGGTAGAAATAGAAAGAAGAAAGAGAACAACCAGAATCTCACAGCGGAATGAATAAACTATAATATAAATAAATCTTTACATGAAACCAAAACTGTTACCTTAATAACATATATAGACTTTAGATCAGAGTTGCAACCACACAACTTGGACAGTTTGTATCAATCCTGTCCTTACAACATGTTGACAACACAACCAAATACAACTGAATAAAAGCATCTACGTGAATATGTATCCTAAATTCTAGCCCCTCTCCTGAAGCTTCCACTCTTCCAGCTAAACCTGGAAATATGCTCGGTCTAACCCGAGCATATAGGAAAAACAACAAGCCCGGATCAGTCTGGTAAACCAGCGGGAGAAACACACACAAGTTGATTATTAAAGTTTAAAAATCCTTTTGAAATCAAAGTTATCTCGTAAGACCATGCCACAAATAAACATATCAGGTTTTTACCTTACGATAACCAAAACATTTCTTATAAAATGCTATGATATTATAATAGGGTCTATATACAAATACTTATTCAAATAGCCGAAATTGTTACATTAATAAATTTTGGCATACTAGCCACGAAGTGGGTTCTACAATCAAAACCGTAAAGGCACGTAGGGAGAATGGATTTCCAACGAATGACTAGGCATTGGGGTACCACCTATCACAGTACCTGGTCTAGATCAACGTACCGAGGACCCTTCCATTCCCCTGCAACACAAGACCGAACTACCCCTTACTGGATAGCCCGAGTAAGATCATCTCGCGGTTGGGATCAGCAACGGCCCACACAGCCGAAATAAAAAGGGACATCTAGACAGGGATGACCTTACCCTACTTGGGTGCTACCCACTTAGCCTTGCTGCATATCCCCTGATTTTCAACCATTCCCGGTTGATGAGGCTCGAGGCCAAGCATTACCTTTGTAGAACATTTCACTTAGAATGCTCACCGTCCACCTGATGATGTTCTGAAAGCATTCATCCATACAAGTCCGTTTCGGGTTCGAACGGAGCTGAAGGCACTATTTCTACTACATCCATTTTGTAATCACCCTCAGGATTAGTAGCGACTAGCCTTTCCACTTCACTGCTCCATCTTCGACCCCAAGCTCTTGTCTTCGTCATGAAAACGTACTCATTAGATCGAAGTGGTTTTCGAATTTAAAATCCGATCCCGGTCTCTTTGAAACAACTTTCACTATTTTCTGGTAATCTCAACGACGGTTATTTAGGAAATACACAGACGAAATACAAGATCGAAGTTCACCTCCTAACCGTTAGTGGACGGGTATCCTTATAATTCATCATAGAGAATAAACGAGTTTATATGTACGATATAGCACCTCGAACGGTAACCTTACCATATAATTCTCGAGTTTACTCTAGATATTTCCAAAGTTAAGTTTTGTCTAGATTTGATAGTCGGTTATTTAACTATCAAAACAATCAATCAACTCAACCAAGTTATTTCTCTGTAACGACCCGAAATTTTCGAAGCCGAAAATTCCAGATAGTTATGAAAAAGAAGAAAGAGATAGAAGAAGAAGAACAGAAACACCAAACATCTCACATTCGCAGCGGATAAAATATAATAAATAATAACAGTTTACAAAAGAATATTATATCTATCGATTACATTCTAATACATCAGAGTTTCACATTATATACAGTCACTGAATATTTACAATTATCATGTCTCAGATTAACAATAATATAAATACAGCGGATATACTTTATACGATATTGCCATCCATCTCGCCTCCTGAGCTCCAAAACGTACTTACCTAGAAATCTGTAATACTCGGTCTGACCCGAGCATTACATCAAAGTAACACCCGGGTCAGGCTGGAAACCAGCGTGAGTAAACCCATTCAACTTGGAATACAAAGCATACAACTTAAATAAAACCCTGGGTAACTTATATCAATTTAACCAATTCACAATCTTCCATAGACAACACTTATTTCCCATATAATCTCTAAGTACCAAACTTAGATAAAATAATCCAATTCACTTAAATCGTTTTATTTCATCGTATTGATTTCACCAATCAATTTAAAAAATTCGAAGTGGTTTCGGGTATTTCCTAATACCCGATCCTGGCCTCTTCGAGTCTCATGTTATCACATCCCACATTATTCAAATGAAATACACAACATTTCATATCAGAGATATCAACACATTCAAACATCCAATACCATTCAAATATCCATAATAAAAATTAATCACATACAAATCAATTCAATTGACTCTAATTGAATTTCAAACCTCAATCACCTAGATTACTCATTTAACATTAATTAATTCCAAATCAATTAATTAGTCAACCCATCATTATTCATCTTAATTAATCACCCTGGATTATTTTCCAATTAAATTCAAGTGAATATCTTTAATTAATTTCACTACATTATTTATTCTTACCAAATTAATGAGTAATCTTTAATTATTTCACAAATTGATTAACCATAATCAATTACTCTAATTCTTAATTACTTATATTAATTCATTTCTCATGGTCACTTTGATTAATTCATCTTAATTAATCAATCCTTACTTACAATGTTGATTGTATAAATTAGTGATTTCCAATTATGTTTGGTTTATTCTAGTCTAAATTAATTGCTTTAATTCAGTCCCAATATTAATCATTCTCGATTAAACTCAATCTGTAATTAACTATTCTTTTATTTACTTCATTAATAAATTAATTACTCCATAATTAATTATCTCAATTAATCTCTTGATAAATTTCATAAAGTAATTATATTTTTATTAATTACATTAAGTAATTATTTATCACACCATCAAAGGATTATTCTGAATTACTAATATTAAGTTAATTAATTTACAACTTAATTTATTATTTATTCAAACCTTTAATTACTGAATTAAATAACCCAAATCATTAATTAATTGGATTAATTAATTATTCATTTTTAATTACTTTACTAATTTAATAAATCACAATCATCAAGCCCTTACTACTTTAAAACGAGACCATTACCAGTGCACAACCAATCAATTTACCAATTCAATCAATTATTTAAACTCAACCATTTAAATTTAAATAATAAATCCAACAGAGTGAGATTTACTCACATTTTCTTCACAATTGGAAATCCTCTTCATTCAATTAATTACATTCAGTGAATTATAAATTTATTACTTTCCCAAGAGATTTAAATCCATTGCTCCCTAGAAATTAATTATTAACCTGCATTGTTAATTTCTAAAACCTAATTCCCATTTGTAACTCACTAATTACAAATTACTCAATCAATAATTGCAAATCAATCAATTAATTAATCTTCAACTTATTTCATAAATTATCAAATCTGAATTATACTTAAGGTCAACATCTTCTTTGTTAAATGCTAAATCACAAAACATTTAACGTTATTTGTAAACTAATTAAGTCTCAAATATCTTTATGTATTTAACCTACTTAGTTTAACAATAGATCAACTGTCTTGATTTAAGTTTGAAAGGCACTTAATTTGAGGATTTATAAATGACTAAACAATTCCATTTTCCTTTATTTACCTTTTTTTTCTTTCAGTCTAGGGTTTTAAAACAACTAAGCTGAAATAATTAAAAATAAAGAAAATAGAATGTACTCACAGAACATGATCGTGGAGCACCCTAACCACTGCACGAGCAATCGCCACGCTCGAATCCGAGCTCCAAATAATCGAGGTCGAACACATCGAGCTCCATCACCCTCAACGTCACCCTTCCAACTTGACGAACCCCTTCGCTTGTTGCGGCCTTCACTCGGTAATCGTGCTCGAGCTCGCGACTGCGTCGCCACCTCACACGTTCGAAAAACCCTAATCGACCTCGCCTCTATCGCGCGCGTACGCGAGATCCAATCGCGGCTTGCAAATTCTTTTTTTTTTTTTTGATTTGGGAAGAAAGGTGCGGCCATTCTCTTTTTTTTTTTAGTTTGATTTTATTATCTGTATATGGAAATAGGGGGAGGGACGGGGAGAAGATATGGGTTTGGGGAGGCTTCCAATGTACGCTGGTTTGATAGTAAAAATATCTCTGACAAGTGTTCCTTTAATTTTATTATATTGTAAAATTTCCAAACGTCTCGATAAGCATAACGCGAAACTCCGGACTCCGTATCGGACATGCCGACAGGTGCTTTTAAGGTCTTACCCGCATTCTGAATCCAATGGAACATGATTCGGAGGCTAATTTGATTGTATGCGCGAGTTACATAAGAAAACGATCAATTTTAATTTAAATCGATTAAAATAGTTCTACGCGTTTCGAGCTGTCAGGGTCAAATGACAACTCCGATGGCTACGAAAATTGAAATACGATAATAACTAACTATTACGGATCCAATGGAACTGGTTTCGTCGAATTCCGAGACTGTGCATCGGCAGGCTATTTTTAAATTCAATTTAAACGATATAATTTCAAAACTGAACAAATTATCTTTAAATTAAATTCCAATCATTCTATTATATCCAGTATTATCTTTATAAATCTTATAAGCCTTCAAATTATTTAAACAGGCCTAGAAATATCGGATTCAACAATTTACCCAATCTTTAATTATTAAAATCAACATTTAAACTATATAATCCAATGATTTAATTATCAAGTAAATATTAATATCAGGAATTCAAGTTAAAATTAACTTTTAAATATTTAAAATCGATTAATTATTCCAATTTAATTTGTTAAAATTTCCGGGTCGTCACATTCCTCCCCCCTTAAAAGAATTTCATCCCCGAAATTACTAGTTAGGAAGAATGGACCAACACCCGTTTATTTTATTTTTTTTCCAAACCCCAATTCAACATCCTACCAACCATCTTTTATTAATGACCCACTATCATCTTAACTAACTTCCCAAAACCTTTTATAGTTTCAAATACTACCCTTTTGTTCAATCCTTTAAATTCAAATTTAACCAACTTTCGAATTATCAAAATTTTCTCAAAATTTTTCTAACTCTCTAAATTCTCGAAATTTTTTGCCAACGTCTCCTTTGCGTGACTAGCTCGGTACAACTACAAAAGGCCTCTACGGGCTCCCAAATTCCAAAAGAAAACAAAAGCCAAGTGGCTACATCAAAAACCCAATCCAATTTCATACAGAATTTTAAATACATATCTTTTTGTCGGGCAATTCACATTTATCTTTTGGAATCAAATCAAAATTTCTTCCCTTAATACCTGCATATTTTACTTAGCAATAATATCCAATCATAGCCCTTCCAATCATTTTATACATGTCCTCGCAGAAGTTTTCACCTCTACTTCTATGCAAACTAGTTTTCTCCGTTTTCATACGAATACAATTTATTTTCTGTTTTGAATATTGAATTTCTATCTTTCATTTATAACTGATTTATATTAGTTTCAATTATTAATTTACTTTAAATTCCAATTTGAAATTGTTTTATTGTTAACCAAAAATTTTCTAACTTCCAAAATTTTCGAAATTTTTTGGCAGAGTCTCCTTTGTACGGAGGAGTTTTTGCAATTTGACAAGAGATATAAATATGTATACATCGACCCACACGGTCGGAAAAAGCAAAAACAGTTCATATATCCTATTTTTATTACGTAGGCATACGTTATTTAGCATTTTAAGCAAGCAGCTTATTAATTTAAGCGATTAGCACAATCCAAACCAGCCAAACGGCCTTCAGGTACCTGTACTTAGTCAATTTAAATATGTAAGTGCCATATATAGAGAATTCATTAGCATTCCACTTACTTTCAATAGCTAAACATATACATTACTAACCATCAAGCACCAAACACTTCTTATAAACAATTTATATGCTTTAAAGCTAATTCATATGTCGTTTCATTTAAGTTTTAATGGTTCACAACTCAATTTCTGACATTCCATTGATTTATAATCCAAACAAGCTCATATTCACTTCAAATGATTCAAAATCAAATTTATTTAATCTCTATGAACTCAAAGAATTTTAATTATTTTTGAACACGCCAAACGATAATTATTTTATGAAATTTTGACGATATTCGCTTGATAGAGTATGTAATTTTAGTTTATAACTACTTTTAAATTAATTTCAACTCATTCTGTAATTAATTCCACTTTATCTCTAATTTATTCACCAACCATTCATTGCATTTCATTTTCACAGTTGTTCCATTCAAAATACTTTGTTAAGCTTGGCACATCCAATACTTATTAATTAATAACTATTTCCCAAATTAATTCAATCCAAATTTTTATTGAATGGCTTTCACCCTTATTCGAAGCCAAGCTTCCATAAATTTTAAACTTAAGTTAATTTCCTTTAATTTATTCCAACATCAAACTTAAGTTTACTTCTACTTGATTCTCATTTAATCAACTTCCATTAAATTTAGTTAGCCCATCCATTTTAAATTTTAATTTTAATTTATCTTCTCAATTTATCAAATAATATCCAACCACATACTGAACTCATTTATACTTCAATTTATATACCACCAAATTTTAAGTTCGGTCTGATAATCCAATTCCAATCACAGCTTTGATTTAGTTTTTTATTCAATCAGACTTCATTTATTTATTATTTAACTCAATTAACCCTTTTTAGATTTTTAATTTACTTACTTAATTCGTTATCTAATTTATTTTATTAATACAAGGCCATTCTCAATTTATTTCTATTCACTTGGGTTTGGTTTTGCAACTCAAACCATTTCTATTATAATCACTTCTCTTATATCCAATTACTTGCAAATTTTCATTAAATATTATTCAAATTACCTTTGAATTTTATTTATAATTCAACCCATCACATTTTCCAATCCAATTCTATTTTATTTTTATTTTACAACATCTCCTCTTATTTAATTTATATCTAATCCAAGTCGAATTCTATCCACAATTCGAATTCATTACCAAACTCCATTATTAATTTACAATCCATGTATTTACCCGAGTTAAATTTTATTAACGTACTCAATCAAATAATTATTCAACCAATTAGCTTATTTCCAACTTCTAAATCAAGATTCGATTTTAATTACAAAATCACTTCACTAAAATTCTAGTTTGGATTTCCATTTTATTTCCCCAAAATTCCAACACTTTATTTAAAAAATTTAGAATTGCTTTTGAATTCACATCATACTAATAAAATAGCTCTTTATAAAAAAAAATACTTTTTATAACTCGATGTCTCAACCAGTCCATCCTTGTTCTCACAGAAATTCAATCATACGTTGATCAGGCGTAGGAATGAAAGTCTATAAGTACTTGGTAAACCCGTTTTCAACACCCAGTGAAAACATTTGAAAAAATAATTTTACTGAAAATATAGGAATCAGGTTTGAAAATAGAGGAAATATCTTTGCTGAGGATGCTCTGGAAATCATCAACCCCATCCATGGTCGCAGTTAACCCGATGGTTACGTTGCCGTCCTGACAAAATCCACAGATAACTGTAGGCCTCCACGCCCCTCGATTACACCATGGAACCCACGACAGATCGCAGCTACAACTGGGGTTACGTAGCTATCACAGCAAAAACCCATATAACTGTAGGCATCAGCGCCATCGAATTTCGCTGCCAAAAATGAAACTTCTCCACTCCACTTGACCATAGATCGCAGTCTACCGATGTTGCGTTGCCTTCCCGGCAAAATCAAGTGTAAACCATTGACACTCATCCTCCACATGATTTTCGCTATGGTCCCCACAGTAGATCGCAGCGACATCGAGTTACACTGTCGCCACAGCATAACCCAAATGCCTCTGTAGGCATCAACGCCATCGACTTATGCTCTCAAGGCAGCACCATCCAGTGGCACTCCTGAGAAGTTCATTTCAAGGGAGAGCCTTTTTTCCCAGAGCCATCATCAAAACATTTTATACTATACACATATAGTATCTTCAAATCATACACCTAGTATGATCTCATACAAAGCTCCTTTACACAAAATCGATTATCCCAAAATCGATAATTCTCAAATCAGGCTTTTCGAATTCCAATATTGATTTTACTCAAAAATCAAATGCTTTTCCAAATCCAAAGGTTCTCAAAACCTTTTCCTTCCAGCAATAGATTCAACAAGGGGGTTTCATCTTAAATAAAACAAAGATATATAACTTTGTTTATTTTAAATTAAATATGCCAATTTGATTACTCTTTTCAATATCAATTTCTTTTCCATTCACTGGTCCACCTTTACATTAATTCCCATTTGGATTATCACTTCAATTCCTATCTCAGTTGGGTATTAAATCCATAACAGTTCGAACCCCGACCAGTTTATTTAGAAAATAACTTGAAAAATTTAAAAACAGACAAGTAGTTAGAAAATAATTACTAGTTTTGTAAAATAGTTAGAAAATAGTTAACTAATCGTAAAATAGTTGAAAATAGCTAAATAGTTTCAGAAATTTTAGATAATTGCAAAATAGTTGTAAAATAGAAATTAGTTTGTAACATAGTTGGAAAAATAGTAATTAGTTTTGAAAACAGTTGAAAAATGGTTAAATAGCTCCAAAAATAATATAAAACAAGTATAAAATATTTTGGCTTTAAGGAAGAAGGGCTATATATATTTAATAGCATGGAAAATAAATTTATATTAAAACGATTTATATTGAAAATAATCCAGAGTCAAAACTGTTCACTTTCCCAACAAATCAATTTAAATTTCCACTCCCATTTAAATTAACCCAATTCCAATTCCAATAACTCCAATTTCCATTGGACTGATTCATTCCCACTTCAAGTTGAATTAAGTCACAATTTTCTTTTCAAATTTAAATCAAATTCCATTTGATTTTAAACATATTCAACTTTAATACAATCCCAAGTTATTCCAATCACTTTGGACTAATATCTATTCAATTGAACCCACTTCAATTTCAATCTTGAATTTAAACCATCTCGAATTATATAAATTCGAGTTAAATTCTCAAAGGTTGGTTCAACTCTTTAAACCAAATTAACTTTTATTCAAAGTTGATAAACAATTTAATTTCTGAGTCCAATCCTCAAAATTCCTTTTTAAATTATCTTAACTTATGTATTTCATGGTTCAATACAATTTCATTTTAAAATTTTAATTTATTATAAATTTATCTTTCAGTTTGAAGCCAGTCCTTAAACAAGTTTATTTTACAATTCAATTGTTCAAACTTATTTTATTTATATAATATCATTCCAATTCAAAGATT
Organism: Allium cepa; assembly: GCA_030765085.1. Taxonomy (NCBI): domain Eukaryota; kingdom Viridiplantae; phylum Streptophyta; class Magnoliopsida; order Asparagales; family Amaryllidaceae; genus Allium; species Allium cepa. The sequence goes on along the minus strand of CM060941.1, from coordinate 945,959,925 downwards.
TTTATTAACAATAGAATGATACCATCCAATTTATTCTAAAACATCCATCCATTTTCAATTTTTAAATCTCAAACCCGTTTTGAGGTCACACAAATTCCCAATTCGAATCAACCATTTAACTTTCCAAGTTAAATTCCAATTTCATCTTGAAATTTCCAATTCTGGTTGCTTTTTCTACACTTATTTAACTTCCCAAAGTTAAATTTCAATTTACTTAATCCAATCAACCTTCCTCAATTTAAATTCCCACTTCAAACTTCAAAGTTCTTTCCCTTTTATAAGCTCAAAACTTATACTACCTTGGGTTTTTACATCACAATTCAGGGGAAAATCAAAACTCAACCTCTTAGAGTTTATTTCAAACTATCTTTGATATCATGTATATCCACACATATTTATTTCTAGGCCATCCAGCCATGTTGTAAAATTGTAAACCACCTTTGGTTTAAATTCAAATCAAAATTCAAACAACCCATTGTTTGCAACAAGTCCCAATTATCCAAAGAATACTTATTTATTATTTTTCATCACTTTGAAACAAAATTTTCATATTCTGGTACCAGATTTAGAATTTTATCTTCAATCAAATAAATTTTAATTTGGTTGTATTTCTATTTCTACTTACCTTAATTCCAATTCAAGACTCCAATTTCGGTTTGGTTGTATTATATTATTCCTTAATTTTAATTTCAATCATTTAACAACCAACCTCCTTAATATTTATTAGAAGGAAATATTGCTTTAGATATCAAAATATATTTTATATAAAATCATTTAAAACCTTTATATAAGAAAATAACAAGTACGCTCTCATATATAAATACTCAACTCATTCTAGAGTACTACGGACTCTATTCAATGAGTAATCCCCACCAAAGCCAAGGTTCTCGCTTAACCTTTCTGCTCTGATAACAAATGTAACGACCCGAAATTTTCGAAGCCGAAAATTCCAGATAGTTATGAAAAAGAAGAAAGAGATAGAAGAAGAAGAACAGAAACACCAAACATCTCACATTCGCAGCGAATAAAATATAATAAATAATAACAGTTTACAAAAGAATATTATATCTATCGATTACATTCTAATACATCAGAGTTTCACATTATATACAGTCACTGAATATTTACAATTATCATGTCTCAGATTAACAATAATATAAATATAGCGGATATACTTTATACGATATTGCCATCCATCTCGCCTCCTGAGCTCCAGAACGTACTTACCTAGAAATCTGTAATACTCGGTCTGACCCGAGCATTACATCAAAGTAACACCCGGGTCAGGCTGGAAACCAGCGTGAGTAAACCCATTCAACTTGGAATACAAAGCATACAACTTAAATGAAACCCTGGGTAACTTATATCAATTTAACCAATTCACAATCTGCCATAGACAACACTTATTTCCCATATAATCTCTAAGTACCAAACTTAGATAAAATAATCCAATTCACTTAAATCATTTTATTTCATCGTATTGATTTCACCAATCAATTTAAAAAATTCGAAGTGGTTTCGGGTATTTCCTAATACCCGATCCTGGCCTCTTCGAGTCTCATGTTATCACATCCCACATCATTCAAATGAAATACACAACATTTCATATCAGAGATATCAACACATTCAAACATCCAATGCCATTCAAATATCCATAATAAAACTTAATCACATACAAATCAATTCAATTGACTCTAATTGAATTTCAAACCTCAATCACCTAGATTACTCATTTAACATTAATTAATTCCAAATCAATTAATTAGTCAACCCATCATTATTCATCTTAATTAATCACCCTGGATTATTTTCCAATTAAATTCAAGTGAATATCTTTAATTAATTTCACTACATTATTTATTCTTACCAAATTAATGAGTAATCTTTAATTATTTCACAAACTGATTAACCATAATCAATTACTCTAATTCTTAATAACTTATATTAATTCATTTCTCATGGTCACTTTGGTTAATTCATCTTAATTAATCAATCCTTACTTACAACGTTGATTGTATAAATTAGTGATTTCCAATTATGTTTGGTTTATTCTAGTCTAAATTAATTGCTTTAATTCAGTCCCAATATTAATCATTCTCGATTAAACTCAATCTGTAATTAACTATTCTTTTATTTACTTCATTAATAAATTAATTACTCCATAATTAATTATCTCAATTAATCTCCTGATAAATTTCATAAAGTAATTATATTTTTATTAATTACATTAAGTAATTATTTATCACACCATCAAAGGATTATTCTGAATTACTAATATTAAGTTAATTAATTTACAACTTAATTTATTATTTATTCAAACCTTTAATTACTGAATTAAATAACCCAAATCATTAATTAATTGGATTAATTAATTATCCATTTTTAATTACTTTACTAATTTAATAAATCACAATCATCAAGCCCTTATTACTTTAAAACGAAACCATTACTAGTGCACAACCAATCAATTTACCAATTCAATCAATTATTTAAACTCAACCATTTAAATTTAAATAATAAATCCAACAGAGTGAGATTTACTCACATTTGCTTCACAATTGGAAATCCTCTTCATTCAATTAATTACATTCAGTGAATTATAAATTTATTACTTTCCCAAGAGATTTAAATCCATTACTCCCTAGCAATTAATTATTAACCTGCATTGTTAATTTCTAAAACCTAATTCCCATTTGCAACTCACTAATTACAAATTACTCAATCAATAATTGCAAATCAATTAATTAATTAATCTTCAACTTATTTCATAAATTATCAAATCTGAATTATACTTAAGGTCAACATCTTCTTTATTAAATGCTAAATCACAAAACATTTAACGTTATTTGTAAACTAATTAAGTCTCAAATATCTTTATGTATTTAACCTACTTAGTTTAACAATAGATCAACTGTCTTGATTTAAGTTTGAAAGGCACTTAATTTGAGGATTTATAAATGACTAAACAATTCCATTTTCCTTTATTTACCATTTTTCTTCTTCTTTCAGTCTAGGGTTTTAAAACAACTAAGCTGAAATAATTAAAAATAAAGAAAATAGAATGTACTCACAGAACATGATCGTGGAGCACCCTAACCACTGCACGAGCAATCACCACGCTCGAATCCGAGCTCCAAACAATCGAGGTTGAACACATCGAGCACCATCGCCCTCAACGTCACCCTTCCAACTTGACGAACCCCTTCGCTTGTTGCGGCCTTCACTCGGCAATCGTGCTCGAGCTCACGACTGCGTTGCCACCTCACACGTTCGAAAAACACTAACCGACCTCGCCTCTATCGCGCGCGTACGCGAGATCCAATCGCGGCCTGCAAATTCTTTTTTTTTTTTGATTAGGGAAGAGAGGTGCGGCCATTCTCTTTTTTTTTAAAGTTTGATTTTATTATCTGTATATGGAAATAGGGGGAGGGACGGGGAGAAGATATGGGTTTGGGGAGGCTTCCAATGTACGCTGGTTTGATAGTAAAAATATCTCTGACAAGTGTTCCTTTAATTTTATTATATTGTAAAATTTCCAAACGTCTCGACAAGCATAACGCGAAACTCCGAACTCCGTATCGGACATGCCGACAGGTGCTTTTAAGGTCTTACCCGCATTCTGAATCCAATGGAACATGATTCGGAGGCTAATTTGATTGTATGCGCGAGTTACATAAGAAAACGATCAATTTTAATTTAAATCGATTAAAATAGTTCTACGCGTTTCGAGCTGTCAGGGTCAAATGACAACTCCGATGGCTACGAAAATTGAAATCCGATAATAACTAACTATTACGAATCCAATAGAGCTGGTTTCATCGAATTCCGAGACTGTGCCTCGGTAGGTTATTTTTAAATTCAATTTAAACGATATAATTTCAAAACTGAACAAATTATCTTTAAACTAAATTCCAATCATTCTATTATCTCCAGTATTATCATTATAAATCTTATAAGCCTTCAAATTATTTAAACAGGCTTAGAAATATCAGATTCAACAATTTACCCAATCTTCAATTATTAAAATCAATATTTAAACTATATAATCCAATGATTTAATTATCAAGTAAATATTAATATCAGGAATTTAAGTTAAAATTAACTTTTAAATATTTAAAATCGATTAATTATTCCAATTTAATTCGTTAAAATTTCTGGGTCGTCGCATTCTCGTTGCAACCATTAATCCTTGTTCTCATTTAAAATCTAAACAGATTAAAATTACAAAGAAAGGTTATTCAATTGGTATATATATTTTTAAACAACTTCTCACCAAATCATACTTATACAATTCCAAATACATTTTCCAGTTTATTAAATAAAGTACTCTTTTTATTAAAGTTTTCTATAACATATTACTTTTAAACAATATTTATATTTAATAGATTATATTGAAGAAAATATACTTAAATACTAAAATATTTACCTTTTAAAATAATTATTACAAAAAATAGTGTTTATACTTGAAATGGTTTAAATAATACATACTTATGAGAATTTTACCTTTATAAAGATTTCCAAAAGTAATAATGAACTACTTTTGATATTTCCAAAATATTTATTAATTCTTTTAAAAACACTATTAAAAATAATATTTATTTTTAAAAAAACCTAAGCTCAAAATCAATCCAAACAGAATATATCAGTCTCAACTGCAACGACCCATAGATTTTAATAGTTTTAAATGGTTTTATTTAACATAATTAATTGAAACTTTTGAGAAATTTTATAGAATAGTATTTTGAGATAAAAATTTAATATTTTGGATTACGTCCAATTAAACATAGCAGATTTTAAATTTTCAATTTATTTTATCAAAGTTTATTCCATTGTGAAATTCTATAGCTAATAAATTGCTTTAATAATTATTACAGAATCAATTTCTTTAATAAATATTGCAGAATCAATGCACATATGTTATCAATTTCATTTTTATGGTGGTACGTTCTTTTACGTTTCCTACCGGTTAAATTATAAATAATTTGCTTTGATGGGTCAGCTAAATCAAAGCAACGTGACCGTTGCTATTTATTTCTTTTATTAATTGCTACACTTATTTTCACCAAATCAAGGGTTGACCGTTACTTGGATTTCAAATTTTGGACTCTGCATTCAAAAAGAAACGTCTAGTATAATAAGTACTTCATATTTATTTTCAGTACGTTTCACAAAATTTTCTCTGTCCATTCTTTTCTATTAAATATATACTTGCAGTTGTTATCGATCCATCGTTTCAATTTATTATATGGTCTGTTACTCTGCCTTTTCAGATTTGAACGTGCAGCCGGTGGCATTAAAAGTTGCTTTAATTATCCACTGAATTATCGTGACCATCCCACTACTCTATATTTGTTCCTGTACGTTTTATCTTCGCTTAAATTTCTCTGTCCATTCCTTTTTCCATTTTAATATCCTTGCCTTTCCATACTCACGTGCTTTCCAATTAAGCAATAAATTGTTTAAATATCCACCTTATCAACTTGACCGTTGTTATTGCATCACACCAGTATATAATTCAAATCTATCATTATTCTACCGTTTCTTCTTTAATAAATTATATGTAACAGTATATCATAAATGGACAGCTCATTCTCCACCCATTCATTTCTCCTATTCAATTAATAATGGAATATAAAGTTATATATTTGGCATACAATTCAAACAATCGTTACCATTCATACCTCCTAAATTCTTGCGATTGACCACTCAATTTCCATGGTTCCAATTTTAGTTGTTGGATTACTCATTCCTACCGTTCAACTATATTAAATATTTATAACGTGTAGTCTCTGAGCCTATTTAGCTTCATTTTTTCTTCCTCTCTGTTGCTTCTTGAAAAAAAAAGAGATTTTTCCCATTACAATGCTAAAGCACATATGATGAAAAAATGAAAAAGGACCAGTTCTCCTTCCTATAGCTTCGTCAAGCCTCCGCTACCACAGCTCGAACCACCTGTCAAGAGCCACAACCCACTCCATGCCTCCTCCCCTCGTCATCCATATTTTTATAAACGGTATGCGTATCATATTGCAATATATGTTTCGTTTTTAAATGTTTACATATAGCATGAATATGTACTAGTACTATATATAGTCTATTTTGTTTAATGGATATGTTATACAAGCTGTGTTTTCTTTTGTCTAATGGATTTCGAAACTTATAATAAATATTATTGCATTAGTTGTTGTTTTCAACTTCCTGTAACACTTTGTTTTTTTATTATAAATTTTAGCTTGCTGCAATTCTCTTTTCATCTATATTATTGTATTCTATTATCTAATATATACATTTTATCTAGTTATATATATATATATATTATACTATAAGGTGTATATATATAAGTTTTCATAACCCTTTATAATATGTAGCTATGTATATAAGATTGGACCTGTTATCTATGAAAGCATTGGTTATAGCAATTAAAAATATGCAAAGGAATTTATGGTGATATTTACTTATGAATAGAACAAGATACGTACCACCATCTGTATCTTCGTCTCTCTCCCCATGTTTTTTAATTATTATATATATATATTCTTTCTTTCTTTTTTCACTTTTCACTCCTTTCATTTTATAGCTTTTAAATAAATTGACAAACGCTTTGGAAGTATTTAAACGCAGTACACGACAAATTTAATAAGCAGTGGTGTTTTACGTCATTTATAGCCAAAAAAAAATTTGATAAGTTCATACATTTCTAAACTGAAAATAATAAATATATGATGCGATGGAATTTGAATTTTCATACGCCGTGCCATGAACCGATCTTAAATTTAAAAGAGGTATGATATATCAATCGCTTACAAATAAGACGAAGATAACGTCCTAAATTAACTTTTAGCAAATTGAACGTTACTGTCGTTATTAAGAAACCAACGTATTGTGTCATTTGATTATTTGGGTACTAATAATACGTTACTTTATTCATTCCATCAATTCATTTCACACCACGTTATTTTAAATAAATTTCTACTCTTCTACTGAAATTTATCCAAAAATTTAATAAAAATGATCCGACGGTGTATTAGTCTTCAGGACTAATCCCTGAATTACAAATGTTGGATCCACTTTGAGTTCTGTTGTTTTTTCCTCCTTTTCCATAAAACATATATAAAGTATAAAGTTTATATTTGTTTTCTGATGTTAGTTGAAATGTAAATATTGATTTTTAAATAGTATATCTATATATATAAGCTACTTTTGTTGTTCGTATATAAATGGTATTGTATGTGCATTTTTATGAAATAACGCCCAATGTATATTATTTTATAAAAGAATTCATTTGTTATGTCAACTAAATATATGTTACATTTGGTTTATATAAATATATTATAACTGATGTTGACTTCTTTCATTATACTCTTTCTTACTGCTAAAATATGTCAGTATTGTAACCTAGCACATGATTAATATTAGTCTGTTTATATAAGTATTTATTTCAAATTTCATATTGTATATATGCTTGATTCTAATTTATGTGTTTTAAGTAAAAAAAACAATGATTTCGAAAAATATAAATACATATATATATATATATTTAATTTAATTTAATATATGTTGAATTTAGAATATGATTATATATATATATATATATATGAGTCCGCTCATACCATTATCTTCGCCGATCCCGTTCTGACTTGTTCCATCAATTCTTGTTATCAGCTTTGATCGTTGAATTCGTGCCGATTTTGCTTTGCTTCGATTCATAATTCAAATTTCAGTGTCTGTAGCAGTATGCGTATCCGTGTCATCTTCTGTATTCTTTAGGCTCGAGAGGTGAGTAATCACTCACGATTAACATTCTTTTATTCATTAAATTTGATTTCAATTGAAACGACAATTGAAATATGCTGCTGTAATTATTTAAATTTGTTATATATGCTATTATCTGTAACTGTTCACCAGCGGGATATGACACCATATCCTGTAACAGCCCTAGTTTTAGATATTTATTTTATTATTAATTATTTAGTTTCAAAGTATATTTTATATAAATTGTGTCTAAAGATATAGTTTAATTATTTAATTTGAAGATATATTTTATAAAATTGCATATGTCAATAAAATCTAATAATAACTGTGAAATTTTAAGCTAAGTTAAACAGTTGAATTTCGCGTTCAAAAGACGCGTCAATTATAGGGTATAAGTGACGTAATAAAACGTGTGTTTTTAAAATGTTATTTTTATAAATTTTTTTTTTTTTTTTTGATGTTTTGGACTGCGTCTGTTTAGCGTAGTGTAAAAATCATGTTTTCGTAAAATTTTGGAGAAAAATATCAGTCAGAGATTTTATAACAAACGTTACGTTGCATTAACTGACAGTCTGATTTTAAATAAATTTGTATACGTTTTTCTAAGCTTTGCATAAATTATTGCCATTCCATTTATTGTTTTCAAACTAAAATCAAATAAATAAAATGAAGTAAAAACTTAACATGAAGTAACGTGTGAGACAAAAATCCAAGGAGAAATTTGTGCATGCCTAAATTGATACGATACATATCAACTCTTTCGTTCATCCTCTGATGTATACTTACCTTTATTTCTCCCCATATCAACGTATGCCTTAATTAAACCTTTTGTAAATCAAAACTGAATTGAATATGAGTTTGCCTTTCCTTTTCTCAGAAATAAAATCATGCATTGATAACTTCCCTTGTTTATTTCTTCAATCACGTATAAGCATTTATTCAAAGAGAAAACTGAAGCAAATCTCTCGGCCTTCCAGTAAATTCAAAAACTTATAATTTTTGCAAACTGAAAAAAAAAAGAACATAAAGTTACGTACAAACTTTATATCCAGGCTTATATCACGCAACTTTTCATTTTGTACGTTTCTTTTTAAAAAGTTTTGCATTAAGTCTGGCCAGTTTGTTTATTAAATCAAACATAGGAGAATCAAAGCATGCTGAAATCACGCATGCATATTTACATATTTTCAAACTTTATATGTTGTGTAACTGCCTAAATCTTATATCACGTAAACATATTTATAACTTTTGTAACTGAAAGCTTTAAATCTCTACAGCTTCCTCTTTTTCCCCTGTGTTTTTGCCTATGATCTAGTATGGTATCTGCGAACGTCCAAATACATTTGTAAACATATTTAATACAAATCAAAATTTATGTAAATATAAATGAATCATCACACACGTATTCATATTTATATATATAAAACTGATACTTTAAACCATTTAAGCTGCTTGCCCTTTTCTCCCCATTTGTCCATTTGATTCCGTCTCAAACAAATCCTTTTATCTGCAAATCATCAATCTAAAATCACGCCTACATTAAATAGTATAAGATTTTGAAATCAAAGCTTCTCATAAAAATTGCAGTTATCGCATGCATTAAATCTAGATTTCAATTGGCATTTTTAAATCACGCATTCATACTTAACCTTGCCTATCTTTTCAACTTCTCAATTCCCATGTATATCTCTCTATTTCATCTTTATTATGCAATAAATAAATAAATAAATAAAATTTTCCGTTCCTAATCACACATATATACAAATCCAAGAGCACGAGGAAATTTTAAGTAACGCTCGTAATTTTGTTGTTTATTTTCCTCCACTAATCACGCAAGCTTTGTTTATATAAAGTAACGTGCATATCAACTCCTTTCTCCCATCTTCAATTTTCCAGTCACGCAAACCATTTCGTCCAAAATCAATGCATGTTTTAAATTCCATCAGCATTTATTTCTCCATAATCAAGCTGCCTCATCTTTTGCCTTTAATCACGCAGACTTGAAGGAATTCACAATGAAAAAAAAGGCTGATACGTTATTCGCAAGCCTTGCCTATATATATCTTTCATTCCTCTACATCTCTTTTATTCTGCCTTTCTTCCTCTATAGCCATCAGGTATATTTTCTTTTCTTCTTCAGTCTTTTTGTTTTTCCTTTCCTTCCAGTTTCTTTTTTTTTTTTTTTTTCTTTTCACCCTTGTTTGCTCGGCCATTTCTCCCACCATGTGCCAGTAGGAATATAGATGCTAGCTTGAGTCTGCGTAGGTCTTAGAACTGTGTAATCTCTTGGAAAGGCATGTGTTTTGTGAAGGTTAGAAGATTTTATCTATACATTTTAAGGGATTGTCTGTTTTGAATTTGGAGAGGAGTAATGCCCATAATTATTTTGGTGATTGAAGATCTGTGATTAGTAGTCTAGGCAGGTCATATAAAAAGAAAAGAATTATATATAGAAAAACAGGGCAGTGAATATTTTCAGAGGGGAAGTCCTTGTTTTGTTTATCTATCATAATACTGGTTAGCATGAGTGTAAGTGAGTTGCCTGTTTTAGTTTATAATTTGGAGATTGTGGAAACCATTTGTGAAAAGATGAAGGGGTAGGATGTACATGTTGTATCTCTGTGTATATGTTGGTGTCAGTACTCGTATGCATCAGTGGAATTTGCAGTAGAAAGTAAATATAAATAGTAGGTAGGCAAGAAAAACATGCAGGTAGGTTTCAGTAGATGATTCTTTATGTGTACTTGAGGTATCAATAGGAGTTGGACATGTTGAAAGAAGAATACATAAAAAGGCTTCAGTGTTGGTCAAGTAGAAGTGGCCTCAGTTTCGTTCGAAGCAATTATATGATTCCCGAAGAAATTCCCAGATTGTCTCGAAGCAGAGGCGTTCTTGACTCGAAGTCTGGCATGAAATTACTCGAAGCATATAAGGAGGTGACTCGAAGTAATTTGTAGCAGTCACGAAGCAGTGGTTTGCCTGTATAGATGCCTGGGAAGTTATATTTAAGAAAATTTATATTGTCTAGAAATGTTTTAAAGTTAAGTTTAAAACTTAAAATGAAACTGAAATGCTTCAGATCTGCCTGGGAAGTTTTGAATCTAAGGAAATCTATCTGTAAAGTGATGTTTTAGAACTAAACCTAAAACGTAAGATTAAAACTGAATACAAGAGTTAAATATATGAATGAAGTAAGATATATATGGATGAAGTATGTGGTATTGTATGGGTTGGTTTGAGCGTGCATATACACGTATCAGTTGATCGGCCTGGGAAGTGTACTGGAAAATTTGAAATGTGGAGTTCGAACATCTTGGTATATAAAGCCACTTTGACATGTTTTGATGCCACGGTGCATGCTTAGCCATGCTGTATTGATGAAGAGGATACCCTGTGACAGTTCGAGCCTGGAAAGGAAAAAGAGATGAAACAAATTTTGCAAGTATATAGGTTAAACTGGAATTTTAGTAAATAAGAGAAAAGAAAACTGGGGAGGTAGGCTGCACATATATGTGCAATGTGCATGAGAAAACTAGGCAGTGGAGTGATGCACGTGCGTGCACGTATCCGTGTCACCGTACATGGAGAAAGAAAAATTTATGTGTACGGGTGTTCGTAGTTAACATCTTGCCGTAATTGTTTAGGGAAAATTTTCGTCGTAAATTTTGTGTGTTAGCACGGGGCACATATTTTGGGTATATTTAGGTCACATTATACGGTGGAGTGGTCGAGCAAGTCAAAACAATTTCCGTTCTATTTTAATCCTTTCTTGACCATACATTCTAAAGTCGCGTATTCAATATTTTGAATCCTGTTATAGATTTGAATCTAGGCGACATCCGAAGAATTTTGATCGTTATTTTCTGTCGGTCTTTACCGGTGAATCGTCGTTTTGAATTCAAATTTTCTGCAACTTTCAGGTGAGTATTTCTCACCAGACATACGTATTTATATTTCGTAAATTATTGCAAGTGTATGTGTAAAATTTTATGTCACTATTATCTGTCTGTAGTGTAATATAAAATGATGAACCCCATTTAAATTGACACCTCATCAGTTATTATCTGTTGTATTATATTCTGCAGTTATATTATATTATTGTTTATTTACTGCTTAAATCCCCACTGCAAGTTCCCTGTTATATATATATTGTTATAGGCTGAAATGATAGGCCTAAATAATTATTACTGTTCACTTGTTTGTTAACTGCTGTAAATTTACTTGGGATTGCGGGTTTGAAATGATAGAACCCGGGGTTTTATAAATTACGGGTTGAAATGATATAAATCCGTATCACTTGACCTAGGCTAGAAAACTATATACAGGCCCGTGATTCTTATAATATTTTCTGAAATATTTAAAATTATTTTGGAAGTTAAATATTTGATTTATATCTTTAAAGGAATTTATATTGATTTTTAATAAGTTATAAATAAAGAAATAAATAAATATTTGAATAAATTTATGGAATATAACTTATTTGGTAAATCGGGATTTTGAAAGAATAAGATTTCAGTTAATAAATGAATAAATAAATAGGTTATATTTGGAAATATTTATCAAGTTAAACAATCTATTACAGCATTTAAATGCTGTCTTTTGAAATTTGACTAGTTTTACCCATAACTTTAGGTAGCATTTCCTAAGTGCTATGGAATCTAGAATTTGATTGCTCTAAAATTTATGGAATTTGATAAATTTTATTTTACCTTAAGTTTTGGAAAAACTTAAGACATAATATTTATAACTGTATTTTCCTAAATAAATTAAAGATAAATATTCTGGTATTAAGTAAATTTTGGGAAAAATTTAATGGTTAAAAATTGGAGTTTTATTTATGGAAATTATGGGAATATTCAAGACTAAAAATATAAAACATTGATTTGTGAAAGAATAAAACCCAAACTAAGTTTTGAATAGTAAATACTCGAATTGGATATATATAAAAATTGAAATGGTTTTGGGAACATAAAGGGATATTTAAATTATGGTTAAACTTTAAATAAAGAAATATATTTGTGAAGCTATGTAAATTATCTTCTTTACAAAGTAACCATAAAGTTAACCCATTTATATATATACCGTTGAATGTCCAAACCATTGTGTTTGGGAGTTATGGATTTAAGTAAAGTTTCCAAAACATTATCCTTTGAAGATATAATTCAAATATTTGGTCTCCAGATATTATAAACAGTATGGTTTTGGAAAGAATTATATTTGAATATAACGATATCCTATTGTTTTGGGTTTTAAAATGATATCGTATCTATAGTTTTGAAATGGAAATGTTTATTCTGATTTAAAGTATAAACTGTTTTTAAATAACCACGGGTTATAATAACGAAGGGTTGGCAAAGAGACCGGGATCGGATATGGACATACTCTCTGTCGATACCGAAAACCACTTTGACTAACCGTGTACGCGGTGGAGATTCCAGAATGAAGTAGGTTGGTGGTGACGGTTTCTTGAAAGGTATATACGTGGACCCGACTCCCGTGAGTTGGCATAAGGTGGCTAAAACAGGAGCGATTCTCGGATTAATGAGGTAGCTCCTCTGATCGAACGCACTTCTTCGTATACCATTCTATTGCTTATGTGATTGTTTGGGTGCACCCTTTGATTTGGGAGTGTTGTTCGAGGTGGGCGGTTGCTGCGGCTTCGCGTTACCACCGGTCCGGATAGCAATTGGTATATCTACCCTGGCATTGCCTAGTTGTGCCGTGTCACCTACCATATCGAGCCTTGTACGAGTTTGGTTTTCTCCCGTAGCCCGTGTGGTATCCTCTAGTTGCTTCCCGAGTAGGAGGAGCTATGATATTGGATGGACTACTGGGACTATTACGTGTTAAGGGCTATATGGGTAACCCCTTAATGCTAAGAAATAAGTATGTTTACTTTATAAATAGACACTATTATAATAGCGCAATATACTACATAGTAAATAGTTTAACGGATCCTTAGAGGATGGGCGGTCCCAGGCATCCTTTGAGTTACTTGCTATATATTACAGTACACTTGATTTAGCTTACATTATATAAGTATGTATGTCCTGACTCGAGTGTTTTGTTTTATTGTACGCTCGGGTCAGCCTGAGTTGCAGCTTCAGTTTCTTCTCCGTAGCTAGGACACTCAATAGATCATTCGTGCTATTGGAAGTTGTTTCAGCCTTTATCCTTTCTGGAATTCAAGACTTTGAAGACTCTCTATCTGTGTATGTTAAAATTTGTATTGAGGATTATAGACAATGTAAGTTCTGTTTTGTAAAGATGTATCAGTGGCTTCATGAACCACTAAATTTTTAATTTCCGCTGCGAGATTCTGATATCTGTGTATGTGATTCTGCGATTTATTTACTGTATATTCCGAGTTTTGCCAAATTTATTCTACAATCTATTATTTTGGACTATTCCAGCTCGACATGTTCTATTATTGTCGAATTCGAATGGTACAAAATAGTGGGTCGTTACAGCTGGTATCAGAGCTTTGGCTCTAGGCAAACTCAGAATATATGGTAAATTTGATTTACAGAATCACCTTCATTTGAGATTGAATCTCTTCCTTTTCGAATTTGGAACATTCCCTGTGGTTCCAAAGTTCACTCGTGTCCCTCACTTTTCATCTACTCAAGATTCTGGAGTATCCCATAACTCCACTTCGGATGATCTTTATAGTGAATTGGCGGTCTCGCCATCGTTCTAATAAAGGGGTGAAACTCCTTTACCATTAGCATTAATTCACTGGAGATTTATATTTATCATCGGTTTATATGCTAGTATCTTTGATTATTCTGAACTCTATCTCTTCGGATCAAATATAGATTTACCCAATCATATCGATCCGACTCTTCAAGTCACGGTTGACCAGATCAAGGTTGTCCGCGATTTATATAGACTTACCCAGTTCCTTATTCTGTTATTTAATCATCGGACCTTCTGATTTTAACTAGCTTGGATTCTATTTGATTTGAGTTCATCAAATTTGAATTTCTATCCTTGTTTTGGAAATTTACTCCTATATTTGAAAGGAAATCTAAAATATATATAAGTATAAATTTTCAGAAATTTTAATATTTAATTTAACTAGTGTCAGGAGATAATAGTTTGATTTTATTTGTGGTTTTGTAAACCATGTGTTTGTCTAAATAATTGAATATAAACAATGGTTATAAATTAATTTAGAAACAGAAATGAATATAAAACAAGAACTTGAGAATTCAATTTCTGATGGTTTCAAACTTTGGGATTAAAATTTTAAAAGTATATATTATTTAAAGTATTTTCAAAATAGAAGTTTGTTTCCCAAAGAATTTTAAAAATTTAGTGCTCTTCTCTTTGTCGCTGGAAAATAATTTCGGTGATGACTACAACATCATCGACATTCATTTTCGAGTTTCGAAGTGAAAGACCATTCTGTAGTCTGGCTACAGTATTACCTTGAGATTTTATTTGATTTGAAATTTCTAAAGTATGACTTAATATATATATATATATATATAGATATATAATTTAAATTTGATTGACATATTATGAATATATACTTATTTATCTGTAAATGGTTTGAGGGGAATCAGAAATTTAATTCTTAAAATTTTATCTTAAGAAATTTCAATAAATGGAAAATAAAATTCTGAATAAGAAATTCCAACTGGAAATAATTAAATTTGGAAGTTTTAGTTGTATAATACTCAATTTCATTTCAATATAACTTACCTTGATTTTCAAAAGTTAAAAATGAATTTGGAAAATATACAATATAAAAAGGATTTTATAACTAAAATTCGAGTGTATAACATTTATTATAACCACTCAAATTTTATTTATAAAATAGGTATTCCAAATAAAGTGTTAGGTTATTTGTTAAATTAAGAATTAAGAAAAATGTTGAACTAATTAGAAATATTATTATATCTGCTGTAGCATATTTTAAGTGCTGCTGTTCTAAAAATAAAATATTATGGAAATTTATAACTGAATAAATGAAGATTATTTTAAAAAGGTGTTATGATTTTAGTAGTATTTCCAAATAATAATCTATAAATTTTAATGACTTTCAAAGTATTATGATTTCAAATTTATTATCTTATCTTGTTTTCCAGACTATCTTAAATGTCCTTGGTTTCCCTATCTTCTACGGATTGGGATGCTATCGCTTATACCAGTCTATTTAGAAATCTCTCTATAGTCTTTAGAAATCTTTGTTGCTCCTCAGGATCGGGACATTGTCCCATAGACTGACAGTCGAACTGGAAGGGTAAAACCGACTCTAGAAGATCTTCTTCGTGCTTTAAAATCCGGAACCATCCGTTTAAAATACTTGTTATCTAGCTTATCTTCTTTGTTTCTCTTCTTTCGTTCCTTTTCGAGGACGAAAAGTTCTTAAGTGGGGGAGAGTGTAACAGCCCTAGTTTTAGATATTTATTTTATTATTAATTATTTAGTTTCAAAGTATATTTTATATAAATTGTGTCTAAAGATATAGTTTAATTATTTAATTTGAAGATATATTTTATAAAATTGCATATGTCAATAAAATCTAATAATAACTGTGAAATTTTAAGCTAAGTTAAACAGTTGAATTTCGCGTTCAAAAGACGCGTCAATTATAGGGTATAAGTGACGTAATAAAACGTGTGTTTTTAAAATGTTATTTTTATAAATTTTTTTTTTTTTTTTTTTGATGTTTTGGACTGCGTCTGTTTAGCGTAGTGTAAAAATCATGTTTTCGTAAAATTTTGGAGAAAAATATCAGTCAGAGATTTTATAACAAACGTTACGTTGCATTAACTGACAGTCTGATTTTAAATAAATTTGTATACGTTTTTCTAAGCTTTGCATAAATTATTGCCATTCCATTTATTGTTTTCAAACTAAAATCAAATAAATAAAATGAAGTAAAAACTTAACATGAAGTAACGTGTGAGACAAAAATCCAAGGAGAAATTTGTGCATGCCTAAATTGATACGATACATATCAACTCTTTCGTTCATCCTCTGATGTATACTTACCTTTATTTCTCCCCATATCAACGTATGCCTTAATTAAACCTTTTGTAAATCAAAACTGAATTGAATATGAGTTTGCCTTTCCTTTTCTCAGAAATAAAATCATGCATTGATAACTTCCCTTGTTTATTTCTTCAATCACGTATAAGCATTTATTCAAAGAGAAAACTGAAGCAAATCTCTCGGCCTTCCAGTAAATTCAAAAACTTATAATTTTTGCAAACTGAAAAAAAAAAGAACATAAAGTTACGTACAAACTTTATATCCAGGCTTATATCACGCAACTTTTCATTTTGTACGTTTCTTTTTAAAAAGTTTTGCATTAAGTCTGGCCAGTTTGTTTATTAAATCAAACATAGGAGAATCAAAGCATGCTGAAATCACGCATGCATATTTACATATTTTCAAACTTTATATGTTGTGTAACTGCCTAAATCTTATATCACGTAAACATATTTATAACTTTTGTAACTGAAAGCTTTAAATCTCTACAGCTTCCTCTTTTTCCCCTGTGTTTTTGCCTATGATCTAGTATGGTATCTGCGAACGTCCAAATACATTTGTAAACATATTTAATACAAATCAAAATTTATGTAAATATAAATGAATCATCACACACGTATTCATATTTATATATATAAAACTGATACTTTAAACCATTTAAGCTGCTTGCCCTTTTCTCCCCATTTGTCCATTTGATTCCGTCTCAAACAAATCCTTTTATCTGCAAATCATCAATCTAAAATCACGCCTACATTAAATAGTATAAGATTTTGAAATCAAAGCTTCTCATAAAAATTGCAGTTATCGCATGCATTAAATCTAGATTTCAATTGGCATTTTTAAATCACGCATTCATACTTAACCTTGCCTATCTTTTCAACTTCTCAATTCCCATGTATATCTCTCTATTTCATCTTTATTATGCAATAAATAAATAAATAAATAAAATTTTCCGTTCCTAATCACACATATATACAAATCCAAGAGCACGGGGAAATTTTAAGTAACGCTCGTAATTTTGTTGTTTATTTTCCTCCACTAATCACGCAAGCTTTGTTTATATAAAGTAACGTGCATATCAACTCCTTTCTCCCATCTTCAATTTTCCAGTCACGCAAACCATTTCGTCCAAAATCAATGCATGTTTTAAATTCCATCAGCATTTATTTCTCCATAATCAAGCTGCCTCATCTTTTGCCTTTAATCACGCAGACTTGAAGGAATTCACAATGAAAAAAAAAGGCTGATACGTTATTCGCAAGCCTTGCCTATATATATCTTTCATTCCTCTACATCTCTTTTATTCTGCCTTTCTTCCTCTATAGCCATCAGGTATATTTTCTTTTCTTCTTCAGTCTTTTTGTTTTTCCTTTCCTTCCAGTTTCTTTTTTTTTTTTTTTTCTTTTCACCCTTGTTTGCTCGGCCATTTCTCCCACCATGTGCCAGTAGGAATATAGATGCTAGCTTGAGTCTGCGTAGGTCTTAGAACTGTGTAATCTCTTGGAAAGGCATGTGTTTTGTGAAGGTTAGAAGATTTTATCTATACATTTTAAGGGATTGTCTGTTTTGAATTTGGAGAGGAGTAATGCCCATAATTATTTTGGTGATTGAAGATCTGTGATTAGTAGTCTAGGCAGGTCATATAAAAAGAAAAGAATTATATATAGAAAAACAGGGCAGTGAATATTTTCAGAGGGGAAGTCCTTGTTTTGTTTATCTATCATAATACTGGTTAGCATGAGTGTAAGTGAGTTGCCTGTTTTAGTTTATAATTTGGAGATTGTGGAAACCATTTGTGAAAAGATGAAGGGGTAGGATGTACATGTTGTATCTCTGTGTATATGTTGGTGTCAGTACTCGTATGCATCAGTGGAATTTGCAGTAGAAAGTAAATATAAATAGTAGGTAGGCAAGAAAAACATGCAGGTAGGTTTCAGTAGATGATTCTTTATGTGTACTTGAGGTATCAATAGGAGTTGGACATGTTGAAAGAAGAATACATAAAAAGGCTTCAGTGTTGGTCAAGTAGAAGTGGCCTCAGTTTCGTTCGAAGCAATTATATGATTCCCGAAGAAATTCCCAGATTGTCTCGAAGCAGAGGCGTTCTTGACTCGAAGTCTGGCATGAAATTACTCGAAGCATATAAGGAGGTGACTCGAAGTAATTTGTAGCAGTCACGAAGCAGTGGTTTGCCTGTATAGATGCCTGGGAAGTTATATTTAAGAAAATTTATATTGTCTAGAAATGTTTTAAAGTTAAGTTTAAAACTTAAAATGAAACTGAAATGCTTCAGATCTGCCTGGGAAGTTTTGAATCTAAGGAAATCTATCTGTAAAGTGATGTTTTAGAACTAAACCTAAAACGTAAGATTAAAACTGAATACAAGAGTTAAATATATGAATGAAGTAAGATATATATGGATGAAGTATGTGGTATTGTATGGGTTGGTTTGAGCGTGCATATACACGTATCAGTTGATCGGCCTGGGAAGTGTACTGGAAAATTTGAAATGTGGAGTTCGAACATCTTGGTATATAAAGCCACTTTGACATGTTTTGATGCCACGGTGCATGCTTAGCCATGCTGTATTGATGAAGAGGATACCCTGTGACAGTTCGAGCCTGGAAAGGAAAAAGAGATGAAACAAATTTTGCAAGTATATAGGTTAAACTGGAATTTTAGTAAATAAGAGAAAAGAAAACTGGGGAGGTAGGCTGCACATATATGTGCAATGTGCATGAGAAAACTAGGCAGTGGAGTGATGCACGTGCGTGCACGTATCCGTGTCACCGTACATGGAGAAAGAAAAATTTATGTGTACGGGTGTTCGTAGTTAACATCTTGCCGTAATTGTTTAGGGAAAATTTTCGTCGTAAATTTTGTGTGTTAGCACGGGGCACATATTTTGGGTATATTTAGGTCACATTATACGGTGGAGTGGTCGAGCAAGTCAAAACAATTTCCGTTCTATTTTAATCCTTTCTTGACCATACATTCTAAAGTCGCGTATTCAATATTTTGAATCCTGTTATAGATTTGAATCTAGGCGACATCCGAAGAATTTTGATCGTTATTTTCTGTCGGTCTTTACCGGTGAATCGTCGTTTTGAATTCAAATTTTCTGCAACTTTCAGGTGAGTATTTCTCACCAGACATACGTATTTATATTTCGTAAATTATTGCAAGTGTATGTGTAAAATTTTATGTCACTATTATCTGTCTGTAGTGTAATATAAAATGATGAACCCCATTTAAATTGACACCTCATCAGTTATTATCTGTTGTATTATATTCTGCAGTTATATTATATTATTGTTTATTTACTGCTTAAATCCCCACTGCAAGTTCCCTGTTATATATATATTGTTATAGGCTGAAATGATAGGCCTAAATAATTATTACTGTTCACTTGTTTGTTAACTGCTGTAAATTTACTTGGGATTGCGGGTTTGAAATGATAGAACCCGGGGTTTTATAAATTACGGGTTGAAATGATATAAATCCGTATCACTTGACCTAGGCTAGAAAACTATATACAGGCCCGTGATTCTTATAATATTTTCTGAAATATTTAAAATTATTTTGGAAGTTAAATATTTGATTTATATCTTTAAAGGAATTTATATTGATTTTTAATAAGTTATAAATAAAGAAATAAATAAATATTTGAATAAATTTATGGAATATAACTTATTTGGTAAATCGGGATTTTGAAAGAATAAGATTTCAGTTAATAAATGAATAAATAAATAGGTTATATTTGGAAATATTTATCAAGTTAAACAATCTATTACAGCATTTAAATGCTGTCTTTTGAAATTTGACTAGTTTTACCCATAACTTTAGGTAGCATTTCCTAAGTGCTATGGAATCTAGAATTTGATTGCTCTAAAATTTATGGAATTTGATAAATTTTATTTTACCTTAAGTTTTGGAAAAACTTAAGACATAATATTTATAACTGTATTTTCCTAAATAAATTAAAGATAAATATTCTGGTATTAAGTAAATTTTGGGAAAAATTTAATGGTTAAAATTTGGAGTTTTATTTATGGAAATTATGGGAATATTCAAGACTAAAAATATAAAACATTGATTTGTGAAAGAATAAAACCCAAACTAAGTTTTGAATAGTAAATACTCGAATTGGATATATATAAAAATTGAAATGGTTTTGGGAACATAAAGGGATATTTAAATTATGGTTAAACTTTAAATAAAGAAATATATTTGTGAAGCTATGTAAATTATCTTCTTTACAAAGTAACCATAAAGTTAACCCATTTATATATATACCGTTGAATGTCCAAACCATTGTGTTTGGGAGTTATGGATTTAAGTAAAGTTTCCAAAACATTATCCTTTGAAGATATAATTCAAATATTTGGTCTCCAGATATTATAAACAGTATGGTTTTGGAAAGAATTATATTTGAATATAACGATATCCTATTGTTTTGGGTTTTAAAATGATATCGTATCTATAGTTTTGAAATGGAAATGTTTATTCTGATTTAAAGTATAAACTGTTTTTAAATAACCACGGGTTATAATAACGAAGGGTTGGCAAAGAGACCGGGATCGGATATGGACATACTCTCTGTCGATACCGAAAACCACTTTGACTAACCGTGTACGCGGTGGAGATTCCAGAATGAAGTAGGTTGGTGGTGACGGTTTCTTGAAAGGTATATACGTGGACCCGACTCCCGTGAGTTGGCATAAGGTGGCTAAAACAGGAGCGATTCTCGGATTAATGAGGTAGCTCCTCTGATCGAACGCACTTCTTCGTATACCATTCTATTGCTTATGTGATTGTTTGGGTGCACCCTTTGATTTGGGAGTGTTGTTCGAGGTGGGCGGTTGCTGCGGCTTCGCGTTACCACCGGTCCGGATAGCAATTGGTATATCTACCCTGGCATTGCCTAGTTGTGCCGTGTCACCTACCATATCGAGCCTTGTACGAGTTTGGTTTTCTCCCGTAGCCCGTGTGGTATCCTCTAGTTGCTTCCCGAGTAGGAGGAGCTATGATATTGGATGGACTACTGGGACTATTACGTGTTAAGGGCTATATGGGTAACCCCTTAATGCTAAGAAATAAGTATGTTTACTTTATAAATAGACACTATTATAATAGCGCAATATACTACATAGTAAATAGTTTAACGGATCCTTAGAGGATGGGCGGTCCCAGGCATCCTTTGAGTTACTTGCTATATATTACAGTACACTTGATTTAGCTTACATTATATAAGTATGTATGTCCTGACTCGAGTGTTTTGTTTTATTGTACGCTCGGGTCAGCCTGAGTTGCAGCTTCAGTTTCTTCTCCGTAGCTAGGACACTCAATAGATCATTCGTGCTATTGGAAGTTGTTTCAGCCTTTATCCTTTCTGGAATTCAAGACTTTGAAGACTCTCTATCTGTGTATGTTAAAATTTGTATTGAGGATTATAGACAATGTAAGTTCTGTTTTGTAAAGATGTATCAGTGGCTTCATGAACCACTAAATTTTTAATTTCCGCTGCGAGATTCTGATATCTGTGTATGTGATTCTGCGATTTATTTACTGTATATTCCGAGTTTTGCCAAATTTATTCTACAATCTATTATTTTGGACTATTCCAGCTCGACATGTTCTATTATTGTCGAATTCGAATGGTACAAAATAGTGGGTCGTTACATATCCTGTTGTTTATATTATATTGGTATTGATGATATATGCATGTTATTTTATTGTATTTTCTGTTATCACTCTTCAAGTTCCCTGTAGTTTAGAAATCACTATGGGTTGAAATGATACATACCCGAACAGACTTAGAATAGGCGAAAATCGTTATGGATTGAAATGAAAAACCCAAGCGATTTTCATTTAATTGAATTTGGGATTACGGGTTGAAATGATATCCACCCATATATATTTAGTATACGGATTGAAATGATAAATATCCGTAGCACTTGACTATATGATAGGAAATATATACAGACACCGTTGGTCCATATAAAAATTTTGAAAATAAATTTCTACAGTTGAAAAGAAATATATGGGATTTAATAAATATTGGTTCTTAAAATATTATATATATAAATGGAAATTTTATATATAGATTTAATAATAATATTATTGAGATTGATTTCATCCATATAATATGTTTGAGTATTATTTACGATTTATATTTCAAAATTTACTGTTGTAAAAAGTTGAATAATTAAGATTGGGAGATAAATTTGGGTTTATTAAGAATGGTATTTTAAATAAGGATTTATTTAATTAAATCGATTTGAAATTATTGAATGGAAAATTTAAAGGTATGATTTTGTAACTGGATTTTTGATTTAAGTGATTTAGTGAATATTTCACGTTTAATAAAATTTAAAGAAAATATTAAGTAAAATGTAATTTAAGGTTACTTAAATGATATTGAATCTAATAAGGGAGTATTTCAAGGCTAAATAATAATGAGGTTAAATCGAGATCTATATGAAACTGTTATATAGAACATTTAAATATTAAGCCTTGAACCATATTGGAATTTAAATGGTTTATGTTGAGATTCGGATCTGTATTTGAAATCAACGTAGTTGAATTTGTTATTTAGCAACTAAATTGAATTGAAATGAAAATTTAGGTTAAACTAAATTTGAGTCTATTATTTAGAAAACTAAATTGAATGAAAATTTAGATGAAACGCTGAATACTTAAAGTTTTGAAATATATGGAAATATAAAGGGGTATTTGTGATTATAAATCCGAATTTGAGATCGATAAAATTTAAGTGGTTATTTTAGAAATTGAGTTGAATTTAAATTGATAAATTGAGATCGAATTTAATTTGAATGGGAAGGTCGGGTTGATGTTGGAACGTTTTGTTAAGTTGAGGAAATTGAAAATACTTTACTGTATAAATTATTTAATATATATAAATAGTATTTTGGGAAATATAGAGATATTTGAAGTGAAAATGAGATTTGGTTTTGAAGTATAAATTAAGGTGAAATGACCACGGTGTTATAGTTTATATTTCTACCTTGTAGAAAGTTCCATGGACCCTTAGAGGATGGTTATCCCAAACATCCTTTAAGTTATTTGTATTTCAGTTGATATTTCACTTGAGTTGGATTTATTGATATAAGAATGTTAATCCTGACTCGAGTGTTTTATGTTTTTCTTTACGCTCGGGTCAGACTGAGTGATACAGCATTTGAGACTCACCTTTGGAGTTCGGAGCTTCATTTGGAAATCCAACTATCGATTCAGATTCCAGCCTTTCCAGTTGATTGTTTCAGAGAAGTCATCTGTTGCTTGGAGACTTCACTGCATTTTAACTATTCGGTTGTATTTTTCTAACTCTGATGTATATAGTAGCTTCATGGACCACTATTCTTTATTTATTCCGCAGCATTATATTACTCTGTGATCTGTGATTGATTTATTTACTTTATATTTTAAGTTTTGCCAAATTTTAATTAACATTTCGGTATTTTGAATTATTCAAGTCGGATATGTATGGTTTTATTATCGATTTGAATGGTCCAAAATAGCGGGTCGTTACAGTTGGTATCAGAGCTTTGGCTCTAGGCAAAACTTAGCATATATGGTAAATTTATTTACAGAATCACTTTCGATCGAGTTGAATCTCTTCCTTTTGACTCGATTTCATTTGAACTTTGGGACGCTCCCTGTGGTTCCAAAATTCATTCTTGGCTCTCTCTATTTATATTCTTTTGATTCTGGAGTATCCAATAACTCCATTGAATTTTTTGTAAAAGGGGTGAAAACTCCTTTACAATCGGCATTGATTCACCGAAGATTTCTGTATCCTCGGTTTACGATGCTGTTATATCTTGATATGCTGAATTCTATCTCTGGCGATCGAATGTCGATTTGTTTTGGAATTCTGCATCGATTATATTCCTAAGGTCAAGGTTGACCCGGTTAGGGTCGCCTGCGATTTATAGAAGTATATCCATCTTCTATTTTGTAATTTAATTATCTCATCTTCGATCGAGTCTATCTTCGAATCAGGATTCTATTGATTGGAGTTCCTCTAAATTAAATCTATATCTTTGTTTAAAATCCATTCTTGAATCATCCTTTGAAAATCGGGTTTTGTTTGTATTTTAAATTTTTTTATATATTGAAATTATTATTTTCATAACTATGATTTTATTCTATATATAAATGTGAAAATGTTACCCTATATATAAAAGTGTTGAAAGGATTTGAAATTTTGAAAATTTATAGAAATAGATTTATATAAAAATGATTTATAACTGTAAAGTTAAATTTGAAATTCGAGAATTGAATTCCGGTATTTTGAAATTGGTTTTAAGATTTTGGAAAATATATAAAAATAATACAATTTAAAAGTATTTTTCGAATAAGAAATGTTTCAAATGAGTTCAAATGAATTCCAATAATTTTGAAGAAATTTAAAAGAAGTTTTCACGAAAATAGAAGTCCAGAACTCACTTACGTCGCTGGAAAATAATTTCGGTGATGAGTGCACGCATCATCGACATTGATTTTCAAGTTTCAGAGTAGGGGAGAGGCCTTTTTAATAGCTTCGCTATGCGAGTGATTTTGTAAAACCGTTTTGATTTCAAATTCCGAAGTATAATTTGATATTTTTGAAAGACATATGTATATATTTGAAACAATTTAAAATGAGACCGGTGTTCAGTCCTCGAGTTTCGGATTTAATAATTGATTTATTGATTTATTGTTGATTTTCAACACTTGAATTGAAAATTTGATTTCCCTGAGTATTTTGAATGTTCGAACACTTCCAAATCGAGATTAAATTTTCAAAGCTAAGAAATTTCGAAGAGTATAAAATGTTTGATAAAGAATATAAATTTAGTTTTGAAACGTTTAAAAAAAATAGTTGAATGATGGTTTTCAGAAAGGTAAATTGGATATTTCACATAGAAATAGATAGTTTAAAAGTTTTTAAAAAAAGGGATAATTATAAATTTGGAAACCATTTTGAGTATAATTGATTTTGGGAAAATATTTGGTTTTGAAATTAAATTGGAATTAAAAAGCAGTACTTATATGGTGATTTTTGGAAATGAATTTGTTTGACTTGAATTATTTTAATTTGGAAAATGGGATAATTTTCTAAACCTATTATTTTGGAAACTTTGAAATTTAGATATTTAATTTGGAAGAAAATTTGGTGAAATCATATATGATTTTGAAACGGAATTGATATTGAAATGATTTGAAATTTGAGAACCTTATATTATTAAGCACTTGATTTGGGAGTGGTCGAACTTATATAAAATGGATTGTATAAGTATGAAGTTGATTTGAAAGTGATTTGAAAAGGTACCATATGATATATATTTTCGAAGTAAAGATATGGAAAGTGCCTTCTGCTTGATATCCGCTTTGTGGCCACATCGTGGATTCATTCTATCGATATTATTCTCTCTGATTTTTGGTTTTCCGGATGTAATACTCGAGTGTTCCCACCGTGGCGTAACCCATGGTTTTTTCCTCTCGCGACTGCATAGCGCAATTTCCTGGCTGAGTCTGGCCTAGGGGTACGGATTGTTTCCTAGGGGATCCAGGCATAACCATTGTGTATCCTGCAATCTGTGTAGGTCGCGAATAGTAGCGAAACTGCCTGGCTAAGACAGCCTAGGGGTACGGATTTCCTGGGGGACCCAGGCGTAACCATTGTGTATACTACACTCTACTAGCCATCATGGCGTAACTCGCAGGGCTGAGAAAGCTTACGGATACGGATTGTTTCCTGGGGGATCCAGGCGTAACCATTGTGTATCTGCGAACCATGGTCGGAAAAAGGTTTTGGTTTGGATTGTACTTTCCATATCTGTTTTAAAGGTTTTTCAAGTATTTTCACTGGGTGTTGAAACAAGTCTACTAAGTACTTGAAGAATTCTAGCTTTGCGCCTGATCAACGCATGGCCAGAGTCTGCAAGAACGAGGACAAACTTGTCGAAACATCGAGTTATAAAAGTATTTTCGAAAGGAAAATTTATTTCGATATAATAGTATTTTATTATAAAAGTATTATTATAAAGGTATTTATTATAAAAGTATTTTTCCCAAGAAAGAAATTTTGAATTAATATTTAAAATTTAAATTCTTATGGTTCTAGATTAATTATTCATGCACGATACTATTCCTTGCATCTACCTTATTTGCTCAGTTTAGTTATTCACCTTGATTCTGTTTTCCAAATCTACCTTCCTTCCTTGTTGGATATATCCTTTAAAAATATTGTTTAATTATATACTACATGCTTTAATAGAAATTTTAGTGTTATAAATATTTTAGAAGTTGTTTATCTAAAATAAAACATTTTAAAAAAAAATGATTTGTGATCTAATAATAATATTTGGAAGGTATCTTGGAACAAAATAAAAATTTATGAATTTTGGATTTAATATTTCAATAGCTACTTTGTAAATATAAGTAATAATGTAAATGATTGTTTTCAAAGGAGTTTGAAAAGTATTAAAGAAAATTAAATTTCAAATGAAGTTATCAAATAAATATTTCAAATAAAACTTATATAGTTTTAAATTAATTGTTTATCTTGTCTTTCAATCTATTTTATTTCTGGTTGTTCTATTCTCCTACCTCCTACCTTTTCGGGGGCGAAAAGTTTTGAGTGGGGGAGAGTGTAACGACCCGTAGATTTTAATAGTTTTAAATGGTTTTATTTAACGTAATTAATTGAAACTTTTGAGAAATTTTATATAATAATATTTTGAGATAAAAATTTAACATTTGGATTGCGTCCAATTAAACATAGCAGATTTTAAATTTTCAATTTATTTTATCAAAGTTTATTCCATTGTGAAATTCTATTTAATTCAAGCTAGCGAATAAATTGCTTTAATAATTATTACAGAATCAATTTCTTTAATAAATATTGCAGAATCAGTGCACAGATGTTATTAATTTCATTTTTATGGTGGTAAGTTCCTTTATGTTTCCTACCGGTTAAATTATAAATAATATGCTTTGATGGGTCAGCTAAATCAAAGCAACGTGATCGTTGCTATTTATTTCTTTTATTAATTGCTACAATTATTTTCACCAAATCAAGGGTTGACCGTTACTTACCTTTCAAAGAAACGTCTAATATAATAAGTACTTCATATTTATTTTCAGTACGTTTCACAAAATTTTCTCTGTCCGTTCTTTTCTATTAAATATATACTTGCAGCTTTATCAATCCGTCGTTTCAATTTATTATATGGTCCGTTACTCTGCCTTTTCAGATTTGAACGTGCGGCTGGTGGCATTAAAAGTTGCTTTAATTATCCACTGAATTATCGTGACCATCCCACTACTCTATATTTATTCCTGTACGTTTTATCTTCGCTTAAATTTCTCTGTCCATTTCTTTTTCCATTTTAATATCCTTGCCTTTCCATACTCACGTGCTTTCCAATCAAGCAATAAATTATTTAAATATCCACCTTATCAACTTGACCGTTGTTATTGCATCACACCATTATATAATTCAAATCTATCATTATTCTACCGTTTCTTCTTTAATAAATTATGTAACAGTATATCATAAATGGACAGCTCATTTTCCACCCATTCATTTCTCCTATTCAATTAATAATGGAATATAAAGTTATATATTTGGTACACAATTCAAACAACCGTTACCATTCATACCTTCTAAATTCTAGCGATTGACCCCTCTATTTCCATGGTTCCAAATTTAGTTGCTGGATAACTCATTCCTACCGTTCAACTATATTAAATATTTATAACGTGTAGTCTCTGAGCCTATTTAGCTTCATTTTTTCTTCCTCTCTGTTGCTTCTTGAAAAAAAAAGAGATTTTTCCCATTACAATACTAAAGCACATATGATGAAAAAATGAAAAAGGACCAGTTCTCCTTCCTATAGCTTCGTCAAGCCTCCGCTACCACAGCTCGAACCACCTGTCAATAGCCACAACCCACTCCATGCCTCCTCCCCTCGTCATCCATATTTTTATAAACAGTATGCGTATCATATTGCAATATATGTTTCGTTTTTAAATGTTTACATATAGCATGAATATGTACTAGTACTATATATAGTCTATTTTGTTTAATGGATATGTTATACAAGCTGTGTTTTCTTTTGTCTAATGGATTTCGAAACTTATAATAAATATTATTGCATTAGTTGTTGTTTCAACTTCCTACAACACTTTGTTTTTTTTATTATAAATTTTAGCTTGCTGCAATTCTCTTTTCATCTATATTATTGTATTCTATTATCTAATATATACATTTTATCTAGTTATATATATATATATATTATACTATAAGGTGTATATATATAAGTTTTCATAACCCTTTATAGTATGTAGCTATGTATATAAGATTGGACCTGTTATATATAAAAGCATTGGTTATAGCAATTAAAAATATGCAAAGGAATTTATGGTGATATTTACTTATGAATAGAACAAGATACGTACCACCATCTGTATCTTCGTCTCTCTCCCCATGTTTTTTAATTATTATATATATATTCTTTCTTTCTTTTTTCACTTTTCACTCCTTTCATTTTATAGCTTTTAAATAAATTGACAAACGCTTTGGAAGTATTTAAACGCAGTACACGACAAATTTAATAAGCAGTGGTGTTTTACGTCATTTATAGCCAAAAAAAAAAATTGATAAGTTCATACATTTCTAAACTGAAAATAATAAATATATGATGCGATGGAATTTGAATTTTCATACGCCGTGCCATGAGCCGATCTTAAATTTAAAAGAGGTATGATATATCAATCGCTTACAAATAAGACGAAGATAACGTCCTAAATTAACTTTTAGCAAATTGAACGTTACTGTCGTTATTAAGAAACCAACGTATTGTGTCATTTGATTATTTGGGTACTAATAATACGTTACTTTATTCATTCCATCAATTCATTTCACACCACGTTATTTTAAATAAATTGCTACTCTTCTACTGAAATTTATCCAAAAATTTAATAAAATGATCCGACGGTGTATTAGCCTTCAGGACTAATCCCTGAATTACAAACCTTGGATCCACTTTGCGTTCTGTTGTTTTTTCCTCCTTTTCCATAAAACATATATAAAGTATAAAGTTTATATTTGTTTTCTGATGTTAGTTGAAATGTAAATATTGATTTTTAAATAGTATATCTATATATATAAGCTACTTTTGTTGTTCGTATATAAATGGTATTGTATGTGCATTTTTATGAAATAACGCCCAATGTATATTATTTTATAAAAGAATTCATTTGTTATGTCAACCAAATATATGTTACATTTGGTTTATATAAATATATTATAACTGATGTTGACTTCTTTCATTATACTCTTTCTTACTGCTAAAATATGTCAGTATTGTAACCTAGCACATGATTAATATTAGTCTGTTTATATAAGTATTTATTTCAAATTTCAAATTGTATATATGCTTGATTCTAATTTATGTGTTTTAAGTAAAAAAAAACAATGATTTCGAAAAATATAAATACATATATATATATATATATATATATTTAATTTAATTTAATATGTGTTGAATTTAGAATATGATTATATATATATATATATATATATATATATATATATATATATATATATATGAGTCTGCTCATACCATTATCTTCGCCGATCCCGTTCTGACTTGTTCCATCAATTCTTGTTATCAGCTTTGATCGTTGAATTCGTGCCGATTTTGCTTTGCTTCGATTCATAATTCAAATTTCAGTGTCTGTAGCAGTATGCATATCCGTGTCATCTTCTGCATTCTTTAGGCTCGAGAGGTGAGTAATCACTCACGATTAACATTCTTTTATTCATTAAATTTGATTTCAATTGAAACGACAATTGAAATATGCTGCTGTAGTTATTTAAATTTGTTATATATACTATTATCTGTAACTGTTCACCAGCGGGATATGACACCATATCCTGTTGTTTATATTATATTGGTATTGATGATATATGCATGTTATTTTATTGTATTTTCTGTTATCACTCTGCAAGTTCCCTGTAGTTTAGAAATCACTATGGGTTGAAATGATACATACCCGAACAGACTTAGAATCGGAGAAAATCGTTATGGGTTGAAATGAAAAACCCAAGCGATTTTCATTTAATTGAATTTGGGATTACGGGTTGAAATGATATCCACCCATATATATTTAGTATACGGATTGAAATGATAAATATCCGTAGCACTTGACTATATGATAGGAAATATATACAGACACCGTTGGTCCATATAAATATTTTGAAAATAAATTTCTACAGTTGAAAAGAAATATATTGGATTTAATAAATATTGGTTCTTAAAATATTATATATATAAATGGAAATTTTATATATAGATTTAATAATAATATTATTGAGATTGATTTCATCCATATAATATGTTTGAGTATTATTTACGATTTATATTTCAAAATTTACTGTTGTAAAAAGTTGAATAATTAAGATTGGGAGATAAATTTGGGTTTATTAAGAATGGTATTTTAAATAAGGATTTATTTAATTAAATCGATTTGAAATTATTGAATGAAAAATTTAAAGGTATGATTTTGTAACTGGATTTTTGATTTAAGTGATTTAGTGAATATTTCACGTTTAATAAAATTTAAAGAAAATATTAAGTAAAATTTAATTTAAGGTTACTTAAATGATATTGAATCTAATAAGGGAGTATTTCAAGACTAAATAATAATGAGGTTAAATCGAGATCTATATGAAACTGTTATATAGAACATTTAAATATTAAAGCCTTGAACCATATTGGAATTTAATTGTTTTGTGTTGAGATTCGGATCTGTATTTGAAATCAACGTAATTGAATTTGTTATTTAGCAACTAAATTGAATTGAAATGAAAATTTAGGTTGAACTAAATTTGAATTTATTATTTAGAAAACTAAATTGAATGAAAATTTAGATGAAACGCTGAATACTTAAAGTTTTGAAATATATGAAAATATAAAGGGGTATTTGTGATTATAAATCCGAATTTGAGATCGATAAAATTTAAGAGGTTATTTTAGAAATTGAGTTGAATTTAAATTGATAAATTGAGATTGAATTTAATTTGAATGGGAAGGTCGGGTTGATGTTGGAACGTTTTGTTAAGTTGAGGAAATTGAAAATACTTTACTGTATAAATTATTCAATATATATAAATAGTATTTTGGGAAATATAGAGATATTTTAAGTGAAAATGAGATTTGGTTTTGAAGTATAAATTAAGCTGAAATGACCACGGTGTTATAGTGTATATTTCTACCTCGTAGAAAGTTCCATGGACCCTTAGAGGATGGTTATCCCAAACATTCTTTAAGTTATTTGTATTTCATTTGATATTTCACTTGAGTTGGATTTATTGATATAAGAATGTTAATCCTGAATCGAGTGTTTTATGTTTTTCTTTACGCTCAGGTCAGACTGAGTGATATAGCATTTGAGACTCACCTTTGGAGTTCGGAGCTTCATTTGGGAATCCAACTATCGATTCAGATTCCAGCCTTTCCAGTTGATTGGTTCAGAGAAATCATCTGTTGCATTGGAGACTTCACTGCATTTGAACTATTCGGTTGTATTTTTCTAACTCTGATGTATATAGTAGCTTCATGAACTACTATTCTTTATCTATTCCGCTGCATTATATTACTCTGTGATCTGTGATTGATTTATTTACTGTATATTTTACGTTTTGCTAAATTTTAATTAACAATTCGGTATTTTGAATTATTCAAGTTGGATATGTATGGTTTTATTATCGATTTGAATGGTCCAAAATAGCGGGTCGTTACAACAACGGTACTTATCAATTTGCAATTCACAGTCCATACAGATATTCAAAATAAATCAGATTCCATAGATCGATCCGCATTACAATCTCAAATATAATTAGCAGACAATATAACAGATATATGCATGAATAACATATCAGAGATTATCGTTGCTAGTAAACAATTACATAGATAATATCAGATTTATGGCTTATACTACCACAGAAAGTAAATTAACTATTTTGCGGAATGGTGTCTGATTCCGCTGACCAGATGTCAACCAGTTTGAATAATCTAAAACAAACACATCTATTCGGTTTGAAATCATCTTAACAGATAGGCCATATAAATTGTACAACGGCATTCATTTCCAATTGGTAATTAAATCCTAACTGTACAAGCTTATAAAATTTTCTTATTAACTTCACAATGGATCGTACGACGGCGTGCCATGAGTTGATACGAACCATCTTCTTAATAACACCTTATTATATGTGAAATTAAATAATTATTATAAATATAATATCACTTAAGAACTTGAATTAATTTCAAAGTATAAACATTTATTTTCCCTTACTTATCTCAATTATACTTCACTTTTTCAAAAACTCAAGGATTAATAATAAATTATTTTTAAAAGCTTGTCCACTTAATGATAAATAACTTTTTTAAATGACTTAAATAAAATCTCAAAGCAAATCAAGCTTGTTTTCCAAATTTTCTTTGTCTTTGTAAAATTTAAAATAAACATTAGCATTGAAGAAAATTGGTTTTAAAATATTTATTTTAAATCGTCGTCCCTGTTATAAATTTTTGGAAAGTCAATTCTTTTTGGATTTTGTTTTACTTTATAACCAAATTCTTTACTTAACAAATCTTACTTAAAAATAAAAACAGTATACTGTCGACCGAGGCCCAATAATCTAAAGACACAAACAACCGATCCTATTTATTGACTCAACACAAAGCACACAGGCCGAAGCCCAAACCCATCAGCTAGGAACAAATCCGAAGACCTTATCTCCTCCCCTCTTCTTCCTTACCATCAAATCCTGATCCAACATCAGAAATCACGATCACCCTCGATCGAATCAAGAAAATAAAACCCAGCTTTGATCGAAATCGAACACCACTTCGATAAGCTCGAGACCAAGCCAATCACACACACACATAAAACATGAGAAAATTGCTCTACCCGGGTCACTTGTGCACAGTGACGAACGTGCATGTGCACACCCACTTTACTGACCATCTCACCGAAGCGCCCCCACCGCCCAGACTCTCGACATCTCCTGATCCAAAATACCACGACGCCGATGTTCCACAACCCTTTAATCGAAGAATCGATCCTCAAATAAACCATCGAAAAAACCCGAACCCAACCACGATGAACTGCTTTCACCTCCAACCATTATCACACATGCCACCTATCTCAGATGAAAGCCCACTCCAGCAGCTACCTCCGAGCCAAACCTCACGCATTCCGATTGCTCCAACATCACTCAGTTAACTTGCGTTCGCCGACCACCGAAACCATTCCTAAAATCCTAAAGCCCA
Source organism: Allium cepa (assembly GCA_030765085.1). Taxonomy (NCBI): domain Eukaryota; kingdom Viridiplantae; phylum Streptophyta; class Magnoliopsida; order Asparagales; family Amaryllidaceae; genus Allium; species Allium cepa. The sequence continues at coordinate 945,925,813 of CM060941.1, read as the reverse complement.
CTCGATCAACCAATCCAACACAAATTCAACATTTTGCCTCGGTCAACACCTTCCCAAAGTCCACCAGCTCCCTCCAGAACAGGCCGCAACACTTCTCGTCGATGAAGTCGACGGAAATATATTTTTGAACGAAATCCATTCATCTAACGATATCACGATGTATACATCACTAAAAATTATAACTTTACCACTAAAATTCATATTTTTATACAAGAATCAACGCTGCATGTTTAAATCCTAGAATTAAAAACATTTATTTTTCACTAAAATTTGATTGTTCACTGTAAAATCGAACCCTATCGAACTACACATCATAATTTTGCTCACAAACTATTTTTAACTAATACTATATTAGAAAATGAACATATTCCTAGTTTACTTCAACATGAAAAATGATCTAGGTGAATAGATATAGATTTTTGAATTACTGGGATGAACAAAATTTCCACAGTTTAACAGAGTAACAGATTAATTTCATTTCCAGGTTAAAAAGATTAATGTTTCTCATCTTACACATTGATTCTAGAAGCTTTATAATTTGAAGTTGAAGTCTTTGATTTGAAAACTTGAAATCGTTAAAACTAAATCCAAATTTGCTTTTGAATCTCCTAAATTTGAATGTTAAGAATAGAGATGATCCAAACAAGTACAGAGTGCTTGTTCTCTTCTTTTCCTTTTAAATTTTGTTCCAGTTTGATTTAACGCTTGCTTAGTTTAGACTGAGGCCTTTGTTTTCAAATTACAGGTTTTAATTTTCAGAACAACTCAGATCTAAGACAATAAATATATATACACAAGCTTGCAGTCAACAGAAAATGGATAGAAATGACTCTTTGGTGGCTGAAATGATATTAGCTTTGTTGAGAGAAATTTGAAGAGAAAATTAAAATGATTATGTTTAATTTGATGTGGAATTTTATGCAAGATGTTAATGTTTTCACTAATTAAAGATTTATCACTATTAATCCATTATTTTATTTTATTTTAAAACTATTTTGCATCTTGTTTATGTTTTCAGGTTTTTGGTTAACCTGTTTCTTACTTACAGTAAATGATTTGCAAACTATTCTATCATTATATTTGTCGTAATATAAACCATACACTATTAAAAGCATATGTAAACATATTCAAGAATTTAAACAGCCCATAATTAGCATTACTTGTCAAAGTGGGTTTGCATTTTGTTTCTTATTCATTAAGAAGTAAAAATGAGAAACTATATTAAAATAACACTTCTTGGTATATACCTTTATATACATAAATTATTTTAAACTAAATGAAAGAATATAGCATCATATACTAAACACTCTATATTCATATGTATACATTAAAATAAATGTTTGCGTTTTATACCTTTCCCAGAATTTAAAAAAGAAGCTTATTAATTAATTTTAAGGATATAAAATAACACCTTTCGAAACACTTTTTGGTTCAACATAACTTCAGATACAAGTATTATAAAACAAGGATTACAAAGCAGTTTTAAAACAATTTTAAGCCTTCATGTATATATGTGTCCATAAATATACTTTTTAATGATAATATAAAAATATATTAGTTCCAAATAAATCAAGTTCATTTGATAATTATGTATATAGGTAGTTCTCTTGGTTACTCATTATTTTATTTAGCATTTTTCTATTTATAAATATTATACATTCCCCTTTTTAACTTATCATTATATATGTAAAATTTTCTTATTCAATGTGTAAATATTATTTAAGAAACTTAAAACAATATTGTTCATATATACCAAAATCAAAAATATCACTTTTACTTCGCTATGAATTTCTATCCAATTTTATTACATATAATTTATTATTCCTATATGTAAAATATATGTATTTGACTATTCCAATTAATTTAATTCTCTATTATATTTTATCTTTAGCATAAAATATTCATATTTATCTCTAAAACAAAATGCACGTATTTAATCTAAACAATATATACATATTTTACTTTAAAACAAAATATACATTTAAGAAATTCCATTTAAATCAATCTGTATTTTAATATAGATTTGAAAATTCAAATTATATTGATCATGGAATTATTAATCATTGATTTTTGGAAATATTGTATATTAAAATACAATATTATTGAATATAATAAATTATATTCACAACTCGGGATGTCAAAAATCACGGGTCGTTACATTCCTCCTCCTTAAAAGAATTTCATCTCCGAAATTCCATGGCTAGTTTAGTAAAACTATCCATGCACCTTAGAACTGATTAATAAAATTCCAAACTACACCAGTAAACACATAGATTCATATTGTATATCAAAATATACATTTCATCTAGTACGAGCCATAATATTTCTATAAATGTTATCATCATCCATCAAACATACATATACATACATATATATATCACCCTACCAAACACTTAACATCCATGACGTCTGTGGGTCAAAAACACATACAAAAAAGGCACACACTACCAAGAGAAAGCAATCCCAACACTAACTATGGACTCTTACTACCAGAGTCCTCTCCTTCGGGTCCTGACAATTCCCTAAACTCTACATCACTGTCCGGGACCCAAACAATCTCAGGATAGGCTTTCTCGGAAGGAAATCTACACCAGCAACCGTCTCCTCAACAAATTCCCCTATCTCCCAAATAACTACATCATCATTTTATGCTTCGAGATCCTCCTCCACTTCGAACTCTTCTTCGCAGTCAAACTCCTTATCTTCTTCCTCAACTTCAAACTCCTCTTCGCTGTTGAATTCTTCCACTAGATCTTCTTCTTGAGGCTGAGGCTGAGGTTGCTTAACAGGTTCTATTGGTTCCTCTGGCTCTTCTGTATATAGGGACAGCTCGTTAAGATCTGGCCGAATTCTTCTAACCCGATCAAAATCACAATCTCTCCTAGTTCGAGCCAAAGCTCCACCATGACTGATGTTATAGATTCTCTACAATCAATATCAAAACCCAAAGGTGAGATCCTAAGGTTAGACCTCTTTAGGTTAAGAGTACACCGAAGTTTATAATTCAAAATTTTCTTCCCTCTTTAAAATTTCTATTATCCAAAATTATATTTCTAAAATAATTTAAGTATATATTTGAAAGGTGATACAAGGTAGAGGAAAATATACATATATATACAGTAAGTTTATAAACAATTTATTCCTTCAGTTTATAGTTCTATACATATATAGCAAATAAAGTGTCACAAAATTTTAAATCCTCAAATATCCTTTTCTAGAAATCCATAATTATGAAAATTATCTTTAAAGGGTGGAGAATTTTACCCAAATACTAGTTTAAAAGTTTTCCAAATCCCTTAAGCAAAAGAATTTAGTAAAAATCCATTTTCCAAAGATTCAAATTCTAAAGGGGTCAGTTTTCTAAGGGTATACTCAAAGTTGACGGCTAAGACCACTCAATCCTAGATGATAAATTATTATCATCACAACCAATCATTTTAAATACCATGTATTTAAAAATCATACCCTTTTATATAGCAAAATATATTCTGGGTAAGATTATTTCATCTACCCTTAAAACAATATTGTGTCCGTTGGCCTGGTTTAAGTATTTAGAGATCCCTATCAATAACGTTAGCTACTCGTATTAACCAGAATCCATATGCCACTTAACCGATCAATTAACACAATATAAAAATCATCTTTATATAACTAACAAATACACGCTCCCATATATATATATATATATATATATATATATATATACACGCAGACTTAAATAGGTTGCTACAGACTCTATTCCTAATGAGCAACCCACTCGAACCTAGGTATTCACTCAACCTAGGCTCTGATACCACAATGTCACGACCCATCTTTCCATACCGTTTTAAACTGATTTTAAACCACACTTGTCAGCCAAAATCACACGGAAAGATGGATAGTGAAAGAAAGAAAGAAGGTAGAAATAGAAAGAAGATAGAATAAAGAGAACAATCAGAATCTCACAGCGGAACGAATAAACTATAATATAAATAAATCATTACATGAAACCAAAACTGTTACCTTAATAACATATACAGACTTTAAATCAGAGTTACAGCCACATAACTCGGACAGTTTATATCATTCTTGTCCTTACAACATGTTGACAACACAACCAAATATAGCTGAATATAAGCATCTACGTGAATACGTATCTTGATTCCATCCCCTCTCCTGAAACATCCACTCTTCCAGCTAAACCTGGAAATATGCTCGGTCTGACCCAAGCATATAGGAAAAACACCAAGCCCGGGTCGGTCTGGTAAACCAGTGTGAAAAACACACAAAACTTGATTATTAAAGTTTAAAAATCCTTTTGAAATCAAAGGTATATCGTAAGACCATGCCACAAATAAACATGTCGGGTTTTTACCTTACGACAACCAAAACATTTCTTATAAATCCTCTGATATTATAATAGGGTCTATATACAAATACTTATTCAAATAGCCGAAATTCTCACATTATAAAATTCCAAAATATTAGCCACAAAGTAGGTTCCACAATCAAAACTGTAAAGGCACGTAGGGAAAATGGATTTCCAACGAATGACTAGGCACTGGGGTATCACCTATCACAGTACCTAGTCTATATCAGCATACCGAGGACCCCTCCATTCCCCTACAATACAAGACTGGACTACCCCTTACTGGATAGCCCGAGTAAGATCAACCTGTGGTTGGGATCAGCAACCGCCGACATCTAGATAGGGTTGACCTTACACTACGTGGGTACTACCCACTTAGCCTTGCTGCATATCCCTGATTTTCAGTCATTCTCCGTTGATGAGGCTCGAGGCTAAGTGTTACTTTTTAGAACATTTCACTTAGAATGCTCACCATCCACCTGATGATGTTCTGAAAGCATTCATCCATACAAATCCGTTCTGGGTTAGAACGGAATCGAATTCACTATTCCTACTACATCCATTTTGGAATCACCCTCAGGATTAGTAGTGACTAGCCCTTCCACTTCACTGCTCCATCTTCAACTCCAAGCTCTTGTCTTCATCACGAAAACGTACTCGTTGGATCGAAGTGGTTTTCGGATTTCAAATCCGATCCCGGTCTCTTCGAAACAACGTTCGCTGTTTCCCGGTAAACTCAACCCCGGTTTTTTAGGACATACACAGACGAAATACAAGATCGGAGTTCACCTCCTAACCGTTAGTGGATGGGTCTCCTTATAATTCATCCTAGAGAATAAACGAGTTTATACGTATGGTATAGCACCTCGAACGGTAACCGTACCATATAATTCTCGAGTTTACTCTAGATATTTCCAAAGTTAAGTTTTGTCCAGATTTGATAGTTGGTTATTTAACAATCAAAACAATCAATCAATTCAACCAAGTTATTTCCCGTTGCAACCATTAAGCCTTGTTCTCATTTAAAATCTAAACAGATTAAAATTACTGAGAAAGCTTATTCAATTGGTATATATATTTTTAAACAACTTCTCACCAAATTATACTTATACAATTTCCAAATACTTTTTCCAGCTTTTTAAATAAAATACTCTTTTTATAAAAGTTTTCTATAACATATTATTTTTAAACAATACTTATATTTAATAGATTAAATTGAAGAAAATATACTTAAATACCAAAATATTCACCTTTTAAAATAATTATGACAAAAAATAGTTTTTATACTTGAAATAGTTTAAATAATACATACTTATGAGAATTTTACCATTATAAAGATTTACAAAAATAATAATAAACTACTTTTGATATTTCCAAAATATTTATCAATTCTTTTAAAAACATTATTAAAAATAATATTTATTTTTAAAACAAAACTAGGTTCAAAATCAATCCAAACAGAATAAGGCTTATCAATCACAACAGTACTTATTAATTTACAATTCACAGTCCACACAGATATTCAAAATAAATCAGCTTCCATAGATCGATCCACGTTATAATCTCAAATATAATCAATAGACAATATAACAGATATGTGCATGAATAACGGATCAGAGATTATCATTGCTAGTAAACAATTACATAGATAATATCAGATTGATGGCTTATGCTACCACAGAAAGTAAATTAACTATTTAGCGGAATGGTGTCTGATTCCGCTGACCAGATGTCAACCAGTTTGAATAATCTAAAATAAACACATCTATTCGGTTTGGAATCGTCTTAACAGATAGGCTGCAAAAATTGTACGGCGGTATTCATTTCCAATTGGTAATTAAATCCTATCTGCACAAGCTTATAAAATTTTCTTATTTAACTTCACAATGGATCGTACGACGGCGTACCACCAGTCGATACGAACCATCTTCTTAATAACACCTTATTATATGTGAAATTAAATAATTATTATAAATATAATATCACTTAAGAACTTAAATTAATTTCAAAGTATAAACATGTATTTTCCCTTACTTATCTCAATTATACTTCACTTATTCAAAAACTCAAGGATTAATAATAAATTATTTTTAAAAGCTTATCCACTTAATGATAAAATAACTTATTCAAATGAATTAAATAAAATCTCAAAGCAAATCAAGCTTGTTTTCCAAATTTTCTTTGTCTTTATAAAACTTTAAATAAACATTAGCATTAAAGAAAATTGGTTTTAAAATATGTATTTTAAATCATCATCCCTATTATAAATTTTTGGAAAGTCAATTTGTTTTGGATTTTGTTTTACTTTATAAACAAATTCTTTACTTAACAAATCTTACTTAAAAATCAAAACAATATACCATCGGCCCAAGGTCCAATAATCTAAAGAAACAAGCAACCGATCCTATTTATTAACTCAACACAAACCACACAGGCCGATGCCCAAACCCATCAGCTAAGAACAAACCTGAAGACCTTATCTCCTCCCCTCTTCTTCCTTACCATCAAATCCTGATCCAACATCAGAAATCACGATCACCCTCGATCGACTCCAGAAAAAAAACCTAGTTTCGATCGAAATCGAACACCACTTCGATAAGCTCGAGACCACGCGATCACATACACACAAAACACGAGAAAACTGCTCTACCCAGATCACTTGTGCGTCATGCCGAATGTGTACGTGCATACCCACTTTACTGGCCATCTCACCGAAGCGCCCCCCCCAGTCTCTCGACATCTCCTAATCCAAAATACCACGACGTGGATGCTCCACAACCCTCTGATCAATGAATCGATCCTCAAATGAACCATCGAACAAACCCGATACCCAACCACGACGGGCTGCTCTCACCTCCGACCACTATCACGCATGCCACCTATCTCAGATGAAAGCCCACTCCAATAGCTACCTCCGAGCCAAACCTCGCGCAGTCCGGTTGTTCCAACATCACTCAGTTAACTTGCGTTCGCCGACCACCGAAACCATTCCCAAAACCCTAAAGACCACTCGATCAACCAATCCAAACCCAAATTCAACATTCCACCTCGGTAGACACCTTCCCAAAGTCCACCAGCTCCCTCCAGAACATGCCGCAACACTTCTCGTCGACAAAGTCGACGGAAATATATTTTTGAACGAAATCCGTTCATCTAACAATATCACGATATATACATCACTAAACATTATAACTTTACCACTAAAATTCATATTTTTATACAAGAATCAACGTGCATGTTTAAATCCTAGAATTAAAAACATTTATTTTTCACTAAAATTTGATTGTTCACTGTAAAATCGAACCCTATCGAACTGCACAGCATAATTTGCTCACGAACTATTTTTAACTAATACTATACTAGAAAATGAACATATTCCTAGTTTACATCAATATGTAAAATGATCTAGGTGAAGAGATATGGATTTTTGAATTACTGGGATGAACAAAATTTCCACATTTTAATAGAGTAACAGATCAATTTCATTTCCAGGTTAAAAAGATTAATGTTTTCACCTTCCACATTGATTCCAGAAGCTTTAAATTTGAAGTTGAAGTCTTTGATTTGAAACTTAAAATCTTTAAAACTGAATCCAAATTTTCTTTTGAATGTCCTGAGTTTGAATGTTAAGAACAAAGATGATCCAGACAAGTACAAAGTGCTTGTTTTCTTCTTTTCCTTTTAAATTTTGTTCCAGTTTGATTTAATGCTTGCTTAATTTCGACAGAGGCCTTTGTTTTCAAATTACAGGTTTTAATTTCCAAAACAACTCAGATCTAAGACCATAAATATATACAAAAGCTTGCAGCCAACAGAAAATGGACAGAAATGACTATTTGGTGGCTGAAATGATATTAGCTTTGCTGAGAGGAATTTGAAGGGAAAATTAAAATGATTATGTTTAATTTAATCCAGAATTTTATGCCAGATGTTAATGTATTCATTGATTAAGGATTTATCACTGTTAACCCATTGTTTTATTTGATTTTAAAACTATTTTGCTTCTTGATTATGTTTTCAGGTTTTTGGTTAACTTGTTTCTTACTTATAGTAAATGATTTGCAAACTATTCTATTATAATATTTATATAATATAAACCATACACTATTAAAAGCACATGTAAACATATTTAAGAATTTAAATAGCCCATAATTAGCATTACTTGTCAAAGTGGTGTTTGCATTTTGTTTCTTATACATTAAAAAGTAAAAATGAGAAACTATATTAAAATAACACTTCTTGGTATATAAGGTTATATACATATATTATTTTAAACTAAATGAAATAAAATAACATCCTATACTAAACACTCTATATTCATATGTACATTAACATAAATGTTTGCATTTTATACCTTTGCCAAAATTTAAAAAAGAAGCTTATTAATTAATTTTAAGGAATTAAAATAACACCTTTCAAAACACATTTTGGTTTAACATGACTTCACATACAAGTATTATAAAACAAGGATTACAAAGTAGTTTTAAAACAACTTGCCTTCATGTATATATGTGTCCATAAATACACTTTTTAATGATAATATAAAAATATATTAGTTCCAAATAAATCAAGTTCATTTGATACTTATGTATATAGGTAGTTCTCTTGGTTACTCATCATTTTATTTAACATTTTTCAATTTATAAATATTATACATTCCCCTTTTTAACTTATCATTATATACATACATATATATATATATATATATAATTTTCTTATTCAATGTATACATATTATTTAAGAAACTTAAAATAATATTGTTCATATATACCAAAATCAAAGTATCACTTTTACTTCACTATGAATTTCTATCCAATTTTATTACGTATAATTTATTATTCCTATATGTATAATATATGTATTTGACTATTCCAATTAATTTAATTCTCTATTATATTTTATCTTTAGCATAAAATATTCATATTTATCTCTAGAACAAAATACACATATTTAATCTAAACAATATATACTTTACTTTAAAACAAAATATACATTTAAGAAATTCCATTTAAATCAATCTGTATTTAAATATAGATTTGAAAATTCAAATTATATTGATCATGGAAAATTATTAATCATTGGTTTTTGGAAATATTGTATATTAAAATAATATTATTGAATATAATAAATTAATATTCACAATTAGGGATGTCAATAATCCTGGGCCGTTACAGGTTCTAATCTATATTCATCAATTATGGATAACACTGTATCGATATTACAGTTCAACTCAATAGAAAACAATCATATCTCAAAATCTATAAGTCGAATACACATGAAACTTTAGGAGCATGAATATTGAAGGGTGGAGCCCACCATGTCGATCGCATGCCAAAAGAAGCCAACAAAACGGTCGGTGCTGATTATTATTACTAGTGATGTGGGACCCATGGTCGATACTTGACTTCTTCTAGATTTGGAGACTCCACTGGCGAAATTTTAGGAAGATATTTTGCCGTCTTCCCCAATAAATACAGACATGATAGTTCATTTTCGGGATCTTTACACTGTTTGTTGCTTTGTACTCTTTTGTAATGAAGGATTCTAATCTGATCCCTATTGTACTTAGTTTACAAAGTGATTAATTAAGCTATCTTTCCAAGTAGGCATAGGCATACAATGTCGAACCACCATAAATTGACATGTCTTTGTTATTAGCTTGTTTCCAATTACTCTAATGTTATATTCTCTTTTTATATTTATTATTCTTTATTTATTCCTCTATAAAATCTCTATTGAGTGCCTATTCCCATTTTTGGTGCGAACAGAAATCTTTTCTTTTATCATAATATGCATATTCAAATATACAATATTGTATTTGATAAGTTCAAATAAATATATGTATTCCTTCTTTTTATATTAATTTCCTTTAAATGTGATTTTGTATTACAAATCATAACACTCCGTCTTGATGCAAAATCACATCACCACAATACATCCCTCTTTTGACATAACATGATGCATAGGTGAAGTACCTATATAGAGTATAAATGGGTTATGTAACGACCTGGTATTTCGAACCATTCAAACCGACAATCATCCACTCATGTTAGGCTTGAATTGCTCAAAACAACAGATTGTTAATTTATATTTGGCAAAACTCAACATATACATCAAATAAATAAATCATAGAATCACAGACACAGAGTAATATAACAATAAGCAACAGAATAGATAAATAGTAGTTCATGAAGCTACGATATAAACATTAGAGTTTGAAATAAAATACAACAGAATATCTCAAATACAATGTAGTGTCAATACAAAAGTCAGTGATAAGTCTGAATAAACAACTGGAACAAACTGAGAATCTGAATAGATAGGGATAGATCTTTAAGCAAAACTCCAAGCTTCAAATGTGAGTCTCAAATGCAGTGACACTCAGTCTGACCCGAGCATAAAGCAAAATACAAAACACTCGAGTCAGGATAAACACTTTTATATTAGTAAATTCAACTCAAGTGAAATGTCAATTTACATACAAGTAACTTAAAGGATAGTTGGGATTTCCATCCTCTAAGGATCCGTGGAATTATCTACTATGTAGTAATATACGCTATTATAATATGTCTATCAGTAAAGTAAGGTATTAAAATAGCGTTAAGGCATTACCCATATCCCCCTTAACACATTTTATATATTCCTGTAGTCTATATAATGTTGTACGTTCCACCAAACCGGTGGTTTACCCAAAGGACAATCCATAGGTACGGTACAAAATAAACTCATAGAAGGTGCGATAAGGCATGCGACAAGGCAATGCCTAGGGTAGATATACCGTTTGTAGATCCAGACTAGTGGTAATGCATAGCAGCTACTAACGCCCACCTCGAGACACACTCCCAAATCAAAGGTGCACCCAATCAAATCATAAAATAATAGAATGGTATCGAAAAAATGTGTCCGATATGAGGAATGATCTCACTTGGCCCGACGTGGCTTCTATTTTAGCCACATCAAGCTGACTCATGGGAGTCAGGGCTGCGTTAATACCTCATACAGAATCTTTTCCAAGCCATTCTACTTCGTTATTGAATCTCCACCATGTGCACAGTTGTTAAAGTGGTTTTCGGTATTGGCAGAGAGTATGTCAATATCCAATCCCGGTCTCTTTAACAACCAAATGCTTATTTCACACCGTGGTCATTTCTTTTCAAATAGTTCATACTTTATATCAAAATATCATATTCATTTCAAAACCATATCAATTCAATATCATTATTCACTTTAAATAATATTCATTTTCAGAATCGTAGCACTTTCAAAATTATAACACCTTCGAAATCATAACACTTTTGAAATCATTACACTTTTGAAATCATAACACTTTCGTAATCATAACAATTCCAAATTAAACAGTTTAGATATTGAAAATGGTATATATATATATATTAAAATAGTTATAAATTAAAATAGTTTATATATATTAAAATAATTTATATATTAAATTGTAAATTGAAAATAGTTTATATTTATTTAAAGAGATTATACTGAAATAGTTTCCCAATTAGAATTGTTTCATCCAATTCCCTAAATCGATTCAAATCAATTTAAATTCCAAAATTAAATTTAAATCAATCCATGTTCAACACTTTCAATTAAAAAGGTTATAGATTCAATTCAAATTCTCAATAAACTATTTCAAATCTTATCGATTTCAAATCCAGGTTCGAACTATCATTTCAAGTCCAATAAGATTCAAAATTAAATATTCAAGCATTTTCAATATAGGTTTCATTCATATTTCAACAATCAAATTTTATGTTATTAAAATTGGAAAATATTCACTAAATCACTTAATAATAATTAAATAAAATCTTCAATCACAGCTTTAAATCAAATTGAATATTCAATTTTTAAATTATTTAAATTTGAAAATATTCATTTGGTCACCTTTTACCAAAATTAATTTATAAAATCCAATCTTTAAAAATCTCAAATTTATAGGTTTCAAATAAATTTCTATTTATATACAATTCTTAAAAAAATTAAGTTACAAATCAATTTCAATTTATCTTTTCAACCATAATTTATTAAGGTTATTACAAAATCTATTTTTAAAAATATTAGTATAAATTTAATTAAATATTTTAAAACATATTTTAAACTAGTTAAATTAAATTTTATTAAATTAAATCTTATTATCAAATGTATTTTTGTATTAAATCTTATTGTATATTTTTTCTAAAATAAAATTATAAGAAGAATCTAAAAAATTATATCTTCAAGACTAACTTACAAATTTAAAATTTCCAAAACATATAATTTTAAAAATCAAAATTTTACACATATATTAAAATAAATTTTTTGCGTTATAATTTAAAAATCAATATTTAATAAAAATCCATATATTTCCTTCGAAAATTTTGGTAATCATTTTTTTTCAAGATAGACCAACGATGTCCGTATATAATTTTCTACCCTATGGTCAAGTGATACAGATATTTATCATTTCAATACACAATACTTTAATATTTACGGGTGTATATCATTTAAACCCACAATCCTAAAATTTCAAAATCAATGAAAATCACTTGTGTTTATCATTTTAACCCATAACGATTTCCCCTAATCTATAATATCGTTTAGGTATGTATCATTTCAACCCATAGTGATTTCTAGCTAACAAGGGACTTACAGAGTGGGAACAAATATAATAATAATATAACATATCAACAACATGCATGTATCATCGATAATAAATTTAAATATAATATATACAACAGGGTTATGATATCATATGTCATACATGAACAATTGTAGATAATAGCATATCAGATTTAATAATTAAATAACTAACAATTCAATATTTAACAACATATATCAATTGTTAATTCATGTGAATTGAATCTACTAAATATGTGACGCCCCACCTCTATACCAACGCTAGCCAAGAACACTACGGTGTAATGCTGTCAACTAGCACGGAGAATAAGGCTGTTGAGGAGCGACCATCCGTGTAATTGCTTTGTGCGAGCACCGATATGTCAGATAGTATAACATGCATTTTATTTCGAGAGAAAATCCGATATACTGATACAAACACAAAGCTACTACACAGTGGCTATAATAATCTTCGGAAACAAATATAGAAATAAGCATAACACAAATCAGTCACAGCTAATTCATATCACAAAGGCGGAAGAAGATACGAATATATAACTAACACATGAAAGTGTATATCAGAGTAGTGGTCAAAAAGATCCACAATAATACAAAAGAATAGCAACACGTGCTATACAAAAGAATACAACTATGAGTCCATATCTCAAGTGTATACAAAAAAATAAACTACTAATCTAAGTAGTTAGCCAAAAGTCAGAGTAATGATCCTGGATGAGAAGTGAAGCAGAAGCACCTGTAACATCTCGGTCTGACCCGAGTATTATTTAACAAGAAAATAATAAACGGATCAGTCTAGCTATAAATATCAGATGAAATGATATAGAATAAGAAATATGACTAAACGTATAATAATCACAATGCCAAGCTGTGATATATAAGTAATTGAAAAATCAATAAGAGACTAATCAATATCACAAAGTTCTTCTCAAAGATAAAAAGGAATGTCATACTCCTAATTTCATTCACCAAGCCACAGTAAATGACATATATATATATATCAATGCCAATCGTAAAAGTTGGTGAAACATAAATTCCAGAATTCAACACACGAAATCCAGAAATCACAAGAAAAGGATGGCCAAGACATTGATGTAGTGCAAACGGTACATCCAATGAATCAAAAGCAACGACATTGATGTAGTGCAAACGATACATCCAATGAATCAAAAAGCAAAGACATTGATGTAGTGCAAACGGTACATCCAATGAATCAAAAGCAAAGACATTGATGTAGTGCAAAGGTTACATCCAATGTATCAAAAAGCAAAGACATTGATGTAGTTCAAACGGTACATCCAATGAATCAAAAGCAAAGGCATTGATGTAGTGCAAACGGTACATCCAATGTATCAAAAGCAAAGACATTGATGTAGTGCAAACGGTACATCCAATGAATCAAAAGCAAAGGCATTGATGTAGTGCAAACGGTACATCCAATGAATCAAAAGCAAAGGCATCGATGTAGTGCAAACGGTACATCCAATGAATCAAAAGCAAAGGCATCGATGTAGTGCAAACGGTACATCCAATGTATCAAAAGCAAAGACATTGATGTAGTTCAAACGGTACATCCAATGAATCAAAAGCAAAGACATTGATGTAGTTCAAACGGTACATCCAATGAATCAAAAGCAAAGTCATTGATGTAGTGCAAACGGTACATCCAATGAATCAAAAGCAAAGGCATTGATGTAGTGCAAACGGTACATCCAATGTATCAAAAGCAAAGACATTGATGTAGTGCAAACGGTACATCCAATGTATCAAATAATTCGGAGCATCGACGTCGTACAACGTGGCATTCGATGAACCAAATAAAAAAGACATCGCACAATGCTGGTCTAAATCACAAAGATGATCATCATGATCAACGAGAAGTGTCAATTACACTAAGCTAGTAAATATATGAGTTTAGCTACATGTCCCATAACCACTTGCTTAACTTAAATATTTACGAACAAACTGTAGATTTCCACTAGAAAATTGTCACAAGAGTTTCAATCGAACAAGTCCAAGAATTAACCGACGAAGTAAACGCAAGCGTTTCATACCACTCGTTTTACTAAGTCGTTTAATTAAATTTCTCATACAGTGAGGTAAAGGCTTGTATATACTAATAGATTGGAAAACGGTTTAAGGAACGAGCTTTGTAATAAAATAGTGTTGAAATCGTTTTGATGAAAGAATTTTGATATTTACTACTAGTATAGAAAACCTTTATATTTTTAAAGTGACAAATCACAAAGAAGATTGTAGGAACAATCAATCGCTAAAATTCACATTCGAAGACGTGAATAAAATCCAAAGAACTCGATACCGAATCCATTAAAATGGATATTCCCAAAATCAAGAAGAAAATGTCATCAAAGTCGATAATAAGTGCGAATAACAAAAGGGAATCAACACGAATCGATTAACGTTGGAAATTCAATCCAAAAAGGCAAAATGGACTCAAACAACAGGTTCAGTCGACTGAACAGAGTTTTCAGTCGAATGACCCCGTGCCTGGAAATTTTCCAGGTTCAGGAAGCTTTCTGTTTCCAGTTTCAGTCGACTGAACAGAGGATTCAGTCGATTGAAGCATGCCTGGAAACTTTCGGGTTCCAGGTTCAGTCGACTGAATCTTGCCTGGGCTATTTTTCAGCCTATCCAAATGAAGAGCAAACTCTTCCAAAATGCATCCGGACGAACATTGGCTCTAAGGGTTTATGCCAATCGGCAACCCGGCCCTATATGCTCCTCGATGCATCACCAAAAGCATGATCAAACATCCATAAAAGGATTTCACACAACTTTGACTTAAAAACCCAAAAATTGGAATATTCACAAAACCAATCCAAATCAAGAGCAAATGCACATGAAGAAGTGTTAGGAATTCATACCCAACAACCAAAGATAATTATAGTCATATATGTGAGATAAAAATCTCACCTTTGAACCCAATTCAATGAAGAAGAAGCTCGAAAGCAATGGCAAGAACAATCACCTTCAATCCCAACTCAAGAAGCTTGATTCTAAGCTTAAAAGAGAAATATTTCCCAAATTAGGTTTAGGAAATTTCTGAAATTGGAAGGAGAATGAGTTGGAGAAGAAGAAGGAGATGCTTACTAATGGGTTCTCTTTGAGTTTGGAGCAAGAACTTGAGCTAGCAAGAAGAACTAGGGTTTGAAATTTCTATTTCCATTTCCCTTCCACCATTTTCAGTTGGAACTTGAGTTTAGAAGAGTGGAATGAGAGAATGGAGAGGAGAGGGCTGAGTTGGGATATTAGTTAAGCTAGTGGACTGAACCCAAACCCTAAACCCAATAGAAAAAGTAGCGAAATTCAAATTACTCCAAACATATCAAAGATTATACTCAAAAAGATCGCAAACGACATTTTGAACTCAATGGAAGGGGTCTTGAGTCCCAATTCGACTGTTTGCAAAAAGTAGCTTTTCGGACCAAAATCCGACGATCGATAAAAAATTTAAATAAAATATTTAAATATACAATCGACAAATATGCGGGTTGTTACAGACTCCCCTCCTTAAAGAAATTGCATCCTCGCAATACTTAAGAAGAAAATAAAGAGTAACAACCATAAAAGCATATCAACACAAAAGAAAATTGAAATAAGAAGTTCACCATAAAGAGCACGAAGGAGTAAATCCAAAAGTTTTCGTTCGATGAATTCTCTAGATTCCCAAGAGTAATCCCTAGGATTTGAGAACCATTGAACTCTCACAAGAAGAACATCTTTATTCCGAAGGCGCTCAACCCCCGAAGCAATGATGCGAATGGGATGTTGCTCATAAATCAAATCTGGTGAAACTTCAATTTCTTCAATATCACCGGGATCAAGAATAAAAACCGAAATCCCTAAGGCATTTCCGTAGATAAAAGACGTGGAGAACGTCAAGAATAGCAGAAAATTGAGCTGGTGCAACGACGTAGTACAGAAACAGTACGCCCGAGAAACTTGAAACTCGAATAATGTGGAACACCGACGTAGTACAAAAATGGTACGTCCAATGAACCGATAAACCGGAACAATGATGTAGTATAATAATGGTACATCCATTGATCCAGATAAGATGGAACATCGATGTAGTATAATAACAATACCCCCGATGAACCGAACACCATAAAAGAACATCGGACGCTAGCTAATAAAAGAGATGAGATGAAACTCAATAAAACGAAGTATATCAAAACGTTTGATGAACTTGATAAAAAGATAATTCCATTCCGACATCATCAAAGAATCAACACCCTGTTGCCTACGACAAGACGTATTGGCAACACGATTTCCCCTTCGGGAATAAAAAGAATATCGAGATCATAAGATGCTAAGAACTCGAGTCGACATGAAGTTCCTTATGAGAAAATAAATATTCCAAAGATTTATGATCGAGGTAGAGAACAAATTTCTCATCCAAATATGATGATGCCAAATTCCGGAAATAAAAACAATACCGCGAGCACTAGATCATGAGTGGCATATCTAGTCTCGATAAGCTATAATGATTTAGAAGCACAAGTGATAGCACGTTCTCCTTTGGAAGAGAATGGCATCCAAACCAATACGACTAGTATTGGTACAAATAGCAAAGTCTTGGTTCCCTTCGAAAACACAAGAATAAGAGTATCGGAAAAGAATTCTTTCAAATAATCTTCTTTCCCAAAAACTAAAACTTTCAAAATTACAATTAACTTATGTAATCATCTTTTTAGAAAATTTTACTTATTTGAAGTGAATTTTACTGTGTTTGATTGTCTCATCAAAGCGTTTAGGAGATTCTTATCGATAACGTTGATCAAGTGCATGGACCAGAATTCTTAAAACACTAAATGGGCAATACAATCACAAAATCATATTCTATAGGGTAAGTAGGTTTCTCAAAAACTTCTAAGAATATTCTTTGTTCGTTTAAGAGAAAAATCAAATTGTACTTATAACTAAATATTATGAAAAAGATTTGCAAAGATTTTTAAATTGCTATTTTCATCCAAAATTAGTAAACACAAGAATAGTCTCATCGAAATATTCATAGAATATTCGATTTATAAAATGGATGAAATAAGCTGGACAATTTGAATGACATAATAAGTCATTCATAAGAATCATAACGAGTGCGGAATGCGGTAAGTGGAATGCTAATTTCCGCAACTCGTAGCAAACGAAAACCGGTGGTAAAGTCAAGCTGAAAAGACCTTAACACCACACAAAAGATTTCTTAGGTGATAATCCTAAGACAAACTCAAAAATACCGGAAAATCTCTCAAACTACATGAATGAGAGAAATAACACTTTCCTTATAAGTGGGCTTAAGGAATAAAATGATGCCATCAAGTTGGAATCAAAATCATAAAGGAAAAATAGAAATCTGCTTAACAGATTGAAAATGCCGAAGATGAATAGTCCACTCGAAAAATAGGATATGGGCTTCGCAATGATTAAGCCGATCCTTTCAAAAAATCAATTCCGAAGCCTAAGTAAAAATTTCGGCTCGGAAAGAAAAGTCTCATAAAATAATTTCGACATCAATAAAAAGCAAATTGAGTGTTGCGGATCTACCATCCGGATTCACAATCCTCAAAGAAGTCATCAAGCCCAAAATATTCAAAGAAAAAGAATCGACAAGTTCTTTTGATATAAAATAGTGAGATGGAACCCATATCAAAAAGAACTCAAATAAGAAGATCACGAAATAAAACAATGCCATCAAGGATTGAGTGAAAAATACCTTGACTGAGAGAAGAGTTTCTAGGGGCTTGCACAATATTTAGCTTTCTCATGTCCTTGTTCAAAAGTTTGGGACATACAGATAAAAGATGACCCGGTTTCTTGCAATAGCGACAAGAATGGGGTTTTGGACACATATTCGCATAGTGTTCCATAGAATTACAATTGTAGCATCCTCCACGATTAGGGATTGGAGTCTTTGCTACAAAAGTAGTTTGCTTCACTCTCTTATTGGGATTAAGGCTCTTGAACTTAATATGCCGCTTCTTTAAGAAAGAAATAAAGAAGAAGAAAAAGTTATTCTCAAGATAAATATCAAGCAATTCTTGATAGTTAAAACAAGGAATCATAAAGGAAAATAGGATGAATCGGTACGAAGACTCGAATTAAATCCTAAAGCACGACTCCTAAGATAGACTTAGGATGATGATCCTTGTTATAAGATTCCATATTGTTCCGAAGTTTGGCTCGGATACCAAGCTGTGATGCCCCACCTCTATACCCACGCTAGCCAAGAACACTACGGTGTAATGCTGTCAACTAGCACGGAGAATAAGGCTGTTGAGGAGCGACCATCCGTGTAATTGCTTTGTGCGAGCACCGATATGTCAGATAGTATAACATGCATTTTATTTCGAGAGGAAATCTGACATACCGATACAAACACAAAGCTACTACACAGTGGCTATAATAATCTTCGGAAACAAATATAGAAATAAGCATAACACAAATCAGTCACAGCTAATTCATATCACAAAGGCCGAAGAAGATATGAATATATAACTAACACATGAAAGTGTATATCAGAGTAGTGGTCAAAAAGATCCACAATAATACAAAAGAATAGCAACACGTGCTATACAAAAGAATACAACTATGAGTCCATATCTCAAGTGTATACAACAAAATAAACTACTAATCTAAGTAGTTAGCCAAAAGTCAGAGTAATGATCCTGGATGAGAAGTGAAGCAGAAGCACCTATAACATCTCGGTCTGACCCGAGTAGTATTTAACAAGAAAATAATAAACGGATCAGTCTAGCTATAAATATCAGATGAAATGATATAGAATAAGAAATATGACTAAACATACAATAATCACAATGCCAAGCTGTGATATATAAGTAATTGAAAAATCAATAAGAGACTAATCAATATCACAAAGATCTTCTCAAAGATAAAAAGGAATGTCATACTCCTAATTTCATTCACCAAGCCACAGTAAATGACATATATATATATATATATATATATATATATATATATATATATATATATATATATATATATCAATGCCAATCGTAAAAGTTGGTGAAACATAAATTCCAGAATTCAACACACGAAATCCAGAAATCACAAGAAAAGAATGGCCAAGACATTGATGTAGTGCAAACGGTACATCCAATGAATCAAAAGCAACGACATTGATGTAGTGCAAACGATACATCCAATGAATCAAAAAGCAAAGACATTGATGTAGTGCAAACGGTACATCCAATGAATCAAAAGAAAAGACATTGATGTAGTGCAAACGGTACATCCAATGTATCAAAAAGCAAAGACATTGATGTAGTTCAAACGGTACATCCAATGAATCAAAAGCAAAGGCATTGATGTAGTGCAAACTGTACATCCAATGTATCAAAAGCAAAGGCATTGATGTAGTGCAAACAGTACATCCAATGAATCAAAAGCAAAAGCATTGATGTAGTGCAAACGGTACATCCAATGAATCAAAAGCAAAGGCATTGATGTAGTGCAAACGGTACATCCAATGAATCAAAAGCAAAGGCATTGATGTAGTGCAAACGGTACATCCAATGAATCAAAAGCAAATGCATCGATGTAGTGCAAACGGTACATCCAATGTATCAAAAGCAAAGACATTGATGTAGTTCAAACGGTACATCCAATGAATCAAAAGCAAAGGCATTGATGTAGTGCAAACGGTACATCCAATGCATCAAAAGCAAAGTCATTGATGTAGTGCAAACGGTACATCCAATGAATCAAAAGCAAAGGCATTGATGTAGTGCAAACGGTACATCCAATGTATCAAAAGCAAAGATATTGATGTAGTGCAAACGGTACATCCAATGTATCAAATAATTCGGAGCATCGACGTCGTACAACGTGGCATTCGATGAACCAAATAAAAAAGACATCGCACAATGCTGGTCTAAATCACAAAGATGATCGTCATGATCAACGAGAAGTGTCAATTACACTAAGCTAGTAAATATATGAGTTTAGCTACATGTCCCATAACCACTTGCTTAACTTAAATATTTACGAACAAACTGTAGATTTCCACTAGAAAATTGTCATAAGAGTTTCAATCGAACAAGTCCAAGAATTAACCGACGAAGTAAACGCAAGCGTTTCATACCACTCGTTTTACTAAGTCGTTTAATTAAATTTCTCATACGAGTGAGGTAAAGGCTTGTATATACTAATAGATTGGAAAACGGTTTAAGGAACGAGCTTTGTAATAAAATAGTGTTGAAATCGTTTTGATGAAAGAATTTTGATATTTACTACTAGTATAGAAAACCTTTATATTTTTAAAGTGACAAATCACAAAGAAGATTGTAGGAACAATCAATCGCTAAAATTCACATTCGAAGACGTGAATAAAATCCAAAGAAATCGATACCGAATCCATTAAAATGGATATTCCCAAAATCAAGAAGAAAATGTCATCAAAGTCGATAATAAGTGCTAATAACAAAAGGGAATCAACACGAATTGATTAACGTTGGAAATTCAATCCAAAAAGGCAAAATGGACTCAAACAACAGGTACAGTCGACTGAACAGAGTTTTCAGTCGACTGACCTTGTGCCTGGAAATTTTCCAGGTTCAGGAAGCTTTCTGTTTCCAGTTTCAGTCGACTGAACAGAGGATCCAGTCGACTGAAGCATGCCTGGAAACTTTCGGGTTTCAGGTTCAGTCGACTGAATCTTGCCTGGGCTATTTTTCAGCCTATCCAAATGAAGAGCAAACTCTTCCAAAATGCATCCGGACGAACATTGGCTCTAAGGGTTTATGCCAATCGGCAACCCGACCCTATATGCTCCTCGATGCATCTCCAAAAGCATGATCAAACATCCATAAAAGGATTTCACACAACTTTGACTTAAAAACCCAAAAATTGGAATATTCACAAAACCAATCCAAATCAAGAGCAAATGCACATGAAGAAGTGTTAGGAATTCATACCCAACAACCAAAGATAATTATAGTCATAGATGTGAGATAAAAATCTCACCTTTGAACCCAATTCAATGAAGAAGAAGCTCGAAAGCAATGGCAAGAACAATCACCTTCAATCCCAACTCAAGAAGCTTGATTCTAAGCTTAAAAGAGAAATATTTCCCAAATTAGGTTTGGGAAATTTCTGAAATTGGAAGGAGAATGAGTTGGAGAAGAAGAAGGAGATGCTTACTAATGGGTTCTATTTGAGTTTGGAGCAAGAACTTGAGCTAGCAAGAAGAACTAGGGTTTGAAATTTCTATTTCCCTTTCCCTTCCATCATTTTCAGTTGGAACTTGAGTTTAGAAGAGTGGAATGAGAGAATGGAGAGGAGAGGGCTGAGTTGGGGTATTAGTTAAGCTAGTGGGCTAAACCCAAATCCTAAACCCAATAGAAAAAGTAGCGAAATTCAACTTACTCCAAACATATCAAAGATTATACTCAAAAAGATCGCAAACGACATTTTGAACTCAATGGAAGGGGTCTTGAGTCCCAATTCGACTGTTTGCAAAAAGTAGCTTTTCGGACCAAAATCCGACAATCGATAAAAAATTTAAATAAAATATTTAAATATACAATCGACAAATATGCGGGTTGTTACAAAATATATGAATGTTAATCATGAGTGATTGCTCACTTCTTGAGGCTATAAAAACAATGACAATGAATAGAGTGACATGAACACGCACACGGATAAGTGACAAAGCTAGGAAATTGCTGCTGTAATCTCTGGATAGCGCTAAACAAGCAAAGCTTGAATATTGACGAGCCAAGAAGAAGATATTGGCAGCAGCAGTAGATATACCGACTTATATATATATATATATATATATATATATATATATATATATATATATATATATATATATATCAACATTCAATATAAAACACACATTTAAAACAAAATCTTTATATACATATTTTAAAATCAATATTTAATTTAAAATACATATTAGAATAATATATATATATATCAACATATATATAAACTTACATACTTATTATATTTTAAAATCAATATTCACAAAAAAATCAATATGAACTTAATTTATTATAATATACTTTAAACTCATCATATCATATACAAACTTATATTTTATATAAACAAACTGTAAACTGACATATAACAAAACTTACATAACTAACATATTATATAATTAAATTAAACTAGCATATATATACTAACAGATTATAAACTTATATAAACTAACATATTATAAAATTTATATAGACTAACATATGTAAACTAACATATATATGTATACTGACAGATTATAAAATTTATATAAACTAATATATAATATAATTTATACAAACCAACATATGTAAACTAACATATATATATGTTATACTGATAGATTATAAAATTTATATAAATATGCAATAGAGGGAGAGGCTTGCGAGAAGAAGAAGGGAAGAAAGGAGGCGGACCTGCAGGCGTTTGGGTCTGATTGGGAAGTGGGCGAAGTGGAGGTGATGCAAATATAGAGGAAGACGTGGCAGAGACTGTTGTGTGCATAAGGGTGTGGGCTGCCGGAGTAGGTGGGAAGTGGCGTGAAAAAATGAAGGAAGACGGAGTTGATGGTTTGTGAGAGAGTTTTTGGCGGCAGAGGGATGTGGCAGTGGCATGGCGGAAGAGGCTGTCGTGGTGGAACTGGAGGCTTGCAGTGATGGTGGTGTCGAGGCTGGAGGGAGAGAGGGTGGTCTGGAAGATGGAGATGGAAGGCAGAGGGGTGGAAATGAGCATGGTCGGAAGGAGGCTATCAGAGTGTGATTGCGATGGAGAAAAATGAAAGGTGGTGGAGAAGTATATGAGTGGTTTGTGTGTCAGAGGCTGTGGTCGGGTTCGGTTGTTGTTCGGTGAGGGGGAAGTGGCGGGGGATGTGGAGATTGTCAGACGTGGAGGGTACGGATATGATGCGGTAGGGTGGAGGTTGGGTGCTCGGCATGGTGATGGAATATGGGTTGCGAGGATTTGGAGAGAGGAGTGACGATCACGAGCAAGCAAGTGAAGATGAAGCAACCTATATATATTTCTCAATATATATATTTATATTTATATTTTGAATGGTAGAACCAATTAAATGGTAGAAACGAACCATCATGCTATAAATAGGAATAGGGAAGAGTGACAGCCACGCTGTTGAATTCTAGAATATAAAAGCAAGTGGCCGTTTACCTTCAGCTGGTAGGTACGAATGGACATATTGTAACCAAAATGAGTACCGATACAGTTAATCGGTTTGCCGATTTTGCCATGTACTGGACACCGAATTGCACACAAATGAATATACTGCGTAGATCAGCATGTTGAGACAGACAGAACGGTACATAGATATGAGCAATACGATCAACCTATCAAAAGTCAATATTTCGTTACCAAACTGCTGCTAATTTGATGAAAATAATATAAACGGAACTAGAGTAGTCCCAATTTGACGAAACGAAATATGACGTCTCACTCAGAAAATGGTTTACAATTTTATTATTTAAAAATATTCCGTTTTCAAAAATATTTTCAGTCAAATTAGTTGATATTAAATTGAAATTGAAAAGTACACAATAAAACTAACTTACATGTTTTCCCAAATAAAATTTACCATTTGCTATGTTTAAACAGACGTATTTCTAATATTAAATTTTCATTTCAACATTTTATTATTAAATTTTCAAGAAAATTCTGTTAATTACGTTATAAAAACCGTTAAAATTTCTGGATCGTTATAGGTTAATGTTTGGTAAAAGCCGAAAAGAGGTTAAGAGCCTCCAAGTCAGCCAATATGATGTTAGGTGTGACTCGCATAAGCTTGGCCCTAGACATAGTCTAGGGAGACATTTGATTAGGGCATCGTTTGGAGAGGTACAACAAAATAATCAAATACGGTTATAAAAAATTAGGTATTCTTCTTTTCAACGCCTTTCCTATCAAACTCGAACACTACCGCCAATCCACAATAGTTGCCGCTCTAGCATCCAATGTCACATGTTGTTCTAGTACTACCTTGTCTTTGCCGGTCGAGCTCTAGATTCTAAAAATTAAAATTGAGAGTATCGAACTTATCACTTTTCAAAGCTATACGATGACGTGTTGCCAAAAATGATGTGAGCTAACTTTAACAAATTGTTAATTTGGCTTATGGCTGTTGTGAAAATCATGTAACTTTTTGTTTGCAAATATCATAAGTAAAAATCAGTGCTGCTGCTTATAGTTTAATAATGAATCCTTAAAAAATGAATTTTTGATTTTAATTCCCTTTTGAAAAATTAATTAGGTTATCCTCTATTTACCTTCAATTTATGTTCCCCCTTAATGTATTTTTAGATTTTTAATTTATAGGATGTCCAATTGAAAACGAGTACTTGAGTATGTCAAACTATGGCGAGATAATTAACGATTTATCTTCCGTAAATGCAAAAAGTTTTTCTCCTTGTTATGTAATTTGCCGATATTTAAATTTTTTGGCACGATCGATATTCCGTAACTAATTTTTATTTTTTTAACTACCCGTGAATGTACAATCCCGATTGCAAGTCAAGGATGAATATGTATACATGCGTCCCAAAAATATCGATTTCTTGAAATCGATAGAAATTGAATTCTCACATGTATTAATCGAAGGAAAATTTGAATCAGTCAACCAATGCCTATTGCGCGCTGAAATGAAGACTTAAATGATCACCATCAAGATGTGACCAAGAATTTATACTATTAGAAATCAACCAATCGTCGTGTCAAACAGAAAGAGATGCAACCCTTCAAGGAAAGAAATTCATCAAAGGTATGACAACTGTTTAGAAAACTGAATGGATTCCTTTCCTACGACTCTAACTTGCATCGACTAAAAGCATGTCATATTGAAACACGATGAACTTTTAGAGGCAAGTGTTATCTAGTTTTTTGGCCCGACTGTATTCAAACTGAGTAGAAAAGTTAAACTCGACTGTCATCCGGACCAACAAGTCAGATTAATAATCACGAAGCCCAATGACTAGACACAGATGATAATATGAAGCACTGGCGAAGCGAAAGCAAAAGACGGACTCAATAGAAAGCTAAAAATACAAAAATACACCATTTACTATAAATGGATTGGTTATAATCCATATTCACTAATTATGGATCGTATCGATATTAAAGTTCAGCTTAGTGGAAAATGATCGATATGTCAAAATCTACAAGTTGAATACACATGAAACTTTTAGAACATTAATATATTAAAGGGTGGAGCCACCATATCGATGGCATGCCAAAAGAAGCCAACAAAACGATCGATGCCGATCATTATTACTAGTGATGTGGGACCCGCGATCGAACTTGACTTCTTCTGGATTTGGAGACTCGGCTGCTGAAATTTTAGGAAGTTATTTCGCCGTCTTCCCGTATAAATACAGACTTGATTGTTCATTTTTGGGACCTTTACGCTGTTTGTTGCTTTGTACTCTTTTGTAACTAAGGATTCTAATCAGATCCCTATTGTACTCAGTTTACAAACTGATTAATAAAGCTATCTCTTCAAAATGGACGTGGACAAACAATGCTGAACCACTATAAATTGTCGTGTCCCTGTAATTAGCTTGTTCTCGATTACTTTACTACTATATTCTCTCTGTTTACATTTATTATTCTTTATTTATTCCTCTACAAAATCTCTATTTAGTGTTCGCGCCCATTTTTGGTGCAAATAGAAATCTTTTCTTTTATCACAATATGCATATTCGAATATACAATACTCTATTCGATAAGTTCAAATAAATATGTATTCCTTCTTTTTATATTAATTTCCTCCAAATGTGATATTGTATTACAAATCATAACACTCCACCTTGATGCAAAATCACATCACCGCAATACATACTTTTTTTGGCACAACATTATGCATATGTGAAGCAAGTATATAGACAATAAAAGGGTTAATGTTAGGTAAAAGTCCAAAGGAGGTTGAGAGCCTCCAAGTCAGCCTGTATGTTGCTAAGTGTGACTCGCATAGGCTCAACCCTGGATATAGTCTAGGGAGACATTGACTAGGGCATCAGTTTGGAGAGCGGCAACAAAATAATCAAATACGGTAATAAAAAATTAGGTATTCTTCTTTTCAACGCATTTCCTTTCAAACTTGAACACTACCTCCAATCCACAATTATTATCGCTCTAGCATCCAAGCTTTCTGCTCCAGCACTATCTTGTCTTTGCCGGTCGAGTTCTAAATCCTAAAAATTAAAATTGAGATTATTGACATCACCTCTTTTCAAAGCTATGTGATGCCCTGTTACTGAAAATGATGTAAGTTAGCTTTAAAAAATTGTTAATTTGGCTTATGGCTATTGTGAAAATCATGTAACTTTTTGTTTGCAAATATCAAAAGAAAAAATCTGTGCTGCTGCTTATATTTTATAATGAATCCCTAAAAACTGAGCTTTAGATGTATATTCCTCCTTTGAAAAATTAATTAGGTTATCCTCTATTAACCTTTAATTTATGTTCAACCTCAATGTATTTTTAAAATTTTAATTTATAGGATATCTAATTGAAAACGACTACTTGAGGATGTCAAACTTTGGAAAGATAATTGACGAGTTTTCTTCCAAAAACGCAAAAAGTTTTTCTCGTTAATACGTATTTTGCTTACATTTAGAATTTGTGGCATGATCAATATTGTGTAACTAATGTTAAATTTTGTAATAAAAATTGTATTTCGTTTAATAGCTGCAACGGCCTGCAATTTCAAACCATTCAAATCAACAATCATCCTCACATGTCTGACTTGAATTGCTCAAAACAACAGGTTGTTAATTTATTTTTGGCAAAACTTAACATATATAATAAAATAATCAATCACAAATACAGAGTTATACAACAATAAGCAGAGGAATAGATAAATAGTAGTTCACGAAGCTACTATGAAACACCAGAGTCTGAAACAAAATACAACAGAATCTCAAAGTACAAATGAATCTCTAATACATAAACAACTGACAAGTTTGAACATAAATGACTGAAATAAACTGAAATAACTAAAAACTGGATAGATAGATCTTCAAACGAAGCTCTAATCTCCAAAGGCGACTCTCAAATGCTGTGACACTCAGTCTGATCCGAGCATAAAGAAAAATACAAAACTCTCGAGTCAGGATTAACATTCTTATACCAGTAAATTCAACTCAAGTGAAATGTCAACTGAAATACAAGTAACTTAAAGGATGTTGGGGATTTCCATCTTCTATGGATCCGAGGAACTACCTACTATGTAGTAATATATGCTGTTATAATATGTCTATTAGTAAAGTAAAGTATTAAAATAGCATTAAGGCATTACCCATATCACCCATAACATATTTTATATATTTCCATAGTCTATACAATGCCGTAAGCTCCACCAAACAGGTGGTTTACACAGAGGGCACCCCATAGGTATAGTACAAAACAAACTCGTAGAAGGCGTGATAGGGCATGTGAACACGGCATGTGAGGCAATACCAGGGTAGATATACCGTTTGCGGATCCAAAGTGGTGGTAACACATAGCAGCTACTACCGCCCACCTCGAGACATACTCCCAAATCAAAAGTGCACCCAATCAAATCACAAAGTAATAGAATGGTATCAAAGAAATATGCCCGATCGGAGAAATGACCTCACTTGGCCTAGCATGGCTCCTATTTTAGTAGCATCTAAGCTGACTCACGGGAATCAGGGCTACGCAAATACCTCATACAGAATCATCACCAAACCATCCTACTTGTTCTGAAATCTCCACCATGTGCAAGTCGTTAAAGTGGTTTTCGGTATTGGCAGAGAGTATGACGATATCCGATTCCAGTCTCTTTAACAACTAAATGCTTATTTCACACCGTGGTCATTTTATAAAATCACTTTTATAATCATATTCACTTTTGAAATCATGTTTCACTTTAAAATAATATTTATTTCTAGAATCTTAACCCCAAAATAGGTTAAATCATCATATCGAATATTCACATTTCAATCCACTAAATCTAAATCATAACAATTCCAACTTAAATAGTTTAAATATTGAAAAAAGTTTATATATTGAAATGGTTATAAATTAAAAATAGTTTTTGTATTTAAAAATAAGTTATAAATGAAAAATAGTTTATATATTAAAAGAGTATATATATACTAAAATAGTTTATATCAAAATAGTTCAAATTAGAATTGTTTCCTCCAATTTCACAAATCAATTCAAATCAACTTTGGTTCCAAAATTCAATTTAAATCAATCTCAATTAAAATTCTCATTTAAACCAAATTTAATTTATTGATCTCAAATCCAGTCTTGAACTACAAATTTAAACCATTACAAATTCGATAGGTTTCATAGTTAAATATTCAAGCAATTCACAATATCTCAATACAATAAATTTCGTTTATATTTCAAACTCAACTTTGATTTTTACTTAAATCTGAATTATTTGCATAACATTTTAATAACATTTAAATTAATCCCCGATTACAAATTTAAATCAAGATCAAATATTCGATTTCAATTTTATTTAAAGTTGAAATATTCATTTAAGCACCTTTTATCAAATCAAGTTATAAAATCGTACCTTCAAAATCTCAAATCAATAAATTCAAACCAAACCTTATTTAAATTAAATTCTAAACAAATTCAATTATAAATCAATTCTTATTTAAATTTATCTTTCTTACTTGCATTAATAAAAATTATTACAAAATCTAATTGAAATATTAATATAAAATTTAAATAAATAGCTAATAACATATTATATATATTAGCTAAATTAAATTCTTTATTAATTTTATTATATTAATTAGTGTAAATTAAATCTTGTTATTATTAAATCTCTTTCAAATCTTATTTTATATATATTTTAAAATAATAAGTTATAAGTAAAATTCTATAATTTACATTCTAAAACTTAGCTTATAATTTCAAAATTTCCAAAACATATAAATTTTAAATATATAATTTCTACAGATATTAAAATAAATATTTGTATTAAAAAAATCAATATTTATCAAACCCATATATTTCCTTTCATAATTTTGGAAAATCATTTTTCAAAATATAGCCCAACATTGTTCGCATATAATTTTCTACCTTATGGTCAAGTGATATGGATATTTATCATTTCAATCCGCAATTTGAATATCTACGGATATATATCATTTCAACCCGCATTTTCAAAATTCAAAATCAATGAAAATCGCTTGGGTTTATCATTTCAACCCATAGCGATTTTTCCCTAATCTATAATATCATTCGGGTATGTATCATTTCAACCCATAGGGAATTTTAAACTAACAGGAAACTTGCAGAGTGAGAACAAATATCATAATAATATAATATATCAACAACATGCATATATCATTAGTAAAAATTTAAATATAATATATACAACATTTTATGGTGTCATATGTCATAGGTGAACACTGAAAAATAATGGCATATCATATTTAACAATTAAATAACTAACATTTCAAATTTAACAACATATTTCAATCATCATTTCATGTGAACTAAATTTACTAAATATAAGAATGTTAATCATGTGATTGCTCACCTTACGAGGCTAGAGGAATAACAAGAACAAGATGCGACGAATCCAAGCACAAATTCAAAGCACGGCACGAAGAACACGAATTCGACGAGCAATGTTGATAGTTTGGAACCAATGAAAACAAATCATACTAGCTTCATATAAACTGAAAAAATATATGTTATATATATATATATATATATATATATATTTCAAAAATCAATTTTAAAACATATTTAAAATAAAATCTTTATATACATTTTCAAATCAATATTAAATTTAAACACATATAAAATAAAATCTATATATATACACACACACTTTTAAAGTCAATATTTACATATTAAAATAAATTCTTCATTCAACGCTTATTAAAATGCAATTGCGTAAAAAATCAAACAAATTTTATGCATAAACTTATATATATGGAAAGGGAAAACTTGACAATATATGCAAGCTGCATAGTATATAAACTTTTCTCTTTTTTTTTAGAAAGAAGACCAACATGGTAAAATCATACATACATACATATACATACATACATACATATATATATATATATGCAAATATATACAAGTATAAAACATAAATATGCTGCTGTAGCTAGGAAGTGGTCGGGCACAGGTTGGTGGAGAGCAGATGCGGGTGGTAGGGTTTGGCACGAGGTTGGTGTGGGTCGACTGCAGTGGTAGGATGCGGCTGTCTCGATCAGGGTAAGGCGGTTGGTGCAGCCATAGGGTGGGTGTGAGGAAAAGCGAGGAGGCAGAGGGTTTCGAATAGGCTTGTGTGGGCTGTTCGGTGCATGGAGATGGTCATAGTTAGGAAAGGAAAGTGGAAAGGTGATCGGAGGCAGAAGAGGTAAGTCGGATCTACTTGACTCAGATCAGGGGATAGAGGTAGTCGGGTTAGAGGCTACTGTCAGGAGAAGGTTGTTTGGTCACTACGATGAAGTAAAGGAAGAGAGAAGTGGGTCTAGTAGCTGTTGTGTGGTGATTGGAAGGCTAGGTGGGAGATGGATGAACTGGAGATGCTGGCGGACTCAAGCGTGGTGGTTAGGGAAGAAAGGCATGCGGTGTTCGGCTGTGGTTGGATGGCCAAGGCGGAGGTCTGAGTCGTAGAGTGGAGGGCAAACTATAAGGTTGTTGTGCGAGTTTCGGTAAGGAAGTAGTGGAGGAAAGGTAAAGGAAGTTGAGTTTGGTACAAGAGCAATGACGTGGGCTGGAAGGTGTAGGGGAAGGGGATGGCTGCCCTTTCATATGAAAATGCAAACGTATATTATACTTTATATATATATATATATATATATATATATATATATATATATTATAAGAAGAAAGGGAAACGATAGATAGGATAGCAAATGGTGAACAACAACTTCAGAATATGGAGACGAGTAGAGAAGAAAGAAAGTCACGGTATTGAATATATATTATATACAAAGACTTTGGTTTACGTTATATCTTTTTTATAAAGCAAAGTGTTAGAAAGAAAAAGAGAGACAGATGAACCAGTACAAATAATTTGCAATGGGGAATAGAAAAAGCCAACATTCACATTCAGGGAATTATAAATGCTGATGGCTATACAGTTTTGCACGATAGATAATTGAATGGACAAGAAAACCAAAAGATTAAAAAAATATGGGTACCTATATGGCTAATCATTTCGTCGATTTCGCTGCGTACCGGATATCGAATTACACAAATGAATATACTACGAAGATCAACACTACGAGACGAATATAATGGTACACAGATATCAGTAATATGACCATCCTATCAAAAGTCGATATTCGCTGCCAAACTGCTGCTAATTTGTAGAAAATTAGATAAACGGGGGTATAACGGTCCCAATTTGACGAAACGAAATATGACGTCTTACTCAAAAGATGATTTAAATTTATATTATATAAAAATATTCAGATTTTGAAAATATTTTATTTTCATCAAATTAACTTATTTAATATTAAAATTTAAAAATACCACAATATAACTAACTTTCATATTTCCCAATAAAATTCTAACATTTTCTATGTTTAAATAGATGCATCTCAAATATTAAATTTTCATTGAAAAAATTTATTATTTATTTTCAAGCAATTTTTTTTAGTTAATTACGTTATTTTAAGTTGTCAAAATTTTCGGATCGTTAAAATAGCTAAAACTGTGTTATGATTTATTTAATTATGGAGCAACAAAAACCAAAAAAAATTGTTCAACTAGGGCATTGAATATGGTCGGACTGGTGCTTGACTTGATTTGTAGGTGCGTGGATTGGGCGGATAAATGTCCCACATTACAAGAAATATGGGATAAAATGTGGTATGTATATGAGATTATTGATACATAATATCAAGTAGTTCTTTTGTGATAACGAAGTGTTGAAAAGGCCAAGTATACGTTGTGAAGTGATATGCAGATGTTTAATGGGACACCGAGACATTGAAAGCTTTGTTAGGTGGCTCAATCATACAAAATGAAATGCGTGTACATGGGACACGCTGGAGTGTCGATACTTAACATGACATCAAAGCCGGTGGTTCGAGGGACTAATAGATGACGGGAAGTGACCGTAACGGGAATCTTTAAGGGTTGAGCAGAGAATGACACATCAAGATGGAAACTTGGTTAATTAGTATGACCCACTACTGGAAGAGGACTCATGGATACGCTGCCTCACTCCACTGCATTGAGGACATGATATCTCCAAATTTGAGTGGAAGTACTCACCTAAGGTGAAGATTTGGTAAAAGCGGATAAATGCGAAATGAAGACTCTTGGAAGTAGCGTAACCTAATTGCAAGAGCTAAGCTTAAAAATGTCCATCAATGTGGAGATTGTTAAGTATGACACATATTGTGGACGCGTGAATTGGACAAATAAAGTCCCACATTGCAAGAAATATGGGATATAACTTGGCACGCCACACACAAGTTCCTTTTATTATAATTAAGTGCTGCCAAGACCAAGTATATGCTCGTTGGGAAGCCATGTGCGGATGTTCAGTCGGAATGCTGATACATTTGAAGCTTTGTTAGGTGGCACAATCATACAAAATGAAATGCATGCATAGGAGGTCGCAATGGATTTCCAAAACTTAACACACGCGTACCCAGGAACACCACAAAAAGCTTCAAAGAGCTACTGTAACGTTCCATATTTTTGATAAATAAAACTATTAAATTAAATAAGATTTTGAAATTTAATATTGTGAGAAATTAAAATTTATGATTTATTAATGAGAAAAAATAATTAGAATATGATTTAGTAATGTTGCTTGAACGATATTGACAACTATTTTAATGTAATTTCAATCAATTGAAATAATTGTAAAGTTTATTTGGTTATAATTGTAAATAAGGAATAAATTAAATGTTGGATTCAATGTTGAAATTTTCTATTATTAATTGAAATAGGTATATTATAGAATATGAAATAAATTAATTAGCACATAAATTTATTAGCTTTTGTTTGTAAAGTATAGACTTAGAAATGTGTTTGAATTACTAATGTGTAATAATTGTTTTAGTTATTATTTTATTATTTAATCCGTTGAAATTAATTTGAAAATCAATGAAATTTAATGTAATTAAATATTTCAGTTAATATGAGTTAAGATGATAACTATAGAATACGAATGCAATAAAATGTAAAATAACGTTAATTATATTCATAAGGTAATAGTTGATTCAATAATAAGAGTGTAAATCAAAGTAAAAAAAATTAATTGAAATTAAAATATAATTAACTGGGGTTTTATTACGGTTGTAACTGAACGCTAAAATTAGTGTAATATTTAAATATTGGATTTAAGAGGGAAAATTTATTTTAAAAAATTATAAATTTCTGTGTAATCAAGAATGATGAAAATGGTTAACTTTTAATTTAGAATTTAAAAGTGATTAAATCAATTTAACAATAATAATTTGTTTAATTAATGTGTAAAATTGAGTTTTAGGCAATGTCTCGGATTTCGATGAAACTAGTTTCAACGGATTCTTAATAGTGAATTATTATAGAATTTCAAGTTTCGTAGCGTTCAGACTTATAATTTGAACGTGCAGGCTCGAAACACATAGAAATCGATTAATGGAATTTAAATGTATATAATTTTGATTTAGAAAGTTAACTTATATATACAATGGAATTAGGGTTTGAAACTGTTCCATTGAGTTTAAAAATATCCAAAACCTATGTTTTGATATATGGAATGACCTACTTTCGTTACGAAAATGAAATGGGCTTTTCAGTCCGTTGTTATTGTTTCGACTCAATTAGATCTATCCATTCATTCCTATCCATCTCTGTCTATATAAATAGATATGTTCTGAAAACCTAGCAGTTTTTATTTCTAATTTATGTATGTATTGATAATTCTCATTTCTATCTCCTCTTCCTTCCCAATGGTATAAAACACCAATTCCAAATCAAATCAAAAATTCAAACTACTCAAAACCTATCGAATTACATATCACCATGAAGCTCTCGATGAAAGTATTATGCATTTGCAACATGATTTTCGGTTGTAGGCTCCATTTGTCCAAAAATCAACAGTTTATTCTCAACCGTTCATATTAGGGTTTCGCGATCGACGGTGGATCGTCGACCAATCGACGATCGGAGGGCACAATATTCTAGAGGGCATCGAGCGGCGTTCATCCATATGGTTACTTTTGTCTAGAGGCGATCGATTATGCCAGAAATCGATGATTTATGGCCATTTTTTTGTGCGATGTGGAGCTAAAAGAGGAGGCCGGAGTTGGAAGCGATCGCAATGTAGGGGCGCCTGGCCGAGGCGATTCTTATAGTGGTGGACGATTATGGTGGCGTGCCTCCT
Organism: Allium cepa; assembly: GCA_030765085.1. Classification (NCBI taxonomy): domain Eukaryota; kingdom Viridiplantae; phylum Streptophyta; class Magnoliopsida; order Asparagales; family Amaryllidaceae; genus Allium; species Allium cepa. Next base: position 945,890,501 of record CM060941.1, on the reverse strand, counting down.
AGGCGCAGCGGCGATGGGATGATCGATGGTGGCTAGGGTCGTGCTCATCTGTTCATGTTGTAGCAAGGGTTAAAAGAAGGTAAACTTTTTACTTTGCCCTTGATTGTTTAATTTAATTTAAATTTAATTTTCAAACTTGTAACGCTATTAACTTTTTCATACGAACTAGGATTTGGACGCGGTTTCTTTCGTTGGGATCGTATCGAAATTCCGAACAACATGGAACTGGTTTGGTTGATTTTAGGGACTGTTCAGATTTGGGCTTTTATTTGGATTTTAATCGACTATAAATCAAATGTGAGTGATTTAACCCACTCACAAATACTAAATCTTCTTATGTTAGTTGAATTAAGTTTATGATGTGGTAAGAAATTTATTGAATACTGTTAGGTAATTTAAATTATCATTTAAATTTAATTTGAATTAAATTTCCATTTAAGTTAATATTGAATCCAAATTGTTAGTTAAATACCTGATAATGATAACCAGTTAATTGTTATGCTTTATTGGCTAATCTAGATGTTGATCATGGTGGATGTTTATTTGTTGACATTTTGGATGACTGGATGTTTTTATCCCTCTTATCACTATGGATTGAAATGTTACATACCTGAATGAACATATAGATTAGGGAAAATTGTTATGAGTTGAAATGATACACACCTGAGCGATTTAATTGATTTGGAAATAATTGATTCGGAATACGGGTTGAAATGATATATATCCGGGAAATTTAACTATTTTGGGTTGAAATGATATATACCGAATCATCTGACCATAGGGTAGAAAATTATATACGGACACCGTTGGTATATTTCATTTTATTTTCTAAAAGGTAAAGCATGTCTGATTTATAAATTTGATTTTTTTTTTAATTTAATTTAATGATTTTATTTTAAAAAAATTGGGAAGCAATTTATTTTATATGTTTTAAAGCTATAAATTATAAGTTAGTATATGGTTTTAAATGTAAATTTTAGATTTTAACTTTAATTTTATTTAGTTTTAAATATATATATTTTAAATAGAATAAAACTAATTTAATAAAATATATTTTTAATATGTATATTTTAAATTTAATTTAATATAATAAATATAGTTTTGATTTAAGATAATAAATATAGACTTTTATAATAACTATAATAGATAAAGGATTTTTGTAAAAGATTTTAGAATTTGTAAAAGGTTATGTAAGGAATTTATAAAAGCTTTGTAAGAGATTTTATAATGGATCTTATAAAGTATTTTGTAATGGTTTTATAAAGGAGTTATTTAGGTTTTAAAGGATTTTATCAAGGGTTTTATAAAAGAACTTGTATAAAGGGATTTGGAAGCGTTTTAAAGGAATTTGCGTAGAAGTTTATGAAAAAAGAAAGAGTTGTAAACTATTTTGGAATCTGTAAATAGCTTTATAAATGGTTTTAAAGCATATAAATGTTTATAAATGATTTAAGAGAGATTTATAAATTATTTTTGAAACTGATTGAAAAAAATCTTTCACCGTATTTATGAATATATTTATACTTTGGGGATAAGTGTATGGATGTCTTGATATGAAGATATAACTTTTTCTGGATTTATTATTAAAAATATTTTACAAAATGATGAAGGTGTGAAATAAGCATTTGGTTGTTAAAGAGATCGGGGTCGGATTTCGTAATACTCTCTGCCAATTCTGAAACCACTTTAACAACCGTGCAAGTGGTGAAGAATCCAGAACAAAGTTGGATGAGTTGGCGAACGCTATTGGCATGAGGCAAGAACGCAGCCTTGACCTTCAGGTCAGCTTGATATGACTAAAACAGGAACCATAACTATGCCAAGGTCGCTCCTCCTATCAGACACGCTTCTTCGATACCATATATGTTACTTTGTGGTTGATTAGTGGCTACCCTCGATTTGATTATGGGAGTGTTGATTTGAGGTGGGCGGTAGCTGTGCCTATGCGTTACCACCAGCCTGGTTCGGCAAAACGGTAGGATCCTACCCTGGTATTGCCTCATGTGCCTTGACATATGCCTTGTCGACCCTCCTATGATTTTGGTTTGTGTCATACTTATGGAGTGCTCCCTAATAGCCCATCAATTTACGGCGGAGTTTACAGTACTGTATAGACCACGATGCTTATATAAAATGTATTAAGGAGGATATGGGTAACGCCTTAACACTATTTTCAATATTATACTTTACTGATAGACACTACATATATAGTGTATAATACTAAAAATATATACTTTGACGGATCCTTAAGAGATGGAAAAACCCTGTAGCATTCTTAAGTTATTGTACTCACATTATACACCGGATAGGAAATGAAAAGCTTGTAACATCTCCGATGCCATTACACTTATTTTCCACGTGATATTGACTTGACTTGTATGAGAATATTTTAGTTCTAACTCGAATGTTTTGACTTTTTATTACGCTTGGGTCAGCCTGAGCATTTCAGCGTTGAAGACTTTATCTCAGGAGGACGAAGACGAAGTTTTGTATATTATATTATTAGAAAATTTCCACTGCATCATTATTGGTATGTCGTTGTTTGCACTCTGATTGTTGTAAAAAAAATTAGTGTAATCAAATGCATATTATAAAACAGCTTCAAGAACTTTTTATTTGATTATTATATTTTGTCATTCTGTTGCGAGATTCTGTGTTTGTTTTTCCTCTTTCCTCTTATTTTCTTATTTATCCCATTGACAATCCTCCCTTTTGAATGGTTTGAGTTAGACATGTGTGGTTTATTGTCGATTTAAACCGTCCAAAATGGTGTGTCGTTATAGCTACAAACATCCAAACTACAACTGGCTCATAATTACATAAATACATACTTGTTTAATACAGTAAAGCCAAACAACACCATATTCATATTACAACATAAAGTAGCTACACATACATGATTTCTCATTCATCAGGCGTTAGTTTCTCTTAATCGACTCTTCATTCCTACTGCTATCAAGCATGAACTACAGTCCGTCGAAATCTAACTCTGACCAAACATTAGCAAGATGAATGATTGGATTGTTATTTAAGGAATTAAAAATTTTAATATTTATTTCACCAGTCGAAGGTTAGGGCAAGTAGAACATAAATGCAATGAGAGTCGACAAGATAGTGCATATCATATTCCCGATAAGTATAGAATCTTTCATCGAAATAAGAGTTTCTAAAGATCGGGTTTGAAGCATCGAGAGTCTAGATTATGGTGGCGAAGTCACATATAAAGAAGAGGCAATGCATGTCCTCCTCGTGTTGGTCGCACATGAAACAAAGAGAGTCGTTGATGATGTTCTTTCTTCTTAGGCTTTCAATGGCGTTTAATCTTTCTTTGATCAGTAGCCACATATGGAATTTAACTTTGGGTGGGGCTCCAATATTCAGATGTGTTTAAAAAGGAAGTTTATACCAAAAAATTTATGAAAGTTTTACCAAGATCTGGTGGTTGTTATCCCAACTTTTGGCAAAGTTGAGATACCCAAAATTTACTAAAAATCAATGATTACTATTCTTGAATATCAACCGTGCATTGCAGGATAACAATGGATATCGATGAATTTTTTCCGAGCCCAGATCGGGCCATAATTGATAGGACATGGCGAGAGAGATCGTAGAAGTCCGCATTTCAAATTTCAAGTCAATCCGAGGTCGTATGCTCAAGTTATGATGGAATCGAGTTAAGAAGGATGGACATTGCTCAGTTCGAACCCATCTAGCTCGAATCCATCTAGTTCGAACCCATCATGTTCGAATCCATAAGAAGAAGTGATGTTCGAATCCATCAGCTAACATCTTCCTTCGACTCCATCCTGCTTCGACTCCATCGGCCTCGACACCATCACAGTGACTCGCCTTCGAATCCACGAACTGAACCTTTGCTTCGACTCCATCAAGCGAGCCCCCAGATAACCTTGCTTCGAATCCATCTTCAAACTACCACAAACTCATCATGGCTTCGGCTCCATGATATCTTCGAATCCCACATGTTAAAGGCGACTTCGAACCGGTCCAAAGTAACGTGTTTGGATCGATTCGAACGAGAGTCTCTCCATCGATTCGAAGACGACCTCCGAATCCAACACACGAAGCCATCCAGTGAGCACGGCAAAGAACTCGGAGTCGACCCAATCAAATCGGCGGAAAACGTGGGTCGACTAGAAGAAGGCGCGCCACGTCAACCCACTTACACGCCCTTAGATCGATTCGAAGTACTCGATTCGAATGGATCGATTCGAACCAACCAGCATGCCGAAGAACACCATCTTGAATCGATCATATCTCTCAATCCCTTGATCAAAATGCCACGAAATTTTTACAGGAGTTCGTCTACATGTCGAAGAATGTCCACGCCAAGTTTCATCACGATTGGATGATTTCTTGATCGATTCGAACCAAGGGTCGAATCGATCCCGATGTAGGCCCGGATCTCTAGGTTTCGGCCATGTGGGCCCCCTCACGTGCCAGAAGCGGTCCACCTGACTTTTAGGAGAAATATCAGCCTCCTACGCCTATAAATAGAGCCCCAGGTCATTCAGAAAAGGGATCGATTTCTCTTGGGCAAGATCAAGGCTCTGAAGCACCAAGATTCCACCAGGCTCTGCTTTGCACTCCATCACCATCATTGTACTTGAATTTCAGAGCTATAATCCATTGTAATCCGCTGTAATCAATTGTAATCAGCGAAGAACATAAATAAAAAGAGAAAACCTTGAAAGTGGACGTAGGCCGGAGATAGCCGAACCACTATAAATCGTGTGTCCTTGTTTATAATTCCTGTTTTGCTGCTTAGATCTGTGATTTGTGTTTGAATATTGCTGAGTTATATTCCAACACTAGTGCTTTCACAACACTTGGGGTTTGTGACCAATTTTGGCGCAAACACTTTGGTGCTTTCACTGAGAAGGACTAGCACCCGCTACATTTAGAGTTCAGATTCAATAGTTCGAAGACTTCCAATTCAGAGACAATGACTCGACAAACAAGACAAAGGGTTGATAGGAGCCAACAAGGAGGAAGCCAAGAAGCAACCTCCGGATCAAGAGAAGGACAAGCTTCCGTCTACATCACAAGAGACGAGATGGAGGCTATGGATAATTCATTGCGCGAAAGCATGATGAAGAGTCAACAGGAGATGCTGCAGAATTTCCTCGAGCAAATGAGGGCGGCGAACGTGCAAAACCTTGGACCAACTACAACAACTGCAAGTGCGGGACAAGGAATCAGGATTGCGGGAGCTAATGAGGGTCAGGTTCAAGACCAGAATGCAGGAGTTGAAGGTGATCAACAAGGACTTGGGGGAAGAATCTCGGGATCCGATACTGGAAGACCAACGGATGGAGCTCAACAAGCGGGAGCCAATGCATATGCTAACGAGCCACCAGAAGAATATGTACCAGAATTCCCTTCAAGGCTTGGGGGACAGGATAGGAACTTAACCAGGGGCCAACCCCTAGACGGAGACGAGAGAATGATTGGCCTGATGCGAAGAATCATGAGAGGAGGATTGCCTAGTGGAGGGCTGGAAGAAGTTAGTCGGAGTTCGTTCACTCCGAATATCCGAAACGCAAGGAACCCTCCAAAATTCAAATTGCCAACGCTAGAACCTTATGACGGGAGATCAGACCCGACCATGCATATTACCAGATATATCAGGCACATGGAAGTACTGGGGGCATCCGAGGAAGTGATGGCACGATGCTTCCCTCTATATTTATCAGATTTAGCTGCACTGTGGTTCAGACAACTGGAGACTGGATCGATAGGAACATGGAGCGAGCTTGTTGACTGCTTCATGAGACAGTTCAGGGTCCATGTGACGCGACCCAAGAGTGTAATGACTTTAGCCTCGATCAAGCAAAGGGCCGGAGAGTCCATAAAAGATTTTCTACTAAGATTCAATGTGACAGTGACTTCTGTAGATCGCCCGGATCCATCAATGATTTTAATGGCGGCGGTGGCAGGAGTCGCAGAAGGCACCAAATTTAAAGATTCTCTAACTAAAGATCCACCACAAGATCTTGGAGAATTCTTTCATAAAGCTGAAATGTTCATTCGGTTAGAAGAATCACGAGCCGAGAGTCGGGAAATAAATACCGCGCAGAGCGAAGAAATCCCCAGAGAACAGCCTGTAGTAGACAAAGGAAAGAGGAAACAGGATGACAGACATGATGGTCCTGATAAACGGAAGAAATTCCGAGAACCAAGATTCAGGCAGTACACCGATATGACTGCAGGCCTAGAAAGAATTTACACTGAAACTAGGGGGCAACTCCCCTATCGAAAGCCACCTATAAGGGATCCCACCGAGCGGGAGCGCAGGACTGGAAAATACTGCCTATTCCATGAGCTGGATGGGCACACCACAGATGAGTGCCGCCACCTAAAGGATGAGGTGGAAGAACATGCCAGGGGTGGTAGATTGCTGCAATTTGTCAGAGAACGAGCAACGGCAGCAAGACCTGAACGACTACCGCCTCCACCTAACAGGAACGATCCTGGATCGGGATCACGACTCGTCATCAACTGATCGAAGATGGCAAGGGCCAAGTCAATGGTTTGGACTTTGGTCAAATAATTTTATTTAGATTTGTTTTCAGAATAAACGGTTACTCCACTTACACATGTACGGGAACCGGAGAGATCCCTAGGCATGCTCTGAGATGGAGATAAACCGATATGCCCGGAGAGGCAATGTTTAGCTTTTTTCTGATGTTTGAGATTGAACATCTAGAACTCGAATTTTAATAAATAAATTAGAATCTCTTGCAATAAACCTTTTGACCGGAGAGTCAAAGGATGAACATTAAATTTCAATATAAACATGATCGCTTTATGACCGTACCCGGAGAGGTGGGGTCCGGAGTGCAAGAAGTGAGTTGCTTCGCCGGAAAGCGACAGGATCAACTCACTTAAGCGTTGTTTCCCCTTCACCGGAGAGTGACAGGATGGGATCCAGCAAGAGCCCGGAGAGGCTATGATCCGTCTCGAATGACCAAGACATCGCTTAATGTTCAGATACACTGAACCGGAGTGCAAGAAGTGAGTTGCTTCGCCGGAGAGCGACAAGATCAACTCACTTAAGCGTTGTTTCCCCTTCACCAGAGAGTGACAGGATGGGATCCAGCAAGAGCCCGGAGAGGCTAAGATCGGTCTAGAACGACCATGACATCGATATACGTCCTAACTGGGACCAGAGTGCAGGGGATAGAAGGCAACGCCAGAGTGCAATAGGATCTTTCTATTCAATCACTAAGTCTAGAATGGGCTTAGTAGGGGTTCAGAGTAGCCAATAATAGTCCGGAGAGACTACGAAACTTCACTCTCAACATCTGCGGAAAGAACGGATGCTGATTTGGCTTCGAACAGCCATAAACTTGATTGATAACACCACAGCTATGGATGAAACATGAATTTATTACACTTGATTTAAGACCGTTCAAAACATACCTTTTACAAAAAGGCATGTTTTGGGGGGCAAAATGTTATCCCAACTTTTGGCAAAGTTGAGATACCCAAAATTTACTAAAAATCAATGATTACTATTCTTGAATATCAACCGTGTATTGCAGGATAACCATGGATATCGATGAATTTTGTCCAAGCCTGGATCGGGCCACAATTGATAGGACACGGCGAGAGAGATCGTAGAAGTCCGCATTTCAAATTTCAAGTCAATCCGAGGTCGTATGCTTAAGTTATGATGGAATCGAGTTAAGAAGGATGGACATTGCTCAGTTCGAACCCATCTAGTTCGAATCCATCTAGTTCGAACCCATCATGTTCGAATCCATAAGAAGAAGTGATGTTCGAATCCAACAGCTAACATCTTCCTTCGACTCTATCCTGCTTCGACTCCATCGGCCTCGACACCATCACAGTGACTCACCTTCGAATCCACGAACTGAACCTTTGCTTCGACTCCATCAAGCGAGCCCCCAGATAACCTTGCTTCGAATCCATCTTCACACGACCACAAACTCATCATGGCTTCGGCTCCATGCTATCTTCGAATTCCACATGCCCTTAGATCGATTCGAAGTACTCGATTCGAATGGATCGATTCGAACCAACCAGCATGCCGAAGAACACCATCTTGAATCGATCATATCTCTCAATCCCTTGATCCAAATGCCATGAAATTTTTACAGGAGTTCGTCTACATGTCGAAGAATGTCCACACCAAGTTTCATCACGATTGGACGATTTCTTGATCGATTCGAACCAAGGGTCGAATCGATCCCGATGTAGGCCCGAATCTCCAGGTTTCGGCCATGTGGGCCCCCTCACGTGCCAGAAGCGGTCCACCTGACTTTTAGGAGAAATATCAGCCTCCTACGCCTATAAATAGAGCCCCAGGTCATTCAGAAAAGGGATCGATTTCTCTTGGGCAAGATCAAGGCTCTGAAGCACCAAGATTCCACCAGGCTCTGCTTTGCACTCCATCACCATCATTGTACTTGAATTTTAGAGCTATAATCCATTGTAATCCGCTGTAATCAATTGTAATCAGCGAAGAACATAAATAAAAAGAGAAAACCTTGAAAGTGGACGTAGGCCGGAGATAGCCGAACCACTATAAATCGTGTGTCCTTGTTTATAATTCCTGTTTTGCTGCTTAGATCTGTGATTTGTGTTTGAATATTGCCGAGTTATATTCCAACACTGGTGCTTTCACAACACTTGGGGTTTGAGACCAATTTTGGCACAAACACTTTGGTGCTTTCACTGAGAAGGACTAGCACCCGCTACATTCAGAGTTCAGATTCAAGAGTTCGAAGACTTCCAATTCAGAGACAATGACTCGACAAACAAGACAAAGGGTTAATAGGAGCCAACAAGGAGGAAGCCAAGAAGCATCCTCCGGATCAAGAGAAGGACAAGCTTCCGTCTACATCACAAGAGACGAGATGGAGGCTATGGCTAATTCATTGCGCGAAAGCATGATGAAGAGTCAACAGGAGATGCTGCAGAATTTCCTCGAGCAAATGAGGGCGGCGAACGTGCAAAACCTTGGACCAACTACAACAACTGCGAGTGCGGGACAAGGAATTAGGATTGTGGGAGCTAATGAGGGTCAGGTTCAAGACCAGAATGCAGGAGTTGAAGGTGATCAACAAGGACTTGGGGGCAGACCTTCGGGATCTGATACTGGAAGACCAACGGACGGAGCTCAACAAGCGGGAGCCAATGCATATGCTAACGAGCCACCAGAAGAATATGTACCAGAATTCCCTTCAAGGCTCGGGGGGCAGGATAGGAACTTAACCAGGGGCCAACCCCTAGACGGAGATGAGAGAATGATTGGCCTGATGCGAAGAATTATGAGAGGAGGATTGCCTAGCGGAGGGTGGAAGAAGTTAGTCGGAGTCCGTTCACTCCGAATATCCGAAACGCAAGGAACCCTCCAAAATTCAAATTGCCAACGCTAGAACCTTATGACGGGAGATCAAACCCGATCATGCATATTACCAGATATATCAGGCACATGGAAGTACTGGGGGCATCCGAGGAAGTGATGGCATGATGCTTCCCTCTATATTTATCAGATTTAGCAGCACTATGGTTTAGACAACTGGAGACTGGATCGATAGGAACATGGAGCGAGCTTGTTGACTGCTTCATGAGACAGTTCAGGGTCCATGTGACGCGACCCAAGAGTGTAATGATTTTAGCCTCGATCAAGCAAAGGGCCGGAGAGTCCATAAAAGATTTTCTACTAAGATTCAATGTGACAGTGACTTCTGTAGATCGCCCGGATCCATCAATGATTTTAATGGCGGCGGTGGCAGGAGTCGCAGAAGGCACCAAATTTAAAGATTCTCTAACTAAAGATCCATCGCAAGATCTTGGAGAATTCTTTCATAAAGCTGAAAAGTTCATTCGGTTAGAAGAATCACGAGCCGAGAGTCGGGAAATAAATACCACGCGGAGCGAAGAAATCCCCAGAGAACAGCCTGTAGTAGACAAAGAAAAGAGGAAACAGGATGACAGACATGATGGTCCTGAAAAACGGAAGAAATTCCGAGAACCAAGATTCAGGCAGTACACCGATATGACTGCAGGCCTAGAAAGAATTTACACTGAAACTAGGGGGCAACTTCCCTATCGAAAGCCACCTATAAGGGATCCCACCGAGCGGGAGCGCAGGACTGGAAAATACTGCCTATTCCATGAGCTGGATGGGCACACCACAGCTGAGTGCCGCCACCTAAAGGATGAGGTGGAAGAACATGCCAGGGGTGGTAGATTGCCGCAATTTGTCAGAGAACGAGCAACGGCAGCAAGACCTGAACGACTACCGCCTCCACCTAACAGGAACGATCCTGGATCGGGATCACGACTCGTCATCAACTGATCGAAGATGGCAAGGGCCAAGTCAATGGTTTGGACTTTGGTCAAATAATTTTATTTAGATTTGTTTTCAGAATAAACGGTTACTCCACTTACACATGTACGGGAACCGGAGAGATCCCTAGGCATGCTCTGAGATGGAGATAAACCGATATGCCCGGAGAGGCAATGTTTAGCTTTTTTCTGATGTTTGAGATTGAACATCTAGAACTCGAATTTTAATAAATAAATTAGAATCTCTTGCAATAAACCTTTTGACCGGAGAGTCAAAGGATGAACATTAAATTTCAATATAAACATGATCACTTTATGACCGTACCCGGAGAGGTGGGGTCCGGAGTGCAAGAAGTGAGTTGCTTCGCCGGAAAGCGACAGGATCAACTCACTTAAGCGCTGTTTCCCCTTCACCGGAGAGTGACAGGATGGGATCCAGCAAGATCCCGGAGAGGCTATGATCGGTCTCGAACGACCAAGACATCGCTTAATGTTCAGATACACTAAACCAGAGTGCAAGAAGTGAGTTGCTTCGCCGGAGAGCGACAGGATCAACTCACTTAAGCGCTGTTTCCCCTTCACCAGAGAGTGACAGGATGGGATCCAGCAAGAGCCCGGAGAGGCTAAGATCGGTCTAGAACGACCATGACATCGCTATACGTCCTAACTGGGACCAGAGTGCAGGGGATAGAAGGCAACGCCAGAGTGCAATAGGATCTTTCTATTCAATCACTAAGTCTAGAATGGGCTTAGTAGGGGTTCAGAGTAGCCAATAATAGTCCGGAGAGACTACGAAACTTCACTCTCAACATCTGCGGAAAGAACGGATGCTGATTTGGCTTCGAACAGCCATAAACTTGATTGATAACACCACAGCTATGGATGAAACATGAATTTATTACACTTGATTTAAGACCGTTCAAAACATACCTTTTACAAAAGGCATGTTTTGGGGGGCAAAATGTTATTCCAACTTTTGGCAAAGTTGAGATACCCAAAATTTACTAAAAATCAATGATTACTATTCTTGAATATCAACCGTGCATTGCAGGATAACCATGGATATCGATGAATTTTGTCCGAGCCCGGATCGGGCCACAATTGATAGGACATGGCGAGAGAGATCGTAGAAGTCCGCATTTCAAATTTCAAGTCAATCCGAGGTCGTATGCTCAAGTTATGATGGAATCGAGTTAAGAAGGATGGACATTGCTCAGTTCGAACCCATCTAGTTCGAATCCATCTAGTTCGAACCCATCATGTTCGAATCAATAAGAAGAAGTGATGTTCGAATCCATCAGCTAACATCTTCCTTCGACTCCATCCTGCTTCGACTCCATCGGCCTCGACACCATCACAGTGACTCACCTTCGAATCCACGAACTGAACCTTTGCTTCGACTCCATCAAGCAAGCCCCCAGATAACCTTGCTTCGAATCCATCTTCACACGACCACAAACTCATCATGGATTCGGCTCCATGATATCTTCGAATCCCACATGTTAAAGGCGACTTCGAACCGGTCCAAAGTAACGTGTTTGGATCGATTCAAACGAGCGTCTCTCCATCGATTCGAAGACGACCTTCGAATCCAACACACGAATCCATCCAGTGAGCACGGCAAAGAACTCGGAGTCGACCCAATCAACTCAGCGAAAAACGTGGGTCGACTCGAAGAAGGCGCGCCACGTCAACCCACTTACACGCCCTTAGATCGATTCGAAGTACTCGATTCAAATGGATCGATTCGAACCAACCAGCATGCCGAAGAACACCATCTTGAATCGATCATATCTCTCAATCCCTTGATCCAAATGCCATGAAATTTTTACAGGAGTTCGTCTACATGTCGAAGAATGTCCGCGCCAAGTTTCATCACGATTGGACGATTTCTTGATCGATTCGAACCAAGGGTCGAATCGATCCCGATGTAGGCCCGGATCTCCAGGTTTCGGCCATGTGGGCCCCCTCACGTGCCAGAAGCGGTCCACCTGACTTTTAGGAGAAATATCAGCCTCCTACGCCTATAAATAGAGCCCCAAGTCATTCAGAAAAGGGATCGATTTCTCTTGGGCAAGATCAAGGCTCTGAAGCACCAAGATTCCACCAGGCTCTGCTTTGCACTCCATCACCATCATTGTACTTGAATTTCAGAGCTATAATCCATTGTAATCCGTTGCAATCAATTGTAATCAGCGAAGAACATCAATAAAAAGAGAAAACCTTGAAAGTGGACGTAGGCCGGAGATAGCCGAACCACTATAAATCGTGTGTCCTTGTTTATAATTCCTGTTTTGCTGCTTAGATCTGTGATTTGTGTTTGAATATTGCTGAGTTATATTCCAACACTGGTGCTTTCACAACACTTGGGGTTTGTGACCAATTTTGGCGCAAACAGTGGTAAAGAGATCTTTTGCATCAAGCATCTAGATTATGCTATCAAGCAAAGAAGGGACGAAGCCACTTATTGTTTGCAAGAGTTGATTGAGTTGAAGGAGGTGTCCAGTAATCATTCTGTTGAAAGCGATGGAGCAAGCTCCATCCGAGAAAGCATTAGCAACCAAGATATATGTTTCTGTGGCATAGCAAATAATTTTGGAAAGTTGAAGGCTGTGTAGTTAAAGCTCTTAGCGGTTCCATAGCGGAGGAAATGCAAAAAGCTATAGCAGGGATAAAGCGACATTAAAATGGAAAATAGCAGAGGTGCAAAAGGTTTCAACAGATATAGAATTAAATATTTAAAGTTAATTTATCCTCACTCTTACATCTTTTATGCATGAAAAGAAATATTATTTAATCTCATATAACAAAACCAAAGAATATCATGACTTATTCAGTCTAAATTGGTGAATATAATAGATTTTCAACTGATATTACATACTTATATCTTAAAATTAGGTCTTAACCCTGACTTTATTGATTTGTTTTAAAAGAGAACTAATCAAATTTAACCTGTTCATATTAATTTTGCTAAATTAGGTGCTAGAAAGCCTTTATTTAGTGGGTATAGCGGAAAATAACAGGGCTTAAGACAGATTTACTGTTTAATAGCATTATAGTGAAAATTGTAGTGGTCAAAGACAATACGCGCTATAGCTGGGATTTTTTGTAACACCCCTAATTTTAAACAACATTATTCGGGAGATTTAATTAGATAAATTAAAATGAATAATGTAAAGATTAGACATATAAGGAGATTGAGATTTGAAAACTTAAAATGGAGGCCATGCTTAACTAAATAAGATTAAAAGAATGAGTTTGGAAATGGTTTTATAAACTAATTAATAAGAGAATAAGGCAAGGGTATTATGGGGAATTGCCGTCCACCATAACCCTTAACCCCCAAGCCCTTATTTCCATTTTTTTTGGCAAAGCCAGGGGGGTTGGAATGGGCCCCTACCATTTATTGATATACCAAGAGCTAAGAATTACAGGGAAAAAACATCCCACCAAAGGTAGGCAAGGAAACTGAGAAACAAGAGAACATGGAATACAGGCATATCAACAAGAAAACAAGGGGAAAAAAACACAGAACACCAAGAGAACACTTAAAGAGACGGGAGCACCTGCAGAAACCCAGGATCAAACTGATGATTAGAGGCAGTTATCCCAAATTTCATTTTCCTAACGATGCATATTTTCATTTGTAGTTCAGTTTTCCTTCTATCATTGAAGATAACAGCATTTCTCTCCTCCCATATTGCCGAAATGAAAGTCTTTAGAGTAAATAGCAATACATACATTGATTCACTTCTCCATCTGGTTGCTTTGTATATGATCTCCCATTCCTCCTTACTGTCGTGAGCAACAATCCTACCAAAGATGATGGAGATGATCCAACTCCAAAACCTGTGCACATACGAACAGTCAAAGAAGAGGTGAAGAGTGTTCTCGTCATCCACATGGCAGAAGATACACGTGGTATCAATAGTTAACCCACGCCGCCTCAATTTAATTTTGGTTTTTAGAGCGTTGCGAATTAACTTCCATAGCATCAGATTTTGACTTTCAGAATTATGCTGCAGCCATATACGTTTATTCCATCAGAGATGGGAAGTGTAGAACTTGCTAATTAGGTTCTTGTACATAGCTCCAATCTTATAGGTGTTCTTGCAGCATGACCAGGTTATGCCATCCTCAGGGAATATGTTAACTTTAGTGCCACGTAGCTGATGCCATAGGTTTCGAACAAACAGGTTACTAGAATATGGGAATCAACTTTGCCATCGGTAATACATTCCAAAGCCAGGGAATTGGAGTGGATTGCAGATTGAATTTGTTGGTTGAAAGTGAGACAGTGACTAAGGATAATTCCTTCTTTAATCCAAGGGTCATACCAGAAGGATTGACGACCATTTATACCGATTCGACTTCTAGCATAAGGGAGGATGTCATGTCTGATCTTGAGCAGATTACGCCAAGTCCAACTACATGAGAGGGGGATATCCATTGTCCAGAAGTTCTTGTTACGTATTATATATTTGTAGGACCAGGTTACCCATAGGCTATTATTGTGATTAAGCAGATTGTCAGTATGTTTCACCATGGCCGCTCGGTTCCATTGTATGAGATTTTTAATTCCCAGTCCCCCCACGATTTAGGTTTTTCAAGTTTGGAAAATGCACATGGGGATAGCTTCCTAGCAGTGATTGACTCATGCCAGAAGAAGTTTGACATAGCAGACCTTATCATTTTGAGAAGCTTGGAAGGGAGAACGAATGATCTCGACCAATACACTGTCATGGAGAATATGATTGAATTGATTAAAGTGAGTCTTCCAGCTTGAGAAAGCAGTCTGTTGGTCCAGTTCGCTAGCCTGGCAGTGATTCTGTCAAAAAGAGGAATACATTGTGCAGTAGTAATTCTTGATGTTGCCAATGGAAGTCCAAGGTACATAGAAGTATCTGTTCAAAGGGGGATAGCAGTGAAAGTAGTGATTTGGGTGGTTAGCTCAGGGGTGACACCAGCTATCATTAAATCAGATTTCATCAGATTGATCGTTAATCCAGTTATTTTGAAGAATTTGTCCAGACCATTCATGATGGAAGTAACTGTCATCATATTACGCTTGAAAAATATGACCAAGTCGTCGGCGAACATCAGAGATGTGATAAGTCGGTTCTTGCATTTAGGGTGAGTCATGAATCTGCCATCTTGGACAAGATGAATAAGAATTTGATTGAGAATCTCCATCACAAGAATAAAAAGGTAGGCAGAGATCGGGTCACCCTGTCTAATGCCCTGTTTCCCCTTAAAAAAACCCACAGTACAGTTGTTGACTATCAGTGAATACCTGGGTGTAGAAATACAACAGTGGATCCATGCAACAAAGTGCTTGGGGAAATTCATTAATCCCATTATTCTAACTATTGAGTCCCATTGCAAGGAGTCAAAAGCCTTCGATATATCAAGCTTGAAGGTTGCTCTGGGGGATATGTGGGAGTTGTTATATCCTCTCAATAATTCATGTGACATCATCACGTTATCAAGAATGCTCCTGCCTTGAAGAAATGCAGTTTGGTTGGACGAGATAACTTTTTCCAGAACAGATTTGAGTCTAGTAGCTATGATTTTCGATATGCACTTATAAATTGTATTACAACATGATATTGGCCTAAATTCAGAAACTTTGCATGAATTCTTAACTTTAGGGATTAGTGCAATATTAGTTGCATTGATAGACCCTATCATTTTGCACTTGTTGAAAAAATTCTGAATTGCCTTCAGGAAAGATTGGCCAACTATTTCCCAAGAAGAGGTAAAGAAAAATGAGTTGAATCCATCAGGACCTCCAGTGGAATTAGCAATTAGGGAGAAGAGAGCTGTTTTGATTTCATTGTCAGTGACAGAATTGCAGAGAAAAGCATTGTCTTCAGGAGAAATTCTTGGTATGTTTATTGAATCTAGGAGCTCGAGAGACGGTTTGAATTGATTGTGGTTGCCAAGCATTTTAGTGAAGTGATCAAGGAACATTTCATCAATTTGGATAGGGTCCACGAGTACTCACCATTCATGTCAATGAGGGAACTGATTAACTCACGAGACTGCTTGGCTTTGAGAGAGGAGTGGTAGAACGCAGAATTTCTATCGCCATGTTTAAACCACTTGAGCCTTGATTTCTGTTTAATCATATCAGCTTCTGTACCTAATGCTTCAAGAAGTTGGGAGGAAACAACAGCCTCTTTATTAGCCAGCTCGCTATTTGATGTTTCAGTCATCATCAATTCCTGAATGAGTTTCAATTCATCAGCAAGAGAGGTGGAAGCTAGATTACCTTGACCAAATTTGCATAGAGCCCACTTTTTCAGTTCAGCTTTTACGGCCTTCAATTTACTCTGCAATATAAACATAGGGTTACCAAAAAAATTTGTCGACCATGCCTTACTAACTATTTCAAAAAAATTAGGGTGGCGAACCCAAGCATTAAAAAATTTAAAATTTGAGTTTCTTTTTCTCACAGCAGTACCAAAGGATATGATTTGAGGGGAATGATCAAATAAGCCAGGCATAGGTAGGAGATTAAACATGTGGGGCCATTTGGTTAAAGCATTGAGATTAGAGAAGGCAAAGTCAATTTTTGAAAAGGTTCGCAGGGATTGTCTACTAGAGTTGTTCCATGTGAAGAAAGCACCGACTGCAGTAAGCTCAATAAGATTAGAGTGAGAGAATGCATTACTAAGAGGTCTTATTAGACTTAGGGACAAGGGGTTCCCACCATGCCTGTGAGATAATTGGTAGGAGCAGTTGAAGTCCCCTATGACTATCCAAGGGTGAGTTACTTGGCGCAATGAAGGAAGAAGAGAAAGATAGGATTGACGAGCCTGCATAGAGTTGTGGCCATAGATGACCGTTAGGTAGAAGGAAGTAGATGTTGATTGGTGGAGACAGTGGATGTGAGTTAGTTGAGAAGTTGATAGGATAGGGTTAAGTTGGAATGTAGAAGGGTTATATAAGATAAGAATTCTACTGTAGGGGGCATCACAGAGATTATTTATCATATTCCAGGTTGGATTAATGAATGTAGCAGCTTTGGATGAGAGGTTTGCATTAAGTTTAGTTTCAAGTATAGCTACAAGACACAAAGAATGAGTAGATATAATTTGCTTGCATTGGTTTAGTTTGATTTCCGAGTGTGCACCACGAATGTTCCAAGCTCCTATGTTGCTCATCATTAAACAACCATTTGTTTATGTTGAAGTTTCTTCTTTCCACCTCTGGTTAAAGGGGATGATTGAACTACGGATTCAGGAATTGGAGATGAGAGAGCTGTTCCAGCAGGGGGATTGAGATCATGTTCTGACAAAGAATTAAGTTTCTTTATAATACTAGAACTTACAGGCATAGAATTGAAGGATTGGGTCACCTTTTGGTTCGTGTTGGAAAGGCATGAAGAGGTGAGGGGCTATGCAGGAGGAGGGGGCATCCAAGCTTGAGGAGCCGAAATATGATCATAGGGATGGTTTGTGTCAGATTCAGAAACCCCTATTTGATGAGAAGATGAAGTTCCTTGGTTTGCTTCAGTGACTTCATGGTTGTGCACGTGCACGGGGGATAAATGCACTGGATTATTCAGGGAGAGGGGAGTTTGTTTGTTAGCACTAGATGAATCATTGAGTTTGAAGGGTGTTGATGATGAAAGTTCAGTGTAGTTATGGTTGACATTGGTTTGAGAGGTTACTTGTTGATGATGATTAGTGACACAGGAGATATTTTTGGATAAGGAGGTAAGAGAACAAGGCTGGACAAAGTTTGAAGAGGGGATGCATGCACTATTGTTAACAACTTGTTTGTTTTTACAAGTTTGAGATGGAATTGCAAAAACTGGAACTGTTCTATTAACTGGGTTTGTTTTGACAGTTACTTCAACAGAGGGTATGTCATTTGAATAACTCAACTCAGTTCCATTTTTAATGACCATATCATCAGTAACTTCTGCATTAGTTATTTCATTTTCACCGGTTCCATTGTCAACTTCATTTGTCTCATTCCCTCCCAATTCAGATAGAATGTGAAATTCATTCTTTTTTAGAATATCATTGTTTTCATTAATGCTTAATTCTACCTGATCAGGTGTCACAACAGCATCCCCAGTTTCAATCTCGCCTTCCTCGGTTTCAGTTCCATTCATTCTTTTGTTCATTCCAGGGAGTTCATCTTCCCTTACTACCAGCAGCTGATTTTTCGTTGTAACTATTTTGGATTTTTGTTTTCTTGACCTGCTCACTAATTGCCATTTTTGCTTTCGTCGACCGAACGTAATTCCATTATTCACTATATGTTCCTTTGAATTTTGGACAGCTGCTTCTCTAGTTATATTGCATGCCACTTTCTTTTCCAGCGTGCCAGAGGTCGATTTTTTTTCACAGTTGGGCTCTAAATGACCAAAAATTCTGTAGATTGAACATATATCTAGCTTCCATTGATATTCAACATAAATTAATTGAGTTGCTCCATCCAGAAGTTGAACAGGAAAGGAGTCAATAAGGCACTGCTCAGAACTGATTTCAATTAAGCACTTGGCAAATGACAGTCTTTCTAGTTTTTCAGTAGATTCATCCATGCAAACCATTTTTCCCACCCTACTTGCTAACCAATTGATTCCACAGTGAGACCAAACAAACAAAGGAATATTGGAAAATTTAACCCACACTGGCACGGATGATATTGAGGCACAGGCATTCCCAACGTATGGGTCCCATTGTTTTATTATGAAAAGTTTGTTACGCATAACAATTGGATCTCCCTGCAAGATACGAGCTCTGTCTTCATCACATGACAGGTGAAACATGAATAAAAATCCATTGGAGCGAACATTAATTGCACCCTTCAATTTCCAGTACTTCTTCAGAGTGGAAATAACAACTGAATATGGCAATGGCTTGTCAAGAAAAAATCCCACCAGGTAGCTACTCCAAACTTCCTTACCGGCTTCAATGAAACTAGCGGGAGGGATCAAAACGTCGTTGACTAAGTTAGGGGCCATCTCAACTGGAATGTACTTCCCCGCATTACTGGGTTTGCGCTTGAAAAGGGAAGTCCATTGCAGTTGAGATGGTGGAACAGACGGTGGGAAGAGTGGAGGGGTTGGAGAAACAAGCGGCAGGGAAGAAGATGAAACAAGCTGAGAAGGCGATGTGGGAAGCGGAGGAGGAGGGGGGTCAGGGGATGGACGAAAAGATGGAGAAGACATTTGAGGTGAGGTAGGCAGGGTAGGTACGGTAGGGGATGGAGGAAGCTCAATCCGGCCATAACCTAGGGGAAAAGAGAAGAGAATTCAATTAAAAGCTAAGGAGGATAAAGCAAGATCAAACCTCAAGTTCCTTATCCAAATTAAGGTGAATAATAACCAAAATATCTCATTTTTGCCTTTAGAGAGCAATTAACTTTGGGCTTTAAGTTTAAAACCTTTATGATGATTTTAATTATGATATGCTTGGATTGCATGATATGTTTGATTCAAACAAGTATGTTTGATATACGTTTTATTCGATTTTAGGGCTAAAAATCATATATATAGGGTTTTGAATGCCACACGGATTTAATATGTTATGAAAAACATTAATTTGGTGATGGGTTTAAATTTTCATAATTATCCAAGCTATGGATAATTTATTACAAATTTTTGAAGGAAGAAATAAATAATTGGGTTTAAAATTTATTTCGACTATCATATGAAGGATTTTGGGTTTGAAATTTATATATGTTAGATAACATATTAACAGTGAATTTTGATGATTTTTAGGGTTTTTTCCTAAATGATTTACTATGGAAATTAATTTAATTAAGTTGAAGGGCTTAAATGTCTTAATTGTTTTGGTAATGAGAAGGGCTTCTTTATAAATTATTTTAATTAATTCTAGATGAATTTGGCAGTCCTTATAAAAGATTTTTGGAAAAGATCATGGCAACCAATTGTATTTTTAAAAATTGGCAAGTTAGTTAAAAAGCATTTACTTAAAAGGGCAACAAAATAGTTTTGTACATATTTACTGTTTCGCCACTTCCAGTAGCAACCTTTCGACTCCATACCTCCGCCCCATCCAAGTTGAAACTAGTACACAAGGTATCAATGCTTGGTATGTAGTGGATTGGAGAAAGGCGGAAGGTATAGAGTCAAAAGCATGCTTTTGAAGGGGCTAAGGCCATTTTAAATAGCTTTCGAAGGTCTTTTTTTGCTTTCAATGTCGCTTGCCTTGCTTTTAATGGATGCTTTCAAAAGGGTTGAATTACTTTTGTATAAAGCTTTCGAAGGGGTTGCCTCCTTTTTGTTTAAAGAGTAGCTCTCGAATGAGTTGCTGTATAATATATTTTAATGGAACCTTTCGAAAAAGTAGTTTTGAACCAAGTCGATACATTGCTGCTGTCTTCATACCTTTCGAATAGGTAGAAGGTTTTCAATGAGTTCGAAAGGCAAGCTTTATTTTATAAACATAACAAGTCGCTTCCCAATGCTTTTAAAAGGGCTCCGATAGCCACTTGAACTAATGGCTTCGAATGTAATGGCTTCAAAAGGTGTTTCGAAGCTATCCTTCCAATTATTTACTTAAAAGATTAAAGCTTTCAAAAGGATGGTTCCGAAGCCATTTGCTTTCCCCATACTCTTTTACTTGAAGGTAACTGATTTCTAAAGGGGCACTTTCGCTTATTAGCACTTAGACCTAAAAGTTATATTTAAGATTAAACTCAATAGCTTTAGAAGAGGTACTTTCAAATGATTTCGAACCCATGCTTCTATAAGTTGGAAAGTGATGCTTTATTACTTTGAAAGAGATTTTTTTAAAATGTTTTTAAAGGCATATACTTAGTGTTTCAAAAAGAAGATTTGAATGATTTCGAAAGAGATATTCTAATGGTTTGAAAGTTAAGGTCTAAGGTTTAAAAGGTTTAGTTTTCAAAATGAAGAACCTAATCTCATTTTTAAAGGAAAACCATGGCCATACAAAAGTGCTTTGAAATTGTTTTTAATTTTGGATTTTTCGAAGGAGTTTTCCTTGATAAAAATAATGGATTAGAGGGATTAACAAAATTTCATGTGGAAATGATTTCAAGGATATCAAACCATAAAATGTTGGTAGTGTTATGTTATTCTATATACTTCTTCTATAAATATATTCATTATATAAAGGACTCATAACTGTATATTGGGAAGGAAGGGCAGAATAACTAGCTAGGTTGACCTAGTATGGAATATAAATTGAGTTTACTCCTGTATGAGTAGAATGGCATTCAGGAGGTCGGGTAGACCAGAATATAGGATGCCTAAAGACTGATCAAGAAGTTGTCAGTTTAGACAGGTTCATAGTAAACCCATGAAAACTATGTTTAGAGAGAGTTATTGGCAAGGTCCAGTAGGTTCGTAGTGATCCCTTGAAAACTATATCCGGACGAAATTATTGACAGAAGTCATAGGTTCATAGTTAACCTATGAAAACTATAATATAAGAGAAGTTATTGGGGTTACCAATAGATTCAAAGAGAACCCATGAAATACTGAAGTTATCGGCAGGGGCCAATAGGTTCTTAGTGATCACATGAAAACTATAAAACCAGATAGATAGTCCGTAAGCTTTGAATAGGTTATTAGTCAGCCTATGAAAACTAATAAGTTAATAGATAGTCAAATGAATGGGGATGGGAAATCTAGGATATTTTGCTTGTTTTCATATCATTATGATATTTTAAATTGCTGGGTTTTAAACTTTGTGGATGTCGGAGCATAGTATATGGTTATTATAAATTTTTAGGTAAGATACCAGTGAGGGGAAAACTCGTTCCACTAAGTGGCGTGGTTTCACTAGATATCTAAATGTTTCAAGATGGTATGTTATTATTCATACCGGGTTTTATGTCTGACTCGAAGTTTATGTTTTCCTCTTAAACTCTCGGATGCTCAATTGATTTTAAGTAGTTTGAGGGTTGAGGTTTTCAAGTTCTCCTTTAGACGATTAAGCTTCCAGAGACGTGCATGAGGCAAGCTAGCTAATAGGAGTTATTTTGTATTTGATCCCGTCGTGTTTTGATGTAAAGGCAAAGTTGTTTAATTGCCTAAGTTTAGACTCTGATCATCCAGGGGGCGTCTCCATATCTCGCCCTTGGCGTAGTTTATAATAATTATATTTTCTCTGAACGTGGTTCTCGAATTTGGGATTATGTAATGAATTTGAAACATGATTGCAATGGAATGAGAAATTTGTTTAATGGTTTTGAAAATATTTCATATCCATGTATTTCTATTGTATAAATGAACGTAACATTACCATATTTGGTCACCAAGAATTAATAATTATGGATGCTACAACATCCGCAACCGTTAATTTTGGGCCTCCAAGTGGGGGATTTTATAAGTTGATAGTAAAGTATAGATTTATGAAAACTTAAAAGAAATTTCGAACTTAAAATGATTTTTGAAACATAATCCAATGAATCAGAAAATAAGATTGGGCGTTGAGTTAACGCTATAGTAACATACTTGTATTTGATGTATATAAAATACATACATACATACATGCATGCATGCATATATATAAGTTTGTATCCCCCTCTTTCTTAGACCGATCTTATATATATCTTACTAAGGCTCGTATGTAGATTTACGAGAAAGGAAGATATGGAGGTAGGAAATGGAAGAGGAAATCTCTATGGAGGAAGCACTACAACAAATGGAAATGCTCGACCCAACCGAAGAAACCAGGGTCGACAGAAAAATGCTAGTCCAAATGAAGATGCCAAATTAGGTGCTGGAAATCCACCAGTAGACATGGGGATGATGTATCAGTTTTTCATCCATCTGGTGCAAGCAGGGGCTGCCATATGAGTAGTTGGGAGTAATGCTGGGAATGTTGGATGAGCTGATCACATGGCCCCTATTGGCAACAACTACGCCAAGCTGGGTAGGGTTTATACTATTCATGATGGGAAGCCCTTTTTGGGAATAGAGGATGCTATAGAAGTTGATAATTGCCTTTTGCATTGTGAAAGGATCTTCTCTGACTTGGGATTAAACGATGAATAGAAAAGGAGGCTTGCTTCTAGACAGTTGCAGCAAATAGCCCTTCATTGGTGGAATAGGGTAACACCCCCTCCTTAGAGGCCGAAAAGTAACGCCTACAGATGCTGCAGTCATCCGTAGTTATTAATCCTCAACAATCAAATAAGGAAATGCTAGATACATTAATACACGGAAACACATGAATGTGGAAAAAAATTAAAACAACAAACAAAGTCCACATTCCATTTCAAAGTATTTCAAATTCATTACACAATCCCTAAGCGCAGACCACGTTCAGACAAAATATACTTATTACAAAGTACACAAAGAGCTACGTATTAAGATGCCCCTTTCGATGATAAGAGTATATAATATGGCAATAAAACAAGTTTTCCTTTACAACCAAACACAGTGGAAATAAAAGAACTCTAAGTAGCTAACATGCCTCCTGCACGTCACCGAAAGCTTTATTGTCTAAAAGAACACCTGAAAACCCTAAACCTCAAACTACTCAAAATAAATTGAGTACCCGAGAGTTTAAGGGGAAAAAACTTCGAGTCGGATATAAAGCCTGATATAAACAATAATCTATCATCTCAAATCAATTAGATATCTAGTGAGACCATGCCGCTTCGCAGAATGGGTTTTCCCCTCACTACTATCTTAAAACCTTTATAAAACCATATACCATGCTCCTGCATCCATAATGGTTAAAACAATAAAAAATAATATGATGATATGCAAACAAGTAAGTTAATTCTAGATTACTCATACCCATTCATTATGACTATCTGTCTCATTTATAGTTTCTAGGGTTACTATTAACTTGTTAAATGTTTTTGGACTATCTGTCCAATTTCATAGTTTTTATGGGATCACTAAGAACCTATTGATAACTCCATATCTTTTCTATTATCCTAGTTTTCAAAGGATAACTAGGAATCTATTGACTAACTGTTAATATCTTAATCTCGATATAGTTTTCATGGGCTAACTATAAACCTATTGGCCCTTGCCAATATCAGATCATAGTTTTCATGGGCTCATTATGAACCTATTGATCGTTGCTAATATCTTTCTCTTTTCATAATTTTCATGGGCTTACTGTGAATCTATTGGTCCCTGCCAATATCATTAATTAAGATTTTAACATTTTTTAATATATATATTCGTTGTTGGGTCAACCTAGCTGGTTATTTTGCCCTTTCCCAAAGTACCATTTTGGGTTAATTACAATGTGAATATTTTATATAAAGAATTATTAGTCTCCAAAAATCTTTATTTATGACATGGTATTTCCTTTAAAATGAGAATGGGTTATTCGCTTTGAAACCTTAAAACATAACTTTCGAAACCATTTGATGACCTCCTTCGAAAGCATAGAAAACCTCTTTCAAAACTCTAAGTATGTACCTTTCAAAGTTCCATAAACCAGACCTTTCGAAACCAAGTCATACTGTTAGAAACTAAGTCATACCTTTCCAATATGTCAAAATATTGCTTAATAATCTTTAGGAATATAGCTCTGAAACCAATGAAAGTACCCCTTTCATAAACATTGGGTTTTACTCTTTAAAACCATCTTTTGGGTCAAAGTGGTTACACCCGAAAGTATCTCTTTCGAAGCCCATATAAAATTGTATGGAGAAAAGTAGATGGCATTGGAAGCACCTATTCAAGAGCTCAAAACCTTTAAGTCAAATCTTCGAAAGGTAGCGTCGAAACCCCCTTTTGACCCCATTGCCTTCGGAACCCTCAACCCCTCTCGAAAGCGTTTAGGAAGTGGCTTAGCTTAAGATAAAATGGAGATAATCCTTAGAAATCATTGATGGGTTTAATACACTCGGAAAAGAAAATAGCGGCTGGGATTCGACTCATTCGAAACCATTACTTTCGAAAGCGCTTAAAAAAAGAAACTCATTCGAAAGCTAATGCTTTAAACATAATACAACAAGCTTCTTTAAAAGCTCTTTTTAATCTCCTTTCGGAGACATACATTTTTGGCTGGGTCAAAAGCTCTAAGCAAACCAAAGCAAATACTTAACTTCTGAAAACCAAACAGAGTTTTGACCTCATCAGAAGCATTTCTTTCGATACCACGGCTTCCACCTTTCCTCCAATCCACTATGTACCATCTAAATGATACCTTGTGTATTGGTTTCGACTAGGTGAGTTACAGAAGGGTTGGCTTCAATTGAGTCTAGGCGAAAGCATGGAGTCGAAGGCCACTTCCAAAAGAGGCGGAACCAACCTTTTATTTTAAAGGCTAAATTAAAGCTAAGTTTAATAAATGATTTGTAACTAATCTGCCTATTTGTAAACTCCTGAACGGTTGCCATAAAATTTTCAAATACTTTACAAAATAACTGCCGCATTTATCAGATCTAAATCAAAGTAAAATTTTACGTTTAAGTCCTTCCATTAAGAAAAACCCATATTGCAAATAAGTCCTTCTTTCAAAATAGTCTATTTTCCATAGCAAATCAATTAGGAAAAATCCCCGTAAATCATAAAAATTCAATTTCATCATGTTATCTAACATATTAAAATTTCAGACCTAATTTCTTCTTGAAATGATCAAAATAAATTTTAAACCCAAATATAGCATATTTTTCTTTAGAAATTCATAAGGAATTCTCCATAGCTTAGAAAATTATGAAAAATTAAACCCGTCTCTAAAATCATGTTTTACCTAACATATAATTTTCCATGACATTCTAAATTCAATAACAATCGATTTTTCCCTAGAACCGTGCAATTTCATATGTAAATGAATTAATTTAAATCAAACACATAATAACTCAAGCATATCATCATCCAAAACTTCATAAAACAAATTTAATCTTAAATTCGAAAATATATGATTATAAAAATAAAATAGAGATAGAATGAATTATTATTCACCTTAGATATAATATGGAATTTGAGATTTGTTGTTGATTAATTTTTCCTAGCTTTGACCATAGCTTTAGACTGAATTCTTCCTCTTTTCTTCCTTGTTAATGGTCGGCTCTAATTTAGGTTTCTGATTTGCATTTGTGAAAATTGAGAGGTGAAACGGAATGGGTGATTACAAAAGTGTATAGCTGTGAGTATGAGGAGGTGTGGCTATTTACTAATATGCTTATGTGTATATTAATTAGCTTACAAACCAAATTAGGCCCATTTATATTATTATTAAGCACAACCCTGTATGTTTTATCTAGATCTCAATCCCCTTATCATCATTATTCTACTTAATTTATGTAATTACATTTCCTGAAAAATGTTGTCAAAAATTTGAAATGTTATAGACTTCCCCCCTTAAAGAATTTTTAAAATTCAGTAAGGACTAAATACTAAACATAGAAATCATCTGTAACAACTCCTAATAACCATACTAGCCTATCTGACTAGTAACTATCTATATAAATCTAATATAGACATACCCTCAAAGCAGATCAAGATAAGTGTCTCTAATCATGTCCTTTGTCTCCCAAGTATAGTCTTTCACGTTGTCGCTCCACTGCACATTCACCAACTTGACTGTCTCATTCCTTAATCTTTTCTCATCTCCCGCTATAACTCTAACTGGTTGTCTAACAAAAGTCAAATTAGGCTCTACTATCAAGTCTTCCAACTCTATCGAATGAATAGTAGTCTTTGGATCCTACATACTTGCGAAGATGAGACACATGAAATACATTATGGACACCTGCCATACTGCTCGGCAACTCTACTCTGTATGAAAGCTTTCCAATGCTCTCTATAATTTGGAATGGTCCAACATATCTTGAGGCTAACATTCTTGAATTTCCAAATCGCACTACACCCTTCATCGGTGATACCTTAATAAAAACCTTATCTCCCACTGAGAACTCTATGTCATTATGCCTCTTATCTGCGTAACATTCTATCTGAGTTGGGCTTCCGTCATTCCTCCTCGGATTAACTCCATTTTCTCGAATGCCTCTCTAACCATATCAGGACCTAAGACTAATCTGTCTCCGGTCTCCAACCAACATGCTGATGATTTGCATGGTCTTCCATACAAAGCTTCAAAAGGCGTCATTCCTATACTAGTCTGATAACTATTATTACAGTAACTAAATCAAATGTATGTGGTCTTCCCAAGATCCACCGAAATCCAATACACAAGCTCTCAATAAATCTTCGAGTACCTTATTGACTCTCGCTGTTTACCCATCCGTCTGTAGGTGATATGTCGTACTCATATTGAGCTTGGTACTTAATACATCATATAGACTCTTCCCGAATTCACTAGTGAACAAGGCATCTCTGTCACTCACTATACTGCTAGGAACTCTATGTAGTTGGACTATGTTCTTCATGAACAACTTAGCTAAAACAGGTGCCATCCTGGTTGACTTAATGGGAATAAAATAGGCACTCTTGGTCAATCTGTTCACTATAACCCATATAATTTCGTTTCCCTCATTTGACCTTGGCAACCCATTGACAAAATCCATGGATATCGAATCCCGTTTACAAATTAAAATCACTAGAGGTTGAAGCAATCCACTTGTTGACAGTTTGCACACTACCTAACCCACAAGCCAACATCCATCTTCATACCTTCCTAATAGAAGCTCATCTTCATAACTTGATACATCTTGGTTCCTCCAGGATGGATCATAAATTTAGACCGACGAAATCCTCCAATAACTTCTTACCTTAAGTCCTCCATTTTCGGAACACACAACCTTCCCTTCTTTCTCAACCATCCACTTTGGTCAAGATTAAAGACTTTTAGATCATCGTTCTCATCTCCCATCTCGAGCCTCTTAATCCTCTCGGCTAACATTGGATCTTATTTTTTCTTAAAAACATTCCTTTCGATCAACACTGGTCGAACTTCTAAATAGGACAACATGGTTATACTCTGACTAAGACTAGCAGCCGATCTTAATTGCACATCACAACTAGACAAAGCTTCTAAATCCTCGTACTCTGTCAATATAGCTAATTCCACATTCTGATATATTTGGCTAAGAGCATATGCTACCTTATTACCTTTTCCTGATGTATACTCTATACCAAAATCATAAGCAGCCAAAAACTCCAACCGCCTCTACTGCCTCATATTCATCTCCTTCTAAGAGAACAAGTATCTTAAAGACTTATGATAGGTGTAAAGCTCAAACCTCTTCCCCAAGAGATAATGTTTCAAAATCTTCAATGCAAAGATCACCGCAGCCAACTCCAAATCATGTGTAGGATATCTTACTTTATGCGGTCTAAGCTGTCTGGATGCGTAGGCAATAACTTTACCCTTCTATATTCTATACTGCTCTAATCCAGTTCCGCATGCATCCGTATACACCACCAACCCCTGGTTTCCATCTGGAACTACTAAAACTGGAGCATTGGTCAACAAATGCTTTAACTTAAGGAATGCTTCCTCATATTTATCGGACCAGATAAATTTCACCTCCTTCCTTGTTAACTTTGTCAAAGGTGCTGTTATGCACGATAAATCCTTGGTGAATCTTGCGTAGCAGCCAACAAGTCCAAGAAAGCTTCTAATCTCAGTCACTGTCTCTAGTCTCTTCCAATTATTCACATCTTCGATCTTATCTGGATTGATTGACAAACCTTTCTCTTAAGCCACATGACCAAGAAACTTAACCTCTTTCTTCTAAAAATGACACTTGGTAAACTTCGCCTTTCGCTGATTCTACCTCAGCGTCTCAAGTACCACCCTAAGATGAACTTCATGCTCTCTTCCATTCTTAGAATATACTAAAGTGTCATCTATAAATACTAGCACAAACCTATCCATGTACTAGGAACCATACCTAGTCTAAATGGCATCACTAACCACTCATACGAACCATACCTAGTCCGAAATGCTGTCAAAGGAATATCGTCCTCTGCCACTCTTAACCAATGGAAACCTATCGCAAAATCCAACTGGGAAAATACTCTGGCTCCACTCAATTGATCGAACGGATTGTCTGCTCTTGGTAAATGATACTTATTCTTAATCGTCCTTTCGTTCCACTTATGATAGTCAATAAACATTCTCAATGACCCATCTGGTTTCTTCACAAACACCGCATTCGCTCCCCAACGCGAACCGCTTGGCCTGATAAAATTCCTTTCTTCAAGATCCACCACCTGCACCTTTAATTCCTTCATCTCTGTAGGTATCATCCTGCTAGGTGGTCTACTAACAAGATCAGCTCCGAGCACAAGATCTATACGAATCCAAACTACTCATTTCAGTGGTAGTCGTATGAGTGGCTCAAAAACATCTGCATACTCTCTTGCTACCTGAACTTGATTTAACTCATCTTCTATCTCCATAGAATTAAGCAAAGTATTAACACTCTGGTTAGAATTCTCCACTGAGAGTATAACTCGGTTATGGCTATTAGTGTGTCTCAATGATGTCTCTCTATCCTGGAAAAATAGTCTAGCTTCGTACCTACCCAACCAATCCATACCCAAATGATTCTGAAATATACAAAATCGAAATCATATAGACTGCATACAAACTTATGACCTAACAAATCCAGTTCTAACTGGTCACATCTCAACCTAGAGTTCCCTACCCTCCTATTGGATTCGAAACCCTTAAGGAAGTAACAAGATAAGTGGGTTCTAAGCATTATCTATCAAAAAACAATGAGATATAAATGAATGTGATGCACTGGTATCAAAAAGTACTCTAACTGGTATACTTTGAATCAAAGACGTACCTTCCATCGCAATCTTCCCTTTATTAGCTGCAGTTTCTTAGCCGGTCCAATAGCAAAAACCTTTCCTTTGTCCTCTATAACTGGCTCTGGGCACTAATTCATGTAATGCCCGACTTGATCACAGTTGAAGTACTTCACATTCTCTTTATTTGCTGCCTTCTTCCCATTACCTGACCGGCACTCGTTCGCATAATGACCCTTCTTGTCACACTTAAAGCAAACTAACTCAACCTTCGCCTTCTTGGCATTATCTCCCTTCCGGGCTCCCTTCTTTTTACAGAACTTTCTCTTCTTCCCGTGAGAACTCTGAACTTCCACTGGCTTCTCTCTAGCACAACTAGCAAACATCTACTCATGGCGAATGGCCATCTCTACAACTAAAATAGTTGGATCAAGGAGATGTGGCAGGGTTGCTCTAGCAATCTCGGCCCTCAGCCCCCTAATGAACCTCTCGTTCCTTCTAATGTCAGTGTTTATAAAATTATGTCTATAACGGGACACCTCCTCAAACTTAGTGGCATACAAAACAACTGACATCTCTCCCTACTCCATATCCATAAACTTCCTCATTAGCTCTGACTTAGCAAACTCAGATACAAACTTCTTCTCAAATATCCTTCTAAAATCTGCCCAAGTCAACTGCTCTTCCGGAACTCCGATAGTAACACTATTCCACCAATGAAGTGTTGACTCTTGCAACTGTCTAGAGGCAGCTTTCTCCTCTGCACATCATCTAAACCCAAATCAGAAAATATACGCTCATAATGCAATGACCAATTTTTAACTTTAATAGCATTCTCCATCCCCAGGAATGGCTTCCCACCATGACTGGTGTAGTTTCTACCCAGCTTAGCATAATTATTCCAACTAGAGCTATAGGATTAGCTCCTCCTACATTTCCAACCACTCCAGCAGCAGCTCCTGCTTGCATCATATTGATGAAGAACTGATACATCGCTCCCATATCAACTGCTGCATTTCCAGCACCCATATTGGCATCAGCATTTTGGTTATTAACATTAGCCGATCGACCTTGGCTCCTCCTAGTGGCGGATCGAGCATTTCCGTTAGTTGTGGTGCTTCGTCCACCATGATTTCCTCTTCCGTTTCCTGCTTCCATACCTTCTTTCTCGTAAATCTGCATATGAGCCTTAGTAAGATACAGATGAACGGTCTAAGAGAGCTGGGAATATGTACTTATATATACAACTATATATCAAATACAAGAACGTTACTATAACGTTAACCCAATCCCCAATCTTGTTGTCTCATTCATTGGATTATGTTTGAAAAATATTCTAGATTTTAGTTTCTTTTAAAGTTTTATAAACCTATGCTCTGATACCAACTTGTAACATCTCCCTACTTGGAGGTCCAAAACTAACGGCTATGGATGTTGTGGTCATCCATAGTTATTAATCCTTGGCAACCAAATACGACAATGTTAGACACATTGATACACAGAAACACATGAATATGAAAAAAAATTAAAACAACAAACAAAGTTCACATTCCACTTCAAAATATTTCAAATTCATTAAACAATCCCAGAGAGCAGACCACGTTCAGACAAAATATACTTATTACAAAATACGCCAAGAGGGACATATGTAGATGCCCCTTGGATGATTAGAGTATATAATATGGTAATAAAACAAGTTTGCCTTTACAACCAAACACAGTGGAAATAAAAGAACTCTAAGTAGCCAACATGCCTCCTGCACATCATTGGAAGATTTATTCGTCTAAAAGAACACCTGAAGACCCTAAACCTCAAACTACTCAAAATCAGTCGAGTACCTAAGAGTTTAAGGGTTAAAAAAAACTTCGAATCAGACATAAAACTCGGAATGAATAATAATCTACCATCTTAATTCATTTAGATATCTAGTGAGACCATACCGTTTAGCGGAACGGTTTTTCCCCTCACTGGTGTTTTAAAACCTTTATAAAACTATATATTGTGCTCCTACATTCACATTGGTTAAAAAAATTCACAATAATATGATGATATGAAGAAAAAAAGTAAGTTAATTCTGGATTACCCATCCCCATTCATTCTAACGTTCCATCTCAATTATAGTTTCTAGGGTTACTATTAACTTGTTAAATATTTTTGGACTATCTGTCCAATTTCATATTTTTTAATTGATCACTAAGAACCTATTGGTAACTCCAATATCTTTTCTATTATCATAGTTTTCATGGGCTAACTAGGAACCTATTGACTAACTATCAGTATCTTAATCCCGACATAGTTTCATGGGCTAACTATAAACCTGTTGGCGCTTGGAAATATCAAATCATAGTTTTCATGGGCTGACTATGAACCTATTGGCCCTTGCCAATATCTTTCCCTTTTCATAGTTTTCATGGGCCTACTATGAATCTATTGGCCCCTACCAATATCTTTGATTAAGATTTTAACATTTCTTAAGATATGTTCACTACTGGGTCAACCTAGTCGATTATTCTACCCTTTCCCAAAGTACCATTATGGGTCAATTACAATGTGAATATTTTATATGAAGAAGTATTACTCTTCAAAAATCTTTATATGCCATGGTACTTCCTTTAAAATGAGAATGGATTATTTTCTTTGGAACCTTAAAAAATCACTTTCGAAACCTTGGATGACCTCCTTCAAAAGCATAGAAAATCTCTTTCAAAACTCTTAAGTATATACCTTTCAAAGCTCTATAAATCAAACCTTTCGAAACCAAGTCATACCTTTCAAATATTTCAAAATATTGCTTAACAATCTTTAGGAATATAGCTCCAAAATCAATGAAAGTACCACTTTCGAAAACATCGAGTTTTACTCTTTAAGAATGTCTTTTGGGTCAAAGTGGTTACATACGGAAGTATCTCTTTCAGAACCCTTATAAAATTGTTTGGGGAAAAGTGGACGGCGTCGGAACTACCTATTCGAAAGCTCAAACCTTTTAAATCAAAACTTCAAAGGGTAGCGTTGAAACCCCCTTTCGACCGCATTGCCTTCGGATCCCCCAATCCCTTTCAAAAGCATTTAGGAAATAGCCTAGATTA
Source organism: Allium cepa (assembly GCA_030765085.1). Classification (NCBI taxonomy): domain Eukaryota; kingdom Viridiplantae; phylum Streptophyta; class Magnoliopsida; order Asparagales; family Amaryllidaceae; genus Allium; species Allium cepa. The sequence continues at coordinate 945,857,420 of CM060941.1, read as the reverse complement.
AGTAAAGCGGATATAACCCTTCGAAAGCAATGATGGCTTTAATACACTTGGAAGGGAAAATAACAACTGGGTTTCGACTTGGTCGAAACCATTACCTTCGAAAGCACTTAAAACAAAAGAAACTCATTTGAAAGCTAATACTTTAAACATAATACGGCAACCTACTTTAAAATCTACTTATAAACTCCTTTTGGGAACATACATTTTGACTGGGTCGAAAGCTCTAAGCAAAAGAAAGAAAAAACTTAACTTTTGAAAACCAAACAGGGTTTCAACACCATCGGAAGCATTCCTTTCGACACCACAGCTTCCGCCTTTCCTCTAATCCACTATGTACCATCTAAATGATACGTTGTGTATTAGTTTCAACAAGGTGGGTTATGGCAGGTACAATGAACCGGATTTTTGATCCTTGAAAATCGACACTAATACGTCCACTATATTTCATGCCGAGAAATCGAATGCTAGAAAACTCGATTGTTAGAAGAAGAAAGAAGATAAGAAGAAAACTAAAACAACATAGAATCTCACAACAGAACGAATAATCTATAATATATCACAAGTCTTTACACAAAGCAAAACTGTAATATGTATATATACAAACATCAATCAGAGTAAACTAACCTCTTTCAACCTGAATAGTTAGCCATCTACATGAATACATCTCTGGGCCTCCAACTCATTTCTTGAAGCTTCAAACATCCAATCTAATCTGTAATATGCTCGGTCTGACCCAAGCATTATAATAAAATAACACTTAAGTCAGTCTGGAAAACCAGTGTGAGAAAACACATCCAATTGGATTTAAAGTTATAAGAAAATCTTTGAAATCAAAAGGTATCTCATAAGGTCACGCTACACATAAACACGACGGGTTTTTACCTTACGATAATGAAAGCACTTTTATAGAAAATCCAATGATATTTTAATTGTGTCTAAGTACAAATACTTATTAAAATAGCTGAAATTGTAACATTAATTATATTCCAGCATACTAGGCTCTATAATCAAAACCTTAAAGGCACGTATTGAAGAATGATTCCATGATATGACCAGGTAAGGAATAACCTCCGATGGGTGCATCTTTGGATCAATACACCCTAGTCTAACAAGAACATCTTGTACCCTGCCACACAGAACCAGCCTACCACTTGACTAGTAGTACGGAATATGTCATCATCCCGATCTTCTGAAATTAATCGAGATCTCTCATGCACAACCAATTCCATAAAAATAGGGTAATCTAGAAAGATGATGACATACCCTAATGGGAGCGACCCACTTAGCCCTGCTGCATGACCTGTTTTAGTCATTTTTCGATTGATGAAGCTTGAGGTTACGTTTTACCTTTTTGATAGCAATCCCACTTGGAATGCTAACACTACACTCCAGGCTTCAATGTAATGCTAGAATTCATCCATACAAGTTGTCCAGGATAAGGACAAACCAAATGCACTACTTCTACTACATCCTTTTGGAATCACCCATAGGATTAGTAGTAGTAAGCAGCCTTTGCACTTCAGTGGCCCTATCTCTAATTCCATGCTTCAAGATGTCTTCATTCTAAAATGGCTGAGTTGGATCAAAGTGGTTTTCGGATAACATATCTGATCCCGGTGTAACGACCCAGAATTTTCGATCACAAAAATTCTAGATAGTTAGGAAAAGAAGGGAAGAAATAGAAGAAGAAACAAAAATGAAACACAGAATCTCACATTCACAGCAGATCAAAATATAAAACTAAATAAAATAACAGTTATGCAAAAGAAAACTGTATCAGTTAATATACATTAATAGATCAGAGTTACAACATTTCATAATCACTAGACAGTTAAAATAACTTATCCTAGATAAACAACAATATATCACAACGGAATGCACTCCATACGTTCCTGCCATCAAGCTCGCCTCCTGAGCTCCAAAACGTCCTTGCTTGAAAATCTATAATACTCGGTCTGACCCGAGTATTACATCAAAATAACACCCGGGTCAGGCTGAAAACCAGCGTGAGTAAACACAAGGAATACAAAAGCATAAAACTCATATAAAACCCGGGGTAACTCTTATCAATTTACAAATTCACAATTTGTTAAAGACATCACTTATTTCACACATCAATTTCTAAGTACCCAAAACTTAGATTAAATGGTCCAATTCACTTAAATCATTCCATTCCAGCCTATTGATTTCACATATCTATCTATAAAGAATCAAATTCGGGTATTTACTAATACCCGACTCCGGTCTCTTCGAATCTCATGTCATCTTAACCCAAGTTCTTCCTATAAATACAATTCAACTTTAAATATAGGATGTCACTTATGCACAGCAACTTATCATCGATAAATAACTACATTATCACTGTCCACCTAATCATATCATAACACATAACATTTCCTATCAGAGATATCAACCAATTCAAGGCATTTAACATCATTCAATCATTCATAAGCAAAATTTGATCACTTTCCAATTAATTTAATTATCTCGAATTAAAGTAATTTCTAACTTAATCACTTAGATTACCAGTACTTAACATTGATTAATTACAAATAAATTATTTAATCATCTTTTAATTATCTATCTTAATTAATCACCCTTGATTAATTATCCTTCAATTACATTAAGTAATTAACCGTTAATTAATTACACAAATTAATTAACCTCCATTCATATTAATTACATTGATCCTTAATTAATTACTCAAATTAATTATTCTAAAATCATTCACATTGATTAATTATCCTTTAATTAATCACACTCATTAATTAACTAACCCTAAATTAATTTCCTTAAATAATCAATCCTTTAATTAATTACACTAAGTAATTAATCCTTAATTTCTTCACTTAAGAAATTTACCTTTAATTACTTTCATCAAGTAATTATCCCATTGGTTAATTATCCTTAATTAATTAACCTTGATCAACAATTAATTTGACCTTAAGTTACCACATAGATAAAGTAGCCTTAACCATTCACATTAATTAGCTTTTTAATTAATCTCCTTAATTAATTAACCCATTAATTAATTATACCAATTAACTATTTTAATTAATTTAAGATAAATTCTTTATCTAAATAAATTCTTAATTGCATCATTAACTTATTAAAGATCATTGGTAATTTATTACCCAGTTAATTAATTACTTTGAAATCAAAACAAATATAAACATCACTTAATCATTTAAATATTGCGAAAACTTATTTAAAAACATTTGCTCGGAAAACTTATTTATTTTTAAAATATACTTTAAATCCTTAAACTTGTTTAAAAACATTTTTGTATTTATAAAACCCCTTTTATTTTTCCAAAACCAGGTTACAAAATTCATTTGAAAACCAACAAATCTGGAAACCAAAATTAACCACACAGAACAAAACCCAAGCCTGCTTTGTTCCCTCCCCGACACGAACCCCGAGATACGCGAGCTAATCATCTACTTCGAGTTCAACATGCCAAACCTCTCAACTTTGACCCGCGCAATCTTTATCTTCCCGAACCCAAAACCATTACTGACACGAACATGAATTCGTGCATGCGCACAGCAACTCGGCCCTTTTCCAATCAACTTCCCAATCATGAACACAATGTCGACCATATCGCCGACCCATACATCCACCCAGAATGTTGATTTCGTCAATCGAACGAAATCGAGCCACTCGCTCCAAAAACTGGAACCATCACCAATGGAAAAAAACACCAATCACCGTCGAACCTAGACCTGTCAAAACCAACCCATACCCATTTACCCAACCCACTAACCTTAATATTAAAAGGGTTGGGTATAAGCCCTTCAATTTTTTTTCTTTTTTCTACCCAACCCGTTTACGTTTCTATGAGAAAATCTCAAATCTGACCCAACCCGTTTGCTGCTTCCAACCCTATTCTTTCCTCAAATCACGATAGAAGAAACCGGCGATTTCTACACTTGATACTTGAGTTACATAATTTAAGAGCGAGATCATCATTCATACGTTCGACGACACTAAATTTGAACTCGAATGGCTCCTCTTCAATGCGAGCTTCATCGTCTTTCAAATCCGCAAAACCCTAGGTAATTAACTTTTTACAATTTTTGATTTGTTATGTCAATATATCATCTGGGATACTTGAGCGAAACCGCTTTCTTCACCATCAATTATGGATTTTCTGGTTGTGAAATAAAATTTGGCATATTTGTTTACGGTGATTCCATATATATATATTGTTAATAATTGTTACCGCTGCACACTTTGCTACTTAATAATTGTTAATAGTTTGCATAAACTGTAAGAAAATAGTAGTAAGAACAATGTGGTACATTCATTAAGCTTTTTTTGTGGTACGTAGAATCATCCAGAAGGGAATTGTTAATAATTGTTAACAGTTTGCATAAACTTTAGGAAAATACTTGAGTATGCCATTATTTTTGCATCTTTTTTCTGGCGTTTTTTGTGTGGCTAGTCTTTCTTGGTTGAAGAACACTTTTTATCATGCTTGTTGGAATATGTTTTAACAACCAAGTTAGTTGATAGAATTGTTCCCAGATCTGGTAATAATATTTGGTTTTATTGTGAATTTCCCTGAGCAATATATTACCCTTTTGTATGCTAATCTTAGCTTGATGGCAATAGTAGGAATACAACTAAACTTGGCCTAGCATGATAATATTGAGAATTTTTTCCTTATTTAAGGTTGATTCATTAAGCTCATTTATAGGGCTTTGGTTAATTAAGAAAGTTAATTGCGTTGGATTTTGATATGAATAGAGAAGATCCAAGCTAATATATCTGTACATCTTATATTCAAATTCTTAATGGTGATCTTAATTACCAAATTTACTTTTGGCCCCGTGCATTAAGTCGGAATCTATGTTCTAACAAAAATTTGTAACACAAACTCAGTAGTCAACAATGGTAAATGTGATTCATCCATTTAAGGTGTGTTACCAAATGTTGTTGCCTTTTTTTTAACCAAAAAGTTTGGAGGAGTGGACCTGTAGGCTGTAGCAATAGCTTTTTTAAGACAACTAAAGTATAATTACTTACATTTTAATATTATATTCATATACCAAGTTACCTGCAGCATGAACAATCAATAAGCAATCAACTATAACAAGTAAATGAATGCAACTTTTGTGGATCACCACATTTTACGAAATGTTTGATTTCCTTATTGTGAAATTCATTTAGTATCAATATTTTAAATCATGAAATTAAATTTTAGCATTACAAGTAGCCACTGATAGTTCTTGTTTACATCCCATTTTGTCATAATGTGTATATATATGTTTATAATCATGTTTATTGTTAAATTGGTAATATCTCTATATGGAAAGTTCACCGACCAGACAAAACTAATGTGTTGATTTGATTTACGTTGTATACAAATTGTTTCTTCAACTTGAGAATTTAGCCTTTGAATTATTTTTCAATTAACTAGCCATAACTGAAACCAGTTGGGCTTTTTGTTTGGTTTCTGAACGTCTTATGTTGCATGATGATGATTTGGTATATACACACGCATATACATCCACCCTCACATTCTTCTATTCTGTAATCTTATCAAATACCAATTTGATTTAAATTAAATTAATTCAAATTGTTAACAATCTGAATTAAATTAATTATATATGCTTTTACATAATTTAATTAACTTTGTATTCGACTTTGAACTTTGTCATAAAATGGTGATTTGAACTTTGTATTCAAGTATTGTGACTGTTGAATTGTTTGAACTTTGTATTCATGTGTTGTAGTGTAGGATGTTGTTGCATCATAAACTAAGTCGGTCTTGAATTGAAGTTTGATATAAGACAATTTTGTGTTGTTTAATGTAAAATGCAAAATTTGAGGGAGGCTAAACAGATACTAGACTTAGGAGCTGTAAAATTTGAGGTCAGCTTCCAGTGCTTACAGAATATCATTTACATGTACTTTAATTGAACTGCTCGACGTTATTTTTGCTTGTTCTTTCTTCTTCTCTGGTAGTTACATTATTTTTATACATATTGTTATTCATTGGCTGAAAGTTTTTTTCCCTCTTTTAACTATACTCAGTATATCTTTATATACATCACCCGCCATCTTAATACAATTAAAAAGTGTGAAGTTTGAAATACAATTAAAAAGGAATGGTTTAAGTGGTGTACTTTCATGTATCTTATTGTCATGGACTGTAGTTTTGTTGTCTTCTGTGTTGTATTTTCACGGTACTGTACTTTTTGTAAAATGCAACTCACAATTCAATATATCTGTTACTTTTTAAAATAAATAAGTAAATAGATAATTATATATCCTCCGTGCGTCTCTATGCATGTACCTGAAACACATAACTCTGGCTCCACCAGTACTAGGCTACAACAGTTTATTTGAATTTGATAGCTGGCTTTGTACATCTTGCTCCCTCCCGTTCATTGATCATTCCATGTACTCTCATAATAGGAACCTCACACTAGCTTTTAGGCGGCCTAAGTCAGATATATATTGGATTCGAATCTACAAGTTGGATGCATAGAAATAATCTTACTGAAGCATTATTTGAACTAAATAAAACGTTACTAGTTACATGGCTCATACAGTGTAGCGTATCTTTGCCATAGAGGGATTTCAACATGAAAATGATCAGTATGAGACTTTCTTAACAGGACAACCAAATACTTTTACTGAACATAAACCTCAGTACATGCACACTTATTGATTAAATGTATTTTTTTCAATAAAAAAAACCATGAAATGGCTGTTCTTACTTTGCTTATAATAATATAGACATACTCATATCTGAAATGGCTATTCTTACTTAAAACCTTAAATTTATTAAAAATTTGAAAAGTAAGCCATATGTGAAAAGCTGGAATTATTAGCCTTATCATTTATGATAAGTTAGACCTGAAAGGAATGGTAACATAATAAATAAGAGTATTATAAAGGAGAAAATATAGCTGAATAGAAACTTTCTGCATACAAAAAATGCATAGTGATAAATTTTAGTTTTAATGTTTATTAGAGCATTAATACTGTATGAAAAGTCTTTTTAACAGGAAATTTAAGCCATGTTTATTCCATGGAACTAATGTAAAATACTGGTAAAGCACTTACATCTTTGAAATTATTTGAAATTGGAAGAAAAGAATTTCAATTTGAATAGATAGATGCTGTAAATATTGAAATTCAGTGCTCTATGAACACGCACACCACACATTCCCACTCCACCACAAACACAACAAGATAATGTATATAAACCCATAGAGGCACTCGCCCAAATTAATTTACCCAAACTATCACATATAAAACCCAATAACACACACTGAAACCTGTGTCCGCACTCATACACCACACTCATGCAATAATTTTCCAATCGATGACTATAGTGATGTATACTAGACAAAATACAAAATGCAGAAATAAATGGAATGTGAATTAATAAACAACAAAACTGATGTTTTATAAATCATTTTTTTACTCATGCTTTATACTTTTAGATACTATTTTCATAAACTATTGAAGCTTAGATACGTATGAAATACAGGGTCAAATAGTATGTGAAGTAAAATGCAACAATAGTTTTATAGAAACTAGATAGGAGAGCAAACAAAGAGATGACTGAATTTCACTGAGAGAGCAATGGATAGACACATACACCATTTGTCTATTTAAAGAGATGACTGAATTTCACATCAGCCTTAGAATCAATGATAGCATGAATAAACAAATGCCTTTTAAGTTTGATATACTTCAGGTCTTAAAGGATCTTTAAATGTACTGAGTTTGATATGTATGATGACAGAGATGTATTAAATTCTGACCATACGTGTTTATGTATGAGTTTATTCTGTTTTTGTAACTGCATATATGTATGAGTTTTCATCATTCTAAATCTTACCAAATTTGTGAACTGCTAGTTTGTGACTTGCTTCAGGATTACAGGTTCATGCTTAAAGCTTCAGGATTACGAGACTGCTCATGTGCCGCAAAACTTTGAATTATTTTGCAGTTTTATTACTTATATAACATGTTGTTATTTTTGTAGTATTTTGTTTAGTTTTTTGATGCAGTTTTTATGTTTAACTATGGAGTTTGTCAATTAAAATTGTACTGTGTTGTATCTTTTAGTTTTTAATGTTGTAGTTTGTAATTATGTTACGTAGGACATTCAAATATTTTTTGGGTTTTGTATTATCTAGTTCAGTTTTTTAATTTTTCAATGTTATTTTTCATTTTTATGTAGTATGCAGTTCTTTTCTTTTTTGGCGAAGTTTTTGCTGAAACTTTTTGTTCAATGGGTCGGGTCGGGTTGACCCTTCTAATAATCGGGTCGGGTCGGGTCAATCCATTTATTAAATGGGTTGAATAAGTTAGGTTTTTTTATGGCTAGAATGAGACGGGTCAAATTCTACCCGACCTATTTATGATCCGACCTGACCCGTTTGACGGGTCTAGTCGAACCCTACCTCAAGAACTCATGCCACCTTCACCAAAGCATCGCCTCGTCTTCCAGCTCTGTTTCCATTATCGTGATCGAGTCCGGTGAATCACCGACGCCAAGCAAAGCTCAGAAATCAGCACGACCAAAATATTACGCCGAACCCTAAATCACCCTCATCATATCGCCTCAATCACTAGAAAATTCACCATCCATTTTTCCGGTGTCCACCCTACTACCCCTACCCTCAGACCAAAGCCCGTCGCAATCCTCATCGTCGATTTACGCAAATCGACGAAATTGTCAAAACTGATCATCTCCAACTCTGTTGATGAATACTACATTAAAAATCATGATTTTACCCTCTAAATTCATCATTTTCCACAACACATCACATTAAGAAATCCAAATTTAAAATCTTAGATATTTATTTTTGACCAGAATTGATTTCTTACTGTAAATTTTCCTATTTTGAATTAATTTCTAAATATAAAATCTTGAAACTATTTTTAGAATTGATATTAACAGTTTTCATTCAGAAATCAAAGCTTGAAATCAAATCTACAAGAAAATATGAATTTCTGAAAGGTTGTTCTTAAGCTTGTAAAACAACAGAGGCCAAATTTTTATATTTTCACATATATTTAATAAATGCATACGTGCATTCACATTCATATGCAAATACAAACCATATTTCTATGAAAATTCCATCACAAACATTTAAGTAACATCATTGGGTGTAAACTGTTTTAAAAAATGTTTACTCACAGATTTAAAAACAGAGGCAGGCTAAATTGGAAAACTGGAAGCTGCTTTAAATCTTTTGAACTTGAACTGAATTTGTTTTGAGATGAAATCATTTGCCTACTGATCTGAGATGATCTTGTTTTTGCTTCAGGCTTGAATTTGTTTCAGATTTTGGGTTTGAGAAAAGATTTCTTTTTGCTAGTTTGAGTATTTCTTACTGACTTTGTCTTCTCAGGTTTGAATTTAACAGGGTTTTTTTTTAAAGTTTGAAAGTGGAAGATAAGAGAAATGAGAAGGGAGGAGAGTATACTCATATCTTGACTTTATTGCTTAAAAAGAAAAATAAAAGAAAATTTTAAAACTTTGACACTTGTTTAATTCTAAGTTACAATAGTTAACACTTGTTTAATCCCATAATAAAATATTTACACTTGTTATTTAATATGTTATTAACCTTACATGTGTCTTTTGCACGAGAAAAATGATATATATATATATATATATATATATATATATTTATATTTAATTTCCTAATTTATAAATGCATTTCTTAATTTATATGTATATAAAATCCTTTAAAAGAAAATAATATAAAACAAACTATATTCTAAATAAAATCATATATAATATATTTTAAAAATCCAAAATATATTTAAGATATATATATATATATCTATCTTTTGAATTCCAAATTTAAATTTAAATTCAAATACAATTTAAAATCCAATTTGAAATCAACTCACACAAATATATTTACTTAAACAAACACAGATTCAATTTGTTTGAAAATAATAATATTTCTATTTAAAATCTTCTTATATCCATATATATATATATATAACCAACCATTATTATTTGTTTCAAAAAGTTAATTTGTCAATTTTAAGTAATTATATTAGGAGATTATCAAATATTTGTCCAGAGATTTAAACATCCAATTTTTATTATATTTTCAAATTCACTTGCATAACCAGATATCTTTCATTATCAGAATTTTTTTATCTGTTCAATCTAAAATCAATATTTTCAATAGTTAAATCAGAAAATTATCCAATTATCTAAAGTCCAAAAATCCGGGTTAATACATTCCTTCCCCCTTTGAATCTTTTCGTCCCCGAAAAGGAACGAAGCCAAAATTTATTAAAATGTTTGTTATCTGTAAAACTACTCTTTTATTAAGAATTTTTTTTAAGCACTTTTAAATCTACATAGTGTTACAAAAATAGTTTTATAAAAATACTTTTCATAACTTGATGTCTGAACCAATCCATCCTTGTTCTCACAGAAATTCGGTCATACGTTGATCAGGCATAAGACTGAAAATCTATAAGTACTTAGCAGACCCGATTTCAACACCCAGTGAAAACATTTGGAAAATAATTTTATAGAAAATGTAGAAAACATTTTGAAAATAGAGAAAACATCTTTTGGTGAGAATGCTCTGGAAATCATCGCCCCCATCCATGGTCCCAGTTAACCCGATGGTTACGTTGCCATCCCGAAAAAATCCATAGATAACTGTAGGCACTCCACGCCCCTCGATTACGCCAACCCGCTACAAATTGCAGCTATACCCGAGGTTACGTTGCAATCACAACAAAAACCCATATAACTGTAGGCATCAACGCCCTCGAATTCCCCTGCCAAATAAAATGAAACTTCTCCACTTCATTCGACCATAGATCTCAGTCTACCGATGTTACATTGCCTTCCCGACAAAATCAAGCGTAGACCATTGACACTCACCTCCACACGATTTCTGCTATGGTCCACAGTAGATCGCAGCGACATCAAGTGACATTGTCATCACAACATAACCCAAATGCCCTTGTAGGCATCAGTGCCCTCTACTTTTGCTACCCAATAATCCTCAGGAACTTTAGTTTGTCCGGGCTTCCTCACAGGATCCACTTTAGAGCCTCCCTCCCTTTTTGAGGCTCAAGGCAGTTCTAACCTATGGTACTCCTGAGAAGTTCATTTCAAGGGAGCACCTTTTTCTCCAGAGCCATTTCAAAACACTTTATACTATACACATATAGTATTTTCCAAATCATACACCTAGTATGAATCTCATATAAATCTCCTTTCTCAAAATCGATTATCCCAAAATCGATAATTCTCAACTAGGCTTTCCAAATTTCCAAAATTGATTTTTCTCCAAAAATCAAAAGCCTTTTCCAAAATCCATAGGTTCCAAAAACCTTTTTTCCAAAATAATTCTCATAAGATCCTTCATATATATATGTAGATATGTATATAACTTTGGAACTCTTTGGATCACCTCATACTTGTATAAATTCCCTTTTTATACCTCAAATATTTTCAAAAATCCTTTTCTTATGGCTATAGATTCAATAAGGGGAGTTTATCAATTATATATACATAACTTTGTTTATGCCAAACAATATTCAAGCTTGATTACTCTACAAAGTCACTTACTATATTACTTACTTTCAAACAGTAAATTTCTACCATAGAAATATCCAATTTCCATATTATTTCATTTTATATCTCACAAAATATACTATCTATTTCAAAAATCATTTTACATTTCTAATCCACAAATTTTAAATATCAATTTCATTCAAACTCGTACGATGTACTCATAACATTCGTACAGAATATCAATCTGATCGCTCACTCGATCACACAATTTCTCTTCCGAACTAGTATCGTCCACTCGACTTCCTAGTGCGGACTCAGATCTAGTTTCTTGATCAGAAACCATCATTCTCCTTGCATAGCCTAATTATGATAGAGAATTTCGATAACAATCAAAAATCTATATCCAGGTTCACCGTCGAAAATCGAGTGAAAAATCCCAACTCGGATCGACATACTATCTCGAAATTCTATGCTCGAATCTGGATCAAATCACTATGCGAATAGACTAATATACGTACATCCTACGTATTTATCTTCATTGATTATTAACCAAATCAATTCCCTTTTCTATTCACATTCACTTTAATTTCTATCCACTTATTCATAATTGTTTCAATTCCATTTAGATTATCACTTAAATCCTTATCTCAATTGGTAATTAATCATAAACAGTTTGCACTCTGACTAGCTTAAATTTAGAAAATAATTTAAAAAGTTTAAAATAGATAAGTAGTTGAAAAATAATTATTGATTGTAAAATAGATGTAAAATAGTTAAGTAGTTATAGAATATTAGGTAATTGCAAAATAGTTGTAAAATAATAATTAGTTATAAAGTAGTTGAAAAATAGTAATTAGTTTATAAAATTGTTGTAAAATAGTTAAATAGTCCTAAAATAATTGTAAAATAAGTATAAAATAGTTTGGTTTTAAAAAGAAAGATTGTATATAGTAAATAGCTTGGAAAAATATATTTAAGAAAGCTTATATTAAAATAATTTGTTTGAACTTTGAAAAAAGTTCAGAGCCATACTGTTCCACTACCCAATCTTTATTCCAATCAACTCAATTTTAAATTTCCACTTCCTTTTAACATTGATTCAATCTCAAATCAATTTAAACAACTTCAATTCCCACTCCAAATTTAACTTTATCCCATTTCGATTTCAATCTCAATTTATTCAAATAAATTTAAAATTGAACCAATTTTCAATTTCAGTTCGTTTCAATTCCAGTTTGAATTAATCCCAATTCAACTTGAATTAACCAGGATTCTTTCCAAATTCAAATCAAATTCAATTTGAGTTTGAAACTATTCAACTTTAATCACAATTCCTAATTATTCAAACCAAATTTCAATTTGAACTAATTCAATTTCAATTTCACTTTAAATCATCTCAAATTATATAAATTCAAGCTAAATTTCAAATGCTGGTTTAACCTCTTAAACCAAATTAACCTTATTTAACGTCTTTAAACAATTTAGTTCTAAGTCCAAATTTCAAAATCCCATTTTAAATTGCCTTTACTTCCACATAAACTTATTTCTAGGTTAAAATAATAATTCAAATCCTTTTTAAACAATTTAATCTTTGAAATCCAATTTATTACCCAATTTCAATTTTGAAACCAATCCTTAACAATTTAAATTTCCAAGTTCCTTTTGAACATTTAAATCTTAAATTCCAAGTGACTTTATTTTCCATTTATATCAGCAATGGATATACGTATTATTCCAATCCATTTCTTAATTCATTTTAAACTATACAATTCACAATTTCAAAATTATTGATAATACTGGATGATATTAGGATAAATAAACATCCAATTTATTTAAAACACCCATCCATAACATCCAATTCAAATTTTTAGATCTCAGACCCATTTTGAGATCACACACACTCCCAATTCAAATTAACCCTTTAACTTTCCAAGTTAAATCTCAATTTCATCTTGAAATTTTCAAGTCAGGTTGTTCATTCTATACTTATTTAACTTCTACTGAGTTAAATTTAATTCAATTTAAACAATCCTTTTAACTTTACCCAATTTGAATTTCCATTTCAAATTTTAAATTTCTATCAATATTCTTTCTTACTTATAAGTTCAAAGACTTATATCGCTTTGGGGTTTTACATCACACTTTAGGGAAAATCCAAACTCAACATCTTAGAGTTTATTTCAAATCATCTTTGATACTATGTATATCCACACATACATACATATTTACTTCTTAGCCCACCAAGCCATATTTAAAAATTTAAACAACCTTTGGTTTTAATTCCAAAACAAATTCCTTTAAAGTTTTCTTACAACCTCTTTTCTTTTTTAAAATAAGATCACATTCAAAAATATTCTAAATAATATTATTCATTCTTATTTGTATAGTTCATTTTATCCAATTCCTATTTGGATATATATATATATATATATATATATATATATATATATATATATATTCATTACTTAATTCTTATCCAATTTCAATATTCAACAACCAATTATTGCTTTATATATAAAATATAAGCTTTTATAAAAAATATATTCATTAAAACCATTTTTAAAATCTTTATATAAGAAAATAACAAGTATGCTCTCATATATATACACACACTCAACTCATCCTAGGGTAACACTGACCCAACCTTAATGAGTACACCCACCAGAGCCAAGGTTCTCTCTTAATCTTCTGCTCTGATACCAAATGTAACGACCCAAAATTTTCGATCCCAAAAATTCCAGATAGTTAGAAAAATAAGGAAAGAGATAGAAGAAGAAACAGAAATGAAACACAGAATCTCACATTGCAGCGGATCAAAATATAATACCAAATAAAATAACAGTTATACGAAGGAAAACTGTATCAGTTAATATACATTAATACATCAGAGTTACAACATTTCACAATCACTAGACAGTTAAAATAACTTGTCCCGGATAAACAACAATATATCACAGTGGAATACACACCATACGTTCCTGCCATCCAGCTCGCCACTTGAGCTCCAGAACGTCCTTTCCTAAAAATCTGTAATACTCGGTCTGACCCGAGCATTACATCAAGTAACAATCGGATCAGGCAGGAAACTAGCGTGAGTAAATCCAAGGAATACAAAAGCATAAAACTTATATAAAACCCAGGTTAACTCTTATCAATTTACAAATTCACAATTTGTTAAAGACATCACTTATTTCACACATCAATTTCTAAGTACCCAAAACTTGGATTAAATGGTCCAATTCACTTAAATCATTCCATTCCATCCTATTGATTTCACATATAAATCTATAAAGAATCGAAGAGGTTTCGGGTATTTACTAATACCCGACTCCGGTCTCTTCGAATCTCATGTCATCTTAACCTAAGTTCTTCCATTAAATACAATTCAACTTTAAATACGGGATGTCACTTATGCACAGCAACTTATCATCGATAAATAACAACATTATCACTGTCCACCTAATCATATCATAACACAAAACATTTCTTATCAGAGAAATCAACCAATTCAAGGCATTTGATATCATTCAATCATTCACAAGCAAAATTTGATCACTTTCCAATTAATTTAATTATCTTGAATTAAATTAATTACTAACTTAATCACTAAGATTACCTTTACTTAACCTTAATTAATTACAAATCAATTAATTAATCATCATTTAATTATCCATCTTAATTAATCACCGTTTATTAATTATCCTTAAATTACATTAAGTAATTAACCGTTAATTAATTACACAAGTTAATTAACCTCCCATTCATATTAATTACATTGATCCATAATTAATTACTCAAATTAATTATTCTAAAATCATTCATATTGATTAATTATCCTTTAACTAATCGCACTCATTAATTAACTAACCCTAAATTATTTCCTCAACTAATCAATCCTTTAATTAATTACACTAAGTAATTGATCCTTAATTACTTCACTTAAGAAATTTACCTTTAATTACTTTCATCAAGTAATTATCCCATTGGTTAATTATCCTCAATTAATTAACCATGATCATTAATTAATTTGACCTTAAATTACTACGTAGATAAATTAGACTTAACCATTCACATTAATTAGCTGTTAATTAATCTCCTTAATTAATTAATTTAAGATAAATTCTTTATCTAAATAAATTCTTAATTACATCATTAACTTATTAAAGATCATTGGTAATTTATTACCTAATTAATTAATAACTTTAAAATCAAAACAAATATAAACATTACTTAAACGTTTAAATATTAGGAAAACTTGTTTAAAAACATTTGCTTGGAAAACTTATTTATTTTTAAAATATACTTTAAATCCTTAAACTTGTTTAAAAACATTTTTGTATTTATAAAACCCCTTCTCTTTTTCCAAAACCAGGTTACAAAATTCATTTGAAAACCAAGAAACCTAGAAACCAAAATTAACCACACAGAACAAAACCCAAGCCTACTTTGTTCCCTTCTCGACACGAACCCCAAGCTACCCGAGCTAATCATCTACTTCGAGTTCAACACGCCAAACCCCTCAAGTTCGACCAGTGCAATCTTCATCTTCCCGAACCCAAAACCATTACTGACATGAACATGAATCCGTGCACGTGCACAGCAACTCCGCCCCTCTACAATCAACTTCCCAATCATCAACACAATGCCGACTATCTTGCCGACCCATACATCCACCCAGAATGTTGATTTCGTCAATCGAACGAAATCGAGCCACTCGTTCCAAAAACTGGAACCATCACCAATGGAAAAAAACTCCAATCGCCATCGAACCCTACCTCGAGAACTCATGCCGCCTTCACCAAGGCATCGCCTTGTCTTCCAGCTCCGTTTCTCTTATTGCGGTCGAGTCTGGTGATTCACCGACGCTACGCGAAGCTCAGAAATTAGCACGACCAAAATATTACACCGAACCCTAGATCAACTCGTCCTATTGCCTCGATCACCAGAAAATTTGCCATCCATTTTTTCAACGTCCACCCTACTACCCCCTACCCTCAGACCAAAGCCCGTCGCAATCCTCATCGTCGATTTACGTAAATCGATGAAATTGTCGAAACTGATCATCTTCAACTCTCTCAATGAATACTACATTAAAAATCATGATTTTACTCTCTAAATTCATCATTTTCCATAACACATCACATTATAAAATCCAAATTCAAAATCTTATATATTTATTTTTGACCAGAATTGATTTCTTACCGTAAATTTTTGCTATTTTGAATTAATTTCTCAAAATAAAATCCTGAAACTACTTTTAGAATTGATACTATACAGTTAGGAACAATTTTCATTCAGAAATCAAAGCTTGAAATCAAATCTACGAGAAAATACGAATTACTGAAAGGTTGTTCTTAAGCCTGTAAAACAACAGAGGCCAAATTTTTAAATTTTCACAAACATTTCATAAATGCATACATGCGTTCACATTCATATGCAAACACAAACCATATTTCTACGAAAATTCCATCACAAACATTTAAGTAACATCATCAGGTATAAACCATTTTAAAAGAATGTTTACTCATAGATCTAAAAGCAAAGAAAAGATAAATTGAAAAACTGGAAGCTGCTTTAAATCTTTTGAACTTGAACTAAAATTGATCTGAGATGAAATGATTTGCCAACTGATCTGGGATGATCTTGTTTTTGCTTCAGGCTTGAATTTGTTTCAGATTTTTGGTTTGAGAAAAGATTTCTTTTTGCTGGTTTGAGTATTTGTTACTGACTTTGTCTTCTCAGGTTTGAATTTAACAGGATTCTTTGTTTTTTAAGTTTGAAAGTGCAAGATAAGAGAAATGAGAAAGGGAGGAGTGTATACTCATATCCTGAATTTATTTCTTAAAAATAAAAATAAAAGAAAAAATTTAAAAGTTTAACACTTGTTCAATTCTAAGTTATAATAGTTAACACTTGTTTAATCCCATAATAAAATATTTACACTTGTTATTTAATATGTTATTAACCTTACATGTGTCTTTTGCACGAGAAAAATGATTTATATATATATTTAATTTCCTAAATAATAAATACATTTCTTAATTTATATCTATATATAATCCTCTAAAAGAAAATAATATAAAACAAACTATATTCTAAATAAAACCATATATAATATATTTTAGAAATCCAAAATATATTTATGATATATATCTATCTTTTGAATTCCAAATTTAAATTAAAATTCAAATACAATTTAAAATCCAATTTGAAATCAACTCACACAAATATATTTACTTAAACAAACACAGATTCAATTTGTTTGAAAATAATAATATTTCTATTTAAAATCTTCTTATATCCATATATATACACACACAACCAACCATTATTTTTTGTTTCAACAAGATAATTTGTCAATTTTAAGTAATTATATTAGGAGATTATCAAATATTTATCCAGAGATTTAAAAATCCAATTTTTATTATATTTTCAAATTCATTTACATAACCGGATATCTTTCATTATCAGAATTTTTTATCTGTTCAATCTAAAGTCAGTATTTTCAATAGTTAAATCAGATATTATCCAATTGTCTAACGCCCAAAAATCTGGGTTATTACACCCGGTCTCTTTGAAACAACTTTCGATAATTTTCGATAAACTCAACCTCGGTTCTTTAGGAAATAATAAAATAAAAGATAAGAGCGGAGTTCACCTCCTAACCATTAGCGGACGGATTTCCTTTTCATTTATCCTAAATGATCAAAACGAATTTATATGTACAGTATAGCACCACTGATGGTAACTGTACCGTATAAATTTCGTGTTTCTCCCACGTATCTTGTTTGGAACCCACGTATCTTGTTACTTCCTTAAGTATTGTAAATCCGATAGGAGGGTATGCAACTCTGGAAATGAGATGTGACCAGCTAGAACTTGATTTGTTATGTCATAAGTTTGCATGCAGTTTGTATATTTTCGATTTCATAGATTTCAGAATCGTTTTAGGTATGGATTGGTTGGGCAAATATGAGGCTCGGATATTTTGCCAGGATATACACCCTGATAGTCATAACCGAATTATATTCTCTTTGGAGGATTCTGACCAGAGTGTTTATACTCGGTTGAGTGCTATGATAGTAGAAGAGTTAAGTCGGGTTCCAATAGCAAGAGAATTTGCAAATGTTTTTGGGACGGTTTCAGGAATACCACCGAAACGAGCTGTTGGGTTTCGGATAGATCTTGTGCCAGGAGCAGAACATGTAAGTAGACCACCTAGCAGGATGACACCGACCGAGACGAAGGAATCGAAGGTGCAGCTAGTGGATCTAAAAGGGAGAAATTTTATTGGACTAAGCAGTTCGCCTTGGGGTGCAGCTAGCTAATAGGAATACTTTTCTATTTGATTTTGTTGTATTTTGATATAAAGGCAGAGTTATTTAGTTTCCTATGTTTACACTATGATCATCCAATGGGGCATCTTCATATGTCGCTCTTGGCGTAGTTTGTAATAATTATATTTTCTCTGAACGAGGTTCTCGAATTTGGGATTACGTAATAAATTTGAAACATGATTGAAATGGAATGAGAAATTTGTTTAATGTTTTTAAATTTTTTTTCATATCCATGTGTTTTTGTTATATCAATGAACCTAACATTCCACATTCGATCATCAAGAATTAATAACTATGGATGACTACAGCATCTGTAGCCGTTAGTTTTTGTAACGACCCAGAATTTGGTTATTTGAAATTGGAATATTTACTTGATTTTAAATATTTAAAAGTTATTTTTAACTTGAATTTCAAATATAAATTTTTATTAGATAATTTAATTATTGAATTTAATAATCGAAAATTTGTTAAATTATTGAATCATAAGTTTTAAGCTTGATAAAAATAATTTAATGGTTTATGAAATTATATTGATAATAATGAAGATAATAACACTTTTAAATTGAATTTAAAAGTGATTTGTTCAGTTTTCAAAATATATCGTTTAAATTTACATTTAAAAATAGCATTCTGGGGCACAGTCTCGGATTTCGACGAAGCCTGTTCCATTGGATCCGTAATAGTGTATTATTATCGGGTTTCAAATTTCATAGCGTTTGGAGTTATTGTTTGATAATACGGGATAGAAACACACTGAATTTAATATCGAAAAATTCAATATAATAATTGGGTTCAAAAATCTATCTTCTCCATACGATCGAATTAGGACTCGAAACATTTTCCATTATATTTGGAATAAGGGTATAACATTATAAACGCCTAGCAGCACGGCTCGAAATGGGTTAGAGATTTTGAGTTGCGTATAACGAAACGTGTGAAAATTAATTAATATATTTAGATTCTAGTCAACCTTTCAGCTGCAATTCCTTAATATCAGCCTTTTTCCCTTCACTCGATCACTGTACCCTATTTCATTCAAACATGTCTTCCTCTTCCAATTTATAACAATTGAGCCCATGTGAAAATCAGAAACGAAGAACAAAAAAATGTAAATATGTTTATTCTTCTCGATTGAAGCATAGCCCATCCAACGATAAAAAACTAGCCATTAGCGATCGAATCAAGCTTCAACTCCGACTAGACTTAGGTCCACCTTGATTAGATGAGCATAATGAATAGTGGAGATCGTCTTTGGCATGGTGTGGTGGCCAAGAGAAGGCCGCGTTCGTTCAACAGAGGGATTTTCTCGTTCATGATTTTTGGGTCATGCGAAGGGCTGCGTGTGGGTGAGGAGGCATTGGAGCAGCGTCTTGTGTAGTGGAGGGCGGCGGTGGCCGATGGCGCGCGAACGAAGTTGCGTACGATTCGTTTGAGTTGGAGTTGAGTCGCGACAGGGAAGAACTGTTTCTTACGGGTCATTCTATTTTGGGCTGGTCTGCTCTAGTTTGGGTGGGGGGTACGGGCTTTATCTTGAAGGTCTGGGAGATGGAGAATCGAGGAGGGGAGTTTGTCAGTGGGAACGTCTTCAGAGATCGTGGAGTTTTCTGGTGTTTGGCGTGCGTGTCATAGGAGCGTGTATGGTTGAGGGGGGAGAGGTATCGGCGTGCACTGGAATATGTACAGGGAGCATTCCAACTTTTGGGAAGAAGTGTTTGTAGTTGGTAATTAAAATATTAAATGGATTAGTTGTATTAATTATATTTATAAATTCTCAAATCTTATAAATGTCATAACTCGCTCATTTTAGGTCGGATTCGAACACAACCTTTTGCGTTGCGTTCGTGATAACGTATTCTAAGTATAGGAATTGGATTGGAACAATTTGGAGCTTCCAAAATTTTTAGCTAAATTCGAACGCTATATGAATTTAGTCGGAAACGAAATGTTTTGGCAACTGCTAAAAATAAAGGTGGGTAAATCTCACTTAATTTTGGGTTAGTAAAATTAATTTTAAATAGTTAAAATTGATTATAGATTGATTGGTTGAATTGGTATATTTTTCTCAGTTGAATGCGATGTTATATATAGTAGTGTATATATATTGTAGCGATTGATATTCCCGCATATATATAGCGAATGAGACCCTATACATCTCGCATAATTACGGATGACCCTATATACCGCAATATCCCCTCGAAGCAGGATTGGTATTTTTATATTGTTTAAACATCTATGAATGCAGGAAAGCAGGTTTGAGGGATCCAACTGGATTTCTCAAAAATGTTGAATTTGATTTCATATATAGTGATATATGAACTGTTGAAAAATCTGTGATAGATTATAGTGTAACTTGAAGTTATTGGATGTTATGGTATTACTGGCCCATATTTTGATATTTTAAAATATCACAAATATATATATTAAGTTTGAAAGGAAATTTAAAAGGGATTTTGGAAGTGAAGTATTTATATTGAAATTTGGATTTAAAAAAATGAATTTGGGTAAAATAAATTGCTTTGATTTTAAAATTTGTACTTGATAATTTTGGAATATGGAAAAATAGAGATTTTGAATAATGTAAATAAAAGGATTTTAAATAAAAGAAATTAAGCGATATTGTTTAAGTATAAAATGATTTATTTTTAAAATCGAGATTTAAATAGTTGGGAGAATAAAAAGGGAATTTTAAAAATAAAATATGAAATCATTATACTAAATTTTAAATACGATTTTAAATTATGAAATGGAAGTGGAATCGTAAATTAGTTGGTTTTGGAATATAGTTTGGTTTTTTTAAGAAAATGATTTGAAATGGAAATCAATTTAAAAATCGATTGATAATCGATTAAGCATTGTAAAACCGTTATAAACGGGAAATGAGACTATGGAATTTATAAACAAGGTTTATAAATAAAGTAAAGTGATTATCAGTGGATAAATTGAAGTTATAAATTCACGAAGACAATTTATAAGGAGATGGGTAAATCGGTTTAAAAATAAATGGTAAATTTAATTTTAAAAATGTGAAAAGGAGATTTACGAAATTGGGACGTAAATCAAGTGGTGATAAATCGAGAGGGATTTATAAACATTAGACTGGCTATATTGGAATTGAAAAATGTATTTTTTTGAGAAGTTAAGTTTGTTTAAAAAGGGATTTTTTAAATTTTTAATCTAGGTGATTTAAAAATGTTTTAGCAAAAGAGTATTTCCAGAAAGTTAGTTATTAAATATTTTTAAATTATCGAAATAAACCATAAGTTTGTAAACAAGCCTTGAAAATTGATTAGAAGCTTTTTAATAAATCCAAATTTATTATTGTTTCAAAACTATATAATTATTTTAAACTGTTTAAAAGTGTAATTAATTATTAATTAAGTAGTTATAATGGTTGATATTAAGTTAATTATTATTTAAAATTAATCAGTATTATTATTTTAAGGGATAAATTATTCAATATTAATATTTTATATAATAACTTTTATTAAAGAGTATTTTCCTAAAGTTTAACATGGAAAATTATTATATGAATTTTATAAGTATTATGTTGAAAATTATTAAATAAAGTTTTGGAAAGTAATGGTATACTTTTATGGCGTAATCGGAGGTAGTGAGTGCCTACAGTTGAGTTTTGGATTTAACAGGGATAGAGACGTAACCATTGAGCCGTGAATCCATGGTTGATACCGTAGTGGTAGTTTCCTTATAATTTTAAAGGATTTTCAAATATTTTTAAAAAGGATAGTTTGTGAATATACTAAATTCGGGAAGATAAGTATATATTTTGGATAAAGAAATTTAATTTATTAAAATTAAATTAAAATGAAACTTAGTATTTTCAGTGGAAAAGGAAATATTCGGTTGAATGATTGATTGTTTGATAGTTAAATAACCAACTATCAAATATGGACCCAACTTATAACTTTAGGAATAACCAGAAGAAATACAGGGATTGTGTGGTACAGTTACCGTTCAAGGTGCTATATTGTATGTATAAACTCGTTTCGTTCTTCTAGGACATTTATAAGGAAATCTGTCCACTAACGGTTAGGAGGTGATCATCGATCTTATTTTCGTCTATTTATTTTCTAAAGATCTGAGGTTGACTTTACCGGAAATATCGAACGTTGTTTTGAAGAGACCAGGATCGAATAAGTTATCCGAAAACCACTTCGATCCAACGAGTACGTTTTCGAGATGAAACAAGAGCATGGAGTCGAAGATGGAGCAATGAAAAGTAAGGGCTAATCGCTACTAGATAATCATGAGGATGATTCCAAAATGGATGTAGTAGGAATAGTGCATTTGGTTCCGTTTCGACCCAAAATGGACTTGTATGGATGAATGCTATCAGTACATTATCATTGGAGGACAATGAGCATCTAAGTGAAAATTCCTTTAAAAGGTGATCGTAGCCTCTAGTCTCAACAACCGAGAATGACTGAAAATCAAAGGGGATGCAACAAGGCCAAGTGGGTCGCACTCAATTTGGGTATGTTTATTACCTTTATAGATACCCTTGGATATTATTATTACTATGGTGCGTGGAAGAGCTCGAAAAGAGTGGGAACACCCGGGATGATAGCATATTCAGTCTATCCAGGTTAGGGGTAGTCCAGTCCTGTGTTGGGGGGGGGATCCCGGCCTGGTCCTCGATACATTTTTCTAAATGTGTACTGTGATAGGTGGTACCCCTGTGCCTAGTCATTCATATGGAATCCATTCTCCAATACATGCCTTTAGGGTTTTGGTTGTAAAGCCTAATATGCCGGAATTTAATTAATGTAACAATTTCAGCTATTTGAATAAGTATATTTGTACTTAGACACTATTATAATAACAGAGGATTTGATATGTAATGTTTTGGTGATCGTAAGGTAAAAACCTGTTGTGTTTATGTGTGGTGTGGTATTACAAGATGCCTTTAATTTTCAAAGGATTTTGATAACTTCAATAATTCAAATTGAGTGTGTTTTCTCACGTTGGTTTCAGACTGACTCAGGTGTTATTTTATTATAATGCTAGGGCCAAATCGAGTATTACAGATAAATGATAGGATGTTATAGAGCTCAGAAGACGAGCTGGATGATGAAGACATATTACATGTATTTGATTTTATTCCTCTGTGTATTGTAGGCTGTATATTCAGCATTTGAGAGGACAAGTTATTATAACTATCCAATATTGAGTTATTGATGTGTTGTACTCTGATGTTGTAATGTATAAATATCAGTTATAGTGTCTTTTGTATAAAGATATGTTATTATCTATTATATATTGTTCCACTGCGATTGTGAGATTTTGTGTTGTTATTTATATTTTCTTCATTTACCCCTTTCTTCTTTTCTCTAACGATCCGGTATTTCCGACACTCAATTGCTCGGCATGTGATATAGTGAGCATATTGATGTCGATTTTTCGAATGTCGAAAAATCCGAGCCCTCACAGTTTTGGGCCTCCAAGTGGGGGATGATATATTTTGCGAGGCTTCAACTACATGGGCTGAAGGCTAGAGAAATTGGGTTGATCCAACAATCAATCCAGAAGGTAGTTCTAGACCATAAACCAGCGATGACGGAGGTGCCAAGTCCTAGATTCGAAGAACATTATACCACCCCTTTTAAAAGCTAGAAACTTTGCCATAGGGACAGTTATCAAGACACATATCTAGGCGCGCTTAGATGCTAGAAAGGCATAAGTGCACCTACTGTGCCTTTTTTGACATCGAGGCACCTCCGCTACTAGAGCCGCACGAAAATGCATTAAGTACGATTTTTCCAATACACGAAGGCATAGTAAAGCGCGTCTTGAGTGGCGACTGTGTTTTGTAGGCCAACCCAAAAATGTAGACCCAAATCAAAACCTGTAATCTATGTCGAAATCGACTATAATTGATTTCATTTCAGGGTTTTCAAAAAAGTTTCGGACAAAAAAAAAAGATTGCTACAATCCTCTCCTACCGTAGGCGTCGTCTACTACCGCCGCCGTCTAGCCATTGTTACTGCCACTTTTGTTGCCTGAACCTGATTTAAAAGCTAAGAGGGGTATTTTTTTCATAATTACTAGTTTATTAAATTAGTTGAACTTTAACATAGTATTTAATTAGGTTTTTTAACTATAAACTTTGAAGTTGATTTGAATTAGTTTAAATTTTGAATTTAATTTTAATTCGTTTAAACTTTGAAAAGTTGATTTAAGTTAATATAAACTTTAAAGTGAACATGATTAATTTAGTATAAAATTTTAAAAAGTTATGTTATAAATATCGTTTAACTTTTAAATTTTACTTAATCAAATAGTTAAAATTTGAATTTTAGACTTTAATGAAATAGTTAAATTACTTAATAAAGCAGTTAAGTATAATATTTAAATCGTTAGATAAATTATTTAAATAATTAAATAAGATATGACTTAATTTAATTTTTAGTTAATAAAATATTTAAATAGTTGATGAATTATAAAATATGGCTTAATATAATTTTCAGTTAATAAAATATTGACTTAATTTAATTTTTAGTTAATAAAATATTTAAATAGTTACATGAATTATAATTTATAAATAGTCTCCTCCGTCATATGCCTTTTGCATTTAGATCACCAACATTCTGTTTTCATATCGTAGTAATCATCTCCAATGCCGTTTTTATGGATAGATCGTCAAAATCCGTCAAAAAAATGAGAGAGATATGTCATTTTAAAGTTTGAAAAAGAAGGTGAAAATGGTGTAGAGATTTCATCATTATTTTCGCTTTTCAGGTCTATCGCACGTCGATCTTACAAATTCCACCTCCAAAATGATACATATAACCCTTTGCATTCTTCGATTTTGTCATTGGTTTCATCGAAATAAGTTGAAAAAACAAGAAGTTATGAATTTTCAAAGTTTGATGGAGAAGAAGGAAGAAAAAATGAAACGGTTAAAAAATATAAGAATTTTATTTTGAACTTGCTTTGGATTTGATGGAGATTAGTGGTAAAGTGTACAGATTAATATAGGATTAGGGTTTGCACTTCTATTTATAGGCTAGAAATAACACACATTTAGCCTAAAATCTCTTGATCGTTATATTGCAAAAATGCCACTAGGTTTTACTTCTTCTAATTTCTAGTCCTTTAACCAAATTCAGCAAGTTATATATGTTTTCTAACTATAAATGCCATTCTAAACACAGTGAAAAAAGTCCCCAACTCTAATTCAAGCTCTTGTAAAATTTATCATTTTACTCTTTATGAAAATTTACGTTTTTACCCTTTTTAATTTAATTATTTAATCATGAAAATCACGAGGTGTTATATTCTTTCATCCTAAAAGAATTTTCTATCTAAAATTTGAAGAGACGTACAATACAACTACTGCTACGTTGTATAAATATACAAGCTAAACATAGTTATATCCATCAAGTATCCATTATATAGCACGAGGAAAAACATAATCAAGAGTATATAATACATATGATGGATGAAATGGGATGGTATGATGTGAGATGA
This sequence comes from Allium cepa, assembly GCA_030765085.1. Lineage (NCBI taxonomy): Eukaryota > Viridiplantae > Streptophyta > Magnoliopsida > Asparagales > Amaryllidaceae > Allium > Allium cepa. The sequence continues at coordinate 945,831,059 of CM060941.1, read as the reverse complement.
GTGCAAATGCAACTAAATCAACCTCTTATATTAATGCACCTGCAGTACAACAAATATGTATGCAAAAATCCTAATATATGCATACATACGTATGTGTGTACGTAGGTACATGTGTATGTGCATCTATACATCCATATGCAACATGTGTATCAAAGTGTAACTAAATAACTACGCTTGTAAACACAATCGGAAAACTCATATATAAAGAAATAGTAAATAGCATATATAAAATTATCAAACATAAATTAGAACACCTAATTATAGGTATCTACCCTAGGTTGGAATGTCAATAGGTATAACCCAACACTGTATAAACTAAACTGATGTAAAAAAAAAGTAAGCATACCAGCCAAAACACGTCATAAGGAAGTGCATATCGGCAAATGCGGGCATATATACACTCATAACCTTGTCAACTAGCTAGCTAAAACAATCATGCAACATACAAACGGACAAACGAGCAAATTAAACTACAAGCTAACTAATGTGGAAACTTATTGGAAGAGGGCTCGTGATGGAAAAGTTGAAATTTATCCTCGATTTCCCACATACTCCCATCTAAACCTTTTCCTCGCTGTACATGGAACAACATCATAATTTTCATTCTTATGTCGTATCACATCAAGATCAAAGATATGAATAAGCATACAAAGTATTCTAGACTTTGTTTCTATATTCACCTTATCAAGCTAACTAGGCTCTACCATAAACGCTAAATCATTAACGTACGTTAGCAAATGGGATAGATATAATGTGTGTGAACACCCACCATATTTTCAAGAAGCCCAGTGAACATGTTAACTTCCTTATCGTTTCTATACAACCCGGAAAGTCCCAACAACCGAAGGCATTAACTTCCCACATAACATATCTCAAAATCGAGTCTTTCACCTATACAATGTCACACACTACGAAGCCCCTATGTACACCTATCGTATGTGGTTACCATTCCTTGGCTTATTATCGAGGTGTCTCTAATCATTTAATGTCCAAGTATAATTTTAAATTAAATAGACTCCACTACAGGCATATCTCCATGGACAAATACCTTGCACAATACACTAGCACTTGCTTTTTCATCCTTGAGTAATAAACCCTCTTTGTATCCTTTAACATACCACACTAAACTCTTTCTTTAAGTAATATGCATGAAAACATGATAATGGAGGTGCCTTCTCCCTAAATAGACAAAAAGTGAGGATTCTTAGTCGAACCTCATACTCTATCATCATTAATATATAAATATCACAAATGGATGATGCTTTACTTTCAGTGAACACAATATTACTATAACGAACTCATAAACTAGGCTGTGCATTTTCACTAATTATTCACATGCATCGGGCATTGAAAATAATTTAAGCACAAAATAGCACTATTTCGTAGAATTAACTTAATAAGATATTCTTTCAATCCAAGTGATGAGTGAAAAGAAATCTTACCGCTTAGTCAATTTTACTTCAAATCACCAAATCTTGCCTTCCTTAAAATTGCCTTTGTACTTAGTACCTACATGTCAATTCACTTTCTCCATGTCTTTGAATCATACAAAACTAGATATTTCAAAAATAATATTAGCTCTACATGCTTGTAAAGTCCTATAAACTAACATATAGCTAGAGTACCCGTATGTACATCTCCATACTCCAAAAACACTTTACATGGACAAGTGTAGTCATCCTGTATGGGAAAATGTCTTATACAAGCAGTCTTTTATTATTTAACCATTTAAAAAAAATTCACCTAAATCACGCTCCATGCTTCTCACCGTCTTCCGCGAGTGTATCCCAGCACTTAATATCAACATATATGATAATTTCAAACAACATTTAATCATATATGTCTCAACAATTCAAAATAATAAATTTAAACTTTTTACTTCCTTTTAAGCATAAATCATCTTAACATTGTTTATTATAAAAATACTTTTTCTCTATTATTTCAAAATAGTAATTTTGTCAAATCGATAATATGCTTCAAAAATCCTTTATTTTTAACATATTATTTTAAATATCCCAAAAATCATTTTCCAATTCAAAATAATATTTTTTTTTCATGTTTCCTTCATAAAAATAGTATTATTATCACTTTACATCAAAATAATAACAACATTTTGCATTAACTTATGAAAATCCTTTTTATTTTTATTTATATCAAAAATAGTAATAATTTATCCCAAGAATATTCTAGAAAATATCTCTTTAATATTATTATTCTTCTTCTCATAATACCACTTAGTTTTATTTATAATAATAATAATTTTTTCCATAAACTTCACAAAATAGCCATATTATTTTGCTCAAAGACAGTCTTCCGAAAAAAACATATTACTACTTATTTAATTTCCACCTTACTTTATAAGTAATAGTGAACTCTCCATTCAAAATAGATTGTTTCTTATTACTTCAGAAATTTTCCTTAAATTCATAAGTAATACCCTCATAAAATTTTGGATTCAAATCCCTAATGCCTATTACTATCATGTCCTTAACATACATGCATCTTGACTATCCTAGTGGTTCATCATAATCAATTTAAACTTTATAGGTTGTGTAATTCAATTTTTAGCTCCATTCAAATTTCAATTTAAAATATCAATAACTTTTCAATTTAGTTTTCCTTAATCAAAATCAATGATCTCAAACCTTATTCTTTACCAAACTAGTAAGATCTGTAAAACATAAAATTCTCTATTAATTTCAACCAATGTTTAAATTTGATCATAACACTTTTTTATCAAAAGAAATTCTTTAGGTTATACTTAAACAATTTTTCAAAATTTTATATATTAGACGTTTCATATTAAATCATTGTATATAAAATCATAAACTAATTTTATTTCAATTTAATCATTTCATATATATTAATAAGTACCACTTTTTTTTAATTTTAGTTTTCAAAGCTAATTTCTTTTCAAAAGTTTTGAAAATATTCGTTCTTAGAAGTATTAAACTATTGAGCTCAATTCTTTATAGTAATAACGCAAAATTTTGATCATTTAATCTTCAAAGTTTAACTAATTTCAAATATTTAAATAATAGGATTTTGTAATTAGATAAATTGAATTCAAATATAGTGATCATTTTAAATATTTGAATTGTAAACTAAATATTAATTAAATGGATTTGATAACTCCTTAATTAATAAATGATATCGATGATTTAATTTGTAAATTTATTTACAAATATAAATAGATCAGATAAATATCGATAATTGGATCGAAAATATAATATTTAAAAATGTGAAATTATCATTCCTGGCACTATCTCGGTTTTCACATACCAGTGCCATTTGATCTAGAGAAATAAATTTTTTTATGCCGTTGTGTTTCGTTACGATCAGACGTACTGTGTGGTCGTGCAAGCTCGAAACACATTATGATAAATTTTGAATGTAATTTGATTTAAAAAGCTAACTTTCGCATAATTTGGAACCAGGTCTCAAAATAGTTTCATTGTGTTTGGAATAGGAGTATTTAGTATAGAACGCCAGTCGGCATGCCGCGATTGGAGTTCGAGATTTTCAAAGATGTATGGTGTAAAATATTATAATTTGAATAATCCTGTACCCTATATTTTAAGGACATACTCCTGACTATCCCATACCCTCCACGTACTCAAAACTACACCCCTTCTTTTTATAGGAAATTATTATTAAGGAGACAAATTCCAAGCGTTTTAGCCTCAAGTACAAACCTTAAATATTTTAGCCCGAAGGATAATTTTGTTTAGGTGTCAGTTTTTAGTTATTGATAGCAGTTTTTAGGTATCAGTTTGTAGTTATCGGTAGCAGTTTTCAGGTGTCATTTTTTAGTTTGGTAGCATTTTTTAAGAATGTTTGTCCTTATGAATAATTTTGGAAGAATGTTTGTCCTTATGATTAATTTTTAGCGGAATGTTTGTCTTTATGGTTGAAACATTGATGTCGTGTTCTTGAGGCTAAAAATATACAACTTTTTATGCTTTAAATTAATTCCCCCTTCTTTTTATAAATGTTCCTACAAAACTTAGATAGGGAGCTTTTTGAATTTCTAAAATCAAAATCAAATAACATAGTTAACTAAAAACCCTAATTTTAGATTTGATAAACTCGTAGCAGCATTAGATTCTTGTCTGTGCTCCTGGAATATGGTGCATCTCTATTTTGGGAGATCGACACTGAACGATGTGAACACTTTGAACTAGGGCTTGGGTTTCTTGGATATAGGAGGAGTTTGGGTAATCGAAGCTTCTGTTTGGGTTTTTAAGGGAGAATGGTATCCAATGGCATGATTTAAAGTCGCCTGGCGCCTTACAACAATTGTCGTCCATGTACACAAGAAGGAGAAGTAGGTTGGTTGGAGAAGGGGTTTTAGAAGTTTTTGTGGTGGTGTTGAGGTCCAATTTCTTGCAGAGAGCGCTGCGGTGGCATGAACGGCACTGAATTTTGTTGAGAAATGAAGGTGGAATCGTGGGTCATAGTTTGTGCACTTTTGGGTATCACTGTATTTGTGTTCAGAGAAGATTAGAAGGAAGAGGAAGTGGTGATGATTAAGGGGTAATGATTATTTAATTAAGTTATTAATTAATTTATTTTAATCATTAACTTATAGATTGAATAACTTTTGCGTACAAGGTCGAATTCGAAAGTTGTTTTTTGCGTTGGACTCATAGCGACAATGGCTATGCAATGGAGTTAGTTTGGTTAGATTTGGAGCTAGTATAATTTTTGGCTAAAATCGAATGCTCTTTCGGTTTTAGTCCAAAATCGACACGCTTCGACAGAGAGTGGAATCAATGTTAAATTTTGCCATATCATATCTATGATACTATAAACTATTATAGATTGCTTTAATGTTAGTTAAATTATTTGATTGATTTTTTAGTTGAATTTCCACTTGAAAAATAGATGACATATTAATTTGATTGCTATAGACCCGTATGATTATATATATTATCCGTAACCATAGTTTTGCGGGGAAAATTTGTAGAGAAAGCCTGAGAGGTTTCTCGCCAATACTAATTTAATTACATCCTTATGTTGTTATATTGATGTTTAGTTGAAATAAATCTTGATATTCCATTTAAATTTGTCTAAATGCTGTTATAATGATTTTCGCTATTCCGTTGTTTTTGGACTTTCATCCTCAAAACCCTATCGTGTGTGTTTTGAACTTAAGATTGTGTTTTCACTAAAAAGAATGTTAAAATTCATTAATCGTTTTGACTAATGATAATTTTAAATTAATTAATCATTTTAACTAATGATTTTAAAATTAATTAACCAATTTAATTAATGATGTTTAAATTGGTTTATCTTTTGATTTAAATGAGATTTGATTTAATTAATACTTTTAAATAATGATTATTTGAGTTTAATTAATTGCTTTAATTTATGATAATGTAGTTTAATTAATCATTTTAATTAACGATTGTAACAGCCCAGTATTTTGTTATTATTTTAATTGTTTAAATTGAAAATCTTGATTTAAAAACTTTATTATATTTATTAAAAATGAATAAATTTTATTATTTTAAGAATATATTTTGATTTTTGTGTGAATTATACTTTCAAACCTGAATAAATAGGATATTTTCAAAAAATGTGGATTTTGGTCAAATTGGTCAAACTTTGACTTTTAAATTTAAAATTTAAATATTTAAATTTTTGAATTTTATCTTTTATTATGAAAATAAATATAGTTTCAAGAATACTGCTTTTTGTTTCGTTGAAATCTGATTTATATAGTGAAAGTTAAGATTTTTACAATATTGTATGTAAATTGATTTATTTAGTAAACTTGTCTATTTTAATTTATATAAATAATATTTTTATTTGTCAAATTATGTTCTAATATGTGTTATATGACATGTTAGGTATATATTTTATTTTAAAACATATTTTAAAGTAATGTTATAATTTTTCCAAAGTTTATTGAATTATTTTAAATTTTTAAAGCCTAATTTCCAATTTTTTGCTATTTTCTTAATTTAATTATATTTATTTAAAATTTATTTATTTATTTTTATGCATTCGTTATATTTTTGTTTTTTTATCTTTATTTATATGTATTTTACATGTATTTAAAATTTCAAAAAGAATTATGGAAATTTGAAAGGTTTTTGACCTTTAATATGCATGTCTTTTCATATTCAAACTTACCTTTTCACTTCAATCACCACATCCATTCAATTGCTGACCATACCACCTTCTTTTAGCTGACTTCTCCTCAGTTTCTCACATGAAAAAAACTTTCTCAAACTCTCGAAATTTCGGCCTTCACCTGAAGAAAATTTTTGGTAAAACTTTCATTTTCTTTTCATATTTTCTACTTGATTTTGTTGATTTTTGCACATGCATTCATCTCTTATGTTCGGCCCCTCCTTACTCCAGAACTTTGGCCGTCGCCACCACCACCTACACCAGCCATCATCCCCTCCTTCCACTGACCTTCCATGGTCGAGACCCTCCAAGTTGATGATCCACCAAAATTTTGAAGAAAACTCCACTTTAAAACTCCATAGCCGAACTCCCCTTGTCTCCACCACTTCAATCATGTTTTGGCCGACCCATACACCACCACCAGCAGCCACAACCTGAGCCTAGGACCTCTGTAACACCTGTAGTTGACCTTTCCAGATCTGACCTTGTCCATCCATGCTTGGCCGAGACCTTAAATGGCAACAAAACCCACTTGTGTTGCCTTGTTTTGTAAATTCATGCACACATACCCTTTATCTCCTTTATATTGTTATGGCCGACCCCTGTTGGACCTCAGTCTGATCCAAACCTGATCCAAATATATCCCATTACAGTGCTTTTCTAGTCCATAGCTGAAGCATAAGTCGTTGAATGCAAGTACAAAAGCATTAGCTTTGTGTTACATGTTTATCTCTAGCATTGTTTTGTAATAGTTTGGTTTGTAATTCATGTTTGTATTTATTTTGTTTGAAATTGAACAAGGAAATTAGCTTTGGTTCTCCTACTCTCAAATCATTGTCGTGTTATCATGCCTTTGAAGTTTCTTTGTTTGTGTATTTGGCAGTCATCTTCAGCTTATACAAGTGAGTAATTTTCACCAGACAGTATTTATACTTACATGACTAGTAAACCGATCACATTTGAATCTGTAAAATATATCACCATGTTATATCTGCTATGTTATGATCATATGATATTCATCCATGCTTATTCACCTGTTATATCATCTATTAGTGTTATTTAATGCTATTCTGTTATTTATATCTGTTTATCACACTACAAGTTTCCTTTAAATTAGAATCACTATGGGTTGAAATGATACATACCCGAACGGACTTTAGAATAGGAAAAAATCATTATGGGCTGAAATGATAGGCCTAAATGATTTTTTTAATTATTTTCATTTACTGGGGACTACGGGTTTGAAATGATAAAACCCGGGTTTTCTTTGTAAATTAAGGATTGAAATGATATATTATCCGTATTTAGGCTAGAAAATTTTATACAGACCCGTGGTTAAAATATATTTTTAAATTTTTTTTAAAGTATTTTAGAAATGTAAATATTATAATATTTTTATTTAAAACTTAATTAAAAATGATTTTTGTAAAGTATTATTGATTTTCTAAAAATTTATAAGTGAAATAAATTAATGGTAAAGTTAGAAATTTGAAATATAAGTTATCTTGGAAATTTTGATTTGGTTAAATGGAATTTAAATTAAGTATAAAAATATGATAAATAAATATAAAATTTGATTTAGAATGAATTTAAAAAGATTTTTATAAAGTATTAATGATTTTTGAATAAAGTTAAAATGTTAAATGAATGAATATTAAGTTGAATTTTGAAATATATCTTAAATTGGAAATTTGTGAATTTTGTTTAAAGGTGAATTTTAAGTTAAGTAAATAAAGAGGAAAAATAAGTTATATTTGGAAATTTAAACTTAAGTGTTAAGTTAAAAATTTAATTTAAAGAATTGAAATTGAATGTGTGAATTTAATATGGGAATTATTATTAAATATTGATTTTGAATGAAAATTTAACCTTATAAAATCATGAATATAAGCGTATTTAAATGATTGTTTTAAAAGTGAAGAATATGATTTTATAAATTTAAATTGATTTAAATAAAATTTAATTGTTTGTGAAATTATATTGAATATTTGGAATTTAATTAACAGCATTTTTGAAATGTTATTATTTCTAATGTAAAGGATATTACAACATTTGTAAATGCTGTAATTGATAGAAATTGTAACAACCCGCATATTTTACGATTTAATATTTAAACATTTTATTTTAATGTTTTATCGTTAGTTGGATTTTAGTCCAAAATGTAACTTTTTGCATACGGTCGACTTAGGACTCGGAACCACTTCCATTGGGTCCGAAACACCGTTTGCGATCTTTTTGAGTATAAACTTTGATATGTTTGGAGTTAGTGGAATTTTGCTACTTTTTCACTTTGGGTTTTAGGTTTGGTTTAGCCCATTAGCCTAGGCTATTTACTCTGGCTCAACCCCCTTCTCTTCGTAACTTTACTTTCGTTTCCTAACACTCAAGCTTCATCAAAAATGGAGGAAGGAATGGGAAATTAAAACTCCAAGCTCAAGTTCATTTGCAAATCCAACATCCAACTCCAAATTCATAGAGAAGACATTGATTCAAGCTTCTTGGGTTGATTCTCCTTTGCTTTCAAGCTTCTCTTTCATAGATTTTGTGAAAAGGTGAGATTTTTATCTCACATCTTTGTCTATAACTATCATTGATTGTTGGGTATGAATTCCTAACACTTTTACATATGCATTTTCCATTGATTTGGATTGAATTGGTGAAAATCCCAATTTTTAGTGTTTTGGGTTCAAATCTTTAAAAAGATCCTAACTTTGACGTTTGAACACGTTTTTGGTGATGCACCGAGTAGCCAATACGACTGGGTAGTTGATAGCGTAATCCCCTAGCGTCCGTGCTCGATCGGTTGCAAATTGAGTGAGTTTTGGCATTTCTGGAGCTTAGGTCGCTCGACCTACACACTTGAGATTCTCGACCTGCATATAGCTCATTCACCTTTAGGTCGTTCGGAAATAACTAGGTCGCTTTGTCTTAGGTCGCTTGGCCCGTGTCACCATTTAGGTCGTTCGGCCATGCTAGCTCATTCCAGTTAAGTCGTTTCACGTTAGGTCGCTCGGCCTGTGCAACCATTTAGGTCGCACACCTTAGGTCGCTAGGCCTATTCATCACTAGGTCGCGCAACCCTTTAAGTCGCACGGCTATATCGCTCGGCCTTCCTACACCTTTAGGTCGCTTGGCACAGGCTCGTACCACCTTAAGTCGCTCGGCACTAGGTCGCTCACCCTGTTAGGTCGGTCGGCCTTACCACCACATTAGGTCGCACCTCGTTAGGTCGCACCACTACTTAGCTCGACCGTGTTAGGTCGTTCACCCCCTTAGGCCGCGCCCTGTTAGGTCGCGCCAATTTCCTGTGTTGAATTATTTTATGTCGCAGGCGTATTTACACTTGGATGACTTTGGAATTGATTTCTTTGGATTTTATTCACGTCTTCGAATGTGAATTTTTGTGACTGATTGTTTCTACAATCATTTTTGTGATTTGTCACTTTAAAAATATAAAGGTTTCGATTCTCTTTCATCAAAGCTCTTTCATCAAAGCGATTTCAACACTATTTTATTACAAAGCTCTTTTCTTAAAACCGTTTTCCAATCTATTAGTACATACAAACCTTTACCTCACTCGTATGAGAAATCTAATTAAATGACTTAGTAAAACAAGTGATATGAAATGCTTGCGTTTGCTTCGTCGGTTAATTCTTGGACTTGTTCGATTGAATCTTTGTGACAATTTTATAGTGGAAATCTACAATTTGTTCATAAATATTTAAGTTAAGCTAGTGGTTATGGGACATGAATCTAAGCTTTTATATCTACTATCTTATTGTACTTGACACTTCTTGATGATCGATGATGATCATTTTTGTGATTATGACTAGCGATACGCTATGTTTCTTTGTCCACGTAGGGGACGGTACCTCGTTTTATTGAGTTTCGTCTCATTTTTATTATAGGCTAACGACCTATTTATTTCTTGGGGTTTCGACCCAATTTTTGTGGGCTAGCGAACCACGTTTTTATGGAGTTCGGATCTTCGGGCGTACCGTTGTACTACGTCGTTGCTCCGAATTTTATGAGTTTCAGGTTCCTCGGGCGTACCGTTGTACTACGTCGTTGCACCGGCTCTGTGGTTAGCAACCATGGGATAGTGTCCCCTTTGTGATACACGTGTTGGTGAGTTTTCATGCTCCCGTTTTGTGATAGGCCTCCCTCCTTTTTGTGATTTCTGGATTTCCATTGATGATTTCTGGAATTTTGTGTTTCACCAATTTTCGTGATTTGCATTGATAAGTTTTATCAATATTTGTGCATTGGTGAATTTGTGTGTCATTAACTTTTTGTGAATGAAAATATAGAGTATGACATTCCTTTTGATCTTTGAGAAGATTTTCGTGATATTGATTAATCTCTTGTTGATTTTCAATTACAAACTTATTACTGCATGGCTTTATGGTTACTATATATCTATGTCATATCTCCTATTCTATATCATTTTATCTGATATTTATAGCTAGACTGATCCGTTTATTATTTTCTTATTAAATAATATTCGGGTCTGTTACAGGTGCTTCTGCTTGACTTCACTTCTGGGATTATCAACCTGACTTTTGGCTAACTACTTAGATTAGTAGTTTTTGTTGTATACCTTTGAGATATATACTCCTAGATGTATACATATTCTTTTGTCTAGCACTTGTAACCATTCTTTTGTGATATTGTGGATCTTGTTTGACCACTACTCTGATGTACACTTTCATGTGTTATATTCATATCTTTTTTCCGCCTTTGTGATATGGATGTCTGTGACTGATTTGTGTTATTTTTATTTCTATGTTTGTTTCCGAAGAATATATATAGCCACTGTGTATAGCCTTGAGTTTGTATCGGCATGTCGGACTTCCTTGTACTATCCGACATATTGGTGCTCGCACAAAGCAATTACACGGGTGGTCGCTCCTCAACAGCCTTATTCTCTATGCTAGTTGACAGCATTACACTGTACTGTTCTTGGCTAGCGTGGGTATAGATGTGGGGCTTCACAGCTTGGTATCAAAGCCAAACTTCGGAACAATGTAGAATAACCTAGCAAGGATCATTGTCCTACGTCCATCTCAGGAATTGTGCTTTATGATTTAATTCGAGTCTTCATACCGATTCATCCTATTTTCTCTATGATTCCTTGTTTATCTATCAAGATTGCTTGATATTCATTTGGTGAATAACCTTTTTCTTCTTCCTTCTTTCTTCTTAAGGAAGTGAATGGTTAAACCTGGCCGTCCCAGCGCCAGTCAATCTCGTGCTACTCCCTAAGATGGAGTATTTATGTCTGCCCAGCAGCTTCTTGATCTAGTAAGGAATGCTCAAGCAGCCGGATCTAATCCGGAGTCTATTCACCCTAGGTCTGGATTTGCACGTTTGTGCAGCGATTATACCAATTTGGGTGGAAATCCATTCAAAGGTTCTGAAATCATTATTGAAGTTCAGGCTTGGCTGAGAACGTGCGATCGAATCTTTTCTCGCATGAATCTTATTGATCTTCATCGTGTTCAGGTGGCCTCTAGTATGCTCCAAGAAAGAGCAATGGATTGGTATGAGCTTCTTGTTTCTGAAATACTTGAAGCGGATCTTACTTGGGAGAAATTCCGGGAACGCTTCGAATTAAAATTTATGCCAGAAGCTGAGAAGTTGACTTTAACTCGCCGTTTCATTGACCTTATTTAAGGTGAATCCTCTGTGATAGACTATGTCACGTCTTTTCAATCTCTTTCTAAATACAGGGTTGAATACAATAATACACCATTGAAGAAAAATCATAGATTCGTCTATGGCTTGAATAAAAATCTCAAGAAGCCATTACTTCAAAAGCTAGAAGTTTCTTTTGATCAACTTTTTGATATCGCTCTTTGACTTGAAGAGGCAGATAAAGAGAGTGATGCTGACGCTGTGGGTGCCAAACCAAAATTCAACAACAACAAGAAAAGGCCTATAAAGTTCAAGGGGTCTTATCCCAACAAGAAAGGAAAGCAAGCAATTCCGATGGCAAAGGCTTCTTCCCCTAGTAGTGGGCAATGCTACAATTGTGGTTCTAAAGAACATTATGCCAATAAATGTCTGAAACCTCTCTTTTGTCGCTATTGCAAAAGTTCGGATCATTATTTATCTTCTTGTCCCAAACTTCAAGGTAGGAAGGAGGGAAAGCTTAATGTTGCTCAAGCCCTTGACAACACATCTCGTGGTAAAGGTATTTCTCATTCTATCCTTGATGGCATTATTTTATTTCGTGATCATCCTATTCGAGTTCTTTTTGATACGGGTGCGTCCCATTCTTTTATTTCAAAAGAACTTGTTGATACTTTTTCTTTGGATGTTTTGTGTTTAATGACTTCTTTGAGAACTGCGAATCCGGTTGGAGGATCCGCAACAATCAGTTTATTGTGTAAAGATGTCGAGATTATTTTGTGTAATTTTTCTTTCCGAGCCGATTTGCATGTTATGCGTTACTTAGGCTTTGGAATGATTTTGGGAATGGATTGGCTTAATCGCTATGAAGCTCAAATCCTATGTCCTGAGCAGACTATTTATCTTCGACATCCTCAATCTGTTAAGAAAATTTCTATTGACCTTAAAGATTCAGATTCCAGCTTGGTTGCATCTTTATATTCTTTGAATCCACATGATGACGATAATGATGATGAGGAAGATATTATTTCTCTTATTCACGTTGTTCGTGAATTTTCCGACATATTTGAGCCCGTTTTAGGACTACCACCTAAGCGAGCAATTGAGTTCGGAATTAATGTTATCCCTGGAGCTCAACCTATCACTCGTCCTCCTTATCGTATGTCCAATAAGGAAAATGAGGAGATGCGCGAACAATTATCTGAATTGGAGACGAAGCAATTTATTCGCTCTAGTTCCTCGCCTTGGGGAGCTTCAGCTATTTTTGTGAAGAAATCTAATGGTACACTTAGGCTTTGCGTTGACTACTGCAAGCTTAATGATTTTACTATTAAGAATAAATATCCTTTACCTCGGATTGATGATTTATTTGATCAGCTTAGTGGTGCTAGAGTCTTTTCACAATTAAACTTAGCTACCGGTTTTCATCAGCTTCGTATTACAGAGGATAACATTCCTTTGACGTCATTTCGTACTCGTTATGGATCTTATGAATGACTTGTTATGCCATTTAGTTTAACGAATGCTCCGGCTTATTTCGTTGACCTTATGAATAGAGTTTTCAAAGACTTCCTCGATCGGTTTGTTCTCATCTTTATCGATGATATTCTTGGGTATTCAAAAACCGAGGAGGAGCATGAAAAACATCTTCGGATTGTGTTGGAAACACTCAGGAGCAATCAACTAAAAGCGAAATTTTCTAAATGCCACTTTTGGCAATCTCGTGTGAAGTTTCTCGGTCATATTATTTTCAATCCGGAATTTCCGTGGATCCTTCAAAGATTGAAGCGATTCAAAATTGGAAGAGACCAAAGAGTGTGACGGAAATTCGTAGTTTTCTTGGATTGGCCGGTTATTACCGCCGTTTCATAAAGGACTTTTCCAAAATTTCCGTGCCTCTTACTAGTTTGACAAAGAAAGGTGTTAAATACAATTGGTCGGACAAATGTGAAGCTTCTTTTCAGAAATTAAAAGAACTCCTTTCCGATGCTCCTATTCTTGTTATTCCCGAGGGAAACCAAGATTTTATTGTTTATACCGATGCTAGTCACGTTGGTTTGGATGCCGTTCTTATGCAAAGAGAACGTGTTATTGCTTATGCTTCTAGGCAATTGAAGCCAGCTAAACTAGGTATGCCACTCATGATTTAGAGCTCACGGCTATTGTTTTCGCCCTTCGTATTTGGCGTCATTATCTTTTGGGAGAAAAGTTTATTCTTCACACCGATCATAAATCTTTGAAGTATCTATTTTCTCAAAAGGAACTTAATTTGCGTCAACAACGTTGGCTCGAATTTCTTACAGCTTATGATCTTGATATTCTTTATACTCCTGGAAAGGGTAATCGAGCAACAAGCGGTTGTTTCTATGATGATATCCGAATGGAATGATCTCAAGATTTTATCTACTTGTGAGATTCGAGATCGCGTTTTCGATTTGTGTTCATCTCTTGCTTTGTGTATCCTTGAGGCTCATCCTTCTCTTTTAGACCGCATTCTTGAAGCTCAAAAGCTAGATCCCGAATTGGCTCTTCGTGGCCAAAATTTTAGGGATAAAATCGATATTGAAAGTTTGAAAGACTTTGATATTGATTCTCGTGGCGGTATTCGAAAATTTGGTAGACTTGTCGTGCCAAATATTAGTAATCTTCGTAAAGACATTTTAGAAGATTCTCATCGTTCTAAATTTACCATTCATCCCGGTAGTAGTAAAATGTACGCGGATATGAAGCGACTTTATTATTGGGAGGGAATGAAATCTGGTATTGCTAACTTTGTTAAGTGTTGCATGACTTGCCAACTTGTCAAGGCCGAACATCAAAGGCCTGGAGGGTTATTGCAACATTTAGAAATTCCAATTTGGAAGTGAGATCAAATTTCCATGGACTTTATAAACGGCCTTCCTCATTCTCGTTCGGGTCATGATAGCTTACGGGTGTCAGTCGATAGACTTACTAAATCCGCCCATTTTATTCCCGTTCGATCCAATCGAGCCGTTCCTTTCTTGGCCAAACTCTTTATTAAAGAAATTGTAAAATTTCATGGAGTTCCTTCTTCTATTGTTAGTGATCGTGATCCATTGTTTACTAGTGGATTTTGGAAGAGTCTTCAAAAAGCTTTGGGAACGAAGCTTAATTTTAGCACCGTTTATCATCCCCAGTCCGATGGACAAACTGAGCGTGTGAATCAAACTCTTGAAGATCTTCTTCGTGCATGTGTTCTTGATTTTGGTGGAAGTTGGGAAGATCATATTTCTCTTGTTGAGTTTTCCTATAACAATAGCTTCCAATCTAGTATTGGTAATGCACCTTTTGAGGCACTCTATGGAAGGCCATGTCGTTCTCCTTCTTGTTGGCTTGAGGCTGGTGAGAGGCTGGTTTTAGGCCCAGATTTTATTCGTGATTCCACAGAAAAGATTGATCTTATTCGTCATAGGATGAAAGAAGCCCAGAGCAGACAAAAATCCTATGCCGATAACCGGAGAAGGAAATTAGAATTTTCTGTGGGAGATCTTGTGTTTATTCGTGTTTCACCTATGAAGGGTGTTGTACGTTTCAGTCGATCGGGAAAGTTAGCACCTCGATATATTGGTCCATTTTCCATCACCGAACGTATTGGTTCCGTGGCTTATCGCCTTTTATTACCGGCTCAATTTTCTGCTATTCATGACATGTTTCACGTTTTTCAATTACGGAAGTGCCTTCGAGATTTCGATTCTATTCTTGAGCCCGGTGTTGTGGAAGAAATTGAAGTTTCACCTAATTTAACTTATGAGCAACATCCTATTCGTATTATTGCTTCGGAGGTCAAGCGCCTTCGAAATAAAGATGTTCCGCTTGTTAAAGTCCAATGGTCCTCAAATCCTAAGGATTGCTCCTGAGAATCTAGAGAGTTCATCGAGCGAACACATCCGGACTTACTTTCTCGTGCTCTTTGAGGTGAATTTATTATTTCAAATTTCTTCTGTGTTGATATACTTTCATGTTTGTTACCTTATATTTTCTTCTTAAATATTGCAAGGACGCAATTTCTTTAAGGAGGGGAGTCCGTAACAACCCGCATATTTTACGATTTAATATTTAAACATTTTATTTTAATGTTTTATCGTTAGTTGGATTTTAGTCCAAAAAGTTACTTTTTGCATACGGTCGAATTAGGACTCGGAACAACTTCCATTGGGTCTGAAACACCGTTTGCGATCTTATTGAGTATAAACTTTGATATGTTTGTAGTTAGTGGAATTTTGCTACTTTTTCACTTTGGGTTTTGGGTTTGGTTTATCCCATTAGCCTAGGCTATTTACTCTAGCTCAACCCCCTTCTCTTCATAACTTTACTTTCATTTCCTAACACTCAAGCTTCATCAAAAATGGAGGAAGGAATGGGAAATTAAAAATCCAAGCTCAAGTTCATTTGCGAATCCAACATCCAACTCCAAATTCATAAAGAAGACATTGATTCAAGCTTCTTGGGTTGATTCTCCTTTGCTTTCAAGCTTCTTTTCATTGATTTTGTGGAAAGGTGAGATTTTTATCTCACATCTTTGTCTATAACTATCATTGATTGTTGGGTATGAATTCCTAACACTTTTACATATGCATTTGCCATTGATTTGGATTGAATTGGTGAAAATCCCAATTTTTAATGTTTTGGGTTCAAATCTTTAAAACGATCCTAATTTTGATGTTTGAACACGTTTTTGGTGATGCACCGAGTAGCCAATACGAACGGGTAGCTGATAGGCGTAATCCTCTAGCGTCCGTGCTCGATCGGTTGCAAATTGAGTGAGTTTTGGCATTTCTGGAGCTTAGGTCGCTCGGCTTGCACACTTGAGATTTTCGGCCTGCATATAGCTCGTTCACCCTTAGGTCGTTCGGCAATAACTAGGTCGCTTTGCCTTAGGTCGCTTGGTCTGTGTCACCATTTAGGTCGTTCGGGCATGCTAGCTCATTCCAGTTAAGTCGTTCCACTTTAGGTCGCTCGGCCTGTGCAACCATTTAGGTCGCACACCTTAGGTCGCTAGGCTTATTCACCAGTAGGTCGCACAACCCTTTAAGTCGCACGGCTATATCGCTCAGCCATCCTACACCTTTAGGTCGCTTGGCACAGGCTCGTACCACCTTAAGTTGCTCGACACTAGGTCTCTCACCCTGTTAGGTTGGTCGGCCTTACCACCACATTAGGTCGCACCTCGTTAGGTCGCACCACTACTTAGCTCGACCGTGTTAGGTAGTTCACCCCCTTAGGTCGCGCCCTGTTAGGTCGCGCCAATTTCCTGTGTTGAACTATTTTATGTCGCAGGCGTATTTACACTTGGATGGCTTTGGAATTGATTTCTTTGGATTTTATTCACGTCTTCGAATGTGAATTTTTGTGACTGATTGTTTCTACAATCATTTTTGTGATTTGTCACTTTAAAAATATAAAGGTTTCAATACTAGTAGTAAATATCAAAACTCTTTCATCAAAGCAATTTCAACACTATTTTATTACAAAGCTCTTTTCTTAAAACCGTTTCCCAATCTATTAGTACATACAAACCTTTACCTCACTCGTATGAGAAATCCAATTAAACGACTTAGTAAAACAAGTGATATGAAACGCTTGCGTTTGCTTCGTCAGTTAATTCTTGGATTTGTTTGATTGAATCTTTGTGACAATTTTCTAGTGGAAATCTACAATTTGTTCGTAAATATTTAAGTTAAGCTAGTGGTTATGGGACATGAAGCTAAGCTTTTATATCTACTAGCTTATTGTACTTGACACTTCTTGATGATCGATGATGATCATTTTTGTGATTATGACTAGCGATATGCTATGTTTCTTTGTCCACATAGGGGACGGTACCTCGTTTTATTGAGTTTCGTCTCATTTTTATTATAGGCTAACGACCTATTTATTTCTTGGGGTTTCGACCCAATTTTTATGGGCTAGTGACCCACGTTTTTATGGAGTTCGGATTCGGGCATACCGTTGTACTACGTCATTGTTTCGAATTTTACGAGTTTCAAGTTCCTCGGGTGTACCGTTGTACTAAGTCGTTGCACCGGCTCTATGGTTAGCGACCATGGGATAGCGTCCCGTTTTTGATACACGTGTTGGTGAGTTTTCATGCTCCCCTTTTGTGATAGGCCTCCCCCTTTTTTGTGATTTCTGGATTTCCATTGATGATTTCTGGAATTTTGTGTTTCACCAATTTTCGTGATTTTCATTGATAAGTGTTATCAATATTTGTGCATTGGTGAATTTGTGTGTCATTAACTTTTTGTGAATGAAAATATAGAGTATGACATTCCTTTTGATCTTTGAGAAGATTCTCGTGATATTGACTAATCTCTAGTTGATTTTCAATTACAAACTTATTACTATATGGCTTTATGGTTACCATATATCTATGTCATATCTCTTATTCTATATCATTTTATCTGATATTTATAGCTAGGCTGATCTGTTTATTATTTTCTTATTAAATAATACCCGGGTCTGTTACAGGTGCTTCTGCTCGACTTCACTTCTGGGATTATCAACCTGACTTTTGGCTAACTACTTAGATTAGTAGTTTCTGTTGTATACCTTTGAGATATAGACTCCTAGATGTATACATATTCTTTTGTCTAGCACTTGTAACCATACTTTTGTGATATTGTGGATCTTGTTTGACCACTACTCTGATGTACACTTTCATGTGTTATATTCATATCTTTTTTCCGCCTTTGTGATATGGATGTCTGTGACTGATTTGTGTTATGTTTATTTCTATGTTTGTTCCCGAAGAATATATAGCCGCTGTGTAGCAGCCTTGAGTTTGTATCGGCATGTCGGACTTTCTTGTACTATCTGACATATTGGTGCTCGCACAAAGCAATTACACGGGTGGTCGCTCCTCAACAGCCTTATTCTCTGTGCTAGTTGACAGCATTACACCGTACTGTTCTTGGCTAGCGTGGGTATAGAGGTGGGGCGTCACAAAAATGAACTAAATGGCTAAAATGAACTAAGGCCTATTACAGCACTTTGTAAGTGTTGTAGTTGCTGGGCTTAACTAAAGTTTTAATTGAAATCTAAACCTATTACAACATTTTACATGCTGTCTTTTGCTAATTGAATTGTTTTTAAACATAACTTTCCGTGGCATTTTCTAAGTGCTGTGAAAGTTGAATTTTCACTGTTTTAATAAATTTAAGTGAATAAATGAACTTTGAAAGGGCTAAAATTTTGAGAATTAAATATTTGATTTTAAATATAATGACTTCAAATTTTAATGGTTTAAATTAAGTAATTTGATTTGAAATATAAACCATTTTGAAATGTGACTTGGAAGGATATTTAAATTAAATAAAATGAATGTGATTTTGAAAAGATATGATATTTTGATATTTGAAATGAATTTGAAATGATATTGAATTTTGAAATTGATATTTGATTTAGAAGTACAAAATAACATTTTTGAATTTTAAACATGGGATGTATTTAATTTATAGTTTAACGGATCCTTAGAGGATGGACGGTCCCAGGAATCCTTTAAGTTACTTGTATCTATTACAGTTCACTTGAGTTAGTTTACATTTTATAAGTATATATATGTCCTGACTCGAGTGTTTTGTGTTTTACTTTACACTCGGGTCAGCCTGAGTATTTACAGCTTAGCTTTGGATTTCTTTTCTAGAGTTAGGAATCGCTGGAGATTCTGCTTGTCTAGTTATCTATTCCTTTTTAGTTTCAGTTGTTCTATTTCAGCTCTTGTATTTATAAACTTCTATGTATTTGAGATTTCTATTGTATATGTTTTTCAGACTGATATTATGTATTTGTTTGATAGTTTGTTATAGTAGCTTCATGAACTACTATGGTATTTCAATTTCCGCTGCGAGTTATTCTGGTATTTCTGTGTCTGTGATTCTGTGATTGTATTTCATTTGCTCCAAATTTATTTACAACGCGGTATTTTGAGCAATTCAAGTCCGGCATGTGTGGATGCAAATGGTTGAAAATAGCGGGTTGTTACAATGATATTTGAAATTAATAGTCATTTTAATTAATGATATTTAAAAGTAATTAATCATTTTAAGTAATGATATTTGAATTTAATTAATTATTTTAATTAATAGTATTTGATTTTAATTAATCGTTATAATTTCAGATATTTGAATGCAATTAATCATTTTAATTAATGATATTTGAAATTTGTTAATCTATTTGATTTAATGAGACTTGTATATTAATTAAGTCATTTTAATTAAGGATTTTGAATTTTGATTAATCATTCAAGTTAATGATTGTTTCAAATTTTATTAATTATTTTAACTAATGATATTTGAGATTTATTTAATCATTTTAAATTAATAATGTTTTATAGTTGATTAATCATTTTAACAAATGATAATTTAATCTATCATTTTAACTAATGATGTTTGAGTTTAATTAATCCAATTAATTTATGATTATTTGAACTTAATTAATTGTTTTTAATTAATGGCATCTAAAATTCATTATCATTTTATTTATTGATGTTTGAGATTAATTATACATTTTAATTAATGAATGTTTGAATTTAATAAATCTTTTAATTAACGATATTTAAAGTAGATTAATTTGATAAAAGTGATTAAACTTAATTAACTAATTTGACGAAAGTACTTTAATGTTAATGAAATAATTCAATACAGGGTTTTAAATTTATCTACTGATGTTATAAAAGTGTTTGGAAATAAGTACTATTTTATTAAAGATAACGGATTTGTTTATTTAAAAGAGATTATAAATGTGATTAGCTCTCTTTCATGATAATTAATATTGTTTTACAATTTATAAATAATGTCTCATAAATGAGAAAATCTTTTAAAAGGGATTATTTATAAATAAAACTAAGTGTAAATTATTTTGGGTTTATAGTAAACAATGTTTTAATAACATTTGGTTTTGACCCTTAGTTTTAATACACTTAGTACAATAAAATTTGCTTTTTAAAACAACCCTTTAAAAGTTATTTCTAAAAGTGTCTCACCAATATTGAAATATGGAAATCAAGTACAAGTTCAATTTGAACAAGTGAAGTTTGATTTCGGTTATGGAAAAATATTTTTGTAAACGATATCTCTTATATGGAAAAGATTTAGTCATACTTTTAATTCTAAACGTTGAAACTTGGACTCGTTTCTACCTTTAAGGTTAAAAATGTCGTCAAGATGATGCCTAGAGGTAACACTACCTCAACTTGCCTGGCTTTATTTTCAATCAAGGGATAACACTTATTTGGAATCGACAAGTAGTGTTAGATATATGATATTTAATTTCCATATGCGATCATTTTAATTATCTCCGATAGTTGATTTATTTACTATCGGATCCAACTTTCTTCATGGTATATCATCACCTTAAAAATGGTTTGCAGATCTTTTGAGCTTTGCTATCCTTTGTTGGAAATGATTAAATCAAAGCACGTGTTTTTTGGGGCCAAGTTACGTGGGGTTGCTCCCATTAGGGTATTTTCAAATCTGATCTAGATTTTGGTGTACCATCAGCTTAAAACGGTTATGATTTAGATATGAAATATTCGAATTTTCAGTAAGGTTTGGTAGGGTTCGGCTTGGAGTTCTCGACTTTTTCAAGTATATTTCTAGAGGTATATTTATTTTAAGTGGGATGTACCCTCCTAGCCATTTGTTGGAAATTTTCTTTTCCTTATTTGATTCGAACCATTGAATCTATTTTTCTTTAATTGTAATGGAAAGAGTCAACCACTCTTCACGATGTCTAATTATTGGTTTAGCCTATTCTATTAATTTTTGGACTGTTATCTTGTTTTATTCATTATGTCCAATTTGGACTTTTCTCGGATTATTTTCATTCTTTCAAGTCTGGTTTTTAATACTATTTATGCCCATTCTTATTTGGAGTTTTTTTCCTGTTATTTATCTCCACTCTTTCCTATATGGATGTTATTCTTGTGAGATAAAAACTCGTTCTGCTTTAGCGGCATGGTCTCATAGAATTTTTATACATTCCTCACTATTTGAGTTTTCTCACACTGGTGTTCTCAGACTTATACGAGCGTTATTTTATTATAATGTTCGAGTCAGTCCAAGTATTTTCCCAGGTTGGCTTTTGGTGTTATGGAGGTCTTGAAAAGGAGCTGGAGGCTCACCTATTGTAGTATTTTATTTTTCCACTATATTATATAGTACCCATATCAGCAATTGTGAGGTTAGGATTTTAGAACCGTCCAACTGATAAGGTTTGTTTATAACTCTGATATACTCTGTACCTTTAAAGTGATAGTTTTTATTGTCCTTGTTATGTTATATATTGTCGATTCCACTATGAGATTCTGATTTTTTCTATTCTTTGTTTTTATTTACCCTAATAATCTGCTCTTTTGTCAATTGGATGTTCGAGATTTGAATGTAGAGGTAGTGTTCGGTGTCAATTTTCGATGGTAAAAAAGGCGGGTCATTATAGTATACCTAATCACTACAAAGTACTCATAATTTGATTGGATTCAGAATAACTTTGGCTATTTTCTAAAATACACATACTTTATTATCTCGTATAATTAATTATTTACCATTTTAACATACGTATAAGTATATATAATTTTATTCTATAATTACTGAATTTCCAAAACCTTTAAATATTATGTCATGTATATACAAAAATATATAATTTAAAAATTCGATATTGGCTATTAACTATTTTAATATCAAATCTGGAAATAATTTTCAAATTTTCAAATCATTTATAATGCATCTTTTCAAGATTTTATATCATAAACATTTCAATTTCCATTCAAAAATATATATGTATTGTAATTGAAGATTTTCATAGGTTTTAAATTAATAATTTTAAATCTTTTTTCGTTCAATACAAATTCCGTCCCAAATGGTTCAAATTTAACTTAGAAAAATAATTATGAAAAAGGCACCATTTTAAACTTTATATATTAGAAATTTTCACAAAAGTAAGATAGTGTAATATTTTAATTATTTTGTTTCAAAGTGTGACAAATATATTTATAAAATAAAAGACATTCAAAAGATGCGTTTTGCTTTTTTTTATTTACTTTGAAAAGCATCTTTGTCAAAAGCAAATATACATCAAAGTATATGTGCAACAATGTGCCTTACACCAAGTAAAAATAAAACCTCTAAAAAAGTATGTAAAATTACTTTTTATTAAAATTTTCCATTTTTGGAACTCACACTAAGGAGTTGTTATTTTTTGAATCATTAAATAAATTTCAACTATTTTTTTTTTCCAAAAATCTCAAATACTGATAATTCTAACATTTTAATTAGTTTAAATTCTTTAATTGGAGTAGATCGTAACTTACACAAGCCTAAATAGGTCATACAATATAAAACAATGCTTAAGTACCTTCACTATGGCTCATGAATATAACCCTATATTCTATGGACTTAAGGGTACTACTCTTCTTATTATTTATAGCTAGTTACACACTTTACTCCCCTACTACTTAGCATATAAACTCTCTTTTAGCATTTCTCTGTGGAGTAAATTGCAACAAATGTGTTGTATTTATCTTCCATCATAAACTATTTAAATCTTAACATTTACTTAACTCGTAGTTGATTGCTTCTGTAAGGGATAAACCAACAGCCACCTCTATGAGTCAAAATATACGAGGTATAACATAAAAATCATATATATAATAAAAATTACAAATATGCTCTCTTTACGCTATAATTAAGTGGAAATCGCCTAACCTAAGCTCCGATACTAAATTAAACAACTCGCCATTTATGACTCCCAGATTTATACCTAAAATGATGCAGACATCGCTTACCTCATAGAAGGCGTATCATTTTGAGGTAAAATATAACATAAATCATAGAACTATCTATAGTACTCTATACTTTCTAAAACTCATAGTCGAAAGAATAAAATATAATGCTAATCAGTAATAAAATCCCAGACAAACAAAGTAACACAGTATCAAATAAATCCAATTACACCTCTCTAGTGCTAACAGACACAGTATAATGTTCAGGAATAAATGAAATATAGTAGTAGATAGCTAATAAATAAATGTGGATCCCCATCGTACCATCACCTCCAAATCACCACCGGTCTCGTCTATTGACCTATTAGAGTATAACTGAAAAAAGAAAATGATAGAAGGGGTTAGACAAACTTCTGGTGAGTGAAACCCATGATAAAAGTGTATATTACTAATAGGCTACTAAAAGAACAGTTATGCTCGAAAACCATACTTCAACCCGTCTCATCTTAATCCAAAAAATCAGCTAAACATGATATAAAGTAACTTCATATGCTAAGGTCTTACTAAATCCCCACTAGGTATAATCATATGCAAAAGCAACTATGGTATGTTTGTGCCCAAAATCTGAACTTACCATTGCCTCAAACATATGCACATGACTGAGCCTAAAGTCCCAACTCGCAATTGCCTCAAACGTATGCATATGATCGAGTCCAAAGTCTCAGCTTGTGCGTCGAAAACTTATGCACGCGACCGAGCTCAAAGTCCTAGCTTGTATACCGAAAACTTATGCACGCGACCGAGCTCAAAGTCCTAGCTTGTATGCCGAAAACATATACACACGACTATGCCCAGTCCCAGCCCATATGCCGAAAAGCGTGCACATGACCGAGCCTAAAGTCCCAACTGTTGTGCTAAAAATGTATATGACTATTAATGTCAAGTCATGCTAGATGTTCACCTAACAGTCTACATAACTATTTGAATCAAGTCCAAAACTCGTTATTGTCCCATCGTTTACAAAGCTAGTGGACTATGCCCCAATTCATCATTGCAGTACGAATGCGGAAAAATTTCCCCATATGTATACTGAAACTTCTTATTAGAAACTAAATACAATGAATCTACCAAAATAAGACATCTTTTTGAAGTAGTAAAAAATACAGTAAATAGCATACTAAAGCATTCCTTGTCTATACACGATCCCGATGCCATGAACTACATGTGAAAATGATGTCATATGCAAGAGGTATAAGCATATAAAGTTTAGGGGTAATTTCATAATTTATTAAATAGTATTTCTTTATAATAACAAACAAACAGTAATGAATTCTTGACGTTGAGAAATACAGTTATGGTATATAATATCTCGAGTTTGGAGTATTTTTGTGCTTTACTTTTTTATAGGAAGAGACCAAACTTTTGCCTATTTACGATAAACATAATATCACTTATTTAATTATCTGGCCATGGCGTACGACATCCTAATCATGTGCACTTTTGTGTTTTTTGTTGTAACACATTAATTTTGATTCCAATGTTCAATGTTGGAGGATTAAACATGTCCAAGTGTTAGGGTTTCCCAAGAATCCATACATAAATAGATTAGGTGATCTACTAAAGGCACCTTGATTTGTTTTTCCTTAGAAACATACAAAATCTATCATAAATTCGATTGGTCTACTAAATCGCTATTAACTATATTAAGCCAAAGGTGCCAACTTCATTTTTATTTTTATTAAGACGAATAAATTTTCAAAAATTTCAATTTAATAAACTAAAACCATATATTTATCCTATAGTGTTTCTTTAAAAATAAATCATAATGCTTAATTTTTTTATTTTTTTTAGGGCTTGAAAAAAATGTAAAATAAACTATGAAAAATCAAAAAAAGAAAGTGAGACCCTCCCCCCCACACTTGATTTTGACTGTTTCCCCACAGTCAGTCCAAGCGAAAGTAATGCGTATTATTATTTACATGAAAATGAAATGTATTTACACGGCAGCAGAAAGTATATCGTTAAAAAGTAAATGAAACGGTCTTCCAAAGACCGATTCTTTTGTTTCGTCAAGTATGCGAGACACAGCTCAAGCGTAGAAAACCAAACCATAAAAGATTTCGAAGTTGAATGTAGATTTGGAAAAACGAATGTTTTTTAATGAAAATTGTACGAGTTGTTTTGTTTTCGATGATTTTTGGGGTCGATAAAACAATTAATTGAAGTTCAAGTTTATTTTAACCAATTGAAAGTTAAGCTCATCATCAACAAAATTTTCAAAATTATTGATTTCAAAATTGAAATGATGATTCAAATCTTCTCCTTTAGGATTTAACACCTCATTTTCGAAAAGTCCAAAGCAATCGTGTTCATTGAATTCGTCTTCCTTTGTTGCATTATTAACAACTTTATTACACATGTCAAGTTCAAAATTCAAAGTTGTTGTGTTCAAAATTTCAAAATTGGGAAAAGGAAGATCGAATTTTAAATCGACTTTCACACCCTCAAAAGAATTGAAATCCAACTCAATTATTGTGTTTTCAACAACTTCATTAAGATCATTATTTTCAGTTTTAAAAGTTATTTGAAAATCATTGATTTGGGTAAAAGATGGATTATCATTTGACTCGTCATATGTTGGGATTTGATTTTGTTTATCATGTTGTTTCATGTATGTTTCAAACAACAAATCCATGTGATTATTGTGAATTTCGTTCATTTGCTCAACAAAGTCAAATTTGTAATTATTAACTTGAAAATTTTCACTTTGAAGTTGTTGAGGGCAAAAGTATTCAATCGCATTGTGTTCGAGATTATTCCCATTGCCAAAATTATTTGAAAAGTGGATCATATTTTCGTTTTAATTTTGAAATTCATTTTGGAATTCAAAATTGAATTGGCATAGGTTATACTCGAAATCGTTTGAATTTTGAAGTGAATTCAAATCTTAATTATTTTGAAAACTTTGACTTGAGTTATCGCACAAATATGAATTACACAACTCATTTATCATTTGATTTTGTTGTGTAGAAAGTTCGAGTGAAGATGAAATGCTATTTTCGAGATTCGAGGGTTGGTCATCGTTTTGAAAATTTGTTGTTCGAACTTCGAATTATTTAAAGAATAGTTGTCGTTAAAATATCCATATGAATTCAGAGTGAAATCATATGGATTATATTGATTTTCACAACTATTGTAAAATTCATGTAAGTGAGGAAACTCAGACATTTTCAAGAATGTTTTTGTTTTTTTTGTGAAGGAAAAATATTTATAGATAGAATTTATTTCCCAAAATGGAAAATTGATTTTGTTTTATTTTTGATTTTTCAACATTTTTTTCTTTTATTGAAAACATTTTATATTTTTTTTTTTTGGATTTTTGATTTAAAAAAATAACTAAGTACAAATTTTTTGGATTTTTGGAATTTTGATTTGATAATTTTCAAAGGAAAAGGAAAAAAATAAATTAAGAAATATTTACAATTTTTTTTAGTTATTGTTTTTGATTTTTTTTAAATATGCATGAACTAATGCAATTAAATGAATGCGAGGGTCTAATTACAAATTATTATTATGTTAACCCAAAATTGTATAATCACAAATTGTCTGAAATCAACAAGATAGTTCTTAGCCAGGTAACGGACAGGATTTCTCGATACACCACAAATCACCGTAGCAATGCAGCCGAAGGTTTAAGTACCTTCAGAGAAACAACCACTATATTATTTACGAATCACCGTAATATTTATAAATGGTTATTGCTCTACCATAACCTAGACACCAAGAAATTAAATTGTTCAAAGAAGACAACCTGTCAATATACAGTTAAGTGTTATCGAAGTCTAATCGTTATTATTAATCAAAATCTAAGATGAAATGTAAAGCAAAGACTAAACGTGTATTAACAATGCTACTACGAATGAATTTTTGTTTTTGTTTTTGTTTTTGAATTTTTGTTTTCAAATGCAAGAAATCAACAATGCAATTCAAATAAAAGTAGAGATGAAAGCAACAATATTTTTTTAAGCAAGCATGTGGAACAGTTTTATAGCAGCAACTCCTTTCTTTATCTGTTTTGACAACCTGAAAAGAAGTTAAATACAAATATATACAGTTTATATATATACATATATATGGATGGAACTTAGAACGAAAACAAAACAGATCCAAACTCGAAATGGAAAACAAAACAAATGAAACAAACAAAACAAATGAACAAAATATATACAATTTTTTTTGACAGACTTTAAAACTAACTAAAATGAAAACAAATCAAGTGAAAATGAAAGAAAGGACAATTAATACTGGTTTTTTTTCTTTTACAAAGCAAATGTACTTAACAAAACAAAATCCAAAATTTATTAACTCGAGGCCCACTAGCCCGTTAACACAACCCAACACCTCCAAATAAAATAGAACAGCTTTTTTTCTATTCAACTCTAACTCTCCAAACAAAATTTTCAAGCTAAATTTTAACTGAATTCCCAAATAAAAATAAATCGGGCTTCCACCAATTCAACATCCAAGTCGTGATCGGAAGGGAAGTCGTTATTGGATTACCGATCGAAGTGCAAGGTGGAGATGGTCGTGGGTTTCTAGAAGGAAGCGCAAGTCGAAGCAGAATTTGGGGATTCGGATGGCGTTTGAATTTACAGGTTGCGATGAGTTGCGAGTAGTTGCGAGTTTGAGGCAGTTCGATTTTGGCAGTGGTTGATTTGATGCTCGCGATGCTGGATTTGGGTGTGGAAATTGCGGTGATGATGTAGCAGATGGTATTGCAAGAACAAGTTGAAGATGATGGGTAGTAAGGGTGCGGGTTGTGGTCTCAGGGAGGATTTTTGTTTTGCAGTGGGGTGCGGCACTGTGAACCGCAGGGTGAAGTGGAGGTGGAAATGAATGGTCAGGTGGTTACAGAACTGCGTATGTAGAAGAAGAGGATTTGCAGTGGCTGAAGCAAGCAGTTTGGGGTTGTTCGAACTGGATGGCAGTGAGTAATGTTGATGGAGGAAGGCAGTAAAATGTAGAAAATGGTAGGGGAAGGCAGCAGTGTTGAGTAGTATGGGTTGTTAATGGAACGATGATGGCAGTGTTCAGGAAGTTTGGCAAGTGGTGGTTTGAAATGGTTGAAATGTTTGGTGGAAGGCAGCAAGGAAGGAGGTGGATTGATGGCAGAAGTTATCAGATGGTTAAAGAGGAAGAGTAGAAATGTACGAGGCAGTTCTATGGTTTGAGTATGGTAGTGAAGGAATGGAGCAAGTGGTGACTGGCAGTTCTTCGACAAGTGGGCAGAGCAATGTAGTGTTGTAAGGTGATGTGCAAGGATGTATGAACTGTGGTTAGGGGCGGCACAGTTTGAAAAAGCGGTGAAGTATGGATGTAGCTGCAGTGGTCGGGAAGTTTGGGTATGCATGGATATTTTGTGGTGGTGGAGGATTATTGAAATGTTGAATGAAGTGTGGACTGCAGCAAGACAAGGGAATACGAAGGTGAAGTTGATGAGTTGTAGCAGAAATGTGATGGTGAAGGAAGTGAAGAGTGATGAATGCAAACCAGCAGCAATATGTTGTTGATAGAGCACTGTTGTAATGATCAGCTTGTGATGGGGGTATTTGATGTGGTAAGCAAAATTTTTGAAGTGATGTAGATGCTATGACAGTGATATGTTGTGGTTTTGAGTGGATGCAGTGCACAGGTGGTTAAGCAAGTGTGAACGAAGGCAGAGGGAAGGTGTTGTATGGTGAAGTCAGAGTTGATGGCAAGCGTAGATGCACTGGATGATGTTGTATTGAAGTGGTGCTTCTTGTTTGTCGTACTGGTGGACTATGGGGTTGCAGTGGAGTGATGTAGAGGCTTTTGAAGGCTGATGGTTGAATGTGGTCTGTGGTCTGTTGCAAATGTGCACAATTACAAGTAGCAGATGGATTTAGACAAATGGGAGGAGGGTTTCTGTTAGTTGAGGGAGGAGCAGTGACTAGTGGTGGGTGACAGAGATGGCTCACTGGTGGTTACTCTGCACCGTGTCTGTGTGCAGTGAACGGTAACAGTGTAGAATTTTTTTTCTGAAATGTAAAAGAAAAGAAGAAAGAAAGAAAAAGAAAATTGTAGTTGTAAAAATGTAGATGCAAAATTGTCAATGACAAGGAAATAAAATATATTTTTTGTCGTTAAATTGTGTGTTTTTTTAGTAGAATATGCAATGCAAATGCAAAATAAAAAACCAAAACATGTACACAAAAAAATGTCGCAAAAAGCACACACAAACACAATTTTTTTTAAAATGCACGCACAAAACAAAAACACACAAAAATCAAACAAACTAATTCGAAGAATAGAAAAATAAAATCAAAGCAACTCTCCAGCAACGGCGCTAAAAACTTGTTAATCGACGGAAATTCTATGGAATTAGAAAACCGTCGAAAAATTTCAAAATTAAAATAACCGCAAGCGCACGGCGTACACTTGTAGCACGTGGCAAATACGGGTCGATCCTCAGGGAATTGTTGATATTAAATTTCTATTCAATCAAATCAACCAAAGATTTAGAGTGAAAGTTAAGCTAGAGAATTAGAAAATTAGCTAACTAACTAAAAGAAAAGAGATGCAAATATAAAAGTTAAATGACAATTTAGAGAAAAAATCCACTCTCTAGATCACATAGTTCAACATATATGAAATCATGATCTCTTTTTTTGGTCATTAGTGCTTTAATTGATGTGTTTATCATAAGTATGACATATTTGTGTTATTGATTAGCCAACATAAGCCATCAAACTATAACACATCCCTTAAAGCATTTATTAACTTTCATGAAACTTGACAAAGAAAATGAAATCTATTTTAAGTATGGTCTATTAACTATTGATTAGAAATATAGACCATCAAATTTGAATTTCAAATCACTTTCTTATGTCATAATCATATTATGATGAAGATGCATATGCGTTATGTTTGTTTAAGCACAGCCTATTTGGTGTCAACAATATAGCCTATCAAATTCAAAACAAGAACAACAAATAAAACACTTCATTAATCATCATTAAGCACAAAAAGAGAGCATAAATTAACAAATAATTAAAGCTACATAATTAGAGAGCTTCATTACCCCTAAATTAAAGAAGTTTAGCCTCTCATATTTGTCATTTGATTAACAAATGTAGCTAACAACATGAAAGCAAAAAGAAAGGAAAATGAAAGCTAATGTAAAAGAGAACAAATCTAATTGCATAAAATAAAATCTACACTATTAGCATGAAAGAAAATGAACATGTAATTAAAAGAAAACACTAATTGACATTGCATAAAAAAGGAAAAAAATACATGAAGTAGAAATGGCTAAGTAGCCATGAAAAGAGAAAGATAGCTTTCTTATTTATTTTAAGCCTAAACTAAACTAAAGAGAGATTAAGGAAGAAAGGGTTACATGAAACATAAGGGGTATATATACATGTGTTAAACCCTAATTTATATTTTTTGAGAATGTCCAAGATACCCTTGAGAAAGTGTGGAGGCCAAGTAATCATTAGCTTCTACTAGTGAAGCCATTACTTCCATGAGCATGTGCATTAGCCTCTAATTTATACATTAAGGTGGTGGGTAGGTGGGGTCCTCCATGTTCTTCACTTTCAATTATTTTCATCTTCATTCCTTAGTGCTCTTTTTGTGCATGCATATCTTCTTCATGAAACAACTTGTAATTGAAATCAAATTACTACAAAATAGTATGGAAATTTCTAATTAAATTTTCTCAAGTTAATATATGCACACAAATGACCGTTTTGCCCCTATATGAAGATGAATATGTGACAATTTGAAAATAATTTGAATTTGGTTTAAACAAGTTAAAATACCCAATATGATCATTTATTCAATTTAAATAGATTAAATATGGTAGTAAAAATATGCACATTTACGTGCACATCAAATATATTGAAGGGTGAGCCCACCATATCGATCGTATGCCAAAAGAAGCCAACAACATGATCGGTGCCGATCGTTATTACTAATGATGTGGGACTCGCGATCGATACTTTGACTTCTTCTGGATTTGAAGACTCTGCTGCCGAAATCTTAGGAAGATATTTCGCCGTCTTCCCTCTATAAATACATAATTGATTGTTCATTTTCGGATCTTTACGCTGCTTGTTGCATTGTACTCTTTTGTAACTAGGAATTCTAATCTGATCCTTATTGTACTCAGTTTATAAAGTGATTAATAAAGCTATCTCTTTAAAGTGGACGTAGGCAAACAACGCCGAACCACTATAAATTATTGTGTCTCTGTTATTAACTTGTTTCTGATTACTTTACCACTATATTTTCTCTATTTACATTTATTATTCTTCATTTATTCCTTCAAAAAATCTCTATTGGGTGTTTATGCCAATTTTTGGTGCAAATATTTTGGTGTTTTCACTGAGAAAAAAATTCTCAGCTTGATTGGATCTCATCATCTATTTGTGGATTCTCATATTCGCGAGATAGATCTTGCTTTCTATTCACAAGTTTCTGTTTCAACTCAGGTTTAAAGAAGAGATCTATAAGTAGACTATCAGCCATGATTAGGAGCACTAGATCTACCTCTCAAAACGAAGAAGGAAATGAGAACGCCAGCATTCAACAAGGAGGCCAAAGCAACCGGTAGATGTTAATGCTACCAATCTAGTTCATGTTCAAAATCCCGTTGATTCCATCACAATAGCTAATTTCCAGAACATGATGAGAGAGCTCATGGATAGCAACCGACAGTTGAACCAGCAGATGCAAGCTAATATCGATCAAATGAATCAACTCAGGGATTACCAACATGGGAAAATTAGGAGAGAGCCAACTCCCTATTCTGCATCGGAGAGCTCAACTTCATCAGATGATCATCACAGGTGCAGACGTCGCAGAACCAATAGATACCATGTAGAAGCATCAAGACATCAACATACAACTATTCCTAGATTGTCAGGACCGATCAGACCTAATCCCTCTATGTGAATCAGTGCTGATCCCTCCTTCAGAGGAGGAGCTTTACCTTTTTTGATGGAACTCAAATTGGAGTCGTCGCGGTTGATCTGGATGCTCGAGTTTAAGTAAATACATACCACTTACCTTTCCAAAATGCCGATGATGTGAATGCACATCAAGAGAATATTGAGCCAAGAAGGCATGGGATGTCCCGTAGACATTGATCGGACCATTCACGTGAGGTGGAGCATGACTACCGCTTGGCTCCAACTATCCAAACGTCGGACTTGACGGCGATGATCAAGCAGCTAGTAAGGGAGAGCCAAGGCTTGATCAATGATGATTGGGGGATCTCAAGAAGCCATGCCTTGTTCACAAACAATATTTTACATGCGAAATATCTAAAGAGATTTTACATGCCGTCGATGCCTGCCTACGAGGGAAAAACTGACCCTAGGGAGCATACCATGAGATATGAATGGCTGATGGACTCCGCACAAGCGGATGATGTCATAAAATGAAGATGTTTTCCCATCACTCTTTCTGGCATAGCAATGATGTGGTTCACGAGATTGCCCTTAAGGTCAATCTCTAGATTTGATGATTTCACAACAAAATTTGTGGAGTGGTTCTGTATACATGTAACTTGCCACAAGGATGTAATGTCCCTATCAAGCGTGATGCAGGCTATGGGAGAATCACTAAAAGACTATTTAAAGAGATTTCATACAGCCATCATAGAAATTAGTAATTCGAATGACCATTCAATATTGATGGCGGTAACAAGAGTGAGTGACCCGGAATCTGACTTTGGCGATTGGTTAACTAGCAAAATACATGCGACGTAGAAGCGTTTCTATGCAAAAGCTGCTCAGTATTTGAGGAAATATGAAGCTAGTTGCTCTAGGAGAAGAATGTTGTGGGATCGAGTGGAGAGGGAGTGTAGAGTAACATTATAGCGAAACAGTCCCGAGAGAGTTTCGAAAAAATTGAAGTAAATATCCAAAATAAACTGAATCGGTAAAAGAAGGACGGTGATAGGAACCGTGAATGAAAGAGAGATTATGGAAGAGGAAAGTGTAGCGTATGATACCTACACACCACTGAATACATCTCTAGAGATCGTTTACTTGTCTACATGCAATACCATGTAGTATAGGAAGCCATCTCTGAAAGAATTAATGAAGAAACAAAAGCATACTGGAAAACATCGCCAATTCCACGGATGCTATGGTCACAATACGAATGAATGCATGCATCTCCAAGATGTTATTGAGAAGCCGATTCAAGAAAGAAAACTACAGTAGTTTGTTAAAACCTCACAAGATGACAGGCAGGGGACATCCGACTTCAACCAAGGACAAGTGCTGCATAGGACTGCGGATCCTGCACGGCCTGGTGGGAGATTAGTGATCAATACAATAACCGAAGAACCACATCCAGCTGATAAGAGCCGGCACAAGATGGAGCACAATCAAGCCTATGAATTTTAAGTGTTGTTCAAATACAAAAGATGGGGCTCCACCAAACAACCGCGTACAATGGCAGATGATATTGTATTCAAAAACAAAGATGCAAATAAGATGGAGGCATTGACAATCGACCCAATGGTCATTTCAGCTATGATCGGTCCCGCCTTAGTGAAAAATATTTTGATATTCAATGGCACATCGGTGAATATAATTTTCAAGAAGGCTTACGACTAGATAAGGTTGGAAGCCAAGGATCTAAAACTGTGTAAAGCCAACACCATGGCTTTAACGGTGTTGCAATGGAAGCGGTAGGCCATGTCGAGCTACCTGTAAAGTTAGGAGAAGGTGACCATAGAAGAGTATGGATGTTGCCATTCGTTTTGCTAGATGTGGACTTCCTATATAATGTTTTTCTAGGCCGACCGGTCCTTGTTGAATTCAGGCCAGCTATTGCCTTTTGGTATCTTACCTTAAAATTCCCAACTGATAATGGCATGCGAGTTATTCATGCAGATTAAGCGACTGAAGCGCCTGCTATGTGGATGAGTTAAGGGACGCTCAACGGAAGGAGAAAGGTAAGAGTGTGGACATGTCTCTCTACATCCAAGCCACCGAATATTGACAACCTGCGCTTGGGCATTGGCTCGGGCGACAAAGTCGGTTCTATAAAGACATAGATTTGAGGGATGATGAGGAGGCCAAAGAAATTAAGGCTCCACTGGATGAGCTGATGATTAACATCACGGTCAGCTACTATGACCCGTCGCGGTTCCTAAAGATCAGATCATAGCTCACCCCCCCCCCCGGCGATGATGAAAGAACTTTCTGGTTTTCTCCGAGCGAATCTCAATGTGTTTGCTTGGACCCATTCTAATATGTGTAGGATCTTGCCTGCCATTGCAAGCCACACATTAAATATCGACCCTAGGCCATATATTTGCGCCATTTTCACTTGTGGCGCGACGCACATGAAAAGGCGCGCCAAATAGCGTGTGGTGTAAAATGCACATCTTTTTATTATTTCATTGTTTTCTGTTTATTTTTTATTTTTGTCATTTTAAACTGCATAAAATTAGTATCGATGATGCATTCGATGCTGAAGATGAACTTGTATTTAATGACGACGACAACTTGACATCGGATGTTACTGCTAGAGTAGTAGGAGTGGAGGAAGCTAGATATATCCATATAATAGAACTTCCACATCGAGAGGTTTTTCAGTAAATGCTGGAGCTCCTTTATGTCTTCATGAAGAAGAAACAAAATCCAAATGAGACAGGTGAGTAAGATGTTGAAGCTTATGAATCCGATTATGCAAACGTTGATTTGGAAAATATAATTGCTAAATCGGATTTGGATTTCTAGTTTATTAGTAATATGTATTATTATTTTGGATTTTGAAAACTATTATGCCTAAAATTTTACGCTAATGAAGTTATATTGGATGATGTTTCTTTTTGCAAAATGCCAAAAAATCTTTCGTTGCATATGTTCTTGCAAAAAGTATTAAACTTTTCAAATTTATTGTTATATGTTAAATTTATATATAAAAAAGTTAAACATGCGTGGTAAATTAAAAAGGTGCAGGTCATTTGCCGCGTCATGCGCAAAGGTTACAGAGAGGTTTTGTGCCTTTTTGCATCATGCGCCATTAATAACTATGCCTGAAGCATGTCCTAATGAAACAGAGAAGGCATGACATGGATCTAGAGGGATCTGTCGCCCTCAAAGAGGAGGTGTATAGGATGAAAAGCAATGGGTTTATTTGCGATGCCCTCTACCCTAAATGGGTATCTGATTTTGTACTTGTGAGAAATAAAAATGAAAAATGGCGAACATGCATTGAATATTCAAACTTAAATAAGGAGCATCCCAAAGATAGTTTTCCCCTTCCAAGGATCGACCAGCTGGTGAACTCAATCGCAGGAAATGAGTTGCTATCTTTCATGGATGCGTATTCCGGATATAATCGAATGCCAATGCACATCCCCGACCAGGAGCACAACAGCTTTATTACCGATGTAGGATTGAATTGCTATGTGGTAATGTCAATTGGATTAAAGAATGCTAGAGCAACTTATTGGGCCTGGTCAACCGAATGTTTAAAGAGAAGGTTGGAAAGACTATGGAGGTATACGTGGATGATAGTCTCATGAAGTCACGATGATCAAGCAACCACATTAGAGACTTAGCAAAAATGTATGATATCCTCCGATATTACAAAATGAAGATCAATCCCCTTAAATGTTCCTTTTGTATTGCATTAGGAAAATTCGTGGGTTTCCTTGTCAATGCTCATGGAATCGAAGCTGATTCCGAGAAGATTCAAGTAATTCGCAACATCCAAGCTCCAAAGATTATCAAACAAGTACAAAGCCTAAATGGGAAGGTTGCCGCCCTAAGCCGGTTTATTTCCAGAGCCACTGATAAATGTATTCATTTCTTCAACCTGATAAGAAGAGGGAGGTGGAACTTTGAATGGACATAGGAGTGTGAAGGCGCATCCAAGCATTGGTGAACTTAGAGAGACCTCCCATCTTTTCAAAGCCGGTGGATCTCGAAGACTTGTATATATACTTGGCTGTGTTGGTATACGCTATAAGTGCCACACTACTTCATGAGGATAATCGAATCCAAAGATGGTATATTATGTTAGCAAGTGATTAACAGGACCTGAAAGGAACTATCCGAAGATAGAAAAATTGGTGCAGTGCTTGTTGATTGCTTTCCGAAAGCATTGCCCCTATTTTCAGGCTCATCCCATCAAAGTTTACATAGATCAACAGTTACGATAGGTCTTACAAAAACCTGAGACATCTGAAAGTATATTGAAGTGGAACATCGAACTGAGCCAATTTGACAACATTTATCTCCCTCGGAGAGCCATCCAAGGACAAGCACTGGCGGAATTTTAGCATAATTCACTACATGGGATGATCTTCTACACAGCGGTGGAGCCCCTACCATTTAGTATAAAATGTATATTGATGGAGCATCCAATGATCATTGTTTTGGAGTCGGAGTCGTGTTAGTAACTCTAGAGGATCGATCAAACTGCTAAGCTTTGAAGCTTGAATTTCTTGCAACGAATAATGAAGCTAAGTATGAATCTCTGATTGCTGGACTCAAACTTGCCAGAGAACTCAGAATAAAATCTCTCAAAATCTTTTACTATTCCCAATTGGTGGTATAAAAAGTTAAAGGAGATTACCAGGCTAAAGGACAATGACTCACTCCGTACCTTATCTGAGTCCAAGAGCTATTGACTGACTTTGAGTATTATGACATCATGCACATTCATCGAGATCAAGACAAAGAGGCCGACTCATTGACAAAGTTTTCTTGCACCGAGGATACACAACAAATGGGCTTGGTTCCATTCGAAGTACTAGATGCTCCGAGCATAAACCAGATGGAAATCGACTAGGTACTAGAGATGGAGCCTGAGGAGTCGTGGATGACTCTGATTATTTGCAACAGCGAGTCCTTCCGGAAGGGAGGAATGAAAGACGACAAATCCTCCATAAAGCTTCACGATATATCATTTAGGAAGGAGTCATACATGGAAAGGGTTTTTCCGTTTCCTTTCTCCGGTGTATCGCTCATGATGAAATAAAACTAGTCCTAAGAGAAGTTCATGAAGGGAAACATGACGATCACACTAGGGGCAAACCATAGCAGAGAAAATACTTCGTTATGGTTATTACTAGCCAACTGTTAACCGAAATGCTACTGATTACGCTAAATGATACGACAAATGTCGGATGTATTCAAAAGTCCCAAGAGCACCACCAATGGAAATTACACAAATGGCTAGTCCATGGCCTTGTGCCACATGAGGCATAAATATTATTGATTCCTTACAGATCTCTAAAGGTGGTGCGAAGTACCTCATCGTAGTAGTTGATTACTTCACCAAATGGGCCGAAGCAGAACCTTTAACCACGATCACGATGAAGAAAGTAATCAACTTCATTGTAAGAAACATCATATGTTGTTTTGGCCTTCCATAAACCATTATAACTGATGATGGAACCCAATTATATAGCGCTGAATTCAAAGATTTCTGCCGTCAGCATCATATTGAAAAGAGATTTGCGAAAGTTGCTCGGCCTCGAGCAAATGTACAAGTTGAAGCTGTGAACAAAATCATAAAGTCCATTTTGAATAACCGTTTGGAAAAGGCTAGAGGCAAGTAGGTAGATGAACTTCCAACATCGTTGTGGGCTTATAGAACCAACCACAAGACATCAACCTGCCATACTCCATTCGCCCTTGCTTAGTGCTTCGAATCCGTCATTCCTATTAAGCTCAAAGTCCCTTCTAATCGTGTGTCCTACTATGACCCTAGAATGAATAGAAGTTTCCTCTTAGATTCTCCAGACTTGGTAGATGAGAAGCATGAAGAACCTAATTTAAGTGCAGCTGCACATCGATATAGAGTCGTCCGATACAACAACACTAAAATCCGACCTAGGACGGAACTTTGAAATCGGCGATCTCACCTTGAATAAGTTTTTCTTGTCCCGTCACACATGAATCCTACTTATGAGGGACCATACGTCATTGAACAAAGGCTTGGAAAAGGAACTTTCAAGCTAGGGACTGTTGATGGTGTCACACTCTCAAAGGCGTGGAACAATGAGCATTTACGATGCTTGTTTGCACCAAAAATGGTCACAAACATTTTGTGGTATATGAAATCACCAATCCAATATTTAGGTCCAAACGAAGAAAAATATATTCACAAATCATAGAAAAGATTGTATAAAGGTAAATGAACACGTAAGTTTTGTAGTGGTTCGGCAAACTCCAGCCTACGTCCACTCCAATAATCTTTTATTTATATTGTAAGATCACAAGTACAGTTGTTTTTTTCCTTAAAAAATAATGGAGGAAGAGATAAGAAGTGATAAAGGAGAGCCAGTCGAAAAGTCCTTTGCAAAGAGCCAAGTTCGTTGTATTTATAGGTGAAGACGTGCATGGATCGGACTGAACTTTTGCCAAAAGAACCTCTAGATCCATATGACCCGATTCAGTAATTTTAAAATCAATCGCACATCATATGAACGATCAATTTCGATCGTTCATATTATCTCCAATGGGGTGCAGTTTTTCCTGTGGAGTCCCACATGCCTCTGGTTCATGCTTCTAAAGTTTCACGCCATTCTGACTTATCGTTTGTGAGATATCGATCGATCTTCGTTGTTTGAGAAAAAATGGATAATGGGAGATCATTTCATACTCAATGGTTTTGGCGATGCGATTATTCAAGTGAGTTCTCTATGACATTAGCTACTAGCTCTCCAAATTTCATATCATTTCGACTAACCGTTTGTGAGATATCGCGTTTTCCATAAAGTTGCATTGATTCGTAATAAATCATGGGCGATCATTCCATATATGATCCTTTTGATATGCGATCATTCTGGTGAGTTCCCCATGATGTTAGCTACTTGCCTTCCAAATTTCGTATCATTCCGATTAACCATGTGTGAGATATCGCGTTTTTCATGGAGTTTGGTTGAGTTGTTTGTGCTGAAAATCGATCCAATCTTTCCTTTTTTGCCTATAACTCGAGCATACGAACTCCACTCGACTTGAAATTTGAAATGTAGCCTCGTGGGGCCCTCCTTGTCACTTTATACCGATCGCACCTATATTAAGGCAATAATTGGAGATCCAATCCAATTCGTTACCTAGGTGAAATGTCAATTTCGTAGTTAGCCATTTTTTAAAGTGTTGTCCATCTGAATCAATTCAACTATCGTCCATAGTTTCAACTGTAATCGATTTCCAATTCATCCATTTTAGTCGAATCTATGCTATCTGGCCTGACTAAAAGGGGGGATAACAATGCTATTTCATTTAGTTTATTCTTTTTCTTTCAGTTGTATTTAATTTTCGAATTTTCTTTAGAATTTGATTTTCTAGATATGTAACAAGAAAAATTATGTCATTTCTTTCCATTTGGAAAATAAAATTTGAAACATCCTACATATCTATGATTACTGTAGCATTACATATTAGTTATATATCCAACTAACTAATACTGACATGTTCGAGCAGGTTCCTATAGTTTTGGAGCCAACCGAGTACATAAATTCACGATTGGACTAAACAAAATGAACGTGATCCGACCATTCATTCGATTATTCTCGCTCGCAACCCAATGGGCAGAGTGCCTAATGAGAAATGGATGTGACTTAACTATTTGATAATCAAATTAATTCCACTAAGCAATGGGACATCCGTGAATCAATAAGAGATCGTAACACGATCGGTCTCTTTCCAAGTTAAACCCCGGGCTTGGAGGCAAGTCAATCAATCAAGGAAAATATGATTCGACTATTTTTCGAAATAACTCTGAGTCTCCAGAGCATGGACCAGAGTATAAACACAAATTGGGTGCGATCCGACCATCCGCCAACAAACTCTTATTCGCAAAGTGCGGATGTGAGTACAAACAAGATTTAACCACTCACTATTCCATTAACTCTGACCTTCACTCGACAGGAAAGTATAAATTCACTAAAGATGGAATTCGACCATCCACCATCTAACTTCTTTAACCTGAGAACTAGGGGCAGGAGCATAATCACTTAAACCACTAAATCTGACAATGTAACACTAGGGCTTGAGCCCAGTGTCTAGTACGACTTAAGGCCATAACCATATGGATGCCATGGGATAAAATTAATAGATTATCATCTGAATCAATAACTGACGAATTACAAATACATTGAATGGAAAATGCAATAGCTCAATTACTTAAGAAAATTCACAGAAAAGTTTGACAAAAGTAAAAAATTTAGTTACATAAGCTTAGAAAGTCAAGTATGGTATTCACATCAAAAGAATAATAAAAAATGGGGGTCGATCCCGTACAAATTCGACCAGCAAAACCCAAAAAGACTTGGGAGCACGAGTACACGCAAAGAATCACTTCCTCCTCTGCTTCCTCTTCTTCTTGGAATTGGGAGAGATTTCACTCAAACTTTTCCCACTCATTTTCTCTCCTCTCTTCCCGCTTCCTTGGCCTTTCACCGGACTAGTCTGGGCCAACCCAGTAGGTTCTCCTTGAGCAGATTTTGGTAAAGGAGCAAAAGAATGCACAGTTTCTCCAAGCAAAATAATGGAGATGGAAGGGGGATCAAGCTCCATTTTCTCCTGCTTGACTTTCTTTTCAAGGGCGATGCCCGCCTCGAGTTTCTGTGCTATTTCTTCCATAGAGAAGCCTACCAAGGATGGGAAGCTCCAATAATCATAACGTCATCATTAGCAGGAATCTCTTGATGCGGATTGCTTTCTTTCCTCAACAAAGCGTCCACCAAGTGTTCGTCGACCACAAACGTTTCTTCTTCTAGGACATCTTGGGTAGTTGCTAAAGCCATGACAGTAACGGACTCCATCGTATGCGCCTGAGGTCCTGGTTGTGATTCTTAGGGAAGAGGTTGCGCTGAAGCCGGAAGACCTAAAGCTAGGGAAACATAAATAATTAGATTAGATATATCGACCGGGGACATTCCAGCTTTCTGAAGTGAAGCACCCTACACCCCTTAATATACCCAAAAGGACACGTTAAAAGGCGTGGTGCATTGTAGATATAACTAAAACTAACAAAGACTAAGATTCACAACACAAAAACAGATAAAAAACAGCGAAAAATAAAATAACAACTTATTAAAATAAAACTTTCATAATTTCTTCATAAATAAGTCAAATACCAAATACAACATTCAAAACCCATCATGTCTTATGAAATAAAAATTCATAGTCTCAAAACCAGAGTACATAATATCCCTCAAAATAAGCCAGTACAAAGAAAGAACAAAAGCTGAAAATAAAAGAAATGCATGGTGGAAATCTTCTCTAAGAAAAATCCAAGCAACCACAATCTACCAACTTCTCCCTTGATTGCCTATAGGGGGAAAGGGGAAAATAGAGGAGTGGGTCAGACTAAAAGTCTGGTGATTGATAGTAATTACTAGAGTATTTAAGTAAGATAAAAGTAATAGACTCTACAACAATTCTAGCATAAATAAGGATAACAAAGAAAATAGGAAAGAGACAAACTAAAAATAAGTACGATTAAATATTGCTAAATTTATAAGATAGGTTAACTTTGATTGCTTGCACTTGTCCTTGATTTCTGCATTAATTAGGCTGAATTCATAATCCTTAATTAGAATGTGATCCAAATTCTACCCTTTTTGATTGACCTGCTACCCCATAGACCTTACTACGGACTGCCCGCTATATAACTCCCTACACATTAGCCAATGGTATATATGAAAGATGCACAGAGCAACCACTGTGGATCCGTACAACATATATAGCTCCCTACACAGAAGGCATGGTGTTTACGAAAGACACTTTTACAAAGCGCTTGGAACTCATAGCTATTACCGAGCACCCGAATGGAAGTCGCACGAGTATCTGGGACCGTGCCCATGCTACCTTTTGCTCCACCTATTGGGTCTTCTTATTACCTCAACAACCAGCATAAGCGTGTCCCTCATCCCACTTCAGAATAACATGAGATCACCGTGTGTCTATAGAAAATAGGGGTAACGATGTTGGTACTGGCCCTTCATCCAAACAATATTTAGTCACGCTCCTTATGCACATCCCCCGTGATTTGGACTTCTATTTGACCAATTACTACCATTCTTAGCATAAGCGTGCGCTTGTCTCGCTTCAGGCTAATGTGAGACCACCATTTCGTCTACTAGGGAATGCTATTTGGTACAGATCCTACTTTCGTCTTTTCTTATTAACTTAGATAAATTACTTCCAATAAGTGTTTATAGTTTATCCCTAATATCTTTGCTTATTAATTTATACTAAGTCTAAAGATAAGCCTTATTCCGTTCTTTTTCTTATTATAACCTACGTTATAATTATGCTTATTACTTAACCTAAAGTCTAAGTGGGAAAATAAGCTTATTTCTTCCTTTACTCCAGTTAGTTATAATTCTAAGTTATAACTATGCCAATTATCTTTAGCTAGTCTAATTCTAATTATAAATAGGCGTAATTTCAGTCCAATTCCATTATTTATTGCATTCCAATTCCATTTTTATTACAGTCTTTATAATTTACATCTTATTTTCTTCATTCAATATTCTTAGTTATATAATCCATATTTGCGTTTAATTTATTCTAATTCGTACGCGAAGAAAAAGGGGGTGAAGAGAATAGATGCTTGCATAAAATCTAAAACGTCGGAAAAGATGTAAATAAGAAATAAATAACAGTAAATAAACTTAAATACTGTAAATAAATGTTAAATCGATAAAAAGCTATCCTTAACAATAATAAATTATAATTAACAGAAATAAACTAAAATTACTGAAAAGAATAGCTGAAAGGAAATAGACTGAATATAATTCTAAAAACTGTAATTAAACTAATGAAAAGGCTATTCCAAAAATCATAGTAAAAATACAACTATTGAAAACCCTATTATTTTAAATTACATAAAGAAATCTTAAAATAATTACAATAACTCACCTTCGGTTCTAAGCTCTTCCTTTGGTCTTCTTAGATCCACTTGGAGTTGTAAAATAATTTAATTTATAATGATTTTCTCCTTTGGAAAAATTATTCTATTTAAGGTCTTTCCTAGAAAGGTGAAATCAATTGGAGAAAACCTAGAATGAGAAAAAGTATCAGGTCTAAGAGTCTATTTATAAGGGTAGACGTAGATCTCGGACCATTGGATTTGGAGATTGAATAGGATGCATCCACGTCATAAGTTGAATAGGAGCCATTGGATGCAAAAATAGATGGACCAAATTGGTCAGAAGAATGCAAAACACGTCACTAGAGGCCTGGAACGTTCGAACAAACGAACGTTCATTCGTTCGCAAATTATAGAGGCGGGTCGACCGAGCGGTCGAGCGCCTTAGTGCCCTGGTCGACCGGCTGGTCAACCGGCTGGTCGACCGGCTGGTCGACCTGCCTTTATATTTTTTTCTGCTTATTTTGTTTATTTTATAACTTGGTCATATTGGCTCGGGTTCTGATGTTCTATATATGAAAATTGACTAGAAAATTACCACGGACATAATGGTGCAACTCCCATGGCTCAATTCTGATAATTTCACAAAGTTATTTTATTATTTAGTTAATTAATAAATTAATTGTTACAGGTTAAATTTTGGGTTGTTACATGAAGGACGGGTGAGGTTAACAAAATACCTTCTCCTGATTGGTCCCCCATGTGACCCAGAGTGCCACC
Source organism: Allium cepa (assembly GCA_030765085.1). Classification (NCBI taxonomy): domain Eukaryota; kingdom Viridiplantae; phylum Streptophyta; class Magnoliopsida; order Asparagales; family Amaryllidaceae; genus Allium; species Allium cepa. The sequence goes on along the minus strand of CM060941.1, from coordinate 945,786,877 downwards.
GAAACCTCGTTCCATAATCATGGAGAGCTCACCAGATGTATTAATTCTCCGGATTGTAACCAGACTCGACAGAAGAATTCACAGTGTTGTTGGGAATAATTTGGATCACCTTATTTTGGTCATCTATAACATTCTGTGACACAGATCCAAAACCTTCGCTAGCTTCATTTTGAGAGGTTGGGCATGCTCTTTTTGGAGTGTAAACTTGGTTTCATGTAGAACCTGGGTTCGTCACCCAATAGAATTTCACCTTCCAGCCTCATTAGATCGATTTATTCAGCGCCGAGAGCCTATTTCTCCTCTTGAACAAGATGCTCCCAAGCACGTACAAGATGGCAAGGGTAGTCACCCCGGAGCCACTCCAAGTTTCTATGCTTTAGGACGTTAGCATTGTAAAGAATAAGCAGTGGGTCTAGTTCTTCCATAACCTCCTCGTTAGCCTTTTCTTTCGTGACCTCCACTTCTCATTTAGTGGGGGCATCAACATCTTTGGCCTTTTCAATAGTCGTGTCTCTTTCAAGCCTGACGGTAACCAATTCATCACAGACATCCTGGTCGATTTTTAGCGCTTCCTCTTTATCTTTGGATTCGCGCCCAAACATATTTTTGTATTCAGCTGCGCTTCTTTTGGCCCATCCCTTTCTAACACCAATTTGTAGTTCCAATGATGAAGTGCTTCAACCTCGGCCAAGTGCTGACATTCTCATCCTCAAGTTTGTTAATGGTCATTTTTGCTTTTTTCTTGGCTTCTACCTATAAGCTCCTTGAAGATTCTAACTCTTTGATGATCCACTTGTCTTGGACCTATTGGCATTTCAATTTCTCAATCTTTGCCGCTCTCTCCTAAGATACTTTGGAAATCCTCGCTACCGCTCTAATCCACTCATTATTCTATTTATGGATATCATTCACACAATCCATAGTCATTTGCGGGGCTACTTTAAGAACTTTCATAAGATTGGCTATAAAGAAAAATCCATCGAAACATTCATTTGGAAAATCTAACTTAAGTTGGGCGATACGAGCAGCAACATCAGCTTGTTAAGCTTCAGTGAAAACTTAGATGCCAATGCTTTCATTCCCCGACCTTTATCGGTAAACATCATGCTCACTTTGACGCCGATGATCGCTGGGTCATTGAGGATGAGATGAAACAAAGGGTCGTGAAGAACCTAAAGTGGAAGGAGAACCACGTGAGGTCTCAATAGAAGGAACGTCGTCATGATGATCTTGTTGCCTTCCATAACTTTTAGGAGAAAATCTAGACTTGGATCAATGTTTATCATGGGAAGACCTATCTCTATCACCTCTATTCTTGTAATCCTGATCCCGCCTAGAGAGATAGCTAGGTTCGTATTCACCACCACTACCTTGGCGATATGGGCCCGAACGAGAACTGGCGTGATATTTCCTATAGAGACTAAAACATGTGCTTCTTCCTCACCACTGTTTCTGCAAAGGAAAAAAAGAATGAATCAGCTTTAAGTATTGAAGGACATGAGATAAGTGCAATTCAATGTTGTGAAATGCGTGTGAATGTATGCGTCCTTGTGTTACCCCAACTGACCAGTTATTAAAGCTTTACAGGTAGGAGTAACCTCTCCATTAGTGGTGGAAGGGATTCTAGCCCCAGCTCTGGAAGAAGACTCTGATCCACTGACACTTACGTTAGTAAAATTAAAGGTATCAACGTCATCTGGTATCGACAGATTAGATAATGCCTCAAATATTTCGTCTATGTGCTCTAAAGGCTGAGAAGCGGACTGATTCAGAATAACCCGAGGAGTGATGAATAACTTGGGTTGTTTGAAGAGGTGACTCTTAGGGAACCTACAAATGAGTTTCTTCCTTTTGAAAGAGCGAAGGGCCATGGGGTTTGCAAGGATCCGATTGTAGCCCTAAAACTAGAACCCGCATCGTCGCCACCTGGGTCGTCACCCTCATCTCCTACTCCATTTTTATCGATAACTTCCTGAGCCACCCGATTGGAGAAATGATAGGATCAGCTTGATGGCCTTCATAATCATCTGCATCCCACCGCTCAGTCGCTATAGTTCTAGCATTGATCGGTAGCCCTATGCTACGACCCTCTTCCATTAGACAGTAGGTAATGAGGCATTCATTAATAAGGAGATTCTCAATATTTTTATCTTTTGATGGAACCCTTCTTAGCACCAAGACTATGTCTATGTATTGTTTTCCATTAGGTCGTGGATAAAAGCCTAAGTAGAAAAGTTTCTTAGTTCATAATAAGACCTGGATACAAGCGTTCAAGAAATTAAGCAAGGCGTAATACTTACATCCTTCTAATCATCGTCTGGTAAAGCCAGGCGGGCAGTGAATATATAACCACCCGCTTTTGAAAAGCTCAACTTGTTTCAAGTACTAGTCAGGATATGACACTTCTAGGCCGACTCTAGAAATGTGAACGACTGACTTCCCTTTCGTCGCTTGAAGGTGAAAAGAAATCGAATGTCTTCAGGAGTTGGAGGATGGAATAAAAACTCCATGAATGCCATACAGGTACAGTTAAGCAAGACATAGCCATTTGGATGTAGTTGTGCTGCTGCTAACCTCAAATGATGTAGCATCTCTCGGATAAATGAATTGAAGGGTGGGACGCATCTTGCCGAACACATGAACTTGTTGCATGTAGTGAACCCCTCAAGGGGCATATGAGCTCTGTCATTTAGAGTCGGGACTTGCACGTCATCAAGAATCCCGTATCTGGCATAAATTCTACGAAAAGAGGCTTCATTAATTTTTGAAGCCATAGAATCCTCCGAATCTTCCAGAAATATCATGTCTTCTAGAGTGTCGGGAGCATGGTCTATTACTTCTGCTGGAAGGACGGGAACGTTAGGGAGAAGGTCAAATAGTGAACCAAACTTTTCGGTTGATCAGCTTGATGTCCGAGGGAGAGTCCATCGGGTATAGTTGCGGAGCTCGGTCTAGCATCTGGATTGTTATGCTGTGAAGGCGGTCCATAAGACATAGTTGCTAAACGCTCTGAGCATTTGGAAATCATTACTACTAAACTTAGTAGATAATCATCAATAGAAGAAAATAACCCATTTACCCCATGCAAAGTGTGTGCTAGTGCAAAGTGGTGCACAGTCGTGTAATGTAGCGAAAAATAATTTAGAATTAAAGACAATAAATTATGATGAGACCTTGAGATTCAAGCAGAGTGACCGTCATTTCTGACCATCTGAATCGATTTTCCACGCCACTGGGTGAAGTAGTCAAAACTTCGGGATCAGTTATTGGCGTACTAAAGTTTGATTTGTGTGTTCAGAAGTGGATGAGCTTTAATAATTTATCCCAGGCATAGCAAACAAATATAGATATACAAGATACTAGCCAAGCTTATTCCACAGTTCAATTGTCATATGTGTTTGAATATGTAGTCCATTTCATATGTGAGTCCCATACGTCCATTAAGCGTTCAGGGCCGAAGCTCATCACAAAGTTCTAATTAATATTTAAGGATTTTAAGTATGTCCATCAAAGTTAAACCAACAACCGATCCAAAATGATGTTCGAACTAATCTATCCTAATGTGCATGACCGATCTATTTACTAAATCCTAACTTTCAATAACCGATCATTTTTGTATGATCATTTCACAACCGATCATTTTAGCAACTCCAACCGTTCGTTATCCCATATTGATCTTTGCGATCATTCCAACCTTCAGCTCGGGTTCCACACTTCACTTCAACTCAAAACTCCAAACACCGATCCAAATAAAAAGCGATCGGCCAAGAAGCCATCTACCTCCTTAGACTCCATAATGCCCAAGATTGTGACGCCCCACCTCTATGCTCGCAATAACAAAGAGTATTAAAAGAAATACTATCTGTTATCACGAAGAATAAGGCTGGATAGGAGCGGCCATCCGTAGTTAGGCCTTACACTAGTATTGGTTACCTCGATAGGAGTGGTATATATTTTTATTTTTCATCTCTTATTTATTTACTCCCATCGACATACCCAATTCCAGTATAAAACGAACTACGATGGTTCATAATAGTTTAGGACAATAAATATAATAATAACACAGACAAGCTAAGTGCGGAACACAGATAATCAAAAGTCTCATATATATATATATATATATATATATATATATATATATATATATATATATAACTGAAGTCAGTTGATATACATGTGATACAATACATATGATACACTACATCTGTCGACACTGGAAGTTACATATACAAGTACATTATCGTGAATAATATACATGAATATACAACATTCTATACTAAGACAATGACTACTCCAAAAAGTAAGAAAAGACTCCATAGCTCTAGCATTAACCCAAAGTAAGATATCAACAACCTGTAAATACTCGGTCTGACCCGAGTATTAAATTCAAAAGAAAATAATACACGGGCCAGTCTAATTCAAACTCAGTTATTAGTGCACATAAGCAATAATAATTAAATAACAATTAGACGACAGTCATAATAAATCTCGTTTATCCGACCTTTTTAATAAAGAAATCGGATAACGGTACAATATAACACTTAACAGTGTTAAACAACAAATCAGCAAATCCAAATTATCAACGAAGATAAATTAAAAAGATTATTACTGAAGATAATTTAGAAAACAACAGAATTGCCTAAACGGCAATTAACGACAAAATCTAATTATTAAGTAAATAATTAGAAACTCATAATCTAATTATCAAATTGATAATTAGACAACAACAAAATAACAAATTAAACCAAATCAGAATACGACACAAATATTGAAATATCAATTAAAATGACAATTCGGGTAGGGCTGCAGTACACGCACGTGTGTACTGCCTCGCCACTACAGCATATGGAATTTGCAAAAGACCAATAAATCAAAACAAAATAGAATATCATAAAAGCCATACCGTGTGGTTGCAGTTCACGCTTGCGTGCACTGCCTTGCCACTACAGTGATCATGTACACAAAAGCACAATGGTACCGTGTGGCTGCAGTACACGCTTGCGTGCACTTCCTTGCCACTACAGTGATGATGTACACAAACGGGCACAAGATCAAACCCGAAATACCGGATTCAACTCAAAATATTAACAGCAAGTCGAAACTATAGAGGTCAAGTCACTACTATCAGCACTCAACACAACTACAAGCAAAATGAAACTCCATAAACGAGCACACAGTCAAACCCAACTGTTAGCTGGATTCAGCACAGGTATAATTTCAAATGAAATGGTCAAGACGTAAATATCAAGCCTCGACCAAGATAAATTCAACCGACAGAAAACATTGACTGCACAGAGACAGCAGGGTACAACACGCCTCAAAGTATCAGTCGATACCACCAAGCATGTGTGGTCAGGGAAACCCAAGTACTACAAGAAACAGGTATATAACTGTCTCAAATGGTCGAGACAGCTACAATAAATGATCAACTCACGAAATACTTCAACTACAAGTGAGAAGTAAGATGGCCAGGTGACAAAACAAACATGCACAGGCATAAGCTACTTTAGCATGATGCAGCAAAATAATAATTGCAACCTGAACAAGAATGAAACAAAGGTGGAAACAAGGGACTACACCGAAGGAATGACATCAAGTATACACAAATCAATGCAAACCAGTACAGTTTGCATACTGAAACCAAGGGCAAAAATGAAACAGAGGTGATATACTATACCTGTAGTACAGTGCATAGCATTTTCAAGTGCATCAGACATGCACAAGTGACTCAATTACTACAGGAACCAGACTAAACGAAACAACACTGCAACAATGTGGAATGCATATACACAGGGGAGTTATGCAGCGACTTCAAAATCAGGTCTAGTGCACAGTGAAGACAGACCACCAGTGAGAACAAGACAACACAAATGTCAAATGCCTCGAATGGTACAAGTTGAAGACTACAACACTACGGCAACAATAGGTGACAACAGTGTGAAACTAAACCGCAAAGAAGTCAATGCAATTACACATGCAGTGATACACAACAATACATGAGATTAGAGATATACAGTGCAGACTATATCAAGTCTACAATGACCAAAATTCTATCAAAACTTCAAGCTAGAAGCAACATAGGATTCAAAGAAGCAGTTTCACATTAAAATCAAAGTGGTCGAAGTCATAAACGAATTAAAACAATCTTAACAAATGGATGAAACCAACACAACAGTATACACGTGCAAGTACACCATTGTCTGGACCAATTGTCATCGAGAAAGCAAGACCTCAATAAGCTAAATTTCCCCCAAAAGTATAGTCTCAGAAATGAGGAACAAATGAATAAATATCAATGCAACACTATAGGCCGAGACAGCAACCAGAAATGTGCACAAACCAAAACTCGACCAAAAACTTATACAAAGCATCAATGTCAAATGAGACAAGTTTGCAAACCAAACATCATACAAATGCATCACAATTCAAAGCAGCAGGGACGAGCAAGCACAACCGATGGTATACAAGTGCAAAATTCAAAACAGTATATCCCAATACCAGATTACAGTGAATCAAAAAGAAACTGCAACAACAGGGAGTGGCAGTCATGCTAATGACAACTATTATCCAAATCAAAGTTAAGTGATATCAAATGCAAATGAAGTAAAACTATGCAGTGTTCAATACTGAAACCACAAATGCACATACACCAGACATATACATGAATGATCAGTACGACCAAGTATGAAGTACTCACAAACCAGCGAAAGTGGAAACAATCGCATAAAAATCGAAAACATTATCAAACCAGAGCCGAGTTTGACAGTGTCAAACATCGAAGTGAAAAACTTATAACACGTGGCACTTCAAGTTCATAGAGGACATGATCAAGATAGTGGCCAAGGTAATCAATCAAGACCGAGAACAACTGCAATGGTAACACACGAGTGTTACCAGAAGTCAAGACCGAATTCACAATAGGAATCAATGCTCAGGTCACAAACACTCGACAAATTCAAGTAAAACACAGCAAAGAGGCTTAACAATCGAAGTGACCGAAGTCAACAAAAAAATCGAATTCGTGATGGTCACGAGATATGAACAGCTCAAAATCAAAGCCGAGTTAACCAAATAACACGAAAATACACAAACTTGATAGAATAAGAGAAAGCATCAATAACGAAACCAAATCAAACGCAAAGCATATCACTAAGTCGAATTAGATGTGAGTAATAAAGATTACTCACCTGGTTTGCCAAATCGAAGCAGCCGAAGTAAAGAGGACACCATCGATTGAACGTCGGCGTCTACGAATTTTATGCAAGCCCTAAATTTGAAAAGGAGGACGAACGAGATAGAAGCCGCCACCATTTTCTCTCGTATGTTTTTGATTAGGTTTTCGAATGAATTCAAAATGAAAGGGGATCGGGTCTGCTCTGGTAGTTATCACGACACAAAGAAAAAGGCATGGGCCAATATTATAAATCCCATAAACTCTTAAAGAAATTTTAAAAGAATTTTTTAACCCAAATAAAATTCCAATGGAAATTAGCAACCGATTAATCACCTAGTGACGATAATTAATTACTACGAATTCCTGGGTTGTTACAAAGATGGTCCATTATACCGCAACCATGACACTAACATAAATAACTTGACCCAATCGCTACGACTATAACTGTGTCCTTCGATTTCACCACTAACCACGTTACCACCTCCCCCTTCGTTACAACTGATCGAGCCGCCATGGCCTGAATCATGCAAACTAGAATGAGATCCCATCGTCTCGTTACTGAATTATAACAAGTAAGAAAAGAACAACATATGTTAGAAATTAAAAAGCGAAAGTGATTTGGATTCGAATATTAAACAAGATCCGAGGAGATGGAGGTGGTAATGGTGGATATAGTGAAGGAGTTGGTCGGTTAGGAGACCGATGATGTTTGGGAAACGATTTTGGATCCAAGAAGTTAGACCGGAAGTGAAAGGAAGGAAGATGATGGAGATTATTTTCTTTTTGATTCGGTCAATATACTCTTAATAATGAAATAAAGTGGGGAAAATAATCTAAGTGTTCTAGTATATATATGAAGGAAGCAATACGAACCATCAAAGTTTGTAGTTCAATTGAGAATCCAATCGATAAACAATCGGGTACGATCATTTTATGATGGTCTTACACCAATCCATTTTTCATAACATGCAATTCAATTAATTGGCCAAACCAAGAAATGTTCGGATGCGATCATTCTATGGTGGAGGCATACAGATCCTTCTCTTTAATACGAAGTGCAGTTGGTTCATTCAACATATATTTGGATCATGTACGATCCAAAATTAATGGCTTTGGAACAATCAATTATTATTTTAAAAAAATAAAAAGGAGAGGGAAGAACAATCGGACATGATCCAATCTCAAACTAATTTGACCCAATCCATATTAAAAATGGATCAAATACGATCCATTCTTGATGGATTCATGCTGATCCATCTAAAAAAAAGTGAAACATATGAGGAAAGTTAACAATGACCTGTGAACGTGCAATCGTAATCGGGTGTTAGGGATGAATACGTGTATGTGCTAGTGTACATCCCAAAAATTTTGATATCTTGAAATCGAAAGAAATTGAATTCTCACCTGTATTTATCGGAGGAAAATTTGAACCAGTCAACTAAGGACTGTTGCTAACTGAAAAGAAGACTTAAATGATCACCATCAAGACGTGACCCATAATTTATACTATTGGAAATCAACCAATCATCATGCCAAACAAAAAGAGATGCAACCCTTCAAGGAAAGCAATTCATCAAACGGATGACAACTGTTCAGAAAACCAGATGGATTCCTTTCTGATGACTCAAAGCACGTTATTTGAAACACGATGTACTTTGAGGATGGTAAGTGTTATATAGTCTGTTGGCCCGGCTATATTTGAACTGACTAGACAAGTTAGACTAGATTGTCATCGGGACCGACAAGTTAGATTAATAATCACAAAGCCCAAAGGCCAAACACATATTATAATATGAAATAGTGGCAAAGCGAAAGCGGAAGACGGACTCAATAAAAAGCTCGAAATATGAAAATACACCATTTACTGAAAATGGATCGGTTCTAATCCATATTCACCAATTATGGATCATACTGTATTGATATTACAGTTCAGCTCAGTGGAAAACGATTGATATCTCAAAATCTACAAGTTGAATACACATGAAACTTTGGAAAAATCAATATATTGAAGGGTGGAGCCCACCATATTGATCGCATGCCAAAAGAAGCTAATAAAACGATCGGTGCTGATCGTTATTACTAGTGATGTAGAAACGTGATCGATACTTCACTTCTTCAAGATTTGGAGACTTCACTGCCGAAATTTTAGGAAGTTATTTCGCCATCTTCCCCTATAAATACAAACTTGATTGTTTATTTCTAGGATCTTTATGCTGTTTGTTGCTTTGTTCTCTTTTGTAACTAAGGATTCTAATCCGATATATTGTACTCAGTTTACAAAGTGATTAGTAAAGCTATCTCTTCAAAGTGGACGTAGGCAAACAATGCCGAACTACTATAAATTGATGTATCTATGTTATTAGCTTGTTTTCCATTACTTTACTGCTATATTTTCTCTATTTATATTTATTATTCTTCATTTATTCCCCTACAAAATCTCTATTGGGTGTTTTTGCCCATTTTTGGTGCAAATAGAAATCTTTTCTTTTATCATAAAATGCATATTCAAATATACAATATTGTATTTAATAAGTTCATATATATATATATTCCTTTTTCAATATTAATTTCCTTTAAATGTGATTTTGTATTACAAACCATAACAATCCGCGTTGACGCAAAATCACATCACTGTAACACATACTTTTTTTGAAATAACATGATGTGTCGGCAAAGCACCTATAGACAATAAAAGGGTTAATGTTAGGTAAAAGTCTAAAGGAGGTTTAGAATCTATAAGTCAGCCAATATGTTGTTAGGTGTGACTCGCGCAGGCTCGACCCTAGACATAGTCTAGGGAAACATTTCACTAGGGCATCAGTTTGGAGGGGGCAACAAAATAATCAAATACGGTAATAAAAAATTAGGTATTCTTCTTTCAATGCCTTTCCTATCAAACTCGAACACTACCTCCAATCCATATTGGTTGCCGCTCTAGCATCCAATGTCGCATGCTGCTCCAGTACTACCTTGTCTTTGTCGGCCGAGTTCCAGATCCAAAAATTTAAAATTGAGATTATCGACCTCACCTCTTTTCAAAGCTATGCGATTCACCGTTTCTAAAAATGATGTGAGTTAACTTCAAAAACTATTAATTTGGCTTATGGCTGTTGTGAAAATCATGTAACTTTTTGCAAATATGAAAAGTTAAAATTAGTGTTGCTGCTTATAGTTTAATAAGGAATCCCTAAAAACTGATTTTTTTGATTTATATTCCCCTTTGAAAAATTAATTATGTTATCCTCTATTTACCTTCAATTTATGTTACCCTTAATGTATTTTTAGATTTTTAATTTATAGGATATCCAGTTGAAAACGACTACTTGAGTATGTCAAACTATGGCGAGATAATTGATGAGTTTTCTTCCAAAAATGCAAAAAAATCTCTTTATTATGTATTTTGCTGACATTTAGATTTTTTGAAACCATCAATATTGTGCAACTAGTGTTAAATTTTTTAATAAAATTTGCATTTCATTTAATAGATAAAATCGTGTTATTGTTTATTAAATAGTGAAGCAACAAAAACCGAAAAAATTGTTCAACTAGGGTATTGAATATGGTCGGAATGGTCCTAGAATTTCATCGTAGGTGTGTGGCTTGGATGGATAAATGTCTCACATTGCAAGAAAATATGAGATAAAACATGGTGTGTATATGAGATTAGTGGCACAATATCAAGAAGTTCTTTTGTGACAATGAAGTGTTGCAATGGCTAAGTATACGTTCGCTATGAAGCGATATGCTGATGTTCAATAGGATGATGACACATTGAAAGCTTCGTTAGGTGGCTCAATTATACAAAATGAAATGCGTGTAGATGGAACATGCATGAGTGTCGATACTTAGCATGACATCAAAGCCGATGGTTCAAGGGACCACTAGTGTAACGACCCTGAATTTTGACCCTGTTTATTTTAATAAATATTTAATCTGATTAAATAAAATGTGAACTAATTATTTTCAAATGGATATGATTTTGGAATAATTGCCATTTGTTTATATAAATTTTTACTTTTAAAAGGAAATTTGATCCTGGAAATTTAAATAAAATTTCTTAGTAATATTTATCTTATATAATTGAATTAAAATACTGTACTTTGTTTACATTTGGAAATATACATATAGATGATAATGTTTAAATTTAAAACCTAATTCTAACAAGAATAAAAAAATAAAAAAATGTAAAATATAAATCAAATATGTGTATATAACTTAATTTAAATAATGATAGTTCAGTACAAATAGAAATGAATACAAATATAAGTAAGAAATCATTTTGAATATAACTTGAACATTGATAGTCAAATATAAAATACAAATGTAAGATTTAAAAATAAGAATTAATTAGTTAAGATTGCATACATCATAACTTAACAATTTGTAAACAAAGCTAAAATAAGAACAAGGTATAAAACACAAAGTATAAGTAAAACCAAATCAAATGTAATGTAAAACCAAACTCTAACTTTTATGTATAACTTATGTAAATTAGAAGTTAACTAAACAAAATATTTTTATACACAATCAACAACAATCAGATATATGTAAATTATTCAAGTTAGCAATTATGAAACAAATGTTTTCAAAGCAAACCAAATGTGTAAAAAAAAAATACCTGACACAAATTGTTTTTACACAACGTATAGAATGAACTAAAAACAAGTATAACATAATATCAGACAAATATATATATTGAAGAATCAACTAAAAGATAACAAAACAATACCTGACAATACATGTGTGTATAAATTATTTGGACTAGAAGTAATAAAAGAGATGTTTACATACAAAATATAGCTTCATATACAAGCCATAGGTTGACTACAAATGTACTTTTACATACCAAACCTATATACTCAGTACAACATAATTATAATTATGTCAACAAATTAAGCAACACATCAATTAATGCTCTTCTGTTCGAGCACCACTTTGTGTCTATTTAAGATATTTACAAATCTTAATTTTTGCAGCGAATAGATCTGATCAACATACTTAAAACAAAGAATAGTATGTGTGTGTGTGTGTGTGTGTGTGTGTGTGTGTGTATATATATATAGAGCATATGCTGACAGTAAGCAGGTATGTATTATGTATAACCTGTAAATGATTATGCTAGGCAAGTGATAAATATCTATGTACTAATAGGATTAAGGTAAACAATAAGTACATTAGCATTTAATGTTTTATCATATCAGCCCACAAAAAAAAGAGAAGCTTGCCTGATAAAACAAAAATTGAAATAGTGTACTAACAGATAACACCTAACCTGGTTAACTTCTTTCCATTTACATAACTTCCTATCTCCTATATATATATATATATATATATATATATCTGTGTATGCATCCTTTATTTAGTTGGTAACAGAAGTATACCTGAAAGAAGGAAAAAATATAAAGAGGAAAACAGAAAAAAAGGAGAAGATGCAGGCAAATTCAGATTTTATTTAAAACTTTGAAACAGATTCAAGGACAGTTCTTCAGGCTTTCAAAAGAAAATTAGAAGTGTTCTTTGTTCAAAAGGATTTCCATGTGAGTAAACAAAAATTTTAAAGTTTTAAGTCAATTAAAAATCAGTTCAAACCTCATTGATATTTGGTTTGTGTATGCTTTAGTTTGCACATGTTTGTGTGATGTTCTGTGTTCCTCTGAGATTGCTACAGGGTGTTGCTTCAAACCTTAAATCTATCTGGTGTTATTTATTGTTAAGGTTAATTTTCTTTTCAATTCGAACAAGAGATTTAAACTTAAAATTAAGGCCTTAAAGATTGTTTTAAAATCCTGTTGAAATATTCACTGTAACCTTGTTTTACAGGTAAGTAAGTAGAAAATTGATAAAATCAAATGTTGTAAAACATTAAGTCAAGATTATATATTGAATTCATACTGCAATTCATGATTTCTAAAACAAAAATTAGGATTTTTAAGTTAGTATTTGAAGAGCAGTTTGTATGTAAACAAAAATTACACTTTTACAAATTTTAAACACTGTGATCAATTTTAACCATTGAAATTTGATTTGAGGATAGTATGATCATCAGTGATCTCGGAAAAAATATGCTATAATTTTTCCATTGCGTGAATTTGTACAACTGAATCATTTTAGGGTTTTTGACTCGAGTTTTGGCATGCCTGTTAACGCGAAGAGTTCGTCACCTATGCGTGATCGAGCTTCACGCGATTCAAGAGGAAGGAAGCATGTCGTTTTGTCGAGGTGTAGTTGAATTTTGGGCTTCTCTGGTGGTCTATGCGGCGATCGCGAGGCGTTAGTACTGATGGTCGTGTTTACAGTTTTCGACCCTATGGCTTAATTTTGATTGCGAAGTTTAAGAGGTAACATGAGATTGGATTTTGTGTCCTTGAGTAAATCGTGACTTGCCGTTGAGGTGGGTGTTCGCCAGAAGTTAGCGGTGCCGCTGTGCACGTATACAGCAGAGGTGGCGTATCAGCGATTTTGGGGAAGTACGGTCGCGTAATAATCTCGAGTCGTGCATGAGTTTTGGGATGGAATGCTTCGGGTTGAAGTCGAGTTTGAACGTGAATAATGAACCTGATGTTTTAATTTATTTCTAAGTTCAAACAAAACTTGCTGGAAAGTAAATAAAAAAAAGGGAGAAGAAGGAGTTGCGAACAAAGAAGACTCGGGGTAATCTGAGTGTTTTGCTCGAAGTACTACTCTAGCTAATTAGTGAAATTCTCGTGTATGTTTTGTTTTAAATCTGCATTGTAATAAAATAAGTAAGTAACTTGTTTTTGACCAGTTAAAGCAATTTAAACTTAATAAAGGTTTATTGGTTTAAGTCAAAGAATTTATTACAAAACTTAATTATTGTTGTTAATCCTTAAACGATGTTTTAAACACTTAATTATTATTAAGCAATTAATTTAAAGCTAAGTATAAAGTTAATTAACCTTTAAGTTGTGTAGTTAAAAATAATTTGATTTTCAAACTTAAAGAAGATTTGTCCAAAATGTCAATAGCAATTAACTAATTATTTTAGGAAGTAATTAAGAATAATTACTTTACAATTGTAATTAAGGATTAAGTGATGATTAAGTGAATAATTGAGTGTAATTAACTACTTATAGTAATTAATGAATGAATTAATAGTTAATTACTTAAGTAATCTAATTAAGAATAAATTAATAATTAACTAAGTAATTAGTGATTAATAAATGGATAATTAAGTTTTATTAAGGTGTTAATTTATGATTAAAGAGTAGTTAATTAAGTAATTTAGGGTTGAACATATTGATTAGGACGAAATAAATAGTGTGGGACAAATTGATTAAGTGGTTGAGTAATTAGGGGATTAATTACTTATTGTAATTAATGAAGTTTAAGATGAATTATTTGTGTTAATTAATTAAGTTTAATTTATTTATTTATTATTGATGATATGATAAGTATAATTACTTGGAGAAGTAATTAATGATAATGACTAGAAGCAATTGATTGAGGATAATTTAATAATGGAAGTAAACTGAGTATAATTACTTTGGGAAATTAATCAAGGGATTAATTTAAAGGAAATCAATTGAGGTGTAATTAAGTGATGTGATAGAGTAATTAAAGGTGGTTGATTACTGAATAGTATTAATCAGGGGTGATTAATAAATATAGTTAATTGAAGATTAATTACTTAAGGTAATTAATTTAATACAGGATAATGAAATTAAAAGGGTAATTAGTAATCATTAATAAAGATAATTAATAATAAGAGCTTAAAGAGTAATTAATTAGTGTAATTAAGAAGTAATGTAATGTTTGTAATTGAAGGTTTATTTCTATATTTGGATAAGACAATTAATTTGTGAAAATAATTAAAAGGTGATTACTTGAATAAAATTAAATGTTAATTAATCAAGTGTGATTAATTTATTAATTGATTGATAATTGGTTAATTGTTATATAAGCAAGATTTATAATAACGTAGTAATTAATTTAATTTACTTTAAATTAATTAGAGATGCAAGTAATTAATTTAATTCATTTTAAATTAATTATAGCTGATATGATTGCTTATGTATGAATGAATGATATTGTTTAACTGGAATGGTTTGAGATTTCTAGTTTAAGATAAATGATGCAGTGTGAAACGTATGTTTGATTGTAGTATGATAATAGTATGAATTATCAGTGTGATGATAATATTGCCTATCTGTTTATGGTGATAATGTTAATTATCTATTGTGATATTGTGAATTATCTATCTGTGTGTATATGGATAATTGAATTGTTTTAAATTTTAAAACAACTTGGCCCTAAAAGACACGTTTTGGATTTCGATGAGACCGGGATCGGGTTTCCATACTTGGATATCCGAAAACCACATCGATCCAAATTAACGATAGGTCGTGAATCTGATGTGATGATGAAGATTCAGAATGCAAGGGTTGTCGTCGTTAACTCTGAGGGTGATTCCAAAATAAATGTAACGAGATAATGCCTTCGGTTTCGTTCGAACCCGGAACGAACTTGTATGGATTGAATGCTTTCAACACATCGTCAGGCGGGAGATAGCATTCTAAGGAATTTGTTCTCTAAAGGTAATCGTAGCCTCAAGCCTCATCAACCGGGAATGACTAAAACAGGGGAGACGCAGCAAGGTTAGGTGGGTCATGCCCAAGCAGGACAAGATATTTCCCCTGTCTAGATGTCCCTTTTTATTCGGCTTAGTGGGTGGTTGGTCGCGCCAACCACGGGGTTTATCTTGTTCGGGACTGTTCAGTAAGGAATGGTTCCGGTCTTGTGTTGTAGGGGAGCGGGCGTACTCCTCGGTACGGTGATCTAGGCCCCGTACTGTGACGGGGCCAGTAGCCCTGCCATTGTATGGAACTCATTATCCAATAAGTGCCAACGGTTTTGATTGTATTACCCACATTTGTGGCTAGTAGCTGGAATTTAATAATGTAACAATTTCGGCTATTTTCTATTTACTTGAAAACCCTAGACACTATTATAATATCACAGAATTTCCTATGAAATGTTTTGGTTAGCGTAAGGTAAAAACTTACCCGTATTTATGTGTGGGGAGTCTTACGTGATACCTTTCTTTTTCAAAATGTTTTTTCAAGTTAAACAACCTTAAACCGTTTACTCATACCAGACCCATGTCTGACCCGGAGTTTATATTTTGTGTTTTCATAAACTCTTAGGTACTCAAATTTTTACGTGTAGCCAAGTGATAGGTTCTTGGATTGTTGAGTTCTGGAGGAGCTTGGAGCAGGAGCCCAAACGTATGTAGATATCGATATAGTTCCGCTGTGTTAGTTAGAGTATATTGTATTTTGAGATGTATGTAGTGACAGATGTATATAAATTGTCAAGTGTATAATATTGTATAACTCTGATATATGTAAACTATGTAATTATTATGTGATGTATTATATTTTATTCCATTTCGTTGTGAGATTCCGTGACTGTTATTCTTTCTTTCTCTTTCTTTTCTATTTCTATCCCTTTCTTTCTTAATGATGATATGTCTTTCTGGTAGTAGAAGGGCGGGTCGTCACAGTTGGTATCAGAGCTGAAAGGTTAAGTGAGAACCTTGGCTCTGGTGGAGATTACTCCTTAGAGATAGAGTCGGTAGTACTCTAGAATGAGTCTGAGCGTAATAATAGATATGAGTGCGTACTTGTTAGTGAATATAAAATGGTTTTATATTATGTTGATTGATTTATTGAGTGGTATATGAACCTTCGTCAGTGCAGTCTGCACAACTGTACCGAAGGGGTTTCTAAACACTTGAATAGAACAATTCGACATGATATTGTTTTCAAAAGTGGGTGAATTAAATAATTTCATCCAAAATATATTTTGATATATTATAAAAAAAACATTTTTGGCAAGTTATTAATATAATTAAAGTGTTTGGGTGATAGTGTTACAGACAAATAAGATTTATAAAGATTTACAATGGCTTACATAACCAAGGGAAGTATGAGATTGAATTTGGAATTAAAGTTAAAAGTGAGAGTTTATTTGGTAAAATCTTTAATAATTTAAATTGAATGAAATAAAATCTTTATTCGAATAGAAATAGTTGGATAAGAAATTAAATTTGTATAAATAAACTCTGATGGCTTATCAGAATAATTTAAATGCTTGAAATAAAAAGTATGTTTGTTTAATACAGGTAAGATCTGGAGCTTAAAGTGAAAATGAATGTGATTAAGAGTAACTGGATGTAGTGTGGTGAATAAATAAATTTGTGGCTCATAAAGTTTAAAAAGTGGAATTATAAGCTAAAATAAAATTATTTTGTACTTGGGAAATGAAATAAACATCCAAACCAGAATTACAAACTAGAAATGAATTCAATGAAGTGATTTTTGTGATGAAATCAAATATTAAATTAGAAGTGGCAATAAACTAATTTGAAACGAATTAGTAAATTAAGTATGTAAATGAAATTGGAATTGGTCAAATAAAGTTGGATGGTGAATTAATAAATTTGATTGTAAATTAAAATGAATAGGAGGCTGAGACCTTGAGTTATATATATATATATATAATTCAACTTGGATTGGTATTGTATCTTACAGAATTGAATTGCCAGAACGGATGTCTGGAATTCATAATGTATTCCATGCATCTCATCTAGGAAATTTGTTTAGGATCCATCATTAGTGTAGAACCAGTAGTTCAGGGAGATTTGGAAGTCAAGCGGAGTTTGAATATGGTCAGGAATCCAGCTCGGATTGTTGATTAAGACGAGAGGCAACTCGGGAGTAAGTAGTGAAGCTTGTCGAGTACAATGGAGCGAGAATCCCAGTAATTGCACCTGGGAGACTCTGGATAGTTCTAGGGACGTTTATCCAGATTTGTGTTCGGATAACTAGTGTTTCTTGTTAGGATGACCGTTTGATTGTTTGCTAATGTATGAATGACATGTATGTGTGAATGGTTGGTATAACAGTCTTTAAATTACCTTTGTTTTAAATTTCGGGGACGAAATTCTTTTAAGGGGGGAGGAATGTAACGACCCTGAATTTTGACCATGTTTATTTTAATAAATATTTAATCTGATTAAATAAAATGTGAACTAATTATTTTCAAATGGATATGATTTTGGAATAATTGCCATTTGTTTATATAAATTTGTATTTATAAAAGGAAATTTGATCCTGGAAATTTAAATAAATTTTCTTAGTAATATTTACCTTATATAATTGAATTAAAATACTGTACTTTGTTTACATTTGGAAATATACATATAGATGATAATGTTTAAATTTAAAACCTAATTCTAACAAGAATAAAAAAAATAAAAAAATGTAAAATATAAATCAAATATGCGTATATAACTTAATTTAAATAATGATAGTTCAGTACAAATAGAAATGAATACAAATATAAGTAAGAAATCATTTTGAATATAACTTGAACATTGATAGTCAAATATAAAATACAAATGTAAGATTTAAAAATAAGAATTAATTAGTTAAGATTGCATACGTCATAACTTAACAATTTGTAAACAAAGCTAAAATAAGAACAAGGTATAAAACACAAAGTATAAGTAAAAACAAATCAAATGTAATGTAAAACCAAACTCTAACTTTTATGTATAACTTATGTAAATTAGAAGTTAACTAAACAAAATATTTTTATACACAATCAACAACAATCAGATATATGTAAATTATTCAAGTTAGCAATTATGAAACAAATGTTTTCAAAGCAAACCAAATGTGGAAAAAAAAAATACCCGAAACAAATTATTTTTACACAAAGTATAGAATGAACTAAAAACAAGTATAACATAATATCAGACAAATATATATATTGAAGAATCAACTAAAAGATAACAAAACAATACCTGACAATACATGTGTGTATAAATTATTTGGACTAGAAGTAATAAAAGAGATGTTTACATACAAAATATAGCTTCATATACAAGCCATAGGTTGACTACAAATGTACTTTTACATACCAAACCTATATACTCAGTACAACATAATTATAATTATGTCAACAAATTAAGCAACACATCAATTAATGCTCTTCTGTTCGAGCACCACTTTGTGTCTATTTAAGATATTTACAAATCTTAATTTTTGCAGCGAATAGATCTGATCAACATACTTAAAACAAATAATAGTGTGTGTGTGTGTGTGTGTGTGTGTGTGTGTGTGTGTGTGTGTGTATATATAGAGCATATGCTGACAGTAAGTAGGTATGTATTATGTATAACCTGTAAATGATTATGCTAGGCAAGTGATAAATATCTATGTACTAATAGGATTAAGGTAAACAATAAGTACATTAGCATTTAATGTTTTATCATATCAGCCCACAAAAAAAAAAGAGAAGCTTGCCTGACAAAACAAAATTGAAATAGTGTACTAACAGATAACACCTAACCTGGTTAACTTCTTTCCATTTACATAACTTCCTATCTCCTATATATATATATATATATATATATATATATATATATATATATCTGTGTATGCTTCCTTTAAATAGTTGGTAACAGAAGTACACCTAAAAGAAGGAAAAAATATAAAGAGGAAAACGGAAAAAAAAGGAGAAGATGCAGGCAAATTCAGATTTTATTCAAAACTTTGAAACAGATTCAAGGACAGTTCTTCAGGCTTTCAAAAGAAAATTAGAAGTGTTCTTTGTTCAAAGGGATTTCCATGTGAGTAAATTTTTTTTTTAAAGTTTTAAATCAATTAAAAATCAGTTCAAACCTCATTGATATTTGGTTTGTGTATGCTTTAGTTTACACATGTTTGTGTGATGTTCTGTGTTCCTCTGAGATTGCTACAGGGTGTTGCTTCAAACCTTAAATCTATCTGGTGTTATTTATTGTTAAGGTTAATTTTCTTTTCAATTTGAACAAGAGATTTAAACTTAAAATTTAGGTCTTAAAGATTGTTTTAAAATCTTGTTGAAATATTCACTGTAACCTTGTTTTACAGGTAAGTAAGTAGAAAATTGATAAAATCAAATGTTGTAAAACATTAAGTCAGGATTATATATTGAATTCATACTGCAATTCATGATTTCTAAAACAAAAATTAGGATTTTTAAGTTAGTATTTGAAGAGCAGTTTGTATGTAAACAAAAATTACACTTTTACAAATTTTAAACACTGTGATCAATTCTAACCATTTAAATTTGATTTGAGGATAGTATGATCATCAGTCATCTCGGGAAAAATATGCTATAATTTTTCCATTGCGTGAATTTGTACAACTGAATCATTTTAGGGTTTTTGACTCGAGTTTTGGCATGCCTGTTAACGCGAAGAGTTCGTCACCTATGCATGATCGAGCTTCACGCGATTCAAGAGGAAGGAAGCATGTCGTTTTGTCGAGGTGTAGTAGAATTTTAGGCTTCTCTGGTGGTCTATGCGGCGATCGCGAGGCGTCAGTACTGATGGTCGTGTTTACAGTTTTCGACCCTATGGCTTAATTTTGATTGCGAAGTTTAAGAGGTAACCTGAGATTGGATTTTGTGTCCTTGAGTAAATCGTGACTTGCCATTGAGGTGGGTGTTCGCCAGAAGTTAGCGGTACCGCTGTGCACGTATACAGCAGAGGTGGCGTATCAGCGATTTTGGGGAAGTACGGTCGCGTAATAATCTCGAGTCGTGCACGAGTTTTGTGATGGAATGCTTCGGGTTGAAGTCGAGTTTGAACGTGAATAATGAACCTGATGTTTTAATTTATTTCTAAGTTCAAACAAAACTTGCTGCAAAGTAAATAAAAAAAAGGGGAGAAGAAGGAGTTGCGAACAGAGAAGACTCGGGGTAATCTGAGTGTTTTGCTCGAAGTACTACTCTAGCTAATTAGTGAAATTCTCGTGTATGTTTTGTTTTAAATCTGCATTGTTATAAAATAAGTAAGTAACTTGTTTTTGACCAGTTAAAGCAATTTAAACTTAATAAAGGTTTAATGGTTTAAGTCAAAGAATTTATTACAAAACTTAATTATTGTTGTTAATCCTTAAACGATGTTTTAAACACTTAATTATTATTAAGCAATTAATTTAAAGCTAAGTATAAAGTTAATTAACATTTAAGTTGTGTAGTTAAAAATAATTTGATTTTCAAACTTAAAGAAGATTCGTCCAAAACGTCAATAGCAATTAACTAATTATTTTAGGAAGTAATTAAGAATAATTACTTTACAATTGTAATTAAGGATTAAGTGATGATTAAGTGAATAATTAAGTGTAATTAACTACTTATAGTAATTAATGAATGAATTAATAGTTAATTACTTAAGTAATCTAATTAAGAATAAATTAATAATTAACTAAGTAATTAGTGATTAATAAATGGATAATTAAGTTTTATTAAGGTGTTAATTTATGATTAAAGAGTAGTTACTTAAGTGATTTAGGGTTGAACAAATTGATTAGGATGAAATAAATAGTGTGGAACAAATTGATTAAGTGATTGAGTAATTAGGGGATTAATTACTTATTGTAATTAATGAAGTTTAAGATGAATTATTTGTGTTAATTAATTAAGTTTAATTAATTTATTTATTATTGACGATATGATAAGTATAATTACTTGGAGAAGTAATTAATGATAATGACTAGAAGCAATTGATTGAGGATAATTTAATAATGGAAGTAAACTGAGTATAATTACTTTGGGAAATTAATCAAGGGATTAATTTAAAGGAAATCAATTAAGGTGTAATTAAGTGATGTGATAGAGTAATTAAAGGTGGTTGATTACTGAATAGTATTAATCAGAGGTGATTAATAAATATAGTTAATTGAAGATTAATTACTTAAGGTAATTAATTTAATACAGGATAATGAAATTAAAAGGGTAATTAGTAATCATTAATAAAGATAATTAATAATAAGAGCTTAAAGAGTAATTAATTAGTGTAATTAAGAAGTAATGTAATGTTTGTAATTGATGGTTTATTTCTATATTTGGATAAGACAATTAATTTGTGAAAATAATTAAAAGATGATTACTTGAATAAAATTAAATATTAATTAATCAAGTGTGATTAATTTATTAATTGGTTGATAATTGGTTAATTGTTATATAAGCAAGATTTATAATAATGTAGTAATTAATTTAATTTACTTTAAATTAATTAGAGATGCAAGTAATAAATTTAATTCATTTTAAATTAATTATAGCTGATATGATTGCTTATGTATGAATGAATGATATTGTTTAACTGGAATGGTTTGAGATTTCTAGTTTAAGATAAATGATGCAGTGTGAAATGTATGTTTGATTGTAGTATGATAATAGTATGAATTATCAGTGTGATGATAATATTGCCTATCTGTTTATGGTGATAATGTTAATTATCTATTGTGATATTATGAATTATCTATCTGTGTGTATATGGATAATTGAATTGTTTTAAACTTTAAAACAACTTAGCCCTAAACGACACGTTTTGGATTTCGATGAGACCGGGATCGGGTTTCCATACTTGGATATCCGAAAACCACATCGATCCAAATTAACGATAGGTCGTGAATCTGATGTGATGATGAAGATTCAGAATGCAAGGGTTGTCGTCGTTAACTCTGAGGGTGATTCCAAAATGAGTGTAACGAGATAATGCCTTCGGTTTCGTTCGAACCCGGAATGAACTTGTATGGATTGAATGCTTTCAACACATCGTCAGGCGGGCGATGAGCATTCTAAGGAATTTGTTCTCTAAAGGTAATCGTAGCCTCAAGCCTCATCAACCGGGAATGGCTAAAACAGGGGAGATGCAGCAAGGTTAGGTGGGTCATGCCCAAGCAGGACAAGATATTTCCCCTGTCTAGATGTCCCTTTTTATTCGGCTTAGTGGGTGGTTGGTCGCGCCAACCATGGGGTTTATCTTGTTCGGGACTGTTCAGTAAGGAATGGTTCCGGCCTTGTGTTGTAGGGGAGCGGGCATACTCCTCGGTACGGTGATCTAGGCCCCGTACTGTGACGGGCGGTACCCCAGTAGCCCTGCCATTGTATAGAACCCATTGTCCAATAAGTGCCAACGGTTTTGATTGTATTACCCACTTTTGTGGCTAGTAGCTGGAATTTAATAATGTAACAATTTCGGCTATTTTCTATTTACTTGAAAACCCTAGACACTATTATAATATCATAGAATTTCCTATGAAATGTTTTGGTTAGCGTAAGGTAAAAACTTACCCGTATTTATGTGTGGGGAGTCTTACGTGATACCTTTCTTTTTCATAATGTTTTTTCAAGTTAAACAACCTTAAACCGTTTACTCATACCAGACCCATGTCTGACCCGGAGTTTATATTTTGTGTTTTCATAAACTCTTGGGTACTCAAATTTTTACGAGTAGCCAAGTGATAGGTTCTTGGATTGTTGAGTTCTGGAGGAGCTTGGAGCAGGAGCCCAGACGTATGTAGATATCGATATAGTTCCGCTATGTTAGTTAGAGTATGTTGTATTTTGAGATGTATGTAGTGACAGATGTATATAAATTGTCAAGTGTATAATATTGTATAACTCTGATATATGTAAACTATGTAATTATTATGTGATGTATTATATTTTATTCCATTCCGCTGTGAGATTCCGTGATTGTTGTTCTTTCTTTCTCTTTATTTTCTATGTCTATCCCTTTCTTTCTTAATGATGATACGTCTTTCTGGTAGTAGAAGGGCGAGTCGTCACAACTAGATAATGGGAGAGTGAACGTAGCGGGAATCTTCGAAGGTTCGAGAAGAGAATGACCCATCAAGACGGAAACTTGGTTAAGCAGTATGACCCACTATTGGAAGTGGACTCATGGATGCCAACCTCACTCCACTGCATTGAGGACGTGATATCTCCAAACTTAATCGGAAGTACTCACCTAAGGTGGAGATTTGGTAAAAGTGGATAAATATTGGAAGAAGACTCTTAGAAGTAGCCTGACCTAACTGCAAAATCCAAACTTAAGAAATGTTAATCAATGGAAAGATTGTTAAGTGTGAATCACATTGTGGACACGTGAATTGGATAAATAAAGTCCCATATTGCAAGAAATATAGGATAAAACATGGAATATATATGGAATTGATGGCACGTAACACCACAAGTTCCTTTTGTTATACTTAAGTGTTGCCAAAATCAAGTATATGCTCGTTGGAAAGCCTTGTGTAGATGTTCAGTCGGAATGCCGACACATTTGAAGCTTTGTTAGGTAGCATAATCACACACAATGAAACGCATGTATAGGAGGTTCCAATGGATTGCCACAGCTAAACACATGCCTACCTGGTAGCACCACAAAAAGCTTCAAAGAGTTACAAGCATCCAAATTGCAGCCAGTTCATAATTACATAAACACATACTTGTTTCATACAATAAAGCCAAATGACACGATATCCATACTACAACTTAAATTAACTACACGTACATGATTTCTCATTCATCAGTCTTTAGTTGCTCTCAATCGACTCTTCATTTTCACTACCATCAAGCATAAACTGCAGTCTGCCAAAATCTGACTCAGACCAAACTTTAGCAAGGTGAATGATCGGGTTGTTGTGTAAGGAATTAAATAAAATTATTATTTCTTTCATAAGTCGAAGGTTAGGACGAGTAGATCACAAATTCCATGAGAGTCAACAAGACATTGTCTATCATACTTCCGGTAAGTATAGAATTTGTCATTGAAATAAGAGTTTCTAGAGATCGGGTTTGAAGCACAGAGAGTCCAGATTATGGTGGCGAAGTCACATCCGAAGAAGAGGCAATGTATGTCCTCCTCATGGTGGTTGCACATGAAGTAAAGAGAGTCATGGATGATGTTCATTCTTCTTAATAATGTTTAGTCTTTCT
This sequence comes from Allium cepa, assembly GCA_030765085.1. Classification (NCBI taxonomy): domain Eukaryota; kingdom Viridiplantae; phylum Streptophyta; class Magnoliopsida; order Asparagales; family Amaryllidaceae; genus Allium; species Allium cepa. The sequence continues at coordinate 945,761,901 of CM060941.1, read as the reverse complement.
TTGATTGGTAGCCACATATGGAATTTAACTCTGGGAGGGGCTCCATTATTCTAAATGTGTCTAAAAAGGAAGTTTCTATCAAAAAATTTACAAAGGTTTTACTAAGATCTAGTGGTACAGAGACCTTTTGCAACAAGCTTCCAAATTATACTATCAAGCAAAGAAGGGACGAAGCCATTTTTTGTTTGTAAGAGTTGACTGAGCTAAAGGAGGTGTCCAGTAATCATTCTATTGAAAGTGATGGAGCAAGCTCCATCCGAGAAAGCATTAGCAACCCAGATATATGTATCTGTGGCATAGAAAACAAATTTGAAAAGATGGAGGTTGTGCAATTAAAGCGCTTAGCAGTTCCATAGGGGGGAAATGCAAAAAGCAATAGCAGGGATAAAGCGAGGATAAAGTGGAAAATAGCGGAAGTGAAAAAAGTTTTAATAGACATAGAACCAAATATTTAAAGTTAATTTATTCTCACTCTAACATCATTTATGCATGAAAAGAAATATTGTTTACTCTTATATAACAAAACCAAAGAATATCATGATTTATTCAGTCTAGATTTGGTGAATATAATAGATTTTTAACTTATATTAAGTACTTATCTTAAAATTAGGTCTTAACCCTGACGTTGTTGATTTGGTTTAAAAGAGAACTAGTCAAATTTAACCTTTTCATATTAATTTCGCTAAAGAAGGAGTTAGAAAGCCTTTATTCAGCAGGTATAGCGGAAAATAGAGGGGCTTAAAATAGATTTACTGTTTAATAGCGTTATATTGAAAAAGTGTAGTGATCAAAGAGCAATATGCACTATAGTGGTTGTGTAACACCCCTAATTTTAAATAACATTATTCTGGAGATTTAATTACATAAATTAAATAGAATAATTTAAAGATTAGAGAGATAAGGAGAACAATATTTGAAAACTTAAAATAGAGGCCATGCTTAACAAAATAAGATTAAAAGAACGAGTTTACGAAAATGGTTTTATAAACTAACTTATAAGAGAATAAGGCAAGGGTATTATGGAGAATAGCCGTCCATCATAACCCTTAAACCCCTAAACCTTTACTCCCATTTTCATTTCACAAGTTCATAATTCTAAAATATAAATCAAAGAGCTCAAGCTGCCCATATCCTAAAGGAAAAGAGGTGAAAATTCAACTAAAAGCTAAGGAATCAAGATAGGAGGATTAAGCAAGATCAAATCTCAAGTTATTACCCAAAGCAAGGTGAATAATAATCAAAACCATCTCATTGTCTTCTGTAGAGAGCATTTGATTTCGAGTTTTAAGTTTAAAACCTTTATGATGATTTTAATGATAATATGCTTGGATTACATGATATGTTTAATTCAAATAAGTATGTTTGATAAATGTTTTATTCGATTTTAAGGCTAAAAATCATATATATTGGGTTTGGAATACCATGAGGATTTAATTTTTTATGAAAAAAAAATTTAATTTGGAGATGGGTTCAAATTTTCATAATATCCAATATGGATAATTTATTATGAATTTTTGAAGGAAGAAATAAATAATTGGTTTAAAATTTATTTCGGCTATCATATGAAGGATTTTGGGTCTAAAATTTATATATGTTAGATAACATATTAATAGTGAATTTTGATGATTTTTCTTAAGTGATTTACTATGGAAATTAATTTTATTAAGTTGAAGGACTAAAATGTCTTAATTGTTTTGTTAAAGGGAAGGGCCTTTTTGTAAATTATTTTAATTAATTTTGGATGAATTCGACAGTTCTTAGAAAAGATATTTGGTAATTATGGCAACCAATTATATTTTTAAAAAGAAATAAGTTAGTTGATAAACATTTACTTAAATGGCAACAAAACAGTTTTATACAGATTTATTGTTTTGCCACTTCCAATAGCAAACTTTCGACCCCTTACCTCCGCCCCTGATGTAACGATCCTGAATTTTGAGCAATTTAAATTGAAAATATTTAATTAATTTTAAATATTTGAATGATAATTTTAAATTGAATTCCAATAAAACTATGAAGTTGGCGATTAAATTTTTGAATTTAATCTATTTAAAGTTGAATAGAAATTTGAATTTAACTTTGAAGTTTGAAATTGAATATTGAAATTGTATTTTAAATTCAAACAAATGACTTAGAAAAAAAAATAGTTTGGAGTTACGAATTATATTTATGTAAATTTATAAATTTGTGCTTGATAATTTAATTTCAAAACGTTTCTATGTTTATTAAAGAAAACAATTTACAAAACAAAATTGAATTCAAAATAAAAATAAAAATATAATTATATATATAATAAAATAATAAATAAATACACTTAGTTAAAATTTTAACAACAAGATTAAACAAAAACAAAATAAAGAAAGAGAAAAAGATAAAAAGTAAATAAAATAAAAAAATAAAAAAAATATAAAATAAGGTATACGTTACCTTACTTTGATCGGCTGTAAACATGCCTTCAACCACGCCGTAACTCACGCAATTGCACGTTCCCTCTTCTATTTTATACCCGACCTCCTTTACCCCTTTTCATTCGAAAACCCTACCTAATCAAACCGAAGAAATAAAAATGGCGGCCGTGTAATCGTTCTTCGTCTTCGATTCAAAATCTAGGGCTTCGGCTTCAAAAAAAAAAATCTGTTCGCGGCCTCGTTCTAATTTGTGTTGCTCCATTTCGATTCGGTGAAAGGTGAGTTCTTTGCTCACGATTGATTTTAATGCAAGTGTTTAAATTTGTTTGAATTGAGTTTTGGTTGCAAGCTATGATTTGGGGCTATTTGCTGTCACTTGCTCGATTTCTTGAACTTTAACTGATGAGAGCAGATGCTATTTCATGTTTCAAATTTGTTTTAAACTGTTAAGAACAGACGCTAATTGATATTGTTTTTTTTAAATTGATAAGAACAGATACTAAAATTTTGTTTTAAACTGAAGAGAGCAAATGCTATTTAAATTTTTATCTAAATTGATGAGAACAGATGCTATTGTTTTAAATTTAAACCTGTATTGCGTGTGTACTTGTCTTCATAAGATTGTCACTGTGCTTCTGACCTTTCTGGTCTCTGATCATTGCTTGGTCATCTTGGTGAGCAATTGGTCTGTGCTGCATTGTTCCCTGTACACTGTTTTGTATCATCCTTAGTTTTGTTTCTGCACCATGTTGCATATGTCTTGCCTTTGACTGTTTGCAACTGTGTCTTTGATTGTCCTCTGTTCTCTGTAACTCGAAGCGGTGAAGATGTTTTCCCGAAGTAAATTTTAAGCTTGCTCGAGTAAACTTTGTTTCAAGTCTGCATATAGGAAACAGAATTGTTTCCAGTTTATTTTAAAATGGTGTTGAAGTGATAAATGGAAATGTAAACTTGGAATTTTGAAACTGAATTTAATTTGAATTCAAATAAGTTTGAATTCTGTTGTCTTTTGAAATGGTTTAAATTCGGGGAATTTCAAAGTTTGATTTTTCTTAATAAAACAGAAACTGTTTCTGTTTTATATGTAAGAGTAAAATTTAAATTGAAGGTGGAGATTAAACTTCAGTTTTTAAATATAGGTTTAAATTGAATTGTTTAAATGAATTGCATTTAATTGCTATGTCCTACATCAGCATGTTGCCTGGTTTTAGTCTTGAATACATTCTGTAGCCATCTTGACTTGGGCTTCTGGTTTAATGTCTTACTGTTACCATTTTCTTTGCATCACTGATGCATTTCTTATGCATATTCTGTCATGAACTCAATGAGTTGTATTCATTTTTTTGTCTGCACTAACCCAGTTTCATTTGCATGCTGATGATCTGATACTTTAACTTGAATCTGCGCATTCCATATGCTCTCTGATAATGTTGAACTTCACTGTTGCATTCCATTTTTGTTGCCTCTAATTCACTGAGTTGCACATGTTGCACTGACCCATATGTTTCCATTTGAAGTTACATCGTCTTCTTGATTTCTGGCATGTGTATATATATATATATATGTATATATATATATATGCAATCTTGTATATATATATATATGGGTTATCATCTTGCTTGGTGGTGCATTTTTGTTGCGGCCTGTATATATTACTAGCTCTTGTTCATCTTTGTTGCTTCACCACAGTTTGCATTTGCCACACTTGTGTTCCCTGTTATCAACTGACCCTGATCATGTTTTGATTCCAAACTTCTGTTCACTTGCATGTATTGTTGGTTCATTTGTATCACCTGTTCCCCTGTACTTGTTTGGCTCTGCGATTCATTGCTGTTGCCTCTGTGTTTGTTGTGTCTGCTGCTCCCTGCATTTGTTTCACTGTACTTGTTCACTGCCCTGTACACGATCCGTGTTGCATGTTGCTGCTGCATGTTTGTTTGCTACTGTGTCGTCTCTGATGTTGTTTCATTTGTGCACTAATTCAATGCTTAGTGCATTGTGCATCTGTTTTGGACTTGCAGTTTGAATTGCATTGAGTTGAGTCGAGTTTGCAGTGATTTGTCCGATTTGCGCTTGCACGCGTGTTGGCGAGGCAGTGCACATGTGTATTAATATACGTGTGTACTGCAGCCACACGGGATTGACAGATTTTTTTTTTAAATTTTTTTTTTATTAAAGTTGTTAATATAAAAATCCATAATAGATAAAATTGATTCGTCATCTCTGTTACCATTTTATTCAGTTCATTACAAATTTATTTACTTGAGTTAAGATTAATCCTGACTCGAGTGTTTTGTGTTTTGCAATTAACGCTCGGGTCAGACCGAGTATTTTTACAGCTTGAAGATTTTCAGGCCGCGAAGTTAGAGAGAGAGGGGAAAGCACTTCACTAAAGTTTTTCGAGAAAAATTTTCTTTGTACTGTAAAAGATATATATATATATATATATAGATAACTGTTCCACTGTATTAAAATCTGATTCATTGTATAAAACTCTGATGTATGTAAGAAAAATTCATTTATGAAAAATATTATGATTATTCTGTGATTTTGTGGCTGATTCTGTTTAAACTTTATAAACTGAACAACAATCCGTCATTTTGAACGTTTCGAGTTGGTTTAATTACCGACTAGAGGCGGTCAGAGCGGCGGGTCGTTACAAAAGTGGTATCAGAGCTTTGGTTTACTCAAAGCTCAGTTTATGATGTTTAATACGAATAGTTACTAGAACCACTATAAAGAAAGTGCTTTTCAAATTTAAAGAAGTATAAAATTGTTTTCTTTAAAATAAAAGGTATTTTGAAAGTTTGAATTATTTTGAAATTTCCCTTCTCTAAATTTAAGTGCGATAGTTTATATTTGGTGAGGTCTTATTAGATTTGAGTTTCAATCGTTCGGAAACTCATTATCGAATTATTGAGATTTATGAAAAATGAAATATGAGTTAAGTGAATTAATGAATTGGTTTAAATTGGTTTAAATCAAATAACTTGAATATTTCAGGTAATAATTGTGAAATAAAATGACATGTTAATTTGCTTATAATCAAGTGGATTATTGAACTATAACTTGAGAATTTGACTTTGAATTCTTTTGAAATTGATTTCAAATGTGATGAAGAATTATTTAGTGAATAAATGGATTATAAATATTTAACTTATAATATGAACCTTGGGTATAAAACTGAGTTATATAAATTGAATTGAATTGAATCAATAAGAAGATTTATAAATCGAAGTTTTATAAATAGAAAAGGAATTTATGAAGATTGTTTATAAATTCGAAATCAATTGAATTTGATAAGTAAATTGTTATAGCTTATTAAAGGAGATATATCCACGATTTTGGACAGTGGGTAATCCTTTAGAAATAAAAATAAGTTGTAGAAATGATGAAATTGGTTGACAAAGCATATTCACGATTTTTGACAGTGAATATATTATTGAATAAAACAGATATGTTTTAGGGAAGTGATATTATGAAATGAAATTTAATTGTTGATTTAACTGTATGAATCAAACTGAGTTTGATGTAAAGTTTAAATTTCACGTTAAAACTATTGCCTAAAATAGTTAATGTGGAAATATGAATTTAATGGAACTAAATTGATGAATAATTTACTAAAGAACTAGTTGACTATTTTGGAAATAGAAAGTAAATGCAAAGTTCAAATGAAATTTAGATTTCAAATTTGAAGTTGTCAACATGATAATCTATAATAGGTTTAATAGATTCAGTGATGAATTTGAATTTAAACGTGCGGAAAATTAAATTAAGTGAAAAACTTAATATTGAAAAGTTTAAGATCGGTTTAAAACTGATATTGTGAAATGTATACAGAATTCAAACTATTGAATTAAGTTGAAGTTGAAAAGTTAATAGTTTTAAAGATGTTTTAAAATGCATTAACTATCGAATACATAGATTTCAACATTCAATTGTTGAAATAGACGTTTTCGAGAAAATTAAGGAAATGGTAGACTATAACACTATTGTTATAGTAAATGGTTTCCGGAAGGAAATGTTGTTTATAGTATTGGGATTTATATATCTATCTTAAATCTGAATCCCTATACTAGTGATTTTGAGTTGTCGTAACGATGTTTTACGCAACATTCGTTTTAACTCAAATAAATGTGTTTAAGAGAATGATTTCCTTAAAGAATGAAATATAGACTTAATTTTGATTCAAGTATATCGAATATTTTCAAAGTGTTGAAAATAAAAGAATTTGTGAATTACTTATTATTGAATAAGTATGGAAATATTTTCCAATATGAAATGAAAGGTTTGAAACTTTAACTTTTAAAGATAAATTGAGAAATGAATATTTGAAATTAGTTTCAAATGGCTAAGTGTGAAAATTATATATCTTGTAAAGATATTATTTTGAGAAATTAGAACAATTAGTTCAACTTGGAAATTTTTCAAAGATTGAATCTTGAGTTAAATTGAGTTTAACTTTGACACCAAAAATAATATAAGTTCAGCTTTGAATTTTGGATAGTCGATTGGGATTGTATGTCTAACATTGTGAATTGATGACATAGCATTTGATCTCTATTAAATATATATCTGTGGTGGCGGAGAATTTATTCTTTTAGCTTAACACCCTTCTCTGAGACGTACGAGCTTAGAGGTTATATATCGATAGACATCAATTATGTGTTGAGAATTGACGATGTAACGTGAAATCCAAATCGAATGTGAAGTCGATAATGAATTGGATTATGAATGTGAATTAGGTTTGAGATAACCTTAAATTTTCAAATCGATTTAGAGGAAAAATTTAAATGTGATGGAAAATTTGGAATCCTCTATTTGTTGTGAATGTGAAATGAGTTTTCGTAACTTATATATGTGAATATAATCGAAAACTATCAGTTTGGAAAGTCATTATTATGAAAATCCTGTGTAGGGTTACATAGATATGATATGTACGAAATGTGAAATGAAGTACTATATGTATATGACATATGTTTTCTAAAAACTGAGGATATGGAAATGTACCTTCCAATTATTATGTGTGAAGGTGATTGGAACTCGGTGGAGTGTCCATTGTAAATCGTAGCTACGTAGAATTCCATTAGTGGAATGTCCAAGGGGACTGATATGATATCCCCCACGATGGATCATCGTGTTTGGGATTATGTGATTGATGCTGGCGTAATTCGTGGGGCGTGATGCCTACAGTTACAAGCGATTCCACTGAGATAGTGGCGCAACCACCGAGTAAACTGCGATCTGGAAACCGAAGCGAAATTCGAGGGGCGTGATGCCTAAGGCTACGAGCGATTCTACTGAGATAGTAGCGTAACCGCCGTGTGGACCGCGATCTAAGGCGATAACCATGGCGAAATTCGAGAGTGATGAGAAATATGAGATTACAAGCGATTCTACTGAGATAGTAGCGAAACCGCCGGGTAAACTGTGATCCATGGGGGAACGGACTTTCCATATCCATTTTTAAAAGAATTTTTAAAAAAGTATTTTCACTGGGAGTTGAAGCAAGTATGTTTAGTACTTGAAGATTTTTAGTCTTGCGCCTGGCCAGCGTATGCCTAAAGTCTGTGAGAACGACGATGGACTTGTTAAACTTTGAGTTATCAAGTATTTTCAAAACTTTGAATAGAAAATCAATAATCTGAAATTAGAATTACATAATTGTAACTTAATGAATTAAGGAAGAAGATCTTTAAAATATCTTGAAAGTCCACAGTTTTGGATAAAGATATATTATGCAAATATTTGGCATGAAAGATTTCAAGTTTAAAAATTTGAGTTTTGTAAGTCTAAAATTTGGTAAAAGACTTTTGTGTCTTGATTATTAAAATTGATGAACAAAACTAGTGAGATAAAATAAATGGAATGAATTCTATATTTATTTGCGAGTTTGAAACTTGGTAAAATTATGTAGGGTATAAATATCGGTTAGATTTTAGCAATCGTTTTTCCTAACTTATAATTTCGGGACGAAATTCTTTTAAGTAGGGGAGATTGTAACGATCCTGAATTTTGAGCAATTTAAATTGAAAATATTTAATTAATTTTAAATATTTGAATGATAATTTTAAATTGAATTCCAATAAAACTATGAAGTTGGCGATTAAATTTTTGAATTTAATCTATTTAAAGTTGAATAGAAATTTGAATTTAACTTTGAAGTTTGAAATTGAATATTGAAATTGTATTTTAAATTCAAACAAATGACTTAGAAAAAAAAATAGTTTGGAGTTACGAATTATATTTATGTAAATTTATAAATTTGTGCTTGATAATTTAATTTCAAAACGTTTCTATGTTTATTAAAGAAAACAATTTACAAAACAAAATTGAATTCAAAATAAAAATAAAAATATAATTATATATATAATAAAATAATAAATAAATACACTTAGTTAAAATTTTAACAACAAGATTAAACAAAAACAAAATAAAGAAAGATAAAAAGAGAAAAAGTAAATAAAATAAAAAAATAAAATAAATATAAAATAAGGTATACGTTACCTTACTTTGATCGGCTGTAAACATGCCTTCAACCACGCCGTAACTCACGCAATTGCACGTTCCCTCTTCTATTTTATACCTGACCTCCTTTACCCCTTTTCATTCGAAAACCCTACCTAATCAAACCGAAGAAATAAAAATGGCGGCCGTGTAATCGTTCTTCGTCTTCGATTCAAAATCTAGGGCTTCGGCTTCAAAAAAAAAAATCTGCTCGCGGCCTCGTTCTAATTTGTGTTGCTCCATTTCGATTCGGTGAAAGGTGAGTTCTTTGCTCACGATTGATTTTAATGCAAGTGTTTAAATTTGTTTGAATTGAGTTTTGGTTGCAAGCTATGATTTGGGGATATTTGCTGTCACTTGCTCGATTTCTTGAACTTTAACTGATGAGAGCAGATGCTATTTCATGTTTCAAATTTGTTTTAAACTGTTAAGAACAGACGCTAATTGATATTGTTTTTTTTAAATTGATAAGAACAGATACTAAAATTTTGTTTTATACTGAAGAGAGCAAATGCTATTTAAATTTTTATTTAAATTGATGAGAACAGATGCTATTGTTTTAAATTTAAACCTGTATTGCGTGTGTACTTGTCTTCATAAGATTGTCACTGTGCTTCTGACCTTTCTGGTCTCTGATCATTGCTTGGTCATCTTGGTGAGCAATTGGTCTGTGCTGCATTGTTCCCTGTACACTGTTTTGTATCATCCTTAGTTTTGTTTCTGCACCATGTTGCATATGTCTTGCCTTTGACTGTTTGCAACTGTGTCTTTGATTGTTCTCTGTTCTCTGTAACTCGAAGCGGTGAAGATGTTTTCCCGAAGTAAATTTTAAGCTTGCTCGAGTAAACTTTGTTTCAAGTCTGCATATAGGAAACAGAATTGTTTCCAGTTTATTTTAAAATGGTGTTGAAGTGATAAATGGAAATGTAAACTTGGAATTTTGAAAATGAATTTAAGTTGAATTCAAATAAGTTTGAATTCTGTTGTCTTTTGAAATGGTTTAAATTCGGGGAATTTCAAAGTTTGATTTTTCTTAATAAAACAGAAACTGTTTCTGTTTTATATGTAAGAGTAAAATTTAAATTGAAGGTGGAGATTAAACTTCAGTTTTTAAATATAGGTTTAAATTGAATTGTTTAAATGAATTGCATTTAATTGCTATGTCCTACATCACCATGTTGCCTGGTTTTAGTCTTGAATACATTCTGTAGCCATCTTGACTTGGGCTTGTGGTTTAATGTCTTACTAGTACCATTTTCTTTGCATCACTGATGCATTTCTTATGCATATTCTGTCATGAACTCAATGAGTTGTATTCATTTTTTTGTCTGCACTAACCCAGTTTCATTTGCATGCTGATGATCTGATACTTTAACTTGAATCTGCGCATTCCATATGCTCTCTGATAATGTTGAACTTCACTGTTGCATTCCATTTTTGTTGCCTCTAATTCACTGAGTTGCACATGTTGCACTGACCCATATGTTTCCATTTGAAGTTACATCGTCTTCTTGATTTCTGGCATGTATATATATATATATATATGCAATCTTGTATATATATATATATGGGTTATCATCTTGCTTGGTGGTGCATTTTTGTTGCGGCCTGTATATATTACTAGCTCTTGTTCATCTTTGTTGCTTCACCACAGTTTGCATTTGCCACACTTGTGTTCCCTGTTATCAACTGACCCTGATCATGTTTTGATTCCAAACTTCTGTTCACTTGCATGTATTGTTGGTTCATTTGTATCACCTGTTCCCCTGTACTTGTTTGGCTCTGCGATTCATTGCTGTTGCCTCTGTGTTTGTTGTGTCTGCTGCTCCCTACATTTGATTCACTGTACTTGTTCACTGCCCTGTACACGATCCGTGTTGCATGTTGCTGCTGCATGTTTGTTTGCTACTGTGTCGTCTCTGATGTTGTTTCATTTGTGCACTAATTCAATGCTTAGTGCATTGTGCATCTGTTTTGGACATGCAGTTTGAATTGCATTGAGTTGAGTCGAGTTTGCAGTGATTTGTCCGATTTGCGCTTGCACGCGTGTTGGCGAGGCAGTGCACATGTGTATTAATATACGTGTGTACTGCAGCCACACGGGATTGACAGATTTTTTTTTTTAAATTTTTTTTTATTGAAGTTGTTAATATAAAAATCCATAATAGATAAAATTGATTCGTCATCTCTGTTACCATTTTATTCAGTTCATTACAAATTTATTTACTTGAGTTAAGATTAATCCTGACTCGAGTGTTTTGTGTTTTGCAATTAACGCTCGGGTCAGACCGAGTATTTTTACAGCTTGAAGATTTTCAGGCCGCGAAGTTAGAGAGAGAGGGGAAAGCACTTCACTAAAGTTTTTCGAGAAAATTTTTCTTTGTACTCTAAAAGATATATATATATATATATAGATAATTGTTCCGCTGTATTAAAATCTGATTCATTGTATAAAACTCTGATGTATGTAAGAAAAATTCATTTATGAAAAATATTATGATTATTCTGTGATTCTGTGGCTGATTCTTTTTAAACTTTATAAACTGAACAACAATCCGTCATTTTGAACGTTTCGAGTTGGTTTAATTACCGACTAGAGGCGGTCAGAGCGGCGGGTCGTTACACCTGACCAAGTCAAAACTAGTACACATGGTATCAATGCTTGGTATGTCGTGGATTGGACAAAGGCGGAAGGTAAAGAGCTGAAAGCGTGCTTTCGAAAGGGTCGAGGCCATTTTAAATAGCGTTCGAGGGTCTTTGTTTTGCTCTCAAAAGAGGTGTCAGTTGCCTTGCTTTTAATGGATGCTTTCGAAATGGTTGAATTACTTTTATATATAGCTTTCGAAGGGTTTGTCTCCTTTTTGTTTAAAGGGGAGCTCTTGAATGATTTGCTGTATAATATGTTTTAGTGGAAGCTTTTGAAAGGGTGGTTTCAAACCAAATCGAAACCTTGTTGCCGTCTTCATACCTTTCAAATAGGTAGAAGGTTTTCAATGGATTTGAAAGGCTAGCTTTGTTTTAGAAACATAAAAAACTACTTGCCAATGGTTTCAAAAGGTCTCTAATAGCCACTTAAACTAAAGGTTTCGAAGGTAATGGCTTCAAAAGGTGTTTTGAAGCTATCCTTTCAATTATTTTACTTAAAAGATTAAAGCTTTCTAAAGGATGGTTCCAAAGCCATCTGTTTTCTCCAAACTCTTTTACTTGAAGGTTAATGATTCCGAAATGGTACTTTCGCTCATGTTCACTTTGACCCAAAAGTTTTATTTAAAATTAAACTCAGTGGTTTTGAAAGGGATACTTTTAAATGGTTTCGGAGCTATGCTTATATAAGTTGGAAAGTGATGCTTTAAGACTTTTGAAAGAGATGTTTTAAAGTGTTTTGAAAGGCATATGCTTAGCGTTTTGAAAAGAAGATTTGAATGCTTTCGAAAGAGATATTCTAATGGTTTAAAACGTAAAGGTCTAATGTTTCGAAAGCCTTAGTTTTCAAAACAAAGAAGCTAATCTCATCTCATTTTTAAAGGAAAACCCATGGCCATATAAAATAAATTTGAAATGGCTTTCAATTTTGGAGTTTCTGAAGGAGTTTTCCTTGATAAAAATAATGGTTTATAGGGATTAACCAAATTTCATGTGGAAATAATTTCAAGGATATTAAACCATAAAATGTTGGTATTATTATACTATTATATATACTTCTTCTATAAATATATTCACTATATAATGGACCCATAACGGTATATTAGGGAGGAAGGGCAGAATAACTAGCTATGTTGGTCCAGTAGTGAATATAAATTGAGTTAACTCTTGTATGAGTAGAATTGCATCCAGGAGGCCAGGTGCGCCAGAATATAGGATGTCCAAAGACTGATCAACAAGTTGTCAGTTTAAGCAGGTTCATAGTAAACCCATGAAAACTATGTTTGGAGAGAGTTACTGGCAGTGGCCAAAAGGTTCATAGTGGTCTCATGAAAACTATATCCGGATGAAGTTATTGACAAAAGTCAATAGGTTCATAGTCAACCCATGAAAACTATGATATAAGAGAAGTTCTTGGGGATACCAATAGATTCAAAGAGAAACCATGAAATACTTAAGTTATTGGCAGAGGCCAATATGTTTTTAGTGATCCTATGAAAATTTTAAAACCAGACAGATAGTCCGTAAGCTTTGAATAGGCTATTAGGAAGCCTATGAAAACTAATTGGTTAATAGTGACCCTAGAAATTATAACAGAGACAGATAGTCAAATGAATGTGGATGAGAAATCCAGGATATTTTTCTTGTTTTCATATCATCATGATATTTTAAATTCTCATCTTTTAACCATTGTGGATGCAGGAGCACAATATATGGTTATTATAAATATTTGGCTAAGATACTAGTGAGGGGAAAACTCGTTTCGTTAAGCGGCGTGGTCTCACCAGATATCTAAATGGCCTGAGATGGTAGGTTATTATTCATACCAGGCTTTATGTCTAACTCGAAGTTTATGTTTTCCCCTTAAACTCTCGGGTGCTCAATTGATTTTGAGTAGTTTGAGGGTTGAGTTTTTCAAGTTCTCCTTTAGATGAGTAAGCTTCCGGAGACATGAAGGAGGCAAGCTAGCTAATAGGAGTTCTTTTCTGTTTGATTCAGCTGTGTTTTGATGTAAAGGAAAAGTTGTTTAATTGCCTATGTTTATACTCTGATCATCCAAGGGGGCATCTTCATATATCGCTCTTAACGTAGTTTGTAATAATTATATTTTCTTTGAACGTGGTTCTCCAATTTGCGATTATATAATGAATTTGAAACATGATTGAAATGGAATGAGAATTTTTTTAATGGTTTTAATTTTTTTTCGTATCCATGTGTTTTTGTTATATCAATGAACCTAACATTACCTCATTTTGTCACCAATAATTAATAATAAGGGATGATTGCAGCATCCGTTGCAGATAGTTTTAGGCTTCCAAGTGGGGGATGTTATATTTTGCGAGGCTTCAACTGCATGGGCCGAAGGCTAGATAAATTTGGTTGATCCAACAATTAATCCAAAAAGCGGTTCTAGACTATGAACCAGTGATGACAGGGGTGCCAAGTATAAGATTCGAAGAATATGATACCATCCCTTTCGAAAGCTAGATACTTTGCCATAGGGACATCAATCAAGATGCACATCTAGGCGCGATTAGACACCAGAAAGGCAAAGACGCACCTGCTGCGCCTTTCTCGACATTGAGGCGCCTCCGCCACTGAAGGCGCACAAAAAGCGCATTAAGTACGTTTTTTTCAAGTCGTGAAGGAACAGTAAAGCGCGTCTCGAGTGGCGATCGTGTTTTGTTGGCCAACCCAAAAATGTAGACCCAAATCTAAACCCGTAATCTAAATCGAAATCGACAAGTTGATTTCATTTCAGGGTTTTCAAACATGTTTCAAGCAAAAAAAGGCTGCTACCATCCCTTTCTTCCGCCGGCGCCGTTTGCTACCGCCATAGCCGCCGTCTACTACCGCCACCTAGCCACTGTTGCTGCCACTTCTGTCACATGAACCTGATTTAAAAGCTAAGAGAGTTATTTTTTTTATTACTAATTTATTAAATTAGTTGAACTTAATATATTATTTAATTAAATTTTTTAACTTTAAACTTTGAAGTTGATTTTAATTAGTTTAAAGTTCAAATTTTGAATTTAATTTAAATTATTTTAAACTTAGAAAAATTAATTTAAATTTAATTTAATTTTAAAGTTAATTTGAAAATTTTAGTTTAAAATTTAAATAATTATGGTATAAATATGGTTTAACTTTTAAATTTTAGGTAATTAAATAGTTAAATTTGAATTTTAGACTTAATGAAATAGTTAAATTTTAATTTTACTTAATAAAGTAGTTAAAATATAATAATTAAATCGTTAGATAAAATATTTGAATAAAATATGACTTAATTTAATTTTTAGTTAATAAAATATTTAAATAGTTGAATGAATTATAAAATATGGCTTAATATAATTTTTAGTTACTAAAATATTTAAATAGCTGAATGACTTATAAAATATGACTTAATTTAATTTTTAGTTAATAAAATATTTAAATAGTTGCATGAATTATAATTTGTACATAGTTAAAATTAGAATTTTAGTTAATAAAATATTTAAATATTTATAAATTATAAATATATAAATGAATTATGATTTTATTTAATAAAATAGTTTAATAAAATATTTAAATGGTTGAATAGTTAAAATTAGAACACTAATTGATAAATATTTAAATATTTATAAATAAATGAATTAATTATGATTTTATTTAATAAAATATTTTAGTAACTTTATTTTACTTTTTTCATTTTAGATTGATATAGATCCAAACACACATATTTCAGCGGGTTCTTCTACCGTAGCTAAGAATTATAGAGAAGATATTAGGTGAAACTACAATTTTTTGATGGATGAAAACAACCCTAATATTGTGACTTGCATATAATGCTTGAAAGTGCCTCAGGCAGAATAAATAGAGCAAAACAATATCAAATTAGAGGCTTTAGAAGCGCAAGTGATGTCCTAACTGTCCATCCAAAGTGAAAACATAGGAAGATGGATGCTTTTGAAGCTCATGAAAGCAATGAGTTAGAGAATTATAGTTTGGAAGATGATGAAATTGAAGAAGTTACACCAACTAACATTGGCGGAGGGAATGTTGGAAAAAAGGCAAAATCGACAAGGGGTAATATGAAAGGCCTGATTGATTTATACATAAATAACATGGCAACAAAGCAAAGTGAACAAGATAGAATTTTAGGATCGTCTAAGTTGAAACAATTAATATAAATGATGCATGTGATAAAGGCTTAAGAGCTAGAACCAATCAATATATTGCTCTTTTTTTATCAAGCGAGTATTGCATTTAATGTTGCTCGTATGAACTAATTTAAGGACATGGTTGAAGCAATTGGTAGGTATGGACTTAAGCTAAAACCTCTTTGTTATCATGAATTGAGAGTACCATTACTAAAGAAAGAGGCAGGCTATATAAATGAATTGATGAACGGGCATAAGGCCAAATATGTGAAATAGGGTTGCTCCATTATATCAATGGATGGACGGATCGAAAGGGGAGAACATTGATTAAACTTTTAGTAAATTGTTCTTTAGGGACTGTTTATGGAATCCGTATATGCATCCTCTAATGTCAAATCAGGAGAGAAGATATTTGAGTTGCTCGACAAGTTTGTTGAAAGAATTGATGTGGGGAATGTTGTTCAAATTATGACGAATAATAGAAGTAATTTTAAATTAGCAGGTGAGTTTTACTTTTAAATATCTATTTACAAAGTTTCAGTTACTCAATTTTGTTGAAACCGATCCAATTCATATATTTATTTCTTATTACATAGGTGAGTTGCTAATGGTAAATAGAAAAAAAATTATATTACACTCCTTGTGTGGCTAATTACATTGACCTTATTCTAGACGACGTTGGAAAAACAAATAAGGTGACAAACACAATTAAAAAAGGAGTTGCTCTTTCGAGATTTATTTATAACCATAGTGGTGTCTTGAACATGATGTTAATGTTTAATGGAAACAAGGAATTGGTGAGATTTGGAGTTGCATATTTTGTGACTAGTTTCCTATGTTTGCATGATTCAAAAAATCCTTTTCATACTATGTTCACTTTTGAAGACTAGATTAGAAGCAAGTGGGCAAAAGAAATGAAAGGGAAGAAAATTTGTAATATGGTTTTGAATGCACACTTTTGGAATAACGTCTCTTATACTCTTTGAGTGATGAGCCCTCTTGTTCGTGTTCTCCGATTAGTTGATGGTGATAAAGACCGGCTATGGGATACATATATGAAGCAATGGATAGAGCTAAAGAAGTCATTGAATTTTTTTCCAGAGGAATTGTAGAGAAGAACAAAGATTCTGTGCCATAATTGATAGAAGATAGGAATGTCAACTTTATCATCCATTGCATGCAGCGGACTATTTTCTCAATCCCATAATCTTCCACAGAGATCCTTCGATTGAGCATGATGAAGAAGTAAAATGTTGACTATACAGATATTTTGAGAGACTTCTTTTCAAAGGTAATCAAGAGAAAGTGATGGATGGATTGTCTTTTTATAAAAAAGCGGAGGGGCGTTTGGTATTAACTTGGCAATTAAATCAAGAGACACAAAATCCCCTGGTATGCATTAGTTCATGCATCATAACTTACATTAGTAATTTTTAGATATGTGATATTAACTAATTTATACTTTTTTCCTTAGCCTAGTGGTGGAGCTTATATGGAAATTCAACCTCTACACTTTAAAAGTTCGCGATAAATTTTTTAAGTTTGGCTTATAGTTCCAGTTGCGAGGGAAATTAGAGTATTTTGTAGTAAGTTATTTTGCATAACACTCCATACTAATCCTAATTGTTCATATCTCCATGTTTTAAATATATTTTCAATTTTTCATTTGTATTTTTTTTGGAATTAGATCCATAGCAAGAAGCATAATAGACATGAAAGACCATAAAAGATAGTGTTTATCAAGTATATTAAATTTTAAAGAATTGCTTTAGGCGAAGGGATTTGATTGATCCAATTACTTTGGAAGAGATTGATGCTTCAAAGGAGTGGATGACCGATCATGTGGAAGGAGATAATTCAGATGTTGAAGATGAATTAGTTTTCGAAGGGGATACACTGATATGAGAAGATGCGACACATGCATCCAGAGCAGAAGAAAGGTTGCACATGACTAGGCAACATGCCATTGCCACGTTAAAAAAGGAAACAAAAAGGCTTCAACTTCTATTATAAGACCTAGTTTTATTGAAAATGATGAAGCTACCATTGATGATGATTCAGAGAATATGATTCAAAGGAGGAGGAAAACTATGACTTAAAGAGTTAGAGAATGGTTCGGAGGATGATGATGATAATTTGGATATTAGTGATTAGTAGAAATTGAAATTGAATATCTTTATCATATTTACCTTTTTTTGTTATTGTAACTTATAACTTTATGTTTTCGGTGTTGAAACTTGAATTTGTGATCACTTTGGATTTCAATTACCATTTATGACCTTATACCTATTCGTCTATGTTTTTTTGTTTGCAAAAAAGGCTATCAAACCTAAATTTATCAATTTTAGTAGTGATTCATAGTGCAGTTATTTTCTATCAAAAAGGCTCACTCCTGTATAAAAGGCGTGCAAAAAACCCAAAGTGCAAGCCTTGCACCTTTTGCGTCTTAACTACTTTGCATGGGAAAGAAATTCCAAATCGGAAGTGTTGAAGATCTATGTAGTATTCACTATTTATCTCATAGTCTACATGCATCATTTTTCACAATACATTCCCCCAGCCCACTGGGAAAGCAGAGAGTGATTGAAGATTTTGATATTAATAACGCCTAATCAACCTTGCCCCTTCGCTTTGCAAACATTATCCTTGGCTACAAGACAACTAGTAGGATTAGCATTGGTGCATTTTTCCCATAAGAAGTCCTTTCTAATGCATCAATACTAGAGATGACCCATTTAGGAACTTTGAAAATTGGCATCCAGTACATGAGAATGAAGGAGATGATAGAGTTAACGAGCACTAATCTACCAGCCTTAGGGTGGGAGCTTCCCTTCCGTTATGCCCACCCGGAGTAAAACCTATTGATCATTTAAGCTTAATTATGCACATCCTCTAATCGAATATGCATCCATAATTCATTCCAATTTGCTTATAGTATCACAAAAGTCTCCATGTAGGCTTCGTGATTTTTCTTGCATGCTCTACCTTGATTCAAATAAATTTTTCAAACTTCAATTTGGGAATTTACTACATTCTTCGCTGTTTTCTCAAGCAATTTATATATATTATCGCTTTCTCGTTTTGCATGTAGAACCTTCCTATTTGTTTTCTACACCTTGTAACTTTACCTCGAGTCGAAAAATGACAATATCTTTCTTCAACTATCATAATAAAATTAGATTTTCTTATTTTTGAAATTGTAACACCCTGATATTTTTTGGAAAATATAATTAAAAATAAATCAAAAGCGTATTTGATACAGTGGTAAAGGCACATGTTGACTTCCTTAGTGATCAGGGATCAAGTCTCATTCTCGTTCAAAATCTTGAGCGACATGGCTAAATTTTATTGGTTGAGTGATGTGTATGGGCTGAAATGTATAACCATTAAGTATATGAAAGAACCAAATTTAATCTAAAATAATCTAGTGGATTATATTTACTCAAACAATCTATAAATAAACCATCTAACCTAAACCATATCTCTTATTCAGTTGCCATCATAATACTACAGTAAAATTAGTATGTATTATTCTTTCTCCTTTTCTCTACTAAATAAACAAATCTCTACCATAATTAAATTATCTATATATATTCAAGCAATTTAGGGAATTTAGAAGAATCAAAGGGATAAAGATTTAAAGCAAAGCTTTTTTTCAAATTTATGCAAGCTCAAGTGCTAGGTTAGTAAAAATTAATATGAAATAGAAAAATAAAATAGTTCGATTTCAGTTCTCTTCTGGCATGTTAATATGAATTAATTTCTGTTATTAATTGAGAATAGATGTAAATTATCGCAACTTCTTTTTCTTCTTCCACTTCTCAAATCTAATTCATGTTTGGTTTAAAATACGAGACATATAAATTGTCTATTCACGTGTTATGGCATAAATAAGATTGAAATTTATGTAAATTATTGTATCTTCTTCTTCTTCTTCCACTTCTCAATTCTAATTCATGTTTGGGTTCAAATTTGGAACAAACAAATTGTTATTTACGTTTCATAGCATAAATAAGATTAGTTTAATTAAATTGAATTAAATTTGTTATTCAATTTCTAATAGTAGAACAAGTTAGTTGAATAAATTCAGAATATGTTACCTGAATAAAATTATGGTTTTGATTGATATAATTACATAATTTTGAATATGGTATTGGAACAAAATTGGAAAGTCTAATTGACATAATTGTTTGTTTCATATGTGGCCTAAAATGTAAAAGTGGAATTTTTTGTAATTAAATGGTTTATGGCTATTGGATAAAAAAAATTATACAGATTAAATCTCTAAAAGGAGAACGTAAATTAGGGTTGGAAAAAAATATAAATTAAATGGACCCTAAAGGCTAGTGCAAACCTGTAACAAACTGGCATAAAAATTACAGACAAACCATATGGACTGAATGGACGTGAAACTCAAATACCATTTATGTAAGAAACGGGAATAATCGGATGTAAAAATGGCCTAAAGCAGATTAATGAAAATAAACATTATATAAACTGTAATGGTAAAATTAATTAATCTGAAAGCGATTTGGTAGGTAGACCTTGTAAAGGTGTGGATAGATGTTTTATGCAGTTCAGACCAAAATATAATTTTGGCTGTACGTACTAAGAGTGGGCAAGTAGGTTTGCAAGGATGTTTGCTATATTTCATAAGTTGCTAGTACGTAAGATAAATAATACTGCAATCGTGGGCTTCTTCGGGCAGATCGACATGGACAGAATATGACAAGTATGCTCCGATGTAGGCTTCTTTAGGTAGATTATTGGAGGATTTTGCGCAGCCGACCCAACTGCGAGCGCTCTTTCGGAGGATTGACACTTTGGATAGGGGCAACTCCACATTGGTGACCGAGAAGACAGGAGGATAGGAGTCCAGTTTGGTGGAGCTTGAGCGCAACTTCGAGGTCCTACGAGGTTGTTTGAGTTAGTGCCGGTCAGACTTAAAAGGCATTTAGTCACAATACACCGGTGAAGAGCATAACTTTCACACTGTAGCACGTGGATAGGTAAGGACAGCAGGTCCGACATGCCGATTGATGTTTAGTATTACTGCATGGTTGACTTCCTTAGAGTGACCACAGACTTTTGTTTCTTTGAAACTGTATCTAAGAATGGGTTCACTGCATTTTATTTTTCACCCCCTACGATATCCTGCGAAGACCTAGAATTAAACTATTTTATTCTTTTTGCTTCATTTTATTTCTCATTCACCAGAATTTATATGTGACCCATTCTTATTTTTCCTATTTTCCTCAAATCATAGGAGGGCATGTCTAAGTTGTAGTTCTTTGTAGCTTGGAGGGTCATTGGAGCGGTTGTTATTTTCAGTTTTTGTTTCTTTTATTTCATGTACTTCGTTTCTCTTTTCCGTACTGTACTCCATATATGGGGACCTATATTATGAACTTTTTTATGTTTTATGTTTTGGTGGAGACTACTTGGTACTTTTGGTTTCCGAAATAAATTTGAGATAATGTTGTTTTTAATGAAGCTGTTTTTCTATTAATTTATAATTACTAAAAGTTTCTTCCACTGTAATATTTGAACATTTCATGCTGTTGCCTTGTCTCTTGGTATGTTATGAATTTTTATTTAACCCGATCACCCATGCTTCTGGTCATGTCCGATTTTTGGTGTAATGACCCAGAATTTTGGTCGTTAGTTTTTGTACATTTAATTTATTTTAATTGTTGAATTTGGATTAGAAATTGATCTTGAATATGGAGATTTGGGATGAATTAATAAATGGGTTATAATTTCAAATATGGCAATTTAATTGGATTTGGATAAATAGTGATTTAATATTTAAATTGGGATAATATGCAAATCTGGAAATAAGTGGATATGAAAATGATTTCTAAAATTTATTTTAAGTCTAGTAGGATTTGAATTATAGTATTGGACTTGTGAATGAAGTTTAAAGTCAATAAGTTTGAACTGGAATTTATAATAAAATTAATAATGGAAATTAGTATATAGAAATAATATAAATAACCGGATTTTGATTTAAAATGAATTCGAACGATTTTTAATGTGAATATAAATTCTATATGATTTATAATTAGGTTAGTAAAGTTTTAAATGATTTCGACGATTTTGAAAATCGGTCGATTCAATCGACGAGTTAAAATAGCCTTCTGAGGCACAGTCTTGGAATTCGAAGAAACTAATTTCATTGGATCCTTAATATATTATTGGATTTAAAATTTCGTAACGTTTGAAGTTATTCTTTGTTCGTACAGGTGAGAAACACTTTGAAGTTAAAATTGAATATTTAAACTCGATTCAAAAAGCTATCTTCCATATATGATTGAATCAGGTCCCGAAACACGTTCCATTGTGTTCGGAATACATGTAAAACATTATAAACGCCAGGTGACACGTGTTGTTTGGAGTTTGTTCAGAAAGTAGTCAAAATTAAGAATAATAATTAAATAATATATAAACGTATATATATAACTCGTTACTACAGAACCCTAGTTCGTTTTTCACAATCGCCGTTCTATTTTATTTCAATGGCCGAGAAGCATCGTTGTTCATCTCAAATTTTCGAGCAGTCCATTGAGTTATAACAGATTCTTCCAACTAAAAAGATGGAGAGCTCACCGAGCTTGACCCATCCAACGGTGGATCTGGAGAATCATTGTCTGTGGATGGCGAATTTAATCCCCGTTTGTCGCTCGTTCTATCGTGTTTTTACGAGCCTAAAGGGAACCGAGCTCGGCCGGCTTTGGGCTGAAGGAAGGTGTTGGGGTGGGCTTTCGTTTGGCTCGATCTGATCGTCGGCAAACTCGTCGAAGAAGGAGCGACGGTTGGTCAAAGCGGTGATGGATGGGTTCGAATAATCGGTTGTGTATGAGAGGAAAGAAGAAGAAATGGGTGGCCTGGATTTCTCTCTTCGAACGTACGGTCGATCTTTTAGTGGTAATAAAAAAAGGAAATTGTTTATATAATATATATACAAATCTTTAAATCTGCATATCTCATTCATACATTGTCAGAATCGGACGAAATTGGCAGCGCCGGAATCGCAGCGATGAGCTCTACATATTGCATTAGATCTTTTGATGTTAAAACTGAGGATCGTAAATAGATTCGGGTACCATTCTGATCGCCTCTTTCATGATATTTTCTATAGGTAGAACTACATTGAGCGGTCTAAACTTCGACCCTTCTTTCTTCATTTTGGGGAGCAAAGCCAGTTTTTTGCTCCCTCTATTTATAGATTAGGGGCGATGTTTGGAGCAAGCGAGAATTTTAGATTAAATCGAACGGGCTCGATTTAATTTAAAATTGGAACGCTCGACGAAAACTCAAGGTGAATTAATCTCACTGACATCCGGATTACCACAATAAATTTTAAATAGTTAAAATTTAAATGATTGGTTGATTGATTGGATATGATATTATATATAGTCGTGTATATATATATATATATATATATATTGGAGTGATTGATATTCCCGTATTATATAGCGGATGAGACCCTATGCACCCCGCATAATAGCGGATGACCCTTTATACCACGATGTCCCCCTCAAAGTGGGATTTGGTATTTATTCATTGTGCTAACATCTGTAGATGCAGGGAAACAGGTCAGAGGGATCCAACTGCATTCCTCAAAATATTGAAATTATTTTCATAACTGTGATATGTTTTATTTGATAATCCGTGATAGATAGTATTGGAAATGTAAGTTATTCGATGCTATGATTTGGATGAATATATTTTGGTATTTTAAATATAGAATAAAATTAATTGGGTTTTTAAAGGAAATGAAAAGAGAATTTTTGGAATAAAGAAAGAAATTGACATTTCAGATTTAAATAATGATTTTAAATCATAATAAAGGGTGAATTTGATGTTAATGGATTTCAGAATTGATTTTGGATAAATCGAAAGATAGATTTTAAAGGAAATTTAACTTAGGAAATCAGTTTGAAATCGATTAAGTGTTTTGGAAACTGGAATTTAAAGGAAGATGAGTAATGGAAATTTGTAAACTGGGTTTATAAATGAAGTGTAATATTAATCGGTGGGTAAATTTAGAAGTATAGATTCACGGTGTGAATTTATAAGAAAAGGCAATTCATTTTAAAAATAAAAATGTGATTTTATTTTTAAAAAGTTGGAAGGTGTATTTCCTGAAAAGCTAAGTATATTTTTCAAAAGAAGATTTCTAGGTATAAATTTAAGGTTTTAAAATTGTTTTAAAAGAATGTTTTAGAGAAATTTATTATTTTTAATTGTTTTAGAATTTTAAAGTAAATATTATTCAAATTAATTATAGTAGTAATTATTTTAAAGGTTAAATTGGTATTATGTTTTAAAAGATATTTAATATTTATACTTTATACAATAGTTTTAATTTAAAAATAGTTTGTGGCTAAAGTTTAACTTGGAAAATTATTATAGAATTTCATAACTATTATTTTGAGTAAAGTGATTTAAGTAGTTTTATTTCAAAAGTTTTAAATGTATGTTTTTAGGTAAAGTGATTTAAATTATTAAAAATCTAATTTAATAAGATTTGGAGTTTTTCGGTGGAAATAAAATAATTGGTTGAATTGATTGTTTATTTGATAGTTAAATAACCAACTATCAAATCCGGACTCAAATATAACTTTGGAAATATGTAGAGGAGATATGAGAATTATATGGTATAGTTACCGTTCGAGGTGTTATACTATACGTATAAACTCGTTCGTTCTTCTAGTACGTTTATAAGGAAATCCGTCCACTAACGGTTAGAAGGTGATCTTCGATCTTATCTTCGTTTGTTTATTTCTTAAAGAACTGGGGTTGAGTTTAGCGGAAAATATCGAATGTTGTTTCGAAGAGACCGGGATCAGATTGTGATCCGAAAACCACTTCGATACAACGAGTACGTTTTCGTGATGAAGTCAAGAGCTTGGAGTTGAAGATGGAGTAGTGAAGTAGAAGGGCTAATCGCTACTAATCCTGAGAGTGATTCTAAAATGTATGTAGTAGGAGTAGTGCCTTCGGTTCTGTTCGGACCCGGAACGGACTTGTATTGATGAATGCTATCAGAACATCATCAGAAGGACGATGAGCATTCTAAGTGAGAAGTGTTCTAAAATGGTAATGCTTAGCCTTAAACCTCATCAACCGAGAATGACTGAAAATCAGGGGTTATGCAGTAAGGCTAAGTGGCTAGAAACCAATTAGGGTAAGGTCATCCATGTCTAGATGTCCCTTTTATTTCGTTTGTGTGGGCGATTGCTGATCCCAACCGCGGGATGATCTTATTCGGACTATCCGGTAAGGGGTAACTCCGTTCTTGTGTTGCAAGGGATCAGGAAGGAGCCTCAGTATGCTGATCTAGACCAGGTACCATGACAGGTGGTACCCCAGTGTTTGGTCATTAGTTGGAAATCCATTCTCTCTACGTGCCCTTTACGGTTTTGATTGTAGAGCCTAGTATTTGCTGGAATTTAATGAATGTAACAATTTCAGCTATTTGAATAAGTATTTGTACTTAGACATTATTATAATATCCGAGGATTTTATAAGAAATATTTTGGTTATCGTAAGGTAGAACGCAACATGTTTATTTGTGGCGTGGTCTTACGAGATACCTTTGATTTCAAAGGATTTTGAAACTTTAATAATTAAATTAAGTGTATTTTTCTCACGTTAGTTTTCCAGATTGACTTGGATGTTATTTTATTATAATGTTCGGGTCAGACCGAGTATTATAAATACAGGATAGGATGCTGTGGAGTTCAGGAGACGAGCTAGATGGCGAGACGTATCAGACGTACTTGAAGTATATTCCGCTGTGCAGTATAAGCTGTATAGTCAGCTTTTATGGGGACAAGTTAATATAACTATCCATTTTTTTGCTATTGATTGTATTGTACTCTGATGATGTAATGTATAAAACAGATATAGTTCTTTTTGTGTAAAGATCGGTCATTTATCTATTATATATTGTTCCGCTGTGATTGTGAGATTTTGATGTTCTTTTGTTTCTCTTCTTCTTCTACCTCCTTCTTTCTTTCCCTCAGCAATCTATCTTTTTCGACACTCGATCGTCGGCATATTGTACAATAGCGTATTTATTTTTAATTTTCGAGGGTCGTGAATGGCGGGTCGTCACATGTGGTATTAGAGCTTAGGTTGGCAATAAACTAGGCTTTGGTGGGGGAATTACCCATTAGAAATAGAGTCAGTTGTACTCTAGAATGAGTTTGAGTGTAATAATAGATATGGGAGCGTGATTGTTAGTGAATATAAAATTGTCTTTATATTGTGTTGACTTATCGGTTGAGTGTTTATGAATTCTGGTCGGTAGGGGAAGTACCATCGTATTGATAGGGGTTTCTAAACTCTTAAACAAGACAAACCAACATAGTACTGTTTTAAAGTGGGTAAATGAAATAATTTTACCCAAAATTATATTTTGATATAAAGGGATAATTTTCTGAAATTATTATTATATATATATTTGCATGATGGTTGTTAATATTATAATCAAAGAAGAATCTAAAATTTGAAATGGTTATATATATATTTATAACCAAATAGAATTGTATAAGTATGAAATAGTACAATGAAACATAACCAAAATTTGATTTAAACCAGAATTTAAATCCCGAAGATTTTGAAAAAAAGCTTTTAAATGAATTCGAACAAAAAGTTTGGGAATTTTAAATCATGGGAATTTTTGAAATGTTTTCCAAAATTTTGAAAGGAAAAATGGAGTATTATATTGGAAATATTTTTGAAAAGAAATTGTTTTAAAATGAATTTTTGAAAGTAAAGGAGTATTGAACTCACTTCAGTCCTTGGAAAATAATCCTGGTAATGATGGCCACATCATCAGTATTCACTTTCGAGTTTCTAAGTGATGGATTGCTACCAGGGTGGTTTGGTATAATTATTTGTTTGGACTTGTTTGATAAACAAGTTCGTTTTAGAAATTCCAAAGGGAGATTGTTTTGGTAAAACAAAGTTGTTTCAAAATTCGAAGGTTCGATTTGATATACTAATTGGGTATGTCTATTTATGATTTCAAAATGGTTTTAAAATAAAACCGGGTAATTGAATCCTGGGAATTCTATTTTGAAACGATGAGAAAAGTAAAAGGGGAATCGGTATTTAAGTTATAAAGTGAAGTTGACATAATTAAGAAAGGAAATTGAAAATTCAACTTGAGTAAATCAAAGGGAATAAGATATATTGGAATTTAACTTAAGACAAGTTAAATTAAATTAAAGTAGGGTTTGAATTGAATTGGATATCATATGGAAAGGTAGAATAATTGAATAAGCACAAGTACAATTATGGGATAAATACACTTAAGTCCTAAAGTAAAATATAAAATATGAATGGATTTAGATAAGTAAATAAGTTTTTGAACTTATAAATTGGAAAATAAAAATTTAAATTGGATTGAGAAATAAAAATCGGATCGAATTGAATTTAACCTAAATTAAATGAAATTGAGCTGAATTTGGATTGAATTGAAATCAAAATTCAGTTGAGTTATAAATAATATTGAATGAAATTAAATTCTTATTTAAATTAGTAAAAGAAATGGTATGGATTTAAGTTGGTTAAATAAAATTTAGTTGAATTTGAATTAAATTGTAAAAGAATTTAATTGAAAGGAAATTTAATTAAGTTGAAAATGAATGGAATGAATTAAATTCTTACTCAACTAAATTCAAAAGAACAGCATGAAGATGAATCTATTGTAAGCTAAATTAAATAAAAATTGTATTAGAATGAATAAAATTTCGATAGCTTATGAAAAAGAGAAAATTTAAAAAGTAAAATAAAATCCAAAGTAAAATTTGCTTGATATTTTGGTAAATGAAATAAAAATCAAATGTTGATATAAGATTTGGAAGTGAACTAACTAGATAACTAACTAGTTAATGAAATCTGAAAGGGAACCTAATTTGGTTAAATAAAAGTTGAATTACGAGTTAATGATGGAGTTTAGAAATAAAGCTTGAATTATAAATAGAGTTCGACATATATCGTAAATGAATTAAATAGGATGGAAATATTGTCGAATGAAATGAAGTTGGATTAAAATAGAAATAGTTCGAGCTACAAATAAATCCAATTTAGATATAGAATAATTGAAATAGCCATGTTATTAATAAAATAAATTCAGGAATGAATTGAGAAGGTGAATTTAAATTTAAAATGGATGGAGTGAGTAAACTAATGGAATTAAAATTAGTAAACGAATTGGGATTTGAATGAATGAGAATTAAATTAGATGGTAATAGAATTGATGCAAGAAGAAATGGAATTACTATGGAGTTGAAATAATTTAAGTAAATGGTGAAATGATTGTTGTCCAGCTTTATTGTGATAACCGGGATTTTGAATCACAGTTAATTGGATAATTAACTGATTTTTAACTATTGAGATACTGATTTTATTTGGAATAAATAAATAAAAATTTGATAAGATGCCTAGATGTATATACAAGTGGGTTTGAAAGTATAATAATAGTTGAATTAAAATGATGACTCTTATAGTAAATTTATTAAATATATTAATAGATATGTGTTAACTCTATAATATTGAAGTCACTTATGCAAATTCATTGTGAATATGTAATCACAGTAAACATATTAATATAATAATTTATTTTGGAAAGTTTTATCTTTGCAAAACTAATAAAATGATTTTCTAATCATAATATACAATATATAAGTGTGTGTGTATATATATATAAATTGAATTAGAAGTTATGTTTTGAAAATTAGTATGATAATTTTCAAGAAAAAGTTGAATTCTACATTTTTAACACTAATACTAATATATATATATATATATATATATATATATATATTTCAATTTAAATATAATGACAACTTAAGTATAAAATGTAAACATGATTTAATAAAAGAGATAATATTCTTTCTTTCTAATTTATACGTATGCTAAATGTAGTTTATATATAATTTAAATACATAAAACAAATTATAAAAATAAAATAAAAAATGAATAAAGGATTCTTACATTTGTAAGTTTATAATTCTTGGAATTAACACTAGTAGCTAAGATTTAGTACATTGTTAACAAGTGGCATTTGTTCATTTTTTTAAAAAAGAAAATATAATTATCATATTAGAAGCAAGGCTAAAAAAAAATTATATCCCTACTCTTTCATTCCAAAAAAAAAAATGGGAACATGTTCAAGTCTTCAAAATATTCTTATAAAAAAATAAGAAGATCAAAGCATTTAGATCATCTCCAAATTTTAAATAACTCAAACCTATTTAAGCTCAAAGATCTGAAACTTAAACCAGATCGAAATCGGCCTTTAATAACTCAAAGGTCATTTCAAAACAATAAGCAATAGATCGGAGCAACATCAAATCATTTCCAGATCATCAAAATCAAAGATTCAGAATAAAACAAAACCTCCAGATCAAAGCATTTTCTTTCAGCTCTCTGTTCTTTCTATCAGGTGAGTAAGCCAAGTTTTAATCTGTTTGAAATTTTGTTGCATGCTGTAATTCTTGGAATAAAGTATGACAAGTATTTGCATGTTTATCCTTATGAATTGCATGAAGATATATATATATATATATATATATATATATATATATATGATTTCATGATGTGAATGTCAGACTGAGTATTACAGTTTTTCAGGTGAGGACGTTCTGGAGCTCAGGAGGCGAGCTAGATGGCAGGGATGTATAGAGAGTATTCATCTGTGATATATTGTAGTTATCCGGGACAGGTTGATTAAATCTGTCCAGTAGTTGTGTATATGTTGTAACTCTGATGTATTAAATGTAATTGACTAATACAGCTTCCTTTGTGTAAAGAATATTATTTGATATTATATTTTGATCCACTGCGAATGTGAGATTATGTGTTTCGTTTTTGTTTCTTCTTCTATCCCTTTTCTTCTTTTTCCAACTATCTGGAATTTTCAGAATCGAAATTTCCGGGTCGTTATATTTATGAAATGGTCTTGAATGAAACCTGTTTGGATAATGAAATGAAATGCAAGTGAAGGGATTTAATTAATAATGTAATGAAACGAGAATGTATGGATTGTGAATAATTTAGAACGGAATGAAATTAAAATAAGTTGAGTTGGAATTAATTTAAAATGGTTATAAGCTTAAGTAATTGTTATTTGCTTGAATAACATCAAATTTGTATTGAAAATTAGTCGTTTGGTCATAAACGGAAGTAAATAAAATTGGTTCTTGAATCGGTTGGAATGGATTGAAATTTAATAAGTGGATTGCATATAAATGAAAGTGAATATAAATGGAATGCAATAAATTGATTTTTAATCAATTGGAAGATTTAATAGAAATGAACTTATGTAAGTAAGGCATGTAAATCAACTTGAAGTTAAATAGAAGTAAATTTATGCAAAGTGAAACACATAGAAACAAAATTTGAAGTGAATTTGAGCTTATTGTGTAAATATGGAATGTATGAAATGAATTTGGTTGTAAATCATTTTGGAATTGAACAAAATGATATATAGATCCATGAAAGAAATGAAATTAGTGGATTGGAACCAAATAAATTGTTGAAAATTATGTTTGGCATGTTTGGGTTAGGAAGTTTATGTGTTTGGCTAGATAAAGTAGTGAAATGTTATGGAAATTTCATGATTTTGGAAACTTATGTGCTTGTTGAGTAAGTACAGGTACGGGAGGCAATCTTAGAGTTTGTAGCGCATAGTTGCATAATAAATAAGCCGCTTGCTTAAAAACGCTAATGTGAGGTACGCTTACGCAATAAAAAATTAAGAAATGATAGTATATTGTTATATATTTTGCTTTTCGACCGTGTGGGTCGATGTATATATATTTATGGTATTGTAAAACGCTCTCCGTACAAAGGAGACGCTGTCAAAAAATTTTGAAAATTTTGGAAGTTGGATTTTTTTAAATTTTTCGAAAATTTTGGTTAACTGAAAAAGTTGATTTTTGAAACGATGTTAGAAATCAAAGTTTATGAGTTGAAAATGAAAGCTAATGGTTTGGATTAAACAAAAGAGTTTTGAGAAGTGAATGTAAGTTTTAATTAAGTGGGTTTTGGGTAAGTTAATGGGTTAGGAGAGTATTTTTCCTACCTTGCCAAATTTTGAGGACGAAATTTTTATAAGAGGGGAGGAATGCAAAGACTCAGAATTTTGGTCGTTAGTTTTTAAACATTTAGTTTATTTTAAATGTTGAATTTGGATTATAAATTGATCTTGAATATGAAGATTTGGGATGAATTAATAAAAATGGGTTATAATTTCAAATATAGCAATTTAATTGGATTTGGATAAATAGTGATTTAATATTTGAAATTGGGATAATATGTAAATCTGGGAATAAATGGATATGAAAACGATATCTAAAATTTATTTTAAGTCTAGTTGGATTTGAATTATAGTATTGGACTTGTGAATGAAGTTTAAAGTCGATAAGTTTAAACTGGAAATTATAGTAAAATTAATAATGGAAATTAGTATATAGAAATAATATAAATATTCGGATTTTGATTTAAAATGAATTCGAATGATTTTTAATGTGAATATAAATTATATATGATTTATAATTAGGTTAGTAAAGTATTAAAAGTGAATTTTTAAATGATTTCGATGATTCTGAAAATCGCTTGATTCAATCGACGAGTTAAAATAGCCTTCTGGGGAACAGTCTCGTAATTCGACGAAACCTTTTCCATTTGATCCATAATAGTGTATTATTATCGGATTTCAAATTTCGTGGCGTTTGGAGTTACCGTTTGTTCGCAAGGGTGAGAAACGCGTTGAAATAAAAATTGAAAATTGAATATTTAAACTCGATTCAAAAAGCTATCTTCCACATATGATTGAATTAGGTCCCGAAACACATTCCATTGTGTTCGGAATACAGGTAAAACATTATAAACGCCAAGCGGCACGTGTTGTTTGGAGTTCATTCGGAAAGCAGTTAAAATTAAAAATAATAATTAAAGAATATATAAACGTATATATATAACTCATTGCTACAGAACCCTACTTTGTTTTTTGCAACCGCCGTTCTATTTTATTTCAATGGCCGAGAAGCATCATCGTTCATCTCAAATTTTTGAGCAATCCAACGAGTTATAGCTGATTCTTCCAACTGGAAAGATGGAGAGCTCACCGAGCTTGACCCATCCAACGGTGGATCTGATGAATCATTGTCTGTAGGTGGCGAATTTAAACCCCGTTCATAGCTCGTTCTATCGCGTTTTTACGAGTCTAGAGGGAACTAAGCTCGGCTGGCTTTGGGCTGAAGGAAGGCGTCGGGGTGGGCTTCCGTTTGGCTCGATCTGATCGTCGACAAACTCATCGAAGAAGGAGTGGTGGTTGGTCAAAGCGGTGATGGATGGGTTCGAATAACCTGTTGTGTACTAGAGGGAAGAAGAAGAAATAGGCGGCCTGGATTTCTCACTTCGAACGTATGGCTGATCTTATAGTAGTAATAAATAATAATAATAATAATAATAATAATAATAATAATAATAATAAATTGTTTATGTAATTTAAATACAAATATTTAAATCTACATATCTCATTTATACATTGTCAGAATCGGACGAAACTGGCGGCTTTGGAATCGTAGTGACGAGCTCTGGCACTGCAACAGATCTGGTGACGTTTGGAGAAAGCGAGAATTTTAGATTAAATCGAACGGGCTCGATTTGACTTAAAATTGGAACTCAAGGTGAGTTAATCTCACTCACATCTGGATTGACATAATAAATTTTAAATAGTTAAAATTTAAATGATTGGTTGATTGATTGGATGTGATATTATATATAATAGTGTATATATATATATATATATATATATTGGAGTGATTGATATTCCCGCATTATACAGCGGATGAGACCCTATGCGCCCCGCATAATAGCGGACGACCCTTTATACCACGATGTCCCCCTCAAAGTGGGATTTGGTATTTATTTGTTGCGCTAACATCTGTGGATGCAGGGAAATAGGTTGGAGGGATCCAACTGGATTTCTCAAAATATTGAAATTATTTTCATAACCGTGATATGTTTTATTTGATAATCCATGAAAGATTGTATTGGAAATCTATGTTATTTGATGTTAAGGTTTGGATGAATATATTTTGGTATTTTAAATATAGAATAAAATTAATTGGGGTTTTAAAGGAAATGAAAAGAGAATTTTTGGTGTAAGGAAAAAAATTGATGTTTCAGATTTAAATAAGGATTTTAAATCATAATAAAAGGTGAATTTGGTGTTAATGGATTTTGGAATTGATTTTGGATAGCTCGAAAGATAAATTTTAAAGGGATTTAACTCAGGAAATCGGTTTGAAATCGACTAAGTGTTTAGGAAACTGGAATTTAAAGGAAGATGAGTAATGGAAATTTATAAACTGGGTTTATAAATGAAGTGTAATATTTATCAGTGGATAAATTTGGAAGTATAGATTCACGGTGTGAATTTATAAGAAAAGGCAATTCATTTTAAAAATAAAAATGTGATTTTATTTTTAAAAAGTTGGAAGGTGTATTTCCTGAAAAGCTAAGTATATTTTTCAAAAGAAGATTTCTAGGTATAAATTTAAGGTTTTAAAATTGTTTTAAAAGAATGTTTTAGAGAAATTTATTATTTTTAATTGTTTTAGAATTTTAAAGTAAATATTATTCAAATTAATTATAGTAGTAATTATTTTAAAGGTTAAATTGGTATTATGTTTTAAAAGATATTTAATATTTATACTTTATACAATAGTTTTAATTTAAAAATAGTTTGTGGCTAAAGTTTAACTTGGAAAATTATTATAGAATTTCATAACTATTATTTTGAGTAAAGTGATTTAAGTAGTTTTATTTCAAAAGTTTTAAATGTATGTTTTTAGGTAAAGTGATTTAAATTATTAAAAATCTAATTTAATAAGATTTGGAGTTTTTCGGTGGAAATAAAATAATTGGTTGAATTGATTGTTTATTTGATAGTTAAATAACCAACTATCAAATCCGGACTCAAATATAACTTTGGAAATATGTAGAGGAGATATGAGAATTATATGGTATAGTTACCGTTCGAGGTGTTATACTATACGTATAAACTCGTTCGTTCTTCTAGTACGTTTATAAGGAAATCCGTCCACTAACGGTTAGAAGGTGATCTTCGATCTTATCTTCGTCTATTTATTCCCTAAAGAACCGGGGTTGAGTTCACCGAGAAACATCGAATGTATTTTCGAAGAGACCGGGATCGGATTGTGATCCGAAAACCACTTCGATACAATGAGTACGTTTTCAGGATGAAGACAACAACTTGGAGTCAAAGATGGAACCGTGAAGTGCAAGGGCTGATCGCTACTAATTCTGAGGGTGATTCCCAAATGAATGTAGTAGGAGTAGTGCCTTCGGTTCCATTCGGACCAAGAACGGACTTATATGGATGAATGCTATCAGAACATCGTCAGGAGGACGATGAGCATTCTAAGTGAGACGTGCCTAAAAAGGTAACGCTTAGCCTCAAACCTCATCAACCGGGAATGACTGAAAATCAAGGGTTGTGCAGCAATGTTAAATGGCTAGCAACCAATTAGGGTAAGGTCATCCCTGTCTAGATGTCTCTTTTATTTTGGCTGTGTGGGCGGTTGTTGATCCCTACCATGGGATGATCTTATTCAGACTATCCGGTAAGGGGTAGCTCCGATCTTGTGTTGCAGGGGATTAGGAGGGATCCTTGGTATGCTGATCTAGACCAAGTACCGTGACAGGTGGTACCCCAGCGCCTAGTCATTAGTTGGAAATCCATTCTTCCTACGTGCCCTTTACGGTTTTGGTTGTAGAACCTAGTATTGCTAAAATTTAACGAATGTAACAATTTTGGCTATTTGAATAAGTATTTGTACTTAGACACTATTATAATATTAGAGGATTTTATAAGAAATGTTTTGGTTATCGTAAGGTAAAAACCCGACATGTTTATTTGTGGCGTGGTCTTACGAGATAACTTTGATTTCAAAGGATTTTAAAACTTTAATAATTAAATTGAGTGTATTTTTCTCACGTTGGTTTTCCAAACTGACTCGGGTATTATTTTATTATAATGCTCGGGTCAGACTGAGATTATAAATACAGGATAAGATGCTGTGGAGTTCAGGAGACGAGCTAGATGGCGAGACGTATCAGACGTACTTGAAGTATATTCCACTATGCAGTATAAGCTGTATAGTCAGCTTTTATGGGGACAAATTAATATAACTGTCCAGTATTTTGCTATTGATTGTATTGTACTCTGATGATTTAATGTATAAAACAGATATAGTTCTTTTTGCGTAAAGATCAGTCATTTATCTATTATATATTGTTCCGCTGCGATTGTGAGATTCTGATGTTCTTTTGTTTTCTCTTCTTCTTCTACCTTCTTCTTTCTTTCCCTCAGCAATCTATCTTTTTCGGCACTCGATCGTCGGCATATTATACAATAACGTATTTGTGTCGAATTTTCGAGGGTCGTAAATGGCGGGTCGTCACATTTGGGGTGCCTAGAGGTTCGGGGTGTCACAGAAACACACTTAACTTCTATGAGTTTTACTATCTTTCTATCAAATTTCATCAACCTAATCGTGTCTATGCCCATAATCTTTGAATCTCAACTATGAGCATACTCTATCTAGTCCTTTTGTTCTTTATAATCACTGAAAGTTTCCTTTTGTTTGCATGTATAAAAACATGCTTCCAAATCAAGTACATAATTCTTGCATTTTTCTTTATCAACACAGAGCACATTATTGTTAATTTCAATACCAAAATTTGTTTTCTTCTATCTTCTTTCAATGCATTTCTTTGCTTATGGCAAAACTTCGGTAAATGCCTTGATTTTTCACAATAGTAGCAGATGAGTTCTCTTTTCATATTTTCTCCTCTTTCTTCCCTTGCAAGGTTCACTTTTTAAAGCGAGTTGTTATTTTCATTTTATTCATTTCTTTTTCATCCATTAGGTTCATCATCCTCGTTAAGTATGTTATTAATTGCTAAATTCATCGATACAACTCCTTTTGAATTTGATTTGTTACCAACATCACCTATCTTTTAGGTAATGAACTCATCAGGGTTAAGGATTGTCTCTCATTATCGACCTTGTAATCTGCGACTGTCAAGTGATTTAAAATAGAATGAAAATCGTTTAGACGATCTTTAATTGATCCATCTTCCTTAAGTTTTAGCATAACTGTCATCCTCATAATAAAGGAGTTGTTTATTACTCAGTTCTTTACATAAACCCCCTCCAACTTTTTTCAAATTCTAGAAGTTTATGTTCCATTGGTAAAAATATGAAATATTGTATTCTCAAAAAAAAAAAGTTCTAGTAGGCTCTGCGGTCTTTATATTCATTGTTTTTCATTTTTTTTCCTCGGTTTTATTATTTGGTCTTTCCCCTTTCTTCTCCAATGACCAATAGACCATTGAGATACGGGTAATCTTCCATCACTCCCTTCCTAAGTCCCCAATTCTATCCATTCAAAATTTCCATATGTATTTTCTCCATAACCATAAGACATCTCTTCCAAAAAAATTGTGTAGATAGTTCTGATGCCAACTGTTATGATTATCACAAGGATC
Source organism: Allium cepa (assembly GCA_030765085.1). Taxonomy (NCBI): domain Eukaryota; kingdom Viridiplantae; phylum Streptophyta; class Magnoliopsida; order Asparagales; family Amaryllidaceae; genus Allium; species Allium cepa. Next base: position 945,725,597 of record CM060941.1, on the reverse strand, counting down.
CTAGCACAATTAGATCTAAGAAAAAAGGAAATGAAAAAAATGTATAACACAAATCAATTCATTCAAGTCAAATTTTATTTAGTTCACTATAAAGCATTTCCAAAACTATAAAAATTGAGTACCAAACTCAAAACCATAATCTATAACAATAACTCCGGTAACCTAAAAGAAAATTGATGCATCTATTTATGTCAGTCAATCACTTAATTCTCAAACGACTATGTATATGACAAAAAATAAATTATTGCATCAAATGACTTGATACTCAAATGGCTATGTATATGTCAGTCAAATGGCTATTCATATATGCGATATTATTTCGGTAAGTCTAGAAATATGTTAACCTCTTTTTTTTTTTGCAACTATTATTTTTAAATATTATTTTGTATCACAAATCACAACACTTATTTCTTGGCTCCCAATCCAATATGGGCATTTGTGTCTTTTTTAGGAACAAATGACTGTATTTTTCTCACTGATTTGCAAATTTATATTTCTTTCTTAATGGCGTTGGCTTTTTTTTCTTGTGAAAATTAGCCACAAGGGCTTCTTTAGCAAGCGCAATTAGTTTCTATGATACACAACTGAAATAATTACTTTTAAGGACAAAATGAAAAATAAATAGTTTCTAAGACCTAAAATCCTATGAAATTATGTCTTTGAAAGTAACTGGACTGTTGTTTTTGTCCTTAAAAGTAATTATTCTGCCGACTTTGACCTTGAAATTAATTTCTGTGGATGTGTGTGCTACAAACTTGTCCTTCTAGTGAAATGCCCCTTTTTACTTTTCTTTTTTTGCTATTGAGTATTGAATTTTCACGTACTTTTCTACTTAATAAGTTTTGATTTGTTTTGAAACTGTATTCTAAATTTTGTATTTAACATATAGAAATATATGATGGTTTATGCAACACTATTTGGTGATTTAGAGACAAAAAAGTCCTTTATTTAGTCAGTTTGTAAGTTGATTTCAAAGGCGAAGTTGAAATTTTTGAGTCTGGTGAGTTGAAGACAACTAATGCAACAAAGACTCCATTCTCTCTAATACAAATTTTCTCAAAAATAAATAGTATCTTTTTGTGAAATATTATTCTTAGAACCCTGTTTTTTTTTCCTCCTTGTCTTTTTGTTAAAAAATCGAATTGGAAATTTAGTTTTAGAGGATTTAGTTAAAGGGGATTGATATGGGGAAAAGCTCACTATTGATGTTTAAGTACTTATTTCTTTCTGTATAAATGCTATAATTTTTGATCTAAAGATCATTAATAATTATAAAAATTTGTTATGTTAAGAGATTACTTCGATCTGGTTTTATTCAAATTCAAGTGGAGATCCTTGAAACTAAAGCCATACATGGTATGATAATGGTCTTCATCGAATCCAGCAGTCCATTATTACATATATTCTCCAATGGTTTTTATCCGTTCTCAACAGTATCAACAGAGATTTAAAAAAAAAAATAACGCGTTAACAAAAGCATGTATTAAGAAAACTAAAGAGAAAAGCAAACTATAAGTTTGTAATATCTTCACTGTAAAAATTAATACTGTTCAGCAATACAATCTCAATATAATTGATACTTCTAACTTTTAATTGCTACAAATTAGGATTCATCCCTTGTTTTCAAGTTTCAACCCTTCTCGAAAATATCTTTAAATTACACCAACTATTTTTGTTTCGGTTTTCTTTTTCATTTTTTTGAAAAATTAAATCTAAACTTTATCGTATGTTTTTACGATCAAAACCTTTTATTTTTTGGAATTTTTTTTTGAAACAATGCAAACGTTGAACGGAACAAAAAACAAAGTCAAAGAATGAATTAGGGAGAATGACAATTTTTTAAAAAAAATTTAGACTGAACGACTTGAAGTTTTATTTTTAGACCGAATGACAAATGCTAGTTATATTTAGCATTATATTCAACTTTTGTACTATACAAAACGCTAGTTGTAACTAGCATTATATTCAGTTTTTTACACTATACAAAATGCTAGTTATAGCTATCATAGTTCCTAAGTTTGTCCTTGTGCGAGGATGTTTTACAAAAAAAAATTCCATTTTAATTAAACCTTTTTTATCTTCATGATTCGTAATATAATGTTGCATTATGTACCAATTAGGTCGCAATAAACTTTTGAAAGTTTTTCTACTTATCATATGAACTAAGTAGACTGATATTATCAAACTTTAAGGACATATATAGACCGTGTGGTCAGCCGTTGAATTGGAGAGTGTAACCACCATCTTCATCCCCAAAAAAGAATGTTCCACTGCACCACTTTGATCAAATGTTTCCCGTTTGACCTTTTCCCGACGACTACCGTGTGCAAAAGAACGGTAATTTCACCTAATTCCGCATACAAAAATTTAATCTCGCATTAATTCCTTGTACAATGTGCATGTATCCATGTATATATATTTAACATGGACTGATTTTGTCACATATCAAATAGTATTTACTAATTTAAATTGAATATAGATGCAATGTGTAGTTTAAAGAAGGCTTCAGTGTGCACTCTGTAGAAGTTATTCTTCTATACGATATGAGAGTACTTCCCTATCATTGGTTTGGTAGCACAAACATGAGTAGTTACATCTTCGTGTACGTAATATATAACACAGTAATCTGTTTATGTTCCACCATATTGACACTGCTAACATACTATTAGTACTGTTCCCTTCAGCATAAAAGTTAACGGTAGTCGTATTGAAGCGGCTAACTTATGATTAGTATTTTCTCTAGAGCACCTATATCAATGTAGAATGCATGCCTATTATCTGCATCCACATCAGCAACAGTTTTTTTTTTTAATAACTATTTCCTGTAGTGCTTGAAATAATTCCAACTGGAAAAGGAAGATTCTTCTGAAAGACTTGTTGAGCAAATAGTTAAACTGAAGCATTCTAATGCATGTTGGATGTGGATGAGCTATTGGTTTGTAGGAAGCAATTTGTAAACTCTGACAATGCAATGAACCAGCCCACCGATTTCGCAGGATTAACAGTTTGTTTTTGGATTGAAATCTCATACATTCAGCTATAAATTGCGAGTTTAAGCTAGAGCTGGTTAAGTTGGATACTCTTGACTGGGTGAAGTGCAAGACATTGCATAAATTGATCAACCGCCTTGAAAATGCTTCTTGGAAAGTTGCTCTATGTCCAGATAGACAGGTCAGGCACTACACATCTTCTTCAGGGTTGCGTGTCTATATCTGAAAGTTAAATGGTTGGTACATAATATAGCTTCTTCAACCTTTGCAATTTAATTGCTGACATAAGCTCCGGTCCGTATTTCCTCAAATACAATATGTTACTGTGGTCAAGCTAGGACCAACACATTTCCTCCATTGGTATCTAAAATCTTGACAGGTTGCTTTTAATCCATATAAATTGTCAAATATTTGGAATAATAACTTTTAAGATCCTGTTGTAGGACCATGATACCAGCCACAGCATTTAGGGTAAAAGGATCTCCTTCTGTTTTGTTTTTCTTCTTAAAACGACTTTGCTTTAGATTTCAAAGTCCAATACATTGCAATGGACAAAATTTTTAAACAGGCTGAAACCTTATAAATCGATTGTCACAGTACAGCACTACTGAATAAAAATAAATTTCATTTTAAGTTCGGGAATTAGCACAAGCCCTATGACCGAATTATACATATGCATACATTAAATGCGCTTGTACAATTTTTGTTTATTTAATGTGCATGAACTATTCAAATATGTATATGCTTACATGCTGCCTGAAATTGATATAGTGCAGGTAGCTTCATAGTTGGTGAAAATCAACATCGATGGTCCCATAATTCATATTGATGACCAAAAGCTTCATATTCATTTGCAGCATCCATCCAAAATGAAGGACCGGCATAAGTCAATGCTGATAACTCAGAGCACAAGAATTCATCATACCCAAACTCATCCACATCAAACAAAGCATTACTCAAATTTGGGAGTTCAGTGATCTCTCCCAATTCAATTTCAGAACAAGCAGTAGTTTCTGAACTGTTCATTTGCATTGCAGCAGCTTCAGCAGCAGCTGCCTGAATGTGATGAGGGGACGATGAAGCGGGTTTCGGGTACGAACCCACCAAGTCCTGGAAGTTGAGCACAGCTTTGGTGCCCTTTAAAGTTAATGCAGCGACGTCGTGTGCCCGTGCAGCCATTTCGGGGTTGTCAAATGTGCCTAGCCATATGCGTGATTTCTTCCTTGGTTCTCTTATTTCAGACACCCATTTGCCCCATGCACGCTTTCTTACTCCTCTATATGTTGGATGATCACTCTCTTTCACCCTCTCCTTTGTTTTTGTAACAGTTTCTGCCTGCATTGAATTGCAAGATGGAGTTTAGAAAAATGTTTATTAGTTGAATGAATGGAAAGGAGGCCTATTTGTAGCATACAGGGACACAGAGAGGCGAGAATTTTGTGTTGGGTGAGATAGGAATGGTAATATTATTACTATTAATTAATTCTGTGCACGCGCACGTATGTATTTTGTCATGCCGTGCTTTTAGCAAAAGCAAACATACTTCAGCTCTACAACGTTTCCCAATAATTTAATAAAGTATTGATTGTAATAGGGTTTAGAATTGAAGGATGTACGGATGATGTTTGCATAATTAAGCAAGAAGTTATTTAAGGTCCCATGCAACTTGAGCGAGATAAATTTGTCTTTTAGGCCAAAAAAAAAGTTATTTCAATTTTAGATTTAATTCTAAAACTTATTGTAAAAATATATTTGTTTTTCACTATGCAACATTTTGTATCTATACATTCTAAGTACGCAAACACAAACTTTTAATTTTTATTTGTGCATTTTCAAAGTGTGCAAGCATATTAGAATTTTTTTTAAAAAAAAAAGCAAAATGCTATATAGTGGAAAAACATGTATATTTTTATAGTAAGTTTTCAAACCAGTCTAAACTTGCAATAATTATTCCATAGGCCTAACAAAAATTTGTCCAGCTTGTGTGCATGAAATTTCATTTGTTGACTTCCTATTTAATATGCAAATTAATAAATTTGATTTATTACCGTGATGGCTTTAGCAAATGGAAACACTGTAATTTGAGGATTGATGATTTGAACTCGTTTCTAACAATTTGTTGAAAGTTGATGATTCGAATATGTGAAAAAAAAATAAAGATGGATTTCAAAGGCAATCCCATTTTCGTACTCGCGTGCTATAAAAAACCAGTACGATTGAATATCTTTTATCATCTCTGATCGAACATATACATAATCTTTAAATAATTTTGGAGCATACATTTAATCTTAGAACATTTTATTTTAACAAAAAAGATTGTTTTAATAAAAGAGATCATCAATGTTACATTATGGGTAACCATATTATATATAAATTCCACAATTATTCCACTATTCTTGTTGGAACCATTCCAAGTTCAACTCATCCACTCTCTCATCCATAAATAAAGGTCACACTTACATTATAAGGAGCAGGGCAATTTTCGACGGCTAGTCGTCGTTGGCAGCCGTCGCTAGCCGTCGGAATATTACGGACCACGACTTGTGTCCGTTTCCGCTGTCTCCGACGGTATCATAGCGACGGTGTCCAACGGCTTTTCCGACTAAATTTTCGATAGCTCCGACGAAATTATTTTTCCCCTAAGCCGCGGGGAGTCGACGCTAGCCGTCAGAATCCGTCGTCCGCCGTTGGAATATGTGGCCAGTAAGCCGTCGCTTTCCGCTGGATTTCTTGACCTGTAGGCCGTCGGTAATCTAGATGATTTTTTTTCTTTTGCATGCTGCGCTTCCATACCACAATCAATATATAACTCAGCAAAATCAATATATAAACCTCTTATATAAAATGTAATCAATATCAGTATCAAGATCAATATAAAACAAAACTCAAACATCATAATATCACATCCAAACATATTAACATCCAACATCAAACTCCAATATTAACAAAACAACATTTCATCATTACTTCACCCATCCAACTTTAATATTTACATCCAACGTCAAACTTCACATATCAACTCCACAAATCAACCACCAAATCAGTGTAAAACACCACATGTCCTTAAATTAACCCCACCATCAATCAATATTAACATACACAAAACTACATCCAACAACACATGTCCATAAAAAAAACTACAAATAGTACCTCAAGACTAGTCATCGGCTCCGGAACCACCGGACGAAGAGAATGCACCATGACGCTCCACATACTCGGCCAAACGCTGGTTGATCTGCTCCATTTGCACTGCTCGGAGGCGATTCTGCTCCTACAGCTGCGCAATCTACTGTCTAAGCTCATTAATCTCCACGCTATCCTGGACCTTTTAGTAAGCCCTTTGTGCTGTTCGAGCCTACAGAACAAGTAGAAATATGTTTAAGTTATTAGGTAACTTTTATAAAGATTAAGCAAATTTTGCAATGTAGTTAATTTTTATAAATTACCGACTGGTTGTTGTAGCCGTAGCGCCTATTTCTCTAGGTCGGGTCCATAACAGAGTCAGTCGCATCCTCCTCGTCAGTGGTCAAATGTTTCTGTCCGGAATGCTCAAGCTCCTGCACATGTCCCTGCATAAATTTTTCCTGCAATGCAAAATTAAATACAAATAAATATTACATGATATTATTATAATATTTTACAATTAATTAATTAAAATGATTGTTATTAATAACTTATAATTTAAAATATACTTACATGTGCGGCGTACGCTCTATCATCCTCATGTCAGGCATACGACACTGTTCTCTCATCATCCATCTGCCTAACGACATGTGTATGCTTAAACACGTCCATATACGAGACCGACCCCCCCGTGCTCTTTCCTGCAATAATTGATGTATATTATTGTTGTTTATACAAATTTATACTAAAAATGTAACAACTGTTCGTAATTCCAAATAATTAATTTACCAAGTCCTCAAATTGGTGCTAGGATGATGTTGAGCCACCACGGTGTGTGATAGGATTTTTCTGCCTGTTCGCAAAATTCCTTTCCGACTCCATCTGCAAATTAAAATTTAAGATTGTATTTTACAGGTATAAATTATGTATTTTGTATTGGATAAATTAAGGTGATATCTTATTGTTCTTACGTTGAACTCGTTGCTACCCCACCATGCGACCTAAGCATCCTAAACGCTGGCAACCATCCACTGTGGCTTCTTTCTTATTTTTCCTATCCTGGACATCGTATCCCTATAATTCTTTGCCACTTTTGAGTTCCATTGGCGCCGGCAAAGGGACACGTCCTCCTCTTGCAAGTCTACTGCATCCTGTATATATGTTGAAAAATATAAGTTATACATTTATACTTAGCCAACAAGTTCTAAACTGATTATATATACTGGTGTATAATTTTACACTTACCAGAAAGTCCTATCATATATTCTCTCGTACATGGTCCGGGATCCTGCTCCACTTCAGCCAACAAGCAGATGTGCGACTCATATATGCCTGCTTGGATATGATAAGCACAATGTTAAATGACTCATGCTCAAAACTCTGCACTAAATGCTATAGAGACAAATCATGATTAATATATCATACAAAATATTTACAATGCTGAAGTAAATTTAATACTTACGAGCCATCGGCTTTCGGTAGTACTCTACCTACCGGACGTGGCGCCTCCTGTGAAGGTCCGTTGCCATCGCCACCACTGCGACCTGTCCCACTCTGAGACCCAGAGGGAGAAACAATCTCTGAAGAACTTCGACGTCTAAAAAATGACATCTACTATACCTATGACATACATATTATTTTATTATGGCAGAATATATCATTCAATTATGAGTAAACATATCAAGATTTAACAGCAATAATCGCATGTAATATAAAAAATGCTGCAACATTAATACTCCCATAAATTATCTTTTTTCAACGTGTATACCATTAAATTAGTCCTAGTCATTTTCTAATTCAGACCCTGTCTCCTACTCTATATTGTTTCCTTCTATAGTCTCATATGCTTCTACTAATACATTTGATTCATCATTTAGAGGTATTAACTTAGTTTGATCATCTATTATTTCCAATTCACCATTTTCCTCGATATCCACTTAGTATGCTTTTTCGTCCAAAATATTCTTTCCGCCAAACGTAAATCTTGCCTTCGTTTTAAAAACCGCCGACCAATCTGTTTTATCTCTTTTAAGAGATGGATAAAGAGCACAATGAACTTGTATGGCCTGTTTTGCTAGTATAAACGGATCGTACTTATGATAAAGTGATGTATGCTTTATTTCAATAGTATTATATTTTTGGATGTACGTTGATTCTAGAATCTAGAACATTACTGAACCAGTTACATCTAAGCAAATAAACTTCTTCCACGGGCCTGGTGAAATATGTTGATTGCAAAACCTGAGTTAACATGCCGTAAAAGTCATTTGTGTGATCATTTGGATCATCACTACCTTTAACATATACACCGATTGTTAGCGCCAAAATTGGTCACCTACACCTGCATCTAGATGAAAGCACCAAATCACAGTTATAGATTATGGATAGAGTGTATGTAGAGAGTATAAATATGAAGAACGGTAAAAAATTAAAAAGAAAATGGTAATAACAGAGGATTTATAGTGGTTCGGCTGACTCGGGCCTACGTTCACTCTAGAAAATTTCATTTATTAATATGAGAATCAATTACAGTTACAATCTAGATTTTTTAAAACAATAATGGCAGAGTGGCCTTAATGGAGAAGAAGAAGGGAAACAAAATGAAGATCTATTTTCTAAAGTCCCGCTTGCTGTATTTATAGGCGAAATTTGAGTTACTGAGCTTCTAGAGTGGTCCGGGCCCATCAAGACCATAGCCGACACCAAATCTATCATTACGTCCTACCATGAGTTTAGAATATGTTGGCCTGATATTTTATTGGTGATGACCCGAGGCATGCCTATATGCGACTCGAAGCAAATGAGGCCGAGACTCGAAGTAACTCATCGATCCTCCTCCCTCAAAACACCGATCCTATCCATGTGCCGACCTAGAGTTTTGAGGATGCCAACCCGATCCAATTCCTTCCTAGCACCGACGGATTCCTTCCCAGGCCGACCCGATCCATTTCCTCCAACCCCAACCCCATACTTGCCGATCTGCTCTCCACTTGTCGACCCAGAGAAAAGCCAAGACCAACCGTGAGTAATGCAAATACACCGATCCCAAACAATACGCCGACCCAGGAGCTTGGTGTCGACCCTGAGTTTTGAGGATGCCGACCCAGAACCATGCCGATCCACTCATGATGCTGATCCACTCATAATGCCGATCCACTCGTGATCCCAATCCACTCGTGATGCCGATCCACTCGTGATGCTGGTCCCATGAATTCCTACCAACCCGAAGCGACTCGAAGTACAACTCAATGTGACCCGAAGAAAATGCCATGAAAACTCGAAGCAGACCTGGGTATGACTCGAAGCAAACTCAAAGCAATATGAAACAACTCAACTTTTGTCAAAACTAGTATTTCAAGTTTCGCACGTCTTCTGTCTATCGACTATGTTGAATACCGACTTCATAATCATGTTTATCTTTCGTAATTGATCGTCTATCCGTCCAGTCAAGTCATACCCATTGTATTCCAACCTCGACAATCATGCAGACGATTGGGTTAAATCCGTCTGTATGCTGCCTTGCCAAAAGGCGGGTTAACACCGGTATCGCTAGTTAATTTTTCAGCTATGTATTCTTTGGTATTGAATTTGTATCCATTGACAAAGAATATTGGATATGTCTTGACTTTTTTTTTGGTCCCTATTGCAAAATGTTTCAACCCTTCGTCGACCACACAACTTACCGAATCATATACGTGATTAGAAAACCAACTAGCAAATTTTTTGCTGATATACCGGGATAGATGCTGTGATTCATAAACACTGCATATACAAATAATATATTGCGTTATATTTAATACACACATGTATTATTCAAGTAAATAATTTTAGATGTGTTATTCATTAGTACCTAACAAATGGCGCAACTTTATTATAGTTAAGAATAAAATATGTGTGAGAAACATGGCAATCTCTGTCGTCTAACCATACTTCCACACATCTTCCAACATGACATCCCTGCTGTCTAAAAATAGATAGCATTGATTCAGAAGAATCTTGTTCAATGCCTTCATCATTTTTCTTAGAACTTTCAAATGATAAGTTCACATGGTCACTGAAATAACGAGAGAAAAGAGCAAAGCTTCTTCTTCGACATATGATTTGCATATCGAATCTTCAGTTCGTGCTTTTTGTCTCACTTTTTTCTTTAGATGATTTAAGTACCTATTAAGAATAATTATATTTAAATTTTATTACATGTGGTTAAACTAAAATTTAACAACTCAATATTAATACCTTTCAAATGAATACATCCATCCATATTGCATAGGACTCGAAGACGTGCTTCAAACGAAAGATAAATAGGTAAATGCTCCATTACATCAAAAAAACCAGGAGAAAATATTTTCTCTAGTTTGTAGAGCAGTATAGGAATATCTTCCTCAAGTTTACTTAGACGATCAACTTTTAAGGTAGTTGAACAAAGCTCCTTATAAAACAAACTAAATTCTGTTAAACTGTCCAAACTTTCATGGGCAACAGTTCTTTGAATGCAATGGGTAACAAATGTTCCGTCATTACATAACAATCATGACTTTCATCCCACTTAGTTTACCGTTCTTATAGTCGACACATCTACGAAGATTAGAGAAAATCCCATCAGGATATCTTAATCCTTCCACATACTTTAACAACACTTTAAATTGGTTACCGTCTAGCTTGTAGCATGATTTGAATTTTTTGTGTCATTTGACTTCATATGAAGCTTAATACGATTGCATATTGCTTCTATATCACGTCTTGATTTCAAATTGTCTTTAGTCTTTCCTTTAACATTTAGAACCGTGTTAAATACATTAACGAACACGTTTTTCTCATTGTGCATCACATTGATATTATGACGAATTAGGAAATTTTTCTAATAAGACACACTCAGAATATACTTTTTTGCACCAATTATGAATTGTCGATTTATCTTATATTTCAATTTTTTCGCTGGTATCATCTATCTTTGGATATTCCTTTACAAGCTCATAAATATCTTCGCTTGACCTAATCATCAGCGGTCATAAGGTCTCAACTCTATCACTTGTAATGTTTTTAATCTTTTATAAAAGGATGATCAATATGGAGAAAACACCAATGACAGTCAAACCACAAAATTTTCCTCCCATGCGGTAAAGAAAATGCTCGAGTTTCTTCCATGCAATAAGACCAAGCTAGACGACTAGCCGTACTCCAATCCAATAGCATTGCATATGTAGGAAAATCACTTATAGTCCATAGTAGAGAAGTGAGCATACGAATTTTTTTGAAACGTCATATGTTTCGACACCTTCATATCGCAATGTTTTCAACTCTTCAATCAACGGTTGTAAATATACGTCGATTCCTTGTGTCGGATCATCAAGATCAGGGATGACAATAGTGAAAAACATATATGGAGTTTTCATACACATCCAGGAAGATAAATTGTATGGTGTAACCATTATAGGCCAAAATGGATATTTTGAATAAAATTGAGCGAACGGTGAAAATCCATCCGTACATAAACTAAGTATAACATTACAGCTCTTCGTTGCGAAAGTTGGGTATGTCTTATCAAAATGCTTCCACGTTTCTCCATTAGCTGGGTGTGTTAACGTACCTTCTTCCTGTGTTCTCCCATAGTTCCATCTCATATGATTTACTGTTGCAAAAGATGCATATATCCTTTGAAGCTTAAGAGGGATGGGTAAGTAATGCACATGCTTGTACGGAACTTACTTTCCCTTCCTTTTTCTAGGTTTGTATCTTTCCTGAATACATATTTTACAATTTCTAAGACTGATGTCTTCTTTTCAAAACAACATGCAACCATTTAAACATGTATCTACTTTTTGATACGGCAAACCAAAAGTGGACAAAAGTTTTTTCGCTTCATAATGATTTTTTCACATTAAATTATCGGGTGGCATATTCCATTTTGCAGCTTGTACGATAACTGTAAACCCATCTTCTATGAAGTTGTATTTTAATTTCATCGCAATGTATCCTACAGTTACCGATAGTTGAGTACCGCTTGTACAACCATCCTAGAGGGGTTTCTTAGTAGCATCGAATAAATCATATAAAAATTTCTCTCCAATACTTAGTTCTTCTTTGACATTGACATCGTTACCATCAACTTCAACAGTAGGGAATATTGAACGTACTGCATCTTCAGCTATATCTTTTATGAGATTCGTCGGAACAAGTTCATTATCTACCTAGTCCTCCGAATGTACGAGATTAGGTGCTATAAGTTCTCCATGACGATTCCACACAAAATAATTCGGCACGAAACCATATTGGCACAAATGAACTTTTACCATAACTGGTATCAAATGCTTCAATATTTTACACCTACTACATGGACAACGCATTTCTTCGTCATTTCCATTATTACGTAAAGAAAATTCAATAAAGACGTGTCACCATTTTGAAAATGTTCAATTATGAGGTCTCATATTTCTCTTCTTTGTTGGTACATCTAACTCCGATCAACAAAATAATTGACCAATTTTCCTACTTTTAAACATAAAAACGCATTAATTGTTTATGTCCTGACATTTTATTTTTCAAATAAATCATATATTTAAATTTTCGCAAATATATAATATTCTATTTAATTATATTTTCAAACCAATTTACATAAATTATTATATGAATATAATCTACAATTTTTAAGTTATTGTTTTACGCTTTGATGGTTGTTCATCCTACTTCCCATTACAAACATAGTAGTAATTATATTTAACAAACCACTTTATTTTAAACGATTTAACAAAATTTCGGTAGTATTTCCCTTTTATTTCCTGTATCGTACACTTATGTGTGTGTATAGGGAACATAAAGGAAGTGTTGTCGAAATTTTATGAACCGTTTAAAATAAAATGATTTACAAAATATAATCACTAACGTGTTTGTAACTTATTCAATACAGGGACAAATCCTACAAATATTATATCAGATGAATATAAACGTCCGTTCTGTGATAAAAATAAATATCCATACAACGATCATTTACAATATTTATCAAACGAGGCCAAAAACTCTCTAAGGAATTTACAAAAAGTAAAGCGTATTATACAACAATTTTTACAATAATTTGTTTATATTCCAAAAAATGCATACGCTAAATCCTTATTTTCATCATTTTAGAAAGGAATACATCAAATTTTGAGCGTCAACTCTACTTAATTAAAAGTAGCCCTAATGCGCATATGCAGTAATTAATCAATGCATATACACGAATTAACGCACATATACACTAAACAAATTTTTTCTCAACATTTCAACAATTAACAATTGTAATAACAGCTTAATTAACATTCAATGGGGTATACCAAGAATCAATGGGTTAACATACAACTATAATAACAAAATAACCTAATTTTACAAATCAAACTTAAATATGGGTTTAGGAATTTAACCTTCTTACCATGCAATAGGCAATTGAGCTAGCTAAAAATCGAAGAATCCGAGGTGTTGGAGACGTGGATGGTTGTCAATGGCATGGAGGAGGTTCTGGAGGAGGGTTTGGAGGAGGGAATGCAAAATTTAGGGAAGAAAGAGAATGAATGGAACTATCGGCCTGACTTTGGGTATTCGCGACTTTCCGACGGCTTCTAACGGCCGCCAACGAAAACATTATCGACACTTCCAATGGCTATCGATGGCTATGTTATTTTAATTTCAATTATGCCACGGATATTGCTAGCCGTTGGCAGCCATCGCTAACTAGGCGACGAGCCGTCGGCGGCCGTCGGAAATAGTCATCGTTTTTTACTGTTCTTCTAATAGTGTTAATTATATTCATAAAACAACCTATCATCTATCACGTTCTGATTTACGCATAAAATGATGCAGACATCGCAGACCTCGTAGATGAAAGATCGTTTTGAACTAAAATATAAAACAAATCAAAGAGCTATTTACAGTTCTCTACCTTTTGAAACTCACAATCGAAAATTAAATTATAATGGTAATCAATAATAAAATCCCAAATAAACAAAAAATACTGCAACATTTCGTAAGTTGGCATTACTTATTTAATTAGTTAGTTAATTAGGTTTCAAAAATGGAAGTTATGTGGAATTTGACCACGAAACCTACACCATTAGGTTCATGGTAAAATTCTAAATAACTGTCATATTTAGAGTTTTGCTATCGAAGCTTAAACGAAGAAGTTATGAATGATAAACGAATTCAGAACGAAAATAAATAAAATAAGAAAATTAACGGTAATATATCAATTACCAGGACCCATGGGTCGACACATTCATTGCGATCAGTCGACCAATGTACACAACAGTCCATTGGGTGGGCAGCCGGGGGCAACCGGCGGCTAGCGTTAGCCATGGCTTAAACGACCCAGATTTAATATTTCAAATATAACGACTGTGGTTGATTTTAGCATCTATAAATTCGGACGTAACCCTCTCCTTTCTTCTTATATTTTTACGGAGGTATTAGCAAAGCTCTACCATTCTTTTCTCCACTATTCTTCCAAATTGTAAAATATTTATACAAATTGAATAGAAGCAAAAATTAGAAGAAAAGAAAAGGAACCGGTCAACAATACACTTATTCGAGGTAATTTATATATAACTATATATTTGTATCTATTTTCTTTTCCAATTCCAAATCTCTTCTCAAACTGAAATTTTAACATATGCATATACCATTTTTATACATATTCCTTGAATTAAAAAAGATTTGAAGATGAATCAAAAGTTCTACTTCAGATCTGAAGATTTGGATCACTTTTAAAAAGATGAGTGAGAAAGTTATATATTGTTTATGATTTTGTAACGACCCGTAAATTTTCGATAATTTTTATTTGATTTATTAATATATTTAATTGTAATTTTGGGAAATTGTAAACGACAAAAATTTGAAATAAAAAAAAATTAATATTTGAAATGCATCTAGTTGAACATATCAAACTGTAAATTTTCGTCCGAAAGTATGAAAGTTTATTTTGCGCGTAAATTTACTTCAATTTAATCAGCTAAAAAGCGATGAAAATAAAATGTTTTCGAAACCTAAATATTTTTGCATAGAAAAATTCTAAAACATCTTCTGAGCAAGCCGTCAGTTTGTCGTTTTTCTAAATTCGGACATCTTTAGCTCCGTCGGTCTTATTTTTCTGCGTTTTTCTTGCATTTTCCGCTGGTAGAAAATTCGAATTTTTACAATTCAATCGTACCACTGATATTTGTATACCGTTTTGATCGTCTTGTCGTGTTGATCTCCGCGGTATATTCAATTATATATTTTGACGTTCGAAAAACGGCGAATCTACGAACCGATTTTTGTATCATACCGATTTTGTACATTTGTTTACCAAGTGACCTTTCAACCACTTTTCTTTATCTATTTCCAATAGTAAACTCTGACTTTACTGTTCAACCTTGAATTCACGCAGGCTTTTTTTTCTTCGTTTTGGTAATATGTGATGACTTTTCATTTTTGTGCTATGCATTAATAAGGCAAGTTTACACAACAAGCTTTACCGGTAGCTTGCAATTTTCTTTCCAGTGAGATCTTTGTCTAGCTCCTCAACCCCAAAAAAGAAAAAGAAAAAAAAAACATGCTGCCTCCTCCTCTTCTTCTTGTTTCTATCTCATTCATTTTTCGTTTCTCTGCAAATAAAAAAAAAAGTCGAAGCCGTGTTTCTCACCGGCCTTCCACCACCTTAGCTTGCCATAGCCGACCGTTCGTCCCCGCCTGAACCCGCCCACTGCTGCATCATCAATGACCGAACAAGCCCCTAATCCATCAACTCACCGGTCACCTTGAATGCCGCACCATTTTTGCGCATCCATCCTCCAGCCTTCCTCCTAATTCTCGTCTTCATTAGCATACGCGACAACAAAAACCTCGGCCACTGAAGCTCGCCGCCATCACCACAGCAGCACCGCAGCCACCATCATGTCCGTTTTACCTTTCTTCCCATACTTGCCAAAGACACCGAACCCCTCTCTTCTGCTGCCGGAACTTCCCCACCTGTAGTTGCCGCCGTCGAAACTTGTACAGCACCGTTCGATAATAAAAAAAAAATGAAATGAGCCGTTCCTGTTAACCCACTCCCATGGCCGCCACCTTCCTCCGCCGCGTGCAACGAATCTGAACCTTCATTTCGTTTTAGCCCACGTCAGTGCTTGCAGATTCACATCTTTTCTCCTTGCTGACATTGCTTGAGAAGATCTAATATACACAATATTTTATATGTATGAATTAATTCACCATTTTGGTAGCCTGCTTCTCTGGAACTCTCAAGTGAAGTCCACTTTTTATTCTACATATATACGTTTATTTTTTTTATCTGTTTATATTTATTTTAGTTGTGTATATACTATATAAAATATGTTTAACAATGTTTGTTCTAAAATAAAGTTTCAGACATATGTTTTGTCAGAGATATTGAAGCATTCTTGCTTATATAGGTTGTTATGTAGAGTTGGTTCAGTTATATGCTAGTTTTTAAAGGTTATAAAATATCAGTAATATATTTGTTTGTATTTTAATATAGCGTGTGTATTTTGTGATGATCATATTATTTACATATGTGTGATCGCATATAATGGTCTGTATATATATTATATGCGTCAGTTATTTGTTTTAAATTAAAGATGGGTTATAGTTTAATGAAGCAGTAGTTATATATATTAGTTAGGTTAGTGCTTGACTTATGATATATATATATATATATATATATATATAATACTTTAATCTACACGTGATATTGTGAATATAATTGAGTCTATATGTATATTCTATATATAAACCATACAATTAATATTTTGATTTTGTTTAAGTTATGCTTATATAAAAATATATAATGATCTTGACAAAGTTATTTATATAGGTGTTTAATACAAAACATGGGTTTTATTTGCATATGAGGTTTGTTTGATATTTATCTTAAAATGGAATATTGATTTTAATAAGAAATAAGAATATTTTATTTTCAGTTTATATCAAAACTGATTTGGATTTGAGCTCGTAAATTTTGATTTGTCTGCTTCGTTCGTCGATTCGTCCCATTCTAGCTTGTTTTGGAAGTCGTGCTTACATTCGTAACTCTACTTCAGTATACGTGTCAGCGTGCGTATTTGTGTCATCTCCTGTCCCCTCTAGCCTCGAAAGGTGAGCAATCACTCACGACTAATTTTCTTTTATTTATTAAATTTGATTTCAATTGAAACGACAATTGAAATATGCTGCTGTTAGCTATTTACACTGTTATATATGCTATTACCTGTATCAGTCAACTTGTGACACCCGACACAGTTATCTGTTATTTATGCAATGATAATCCAGTTTGGTTGATGAATGATTGATTGTTTGATGTTGAAATTGGACGTTAAATTTTTAATGTAGTAAGTGATAAATAAATTAAAATTGAAATTGACATAGGATAGTTAAAAATTTGAAATTGATATGTGCTGAATTTGATTAGTTTAATATGACACCTTTGAATGTTAAATAAATTGACGTAGAAATAGTGTTAACGACACCTTGAACCATTTAAATGTATGTTGTATAAATTGATGTAGTTTGAAATTGAATAAAAAAAAATGACAAGTGAAGAACCGTATAAATAATTTGCGTAATAATCTTTAATCTACATGAAATGATTGTGTAGATTATAGAAATAATTATATTAATTTGCACAAACAAAAATGTAAATTAATACCTTTATTTTGGGATTATTTGAATTGATTATTTGATTGTTATTGATTGTTGTTATTGCTTGTTTATTTACTTTGACACCATCCCAGTTATCACACTGCAAGTTCTCTTTGTTATGTTTGATTTTTGAATTGAATTGGAATCGGATTGAAATGATAAATACCCAAATGAACTTGACTTAGGATAGAGAATTAAATAAAAATCCGATTGGTCAATAATTTGATTTAAAAATAAAATAATGATTTTATTCGAATAAAGAATAAGTTTTGAAATAAGGTTAGAATTTGAATCTTTATGAAAGGAAAATGTAAATATTGAAATCTGAAACAAATACTAACGTAGTAATTGATGAAATAACGTTATTTGAAATTTAATTATTTAATGATTAAATTTGGAATTATTAGTAAATAATTTGGAATTAGTAATAATTGAGTTTTGAAATTATTAAGTTTGAAATCATTTAATAATCAAATTTGAAATTATAATTAAATTTGGAATTATAATTAAGTTTGAAATTATTAAGTTGAATTTATAATTAAGTTGAAATGATTCAGTAATTAAGTTTGAATCAAGTTTGAAATTATTAAGTTTTGAACTTATTACTAATTAAGTTGAAATTATTTAATGATTGAATAATATTGAATTAATTGATAATTAAATAAAATTTGAATTCTTTGGTAAGAGAAAACTAAACTTTTGATTTAGTGAATTTGATCTTCGTTAATAAATGAAATTGGATTTCTTTATTAATTAAGTTGTGGAAAAATTTTAGTAAGTTAACAAGTGAAATTGAGCTTCCTGAATATGTGAAATTGAATTTCTTTATTGAGTTTGGAAATTTGTATCTAAGTGAAATATGTGAAATTGAATTTCTTTAACAAGAAATAAAATATAATTTATTGAAATTAATGTAAGTCTTTTAATTTAAAGAATTGATTTGACGAATCTAATTTAATTCAATTTGAAGTTTTGATATAATGAAGTTGAATTTAAATAATGGATTTAGTAAATTGGAAATTAAATAGAAATTGTTTTGAATAAAAAATTTGCTTAATGAAGACTTAATGAATCGATCAATGAATTTAAATTGATTTGAATGTTAAATTAAATTAATTTAAATGTTTTCGGAGTGAAACTTATATTCGAACTTGAATCAATTTTGAATTGATTAAATAAAATTTGAAATTGAATTATAAGATTTTGAAATGGTATTTTGGAAGTTTTAAAACGTAAATTATGGAAATTGATACAGAATGATAAATGAAATAATGACTTTCAAATCCTAATTGAAATTGAAATTGATTTGGTTTGAAATATATTAGACGACCAATCGGTGTAATAATTACGAAAGTTATTAAAGAAACCGGAATCGGTTATGGACATACTCTCTATCTAAACCGAAACCACTTTAATACTATACGCGGAGTGATGATCCAGAATGAAGTGGTTGGAATGATGTACGTGATGACTGAAGAAAGTGAACGATAATGGATAGCCTTGACACTTGTGTCAAATTGGAAATGACTAAAATCAGGAGCCGTGCCGGGCCAAATGGGCTTAGCCACCTCGAGCGAACACACTTCTTCGTAACTACTACTCATTACTTGTTATTGATTGGTGCACCCTCGTACTTTTGGGAGTGTTGTTTTGCAGTGTTGCGATCGCTGCGGCGATGTGTTCTCACCAGTCTGGATCAGGCGAACGATAGTTTCACTACCTTGGGTATTGCCTCATGTGCCTTGTCATACTTGTATCCCCATATACGCGACCATTACGAATTTATTTTGTGTTATACCTATGGAGTACTCCCTGATAGCCCACTAGTTTACGGTGGAGTTTACAGTGCTGTATAGACTATGACATCTATATAAAATGTGTTAAGGGGGATAATGGTAACGCCTTAACACTATTTTGATACTTTATATTACTGATAGACATTATCTATTTAGCGTACACTACTACATAGTAAATAGTTTAACGGATCCTTAGAGGATGGTGATTCCAACATCCTTTGAGTTACTTGTATTTCGATTGCTTTTTCACTTGAGTTGGATTTATTGATATGAGAATATTAATCCTGACTCGAGTGTTTTGTGTTTTGCTTTACGCTCGGGTCAGACTGAGTGTACCAGTATTCGAGGCTCACCTTTGGAGTTGGAGCTTTGCTTGAAGATCTAGCCATCTATTCTGCTTTCAGTATTCGATGATTCCAGTGATGTATTCTGATTTGTAATTGATGTATCGTATTTCTCTTTTGTTGTAAACTCTGATGTATCTTATATATTTATATAGTAGCTTCATGAACTACTATCTCTTTTACTTCCGCTGCATATTATTACTCCGTGTCTGTGATTCTGTGATTATTTATTTACTGTATATATGAGTTTTGCCAAATTTTAAATTAACAATTCAGTATTTTGAATTATTCAAGTCCGACATGTGCGGATGCGAATAGTCCAAAGTAGCGGGTCGTTACAGTTGGTATCAGAGCATTTGGTAGCTCTAGAAAAAACTTAGCATATAGGGTAAATGTATTTACAAAATCACTCTCATTGGAGTTTCAATCTCTTCCTTTTGACTTAATTCCTTTGAATTTTGGAACGTTCCCCGCGGTTCCAAAATTCATTCGTGTCCCTCACTATTCGTCTTCTTTCAATACTGGAGCATCCCATAACTCCACTTCGAATGATCTTTAACATGAATCGACGGTCTCGCCAAACTTCGAATGATTTGTAAATGAGTGAAAGTCCTTTACAATAGACATCGATTTACCGGAGATTTCTATATCCTCGGTTTACGATGCTATCTATCTCCTTCTACACTTGAATTCTATTTTCTGAGATCGGATGTAGATTTGCCTCGAAATCCTGCATCGATTTCATTTTTTGAAGTCACGGTCGAGCTGGTTAAGGTTGCCCGTGAATTAAATAAGTTTATCCGTCTCCTGATTCTGTTAATTGAATCATCTTATCTTTTCTTTCGAACTTGAATTCGAATCAGAATTCTCTTTAATTTCAGTCCATCAAAATTTGAAGCCCTATCCTTATTTTGAAATTCATTCCTGTATCGTCGAGCAAAGAAATGTATTTGTGAATTAATATTTAAATGTTTTGATATATACTGTGTTGCTTGAGTTGTTGATGTTGATTTGGATTTTCGATCGATTCGTCTGATCAACGCTATGGATAGGATTTCCAAAACACTTGAACAGAGCAAACTGACACAATAGTATTTTCGAATTAGGATAATAAAATAATTTTGAATGATTATATTATATATAAGTATAAATTTTTCTGAAAATTAGAATGTTAATGAATATGTTGTCCGAAAATGTGAAAATTTGATTTTCATTTATTGTTTTATAAATTATTTACTATTTCATAATATATATGTAATGAATTTATATAACTTGGTTATAATTTGATTTGGAATTTGAAAGGTGTTTAAATTAGAATTTGAGAATTTAATCTCCGGTGACTTCAAACTTTGATTTGGAAGTTTTAAAGTGTTTAGTTTTAAATATTCTCAAATTGAAATCATTTCAAAGAGTCAAATGATTAAATTAGTGCTCTCCTATTTTGTCGCTGGAAAATAATTTCGGTGATGGCAGCCGCATCATCGACATTCATTTTCGAGTTTCGAAGTGGAGAGACTATTCTGTAGCTTTGCTACGGTTTGTTTAAAAAATAATTTGATTTGAATTTCTTAAAGTATGATTTGATTTGTAATATATATTGATATGATATAAATCTGATTTGATATATTATATATATATATATATATATTCATCTCTAAATAAATTTGGAGTTACTCGAAAGTTTAATTCTTAAATTTATAATTAAAGATGATTTCAAATTTAAATTGAGGCAAAAATTTGAATAAATATTCAAATGGGAATAACTGAATTGTGAATTTTTTTTTAGTATAATACCAAATTACATTCCACATATAACTTACCTAAATTTTCAAAAGCTAACTATGTAATTGAATATTATACAGTAGAAAATGATATCAAAGGAATTTTTAAATAAATTTGGGTAGTTATATTAAATGTAAATATACTTAATATAAATGTTATAAGATATATTAAGTAGAATAAATTTAATAATAATTTGAAATAAAAAGAATTAAATTTTTCGAATAAAGTATGACTATAATAAATGATTATTCAAATTTATGATCTTTGAAAATTTTAATTTAAGAAAATTGGATAATACACAATCCAAGTTGTCTTTGTACACTTAAAGTTTAATAATAAATTGATTAATAGAGATAAATAGAATACTAGGTTAGTTGAGTAACAAATGGATTAATAAAATAAATTATTGTTTGAAATAAATTTTGTAATAAACAATGATAAATTAAAAATAAACAAAGTTAAGGAAATTCCTTGAGTTTAAAGACAATTGTTGAATATGAACAAAATATAAATTGAAATTTATATGGTTTAAATTAATTGTTTATAATATAATTCAAGTCTGATTGTTTCTATTCTCCTACCTACTTCCTTTTCGAGGACGAAAAGTTTTGAGTGGGGGAGAGTGTAACGACCCGTAAATTTTCGATAATTTTTATTTGATTTATTAATATATTTAATTGTAATTTTGAGAAATTGTAAACAATAAAAATTTGAAATAAAAAAAAAATTAATATTTGAAATGCGTCTAGTTAAACATAGCAAACTGTAAATTTTCGTCCGAAAATATGAAAGTTTATTTCGTGCGTAAATATACTTCAATTTAATCAGTTAAAAAGCGATGAAAATAAAATGTTTTCGAAACCTAAATATTTTTACATATAAAAATTCTAAACCATCTTCTGAGCAAGCCGTCAGTTTGTCGTTTTTCCAAATTCGGACATCTTTAGCTCCGTCGATCTTATTTTTCTACGTTTTTCTTGCATTTTCCGCTAGTAGAAAATTCGAATTTTTATAATTCAATCGTACCACTGATATTTGTATACCGTTTTGATCGTCTCTCGTATTGATCTCCGCGGTATATTCAATTATGTATTTTGACGTTCGAAATACGGCGAATCTATGAACCGATTTTTGTATCATACCGGTTTTGTACATTTGTTTACCAAGTGACCTTTCAACCACTTTTCTTTACCTATTTCCAATAGTAAACTCTGACTTTACTGTTCAACCTTGAATTCACGCAGGCTTTTTTTTCTTCGTTTTGGTAATACGTGATGACTTTTCATTTTTGTGCTATGCATTAATAAGGCAAGTTTACACAACAAGCTTTGCCGGTAGCTTGCAATTTTCTTTCCAGTGAGATCTTTGTCTTGCTCCTCAACCCCAAAAAAAAGAAAAAAAAAATGTAACGACCCGCGTAAATTCGATGTTTGAAATGAATTAAATTAATAGGATTTTATTTTAAAATTTAGAAAGAAATAAAAATCTTATTAATTTATATGAAAGAAAATATTGAAATTTGATGTATCAAAGGTAATTAAAATTTGCAAATTAAATTATATATTGCAATTAATAGTAATAGTGGAAATTGTTGCAAGTATTGAATTTGTCAATGGAATAAAATATTGATTTACGGAAATTGAATATAAACGGAGGTAATAAAGTAATGCAAGAAAATAAATAATGTAATTAGTACAATCCCTTTTATTTGTAAACTATTGTAAGGTGTTAATTAATTGAAATATGAAAATTTGGAAATAGATTCAAAATTTATGTTAGATAAATGAATTGCAATAATTAAAGTTAGTAATTAATAGGTTAAAGGGAATACCAATTTATTCATAAATGAATATAAGTGAATGTAACAAAATATATAGGAAACGCTAATTATTCATAAGTGATGGTTGATGATATAAACGTTACTAACTATTAATGTAGTAACGTAAGATGTAAATGTATTTTCAACGGAAATGTAACCTTATTTCTAGGTAGAAATTGCAGGTAGATTTATGAAATGGAGTTTATGAGATAAATAGAATTGAATGTTTCGTTAGTATGAGTTTAAGGGAATATGGGGTAAATTGATTAAATCAATAAAAGACAATAAATGCAATGATGATGGGTTAGTAATAAAAGTGAATAGGGAAATGATTGTATAGTAAAAATGGAATTCCAACTTGTTGGAATGGAGTAAATACACTTAGTAATAAATTTAGGATAGGAAAACGAAATGGAAATATTGAATTAGTTAATTCGTATATATATATAGAATGGCGATTATTGGATTGTAAATAATAAACTTATTAATGGTGATCAAGAGTTGTGACCACAAGTTATTATGAGTGATACATATATATTTAATTCAATTCAATTGATTTGGAAATCATTGCATTAAATATAAATTAAATGTTACATTGAATAAGTTAAGGTAATAAATGGATAATAACATAAATGTTCTTCATAGATATGATAATTTGAATCTATTGAAATTTATGGAATTTGAATATAACATTTTACGTTAATTGGAGATAAAGATGGAAATAGGTAATAATTGCATTAATTTGTAAGTAGAAATAAATCGTTAATGAGAACAAGTATTTAAGATTTACCACCTATTTAGTATATTAAGTTATAACGGAAAATCAATTGCAATAATTAACAATATATTTATTTCATTAATGATAATGACGTAATATTTGAAATATTAAATAGGATGGAATTCAAATGTATATAACGATAGAAATGTGAAATTTGGGGAATAGATTCAAAGTTATAAATGATTTGTTAAAATAATACATAATAAGTGCAAATTGAATGAATCAATGGGAGCATAGATTTAAGTTTAGAAAACGATATTTTGGTTTAATTAAGTATTGCAAAATAAATGAAATTAACGTTTAAATATTTCGTTTATAGAGATTAAACTAAAATTCAAGGATATTAAAATAATAGATTTTGAACCCAACATGGAATCCTTCTACTTAAAATTTTTAGATGGAATAAACATTTGATTATTTAATTGAATAGAGAAAAAGATTTATTTAGTATGTAATTTAATGCTTGTTGAAAACTGTAATTTTATAAACATGTTTGCTTGACTATAAATAAGGATTACAATGTTCACGTATTTATTTAATTGATTTCATCAATTAGGGTCTGTTTTGAAGTGGAAGATTAAAATTAATTGGAAATAAATTTATTAAAATCTTTCAATTGAAAAAGGAAAAGAAACAAAGTGCAATTAATAAAATTTATGTAAGATTGTTTTCATTATGAATGTACATTATTTGGAAATATAAGAATTGATTTAATATTGTATAAGTTGATCATCTTAAAATATAAGAATGTTTACATTATGAATTGCAAGTAACAAATAAGCATTTTAAGGAAAATAAAAGAATGTTGAGGAAATAAAGTGAACGTTTCCATTCTAAATATAAGGAAGTGGAGAAATTAACACTGCAATGGATAGACTTATCAGCTTTTAATTTACATCTAAATTTGTTTAGATCAATTTGGAAATTAATAAAATTGTGGATATATTTTGAAACATAAACGAAACGTCTAGATTTACATTTGTAAATGCGTTTAAAATAAAATGTAAATGATAAGGAATTTATTTATTTCCTAAATCCAAAACGTGTGTAATTAATATTATTTATCTTTTGGGACCACCTCCGTTTGCACGTTAAAATTCGTGCACACCTATTCTTTTGCGATCTATCTATAAATAGGCGGTGAAACCCTAGCCTCCATCTTCATTCCTCTGTATAGTCTCTTCTTTAACTTCTTCTCTTCTTCAATGGCAACAGACAATTTCTAGATCCAGTTTCAATCCAAATAAAAGTCAAAATTCAAACTCCTATAAAAATTCCAGAAAAATTATATGTTGGAGTTCTCAGAATACGCAATCTACTGGTGGTGTTCGTTTTCCATTTTGGGTTTGGTCTGGAAACATATTCACGTGCTCCTGTAGCCCAAGCGCGTGGAAGATGATAGTGACGTGGCGAGTATTTAATTAAGGTTTGTTTTGTTTTATAATTTATTTTGATTTTCAAATCGTTTAAATCGCATAACTTTTTCATACGATCTCGGATTCACGTGAAACTATTTTTGTTAGGATCATAATTAAATTCCAGACAGTTTGGAACTAGTTTGGACCAATTCGTAGACCGTCGAATTTTTGGGTTTAAATCAGATTTAAATTCGATTTAAATTCAAAAGGTGAGTGTTTTAACCCACTCACAACTTTTAAAAGTTTTTATGTTTGTTAAATTTATTTTAAATATGAGTAGAAATTTATTTATGACTGTTGGCGTGTTTTATTCAGCATATCTGTTAAATCGCATTTATTTAACTTAACTGTTAATTTAGTTTATTTATTGCATAAACTTTGACAGGTAGAATTTATTTTTGCACATAAACTTCTAGTTAACAGTCATTAAATTTATTTTGAAATAGAAACTGTTAGTTAATAATCTGTTATTAATTCCTGTATAAATCATATGCTATGTATCAATGATTGTTTAAAATTGGATGATGATTGCAATTGATGATTGATATTTGGATGAATGAATGCTATAATTATATTGTATAAACTGCAAGTTATCATGCATTTTTCGTTTCATTCGGGATTGTGGTTTGAAATGATATACAACCGCAAAATTTTATTTTTAAATTGCGGATTGAAATGATAAATATCCGTATCACTTGACCATAGGATAGAAAATTATATACAGGCACCGTGGTCTATATATAAATTATTTTAAAGTGATTTCTATGGTTTGGATGGGATACGGTTTATAAAAATTTGATTTTGATATTTTATAAAATATTATTCTTCGATATATATACATATGAAGTTAAAAATTTGAAAATTAAGTTGTGTATAAACCTGTTGAATAAAAATGAAAAATTGAGAAAATGGAATTTGGAAATTTATCTTATATGTTTAAGTTTGGAAATTTTAAGGTATGATATTTATAACTGGATTTTCCAAGATGAATTAAAAATGAAAATTCTAGTATAAAGTAAATTTGAGAAAATATTTAATTGCTAGAAATTGGAGTTTTATTTATGGAATTTATATGAATATTCAAGACTAAATAATAGAATATTAATTGTTGAAAGAAGAAAATCCAACTTTAGTTTTGAAATATTAATACTCCAAATGGATATATATATATATATATATATATATATATATATATAGAAATTGAAGGGGTTTTTGGAACTTGAAGTGATATTTAAATTATGGTTTAAACTTTAAAGAAAGAAATATATTTGAAAAGCCATGGAAATTATTTTTCTTTACAAAGTAACTTTAAAGTTAAACCATTTATTTTACATTCGTTGAATATCCAAACCATTCAAGTTTTAGAAGTTATGGTTTTAAAATTTTGAATTTCGAAATATTATGCTTTGAAAGTATAAGTCAAATATTTGGTTTCCAGATATTTTAAATTTTAAAGCAGTATGATTTTGGAAAAGAAATATATTTGGATAAAATGATATCATATTGTTTTGGGTTTTAAGATGATATCGTATTCATAGTTTTGAAATGGAATTTTTATTCTGGTTTTAAAGTATAAACTATTTTAAATGACCGCGGTGTTATAATAACGATGGGTTGGCAAAGAGACCGGGATCGGATATGGACATACTCTCTGTCGATACCGAAAACCACTTTGACTAACCGTGTACGCGGTGGAGATTCCAGAATGAAGTAGGTGGTGGCGACGTTTCCTGTAAGGTAAATACGTGGACCCGACTCCCGTGAGTTGGCATAAGGTGGCTAAAACATGAGTGATTCTCGGGCCAATGAGGTCATACCTCTGATCGGACGCTCCTCTTCGATATTATACTTTGACTTTGGATTGATTCAGTGGCCACTTCTATTTTTGATTTTGGGGGAGTTTGTTCGAGGTGGGCGGTAACTGCGGCTACGCGTTTCCACCAGCCCAGATAGCAATTGGTATATCTACCCTGGCATTGCCTAGTTGTGCCGTGTCACCTACCATACCGAGCCTTTACTACGAGTTTTGTTTTGTACCATACCTATGGAGTGCCCTCTGACGACGCCCAGTACGGGGGAGATTACAGTACTGTATAGACTATGGGAATATATTCTGTGTTAAGGGCTATATGGGTAACCCCTTAACGCTATTAAAAAGTAAGTTTATTTTTTAAATAGACATTATTATAATAACGCAATATACTACATAGTAAATAGTTTAACGGACCCTTAGGAGATGTAAATCCTGAGCATCTCTTGAGTTACTGTACTCATATTTATTTCTGTAAATTTTACTCACATAAGATCTTTTAGTTCTGACTCGAGTGTTTTTATCTTTTCAAATTCGCTCGGGTCAGTCCGAGCGTTTCAGGATTTGAGGATTTAGCTCTGGAGGACGAAGACAAAGATTTGTATTACTAGTATCTACTATATTTTTTTACTACACCATTTAATTCCGCTGCATTGATAGTATTGGTATGGGTAACTCTGATATTCATTGTACAAGTAAAATAAAATATTTTGTAAAACAGTTTCATGAACTATATATTTGATTATTATATTTTATCCTTCCGCTGTGAGATTCTGTTTTGTTTTATTTATTCTCTGTTTTTCTTATTTACCCCATAACAATCCGCCCTTCCGTATGGTTTAAATCGTCATGTGTGTCGGTTTAACGTGTGCGAAAAGGCGGGATGTTACAGTTGGTATCAGAGCTTTGGTTTAGCGATATACCTTGGCTTTGTGGGGTTTGACTGTTTGTTAATAGGGTAGTAATACCCTATGGGAGTCGCTGAGTGTATATATATGAGAGAGTGTAATTGTTAGTGTTATAAAAAGGTTTTAATATTGTGTTAATCTGTTTCGTTTTGTATTTATAAATTCTGGTTGATGCATGGGACGCTGTGACATCAATAGGGGTTTCTAAACACTAAATAGGACAGACCGACATAATATCTGTTTTAATATAGGTGAATGAAATAATTTTTCCTATTATATTTTCTATATATAAAATAAAATTTTCAATCTATATCTATATTTGGCTGCAATAGATTGGTTGTTAGGTGATAAAGTGTATAATTAATAATATAAGTTAGATTGGAAAATAAGATTGATGAAATTTGGAAATTTAGAACTTAAGTTCCGGGGTTTTGTAATTTCTTTCGAATAAATTTTGGAATATAATAATATTATTTATAAGTATTTTCTGATATAAATATTTCAATATAATTCGGAAAAATTGTTTTAAAGAAGATTTCGGAAAAAATAAGTTTTGTACTTTCCTCCCTGTTGCTGGAAAATAATTTCGGTGATGAGTGCACGCATCATCGACTTTCATTTTCGAGTTTCGAAGTGGGAAGGCTACTGTAGAAATTTACTGCAGAATTGTTTAAGAAATTTTTATCGTTTTAATTATAATTGGATATATATATATATATATATATATATATATGTTAAGAATAGATATCTATCTATTATTTTAAATGATTTAAAAATTAAACCCGGTATTTGGTTCTTAAGTTCCAGTTAATTAATAGTTCAATTAAGTGTAGAAATTGGAACCTTTAATTAAAGTAAAAATTTAATACAATAGGAAGATAAGTAATGTAAATAAACGATTGTAAACATTATTAAATGAATTAATGAACTTCTTTATTTATAAGAATTGATGTATAAAGTTGCAAATTTAGTGTAGTTAAATTGTTACCATTATTAAATATAATAGAAATGTAAGCATTAAATAAATGAATGAAATTAAAAGTAAGTTGAAATTGTAATTTATAAAACGAATATATATAATTATTGAACCATTAATTAATTAAAGGAATTGAGAAGAAACTTGTATAATTTTCACTTACATTCTTAAAGCTTATATATAACTTACCATATAATAAAAGTTACAATGTTAGTAAGAAAATGTAAGGGGAAATCTTATAAGTGAAGCTTGAGGTAATAAAGGTATTCAATGAATTTGCTGTTACAAAATGAGAATTAAATGTATAAACTTAAGTTAAAATGGAAATTTTAAGTATTATAAATAGATGATTATAAACTTAAGTAAATAAAACGGAATGCAAATATAATGAATGTTGTAATAAATGAAAAATGAAAATTGTAAGTAATGAAGGAATCACTCAATAAATGAAAGAAAAGAAATTAAACAACTAAAGCATGAAATAAATGTATAATAAGTTAATTTGGTTGTTGGTTTGAATTGTTATTGTTTGACTTATGGTTGGTTGGGCAAGAGAATTTGAAGTTGTTGGATGGATAAGTAATCTGTCGTTGTTCCATCTAAGATTATTGAGTAAAGGATGCACTTGATAGTTATTTTCATTCCATACTATTTCAAGTTTTGAACCCGAACAACTATTTGTTTGTTGGATTAAATGGTTGCTTTGTCTTGTGTATGTATGCTGTTTGTAAAGTTGATGGTTGTTGTATTGATTGGTTGATTAATGGTTGAAACCGCTTAAATATTTCACTTTATATAAATTGTAACCCTTTGGATTATATAAGAAAATGCAGTATCTTGGAAATATTTTGGGAATGTTTTTCCAAACTTTAATAATTTAAATATAAAGGATTAAATATTTATAAATAGGATATCTTATTTAAAGTGATTAATTTTGTAAATTTAATTGTTTATAAGTTAAATATTTTGGATAAGATGTATTGTATTTAATTTTTCCCTTCTTTTCCTTTTCGAGGACGAAAAGTTTTGAGTGGGGGAGAGTGTAACGACCCGCGTAAATTCGATGTTTGAAATGAATTAAATTAATAGGATTTTATTTTAAAATTTAGAAAGAAATAAAAATCTTATTAATTTATATGAAAGAAAATATTGAAATTTGATGTATCAAAGGTAATTAAAATTTGCAAATTAAATTATATATTGCAATTAATAGTAATAGTGGAAATTGTTGCAAGTATTGAATTTGTCAATGGAATAAAATATTGATTTACGGAAATTGAATATAAACGGAGGTAATAAAGTAATGCAAGAAAATAAATAATGTAATTAGTACAATCCCTTTTATTTGTAAACTATTGTAAGGTGTTAATTAATTGAAATATGAAAATTTGGAAATAGATTCAAAATTTATGTTAGATAAATGAATTGCAATAATTAAAGTTAGTAATTAATAGGTTAAAGGGAATACCAATTTATTCATAAATGAATATAAGTGAATGTAACAAAATATATAGGAAACGCTAATTATTCATAAGTGATGGTTGATGATATAAACGTTACTAACTATTAATGTAGTAACGTAAGATGTAAATGTATTTTCAACGGAAATGTAACCTTATTTCTAGGTAGAAATTGCAGGTAGATTTATGAAATGGAGTTTATGAGATAAATAGAATTGAATGTTTCGTTAGTATGAGTTTAAGGGAATATGGGGTAAATTGATTAAATCAATAAAAGACAATAAATGCAATGATGATGGGTTAGTAATAAAAGTGAATAGGGAAATGATTGTATAGTAAAAATGGAATTCCAACTTGTTGGAATGGAGTAAATACACTTAGTAATAAATTTAGGATAGGAAAACGAAATGGAAATATTGAATTAGTTAATTCGTGTATATATATATATATATATATATATATATATATATATATATATATAGAATGGCGATTATTGGATTGTAAATAATAAACTTATTAATGGTGATCAAGAGTTGTGACCACAAGTTATTATGAGTGATACATATATATTTAATTCAATTCAATTGATTTGGAAATCATTGCATTAAATATAAATTGAATGTTACGTTGAATAAGTTAAGGTAATAAATGGATAATAACGTAAATGTTCTTCATAGATATGATAATTTGAATCTATTGAAATTTATGGAATTTGAATATAACATTTTACGTTAATTGGAGATAAAGATGGAAATAGGTAATAATTGCATTAATTTGTAAGTAGAAATAAATCGTTAATGAGAACAAGTATTTAAGATTTACCACCTATTTAGTATATTAAGTTATAACGGAAAATCAATTGCAATAATTAACAATATATTTATTTCATTAATGATAATGACGTAATATTTGAAATATTAAATAGGATGGAATTCAAATGTATATAACGATAGAAATGTGAAATTTGGGAAATAGATTCAAAGTTATAAATGAGTTGTTAAAATAATACATAATAAGTGCAAATTGAATGAATCAATGGGAGCATAGATTTAAGTTTAGAAAACGATATTTTGGTTTAATTAAGTATTGCAAAATAAATGAAATTAACGTTTAAATATTTCGTTTATAGAGATTAAACTAAAATTCAAGGATATTAAAATAATAGATTTTGAACCCAACATGGAATCCTTCTACTTAAAATTTTTAGATGGAATAAACATTTGATTATTTAATTGAATAGAGAAAAAGATTTATTTAGTATGTAATTTAATGCTTGTTGAAAACTGTAATTTTATAAACATGTTTGCTTGACTATAAATAAGGATTACAATGTTCATGTATTTATTTAATTGATTTCATCAATTAGGGTCTGTTTTGAAGTGGAAGATTAAAATTAATTGGAAATAAATTTATTAAAATCTTTCAATTGAAAAAGGAAAAGAAACAAAGTGCAATTAATAAAATTTATGTAAGAATGTTTTCATTATGAATGCATTATTTGGAAATATAAGAATTGATTTAATATTGTATAAGCTGATCATTTTAGAATATAAGAATGTTTACATTATGAATTGCAAGTAACAAATAAGCATTTTAAGGAAAATAAAAGAATGTTGAGGAAATAAAGTGAACATTTCCATTCTAAATATAAGGAAGTGGAGAAATTAACACTGCAATGGATAGACTTATCAGCTTTTAATTTACATCTAAATTTGTTTAGATCAATTTGGAAATTAATAAAATTGTGGATATATTTTGAAACGTAAACGAAACGTCTAGATTTACATTTGTAAATACGTTTAAAATAAAATGTAAATGATAAGGAATTTATTTATTTCCTAAATCCATAACGTGTGTAATTAATATTATTTATCTTTTGGGACCACCTCCGTTTGCACGTTAAAATTCGTGCACACCTATTCTTTTGCGATCTATCTATAAATAGGCGGTGAAACCCTAGCCTCCATCTTCATTCCTCTGTATAGTCTCTTCTTCAACTTCTTCTCTTCTTCAATGGCAACAGACAATCTCTAGATCCAGTTTCAATCCAAATAAAAGTCAAAATTCAAACTCCTCTAAAAATTTCAGAAAAATTATATGTTGGAGTTCTCAGAATACGCAATCTACCGGTGGTGTTCGTTTTCCGTTTTGGGTTCGGTCTGGAAACATATTCGCGTGCTCCTGTAGCCAAAGTGCGTGGAAGACAATAGTGACGTGGCGAGTTTTTAATTAAGGTTTGTTTTGTTTTATAATTTATTTTGATTTTCAAATCGTTTAAATCGCATAACTTTTTCATACGATCTCGGATTCACGCGAAACTTTTTTTGTTAGGATCATAATTAAATTCCGGACAGTTTGGAACTAGTTTGGACCAATTCGGAGACCGTCGAATTTTTGGGTTTAAATCGGATTTAAATTCGATTTAAATTCAAAAGGTGAGTGTTTTAACCCACTCACAACTTCTATAAGTTTTTATGTTTGTTAAATTTATTTTAAATATGAGTAGAAATTTATTTATGACTGTTGGCGTGTTTTATTCAGCATATCTGTTAAATTGCATTTATTTAACTTAACTGTTAATTTAGTTTATTTATTGCATAAAATTTGACAGGTAGTATTTATTTTTGCACATAAACTGCTAGTTAACAGTCATTAAATTTATTTTGGAATAGAAACTGTTAGTTAATAATCTGTTATTAATTCCTATATAATTCATATGCTATGTATCAATGATTGTTTAAAATTGGATGATGATTGCAATTGATGATTGATATTTGGATGAATGAATGCTATAATTATATTGTATAAACTGCAAGTTATCATGCATTTTTCGTTTCATTCGGGATTGTGGTTTGAATGATATACAACCGCAAAATTTTATTTTTAAATTGTGGATTGAAATGATAAATATCCGTATCACTTGACCATAGGATAGAAAATTATATACAGGCACCGTGGTCTATATATAAATTATTTTAAAGTGATTTCTATGGTTTGGATGGGATACGGTTTATAAAAAATTTGATTTTGATATTTTATAAAATATTATTCTTCGATATATATACATATGAAGTTAAAAATTTGAAAATTAAGTTGTGTATAAACCTGTTGAATAAAAATGAAAAATTGAGAAAATGGAATTTGGAAATTTATCTTATATGTTTAAGTTTGGAAATTTTAAGGTGTGATATTTATAACTGGATTTTCCAAGATGAATTAAAAATGAAAATTCTAGTATAAAGTAAATTTGAGAAAATATTTAATTGCTAGAAATTGGAGTTTTATTTATGGAATTTATATGAATATTCAAGACTAAATAATAGAATATTAATTGTTGAAAGAAGAAAATCCAACTTTAATTTTGAAATATTAATACTCCAAATGGATATATATATATAGAAATTGAAGGGGTTTTTGGAACTTGAAGTGATATTTAAATTATGGTTTAAACTTTAAATAAAGAAATATATTTAAAAAGCCATGGAAATTATTTTTCTTTACAAAGTAACTTTAAAGTTAAACCATTTATTTTACATTCGTTGAATATCCAAACCATTCAAGTTTTAGAAGTTATGGTTTTAAAATTTTGAATTTCGAAATATTATGCTTTGAGAGTATAAGTCAAATATTTGGTTTTCAGATATTTTAAATTTTAAAGCAGTATGATTTTGGAAAAGAAATATATTTGGATAAAATGATATCATATTGTTTTGGGTTTTAAGATGATATCGTATTCATAGTTTTGAAATGGAATTTTTATTCTGGTTTTAAAGTATAAACTATTTTAAATGACCGCGGTGTTATAATAACGATGGGTTGGCAAAGAGACCGGGATCGGATATGGACATACTCTCTGTCGATACCGAAAACCACTTTGACTAACCGTGTACGCGGTGGAGATTCTAGAATGAAGTAGGTGGTGGCGACGTTTCCTGTAAGGTAAATACGTGGACCCGACTCCCGTGAGTTGGCATAAGGTGGCTAAAACAGGAGTGATTCTCGGGCCAATGAGGTCATACCTCTGATCGGACGCTCCTCTTCGATATTATACTTTGACTTTGAATTGATTCACTGGCCACTTCTATTTTTGATTTTGGGGGAGTTTGTTCGAGGTGGGCGGTAACTGCGGCTACGCGTTTCCACCAGCCCGAATAGCAATTGGTATATCTACCCTGGCATTGCCTAGTTGTGCCGTGTCACCTACCATACCGAGCCTTTACTACGAGTTTTGTTTTGTACCATACCTATGGAGTGCCCTTTGACGACGCCCAGTACGGGGGAGATTACGGTACTGTATAGACTGTGGGAATATATTCTGTGTTAAGGGCTATATGGGTAACCCCTTAACGCTATTAAAAAGTAAGTTTATTTTATATATAGACATTATTATAATAGCGCAATATATTACATAGTAAATAGTTTAACGGACACTCAGGAGATGTAAATCCCGAGCATCTCTTGAGTTACTGTACTCATATTTATTTCTGTAAATTTTACTCACATAAGATCTTTTAGTTCTGACTCGAGTGTTTTTGTCTTTTCAAATTCGCTCGGGTCAGTCCGAGCTTTTCAGGATTTGAGGATTTAGCTCTGGAGGACGAAGACAAAGATTTGTATTACTAGTATCTACTATATTATTTCACTACACCATTTAATTCCGCTGCATTGATAGTATTGATATGGGTAACTCTGATATTCATTGTACAAGTAAAATAAAATATTTTGTAAAACAGTTTCATGAACTGTATATTTGATTATTATATTTTATCCTTCCGCTGTGAGATTCTGTTTTGTTTTATTTCTTCTCTGTTTTTCTTATTTACCCCATAACAATCCGCCCTTCCGTATGGTTTGAATCGTCATGTGTGTCGGTTTAAAGTGTGCGAAAAGGCGGGATGTTACAAAAAACATGTTGCCTCCTCCTCTTCTTCTTCTTGTTTCTATCTCATTCATTTTTCGTTTCTCTGCAAATAAAAAAAAGTCGAAGCCGTGCTTCTCACCGGCCTTCCACCACCTTAGCCATAGCCGACTGTTCGCCCCCGCCTGAACCCGCCCACTGCTGCATCATCAATGACCAAACAAGCCCCTAACCCATCAACTCACCGGTCACCTTGAATGTTGCACCATTTTTGCGCATACATCCTCCAGCCTTCCTCCTAATTCTCGTCTTCATTAGCATACGCGACAACAAAAACTCTAGCCACCGACGCTCGCCGCCATCACCACAGCGGCACCGCAGCCACCATCATGTCCGTTTTACCTTTCTTCCCATACTTGCCAAAGGCACTGAACCCCTCTCCCCTACTGCCGGAACTTCCGCACCTGTAGTCGCCGCCGTCGAAACTTGTACAGCACCGTTCGATAATTAAAAAAAAAATGAAATGAGCCGTGCCTGTTAACCCACTCCCATGGCCGCCACATTCCTCCGCCGCGTGCAACGAATCTGAACCTTCATTTCATTTTAGCCCACGTCAGTGCTTGCAGATTCACATCTTTTCTCCTTGCTGACATTTCTTGAGAAGGTATAATATACACAATGTTTTATATGTATGAATTAATTCAACATTTTGGTAGCCTGCTTCTCTAGAACTCTCAAGTAAAGTCCACTTTTTATTCTACATATATACGTTTATTTTTTTATCTGTTTATATTTATTTTAGTTGTGTATATACTATATAAATATGTTTAACAATGTTTGTTCTAAAATAAAGTTTCAGACATATGTTTTGTCATAGATATTGAAGCATTCTTTGCTTATATAGGTTGTTATGTAGAGTAGGTTCAGTTATATACTAGTTTTTAAAGGTTATAAAATATCATTAATATATTTGTTTGTATTTTAATATAGCGTGTGTATTTTGTGTTGATCATATTATTTATATATGTGTGATCGCATATAATGGTCTGTATATATATTATATGCGTCAGTTATTTGTTTTAAATTAAAGATGGGTTATAGTTTAATGAAGCAGTAGTTATATATATTAGTTAGGTTAGTGCTTGAACTTTTGATTTATATATGTAATATTTTAATCTAGACGTGATATTGTGAATATAATTGAGTCTATATGTATATTCTATATATAAACCATACAATTAATATTTTGATTTTGTTTAAGTTCTTCTTATAGAAAAATATATATAATGATCTTGACAAAGTTATTTATATATGTGTTTAATACAAAACAATGGTTTTATTTGCATATGAGGTTTGTTTGATATTTATCTTAAAATGGAATATTGATTTTAATAAGAAATAAGAATATTTTATTTTCAGTTTATATCAAAACTGATTTGGATTTGATCTCGTAAATTTTGATTTATCAGCTTTGTTCGTCGATTCGTCCCAATCTTGCTTGTTTTGGAAGTCGTGCTTACATTCGTAACTCTATTTCAGTATACGTGTCAGCGTACGTATTTGTGTCATCTCCTATCCCCTCTAGCCTCGAAAGGTGAGCAATCACTCACGATAAATTTTCTTTTATTTATTAAATTTGATTTCAGTTGAAACGACAATTGAAATATGTTGCTGTTAGCTATTTACACTGTTATATATGCTATTACCTGTATCAGTCCACTTGTGACACCTGACACAGTTATCTGTTATTTATGCA
This sequence comes from Allium cepa, assembly GCA_030765085.1. Classification (NCBI taxonomy): domain Eukaryota; kingdom Viridiplantae; phylum Streptophyta; class Magnoliopsida; order Asparagales; family Amaryllidaceae; genus Allium; species Allium cepa. The sequence continues at coordinate 945,688,121 of CM060941.1, read as the reverse complement.
ATGATAATCCAGTTTGGTTGATGAATGATTGATTGTTTGATGTTGAAATTGGATGGTAAATTGTTAATGTAGTAAGTGATAAATAAATTAAAATTGAAATTGACATAGGATAGTTAAAAATTTGAAATTGATATGTGTTGAATTTGATTAGTTTAATATGACCCCTTTGAATGTTAAATAAATTGACGTAGAAATAGTGCTAACGACACCTTGAACCATTTAAATGTATGTTGTATAAATTGATGTAGTTTGAAATTGAATATAAAAAAATGACAAGTGAAGAACCGTATAAATAATTTGCGTAATAATCTTTAATCTACATGAAATGATAGTGTAGATTATAGAAATAATTATATTAATTTGCACAAACAACAATGTAAATTAATACGTTTATTTTGAGATTATTTGAATTGATTATTTGATTGTTATTGATTGTTGTTATTGCTTGTTTATTTACTTTGACACTATCCCAGTTATCACACTGCAAGTTCCCTTTGTTATGTTTGATTTATGAATTGAATTGGAATCGGGTTGAAATGATAAATACCCAAATGAACTTGACTTAGGATAGAGAATTAAATAAAAATACGATTGGTCAATAATTTGATTTAAAAATAAAATAATGATTTTATTCGAATAAAGAATAAGTTTTGAAATAAGGTCAGAATTTGAATCTTTATGAAAGGAAAATGTAAATATTGAAATCTGAAACAAATACTAACGTAGTAATTGATGAAAGAACGTTATTTGAAATTTAATTATTTAATAATTAAATTTGGAATTATTAGTAAATAATTTGGAATCAGTAATAATTGAGTTTTGAAATTATTAAGTTTGAAATCATTTAACAATTAAATTTGAAATTACAATTAAGTTTGGAATTATAATTAAGTTTGAAATTATTAAGTTGAATTCATAATTAAGTTGAAATGATTCAATAATTAAGTTTGAATCAAGTTTGAAATTATTAAGTTTTGAAATTATTAATAATTAAGTTGAAATTATTTAATGATTTAATAAGATTGAATTAATTGATAATTAAATAAAATTTGAATTCTTTGATAAGAGAAAACTGAACTTTTGATTTAGTGAATTTGATCTTCGTTAATAAATGAAATTGGATTTCTTTATGAATTAAGTTGTGGAAAAATTTAAGTAAGTTAATAAGTGAAATTGAACTTCTTGAATATGTGAAATTGAGTTTCTTTATTGAGTTTGGAAATTTGTAATTAAGTGAAATATGTGAAATTAAATTTCTTTAACAAGAAATAAAGTGTAATTTATTGAAATTAATGTAAGTCTTGTAATTTAAAGAATTGATTTGACGAATCTAATTTAATTCAATTTGAAGTTTTGATATAATGAAGTTGAATTTAAATAATGGATTTAGTAAATTGGAAATTAAATAGAAATTGTTTTGAATGAAAAATTTACTTGATGAAGACTTAATGAATCGATCAATGAATTTAAATTGATTTGAATGTTAAATTAAATTAATTTAAATGTTTTCGGAATGAAACTTATATTCGAACTTGAATCAATTTTGAATTGATTAAATAAAATTTGAAATTGAATTATAAGATTTTGAAATGGTATTTTGGAAGTTTTAAAACATAAATTTTGGAAATTGATATAGAATGACAAATGAAATAATGATTTACAAACCCTAATTGAAATTGAAATTGATTTGGTTTGAAATATATTGGACGTCCAATCGGTGTAATAATTACGAAAGTTATTAAAGAAACCGGAATCGGTTATGGACATACTCTCTGTCTAAACCGAAACTACTTTAATAACTATAGGCGGAGTGATGATCCAGAATGAAGTGGTTGGAATGATGTACGTGATGACTGAAGAAAGTGAACGATAATGGATAGCCTTGACACTTGTGTCAAATTGGAAATGACTAAAATCAGGAGCCGTGTCGGGCCAAATGGGGTTAGCCACCTCGAGCGAACACACTTCTTCGTAACTACTACTCATTACTTGTTATTTATTGGTGCACCCTCATACTTTTGGGAGTGTTGTTTCGCGGTGTTGCGATCGCTGCGGCGATGCGTTCTCACCAGTCCGAATCAGGCGAACGGTAGTTTCATTACCTTGGGTATTGCCTCATGTGCCTTGTCATACTTGTATCCCTATATACACGACCACTACGAATTTATTTTGTGTTATACCTATGGAGTACTCCCTGATAGCCCACTAGTTTACGGTGGAGTTTACAGTGCTGTATAGACTATGACATTTGTATAAAATGTGTTAAAGGGGATAATGGTAACGCCTTAACACTATTTTGATACTTTATATTACTAATAGACATTATCTATTTAGCGTACACTACTACATAGTAAATAGTTTAACGGATCCTTAAAGGATGGTGATTCCAACATCCTTTGAGTTACTTGTATTTCGATTGCTTTTTCACTTGAGTTGGATTTATTGATATGAGAATATTAATCCTGACTCGAGTGTTTTGTGTTTTGCTTTACGCTCGGGTCAGACTGAGTATACCAGTATTCGAGGCTCACCTTTGGAGTTGGAGCTTTGCTTGAAGATCCAGCCATCTATTCTGCTTTCAGTATTCGACGATTCCAGTGATGTATTCTGATTTGTACTTGATGTATTGTATTTCTCTTTTGTTGTAAACTCTGATGTATCTTATATATTTATATAGTAGCTTCATGAACTACTATCTCTTTTACTTCCGCTGCATATTATTACTCTGTGTCTGTGATTCTGTGATTATTTATTTACTGTATATCTCAGTTTTGCCAAATTTTAAATTAACAATTCGATGTTTTGAATTATTCAAGTCCGACATGTGCAGATGCGAATAGTCCAAAATAGCGGGTCGTTACAGATTTTTATTCTATTCTTTGGCATACGTTTCATTTTTATGCCTAAATCTATCTTATTTATGAATTGTAGGCTCAAATTACTGTAGAAACCATTGCCTACATATTCTTGTTTTAGATCCGATTTGAAATATAATTACACCTTGATCTGGAAATCTGTTCCAAAGATTTTTAATTTAGAATGATGCATAGTTTTACTCCATATTTGTATTTAGGGTGTAAAATATTGATAGGATTTTCAATATTGCCATATTTGTGTTAAATTGTAGATTTTCCATAGTTTACTTTATGAGAAGAATTTTTTTTAAATTTTTATAAGTTGATTTATTTCTCCACTTTTCATAGAAAAAGACAATGTTGGATTTAACAAGGAATATATGCAAATAAAAAGGAAGTGATGTGTAAAGTACAGATTTATTCTTCGTACTTTACACTTCCTATTCCAAGTAAAAAAAAAATATTCATTCCTTGTAATTTTAGTCAATCTTTTCTTTTGTTTTAAATTAATTTATGGAAATTATAACAAAAAATCTTCCTAAGGAATCTAATTCCAACAAATTGAATATGGAAAACATATTCTAGTTGAATATTTGTGACTAGAATATATTTTGGGTAAGAGTAGATAGTTTATACATATTTATTGCATTAATAAATAAGAATAGCGACTATTTATGTGTAATGTTTCATAGGATAGGTTATTATTAGATATAATAGAAAAATGAATATGAGAAATTAGGAAATATAGTAATTCCTATTAATGGGCAATAAAATTAGGAGTTGCCAATAATTAATAGGACATAAAATATTGTAACACCAATTAATAGGAAATAAATGTGAATTGAATTGGGGATTGCAATTAATTAATATGGTATAGAAGATAGTAACTCCAATAAATGGGAAAATAAATGAGGAATGAATTAGAAGTTACAATTAGTAGGTGCAAATGGATTAACTGGACTAATAAAAATGGAATAGTTTTATATTTTACTAGCTATTATCTGGTTACTTATATATATAGTTTTATACCAGCCTGTATATGAAAGTGTGGTCTATTGTTATAAAATATGAGTTATATAAGTGTTAGTTTGAAATTAATATATTTTAAGTGCTTTGATGTTTCCGTATCTAAAGGTTTGTTTTAAAAAAAAACAAAATGTATATTTATTGGTTTTAAATATATGTACGGGTTTGTATTAAATAGGTGTTCAAATTTAATATTTATTTGGAGAAATATATAATGTACATTTTTGTTTCCATTTGATCACATTTATGTTAACTCGTTTTCATCGACTCTAAATTTTCAGAAGAGTCTTCGATCTTGAATCCATCACGCTTTGCTAGGGATTTTCGTTTAGATTTTTCGATCATCGAGTTCGCAATCAAATTCTTAGCTTGTTGTGTGTCTATGTCTTCTAACCTCGAAAGGTGAGAAATCACTCACGATTAATGTTCTTTTATTTATTAAATTTGATTTCAATTGAACGACAATTGAAATATGCTGCTGTTAGTTATTTACACTGTTATATATATTATTACCTGTATTAGTTCACCTGTGACATCTGAAACCATTATCTATTAATTATTTATGCGATGATAATCCAATTTGGTTGATAATTGATTGATTGTTTGTTGTTATATTGGACGTTAAATTGTACTGTATAAGGTGATAAATATGATGCAATTGAATCTGACGTAGGATGGTAAAAAAATTGGAATCGACATATGTATTGAGTTTGATTTGTTAAATTTGTATAATATGACCCCTTAAATGTTTAATTATTTGACACGTAGAAAAATGGTTAATTACCCTTGAACCATCTGAATTTATTGTATTAATTAATGAGGTATTAAATTGGATAATTGAAGTCAAGTATAGAATTGCATAGAATAATTTGCGTAATAATCTTTAATCTACATGAAAAGATAATGTAGATTCTAGAAATAATTATATTAATTTGCACAAATAACAATGTGAATTGATACGATTGTTTCGGGATTATTTGAATTAATTATTGAATTGTTATTGACTATTGTTATTGCCTGTTTATTTACTTTGACACTATCCCAGTTATCACACTGCAAGGTCCCTTTGCGATGGGTTTGATCTTTGAATTGAAATGGAATCGGGTTGAAATGATAAATACCCAAATGAACCTGACTTAGGATAGAGAATTAAATAAAAACCCGATTGGTTAATAATTTGATTTAAAATTAAAATGAAGATTTTATTTGAATAAATAATAAGTTTTGAAAGAAATTGGAATTTGAATTTAAGGAAATGTTAATATTAATATTTGAAACAAAATATTAACATAATAGTTGTTAAAAGAACGTTGTTTTATAATAAATTATTTGACAATAAAATTTGGAATTATTCGTTGATTAAGTTGAAATTATTTAATAATTAAGTTTGAAATTATTGAATAATTAAGTTTTGAAATTATTCAATAATTAGATAAGATTGAATTATTTGATAGTTAAATAAAATTGAATTCTTTGATAAGAAAAATTGAACTTTTGAATAAGTGAATTTGAACTTCGTTGATGAATAAATTGGGTTTCTTTACAAATTAAGCTTTGGAAAATCTAAGTAAGTTAATAAGTGAAATTGAACATCTTGAACATGTGAAATTGAGTTTCTTTCTTAATTGAGTTTTGAGATTTGTGACTATGTAAATAAATAAAGAAAATTGAATTTCTTTAACAAGAAATAAAACGTGATTTATTGGAATAAATGTAAGTCTTGTAAGTAAAGAACTTGATTGACGAATCTAGTGTAATTCAAATTTGAAGTTTTGATACAATAATGTTGAACTTGAATAATTGATTTAATAAATTGGAAATTTAATAGGAATTCGTTTTGAATGATAAATTAATTTAAGGAATATTGAATGAAATCGATCTATGGATTTAAATTGATTTGAGTGTAAATTTAAATTAATTTGAATGATTTCGGAATGAAACTTATATACGAACTTGGATCAGTATTGAATTGTTTAAATAAAATTTGAAATCGAATTATAAGATTTTGAAACAGTAAGTTGAAGTTTTGAAACGTAAATTTTGGAAATTGATTTAGAAAGACAAATGAAATGTTGATTTACGAATTGGAATTGAAATTGAATTTGATTTGGTTTGATATTATTAAACGACCAATTGGTGTAATAATTACGAAAGTTATTAAAGAAACCGAAATCGGTTATGGATATACTCTCTATCTAAACCGAAAACCACTTTAATAACTATACGTGGAGTGTGATCCAGAATGAAGTGGTTGGAATGATGTACGTGATGACTGAAGAAAGAGAACGATAATGGATAGCCTTGACACTTGTGTCAAATTGAAAATGACTAAAACAGGAGCCGTGCCGGGCCAAATGGGGTTAGCCACCTCGAGCGAACACACTTCTTCGTAACTACTACTCATTTTTTGTGATTGATTGGTGCACCCTCGTACTTTTGGGAGTGTTGTTTCGCGGTGTTGCGATCGTTGAGGCAATGCGTTCTCACCAGTCCGTATCAGGCAAATGGTAGTTTCACTACCTTGGGTATTGCGTCATGTGCCTTGTCATACTTGTATCCCTATATACGCGACCACTACGAATTTGTTTTGTGTTATACCTATGGAGTACTCCCTGATATCCCACCAGTTTATGGTAGAGTTTACAGTGCTGTATAGTCAATGACATTTATATAAAATGTGTTAAGGGGGATAATGGTAACGCCTTAACACTATTTTGATATTTATATTTGTGATATCCTGGAAATTTTGACAATAATAATTTAATAATTTGTGTCAAAATTTAATTGATTTGACCATATTGTTAATAATAAAGTTGAATTAAATTAATAATCTTCTTTAAAATAAATATTTAAACCGATCATCTATCTTTAGAGGCTAATAAATTGTTTTATATCTGTAATGTATACATATCTGTATATATTATAAAAAGATAATCTTTGTGTTAAAATTTAATATACATAGGTATGTTTTCTTATTCTGATATTTTTGATAAATTAAAAATTGGATTCAATTTGATATTAAGCTATTAAATAAATAACCATATGATTTTAATACTCAAACTAAAAATTTAACTATTTAAAATTGATTTTAGTTTAATTTTAATTTTAAATAAAAAGGTTTGTTTTGTTTTTATGTAGCTAATAAAATAAGTAATATATTAGATAAGAAGACAAACGTTTTTATGAATTATTTTTAATTTAATCATGAGTTAAATTTAAACAATGTTAATGGTGCAATGTTATACAAATGGATTTCTAATATAAATAAAAATTTGTTATCTTAAATTTATATATGTGTATTTGATAGAAAAGATGTGATTGTAAATTTGAAATAGCATCTTTCAAATATGTTTAAAATAAAACAAATCTTTAATATATTGAACTTAAGTATAAAATCCAATGTATGATATTAGCATAAGTATGAAAATAAATTAATAATCAGCAAATTAAGTATTTGATAGTTAAAGTTTAAAAATAAGTAAAACTAGGCCTGTAAATATGTGTAACTTGTAAAATAAATAAGCAAAGACTAAAACAACTTTATATTTGTACATGAAATATAAAAATGAATCTGGCAAGTAAAACATGTGTAATAAATGAGTAGAAATAAAACAAAGTATTTATGTACATAGGATATAAGGCAAGCTAGGCATGTGACAAATAATAATGAATAACCTGTAAGTGATTATGCAAAGTAAGTAAAAGAGAATATTAAGTACTTAAGATATGAAAACAAAAAAAACCAGGCTTGAAATGCTTATAATCTGTGAACTAAATAGGCAAGACTAAGCAAAAGAAAATCTACCAACATCAAAATATCTATATACAAGACAAAAGTGAATATGCAGATACAGGTAAAAAAAGTATAATAATAAAAAAATAAAAAAATAAATACAAACCTGACATTGTAATATTTGTTGCCTGCAATCTAATATACAAGCTAAGAATAAGACAAGTAAGAAACATGTAAAAATATTATATAGGAAGTTTAGATTATCTACTTAGTTAAGTTTCAACATGTACTAATTAGATAAAGAGTAAACAAAAAGTACAAAGGCATTTAATACTTTCATTTCAGCATACAAATAAATCAATTTGAAATCTAATAAAACATTTCAGCCTCCCTTTTGAAGAACATCTGCCTGATAAAAACAAAAATAAAATCTTTGAACAAAGATAAATTTTGTTCCAGCAAAGAGTTTACCCAGTAAACACCTTCCTCTGAAATCTTTCCTTATACAAGTACGTACCTTCCACTTCTTTTTATTTATAAAACATAAGCAAAATCTGAAAATATAAGTAAGTTTTTATTTACAAACCTAAACTGCCTCAAAACCAAAGAACAGATTACTTAAAGGAAGAGCAAACCAGTTTACAGTTTTTTAAAAGTTCAAACTGTTTTCAAAACCAAGTTGTGCTATGTTCATCCTCTCAAAATCTGGTGAGTAACATACAAATTAAATAGTTTAAATTTATAAATTTCTTTTGCATACTTATCTATGAGTTTGTGTTTGTGATGTTTATGTATAAATAGGTCCCTGAACATATGTATATGTGCAGTACCGTGACTTTAGTGGTGCTCTGCAATGTTCCCAGGCTCATGTTTTTTTATTTAAACTTATTTCCACATAATCTTGTCCATGACAGGATCTGGTTGTCAACCAATAATGTTTGATTCAAATTGGAATAATTGTTTAAATTCTAAGATAGTTGAAATTCTGTTGTTTGTTTCTGTAAATAATAAAAACCACTGAGTATACCAAATATAGATGAAAACTCAAACTATTTAAATTATAATTCCAGTATCACAAATCGAAAACCTCACACAAAATATGATTTTTAACATAAGAATTAGGATTTATAGTTTAGGAATGAAGGTGGGGTTTGAGTTTTTACTGGTAGTGTGTTTCTGGGTTTATCTCGTGATCAAGAGGATGAGTGAGCTCGTGGACTTTTCTGGAGATGGAGGACCGATCATCGAAGTGGGGAAAATTGGTATAAGGTCTGGCAGATGGACGTGGTGGCCCCGGTGACGTCTTCTTCCCTGTAGCCCTAATTTTTGTCATGTTGGAAATTTCGTCTCGTTCTCCCTATTGGTGCGATCGGGTGTTACGTGCTTTTGAGGGGAGGTGGAGGGGACGTAGACATGGTGATGGCCAGAATTTTAGCATCTATGGTGGACGAGGTGGCGAGAGCGGCGTACTTCCAGGTTTGGATTGTGGGTTGTCTGTGTTTTCAGGTTGGAGCTCGAACCTATTTTTTATTTCGAGTTGGAATGGTCATGTTGATGGAAGCTAGGGGGTGTTGGGGTGATGGATGGTGTGGTGAGATCGTCAACAATGGTCTGCGTCGACCATCGGCACTGTGCATATGCACGGTGCACTGTGTTGTGCATGGAGTAGTTGTTGAAGCTAGGGGGTACTCGAGCTTTTAAGAAATTGACTCGGGGAAAGTAACACGCGAACTCGAAGCACGCTCGAGCTTGACTCGGAGTAATGTAAGGGGGGGACCTGGGTAAGTTGTGACAGGTTTTTAAAAACCTGTAAAGTTTAATTTTCTTTAAACTGGGGTTTTAAAAATGAGATATAGATGTTTAAAATAGGTATTTAATCAAGGATAAGTTTGGATAAAAATGAAGTTTGAATCTCAGTTTAAAATAAAATAAAGTTTTAAAATTTTAAATTATTTATAACCAGTTTAAAAAGGGGAATTGTTGCTCGAGTTTCACTCGAGTGATTCGAGTGTTGACCCGAAGAAATTTGGGGTTTTGCTCGAAGAAGTTTTTAGTTTATCTCGGGTATTTTAGTTACAGGGTTTAAAACCTGTAAGTTTTATCAATTTTTAAAACCGAGTTTTTAAATGAAAAGGTTAGGTATTTAAACAAAGTTTTAAACCAAGATAAGTTTGGATTCAAAACGTAGTTTGAATCTCAGTTTTTAAGTAAATAAAGTTTTTAAATTTAAAATTTGTTTTAAACAAATTTGAATGATAAAGAGAATTTTTAAAATTGATTTGAATTCAAAATGAAATCGTGCTTAAATTCTTTTAATCTTCTATTTTAAGATAAATATTCTTTAAGTTGTAAAATAAAAGGAGTTTGGAATTGTTAAGATTAATTTGATTTCATTTTAATCTTAAATTTAAAATGAATTTAAAAGTAAATTTAAATTAAATTGATTAAATACCTTATAAATGATAAATTGAACATTAAATAGAAAAAGGATTTAAAGACTTAAGGATTTGTAATTATTAAGTTAACTAAATGTATAATTAATGACTAGAATTAATTAACTTAGAAATTAAGAGTTTAAATTTAGTTAAAAGAGATATAAGTTAATTAATTTAAGGTAAATCAATTTGTAATTAAGAATCATTGATTAAATATGGATTGATTTACAATTAATGATAGTAATAAATTATTGAAGGATTAATTAATGAGTTATTAAGACTAACTTAAAATGTAATTGATAATAAATCTTTGTTAATTACCTTAGGAAAGTAATTAAAGGATTATAATTACTTAATGAAGGACATTAACTAAAGATTATGAAATAATCAATTAATAGGATTATTTTTAATAATTAATTAAATTATTTATTTAAGATAAGCAATTGTGAATTGTTAAGTATAATTACTTAACGAAAGTAATTAAGAAAATCAATTACTCATTGTAATTAATTCTATGAATTGTTTAAGTTAATTAATTAAGTTTAATTAATTTAAACAACCCTGTGATGATGTGATAAGTGTAATTACTTAGGGAAGTAATTAATGATAATTACTGGATGTAATTAATTGAGGATGATTTAATAATGAAAGTAATTGGAATATAATTACTTGTATAATTAATCAGGGGATTAATTAGAGAAAATTAATTAAGGAGTAATTAATTTATTTGATGAGTAATTAAAGATAGTTAATTACTAAATAGTATTAATCAGAGGTGATTAATAAATGTAGTTTAATTGATGATTAATTACTTAAGGTAATTAATTTAAATAGGGAATTAATTAGAAATCATTAATTGATATAATTAATGATGTGATGATAAATTTAGATTAATTAATCAATAATAAGTAATTAAAGAGTAATTAATTAGTGTAATTAAGTAGTAATGTAATGTTTGTAATTTAAGGTTAATTTCTATATTTGGATAAGATAATTAATTTGTAAAAATAATTAAAAGATGATTACTTGAATATAATTAAAGGTTAATTAATCAAGTATGATTAACTGAAACAAATAATTAGTGAATGATTTATTAACTGATTGATAACTGATTAATAATTATATAAGCAAGATTTAACATGGTAAAGTAATTAATTTAATTTACTTTAAATTAATTAGAGATGATATAATTAATTTAATTCATTTTAAATTAATTATAGCTTATATGATTGTTTATATATGGATGGATGAAATTGTTTACCTTGAATAATTTAAGATCTCAGATATGAGAAATTGATGCTATATGATATGGATGCTTTGATTTAAATATGATGATAATATGAATTATCTGTTATGATGACAATATGCATTATCTGTTTGTAGTGATAATATTGATTATCTATTTATGTTGAATATCTATTATGATATTGTGAATTATCTATCTGTGTGTGTATTGAATTATTTTGAATTAAACTGTTAAGACTAAATAGACAACTTGGCCCTAAAAGACACGTTTTGGATTTCGATGAGACCGGGATCGGGATTCCTTACTTGCAACATTCGAAAACCACATCGATTCCAAATTAACGCTAGGTCGTGAATTTGAAGATGAAGATTCTGAATGCAAGGATTATCGTCGTTAACTCTGAGGGTGATTGCAAAATGAGTGTAACGAGATAATGCCTTCGGTTTCGTTCGAACCCGGAACGAACTTGTATGGATTGAATGCTTTCAAAACATCGTCAGGTGGACGATCAACATTCTAAGAAATGTGTTCTATAAAGGTAATCGTAGCCTCAAGCCTCATCAACCAGGAATGGCTAAAACAGGGGAGGTGCAGCAAGGTTAGGTGGGTCATGCCCAAGCAGGACAAGATTTTCCCCTGTCTAGATGTCCCTTTTATTCGGCTGTGTGGACAGTTGTGAGCTCCAACTGTCGGGGTTGTCTTGTTCGGGACTGTTCAGTAAGGAATGGTTCCGGCCTTTTGTTGTAGGGGGTCGGGAGTGATCCTCGGTACGTTGATCTAGGCCACGTACTGTGACGGGCGATACCCCAGTAGCCCTGCCATTGTATGGAATCCACAATCCAATAAGTGCCAACGGTTTTGATTGTATTACCCACTTTTGTGGCTAGTAGCTGGAATTTAATCATGTAACAATTTCGGCTATTTTCTATTTACTTGAAAACCCTAGACCTATTATAATATCACAGAATTTCCTATAAAATGTTTTGGTTAGCGTAAGGTAAAAACTTACCCGTGTTTATTTGTGGGGAGTCTTACGTGATACCTTTTGTTTTCAAATATTTTCAAAGTTAAACAACTTTAACCTGTTACTCATACCAGACCCATGTCTGACCCGGAGTTTATTTTTGTTTTTCCTAAACTCTCGGGTACCCAAATTTTTATGGGTAGCCAAGGGATTCAGGTTAGCTTTGACGAATTCTGGAGGAGCAATGGAGCAGGAGGCTTCAGCGTTGTAGATATATATATATATATATATATATATATATATATATTAGTTCCGCTGTGTTGGTATCTTTGGGTTATTTGTTTGAGTTGTGTTGTATTAACTAGACAGGTGTTTATAACTATCTAGTATGTGATGAGTTAACTCTGATATATGTAAAATTATGTAATAGTTATGTGATCTATTATATTTTGTTCCATTCCGCCGTGAGATTCTGATGTTGTTGTTCTTTCTTCTCTATCTTTTCTATTTTCTCATCTCTTTCTTTCTTCAAGATGAACCGGATTTCTGGGGTCAGAAACCCGGATCGTCACAATATTACTGATAGACATTATCTATTTAGCGTATATTACTACATAGTAGATAGTTTAGCGGATCCTTAGAGGATGGTTTTCCAACGTCCTTTGAGTTACTTGTATTTCAATTGTTATTTCACTTGAGTTGGATTTATTGATATAAGAATGTTAATCCTGACTCGAGTGTTTTGTGTTTTGCTTTACGCACGGGTCAGACTGAGCGTACCAGTATTCAAGACTCACCTTTGGAGTTGGAGCTTCGCTTGGAGATCCAGCTATCTGCCCAGCTTTCAGACATTCAGTTGATTCCAGTGTTGTTTTCTAATATCGTATTTGACTATTGTATTCGAGACTTCTATTTAACTTATTTAACTCTGTTATATATATAGTAGCTTCATGAACTACTATCTTTTGCTTCCGCTGCATATTATTACTCTGTGTCTATGATTCTGTGATTATTTATTTACTGTTTATCTGAGTTTTGCCAAATTTAAATTAACAATTCAGTATTTTGAATTATTCAAGTCCAACGTATGCGGTTGCGAATAGTCCAAAATAGCGGGTCGTTACAGTTGGTATCAGAGCTTTGGCAGCTCTAGGCAAAACTTAGCATATAGGGTAAATGTATTTACAGAATTACTCTCATTCGAGTTTCAACCTCATCCTTTTGACTCAATTCCTTTGAATTTTGGAATGTTCCCTATGGTTTCAAAATTCATTCGTGTCCCCCACTATTCGTCTTCTTTCGATTTTGGAGCATCCCATAATTCCACTTCAAATGATCCTTATAACAAGTCAGCGGTCTCGCCAAACTTCGAATTATTTATAAATGGGTGAAATTCCTTTATAATAGACATCTATTTACCGGAGATTTCTATATCCTCGGTTTATGATGCTATCTATTCCCTGTTATAACTGAAGTCTATTTCTTGAGGTCGAATGTCGATTTGCCTCAAAATACTGCATCGACCTTATTCTTGAAGTCACGGTCGACTGATTAAGGTTGCCCGCGTTTTATATAAGTTATCCATCTCCCGATTTGTTATTTAAATCATCTTACTTTTGTTTTGAATCTACCTTCGAATCAAAATTCTCTTTAATTTGAGTCCATCAAATTTGAATCTCTGTCATTACTTTGAAAATCCATTCTTGTATCGTCGAGTGAGGAATTGTAGTTGTAAATTAATGTTAAAAATGTTTTATATATTGTGTTGTTTGTGTTGCTGATGTTGATTTGGGTTTTCGATCGATTCGTCTGATCAACGCTGTCGATAGGATTTCCAAAACACTTGAGCAGAGCAAACCGACACAAATTCGTTTTCAAATTTAGTAAATGAAATAATATTGAATGATTTTATTATATATAAGTATAAATTTTTTTGAAATTAAAATGTTAATGAATGTGTTGTCCGAAATGTGAAAAATTTAATTTTCATTTATTGTTTTATAAATCATTGACTATTTCATAAAATAAATAAACGAATTTATAAAATTTGGTTATAATTTGATTTGGAATTTGAAGTGTATTCAAATTAGAATTTGATAACTTAATTTCTGGTGATTTCAAACTTTGATTTGAAAGTTTTAAAGTGTATGGTTTTAAAATATTTTCAAATTTAAATCATTTCAAAGAGTTAAAACGTTTAAATCAGTGCTCTTCTCTTTGTCGTTGGAAAATAATTTCGATGATGGCGGCAATATCATCGACGTTCATTTTCGAGTTTTGAAGTGGAGAGACCATTAGTACCCAGCTACATTTTGTTTTGAAATGAATTTGATTTGAAATTTCTAAAGTATGACATGAATTAAATATATATTAGTATTTGATTTAGATTTGACATGGATATATTGTATATATATAATCATTTCTAATTTGTTTGAAGTTAATCGAAAAATTTAATTCTTAAAATTTATGTTAAGAATGATTTCAAAATTTAAAATGAAACAAAAATTATGAATTAATATTTAAATTTGAGAGTATTGAATTTGAAATTTACTTGTATAATACCTAGTTGCATTCCAATATAACCAACAATTTTTTTTTTCCAGAGGTTAACTACGTAATTGGATATTATACTATATAAAAAGAAATTTTAAATTGAGTTGAGTAAGTTATAATAAATGTAAATATACTTAATATATGTGATAAGATATATTAAGTCGAATTAAATTTAACAATAATTTAGAACAAAGAAGAATATATTTTTTAATAAAGTATAATTTTAATGAATGATTATTCAAATTTATGATTTTGAAACTGTTAATTTAAGAAGATTGGATAATAAGATAATCAATCTAGAAATAGTTAAAGTTTGATTTAACTTAAGAAAATCAAATGGATTAAATCAATTGTTGAACACAAATTAGTTTAAATTTGAAATTATATGGTTTAAATTAATTGTTTTATTTGTTTTGCCAGTTATTTTCTTATGGTTTTTTTTATTCTCCTACCTCCTTCCTTTTCGAGGACAAAAAGTTTTGAGTGGGGGAGAGTGTAACAACCCGTAGATTTAACTGGTTTTAATAACGTTATTAATTGAAATTTTGTGAATTTTTAAACGATAAAATTTTGAAATAAAAATTTAATATTTGAAATGGTCTAGTTAAACATAGCAACCGGTAAATTTTCGTCCGAAAATATGAAAGTTTATTTCGTGCGTAAATTCATTTCAATTTAATCAGTTAAAAAGCGATGAAAATAAAATGTTTTCTGAACCTAAATATTTTTACATAGAAAAATTCTAAACCATCTGCTGAGCAAACGCCATTTTTCGTTTTTCGAAATTCTGACTTCTTTAGTTCCGTCGATCTTATTTTTCAACGTTTTTCTTGCATTTTCCGCTATTAGAAAATTCGAACTTTTATAATTCAATCGTACCACTGATATCTGTATGCCGTTTTAATCGTCTCGTTTTGCTGATCCCCGCGGTATATTCGTATGTGTGTTTCAACGTTCGATGAACGGCGAAATCGGTAAAACGGTCGAGTAGCGGTACCGTTTAAACTTTTTATATATCCATAACCATTCATCTTCCATCGTGCATATTCGAATAGCCACTAGTTATTATTATTATTCCTAGAATTCAATGTTGTCGTTGACTATTCCCAACTGTTCATTATTTTAGAATTTAAACAATGGTTCAAGTTGCTTTTGTGAAATTTTATTCGTATAAGCCTATTCTTTTTCCTGTTGTTATATTTTTTTTCTATTTATCCTCCTTCCACAACTGTTCGCAAGATTTCCTTCCTCCATGATTTCCAACCGGCCGGCCACCGTATCAGCTCCTCCGTGCAACCACCTTTACTTCGAACTCCCAAGCCGGCCAACCTCTGCCACCATGCTTGGCCTCCCTCCTTGACCAGCCTTGTAACCCAGCCTCGACCGGCCTTTACAGTCGTCCACCCTCCTCTGGCCCTATCCCGTCCACCTCATAGCCGAACTCGCCCACATCCAAACACCGAAACCCATCCGAGCTCCTCTCCCGAGCACACACAACCAAAACTGTGCTTCCATCCCTCACGCGCCACCTACTCGGCAAGCCATCCACCCCGACCACCTTGCTGCCGTTGCAAACCGAAGCCGCCACCACCACGCAACTCCAGCCACTACCTCTTCACTTCAACCGAGAGCACCATCATCGCCGCCACCCGAAGTTAACCCACTTCTTCTCTGCAAACCAAGAAGGCTTTGAGCAATCTGGAAGAGACTTTGTATCAATGTTTCTTCCTTGGTCACCAACCGTGAACAAATTCCTTGATCAAAACTTTGGAATTATCAGGGTTGACTAGAGTGGTTTCTCATTCTGACTGGATTTACACCCTTTCGGAAGACTTTTCTGCTATCTCTATAGTTCATATCCGACATTCACGCTAGCTTCCGTTGAATCCTTTCTAGGTAAAGTTCTTGTGTTTCTCAGCGTTGTCCCTATCCATCTTCCACCTAACTCCTACAACTACTTTGGTTCTGCATATGTTATTTATATAAGAGTGAGTTGGTTTCAATAGTATTATAGGGATTTAGTTTAAAATTTTAATACGGGTTTTAATATACATTTCATTTTAAAGTAATATATATAATGTTGTATATTGACTTGACTCCGCTGATATATATATTCTTTGCATATATTAGATGGCATATGCAATTGATCTCAAGTGTATATTATATATATATGTAGTTATACTCAAGATTTTGGAAGTAACATGTTTATTATAAAATATACAAACAGTATATAATATGTTATATTAGCAATAAAATGCAGCATGTACACAAGTGTGCATATGTTATATAGGTTGTATATTATAAAGAATAATAAGTTATACTTTCCGTATGTTAGAAAAGTGTACGAAAAAGTAAATATATGTATCAAATTTATAAATTTTGTTACAGTTGTTGTTAAAGCACAAAAGTATAGCTAGCTTATAATAATGATAAGGTAGTAGAGATATTGTGCATAAG
This sequence comes from Allium cepa, assembly GCA_030765085.1. Lineage (NCBI taxonomy): Eukaryota > Viridiplantae > Streptophyta > Magnoliopsida > Asparagales > Amaryllidaceae > Allium > Allium cepa. Next base: position 945,670,852 of record CM060941.1, on the reverse strand, counting down.
GGAGTATATATAAAGTTCTGTAAAGTAGCAGTACACAGTGTTTATAAATTTGTAAACGTGTACTTAGATCATGCTGCTGTAACAGTTTTAATAATATTTCGTTATTACCTGCATACTATGTATGTTGACAGAGTTTGAATTTGGAGGACAAGTATATATGTGTGGTTTTGAAATTTTATGTTTCGAATTTTTTTTTGAAATTAATGCATACTTATAGACGAACTCGTATGCCTCATACGCTGTTTTGCATTCTTTTGTTATTTTACAGTTTTATACAAGTCACATTTTTATATCTGAGTATGTTAGTATATTTTTTTTTAAAAAAAGTATCATGCGTTTTAATAAGAAGTATAATATATATGTTACATATTGTAGTATAGTTTTATGTGTTAGTTTTGGTTAAGTAATACGTTAATTACATATTGTAGGCTGTTAGTATGTATAGCTTATATTTTACTAGCTATTATCTGGTTACTTATATATATAGTTTTATACCACCCGGTATATGAGAGTGTGGTCTATTGTTATAAAATATGAGTTATATAAGTGTTAGTTTGAAATTAATATATTTTAAGTGCGTTGATGTTTCCGTATCTAAAGGTTTGTTTCTTTAAATAAAATCAAAATGTCTATTTATTGGTTTTAAAGATATGTACAGATTTCTATTAAATAGGTGCTCAAATTTAATATTTATTTGGAGAAATATATAATGTACAATTTTGTTTCCATTTGATCACATTTATGTTGACTCGTTTTCATCGACTCTAAATTTTCAGATTTGTTCTTAGATCTTGAATCCATCATGCTATGCTAGGGATTTTCGTTTAGATTTGTCGATCATCGAGTTCGCAATCAAATTCTTAGCTTGTTGTGTGTCTATTTCTTCTAACCTCGAAAGATGAGCAATCACTCACGATTAATGTTCTTTTATTTATTAAATTTGATTTCAATTGAACGACAATTGAAATATGCCGCTGTTAGTTATTTACACTGTTATATATGTTATTACCTATATCAGTTCACCTGTGACATCTGACACCATTATCTGTTAATTATTTATGCGATGATAATCCAATTTGGTTGATAATTGATTGATTGTTTGTTGTTATATTGGACGTTAAATTATACTGTATAAGGTGATAAATATGATGCAATTGAATCCGACGTAGGATGGTAAAAAAATTGGAATCGACATATGTATTGAATTTGATTTGTTAAATTTGTATAATATGACCCCTTAAATGTTTAATTATTTGACAGTAGAAAAATGGTTAATTACCCTTGAACCATCTGAATTTATATTGTATTAATTAATGAAGTATTAAATTGAATAATTGATGTCAAGTGTAGAATTGCATAGAATAATTTGCATAATAATCTTTAATCTACATGAAAAGATAATGTAGATTCTAGAAATAATTATATTAATTTGCACAAATAACAATGTGAATTGATACGATTATTTCGAGATTATTTGAATTAATTATTGAATTATTATTGACTATTATTATTGCTTGTTTATTTACTTTGACACCATCCCAGTTATCACACTGCAAGTTCCCTTTGCGATGGTTTGATCTTTGAATTGAAATGGAATCGGGTTGAAATGATAAATACCCAAATGAACTTAACTGAGGATAGAGAATTAAATAAAAACCTGATTGGTCAATAATTTGATTTAAAATTAAAATGTAGATTTTATTTGAATAAATAATAAGTTTTGAAAGAAATTGGAATTTGAATTTAAGGAAATGTTAATATTAATATTTGAAACAAAATATAAACATAATAGTTGTTAAAAGAATGTTGTTTTATAATAAATTATTTGATAATAAAATTTGGAATTATTCGTTGATTAAGTTGAAATTATTTAATAATTAAGTTTGAAATTATTGAATAATTAAGTTTTGAAATTATTTAATAATTAGATAAGATTGAATTATTTGATAATTAAATAAAATTGAATTCTTTGATAAGAAAAATTGAACTTTTGAATAAGTGAATTTGAACTTCGTTGATGAATGAAATTGGGTTTCTTTACAAATTAAGCTTTGGAAAATCTAAGTAAGTTAATAAGTGAAATTTAACTTCCTGAACTTGTGAAATTGAGTTTCTTTATTAATTGAGTTTTGAGATTTGTAACTAAGTAAATAAATAAAGAAAATTGAATTTCTTTAACAAGAAATAAAATGTGATTTATTGGAATAAATGTAAGTCTTGTAAGTAAAGAACTTGATTGACGAATCTATTGTAATTTAAATTTGAAGTTTTGATACAATAAAGTTGAACTTGAATAATTGATTTAATAAATTGGAAATTTAATAGGAATTCGTTTTGAATGATAAATTAATTTAACGAATATTGAATGAAATCGATCTACGGATTTAAATTGATTTGATTGTAAATTTAAATTAATTTGAATGATTTCGGAATGAAACTTATATACGAACTTGGATCAGTATTGAATTGTTTAAATAAAATTTGAAATCGAATTATAAGATTTTGAAACAGTAAGTTGAAGTTTTGAAACGTAAATTTTGGAAATTGATTTAGAAAGACAAATGAAATGTTGATTTACGAATTAGAATTGAAATTGAATTTGATTTGGTTTGATATTACTAAACGACCAATCGGTGTAATAATTACGAAAGTTATTAAAGAAACCGAAATCGGTTATGAATATACTCTCTATCTAAACCGAAAACCACTTTAATAACTATATGCGGAGTGTGATCCAGAATGAAGTGGTTGTAATGATGTACGCGATGACTGAAAAAAGACGATAATGGATAGCCTTGACACTTGTGTCAAATTGGAAATGACTAAAACAGGAGCCATGTCGGGCCAAATGGAGTTAGCCACCTCGAGCGAACACACTTTTTGGTAACTACTACTCATTATTTGTGATTGATTGGTGCACCCTCGTACTTTTAGGAGTGTTGTTTCGCGGTGTTGCGATCGCTGCGGCGATGCGTTCTCACCAGTCCGGATCAGGCAAACGATAGTTTCACTACCATGGGTATTGCCTCATGTGCCTTGTCATACTTGTATCCCTATATATGCGACCACTACGAATTTGTTTTGTGTTATACCTATGGAGCACTCCCTGATATCCCACCAGTTTACGGTAGAGTTTAAGTGCTGTATAGTCTATGACATTTATATAAAATGTGTTAAGGGGGATAATGGTAACGCCTTAACACTATTATGATATTTATATTACTGATAGACATTATCTATTTAGCGTATATTACTACATAGTAGATAGTTTAACGGATCCTTAGAGGATGGTTTTCCAATGTCCTTTGAGTTACTTATATTTCAATTGTTATTTCACTTGAGTTGGATTTATTGATATAAGAATGTTAATCCTGACTCGAGTGTTTTGTGTTTTGCTTTACGCTCGGGTCAGACTGAGTGTACCAGTATTCAACACTCACCTTTGGAGTTGGAGCTTCGCTTGGAGATCCAGCTATCTGCCCCGCTTTCAGACATTCAGTTGATTCCAGTGTTGTTTTCTGATATCGTATTTGACTATTGTATTCGAGACTTCTGTTGTAACTTATTTAACTCTGTTATATATATAGTAGCTTCATGAACTACTATCTTTTGCTTCCGCTGCATATTATTACTCTGTGTCTATGATTCTGTGATTATTATTTACTGTATATCTGAGTTTTGCCAAATTTAAATTAACAATTCGGTATTTTGAATTATTCAAGTCCAACGTATGCAGTTGCGAATAGTCCAAAATAGCGGGTCGTTACAGTTGGTATCAGAGCTTTGGTAGATCTAGGCAAAATTTAGCATATAGGGTAAATGTATTTACAGAATCACTCTCATTCGAGTTTCAACCTCGTCCTTTTGACTCAATTCCTTTGAATTTTGGAACGTTCCCTGTTTTTTCAAAATTCATTCGTGTCCCCTACTATTCGTCTTCTTTCAATTTTGGAGCATCCCATAACTCCCCTTCAATGGTTCTTATGACAAGTCGGCGGTCTCGCCAAACTTCGAATTATTTATAAATGGGTGAAATTCCTTTATAATAGACATCAATTTAACGGAGATTTCTATATCCTCGGTTTATGATGCTATCTATTCCCTGTTATACCAGAAGTCTATTTCTTGAGGTCGAATGTCGATTTGCCTTAGAATTCTGCATCGACCTTATTCTTGAAGTCACGGTCGACCGATTAAGGTTGCGCTCGTTTTATAAGTTATCCATCTCCCGATTTGTTAGTTAAATCATCTTACTTCTGTTTTGAATCTACCTTCGAATTAAAATTCTCTTTAATTTGAGTCCATCAAATTTGAATCTCTGTCATTACTTTGAAAATCCATTCTTATATCGTCGAGCGAGGAGTTGTAGTTGCAAATTAATGTTAAAAATGTTTTATACATTGTGTTGTTTGTGTTGCTGATGTTGATTTGGGTTTTCGATCGATTCGTCTGATCAATGCTGTCGATAGGATTTCCAAAACGCTTGAGCAGAGAAAACTGACACAAATTCGTTTTCAAATTTAGCAAATAAAATAATATTGAATAATTTTATTATATATAAGTATAAATTTTTCTGAAATTAAATTGTTAATGAATGTGTTGTCCGAAATGTGAAAAATTTAATTTTCATTTCTTGCTTTATAAATCTTAGACTATTTCATAAAATAAATAAATGAACTTATAAAATTTGGTTATAATTTGATTTGGAATTTGAAATGTATTCAAATTAGAATTTGAGAATTTAATTTCTGGTGATTTCAAACTTTGATTTGAAAGTTTTAACGTGTATGGTTTTAAAATATTTTCAAATTTAAATCATTTCGAAGAGTTAAAACGTTTAAATCAGTGCTCTTCTCTTTGTCACTGGAAAATAATTTCGGTGATGGCGGCCGCATCATCGACATTCTTTTTCGAGTTTTGAAGTGGAGAGACCATCAGTAGCCAGCTACATTTTGTTTTGAAATGAATTTGATTTGAAATTTCTAAAGTATGACACGATTTAAATATATCTAAGTATTTGATTTAGATTTGACTTGGATATATTGTATGTATATAATCATTTCTAATTTGTTTGAAGTTAATCGAAAAATTTAATTCTTAAAATTTATGTTAAGAATGATTTCAAAATTTAAAATGAAACAAAAATTATGAATTAATATTTAAATTTGAGAGTATTGAATTTGAAACTTACTTGTATAATACCCAGTTGCATTCCAATATAACCTACCAAATTTTTTTCCAGAGGTTAACTGCGTAATTGGATATTATACTATATAAAATGATGTTAAAGAAATTTTAAATTAAGTTGAGTATGTTATAATAAATGTAAATATACTTAATATATGTGATAAGATATATTAAGTTGAATTAAATTTAATAATAATTTAGAACAAAGAAGAATTAATTTTTTTTTATCAAAGTATAATTTTAATGAATGACTATTCAAATTTATGATTTTGAAACTGTTAATTTAAGAAGATTGGGTAATAAGATAATTAATCTAGAAATAGTTAAAGTTCGATTTAACTTAAGAAAATCAAATGGATTAAATCAATTGCTGAACATAAATTAATTTAAATTTGAAATTATATGGTTTAAATTAATTGTTTTATTTGTTTTTCCAGTCTATTTTCTTCTGGTTGTTTCTATTCTCGTACCTCCTTCCTTTTCGAGGACGAAAAGTTTTGAGTGAGGGAGAGTGTAACAACCCGTAGATTTAACTGGTTTTAATAACGTTATTAATTGAAATTTTGTGAAATTTTAAACGATAAAATTTTGAAATAAAAATTTAATATTTGAAATGCGTCTAGTTAAACATAGCAACCGGTAAATTTTCATCCAAAAATATGAAAGTTTATTTCGTGCGTAAATTCACTTCAATTTAATCAGTTAAAAAGCGATGAAAATAAAATGTTTTCGGAACCTAAATATTTTTACATAGAAAAATTCTAAACCATCTACTGAGCAAACGTCATTTTTCGTTTCTCGAAATTCGGACTTCTTTAGCTCCGTCGATCTTATTTTTCAGCGTTTTTCTTGAATTTTCCGCTATTAGAAAGTTCGAATTTTTATAATTCAATCCTACCACTGATATCTGTATGCCGTTTTGATCGTCTCGTTTTGCTGATCCCCGTGGTATATTCGTATGTGTGTTTCGACGTTCGATGAATGGCGAAATTGGTAAAACGGTTGAGTAGCGGTGCCGTTTAAACTTTTTATCTATCCATAACCATTCATCTTCCATCGTGCATATCCGAATAACCACTAGTTATTATTATTATTCCCATAATTCAATGTTGCCACTGACTATTCCCAACTGTTCATTATTTTAGAATTTAAAGCACGGTTCAAGTTGCTTTTGAGAAATTTTATTCGTATAAGCCTATTCTTCTTCCTGTTGTTATATTTTTTTTCTATTTATCCTCCTTCCACAACTGTTCGTAAGATTTACTTCCTCCATGCTTTCCCACCGGCCGGCCACCGTATCAGCTCCTCCGTGCAACCACCCTTGCTTCGAACTCCCAAGCCGGCCGACCTCTGCCACCATGCTTGGCCTCTCGCGTTGACCAGCCTCGACCGGCCTTTACAGTCACCCACCCTCCTCTGGCCCTGTCCCGTCCACCTCATAGCCGAACTCGCCCACATCCAAACATCGAAACCCATCCGAGCTCCTCTCCCGAGCACACAAAACAAAAACCGTGCTTCCATCCCTCACGCGCCACCTACTCGGCAAGCCATCCACCCCGACCACCTTGTTGCCGTTGCAAACCGAAGCCGCCACCACCATGCAACTCCGGCCACTACCTCTTCACTTCAACCGAGAGCACCATCATCGCCGCCACCCGAAGTTAACCCACTTCTTCTCTGCAAACCAAGAAGGCTTTGAGCAATCTGGAAGAGACTTTGTATCAATGTTTCTTCCTTGGTCACCAACCGTGAACAAATTCCTTGATCAAAACTTTGGAATTATCAGGGTTGACTAGAGTGGTTTCTCATTCTGACTGAATTTACACCCTTTCGGAAGACTTTTCTGCTATCTCTATAGTTCATATCCGACATTCACGCTAGCTTCCGTTGAATCCTTTCTAGGTAAAGTTCTTGTGTTTCTAAGCGTTGTCCCTATCCATCTTCCACCTAACTCCTACAACTACTTTCGTTCTGCATATGTTATTTATATAAGTGTGAGTTGGTTTCCATTGTATTATAGGGATTTAGTTTAAAATTTTAATACGGGTTTTAATATACATTTCATTTTAAAGTAGTATATATAATGTTGTATATTGACTTGACTCCACTGATATATATACTCTCTGCATATATTAGATGGCATATGAAATTGATCTCAAGTGTATATTATATATATGTAGTTATACTCAAGATTTTGGAAGTAACTTGTTTATTATAAAATATACAAACAGTATATAATATGTTATATTAGCAATAAAATGCAGCTTGTATACAAGTGTGCGTATGTTATATAGGTTATATATTATAAAGAAAAATAAGTTATACTTTCCGTATGTTAGAAAAGCGTACGGCAAAGTAAATATATGTATCAAGTATATAAATTTTGTTACAGTTGTTGTTAAAGCACAAAAGTATAGCTAGCTTATAATAATGATAAGGTAGTAGAGATTTTGTGCATAAGGTAGTATATATAAAGTTCTGTAAAGTAGTAGTACACAGCGTTTATAAATTTGTAAACGTGTACTTAGATCATGCTGTTGTAACAGTTTTAATAATATTTAGTTATTACCTGCGTACTATGTATGTTGACAGAGTTTGAATTTGGAGGATAAGTATATATATGTGGTTTTGAAATTTTATGTTTCGATTTTTTTTTGAAATTAATGCATACTTATAGACGAACTCGTATGCCTCATATGCTGTTTTGCGTTCTTTTGTTATTTTACAGTTTTATACAAGTCACATTTTTATATCTGAGTATGTTAGTATAATTTTTTTTTTAAAAAGTATCATGCGTTTTAACAAGAAGTATAATATGTATGTTACATATTGTAGTATAGTTTTATGTTATAGTTTTGGTTAAATAATACGTTAGTAACATATTATAGGCTGTTAGTATGTATAGCTTATATTTTACTAGCTATTACTGGTTACTTATATATATAGTTTTATACCAACATGTATATGAGAGTGTGGTCTATTGTTATAAAATATGAGTTATGTAAGTGTTAGTTTGAAATTAATATATTTTAAGTGCGTTGATGTTTCCGTATCTAAAGGTTTGTTTTTTTTTAAATAAAATCAAAATGTCTATTTATTGGTTTTAAATATATGTACAGATTTGTATTAAATAGGTGCTCAAATTTAATATTTATTTGGAGAAATATATAATGTACATTTTTGTTTCCATTTGATCACATTTATGTTGACTCGTTTTCATCGACTCTAAATTTTCAGATTTGTTCTTAGATCTTGAATCCATCATGCTTTGCGAGGGATTTTCGTTTAGATTTGTCGATCATCGAGTTCGCAATCAAATTCTTAGCTTGTTGTGTGTCTATTTCTTCTAACCTCGAAAGGTGAGCAATCACTCACGATTAATGTTCTTTTATTTATTAAATTTGATTTCAATTGAACGACAATTGAAGTATGCTGCTGTTAGTTATTTACACTGTTATATATGTTATTACCTGTATCAGTTCACCTGTGACATCTGACACCATTATCTGTTAATTATTTATGCGATGATAATCCAATTTGGTTTATAATTGATTGATTGTTTGTTGTTATATTGGACGTTAAATTGTACTGTATAAGGTGATAAATATGATGCAATTGAATCTGACGTAGGATGGTAAAAAAATTGGAATCGACACATGTATTGAATTTGATTTGTTAAATTTGTATAATATGACCCCTTAAATGTTTAATTATTTGACACGTAGAAAAATGGTTAATTACCCTTGAACCATCTGAATTTATATTGTATTAATTAATGAAGTATTAAATTGAATAATTGATGTCAAGTGTAGAATTACATAGAATAATTTGTGTAATAATCTTTAATCTACATGAAAAGATAATTTAGATTCTAGAAATAATTATATTAATTTGCACAAATAACAATGTGAATTGATACGATTGTTTCAGGATTATTTGAATTAATTGTTGAATTGTTATTGACTATTGTTATTGCTTGTTTATTTACTTTGACACCATCCCAGTTATCACACTGAAAGTTCCCTTTGCGATGGTTTGATCTTTGAATTGAAATGGAATCGGGTTGAAATGATAAATACCCAAATGAACTTGACTTAGGATAGAGAATTAAATAAAAACCCGATTGGTCAATAATTTGATTTAAAATTAAAATGAAGATTTTATTTGAATAAATAATAAGTTTTGAAAAAAATCGGAATTTGAATTTAAGGAAATGTTAATATTAGTATTTGAGACAAAATATTAACATAATAGTTGTTTAAAGAACATTGTTTTATAATAAATTATTTGACAATAAAATTTGGAATTATTCGTTGATTAAGGTTAAATTATTTAATAATTAATTTTGAGATTATTGAATAATTAAGTTTTGAAATTATTTAATAATTAGATAATATTGAATTATTTGATAACTAAATAAAATTGAAATCTTTGATAAGAAAAAATGAACTTTTGAATAAGTGAATTTGAACTTCGTTGACGAATGAAATTGGGTTTCTTTACAAATTAAGCTTTGGAAAATCTAAGTAAGTTAATAAGTGAAATTGAACTTCTTGAACATGTGAAATTGAGTTTCTTTATTAATTGAGTTTTGAGATTTGTAACTAAGTAAATAAATAAAGAAAATTGAATTTCTTTAACAAGAAATAAAACATGATTTATTGGAATAAATGTAAGTCTTGTAAGTAAAGAACTTGATTGACGAATCTAATGTAATTCAAATTTGAAGTTTTGATACAATAAAGTTGAACTTGAATAATTGATTTAATAAATTGGAAATTTAATAGGAATTCGTTTTGAATGATAAATTAATTTAACGAAGATTGAATGAAATCGATCTATGGATTTAAATTGATTTGAGTGTAAATTTAAATTAATTTGAATGATTTCGGAATGAAACTTATATACGAACTTGGATCAGTATTGAATTGTTTAAATAAAATTTGAAATCGAATTATAAGATTTTGAAACAGTAAGTTGAAGTTTTGAAACGTAAATTTTGGAAATTGATTTAGAAAGACAAATGAAATGTTGATTTACGAATTGGAATTGAAATTGAATTTGATTTGGTTTGATATTATTAAACGACCAATCGGTGTAATAATTACGAAAGTTATTAAAGAAACCGAAATCAGTTATGGATATACTCTCTATCTAAACCGAAAACCATTTTAATAACTATACGCAGAGTGTGATCCAGAATGAAGTGGTTGGAATGATGTGCGTGACGAAGAAAGAGAACGATAATGGATAGCCTTGACACTTGTGTCAAATTGGAAATGACTAAAACAAGAGCCGTGCCGGGCCAAATGGGGTTAGCCACCTCGAGCGAACACACTTCTTCGTAACTACTACTCATTATTTGTGATTGATTGGTGCACCCTCGTACTTTTGGTAGTGTTGTTTCGCGGTGTTGCAATCGCTGCGGCGATGCGTTCTCACCAGTTCGGATCAGGCAAACGGTAGTTTCACTACCTTGGCTATTGCCTCATGTGCCTTCTCATACTCGTATCCCTATATATGCGACCACTACGAATTTGTTTTGTGTTATACCTATGGATTACTCCCTTATATCCCACCAGTTTGCGGTAGAGTTTACGGTGCTGTATAGTCTATGACATTTGTATAAAATGTGTTAAGGGGGATAATGGTAACGCCTTAACTCTATTTTGATATTTATATTACTGATAGACATTATCTATTTAGCATATATTACTACATAGTAGATAGTTTAACGGATCCTTAGAGGATGGTTTTCCAACGTCCTTTGAGTTACTTATATTTCAATTGTTATTTCACTTGAGTTGGATTTATTGATATAAGAATGTTAATCCTGACTCGAGTGTTTTGTGTTTTGCTTTACGCTCGGGTCAGACTGAGTGTACCAGTATTCAAGACTCACCTTTGGAGTTGGATCTTCGCTTGGAGATCCAGCTATCTGCCCAGCTTTTAGACATTCAGTTGATTCCAGTGTTGTTTTCTGATATCGTATTTGACTATTGTATTCGAGACTTCCGTTTAACTTATTTAACTCTGTTATATATATAGTAGCTTCATGAACTACTATCTTTTGCTTCCGCTGCATATTATTACTCTGTGTCTATGATTCTGTGATTACTTATTTACTGTATATCCGAGTTTTGCCAAATTTAAATTTACAATTCGATATTTTGAATTATTCAAGTCCAACGTATGCGGTTGCGAATAATCCAAAATAGCTGGTCGTTACACGTCAGGGGCCTACCTAGTCCATATTAATATGGCATTAAGTGGCTTGGGTACAGTCTCTCATATGGCTAAGACTTTGATAACGATAGACACGTTAGTATTTTGGCTATTATATATTATAAAGCCATAAATAGTGATCAAAAGTCTCCGTAGCTTGGTCTAATAGACCAGTAAGGACGATGCTAGAAGTCCACCTTAGAGATAGATCTGAAATGATAGGGTCTGCTTCGACTGAGGTCTTAAATGGCCAAAGTTTGCCTAATTCTCTTTTAGAAATATTAGTAGTCGATGGACTTAATGATGGTGGGTGCCCGCTTCATATTTGGAAGATTAAGTGGCTAATGGATTTGGGAAGTATTAGAGGGTTGATAGGCTTCGTCGGTATTTCATACTTTGGGAAGGGTTGGTAGATAAATTGTGCACAATTAGGTTTGGCTAACCTTACTATAGTAGACATAACAATTAAATGGAAACCAACCGGTATATATTTATATTATGGCCACTATAGATTTTCCAGCCACCAGAATGTTGTTCTGACCCCCTCCTCATTACTACCCATAGATTTAGAGGGACTGGTCACTAGAGCTGGACATGATTGATTTTTGGGGAAATCTTCTTTTCTCTCATGCTCGATGCTGATGTGGCAATCATATTTCAAAGGAATACCATTAATTCCGAGGTAGTAGCCACAGTAAGTATTTATATCCTATTTTTATTTCTATTGTGAGTGTAGAATTTTATAAATCTCCGATAATGCTCATGCTTATTTGCAGGTACCAAATCCAATGATCCGTGCTTTGATGGACTTGGGTTTGTGTTCTTGATGAAATTTAGGCCCATTAAAGTGCAGATTGTTGCATTTGGTATCAGAGCCTAGGTTAAGCGATCATAGGAATTAGGATAAATTGAGAGAACGTACTCGTACTTTCCTATCTATTATATTTTTTATGCTAGACACAAGAATCCCGACTATAGAAGTAGTTGTAATTCCACTCTGTAGGAATGTATAAAGCAACTATGGATTGGAAATATTTTAGAGTTAAGATTTTCACACCTACTTCGAAGTACCCCATGGAGTGTTGGCGATATGTAAGGCACTGATGAGGAAGAGCATAAGTTCGACATATGGCAGAATCCCAGAGACTGGAGAGTGTTCAAGTTGATGGTTGAGATCTAGCTACCTTGTGATATTGGATTTTGATGAAGACTTGCAGTCGAAGATACACAATTAATCCAGATAAGTGGGGAATAGAATTTTGTATGTCATAATCGCTCGAAAACCAGTTGTGGTAAGGGAATGTCCATCAACCACCTATGGATGGCAAACCGGATTTTTATTTGAAGAATTATGGTCAATTCCTTAGTCTAAACACGTGAGAGAGTTTTTATAAAATATTTTGGAACTGCCTTGAATTATGGAAAAAAAGGTTTTAAGAGGATTTCTTTTCCTAAGGATTTATTTTAAATTTTTTTGAAGTTTTGAAATTTTAAAATTCCAAGAAACACGTATAGTGCTATGTTGGTCGTGTTAAGAAAATTTGATTTATAAATGAGTAGGTTTAAAGTCCTTAAATATTTATATGTGTATATATATGTCATTAAAGGTTTGTTTTTGATTTTTGGTAAGAAAATATTTTTGATTTGGAAATGAGTTTCAAAGAGTGAATATTTAGTCCAATGATTTGCTGTTTGTAAAAAATGAACTTTTTAATTTTTTCTCTCTTAAGGGACGGACAAAATAGGAATGGCATTTAATTCTATTTAGGTTTGTAGTTGAAGTGTTTTCTACCTGCCAACTATTAGAAGGGATATTTCCATTTAACGCGGAATAATAGTTGGAATATTTTTTGGTTGTTGTAGTGTTGTTAGTCGCAATAGTTTTTGTTGGGACTATTGTAAATTGCTGGAGAATGGTTCAGAACTAGACGGTTGGCTTTGACACCACCGTGATGAAGAAAAGAATTATTTGGATAGTGCCCATTTAATGGAGAAGACGCAAAACGATTATTATTATTTCATACGATCCTAATTGGGTCTGGGTTCAACCAACGCCCAAAGCCCGTCTAGCGGTTGACCACCCAGCGGTAAACCTAGAATGGTCTACCAGTCAATGAGTTTTGGCACAACCTAAACTTGGAATTCGACTATAAAAGTCGCGTCCGAATTACTCTAATTGCACTCTTTCGTTTATCCTTCCTCAACCAACCGAACTCAATCTTCATCCTCCTCCTCCTCCTCCAAAGTAGTAGCCTTTATCCTCTATTCCCCTACCAGATGAAGCCATTTCTCTTTCTCTCCTAGGAGAATTAGCTTTGTGTCCCCTCTCCTCGCACTAGTTTCTATGCATTAGATCTTGCCCCACCATCACTCCAGATCTAAACCCTATTTCTTTCCTTCGACCACTTCTTAGCCCATGGCACGTTCCTGTACTACCAGTTCTTCCTCACGCCATCCTGGTCTTGCCCCTCAAGAGGCCGCTTGGCTAGACCATAATGAGCAGAAGGTTTCGCCGTTTTTGGGGCTGAAGGAGTTATTTGTTGCGGTAGGATTTGCACCAATTCTCTGCTTCAAGACTTTTGAGTGGGAATGTTACATGCGCTGCATATTTGGCGTCGAATTTCAATGAAGGTAATAGTTTCATTCAGTCGGAGGTTAAGGAGTCAGGATCGAGATGTTTAACGACGACTTTAGTGATATTTTGGAGATTTCCACGCATGGCGTGGATTTGGGTGGGAAGCTATGATCGGATTTATTCTTAGGCGGAAGGCAACCTATGCATTTATGGGTGATGTAGTCATCAATTGGGCACGCACTCTTATGGTTCATTTTTTCGACCAAAGAGTTGGCATCCTATGTAATTACTTTCCGTATTCACCTATTTAATCTCGACTTTGGCCAATACGGGTGAACCTCCATGTAGAGGCAATTTAAAAAAAATGTTTCTTCAACCATCGATAGGTTATCCTTTAGGAAAATGGCGATTCCAAGGCTTCCAACAACACCAGCAGCGCTGGCGGACGAGATAGGGGGTACAGCCAGCATGCTGCGACCATTCAAGGGTCGCGACAATGGCTCGAGCTCTAGTTGTGGAGTAAGACGTCTCATAGTCCATAGGTAATATTTTAGGATTTACGGTGTTCTTGTCTTTTTCCTTTTAGCATTTGTTCTTTTCTTTTAGGCTGTTTAGATTGTAACTATTAGTGTCTCTTGTAAAAAGGCATGTACGATATTATCAGCATGTTCCTATTTATTTACTATGCTATTATTTTTGAATATGTGAGCCGCTTTTATACATGCATAGTGAAGAAACAAAATATATATGGCAATATCATAGAGACACTTAACTAACAGCATATGCAATTTAAGACTGGGAGTTTAGAAGAAATTTTAGCGAAGGACATGATAAAGTTGTTTTGGTATCACGGGTCATTTCTCCTGTTTCTTAAAAGCTGAAATTTTTGAATAATAAATGTGTTGAAATTTTTTAATATAAAATTTCAAGTTTTGTGGGTTAATGTTAGTTGTTGAATGTTAGAATCTAGTTTATGTATTTAGCACATAACTGGCTTTCGACTACTCTGAAGTGTGGCTTGATCAAAAAGAATTCGAGGAGAAAAATATTTTGAAAAGTTTTTGCTTGAATGTTTTTGATTTATAAATTATTTTTGACATTCAAATAATTTTTAGAGTTTTTGTCCAAAATTTAAAAGTGAATAATGTACGTTTAAATATTTTTGAATATATTTTTCAAAGGACGTTCAAATTTGAAAAGTGAGAAAGATTTTTGTGAGCAGAATGTATCGTCACTTTTGAGGCAGAAGGAGCTATTTGTTGCGGTAGGATTTGCACCGATCCTCTGCTTCGAATGTTTTAAGTGGGAATATTATCGTGCTGCTATCTTCTTTTCAATTCTCGTTTGGCATCGAATTTCAATAAAGGTAATAGTTTCATTCCGTCGGAGGTTAAAGGAGTCAGGATCAAGATGTCGGACAATATCTTCGGTGGTATTTTGGAGATTTCCACGAATAACATGGATTTTGGATGATATTAAGATCACTTACCCGGAGATCGTGCGGTGGATCTTTTGTTAGAATGTCATTGTTTGGAGGATGGATAATCTATGTCTGACTACTTGTCTTGGTGTGCACATTATTTAGCACAACATCATCCTTAAGATGTGAAGTTATGATCGAATTTATTCTTGGGCGGAAGGCCACCTATGCATTTATTGGTGGTGTGGTCATCAAATGGGCATGCACTCTTATAATTTATTTTTCCGACCAAAGAGTTGGTACCCTACAGAGTTAGTTTCCATATTGTCACCTATTCATTCTCGACTTTAGCCAATACGGGTGTACCTCCATGAAGAGGCATTTTGAAGAATGTTCATTCTGCCATCAATAGGTCATCAATTAGGAAGATGGCGATTTCAAAGGCACCAACAGCGCCAGCGAAACGAGATAGGGTGTATAGCCAGCATGTTATAACCATTGAAGGGTCACGCAATGGCTCGAGCTCCAGCTCCAGCTGCGAAGTAAGACGTCTCATAGTCTATAAGCAATATTTTAGGATTTATGGCAGTGTTGTCTTTTCCCTTCCAGCATTTGCTCTTTTCTTTTAGGTTGTTTAGATTATAAATGTTAGTTGTCTCTTGTAAAAAGGCACGTACGATATAACGAGAATGTTCATATTTATTTACTATGCTTTTGTTTTTGAATATGTGAGCCGCTCTTATACTTGCGTAGCGAAGAAACAAAATAAATATGGAAATCTCATAAAGACGCTTAACCAGCAGTAAATACAATATAAGACCGGGAGTTTAGAATAGTTGGAAAATTTTAGTGAAGTACATGATAATGTTGTTTTGGTATCACAGATCATTACTTCTGTTCCTTGAAAGCCATTGAATAATAGAAATGTGTTGATATTTTTTATATAAAATGTCAAGTTTTATGGGTTAAGGTTAGTTGTTGAATGTTAGAATCTAGCTTATGTGTTCAACGCATAACTGGCTTCCGACTACTCTGAAGTGTCTTGAATTATGAAAAAAAATTAAGGAGAAAAATATTTTGAAAAATTTGTTTGGAAAAAAGTTTTTGATTCTTAAAATATTTTTAGCGCTCAAATAAATTTTAGAGTTTTTGTCCAAAAATTGAAGGGAAAGTATACGTCTAAGTATTTTTGAATTTATTTTTAAAACGATGTTTAAATTTGAAAAGTGAGAAAGATTTTTGTTAAATCTTTGATTTTAGAGACTGCATATTAAGCATAGGGTAGGAAAATATATTAGAAATGCGAATTTGGCGATGCATTAGGATCGACGATGCGATAAATTCAAGTAATAACAAGGGAAAAGCTGTTTTAACATTGGAATTTCTATTTACATAATTTGTCCATGACGCACGTGAGTCTATTATTGGACTTGGTTCCATTTTCGAGCTTGAAATAAACCTCCATATGCGTTTTGTGCATGGAAAAATTGAAGAAAATCCGAGATAGCGAGGAAATTCCCCTGTATAATGGGAAATAAATAGCTTATTGTAACATCCCCAATCTCAAGGCCCAAAGCTAAATGCTATAGATGCCGCAGTTATCTATATTATTTCTTGGTGATGAAATACGATAATGTTAATGGTATCCATATGTCAGAAGCACGTGAATATGAAATAAAATCAACACAGATTTCAAAACAGCTTTTTTTATTACATTTCAAATCAATATTTCATATTCAATTTCATATTCCTAAAACGATTCCCATGTTTTGACAAGTATAATTATTATAAATTATGCCAAGAGCGACATATGAAGATGCCTCCTTGAATGATCTGAGTATTATATAAATAGACATATCAGTCATAAATACATCACAGTGGAAATAATCTAAGTAACTCTTTTATAGGAAGCTTTGCCTCCTGCACGTCTTTGGAAGCTTATTAATCCAATCTACTATACCTTAAAAGTCTTTAACTCTCAATCTAATCAAATTAAATTTTGAGCACCAGAGAGTTTAAGGGGAAAAACATAAACTTCGAGTCAGACATAAAACTTGGTGTGAATAATTCTATTACATCACGGTTTACTGATATTAAGTGAGACCACGCCGCCTAGTAGAACGGGTTTCATCTCACTACTATCGTTTTAAAAGTATATCTTTTTCAAATCAAAATCCTGCAATCAAACTAATTATATAGCAGTAACAATAACATATATATATATGCATATGAATCAGGTAATCAATGGACCATCTGTCCGAACATTATAGTTTTATCTAGCTAACTATTAACCACTTGCTTAATCGGATCCACCAGACATAATCAATAATCTAACTTCTGTTAAACATAATACTGGACTGTCTGTCATCCTTAACTTTTTTTCTAGGGTCAATTGAACCTAATGGATTTTCTGGCTCACCAATACCTATTTCTACTATGTGAATTCCTTTCTATGTGTAATATCATTTTAGTCTTACCTTCGACAAAGCACTACACACTGGAGTTTTTGGACTTATATTAGCTAGGGGCTCCAAGATTAAGTATAGGGCATGATCCTACACCAGTCCCATCTAGTTTTGTAATATCCAAGTCATAAACTTAGGGTTAACTACCATATTCAATTTTCCTTGAAATTTTTTCTTCCAAACCAATTTAACCCTTTAAATCTACTTGAACAAGAAAAATATGGTCTTTACTTTACCCATAATACCTATGCCATGGTATATGCTATACATAACAATATTGATGAAATCTAAATCAGTGGGATTATTTATCCCTTTAAAATAAGTTAAAACCCATTTTAACTTAGAAAACATTAGGCTATAAAGCCAAAACCTTCCTTCCGAAATCATTGTTTAAAACCTTAAACAATCCCTATCCAAAATCTTTACTTAAAATCCTAGACATCCTCTTTCGAAACCATCAAACATCTCTTTCGAAAGCTTTGGAAATACTCCTTTCGAAACATTTAAAAACATACCTTTCGAGGGCATTGGGTTCAAGAAAAAATTTATGGAAACATAGCTTCGAAACCATGTAAATGTATTACTTTCAAAATTATTGAGTTTAACAGTTAGTATAGCTATTAGTTTAAAGAGAATAGAAGCGAAAACATCACTTTTGAATGCATTAATCTCAAGTAAAAGGATTGGAAGAGAATAGCTTCGAAACCATCATTTCGAGACCATTACCTCTGAAACAATTGTTATAAGCAGCTAAAATGAACCTTTCGAAAGCATTCGGAAGGCGGCTTCAAAATTAAAAAAAT
Organism: Allium cepa; assembly: GCA_030765085.1. NCBI lineage: Eukaryota > Viridiplantae > Streptophyta > Magnoliopsida > Asparagales > Amaryllidaceae > Allium > Allium cepa. The sequence continues at coordinate 945,652,177 of CM060941.1, read as the reverse complement.
GAAAGCTTCCTTTCGAATACATAATTTTAAGGTTATAAAGAAAAGCGGCCTCAAACCTATTCGAAAAGTATGAATGCGGCAGCTAGGATGTTGAGCAGGTTCTAAAGCAGCGACCCCTTAGAAAGCTTCTTTTGAAAACAAAGGCAAGTAATGGATTCGAAAGCTTATAAAAATGGCTTCAACCACTTCGAAAGCTTGCTTTTGATACTGTCGCTTCCTTCCGCCTTTCTCCAATATGCTATATACCAATTGCTTGATACCATGTGTATTGGTTTCGAATGGGTGTGAAAAGTTTACTTGGCATTGTAACGGAAGCTAGCAAAAGGAAATGGCGAAATTGTAATTCAAAAAACTGATTTTATGCCTTCAAAATAATTCCGTTTCACCTAATTTGCGTAATTTGTCAAAATATGATTGGTTGACAATTCTTTAACTAAATCATTTTCTAAAGGCTGCCGAATTCAGCAATTAACAATTGAAAACATTTTTAACAATTAAGCCCTTCCCCTTAATAAACATTTAAAACATTTAAGCCTCTAACTTAAATAATTTAATAATCATAGTAAAACACTTGGGAAAAATACGCAAAAATCACAATAATTTTCTTTAAATTTGTTTTCTAACAAATGAAATTTCAGACCTAAAAACATTATTTAATTTCCTTAAATAATTTAAACTCAAAATTAATTATTTTCTCTCGTAGAAAATTCTTAATAAATCCACAATCACTTGGAAAATTATGAAACTTGAAATCCACTTCTAAAATAATGTTTTTGACCATGTATGAAAAGCACAACTCAATTGGATGTCATTTGATAGATTTTCCAATCCAAACATATCATAAAATCCATATCAAATTATTTAAATCATCAACTTAAAGCATATAATCATTTATTCATAATAGAATGGTATGGACTAGCGAAAGTAAATGGATTCACCTTTAAACCTAAAACATTCATCAAAATAGAGATGTAAACTAATTATTCTCCTTGACTTTGTGTTAAGAAGGTTGAGATTTACCATTAGAATGAATTGCTTAAGCTTTCTACTTGAATCCTAGTTTTTCTTCTCCTTGAATCCTCTTAATGGTGGCCGACCAAGTTCCTTTAAGTTTTTAGTTTGGTTTGTGAAGGTTAAAATGAAGGATGAATAAAGAATGGAAGGGTTTAGGCTATTGGAGTAAAGGCTATTCCCAGTTTACTCTTACCATATTCCTCTTACTTACTTATTTTTAATTCTCTTTTACTAATACATTCATTAAGGCATGACTCCTTCTTAATTAACAAATCTCAATCTCTTAACTATCTACATTATTTTATTTTATTTATTTAATTAAGTATTCTAAATAATGTTAGTCAAAATTAGGATTATTACTAGCTCCCCTCCTTAAAGAATTTCGTCCTCGAAATTACGGTAAGGTACTCAAAACCATCCAACATAAAGGTAACTATCAAATAAGTCGGGATAAGCATCTCTAAACCTGCTTTCGGTTTCCCAAATACAATCTCGCTTGTTGTCATTCTACTGAACTTTGACTAATCTGACAGTCTTTTCATTAACCTCTTCTCCTCTCTCGCAACTATACGAATTGGTTTTCAACCATAGTCACATCCGGTTCCACTATTAAATCCTCCACCACAGTCGGTGTAATAGTAATTTCTGGATCTCAAGAACACTTCCTTAGATGTGAAATATGAAAAACATTGTGAACTCCTACAAAACTATTTGGTAGCTCTACTTTATACACGACTTTCCCAATCCTTTCTACAACAGAAAAAGGTCCAATGAATCTTGGTGCCAACTTTCCTGATTTTCCAAATCTAATTACACCTTTCATCGGTGACACGTTGACGAAAATATGATTTCCAGCTGAGAACTCTAAGTCTTTCCTTCTCTTATTAGCATAATTCTTCAATCTATACTGAGCATCCTTTATTCTAGCCCGAATAAACAAAATCTTTCCTGTAGCTTCTTTAACCAAATCCGGATCAAGAATTAATCTATCCCTAGTCTCTAATTAACAAATGGGAGATTTGCATGGCCTTCCATATAAAACTTCAAATGGTACAATCCCTATACCAGTCTGATAACTGTTGTTATACGAAAACTCAACCAAGTTTAGATGGTCTTCACATGATCCTTCGAAATCTAGCACATAAGCTCTTAACAAATCCTTTAAGACTTTGTTAACTCTCTGTTTGCCCATCTGTCTGTGGATGGTAAGCGTTACTCATCTTGAGCTTGGTGCCTAAAGTCTCCTATAGACTCTTCTAGAACTCCAGTGAATAAGGAATCTCTACCACTTACTTTACTACTTGGAATTCCTTGCACTCTAACTATATTCCTTATGAATAACTTAGCTAAATCTAGTGCTGTCCTGGTTTACTTAACGGGTATAAAGTGTGCACTCGTAGTCAATCTGTACACTATAATCCATGTACTCTCATTTCCTCTATTCGACCTTAGTAACCCATATATGAAATCCATTGAGATTGAATCCCATTTCCAAACTGAAACATCTAAAGGTTGAAATAACCCACTCGGATTCTAAAGTTAAGCTTTTACCTGTTGATAGTTCAAACACTACATCACCTATAAGCCTGCATCTCTCTTTATATCAACCCAAAAGAAACTGATTTTCATATCCAGACAGATCTTAGTTCCTCCTGGATAAATAGTGAACTTCAAACGATGGCATTCTATAAGAACTTCCTTCTTAATGTTTTCCACATTCGAAACATATAGCCTTCTTTTCTTCCTCAACTACCCATTCTGGTCTAGATCGAAAATTTTCAAGTCATCGCTTTACGTTCCATTCCATAGCTTTCTGATCTGTTCAGCGAATAATGGGTCCACTTCTTGTTTAGAAGCAATCCTTTCGATCATCATCGGTCGAATTTCTAAACATGATAACATGGTGGTTTCTCGACTATAACTAGCCTCAGATCTCCGTTGTATTCCACATGTTATCAAAGCTTCTAAATTTTTCCATTCAGCTACCATTGCCAATACTGCATTCTGATGTTTTCTGCTACGTAAATCTGCAACCTTATTTCTTTCTTTCGGTGTATACTCTATACGAAAATCGTACGTTGCTATAAACTCTAGCCATCTCTGCTGTCTCATGTTCAACTCCTTTGAGAGATTAAATATCTTAGTGACTTATGATCCATATACAACTCAAACATTTCTCCCAAAAGGTAATGTCTCCACACCTTTTAAGGTGAAAATTACCGCAGCTAATTCCAAATCATGAGTTGGATATCTAACTTCATGCGGTCTGAGCTGTCGAGAAGCATAGGCGATTACTTTACTTCTTTGCATTAACACAGCTTCTTATCCTGTTCCACATGCATCTGTGTATACCACTAAGTCCTGATTCCCCGTTAGAACGACCAAGATAGGTGCATTAGTTAACAAATATTTCAGCTCTTAGAATGTTTCCTCACACTTATCAGTCCAAACAAACTTCATCCTTCCGATTTAGCCCAGTCATCAGTCCCGCTACCTGCGACAAATCCTTAACGAATCTCCAATAACATCCTACTAATCCAAGAAAACTCTTTATCTCAGTCACTGTCTCGGGTCTTTTTCGATTATTCACTACCTCGATCTTAGCCGGATCTACTTACAAACCCTTCTCTAAGACTACATGACCAAGAAACTTCACTTCCTTCATCTAATAGTGACACTTCAAAAATTTCGCTTTCAGTTGATGCTGCCTCAGTGTCACAAGCACCACTTTAAAATGAATTTCAAGCTCTCTTGCATCCTTAGAGTATATCAAAATGTCGTCTATGGATACTAAGACAGAATTGTCTAGATGCTCTCGGAGGATTCTGTTCATCAAGTACTTGAAGAATAATAGTGCATTAGTTAGTCCGAACGACATCACTAACTATTCGTACGATCCATATCTGGTCCTAAACACCGTCGAAGGAATACCATCCTCTACTACTCTAAGCTGATGGAACCCTGTTGCCAAATCCAATTGGGAAAATTCTTTGGCTCCACTCAACTGGTTGACAAAATCATCAGTCTTAGGTAACAGATATCGGTTATTTATCGTCCTCTCATTCAGCTTATGATAAACGATACACAACCTTAATTATCCATATGGCTTTCTTGTAAACAACTGCGGTTGCTCCCCAAGGAGAACTGCATGCTTTGATAAAATTCTTACCATCTAAATCCACCAACAGTACCTTTAACTCCTTCATCTTGGTAGATGTCATTCTACTTGGCAGGCTACTCACTGGTTCCGCTCCTATTATTAAATCTATTCGAAACTCAATGGCTCATTTTGGCGGTATTTCTATCACAAGCTCAAAAACATATGTGAATCTCTAACAACGAAAACCCGATTCAACTCATCTTCTACCTCCATAACACCCAATAAGGCATTAACCTCAAAACTAGGATTTTCTACGGAGTATATAATCCGATCACTGCAACTAGGCCTCTAAGCGATATTTTCCTATCATGGAAAAATATCCTAGCTTCTCACTTACTTAACCAATCCATACCCAAAATAGTTCCGAACCCTATAAAATCAAATACATGTAAACTGCAAGCAAATACATGACCTAACAATTCAAACACTAAGTGGTTACATCACATCCCAAGAGTCGCATACCCTCCTATTGGATTCACAACCCTTAAGGATGTAGCTAGGTATTAGGGTTCTAGGTTAACCTTATCTACCAAATAATGAGATATAAAAGAATGCGATGCACCAGTATCAAGTAGAACTCTAATTGACACTTCATAAATCAAAAGCGTACCTCCCAACATAGCCTTTTCTTTTTCTTCTATTGTTGGTCTTGAGGGAGCTGGTTCCAGTGCAAACACTTTGCCCTTTCCATCCTTGGCTGATTCCTTGCACCTGTTCTTACAATGTCTAATCTGATCACAGTTGAAGCATTTAACATTCTTCTTCCCAATCACCTTCTTTCCATCTCCTGGTTGACATTATAGCAAAATGCCCTTTCTTATCACACTTATAGCAGATAACTTCTATCTTTCCTTTCTTGGCAGCTCCACTCTTCTGAGCTCTCTTCTTATGGAAAAACTTTTTCTTCTGGTTCTGCCCACCTAGAGTTTCCCTTGCTTTGTTATCATTAAGGAAAGCGATCATCTCCTTATTCCTCAAAGCCATCTCAACAACTACATTGCACAGATCTTTAATATGTGGCAAAGTTGCTTTAGAAAGCTCGGGTCTCAATCCATGGATAAATTTCTCATTCCTTTTTATAACGGTATCAACCATAGCATATCTGTATCTCAATAACTCCTTAAATCTGGTAGCATACTCAAGCACTTCATGTCTCCCCACACCAACTCAGCAAACTTCCTAAGCAGAGTTGATTTAGCAATCTCTGATGTCAATCTTTCCTCAAACCACCTTCTTAATTCCGCCTAAGTCACAGCCTCTTCATTTACTCCCACAGTAACATTGTTCCACCAGTGCAGTGTTGTTTCTTACAACTGTTTGGATGCCAATTTCCTTTTCTGCTCATCGTTAAGCCCTAAATCAGCAATGACCCTTCATAGTGAAGCAACTAATTCTCTACTTCAATTGCCTCAGTCCCAATAAATGGCTTCTCTTCATGTCTAGCGTAGTCTCTGCTCAATACTGCATAGTTATTGACCACCGAAGCTCCTTGATTTCCTCCTTCAATATTTCCTCCAACTAATCCCGTAGTAGCTTTATCTTGCATCATGTTAATGAAGAACTGATACATAGCTCCTATATCAACATGCGGTGCCCCAGCCCCCACATTAGCAGCTTGTGCCCGACCTAGATTCCTTCAAGTGCTTCAAGTGTTTGGTTTGGTGTTTCCATTAGTTGTGATGCTTCCTCCACTAAGGTTATATCTAGCATTCCTAGCATCCATATCTGACTTCCTTAAAATTTACATTCGGGTCTTTGTAAGATACAAAAGAATAACCTAAGAGAGATGGGAGAATAGAGATAAAGTGTATACCTATATATACCAAATACAAGTACATTACTATAGCATTATCCCATGCCCCAATCTTTTCTTTATTTCCTTAGGATTTTTTTTTAAAAACCATTTTAGATTTAAAATTTCTTTTAAGTTTTCATAAACCTATGCTCTAATACCAACTTATAACATCCCTTATCTCGAGGCCTAAAGCGAAGTGTTACAGATGTTATAGTCATCTATTGTATTTAACTTTCAGTGATGAAATATGGCAATGTTAATGGCATCCTTAATATCAGAAGCACATGAATATGAAATATAATCAATAAAGACTTAAAAATAGTTTTTCTGATTACATTTTAAATCAATATTTCCATTTCGATTTCAATTACATAATCCTAAAACGATTCCAGATTTTGATCAAGTATAATTATTACAAATTATGCCAAGTGCGACATAAACAGATACCCACTGGTTGATCAAAATACTAGATAGATAGACAGACATATCAGTCATAAGTACATCACAGCAAAAATAATACTAAGTAACTCCTACATAGCTAGCTTTGCCTCTTCCACGTCTACGGAAGCTTATTCGTCCAACCTACTAAACCTCAAAAGAACTTAACTCTCAGTCTATTTAAATTAAATTTTGGGCACCCAAGAGTTTAAGGCGGAAAAATAAACTTCAAGTTAGACATAAAGCCTGGTGTGAATAATTCTATTACATCTTTATTTACTAATATTAAGTAAGACCACGCCGCTTAGGGAAACGAGTTTTCCCTCACTAATATACTTTTAAAAGAATATCTTTAGCATATCAAAATCCTGTAGTCAAACTGATTATAATAGCAGTAATTATATATATATATATATATGCATATAAATCAGGTAATCAAAGGACTATCTGTTTAAACATTATAGATTTATCTGGATAAGTATTCACCACTGACTGACTCGAACCCACCAGACATAATCAATAATATAACTTCTATTAGACATAATACTTTCTTCTTTTAGTATTAGCTGAACCTATGGGTTTTACAGGCTCACCAGTAACCTATCTCTACTCCATGAATTTTTTTCTTTGTGTAATATCATTTTGGTCTTGCTTGTGACAAAGCCCTACACACTAGAATTCTGGACTTATATTAACTAGGGGCTACTAACTAGAGTATAGGGTGCGACCCTACACCAGCCCCATCTAGTTTTCTAATATCTGAGTCATAAACATATGGTTAACTACCCCATTCAATTTTCCTTGAAAACATTTCTTTCAAACTGATTTAACCCTTCTAAATCATATTTAAACAAGCAAAATACGCTCCTTACTTTACTCACAATATCTATGCTATGGTATATGCTTTATAAAAACAGTGTTGATGAAATCTAAATCAATGGGATTATCTATCCCTTCAAAATAAGTTAAAATCCTTTTTAACTTAAAAACCATTAAGCTATAAAATTAAAACCTTCCTTTTGAAACCATTGTTTAAAACCTTAAACAATCCCCTTTCGAAATCTTTACTTAAAATCTTAGACATCCTATTTCGAAACCATCAAACATATCTTTCGAAAGCATTGGTAACACTTCTTTTGAAATGCTTAAAAATGTACCTTTCGAAGGCATTAGGTTCAAGTAAAAATTGTGGAAACATAGCTTCGAAACCATGTAAAGTATTACTTTCAAAACCATTGAATTTAACAGCTAATATAACTATTGGGTCATAGAGAACAGAATTGAAAGCATCAGTTTCAAAAACATTAATCTCAAGCAAAAGGACTAGAGAAGAGGATAGCTTCGAAACCATCCTTTTGAAACCATTGCTTCCTAGAATCTTGTTACAAGCAGCTAAAATAGACTTTTCGTAAGCATTGGGAAAGCGGCTACAAAATAAAAAAGACGAAAGCTTCTCTTTCGAATACATTTTTTGTAAGGTTGTAAAGAAAAGCGCCCTCAAACCAATTCGAAAGGTATGAATGTGGCAGCCAGGATATTGAGTAGGTTCAAAAGCGATGACCCCTTCGAAATCTTCTTTTAAAAATAAAGACAAGCGATGGATTCGAAGTTTATAAAAATGGCCGCAACCCCATCGAAAGCATGCTTTTAACACTGTCCCTTCCTTCTATCTTTCTCCGATACGCTACGTACCAATTGCTTGATACCATGTGCATTGGTTTTGAATGGGTGTGAAAGGTTTACTAGGCATGGTGATGGAAGCAAGCAAAAGTAAGTGGCGAAGTTGTAATTCAAAAAAAAACTGATTCTATGCCTTTCAAAATAATTCTGTTTCACCTAGCTTGCATAATTTGTCTAAATATGATTAGTTGCCAATTCTTTATCAAAATCCTTTTCTAAATGGCTGTGAATTCAAAAATTAATAATTGAAAACATTTTTAACAATTTATCCCTTTTCCTGAACAAACATTTAAGACATTTAAGTCCTCTAAATTAAATAATTTAATAATCATAATAAAAACTAAGGAAAAATCCCCAAAAATCGCAATAATTCTCCTTAAATATGTTTTCTAACATATATAAATTTCAAACCCAAAAACATTATTTAATTGCCTTAAATAATTCAAACCCTAAAATTAACTATTTTCTCTCATAGAAAATTCATAAAAATCCATAATCATTTAGAAAACTATGAAACTTGAAACCCACTTCTAAATTAAGGTTTTTGACTATATATCAAAAAAACACTCATGTGGATGTCATTTGATAGATTTTCTAATCCAAACATATCATAAAATCCATATTAAATCATTTAAATCATCAACTTAAAGCATATAATCATTTATTCATAATAGCATGGCAAATACTTGCAAAAGTAAGTGGATTTGCCTTTAAAGTGAAACTATTCATCGAGTTAGGGATGTAAACTAATTATTCACCTTGGTTTTGTGCTAAGAAGGTTGAGATTTTCCCTTAAATTGATTTTCTTAAGCTTTTTACCTGAATCCAAGCTTTTCTTCTCCTTAAGTCCTCTTAATGGTGGCCGGCCAAGTTCCTTGAGTCTTCTTAATGATTGATTTGCTTAGTTTGGTTTGTGAATGTTAAAATGAATAGGGAATGAAGAATGGAAGGGTTTAAAGTATTGGAATAAAGGCTATTCCCATTTGACCCTTACCATATTTCTCCTACTTACTTATTTTTAATTCTCTTTTGCTAATACATTCAGTAAGGCATGGCTCCTTTTTAATCAACAGTCTCAATCTCTTTACTATCTATATTATTTAATTTAATTTATCCAATTAAATACTCTAAATAATGTTAGTCAAAATTAAGGTCATTACACTTATAGAGTGGTAAGAATGTAAATTCTCCACCTAAATCTCTTTTTTGGCATAGGAGTGATGTTTATAACATGATATTTCAATGTGTTAGAATTTTTGGTTGGTAGAAATTGGATGTAAATTGGTTGTATCTTACTTCTAATTATAGGAGTTTGGGATTTTTGGTGAAAAGATTTTTCAATATCTACATACGTATAGAATTGCCGATATATGTATAGGTTATTTGCCTCATACTCTTCCAAAAATGTTTTCTAAGAAGTGCATTCATATAGGAGGATCCGATTTAAAATCATTCTGCATACATGTTTCTATAATGTGATTTACTATGCACTTGTGCATGTTGGTTGCAAAATTTGTTGTATACTAATTGGTTGTCTAGTTGAGGATAATTGCAAGCTGGGACCATGGCTTAGTCATTGGTATAATTTTGGGGACGAAATTCTTTTAAGGGGTAAAAATGTAACATAGCGTAATTTGGCATTTGTTATTTAATTGGTTAGTTAGTTAATTAAGATCCAAAAATGAAATTTATGATATAAAGGGTAAAAGAGAATTCAAAACGAAAATAAATAAAATAAGAAAATTAACTTTGGATTTAACAAGGGATATATGCAAATAAAAGAGAAAAGACGTGAAAAGTATAAATTTATTCTTCGTAGTTTACACTTTCTATTCCAAATAAAAAGAAATTATTCATTCCTTATAATTTCAAATAGAGTCAACCTTTCCTTTTGTTTTCTTTTTTTAAAAAACTAATTTATGGAAATAATATTAGAAAATCTTTCTAAGGAATCTAATTCTAGTAAATTAAATATGGAAAAATATTCTAGTTAAATGTCTATGATTAGAATATATTTTAGGTAGGAGTAGGTTATTTATACGTATTTATTGCGTTAATGAATAAGAATGGCGCCCATTGATGTGCTATTTGTGCGTAAAGTTTGCTTAGGACATGCTTGTAACAACCCGATATATTCAGCCATTCACATCCACACATGCCGGACTTGAATTGCTCAAAATACCACATTGTAAATAAATTTGGAGCAAATGAAATGCAAATCACAGAATCACACACACAGAAATATCAGAATAACTCGCAGCGGAAATTTAAAATACCATAGTAGTTCAAGAAGCTACTATAAGAAACTCTCAAAACATAATACATAATATCAATCTGAAAAACATATACAATAGAAATAATAAATACATGGCAGTTAATAAATACAAGAGCTGAAATAGAACAACATAAACTAAAAGGGAGCAGATAACTAGACAAGCAGAATGTCCAACGATTCCTAGCTCCAGAAAAGAAATCCAAAGCTAAGCTGTAAAGACATAGGCTGACCCGAGCGTAAAGTAAAACACAAAACACTTTAATCAGGACATACATACTTATATAATGTAAACCAACTCAAGTGAACTGTAGTAGTAATGCACAATAACTTAAAGGACGCTTGGGATCGCCCATCCTCTAAGCATCAGTTAAACCATAAATTAAATACATTCCATGGTTAAAATTCTAAAATGGTAATTTATACTTCGAAATCAAATATCATTTCACAATTCAATATCATTTCAAATCCATTTCAAAATATGACAATATCATTTCATTCCAAATCTCATCCATTTCTATTAAATTTAAATACCATATCAAATCACATTTCAAATGGTTTTATATTTCAAAACAAATACTCCATTTTAAATCATTTAAAATGAGGTCATTATATTTAAAATTCAAATAGTTAATTCCCAAATTTAAACTTTTTCAAAGATCACTTATTTACTTAAATTTATTTAAAACAGTGAAAATTCAACTCTCGCAGCACATAGAAAATGCTACGGAAAGTTATGTTTCAATTAGCAAAGGCAGCATTTAAAAAGCTGTAATAGGTTTTAGATTTCAAATAAAACTTTAGTTAAATTAAGTAACTACAGCACTTACAAAGTGCTGTAATAGCACTTAGTTCACTTTAGCCATTTAGTTCATTTATATCAATTACAGCATTTGCAAAATGCTGTAATATCTTTAACTTTAGAAATGATAGCATTTCAGGAATGCTGTCACTTTAAATTCCAAACTTTCACTACAATCTCATAAAAAATTAAAATTTATTTAAATCCATTTATCTTATAAAAATCATATTTTCTCACTTTAAACAATGATTTAAATAATCCTTAATTTATGATTTTACAAAGTGAAATTTTCACAAACAATTATCAAATCTTTAATAATTCACTTATAAAATAAATGTAAAATTTTATAACATTTCATTTACTTAACATTTTAATTAAGTTTAACATTTCATAATTTTATTTAAATTCCATTTTAAATCCGGGTTCTATTATTTCAAACCCGCAATCCCAAGTAAAATGAAATAAATAAAAATTGTTCAGGCCTATCATTTCAGCCCATAATGATTTTTCCCTATTTTAAAGTCCGTTTGGGTATGTATCATTTCAACCCATAGTGATTCTAATCTACAGGGAACTTGCAGTGTGATAAACTGATATAAATAAACAGAATAGCATTATATAACAATAACAGATGATATAACAGGTGTATAAACAGGATGAACATCATATGATCATAGCATAGACAGTTATAACATGATAATATGGTTTATAGATTCAATTGTGATCAGTTTACTAGTTATATAAGTGTAAACTGTCTGGTGAGAATTACTCACCTCTAAATGCTGGAGATTGCTATACAACTGACACAACGGTATCAAACCACAGTGACAAGACTATGGATTTGAGTGGAGAGCGAGATCCAATGCTACAAATCTTGTGATACAACCCAAAACAAAATCAAACAAATTAAAATTCAATACAACTATGAATTTAAATAACTTTGAAATGAAAAACAATTTTAATGCACAACCTTTTTCCTTTCTTTATACATTTGTTTGCATGGCCTAGGGGTGCATTTGGTCTGGTTTTGATGTGGCTTTGGCTCAAGTTTGGGTCCTATAAGGCTCGGCTACAAGGTGATGAAGTGGGTAGGAGTTACAAAGGAGGAATACAAGAGGTTAAGGCAAAAATGGAGGAGTTTGTGTTCACTATTTGGCTTGGCTACATGGATCTATGGCTTGGCTATTCATGTTTCAGATCTAGACAGTAGCTAAGGTGATGGGTGGTCATATCAAGGTGGTAGTGGCGGCTATGGTGGTGGCCAAGGTGATGGATGGAGGTGTTGTTGCGTGTAGTGGCTTGGCTTGCATAGTTTTTAGGAGATGTTGCATTTTTGTGGAGTTTTGGTCATATGAGTGGTGCGTCCTGGCCAAGGTCAGAGGGATAGGTGGTGGTAGTGACAAGGAGGAGGTGGTGTAGGTGATGGCCAAGGAAATAGTGGTGGTGGCCGATCCAAACAAGCGAGAGAACAAGGCAAAACATTGAAAATCAAAAGGAAAAATGGAGAGAAAAAGTGAAAAAGGAAGAAGAAGCCATTACCAAATGCTTCTGCCGTGAGAAATAAAGTGAGATGGAGTATTTTAACGTGAATTATGAGTTGAGAAACTCACGGTACAATGAGGATGTACGGCCAAAAAGCAAGTAATGAGAAGGTTATAAAAAATGAAGAGTCTAGCAGATGAAAAGTCATAGGAAAAGGAAGAGTCTTGTCTCTTTAATTTACCATTTATTTTAATTCAAATAAAACAAAATATAGTTCAGCAAATACATTTAAAAACCAAAAAAAAGTGAAATAAAATGAAAATAAGTAATTAAATTTAAAGAAAATAGAAAAAGAATTAAAGAAATTGCTCAAAAATTGAAAACAGGGTTCAAAAATTTACAATTAAAACATCACTGCCTTTGGAAAAATATCTTCTTCATTTTAAAAATATTCTAAAGCAAAATTTTGAAATAAAATACTTCATTTATCATTTCTAAAATGAAATAAATAATTTAAATTAGAGAAAATAGAAAAAGAACTAAAGAAATTGTTTAAAAATTGGAAACAGGACTTGAAACTTACAAATAAAATATCACTAGCCTTAGAAAATTTCCATTTCACTTTAAAACAAATAAAATGTCAAATAAATAAAATAAATGAGGAAAAAAATAAGTGGGAATGACAATAAAATAAGATCTTAAGAAAATAGAAAAATAAATAAATAATTTCTTAAATTAATTGAAACTGGAAATTAGAAATTATAAACAGAATCCAACTGACATTGGAAAATTTCAATAACACTTTGAAAATGTTTTAAAACTAAAATATATACATAATATCATGTTACACATGTAAATAAAATTATAACATGACAAACAAAATATTATTTATATATAAAAAAAATTAAAATAACAATTTTGTTAAATAACACAAATTTCACACAATAGTGTAAAAGGCATAACTTTCACAATATAAATCAGATTTCAACGAAATAAAAAGCAGTATTATTAAAATTTAATATATTTTCATAATAAAAGATAAAATTAAAGAATTAAAATATTTAAATTTTAAATTTAAAAGTCAAAATTTGACTAAATTGACCAAAATCCACATTTTCTGTAAATATTCTATTTATTCAGGTTTGGAATTATAATTCATACAAAAATCAAAATATACTTTTAAAATAACAAAATTTATCCATTATAATAAATATAATAGATTTTTTAAATCAAACACTTCAATTAAAATAATTAAAATATACAATTAAAATAAATCACAAAATACTGGGTTGTTACAATATTATTATTAGAAGAATAGAACAGCGAATATGAGAAAATAGGAAATGTAGAAAAGCCTGCTAATTGGCAATAAAATTAGGAGTTGCTAATAATTAATAGGATATAAAAGATTCTACCCGATTAATGGGTAATAAATGTGAGTTGACTTGGGGGTTGCAGTTAATTAATATGGTATAAAAGGTAGTAACACCAGGTAATGTGCAAATTAATAAGGAATGAATTAGGAATTACAATTAATAAGTGCAAATGGATTAATGAGACTGATAAAAATGAAATGGTTATAAAATAATTATTAATTGGAAATCAGTAAGTACACCTAAATGTCTTAGGAAATATTTGTTAGGATTATTATAGACAAATTGACATTTATGGACTATTAGAGGGGGATTTATTGATAATTAAGTATTTAAGGTAAATCTAGCCTTAAATACAAAGCGGATTAGTATACTAAGTGCAATGTTCAACCTAGGAATAATACTAAGAACTAGGATATACGACCAAAATTTTATATAGGATAGTTATTTCGACTTAATAAATTAGGATGGAGTTTAGTAGAATCACACGAAGGAAGACTGCCCTTTACTCAGAGGCTAACAACAATCGGGCGCACTTAATACTGATCTAAGACATCACCAATCATAGGAACCATGGCTACTCAAGGATAGGACCTACTTTGGGGTAAAAGGTATTAAGTGACTATAACGACCCATAAATTTATTACTTCGAAAATAATATTTATTTTTTAATATTCAAATACAAGATTTTATAACACAAATTATAATGTTTTGAACAATAACTAATGATGGTAAACTTGTTTTATAATTATATTTACAAATATAGATGTTTGGGATTTCCGTCAAAAAAGCGATGAAAATCAATTTTCGGTAAAATTGAGTTTTTCTCAATATTAGATGATATGAAACTAGATACATACATTTGTTTCTCAATTTAAGCAAGAATATCAATAAAATTATTTATTTTATTTTTGGAAATATATCCCTTTATGACATCATCAAGGATTCATCACTTTTATATATTTACTAGAATTTTAAATTAAGTTTAAATATCCAAATAATTATTTAAATGGTGAATAATCCAATTTAATCATTATATAGTGATAACGATTGATTTATAACAGTTTTGTAAATGTATAAACTTGTTTTATAAAGAGATGCATTCATCGCACTTTTGCAGTTTGGCGATGATATTTTTCAACACTCGTTTGAATGTTGATTTATATGGTTTAATTATTGAAATGAGCAACTTTTAATTATTCTGAGATGATAAGAAATACATTTTGAAGACTTGTTTACAAACATAGATAATTTAACAAAGAAGTAAAAATATGATCAGAAATCAACTTCCGAATTCACAACGGTTTACGAAAGAAAGTTGTTTAAAGTTATTACAACCTATTTTTGTGTCTTGTGCACATGTATACATGTCATATTTTCACATGTACATGAAAATGCACATACACACACACACACACACATACACACACACATACCCTAATATATCTAAGATATTTCACCTTACTTCATCCTTAAGCTAAGATAAAGCAAACCTTTCGTCAAAACATCACTTCCATCATCATGATAAGAAGGAGGACAAGGTGGGTGGCCATGCGCATAAAAAGGGGGTGGCCATGGGCATGGGGGGAGGGGATGGGTGTGTGAGGGTAGTTTGGTCTTTGTACCATCATATATTTGTTTACATATTTTTTTCTATAAATACCCACCCGAACGCTTCATAATTTTCACATCAAAAACGCTTCTTGTTCTTCCTTCTTCTGGAGCTCCTTAATTCTCTTTAATGGCTTTCATGTCCTCATAAATTATTCCATAGTCGAAGCTCTACTGAAATTACACTTCCAAATATAGAAAGAAATCACCCTAGTTTGAAATTAAAGTGAGCGATCACATTCACTTCTTTCTTCTTACTTGGTCGAGTTCATCTAGGCATCTCCACCCTCTCTAATGTAGAATACAATAGCCTATGATTTTTGTTTGATGATAATAAACATATATACGTATATACATATATATATATATATATATATATATTCTTTAAATGTATTTGTTATTGTACTATTTTATTTTTCCATATAATTAAATGAATATTTCTTGAATAAAATAAATAACTCAGAATTCTTATTTAAACAAATATTTCATTCAAATAAATATTTTATTACAAATTTGAATGGTACAAATTTAAGATCTCGCTATATTCTCCCTACCTTCCAAATACAAGTTTCAATTACAACACAATTTTCAACATACAATTTTACATACATATTTCACCTCATTACTTATTCACTCTTCACTTGTATTTTGATCTTCAACTTTGCTCCAGCCTGCATCCAGCATCTGAATTATCTTCAAAATAAACATTGTGTAGTAAAATTGAAAAAGAAATATTTTGCAGTACAAAATGAAGTGTGTGTTCGAAAATATATTTTACCTCAGCTATTTGGGTTGGCCGTCATCATTTTTTAATTCATCTTATGCAAACAACTTGTGACATGCACAGTGTATCATTATACATGTCACAAGGTCATGCACACCAATATACACTTGCTTGTTAAAATTGCAGGGATAGGTGAGCACAAGGTCAAACCCAAGCCAAGACTGGATTCAACTCAAGTGAAAAAACAAATAGCATAGCATTGGCATTCAGGCATTCAATATGCAATCAATCTGTAAAAAGGATAAAGCAAAAGCAGGAAACACACATACAACATATTACACTGCTCAGGTTCAAACAACATGAAAACAACATATGAACACACACCAGACTTCAAAGTGCACCACACATGTACAAGTCGAATATATATGGATATGGCACATGCATTACACAATTGCACATATATACATGCATATTTATGTGCATGATTTTCGAAATCCATGAGCAAATGCAGACAAACACAATAGTGCACAGGAGTTTGGAGGCAACCAAACCATACTTCAAATCAAAACAACACTACAATGAAATGGAGATCCAACCAGACTTCAATTTAGCCAAAACTAACCAAGAAGCAAGAACCACACAAGCAAAGCCTGCATATACACATACCAACAGACTCAAGCTATCAGCCGAGCAAACTCTGCACAGGAGTTTAATGGAAGAAGGTTCAAGTACAAGGGTATAAACATCAATGGCAATGCATGTAGTCAGGGATACAAGAGCATCAACACAACCAGACTTCAAATGAAAACTCCAGAAATGCTTAGGTTCAATAAGTTAACATGAATGCAAAGCAACAATAGGCAAGAATAGATCAGCATACATATATACATGTCTGTACACACATGTATACATATATAGTGGAAACCAAACAAGTAAACATGCTCATATATACATGGATATGCAAAGCTTCAGACATGTCAGACCCAAATGGATTAACATGAATGCAAAGCACTCGAATAACAAGATCATATGCAACCAGAGAAGACAGTAACACATTGGAGCTGCAACAATCATACACTTAACTTAGCAACTAGCACACATTACAAGGAAATGGATAGTGCATAGCCATAGCAATCGCATGAACTAGAGGCCAACGGCAGTAAACCCAGATAAAGGATCATATAACATACCAAAATCTATCTAGTTGGTAGTTTGTAATATAGAAATGCATCTTTAGATTACATTTCCATGATGTATGTATATGTTGAGCAAAATCAAAGCATAGTAATGGAGCATTCGGTAGTTTGAACAAAGTTAAAAGAATTCAATCAGAGGTCATAAGGAAACGTATTTTAGAAAATGGAACAACAAACCATGGTGAACAAGTTAGTGAACGATGAAAAAGCCGTAGGAGAAAAGAACGGAACCAATTCAACTACATTTAAGCAAATTCGAATATATTAGAAATATATTCGATCAATGAACAAGTCAGAAATCACACGATCATTCGTTCAGAAATCAACGCAAGTAATAAAATCACAAAGAATCCAAATCAAATTATACGAAATGGAAATTTAGGGATTTTGTCCCTATTTAAACCATATTTCATCATCGACAAAATACAGAATTTCAAGTTCAAGCAAATCATCAGAGAAAATAAAGTAAAAAATCGCATACCGATTATATACCATTCGTACTCGACAATGTAGCAGCCATAAGCAAATCGAAGAACATTGATCGAAGAAGTAGCAGTAATCATATTGAGGAACGAAAGCATACAGTAAACGATTCGAATTGCTATTTCCAAGTTGCGGCTAATTCAAACGAAATCCTAACTTTGAAGGGCAATAAAAGATCCGCTGAAGAAATTACACTGAGAAAAGGGAGACAGTCTTCACCTTAATTATTTGTTCAGTTGGGCCATGTCTTTTTTATATGTATTGGGCATAAGTTTTAAATATAGGGTTTTGTTTTATTTTTATTTTTTGTTTGTAGTTTTCTAGTTGTGTAACTAGATACAAACTATGGGGCGTAGTTTGAGAATTCACAACTCAGTGGCTGAGTTGTGGCTGGGTTTTTGAGCTTAGAGTTAGGTTAATCGAGTTAGCGGGTATCACAAGTTTACATATTTTTGTAAGCAACTGATTACTTAATTTCTAATAAAAACCTTAGGGGCACCACATAAGCAGTTTTTTGCCGAAGCTGGATAAAACTATGTGTGATCTTTACCGCATTACTTTATATTTTTATTTTTATTTCCGCATTTATTTTTAGTGACCCTATTCACCTTCCCTTTCTAGGGTGAAAACGATCCTACATCGAATACAAGGTCGAGCACACCAAAGCATCCCATGATAGGATTCATAAGCTTCGGTGCGGCAATAACGGAGCTGTAGTCAATTTTAGTACATTTAGAGACAAATGAATGCAAGAAACTCTACTAGTTTATTTTATAAATCATATGATGATATGATATGTTTTTTATGTTTGTTTTTTATGTTTGATCATTATGTTTTGGATGCCATAATATGCTTTCTTGGTTATGAAAATAATTCATGGTAAATACACGTCGAATTTACACAAATAAATCACTTTCTTTTATGATTTATAAAAGTGCACGGTATAGCTAAACCTCTTTAAACATGAATAAAAATTGTTTATAAATGTTTTATAAACATTAAAACTCGTTTTAGCAATATTTTGAAAAGGTATGAAATGAAAATCAAAATAAGCCATCGCGTTTCGGTAGTTCGTGATTTCGCAACCTGAAAAGTTAAACGAAAGTGTATGGTGAATAATAAGTCGGAATTCTTTGAAATAAAAATATTCCAAACCCTTGGAGTTATAATTTTCAAATGAGAAAGAAGAAGCGAGATTTCATTGAGCAAATTTTGAGATAAGCCCAAATCAAGTTTTCAAAATCATCGCGTTTTGGTAGTTTGAAAGCCAAAGTTTCAAATTCTTTTTAAATGGATATTTTTAAACATAAAAAATATGGAATAAATTCTTAAAATATGTTAAAATATTTTAAAAGAGTTCTAAATGAAAAAATTGGACATAGAAAAGGTTTAAAATGAGACATGTGCTACGAAGCTCTTAAAAGCACTAGTCATTAGCAATTTAGCAATGGAATTTGGAAAATTTTGAAATATGATTTAAACTTGGATTTTTCTTCCTAAATCCTTTATAAATGATTTTCAAATAAGATGTAACAACCCGATATTTTTAGCCATTCGCATCCGCACATGTCGGACTTGAATTGCTCAAAATACCGCGTTGTAAATAAATTTGGAGCAAATGAAATACAATCACAGAATCACAGACACAACAATATCAGAATAACTCGCAGCGGAAATAAAAATACCATAGTAGTTCATGAAGATACTATAACAAACTCTCAAAACATAAATTAGTCTGAAACATATACAATAGAAATCTCAAATATATAGAAGTTTATAAATACCAGAGCTGAAATAGAACAACGAAAACTGAAAGGAAATAGATAACTAGACAAGCAGAATCTCTAGCGATTCCTAGCTCCAGAAAAGAAATCCAAAGCTAAGCTGTAAATACTCAAGCTGACCCGAGCGTAAAGTAAAACACAAAACACTCGAGTCAGGACAATATATACTTATATAATGTAAACCAACTCAAGTGAACTGTAGTAGAAATGCACAATAACTTAAAGGATTCTTGGGATCGCCCATCCTTTAAGAATCAGTTAAACTATAAATTAAATACATCCCATGGTTAAAATTTCAAAATGGTATTTTATACTTCAAAATAAAATATCATTTCAAAATTCAATATCATTCAAAATCCATTTCATAATATCAAAATATAATATCTTCCAAACCACATTCATTTTTATTTAATTTAAATACCATTACAAAACACATTTCAAAATAGTTTGTATTTCGAAATAAATTAATTCCTTTTAAATCATAAAATGAAGTTATTATATTTAATAATTAAATTATTAAATTTCCAAAATTTTAAATCTTTTCAAAGTTCATTCATTCCCTAAATTTATCAAACAGTGAAAATTCACCTTTTCGCAGCATTTAGACAATGCTACGGAAAGTTACTTTTAAAACAATTCAATTTAACAAAAGACAGCATTTAAATGCTATAATAGGGTTACTTTAGTTCAAATAAAACCTTACTTAAATTAAACAATTATAGCCCTTACTTAAATTTAGCCATTTAGTTCACTTCTATCAACTACAGCATTTACAAATGCCGTAATATCATTTACATTAGAAAATAATAGCATTTCAAAATTGCTATTAATTAAATTCCAAATATTCAATATAATTTCACAAACAATTAAATTTTTATTTAATTCATTTTAACTTATAATTATACATTTTCACTTTTAAAACAATCATTAAAATACCCTTATATTCATGATTTTATAAGTTCAATTTCCATTCATAATCAAATTTAATAATAATTTACTTATTAAAATTCCAACATTAAATTTTAAATTCATTAAATTAAATTTAAATCAACACTTAAGTTTAAATTTTCAAATATAACTCAGTTTCATTTTTATTTACTTAACTTAAAATTCACTTTTAAGCCAAATTCACAAATTTTCAATTTTAGTTATATTTCAAAATTTCAACTTAAATATTCATTCATTTCACATTTAACTTTATTAAAAAATCATTAATATATTATAAAATCATTTTAAATTCTTTTAAATTCAAAATATCATAAATTTATCATATTTTCATATTTAATTTAAATTCCATTTATCACCAAATTATAATTTCCAAAATAACTTACATTTCAGATTTTCTAATTTTACCATTTATTTATTTCACTTATAAAATTTTAGAAAATCAATAATGCTTTACAAAAATCATTTTTTTTATCAAATATACATCAAAATATTATATTATTTACATTTCTAAAATATTTTAAATTTTTAGAAAAACATATTTTAACAACGGGTCTGTATTTCATTTTCTAGCCTAGGTAAAGTGATACGGGTATATATCATTTCAACCCGTAATTTACAAAGAAAACCCGGGTTTGATCTTTTCAAACCCGCAATCCCAAGTAAATGAAAATAATTGAAAATCATTCAGGCCTATCAGTTCAGCCCATAATGATTTTCTCCTATTCTAAAGTCCGTTCACGTATGTATCATTTCAACCCATAGTGATTCTAATCTAAAGGGAACTTGCAGTGTGATAAACTGATAAAAATAACAGAACAACATAATGTAACAATAACAGATGTTATAACAGGTGTATAAGCATAGGTGAATATCATATAATCATAATATAGCAGGTGTAACATGATAATGCATTTTACAGATTCAAAAGGGGTCAATTTACTAGTTATATATGTACATATTGTCTGGTGAGAATAACTCACTGTTTTGAGCTGGAGACACAACGACGAATGCACGAATGAGATCCAAACAAGCACGATAACACGACACAAAGATGAGTGGAAGAGCCAAAGATTAATTCTCCTTGGATACATGAGACAAAACAAATAAATATAACATAAGTTTTCAACCCAAATTCAATTAAACAAAGCTAGAAATGAATACACAAAACATCACCGAAGTTTTTGCACTTGCTTTCTACCACCTATGCTTCAACTCCAGATCTGAAATGGCACGGCTAAAGGCATGGTTTGGATCTGGTTTAGGTTCTTAAAGGTCGGCCTAGCATGGCAAAATGATGGAGCAAAGATATATGAGCATGAACTAACACTACAAGGCAAATATCATGGATTCCTATGCACTAGAGGGCTCGGCCAAGGCCAAGGAGGCCACGGCCAGGTCTGTAGTGGGCTGGAGGATGATGTGGTAGTGGGCTTAGGTCAGGAATTTGTTAGTGGTGGTGGTGTATGGTCGGCCAAAGTGATGGAGGAGGTGATGGAAGCAAGGTAGCCAGGCTATGTTGGATATAGGTGGAGTTTGCTTCATATTTTGGTGGATCATCAACATGGATGGCCTCGGCTCTGGAATGGTAGTGGAGAGGAGGGTATGGTGGCTGGAATAGGTGGTGGTGGAGGTGGCCAAGGTGTGACTCCCCACCTCTATAACCACGCTAGCCAAGGACACTACAGGGTAATGCCGTCAACTAATACGGAGAATAAGGCTGGTTGGGAGCGACCATCTATAGCTTTGCTCTAACTATCTATTGAATTCATCGACAATAAACATACCAAGCAGGTCGACATACCCAATGAATACTTAAAACAAAACCATAGGTGGTTGAAGGATCTGTCAGAACAGAATATGACAACTCAAATGTAATATACATCACAGAACAGTAAATCATCATATACACATATATTGATACATACAGAGTACACAAAATAATACATGTCAAGTGGTATAGCGAACCACCATATACAGACGAGTCAAAAGAATACATATTTCAGAGTTACTACAAAATGGGACTACACAAAATGCTATGACAAAAAGAAGCTAGCGGAGTAGTCCATGCAGAAGCTAAATAGGCTAAGTCCAAAAGCACCTAACCTGAAACATCTCGGTCTGACCCGAGTATAAAATACACGGGTCAGTCTAGCTAAACAAATCAGTTAGATAAACTGAACATCAATAAACTTGCAAGGTTACAAAGTATAACGAATATCTCTAAAGGAGATAGCACAATCATCTAACAAAAGAAGAATCATATGATAACAAGCCTCATATCATCGGCAACACATAGAAACAAAGGATATGAATATCCCAAATCAAGCCAAAAAGGCAAATAACAAATACCAATAAGGTATACAAGTTCCGCAAGGTAAACGCTACGCATCATGCGGCTCATAATGACCAACATCGAAGGGCGATACCTAGGGAATATACATATGAATGAAACATCAGAAAATTGCTCGAGCTCAGTACTGTATAAACAAGGATCCATGAGCCCGAAGACTCCAAATCCAATATCACCCATGCGGCTCATAACGACCAACATCGGAAGCGATACAAAAGGGCAACCCAATATCGCCCATGCGGCTCATAACGACCAACATCGGAAGCGATACTAAAGGGAAACAAACCCGAAGGCACATACCCGAAGGCAACAAACCGTAGTGGTGAAGGTCCGGAGGCCCAGTACTGGACACCACTAGCTGGCGGAATGTGTCATAACTCTCAAAAAGGAATCCGAAAAGTGGTAATGTGAGTTCCATAACCACTCGTTCGCACTAAACGGTTTACTATCCGTTAGTTAATTTCACACTCAAAGCAGTATAAAGTTCACCTCATATCATCGGTAAACCAAACACAAAGGTCAAAACGATCAATCGAATAGGTCGGGGACTAATCGGGAAGACAAACGCACGGATTCATGGTCCGTGTTTTACCTAACCATTTAATCTTCCTTCCACTTCGCTCGAAGTACGAAATTGTGTGTGTGCATTATAAATAGAATTTATAAATTGGATAAACGAGCTTTCAAATTTGATTCGAGAGATTATTTTATCAAAACCCGTGGATGAAGTCAAGAATAAGTTATCAAAACCAAAGATGCAATAACAAACACTAAAAACCAATTTGAATCGATAAAATTTGGAAAACCAATCAAAATATGCAAAAATAGGCAAAACATGCAAAACAGGAGCAGGTCGGTCGACCGGTTGCTGGGCTCGGTCGGCTGGCCAGATGCAAAAAATAAAGCATGGCTCGGGGTAGTAGGTTGGTCGACCGGCTACAGGGCTCGGTCGGCCAAACCTGATTATTTGCAGTTCTTGCCCTTTTTCAATGAAATGCAAGTTCTTTCCAAATCCAAAACAATGGCACATGCATACTTGTTAGGAATTCATACCCAACACCCATGAGATCAAGAGAGGTAGATGTGAGTTCAAAACTCACCTTTTACCCAAACAAAGAAGAAGAAGAAGAAGCTCAACAACAAAGAGAAGACCAACCAAACTCTACTTCAACTCAACAAGCTTCAATCTAAGAATAAAACACATATTTCCCAATTTAGCTTTAGGAAATTTTTCTAAAATTGAAGAAGCAAGAGTTAGAGAAGATGAAGAGGAGCTTACCAATGGCTTCTCTATGATTTTTGGGGGAAGAAATCAAGTTTACAAGAAGAAACTAGGGCTTGCAAATTTCTATTTCCTCTTCCCTTCCACCATTTTCAGTTTTAGCTTAAGAAATGAAAATGAAATGAAGATGAATGAAGAGAAGGGGTTGAGTTAGAGGGTTAAGTGGAGATTGGGGCTGAACCCAAACCCAAAACCCAATAGAAAAAGGGTCAAAATTTCACAAACTCCAAACATATCAAAGATTATACTCAAAAAGATCGCAAACACCATTTTGGAACCAATGGAGGTAGTTTCGAGCTCCAATTCGGCCGTTTGCAAAAAGTAACATTTCGGACCTAAATTCGACTAACGATGCTATATTTAAATAAAATATTTAAATATAAAATCGTTAAATATGCGGGTTGTTACAGATCTCCCCTCCTTACAAAAATTGCGTCCCCGCAATTCCTAGAGACGATATTTGTAACAACTACATACATACAACATTCAAAAGAAAAAGGAAATAAGCTTGAGATGAAAAGACATACTCACCATTCACAAGCTAAGATAGAAAACCCAGATAAGATCGCTCGATAAACTCTCTGGTTTCCCAAGTACAGTCATTGGGATTAGCGGACCATTGAACTTTAACGAGTGGCACGTCCTTATTCCGAAGCTGTCGCACCTCCGTGTCAAGCACGCGAATAGGTTGCTGTACAATAGTTAAGTCCGATGAGATCTCAAGCTCTTGCAAATCAGGAGAAGTAATAACAGAATCCGACTCCCGAAGACAATTTCGAAGTTGCGAGACGTGGAACACGTCATGAATGCCGGATAAATGAGCTGGAAGTGAAACTCTATAAGCCACAGGGCCAGTACGTTCAGTAATAGAAAATGGTCCTATATAGCGAGGAGCCAATTTTCCAGTCGTACTGAAACGCATAACCCCTTTCAAAGGAGAAACACGAATAAAAACAAGATCACCAATCGAAAACTCGAGAGGCTTCCTACGGTTGTCAGCGTAGGATTTCTAGCGACTCTGTGCCTCTTTC
The DNA here is from genome assembly GCA_030765085.1 of Allium cepa. NCBI lineage: Eukaryota > Viridiplantae > Streptophyta > Magnoliopsida > Asparagales > Amaryllidaceae > Allium > Allium cepa. Next base: position 945,626,752 of record CM060941.1, on the reverse strand, counting down.
ATTCTCAACCGGATAAGATCAATCTTCTCAGAAGAATCATGAACAAAATCTGGACCAAGAATAAGCTTCTCTCCAGATTCTAACCAACATGAAGGAGATCGACATGGCCTTCCGTATAAAGCTTCGAAAGGAGCCATACCGATACTAGACTGAAAACTATTGTTATAGGAGAACTCTACCAGAGGTAGATGATCCTCCCAGCTACCACCAAAATCAAAAATACAAATACAGAGAAGATCTTCCAAGATACGATTCACCCGTTCAGTCTGTCCGTCAGACTGCGGATGATAAGCTATAGAAAAATTAAGCTTTGTTCCCAAAGCTTGCTGAAGACTCTTTCAAAAATGACTCATGAATAAAGGATCACGATCACTCACAATAGAACTAGGAACACCGTGAAGTCTCACGATTTTCTTGACATACAACATAGCCAAATGCGAAGCTGTCCTATTAGACTTAATAGGGACAAAATGAGCTGACTTGGTGAGGCGATCAACAATAACCCAAATACTAGAATGGCCTGATCTCGAACGAGGTAGGCCATCAATGAAATCCATAGATATCTGATCCCATTTCCACAATGGAATCTCAAGAGGCTGAAGAAGACCAGAAGGACGCTGATGTTCGGCCTTAAAACGCTGACAAGTTATGCAATTACTCACATAACTCGCCACATTGCGTTTCATGCCTTCCCAATAATAAAGACGACGCAAATTGGCATACATCTTGCAACTACCAGGATGAAAGGTATATTTAGAACGGTGACAATCATCAACAATGTCATGCCTAAGTGCAAAATCAGAAGGCACAAAAAGACGGTTCTTCTTACGAAGACACCCATGAGAATCAATGCTGAAATCCCGCAACGCCTCATCACAGGATCCAGACTACCAAAGCTGAATAAGATGCAACAAATCAGGATCACGCCGTTGAGCATCAGCAATACGATCCAATAAAACGGGTCGAGCTCCCAAACTAAATAATAGAATATGAGAATTAGAAGATGAACCTCGATCAAGAATTTCACAAAAAGATAGAGTCTCAAGAATATTCCATTCGGCAAGCATCATAGAAATAACAGCCGAATGTTTGCGACTAAGCGCATCTGCAACACGATTACCCTTTCCAGGGGTATACTGGATGTCAAAGTTATAGGAGGCAAGAAACTCAAGCCAACGTTGTTGTCTCAAATTGAGTTCCTTCTGAGTAAACAAATACTTCAAGGATTTATGATCAGTACAGAGAATGAAGCGCTCGCCCAATAAATAGTGTCGCCAAATCGTCAAGGCGAAGACAATGGCGGCAAGCTCAAGGTCATGAGTGGCATAGCGAATTTCATTCCGACGCAGTTGCCTAGAAGCATAAGCAACTACCCGATCCTTTTGCATAAGAACAGCACCGAGACCACTACCACAAGCATCGATGCAGACAACAAGATCATGATTCCCCTCGGGAACCACTAAAATAGGAGCATTAGTGAGAAGTTCCTTCAATGTCAGAAAGGAAGCTTCACACTTGTCGGACAATTCAAAATGAATGCCTTTCCGAGCAAGGAAAGTGAGAGGAAGCACAACACGGGAAAAATCCTTAATGAACCGACGATAATAACCCGCCAATCCAAGGAAACTACGAATCTCATGCACATTCTCAGGCCTCTTCCAATTCTGGATGGCTTCGATCTTTGAGGGATCGATAGAAATGCCATCGGAAGATACAACATGGCCTAAGAATTTAACCTTATTCTCCCAAAAGTGGCACTTGGAGAATTTGGCTCTAAGCTGATGATGACGGAGGGTACTCAAGACAATTCTCAAGTGATTAGCATGCTTGGCTTCAGACTTAGAATAAATAGGGATATCATCAATGAAGACAAGGACGAACTTATCGAGATATTTCCGGAATACTCGATTCATGAGATCAACAAAGAAAGCAGGAGCGTTCGTCAAACCGAACGGCATAACGAGCCACTCAAAAGAACCATACCGAGTGCGGAAAGCGGTAAGAGGTATGATATCCTCCGCGACTCGTAACTGATGAAAACCTATGGCAAGGTCAAGCTGAGAAAAGACCTTAGCCCCACTCAATAGATCGAACATATCATCGATCCTTGGCAATGGATACCTATTCCTGATGGTTAACTCGTTAAGCTTGCGATAGTCGATGCAAAGCCTAAGAGTTCCATCGGATTTCTTCATGAAGACGACTGCGGATCCCCATGGAGAAAAACTAGACTGAATCAACTGCTTGGACTCAAGCTCTAAAATCTGCTTCTTGAGTTCCTCATTTTCCTTTGTAGACATCCTCGTGGGAGGACGACTAACTGGCTGCGCGCCTGGAATGAGATCAATGCGGAACTCAATTGCCCTCTTGGGTGGCAAAGCCGATACAGGCTCAAAAACATTAGAAAAGTCACAAGCAATAGGAATACGAGATATATCATCACCATCTCGCGAATCAAGAGAATATAAAGCCATTTCGGAATTATCCACATCCCGAAGAATAAGAGATAACTAAGTAAACGAATCCGGATGTCGAAGATATATAATTCTCTCCGAACAAATAATCCTGGCATCATATCTCGCTAGCCAGTCCATTCCCAAAATCATATCAAATTCCAGACAAGAAATAACGTGCAGATTCGCACGAAAAGAAAAGCTACATAAAACAATATCAACATCATCACAAAGCAAGCTAAGGGTCATGGATTCCCCAATAGGATTCGCAATCCTCAATGAAGTAACCAAACAAGAAACATCCAAAGATAAATCATCAACGAGCTGTTTCGATACGAAAGAATGTAAAGCACCCGTATCGAAAAGAACTCGAATACTATGATCATGAAATAAAATAGAACCTTACAAAATAGATGGAGATATACCTTTGGGTTGAGAAGGACCTTCAGAAGCCTTAGCAGCATAAAGCCTGCAAGACTTGGCACCAACCGGAACAGTCGGGCAAGCTGAAACATTATGACCTTCCTTCTTGCAATAACGGCAGAAGAGAGGCTTAGGACAAGCTCGAATAATATGATCCGGAGAACCACAATTGAAACACTTTCGAACGAAAGGTGTTCCGGAAGACTGAGGCTGAAAGCTAGGACCACCAGTCTTCTTCTTCTTAGAAGGAAAAGGCCTGGACTTCTGAATTGGAAACGACCTCTTGTTGGGGTTCTTGGAAACCTCAACATCAACATCACTATCACACTCCTTCTCGACGGTCTCGAGGTGAAGTGCCGAATCAACCAACTCCTCAAAAGAAAGCTTGAGCTAGAGCAACAAAGACTTCTTAAGATATTTCTTAAGACCAGAAACAAACTTCAAATTCTTCTTATAAGAAGTGCTGATGAATTCAAGACCATACTTAGATAAAGCCTCGAATGATGCAACATACTCAGAAACAGAAGACTTCCCTTGCTTCAACTCAAGGAAACGACGGGTCAATAAAACTTTTTCAGATTCAGGAACGAACTTGAGTTCAAATCGCTCCCGAAACTGAGTCCAAGAATGAGTAGTCTCATCAATCTCAGCTACAAGAAGCTCATACCAATAAAGAGCACGCTCTTGTAATAAGCTAGAAATTACAAGAACTCTATCATGGTCAGAAAGATCAATGCGAGAGAAGATACGCTCGCACGTGCGAAACCAAGCTTGGACTTCAAGAACGGACTCGGAGCCTTTAAACGGCTTTCCTCCAAGATGAGCAAAATCACTGCACTGACGTGCAAAGGCAGACTTGCGAGGTGGAGATACTCGAGGAGGAAATGGAGGCTGAGTGCTCCTAAACAACTCCATAAACTGATCGGCAGACATATAAACGCCATCCGGAAGTGAGCCACTGGATTGCCCAGCATCCAAACGTCGTCCCCTGCCTCTTCCAGCCATACGTTGAAAGTAAGATAAGAACAAGATTATTCACAAGGTAGATATTGCAATACGGAATACCACGGAATAGAAATGCATTCCTAGACGTACTCCCAAACTCTATTTAACCTTGATGGAATAAAGAGACACGATGACTCAAAGATTCGTTTTACTTATACACTTTGATGTACCGTAATATGTGCATTTATTCTGTGTTTATCATATTTTGTCCTGAACCTGGCTCTGATACCACGCTGTGACCCCCTACCTCTATACCCACGCTAGCCAAGGACACTACAGAGTAATGTCGTCAACTAACACGGAGAATAAGGCTGGTTGGGAGCGACCATCTATAGCTTTGCTCTAACTATCTATTGAATACATCGACAATAAACATACCAAGCAGGTCGACATACCCAATGAATACTTAAAACAAAACCATAGGTGGTTGAAGGATCTATTAGAACAGAATATGACAACTCAAATGTAATATACATCACAGAACAGAAAATCATCATATACACATATATTGATACATACAGAGTACACAAAATAATACATGTCAAGTGGTATAGCGAACCACCATATACAGACGAGTCAAAAGAATACATATTTCAGAGTTACTACAAAATGGGACTACACAAAATGCTATGACAAAAAGAAGCTAGCGGAGTAGTCCATGCAGAAGCAAAATAGGCTAAGTCCAAAAGCACCTAACCTGAAACATCTCGGTCTGACCCGAGTATAAAATACACGGGTCAGTCTAGCTAAACAAATCAGTTAGATAAACTGAACATCAATAAACCTGCAAGGTTACAAAGTATAACGAATATCTCTAAAGTAGATAACACAATCATCTAACAAAAGATGAATCATATAATAACAAGCGTATATCATCGGCAACATATAGAAACAAAGGATACGAATATCCCAAATCAAGCCAAAAAGGCAAATAACAAATACCAATAAGGTATACAAGTTCCGCAAGATAAACGCTACGCATCATGCGGCTCATAATGACCAACATCGAAGGGCGATACCTAGGGAATATACATATGAATGAAACATTAGAAAATTGCTCGAGCTCAGTACTATATAAACAAGGATCCATGAGCCCGAAGACTCCAAACCCAATATCACCCATGCAGCTCATAACGACCAACATCAGAAGCGATACTAAAGGGCAACCCAATATCGCCTATGCGGCTCATAACGACCAACATCGGAAGCGATACTAAAGGGCAACAAACCCGAAGGCACATACCCGAAGGCAACAAACCGTAGTGGTGAAGGTCCGGAGGCCCAGTACTGGACACCACTAGCTGGCGGAATGTGTCATAACTCTCAAAAAGGAATCCGAAAAGTGGTAACGTGAAATCCATAACCACTCGTTCGCACTAAACGGTTTACTATCCGTTAGTTAATTTCACACTCAAAGCAGTACAAAGTTCACCTCATATCATCGGTAAACCAAACACAAAGGTCAAAACGATCAATCGAATAGGTCGGGGACTAATCGGGAAGACAAACGCACGGATTCATGGTCCGTGTTTTACCTAACCATTTAATCTTCCTTCCAGTTCGCTCGAAGTGCGAAATTGTGTGTGTGCATTATAAATAGAATTCATAAATTGGAGAAACGAGCTTTCAAATTTGATTCGAGAGATTATTTTATAAAAACCCGTGGATGAAGTCAAGAATAAGTTATCAAAACCAAAGATGCAATAACAAACACTAAAAACCAACTTGAATCGATAAAATTTGGAAAACCAATCAAAATATGCAAAAATAGGCAAAACAGGTAAAACAGGAGCAGGTCGGTCGACCGGTTGCAGGGCTCGGTCGGCTGGCGAGATGCAGAAAATAAAGCATGGCTCGGGGTAGCAGGTCGGTCGACCGGCTACAGGGCTCGGTCGGCCGAACCTGATGATTTGCAGTTCTTGCCCTTTTTCAATGAAATGCAAGTTCTTTCCAAATCCAAAACAATGGCACATGCATACTTGTTAGGAATTCATACCCAACACCCATGAGATCAAGAGAGGTAGATGTGAGTTCAAAACTCACCTTTTACCCAAACAAAGAAGAAGAAGAAGAAGCTCAAGAACTAGGAGAAGACCAACCAAACTCTACTTCAACTCAACAAGCTTCAATCTAAGAATAAAACACATATTTTCCAATTTAGGTTTAGGAAATTTTTCTGAAATTGAAGAAGAAAGAGTTGGAGAAGATGAAGAGGAGCTTACCAATGGCTTCTCTATGATATTGGGGCAAGAAATCAAGTTTACAAGAAGAAACTAGGGCTTGCAAATTTCTATTTCCTCTTCCCTTCCACCATTTTCAGTTTTAGCTTAAGAAATGAAAATGAAATGAAGATGAATGAAGAGAAGTGGTTGAGTTAGAGGGTTAAGTGGAGATTGGGGCTGAACCCAAACCCAAAACCTAATAGAAAAAGGGTCAAAATTTCACAAACTCCAAACATATCAAAGATTATACTCAAAAAGATCGCAAACGCCATTTTGGAACCAATGGAGGTAGTTTCGAGCCCCAATTCGGCCGTTAGCAAAAAGTAACATTTCAGACCTAAATCCAACTAACGACGCTATATTTAAATAAAATATTTAAATATAAAATCGTTAAATATGCGGGTTGTTACACGAGGCGCCGGAGATGGAGGGGCCGAACTGCATAAGAGATTGCAAGTGCAGAAATCAAGTAAATCAAGTAGAAAATGTAAAAAGAAATGAAAGTTTTTATCAAAATTTCTTCTTGGAGATGCTCGAAACTTTTTTTAGGGTTTGAGGGAAAATTTTCACGTGAGAAACAATGGAAGAGTCGGCTGAAACAAAGAGATATGGTCAGCAAATGATTAATGCAAGTGTTATTGAATTTGAAAAGACAAAAGGAGGTGAAAAGACAATGGTATGTTAAAGGTCAAAAACTCTTCATATTTCTCTAATTTCTTTTGCAAATTTTAATAAATGAAAAATTACTTATAATTACAGATAAAAACACGAAAATATAGTAAATAAATAAATATTAATTATATATAATTTAATTAATAAAAACAACAAAAATTCCAAATAGTCATGAAAATATGAAATACATGCAATGAAGTTTGGAAAATTTTTATGTACTTGAAAAATATTTATAAATAAAGATAAGAACACAAAATAAAAATGAATTCACAAAATACATAAATAAATATTAATTTAACATAATTTAATGAAGAAAATAGCAGAAAAATGGAAACTAGCCTTTAAAAATAGAAAATAAATGCAATAGACTTTGGGAAAATTTAAACACCACTTTAATAAAATTTAAAAGACAAAATATATATAACATGACATATTGACACATTTTAAAATAAAATATGACAATAAAAATATAGTTTATATTATTTAAAATAAACAGACTTGCTAAATAAAGCAGATTACACTCAATATTGGAATATACATAACTTTCACAATTTAAATCTGTTTTCAACGAAACGAAAAGCAGTATTCAAGTTATTAAGTCTATTTTCATAATAAAATATAAAATTTAAGAATCTAAATATTTAAATTTTAAATTTAAAAATCAAAGTTTGACCCAAATTTACCGAAATCAACATTTCAGGAAAATATTCCATTTATACCATTTTGGAATTATAAATCACATAATAATCAAAGTTTATATTTAAAATGAAAAGTTTGAAATGGAACCAGTTAAAAAATTTAAAAATGAAATAAAGTCAAAATTAAAATATACATAAAAATCTGGGTTGTTATTCTCTCCCCCACTCAAATATTTTCCTCCTCGAAAAGGAAGGAAGTGGAGAAACAACTAGAAAGAGAAATAGGTTAGAAGACATTCGAAAGAAGGTAGGGGGAAAGTAGCTAGGAGGGAAAGCAGGTTGAAAGACAAGGATGAACCATTATTTAAACCATTATACATTTCAATTAAAATTACATAATATTTTAAACATTTATAATATGATGAATAGTCATTTGATTCAAATCTGATGGTTCATAGTAAACAATTTTTAAACATTTTAAAATCTTTAGAAGGGAAAATAACTAATCAAAATATTCTTTATATAGTACTTTATCAAGATACTTTTATCAAAATACACTTATAACTCGATGTCTTAACAAGTTTACTTTCGTTCCTGCAGACTCTGGCTATGCGTTGATCAGGCGCAAAGCTAGAATTCTCCAGGTACTTGGTAGACTTCTTTCAACACCTAGTGAAAATAATGAAAACACTTTTAAAAACAGATATGGAAAGTACAATCCAAACAAATCAACCAAACCGAAACAGTTATCTAACCATGGATCGCAGATACACAATGGTTACGCCTGGATCCCCCAGGAAACAATCCGTATCTGTATGCTTTCTCAGCCCTGCGAGTTACGCCATGATGACGAGTAGAATGCAAGATACACAATGGTTACGCCTGGATCCCCTAGGAAACAATCCGTATCCCCAGGCCAGCTCAGCAAGGCATTTGCGCTACTAATGCGACCTACATAGAGTGCATGATACACAATAGTTACGCCTGGATCCCCTAGGAAACAATCCGTACCCCTAGGCCAGCTCAGCCAGGCAGTTGCGCTATGCAGTCGCGATCATAAGACCATGGAGATCACCATGGAATTCGATGGACACTGGAGTATCATATCCGGAAAACCCAAATCAAAGAGAGAGAATAATATCGATAGAATGAATCCACAGTGTGGCCACAAAGCGGATATCAAGCAGAAGGCACTTTCCATATCTTTAGTTCGAAAATATGTATCATATAGTACCTTTCAAAATCACTTTCAAATATCATACTTATATAAAGTCCATTTCATATAAGATTTCATTTCAAATCAAATACTTTTCAAAATACTAGTATATCAAATCACACTTATATAGATTTTGATTATATAAGATTTCACTTTTCAAAATTGGGTACCCTTTCAAATCAACCGTTCCAATTCAACAGTTTACTTATACAAATCATTTTTATATAAGTTCGATAGCTCCCAAATCAAGTACTTAATAAAACAAGGTTCTAAATTTCAAACCATTTCGATATCAATTAAATTTTAAAATCATATGTGATGTCACCAATCATTTCTTTCAAGTTATACATATTCAGTTTCAAAATTTCTTAAAACAATAGGTTTAAAAGATACTCCTGGTTTCCAAATCAACAATATTTTTGGTCAAACACATTCATTTCCATTTTAAACCTATATTCACTTCAAAATCATAATACTTTCAAAGTTATAAATCTTTCGAAACCAAAATACTTGAAATCATTCTACTTTGAAAATCATACATTTGAAATCATAAAACATTCCCTTGATTCTTTACATTTCACAAATTTATTCAATTAAACTTAATTCTAAAATTTTCAAATTTTAATTCAATTCAAACCATCAGTTCAATTCACTTAATATTTTTTATGGATTTGATCCACAAAATAAACTATTCAGTCTTAAATATATTTCAAGGCTTAAATATACCATATTTCAAGACTAAATTTTATAATTTTGTATATCTCAAATTTTAATTCATTATTACTTACATATGTCATTATTTCGCAACATTACATTCGATCGCTCGCTTGATCACACAAGTTCGCTTTCGAACTAGTATTGTCCATTCGACTTCCCTAATGCGGACTTCGATATGGTTTCTCGACTAGAAGCCATCAGTCTCCTTGCATAGCCATACTATGATAGAGAATTCTAGAATCAAGCCCAAAATCCATATCAAATATTCGCCATCAAGAATCAAATGAAAAATCCTAATACAAAATGGTGTAATTCACCTCGAACTTGTGTACTCAAACTTGGATCAAATTAACTATGCGAATAAAACAGCATACGTACAACTTATGTATCTATTCCAATATGTTAAATAAATAGTTTCATAATGATGTTACTAAGTTAAAACATTTAAAACCAAATTTTTCTCAAACATTTGAAGGCTAATTTTTATCCAAAACATTTCAAACTAAATTTCATATCAGTATAATTCAAAATAGTCTTATTTATTTACTTCACAAAACAGTTTCAACTTATAAAAATCATATTATTTCATACTTGAAACATACAAACTAAACTTATATTCTTTATCAAATACCTTATACCTTTAAAAAAAAAAATTAGCTTTGAAAAGTTAACCTTGATTTGGAAGTGCTCGGATCTTAAAATAGTCGAAGAAATCATATTTTCAATCCGGGAGTTGGAAATCAACACTAAATCAGTAAATCAATTTCAAAAGTTAGGTTTCAAAATCAGAAACTCGAGGACTGAACACCGGCTTACTTTAAATCTTTTCAAATATATATATACAGATCGATCTTTCGAATATCAAACCATACTTCGAAATCTAAAATCAAAATTGGTTTCACAAAATCACTCGCATAGCAAAGCTACTAGAGTGGCCTCTCTCTCACTTAGAAACTCGAAAATCAATGTCGATGATGCATGCATTCATCACCGAAATTATTTTCCAACGACATAAGTGAGTTATGGACTTCAATTAACTTTGAAAGACTTCTTTGAAATTCCTTCGAAATCATTGAAATTCATTCGAATACATTTGAAACATTTCTTATTTGAAAAAAATATATCTTTAAATCATATTATTATTATATATTTTCCAAAATCTTAAAATCGATTTCAAAACACCGGAATTCGATTCCTCAAATTTCAAATTCAAAACCCTTCAGTTATAAATCATTTTTGTATAAATCAAGTTCTTATAAAATTTTCAAATTTTCAAATTCTTTCGAAATTTCAAATTTTCATTTTTGAAAGGTATATAATCCTTATCGAAAACATTTCACTTTTATATATAAAAATATGGCCATCCTTAATAATTTTGATGTATACGCAATTTCAAAATACAACCAAACACAAATTTCCAAAGGATGATTCAAGGAAGGATTTCAAACAAACAAAGATTCAAAATTAGAGGAACTCTAATCAAATAGAATTCTAGTTCGAAGATAAACTCAAACGAAGTTGAGATAATTTAATTACCAAATAGAGGATAGATAAGCTTATATATATCGCGGGCGAACTTAACCGGTCAACCGAGACTTTAGGAATATAATCAATACGGAAATCTAAGGCAAATCGGCCTTCGATCGCCAGAGATAGAATCCGGGTAGAGCAGGAGATAGATAGCATCGACATCCGAGGATACAAAAATCTTCAGTGAATCAATGCCAATTGTAAAGGAGTTTCACCCCTTTACAAATCATTCAAAGATTTATGGAATCACCGCTCTTTAGAGAGGTCATTCCAAAGTAGAGTTACAGAATGCTCCAAAATTAAAAGGAAAAATGGGGAAAACAAGACTAGATTCCCGAACAAGTGGGAGTGTTCCGAAGTTCAAGGAATGCTAGTCGATAAGAATCTTGACCCAGAGATTTCTAACAAGGTGGATACCGAAGAGATGAAGTTTAGAAAATTTTGATTTCGAAATAAGAACATTTTTATACCAAAATAATCTTTGAAAATCCTTTAAAAATCATTTGGAAATCATTTTATACTTCGAAAATACGTTCTCTCACAAAGAAAGGATTTTGAGATTGATCTCACTCATTCTAGGGTATTTCTACCCTATCCCTAATGAGTTTTTGCTCCGCAGGCTAAGGTTTGCCTAAAACCAAAGCTCTGATACCAATTGTAACAACCCGATATTTTCAGCCATTCACATCCGCACATGTCGGACTTGAATTGCTCAAAATACCGTGTTGTAAATAAATTTGGAGCAAATGAAATACAATCACAGAATCACAGACACAACAATATCAGAATAACTCGCAGCGGAAATAAAAATACCATAGTAGTTCATGAAGATACTATAACAAACTCTCAAAACATAAATTAGTCTGAAACATATACAATAGAAATCTCAAATATATAGAAGTTTATAAATACCAGAGCTGAAATAGAACAACGAAAACTGAAAGGAAATAGATAACTAGACAAGCAGAATCTCTAGCGATTCCTAGCTCCAGAAAAGAAATCCAAAGCTAAGCTGTAAATACTCAGGCTGACCCGAGCGTAAAGTAAAACACAAAACACTCGAGTCAGGACAATATATACTTATATAATGTAAACCAACTCAAGTGAACTGTAGTAGAAATGCACAATAACTTAAAGGATTCTTGGGATCGCCCATCCTTTAAGAATCAATTAAACTATAAATTAAATACATCCCGTGGTTAAAATTTCAAAATGGTATTTTATACTTCAAAATAAAATATCATTTCAAAATTCAGTATCATTCAAAATCCATTTCATAATATCAAAATATAATATCTTCCAAACCACATTCATTTTTATTTAGTTTAAATACCATTACAAAACACATTTCAAAATAGTTTGTATTTCGAAACAAATTAATTCCTTTTAAATCATAAAATGAAGTGATTATATTTAATAATTAAATTATTAAATTTCCAAAATTTTAAATCTTTTCAAAGTTCATTCATTCCCTAAAATTTATCAAACAGTGAAAATTCACCTTTTCGCAGCATTTAGACAATGCTACGGAAAGTTACTTTTAAAACAATTCAATTTAACAAAAGACAGCATTTAAATGCTATAATAGGGTTACTTTAGTTCAAATAAAACCTTACTTAAATTCAACAATTATAGCCCTTACTTAAATTTATCTATTTAGTTCATTTCTATCAACTACAGCATTTACAAATGCCGTAATATCATTTACATTAGAAAATAATAGCATTTCAAAATTGCTATTAATTAAATTTCAAATATTTAATATAATTTCACAAACAATTAAATTTTTATTTAATTCATTTTTAACTTATAATTATACATTTTCACTTTTAAAATAATCATTTAAATACCCTTATATTCATGATTTTATAAGTTCAATTTCCATTCAAAATCAAATTTAATAATAATTTACTTATTAAAATTCCAACATTAAATTTTAAATTCATTAAATTAAATTTAAATTAACACTTAAGTTTAAATTTTCAAATATAACTAAATTTCATTTTTATTTACTTAACTTAAAATTCACTTTTAAGCCAAATTCACAAATTTCCAATTTAAGTTATATTTCAAAATTTCAACTTAAATATTCATTCATTTCACATTTAACTTTATTAAAAAATCATTAATATATTATAAAATCATTTTAAATTCAAAATATCATAAATTTATCATATTTTCATATTTAATTTAAATTCCATTTATCACCAAATTATAATTTCCAAAATAACTTACATTTCAGATTTTCTAATTTTACCATTTATTTATTTCACTTATAAAATTTTAGAAAATCAATAATGATTTACAAAAATCTTTTTTTATAAAATTTGCATCAAAATATTATAATATTTACATTTCTAAAATATTTTAAAATTTTAGAAAAACATATTTTAACAACGGGTCTGTGTTTCATTTTCTAGCCTAGGTAAAGTGATACGGGTATATATCATTTCAACCCGTAATTTACAAAGAAAACCCGGGTTTGACCTTTTCAAACCCGCAATCCCAAGTAAATGAAAATAATTGAAAATCATTCAGGCCTATCATTTCAGCCCATAATGATTTTCTCCTATTCTAAAGTCCGTTCGGGTATGTATCATTTCAACCCATAGTGATTCTAATCTAAAGGGAACTTGCAGTGTGATAAACTGATAAAAATAACAGAACTACATAATATAACAGTAACAGATGTTATAACTGGTGTATAAGCATGGGTGAATATCATATAATCATAATATAGCAGGTGTAACATGATAATGCATTTTACAGATTCAAAAGGGGTCAATTTACTAGTTATATATGTACATATTGTCTGGTGAGAATAACTCACTGTTTTGAGCTGGAGACACAACGACGAATGCACGAATGAGATCCAAACAAGCACGATAACACGACACAAAGATGAGTGGAAGAGCCAAAGATTAATTCTCCTTGGATACATGAGACAAAACAAATAAATATAACATAAGTTTTCAACCCAAATTCAATTAAACAAAGCTAGAAATGAATACACAAAACATCACCGAAGTGTTTACACTTGCTTTCTACCACCTATGCTTCAACTCCAGATCTGAAATGGCACGGCTAAAGGCATGGTTTGGATCTGGTTTGGGTTCTTAAAGGTTGGCCTAGCATGGCAAAATGATGGAGCAAAGATATATGAGCATGAACTAACACTACAAGGCAAATATCATGCATTCCTATGCACTAGAGGGCTCGGCCAAGGCCAAGGAGGGAACGGCCAGGTCTTTAGTGGGCTGGAGGATGATGTGGAAGTGGGCTCAGGTCAGGAATTTGCTGGTGGTGGTGGTGTATGGTCGGCCAAATTGATGGAGGAGGTGATGGAAGCAAGGTAGCCAGGATATGTTGGATATAGGTGGAGTTTGCTTTATATTTTGGTGGATCATCAACATGGATGGCCTCGGCTCTGGAATGGCAGTGGAGAGGAGGGTATGGTGGCGGGAATAGGTGGTAGTGGAGGCGGCCAAGGCGCTGGAGATGGAGAGGCCGAACTGCATAAGAGATTGCAAGTGCAAAAATCAAGTAAATCAAGTAGAAAATGTAAAAAGAAATGGAAGTTTTTATCAAAATTTCTTCTTGGAGATGCTCGAAACTTTTTTTAGGGTTTGAGGGAAAATTTTCATGTGAGAAACAATGGAAGAGTCGGCTGAAACAAAGAGATATGGTCAGCAAATGATTAATGCAAGTGTTATTGAATTTGAAAAGACAAAAGGAGGTGAAAAGACAATGGTATGTTAAAGGTCAAAACTCTTCATATTTCTCTAATTTCTTTTGAAAATTTTAATAAATGAAAAATTAATCATAATTACAGATAAAAACACGAAAATATAGTAAATAAACAAAAATAAATAAATAAATATTAATTATATATAATTTAATTAATAAAAACAGCAAAAATTCCAAACTAGTCATGAAAATATGAAAATAAATGCAATGAAGTTTGAAAATTTTTTATGTACTTGAAAAATATTTATAAATAAAGATAAGAACACAAAATAAAAATGAAATCATAAAAGACATAAATAAATATTAATTTAATATAATTTAATGAAGAAAATAGCAGAAAAAAGGAAACTAGCCTTTAAAAATAGAAAAAAAATGTAATAGACTTTGGGAAAATTTAAACACCACTTTAATAAAATTTAAAAGACAAAATATATATAACATTACATATTGACACATTTTAAAATAAAATATGACAATAAAATTATAGTTTATATTATTTAAAATAAACAGAATTGCTAAATAAAGCAGATTACACTCAATATTGGAATATACATAACTTTCACAATTTAAATCTGTTTTCAACGAAACGAGAAGCAGTATTCAAGTTATTAAGTCTATTTTCATAATGAACGATAAAATTTAAGAATCTAAATATTTAAATTTGAAATTTAAAAATCAAACTTTGACCCAAATTTACCGAAATCAACATTTCAGGAAAATATTCAATTTGTACCATTTTGGAATTATAAATCACATAATAATCAAAGTTTATATTTAAAAATGAAAAGTTTGAAATGGAACCAGTTAAAAAATTTAAAAATGAAATAAAGTCAAAATTAAAATATACATAAAAATCTAGGGTTGTTACATAAGAAATAAAGCATTTTTAAAAGGGTTTACAGTCGATCGAATAAATTTACCACCTTATGGTGACAAAGAGGTAGTCTCTAGGTTGGTGTTTGGGAAACTAGTTGTCTGCTTCTCCTAGCTATCAGGACTGGCCCGACGAAGGGGTTAGTTAATTTGATTTACTCGAATCATAAAAGAAAAGAGATATGAAAGTTTCTATAAAGTTAAAAAAGATTTCAAATAAGATTTTGATGGTAAAGTGAACGTTCTAGTTGAACTCTGTATTAAATTCCGGAAAGGGAACCCGTACTATCCGTGAGAATTAGTTAGGTGATTTCACCATTATTCGACGAATAGTACGGGTTGAATACAAGAACTAGTATCGAGTATAATTAATATAAACTCTATGGATCCAGTTTTACTCAATTCTAACTGGTTGGTGTTTATTGTAAACGATGTCTTAAATAACATTAATGTTGACCCATTAATGATATGTTTTGGAAATGTGAAATCTTCATTAGGATTTGAATTATACTTTTCCTAAGTAATTATAGACGAAATGTTCTGGTATTTTCAAAGTTAAAAAAGGTTTTTAATCAACCAAAGGATTTGATAAAAGAAGTTTAACCCGTACATGCTGAAAAAGAAAATGGTTTAAAGACATATATCTTTAAGAAGATATTTTACTTGGATAAAAGATATTGATTAATTGAATAATAATCACCTATATACTTGAAATCTTTTATCGACAATTGGTTCGGAGAGACCAGGATCGAATTTGGGTGGTTCTTATCCGAATTCCACTTCGAATTAATATACTCTTCCGAAAGTGAAGACATGTTAAAAATGATGATTTTAAAGACATGGAACTTCATAATAAAGGGTTGTTTTCCACTAACCTGCAAGGTAATTCCCATATCATATATGGTGATAGTCGTATCTTCATTCTAAAATTTTTGATGCAAGGACTACTCGCTACTAATCCTAGGGGTAATTCCTAAATACAATGTAGCAGGAGGAGTGCCTTCAGTTTGTCGCACTCCTGGACAACTTGTTTGGACAAATGTCTAACATTGCATTTCTAAGACCATGCACATTGATTTTTACAAACATACATATATTTGGTGGTGTAGCAGGTACCCCTCTTACACTTAACACCCTTTCCTAAGATATACAAGCTTGGGGGTTGTACTTTTTGTGTTATTAGAAATGGAAATGTGGCACTCAAAGTGGGATTTGTTTTGTAAAAGGTAATACGTTACCTCAAGCCTCACACCTAGAAATGGCTGAAATAAGGTACGCCGTAAAGCTATGTTGGTCGGACCCATTAAGTTATGGTCATCGCCTTTCTAGATTACCCTCTATATATCAGGTTTATTGTGAATGCTATGAGACATCTCAAATAGGTCGGGAACGACCAGGATGATGTCATATTCCATACTATCCAGGACCATTGTATTAGTCACTAGAAAGGGGAAGGTGGTCTTTCCAAATGCAGAGGACTTCAGTGGGTCCTTAGTACATTCTTATAGAGATGCACTATACGGAAGGTAGTCCCTTACCTGTCATTGTATGGAATCCATTCTCCAATAAGTGCCTTCGGACTTAGTTGTATACCTACTATGCTAAAATTTAATCAATGTAATAATTCCGGCTAAGATTAATATGTATTTGTAATCTAGAAACTATCATAATATCACTGGATTTACGTAGCAATGTTTTGGTTATCATAGTTAAAAACCCGTCCGTGTTAGTGTGTGGCATGACTTTATGAGATACCCATTATTTTCAAAAATATTGATGTTTTGAGTTTTCTCACACTAGTCCCATGACTGATTCAGAGTTTATTTTCTTTTTCCTTAAAATCCGAGTGCCCTATTTTTCCATGTAGCTAAGTAGTTTATAGCTTGGAACATTTAGAGGAGCTTCGAGCAGGAGCTGGAATTTTCTCTATAGACGGTTATTCATTTCCATTTCCGCTGCATTTGTTTACTATTTGTATTCAACATTAGTAGGGGCAGAGATTTATAACTGCCTAAGTTGAGATTAGGATAAACTCTGATGTATGTACATAGAATTTCCATTTAAATATTATATATTGAAATAATATATGTTATTCCATTCGTATAAGATTCCGTTCTATCTTTAGTTTTCCTTTTACCCACGATCAATCTGTCTTTCCAGCACTTGGATATTCGATACATGAATACCGTGTAGATATTGGGGTCGATTTCTAAGAGTCAAAAAGGTGGGTTGAAATACCCCACACCCTTTAGTATACCCAAAAAGGGCACACTGGAAGATATGGTACGTTATAAGTATAACTAAAGTATCACAAGACTAAGATTCATACACAAATAAATAATAACAGCGGAAACATTTAAATAATAACTTGATATTCAAAATTATACTTAATAAAATAATGTCATAAAATGGAGTATGTCTCAAATACCAAATGCACACGTCTTATGAAAAATATAATCTGTCACATCATCAGAGTACATAACAAAAATCATCCCTCTCATAAAGTACCAGTACATCCAAAGTCAAATGAAAACAAAACTAAAAGGAAGAAGAATACATGAAGAATGAGAAAGCTCTGCAAATGGGTCTCCAAGAAATCCTAATCTACTGTCCTTACCTCTGCTGGCTTAGGGGGGAAAATGGGAAATAAAGGAGTGGGTCAGATTATAAGTCTGGTGAGTGAAAGTAACTACTAGTATTTTTAAGCAAGATCAAGATAATAGACTTAGCAACAATTCTAGTATAAAAGGACATAAAAAGAAAGATAAAACTGGGATAAAATATTGTTTAACTATTTGCTTTGATTGTGATTGTTTGCACTTGTCATAGATTGCTGTGATTAGGCTAAAATCCTAATCCTATTTTAATTAGGCTAAATCCTAATTCTACCCGTTGATCGACTTTTGATCTCTGTTGTGCCACTATGAGCTAATCTCATTATATAGGTCCCATAACAAAAGACACCTGTTTAGCGCTTGGAATGCAGGAGAGAATTACAACCCTAATCGATGCCTCACGCTCGATCACCGTCGGTACACACACCCACCGTCGCCTCGCTCTTGTGACCTCTTACTCACCCTGTCAGCATAAGCATGCCCATCCTCACCTAATCTGTTGTGAGACCATCAGTCATAGCCTGGAAGGGTCCTATCCAGCCTCACCTAAGTGTTTTGTGAGACCATCAGCACTAGTATGAAAGGGAATGCTATTGGTACGAGTCCTAACAAGCAAAATCTAGTTGCGCCCTTTGCCCAAATCTCTCAATTTGAGCTTCTATCTATTGTCCCCTTATTTACCCTGTATCCCAGTTTGATCTAACTATTATGAGACCATCAATCGTAGTCTGAAAGGGTCCCGTCCAGCCTTACCTAAACTGTTGTGAGACCATCGGTCCTACTCTGAAAGGGAATGTCGCTGGTACAAGCTGAAGGTTCCTATGCCCCGATACCAAATGAAAGTGACTGATACCAAATGAAAATGCTTTGATACCAAATGAAAGTGACTATGCTATTGGAACGAAATGGCCAATAGTTGTAAACAATGTAAATGCAGTGGTAGTACGATATAAACTAAGTTATCTGCTGATGCAGAATATGAGTATAAAAAGTAAACATTTAAAGTAGTAAAGAAAATGACACCAGAGATTTTTATACTGGTTGGTTTTGATTGCTGACATGAAACAACACGAGCCCTATATCTGTTCTTGCTTATTAACTTAGTGTAAGTTCTTAAAATAAGTCTCTTCTGTTATTTCTATTCTATTTTCTTATAAATTTAATCTAAGTCTTTATAATAAGCCTTTTCTATTATCTCTGCTATATTTGCTTATTAACTTAATTATAAGTCTTTAAAATAAGCCTTTTCTGTTATCTCTAATTACAACCTATGTTATATGTGCTTGTTAACTTAGTCATAGTTTTAAAATAAGTCATTCTATTCTTTCTACTTAATTATAACCTACGTTATAATTGTTACTCTTTTATTTTATTTTATTAGTTATAACCACTAGTTATAAACATGTTTGTAAATGTCTCAAATTTGCCTATTTCAGCCAGTCTTCGTTTTGTTACAGTTTTTCTTATTTTACAGCTAATTTCTGTAAATTTAATAATTAATTCTATTTGATTATTTGTGAATTATTCTCTTTTTATTATTTTATTTGCATAAAAAGGAATAAAAAGAAACTAACATTTATAGGCTGAATTCTAACATAAAATAGATGTAAATAACTATAAATAACTAAACAAAATAGCTAAATAAAAGTACCTAAATAAAATAGACTGAAAAGAACTTTTAAAAATTAACTGTAAATAACTTAAATAAAAAATGTCTCAAAATTGTAGAAAAACTACAACTATTGAGAACCATATTATTTTAAATTACTTAAAAATCTAAAATAATTACAAAAAACTGATCTGTGGTCCTTAGCTCTAGTCCTTGGTCTTCCTTGATCCACTTATAGAGCGTAGTATATTTTTATCAGAAAGATTTCCTCCTTAGAAAAAATTTCTATTTAGGGTCCAACCTCTAGCAATGAACCCAAATAGAAGAAAATCAGAATGAAAAAGTTAGCTAGGCCAAGCGTCTTATTTATAGTGTAGTTTAAGGATCTTAGGCTGTTGGATTTGAAGATTAAATCCGGTGCAACCACGTCATAGGCCCACTGGGAATCGTCGGATGGAAGCAGGAACACACAGGATTGAAGAAAAGTTGCAAAATGACATGTTCGAACAAAACCGCGCCAAAAGAATTGAACCAGTCGACCTGAAATGTGTGTAGTTTGACTTATATATGTGGAAGATTGACCTATGCACATTAGGGGTTGACCCTAAGGTCGACCTGACCTTATTATATATATATATATATATATATTCTTTTCTTGTTTTCTTTTTTCTTGTTTAATTTGTAACTTCTTCGTTTTAGCTCGGATTTTAACAAATTATATATGAAAATTAACCAAACTATTACCACACACACAATGGTGCAACTCCCGTGCCTCAATTCTGATAATTCCACAATCTTATTTTATTATTTAATTAATTCGTTAATTAATTATTAGAGCTTAAATTTTGTTTTGTTATATTCTCCCCTCCTTAAAGGATTTCGTCCCCGAAATCTCTAAGAACGGAAGAATGAAATAATTTTCATCCAAATTCTACAACCATATACTCAACCACCATCCATTACATCCATTTTCATTAAGTTTTCTAATGCAATTTACGATATATATATATATATATATATATATATATATATATATATATATATATATGCAAATAGTGTAGTGTCAATGTCCCTAACTAATGCAAATGATTAGGCGGTCTACTGATTTAGTCGATCTCCTTTTTATGCAATCATGTCCGTGCCATATATCCAAATGAATGCAAACTTCCCTAATGATAATTGATAGTTCTATGTGGTGTTATAATCATTATCCAAATGCAACAATCATATGCTAATCATCCATTTATAGCAACCATGGAAAATAAAATAAAATGCAAATGCGCATATCCATATGCATATGCTTTAGTGACCTAGTTAGGCCGAACCCTAAGAGATAACAGTGCTTAGTGTGTATATATATGCATTCATTAGCATCCACTAGCAAATACTTGCAACCACAAGCATCCATCATGCGTAACATATTCTAGTAACATGTTTACATTCAGTCCTACCATCCATAGTTTAAATTTTAAGATCCACCCTTCCAAAGGATACTAAAGATGGAAATAGAAAATTCAAATCATACCATTGAAGAGATACGTATTTTCTCTTCGACCTCCCACGTAGCATCTTCAATGTTGTCTCCCCACTACACCTTAACCAAAGGTACTTCCTTATTTCTAAGCTTCATCATATCACACCCAACGATCTTCGTAGGAATGCGACGAGCTGTTGCTTCTCTCTCCACTTCAACTTCTTCAAGTTGACTAGGTTCCACTACCTCCACTGAATCATGTAAGCATTTTCTCAAGTGCAAAAAATAGAAAACATCATGAACTCCTATGAGCCTCTCCACTAGCTTTATCCGTACGCCATCTTCCCTACTATTTCCATAATGGGGAACAATCCTAGGAATCTAGAAGCAAGTTTTCCACGATCCAAATCTCACTACCTTTCGTAGTGGAGACACCTTAATGAAAATCAAATCTCCAACCTCAAACTCAATGTCCCTTCTCCTCTTATTTGCATATGATTTCTACCTATCTTGAGCCGTCTTCATGCTCCTTCTAATCAAATCAATCTTTTCTGAAGTCTCTCTAACCATGCCGGGACCTAGTAGCCATCTCTCTATAGATTCCAACCAACATAAAGGCAACTTGCACGGTCTTCCATAAAGAGCTTCAAAAGGTTCTGTTCCAATGCTAGCTTGAAAACTATTATTATAAGCGAACTCTACTAAAGGAAGATGCTCCTCCCAAGTTTCTCCAAAATCAAGAATGCACATCATCAACAAATCCTCAAGAACTCTATTCACTCTCTCCGTTTGGCCATCCGTCTAAAGGTGATAGGCCATACTCAATCTAAGCTATGTTCCTAAAGCCACTTGCAAGCTTCTCCAAAACTCGCTAGTAAAGATAGGGTCCCTATCGCTCACTATGCTAGAGGAACTCCATGAAGTCGGACTATCTCATTAACATATAAGGATGCCAAATAAGGTGCTGTCCTCTTACTCTTAACCGGAATGAAGTGGGCGCTCTTAGTTAAACAAACCACAATCACCCAAATACTGGTATTATCCTTCCTAGATCAAGGTAAACCATCTATGAAGTCCATCGAAACACTATCCCACTTCCATTCGGCTACATCCAATGGTTGAAGCAATCCACCAAGCTTCTACTGCTTCGCCTTAACTCGTTGGCACACACGACACTTAGTTACAACCTCTGCCATATCCTTCTCCATGCTACTCCAATAAAACACTCTCTTTATGTCCCTATACATCTTATCACCTCCTGGATGAATAGTTATTCGGGAATGGTGTGCTTCTTCTAGAACAGCTCTCATCAAATCACTAGTGCGGGGGAACACAAAGTCTTCCATCTTTCCATAGCCACCCGTTACTATCGATGGAATAGTGTTGGAGATGTCTAGAGACTTCTCCTCTGCTAATCTTCTCCATAATATCCATAAGCTCCAAATCCTCTCGCTGTCTTGAGCCAATCTGATCTATGAGGGTAGGCTTAACCTCGAATGCTGCCAATAATCCAGAGGTAATGTCCGTAGAGGGCTTAAAATCATAGGTGGAAGGGCTTTTCCACTCCACGAACATTGGATTAAGGGTTGCTCTCTTCCTACTTAACACATCCATAACCACGTTTCCTTTACCAGGGGTGTAAGTCATCTCAAAGTCATACGATGCCAAAAACTCCATCCAACGCTGTTGCCTCAGGTTTAAATCCTTTTGTGAGAATAGGTGCTTCAATGATTTATGGTCAGTGAAAAGCTCAATCCTCTCTCCTAGCAAGTAATGTCTCCAAGACTTGAGCGCGAAAACAATAGCAGCTAGCTCCAAATTATGGGTATGTAGCTCTTCTTATGAGTTCTCAACTGTCTACTTCTATAGCATACTACCCTCCCTTCTTGCATCAATACTACCCAAGACCCGTTCCACATGCATCAGTGTATACTGTAAAAGGCTTAGCTCCATCGGGTAAAACTAACACTGGTGCGTTAGTAAGGGCCTTCTTTAGCATCGTGAAGGAATCCTCACAATCCATGTCCCACATGGATGTCGCATTCTTCTTAGTGAGGCGAGTAAACGGTGCTGAGATCTTAGTGAAATCTCTAATAAACATTATATAATAGCCAGCCAAACCTAGGAAGCTTGTAACATCGGTAGCGTTCTTGGGGGCCTTCCGATCTTGTACTGCTACTACGTTAGCAGGATCCACCGCTCGACCCTCTCTTGAGACTACATGCCCCTTGAAACACACTTCTTTACGGCAAAAGTGACACTTCGAGAATTTTGCTTTCAACTGATGAACACGAAGAGTACAAAGAACCTACCTAAGTTGAATAATATGCTCTTCCATACTCTTCGAGAACACCAAAATGTCGTCTATGAATCCCACAATGGACTTATTTAGGACATCTCGGAAAACATGGCTCATCAAATTTACAAAATATGCTGGGGCATTGGTCATTCCAAAAGGCATAACCAACCACACAAAGAACCCATCGGGTGTCCTAAATGTTGTCTTATCTATGCTATCATCAACGACCCAGAGCTGATGAAATCCAGTAGCTAAGTCAGGCTTAGAAAATATTAAAGAGCCTACCAACTGATTGAAAAGATTGTCTTTCCTAGGAAGTGGGTAATGGTTCTTCTTTATGAGCTTATTTAGTTCTCTATAGTCTATGCAAATTCAAAGGGGACCATCCGCGTTTGCAGCGAAGACGATTGGCGCTCCCCACTCAGATGTGCTCCTTTTAATGAAGCCTTTCTCCAATATCTTACCAATCTGCTTGCTTAACACTTTCCTCTCCCTAAAAGCCATATGTCTTACATGCAACGCCATTGGCTTAGCATTGTCACTTAGATAGATCCTAATGTCCATCTCTCTCTTAGGGGGTAATTCCCTAACTTCCTTAAAGACGTCGGGGAAATCTCTAACAACTAGAATGTAATCTAGCTCGCCTAGTGATAAGTCAAGGGAATAAAGGAAGCTCAACATGACTGATCCATGTGGGTTGTAAGAAACCTCGAGAGTCCTACCACTGCATGCCTCTAGTCTGACGACTCTCCTCTCGCAGTCCAATATCGCTCCATAAGTGGATAGCCAATCCATCCCGAAAATAATCCCATATCCTAGTATATACGTGTCGCAATCAACCTCTACGCCTAGTATAGAAAATTTCAAACTCCTACAAATCATGGATAAATGTGCCGATCCTCCTATAGGGTTTGAAACAACTATAGGGTCTACTACTAGAGAAATATCTAAGTGTAAACAATCAACCAAGGAACTAAAAATGAAAGAATACGATGCACTGGAGTCAAAAGGAGTCCGAATAGGAAAATTCAAAATAGAGACCAAACCTTCTACAAAGACTTTCCCACCTCTATCCGATCCACTACTAGAAGGTGATGCATCCATAGCCTGCACTTATGCTGTAGGTGTGCCTTCTCTCTGCCCTATCCTCTAAGGACAAGCTCTGCTAAGATGCCCAGGCTGCCCATAATTGTAACACCTCCTCTTCATCGTATCCTTCTTGTAGTCCTTTAAGAAATGACCAACCAATCCACAACTATTGCATTTCTCGCCTTTCTTGATCTTCTTTTAGGGTCCTCCTTCTTTCTTTTTGTCCTTATCGTTCTTATTCTTCCACCACTGCTTCTTAGAGTTACCTAATTTAGGGACTTCCTTAACCTCTCCTTTCAGCTGCCCTGATG
Source organism: Allium cepa (assembly GCA_030765085.1). Taxonomy (NCBI): domain Eukaryota; kingdom Viridiplantae; phylum Streptophyta; class Magnoliopsida; order Asparagales; family Amaryllidaceae; genus Allium; species Allium cepa. The sequence goes on along the minus strand of CM060941.1, from coordinate 945,601,859 downwards.
CAAGTTGAATTCTCTGTCGATCCTCCAATCCTAAAAGCCCAAATATCTCTTTTTTATTCCTTAACCAAGCTCATGCCTTCATGAAATCCTCCATGTGGGAAAACGTTCCGCCTCCTCGACTAGCGAAGTCCTTGCATAGCTTAGAAAAATTTGCTGTTGTACATGGATTAACGGGATATCTACCTACTGGTCTTGTATTGGGTGCTTACCCTTGCACTTCTGGTACTGTAGCTCTACGGAGCCAGTCAGCCATACTATTTAAAGGAAAGAAACTCAAGTTCGAAAGAATCGAAAGAAGGTTGAACTAGACTTTAAGGGGAATTTTATAAAAACTCTCTCATACTTGAAAACCATTTCTATAATAAGAGTTTCTTTCTGAAAAATACTTTTAAAACATGTTATCTTTGAAAAATACTTTACTCTTTAAAAAAGTTTTAGGAGTCTTGTAACCTTAGGCTCCGATAATAAGTGAAACACCCCACACCCCTTAGTATACCCAAAAAGGGCACATTAAAAGATATGGTGCGTTATAGGTATAGTTAAAGCATCACGGAGACTAAGATTCACAAGACAAATAAATAATAACAGCGGAAACATATAAATAATAACTTGATATTCAAAATTAAAATTCATAAAATTTTCATAAAGCAGAGTATGTCTCAAATACCAAATATACTTGTCCTATGAAAAATATAATCTCATTAACATCATCAGAGTACATAATAAAAATCATCCCTATCATAAAGTACTAGTACATCCAAAGTCAAATGAAAAGAGAACTGAAAGGAAGAAGAATACATGAAGAACGAGAAATCTTAACAAATGGGTCACCAATAAATCCAAATCTACTGTCCTTGCCATTGCTGCCCTAAGGGGGGGAAGGGGGAAATAGAGGAGTGTGTCAAACAATAAGTCAGGTGAGTAAAAGCAACTACTAGTATTTTTAAGCAAGATAAAGATAATACACATAACAACAGTTCTAGTATAAAAGGAAATAAAGGAAGGATAAAAAATGGGATAAAATACTGTTTAACTGTTTGCTTTGATTGCGATTGTTTGCACTTGTCTTAGATTGTTGTGATTAGGCTGAAATCCTAGTCCTATTTTAATTATCCTAATTCTACCCGTTGATCGAACCTTCTATCTCTGTTGTGCCACTGTAAGCTAGTCCCATCCTATGGGTCCCACAATAATGACACATGTCTAGCATTTGGAACGTAGTAGCGAATTACAACCCTAATCGATGCTGCACGCTCGGTCACCGTTGGTGCACACTCATTGTCGCCCCCCTCTTGAGACCTCTTACTTACCCTGTCAACATAAGCGTGCCCAGCCTCACCCAATCTTTTGTGAGACCATCGGTCCTAGCTTGAAAGGGTCCTGCCCAACCTCACCTAAGTGTTTTGCGAGACCATCAGCACTAGTCTGAAAGGGAATGCTGTTGGTACGGTTCATAACAAATAAAATCTAGTTGTGCTCCTTGCCCAAATCCCTCGATTCTAGCTTCTATATATTGGCCCTTTATTTACCCTATATCCCAGCTTCACCTAACTATTGTGAGACCAACAGTCCTAGTCTGAAAGGGTTTTGCCCAGCCTCACCTAATCAGTTGTGAGACCATCAGTCCTAGTCTGAAGGGAATGTCATTGGTACGACCCTAAATCTTTTCTTGCTTATTAACTTAGTGTAAGTTCTTAAAATAAGCCTCTTTTGTTATTTCCATTCTATTTTCTTATTAACTTAATCCAAGTCTCTAAAATAAGCTTTTCTGTTATCTCTGCTATATTTTATTATTAACTTTTATAAGTCTTTAAAATAAGTCTTTTCTGTTATTTCTAATTATAACCTATGTTATAATTTTCTTATTAACTTAGTCAAAGTTTTAAAATAAGCCTTTCTGTTCTTTCTTCCTAATTATAATCTATGTTATAATTGTTACTCTTTTGTTTTATCTTTTTAATTATAACCACCAATTATAAACATGTTTGCAAATGTCTCAAATTTGCCTATTTATGTCTATCTTCTTTTTATTATAGTTTATCTTATTTTACATTTAATTTCTGTAAATTTAATGTTTGATTCTATTTGATCCATATTTGCGAATAATTCTCCTTTTATTATTTTATTCGCGTAAAAAGGAATAAAAAGAAACTAACATTTATAGGCTTAATTCTAACGTAAAATAGATGTAAATAAATATCAATAACCATAAGTAACTGTAAATAACTAAATAAAATAGCTGAGAATATTTTTATCAGAAAGATTTCCTCCTCAGAAAATTTTTCTATTAAGGTTCCAGCCTTTAGCAATGAACCCAAATAGGAGAAAATCCGATTGAGAAAAATAGCTAGACCTAGGGTCTTATTTATTGTGTGGTTTAAGGATCTCAAACCGTTGGATTTGAAGATTAAATCTGTTGCAACCACGTCATAGGCTCACTGGGAACCATCAGATGGAAGCACAAATGTACAAGATTGAAGAAATGTTGCAAAATGACGTGTTGGAACAAAACTGCATCAAAAGATTGAGTGGGGGTCGACTTATATACGTGGAAGATCATCCTAAAGGTCGACCTATGCACATTAAGGGTCGATCCTAAGGTCGACCTGACCTTATTATATATATATATATATATATATATTATTTTCTTGTTTTCTAATTTCTTGTTTAATTTGTAACTTCTTTGTTTTAGCTTAGATTTTGATAGATTATATATGGAAATTGACCATAAAATTACCACTATAACAATGGTTCAGCTCCCGTGGCTAATTTATGATAATTTCACAATCTTATTTTATTATTTAATTAATTCGTTAATTAATTATTATAGCTTCAATTTTGGGTTGTTAAATGGGCCGTCATAGTTTTTCTTTTAGGGCTTGCCTCTTTCCAAAATAAAAAGTGTTAAATGGTCCAATTTAGTATTAAGTGCAGTGAGAGATATCTCTAGAGGGGTTCACTTTAGGATTGAGGAATTAAGTGGCTCTATGGTCCATCTCTCTCCTATAATGAAGTATTAAGTAACTTCGTGAGATTCCAAATTAATAATTTAGAAAGTTAGTGGATATCTCGGGAAGGGTTCACTTCAGGACTGGGGTCTTAAGAGACAGCTAGGTTATAGTGTCCACTCCTTTCCTATAAAAGAATTATTAATTAGACCAATGAGATTCCAAGCATTGTTAGCTAGAGAATACTTGTGAGGAGCCCGCCTCAGGGTTAGTTATTAAATGGAAAAGGCATGACTTATAAATATGTGTTAAATGGCTAGGAGCCTGCCTTGTCCTTATTAATAAGTATTAAGTGACTTGGGTATAGTCTCTCACATGGCTAAGACTTTAAAATGATTTATGCGCTAGTCATTTGGCTACTATTTATTATAAAGCCTTAAATAGTGATCGAAAGTCTTAAATGCTTGGTCACACCCATTAGAGTATGGTCATCACCGTTCTAGATCACCCTCTATATATTGGGTTTATTGTGAATGCTATGAGACATCTTGGATAGGTCAAGAACTACCGGGGTGATGTCATATTCATACTATCCAGGACCATTGTGTTGGCCACTGGAAAAGAGTAGGCCGGTCTTGCCAGATGCAGAGGACTATCAGTGGGTCCTCGGTATATTCCACTGGAGATGTACTGTATGGAAGGAAGTCCCTTACCTATCATTATATGGAATCCAATATCCAATAAGTTCCTTCGGACTTAATTATATACCTATTATGATGGAATTTAATCAATGTAACAATTTCAGCTAAGATTAATATGTATTTGTTATCTAGAAACTATCATAATATCACTCAATGTTTTAGTTATCATAAGGTAAAATCCCGTCTATGTTTATGTACAGCATAGTTTTATGAGATACCCTTTGTTTCAAAAAAAATTCTAGTTTTGAGTTATCTCATACCAGTCTCATGACTGACTCGGAGTTTATTTCCTTTTTCCTATAAACTTCGAGTGCCTTATTTTTCTGGGTAGCAAAGTAGCTCAAGTGTAGCTTGTAACATTTTGGAGGAGCTTGGAGCATGAGCTGGAGTTTCCTCTGTAGATGGTTATCCATTTCCATTTCTACTGCATTTGTTTACTGTTTGTATTCTGCATTAATAGGGGTAGAGATTTATAAGTTCCCGAACTGAGATTAAGATATACTTTGATGTATGTATTTATTCCACTGTAAAGATTATATATTGAAATAACGTATGTTATTCCATTCGTATAAGGTTCTATTCTATCATTTTCTTTTTGCCCTTGATCAGTTTGTCTTTTTGGCACATGGATATTCGACGTATGAATATTGTGGAGATATTAGTGTCGATTTTCGAGGGTCAAAATGGTAAGTCGTCACAATGGTTGTTTTAGGGCCTGCCTCTTTCCTAAATAAAATGTATTAAATGGTCCAAATTTGTGATTAAGTGTGGTGAGGGATATCTCAAGAGGGGTTCGCTTCAGGTTTGTGGTATTAAGTGGCTGTAGGGTCTGTCTCTCTTCTAAAATGAAGTACTAAGTAACCTGATGAGATTCAAAACTAATAATTAAGAGTGACAGAAGGGTTCGCTTCAGGATTGGGGTCTTAAGCGACATCACTCCTTTTCTATAAAATATGTATTAAGTAGGCCATGAGATTCCAAGCAACGTAGCTAAATAGTGAGGATTCCACCTCAGGGTTAGGTATTAAATGACAAAGGCCTACCTACAAATAGGTGTTAAATGGTTAAAGGTCCGCCTAATCCTTATTAATAAAGCATTAATTGGTTTGGGTACAGTCTCTCACATGGCTAGGACTTTAAAACAATAGATGCGTTAGTAGTTTGACCATTATACATTATAAAGCCTTAAATAATGATCAGATGTCTTTGTGGTTAGGACCAATAGATCAACGATGACGATACTAGGAGTGTACCTTAGGTATAGTTCTTGGAGTCTGCCTTGATTGAGGCCTTAAATGGCCAAAGTCTGCATGTTTCTCTATAGAATTATTAAGAAGCTGATGGACTTAATGATAGTAGGATCCCGCTTCATATTCGAAAGTATTAAGTGGCTGATGGATTGGGAAGTAATAGAGGGTTCATACGCTTCATTGGTATAACATAACCTTGGAAGAGTAGGTAGATAAATCGTGCGTGCAATACTAGATTAGGTTTGGCTAACTTTAATATAGTAGACATAACAATTAAATGGAAGCCAATTGGTACACATTTATGTTATGGACATTATATAAAGTTTCCAGTCATCAGAACATTGTTCTGGGCCCTTCCTCATTACAACCTATATGCCAGATTTAGAGGGGCAGGTCACTGGAGCTAGACATGATTGATTCTTAGAGAAATCTTCTTTTCTCTCATGCTCGATGTTAATGGGGCAAACTGTATCCAAGGAATACCATTATTCAAAGATAGTACCGATAGACATTATTTATATCTTATTATTGTTTCCGCTGTATGTTTAGTTTTTTCTAGTCTTCGTAAAGCTTATGCTTATTTTTAGGTTTCAAATCCAACGACCAGTGCTTCGATTGACTTGGTTTTGATTCCTATCGAAATTTAGGTCCATTAAAGTGCGGACAGTTAAAAATACAATATCAAATAAATCTGACTATATCTTTCTACTGGTAACAGACATAGTATAATGTTTGAGAATGAATGAAATACAATATTAGATAGCTAATAAATAAATGCACATCTCCACTATACCATGCCCTCCAAGTTACCATCAGCCCTCTTTAATGTTTTAAATCTCGCACGTCTCGCCCGAGATTTCGGTTTCAAGTCTGGGTTATTCAAAATAGGATATTTTGTTGGAAACTTGTCTGACTCAAATCTCAGGTGATATTTCGGTATCTCACCCAGTATCGCGTATGAGATTTAATAAGGTGATATCGGCCGAGTTGTTTAATTTTGGAGAAAATCAACTCTTTTTCTGTATTGGGCTAGCTCATCCCTTACCTAAATTTAATCCTTTTCAATTATACTTTTTAATCCTTATTTCTTATATAAGCCTTATTTAATCTTCTTCTCTTATTTTGCAGTAGCGAAAAGTGTAAAAAGATGATAAAATCTATATCGATCTTGGTAATATTTCACCTTTTGATTCTCATTTATTTTTTCGATTCAAATTAATTTCCAATTTGATCTCATTTTTCTTTTTCTGATACTTTCTTGAGTTTTTTCCTAGCCCTAGTTTTTTATGGCATAAATTTTGGTTTTGATTATTTAGCTTTATGTTCCAATTGGATCTCAATTTGATTTCATTTTGTTCTTGCTACTATAATTTTTTGCTCAGTTCTTATTTTAAGAAGTAAAGGAATTCTCTTTCATCTATCATTTTATAATTCCATGTCCATTCGTACATCATTTTCTTGGTTTTCTTTCAATATTTCTATGTTTGAAAATTGTTTGTCCTTTGTATGCCATTTTCTACTTTTATTTGAAATATATATGTTATTAGTTTCTTAGTAAGCTTTTGTTTGCTAATAATTCTATACTATAATCATACGTAGAATATTTTACTTCTAGTTGTAGAATTTTATATTTGATGTTCAAAAATTAAGATTTCCCTTACAATGCTATAAATCATCAAAGGTAGAAATGAGATATTATATTGTACAGGGAAGCTAAGTGAAGGATCAAACAAAGTAAAGGTGTTTATGTGATGGTTTGTCTCATGTATACTTTATCCCATATGATATGATATTGAACATTATTCATGAATTCTAGTGATTATTATTTTTACATGATATGAGTGATATTTTTCCATGCTCAATTACTAATGATAAGCGTGCGATATACTCAAGGTAAATGCATATTGTTTTCCTCAAATTAGTGACCAGTATTAAAAATTAGATGTATGAAAACTAATTTTTGACATGACATATACTCCGAGATAACTCCGAAATAAATTTTATGAATCGAGAAGTAAATTCAAGATGGACGACCAAGATGCACTCATCTCGTTTGAGACCTCATCGATACGAGATCAGCTTCTAAATTCTTTGAGACAAGATGTGACCAAAACCCAAGAATTAAAACTTTGGTCCTCTCTATAGACTTATTGTAGTATAACCAAAAAAATGATAGTGAGGTCAAAAATACATCCAGTGAGTGAAACACATCATATAAGTGTATAATAGTAATAAGTTAGTAAAACAACACTTATGTTTGAACATCATTTCTTAACCTGTGTCATCTGCACCCAACAAGTCAGCTAAACATAACAAAAAACTATAGCGACATCATATGCTAAGGTCTCACTAAATCACAACCTCGTCTAATCATATGCCGAAACAACTATGACATGATTGATCCAAAGTACCAACTTGCCATCTCGTCAACCATCTCGTCAAACATATACACATGACTGAGCCCAAAGTCCTAAATCAAATGCAGATAACGTATGCACACACCCTAATTCTCTACTTGTATGCCAAAAAGTATGCACACGACCGTTCCTAAAGTTCTAGCTCATATGCCGAAAATGTATGCACACGACCGAGCCCAAAATCTCAACTTGTATGCCAAAAACAGACATGACTATTAAGGTCAAGTTCATGCTAGACATTCCTCTAACGGTCTGTGGAACTGTTGGTATTAAGCCCAAAACTCATAATCTCCCAACTTTTTACGAAGCTACTGGATCAAACCTCAATCGGTCGTCGCTAACCGCAGCTAGTATAACTGAGAACTAATTTCTTCATACGTGTACCGAAATGTCCTAGTCGAACCACATATAACGAATCTACTAAATAAGACGTCTTCTTAATATAGTACAAAACACAACAAATAACATACCAAAGCATTCCTTGTCTGTCCATAATCCTAATGGCATGGAAGTGCGCATGAAATAAAGGCCGTATGCGAGAGATACAAGCGTTTTTATTTTAATGGCAGTTTCATAACTTATTAAATAATTTAATTAAATAATATTACTATATCTTCGAATGAACACTAATGGATTCTTATCATTGAGAATCTAATTTGGAGTAGTTTTGTGTTTCATAGATTTTAATTAGGAAGAGATCAAACTTTGGTCAAAAATCATTTTTTTATAATTTTCTAGCTATGACATAGTACATTCTAATAATGTATGCGTACAAAATCACCTTTTCTTTAATTTTATCATTTATAATTTGATTTAAGAACACAAAGGTTGAATAACTATTTCTTATCAGTATGTACACAAATAGGATGAATCCCACTCATCAAAACATTCAAATGAAAATGAACTCAATACTATCTCCGCTGTCCTTAGACATTTACATCTTGATCACCAACATTCCTTTTTCATATCATAGTAATCACATCCAAAGTCATTTTTAAAGCTAGATCATCAAAATCCGTTAGAAACGAGAGAGATACGCATTTTGAAGTTTGATGGAGAATGATGAAAATGGTGTATAAGATTTCATCATTGTTCTTCGCTTTGTGGCTGTGTTTCACCTCTGATGTTACAAATTCCACCTCCAAAATGATATAAGATCATAATACTCTTTGCATTTTTGATTTTTTTTTTTGGTTTCATCATAATCCGTTTAGAAAAGAAGAAGTTATTCATTTTTAAAATCTGATGGAGAAGAGGGAAGAGGAAGAAAATATGAAATGGTTAAAAGAAATAAGAATTTTATTTTGAATTTGCTTTGGGTTTGATGGAGATTAGTGGTAATGTGTTTAGACTAATATGGGATTAGAAAATACGGTTTGCACTTCTATTTATAGGCTAGAAATAACACACATTTAGCCTAAAATCTCTTAATCATTATATTGCGAAAATGCCACTAGGTTTTACTTCTTCTAATTCTAGTCCATTTAACCAAATTCAGCAATTTATATATGTTTTCAGATTGTAAACGTCATTTTGAACACAATATAAAAGGTCCCTAAGTCCAATTCAAGCTCTAGTAAAAGTTTACTATTTTTCCATTTACAAAATTTACAATTTTATCCTTTTAGTATAATTATTTAATCATGCAAATTACGGGGTGTTACATTCTTCCATGTTAAAAGAATTTTGTTCTCAAAATTTTAAGCAGCGTACAATGCAACTACCATTACGTTGTATAAATATACAAAATAAATATAGCTATATTCATCTAGTATCATTATATAACACAAGGGAAAACACAATCAAGAATATATGATACATATGATGGATGAAATAGGATGGTATGATTCGAGATGAGTGCAAATGGAACTAAATTAGCCTCCTATATGAATGCACCTGCAGTGCAACCAATATGTATGCAAAAATCCTAATATATGCATATGCACATATATATATATATATATATGTATGTATGTATGTATGTATTTATGTATGTATGTATGTATGTATGTATGTAAGGACCCATGTTTGCATGGCTAGGAAAGATCCATTTCAGGACAAGGTTGGCAATTTCGAAGGTCTTAGGCTAGACTTTAACATTGTAGTACCGGGCGATCCGGTGCTGGTGAGCAGCTGCCCTCAAGTAAGCTTCTTCACGCTTCTCATCGACCATGTCTAAAGATTCTAGAAGGTGTTCTTGGTTAGTTCTGGGGTCATAGTAAGTGACTTGATGAAAGGGACTTCATCTTCTATAAGGATCATGGCTTCAGAGCTGTAAGCAAGGGCGAATGGAGTATGGCCAGTCACGAATTTATAGGTCGTTTTGTATGCCCATAATGTTGATGGGAGTTTGTCAATCTACTTGCCTCTTGCCTTCTCCAAACACTTCTTTAGAATAGACTTTTATAATTTTGTTGACAACTTCAACCTGTCCATTAGCTTGAGGGTGAGCAACTACCGCAAATCTTTTCTTGATATGATGTCGATGACGAAAGTCTTTGAATTTAAAACTATCAAATTAGGTCCCATTGTCGGTTATGATTGTTCGGGGGAGACCAAAACTATAGATGATGTTTTGAATAACAAAATTGATTAATTTTTTGGTAGTGATCGTGGTTAAAGGTTCGGTTCAGCCCATTTAGTGAAGTAATCAACTGCTATGATGGCATACTTTGCACCACCTTTGGAAATTTGGCAAAGAGCCAGTGATGTCAACCAAGGACCGACGATTTGATTGATTTTCGTCGGTGGGGCTCTCAGAATTTTCACAAACATCTTGCACTTTTCGCATCATTTAGCATAATCAAGTGCATCTCGATTGACGTTAGGCCCAAAATAACCATAGCGGATTACCTCTTCGTCGGTGTTTGCCCCCGGTGTGATCACCACATTCTGCTTCATGGACTTCTCTTACTACCCACTTGATTTCATCATTAGCCCTACACCAAAGTAGGGGATGGAGAAACCCTTCCTGTACATGACTCCTTTTTAGAGGATGTATCATGAGGCTTTACGAAGGATCTATCGATTTTCATTCCTTCTCTCGGGAAGGATTTCCCTTTGTAAATAATCTTTAATCGAAGTAATCCATGACTCCATCTCAGGCTCTACTTCTAAGATTCATCAATTTCTGTCTGGCCAATACTTGAAGCGCTGAGAATATCAACTGGAACCAGGCCGATTTATTATGCATCCTTGGAACTGGCCAGCTTGGTTAGTGAGAAGCTTTCTTATTCTATTCTCTAGGGAAGTGTGTAATGGTGTAATGCTCGAAATTGGTTAGTAGCTCTTGGACTCAAATTATGTAATGAGAAAGTCATGCTCTTCTGGCCTGATATTCTCTGTTGACTTGATACCCTACTAACTAGGAATCACAAAAAAATTATAAATCTTTTACTCCCATCATTCTAGCCATTTAAAGCCCAACGAATAAGGCTTCATATCCAACTTCATTATTTATTGTAGGAAAGTCAAATTTCAGGGCGTAGCAGATCAAGCATTCCTTAGGAGTTACGAGTATGACTTCGATGATAGAACATCGATCGTTGGATGCTCCATCCACGTGTATCTTCCAATGGATGACTGGTTCTTCACTGCTCTCCAGAGAGTCATCTTATGCATTGCATTCCGTTATAAAGTCCGCTAGTGCTTGCCCCTGGACAGCTCTCCGAGGAAGATAAGTGATATTGAACTAGCTCAATTTGATGTTCCATTTATGTAATCTTCCAGACACTCAGGTCACTGTAGGACCTATCGTAACATCTGGTCGGTGAAAACATTAATGGGGTGAGCTTGTAAATAAGGGTGGAGCTTCCTTGATGCAATCGACAGGAAATACACTAGTTTCTCTAGTTTTGGATAGTTCCTTTCAACACCTGTCAACCACTTCCTAACATAATACACTGGCCTCTGGATTCGATTCACTTTGCACAGTAATGCGACACTTATGGCATGTACCAACACCACTAAATAGATATACAAGTCATCATGATTCGGTTGTTTGGTTAAGATGGGAGGTCTCTCTGAGTGATGTACCATAGCTTGAAACACATCAACACAATCCTGTGTCCATTCAATTTTTCTCTTCCCTCTTCTAAATAACATGAAGAAAGAATGCATTTTCTGATGGCTCTAGAAATGAACCTGCTCAGGGCGATGACCTTCCCATTTAGACTTTCCACATGTTTGATTTTCTTTGGCACGTAGATATTCCTTATCGCTTAAATCTTCTTGGGATTGGCTTCAATTCCATGAGAGTTGATAATGAAACCCAATAATTTTCCAAATGCAACATTGAAAGGACATTTTAAGGAACCAAATTTCATTCCATATTTTCGAAGAACACTAAACATGTCCACCAAGTTATCAATGTGGTCATTTGTTTACTGTGACTTCACAAGCATATCATCCATATACTTCCATCGATTGCCCAACCTGGTCTTTGAACATCTAGTTAACCAGTCTCTAGTAAGTAGCTCCAGTTTTCTTTAGTCCAAATGGCATTACAACGTAGCAGTATAATTCCAGGTCGGTAATGAAGCCAGTGTGCTCCTAGTCTGGGGCATGCATCAAAATCTGATTGTATCCAGAGTATGGTCCATGAACGAAAGCAGTTCATGTCTAACGTTTGAGTCTACAGCTGATTGATCCTCAGAAGTAGAAAGCTTTCTTTTGTGCTTGCCTTGTTCAAATCTGAGTAATCGACGCATGTATGCCACTTTCCATTAGCTTTTCTCACAAGAACTAGATTAGATACCCATTATGGGTGGAGAGCGTCGTGAATAAACCCATTGTTCTTGAGTTTATCTACCTCCTCTTTAAGTGCAATAGATCCCTCCAGATCCATGCTGCATCTTTTTTTCATCAGGACATGCCTCGAGTCGATATTCAATGCAAGGCTTGCGATGGTAGGCAAAATCCACACACGCTAGAGTGAGTCTAAGCGAACATACCGAGATTCGCTTGGAGAGATGAATCATCATGGTTGACCGTGACGTCAATCATCAGGTCAACAGGTACATCCTTGGTTTCTGGTTCCTCTTCTTTGTCTCTCATATCTATATCTTTATAAAACCAACTGTGGTGCCCGAGCTAAAGCTTGGACACTGATTGCTCAGCTTAATTGGTTTTGATGTAGAAAGGCTTCTCCACTTCCTTTCCTTTTTCCATTCATTGAGCGTTCCTCAACTCATCCACATAACAGGCACATCATGTCACCATGATCTCCATGAATAATCCCCATAGCATTTCTCTGTTTGGATTTTAAGTGTTAAGCACCAAGTGGTAATAACTGCCTTGAATTCAGCAAGAGTCGCCGACCCAAAGAAACATTTCACGTCCCAAAAAAGGGTTGTCATCTCCCAACTCCACCGATAGCTCGACATAGCCTACCTCTTCAATAGCCCTTGCCCACCATCCTACAAGGCTTTAACAAACTGCTAAAATTTTCTTTCTCAAATTAAATTCTCAATAACATCATGGAAGTGGCGACATTCATCTGTTGTATGGCCATAGCTCTCATGAAATCTAAAGTACTTTCTGGATGGTCTTTGCTTCTTTGTCGGTCCTTTGGAGGGGTTTTCTGCACTGCATATTGTTACAGGCTAATAGATAAACATCCTCTAACGACATATTCAATGCCATGTATATATTGAAAGATGGGATCCTCATATTCCCTCTCATGGAATCCCGTTTTACGTTGTGGTTTCTATCACCGCTTTCTTCTACTCATTAAGATTATTTTGAACATTGATATGAGATTTCCTGAAGGGGAATTTCACTAGAAGGACAAACTTTTCAGTACAATTAGTTTCTAGGACACACATCCACAAGAATTAATTTCAAGGCCAAAGTCAACAGAATAGTTACTTTTAAGGACAAAGTCAACAGTCCAATTACTTTAAAGGACATAATTTCATAGGTTTTTAGGCTTTAAAAACTAATTATTTTGCATTTCGTCCTTAAAAGTAATTATGTGTGTCCTAGAAACTAATTGCACTTTTTAAAGAGTCCCTTGTGGCTAATTTCCACTTTCCTGAAACTATCAGTGGAATGCTTTATTACTACATTACACTCCCTCGATGCTTGGCACTGCAACATCTCTCTTTTTAGTTCACTTTGCTTCCTCCTTTCTCGAAAACTGAGCCTCTTTTGCAAAGAAATGGTCCGAAATTGAAGGAGGCTTTCCTACGAACCAATCTCCAAACTCAGAATGGGGGTCGTCTCCTATTGTCAGTGCCATGGTTATTGCATCATCATTCGGATTATCAACTTCTATAATAGTTGTGTTAAATCTTTCGAGAAAATCTTTTAGTGACTCCCCTGGGGCCGTGTAACGACTGCCTTTTTGGATAGTTTAAACCGACGATCAAATACACATGTCGATTCCAAACCATTAAAAGGGAAGATAGTTATTGGGGTAATTAAGAAAAGAAAAGGAAGGAAAATAAAGGAAATGAAACAACACAGAATCTCACAGCGGAAGGCTAAAGTATAATAATAAAATAACAGTTCATGAAGCTGTTAATTAAATGAATACATTTGAAATGAATACATTTGATTATTATTATACAACATTTATCAGAGTTACATACACAGCAAATATCATACAACAATGCAGCGGAATGGAATGAATATAATAGTAGTAGATAATATACCAAATCTTCGTCTCCGTCCTCCAAGGAAATGATCTTCAACCTAAACTGAAAACTTAGGTCTGACCCGAGCGTAATGAAAAGACAAACACTCGAGTCAGGACTAAATATCCTCATGTAAGTCAAGTCAATCGTAAATAAATATGAGTGTAACGGCGTCAGAGATGTTTACGGGGTTTGACATCTCATATCCAGTGTCAACGTGCGTGCAATAACTCAAGAGATGTTACGGGATTTTCCATCTCTCAAGGATCCGTGAAACTATCTACTATGTAGTAATATACGCTAAGTAGATAATGCCTATCAGTAATATAAAGTATCAAAATAGCGTTAAGGCGTTACCATAATCCCCCTTAACACATTTTTATATTCCCAAAAGCATATACAAGACCGTAGTTTCCCCAAAACCGGAAGTCACCAGAGGGCAATCCATATACTCAAGGTACAAATCAAAACGTAGTGGTCGCGAATAGGATAATCAGTATGACAAGGTACATGAGGCGATACCAACTAGGATACTAGTAGTTGCGTGATCCGGACTGATGTTGGGCATAGCCAGCAGCTACCCCAACACCGCGAAACAACACTCCCAAATCAAGGGGTGCACCCAAATCGCATCACAAATGTAATAGATATGGTATCGAAGAAGTGTGTCCGCTAGAGGTGGCGAACCTCAATGGCCCGGCGCGGCTCCTGTTTTAGTCATGTCAGGGGTCATCCAATAATCGTTCTCTTTCTTCAGTCAACGCGTTCACCAAACCATCCACTTCATTCTGGATCATCACTCCGCGTATAATAGTTATTAAAGTGGTTTTCGGTATCGACAGAGAGTATGTCCATATCCGATCCCGGTCTCTTTAATAACTACGTATTATTACACCTTTGGCTCTTTATATTTCAAATCGATTCATAATTGATATCAAAATATCATATTCTCTTCAAAATCAAATCCATTCAAATATCATCGTATCTTTCAAAATATCAGATTTCATATTTAAATTCAAGATTTAAATATAAACATTTCACCTTATTGACCAGCTTAGGATTTTAGAAAAATAGTTATAAGTAGTTTAAAGGTAGTTTTAAATAATTAAAATAGTTAAAAACACTTAAAATCTTTAAAATGGATTGAAATAGATAAATTAGTTTAAAATAATTTAAATTGGGTTAAGTAGATTTAAAATAGATTAAAATAGTTTAAGTATTCAAAATGGTTTATATAACAGAGTAATTTGGAAAACAAATTAAAACAGCTTCAAAATCAATCCATTTCAATTATAACTTACCAATTCAAATAAATTTCAATTTCCATTCTACCGATTCAATTTCGATTTCAATTCAAAACAATGTCAACTTTTACTTCAAATCAATTCAATTCTACATTCACCTTTAATTAATTCAAATTCACTTTATATCGATTTGGAGCTTGATTTCTCAAAATATCAATTTATAACACTTAACAAAATTTCCAACAATATTCAAGTTTAAATCCAAATTCCAAATATGATTCAATTCCAAACTCGATTTCAAAATATCATTTTCATATCACTTTTACTTAGTAATATTCAAAGCTCGAAATAATGTTCAATCTTTAAAATAAATAGATTTTCGAAAATTCAATCATATCCAAATTTTTATTTTTTTTTAAGTCACAACTTAAATTATTTACCAATTTCTTTTAACCAAAATTTATTTCAACATTCCAACTCAATTTTTTCGACAAATTCGATTTCTATAAATTGATTTCTATTTATAACTTTTAAATCAAAACATTTAAATAAATTTTAAATCGACGATTTCAAAAATTATTTATTTAGCCAATTCGGTGTCCGTATAAAATTTTCTATCCTATGGCCAAGTAATTTTTTTATTTCAATTAAATGTCAGGAATGAGTATACATTACTTAAATTAATCTCAGTATCATATGTATGCATAACAGGATCTATATAAGCAAATAAACATCCAAACATTCAATTCTCAACCAATAGCATCCATCAAAATACATCATCCAATAAACAATACAATTCATGGCAGTTTCATAGTTATCAATGTCAGGTAATTTAATCGCAATTCAATTTTAATTTCAATTCAACTGTCAATTTAATTTTTCAACGGTTAATGCAAATGACAAGCTATATGACAATTAAACTTTTACCAAACAACGACAAATAAAATCATAACACTTCATAATATCAAATTTAACTAGCATAAAAATATTTAGTACGGTGTGAGCGTTATAAAACACTCACCTTGATTTTTCGATTTTAAATCAAATCAAACGACGTTCGATTTAACTCAAAATTTTCTCTAGCTCCAAATGATTCCAATCCAGTTCCATTGCGTAGTCCTCGTCGATACGATTCCAACGCAAAAAGTTTCGTCGAATTCCAACCTCGTATGACAAAGTTATGATGGTTTAAAGTTAACACGAAATTTTATGTAAATTAATTTCAGCTTAATTAAATTTTTAAAACCCACCCCATCATCACCGTTGATTTCCTGCATAGCAGATCTGGGCCGCACTCCCTCATCTCCTCACGTACGCATATCATCTTCTTCCCGGTGTTCGAACGCGCAACACAACCCATAGCCGCCATCTTCATCGATTTTTCACGACCAAACTGAGCAACTTGAAGACGATCAGGTTACACCACTTCGAAGCCACCGCCTTACTCCACCTTCACCCCAAATAGCTCCAAGCTCGGCCTCATCCTCTGCCTCGAATTGCGTGAAAAACGCAGCCCCTTCTTGCTCGATTTCCCGTTGATCCGTGGCTCCGTTTTCGATCATCTCCGTATGGATTTGAAGCTTTCATCGTGCTCTACAACTTTGTAGTTGAGAGTTTTTGCTAATTGTTGATGGATTGAGAGGAAAATGAGGAAGAAGTTTCGAATTTCGTGGCCATTGATTCAGGAAATGGCGGCTAGGGCTGAAGTCAATTAGGGTTTCTGGATTAAAATAATAAAACTGCCTCGGTTTGCGTGCGTATTTATATAGGTAGGTCCAAAATCATCCGAACTCCAATCGAGACGTGCCGCCAGGCGTTTATAAGGTTTTACCCTCATTCCGGACGCAATGGAACTAGTTTCAAGGCCTAATTCGATCATATGTGAGAGTTACGGAAATAAACGATCAATTTTACATTAAATCGATTAACCGAATTTCTACGCGTTTTGGCTTGCCCCGGACAAACGGTAAATCCGTTTGACTTGAAATTTGAAACCTTACAATAATATCACATCACGGATCCAATGAAACTAATTTCATCGAAATCCGAGACCGTTTGAAAAATGACTATTTTTAACTCGCCAAATTAATATTCAACAATTTCAACGCGTTTCGAGCTGCCACGGTCAAACGACAACTCCGATTGCTACGAAAATTGAAATCCGATAATAACTAACTATTACGGATCCAATAGAACTAGTTTCGTCCAATTCTGAGACTGTTCAAAAATTGGCTATTTTTCAGGCGATAATTAAATATTAAAATATTCAATTTTCACAAATAAATTTTAAATTCAGTTTTAAAAGTTCTATAACATCACTATAACTCCAATATGATAAAATAAAATTTTACAAATCATTTTTAATCATATTAAACCCGTTATTCAATTTATCCAATAAATTCCAGTTTTAAAAATCTTATTAACTCTATTATAATCCCAATAGATTCAACATTTATTATTATTCCAAATGACTTACAATTTCTTTCTATCACTAAATCACTAAATCTTATTAAATTAGCTATTTTAATTATCGAAAATTTACGGGTCGTTACACTCTCCCCCACTCAAAACTTTTCGTCCTCGAAAAGGAAAAGAAGGGAAAAGAAAGGAAAAGAAACTAAGTATAGAATTCAACATTAGATATATTTTATTCAAAGTTACCAACTTATAAAACAATGAAATTCCATTTATAAAGTCATAACTACGCTTCCACTAACTTACTCCGAACGGCTTTCTAACTTTAAAAGTTAGAAATCAAAACAAGTTATAAAAAAAATTAAAACTTGAAAAAAATTTCTAACACCCGGATTTTACGGAAAATTTCGGCAGAGACTCCTTTGCGCGGCTCGATCGGAAAAAATATAATAGCATATATATCACAAATATACATCTCATCTCAATGATGAGGCATCCCATATGTGGGGAAACAACATATAAATATCACCAATATCATATAAAACCGTAAGCGTACCTTTTATTTAGCATTTATTAGCATTTTACTTACATTATGCGATTAGCGTAGAAGCGAGCTCCAAACGAAGCGCAACCCCTTTGCTACCTACTAAAATGCTCAATAACTAAGTTAGAACCATGCATATAAAGATAGATCGATATATTTAGCCTACACAACATATATATAACATATTTAGCTTCAAAACTGAGATTTCAATTTCTGGACAGCAAACAAATCTTAGCTTTGGGTCACCTAAACGGTAAAATTTGACAACAGAATCTAAACAAAAATTGTTGCATTCATTTCAGGCTTTCCGGAATGTCCAAAATCATCGAATTTGGATCATCCGTTCAAAAGTTATGGCCGTTTTACTTAAGGGAAACGCTTCAGCCTGGGCAGTGTTGCGCAGGTCTGTGACGTTCACTCGTGGTTTCGACCTTCTAAACGGTGTCAAAACACAAAACACTTAAAACAAAAGTTTTAGCTTATGTTCTTAGCTTTCCACAAAGTACAAGATCATCAAAATCCGATAAACCAGTAAAAAGATATGTCAAAAATACTAAGGGTGTATACTACAGATTTTACTTATTTTTGCACAGGACAGCGAGTAACATTCAAGTTTTTAACCTAGTAGACGAAGGAATTTTCTCAAGTTATCTAAACAAAATTTGTGCTATAGTTTTTGAGCTTTTCGAAAAGTCCAAGATCGTCGAATTCCGTTCAGCCATTTAAAAGTTATGGTTATTTTCGTTTCTGCATATATTGGACAAATTTGGATTTTCCCAAAAATTTGCTTTTATTATTTCAAAGTGCAAACCATCAAAATTTCAAATTTTTAAAAAAAAACAATCATAAACACAAAGTCATTTATTTTCTTATTCATCCATGCAATAGGTTTACATTCAATTTGTTTCCGATTTATTCAAGTTTGTTTCATTCACATTTTAAATTCAAGTCAATTTGCTTCAATTTAAATTTAATTCAATTATATTTAATTTCACTTTGCTTCAAATTTGAATTTAATTATTTTACAATTTTATTCCGTTTATTCAATTCCATTAACACTAATGAATTCTACTTAATCAATTATCATCCATCTAACAACCAATGCATATCAAACATTAACATCCATCCAAAATCTACACTAAATCAATTATACATTTCCAAGTCAACTTTAATTTCATACACTTCCAAGCTTATAAACATTTAGTTATATTCAAATTTAATCAGTTTCCATTTACCAAATCTATATTTCATAAATTTTAAATTTTATTCATTCACTTATACATGTATCATTCATTTTACAGCTTAAATTTCTTTTATATTTACAACTATCAATAGATCTTTACATTTTATTTTTCACTCTCACACTGGTATATTATTACTCTACTTATCCTTATTAGCATTTTAAACCCTTTAAGTATTTGGTAAGTTATAGTTATGCAAATAGAATGTAGTTAAACAACATACAACTTCTTTTCATTTAAAGTTGAATTTTCAATTTATCAATTCTTAAGTCATTACTTAAATTTCACTATAATTTAATTTCACATTTACATTCACATATAGTATTTTCATTTTATATTAACATAATTGTGAATCACCTTTAAATGTTAATTTAAATTCCAATTATTTACTAACAATTTTATTTATATTTGCAACCATTAATTAAATGCATATTTCATTATTCAAACCTATACTTGTATATTATCCAATTAACAATTCATATAACATTTTTGAACTTCTTAAATATTTTGGTAAGTTATATCTATGCTATAGAATGAAATTTAATACTACGCGAGTTTTACAGTTTCAATTTTATTTTAAGTTCATAATTTCCTAATTCTAAGGATTTCTACTTCAATTGATATTTTCACTTAGCTCTTAGGTTCATTTCTCATTTCACAATTCAGAAGTCCATTAATGATTCAAGTCTAAATTCATTTCAATCAAAAAAAAAAATCATTAATTATTAAAGAACTTAAGAATTCCAATCCCGGTTTCATTTCAAATCAAGGTTTGAAATAATATATATTTATATAATTTATATATCAAATCATACTATAGAGAATGCAAAACAAAATAAAATTTGAGTCAAAACAAGGTTTAGACAAGCTATTAAGTGGTCTCCCCCACTCGGACTCTCGAAAATAAACGCCAATGATGCGTGCACACATCATCGAAATCATTTTCTAGCGTCAAGAGAAGGGAATATAACACTTATCATAAAAAAAAAATCATTCGAAAACAATTTCAACTCAATTATACTATCATATAATGCTCATATTATATTTTTCAAATTCTTGTAAGTCAATCTCAAACACCGGAATCTAAATTCCCAAATCCAAGTTAAAATTCATTTATATTCATTATCAATTGTGTTTACAAGATTTCATTTTCCTAAATCCATTGTTATTTAATCAATTGTTGTAAATATTGACTGATCAAACAATAACGATAATAATCTAATATTATCATCCCCTAACAATCAATTCAATCAAAATGAATAAATATTCAAATAATTCTTTTATATGAAATATATTCCAAAATGATATTGTGTTGGTTTGTCCTATTCGAGTGTTTAGAAATTCCTATCGACGCCTTGGCGTCCCAAGTATCGACCAGAATTCATAAATACTCAACGGAACAAATTAACACAATATAAAACCATTTTATATCAAATAACAAGTACGCTCTCTCATATACACTCAACTCGTTCATATAGTTTACCTCTATTTCAATGAGTTATTCCCCACTAGAGCCAAGGTTTATCGCTAAACCAAAGCTCTGATACCAACTGTAACGACCCGCCTTTTTGGACAGTTTAAACCGACGATCAAATACACATGTCGATTCCAAACCATTAAAAGGGCAGATAGTTATTGGGGTAATTAAGAAAAGAAAAGGAAGGAAAATAAAGGAAATGAAACAACACAGAATCTCACAGCGGAAGGCTAAAGTATAATAATAAAATAACAGTTCATGAAGCTGTTAATTAAATGAATACATTTGAAATGAATACATTTGATTATTATTATACAACATTTATCAGAGTTACATACACAGCAAATATCATACAACAATGCAGCGGAATGGAATGAATATAATAGTAGTAGATAATATACCAAATCTTCGTCTCCGTCCTCCAAGGAAATGATCTTCAACCTAAACTGAAAACTCAGGTCTGACCCGAGCGTAATGAAAAGACAAACACTCGAGTCAGGACTAAATATCCTCATGTAAGTTAAGTCAATCGTAAATAAATATGAGTGTAACGGCGTCAGAGATGTTTACGGGGTTTGACATCTCATATCCAGTGTCAACGTGCGTGCAATAACTCAAGAGATGTTACGGGATTTTCCATCTCTCAAGGATCCGTGAAACTATCTACTATGTAGTAATATACGCTAAGTAGATAATGCCTATCAGTAATATAAAGTATCAAAATAGCGTTAAGGCGTTACCATAATCACCCTTAACACATTTTTATATTCCCAAAAGCATATACAAGACCGTAGTTTCCCCAAAACCGGAAGTCACCAGAGGGCAATCCATATACTCAAGGTACAAATCAAAACGTAGTGGTCGCGAATAGGATAATCAGTATGACAAGGTACATGAGGCGATACCAACTAGGATACTAGTAGTTGCGTGATCTGGACTGATGTTGGGCATAGCCAGCAGCTACCCCAACACCGCGAAACAACACTCCCAAATCAAGGGGTGCACCCAAATCGCATCACAAATGTAATAGATATGGTATCGAAGAAGTGTGTCCGCTAGAGGTGGCGAACCTCAATGGCCCGGCGCGGCTCCTGTTTTAGTCATGTCAGGGGTCATCCAATAATCGTTCTCTTTCTTCAGTCAACGCGTTCACCAAACCATCCACTTCATTCTGGATCATCACTCCGCGTATAATAGTTATTAAAGTGGTTTTCGGTATCGACAGAGAGTATGTCCATATCCGATCCCGGTCTCTTTAATAACTACGTATTATTACACCTTTGGCTCTTTATATTTCAAATCGATTCATAATTGATATCAAAATATCATATTCGCTTCAAAATCAAATCCATTCAAATATCATCGTATCTTTCAAAATATCAGATTTCATATTTAAATTCAAGATTTAAATATAAACATTTCACCTTATTGACCAGCTTAGGATTTTAGAAAAATAGTTATAAGTAGTTTAAAGGTAGTTTTAAATAATTAAAATAGTTAAAAACACTTAAAATCTTTAAAATGGATTGAAATAGATAAATTAGTTTAAAATAATTTAAATTGGGTTAAGTAGATTTAAAATAGATTAAAATAGTTTAAGTATTCAAAATGGTTTATATAACAGAGTAATTTGGAAAACAAATTAAAACAGCTTCAAAATCAATCCATTTCAATTATAACTTACCAATTCAAATAAATTTCAATTTCCATTCTACCGATTCAATTTCGATTTCAATTCAAAACAATGTCAACTTTTACTTCAAATCAATTCAATTCTACATTCACCTTTAATTAATTCAAATTCACTTTATATCGATTTGGAGCTTGATTTCTCAAAATATCAATTTATATCACTTAACAAAATTTCCAACAATATTCAAGTTTAAATCCAAATTCCAAATATGATTCAATTCCAAACTCGATTTCAAAATATCATTTTCATATCACTTTTACTTAGTAATATTCAAAGCTCGAAATAATGTTCAATCTTTAAAATAAATAGATTTTCGAAAATTCAATCATATCCAAATTTTTATTTTTTTTTAAGTCACAACTTAAATTATTTACCAATTTCTTTTAACCAAAATTTAATTCAACATTCCAACTCAATTTTTTCGACAAATTCGATTTCTATAAATTGATTTCTATTTATAAATTTTAAATCAAAACATTTAAATAAATTTTAAATCGACGATTTCAAAAATTATTTATTTATCCAATTCGGTGTCCGTATAAAATTTTCTATCCTATGGCCAAGTAATTTTTTTATTTCAATTAAATGTCAGGAATGAGTATACATTACTTAAATTAATCTCAGTATCATATGTATGCATAACAGGATCTATATAAGCAAATAAACATCCAAACATTCAATTATCAACCAATAGCATCCATCAAAATACATCATCCAATAAACAATACAATTCATGGCAGTTTCATAGTTATCAATGTCAGGTAATTTAATCGCAATTCAATTTTAATTTCAATTCAACTGTCAATTTAATTTTTCAACGGTTAATGCAAATGACAAGCTATATGACAATTAAACTTTTACCAAACAACGACAAATAAAATCATAACACTTCATAATATCAAATTTAACTAGCATAAAAATATTTAGTACGGTGTGAGCGTTATAAAACACTCACCTTGATTTTTCGATTTTAAATCAAATCGAACGACGTTCGATTTAACTCAAAATTTTCTCTAGCTCCAAATGATTCCAATCCAGTTTCATTGCGTAGTCCTCGTCGATACGATTCCAACGCAAAAAGTTTCGTCGAATTCCAACCTCGTATGACAAAGTTATGATGGTTTAAAGTTAACACGAAATTTTATGTAAATTAATTTCAGCTTAATTAAATTTTTAAAACCCACCCCATCATCACCGTTGATTTCCTGCATAGCAGATCTGGGCCGCACTCCCTCATCTCCTCACGTACGCATATCATCTTCTTCCCGGTGTTCGAACGCGCAACACAACCCATAGCCGCCATCTTCATCGATTTTTCACGACCAAACCGAGCAACTTGAAGACGATCAGGTTACACCACTTCGAAGCCACCGCCTTACTCCACCTTCACCCCAAATAGCTCCAAGCTCGGCCTCATCCTCTGCCTCGAATTGCGTGAAAAACGCAGCCCCTTCTTGCTCGATTTCCCGTTGATCCGTGGCTCCGTTTTCGATCATCTCCGTATGGATTTGAAGCTTTCATCGTGCTCTACAACTTTGTAGTTGAGAGTTTTTGCTAATTGTTGATGGATTGAGAGGAAAATGAGGAAGAAGTTTCGAATTTCGTGGCCATTGATTCAGGAAATGGCGGCTAGGGCTGAAGTCAATTAGGGTTTCTGGATTAAAATAATAAAACTGCCTCGGTTTGCGTGCGTATTTATATAGGTAGGTCCAAAATCATCCGAACTCCAATCGAGACGTGCCGCTAGGCGTTTATAAGGTTTTACCCCCATTCCGGACGCAATGGAACTAGTTTCAAGGCCTAATTCGATCATATGTGAGAGTTACGGAAATAAACGATCAATTTTACATTAAACCGATTAACCGAATTTCTACGTGTTTTGGCTTGCCCCGGACAAACGGTAAATCCGTTTGACTTGAAATTTGAAACCTTACAATAATATCACATTACGGATCCAATGAAACTAATTTCATCGAAATCCGAGACCGTTTGAAAAATGACTATTTTTAACTCGCCAAATTAATATTAAACAATTTCAACGCGTTTCGAGCTGCCACGGTCAAACGACAACTCCGATTGCTACGAAAATTGAAATCCGATAATAACTAACTATTACGGATCCAATAGAACTAGTTTCGTCCAATTCTGAGACTGTTCAAAAATTGGCTATTTTTCAGGCGATAATTAAATATTAAAATATTCAATTTTCACAAATAAATTTTAAATTCAGTTTTAAAAGTTCTATAACATCACTATAACTCCAATATGATAAAATAAAATTTTACAAATCATTTTTAATCATATTAAACCCGTTATTCAATTTATCCAATAAATTCCAGTTTTAAAAATCTTATTAACTCTATTATAATCCCAATAGATTCAACATTTATTATTATTCCAAATGACTTACAATTTCTTTCTATCACTAAATCACTAAATCTTATTAAATTAGCTATTTTAAATATCGAAAATTTACGGGTCGTTACAGGCCGGACCAAGCTAAAGAGTGACATTACATCCTTGGAATGAGTTTGGTGCATGCAGAACTACTCCAGGATTTTTTCGCTAACTCATCAAATGAATAGAGTGACTGCGGAAGCATCTTTGTGAACCACATGGTCACAACATATTTTAGAAAAATGGGGAAACACCTACACTTGACCAAATTCATGGTTTAGGCAAAGTCCATGTGTCATTCATAGTTCAAGATATGTTAAGTGTAGTTGATTTCCCCTACACAGGAGGGCATTGTAGGCATATGGAACCTCTGTGGATATTTTACATGTAGAATGTTATCGTTTGATAAAGTATGACTTCTAGAGAGTCCCCAATCATCCTTAGTCAAGCCTTAACTTTCTTTCATTATTTGTCTCACCACAGCTGTTAAGTCTAGTGTTTGGAGAGCTGGTGCTTGGCGGTAGTCATGCTCCACCTCACGTGAATGACCCGACCCGATCCATGCCTCCAAGCAGTGCCACATTGCCTTAGCTCCATTTTCTCTTATTCCATTTCCTAAGTAGTAGTTCAATCGTCGTCTCTCAACTGTGGTTCAACTGCCTTTTCCTGAGCTTCAGCTCTTTAATTGATCATGGCACCTCTAGAGTAAGCATCTCCATCTATATACCAATCCCCTTTAATTAGAGAGTTCATCCTGATCCCTCGGGGTTTTCGGCACTGATTGGTGCCGATCGGCCTTGGCCAATTGCTTGATCTTGTCTTGATGTTTCAGGTGCTTATGGATCTGTTTTACAGTGTCTGCTTCAGTGATGGTCGTCAGATGAAGAGGAATTATCTGATCCTGAATATGGGTAGGCACCCACCTAGTCTTTCCATGCCGATCTTTCAACTATTTCATCAAGTCGATCTTAGCCCAGATTTGTCGGTTAAGTTGCTGACGGCTATCCATCAGTTTCTTCACTAGGACTTCGAAATCAGCTCTGGCGATATAGTTAGCCCGATTCTGTGCATTGGCAACCATCAGTTGTACATTTTGATCAACTTGCTGAACATTAACTTCGTCATTTCCTTCAATAGCACGGGAAGTAGTAGACTTTCCTCTGGCCATCCAATAGTTTCCTTTTAAATCTTCTTAAAATCTGAGTGGAAATGGAAACTTGTCGAAAAAAATTTGGATTTATCCTACAAATACGAAAATCCACCAGTAGATGATGAGATCCAATCGGGCTGAGAATTCATTCTCAACTAAAGCACCAAAATGTTTATACCAAAATTGGTCATAGACACTCAATAAAGTTTATGTGAAGAAAAAAAAGAAGAAAACAAAATTAAAATAGAGAAAACAAGCAGAAAAAAGTAAAAAACAATTACAAATAGATTTATAGCGGTTCGGCGTTGAATGCATATATCCACTTTGATGCAATTGCCTTATTAATAACTTGAATTTCTTCATCCAAGAGGGATCGGATCAAAATCTGTAATTACAATGGTGTATAGAGAAAATAAAAGCATAATAAGATCCCTAAAATGAACTGTGAAGCCTGTATATATAGGGGTAGATGGCCGAATATTTTCCTGAAAATTCGTTGGTAGAATCTCCAGATGCTGACGAGGTCACTAAAAAAATTTGAAGGCTCAATTCCCTATGTATAGCAATCCGCCCCGATTGGTCCACCACACCATGTGGCAGCATGCAATCCCTCTGGTGGGTCTTTTTCTATGCTAATTTCATTTTTCCAAAGTTATTTTCCTAGTTGCTTTCATGTCTGTAGAGATATTGACCGATTCACATTGAGTTAAAATGTTGATCTAAGCTGTTCATGGCCATAGTGATCTGATATGATCCCCTGCCTAGGAAAAGCACAGTTTCATTCTTAGATTATTCTATAGAGTCTATCTCTTAGCTTCGCTTGATCGTTATTTCATGTTGTCGTCGGTCCTACGTCTTTAGACTTTGTAATCCTCTCTATGAACCGCTTTCCTTGTTTATCATCCAGTCCAACTTGTCCAGTCCGCTTGGAAATAGCTGGGTCAAAAGGTTGGATAACAGTATCTGGCAAGCTTAGATTGGTGTTTGGATTTGTAACTAATTGACAATTTATGGAACTTTCCGTGTATTGCACTTGCTAACCATGCTTAGGAAGAGCTTCCAAGATAGCTTATGCCCCCATAGTTTTGACCCTTTGGTCGTAGTCTTACTTGCACATTTGGCATGACTCCATTGCTTGTCTTGGTGTAGATTCATATGCTGGTTGGGCAGCATATTTATAACCTGTCGCCATATTTAGGGGCGTAATTTCATCTGTACGCTCGGTTTGACCTGCTCTCTTATTTGGGACTGTACCGTCATACTTACGCTTGGTTTGACCTAAACCCTCATTCGGGGAAGTAATGTCCTATGTACGCATGGTTTGACATACCCCTTTGTTCACGGGTGTAATGCCCCCTGGTTTGGGGGTAAAACACCATACGTATGCTAAGCCACATTCTTGTCTAGCATCATCATTCCCATTTCTGAAATTGTCGTTGTCACTTGTAGATGGCGTTACAACTATAGAATAACGAATAGAATGACGGCGATAAGCTATGAAGATTAATTTGTTCATGCCCTTGTCACGGTCCTCCCTACTGTTTTGGGATGGACTAAAGAAGATTTGACTAAGAAGTTCGATCGTGTATGTACAACCCATTTTGCATGCACATGTTTTTTTGGACTGATTCCAGCTAGCAAATATCCATACGTCTAGTGCACTCTGTTGAATTAGCCAACATAGAGGTTTTTTTATATTGGTTCAGGCTGTCTAATATTCCTATAACTAGTTTGACTATGATATGATTTTTACCATTGAAATATTCATACTGGTGCGGGGCAGTCTAATATCCCTATGTCAAGCGCATTAGTTTGGCCGAAGAGCCGAATTGCTTTGATGCAAGTCCAAGTATGTAGGTCTATTTCACCGTTTTTAGTGCTAAGAGTGCTTTTTTACCTACCGACCCTGCATTATGCTTAATTAGCAAATATTGGTGGTAAACCGTGAATGTGTATTTAACTTTTCAAAGAGAAATAATACAAAGATCTTTAAACTGGTTCGAGATGTCTGGTATCTTTGGGACCAATTTAGTACATCAACACATATATACATTTTTTTGCCACATAGGCAGCGCATAATGTTTTTCTCTCAGCCCGGGCTCTTTAACAGAGTGCTAAAGGCTTGTCTTTGTGGTTAGCGCTTAGACCTTAGCCCTTCCCCAGAGTCTTGAATCCACAATGCTCTCGGTCTCGGTTATTTGTCCGGCCTGAGCTCTTTTGTGCAGTTCCAATGAGAAAGGGACAATATTTAATCCTTTAAATCAGTGTGCATTTCAATTACTTCGGCTTGCTGTAAGAAAAGCAATTGAGATATTTGTTGTGGGGTATGGCAATGGAATTCCTCTATCATTGTGGTTAGAGTTCCTGAATTCCTATTTTGGGTTTCTTGCCATGATCTGAATCGTTATCCAAATCGACGAATGCCTACATGTCTTTGCCTAACTAGTAGTCATTAATTGACAAAGGGAATGAAGAATAGCTAGTAGAGGCCATTGAACTTGATTCCATGCACCGTCGATTGTTGAGTTCTTCAATCAATTAGTTAGTGGCTGATCTCACCATTCTCATTTTCGAGAGAGCCCTTATAATTCACCTGCTATAGAACTATCATGATTGGTGAGTGACGACGATGAGTTCATGGGTGATAGGGGTGTTGTTTGTTAGAGAAAGATGGTTTAGGTACGATCCATAGGGTCGTTGAATAACCACCTTTGAGAAAAGGGAATGAACGAGCCAACGATCTTTATAGTTGATAGGAAAATGCCCATAGCGATTGTTGGAAGTTGAGAAACAGAGATTAGGCTGGCTTACCGGAGATTGGGGAAAAAGGAATGGAGGTTCGATGATTTGCTAGAAATTAAGAAAAGAGGAACTTAGTTTCGAGCCCTCA
Source organism: Allium cepa (assembly GCA_030765085.1). Classification (NCBI taxonomy): domain Eukaryota; kingdom Viridiplantae; phylum Streptophyta; class Magnoliopsida; order Asparagales; family Amaryllidaceae; genus Allium; species Allium cepa. The sequence continues at coordinate 945,572,854 of CM060941.1, read as the reverse complement.
TTCTAGCGCTAAAAATGTTAGTGGATTTTTTTTGTCTTCACCGCACTCAACTAGATCATGAAGCAATCTTAAATGTCGATCACTTTCATAATTTGGAATCAACAGATTTAAATTGCATTAAATCTGCCTTAGAGAAGTGACTATGTTATTACACACTTACATATCCCTATAGTCGCACTTTAACTGTTTTTTGAAGTGTCAAAATGGTTTTTGTAGGAGAAGTACTACTATAAACCAATACCACACAAGAAAATAAAAAGAAATGAAAATAAAGGACTCAGCAATAAAGTAGTTCAGATTATTGTTAATCTTACATCCACGGGGCAATCCACTATTTCTTTATTATCTTGATACAAATGATTACAATTGCTCAAAAGGATATATATACTTTATCTTAGATTTTCCTTTTCTGTAAAGAAGACAAAGGAGAAGATCCCCTTCTTCATCCTTTAGTGCCTTCATTTAAAGTGTGAATAGAAGCATTGTTGATTGTATTATTTTCCCTCTATCTTTCACTCCAATCTCCACCATCTAGCCTCGCCATCTATCATTCATCTAGAGTGTTGGTTTTTTGTGCTTAGACTGGTGATGTGTCTTTGGTGGAAAATCATGGCATTGGCGGAAATCATGGAAATTTGAAGCGGGATGCTTGAAAAATTGGATGGGAAACCTAAGCTTATAAGGATCGGCCTCTTCTTTCATGGAATTGCGAATGATTCAAAAGGAATGGTAAGGAGCCACCCTGAGGCTTTGGGATGCTGTCGACATATGTAAAGATGTGTTGTGATGAATGTTGCTAAGTACTTAGGTTATGCTGCCCTACTGACGTCTTTTCTGTCTGTGCTTGACTTGATATTATGTTAGGCTAGAATAAGGTAGTACTGCCTTGTTTTTCTCTGAGAATGTACCTAACCCCTACTTGGATTGTAATCGAGGCTGTTTTTGATTTGGACTGGGCGCTGTTTGAGTCTCGTTCCTTGTGAGTATGCTCTGGTTGCTGTCAATAATGAAAGCTTCATATCTTTATCATTTTCCTATAAGTATGGTTCTACGTTGTGGCGCGTCCTGAATAGCCCGGCATATAGTCCTCTAGAGTGTTTTGACCTCTTCTGGTACTGCCTATGTTATCCTCATCATGTGTTAGTACAGTCCTATTTCTATAGGTGTGAGAAATTATGGGCTTTGGGGATGCGGTAAGTTCGAGGTGACATGTTCTGCCTTTCTATGCCTCAACGTAGTGTTCCTGTCCTATCTTTGATTTTGGGTATCATCATTGTGACCTTTCCATGTTTCCTAATGCGTATAGTAATTCTCTTTTGCTATAGTTCTCATGGTTGTAGGGTCGATTTAGATTAGGTGTTGTGACTTCAACTTGGTTCTCTTACATCCTACCCATTTTTTCACTAGAGTTCATGTTAAGAACAAGTGTAACAATTAGTATATATATTTATATGGTTGTTGTCATCAAAATCAATATCTAAGGTATTGACTTTATGTATGCTATGCATTGCACTAGACCTGACACAGCAAATTCTATAAGCATGTTGTATCAATTTACAAGTAATCTAGGTTAGCAACATTAGAAAGCAATTTATAGTGTTTTAGCCTATTTTAAGGGAACCATAGACTATAGCTTATCTTATAAAGGATATCCTATTATATTAGAAGGTCATAGCAATGCGATATAGAATGACGTAGAATCCAAATCCAAGACCACAACCAAATGGATCATTACATTAGGAGGCGCTGCCATGTTTTAGGTTTTTAGGATGCCGACTTGGATTTCTTATTTATTAATATTGTCAAAATTTATTGCATTAGTAAATGCATGTAAAGAGGATGAACGACTTAGGAGTCTTTTGATAGAAATTCCTCTATAGAAAAAGCAATCTCCTGTAGTCAGTGATAATCAAGCAAAAATTTATATTGTTTCGAACAAAACATATAATGAAGAGTCTAGACGTGTGAGTTATATACATTAGATGGTAAGGAAATTACTCAAAAGAGGAGTGATTACAGTCAATCACATAGAAACAAATAAAAATTTGATGACTTGCTGATTAAGAGTCTTCCAAAGGCAATGGTTTCAATAAAATTGAAAGTGATGGGACTAAGGTCTGTGAACGAAAGTTGATCGTCCTTAATAGAAACCAATCTATGCTTTGAAAAGGACAAATAGGGTTTAACAGATAAAAACAAGTTAACTGAATGATTGTGGAACACAAAAACAAATTACCCATTTATGAATTAGAGTTGGACTCCCCATGAGCCAGGATGGATGAGGATCCTTAATAAGTCTAGATAACTAACATCGTGTTTCCTAGAAACACCTTACGAGACTTACCTATATGAGTCTGGAATTAGATCATTTTCTAAGAAAGTAAGACCTTGTTTTAAAGTAGACTCATGAAATTAGTAAGCACGTGGTCATTAATGTGCTAGGCATACAAAACACTCTACTTACGAAAATCCATAGTGTTATTGTTTTGGTTCTATCATAGGGGTACTTTGTTTCAATATTAGTTCGCCAAAGACCTTGATAGGTTTTTGATGGGTTTACATTAAGTGAAGGTTCACGTTCAAAAGACACCTCTCATTTATGTATTGGCTTCCACGATGATGCAAATTCTTCATCTTTTAACAATGTTGGCTAATCCCACTTGATCCATAGCAAACCATGTAAGTAATGCTACCATTCCTTTTATTATTTTATTTTTAAAATGAGGGGTAAATTTGAATATTTTCAAAATGCTTATGTCCAAAAGGTTTAGTTTAATATATCTATATAAAAATTGTTTAATCTTTGATTTTATGTTTTTACAAGGATGCCCTTCTTGTTAGGTATTTCCGAAATGTTTGGGTTTTGATTATATTTTAGAAGAAGAAGAAAGAAGGAAGGGATATTAGTCCTACATTCTAGTAAACATAGTCTTATAGATATTTAATATATATGACTCTAAAAAGAAGGTTGCGCCTTTTGGGTATCCAATGATAGAGTTAGGGATATGCCCTAGAGGTAATTATGTAATTTGTTACATATATCTAACTCTATGACCTCTCTTGTTCAAAATAAAAGGTGTTTTTCTTCCTATTATATACTTGTTATATAGTTTTAAATATAAATTAGATAATTAATTTAAAGTATATAAATATAAAGTCCTTAAATGATATATTATGTTACAGTAATTACAATGTGTAATAATCATGAGAATTTTATAACCTTGAAAATAACATACCGTTTTACATATTCTTAGTCGAGCTATTTTGAGAAAGGTTATCGACTCATCTATTGAAAATATAGTACTTAATACTCTTCAAATGTTAGATAATGTGTTTCTTGTGGTTGGTGGAAGCACCTAGGGGTTAATCATTGATATTTATTAGATAACTACGAGTGACTCATTCAAAAGTTTTCTGTTGAGAATATAACTAAGGTCAAACAAAGATTCTCGAAGTTATGATGTTGCACTATTCCCTTAACTTGAGAATCCAATGAAACTTTAATGCAAATATTTCACTTTGATTATAGTTAAATCTCGTCATGCTATCGTCAAATGATTCTAGTTGGGTTTGAGTTGAAGCATATAAGTGAAATACAGTTCAATAAAATACTCATCTCTTTAGTTGTATGAGTTTAGTATCACGATCAATTACGGTGAGCTCAAAATCAAAATCTTTGGCCAGAGTAGTATGGTTAATATTAAATAATATTATTAAACTAAGGACGTTGTTTACGAAATAACCAAGTTGAATGTCGATGATATTGGAATTTTGAAAAAAACCAAATTCTACAAGTCCTAATGTGATATAGTGTTGACGAAAAAAATTGGTGTAAATAATCGTTGCTTAAAGTTACCGCTTTAGAAAATGTAAAATTTTCTTTTATTGAAAAGGTATGTGAGTGACGAATTTGGCCGAACTATCATATCACTAGCTAAGTGACATGCAAACATTAATATTTGAATCGTACAACATTAATTGTTGAACGAATTCACACAACTGTATTTGTAAATTCTCTAAAAAAACCACATGATTTAATTAATTTGTAAAATTTTGTAAGTTAATTAAATTAAATAATATTTGAGAAATATCAATTATTATTTGATTTATTTGATATTTGGGGGTTATTGGAAACTATTGAATGCATCTGCACGTATCGATATATGATATCTGTGTATTTCTAAACTTAAAAAAATTAATTGCATGATGGGATTAATAGGAATTTTATACCATTTGATGGCAAGTAATTTCAGCCATTGATGTGCATGTAAAAGTGTATATTTATAGTCTCATATTTAATCTTCCTTTACTAATAAATAAGCATATTTGGGTAGTTTACATGTTTTAACCAAAATCTAAAATGTTTTCAGAAAATCATTTATTAATATTCATTTGGGGCCAAAATGATAATTTTGTGCATGAATTAATTTTGAGAAAATTTATTTGCACATTTTTATTTGTAGGAAATTCAATGCAAATTGGATGAAGCTTCGTGGATGTATGCATGCACATATGTTGAAAGAAAATAAAAGAATTCATGCAACATTGTGGAGCCCACAAGTCCACTAACTAATGGACCATAATTAAAAGCACATGCATATGTTAATGGAGATTTAAAGGCATGTTGGCAGGGATTAATTAATTCCCTAATGATTACTTGGAGGCTACACAATCTCAAGGGCATTTTTGGTAGTCCCTTAAAAATGAATTAGGGTTTTAAGCATGTATAATACCTCTTATATTTCATGTAATAACCTCTTCTATTTTTATGCAAGTTGTAGCCACAAAATCAATGATAAATAAAATATCATTTTAATAGCTTCTTAGCCTTCTTATTTGCTTTTGTTTACATGCTCTTTTCTCTTGTGTTATTTTATTTCATACTCTTTTATGTTAGTTTATGTCTCGTTTATTTCATGTTAATAACACAGATTTAATTCATGCAATTAGTTTAGATTTATTTTATGCAAGTAGTTTTATCTCTTTTTAATTAATTTTTCATTTTATCCATGTTTATTTTGAAATCATTTTAGGTTAACATGAATTAGAATATGGAAAGCTAAACCCCTTCAATTTAGAGGGTAACAAAGCTCTCATGAGACATATTAAATTAACATAATTATTTAATGATCACTCTTTCATGCTTAATGGAAATTATGAATGATGGTAGTTTATGTCTTTTTTTAATGATTGATAGTGTAACAACCCAGAATTTTAGTCATTTGAATTTGTTATATGTAATTGATTTTAAATAATGAAAAGTTAGTTTTATAAGTTAAATAACTTGAATTTCAAATATAGCAATTTATTTGATAATTAAATTGTTAAATTTGAATATATGGAAATGTTTAAATAATTGAATCTTGAATTTAACGTCAACAAAAATGATTTCGATAGTTGATTTATATTCTATTTGAATAAGAATGAGGACGGTAAACTTTTTTAATTGGATTTAGAAGCGATTAAACTAATTTTGAAAATAACTAGTTTTAATCAACGTGTAAAAATAGCCTTCTAGGGTACCGTCTTAGATTTCGATGGAACCAGTTTCATTGGATCCGTAATCATGAATTATAGTATGATGACGGATTTCATGGTGATTGGACTTATCGTTTGGTCATACGAGTACGAAACGCGTAGAAATTATTTAAAGGAATTTAAATTAATAAAATTCAATTTTGAAAACATAACTTCTGTATAAAATGGAATTGGCTCCTGATATATATTCCATTATGTTCGGAATAAGGGTATAACATATAGAACACCAGGTGGTATGCTTCATTTGGAGTCCTAAATTATAAAGCGTGAAAAGTGCCGAGTTTATTTTCCTATATAAGGACCTTAATGTTTCTCATTTTGCAAACCCTAAATCAAAAGCTCAGCCTCCATTTTCATTGACCAATCCAACAGTTGTACTTGATAGGCACCACTCAAATCATTTTTAGAGGAAGGTTTCAACACGGAAGTTACTCGCCTCAATGATTCAGAATGATAAAAGGTGGAGATCATTGATCGATGAAGCGAGGTGGTAGCTAAGGGCTACGTTCTTCTACAGTTTTATAGGTTTCATTACGACATGTGTGTGTGATTTCACAAGGCAGGTGTGTGTATGGAGGCGAGGCATGGCGTGGTGGCTTGTAAGGGGTGACGAACGGTGGTGCTGGGATTCAATAATGTCGTGATTTTGAACTAGGTTCATGTGCATGCCTTGGATGAAAACATGATAGAGGGAAGAGAGGATAATATGTTTTTAAATTTTATTAATTTCAAGTTAATTATAATTTGATTATTTAAAGCGTTCATTAATGCATAACTTTTATTACACGAGGTCCAAATTGAATGCAACGAGTTGCATTACGATCGTATTGACAAATACTACACTATGGTATTGAATTGGATGGATTCTGAAGTTAATGGAAATTTGGTTAATAGCGAACATCTGTTCAATTTTATTTCAAAAACAAAATGTTTTGGAGAAACTTAATTCAATGTGAGTTAATCTCACCTTTTTGGTTAATTATAAATATTTTTAGCCCACAAAATTATTGTCTGGATGTGTAAATATTTTATTGTTGTACTGACATTGACTGTTTAGGTGATTTACTAGTTTATGTTGTTGGATTGGTGTGTTGACGCCGAAAATGGGCATCAACATCCAAAATAATCTAGTAGAGATTAAATGAAGAACGAAATAAAAAAAGTAAAAAAAATCATAAAAGAACACACAGATTTTTATAGTAGTTCGGCAATCTTGGCCTACATCCACTTCATATTTTTATTGATCTTCAACTTGATTATGATTACAAGAATGTTTGGATCAGTTGGGATCCATTATTAAGGAGAAGAATAAAAATGGCAGAGCCTTGGCAGAGAAAGAAGGATCCCTTTTCTGATGCCATGGCTATTGTATTTATAAGGGAAGACGTGCACGGATCAAACTAAAATTCTGGCAGAAGGTTCAAGAGACCAAGACAAGGCTACCCAATAATTCACAGGCCCATGGGAGCCTACAGTAGGGATCGGTATCGATCCCTATTAATTCATCCAAATGGGCAACGATCCCAATGTGGGATGGCCCATGATGTTAGCTACTTAGTCTCCAAATTTCATGCAATTCTGATACATGGTTTGTGAGATGTCGCATTTTTTGTGAAGTGGTGTTGCTTGAATTCTGGTTTTTACCGATCCCTCTAAAGGGATTGGTACGGATCCCTCCAACTTGCTCCAAATGTCATACGATCCCTATGGGATGTTCCACATGTTCTAGTTAGCTTATACTCCATGTTTCTTGTCGATAGCATATGTATATTTTGAGTTATTGACCAATCATTGTTGCAATATCTAGTAAAAGCTGAATAAGGACGATCCCTTTTATACCGATCCGTTTTGATAGGTGAAGTAATTTTCCCATGAGCATACGAACTCCAAATGAGTTGAAACTTGAAATGTAGCCTTGTGGGGTCTACCTTGTCACTCAATAATGATCTTACCAAGTTTGGGATAAAAGTTGAAAATATGTACCGATCCCCTATGTAAAGGGATAGGAACTGATCCTGTGCCTAGGGGAGACATTATTCCATACTTAGAATATTCTAGAGAGCCTTTCTCTTGGTCTCAGTTGATTGTCGCTTCATATCATTGCAAGCGCTTGATCTCTAAACTGAGTAATCATCTTTCCGGGCCGTCTTCCTCGATGATCACCTAGTCCAACTTATCTAGTCGGTCTTAATATAGCCGGGCCAAAAGGCCGGATAATAATTGGATATAATATCATCCTTGGAGCGGATGAGACCCTATTATGTTCCCGTGTAACAGCGGATGATCCTTTGTGTATGAATCTTGCCTTAAAGCAGTTGATTTTTATATTATTTGATTATGTGATGTATGTGATGCAAGGAAGTAGGTTAGAGGGATCCAACATGATTCCTCACACTGTTGATTTTATTTTTCATATAAATTGATATATGTTGTTTTGGGCGCCATAAATGATGACATGGATAATTTTCTGTAATTAGTGTCGTGGTAACACTGGGTCATATTTTTAATATTTTGAAATATTATAAATGAAGATTTACTTTTAAAAACGGATTTGAGTAAATTAAAATTATATGTGTTTTTTTAAAAAAATTCTTGAATTACTAATAGAAGGAATTTAATTTTAAACATTAAGGTATGATTTTTGGAGATTTTAAATTAATACTTTTATAAAATAGTTTAAATAGAGATTTTTGCATCGTGGATAAAGATTTTTCAATCTTAAAATAAGTCCATCTTTTATAATAAAGGGATATGGTTTTAAAAAAATAGAAAATTTTGTTATAAATATTATTAATCATTTTGTATAAAGTGATGTTTTACAATTGAAGTAAAGATCTGTAAAATCATGTTTTCCTAATAAAAGTAAAGATTTATAAACGGTGTTATAAATCAAAGAAAATTATTGCTATTTAACAAAAGGGTGAAATAAATTAAATGGTGGTTTTATTATAAGATATGGAGGCCTGTTTTAGAAAATAGTTGACTCTATTTAGAATCGAAGGTGAGGGTAAATTTGTGAATGTTAAACAACATTTCATAAATAGGAAGGAATTTATTAAAGAAAGTTATCCATCCGAGGGCAACGTTAAAAATGGACGGTGAGTGATGTTTTATGGGAATTTATGAATGAGGAGATTTATACAGAAATGGAGTTATAAATGACGATCATAAATAAATAGGTTTTATGAAAGGAAGTTTCACATAATATAAGAGATTTATGAATATATCTTTATAAAAATAGGAACGGTTATGTGGTAAGCTAAGTATGGATTTTTATCTAAGAAAGTATTTGTGTTTTTTCAGAAAAGGTTGTTTATTTATACTAATATTGTTTTAAAAGTTGGTTATCAATATTTTAAATAATTGGAAGTTAACTATTTAAGTTATTAATATGGTTTGAAATTAAGTATGATTATTTATCAATATAGTTTTTGAAATTAATTATTTTTATTTACACTAATGTTGAAGATAAATTATTATTGTTTATTGGAGAATGTTTCGGAATTTATTAATCATTATTTTAAGATGTTTTAAAGTTAGTATTTATTTATTTATTCATAATGTTTACTATTATATACTAGTGTTTTTAAGTAAATGATTAGAATTTATATTATAAATGTTTTCAAGATTTATAATTAGGGTTTTATAAGCAGATGTGGATTATAAGAGGAACTTTATAACACGTTTTGGAAAATGTAAAGGTAGATTTGTTAAAAAGAAAAAGGAGTTTTATAAATGTTTTGTGGATTTAAAATAGAGTTTCTAAATGATTTTAGAATTGCAAAAGAACAAAATCTTCCCAAATGTTGGTGGATATACCTATACCGTTGGGATAAGTATGTAGATATTTTTCCAAGTATTAAGAAATAGGAATTTGTGTGTATAGATATATCTTTGTAAAAAGGATTTTGATTCAAGTAATTACAAAGGGGATTTACTTAATGAAAGATTATTAAAAGAGGCTTAGTGCTTAATCAAATGTCGTTTTTCCTTATGGTATAGAATCCCTGATTGAATGTTTGTTACTCGATAGTTAAATAGCCGATTATTGAATATGGACCCAAAACGTAAGTTCGGAGACATCCAGGAGAAACATGTGAGTTATATGGCATAGTCATCTTCGATGATGATGTACTGTGCGTATAAATCTCATTTCGTCCTCTAAGGACAATGATAGGGAAATCCATTCACTAATGATTAGGAGGTGATCTATGCCATTATCTTTGATTGTTTATTTCCTATAAAACCGCGGTTGGGTTTATCAAAAACTATCGTATGTTGTTTCGAAGAGACAGGGATCAGATATGTTATCTGAAAAGCACTTCGATACAACTTAAGTGTTGCGAAGTGAAGACATCTTGAGGATAATGGAAATTGAAGATGGAGATTTCAAGTGTTTCTTTTAGTCCTAAAACGAACTTGTATGAATTAATGCTGGTATTGCATTGTTTCCTGGAGGGCAGTGTTAGCATTCCAAGTGGGAAGTGCTATATAAAGGTAGAAAGCAGCCTCAAGCCTCATCAACCGAGAATGACTAGAAAAAGGGAGATACAACTGGGCTAAGTGGGTCGCTCCCAAGTAAGGTATGATCATCTCAATCTAGAGTCGATATTATGTCTCATTTGTATGCTTCAGGGCCCACTAACGGAGTGGTGATCATATTTAATACTATGCAGTAAGGGGTAAGCCGGTCTTCTGTTGGCAAAGGATCCAGGCAGGTCCTCGGTGTTATTTTACCTAGAGATGCACCGGGGGATACCCTAATAGCCCAGTCGTTGCATGGAATCCATTCTCCAATAAGCGTCGTACAGACTTAGTTGTGTCCAGCTATCCTAAAACGTGATATGCAAGTATTTCAGCTATATTCATATTTTACTTTGACCCCTAGACATTATTATAACATAAATGGATTTTCTTTCGAAAAATATTTTGGTTATCGTAAGGTAAAAAGTGGTCCTTGTTTATGTGCAGCGTGGTCTTAAGAGATACTTTTGATTTCAAATGATTTTGTAACTTTAATATCCAGTTGATGTGTTTTTCTCACGCTAATTTTCCAGATTGACTCGAGTGTTATTTTATTATAATGCTCAGACCGAGCATATTTACAAATTTCATTGGGATGCATTGGAGCTCAGGAGACGAATTGGAGGTCTTCAAGTCGTATTCATGTATATGTTTATTTCTGCTGCATTTTGTTGAAATCATTAGCATTTGTGAGGACAGGCTGTTATAATTGTCTAGGTTGATGATTGTGATTTGTTAATTTACTCTGATTGATTTACGTATATAACTATTTCTCTTTTGCAAAGATCATCGATATTATATTATATATTGTTCCGCTACGATTGTGAGATTTTTTGTTTTTGATGGTTTCTTTTTTTCTTCTTCTTTCCTCTTTCTTTCGCATAAATATCTGTCTTTCCGTTCAATTTAGGTAGGACATGCGTGGTATATTGTCAGCTTGAACTGTACGGAAAAGTAGGTTGTTATAGATAGCGTATGTTGACATCTCAAATAGGCTATATTTAATCTAATATAAGCGTAAACTATTTGATCATTTTTCCAAGTGATTTAGATTATGAAAATCAAACTAGAATCAAAATTTGGTGATCGATATTACTAGTTCATAGTAAATAGATCATGCTTAAATATAAATTTTATTTTTAATTTCATGTCATTTTCATGTGAATTGACAAATGGGTTTGAATGCTGTGTTAGAGTTTGATGGTTTAATTTGTGCTAATTAATAGCAAAATTAAACCATACTTATGGTAAACACATCAATCACTTCTACTTAAAATTCAAATGAGGGATTATAGATGAATTTTTTATTGATTTATATAAATGAATGGAACTGGATTTTCCTCTAAATTGCTCCTTAATCTCATAGTTTTTCTCATTTTCTTTTAAGTTTTTGTTCATTTTTCTACAATTTTAGCTAAATCTCTTCTTGATTTTAGGGCTAATTTGATTGTGTAATTTTAGAATTTAATTCGTCCCATGTGGATCGACACGTGCTCGGTCGTACGCCATGTGCTTATGGTTTTATAACGATTAAGTTTTCAACAGTCAATAGAAAATCCGTCGTTAAACTTGTTTTTGGCGCCATTGTCGGGGAAAGAAATTTGATTTTAATTCTAATCTTCGAATTATTTTTATTTGATTTTATTGTGTGTTCATTTTGTATGTTGGTTTGCATAAAAAAACAAAAAAAAAATTGTTGTGTGTTTGTGTGTCATTTTTATTTTCATTTTGTTTTTGTGCATCTTTTATTTTCTTCACTATTGTTTTGTTCACTTTTTTTTCCGTTTCATTTTGTGCATTTGTCCACTTGTACATTTTTGTTAGTTTTCACCTAAAAAAAATTATTACATTGCATTTGTGAAAATTTTGGACCATCTTATTTGCTATTAGATTGGAATAGAGTTACATTCGTTGTTGCTTTTATATTTCTTGGGTGATAGTTTTCATTCGCAAATATGCTTGCTATTACATTTCTGCACCTCACTAGACATCAGTTTCAACTAGCTTCTTTCTTCGTTGTCTTTGTTCACTTTGTTCCTTCTTTATGCATCTCCTAAAAAAGAATTGCATTTATAGAAAAAAAATTACTTCTGTTACATTTCCACGTTCAGTTGTTTACATCTTAGTTTACTCTTGTTTACATTTCAGTTTTCTCAATCTCCACTACAACCTGCCTCATCAATCACCAAACCAGATTAATCTCAATTAAAAACTCCATCATCAACACTTTCCTGATTGTTATTCTCCGTTGTCTCCAACCAATACATCAACCATCACCATCTTAAAGTATCACCTGAAGCCTCAAGCAACTACTCCACCATCTTACTTCCCTCATCACCCGAATCACACAACAATCCAAACCTTGCTGCCATCCAAACTTCAACCATGCAATCGCCTTCTACAGAAACCTCTAACCTTCATCACCTTCAACTTCATACCTCCATTATCCTAATGTCATTCAACAGCCTGTTGTTCAAACCGTTCCTCCCTCTCGACCCACGCTTAGTCGCTCCCCAACATACACTTCACTACAGTTGAAACACCCCACACCCCTTAAGATACCAAAAGGATACATTAAAAGGTGTGCTGTATTGTAGATATAACTAAACTTAACAAAGACTAAGATTCACAAGACAACAATAGATAAAAACAACATGAACTAAGTAAGTATTAATTTAAAAAAAGCCTCAAAATCAATTCATTAAATAAGTCAAAAGCCAAATACAACATTCCAAACCCATAGTGTCTTATGAAGTAAAACTTCAAAATATCAAATTCAGAGTATGTAATATCCCTCGTAAATAACCAGTGCATACAAGAACAACAACTAAAAATGAAAGAGGTACATTGAACAAATCTCTTTCAAGAAGAACTCCAAGCTGCAGTAACCTACTAGCTTCTTCCTTGATTGTCTAAGGGTGAAAGTGGGGGATGTAGAGGAATGGGTTAGACTATAAGTATGGTAAATGATAGTAATTACTAGAGTCTTTAAGAAAGATAAAAGTAATAGACTCTACAACAGTTCTAGCATAAATAAGGATAGCAAAGGAAATAGGAAAGAGATAATCAGGAAATAAATACGATTAAATATTTCTCATCATAGGTTAACTTTGATTTCTTGCACTTGTTCTGATTTAATTAGGACGAACTCCTAATCCTATAGTTAGGATGTGACCCTATTTCTACCCTTTTAGATCGGCCCGCTACTCCATAGGCCTTCCTGTGGACCAGCCGCTATATAACTCCCAACACAACAGCTAATGACATCTACGGAATATGCTCGGAGCAACTACTATGGATCCGGACGACATATATATTCCCTACACAGAGGGCAATGGTTCCTACTAAGACACCATACTAAGCGCTTGAGACTCATAGCTATTACTGAGCACCCAAATGGAAGTTGCACGCGTAACTGCCACCATGCCCATGTTACCTTTTGCTCCACTTATTGGGTCTTTTTATTACCTCCAACGTACAGCATTTCGTGCTCCTCATCTCACTCCAGGCTAATGCGAGATCACCGTGTGTCCATAGAAAAAATAGAGGAAATGCTGTTGGTACTGGCCCTTCCTCCAAAATATCTAATTGCGCCCCATCTCCAAAACCCCATGGTTTGGACTTCTATTGGAACAATTACTACCATTTTTAGCATAAGAGTGCCCTAGGGAATGCTATTTGATATAGGTCCTACTTTCATCATTGCTTATTAACTTTGACAAATTATTTAAATAAGCCTTTATTGCTATTTTTTCTTTCTACGCTTATTAATTTACCCCAAGCCTTAAAATAAGCCCATTCCATTCTTTTTCTTATTATATCCTGCATTGTAATCATGCTTATTACTTAACCTAAGGTCTAAGTATGAAAATAAGCTTCTTCAATCTTTTACTTCATTTAGTCATAATCATAAGTTATAACTATGCCAATTGTCTTTAGTTAGTCCATTTCTAATTATAATTAGATGTAAATTCAGTCCAATTCCATTATTTAATTACAGTCTCCATAATTTACATCTTAACTTCTTCATTTAATATTCTTACTTATAAAGTCCACATCCATGTTTTTAATTTAACCTAATCCATATGCGCAAAAAAAGGGAATGAAGAGAGTAGACGCTTGCATAAAATCCAAAATGTCGAAACATTGTAAATAAGAAATAAATAACAGTAAATCAACTTAAATACTGTAAATAGACTGTAAATTAATAAAAAGCTATGCCTAACAGTAATAATTTATAATTAGCAGAAATGATACTAAATTACTGAAAGTAATAGCAAAATAGACTGAAAATAATTAAAAACTGTAAATAGTTACTGAAAAATGCTATTCCAAAAATCGTAGAAAACTACTACTATTGGAAACCCTATTATTTTAAATCACTTAAAGAAATCTTAATATAATTACAATCACTCACCTCCAGTCCTAAGCTCTTCCTTTGGTCTTCTCGGATTCACTTGGAGTTATAGAATAATTTTTATTAGAAAGATTCTCTCATTGAAAAATTATTCCATTTAAGGTCCTTCCTAAAAAGGTGAACCCAGGCGGAGAAAATCTAGAATGAGCGGTCTAGCGGTTTATTTATATGTGTAGAAGTGGATCTCGGACCATTGGATTTGGAGATTGAATAGGATGAAACCATGGCATAGGCTGAATTGGAGCCATCGGATGCAGCAACCGAGGGACTTGATTAAGTAAAATGGTGCAAATGACGTGTTTTGATGTCTCTGATTCATTCGAATGAATTCTCGTTCGTTCGGAAGCCAATTTACAAGGCGGGCTCATCGCCCCCTCGCCCAGGTCGACCGGACAGTCGACCTGATCGTAATAATTTTTGTTTTCATTATATTTCTGTTTATTTTGTTTCTTTTATAACTTGTTCACGTTAGCTCGGTTTCTGACGTTCTATTTATGGAAATTGACCAGAAAATTACCACAGACACAATGGTGCAACTCCCGTGGCTTAATTCTGATAATTTTACAAAGTTATTTTAATATTTAATTAACTAACAAATAAATTATTATGAATTAAATCTCAGGCTATTACATTCTCCCATCCTTAAGGGACTTCATCGTTGAAATCTCTAAGGATAGAAGAATGTATTAATGTTTTCATCCAATTCTACAACCAACTACTCAATCATTTACCATTCATCCATTGTCCTTAAGTTTTTTTTCTAACGCATTTTATGATTCATATGCAATTAGTGTAAATGTCCCTAACTAATGCAAAAGATTGGACTGTCCACTAATTCAGTTGACTTCCTTTTATGCAATCATGTCCATGTATCCAAATGAATGTAAAAAAATTCCTAATGATACTAATAATTCTAAATGCGTGCTATAAACATCATCCAAATGCAAAAATCATGTGATAAACATCCATTTATAGCAATCATGGGAATAAAATAAAAATATGCACACATCCATATGCATATGCTCTAGTGTCATAGTTAGGCCGACCCCTAAGGAGTAATAGTGCCTAGTGTACCTATATGCGTCCATAGCATCCATCAGCAAACACTTGCAACCACTAGCATACATCATTCATAACATGTTCTATTAACATGTTTACATCAAATCCTACCATTCGTAGGTTAAATCCTAAGTTCTACCCTCACAAAGGATAATAAAGGAAAGAACCTACTCAAATCTAAAGATGGAAAAAGGAGTTCTAAAACTTACCATAAAAAAGATGAGGGTAGGAAGTACGAATCTTCTCCTCTGCTTCCTAAGTGATGTCTACAACATAATCTCCCCATTGCACCTTTACCATTGAAACTCCTTATTCCATTGTCGCTTAATATCTCTTCCAACAATCTTCGTGGGGATACGTCGAATAAAAGCTTCTCTTTCTACCTCCACCTCCTCTAATTGACTAGGCTCTACTACCTCCGTTGAGTCATGTTAGCACTTTTGCAAGTGCGAAACATGGAAAATGTCGTGCACTCCTACGAGCCTATCTGGTAGCTTCGCTCGATAAGCCATCTTCTCAACTCTTTCTGTGATAGGAAATTGTCTAACAAATCTAGGGTCTAACTTTCCATTTGATCCGAATCTTACCACTTTCCTAAGTAGGGATACTTTGATAAAAACTAAGTTTCCAACCTCAAACTCTAAGTCTCTCCTCTGCCTATCCACATATGGCTTCTGTCTATCTAGAGCCATCTTCATCCTTCGTCGAATCAAATCCACCCACTTAGAGGACTCTCTAACCATATGTGGTCCAAGTAATAACTTTTTAGTAGAATCTACCCAATATGATGGGGACTTGCGAGGTCTCCCATATAAAGCCTCGAATGGTGCTATTCCTATACTTGCTTGGTAACTATTATCGTACACAAACTCAACCAACGGAAGATGCTGCTCCCAAGTTCCTCCAAAGTCTAAAATGCACATCATCAGCAAATCCTCAAGCACTCTATTTAATCTCTCCTTTTGGCCATCTGTTTAGGGGTGATAGGCCGTACTCAACCTAAGTTGCGTCCCTAGCGCCTCTTATAAGCTTCTCCAAAACTAGCTAGTGAAAATGGGATCTCTATCACTAACAATAGTGGAAGGAACTCCATGTAGACAGACCATCTCCCGAATATACAAGGATGTCAAATATGAAGCCGTATGCTTACTATTAACTAGTATGAAGTGAGTACTCTTGGTTAATCTATCAACAATTACCAAATGCTAGTGTTCCCTTTCCTAGAACGGGGTAAACCGTCAATGAAATCCATAGAAATACTGCCCCACTTCCACTCCGGTATATTTAAGGGCTGAAGTAATCCACCGGGCTTCTGCTGCTCTGCTTTTAACCTTTTGGCATATGAGACACATAGCTATGAATTCTGCCACGTCCTTTTTCATACCATCCCAACAGAACATCCTCTATATATCCCGATACATTTTGTCACCACCAGGATGAATAGTCATACAAGAATGGTGCGCCTCCCCCAAAACTGCTCTCAACAAGTCACCAGCGCGTGGAACACAAAGCCTGCCATCTCTCCTAAGCCATCCTCTGCTATGAATGGAATAGCGTTGGAGATGTCTTGAGACCTCTCCTCGGCTAATCATATCCATAATGTCCATGAGTTCTAAATCCTCCTCCGCCTTGAGCCAATCCGATCCATAAGGGTAGGCCTTACCTCTAAGGTTGCTAACAATTCGGAAGTAATGTCCGTAGAGGGATTAAAATCAAAAGTAGAAATAAACTCAAAGCTCCTCTACTCTACGAACAAAGGGCTAAAGATTGCCTTCTTTTTACTCGATGCATCCGTAACCACATTACCCTTGCCAGGGGTACAAGCTATAACAAAATCATACGATGCTGAAAACTCCATCCACCTTCGTTACCTCATGTTTAAGTCCTTCTACGAGAATAGATACTTCAAAGACTTACGGTCGGTAAAAAGCTCAAACCTGTCTTTAAGCAAATAGTGCCTCCAAGTCTTAAGTGCAAAAACTATAGCAGCCAACTCCAAATCATGGGTAGGGTAGTTTTTCTCATGTGTCCTCAACTGCCTACGACCATAACACATTACCCTCCCTTCTTACATCAACCCCGCTTCTAGACACATTCTGCATGCATCATTGTATACAGTGAAAGGCTTAGCTCCATTGGGTAGAACTAACACTGGTTCACAAGTAAGGGCTCTCTTAAGCTTCATGAAGAAATCCTCACAATCCACGTCCTACATGAAAGCTTTATTCTTCTTAGTATGGCGTGTGAGTGGTGCCGAAATTTTGGCAAAGTCTCTAGTGAACATCCTATAGTTTTCTGCCAATTCTAGGAAGCTCCTAATCTCGGTAACGTTCTTGGGAGCTTTCCAATCTTGTACTGTAATAACCTTAGCGGGGTCAACAACCAATCCTTCCTTCGAGACTATATGCCCCAAGAAACAAACTTCCTCTCTCTAAAAATGACAATTCAAAACTTAGCTCTCAAATGAAGGCTACGAAGTGTGTGAAGAACTTCTTCCAAATGAACAACATGCTCCTCCATATTCTTGGAAAATACAAAGATATCATCCACGAACACCACCATAAACTTATTAGGACATCTCTAAATATGTGACTCATTAAATCAATGAAATAGTCTGGAGCATTGGTTAGCCCAAAAGACATAACCAATGACTCGAAGAATTCGTTTGGGACTCCGGTGTCCTAAAGGCAGTCTTATATATGCTGTCATCGGCGACTCTAAGATGATGGAATCCTGTGGCTAAATCAAGTCAAGAGAAAACCGAAGAGCTTACTAACTGGTCAAAAAGATCATCGATCGTAGGAAGTGGATATTGGTTCTTCTTGGTGAATACGACTTAGTGGCGAAGACGACTTGTGCTTCCCACTCCAATATGCTCCTTCTTATGAATCCCTTCTCCAAGAGCTCACGAATCTACTTGCTCGATTCTTTCCTCTCCCTAGGTGCCATGTGTCTCATAGGTAACACTACCGGATTGGCATTTTCAGTTAAATAAATTCCAAAGTCAATCTCTCTCTTAGGGGGTAGTCCTCTAACCTCCTCAATGATGTCTGCAAAATCTCCGACGACGGGAACCGAATGCAACTCTGATGAAGATGAATAAAGGGAATAGAGAAAACTCAACACGACCGACCCTTGTGGGTCGCAAGATATCTCTAGACTCCTGCTACTGCAAGTCTTAAGTCTAACGACCATCCCCTTGTAGTCTAAGATATCTCCATATGTCGATAGCCAATCCATCCCCAAGATCATCCTATACCCCGAGAATCCTAAAACATAGGCATCGCAGTCAAACTCTATGACTAAGATAAAGATTTTCAAACCCGTACAAATCATAGATAAGCGTGTCGATCCTCCTATGGGGTTTGAAAAAATAAAGGATATACTACTAATGATACGTCCAAGTGCAAACAATCTACTAGAGAGCTAGAGATAAAAGAGTGTGATGCTCCAAAATCAAATAATGTCCGAATAGGAAAATCAGATATAGAAATCAAACGTTCAACTGTCACTTTCCTTCCTCTATCTGTAATGCTACTGGAAGGTGTTGTGTCTAACGCCTGAATCTGCGAACTGGTGCACTCTCTCCCTGAGGACAACTCCTACTCATATGACCGGGCTGCTCGCAAGTGTAGAACTTACCCATCATCTTCTCTTTCCAACAATCCTTGGCGGCATGGTCAACCTTCCCACAAACATGACATTTTATTCCTTTCTTAATCTGCTTCAGAGGACCATCACCTTTCTTCTTCTTCTTATTCTTTTCCCACCACTTCTTCTTTGGACCTTCTAACTTAACCTCCGCTTTAGACTCTCCTTCCTTGCCCGTATCCGACGTAAGCGCCGTCCCAACCAAAGACTTATAAGTAGCTTCCATCAATACATCAGTTAGCAATAATACCTGAAGGGGTTGGCTCAATATCTTTGTAAACTTCATAGCTTTCTTATGCACCATGTTCACCAAGTCCATACCAAACCACAATAGCTCATTGAATTGATTAATATACTCCTTGATTGACAAACTCCCTTACTTTAAATTGATAAACTTTTCTAGCTGAACACTTTCTTTTGCCTAAGATATAAAATTCCTATCGAATCGCCCTCGGAATCCATCCCAAGTAATAGCCCTTCCCTCCAACTTGATCACCTCCCACCAAAAAGATGCCTCCTCCTTCAGCTGCCAAGCAGCTAGCTAAACTCGCTACTGACCATCCAATCCCAAAAGACCAAAAATCCTATCTGTGTCCCTAAGCCATGCTTTCGCCTCCACAAAAGTCTCCCTGCCGGAAAAAGTATTCCCGCCCAAACTCGAAAAATATTTACAAAGCCAAGAGAAATTGATAGCGGAAAGTGGGTTGATGGGATTCCCATCTGCTAGTGCAGGATTTGGCATAGGCCCGTCTACCTCTAGAGTCGTGGCTGTAAGTACCTACGAAAATAGGCTGGAAGTGGAATGCCCTCGGTAAGGTTTGGCACATTAGCCATACTACCGAAAGAAAAGGATAGTTTAGGGAAGAGTCAAAGGGAGATTGAACAGGACTTGTGAGGGGATCTTTATAAAAATTCATTTATACTTAAAAGCATTCCCAAAAGTTTTCTTTTTAAAACAAGTTATTTTGAAAAATACTTCACTTTCAAAAATAAATTTTTGGAATCCTGTAACCTTAGGCTCAATACCAAGTGACACCCCATACCCCTTAAGATACCCAAAAGGACACATTAAAAGGCGTGATGCGTTGTAGATATAACTCAAGCTAACAGAGACTAAGATTCATAAGACAAAAATAGATAAAAAGAGCGAAAACTAAGTAAGTATTAATTTAAAACAAAGTCTCGGTATTAATTCATTAAATAAGTCAAAATCCAAATACAACATTCAAACCCACAGTGTTTTATGAAATAAAACTTCAAAATCTCAAAATAAAAGTATGTAATATCCCTCATAAATAAACCAGTGCATACAAGAACAAATGAAAATAAAAGAAGTACATTGAAGAAATCTCCTTCAAGAAGAACTCCATGCTCCAGAAACCTATAAGCTTCTTCCTTGATTACCTAAGGGGGAAAAAGGGAAATTGAGGAGTGAGTCAGACTAAAAGTTTGGTGAATGATAGTAAGTACTAGAGTCTTTAAGCAAGATAAACGTAATAGACTCTACAACAGTTCTAGCAGAATACGAATAACAAAGGAAAGAGATAAACTGGAAATAAATACGGTTAAATATTTCTCAAGATAGGTGAATTTTGATTGCTTGCACTTGTTTTGATTTAGTTAAGCCTAATTCCTAATCCCGTAGTTAGGATGTGACCCTAATTCTATCCTTTTTGATCGGCCTGCTACTCCATAAACCTTTCTATGGACCAGCCACTATATAACTCTCTACACAACATCCAATCGTATCTACGGAAGATGCTCAGAGCAACTACTACGGATCCAGACGACATATATAGCTCCCTACACATAAGGCAGTGTGCCCACTAACACACCATACTAAGAACTTAGAACTCATAGCTATTACTGAGCACCCGAATGGAAGTCGCATGTGTAACTGCCACATTCCCTGTGTTACCTTTTGCTCCACCTCTTGGGTCTTCTTGTTACCTCCAACGTACGACATAACATGCCCCTCATATCACTTTAGGCTAATGTGTGATCACTGTGTGTCCATAGAAAAAATAAAGGAAATGCTGTTGGTATTGGCCCTTCGTCCAAACAATATCTAGTTGCACGCCCTATCCAAATCCCCATGATTTGAACTTCTAATTGACTAATTACTACCATTTTTTGCATAAGCCTGCCCTAGGGAATGCTATTTGTTATAGGTCCTACTTTCATCATTGCCTATTAACTTAGATAAATTATTTAAATAAGCCTTTATTGCCATTTTTACTTTCTATGCTTTTTGATTTATCCTAAGCCTTAAAATAAGTCCATTATGTTTTTTTTCTTATTATAACTTGCGTTATAATCATGTTATTACTTAACCCAAGGTCTAAGTGTGAAAATAAGCTTCTTTTATCTTTTACTTTATTTAATTATAATCCTAAGTTAAAACTATGCTAATTATCTTTAATTAGTCCAATTCTAATTATAATGAGGTGTAAACTCAGTCCAATTCCATTATTTAATTACAGTCTCCACAATTTACATCTTATCTTCTTCAATTAATATTCTTACTTATAAAATATATATCTGCGTTTTTAATTTAATCTAATCCATACGCGCAGAAAAAGGAAATGAAGAGAATAGACAATTGCATAAAATCCAAAACGTCAAAAAGATGTAAATAAGTAATAAATAACAGTAAATCAACTTAAATACTGTAAATAGATTGTAAATTAATAAAAAGCTATACGTAACAGTAATAATTTATAATTAGCAAAAATGATATTGAATTACTTAAAGGAATAGGTAAATATATTGAAAATAATTAAAACCTATAAATAATTACTAAAAAAGGCTATTCCAAAAATCGTACAAAACTACAACTATTGGAAACCCTATTATTTTAAATTAGTTAAAGAAAACTTAAAATAATTACAATCACTATCTTTTGGTCCTAAGCTCTTCCTTTGGTCTTCTTGGATCCACTTGGAGTTTTAAAATAATTTTTATTAAAAAGATTCTCTCCTTGGAAAATTATACCTTTTAGGGTCCTTCCTAAAAGGTGAACCCAAGCGGAGAAAATCTAAAATGAGAAAAGTGTTCGGTCTAAGGGTCTATTTATATGTGTAGAAGTGGATCTCGGACCTATGGATTTGGAGCTTAAATAGGATGCAACCACGTTATAGGCTGAATAGGAGTCATCGGATGCAGCATCAGAGGGACTGGATTAAAAAATGATGCGAATGACATGTTCCAATG
The DNA here is from genome assembly GCA_030765085.1 of Allium cepa. Lineage (NCBI taxonomy): Eukaryota > Viridiplantae > Streptophyta > Magnoliopsida > Asparagales > Amaryllidaceae > Allium > Allium cepa. The sequence goes on along the minus strand of CM060941.1, from coordinate 945,550,452 downwards.
TCTCTGATTCGTTCGAACGAATTCTCCTTCGTTTGGAAGCCAATTTACAAAGCGGGTTGATCGGCCCCTCGCCCAGGTCGACCAGTCGGTCGACCTGACTATAATAATTTTTTTTGTTATATTTCTGCTTATTTTGTTTCTTTTATAACTTAGTAATATTAGTTCGGTTTCTGACGTTCTATATATGCAAATTGACCAAAAAATTATCACGAACACAATGGTGCAACTCTCGTGGCTTAATTCTGATAATTTCACAAAGTTATTTTATTATTTAATTAACTAAAAAATTAATTATTACGGGTTAAATTTTAGGTTGTTACAACAGTGCACTTCTACAACATAAAACAAACATTGTAACCACCTCCTCCTACAACCAGTACTTGTGCCTGGCCATCCTCAGCAAAAAAATCATCCTTTACAGAAAAACCATCATCCTACTTCTTCACCACCGAACACCTCTCAACCATCACCAACACTGCCTAAACTGCCGACACCATCCACCTGCAATCATGCTGCCCTCAACTGCAATCATGCAACCCTTGATGTCCAATTCGACTACTCATCACTACAAAGCCTCTAGCTTACCCGAATCCTGCTTCACCTTAAGCATCACCTCTATATCCTCTGCCAACCTCTACCCGCTTCAAGCATCACTCGTACCAAATATACCTCACTGCCAATTCAAAAATCAACCCGTCCACAAACAACAATCCATCAACAAAAAAACCTCCTTCACCATCCTCACCAACATGTAACTCCTCCAACTACAACATTCAACCAGCAAAGCAACAACTCCTTCCTCTACAACAACAAACAACCTCATCACGTACGGCATTCTACTCCTACCCTCATCACCTACATCGAACATCCAAAACCCCGAACCGTCAATTGGCTTTAGCAAGACTGAAATCCACCTCCATCCTCTATAATCCACAAACCACTAAATTCACAATCTTCTACCAATCGTTAGACCACTGAATACCTCTTCCACCACCTGAACACTCTAAATCACAACTCCTAAAATTGCAATCGCGCCTGATTATCCAGCAACCCGCACTCCTTTCACCTTACGCAACCCAAATCCCAACCACATCACTCCAACTTTCTCTACAAACCACTACAATCCTTTGTTTAACGATGTCTTTTCTATGAAATTAGAAAATCTTCGATAAAATTTTAACTAAAAATGCACGCAAGCACCAGTGTATAATTTTAGTATGTGGAGAGTACGGATCGATCCCTAGGGAATTGTATCGATTCTAAAATTTCTACTCAATTAAATTAAACCAATATTTGAAGTTGTGTTAAGCTAAAAATGCAAAAAAAACTAGCAAAAAGAAAGTGGATAAAAATATAAGAGTAGAAGCCAATTAGAGGCAAATCCGTTCTCATGATCAAATAAATCAACACAAATGAAATTATGATCACTCTTTTTTGGTCATTAGTGAATTAAGTTGATGTGTTTATCATAAGTATGGCCTATTTGTTCTATTAATTAGCCCAATGTAAACCATCAAACATAAACACACCTATTAAACCGCCTATCAACTCTCATGAAAATGTTAGTGAAATTAAGATAAAATCTATTCTGAGTATGATCTATTTACTATTGATTAGTAACATAGATCATCAAATTTTGATTCTAAAATTCACTTCATTACCATAATCATATGTAGATGAAATGTTATTACTTGTTTATGTTTGTTTAAGCATAGCCTAATTGGTGTCAACAACATAGGCTATAAAATTCAAAGCCAAACAACAAAATATTTACCACATCAAACATTGTCGTTAAGCACAAAAAGAGATTACAGATTAGCAAAATGTTGAATCTACATGATTAAGAGAGCTTCATTACCCCTAAATTGAAGGGGTTTGTCATCTCATATTTGTTATCATTTCCACAAATATAGAGCTTAACATGAAATAAAAAACAAGAGAAAAATGCAAGCTAAGTAAGAAGAGAGCTAACTAAAATAAAAAGAGAATTAATCTACTTGCGTAAATTAAAACTAAGCTACTAATATAAAAGAGAAGAATAAGAATGAAAATAGCATGAATTAAATTGCGTTAAGAAAATTACATAAGAAGAAAATTGCCAAGAAGCCATGAAAGAGAGAAAAAGAATTTGTATTTATAATTTGTGCCTATAACTAAACTAAATAAAAGAGGAGGCTAATAGCTCATTACATGAAACATAAGAGGTATTTATACAAGCCTAAAACCCTAATGCATATTTTTAGGGACTATCGAAAATACCCCTCTAGGAAGTGTGGCCACCAAGTTATCATTAGCATGAATTAATCCACCATTAAATGTGCATGTAGTTTTAATCTCCGCTAACATGTGCATTGGCTTCTAATCACACATCATGGTAAGTGGGTAAGTGGGGTCCTCTATGATTTCATGAATTGATTTATTTCCATCTTCATTTGTTTCCTTCTCCTATACATGCACATTTTCATGAAGCCTCTTCATATTTTCCCATCTAATTTTCTACAAATAAAAATAATATGTGCAAATAAATATTCTCAAATTAAATCATACACAAAAATGACCATTTTGCCCTTATATGAAGATGAATATATGATGATTTGAAAATAATTGAAATTTGAGTTTAAATATGTTAAAATACCCTACATGGTCGTTTATTTAATTAAAGTAGATTAAATATGAAATTAAAAATATACACATTTACGTGCACATCAAATACCATACCACTTATCTTTAATTCGTCCTCGAATAAACTAAAACTAAGATAAATCCGTTTTCATAGGAACCACGATTGCATTAGGCATATGCAACAAGCCATTAAACCTCTAGGTGTCCCTAGAAGGATGAGTGTTGTCTTGTGAGGATTTTCAGCGGATACTGCCCATAAAATCCAAATGCGAAATGAAAACTTCAAAATGCAAGATATATTTACAAAGAGACGAATGCAAGTTTTTGAAATATTTACAAATGAAGAATTTACTTTTAATTAACAAGAATAAGTTAAATATAAGTTCTGGTCATTATCAAGAAATTTTAGTCATTTTACTCGTCAAAACATACAACAAAAATTAAGTTATCATCATAAATAGACACTAGTTTGGCTAGTTGATAACATGATGTAACTATGAAATGGATTCTTAATGGATTATCAAAGTTTCTCAAAGTGGTATTTTCATTTCTTTTGAATGACAAGTTAAATCAAATAAGTGAAATAGTGCTTGAATTTCAATTGCTTACTCTCTCTTTATTTGAAAATTTTATAGATATTAACAATATTTACATATGCCTAACTTAGAGAACTGAGGCCAGATATATCACCCTTGCACTGCCTTTGAGACTTATGTGAAGAGTATATATAGCGTGGCTGTGAACACATAAGTGTGTGCACCTATCGAACGTAGGCATTATTAAAAGAATTTTTATATACATACACCTAACTTGGATAAACATAGGCCATATATACCGATCATGCACTGCCTTTCAGGCTTACGTGAGAAGGGTAGAGAGCATAGCGAGTGTACACACTAGCATGTAAAGACATGACTTTAGGTGTTTCTTGTTTTATAAAACCCATTTTTTATGTTATATATATATATATATAAATTCTTTCTATTTTTTCTTCTTTCTTTTTTTATTTTTTCAAAGAGAGAGTTTTGCAAAATCATCTTTGCACCATTTAACTTAAAATATCAAAAATGTTATAGCTTTTACTTTAAATTAACCACTCTTTAAACAAAGATTTCAATTAGGATATACTTCATAATTATCACCCATGAACCTTCCTATATACTAATTAAACCATCGTTACTTGTAATCAAACTTTATTTTTATTTTTCGTTAAGACAAGTAGTTTCCAAAAATTTCCATTTAATGACCAAAACAATATGTTTATCCTATAGCGTTTCTTCAAAAATAAATCAAAATGTTAAAAAGAATTATTTTGCGCTTTTTTTGTTTTATTTTTAGTGGAAAGAAAATGCAAAAAAATGAACCATGAAAACTAACAAATGAAGATGAGACCCCTCCCCCACACTTAATTTTGACTATGTCCCCACAGTCAACCGAAGTGAAAGGATTAAAAAAATATGACCTATATTTACATGAAAATGAAACAATTATTATTTACACCACATCAGAAAATATACTGTTAAAAATCAAATGAAATGGTCTTTCAAAGACCAATTCATTTGTCTCGCAATAATAAAAGATATAACTTAAGCACAGAAAACCAAATCGTAAAAGATTTCAAAGTTGAATGTTGGTTTTGTTAAAAATCATATGAGTTGTTTTATTTTCGATGATTTTTCTGGTGGTTAGAATAATTAGTTGAAGTTCTTCACTAATTTGAAAGTTAAGCTTATCATTAAAAACTTCTTCAAAATTATTAATTTCAAAATCAAAATGGTGATTTAAATCTTCCCCTTCAGAATTCAATAACTCATCATCGAAAATCCAAAAAATTTGTATTCACAAAATTTCGTCTTTCTCTGTTGGATTATCAACAACTTCATTGCATATATCATGTTCAAAACCCAAAGTTGTTGTATTCAACTTTTCAAAATCGAGAAAAAGAAAAAATGAATTTTAAGTTTTGTTCGACACTCTCAAAAGAATTGAAATCCAACTTGATTACCGTATTTTCAACAACTTTATTAGGATTGTCATTTTCAATTTCAAAAGTTGTTATTTGAAAATCGTCAATTTTGATAGAAGGTGGATTATTATTATTTGACTCGTCACACGTTGGGATTTGATTTTATTTCTCACGTTGTTTCATATATATTTCAAATAACAAATCCATGTGAACATTGAGAAGTTCTTCCATTTTCTCAATAACATTAAATTTATAAATTAATCTGAGAATTTTCAATTTGATATTGTTGAGAGTAAAAAATTTCACCATCATTGAAACAACTCCCATTGCCAAAATCATTTAAACACTTGTTTCCTCTTTCGTTTTGATCTTGAAATTCATTTTGGAGTTTGAAATTGAACTGGAATAAGTTATAATCGAAATTATTTGAATTTTGAAGTGAATTCAAAGTTTCATTATTTTGAAATCCTTGGCTTGAGTTATTGCACAGATTACACAAATTATTTATCATTTGACTTTGTTGTTCGAGTAAAGACCAAATCGTTTCAATGTTATTTTCAAGGGTTTGAGGGTTGGTCATCATTTTGAAAATTTTATGGTTCAAAATTCGAATTGCTTATACAATAGTTGTCATTAAAATATCCATAAGAATGTAAAATTATATGCATTATACTGATTTTCACAACTATCGTAAAATTCATGTGAGTAGGGAAATTCAGACATTTTCACAAATCTTTTCTTTTTTTAATAAAGGAAAAATATTTAACAAAGGGGATTTATTTTTAAATAGGGATTGATTTTTGGATTTTCAAATGTTTTTTTTTTGAATAGATTATTAATTTTTCGAATTTTTTGCTTTTCTAAAAAAACTAACTTAATTTTTTTTTATTTTGGATTTTGATTTTAATTAAAAAAATTCAAAGGAAAATATTTACAGACAACGATAAGGAAAATTTACAAATTTTTTTAATTTTGGATTCTGAATTTTTTTCCTTTTTTTAAAATATGCATGAACTAATGCAACTAAATGAATGTAAAGGCTTAACTATAAATTTTTTGTCCTTAGTAGCTTCTAACCCGAAATTGTATTATCACACTTTGTCTTAATCCAACAAGATAGTTCTCAGCCAGGTAATGTAACGACCCACCCTTTTGGATGGTTTAAATCTATAATAAACCACACATGTCAAACTCAAACCATTCAAAAGGGAGGATTGTTAATGGGGTAAATAAGAAAGTATGAGAAAGGAAAGAAAAACCAAACATAGAATCTCATAGTGGAGTGACAAAATATAATCAAATAAACATTCATGATGATGTTTTTCAAATACATTTGGTTACACTTTTACAATACAATCAGAGTTATACATACAACAGGTATAATAGGATAATGCAGCAGAACAACATGATGCAGCGGGATAAATATAATAAATAGTAATAATGTACTAAATCTTCGCCTTCATCCCAAAACGATAGTCTTCAATGCGTTGAAATACTCAAGGTTGACCCGAGCATAATGAAAAGATAAAACACTCGAGTTAGAACTAAAAGATCTTATGTAAGTAAAATCAACAACAAATAAATATGAGTGTACCGGCTTCAAAGATGTTTATGGAAATTTACATCTCCTATCCATTGTATAACGTGCATGCAATAACTTAAGAGATGTTTGAGATTTTCATCTCCTAAGGATCCGTTAAACTATTTATATGTAGCAATATACGCTATATACGTAATGTCTATCAGTAAAGTAAAGTATTAAAATAGTGTTAAGGCATTATCCATATCCCCTTAACACAATTTTTAAAGTGGAAATTAGCCACAAGGGCCTCTTTAGCAAGTGCAATTAGTTTCTAGGACACACTAATGAAATAATTACTTTTAAGGACAAAATGCAAAATAATAAGTTTCTAAGGCTTAAAAACCTATGAACTTATGTCCTCGAAAGTAATTGGATTGCTAACTTTATCCTTAAAAGTAATTATTCTGCTGACTTTGGCCTTGAAATTAATTTCTGTGGATGTGTGTCCTAGAAACTAATTGGACCGTAAAGTTTGTCCTTCTAGTGAAATGCCCCTTTTTTAAATGCCGTAGTGTATACAGCACTGTAAACTCCACCAAACCGGCGGGCTGTCAGGGAGCACTCCATAGGTACGATACAAACCAAAATCGTAATGGGCTCGATAAGGAAGATAACAAGGCAAGTGAGGCAATGCCTAGGGCAGGATTCTACCGTTTTGTACTCCCGGACCGGTGGTAACGTGTAGCAGCTACTATCGTCCATCTCTGAACACACTCCCATAATCGAATTGAAGGTGGCCATGAAATCAATCACAAAGTAAAAGATATGTTATCTAATAAATGTGCCCGATCGGGGGAACGACCTCACTTGGCCCGGTATAGCTCTTGTTTTAGTCATATCAAGCTGATTCGAGGGAGTCAGGGCTACGTTCTTACCTCATACAGTAGCGCTTGCCAAACCATCCTACTTCGTTCTGAATTCTCCACCACGTTCACAGTTGTTAAAGTGGTTTCGGAATTGGCAGAGAGTATGAGAATATCCGACCCCGGTACCTTTAACAACCAATCGTTATATTTTTTACACCATGATCATTTTGTAAAACATTTACATAATAAATCTAGACAATAGTCATACTTTCATATCAAGATATCCATATACTTATTCCAAAAGTATAAATATATTCATAAATACAGAGGAAGATTTCTTTCAATGAATTTCGAAAATAATTTATAAATCTCTCTTAAACCATTTATAAACTATTTACATGCTTTAAAACCATTTATAAAACTATTAAATAAATTCCAAAATAGTTTACAACTCTTCCTCTTTCATAAACTTCTGCACAAATTCGTAAAACGCTTCCAAATCCCTTTATAAAAGTTCTTTTATAAAAACCCTTTATAAAATCCTTTAAACCTTTATAAACAACTTTATAAAACCATTATAAATCTTTTATAAAATCCTTTCATAAAATCCATTATAAAATCTCTTACAAAATTTTATAAATTCCTTACAAACCTTTTACAAAATTCTAAAATCTTTTATAAAAATCATTTATCTATTAAAGTTATTATAAAAGACTGTATTTGTTATCTTAAATCAAAACTATATTTATTATATTAAATTAAATTTAAGACATATATATATATATATTAAAACTATATTAAATATTTTATTATATTAAATTTTAAACTATTTAAAATATATATTTTAAAACTAAATAAAATTATAAGTTTAAATCTTAGATTTACATCTAAAACCATATATTAACTTATAATTTGAAGCTTTAAAACATATAAAATAAATTATTTTCCAAATATAAATTTTAAATATGTCATTAAATTATATATATAAAAAAATCAAATTTATAAATCAAACATACTTTACTATTTAGAAAATAAGTTAAAACCGGCCAACGGTGTCCGTATATAGTTTTCTACCCTATGTTCAAGTGATATGGTATGTATCACTTCAACCCAAAATAGTTAAATTTCCCGGTATATATCATTTCTACCCGTATCCCAAATCAATAAAATCGCACGGTTTCTCATTTCAACTCATAGCGATTTTTCCTAATCTATAAGATCATTCAAGTATGTAACATTTCAACCCGTAGTGATATCAGGGATACAAAAATCCAATCATCTAAAATGTCAACCAAAAAAAATCCATCACAATCAACATCCAAATCAGCCAGTATATCACAACAATTGACCATTTATCATTATCCGTTGTTTAGCTAACAATTTAAATTCAATATTAATTTAAAAGGAAATTTAATTCAATAAAAATTCAAATTAAAATGACAATTTAAAATACCAAACAACAATCGATAAATTTCTTATCACATTATAAATTTAATTTAACTAACATAAGAAAGCTTAGTATTTCGTGAGCGGGCAAAATCATTCACTTTTGATTTCAAATCCATTTAAAATCCAAATTAGCCTAAAATTCCAACTGTATCAGAATGCAGCCAAACCAGTTCTATGTTGTCTAAAATTTCAATACGATTTCAACGGAGATACCGTGCATGAATACGAGCTCGTATGAAAAAGTTATGCATGTTAGAATGTTTGAATTTTAAATTTAAATAAAAAACAAAAAAGGTAGAATAGTAATTCAATTACCTTCCACAAACCAACTGCTACAGATCGTGATCGACATTGAACAGGCACCACCTTCCAACCAATAACGCCGTCATCACGTTTTCCTACGCCATGATCGAGCCACGCTGCTGCAATGTCCATCTCCAGCCGACCCTTTCCACCTCATGTGCGACGCCACGCCACCTCCTGGCTCTGACCTCCGCTGTCGCCTTGTTCTTCAATTTCTGGCGATCTATGAAGCATCGAGGTTAAACCAAACCGATAGATCAACAACCCCTTGCCTCCTCTACAAGCATAACCCTCCAATCGACCCAATGACGAAGATCCACCTTTAAACGAAACCAAGGGCTATAGACGATAGAACTTTCTTCATTGTTTTTTGGCCAAATGATGCATCAAATCGAAAAAAGAACATCAGATGTAGACTACGCTCATCAAGATCTTTCCAACGATATATTATATGACACAGTTTGAGGAGTTTTAATTTTTGGATTTTGATTTGAAATTGCAACTAGGGTTTGAGTTATCTGCCATTGGAAAGAGCAGATAAGAAAGAAATATGCATACAGGCAATAGAAAATAAAAAGGCGCTAGGGTTTATAATAGCCTATATATACGCAACAATGGATAAGAATGGATGGTACAGATCAAATTAGTCGAAACGATTGCACGATCCCGAAAGCCCGTTCCTTTCCCGGAACAAAAACATGTCATCAATATATCGAACTATATGTTTTTAATATTTTTAGACTCAATGAAACTATTTTAAAACCCTAATTCCTTTGTATATGGAAGTTAGCTTTCAAAATCAAATTATATTCATTTAAATTCTTATAATTGTTTTCTACGCATTTCGAGCTGGCGCGATCAAACGATATGTCTGACCGCCATGAATCTTGAAATCCTACAATAATTCAATGTTATGGATCCGATAAAACTAGTTTCATCGAAATCCAAGAGATAGCCAAAAGGGCTAATTTTTACGTTAATTAAATAAATTATTATTAAATTGATTTAATCACTTTTAAATTTAAATTTAGAAATTAAATATTCCATGTTAAATTCACTATTTAAGTACTGCACTAATTATCTGTGTTTAATTACTACTGTAATAAAACCCTAGTTAATGATATTTTAATTTCGATCAAATTCTTTTATTTTGATTTATACTCTTATTATTGAATCAACTATTATCTTATCAATACAATTAGCATTAGTTTACGTTTTATTGCATTCATATTATACAGTTATCATCTTAACTCATATTAACTTTCATTGATTTCCAAATTAAATCCAAACGGATTAAATAATAAATAATAAATAATAATTAAAACAATTATTACACATTAGTAATTCAAACACATTCCTAAATTTATTATTTATAAATAGAAGCTAATAAATTTATGTACTAATTAATTTATTTCATATTCTATAATAAACCTATTACAATTTATAACATATAAATTCGATATTTAATTTACTTCCTTATTTACAATTATAACTAAATTAACTTTGCAATTATTCCAGTTGATTGAGGTTACATTAAAATAGTTATTAGTTACATTAAATCAACATTATTATATTACATTCTAATAATATTTTCCATAAATTTTAATTTCTCTTAATATTAAATTCTAAAATCTTATAAAATTTAATAGCTTTTAATTATCAAAAATGCGGGTTGTTACACTCTCCTTCACTCAAAACTTTTCATCCTCGAAAAGGAATAAGAAGAAATTAAGAAACTTGAAATAATTTTATTCAAATTATTCAATTTATAAACACTTTAAATTTACATCATTAAGTTTTAATGTAACTTTTGTACAAAAATTTTCTAGTCCTAAATTTACAATTTTTTTGGCAGAATCTCCTTTGTATGGATAAGTCCGAAAAAATAATAATATCAATAATTCAATGTGTATATATATATATATATATATATATATATATCATATTTGAACAATAAATATTCCAAACCATGGGAAAAATAATAAAATGTTGAAATAAAACCATAATCTGAAAACGTACCTATATGTTAGGCAAACAACTTTATTTATGAAACCAAAGCAATAGCTATTGCTTCTAGAAACGTGTATTCCACTTATATAATCCAAATAGTGAGAATTTCGTAAAAGGGGAATATTTAGTTGTTTCAATTAGTAACAAAAGCAAGTCAACACAAAACATGCACAAAAAAACAGCACGACCATCATATACAACAAAAGAATCCATCACACATCCTAGCAACCAAAACTAATGGTTTATTTAGTTCAGAAACTTTTCATCGCACAAGGGTGATAAATAAACTAATAAGTGTACCTTATGTTTAATAACCTTATATAATAACTTAAAAATTATTCAAATAACCTTGAGCAATTTAAACATTTCCCAAACATCCTATAAGCCAAACAACAAAGAATTTTAAATATTACTTAGGTTTATTCTATTTGTTTTTTTTCACATTATTCACTTTTCATTAATTTTGATTTATTCATTTCTACAAGGTCATCTTTTATCAATTTTACATTCACTTACATAATTTATTCCCCTTTCAATATTTAAAATCATCACTGAATAAAATTTTAATGTATCACAAAATTTTCTTATGGTTAATTCATAATTATTATTTACTTATGTAACTTGATTAATAGTCATTAATGAATCATTATTCAGGTTCACTTAAATTCAATTCATATTTATTCCTCTATATAATATCATTTAATATTAGTCTATTTATGAACCATTTGTAAATTATTCCAAAATATTTTCTTATGTTTATTAACATTTAAAAGATTCATTTCCTTATCTAATATTTCACTTTTACCATTTAATTTGATTATCAAGCATCTCAAAATTATTAACTTACGTTTATAACAATCCTTGTACCTCTTAATTCTTTATTTATAAACATATGTTCATTTTGAAGCACTTTTGTTGTTAAGCTTTCATTTGTATAATATTCTATTACATAATGTTGTTAACATTTCAAATTTCTAAATATTTCTGGTATGTTTGATATATGTTTTTAGAATGTAATAGAATGTTATACAAATTTATCTTATTCATTTTTAGCAACAAAAAGGTTCAATAATTTACAACTATTAAAAATTAACATCCTATATTCATTTAAACACCTAACTTCTAATTTCTTATTTCTCATTTTAGAAGTTTCTAACCATTAAGATTCCATTTCATTATAATAATTGAAATTCATAATTTATGGAAACTTAAGAACTAAATGCCGGGTTCATTTCAAATCATTTGTGAAACACCCCACACCCTTTAGTGTACACAAAAGGACACATAAAAGGATATGATGCGTTATAGGTATAGCTAAAAACTTTATAGAGACTAAAATTCACAACGCAAATAAATAATAACAGCCGAAACATTTAAAATTAAACTTCACTACTCCATAAAATAAGTCATAAAACCAAAATATGTCTTAAAATACCAAATACAAATGTCTCGTGAAAAACACTATCTCAACCACAATATCAGAGTACAAAATCATCCCTCTCAAATTATACCAGTAAATAAAAATCCAAATGAAACTGAAAAGTAGAAGAATACATGAAGCAAAACTCCGCAGTTGAATCTTCAAGAAAATTCGAAATCTACTGTCCCGCCACTGTTGGCCTATGGAGACAAAAGGGGAAAATAAAAGAGTGGGTCCGACTATAAGTCTGGTGAGTGGAAGTAGTTACTAGTATTTTGAAGCAAGGTAAAGATAATAGACTTAGCAACGGTTCTAGTATAAAAGGAAATAAAGGAAAAGATAAAGCTAGAATAAAATACTGTTTAACCGTTTGCTGTGATTATCGATTGTTTGCACTTATCTTAGATAACTGCTTTAATTAGGCCTAAATCTTAATCCTACTTTAATTAGGTTGAAGTCCTAATTCTACCCTTTGATCGGCTTTCCATCTCTGTTGTTCCACTGTGAGCTAGTCCGATCCTGTGGGTTCCACAACAAAAGACACATGTTTAACGCTTTGGAACTCAATAGCGACTTATATCCCTGCTCCGAGGCCACACGCCTAGCCACCGTTGACTCGCACTATATGTTGCTCCCTCTTTTGATCACTTTCCTACCCTAAAGAACTTAAGCATGCCCAGCCTCACTTGTGTGTGTTGTGAGACCATCACTTCTCGGTTGAAGGGGAATGCTGCCGGTATGGGCCCTAACAAATAAAATTTAGTAGCGCCCTTTGCCCAAATCCCCTAATTTGAGCTTGTATCTATTGACCACTTATCAACCCTAAATAGCATAAGCGTGTCCCAACCCCACCTAACCTATTGTGAGAAATTAGTTCCTGACTGAAGGAGAATACTGTCGGTATGGGTCCTACTTAAATCTTTGCTTATTAACTTAGTATAATTCTTTAGATAAGCCTCTTCTATTAATTCTGGTCTATTTGCTTATTAACCTATTCTAACTCTTTAAAATAAGTCACTTTTTGTTCTCTTTGCTTAATTATAACCAACGTTATAATTTCTCATTTATTCTGTCTTCTTAATTATAAAAACTTGCGTGCAAATGTCAAATTTTCCTATTTCAGTCTATATTCTTTTTATTATAGTTCTTCTTATTTACATCAAATTTTTTGTAAATTTAACATTCTTATATTTTAGTCCATATTAGCGAATTATCCTCATTTTATCAATTTATTCGCGTAAAAAGGAACAAAAAGAATAACATTTAGAGACTAAATTCTAACACAGAACAGATGTAAATAAAATACAAACAACTGTAAATAACTATAAAAAAATGGATAAAATAGCCAAATAAAAATAGCTGGATAAAAAAGACCGAAAAGAACTTTGAAAATTAACTGTAAATAACTTATATAACAATGGTCTCAAAATTGCAGAAAAACTACAACTATTGAGAATCCTATTATTTTAAATTACTTAAAAATCTAAAATAATTACTTTAACACTCACCCGTAGTCCTTAGCTCTTTTCCTTGGCCTTCCCGGACCCACTTCTAGGGTATTAAATATTTTAATTATAAAGATCTTCACCTTGGAAAAATATTCCTTTTAGGATCCAGCCTCAAGGAATGAACCCAGATGGAGAAAATCTGAATGGGAAAAACAGCTAGGCATAGGGTCATATTTATAATGTCACTTGTGGATTTTAGACCATTGGATTTTAGGACTAAATCTGGTGTAACCACGTCATAGGCTCAATGGGAATCGTCTGTTGGAAGCACGGACGCACAAGATGGAATAAAAACAACAAATCACGTCACGATTTGATCTGGATGAATTAACGTACCAAAACACTAAGGCGGGTCAACCTTACTGTCGACTTTCCATATGCTTGGGTTGACCTATAAGTCGACCCTGCTTGGGGAAGGTCGACCCTAGGGTCGACTTTATATTTTTTTTCCTTCTTCGTTTCTTGGTTAATTTGTAACTTCTTCGTTTTAGCTCTGATTTCAACCATCTATATATGGAAATTGACCAGAAAATTTCCTGTGAATCAATTCTGATAATTTCACAAAGTTATTTTTATTATTTAATTAATTCATTAATTAATTATTGTAGCTTAAATTTTGGGTTGTTACATTCTCTCCTCCTTAAAGGATTTCGTCCTCGAAATCTCCAAGGATAGAAGAATGAAATAAATGTTTTCATCCAAGTTCTATAACCAATTACTCAACCATCATCCTTTACATCCATTGTCCTTAAGTTTTTATAATGTAAATTATGACATATATGCGAATAGTGAGGTGTCAATGTCCCTAACTAATGCAAAGGATTAGGCGGTCTACCGATTCAGTCGACCTCCTCTTATGCAATTCATATCTGTGTCATGTATCCAAATGAATGCAAGTTTCCTAATGATAATTGATAGTTCTGTATTCGTGCTAAAATCATCATCTGAATGCAACAATCATGCAACAATCATCCATTTAGAGAAACCATGGAATAAATAAAAATAAAATATGCAAACACACACACACATCCATAAGTATATGCTCTAGTGACCTAATTAAGCCGATCCCTAAGAGATAATAGCGCCTAGTGTAACTATGTGCATCCATTGGCATCCACTAGCAAACACTTGCAACCACTAGCATCCTTCATACATAACATGTTCTAATAACATATTTACATCAAATCCTACTATCCATAGGTTAAGTCCTAAGATCTATCCTCCCAAAGGATAATAAAAAAAAAGAACCTATTCAAAACTAAAGATGGAAATAGAAAATTCAAAATTTATTATAAAAAAGATGTGGATAAGAGGTACGTATTTTCTCCTAATCATATCAATCTCCTCCGAAGCCTCTCTAACCATGTCGGGACCTAGTAGTAATCTTTTCTATAGACTCTAACCAACACGAAGGTGATTTGCATTGTCTTCCATAAAGAGTTGCGAAAGGTGCCATTCCAATGCTAGCTTGGAAACTACTATCATATGCGAATTCCACTAAAGGATGATGCTATTTCCATGTTCCTCCAAAATCGACAATACACATCCTCAACCACGAGTGTCTTACTAACGTTCCAATATCACCTTACTATCTATAGTCTACGCACATGAAGCAACAATTCTAGGCTCCCACTAGTGTCCTATACACTTTATGGAAACTTCTATTATTACTTTGAAAAGTAATCACCGCTATCTCCTATATAGCCTTACACTTTTTCCGTCACATCTAGAAAATAATTTCCATCTACCCCACATTTAAAACTTTGGTTTGGTATTTATCATTTCATTTCAGAAACTAAAGCTTTAAACTTTTTAAAACATCAAATCCCAAAAAAATTTCCTTTAAAATTGTTATTTCCAAGTTTCTATTGCATTCAAAGGTACTTGGTTGCTTGACATTTTATCTTTCTAGACTTGCATCCTTATAGCTTTTTGAATATGGATTATTTCCCCAAACCTATGGGGAAAACTTACAAATTCTAATTTCAAAACTTATTCCACTTTTTCTTCTAATGACCTTTATAGCTTTCCATAAAAAATGGATTTTTAAATTTAACTCTTACTATGCTTTTTGCTTCCAAAAACTTATTTACTTTTTCACCAAATTATTTTTTTAAGATATCTTTAAAATGTCCTCACATGTTTTCAAAACATCTTTGTGAAGACCCTCCTTTCAAACACATAGATTTTTTTTGCATACAAAAGAAGTTCATCACTAAACCCCATTTATACTATATTTAAACATTTAGATAATTTCCAAATATTTTTCCCAAGACCCTGGATTACTAATATAATCATATCAGTACACAAAACATATAAAGACAATTATATATTTGATGATATATAATTGTTTTCCCTAAATTTTTCTCTACCACAAAAGATATATTTTGGGCAATTATAATACTTATATATATAATACTGCAATGCACAGCACATTTTTTTTTCTAGATTTTCTGCCTAAACAAGTCTATTAACACTAAAATGGCATTTGATTGTTCTTATGATAGTTATCAAGTTCTTGTATGAAATAACTTCAAAAATTTATACTTGCAGGCATGAACATTGGGACTAATTCCTATTCACCATTTCAGGTTGAACAAATAAAGCCATATTGCATTTTTATGGTTTATCATGGTGCAGACTTGAGTACTTGGTGTTTTATTGAAAATACTTGGAATCTTTTCGAGTGTTGCTTGGAGTTTTTTTTTTGGTCAGGTCTGGAAACACTTACACTTCATGAGTTGAGGTAAAATGGTTCCAGACTACAAGGGTTTGACCCATGGCCATCTAGGCTGGCCATAGTCCCTCTTCTACCACTTTCAAACCCATATACCTCATGTTAACTAACTTCTACAAAGATCTGTTCCTAACACAAGCATGTTTCTGCCTTATTTAAATTCCTGGGAATGCATCTCTTTACATTCAATCTATTAGCCAGAAATACAATTACTTCCAGGTTTGTTTCCTTCATAATCTTTTTTTTATAAATCAAATACTCAAATGCATGTTATAATTGACTCTCTCTCTAGAATTTCATGCACAAGCCTGTATTACTTACCTGCCATGCACAAATTCAGTTCTCTTGAATACCCCTTCTCAAACCTTGTGAGCTCATTTTTTTTATCAGTCACCTTAGCTCTTTAATTTTCATAAATCACAATATAAATTCAAGTAATAAGAATCAGAGATTATCATTTACAAATATCATATTTATATGATACGTCCATCCCCTTGTTTCTCCAAATCAGACATTCATAAAATCAGTAGTTAACCAAATATTCTCAATTTTCAATCAAAATAGGTTTACTTAAGTACATATCTTAATTCAAATATCCAGAAAACTTCCTACAATTAACTTCAACTCCAACATATAATCTGACTAATAAATTCATTACAAAACAACTGCAAATTTTAAAACTGGTCTCTTTTATTTATACTAGTAGCTAATGCCTTCTTCATCCATCAAGCCAACTTCAATTTCCTGCAGGCAATTCACTGAGCTGCCACAATTTCATTGAGACGCCCAGATGATTGCAAGGGCAACCAAAAGGGTCAGTTTTCACTGGTATGAGTATTTATCAAACTTTATACCCATATTCATAAATTTTTGATGAACATGCAATATCTACCTAATTTGGCAAGTTACATATTTTGCATATTACTGGTTAATGCCAAATGATACAGACACATTCATTCATTCAAACAACACCCAGCAAATAATCAAAATAAATATATTATTCTTGATTCATTTTCCTCCATTTCTGAATAAGTAAACCCAGACTTATACTCCCAATTTCTCCCAGCAATTAATCAAAGCATAATATTCAAATTTGATTAATTTAATTCCATGTCTGGATACTTTTATAACCACCCCATTCTCCCTTCATTTTATGGTCTTTAACTCCCTGTCAAATGAACACCATGTATGCATTGTGAAGGAAACTCCTAGGTTATTTAATTTATTCCAACACACAAAGGCCTCAGGGTGCAATTGCACCATGCATATACTTACTCCCACCTGAAGCAAGCAGATCATTGACTAACTCCCAAATGACCAATTTAATTTTTCTTTCATTCATTCATAGGGTTTATTGATTTAATAAATCCCCCTCCAGTTTCAGCTTATTTTATTAAGCTTCCATTTATGAATTAAATCATAAAAACTTCTAATTTATTCATGTTTCAGAAAGGCATATTTACTTTTATACTTTCTGGTTCAGCCCCATGTTCTCCATTTTTTTTCCTTATTACAGAAAAGACAACATGCCTGTGGTTCTCCTAAAAATAATTTAAGCATCATGATCCTACTATCTTTCTTCTATATTATTGTGAATATATGGATAAGGGTTTTATTAAGGAAATCCCTCAAATTTAGTTTCATGCTTCATTCTCTAAGAAATAAACATGAGCTAGATCACTGTCTTACTGCCTATTTCCTAAATAATTCAGGTCCATACTTCATAATAATAAAGTAGAATAAAAATGCTCAAACCATTTTAGCTTTGAAAACTCACATACAGATTAAAACCCCAAACAAGAATGCACAAACAAACATCCATCTCACCCATAACAAATCATTTCAGAGATTTTAAATGATTTATAAAATTTTAGTCTGCATATAAGAGAACTTAATGCCATTGCATACAAAGGGATAAATACTCACATAGTGTTCTCTTTTTACTGCCTTAATCCCCTGAACAGCAAATCCTCCAAAGTTTCAAGCTAATATTTCTCCTATTTTTATTTTATTTTGTTTTGATCCCGAGAGAATGATGGATATGATTATGTGCAGGTTTTTATAAAACCATTCTAGGGTTTAAGAAAAATGTGTAATTCCCTGGATACCCTTAGATGTTCATGCACAAATCATTTCCCTGTGTGGTCCTTAATTGGGAATGCTCACATCTGGTTACCTCAATTAGTTATTTCGAGAATCAAGCATTTTAAACTCTTCATGCCATTTTCATGACTTTATGTTACTCATGCCATATGCATGTGACCCCTTGTTTTATTTTATTTTTTCTTCTTCTAAGTTTAAAGAAACCGCAAACCCCCTTGTGTTTTCTACCTAACTACTATCTCCATTCAATCAGGTATACTATCATACATAATCATGTAATGTAAAAATCATTCACACTATGTTGTTTGCTTGAAATAAATATAAGACATAAAATTCATATTGGTCCTATATTTGTTTTTATTCTGCTTTTAGTTAAATCAAAAACTCTTCATACACCTTTATGTGATAAAAATCACATATATCATGTTAATTGTTTCTAGTATAAATACATAAGACATTTAAGCCTTATATTAAACTCCATTTTATTCTGTCTTTAAATAAAATAGAAAACACCCCATATATTAAATATATGTATTTATATAATTCTTTGGACATGGAATTATATTTGTTTTAAGTTCAAATTTTTAATCACCTTCACTCCTTGCATTTTATCAAACAGAAACTCCTATGCATATTTTATTTATTTGTTAACAAGCTTTTCTGTTTTAATGCATCATTTATTTTTTTATAATTTCAGAAATTCTTAAAGTAAATGTAACTTTCGTTTTATTTTATTTTAGGGTCATTACAATCTTCTTTTCATAGATTTTTAACTTTTTGTAAAAATTAGAGCAGATAAGAACAATTTTTTATTAAAACAGTAACAACCCTGTATTTTGTGATTATTTTATTGTATATTTAATTTCTGTTAAAATGAATTTCCTAATTTAAAACTTTATTTTATTTATTAAAAATAATAAATTTTGTCATTTAAATATAAATTTTGATTATTATGTGAATTATATTTCCAAACTTGAATAAATTGAATATTTTCTAGAAAGTGAATTTTTGGTCAATATGGTCAAACTTTGACTTTTAAATTTTAAATTTAAATATTTGAAATTTTGAATTTTATCTTCTATTATGAACGTAGATTAAATTTTAAGAATACTGCTTTTCGTTTCGTTGAAATCGGAGTTATATAGTGAAAGTTATGTTTTTTTTCAGTATTGGGTGTAAATTATTTTATTTAACAATATTGTTTATTTCAAAATATATAAATAACATTTTTATTTGTCGTATCTCACTAAAATTGCTATTATATGTTATGTGACATATATTTTTGTCTTTTAAATATTTTAAAAGTGATGTTTAAATTTTTCCAAAGCTTATTGAATTTATTTTCAAATTTTAAAGCCTAGTTTCTATTTTCTTTGCTATTTTCTTAATTTAATTATATTTAATTTAAATTTATTTATTTATTTCTGTGAATGAATTTTTTATTTTGTGTTCTTATCTTTATTTATAAATATTTTTCAAGTACATAAATTTTTTCCAAAGTTTGTTCCATTTATTTTCAAATTTTCAAGACTAGTTTACATTTTCTTTGTTATTTACTTAATTTAATTATATATAATTAATATTTATTTATTTATTTTTGTTTATTTACTAAATTTTCTTATTTTTATCTGAATGTATATATAATTTTCATTTATATAAAATTTAAAAAGAAAATATGGGAAATTTGAAGGGTTTTGTGACTCTTTATTTGCCTTAGTCCTTTTATATTCTTGTCCTTTCATTTCAACCATTACATGCTTTCATTTTGGCCGACTTTTCTCATTGCTTCAGCCATATATTTTTCCTCACTTTTTCACGTATCAAAAAGTTTCTTATCTCCAAAACTCTCGGCCATTTCTGAAGCAGAGAAGTTTGGTAAAATTCTTTTCTCTTTTCATTGTTTTCTTCTTGTTTGTTGATTTTTTTCACTTGCTTTCTCACCTTCTATGGCAGGCTCCTCTCCACTCCTTCACCATGGCTACCTCCACCACCACCTGAACAACCCACCAACTCCTCCAGCCCTCTGCCAAAGCCTATGGCCGTGCAACCATGTGACAAAATACAATAAAATCACAAATTCCATTTGAATTGCCTATCCGAGCACCATACATCACCACCACCTTCAAACCTTCCCTTGGCCGCCACCTACTCCACCACCACCACCCATAATGACCTGAAACCCACTGCCACACCTGTACCTGATCCACTACAGACCTGGCCGTGCCCATGTTTCTTAGGGCCGTGACCTTTAGTTGCATTAAATCATTGTTTTTGACTTATAGCTCGTGTAGTTCATGCACTAACCTTTGCACCATCATCCCATGCATGTTTGGACCAACCTAATTGAAACCAAGTCAGATCCGAGTCCTTTCTTTAGCCGTGCCTTTCCAACCTAGGGCTGAGGCATATGTTGTAGAAAGCAAGTGCAAAGATTTTGCCTTTGTTTTATGTAGTTAATTCTAACATTGTTAATCGTATTTTGGGTTGAAACTTATGTTGTTTGTATTGTCTTGTTTGAATGTGTTCAAGGAAATTATTCTTTGGCTCTCTTAAACTAGAATCATTACCGTGCTATCGTGCTTTTGAAGATCTCAGTTGTGCATACGTTTGTTGTCATCTCCAGCTTATACAAGTGAGTTATTCTCACCAGACAGTTTTGTACTTATATGACTTGTGAACTAATTTCATTTGAATCTGCAAAATGCATCACCATATTATATCTGCTATATTATGATCATATGA
Organism: Allium cepa; assembly: GCA_030765085.1. Lineage (NCBI taxonomy): Eukaryota > Viridiplantae > Streptophyta > Magnoliopsida > Asparagales > Amaryllidaceae > Allium > Allium cepa. Next base: position 945,529,204 of record CM060941.1, on the reverse strand, counting down.
TGTTCACCCATGCTTAAACACCTGTTATATCATAAATTACTTTTATATCATGTTATTCTATTTATTTATATCAGTTTATCACACTGCAAGTTCCCTTTATATTAGAATCACAATGGGTTGAAATGATACATACCCGAACGGACTTTAGAATAGGAGAATATCGTTATGGGCTGAAATGATAGGCCTGAACGATTTTCAATTATTTCATTTTACTTGGGACTGCGGGTTTGAAATGATAAAACTCGGGTTTTCTTTGTAAATTATGGGTTGAAATTATATATTAACCATATCACTTTTCCTAGGATAGAAAATGATATACAAACCTGTAGTTAATATAAATTTTTCTAAAAATTTAAAAATATTTTAGAATTGTAAATATTATAATATTTTGATTTAAGACTTAATTCAAAATGAATTTTGTAAAGTATTATTGATTTTCTAAGAATTTATAGGTGAAATAAATTAATGGTAAAGTTAGAAAATTTGAAATGTAAGTTATTTTGGAAATTATAATTTGGTGATAAATGAAATTTAAACTAAATATGAAAATATGATAAATTTATGATATTTTGAATTAAAATGAATTTAAAATGATTTTATAATATATTAATGCTTTTTGAATAAAGTTAAATGTGAAATGAATGAATATTTAAGTTGAAAATTTTGAAATGTAACTTAAATTGGAAATTTGTGAATTTGTTTAAAAGTGAAATTTTAAGTTAAGTAAATAAAATGAAAATAAGTTATATTTGAAAATCTAAACTTAAGTGTTAAGTTAAAATTTAAGTTAATGAATTTAAATTTGAATGTTGGAATTTAATAAGTGAACTATTATTAAATATTGATTTTTGAATGGAAATTTAACCTTATAAAATCATGAATTTAAGGAAAGTTAAATGATGGTTATAAAAGTGAAAAATATACGATTTTATAAGTTTGAAATGGTTTAAATGAAAATCTAATGGTTTATGAAATAATGTTGAATATTGGAAATGTAATTAACGGTATTTTGAAATGCTATTATTTCTAACGTAAATGATATAACAGCGCTTCGTAAGTGCTGTGGTTGATACAAATGAACTATGTATAAATTATAACTAAGTGGTATTACAGCACTTGGTAAGTGCTGCGATAAAAGAAAGGTAGTTAAAATCTAAAATTAAATAAAGGGCTACAGTAGCACTTGATAAGTGTTGTGGTATGCTGAAATGAATGTTTGAGGTTTTGATTTAAATAAATGAGCTCAGAATTTGTCTAAATTTTGCAAACTGGATATTTGATTTTAAATATAACGACTTCACTTTTAAAGGTTTAAATGAATTGTTTTGATTTAAATATAAACTAATTAAAAGGTGATTTGAAATGATAATAAATGAATGATATCTTTGAATCAAAACGGATAATAAATGAATGATATCTTTGAATTAAAAAGGATATTTAAATGTGTATTTGGATTTGAATTCAAATAATGATTTGAAATGAATTTTGAAAGTTATGGTATTTTGATATATTTAAATGGTTTGGAAATGATTAGATCTTTATTTTGATAAAGTTTTGAATTTGAAATGATACTTTATTTTGAAGTATAAACTATGATTTTTAAATTATAACTACGGGTTATAATAACGATTGGTTGTTAAAGAGACCGGGATCGGATATGGACACTCTCTGTCGATACGGAAAACCACTTTAACAACTGTGTACGCGGTGGAGTTTCCGGAATGAAGTAGGATGGTGGCGATGTTCTTGAGGTATATTATGTGGACCCGACTCCCGTGTGTTGGCTTAAGGTGGCTAAAACAGGAGCGATCTCGGGCCAAAAGGGGTAGCTCCTCTGGTCGGACACACTCCTTTGATACTATACTCTTACTGGTGATTGATTAGATGGCCATCCTCTGATTTTGATAGAGGAGTGTGTTCCGAGGTGGGCGTATGTAGCTGTTGCGTTACCACCAGCCCGTGTGCGTAATTGGTATATCTACCATGGTATTGCCTTGTGTGCCATGTCACCTACCATACCAAGCCTTTACTACGAGTTTGTTTTTCTCCCGTAGCCCATGGAGTATTTAGGGTAGTCTCCCGATCTGGAGATACACTTACTGGATGGACTACTTGGACTATTATGTGTGAAGGGTGATATAGGTTGCCCGGAATGCTATTTAAAGTAAGTTTATTTTACTGTATACATTATTGTAATAGCGCAATATTACTACATAGTAAATAGTTTAACGGATCCTTAGAGGATGGGCGGTCCCATGCATCCTTTAAGTTACTTGTACCTTATTACAGTTCACTTGAGTCGGTTTACATTATATAAGTATATATTGTCCTGACTCGAGTGTTTTGTGTTTTGCTTTACGCTCGGGTCAGCCTGAGTATTCACAGCTTTGGATTCTCTTTCTGGACCTGGTCTTTACTGGAGATTCTGCCTATCTATTTTTATATCTATTTCTGTTTCAGCTGTTCTAGTTTATCTCATGTATTAGTGAACTTATATATATTTGGGATTTATATTATGTTGTTTCAGACTGTTATTGTGTATTTGGGTTGAGACTCTGTTATAGTAGCTTCATGAACTACTATGTATTTTTATATTCCGCTATGAGTTATTCTGATTGTTCTATGTCTGTAATTTTGTATATTTGATTTCATTTGCTCTAAATTTATTTACAATCTGTTATTTTGCATCACTCAAGTCCGACATGTGTGGATTATTGTCGATTTGAATGGTACGAAATGGCGGGTCATTACATTTGGTATCAGAGCTTTGGTTTTTGGAAAACCATTACCTGAGGGGCAAAAACTCATTAGAGATAGGGTAGAAATACCCTAGAATGAATGAAATCAATCTCAGAATAACATTCTTTGTGAAAGACGTATTTTCAAAGTATAAAATAATTTTTCAAAATGTTTTTGAAAGATTTTCAAATAAAAAATTTCTTGTTTTAAAGGATTTTTCAAATGTTTTCTAACTTCCTTTCTTTCGTATCTACCTTGTTAGATTTTTCTTTCTTTAGGATATTCATCCAAGTGAATTCTCTTGTCTTATCTTAATTTATCTTTGGCTTGTCTTTATCTTGTCCTAAATTCATTCTTGATTTTTCTTGATGAATCGAGGAAATGCCAGAGGTAGGGGTCGTGGTATTGCCCTAGCTCCTCAGCCTGTTGTTCCTGTTAGATTCACTGTTCTTTGTAAGGAATTCTCTCAACTTGGTGGAACGCCATTCACCGGTTTAAAGAGCATCATTGAGGCTCGGCAGTGGTTGTGGAGCCTTGAGAGGATATTTACTGGTCTTGAGATTACCGATGCCCATAAGCGTCAGTTAGCAGCTTGGCAGTTGCATGAGTCTGCTCTAGATTGGTGGGAGTATGCCATGGCTAACACCGTCGAAGCTGATATTATTTGGGAGCAGTTTAGGTATCTTCTCGTGTTTCTTTGAATTCTGTTTTTCTATCTTTTTGTGCTTTTTCTAAGTTTATCTATCATATTTCCAGAGAAGCTTTTGTGGCAAAATGGATGCCCAAAGCCAGGAAATCTCAGCTTTATCGTGAATTTATGGATCTCAAGCAGGGTACCATGTCTTTTGCTGAGTATGAGAGGAAGTTCAATGAACTTTCTAAGTTCGGTCCTAGCCTGATTGACACTCCTCTCAAGAAGAATGAGAAGTTCATATCTGGTGCTCGTCCCGAGTATTATGGTCGTCTCATTTCTCATGTCCATAGCACTTTCACCCAGCTCATGATTATGGCTATCCGTTGTGAGAACCCTACTTCTAAGGGTCCTGCTCCTGCTTCTGCTAGTATTCCTTCATCTTAGTCTTCCTCTGCCAATTCTAGGAAGAGAAAGCCTAATTTCCAATAGCATAAGCAGATTTGGCTCATGAATTCGTGTTTGGGATCTTCTTCATCTGCTCCTTCTCATAGGCAACCTGTTGACCTTTCTGCCATCACTTGCTTCAAATGTGATCAGAAGGGACACTATGCCGATAGATGTCCTACCTTAGCTGGTGCAGCTGTTCCCCCTCCTGCTGATATTAAGCCTTCTGGTATATTTACTATCTCATCCGCATCTTCTCCAGTTCCTCCACCTGCTCCTACTCCTAGTGATGACCAAGGTACTCTTCAGTGCAACCTTTCTTTATTTCTGTATCATATTCGTGTTGTATTTGATACTAGAGTTTTCCATAGTCTTATTTCTGTTGATTTGTGTGATAAGTTTGAGTATCTCCTTCCTCCTGAGTTTGCTTCTATTCTTCTATGTGTTTCAAATCCAATTGGGGCTCCGCAAACCTTAATAGGATTTGTAAGCATGTGCAACTTTTCTATTCTGATCATTGCTTTAGAGGTGATCTTTATTTGACTCCTGTAGTCAGATTCTATCCCGATATATTGGCAAAGTCACTACTTTACCTCCTAAGCGCGCGAGAAATTTCTTTTCGTACAGATCTTATTCCTGGAACTCTGGGAATGGGTTCTATAAATGGTTAGTCATACCTTTTGGTTCGACTAATGCTCTTGCTTTCTTTGGTGATTTGATGAATCTCGTCTTCGGGCTGTGCTAAATAAATTTTCTAAATGCCATTGCTGGAAAGATGAAATCCGATTTCTTGGACATATTGTTTCTAGTAATGGAATTTCTGTTGATCCAGTCATGATTGATGCGATCAATAGAAATCTTTCTTTCCTTCTCTTTTTCTTAGTCATTCAATTATTCTATTTTATTCTGTGTTTCCCGCACTTCATTCCTTTTCGGGGACGAAAAGTTTTGAGTGGGGGAGAGTGTAACAACCCTGTATTTTGTGATTATTTTATTGTATATTTTATTTCTGTTAAATTGAATTTCCTGATTTAAAAACTTTATTTTATTTATTAAAAATAATAAATTTTTTTACTTAAATATAAATTTTGATAATTATGTGAATTATATTTCCAAATTTGAATAAATTGAATATTTTCTAGAAAGTGAATTTTTGGTCAATATGGTCAAAATTTGACTTTTAAATTTTAAATTTAAATATTTGAAATTTTGAATTTTATCTTCTATTATGAAAATAGATTAAATTTTAAGAATACTGCTTTTCATTTCGTTGAAATCGGAGTTATATTGTGAAAGTTATGTTTTTTTTTCAATATTGGGTGTAAATTGTTTTATTTAACAATATTGTTTATTTAAAAATATATAAATAACATTTTTATTTGTCATATCTCATTCAGATTTGTATTATATGTTATGTTACATATATTTTTGTCTTTTAAATATTTTTAAAGTGATGTTAAATTTTCCAAAGCATATTGAATTTATTTTCAAAATTTAAAGCCTAGTTTCTATTTTCTTTGCTATTTTCTTAATTTAATTACATTTAATTAAAATTTATTTATTTATTTTTGTGAATGAATTTTTTATTTTGTGTTCTTATTTTTATTTATAAATATTTTTCAAGTACATAAAATTTTTCAAAGTTTGTTCCATTTATTTTCAAATTTTCAAGACAAGTTTACATTTTCTTTGTTGTTTTCTTAATTTAATTATATATAATTAATATTTATTTATTTATTTTTGTTTATTTACTAAATTTTCATAATTTTATATGAATGTATATATTTTTTAGTTATATAGAATTTAAAAAGAAAATATGGGAAATTTGAAGGGTTTTGTGACTCTTTATTTGCCTTGGTCCTTTTGTATTCGTGTCCTTTCATTTCAACCATTACATGCTTTCATTTTGGCCGGCTTTTCTCGTTGCTTCAGCCGTATCTTTTTCCTCACTTTTTCACATATCAATAAGTATCTTATCTCCAAAACTCGTGGCCATTTCTGAAGCAAAGAAGTTTGGTAAAATTCTTTTCTCTTTTCATTGTTTTCTTCTTGTTTGTTGATTTTTTTCACTTGCTTTCTCACCTTCTATGCTAGGCTCCTCTCCACTCCTTCACAATGGCTGCCTCCACTACCACCTGAACCACCCACTACCTCCTCCAGTCCTCTGCCAAAGCCCATGGCCGTGCACCCATGTGATCAAATCTAACAAAATTTGCACAAACTCCACTTGAATTACCGAGCCGAGCACCATACATCACCACCACCTTCAAACCTTCCCTTGGCCGCCGCCTACTCCACCTCCACCACCCATAGAAGACATGAAACCCACTACCGCACCTGTACCTGACCCACTACAGATCTTGCCGGGCCCATGTTGCTTAGGGCCGTGACCTTTAGTTGCATTGAATCATTGTTTTTGCCTTACAGCTTTTGTAGTTCATGCACTAACCTTTGCACCATCATCCCATGCATGTTTGGCCGACCCAATTGAACCCAAATTAGATCTTAGTCCTTGCTTTAGCCGTGCCTTTCCATCCTAGGGCTGTGGCATATGTTGTAGAAAGCAAATGCAAAGATTTTGGCTTTGTTTTATGCAGTTAATTCTAACATTGTTAATCGTATTTTGGGTCGAAACTTATGTTGTTTGTATTGTCTTGTTTGAATGTGTTAAGGCAATTAATCTTTGGCTCTCTCAAATTCTAATCATTATCGTGCTATCGTGCTTTTGAAGATCTCAGTTGTGCATTTTTTTGTTGTCATCTCCAGCTTATACAAGTGAGTTATTCTCACCAGACAGTTTTGTACTTATATGACTTGTGAACTAATTTCATTTGAATCTGCAAAATGCATCACCATATTATATCTGCTATATTATGATCATATGATGTTCACCCATGCCTAAACACTTATTATATCATAAATTACTGTTATATCATGCTATTCTGTTTATTTATATCAATTTATCATACTGGAAGTTCCCTTTAGATTAGAATCACTATGGGTTGAAATGATACATACCCGAACGGACTTTAGAATAGGGAAAAATCGTCATGGGCTGAAATGATAGGCCTGAACGATTTTCAATTATTTCATACTTGGGACTGCGGGTTTGAAATGATAAAACCCGGGTTTTCTTTGTAAATTACGGGTTGAAATGATATATTACACGTATCACTTTTCCTAGGATAGAAAATGATATACAAACCTGTCGTTAATATAATTTTTTCTAAAAATTTTAAAATATTTTAGAAATGCAAATGTTATAATATTTTGATTTAAAACTTAAATAAAAATGATTTTTGTAAAGTATTATTGATTTTCTAAGAATTTATAGGTGAAATATATTAATGGTAAAGTTAGAAAATTTGAAATGTAAGTTATTTTGGAAATTATAATTTGGTGATAAATGGAATTTAAATTAAATATGATAAATTTATGATATTTTGAATTAAAATGAATTTAAAATGATTTTATAGTATATTAATGGTTTTTGAATAAAGTTAAATGTGAAATGAAGGAATATTTAAGTTGAAAATTTTGAAATGTAACTTAAATTGGAAATTTGTGAATTTGTTTAAAAGTGAAATTTTAAGTTAAGTAAATAAATTGAAAATAAGTTATATTTGATAATTTAAACTTAAATGTTAAGTTAAAATTTAATTTAATGAATTTAAATTTGAATGTTGGAATTTAATAAGTGAATTATTATTAAATATTGATTTTTGAATGGAAATTTAACCTTATAAAATCATGAATTCATGGAAAATTAAATGATGGTTATAAAAGTGGAAAATATATGATTTTATAAGTTTGAAATGATTTAAATGAAAGTTTAATGGTTTATGAAATAGTGTTGAATATTGGAAATGTAATTAACAGTATTTTGAAATGCTATTATTTCTAACGTAAATGATATAACAGCGCTTCGTAAGTGCTGTGGTTGATACAAATAACTATGTATAAATTATAACTAAGTGGTATTACAGCACTTGGTAAGTGTTGCGATAGCAGAAAGGTAATTAAAATCTAATACTAAATAAAGGGCTACAATAACACTTGATAAGTGTTGCGGTAGGCTGAAATGAATGTTTGAGGTTTTGATTTAAATAAATGAGCTCAGAATTTGTCTAAATTTTGGGAACTGAATATTTGATTTTAAATATAATGACTTCACTTTTAAATGGTTTAAATGAATTGTTTTGATTTAAATATAAACTAATTAAAAGGTGATTTGAAATGATAATAAATGAATGATATCTTTGAATTAAAAAGGATAATAAATGACTGATATCTTTGAATTAAAAAGCATATATAAATGTGGATTTGGATTTGAATTCAAATAATGATTTGAAATGAATTTTGAAAGATATGATATTTTGATATATTGAAATGGTTTGGAAATGATTAGATCTTTATTTTGATAAAGTTTTGAATTTGAAATGATACTTTATTTTGAAGTATAAACTATGATTTTTTAATTATAACAACGGGTTATAATAACGATTAGTTGTTAAAGAGACCAGGATCGGATATGGACATACTCTCTGTCGATACCGAAAACCACTTTAACAACTGTGTATGCGGTGGAGTTTTCAGAATGAAGTAGGATGGTGGCGACGTTCTTGAGGTATATTACGTGGACCCGACTCCCGTGAGTTGGCTTAAGGTGGCTAAAACAGTAGCGATCTCGGGCCAAAAGGAGTAGCTCCTCTGGTCGGACACATTCCTTCGATACTATACTCTTACTGGTGATTGATTAGATAGCCACCTCCGATTTTGATATGGGAGTGTGTTCTTAGATGGGCGAATGTAGTTGTTGCGTTACCACCAGCCCATGTGCGTAATTGGTATATCTACCCTAGCATTGCCTTGTGTGCCGTGTCACCTACCATACCGAGCCTTTACTACGAGCTTGTTTTTCTCCCGTAGCCCATGGAGTATTTAGGGTAGTCTTCCGATTTGGAGATACGCTGATACTGGATGGACTACTAGGACTATTATGTGTGAAGGGTGATATGGGTAGCCTGGAACACTATTTAAAAGTAAGTTTATTTTACTGTAGACATTATTATAATAGCGCAATATTACTATATAGTAAATAGTTTAACGGATCCTTAGAGGATGGGTAGTCCCAGGCGTCCTTTAAGTTACTTGTACCTTATTACAGTTCACTTGAGTTGGTTTACATTATATAAGTATATATTGTCCTGACTCGAGTGTTTTGTGTTTTGCTTTACGCTCGGGTCAGCCTGAGTATTCACAGCTTTGGATTCTCTTTCTGAAGCTGGTCTTTGCTGGAGATTCTGCCTATCTATTTTTATATCTATTTCTATTTCAGCTGTTCTAATTTATCTCATGTATTAGTGAACTTCTATGTATTTGGGATTTCTATTATCAGACTGTTATTATGTATTTGGGTTGAGACTCTGTTATAGTAGCTTCATGAACTACTATGTATTTTTATATTCCATTGCGAGTTATTCTGATTGTTCCTTGTCCGTGATTCTGTGTATTTGATTTCATTTGCTCCAAATTTATTCACAATCTGTTATTTTGTATCATTCAAGTCCGACATGTTTGTATTATTGTCGATTTGAATGGTACGAAATGGCTGGTCGTTACAAAAACCCCATAACTTTCCAATTACCTAAACTTGGAGGAGATTCTAACTTACTACAAATCAGGAATTTCTACAAAGGCAAGCAACTAATGCGCATAATCAATGGAAAAAATATATAAAATTTCCGTTGCTTAGCTTTTTCTACTAAGGCTCTCTATAATATCTCTCCTGACTAACATTGTCTCTAATTATTTCATTTAATGGTTCTATACCTTAATGTACTAGAATTACTTTCTCTTATGAGAAACTACTAATGCTATAACCTTCTATGAATCCTTTAAAAAGAACTTTATGTTTATGTGAAATTATAAGGAACTTATTTTTTTTTTTTTTGAAATAGGCTATACAAAATATGATGCTTCCCATACCTTGTACATCTCTTTCACATATTCCTTATAACTTGCACAAAACATCTTTATTTGTGATTTGGTTTCATAGACAATAATATCATTATTCAATTCATTCCAACAGATTAAAGTATGTTTAATCTATGTTCTCTTATGATAGACAGATTCTATGAAATTTATTAATTAAAATTTAACTTATAATTTTTTTCAGAAAAAATCATTTTCAAAATTGGTTTAATATATAATATCTTGAAAACATTTCCTTATACATATTTAAATAATAAGTGTACTTACAAACCATTTTTTCTCTACTTAGAAATTATCTTCAAAACACATTTTTATTTGGGTCAAAACAGTTGTTGTGTAAATCACCGTTACTACAACCCAAAAATACTAGTGTATGGATTCAATTAAAATAAATACTAATAAATCTCATATACTATGTAAAAACATTTCCTTTGGGAGTCACCTACTATAACAATAGTGGTGTAGTCTATGCTCCCTTTATTTTTCACGAAAACATCTACTACAACAATAAATGTTGTAACCTACGTTTTCGGTACTTAATACACTCTAGGTTTTTATATTTAAAATCTTTGTTTATCTGCAAAGATAATAGCGAGCTATATATGCTCTATGATTCTTCAAAAAGAATTTCACTTTTAACCAAATTTACATCATATAAAAACCAATTAAAATTTCGTACCACTTTTTTTTCAAAAACCCAATAATTTCTTCCTCAAAAATATTAACAAGTATATATATATACACATATATATATTTCAATTCTAACATCTCATTTTATTGGGCCAGGCATAAAATGGATTTTCTTCTCACTACCCTAGGAGTACCCTTCCCAAATCATTGTAATCTCTTTTCCTTACTAAAGTCTTTTATTCCCGTTCCTCTTATATGCTTGTATTTATTTCAAGGCACCACCGTTAAATCCACTTATCTGAAACAATTATAATTTTTGCAATTATCTACGCATGGGCTTTCTTCTTTTCAACTGAATCTATTGTACATCTCCAATATTTGCTTACTTAACTGCTTCCTTTCATGTGTCTAACGGGCAATGCCACTGGCTTAGCATTCTCATCAATATAGATCCTAATCTCGATCTCTCTCTAAAGGGGTAGTCCCCTAACCTCCTTAAAAACGTCTATGAAATCTCTGACGACTGGAATGTAACCAAGCTCTTCTAGTGATGAATCAGGGAGTAAAGGAAGCTCAACATAGCTGATCCCTATGGGTCGTAAGAAACCTCGAGAGTGCTACTGCTGCATGTCTTTAGTCTAATGACTCTCTTATTGCAGTCCAATATCGGTCCATAAGTGGATACCCAATCCATCCCCAAAATCATCCCATACCCCTAAAATCCAAGGGCATAGGCGTCATAATCAAACTCTACATCTAATATGATAATTTCGAAAGCCTTACAAATCATGGATAAATGTGTCGATCCTCCTATGCGGTTTGAAACAACTATGGGTCAACTACTAAAGTGATATCTAAGTGTAAATAATCAATCAAGAAACTAGGAATGGAAGAGTGCGATGCTCCGGAGTCAAAAAGTGTCCGAATAGGATAATCCGAAATAGAGATCAAACCTTCCACGGTGACTTTCCTACCTCTATCTGGTCCACTACTAGAAGGTGCTGCATCCAAAGCCTGCATCCGCGCTATAGGTACGCCTGCTCTGTGCCCGTCCTCTGAGGACAAACTTTACTAAAGTGACCAGGCTATCCACAATTGAAACACTTCCCCTTCATTGCTGCCTTCTTACAGTCTTTTGCGTAATGACCAACCATCGCACAGCTATTACGTTTCCCACCTTTCTTGATCTACTTTTGAGGTCCTCATTCTTCTTAACCTTATCCTTCTTATCTTTCCACAACTTCATCTTAGAATTCCCCGACTTAGGATTCTCCTTAGACTCTCCTTCCTTAGCTACATCATACATGAGGGTCATCTCCACCAGCGACTCATATATAGATCCCATCTATACTTGCATCAATAACAACACTTGGAGGGGCTGACTCAATCCTTAAGCAAACTTCATGGCCTTTTTTTGCGGTGTATTGACAAGCTCCATCCAAAACCGCGACAACTCATTAAATTGATTAATATACTCCTTGACCGAAAGACTTCCCTGCTCCAAACTAATGACCCTCTCCAGTGCATACTTTCTTCTGCTTGTGATAAAAAATTCCTCTTAAATCTCTCTCGGAATCCAATTCAACCAACATCTCTACCCTCTAACTCCACGATCTCCCACCAATATGAAGCCTCTCCTTTCAACTGCCAAGATGTAAGCTGAACTCTTTACTGATCCTCCAATCCTAAAAACCAAAATATCCACTCCGTACTTCTCAACCAAGCTCGTGCCTCCGCGAAATTCTCCATACCAAAAAACGTCTTGCCTCCTAGATTCGCGAAGTCCTTGCATAGCTTAGAGAAATTGGCTGTTGCGGGTGGATTAATGGGATTTCCACCTGCTACTGCTGGATTAGGCGCTTGCCCTTGCAACACTGGTGTTGTAGCTTGGAGGTATCTACGAAACCAGTCCTGCGACTTGGACACCCTTGTAAAGATCAGGGGCATCTGCCATACTATGCAAAGAAAAAGAGAATTTAGGTTCGAAGGAATCGAAAGAAGGTTGAACTGGACTTTAATGGGATTTCTATAAAAAATCTCTTGAAAAACTATTTCTATAACAAGAGTTTCTTTTTGAAAAATACTTTGAAAATATGCTACTTTTCAAAATTACTTTACTTTTAAAACAAATTTTAGGAATCCTATAACCTTAGGCTCTGACACCAAGTAAAACACCCCACACCCCTTAGTATACCTAAATGGATACACTAAAAGATATGATGCATTATAGGTATATCTAAAAACTTGACAAAGACTAAGATTCATAAGACAAATAAATAATAAAATGGAAACATTTAAAATTAAATTTCATTACGCAATAAAATAAGTCATAAAACTGAATTTGTCATAAAATACCAAATACATGTGTCTTATGACAAATACCATCTCAATCACAATATCAGAATACAAAATCATCCCTCTCAATAGTACCATTACATAAAAATCCAAATGAAAACTGAAAAGAAAAAGAATACATGAAGAAAAACTCCACAGCTAAATCTCCAAGAAAATCCAAAATCTACTGTCCCTGCCTCTACTGGCCTATGGAGTGGGGGAAGGAGAAAATAAAGAAGCGGGTCAAATTATATATATCTGGTGAGTGGAAGTTATTACTAGTATTTTGACGCAAGATAAAGATAATAGACTTAGCAGCAGTACTGGTATAAAAGGAAATAAAGAAAAAGATAAAGATGGAATAAAATATTGTTTAACTGTTTGCTTTGATTATTTCGATTGTTTGCACTTATCTTAGATAACTGCTTCGATTAGGCCGAAATCTTAATCCTACTTTAATTAGGCTGAAGTCCTAATTCTACCCTTTGATTAGCTTTATATCTCTGTTGTGCCATTATGAGCTAGTCATATCCTATGGGTCCTGCAGCAAAAGACAACTGTTTAGTGCTTTGGAACTCAATAGCGACTTATACCCTTGCTCTGAGGCCGCACGCTCGGCCACCATTAGCTCGCACTATATGTTGTTCCCTCTTTTGACCTCTTACCTACCTTAAACAGCATAAGCGTGCCCAGCCTGACCTGATTGTGTTGTGAGACCGTCAGTTCTTAGCTGAAGGGGAATGCTATCATTATGGGTCCTAACAAATAAAATCTAGTTGCACCCTTGCCAAAATCCCCTATTTGAGCTTCTATCTATTGACCACTTGTCTACCCTAAACTGCATAAGCGTTTCCCAGCCCCACCTAACCTATTATGAGACCATCAATTTCGAACTGGAGGGGAATGCTGCCGATACGGGTCCTACTTCTATCTTTCTTATTAACTTAGTATAAGTCTTTTAAATAAGACTCTTCTATTAATTCTACTCTATTAGTTACTAACTTATTCAAAGTTTTTAAAATAAGCCTCTTTCTGTTCTTTCTGCTTAATTATAACTTGCATTATATTTTTTGTTTTATTCTGTCTTCTTATTTATAACTAATAGTTATAAAATTGCTTGCAAATGTCAAATTTTCCTTTTTCAGTCTATATTCTTTTTATTACAGTTCCTCTCATTTACATCAAATTTTCTACAAATTTAGTATTCTTATATTTTAGTCTATATTGGCGGATTATACTCTTTTTATTAATTTATTCGCGTAAAAAGGAACAAAAAGAAACTAACATTTCCAGACTAAATTCTAACGCAAAACAGATGTAAATAAAATATAAATAACAGTAAATAACTATAAATAAATGAATAAAATAGCTAAAGAAAAATAGTTGGTCAAAATAGACAAGAAAGAACTTTAAAAATTAACTGTAAACAAATTATGTAAAAATTGTCTCAAAATTGCTGAAAAACTACAACATTGAGAACCCTATTATTTTAAATTACTTAAAAATCAAAAATAATTACTTAAACACTCACCTGTGGTCCTTAGCTCTTTTCCTTGGCCTTCCTGGATCCACTTCTAGGGTATAAAATATTTTAATTAAGAGGATCTTCTCCTTGGAAAAATATTCCTTTTAGGATCTAGCCTCAGGCAATGAACCCGGATGGAGAAAATCTGAACGACAAACATAGCTTGGCCTAGGGTTTTATTTATTGTGTCAATTGTGGATCTCAGACCGTTGGATTTGAGGATAAAATCTGGTGCAACCATGCCATAGGCTCGATGGGAACCGTCGGATGGAAGCACGGATGCACGAGATGGAATAAAAACAGCAAAACACACCACAGTTTGATCTGGACGAAGTAACGTCCCAAAACACTAAGGCGGGTCGACCTTACTGTCGATCGCCATATGCTTGGGTCAATCTATAGGTCAACCCAACCATGGGGAAGGTTGACCCTAGGGTCAACCTGACCTATTTATTTATTTGTTTCTTCTTCGTTTCTTCTTTAACTTGTAACTTCTTCGTTTTAGCTCCGATTTCGACAATCTATATATGAAAATTAACCAGAAAATTACCATGGACACAATGGTGCAACTCTTGAGGCTCAATTCTGATAATTTCACAAAGTTATTTTATTACTTAATTCATTAATTAATCATTATAGCTTAAATTCCGAGTTGTTACAATTTGAAACTATATATATATATATATTCATATCTTTTACATATATCAAATCACACATAAATTTTTTAAATCAAAACCTATTTATCGAACCAAATATGTAACAAAGATACTAAATGGTCTCCTCCACTTTGAGACTCGAAAATGAATATCGTTGATGCCGCTGTCATCATCGAAATTATTTTCCAACGACAAAAGAGGGGAGTATAGAACTTATTTGCTTTTAAAATATTTCTTTTAAATCACATTGAAAATATTGATATCCAAAAATACTTTCAAATAATACTAATATTATATTCCAAAATCGTTGAAAACCAATTTCAAAACTCCCGGACTTAAGTTCTCAAATTTCCAATTCATATTCACTTGTAAATTCTATTTTGCAACCAGTATTTATAAAATTTCACTTCCTAACAAACAAACATATCACATACCACTATATCCATTTATAAAATAAAAAATATAATACTAGGTAAAATTAGTTCATTTACCTACAGTTCAAAAACAATGTTGTGTCGGTATGCCTTATTAAGTGTTTAGAATCCCTATCGATGCCATAGCGCCCTATGTGCCGACCAGAATTTATAAATACTAAACATAACAAATTAACAATATAAAAATATTTTTATAACACTAACAAATATTCCCTCCCATATACTCTCAAAGTCATTCTAGGGTATTACTACCCTATCTCTAATGAGCCAAATCCCACAAAGCTAAGCTTGCCGCTAAAACAAAGCTTTGATACCAACTGTAACGACCCACCTTTTTGGACGGTTTAAATCGACAATAAACCATACATATCAAACTCAAACCATTCAAAAGGTAGGATTGTTAATGGGGTAAATAAGAAAATAAGAGAAAGGAAAGAAAAACAAAACACAAAATCTCATAGTGGAATGACAAAAATAATAATCAAATAAACAGTTCATGAAGCTGTTTTACAAATACATTTGATTACACTTTTATAGTACCATCAGTGTTATACATATAACAGGTATAATAGGATAATGCAGGGGAACAACATAATGTAGCGGGATAAACATAATAAATAGTAATAATACACTAAATCTTCGCCTTCGTTCTTCAGTAAGATAGTCTTCGATGCGCTGAAATACTCAAGGCTGACCCGAGCGTAATGAAAAGACAGAACATTCTAGGTTTTATAAAGATGAGTGTAATGGCTTCAGAGATGTTTACGAGATTTTATATCTCCTATCCAGTGTATAACGTGCATGCAATAACTTAATAGAAGTTCGCGATTTCCATCTTGGATCTGTTAAACTATTTATAAGTAGTATTATACGCTATATATGTAGTGTCTACCAGTAAAGTATTAAAATAGCGTTATATATCCCCATTAACACTTTTTAGAAATGTCATAGTCTATATAGTACTATAAACTCCACTAAACCGGTGGGCTGTCAAGGAGAACTCCATAGGTACGACATAAACCAAAATCGTAGTAGGCTCGATAAGGCATATGACACGGTATGCGAGGCAATGCCTAGGGTAGGATTCTACCGTTTTGGACTCTCGGACTGGTGGTAAAGCGTAGCAGCTACTACCGCCCACCTCGAAACATACTCCCATAATCTAATCGAAGGTGGCTACCAAATCAATCACAAAGTAACAGATACGGTATCAAAGAAATATGCCCGATCGGAGGAGTGACCTTACTTGGTCCGGTACAGCTTCTATTTTAGTCATATCAAGCTGACCCGAGGGGGTCAGGGCTGTGTTCATACCTCATACAGTAGGGTTCACCAAACCATCCTACTTCGTTCTGGATTCTCCACCACGTGCACAGTTGTTAAAGTGGTTTTGGAATTGGAAGAGAGTATGACAATATCCGACACCGATCACTTTAACAACCCATCGTTATATTTTTCACACCGTGGTCATGTTGTGAAACATTTATGTAATAAATCCAGAAAGCAATTCATAATTTCATATCAAGATATCCATATACTTATTCCAAAAGTATAAATATATTCATAAATATGAGGAAGATTTCTTTCAATCAATTTTTAAAATAGAATTATAATCTCTCTTAAACCATTTATAAACTAGTGACATGCTTTAAAACCATTTATAAAGCTATTAAATAAATTCCAAAATAGTTTACAACTCTTCCTCTTTCATAAACTTCTACTTAAATTCCTTTAAAATGCTTTTAAATCCCTTTATAAAAGTTCTTTTATAAAAACCCATTATAAATTCCTTTAAACCTTTATAAACTTCTTTATAAAGCCATTGTAAATCTTTTATAAAATCCTTTCATAAAATCCATTCTAAAATCTTTTACAAAAATGTTACAAATTCCTTACAAACCTTTTACAAAATTCTGAAATCTATCTATTAAAGTTATTATAAAAGTCTATATTTCTTATCTTAAATCAAAACTATATTTATTATATTAAATTAAATTTAAAATATATATATATATATATTAAGACTATATTAAATATTTTATTAAATTAAATTTTAAACTATTAAAATATTATAACTTAAAATTTCAGATTTACATTTAAAACCATATATTAACTTATAATTTGAAGTTTTAAAACATATAAAATAAATTATTTTCCAATTATAAAATTTAAATAAATTGTTAGCGCCAAAATTGTTCACTAACACCCAATCGTCAATGAAATCACCAACCAACAATCACATATCATAGATAAAGTGTGTGTAGAGAGTATAAATATGAAGAACATAATTTTTTTAAAAGAAAGTAGTAATAACAGAGCATTCATAATGGTTTGGCTGAGTCTGGCCTACGTCCACTCCAGAAATTTCCTTTTTATTAATATCAAAATCAAATACAGTTACAATCCGGAGTTCTTTAAACAATAATTGTAGAGTAGCCTTAATGAAGAAGATGAAGGGAAACAGAATGAAGGTCCCCTTTTCTGAAGCCCCGCCTGCTATATTTAAAGGAAAAATCCGAGTTACTAGACTCCCTAAGTGATCCAGGCCCATCAAGACCACGCCCGTACCCAAATCCATCATTATTGCCGACCCTGAATTCAAAATTTGCCAATTCGATTTTGCCCTGGGAATGACTCAAAGTAGCCTTACATCCAACTCAAAGTAAAACGCCATTTGACTCGAAGCAAGATGATTTCCGACCCCTTGCTTTTGCACCGAGCTGGTTTCCTATTGCCAACCAAGGAGCTATTATATCCGATCCGAAGCACATGACTTACCGATTCGAAGTAAAAATAGGCACCAACATGAGCCCTTCCTCACCGCCGACTCCATGACTTGCCAACTTGGGAAAGGAATGCCAATCCCTTGATTCGAAGATAGACGTATGCCGACTTGAAGTTGAGCTTCATGCCAACCTCTCAAAGACACCGACCCCTCCTAGCCTTCCCATAGTGCCAAATAAAAGACCATGCGATGCCGACCTGGAGTTTTTGCGATGCTGACCTGAGGCAAATGGAAACATGGCGAACTCAACATGCCGACCTGATTCCTCTTGTCAACCCAGGTTTGGCAGTGTATGTACCCAGAGTAGCCGACCCCAGAATGATGTCGATCCCTTCCTTGCTGAACCAAATTCTAGCGTCGTCCCCAAAACATAATGCCGACCTATCTTGAAGCATATGCACCGCCGACCTAAAGAAAGTCTAGCATTGACCCGTAGCAACACCAATGCCATAAGAAGCATGTTGATCCCAGAGTGACCTTGAGTAACCACTCTAATGACTCAAAGTAATCATCATGAAAAATCGAAGCAAACCCACGTATGGCTCGTAGCAAACTCCAAGCAACTTGCGACAGCTCATATTTTGTCGAAACCCATATTACAAGTATGTCTTGCCTTTTGTCCACCGATTATGCTGAATCCCGGCTTGGTAATCATGTTTGTCATCCGTCATTGACCGTCTATCCATCCAGTTGAATCAAACCCGTCGTATCCCAACCTTGATAACTGAGAAGTCGGTTTAGTTAAATCCGCCTGTCTACGGCCTTGCCAAAAGGCGGGTTAACATTTTTTTCCCCCGAAAACATGCCTTATGATAGGAAGGTGTGTTTTGAATAGCTTCAAATCTTATATCCAAAGTCCATATTCAATTTAATATAAAACAATTCCATACAAATCCGATAGTCAATTTCGCGACTGTTCCAAGTCGTTATCCAATTCCAAATCCATTAACAGAATCCATGACCTCCACGGATTGTTTTATCCAAGTCCGAGACCTCTCTAGATCTTGTAATCCAAATCCAGGACCTCACAGGGTCCACATCCAAAGCCGGGACCTTGCCGAGTCCTATAATCCAAAACCAGGACCACTTCGGGTCCTTAGTCAGATCTGTAGCTATTCGAAGACGCTATCCAAACCCATTTCACACCTTGGAAGCGAGTAATAAAATCTTACATTCTCTTCGGATCGTTGAAGGCCTCTCTGGACCTTGCTAAGATCGATCCAAACTTAACGATTGAATAGGCAGATCCTGTTGCGCTACGGTGAAGCAACGTACCACTTGCAATCCGGTTCAGTGTCCTTGAACATTATGCGATGCCTTGGTCCTCCTGGACCGATATCAGCCTCTTCGGGCTCTTACTGTATCCCATCCTCTCACTCTTTAGTGAGGGGGAAACGACGTTGAGCGAGCCGATCCTGTCGCTCTCTGACAAAGTGTCGTCGCTCCCTACACTCCGGTTCAGCATCCTTGAACATTATGCGATGCCATGGCCTAAGTCCTAGAACGATTATAGCCTTTCTAGGCTCTTGCAGGATCCCATGCTGTCACTCTTCGATGAAGGGGAAACAACGATGATCGACCCGATCCTATCGCTCTCTGACGAAGCGGCGTCGCTCCCTACACTCCGGTTCAGTGTCCTTGAACATTAAGCGATCAATTTTCAGCCGACTTCCAATATTCGCCTTGCAACTCTCCGGTTAGTGTTTTTTTTATAAAATCTGAATTCATTTATTAAATCCAAGTTCCAAATGTCCAATAAGAAAAATAGAAAAAACTAAGCACCCTGTGACGGACGCGAATTTTCGACGCTCGAAAACCGACATCAATACGTCCACTGTATCAACTGTCAAGCAATCGAATGCCGGAAAACCGTACCGTTAAGGTTCAAGAAGAGGTAGAAGATAGAAGAAGAAAGAAAAAGATAGAACAGGACAAAAATAACAGAATAATATCAGAGACTCACAATCGCAGCTGAACAACATATAATAGATAAATGAATAATCTTTAAACAAAGAACTATATTAGTTATTACATTACACCATCAGAGTGTACAACAACAAACAGCAACAAACAACGGAAAAGAAATACTATATACTAGTGAATATGCCATGCCAACCAGCTTGCCACCAGCAACTCCTGAATTCCAGAATATCCCGATGAACCTGACTCTTGACTGCCCGTGGGGAAATTGGTGGGCACCCAGAGTTTAGGAAGGAAAACAATAAACTCCGAGTCAGTCATGTGACTGGTCTGAGAACTAAAACAGTTTATCTTTAAAACAAAGAACAGGATAATTTTAAAATAGATTCGCAATGCTTTTTAGAAAATGAGACTACCATAAGGCCTCCCGCACACACACATAATGCAAACGTAGAATTGGAGGAGATTTCTCCTTATGATAGTCAAAGATGCTTGATACGCATTAAAAAGAAACATTTGATATTATTACTAGTGCATAGTGTAGGAAAAATCATTTCGAAAGTAAAGATATAAATCTTAGCCAGCATAGGCATTTCGCACTTATGCCTACTATAGCTACCATGTTCAATAGCAGGTTACCGCCACATTCCATGGCAGGTTATACAACTAAAACCGTACAGGGTTCGTATTGTTTCTTTGGATTTCCAACAAATGGTCAGGCCAAGGAACTTCACATTGCCACATGGGTACACCTCTGGAAAGACAACCCGAGAACCAAACCGGATCTCTGCCAACACAAGGCCAGGTTACCCCTAATTGGGTAACTACTGACACGAATATGTCATCCCCCGATCGTAACCGATCTATCCGAGGATCCTCGATTTCCAACAAGCACAAAGCAATGAATTTGCAGCAACAACATAGGTTAAGTATCTGAGCTCCATACCATGATACCACCTCTATCCAGAAGGAATGACATACACTAAAGGGGTGCTACCCCCTAATAACCTTGCTGCATCCTTCCTGTTTTGACCATTTTCGGGGTGTAAGGTCTGACGAAGTCTCGTCCACAAAGCCACGCTTTATACAAAAGTTGTGCTTTGGGTCAACAAATGATCAAAGTAATGATTTCCAAGATAAATGATCAAACAAATGATCATATCACAAATGATCAAAAAATGATCATCCCACAGCAATACTCATCATGCCACACTACCAAATTGGGAGTATATCACTAAAAACCTTCAACTACATAACCTCGAGCTCGTACGTCTCAGAGAAGGGTGTTAAGCTAAGAGAATAAATTCTCTGCCACCAACAGAAATATATTTGAAAGAAATCAGCTTTATACCTCAACTTGTAATGTCAGACATACAATCCATACAAGTCTGTTCCGGGCTCGAACAGAACCGAAGGCACTTACAAAGAAGTCCTTGCATTCTGGATAATTTCTAATCACGTAGTGACTTCCCGTCACTAAGGGTGATAAAACCTCTATATCGGAGATCAGCCGATGCAGAGCAACTCAACGATAATCCTTCCGTTTTCAAAAATATCCGGTCTTCAACACCGGTCATCAAATGCAATCCATTACGACGTATCATATATTCGGAATGGGTTATACGACCCCAAGGTCCTTTCCCGGCTAACCAGAATAGTGAACGCTTATTCAAAAATAAGTGTGGCATTCAAATTCAAGCAATCACAACAACACCTATTTAAAGGTAAATATTGATAGTCGGATTATTTAACTATCAATAGGCGTGTTCAACATCACCAGATTCCAAATAATTTCTCAAATTATTTACTTTCCAAAAATATCTTTATAAGATATATAATTTCCACACTTCAACCATTTGAAAACAATTTCAAATCACTTTTCACCTTTACCACATTTGAAATCAAATTTCAATCATTTTCCTTACGCGAAAATACTTTCATTTCAAAATGGTTCATTTAAACCAATTAAATAATTCCTTACCGATTTACTTTATATTTACGTTCCAAATCCGTAAATTTATTCCCACACTTCAAAAATAAATCAATGCTTATTTTTAAACAAATTTCCCTCTCTTGCATAAATTCCATAGTGAATTTTCAATTCTCAAATATCTATGAATATACGACTTCCAAATCGATTTTTAATATTCATTTTCAATTTATCTTTAAAAGATAAAATCTCAAAACATTCAATTCATATTGGAAAACATTTCCATACTTATTTAATAATAAGTAATTCACAAATTCATTTATTTTCAATACTTGAAAAATATTCAATATACATAAATCGAAATTAAGTATATACTTCATTCTTTAAAGAAAACGTACGCTTAAACACATTTATTTGAGTCAAAACGAATATTGCGTAAAACATCGTTACGACGACCCAAAATCACTAGTATAGGGATTCGAAATTAAGATAGATATATAAATCCCAATACTATATAAAACATTTCCTTTCGGAAATCATTTACTATAACAACAATGTTATAGTCCACCATTTCCTTCTCTTTCTCGAAAACATCTATTTCAACAATAAATGTTGAGATCTATGGTTTCGATAGTTAATCCATTTTAAAACATCGTTAAAACAATTAACTTCATTTGATAATATTCATTTTCCCAAAACATATCCATTTTATTTAATAATACGTTCACTGTCCACAATCATGAATATACTTCACTAACCCAATTTCAATATTTCTACACATTTTATATAAAGAATAGTTCACAATCCAAAATCGCGAATATACTTCTTTTAATAAATTTCTATATTCAATTTATCAAATTCCATTGATTTCGAATTTATAAACATCGTCTATAAATTCCATTTCTATTTATAAACTTCGATTTATAAATTTCCTTTATTAATCCAATTCAATTTATATATCTCAACTATATACCAAAAGTCCATATTATAAGTTAAATACTTATAATTCATTTATTTACAAAATCATTCTTTTTAAGACTTCTATTACTTATAAGATTCCTTTATATTTTATAACAATTTCAACATATAAAATCTCCTTTATTAACAATTTCTATTAATATCCCATTTAAATGCCCAAAATCCAGTTTATAAGTTAATTACTTATAATTCTTTTATTTTACAACATCTATTCATTTTATAATCTTCACAATTTATAATTCTATAATTTTCAATGAAATCCATTTTATACTTCATTTTAACACTTAATAAACTCGTTTTATAATTCTAATATTTTTAATTTATAAATATCAATTTTATAAATCTTTTATATAAACCGTTTATAATAATTCAAAAATTCCAATTTAAACCATTTTATAAATTAATCACTATTTTATTTCAAAAATCACCTTTTTGTTATATTTCACAAAAATCTTAATTTTTATAACATAAAAATTTATAACGTTTTAATTATTTAAAATGAATCAATTCAAAAATTTAATAAAACGTATACTTTCAGAAATCACTTTAAAAATTCTTTTAAAAACCAAAATCATTACTTTAAAACTTCAAAAATGGATCCAATGATGCAACAACACCAAGTAGTCAATCACGACATCCCAATATCATATATCGATATGATAATCAACAAATATCACAATATCTGTAGATAAATCAATACAGTTGAGGAATCCAGTTGGATCCCTCCAACCTGTTTCCCTGCATCCACAAACATTAGCACAATACCAATCCCGTTCCAGTACGGAATTATCGCGGTATATGGGATTTATAAAAATATTATGCACTTAATAGACGGCGCAATAGGGTCTCATCCGCTATATAATGCGGGAAATCAACTCCAAGTACATAAATAATACCAATTTCACTGTGCTGTGAAATATTCACGGTATATGTTTTTAATAAATAACCTCCACTTACTAACGGCGCGTAATGTCTATTTTAACAATCAATAACAGATAACAATTTATCATCCAGGCATACAATCAACAAATTTTAAATCTAACCATTTAAAATTTAAATCGAAACTATTCGATTGAGTGAGAAGTTCTCACCTTGATTTCAATTCCGTTTTCGTGTTTTATTTCGAATAAAATTAAACGTGCGTTTAATTTTATCCAAAATTTTCACTAACTTCAAACGACTCCAAACCAGCTCCATTGCGTAGTTCTCGACAAAATGAAGCCAACGCAATTCGTTTCGTCAAATTCCGACCTCGTATGTAAGTGATATGCATTTTAGAAGTTTACACAATTTATATAATATAAATTTACATTTTCTATTTTAATTTTTAAACCCTACAATGCAATCTGGCCGTCCATCACCCTTGCTTCAGATCTGGCCGTCCACCCCCCTTCTTCCCAAACGTGAATATATCGTTCATCCTCCCAGTAAAACACGCAAGCATCAACCCATTAGACACCTTCTAGGGTTTCATTTCGCTCGAGCTTCGTTCACTTTGAAGATGATCAGAGACATGGGTTTCGAAGCCCCACTCAAGAGCTACCTTCGGCCGTGACCTGGTGGAGCTCGGCCACCTAATTTGCCTCGAAATTTGTGCAAAGATCTGATGTGAACGCGAGCAGATAGCTCCTCCTATGGTCGACGATTCGACGAAGTAGCCGTATGGATCTGAAGCTCTCTCCGTGCTCTTCAATTTGTTAGTTGAAAGCTCTTGCTAATTGTCTACGGATTGAGAGTGATTGAGGGGAAAAGAAGAGAAGTTTCTGGCCATTAATTATCAAGTGGCGGCTGAACACTTAGGCTAGTGTTTTGGCCTTTGTTTACAATTTTGTGAAAGTGATGGCCTTTTATAGAAATTTCTCAAATTACTATTCATCGAAATTTTCCGAACTCCAAACGAAGCGTGCCGGCTGGCATTTCTAAGGTTTACCTCGCGTTCTGAACACAATGGAACGTGTTTCGGAGGCTAATTCCATTGTATGTGCGAGTTACGACAATAAACGATCGATTTCATATTAAATCGATTTAAACTAATTTCTATGCATTTTAGCTTGCCCCGGACAAACGGTAAATTCGATTGACACGAAATTAGAAACCTTACAATAATATCATATTACGGATCCGATGAAACTAGTTTCGTCGAAATCCGAGACTGTTTGAAAAATGGCTATTTTAACTCGTCAATTAAATATTAAAATATTCAATTTTCACAAATTAACTTTTAATTCAATTTTAAAAGTTCTATAACATCATTCTAACTCTAATATGATTTAATAAAATTTTTACAAATCAATTTTAATTATATTTAATCCAATTTTCAATTATTTCTGTAATTTCAACTATTAAATAATCGATTTAATTACCCAATTAAATCCAATTATTCGAAATAAAATTATTCGACTTA
This sequence comes from Allium cepa, assembly GCA_030765085.1. Taxonomy (NCBI): domain Eukaryota; kingdom Viridiplantae; phylum Streptophyta; class Magnoliopsida; order Asparagales; family Amaryllidaceae; genus Allium; species Allium cepa. Next base: position 945,503,797 of record CM060941.1, on the reverse strand, counting down.
TAAATTCCACTTATTAATAATTAAAATCAATTAAATATACAATTTTTAATTGACAAAAATTCTTGGTCGTTAAAATCTTCCCCCCTTAGAAGAATTTCGTCCTTGAAATTACCAAGTAAGAAAAATTTACAGAATCCATTAACTTTCCAAAACAAACCGTTCAAATTAGATTTTTTTTCAAATCTTTTAAGTGTTTAAGTTTCCCAAAATTCATAGTTAAACTTCTTCCAAAATCTTTAATAAGTTTCCAAATCCAAACTTAGTTTTCAAAAATTTCTCAATTTAAAAATATTCTAACGCCTTAAATTTTCGGAAAAATTCGCCAGAGTCTCCTTTGCGCGGCTCGATCCGAAAAAAAATGACAGTATATATATCACAAATATACATCTCATTAAGTGACGAGGCATCCCGCAGGGAAAAAAGTGTAAAAGTACGGTATGTAATCCGAGATATGTACCTTATTTATTATTAGCGAGCGTATACGGCTAATATAGGGCGAAAGCGAGCTCCAAATGCGAAGCAAGCGCAATCCGCACCTACTAAACACTCAACAACAACATTTGAAACATGCATATATGAAAGTAATATCAATATACAACATATATCACTACAACAACTACATATGCCAACATAGCAATGCATTCAATCAACAAATGCAACCATCAAACAACTAACCAAATAAATATTCATTCATATTCTCATTAATATTCAATGAATTGGTTTTCATTTTAATCACATTTGATTCATTAACATTGGAATTTTACTAACATTTATTCATTCGTTTCCAATTAGTTTACATTCACTAATTAAATTCACATTCGTTCACTTTCAATCTAAATCAAATCCAATTCTATTCAAATTTATTTACTTCCAATTTGGATTCAATCACATAGCTTTTAGTTTCTCTAATTCAATTTCATTAATCACTTAATGAATCATACATATAATCAATTTATAATCATATAACAACCAATGTAGATTCAACATAACCAAATTATTAAATTTACATTCAATTCGGTTCAACACTTTTTTACTTTCAATTGGTTTATATTAAATTGATTTTCATTAATTATTCAACTTCCAATAACATTAGCTTTTAATGAATTAACACTTACATTCATTATTTCATATCAACTTATTTACATTCAGTTGATTAATATTTCATCCATTTATCAATTCAATAGCTAATTCCTTTAACAATATAAAGTTGAATTTCATTTATATAACTCAAGTTCAAATTGATCACTTCTCTTGATTAATTTACTTCGATACCAAAATCAACTTTATACAACTTCACTTAAGTTATATTCCATTTAAAACATCATTCGTTTATTTTATTATATCAACATCACTTAATAGGTTCAATAGTTGGTTCATTTTTAACTTTTCACATTATCTAGATAAAGTTTTCAGAATTCAATTACCCGGTTTTTACTCTGAAACCATTTTGAAATTATAATCAACTCAAATCCAATGTCCTATGGAAGCAATCCATCACTTTAGAAACTCGAAAATGAATTCTAATGATGTGGCCATCATCATCAGGATTATTTTCCAGCGACCGAAGTAAGTTCAGTGCTTCCTCACTTCCACAAATTCATTCTAAAACAATTTTCCTCCAAAATATTTCCTAAAATAATATTCAATCATTTCCTTCAATACTTTGGAAGACATTTCAACATTCCCAAGAGTTTTAAATCTCAAAACGTTTGTTTTCATTACATTTAAAACACTTTTCAAAATTCCCGGGATTAAATTCCGGTTTAAATTTAGTTATTTTTCCTTTGGATAAATCATACTTATAGAATTTTATTTGGTTATAAACCCTTTCAAACTCTAAGTTCTTATATTTGATTATTTCATTAACAACCAAACATCCACAGATATATAATATATTTAGAAAATTATTCCTTTTATATCAAAATATAATTTCAGGCAAATTATTCATTTACCCGCTTTAAAACAATATCATGTCAAATTGTTCTGTACAAGTGTTTAGAGATCCCTATCAACAACGTTAATTACTCATATTGACCAAAATCCAAATACCACTCAACAAACCTATCATCACAATATAAAAAAAAATTCATATTCACTAACAAATACGCGCTCGTATCTATTATTACACTCAAACTCATTCTAGAGTACTACTGACTCTATCTCTAATGAGTAATATCCAACAGAGCCATGGTTGTCGCTTAACCATATGCTCTGATACCAAATGTGAGATCTAGGCTTTTCAACCCTCGACAGCGGTCACAACCGGTAGGCTTTTCAACCATCCCAGCCCCACCGTGGCTACAATTGGTATCCCAAACTTGCTTTTACGGCCAGCCTCTCGACTATCTCAGCTTACGCCTAACCAACCCCGTAAAGAGGACGTGTAGGGGTAAGAGTCTCCCGTTCGCCACCTAACCGCGAAGCGAGAACCCCCCATCACGTTTCACCTAGATAAGCAAGACTGGTGTGAGAACTAAAACAGTTTATCTTTAAAACAAAGAACAGGATAATTTCAAAATAGATTCGCAATGCTTTTTAGAAAATGAGACTACCATAAGGCCTCTCGCACACACACACAATGCAAACGCATAATCGGAGGAGATTTCTCCTTATGGTAGTCAAAGATGCTTGATATTATTACTAGTGCATAGTGTAGGAAAAATCATTTCGAAAGTAAAGATATAAATCTTAGCCAGCATAGGCATTTCGTACTTATGCCTACTATAGCTGCCATGTTCAATAGCAGGTTACCACCACATTCCATGGCAGGTTATACAACTAAAACCGTACAGGGTTCGTATTGTTTCTTTGGATTTCTAACAAATGGTCAGGCCAAGGAACTTCCCATTGCCACATGGGTACGCCTCTGGAAAGACGACCCGAGAACCAAAACGGATCTCTGCCAACACAAGGCTGGGTTACCCCTAACTGGGTAACTACTGACACGAATATGTCATCCCCCGATCGTAACCGATCTCTCCAAGGATCCTCGATTTCCAACAACCACAAAGCAATGAATTTGAAGCAACAACATAGGTTAAGTATCTGGGCTCCATACCATGATACCACCTCTATCCAGAAGGAATGACATACACTAAAGGGGTGCTACCCCCTAATAACCTTGCTGCATCCTTCCTGTTTTGACCATTTTCGTGGTGTGAGGTCCGACGAAGTCTCGTCCACAAAGCCACGCTTTATACAAAAGCTATGCTTTGGCTCAACAAATGATCAAAGTAATGATCACCAAGATAAATGATCAAACAAATGATCATATCACAAATGATCAAACAATGATCATCCCACAGCAACACTCAGCATGCCACACTACCAAATTGGGAGTATATCTCTAAAAACCTTCAACTACATAACCTTTGAGCTCGAACGTCTCAGAGAAGGGTGTTAAGCTAAGAGAATAAATTATCTGCCACCAACAGAAATATATTTGAAAGAAATCAGCTTTATATCTCAACTTGTAATGTCAGACATACAAGTCTGTTCCGGGCTCGAACAGAACCGAAGGCACTTACAAAGAAGTCCTTGCATTCCATATAATTTCTAATTACGTCCGGACTACCCGTCACTAAGGGTGATAAAACCTCTATATCGGAGATCAGCTGATGCAGAGCAACTCAATGGTAATCCTTCCGTTTTCAAAAATATCCGGTCTTCAACACCGGTCATCAAATGCAATCCAATACGACGTATCACATATTCGGAATGGGTTATACGACCCCAAGGTCCTTTCCCGGCTAACCCGAATAGTGAGCGCTTATTTAAAAATAAGTGTGGCATTCAAATTCAAGCAATCACAACAACACCTATTTAAAGGTAAATATTGATAGTCGGATTATTTAACTATCAATAGGCGTGTTCAACATCACCAGATTCCAAATAATTTCCGAAATTATTTACTTTCCAAAAATATCTTTACAAGATATATAATTTCCACACTTCAACCATTTGAAAACAATTTCAAATCACTTTTCACCTTTACCACTTTTGAAATCAAATTTCAATCATTTTCCTTACACGAAAATACTTTCATTTCAAAATGGTTCATTTAAACCAATTAAATAAATCCTTACCGATTTACTTTATATTTACGTTCCAAATCCGTAAATTTATTCCCACACTTCAAAAATAAATCAATGTTTATTTTTAAACAAATTTCCCTTTATTTTATAAATTCCATAGTAAATTTACAATTCTCAAATATCTATGAATATACGATTTCCAAATCGATTTTTAATATTCATTTTCAATTTATCTTTAAAAGATAAAATCTCAAAACATTCACTTCATATTGGAAAACATTTCCATACTTATTTAATAATAAGTAATTTACAAATTCATTTATTTTCAACACTTGGAAAATATTCAATATAGTTAAATCGAAATTAAGTATATACTTCATTCTTTAAAGAAAACGTGCGCTTAAACACATTTATTTGAGTCAAAACGAATGTTGCGTAAAACATCGTTACGACGACCCAAAATCACTAGTATAGGGATTCGAAATTAAGATAGATATATAAATCCCAATACTATATAAAACATTTCGTTTCGGAAATCATTTACAATAACAACATTGTTATATTCCACCATTTCCTTCTCTTTCTCGAAAACATCTATTTCAACAATAAATGTTGAGATCTATGGTTTCGATAGTTAATCCATTTTAAAACATCGTTAAAACAATTAACTTCATTTGATAATATTCATTTTCCCAAAACATATCCATTTTATTTAATAATATATTCACTGTCCAAAATCATGAATATACTTCACTAACCCAATTTCAATATTTCTACACATTTTATATAAAGAATAGTTCGCTATCCAAAATCGCAAATATACTTCTTTTAATAAATTTCTATATTCATTTTATCAAATTCCATTGATTTTGAATTTATAAACATCGTCTATAAATTCCATTTCTATTTACAAACTTCGATTTATAAATCTCCTTTATTAATCCAATTCAATTTATATATCTCAACTATATACCAAAAGTCCATATTATAAGTTAAATACTTATAATTCATTTATTTACAAAATCGTCCTTTTTAAGACTTCTATTACTTATAAGATTCCTTTATATTTTATAACAATTTCAACTTATAAAATCTCCTTTATTAACAATTTCTATTAATATCCCATTTAAATGCCCAAAATCCAGTTTATAAGTTAATTACTTATAATTCTTTTATTTTACAACATCTATTCATTTTATAATCTTCACAATTTATAAATCTATAATTTTCAATGAAATACATTTTATACTTCATTTTAACACTTAATAAACTCGTTTTATAATTCCATTATTTTTAATTTATAAATATCAATTTTATAAATCTTTTATATAAACCGTTTATAATAATTCAAAAATTCCAATTTAAACCATTTTATAAATTAATCACTATTTTATTTCAAAAATTACCTTTTGGCTATATTTCAGAAAAATCTTAATTTTTATAAAATAAAAATTTATAACGTTTTATTATTTAAATTGAATCAATTCAAAAATTTAATAAAACGTATACTTTCATAAATCACTTTAAAAATTCTTGTAAAAACCAAAATCATTACTTTAAAACTTCAAAATTGGATCCAATGATGCAACAACACCAAGTAGTGAATCACGACATCCAAATATCATATATCGATATGATAATCAAAAAATATCACAATATCTATAAATAAATCAATACAGCTGAGGGATCCAGTTGGATCCCTCCAACCTGTTTCCCTACATCCACAAACATTAGCACAATACCAATCCCGTTCCAGTACGGAATTATCGCGGTATATGTGATTTATAAAAATATTATGCGCTTAATAGACGGCGCAATAGGGTCTCATCCGCTATATAATGCGGGAAATCTACTCCAAGTACATAAATAATACCAATTTCACTATACTGTGAAATATTCACGGTATATGTTTTTAATAAATAACCTCCGCTTACTAAAGGCGCATAGTGTCTATTTTAACAGTCAATAACAGATAACAATTTATCATCTAGGCATGCAATCAACAAATTTTAAATCTAACTATTTAAAATTTAAATCGAAACTATTCGATTGAGTGAGAAGTTCTCACCTTGATTTCAATTCCGTTTTCGCGTTTTATTTCGAATAAAATTAAACGTGCGTTTAATTTTATCCAAAATTTTCACTAACTCCAAACGACTCCAAACCAGCTCCATTGCGTAGTACTTGACAAAATGAAGCCAACGCAACTCGTTTCGTCAAATTCCAACCTCGTATGAAAGAGATATGCATTTTAGAAGTTTACACAATTTATATAATATAAATTTACATTTTCTATTTTAATTTTTAAACCCTACAATGCAATCTGGCCGTCCATCACCCTTGCTTCAGATCTGGCCGTCCACCCCCTTCTTCCCAAACGTGAATATCATGTTCAACCTCCCAGTAAAACACGCAAGCATCAACCCATTAGCCACCTTCTAGGGTTTCATTTCGCTCGAGCTTCGTTCACTTTGAAGATGATCAGAGACATGGGTTTCGAAGCCCCACTCAAGAGCTACCTTCGGCCGTGACCGGGTGGAGCTCAGCCACCTAATTTTCCTCGAAATTTGTGCATGATCTGATGTGAACGCGAGCAGATAGCTCCTCCTTTGGTCGACGATTCGACGAAGTAGCCGTATGGATCTGAAGCTCTCTCCGTGCTCTTCAATTTGTTAGTTGAAAGCTCTTGCTAATTGTATACGGGTTGAGAGTGATTGAGGGGAGAAGAAGAGAAGTTTCTGGCCATTAATTATCAAGTGGCGGCTGAACACTTAGGCTAGGGTTTTGGCCTTTGTTTGCAATTTTGTGAAAGTGATGTCCTTTTATAGAAATTTCTCAAATTACTATTCATCGAAATTTTCCGAACTCCAAACGAAGCATGCCGGCTGGCGTTTCTAAGGTTTAACTCACGTTCCGAACACAATGGAACGTGTTTCGAAGGCTAATTCCATTGTATGTGCGAGTTACGGCAATAAACGATCGATTTCAAATTAAATCGATTTAAACTAATTTCTATGCGTTTTGGCTTGCCCCGGACAAAAGGTAAATCCTATTGACACGAAATTCGAAACCTTACAATAATAGCACATTACGGATCCGATGAAACTGGTTCCATCGAAATCCGAGACTGTTTGAAAAATGGCTATTTTAACTCGTCAATTAAATATTAAAATATTCAATTTTCACAAATTAACTTTTAATTCAATTTTAAAAGTTCTATAACATCATTCTAACTCCAATATGATTTAATAAAAATTTTACAAATCAATTTTAATTATATCTAATCCAATTTTCAATTATTTCTGTAATTTCAACTATTAAATAATCGATTTAATTATCCAATTAAATCCAATTATTCGAAATAAAATTATTCGACTTATAAATTCCACTTATTAATAATTAAAATCAATTAAATATACAATTTTTAATTGACAGAAATTCTGGGTCGTTACACACCCCCTCTTCGGGCATAGTAGCCTATTACCATCTCAGGGCATGCCTAGGGATCGCTCTGGTTCCCTTACATGTACAAGTGGCATAGCTGCTTTATTTTCAAACCAAAATTATAAAAGATTATTCGATGACCAGAATCCAAATCATCATCTCGGCCCTTGCTATCTCGATCAGTGGATGATGAGTCAATGCCCTAATCCAATAGTTCCTATTCGGTCCAAGCAATAGCTGCTCATGTTCTACCGCTTTTGTCTGGTCCGTCACATACTGTGGCAATCTGCCAATTCTAACATGCTCCTCCACCAAGTCCTTCAAGTGGCGGCATTCATCTGTGGGATGCCTTCTAGCTTATGTAATAGGTAGTACTTCTTGCTCATGCATTCCCATTCTGTGGGATCCCGCCTGGGTGGTTTCCGATAGAGGAGCTGCCGCTGTGTATCTAAATAAATCCGTTCCAGATTATCTGTCAAGTCCGTGTAAATCGTGAATTTGGGTTCCCAACCTCTCCTCTTTTTGTCAGAACCACTATATCTACCATCTTGCTTGCAATTTCCTTTATCATCCCACGTTCTTCTTGAGACGTTCCTTCGCCTTGCATGGTGTTTATTTCTTGCCTTTCAGTGCGTGAATCCTCTAACCGAATGAATCTTTTCGCCTCATGATAGAACTCTCTAAGATCTTACGGTGGATCCCTAGCCAATGAATCCTTAAACTCAAGTCCTTCTACAATCCCTGCTACCACCGCCATCAAAATTATTGATGGATCAGGGTGATCTACCGAAGCTACGGCTGCGTTGAACCGCATTATAAAACCCCTCACGGATTCTCCTAACCTCTGCTTCATCGATTCCTGTGTCATTACATTCTTGGTCCATGTGACATGGACACTAAGCTATCTCATGAAGCGTTCCACTTGCTCGCCCTATGTCCTGATCGATCCATTCTCTAACTGCCTGAACTAGAGCGCAACCAAATCTGTCAAGTATAAAAGGAAACATCTTTCCATCACCTCCTCATATGCCCCCAGCATTTCCATATGTCTGATGTACATGCATGGTTGGGTTTCATATTGTACTATTTAGAAAATAATTTAAAACCGACCAACGGTGTCCATATATAGTTTTCTACCATATGGTCAAGTGGTACGGTATGTATCATTTCAACCCAAAATAGTTAAATTTTCGGGTATATATCATTCCAATCGAACCCATATCCCAAATCAATAATTTCCTAATAAATAAAATCACTCAGGTTTATCATTTCAACCCATAACGATTTTCCCTAATCTATAAGATCATTCGGGTATGTTTCATTTTAACCCATAATGATAACAGGGATACAAACATCTAATCATCCAAAATGTCATCCAATAAACATCCATCACAATCAACAACCAAATCAACTAATAAATTACAACAATTGATTGGTTATCACTATCAGATGTTTAATTAACAATTTAAATTCAATATTAATTTAAATGGAAATTTAATTCAATATGAATTCAAATTAAATTTAAATGATAATTTAAAATACCAAACAACAATCAATAAATCTCTTATCACATCAAAAATTTAATTTAACTAACATAAGAATGTTTAATATTTCGTGAGTGGGTTGAATCACTCACGTTTGATTTCAAATTGATTTAAAATCCAAATAAATCCTAAAATTCCAACAGTCTCAGAAACCAAACCGTTCTATTTGTCCGAAATTTCTATACGATCACAACGGAGAATACCGCGCGTGAATCCGAATCGTATAAAAAAGTTATGCGTGTTAAAACGTTTGAATTTTAAATTTAAACAAAAATGGGTAGAATAGTAATTCAATTACCTTCCACAAACCCTAACTGCTACAGATCATGCTCGACATTGAACAGCCGTCGCCTTTCAGCCAATAACGCCGCCACCACATTTGCCTACGCCACGATTGAGCCACGCTGCTGCAACGTCCATCTCCGCCCGACCCTCGCCACCTCATGCACGATGCCACGCCCACCTCCTAGCTTTGATCGCCGCCGCTGCCTTATACTTCAATTTTTAGCGATCTATGGAGCATTTAGGTCAAACCAAGCCGATAGATCAACAACACCTTGCCTCCTCCATAAGCCTAAACCCTCCGATTGACCCATCGACGAAGATCCACCGTTAAACAAAACTATGGCCTATGGATGAGCGAAATTTTTTCATCGTTTTCTGATCAAATGATGCATCAAATCAAAAACGAATAGCAGATGCGGACCATGCTCATCGAGAGCTTTCCATGATATATTATATGACATAGTTTGAGGAGTTTGAATTTTTGGATTTTGATTTAAAATTGAAACTAGGGTTTTGGGTTGTCTGCCATTGGAAAAAGAAGATGAAAAAGAAATGTACATGTAGAAAATAGAAAATAAAAAGGCTTCTAGGGTTTATAATAGCCTATATAAGCAAGAGGGATAAGAATGGATGGTATATATCAAATTGGTCGAAACGAATACGTGAACCCGAAAAGTCCGTTCCATTCCCAAAACAAAAATATGCCATCTAATATATCAAAATATATGTTTTCCATATTTTTAAATTTAATGAAACTACTTTTAAACTCTAATTCCATTGTATATGGAAGTTAGCTTTCAAAATCAAATTATATTCATTTAAGTTCTTATAGTTGATTTCTCCGCGTTTCGAGCTCGTACGATCAAATGATAAATCCGATCGCTATGAAACTTGAATCCTACAATAATTCACTATTACGGATCCAATGAAACTCGTTTCATTGGAATCCGACACAGTGGGAAAAATGGCTAATTTTCACATTACTTAAATAAATTATTATTAAATTGATTTAATCGCTTTCAGATTTAAAAGTTAACAGTTTTATCATTCTTGATTACATAGGAATTAATAATCTTTTAAAATTAATATTCCATGTTAAATTCAATATTTAAATATTGCATTAATTATCGGCGTGCAATTACAACTGTAATAAAACCCCAGTTAACTATATTTTAATTTCGATCAAATTCTTTTATGTCGATTTATTCTCTTATTATTGAATCAATTATTATCTTATGAATATAATTAACATTAGTTTACGTTTTATTGCATTCATATTCTACAGTTCTTATCTTAACTCATATTAACTGTAATATTTAATTATATTAACTTTCATTGATTTCCATATTAGTCTTAAACGAATTAAATAATAAAATAATAATTAAAACAATTATTACACATTAGTAATTCAAACACATTCCTAAATTTATTATTTACAAACAGAAGCTAATAAATTTATGTACTAATTAATTTATTTCATATTCTATAATAAACCTATTTCAATTTATAACATATAAATTCAATATTTAATTTATTTTCTTATTTACAATTATAACCAAATTAACTTTACAATTATTTTAATTGATTGATGATACATTAAAATAGTTATCAATTACATTAAATCAACATTATTATATTACATTCTAATAATCTCTTCCATAAATTTTAATTTCTCTCAATATTAAATTCTAAAATCTTATTAAATTTAATAGTTTTTAATTATCAAAAATGCGGGTCATTATAGGTAACGAACATGATTTATCGATGCACCATATATCATCGTAGCAATGCAACCGAAGGTTTAAGTACCTTAAGAGAAATAATTAATATAATATTTATGGATCACTGTAATATTTATCATCGATTGTTGCTTCGCCGTAGCCTAGACACCAAGAAGATAAATTGTCCAAAGAAGACAACTTGTCAATATACTGTTATTCGATGTCTAACCGTTATTATTAGCCAATCTAAGTTGAAATGTTATTTGTGGCTGAGGAAGGGGTGACGAAATCTCCTACCTTACGTGGATTTGGGTGTTGCCCTTAGAAAAGAAAAACAAGATGAGATGAATGCAAAACAGAAATTAAACGTGAATTAACAATGCAACTACGAATGAGGTTAAACGTGAATTAATGATGTCCCGGCAACGGCGCAAAAAACATGTTTAAGGATGTTTTTTCAATGAAATTAGAAAATCGCCTATAAAATTTTAATTAAAATAAACACATGTATTTACAATTTTTGCCTACAACTAAATTAACTGAAGAGGAGGTAAGAGCTCATTACATGAAACAAAAGTGATATTTATACAAGCCTAAAATCCTAATGCATATTTTTGGGGACTACCCAAAGTACCCATATAGGAAGTGTGGACACCAAGTTAACATTAGCATGAATTAATCCACCATTAAATGTGCATGTAATTTTAATCTTCACTAACATGTGCATTAGCTCCTAATTGTACATCATGGTAAGTGGGTAGGTGAGGTTCTCCATGATTTCATGAATTAATTTATTTTCATCTTTATTTGTTTCCTTCACTTTTGCATGCACATTTTCATGAAGCCTCTTCGTATTTTTCCATCCAATTTCCTACAAATAAAAAATGCAAATAAATATTCTCAAATTAAATCATACATAAAAATGACCATTTTGCCTATATATGAAGATAAATATATGACAATCTGAAAATAATTGGAATTTAGGTTTAACATGTTGAAGTACCCTACTTCTCATTTATTTAATTAAATTAGATTAAATAGGGAAGTAAAAATATGCACATTATGTGCACATCACCCTTCTCCATGACCATCGACCCAAACTTAGATCCCCAATCGCAATAACGACATCATCGCGATCGATCCACAAAGCCGCCTTTATTTTCTTCTTTTATTCATGTTTTGTTTTCCTGCTTTCTGGTTTCACATATTATTTTAACGAGAAGGAGACAGGGTAATATTGGTTTGGGTCCGTGTTTTGGGCTTTTTAATAAAAACTTGTCTAGCCTGTGTGTTGAGTTGCGTTTGTTTAACTATTTTTTGTGTTAAGCACGTTTTATTTTTGTTAAAATAAAAAATGCTTTACAAAAAGAAAAGAATCTATTGGATTTTTTATTTATCTTTTTTTTGTTTGACTTTTTTATTTTGTATAGTCATTTATTAAAAAGAAAAAACGCGGCCTTTATTTGTTTCAATAAAAAAAGGGTTTTGTTTTTGTTTCACTTAGGTATCTTATGTTGAGTTAGTTTTTTAGTTTTCTTTGGTTAATCTTCATTCTTTCGAGTTAAAAGAAAAAAATTATTTGCTTTTTTTCGTTCTCCTTAAGAAAAATATATTTATCGTTTTCACCACTTATTTAGATTGTAGGAAACTGGGACAAAAAGAATCACATGCTAAAAACTGCTCTGCTTTGCTTGTGCTAAAAAATATGTCGCTTTAAAAAAAAATTTGCTAATAATTATGCATGGTTTGGTATGGCATTCTTGACTCTTGATTTTATTTTCTATGCATTGTTGGTTGCTTGAACTTTATAAAAAAAAATAAGAAAAAACAAAATCAAATCTCATTCATAATTGCATTGTTAACTCACGTTTAAATTCTGCTTTGCATTCATTTCATCTTTTTTTTATTTTCTAAGGGCAATACCCATCCACATAAGGTGGAAGGTTTTATCACCCCTTCCTTGGCGTACAAATTGCATTTTTTTATAGAAAATTGAATTAATAATAACTGGTAGACTTTGGACTTAAGGGAGTCATGGTCTCGTCTAGGGCTTTATTATATCTTAACAACTGGTCTTCTTTGAACAAACTATTTCTTGGTGTCTAGGCTACAACAGAGCAATAATCATTTATAAATATTACGATGATTCGTAAACATTATAGTGATTCTTTCGCTGAAGGTGCTTAAACCTTAGGTCGCATTACTACAGTGATTCATGGTGCACTGATATCTCCTGTCCGTTACCTGGCTAACAACTATTTTGTTGGATTAAGTCAAAGTGTCATTATGCAATTTTGGGTTAGGATCTACTAAGGACCGAAATTTTATAGTTAAGTCTCTGCATTCATTTTTTTGCTTTAGTTCATGGATATATAAGAAAAAAAAATCCAAAAGTAAGAACATTTACATTTTCCTTAAATTAGTTTTTAAATGAAAATCCAAAAGCAAAAAAAATATTTCAAAATTTTCCTTTGAAAGAAAAAGAATAAAAAATCCAACAAAATCAAGAACCCAAAAACAAGCATTTTACTTAAGTTAGTTTTTCTAAAGAAAATCAAAAATCCAAAAAAATCTTTTTCAAAAACAAAAACATTTTTTAAAAAAAGAAGAAAATTTAAAAAGAAAAAAAAATCAAATCTCCCTTTTGAAAAATAAATTCTTTTAGGTAAATATTTGTCCTTTAAAAAAAAGAATTTTTCACCTCATTTCATTCTTGTATCTTTGATTTTCACATCTTTCTATCCTTCGTCTTTTCACTTGTGCATGAGTACCTAGACTCATGAGACAACGACAAATCATTTAATTCGAACGAACAATCCTCCAACGATGGCTAATAAAAATGCTCTACGAACTCTCATGGATAGAATCTTTCTCGATCGATTTTTATCTCTTTTATATCACATTACGTGCCCCCAACGAGTAATCACTTCGAAATTCTTTCAAATCATATTCCCATGCTCTTGAAATTTGGCAATTTTGAACATGATGATCCATATATCTTTTAAAAGTAAATCGATCAAGTTTGTGCAACCATTAAACTTCAATAATTATGCGATGATGAAATCAAATTTAGATTAAGTCCATTTTCCTTAACCGATTGCACGAAAAATGCTTGTATAGCTTACCTTCGAACTCGATCAAAACTTAGTATTAATTCATTAAAGTTTACTTAAAAAATTTCTACCTCTAGGAAAAACTAACCAAAATCCAAAATGAAATTATGAATTTTCATCAATTCCGGGGTGCCTATTTTTAAAATAATTTGGAGGATTTAAAAAGTTTATGATAAAATGTCCACATCATATTTTCAAAAAATGGACACTTTGCTAAATCTTATACGATGGACTTGAAAACAGTTCACGAACCATGCTCAAATCAATGTGTCAGGGCAATTTTCTTATCCAACACCATGACGATGCTTGGCAATTTCTTGAGTACTTGGCCGAAAAATCATCCCAATGGGAACCTTCTAACGAAAAATTCATTCATTCTCGATTTAGCATACACTCTATAGGATCACCGTTGGCTTTGGAAGCTAAAATCGATGCAATGATTAACGAATTTGATAATGTTTTCTTATTCAATCAAATGAACCAAGCTCCCAACCGTTGTGTTATAAATGTAACAATCTGAACCACATCACGATCAGTGTTCTCATTCGTTAAAAGAAATCATTGCTGTTAACAAAGTTAAGAATGACCCATTTTCTCTAATGTACAATCCCGGTTGGAGAAATTATCCTAACTTTGCAAGGAACCAAAATAATTCTAACATGGATTTGGTTCGTCCCAACTTTCAAGCATTTTTGACAATGCTTCGAATCCTTCTTTTTAGCCCAAAACCTTTCAACAAAATTTTGCGCTTCCGTCTCAAAATCAACAGAAACAATCTTTTGCTACCCAAGATGATAAACGTTTGATTTCACTTGATAAATGTCTTAACACTTCGACTAAAGCGACCAATCAAAACCCCCAATCACGTAGCAATTTGCAAAATTTGTTAACCTTGTATGTGCAAAATATGAGTCAATCGATTGCTCAACTCGAAATGCAAATGGGTCAATTAGCCACTTCTATGAGTTAACGTGAACGAGACACATTACTAAGTCAACCACTACGAACCCTAGAAATCAAAACATGAACTAGAATCAAGCTCATGTCGTTTAAGATAGCAATGTGAACCAAATAGATGCTATCACGACTTTGCATTCCAGTAAACTAATCATTAACGAAGATGTCAACCCGAATGATTTATTGAAAGATCCTTTTGACACTTTGAAAAAGACAAGCGATTCTGAACAAAAAATCGAATTAAATATCGAGTCTATTTCCAATCCAAATTATTCTTCTACTCTAGTAGACCGACCTATTGTGTATCGAATTCCATTTTCAACATCAACTTCAACATAAGAAACATCATGACCAAATGGAAAAGATGTTGGATATTTTCAAACAAGTCATAGTGAACATCTCTCTCCTTGATGTCGTTCAACAAGTTCCAACTGATGCTAAGTTTCTAAAGAACTTGTGTACTTAAAAACCACACACTCATGTACATATTAAAGTTTTCTTAGCTATCGGTCTTAGTGAAGTCTTGTCTCAACAAATTCCCATAAAATATAAAGAACCTAGATGTCCGAGGATCTTGTGCACGATAGGAGACAAGATATTAATAAGTGCTTACTAGGCTATAGTGTGATTATCAATTTGATTCCTTATTCGGTTTACCAGCAACTTGGCTGGGGTGAACTAGAACCGACGAAAGCAACTCTTTAATTTTGTAATCGTTCTAAAAAAAACCCCGTGGGTAAAATCAGGGACACACTTGTTAAAATCGGTCAATTCATATTCATAGTCGATTTCATCATCCTAGAGACACAACCCGCGAATAATTCATTGAGTAAAATTCCACTTATTTTAGATGACCTTTCTAGCCTCTTCAAATGCCCTAATCAATTGTCGAAATGGGTCGATGAAAATTTCTTTTGGTAACATGACTTTAGATCTTAACATCTTTAATCTCAAAAATCAATCGAATGAACCACTTGACCAAACATTAGAAGTTAACTATATTCAAGAAAATTTTGACAATGAAACAATTGATCAATGAATGCGAGACCGAATACGAACAACTTTTTCAAGATGAACCTAACGAGATCGAAAATGCACTTCAGTTTGAACCCCTCATGGTTGAGTCGGAACATTAACCAAATTCTTTGATTGAGCAACATCTAGGTTGAAACTCAAAACTCTTCCAAATCACCTTAAGTACGCATACTTAGGTGACAATGAAACATTTCTGTTGGAAACACAATTTTAGTACTTTTATGATAACAACTATGTACCGATGCTACTAATGTGTTTGTTAAGTAATTCTAGGTCAAGCAGCCATACGAAGGACAATGGAGTTTAAATAGATATATTAAAGAATGAAAAAAAAAGGATAAAAGGGATAAATAAAACATGGAGCAGAAAAATAAAGTGCGAGGCTGGAATGTAAATGAAGAATATGGTGGAAAGGTTCATGAACTACATGTGAGATTTGTTTCAAGATTTGATACGTTACTTGACAAAGTTCAAGAATAAAAGAATTATAAAAATGGCTGCACCCCAGGCATCAACTAGAGAAACATCACATGCTTACCACTACACTACCATTGGTTTTGTTTACTAGTTAGTGTACACCCTTAGAAGCGGGACTCGAACCCTAACCACTAACAAGTAACGCTGCATATTGCTCTCCACAACCACATTACGGCTACAATTGTTTATAACTTGGTTTGCAGATTTAATAATAAGTGATGAACATTAGAAAAATATACAAACCAAACGAAGGAAGCAGGATGAACCGTAGCAACCAATAAGTAATACTGCGTGCTCTCCAACTGTATGAAACAACGTTTTGAATTGAAAAGTGGAAATTGTTTTATACTACCACTTGGTAACGAACAATTCAAGTGCCCATTCAAGCGACTTTTTGAATTGGTGCAAACTTCTAATGGATGCAACTTTTTATGAGGGTTTGCATCTACTCATTAGCTTCCAATCACTCCTATATAAGACTCTCACCATCCCAAAAACATACATACAATTTTATTCTCTCAAACCATTCCAATGTTTTTTCCAAATACTATAAACTCTATATTCATTCAAAAAGCAAACTTAGATCGGTGCTTTTTCACTCCACAATATTTGTGTCTTGTCTTAATTCACTTCCTAACCTCAACATAGTTATTTCGCATCATTTTTGAAGGTTATAGAAGTTTTATTCCATTGCGACTAGTCAGTGTATTGAAGACACGGTACATAGTCAACTTATTTCTTTGTAAAAAAGAACAAATTAAAGTCCTATGTGGAGTCCTCATGTAGTAATTCTCATGTAATTTCTTTTTTTATGCAATTTAATACATGATCTTTTCCTTTCTTTGTTTATTTCTTTCATGTTGTAGTGTAGAACTCTTTCTCTTTTATGCAAATAGAATAGATCTCTTTTCCATTAGCTTTCATTTTTCTTTCTTTTTTGCTTTCATGTTGCATGCTACTTGTGTTGATATAATAACATAAATGAGAGGCTAATCCCTTCAATTTAGGGGTAATGAAGCCTCTAATCATGTAGCTTCAACATTTTGATGTTTTATACTCTCTTTTTGTGCTTTAATGAAAATGTATGAAATGGTTAACTTGTTGTTTTTACTTTGAATTTGGTAGCCTATATTGTTGACACCAAATAGGCTATACTTAAACAATCACTAACACAAATTACCTCTTCATCTACATATGATGATGGTAATGAAGTGAATGTTGAGATTAAAATTTGATGGTCTATATTTCTAATTAATAGTTAATAGGCCATACTTAAAATAGATTTTGCTTTCAACTTTGTTATCATTTTTCATGTGAGTTAGTAAATGGTTTAAGGGGTGTGCTATAGTTTGATGGCTTATGTTGAGCTAATTAATAGCACAAATAGACCATACTTATGATAAGCGCATCAATTAAGCTTACTAATGACAAAGAAAAGAGAGATCATAACTTCATTTTGTTGATTTATGTGATCTAGAGAGTGGAAGTTGCCTCTAAATTGTCTTAACACTCTTATATTTTTATCTATTTTCTTTTTTGTCATTTTTCCCCTTTTTTAGTTAATCACTCTTTCAACTTTGGTTAATTTTATTGAGTAGAATTTTAAAATAATCAATTCCATGCGGATCGACCCATATTCGCCACGTGCTACATTCGTACACCGTGCGCTTGCGGTATAAATTTTATTATAAATTCGTTCGACGGTTTTCTAAACCGATAGAATTTCCGTCGACGAACATTGCCTCTACATGTCTCCGGAAGCTTATTCTTCTAATTGGAAACCTAAAATTCCTTTCTCCCAACCTACTTAAATGAGTACCTAAGAGTTTAAGAGGGAAAACAAAAACTTTGAGTCAGATAAAAAGTCAGGTGTGAATAATAACGTACCATCTCAAATAAATGGACATCTAGTGCGGAATGGGTTTTCCTCTCGGTGGTATCTTAACCAAAAATATCAAACATATAGAGTGCTCCTACATCCACAATGGTTAGAGCCTAGTAAATAATCATTTGTAATCATGCAACATACACTGGATTACCCATCCAAAATTATTAGACAATCCTTCTTATATTTCATTTGACCATCTGTCTTATTTCCTAATGATTATCTGACTTATATTTATGTGGACTACACATCTCACATATAAACGTTTTTATGGATTATCTATCCACTTCCATATGGACTACCCATCACATATATTTCGCCTTATCTAAATTATATGGACTATCCATCATACGTATTTCATTTATCTAATATAATGTGGACTATCCATCACATATCCCATAGTTTTCCTAGGATGACTATGAACCCTTCATTAACCATATAGAGACTATCCATCTTCGGCATTATATGGACTATCCATCACACAGTCCATAGTTTTCCTAGGATGACTAAACCCATTACTTATCAATTTAATTCATAATTACCCAACTGTTGAACCTATGTCTATTGATATCCTCAATTAGGTTGTATAAGCCTTAAGCTCATACATGTCAAACTATTGTATATTGATGTCCTAAATGAGTAATGTTGAATTCATAAAGCATAAGGCAAGTCAAAAATAACATCCATTGATGTCGCAGTGAATACATCCAGATTCTTATAGCATATAGTAATATAAAACATCGGTATCCCCAATGATTTATTTCGAAATCATGAAGCATATGGCTTGCTGCCATTTATATAGCAAAATAAAAGACTCACGACATTCATGCCGCAATAATGATATCAAACCTCTACCCAAGGTTAGAAATCAAAATTTTGATTTTATAAATCATAAGGCTAACTGCCGAAATAATAAGGTTACCAACCTTCTTAAAAAATTGGCTAACTCGCCCTTTTAAATTGTACCTATAGTTCGCATAAAACAAGTCCTTTCCAACATCGAAATAAGGAGGTGGTAGCATCAATGCCACATGGCATTGTTACCGAAAAAATTACTTGCGCCATTAATACTATAATTTCGATAATGTAGTACTTCGGCTATTATGCTGCATACATAGAAAAATTAGCGGCATTATCGCTTCGATACCAAAATTGATGACCTGCGACATTAAAACCTTTATACACTTTAACATTGTCTTCATCAAACTACAGTATCAATGCCGCAACTAAAAGGTTGCCGAAATATGGCATTATTGCTTAAGTATAGTTGATATCGAAAATAAGCGATATTGACATCACACCCCGTCAATATCGCATATGCCCACTGTAACGACCTAGAATTTCAGTAATTTGAAATTCGTTCATTTAATTGATTTTAAATATGTACAAGTAAATTTAATAAGCTAAATAAACAATATTTCGAATATAGTAATTAAATTGGATAATTAAATTGTTAATTTAATATTTGAAATTGTGTAAATAATTACAATTTGGATTTAAAGTTAATAAAAATGATTTATAAAGTTGTATTAAATTCTATTTGAATTAGAATGATGTTAGAGAACTTCTAAAATTGAATTAAAAGTAAAATTGTAAAAATTGAATATTTTAATATTTAATTGACGAGTGAAAATAGCCATTTTTCAAACAGTCTCAGATTTTGACGAAACTAGTTTCATCAGATCCGTAATGTGAAATAATTTTAATATTTCAAATTTCGGGTCAATCGGATTTGCGGTTTGTCGGGGGCAATCTAAAACGCGTAGAAATATGTTTAAGTGAATTCCAAATTTAAATTTGTCGATTTGAAAACCTATCTTTCAAATACGATCTAATTGGCTTCCAATATATATTCCATTGCATTCGGAATGGGGGTAAAACTTGATAAAGGCCAAGCGGCATGCTTCGTTTGAAGTTTGGAAAAATATTGGGTGAATAGTGCGCGAAACTTTTCTATATAAGGACCTAACTTTTTTCATTTTGCACAAACCCTAAATAAACTAGGGCAGCCGCCACTTCTCACTCCAATCGCCAGAAATTCATTTTCTTTTCACCTTAATCTTTGTTTATCCTTAAACAATTAGCCAAAACACTCTACTACAATGTTGAAGAGCACGACGAGATCGATAAATCCATACGGTGATGATGAACTTTTGAGCAACGATGTGACGAGGATCTTGGATTGAAGGCGCAACATTTGCACACGTTTTTCGAGGCAGAAATGCAACCGAGTCGACATGGTGGTAGGCGATGGTGCGCCTCGTGATGGCCATTCAAATGGAAGTGCCCGATCGTCGTGGAAGTGGAAGATGTGGTCGCGAAAATTCGTGAACTAACGGCGGCAATTGGGTTTCACGGTCGAACAAAAAAAACTAGGAGAGGAAGAAAGGGAAGCACGGCCTAGATTTGGGGATGCAAGATCTAACGGCCCAGATTTTCCTAGGTTTTAAAAATAAAATAAAATTGTGAAATTTATATATATTAAAATCGTATAAACTTTGAAATTGCATAACTTTTTCATACAAGGTCTGTTTTACACGAAACGAATTGTGTCAGGTTTATATTGACGAGCACTACATTTTAGAGCTAGATTGGAGTTGATTGGAGCTAGTGTGAATTTTGGATAAAATTAAATGCTCGTTTAATTTTATTCGGAATAAAATACTGCAGCCGCTATTGGAGACAATGTGAGTATAACTCACTCTTTCTAACTCATTGAAATTTTATATAAGTGAGAAATAATTTATTATATGATGATTGATGATTGTTTGGATGATATATGATATATATATATATATATATATATATATATATATATATTCCTGCCTAGTCGAGCAGATGACCCTATACGTTCCCGTGTATGAGCGGATGACCCTTTGTACGCGCGTCTGCCTTGAAGCGGACATTGTACACATATTCTAATATATATATTTGTTGTAGGTG
Organism: Allium cepa; assembly: GCA_030765085.1. Lineage (NCBI taxonomy): Eukaryota > Viridiplantae > Streptophyta > Magnoliopsida > Asparagales > Amaryllidaceae > Allium > Allium cepa. The sequence goes on along the minus strand of CM060941.1, from coordinate 945,482,359 downwards.
GCAGGTTGGAGGAATCCAACAATAGCACTAAATACAACAATCGCGACATCCAAAACATCATATATCATATGATAACAGCATATATAACAGTATCTGTAAACAAATCAATGCTGGTGAGGAATCCAGTTGTAAAGTGGTTTAAATTAAGATTATTGATTTATTATAAATGGTTTATAAATAAGATTTATAAAATTGAATTTTTATAAATCAGAATAATGGAATTTTAATAGAGTTTCTATAAATATTAAAATGGAGTTATAAATGAATCTTATAAGTAATAAGATTTATAATTTGTGAAGTTATAAAATAAATGATTTTGTAAATAAATGAATTATAAGTATTTAACTTATAATTTGGATTTTTGGCATGTAATTGAGTTATAAATGGAATTGGTTAATAAAGTGATTTTATAAGTTAATGTTTTTATAAAATATAAATTTGATTTATAAACATTGTTTATAAATCCAAAATCAATTGATTTTGAGAAGTTAAATATAGAAGTTTATTAAAGAAGATATATCCATGATTTTGGACAGTACATAATTCTTTAATAAAAATGTGAAATAGTAATGAATTTGGTATAGGAGATATATTCAAGATTTTGGACAGTGAATTATCCCTTAAATTAAATGTGTAAAAGTATTGAAATTTGGTAGGGAATTATATTCACGATTTTGGACAGTGAATAATATATTAAATAAATGTTTTGGAAAGTGATATTTTAATTGAAGTTAAATGGTTTAAGGACGTTTAAAAATGTGTTAAGTATCGAAACCATAGATTTCAACATTCATTATTGAAATAGACATTTTTGAGAAGTAAGGAAATGATGGACTATAACACTATTGTTACAGTAAATGATTTTCGAAAGGAAATATTTTTGTATAGTATTGGGATTTATATATCTATCTAAATTTCGAATCCCTATACTTGTGAATTTGGGCTGTCGTAACGATGTTTTACGCAACATTCGTTTTGACCCAAATAAAGATGTTTAAAAGAATCTTTTCCTTAAAGAATAATATGTATACTTAATCGCGATTTAAGTATATGCAATATTTTCGAAGTGTTGGAAATAAATAGATTTGTGAATTACTTATTATTAAATAAGTATATGGAAATGTTTTCCAATGTTGAAATGGTTTTGAAGATATATCTTTTTAAAGATAATTTGAAGTGAATATTTGGCAAGAGAATTAATTAATAAAAGATTAATTAAAAGGGCCCAGTGATTGTTATAGTGAATATTTAGTTTCTCGACTTGATGTGGGAACTATTTAGTCGTACACTTAGTACATTGCCTTCTGTGTAGGCTTGATTATCGTTTGTGTTTAGGATGTTGTTTCGTGTAGTGCAGAGTATTACTCCAATCTATCGAGCTTCCTTCTTGGCCCGAAGGAGAGCAAGTTGATAGTTGGATACGTGATAAGTCTATGAGACTTAGTTGCTGTGTAAGGTTGAGAAACGCTTTTGCGTTGTAGGTGTGAAGAGACCGGGATCGGTTTATCCGAAAACCACCTCGGACAAATGTATATGCGACGATTGTGCAGATTGCTTGTGATGATATTGATATTTCGGAGTTTCATAGTGGGGGACTGCTTGTTGATCGTTAGGGGTTAAAATTCCAATATACATCCAGTAGTAGTGGTCTCTTCATTATGAAATATCCAATGCGAGGACTATTCACTACTAATCCTAGGGATTCCCGATAGGATGTGGTAGGAAAGTACCTTCGGTTTGTCCTGTTCCTGGACAACTTGTATGGATGTTTGTCTGACATTGCATTTCTATAGATTAAGTACATTGGTTTTTACAAACGCACATCAGTGGTAGCGGAGAAGGCAACTTCTCTTAGCTTAACACCCTCCTTGAGACGTATGAGATTAAGCGTTGTATTTTTATGGAAGGCAATCAGTAGTCTACGGAAATGGCCGTGTGGCATTCTAAGTGATGTGATTGTGCTTTGGAAAGGTAATCGTTACCTCGTCAGGCCTCATCAACCGGAAATGACCAAAACAGGGTAAGACGTAGCAAGGCTAAGTGGGTCATTCCCAAGTAGGATATGATCATCCTCTTCTAGATATATCTTTACATGCTATGACGTCATGTATCTGATTATTGTGGTTTGTATGCTAGAGGGCCCTCGGTAAAGGTCGGTAACGACCGAAGGATGACATATTCGGTACTATCTAGTTACGGAGGTGGGCCGGTCTTGTGTTGGTAGAGGGAAGATGTTCTGTGCCTCGGGACATCCATCTAGAGGTGTACCCCTTTGAAAGGTAGTCCCTTCACCTGGTCATTCGTATGGAAATCCAAACTCCACTACGTTCCTGCCATTTATTTGTAGAGCCTAGTATGCTGAAATCCAAACTCCACTAGACACTAGTATAATACCACATGAGTTTGATATGAAATGTTTTAGTTATCGTAAGGTAAAAACATGTCCGTGTTTATGTGTGGACTTGTCTCACGAGATACTTTTGTTTTGATAAAGGAAAAGTTTTTGTAACTTAATAAATTCAGTTGAGTGTGTTTCCCACGCTGGTTTACCAGATTGATCCGGGCGTTCTTCCCTTTCAATGCTCGGGTCAGACCGAGTATATTTACAGGTTTAGATTTGATGCTTTTGGAGCTTCAGCAGGCGAGCTGGAGATCTTCATTTTTGTATACATGTACTTGTTTTGATTATCCTCTATGCTTTGTTGTTATTGTTGTATATTATCCGCAATTGTGAGGACATGTTATTATAACTATTCGAGCTGATAACTATTGATTGATCGTTGAACTCTGATTTATATATGTATCTATACAGTTTCTGTTTTGTAAAGATCATTGATATGATATTATATATTTTCCGCTGCGATGTGAGATTTTGTACTGTACTGTTTGGTTCTTTCTTCTCTCTTTCTTCTCTTCTCTTCTTCTTTCTTCTTTTCTTTCTCTTGACTTTCCGTCAGTCTATGCTTTTTGGGTCGAACATGTGTGGTTTATTGTCGATTTAAAGGGTATGGGTTTGCGGGTCGTCACACCCACAGATAGTATTCCCATAATGTCAATGTCAGAGGCATGACTCAATGCATCACATACTTAAGGTATAAGTATCACATGCATTGCTTTATGTCAATGCTTCCAATTATGGTATCGCTTAAAGTGATACCGACTATCTTTGATGTCGAATGACATGGGATTATCGCGTATCGATGGCATTGCTGTAATTGTTATAAAAATAGTTTTATTTCTATTGAAAGTAATTCCTTCTTACCATCTTCAACTTCTTGTCAATTTTCTATTGATTAAAAACAACTTTACAAATATCTTTTTACAAAGCCAACCGCAAGTCAATTTTATTATTCCAAAATTCTTTATCAACCAAATTAATTAATGCCCTTAATTAATATTCATTTAAATGCCTTTCTAGCATATTAGTTTCATATAAATTCATAATCTCTTAGGAAAAATCCCTAAAAATAAAAATTAACTTATTCTTTCACATATAGAAATATCAAGGCCAAAATAAATATTTAACTATTTTTAATAGTTGAAACCCGAAATATAAATTATTTCATCCTTAAGAAATTCATAAAATATTCTTTTTGACTTGGAATATTATAAATTAGAAAACCCATCTCCGAAATAATGTTTTGTTCAACATATCAAATAATCGGGTCAGTTGGAGATTAAAAACTTAGGTTTTACCATTAAAACACATCTAAATAATTTCATAAAAGTTCTATAAGTCATTATTCTATCAACAATGATCATACATTCATAACATGGCAAAACAATCAAGACTAATTCAGACATCGCCCATAACTGATTTAAACATGAAATAATAGAGATGGTTTATATTAATCAGCTTAAATTAAATGTTGGAGTTGAGATTTGATGAAGCTTAGTTCTCTTAAGCTTTATCTTTCGAATCCCCTTTGATTTCTTTTACCTTCTACCTTGATTAATGCCCGTCCCTATTTTCTCTTTGTGATTATTTGTCAATGTCAAGTGAGAATGACTGAAAGAGTAAGGGTTTAAGGGATAAAAAATAGATTCCTATTTTTCCCTTCTCATTTTTTCTTTCCTATATTAAGTTCAAAACAATATTATTAGTTAATTATTTAAAATCAGATCTTGTTAATTATCAAATCTCATCCGTATGTCACATTACATTATTCTATTTAATCTACCCAATTAAATATCCTGGATAATGTTAAACTAAAATTATGGTGTTATATACACGCTCAATAAATCATCTAATACTCTATTCACCCTTTCAGTCTATCCATTTATAGGTGATAAGCCATATTCAAACTCAATTCCATTCCTAAGCTATCATGTAGACTTCTCCAACACTCATTCATTAAAAGTGGGTATCAATCACTTACGATATTCACAGTATACCATGTAATCTCATCACCTCTCTAATATATAATGTAGCTAAAGATGCTTCCATCCATATGCTCTTTATAGGAATGAAATTTGCGCTCTTCATCAATCAATCCATCACGATCTAAATAATCTCACTATCCTTCTACTCCTTGGCAATCCATCTATAAAATCCATCGAAACACTTTCCCATTTCCACTGTGGATCTTCTAAAGGTATCAGTAATCCACTCTGTTTTCTTTGCTCTACCTTAGCTCTTTGACAATTAAGAGGTCTCGCCATATACCTCGTTATATCTCTCTTCATCCTTAGCCAAAGATAAACTCTTTTGGTAGCCTTATACATTTTATCACGACCAGGATTAATATTCTTCCTAGAATGATGACACTTTGCTTCGTCTATCAGTTCCTTCAACCTTGGCACACACACACCTTCCATTTCGTCTCAAGTGTCCTTTCTCATCTTTTGCATATTGCTCCAAATGACTTGAGCACTCACCTTTCTCAAGCTAATCCATACTCTTAAACAAGTTTACCTGTTTACTTTGATTCATACCAATTATGTCGACTCTCGTTGGCCTGACCTCTAAAGTTACCAATAACTCAGTGTTAATATCTATCTAAAATCAAATATAGAATTATACTCTAGTTATCTCTTTTCTAGTATCGTGGCATTTAATGTCGCATGCTTCCTACTCGGTGCATCTTCCACAATATTACCCTGCGTAGGGGTATAAGCGATACCAAAATCATAAGATGATAAGAATTCCATCTACCTCTATTATCTCAAGTTTAAGTCCTTATGTGAAAATGAATACTTTAACGACTTTTAGTCTATACATAATTCAAATCTCTCTCCAAGTAAACAACATCTCCATGGCTTCAAAGCAAATTCAGTCGCAGCTAATTCCAAATCATGTGTAGGGTAATGCTTCTCATGGGTCTTCACCTCCTAACTCGCATATGCTACGACCCTACCTTCTTGCATCAAGACAACACCATGACCGGTACCATGAGCAACAATATAAATGTTAAATGGTTTGCTACCATCAGAGGTAACCAAAACAAGTGCACTTGTCAACTTCTCTTTCAATTGATAAAGCAGCTTCACACTCCGCATTCCAAACGTAAACTAGATTCTTCTTCATAAGCTTTGTCAATGGTGAAAATATCTTCGCAAAGTCCTTTAAAAAAATTTGATTGAAACCAACTAATTTCAAAAAACTACATACATCTGAAGAATTCTTCGGAACTTTCTAATCTTTAACAATTGCCACTTTTCCTAAGTCTACTGTCGACCCATTCCCGAATGCAACATGTCCTAGAAATTGGAATTCAATCCTCCAAAAATGTTATTTCAAAATTTTAGCCTTCAACTAATTATTCTTAGTACATCCAATACTTGCCTTAAATGCAACTTACGTTCCTCCTCGTCTCTATAAAACACTAGCATATCAACAGCAAATACAAAAAAATTTATTTAGTTGCTTCCTAAAGACCCTACTCATCAAAGCAGCAAAATAGGCTAAGGCATTAGTCAGCCCAAATGACATCTCAACCTAATAAAACTATCCACCTGGAGTACAAAAAGTGGCCTTCGGAAGTCCTCTAAAACTCTCAATTAATGAAATCCTATGGAAAAATTAAGCTGTGAGAAAACCTTTGCCTTGATAAGTTGATTGAAGAGGTCGTCGATATGAGGCAATGAATAATGGTTTTTCTTCGTCACCTTATTCAATTCTCAATAATTAATGCAAAGCCTTGGAGAACCGTCTGCCTTAGTAGCAAAAAAAATAGGTTCTCCCCTTTCCATAATACTTCGCCTAATGAATCCTTTCTGTGATAATCCTAAAACTTGTTTATCTAATTCTTTCCTTTCTTTCATAGCCATATGTCTTAAAGGCATTGCCACCAGCCTAATATCTTTGTCAAGGTCAATCCTAAACTTGACTTCTTTGCGAGGCAGAAGTCTAGAAACCTCAACGAATATGTTTAGAAAATCTTTAACTACGAAAGTAGATGCTAAGTTGTGATAGGTTTAACGAATATAAATATGACTTCATCATGGAAACGTCTGGCTTGCATAAAATTATCAAATCACACTTTGCATAACTACTCAAATGAACAATCCTCCAATCACAATCTAAAACCATTACATACCGAGTCATCCAATCCATTCCCAGAATTAATTTGTATCCCACAAAGCTAAGCTCATATGCATTACAATTGAATTCTAAGTGTTTATAACCAACATAAGATCATGGAAAATGGAGAACAGTAGTTGATCCCCCAACTGGATTCGATATAAAAACAACTTCATGTACAATGTCAGTGACTATCCATAGTCTTTCCACTAATGCATTGGTTGTATATGAATGCAATGCACCAGTATCAAATAAAACTTTTGTAGGTAAATCAAATAGTAATAACACACCTTCCATAACTGACTTCCCCTTCTCTTGGACTGTTTGTGCGACACTGGCAATGAGTACAGCGTCTCATGCATAAGCTTTAACAATTTGGCCCTTCTTCTACAATGTTGGACAATCTCTCTTATAATGCCCTATGTGGTCATAGTTAATTTAACCCTTTTCAACCTTTCCTATCGAATGCTATGTCCATGTTCAAATCAAGCCCATGTCGTTCAAGATGGCAATGTCACCTAATTGAATGCTATCACAACTCTATGCTCCAGTAAAAAAATTGATAATTAATTCGTTAACCCAAATGATTTACCGGAAACTTCTCTCGACACTTCTAAAACAATGAACGAATCTGAACGGAACATGGAGCCAAACGTTGAATCGAATGCCAATCAAAATTCTTCTTCTTCTACTCGAATAGACCCGCCTACCGAATATCGTGTTCCATTTCCACATCGTCTTCGACCAAAGAAACACTTGCACCAAATGGAAAAGATGTTGGAAATTTTTAAAAATTCAAAGTTAACATTCCGCTTCTTGACATCGTTCAGCAAGTCCCCACATATGCGAAATTTCTTAAAGACTTATGTACCCAAAAGAGACACACTCAAGTGCAAAAATGTCTTCTTAGCCGCAAGTTTGAGTGAAGTCTTTTCCCAATCCATGCCTGTTAAAAACAAAGATTATGGCTGCCCTAAGATTTCATGTACAATTAGAGACAAGACGATTAACAAATGTTTGATTGACTTAGGCGCGAGTATCAACTTGATTCCATACTCTATTTACGAACAATTAGGCTTAGGTGAGCTCAAACCCACAAAAGTTACGTAGCAATTTGCCAATCGTTCCATTAAAAATCCCGTAGGAGAAATCGAGGACGTGCTCAATCGAGTAGGGAAATTCATATTCTCCGTTGATTTTATCATTCTCGAAACACAACCTGTGACAAACATTGCGAGTCAAATTCCATTAATTTTAGGCCAACTATTCTTAGCCGTCTCAAATGCCTTAATCAATTATCGTAACGGTTCAATGAAAATCTCTTTTGGAAACATGACATTGGATCTTAACATTTTCAATCTTGAAAGCCAATCGAATGAATCTCGTGATCAAACGTTAGAAATAAGTACCATTCATGAAAACATTGAAAATGAGACACTTACCTTAATGATGAACACGAAGCCGAGTACGAAAAATTATTTCATGAAATTCCCAACAAGATTGAATACACTCTTTCCTTTAAATCGGTTCAAGTTGAGTCCAAATCTCAACCCAATTCTTTGATCGAAAAACTCCCGAAGTTGGACCTTAAATGAGATGACCCTACTTTTCTAGTGGCCAAATCATGGGCTAATTTGTTTTTTTTTCATGCATAAAGAAATATGCTAAATGAAAACACAGGGTCATCTATCTTCAAAACCAAAACCAGGATCCACTATTACCAATATAGAAATATTGGTGTATTCTTAAAACATAGATTAGTATATATGAAGATATACCAATCTCTTTAGTTATTAAATCAGAGTTTAAGAAAATTTAGCTAAAGCATTCACACATAGCATTTTAATATAAAGATAAATCCATTTTATAAAAATTATTTTCAATATGACACAAAAGATACACAAGCAGACAGGAAATATCAGAATTCCTGAGTATATCATAAAAGTCATAGATATTCTTTATTTAATTCAACTCTTGCTATAGCACAATTATAGGTGTGGCTGCACGTACACACACATATAAATATAGGTGTGCACGGCCTCGCCAACACACAAGCTCAAGCAATGATATTAATGAATAGGCAATGAAGCCTTGGCACCAACAAAATATTAATAATTATATGTATAAACAAAAGATTACCAATCCAACTATATAAAAATGAGGTCATCGAGTTTCCTCTTTCTCATTCATATAAGTTATATTCAGACATAAAAGATGAATTTACATCAACTATCTTTCTTTAAAACAAAAACATGTCACTGATGCAAGAACAAAAGCTATTCTGCATCATACAAATATTTTTAACACAAACAATTGGAAACTAACAAGTCCCTTTTATAAAAATCTCAAGATAATACATGGACTTGTAATCCATTTCTAGAATACTTATGAATATAAAACAGTTTACTTTCTTTTGCAAAACTTATCCAAAACTGTGTTTATTCATTTTAGAAATGTAAAGTAAAGGCATGCACGTATTTTAATTTATATGGCAAGTCCTCAATATAATTCAAGAATCTATCACATGAACACATATTAGCTATATGCTATATACAGATTCGAATAGCAATAGCCACTTAACATAGAAAATTTCATTTCCCAAAAATCATAATGCATTTGAAAGCATCAAAAATCCATCTTTCCTTCAAAGATTTGCGGCATCAAATATCTCATCTTTGCTTTTCACAGATCAAATATTAAATATCAAATATCAAATATCAAATATCAAATATCTCATCAAATATCAAGTATCAAATATCAAATATCTCATCAAAAACCAAATATCACAGGACTAAGTAACTTGAACTCAGAAAAGACCATAACATAGAGAAAAATAGGTATATATATATATATATATATATATCTCATCTTTGCTTTTCACATTCAAGGCATTCAACTTGCCAAAAAACAATAAATATATATATGTATATACATATTCTCAGATATGATAATTACATACAAAAATCAAACTCCAGATCCATATATGCTTATGCATAAATGTAGAGATAATCTGTCAAAATAAGTTTATAAAGATTTTCCCAAAAACTTCTGAAAGGAAACTTGAGCAAAATCCATAAAAATCCTTTAAATCACAAAACTCAGCAGATCTATGGGTCTGCACATATACACAAGTGTAAACACTTGTGTATACTGCCTTGACACCAGTATTTCTCTAAATACAGATTTCAGGAAAAAATATAAAAAAAAAACTGAACAATCCCAGTGCTACAGTTTCAAACTTGCCATTACATATAAAACAATACATTTTTCAAGATTTATATACAAATCAATCTAATTTTTAGTTCACTGTTCATGGAATTACAAACATATTTTAGTTCAGCAGTACATAAGAAATGACAATAAAAAATACTTAAATACTTTCTTCATATCATCTACATGCAGTATAAATCATTCTAACTCCATCTCTTACATCATCATCTCATCAATATGTGCATAGCAACCTGTAAAGACATCATCCCGAACTGCCTCGTTGAATGAGACACCCCAGGAGATTGTCGAGACAATCAACAGGGTCAGACATAATACGTCTGGTATGAGTGTGCTTAAGCAATTCATTTGGAAGTAATACAAGTGTTAAATCAGTGTATCGTGACTTAATAGTGAATAAATATCATCTCAGTACAGATATGAGCATAATCAGACTTAATCATCACCATTATATGAATACGCAAGCAACCAAGATCAAACAATCATTAACAAGCATCAATACACGCAAAGCATCCATACACACAAATTAATTTACGGAAAATATAACCACGGTTGCCTGAGATAGGTCTTATTGCCAAATCAAGATTAAGAACACTCACGTAGCTATATGAGATGTCGATCCCCTAGATATTGCCATAGCTTTCCCCCTTTTTCTCACGAATCCAACGCCATTTGATACGGCAAAATAATTTTCCCCCAATCTGATTTCTAGGGCTTCGGCCATTTTATTTTTGTTTTGTAACGAGAGAGTTAAATGAAAACCACGGCCACCTCTTTCTTCTTTTTTTTATAATCCACTCACGGCTAGGGTTTTAATAGATGGGAAATCACAAATTTACCCCCAAGTCCAAATGTGTGCACAAATATACTTCAATACTTTATACTTGTTTAAATCACAACATCATAGTTGTGTAAATATTGTGGGTCATTACAAATACCCCACCTTTTTGGAATTGTGTCCTCACAATTCACTCTTACTCGTTCTAGCATCCCAAATATTCATTAAATTTTGCGGAGTGGCTGCAATACACACATGTATAAATATACACGTGTGCACTGCCTTGCCAACTCGAGTGCACCAACAAATTTCAATCAACATGTTTCATCATCAAATGAACCAGCACAAGGGTAACTGCAACTGTCATACAGACAGCACATAAATAAGAAAGCAACATATTCAACAACTCAGTGCATTTGAAAACAGCAACTCCAGATGGATGTGTGGGAGCTTACACATAGACTTGGCAAATGCAAGGCAACAACACAAAATGACAACAACAGAAGTGATCAAGACAAAGCACAAGTGTGCAGCATCAAGTTATTTCAAGTACATGGACATATATGTATATAGAACTGCCACTGCATGCAAACAGCAAAATCAAGTCTAAAATCTCAAGTGCAACAGAAAATTTCAGATGCAACAGTGTTTGGACTAAGTCCATGTATACAGTGTAACTCAGGGGTGCACACAGGATGAAGTGAATATGCATACATATGGCAGTGTACAAATGAGAGCAGGAAACAGTGCCATTGCATTCATCATAATAGTGTTCACATTCAGTTTTAAACTAAACCCTATTGGCAAATTGGTTTAGTACATTTTAGAATCAATACAGAATTTACTTTCTGCTTTTCAAAGCATTTCTAATGTCTCAAACATATTTATACCCCAAGCTTACTCAACCAGAACTAAACAATTATTAATTCAGTAACAGTTTATAGGTTTTGTCATCAAGTTATATATTGCTTACAAATGCATTCCTACTCATGATTCATATTGAAGTCATTTTAAATGTAATGCTCATTTATCCATGGCTGTACACACCATCTTCAGGCAAAACACATCATCTATATGCAAATCAAAATAGGGATCAATACCCTTATATAATCTGTCCTTATTTAAATGAATTTTTAATCCAAAACAGACCCCATTCTTGGCAATCAAAGCAAAATATCATAAACATACGTATGAACTAAGTGTATACAAACAATACTCAGTCAATACAAACAACAAACAACCACTTAATACTGGTATTTTTCCTCAGTTCCAAAAAGAAAACCAGATATCTATAAGAACATCAACTGATTGCTTGTCATCAAAAATCATCCAACAGGTATCTTAGCAGAAATTCTTATTTTAAGAATTTATAACAACCATCACCCAAATCACACAAGCATCTCATAAATATGAACAAGCAAAACCCACATCATTGAGCTAAGGCATCAAAACTGAGTCTGCATACCAGAACTCACCATACCCCTAGCCTAATCACTTCTGCTTGTGGGTTCACTTCATATCAATTTTTTTTTAAGGTCCAATATCACATTCATGGTTGCACTGGTGCACACTTCCTGGAACATCTGTTTGATTTCCAGCACGCTACAAGCTATTTGGACATGAACATGCCATGTGCAAACTCACACCCCATCCTTGATGCAAGCCAACCACTATGTCATACCCACTTCCCTCATACCCAACCTGATAGAGGTGACCCAATTTCTTAGTTTAATTACTAAGTTCTCCTTTCATGTGTGCAGGTCTCAACTATACTGCATCATGCTCAAAATCTTTATGTACATAACCAGTAAATGCAAACAGTTTTCATGCATCCATGAAACATTCATCCATTCATACATTTCAACAATCAATTAATCACATCTGTACATCATTTCAAGCCAATTTTTGTTCAGAGACAGGCTTTTGACTAAAGCATGGATCAAATATTTTTAGAGATAAAATACCACTGTGGTTCCAGTAACAAGATCTAACAACCAGCAAGGCATCCAAACATTTCACATAGATTATATCACCACAAAGAAACTCATCCAACACATATGTGGTAAACAAAACTTATTTTCATTCATATAAAACTAACATACACCTAATCATAAGTAGCTATAAGTGTTCCTTTTGTCTTCACTTATGTCATTGTGCTATATGAACTTGTAGGTAAAGCACAGGGATTTTGCATATCAGAAAATTCTTATGTTTTTCATATTTTATATTACAATCAACATGTGACCAGAGATGTTTATATGTGTGTATATATATATATATATATATATATATATATATATTTTAGGAAATACTTAGGCAACTAGAGATCAACACATGGTCAAACCATTGCACTCTTATCCCCTTATTAAATACAAGACATAAGCAAAAGAACTTCCCTCCTTTTACTGCCTTGTACTAAACCAATCTTAGATCACACTTGACTGTAATGATTATATAATCCATTTTTTTTCAGGTTATATTCATAAGAAATTTTATCTTCCTCTAAGGGACCTGTTTTATAAACTTCCATCACAAAGTTATATGCAGTTATCAAACATATTCAAGAAATGCAGCTTAACAATTATGCATCCAAATCAGACAATTCACTTTTCAATGTTTATTCATATAATGACCTATTGCAATTGATACTGGCATTTGATATTTATCTTTTTTTTTTTGAAATTCTTTTTTTTTTCCAAATATCAACATCACTTGCATCAGCTCATTATTGTGTTTATCAAGTTCTCAAACATATACTTATTAGTTATGGAGTAACAGTGGTGATTTTAGATTTAATCAAAATAAATAAATACACCATCTACATTGAAACAAAGCAACATCCATGAAGTCCACAAAGAAGTAAAACTGTAATTTTAGCCATCTTTTAGATCAGATATAAACATAGGTGTCTTAATCCAACTTTTCTTGTATTAGAAAACATTTATAAATTCAAATTCTCTCATTTTAAATTTCTTACTACAGAGATTTACAATAGGTTTGTGGGCTTTCCAAATTAATTTAGGCATTCATGATTCTACTATATTATTGTAAAAATATGGACAGAGGTGTTTGTTAAGAAAATTTCACCAAAAACCCAGAAAACCTCATATCTTATTATTTATAAAATAAGCATGAGCCAGATTTCTATCTTGCTGCCTATGTTCTAAATAATTTAAATCCATACTTGACAATAATAAGAATAGAATAATAAAAATGCTCAAACCATTTTAACTTGGAAATCTGACATACAAAACTCCAAATAGAAATGCACAAACAAACATCCATCTCATCCATAATAACCACTTCAGAAATTTAAATAATTTTCATAATACTTCTTTGTTCATAGCAAATTTAAATGAACTAGACATGAGCATAAACCTCTCTGTTCATACTGCCTAATCCATTATTATTCAATACCCTACTTCTCAGTAAATTAATCAGATTATTTTCTTATAAAAACTGAGTCATAAACTCATTTCTGTAATCAGGTTATTTGATTGATTAAACAATTTTCAAAACAAAGTAGTAGAAAGGAGAAACATCATTAACATTGATGTAATCCAAATAAATCATCCAAAGCAATCAATTCAAACAATGCAACCAAAGCAGTCAATACAAATAAATTCACACAAATTAAATTTTTGCTATGTTCTCTACCAACATAGCTCTGATACCAAATGAGATGACCCTACTTTTCTAGTGGCCAAATCATGGGCTAATTTGTTTTTTTTTTCTGCATAAAGAAATAAGCTAAATGAAAACACAGGGTCATCTATCTTCAAAACCAAAACCAGGATCCACTATTACCAATATAGAAATATTGGTGTATTCTTAAAACATAGATTAGTATATATGAAGATATACCAATCTCTTTAGTTATTAAATCAGAGTTTAAGAAAATTTAGCTAAAGCATTCACACATAGCATTTTAATATAAAGATAAATCCATTTTATAAAAATTATTTTCAATATGACACAAAAGATACACAAGCAGACAGGAAATATCAGAATTCCTGAGTATATCATAAAAGTCATAGATATTCTTTATTTAATTCAACTCTTGCTATAGCACAATTATAGGTGTGGCTGCACGTACACACACATATAAATACAGGTGTGCACGGCCTCGCCAACACACAAGCTCAAGCAATGATATTAATGAATAGGCAATGAAGCCTTGGCACCAACAAAATATTAATAATTATATGTATAAACAAAAGATTACCAATCCAACTATATAAAAATGAGGTCATCGAGTTTCCTCTTTCTCATTCATATAAGTTATATTCAGACATAAAAGATGAATTTACATCAACTATCTTTCTTTAAAACAAAAACATGTCACTGATGCAAGAACAAAAGCTATTCTGCATCATACAAATATTTTTAACACAAACAATTGGAAACTAACAAGTCCCTTTTATAAAAATCTCAAGATAATACATGGACTTGTAATCCATTTCAAGAATACTTATGAATATAAAACAGTTTACTTTCTTTTGCAAAACTTATCCAAAACTGTGTTTATTCATTTTAGAAATGTAAAGTAAAGGCATGCACGTATTTTAATTTATATAGCAAGTCCTCAATATAATTCAAGAATCTATCACATGAACACATATTAGCTATATGCTATATACAGATTCGAATAGCAACAGCCACTTAACATAGAAAATTTCATTTCCCAAAAATCATAATGCATTTGAAAGCATCAAAAATCCATCTTTCCTTCAAAGATTTGCGGTATCAAATATCTCATCTTTGCTTTTCACAGATCAAATATTAAATATCAAATATCAAATATCAAATATCAAATATCTCATCAAATATCAAGTATCAAATATCAAATATCTCATCAAAAACCAAATATCACAGGACTAAGTAACTTGAACTCAGAAAAGACCATAACATAGAGAAAAATAGGTGTATATATATATATATATATATATATATATATATATATATATATATCATCTTTGCTTTTCACATTCAAGGCATTCAACTTGCCAAAAACAATAAATATATATATATGTATATACATATTCTCAGATATGATAATTACATACAAAAATCAAACTCCAGATCCATATATGCTTATGCATAAATGTAGAGATAATCTGTCAAAATAAGTTTATAAAGATTTTCCCAAAAGCTTCTGAAAGGAAACTTGAGCAAAATCCATAAAAATCCTTTAAATCACAAAACTCAGCAGATCTATGGGTCTGCACATATACACAAGTGTAAACACTTGTGTATACTGCCTTGACACTAGTATTTCTCTAAATACAGATTTCAGGAAAAAATATATAAAAAAAACTGAACAATCCCAGTGCTACAGTTTCAAACTTGCCATTACATATAAAACAATACAGTTTTCAAGATTTATATACAAATCAATCTAATTTTTAGTTCACTGTTCATGGAATTACAAACATATTTTAGTTCAGCAGTACATAAGAAATGACAATAAAAAAATACTTAAATACTTTCTTCATATCATCTACATGCAGTATAAATCATTCTAACTCCATCTCTTACATCATCATCTCATCAATATGTGCATAGCAACCTGTAAAGACATCATCCCGAACTGCCTCGTTGAATGAGACACCCCAGGAGATTGTCGAGACAATCAACAGGGTCAGACATAATACGTCTGGTATGAGTGTGCTTAAGCAATTCATTTGGCAGTAATACAAGTGTTAAATCAGTGTATCGTGACTTAATAGTGAATAAATATCATCTCAGTACAGATATGAGCATAATCAGACTTAATCATCACCATTATATGAATACGCAAGCAACCAAGATCAAACAATCATTAACAAGCATCAATACACGCAAAGCATCCATACACACAAATTAATTTACGGAAAATATAACCACGGCTGCCTGAGATAGGCCTTATTGCCAAATCAAGATTAAGAACACTCACGTAGCTATATGAGATGTCGATCCCCTAGATATTGCCATAGCTTTCCCCCTTTTTCTCACGAATCCAACGCCATTTGATACGGCAAAATAATTTTCCCCCAATCTGATTTCTAGGGCTTCGGCCATTTTATTTTTGTTTTGTAACGAGAGAGTTAAATGAAAACCACGGCCACCTCTTTCTTCTTCTTTTTTATAATCCACTCACGGCTAGGGTTTTAATAGATGGGAAATCACAAATTTACCCCCAAGTCCAAATGTGTGCACAAATATACTTCAATACTTTATACTTGTTTAAATCACAACATCATAGTTGTGTAAATATTGTGGGTCATTACATTAAACCACTTCTCGACAACCTTAAGTATGCATACTTAGGTGAAAATGAAACTTGTCCTGTCATAATTTCTAACGATCTTTATCTTGACCAAGAAGCTTCTCTTCTCTCTATTTTTTTGAAAAATAAGGAAGCGATGGGATGGTCGTTCTCCAATATTAAGGGAATTAGTCCCACTCTTATTCAACACCGCATCCATTTAATCGACGAGGCCAAGCCTCATCGTGATGCTCAACGAAGGCTTAATCCAAAAATGAAAGAAGCAGTGCATGATGAAATTCTTAAACTTCTTGACAACGGAGTCATTTACCTAATCTCTGATAGTTCATGGGTTAGTCCAATTCACGTTGTACCGAAAAAGTCTTGGCTAACCGTTGTCAAGAATGATCCAAACGAACTTATTCAAACTCGTACTCAAATAGGTTGGCGTGTTTGCATTGACTATCGAAAAATAAATGCCGCAACACGTAAAGGTCACTTCCCTCTTCCTTTCATTAACCAAATGCTCGAACGTTTAGTGGGCCACGATTTCTACTGCTTCCTTGATGGTTATTCCTGCTATGACCAAAATCTAATCGCTCTCGAAGATCAAGAGAAAATGAGTTTCACGTGTCCATTAGGTACCTTTGCTTATCGACGTATGCCATTTGGACTTTGTAATGCTCCTGCTACTTTCCAATGATGCATGGTTGGCATTTTTTCTGATATGATTGAACGCTTTCTAGAAGTTTTTATGGATGATTTCTTCATCTTTGACGATTCTTTTTCCTAATGTTTACATTATCTCGAGTTGGTTCTAAATCGATGTAAAGAAAAAATATTGACTTTGAATTGGGAAAAATGCCACTTTATGGTGAAACAAGGCATAGTCCTTGGACATATCATCTCAAATAAAGGCACTGAGGTAGATAAAGCAAAAATCGATGTCATTGCAAATCTATCCATTCCTAAATCTATTAGGGACATTCAATCATTTTAAGCACACGCTGGCGTTTACTGACGCTTTCTGAAAGACTTTAGCAAAATTGCTCATCCTTTGATGATTCTTCTCGGAAAAGACGTTCCATTCGATTTTAACTCTGACTGAATCTCTTCTTTCGAACATCTCAAAAACGAAATCATTTCTACTCCAATCATTTGCACACCCAATTGGGATCTTCCTTTCGAAATAATGTGTGACGCTTCTAACTTTGCGGTTGGTGCTGTCTTAGGACAACGCATCAACAGAATCCTTCATGTCATTTACTACGCATGTATGACTTTGAACGCCGCTCAACTCAACTACATAACAACCGAAAAAGAGCTTCTAGCTATCGTTTTTGTGCTCAAAAAGTTTCGACCTTACTTGATAGGTTCACACATTACTGTGTACATGGATCACACTCTACGCTTCGATATCTCTTTGCTAAAAAAGGATGCTAAATCCATTTTGATTCATTGGATCCTTTTACTTCAAGAATTTGACCTTACAATTAAAGATAAAAAATTATCCAATAATGTCATAGCCGACCACTTATCTTGTCTTTCAAATGCACCATCTTCTTTGCCAATCAATGAAAACTTCCTCGATGAACAACTCCTTTCAATTTCTATCGATCCATGGTGCATTGATATAGTGAACTGCTTAGTCACTAAAGAAACTCGCTCCTCTTAGTCTAAACAGGACAAATACCAATTCATGTCCCAAGTGAAATATTTCTATTGGGACGATCCATACTTGTTCAAATATTGTCCCGACCAAATCATCCGATGTTGCTTTATTGATAATGAGATCAGGTGTGTTCTTTCATTTTTCTATTATCAAGCATGCAACAGACATTTTGGTCTTCGAAAAACTGCAAAAAAATGCTTCAGTGTGGTTTCTATTGGCCTTCTCTTTTCAAAGACTCGTTTGAATTCTGTAAAACTTGCGATCGATGTCAAATGCTTGGAAGAATTTCTCGATGAAATATGATGCCTCTAAACCCCTTTCTTACGATCGAAATCTTTAGTGTTTGGGGTATCTACTTTATGGGACCTTTTCACAATTCTCTTCGAAACTTGTATATCCTTCTCGTTGTCGCCTACATCTTAAAATGGGTCAAAGTCGTTCCTTGCAAAACCAACGACCAAAGAATTGTTGTGATATTTCTCAAAGAAAATATCTTTTCGAGGTTCGGCACACCTCGCACAATAATCAGCGATAACAGAACTTATTTTTGCATTCGATCTTTTGAAAATTAATGAAGAAATACTCGATAACCCACAAGTTATCCACTCCATATCATTCTCAAACTTGTGATCAAGTTGAAGTTTCAAATCGACAAATAAAAAAATCATGGAAAAAAATTGTTAACAAAAATAGAAAAGATTGGTCTCAAAAATTGACCAATGCGCTTTAGGCTTACCGTATTGCTTTTAAAACTAACCTTGGGATGTCCCTATTTCGTTTAGTTTACGGTAATGCTTGCCATTTACCTGTTGAAATCGAACACGGTATTGTGGGCAATAAAGAACTTTAACTTTGATCTTGAGAAAGCTGGGTGAAAACCGAAAACTACAGCTCAACGAACTAGAAGAACTTAGGAACGACGCATATGAAAACGAAAAAATTTACAAAGAAAGAGAAAAAAATTTAATGGCAAGTCAATCCTAAGGAAAACATTTTCGCCTAACCAGAAAGTTCTTTTATGTGACTCAAGACTTCATTTATTCCCTGGGAAATTTAAATCAAGATGAATCGGTCCATTTATGGTACGAACTGTTTTTCCACATGGCGCCGTAGAAATCGAAAACCTTAGGGATGGATCGATTTTCAAAGTCAACGGTTATCGTTTGAAACCTTTCTTCGAATTGCCAAGTAACCAAGAGGAGGAGCTCATGATCCTTCATGAGCCAAGCTACGTCTAGTAAGAATGTTAACTCTCTTTTGTAAATATGTGTATATTTTTCCCCGTTACACTCATTATATCATGCATTGACTGTGGGGACACAGTCAAAATTAAGTGTGGGGGGAGTCTCGTTTTCATTTCATTTTCATTTTTTTATTTTTCTTGGCATTTTGAATTTTCATTTAACTCAAAAAAATTCTTAAAATTTCTAAATCTCAAAAACATTTTCTTTTATGTATAAGTTTTGGTTAATAAATTGAAATTTTTGAAAATTTATTTGTCTTAACAAAAATATAAATGAAGTTTGATTACAAATGAAAATGGTTTAACTAGTATGTAGGAAGGTTCATATGTGTTAATTATGAAATATATCCTAATTGAAAACTTTGTTTTAAAAAATGGTTGATTTAAAGTAAAGGATATAACATCTTTTTTAATCTTCTAAGTTAAGTGGTACTAAGATGATTTTGCAAAACTCTCCCTTCCACAAAAAATAAAAAGAAAAAAACATTTGTATATATGTAAATATTTTCTATTAACACCTACGGTCGACAGGTGTGCACACTTATGTGTACACTTGTCATGTTTTGTACCTTTCTCACGTAAGCCCGAAAGGCAGTGCACGATCGGTATATCTGGCCTTAGTTTATCTGAGCTAGGTGTATGTATATATAAATTCTTTTATTAATAATGCTTATAATCGATAGGTGTTTACATTCGTGTGTTCACTTGCCACGCTCTATATTCCCCTCACATAAGCCCGAAAGGCAGTGCATGGGTAATATATCTGGCCTTAGTTTACCAGAGTTAGGCATATGTAAATATTGTTAATATCAATAAAATTTTCAGATAAGAAAGAGTAAGCAACTGAAATCTAAGCACCATTTTAACTTGTTTGATTTAACTTGTTATTGAAAAAAATGAAAATACCGCTTTAATAAACTTTGATAATCAACTAAGGATCCATTTCATAATTACATTGTGTTATCAACCGAAACAACTAGCCAAACTATGGTCTATCTGTTATGACAACTTGATTTTTATTGTAAATTTTAACGAGTATATGACTTAAATTTTCAAGCTAATGACCAAGACTTATATTTAACTTATTTGTGTCTACTTAAAAGAAAATCTTTCATTTGTAAATACTTTCAAAAACTTGCATTCATCCCACTGCAAATAAATCTTGCATTTTGTATATATTTTCATCATGCATTTGGATTTCGTGGGTAGTATCCGCTGAAAACCCTCACGAGACAACACTTGTCCTATTGGGGACACCTATAGGTTTAACGGCTTGTTGTATACGCTCAATGCAATCGTGTTCCCTACGAAAATGGATTTATCCTAGTTTTCCTTTATTCGAGGATGAATAAAATGATAAGTGTAGGGGTATTTCATGTGCACGTGAATGTGCATGTATTTACATCCATATTTTATCTCTTTTTATTTGAATATATATATCATATTTGAGCATTTTAACATGTTTAAAACCAAAATTCAATTATTTTCAAACCATCATATTTTCTTCTTCATTCAGGAGGAAAATGGTCATTTTTGTGCATGAGTCAATTTGAGAATTTTCACTTGGATATTTTTATGATTTTTAGAGGATATTTTTGACGCATATGGAAGAGGGATTCATGATGATATATGCATGCACAAGGAAATACAAAAGAATGAAGAGGAAATAATTCAAGTTCAAAATCATGGAGGACCCCACCCACTTACTGAAATGTACAATTAGGAGCTAATGGACAACTAAGTGGAGGTTAAAGCTTCATGCACATTAAATGATGGATTAATTAGTGGCTAATGGTTACTTAGTGGGCACACTTCCTAAAGAGAATTTTATGAAGCTCCCTAAAAATAGAATTAGGGTTTTATGCATGTATATATAACCCTCTTATGTAATGAACTTATCTTCTACTTTTTCACACCAGTTAGGAAATTAAGAAAGCAAGTTGTAATGGCAATGTTTTATGAAATAAAAATGGCTTCCAAGCCTCTCTCTTTTCTACATGCTTTTGTTTGTTTTTATGTTAATGTCTATTTCTATGCTCTCTTTCTTTTAATGTTCATAGCTTAGATTTATATTAATGCAAGTGGTGTAGCTTTAATTTTTATGCAAATAGTTAGTAGTTAATCTCTCTTTCTTTCTTTGCTTAGTTTTATTTCTCTTGCCTTTTTATATTGAAACTTACATGTGTTGATTTGATAACACAAATGAGTAGCTAAACCCCTTCAATTTAGGGGCAATGAAGCTCTCAAATATTATGTAATTTCAACATTTCTATGATTAATGATCTCCTTTTGTTTATGCTTCATGAGAGTGAATTTTGATGCAAGTTTATACAAATGGGATTGATAGCTTATGTTGTTTTTCCAAATGAGCTATTCTTATTCAACTTAAACATAATTTGCATCATCATTTGCTAATCCATTTTTGATTTTGAAATGGAAGTAAAAATAAAATTTGATGATCTATTTACTAGTTACAAAAGTATATACATCATACTTAAAATAGCTTTTGCTTTGGCTTCGGCTTCATTTTCATGAGAATTGTTAAGTGGTTTATTTGTTATATTATAGTTTGATGGTTTGAGTTATGTTAATTAATAAAATAAACGAACAACAATTATGATAAATGCAATGATTATTTCACTTAATATCAAAGTTAGAGATCATTAATTATTTATTTGTTGATTTACGAAAATATGAGAGTGGATTTTCCTCTAAATTGTTCTCTAGTCTAATAGTTTTTAAATCATATTTTAATTCTAGTTTTAGCTCCATTTTGTTTCTATTTAACAATCTCTCCTCCATTTGGTCTAATTTGATTGAATAGATTTTTCACCTCTATCAATTCCCTGCGGATTGATCCATACTCGCCACGTAATAACTATTGTACGCCGTGCACTTGTGGTAAATTTAATTTGAAATTTCTCGACTATTTTCTAAACCAATAAAAAACTAGCCGATTAACATCTCGACTACCCTTGTTGTCCAAATGGTTTCGACCTATAGTCCTTTGCCACATGTCCTATGTTTCCACACCGATGACACTTCATTCCCTTCTAAAAGTTCAACCTACAGTTCTTGGTTATATGTCCTACTTTGTTACACCTCCTATGCATAATAACTTGCTTCTTCTTATGTCTACTTCACGATCCTTCATTCTTGCGCTTACTCTAATCTCCACTAGATACTTGCTCCTTATTTACATTTCCACTCATAGTATCCCATAAGGCACCTTTAACCAATTTCTTAAAAGTCACACCCGATGGTATTAGATTTAAAGCCGACTCCTTCCATAGGGAATTCAATCCCTTAACAAATTTTTCAGCCTTTATCTCCTGGGTTTTGATCAATCCAAATCCGATTTCTAACTCATTAAATTTGTTCACTCCAAAAAAGAATTTTATCTAGAACTTCCTTTTGATTATCTCCCATGTAATAGTACTTTCCTCCGTCTCAACAACAACAATTTCCCACCAATTTACTACCTCTGCTTGTAGACGCCAAACTGTCATCTGCCTCCTGATCACATCATTTATTCCCAATGGTTTGATATCTTCTCATAGTTAGATAGCCATGTCTTAGTTTGGTGAATTTGATTCTGCCTCGTTGTACAGCTTTCCACTGAAGTTGGCAAAATCTTTGCAGAGCTTCGGGAAGACAAAATTTGGTGGGGAGCAACAATTACAGCTTTGGCTGTAGCAATTGGTTCGATGGGATTAGTAATATATTAGTCTAAGTAGTTGCTTGGAGATATCTGCGGAACCAAATGGGTATGTTCACAACATGAATCTTAGGGACATCCACTTGGGTATTGGCACCCACTTTGGTAATACTAGCATTGGTCTCCGTTTTAGATCCTTTGAATTATCCATTCTTCGGTTATTGAGATTCATTAGCAATTCCTCAATAGAAAACTAGATAATTAGAGATTGGAATAGGCTATGGTGTATTTGTAAATATTAAATTTATCTCTTATATGTTATATATATTATAAAATATATAGGTAGCTCTCACAATATGTTCCTAATCCTATAACCGATGCTCTGGTACCAGATATAACAACCCACCATTTTAGAACACCATAATTACGCAACGAAGTCCTAAAACTGAAAATCCTTGGAAGAAACACATATGATATATATGGAGAGAGCATAAGATAAAAATTAAACTACCTGATAACTTTCATAATCTCACAGTGGATGGTTAGATTAATTTTTATATCATAGAATTACATATAAAAATCTGTCAACAAATTCTGATGCCAATACTTATAACTATACGATCCAAACCCAAATAACACTACACTATCACATGGAGTCTTCCATACACAATTTATTTACAACATACAATATATACAAGTTTTCTCTCCAGATCCTCCATGTCTCTGTACTCCATCAACCTAAAGAATATAGATATAAAAATATAGGAGTGGGTCAGACATAACATGATTTAAGTCTAAGTATAATATCTTTTGAACCCGCATGCGCCACACTACAGAACAATATTATACTGTCTAAATAATCTTAAACGTTATTCGATCTCGCCACTTGCAATAAAGGACTACACGTCAATGAATATCTAGTCTCATCACATTTGGTAAAGGATAGTCATGCATTCGACTCACGCCTGGTCCCACAACATGCACTACAAGTCGACTATTGCCCACATCAACACTCTTGGACAGCCTCGATGCTCTACAGGGGAATGCCACATCAATACCATGAATCAAGGACCAGCTGCATGCACTATAAGATTTAAGTAACTGTAATACTAATTATGAACGTATACTATATCAAACTATGACAACTAAAGTCATACACACAATATTGATATCAAATCATTTTCATTCAAGTCTTACGTAGTCGCCTAGTTTCCCAAATTGATATATACACCCTCATGCTTCATCGCTGTCAATTTATATCTCCAACTAAGTCTTATATATTCAATAATCACTCCAAAAACCAAGCACCTACAATAATAAATCTTTCATACTACTAATTTATATATTCAAATAGCATCCAATCAAATCATAGAAGTGTCAAGGCATCCCAAAGGAATCACCACGCGAAACGTCAAAGCGACGTACTTTGATTTGGTCTTTTAAAAAGCCCAGAATTCCCAGTCTAGGATGTCTACTGGTGGATAGGGATGCACCACCAATGCATAAGATATATACGCAAATTTTCTTTATATTTTGATTTCTTAGTTCCAGATTTAAGTTATACATTATATATACTCGTTGTCTAGTGTTATCCTAGGGTCGTTATACATTTTCAAACATTAAATTGGTATTCCTAGTTTATAATTCAAATTAGAATAAAACATGGTATTTATAGTATTTTTGAAAATAACATACGATCTTTACTATTTCTTAGTTTTGAAGTTTAATTCAGATTTGTATATTTATCATTAAATTACTAATTTTATCCTTAAAACATCCTACAACATTGTAAAAATACTATACGAATAATGGATAAACCACACTCACTCAAATCTAGCCAAAGAAACCCAATCTCTTACATTTTCTAAAAACTCTAAAAAATCCTACCTTTGATTGGCACTTGACATTTACTCTAGATGATAGAAAACTCCTCCATGATTCGATTGCAACTTGTCTCGTCGAATTTTGTTGGGATTTATGATTTTGGTGTTTGATTGATTGAAGAGGAAGAAGATGGAATCGGTAAGTTCTTAAAATGAGAAGTTAGAAAAATGAGAACGAATATATGCACTTTTGTTTTTGTTTAGGAGGGAAAATCTAAAATGTTGGCTAATTCCAAATTCAAATTACGAGCTTGGCCAGACTTAGCCCAAACATAAATCGGTTATTCGCACATGAATCCAGCCTAACTTAAAATCTCAATATCTCATTCATATGACATCTTATTCGAGTAGATAAATACTTCATCTTGACTAGAAATATGAGAGCTGCGCAATGGAGTGACTCCAGTAAGCTATTTAGACCATCTGTAAAAATTACTATTTTGCCTTCGTATAAAATTTTCCAAATTACCCTCTAATTAGATTCAAAGTTTATTTAATTATAACTATTATCTGAGTTATATACGAAATTTTGCCGTATTATATGGACTTCTTATGTGATATTGAGCATGGTATTTCAATATAAAATTCATATTCAATGATTGGTTAAGAAGCTTTAAGTTGGAAATGTTCCAAATGAGAGATTGTGGATGATTTAATAAATGGCCAAGTACGTTGCCTTGAGTAGCTCCATAATAAAAGCAATGTATATACAGAACAAATGCATAGATTTATAACTGAGCCGAGGATGACTCCAAATATTGAGAATTCCATATTATTGTTATATGGTGACAATGTTATGGAGTTGTTCATAACATAAGGTGGAGGGACATACCTCGAATTGTTACACATGATAAAGGTAGTTTATCAACGTCAAAGAGAGTTGATTGACATAATAGATATTCCAAACATTATAGCGTACCCATTCATTGAGGGACTAACACTATTGGTTTGAAGAAATTGATTAGAGAAATTGGAATAAGATTCCATAATTGGCCCCAAGTGCAAGTGGGAGATTGATAGAGTTAAGAGTATGCCCTATGGGCAACTATGTGATTGTTAGATAAATCTAACTCAATAACCAATCTTATTCTAAATAAAAGGTGTTTCCTTTCTGTTACATACTGGGTATAAATTTATGAATAATTAATTTATTAATTTAAGTATATATGTCAGAAAGTCCATAAATGATGTGCTAGTAATAGTAGTTACAAATGTTGCAACCGTGAGTATTATATCACAATAAGATAAGTACGTCACTTTAAATATTCCCAGTCAAGACGTATCAAGACTGCACATCGATGCATCCATTAAGACTAGAGCATGTAACGCTCTCCAAATGATAGGCAGTTTAACACATGGATTTTGAGGACAATAAGGGATTACAAATTGATAGTTACTGGTTAAATAAGGAATGACTTATTTTATAGTTTTCTATTGATTAATATAACTAAGGTCAAACCAAAAATATTGAATTGACTAATTTATACAGTTCTCCTAACTTAAGAATACTCTTGACCTTCAATATGAAAGCTTTGCTTTGATTATAGTCAAATCATAGCATGGTGTCCATCGAACGACTAAAGTTGGATCGAGTGGAAGTATTGAAAGTGAAACGCTATTCAAGAGATGATTCTTCTCCTTAGTTATGTAGAGTTAGTATCACGATTTACTAAAGTTAAATCAAAGTCAAAATCTCTTACTGGTGTAGTTTGATTAATAATAATTGTTATTATTGAACAATAAACTTTTTGTTTGGACTATAAATTGAATATTGACGATATTAGAATTTTGACCATTGCAAATACTATAAGTCCAAAGTGATATAGTTTTGACAAAGAGAATTGGTGTAAATAATCTTTACTACCAAATATTGCTTATTTCTAAATAAAATTGAATTTTACCGAAAGATGTGTAAGTAATAAATACAACCAAAATATCACACCATTAACTAAGGTGACGTGTGAACGTTAATATTCGAATCGTTCAATATTAATTGCAGACTGAATTTACACCTTTGAGTCACACAACCAAAATGTTGAATACTCCAAATGAACCACAAGATTTAGTTAATTTATAATTATTGAAAATTGATTAAATTAGTTAGTGTTCATAAAATATTAATTATGAAATTTTATTTTATTTGTTTAAATACCATTAGTATTTTATAAAGTACTTATATAAAAGTTATAAACATATGTATCGATATACAATATCGCTAAAATAGTTAAATTGGATTTAAATAGAATTAATACTATGCCTATTTTCAAATTAATTAAATTAATCAATATTTATAAAATATTAGTTATTAAAATTTTATTTTATTTGAATACAAATAGCATTTAATAAAGTGCATAAACAAAATTCTAAATGCACGTATCGTTATACGATAAATTGTTTAAATTGGATTTAAATAGTATAAGTGTTAAGTGGGTTCGAGATCTTTTGAGGCCAATTTGACATCTATGTTTGGACAACCAAATGAAGGGAAAGGAAAGGGTACAAATTTGATTAATAAGGGAAAGAGAACAAATGAAGGATTGAACATGATCTCTAGCCTTAATTAAAAATCAATTCCTTCATTATTCAATCATTCCTTTTGCCATTCTCTCTTTCTCTCTCCTAAACGAGTAATGGTCGAGATTAACATGGAAACATAGCTGAAAAAGTTTCCAAAAAAAATAAATTAAATTAATTTATAAAAGGTGGTTTATCGCTCTTGATCTTTGCAAAATCTGGATGTTGATTTCTGGATCTCAAAGCTCTTAATTTTGCATTTAAGGTGTTATCTGTTGGCGTCATAAAATTATAATTTTCAATCACTTTTGTTTTATATTACGACATGTTTGACTAACTTACATCCCTTTCTTATCCTGTTATGATCATAGGTCACATCTTTTTAATTTAGCTTGGATCTCAATTTTTACAAGAAATTTATATATACGTTTGCATTGTCAATTTTGTTTAATATTGTTTTAGAAACAAAAGTTAAAAAAACTTTCAAACCTAGATCTAATTTTATTTAATTGAAATATTTTGATATATACATACACACACACACACACACATATATATACATACATATATACATATATACATATGCATACATACATACATACATACATACATACATACACACACACACACACACACACACACATATATAGTGTTAATCCAAAAAATGGATCGACACCCTGGATCGACTGTGAAAGCACCACTATAGATAATCAACGACACAAATCTCAAATAAACAACAAAAAAAGAGCAGAAGTAAGAAAAGAGACACAGAATTTTTATAGTGGTTCGGCTAACTCTGGCCTACGTTCACTTTAATTAATCTTTATTATGATTGTACTAGTTGATTCTATCTGGATATCAACTAGTTGGTCCTTAGATCTAAGTTACAATGAGTTAGAATAAGTCATAAGTTTAGGGATTGACTGGAGAATCATAGTAACACCCTTGAGGACTGTCGCAAGGGAGAAGAACGTTGAAGAAGTGAAGGGATTTCAATCGAGAAATGGCAACTCTCTCTTAGGAAAAGATCCATCTCTAGTTGTAGGTAGGTGAGTATTTATAGAAAAGTTTGGTGAGTGTTGTGCTTGATGTCCAGGTGCAAAAGAGTCCAGTTGTTATGCCAAGTCATCACCAAAAATCTCAACATCAGTTTGAGTCATTCTATGGATCACTAGCTATCCATAGGGAATGGATCGCTAGTTATCCATAGGGAATGGATTGCTAGTTATCCATAGAGAATGAATCGCTAGTTATCCATCAACTTCGTATATTTTTTTATTAGAAGCCTTTACTTAGTACTAAGAAGGAGCTTGGAAAGTCTGAAAGTGATCCGACCTACCTTGATGGGTCGCTAGCCATCCATAAGGGATGGACCGCTAGCTATCCATAGAGGATGGATTGCTAGCTATCCATCCATTTAGCATATTTTGTAGTGATTTTTTTTGGTTGCCTTCCTATCTTTTATTTAAGTGCTTTGTCCAAATATCAAGTCGTTTGGAGTTGTTCGGTCATTCGTCTTCATGAGTCATCTGGTCCAGAAGAATCATCCATATCTTACTCATATCTTAACGAAATCGAATAAAAATTTATAGGAATACTTTAGAGGGTGTGAGGGACCAACCATTAAAATTTGAGGTGGTGGGGCCTAATCTAGATGGGTCGCTAGTGATCCATCTAGATGGATCGCTAGAAATCCATAAAATCAACTCTAAATGACTTTTTTTTGTGAGCCTTCTCTTATGTTTTCTAAATGTTTTCCCAAAATTTCAAGTCAATTAGAATTCGTATGAGTTCTATAGGTCCATTTTAAGTTAGCTAATTCTGGCCAAACAGCTTGAATCAGACGAGTCTTCACTTCTCGAGCTAGATTATTTGGCATGCTTTGAAACTTCGCAAGCGTGCTTAGAAATGGTAATGAATTATAATGCAAGAGTTTTGGAGGGTCCATGAGCAAGCCTTATGGATCGCTAGCGATCCATAGGTGATGGATCGCTAGCGATCCATCAACTTAGCATATTTTGACATCTTTCCTCTTAGGTCTTTCACTTCTTCTTTTTCCGGTCCTTTTGGTGGATTCTTGAGTTACTCCGACACAGTCTGAATGTTCTAATTCTTATTGAATTGTGATAGGTAAAAAACCTAGTTAACACTTGCCCTCCAAAGTATGCCTTTTGAATGAAAGGTTTGGTTTGTTTAAGAACAAGTTCATGTCTTCGGTCTTTGATAATTGAGCTTTTTAGCTGCTTTAGCCTTGGTGAATTATCCAGTTCCTTCAGATTCTCTTGCGAATCGCAAGTCATTCCACACCAGTTACATCCTAAGACTCTAGACTCTACGCAAGTGTAATCTATACATCACAATCTTTTCGATTTCATTCGGAGTTATTACATCATATATCTCTAATTAAATCACATGCTTTCAATTAAATCGCATATTTCCAATTACACCACATATCTCCATTTACATTACATAGCTTTAATTTTCCCATGTTCATTTGGGATTTACATCATTATCCTTTTGCTTCTCATTCAGAGTTGTCATATCATACGTCAAAATCACAATATATATCAAAAATTGCATCATATATCAAGATCATCCTATGTTCATTCAGATTTATCAGTTTTTATTCTATTTATAAGGCATTCAAATCCTTTTGTTAAATCAAATTTGTTTTAAGGCTCGATCTATCTTGATCATTTAAGTTTAATGCAAGATCTCTCTAGATCATTTAATGTTTTAAGTTAAGGGGTCAATCTCTTCGGATTGTTTGTTTGTTAAGTTAAGAGGGATTAAGTAAGTCCATCTACTCATTCTCTGGTGAGGGGACTTATTGCACTCTGGTCTCATCTCTCCGGTCGGGACTCTAAGGCGATCAATATTGTACAAGTCCATCTACTCGCTCTCTGGCAAAGGGACTTGCACCCTGCACTTGGGTCCCATGGCGGGACACTAAGACAATCAATATTTGTCTTCCTAATCAATGTGGATTTTTCAATATTCAAATATTCAAATCAAGACAAACAAGCATAAACCAAATAAGTAGGAATCAAAACAAGTAGAAATCCTATATTTTCACCTCGAAGATCCGACTGAGAGCATGCCTGGAGACCAATCTTGATCTCATACACGTATAAGCGGTCCAAGGTCATTATTGTCCTAACTATTCATCTCAGGCATCCGACTTAGAGTATGCCTAGGGACCGCTCAGGATCCCATACACATGTAAGCTAAATGAGGTTCATATTGTCTAAATACCAAAAGAAAAGTGTAGAAAAATAAACGAAAAAGCAAAGCATAAGAGCTGGATCTGATTCCCATCTTCCTCGATTATGGGATAATTTATCTTGGCTCAAATCCCTAGGCTTTTTTTGATGCATTTGCCGTGAATGGTGGTTGTTCTTGAAATTCTACTGTAGTTTTATTCCTCACGTACTATGGAAGTTGGTTATTCCGAACCAGTTCTTCTATCAGATCATGAAAGTGTCAGTACTCATCCATTTCATACCCATTCAGCTCACGGAAGATGCAAAACTTTTCAGATCTTTTCTCTCGATCAATGGGATCCCTCCTAGGTGGCTTCTAGTAGAGGTTCTGCCCCCAAGTATCCAAGTATATCCTCTATGGGGTTTCAATCAAGTCAGTGTATGAAGAGAATCTCGCTCCTTCCTTTGTTGCTTCGGCTCCCCGAAGTCGCCATCGGTTTTATTTTTCCTTTTTCTTTTCCAATTCCAGCTCTGGATGGTTCCTTATCCTCCATGGCATTTATTTCAGCATCCACTTCCTCATCTTTGGCTTCAGCATCTTCCTGACGCAAATAACTGTTAGGTTCATAGTATAATTCTACAAGATCCCTTGGTGGATCCCTTTTCAATGCAGCTTTGAAATCAGTCTTACTCACGACCCAAGATACTGTTGTCATTAGGATAACTGATGGACCCGGCTTGTCACCGCAACTATCGTCATTCTGAATCTTGTTAAATAACTTCTTAAGGACACTATATGCTTTTGTTTTACATTTGAGAGCGTAAGCACATTCCTCGGTTGTAAGACATAAACTCTGAACTGTCTCAAGAACTTTCTCACCAAGTCAGTCCATATGCTTATGGACCTATTCTCTAACTATTTGAACCGCATTGCAGCTATATCCGTTAAGTATAATGGGAAGCACCGCCCCATTACCTCCTCAGAAGCACCCAACACCTTTATATGTTGGATGTATCTCATCATATGAATCGTCAGATCCATCTTTTCGTCATACATTTCCAATGTCGAAAGCTTGAAATATGGAGGATTTCTCTCATTCCGGATAGTAGCAGTAAGCAGATCCCTGTTCACGGCTTCCAAACCCTGATCTGGAGGTCCTTCTCTTACGAAACTTCATACCAATTCAACAATTTGGTTCTCACCATCCAATGAAGGTCTCTGTCCAAAAGCAATACTTTGCTCCTGTTCTGGTGGGGGTATCCTCTTCTGGCTGCATGTCTATGTTCTGATTCATAACTCTAGCTTCATTTAGACATACGTTTCTTCAACAAAGATTTGGTACATATTCTTCTATCGGTTACATCCTAATATTTGGATTAGCTCCTGTACCACAAATTCCTGGTGTTCCAACATGTAGATATAAGTGAACACATGCATATTTATTTGAAATCATTTATGAAACTGAGCGTATGTTTAATATGCAACTTGTTATTCTGATTAAAATATATTTTGTTCTTACTTACTTTGTCTCAAAGAAAAATTATAAAAGGACTCCAAAAATATAGATCTAATGTGGTATTCATTTCAGAACTGAAATTATACTTCTAGTTATTATTTTAATTTGTAAAACATATAAGATTATAAGTTTCATTTGTATGTTATTTTAAATTAAATACATTGTTATTATTTGCATCCGTATATAAACACATACTTATATTATTTTAATTAAATTGTAAAATGACTTTAGTCGAAAATTACAAATCTTGAATATATTATAAGTGAAAAGCATCTTTCTAGTTGTTGTTTTAAATGGTAAACATATAAGATTCCATGTTTTACATAAATATGTTATTTTGATTTTAAAGTTTATTTGATCATTATTTACATATACTTATATGTGTGTGTTTCATTAGTCAAAACTTGGACAGCAAAGACATGTGTAAATTTAGTTATAAATGACATTTAATATATCAATTGATCTAATTAATAAGAGAGGGAAATGAAATGTTTTTTTTCGCTAAATTCACTTATATATGTTTTATTTACATACATGCACACTTCTTATATGTTGCACTTATACAATATACATTGTTAGTATATTTGGATTTATCCATTTTTCATGCCATGTTTAAATTGATCGTCAATGACATTTAACAAGCTATCAATATAATCAAAGAGAGAAATGAAAGGTTTCGCTTTCTCTCTAATTAATGTTGTTTATTCCCTTAATTAATTGCACAAGTATCAGAGTAGGAAACAAAAGGTTTCATTCTCAAATCTATACTATTATATTATTACTGAGTTTGGTTTCAAGGGCACAAAAGCAACCTTATATTTTTTGTGAAATGAAACGTCGCATTATTTCTTTCTCCTCACGCACAGCTCTCCAGAAGCACCCTGTCGCACTAATTCTTTCTTCTCAGGTATAGCTCTCCCATTTCTCCCTTATCCTCGAATCCTTAAATAATAACGCCCCACCATTTCCAGTCTATCACCGTTGTCCTCTTCGCATACCACTGTCGTCATCCCCTTCAACTCCGAATCTCCCACTAGATCGACTGATAACCGCCTCACCTCTCCATCCCTTTCAAATTTCCTCATCTCATTATTGGCAGTGGTTGTCTTCGCCATCCGCCATACGAGTGGTCCGCAACGCTTCGTCGACGGGTTGTATTCAAAGGTGTCGGTTTTTCTCCCACTGTAAGTGCTTCTTCGTACAGCAGCAATCTAATATATGAATATTTGCTATAAATTGTTTCTTTTTCTATTCTTCGACTAATCTTCTTTATGCACAGGTAAAAGATAGCGATCCATCTATGTTCAATCTGCATGTAGTTTCATTATTTTCCACTTATTCACTGCACGAATATTCTTTGCTGGTATTACATCATTTTTAAATTGCCATGGGCACTTTAGCATAATTAGTTTTTTAAATTCGACTGTATAAATAAACACATTACTAAACCGCATAACCAAATATAATATCTGTTTATATTTCTTGCTCCGTCAAATGGACGATCATCATAATATTATTACATGTATTTTATCTTGGTTTTCATTTACAAAGGCAACTATGATTGATATTGAACACTAACCTATAGTTTTGGCTTACCCTTATGTTTTTAAATTTGAATTTGTGGAGTACTTTGATTAGGTATCATGTTTATACGCATTGCACCCTGTTACCAAACTCTGTTTGCATCAGCATCTTACATGAATTTAGCTATTATGGTAATGAATTATACTGATATCTAATTGATTTAATCTACAGGCTAATTTTAAATGTCAATGTATGTTTTGTGTTATAACGGAGTCGGCAAATCTTTTGCTTTCCGAACATAAATACATAGTACAAAGGTGTTTTCCATCATTAGTTACTTCATACTGAACAAGTGCTATTTAAAAAATATCTTTTTGCTCAGCTGTTTAAATATTGTACACATAGAAGTAGTACATTTTTCTCTTGAAGCTGATTATATTTAGTATGAAGTTAATAAGAAACTACAGTTATAATAAAACATATCGATGTATTTATATCGAGTTATTTATATGTTGGTTTTGTGGACAACTATAGTGGTATAAGAAGACCTGAAACCTATAAAGTAAAATGTATTGCTACTGTCTTGATAATAATACTAGTTACTAATTGATAAGATGTGCATGCTTATGTAGTGCATTTGAATGTGATACAATTTGGTTTATTTCAATATGTTTCAGAAAGGGTTTGCTTCTACTTGGATCTTTGCATGTAATTTAAAACTTGGTACAATTTGTGATGTTACCAACTAGGGCTTCTAACTAGAAAAGATGTCACAATGAAGATTGTTTTCTTATACGTATGGAAACTCATGCTTATGTAGCCTCTAATCGGATCATCACTTTAAATGCCAACCTGATTGATTACAACTCCTTGAGGTATGTGAATATATGATTTGATCAACGGCCTTCCAAACGGATGAAATCCGCACCATATACAAAATTTTAACTACTGAAGATTTGGCTTATAATCAATTAAAAATTTGAAATTAGTTAGCTTCAAAATGAAGCATATTTTATCATGATATAACGAATTGAATTAAAATGAAAAATGATCAGCTTCTGAGTAAGTGGTATATTAGACTATTAGTCTTTGCTATATACCTTCAATGTTTAGTTTTATCTTTTTAAAGGTCCACAAATCCTTACAATTCTTTCGTAACGTACTATCATCACCATACTATATACTAACACAACTACATCAATATTCTTTTCTTTTTGGTAATATCAAGACATCTTTTTCCTACTATAATCAAGTATACTTTCACTATTGTTTTCTAATTTGGCATATTTGAATAAATAGGGACAGATTGCAATCATTGTAGGGAACCGGGATGGATTTCATGTTAGCTTTCAATGCAAAATAGGAAGTAACTGAATAAAAGAGATATTACAAAACAGAACTATGCTGAGACAAGGATAGGGTGGATCATACAAACGCACATGGTAGAGCCTGACTGTAATGCAACACAAAGGATCGATAAAATGCTAGATCAAATTATGAAGCGTGGACTAGGCAATATGTACCAGTGGATGAGTTGTAGTATGTATCATGTGGACTGGCCGACCGAGTTGTGATATGAGGTAGTGCAAGAAGCCTGAAGTACACGGTTAGATAATGAATGAGCTGAGAATTGTGTGATAACTTTTCCTGGTAGGAAGGGTAGATGCAAGCAGTGGACCATAACTGTAGTTGGTAGATAAAAATGTAGATGCCTTAGAAATGAAACAAAATGCATGGAGTAGAGAAAATGGTATGCACACTATCTGTCAAGCTATAAATTACTACATATCCAGTATATATTAACCCGAATATCAAGTAGTGTAGATGCAGTAGGGTGTGACTACTGCTGTTTTAAATTGATAGAGGGCAGTTCAGGTCTGAAGTGGCAATGTGAAATGCAATAATGAAGAAAATGCAAAATTGAGATCATTTCAAAACTGATATACCTAACGATCTAAAGTGGCATAGAGCATTCAAAATTGTCGCGACAATACTTGAGCGACATCATGAAGGCACTAAAGCTATGCAAGCATTTTAATACTGATGCAGCAGAAATTGAGCAACAACACATTGGCACTAAATCAATGCAAATAGGATGTAGAGGTGGATGATAGTATGAGCGGGTAAAATAATTAACATAGCAAAAATTGAGGACAACATAACTTCATGAGTGAGTGGCATACCTAACAAGAGAACTTAAAGCAATAAGAAGAATGTATGAGAGGTATAATAGAAATAAGATGCCAATTGAGCACATCATTTAGGCAGAGCATAAAATAGGAAGTGAAGTAAATAAAGTGGCTAATCTATATAGTCGGAGCTCGCTGAGTGTAACCAAGCTGAGGATGAGGAGCTGCAAATGAATAACTGTTGCTTCAATTGTAAGTGGGAAGCATGCTACAAGAAACCTGATTGAATCTTTGAGGTAGTTTTACTGGAGTAAGATTTCTACTAGTATGTCAAGTTACCAAATTTGCTCTTATCCGCTATGGCTACGACCTATTTTTGAATAAATAAATGACTAATCCATATTTTTGTCTCCAATTTATAACCTTAACCATTTTGGTAGTAGAAAATATCTTTCAAATTTATTTTGAAAAAGAGCTTATTCCACAACCATCTCTCATGCTTTGAAATTTTAGGTGTGAATCGGGTTTCAGCATAAGTTTTATGCATATAATGTTTCTGATTTTTATACTAAAAATATTCAAGTGTAGAATGTAGGAAAAAAAATCATATGTTTTACAAAAATAAAGGACCTTCAATTACTTTATACCTTGAAATTATAATTCATTTCATAATTGGAGCATAGACAATTAGTAATAATAAAATCAAAATAAATAAATAAACAAGTAAATTAATCAGAAATGACCCGATGTCATAAATACCCACCTTTATTGCTTAAACATGCCTTATTTTTGGCATATACATCTGCATATGTTAATGCGACTTTAAATTTCATGAGATTACGAAAACAAGGAGCCTGATGAAAAGTGTGATGGTTAGTCATGAACAAACTTCAGCCACAACATATGTGCTCCTATATATGTTCCAGTCGAGGTAACTCTGAATCATAATGCTAAAATCCATCACCCTCATTCTTGGGAGAACCAAAATTTGTTGGTCACTTATACATACCGTAAGAGTAGTAGGAGTACTGGATTCTACTAACATCGATACAATAAGATCTCCGACTTAAATGATACTCCTTAACTGTGAGTTATTGCTATCATACTCTTCTTGCTTACACAAATTTGTTTTCTATCCTACTTCGTACTCTATGATGTACCAAATAATATTCCTGCTACATAATATGCCTGCTCTACTTTTTTTTATAAATCACATACATGGTTTATGAATAAAGGGGCAATTTAAACACAGTTGTAGATAAGCTTAGAAATTCCTGTTTACTTACATTATGAACTTTGATAAGCCCCATTGTATTTCATTTATCCTGATTGCTAGGATTATGATTTTATAATTGTAGCCGACATGAATTTTTTTGATTCCATTTACCACTCACGCAACACTTATTCCGTATCATTTCTATGACTATATATATAGCTCCTTTGAAAAAAATTATATACCTACTGCTAATAATGTTTATAGAAGTTGATTTTAGAATCAATATTTTAGATTGATATTAATAGTTTTTACCCAGCATGTCTGAAAAGTCCAACAATCAGGTTTAGGTAATGGGTTTGGAATATCTAGCATATTCGGGTTATCTAGGATTATGATTATAATAACCGGATTTGAGTCTGGGTTTAAGCTACCTAGATCGAAACCAACCCATTAACATTTAACATGCCTACTCTTCGGCCATGTGTTTGAATTCAATGGTGTTGAATAATATATACTTAAAATTCAGTAAACTAAATAATATAAATAAATAAATAATGTAACGCCCCGTATAAATTCGATGTTTAAAATGAATTAAATTAATAAGATTTTAATTTTAATTTAGAAAGAAATAAAAATCTTATTGATTTATATGAAAGCGAATGTTGAAATTAGATGTATCAAGGGTAATTAAAATTTACAAATTAAATTATATATTGCAAGTAATTGTAATGGTGGAAATTGTCGCATTTGGATATAAAGTTAAAAATAAGTAAAAAGGGGCGAGTATTGAATTCATCAATGGAATTAAATATTGATTTATGGAAAGTAAATATAAATGGAGGTAATAAAGTAATGCAGGACAATAAATAATTTTTTTTAGTACAATCCTTTTTTTTTATTTGTAAACTATTGTAAGATGTTAATTAATTGAAATGGGAAGATTATGAGATAGATTCAAAATTTATGTTAGACAATGAATTACAATAATTAGAGTTAATAATTAATGGATTAAATGGAATACCAATTTACTCAAAAGTGAATATAAGAGAACTAATAAATATTGAATAAATTTTGGAATAGATGCAATAAATGTTAATTGAGTAAAACCAGTGTATGTAAGTAATTACAATGTTGGGGTGTAAATAATGAACCTCTAAAAGTGTAATTAAGAGTTAAGGACTATATTTATTGTACGTTACTTATTTTATTAGGTTGTTAAGTTAATTTGTAATCAATCTCAATTAATTCACTAAATTATGGCAGTTAATGTGGAATAAATTGGTAAGTAAAGAATGTTGAATTCAAATAAGATGTAACCAAAGTAAAATTCCATTCATATTAGGATAATCAATGTGATAAAAATAAATGAGACCAAAATAAAATTTGGAAAATATAAATGTAATGAAACTAAAATAATATTAACTATGTTGGTTAAGTAATAAATTGATTCAATGTTAAGTTGTAATCGAATAGAAATCAAATTCGGAATTAATTTGCAATCAATTGGAGTAATTGCGGCTGACATTTGAACACTGTATTTACTGGAATAACTGACACTAAATTGATATGTGAATTTGCTTTTAGTTAATGTATATATCAAAGGGATTAATTGCAATTAAATGGATTTAGTATTTAAAGATTTTGTAGATATTTATTTAGATAAAATAAGCCATTATATGAGTATGAATCTAATGTAAATTTTTACTTATAGAATGGACAATTGATACTAAATGAAAGGAATAGAATTTAAGTGGGTCAATAAATTGAAATTTAATGAAATCAAACATCTAAATGTTATGTTAATAGAAATTTAAAATGGAATCTAAGAATATTTGTATAATAGATTTTGAGTCAAATGTTGATTTCATCCAGTGTAATATTGAATTTAATAATAAATGAAGTTTTAACTTATATTTTCTAAATTTAATGAAATTTAGAAATTAACACTCAAATGGATAGATTTATCAACTTCCAATGTACATCTAAACTTGTTTAAACTTCTGCAAATGATTAAGAAATATAAAAGGGAATTTCTGAAATCGATAATTTAGCAACTTTCAATGAATTTTCAATTTTTTATCTATTGTAATTGATTTAGAAACATAAAGAGTTGCTTATTTATTTGAAGTTAAATTTTGGAAATTGGGTTATTTCAATTTAATGGGAATAAAATGTTAAATGTTACGTTAATGGAGTTTAAATTGAAAATTTAGAATAACAATATATTAGACCATTAACCAATGCTAATTTATCTACTTGGTGATAATGGAGTGAATAAAAGAATTTAAAAACCAAATAAATGAAATTTAACACTTAATTTTTACGTTAATAGAAAGTTAGATGGAATGTAAGAATATTACGATAGTTTGCAAATTCAATGAAAATTTTTATCCGTTTAAGAATAGTGAATTGAATAATAGATATGAAACAAAATAATTATACCATAAGAAGAATGTATTGAAAATAAATGGAAAGCTAATTTCATTGAAAATTTTGAAAGATTTAATGTATAATCTATAAACAATTGAAATAGAAGTTAAAGCTTTGAAAGTGTGGAATTTGCAACATCTAATCCATATGAGGAATCATTGAATTAAAAGGAAAGAGAAGTTAATTGAAATTTATGGCAATTAATATAAGAAACGTACATTTTTGGGTTAAATAGAAAGAGCATTTTTAATGAAAATAAAAGAACAGTTTGAGAAAAATAAAATGAACGTTTCATTTTAAAGATAAGTAAAATTTTATCAAAAAGGAAAAATTTGAATTTTGAAACAACATTTTACATTCATTTTATAACAATCAGAGGCAGTAAAGAATTTATTTAATTTCTAACCTTATATTTTAAAGTAAATTTAATATTTTGAATCGTGATTGCGCGCTTAGAAAAGCGCCGTTTTTAAATTTGAACTTCCAGTCTCGGTTCATCTTTTATTGTGTGCAGCGGCGGTCCCCAGTGGCATTAATTGGAGCGTTACATTTCATTTAATGTGTGTTAATAAAATTTAATTGGGTGTTAATAAGGTATATAATTAGGGTTAATAGAAATTAATTTAGGGAAGTAGACGTTTTGAAATTGGATCTCAAAGTTTTAGTACAACTGGTCCATTTGTTACTTTATATTTATTCATTACCACCTCTTTGTTTGAAATGTATAAATTTTCAATTTGCTACCTGAGGCATTCATTTCATTGGTTCCATCCTCCATTAGCCTCATTTCAATTTTCCAATCTCACTGAACTTCATTATGCAAACATGACCCTACTTCATTTTCTCCCTCACCTGCTTGCAACACTTTTTCCTAATCCTTCTTGAAGCTTTGAGTTGCGTGAAAGCCTCCCCACCTCACCCAATCCTTGCCACCATCTTGTTAGTAGGTACCCTAGTCGCCTTATCCCAAAAAGTGAAATTTGGTATTTATTTTGTTTATTTTAATATCACTGTATATATACACTTTATTATGGCAATGGTAATCTTATAACTTGAATAACTTTCGCATACAATGTCCGATTTACGCACGATTTTTTTTTGAAGGATCGTATTGAGATTTATGACATTTTGACGCTCGTTTGGGCAGATTCTGAGGCTGTTGAATTTTTGGGTTTAAATTGGATTTTAATTCAATTTAAATCCAAAATTGAGTGTTTTAACCCACTCACAACTTCTGAAATTTCTTATTTTTGTTAAATTTATTTGAGATATGAGTAGAAATTTATTTATGACTGTTTTGCATATTTTATTCATCATCTTAGTTAAATCACATTTATTTATTATAACTGTTAATTAATTTTATTATTGCATATAAATTGACAGTTAAAATTTATTTATTTTGCATATAAACTGATAGTTAAATAGTTAAATAAATTTATTGTTGCATATAAACTATTAGTTAATAACTGTCATTTTACCTGTTATATTTCATATGCTCTATATTGATGTTTGTTTAAATTGGATGATAATTGTAATAAATGGTTGATTATTGATATTTGGATGAATGGATGCTATATTTTATATTGTATAAACTGCAAATTATTATGCATTTTCATTCATTCGGGATTGCGGCTTGAAATGATATACAACCGCAATTTTTTATTTTAAATTGCGGATTGAAATGATAAATATCCGTATCACTTGACCATAGGATAGAAAATTTTATACAGGCACCGCGGCATATATAAAAAATTATTTTTGAAATGATTTTTATGGTTTGTATATGATACGGTTTAATAAATATTAAATTTGGATATAATATGTTGATTTGAAATTCCCAACCTTAGTTTTGAAATTCATTTAGTACTCAAAGTTTGAAAATATTGAAAACAAAGTGTTTTATTCAAACTGAAAGTGAATCTAAAAGTTATGGGTTTAGAATGAATTTAAAGTGAATAAAATTGTGAAGGCGTGGAAATTATTTACTTTTAAAGAATTTTTAAAATCAACTATTTTATTCTATATACTGTTGAATATCCAAACCATTCAAGTTCTAGAAGTTATGGTTTTAAAGCTATAAATTTCGAAGTATTATGTTTTG
Source organism: Allium cepa (assembly GCA_030765085.1). Taxonomy (NCBI): domain Eukaryota; kingdom Viridiplantae; phylum Streptophyta; class Magnoliopsida; order Asparagales; family Amaryllidaceae; genus Allium; species Allium cepa. The sequence goes on along the minus strand of CM060941.1, from coordinate 945,440,493 downwards.
GAAGTAAAATTTTAAATGTTTGGTTTCCAGATATTATAAATTTTAAAGCAGTATGATTTTGGGAAAAGAAATATATTTGAAACAAAAATGATATTATTGATTTGGGTTTTTATAAAAATAATATCAAAATGAGTTGTTTTGGAAATGGAAATGATATCGTATTTATGGGTTTGAAATGTATAATTTTATTCTGGTTTTAAAGTATAAATTATTTTGTAATAATCGCGGTGTTATAATAACGTTTGGTTGTTGAAGAGACCGGGATCGGAAGTTGTCATACTCTCTGCCAACTCCGAAAACTACTTTAACAACCGTGTACGCGGTGGAGATTCCAGAATGAAGTAGGATGGTGGCGGCGTTTCCTTTGAGGTAAATACGCGGACTCGACTCACGTGAGTTGGCATAAGGTGGCTAAAACAGGAGCGATTCTCAGGCCAAGTGGGTTAGCGCCCTTTATCGGACACTTCTCTTCGATACTATACTCAGACTTTGGATTGATTCGGTGGCCACTTTTACTTTTGATTTTAGGGGGAGTTTGTTCGAGGTGGGCGGTAGCTGCGGCTATGCGTTTCCACCAGTCCGGATAGCAATTGGTATATCTACCCTGGCATTGCCTAGTTGTGCCGTGTCACCTACTCTAGCGCGCCTTATACGATTTTGGTTTTGTACCATACCTATGGAGTGCCCTCTGACGACGCCCAGTACGGGGGAGATTACGGTACTGTATAGACTATGGGAATATATAACTGTGTTAAGATGGAAAATGTAAAGCCTTAACGCTATTTAAAAGTAAGTTTATTTTACAATTAGACACTATATTAATAGCGAAATATACTACATAGTAAATAGTTTAACGGATCCTTAGGAGATGTAAATCCCGAGCATCTCTTGAGTTACTGCACTCATATTCATTTCTGTTAATTTAACTTACATAAGATCTTTTAGTTCTGACTCAAGTGTTTTGTCTTTTCAATTCGCTCGGGCCAGTCCGAGCGTTTCAGGATTTGAAGTTTAGCTCTGGAGGACGAATACGAAGATTTGTATTACTATCATCTACTATTATTCCACTACACTATTTAATTCCGCTGCATTGATATTTATTGGTATGTGAACTCTGATATTTATTGTATAAAAAAAGAATCAATTGTTTTGTAAACAGTTTTATGAACTGTATATTTATTATTATATTTTATCCTTCCGCTGTGAGATTCTGTTTTATTTTGTTTCTTCTCTGTTTTTCTTATTTACACCATAACAATCCGCCCTTTCGTATGATTTGAATTGGCACGTGTGTCGATTTGAAGCGTGCGAAAAGGAGGGACGTTACAAATAATATTTCAATGATATGGTTTTTTATACATTTCCTATTTGTAATATTTGATATGCACCTGCTACATGACTGTCTGCAGACCACTTTCATAGTTGTTGGTTTTGAGATTTTGTATGATTCAGTTTGCATTTTGTACTTTAACCAATATTTTTTTTTGCTTTTATTATTGCATGTTCAGCACTTTTACGATGAGAGTTGATAAGAAAAAGTATGTTTTAGCTGAGATTTGAAATAAAAAGCATGTTTTCACAACTTCACCATAATAAATATTTTGATATGCTTAAATATTCAAATTACCTGTAAGATTTCTTAATGAACTATAGTATACTTTTAGTTATTTTCCTTTTTTCCCTCTTAAACTGGTTATTTTAGGTTAGAAAAACATTTTTGTCCAACATAGGAAAGAACCTACTAGAATGACCTTCTAACCTTTTGTACAACATAGGCATTGGATAACGTACATATAACTTATTTTGTATTCTTTTATTTCCAAAAAATGTGAACTTTAGGTCTGATCTTCTAGAATAAATGTTATTTCAAGGCAATTTTTAAATTGGAATCGGAAGCGTGTCGCGCCCATTTGTTTAAAGTATGTAGTGGGTTGGAATGATTTTTATCCAATGTTGAATAATCAATTGCTTGCATTTATCAGTTTTGAACTGTTTATTTTTCTATAATATGGTTTTGAACTTGCAGACAATACAACATGCGCATTGGGAAATGAATAACATGGAAAGTAATTCTCAGTGATGTACACTCGGAAAAAATATATACTACAGAAGAAGTTTGATTTGCGACAATTATGTGCTATTATACAGGCAGTATTGGAAAATTACTTAAAGAATTATTACTATCATTGATGTTGGTTAGGTTAATCACCTTTAGAGAAATGGAAAAAATAGCTTGATTATGTTTACGGTGTAGGTTGGTTAAATTGTTTGTTCAAAATATTTGGGAAGGGCTTAACGTTGCTAACTTTAATGTTAGGATTCTATTTCTATGAGTTTTAGTTATGATAATCACAATCAAATATTTCTATGCATTCTTTATCCTTACATAGTGTTGATAATAATGCAACACCATCGTCCAATAATGTTTTTTCATCACCAATATATTAAAAAAATTATACATTTGGACACGGCCTATGCAACTACAATATTTTTGCTTCACCTGTGTGCAAAGCACAGGTTTGCATTAGTTAATTTTAGTAACTAACTACGACGCTCATTGGTATATTTGATATACTCATTCATTTAATTTATATCAAATTCAAACTCTTTTAAACTAATCAAATAAAATAAATAATTTTATTTAAACACCTTTTAGATTGGTTCTAAAATATCTTTAGGGTTTATAGGCCTAATGGATCACAAGATGAATTTTTTTTTTGAATTTTACTCTTTAACATCGCCGCAGGTTGGCTCAATTCTAACATGCATTGAAAGCCAAATTATCTTTAAAAGAAAAGGATCGTAGCACATTTCTAAGAGGCTAAGGATATAAAAGAGGCGGTGATCAAGGGAAAAATCGAGGATGAGGTTATGGAGGAGGAGGATGAGGAGAAAATACACTTTAAATAATAGTAAATTAAGTTATAGCTTTGACCAACAAAGAGACCATGAACAAGGTAGAAGAGAAAGTTATCAAGCAAGCCAACCAAGAAATGATAAATCAAACATTGAATGTTATAATTGCCATCACTTTGGACATTTTTCACGGGAGAGTAGATGTAGCATAGAAAAAAGAAATATACTTATGGAGATCAACAAAGAAGATAGATAACCTGGTTACTTCTTGCATGCAAAGGTAATTAAGACGATGAAAGCAATCGGTGGTATCTTGACTCGGTCGTAGGTAGTCACATTTGTGGAAAGAACTATCTATTCGTGGAACTTGATGAGACTATTATGCTGATATTACATTTGGTGACTCTTCAAAAGTTCAAGTAAAGAGTAAATGTATTATTATGATCCCTTGAAAGATGAAAGCCATTACTTTATTTCTAATGTCTTCTTTGTCTCGGATATGAAAAATAACATCCTGATTTTAGAAAAACTTTTAGAGAAAAATTATGAGATGAAACCGAAAGATAAAAGTTTAACCATAAAAGATGAAAAAGGAAGATTGATTGTCAAAGTACATACGACAGAGAATAGAATTTTTATGTTGAATCCCCAATTTGATCTCCCTATGTCTTTGAAGTCTTGTTTGAAAATTCAGCTTGGCTGTGGCATATTTTGCTTGGATCCTGAGTTTTGACGGCTGAAAAATAATGAGTAGAGAGAATGATAAAAGGATTAACTTCCATTGACCATACAAATCAACTTTGTGAAGGATGTTTTCTTGAAAACCAAGCAAGAAAGGGTTTCCCGAAAGAGTCTTTGACAAGACCCCGAACCCTAATTTATTCAAAAGTATGTGGACCTATCAAACCATCATCACTTGAAAAGAACACTTATTTGTGTTTCTTTATTGATTATTATAGTCAAAAAACTTAGACATATTATTTGAAAGAGAAATCAAATGTGTTTGAAACCTTCAAAAGGTTCAAGACACTAGTGGAGAAGTAAAGTTGTTGTCAAATCAAAGCTTTAGGATCCAATAGAGATGGTGGTTCGCATCAACGTAGTTCAAAGTATATTGTGAGGAAATTGGATTCATCGTCCCATGAAAACTCTATATTCACCTCAATAAAATGTGGTGACCAAAATGAAGAACTATATTATCCTTAACATGGCAATAAGTATGTTGAAAAGTAAAAACATGCCAAGGGAATATTGGACTACAGTCTTTTCTTGTGTAGTCCACTTAATGAATTTGTGTTACACCAAAGTATTCATGGAAAAACACCTCAAAAAGCTTGGGGTGGTTACAAACCGAATGATAAAGGTGCAAGGTATATCTTTACCGGCTATGATCAAAGCTCTAAATGTTATAAGCTATATAATTCGAGTAGTGGAAAAATTATTGTAAGTCAAGATGTTAAGTATGGCGGAGAAGGCATTTGGGAATGGAATAATAAAAAGGAAAACTAATAATATTGTCCATTCTTTGATGATGAAGAAGTCATACCACAGCCTATTACTCCACCAATAATACCTCAACCACAAATTGCGTAGGATAATTATGCATATTCAAATGAAGGATCTCTTAGATTCAAAAGTGTGAGTGAATTATATGAAACTACATACCAAATACCAGTTTGGAAGATTGTACATATCATTGCTTATTGCTGAAGTTGAGCCTATGGAATATAATTTGATGATGTTGCTTGTAATGAAAAATGGAAAACTGCTGCAACGGCAAAGGATGTCCCAACGAAGAAGAAGGCCCCTTTGGCAAAGGATATGGCGACCCTGGCGACGAAGAAGGTATTAGCGGTGGTAACATAGAAAGTGAAGAAGCGAAAATTGCACTAAAGAAATTTAATTTGCACCGGCGAAGCTTGAATTTGTGAAAGAGTAAACATATTGATACCAAACGTCATTTTATTTGAAACTTTGTATCTAAGAAGATAGCGAAGCTTGAATTTGTGAAGTTACAAGACCAAATTGAGCATATCTTGCCAAAGGCATTAAAGATTGATGTTTTTCAAAAGTTGCTTATTGAATTGTATCTAAGGATTGAAAGGTAAACTCAATCAACGTATCTATTAATGAAAAGACATGTATGTTCAAGTGAAAAGTCATATGTCCATTCAAATGAGAAATATCTGTTGAGTAAAAATTTGTATCTATTATAGTGAAGGGCTGTATATGTTCAAATGTGTCTTTTTAAAAAGTTATGAATAATTGTAAGGATATGAAGTCTAATATAAATATATATATCATCATTTCTGTTGTGTTTCGGTAGTGTTGTATATAGGTAGAACTGAAATGGTAATTAATAGAAGAAATAAATTTCCAAACTTTTTACTAATAATTTTAAAATATATAATTCTCCTACTCATCCTAACACACTTGCACTAATATAATTTTGAGCACTAAAAATGCAGAAATAAAACTAAAACAGGAAACTGCAGTATAATGCATGTTCGGATTTCTGAAAAGATTGACTCTTCTATAGCCAACACTATTTTCTTCATTCGTACGTATTTGTAAAAATCTGATATGAAATCATCGTCAGCAGTCAATTGCAGCAGCACACGTTACATGATTAAATTCTGTAAAACTATACATACAAATTCGATACTATTCAACACTATTTTCCCCTGTGCTGATGCATCTAATGTTTTTAATCGTATCCTTCTGGGATGGAGACATGTTTCCCTTTTATGACATTTTTACTAGCCATTGCCATTTCAGGAACTGGGCAGTGCTATTTCAGCAACGCTATTCAGGGCCGGCCCCAGGGCAAGGCGACCAAGACGGTCGCCTAGGGCAACACGGCGGAGGAGGGCAACATTTTCGGTATACGTGTTTACAAATTGTCTGGTTCATATAAGTAAAAGGGCATAAATTTTAATAAGATTATTTGGTCCAGTGGTTTGTTTGCTTCCTTTCTAATTGAACGACCCGAGTTTGAGCATGTGTTCTTGCAATTTTAATTTTTTACTCCTCTTCCATTTCATGTTTGCCTAGGGCAACGAACTGCCTAGGGCCGGCTCTGTATCTAATCATCCCAACTCTTTCAGCAAACGAGGTCGACGTCATTTTTACCCATTTAACCCACACTGCCATGGTAATGTCATTATACCCGATAACACGCAGAATCCAAAACGTGTGTTTTCAACGCATGGTACCATCAGCGTTTTTACCATTCACGGCGACTTTTTCTCCACTAAAAACTGCAACCACATTCTGTCTCTGTTATTTAACTATTTGAATTTTATGTCCCAACACCTGATAGATTCCTATACTGTTTTACAACTGTATGTACTTCTGTTTCTCTAGGTATGAAGTTGTTCTTGATAAATCCAATACTGTTTTATCACTGTACTTGTGTTTGTCTAAGGTTGAAGTTCTTCTTCTTCGTTTTATCATGTTGAAGCATATTTAAGTGCTGTCCATTTTGATGAACAGGGAGAAGGGCCGGGTGTAACACAGATTCATAAGTGCTGTTCATCACATTCCCTGTGTTGGGTATCCTCTTGCTTGAATGACGAAGACATGATAATATCCCAATCAAAATGAGGCAAATAATGCATGTATTCTTTTTCTTTCCCACAATGGTTATGGTATATCAGAACCTACTAATCAATTCTTTATGGAAAAATTCATCATAATAAAAATGAGTAACAGTAAGAAAGTTACACACACACACACACACACACACACGTGTTGAATTTCCTTTGAAGAACACGTACCACAAAAGCGACTCTAAAAATATTTTCGTTCAAGATTTCATTCCGTATATTGTTTCAACTAAAATTAGCGTTACATCGCAACTTAATATGAGAGAGAGAAAAAGCTTAATTTTTGACGAAAATTTGTTGCTTTAACACTTTCCAGATATTATACGTTCGAGTAAGTTGAGAGGAATAAATTTAGGTTGGATGCTTGCTTTATGTGGTTGAGGGAAACCCTGAGCTATGCAAGAAGGGTTATCAACTTAGTATATGTTTGGCCTAAATATGCTTTTGATGTAATATGGTTGAAGATTTGTTTATGACTGCCAAAATGAAAACTTGTGAGCATACGAGTTACAAAAGTATTCATTTTTTAAGGAGAATGATTTTCTTTTCTGTATGAAAGATTTCAAAGTTACTTTTGCAATCACACTGACAATATATTTCAAAGACTCAATTTGTGATTTGAGATGAAAACAATGTATATGTAGATCATTTTGAGAATTGAAAGAATAAAGGTTAAAATAAAAAGAAGGAATGATTGGGAAGCGAAGTAGTGGTTCTAATCCTAGAAATATTACGATTGAAAGTTGGAGAACATGGTTAAATTTTTTGCAGAAAATACTGGTGAGGGTCATTCAAACAAATAAACGGGAAAAGAACATAGTACCATTTACTACTATAGAAACCTTGAAAAATATTTAAGTATACATTTTCTTAGCCAAAGTTCATAAACACGATTATAATATATAAAACAGGTCATATGGCTAATTTTGTTTTAGACTCGCTTTTAGCTTGGAACACCATTTTAAAATCGTACAAATCAAGCTTACTTAGTTTGATTCTATTTAAAATCGTACAAGACATGTTACATGAGTAAACTTTGTCGCCATCAAAACTGCACAAATTTGATACTATTTAACCTTGTATTTTAACCGGGGAATATCCATCTAGTGTTTTTATTCGTGTCATTTTTGGGACAGAGGCATATTTCACTTTTTTACTCTTATACTAGGCATTACCATTTCAGGAATGCCTTCTAATCATCCCTACTCTTCCGGTTTCAGCAAACGCGGTCCGTATCATTTTTACCCACTTAACCCACCTTGCCATGGCAATGTCATCATACCAAATAATATGCAGAACCTAAAACATGTGTTTTCAATGTAAAGTGTCTTAGAATCTCATATATTTTGATAATGACAACTATACAACGATATATTGTGTATATTAACCACTTGCACAGGAAAAGATCAATCAAACAAGAAGACGTGCTCGACAAAAAGAAGATCAGGATGACACAACCAATGTAATATCAGTCATTGCGTCTTAGTCTAGGGTTATAAGTTAGTGAAAATCTCTTCTATGTGGTATGCACATACACTTGATCAAAAACAAAAATTACAACATTCAGTCGACTGAATAGGACTGAATTTATGCACATATTTATACTTAAATAACGAACTGTTTCAGTCCACTAAATTATTGATTCAGTCAACTAAACACTAGTTCAGTCGACTAAATCAAGAATTTCAGTCGACTGAAACTAGGTTACTTTGAACAAATTTCTTTCTAGCTTGGAACGTGGTTTATCACTCAAAATTTAGTTGACTAACTAATTTCATTTTGTCAACCGAATCTGTATAACAGCTATATTTTTTAAATTTATGAAAGGATGTTCTTCTCCACGAAAAGTAATTCCTCTTCATTAATGACTACAACCATTTCCATTGATCATTTCTCTTCATTAGAGGTTGCTACCATACATCTTCTATATAAGGTAATCGCAATAGCAAATTTAACATTAATTCTTTTTCTCTTATTCTTCAATCTTGTGTTTGAATTATCAAGTACTTTCATATGCTTGTATTGCGTTCAAACTGATTACTTTCATATTCAATTCTATTTTCCTTGTGATCATATTACTTTTATTTTCTTCACAAATATACTCAATATACCACAAAGAAGAAAATTATAGGAATGTTGTAGTTATTGACTAATCTGTGCTATACAAGAGCATAATAAGTCACAAACAATTATACTTATTTTGTAGATGAAGTCCTACTAGAGTTTATCAAGTGCAAAGTTCTGTTCAGCAGCGTAGGCGTGCAAAATATGCTAATATATGATTTTTGTCTGATGATAATAAACATATATTCGTTTAAATGTTTTTTTTTTGTATTATTTTACTTTTCACATAATTAAATAAATATTTGTTGAATAAAATAAATAACTCAGAATTCATATTCAAACAAATATTTTATTCAAACGGATATTTTATTACAAATTCAAACGGTACAAATTTGAGCTCTCACTACATTTTCATGCTTTCAATCATAATACAATTTCATACTATAACACAATTTTTACTGTACAATTTTTTACATACATTTTCACCTCACTAAATTCACTCTTCACTCGTTGTTTGCACAAAAAATGGGCAAACACCTCCAAGTCATATGATTTAGTCGATTTTATATTGTTCTTAGTGATTTGGGTGATTCATGCAAATATATAAAATAGATGGACTAAACTGTAAAAGACACACAGATTTATAGTGGTTTGGCCAGAATGTGCCTACGTCCGCTTTATATGTTATTCTTCTTTACTGTTCAGGTTACAAGTACAAAGCTTAGATTACAAGTATCTGAAATTTGTTTGAAAGTTCTATCCGTGCTTGAGCTCTCACACTTGTCTGCCATTGTTGTACCCCTACCCCTCTATTTATAGAGTGAGGCTGGGGGTAGGGGTCTTGGATGTATATAGTTGCTGGTGGGCCTGGGTTATTGTAATCTGGCCTGGCAGTGTTGGTTCGGTGATGCCTTGGTCCGGGGAAGGTTGGAGTGGCCTTCGGTCCGGTAGTGGTTGGAGTGGCTTTGGTTCGGTAGTAATTGGAGTGGGAATTGGATCGGTGGTGCTTGGTCCGGCGATGGGTTGGTAGTGGGTGGAGCGTTGTTTGGACCGGTAGTAGGTGGAGAGTGAGTTGGTTCGGCTGGGAGTTGGGGAGGAGATGGTTTGGTAGGGACTTGGAGAGGGAGTTGGGATTTGGTTCGGTGGTAGGTGGAGCAAGGGCTGGTTCGGCGGTGGCCTCTCTCATCTTGGTTCGGTAGCACCGGTCAAGTGGAAACACGCCCAACACTTGCCCCCCAAAGTGGGGCATATGCCTGCATATGCCGCACTTTGTTTTAGATTGGACATTCTCATCTGGTCTTGTGTGCCGAACCAGTTGGTCCGGTATCCTATGCTTGCCTATAAGTATGGGCTTCGTGTCTCTGTTCATCCTTTATCGTTCGATATAGCCGAATCAATCGAGTTCCGAATCAAACTTGACTGTTTGAAACAGCCGAATCAACCAAGTACTGAATCAAACTTGACTGCCGGACCATGTGAGTTTTCTTCTGCTGGATGAACTTTTATGGTCGGACTACCGAATGGGATCGAAGAGCATGAGTGCCGAATGAATTCTTGCTTGAACTCCCGAATGACCATAGGGAGTACGATTGCTGAGTGAATTCTTAGCCCTGAACCTCCGAATGAACTTTTTATGTTGGGAATACCGAATGAGATCGGGAGTTTGAATGCCGAATGAACCTTGAGCCTTTTATGTTTTGAATTACGAATGAAATTCGAGACCGGACGTACTCGCTTGTTTATATCTCTTGTTCTAACGAGGCGTTTTCTCGTGTTGCAGATAATGTCTCATAAAGTAGAAACCCGTTCTGATAAGAAGAAATCCAGGGACAAAGAAGAGTCCTCTGTAGTGTCCCCGGTTCGGGCAGGACCAGAACATCATGGACCAACCCCGAGATCATTAGTAGACGGGTATGGCCCTCAGGAGCTCTTGAATTCCCCGCCTGACTGCTTTCCTAGCTCCCTCAAAGATGAGCAGCTTGATGTTATATCTCGCACTTTTGGGATTGACAGAGCGCATATGTTGTTGCCGGGGGAAGGAGTGATGCCGTATAATCCCCCTGAAGGATATTTTGCTTACAGTAGGTATCACTGTATGCGCGGAGCCATCCCTTCGATCAATGCCTGGATAGTTAGCTTTATCACATATTTGAAGGTGGCCCCTTTCCAGCTTCATCCCAACTCCTATGCCATCTTGGTGAGCCTGTTTATTATCTTCCAGAGAAAATATGGGCGTCCCCCTTCCAACCGGGAGACCAGGTATTTGTACAACTTGAGAGGCTACAAAAAGTGATCTCCATATATTATCTTAGAGTCGGTCGTGTCTTTCAAGCCAGTCCTGGACTTGTATTCGAAATTTAGCATGTTCAAGAAGGAATGGTTCTACGTTAAGGATGACTATGTTTCTTTCCACCGCTTCACCTCTAGCTGTAAGTTGAATCTTATTTATAATTTCCGTCCTGACTACAATGCTCCTCCTTATGTGCTTTTGTTTCATGCTAGCGACAGGTGGCTTTACGGTCGTAGATAGCGATCGCCTGGTTCAGATGGCTGCGGAAATAGAAGCCATCCCGGAATGGGAGAGGACAACTTCTTATTTGATCAGGAATGCTACTCTTCTGGAGCACAATTGATTCTGCCATGCCAGTCTGTGGTCAAGCAGAGATACACGGCTGAGGAGAGGGCCGCCAAAGCTAAAGGAGGGGCTACGGTGAAGAGTGGCAAAAGGAAACTCTTCTCAAAACCTCCAATTGCCAGGGGGAAGAAGCTTAAGAAGTCCGATGGACCCTCCCCCAGCACATGTCCAGACATCCCGGAGGAGGAAGATGTGGAGGAGGAAAGAGGTGAGGATGAAGGAAGTGAGGAGGAGAGCAGAAGTGATGGGGAAGGTGATGGTGATGGCCATGGTGATGATGGACAGAGTGGTAGTGGTGCTGGGGCTCTGTCTTCTGAGCAGGCAGGCGAGATCCAGGAGTGGATGGATGATGCTTTCCGCCTAGCTTTTAGGGGTTGGAGGAAGGATCGGCCTTGGTGGAGAGGCCAAAGAAAGCTGACAAGGCCAGGACTGGTGCCGATTCATCTTCTAAGAGCATTTCAGCTAAGGCAACTCCTGCGATTCAAGGTGAATTTTTGACTCCTGACGACTCCATTTATGATAAGGATTTAGGAATATTTTATGGCCAGCTTCCGTCCTGGAATGAGATCCAGGACTTATTGCGGTATCCTACTCCTCCCCAGGGTTTGTATAACAAAAGCGTCTTTTTACTCATCTTAACTTGATACGTTTCTTGAATTGTAGCTCAATGTATGCTTGTAACACTTGGTTTTTATTCCAGGAGCGGGCGAAGCGATCAAGACATCAGATGTTCGGCACCGTCTTGAACAATACAAACTCCTCAAAGCTTATACTAAACCGAAGCCTCCGACTAACCGCCCCAGAGACGTAGTCGGCTATCGTCCTCTTCTTGGGGTCATCGAATAGGATATCCAAAAGAAGAAGAGGATCCGTTCCTTGTTCGAATCCTCACTTGGTCCTCAGCCCCCAACTCAACCTCTTCAGGATACCACGGAGGAGAATATTGAGTTTATACCTTCCCCGCACCCGTCTGAAAACCCTACTGTTACCCCAATAGATCATCCCGGCTTGGCTCGTAATCCGTTTGTGGGTCATCCGGATCTGGATCTAGGCACTCATGATATTTCCTTCGACGATGCTACTGGTGAGCACCTTCTCCCTTGCAATCTTATGGTAAGGGTCTTGATGAAGCTAAGTCCCTGAACCTTGATTTGCTTACCACTCGGATTGTAACTTTGGGGGACGAAGCTAAGGCAAACATTGACCGGGTTGCTGAGGAGACCAGGAAGCAGATGAGGCATCATGCCCGACTGGTCAAGGCCGGAGAGGAAATCGGGAGCGCTAACATTCGATTGCGGTTAATGGTTTTCGACCAGGCCAAACAACTCGCCGATCAGGCCATCCAGATCTCTCAGCATGAGGCCGCCTCCAGGCGACTAAAGAAAACCATGAAAGAGGCTAGCAGGGCAGAGTTATGAAAAATGGAGGCTGCCTGCAGGGAACTGATCGATATGGCTATTGCAACGGCGGATGAGGTTCAGAAAGAGGATCTCGAGCGGGTAGAGGAGTTATCCGAGAAGCTTGAAGCCGCAGAGCTTGCTCAAACCAAGCTAAAGAAGGAGATGGAGGCGATGAGGAAATCCTTTCAGGATGACCGCTCGCGATACCGATCAGAGAGGGATGCTACCGTTGCAAAGCTGTCGGCTTCTGGGGACCGAATAAGGGAGTTCGAGGAGAACGAGGGGATAATGGATGAGATGCTTCAGGATATGTACTTTCGCACTTGGAAACAGGACAACTTATCCTGGATGGATGATTATCCCCGAGTCATGGCCAGGATTTACCTTAGGACCTTGGAGGAGGCTAAGGCTGATGCGGATAAGGAGGGTGGTGTGGCCTTCAAAATGGACGTGATTACGTCCCAGTTCACCAAGGAGGAGAAAGCGGCGGTGAAGGAGGGTATGCGGCTGCTTACCGCTGAGGAGGTAGAGGTGCAGTTGGAGGATGATGATCAAGGAGCAGATGCCGGTAAGTCTTCCCTTTCAGTCTTTTCGTAACTTGATTGCTTATTGTTCGTGACTGTTAATGGATTCTTTACTAAATTGGACAGGCGGGACCCCTGGAGCACTAACTACCTCTGGTCAACATGCGGAGAGTTTCAGCCCCGCGGTTAAGTAGATCTCGGGGGGCCAGTAGGGTAGAGGATAAGCTCTGATGCAGCCGACTCCCTGACTTGACCTGGACATCTTTTGGCTTAGCTGACATTGTTGTATATACTAGTCCCAAAACATTAATGTAACTTTTAGGCTGTAATTATGTTATTTGTAACGGACAACTTCATTTTTTGCATGTAATTTTTTTAACTTAAGGTGGTTCTGTTATATTTAAATGCTTTCGGTGTGTTGCACAAGAAATGAAGCTATGCATATGCCTGTGATTCAATTGTGTTTAATGTCAAGTTCTGGCTTAAAATATAATTTCATATCTTGCAATGTTATTGTGATGTGTGAATAAATTATAGCTACGCATTCATAGACAAATGAAGAGAGTACCGCCCTTCGTGTTTTAGTTGTAGATGGTAGCTTTGAATGTCTTGTGTGACTGAGAATGGAATGCAACTGAGTGTCCTGTCATCCAGTTGTGAGTTCCTATCCCCATTTGCGGGTGTCTCCTATTTTGTGCCCTGTACTTTAGGGATCGTTATATAGGATAGGAGGAAAGTTTTTAAATAAAATAGGAATATAAGAAATAGTAAAACTTCCAGTCACTGAAGGCCTTCGATGCGCTTAAGTTCGTGGCAAACGGGTTTTGTAGTCACTTTCCTTAGCTGTGGGTCTTGGAGACATTTGTCACTCATCTTACGCCTTCGCGGGGAGTTTTCTTTTTTACCACAGCCGTACGTAAGACACATCAGAGCCGAGATCGCGCACAGTAACTACCCGGGCCATTATGGCCCGTAATCGTGGGAATTATTTGATTTACCGTGGCCGGCTAGCGTGGGTGCCGATCGTCAACCGTAAACTATCCCTGGCTGGACACACCTTATGTCGGGGCTTAAAATAGGTTCACAGTTGCCGACGAGCCAAACGCCGTAATGAGCTGCCTCAGCTATAGTCGGCCTTCTCGGTGGCTTAGAATCGGCTCATTACAGTTGGCTTTAAGGGACGATCGCGAGCAATGAGTTAACCCGCAGCAGAAAGATGCTGGAGCAAAAGTGTCTCATTGGCGAGGGCATAGATTCGTATAGTACCTATTAGGTCTTGTCGAGAGGAGGTTGCGCCATGATGCGTCTTGAATGGAAATGCCATTACACAGGATTTTGTTCAACAGAAAAGGATAAAGTTAACAAGCAGCCAAGATATAAAGGAACAAGTTAAAAAGAGACAAGTTTTTAAAGTGGTTCAGCACGAAAATGCCTACGTCCACTGATTCTCTTTGTTAATTCACTTCATATGGGCAGTACAAGTTAAGAAAAGTATCGACGAAGGTGTTGGATGTTCCATGCCCTCTGGGATACCTCTCCGTCCACTGTTGACAAAATATAAGCTCCGTTGTGGAGATCTTTATGAATTACATATGGTCCGTCCCAGATTGGATCTAGTGCACCGGGGCACGGGAAGATTCGTTTGAGGACAAGATCTCCTTCTTATAAGCTACGATGCTTGATTTTGAAGTTGTATTGCACCACCACTTTTTGCTTGTGAACTGCTGCTTTGAGCGCTGCATCGTTTCTCCTCTCTTCAATTAGATCCAAAGACATGTGAAGGAGTTCTTCGTTCTCTTCTGGGTTATAGTGGATCCTGCGGTGGGAAGGTACTACATTTTTGACTAGGAGCATGGCCTTCGATCCGTATGCCAAAGAGAAAGGAGTATGCCCCGTTGATGTTCTAAAAGATGTGCGGTAGGCCCAAAGTGCCATAGGAAGTTCATCCACCCAAGCGCCTTTTGACTTTTTTAGTTTCTTCTTGACTAGAGTTTTGAGAATTTTGTTGACAACTTCAACTTGTCCGTTTGCCTGGGGATAAGCTACAGATGAGGAGCTTTTGTGAATTCCGTGCTCTCGGCACCAGTTGGCAAACTCCTCGCTATTATACTGAAGTCTATTGTCCGATATGATTTTGAGAGGAACTCCGTACCTACATAGAACATTTTTGATTAAGAAGTTAATAACTTTGCCGAAGATATTTTATTTAGGGGCTCTGCTTCCACCCATTTGGTGAAATAGTCAACTGCCACTATCGCATATTTGGCTCCGCCTCGGCCCACTGGCAATTAGCCAATCAAATCAATTCCCCATACCGCAAATGGCCAAGGGCAGGTCATTTGAGTAATCTCATTTGTTGGTAGACGAGGGATCTTGGCAAATTTCTGACATCTATCACATTTTTTAACGAAGTCAAAGGCGTCTTTGTTTAAGGCGGGCCAGAAATATCCATATCGGAGTGTTTTCTTTGCCAGAGTCTGCCCTCCAGTGTGATCCCCGCAGCTTCCTTAGTGGATGTTGGATAAGATTTCCTTAGCTTCCCTTCCAGGGACACATCTTAATAAGGGGTTAGAGAAGCCGCGCCGATAGAGGATGCCTTCTTGTATTGTGTAGCGGGAAGCTTTCCTTAAGATTTTCCTGATTTCATTACGCTCGCTGGGCAGTGTGCCATCTTGTAAAAAATTTCGGATGGGAGTCATCCAAGTTTCTTCTTCGATTACAGCTACCAGATTCACTTGCTCGAAACTCGAGGTTAGTTGCTTTGAGATGGCTACTGTTCCGGAAATGGTACCGTCTTTCATGCTAGCTTGCTTTGCCAGCCCGTCGGCCTCTTGGTTCTCTTCTCGAGTGATGTGTTTGATTAAATAGTGATCCAATTGATCGAGTAGCAGCTTGGTCTTCTTTAGATATGTTGTGAGTCGTTCTACTCGAGTCTAAAATTCTCCTAGTATTTGGTTTACAATAAGTTGGAAACCACTATGAAGACATAAAGAACTAACTCCAATCTCAAGGGCAATTTCTAATCCAGCTATTACTGCTTCGTATTCTGCATCGTTGTTGGTGGCAGCGAATTCCAGCCTTAGAGCACAGTGTAGCTTCCTTCCCCTGGGAGTGATTATTACAACACCTGGCCCCGAGACTTGTTTTTTTGAAGCTCCATCCACAAAGAGATTCCACTTAATGTCTTTTGCTATCTCAGATTGCTCCTTACCTTCGTTGGTAGCGAATTCGGCAATGAAATCGGCCATGACTTGTCCCTTGATGGCGGTGCGAGGATGGTAGGTGATACCATATTGACTCAGTTCAATGCACCATTTAAGTAGTCGTCCAGAAGTGTTGGGACGATGGAGTACCTGCCTTAGCGGTTGATCGGTTAGAACTCTGATGGAATGAGATTGGAAATAGTGTCGCAGTTTTCGTGACGTGATTAGTAAACACTATGCTAGCTTCTCAAGTTTAGGATATCTGGCTTCTGCCCCTGTTAACCTCTTGCTTACAAAGTATACTGGCCGTTGCGCGCGGTTGTCTTCTCTCACCAAAGCGGCGCTTAGAGCATGAGATGACACAACAAAGTATATGTATAGCTCTTTGCCTTCGTTTGGAGTTGAAAGTACTGGTGGTCTCTGGAGGTGTTCGATTAGGTTAAGAAAGGCCGTTAAGCATTCGTCAGTCCACTCTAACTTTCCTTTGTCTTACTTTAGAGCCTCGAAGAAGGGGACGCACTTGTCAGTCGCTTTAGAGATGAATCTTCTTAGGGCGGCCACCTTTCCATTTAGGCTTTGCATTTCTCTTCGAGTGGAAGGTATCCTGATATCTTTTAGGGCTCGGACTTGTTCTGGGCTTGCTTCAATCCCCCTGGCATGGACGATGAATCCCAAGAACTTTCCTGATGACACTCCGAACGAGCACTTTAGAGGATTCAGCTTCATTCCATAATGGCGAAGTACGTGAAACATCTCGCTCAGGTGGCTTACGTGATCGTTGGCTTTCCTCGATTTTACTAGCATGTCATCCACATAAACCTCCATAGTTCGTCCTATTATCTCCGCAAATATCTTGTTGACGAGGCGCTGATAGGTAGCTCCGACGTTTTTAAGTCCGAAAGGCATTACTCTGTAGCAGTAAAATCCCCGGTCAGTGATGAAACTCGTGTGGTCTTGATCGGGGGCGTGCATAGGAATTTGGTTATATCCTGAGTATGAGTCCATAAAAGATAAGAGTTCGTGCCCGGCTGTGCTTTCCACAAGCTGATCGATTCGGGGGAGTGGGAAGCAATCCTTCGGGCAAGCATCATTTAAGTTGGAGAAGTCAATTCATGTTCGCCACTTCCCATTAGCCTTCTTTACTAGTACCGGTTTAGCGATCCACTCTGGGTAGATGGCTTCTCGTATGAAGTTGTTGGCAAGTAGGTTCTTTACTTCTTTATCGAGGGCCGCTGATCGCTCTGCCCTCATACTTCTCTTTTTCTGCTTTACTGGGGCCTTGGTAGGATCGATGTTTAGTATGTGGCAAGCCACGTATGGGGAGATTCCAGTCATGTCAGTGTGCGTCCATGCATATACGTCCAGGTTGTGGCAGAGAAAATCAATGAGTTGATCCCTCAATTCTGCTCTTAGTTGATATCCGATTTTCAACAGTCTACTTGAGTCATGTTTGTCTACAGCTACAGACTCCATAGCCTCTGCGGGCTCGGTGGTGGCCTCCTCCTCTTTGTCCCTGGGGTCTAATTCATTGAAAGGATCACTGGTATATCGAAGAGGAGGGGCTTTCTTTAGTTGCTATGCTTCCAATTTTTTCATGCAGAGAGGAGTCTCTGCATTCTTCCCTCTATCCTTCCTGTGATTATCGCGAAGATCAGTTACGTAGCAATCTCAAGCGGCGTCTTGATCTCCCTCTACTTCCCCTATTCCATTATCTGCTGGAAATTTCTTCTTCAGGCACCACGGGGCTAAGACAATTTGGAACTCAGACAAGGCCGGTCTTCCTAAAAAGGCGTTATAGGCTGAGTGGTTACCTATCGGCACAAATGTTTGTTTCCGCACAACGGAGCGGGGGTGGCTTCCTATTTCAACAAAAAGGTCCAATTGCCCGAGGGGCATCTTCGCATCTCCAGTGAAACCGTGTAGTGGTTTGTTGCAGGGCGACACATCCTTCATTGACAGCTTCATTCTGTCAAAAGCATGATTGAATAGGATATTTACTGAGCTTCCAGTGTCTACTAGAATTCGAAAAACTTCGGCTGGGCCGAACCGGGCATAGATGACCATAGGATCCATGTGAGGGTACTGCCTTCCTTCCAGGTCACGCCTATTGAATGTAATGTCATCATTCTCTTTTCGCTTCAGGTGGCGTTCTTCCATAACAGAATTGAGGTAGGCTTCATTGTTTCTAAGTGACTTTCTGTATCTTTTCATCTCTGTCCAGCTTCTATCGGCGATGTGTGGTCCTCCCGATATGGTATGGACCACTATCTTCTCATGACTGGGGTCGCCGGTGTTGCGATTTCCCCCTCCTGTTTTTGGGAGAGGTAGCCTTGGGTTCTCATCGACAGGAGCTGAGGTCCTGTTCTGACCTTTTACATAGCATTCTAGTCTCTTCCTTCTGATGTGTTCTTCAATTAAGTCTCGGAGATGATGGCATTCATTGGTATCATGCCCATGAGATTCGTGGAAGCGACAGAACTTTCCAGACTTAACTGCGTTATCTGATTCCTTCTTGTATGGAGGGCGTCTGTATTTAACTTCATCTTGGGTGGCCAGGAAGATGTTTTCGATTGTCTCATTCAAAGGAGTGTAAGTTTCAAATCTCGGTCCTGGCCGATATAGACGTTTTTCTCCCTTCTTGCCCCCAGCATTGTCTCTAGAGTCATTTCTTCGAGCGTCCTTTGCTACAGCGGGTGTGTCGCCATGAGTTGCCTTGGTTTGTTGTCCTGTTTGTCTTTCAGTGGCAGCGTCTTCAAGTCTCATATATCTTCCGGCTTCATGGAATAAATCGTGTAGGTAGCTGGTTTTTCTTTCGTTAATCTTCTAGCAAACTTAGTATCCGGATGCACACCACTACAGAGGGCCATTAAGATAAGTTTCTCATCGGCATCTTAGACTACGGCCGCTGCAGCATTGAATCGGGTTAGATATTGCTGCACTGTCTCTCCAGGCTTCTGTTTGATACTAGATAGGGAATAAGCGTCCTTGGGTTGTTCCACATGAATGCGGAATTGGCTGATGAACTTTTCTTTCAGTATTTCCCATAAGCTGATGGATCCTTGGGGTAGGTGGCAGAACCAGGAGGTAGCTAGATCTGCCAAGAATAGTGGAAAGCATTTGCACAATACTCCTTCTGTGGCTCCACTCATGAGCATATGCTGTGTGTATCTCTGCAAGTGTACAACGGGGTCAGAGATTCCCTTGTAAGGTTCAATTGTTGGCATTTTCCATTCTCGGGGGGTGATGGCAATTTCTATATTGCGGGTGAAAGGACTGGTTACCCTAGCGCCTATCCCTCGATCTCTTTGATCCCGTTGGACGCACTCTCTGAACAATCGCGCCATCCTTTCATCAGAATTTGGAGCGGATAGAAATGAGTTTGTTTCTTCTCTGCGGGATTGATTCCGTCCAGATGATCTGTAGGGGTGGTATCGTCTATCACTCCTGATATTTTTCAGTGGCTGCCTCTAGTCTTCTAGGAGCACTCTAGGGTCAGCTACAGTTGGCCCTTGCCTTGATCTTCCCCTGCTGGGTTCTGTTCTGAGCACTTCCTCGGTTCCAACTTCGGGTTAGACTCTAGCTCGGCCCCGTTCATTGGTGTTTCCATGGCTAGGTAGCATGACCGGCTCAGCCACCGTCGACCCTCACCTGGTACCTCCCCCGTTGTGTTTGGTTCCAAGTGTTTCCTCGGGTCGGAGTTCGGGCTGAGTTCGGGCTTGGCTCCTATCATTGCTGTTTCTGTTGTTAGCTTCTTCGAAGAAAAAAGATCTTTGTCGCCTCCCAGATCCACCATACTGGGACTCATCCCATGATTCAGTATTGCAGTTGGATTCTTCAGCATCCCTTAAGCGTGACAAGAGTCGGTCCACCAAGGCTTCTTGTTGGGATGTGAAGCGGTTAGTCACTTCAGCCACAACCCTTTCTAGATCTACCCTAGTAATTGCTGTTGGTTGTTCCGTGGCAGGGGCTGTCGGATTTGTCTGATTTCCATTTCGTACTGCTGTTGAAACGGGACGGTTCTCTTGATCTGTGATCACTGGATCTGGAATGCTGCTAGTTGCGATGTTCTTTCCTTTGCTAACATCTTTCTTCTGCCTGGGAGGCATGTCTTCCAAGCAATGAGCGTTGCTGTCGGGAAGAGGGTTAAGTGGGAGAAGCTGAAGCTTCTAGCTTGAGCTCTCAGTGAAAGCACCAAAAATGTTTGCATAAAAAATGGGCAAACATCTCCAAGTCATATGATTTAGTCGATTTTATATTGTTCCTAGTGATTTGGGTGATTCATGCAAATATATAAAATAGATGGACTAAACTGTAAAAGACACACAGATTTATAGTGGTTCGGCCAGAATGTGCCTACGTCCACTTTATATGTTATTCTCCTTTACTGTTCAGGTTACAAGTACAAAGCTTTGATTACAAGTATCTAAATTTTTTTTGAAAGTTCTATCCGTGCTTGAGCTCTCAAACTTGCCTACCATTGTTGTACCCCTACCCCTCTATTTACAGAGTGAGGCTGGGGGTAGGGGTCTTGGATGTATATAGTTTCTGGTGGGCCTGGGCTGATGTAATCTGACCTGGCAGTGTTGGTTCGGTGATGCCTTGGTCCGGCGAAGGTTGGAGTGGCCTTCGGTCCGGTAGTGGTTGGAGTGGCTTTGGTTCGGTAGTAATCGGAGTGGGAACTGGTTCGGCAGTGCTTGGTCCGGCGATGGGTTGGTAGTGGGTGGAGCGTTGTTTGTACCGGTAGTAGGTGGAGAGTAAGTTGGTTCAGCTAGGCATTGGGGAGGAGATGGTTCGGTAGGGACTTGGAGAGGGAGTTGGGATTTGGTTCGATGGTAGGTGGAGCAAGGGCTGGTTCGGCGGTGGCCTCCCTCATCTTGGTTCGGTAGCACTGGTCTAGTGGAAACACGCCCAATACTCGTATTTGATTTTTAACTTTATTCTTGCTTGTATCCTGCATCTGAATTATCTGTAAGAAAACACTAAGGTAGTAAACATGAAAAAGAAATATTTTGCAGTTCAAAATAAAGTGAGTGTTTTTTAAATTATTGTTTGGCTCAGTTATTTGGATTGTTCGTCATCATTATTTTAGATTCATCTTACACGAACAACTTGTAACATGCACAGTGTATCATCGTACATGACACAAGGCCGTGCACACCGATATACACTTGATAAAATTGCAGGGACATGTGAGCATAAGGTCAAACCCAAGCCAAAGGCTGGATTCAACTCAAGTTCATATGAGTCTCGACCAAATCAACCAAAACCAGACATGTGCATGTTCAAATGACATGGTTAGAGCAGTGGTACCATGCATGTGAAGATCAAAACAATGTAACATGCAACAAAACTTCAAGTACAAGGATGAATGCAAATCCACAAGCTAAATCAATTCCAAAACAACAAGGCAGAAGTAATTCCAAGTTGAGATGCAACAAGCAAAATAAATATCAACACAAACTCAGCAAGGTTACAAAAGATCAAGCAATTGAGAACTGAAGGCAATCTCACAGGCCAGAATAAAAATGTACATGAAATAGATACCATATGTCATGTACATATTCAAGTGAATGGGCCAGAGCAGCATTATTTTTGCGCAACTGGAAATAAGCATTGGTGAGCACAAAGGCTAACAAGACTTCAACAACAAAGAGGCTCCAATACACATGAAGCTCATATGCAAATCAAACTAGATTCAACATGCATTCAATCAACAAGAACCAAACAAGACAACCAATGTGCAAAGTCATCAACAACATATGGAACTAGATATGAAGCCATGAATACACAGTGCAGACCAGAACATTCAAAGACCAACCAAACTCAATTGCAACAGAGACCAGAGAATCACACAAACATTATAACCAAGATTGCTACTCAAGAGGAGACCACCGAACAAGACATGGTCAAGTTCATATGCACAGACTTGAAGCATAGACAATTCAACTCGAAGCAGTAAGCACTCGAGCAATAGATCAATGAACACAACTACAAGCATCAGGTCACAAATGTTCCAGGCATGAACACACACACATCGAACCAGTTCAAAACATGCAATGGACACGACAATTCTGAAGTGAACTAGACAACTAGACTACAATGCATACATGAGGACCACACCACCACAAAAATGAACACATGATGAACATTTCATTCAAAAACAAGTTATCATTAAAATGAAAACAAGTCCAATTACGACATGAAGCATACTGACCACGGTATGGATGTGTACGAGCATAACAAAGACAACAATTTTAACCAGACAGTGTTACAAGCATTATATCAATACCAACAGAAGCAGTTTCAAAAAGAATATTATCAATTGAAACTGCGATGAAGGGTTTTTAAACAAAGTCAATGTATTTCAAAATGAGTCATGCCAGAGTTAAAGCCAGCAAGAATGGGACAAGGGTAACAAGTTCGAACTTAACAAGTCAAGATTCAAAGTCTAGAGTATCTCAAATATTTAAATGCCGAAGTCAATTTTTATCTCGTAGTAGATAATATGATGAACATGAATTAACCAAGTCAATTATCTCAAGAATTCAAAGTGCTGAAGTCATAGAAGACCTGAACGAGAAACAAATTCAAATGCCAAAAAAGAACGGAACCAAATCCAACCATGTATGAAATGAATAAGTCAAAAATAAATACCATCGTTCAATTAAAAAATCACGACTAAGTAAATTCATAAAGAATTCAAATGAGAAATATACAACGTAATTTTAAGGATGCAATCCCTATAAATACTCAATAATCATCATAGGCGGAAAGGCAATCAAGTTCAAGAAAAACCAAAGTGCAAGCATCAAAATAAATTCACCAACTAATTCAGAACTCGAATCAAGTCGACCATAGTCAAATTGAAAAAGGGAAATCATATACCGCATTCAAGCTCGACAATTGGAGCAGTCGCAACAATATCAAAGCCAAGGGATCGATTGTAAAAGCTAATCAAGTGGAAGCATACTCTCAATCGACCAAATTTCTAAGTGGCGTCTTCAATTTTACAAACCCTAATCATTGAAGAGAAACGAAGAAAGAAGGCGGCCAGAGCTACGAAGTGAAAAGAAAAAGGATTTTTCTTCTATTATATTTGGGCCGGCCTTTATAATTTTATTTGGGCTTGAATTATTTTAAATTAGGGTTTTAGTATGTATTTCTTTAGTTTCTATTTTTAATTTTCTTTAAAATTGTGTATCTCTCTAGTCATGTGATTAGATTACGAACTACAGTGGTATAATTTGAGAATTCACAACTCAATGGCTGAGTTGTGGCAGGGTTTTGAGCGTAGAGTTAAGCTAGTCATTAGCGGGCATCGCAAGCTTACATATGTAAGCATCTGACTACTTTATTTCTAGTAGAAGCCTTGGGGGAAGCACGTAGGCAAAGTTTTGCCGAAGCTGGGTAAATTTGTGTGTGATCTCTTTCTGCATTATTATCTGCTATTAATTTTTATTTCCGCAGTAATTTTTATTATTATTAGTATCACCCTATTCACCGACCCTCTAGGGCAAAAACGACCTAACAAGGTGGTTTGTAATACCTGTTCCACTGGGTTGAGTGAGAACATTTGTTAGTTAATTTCAGAAAGAGTTTGGAACTAGACGTAGAATGGGAAGTTCAAACTAATATAAAAATCTCTGGTGCACTTTTCTTATTGCAATTTTTGTGTTGCAAGTTTTATATATTTTGTAGTTATAATCATATTACTTGATCCTCATTGTAACGACCCGGAAATTTCGATCCCGAAACTTCCAGATAGTTAGAGAAAAGAAGAAAAGAGAAAAGAAGAAAAGAGAAAGAAGAAGAAACAATAACAAGTCATAGAAACCTCACCTTCGCAGCGAATCAAAATATAATATTAAATGTTAACATTTATACAAAGAAGAACTGTACTAGTACACTTATATTTTTATACATCAGAGTTACAACCATTATCAATCACTGGACAGTTTAAAACAACATGTCCTAGTTATACAATAGCATATCACAGCGGGAAACACTCCATACGTTCCTGCCCTCCAGCTCGCCTCTTGAGCTCCAGAACGTCCTTACCCGAAAATCTGTAGTACTCGGTCTGACCCAAGCATTACATCAAAGTAACACCCGGGTCAGGCTGGAAACCAGCGTGAGTAAACCATCTAACAAGGAACACAAAACATACAACTTATATAAACCCAAGGTAATTTATATCAATTTACAACTTCACAAGCTGTTATAAACATTACTTATTTCACACATCAATTTCTAAGTGCCAAACTTAGATTAAATGGTCCAATTTACTTAAATCATTCCATATCAGCGTATTGATTCCACATCAATTTATAAAGAATCAAAGTGGTTTCGGGTATTAACTAACCCGACTCTGGTCTCTTCGAATCCATACCATCTTATCCAGATATTCAAGTGAAACACAATTCAAACTCCAAACACAGAATGTCATCCACATTAATTTATCATCAATAGAAAAGTAAACCATCTCAGTTAAATCTCAACATCTCATAACACATAGCATCCAAATCACATATTCGATATATTAATCAGTTTAAGTCATGCAATATTATTCAATCATTTATAAGCAAGTTTTATCACTACCAAAAGTTAATTTATTTTATCTCTAATTAAATTAACTACAATTCTTAATTACTTAGATTACCATTTACTTAATATTAATTAATTATAACCAATTAATCAATCACCTTTAAATATTCTCCTTAATTAATCTCCCTTGACTAATTATTCTTTAATTTCAATAAGTAATTAGTTCTCAATTGATTACACAAAGTAATTATCCTTAACCTTTTTACAGTAATTAATCTTTAAATAATTACTTTCATTAATTACATTAATTTATAATTCTTAATTAATCACTTTCATTAATCAGCCTTAATCAATCTTAAAACAGTAATTAACCATATTGTAATCACTAATCTTAATTAATTAACTCCTTAATTAGTTATATTAATTCTTTAATAAATTACACCAAGTAATTTAATCCTGAATTACTTCTCCTAAGTAATTGACCTTTAATTACTTTCTATTAAGTAATTTTCCTTATATTAATTTCAAACTTGTAATTTATCCATCCATTACTTCACTAAGAAATTCCTCTTATCAATTCCAGTAGGTAATCATCAATTACCAATTTTTTTTTTAAATTTCACCAGGTAATTAATCTTTAATTACTTCTACTAAGTAATTATTCTTTTATCAATTTTCTAATCACATGTATTAAAACATTTATTCATCAATTAATACTTAATTTTATTTATAAAATTAAGTTTCAAATTATCTTAAAGTTTAACTTGACAACATAAGTTTAACCATCATTTTTTTAACATTGTTTTTCTATAAAACCCTTTTAAAAACATGATTTAAATCTTTGATTACTACCAGTTTCCGTACTACTTCGGGTTAGACTCGGATTCAACTCGAAACCAACTTCGAGTTCTCTCTTCTTTCCCTGTATTTTTTTTTAAGTTTGGTTATAGTTTAAGTTTACTGCCATACTCAAAATCCTGGAATAGCACTCGCACAAATAACTCGAAGTTCTCTTCGTACAAATCAACAGAGACCTTGAGAATAAACCTCGAGCAAAACTTCCTCAAACCCCCACTTCTTCTTCTCCTTCCCGATTCTATCTTCAACCTGCACGAGAGACATGGTGCACATGCACACGATATCTGGTCAGCATCGAACCCAGCTCTGACCATCAACATGTCGACAATCTTCCACTGAGCCACCACCCAACACCGATCATTGAACAATCACAAGAATACAAATTTGAACATACGAACCACAATAGGTTGCAGACCCTATCACCCAAGTTCATCCTTCATCACTATCTCTGATCACCAGGGATGCCTTCCTTAAGCCAGAACCTTCACCTAATCTCCGTCATCTATTTCCCCCACCATTTGACCACTCCCATGCTAGCACGACTTCGGAATCACCCATGGAGCAGAACTATCCCAAAATGTAAAGCAAACCCTACAATCAACTCGCCTGACCACCACGGCAACAGTTAAAATATGTCATTAATTTTTCCATGGCCACCCTCTCACGATCTTGCTCCAGTATCAACTACGGCAACCAGATCATCGACCATCACCGGAATTTGACGAAAAAGTGAATTCCGTTCATACTCAAAATACTCAGCATACCGAAGATTAAAAACATATTTTTAATACCTAAATTCATCATTTACACTTACAAATCAAATTATCAAATCCAAACTTAAAATTATAATGGTTTATTTTTAATCCATTTCAGCATAGCACTGTATTTTCCTTAATTTGGATTAATTACAACATTAAAATCTCTGAAAACTATTTTTTAGATGTTATATTATGTTGTTGTAATCATGTTTCTTTCAAGGAACAAAGCCCACTCTGATTGCACGAGAGGATTTAGATTTTTTTTTTTGAAAGTTGTTTGAGCCAGAATTATATACAGAGACTGTCTGTATACATATATACAGATATTTACACATCTAAACAGAGAAATTCAAGCATAGAACCAGATAAACACTAACATGCAAACCAAATTACAACCTTCACTTACAATTTATCACATGCATTCCGGAAATCATTTATTAAACTGTTTCGATGGGAAAATTTACTCACTTGTCTTTGAGTTGAACAGTAAACAAAGCTTTTGAATTTAATGCTTGAACTACTTCAAACTTTGCTTTTTGATTGCAAATGAGTTGATGTTGAGATGCTCTTTGCTATAGATTTAATTTGATTAGCTTCAGGTTATAGATCTTGGACAGAGGTTGTTTTGCTTCAGATTTTGGAACATGTTAACATGGTTTCATTTGTTTTTATTTTCTGATCTGAAGCAATTTGGTTTGTTTAGATTTTTTTTTTAAAAAATAAAGAGGAGAAAAATCTATAAAATGGTTTCTCAAATGTATATTTCATAATCTAATATTAATCAGAATAACGAAGGTTGACACTTGTTAGCTTATATACATTTCTTGACTTACAAATGTTATTAATAAGCATTCTTATGTCTACAAGTGTTCAAATTTTCATTAAATAATAATAAATTTTGTCTTAATTACCTATATCTTAGCATTAATATATAGTTTGTCTTAATTTTTATTAATATGTTTCTTATGTTAATATAATTATGTATTAGCTTACACTTTTTTATTTTATGTTTACAAATGTGTATATATACAAATTATGTTTTATCCCAGATATTAAAAGAAAAGTATTTTAAATCTTTTATTAAATCCCACATATATATTTACAAATCAATTTTAAAAAATATATGTTTTCTTATTAATTTCTTAAAGATATGTATATATTTTAAAAAATTTATTATTCCTTGTTCAAATATCATATTATACTTACAATGTTAGTTATATATATTATTTTATTTAGAACACAACTTTTAAATCCAGTTAATACATATTTTTTCTTTTCAAATCCAACCAGATATCTCTTATTACCAGAATTTTATTTGTTTATCATACAAATCAGTATTTTCTTTTTAATAAATTAAATCTTGTTAATTATCAATTAACAGATGTCCAAAAATCCAGATTATCACATTCCTCCCCCTTTAAATCTTTTCGTCCTCGAAAAGGAACAAAGCCAGAATTTATTAAAATACTAGTAATCAAATAAATTTTCTTTGATTATTTTTAAAACACCTTTAAAATCCATATAATATTATAAAATATTTTTATAAAAACACTTCTTATAACTCGATGTCTCAACCAGTCCATCCTTGTTCTCACAGAATTTCGGTTATACGTTGATCAGGCGTAAGACTGAAAATCTACAAGTGCTTGGCAGACTCGTTTTCAACATCCAGTGAAAATACTTTGAAAACAATTTTATTGTAAATATAGAAAACATTTTTGAAAATAGTGGATATATCTTTGGTGAGAATGCTCTGGAAATCATCACCCCCATCCATGGTCGCAGTTACATTCCAGGGTTACGTTGCCATTACAGCAAAAGTCCATGTAACTACAGGCTCTCCGCGGCCTCTCGATTATGCCATGGATCCCACGACAGATCGCAGTTATGTTCCAGGGTTACGTTGCCATCACAGCAAAAGTCCATGTAACTGCAGGCTCTCTGCGGTCTTTGATTTTCGCTGTCGAAATGAAATTTCTCCACCCCTACATAGGTCGCAGTCTACCGATATAAAATCAAACGCAGACTGTTGGCTCTCAGCAGCACACACGACTTTCGCTATCGTATACTCTACTCATAATCCCCAGGAACTAGTTTTGTTCGGACTCCTCACAGGATCAACTTTAGAACCCCCCCCCTTGGTGCTCAAGGCAGCACCACCCGGTGGCACTCCTGAGAAGTTCATTTCAATGGAGCGCCTTTTTCCCCAGAGCCATCATCAAAACACTTTATACTATACATATATAGTATCTTTAAAATCATACACCTAGTATGATCTCATACAAAGCTCCTTTACACCGAAATTGATTATTCCAAAATCGATAATTCTCAAACAAGGCTTTCCAAATTCTCATATTGATTTTACCCAAAAATCAAAAGCCTTTCCAAATCCAAAGGTTCCCAAAACCTTTCTTAAATCCTCGTAAGATCCTTTATATATATATATAGATATATATAATTTTTAAAACTTTGGATCATTTCAAACTTGTATAAAACTCCTTTTATACTTCAAACATTTTCAAAAACCATTTTCTTCTGGCAAAAGATTCAACAAGGGAAGTTTCATTATATAAAAAAAAGATATTTAACTTTGTTTACCCAAAATAAAATGTTCAAATTTGATTACTCCTTTCAATATCATTTTCATTCAAATCCGTACGATATACACATATCATCCGTATGCTATACCAATCTGATCACTCACTCAACCATACAATTTCACTTCCAATCTAGCATCGTCCACCCGACTTCCTAGTGCGGACACAGATCTAGTTTCTTGATCAGAAACAGTCATTCTCCTTGCATAGTCATAACTATGATAGAGAATATCCAGAACCAATTAACAATCCATATCCAGGTTCGCCGAAAATCGAGTGAAAAATCCCAACTCGGATCGACATACTATCTCGAAATTTTGTGCTCTAATCTGGATCAAATTATTATGCGAATAGAATAACATACGTACACCCTACGTATCTATCTTTATTGGTTATTATCCAAATCAATTCCATTTCTATTCACCTTCACTTTAATTTTCATTCACTTACTCACAATTGCTTCAATCAATTTGGATTATCACCTCTATTCTTATCTCGATTGGGTATTTAACCAATAACAGTTTGAACTCCAACCAGTTTATTTAGAAAATAGCTTGAAATTTTTTAAAATAGATAAGTAGTTGGAAAATAATTACTATTTTGTAAAATAGATGTAAAATAGTTAGAAAATAGTTAAAATCATTATAGAAATTTTAGATAATTGCAAAATAGTAGTAAGATAGTAATTAGTTTTGTAAAATAGTTGAAATATAGTAATTAGTCTATAAAACAGTTGGAAAATTGTTAAACAGTTCCAAAAATAATTGTAAAACAAGTATAAGATAGTTTTGGCTTTTTAAAAGAAAGGTTGTATATATAATAAATAGCTTGGAAAAATAGGTTTATATTAAAAAAAATTATGTTAAGATAGTTTACGAAGATCACCAATATTTGATACGATAAGTCTACCAAATTTTCGAATGCCGCCACGAGAATCAATATCAAAGTCTTTCAAACCTTCAATATCAATTTTATCCTTAACATTTTGGCCAAGAAGAGCCAATTCAGGATCTAGCCCTTGAGCTTCAAGAATGCAGTCTAAAAGAGAAGGATGAGCCTCAAGGCTACATAAAACAAGTGATGAGCATAAATCGGATGCGCGCTCTCGAATCTCACAAGTGGATATAATCTCGAGATCGTTCCATTCGGATATCATCATAGAAACAACTGCTTATTGTTTACGGCTAAGAGCATCGGCGACACGATTACCCTTACCGGGGGTATAAAGAATATCAAGATCATAAGGTGCAAGGAACTCGAGCCAACGCTGTTGACGCAAATTAAGTTCCTTTTGAGAAAATAAATATTTCAAAGACTTATGATCCGTGTAAAGAATAAATTTCTCTCCCAAAAGATAATGACGCCAAATTCGAAGGGCGAAAACAATAGCCGCGAGTTCTAAGTCATGTGTGGCATATCTAGTCTCGGTCGGCTTCAATTGCCTAGAAGCATAAGCAATAACACGTTCTTTTTGCATAAGAACGGCACCCAAACCAACGTGACTAGCATCAGAATAAACAACAAAATCTTGATTCCCTTCGGGAATAACAAGAATAGTTTCAATTTCTGAAAAGAGGCTTCACATTTGTCCGACCAAATGTATTTAACTCCCTTCTTAGTCAAGCCAGTAAGAGGCACGGCAATCTTAGAAAAGTCTTTAATGAAACGACGGTAATAACCCGCCAATCTGAGAAAACTACGAATCTCTGTCACACTCTCCGGTCTCTTCCAATCTTGAATCGCTTCAATCTTTGAAGGATCCACGAAAATTTCGGATTTGAAAATAATATGACCTAGAAACTTCACACGAGATTGCCAAAAGTGGCATTTGGAAAATTTCGCCTTTAATTGATTACTCCTAAGAGTTTCCAATACAATCCGAAGATGCTTTTCATGCTCCTCTTCGGTTTTAGAATACACAAGGATATCATCAATGAAGATGAGAACAAACCGATAGAGGAAAGCCTTGAAAACTCGATTCATGAGGTCAACGAAGTAAGCCGGAGCATTCGTTAAACCAAATGGCATAACAAGCCATTCATAAGATCCATAACGAGTACGGAACGATGTCAAAGGAATACTATCCTCAGCAATACGAAGCTGATGAAAACCGGTAGCCAAGTCCAACTGTGAAAAGACCCTAGCTCCGCTAAGCTGATCAAACAGATCGTCAATCCGAGGGAAAGGATATTTATTTTTAATAGTTAGATCGTTAAGCTTGCGATAATCAACGCAAAGCCTAAGAGTACCATCGGATTTCTTCACGAAAATAGCCGAAGCTCCCCAAGGTGAGGAGCTAGAGCGAATAAATTGCTTCGTCTCCAATTCAGATAATTGTTTGCACATCTCCTCATTTTCCTTATTAGACATGCGATAAGGAGGATGAGTAATAGGTTGAGCTTCAAGGGTAAGATTAATTTTGAACTCAATTGCTCGTTTAGGTGGTAAACCTAAAATGGGCTCAAATATGTCGGACAATTCACGAACGACGTGAATTCGAGAAATGACATCTTCCTCATCATCATCATCATCATCATCGTCATCATCATCATCATCATCATCATGAGGATTTAAAGAATATAAAGATGCAGTCAACGCAGAATCCGAATCTTTAAGAATAATAGAAATCTGATTTACAGATTGCGGATGTCGGAGATAAATAGTTCGCTCAGGACATAGGATATGAGCTTCATAACGATTAAGCCAATCCATTCCCAAACTTATTCCAAAGCCTAGGTAACGCATATCATGCAAATCGGCTAGGAATGGAAAATCACATAAAATAATCTCCACATTTTTACAAAGCAAACTAAGAGTTGCGGATCCACCAACAGGATTCGCAATTCTCAAGGAAGTCATTAAAGCATCAACATTTAAAGAGAAAGTGTCGACAAGTTCCTTTGATATAAAAGAATGGGATGCACCTGTATCAAAGAGAAATCTAATAAGTTGATCAGCATGGGGACGTCCAGGTCTAACCATTTTTCTTCCTTTTGAAAGAAGGAGAAGAAAAAGGTTATTCACTAAAAGATATATCAAGCAATCTTGATAAGTGAAACAGGGAATCATAATAAAAACAGGATGAATCGGTACGAAGACTCGAATTAATCCTAAGGTATGACTCCTAAGCAAGACTTAGGACGATGATCCTTGTTAAGTTATTCTACATTGTTCCGAAGTTTGGCTCTGATACCAAGATGTGACGCCCCACCTCAATACCCACGCTAGCCAAGAACACTACGGAGTAATGCTGTCAACTAGCGCGGAGAATAAGGCTGTTGAGGAGCGACCATCCATGTAACTTCTTTATGCGAGCACCGATATGTCAGATAGTATAGCATGCATTTCATTTAAGGAGAAAGTCCGACATACCGATACAAACTCCAAGCTATCACACGGTGGCTATAAATAAATCTTCGAAAACAAATATAGAAATAAATATAACACAATCAGTCACAGACATCCATATCACAAAGGCGGAAAAAGATATGAATATATAACTAACACACGATAGTGTACATCAGAGTAGTGGTCATGAAAGGACCACATACACAAAAGAATAGCAACACGTGCTATACAAAAGAATACATCTATAAGTCTATATCTCAAGTGTAAACGACAAAAAATGCTAATCTAAATGGCTAGCCAAAAGTCAGAGTAGTAAATCCCTGGGGGAGAAGTCAAGCAGAAGCCCCTGTAACATCTCGGTTTGACCCGAGTATTATTTATAAGAAAATAATAAACGGATCAGTCTAGCTATAAATATCAGGTAACATGATATAAAACAATAGATATGGCAAGAACATATAGTAACCATAAAGACATACTATGATAAGCATGTAAATGAAGATCATCAAGAGATCAAACAATATCAAAAGAATCTTCTAAAAGATCCAAATTCACGTAAAAAAAAGTGATGACACACAAATTCACCAAAACATAAAAGCTGGAAAATCATAACAATGAAAGTCATGAAAATAGGTGAAGCACAAATTCCAGAAGACTATATAAGAAATCAAGAAATCACAATATAGGAGCATGAAAACTCACAAAATGGGAGCACGAAAACTCACCTACACGTGTAACACAAAGCGAGACGCTATCTCATGGTTGCAAGCCATTAATTTTGACACACGAATGACCCGAAGACCGTGGGGCGCTACCCCACAAATGCGATGGCGAAACATCGCAAGAGCGGGGTCTAGTCTCCCTCGCAGACAAATAGACATCGCACAGTTGCTAGTCTAAAACACAAAATTGATCGTCATGGTCATCAAGTAGTGTCAATCTCACCAAGCCAGTAAATATATGAGTTTAGCTTCATGTCCAATAACCACTTGCTTAACTTAAATTTTTACGAACAAGCTGTAGATCTTCACTAGAAGATTGTCACAGAAGGTTTTAAGGAAAAGGTTTGTATATACTAGTAGATTGGAAAACGGTTTAAGGAAAGAGCTTTGTAGTAAAATAGAGTTAAAATTGTTTTGATGAAAGATTTTTGATATTTACTACTAGTATTGAAACCTTCATATTTCTAAAGTTCTTATCCCACCTTTTTACCAAGGTCGTGATAATATAAAATCGACCGAGGAGCCCAAGATAGTTTGTCTCGAAGAATGGTCAACTTAGCATCTCAACAAAGCAAGTTCTGTTGAATGTTTTTCAGATAAGATCCCCTACGGAGGAGGGTCCGGGGGTGGCAACCCCCCAAGGTGGGGGTGTGGGGGCAACACCCCTGCTACGAGGTTCGACCTGCCCGGTCAGGTCGCGGGGATCCAGGGGGCAGCACCCCCGGCGGGGTGCGGGGCAGCGCCCCGTCCAAAACGGTACGACCTAGTGAAGACCTAAGGGAGGATAGGATCGAGCGACCTAATGGTTGCGACCTAGGGGTCTAAGGGGTCAAGCGACCTGGTGGTTGCGACCTAGAGGTGTTCGCGAGTTAGCAGAAGCGAGCGACCTAACAAAGACGAGTGACTTAAGGGACTCGCGACCTAACAAGGTAATAAGGTCGAGCGACCTACGACCTAACGAGGTAAAGGCCTAATGGCCTAGTGAAACATGCGACCTAAAATGTACGCGACCTAATGCGGCCGAGTGGTTTAAGGCCGGAGACGACCTACGACTTATAAAGGTAGACAGTTGAGCGACCTAGCGAGGCTCGCGACCTAAAAATGGCAAGGCCGAGCAAGCTAACGAAGTCCAGAGTCGAGCAACTTAGCGACACAGTGTGTTGAGCGACCTAACGAGGTCCAGTAGAGAGCGACCTAAAAGAGACGCGACCTAAAAGAGGCGCGACCTAACTCAAACAAGTCGGGCGATATAAGGTCGGTGACGACCTACGACTTAGCGACCTATTTCCGTGCGACCTAAGCCAGAACGAGCTATAAGTAGGCGCCGACTTTTCCACGCGAACGGCCTACGACCTTGCGACCTAACGAAGGCAGAGCGACCTAAACGCAGGGATTCGCCAAGAACGCTAGAAATTGGAGTTTTTCGCCAATCCAATCAAAACCAAATGCAAATGTACATGCTAAAGTGATGGGGAATCATTCCCAACAGTCCAATATAGTTATAGACTAGAATTGTGAGATAAAAATCTCACCTTTTCACCAAATTATGAAGTTAAAGCTTGAAGGTGAATGGAGAAGCAACTACAAGCTTTAATCCAATGCTTTTCCTTGAATTTGGAGTTGAATGATGGAGTTGGAGTTTAAACCTAGGCTTGGAGTTTATAATTTCCCTTTCCACTCACCATTAATGTTAAAGTTTGTGTTTGGTAGGAATTTATGAAGAGTGAGGAGAAGGAGAGAAGTGGGTTTGAGTTATAATGGCTAATCTAACCCAAAGTCCAAAGCGGGAAAAGTAAGTGAAATTCCACTAAATCCAAACCTATCAATGTTTATACTTATAAAAGTTGTAAACGGCATTTCGAACTCAATGGAAGTGGTCTCGAGTCCTAATTTGACCGTTTGTAAAAAGTAGCTTTTCGGACTAATATCCGATTAACGACAAAATATTTAAATAAAATATTTAAATATAAAATCGATAAATATGCGGGTTGTTACATTCCTTATCCTTAATTTCAAATTAAAGTGTGATTTTCTTTTTACCCCAATAATGGATATATTACCACACTTCATTTCTCATTTATTTAAACAAATCCAATTTTAGCTTAAAGATTATTAATAACAATGGGATGGAATTATTCAAATTATTTAA
Source organism: Allium cepa (assembly GCA_030765085.1). Classification (NCBI taxonomy): domain Eukaryota; kingdom Viridiplantae; phylum Streptophyta; class Magnoliopsida; order Asparagales; family Amaryllidaceae; genus Allium; species Allium cepa. The sequence goes on along the minus strand of CM060941.1, from coordinate 945,405,227 downwards.
AACATCCATTCTTTTCCAATTTTCGGATCTCAAACCCATTTTGAGATCACTCAATCTTCCTAATTCAAATCAACCATTTAACTTCCCAAATTAAATTCCAATTTCATATTGAAATTTCCAAATCAGGTTGTCCATTCAAACTCATTTAACTTCCTCTAAGTTAAATTTAATACACTTAATTCTGTCAAATTCACACAATTTGAATTCCCATTCAAATTTCAAAATTCTTTCCATCTATAAGTTCAAAAACTTATCACTTTGGGTTTTCACCTCTCTTTCCAGATTTAAAACTGCATATCCATACATATATATATTTAATCATCCAGGCTACACTTTAAAATTTAAACCACCCTTGATTTTTAATTCAAAACAAATTCCTTTAAATCTTTAAACAACTCTTATTTGCATCAAGATCTCTCATTCAAATAATATTATATATTATTCTTTCTAATAATTTGAAAACAAATTTCAAATGTTTTTTAAATCTTAAGATTCAAACTTCACAGTTTAGATCAATTCCAATTTCAATTTATAACCCATACTTACCTAAATGGTTTACTTCCTTAAAACATTTCTTTATTAAATACAACAACTATTTATGATAATAACCAAAATTATCATATCTAAAACCATCCATTATCATCTTATTCTGAAATACTTTTCCAATTCAGGATTTCAATTTTAGTTTGAATCCATTTCAACTTATCTTTATTCACTTTCAATTTGGTTGTATTTCTATTACTTCTTAATTTAATTCAATAATTTAACAACCAATTCCCTTAATATTTGTTAGAAATAATATTGCTTTATATATCAAAATATTTTTTTATATAAAATCATTTAAAATCTTTATATAAGAAAATAACAAGTACGCTCTCATATATATATATAGACACACACACACACTCAACTCATTCTAGGTTACCTATGATGACCCGGATTTTTAAACAATTTAAATTTGAATAGTTAATTGATTTTAAATATTTAAAGATAATATTAACTTGAATTCAAGATATCAATATTTACTTGATAATTAAATCATTGAATTATATAGTTTAAATTATTGAATTATATAGTTTGAAATTGGGTAAAATATTGAATATGGGGTTTTAAGCCTGTTAAAAACTAATTTAAAGGCTTATCAAAATTTATATGGATGATACTGAAGATAGTAAAGGTGTTAAAATTGATTCGGAAGTGTTTTGTTAAGTTTTGAAATTTTATCGTTTAAATTGAGTTTAAAAATAGCCTTCCAAGACACAGTCTCGGAATTCGACGAAACCAGTTCCGTTGGGTCCGTAATAGTTAGTTATTATCAGATTTCAATTTTCGTAGCAATCAGAGTTGTTATTTGACCCTGGCAGCTCAAAACGCATAGAACTATTTTAATCGATTTAATTTAAAATTGATCGTTTACTTCCGTAACTCGCGCATATGATCGGTTTAGCCTCCAAAACACGTTCCATTGCGATCGGGATACGGGTAAAACCTTTTAAACGCCTGTCGGCATAACTGATTCGGTGCTTGAGATTTCGTGTTATGTTAAATGAGATATTTTGAAAATTTAACAATATTAAAAATTTAAAAGTCATATCAGCCGCACCTATATCCATCAGCCACCCTATAGCTTATACTCGAGCCACCCTACATCTGAAATGCGCAGGGCTATTTTTCTCTTTGTCGTTTAAACCACGCTCAACCTTCCCGAGAAAGAAATCAAATCTTCAGAACGATAAACAAAATGGCTTCCTCTTATTTTCAAAATCGCTACCCCTCCCTTACTCTTTTGTTTCCAACAAACGAAATCTTCTCGCAAGCCTCATTCTAAAAAAATGAAATAAATGGCCGAGAGAACTCGTTCAATCTTTTCATTCAGCTCGAAAGGGGAATCTGAATCTCAAACTTATGCATGCGACAAATTGTCTACGGTTCGCGCTCTCTTCGTACGCGCGACCTGGGCTGGAGGAGGTCGACGCCGTGTGAGTTGGTAGTGGGTATGATCGAGACGAGGTTCGTGTTTGACTTGAGCCACGATTTAATTGATCTAGGGCTTGCGATGTCTGGTGGTTTGAAGGTCGCGTTGTGGGTGGAGTTAGTGGTTGAGGTGGGTACTCGATTGGTGCTGGATTGGGCTTGGTGGTGGAGGAGTCGGCGACATTAGAGGGTGGTCGCGCTCGCGCTCGCGACAACGTTAGCTACAGGCGATGGCGCATGCGAGGTCAGGGGAGGGAGGCGTTCGACTTCAAGCTGGTGTTAGCAATTGGGCTTCAGTAGCGAAGCAGTGGGGGGGGGGGAGGGTTCGTCAGTGGAAGCTCGGCTATGTCGATTGGGTAGTACAGCGACTTTGAGGGCTTGGCGGCTTTCCGAGCACTCGGGTAGGATATGGTGAGTTTATTGCAGTTTTTGTTTTCTTTTTCTCGATTTAAAATTTACCTATATATATATTCAAAAAAAAAAAATATGTTACAGTAAAAAAATTGTGTTTTATTATAGGTATAGGTTTGTAAGGAAATTTCTGTTTTTCCAAAGATACAAGGATGATATACATAGTTTAAAATAAAAGTTTTGTTAGCCAAAGGGTTTTTATTTTTATTTTATGCAGAGAGGAAATTTGGAAAAAAATATAATAATAATAATGAATTTAATGATTCGCTTATTTGATTAACATATTTAATCATTTTTGTTATAAAGAATATTTTATTAAAAGAAAATTAATTTAGGAATAAATTATTAGACAAGTTAAATTTATTAATTAACTTATTGTTAGCTTATTTATGAAAATCTATGTAAAATTAGATTTTTGAAATCTATAATTTATTCTTATAAGTATGTATGTAGTCCCAAAGAAAATAAATATACATGCATACATTTTGAGTTATTAATTTTTTTTTTAAAACCAAGTGTTAAGGTAATTTATTTGTTTAACCAACTCATTCAATTATTTTGGTCACAAAATAATTAATAATAACTTATTAAAGGAAATTGGTTTAAAATTTATTGTAAGTTCAAAATTTAATACATAAATGGAAATTTATTTTCGATAAGTTCGAATATTAATAAATCGTATAACTGTTTATACAAGGTTTAAATCTGAAGGAACAAATCGAGATCGGATTTGGATTGCAAAATCTAAGGTGGGTAAATCTCGCTCTGTTGGATTTATATTTAAATTTAAATGGTTAAATTTAAATAATTGGTTGGATGAATAAATTGGTTGGATGTGTGCTGATGATGATGTGACTTTGGTTTTGGTTGGATTTCGAGTTAATTGTGGGTTGACTCGAAGTATTCGGGTTTTTAATTTGTTTTATATTTAAGTCATAAATAAGTAAATGTTTTCGTTCTAATGTTGTTAAGGGATTAATGATTTCTGATTCATCAAGTTAGTAGGGTAATTAAAATAGATAATTAATTAATTCAACTAATTAATGATTTGGGTTGATTAATTTAGTTCTTAAGGTTTAATTAATTAATGAAGGTTTAAGTTCATTTATTAAGTTTAATTAATGTAGAATAATCAATAGATGGTTTGATAGGTTATTACTTAATGCAATTAATAAAATATAATTACTTTGTGAAATTAATCAAGATATTAATCAAGGTAATTAATTAATTTAACGAAGTAATTAAAATTACTTATTGATTTTGGGTTAAGAATAATTAATATCGTGAAATTAATTAAAGATAATTACTTGAATGTAATTGAAAGATAATTAATCCAGTGTGATTAATTAAGATGAATGGATAGGGAGTGGTTGATCAATTAATTATTTTGGAATTAATTAATGAAGGAATCTAAGTGATTAAGGTTTGAAAATTCAGTTAGAATAAATTCGATTGATTTGTATGTGATTAAGCATTGCTTATCGATGATTGAATGGTATTGGATGCTTTGAATGAGTTGATATCTCTGATATGAAATGTTGTGTATTTCATTGTATAACTTGGGTTAGGATAACATAAGTTTTGAAGAGACCGGGGTCAGGTATCGGGAAATACCCGAAACCACTTCAAATTTTTATGAATTGATTTGTGAAATAAATAGGCTGGAATGAAATGATTTTAGTGAATTGGATTATTTTATCTAAGTTTGGTACTTAGAAATTGATGTGTGGAATAAGTGTTGTCTATAGCAAATTTGAATTGGATAAATTGATATAAGTTGCCCCGGGTTTTATTTAAGTTGTATGCCATGGTATTCCATGTTAGATGGGTTTACTCATGCTGGTTTCCAGCCTGACCCGGGTGTTACTAAGGCATAATGCTCGGGTCAGACCGAGTATTACAGATTTTCAGGTTAGGACGTTTTGGAGCTCATGAGGCGAGCTGAATGGTAAGAACGTATGGAGTGCTTCTGCTATATCATATTATTGTAAATCTATGACATAGTAATTGTGTATATTCTAGTGTCTGTAAAAAAATGTGAAACTCTGATGTATTAAAATGTAATCAACTGATAGTATTCTTTTTGTAAACTATTATTATTTATTATATATTATCCGCTGCGAATGTGAGTTGTTGATGTTTCTGTTCTTCTTCTTCTATCTCTTTCTTCTTTTTCATAACTATTTGGAATTTTCGGCTTCGAAAATTTCGGGTCGTTACATTTGGTATCAGAGCTGAAAGGTTAAGCGAGAACCTTGGCTCTGGTGGGGATTACTCATTAAATAGAGTCCGTAGTACTCTAGAATGAGTTGAGTGTGTGTGTGTGTGTGTGTATGCGCGTACTTGTTATTTTCTTATATAAAGATTTTAAATGATTTTATATAAAATATATTTTGATATATAAAGCAATATTTCCTTCTAATAAATATTAAGGTGATTGGTTGTTAAATTATTGAAATTAAAATTAAGAAGTAAAATAATACAACCAAATTGAAGTCTTGAATTGGAATTAAATTTAGTATAAATAGAAATACAACCAAATTAAAATTTAATGGATTGAAAATGAAATTCTAAATCTAGTCCTAGAATTTGGAAATTTTGTTTCAAAGTAATGAAAATAATAAATAAGTATTATTTAGATAACCGGGACTTGCTGCAAACAATGGCTTGTTCGAAATTTTCTTTGGATTTAAAACCAAGGGTGGTTTAAAATTTTAAAACATGGCTGGGAGGGCCAAGGAACAAATATGTATATATGGATATGCATGATATCAAAGATAATTTGAAATAAACATTAAGAGATTGAGTTTTGATTTTCCCTGAAGTGTGATGTAAAAACCCAAAGTGATATAAGTTTTAAACTTATAAGAGGGAAAGAATTTTGAAGTTTGAAGCGGGAATTCACATTGAGTAAGGTTGATTGGATTAAGTAAATTGGAATTTAACTTAGAAAGTTAAATGGTTGATTTGAATTGGGAATTTGTGTGATCTCAAAACGGGTTTTAGATTTAGAAATTGAAAATGAATGAGAAATGAAGTGTGGTAATATATCCATTATTGGGATAAAAAGGAAATCTAACTTTATTTGAAATTAAGGATATGGAATCACTTTAAACTGAAATTTTGAATAATTGCGTTTGTAAATTAAAATTGTTTAAGAACTGGCTTCAAACTGGAAGATAAAAATTAATAATAAATTTAATTTTTAAAATAAAATTGTATTTAACTCTTATTTAAACCTTGAAATACATAAGTAAAGATAATTTAAAGTGGAATTTAGTTTAAATTGGGAAAGGAATCAAGATTGATTCAACTTGAATTGGGTTTAAATAAATTGCAATAAAAATTGAAGTTATTCAAATTGAAATTGAGTCAATTTAAATGGAGGTGGAAATTTAAACTGAATTGTTGGGGAAGTGAACAGTTTTGACTCTGGACTATTTTCAATATAAATTGTTTTAATACAAACTTATTTTTCCAAGCTATTAAATATACACAACTTTTTTTTAAAGCCAAATTATTTTATACCTGTTTTACAATTATTTTGGAGCTATTTAACCATTTTTCAAATATTTTCTAAACTAATTACTATTTTTCAACTATATCACAAACTAATTTCTATTTTACAACTATTTTGCGATTATTTAAAATTCCTGAAACTATTCAACTATTTTCCGACTATTTTACAATTAGTTAACTATTTTATAGCTAATTTGCAAACTAATAATTATTTTTCAACTACTTATCTATTTTTTTTAAAAAAAATCATGCTATTTTCTAAATATAAAATGGTTGGAGTTCAAACTGTTATTCATTTGAATACCCAACTGAGATAAGGATTGAAGTGATAATTCAATGAGAATTAAGGGAATTGTAAATAAGTGAAAGGGAATTAAAGGAAATGTGAATAGAAAGGGAATTGATTTGGCTGATAATCAATTGGAATAAATATGTAGGATGTACGCATATTATTCTATTCGCATAGTGGTGTGATCCAGATTCGAGCACAGAATTTCGAGATAGTTTATCGACCCGAGTTGTGATTTCTCACTCGATTTTGGCGGCGAACCTGGATATGGATTATTGATTGATTCTGGATATTCTCTATCATAGTTATAGCTATGCAAGAAGAATGAAGGTTTCTAATCAAGAAACCAGATCTGTGTCCACACTAGAAAGTCGGATGGACGATACTAGTTCCGAAGTGAAATTGTGCGATCGAGTGAGCGATCGGATTGGTATAGCGTACGGATGATACGTGTACATCGTACGGATTTGAATGAAATTGATATTGAAAAGAGTAATCAAATTTTGAATATTTTTTTTGAATAAACAAAGCTATATATCTTTGTTATATAAGATAAATCTCCCCTTGATGAATCTATTGTTGGAAGGAAAGGATTCTTGAAAATGTTTGAAGTATAAAAGGAGTTTTATACAAGTTTGAAAGGATCCAAAGTTTTAAAAAAATTATATATATCTGAATATGTATATAATGGATCTTATGAGGATTTTGGAAAAGGGTTTTGGAAACCTTTGGAATTGGAAAGGCTTTTATTTTTGGATAAAATCAACATTAAAATTTGAAAAGCCTAGTTTGAGAATTATCGATTTTGGAATAATCGATTTTGTGTAAAGGAGTTTTGTATGAAAACATACTAGATGTATGATTTGAAGATACTATATGTATAGTATAAAATGTTTTGATGATGGCTTTGGGGGAAAATGCGCTCCCTTGAAATGAACTTCTCAGGAGTGCCACCGGGTGGTGCTGCCTTGAGCCCCAAGGGGAGGTTCTAAAGTTGATCCTGTGAGGAGTCCGGACAAAACTAGTTCTTGGGGATTATGAGTATTGTGTACCATAGCGAAAGTCGTGTGTGCCGCTGAGAGCCAACAGTCTGCGTTTGATTTTATATCGGTAGGCTGTGACCTATGTAGAAGTGGAGAAGTTTCATTTTGACAGCGAAAATCAGAGGCTGCTGAGAGCCTGCAGTTACATGGACTTCTGCTGCGATGGCAACGTAACCCTGGAATGTAACTGTGATCTGTTGTGGGTTCCATGGCGTAATCGAGAGGCCGCGGAGAGCCTGCAGTTACATGGACTTTTGCTGCGATGGCAACGTAACGCTGGATGTAACTACGACTATAGATGGGGGTGATGATTTCCAGAGCATTCTCACCAAAGATATTTCCTCTATTTTCAAAAACTGTTTTCTATATTTTCAATAAAATTATTTTCCAAGTATTTTCACTAGGTGTTGAAAATGGGTTTGCCAAGTATTTATAGATTTTCAGTCCTATGTCTGATCAACGTATGACTGAATTTCTGTGAGAACAAGGATGGACTGGTTGAGACATCGAGTTATAAGAAGTATTTTTATAAAGAGCTATTTTGTTAAATATGATGTGAATTTAAAAGCATTTCTAAATTTTTTAAATAAAGGTGTTGGAATTTTGAAAGATGAAAGAAAATCAAAACTGGAATTATAAATTAGATTTCACTCAGGAAAATTTAATGAAGTGAATTTTGTAATAAAATTGGAAGTAAGCTAATCAACTAAATAAATTATTTGATAAAATATATTAATAAAATTTAACTCGGTTAAATAAATGGATTGTAAGTTAATAATGGGGTTGGGAAAATGAATTCGAATTATAAATAGAATTCAACTTGGGTTTGATAATGGATTAAATAAGGAGAGATGTTGTAAAAATAAAATAGAGTGGGATCGAAATAGTGATGGTTTTAAATTAGGACTAAAATTCAAGTGAGTTATAAATAATATTTAAGGAAATTTGCAAGTAAATTAGACATAGGAAGGGTTGTCGAATGAAATGACATGAACTATAATAGAAATGGTTTAAGGTGCAAATAAAACTCAGATGAGTAGAAATAGATTGATAATGGATTTGTATTAATGGAATAAATTCGAAAATGAATTAAGTAAGTAAATTAAAAATCCAAAATGGGTTAATCGAATGAAAAAAATAAATAGATGAAGTCTGATTAAATAAAAACTAAATCAAAGTAGTAATTGGAATTGGATTATCAGACTGAGCTTAAATTCGGTGGCATATGTGCTTGGATATTATTTTGATAAATGGAGAAGGTGAAGTAAAATTAAAATTAAAATGGATGGGCTAACTGAATTTAATGGAATTTGATTAAATGAGAATCAAATAGAAGTAAACTTAAGTTTGATGTTGGAATAAATTAAAGTAAATTAACTTAAGTTTAAAATTTATGGAAGCTTGGCTTCGAATAAGGGTGAAAGCCCATTAAATAAAGCTTGGATTGAATTAATTTGGGAATGGCTAGTAGTATACAAGAATGGAATGTGTCGAGCTAAATGAATGGTGGGTGAATAAATTAGAAATGAAATGGAATTAAATATAAAATGAGTTGAAAATTAATTTAAAGTAGTTGTAAACTAAAATAAATACTCTATTAAGCGAATATTGTCAAATTTGCATAAAATGAATTGTTATTTAACTTAAATGAAAGAAATTAAAATTCTTTGAGTTGAGAGAAGTTAAATAACTTGATTTTGAAATTAATTGGATGGAATATGAGCTTGTTTGGGTTAAAATAAATTGGATGTAAGCAATTGAGTTGTAAACCATTTGAATTGAATGGAGATGTTTGCGAATTGGTTGTAAACAATTAAATTTTAAGTCGAAACACCATAAGTGACTTATAAAGATTGTTTAACCTGCATTGCTTATAGAAACTTGTATGTTCGCTAGTTGAATATGTTAAATATTGTTAAATTACATGATTTTAGTGCTTGCATATTTAAATTGAGATAGTACAGGTACCCGATGGCCGTTTGGCTGGTTTGGATTGTGCTAATTGCTTAAATTAATAAGTTGCTTGCTTAAAATGCTAAATAAGGTACGCCTACGCAATAAAAATTGGAAATATGAACTGTTTTGCTTTTTCCGACCTGGTGGGCCGATGTATATATATTTATATCTCTTGTCAAATTGCAAAAGCTCCTTCGTACAAAGTAGACTCTGCCAAAAAATTTCGAAAATTTCGGGAGTTAGACAAATTTTGAAAATTTTTGAGAAAATTTTCGTTAACAAAACAATTACAAATTGGACATTAAAATAAATTAGTAAATGAAACTAATATGAATCAGTTATAAATGAAAGATAAAATTCAATATTCATAATTGAAGACAAATTGAAATCATATGGAAATGGGAAAAACTAATTTGAAATAGATATGAAACCTATGTAAGGAAATGTATAAAATGATTAAAAAGGTTACGATTGGATATTATTGCTAAGTAAGATATGCAGGTATTAAAGGGAAAGAAAATTGGATTTGATTCCAAAAGGTAAATTTGAATGACATGAAAAAAAGGTATGTATTTGAATTTCTGTATGGAATTGGATTGGGTTTTTGATCTAGCCACTTGGGTTTTGTTTTCTTTTTGAATTTGGGAGCCCATAGAGGCCTTTTTTAGTTGTACCGAGCTAGCCGCGCAAAGGAGACGCTGGCAAAAAATTTCGGGAATTTAGAGAGTTAGAAAATTTTTGAGAAAATTTTGATAATTCAAAATTTGGTTTTAAATTGAAATTTAGATGATTGAGCAAAAGTGTATTATTTGAAACTATAGAAGGTTCTGGGAAATTGGCTAAAGTGATAGTAGGTCTTTAATAAAAGATAGTTGGTAGGATGTTGAATTGTGAGTTTTGGGAAAAGTAAACTGTAACAGCCCTAGTTTTAGCTATTTATTTTATTTTAATTATTTAACTTTGAAATATATTTTATATAAATTGTGTTTATCAAAATAGTTAATTATTTTATTTGGAGATATATTTTATAAAATTTGTATATGTCAATAAAATTAAATAATAACTGTGAAAATTTAAGCTATTTTTGAACTGTTAAATTTCGCGTTTAAAGGACGCGTCAATTATAGGGTATAAGTGACGTAATAAAACGTGTGTTTTTAAAATGTTATTTTTATGAAAATTTTTGATGTTTTGGACTGCGTCTGTTTAGCGTAGTGTAAAAATCATGTTTTCGTAAAATTTTGGAGAAAAATATCAGTCAGAGATTTTATAACAAACGTTACGTTGCATTAACTGACAGTCTGATTTTAAATAAATTTGTATACGTTTTTCTAAGCTTTGCATAAATTCTTGCCATTCCATTTATTGTTTTCAAACTAAAATCAAATAAATAAAATGAAGTAAAAAACTTAACATGGAAGTAACGTGTGAGACAAAAATCCAAGGAGAAATTTGTACATGCCTAAATTGATACGATACATATCAACTCCTTCGTTCATCCTCTGATGTATACTTACCTTTATTTCTCCCCATATCAACGTATGCCTTAATTAAACCTTTTGTAAATCAAAACTGAATTGAATATGAGTTTGCCTTTCCTTTTCTCAGAAATAAAATCATGCATTGATAACTTCCCTTGTTTATTTCTTCAATCACGTTTAAGCATTTATTCAAAGAGAAAACTGAAGCAAATCTCTCGGCCTTCCAGTAAATTCAAAAACTTATAATTTTTGCAAACTGAACTAAAAAAAAAAAGAACATAAAGTTACGTACAAACTTTATATCCAGGCTTATATCACGCAACTTTTCATTTTGTACGTTTCTTTTTAAAAAGTTTTGCATTAAGTCTGGCCAGTTTGTTTATTAAATCAAACATAGGAGAATCAAAGCATGCTGAAATCACGCATGCATATTTACATATTTTCAAACTTTATATGTTGTGTAACTGACTAAATCTTATATCATGTAAACATATTTATAACTTTTGTAACTGAAAGCTTTAAATCTCTACAGCTTCCTCTTTTTCCCCTGTGTTTTTGCCTATGATCTAGTATGGTATCTGCGAACGTCCAAATACATTTGTAAACATATTTAATACAAATCAAAATTTATGTAAATATAAATGAATCATCACACACGTATTCATATTTATATATATAAAACTGATACTTTAAACCATTTAAGCTGCTTGCCCTTTTCTCCCCATTTGTCCATTTGATTCCGCCTCAAACAAATCCTTTTATCTGCAAATCATCAATCTAAAATCACGCCTACATTAAATAGTATAAGATTTTGAAATCAAAGCTTCTCATAAAAATTGCAGTTATCGCATGCATTAAATCTAGATTTCAATTGGCAGTTTTAAATCACGCATTCATACTTAACCTTGCCTATCTTTTCAACTTCTCAATTCCCATGTATATCTCTCTATTTCACCTTTATTGTGCAATAAATAAATAAATAAATAAATAAAATTTTCCGTTCCTAATCACACATATAATTCAAGCAAAGTATCCTGGAAGGAAATTACACAGTCCATATTCATCAAATCTGGAAATTTATAAGGCACGCATGCTTTTGAAAAAAAATTCTTATAACGTGCAAACATTTATATTTGGAAGATATATCACGCATGCATTAAAACTGGAAATGAATCACGCAACCTACAGTTAAAACAAATCTATATGTATTTGCTTGAATCACTAGTTGTATCAGCACCTCTGCCGTTTCTTAAGACCAAGGGAATATTGCATTGTATCACTATTTGCCGTTTGTTTGCCTATAAATCAATGTATAAACTAAATCACGTATAAGCATTTATCATATAGAAACTGATGTTTTCATTCCCATTTATCTCTCCTTTAATTCATACGAAGATTTAAAGCAAATATTTACCAAATCAATGCTTGAAATGTGAACGTATTCCCTGACATCTTGTATAATTGATAACTATTGATTTATCTCCTCTGATTTAGCTCGTCAGTTATATTCAAAGCCCTATATATTTATCCCATTGCTTTAATCACGTGAGTAAACAATTAACATAAGAAACTGATGCATTCAATCAATTGTGTATAACTGGCAGCAGATTTGATTTCTCTTCCTCTTAATATTGAAACCTTTATTTCTTTGAAACTGAAAGGAGAAATCACGCATATATGCAAAACGTTCAGATTTCAAAGCAATGCTCCGTTTCTATTCTTGCCATTTTCCCCATAAATCTCTGCAACTACTTCAAAGCATGTTTGCTTTAACCATGCAACTGTTTAATTGGAACATATTGTGAAATCAAAATATATTCATAATGAGCAGTTTAAAATCACACATATCATCTGGAAAGAAAAAAATATAAATCAAGCACCCTTCAAATGCGCATCAGTTCAAATTTATGTGCCTTGCCGTTTTATCATTTAATCACACATCACATAAATTTGAAGTTATAACAATGTATACCTGCCAAGATACCAGTTCTCTGGTATGAGCTCAAATCACGCAGGAAATTAATCTGGCATTAAATTATCATCAAGCTTTATACGTTGTGAAACTCTTGGCTTCCCCTGTATATTTCGAAGATTTATCCTTTTGCAAACTGATCAGTAAATCACGCTCATAACGTTCTAACAGAGGAGTGGTAGGAGAGATCAACGCTTACATTAATACTCGTACGTTTCATATCTGACTATTTCGCAAAATCCATCTATATATACTTTGCTTTATCTTCTTTAGTTTCATTCTCTCTTGTCTGTTCTTCTCGGGCTCGAACTCTTATCAGGTAAATGGTCTATGTCATTTTCTTTTCTTTGTTCAGATATTTCCTCTTCCTCGAAAATTTTGTTTTATCTCTGCCTTGCTCGGCCACACTACCATTTATCCACTTTGTTTTCTCTAAGAATCTTATCATATGCCTTGAACAATATATGGATCTGGGTTTATAGAGTTTTCTTTTTTTTTTTCTTTTTTTTTTCTTTTTTTTTTGTATACATAATTAAGTCAGAGGTACTAACTTTATAGAACTGAGAGGTTACTTTGAAAAAATTTTTACATATGTAAAACCAAGTTCTATCAAACATCTCATTAACCTGAGTTTTCTTTTGATTTCAAAATCATGGGTTCGACTAGGGGTATAATAAGGAATTTGCTCATTTTTCTCCTTTCAGACAAACTGTATTTGTAAACTTAGACCAGGTTTGGGTTCTAGTTTGGGTAAGTCATTGCAAAAGAGGATAGAAGAAGAAAAGAGCATAGAGGCATATATGAGTGAATTAAGAAAAACGTAGTTGAGTGGTAGTCTGCATTTATAAAATTCATAGGCTGTGCATATCTGTGTATCACACGGTGCACGAATGGATCAGTAAAAACTTGCTTTGGATATGATGACCAAGCCTTGTGAGTGAATTCATCTAACCTGAGTGTTTAGTAAAAGGCTGGAGTTTGGGGATGCTAGTAATAGTTGAAGATAGGATGAGGTGTGTCTGTACAGTTTTTAAGCCTGGAAAGTTTAGATTGAAGATGGATGAAGTCATAAAGCAATGATGCAAATTAAGTTTAAAATGTAAGATAGTAGCTGGATTTGAAAAAGTGACTCTAAGTTTGAGGAAAATTTAAGCAACAACATTTTCATAATACATAGGAATGCAAGTGTGCACGTGTAAAATGTATATATCACGGCCATAAAGCAAAAGAAGTGTGCACGTGTATGCGTATTCAACATTTTGCCGTTTTTGTTTTAGGAAATTTTGTCGTAATTTTTGTGTTAGCACGGTTCACGTTTGGGGTATATTTTGGTCTATTTACACGGTGGAGTGGTCGAGCAAATCAAACCAATTCTCTTCCTATTTTAATTTTTCCTTGACCGTAAATTCTAAAGTCGCGTATTCAATATTTTGAATCCTGTTATAGATTTGAATCTAGGCGACATCCGAAGAATTTTGATCGTTACTCTCTGTCGTTCTTTTTCCGGTGAAATTGTCGTTTTGAAATTCAAAAATTTTCTGCAACTTTCAGGTGAGTATTTCTCACCAGACATACGTATTTATATTTCGTAATTTATTGCAAGTGTATGTGTAAAATTTTATGTCACTATTATCTGTCTGTAGTGTAATATAAAATGATGAACCCCATTTAAATTGACACCTCATCAGTTATTATCTGTTGTATTATATCTGCAGTTATATTATGTTATTGTTTATTTACTGCTTAAATCACACTGCAAGTTCCCTGTTATACGTAGATTGTTATGGGCTGAAATGATAGGCCTAAATGATTATTATTGTTAAATTATGCTGTTAACTGTTAAACTGTTAAACTTGGGATTGCGGGTTTGAAATGATAGGACCCGGGATATTTGTAAACTACGGATTGAAATGATATAAATCCGTACCACTTGACCTAGGCTAGAAAACTATATACAGGCCCGTGGTCCTTATAATATTTTCTGAAATATTTAAAATTATTTTGGAAGTTAAATATTTGATTTATATCTTTAAAGGAATTTATATTGATTTTTAATAAGTTATAAATAAAGAAATAAATAAATATTTGAATAAATTTATGGAATATAACTTATTTGGTAAATCGGGATTTTGAAAGAATAAGATTTCAGTTAATAAATGAATAAATAAATAGGTTATATTTGGAAATATTTATCAAGTTAAACAATCTATTACAGCATTTAAATGCTGTCTTTTGAAATTTGACTAGTTTTACCCATAACTTTAGGTAGCATTTCCTAAGTGCTATGGAATCTAGAATTTGATTGCTCTAAAATTTATGGAATTTGATAAATTTTATTTTACCTTAAGTTTTGGAAAAACTTAAGACATAATATTTATAACTGTATTTTCCTAAATAAATTAAAGATAAATATTCTGGTATTAAGTAAATTTTGGGAAAAATTTAATGGTTAAAATTTGGAGTTTTATTTATGGAAATTATGGGAATATTCAAGACTAAAAATATAAAACATTGATTTGTGAAAGAATAAAACCCAAACTAAGTTTTGAATAGTAAATACTCCAATTGGATATATATAAAAATTGAAATGGTTTTGGGAACATAAAGGGATATTTAAATTATGGTTAAACTTTAAATAAAGAAATATATTTGTGAAGCTATGTAAATTATCTTCTTTACAAAGTAACCATAAAGTTAACCCATTTATATATATACCGTTGAATGTCCAAACCATTGTGTTTGGGAGTTATGGATTTAAGTAAAGTTTCCAAAACATTATCCTTTGAAGATATAATTCAAATATTTGGTCTCCAGATATTATAAACAGTATGATTTTGGAAAGAATTATATTTGAATATAACGATATCCTATTGTTTTGGGTTTTAAAATGATATCGTATCTATAGTTTTGAAATGGAAATGTTTATTCTGATTTAAAGTATAAACTGTTTTTAAATAACCACGGGTTATAATAACGAAGGGTTGGCAAAGAGACCGGGATCGGTTATGGACATACTCTCTGTCGATACCGAAAACCACTTTGACTAACCGTGTACGCGGTGGAGATTCCAGAATGAAGTAGGATGGTGGTGACGGTTTCTTGAAAGGTAATACGTGGACCCGACTCCCGTGAGTTGGCTTAAGGTGGCTAAAACAGGAGCGATTGACGGATTAATGAGGTAGCTCCTCTGATCGAACGCACTTCTTCGTATACCATTCTATTGCTTATGTGATTGTTTGGGTGCACCCTTGATTTGGGAGTGTTGTTCGAGGTGGGCGGTTGCTGCGGCTTCGCGTTACCATCGGTCCGGAAGCGTAATTGGTATATCTACCCTGGCATTGCCTAGTTGTGCCGTGTCACCTACCATATCGAGCCTTGTACGAGTTTGGTTTTCTCCCGTAGCCCGTGTGGTATCCTCTAGTTGCTTCCCGATCAGGAGGAGCTATGATATTGGATGGACTACTGGGACTATTACGTGTTAAGGGCTATATGGGTAACCCCTTAATGCTAAGAAATAAGTATGTTTACTTTATAAATAGACACTATTATAATAGCGCAATATACTACATAGTAAATAGTTTAACGGATCCTTAGAGGGTGGGCGGTCCCAAGCATCCTTTAAGTTACTTGCTCTATATTACAGTACACTTGATTTAGCTTACATCATATAAGTATGTATGTCCTGACTCGAGTGTTTGTTTTATTTTACGCTCGGGTCAGCCTGAGTTGCAGCTTCAGTTTCTTCTCCGTAGCTAGGACACTCAATAGATCATTCGTGCTATTGGAAGTTGTTTCAGCCTTTATCCTTTCTGGAATTCAAGACTTTGAAGACTCTCTATCTGTGTATGTTAAAATTTGTATTGAGGATTATAGACAATGTAAGTTCTGTTTTGTAAAGATGTATCAGTGGCTTCATGAACCACTAAATTTTTAATTTCCGCTGCGAGATTCTGATATCTGTGTATGTGATTCTGCGATTTATTTACTGTATATTCCGAGTTTTGCCAAATTTATTCTACAATCTATTATTTTGAACTATTCCAGCTCGACATGTTCTATTATTGTCGAATTCGAATGGTACAAAATAGTGGGTCGTTACAGCTGGTATCAGAGCTTTGGCTCTAGGCAAACTTAGAATGTATGGTAAATTGATTTATAGAATCACCTTCATTCGAGCTTGAACCTCTTCCTTTTCGAATTTGGAACATTCCCTGTGGTTCCAAAGTTCATCCGTGTCCCTCACTTTCATCTACTTTAGATTCTGGAGTGTCCCATAACTCCACTTCGGATGATCTTTATAGTGAATTGGCGGTCTCGCCATTATTCTAATAAAGGGGCGAAACTCCTTTACCATTAGCATTGATTCACCAGAGATTTATATTTATCCTCGGTTTATATGCCAGTATCTTTGGTTATTCCGAACTCTATCTCTTCGGATCAAATATAGATTTACCCAATCATATCGATCCGACTCTTCAAGTCACGGTTGACCAGGTCAAGGTTGTCCGCGATTTATATAGACTTACCCAGTTCCTTATTCTGTTATTTAATCATCGGACCTTCTGATTTTAACTAGCTTGGATTCTATTTGATTTGAGTTCATCAAATTTGAATTTCTATCCTTGTTTTGGAAATAGACATGTCTTGAAAAATGGATAATTATGATTAAGATGTATTTTAATATCACTAAAATTTGATAATTGAGAATTTGGTTTTCAAATGGAAATTTCAAGTGTAACTTATTAAAGGAATATCTTAATTATAAAATAGGTATTTTAAATAAAGTGTTAGGTTATTGCTAAATCAAGAGTTAAGTAGAATAATGAATTGATTGGAAAATACTATTATATCTACCGTAACATATTATAAGTGCTGCTGTTTTTAAAAATAAAATGTTTTGAAAATTTTATAATTGAATAAATGAACCTTAAAATATTTCAACTTTGAAATGAGTATTATTTGGCATTGAATTTAAAAGGTATAAATGAAGATTATTTTAAAAAGTGCTATGATTTTTGTAATATGATTTCCAGATGATGATATCTATAAATTTTAACGACCTTCAAAGTATTATAATCTCAAAAGCATTATGATTTCAAATTTATTATCTTATTTTGTTTATGAACTATTTTTAAGTGTCCTTGGTTTCCCTATCTGCTACAGAATGGGGAGGCGATTGCTTCTACCAGCCTATTTAGGAATCTTTCAATAATCTTTGAAACCTTTGTTACTCATCGAGACCTAAGCACCGTTTATCACCCATGGACTGACGGTCAAACTGAAGAGTAGAACCGATTCTGGAGGATCTTCTTCGTGTTTCAAATCCGGAACTATTCGTTTAAGATTCTTGTTTGTCTAGCTTATCCTCTTTTGATTCTTTTCCTTTCGTTCCTTTTCGAGGACGAAAAGTTTTTAAGTGGGGGAGAGTGTAACAGCCCTAGTTTTAGCTATTTATTTTATTTTAATTATTTAACTTTGAAATATATTTTATATAAATTGTGTTTATCAAAATAGTTAATTATTTTATTTGGAGATATATTTTATAAAATTTGTATATGTCAATAAAATTAAATAATAACTGTGAAAATTTAAGCTATTTTTGAACTGTTAAATTTCGCGTTTAAAGGACGCGTCAATTATAGGGTATAAGTGACGTAATAAAACGTGTGTTTTTAAAATGTTATTTTTATGAAAATTTTTGATGTTTTGGACTGCGTCTGTTTAGCGTAGTGTAAAAATCATGTTTTCGTAAAATTTTGGAGAAAAATATCAGTCAGAGATTTTATAACAAACGTTACGTTGCATTAACTGACAGTCTGATTTTAAATAAATTTGTATACGTTTTTCTAAGCTTTGCATAAATTCTTGCCATTCCATTTATTGTTTTCAAACTAAAATCAAATAAATAAAATGAAGTAAAAAACTTAACATGGAAGTAACGTGTGAGACAAAAATCCAAGGAGAAATTTGTACATGCCTAAATTGATACGATACATATCAACTCCTTCGTTCATCCTCTGATGTATACTTACCTTTATTTCTCCCCATATCAACGTATGCCTTAATTAAACCTTTTGTAAATCAAAACTGAATTGAATATGAGTTTGCCTTTCCTTTTCTCAGAAATAAAATCATGCATTGATAACTTCCCTTGTTTATTTCTTCAATCACGTTTAAGCATTTATTCAAAGAGAAAACTGAAGCAAATCTCTCGGCCTTCCAGTAAATTCAAAAACTTATAATTTTTGCAAACTGAACTAAAAAAAAAAGAACATAAAGTTACGTACAAACTTTATATCCAGGCTTATATCACGCAACTTTTCATTTTGTACGTTTCTTTTTAAAAAGTTTTGCATTAAGTCTGGCCAGTTTGTTTATTAAATCAAACATAGGAGAATCAAAGCATGCTGAAATCACGCATGCATATTTACATATTTTCAAACTTTATATGTTGTGTAACTGACTAAATCTTATATCATGTAAACATATTTATAACTTTTGTAACTGAAAGCTTTAAATCTCTACAGCTTCCTCTTTTTCCCCTGTGTTTTTGCCTATGATCTAGTATGGTATCTGCGAACGTCCAAATACATTTGTAAACATATTTAATACAAATCAAAATTTATGTAAATATAAATGAATCATCACACACGTATTCATATTTATATATATAAAACTGATACTTTAAACCATTTAAGCTGCTTGCCCTTTTCTCCCCATTTGTCCATTTGATTCCGCCTCAAACAAATCCTTTTATCTGCAAATCATCAATCTAAAATCACGCCTACATTAAATAGTATAAGATTTTGAAATCAAAGCTTCTCATAAAAATTGCAGTTATCGCATGCATTAAATCTAGATTTCAATTGGCAGTTTTAAATCACGCATTCATACTTAACCTTGCCTATCTTTTCAACTTCTCAATTCCCATGTATATCTCTCTATTTCACCTTTATTGTGCAATAAATAAATAAATAAATAAATAAAATTTTCCGTTCCTAATCACACATATAATTCAAGCAAAGTATCCTGGAAGGAAATTACACAGTCCATATTCATCAAATCTGGAAATTTATAAGGCACGCATGCTTTTGAAAAAAAATTCTTATAACGTGCAAACATTTATATTTGGAAGATATATCACGCATGCATTAAAACTGGAAATGAATCACGCAACCTACAGTTAAAACAAATCTATATGTATTTGCTTGAATCACTAGTTGTATCAGCACCTCTGCCGTTTCTTAAGACCAAGGGAATATTGCATTGTATCACTATTTGCCGTTTGTTTGCCTATAAATCAATGTATAAACTAAATCACGTATAAGCATTTATCATATAGAAACTGATGTTTTCATTCCCATTTATCTCTCCTTTAATTCATACGAAGATTTAAAGCAAATATTTACCAAATCAATGCTTGAAATGTGAACGTATTCCCTGACATCTTGTATAATTGATAACTATTGATTTATCTCCTCTGATTTAGCTCGTCAGTTATATTCAAAGCCCTATATATTTATCCCATTGCTTTAATCACGTGAGTAAACAATTAACATAAGAAACTGATGCATTCAATCAATTGTGTATAACTGGCAGCAGATTTGATTTCTCTTCCTCTTAATATTGAAACCTTTATTTCTTTGAAACTGAAAGGAGAAATCACGCATATATGCAAAACGTTCAGATTTCAAAGCAATGCTCCGTTTCTATTCTTGCCATTTTCCCCATAAATCTCTGCAACTACTTCAAAGCATGTTTGCTTTAACCATGCAACTGTTTAATTGGAACATATTGTGAAATCAAAATATATTCATAATGAGCAGTTTAAAATCACACATATCATCTGGAAAGAAAAAAATATAAATCAAGCACCCTTCAAATGCGCATCAGTTCAAATTTATGTGCCTTGCCGTTTTATCATTTAATCACACATCACATAAATTTGAAGTTATAACAATGTATACCTGCCAAGATACCAGTTCTCTGGTATGAGCTCAAATCACGCAGGAAATTAATCTGGCATTAAATTATCATCAAGCTTTATACGTTGTGAAACTCTTGGCTTCCCCTGTATATTTCGAAGATTTATCCTTTTGCAAACTGATCAGTAAATCACGCTCATAACGTTCTAACAGAGGAGTGGTAGGAGAGATCAACGCTTACATTAATACTCGTACGTTTCATATCTGACTATTTCGCAAAATCCATCTATATATACTTTGCTTTATCTTCTTTAGTTTCATTCTCTCTTGTCTGTTCTTCTCGGGCTCGAACTCTTATCAGGTAAATGGTCTATGTCATTTTCTTTTCTTTGTTCAGATATTTCCTCTTCCTCGAAAATTTTGTTTTATCTCTGCCTTGCTCGGCCACACTACCATTTATCCACTTTGTTTTCTCTAAGAATCTTATCATATGCCTTGAACAATATATGGATCTGGGTTTATAGAGTTTTCTTTTTTTTTTTCTTTTTTTTTTTCTTTTTTTTTTGTATACATAATTAAGTCAGAGGTACTAACTTTATAGAACTGAGAGGTTACTTTGAAAAAATTTTTACATATGTAAAACCAAGTTATATCAAACATCTCATTAACCTGAGTTTTCTTTTGATTTCAAAATCATGGGTTCGACTAGGGGTATAATAAGGAATTTGCTCATTTTTCTCCTTTCAGACAAACTGTATTTGTAAACTTAGACCAGGTTTGGGTTCTAGTTTGGGTAAGTCATTGCAAAAGAGGATAGAAGAAGAAAAGAGCATAGAGGCATATATGAGTGAATTAAGAAAAACGTAGTTGAGTGGTAGTCTGCATTTATAAAATTCATAGGCTGTGCATATCTGTGTATCACACGGTGCACGAATGGATCAGTAAAAACTTGCTTTGGATATGATGACCAAGCCTTGTGAGTGAATTCATCTAACCTGAGTGTTTAGTAAAAGGCTGGAGTTTGGGGATGCTAGTAATAGTTGAAGATAGGATGAGGTGTGTCTGTACAGTTTTTAAGCCTGGAAAGTTTAGATTGAAGATGGATGAAGTCATAAAGCAATGATGCAAATTAAGTTTAAAATGTAAGATAGTAGCTGGATTTGAAAAAGTGACTCTAAGTTTGAGGAAAATTTAAGCAACAACATTTTCATAATACATAGGAATGCAAGTGTGCACGTGTAAAATGTATATATCACGGCCATAAAGCAAAAGAAGTGTGCACGTGTATGCGTATTCAACATTTTGCCGTTTTTGTTTTAGGAAATTTTGTCGTAATTTTTGTGTTAGCACGGTTCACGTTTGGGGTATATTTTGGTCTATTTACACGGTGGAGTGGTCGAGCAAATCAAACCAATTCTCTTCCTATTTTAATTTTTCCTTGACCGTAAATTCTAAAGTCGCGTATTCAATATTTTGAATCCTGTTATAGATTTGAATCTAGGCGACATCCGAAGAATTTTGATCGTTACTCTCTGTCGTTCTTTTTCCGGTGAAATTGTCGTTTTGAAATTCAAAAATTTTCTGCAACTTTCAGGTGAGTATTTCTCACCAGACATACGTATTTATATTTCGTAATTTATTGCAAGTGTATGTGTAAAATTTTATGTCACTATTATCTGTCTGTAGTGTAATATAAAATGATGAACCCCATTTAAATTGACACCTCATCAGTTATTATCTGTTGTATTATATCTGCAGTTATATTATGTTATTGTTTATTTACTGCTTAAATCACACTGCAAGTTCCCTGTTATACGTAGATTGTTATGGGCTGAAATGATAGGCCTAAATGATTATTATTGTTAAATTATGCTGTTAACTGTTAAACTGTTAAACTTGGGATTGCGGGTTTGAAATGATAGGACCCGGGATATTTGTAAACTACGGATTGAAATGATATAAATCCGTACCACTTGACCTAGGCTAGAAAACTATATACAGGCCCGTGGTCCTTATAATATTTTCTGAAATATTTAAAATTATTTTGGAAGTTAAATATTTGATTTATATCTTTAAAGGAATTTATATTGATTTTTAATAAGTTATAAATAAAGAAATAAATAAATATTTGAATAAATTTATGGAATATAACTTATTTGGTAAATCGGGATTTTGAAAGAATAAGATTTCAGTTAATAAATGAATAAATAAATAGGTTATATTTGGAAATATTTATCAAGTTAAACAATCTATTACAGCATTTAAATGCTGTCTTTTGAAATTTGACTAGTTTTACCCATAACTTTAGGTAGCATTTCCTAAGTGCTATGGAATCTAGAATTTGATTGCTCTAAAATTTATGGAATTTGATAAATTTTATTTTACCTTAAGTTTTGGAAAAACTTAAGACATAATATTTATAACTGTATTTTCCTAAATAAATTAAAGATAAATATTCTGGTATTAAGTAAATTTTGGGAAAAATTTAATGGTTAAAATTTGGAGTTTTATTTATGGAAATTATGGGAATATTCAAGACTAAAAATATAAAACATTGATTTGTGAAAGAATAAAACCCAAACTAAGTTTTGAATAGTAAATACTCCAATTGGATATATATAAAAATTGAAATGGTTTTGGGAACATAAAGGGATATTTAAATTATGGTTAAACTTTAAATAAAGAAATATATTTGTGAAGCTATGTAAATTATCTTCTTTACAAAGTAACCATAAAGTTAACCCATTTATATATATACCGTTGAATGTCCAAACCATTGTGTTTGGGAGTTATGGATTTAAGTAAAGTTTCCAAAACATTATCCTTTGAAGATATAATTCAAATATTTGGTCTCCAGATATTATAAACAGTATGATTTTGGAAAGAATTATATTTGAATATAACGATATCCTATTGTTTTGGGTTTTAAAATGATATCGTATCTATAGTTTTGAAATGGAAATGTTTATTCTGATTTAAAGTATAAACTGTTTTTAAATAACCACGGGTTATAATAACGAAGGGTTGGCAAAGAGACCGGGATCGGTTATGGACATACTCTCTGTCGATACCGAAAACCACTTTGACTAACCGTGTACGCGGTGGAGATTCCAGAATGAAGTAGGATGGTGGTGACGGTTTCTTGAAAGGTAATACGTGGACCCGACTCCCGTGAGTTGGCTTAAGGTGGCTAAAACAGGAGCGATTGACGGATTAATGAGGTAGCTCCTCTGATCGAACGCACTTCTTCGTATACCATTCTATTGCTTATGTGATTGTTTGGGTGCACCCTTGATTTGGGAGTGTTGTTCGAGGTGGGCGGTTGCTGCGGCTTCGCGTTACCATCGGTCCGGAAGCGTAATTGGTATATCTACCCTGGCATTGCCTAGTTGTGCCGTGTCACCTACCATATCGAGCCTTGTACGAGTTTGGTTTTCTCCCGTAGCCCGTGTGGTATCCTCTAGTTGCTTCCCGATCAGGAGGAGCTATGATATTGGATGGACTACTGGGACTATTACGTGTTAAGGGCTATATGGGTAACCCCTTAATGCTAAGAAATAAGTATGTTTACTTTATAAATAGACACTATTATAATAGCGCAATATACTACATAGTAAATAGTTTAACGGATCCTTAGAGGGTGGGCGGTCCCAAGCATCCTTTAAGTTACTTGCTCTATATTACAGTACACTTGATTTAGCTTACATCATATAAGTATGTATGTCCTGACTCGAGTGTTTGTTTTATTTTACGCTCGGGTCAGCCTGAGTTGCAGCTTCAGTTTCTTCTCCGTAGCTAGGACACTCAATAGATCATTCGTGCTATTGGAAGTTGTTTCAGCCTTTATCCTTTCTGGAATTCAAGACTTTGAAGACTCTCTATCTGTGTATGTTAAAATTTGTATTGAGGATTATAGACAATGTAAGTTCTGTTTTGTAAAGATGTATCAGTGGCTTCATGAACCACTAAATTTTTAATTTCCGCTGCGAGATTCTGATATCTGTGTATGTGATTCTGCGATTTATTTACTGTATATTCCGAGTTTTGCCAAATTTATTCTACAATCTATTATTTTGAACTATTCCAGCTCGACATGTTCTATTATTGTCGAATTCGAATGGTACAAAATAGTGGGTCGTTACATAAACGGGTATTGGTCCATTCTTCCTAACTAGTAATTTCAGGGACGAAATTCTTTTAAGGGGGAGGAATGTGACGACCCGGATTTTTAAACAATTTAATTTGAATAGTTAATTGATTTTAAATATTTAAAGATAATATTAACTTGAATTCAAGATATCAATATTTACTTGATAATTAAATCATTGAATTATATAGTTTAAATTATTGAATTATATAGTTTGAAATTGGGTAAAATATTGAATATGGGATTTTAAGCCTGTTAAAAACTAATTTAAAGGCTTATCAAAATTTATATGGATGATACTAAAGATAGTAAAGGTGTTAAAATTGATTCGGAAGTGTTTTGTTAAGTTTTGAAATTTTATCGTTTAAATTGAGTTTAAAAATAGCCTTCCGAGGCACAGTCTCGGAATTCGACGAAACCAGTTCCGTTGGATCCGTAATAGATAGTTATTATCGGATTTCAATTTTCGTAGCAATCGGAGTTGTTGTTTGACCCTGACAGCTCAAAACGCATAGAACTATTTTAATCGATTTAATTTAAAATTGATCGTTTACTTCCGTAACTCGCGCATATGATCGGTTTAGCCTCCAAAACACGTTCCATTATGATCGGAATACGGGTAAAACCTTATAAACACCTGTCGGCATATCTGATTCGTACCTTGATATTTCGCGTTATGTTAAATGAGATATTTTGAAAATTTAACAATATTAAAAATTTAAAAGTCATATCAGCCGCATCTATATCCATCAGCCACCCTATAGCTTATACACGAGCCAACCTACATTTGAAACGCACAGGGATATTTTACCCTTCCTCGTTTAAATCACGCTCAACCTTCCTGAGAAAGAAATCAAATCTTCAGAACGAGAAACAAAATGGCTTCTTCTTATTTTCAAAATCGCTACCCCTCCCTTACTCTTTTGTTTCCAGCAAACGAAATCGAAATCTTCTCGCAAGCCTCATTCTAAAAAAAATGAAATAAATGGCCGAGAGAACTCGTTCAATCTTTTTGTTCAGCTCAAAAGGGGAATCTGAATCTCAAATCTATGCGCGCGACAAATTGTATACGGCTCGCGCTCGCTTCTTACACGCGACCTAGGCTGGAGGAGGTCGGCGCCATGTGAGTTGGTTGTGGATATGATCGAGACGAGGTTCGCGTTTGACTTGAGCCACGATTTCATTGAACTTGGGCTTGCGATGTCTGGTGCTTTGAAGGTCGCATTGTGGGTGGAGTTAGTGGTTGAGGTGGGTACTCGATTGGTGCTGGATTGGGCTTGGTGGTGGAGGAGTCGGCGACATTAGAGGGTGGTCGCGCTCGCGCTCGCGACAACATTAGCTACAGGAGATGGCGCATGCGAGGTCAGGAGAGGGAGGCGTTCGACTTCAAGCTGGTGTTAGCAATTGGGCATCAATAGCGAAGCAGTGGGGGGGTTCGTCAGTGGAAGCTCGGCTATGTCGATTGGGTAGTACATCGACTTTGAGGGCTTGGTGGCTTTCTAAAGACTCGGGTAGGATATGGTGAGTTTATTGCAGTTTTCGTTTTCTTTTTCTCGATTTAAAATTTACCTATATATATATTCAAAAATAAAAATAAAATAAATATGTTACAATAAAACAATTCTTTTTAATATAGGTATAGGTTTGTAAGGAAATTTCTGTTTTTCCAAAGATACAAGGAAGATATGCATAGTTTAAAATAAAAGTTTTGTTAGCCAGAGGGTTTTTATTTTTTTTATGCAGAGAGGAAATTTGAAAAAATATATACTAATAATAATGAATTTAATGATTCGCTTATTTGATTAACATATTTAATCATTTTTGTTGTAAAGAATATTTTATTAAAAGAAAATTAATTTAGGAATAAATTATTAGACAAGTTAAATTTCTTAATTAACTTATTGTTAGTTTATTTATGAAAATCTATGTAAAATTGGATTTTTGAAATCTATAATTTATTCTTATAAGTATGTATGTAGTCCCAAAGAAAATAAATATACATGCATACATTTTGAGTTATTAATTTTTTTTTAAAAAACCAAGTGTTAAGGTAATTTATTTGTCTAACTAACTCATTCAATTATTTTGGTCACAAAATAATTAATAATAATTTATTAAAGGAAATTGGTTTAAAGTTTAATTGTAAGTTCAAAATTTAATACATAAATGGAAATTTATTTTCGATAAGTTCGAATATTAATAAATCGTATAACTGTTTATACAAGGTTTAAATCTGAAGGAACAAATAGAGATCGGATTTGGATTGCAAAATCTAAGGTGGGTAAATCTCGCTCTGTTGGATTTATATTTAAATGGTTAAATTTAAATAATTGGTTGGATGAATAAATTGGTTGGATGTGTGCTGATAATGATGTGACTTTGATTTTGGTTGGATTTCGAGTTAATTGTGGGTTGACTCGAAGTATTCGGGTTTTTAATTTGTTTTATATTTAAGTCATAAATAAGTAAATGTTTTCGTTCTAATGTTGTTAAGGGATTAATGATTTCTGATTCATCAAGTTAGTAGGGTAATTAAAATAGATAATTAATTAATTCAATTAATTAATGATTTGGGTTGATTAATTTAGTTCTTAAGGTTTAATTAATTAATGAAGTTTTAAGTTCATTTATTAAGTTTAATTAATGTAGAATAATCAATAGATGGTTTGATAGGTTATTACTTAATGCAATTAATAAAATATAATTACTTTGTGAAATTAATCAAGAGATTAATCAAGGTAATTAATTAATTTAACGAAGTAATTAAAATTACTTATTGATTTTGGGTTAAGAATAATTAATATCGTGAAATTAATTAAAGATAATTACTTGAATGTAATTGAAAGATAATTAATCCAGTGTGATTAATTAAGATGAATGGATAGGGAGTGGTTGATCAATTAATTGTTTTGGAATTAATTAATGAAGGAATCTAAGTGATTGAGGTTTGAAAATTTAATTGGAATAATTTGGATTGATTTGTATGTGATTAAGCTTTTCTTATGGATGATTGAATGGTATTGGATGCTTTGAATGAGTTGATATCTCTGATATGAAATGTTGTGTATTTTATTGTATAACTTGGGTTAGGATAACATGAGTTTTGAAGAGACCGGGGTCGGGTATTGGGAAATACCCGAAACCACTTCGAATTTTTATAAATTGATTTGTGAAATAAATAGGCTGGAATGAAATGATTTTAGTGAATTAGATTATTTTATCTAAGTTTGGTACTTAGAAATTAATGTGTGGAATAAGTGTTGTCTATAGAAAATTTGAATTGGTTAAATTGATATAAGTTACCCGGGTTTTATTTAGGTTGCATGCTGTGGTATTCCATGTTAGATGGGTTTACTCATGCTGGTTTCCAACCTGACCTGGGTGTTACTTTGGTGTAATGCTCGGGTCAGACCGAGTATTACAGATTTTCAGGTTAGGACGTTCTGGAGCTCAGGAGGCGAGCTGGATGGCAAGAACGTATGGAGTGCTTCCGCTATATTATATTATTGTAAATCTATGACATAGTAATTGTGTATATTCCAGTGTCTGCAAAAAATGTGAAACTCTGATGTATTAAAATATAATCAAGTGATATAGTATTCTTTTTGTAAACTATTATTATTTATTTTATTTTATCCACTGCGAATGTGAGTTGTTGATGTTTCTATTCTTCTTCTTCTACCTCTTTCTTCTTTTTCATAACTATCTGGAATTTTCGGCTTCGAAAATTTCGGGTCGTTATAGTACCATTGACCCTATCCTTAATGAGTAATCCCAACAGAACCAAGGTTCTCGCTTAATCTTTGGCTCTGATACCAAATGTGATAGTCTAGGCTTTGCAACCATCAACAGCGGCTCTCTCGACTGGCAGGCTTTTCAACCATCCCAGCCCCGCCCTGGCTCACCGTGATACCTTGGGTTTGCTTTTACGGCCAGCCTCTCGATTGTAAGCACCTAGCAAACCAACCCCGCAAGGCCTTATACTAACCCCGGGGGCATGTAGTGGTAAGAGTCTCCTGTTCGCCACCTAACGCAAAGCGAGAACCCCCTATCATGCTGTGCTGTAGCAAACTCGATCCTGAAACTTCCAGATAGTTAGAGAAAAGAAGAAAAGAGAAAGAAGAAGAAACAATAACAAGTCACAGAAACCTCACATTCGTAGCGGATCAAAATATAATATTAAATGATAACAGTTATACAAAGAAGAACTGTACCAGTACACTTATATTTTTATACATTAGAGTTACAACCATTATCAATCACTGGACAATTTAAAACAACATGTCCTAGTTATACAATAGCATATCACAACGGGAAACACTCCATACGTTCCTGCCCTCCAGCTTGCCTCTTGAGCTCCAGAACGTCCTTACCTGAAAATCTGTAGTACTAGGTCTGACCCAAGCATTACATCAATGTAACACCCGGGTCAGGCTGGAAACCAGCGTGAGTAAACCATCTAACAAGGAACACAAAACATACAACTTATATAAACCCGGGGTAACTTATATCAATTTACAACTTCACAAGCTATTATAAACATTACTTATTTCACACATCAATTTCTAAGTGCCAAACATAGATTAAATGGTCCAATTTACTTAAATCATTCCATATCAGCATATTGATTCCACATCAATTTATAAAGAATCGAAGTGGTTTCGGGTATTAACTAACCAGACTCCGGTCTCTTCGAATCCAATACCATCTTATCCAGATATTCGAGTGAAACACAATTCAAACTCTAAACACAGAATGTCATCCACATTAATTTATCATCAATAGAAAAGTAAATCATCTTAGTTAAATCTCAACGTCTCATAACACATAGCATCCAAATCACATATTCGATATATTTATCAGTTTAAGTCATGCAATATTATTCAATCATTTATAAGCAAGATTTATCACTACCAAAAGTTAATTTACTTTATCTCTAATTAAATTAGCTACAATTCTTAATTACTTCGATTACCATTTACTTAATATTAATTAATTATAACCAATTAATCAATCACCTTTAAATATTCTCTGTAATTAATCACCTTAACTAATTATTCTTTAATTTTTAATAAGTAATTAGTTCTCAATTGATTACACAAAGTAATTATCCTTAACCTTTTTACAGTAATTAATCTTTAATTAATTACTTTCATTAATTACATTAATTTATAATTCTTAATTAACCACTTTCATTAATCAGCCTTAATCAATCTTAAAACAGTAATTAACCATATTGTAATCACTAATTTTAAGTAACTCCTTAATTAATTATATTAATTCTTTTATAAATTACACCAAGTAATTTAATCCTGAATTACTTCTTCTAAGTAATTAACCATTAGTTACTTTCCATTAAGTAATTTTCCTTATATTAATTTCAAACTTGTAATTTATCCATCCATTACTTAACTAAGAAATTCCTCTTATCATTTCCATTAGATAATCATCAATTACCATTTTTTTTTAAATTTCACCAGGTAATTAATCTTTAATTACTTCTACTAAGTAATTATTCTTTTATCAATTTTCTAATCACATGAATTAAAACATTTATTCTTTAATTAATACTTAATTTTATTTATAAAATTAAGTTTCAAATTGTCTTAAAGTTTAACTTGACAACATAAGTTTAACCATCATTTTTTTTAACATTGTTTTTCTATAAAATCCTTTTAAAAACATGATTTAAATCTTTGATTACTACCAGTTTCAGTACTACTTCGGGTTAGACTCGGATTCAACTCGAAACCGACTTCGAGTTCTCTCTTCTTCCCCTATATTTTTTTATATTTGGTTATAGTTTAAGTTTACTGCCATACTCAAAATCCTAGAATAGCACTCGCACAAATAACTCGAAGTTCTCTTCGTACAAATCAACAGAGACCTCGAGAATAAATATCAAGCAAAACTTCCTCAAACCCCACTTCTTCTTCTCCTTCCTGATTCTATCTTCAACCTGCACGCGAGACATGATGCACATGCACACGATATCTGGTTAGCATCGAACCCAGCTCTGACCATCAACATGTCGACAATCTTCCACTGAGCCACCATCCAACACCGATCATCGAACAATCACAAGAATACAAATTTGAACATACGAACCACAAATAGGTTGCAGACCCTATCACCTAAGTTCAGCCTTCATCACTATCTCTGACCACCAGGGATGCCTTTCTTAAGCCAGAACCTTCACCTGACCTCCGTCATCTTTTTCCCCCACCATTTGACCACTCCGATGCTAGCACGACTTCAGAATTACCCATGGAGCAGAACCGTCCCAAAACGCAAACCAAACCCTACAATCAACTCGCCCGACCACTACGGCAATAGTAAAATCATGTCATTAATTTTCCCATGACCACCCTCTCACGATCTTGCTCCAGTATTAACTACGACAACCAGATCATCGACCATCACTGGAATTTGACGAAAAAGTCAATTCCGTTCATACTCAAAATACTCAGCATACCGAAGATTAAAAAACATATTTTTAATACCTAAATTCATCATTTACACTTACAAATCAAATTATGAAATCCAAACTTAAAATTATAATGGTTTATTTTTAATCCATTTCAGCATAGCACTGTATTTTCCTTAATTTGGATTAATTACAACATTAAAATCTCTGAAAACTATTTTTAGATGTTATATTATGTTGTTATAATCATGTTTCTTTCAAGGATCAAAGCTCACTCTGATTGCATGAGAGGATTTCGATTTTTTTTTTTGAAAGTTGTTTGAGCCAGAATTATATATAGAGACTGTCTGTATACATATGTACAGATATATATACACATCTAAACAGAGAAATTCAAGCATAGAACCAGATAAACACTAACATGCAAACCAAATTACAACCTTCACTTACAATTTATCACATGCATTCCAGAAATCATTAATTAAACTGTTTTGAGGGGAAAATTTACTCACCTGTCTTTGAGTTGAACAGTAAACAAAGCTTTTGAATTTGATGCTTGAACCACTTCAAAGTTTGCTGTTTGATTTCAAATGAGTTGATGTTGAGATGCCCTTTGCTATAGCTTTAATTTGATTAGCTTCAGGTTATAGATCTTGGACAGAGGTTGTTTTGCTTCAGATTTTGGAACATGTTAACAGGGTTTCATTTGTTTTTATTTTCTGATCTGAAGCAATTTGGTTTGTCTAGATTTTTTTTAAAAAAAATAAAGAGGAGAAAAATCTGTAAACTGGTTTCTCAAATGTATATTTCATAATCTAATATTAATAAAAATAATGAAGGTTGACACTTGTTAGCTTATATACATTTCTTGACTTACAAATATTATTAATAAGCATTCTTATGTCTACAAGTGTTCAAATTTTCATTAAATAATAATAAATTTTGTCTTAATTACCTATATCTTAGTATTAATATATAATTTGTCTTAATTTTTATTAATATGTTTCTTATGTTAATATAATTATGTATCAGCTTACACTTTTTTATTTTATGTTTACAAATGTGTATTACTATGTTTTATCCCAGGTATTAAAAGAAAAGTATTTTAAATCTTTTATTAAATCCCACATATATATTTACAAATCAATTTTAAACAAATATATGTTTTCTCATTAATTTCTCAAAGATACGTATATATTTTAAAACTTTTATTATTCCTTGTTCAAATATCATATTATACTTACAATGTTAGTTATATATATTATTTTATTCAGAATACAACTTTTAAATCCAGTTAATATATATTTTTTCTTTTCAAATCCAACCAGATATGTCTTATTACCATAATTTTATTTGTTTATCATACAAATCAGTATTTTCTTTTTAATAAATTAAATCTTGTTAATTACCAATTAATAGATGTCCAAAAATCCGGATTATCACATGCATAGACTTTTATTTGGTAGTAGAGAAAGGCTATCATTTAATCATAACAAAGTTTTTGATATTCAAGTAATATGGATAATAATGCTGCATTAAGTTTTGTTGAAGGTAAGTCTACAACCCGACCACCACTATTTAACATACTAAATTACAATCATTGATCAACTAGGATGAGTATTTATATGCAAGCAAATGGCTATGATACTTAGAATATCACTTATCAAGAATACACTATACTGACCACTGCTTATGCACAAGGGTCAAACACACAGTAACTAGATGCTACATATTGTAAAGCTATGTATAATAATGTTTTGTTATTTAGATAAAAATGAGTTTAATATAGTTAGTATTTATGCATCAGCTAACGAAATTTGGCGTACTCTCGAAGTAACACATGAATGTACAAATAAGGTTAAACAAAGCAAAATTTCAATGCTTAAAGATAAATTTTAAAATTTTATAATAAAGAAAGATGAAACTATAAATGATACGTACTCTAGATTTCAAGACATATATCACTCTCATCTGACACTAGAAGAAAAGTATACTAATTTTGATAATGTTTTAAAACTCCTAAACTCTATAGTGGATGAGTGGGAATGAAAGGTCTTAGCTATTAAAGAAGCCAATGATATTTTTACTATTAAACCAGAAGAGTAATAGGAAATCTCATATCATATGAAGTGAATTTGCAAGCAAAACAAGTACAAGCTCAAGATAGCAAAACAATTGCATTTCAAGCGAGACATGAAGACCCTGATGAATATGATGATGATATTTCATTCTTAGCTAAAATTTTAGTAAGTTTTTGAAATTCAAAAAGAATAAGAAGTTTGGCAATAACAGAAATAGCAACAATAAACCGTCAACTTCCTCACTCAAATGTTATGTATGTGATAGGATGTATCACATAAAAAGAGACTATCAAGAACGAAAGAAGAATAGCTTTAAAAATAAGAATGAGAAATTTTATAAAGAGAAAAGGTTGTTTTTTCCAATAACTTAGGATGATCCGGATGCTACTTCCTCGTTAGATAGACAGTGATTCCGAACAAGTAAATGTATGTTTCATGGATACTAATGACAATGTAAGTAAACTTTCATTTGGTGATCTACCTGAGATAAATTATGAGTTATTGGACAAGATAAAAGATTTGAATAGAAAATATAAAGATATACTAACAAAATTAAATAGAAGTGAAATAGAAATTGACATGCTAAAAGATGAAAAGAAATACTAGAAGAAGAGTTAGTAAAATCTCAGGGTTCATGTACTATTATATCAACATAGTTCCCTATGTCTTGTGATGAAATAGGAACTTAGAAAAGTAAAAAAAATATTAATAGAAGAAAATCACAATTTAAATTCTAGTAATAAAATATTTAATTTAGAAATAGATAGCCTTAAAGCCAAGTTAGGAAACGTTACTAAAAATGTGTCTAACTTTAATAAAGGAAGAGAGAATCTTTCCAAAATTATAGAGAGAATCTTTCTAATATTATAGAAATTCACAATCTATTTCTGGTAAAAGGGGATTATGATATAAAAAAACCTAGAAAGGAAGTTAAAACTTGGACTAAAAATTATAGTTCACTATAAACTAATTTCAAAAAGAAAAATAATAATCAAAGGAAATAATTAAATAAGTCTAAGACTATACAAATTTGGGTTCCAAAGACTAACAATTATTTGATAAGAAATAAGTATGTAGATAAATTTATTACTAATGTTATTAAAAGTTCAAATTTCATTTTAAAGGGAACTCTAAACCCTATTGGGTTTGGCTTCCTAAGACCTAACTCTTTGGGACCCTAAAAGAGATAGGGGATGCCATTATCATTTTAATATTTTTTGCTGGTACCTGGTAAAAGGAGAGGAAAATGGATACTTGACAGTGGTTGCTTCAAGCATACGACGAGGAACAAAGACATGCTAAAAAATATTATCCATTCAGAAGGAGGTTCCATTACTTTTGGAGATAACTCTAAAGGATACGTCGTCGAAAAAGGAGACGTGAGCAACAACGGTATATCTAATGCACTTCTTATTACTAATATTTTATTAGTTAAAAATTTGAAACATATTTTATTAAGTAGTAGTCAATTATGTGATAAAGGTTTTAGTATATCATTCTTAAAAGAAAAATGCAAAATTTTCAATCAACATAAAAATCTAATATTCGAACGAGCTAGAGAAAGAAATATTTATATTTTAAAAATGGAAATCAGCCACATTATACATATTTGTTTAATAGCCAAAGATAATGATTCATGGCTATGGCATAAAAGATTTTGTCATTAATTTTAAAGCCATTAGTAAACTATCTAATTTTTTTTTTGGCAAAAAGGTCAAATAAATTTCAAAGTAAATAATATCTATGATGCGTGTCAATTAGAGAAACAAACTAATACATCTTTTAGATCCAAGAAAATCATTTCTACTTTACAACCTCTTAAACTACTACATTTGGATCTATTCGCTCCCACTCAAATCCAATGTATTACTCATAATATTTTTGTAAACGTAAATGATTTTTCTACATATATATAGATGTTTTTTTTTAAAAACAAATTGATAATTTTGAATCTTTTGAAATTTTTACCAAAAGAATTTCTAAACTTGAAAAGTTTAAAATTAAAAAAATCTTAGAAGTGATCATGGTCACAAATTTGAAAGTGAACTCTTTAAAAAAAATTGCAACAAAGGGGGTGCTAGCTACAGTTTCTCATTTTATAGAACTAGATGGTAAAATGCAGTTGTATAAAGAAAGAATCAGACATTACAGGATGCTATGACTCTGCTTAGTGATAGTCAACTATCAAAATAATTCCGGGCAGAAGTCATGTCTACTACATGTTACATTTTAAATTATGTCACTATTTGAAACTTTACCAAACATACACCATACAAACCTTTCAATGGTAGAAAACCAAATATATCGTATCTAAGAATTTTTGGATCAAAGTGTTTTATTTTAAATAAAAAAGATCAAATAGGAAAATTCGATCCGAAATCCGACGAAGGAATATTTATTGGATATTCAAAAGAAGCAAAGCATATAAAATATATAATAAACGCATATATATATGAAACTTTCCACATATCATTTGATGAAAATTTCAATAATTATGAAAATAATGAAGAAGATGTTATAGAGCAATAAGTTATACAATATTGACCTCAAGATATTGCACCTCAAAATGAAGAACAAAACATAGAAAATCCAATTGAAAATGAACTTAGAACTCCACCATGAGTTCTAAAGAATCATCTAATTGAAATATAATTGTGAAGTAAGTATAAATGTCAGAACTAGTATCAATTGAATAAAATGGGTCATATTGCCTTTATATCTAATATAGAACCTAAAAATCCTAAAGAAGCATCAACCGATGACTATTAGATTTTAGCTATGCGAGAAGAGTTAAATGAATTCAAACGTAATGATGTTTGGAAATTGGTTCCATGACCAAATGATTAAACAAACATAGGTACAAAATGGATTTATGAAAATAAAGCTGATGAAACTGGTAATATAACTTGAAATAAGACCAAATTAGTTGCATATGGATATAATCAAGAAGAAAGGATAGAGTATAAAGAAACATTTTCTCCTGTTACAAAACTTGAAGTAATGCGAATCTTACTGGATGTTAAAAGTGCATTTCTAAATGGATGTTAAAAGTGCATTTCTACATGGTTTTATAAAAGAAACTATTTTTGTAGAACGCCTTTGTTTAAACATGAAAATTTTCTCTTGTCATCATAATTTTAAATTTATCAAATGGATGTTAAAATTGCATTTCTAAATGGTTTTATAAAAGAAACTATTTTTGTGGAACACCTCTGTTTAAACATGAAAAATTTCCTGATCACGTTTAAAATTAAGAAAGCTCTTTACGGTTTGAAACAAGCACCTCGTGCTTTGTATGAATGAATAAAAGGTCATGTTATAGATTCTGGATTTGAGATTGGAAAAGTTAATCAAACTTTACTTATTAAATGAGATAAGAAAGATATATTAATTTTACAAATTTCTGTAGATGATATTATATTCAGATCTACAAACGAAAATTTATGTAATGGGTTTTCAAAAATAATGAAAAGTGAATTTGAGATGTCTCATATGGGAGAGCTCTCATATTTTATGGGTTTGCAAATTAAACAATAAGCCATGGTATTTTTATTAATGAAGAAAAATACTATATGAGTGTAATAAAAGATTTTGGATTGGAAAATACATCTAGTAAACCGACATCTATGAGTATGACAGTTCATCTTGCTAAAGATGAGAACAAAAAAAGTATGATTCAAAAATTGTGTCGAAGGATGATTGGATCTTTCTTTATTTCATCGCTAGTCGCTCTGATATCATGATGAGTATGCGTCTATGCGGACGATTCCAAGAAAATCCATAAAGAATCACATTTGTGAGCCATAAAATGAATTTTGCGTTAGCCAACACTAGAGACTATGGCCTTTTCTATTTGAAGGAATCTCCTTTCAAACTTGTACCATATAGCATGCCGATTTTGGAGGATGTCGATCGGACAAAAGAGCACGTGTGGTACTTTTCACTTCATCGACCAATCTTGAGTGGTGTGATATAATAAAAAGAAAAAATGTGTTTCACTATCAATGTGTGAAGTAGAATATATATCTATTGCATTGGCATGTGCAAAAGTGTTATATATCCAACAAACTCTTCATGATTTTTGGATATACGTAAATGAATTTCCAACTTACCGTGATAATACAAGTGTTATTAATCTATCAAAGAATCTAATAGATCATTCTCGTACCAATCATATTGATATTCGTCATCACTTTCTACGTGGTAACATAGTAAAACACATAATATCACTTGAGTTTTCCACTTCCAAAAATCAAATCGTAGACATTCCAAAAAACCACCTAATGTAATTTCGTTTATTAAACCGAGACAAGTACTAGGCATTGTATCACTACATGAGTAACAATAGTTACCACTATATAACAGAGCTCTTTATCACTTAGTCACAAAGAAGTAAATAGTTTATACATATTTTGTTCCAAGATAATATAAGACCAAAATACATCAATAAAAATTTGTGCAGCCATAAACGTGTCTAAATATTAATTGTTAAAAGCAAAGAAGGAAAACTAAAACTAAGGAAACAAAAAATAATGCCCGGATATAAGATTAGAAATATTCTCAAAATATAAAAATAAACTCTAAATTTACAATCTATTCGTTATATAAACAATAGTGTTTATATGTACAAACTCAAATATATATATATATATGTATGTATGTATGTATGTATATATACAATAAAAAAATTAATTCTCTAATGTATTCCGGATATGATTCAACGTACTCCACAATTGACTATAGTTCACCATCCTATAAAAGCTCTCATTCAACTCCAACTAAAATAACTTCACCATCAAATATACATCTCCAATACAAATTACTCCATCACCTAAGAACCATACTGAATATTCCCCAAAAGAGAAGAAAGTTAAACGGTCTATCAATCTTGAATCATCGTCTACTAATACGTAAATTGATAAATATACTATTATCAACATGAAATGATGGGGGTTCAAATGGAGATGTATTACGAGCAAAGAAGACAAGGAGCATATCTAATTTTCTTAAAAGATGTGTTCTGGCCATTTACGGGCATTCACTAACGAAAGATAGCATGTGGAAAAATTCTCCACGACTTATCGAAACATCGGTAAATAAATACAACATAACTCCAAGAAACTCTTGGGAAACGGGAACATCAAACGAAGATTGGCACCGGACTCCAGTCAGAACAAAAAATATGGTCTCCACTTAATCCTTTAAAAGAGCAAACTAAGGCCGAACCAAACTCATAGGAACGCTATCCTTCAGTGGAGTCAAGTGAAGAGAAATAAAACCTTATATATATATAATTCTTTACTTATACTTATATATATTGTTATCTATATTTTCTGTTATATATTCATAAAATAAGTTGTCCTGTGTCTTAAAATGATTATATACAAATAATACAAAGAAATAAAATTCATTTAAAAATTCATCACTGAAAACTGACAGGTTTTATCCACTGAAATAGTTCAGTCGAATGAACAAACAAAAATAAATTTTTGATTACATTTACATTAATCGACTGAATTCGTCAATTCAGCCGACTGAAATGCCTTATTTTTTAACTATTTCCTTTCGATCTTCCTTTTCCTAAAATAGTCGATTGAATCAAATTTTCAGTTGTTCGACCATAGAAAACTTTATTTCCATCAACCGAATCCCCTTATTCAGTCAACTAAAATAGCGAAAAAAATTACCATGTCCTTTCTATGTTAAATTTCCAACAGTTCAGTCGGCTGAACCTACTTTTCAGTCGATTGGTTCCATTTCTACTTTATTTTATATAAGAAAACCTATTCAACTGGGGCACATCTTTCCATACATCTACCTATTCAATGATCTACCAAACTATTCTCCTCTTTATCTTTCTGAAAATTACAATCTACGTTCACTTTGCCTTCTTTATCAACGAAAACCCAATTTCTTTCAAATCCTTAGCTCTTAAACTCAAATGTCTAAAGATCACGGCCCACTACTTCTTTCGCTGGTCCTTCTACTACTCAAATCAAGGATTGGTTTCATAACGACACTGCCGTATAAAGGTTCAATAGCATGAAGAGTACACAAATCTTCGAGAGATCATTCATAAAATTCAACGATTTTGATAGTTATGCTATTCACGAACTAGCCAAAGCCAACCATATTGACTCTCTTCTAAGCTTCAATGCCAATAATGTCAAAATCTACAAACTATTGGTAAAACACTTTTACGCAAACTTGATTTTAGATCATATAATTACACATAATAAAGAGGATTGCATTTGGACTCTGGTTTGTGGTGTAAAAATTTATCTCCCTTTATAATTATTAGGTTATATTTGGAAATACCCTCAAAAGGAGAAGATTTATATAACCTTGATGTGAACATGTATGTTTGGGATGAATTGAGCCATCGTTCTATAGCCGATGAATTAGTTGAACTCAAAGCAAAATCCTTTCACCCCAAAGAAAGAATAATGCATCGCGCCCTTATTCACCCTACACAACCAAGAACATATAGTTAAGAGAAGATTTATAAACATGATTTTCATGCCTTGTAGCAATATGGAGTCAACATAATGTTAATTGATCAAAAATTATTTTAAATGAATTTTTAACTTTCAACCAAGGTCGAATCAAAACAATTCAGTATGGCACTTATATAATGCGTATCTTGTTAAACTTTAGCGTCCTTCCAAATTCCGAATTTACCACCGTTGGATCCCTTATTGCCAAAACTTTTAGCCTCATCGATCTTCCACATGGTGTGGAGAGTCATGATATTATATCTTTTGACCAATGTAAGGAAAATACAGAAGCCGGTCATCCTTAACCTACCATGGCCACTATTGGCTCCACTTCTCAATCACCTCAAACCCAACGTGATGAAGATGATACAGAGGAGATAGGTTTGGGCACATAAACTGGACAATCCTATGATGGTATATCCCACAACCAAAGTAGATTTGATCGACATTTATCATGAGAGAGCATATGGTCACAAAGATGAATAAAAAGCTTAATCGAATTAAAGGATTATTAAAAAAAATAGGACAAATTATCATGTGCTTCATCCACTTATGCATATACGCCTTCCCAAGAAGTTCCTCCAAATCATGAGCATTTAACCTGGACAACTGAGGTAGAAGATGATATTGATGATGAAGCGGTTGGTGAGACAAGTGGAAGTCTTGACATCTGCTATTTGGTATGCTATCCTATATCTTTACTTATGCAGTTCTACTTTTTTGACTGTTATGTTATGACGAAATCTAAGTTTATTTCAAAAATCTATGGTTATGTTTCTGTGTTTACTTTAGCTTTAAACAAAATTGTTGTTAGTGTTTTTATGTTTGTGACAAGTGTTTGTTATGGTGATCTTTTGTGCCGAAAGCACTATTTATGTTTCGGTTTTGTGTGACAAATATGTTGTTTATCTCTATGGTTATGACAAGTAATATACGTATGTTTAAAAATTATTTTTTTGTGCGGTGACAATATTGTTCATCGTGGTATGATAATTATTTTTAGCATTAAATATTACCTTTTGAAATTACTGGGCTATATAATTTTATTATATATTCATTCACCAAAGACATTGATATAAGATAGCCCTTTCCTTCCACATTTCTTATATTACTTATGTTGATATCCATTTCCTTTTTTGTCGATGACAAAGGGGAAGAACAACTATGCCATATCGATAGGGGGAGTATAAAATTAGGGGGAGAACAATCTACATATCAGTTACCTTAAAAAAATATAATTGTCATCGTCAAAAAGAGGGAGAAAGTTAGGATCTCATATTTTGATAATGACAATTATACAACTATATATTATGTATACTAACCACTTGCATGGGAAAAGATCAATCAAACTAGAAGAAGTATTCAACAAAATGAAGACTGGGATGACATAACCAATCTAATATCATTCATAGCATCTTAGTCTAGAGTTATTAAGTTTTTAAAATCTCTTCTATATGGTATACACATACACTTGATTAAAAACAAAAATTACAACATTCAGTCAACTGAGTAGGGTATATAAGTCAACTGAATATATGCGCACGTTTATATTTAAATACTGAATAGTTTCAGTCAACTGAATTATTGATTCAGTTGACTAAACACTAGTTCACTCGACTGAATCAATAATTTTAGTCGATTGAAAATGGGTTTTTCAGTCGACTAAAACTGGATTATTTTTGAACTAATTTCATTTTGGTTTGAAATGTGTTTTACCACTTAAAATTTAGTCGACTAACTAACTTCAGTCAGTCGACTGAATCTATATAACAACTATATTTTTCAAATTTCTGAAAGGATGTTTTCTCTACGAAGAGTTACTCCACTTAATTAATGGTTGCAACTGTTTCCATTGACCATTTCTCTTCATTAGAGGTTGCAACCATACATCTTCTATAAAAGGCAATCATAACAGTGATTTCAACACTAATTCCTTTTCTCTTATTATTTTATCTTGCGTTTGAATACTCAATCAATTTCATATACTTATATTCCGTTCAAACTGATCGCTTGCACATTCAATTCTATTTTCCTTGTGATTATATTACTTTCATGTTCTTCAGAAATACATTCAATATATCACAATGAAAAAGAATATAGGAAGTTTGTACTTATTAACTAGTAAGTGTTATACAAGAGCATAAGAATCCATAAACAATTCTACCTATTTTGTATACGAAGTCCTATTGGAGTTTATTAGGCACGAAGTCCTGTTCGGTAACTCAGATGGTTTGTCATACACTTTCCTTTGGATTAAGTGAGGACGTTTGTTAGTTAATTCCAAAAGGAGCCTGGGATTATATGTAGAATCAAAAGTTCAAACTAGTATAAAAATCTCTGGTGCACTTTACTTATTGCAATTTTTATACTGCAAGTTTTATATAACTTTTATTTAATAGTTATAATCATATTACGCGATCCGCATATACTTTCAAAGTCTTAATCTTTAAATCAGTAAAAAGATAAACTAATTTTACATAAATAATAATAGGTTAGATTTAAATCATAATAGACATTCAAAGTCTTAATCTTTGAATCGGTAAAAAGATAAACTAATAATAGGCTAGTTATAATCATATTACTTGATCTGCTTAGAATTTCAAAGTCTTAATCTTTAAAACGGTAAAAAGATAAATTAATTATACATAAATAATAATAGCCTGGATTTAAATCATA
Source organism: Allium cepa (assembly GCA_030765085.1). NCBI lineage: Eukaryota > Viridiplantae > Streptophyta > Magnoliopsida > Asparagales > Amaryllidaceae > Allium > Allium cepa. Next base: position 945,362,829 of record CM060941.1, on the reverse strand, counting down.
ATAAACTGGATCTTTGAATAAAATGATTTTACAATCACATAATAGATTAAGATAGCGTACCTTGTAAAAACAATTGATTTCTAGTGAATAATTTCCTAAGATTATATTTTCTGTCTTGACTCCTTTAGTTTAACAAGCTTGCTTGATGCGGAGGAAAATGAGATTAGTGGGTAGAGAGAAAGCCAATCCTATTAGGATTTTCTATTCTATATATACACTAACCATCAACGTTTTAGTAGAAAATTACCTTTTTACCATCAATAGGAATTATTTCCTTTGTTAAATCCAAATTGGTACTTTTCACTTATGCGAGTTAATTACCTACTTGGCTTATATATGTGCTTAAGGGTAAATCCAACATTCTTCCACTTGTCTCGTATGGAATTATGTACTTTAGTGGTTTAATAATAAAACATAATGCACATAGCAAAAAAAGTAAATCCATCCTCATATTGGTCCCATCGTAAATTCATTATTAAGCAGAGAAATTAACAAGGATCATTGCGGTCGTATATCAATTTATCGACCTAGTTCCTTCCAAGTATCATAATATTAGTCTTGCAAATAACACAACTGTTAACTATATTTTTATCCAAGTAAGAATCCAAATGAGTTAGAACATCTAGGCAAAGCCAAAGCAACTCAAGACTCGACCAACAGGACCAGAGGAATAGGCCAAGAGGGACTCAAGAAGAATTACCCAAAAATCCACTAAGGGGATGGATCGCTACCGATCCATCACCCATGGATTGCTAGCGATCATAAGGAAGCTTCATGGGTCACTCTAGCCTCTTTCATCATGAACCAATATCTTTTCTAAGAATGTTTACCAAGTTTCATAGTATTTGAAGCAAACTAGTTCGAGAAGCGAAGGCCCATCTGATTCTAGTCATAGATTAATCTAACTCATGTATGAATCATCATTGAAACAAGGCAACTAGCTACGAAATCACATGGAGAGTGCCTATATAAGACAAGGAGTGTAATCCAAAGGAAGATGTCCAAAAATCTTTTAAGTACATAGATCGCAAGCGATCTATGCCCTATGGATAGCAAGCGATCCATGCCCTATAGATTGCTAGCGATCCATAGGATTACGTTGGATTACTGTGAAATTTTCGAAAAGGACGAAGCATAATACTCCAAGTAATTGGATCATTAACGATCCAGAACCTATGGATTGCTAGCTATCGATTAGGTTAGCTCGGGCATCATGATTCTCTCTGAAATCCTTCGTGGTCTCATGTGTAGGCTTCGGCAAGGCATCCTAGCCCAATAGCTCTCCAACAATAGCTCTTCAGCCCCTATAAATACAATCGTACTTGACACATAAATGGGATCTTCTGGACTGGCTATTGGAACTCTACATAAACTATTCTTCACTCTTCTCCACCCACAACAGTCATCTAAAGGGTTGATCCTCCAGTGAAATTTAACATTGATGACTTGATCTATCTTGCCAGATCCATTCAAATTGTAATCAAATTCAACTTGTAATTGCAGTCAGTCTATAACAAAAGTTATAAAGTGGATGTAGGCTTCATTAAAAGTTGAACCACTATAAAAATCTCTTATCTCTTTACCTTACCCACAAGTTATTACTCCTTGTTTCTATTTTATTTGTCCTAATAAACAGGGCTGGTGATTTTACACTCAATCCAGGGTATTGATCCATTTTTTGGGTTAACATTTTGGTGCTTTCACTGAGAACCCAAGTGGGGCTTAGATCTAGCTATCTACTTTGGTCAGATAAGTTTAGAAGTTAGATCCTCAATCTCTACTTAGAAGATTTTCTATTTAGAATCAATGGCACCAGGAAGAAAGAGAACTACCTCTGGAAGATCCATTGGAGCTACCATTACCGGCAAAGAAACACACACTCAGCAAATTGAAGTCATCGACCCCAACAACCTTCTATTACTAGCCAACTTTGGAGATCAGGTTCTAGGATCTGCCACATAGCATGAAGTTGTGACTAAGTGAGAATTGAACAAGATGGTTGAAGAAATTTACCATAAAATGGAAAACTGTAAAAATGCACTTATAGAAAAGATAGATTCTCTTTTAGATCCAATCACTAATTACACCCAGAACAGTGCCTGAAGGCATGACTACTACGGAGCAAGTGCATTTTTCTATTTCCGGCTTGAATGGAAGAAACAAAAGGCAAAAGCAAAAGGAAACAGTGGGTAGAGCTCCAAGAATCATGATGGAAGAAAATGTTAACACTACACCTACTACAAATGCACCTGCTACAGATCTAAACTTAAGGGTGAAAACCCCACGGGAGGATATAATGATGGCTCTCTCCAGCTCTAAAGATGACAAAAAATTTGAGAAAGACAAATTGGATAAAAGAAGCCAATATGCAAAACACTAGAAGAAGATCTAAAACCCATGCCATAACACAGTGCCAAGCAACGAACGGGGAACAACTACTCAAACGGTACTCCTAGAGGTAGGAGAACCAAGAAGATATGATATAAACCGTGATCGATTACAAGGCCAAGCTCACTAGTATATTATGAGAACTCCCAACTAATGAGCTTCCAATCCCATCGTACAGCTTCCATCGTACACTCATAAATGGTCATCATCGAAAATCATCAAAAATCATCAAAATGATCATTGTAAAACTAACTTCAGGACTGATTCAAAGTCGAACTCAAGTAATTGCCTATTTTGTTAGTCCTTGAGATGATGGTTTTGATGACAACAACCTTAGGACTTGCTATAAAATATAAACACTGACATTGTAATTTAGATATATATGTATATGTAGGATATAAACATGCAGGCACTAAGAATGAAGACTGTACAGTATAGAGATTCAAGACTGAAGATACCAAGATTGAAGACTCATGAGTATCAAGATATCAAGAGTTCAAGATTTCAAGAGTACAATAGGAGTATTGAGTCTAGAATTATGTTAAAACTTCTTGAAAGCACTTACATCTTTATTCGAAATTTATTCATGAATGGAATCCACTTCGAGCCTGTTAAAGGGATAGAACCCTAGTGGGATGGAACCCATGACAATATCTAGTGGAATATATAGTGGTCCTATTTTGATATCCACTAATTTTATAAAAATATTTTCCAAAAATATATCTCTAGTTTTTAAAAAATGTTTTCAAAACTTTCTTTTCAAAAAGGCATCTCTCTTGGTTTTAAATATTTTAGCCTCAAAACTATTTTAATCATTTTTAATATTTTGATTTCAAAATTGTCCTTGTTTTAAACATCTCTTATTTTAAATATTTAGGTTCAAAATATTTATATACTCGGATTTTAAATCACTTTATAGATTAAGATTATATATATTAAATTTACTTTCTAAACTCTTTTATGTGTTTAAACTATATTCAAATATGTTTATAAAGTTTAGAAATCGTTTTGACAAATTATAGAAACCAATTTTAAATAAGAAAATCAAAACATCAATTTTTCCTTGAGCATGTCGACATCCCTCAACCCCCTATGTCGACATGGTGTCCGTTAAATTCAAAATTCAAGTTTTCAAAAGAAGTGTATCCGTCGTATCCTTTCATGAAGAGATATGATAGTTGCTCTACAATATATACCTATTGTTTTGAACGAATTTTAATAATTATTTTACTTGTTTTCTCTCCTCTTCATCTTCCGCATTTATTGTAGAGAATCCTAAACCATACTTTGCGAAAATACCAAGTGAATCAAACTTGATTATCTCTTGTTTGATTCTCTGCTACTCTCTCTATAAGATCTCGGCGCTATTTAGAGTCAGAAATCTTTTGTAAATCAAATTATTGAGTAAAAGGTGCGGTTGAGCCTTGAAATCAATTGGTTGTGATTATAGCCCTGAAAATTAATTCGGTGATCTAGTAGCCTGGTTAAATCAAAAGAGTTTGCCCTAGACTCGAATGCAGGAGGGTGTACCTCCTAGCTTTGAAACGAGGGTGTAATCTGGGAGATTATTTTGATAAGAAATCCGTACCATTGTACGGGACTGGATATAGGTTAATATCGAACTAGTAGAAAATCCTGGTGTGTTCTTTCCTTTACTGCTTTTATTTAGTATTTGCATCTGTGTATAATTCTGTGATTATATCTGTGTTTGTGAATTGCATTTTTTTGTGATTAAATTACATAAGTTTCAAAATGATTTAGAAAATCCACATAACACTATTCACCCCCTCTAGTGTTATTCTAGCCTTAAGATCTGTAATCCACATTTCTCACATTTGGTACCAGAGCATTGGTTTTCAAAGTTTTCATAATCTGAAATTTGAAAAGTTAAAAAAAAATGGCTACCAACACTGGTTCTGTTAACACTATCACTAGTTCATTTGTTGAGGGATAGTCTACTGCCAGACTACCACTTTTTAATGGAAGTAACTATGCATATTGGACATGTAGAATGAAAATATATTTACAGTGGTAGGATTAGACACTTGGAATATCACACAAACTGAATATTCTGAACCCACAGCTAGTATTGCACAGTGGACTGCTGAGTAAAAGCCTATTGCATAAAATAATTCAAAGCCATGAATAATTTATTTTGTTCACTTGATAGGAATGAATTCAATAGAGTATCTGTTTGTAAGTATGCATATAATATCTGGAAAACTTTGCAAGTTACTCATGAAGGAACTAGCAAAGTCAAACAGACCAAAATGTCCATACTCACAAATCAGTTTCAATTATTCAAAATGAATTCTAAAGAGTCCATTTTAGATATTTTAGAATATTGTGCATTCTCTAATACCATTGGGAAAAAGTTTTTCCAAAGAAGATCAAGTCGGGAAAATTCTAAATTCTCTTACTCCGAAATGGGATCAGAAAACTGTTGCAATCGAAGAAGCAAATGATATTAGCACCTTAAAGATTGAAGAATTGATTGGAAATCTAATGTCATTCGAAGTATAAATGCAAGGGAGAGGAGACAGCAAGGCATTCGAAAAAAAGCCAGTTGCGTTCAATGCATCAACAGATGGATCTGACTCGGGAAGTGATGATGATGAAGAAATAGCTTTCATGACAATGAATTTTTAGAAGTTTCTTCAATACAGAAAGATGAACAACTTCAAATTGAATGATCATAGGAATTTTGTAAATCATAATGAAGTACCAAACCACGTTAAATGTTTCAACTATGATGAACCGGCCATCTCAAAAGAGACTGTCCGCATCTTGATAAGCAAAAGTTTCCTGCAAGCAATATTATATAGAAAAAGGAAAAGAGCATATATCGCTACACTAGACGATTCAGATTCAGACTCATCCTCAAGTGATGATGATCAGAAGAAGGAAAATTCAAATATGTGCTTTACTGCTATTCATGATTTTGATGATCTCGAAGATACGAATCTAGAAAAAGGTACACGTTTACAATATATTGGTTGAAATTGTTTGCTTAAAATTGTTTGATTGTTTTTCGAAATTATATGTTGTTTGAATTTTAATTTTTTATTATTATGTTTATTTTTATTTTTAATATTGTAGTATTTTTTATTAAAAGAGTATTATTATATTTAATGTTACTCAAGAAAATATATAGACATCAAAAATAATATACATACATACATACATACATACATATATATATATTAAAGTATATAGGAAAAGATAAGTCACATGAATTCTCTGACCCGTGTCGACATGGCCCTACCCATGATGTCGACATCCCTATCAGAAATTTGAAATTAAAATTTAATTCAAATCTTTGAACTTCCCTCTACATTTTCACCAAATCGAATGTTCGCGAAATGTACCTCTTGACCAGTGAACGTGTCTATTGAATATATATTTATTTCCATTATCTTATCATGCCTTTTCACTTTCATTTTAAAATTCAAACTCTCTTTCACTCTTTCAAACTTTCTACTCTCTTTAAAAATGGCTTCTTCAAGCTCTCCATCCATAATGAGGCTATCTAAAACCATTAAAGAGTATTTATAATGATCTGGAAGCAATCAAGGCCTATATAAGCTATGCTAATTACGGAAAAGTTCATATGAGAAAGTTTGCTATCTTTAGCGGTTTCTCTACATATGAAATCAATACTCTTCTTGAGGATAATCATATCCTTAGTCTTTTTAATAACTTTGAAAATGATTATTTTTGTTACCCAAATCTTGTTAAAATGTTTTATGTGAATTTGAATTGTGGTTTTCATGAAGGAAATGAAGATGAAATTTGGAGTATTGTTAAAGGCACTAAAATTGTTTTAAATTGTGAAAATTTGGGAAACATTCTCAATTGCAAGAATTCAAGAATGGATCTTTCAACTTTTAATATTGATGAACATGATCGTGAGATACTTCATCGCATTTTTGAAAGAGATGACAACTTTGAATTTAAAAATCACAACTTTCGACAGAAAGCATGTTTTGTCAATCTTCTTTTGCAACATACTATCACTCCTAGATCGGGAAATTTCAATAACCCGACTTTAAAAGTTTGTAAAGCTCTTTGTGTTGTCTTTGGTCAATATGACATTAATTGGGCGCAAGTGATTATGGATGAACTTCCTCCTAAAAATTTGAAAATGGGTGAGAATACCTTGTATCATGGAGTCTATCTCACTCAGATTTTTAATTATTTTGATGTTGATTACAAAAGGGAAGAATTTATTTCAAGAAAAGCGTTTAATCATGCCAACATTTCTCTTATGAAAATTCCTCCCATATTTCAACAATATGAATCTCTTGCCGAAGAGGATGAAAGATTGGCACATGAAGATAAGGAGGAAGATAATGAAGAAGAAGAAGAAAGGGAGGAAATGGAAATCGAAGAAGATAATGAATAAATCTCTTTGGAAAGCATTGAATATCCTACCAATACTAACAATCCTTCTAACAAAACTCTCCTCAAAAATCAAAAGATTATAGTGGAAAATTAACGGATTCTCAAAATATTCGTTAGAAAGAAATTGGATAAAATGTCCACTAATATGAACAAATTCTTTGCTAAAGTTGGTCTGAAACTTGGCTTATCATCATCCTCCTCATCCTCTAGCACATTCTAAGAATTGGTAGTGATGTATTAGTTTGTTTTGTGTGAGCTAGTATTGTTGTTTTTATCACATTATGTAGTATCTTATGTATCACTTCATCTATTAAAAAAAATCATCTATCTTATGTTTTCTACCTTATCATGTTTCTGGAATAAATGTCTGTATAGTATATATGTTTATATATATATACACATACTTATTCACAAAGTAAATAAGACACATAGATTAACAGATCCATGTTGACATACCTGTTTCTAACCCATGTCAACATATAACTGTCTGATTTGATTATTTTTAAAATTTTGAAATTAAAATTAATGACTCATATCTATTCATTTTAAACAAATTTATGCATATTTAAACATCTGTTCTTCCAGAAATTTGTAATCTTTTCATTTTTAAATATCTCTATTTGCATCTCTTCACTACTTATCAAAAATGGCTTCCTCCTCTCAAACTCTAAGCGATAATCTTGAAGAAACTCTCAATTCGTTAAATAATATACTTACTTTTATTCTTCACATTCAAAGGCACTTAGAACTAAGTCAAATGCAGATGATAAAAGAACAAGAGAAGCATTTCGATGCCCTCTGTTAGATGATTTCTGCACTAAACAAAGATGATCTGGATACAAATCCTATAGGATTTTTGATTCAAGATAATGAAGATTGGAAAGAATTTAAAAAGGATCCTATCTTTAGAGAAGAAGGATGGGTTGAAGTTCCTAGAAATATTTGATCTCATTATGGTTTGAATTGCTTGTTCTTGAATTATGTGATTTGATTTGCTTTAATTTGATTAGAATTGATTTGGTTCGAGTGGATTGTAGAACATTATATGAAATATATTATATATATATTAGGTTTAAACTTTCATATTTGTCATGTCTTTATTATTAACTCATGTTATTTTATATATATACATACTCTATCATTATTTGTCACAGGTACTCTAGTATAAGACTAAGGGGAAGTTTTATTTGTTTAGGATAAGTTTTTTTGTTGATGACAAAGGGGGAGAAGCATAAAATAGAGTAGTTACGCTTAGATTAAGGGGGAGTTATTAGATTTAGGGTGAGTTATTGTGAAGGAGAAGTATATTTTAGAAACATAGGTTGCCATCATCAGAAAGGGGGAGATTGTTAGTCCTTGAGATGATGGTTTTGATGACAACAACCTTAGGACTTGTAATAAAATATAAATACTAACATTATAGTTTATATATATATATATGTATGTACACGTAGGATATAAACATGCAGGTACCAAGAATGAAGATTATATAGTATAGAGATTCAAGATTGAAGATATCAAAATTGAAGACTCATGAGTATTAAGATATTAAGAGTTCAAGATTTCAAGAGTATAAGATAAATATTTAGTCTAGAATTATGTTAAAACTTTTTGAAAGCACTTACATCTTTATTCGAAATTTATTCGTGGAATGGAATCCACTTCAAGCCTGTTAAAGGGATGGAACCCTATTGGGATGGAACCCATGACAATATCTAGTGGAACATATAATGGTCCTATTTTGATATCCACTAATTTTATAAAAATGCTTTCCAAAAATATATCTCTTGCTTTTAAAAAATGTATTCAAAACTTTATTTTCAAAAAGACATCTCTCTTGGTTAAATATTTTAACCTCAAAACTATTTTTATCATTTTTAATATTTTGATTTCAAAATTGTCCTTGTTTTTAAACCATCGCTTGTTTTAAATATTTAGCTTTAAAATATTTATATACTCAGATTTTAAATCACTTGATAGATTAAGATTATATATATTAAAAATTACTTTCTAAACACTTTTATATGTTTAAACTATTTTCAAATATATTTACAAAGTTCAGAAATTGTTTTGACAAATTATGGAAACCAATTTTAAATAAACAAAATCAAGACATCAATTTTGCCTTGAGCATGTCGACATCCCTCAACCCCCATGTCGACATAGTGTCCGTTAAATTCAAATTTCAAGTTTTCAAAAGAAGTATCTTTTCGTCGTATGCTTTCACGAAGAGATGTGACGGTTGCTCTACTAAATATACATTTTGTTTTAAACGAATTTTAATAATAATTTTACTTGTTTTCTCTCCTCTTTATCTTCCATATTTATTCTAAAGAATCCTAAACTATACTATGCCAAAATACCAATCAAGTTTGATTCTCTGCTACTCTTTACAAAAGGTCTTAGTGCTATTCAAAGTTATAGAATCTTTTGTAAATCAAACTGTTGAGTAAAAGGTGTGGTTGAGCCTTGAAATCGGCTGATGTGACTGTAGCCTCGGAAATCAATTAGGTGATCCTGTAGCCTGATTAAATCAAGAGAGTTTGCCCTGGACTCGAATACAGGAGGGTGTACCTCGTAGCCTTGAAACCGAGGGTGTAATCTTGGAGATTATTTTGATAAGAAATCCGTACGATTGTATGGGACTGGATGTAGGGTAACTCTAAACCAGTATAAAATCCTGATGTGTTCTTTCCTTCACTGCTTTTATTTAGTATTTGCATCCATGTGTGATTCTATGATTATATTTGTGTCTGTGAATCGTATTCGTTGATGATTAAATTACATAAGTTTCAAAATGATTTAGAAAATCCAGAAAACACTATTCACCCTCGTTTAGTGTTATTCCATCCTTAAGATCCGTAATCTGCATTTCTCACATATTCGGCTGGAAGTAGTTTCTAGAAGTCCTGACTCAAAGTCGAACTCAGGTAATTACCCATTCGACTCGAAGTAAACCTAGGAAATTCTAGCCCAAAATCAGACTCGAGTAAAACCAAGATTTTCTCTAAATAATCATGCAAATAGTTCCAGGCAATGTTTCTCACCAATCCAGCAATTCAAATTCTATGACTCCAAGTGAACAGTGTGTTGACTCTAAGCAAATTGCAAGTTTTCTTGGGTCAGACTCTAAGTAAAATACCATTGATCCCATCATAAGTGATTTGTCATTCAATCGGCATTTCTAATCATTCAAGCATAGGATAATCATGCATATATCATTCTCAAGCATTATAAACAACCATAAATGAAAAACAGAACAGTCAGACAATGATTAGTGCATCTTCCCAAATCAAAACTCATTCACCAAAGCCGTTTAACATGCAAAATATCCAAAAAAGGTATGACTAGCACATGGACGAAGCACGGGCAATAGATGCAGTCTGCTGAAATTCCCATAGGAATCAATAAAGGATGAAACAACCAAATATCGTGGAAGAATTCTTTGGAAAGGCAAACCGGTTCTAAAGACTAGAGGAAGTTCAATTGGCAGAAGGAAAAAAGGATAATTTTCTAAAGAACATACCAAACGGTGAAGGAGCCACAGGACCTCAGGGACCTTCTGCCCAAGCAAGGCTACTAAGACTCGGTAGAAAAGCATACCAGCCAACTAACGAAATCAGATGAAAGGATGATTATCAAATAACACTCCAACTAGCCAGCAATTAAAGAATGGGGCAGTAACCTAAAGCGATGCCTTCTCATCCATCTGTGTCTACTTTACTTTTCCAAATGAGTTGTGCCGAGTCACTAGGGGCAATGCAGACAGCACAGCGAAAGAAATGCTTCTATGCCCTTGACAATTCATGTCGATCCCCCTTTTAAGAATCGACATTGCTTTGGTAGCATTGAGAAGTCTTTTCCAAAGGATCATTGAACAAACAGATTCAATCCCTTAGTCTCCAAGAACCGATAAACTGTGTTCCCACGAGCTGACTTCCGAAAATTCCCGTAGAAGTCATTGAATCATCGCTTTTATACCGTTGGGCCATCGGACACATGAACCAGAACTTTTTGGAGTTGATGAATTATTATTCCAAGTTCGCCTGGTCAATGGACATCTAACCAAAATTTCTGTTGAAGTCAATGAATCATCACTTTAAGACCGCTGACCGTCGGTTACACGACCTAAATCTCTTCTTGGAGTCAATGAATTATCGCACTGAGGCCATCTGGTCATCAGATAACCAACCAAAATTCCTCTCGCAATTGATAAATTATCATTCCAAGGTCATTTGGTCGTCGGACATCTGACCACAAAAACTCCTTCACGAACTAAAGCGTCATGAAGGTTTTTCATGAACTAAAGCACCATAAAGTTGAACCGATAGATCAGTGTTCATCTGATCCAAAAAATACCTTCACGGACGTAAAGATCTTTTATGAACTAAAGTGTCATGAAGGTGAACCAGTAGATCATCGATCATCTAATCCAAAAAACCCTTTGCGAACATGAAGGTCTTTCATGAACTAAAGCGTCATGAAGGCGAACTAGTCGATCAGCAATCATCAGATCCATAAAATCTTTCGCGAGCATGAACGTCTTTCATGAACTAAAGCGTCATGAAGGTGAATCGACAGATCAGCGATCATCTGATCCAAAAAACCCCTTCGCGAACATGAAGTTCTTTCACGAAATAAAGCATCGTGAAGTTAAACTAGTAGGTCAACGATCATCTGATCCAAAAAACTCTTCATGAACGGGATGGCCTTTCAGGAACTAAAGCATCATGAAGGCGAACTGGTAGATTAACAAAATTTATGTACAACTTTTATTCACGAAGGTGAACTGGAAGTTCAGCAGTCATCTGATCCAAAGCCCCTTGATGTCAACGAAGTCATGCTTCAGGACCACAAATCGACAATCATATCACTCTCTCTGCATAATTAACGAAATCACTTCCAATGACCGATGAAACAAATAGTGCTGAACTCCAGAGCTTCAAAGTCCCTCAAAGGAACTAAGCCAAAACCAAATTGATCTTGTGGTTAATTTGAGGCCGACTCAAATCAAGCCAAGACTTAAAACTCAGGTGAACCGCACCCATTGGACTGGGGGAAACAAAGAGTCGTGGAAAGACCCTTGGTATAGTTCAAGTGTGCCAATAGCCCTGTGGCATAGGGGAACCGCACACCCTTGTACCCAAGGGAGGCCAAAACTAATCACGCCACAGTTCTATTATGCCTAATTAAAAATTCTAGCATTCTGACAACTACAGACTTAACAACCTAGCAAGCGCATCAAACTAAATAGAAGCATAACACTTGCTTACTTCTTCCCAATTCCTCTTTTACCAACCTTGGCGACCAGTTCCTTCTCCTCTTAGACTGTATATCAGTTGAAGACCAATTCTCTAAAGGTAGTTTGGACCAAAAACTGAGAGTCTTGACCCCAAACTCCCATAAGCTCTATCTTCATAACCATCTTCATGCAGTTAGCTGTAGATCTCTCCCCTATGGCAACCTTTTCTATTTGGTCGTGCACATATTCTCAAAATATGAAAGGATCATCAAAGCCATGGTTACCCTATCCAAAAACGAATTGTCTCTCAGAACTGATGAAATCACTTTCCAACAAAGTCAAATCGCCAAATTGATGGGAAAACTTGATCCTTCTCTTCCAAGAACCGATATCGCTCCTCCAGCATCGGTAAGGCTCAAACCATTATTCGCATACTGTAAGTCGTGCACTCCGCCTGCATCACTTCTTTCACCATGGCTCCATGCTCTCGAAGCACGAACTCCTCATATTACCCGAAGATTGGTAATGTCAATAAATTCCAAACTGTTTTGAATCGTCGGGTCCTATCGATCTCCTAAGTCATGCGCTGCAATAAGCCACGCACCACTTCTTAAGCCGTGGAACCATGCTCTCAAAGCACAAACTCCTCATGTTATCCGAAGATTAGCAACGTCGAGAAGTTCTAAACCATTTTAGATCGAAAGGTCATATTGATCTCATAAGTCGTGCACTCCCATAAGTCATGCATCAATTATTGAGCCGTGGAGCCATGCTCTTAAAGCACGAACTCCTCACCTTACTCGAAGATTGGCAACGTCAAGAAGTTCCAACCCTTTTCGGATCAATGGGTCGTATCGGTCTCATAAGTCACACACTGCCATAAGCAGCGCATCACTTCTTCAGCAATGGAACCACGCTATCGAAGCACGAACTCTTGATGTTACCCAAAGATTGGCAACATCAAGAAGTTCTAAACCATTCCGAATTGACAGATCATATCGATCTCATAAGCCATGCATCACTTCTTGAGCTGTGGAACCATACTCTCGAAGCACGAACTCCTCACATTGCCTGAAAATTGGCAATGTCAAGAGTTCCAAATCATTTCGGATCAACGAGTCATATCGATCCCAAAAGCCACGAATTTTGTAAGTCATGCACTCTCAAAAGTAGCACATTTCGTAAGCCGTGCACTCTCAAAAGCCGCGTATTTTGTAAGCTGCGCATTTCGTTAGCCGCACACTCTCAAAAGCCACACATTTCCTAAGCCGTGCACTTCGTAAGCTGCACTCTCTTAAAAGCTGCGCATTTCATAAGCCGTGCAAGCACTGCTTGATGTTGCTCCGACATCATCAGCAAACCAGTACCCAACTGGTATCCAATCATTGAAGTGCAAGTTTGCGAAGATCGAAACTAGTACCCAACTGGATTAAAAGCATTACCGGATCGACAAGGAAAATCGATCCCAACGTCCTAAGTGTTAGTGTTTACCCCAGCAACGCTAAGGCCCTTTCTCATTTCCTAAGTACTGATGTTGCCTCGGCAATGTCAAACTTTCTATTTCATAAGCAGCGGTATTCCCCCAGAAACGTCGGGAAACCCTCTATTTCTTCATAAGTATTGACAAAGCCATGAAATTTGCTACTCATTATGTACCGGTACTACCTCAACAATGCTAGGAAAACAATAATCTACTGGTTGGATGAGAAACACTCATCGTAGTAAACCATCAAAGCACTAGCCTTCGAAGATAGAAGTTGGTCCTCAACTGAGATGCTACCCTTGTTTTCAAAATACTACCGTTGTTCGAAAATGGGAAACAGTAGGAAGACATAACCTTTCATAGGTCAACTGGTTGGTTCAACCTTTCATCATAGGAATCAGCCACTATATAGAATATAGCAGCGTCGAAAGGAAATCCTAGGATCGAATTCTTCATGTGCTAATTTATACGGATGAAAGCTAGTGCACAATCGAATTTCCTGAATTCAGTTTAGAAAGAATTTAAATATAGCCAAAAGATAGGCAGCCTTGAGGAAGTGTTGCTTAGAACCAAGCATCTAGATCAATTCCGAAGATAGGAATTGGCATATAAACATAACTTCCGTAATGACAACAATCAAACAAAGCAACACAGCTAACGACATGTAGAGAGAATCACAAAAGTTCGAAACTAAAACCATCGGCCTTCCTCAATCCTAGAATACGATTAAGAGCCAGACCAGGGGCAATTGAATCACCCAAACCTCTCCATCTCTTAAAATCGCCCAAATATAGGCGTTCAAAATAGCTAGTCCCTCAAGTAGGGATAGACACACAAATACTTGATTGAAAGAAATGTTGCAAAGTCCAAACATGAATAATCGTGAGGTAGGTCATATGATGGTTCTATATCACAAAACAGTGCATTTTGGTAACAAAATCTCCAACAAAGGAATTGAACGATTTAACATTTAGAAATAAACCGTCGCTCATAGTCTGGCGATAATGAAAAGGAACAATGACCTACTTACGATCTAACTAGATCATTTTCCAACTTGCAGGAACATGCGATTACCTGAAGTTTGGTGATGCTAAGAAGAAATGCATTGAATGAAACTATCGATACATCGGCTTTCAGAAACAAAAGCAAGAGTTTGATTGAATCTTCAGCCTACCTTCTAGCATCTCATGCTATATAAAGATTCACAACATCAAGGAAAAATCCATAGAGTTGAGTCATCCACGGATGAGTTTCTGGGGATAGAAATTGGATTAGGATGTCAACACTGGGTTTGGAAGAATTCACTCTAGCCAAAGATGACGGTGCCACATCTTTCTAGCACATATACCTAAAATGACATTGGATGACAATGTCAACTTTGAGGAATTCAATTATATTTAGGAAACATGTATCATTGAAAAAAATCAAAGCTTGAAATCAAGTAGCAAAGTCCCTAGTTCCTAGAGATGGGAGCTATCATGTCAATCAAACTGGGGTAAACAAACTTATTGCCCATGAAACCTAGTCTCCTGGAAACATGTAGACCTCGTATTCAGAGAAATCAACCCTATGGACTATGGAAAATACACCAATACTTTGTTGAAACGAACTCAATTGAGCATGGGTAGGGATTAGCTATAGAACTGGCTAGCTCGGGTCATCATGAAACACTCTGAACTTCTTCGTGGCATCATGTGCAGGCTTCGGGCATAGCAGCCTAGCCCAATATCTCTCCAGCCCGTATAAATACAATCCTACTTGAAACATAAACATGATCTTCTGGACGAACCGTTGAAACTCTGCATAAATTATTCTTCACTCTTCACCTCCCATAAAACATCATCTAGGGGTCCACTACGATTCTCCGGTGAAATCTAACACTAGCGACTTGATCTAACTTACTAGATCCAATCAAATTGTAGACAGAATCAACTTGCAGTCGGTCAATAACAAAAGTGGATGTAAGATTCATTAATAGCCGAACTAGTATAAAAATCTCTTGTCTCTTTACCTTACTTGCAAGTTATTGCTCCTTGTTTCTATTTTTTGGTCCAAATAAATACGGCTAGTGCTTTCACACTTAATCCATGGAGTTGATTCATTTAATGACACATAATAATGTATTCAATAACGGATCAATATTAATGTTTTTGTCAGAGACAAAATCCTGTTTAACTTACATAATGCATTCATGTATATATATCAATTATACGAAGCAGGATTCATAAATTCCTATCAAAAGAAATAAATAAATGAGCTCAGAATGTAAAATTCATAATAACTTAAAACGTAATATAACAGCAATGATGATATTCGATAATGCTTGTTTTTTCGTCATGTTAATTAAATGTCTTTTGGGGGCAATCCTTCTGTTAATGAATTAATAACCATAATGTTTGTGCCAATATATTTGATTGACACCCTTTAGTTCGGAACATCACTGTTAACAAAAAAGTATTTTAATTCCATATTCTTAGCACCTTTCGAGTACTTGTCGTTTTTAGAAAATAAGCCTATAATAGAGTTGTCACAATAAATTTTCAACTGCTTGGCAATAGTTTCGACAATTCCTAGTCCTGAAATGAAGTTCTACAGCCGCAAACCACGAATTATGGCCATAAAGCATGTCACAAACTTAGCCTTCATAGTGGATGCTGCAATGACAGACTACTTCACACTCTTCCATAAAATTGCTCCTACGGCTAATAGGAATAAATAGCCGATTTTTTATTTTCTAGTATCTAGATAACTAAAAAATATGAATCCAAATAATCAATCACCTTAAGATGATTAGATCTCTTACAAATCAGTATATGATCTTTGATTCCTTCTAGATACCTCGACACTTTCTTTAATACTTTCTAATGATCTACTCCTGGATTACTTTGATACTTGCCCAACATTCCGACAACAACACCAACGTTTAGTCTAGTATAAGTTTGAGCATATGTTAAGCTATCAATAATAGACGCATAAGGAATGTGTTCCATTTGACCTCGTTCTAATTCAATCTTTGGACAATCCTTGAGACTAAATTCATCTCCTTTTTGAATTGGAATGACGCTTACAGAGCATGTTTCCATCTTGAATCTCTCTAAAACTTTATTAGTGTTTGTTTTTTAAGACGATCCCAACCATCCTTGTCATCTATCATGAAATATTTCTATTCCAACCACATAGGATGTCTCACCCATATCTTTCATTTCAAAGTTCTTAGAGAGATTCATTAGTTTGATGTATTGAACCAAGATCATTAATAGCTAGCAAAATCTCATCAACATAAAGAATCAGAATTATAAACTTACTCCCATTGATCTTTAAATATATACATCGAGCAACGATGTTTTCATTATATCCAAAAGATGTGATGTTATTATTGAACTTAAGATACCATTGTCGGGTGGCTTGTTTATGTCCATATATTGATTTATTAAGTTTACACACCACATGTTCTTTTCCGTCAACCATAAAACCTTCAAGTTGATCCATAAAAATCTCTTTATCTAAATTCTCATTTAGAAAGGGTGTTTTCACATCCATTTGATGGAACTATAAATCGCAATGAGATAACATTGCTATAATAATTCTTAAGGAGTCCTTTTTAGAGACAACTGTGCCTCTTTCTAGTCAACGCCATTTTTCTACGTAAAACCTTAGGCAACAAGTCTAGCCTAATGACATTCAGTATTGCCGTTTGAGCCATGCTTGGTCTTAAAAACCCATCTACACCCAACTCTTTTACATCCGTCTAGCAATTTAATAGGGTCCCTAACTTCATTATAATCCATTGATTTAAGCTCTTCTTTCATGACATTTGACCATTTCATAAAACTATCACTTTTATAGTTTGTAGACACAAAAATGAATCATTATTGATTCCTACGTCAAGTTTTGAATCCTACAGATACTCTACATGATCATCATAAATACAAGAACTTCTTTGCCTATCAAAACTTCTTATTGAGATTTCTTGTAGTTCATTTATCATTGGTTCATTCATGACAACTTCATTTATGGTGTTGGACCATTAATCTGTTGTTCTTGCAAATCATTAACATAATCAACATGCAGAGGAACAAAAATTTAAGAAGAAGCTATAAGCAAAGGAATTTGCACTGTAAGTTCTTGAGTTTCTAATTTACGTGGTTTGAAACTCCGACTAACTTCACCATTCTCAACGAAGCTAGGATTTCCAGTTTAAACAATTCTTATACTATGGTTAGGATTTCCAGTTTAAACAATTCTTATACTATCTGGATAACCATTTAAGAAACCACCGATTGTTCTTGAATCCAAATTTTTTCTTGTGCATTATAGACTCTTACTTCCACTTGCAACCCTGAACATATAGGTGCTATAAACTGGATTTCCTTCCTATCCATAGTTCGAAAGGAGTCTTTGAAACTGCCTTAGTAGGAACCATGTTCAGCAAATACACAACGATCTTTAAAGCATGCTTCCACAATGATTTGGATAAAGATGAATTACGTAACATATCTAAACTATCGATAAAAGTACGATTGCACGTTTCCGCGACACCATTTTATTGTGGCGTTCTAGACATTGCGTATTGAGCACATATGTTATGACTTTGTAGGAATTTAGCAAATGGACCACACTATCCACTTTTGTCATACCTTATTGAATATTCATAACCTCTATCAAATCTGACAATTTCAACTTTTTAATTGATTGCCTATCAACTTCATTGATAAACACCTCTAGGATGTTTACCGATTCTGAGTTTCATGTAACAAATAAATGTATACATAAGTGAAAGTCATCAATAAATGTGATAAAATACTTTTCTCCACCAAAAGAAGAAATATCAGAAGGCTTATATATATCAGCGTGAATTATTTCAAGAAGCTGTGTGCTTTCCGTGGTTGCTTTCTTGGCCATGTGTCTTGTGTATTTTCTCTTAATACATTCCACACAAATTCCAAGATCACTAAAATCCAACTCAGGTAAGATTCCATTCTTAACTAGTCTTTCAATTCTTTCTTTGGATTTGTGAACTAAACATTTATTCCATAAGTAAGTTGATTGTTCATCAATCAAATCATGTTTAGTACCAACATTATAATGCAAGCTTAAAATTCTAAAAAGAGAGTATCAAGCTTTAATTTGTACAAACCGTCAAAAATAATATCCTAACCAATAAAAAGATTCTTTTAAACAAACTAAAACTTCCATTCACAAATTTAAAAGATTATCCAGCATTATCAAGTTTAGACAAAGAAATCAAATTGCAAAAAATAGAAGGGAAATAAAAGGTCTCAAAAAGAAATAAATGATGTCTAATGTGTAAAATTAAATGATAGATTCCAACAGATTTAACTGGAGCTTTGACTCGGTTTCCCACGAAGATAAAATTTTCATTTGGGTTATGGTTTGGATTGTAAGGAATCCCTGCATGTATTTGAAACATGAGTAGTACAACTTAAATCAATCCACCAAGTATTATAAGGAATTTCAGCTAAATTTGATTCAAAACAAACCAAAGTGCCAGGCTACCTTTTCTTTGGAACCATGTCCTACGTTTTAGACAGTCTTACCATAATGTCCAGTCTTTCCATAGAAATAAAACTTATACTTGCTTAGTTCCTTCTTATTAATTTGGAAAGATGACCAATTTAACTTTGATAGTCCTTTCTTGCCTTTTCCAACATTCATTCTTGGTTACTTTCTAGCGCCTTTCCGACCCATGAGATTCGCTGGATGAATTTCTTATTTCTTAAACCTTGCTTCCTCTTGAATGTGCATACTTTGAAATTCATGCACATTCCATTTATCCTTTAGAGTATTATAGTTCATATGTAACGATCCATACTCATGAGGTAAGGAGTTAAGGATGAACATTACTAAGAAGTTTTTATTCACTTCCATTCCCATGATATTTAATTTTGCCGCTATATTCTCATTTCAACGATATGGTCATCCATAGTATGAGAACCATCAACCATAGTTGTGCTTAAGGTAACCATTAATTTCCCTACGAGAGACTTATTAGTAGACTCATATTAGCAGCATTCTTCCACAAACTACATAAATTCCTTTGCATTTTTAGTTTTCTAAATTTTGGACTTGATATTGTTTTCTAGAATCATCCATATAAACATTAAGCTCGGTCTATTAGATCTTTCCCAAGCTTCATAGAAAGATCTCTATTTAGTGCTGCTAGTAGTAGTAACTGCTATTGATTTCTCAGTTAAGAGTGCCAATTCAAGATCTAGAACATCAAGCTAAAACTAAATTTTCTTGGATCATTCAGAAAAATTAAGTCCGTTATACTTAATAACAAACATGGCTTGCGAATAAAGAGGAAAATGAAAAAATACTACAAAAATATATAAAATGTGGTCACATATTAATTCTTTGAAATAAACTTAAATCTATAACACATATTTAGATTCAGCCAATAAGCACTTCTCATTTTAGTGATAAACAATATGCAATAAAATAGGCATAATTGATGCTCAATAAAATTTCACCTAATTAGCAATTAACTTGCTCCAGTTAGATATATTTTCCATCTTTGGATATAAGAAAAACCTAACCAAGCACATCAATATACCTCGGTAATGTTCATGGATTATAAAATAAGTGGTCAACCTTTAGGTAGTCCAAAACATTTTATAACTATGAACTCGATATACTCATGACAAATCTTTAAAATTATGCATGAACCGTAACGTCATTCATTTATAAGCATTACATAAACATGAGTAATGAATTTCCTTTAACTTAACATTCATAAACTTTCTAATTTGACTACTTTGGCGACTTATAAATTATACATAATATAAATATCAAATTAAAAGGTCATAATACAATTCTTATGCATAATTGATCATTTTGGTGACCAACAACATATAGTATAATCATTTTGATTCAAATAGCATATTAATAAGACTTTAATTTAAATGGTAGCATATGTGTTGTGAACATAATCGTAAGACAAATATAATCCCTATATATATTAATCATT
Source organism: Allium cepa (assembly GCA_030765085.1). Lineage (NCBI taxonomy): Eukaryota > Viridiplantae > Streptophyta > Magnoliopsida > Asparagales > Amaryllidaceae > Allium > Allium cepa. The sequence continues at coordinate 945,342,321 of CM060941.1, read as the reverse complement.
TACAACATTGTACCATAAACCAAAATATTACATACAAGCCGAAATTGTTATAGCAAGAAAATAACATTCTCTTTCGTTATGCGATAAAAGCAAGCATACACGCAAACATATATAATATAATTCAAAACTTTACAATTAAGTCATTAATTAGAGCTATACAAAGTTTCAAAGTTGATTCATATATATATATATATATATATATATATATATATATATATCATAAATTTCAAAAAAGTACAAGTGAACAATGATAAAGAAAAACAAACAATAATCGGTAAATACAATAATATATCGTATTTTGATAAATTTAAAATATACTGCAGTGGAGAAAACAAAATAAACCATTCATGAAAAATCATTGAGTGCTCAACCTAAGATCTGATACCACATGTTAAATTCTTAATATTTTGCATATATCATAATAGCTATATCTAAATCATAATAGGCTAATCTTTAAACAAAATGATTTTCACAATCACATAATAGATTAAGAAACTGTAGGATCTAGATTAACCCTAGAGGGGGGGGGGTGAATAGGGTTATAACAAATTTTCTCGATTTAAACGTAAAAACAAACTGCAGAAATAAATATGCTGAAAAGTAAATCACACACAAAATTTACCCAGCTTCGAAAACCCCTGCCTACTGCTGCATTCCCAGATTTCTATTAGAATTAAACAGTATCCCGCTTACAAACACTCTACTAGACTCGCAAACCCTTGCTCCCGCTCACAAACACTCTCATAGACTCGCACACCCTGCTCCGCCCATAGAGTTTCGCAAACTCGCAAACTCTGCTCCCGCCTATAGAGTTTTTAAAACTCGCACACCCTGCTCCGCCCATAGAGTTTTGCAAACTCGCAAACTCTGCTCCCGCCTATAGAGTTTTGCAAACTCGCACACCCTGCTCACTGAACTAATTCTAACTAGACAATTATACACTACCTACAACCTAGGTGGTGATTTACAAATTCTTTGACTCGAAAAGAGAAAAAAGACTTCAAAAATAAAAGCAGGAGCAAAAATTAAAATACAAACTTGACTCCATAATTTTTTCTCAAATAAAACAAATTTAAAACTAAAAACCCCCTTTATAAACTAAATCCTTCTTTTATAAACCAGGCCGGCCCTTTTAACCCGATCCTTTGTTCTTCTTCTGAAACAATTGCGGTCGACGTTGTATTCTTTGTTCGTTCTGAAATTAGGGCTTCGTTCCCTTTTCCTTTGCTACTGTAAACTGGCGGCCGATCCTCTTTTCCCCTAAATTAGGGTTTTGCGTCTCTCTGATGATCGATGGTTTGCTTTGCTTCTCTGTTGATCGATGGTTGTTGCTTGGCTTGCTCGTTCTCTGATGATCGAGTTCGTTGTTGATTCGGTATGTAATTTCTTTGTTTGTTGGTTTGATTGTTTGCCTTTTACTCGATGCCATGATGACTTTGTTGGGTGTATTTATATGAATTCGTGACACTTGTATTTGCTTCGTTTCAATTTGATACTTTCCAAAACTTCAATTGCCTGATGCTCACGGCTTTCCTGATATAATTTTTGTCTTGTTACTCACGGCTTTGATTTTCACGCGTTCGATTTTTCTTGAATAAAAAGGCAGAAACTTTCCTCTTTTTAATTTGCTTGTCTTTCCTATTTTCAAAGATACTCATCTGAATTTTTTAAACACAAATTTTATCACTTGACTTTAGCATCCTTTCATGATTTCGACTTCACTGTTGCACTTGAGTTTGTAGCTTGCCACTGACTTGTTTGTTGCATTGCTGCACTCATGTTGGTATAGATACGCACTTTCTTATTACAGCTTCATGGTCGTTGTGTCACTTGTGCATTGTTGCATGATGTGTTTGCTGTTGCACTCGGTGTTTGCTTCCATCCATTTGGTTGTTGCATTTGTATCACTGCATACTGGTGGATTGAACTTCAGTAGTGTTATACTTGAGCTTCACTGAGTTTCTGGATGGTGCATTGCCACTCACTATTTTCATTCTTCATTTCATTTGAACGTTGCATTTGTTAATCTTGCTTGCGTTTTACTGAGCTGAATATCATGGTGTTCATTTGGTTTTGTACTTGTGTATATTTGGCTTCACTTGTGAACTTTCGAGTTGCACACTGCTTGTTAATTACTGCTTCAACTTGTTGAGTTCCTGTAGTTGCTGTTACATCACTTCGAATTGCATTTATCTCCAATGCATAGCGATCTTTATTTTTGCTGCTTATGTTGGTGACAAGTCTTTGTGATTTGCACTGTGCATATGAACTTGGTCTCTGGACATTTGTTAGCACTGACTGTTGTCTTTGTGGTCTTCTCATTCATGTGTGTCTGTTGCATTTGAACTGGATTAATTTCATGTTCATGTGTGTCTTCCCATTCATTGTTGCCTGGTTTTAGTCTTGAATGCATCTGTTCATATTGTTGTGTCACTCTTGTAGTTGTAACTGGACATATTGGTTTAATTGTAGTTACCTCCCTCACTAGATTCCTCTGAGCTTGTTTCTGAATCTGATTTCGCCATAATACACAAGTTAGCCTCCTCTGAGCTGCTATCCGAAACTTCCTCTCCTTCTTCATCATCCCAAGTCGCTGCAAAAGCCTTCTTCTTCTTTTTCTTTCCTTGGTAGTATTTGAGAAGTGGACATTCTTGTTTAAAGTGGCCAGACTTGTTGCAGTTATAGCACGTCAATTCATTATCGGAATTGTTAGACTCTCTTGACCTATTACCATATGTTTTCTTCTTGCGTGGCTTGAATGTTGACCATTTTCTAAGATTATTGACAGCCATTGCAAGCTCTTCAATCGGATCTTCTTCTTCTTCATCGCTCTCTTCTTTGCTCTTTAAGGCAATCGTCTTCTTCTTTGGTTCGGAGTTGTTGCGTTCCTCCTTTGCTTTTAGCTTAAGCTCATATGTCATCAAGTTACCAATCAACTCCTCCATGCTTAGTTTACTCAGATCTTTTGATTCTTGGATTGCCGTGACTTTTGCCTCAAAGTTCATTGGTAAGACTCGTAGCACCTTCCTCACAAGCTCTACCTCAGTGAATACCTTCCCAAGCGCTCTAGCATTGTACACCAAAGTTGAAAAGCGTCCGAACATGTCTTTTATGCTCTCGCCTTTGCCCATCACAAAATTCTCGTATTCATTGCTGAATAGGGCTAGACGAGACTCCTTGACTTGAGAAGTTCCTTCTTGTGTCACCTCCAAGGTATGCCAAATTTCCTGTGCAGTTTTACAATGAGAAATTCTATTAAATTCATTCTTATCAAGAGCACAGATCAAAGCATTCAAGGCTTTAGCATTTGTTGTTTTTAATCTCTTATCGTTAGCATCCCACCTATCCTTAGGTTTAGGAATCTCAGTATCACCAAGGGTTATAGTGGGAGATTTATAGCCAGTTTCAATAATATCCCAAACATCATAATCAATAGAAGTAAGATAAATACCCATCCTAACTTTCCAATAAGCATAATCATTCCCGTTAAACATGGCTGGCCCAACAATAGATTGCCCCTCAGAAAAAGCATTATTTGATGAATTCATGACTCTAGAGTTAAAGAAAAAAAAACCGTGATCTGATACCACTTGTAGGATCTAGATTAACCCAAGAGGGGGGGGAGAATAGGGTTATGGCAAATTTTCTCGATTTAAACGTAAAAACAAACTACAGAAATAAATATGATGAAAAGTAAATCATACACAAAATTTACCCAGCTTCGGCAACCCCTGCCTACTGCTGCATTCCCAGATTTCAATTAGAATTAAATAGTATCCCGCTTACAAACACTTTACTCACTCGCAAACCCTTGCTCCCGCTCACAAACATTCTCATAGACTCGCACACCCTGCTCCGCCTATAGAGTTTCGCAAACTCGCAAACTCTGCTCCCGCCTATAGAGTTTTGCAAACTCGCACACCCTTCTCACTGAACTAATTCTAACTAGACAATCTGACACTACCTACAACCTAGGTGGTGATTTACAAATTCTTTGACTCGAAAAGAAAAAACAGACTTAAAAAATAAAAGCAGGAGCAAAAATTAAAATACAAACTTGACTCCATAATTTTGCTCCAATAAAACAAATTTAAAACTAAAAACCCCCTTTATAAACTAAAGCCTTCTTTTATAAACCAGGCCGGCCCTTTTAACCCAATCCTTTGTTCTTCTTCTGAAACAATTGCCGCCGACGTTGTATTCTTTGTTCGTTATGAAATTAGGGCTTCGTTTCCCTTTTCCTTTGCTACTGTAAACTGGTGGTCGATCCTCTTTTCCCCTAAATTAGGGTTTTCCGGCTCTCTGATGATCGATGGTTTGCTTTGCTTCTTTGTTGATCGATGGTTGTTGCTTGGCTTGCTCGTTCTCTGATGATCGAGTTCATTGTTGATTCGGTATGTAATTTCTTTGTTTGTTGGTTTGATTGTTTGCATTTTACTCGATGCCGATGATGACTTTGTTGGGTGTATTTATATGAATTCGTGACACTTGTATTTGCTTCGTTTCAATTCGATACTTTCCAAAACTTCAATTGCCTGATGCTCATGGCTTTCCTGATATAATTTTTGTCTTGTTATTCACGGCTTTGATTTTCACGCGTTCGATTTTTCTTGAATAAAAAGGCAGAAACTTTCCTCTTTTTAATTTGCTTGTCTTTCCTATTTTCAAAGATACTCATCTAAATTTTTTAAACACAAATTTTATCACTTGACTTTAGCATCCTTTCATGATTTCGACTTCACTGTTGCACTTGAGTTTGTAGCTTGCCACTGACTTGTTTGTTGCATTGCTGCACTCATGTTGGTATAGATACGCACTTTCTTATTACTGCTTCATGGTCGTTGTGTCACTTGTGCATTGTTGCATGATGTATTTGCTGTTGCACTCGGTGTTTGCTTCCATCCATTTGGTTGTTGCATTTGTATCACTGCATACTGGTGGATTGAACTTCAGTAGTGTTATACTTGAGCTTCACTGAGTTTCTGGATGGTGCATTGCCACCCACTGTTTTCATTCTTCATTTCATTTGAACGTTGCATTTTTTAATCTTGCTTGTGTTTCACTGAGCTGAATATCATGGTGTTCATTTGGTTTTGTACTTGTGTATATTTGGCTTCACTTGTGAACTTTCGAGTTGCACACTGCTTGTTAATTACTGCTTCAACTTGTTGAGTTCCTGTAGTTGCTGTTACATCACTTCGAATTGCATTTATGTCCAATGCATAGCGATCTTTATTTTTGCTGCTTATGTTGGTGACAAGTCTTTGTGATTTGCACTGTGCATATGAACTTGGTCTCTGGACATTTGTTGGCACTGACTGTTGTCTTTGTGGTCTTCTCATTCATGTGTGTCTGTTGCATTTGAACTGGATTGATTTCATGTTCATGTGTGTCTTCCCATTCATTGTTGCCTGGTTTTAGTCTTGAATGCATCTGTGCATATTGTTGTGTCACTCTTGTAGTTGTAACTGGACATGTTGGTTTAATTGTATTGCAGTTGCATTCACTCGAGTCTTGTATCACTGCATCCATTCTGTAGCATGGTCTGGAGTTGTTGTACTTGTGGTCTTGCATCATTCTGGTTGGTGGTGTTCTTGTTCAAATCTGATGTCACTGTTGCTCTTTGCATTTTGTCAGTACTTTCACTTGAACTTTTGTGACTTGTGGTTTGAGCCCTATTGTCTACACTTGTATACTCTCCATTTTGCATACTAGATTGTATTAAGCTCGACATGCTTTATGTTGCAGTCATGTGTTATTGAGTTGTTGTTTGGACATTTGCTTGTGTGATCTTGAGTTTCTGGTTATTAGTGCACTGTCACTTGTGTATTGCCTTTGACATCCATGTTCTTCACTGTTTACATCACTGGACTTTGACTTGGTCTTTGTTGAACTTCTGGATGCACTTGTCATCTTCACTGTGTTGCACATTTGTGGTCTGTTCACCCATTACTGCACTTGCATTGCTGTTTGGTCTGAACCTGAACTTTTGTACACTTACTTACTTTGTGCATTGAGCATTGCATTTGTGATCTGATGCAGTTTTGATTTGTCGAAGCTTTGCATTTGAGTTGAGTCATGACAACAATGGCTTGACCTCTGCATTCAGTTTATTGTGCCTTGTGTTGAACCCAGTTTTAAAAATCAGGTTTGACCTTATGCTTGTGTCGTGATTTTAAATATACTGCACGTGAGTTGAACCTGGCTTTTCATTTGGGTTTGACCTGTGCTTACCTGTCCCTGTAGCATTATCAAGTGTATACCGATGTGCACGGCCTTGTGGCATGTACAGTGATACACTGTGCATGTCACACTGTTCGTGTGTGATGAATTCAAATATAAATGATGACGAACAACCCAAATAACTGAGGCAAACCATATTTTCAAAAATCATATTTCATTTTATATTGCAAAAACCTTTCTTTTTCAATTTTACTGCGTTAGTGAATATTTTTGCAGATTGCTCAGATGCTGGATTCAAACTGGAATGCAGTTGAAGACAAATACGAGTGTGAGTGATATGTAGTGAGGAAATTATGTAAACTGAATTGTGATGTAATAAAAAATGTATATGTATAGTGAGAGCTTGAATTTGTACTATTCAAGATTGTAATAAATATTTGTTTGAATAAAATTTCTGTTTGAATTCAAATTCTGTGTAACTTGTTCTGTTTGAATTCAAATTCTTTGTAATTTATTTTATTCAACAAATATTTATTTAATCTATGAAAAACAAAATAGTACATTACCAAATACATTTAAATGAAATATATGTTTATTATCATCAAACAAAAACATATAAGCGCATATTCATACAGAAACGTAGCTTAATTCATAGTAAAAATAATTAATGTTTAGTGAATAATTGCCTAGGATTGTATTTTTCCCACTTGACCCCTTTAGTATGGCAAGTTTACATGATAGAGAGGAAAATTAGACGAGTGGATAGAGAGTGAGCCAATGCTATTAGGGTTTTCTATTCTTTATGTACACCTACCATCATGATGTTAATAGGAAATTATCTTTTTATCCACTAATAAGAATTATTCCCTTTATTTTATTAAACCTAATTTCGTACATTCAACTTGGGCTATTTAGTAACTCACTTGGCCTGCATATGGACTTGTGGGTAAGGCCTACATTCAACACATAGTACCATCAACATTTTTAACATCCACAGTATCTTACGACTTTTCTTCCACTAAAAACTACTACCACATTTTGTCTCTATTATTTAAATATTTGAATTTTATGTCACAACACCTGATAGATTCGATAATTTTATTTATCTAGTTTTGAAGTTGTTCTTGACAAATCCAATATTGTTTTATCACTGTAATTATGTTTGTCAAAAGGTTGAATTTCTTCATCGTTTTATTATGTTAAAGCATTTTTAAGTGGTGTCCATTTTGATGAACATGGTGAAATCATTAGTGTCGCTCATCATCACCTATGTTGGTTATTCTTTTACTAGAATGAAGAAAACATGATAATACCCCAATTAAAGTGATGCAAATAATGCATATGTTCCTTTTGTTTTCTACAATAGCTATAGTTAATCAAAACCTACAAATCAATTCTTTATGGAAAAATTCAACATAATAAAAACGTGTAATTGTAATAGGAAAAAAAATCTATGGTTTTCTCAACCATGGAGGAAAGCCAGAATTCTCCAAAAACGTCTTCGAACATTCCTAAAGCATTAGTAAAAGAAAGACCATCCGGTCCAAAACAAAATCCTTACATCAAAAAGTCATTAGGGGGTGTGTAACAACCCTAGTTTGTAAATTACTTGTCAATTAATTATAATTTATTATTGACAGGTAATCTGCACACCAGGGTTGTTACAAGGTGTCATCATTGACGAAGATGGGTTTCAATTGGCTCAAAAAAAGATCCTATAAAAGAAAAGAATTCAAGAAAAAGGCTTAGGAGTTTGCACCGGCTCCTTTAATGTGAAAAGAAAAGGAATCAAAGAACATCTTTTCCTCCCTATAATGGGTCAAGACCAGATTTAGGCACCAATAGGAGACTAGCTACTGTCTCGCTGAATTGAGTGCAAAGACTAATATAATGGATGGGAATTGTTGTGGAAGAACCAGTTGAAGAAAATTGTAATCTTGAATACATACCACTTATAAAGATTAATGATAAAACGTATGGTGTAACAAAGGAGGCAGTTTGTAAAAGAAGGAAGAGTGCCGAGATATTTCGTTTTGGTGTATGTAGTGGGTACTAAACCATAGTTTATATACTTTAAATCATACATTCAAAAAGTATGGAAACCACTTGGTGATTTTGATACTTATTCAAGAGAAAATGGCTTCTTTCTTGTAAAGTTTAAGAAAACAGGCCACATTTCTACCATGGCAAACTCATCATCATGAGGAGATGGTCAAACTCATTGAAATTGGACTAGGATTTGTTAACATCAAAGCTAATATGGATTTGGTTACCCATTTTAATTTAAAGTTATAGGATCATGATGCATTTAATGCTATGGTGAGTATTAATGGAAAACCCATGACAATGGATGTTGCCGCAGCAATTAAAATGAGATTGAATTATGCCCGCCATCTAGTCGAAGTGATGAAAAATTACCGAAAAAAAAATTTAACACAATAATGGTGAAAATTTAGTGCAAAAAGTAGAATATGAGTGGGTTCCCCTGAAATATGTATTTTGTAATGCTTTGGGAATACAAAAGTGCAGTGTAAATAAAAAACATGGGTACAAAAGACAGGTAACCAAGAAAATCAAGATACCGCATAAAGTAGAAAAACTAATACTAACGAGAAACAAATTGAAGGTCTTCAAATAAATGAAGAAAGCAGAAAAACAGGCGATGCATCTAAAATAGTTTGATAGTTCAACCAAGAAGGCATCATTATTAATCAAGAACTAAAAGATTCTAAGCAACTCATTGACCAAGAAGATCAAATCATGGTTGAAAAATCATAAGAAACGGAAATCAATCAACAAAACAGTGGTTCAGTAAGCGTACAAAGCACAAAAAAAGGGGAAAACAACAAATAGGTCCTAGAGACCGGAATCCTTTAGATCTAAAGCCTGATTTAATTACATCAGGTAGCAGTGTAGATATAAAAATGATGTACAACAAAATAATGGTGATATAAATGAAGCAATGGAGATAGTCCCCCAATCAGTTGGTGCTGCAGAAACCGAGGAAAGTGGTAGCGCTAACTTAACGTTCCCCCTCATATTAGGTAGCAGAAGTATGTATGTGTCAAGAATGAAGATTAAAACTCATTTTAGTTCACTCTTATATATAGGTCAATAATACCATGGAATGTGAGGGAGATGAACTCCTCGTCTAAACATGATATATGGCACATGATAAGTGAATATAAACCAACAATTATTGCTTAACTGAAATATAATGAATGATTTGTATATAGAGAAATTATGTAGGTAACTGGAAAAATGTAAATGATTATGAGGGTAATGGGAGAATTCTAGTAGTATAGGATTCAAATATTTAGGAAGAAAAAATATTAATAAGGATTTTTAATACATTGATTGTACTATCAGTAACATAGGGGGATTACAATACAAATGACTAGTGTGTATGGGAGTAACTTTGAAAATGAAAGAAATGAATTATGGTGTAAAATTATAAATATTAAATATAAAATAGAATGATCAGTAATGGATGGTTTTAATACTGTAATGTATTCATCTAAAAATTTTAGGGGTAATATTATTCCACAAAATAATCTTGACAGGATAAATAAATTTTCATTAGAAACTGGTCTTATGGAACCAATAATAAATGGTAATAAGCATATCTTGAGATCAGGAATTTAGAAGACTACTAATTGTAAATTAGTTAGAATATTAATTTAATAAATTTTTCTGTATAATTCCCAATTTTATGTGTTGTGCATTGGAATAAAATACAAGTGATCACACCCCCTATTTATTAAATTACTGCATTTAAAAGGTGATAAAGATAAAATAAATATACCATCTGGATAGAAAAATGGGTAAGTGTTTGATTCTAAATATGAGAAAGTAATATATAACAATTTATATTTTTCATGTATGGCACTAGCCAAGTTCAATTTTGTATGTTTTTAAAAAATATCAAATTTAATCTGAGAAAAGTAACAGAGTAAAGATCCAAACTAAAAGAGGTACAAAGAACATAAGAAAGGAAGGAAAGGGTTTTCGCAACACTTAATTTATAAAAACCCAAATGATAAAGGAAAAATAAAGGAATTTTTTAATTAGATTAATCTAACAAAAAAACTACATATTAATACAATTAGTTGACAACAAAAGTAGATTGGTTGACACAAGGAGATGACTGCACATAAAATAAATATGCAAAGATGAACAACAGAAAAAATTTAAATAATATTGATAATATTTTTGATAGTGAAGGTAAATAATCAATGAGCATAACAGAATTGCAGATGAAGCATTAGATATTTTACAAATGTATATTATTTGATCGACAAGAATTGCTTCTCCAAATGTAATATGCAAAACTAAGCTGAATCCTGTAGCAGAATATATTTTATTAACACCAGTTGAGGAAGAGTAAATAAAACATATCATTTTTAGTGATGGGGATAACAAAAGTTCTGGATCAGATGGGTTTAATGATAAATTTTATAAAACACATTGGAAAAGATTAAAAATCAAATAGCCAATGTAGTAAAAACAATTTTAGAGATGGTAAAATGTTAAAAAGTATAAAACAAACTTTTATTTCTTTAATTACTAAAAATAAAAAGCCTTTAAACATTTGAGATTGTAGACCAATGTCATATCGAACTTCATTTATATAAAATAATAACAACAGTGCTATAACACTATAAATGATTTTCTACCTTTTTTAATACTTGAAAATCAAAGTGTTTTTGTTCTAGGGAGATTAATATGTGAAAACTCCTTATCAACACATGAAATGGTTAGAAATTTTAATAGTAAATAGGATGACAACGTATGTCTAAAAATAGATGTAACGATCCGCCTTTATTACCCTAATAGATAGGAAATTAAGGGTAAAAGAAAAAGAAAAATAAGAAGAGAAGAAACTAAACAACACAAAATCTCACAACACAACGGAATAATGTATTTTACTCAACATAATATATTAAAAAGTCATTTCAAAATGTTACAACATAGTCATTCTAATTCAAATTCTAGCCTAGGATAGTTATAACAGCCTTTCCCAATCTAACATAAACAACACACACAAAATATAGCGGAAAACAAGGTAATAACTAGCTATTGATGAAGCCACCTGCTCTAAGCTCCTCCAAGATGAATCTGTGGAAAAACCTAAACAACTTGGCTGCCCATTCAAATTTGAGCACCCAAGAGTTTAGGAAAAGAAAATAAACTCTGGGTTAGATATCATTCTGGTGTGAGTACAGCATATATTTTAACTTTATAAAACCTTTAAATCAAAGGCATATCGTAAGACCATGCTGCACATAAACATAGATTTATTTTTATCTTACGAGAACCAAAATATTTTCTATAGAAAATCCTTTGATATTATAATAATGTCTAGGAGTCAAAGTAAAATATGAATATAGCTGAAATGCTCGCATCTCACATGTAACAACCTGCTATTTCGTGCCATTTAAATCGAAATCATCCACTCATGTCATACTTGAATTGCTCAAAAGAACAAATTGTTAGTTTATATTTGGCAAAACTTACAGTAAATAAATCAATCACTGAATCATAAAGACAGAGTAATATAATAATAAACATCAGAAATAGATAAATAGTAGTTCACGAAGCTACAATAGAACATCAGGTTCTGAAATATATACAACATAAATCTTAAATACAAAGTAGTCTCAAATACAAAAGTTACTAACAAGACTGAACAGAAATAACTAGGAATAACCGAAAGCTGAACAAGTAAACAACATATCTTCAAGAAAAGTTCCAAGCTCCAAGATGAGTCTCAAATGTTGTGACATTCAGTCTGACTCGAGCATAACACAAAATAAAAAACACTCGAGTCAGGATTGACAATCTTTTACCGGTAAATTCAACACAAGTGAAATGCCAAGTAAAATATAAATAACTTAAAGGATGTTTGGAATTCTCATCCTCTAAGGATCCATGAAACTATCTACATACATAGTACAATACGCTACATAGATATTGTCTATTGTAAAGTAAACTATTAAAATAGCATTAGGGCATTATCCATATCCCCTTAACACATTTTATATAATACCATAGTCTATACAGTATTGTAAACTCTACCAAACTAGTGGGCTATCAGGGAGCACTCTAAAGGTAAACCCAAACCAAACTCGTAAAAGTTGCGATAAGGCAAGTTACAAGGAACGTGAGGCAATGCCAGGTTAGGATTCTACTATTTGCACTACCGTACTGGTGGTAACGCATAGCAGCTACTACCGCCTACCTCAAAACACACTCCCAAATCAAAGGTGCACACAATCAAATCACAAAGTAATAGAATGGTATCGAAGAAGCATGCTCGATCGGAGATGCGACCTCACTTGCCCGGTATAGCTCCTGTTTTAGCCACATCAAGCTAACCCACGGGAGTCAGGGCTATGTTAGTACCTCATATAGAATCGTTGCTAAACATCCTACTTCTTTCTGGAATCTTCTCCCCATGCACAGTTTTTAAAGTGGTTTTCGGCATTTGCAGAGAGTATGACAATATCGGATCCCGGTCTCTTTAAAAACCAAACGCTCATTTCACACCGTAGTCGTTTTTATTTAAAAACAGTTCATCCTTCATACCAAATATCATCATATTTCAAATTCATATCACTTTCGAAATCATATTCATTTTTGAAATCATATCACTTTTGAAATCCGATTCACAAAATAGTTTAAAACATAATATCAAAGTATTCGCATATAAATCGATTAAATCTAAATCATAATGGTTCCAACTTAAACAATTTGAATATTTAAAATAGTTTATATATATTGAAATAGTTATAATTTAAGCAGTTTATAGTTTAAAATAGTTCATAGATTAAAAATAGCTACAGTTAAAATAGTTTATATATTAGAAATAGTTTATATTAAAATAGTTTATATATCAAAAATAGCTTATTCCAATTTCACAAATTGATTCAAATCAACATAAATTCCACAAATTCAATTTAAATCAATCTCATTTCAACAATTTCAATAAAAAAAGGTTAAAGGTTCAGTTTACATTCTCATTGAAACCAATTTAATTTATATCAATTTAGAATCCAGGCTTGAACTATAAATTTAAACCACTTCCAATTACATAGGTTTCGATGTTTAAATATTCAAACTATTTACAATAACTCAATTTGATAAATTCATTTATATTTCAAAATTCAACTTTGATTTTATTTAAATGTGAAAACATTCACTTAATCAATTTTAATAACATTTAAATGAAATCTCAAATTGCAACTTTAAATCAAAATTAAATATACAATTTTATTTAAATTTGAAAATATTCATCTAGTCACCTTTAATTAAATCAAGTTATCAGGTTATAAAAATCGTATCTTTAAAATCTCAAAATTAATAAGTTTCAAATTAATTTTTAGTTAGATGCAATTCTTAAACAAATAAAATTTCAAATCAATTTCAATTCATCTTTCCAACCTTAATTTATTCAAAGTTATTACAAAAATCTATTTTAAAATAATAATATAAATTCAAATAAATATTTAACCATATAGTATGTATCAGTTAATTTAAGTTTTATTAAATTAAATTATGTTAAATTAAATATTATTAATACTAAATCTATTTAAATCTTATAGTATATATTTAAAATGAAAATAAAATCATAAGTAAAATCATAAAGTTTACATTATTCAAAACTTAACTTATAAATTTAAAAATTCAAACAAATATTTTAAAATTTAAATTTTTCATATATATTAAAATAAAATCTTTATATATATTTTAAAAATCAATATTTATTTAAAACTCATATGTTTATTTTCAAAACTTCGAATACATTTCTCAAAATAAACCAACGGTGTCCGTATATAATTTTTTATCATATGGTCAAGTGATATAGATATTTATCATTTCAATCCGCAATTTAAATTTTTACAGGTATATATCATTTTAACCCGCAATTCCAAAATTTAAAATCAATAAAATCGCTTAGGTTTATCATTTCAACCCATAAATTTTCCTCTAATCTATAAATAGTTCGGGTGCGTATCATTTCAACCCACAAGGAATTTCTAAGTTAACAGGGAACTTGTAGTATAATAAAATAGTAATATAAAATGATGTACATATCAATAGAAGGCATATATATCATTAACAATTTAAAATTAATTAATGGAATGGAAAACCGCTTGTTTTAAATGAGTGATTGTGGATGACTCAATAAAAGGTTAAATACATCGCATTAAATAACGTCATAATAAAAGAATGTATATACAAAACATATGCATAAATTTATAAATGAGCCGAGGATGACTCCAAATATTGAGAATTCCATAATATTGTTATATGATTACAATGTTGTGATGTTGTTATAACATAAGGTCAAGGGACATACTCTGAATTGTTGCACATGATAAAGACAGTTTATCGACGTCAGAGAGAGTTGATTGACATAATAGATATCAAAACATTATAGCATGCCCATTCATTGAGGGACTAACCCTATTGGTTTTAAAGAAACTGATTAGATAAAATTGAATAAGATTCCATTATTGACCATAAGTGCAAGTGGGAGATTGATATAGTTAAGAGTATGCCCTATGAGAAATTATGTGATTTGTTACACTAGTCTAACTCAATAACCAATCTTATTCAAAATAAAAGTTGTTTCCTTTCTGTTACGTACTAAGTATAAATGTTATGAATAATCAATTTGTTAATTAAGCATATATGTCAGAAAGTCCACAAATGATGTGTTTGTAATAGCAGTTATAAATTTTGTAATCGCGAGTATCATATCACAATATGATAAGTACATCGCTTTAAATATCACTAGCCAAGACGTATCGAGACAGCACATCAATGCATTCATTAAGACTGGAGCATGTAATGCTCTCCAAATGTTAGGCAGTCTATCACACATGGATTTTGAGGATAATAAGAGATTACAAATTGATAGTTATTAGATAAATATAGAATGACTCATTCGGTAGTCTTTTATTGGTTAATAAAACTAAGGTCAAACCGAAAATAATGAAGTGACTAATTTATATAGTTCTCCTAACTTAAGAATACTCTTGATCTTCAATATGAAAGCTTTGCTTTGATTATAGTCAAATCATGGCACGGTGTCCATCGAACGACTATAGTTGGATCGAGTGGAAGTATTGAAAGTGAAACGCTATTCAAGAGATGATTCTTCTCCTTAGTTATGTAGGGTTAGTATTATGATCAACTAAAGTTAAATCAAAGCCAAAATCTCTGGCTAGTGTAGTTCGGTTAATAATAATTGTTACTATTGAGCTATGGACTTTGTATTTGGACTATAAAGTTGAATATTGATGATATTGGAATGTTGACCATTACGAATTCCATAAGTCCAAAATGATACAGGTTTGACAAAGATAATTGGTGTAAATAATCATTACTACCAATTACTGCTTATTCTAAATAAAATCGGAATTTATCGAAAGATGTGTAAGTGATAAATTTAACCAAAATGTCACACCATTAGCTAAGGTGGCGTGTGAACATTAATATTCGAATCGTTTAATGTTAATTGTAGACTGAATTTACACCTTTGAGTCACATAACCAAAATGTTGAATACTCCAAATGAACCACGTGATTTAATTAATTTATAATTATTGTAAATTGATTAAGTTAGTTAATTTTTATGAAATATTAATTATGAAATTTTATTTGATTTGTTTTAAATACCATTGGTATTTAATAAAGTATTTATATAAAAGTTATAAACATATGTATTGATATACGATAAATTATTTATATAAAAGTTATAAACATATGTATCGATATACGATATCACTAGAATATTTAAATTGGATTTAAATAGAATTAATACTATGCCTGTTTTCAAATTAATTAAATTAATCAATATTTAAAAATATTAATTATTAAAATTTTATTTGATTTGAATACAATTAGCATTTAATAAATTGGATAAATAAAATTATAAATGCACGTAGCGATATACGATATCGATAGATTGTTTAAATTGGATTTAAATGGCATAAATGTTAAGTGGGTTCGAGATCTTTTGAGGCCAATTTGACATCTATGTTTGGAAAGCCAAATGAAGGGTAAGGAAAGGGTTTGAATTTGATTTATAAGGGAAAGAGAATAAATGTAGGATTGATAATAATCTCTAGCCTTAATTAAAAATCAATTCCTTCATTATTTAGTCATTCCTTTTGCCATTCCCTATTCCTCTATCCTAAACGAGTAATGGTCGAAGTTAACATGGAAACATAGCTAAAAAAGTTTCCAGAACAAATTAAGATTAGATTAATTTATAAAAGGTGGGTTATCGCTCTTGATCTTTGCAAAATCTGGATGTTGATTTATAGATCTCGGAGCTCTTAATTCTACATTTAAATATGATCTTTTGGCATCATCAAATTATAATTTTCAATCACTTTTATTTTATATTACAACATGTTTGAATAACTTATGTCCCTTTCTTATCCTGTTATGATCGTAGGTCACATCTTGTTAATTTAGCTTTGATCTCACATCTTTTACGAGAAACATATATATATGTTTATGTTGTTAATTTTTTTAATATTGTTTTAGAAACTAAAGTCAAAAAAATTTCAAACGTGGATCTAATTTTATTTAATTGAAATAGTTTGATATATACATACACACATACACACACATATACATATGCATAGACACACACACACACACACAAATATATATATATATATATATATATATATATATATATATATATATATTATACGTAGTGCTAATCCATAAATGGATCAGCACTCCTGGATCAAGCGTGAAAGCACCAGTATAGATAATCAGCAGCACAAATTCAAATAAACAACAAATAAAGAGCTAAAGTAAGAAAAGAGACATGGAATTTTTATAGTGGTTTGGCTAACTCTGGCCTACGCCACTATAATCAATTTTTATTATGATTATTCTAGTTGAATCTCTCTAGATAACAACTAGTTAGTCCTTAGATCTAAGTTACGATGAGTTAGAATAAGTCACAAGTTCGGGGGTTGACTACAGAATCATAGTAACCTCCTTGATGATTATTGTGAGGGAGAAGAAAGTTAAAAAGGTGAAGGAATTTCAATCGAGTAATGGCAACTCTCTCTTAGGAAAAGATCCATCTTTAGTTGTAGGTAATTGTGTATTTATAGGAAAGTTCAGTGAGTATTGAACCAAAAGTCTAGGTGCAAAAGATTCCAGTTGTTATGCCAAGTCATCACAAAAAATCTCAAATCAATTTGAGTTATTTTATGGATCGCCAGCTATCCATAGGGGATGGATCGCTAGCTATCCATGGAGGATGGATTGCTAGCTATCAATCAACATAGTATATTTTTCAACCAGAAGCCTTTATATAGTGCTACGAAGGGGCTCGAAAAGTCTGAGGGCGATCTGACCTATCTTGATGGATTGCTAGCTATCCATAGAGGAAGGACCGCTAGCTATCCAAATAGGATGGATCGCTAACTATCCATCTATTTAGCATATTTTTCAGTGATCTTTGTTTGGTTGTCTTCCTATCTTCTACTTAAGTGATTTATCCAAATATCAAGTCGTTTGGAGTTAGTTTGAACATCCGTCTTCATGATTCATCTTGTCCAGAAGAATCATTCATGTCTCGCTTAAATTTTAACGAAAATTTACGAAAATTTGTATGAACACTCTAGAGTGTGTTAGGGACCTACCATAAAAATTTGAGGTGGTAGGGCATAATCTAGGTGGGTTGCTAGTTTTCCATCTAGATGGATCGCTAGAGATCAATCAAATCAACTCTAAATGATTTAATATTTTTGAGCCTTCTCTTATTTTCTAAATCCGACTCTGTATGAGTATTGTAGGCCCATTTTAAATTAGCTAATTAGGCCAAACAGCCAGAATCAGATGAGTCTTCACTTCTCAAGCTGATTGATTGGCATGCAATGAAAGCTAGTAAGCATGCTTAGAAATGGCAATGAATCATGATGCAAGTGGTTTGGAGGGTCCATTAGCAAGCCTTATGGATCGTTAGCGATCCATAGGTGATGGATCACTAGTGATACATCACCTTAGCTTATTTTGGCATCTTTCCTCATGGGCCTCTCACTTCTTCTTCTTATGGTCCTTTTGCATGATTCTCGAGTTATTCTAGCATAGTCTGAATGTTCTAATTTTTATTGAATTTTGATGGGTTAAAAACCAAATTAACACTTGCCCCCAAAAGTACGCCTTTTGATTGAAAGGTGTGGTTTTTTGAAGAACAGGTTCTTGTCTCCAGTCTTCGTTAATTGAGTTTTTTAGCTGCTTTAGCCTTGGTGAATCGTCTAGTTCCTTCAGATTCTCTTGCGAATCATAAGTCGTTCCACACCAGTTAAGCCTAGGACTCTAGACTCTACCCAAGTGTAATCTATACATCACAATCATTCCGACTTCATTCGAAGTTATTACATCATATATCTCTAATTAAAACATATGCTTCCAATTACATCGCATATTTCCAATTACATCACATATCTCCAATTACATCACATAGCTCTAATTGTCCCATGTTCATTTGGGATTTACATCATTATCCTTTTGCTTCTCATTCATTGTTGTCATATCATATATCAAAATCACAATATATATCAAAATTGCATCATATATCGAGATCGTCATGTGTTCATCCAAGATTTATCAGTTTTATTCTATTTATAAGGCATTCAAATCCTTTTATTAAGTAAAATTTGTTTCAAGGCTCGATCTCTCTTGATCATTTAAGTTTAGTGCACGATCTCTCTGGATCATTTAATGTTTTAAGTTAAGGGAGGGATTAAGTAAGCCCACTCGCACACTCGTTGGTGATGGGACTTACTTCTTGCACTCCGGTCTCGTCTCTTCGGTCGGGACTCTAAGGCAATCAATAATGTGCAACTCCATCTGCTTGCTCTCTGGCAAAGGGGCTTGCACCCTACACGTTATTACATTGGTGGGACTCTAAGATGATCAATATCAGTCACCATAATCAATATGGATTTTTCAAAATTCAAATATTCAAATCATAACAAACAAGCATATATCAAATAAGCAGAAATCAAAACAAGTAGAAATCCTATATTTTCACCTCGGAGATCTGACTCAGAGCATGCCTAGAGATCAATCTGGGTCTCGTACACGTATAAGCGGTTCAACGTCATTATTGTCTTAAATAATCATCTCAGGCATCCAACTTAGAGCAAGCCTACGGACCGTTTAGGATCTCTTGCACGTGTAAGCTTCCTAAGGTTATTATTGTCTAAATACCAAAAGAAAAGTGCAGAAAAATAAACATAAAAACAAAGCATAAGCGCTGGATCTGATTCCCATCTTCCCCAATCATGGGATAATTTGTCTTGGCTCAAATTCTTGGGCCTTTTTTGACGCATTTACCGTGGATGGTGGTTGTTCTTGCAACTCTACCACATTTTTGTTCCTCACGTACTATGGCAACTGGTTGTTCCAAACTAGTTCTTCTATCAGATCACAAAGGTGACGGCACTCGTCCGTTGCATGCCTATTCAGCTCATGGAAGATGCAAAACTTACCAGATCTTTTCTCTCTATCATTGGGCTCCCTCCTAGGTGGCCTCTGGTAGAGGTTCTACCCCCTAGTATCCAAGTAAATCCTCTTCAGGTTTTTAGTCAAGTCAGTATATGAAGAGAATCTCAGCTCCTTCCTTTGTTGTTTCGGCTCCCCTAAGTCACCATCGGTTTTTCTTTTCCTTTGTCTTTTCCAGTTCCAACTCTGGATTGTTCCCTGTCCTCCACGAAATTTATTTCAGCATCCACTTCCCCATCTTTGGCTTCAACGTCTTCCTGATGCAAATATCTGTCAAGTTCATAGTAGAATTCTGCAATATCCCTTGGTGGATCCGTTTTCAATGCAGCTTTGAAATCAGTCTTGCTCGCGACCCTAGATTGTGCTGCAATTAGGATAAATGATGAATCCGACATGTCAACTACGGCTATCGTAGTTTTGAATCTTGTTAAATAACTTCTTAAGGACTCTCCAGGCTTTTGTTTTATGTTTTTGAGCGTAAATACATTCCTTGATTGTAAGACATGAATACTGAAAACTCTGAAGAACTTGCTCATCAAGTCGGCCCATCTGCTTATGGACCTATTCTCCAACTGTTTGAACTACGTTGCAACTAAAACTGTTAAGTATAATTGAAAGCACTGCCCTGTTACTTCCTTAAAAGCACCCAACACTTTATATGTTGGATGTATCTCATCATATGAATCGTCAGATCCGTATTCCCGTCATACATTTCCAATGTCAGAAGCCTGAAATCTTGAGGATTTCTCTCATTTTGGATATTAGCAGTAAACATATTCTTGTTCACGGCTTCCTAACCCTGATCTGGAGGTCCTCCTTTAATGAACCTTCATACCAATTCAATAATTCAGTTCTCACCATCCAATGAAGGTCTCCTTCCTAAAGCAACATTTTACCCCTATTTTGGTGGGGGTATCCTCTTCTGGCCTCATGCCTGTGTTCTGATTCATAACTGTAGCTTCATGCAGACCTAGATTTCTTTGAGAAAGTTCTAGTACATGTTCTTCTGCCGGTTGCATTCTAATATTTGGATAAGCTCCAATACCCCAAGTTCTTGGTGTTCCATGTGACGATCCGCCTTTCATTCCCCAGAAAGACATATCATCATTAAGAAAGAAATAGGTAGGAAAAGAATAGATAGAAAGAAAGAACTAAACAACATCAGAATCTCACAACGGAAATAGAAAAATATAATATATCACATAACTATTACATAGTCATTACATATTAGAGCCTATATAGTTACAACATCATCACATTAGACAGTCGTAAAGACATGTCTATCCATTGCACTCCAAAATACAATAGACATATAACACCAACACAGTAGAAAAATATATATAGATACGCCAAGACTCTTGCTCTAAGCTTCTCAAAATTCGTCAAGCCAAACTTGATCACTTAGCTACTCATAAAAATTTGAGTACCCAAGAGTTTAAGAAACAGAAATAAACTCCGGGTCAGACATGGATCTGGTGTGAGTAAACAGTTAAGTTGTTTAACTTGAAAAACCTTTGAAATAAATGGTATCTCGTAAGACTCTCTGCAAATAAACACGGACAACTTTTTCCCTTACGATAACAAAAAACATTTGATAGGAAATCTGGTTATATTGTAATAGTGTCTAGGGTTTCAAATAAATATTCACATAGCCTAAATTGTTACATTATTAAATTCCAGCATATATAGGTATACAATCAAGTCCGAGATCACTTATTGGAGATTGTATTCCATGCAATAGTAGGGCTACTGGGGTACCATCCGTCACAGTATATGGTCTAGAACACCGTACCGAGGATCCACCCTGATCCCCTACAACACAAGACCGGAGCTACCCCTTGCTGGATAGTCCAAATAAGACAACCCCGCAGTTGTGTCCATAAAACTGCCCACACAGCCAAATAAAGGGACCTCTATACTGGGGAAAATCTTATCCTACTTGGGTGCTACCCACTTAGCCTTGCGTGCACCTCCCCTATTTTAGCCATTCCCGGTTGATGAGGCTTGAGGCTACGATTACCTTTTAAGAACACATAACTTGGAATGCTCATCGTCCTCCATTGACGATGGTTTGATAGCATTCATCCATACAAGTTCGTTCCGGGTTCGAACAAAACCGAAGGCACTATCTCGCTACATTCATTTTGGAATCATCCTCAGAATTAACGACAATAGCCCTTGCCCTCTGAAAATTCATCTCGATCTTCACTTGAGATTCATGACCTATCGTTTAACTTGGATCGATGTGTTTTTCGGATAATCAAATTTGATATTCGATCCCGGTCTCATCGAAATCCAAAAGCCGTCTTAAAGGTCAAGTTGTTTAAGGTTTAAATAATTTAATTACATTCAGAATTCATATACACACAGCACTCATCATAGATAAATAACATATATTTATCATAGCTATATCCAAAGTATTTCACATCACAGAACATCACAGATTATCATACTATAAATATCAATCAATCCACATATTCTATTCAATCAATCATCCATAAGAAAGACTTCTCAATCCATACTATAATTAATTTAATTAACTTAAATTAAATTAATCACTTAAGAATAAATTACCTAATCCTGCTTAATTAATCATTAATTAATTACAAACCATTTTAATTAATTAATCATTCTTTAATTCCTTTTATAAATTAATTAATTAATCTTTAATTACTGATTAATTACCTTTTAATTATTAATTAATTAACCTTAATCAATAATTAATTAATCCTAATTATTAATTAATTAATCCTTAATTAATAATTAATAAATAATTAACTACAACTTAATTAATCTCTAATTACTTAATTAATTAGTCGTTAATTATTAATTAATTAACTTTAATTACAAAAGACCTTAATTAACTTAAGATAAACCATTAATCTTTATTAGTTTCTAAATCATTAACATATAAATTTAAAACATCTTATCTTTTAATTAACTACTTAATTACATATTTAAATTAAGTTTAAAATAGACTTAAGAATCTACTTAATTAATTTAAGTAAAATATATCATACAACTTTTTAAACCAATATTTAAAAACATTATTGTACGAAGAAATAAATTTTAAAATCAGTTTAAAACTTGATTTACTTAAAATTTTAAAACTTGCTTTTATTTGTATTTTAAAAACTGTTATAACATTTACTTCGGGTTCAACCCGGAACCCATCCCGAGTCACCCCTAAGAAAATCACCCTTTCTCTTTTTTTTAAACTTAGCATTAATTTTTAAGTTAAAATCTGTTATACAAGAAACACTCACGAGCTACACGAGACCAACCCGGGACATAACCCTCATTTTCTTGTGCCTCCCCCGAGCCCACACTTCTTCTTCCTCGAATCAAAAACTGACACCAGACCTCGTGCACATGCACGCCAGAATTCCGCCATTCCGACCATCGTCGATACCTTCAACATGTCAACGACCGTCTCCATCATCGATCCCGACCACCTAGACTTCATCACAAACCCAAAATCAAATTCGAGTTACCTTGAAAATAAGGAACCTAACCCATCACCTAAAATCCTCCTCGACCCGACGTTGCCGACTACTAGAGATCATGGAACTCTACCCACACCTCCGCCGACCAACCACGCTTCATTTCCCTTATGACCGATCGAGTTCGGTGCTCCAGAGACGACGCGACAATCAAATTTCCAGCCTCGACCAAACCCAAAGCTTAAACCCTACTCCGATGTTTTGACGCCGCCACGGTGAACTAAATATGCTGCTACAATTTTTTTGAGACCACCTAACTTCCCGCTACCTTCAACAGAGACCCCGACCATCCCAAGCCCTCTGATCGTCGGAAAAGCCTCAAAACTCAATTTCCGATCAACCACGAATTTCTCTTTGGTTTCTTGTGATGACCCGGAATTTGAAAGCAATATCAATTTAATAATCTGAAATAAAAATTAAATTGATTCAATAATCAATGTAATAAGATTTGAATTAATTTAATAATCCAACTAAAATAAATATTTAGTTAATAGATTTATCTTGTAAAAGCTATTGAATAGATAAAATATGGTTTTAAATTGATAAGATAAAAATTTAATTTTCTTAAATTGGTTTATTGGATAATAGGCTTTTAAAAGTATATAATAAATAACCAAATGATTTTAAATACATAAGGAAAATGTTTAAATGATTTAAGATATGTTTAGCTCAAGTTTAAATTTAAATAAAAATAAAAATAAAGGTTATTTTGATATAGTTGGATAAAATAAGTAATTTATTAATAAAGAAACAATTTCTTTTATAAATTATTTAGAGTTATCAAAATTGTTATTTTCAAAATATAATAATGTATTGTTTTAACAAATAGATTTTAATAAAATAATTCTTTTCCAAAATTTAATTTGTGTAGTTATATATGTATATATATAACTTGATTTCCAAATCTAATTTGAACTTGAATTCAAAGCTTTGAAATTTAAAATATAAATATTTTTAATTTGTTTTGATTTTAAGATATTTACATAAACTTTATTTTTTATAAACTAAATTGGATTTATTCATTTTGAAATTATCCACATATAAATAAATACATGTTAACTAATTAATTGAACAAAGATTCACTTTTGTCTTATATTAACTTGTTAACTAAATAACTAATTAGCATTTAACTATAACTAAATTACACAATTATAACAAATTAACATTTAAGACAAATGTAAACATTTTACTAATATTGGAGGAGCAATGGAGCAGGAGGCTTCTGCGTAAGATATATAGATTTCCGCTGTGTTTGGTATCTCTGTGTTATCTGTTAAGTTGTATTATGTTGTAATAACTAGACATGTGTTTATAACTGTCTAGAATGTGTTGTATTATCTGTGTACTCTGATAGTGGTTGTAAACTATGTAATATTTTATGTTATTGATATAATTTACTCGTTCTGCTGTTTAGATTCTGATGTGTTGTTTCTTCTTTCTTCTCTTTCTTCTCTTTTCTATCCCTTTCTTTCTTATTAATGATACGTCATTCTGTGGAAACGGATGGCGGGTCGTTACAGTGGTGTCAGCGCATTAGGTTGAGTGAATACCTAGGCTCTGGAGTGGTGTCTATCTTGAGAGAGCGTATTTGTAATTTTATATATATTTATATATATTTATCTATTTCTACCTGTGTTTTGGATTACCTGTTTGGGTTTTTCCAATATAGGTTATAAAGGTAGATGAGGTAGTGGTGTGTGTAACACGATTACTACCATTGGTTGGAGTCTGATGTTTGAGGTTGGAAGTACATCTATCGAGACTGTAGACCTAATACTGTCTCGAGAAAGTTGTGTAGAGTATTTTATCAATCTATGAAGGTAACCTGTTAAGGTTCAGAGTCATCTTTGAAGTGCAGATTTTGGATCTGTTCGATTGGGCTGGAGCAATTGATGGTATTTAGATACTTCAGGAAGTTGTAACTGTGTGATGAGATGCAGTGACTATGGTTGTGTCCGAAGATATTTCTTTGGAACAAGTTTTGGAAGTATTCTGCTTCGATGTTGAGACTGGATTCAGCAGGATGTTGTGGTGTTCTTTTTGCTTTGAAGTCCAAGTTTCTCAAAGAGCTTTGGATCAGGAAGTTTGGTTTAGTGTCAGCAATGCAGCTCGGAATGTTCTATGAGCTGTCAGGGAGGTCTTAGCTGAGTATTTTTTCTGGACGTAGAGTTCAGAAGCAGCAGAGTGGATCCGTTTCCTCAATGGATTGACTAGACCAGCATAAGCTGTTCTGTTTGGTAAAGAGAGGATAGTTTTCTTTGGAAATTTATCTGGGTTGATCGCAAAGGTGACTTGAGATAGTTGAATGTTCTCTTGTGTTGTTGGAGATTTTATGGATGTCTTTTGGAAAGATAGAGGCTTGTTCGCATCTGGAGATTGAGTTTTCTTATCGACTAGTATTCCAGGAGGGGAACCGGTGGTTCTATTTAGTTGGAGAATGATTCCTAGAGATGAAGTTTGATGAAGCAACTCAGTTTTGGAGGAATTTCTGAGTTTTCTTTATGGATCCGTTGAACCATATTTCTGGGAAGTGATGTCCAATTGGTGCTTGTGTTCTTCTTCAGCATTTTCTTATCTACTTCGGATCAGAGTTGTGCAGCGGAAGCAGTTTGGAAGTGTTTCTGTTTTATCTTTTCTGGATTAGGAGAAGTTTGTTGTCTTCTGCTAGTTATGGAGTAGGATTGTGTTTTTGGTTTTGATAGATCTTAAGGAGATCATTGTGTTGGGTTGTTTCGGTTCTTCTTGTTTCTAGAGAAATCAATAAGGATTGAGCTGATCAGTATGGATGTTGGCAGCCCAGGATCGTCCGAAGACTTTTGTGGATAAGGGACGAAGGAATTTAGAATTCGAAGTTGGAGACTTCGTTGTTGTTGGAGTTTTATCTGATTCAGGAGCTATAAGTTTTGGTAAGTCTGGGAAGCTAGCTCTGAGATGTTTGGATCTTTTCTCTGTGTTTTAGTTGGATAAGTGTTTGGTTTTCAGGATTGAATTGCCAGTTTGGACAACTGGGATTCGATGAGTTTCACATATCTCTGAGGAGTACGTGTATGGTCTATCTCTGGTTTTGGAATCGGGTGTTCAGAAGGTTTGGTTGTTGAATCAGACTCGTCTGTAGTCTGATATGCTGTCTAGTTCTGTAGATCTAGATGAGTAGGAGCTCTGTAACTTAATGGTATTGATTGTTTAGAATCTATAGAGCGAGTATCCCGATATTTAAACCGAGGAAACTCGTGGAAGTTCTATCCATAATTTTTCTGGATAATTAGATTTATTTGATTGGATAAATTGATTGTTATGGTTGTTAGCATATCATTGGTATATGCTTGTGTTTTAAAATTAAATCTTTAAAATAGATTATTAAATTACCTTTTTTTTTAATTTTGAGGACGAAATTCTTTTAAAGGGGAAGGAATGTGATGACCCGGAATTTGAAAGCAATATCAATTTAATAATCTGAAATAAAAATTAAATTGATTCGATAATCAATGTAATAAGATTTGAATTAATTTAATAATCTAATTAAAATAAATATTTAATTAATATATTTATCTTTTAAAAGCTATTGAATAGATAAAATATGGTTTTAAATCGATAAGATAAAAATTTAATTTGCTTAAATTGGTTTTTTTGATAATAGGCTTTTAAAAGTATATAATAAATAACCAAATGATTTTAAATACATAAGGAAAATGTTTAATGATTTAAGATATGTTTAACTCAAGTTTAAATTTAAATAAAAGTAACAATAAAGGTTATTTTGATATAGTTGGATAAAATAAGTAATTTATTAATAAAGAAACAATTTCTTTTATAAATTATTTAGAGTTATCAAATTTGTTATTTTCAAAATATAATAATGTATTGTTTTAACAAATAGATTTTAATAAAATAATTCTTTTCCAAAATTTGATTTGTTTAGTTATATATGTATATATATAACTTGATTTCAAAATTTAATTTGAACTTGAATTCAAAGCTTTGAAATTTAAAATATAAATATTTTTAATTTGTTTTGATTTTAAGATATTTACATAAACTTTATTTTTTATAAACTAAATTGGATTTATTCACTTTGAAATTATCCACACATAAATAAATACATGTTAACTAATTAATTAAACAAAGATTGACTTTTACCTTATATTAACTTGTTAACTAAATAACTAATTAGCATTTAACTATAACTAAATTACACAATTATAACAAATTAACATTTAAGGCAAATGTAAACATTTTACTAGTTAAAAGAACATGTGTTAGGAAATAAGACATTTAAGGTGACAAACGTTAATGTATAGGACAAGTGTCAAAAATTTAATTTAGCATTTTCTTTTGTTTTTATTTTTAATAATTTCTGTTTATATAAAACTTCTTTCCCTCATCTCCTTTTCTTCTTTCAAAATCTAAAGACAAGCAAATCTAAAAAAAAATATAAACACTTCCATTCAAAAACTAAACTTTAAAACATTTTCAAGATCCTGTAAATCAGAAACATACCAAAATCAAATGCATGAAATCAAGCAAGAAATTCTGCATTTCTTATTCATGCAAACCTACATCAAAATAGCCTCCACATTTTCAAGTTTAAAAGCAAAATTTATTTGAGCCTGCACATCAAAAATATGGAGGCAAGCATGCATGCAATTGTGTTATGAATCCGGAGCAAATGCAAAACAGGATTTAAAATTTCAAAAATTTAAGAAACAAGCAGCTCAGATTCAATTAGGCAATTCAAAATTGAAGCTTTCTAGTTTTAAAAAGCACCAAAGTTTTTTCAAAAACTGCTCTGCCTTCCAATATAGCAGGTGAGTAACATCCTTTTTAATGAAACTTAAGTATTTTAAAAATGTTGCTTGATGATTTCCATGACTAAGTGTGAATGACATATATATTTATATCAGTTGTTATCTGTAAAATGGATGATAACTTGATTATGCTATGTCCTCTGTATTTTATTCCCAGGTGCATGAATATGTTTAAACCCCATCATCACATAATATAATATATGTTAGTATTTAAGGTTCATACAAATGTGTTTGTTGAATCAGGAATCAAAATTTAAATTCTGTTCAAGTTAAATAAAAAAAAAGAATTTGAATTATCTCTGAAACTCAGGTTAACAGAGCCAATTTGTATATAAGTGAAATGCCAAACATATTGATTCACTGTTTCAGGAATAAAATAAAAAACATTATTCAAAATTATGATTTTTAAAACTAAATTCACAGTTTTTAAAACTAGATTTAACATGCAGTTCTATGTTGAACTGTAGAGGGGAATTTTGGGTTTTTGGGCGATCTAGGCAATTTGAGGTGTCAGGGTTCATCAGGTAGGTGGAGGAGTGGTCGTTGATGTCGGAAAAAATATTGGGTGGCATTGCAGTTCATCGTGGTGGCTGTGGTGATGAGATTTTGCCAGTAGCCCTAGTTTAAACTAGGCCTCTTGTTTGAGTCAGAACTACCTGTAGGTATGATCGAGTTGAACGGGGTTTTAGGGGTTGATAGCTTGGTCGTAGGTGAGTCTGTGGCCGGTGGTGGAAGATCTCCGGTGGTCGGAGGATGGGTGTTGAAGAGATGACAGGTTTGGGATTGGTTTTGGCTTTCTGTTTCTAGGTTTTGGGAATGCAACTCGAATTCAAATTCGAGTTGAATAGGAGTGAGGTGATGATAGTATTGGACTGAGGGGATGGTCGTTGATGTTTGGAAGTCACCGGAGGTGGGTGATGATGACTGGAGGCAAGGTGCACGTGCACCGTGCAAATTTTTGAGTTTTGATGAAACTGGGTACTGTAGAGTTTTGAACGCGAGTAATACTCGAGTGTTTGCTATGTTTTGCCCGAAGAAATGGGTCTGATGACTCGAAGCATATATTAAGTTAGCTCGAGTAATTTGTAGTTAGTACAGTTTTTTGTAAAACTGTCTGAACTTTTAATTTAAATTAAAATTTAAATGGATAAGTTGATATGATAAGATTTAAACAAGTTTAAATCTGTAGTATGTATCATAGTTTGAAAGAGTTTGAAATCTTATAAGTTTTTAAAATTTGAAATCGGTTTTCAATTTTAAAATAAAAATATAAAACCTGGCAGTTTTTTTGGAAATTTAATTTCATATTGAAATCTGAAACTTAATTTAAAACAAGCAGCTTGAATTTAAATTTAAGTTCAGTTTTCTTAAGATCTTTGAATCTTTAGGTTTTTAAAAATGAATTTGTATTTTAAATAAAGAGTTTTAAAATCAAGGTTTAAATCAAAAAGTTTAATTCAAGTTTAAATTCAAATGATTTAAATAAGGAATGGGTTCAAGTGTACTGAATTTAAATCTGGATATTTGAATAAGTTTCAAAATTTTGAATGTTTTCAAACAAGTTTAAATTTAAACTGTTTGTTAGAGGTAAATTTGTTTTCAAACAAATATATAAACTTGATTTTCCTTTTGAATGAAGTCATTTATAAAAGATTTGTAAAAGAAAGTTAAATGATTTGTTAACTGGAATTTGAAATTTAAATGGTAATGTACTTTAAACTAAATTTCAAACGAAATTAAGCAAATTAGTTAAAGACTTATCTTACATAAATTTTAATTATAAGTAATAAATGTTATTTACATTTATTTTGGAAGGAGTATAAATGGAATTTAAATTGGTTAATGCTTAAATAAATATTATTTTTGAATTTTAGATTCAAAATGGAATTTGAATTTAAATTTAAAATTACAATGTTCTAAGTACACTTTAATATTAATGAAATTATTAATAAGGAATGGTTTATCTTAGAAATTATTAGGATATTAAAAATAATTAAATAAATAAGATAATTAAGGAGTGACTTATTTATTTAATTTATAATTTAGATTAATTTAAATTAGAGGTAATTAAGAAGTAATTAAAGAAAAGTAATTAAAGAATGTCAAATATTTAATGAAGATCATTAACTAAGGATTATTTAGTAATTAATTAATATGATTAATTTTTAATAATTAATTAGATTAATTAAGTAATTAATGATAATAAATTGTGAAAATTATTTAAGTTAATTACTTAAATGGAAGTAATTAAGACGTTAATTACTTAATGAAATAAATGGAGTTTATTGAGTTTGGTTAAATTATTTAATTAAGTTTAATTAATTTTAAACATTGGATTTGATAATAATTACTTAATGTTATTAATCGAATGTAATTAATCAGTGCAGTAATTAAAGATAATTACTGGATGTAATTAGGGGATGATGTTGGGATTGTGAATGTAATTTGAATTTAAATCATTTTGTATAATTAATCAAATTAAAGAAATCAATTAAGGGGTAATTAATTTGATAAGTAATTAAGATATTTAATTACTGAATGTGATTAATCAAAGGTGATTAATAATTAGATTAATTGTGATTAATTACTGAATGTAATTAATTTAAAAGAGATAATTAATTAAATATAATTAAGGATCATCAATTAATATAATTAATGATGTAATTAAGATTGATTAATCAAGATTAATTAATCAATAATCAGTGATTAAGGGTAATTAATTAATTGTAATTAATTAAGGTTAAACGTAATTAATTAGTTAATGAAGTAATTAAACGATAATTACTGTATTTGGTTTAGAGTAATTGATTTTGAGAAATTAATTAAAGTATAATTAATCATGATTGATTAATTAAGATGATAAATCAGAGGTTAGTTAATTAATTAATTTGTAATTGATTAATGGTGATGTAAGCAAGATATATATTGTGTAAGTAATTGATTTAATTCACTTTAAATTAATTAAAGATGATGTAATTAATTTAATTCATTTTAAATTAATTATAGATGGTATGATTATAGATCATTACTTATAAATGGATGATATTGGTGTGCCTTGAATGGTTTAAATCTCAACTATGAGATTAGTAATGTTGTGAGATATGGATGCATTGGTTGCATTGTGATGATGATATGGATTATCTTTTGATAATGATAAATGTGGATTATCTGTTGTGATAATAATGATATTTATCTGTTGTGAAACTGTGAATTATCTATCTGTGTGTATATAGATAATGTAATTGAATTGTTTTAAAATCTAAAACAACTTGGACCTAAAAGACACGCTTTGGATTTCGATGAGACCGAGATCGGGTTTCCTTATTTTGATATTCGAAAACCACATTGATCCAAATTAACGATAGGTCGTGAATCTTATGTGAAGAGTGAAGACTCGAGGTGTAAGGACTATTAGTCAGTATAACTCTGGGGGTGATTCCGTGATGAGTTTGACGAAAATAGTACTTATAGGCTCGAGATAGGGATTCAGAGTGCAAGGGTTATCGTCGTTAACTCTGAGGGTGATTCCAAAACGAGTGTAACGAGATAATGCCTTCGGTTTTGGTCGAACCCGGAACGAACTTGTATGGATTGAATGCTTTCAGAACATCGTCAGGTGGACGATGAGCATTCTAAGAGATGTGTTCTCTAAAGGTAATCGTAGCCTCAAGCCTCATCAACGGGGAATGGCTAAAACAGGAGAGGGGTAGCAAGGCTTCGTGGGTAGCTCCCACTGGACAGCAAGATTTTCCCCTGTCTAGAAGTCCCTTTTTATTCGGCTGTGCGGCGGTTGGAATTGCACACCATCTGTGGGGTTGTCTTGTTCGGAACTGTTCAGTAAGGAATGGTTTTGGCCTTGTGTTGCAGGGGAGCAGGCATACTCCTCGGTACCCTGATCTAGTCCACGTACTGTGACGGGCGGTACCCCAGTAGCCCTGCCATTGTATGGAATCCAAAATCCAATAAGTGCCAATGGTTTTGATTGTATTACCCACTTTTGTGGCTAGTAGCTAGAATTTAATATTGTAACAATTTCGGCTATTTCATATTTACTTGAAAACCCTAGACCTATTATAATATCACTAGATTTCCTATCAAATGTTTTGGTTAGCGTAAGGTAAAAACTTTTCCATGTTTATGTGTGGGAAGTCTTACGTGATACCTTTTCTTTCAAAAGGTTTTTGAAAGTTAAGAAACTTTAGCCTGTTACTCACACCAGACCCATGTCTGACCCGGAGTTTATTTCTATTTTCTTAAACTCTTGGGTACTCAAATTTTTTTTGAGTAGCCAAGGGATTCAGGTTAGCTTTGACGAATATTGGAGGAGCAATGGAGCAGGAGGCTTCTGCGTAAGATATATAGATTTGCGCTGTGTTTGGTATCTCTGTGTTATCTGTTAAGTTGTATTATGTTGTAATAACTAGACATGTGTTTATAACTGTCTAGAATGTGTTGTATTATCTGTGTACTCTGATAGTGGTTGTAAACTATGTAATATTTTATGTTATTGATATAATTTACTCGTTCTGCTGTTTAGATTCTGATGTGTTGTTTCTTCTTTCTTCTCTTTCTTCTCTTTTCTATCCCTTTCTTTCTTAT
The DNA here is from genome assembly GCA_030765085.1 of Allium cepa. Lineage (NCBI taxonomy): Eukaryota > Viridiplantae > Streptophyta > Magnoliopsida > Asparagales > Amaryllidaceae > Allium > Allium cepa. The sequence goes on along the minus strand of CM060941.1, from coordinate 945,309,681 downwards.
TAATGATACGTCATTCTGTGGAAACGGATGGCGGGTCGTTACAGTGGTGTCAGAGCATTAGGTTGAGTGAATACCTAGGCTCTGGAGTGGTGTCTATCTTGAGAGAGCGTATTTGTAATTTTATATATATTTATATATATTTATCTATTTCTACTGTCTTTTGGATTACCTGTTCGGGTTTTTCCAATATAGGTTATAAAGGTAGATGAGGTAGTGGTGTGTGTAACACGATTACTACCATTGGTTGGAGTCTGATGTTTGAGGTTGGAAGTATATCTGTCGAGACTGTAGACCTAATACTGTCTCGAGTAAGTTGTGTAGAGTGTAGAGTATTTTATCAATCTCTGAAGGTAACCTGTTAAGGTTTAGAGTCATCTTTGAAGTGCAGATTTTGGATCTGTTCGATTGGGCTGGAGCAAGTGATGGTATTTAGATACTTCAGGAAGTTGTAACTACGTGATGAGATGTAGTGACTATGGTTGTGTCTGAAGATATTTCTTTGGAACAAGTTTTGGAAGTATTCTGCTTCGATGTTGAGACTGGATTCAGCAGGATGTTGTGGTGTTCTGTTTGCTTTGAAGTCCGAGTTTCTCAAAGAGCTTTGGATCAGGAAGTTTGGTTTGGTGTCAGCAATGCAGCTCGGAATGTTCTATGAGCTGTCAGGGAGGTCTTAGCTGAGTATTTTTTCTGCACGTAGTGTTCAAAAGCAGCAGAGTGGATCCGTTTCCTCAATGGATTGACTAGACCAGCATAAGCTGTTCTGTTTGGTAAAGAGGGGATAGTTTTCTTTGGAAATTTATCTGGGTTGATCGCAAAGGTGACTTGAGATAGTTGAATGTTCTCTTGTGTTGTTGGAGATTTTCTGGATGTCTTTTGGAAAGACAGAGGTTTGTTCACATCTGGAGATTGAGTTTTCTTATCGACTAGTATTCCAGGAGGGGAACCGGTGGTTCTGTTTAGTTGGAGAATGATTCCTAGAGATGGAGTTTGATGAAGCAACTCAGTTTTGGAGGAATTTTTGAGTTTTCTTTATGGATTCGTTGAACCATATTTCTGGGAAGTGATGTCCAGTTGGTGCTTGTGTTCTTCGTCAGCATTTTCTTATCTACTTCGGATCAGAGTTGTGCAGCGGAAGCAGTTTGGAAGTGTTTCTGTTTTATCTTTTCCGGATTAGGAGAAGTTTGTTGTCTTCTGTTGGTTATGGAGTAGGGTTGTGTTTTTGGTTTTGATAGATCTTGAGGAGATCATTGTGTTGGGTTGTTTCGGTTCTTCTTGTTTCTAGAGAAATCAATAAGGATTGAGCTGATCAGTATGGATGTTGGCAGCCCAGGATCGTCCGAAGACTTTTGTGGATAAGGGACGAAGGAATTTAGAATTCGAAGTTGGAGACTTCGTTGTTGTTGGAGTATTATCTGATTCAGGAGCTATAAGTTTTGGTAAGTCTGGGAAGCTCGCTCTGAGATGTTTGGATCTTTTCTCTGTGTTTTAGTTGGATAAGTGTTTGGTTTTCAGGATTGAATTGCCAGTTTGGACAACTGGGATTCGATGAGTTTCACATATCTCTAAGGAGTACGTGTATGGTCTACCTCTGGTTTTGGAACCGGGTGTTCAGAAGGTTTGGTTGTTGAATCAGACTCGTCTGTAGTCTGATATGATGTCTAGTTCTGTAGATCTAGATGAGTAGGAGCTCTGTAACTTAATGCTATTGATTGTTTAGAATCTATAGAGCGAGTATCCCGATATTTAAACCGGGGAAACTCGTGGAAGTTCTATCCATAATTTTTCTGGATAATTAGATTTATTTGATTGGATAAATTGATTGCTATGGTTGTTAGCATATCATTGGTATATGCTTGTCTTTTAAAATTAAATCTTTAAAATAGATTATTAAATTACCTTTGTTTTAAATTTTGAGGACGAAATTCTTTTAAAGGGGAAGGAATGTGATGACCCGGAATTTGAAAGCAATATCAATTTAATAATCTGAAATAAAAATTAAATTGATTCGATAATCAATGTAATAAGATTTGAATTAATTTAATAATCCAATTAAAATAAATATTTAATTAATAGATTTATCTTTTAAAAGCTATTGAATAGATAAAATAGGGTTTTAAATTGATAAGATAAAAATTTAATTTGCTTAAATTGGTTTTTTTGATAATAAGCTTTTAAAAGTATATAATAAATAACCAAATGATTTTAAATACATAAGGAAAATGTTTAAATGGTTTAAGATATGTTTAACTCAAGTTTAAATTTAATAAAAAGAACAATAAGGGTAATTTTGATATAGTTGGATAAAATAAGTAATTTATTAATAAAGAAACAATTTCTTTTATAAATTATTTAGAGTTATCAAATTTGTTATTTTCAAAATATAATAATGTATTGTTTTAACAAATAGATTTTAATAAAATAATTCTTTTCCAAAATTTAATTTGTGTAGTTATATATGTATATATATAACTTGATTTCAAAATTTAATTTGAACTTGAATTCAAAGCTTTGAAATTTAAAATATAAATATTTTTAATTTGTTTTGATTTTAAGATATTTACATAAACTTTATTTTTTATAAACTAAATTGGATTTATTCATTTTGAAATTATCCACACATAAATAAATAAATGTTAACTAATTAATTAAACAAAGATTGACATTTATCTTATATTAACTTGTTAACTAAATAACTAATTAGCATTTAACTAGAACTAAATTACACAATTATAACAAATTAACATTTAAGGCAAATGTAAACATTTTACTAATTAAAAGAACATGTGTTAGGAAATAAGACATTTAAGGTGACAAACGTTAATGTATAGGACAAGTGTCAAAAATTTAATTTAGCATTTTCTTTTGTTTTTATTTTTAATAATTTCTGTTTATATAAAACTTCTTTCCCTCATCTCCTTTTCTTCTTCCAAAATCTGAAGACAAGCAAATCTAAAAAAAATATAAACACTTCCATTCAAAAACTAAAATTTAAAACATTTTCAAGATTCTATAAATCAGAAACATACCAAAATCAAATGCATGAAATCAAGCAAGAAATTCTGCATTTCTTATTCAAGCGAACCTGCATCAAAATAGCCTCCACATTTTCAAGTTTAAAAGCAAAATTTATTTGAGCCTGCACTTCAATGGAAGTAATTACTTAATGAAATAAATGGAGTTTATTGAGTTTGGTTTAAATTAATTAATTAAGTTTAATTAATTTTAAACATTGGATTTGATAATAATTACTTAATGTAATTAATGGAATGTAATTACTCAGTGAAGTAATTAAAGATAATTACTGGATGTAATTAGGGGATGATGTTGGGATTGTGGATGTAATTTGAATTTAAATCATTTTGTATAATTAATCAAGGGATTAATTAAAGAAATCAATTAAGGGGTAATTAATTTGATAAGTAATTGAGATAGTTAATTACTGAATGTGATTAATCAAAGGTGATTAATAATTATGGATTAAATGTGATTAATTACTGAATGTAATTAATTTAAAAGAGATAATTAATTAAACATAATTAAGGATCATCAATTAATATAATTAATGATGTAACTAAGATTGATTAATCAAGATTAATTAATCAATAATCAATGATTATGGGTAATTAATTAATTGTAACTAATTATGGTTAAATGTAATTAATTAAGGTTAAATGTAATTAATTATAGTTAATTAGTTAATGAAGTAATTAAAGGATAATTACTGTATTTGTTTTAGAGTAATTAATTTTGTGAAATTAATTGAAGTATAATTAATCAGGATTGATTAATTAAGATGATAAATCAGAGGTTAGTTAATTAATTAATTTGTTATTAATTAATGGTGATTTAAGAAAGATTTATATTGTGTAAGTAATTAATTTAATTCACTTTAAATTAATTAAAGATGATGTAATTAATTTAATTCATTTTAAATTAATTATAGATGGTAAGATTATAGATCATTGCTTATAAATGGATGATATTGGTTGCCTTGAATGGTTTAAATCTCAACTATGAGATTAGTAATGTTGTGAGATATGGATGCATTAGTTGCATTGTGATGATGATATGGATTATCTTTTGATAATGATAAATGTGGATTATCTGTTGTGATGATAATGATAATTATCTGTTGTGAATCTGTGAATTATCTATCTATGTGTATATAGATAATGTAATTGAATTGTTTTAAACTCTAAAACAACTTGGACCTAAAAGACACGCTTTGGATTTCGATGAGACCGGGTCGGGTTTCCATATTTGGATATCCGAAAACCACATTGATCCAAATTAACGATAGGTCGTGAATCTTGTGTGAAGAGTAAAGACTCGAGGTGTAAGGACTATTAGTCAGTATAACTCTAGGGATGATTCCGTGATGAGTTTGATGAAAATAGTACTTATAGGCTCGAGACGGAGATTCAGAGTGCAAGGGTTATCGTCGTTAACTCTGAGGGTGATTCCAAAACGAGTGTAACGAGATAATGCCTTCGGTTTCGTTCGAACTCAGAACGAACTTGTATGGATTGAATGCTTTCAGAACATCGTCGGGTGGACGATGAGCAATCTAAGAGGTGTGTTCTCTAAAGGTAATCGTAGCCTCAAGCCTCATCAACCGGGAATGGCTAAAACAGGGGAGGTGCAGCAAGGCTTCATGGGTAGCTCCCACTGGAGAGCAAGTTTTTCCCCTGTCTAGAAGTCCCTTTTTATTCGGCTGTGTGGGCAGTTGGAATTGCGCACAAACTGCGGGATTGTCTTGTTCAGAACTGTTCAGTAAGCAATGGTTCCGGCCTTGTGTTGCAAGGGAGCGGGCGTACTCCTCAGTACGTTGATCTAGGCCACGTACTGTGACGGGCGGTACCCCAGTAGCCCTGCCATTTTATGGAATCCAAAATCCAATAAGTGCCAACGGTTTTGATTGTATTACCCACTTTTGTGGCTAGTATCTGGATTTTAATAATGTAACAATTTCGGCTATTTCATATTTACTTGAAAATCCTAGACCTATTATAATATCACTAGATTTCCTATCAAATGTTTTGGTTAGCGTAAGGTAAAAACTTTTCCATGCTTATGTGTGGAAAGTCTTACGTGATACCTTTTCTTTCAAAAGGTTTTTGAAAGTTAAGCAACTTTAACATGTTACTCACACCAGACCCATGTCTGACCCGGAGTTTATTTCCGTTTTCTTAAACTCATGGGTACTCAAATTTTTTTCGAGTAGCCAAGGGATTCAGGTTAGCATTGACGAATATTGGAGGAGCAATTGAGCAGGAGGCTTCTGCGTTAGATATATAGATTTGCGCTGTGTTTGGTATCTCTGTGTTATCTGTTAAGTTGTATTGTGTTGTAGACAGGTGTTTACAACTGTCTAGAATGTGTTGTATTATCTGTGTACTCTGACAGTGGTTGTAAACTATGTAATATTTTATGTCATTGATATAATTTATTCGTTCCGCTGTTTAGATTCTGATGTGTTGTTTCTTCTTTCTTCTCTTTCTTCTCTTTTCTATCCCTTTCTTTCTTATTAATGATACGTCATTCTGTGGAAACGGATGGCGGGTCGTTATATTTCTAAACTAAAAATTTGATTTAACGTTACAAAATCCTAGTTTCCAAAGACGATTCAGATTATATACATGAATCAGAGGATCAAGATGTTTGAATTTTACATGTTTTAAAAATTTTACTGCCTCCTTGATTTTCCAGATAATATTCAAACTAATTTTACTTAAATATATTTTAAAACATAGTTTAGGTTTAAACAAAGATAACTTGTTTGAATTCCAAAGCCAATTAGAGATTAGATGAGGAGATTTTGAATTTTCTACTTTGTTTTAAACCCTGTAAAATAAGAAATGGGGAACACTGACATGCACATATACTTACATATAGGAATCACATTTATACATGCATGCAAAGCATAATTCATACCATATATTCTAGGAAATTCATATGCAATAGATTATCATTAACTTAAGTTTTTAAGAAAAATGTTTACTCACCAATTTATGTTGAACAGAAAAGGTTTGAACAGGAATGTTTGATTTTTTTGAACTGGAAACTTGAAAATGCTTGAAATCTTTTCAAAACTGAAAATATGCTTAGTTGAGTTGCTGCTGCTTTAAATTTTAGATGATTTGCTTGATGATTCATGTTTTAATAGTTGAAAAAGTTGTTGCTTTGAAAAGATTATCGTTTGAATAAATTTTCTGGGTTGAAGATGTTTATAGTTTTCTTGTTTGAAAATGAAGATAGGAAAGAATTGAGAAGAGAAGAGTATAAGTATATTTATAGCCTTAATTTATGATTTTTATAAATGAAAAGAAAGTAAATATTGTGACACTTGTTAAAAATAGCTTACATTTGTCATTTGCATGTTATTAACTTACATTTATTTATGCATGTGTTCATATATTTTTAAATGTTTTTTTTTATAAAAATTTATATTTAATTTCTATTTGGTTATTACATTTTCTTAATTTATATTTATAAAATCCTTTAAATAAAATAATATAAAATAAATTATGTACTAATAAAAATCACACGTATATGTATATATTATTTTAAATCCAATTTTATTTTAAGATATTTATCTAATTTAATTTCAAATTCAAACTTAAATTCAATTTAAAATCAACTCTCATATATACCTATATGAACAACACGTTATTTATTTGTTTGAAAAATAATAATTCTATTTAAAATATTATATCCATGTATATATATACACACACATATAAACAATCCATTATTTTTTTTAAAGAATATTTTGCCAATTTTAAATAATGTATAAAAGAGGATTATCAGACATTAATTGATTGAAATTCCGGGATATCACATCCAACATGTAGATATAAGTGAATATATGCATATTTATTTGAAATCATTTATGAAATTGAGCGTGTGCTTAATATGCAACATGTTATTTTAATTAAAGTATATTTTGTTGTTACTTACTTTGTCTCAATGAAAAATTATAAAAGGACTCCAAAAATATATATCTAATGTTGTATTCATTTTAGAACTAAAATTAGGCTTCTATTTAATATTTTAAGTTGTAAAACATATAAGATTATATGTTTCGTTTGTATGTCATTTCAAATTAAATATATTGCTATTATTTACACATGTACATAAACACATACTTATATTATTTTAAATAGGAATTGTAAAATGACTTTAGTCGAAAATTACAAATCTAATGTTCAATTTTTTATAAGTGAAAAGCGTCTCTCAAGTTGTTGTTTTAAATGGTAAACATATAAGATTCCAAGTTTTAGATAAATATGTTATTTTGAATTTAAAATATATTTGATCATTATTTACATATACTTAGATGTGTGTGTATGTGTGTCAAGTCAAAACTTTGACAACAAAGACATGTGTAAATTTAGTTATATATGACATTTAATATATCAAGTGGTCTAATTAAAGAGAGAGGGAAATGAAATGTTTCTTTCAATGAATTCATTTACACATGTTTAATTTACATACATGCACATTTCTTATATGTTGCACTTACACAATATACGTTGTTAGTATATTTGGATTTATTCACTTTTTATGCCATATTTAAATTGATCATCAATGACATTTAACAAATTATCAATATAATCAAATAGAGAAACGAAAGTTTTCTCTCTCTTTTTTAATGTTTTTTATTCCTTAATTAATTGCACAAGTATTAGAATAGGAAACTAAAGGTTTCCTTCTCAAATTAATTTTAATAAGTAAGTACTACACTCATGAGTGTATTTGATACGTTCATTCATTTAAATTTATATCAAATCACTAATTAAATAAAATAAATAATTTTATTTAAACACCTTTTAGATTGGATCTAAAATATCTTTAGACTTTAAGGCCCAATGGATCAAAAGATGATTTTCTTTGAAATTTATTACGATTTGATGATAATTTGTATTGTAGAAAATTGAGAGATTAGAAGGTAGCAAATGACTTTTGTATATTGAATTGTCTTTTGAATACAGTAGAATGGACTGTATTTATATAGTCATTATGATAAAAATAAAAAATGGGCTATTGGGATTTCATACCTGCACCGGTTATTGTACAATACATTATGTTATTATGTGAGATAACCTTATCTCGATCATTCTATTGCTTTAACTCTCCCCCTCAAAAATGTCTAGGGTTTGTCTTCCTATGGCGGCTCACTCAAATCTCTTCAATCTTCAATTTTTTTATCAAAATTAAGTGCAATCCGAAAGTAAATCAATAGCTTATTGAGTATATCTCCATATTTCACTGAGAATCGAGCGAAAGTGAGCGATGTCGTGAAAAGCTTCTGACTTTGCTTCATATGCATTCAGATCTTGTGTTCATCTTTGTAAAGAGGACCTTTGAGCACCAGACAGAGGAGCCTCGAGCGTGGGAACACAACATAAGTATAGATCTGTCACCTTAGTGGAAAATCTATACTTGATCTGGTCAAAGGATCCTTACTTTTTGAAGATCTGACACTTTTGCCACTTGAATGCAAATCGGAGATTTTTTTGCTTTGTGTGCAAAGCAGAGAGAGATTTGAGCATGCAGATGACCTTGTTAGTGTAGATCTGTCACTTTAGTGGCAGATCTATGCTTAGTCTGGTCCAAAGATCCTTGCTTTTCGTTCACTTTGAGCTCGGTTCTAAGTCTGGTAAAGTTATTCATAGACAATGCTTTTGTGAATACGTTTGCAATTTGGTAAGTCGAAGGTACGTGATTTACATGTAGTTTTCCTTTGTTACTTACTCTCGAACAAAATACAAGTCTATTTCTATATGTTTTGTCTTGGAATGTAGAACTGGATTCGTAGAAAATGAGATTGCACTTTGATTATCATTCCATATCACTGGTACAGTGTTAATATTCACTTTCAGTTCACATAATAGTGATTGTATCCATTGAACTTCTAGTGTTGCACATGCTATGCTTCAGTACTCTACTTCAGTGCTTGATCTAGATACAGTTTGTTGTTTCACGAAACACCATGATATTGGATTATTTCCTATATATATGCAATGACCTGTTATTGACCTTCTGTCATCAGGATCAGTAGCCCAATCTACATCAGCATAACCAACTATATTTAGATGTCTGCATACTTTAAATTATAGTCCCTAATTGATTATTCCTTTTAAATATTTGAGAATCCTCTTTACTGCTTTCCAGTGTTCATTTTTGGATTTTACATAAATTGATACACTTTGTTAACAATGCATGATATTTCTGGCCTTGTAATAGTTACATACTGTACACACGAACGATACTTCTGTATTGTTTAGTGTTAAATATAGGTTCTCCCCTGTGTTTTGACAGTCGATGATTGGTCACCATTGGTATTAGTAGTGAATTTTCTCCTTCCTTTTTTTCTTTGGTTAGAATTTCCATAATTTATTTTCTTTGACATAAAACAGTTCTGATTCAGACATTCTTGTAACCTCTATGCCTAGAAAGTAGCTTAAGGCTCCAAGATCTTTTATTGAAAATTATCCGTCTTAAATAATGTTGTTGATTTCTGTCTCATCATTTCCTGTAATAATTAGATCATCAACGTATATTGGTATATATAGTAAGGCATTGTTAATTTTTATGAAGAGGGAATTGTCTGACTTAGCAGGTTGGAATCCCAAATTTGTTAGTATGGATTTCAACTTGTTGAACCAGACTCTGGGAGCTTGTTTAAGACCATAAATGGCCTTTTTTACTTTGCAAACTAAGTCTTTATTTTCTCTGTATCCTTGAGGCTGCTCCATGTAAACCTCCTCTTTTAAGTTTCCATTCAAGAAAGCATTGTTTACATCGAGTTGTCAGGCTTTCCATTTGTTATTCAATGCTATAGTAAGTACAACTTTGATGGTAGTTGGTTTAACAATTGTTTACATCATAGGATGTCTACTCTCTGTTGGTTGAGATGTACATGCTTGTTCACTTGTGTGTGCCTTAGTGTACATTATTTTGATGCTCATGCTCTCCTTCTTGACTTGTTCTGTATGATTGACTGTGTGTAGGAGTATGATTGGGTTGATCATATTGCTCTGCTTGTTCATGACTGGTTCATTGAGCACTATGTTGTGGATTAGAATGATTTGAGCCTTCTTCAATCCATTCCTTCCTTTCTTCATTCTGATATAAAGGTATATCTGGTATTGAAAGTTTTGGATTGTATACTTTCTGTGTTGTTTTTACCCCTGTGCTAGAAAATGGAAAAACACTTTCATTAAAGACAACATGCCTACTTATAAACACTTTACCATTACTGTCCAGACACTTGTAACCTTTCTAATTGCTTGCATAGACATAAAAGGTACAAGTAGTAGATCTAAAATTTAGTTTATGAGCATTGTAAGGTCTTAGATAAGGTAAACATAAGCATCCCAAAATTTCTTAATCTATGATAATATGGTTTTATGTTGAATAAAAGTTATAAAGAACATTCATTCTTCATCACTTTTGTCAATAGCATATTTATTAAATAGACACCAATGCTAAAAGCATATGGCCAAAATTTCATAGGTAAACACCCTTGAGCTAATAGAGTAAGACCACGCTCTATAATGTGTCTTTGTTTCATTTCAACCAGACCATTTTGTTCCGAAGTGTACATGCATGTTATTCTATAAATAATTCCTCTTTTTTGAAATAAATCATTAAGTGGTTTGAATTCTACACTACCATCAATTTGCAGAATTTTTAATTTGTGATCAGTTTGTCTCCCTGCTTGTGTTATGAAGTGCATCACAGCCCTACAAGTTGCTGATTTGGTTTTAAGAAAGTATATCCATGTGTAACTGGCGTGTGCATCAAAAAATGATATGTAATAATTAAAACCATAATCTGAACTGATTACTACTGGACCCCAAAGATCAGCGACAATCAATTCAATTGGTTTTTCATACTCAATTTGTGAATCAGTAAATGATAACTTGTGGCTTTTACCCATCTAACAATATCTGCATACATATGGTAGAGTAACATTTTCAAAAGAAATTTTATCATCGATTAGAACTTGTTTTACAACATTGATATTGGGATGCCCTAACTTGTTATGCCATGAGTCAAACACACTATTTTTCTCATCGATGATAGTAGACAAATTACAGGATTTTTCACAACTTCTAGCTTTTCTTGAGTTAGCAAGATTAAACTTATATAATCCTTCATCAAGATTACCCTATAAGAGAATATCCATAGTGATTATGTCTTTGACTAAGCAGTAATTTGGATAAAATTCAAAATAAACATGGTTATCACTTGCAATTTGTGATACACTTATGAGATTTTTCTTTATTTGTGGTACCGTTAACAGATTGTTAAGATACAACAGCCTTTGACCTTTTATGCAAGTGAGTCCAGTGTGTGTGATTTTAATACTCTTACCATTGCCTATATGTATGGACTCTTTACCTTTGTATTCTTTCTGCCCCAAGTTTAGATTTTCTAGATTATTTGTGGTATGGTTGGTAGCCCCTGAGTCTAGATATCAGCTTTCATCAGTTGCATCATTTGTTTTTATAACTACGTTTTGTTGATTGTTTCTTGATGCTTCTAATTGATTGCTTGGGTCAACTTGTGCCATGTTAACATTTGGATTAGCTCTTCTTTAACTGTTTTGATTTTGATTTGCTGTACAATTTGCATTGAATCTGAAGTAGCACTTGGTTGTAGCGTGGCCAACCTTTTCACATATTTGGCATCTTGCCCTCTTATTATTGTTCCATCTGCCTTTGCCTCTTGCTCTATTGCTATAGCCACCTCTTTGATATGTTTAATTCGTTTTACTGTTGATTTGACCTTTGCCCTTGTAATTAGCTGCATAATTGATAGACATGTCAGAATTTAGTGGCTTTTCATGGTCAATTCTTCCTTTATGGGCAAGAAGGGTGGAGTGAATGTACTCTAGTTCTGGCATGGTTTTCTTTGATGTGAAAAATGCCATAACTGATTCATATTCTTCACCAAGACAATTTAGAATGGTTAAGACTTATTCTATATTTGATAATTTGTGGACTGCTGCTTCTAATATATCACATGTCACTTTGATCTTTGACATATAGTCTTTCATGGGTAAGTTGTCTTGCTTGATGTTTTGCAACATCCTTTTGTAGTGCATTACCTTTGCAGCTGACTGTGTATTGAAAATTCTCTTAGTTGTACCCCGTATTTCATTAGATGTTTTACAGCCAAGAACCTGAGACAACAAGTTAGTACTGATAGATGATAATAACCATGAACTTATAAGTATGTCTTGTCTACGATATTTTATGTATTCCTCATTACTAATCACTTTTTTTTCTTGATTAGATATAAATTTTGGAGGGACAGAGATGGTGCCAAGAATAAACCCCTTAAGGACATAGCGTTAGAGTGCAGTTTCAATTTGGAGCATCCACAATAGATAATTGTCATCTTCAAGATGAACAATTATCAAATGGCTTTGAGGATTGATCACTATTATGATGAGACTTTCAGTTGTAGGTTCTAACTGTTGTGTGTTGGAAGAGCTTTTAGATGTTTCAGAGTTGTTGTTATCACCAGTCACGATGAACTTTGGCAAGAATCAATATAAAAGGGGAAAACTGGGAAATGAGTAGATACAAGAACTACTTTGATGGTCAAGAACCATGTTAGATGCAACCAAGCTTAAGTGATGAGGCCTTTCTGATAAGCTTTTGGCACGGCACTTTCTTTTCTTGATAATTTGACTGAGTCTTGACTTTGCTTTGATTTTCCTTCTTTAATCTTTGAGTTTGATAGAGTTTGGTTGCAGCCGAGACTTTATGTTTCAGGCACGACACAAAACCATGGCAGATTTTTGATAAAAACCCATATGATGAGATTGATCTCTGATGGGTTCTGATTATTAAATGATGATGATTAATCTGATGATAATCAGTTTTTTCTTTAATCAATGAGATGAATTTTGACGCTTTTAAGCCTTGAATAGCTTTTGTAACGACCCGTAAAATTCGGTAATTAAATTTCTTAATTTAATAAGATTTTGGTAACTTAATGTTGAAGGAATAAAAATTTAGTGAATTATTAATGAAAATAATAACTTGGATAAGATTGGTAAGTTAATTTTTAATAATTTGAATGTAACAGTATAAATGTAAGTTAATTGTTAATAACTTGGATGTAATTCCAAGAAGTGAAACAATGTAAATGTTAATTTTATTCTATTTGTAATAAAAGAATGTTACCAATATGAAATGATAAATTTGATTTAAAATCTTAATTAATGTGTGCATTAATTTGTAATGGGATATGAAAGGTAAATTAAATAAAATAATTTAAATGTATGACTTGATTACAAGTGGAATATGAGAAAAAAAAATGTAATTATTGAATTAATGTGTGAAATAGTGTAATAGGGTGTAATAAGTTGGGAAGAATGAACATACAAGTAATTAAAGGTTACTTTAATGATGATTAATATAATAACGAAAAGGTGAATGTAAATTGACTAGAAATGAAAGTTTATTTATAAGGCAATAATTGATGAATAAAAAGGTTTGAAACCAAGTAGATAAATTTATTGAGAACATTTAATAGTAATAAATGTATATATTTGGCAATTGACAATTTATGAATTTGTTAAGATTGTAAAATTATAATCTAATATTACGTAATGTTAACTAAGGTAACTTAACTAAGGTAACTACTAATAAATTGAACGAAATGCAAATCAGTGGAATTAATGTAGACGTATACTTAGCTACAAATTGAATATATGAAAACAAAATGTAAGAATTGGATTAAATTAAGGAAATTAAATTATAATAAATGGTCATTTAACAAAACCAATGTTCTGGGAGTAATTATAATAGTTGTTTGAAATATGTATAAACTATGATTTGGAAATCAATTGGATCAAAAATGAAATTTGGTATTACGTTGATGAGTTTAAATGTTATTTTATTTTGTAAAATAATAAATGATGTAATAAAAGAATGCATCAAGATATAACCAGTGCTAATTAAGATCAATACTTAATGGATTGAATGAAATGACAATTAATGAAGATATTTTATACTTGACTGTAAATGGCATAAGGGAATAAATGGAATATTAGATAAAATTAGTACTATGAAAATAAATGGTAACATTTATTTGTAAGTAATAAAAGCTTATTAATGTGACTGGAATTTAGCGTAACGATTATTGTATGTTACCTATTCTTGTTGCTTGTTAATTTAAATTGGAGATCAGTTACCATAAATCTAATGTAATATTATGTTAATATTAATTAAGGTAATATTTAGAAAAAAAGTTAATGTTATTCATAATTGGGAAATTTGCTGAATTATAAAAGTGGGAATAAATATTTATCAATTTATTGGATTTGAACTATATTAATAATTGGATATTATAATTAAGTGAAATTTGATTATTGCGTTAATTGAGATTTAGATGAAATTTAAGAATATTAATGTAATAGTTTAGCAATGACGTGAATAACATAATGAAAAGTCAATTAAATAGGATTATTGGCAATTTAATTTATAATTTCTGAATTTAGTGGAATCTAAATTTAATACGGAAAGTGATGAATTAATCAACTTTGATTTACATCTAAATTTGTTTAAGTTCTGTAATTGTTTAAGAAATTAAAAATGATAAGATTATTAATTTTACGAATTGAGATTGAAAATTTGATTTAATTAATTAATTTTAATTTATTTAATTAATAGGAAAATATCCATTTTGGCCACTTACTCGAAATTCGACGAAACCAGTTTCATCGGATCCGTAAAGGTGAATTATTGTAGGATTTCAAGTTTCGTAACGATCGGACTTGTCGTTTGATCGTACGGACTCGAAACGCCTTGAAATAAATTAAATTGAAATCAATTTGAAAAATACTAATTTTAGCATAACTTCTTCATAGGATGGAACTTGGACTTGAAACCTTTTCCATTGCATTTAAAATATTTTAAAACATCTATTTTGATATATGGGTTGACCCAATTTCGTTCCGGAGTCAGAACGGGCTTTTCGGGCCATTCATCGCTCAGCGCGTTTATAAATCGGGTCCATCTATTCTTTTTCAACCTTGTCTATAAATACCCGGTTATAAACCCTAGCCTCTCCAATTCTCATTTGTCTACACATACAATTCATCTATTCCTCCTCCTCAATGGAAGACAATAAAATTCCAGATCCAAAATTGAAATTCCAAATCCAATCGCAATTCAAAAATCAAATTGAAATCTCAACCTCCTCAAAAAAATTCGAAAAAATATAAGGTCGAAGATCTCAATGATATGAATCTATATCAACTGTTTGTTTGTGGAAATGTTGCTCGAATCAGCGGGAATTCATGGTCAAAGTTCCAAATCATGAAACCCATGATGGCGATTTGGGCGTTTTTGTTTGGAGCGACTATAGCCAAATTGGTTTCTGGGTTTCGTAGAGCTTGCTGTGTGGAGTCGATTGGTGGTAGTGGCGTCACCTATGGTGTTGGAGGGTGGCCGGAATTGGCTAATTAGGGTTTTCAAACCTGGCGGCGGCGGTGGTGATAGGGGAGGTCGGTCGTGAAGGCCATCATGGCGTGGGTGCGTGAGGTGAGGGCGCGGCGAACGGTGGTGGCGGCACTGGCTAAGACGGTCGGAGGGGGCGATGTTAGCGTGGTCAACGACGACCTGGATATTGCATGCACGTCTATAGTTTAGGGGAGAGAATCGCGTGATTACTTGGCACAAGTTGGAGGGTTATATTCCTTTTTTTTTAAATTTATTTTTTATTTTTATTGAATTTCAAACACTCTAATCGACATAACATTTGCATACGAAGTCCGATTTACGTGCGGCTTCTTTTGTTAGGATCGTACTAGAATTCCGGATATTTTGGTGCTTGTGTGGACGGATTTGAAGACTGTTCAATTTTGGGTTTAAATTGGGTTTGAATTCAATTTAAATTCAAAGGGTCAGTGTTTTAACCCACTCACAACTTCTAAAATTTCTTATGTTTGGTAACTTAATTTATGTTGTGATTATGCATTTATTTATGGTTGTTTCGTATATTTTTAATCATCATCTCAGTTAATTGCATTTATTGAAATTAAATCGTTATTTAATTTATTATTGAATATAACTGCCAGTTAATTACCTGTTATATATTATCAGTTACATATTGATATTGATTGATTGTTTTGTATGATGATGGTGATGGATGTATGATTTTATGATGGATGAATGGATGTTTTATTTATATCATCATAATCTGCAAGTTGTTATGCATTTATTTTGATTTGGGATTGCGGTTTGAAATGATATACAACCGCATTTTTATTTTTAATTACGGATTGAAATGATAAATATCCGTATCACTTGACCAGAGGATAGAAAATTATATACAGGCACCTCGGTATATATATATATATATATATAATTATTTTTGAAATGATTTTTATGGTTTTGTAAAGAAATATATGGGCTATATAGATATTGATTTTAGATGTTATATAAATGCTATTTTATTATTGATTTAGCTATGTATAAATTTGTTTTGAATTATAAAATAAGCTAAATAATAAAGTTTGATTTCTTTTATATAATATAGTTCAGTATCTGTTTAAATTCTATTGTATATAGAGTTTATAAGGACTCAAATAAAATTAAGGTTGGAAGATAATGTGAATTTGACTTGAATTAAAGTATTTAAGAATTATCCTCGAAAAAATTGAGTTGAAATGTAAATAAATTGAGTTTTAATAGGTATGATTTATAACTTGAATTTTGTTTAGAGGATTTAAATGAATATCAAATTGATTTAAATGAATATTATCAAGTTAATTAAATTGAAAGAATGTCCAGTTATTCGACGTCTAAAGGTTTTACTAAATCGATATTTGATTTATTAAGTTAACATTTCTAATCTAAATAATAGTAGTTGGAATTGATGTATATGAAATTATCAAAGAATAAGTTTTGAAATGGTGGAATAATTAAAGCTTTGAAATATACGGAAATTATATTAGTTTATTTGGGGATTTAAATCTATATTTGGAATTGATTTGTGAAGGTGAAGAAGCTATTTTATTATACAAAGTAATTTAATTTTAACCCATTTAAGTGGTGTAGTATGTTTCAAAGTTATGAAATTCAAAGTTTTATGTTATGTAAGGCTATATTTCAAGTTTTGGTTTCGAAATATTATAACTTTGAAAATGATATGTTTTGAGAAAGGGTTATATTTGAAAACAATGTTGATTTGGGTTTTTAAAATAGAAATTATATCGTATTTATATGTTTTGAAAGGGATATTATATTTTGTTTGAAGTATAGTAATTTTATAATGACCGCGGTGTTATAATAACGTTTGGTTGTTAAGGAGACCGAGATCGGAAGTTGTCATACTCTCTGCCAACTCCGAAAACCACTTTAACAACCGTGTACGCAGTGGAGATTCTAGAATGAAGTAGGATGGTGGCGACGTTTCCTTTGAGGTAAATACGTGGACCCAACTCTCGTGAGTTGGCGTAAGGTGGCTAAAACAGGAGCGACCGACGGGTTAATGAGGTAGCACCTTTGATCGGACACATCCCTTCGATATTATACTTTGACTTTTTGATTGATTCGATGGCCACTTTTGATTTTTTTATTTGGGGGTGTGGTTAGAGGTGGGCGGTAGCTGCGCGCTACGCGTTACCACCTACCCGGAAGCGTAATTGGTGTATCTACCCTGGGATTGCCTAGTTGTGCCGTGCCACCTACCCTATCGCGCCTTGTACGAGTTTGGTTTTCTCCCGTAGCCCGTGTGGTATCCTCTGGTGGCATCCCGATCAGGAGGGACTGTGATATTGGATGGACTATTAGGACTATTATTGTGTTAAGGGAGAGACTGGGTAACTCCTTAACGCTATTTAAAAGTAAGTTTATTTTACTCTAGACATTATTATAATAGTGAAATATTACTACATAGTAAATAGTTTAACGGATCCTTAGGAGGTGTGAATCCCGAGCATCTCTTAAGTTAGTGCACTCACGTTAGACACTGGATAGGAGATGTCAAACCCCGTAAACATCTCCGATGCCGTTACACTTATATTTATTTCAGTCGATTTAACTTACATAAGATCTTTTAGTTCTGACTCAAGTGTTTTGTCTTTTCAATTCGCTCGGGTCAGTCCGAGCATTTCAGGATCGAAGACTTTATTTCTGGAGGACGAAGACGAAGATTTCATTATTATTATATTATATTGTTCCACTACACACTGTATTCCGCTGCATCGGTTATTATTCGTTGGCATGTGCAACTCTGATGGGTATTTTATAAATCAAATCAAATGTTTATAAAACAGCTTCATGAACTGTATATTTGATTATTATATTTTGTCGTTCCAGCTGTAAGATTCTATTTTGTTTTTTCCTTTCCCTCTTTTTCTTATTTACCCCATAACAATCCGCCCTTCTATATGCTTTAAGTCTGACGTGTGTGGTTTATCGTCGATTTAAATCGTGCGAAAAAGGCGGGGCGTTACATCTGGTATCAGAGCTTTGGTTTAGCAATAAACTTAGCTTTGTGGGGTCTGACTCTTTACTAATAGGGTAGTAATACCCTATGGTGAGTCGCTGAGTGTATATATGAGAGAGCGTATTTGTTACTGTTATAAAAAGGTTTTGATATTGTGTTAATTTGTTCCGTTTTGTATTTATAAATTCTGGTTGGTGCATGGGACGCTATGACATCAATAGGGATTTTTAAATACTTAATAGGACGGACTGACACAATATTTGTTTTTGGAATATAGGTGGATGAAATAATTTTGCCTATTATATTTTCTATAAAAAAAATAAGTTTTATAAATGATATATATATTTGGTTGCAATATATTGGTTGTTAGGTAATGAAATTTATAAATAATAGTTGAAATAAGATTTAAAATAAATTAAATAAAATTGGGAATTTAGGACTTAAGCTCCGGGCTTTGAAACTTCCTTTCAAATGATTTGGAATATAGTAATAAAAAGTATTTGCTGATATAAATATTTAATATAACTTGAAAGAATTGTTTTAAAGAAGATTTTGGAAAAAAAATAGGTTCTGTACTTCCCTCTATGTCGTTGGAAGATAATTTCGGTGATGGAGGCCGCATCATCGACATTCATTTTCGAGTTTCGAAGGGGAAAAGCCACTGTAGTAGTTTTACTACAGATTTATTTTCATAAACAAACATAAATTTTAAATTGTTTTAAATATAATTGGATATATAAATACGTTTATCTATTATTTTTAATTGATTTGAGTTTTAAACCGGTATTTAGTTCTTAAGTTTCCATTAATTAATAGTTTCAATTATTGTAGTGAATTGGAACGTAGGCAATTAATAATTGAAACCTCTAAAGAAAATAAGAGATTTAATGCTAAGTTATAAATTAAATAAAAAGAAAATTTAAATTTGTAACATATAAAACAAAGGATTATTATTGGACAGTAAATTAATTAAAAGAAATGAGAAACTTGTATAACTTTCAATTACATTCTTTTAAAAGCATATATATAACTTACCAAATATTAAAAGTTGAAATGTTTAATAAGAAATGTGATGGCAATTGTACAGGTAAAAACATGTAATGAAAGTGTTCAATAAATTGCTTTTATTTATAAGAATTGATGTTATAGTGTTATAAACTTAAGTTATAATGAAAATCTTACTATAATAAAATATGATAGAAGGTAAATGTTGTAAGAAAGTAATCAT
This sequence comes from Allium cepa, assembly GCA_030765085.1. Taxonomy (NCBI): domain Eukaryota; kingdom Viridiplantae; phylum Streptophyta; class Magnoliopsida; order Asparagales; family Amaryllidaceae; genus Allium; species Allium cepa. Next base: position 945,289,970 of record CM060941.1, on the reverse strand, counting down.
AGACTTAAGTAAATATTGAAGTTATTTATTTTGAAAATAAGCAGAAAGATGAATACTGTAAATAAGTGAAATTAAGCAATAAATAAATGAATTAATATGCAAAGAAATCGAATTAAAAATGAAAATTTGTAAGAAATAATGTAAAATTAAAAAGATAAATCAGTATATGGATAAAAAGGAAATCAAACAACAATAGTACGACATGAAATTAACAAGAATAAACTTAGTTTATTGTTTGGATTTGTTGTTTGTTTGGTTTATGGTTGTTGGGGCAAGAATACTTTGAAATTGTTTAGATGAATAATCTATTTAATTTCATCTAAGACTGTTGAGAAATTGATGCACTTCGTAGTTTATTTTCATTATGTATAATTTAATGTTTTAAAACCCGAACAACTATTTGTTTTGTTTGATATGAATGAATGATTGATGCGGGTTGATTTTATGTGGTGGTTGTTTGCTTGTTGCAAGTGATTGATGTTTGTATTGATTTGTTTGTTTATGGTTGAAACCACTTTAAATATTTCATTTTATATAATTGTTAACTCTTTTTGTAACAACCCGCATATTTAACGGTTATATATTTAAATATTTTATTCAAATATAGCGTCGTTAGTCGGATTTTTGGATCCGAAATGTTACTTATTGCAAACGGCCGAATTAGGACTCGAAACCACTTCCATTGAGTCCAAAATGGTGTTTGTGATCTTTTTGAGTATAAGCTTTGATATGTTTAGAGTAAGTGGAATTTTGCTACTTTTTCTAGTTGGGTTTTGGGCTTGGGTTCAGCACACTAGCTAACTAGATACCCTAACTCGGTCCCTCTCCTTCCATTCACTCATTTTCACTTCTAAACTCAAGCTAAAACTGAAAATGGGGGAAAGGAAGAAGAATTAGAAATTCCAAGCCCTAGTTTTCTTGTAAACTTGAATTCTTGCTCCAAAATCAAAGTGAAGCTATTGGTAAGCCTCCTCTTCATCTTCTTCAATTCTTTCTCCTTCAATTTCAGAATGTTTTCTAAACCTAACTTAGGAAATACTTGTTTTGATCTTAGGTTGAAGCTTGTTGAGTTGAAGTAGAGATTGGTTGGTCTTCTCCTTGCAATTGAGCTTCTTCTTCTTTGTTTTTGAGATAAAAGGTGAGATTTTTATCTCACATCTATGCTTATATCTTTCTTTGATTGTTGGGTATGAATTCCTAACACTTGTTTATGTGCACTTGCTTTTGGTTTGGATTGAATTGGTGAATATCCAAATTTTTAGTGTTTGGGTTCAATTCTTTAAAGATCCTAACTTTGATGTTTGAACATGTTTTTGGTGGCGAATCGGAGAGCCAATGGAGCTGGGGTATTGATTGGAAAAAGCTCCTTAGGTCCATTGCTTGATCGGTTGCGTTTTAGGAGTGTTTGCACTTCGATGAAATAGGGCAGAATAATGCAAGGCATCAGGTTCGGCCGACCGAACCCCCTGGGCCGGTCGACCGAAGCTGTAGCCGAAACTTTCTGTTTCTGGTTCGGTCAGCCAACTTAGGAAGCCCGGTCAACCGACCTGCTCCTGTTTCCCTGTTTTTCCTTGTGCGCCTATTTGTTTGTGATTCCAACTTTTATCGATCTAAGTTGATTCCAATTAGTTGTTTATGCATATTTGACCTTGACGATTCCTTTTTGACTTCGTCCACGGGTTTTTATAAAATAATATTTTAAATTGTATTAAAAGCTTGCTTCTCTAATTTATAAATTCTATTTAAAATGCACACACACAATTTCGCACTTCGAGCGGAGTGGAAAGGAGATTAAATGGTTAAGTAAAACACGGACCATGAATCCGCGCGTTTATCTTTCCGATTAATCCCCGACCTATTCGATTGATTGTTTTGACCTTTTGGTCTGGTTTACCAATGAGATGAGGCAAACTTTGTACTGCATTGAGTGTGAAATTAACTAACGGGTAGTAAACCGTTTAGTGCGAACGGGTGGTTATGGGACTCCCGTTACCACTTTTCGGATTCCTTTCGAGAGTTGTGACACATTCTGTCAGTTAGTGGTGTCCGGTACTGGGCCTCCGGACCATCACCACTACGGTTTGTTGCATTTGGGATAGTGTCTTCGGACTGTCTCCTTCAGGTTTGTTGCGTTCGGGTATGTTGCCTTCGGGTTTATGCGTTCGGGTATGTTGCCTTCGGGTTTGTGCCTTCGGGTTTGTTGCCCTACTGTATCACTTTCATAGTTGGTCTTCATGAGCCGCTCGGGTGATATTTGGGTTTGGAGCCTTTGGGCTTACGGATCCTTGTTTATACAGTACTGAGCACGTGCAAATTTTCTGATGTTTCATTAATACGTATATTCCCTAGGTATTGCCCTTCGGTGTTGGTCTTTTTGAGCCGCACGATATATAGCGATTACCTTGTGGAATTTGGGTTACCTTCATTGGTATTTGTTATTTGCCTTTTTAGCTTGTTTGGGATATTCATATCCTTTGTTTATTTGTGTTGCCGATGATATAAGGCTTTTCTTATTTTGATTCATCTTTTGTTAGATGATTGTTGTGTCTCTTTTAGAGATATTTGTTATACTGTGTGACCATGCAGGTTATTGTTGTTCAGTTTATCTAACTGATTTGTTTAGCTAGACTGACCCGTGTATTTTATACTCGGGTCAGACCGAGATGTTTCAGGTTAGGTGCTTTTGGACTTAGCCTATTTTGCTTCTGCATAGACTATCCAGCTTGTTCTTTTTTGTTAAAGCTTTTTGTGTAGTCCTTTTTGTTGTAACTCTGATATATGTATTCTTTTGGATTCGTCTGTATATTGTGGTTTGCCATACCACTTGACGTGTATCGGTTTGTATACTCTGTTATGTATCAGTATATGTGTATATGATGATCTACTATTCTGTGATGCATATTGCATTTGAGTTGTTATATTCTATTTTGATAGATCCTCCAACCACCTATGGTTTTGTTTTAAGTATTCATTGGATATGTTGATCTGGTGTGTATGATTATTGTCGATGTATTCAATAGATAGTTAAAGCAAGGCTATAGATGGTCGCTTCTAACCAGCCTTATTCTCCGTGTTAGTTGACGGCATTACCCTGTAGTGTCCTTGGCTAGCGTGGGTATAGAGGTGGGGCGTCACAACTTGGTATTGTAGCGAGGTTCAGGACAAAATATGATAAACACAGAATAGATGCACATATTACGATACATCAAAGTGTAATAAGTGAGACAAATCTTCGAATTATCACATCTCTCTATTCCTTCTACCATCAATGGTTAGATAGAAACTGGGAATACGTCTAGGAATGCATTTTGTTCCGTAGTATTCCACAATTGTATTAATGACATCTACCTTGTGAATAATCTTGTTCTTATCTTACTCTCAGCGTATGGCAGGAAGAGGCAGGGGACGACGTTCGGATGCTGGGCAATCCAGTGGCTCACATCCGGATGGCGTTTATATGTCTGCCGATCAGTTTTTGGAATTGTTTAGGAGCACTCAGCCTCCAGTTCCTCCTCGAGTATCTCCACCTCGCAAGTCTGCCTTTGCACGTCTGTGCAATGATTTTTCTCATCTTGGAAGAAAACCGTTTAAGGGCTCCGAGTCTGTTCTTGAAGTCCAAGCTTGGCTTCGCACGTGCGAGCGTATCTTCTCTCGCATGGATCTTTCTGACCATGGTAGAGTTCTTGTAACTTCTAGCTTATTGTAAGAGCGTGCTCTTGAATGGTATGAGCTTCTTGTAGCCGAAATTGATGAGCCTACTCTTTCTTGGACTCAGTTTCGGTGACGATTCGAACTCAAGTTCGTTCCTGAATCTAAAAAAGTTTTATTGACCCGTCGCTTCCTTTGGTTGAAGCAAGAGAAATCTTCTGTTTCTGAGTATGTTGCATCATTCGAGGCCTTATCTAAGTATGGTCTTGAATTTATTAGCACTTCTTATAAGAAGAATTTGAAGTTTGTTTATGGTCTTAAGAAATATCGTAAGAAGTCTTTGTTGCTCCAGCTTAAGCTTTCTTTTGAGGATTTGGTAGATTCGGCACTTCATCTCGAGACCGTAGAGAAGGAGTGTGATAGTGATGTTGATGTTGAGGTTTCCAAGAACCCCAACAAGAGGCAGTTTCCATTTCAGAAGTCCAGGTCTTTTCCTTCCAAGAAGAAGAAGACCGGTGGTTCTAGCTCTCAGCCTCAGTCTTTGGAACACCTTTCATTCGGAATTGTTTCAATTGTGGTTCTCCTGATCATATGATTCGAGCTTGTTCCAAGCGTCTCTTTTGTCGTTATTGCAAGAAGGAAGGTCATCATGTTTCCGCTTGCCCTACTATTCCGGTTGTTGCCAAGTCTAGCAAGCTTTATGCTGCTAAGGCTTCTAAAGGTCCTTCTCAACCCAAAGATATATCTCCATCTATTTTGGAAGGTTCTATTTTATTTCATAACCATAGTATTCGAGTTCTTTTCGATACGGATGCTTCACATTCTTTCGTATCGAAAAAGCTCGTTGACGATTTATCTTTGGATGTTTCTTGTATGGTTACTTCTTTAAGGATTGTGAATCCTATTGGGGGATCCGCGACCCTTAGTATGCTTTGTTGATGATGTTGAGATTTTTTTATGTGGCTTTTCTTTTCGTGCGAATCTGCACGTTATTTCTTGTCTGGGATTTGATATGATTTTGGGAATGGACTGGCTAGTGAGATACGATGCCAGGATTATTTGTTCGGAGAGGATTTTATATCTTCGACATCCGGATTCGCCTACTCAGCTATCACTTGATCTTCGGAATGTGGATAATTCCAAAATGGCTTTATATTCTCTTGACTCGCGAGATGATGATGATATATCTCGTATTCCTATTGCTTGTGACTTTTCTGATGTTTTTGAACCTGTTTCGGGTTTGCCACCCAAGCGGGCAATTGAGTTCCGTATTGATCTCATGTTAGGCACGCAGCCAGTTAGTCGTCCTCCCACGAGGATGTCTACAAGGGAAATGTAGGATCTAGATTAACCCTAGAGGGGGGTGAATAGGGTTAAAGAAAATTTTCTCGATTTAAACACAGAAATAAACTGCAGATATAAATATGCTGAAAAGTAAATCACACACAAAATTTACCCAGCTTCGGCAACCGCTGCCTACTGCTGCATTCTCAGATTTCTATTAGAATTAAACAGTATCACGCTTACAAACACTCTACTAGACTCGCAAACATTTGCTCCCGCTCATAAACACTCTACCAGACTCGCAAACATTTTCTCCCGCTCACAAACACTCTATTAGACTCGCACACCCTGCTCCCGCCTATAGAGTTTCGTTTACTCGCAAACTCTACTTCCGCCTACTATAGAGCTTTGCTTACTCGCAAACTCTGCTCCCGCCTATAGAGCTTTGCAAACTCGCACACCCTGCTCACTGAACTAATTTTAACTAGACAATCTGACACTACCTAAACCCTAGGTGGTGATTTACAAAGTTTTGATTTGAAAAATAAAAACAACAATTAAAAGACAAATAATTAACACTTAAACCCTATTTAAAATATAATAAAGCCCTTTTAAAACACGACTGGCCCTATTCTTTATTTTAGCCCATTCCTTTTTGTGAAATGGTGGCCTCTTTTGTATCTTCGTTCGTTCCACTTTGAGATGGTGGCTTGTTCTTCTCTGCAAATAAAATAAGGGCTTCGGCTCTTTGCTCCTTGCTTCCAAAATTAGGGCTTTGTAAATTTTGAAGATGCCGACTTTCGTTCGATCGAATATATGATTTCTTGTTGCTTTCGTCGATCGCTTCCCTCACTGTTTTGCTCATAGGCTCTTCAATTTTGATCGAGTTCGTCTCCTTTATTCGGTATGTAATTTATCCTTTTTCTTTACTGGGTTGATGCTTTAACTCGATGAATTGATTGGCGATGATGATTGGGCTTTTATATGCGTTCGAATTCCTTGAATTACGTTCGTCTAAATATATTTGAATTCGTCAATTTACTTGCTCTGGCCGCTTGATCTTGTATTGATGCTTGGGATTTCACTGACTTGTTCGTTTCTTTACCACCACGTCTCTGACTTGTTCAATTGTGACTTCGGCCATGATTTGTTCATCTTGAAATTGTTTTGATTTCTGGATAAAGTCACGGCTTTGACTTTCTCAAAGATGCGTACTTGAATTTTTATCACTTGACTTCTGTATATTTTCACGACTTCGATACTTCCATTGTTTATATCGACTTGGCTTTTTCACTGTAACAGATGCTACACTTGTTGGTTCGATTCCAGTATGCTTTTTCACTATCCTATACATGTTGTTTCATTATATTTGAACTTGCATCTCTGCACTAGTTTGTAGTGAGCTCTGTAGTATTCTTCATTATTGTATCTCACTGTGTTGCATTGAGTTCGAGTTTCACTGTTGCGTGCACTTGAGTTTGTAGCTTGCCACTGACTTGTTTGTTGCATTGCTGTTATTGCATTCACTTCATGTTTGCATGAGCTCTGTTCATTTGCACTTGCAGTTGGTCACTTGATTCAGTTGTGTTGGAACTGGATTTATTTCATGTTCATGTGTATCTTCCCTTTTGGTCTGCACTTTGGTCTGTTGGTGGCATTTCTTTTGTGGTCTGCACTGCTTGTTTTGAGTCACTTCTATACTTGAGCATGTATTACTTGTTGTCTTCATAAAATTGTCACTGTGCTTCTGACCTTTCTGGTCTCTGTTCTTTGTTCATTGGTCATTGCACTGATTCTTGGTGGCTTGAGCATTGGTCTGTGTTGCATTGTTCCATGTACACTGTATTGTATCTTCCTTAGTTTTGTTTCTGCACCATGTTGTTTGCTGTGGATATTGTGTTCATGTTTGTCATGCTTGTAGTCTGGTCCATTGAGTTTGATCATCCATTGTAACTTGGTATGGTGCACCTTGTTTCATGTTTGAGGCTGTGCTTGCATACTGCTGTTTGCATTTGGGTTTGTTTATGTTGCATCGACTTTGCATACTGCTCTAATCTGTGTTTGCATTCATGATTGTACTTCACTATACATTATATGCAGCACCACTGTGTTGTATTTGTATCACTGCTGTTCTTTGCATTTGTACATATGAATGTGCTCACTGTTGTTTGGTAACTTCCCCTGTGTACATGTCTCTTTCCAGTATCTTCATTCATGTTGGTTTAGTCATGAGTAATTCTGTTCTTTAGTTGGCTGCTGTGTTGATCTTGCTTGCATTGTCACTTGGTCGACACTTGCAGTTGTACTTGCTTTGATGCTGGTTTGAGGCTGCGTCATGTTTGAACATAGCATTCATGTGTACTTTTGATTCGCATCTGAGTTGAATCCAGTTTTAAAACTCAGGTTTGACCTTATGCTGAGAGTTGTGACTTTTATGTTATTGCACGTGAGTTGAACCCGGCTTTTTATTTGGGTTTGACCTGTGCTCACCTGTCCCTGTAAATCAATCAAGTGTATATCGGTGTGCACGGCCTTGTGGCATATACAGTGATACACTGTGTATGTCACAAGTTGTTCGTGTATGATGAATTCAAATTTAAATGATGACGAACAACCCAAATAACTGAGGCAAATCATATTTTCAAAATTCATCTTTTATTTTATATTGCAAAAATATTTTATTTTCAATTTTACTGCGTTAGTGAATATTTTTGCAGATTGCTCAAATGCTGGATTCAAACTGGAATGCAGTTGAAGATAAATACGAGTGTGAGTGACATATAGTGAGGTCAACTGTAAATGTAGAATTGTGATGTAATTGAATTTGTATCAAAGTTGTATAGTGAATAGTGAGAGCTTGAATTTGTACTATTCAAACTTGTAATAAATATTTGTTTGAATAAAATTTCTGTTTGAATTCAAAATCTGTGTTATTTATTTTATTCAACAAATATTTATTTAATCTATGAAAAACAAAATAGTACATTACCAAATACATTTAAATGAATGTATATATGTTTATTATCATCAAACAAAAATCATATAAGCGCAAAGCGCATATTCAACAATCTCCCCTTTTTGATGATAACAAACATATATTTAAGATTTTGAATGTATTAAATGTATTTGATCGTTCAATTTGCTCCCCCTATTTGAATGCACCCTCTCTACACAATACTCCCCCAACATATATGCATTCAAATAGAAATATATAAATGAGCCTAGATGCAAATGGAAAATTATTTGACCTTTGCTTGATTCTATTTGACAAAATCTTAACTTTTCTCTCCCCCTTTTGTTATCAGCAAAAGAATAACAGTGTTATAAAAATAGGGATGAAGTGACAGACATGAATCAAACATTTAACTCAATTGAATATAAATATCAAATTTCAATAAAACTCAAACAAAAATCATAATTACCCTTGTCGGGTGCATATTCCACTTTCAGAAGTGATGGGGATAAAATCATCAAAAAATCATACAATTCTGTCTATTTGTGGTATATTTATTTCAGGAAATTTGAATATCTACTAACCATGCATAACCGTTAGGACTTTTAAATGAGATTAGTAGTATTCCAATTTAATTTTTAAAATGAATTCAAGTATCTTCTAACCACGCATAACCGTGAGGACTTTTAAATGGGATTAGAATCAACTTGTCTATTTAATCAATTAATGTTGATATGCGTTCCATACATGCATAACCGTGAGGACTTTTAAATAATCATAGAAGCACATAATTAAAAATCCAAGTAATTCACCCATGCATAACCGTGAGGACTTTTAAATGAGAGTGAATACTTTGGATATTTATTTTATTGAAGAATATAATAAACTGAAGCACAGATAATTTCCTTTATAATAATAAATTGAAGAACGAATAATTTCCTTTGTAAACTACCACAAATTTACATACCATATATGATTTTGATGAGTGATGGTCGATCGAAAGATGGTAGAAATAGAAATGATCATGGAACTTTTACCCAACAAAAAAGTTTTTATAACTCTTGTTATGAAATTCTAAAGAAATTTTCTAATTATACTTTCTTGAGTTATAAATATGATAAATATCAACACTCATCACTTTTTCAATCACTATTCATCTTTTCGATAATCAAAGGGAGTCAGATTAGTCAAAATAGTCATTTAAAATCAAATTCAAAAAATTATAAAATCAATTTTTCAAAAAATGACTAATCTGTAAATATGGTCAAACATGATTTTCTCGAGGGGTTATATGAGAAAAATTCTGCTATTTGAGAAATTATTTCAAGTGAAAAATATGCAGATATTTTCTTTGAAAAATGATGCAGCAAATGAATGTTTCAAAGATTAATCACGTTACACTAATAATTTTTCTATCAACTATATTACCAGTGTAATCTGCATCTGAATTTAAATTTCACTCAATATTCACTCGTTGGATGTCAAAGACCAGATTGTGAAATTTCAACAAATTATCTCATAATTGTTTTCAACAATTTTTAAATGAAATTCTCTTGAATTTGAATTGAGACCGTGTTAACAATCAAACAAATATCATAGTGTCAGTTTCAAAAACAGTTATTTTCATGAGTAATCAACAGTCAATCAAAAACAATTTCTTGAAGTTTCAACAATTTCTTAAAATCCTTTTTAACAGCTTTACAAATGAAATTTGAAATCGTGCAAATTTACAAGCAGTGACCAAAATGTCAAAACAAATATATCTACGTGTAGCATGAGTAATCAAAGATCAATAAAATACCATCATTTGACCGAACAATTTATATGGATTAGTCATCATTTAAGCACAAATCAAGGTCATGAATAAGAACAAGTCATGTAGGATCATATCAAGTAAGTCCGAATCGGTCAACCATCATAATTACTCCAAGTAATTCTATTTAAAGATGATTGGTCAATATTTTGAAAAAAAAAATCATAGAATCAAAATCATCATCTTTTGATCATCTGAATATTGGCTGATTTTAATTTAGAATATGGTGCAGATAATCACATTTAATATATCGTTAAAAATATACTTTTACCTGTTTTTACCTTTACGATATTTTTCGTTGTTGCCTATTGTGATTCTGTCACCTTTATACTAGGCTAAGGAACTTTGCTTTGTCGCCCATTGTGTTTCTGGAACAGCCAAAATCCAGAGAACACTGTTGTTGTTCCTTAGCCTGCCACCACATCTACACGATGAAAGATTTTTGTGACCTATTTGTTTTTATAGGTCCATGGTTGTTAGTGGCAGAACATGAAAAATATGTTTGTGGAGACCCAAAACTATTTATATATGTTCCTTTTGGCACCCAAATTTGTTTGACTTTCAAAGATTTTATATTTGTGCCTTTTGGAACCCAAATTGGTACAGTTTTCACGTGTTTGGGTATATACCAACAATTATTTTGATTGTGTCCAAATTTTCTACAAATTGTGCACATTAAATTGACTTGTTTAAAATTACTTTCAACAATTTTAGATTGATTATATCCAAGTCCTTTTCTAACCGTGTTAACAGTTTGCTTTCCTAATAGCATATTCAACGATTTTCGCTTTTTGAAAATTTATCTAAAGTCGTTGACAATTGTTGGACTTGTATTTTGAGAGATTCATTTTCGTTTAACAATTGTGTGCACTTTTTAATAGAATTCTCTCTTCTAGTATTTTCATTTTTTAAAATCAGAATTTCATTTTCAAGTGATTTCATTTTAATTTCTGATTTTTTAATTTCTTCTTCAAATATTGGACACTTATCACACTTAGGGATCCTACTTTGATAGGTTTTAACTAACTGACCAAGTTGTTCATTTAATTCTATCAAAGTGTCTTTTTGTGATTCAAGTTTAGCATATTTCTCCCTAAGTTGTTCAAAACAGCCATTTGCTTCATGGAAATAAATAAGTAATTCAGAGTGAGTAAGTTTTGATACCGCGCTTAGCTCGTCATCATTGCTATCGGTTATATTTCCATGAAGGCATATATCTGCTTTCTCACTTTCACTGCTATCGCTTTTATTCCACGTGGCTGCAAATTTCCTTTTTGAATTCTTTTCTTTGTCGAGTTGAAATCGGGGATAATTGGGCTTGATATCACCGGGTTTGTTGCAGATGATCCCGTGTTCTTCAGAGTTGTCTAATGCTTTAATTATTTTGCTTTTCAATTGTTGATTTAGAGCTGGATTTCCGTATTTGTTGTTCCACCTTTTGAATTTCTTTATTATTAATGCCAGCTCAGCTGCTCCATCATCATCATCCTCATCACAACTGCTATTTACCAATCCTGTTAAGCATATTTCTTTAACTGAGTTGGTTGTGGAGGACTTCTCATTGCTGTTGACTTTCGCACCATATATTGCATCCAGAGCTTTCCAGATTTTCTGTGCATTTTCACAATGAGAGACGAAATAAAAATTATCACGATTAATATGAGAATATAATATATGCATAGCAAGAGCATTAACCGAGATAATTTCCTTATTTGTTATATCACACCCATTTTCAATAATATCCCAACATTTAATATTAACAAATTTTAAATAAAATTCCATTTTTGATTTCCAGTTCAAAAAATCTGTTCCATTGAAAATAGAAGGAATAATATTGGAACGACCCTCAACAAAAGTATTATCTGGTGGATTCATGACTCTAGAGTTAATGAAAAATTACCGGGCTCTGATACCACTTGTAGGATCTAGATTAACCCTAGAAGGGGGTGAATAGGGTTAAAGAAAATTTTCTCGATTTAAACACAGAAATAAACTGCAGAAATAAATATGCTGAAAAGTAAATCACACACAAAATTTACCCAGCTTCGGCAACCCCTGCCTACTGCTGCATTCCCAGATTTCTATTAGAATTAAACAGTATCACGCTTACAAACACTCTACTAGACTCGCAAACATTTGCTCCCGCTCACAAACACTCTACTAGACTCGCAAACATTTGCTCCCGCTCACAAACACTCTACTAGACTCGCACACCCTGCTCCCGCCTATAGAGTTTCGTTTACTCGCAAACTCTGCTCCCGCCTACTATAGAGCTTTGCTTACTCGCAAACTCTGCTCCCGTCTATAGATCTTTGCAAACTCGCACACCCTGCTCACTGAACTAATTCTAACTAGACAATCTGACACTACCTAAACCCTAGGTGGTGATTTACAAAGTTTTGATTTGAAAAATAAAAAAAACAATTAAAAGACAAATAATTAACACTTAAGCCCTATTTAAAATATAATAAAGCCCTTTTAAAACACGGCCGGCCCTATTCTTTATTTTAGCCCGTTCCTTTTTGTGAAATGGTGGCCTCTTTTGTATCTTCGTTCGTTCCTCTTTGAGATGGCGGCTTGTTCTTCTCTGCAACTAAAATTAGGGCTTCGGCTCTTTGCTCCTTGCTTCCAAAATTAGGGCTTTGTAAATTTTGAAGATGCCGACTTTCGTTCGATCGAATATATGATTTCTCGTTGCTTTCGTAGATCGTTTCCCTCACTGTTTTGCTCACGGCTCTTCAATTTTGATCGAGTTCGTCTCCTTTATTCGGTATGTAATTTATCCTTTTGCTTTACTGGGTTGATGCTTGAACTCGATGAATTGATTGCCGATGATGATTGGGCTTTTATATGTGTTCGAATTCCTTGAATTACGTTCGTCTAAATATATTTGAGTTCATCAATTTACTTGCTCTGGCCGCTTGACCTTGTATTGATGCTTGGGATTTCACTGACTTGTTCGTTTCTTTACCACCATGTCTCTGACTTGTTCAATTGTGACTTCGGCCATGATTTGTTCATCTTGAAATTGTTTTGATTTCTGGATAAAGTCACGGCTTTGACTTTCTCAAAGATGCGTACTTGAATTTTTATCACTTGACTTCTGTATATTTTCATGACTTCGATACTTTCATTGTTTATCTCGACTTGGCTTTTTCACTGTAACAGATGCTACACTTGTTGGTTCAATTCCAGTATGCTTTTTCACTGTCCTGTACATGTTGTTTCATTATATTTGAACTTGGATCTCTGCACTAGTTTGTAGTGAGCTCTGTAGTATTATTCATTATTGTATCTCACTGTGTTGCATTGAGTTCGAGTTTCACTGTTGCATGCACTTGATTTTGTAGCTTGCCACTGACTTGTTTGTTGCATTGCTGTTATTGCATTCACTTCATGTTTGCATGAGCTCTGTTCATTTGCACTTGCAGTTGGTCACTTGATTCAGTTGTGTTGGAACTGGATTGATTTCATGTTCATGTGTATCTTCCCTTTTGGTCTGCACTTTGGTCTGTTGGTGGCATTTCTTTTGTGGTCTGCACTTCTTGTTTTGAGTCACTTCTATACTTGAGCATGTATTACTTGTTGTCTTCATAAAATTGTCACTGTGCTTCTGACCTTTCTGGTCTCTGTTCTTTGTTCATTGGTCATTGCACTGATTCTTGGTGGCTTGAGCATTGGTCTGTGTTGCATTGTTCCATGTACACTGTATTGTATCTTCCTTAGTTTTGTTTTTGCACCATGTTGTTTGCTGTGGATATTGTGTTCATGTTTGTCATGCTTGTAGTCTGGTCCATTGAGTTTGATCATCCATTGTAACTTGGTCTGGTGCACCTTGTTTCATGTTTGAGGCTGTGCTTGCATAGTGCTGTTTGCATTTGGGTTTGTTTATGTTGCATCGACTTTGCATACTGCTCTGATCTGTGTTTGCATTCATGATTGTACTTCACTATACATTATATGCAGCACCACTGTGTTGTATTTGTATCACTGCTGTTCTTTGCATTTGTACATATGAATGTGCTCACTGTTGTTTGGTAACTTCCCTTGTGTACATGTCTCTTTCCAGTATCTTCATTCATGTTGGTTTAGTCGTGAGTAATTCTATTCTTTAGTTGGCTGCTGTGTTGATCTTGCTTGCATTGTCACTTGGTCGACACTTGCAGTTGTACTTGCTTTGATGCTGGTTTGAGGCTGTGTCATGTTTGAACATAGCATTCATGTGTACTTTTGATTCGCACCTGAGTTGAATCCAGTTTTAAAACTCAGGTTTGACCTTGTGCTGAGAGTTGTGACTTTTATGTTATTGAACGTGAGTTGAACCCGGCTTTTTATTTGGGTTTGACCTGTACTCACCTTTCCCTGTAAATCAATCAAGTGTACATCGGTGTGAACGGCCTTGTGGCATATACAGTGATACACTGTGTATGTCACAAGTTGTTCGTGTATGATGAATTCAAATTTAAATGATGACAAACAACCCAAATAGCTGAGGCAAATCATATTTTCAGAATTCATCTTTTAGTTTATATTGCAAAAATATTTTATTTTCAATTTTACTGCGTTAGTGAATATTTTTGCAGATTGCTCAAATGCTGGATTCAAACTGGAATGCAGTTGAAGATAAATACGAGTGTGAGTGACATATAGTGAGGTCAACTGTAAATGTAGAATTGTGATGTAATTGAATTTGTATCAAAGTTGTATAGTGAATAGTGAGAGCTTGAATTTGTACTATTCAAACTTGTAATAAATATTTGTTTGAATAAAATTTCTGTTTGAATTCAAAATCTGTGTTATTTATTTTATTCAACAAATATTTATTTAATCTATGAAAAAAAATAGTACATTACCAAATACATTTAAATGAATGTATATATGTTTATTATCATCAAACAAAAATCATATAAATGCAAAGTGCATATTCAACAGGAAAATGAGGAACTCAAGAAGCGGCTTTTAGAGCTTGAGTCCAAGCAGTTGATTCAGTCCCCTTTTTCTCCGTGGGGATCCGCGGTCGTTTTTGCGAAGAAGTCTGATGGAACTCTTAGGCTTTGCATTGACTATCGCAAGCTTAACGAATTAACCATCAGGAACAGGTATCCATTGCCCAGGATCGATGATATGTTCGATCTATTGAGTGGTGCTAATGTCTTTTCACGGCTCGACCTTGCCATGGGTTTTCATTAGTTCCGAGTCGCGGAGGATAGCATACCTCTTACCGCTTTACGCACTCGTTATGGTTCTTTTGAGTGGCTCGTTATGCCGTTCGGTTTGACGAACGCTCCTGCTTTCTTTGCTGATCTCATGAATTAAGTATTCCGGGAATATCTCGATAAGTTTGTCCTTATGTTCATTGATGATATCCTTATTTATTCTAAGTCTGAAGCCGAGCATGCTAATCACTTGAGAATTGTCTTGAGTACCCTCCGTCATCATCAGCTTAGAGCCAAATTCTCCAAATGCCACTTTTGGGAGAATAGGGTTAGGTTCTTAGGCCATGTTGTATTTTCTGATGGCATTTCTGTCGATCCCTTAAAGATCAAAGCCATCCAGAATTGGAAGAGGCCTGAGAATGTGCATGAGATTCGTAGTTTTCTTGGATTGGCGGGTTATTACCGTCGGTTCATTAAGGATTTTTCCCGTGTTGTGCTTCCTCTCACCAGCCTTACTCGGAAAGGCATTCGTTTTATTTGGTCCGACGAGTGTGAAGCTTCCTTTCAGACATTAAAGGAACTTCTCACTAATGCTCCTATTCTTGTGGTTCCCGAGGGGAATCATGATCTTGTTATCTACACCGATGCTTGTGGTAGTGGTCTCGGAGTCGTTCTTATGCAGAAGGAACGGGTAGTTGCTTATGCTTCTAGGCAACTGCGTCCGAATGAAGTTCGCTATGCCACTCATGATCTTGAGTTAGCCGCCATTCTCTTTGCCTTGAAGATTTGGCGACACTATTTATTGGGCGAGCGCTTCATTCTCTATACCGATCATAAATCCTTGAAGTATTTGTTCACTCAGAAGGAACTCAATATGAGACAACAGCGTTGGCTCGAGTTTCTTGCTTCCTATGACTTTGATATCCAGTATACCCCTGGTAAGGGTAATCGTGTTGCTGATGCGCTTAGTCGCAAACATTCGGCTGTTGTTTCTATGATGCTTGCCGAATGGGATAGTCTTGAGACTCTATCTTTTTGTGAAATTCGTGATCGAGGTTCATCTTCTGATTCTCCTATTCTATTATTTAGTTTGGGAGATCGACCCATCTTGTTGGATCGTATTGCCGAGGTTCAGCGGCGTGATCCTGATTTGTTGCATCTTATTCAACTTTGTGAGTCTGGATCCTGTGATGAGGCGTTGCCGGATTTCAGCATTGATTCTCATGGGTGTCTTCGCAAGAAGAACCATCTTTTTTGTGCCTTCTGATTTTGCACTTAGACATGACATTCTTGACGACTGTCACCGTTCTAAATATACCATTCATCCTGGTAGTAGTAAGATGTATGTCGATATGCATCGTCTTTATTATTGGGAAGGCATGAAGCGCGATGTGGTGAGTTATGTGAGTAATTGCATAATTTGTCAGCGTATTAAGGTCGAACATCAGCGTCCTTCGGGTATTCTTCAGCCTCTAGAGATTCCATTGTGGAAATGGGATCAGATTTCTATGGATTTCATTGAAGGCCTACCTCGTTCAAGATCGGGCCATTCTAGCATCTGGATTATTGTTGATCGTCTCACTAAGTCTGCTCATTTTATTCCTATTAAGTCTAATAGGACTACTTCTCATTTGGCTAAGTTGTATGTCAAGGAAATCGTGAGACTTCACGGTGTACCTAGTTCTATTATGAGTGACCGTGATCCTTTATTCACGAGTCATTTTTAGCAGAGTCTTCAGCAAGCTTTGGAACAAAGCTTAATTTTAGCACAGCTTATCATCCACAGTCTGACGGACAGACTGAACGAGTGAATCTTATTTTGGAAGATCTTCTCCGTATTTGTATTTTTGATTTCGGTGGTAGTTGGGAGGACCACCTACCTCTTGTAGAGTTCTCCTACAACAATAGTTTTCAGTCTAGTATCGGTATGGCTCCTTTCGAAGCCTTATATGGAAGTCCATATCGATTACCTTCTTATTGGTTGGAATCTGGGGAGAAGCTTATTCTTGGCCCAGATTTTGTTCGTGACTCTTCTGTGAAGATTGATCTTATTCGTTTGAGAATGAAAGAGGCACAAAGCCGCCAGAAATCCTACGCGGACAACTGTAGGAAGCCTCTCGAATTTTCGGTTGGTGATCTCGTCTTTATTCGTGTTTCTCCTTTGAAAGGGGTGATGCACTTCACTGCGACTGGAAAATTGGCTCCTCGTTTTATAGGACCATTTTCTATTACTGAACATATTGGCCCTGTGGCTTATAGAGTTTCACTTCCTGCTCATTTATCTGGCATTCATGACGTGTTTCACGTCTCTCAACTTCGGAGGTGTCTTCGGGAGTCGGATTTTGTTATCACTTCTCCTGATTTGAAAGAGCTTGAGGTCTCACTGGACTTATCTATTGTACAGCAACCTATTCGCGTACTTGACACGGAGGTGCGACACCTTCGAAATAAGGACGTGCTGCTCGTTAAAGTTCAATGGTCCGCTAGCCCCAATGACTGCACTTGGGAAACCAGAGAGTTTATCGAGCAATCTTATCCGGGTTTTCTATCTTTGCTTGGCAACGGTGAGAATATCTTTTTATCTCAAGCTTATTTCCTTTTCTTTTGAATGTTGTATATATGTAGTTGTTACAAATATCGTCTCTAGGAATTACGGGGACGCAATTTTGTAAGGAGGGGAGATCTGTAACAACCCGCATATTTAACGGTTATATATTTAAATATTTTATTTAAATATAGCGTCGTTAGTCGATTTTTGGATCCGAAATGTTACTTATTGCAAACGGCCAAATTAGGACTCGAAACCACTTCCATCGAGTCCAAAATGGCGTTTGCGATCTTTTTGAGTATAAGCTTTGATATGTTTGGAGTAAGTTGAATTTTGCTACTTTTTTTAGTTGGGTTTTGGGTTTGGGTTCAGCCCACTAGCTAACTAAATACCCTAACTCGGTCCCTCTCCTTCCATTCACTCGTTTTCACTTCTAAAATCAAGCTAAAACTGAAAATGGGGGAAAGGAAGAAGGATTAGAAATTCCAAGCCCTAGTTTTCTTGTAAACTTGAATTCTTGCTCCAAAATCAAAGTGAAGCTATTGGTAAGCCTCCTCTTCATCTTCTCCAACTCTTTCTCCTTCAATTTCAGAATGTTTCCTAAACCTAACTTGGGAAAAACTTGTTTTGATCTTAGGTTGAAGCTTATTGAGTTGAAGTAGAGATTGGTTGGTCTTCTCCTTGCAATTGAGTTTCTTCTTCTTTGTTTTTGAGATAAAAGGTGAGATTTTTATCTCACATCTATGCTTATATCTATCGTTGATTGTTGGATATGAATTCCTAACACTTGTTCATGTGCACTTGATTTTGGTTTGGATTGAATTGGTGAATATCCAAATTTTTAGTGTGTGGGTTCAATTCTTTAAAGATCCTAATTTTGATGTTTGAACATGTTTTTGGTGGCGAGTCAGAGAGCCAATGGAGCTGGGGTATCGATTGGCAAAAGCTCCTTAGGTCCATTGCTCGACCGGTTGCGTTTTAGGAGTGTTTGCACTTCGATGAAATAGGGAAGAATAATGCAAGGCATCAGGTTCGGCCGACTGAACCCCCTGGGCCGGTCGACCGAAGCTGTAGCCGAAACTTTCTGTTTCTGGTTCGGTCAGCCGACTCAGGAAGTCCGGTCAACCGACCTGCTTCTGTTTCCCTGTTTTGCCTTGTGCGCCTATTTGTTTGTGATTCTAACTTTTATCGATCTAAGTTGATTCCAATTAGTTGTTTATGCATATTTGACGTTGATGATTCCTTTTTGACTTCATCCACGGGTTTTTATAAAATAATCTTTTAAATTGTATTAAAAGCTTGCTTCTCTAATTTATAAATTCTATTTAAAACGCGCACACACAATTTCGCACTTTGAGCGGAGTAGAAAGGAGATTAAATGGTTAAGTGAAACACGGACCATGAATCCGCGCGTTTATCTTTCCGATTAATCCACGACCTATTCGATTGATTGTTTTGACCTTTTGGTCTGGTTTACCAATGAGATGAGGTAAACTTTGTACTGCTTTGAGTGTGAAATTAAGTAACGGATAGTAAACCATTTAGTGCGAACGGGTGGTTATGGGACTCACGTTACCGCTTTTCGGTTTCCTTTTCGAGAGTTGTGACACATTCTGCCAGTTAGTGGTGTCCAGTACTGGGCCTCCAGACCTTCACCACTACGGTTTGTTGCCTTTGGGATAGTTTCTTCGGACTGTCTCCTTCAGGTTTGTTGCCTTCGGGTATGTGGCCTTCGGGTTTGTGCCTTCGGGTATGTTGCCTTCGGGTTTGTGCATTCGGGTTTGTTGCCTTATTGTATCACTTTCGGAGTTGGTCTTTATGAGCCGCTCGGGTGATATTTGGGTTTGGAGCCTTCGGGCTTATGGATCCTTGTTTATATAGTACTGAGCACGTGCAAATTTTCTGATGTTTCATTGATATGTATATTCCCTAGGTATTGCCCTTCGGTGTTGGTCTTTTTGAGCCGCATGATATATAGCGATTACCTTGTGGAACTTGTGTTACCTTCATTGGTATTTGTTATTTGCCCTTTTGGCTTGTTTGGGATATTCATATCCTTTGTTTATTTGTGTTGCCGATGATATAATGCTCGTCTTATTTTGATTCATCTTTTGTTAGATGATTGTTGTATCTCTTTTAGAGATATTTGTTATACTGTGTGACCTTGCAGGTTATTGTTGTTCAGTTTATCTAACTGATTTGTTTAGCTAGACTGACCCATGTATTTTATACTCGGGTCAGACCGAGATGTTTCAGGTTAGGTGCTTTTGGACTTAGCCTATTTTGCTTCCGCATGGACTATCCAGCTTGTTCTTTTTTGTTAAAGCTTTTTGTGTAGTCCTTTTTGTTGTAAATCTGATATATGTATTCTTTTGGATTCGTCTATATATTGTGGTTTGCTATACCACTTGACGTGTATCAGTTTGTATGCTCTGTTATGTATCAGTATATGTGTATATGATGATCTACTATTCTGTGATGTATATTGCATTTGAGTTGTTATATTCTGTTCTGATAGATCCTCCAACCACCTATGGTTTTGTTTTAAGTATCATTGGATATGTCGATCTGGTGTGTATGATTATTGTCGATGTATTCAATAGATAGTCAAAGCAAGGCTATAGATGGTCGCTCCTAACCAACCTTATTCTCCGTGTTAGTTGACGGGATTACCCTGTAGTGTCCTTGGCTAGCGTGGGTATAGAGGTGGGGCGTCACACTTTTAGATTATATGAGTGAAATACTAGTTATGGAAGCAATTTCTACTGCATTTGGTTTCATAATAATAAGCGTAAATTGCCCGATAAATAGGTACGTTTTCGGATTACGGTTTTATAGCGCTATTATATTATTTTCCCGTGTTGGGATATGTATTATTTGGGAAATTGTATGTGATATTTTGTCATATTTGATATTATATTTCTCCCGAGCCTCTCCGTACAAAAGAAACTCTGCCAAAATTTTCCGTAAATTTTGGGTTTAGAAAATTTTTGAAAAGTGTTTTCCAAAACTTTATTAATTAAAGTATAAAAAGATTTAACGGTTATAAATTGGTATGTTTTATTTCAAATTATTTCATTTTGTAAATTTAGTTGTTGATAAATCTAATATTTTAAGTAATACATATTGATTTCTTAATCCTTCTTTTTCCTTCTTCTCCTTTTCGGGGACGAAAAGTTTTGAGTGGGGGTGAGTGTAACGACCCGTAAAATTCGGTAATTAAATTTCTTAATTTAATAAGATTTTGGTAACTTAATCTTGAAGGAAATAAAAATTTAGTGAATTATTAATGAAAATAATAACTTGGATAAGATTGGTAAGTTAATTTTTAATAATTTGAATGTAACAGTATAAATGTAAGTTAATTGTTAATTACTTGGATGTAATTCCAAGAAATGAAACAATGTAAATGTTAACTATTTGTAATAAAAGAATGTTACCTAGACGAAATGATTAATTTGATTTAAAATCTTAATTAATGTGTGCATTAATTTATAATGGGATATAAAAGGTAAATAAAGTAAAATAATTTGAATGTATGACTTGATTATAAGTGGAATATGAGAAAACAAATGTAATTATTGAATTAATGTGTGAAATAGTGTAATAGGGTGTAATAAGTTGGGAAGAATGAACATACAAGTAATTAAAGGTTACTTTAATGATGATTAATATAATAACGGAAATGTGAATGTAAATTGATTAGAAATGGAAGTTTATTTATACGGTAGTAATTGATGAATAAGAAAGGTAGATAAATTTATTGAGAACATTTAATAGTAATTAATATATATATTTGGCAATTGACAATTTATGAATTTGTTAAGATTGTAAAATTGTAATCTAATATTACGTAATGTTAACTAAGGTAACTTAACTAAGGTAATTGTTAATAAATTGAACGAAATGCAAATCAGTGGAATTAATGTAGACGTATACTTAGCTACAAATTGAATATGTGAAAACAAAATGTAAGCATTGGATTAAATTAAGGAAATTAAATTATAATAAATGGTCATTTAACAAAACCAATGTTCTGGGAGTAATTATAATAGTTGTTTGAAATATGTATAAACTTTGATTTGGAAACCAATTGGATCAAAAATGAAATTTGGTATTACGTTGATGAGTTTAAATGTTATTTTATTTTGTAAAATAATAAATGATGTAATAAAAGAATGCATCAAGATATAACCAGTGCTAATTAAGATTAATACTTAATGGATTGAATGAAATGACAATTAATGAAGATATTTTATACTTGACTGTAAATGGCATAAGCGAATAAATGGAATATTAGATGAAATTAGTACTATGAAAATAAATGGTAACATTTATTTGTAAGTAATAAAAGCTTATTAATGTGACTGGAATTTAGCGTAACGATTATTGTATGTTACCTATTCTTGTTTCTTGTTAACTTAAATTGGAGATCAGTTGCCATAAATCTAATGTAATATTACGTTAATATTAATTAAGGTAATATTTAGAAAAAAAAGTTAATGTTATTCATAATTGGGAAATTTGCTGAATTATAAAAGTGGGAATAAATATTTATCAATTTATTGGATTTGAACTATATTAATAATTGGATTTATTATAATTAAGCAGTATTTAATTATTGCGTTAATTGAGATTTAGATGAAATTTAAGAATATTAATGTAATAGTCTGAATCCAATGTTAAATTTTTCCATTTGATAGCAATGAAGTGAAAAACATAATGAAAAGTCAATTAAATGGGATTATTGGTAATTTAATTTATAATTTCTGAATTTAGTGGAATCTAAATTTAACACGGAAAGTGATGAATTAATCAACTTTGATTTACATCTAAATTTGTTTAAGTTTTGTAATTGCTTAAGAAATTCAAAAATGATAAGATTATTAATTTTACGAATTGAGATTGAAAGTTTGATTTAATTAATTTTAATTTATTTAATTAATAGGAAAATAGCCATTTTGGTCACTGACTCGAAATTCGACGAAACCAGTTTCATCGGATCTGTAATGCTGAACTATCAAAGGATTTCAAGTTTTGTAACGATCGGACCTGTCGTTTGATCTGCGGACTTGAAACGCCTTGAAATAAATTAAATTGAAATCAATTGAAATCAATTTGAAAATATTGATTTTAGTATAACTTCTTCATACGATGGAATTTGGACTCGAAACCTTTTCCATTGCGTTTAAAATATTTTAAAACATCTATTTTGAAATATGGGTTGACCCAATTTCTTTCCGGAGTCAGAACGGGCTTTTGAGACCATTCATCCTTCACCGCGTTTATAAATCGGGTCCATCTATTCTTTTTCAACCTTGTCTATAAATACCCAGTTATAAACCATAGCCTCTCCAATTCTCATTTTTCTGCACATATAATCAGCTATTCCTCCTCCTCAATGGCAGACAATAAAATTCCAGGTCCAAAATTGAAATTCCAAATCTAATCGCAATTCAAAAATCAAATTGAAATCTCAACCTCCTCAAAAAAATTCGAAAAAAATATAAGGTCAAAGATCTCAACGATATGAATCTGCTTCAACTGTTCGTTTGTGGAAATGTTGCTCGAATCAGCGGGAATTCGTGGTCAAAGTTCCAAATCACGAAACCCATGATGGCGATTTGGGCGTTTTTGTTTGGAGCGACTCTAGACAAATTGGTTTTTGGGTTTCGTAGAGCGTGCTGCATGGAGTCGATTGGTGGTAGTGGCGTCACCTATGGTGTTGGAGGGTGGCCGAAATTGGCTAATAAGGGTTTTGAAACCCGATGGCTGCGGCGGTGATAGGGGAGGCCGGTCGTGAAGGCCATCATGGCGTGGGTGTGTGAGGTAGGGGCACGGCAAACGGTGGTGGCAGTGCTGGCTAAGACGGTCGGAGGGGGCGATGTTGGCGTGGTCAATGACGACCTGGATATTGCATGCACGTATGTAGTTTAGGGGAGAGAACCGCGTGATGACGTGGCACAAGTTGGAGGGTTATATTCGTTTTTTTAATTAATTTATTTATTTTTATTGAATTTCAAACACTCTAATCGACATAGCTTTGCATACGAAGTCCGATTTACGCGCTCTTTCTTTTGCTAGGGTTGTACTGGAATCCCGGACATTTTGACGCTGGTTTGGACAGATTTGGAGACTGTTCAATTTTTGGGTTTAAATTGGATTTGAATTCAATTTAAATTCAAAAGGTGAGTGTTTTAACCCACTCACAACTTCTAAAATTTCTTATGTTTGGTAACTTAATTTACGTTGTGATTATGCATTTATTTATGGCTGTTTCATATATTTTTAATCATCATCTCAGTTAATTGCATTTATTGAAACTAAATCGTTATTTCATTTACTATTGAATATAACTGCCAGTTAATTGCCTGTTATATATTATCAGTTATATATTGATATTGATTGATTGTTTTGTATGATGATTGTAATGGATGTATGATTTTATGATGGATGAATGGATGTTTTATTTATATCATCATAATTTGCAAGTTGTTATTTATTTATTTTGATTCGGGAGTGCGGTTTGAAATGATATACAACCGCATTTTTATTTTTAATTACGGATTGAAATGATAAATATCCGTATCACTTGACCATAAGATAGAAAATTATATACAGGCACCGCGGTGTGTGTATATATATATATATATATAAAATTATTTTTGAAATGATTTTTATGGTTTTGTGAAGAAATATATGGGCTATATAGATATTGATTTTAGATGTTATATAAATGCTATTTTATTATTGATTTAGCTATGTACAAATTTGTTTTGAATTATCAAATAAGCTAAATAACAAAGTTTGATTTGTTTTATATAACATGGTTAAGTATCTATTTAAATTCTATTGTATATAGAGTTTATAATGACTCAAATAAAATTAAGGTTGGAAGATAATGTGAATTTGACTCGAATTAAAGTATTTAAGAATTATCCTTGGAAAATTTGATTTGAAATGTAAATAAATTGAGTTATAATAGGTATGATTTTATAACTTGAATTTCGTTTAGAGGATTTAAATGAATATCAAATTGATTTAAATGAATATTATCAAGTTAATTAAATTGAAAGAATGTCCAGTTATTTGAAGTCTAAAGCTTTTACTAAAATGATATTTGATTTATTAAGTTAACATTTCAAATCTAAATAATAGTAGTTGGAATTGATATATATGAAATTATCAGAGAATAAGTTTTGAAATGGTGGAATAATTAAAGCTTTGAAATATACGGAAATTATATTGGTTTATTTGGGGATTTAAATCTATATTTGGAATTGATTTGTGAAGGTGAAGAAGCTATTTTATTATATAAAGTAATTTAATATTTAACCCATTTAAGTGGTGTAGTATGTTTCAAAGTTATGAAATTCAAAGTTTTATGTTATGAAAGGCTATATTTCAAGTTTTGGTTTCGAAATATTATAACTTTGAAAATGATATGGTTTTAGAAGACGACATATTTGAAAATAATGTTGATTTGGGTTTTTAAAACAGAAGTGATATCGTATTTATATGTTTTGAAAGGGATATTATTCTGTTTGAAGTATAATTATTTTAAAATGACCGCGATGTTATAATAACGTTTGATTGTTAAAGAGACCGGGATTGGAAGTTGGCATACTCTTTGTCAACTCCGAAAACCACTTTAACAACCGTGTACGCGGTGGAGATTCCAGAATGAAGTAGGATGGTGGTGGCGTTTCCTTTAAGGTATATACGTGGACCCAACTTCCGTGAGTTGGCATAAAGTGGCTAAAATAGGAGGAGCGATCGAGGGGTTAATGAGGTAGCACCTTTGATCGGACACATCCCTTCGATATTATACTTTGACTTTTGGATTGATTCGGTGGCCACTTTTGATTTTTTTTTATTTGGGGGTGTGGCTCGAGGTGGGCGGTAGCTGCGCGCTTCGCGTTACCATCGACCCGGAAGCATAATTGGTATATCTACGCTGGCATTGCCTAGTTGTGTCGTGTCACCTACCCTATCGTGCCTTATACAAGTTTGATTTTCTCCCGTAGCCCGTATGGTATCCTCTGGTGGCCTCCCGATCAGGAGGGACTATGATATTGGATAGACTACTGGGACTATTGTTGTGTTAAGGGGGAGATTGGGTAACTCCTTAACGCTATTTAAAAGTAAGTTTATTTTACTATAAACATTATTATAATAGCGAAATATTACTACATAGTAAATAGTCTAACGGATCCTTAGGAGGTATGAATCCCGAGTATCTCTTAAGTTACTGCACTCACGTTAGACACTGGATAGGAGATGTCAAACCCCATAAACATCTCCGACGCCGTTACACTCATATTTATTTCAGTTGATTTAACTTACGTAAGATCTTTTAGTTCTGACTCGAGTGTTTTGTCTTTTCAATTCGCTCGGGTCAGTCCGAGCATTTCAGGATCGAAGACTTTATTTCTGAAGGACGAAGACAAAGATTTCATTATTATTATATTATATTGTTCCACTACACACTGTATTCCGCTGCATCGGTTATTATTCGTTGGTATGTGCAACTCTGATATGTATTGTATAAATAAAATCTAATGTTTATAAAACAGCTTTATGAACTGTATATTTGATTATTATATTTTATCGTTCCGCTGTAAGATTCTATTTTGTTTTTTCCTTTCCCTGTTTTTCTTATTTACCCCCATAACAATCCGTCATTCTGTATACTTTAAGTCTGACATGTGTGGTTTATAGTCGATTTAAATCATGCAAAAAAGGCGGGGCGTTACAGCTTTGATCCATATTATGATTTGAAGATAATTTGTAATGTAGAAATTGATAGATTAGAAGGAAGCAAATGATTGTTGTATATTGAATTGTCTTCAAAATATAGTAGAATGGACTGGATTTATACAGTCATTATAACCCAAAATAGAAATGGGCTATTGAGCTTTTCATACCTGCACCCGTTATTATACAATACAATACGTTATTATGAGAAATAACCTTATCTTGATCATTATGTTTCTTTAATTAAATTTATTCATTAACATCCTCGTAAGATGGCTCAATTCTAACAAGCGCTGAAAGCCAAGTTATCTTTAAATGAAAAGGATCGTAGCACATTTCTAAGAGGCAAAGGATATAGAAGAGGCCGTGATCAAGGGAAAAATTGAGGATGAAGTTATAGAAGAGGAAGACAAGGAGAAAAACACAATTTAAATAATCGTGAATTAAGTCATAGATTTGACCAACAAAGAGACCGTGAACAAGGTAGAAGAGGAAGTTATCAAGCAAGCCAGCCAAAAAATGATAAAACAAATATTGAATGTTATAATAGCCGTCGCTTTGGACTTTTTTCGTAGGAGAGTAGATGTAGCATAGAAAAAAGAAATAAACTTATGGATATCAACAAAAAATGAAGAACCTGCTTACTTCTTACAAGCAAAGGTAATCAAGACGAGGAAAGCAATCAGTGGTATCTTGACTCGATTGCAGGTAGTCACATTTGTGGAAAGAACAATCTATTCGTGGAACTATTGTGCTGGTATCACATTTGGCGACTCTTCAAAGGTCCAAGTAAAGGGTAAGGGCATTATTATAATCCCTTGAAAGATGGAAGCCATTCCTTTATTTCTAATGTCTTCTTTGTCTTGGATATGAAAAAGAACATCCTGGGTTTGGAAAAAATTTTAGAGAAAAATTATGTGATGAAACTAAAAGATAAAAGTTTAGCCATGAAAGATGAAAAAGGAAGATTTATTATCAAAGTACACACGACAGAGAATAGAATTTTTATGTTGAATTTCCAATTTGATCTCCCTATGTCTTTGAAGTATTGTCTCAAAAATTCAGCTTGGCTATGACATATTATGCTTGGATCCTGAGTTTTGATGGCTGAAATACAATGAGTAGAGAGAATGATAAAAGGGTAACCTTCCATTGACCATACAAATCAACGTTGCGAAGGATGTTTTCTTTAAATCCAAGCAACAAAGGGTTTTCCAAAGGAGTCTTTGACAAGAGCCTGAAACCCTAATTTGTTCAGAAATATGTGGACCTATCAAACCATCGTCACTTGAAAAGAACAATTCAGTTCTCACCATCCAAT
Source organism: Allium cepa (assembly GCA_030765085.1). Taxonomy (NCBI): domain Eukaryota; kingdom Viridiplantae; phylum Streptophyta; class Magnoliopsida; order Asparagales; family Amaryllidaceae; genus Allium; species Allium cepa. The sequence goes on along the minus strand of CM060941.1, from coordinate 945,262,490 downwards.
GAAGGTCTCGTCCTAAAGCAATGCTTTGCACCCTGTTCTATGGGGTTATCCTCTTCCAACCACATGCCTATGTTCTGATTCATAATTCTAGCTTCATGCAGACCTACGTTTCTTCAAGAAAGTTCTGGAACGTATTCTTCTGTCGGTTGCATCCTAATATTTGGATTAGCTCCATTACCACTTGTTCCTGGTGTTCCAACATGTAGATATAAGTGAACACATGCATATTCATTTGAAATCATTTATGAAATTGAGTGTATGTTTCATATGCAACTTGTTATTTTGATAAAAAAAAATTTTGTTACTTACTTTGTCTCAATGAAAAATACTAAAAGGACTCCAAAAATATAGATCTAATGTTGTATTCATTTTAGAACTAAAATTAGGCTTCTATTTAATATTTTAAGTTGTAAAACATATAAGATTTTAAGTTTCGTTTGTATGTTATTTCAAATTAAATACATTTTTATTATTTACGTATGTATATAAATACATACTTATATTACTTCAATTAGAAATCATAAAATGATTTTAGTCGAAACTTACAGATCTAATGTTGAATTTTTTATAACTAAAAAGCGTATTTCAAATTGTCGTTTTAAATGGTAAACATATAAGATTCCATGTTTTACATAAATATGTTATTTTGAATTTAAAGCATATTTGATCATTATTTACATATATTTATATGTGTGTCATTAGTCAAAACTTGGAAAATAGAGACATGTGTAAATTTAGTTATAAATGACATTTAATATATCAATTGGTCTAATTAAAGGGAGAGGAAATGAAATGTTTTTTTCTCTAAATTCATTTACATATGTTTTATTTACATACATGCACACTTCTTATATGTTGCACTTACACAACATACACTGTTAGTATATCTGGATTTATTCACTTTTCATGCCATGTTTATCAATGACATTTAACAAATTATCAATATAATCAAAGAGAGAAGCAAAAGTTTTCTTTCTCTCTCTCTCTCTAATTAATGATGTTTATTCCCTTAATTAATTGCACAAGTATTAGAGTAGGAAACAAAAGGTCTCCTTCTCAATTTAATTTTAATAAGTAACCACTACACTCATGGGTATATTTGATACACTCATTCATTTAAATTCATATCGTAGCCAAACTCTTTAAAACTAATCAAATAAAATAAATAATTTTATTTAAACACCTTTTAGATTGGATCTAAAAAATCTTTGGACTTTATAGGCCCAATGAAACAAAAGAAGAATTTATTTTCAAATTTACTTTTTAACATCATCATGGGCTGGATTAATTCTAACAAGCGCTGAAAGCCAAGTTATCTTTAAAAGAAAAGGATCGTAGCACATTTCTAAGAGGCAGAGGATATAGAAGAGGCCTTGGTCAAGGGAAAAATCAAGGATGAGGTTATGGAAGAGGAGGACGAGGAGAAAAACACACTTTAAATAATAGTGAATTAAGTCATAGCTTTGACCAACAAAGAGACTATCAACAAGGTAGAAGAGGAAGTTATCAAGCAAGCCAGCCAAGAAGTGATAAATCAAATATTGAATGTTACAATAGCCATTGCTTTGGACATTTTTTGTAGGAGAGTAGATGTAGCATAGAAAAAAGAAATAAACTTATGGAGATCAACAAAGAAGATGAAGAACCTGCTTACTTCTTGCATGCAAAGGTAATCAAGACGAGGAAAGCAATCAATGGTATCTTGACTCGGTCGTAGGTAGTCACATTGATGGAAAGAACAATCTATGCGTGGAACTATTGTGCTGGTATCACATTTGGTGACTCTTCAAAAGTCCAAGTAAAGGTATTATTATGATCCCTTGAAAGATGGAAGCCATTACTTTATTTCTAATGTCTTCTTTGTCTTGGATATGAAAAATAACATCCTGAGTTTGGAAAAACTTTTAGAGAAAACTTATGAGATGAAACTGAAAGATAAAAGTTTAACCATGAAAGATGAAAAAGGAAGATTGATTGTCAAAGTACATATGACAAAGAAGAGAATTTTTATGTTGAATCTCCAATTTGGTCTCCCTATGCCTTTGAAGTCTTGTTTCAAAAATTCAGCTTGGTTATGGCATATTATTCTTGGATCCCGAGTTTTGATGGTTGAAAAATAATGAGTAGAGAGAATAATAGAAGGATTACCTTCCATTGACCATATAAATCAACTTTGTGAAGGATGTTATCTTGAAAACCAAGCAACAAAGGGTTTCTCGAAGGAGTCTTTGACAAGAGCGTGAAACCCTAATTTATTCAGAAGTATGTGGACCTATCAAACCATCATCACTTGAAAAGAACAATTATTTTGTGTTTTTTATTGATTATTATAGTCAAAAAACATGGATATATTATTTGAAAGAGAAATAAGATGTGTTTGGAACCTTCAAAAGGTTCAAGACACTAGTGGAGAAGGAAAGTTGTTGTCAAATCAAAGCTTTATGATCTGATAGAGATGGTGAGTTCACATCAATGTAGTTCAAAGTATATTGTGAGGAAAATTGGATCCATCGTCCTATGACAGCTCTATTTTCACCTCAATAAAATGGAGTGGATGAAAGGAAGAACTAGACTATCCTTAACATGGCAATAAGTATGTTGAAAAGTAAAAACATGCCAAGGAAACATTGGACCGCAGCCATTTATTGTGCAGTGCACTTAATGAATTTGTGTTGCACCAAAGTATTCATGGAAAAACACCTCAAAAAGACTGGGGTGGCTACAAATTGAATGTTTCACCATTAAGACTTTTTGGAAGCATAGCCTATGCATGCATTCCCAATAAGAAAAGAACTAAACTCGATGATAAAAGTGCAAGGTAAATCTTTGTCGGCTATGATCAAAGCTCTAAATGTTATATGCTATATAATTTGAGTAGTGGAAAAAATATTGTAAGTCGAGATGTTAAATTTGACGAAGAAGGCATTTGAGAATGGAATAATAAAAAGGAAAACTAATAATATTTTTCATTCTTTGATGATGAAGAAGACATACCACAACCTATTACTCCACCAACAATACCTCAACCACAAATTGTGCAGGATAATTATGCATGTTCAAATGAAGGACCTCTTAGATTCAAAAGTGTGCGTGAATTATATGAAACTACAGACGAAATACCAGTTTGGAAGATTGTACATATCATTGCTTATTTGCTGAAGTTGAGCCCATGGAATTTGATGATGCTGCTTGTAATGAAAATTGAAAAACTATTGCAACGGCAAGGGCTGTCTTAATGAAGAAGAATGCACCCTTGGCAAAGGCTAAGGCGACTCTGGCGGCGAAGAAAGTATCAGCAGTGGTAAGACCGAAAGTGAAGAAAGCGAAAACTGCATTAAAAAAATTCACTTTGCACCGGCGAAGAATACAGTCTTTCGTGATAAGAGTAAGCATATTGATACCAAAGATCATTTTTATTTGGAACTTCGTATCTAAGAAGGAAGTGAAGCTTGAGTTCGTGAAGTTACAAGACCAAATTGAGGATATCTTGACAAAAACATTAAAGACTGATGTTTTTCAAAAGTTGCTTACTGAATTGTATTGAAGGGGATATGTTGAAAGGTAAACTCAATCAACATGTCTATTAATGAAAAGACATGTATATTCAAGTGAAAAGTCATATGTCCATTCAAGTGCGAAATATCTATTAAATAATTTTTTTTATCTATTATAATGAAGAGCCGTATATGTTCAAATGTGTCTGTTTATAAAGTTATAAGATTTGTAAGGATATGAAGCCTACTATAAACATATATCAACAAGATTTTGTGGCTAACACTGTGAATAGGAACATATATCAATCAAGCTCCGGAAGCCAACAATCCGAATCCTAGGGATGGCTTGGCTAACAACAGTGATTGGAAGAAGAAAATGTCAGATCTAGGTCGCAGTGACGCTAGATCTGACATTCATACTCTTGTTTGCAACAGATTCAACAGATCCATCTACTCGAGCAACTTTAAAAGATGTAGTGGTATGAGAGATGATATGAACGAGAGTTTATCTTATTGGGAACGTGGCGAAACGAGCGGTGTAAAGAAGGAGAGGAATTGGGTTTGGCTCTCTAAATCGCCTCCGCCATTGTTTTTGTTTTTTTGTTTTTTGGTTTGTGTTATGTCGGCTTCTCCTTAGGGTTAGGGTTTGTATAAGTGTGTTCGGGTAGAAAAGTTTGCTACCCGATATCTTATGTGTAATATTTGGGCTGGGCCCTTTTACTTCTATCCAAAAAAAAAAAAATCCTCCAACTTTTTTCTAATAATTTTAGAAGATATACTCCTACTCATCCTAACACACTTGCACGAATAAAATTTTAAGCACTAAAAATGGGGAAATAAAACTAAAACAGGAAACTGCAGTATGATGCATGTTCGGATTTCTGAAAAGATTGACCGTTCTACGGTATTTTTATGTTATTGAGTTCGTTTGGCTACAGCCGACACTATTTTCTTCATTCGTACGTATTTGTAAAAATCTGATATGAAATCATCGTCAGCAGTCAATTGCAGCAGCACACGTTACATGATTAAATTCTGTAAAACTATACATACAAATTCGATACTATTCAACACTATTTTCCCCTGTGCTGATGCATCTAATGTTTTTAATCGTATCCTTCTGGGATGGAGACATGTTTCCCTTTTATGACATTTTTACTAGCCATTGCCATTTCAGGAACTGGGCAGTGCTATTTCAGCAACGCTATTCAGGGCCGGCCCCAGGGCAAGGCGACCAAGACGGTCGCCTAGGGCAACACGGCGGAGGAGGGCAACATTTTCGGTATACGTGTTTACAAATTGTCTGGTTCATATAAGTAAAAGGGCATAAATTTTAATAAGATTATTTGGTCCAGTGGTTTGTTTGCTTCCTTTCTAATTGAACGACCCGAGTTTGAGCATGTGTTCTTGCAATTTTAATTTTTTACTCCTCTTCCATTTCATGTTTGCCTAGGGCAACGAACTGCCTAGGGCCGGCTCTGTATCTAATCATCCCAACTCTTTCAGCAAACGAGGTCGACGTCATTTTTACCCATTTAACCCACACTGCCATGGTAATGTCATTATACCCGATAACACGCAGAATCCAAAACGTGTGTTTTCAACGCATGGTACCATCAGCGTTTTTACCATTCACGGCGACTTTTTCTCCACTAAAAACTGCAACCACATTCTGTCTCTGTTATTTAACTATTTGAATTTTATGTCCCAACACCTGATAGATTCCTATACTGTTTTACAACTGTATGTACTTCTGTTTCTCTAGGTATGAAGTTGTTCTTGATAAATCCAATACTGTTTTATCACTGTACTTGTGTTTGTCTAAGGTTGAAGTTCTTCTTCTTCGTTTTATTACGTTGAAGCATATTTAAGTGGTGTCCATTTTGATGAACAGGGAGAAGGGCCGGGTGTGATACAGATTCATAAGTGCTGTTCATCACATCCCCTGTGTTGGGTATCCTCTTGCTTGAATGATGAAGACATGATAATATCCCAAACAAATGAGGCAAATAATGCGTGTATTCTTTTTCTTTCCTACAATGGTTATGGTATATCAGAACCTACTAATCAATTCTTTATGGAAAAATTCATCATAATAAAAACGAGTAACAGTAAGAAAGTTATATATACGTGTTGAATTTCCTTTGAAGAACACGTACCACAAAAGCGACTCCAAAAATATTTTCGTTCAAGATTTCATTTTTCGGTATATTGTTTCAACTAAAATTAGCGTTACATCGCAATTTAATATGAGAGAGAAAAAAAGCTTAATTTTTTACGAAAATTTGTTGCTTTAACACTTTCCAGATATTATACGTTAGAGATAAGTTGAGAGGAACAAATTTAGTTTGGATGCTTGCTTTATTTGATTGAGGGAAACCCTGAGCTATGCAAGAAGGGTTATCAATTAGTATATGTTTGGCCTAAATATGCTTTTGATGTAATATGGTTGAAGATTTGTTTATGACTGCCAGATTGAAAACTTGTGAGCATACGTGTTACAAAACTATTCATCTTTTAAGGAGAATGATTTTCTTTTCTCTATGAAAGATTTCAAAGTTACTTTTGAAATCACACTGACAATATATTTGAAAGACTCAATTTGAGATTTGAGATTAAAATAATGCATCAATCTATTTTCTTATATGTATCATTTTGATAATTGAAAGAAAAAAGGTTAAAATAAAAAGAAGGAAAGATAGGGAAGCAAAGCGGTGGTTCTAATCCTAGATATATTACGATTGAAAATTGGAGAACATAGTTAAATTTCTTGCAGAAAATACTGGTGAGGTTATTCAAACAAAACGGTAAAGGAACATAATACCATTTACTACTATATAAACCTTGAAAAATATTTAAATATACATTTTCTTAGCCAAAGTTCATAAACACGATTATAATATATAAAACGGGTCTTATGGCTAATTTTATTTTAGACTTGCTTTTAGCTTGGAACACCATTTTAAAATCGTATAAATCAAGATTACTTAGTTATAACAAGACATGTTACATGAGTAAACTGCGTCGCCATCAAAACTGCACAAATTCGACACTATTTAACCTTCTATTTTAACCGGGGCAGATCCTTCTAGTGTTTTTATTCGTATCATTTTTGGGATAGAGACATGTTTCACTTTTTTTACTCTTATACTATGCATTGCCATGTTAGGAACGCCATCTAATCATCCCCATTAGGACCGTTATGGTAACGGTAAATTTTCTATTATCGTACCATTACCAGTGAATCGGCCAATATTTTCAATTGAAATCGGTATATCAATTTAATCGGTACGGTAACAGTAAATTTACCATTTTCAACGGTAAACTATCGGCAATATTTTTTCAAAACCAGCGGTAACGATAATTTTACCAGTCAATTTAAAACACATGTATATTCATGTGATATGCTTTATTACAGGTATTTAGAACCAAACAAATGACTAAATTTAGTTCAGTAATCAGATTAAATAATGCCAAATACACTTATTTTCTTTTTTATTTGTCTTTTATTAAGTAACACTATAAATATTATAATGAAGATCGCTTATAGTGTAAAAACATGTCAAGTTAAGGACTTTTTTCGACAAACGTTAATTTACCATTACCAGTGTAACGCTTACCAGATTATCGATATACCAGTCAATCGGTAACGGTAAATAATTTTGGATTACCAGTAAAAACGGTATGATAATGGTATCTGCGAAATGGTAACGGTAACCATTACCATAATAGCCCTAATCCCTACTCTTCCTGTTTCAGCAAACGCGGTCCATGTCACTTTTACCGACTTAACCCACCTTGCTATGACAATGTCATCATACCAAATAACATGTGTTTTCAATGTAAAGCATGTTAGAATCTCATATTTTGATAATGACAACCATACAACGATATATTGTGTATACAAACCACTTGCACAGAAAAAGATCAATCAAACAAGAAGACGAACTTGACAAAAAGAAGATCAAGATGACACAACCAATGTAATATCAGTCATCGCGTCTTAGTCTAGGGCTCTAAATTTGTTAAAATCTCTTCGATGTGGTATACACATACACGTGATCAAAACCAAAAATTACAACATTTAGTCGACTTAATAGGATATATAAGTCGACTGAATATAGGCACACATTTATATTTAAACAATGAGCAGTTTCGGTCCACTAAATTATTGATTCGGTCGACTAAACACTAATTCAGTCGACTGAATCAAGAATTTCAATCAACTAGAACTAGGTTACTTTGAACTAATTTCTTTCTGGCTTGAAATGTGGTTTATCACTCAAAATTCAGTTGACAAACTACATTTAGTCGATCGAATCTGTATAACAGCAATATTTTTCAAATTTTTGAAAGGATGTTTGTGACGCCCCTTAACCAGCCATATTCTCTGCATTAGTAGACAAGATTACTTAGTAATTCTCTTTACTAATATAGGTCTCGAGGTGGGTTAATAATTCTCTTTATTAATGTCGGTCTCGGGGTGGGGCGTCACAATGTTCGTCTCCATGAAGAGTAACTTCTCTTCATTAATGAATGCAATCATTTCCATTGATCATTTCTCTTCATTAGAGGTTGCAATCATACATCTTCTATATAAGGCAATCATAATAGCGAATTCGACACTAATTTGTTTTCTCTTATTCTTCCATTTGAATTCTCAACACTTTCATATACTTATATTGCCTTCAAACTGATAACTTGCATATTCAATTCTATTTTCCTTGTGATCATATTACTTTCATTTTCTTCACACATACACTCAATATGAGACAAAGAAGAAGATTATAGGAATGTTGAACTTATTGACTAATCTGTGATATACAAGAGCATAAGAAGTCACAAACAATTCTACTTATTTTGTAGACGAAGTCCTACTAGAGTTTATCAGCACAATGCCCTATACAGCAGCTCATACGCTTTGTAATACATGTTCCTCTGGGTTAAGTGAGGATGTTTGTTAGTTAATTCTGAAAGGAGTCTGAAATTGGACGTAGAACGGAAAGTTCGAACTAGTATAAAAATCTCTGGTGCACTTTTCTTATTGCAATTTTTATATTGCAAGTTTTATATAAGTTTTATTTTGTAGTTATAATCATATTACTCGATCGCATAGACTTCTATTTGGTATTAGAGCAAGGCTATCATTTAACCGTAAAAAAGTTTTGATATTCAAGTTATATGGATATAATACTGCACTAATTTTTGTTGAGGGTCGGTCTACAGCACAACTACCACTATTTAACGGACTAAAATAAATTCATTGGTCAACTATGACAAGGATTTATATGCAAGCAAATGGCTATGATACTTAGAATATCATCCAACAAGAATACACTATACCTACCACTGCTTATGCACAAGGGTCAAACACACAGAAACTAGATGCTACTACAAATTGTAAAGCTACGAATAATAGTGTTTTTTTAGATAAAATGAGTTTAATATAGTTAGTATGTGCGCATCAGCATATGAAATTTGGTGTACTCTGGAAGTAACACATGAAGGTACAAACAAGGCCAAGCAAAGCAAGATTTCAATGCTTAAAAATAAATTTTAGAATTTTATAACGAAGCAAGATGAAACTATAAATGTTATACACTCTAGATTTTAAGGTATATATCACTCAATCACTAGGAGAAAAATATACTGATTTTGATATTGTCTTAAAAATTCTAAACTCTTTAATGGATGAGTGGAAATGAATGGCCTTAGCTATTGAAGAAGCCAATTATACTTCTACCATTAAATCAGAAGAGTTAATAGGAGATCCCATATCATATGAAGTGAATTTGCAGACAAAACGAGTACAAGCTCAAGACAAAAAAATTGCATTTCAAGCACTCCGATGAATATGATGAAGATATTGCATTCTTAGCTAAAAATTTCAGTAAGTTTTTGAAATTCAAAAAAAGAATAAGAAGTTTGGAAATTAAAAAAAATAGCAACAATAATCCATCAACTTCCTCACTCAAATGTTTTGAATGTGATAAGATGGGTCCCATAAAAAGAGACTGTGAACAATGAAAGAAAAGCATCTTCAAAAATAAGAATAAGAAATTTTATAAAGAGAAAATGCAGGCTTTTTCAATAATTTGGGATGGTTCAGACTCTTCTTTATCATCAGATAGGCAGTGATTCCGAACAATTAAATGTATGCTTCATGTCTACTAATGATGATGTAAGTGAACTTTCATTTGACGTTCTACCTGAGATAAGTTCTAAATTATTAGACAAGCTAAAAGATTTGAATAGAAAATATAAAGATTTATTAACAAAATTAAATAGAAGTGAATTTGAAATTAACATGCTAAAAGATTAAAAGAAATACTAGAAGAAGAGTTAGCAAAATCTCAGGATTCATGTACCAATATATCAACACGGTTCACTATGTCTTGTAATGAAATAGGAACTTGGAAAAATAAAATTGATACTTTAATAGAAAAATAACACAATTTAAATTCTAGTAATAAAATATTAAAATTATAAATAGATAGCCTAAAAACCAAGTTAAGAAACATTACTAAAAATGTGTCTAAATTTAATAAAGAAAGAGAGAATCTTATTAAAACTATAAAGAGAATCCTTCTAAAATTATACAAAATTCACAATCTATTTCTAGTAAAAAGGGATTAGGATATAAAAAACCCGAGAAATGAAGTTAAAACTAGGACTAAAAATTATAGTTCACTATATAATAATTTCAAAAAGAAAAATGATAATCAAAGGAAACAAATAAATAAGTCTAAGACTAAACAAATTTGGATCTCAAAGGTTAACCATTATTTGATAAGAAATAAGTATGTATATAATTTTATTACTAATATTCATAAAAGTTCAAATTTCATTTTAAAGGGAACTCTAAACACTATTGGGTTTGGCTTCCTAAGACCTAACTCTAGGGACCCTAACAGAGATAGGGAATACCAATATCATTTTAATATTTTTTATAGGTACTTGGTAAAAGGAGAGGAAAATGAATACTTGATAGTGGTTGCTACAAGAATAAGATGGGGAGAAAAGACATGCTAATAAATATTATCTACTCAGGTGGAGATTCTATTACTTTTGAGGATAACTCTAAAGGATGAAAAGGAAACATGAGCAACAACGGTATATCTAATTCACTTCTTATTACTAATGTTTTGTAGTTAAAAATTTATAACATAATTTATTAAGTATTAGTCAATTATGTGATAAAGGTTTTAGTATAACATCCTTAAAAGAAAAATGTGAAATATTTAATCAAAATAAAATTCTAATATCTGAAGGAGTAAGAGAAAGAAATATTTATATTTTAAATATGGAAATCAACCACACTATACATATGTGTTTAATAGCTAAAGATAATGATTCATGGCTATGGCATAAATGATTTTGTCACATTAATTTTAAAGCTATTAGTAAACTATCTAAAAAAATTTGGTAGAAGGTCAAATAAATTATGAAGTAAATAATATTTGTAATGCGTATCAATTAGGAAAACTAGCTAAAACAACTTTTAAATCCACGAAAATCATTTCTACATTATAACATCTTAAACTACTACATTTGGATCAATTCGCCCCCACTGAAATTCAATATATAAATCATAATAAATATGTTTTTGCAATTGTAGATGATTTTTTTACATAACATAGATGCTATTTTTGAAAAACAAAAGCGATACTTTTGAATCATTTAAATTTTTTACCAAAAGAATTTTTAAACTTGAAAATTTTAAAAATAGAAAATATTAGAATAGATCGTGGTAGCAAATTTAAAAGCAAACTTTTTAAAAAATTTGTAACAAGAGGGGTATTAGCTACAGTTTCTCATTTTCTAGAACTTGACAACAAAATGGAGTTTTAGAAAGAAAGAATCGAAGGTTAGAGGGTGCAAGGACTTTGCTTAGTGGTAGACAATTACCAAAACAATTTTGGGTAGAAGACGTGTCTACTACATGTTACATCTTAAGTCATGTCACTAGTCGAAACTTAACCAAACATACACCATATGAACTTTTCAACGGTAGAAAACCAAATATATCATATCTAAGAATTTTTTGGATCAAAATGTTTTATTCTAAATAAAAAAGATCAACTAGGAAAATTTGGTCCGAAATCCGATGAAGGAATATTTATTGGATATTCTAAAAGAAGCAAAGCATATAAAATATATAATAAACACTTAAAAACTATATAGGAAACTTTGCACATATCATTAGATAAAAATTTTAATAATTATAAAAATAACGAAGAAGATGTTATAGAGCAACAAGTTATACAAGATCGACCTTAAAATATTACACCTCAAATTGAAGAACAAAACATAGAAAATCCAATTGAAAATGAACTTAGAACTCCACCATGAATTTTAAAGAATCGTCTAATTGAAATATAATTATAAGTAAATACAAATGTCAAAACTAGGCATCGATTAAATCAAATGTATCATATTGCCTTTATATCTAATATAGAACCTAAAAATCCAAAAGAAGCTTCAACCGACGACTATTGGATTTAACTATGCAAGAAGAGTTAAATCAATTCGAAGGTAATGATGTTTGGGAATTGGTTGCAAGACCAAATGGTTAAACATTATTAGGTACGAAATGGGTTTATAAATAGAAAAATGATGATAATGGTAATATAACTTTAAATAAGGCCAGATTAGTGGCACAATGATATAATCAAGAAGAAAGGATAGAGTGTAAAGAAACATTTGCTCATGTTGCACAACTTGAAGTAATAGAATCTTACTAGCCTTCTCTTGTCATCATAACTTTAAATTTTATTAAATGGACGTTAAAAGTGCATTTCTAAATGGTTTTATAAAAGAAATGTTTTTGTAGAATACCTCTGTTTAAACATGAAATTTTTTTCGATCATGTTTATTAACTTAAGAAAGCTCTTTATGGTTTGGAACAAGCTCCTCGTGCTTGGTATGAATGAATAAAAGGTTATCTTATAGATTCTCGATTTGAGATTGGAAAAGTTGATCAAACTTTGTTTATTAAACGAGACAAGAAAAATAAATTAATTTTACAAATTTATGTAGATGATATTATATTCAGATCTACAAATGAAAAGTTATGTAATGAGTTTTCAAAAATAATGAAAAGTGAATCTGAGATGTCTCATATGGGAGAGCTCTCATATTTTATAGGTTTTCAAATTAAACAACAAGCAATGGTATTTTTATTAATCAGGAAAAATAATGTACTAGTTTAATAAAACATTTTGGAATGAAAAACACATCTAGTAAACAGACACCTATGAGTACGACAGTTCATCTTGCTAAAGATGAAAACAAAAAAGTATGAATCAAAAATTGTGTCGAAGCATGATTAGATCTTTGCTTTATTTAACCGCTAGTCACTCTGATATCATGATGAGTATGTGTCTGTGTGCGTGATTCTAAGAAAATCCCAAAAATTCATATTTGTGAGTCATAAAATGAATTCTGCGTTACTTAACCAATGCTAGAGACTACGGCCTCTTCTATCTGAAAGAATCTCCTTTCGTACTTGTGTCATACAGCAATGCTGATTTTGGAGGATGTCGAACAGACAGAAAGAGAACATGTAATACTTATCCCTCAATCTGACAATTTTTAGCATTGTGGTTTAATAATAAGCAATATATACATACATACATACATACATACATACATATATATATATATATATATATACACACACACACATGCTGCTTTGGCATGTGCGAAAGTGATATACATGCAACAAATACTTCGTGATTTTGGGATACATGTAAATAAATCTCCAACTTACTGTGATAATACAAGTGCTATTAATCTATCAAAGATTCCAATAAATCATTCTCATACCAAACACATTGATATTCGTCATAACTTTCTATGTGATAACATAGAAAAAGACATAATATCACTTGGGTTTATCACTTCCAAAAATGAAATCATGAACATTTTCACAAAACCACAATTGAAAATTCAATTATTAAAATGAGACGTGAACTAGGCATTATATCACTACATAAGTTACAATAGTTACCTCTACATAACAAAGCTTTTAATCACTTGGCCACAAAGAAGTAAATACTTTATACATATTTTGTTCCAAGGTAATATAAGGCCAAAATACATAAGTAAATATTTTTGCAGCCATAAAATTGACTAAATATTAACTATTAAAGCCGAATAAGGAAAACTAAAACTTAGGAAACAAAAAATAATGGCCGGATATAAGATTAAAACTATTCTCAACATATAAAAATAAACACTAAATTTAACAATCTATTCTATATATAAACAATAGTGTTTATATGTCCAAACTCAAATACACACACAGAGACACACATTATAAAAAAAATAATTCTCTAATAGATTCCAGATACGACTCAACTTACTCCATAATTAACTATAGTTCACCACCCTCTACGAGCTTTCATTCAAGTCCAACTAAAATAACTTGTGACGACCCGGATTTTTAAACAATTTAAATTTGAATAGTTAATTGATTTTAAATATTTAAAGATAATATTAACTTGAATTCAAGATATCAATATTTACTTGATAATTAAATCATTGCATTATATAGTTTAAATAATGAATTTAATAATTGAAATTGGGTAAATTGTTGAATCTGAAATTTCAAAGCATGTTTAAATAATTTGAAGGCTTATAAAATTTATAATGATGATACTGAAGATAATAGAATGGTTGAGATTTAAATTAAAGGTGATTTGTTCAATTTTAATAGTATATCGTTTAAATTGATATTTTAAAATAGGCTTCCGAGACACAGTCTCGGAATTCAACGAAACCAGTTCCATTGGATCCGTAATAGTTAGTTATTATCGGATTTCAATTTTCGTAGCAATCAGAGTTGTCATTTGACCCTGGCAGCTCAAAACGCTTGGAAACCATTTTAATCGAGTTAGTTGAAGATTGATCGTTTATTTCCGTAACCCGTGCATATGATCGAGTTAGCCTTCGAAACACGTTCCATTGTGTTCAGAACGTGGGTAAAACCCTATAATCACCTAGCGACATTCCTTAAGAGGAGTTCGAAATTTTAAGTAGCAAGCGATGAGGCATTTTGGAAGTTTTATATAAGATAAAAAAAATTTGGCAAAGATATTTTAACAACACAAGATATTTTTATAAGTCAACAAGCGTACCCAAGAAGCTATTTTCCAATCTGATATTTATTTTCGTCTTCCTCTCTATCTTTGAGCAGAAATCGAATTCAATTCATATATAAAAAAAATCAACTCGACAACATATAAAAGAAGCAGCCGAGCAATCTTCTCGTCCATTTACTTCTCTTCTTTCCCCAAATTCGAGATCAACGATATCGAATGGCCGCGTTATGGCTTTTGTCGAATTCAAACCCGAAGCCAATTTGCTTGACTATCTAGTTGAGAGCTATTGGGGACGCGCACGCGAAGTGAGGGATCGCGAGGTATTGGATCAAATGGTTGACTGGAGTCGCTCGCGATTTGGGCTCGCGACTTAGGTCGCAATCGTGCGATGGTGCAGGCGAAGCATGGGGGTGGTCGCGGGCTCGAGTGCGTGATTGGAATCGAGGCAGTGTTTGGTTAGGGTTTCGATTCGACTGGAAGTGAATCGTCGTGGCGAGTCGAGTGGCAGTGGGGTTCGTGAATTGAAATCAGTGGCATACGAGCTCGATTCGAACTCATGGAGGAGGAGGGTCGCGTGAAGCTCGGTAGGGTGTCGTTCTTGGTAGCTGGAGGAGGAGAGCAGTGAGGTATAACTTTGATAATTTTAATCATCTCTGTGTTTAATCAGAATTTTTTTTATGAATTCATTTACAGTAAAGTATATGTAAAGGCAATTTTTATATATATATTTATGAATACGATCTTTGAATATAAGAGAATTTATAAAAGTTAGATTTTGAAATCTATAAATTATTTTTATAGATATATAAGTAGTTTTAAGAGGAAAATTTCTAGTTTAAAGTAAATCATTAATCTAATTAATAAATGGAAATTTACTGTTCGCCAGTTTCAAATACTAATAAATTATATAATGTTATTCGAGGTCAAAACCATGGAAACAAGCCAGTTTGGAATGGATTGCAAACAGCAAAACAAAGGTGAGTAAATCTCACTGTGATGGTTTCATATTTAAATTTAAATGGTTAAATTTTAAATAATTGATCGAATGATTAAATTGATTGGATGTGCACTGATGATGATGTGACTTTGGATTTTGGTTGGTTCTCGAGTTAATTGTGGTTTGACTCGAAGTATTTGGGTTTTAAATTGTTCTAAACTTAAGTTATAAATAAGAAAATGTTTTCATTGTTAATAAGGGCTTAATGATTTGTGATTCATCAAATTAGAAGGGTAAATAAAATGGATAATTAATTAATTAAATTAATTTATGATTTGGGTTAATTAATTTAGTAATTAAGGGTTTGAATTAATTAAGTAAGGACAAAGTTGATTAATTAAGTTAGATTAATTTAGAATAATCAATGGATGGTTTGAAGGGCAGTTACTTAATGTAATTAATAAAATATAATTACTTTGTGAAATTAATCAAGAGATTAATTAAGATAATTAATTAAGGAGTAATTAATTTATTAATGAAGCAAATAAAAGAATATTTAATTACAAATTGAGATTAATCGAGAATGATTAATATTGGGGTTGAATTAAAGTAATTAATTTAGATTAGAACAAATCCAAACATAATTGGAAATCATTAATTTATATAATCAACGATGTAATTAAAGATTGATTAATTAAGATGAATTAATCATAAGTGACTCATGAGAAATTAATTAATATAAGTAATTAAGAATTAGTGTAATTGATTATAGTTAATTAATTTGTGAAGTAATTAACGATTACTCATTGATTTGGTAAGAATAATTAATGTCGTGAAATTAATTAAAGATAATTACTTGAATGGAATTGGAAGATAATTAATCCAGGGTGATTAATTAAGATGAATAAGGAAGAGTTGATTAATTAATTTGGAATTAATTAATGAAAGAACCTAAGTGATTAAGGTTTGAAATTCAATTAGAATCAATAGAAATGATTTGTATGTGATTAAGCTTTGCTTCTGAATGATTGAATGGTATTGGATGATTTGAAGGAGTTGATAACTCTGATATGAAATGTTGAGTATTTCATTTGGATAACTTGGAATAGGATGATATGAGATTCGAAGAGACCGGGGTCGGGTATTGGGGAAATACCCGAAACCACTTCGAATGTTTATAGACTGATACATAAATCTATATGCTGGAATAAGTGAATTGGAGGAACTGGACTATTTTAAAATCTAAATCTTTGGTATTTAGAAACTTATACGTGGAATAAGTGTTGTCTATAATAAAATGTGGCTTTGTGAATTGATATAAGTTACCCGGGTTTATATGAGTTGTATACTTTGTATTAATGTTAGTTGGGTTTACTCACGCTGGTTTCCAGCCTGACCCTGGTGTTACTTTGTTGTAATGCTAGGGTCAGACCGAGAATTACAGATTTTCAGGTAAGGACATTCTGGAGCTCGGGAGGCGAGCTGGATGACAGGAACGTGTAGAGTATTTCTGCTGTATTATAATATTGTAAATTTGTGACATGTTGATTTGTATATGTCCAGTGTTGAATTTTGTGTAACTCTGATGTATTTAAATGTAATCGACAGATATAGTATTTTTCTGTAAATTGTTATTATTTGTTATTATATATTATCAGCTGCGAATGTGAGGTGTTGGTGTTTCTGATCTTCTTCTTCTTCTATCTCTTTCTTCTTTTTCATAACTATCTGGAATTTTCGGCTTCGAAAATTTCGGGTCGTTACATTTGGTATCAGAGCTGGAAGGTTAAGCGAGAACCTTGGCTCTGGTAGGGATTACTCATTAAATAGAGTCCCTAGTACTCTAGAATGAGTTGAGTGTGTGTGTATGTGTGTGTGTGTGTGTGTGTGTGTGTGTGTGTGTATATGAGAGAGTACTTGTTATTTTCTTATATAAAAGGGTTTTAAATGATTGTATATAAAAGTATATTTTGATGTATAAAGCAATATTTCCTTCTAATAAATATTAAGGTGATTGGTTGTTAAATTACTGAAATTAAATTAAGAAGTAGTATAATACAATCAAATTGAAATCACAAACTGGAATTAAATTTAGTGGTAATAGAAATACAACCAAATTAAAATTTAATTAATTGAAAATGAAACTCTAAATCTGGGCCTAGAATTTGAAAATTTTGTTTCAAAAGTAATGAGAAATAATAAATAAGTATTATTTGAATAACTGGGACTTGTTGCAAACAATGGGTGGTTTGAAAATTTGATTTGAATTAAAAACCAAAAGAGGTTTAAAATTTAAGGATGACCTCGTGTGTAAAGGAAATAATATGTATGAATAAGGAATATACATAAATCAAAAATAATGTGAATAAACTCTAAATGTTGAGTTTGAATTTGGAATGAGATGTGATACCCAAAGTGATAAGTTTTTAAGTGGGAAGATTATTACTGTGAAGTTTAAGGATTGAATGAGGTTGACTGGATTAAGTAAATCGAATTTAACTTGGGAGAAGTGAAATACGTTTGAATGAACAACTTGAATTGGAAATTTTAAGATGAAATTGGAATTTAACTTGGAAAGTTAAATGGTTAATTTGAATTGGTAGTTTGTGTGATCTCAAAATGGGTTTGAGATCTGGAAATTAGAAATGGATGGACGTTTTAAAATAAATTGGATAATATCATCCTATTATTATTAAAAATCCTTCAATTGCGAATTGGATTTGTTTAAATGAATGAGAAATGAAGTGTGGTAATATATCCATTATTGAGACAAAGGGAAATCTAAATTTAATTTGAAATTAAGGATATGGAATGACCTTAAACTAAAAATTTGAATAATTGAAAATTAAAATTGTTTAAGGACTGGCTTCAAACTGGAAGATATAATTTAATAATAAATTAAAATTTTAAAATAAAATTGTATTGAATTCTTACTTGAACCTTGAAATACATAGGTAAAGATAATTTAAAATGGAATTTTGAGAATTAGACTCAGAAATTAAATTGTTAAAAAAAACTTTAAATAAAGGTTAATTTGGTTTAAAGGGTTAAACCAATTTTTGAGAATTTAACTCGAATTTATATAATTTGAACTGGTTTAAAATTGAGATTGGAATTGAATTAGTTCAAAATTGAATTTGGTTTGAATTAATTGGATTGGGGATTAAAAATGTATAAGTTTAAGAATTTAAATGGGAAATTGAATTGGATTATATTGAAATGATTTGAATTTGAAATGGGTTCAATTGATAATAATTCAAATTGATCGGAATAATTTGAAATTATAATTAAAGTTGAACAGGATTAAAATCAAATAGAATTTGATTTAAATTGGGAAAGGAATCAAGATTGATTCGACTTGAATTGGGTTTAAATAAATTTCAATAGAAATTGAAGTTATTCAAGTTAGAATTGAGTCAATTAAATGGAAGTGGGAATTTAAGTTGAATTGTTGGGGAAGTGAACAGTTGACTCGTGACTATTTTCAATATAAATTGTTTTGATATAAACTTATTTTTCTAAGCTATTAAATATATACAACCTTTCTTTCCTAAAGCCAAATTATTTTATACTTGGTTTACAATTATTTTTGGAGCTATTTAACCATTTTTCAACTGTTTTCTAAAGTAATTACTATTTTTCAACTATTTCACAAACTAATTTCTATTTTACAACTATTTGGCAATTATTTAAAAATTTCTGAAACTATTTAACTATTTTCAACTATTTTACAATTAGTTAACTATTTTATGGCTATTTTGCAAACTAATAATTATTTTTCAACTACTTATCTATTTTTAAAATTCTCAAGCTATTTTTTTTAAATATAAACTGGTCGGAGTTCAAACTGTTATTGATTTAATACCCAACTGAGATAAGGGTTGAAGTGATAATTCAATGGAATTGAGGCAATTGTGAATAGAAAGGAAATTGATTTGATTAATAATCGATGAAAATAAATACATAGGATGTACGTATATTATTCTATTCGCATAGTGATTTGATCCAGATTCAAGCACAGAATTTCGAGATAATTATATCGATCCGAGTGGCATTTTTCACTCGATTTTCGACTGCGAACCTGAAATATGGATTGTTGATTGGTTTTGGATATTCTGTATCATAGTTATAGCTATGCAAGGAGAATGACGGTTTCTAATCAAGAAACCAGATCTGTGTCTGCACTGGAAAGTCAGGTGGACGATACTAGTTCGGAAGTGAAATTGTGTGATCGAATGAGCGATTAGATTGGTATAGCGTATGGATGATGTGTGTACATCGTACGAATTTGAATGAAAATTCTATTTAAAAGAGTAATCAAATTGAAATATTTGATTTTGACTAAATGAAGCTATATATCTTTGTTATATAAGATAAATCTCCCCTTGTTAAATCTGTTGCCAGAAGAAAAGGATTTTTGAAGGTGTTTGAAGTATAAAAGGAATTTTATACAAGTTTGAAAGGATCCAAAGTTTTTTAAAAAATTATATATATCGGAATATATATGTAAAGGATCTTATGAGGATTTTGCAAAAGGGTTTTGGAAAACCTTTGGATTTGGAAAGGCTTTTGATTTTTGGGTAAAATCAATATTGAAATTTAGAAAGCCTAGTTTGAGAATTATTGATTTTTGGATAATCGATTTTGTGTAAAGGAGCCTTGTATGAGATCATACTGGGTGTATGATTTGAAAGATACTATATGTATAGTATAAAGTGTTCTGATGATGGCTCTGAGGAAAAAGGCGCTCCCTTGAAATGAACTTCTCAGGAGTGCCACCGGGTGGTGCTGCCTTGATCCCCAAGGGGGGTTCTAAAGTTGATCCTGTAAGGAGTCCGGACGAACTAGTTCCTAAGGATTATTAGGTAGCGAAAGTCGAGGGCGCTAATGGCTACAGGGGCATTTAGGTTATGCAATGATGACAGTGTAACTCGATGTCACTGCGATCTATTGTGGGGACCATAGCGAAAATCGTGTGGAGGATGAGTGCCAACAGTCTACACTTGATTTTGCCGGGAAGGCAACGCAACATCGGTAGCCTGCGATCTATGGTCGAGTGGAGTGGATAAATTTCATTCCTTTGGCAGCGAAATTCGAGGGCGCTGATGCCTACAGTTATATGGGTTTTTGCTGTGATAGCTACGTAAACCCAGTTGTAACTTCGATCTGTAGCGGGTTCCATGGTGTAATCGAGGGGCGCGGAGGCCAACAATTATCTACGGATTTTGTCGAGATGACAACGTAATCTTCGGGTTAACTGCGACCATAGATGGGGGTAATGATTACCAGAGCATTCTCACTAAAGATATATCCTCTATTTTCAAAAACTATTTTTGATATTTTCGGTAAAATTATTTTCCAAGCATTTTCACTAGATGTTGAAAACAGGTTTACCAAGTACTTATAGATTTTCAGTCCTACGCCTGATCAACGTATGACTGAATTTCCGTGAGAACAAGGATGGACTGGTTAAGACATCGAGTTATAAGAAATATTTTTATAAAGAGCTATTTTAATAGTATTATGTGGATTTAATGGCATTTCTAAAAATTTAAGATAAAAGTGTTGGAATTTTGGAAAATGAAAAGAAAATTCAAACTGGAATTATGAAAAATTTTGAATTCAGGAAAAATTTAATAAGGTGATTTTTTGTAATAAAATCGAATATTGATATAAAAGTTGGAGGTAAGCTAATTAGCTAAATAATTATTTTATAGAGTATATTAATAAAGTTTAACTCGGATAAATAAAATGGATTGTAAGTTAATAGTGGAATTTGGAAATGAATTCAAATTGTAAATAGAATTCGACTTGGATTTGATAATGAAATAAATTAGAAGAGATGTTGTAAAAATAAAAATAAAATAGAGTGGAATCGAAATAGTGATGGTTTAAATAACAAACAAATTTCAAATGTGATATGAATAAAATTTGACGAACTTTGCAAGTAAATTAGATATAAGAGAAGTGTTGTCGAATTAAATGAAAGTGAATTATAATAGAAATGGTTTGAGTGCAAACAAAACCCAAATGAGTAGAAATAAATTGAGAATTGCTTTGGGTAAATAAAATAAATTCGCAAATGAATTAAGTAAGGGAGTTAAAAATTTAAATATGGGATGGATAAATGGGTTAAGTGAATTAAATAATAAATGGATGAAGTCTGATGAATAAAAAAAAATTGAACCAAAGTTTTAATTGGAATTGGATTATCAGAATGGACTTAAGTTATGAGACGAATTAATTTGAAGCAAAATTACTTAAATAAAAGCTTGGCTTCGAGCGAGAATAGCAGACCATTGAATAAGGATTTGGGTTAAATATATCTGGAAAATGGATATTAATATAAGAAATGAGTATTGTCAAGCTCAATGGAGTAGTTTTAAAAATGGAAATGATGCGGAGATGAAATGGAATGCATATGTATGGTTAGTGAATAAATTTGAAATGGAAATACATACAGAATGAGTTGAAATTAATTTAAAGTAGTTATAAACTAAAAATAAATACCCTGTTAAGCGAATATCGTCGAAATTGCATAAAAATAGTTGTCATTCGGCGTAAATAAAAGTAATTAAAATTTTATGAGTTGATAAAGATTAGATAAATTGGTTTTAGAATTAGTTGAAGTGAATATGAGCTTGATTGGATTAAAAATAAATTGAATGTAAGCGATTGAGTTGCAAACCGTTAAAATTGAACGGAATGGTATATGTTTGATTGAAAGAAAATGAATTAGTGTTGAAAACATATAAATTTTCCATGGAAATTATTTTAAATGCGTTTCTTTTAGAATGGAAGTGTTATAGTTGTTGAAGTAAGAGAAATGTTATGAACTTCATATATATAGTGCTTATATGTTTAAATTGAGTAAAGTACAGGTACCCGAAAGCCGTCTGGCTGGATTTGGTTGCGTAAATTGCTAAGATAAATAAGCTGCTTGCATAAAATGCTAAATAAAGGTACGCCTACGCAATAAAAATAGGAAATATGAACTGTTTTTGCTTTTTTCGACCGGGTGGGTCGATGTATACATATTTATATCTCTTGTCAAATTGCAAAAGCTCCTCCGTACAAAGGAGACTCTGCCGAAAAATTTTGAAAATTTTAGGAGTTAGAAAAATTTTTGATAAAGAATTTTGTTAGCAACAAAATGATTTTAATATGAAATTGAAATAAATCAGTGAATGAAACTAATTTAAAATAATGATACGAATCAGTTATAAATGGAAGATAAATTCAATATTCAGAATTGAAGACAAACTGAATCCATATGGAAATGGGAAAAGCTAATTTGAACAGAAATGGGTATGAAACTTATGTACGAAAATGTATACAGTGATTGGAAAGGTTACGATTGGATATTATTGTTAAGTAAGATATGCAGGTATTAAAGGGAAAAGAAAATTGGATTTGATTCCAAAAGATAAATTCGAATTGCCCGACAAAAAGGTATGTATTTAAATTTCTGTATGAAATTGGATTGGTTTTTTGATCTAGCCACTTGGCCTTTTGTTTTCTTTTTGGAATTTGGGAGCTCGTTGAGGCCTTTTGTAGTTGACCGAGCTACCCGCGCAAAAGAGACGCTGGCAAAAACATTCGGAAATTTAGGGAGTTAGAAAAATTTTGAGAAAATTTTGATAATTCAAAATTTGGTTTTAAATTGAAATTTAGATGATTGAGCAAGAGGGTATTGTTTGAAACTATAGAAGGTTTTGGGAAGTTGGTTGATGAGATAATGGGCTTTTAATAAAAGATAGTTGGTAGGATGTTGATAAAACTGTTGGTTTTGGGGAAAGGTAAACAGGTATTGGTCCATTTTGCCTAATTAGTAATTTCGGGGACAAAATTCTTTTAAGGGGGAAGGAATGTGACGACCCGGATTTTTACACCATTTAAATTTGAATAGTTAATTGATTTTAAATATTTAAAGATAATATTAACTTGAATTCAAGATATCAATATTTACTTGATAATTAAATCATTGAATTATATAGTTTAAATATTGAATTTAATAATTGAAATTGGGTAAATTGTTGAATCTGAAATTTCTAAGCATGTTTAAATAATTTAAAGGCTTATAAAATTTATAATTATGATACTGAAGATAATAGAATGGTTGAGATTTAAATTAAAGGTGATTTGTTCAATTTTAATAATATATCGTTTAAATTGATATTTAAAAATAGCCTTCCGAGACACAGTCTCGGAATTCAACGACACTAGTTCCATTAGATCCATAATAGTTAGTTATTATCAAATTTCAATTTTCGTAGCAATCGGAGTTGTCATTTGACCCTGGCAACTCAAAATGCTTGGAAACCATTTTAATCGATTTAGTTTAAGATTGATCGTTTATTTCCGTAACTCGTACATATGATCGAGTTAGCCTTCGAAACACGTTCCGTTGTGTTCGAAACGCGGGTAAAACCCTATAATCTCCTAGCGGCATTCCTAAAAGGAGTTCGAAATTTTAAGTAGCAAGCGATGAGGCATTTTGGAAGTTTTATATAAGATAAAAAAAATTTGGCAAAGATATTTTAACAACACAAGATATTTTTATAAGTCAACAAGCGTACCCAAGAAGCTATTTTCCAATCCGATATTTATGTCCGTCTTCCTCTCTATCTTTGAGCAGAAATAGAATTCAATTCGTGTAAAAAAAAATTCAACTCGACAACATATAAAAGAAGCAGCCGAGCAATCTTCTCGTCCATTTACTTCTCTTCTTTCCCCAAATTCGAGATCAACGATATCGAATGGCCGCATTATGGTTTTTGTCGAATTCAAACCCGAAGCTCCTACAATTTGCTTAACTATCCAGTTGAGAGCTACAGGTGACGCGCGCGCGAAGTGAGGGATCGCGAGGTATTGGATCAAATGGTTGACCGGAGTCGCTCGCGATTTGGGCTCGCGACTTGGGTCGCGATCGTGCGATGGTGCAGGCGAATCATGGGGTTGGTCGCAGGCTCGAGCACGTGATTGGAATCGAGGCATTATTTGGTTAGGGTTTCGATTCGACTGGAAGTGAATCGTGGTGGCGAGTCGAGTGGCAGTGGGGTTCGCGAATTGAAATCAGTAGCATACAAACTCGATTCGAACTCGTGGAGGAGGAGGGTCGCGTGAAGCTCAGTAGGGTGTCGTGCTTGGTAGCTGGAGGAGGAGAGCAGTGAGGTATAACTTTGATAATTTTAATCATCTCTGTGTTTAATCAGAATTTTTTTTATAAATTCATTTACAGTAAAATATATGTAAAGGCAATTTTTATATATATGAATACGATCTGTGAATATAAGAGAATTTATAAAAGTTAGATTTTGACATCTATAAATTATTTTTATAGATGTATAAGTAGTTTTAAGAGGAAAATTTCTAGTTTAAAGTTAAATCATTAATCTAATTAATAAATGGAAATTTACTGTTTGCCAGTTTCAAATACTAATAAATTATATAATGTTATTCGAGGTCAAAACCATGGAAACAAGCCAGTTTGGAATGGATTGCAAACAGCAAAACAAAGGTGAGTAAATCTCACTCTGAGGTTTCTTATTTAAATTTAAATGGTTAAATTTTAAATAATTGATCGAATGATTAAATTGATCGGATGTGCACTGATGATGATGTGACTTTATATTTTGGTTGGTTCTCGAGTTAATTGTGGGTTGACTCGAAGTATTTGGGTTTTAAATTGTTTTGACCTTAAGTTGTAAATAAGAAAATGTTTTCATTGTTAATAAGGCTTAATGATTTGTGATTCATCAAATTAGAAGGGTAAATAAAATGGATAATTAATTAATTAAATTAATTTATGATTTTAATTTAGTAATTAAGGGTTTAAATTAATTAATTAAGGACTAAGTTGATTAATTAAGTTTGATTAATTTAGAATAATCAATGGATAGTTTGAAGGGCAGTTACTTAATGTAATTAATAAAATATAATTGCTTTTTGAAATTAATCAAGAGATTAATTAAGATAATTAATTAAGGAGTAATTAATTTATTAATGAAGTAAATAAAAGAATATTTAATTACAGACTGAGATTAATCGAGAATGATTAATATTGGGGTTGAATTAAAGTAATTAATTAGATTAGAACAAATCAAAACATAATTGGAAATCATTAATTTATATAATCAACGATGTAATTAAAGATTGATTAATTAAGATGAATTAATCAGAAGTGACTCATGAGAAATTAACTAATATAAATAATTAAGAATTAGTGTAATTGATTATAGTTAATTAATTTGTGAAGTAATTAAAGATTACTTATTGATTTAGTAAGAATAATTAATGTCGTGAAATT
This sequence comes from Allium cepa, assembly GCA_030765085.1. Lineage (NCBI taxonomy): Eukaryota > Viridiplantae > Streptophyta > Magnoliopsida > Asparagales > Amaryllidaceae > Allium > Allium cepa. The sequence continues at coordinate 945,236,645 of CM060941.1, read as the reverse complement.
AATTAAAGATAATTACTTGAATGGAATTGGAAGATAATTAATCCAGGGTGATTAATTAAGATGAATAAGGAAGGGTTGATTAATTAATTTGGAATTAATTAATGAAAGAATCTAAGAGATTAAGGGATGAAATTCAATTAGAATCAATAGAAATGATTTGTATGTGATTAAGCTTTGCTTCTGAACGATTGAATGGTATTGGATGATTTGAAGGAGTTGATAACTCTGATATGAAATGTTGAGTGTTTCATTTGGATAACTTGGAATAAGATGATATGAGATTCGAAGAGACCGGGGTCGGGTATTGGGGAAATACCCGAAACCACTTTGAATGTTTATAGACTGATATGTAAATCTGTATGCTGGAATAAGTGAATTGGAGGAATTGGACTATTTTAAAATCTATATCTTTGGTATTTAGAAACTTATATGTGGAATAAGTGTTATCTATAATAAAATGTGGCTTTGTGAATTGATATAAGTTACCCGGGTTTATATGAGTTGTATACTTTGTATTTCATGTTAGTTGGGTTTACTCACGCTGGTTTCCAGCCTGACCCGGGTGTTACTTTGGTGTAATGTTCGGGTCAGACCGAGTATTACAGATTTTCAGGTAAGGACATTCTGGAGTTCGGGAGGCGAGCTGGATGACAGGAACGTGTAGAGTACTTCCGCTGTTTATTATATAGTAAATCTGTGACATGTTGATTTGTATATGTCCAGTGTTGAATTTTGTGTAACTCTGATGTATTTAAATGTAATCGACAGATATAGTATTTTTCTGTAAACTGTTATTATTTGTTATTATATATTATCCGCTACGAATGTGAGGTATTGGTGTTTCTGATCTTCTTCTTCTTCTATCTCTTTCTTCTTTTTCATAACTACCTGGAATTTTCGGCTTCGAAAATTTCAGGTCGTTGCGTAACTCCACCATCAAATATAGCATCTCTAGTACAAATTACTCCATCACTTAAGAATCATACTGGCTATTCCCCAAAAGGGAAGAAATTTAAACAGTCTATCAATCTTGAATCATCGTCTACTAATACCTAAATTATTAACATATCATTGTTAACAAGAAATGATGAGGGTTCAAAAAGAGATGTATTACAAGCAAAGAAGACAAGGAGCATATCTAAATTTCTTGAAAGATTTATTCTGGCTATTTGTGGGCATTCACCAACGAAAGATACCATACGGGGAAATTCTCCATGACTTATCGAAATGTTGGTAAATAAATACAACATAACTCCAAGAAACTCTTGGGAAACGGGACCATCAAACGAAGATTGGCACCGGACTTCGGTTATAACAAATATACGGTGTCCACTTAAATCTTTAAAAGAGCAAACTAAGGTCGAACCAAACTCATAGGAACACTGTCCTTTGGAGGAGTCAAGTGAAGAGAGATAAAACCTTATATATATAATTCTTTACTTATATATATTATTATAATGTTTATATTTTCTGTTATATATTCATAAAATAAATTTTATTGTATCTCAAAATGATTATATACATATAATATAAAAGAAATAAAATTCATTTAGAAATTCAACACTGAAATATGATAGGTTTGGTCGGTTGAATGTCCTAGTTCAATCGGCTGAATAAACAAAAATAAATTTTTGATTGACTTTACATTAATCGACGGACTTCATCAATTCAACCGACTGAAATGTCTTTATTTTTTAACCATTTCCTTTCGATCTTTCCTCCAAAAATAGTTGATTGAATTAAATTTCCAGTTGACTAACCATAGAATTTTTTTATTTCCAACGATTAAATCCCCCTATTCAGTCCACTGAAATAGCCAAGAAAAATACTATGTCCTTCTTATTTTAAATTTCCAATAGTTCAGTCAACTGAACCTACTTTTCAGTCGACTGGTTCCGATTTATACTTTATTTTATATAAGAAAACCTATTCAACTGGACACATCTTTCCATACACCTACCTATTCAATGATCTACTAGTTATTCCCCTCTTTATCTTTCTGAAAATTACAATCTACGTTCACTTTACATTCTTTATCAACTAAAACCCAATTTCTTTCAAAACCCTAGTTCTTAAACTCAAATTGCCCAAGAAAGATCAAGGCCTACTACTTCTTCCATTGGTCCTTTTACCACTCAAATCAGGGATTGGCTTCATAATGACAATACCGTATAAAGGTTCAATAGCATGAAGGGTACACAAATCTTCGAGAGATCATTCATAAAATTCAATGATTTTGATAGTTATGATATCAGCGAACTAGCCGAAGCCAACCATATTAACTCTCTTCTAAGCTTCAATGCCAATAACGTAAAAATCTACAGACAATTGGTAAATCACTTTTACGCAAACTTGAATTTTGATCATATGAATCCACATAACAAAGAGGATTGCATTTGGACTCTAGTTTATGGTGTAAAAATTTGTCTCCCTTTCCACATATTAGGTTATATTTTGAAATACCGTCAAAAGGAGAAGATTTAGATGACCTTGATGTCAACATGTATGTTCAGGATGAATTGAGCCATTGTTTTCTAGCCGATGACTTAGTTGAACTCAAAGCGAAATCCCTTCATCCTAAAGCAATAATAATGCATCGTTCCCTTACTCACCCTATACAACTAAGAACGGGTAGTTATGAGAAGATTATAAACATGATTTTCATGCCTTGTATGCCATATGGAGTCAACATAATGTTAATTGATCAAAAATTATTTTAAATGAATTTTTAACTTTCAACCAAGGTCGAATTAATAAAATTCAATATGTCACTTATATAATGCGCATCTTGTTTAACTTTAGCGTCCTTCTTCCAAATTCTGAATTTACCACCATCGAATCCCTTAATGCCAAAACTCTTTGCCTCATAGGTCTTCCTTATAGAGTGGAGAGTCATGATATTATATCTTTTGACCAATAAAAGGCAAATAAAGAAGCCGATCATCCTCAACCAACCATGCCAACTATTGGCTCCACTTCTCAACCACCTCAAACCCAACATGATGAAGATGATACAGAGGAGATAGGTATGGACACACAAACTAGATAATGCTATGATGTTCTATCCCGCAACCAAAGTAAACTTGATTGACATTTATCATGTATAGAGCATATGGTCACAAAGATGGATAACAAGCTTAATCAAATTAAAGGATTATTATAAAAATTAGGACAAATTGTCATGTGCTTCGTCCACTTATGCATATATGCTTCCAAAGAAGTTCCTTTAATTCATGAGCATTTAACCTGGATAACCAAGGAAGAAGATGATAGTGATGATGAAGAGGTTGGTAAGACAATTGGAAGTCATGACATCTAATGTTTGGTATGATATCCTATATCTTTACTTATACAGTTCTACTTTTTTGAGTGTTATGTTGTGAGCAAATCTATGTTTATTTCAAAAATCTATGGTTATGTTTCTGTGTTTACTTAAGATTTAAAACAATTTTTGTTAGTGTTTTTATTTTTGTGAAAAGTGTTTGTCATGGCTATGTTTTATGCCAAAAGCACTATTTATGTTTCTGTTTTGTGTGAAAATATGTTGTTTATCTCTATAGTTTTGATAAGTAATATATGTCTTTTTCAAAATCATTTTTTTGTGTTGTGACAATATTTTTTATTGTGTTATGATAATTATTTTTAACATTAAATATTACTCATTCAAAATTACTGTACTTATATAATTGTATTATCTATTTATTCATAAAGGACACCGATATCAAATAGCCCTTTCCTTCCATGTTTCTCATATTACTTCTATTGATATTCATTTCCTTTTTTCGATGACAAAGGGGGAGAGAAAATATGCCATAGGGGGAGTATAAACTTAGGGGGAGAACAATCTGTATATTGATTATTTTAAAAGTATATAGTTGTCATCATCAAAAAAGGGAGAATGCTGGAATCTCATATTTTGATAATGATAATTATACAAAGATATATTGCGTATACTAACCATTTGCATAGGAAAGATCCATCAAACAAGAAGAAGTACACGACAAAAAGAAGACTGGGATGACATAACCAATTTAATATCGTCATAGCATCTTAATCTAAGGTTATAAAGTTGTTAAAATCTCTTCTATGTGGTATATACACACACGTTTGATCAAAAACAAAAATTATAGCATTCAGTCGACTGAATAGGGTATATAAGTTGACTAAATATATACACATGTTTATATTTAAACATTGAACAGTTTTATTTAGTTAAATTATTGATTCAGTCGACTAAACACTAATTCAGTCAACTAAATCAAGAATTCCAGTCGATTGATACTGGGTTTTTCGGTCGACTAATACTGGGTTATTTTTGAACTAATATCTTTCTGGTTTGAAGTGTGTTTTATCACTCAAATTAAGTTGACTAACTAACTTCATTCAGTCGACCGAATCTATATAACGGCTATATTTTTCAAATTTCTTAAAGGATGCTCTTCTCCACGAAGAGTTACTCCTCTTCATCAATGGCAGTAACCATTTCCATTGATCATTTCTCTTCATTAGAGGTTGCACACATACATCTTCAATATAAGGCAATCACAATAGTGAATTTAACATTAATTCCTTTTCTCTTATTCTTCTATCTTGAGTTTGAATTATCAAGAAATTTCTATACTAATATTGCTTTCAAACTGGTCAATTGCACATTCAATTCTATTTTCCTTGTAATCATAATACTTTTATGTTCTTCACAAATATACTTAATATATCACAAAGAAAAAGATTATAGGAAGTTGTACTTATTGGCTAATCCATGTTATACAAGAGCATAAGAAGTCACAAACAATTCTACTTAATTTGTAGACGAAGTCCTGTTGGAGTTTAATAAGCACAAAGTCATGTTCGGTAGCTTAGGAAGTTTGTAATATCCTTTCCTTTGGGTTAAGTAAGGAAGTTTGTTAGTTAATTCCAAAAGGAGTCCGAGACTCTATATAGAACGTGAGTTCGAACAAGTGTAAAACTCTCTAGTGCACTTTACTTATTGCAATTTTTACTTCAAGTTTTATAAAAGTATTATTTAGTAGTTATAATCATATTACTCGATCCACATAGACTTTCATAGTCTTCATCTTTAAATCAGTAAAAAGATAAACTAATTTTATATAAATAATAATAAGCTAGATTTAAATCATAATAGACTGGATCTTTGAATAAAATGATTTTTACAATCACATAATAAATTAAGATTGCGTACCTTGATTCATAGTAAAAACAGTTAATTTCAAGTGAATAATTTTCTAAGATTCTATTTTTCCCTCTTGACTCCTTTAGTTTGACAAGCTTGCCTGATGGAGAGGAAAACTAGATTAGTGGTTAGATAGAAAGCCAATCCTATTAGGTTTTTCTATTCTTTATATACACTAACCATCAATGTTTTAATAGAATTTTTTTCTACCATCAATAGGAATAATTTTATTTATTTTATTAAATCCAGATTGGTACTTTTCACTTACGCCAGTTAATTACCCACTTGGCTTACATATGACTTATGGGTAAGTATAAAATTTTATTTTATTAAATCCAGATTGGTACTTTTCACTTACGCCAGTTAACTACCCAATTGGCTTACATATGACTTATGGGTAAGTCTAACATTCTCCCACTTGTCTCATGTGACATTATGTAATTTAGTGGTTTAATAATGAAACATAATTCGCACAGTGAAAAAATTAAATCCATCATCATATTGGTCACATCATATATTCATTATTAAGCAGAGAAATAAATGTTATATGGGTTTTTAACCCAACAAGATCCAAAAGATGAACAACTAGATAGAGTCAGAATAACTCATAACTCAACCAAAAGGGCTAACGCAACAAGTTAAAGAGAGCCAAGCAATATTACTAAAAGAACAACCGAGAGCGACTAAACAAAGAAAGCAACATTTTTCAGCCCAATCGTTCAATACCTACTTATGATCAGTCGATGAAGCGGCCTAGCCAAAAAGTCCTCTGATCTCTATAAATACCATCCTGTCTGTAACATAAAGAGGATCTTCTCCGAACTGGTTGCTAAAGCTCTGCTGAAATTATTCTTCACTCTCTACCTCCCTCACAAAAATCTCCAAAAGAATACATTGTGATTCTCCAGTGGATTCCAACTCTCGAGATTCAATCTTGCTAAAAGATAATCAAAGCCTTATAATCAAACATCTCCTGTAATGGCAATCAGTCCTTAAAAAAACTATAAAGTGGACGTCGGCTTCATTAACAGCTGAACCACTATAAAAATTCTATGTCTTCTTTCTTTTGCTGTTTTTTTCTATATCTATTATATGTGATATTGCTCTGTCGGAACAGGGCTGGTTCTTTCATACTAAAACCAGGACGTTGATCCAATTTTTGGATTAACATTTTGGTGCTTTCACTACGAATTCCAACTCAGGGTTCAGATCTAGCTATCTACGTTGGATCCCCTAGGTTGAAAAATTGGATGCTCAATCTCTATTAAGAAGATTTGTTGTTGGGAACAGAAGAACCAACCAATAAGGACCAGAGAAAAATCAAGCAAACACATGCTAAAGTGATGGATCGCTAGTGATCCATGATTTTCGCTTATGGGTCAATCGACTCTCTTGCATCTTGATCTAATAGGTGCCCCAGAAGACAAAGTACTGAAATCAGTTAAGTGCATGGATCGCTAGCAATTCATGTACTGTGGATTGCCAACGATCCATGGGCGTCCATAAGCTATGGATCGCTAGCGATCCATAGCCTATGGATTGCTAGAGATCCATTAAGTAAGCATGATTCGTGATGATTTTTGCAGATACTGTCATTTAGCTCAAAAGGTTACAAGCAAAAGCAATAGGTAGTAGTGGGTAGAGTCCAAGAATCACGACGGAAGAAAACGGTAACACTCCACCCATTGCAAAAGCACTTGCGACAAACCTGAACTAGGGGTAAAAACCATGTGGGAAGATATAACGATGGCTCTTTCTAGCTCTAAAGATTACAAGCAATCGAGGAAGACAAATTGGATGAAAATGCTAATATGCGAAAAGCTAGAAGAAGCTCTAGAACCCATGCCGTAGCATGGTGCTAAGCAATGGATGAGGAACTGCTACTCAAACGGTATTCTTAGAGGGAGAAGAACCAAGAAGATATGACACAAACCGAGATTAGTTACAATGCCAAGCTCCAATGGTATGTCGTGACTACTCCCTACTAACTAGCTTCTGATCCCATCATGGAGCTCCCATCGTCGAATCATGAGTGGTCGTCATCGAAAATCATCAAAAATCATCAAAATAGTCGTTGAAAACTCACTTCAGGGTTGACTCAAATTCAAATTCGGGTAATCGACTATTTGACCCAAATCAAATTCTAGAAGTCCCAACTCAAATTCAAAATCGGGTAATTAACCATTTGACTTGAAGTAAACCTAGGAAATTATAGCCCAAAATTGGACTCGGGTACAACTAAGACTTTCTCTAAACAAACATGAAAATGGCTTCAAGCAATGTTTGTCACCAACCCAACACTTCAAATTATGTAACTCCAAGCGAATCATGTGCTAACTCCAAGCAAATGGAAAATTTTCTCGGGTCAGAATCCAAGTAAAATACCACCAATCCATCAATGTTGATCCATCTTCTTTTGCGCATAACTCAAATGTGCGAACTCCAAATACCTCAAAATTTGGAATGTAACCTTGTGGGGCCTTCTTGGTCACCCAAGATCGATCTCACTTAGTTTGAATTTTTTTGGAATCATCACTGATCCCTGACCCCATCATAGGTGATTTGTCATTCAATTGGCATTTCCAATCATTCAAGCATAGACAATCATGCACATATCATTCTCGAGCATTATAAACAACTGTAACTTGAAAACAGACCAATCTAACAAGGATTAGAGCATCTTCCCTAATCGAAACCGCTTCATTGAAGCTATTTAACATGCATAATATCCAAAAAAGTTCATCGTGCCAACTATACCTTTTATAAAACTCTACAACTTATTAGAAATTGCTTCTTTACAGGTATAACTAGCTTATTGAAGAAGCGAGGGTGATGGATGCAGCCTGCTGCAAAGCCCTCAGGAGTCATTAAAGGATAAAACAACCTGCTACCCTGGAAGAATTCTATGGGAAAGAAAACCGGTTCTAAAGACTAAAAGTATTGCAGTTAGAAGAAAGCAAACCCGGTAGTGTGCCCAAGAACATACCAAATGGTGAAAGAGCTACAGGACCTCAAGGACTTCTGCCCAAGCAAAGCTACAAAGACCCAGTAGAAAAACGCTCCAACTAACTGACGAAATCAAAAGAAAGGATGATTATCAAATAACACTCTAGCTAGCTTGCAACTATGAAATGGGGCAGCAACCTAAGGCGATGCCTACTCAACCACTCTTGTCTACTTTCCTTTTCCAAATGAGCCGTACCAGGACATTGGGGAATTGCATATGGCTTGGAAAAAGAAATGTTATATACCCTCAACGAGTCATGTCAACCCCCTTTCGAAATTTGGCTTCGCTCTGGTAGCATCAAGAAGCCTTGTCCAAAGGATCATCGAACAAAAAGATCCAACCGCTTAGCCTATTGGAACCAATAAAACTATGTTCCCTCGAGCTGGGTCCAAAAAATTCCTCTAGAAGTTAATGAATCATCGCTTTTAGACCACCGAGCTGTCATACACACGATCTAAAACTCCACTTGGAATCGATCAATTATCATTCCAAGGTCGCTTGTTCGTCGGATATCTAACCATAGAAAACCCTTCACGGACGTGAAGGTCTTTCATGAACTAAAGTGTCGTGGAGGCAAACTAGTAGATCGGTGGTCATCTGATCCAAAAAACCCTTTGCGGACGTAAAGGACTTTCATGAACTAAAGTGTCCTGAAGGTAAATCGATAGATCAGTGGTCATTTGATCCAAAAAAACCCTTCGCGAACGTGAAGATCTTTCACGAACTAAAGTACCATGGTGGCAAACTGGAAGATCAACGATCATCTGATCTAAAACCCTTCGCGAACATTAAGGTCTTTCACAAACTAAAGTATCATGGAGGCAAACCGGTGGATCAGCGGTCATCTAATCCAAAAAACCTTCGCGAACGTTAAGGTCTTTCACGAACTAAAGTGTTGTAGAGGCAATCCGATAGATCAGTGGTCATTTGATCCAAAAAACCCTTCGCGAATGTGAAGGTCTTTTACAAACTAAAGCATCATGGAGGCAAACCGTTAGATCAGCTATCATCTTATCCAAAAAACCCTTCGCAAACATGAAGGTAATTCATGAACTAAGGCATCCTGAAGGTAGACTGGTAGATCAGCGGTCATCTGATCCATAAAACTCTTCGTGAATGTAAAGGTCTTTCATGAACTAAAGTATCATAGAACCAAACTAGAAGATCAGTGGTCATTTGATTCAAAAAACCCTTCGCGAACGTGAAGGTCCTTCATGAACTAAAGCGTCCTATAGATACCGGAGATATAGATATAAAGGAAGCTTTGAACTACTTATTTAGAGGGAGAAGGAAAGGAACTAGCCCTCTCCATATCGTTGGAAAATTGGTTGATTCAGCCGTGGATGCAGTCATGGAAAAGAATAATAAGGTTTGATTGATTACCGCAGCCTAGGAAGTTTTAGCACAAGGAAATCGTGGACCAGTATACTTATAGGGCCTTATTGGGAAATTACTGGAGCTTTGGCCTGGAGTATGTGGAGAAGCGCCTTCTTCGCATGGAGGCCCGTCTCAATGAGGAACGAGAGAGTCTTGAGTCAGAATTCGAGGAGCTTAAATGATAGATTCTTGGCTCACTCAATGCTTGGATGGATGGATGAACAAGCAAAGGAAAAGGAGGCATGCCAAAACTCCACTATGGAGAAGGTGGCCACTTTGGTGGAGGTCTTTCACGAACGAAAGCATCGTGAAGGTAAACCGGTAGATTAGAGATCATCTAATGCAAAAAATACTTCGCGAACGTGAAGGTCTTTCACGAACTAAAGTATCATGGAGGCAAATCAGAAGATCAACAGTCATCTGATCCAAAAACATTTCATGCACATGAAGTTCTTCCACGAATCAAAGTATCGAGGAGGCGAATCGATAGATCAGCGGTTATCTGATCAAAAAAATACTTTATGAACGTGAAAGTCTTTCACAAACTAAAGCATTGTGGAGGCAAAATGATAGATTAACGGTCATCTGATCCAAAAAATCCTTCACGAACATGAAGGTCTTTCACAAACTAAAGCATCATGAAGGTAAACCGATATATTAGCTGTCATCTGATCTAAAAAACCCTTCACGAACGTGATGGTCTTTTGCGAATTAAATGGTCGTGGAGGAGAACCGGTATATCCGCGGTCATCTGATCCAAAAAACCCTTCGCGAACATAAAGGTTTTTCATGAACTAAATATCATGGAGGCAAACTTGAAGATCAGCGGTCATCTAATCTAAAAAACCCTTCAAGAACGTGAAGGTCTTTCACAAACAAATTAAAGTATCCTAGAGGCAAACTGGTACATCAGTGATCATCTAATCCAAAAATACTTTGCGAACGTGAAGGTCTTTCATGAACTAAAGTGTCATGGAGGCAAACCGGCAGATCAGTGGTCATCTGATCCAAAGACCCCTTCGTGGGCGTAAAAGTCTTTTACGAACTAAAGCATTATGGAGGCAAACCGGTAGATCAGCTATCATCTTATCCAAAATACCCTTTGCAAAAGTGAAGGTCTTTCACGAATTACAGCGTCCCGAAGGTAAACCGGTGGATCAGTGGTCATTTGATCCAAAAAATCCTTCACGAATGTGAAGGTCTTTCATGAACTAAAGTATCATGGAGGCAAACTGGAAGATTAATGGTTATCTAATCTAAAAAAACCATTTTCAAACGTGAAGGTCTTTCATGAACTAAAGTGCCATGGAGGAAAACGATAGATCAACGGTCATTTGATCCAAAAAAACCCTTTAGGAAAATGAAGGTCTTTCACGAACTAAAGCGTCGTGAAGGTAAACCAGTAGATCAGCAGTCATCTGATCCAAAAAATCCTTCTCGAACGTGAAGGTATTTCACCAACTAAAGTATCATGAGGGCAAATTGGAAGATCAGCGGTCATCTGATCCAAAAACCCTTCGTGAACGTAAAGCTCTTTCACGAATTAAAGTATCCTGGAGGCAAATCAATATATCAGCGGTCATCTGATTCAATAAACCCTTCGTGAAGGTGAAGGTCTTTTATGAGTTAAAGTTTCTTGGGAGGAAAACTGGTACATCAAAAGTCATCTGATCCAAAAATCCTTTCGCGAACATGAAGGACTTTCATGAACTAAAGCATCATGGGGGCAAATTGGTAGATCAATAGCCATATGATCCAAAAATCCCTTCGCAAACACGAAGGTCTTTCACGAGCTAAAGCGTCATGCACGCAAACCGGCAGATCGAAGATCATCTGATCTAGAAATCCCTTCGCGACGTGAAGGTCTTTCACAAATTAAAGCGTCATGGAGGCAAACCGGTAGATCAACTATCATCTGATCCAAAAAACCCTTTGCGAACGTGAAGGTCTTTTACGAACCAAAGTGGCGTGAAGGTAAACTGGTAGACCAGCGGTCATCTAATCCAAAAAACCCTCCACGAATAGGAAGGTCTTTAATGAACTAATTGGTCATGAAGACGAACCGGTGGATCAACAAAATTTATTTACAACTTATATCCATAAAGGTAAACTAGAAGATCAGCAGTCATCTGATCTAGAGCTCTCCGAAGTCAACGAAGTCATGCTTCAGGGCCACAAATCGAGAATCCTACTAGTCACCTCGCAAAACTAATCGAATCACTTCCAACAACCTATGAGACAAACAGTGCTAAATTATGGAGCTTCAATGTCGCTTAAAGAAACTAATCCAATACTAAACTGACCTTGTGATTAATCAGAGGCCAACTCGAATCTAGCCAAGATTCGACACCTGGAAGAACCGCACCCACTGGACCAGGGGTAAACAAACGAGTTGTGGAGAGATCATGGATACAGTTCAACCGCGCCAACAACCCTATGGCATGGGGAGACCGCACACAATTGAACAGCCATAAGAAAGGCTGAGAATAATCATCCCACAGTCCTGTTATGCCCGATCAAAAATTCTGGCATTCTGACAACCGCAGACTTAATAATCTAGCTTGTGCAACAAATGAAATACTAACATAATACTTGCCCACTTCTTTCCAACTACTATTTTACCACTCTTGGTGACCAATTCCTCTTCCTCTTAGACTGCATGCCAGTTAAAGACCCATTTTGTAAAGGCAGTTTGGACCAAGAGCTAAGGGTCACGCCCTAAACTCCCATAGGCTCTTTCTTCAATCCATCTTCATACAGTCAGCTATAGATCTCTCCACCATGTCTACCTGATCTATTTGGACGTATACATCTTCCAGAAATACGGAAGGATCATCCAAGCCATGATTACTCGAACGAAAAAACTGTCTAGCTTCTTGAACCAATAAAACTATGTTCATGTAAGCAACCTATTAAGTTGATGGGTCAAATCGACTTGAAAATCATTGTTTAGCTGCTTGGATCAGTCAAATTATGCCCGAGTATGCTCCATCAACTCACTGAATCGAAGAAAGTGGATCAACTCAAACCACCAAATCCTTATGATTCCCGAAGATAGATGACACCGAGGAGTACCAAAAGTCGTGTATTTCATAAGCCACGCCAAAACATGCGCTTCTCATATTGCCCAAAGATAGGCAACACCAAGGAGAGCCAAAAGCCATGCATCCAGTAAGCCATGCACTAACTTTCAAAACATAAACCCCTCACATTTCCTGAAGATGGGCAACATAAAGAAATATCAAAAGCTGCACGCCCAAAAGCCATACACCAACTCCTCAACATTGCACGAAGATAGGCAACACCGAGGAACATCGTTGAAAAACCACGCTCCTAAAAGCATAAAGTCCTTACGTTGCCCGAAGATAGGCAACGCTAAGGAGCATCAAAACCAGATCAACAGGCCATATCGATCCCGAACACCGTGCGTCTCGTAACCAGTGCTAACCACATCTATGATTGGGAATAATGGGAACAACTCCAACAAAACTGGAGTGTTACAAACCAATAAAAAAGTTTCAACTGATGAAACTTAATGACTAAAACTGCCCTCAGCTGACCCATCCAATGTGCACCTCTCAAACATGCATATATTACATACTTACTAGAATATCACAAGAAACTTGGATTACATGCTAAAGTTGCAAAAATTTTGAAAGAAGGAAAATCAAGATATAACTTAGCCAAATTTTAAGCTTAATATGAAAATTATCTAAACTATAAGTTATCGGTAATTTGAAATAAACAACCCTGTGAACAAGAGGGCACACATTGGTACTTAAATAAAACAATTGAAAACAATAAGTTCACAAGTTTTGTTACTCCAAACAAAGAATTGTTACTCCAAATAAAAAGAATTATTACTCCAAATAAATTTTTTTCCTGCAATCACAAAAATTCGGTAAATGTCAACAAAACAAGCACAAGTGCACAGAACACACATAAACGGACAAATAAGAATACAGTCAGAATTTTAATGTATTGCTTATACTTTTATTTTATACATGGCCAAAACATGGGAGCAGTACCCACACAACACCAGCTAACAAAAATAAAATACAACACTAAGTGAAGAATCTACATTTGAACAAAATGACTCAAAAAGAAAAAAAGTCGGATCGGTCTCCACATAAGCTCCTCGGCGCTTCCTTTTACCACTCCACTTTTCGCCCTTTGTTTGCGGTTTTTGTCTCGTTGTGGGAGTGTTTTCGTTACCATAATATTAACAAACTCCTCAGTGGCAATGTCAAGAAGTTTCAAACCATTCCGTTTTGACGGGTCATATCGATCCCATGAGTCGTGCACTCTCAAAAGCAGTGCATTTCGTAAGCCTCGCACTTTCAAAAGTGGCGCATTTTGATTCACAAGGATCGACTCCCACTACCCAAAAGAATTAGCATTGCTTCGGTAGTGCCGTAAAACTCACAAACCAAGAAGTCGGCAAAGAATTCTGATCTTTGATCAAAGTTGATGTGCAGAATGTCCAAATTCAAGACACCCAAGTCACGAGTTCCCAGAGATAGGAGCAGCGACAGACCTTTGACTAGGGGCATCCAAGCAGCCATCCGGAACATCAATTCTCACATCAGTTGTTTAGAATAATCAGCCATATGGACTGAGAGGCACATAACACATTAACACTTGGTCAGGATAAAAGATCGCTCCAACTTGCAATAAAAGGAGGAACTTACCGTCGTGTAGAGATAAACGTTAATAGAGAGCATTTCTAGAATCAAATCATCAACGCACCGGCTTCCAAAGACAAAAGCAGGTGATCGAATGAGGTCTCAAACCCAAACTTGCAAAAAATAGCTGTTATGTGAAAACAGACAACGACAAGGAGAGAACTCTCAAAATCGAGTAACTAAACCATTGATTCCTAAAGATTACAACCAACGAATAAGGTTGATATCCATAATAGTGCTATTAGTCCAGCATAATGCATATGGCCTAAAAAAAGCAAGGTTAAGTGTCATGGATTCAAGACAAACGCTACCAAACCCTACTGGTCCACGGTTAGTATAGGAATGAATGCAGTCGTACTAGGAGCAATGTGATGAATTGCTCCACAATTTCAGTTTTTTTATAAGAACCTGGAATTTGACACCTGAAAGTGAAGGGTCCCGCCCAAAAATGAAGGGTTCCGTAGATAGTCGTCAGATCATAATGAAAACCGGTGGAAGGAAGTTTGATTTTTCATGAATGAGAATAATAATGGAATTGGTTAAGCAACAGCCTTGCATCTCCAATGGTAATATTTGACGGTTATAAACAAAGCTAGACAGTGGGAATGCATAGGACTCTCGCTCGTTCAGAACATGGCATCACCAGATTTAAGCAACGTTGAGAAAAAAGCAACACTAGGTTAAAAGGAATCTACTCAATTCTACAGGATCGGATGAATGATTCAGCCCTCACCAACATGATTTTAACGCTGCCGAAGACAAGCAGCACCAACAAATACTTCTACAATCCAACCATCGAAGTGCTAGTTTTCGAAGGCCAAAACTAATACCTAACTAGAAAAAGAGCACCACCGAATTGACAGGGAAAATTGATCCTAATCTCCTAAGTGTCGTTGTTGCCTTGCCAATGCCATGACCTTCTTTTACCTTTTAAATACTGGTATTGGCCGGGCAACATCGAGAATTTTTTTTATCTCCTAAGTACTAGTGTTGCCTTGGTAATGCTAGGAAACTTTCTATTTCATAAGTACCGGTATTGCCTCGGTAACTACGAGAAACATTCTACTCATTAAGTACCGGTATTTCCCTAGAGCTGATGAGAAACACTTATCACAGTGAACCACCAATGTACTAGCTTCCGGAGATAGAAGATGGTCCTCAACTGAGTTTCTAGCTTTTCTTCAAAAAACTACTGTTGCCAACGACCAGAAGACATATTCTTTCATAGGTCAGCCAAATGGTTCGACCTTTCATAACAGGAATCAGCCACTGTAAAGGAATAAAGTAGTGTCGAAAGGAAATCCTATGATTGAATTGCCTATTAACTAATTCTTAGGAATAAAAGCTGGTAGACAACCTAATTTCCTAAATTTAACTTAGAAAGAATTTGACACGGTAGAAAGATAGGAAGCCTCGAGGAAATGCTGCTTGGAACTAAGCAGCTAGGTTATCAATTCTAAAAGACAGGAGTTGACATATGAACAAAACTTCTATGACAATGCCAGTAACTAAGAAGAGCATGCATGGCTAAGGACAAGCGGAGCAATCATGGAAAGACAGAAATAAAATCCCTGAACTTCCCCAATTCCAGAATGGGATTGAGAGCTAAACCGGGGGAAATTGAGCAATTCTCCGCACAGATTCCATCTCTCACAATCGCCCAAACATAGGCATTCGAAATAGATAGTCCCTCAAGAAGGGATAAAAGCACAGATACTAAATCGAAAGAAATGTTTCAAAAGTCCAAACACGAATAATTAAGAGGTTGGTTAGATAATGGTTCTGTATCACAAAACAGAGCATTCTGGCAACAAAATCGCTAATAAAGGAAATAAAGGATTTAACGTTCAGAAATCAACCTTCGCTCATAGTCTGGCGATGATGAGAAGGATCGATGACCTACTTACGGTCTAACTAGATCATTTGGTTCCAACATGCAGGAATATGCCATTACCCAAAGTTTGTTGATGCAAGGAAGAAAGACCAAAATGAAACTATCGATACATCGGCTTTCTGAAACAAAAGCAAGAGTTTGATTGAATATTTAACCCTATCTTCTGACATCTCATGATATTTGACGATTCACAACATCAAGGAAAAACCCATAGAGTTGAGTCATCCATGTATGAGTTTTCGAAGATAGAAACCAACACATGATTAGGATCTCAACGTCAGACTTAGAAGGATTTACTTTAGCAAAAGATGCCTGAAACACATCTTTCTAATACACATCGGCATCATTACAAAATTCAGATCCTGGGATCAAGCAACAAAGTCCCTAATTACCAAAGATATGAGCTATCGTGTCAATCAAACTGGGGCAATCGAACTTATTGTTTAGGAGACCTAGTCTCCCAAAACATGTTGGTTCGGTAGTCAAAGTAATTAGCCCTATGGACTAAGGCATTTACACCAACACTTTGTTGAAACAGACTCAATTGAGCATAGGTAGGGATTAGCTAGACCAAGTTAATTCATAGTTCTAAACAAAGCTATGAAATAGAATATGCCAAAAAAGCCATAGAATTTTACTTACATGTATAGAATTATAGTAAAGGAGTATGTTGCACATGAGCACAAGAAGTGAAACAACGAGAAAAAGCAATGCTTGGATCAAGCAAATAAACCAATAGTCCCAGAAGATAGATTTTGGTGTGCATTGAATTTCGAAAAATGCAAAGGAAGGACAATCACACTCAGACAACTCACATGCTAGTTTCCGAAGGGTAAAACTGTACCTGATCAAACTTTTTAACTACAACTCTACAAGAGCAACTGTGCATTGTAATTTAGTTGTAATTAATCATCCAAAACGAAAGGGATAATAAGTGAAGTATAAGTTGCGAAGGACCCAACTTCTGGAGGAATGGGAGTACTTCTGCCAGACTAAAGATTGGATTATCGAAAAGTCATTATCAACGACAAAACTTGGCATTCAACCCTGTCAGGTTTGTTTTTCTTTAAATAATATCCTCATATAACCAACGTCCAGAATTCAAGGGAAGTCGACGTATGTTGACCAATCGGGTCCTGAGCGTTGATCAAGGCAGATGTAATGGGTTATCTACATGTGAAGAGTCCAACATCCTGAATACTATGAACGAACAATGTAGTGCAAATAGCTTGCTTACATTTGAAAAACAATCCATGTCGTCTTTTGAAATTATCTCTTCCACACTTACCTTTTATCGATCAACGATCGATAACGGAGCCGCAGTCCGAAGCGTTGTAGGAAGTTTTTTCTTTTCAGGATCGTTAAAATACAGAAATAGGAAGAGCGGTACGATTGAATCATCCACTATATCCGATTTTGGAATAAATTGTCGTATTGGAATTCAAAAGCATCGGTGGGAACTTACCAAATTCTCCTAAAGAAAACGTTAAAGACCAAGAGCAAGACATTTCTCCAGAACGACGTACAATCATTCGAGACAAAACGTAGTTTCACCGCAGGTCGAATTAAAACTATATCGGACAACTCCAAACCTACGTCATGCACCCAATTACTGGCCTAAACGCTTGTGAAAACTACGGAGCATAGATTATATTGTCAATGCTAGGAATTGAAATTTGGATCGAAATCAAAACGGCAATCAAAAGTCAGTCAACTAAAAACAACATCTTGAAGTAGCCACTGCCGACGCAAACCGAAAATTCAACAAACGGTTGAATAGTCAAAGCCAAATTTGCATGGTAACCTCATAGCAATCAAATAGATTTAAGAAAATGAAAACTCAAAGGAAGTTACTTCCAATGCATGCCTTTTTTTAAACGAAGGCATACTCTGGGGGGAAAATGTTATCCGATTTTTTTAACCCAGTACGATTCAAGAGAAGATGGAACTACTGGATGGAGCCAGAATAGCTCATAACTCAACCGAAAGGGCTAAAGCAAAAAGTTAAAGAGAGCCAAGCTATATTACTGAAACAACAACTGAGATCGACTAAATAAAGAGGGTAGAATTCTTTCATCCCAATCATCCTATACCTACCTACGATCAGTCGATGATGTGGCCTGGCCAAGAAGTCCTCCAATCTCTATATATATCATCATGCCTACACACATAAAGGGGATCTTCTCTGGTCTGATTGCTAAAGCTCTATAGGAATTATTCTTCACTCTCTACCTCTCTCACAACAAACTCTAAAGGAATACACTTGATTCTCTCGTGGATTATGGCTTTGGAGATTCATTCTGGCTAAAAGATAATTAAAGCCTTGTAATCAAACATCTCTCGTAATAACAATCAGTCTTTAATAAAAGTATAAAGTGGACGTAGGCTTCATTAAAAGCCTACACACTATAAAAATTCTCCTTCTTCTTTCTTTTACTATACTTTTTCTATATTTGTTATCTATAACAATACTCTGTCAGAACAGGACTGGTGCTTTCAAACTCAAATAAGGATGTTGATCCCTTTTTTGGTTTAACAGCTAATAAGGATCATATCGGTCGTATATCAATTTATCAACCTAGTTCCTTCCACGTATCATAATATTAGTCTTGCACATAACATGAATTTTAACTTTGTTTTTATCGAATCCAAATGAGTTAGAACATCTATACAAAGCCAAAACAACTCAAAACTCAACTAAAAGGACCAAAGGAATAGGCCAAAAGGAACTCAAGAAGAATTACCCAAAATCCACTAAGGGGTTGAATCGCTACTGATCCATCGCCTATGGATCACTAGCGATCCATAAGGAAGCTTCATAGGTCATTCTAACCTCTTTCACCAAGAACCAATATCTTTTCTAAGGATGTTTGCCAAGTTTCATAGTATTTGAAGCAACCTAGTTCGAGAAGCGAAGACCTATCTAATTCTAAGCACAGATTATTCTAAATCATGTATAAATCATCGTTAAAACAAGGCAATTAGCTACGAAATCACATGGAGAGCATGTACATAAGACAAGGAGTGCAATCCAAAGGAAGAAGTAAAAAATTCCTTAAATACATGGATCGCAAGAAATCATGCCCTATGGACTGAAAGCGATCCATATCCTATGGATCTTCAGCGATCTGTAGGATTATGTTGGATTGCTATGAAATTTTCAAAATGGAAAAAGCAAAATTACTCCAGGTAATTGGATCGTTAGTGATCCAGAACCTATGGATCGCAAGCAATCCATCAGGTTAGCTCGGGTCATCATGAAGCTCCCCAAACTTCTTCATGGCATCATACACAGGATTTTGGAAAACGGTCTAGCCCAATAGCTCTCCAACTGTAGCTTTCCTTCCCCTATAAACACAATCCTACTTGAAACATAAACAAGATCTTTTGGACTAGCTGCTGGAACTTTGCATAAACTATTATTCACTCTTCTCCACCTATACAACAGTCATCTAAAGGGTTTACTGCAATTCTCTAGTGAACTTGTTAATAATTTTTCTTGCCAACACCCAAAATTGATACTAAGAATGATGAATAATCCTTTGTGCGAACAGTGGGCATGATTCCCTTAGGAATTGCCTCTCGATTTGGCTCTATTTATTGATATCTCTCAAATCATACCTTTCGACATCATCGAAAGGTATGGATTCTAGGCTATTCGGTATTGATGAGTTAGTGTGAATACTCCTTCAAAAGCCTTCCTTTCGATCAGATTGAAATTCCCTGAGTTAAGTCTTTTTAGGTAGGTTTCGACCTTGCCGAAACCTTTAGTGTTAGTTTCCTTTAAGTTTAAAGAAGAAGTCTTATTCTCTAGTGGATTTGGAATGGCTTCGACCTTTTCGAAAGACATGGGAATGACTTCCTTTGGATTGAATCTATCAGCCCAAGTTTTAGTATTTGGAGCACAGATTTTGATCTTGTTGAAAGCTTTATTCCACAAAGTTGATGGCTTCGGAAGGTTATAGAGAATGTTAGGTTTAGAAGAGTTGTCGATCTTGTCGATAGATACCTTTCAAAGGGGTTAAACCTGTAATACAAAGGTTAAGCCAACAAAAGTTTAAGTAAACAATAAGAGATCAATAATTCTCAAGACTTCCCTTTTTTCATCTAAAGAAATTTTATTTCATTAATTCGCCAAGTGATCACCCAATTAGGGTTACAATGATTTGTTAAAGAAAATACAAGTTTAGAATGAGAGAAATTGGATCCCCTAAACCTGACCCATTAGGTCTTATTTATAGATGCAGGTAGCCTCCATTCCATGTTCTTGCTTTTGACAATGTTAAAAGGTCCCCCTTTTATATGCTATTGTGAACCTTTTGACCTGGTCGAAAGCTACTCCTCCTTTCGATGTTGCCGAAAGCTATGTTTCCCTTAAATGTTATCGAAGGCTCTACTTCCTTTCAATGTTGTCGAAGGCTATGCTTCCCTCCAATGTTGTCGAAGGCTATGCTTCCCTCCAATGTTGTCGAAGGTTATGCTTCCCTTTAACGTTGTCGAAGGCTATGCTTTCTTTCGACGTTGTCGAAAGGGTTCCCTATTCTTTTATCACGCTCCAGCAATTCCTTCATTCTCTCTTATCCTTTCAACCAAGTCAAAAGCCATACTTCCTTTCAACGTTGTCGAAAGGCTTTTATCATTCTTTCCCCTTTTCAAGCTTTTGAGTATTGCTTTCTTCATAGCTCCTTTCGACATTGTCGAAAGGTGTCCTGGATGGATCATTGTCTCCTTGTTGCTTGTGGAAGTGAGTTTGAAGCCTTTGACATGGTCGATAGGTTGACTTCTTTAGTTTCGAAGAGATTTAGGTGTCATTTGTTTCGACTAATTCAATAGGCTTACTATAGCTTTCGAAGGGGTTGCTAATTCTTGCTTTGACTTCTTCATCTTTTTCGAAAGGTCTTGAAGCGATTAAACATTAAGGGCAACATCCTTTCGACTCCTTCGAAAGGTTTGGTCAGAACTCTTCTTTTCTTTATCTTTGTTTATAGTCCTTTTGACTTAGTCGAAAGGTGGATCTTTTGGTGTAACATTCCCCCCCCCCCCATGACGGGATGCTCTCAACTTTCTAAGTTGTCTTTGTTGAAACCTAGAAGCTTCCTGCCTCCTGCCTTCCCATGTAGATCTGAGCCATTCATTTAAATCACATCCAATAGTTGATAATCTAGGCAACTTTTCTTATATAGTATGTCTTTCTTCTTCTTCCTCTTTCACTCTTCCTACAATCAAGATTTTCAAACGCAAGTAAATTGTTCTAAAAAATTCGAACTTTCAGTCTACTTCTAGAAACCACATCAATCATCAAATCCAATTGTAGGTTTAAATTTGACATTTTTTGCTAATTTTTAATCGAATTCCACTTTTTCCAATTCCAACATTGAAAATCAAGTTTGTGAAGTTCGATTAAAAACTTTTTGAAAATAGACCTGGTTTTGTTTACTGAAAAGCTCTTCTAACCCATCTTATGGAATTAATAGAATTTATCTTTCGTGTTTTTGATTTTGAAATTGGTAGAGGAAAATGATTAAACCCCTCGCCTTATCGGGTTTGGTTTTATTCCAAAACTTTTAACTCTTGTTCTTCGTTAGTAACCTAGGTTTTTGATTTGCCGATTATCTTTATGTCTTCAGAGTTGTGATAGTTTGATTTCTTTTGAGTTTGTTTTGTTAACAGATGTGATTTGCTTGTTCTTCAAGAAAATTTTGAAATCTGGATTTACAATCGGGTTTAGGGTTAGTTAAACCCGATTCAATTACATGGAACCCTCTCGTGTACATGTGATAAATTTGGCGGCACAAAATGACCTTTCTATCCCTTCGAAAGAGATTAAGGCGACAATATTGGAATTGCCTTCTTAGCACCTTTCGATGGGGTCCAAAGTTGTTGTGATGCCAATCTGATCAACATTGTCGAAAGGATAAGTAGCAAAGTAGAGTGGATCTACCCCTTTGATAGTCAAATGTTTTGACTTAGTCGAACCCTTTAGCTCCTTTGATAGAAACATTTCGACAAGGTCGAAGCCCTTTACACCTTTCGACTTCAATGGATATGATAGGTTTCGACAACAATAACCGGTCCTTTCAACAACGTCGTTAACACTGACCAGATCCTTCAACAACGTCGACAACATTAAATTTTTACTTAAAATTTTAAGTTATTGGATTCAACAATGTCTAAAGGTCTTATTTCTTAGCTTTATATTACACTTGTAGTGTATCCAGGCTCTCTTAGAGCTTTCGACATTGCCGAAAGGGGTTGTATGAATTAATGTTATATCTCATCCTTTCAACCTTGTCGATAGCTCAAGAAAAATATATTATTGTTTATTTATTCTTTAGGTTTATGACAATGTTAAGATAATTGTTTCAAAGTTGATGCTATGGTCCTTTCGACTTTGTCAAAAGATCAAGCTATTGCCCTTTTGACATTGTCGAAAGCTTAAACCAAGCTATTCGGTATCTGATTCAAAATGCTTGTATAATTTTAAAATTTTATGTCTGTTTTCATGTTTAAATTATCTAAGTTGATATCTTTGTTTAATTTCCAAATGCATTTTAAAGTCATAAATAATCAATGATTTAAGCTAAAATGTTTTCACCTACCAGGATCACGAGTTCTCCCAAGAAGGCTGAGGCCACTTCTAAGCACTCTGCCATTATATCTCATGATGAAATCTATGCCATCCTTATGGATTTTGGCATTACTGGAATTGAAGCCATCCCTCCCAAGGAAACTGGTACTATAGAAAACCCTCCCAAAGGGTATTTTGCTTGCTCTACCATTCACTCATGGCATGGTGGATTCCTACCTTTCCTAGATTTTTTATCTTCATATCTTTCTTATGTTGGAATTGCTCCAATCCAACTATCTCCCAATATCTACACTCATCTCCTATCTCTAGAGATGTTGGCATAGGAATCTGGGCTCCTTTCTCCCAATGCTAAATTGATTCATTTCTTAGCCAGATTGGCAAAGCTAAGCAACATCAATAATCAAATATACATAGTCAACCCCTTCAAGAAATTATTTTCAGATGGGGTCAACAAATTCAGGGACGGGGAGAATCAGTTCTTCTTTGTCAAATGTTTTGCTAACATTCGCGGGACCTTAACCTCTCCCCGTAAGTTTTTTCTTTTATTGTCTTTCCCTTACTTTATGTTTTTCATTAACTAATCTCCTGCTTTTTTAGGTGCTCTTCCAAGAAGCTCAATGAGGTAAACATTAGGATAGTTGATTCTCTGGTCGTAACTTCAATACAAATCGGGAAAAATTGATGCTTCTAACCCCTTCGAACTTAAGAAAACACTCACTACTGCCAACTGGCCAGAGGATTTTAGGAACTTCTCCTTCTATCCTGCAAGTTGCACGTGGAAAGCGCTTTCTTTCCTTGGAGGATGCTGAACACTTCTCCTCTTTGTCACTAATATGTGCTGACCCTTCTGGTTTATTATTAGTTTAGTATTTTCTTTTCAGTCCTCGACATTCTCTGAATCATTTTGTGAGGATTAGGATTTTTGACTCATGAAAGTCGACATTAATACGTCCACTGTATCAATTGCCAAGCAATCGAATGCCCGAAAACCGAATTATTAGGGTTAAAGAAGAAGAGGTAGAAGAAGAAAGAAAGAAGAAGCAACAGAACAATATCAGAATCTCACAGTCACAGCGGAACAACATATAATAGATAAATGAATATCTTTAAAACAAAGAACTATATCAGTTATTACATTACATCACATTACATTACATTATCAGAGTGCACAACAATAACAACGGAAAAGAAATACAACATATAATAGTGATACGCTTCACCATCCAGCTTGCTCCTGATCTCCACAACATCACCTGAATTCCAGAATGACCTGATAACCTGACTCTAGACTGCTCGTGTGGAAATTGGTGGGCACCCAAAGTTTAGGAAGGGAACAATAAACTCCAGGTCAGTCATGGGACTGGTGTGAAAACTTTAAAAAAACAGTTATTTTTAACCATAAGAAAACAAAGGAATTTAAAAGACATCCGCAATGCTTTTTAGAAAAAGAAACTACCATATGGCCTCCCGCCACACACACAATGCAAACGCGGAATTGGAGGAGATTTCTCCTTGTGATAGTCAAACATGCTTGATACGCAAAACAAATCATTTTTGATATTATTATTAGTGCATAGTGTAGAAAACATTTCGAATTAATCTTATCCAGCATAGGCATTCCGCACTTATGCCTACTATAGCTACCATGTTCAATAGCAGGTTACCGCCACATTCCATGGCAGGTTATATAACTAAAACCGTACAGGGCTCGTATTGTATCTTTGGATTTTCCAACAAATGGTCAGGCCAAGGAACTCCCCATTGCCACATGGGTACGCCTCTTGAGGGACGCCCCGAGAACCTAACTGGATCTCTGCCAACACAAGGCCGGGTTACTTCTGCAAAAGTAGGTAACTACTGATACGAGTATGCCATCCCCCGGTTGTAAACAACCTTTATCTGAGGATCCTCAACCAATAACAATCACAAAATCATATATATTTGCGACATCCACATAAGTTAAGTATCTGGGCTGCATACCATGATACCACTTCTATCCAGAAGGAAATGCACATACCCTAAGGGGCGCTACACCCTATAACCTTGCTGCATCTTTCCTGTTTTGACCATTATCGGGTTGTGAGGTCCGATGAAGTCTCGTCCACAATGCTACGCTTTTCACAAAAGCTATGCTTTGATCAACAAATGATCAGCAGCACTTCGTATGCCACATTACCAAATTGGAAATGTATCACTAGTAACCATCAACTACATAACCTCTGAGCTCGTACATCTTAGAGAAGGGTGTTAAGCTAAGGGAATAAATTCTCCGCCACCAACAGAAATGTATTTGGTAGAAACCAGCTTTACATCTCAAATTGTAACGTCAGACACACATCCATACAAGTCCGTTCTGGGATCGAACGGAACCGAAGGCACTTCCAAAAGAAGCCCTTGCAATCCGGATATTCACTAATCATGTCCGGAATTCCCATCACAAAGGGTGATAAAATCTCTATATCGGAGATCAGCCAATGCAAAGACATTCGATGGTAATCCTTCCGTTTCCGAAAGTATCCGGTCTTCAACATTGGTCTTCAAATGCTATCCATTACGACGTATCACTATTCAGAATGGGATTTATGATCCAAAGGTCCTCTCCCGGCTAAACTGAATAACGAGCGCTTATTTTAAAATAAGTGTAGCATTCAAATTCAAGCAAATCACAACAAATACCCATTTAAAGGTAAATATTGATAGTCGGTTATTTAACTATCAATAGATATGCACAACATCACCAGATTCCAAACAATTTCCCAATTATTTATTTTCCAAAAATATCTTTACAAGATATATTTTTCCACACTTCAACCATTTGAAACAAATTTCAAATCACTTTTCACCTTTACAACTTTTGAAAACAAATTTCAAATCATTTTCCTTATGTGGAAACACTTCCAAATATTTATTCATTTTCACTGGAAATCTGCCGAGTTCAAATACTTTATAATAATTTATAACACTTATCCAAAATATATCGGGAAAACACTTTGAAATAAAACTATTTTTCTTTAAACACTTTACTTAAAATATTAATTATAAAAATATTATACCAATATTACATATAACTTAAGTCCAAACTAATTTTCAAAATAAAATTAGTAGATAGAGTATAACTGTTTAAACTAAAACAATTATTGATTAAATCTTAGAAATAACCATTTCTATATCAACTTAATAAATCTTTACTTAAAAGATTCAAAAAATTTAAGAAGTTAATTTCTCCAAAGTATCCTTTTCAAAACCAATTCTAGAATTTTATATATATATATATGTATATATCTTTCAAAGCTATTCAGAAATTTTATTCGGCTTTCTAGGGAGAATACGCTTTCATTTCAAAATGGTTCATTTAAACCAATTAAATAAATCCTTACCGATTTACTTTAAATTTACGTTCCAAATCCGTAAATTTATTTCTACACTTCAAAAATAAATCAATGTTTATTTTTAAACAAATTTAACTTTTCTTTATAAATTCTATGTGAATTCGCATTTCCAAAATATCTATTAATATATGATTTTCAAATCGATTTCAAATATTCACTTTCAATAACAATTCAATTTTTCAATTGATTTCAAAAACAACCAAATCAAATTCCATATTGATTTCCCAAGAAATTAAACACCAAGTGAATTCCATTCAAATCTCAAATTTAAATCAATTACTACTAAACCCCAAAATAAATTATCAAATTGATTCCAAATTCTTTTCAAAACACCAAATAAATTTTCAAATGGATTTTTCAAAAGATTTAAATTCCTTTTAAAAATTCCTTTCAAATGGATTTTTCAAAAGATTTTCAAAACACCAAATAAATTTTATTTCCTTTTAAAAATAAATTCCTTTTAAAGAAAACAAATTCTTTTATTTTTCAAGCTCTTTAAAATCCGTATTTTGAACAAATTCTTCAACTTTTAAATAATATTACCTGAAATCCATTAATTAAAGCTTTTCCCATATTTTGAAATTTTATTTGATAAGATTAAAAATAAAAATTTATTATTTTAGAGTTCCTACTTTTAAATTTATCTAATTCTCAAAAATATATAAACTTTCAACCTGAATTTTCAAAAATCGAATTTTTATTTATTTTCGGTATCTAATGATACTAAAATTATATTCGGCTAAATTTTAGCCTTCAACGATTTCAATCACAAAGATAATCACACAGAGATTATAAATAACCAACACACAATATTGAAACAAATTCAATTATTTGAGGAATCCAGTTAGATCCCTCCAACCTGTTTCCCTGCATCCACAGCACAATACCAATCCCGTTTCAAGACGGGATATCGCGGTACATGGGTTTATATAAAATATTATCCGCTATTATGCGGCGCAATAGGGTCTCATCCGCTATATAATGCAGGAAATCAACTCCAAGTGCATATATAATACCAATTCCACTTCACGGTGGAATATCTGGTATATGTGTTTAATATAATAACCTTCGCTTAATATGCGGCGTATAGGGTCTATTTCAATACAACAAATAGAAATTTACCATCCAAGCATACAATCAAACAATTTTAAATTTAACTGTTTAAAATTTAAATCGAAACAAATTCGATTGAGTGAGAAGTTCTCACCTTGCTTCCAATAACAGTGGCAGTGTTTCGTTTCGAATAGAATTAAACACGCGTTTAATTTTACCCAAAATTCCACTAGCTCAAATAAATCCAATCTAGCTCCATTGCGTAGTGCTTGTCAATACGAACCAGACGCAACTCGTTTCGTGCGAAACAGACCTCGTATGAAAAAGTTACAACGTTTTAAAGTTTATACGATATTTAAATAATTTACAGTTTCTACTATTTTTATTTTTCTCAAACCTAGATTCAATCACGGCCATCCATTCCAATACCCTAGATCTAGGCCGCACGCATCTTCTACCTTCTTCAGGCAATTTATGTTCAAACCTAACCCATTTGCCGTCGATGTTCTAGGAATTAACGTGACCACTCCGATCGATTCCACGCCGATCAAGCTACGGTACCTCGAAGCCACGAACGCCACGCACCAATGACCAAAAACCGGTCATGCTCGGATCCCGCTGGGCCTTGATTTCCATGCACGAACGCACGATGGACGCACCGCCCTAGCAGCCTCCTCGTTGCTCCAAATTCGACCATGACCGTTCAAATTGAAGTACTCATCGTTCTCAACAACATTGTAGTTGACAACGTTTTGTAATTACTGATGGATTTAATGAAAAATGAGGAAGAGGATCGTGAATTGCCAGCCATTAAACGTAAATGACGGCTGCTATAAACCTAGCTAGGGTTTCTGAGTGCAAAAGTGAATTTAGTTGGCATTTGACAGAAAACATCGAAACACTATTCATCCGAGATTTTCCGAACTCCAAAAGAAGCATGCCGACTGGCGTTTCTAGGGTTTAACCCACGTTTCAGACACAATGGGACATGTTTCGGAAGCTAAATTGATCATATGTGCGAGTTACGGAAATAAACGATCAAATTTAAACTAAATCGGTTAAACTAATTTCTATGCGTTTTGGCTTGCCCCGGACAAACCGTAAGTCCGATTGATACGAAATTTGAAATCTTACAATAATATAATATTACGGATCCGATGAAATTGGTTTCGTTTAAATACGAGATGGTTTGAAAAATGACTATTTTTATTCGTCAATTAAATATTAAAATATTCAATTTCTTCGGTTTAACTTTTAATTTGATTCTAAAAGTCCTCTAACATCAATCTAACTCCAATATGATTTAATTCAACTTTACAAATCAATTTTAATCACAATAAACCCAATTTCCAATTATTTCTGTAATTTAAAATATTACATTATCGATTTAATTATCCAATTAAATCTAGATATTCGGAAAAAAATATTCGACTTACAAATTTTACTTGTTAGTATTTAAAATCAATTAAATATACGAATTTCAAATGACAGGAATTCTGAGTCGTTACAAACTTCCCCCTTAAAAGAATTTCGTCCTAGAAATTGCCAAGTAAGAAAAAGTCTTCAAAATCCATTAACCTTTTTTTCGAAAATAAACCGTTCCAACTTGATTTCAGATTCATTTTAATTTCTTAACTTTTCCAAAATCCGATGGTTAAACTTTTCTAGTTCAATTCGAACATTTTCATTTCAATTTAGAAATTGACTTTTCGTTAACAAAAATTTTCCAAAAATTTTTCTAACTCCCAAAATCAATTTTCAAATGTGAGGATTACGATTTTCGACTCACGAAAGTCGACATTAATATGTCCACCGTATCAACTACTGAGCAATCGAATGCCGGAAAACCGAATTGTTAGGGTTAAAGAAGAAGTGGTAGAAGAAGAAAGAAAGAAGAAGCAACAGAACAATATCAGAATCTCACACTCGTAGCGGAATACCATATAATAGATAAATGAATACCTTTAAAACAAAGAACTATATCAATTATTACATTACATCACATTACATTACATTATCAGAGTGTACAACAACAACAACGGAAAAAAAATACAACATATAATAGTGATATGCTTCGCCATCCAGCTCTCTCCTGATCTCCACAGCATCTCCTGAATTCCAGAATGACCTGATAACCTGACTCTAGACTGCCCGTGTGGAAATTGGTGGGCACCCAGAGTTTAGGAAAGGGAACAATAAACTCCAGGTCAGTCGTGGGACTGGTGTGAGAACTAAAAAAAACAATTATTTTTAACCATAAGAAAACAAAGGAATTTAAAAGACATCCACAATGCTTTTTAGAAAAAGAAACTACCATAAGCCCTCCCGCCACACACACAATGCAAACGCAGAATTGGAGGAGATTTCTCCTTATGATAGTCAAACATGCTTGATACGAAAAACAAATCATTTTTGATATTATTATTAGTGCATAGTGTAGAAAACATTTGAAAAGTATAATATTAACCTTAGCCAGCATAGGCATTCCGCACTTATGCCTACTATAGCTACCATGTTCAATAGCAGGTTACCACCACATTACATGGCAGGTTATACAACTAAAACCGTACAGGGCTCGTATTGTTTCTTTGGATTTTCCAACAAATGGTAAAGCCAAGGAACTTTCCATTGCCACATGGGTACGCCTCTGGAGGGACGCCCCGGTTGTAAACAACCTTTATCCGAGGATCCTCAACCAACAACAATCACAAAGTCATATATATTTGCGACATCTACATAAGTTAAGTATCTGGGCTCCATACCATGATACCAGTTCTATCCAGAAGGAAATGTACATACCCTAAGGGGCGCTACTCCCTATAACCTTGCTGCATCTTTCCTGTTTTGACCATTACCGGGTTGTGAGGTCCGACTAAGTCTCGTCCACAAAGCTACGCTTTTCACAAAAGCTATGCTTTGATCAACAAATGATTAGCAGCACTTCGTATGCCACATTACCAAATTGGGAATGTATCACTAGTAACCATCAACTACATAACCTCAGAGCTCGTACGTCTCAGAGAAGGGTGTTAAGCTAAGAGAATAAATTCTCCGCCACCAACAAAATGTATTTGATATAAACCAGCTTTACATCTCAAATTGTAACGTCAGATACACATCGATACAAGTCCGTTACTGGATCGAATAGAACCGAAGGCACTTCCAAAAGAAGCCCTTGCAATCTGGATATTCACTAATCACGTCCGGAATTCCCATCACAAAGGGTGATAAAACCTCTATATCGGAGATCAGCCGATGCAGAGACATTCGACGGTAATCCTTTCGTTTTCGAAAATATTCGGTCTTCAACACCGATCTTCAAATGCTATCCATTACGACGTATTACTATTCGGAATGGGATTTATGACCCAAAGGTCCTCTCCCGGCAAAACCGAATAACGAGCGCTTATTTTAAAATAAGTGTAGTATTCAAATTCAAGCAAATCACAACAAATACCCATTTAAAGGTAAATATTGATAGTCGGTTATTTAACTATCAATAGATATGCACAACATCACCAGATTCCAAATAATTTCCCAATTATTTATTTTCCAAAAATATCTTTACAAGATATATTTTTCCACACTTCAACCATTTGAAACAAATTTCAAATCACTTTTCACCTTTATAACTTTTGAAAACAAATTTTAAATCATTTTCCTTACGCTGAAACACTTCCAATTATTTATTCATTTTCACTGAAAATCTGCCGAGTTCAAATACTTTAAAATAATTTATAACACTTATCCAAAATATATCGAGAAAACACTTCGAAATAAAACTATTTTTCTTTAAACACTTTACTTAAAATATTAGTTATAAAAATATTATACCAATATTACATATAACTTAAGTCCAAACTAATTTTCAAAATAAAATTAGTAGATAGAGTATGAGTGTTTAAACTAAAACAATTATTGATTAAATCTTAGACATAGACATTTCTATATCAACTTAATAAGTCTTTACTTAAAGGATTCAAAACAATTTAAGAAGTTAATTTCTCCAAAGTATCCTTTTCAAAACCAATTCTAGAATTTTATATATATATGTATGTATATATGTATATATATCTTTCAAAGCTATTCAGAAATTTTACTTGGCTTTCCAGGGAGAATACGCTTTCATTTCAAAATGGTTCATTTAAACCAATTAATTAAATCCTTACCGACTTACTTTAAATTTACGTTCCAAATCCGTAAATTTATTTCTACACTTCAAAAATAAATCAATGTTTATTTTTAAACAAATTTCTCTTTTCTTTATAAATTCCATGTGAATTCACATTTCCAAAATATCTATTGATATACGATTTTAAATCGATTTCAAATATTCACTTTCAACGACAATTCAAATTTTCAATTGATTTCAAAAACAACCAAATCAAATTCCATATTGATTTCCCAAGAAATTAAACACCAAGTGAATTCCATTCAAATCTCAAATTTAAATCAATTACCACTAAACCCCAAAATTGATTTTCAAATTGATTCCAAATTCTTTTCAAAACACCAAATAAATTTTCAAATGGATTTTTCAAAAGATTTAAATTCAATCCCCAAAAAATCAATTTCCAAATGGATTTCAAATTTTATTTCCTTTTAAAAATAAATTCCTTTTAAAGAAAACAAATTCTTTTTCAAGCACTTTAAAATCCGTATTTTGAATAAATTCTTCAACTTTTAAATAATATTACCTGAAATCCATTTATTAAAGCTTTTCCCATATTTTGAAATTTTATTTGATAAGATTAAAAATAAAACTTTATTATTTTAGAATTCCTTCTTTTAAATTTATCCAATTCTCAAAAATAAATTTTTAATATAAACTTTCAACCTGAATTTTCAAATATCAAATTTTTATTTATTTCCGGTATCTAATGATACTAAAATTATATTCGGCTAAATTTTAGCCTTCAACGATTTCAATCACAAAGATAATCACACAGAGATTATAAATAATCAACACACAACATTGAAACAAATTCAATTATTTGAGGAATCCAGTTGGATCCCTTCAACCTATTTCCCTGCATCCACAGATGTTAGCACAATACCAATCCTGTTTCAAGATGGGATATCGCGGTACATGGTTTTATATAAAATATTATCCACTATTATGCGGCGCAATATGGTCTCATCCGCTATATAATGCGGGAAATCAACTCCAAGTACATATATAATACCAATTCCACTTCACGGTGGAATATCGCGGTATATGTGTTTAATATAATAAACTCCGCTTAATATGTGGCGTATAGGGTCTATTTAAATACAACAAATAGCAATTTATAATCCAAACATACAATCAAGAAATTTTAAATTTAACTATTTTAAATTTAAATCGAAACAAATTCGATTGATTGAGAAGTTCTCACCTTGCTTCCAATAACAGTTGCAATGTTTCGTTCCGAATAAAATTAAACAGGTAAATAGGCAAAAGGAAGAAGTTGCAAAAAAAATTGGTCTCAGGGACAACAAGTTTGCTTTTTAGTCTGAAGGACACTTTTTAGTGTAAATTGAAAATGATAGTTACAACTATCATTCTGTGAATTACACTAAAAAGTGTCCTTCAGCCAAAAAAACAAACTTCTTGTCTCTGAAACTAAATTTTTCTCTAAGTTTTTCCTTGAGCCTAAAAACCCCAAAATTAAACACGCGTTTAATTTTACGCAAAATTCCACTAGTTCAAATAAATCCCAATCTAGGTCCATTGCGTAATGCTCGTCAATACGAACCCGATGCAACTCGTTTCGTGCGAAACGGACCTCGTATGAAAAAGTTACAACGTTTTAAAGTTTATACGATTTTTAAATAATTTACAATTTCTATTATTATTATTTTTCTCAAACCTAGATTCAATCACGGCCTTCCATTCCAACACCCTAGATCCAGGCCGCACGCATCTTCTTCCTTCTCCAGGCAATTTACGTTCAAACGTAACCCATTTGCCGCCGATGTTCTAGGAATTAGCGTGACCACTCCGATCGATTCCACGTCGATCAAGCTACGGCACCTCGAAGCCACGAACGCCATGCACCAATGACCCAAAACCGGTCGCGCTCGGATCCCCCTGGGCCTTGATTTTCATGCACGAACGCATGACGGAGCGCCGCCCTAGCAGCCTCCTAGTTGCTCCAAATTCGATCATGACCATTCAAATTGAAGTACTCATCGTTCTCAACAACATTGTAGTTGACAACTTTTTGTAATTACTGATGGATTTGATGAAAAATGAGGATGAAGATCGTGAATTGCCGGCCATTAAACGTAAATGACGGCTGCTATAACCCTAGCTAGGGTTTCTGAGTGCAAAAGTGAATTTAGTTGGCATTTTGTAGAAAACATCAAAACACTATTCATCCGAGATTTTCAGAACTCCAAACGAAGCGTGCCGACTGACGCTTTTAGGGTTTAACCCACATTTCGGACACAATGGGACATGTTTCGGAAGCTAATTTGATCATATGTGCGGGTTACGGAAATAAACGATCAAATTTAAATTAAATCGATTAAACTAATTTCTATGCGTTTTGGCTTGCCCCGGACAAACCGTAAGTCCGATTGACACGAAATTTGAAATCTTACAATAGTATGACATTACGGATCCGATGAAACTGATTTCGTCGAAATCTGAGACGGTTTGAAAAATGACTATTTTTACTCGTCAATTAAATATTAAAATATTCAATTTCTTCAGTTTAACTTTTAATTTGATTCTAAAAGTCCTGTAACATCAATCTAACTCCAATATGATTTAATACAACTTTACAAATCAATTTTAATCACAATAAACCCAATTTCCAATTATTTCTCTAATTTCAAATATTAAATTATCGATTTAATTATCCAATTAAATCTAGATATTCGAAAAAAAATTATTCGACTTACAAATTTTACTTGTTAGTGTTTAAAATCAATTAAATATACGAATTTCAAATGACAAGAATTCTGGGTCGTTACACATTTTGACTGAATTTACATTTCTTGAATTTGTTCTAGCTTCTTCTCAAGCCATAGTGTCTTCTAGTGGCGCTGCACCTCCTCCATCAACTTCTGGGGTGACATCTAACATGGCAGCCTATGCAAAATCTAAGACAACTTTCAAAAGAAAGCTAACGGAGTCCCCTTAAGACATACACATGGAGAAAAAACTAAAAATTTTGATGTGGAGGAAGAGGAGGAGCACCATCCTCCTAACCAAGTCTCAAAGAGCCTTATTATCGAAACACCCAAGGATAAACCAGAGCCAACTCCTCTTATTCTTGATCACTTTTCATGCATTTCAATTTCCGATTCTCCAGTTGCAGTTGAGAAGACGCAGCTGGCCTTATTGATGACTCCTTTCGAAAAAAAATTCCTCCAGAGTAATCACCCTCTACTCCTCTATCTTCTAATTTTGAAGAACTTATCAAGCTCACCCAGTTTTCTGAATCCTTCACTTCTTCTTCTACGCCCTCATTCACTCCGAACTTGGTAGGGAATTATAATACCCTAATGGAGCAACAAATCTTGGTAAGCTCTCACTCATTTAACCTTATCATCATTGGATTTCTCTATTCGCTAACTTGTGCTATAATTTTTGTTCTAGATTTCTAGTAGCTGGATAGATTTAAATGAACATGTCTCAAAATCTTCCATCGAATCATCCAGACTGTAGAAGGAAAATTCCAAGCTTAAAGATCAATTATCTTCCTTGATTACTGCCCAAAACGATACTTCCACAGATTTGGAGCAGTAAAGGCTTCCCTTGCCAAGGTCGAGGCTGATTTAGAAGCAGAGAGGATGGCCCATCAACTTACTACTGATGAGAAACTCACCATGGAGCTAACTTTGAAAGATTAGAAAGATGAAAAAGCTTGTTGGCCGCCAAAATTACCTCCTTGAAAGATAAATTCAAAAGGACAGAGCTTCGCTCAAACTAGCTGCTCGTACCTTTTCTGATGTCAAGCAGTAAGTATCTCAATTTTTCGACCTTACCCTTGAGACCAAGATGCAAAAGAATTATGAAGATGCTCTCATGCTCGCATACACCGAAAACTACAAGGGTTGCCCGAAATTTGGCTTTCCTTCACTTTATCCTTCCTTAGCCGAATAAGTAAAGGGCAAAATCAACAAGCTGAAGTAGGGCATTGAACCCGAGGGTGAGGAAGAAATTAATGCAGCAGAAATCCTCTCTTTTGATATTCCCTCCTTCGAAATCGAATCTGACTCTGAGGAGGAGGGTGACACTTATGATGCTGAAGAGGAAAAGAATGATGATGGTGATAAATTCAGTGATAGTGATAATGATGACGACGACAATGATGATGACCCCTTCAGTGACCAAGGCTTGGGTGGAGACAAAGGTGGGGACTCTGGCATTTTAGAAAAGAATGGTGGTTATTAAGCTGAATTTCGTGAGAAAGAGCCATCCCCTCAAAAAGATATTCCACCCATTTCTCTCAAGTCTTTTGCTGCTTCAGAAGGTGAGCCTGCTTCTGCGCAAACTGAGGATCCAGAAGAGAAAGATTAGGCCCCCAAGGCTTCAGTTCTAATTTCCCAAGTATGGAATTCCCTGTTTAAAAAATTTTCTCTTCAAAGATAAAAATTAGTGTAAAATCATTCATCTTAAATAAGTAGGAAGTCTCAGTTTCCCTATAAAACAAAACTTGAAAGGAAACAAGAAGAAATTAACAAGTTATATAGGGAGTTAGACAGATAGATAAAGGAGCATAACACTCTCTTTGAAAATTACCACAGTCTTGACCGGAGTGCCTCTGTCCTTGCATTTTTCAAATATCAAAGAACAGCCCTATTATTAAAGAGAGCGCGCCTTCTATACGACTCTCTCTTAAAGGAGAATCAGAAGTTGCTCAATTTATTTTGGATAGTGATCGAAGAGATGGATATTTTAGTTAATTTCTTGTATAAAGCTAACTATAGACATTCAATAATAGATTTTTTGTACTTTGGTGAATTCAGTGGGGGTTTACTCAGGTGTTTCCATGAAAATAATTAGATGAATTCGGATCTGACCTGCATCCCGAAGCTTACTGGAACTTACCACGGGTTAGATCGATTCCTCAAAATCCCTTCCTCTGAAAAGCTTAAGTATTATAGAGATAGATTTATTTCTGAGTTTGTCTCCAAATCTCTTTTGTATGAATCAGATGAATGATTGAATATGTAATAATTATCCAATACATGAATATATGTTTTAGCTCAGTTTTCTTTTTGCTTAGCTTCTCTTTACTATACTATTACAGAATGACAATTGTCTAGGTCAACTCGTCCTAAGAGACCACTTATGCCAATATGTTAAATTAAGAAGGTTTTGCTCTGAAAATGTAACAATTTTAAAGACTTCGAAATTAGCAAGATATTGCTTTCTTTGAGATTTACAAAAATTGTGCTTGAAATACCCTCGCCTTCATTTCGACTTCCTCAGTGATGAGAAGGAAACTTTCCTTAAAGAGATCGGAAAATTTCACTCCAAATTAATTTGCGGTCAGATATTCCCCCGGACGGAAAATAGGACTATAGCAAATGCTCGTTGGTCATAACCCCTGAAGGAGTGACTAAGCCTTTTGATTCAACAGTTATGGTTTCAACTAATGCTCTATATAAAGTTATCTCCCAACTTTAAATGCAAAGTTGTTTGTTGTATCTTTTAACTTTATTGTTGATTTAGTTGTAATTCACTATCACGATAATAAAGATATTTTTATCATGATCTTGACTTTTTATCTTATTTCTTTTGCTTAAATAGGAGCTACGATTGTTTGTAACTTCTCTTCCTTATGCATTTCATGTGTGGATGCTCTTAGAGAGAAGTTGTTGCAAAAAGTGGAGGAATCTTGCCTAACAATGACATTTTATTAGAACATTTTGGACGGAATATTGAGGTCGCGAAATGGCACAAAAGTTTTGTCATTCAGAAAACCATCGCTACCATCCAAAAAGATCACATCACTCACCTTTAGGCTAAAGTTAAAGATAAAGATGAAATGATTTCTACGCTTAAGCGACAAGTAAAGTAAATCCCACAATCGACTTCTATCAAAAGATGTCTGAACTTATTCAACAAATAAGTGACTTGGAGTTGAAACTATAAATAGTCGGGCATAATGTGTCTCTCTAGAATTCATCATGGGGAATAATACTTCGAGTATTGACCTATAGGTCTCTCACTCTACTCCTACAGTCACTAAACCCACCAGGTCGAAACTTCTTGGGGCAGAAAAATTCCCTACTATGCTCAACCCTCTCCGGGTTTAGACGAGAATGCAGTGGACAACTGGTGCAAGAGAGTAAAATTCTAAATAGCAAAATTTTTAGATGAGCAACAGAAAGTGAAGTACTCCCAAACTATTGATGAGTAAGCTGCCACGAATCAAAAGCTAGAGCACGACAAGTACTTGCTTGTCTGGCACGTCGCATAGTTGGAATAAGAGAATAAAACAATCGGGGCTGCGAACGGAGCTTTTAATCATGCCCTGAAGACAAACATTGATGTGATTGAGGACAAGAACAACATAAGTGGAAAAGAAACTTAAGGAAGTTCTCTGTGCCGCAATTTGTCACGTTGTAAACCCTACCGTCACAGAATCTCTTGATAAAGCCGCTCAAGATTTGTAATTCGTTTACATTTTCAAATTATGTAAATATATCTTCTATATATGTAAATAATTTTGTATTCTTGTAAAAAATTTCATAACTTATGTAAACCGCATAAACTTTGTAGATATCACCTGATTTGTAGCCCTTTTCGATAATGTTACTTTTGACATGTTTTTGAATTGCTCACCCATTGATTTTTGGACTTGCTGAATCTTTTTCCATTCTTTGTTGTTCTGATTTTCCTAAAAAGTAGGCAGCATACAATTTTTCTAATTATTAGCTTAAAATCGACATATTTGTCTATGAATTTCATTTGTTTGGATTAACAAATTGTTTTGTTTATTGTATGACAAATAGCTTATACTTAAATGTTAAAATCTCATCTTTAACTACGATGAGAGGGGGTCAAGAATGTATTTCCTTTCGCTTGGCTGGAAAGTTTGAAATTTGCTGACTGAAAATTCCACTTTATCATAGGGGTATAAATATTAAAATGTAACCTTTATTTAATAAAGAACCCAATTTAGAAATCAGCATTTGAATTTTTGAAGTAGTAACTCTTTGAGCCATTCCTCAACATTAATGGGATTTAAAAAAGTTAGAAATCCGAAGTTCCCATATGAAAATTCTTAACAGCGATCTTTATGATGATATTCTTTAGCCCAGATTCGGGCATTTGGGATGAATAGAAATCTATTGATCTTACTCCTAGATTAGGGTTTGCATAAGCAGCAGTCTTGATACCCAAATTCAATTATAATAAGTCAACGATTGATAAAGGCCCGAAGCCCGGCTTTGGGCGTTAGATGATGGAATTCATATAAGGAATACCCAAAATCCTCAATCAGGCATTAATAGCTGATGTTTGGTAATGGAAGTCCTAAAACCCTGATTCGGGCAATAATAAGCGGAGTTATATCCTACTTCTTTGCTCTTGTCTTCTTTGACATATATTAACCCTTCAGGTCTTGAATATATATAGAAATAATCTGATTGGCTGCTTCTTGAGCTAGGACTCTTAGACCTTGATTGGATATGCTTCCTCTCGAGCTTCAACATCTTGGTTCATGATTTGATGAGCCTCTTTTTGGGCTTGGACATCTTAATCCATTATTTTATGATTCTCTTCTTAAGCCTGAACATCTTGGTCCATTATTTGATGAGCCTATTCTTGGGCATGGACGTCTTAGTCCATTGTTGTCAAATGCTCTTGGTTAGCTCATCTTAGAGTTTGGAACCAAGGACTTACCCGATGTCCCTTTAGGAGGCATCCTGCCCTGGCCCTTTTGTGGCGTGGATAGAGGCTTGTTTGGTGCTTTACCATGGCATCTTATGATGCGGATAAAGGCTTACTTCGTTCTTCCTCTAGGAGGCGGCTTACCCTGAATCTTTTGCAACATGGATAATGGCTTGTTCGGTGCTTTAACCTGGCATCTTATGGCATGGATAAAGGCTTACTCTATGCTCCCTCTAGAAGATGCCTTGACCTGACCAGCGGCACGGCCAAGGGCTTGTTCGATGCTTTAACCTGGCCATCTTATGGCGCGACTAAACGGTTTACCCGCCCTCCCTCCAGGAGGTGCTCTAACTTGGCCATCTCGGTGCAGATAGAAGCTTTTCTACCATCTTAGGTAGACTACCATCTTACGTAGTATCCAAATATAAGGAGCATTTCACTCCCAACCATGTAGATTTTCTCTTTATAGAAAGTTGATCTTTATTGACTTTGTCTCCAATTATTTTTACAAACTCATGGATTTTTCCTTGACGAAAGAAGTTTATGATCATTCCCTCTAGGGCTCTGCAATGTTTTGTTTCATGATCATTTTATCATATGATAGTGGTAGTAGGATCCTCCCAAATTCCTTTCATGTTTTGGCTTCATTTTCTATGATAGCCAATAGTTGAGCTCATCCTTTGTAAGCAAGTAGATGTTCTTAATTGATGTTGTTAAGTTGCACTCCTTTGGAGGTCTAGACTTGAAGCTTGATTCTTGCGGATAGCTTCTTGACTTTTTGTTCCTTGGCTCTGTGTTCTCATGCCCCTCAATTGCTTTTCTTTTTAGCACTCTCTGTATATCTTGTGTAGGAAGTGCTCTCTTTTCAATTTATATTTGCCATTTATTTGCAAAGACATTATAATCAGCCATTATTTCTTTCTTAAAGAATGTACCTTTTGAATAATGTTGAATGGTTCTTCTCATTTGTTTAAAGACATTGTCGCTTCCATTTATCCTTTTTCCAAATGCAAAGATATGAGTAGGACCAACATGAAAAGGATTTAGACTCCATTTCTCTAGATCATAAGATTCTGCTTTCTTCCTCTTTATAATTCTTAAGGCTTCGAGACTTAGCCTTTGGTCTTCATCTTGATTGAAATTATTGATAATTATTTGGGGGAACCTTGTCAAATGTGGTTCAAAGGACGCTTGCTCTGATCTCTTAATTCTTGTAGTCATGATTCACCAATGCAGATAAACTTAGTGGAATCAACTTAAGTACGGTTAGGGAATAGTGGTGTTGGTGGTTTACCCACAAGGTCGGAGGTTTGAGCCCTCCTTCTGGCGCCAAAAATGTTAAAAAGTTATGTTATCAACACCCCAAAGTGATGCTAAGAAAGATGAATAATCTTTTGTACAAACAGTGGGCATTATGTCCTTGTGAATTTCCTCTTGATTTGGTTCAATTTATTGATATCTCTCAAATCACACCTTTTGACGCCATCGAAAGGTATGGATTATGGTTAAGTGGCCTTTCGATATTAATGAATTAGTGTGAATGCTCTTACGAAAGCCTTCCTTTTGATCAGATTGAAATTCCTGGAGTTAAGTCTTTTTTGGTAGGCTTCGACCTTATCGAAAGCATCGATGTTGGTTTCCTTTATGTTTAGGCAAGAAGTCTTGTTCCTTAGTGGATTTGGAATGGGCTTCGACCTTGCCGAAAGCTATGGGAATGACTTCCTCTGGATTGATTCTATTAGCCTAAGTTTTAGTATTTGGAGAAAAGGTTTCGACCTTGTCGAAAGCTTTAGTCAATAAAGTTGACGGCTTCTGAAGGTTACAGAGAATGTTAGGTTTAGAAGAGTCGTCGACCTTGTCAATAGGTACCTTTCGATGGGGTTAAACCTGAAACAAGAGCTTAATCCAATAAAAACTTAAGTAAACAGTAAAGAAGATCAATAATGCTTAAGACTTTCCATTTTCCATCTAAAGAAATTTTATTTCATTAAATCCCCAAATGATCATCCGACTAGGGTTACAATGATTTGTTAAAGAAAATACAAGTTTAGAATGAGAGAAATCGGATCCCCTAAATGTGACCCCTTAGGTCTTATTTATAGATGCAGACAGCCTCCCTTCCATGTTCTTGCTTTCGACAATGTTGGAAGGTCCCCCTTTTATATGCTGTTGTGAACCTTTCGACCTGGTCGAAAGCTACTCCTCCTTTCAATGTTGTCGAAAGCTATGTTTCCCTTAAATGTTGTCGAAGGCTCTATTTCTTTTCAATGTTGTCGAAGGCTATGCTTCCCTTCGACGTTGTCAAAAGGTGTCCTTGTTCTTTTGTCATGCTCTAGCAGATTCCTTCATTCTCTCTTATCCTTTCGACTTGGTCGAAAGCGATACCTCCTTTCGACGTTGTCGAAAGGCTTTTATCATTCTTTCCCATTTGGTGGCTTTCGAATGTTGCTTTCTACATAGCTCCTTTCAATGTTGTCGAATGGTGTCTTGGATGGATCTTTGTCTCCTTGTTGCTTGTGGAAGTGAGTTTGAAGCCTTCGACACGGTCGATAGGTTGACTTTTTTGGTTTCAAAGAGATTCAAGTGTCATTGGTTTCGATCGATTCGAAAGGCTTACTACAGCTTTCGAAGAGGTTGCTAATTCCTACTTCGACTTCTTCGACTTCTTCAACTTTTTCAAAAGGTCTTAAAGCAGTTGAACTTTGAAGGCAGCATCCCTTCGATTCCTTCAAAAGGTTTGGTCTGTACTCTTCTTTTCTTTATCTTTGTTTATGGTCCTTTCGACTTAGTCGAAATGTGGATCTTTTTGGTATAACAAACTTTAACACTATGACTTGATCTATCTTGCTAGGTCCAATAAAATTATAATCAAATTCAACTTGTAATTGCAGTCAGTCAGTAACAAAAGTTATAAAGTGGATATAGGCTTGGTTTAAAAATAAACCACTATAAAAATCTCTTGTCTTTTTACCTTACCTGTAATTTATTACTCCTTGTTTCTATTTTGTTTGTCCTGATAAATATGGCTAGTACTTTCACACTAAATACTTTTACACTAAATCTAAGATATTGATCCATTTTTAGGTTAACATTTTGATGCTTTCACTGGGACCCCAACTCAGGCTTAGATCTAGCTATCTACTTTGGATTAGATAGGTTCAGTAGTTAGATCCTCAATCTCTGCTTAGAAGATTTGCTATTTAGAATCTTGGCTTCGGGAAGAAAGAGAACTACCTCCGAAAAATCCATTGGAGCTATCATTGCCGGAGAAGAAAAAAACACTCAGAAATTTGAAGTCATCAACTCCAACAACTTGTTGTTAGGAGCCAACTCTAGAGATTAGTTTCCACACATAGCATGAAGTTGTAACTAAGGGAGAGTTGAAGAAGATGGTTGATGAAATTAACCATAAAATGGAAAACAGTCAAAAGGAACTTACGGAAAAGATAGATGCTCTCTTAGTTCTTCAACCATTAACTACTCATTTAACGGTGCCTGAAGCCATGGCTGCTATGGAGCAAGTGCATTCTTCTATTTCCGGTTTGAACGGAAGAAACAGAATGCAAAAGAAAATGGAAGTAATGGGCGAAGCTCCAAGAATCATGAAGGAAGAAAACGTTAAAACTACAGCGAATGAAAATGCACCTACTAAAAATCTAAATGCAGAGGTAAAAACCCCCAAGAAGGATATAACGATGGCTCTCTTCGTCTCTGAAGATTACAAAAAATTTGAGGAAGACAAATTGGATAAAAATGCCAACATGCAAAATACTAGAAGAAGATCTTAAACTCGTGCCACATCATAGTGCCAAGCAACAGACGGGGAACTAATACTTAAACGGTACTCCTAGAGGCAGGAGAGCCAAGAAGATATGATACAAACCGAGATCGATTACAAGGCCAAGCTCCTCTGGTATATTGTGAGCACTCCTAACAGATGAGCTTCTGATCCTATCATGGAGCTTCCATCGTCAAATAAAGAATGGTCATCGATGAAAATCATCAAAAATCGTCAACATGGTCATTGAAAAATTCACTTTAGGATTGACTTGAAGTCGAACTCGGGTAATCGCCTATAAGACTCGAAGCAGATTCTAGAAGGCCTGACTCTAAGCCGAACTCGGTTAATCACCCATTTCACTTGAAGTAAACCTAGGAAATTCTTGCCCGAAATTAGACTCGGGTAAAACCAAGATGTTCTCCAAATAATCATGCAAATAGTTCCAAGCAACTTTTGTCATCAACCCAGCCCTTCAAATTCTTTGACTCCAAGCGAATCATGTGTTGACTCCAAGCAAATGGCAAATTTTCTTGGGTCAGACTCTATGTAAAATACCACTGATCCATCAATGCCAATCCATTTTCTTTTACCCATAACTCGAACATGCGAACTCCAAATGCCTTAAAATTTGGAATGCAACCTTATGGGGCCTTCTTCGTCACCCCAGACCGATCTCACCTAATTTGAAATTTCTTTGGGATCTTCACTAGTCCATCACCCTACCATAAGTGATTTGTCATTCAATCGGCATTTCCAGTCATTCAAGAATAAAACAATCATGCATATATCATTCTCAAGCATTATCAACTGCCGTAATTTAAAAACGAACCAGTTTGACAATGATTAGAGCGTCTTCCCCAATCGAAACTCATTCAGCAAAGCCATTCAACATGCAGAATATCCAAAGAAGTATGACTAGCATATGGATGAAGCGGGGGCAACGGATGCAGTCCACTGCATTGCCCTCAGGAATCATTAATGAACGAAACAACCTACTATCCTGGAAGAATTATATAGGAAGGAAAACTGATTCTAAAGATTAGAGGTAGTGCACTTGGCAGAAGTCCAAAAATGGCAGTTTGCTAAAGAACATGCCAAACGTTGAAGGAGCTAGAAGACCTCAGGGACCTTCTACCCAAGCAAGGCTACTAAGACCCAGTAGAAAAGCGCATCAACTAACTAACAATATCAGATGAATGGATGATTATCAAATAACATTCTAGCTGGCTAGCAATTAAGGAATGGGGCAGCAACCTAAAGCGATGTCTTCTCATCCATCCCCTTGTCTACTTTACTTTCCCAAGTGAGCCGTACCGAGTCACTAGGGGCATTGTAGACAACACGATGAAAGAAATGCTTATATGCCATCGACGAGTCATGTCGATCTCCTTCTGAGAACAGGCATTGCACTGATAGTATCGAGAAGTGTTGTCCAAAGGATCATTAAATAAATAGATCCAACACCATAGTCTATAGGAACTGATAAACTATAGACCCACAAGCTTAATCTTAAAAATTCCTCTTGAATTCGTTGAATCATCGCTTTAATACCATTAGGCCAGTTGACACACGACCCAGAACCCTTCTTGGAGTCGATGAATTATTGTTCCAAGGCTATCTATTCGTTGGACATCCATCCAAAATTTCTTTTAAAGTCGATGAATCATCGCTTCAAGACCACCGGCTATCGGACACACAACGCATAACCCTTCCTAGAGTCGATGAATTATCGCTCCAAGGCCGTCTGGTCATCAGACATCTAACGGGGATTCCTCTAGGAATCGATAAGTAATCATTCCAAGGTTTTTTGGTCGTCAGACATCTGACCACAAAAACTCCTTTACGAACTAAAACGTCGTG
Source organism: Allium cepa (assembly GCA_030765085.1). NCBI lineage: Eukaryota > Viridiplantae > Streptophyta > Magnoliopsida > Asparagales > Amaryllidaceae > Allium > Allium cepa. The sequence continues at coordinate 945,191,980 of CM060941.1, read as the reverse complement.
TAGGTCTTTCATGAACTAAAGCGTCGTGAAGGCGAACAGGCAGGTCAACGGTCATCTGATCCAAAAAGCCCTTTACAAACATGAAGGTAATTTACGAACTAAAGTGTCATGAAGGTGAACTGGTAGATCGGTATCATCTGGTCCAAAATATTCCTTTTCGAAAGTGAAACGTCTTTTATGAACCAAAGTGTCTGAAGGTGAACTAGTAGATCAGTGGTCCTCTGATCCATAAAATCCTTCGCAAGCATGTAGGTCTTTCACGAACTAATGCTTCATGAAGGTGAACCGGTAGATCAGCGGTCATCTGATCCAAAAAACCATTCGTGAACATGAAATTCTTTCATGGACTAAAGCATCCTAAAGGTATACCGGTAGATCAGCGGTCATCTGATCTAAAAAATCCTTCGCGAACGGGAAGGTATTTCATGAACTAAAGCATCACGAAGGTGAACTGGTTGATCAATGAAATTTATGTACGATTGATATCCATGAAGGTGAACTAGAAAATCAGCATTCATCTGATCCAGAGCCCCCTGAAGTCAACGAATTCATGCTCTGGGACCACAAATCGACAATCATATCAGTTTCTCCACATAATTAACGGATTCACTTCCAACAACTGATGAAACAAATAGTGCTGAACACTAGAGCTTCAAACCCGCTCAAAGGAACTAAGCCAAGACTGAACTGGTCTTGTAGCTAATCAGAGGCTGACTCAGATCAAGCCAAGACTTAGAACTCGGGAGAAATGCACCCGTTGGACTGGAGGAAACCAAATTAGTTATGGAGAGACACCGGGTACAATTCAAGTGCTCCAATAACCCTATGGCGAAGGGGCATCGCACATCCTTGAATAGCCACAAGAGAGGCCGAGACTAATCATACCACATTTCTGTTATGCCCAATCAAAAACTCTGGCATTCTGACAACTACAGACTTAACGACCTAGCTAGCACAACAAACAAAATAGAAGCATGATACTTTCTTACTTCTTCTCTCAACTCCTCCTTTACCACCCTTGGTGACCAGTTCCATTTCCTCTTAGACCGTGTGACAGTTGAAGACCAATTCTCTAAAGGCAATATCGACCAAAAACTGAGAGTCTTGCCCCGAGCTTCCATAAACTCTTTCTTCATAACCATCTCCATGTGGTCGGTTGTACATCTCTCCCCCATGGCAACCTTATCTGTTTGGCCATGCACATCTTCCCAAAATATGAGAGGATCATCCAAGCCATAGTTACCCTATCCAAAAACCAATTGTCTATTAGAACTGATGAAATCATATTCCAACGAAGTCAAATCACGAGATTGATGGGAAATCTTGACCCTTATCTTCTAAGAACTAGTATCCATCCTCCAGCACTGGGAAGGCCCAAACCATTGTTCGCATCCGGTAAGTTGAATTCTGCCGTGCATTAGTTCATGCATCGTGGAACCATACTCTCGAAGCACGAACTCCCCACGTTAATGGTAGGTAGGTAACGTCAAGAAGCTCCAAACCATTCTGGATCGACGGTTCGTATCGATCTCATAAGTCCTGCATTTCCATAAGCCGCGCATCACTTCTTGAGCCATGGAATCACGCTTTCGAAGCACAAACTCCTCATGTTACCTGAAGATTGGTAACATAAATTAGTTCCTAACCATTCTAAATTGATGAGTCGTATTGATCTCATAAGTCGTGCACTCCCATAAGCCACGCATCACTTCTTGAGCTATGGAGCTACACTCTCGAAGCACAAACTCCTCATGTTATCCAAAGGTTGGCAATGTCAAGAAGTTCCAAACCATTCTGGATCAATGGGTTGTATCGATCCTAAAAGCCGCGAATTTCGTAAGCACGCACTCTCAAAAGCAGCGCATTTCGTAAGCATGCACTCTTAAAAGCAGAAAATTTCATAAGCCACGCACTCTCAAAAGCCACGCATTTCATAAGCCGCACATTTCGTAAGCCACACAAAAGCCACGCATTTCATAAGCCATGCACTCTTAAAAGCCGTGCATTTCATAAGCCATGCAAGCACTTCTTGATGTTGCTCCGGCATCATCAGCAAACCATTAAAATTTTCTAAGTACCAGTATTGTTCTGAAACCACCGAGAAAATTGTCTATTATAGGATTAATAGGGATCAACTCCCGCTACCCGAAGAACCAACATTGCTTCGATAGTGCCATAAAGTTCACAAACCAAGAAGTTGACAAAGAATTCTGATCTTTGACCAATGTTACTGAACAAAATGTCTAAATTTAAGACATCCTACTCATGAGTTCTCAAAAATAGGAGCTGCAACATACCTTTGACTAGGGCATACAGGGAGCCTCCTAAAACATCAAGTCTCACATCAATTGTTTAGAATAATTAGCCTTATGGACCGAGGGGCACATAACACATTAATACTTGGCCAAGATAGAAAATCAGTCCAACTTGCAATAAAAGGAGGAACTTACCATCATCTAGAGATAGACGACGATGGAAGGCATTTCTAAAATGAAATCATCAATGCATAAGTTTCCAAAGGCAGAAGCAAGCTCTTGACTGAGGTCTCAAACCCCAATCTATAGAAAACTAACTATTATTCGAAGACAGAAAATGGCAAGGAGAGAACGCTCGAAATAGAATAGTTAAACCATCGATTCTCGAAGATTGAAACCAATAAATAAGGTTGATATCCACAATAATGCTATGAGCCCAGCATAATGCATATGGCCTGATTAAGTGTAACAAATTCAAGAGAAACACTGTCGAAATCTACCGGTCCATGATCAGGATAGGAATGAGCATGATCGTACTGAGGGCAATGTGATGACTCACTCCATAATTTCTAATTTTCTATAAGAACCTGGAATTTAACATCTAGAAATGAAGGGTACCGCCTAGAAATGAAGGGTTCAGTGGATAGAAGTCAAATCATAACAAAAACCAGTTGAAGGAAATCCGATTTTTCGTGAATAAGAATAACCATGGAATTGGTTAACAAACAACACTGCATTTCCAAGGGTAACACTTGACAGTGATAAACAAGGCTTGGCAAAGGAAATGACTGGGACTTCCATCCTTCTAGAACATAGCATATCCCAAAGTTAAGCAACATTGAAAAAAACAACCATATTAGGTTGATAGGGATCTACTCAACTATACAGGATCAGATGAATGATTCAATCCTAACCAATGACTTTAACATTGCCCAAAGACAACCACCACTAAGAAAAGACTTCTACAATCCAATCATAAAAGTGCAAGTTTTCGAAGACCCAAATATGTGCCCACCTAAATTAAAAGCATTGCCAGATTGGTAGGGAGAATTGATCCCAACCTCCTGAGTGTCGGTGTTGCCCCAGCAACGCTAAGGCCATTCCTACGTACCGGCGTTGCCCGAGCAATGTCGAGAAACTTTCTATTTCTTAAGTATCAGTAATCCTGCAGCATGGGGAAACCCTCTATAACTTATGTACCGACATTGTCCCGGTAACGCCAGAAAATTTAATATTCACTATGTATCGATATTGCCTTGGCAATGCTAGAAAAACATTAATCTGCAGGTTCGATGAGAAACACTCATCGTAGTAAACCATCAATGCACTAGATTCTAGAGATAGACGTTGGTCCTCAACTGAAATTCTAGCCTTGTCTTCAGAAAACTATAGTTGTCCAAAAATGGGCAGCAACGAGAAGACATAACCTTTTATAGGTCAGCCGGATGGTTCGACCTTTCATCAGAAGAATCGTCCACTGCATAAGAATAAAGCAGCATCGAAAGGAAATCCTAGCATTAAATTTCTCATGTGCTAATTTCTAAGGATCAAAGTTGGAGCACAACTGAATTTCCTGAATTCATTCTAGAAAGAATTTAGATACAACTAAAAGATAGGTAGCCTCGAGGAAGTGTTGCTTGGAACCTAGCAGCTAGGTTATCAATTCTCGAAGATAGGAATTGGCATATGAACATAACTTCCGTGACAAAAACAATCAAGTGAAGCAGCACGGCTAAGGACATGTAGGGATAATCGCGAAAGGTCAAAACTAAAACCACCGAATTTCCTCAATCCAAGGATACGATTGGGATCCAGACTAGGGGCAATTGAATCATTTGTCCCAAACCTCTCCATCTCTTACAATCACCCAAATATAGGTGTTATCCCATTTTTGGTCAAAACTGGAACATCAATGTTGTGTGCATTTCAACCACCAAAAATGTTTGCGCAAAAAATAGGCAAACACCCTAAAGTCGTACGATTTAGTTGATTATATGTTGTTCTTAGCGATTTGGGTGATTTATGTAAATATGTAAAAAGCAGGGACTAAACTGTAAAACACACACAGAATTATAGTGGTTCGTCCAGAACGTGCCTACGTCCACTTTATATGTTATTCTCCTTTTCTCTCCAGATTACAAGTACAAAGCTTTGTATACAACTGTATGAAAGTTGTTTGAAAGTTCCTTCCGTGCTTGAGCTCTCAAACTTCTCCCCCATTGTTGTACCCCTGCCCCTCTATTTATAGAGTGAGGTTGGGGGTAGGGGTCTTGGATGTATATAGCTGCTGGTGGGCCTAGGATGATGCTATCTATCCTGGCAACGTTGGTTCGGCAAAGCCTTGGTTCGGTGACGCATGGAAGTGGATTGGTCCGGTAGAGGTTGGTCCGGTGGTGGCCTCCTTGCATCTAGTCCGGTGTTGACACTTTGGTTTGGTTCGGTAGACACATGGAGCAGGATGGTTCGGTGAAGGGGACGTAGCTTGGTCCGGTGGTGAGTGGATGAAGCTTGGTCCGGCTATGTAGGGGGGAGATGGTTGGGCAGTGTTGGGAATGCCGAATGAACAGTGCCGAATGAGCTCTTGTATTGGGAATGCCGGATGAACCAAGGCTTCTTGAATGCCGAATGAGATTTCGCTCTATATTGCCGAATGAAACTTTAAACCTTTGATACCGAATGGACTTTTATACTTGAATCATGAGTGAAATCCCAGACTTATATACGCTTGCTGGCTGCTTCTTCTTGGTTCGGTCGTGGTGGAAACGCACATAACATTGATGTTCCAGTTTCGACCAAAAATGGGATAACACTTTGCCCCCAAAAACATGCCTTGCGATAGGAAGGCGTGTTTTGTAATGCCATTAGCTGGATGTTTATATCCTGTTGTCAACCTGTAAAGAGCTTGATATTTTATATGGCCCCAAATGACGACCGTTCGGGATCGAGCTATTTGGGATGAAGCGCGGCCGTTCATGGTCAAGCGCCTAACTTCAAATGACGACCGTTCGCGATCGAGTCATTTGAGGTGAAGTGCGACCGTTCGCGGTCAAGCGTCTAAATCCATGCGACGATCGTTCGAGATCGAGTCATTTGCGGTGGAATGTGATCGTTCACGGTCAAGCGCTTTACTTCAAATGACGACCGTTCGGGATCGAGCCATTCGAGGTAAAGTGCGACCGAGCCCAGTCAGAGGGCGGACCTCAAATGGCGACCGTTCGCGATCAAGCCACTTGGGGTGAAATGTGACCATTCACGGCCGGTGCCGTTCGCGGCAAAAGATGAAATGGGATCGTTCGCGGTCAAGCGCCTTACTTCGGATGACGATCGTTCGAGATCGAGCCATTCGTGGTAAGGTGCGACTGTTGGCGGTCAAGGGGTGGACCTCAAAAGGCGACCTTTCGCGATCGAGCCATTTGTGGCGAGATGAGTTGTGCCGTTCGAGGCGAGTTTGTGACTGTTCGAAGTCAGGTGCCGTTCGAGGCAAATTGTGACCGTTCGAGGTCGGGTGCCGTTCGAGGCGAGTTGTGACCGTTCGAGGTCGGGTGCCGTTCGAGGCGAGTTGTGACCGTTCGCGGTCGGGTGCCGTTCGAGGCGAATGAGTGTGCCCGGGGGGGACTTAATAATATCAGTGCCGGAGTTATTGTTTGGGGGAGTTTCCGAATCAAAGACTTCGGCAGTTCGCTGCCATGCAAGAGGTGCTCGTGGACCGTTCGCGATCCAACGGGCATACAAGTAAATTTTTCCATAGAATTGTAAATGTTAAAACAATAATCATACGAATTCCACTACAGGAATGTTCAAGTCAAGATCAAAGCAAGAGCAAGACGAGGATGTCAAAGTGTAAACTCTTACTATGGTACGGTCAGTAGTCATTCAGAGCATGCCTATGGATCGTGCGCGATCACTTACATGTGTAAATGATCTAACCGTGTTAGTGAGAGGTTTGCGACTTGTTCATCTCTTTCGACCTGCCCCCCCCCCCCCCCCCCCCCCCCCGAGTTCAGGAGGGAATTTTACCTTCCCCCTGGATGAGCGTTCATTCCTTACCAGGTTGCTCAGAGGCCCCTATCTCTCTCTCTGGGATTGGATCAACATGCTCCAAGTGTGGTGCCCCCATGCAGGATCGATGCCTGATTAGCTTATGAAGAAGCCTCTTGATTTTCCCTCATGTTCACATCTCTCTGGCCTTGGCCTTCTGCTTGATTGTCTCGCCATGACTCTTCCAATCTGAATCTCTAAACTCTCAAATTCAACTTCCAAGCTGTAGGTCCTTGAGTTCAATTCTCAGTGAAAGCACCAAAATGTTTGCGCAAAAAAGGGAAAACACCCTAAAGTCATACGATTTAGTTGATTATATGTTGTTCTTAGCGATTTGGGTGATTTATGCAAATATGTAAAAAGCAGGGACTAAACTGTAAAACACACACATAATTATAGTGGTTCGGCCAGAACGTGCCTACGTCCACTTTATATGTTATTCTCCTTTTCTCTCCAGATTACAAGTACAAAGCTTTGTATACAACTGTATGAAAGTTGTTTGAAAGTTCCTTCCGTGCTTGAGCTCTCAAACTTCTCCCCCATTGTTGTACCCCTGCCCCTCTATTTATAGAGTGAGGTTGGGGGTAGGGGTCTTGGATGTATATAGCTGTTGGTGGGCCTGGGCTGATGCTATCTAGCCTGGCAATGTTGGTTCGGCAAAGCCTTGGTTCGATGACGCATGGAAGTGGATTGGTCCGGTAGAGGTTGGTTCGGTGGTGGCCTCCTTGCATTTGGTCCGGTGTTGATACTTTGGTTTGGTTCGGTAGACACATGGAGCAGGATGGTTCAGTGAAGGGGACGTAGCTTGGTCCGGTGGTGAGTGGATGAAGCTTGGTCCGGCTATGTAGGGGGGAGATGGTTCGGCAGTGTTGGGAATGCCGAATGAACAGTGCCGAATGCGCTCTTGTATTGGGAATGCCGGATGAACCAAGGCATCTTGAATGCCGAATGAGATTTCGCTCTATATTGCCGAATGAAACTTTAAACCGTTGATACCGAATGGAATTTTATACTTGAATCATGAGTGAAATCCCAGAATTATATACGCTTGCTGGCTGCTTCTTCTTGGTTCGGTCGTGGTGGAAACGCACATAACATCCTGCTCCAAGAAGAAGCAGCCAGCAAGCGTTTATAAGTCTGGGATTTCACTCATGATTCAAGTATAAAAGTCCATTTGGTATCAAAGGTTTAAAGTTTCATTCGGCAATATAGAGCGAAATCTCATTCGGCATTCAAGATGCCTTGGTTCATCCGGCATTCCCAATACAAGAGCTCATTCGGCACTGCTCATTCGGCATTCCCAACACTGCCGAACCATCTCCCCCCTACATAGCCAGACCAAGCTTCATCCACTCACCACCGGACCAAGCTACGTCTCCTTCACCGAACCATCCTGCTCCATGTGTCTACCGAACCAAACCAAAGTGTCAACACCGGACCAGATGCAAGGAGGCCACCACCGGACCAATCCACTTCCATGCGTCACCGAACCAAGGCTTTGCCGAACCAACGTTGCCAGGCTAGATAGCATCAGCCCAGGCCCACCAGCAGCTATATACATCCAAGACCCCTACCCCCAACCTCACTCTATAAATAGAGGGGCAGGGGTACAACAATGGGGGAGAAGTTTGAGAGCTCAAGCACGGAAGGAACTTTCAAACAACTTTCATATAGTTGTATACAAAGCTTTGTACTTGTAATCTGGAGAGAAAAGGAGAATAACATATAAAGTGGACGTAGGCACGTTCTGGCCGAACCACTATAATTCTGTGTGTCTTTTACAGTGTAGTCCCTGCTTTTTACATATTTGCATAAATCACCCAAATCGCTAAGAACAACATATAATCAACTAAATCGTACGACTTTAGGGTGTTTGCCCATTTTTTGCGCAAACAATAGGCATTCGAAATAGCTAGTCCCTCAAGCAAGGATAGATGCACAGATACTTGATCGAAAGAAATGTTGGAAAGTCCAAACATGAGTAACAATGAGGTTGGTTATATAATGGTTCTGTATCATAAAACAGAGCATTTTGGGAATAAAATCACTAACAAAGGAAACGAACGATTTAACGTATAAAAATGAACCGTCGCTCGTAGTCTGGCAATGATGAAAATGATTGATGACCAACTTACGATCTAACTAGATCATTTTCCAACTTGCATAAATATACCATTATCCAAAATTTGGTGATGCTAAGAAGAAGCCCAAGAATGAAACTATTGATACATTGGCTTTCAGAAACAAAAGGAAAAGTGTGATTGAATCTTTAGCCTGCCTTGTGGCATCTCATGCTATATGAAAATTCACAACATCAAGGAAAAATCCATAGAGTCATGTGCTAATTTCCGAAGACTGAAACTATGCTTCATCAAACTTCAACTACAACTCTACTAGAACAGTTGTGCCTTGTAATTTAACTATAATCAATCATACCAATACGAGGGGAATAATAAGTGAAGCCTAAGTTGTGAAGGACCCAGCTTTTGGAGGAATGGAAGCCCCTCTACCAGACTAAAGATTGGATGATCGAAAAGTCCTTTTCAATAATAAAACTTAGCATTCAACCCTTTGGGGTATGTTTTACTTTAAATAACATCCTCATATAACCAACACATAAAATCCAAGGGAAGTCGGCATCTGTTGACCTATCGGGTTGTGAGCGTTGGTCGAGGCAGATGCAATATGCTATCTACATGAGTCTAGTATCTCGAATACTACATATGAACATTTATTTTAGATAGCTTTCTTACATTTGAAAAACAATCCATATCATCCTTTGGAATTATCTTTTCCACACTTACCCATTGTCGATCAACGATTGATAACGGAGTCGCTGTCCGAAGCGACCTGGGAAACTTTTCTTTTCAGAATAACTGGAGTATAAAAACAAGAAGAGTGATAAGATTGAATCATCCACTATATCTGATTTGGGAATAAATCATCACATTAGAATTAAAAAACAACAGCTATCAAAAGTCAGTCAATTGAAAACAACATAATGAGATGGAATCCGACGATTCACATCGAAAATTCAACAGACAGCTGAATAATCAAGGCTAAATTTGCATGGTAACCTCGACACGGTTAACTGGATTTCAAAAAATAAGAACTCAAAATAAGTTACTTCCATAGTCCACCTTGTTTCCAAGAAGACATAACCTGGAGGCAAATGTTAACTGGGTTTTTACCCAAACAGGAACCCAAATGAGTTAGAACATCTAGGCCAAGCCAAAATAACTCAAGACTCAACTAAAAGTATTAGAGGAATAGGCCAAGAGGGACTCGAGAAGAATTAACTAAAAATCCACTAAGGGGATGGATCGTTAGCGATCCATAAGGAAGCTTCATGAGTCATATAGCTTCTTGCATCGTGAACCAATATCTTTTCTAGGGATGTTTGCCAAGTTTCATAGCATTCGAAGCAACCTAATTCGAGAAGCAAAGACCTATTTGATTATAGTCATAGATAAATCTAACTCATGTATGAATCCTAGTCAAAACAAGAAAACTAGCTATGAAATCACATGGAGAGCTCCTACAAAAGATAAGGGGTGCAATCCAAAGGAGGAAGTCCAAAATTCCCTTAAGTACATGGATCGCAAGCCATCCATGTCCTATAGGTCACTAGCGATCCATATGATTATCTTGGATTGTTATGAAATTTTTGGAAAGGATGATGCAAAAGTACTCTAAGTAATTGGATCATTAGTGATCCAAAATCTATGGATTGCTAGCGATCCATCACTAACGGATTGCTAGTGATCCATCAGGTTAGCTCGGATCATCGTGAAACTCTCTGAACTTCTTTGTGGCATCATGTGCAGGCTTTTGGCAAAGCGGCCCAGACCCTATAAATACAATCCTACTTGAAACATAAACGGAATCTTCTAGACTGACTACTGAAACTCTGCATAAACTATTCTTCACTCTTCCCCTCCCACACAATGTCATCTAAAGGGTTCGCTGCGATTCTCCAGTGAGCTCTAACACTAGTGACTTGATCTAACTTACTAGATCCAATTAAATTGTAATCAGAATCAACTTATAACTGCAGTCGGTCAATAACAAAAGTTATAAGGTGGACGTAGGCTTCATTAACAGCCGAACCAGTATAAAAATCACTTGTCTCTTTTCCTTACTTGCAAGTTATTACTCTTGTTATTAATCTTTGTTACTATTTTGTTTATCCTGATAAACAGGGATGGTGCTTTCCCACTCAATCCAGGGTGTTGATCAATTTTTTGGGTTAACAATGACAGTTAATAATGTATTCAATAACAGCTCAATAGTAATGGTTTTGTCAGAGACAAAATCTTGTTTAACTTACATAATGCATTCTTGTGTGTGTGTGTGTATCAATTATATGAAGCAGGATTCATATATTCCTGTTAGAAGCGATAAATAAATAAATGAGCTCGGTATGTTAAATTCATAATAACTTCAAACGTAATATAACATCAATGATGGTATTCGCTAATGCCTGTTTTTTCGTCGTGTTAATTAAATGTCTTTTTGGGGCAATCCTATCATCAATGGATTAATAATCATAATGTTTGTGCTAAAATATTTGATTGACACTCTTTAGTTCTGATCTTCATTGTTAACAATAGAGTATTTAAATTCCATATGCTTAGTACCTTTCGAATACTTGTCGTATTTAGAAAAGAAGCTTGCAGTAGAGTTGTCACAATAAATTTCAACCACTTGGAAATAGTGCCAACATTTCATAGTCCTGAAATGAAATCCTACAGCCATAAACCATGAACTGTGGCCTTAAAGCATGCCACAAACTTAGCCTTCATAGTGGACGCTGCGATGAAAGACTGCTTTACACTCTTCCACGAAATTGCTCCTCTGGCTAATAGGAATAAATAGCCGAATTTTTATTTTCTTCTATCTACATAACTAAAAAATATGTATCTAAATAACCAATCACCTTAAGATGATCAAATCTCTTACAAATGAGTATATGATCTTTCGTTTCTTATAGATACCTCAATACTTTCTAATAATCTACTCTTGGATTACTTTGATACCTCCCCGGCATTCTGAAAACAACACTGAAGTTTAGACTAGTATAAGTTTGAGCATACATCAAGCTTTCAATAATAGATGCATAAAAAATGTGTTCCATTTGACCTCGTTCCAATTCATTCTTAGGATAATCCTTGAGACTAAATTTATCTTCGTTTTGATTAAGAATGACACTTGCAATATGTTTCCATCCTGAATCTCTCTAAAACTTTATTAATGTATGCTTTCTAAGACAATCCCAACCATCCTTGTGATCTATTATGAAATATTTCAATTCCAGTCATATAGGATGCCTCACCCATATCTTTCATTTCAAAGTTCTTAGAGAGACATTCCTTAGTTAGATGTATTGAACCAAGACCATTAGTAGCTAAAAAAATGTCATCAACATATAGAATCGTAGTTATAAAATTACTCCCACCGATCTTTAGATATATACATTGAGCAACGATGTTTTCGTTAAATCCAAAAGATGTGACGATATTATTGAACTTAAGATACCATAGTCGGGAGGCTTGTTTATGTCCATATATTGATTTATTAAGTTTACACACAACATGTTCTTTTTCGTCAACCACAAAACCATCAAGTTGATCCATAAAAAGCCCTTTATCTAAATTCTCATTTAGAAAGGATGTTCACATCCATTTGATGGAGCTCTAAATCGCGATGAGATGACATTGCTATAATAGTTCTTAAGATGTACTTTTTAGAGATAAGAGAAAATTCTCTTTCTAATCAACACCATTTTTCTAAGTAAAATCTTTGGCAACTAGTCTGGCCTTATGACATTCGATGTTACCATTTGAGTCACGCTTGGTCTTAAAAACCCATCTACACCCAATTCTTTTACACCCTTCTAGCAATTCAGCAGGGTCCCAAACATTATTGTAATCCATTGATTTAAGCTCTTATTTCGTAGCGTTTAACCATTTCATAAAACTATCGCTTTCTATAGCTCATAGAAAACAAAACTGCATTATCATCAATTCCTAAGTCAAATTCTGACTCTTGTAGATAAACCACATAATCCTTATAAATAGATGAACTTCTTTGCCTATCCAAACTTCTTATCGAGATTTCTTATGGTTCATTTATCATAGATTCATTCATGACAACTTCATTTGTGGTGTTGGACCACTAATCTGTTGTTCTTCGAAATCATTAACATGATCAACATGTAGAGAAACAAAAACTAGAGAAGAAGCTACAGGCAAAGGAATCTGCACTCTAAATTCTTGAATTTCCACTTGACGTGGTTCTAAAATCCGACTTACTTCACCATTCTTAATGAACCTAGTATTTCATGTTTCAGCAATTCTTATACTATGGTTAGGACGATAAAATCGATACCCTTTATATTTTTCTGGATAACCAATGAAGAAACCACTAATTGTTCTTCAATCTAGTTTGTTTTCTTATGGATTATAGACTCTTACTTACACTGGGCAACCCCGATCATATAGGTGCCATAAGCTGGATTTCCTTCCTGTCCAGAGTTCGAAGGGAGTCTTTGAAACTGCCTTATATAGGAACCCTGTTCAACAAATACACAACGATCTTTAAAGCATGCAACCACAATGATTTGGATAAAGATGAATTACTTAACATAATTCTAACCATATCAATAAAAGTACGATTGCATGTTTCTGCAACACCATTTTGTTACGGTATTCCTGACATTGTGTATTGAGGACATATGTTATGACTTTGTAGGAATTTAGCAAATGGACCACACTATCCACTTTCATCATGCCTTCTTAAATATTCACTACCTCTATCAAATCTATTAATTTTCACCTTTCTATTTGATTGCCTATCAACTTCATTGATAAACACCTCTAGGATGTTTACCAATTTGGACTTTTCATGTAACAAATAGACATATACAAAATGAAAAAATCATCAATAAATGTGATAAAATACTTTTCTCCACCAAGAGAAGAAATATCAAAAGGCTCATATATATCAGAGTGAATATTTCAAGAAGCCGTGTGCTTTCCATGGTTGCTTTCTTTGTTTTGTGTCTTGTGTGCTTTCTTTTAATACACTCTATACAAATCCCAAGATCAGTAAAATCCAAATCAGTTAGGATTCCATTCTTTACTAATCTTTCAATTCTTTCTTTGGATTTGTGAACTAAACATTTATGCCATAAGTGGTTGATTATTCACCAATCAAATCACGTTCAGTACCAATATAACGACCCGCTATTTCGAACCATTCAAATCGACAATTATCCACACATGTCAGACTTGAGTTTCTCAAAACAATAGATTATTAATTTATATTTGGCAAAACTAAGCATATACAGTAAATAAATCAATCACAGAATCACAAATACAGAGTAATATAACAATAAGCGGAGGAAATAGATAAATAGTAGTTCATTGAGCTATTACAGAACATCAGAGTTTGAAATATATATAACAGAAAATCCAAGTGCAAAAGAAGTCTCAAATACAAAAGCAACTGACAAGTGTGAACATAAACAACTGCAAATCACTGAAAGCTGAATAGATATAGATGGATCTGCAAGCGAAGCTCTAAGGTGAGTCTCAAATGTTGTGACACTCAGTCTGACCAGAGCATAAAGCAAAACACAAAAAACTTGAGTCAGGATTAACATTCTTATACTAGTAAATCAACTCAAGTGAAATGCAGTATAACTTAAAGGATGTTGGGATTCCATCCCTTAAGGATCCGCGAAACTATCTACATATATAGTACAATACGATACATATATAATGTCTACAGTAAAGTAAAATATTAAAATAGCATTAAGGCGTTTCCCATATCCCCCTTAACACATTTTTACATATTCCCGTAGTCTATACGGATATTGGTAAGCTCCCCTAAACCGGTGGTTTACTCAGGGAGCACTACATAGGTATGGTATAAACCAAATTTGTAGTGGGCGCGATAAGGCATATGACAAGGCATGCGAGGCAATGCCCAGGGTATGATACTACCGTTTTACGGATCTAGACTGGTGGTAACGCATAGCGGCTACTACCGTCCACCTCGAGATACACTACCAAATCAAAGGTGCACCTAATTAAATCACAAAGTAATAGAATGGTATCGAATAAATGTGCCTGATCAAAGGTGCGACCTCACTTGGCCCTGCATGGCTCCTGTTTTAGCCATATCAAGCTAACTCCAACTGTCTAAACCATATTGCAGCTAAATCCATAAGTATAATGGGAAGCACTACCCCATTACCTCCTCAGAAGCACTCAACACCTCCATATGTTGGATGTATCTCATCATATGAGTCGTCGGATCCATCTTCCCATCATACATTTCCAATGTCCAAAGCTTGAAATCTGGAGGATTTCTCGCATTTCGGATATTAGCAGTAAACAGATTCATGTTCACGTCTTCTAAACCTTGATCTGGAGGTCCTCCTCTAATGAACCTTCATACCAGTTCAATAATTCAGTTCTCACCATCTAATGAAGGTCTCCATCCTAAAGCAATACTTTGCCCCCTGTTCTAGTGGGGGTATCCGAGATGCACTCTTCCGGCTGCATACCTATGTTCTAATTCATATCTCTAGCTTCATTCAGACCTATGTTCCTTTGAGAAAGTTTTGGTACATATTCTTATGTTGGTTGCACTCTAGTATTTGGATTAGCTCCAGTACCACCAGTTCTTGGTGTTCCAACATGTAGATATAAGTGAACACATACATATTTATTTGAAATCATTTATGAAATTGAGTGTATGTTTCATATGTAACTTGTTATTTTGATTATAATATATTTTGTTGTTACTTACTTTGTCTCAACTAAAATTTTTAAATGGACTCCAAAAATTTAGATCTAATGCTGTATTTAATTCAGATTTAAAATTACGCTACTAGTTAATATTTTAAGTCGTAAAACATATAAGATTATAAGTTTTGTTTGTATGTTTTTTCAAATTAGATACATTATTATTATTTACATATGTATATAAACACATACTTATATTATTTTAATTATAAATCATAAAATGACTTCAGTCGAAAATTACAAATCTAATGTTGAATTTTTTATAAGCAAAAGCATCTATCAAGTTGTTGTTTTAAATGTTAAACATATAAGATTCCATGTTTTACATAAATATGTTATTTTTAATTTAAAGTATATTTGATCATTATTTACATATACTTATGTGTGTGTGTATGTGTCATTAGTCAATTGGTCTAATTAATGAGAAAGAGAAATGAAATGTTCCTTTCTCTAAATTCATTTACACATGTTTTATTTACATACATGCACACTTCTTATATGTTGCACTTTCACAATATACACTGTTAGTATATTGGGATTTATTCACTTTTCATGCCATGTTTAAATTGGTTATCAATAACATTTAACAAATTATCCATATAATCAAAGAGAGAAACAAAAGTTTTTTTCTCCCTCTCTAATTAATGTTGTTTATTCTCTTAATTAATTGCACAAGTATAAGAGTAGGAAACAAAATGTTTTCTTCTCAAATTAATTTAAATAAGTAACTACTACACTCATAAGTATATTTGATACACTCATTCATTAAAATTTATATCAAATTAAAGTCTTTCAAACTAATCAGATAAAATAAGTAATTTTATTTAACGCCGTTTAGATTGGATCTAAAATATCTTTAGATTTTATAGGCCCAATGGATCAAAAGATGATTTTTTTTTTTAAAATTTACTCTTTAACATCGCCGCGGGCTGGCTCAATTCCAACAAGCGCTGAAAGCCAAGTTATCTTTAAACAAAAGGATCATAGCACATTCCTAAGAGGCTGAGGATATAGAAGAGGTCGTGGTCAAGGGAAAAATCGAGGATGAGGTTATGGAAGAGGAGGAGGAGGAGAAAAACCCATTTTAAATAATAGTGAATTAAGTCATAGCTTTGAGACCGTGAACAAGGTTGAAAAGGAAGTTATCAAGCAAGCTAGCCAAGAAATTATAAATCAAATGTTAAATGTTATAATTGCCATCGCTTTGGACATTTTTCGTGGGAGAGTAGTTGAAGTATAGAAAAAAGAAATTTATGGAGATCAACAAAGAAGATGAAGAACCCGCTTACTTCTTGCATGCAAAGGTAATCAAGACGAGGAAAGCAATCAGTGGTATCATGACTTGGTTGTAGGTAGTCATATTTGTGGAAAGAACAATCTATTCGTGGAACTGGAAGAGACTATTATGCCAATATCACATTTGGTGACTGTTCGAAAGTCCAAGCAAAGGGTAAAGGTATTATTATGATCCCTTGAAAGATGGAAGCCATTACTTTATTTCTAGCGTCATCTTTGTCTCAGGCATGAAAAAAAAAACATCCTGAGTTTGGAAACACTTTTAGAGAAAAATTATGAGATGAAACTGAAAGATAAAAATTTAACCATGAAAAATGAAAAAGGAAGAATGATTGTCAAAGTACATACAACATAGAATATAATTTTTATGTTAAATCTCCAATTTGATGTCCTTATGTCTTTGAAGTCTTATTTCAAAATTTCAGCTTGGCTGTGGCATATTATTCTTGGATCCTAAGTTTTGATGGCTGAAAATAATGAATAAAGGGAATGATAAAAGGATTACCTTCCATTGACCATACAAATCAACTTTGTGAAGGATGTTTTCTTGAAAACCAAGCAAGAAAGTGTTTCACGAAGGAGTCTTTGACAAGAGCCCAAAACCCTAATTCATTCAAAAGTATGTGGACCTATCAAACCATCAGCGCTTGAAAAGAACAATTATTTTTTGTTTTTTCATTTATCATTATAGTCGAAAAACTTGGATATATTATTTGAAAGATAAAGCAGATGTACTCGAAACTTCAAAAGGTTCAAGACACTAGTGGAGAAGGAATGTTATTGTCAAATCAAAGCTCTATGATCCAATAGAGATTGCGAGTTCACATCAACATATTTCAAAGTATATCAAGTGGAAAATTGGATCCATCGTCCTATGACAACTCTATATTCACTTTAATAAAATGGAGAGGCCGAAAGGAAGAACTATAATATCCTTAACATGGCAATAAGTATGTTGAAAATTAAAAACATGGCAAGGGAATATTGGACCGCAGCCATTTCTTATGCAGTCCACTTAATGAATTTGTGTTACACCAAAAGTATTCATGGAAAAACACCTCAAAAAGCCGGGGTTGTTACAAACCGATGTTTCACAATTAAGTCTTTTTGGAAGCATAGCCTATGCATGCATTTCCGATAAGAAAGGAACTAAACTCAATGATAAAAATGTTGTGTGAAAATTGCACAAATTCCGAAAAAGCAATAAACAAGATCTAGATTTGTCAATTTGAACATCACTCAATCTAGAAATAATTATTCTATTACTTCAAATAAATAGTAAATAACTATAAAGAATAAAAAAAAGACACAATATTTATACTGGTTCCACTATCATTAAGATAGTGTATGTCTAGTCTAAAGAAGAGAGATTTTATTACACATGAGAGAGTTACAATAGATTACAAGATAAGAGTTTACATACCAAAGCCCTAAATTAGGGTTAACAAGAAGAGACGCTCTTTTTGAGATCGCTGGTTGAATGCTAGGATGAGTTTATAATAAAATTTACTCTCAATATATGTCCAAAACAAATCCACGAGAGTCGTCGATTAAATTACCAAGATATGGTAAGAAGATAACGGAGGCAATTACAATGGTAACAAATGGTATAAACATAGCAAGTAATTCAATCATTCATTTAATTAGCAAAGATGATGAAAGTAATCCCAAAGCAATGCGATTACTGAGAAAGAAATAATATGCATATTCTTTTGCAGATATATTATTCCATAACGTGAGCATGCATTTATTTCCTTGCCATGTAATGGAAATGCGATCGAATAATTTATGCATTTCCATAATAAACACGCATAATTACTTTCTTTTTTGCATATTTGTTTCCTTCTATTTGTGATTTTGTATTATCAAAAGTTAACACTCCACCTTGATGCAAAATCGCATATCTCCAACACCCCACCTCGACTCAAATTCTCTTTTCAACATAAAACTCTTTTAAAAATGAAATCCACTTTCAACTAAAATCTCTTAACGAGATAGAAACCAAAAATGAAAACCACCTAATGGGTTACAGCAAGGCCACCCCCATCACGCCTTGCTAACGAGCTTAGACTATGTCCTCGTCCGCCAACAAAACATTGCAGATACCCAAAATCAAGAAAGATAGATACCAAAATAATGTCAATGCCGTTAAGGCCAAAAAAATCCTCTCAATCGCCAATCTAAATACAAAACCAAAAGAAAATTAAAAGCCAATTGACATAAAAAGTCTAATCCAAATCTCTGTATGCAAGACAAATCTCTCTCCTTGCACATAACATCATGTGGCACCACAATTTCGCTGAGAAAAATAAGGAACCAAGCTCGAGGCACACTCGAACGCACTAATATGCAAATCAACAAATCTAAAGCTAGGTAGAAATTTCACGATGTCTCCAATGTCCGCACATGATTTGCATAATTATTTTAAGAAAACATCACAAAATCGGTGATGTACCTCAACGGCACCAAATCCACCAAAAATTAGCTCTATGAACTGAACTCTTCAAGATAACATCACAGTCAACAACCCTTAATGGCGCCAAATCTTTCACCAAAATCAGCCACATCAGCTGAACTCTTCAGTATATGAGCACCACCCTCAATACTCAAAGAACCAATGGACTACTAATATGGTGTACCAAAGAAAACGGAATCTCCTAAATTTTTCATGGAAATTAACATATGACTCACATATCAACGTTGAGCCGTGAAGCAAATATAGTTTTTCAAATACAGTTGTCCCTTCAACACACTAAACTCCTTATCACTAAAATTCCAAGACTGTGACGCTCCTCTCTCCACACAATCTCTTCCATCTTTATCTTCAATATGGTACAAAATCTCATTTTCCATCCAAATGAGTAATATCATAATTACCATCGGGTCGACCGCTCTTTCTAGAATCCATTGATGCATAAATTTAAACAAATCGCCTTGCTCTGATACCAATCTGTTACGCAAAAATTGCACAAATGCGGAAAAGAAATAAACAAAATCTAGATTTTCCAATTTGAACATCACTCAATCTAGCAACAACTATTCTATTACTCCAAATAAATAGTAAATTACTATAAAGAAGAAGAAAAGACGCATAATATTTATACTGGTTCCACTATCATCAAGATAGTGTACGTCCAGTCTAAAGGAGAGGGTTTACTACACATGAGAGAGTTAATAATGCTAGGATGAGTTTATAATGAAGTCTATCCTCAATATATATCCAGTGCAAATCCACGAGAGTCTTCGATTAAATTACCAAGATATGGTAAGAAGATAATGGAGGCAATTTACAATGGTAACAAATGGTATAAACATAGCAAGTAATTCACTCATTCATTTAATTAGCAAAGATGATGAAAGTAATTAATCCCAAAGCAATACGATTACTGAAAAAGAAATAATATGCATATCCTTTTGCATATATATTATTCTATAATGTGAGCATGCATTTATTTTCCTTGTCATCTAATGGAAATGTGATCCAATAATTTATGCATTTTCATAATAAACACACATGATTACTTTCCTTTTTGCGTAATTGTTTCCTTCTATTTGTGATTTTCTACCATCAAAATTTAACAAAAAGTGCAAGGTGCATCTTTATCGGCTATGATCAAAGCCTAAATGTTATAGGTTATATAATTCTAGAAGTGGAAAAATTATTGTAAATCAAGATGTTAAGTTTGGCGAAGCAGGCGTTTTGGAATGGAATAGTAAAAAGGAAAACTAATAATATTGTTCATTCTTTGATAATGAAGAAGTCATACCACAACCTACTACTCCACCAACAATACGTCAACCACAAATTGCGTAGGATAATTATGCATGTTCAAGTGAAGGACCGCTTCGATTCAAAGATGTGCGTGAATTATATGAAACTACAGACGAAATACCAGTTTGAAAGATTGTATATATCATTGCTTATTTGCTAAAGTTGAGCCTGTGGAATTTGACGATGTTGCTTGTAATGAAAAATGGAAAATTGCTACATCAACGGTAAAGGCTGTCCCAACGAAGAAGGAGGCCACTTTGGCAAAGGCTAAGGTGACCTTGGTGACGAAGAATGTATCAATAGTAGTAAAACCGAAAGTGAAAACCGAATTAAAGAAATTTACTATTGCATTGGCGAAGAATTCGGTCTTTCATGGTAAGAATAAGCATATTAAAAAGCACAATTGTTCCAGTGGATAAGTGATTTAGTTTTAGTGCGAGAGGTCACGTGTTCGAAACTTGCGTAGCGTGGTTCGAACGCTTATTGACATGTGATATATTGTCACAGTGATTTGTTGTATATAAAATACCGTTTTAAAACAAAAAAAGAAAAATAAACATATTGATACCAAAGATCATTTTATTTGGAACTACGCATCTAAGAAGGAAGTGAAGCTTGAGTTCTTGAAGTTACAAGACCAAATAAATATACAGTCATTCTGTTATGTTGTATGCAGGTAGAATTGAAATGGTAATGAAATGGTAATAAAAATGCAGAAATAAAACTAAAACAGGAAACTGCAGTATAATGCATGTTCGGATTTCTGAAAAGATTGACCCTTCTACCGTATTTTTATATTATTGAGTTCATTGGGCTGCAGCCGACACTATTTTCTTCATTCGTAAGCATTTGTAAAAATCTGATATGAAATCATCGTCAGCAGTCAATTGCAGCAGCACATGTTACGTGATCAAATTCTGTAAAACTATAGATACAAATTCGATACTATTCAACACTATTTTCCCCTGTGCTGATGCATCTAATGTTTTTAATCGTATCCTTTCTGGGATGGAGACATGTTTCCATTTTATAACATTTTTACCAGCCCTTGGCATTTCAGGAACTGAGCATTGCTATTTCAGCAACGCTATCTAATCATCCCAACTCTTTCAGTAAACGAGGTCGACGTATTTTTACCCATTTAACCCACACTGCCATGGTAATGTCGCTGTACCAAATAACATGCAGAATCCAGAACGTGTGTTTTCAACACATGGTACCATCAGCGTTTTTACCATTCACGGTAGCTTCCGACTTAATTTCTCTCCACTAACAACTGGAACCACGTTCTGTCTCTGTTATTGAACTATTTGAATATTATGTCCCAACACCTGATAGATTCTGATACTGTTTTACAACCGTATGTACTTCTGTTTCTCTAGGTATGAAGTTGTTATTCATAAATCCAATACTGTTTTATCACTGTACTTGTGTTTGTTTAAGGTTGAAGTTCTTCTTCTTCGTTTTATCATGTCGAAGCATATTTAAGTGCTGTCCATTTTGATGAACAGGGAGAAGGGCCGGGTGTAACACAGATTCATAAGTGCTGTTCATCACATTCCCTGTGTTGGGTATCCTCTTGCTTGAATGACGAAGACATGATAATATCCCAATCAAAATGAGGCAAATAATGCATGTATTCTTTTTCTTTCCCACAATGGTTATGGTATATCAGAACCTACTAATCAATTCTTTATGGAAAAATTCATCATAATAAAAATGAGTAACACTAAGAAAGTTATATATATATATACGTGTTGAATTTCCTTTGAAGAACACGTACCACAAAAGCGACTCTAAACATATCTTCGTTCAAGATATCATTTTTCCGTATATTGTTTCAACTTAAATTAGCGTTACATCGCAACTTAATATGAGGAAGAAAAAAAGCTTAATATTTTACGAAAATTTGTTGCTTTAACACTTTCCAGATATTATACGTTCGAGTAAGTTGAGAGGAATAAATTTAGGTTGGAAGCTTGCTTTATTTGGTTGATGGAAACCCTAAGCTATGCAAGAAGGGTTATCAATTAGTCTACGTTTGGCCTAAATATGCTTTTGATGTAATATGGTTGAAGATTTGTTTATGACCGCCAAATTGAAAACTTGTGAGCATACGTGTTACAAAAATATTCATCTTTAAGGATAATGATTTTCTTTTCTGTATGAAAGATTTCAAAGTTACTTTTGTAATCACACTAACAATATATTTGAAAGAGTCAATTTGTGATTTGAGATGAAAACAATGCATCAATCTATTTTCTTGTATGTATCATTTTGAGAATTGAAAGAAAAAAGGTTAAAATAAAATGAAGGAAAGATTGGGAAGCAAAGTAGTGGTTCTAATCCTACAAATATTACTATTGAAAAGTAGAGAACAAAGTTAAAGGTACTGTTTGTTTTTTTTTTAGTTTTGAGTTTTCGTCCATACAAAAATGTACATAACACATTATTATTATCGAAAACGATCAATTTATAAAACGAAGTTAATATAAAAATGTAAACAACTTTTTTTATATTTTTCGTGTTTTGGAAAATAACACACACGTGAAATAATCCTTTCTTTCGCCGTCCCTCTATCTCCTTCATACTCTCAGCCGTCTTTCTCCATCCCCTCCGTCGTCTCTTCACTCTTTTCATATTTGACATACACAATGAAAGTCGAAAACACAAAATTCGTTTTTAGACCAAACACCACCTTCTTGCAAAAAATACTCCTGAGATCATTCAAACAAAACGGCAAAAAGAACATAGTACCATTTACAACTATAGAAACCTTGAAAAATATTTAAAGATACATTTTCTTAGCCAAAGCTCCTAAACACGATTATAATATATAAAATGGGTCTTATGGCTAATTTTATTTTATATTTGCTTTTAGCTTGGAACAATATTTTAAAATCGTATAAATCATGATTACTTAGTTATAAGAAGACATGTTACATGAGTAAACTGGGTCGCCATCAAAACTGCGCAAATTCGATAATATTTAACCTTGTATTTTCACCTGGGCAGATCCATGTAGTGATTTTATTCGTATCATTTTTGGGATAGAGACATGTTTCTCTTTTTTACTCTTATACTATGCATTACCATTTCAGGAACGCCATCTAACCATCCTTAATAGAGCTGTTATGGTAACGGTAAATTTTCTATTTTCTTACCATTACCAGTAATCGGTTATCATTTTCGATTGAAATTGGTATACCAGTTTAATCGGTATGGTAGCCGTAAATTTACCATTTTCTACGGTAAATTATCGGTAACATTATTCAAAACTAGCGGTAACGGTAATTTTACCAGTCAATTTAAAACACATATATATTCATGTGATATGCTTTATTATAGGCATTTAGAACCAAACAAATGATTAAATTTAGTTCAGTAATCAGATGAAATAATGTCGAATACACTTCTTTTCTTTCTTATTTATGTCTTTTATGTAACACCATAAACAGTATAATGAAGATCAATTATAGTATAAAAACATGTCAAGTTATGAACTTTTTGACAAACGGTAATTTACCATTATTAGTGTAACGGTTATCAGATTATCGGTATACCAGTCAATTGGTAACGGTAACAATTTTAGTTTACTAGTAAAAACGGTATGGTAATGGTATTTACGAAATGGTAATGATAATCATTAACACAACAACACTAATCCCTACTCTTCCGGTTTCAGCAAACGCGGTCCATATCACTTTTACCCACTTAACCCGCCTTGCTATGGCAATGTCATCATACCAAATACCATGTATTTTTAATGTAAAGTTTGTTAGAATCTCATATTTTGATAATGACAACTGTACAATGATATATTGTGTATACTAACCACTTGCATAGAAAAAGATCAATCAAACAAGAAGACGTACTCGACAAAATAAAGATCAGGATGACACAACCAATGTAATATCAGTTCGTCTTAGTCTAAAGTTCTAAATTAGTTAAAATCTCTTATATGTGGTATACACATACACATGATCAAAAGCAAAAATTACAACATTCAGTCGACTGAATAGGATATATAAGTTGACTGGATATATGCACACATTTATATTTAAAGAATGAACATTTTCAATGCACTAAATTATTGATTCAGTCGACTAAACACTAGTTTAGTTGACTGAATCAAGAATTTCAATTCACTTAAACTAGGTTACTTTGAACTAATTTCTTTCTGGCTTGAAACGTGGTTAATGACTCAAACTTCAGTCGATTAACTTCATTTAGTCGACCGAATCTGTATAACACAATAAATTCAGTTGAAATGAAGAGTAACTTCTCTTCATTAACGACTACAACCATTTACATTGATCATTTATCTTCATTAGAGGTTGTAATAATACATCTTCTATATAAGGCAATCACATTAGTGAATTCAACACTAATTCTTTTTCTCTTGCTCTTCCATCTTGTGTTTGAATTCTCAACACTTTCATATACTTATATTGCCTTCAAACTAATAACTTTCATGTTCAACTCTATTTTCCTTGCGATCATATTACTTAAATTTTCTTCACAAATACACTCAATATACCACAAAGAAGAAGGTTATAGGAATGTTGAACTTATTGACTACTCCGTGCTATACAAGAGCGTAAGAAGTCACAAATGATTCTACTTATTTTGTAGACGAAGTCCTACTAGAGTTTATCAAGCACGAAGCCCTGTTCGACATCTCAGACGGTTTGTAATACCTGTTCCTCTGGGCTAAGTGAGGATGTTTGCTAGTTAATTCTAAAAGGAGTCTAGAACTGGACGTAGAACGAGAAGTTCGAACTAGCATAAAAATCTCCGGTGCACTTTTCTTATTGCAATTTAAGTTTTATTTTGTAATTATAATCATATTACTCGATCGCATAGACTTTCATTTGGTATTAGAGCAAGGCTATCATTTAACCGTAACAAAGTTTTTGATATTCAAGTAATATGGATAATACTACTACATTAAGTTTTGTTGAAGGCCGGTCTACAGCACGACCACCACTTTAACAGACTAAAATAAAATCATTGGTCAACGAGGATGAGGATTTATATGCAAGCAAATGGCTATGATACTTAGAATATCATCCAACAAGAATACACTACACCTACCACTACTTATGCACAAGGGTCAAACACACAGAAACTAGAAGCTACTGCAAATTGTAAAGCCATGAATAATAGTTTTTTTCCTTTAGATAAAATGAGTTTAATATATTTAGTATGTGCGCATCAACATATGAAATTTGGCATACTCTCGAAGTAACACATAAAGGTACAAACAATGTCAAACAAACGTAGATTTCAATGATTACAAATAAGTTTTAGAATTTTATAATGAAGCAAGATGAAACTATAAATGATATATACTCTAGATTTCAAGACATATATCACTCAGAAACTAGAAGAAAAATATACTGATTTTGATATTGCTTTAAAAATCCTAAACTCTTTAACGGAAGAGTTAATAGGAAATCTCATATCATATGAAGTGAATTTGCAGGCAAAACAAGTACAAGCTCAAGATAAAAAACAACTGCACTTCAAGCGGAAAATGAAGACTCCAATGAATATGATGAAGATATTGCATACTTAGCTAAAAATTTCAATAAGTTTTTGAAATTCATAAAGAATAAGAAGTTTGGCAATAACAAAAATAACAACAATAATCCGTCAACTTCCTCACTCAAATGTTATGAACGTGATAAGATGGGTCACATAAAAAGGGATAGTCAACAACGAAAGAAGAATAACTTCGAAAATAAGAGTGAGAAATTTTATAAAGCAAAAAGGCAGGCTTTTTCAGTAACTTGGGATGATTCAGTCTCTTCTTCATCGTCAGATAGACAGTGATTCTGAACAAGTACATGTATGCTTCATGGCTACTAATGACGATATAAGTGAACTTTCATTTGATGATCTACCTGAGATAAATTCTGAATTATTTTTTTTGGCATGGCCGACGGTTTCATAGTGGACCGACCACTATTTATTACGAACGTAATAAAGTTAAAGTACAGGAGTAAGGTAAAGGCACCTTAGCTACTAAAATCGATAATATAAAAATACAGCACAGGAGTATGGCAGACACGTCACAGCTACATGAAATAAATAACAAGGCTAGTTCTCCTCCGCAGAGGAAGAATCACCAACGCCCTCATCAAACCTGGAAGAATCCATTGAACCACCCCCGAGAATACCAAAATAAGGGCGAAAAAGAACAAAAAGAGAGGGATCATAACAGTCGATGTCAGAAGAGTAAACAAAGGATCGATCCCAGGAAGAATCAGCTAGAAGAACAGAATTAATCTCAGCAAACGAACCATCCATGTCAAGAACTAAGGAATCACCAGAAGTACTATAATAAAGGCATCGAAGATCCAATAAATCATCAGATACATATCTAAAATAGGTGTCATCCACAGGGTTGAATCTCATATCAGTACGAAGATCAACCCAACAATGTTCAGTCTCAGCCCGGACAACGCGCGGCGGAGAGAGAACAGGATCAGCAGGGAGAACAGAGGGATCATCAGCAGGATCTGTGGGAGCAGGACGCACCAAGGAAGGACCAGAGTCAGTAGCTACCAGAGAGGCTTTGGGAACCCATTTTCTTAGCGGAGGCCGAGGCAGAGGGATCCTAGGAGCATCAGCAGGAACAACAGATCGCACGCAGGCAGAGGCAATATGTCCAAAAGAATGACAGGAGGAACATATGTCAGGGACCCATCCATAGCTAACACGAACATCCACCACGTGACCAACAGCTAACTGGACAGGAATAGAGGTAGGAAGATGCTTAAGGGGAGTAATCTCAATCAGGGCCTTGGCGTATACAAGCTTATCACGCGCAACTGTATTAAAGTCAAAACATTTCAATTTACCTATATTGCATGCAAGCCAATTCAAGCCAAGCAACGGTTGTAAAGCAAATGGTATTTGGGAGAAATAAACCCAAACAGGGATTGAAAATACTTGCTCACGAACGCCAGCTACCGTCGGAGACCGGGGGTAATAATAAAAGGCGTCTATCAAAGAAGGAAGGCTCAGACTCTAGAACACGACAACGTTCCTCAGAGGAGGAGAACAATAGGTAGTACAAGGAATCAACCATCTTAACTTTAAGCCCACCCTGAAGTCTCCAGGCCCTACGACAAACAGCAGCCACATCATGAAGACGATGTTTAGAGTCCAAAAAGAATCCAACTACGTATCCCGACCAAAAGTCAAATCCGGCTTGCATAACACAGGGGGGGAGGGATCATCACTCCGTTTTCCTCAACGACGTCGAACTCAACTGGTTCATAAACACCCGCATTTCGGGGCTTGGAAGTAAAAAGAGAAGAACAAGTTTTGGTAACAGGCGGGCATGATGCATCAGGGCAACACACATCAACAGCAGTGTTGGCCTGAGGATTAGGGCATTGTGCATTACAGGGAGAAGAAACTACATGCATGCTAACACCAGGATTAAAATTGTTGGTCACTGGAACAACAGAGGCAATGACAGTATTCCGTAAGGAGCCACTAGCTGTACCACCATTGGTACTGGCAAGGGGAGGCCCTGGACATACCAAAACAGATGGCAGGTCAGGATTAGCATCACACAGAGGGGAGGCCGTACTTTTAACACTGAAGTTAGTTCCAGATCCCATTGTTGCATTTACACAAACATTTGACATGCTACAATCTGGCTCAACAGTCTTAACCATGGCATTGTCATTACCTACCAAACCACCAAAAACACGGTCATGAACCAAAGAACCCGTGACAAGATCACCCAATACGCAACCAGACTTAACATCGCAACACACACTGGATCCGGACAGGAAGCGCGGCGAGCCAGAAATGGACGATGTCGTAGTCACTGCAAGAGGACAGGTATCATCAGCAGATGCTTCATTCGAGAGAGGGGGGTCAGAAGGCACTATGGAAGACCTACTGCTAGCGCGTAGGGGGGGGAAAACACGGGACGAGTGAAGGTCAGGGGGAACGAATTCTTCAACAACCATTTTGAAACGTCTGCCTGAACGAGTAGAAGAGGGGGAGGGGATACGTTGATAAATGTTTAAGGGAGGTGAAGAGGACATGTAGAGGAACGGGGGAACGGATAGGGATTCACGGTGAAGGAGGAGAAGGCACAAAAGACAGAACAAGCCTGGCACCCATTTTTTAATTGGTAATTAATAAATTCTGAATTATTAGATAAGCTAAAAGATTTGAATAGAAAACATAAAAATTTATTAACAAAATTAAATAGAAGTGAATTAGAAGTTAACATGCTAAAAGTTGAAAAGAAATACCAGAAGAAGAGTTAGTAAAATCTCAGGATTCATGTACCAATATATCAACACGGTTCACTATGTCTTGTGATGAAATAAGAACTAAAAAATAAAATTGATGTATTAATAGAAAAAAAACAGTTTAAATTCTAGTAATAAAAAATTAAAATTAGAAATAGATAGCCTTAAAACCAAGATAGGAAACATTACTAAAAATGTGTCTAACTTCAATAAAGGAAGATAAAATCTTTCTAAAATTATAGAAAGAATCTTTCTAAAATTATAGAAAATTCACAATCTATTTCTAGTAAAAGGGGATTAGGATATAAAAAACCGAGAAATGAAGTTAAAACTAGGACTAAAAATTATAGTTCACTATATAATAATTTCAAAAAGAAAAATGGTAATCAAAGGAAACAAATCAATGAGTCTAAGACTAAACAAACTTGGGTTCCAAAGACTAACAGTTATTTGATAATAAATAAGTATATAGATAATTTTATTACTAATGTTCATAAAAGTTCTAATTTCATTTTAAAGGGAACTCTAAACCCTATTGGGTTTGGCCTCCTAAGACCTAACTCTAGGCACCCTAACAAAGATAGGGGATACCAATATCATTTCAATATTTTTACAGGTGCTTGGTAAAAGGAGAGGAAAATGGATACTTGACAATGGTTGCTTCAAGAATAAGATAGGGAACAAAGACATGCTAACAAATATTATCTACTCAAATGGAGGTTCTGTTACTTTTGGGGATAACTCTAAAGGACAAAAAGGAGACACGAGCACAACGGTATGTCTAATTGACTTCTTATTACTAATGTTCTATAAGTTAAAAATTTAAAACATAATTTATAAAGTATTAGTAAATTATGTGATAAAGGTTTTAGTATATCATTCTCAAAAGGAAAATGCGAAATTTTTAACAAAAATAAAAATCTAATATTTGAAGAAGTAAGAGCACGAAGTATTTATATTTTAAATATGGAAATCAACCATACTATACATATGTGATAATAGCCAAAGATAATGATTCATGGCTTTGGCATAAATGATTTTGTCACATTAATTTTAAAGCTATTAGTAAACTATCTAAATTTTTTTTGGTAAATGGTCAAATAAATTATAAAGTAAATAATATTTGTAATGCGTGTCAATTAGGAAAACTAACTAAAACATCTTTTAAATCCAAGAAAATCATATCCACATTACAACCTCTTAAATTACTACATTTCGATCTATTCATTCCCACTCAAATTCAATATATAAATCATAATAAATATGTTTTTGTAATTGTAGATGATTTTTCTACATATACATAGACATTATTTTTGAAAAACTAGAGTGATACTTTTGAATCATTTAAAATTTTTAGTAAAAGAATTTTTAAAGTTGAAAATTTTAAAAATAAAAAATATCAGAAGTGATCATGGTAACTTTTTAAAAAAAATTCAACAAGAAGGGCATTAGCAATGGTTTCTCATTTTCTAGAACTTGACAACAAAATGGAGTTGTTGTAATGACAAGGGATTTTCGAACCCGAAAATTCCAGATAGTTATGAAGAAGAAGAAGAACAGAAACAATCAATAACTCACATTCGCAGCGGATAAAATATAATAATAAATAATAATAGTTTACAAAAGAATACTATATCTGTCGATTACATTTAATATACATCAAAGTTTCACATATATACAGTCACTGAATATATACAATTATCATGTCTCGGATTAACAATAATATAAATACAACGGAAATACTCTATACGCTATTGCCATCCAGCTCGCCTTATGAGCTCCAGAACGTACCAACCTGAAAATCTGTAATACTGGGTCTGACCCGAGCATTACACCAAAGTAACACCCGGGTCAGGCTGGAAACCAGCGTGAGTAAACCTAACTAATATGGAATACCAAAGCAAACAATTTATATAAACCCGGAGTAACTAATATCAATTTAACCAATTCACAATTTGCTATAGACAACACTTATTTCACATATCAATTTCTAAGTACCAAACTTAGATAAAATAATCCAATTCACTAAAATCATTTAATCCCAGCCTATTGATTTCACAAATCAGTTTATAAAAATTCGAAGTGGTTTCGGGTATTTCCTAATACCCGACCCCGATCTCTTCGAAATCCAAACACCCTCTAAAAGGTCAAGTTGTTTAAGGTTTAATCAATTTAATTCAATACTTCGAATTCATTCATCACAGATAAATATCACCTATTTATTACAGATATGTCCAATATCACCCCGCAGGATACCACAAATTTCCATACAATAGATATCAAACAATCAATAGATTCTACTCAAACAATCATTCAGAAACATGAATTATTAATCCATATTATAATTAATTTTAATTAATCTTCAATTAAATTAACAACTTAAGATTCTATCACTTAATCATGCTTAACCCATCATAAATTAATTATGAATCATTTAGTTAATTACTCATCCTTTAATTATCTATTTAAAATTAATTATCCATAATTACTTTTATTAAGTAATTATCCATTGATTATTCATATTAATCAATCAACCCTTATTTATTTCATTAAGTGATTAATTTTTTATAAATTTCATATCTTTAATTTATCACAACCTTAATTGAACAAAGATAAATTCTTATTTGAACTAAATACTTAATTTCATCATTATTCTTTGTTTGAGAATCATTTAGGAATTAGTTTCTATGACGATCCGGAATTTTCGAACCCGAAAATTCCAGATAGTTATGAAAAGAAGAAGAAAGAGATAGAAGAAGAAGAAGAACATAAACATCAACAACTCACATTCGCAGCGGATAAAATATAATAATAAATAATAACAGATTACCAAAAGAATATTTATCTATTGATTACACTTTAATACATCAGAGTTTCACATATATACAGTCGCTGATCATACACAAATCATGTCTCGGATATATATAATATACTGCAGCGGAAATAATCTATACGTACTTGCCATCCAGCTCGTCTCCTGAGCTCCAGAACATACCTACCTAAAAATCTGTAATACTCGGTCTGACCCGAACATTACATCAAAGTAACACCCGGGTCAGGCTGGAAACCAGCGTGAGTAAACCCAACTAACATGAAATACAAAAGTATACAACTCATATAAACCCGGCAACTTATATCAATTTAACAAATTCACGATTTGCTATAGGCAACACTTATTTCACACATCAATTTCTAAGTACCAAACTTAGATTAATTGGTCCAATTCACTTAAATCACTCTATTTCATCCTATTGATTTCCACACATCAAATTCTAAAGAATCGAAGTGGTTTCGGTATTAACAAATATCCGACCCCGGACTCTTCGAATTCATTATCGTTTAAACTCAAATTGTTCAAGTGAATGCAATTCAGATTAAGATAGAAATTCATAATCGAAAGATAAATCCACGTTTTCATTATCCACCCAAAAATCATATCACCTAGCTTCACGATCACATACCACGAATAATCTAAGGTATTCAAACATCATTCAATCATCCATAAATACGCAAGGATTATTTAATCATACTATCTCTAATTAATTTAAAATAAAGTAATTGCTTGCATTTAAATAAATTAATTACTTTCATCATATATATTTTTTCTTACATAACCATTAATTAATTACAAATCGATTAATTAATCATATCCAGTTAATCATATTAATCATCTTTGTTTCCTTATCCTTTAACTACATTCAAGAAATTAGCCCTTAATTTTACCATTCTTAACCCAAATACAGTGGTTAACCTTATTAATTAATTATCTGTAATTAATTCCTTGATTAATTACACTCAGTAATTAAATTTAACTTACTTCGATAAATACATCACCCTTCAATTAGTTGCCTCCAAAGATTTTTCATTAATTATTTTACTGAATAATTATACTTCATTATTGCATTAAGTAATAACGCTTTAGTGATTATACTAATTAAACCAATAAATCTTTTAATTACTTTAAGTAATCATCATTAATAAATTACTTTTTCGAAATAAATCATTAACCATCCACCTTTTTCTATTACGTTAAACACTTATCTCTAAGCTTCATAAGTGATCATTAATTAATATATTAAGTGATTAATCCTTAATTAATCATAACAATAAATAAATCTTTGAAATTGATTTCACAAATTCACTTAACCTCTAATTAATTAATTGACAATTCTATACATTAAATAATTTGTACTATTATTCAGTTATACTTAGTTCACCTTAAACAACAACTTGAATCATTCTAACTTTGGAGTTCGTTCATACCAAACCGGGTATCATCACAAAGACGCGAACAACCGAACCAAAAACACCCAAGTAACCCAGCAAACTCTACTCTATTCTCGCGCGGACGCAAATGTACATGGAATTCGACCCTGAGGCAACAACGTCTTCTCCATCTTCACCTGACTACTTTGCACCAGTGCACGTGCACACATCCATGGCAAAGATTGACTACTCAAGATCACCGCTGACAAGTCACAAATCAACAACACTTTCGAAAACTAGCTTCAATCCATCGTGAAAAATTTCGAAATCCATTTCACATATTCACTCGAACCTGTTATACGACCACCGAACAAAAATCACCTCAACTCACGAACGCCGACCACACTACAGCGATGCAACGCCGACCATACTTCGACCATAACCCCCTCTTCCACCCCCAAGAATTGCGTGCGACTCATCGCCACCTGATGAAGAAATCAACGCACAAACAGACCAAAGGAAACTCGCACCAAAACCCTATTCTCAACTCGATCAATCAATTCATACATTAGATAATTTTTTAAGCATTTTTTCCAGATTCGTGAGTCATCACACTAGCCTCACAGCGAATTTCAACATCAAATATTTGTTAAACAACCAGAAATTGATACAAATGCATTTTTGATTTATTTTCGAACTGCGCCGTGAATACTTTTCTGAAAATCATCGTTTTTGTTTTAAAAATCATACTTTTGTATGTTTATTCGAGATATGAAATCAAATCTACAAATTTAAATACTCGAATTTTACGCTTTGATTTCCCTTTTGCTGTAAATTTAAATTTGTAGTATTTATATGTTCTCTGTCAACTTTCAATTACAATTCCAAGCCATGTTTTAAGTTTAAACAAACTTATTTAGTTAAATTTTTTGATTTTTAAAATGTTCATATGAAGAAATATAAACCTTCCTCTACCTTTCTATACTCAGAAACTTGAAACACTGAAGAACATCACATATTAATACTTCCAATGTAACAGGGAACATTTCAGAACTTCCTATTTACAATAGATAGCAAGCACCAGTTTCCATGAACTAATTATCAAGATTCAACTTCCAAAGATAGTATGTTTACTCACCTAATAATAGTCGAAACAGATAGCAAAGGTTGTTGAAGAAACTGCAGTTTAAATTCCCTGAAGAACTTCACTGCCTTGATGAACTTGTGTGAAAAGTACAAGATGATATTTATTTTCTTTCTTCTCAGGTTTTCTATCTTAAATTTCATAAACGAACAAGCATATTATAATGTGTATAAATAGAAATAGCTGGACAGAAGGTTATAACTGGTACAAGTCCTACTTGTTTGACCAGGTTTGATTTTTGTGCTTGATATTGCATATTTTGGCTGAGAGATTTCTTTGTAAATCTAAAATGACAAGTTGTTGTGCTCATTTGATGCACGTTTTCATATTAGTTTACACATAATTATTGTTTTACTGATATTTACACATTTGTACAAAGATATTTGCTGATACTCATCTTTGTTTGTTTGTACAAAATTTTGACAGAGAGATTTTCCTCCAAGATTTGTTTCCCAGGCAAGATTTGTTTTATTTTATGTATGGAGGCTGAAATGATATATGGTGGCTTGCATAAGTTTAGCTTGACTTCTTTATTTGGCTTCTTTTATAAGCTTATACCTATGTTACTTATCTTGTCTATTTCTTATGTACTCTCTAATTGTTTGAATGTTTAAATATAATTTCTTCTTTACTTAGGTGGTTGACAAATTCCTGCCAGCATTAATTGTCCTTGTTTTGTTTTCAAGTTTTCATCTTAATCTATGTTTATAGCTATTTACATTATGTACAACCTTTACATTTACACCTTTCATATATTTTCATCTCATACCATCCATAGATATATGCACACTTCTACACTTATTATCAAATGTCATAAAAATTGTATATATTCATATACAATTTTGAGTATATTTAACTTTAATTTATATGGTGAAGTTTATATATTAATTTATATATTAATTTATTTTTATTTTCTATAAGGGTCATCATATCCAGTAATCCTATAATCCCATATTTACCATAGTTTCCAAATCAACGTGTGTGTGTGTGTGTGTGTGTATATATATATATATATCCAAATATCTTAAATTATTAGAAATTCATTTGTTTGATTAGTTAATATCAATATTTCAAAAATAGAATCAATTAATTTCCCGATTTATAGACGTCCAAAAATCCAGGTTGTCACATTCCTCCCCCCTTTAAATCTTTTCGTCCTCGAAAAGGAACGAAGCCAGAATTATTAAAATGCTTGAAAACATGTAAATTTTCTTTGATCATTTTTTTTAAACTACTTTAAAAATCTTAATATTTCTAAAATAGTTTTTATAAAAATACTTTTATAACTCGATGTTTCGACAAGTCCATTCTTGTTCTCATAGAAATACGGTCATACGTTGATCAGGCGTAGGACTGAAAATCTATAAGTACTTCGTAGACCCATTTTCAATATCTAGTGAAAATACTGGGAAAATAATTTTATTGAAAATATCGAAAACGGTTTTGAAAATAAAGGAAATATGTTTGGTGAGAATGCTCTGAAAATCATCACCCCCGTCCATGGTCACAGTTACATTCCAGGGTTACATTGCAGTCGCAACAAAAGTCCATGTAACTGTTGGCTCTCCGCGGCCTCTCGATTACGCCACGGAACCCACAACAGATCACAGTTACATTCCAGGATTACGTTGCCGTCACAGCAAAAATCCATATAACCGTAGGCTCTCAGCGGCCTCTGATTTTCGCTGTCGAAATGAAACTTCTCCACTCCTACATAGGTCGCAGTCTGCCGAGATAAACTCAAACGCAGACTGTTGGCTCTCAGCGGCACACACGACTTTCGCTATGTTACCATAGGTCGCAGTTACATCCTGGGTTACGTTGCGGTCACAACAAAAGTCCATGTAACTGTTGGCTCTCCGCGGCTCACACGTCTTACGCTATGGTAAACTCAACTCATAATCCTCAGGAACTAGTTTTGTCCGGACTCCTCACAGGATCAACTTTAGAACTCCCCCTTGGGGCTCAAGGCAGCACCACCCAGTGGCACTCCTGAGAAGTTCATTTCAAGGGAGCGCCTATTTCCCCAGAGTCATCATCAAAACACTTTATACTATACACATATAGTATCTTTCAAATCATGCACCTAGTATAAATCTCATAAAAATCTCCTTTTCACAAAATCGATTATCCCAAAATCGAAAGTTTCCAAAATAGGCTTTCCAAATTTCAAGTATTGATTTTACCCAAAAATCAAAAGCCTTTCAAATCCAAAGGTTCCCAAAAACTTTTTCAAAATTCTCATAAGATCCTTTTTATATATATTCAAATATATATAATTTTTTTAAAACTTTGGATCTTTTTAAACTTGTATAAAACTCCTTTTATACTTCAAACACTTTCAAAAATCCTCTTTTTTTCAGCAATAGATTCAACAAGGGGAGTTTCGTCTTATATATAACAAAGATATATAACTTTGTTTATTCAAATCAAATATTCAAATTTGATTACTCTTTCTAATATCAATTTCCTTAATTCCCATTTGGATTATTTCCTCAATTCGTATCCCAGTTGGGTATTTAATCAATAACAGTTTGAACTCCGACCAGTTTATATTTAGAAATAGCTTGAAAATTTTAAAATAGATAAGTAGTTGAAAAATAATTAATAGTTTGCAAAATCGCTGTAAAATAGTTAACTGATTGTAAAATAGTTGGAAAATAGTTAAATAGTTCCAAAAGCAGCAGCAAATTCAAGTATAAAATAGTTTGAGGTTTTAAAAAGAAAATTGTATAGTAAGTAGATAAGAATATAGATTTAAAACTATTTATATTTAAAACAATTTATATTGAAAATGGTCTAGAGTCAAAACTGTTCACTTCCCCAACAATTCAATTTAAATTTCCACTCCCTTTTAAATTGATTCAATTTAACTTCAATTCCCCTTGAAGTTGACTTACCCCAATTCCATATCAAATTCCATTTGATTGATTTTGTTTTTCCAACTTTAATTATAATTTAAATTTTACACTTCTATTTATAATCCATTATATTCACATTTACTTTTAGCCCGGAATTATACATTTTATTTAGCCAATATATTTTTATTATTCCATAAACATTTTAATCAAAATTCCAGAGTTTAAACAAATTTCCAAAATTTCAATATCATCTTAGAATTCAACTATATCCAAAATTCTTTGGCAAATTCAATTATCCCTTTGAATTTCAAAACCAAACCCACTTCACCAACAATTCCAAGTTTAAACATTTTGGTAGCAATTTCTCTTTAGAAACTCGAAAATGAACATCGACGATGCTGCAGTCATCACCGACGTTATTTTCCAGTGACCGAAAGAGTTCAATGCTTTTATTTCTTTAAAAACATTTCCAAACATTTTTAATTTCAAATCTCCCAGATTTCAAATTCAACACCAAAAATATTTTAGAAATAATACTATTATTTCTCCAAAACCTTTGGAAACCACTTTCAAATCAAAGGAATTTTAAAATTTCCCAAAAATTCCAAATTCCCAATCCATCCACTCCATATTTAAACCTTACTCTGGAACTTCATCTTACTTTATTTTCAAATATTCTCTGGAATTCTATTTCAAATTATAATCTCATTTATTTATGAAGTTTATTTCAATTTATAAATTACATTTACAATCTATATTTCAAATTCCTTTTTGACTTTAAACCAATTCCACCTTAATTACAATTCCAAAGTTATTCCATTTATTTTGGACTAATATCCATTCAATTGAACCCACTTCAATTTCAATCATTTCAATTCAACCCAAATTTCCCATTTGAATGTTTAACTTATACACCTTTAATCTCAAGTCCAATTAATTAAAATCAGATTCAATTTGAACTAATTTAATTTTAAACCATCTCGAATGATATAAATTCGAGTTAAATTCTCAAAGATTGGTTTACCCTTTAAACTAAGTTAACCTTTATTAAAAGCTTTTAAACAATTTAATTTCTGAGTCCAATTCTCAAAATTCCATTTTAAATTATCTCTCTACTTATGTATTTCAAGGTTCAAATAAGAATTCAACACAATTTTATTTTAAAAATTTAATTTATTACTCAATTTTATCTTCTTGAAGCTGGTCCTTAAACAAGTTCAATTATTTAAATTTTTAATTCAACGTAATTCCATATCCTTAATTTCAAATGAAATTTTTACTTCCCTTTGTCTCAGTAATGGATATATTACCACGCTTCATTTCTCATTCATTTAAAACAAACCCAATTTACAATTTAAAGATTATTAATAACAATAGGGTGATATCATCCAATTTATTTTAAAATATCCATTTATTTTCAATTTTAAATCTCAAACCCGTTTTGAGATCATACAACTTCCCCAATTCAAATCAACCATTTAACTTTCCATCTCAATTTCATCTTGAAATTTCCAATTCAAGTTGTTCATTCACACTTATTTAACTTCTCCCAAGTTAAATTTCAATTTGCTTAATCCAATCATCCTTACTTAATTTGAATTCCCACTTCAAATTTCAAAATTCTTTCCCTTTTATAAGTTCAAAACTTATAGCACTTTGGGTTTCCACATCACACTTCAGGGAAAATCAAAACTCAACACCTTAGAGTTTATTCAAATATCTTTGATATCATGTATATCCATACATATATACATATTTATTTCTTGGCCTCCCAGCCATGTTTTAAAATTTTAGACCACCTTTGGTTTTAAATTCAAATCAAATTATCAAACAACCCATTGTTTGCAACAAGTCTCTTTTATTCAAATAACACTTATTTATTCTTTTAGCACTTTGAAACAAATTTCAAATTCTGGACCTAGATTTAAAATTTCACGACTTAAATATTTTAAATTTTCAATTTATAAGTCAAACTTGCATAAATGTTATACTTCATTATAACATTTCATTTTGCTTGCTCATTAATACACATCTTATTATTAAACACACAATAATCACTTATGATAATAACCAAGATTATCATATATAAAACCATCCATTATCATCTTATTCTGAAATACTACTCTGATTCAAGATTTCAATTTCAGTTTGAGTCCATTTCAAACTTATCTTTATCTAATTTTAGTCCGGTTGTATTATATTACTTCTTAATTTAATTCTAATAATTTAGTAGGCAATTTCCTTAATATTTATTAGAGTGAAATATTGCTTTATATATCAAAATATAATCTTATATAAATCATTTAAAACTCTTTATGTAAGAAAATAACTAGTACGCGCTCATATATATACACTCACTCATTTTAGAGTACTACAGACTCTATTTAATGAGTAATCCCCACCAGAGCCAAGGTTCTCGCTTAACCTTTCAGCTCTGATACCAACTGTGACGACCCGGAATTTTCGAACCCGAAAATTCCAGATAGTTATGAAAAGAAGAAGAAAGAGATAGAAGAAGAAGAAGAAGAACAGAAACATCAACAACTCACATTCGCAGCGGATAAAATATAATAATAAATAATAATAACAGATTACCAAAAGAATATTTTATCTGTTGATTACACTTTAATACATCAGAGTTTCACATATATACAGTCATTGATCATATACAAATCATGTCTCGGATATATATAATATACTGCAGCGGAAATACTCTATACGTACTTCCCATCCAGCTCGTCTCCTGAGCTCCAGAACATACCTACCTAAAAATCTGTAATACTCGGTCTGACCCGAACATTACATCAAAGTAACACCCGGGTCAGGCTGGAAACCAGCGTGAGTAAACCCAACTAACATGAAATACAAAAGTATACAACTCATATAAACCCGGGCAACTTATATCAATTTAACAAATTCACGATTTGCTATAGGCAACACTTATTTCACACATCAATTTCTAAGTACCAAAACTTAGATTAATTGGTCCAATTCACTTAAATCACTCTATTTCATCCTATTGATTTCCACACATCAAATTCTAAAGAATCGAAGTGGTTTCGGGTATTAACAAATATCCGACCCCGGACTCTTCGAATTCATTATCGTTTAAACTCAAATTGTTCAAGTGAATGTAATTCAGTTTAAGATAGCAATTCATAATCGAAAGATAAATCCACATTTTCATTGTCCACCCAAAAATCATATCACCTAGCTTCGCGATCACATACCACGAATAATATAAGGTATTCAAACATCATTCAATCATCCATAAATAAGCAAGGATTATTTAATCATACTATCTCTAATTAATTTAAAATAAAGTAATTGCTTGCATTTAAATAAATTAATTACTTTCATCATATATATTTGTGCTTACATAACCATTAATTAATTACAAATCGATTAATTAATCATATCCAATTAATCATATTAATCGTCTTCGTTTCCTTATCCTTTAACTACATTCAAGAAATTAGCCCTTAATTTTACCATTCTTAACCCAAATACAGTGGTTAACCTTATTAATTAATTATCTGTAATTAATTCCTTGATTAATTACACTCAGTAATTAAATTTAACTTACTTCGATAAATACATCACCCTTCAATTAGTTGCCTCCAAAGATTTTTCAATAATTATTTTACTGAATAATTATACTTCATTATTGCATTAAGTAATTACGCTTTAGTGATTATACTAATTAAACCAATAAATCTTTTAATTACTTTAAGTAATCATCATTAATAAATTACTTTTTCGAAATAAATCATTAACCATCCACCTTTTTCTATTACGTTAAACACTTATCTCTAAGCTTCATAAGTGATCATTAATTAATATATTAAGTGATTAATCCTTAATTAATCATAACAATAAATAAATCTTTGAAATTGATTTCACAAATTCACTTAACCTCTAATTAATTAATTGACCGTTCTATACATTAAATAATTTGTACTATTATTCAGTTATACTTAGTTCACCTTAAACAACAACTTGAATCATTCTAACTTTAGAGTTCGTTCATACCAAACCGGGTATCATCACAAAGACGCGAACAACCGAACCAAAAACACCCAAGTAACCCAGCAAACTGTACTCTATTCCCGCGCGAACGCAAGTGTACATGGAATTCGACCCTGAGGCAACAGCGTCTTCTCCATCTTCACCTGACCTACTTTGCACCAGTGCACGTGCACACATCCATGGCAACGATTGACTACTCAAGATCACCGCTGACAAGTCACAAATCAACAACACTTTCGAAAACTAGCTTCAATCCATCGTGAAAAATTTCGAAATCCATTTCACCTATTCGCTCGAACTTGTTATACGACCACCGAACAAAAATTGCCTCAACTCACGAACGCCGACCACACTACAGCGATGCAACGCCGACCATACTTCGACCATAGCCCCCTCTTCCACCTCCAAGATTGCGTGCGACTCGATCGCCCCCTGATGAAGAAATCAACGCACAAACAGACCAAAGGAAACTCACACCAAAACCTTATTCTCAACTCGATCAATCAATTCATACATTAGATAATTTTTTTAGCATTTTTCCCAGATTCGTGAGTCATCACCCTAGCCTCGCAGCGAA
This sequence comes from Allium cepa, assembly GCA_030765085.1. Lineage (NCBI taxonomy): Eukaryota > Viridiplantae > Streptophyta > Magnoliopsida > Asparagales > Amaryllidaceae > Allium > Allium cepa. The sequence goes on along the minus strand of CM060941.1, from coordinate 945,150,698 downwards.
TTTCAACATCAAATATTTGTTAAACAACCAGAAATTGATACAAATGCATTTTTCATTTATTTTCGAACTGCGCCCTGAATACTTTTCTAAAAATCATCGTTTTTGTTTTAAAAATCATACTTTTGTATATTTATTCGAGATATGAAATCAAACCTACAAATTTAAATATTAGAATTTTACGTTTTGATTTCCCTCTTGCTGTAAATTTAAATTTGCAGTATTTATATGTTCTCTGTCAACTTTCAATTACAATTCCAAGCCATGTTTTAAGTTTAAACAAACTTATTTAGTTAAATTTTTGAGTTTTAAAATGTTTATATGAAGAAATATAAACCTTCCTCTACCTTTCTATACTCAAAAACTTGAAACACTGAAGAACATCACATATTAATACTTCCAATGTAACAGGGAACATTTCAGAACTTCCTATTTACAATAGATAGCAAGCACCAGTTTCCGTGAACTAATTATCAAGATTCAACTTCCAAAGATAGTATGTTTACTCACCTAATAATAGTCGAAACATATAGCAAAGGTTGTTGAAGAAACTGCAGTTTAAATTCCCTGAAGAACTTCACTACCTTGATGAACTTGTGTGAAAAGTACAAGATGATATTTATTTTCTTTCTTCTCAGGTTTTCTATCTTAAATTTCGTAAACGAAAAAGAATATTATAATGTGTATAAATAGAAATAGCTGGACAGAAGGTTATAACTGGTACAAGTCCTACTTGTTTGACCAGGTTTGATTTTTGTGTTTGATATTGCATATTTCGGCTGAGAGATTTCTTTGTAAATATGAAATGACAAATTGTTGTGCTCATTTGATGCATGTTTTCATATTAGTTTACACATAATTATTGTTTTACTGATATTTACACATTTGTACAAAGATATTTGCTGATACTCATCTTTGTTTGTTTGTACAAAATTTTGACAGAGAGATTTTCCTCCCAGATTTGTTTCCCAGGCAAGATTTGTTTTATTTTATGTATGGAGGCTGAAATGATATATGGTGGCTTGCATAAGTTTAGCTTGACTTCTTTATTTGGCTTCTTTTATAAGCTTATACCTATGTTACTTATCTTGTCTATTTCTTATGTACTCTCTAATTGTTCGAATGTTTAAATATAATTTCTTCTTTACTTAGGTGGTTGACAAATTCCTACCAGCATTAATTGTCCTTGTTTTGTTTTCAAGTTTTCATCTTAATCTATGTTTATAGCTATTTACATTATGTACAACCTTTACATTTACACCTTTCATTTATTTTCATCTCATACCATCCATAGATATATGCACGCTTCTACACTTATTATCAAATGTCATAAAAATTGTATATATTCATATACAATTTTGAGTATATTTAACTTTAATTTATATGGTGAAGTTTATATATTAATTTATATATTAATTTATTTTTATTTTCTATAAGGGTCATCATATCCAGTAATCCTATAATCCCATATTTACCATAGTTTCCAAATCAATGTATATATATATATATATATATCCAAATATCTTAAATTATTAGAAATTCATTTGTTTGATTAGTTAATATCAATATTTCAAAAATAGAATCAATTAATTTCCCGATTTACAGATGTCCAAAAATCCAGGTTGTCACATTCCTCCCCCCTTTAAATCTTTTCGTCCTCGAAACGAAACGAAGCCAGAATTATTAAAATGCTTGAAAACATATAAATTTTCTTTGATCATTTTTTTAAACTACTTTAAAAATCTTAATATTTCTAAAATAGTTTTTATAAAAATACTTTTATAACTCGATGTTTCGACAAGTCCATTCTTGTTCTCATAGAAATACGGTCATATGTTGATCAGGCGTAGGACTGAAAATCTATAAGTACTTCGTAGACCCATTTTCAACATCTAGTGAAAATACTGGGAAAATAATTTTATTGAAAATATCGAAAACGGTTTTGAAAATAAAGGAAATATGTTTGGTGAGAATGCTCTGAAAATCATCACCCCCGTCCATGGTCACAGTTACATTCCAGGGTTACGTTGCAGTCACAACAAAAGTCCATGTAACTGTTGGCTCTCCGCGGCCTCTCGATTACGCCATGGAACCCACAACACATCACAGTTACATTCCAGGATTACGTTGCCGTCACAGCAAAAATCCATGTAACTGCAGGCTCTCAGCGGCCTCTGATTTTCGCTGTCGAAATGAAACTTCTCCACTCCTACATAGGTCGCAGTCTACCGAGATAAACTCAAACGCAGACTGTTGGCTCTCAGCGGCACACACGACTTTCGCTATGTTACCATAGGTCGCAGTTACATCCTGGGTTACGTTGCAGTCACAACAGAAGTCCATGTAACTGTTGGCTCTCCGTGGCTCACACGTCTTACGCTATGGTAAACTCAACTCATAATCCTCAGGAACTAGTTTTGCCCGGACTCCTCACAGGATCAACTTTAGAACTCCCCCTTGGGGCTCAAGGCAGCACCACCCAGTGGCACTCCTGAGATGTTCATTTCAAGGGAGAGCCTTTTTCCCCAGAGCCATCATCAAATCACTTTATACTATACACATATAGTATCTTTCAAATCATACACCTAGTATAAATCTCATAAAAATCTCCTTTTCACAAAATCGATTATCCCAAAATCGAAAGTTTCCAAAATAGGCTTTCCAAATTTCAAGTATTGATTTTACCCAAAAATCAAAAGCCTTTCAAATCCAAAGGTTCCCAAAAACTTTTTCAAAATTCTCATAAGATCCTTTTTATATATATTCAAATATATATAATTTTTTTAAAACTTTGGATCTTTTCAAACTTGTATAAAACTCCTTTTATACCTCAAACACTTTCAAAAATCCTCTTTTTTTTAGCAATAGATTCAACAAGGGGAGTTTCATCTTATATATAACAAAGATATATAACTTTGTTTATTCAAATCAAATATTCAAATTTGATTACTCTTTCTAATATCAATTTCCTTAATTCCCATTTGGATTATTTCCTCAATTCGTATCCCAGTTGGGTATTTAATCAATAACAGTTTGAACTCCGACCAGTTTATATTTAGAAAATAGCTTGAAAATTTTAAAATAGATAAGTAGTTGAAAAATAATTAATAGTTTGCAAAATCGCTGTAAAATAGTTAACTGATTGTAAAATAGTTGGAAAATAGTTAAATAGTTCCAAAAGTAGCAGCAAATTCAAGTATAAAATAGTTTGAGGTTTTAAAAAGAAAATTGTATAGTAAGTAATTAATTTTCATTAAGTGATTAATTTTTTATTTCATTAAGTGATTAATTTTTTATAAATTTCGTATCTTTAATTTATCACAACCTTAATTGAACAAAGATAAATTCTTATTTGAACTAAATACTTAATTTCATCATTATTCTTTGTTTGAGAATCATTTAGGAATTAGTTTCATAATTATATCTGATATAATTAATTTTAAACAACTACTCTGAGGATATACTAAATCAAAACAATTTAAAACTGAAGACCTATATTTTAGAGTTTGCAACCCGCTTGATATTTATCTATGATATTTTAAGAACATAAACTTAACTCAGAAAAACTTCTATCTCTATGTTTTTTTTTTCATGAATCGTTTATGTGAACCAATAGATCAAACTCTCATATACAAAGGAATAATGCATGTCAATGAAGAGGCTGAACAATGCAGGCTAAAACAAAGCACAAGCAATGGAACACACAGTAGGACTTAAAGATAAAAACTGTGAGAGTGAACTCACCACCAAAATCGAAATCACCCCACCCTCGATCGTCTTGACGAGCGCCGTTATGCCCATCCACCCTGAATGCGAAACCCTAATTGCCTCGATCGCAAGCCACTCGCCAATCCCCCTTTTACAACTGAAATCGGCATCGAGCAACAGCCTAGACAGCACACAACTTCACCTCGAGTTCAAGCCTTGCGACATCAAGTCGTGATGTCGTCTCACCTTTGATTCCTCCATCGTCGCTGTGTCCACCCATCATCGTGACACACCTCTGTCTCGCGCATGCCCACCTCCCCATCGCGAGCTCCCAACTCCTCGACCCCAACACGAGGGAGGTAGCAATAGCAAGGGGCTATGCTTCGATTCGTCGATTACGTCAGGGAATGATGAATCGCGATGAAATACTTTCGCGAACTGAAAGGGAGAAGAAGGAGATGCCATTCTTTTCGTATGTTTCGTTCGAATTGATTTTTACTGAAGAAATAAAAGGGGAGGCTTGATTTTTAAACGATAAAAGAGAGATCGCGTGATTAAAGGAAAAACAGGCGTATTCGAGAAGGAACCATAGTTGACTCGGTCTATATTTATTTTATTTTTATCGATTAGTTTTTAGTACTGGAGAGAAACTCAGCCCTTGATCTTGAACGAATGAATTAGAGGAGAGAGGAGAGGGAAAACAGTCGCCATTTCTATTTATTTTCTTAAGCTCGGCTTTGATTTTCAGAAGAAGAAAGACGCGTGGTTTAAACGAAAAGGATAGTATATCTCTGCGCGTTCAGAAGGTAGGGTGGCTGATGGAGACGTTATAGGCTTTGACCGTTTATTATTATTTTTTTATTTTTTTTAACAAGTTTAAAACTCAAGATTCAACATTTTAACCAACTTCAAATTATAAAATCCAATAATTTAATTATCAAATAATATTAATATTTGGAATTCAAATTAAAATTAACTTTTAAATATTTTAAAATCAATTAAGTATTCAAATTTAAATTGTTAGAAATTACGGGTCGTCACATTCCTCCCCCCTTAAAGAATTTCATCTCCGAAATTACTAGTTAGGAAGAATGGTCCAATACCCATTTACTTTTCTCCAAAACCAACTGTTCAACATCCTACCATCTATCTTTTATAAAAGACCCCTTATCATTCTTACTAACTTCCCAACTCTTCCACAGATTCCAAACAATATCCTTTTTCCTAAACATTCAAATTTCAATTTAAAACCAAAATTTTAAATTATCAAAATTTTCTCAAAATTTTTCGAACTCCCTAAATTTTTGAGAAATTTTACCAGCATCTCCTTTGTCCGGCTAGCTCGGTACAACTACAAAAGGCCTCTACGGGCTCCCAAATTCCAAAAGAAACCAAAAGCCAAGTGGCTAGATAAAAAACGCAATCCAATTCCATACAAAAATTAAATACTAACCTTTTTTTCGGGCAATTCAAATTTATCTTTTGGAACCAAATCCAATTTCTTTTCCCTTTAATACTTGCATATCTTACTTAGCAACAATATTCAATAGTAATTTTACAAATTATTTTTATACATTCTCTTACACAGGTTTCATATCTACTTCTTTTTAAATTAGTTTTCCCTATTTTAAAATGAATTCAATTTGTTTTTAATTTTGAATATTAAATTTTATCTTCCATTTATAACTAATTCTTACTAGTTCCATCTACTAATTTATTTTAATTTCCAATTTGTAATCATTTTGTCGCTAACAAAAAAAAAATTTCAAAAATTTTCTATCTCCCAAAATTTGTAGAAAATTTTGGTAGTGTCTCCTTTGTACGGGGGAGCTTTTGCAATTTTACAAGAGATATAAATATATATACATCGACCCACACGGTCGAAAAAAGCAAAAACAGTTCATATTTCCTATTTTTATTGCGTAGGCGTACCTTTATTTAGCATTTTAAGCAAGCAGCTTATTTATTTTAGCAAATAGAGCAACCAAATCCAGCCAAACGGCCTTCAGGTACCTGTACTTACTCAATTTAAACATATAAGCACTATATATATGAAGTTTATAACATCTCTCTTACTTAAACAACTATAACACTTCAATTCTAAAAGGAATGCATTCAAAATAACTTCCACGAGTAATTCATATGTTTTCAACACTAATTCAATTTCTTTCAATCAAACATATACAATTCCTTTCAATTTTATTGGTTTACAACTCAATTGCTTACATTCAATTAATTTTTAATCCAAACAAGCTCATATTCAATTCAATTGATTCAAAATCAATTTTTATTTGCTTCTATTAAAACCTAAAATTCCATTACCTTCGTTTATGTCAAACGACAACTATTTTTATGCAAATTCGACGATACTCGCTTAATAGAATATCTATTTTAGTTTATAACTGCTTCAAATTAATTTCAACTCATTCTATATTTAATTCCATTTCATTTCTAATTTATTTACCGACCATTCATTGCATGTCATTTTATCTCAGCCTTGGATTCATTCAAAACAATTTATTAAACTTGGCACATCCAATACTTATAAATTAACAACCATTTCCAAATTATTTTAACCCAGACTTTCACCTTTGCTCGAAGCCAACTTCTTTTTTCATTCAAAACTAAGATTTTATTAAAGAAATTTTGCTTCAATTTAATTTGTCCATAACTTAAGTCCATTCTGATAACCCAATTCCAACTAAAACTTTGATTTAATTTTTATTCAATCAGGCTTCATCCATTTATTACTTAATTCAATTAACCCATTTATTCACCCCATTTTAGATTTTGAATTCATCTACTTAATTCATTTCCAAATTTATTATATTTATACAAAACCATTCTCAATTTATTTCTACTCACCTGGGTTTTGTTTGCAACCCAAACTATTTCTATTATTATTCACTTCCATTTCATATGACATCACTTCTCTTACATCCAATTTACTTGCAAATTTCATTAAATATTATTCAAATCACACTTGAATTTTATTTGTAATTCAAACCATCACATTTTCAATCCAACTCTATTTTATTTTTATTTTACAACATCTCCTCTTATTTAATTCATTATCAAATCTAAGTCGAATTCTATTTAAAATTCGAATTCATTTCCAAACCCATTATCAACTTACAATCCATTTTATTTAACCGAGTTAAATTTTATTAACATACTCTATTAAATAATTTATTTAGCTAATTAGCTTACTTCCACTTTTAATTCAATATTCGATTTTTAATTACAAAGAATCACTTTATTAAATTTTCTCGAGTTTCAATTTTATTTTACAATTTCAGTTTGGATTTCCCTTGATTTTCCAAAATTCCAACTCTTTTATTTTAAAATTTTAGAAACGCCTTTAAATACACATAATATTATTAAAATAGTTTTTATAAAATATTTCTTATAACTCGATGTCTCAACCAGTCCGTCCTTGTTCTCATAGAAATTCAGTCATACGTTGATCAGGCGTAGGACTGAAGATCTATAAGTACTCAGCAGACTCATTCTCAACATCCAGTGAAAATACTTGGAAAATAATTTTATTGAAAATATCGAAAACAATTTTTTTTTGAAAATAGAGGAAATATCTTTGGCGAGAATGCTTTGGGAATCATCACCCCCATCCATGGTCGCAGTTACATCCTGGGTTACGTTGTCGTCGCAGCAAAAGTCCATGTAACTGTAGGCTCTCCGCGGCCTCTCGATTATGCCATGGAACCCACGACAGATCGCAGTTACATTCCAGGGTTACGTTGCCATCACAGTAAAAGTCCATGTAACTGTTGGCTCTCAGCGGCACACACGATTACGCTGTCAAAATGAAACTTCTCCACTCCTACATAGGTCGCAGTCTACCGATGTAAAATCAAACGCAGACTATTGGCTCTCAGCGGCACACACGACTTTCGCTATGTTACCATAGTGTCGCAGTATACCGATATAAAATCAAACATAGACTGTTGGCTCTCAACGGCACACACGACTTTCGCTATGGTCTGTAGTAGATCATAGTGACATCGAGTTACACTGTCGTCACAGCATATCCAAATGCCTCTGTAGGCATCAGCATCCCGCGACTTTCGCTACACAATACTAATAATCCTCAGGAACTAGTTTTGTCCAGACTCCTCACAAGATCAACTTTAGAACCCCCCTTGGGGCTCAAGGCAGCACCACCCAGGGGCACTCCTGAGAAGTTCATTTCAAGGGAGCGCCTTTTTTCCCAGAGCCATCATCAAAACACTTTATACTATACATATAGTATCTTTCAAATCATACACCTAGTATGATCTCATACAAGGCTCCTTTACACAAAATCAATTATCCCAAAATCGATAATTCTCAAACTAGGCTTTCCAAATTCTCATATTGATTTTACCCAAAAATCAAAGCCTTTCCAAATCCAAAGGTTCTCAAAACCTTTTTCCAAAATCCTCATAAGATCCTTTATATATATATACACGGATATATATAATTTTTAAAAACTTTGGATCATTTCAATTTTGTATAATATTCCTTTTATACTTCAAATACTTTCAAAAATCCTTTTCTTCCGGCAATAGATTCAACAAAGGGAGATTTATCTTATATAACAAAGATATATAACTTTGTTTACTCAAAATCAAATATTCAAATTTGATTACTCTTTCCAATATCAATTTCATTTAAATTCGTACGATGTACACATATCATCCGTACTCTATACCAATCTGATCGCTCACTCGACCACACAGTTTCACTTCCAAATTAGGATCGTCCACTTGACTTCCTAGTGCGGACTCAGATCTGGTTTCTTGATTAGAAACCGTCATTCTCCTTGCATAGCCATAACTATGATAGAGAACATCCAGAACCAATCAACAATCCATATCCAGGTTCGCCGTCGAAAATCGAGTGAAAAATCCCAACTCGGATCGATAAACTATCTCGAAATTCTGTGCTCGAATCTGGATCAAATCACTATGTGAATAGAATAATATACGTACATCCTACGTATTTAACTTCATTGATTACTAGCCAAAATCAATTTCCTTTCTATTCACATTCACTTAAATTTTCACTCACTTATTCACATTTGCCTTAATCCCCATTTGGATTATCACTTCAATCCTTATCTTAGTTGGGTATTTAATAAATAACAGCTTGAACTCCGACCAGTTTATATTTGGAAAATAGCTTGAAAATTTAAAAAATAGATAAGTAGTTGAAAAATAATTATTAGTTTGCAAAATAGCTGTAAAATAGTTAAGTAATTGTAAAATAGTTGGAAAATAGCTAAATGGTTTTAGAACTTTTAGATAGTTGCAAAATAATTGTAAAATAGTAATTAATTCATAATATAGTTGAAAAATAGTAATGAGTTTAGAAAACAGTTGAAAAATGGTTAAATAGCTCCAAAAATAATTGTAAACAAATATAAAATAATTTGGCTTTAAGAAAGAAGGGTTGTATATATTTAATAGTTTGGAAAAAAATAAGTTTATATCAAAACAATTTATATTGAAAATAGTCCAGAGTCAAAACTGTTCAACACCCAATTTCCATTCTCATCAATTCAATTTAAATTTCCACTTCCATTTTAAATTGATTCAATTCTAACTTCAATTTCCCTTGCAATTGACTTAACCCCAATTTCAAATCAAATTCCATTTGATTTTAAACCTACTCAACTTTAATTACAATTCCAAATTATTCCAATCAATTCGGACTAATATCAATTCAACCCACTTCAAATTCAAATCATTTTAATTCCTGCTTGAATTTAATCCTAATTCCCATTTAAAATTTTAAACCTTCGGATTAATAACCTTTCCACTTAAGTTTAAAACTTGTTTCATTTTGGGTTTCACATCCCATTCAATTTGTTGAAGTGTTGATGTAAGTTGCAATGTATGACTCCTAAAAGATGATCACATAATGTAAACTGTCATAAAAAAATGTACATTTGGGTTGAATTATCCTACGCAATTCCTTTTTGTGTTTTTATTCATGAAGAGCTAAGATTTTACGGTTATAAGTGTGTTGAATCTGCATTTCACTTTTACAATAGTTGATATAATGTGCAGTAAATATCTGAAAATATTCTCAAGAGACAAGTAGGATATAAGAAACAAAAGTAGAGTGTGTTGCTAAGTGTTCAGATAAAGATCTTGCCTTGCTGTGAGATTTTATTGCATTTTTACCTTCTATGATATATTTTATGATCTTGTCTTCCTGTAATGCTGCTAGGCCTATGCTAAAATAATTGTTATATTTCATTTTTTGAGGTAAAATTAGATTATGATTTTTTTTAGAGGTACTAATTTCGCGATGCATTATGTGTTGTATTGGTGTATGTATTCTGCATATAATTAATAGAGATCCTTATACTTGAGTTGAAAAGGAACTGCAGCATGCAAATATGGAGCAACTGTTAATCCATTAACAAAATTTAGATAATTTCAGTTGCTAAAATTCCCTAAAAGACTGAATTTATATCCTTCTCGTCGAAATAACCATGTGTAAAAATAAATCAGTGTTAAATAAGTTTGGTAAATCCTACTAAAAAATGCTATAAGAAGCCATGTCACTGTAATATCTATACTAAAGAAGAAGGTTATCTAAGAGAAAAAGGTAGAAAACAAGAATATTGCATTAGGTAATGTTTGCTGATGAACTGATAAATGAAAATAGAGGTTATATAAAATTTCAAATGAGTTTATTTGTGTGATAGGAGTAACGAAGTATGCGGTGATGTTGAATATGCGCTTACATGATTTTTGTTTGATGATAATAAACATATATACATTTGTTTAAATGTATTTGTTAATATACTATTTTATTTACACAAATTGAATAAATATTTGTTGAATAATATAAATAACACTGAATTTGAATTCAAACGAATATTTTATTCAAACAAATATTTATTACAATTTTGAATAGTACAAATTCAAGCTCTCACTATACATATACAATTTTGATTACAAATTGATCACAATTTCATATTTACATTTAACCTCACTACACATCACCCATTCACTCAATTCGTATTTTATCTTCAACTTCATTCCAGTTTGAATCCAGCATCTGAGCAATCTGCAAAAATATTCACTAACGCAGTAAAATTGAAAAAGAAATATTTTTGCAATATAAAATAAAATATGGATTTTTGAAAATAATATTTGCCTCAGTTATTTGGGTTGTTCGTTGTCATTTAAATTTGAATTCATTATACACGAATAACTTGTGACATACACAGTGTATCACTGTATATGCCACAAGGCCGTGCACACCGAAATATACACTTGATCGATTTACATGGACAAGTGAGCACAGGTCAAACCCAAATACGGGATTCAACTCAAGTGCAATAAAACAATGTCATTCAGCACAAGGTCAAATCCAAGCCGGATTCAACTCAGGTGAAAATTAGAAAAATAAACAAAATGCAAAGGTCAAGCCATCACTGCAAACTCGACTCAACTCAATGCAATCCAAACTGCAAGTCCTAAACAAATGCACAATGCACCAAGCATTGAACCAGAAACATGATCAACACAGCAACAATGGTCAGGCAGTATGCATCAGGCACTAAATCAAGTGAAACAACTCGGCAATGAATTTAACCAGGTACAAAACAAATGCACATGTCAACAGTCTCAAGGCTACAACACCAAGTATACATGGTGCAATACTAAAGTGAAGTCAGAAACCATAATCAAGCAACAAAATCAAGTCAATGTCGAACCTTTCTTAACAGTTCAAAGCAACCGACTGAAGTGAACAAACCAGAAGAAAACCATACAAGACCAACTCAATGTGACTCAAGAGTACACATGGATACATGAAGTAATGCAATGCCCAAAAGACATAGTACACAAGCCTGCAACTTCAATCCAAACCAAACACAATGCAACTGAAACAAGCCAGAAGCTCAAATCAATGCACAACAACAACTACACTAAAATCGAGTTCAGGCCAGGTCTAAGACATTAATGTGCACAGGTCAGGGAAGCAATAAGTGTACAGCGACAATAACCAAGACACCAAGGAATTTCAATATGATACATGTGAATAGAACAATGAACTACATGACATGAACCTGCAACTGATCAGAAAATATCAACAACTCAAATGAACACAGAGAAATGCACAGAGATCAGATGCAAATAACAACAAGTACATGCCGCAACATAATGCACCAAAAGCAAGCCGAGAATGTATGCATACACATATATGAGGGCCACAAAATCAAAGCCGAGGTAAACAAGTCAATGTCAACGAAGCAGCCGAAGCAAGCAAGTGTACAGTTTCAATCAATATCCAGAAGTTTTCCAAAATCAAGTTAGGTAATTCCAAAATGAAGTCAGAGAATAAAGTCAACAGTAAAAATGATCAGAGCCAAAGCCGTGGATAGCAAGAATATGATAAACAAGTCAAAATCGAGGTAGCAAAGGTAATTGACCAAGTTAAAAATCAAGCCGTGGTCATCACGATATCAAATCAACGCCGTGACCATCAAGTAACAAAAAATATACGTTTTTGAACAAGTCAAAATCATCTCAATCATCAATACAAAATCATACGGCCGAGATAAAGAAATTGACAGTTTCAAATAAATTATCAAACGAAGTCGTATATGAAATACGAACAAAAATTCATGGCATTGAACCCTATATAAACCATTCAACATCATCGGCAAGAGACAATAGTTCGAATACAAAAATAAAAAAAAGCATCAGAGCAAAAATTCTTACCGAACCAATAATCGAACTCATCGAAGCAACCGAAGAAAGCAACACAAAATCGATTGAGCCAGGCTAAATCGCACACAACCAACAACGATCGAATTAGTATCGGAGCTTCGCAAAAGCCCTAATTTGGAACAAAGAGCACAAGGAGCAGAAGCCCTAATTTGCACAGACGAATACATGCCGCCATCATCTCAAAAAGGAACGAGCCGATGATAATAAGAAGATAAAGAGAAAAGAAAGCGTGGGCCGACCTTAATTTAGATTTGGGGTTTTAAAATTTATAATAAGGGTTTTATTTTAAAATTAGGGTTATTTTATTTTACATTGCTTTTAATTTGTATTTCATTTTTTAAACCGTTTATTTTTCTAGTCGTGTGACAAGGGGACAAACTACGTGGTGTAGTTTAAGAATTCGCAACTCCGTGGTTGAGTTGTGGCAAGGTTTTGAGCCTAGAGTTACATTAGTCAATAGCGGGTATAGAGAGTTTACGTGTGTAAGCGAGGGACTATCTAATTTCTAGTAGAAACCTTGGGGTCGGCACGTAGGCAGGGTTTTGCCCAAGCTGGGTAAATTCTGCATCGTTCTATTTCTGCATTTATTCTGCTATTATCTGTGCTGCTATTGTTCTGTGATCTGTGTTGAAATTATTTTATAAGCTTCCGCAATTAATTTTATAATTTATACTATCACCCTATTCACCCCCCCCCCTCTAGGGTGAAATCGATCCTACAAGTGGTATCAAAGCTAGGAGTAGAAGTCATCATTTGTTTTTTAAAAAAATTCGTTTTTTCAAAAAATCAGTTTTTTTTTGAAAAAAATTTGAATTTTTAAAATGGCTTCTTTTAATAATGCTTTTGCAGAGGGTCAATCCATAGTTAGACCACCAATGTTCAATGGTGAATATGCTTACTGGAAAATAGGATGGAAATTTTTCTGAAAACCATTGACGCATGGAATATTGTTGAGACAGGTTATAGAATACCAACTATAACTGTAGATAATCAGGAAATAGAGAAACCAAAGGAACAATGGACAGATCTAGAAAATAAATTACAAAATACTAACGCTAAAGCTATGAATTCTACTATCTGTTCACTGGATCAATTTGAGTTTAATCGTGTCTCACATTGTCTAACTGCGCAGGAAATATGGCACACACTCGAAGTGACTCACGAAGGAACATCTCAAGTCAAAGAATCCCGCCTTTCTATGATGTGCAGCGAATACGAGAACTTCACAATGGCGAAGGAAGAAAATGTCAAAGAGATGCATGGACGACTTTCCAATATCATATACAAATAAAAAGCTCTTGGAAAATCATATACAGAGTTGGAGATAGTCCAAAAAATCCTTAGAGTCCTTCCACGAAGTTTTGAAGCCAAAGTGACTGCCATTCAAGAATCAAAAGATTTGAAAGAAATGAAAGTCGAAGAACTCATCGAAAATCTCACCACTTATGAGCTAGAAATGAAATTCAAGGAAGATAGTGAAGGAGGAGATACTCGAAAGAAATCAATAGCTCTCAAAGGAACAACTGAAAGTGATGACGATGATGATGATGATGCAGCAGCAGAATTATAGCTATTAATAAAGAAATTCAAAAGATGGAATTACAAATATGGAAATTCAGCTCGAATTCAAAAAGCGAAAAGCAGAATAACCAAAGCACTAGACTACTCTGAAGAACAGAAGATCATCTGTCACTAGTGCAACCAACCCGGACACATCAAGCCCAATTGTCCTCAAAATCAACGCGACTTTAAAAAGAAATCAAAAAGGAAAAGTTTTGCAGCCACATGGAATACAAGTGATGAAGAAAATCAAAGTTCTAGCAGTGAGAGTGAGAAAGCAGATATGTGCCTTTAAGGAAATATAACTGATAGCGACGATGACGAGCCAAGCGAGGTATCAAAACTTACTCGCTCTGAATTACTAATTTATTTCCACGAAGTAAATGGCTGTTTTGAACGACTTAGGAAAAAATATGCTAAACTTGAATCACAAAAAGACACTTTGATAGATTTAAATAAACAACTTGACCAATTAGTTAAAACCTATCAAAGTAGGATCCCTAAGTGTGATAAGTGTCCAACATTCGAAGAAGAAATTAAAAAAATTCAGAAATCAATATAAAATCACTTGAAAATGAAATTTTGATTTTAAAAGAAAATGAAAATAATAGGAGAGAGAATTCTATTAAAAAGTGCACACATTTGTTAAACGAAAATGAATCTCTCAAATCACAAGTCCAACAATTGTCAACGACTTTAGATAAATTTTCAAAAAGTGAAAAATCGTTGAATATGCTATTAGGAAAGCAAACTGTTAATACTGTTAGACAAGGACTTGGATATAATAATTCGAAAATTGTTGAAAGCAATATTAATCAAGTTAATTCTATGTGCACAAATTGTAGAAAATATGGACACAATCACAATAATTGTTGGTATAGACCCAAACATGAGAAAACTATACCGATTTGGGTTCCAAAAGGCACAAATATAAAAACTCTCAAAGTTAAACAAATTTGGGTGCTGAAGGGAACAATTATAAATAGTTTTGGGTCTTCACAAAATTGTTTTTCAAAATTTTCTACCACTAACAACCATGGACCTATAAAAACAAATAGGTCACATAAATCTTTCAACGTGTAGGTGTGGTGGCAGGCTAAGGAACAACAATAGTGTTCTCTAGATTTTGGCTGTTCCAGAAACACAATGGGCGACAAAGCTAAGTTCCTTAGCCTGGTATAAAGGTGACAAAATCACAATGGACAACAACGAAAAATTATCGTAAAGGTAAAACAGGTAAAGTTATATTTATTAAATGTGATAATTTGCACCGTATTCTGAATTAAATCAGCCAATAATGAGATGATGAAAAGATGATGATTTTGACTTTGACTTTTTCAAAATTGTTGGCCAATTATATTCTTATATCAAAAACACTATAAAATTCTCAGATTCTTTGAATTACTTCATATATATATCAGTTTGGATTAAAAATAGTGTTTTTGTTGGACGATAATACATTTGTTGTAAAACAGCTAATTCTATATTCATGGTTTCTTTTATTTACATGGCTTCAAGAAACTTCAAGAAACTGTTTGAAATGATGATGATTGCTCATAAATATAGTAGTTTATTCTATGGCTTCTAATATTGACACTATGATATGTTTTTGATTATTAATACGGCTTCAATTCAAATCCCAAAAGAATGTCATTTAAATTGCTGCTAAAATTAAGTTTGAAATTCTTGGTGCATACTTCATGGTTTGGTCAATAAAATTCAACGAGTGATAATTGAGTGGAAGTAAAATTCAGATGCAGATTACACTGGTAATCTAGTTGATAGAAAAAATTACTAGTGGAACGTGATTAATTGTTGAAACATTTAGTAACTGCATCATTCATTCAAAGGAAATATCTGCATATATTTTCAAGTCAAATAATTTTTCAAATAGCAGAAAAGTTTCTTATAAAACCCCCTCTAGAAAATCAATTTTGACCTTACTTTTCAGATTGGTCATTTTTTAGAAAAATTGATTTATAATGATTACATTGACTAATCTGACTCCCTAATGATTATCGAAAAGATGAATAGTGATTGAAAAAGTGATGAGTGTTGATATTTATTATATACTATAACTCGAGAAAGTATAATTAGAAAGTTTCTTTAGAAATTTAAGCAAGAGTTATAAAACTTTTTGTTGGTAAAAATTCCATGACCATCTCTATTTCTATCATATTTCTAACAACCATCACTCATCGAAATTCTATATAGTTTTTCTGGTACTTTAAACAGGTTTTGTTCGTTTTTCATTTTCACATTTTTAAAATAAATAAATAAATAAATACCAAAGTATTCACTCTCATTTAAAAGTCCTTACGGTTATGCATGGGTGAATTACTTGGAATTTGTTATGTGCTTCCATGCTCATTTAGAAGTCCTCACGTTTATGCATGTATGGAACGCATATCAAAAGTTGATTTTTAAAATAAACAAGTTGATTCTAATCCCATTTAAAAGTCCTCACGGTTATGTGTGGTTAGAAGATACTTGAATTCATTTTTTTTTAAATAAAATTAGAATACTACTAATCTCGTTTAAAAGTCCTAACGGTTATGCATGGTTAGTAGATATTCAAATTCCTGATATAAATATACCACAAATAGACACAACTGTATGGTTTTATATGATGACATCATTTCCATCATTCTAAAAGTGGAATATGAGCCTAACAAAATATTTATGATTTTTGTTTGATTTTTTTATCGAAATTTAATATTTATATTCAATTGAGCTTTAATGTTGGATTGATATCGATTACTTTATCTCTATTTTCTCTAACACTATTACTTTTTTGCTGACAACAAAAGGGGGAGAGAAAAGTTAAGATTTTGTCAAATAAAATCAAGCAATGGTCAAATAATTTTCTATTTGCATCTAGGCTCATTTGCATATTATTTAATTGTATGCATATTTGTAGGGGGGGTTTTGTGTAGAGAGGGAGCATTCAAATAGGGGGAGCAAATTGAACGATCAAATACATTTAACATATTAAAAATCTTAAATATATGTTTGTTATCATCAAAAGGGGGAGATTGTTGAATATGCGCTTACATGATTTTTGTTTGATGATAATAAACATATATACATTCGTTTAAATGTATTAGTTAATATACTATTTTATTTACACAAATTAAATAAATATTTGTTGAATAATATAAATAACACTGAATTTGAATTCAAACGAATATTTTATTCAAACAAATATTTATTACAATTTTGAATAGTACAAATTCAAGCTCTCACTATACATATACAATTTTGATTACAAATTCATCACAATTTCATATTTATGTTTAACCTCACTACACATCACTCATTCACTTAATTCGTATTTTATCTTCAACTTCATTCCAGTTTGAATCCAGCATCTGAGCAATCTGCAAAAATATTCACTAACACAGTAAAATTGAAAAAGAAATATTTTTGCAATATAAAATAAAATATGGATTTTTGAAAATAATATTTGCCTCAGTTATTTGAGTTGTTCGTCATCATTTAAATTTGAATTCATCATATACGAACAACTTGTGACATACACAGTGTATCACTGTATATGCCGCAAGGCCGTGCACACCGAAATATACACTTGATCGATTTACAGGGACAAGTGAGCACAGGTCAAACCCAAATACAGGATTCAACTCAAGTGCAATAAAACAATGTCATTCAGCACAATGTCAAATCCAAGTCGGATTCAACTCAGGTGAAAATTAGAAAAATAAACAAAATGCAAAGGTCAAGCCATCACTGCAAACTCAACTCAACTCAATGCAATCCAAACTGCAAGTCCAAAACAAATGCACAATGCACCAAGCATTGAACCAGAAACATGATCAACACAGCAACAATGGTCAGGCAGTATGCATCAGGCACTAAATCAAGTGAAACAACTCGGCAATGAATTTAACCAGGTACAAGACAAATGCACATGTCAACAGTCTCAAGGCTACAACACCAAGTATACATGGAGCAATACTAAAGTGAAGTCAGAAACCATAATCAAGCAACAAAATCAAGTCAATGTCGAACCTTTCTTAACAGTTCAAAGCAACTGACCGAAGTGAACAAACTAGAAGAAAACCATACAAGACCAACTCAATGCGACTCAAGAGTACACATGAATACATGAAGTAATGCAATGCTCAAAAGACATAGTACACAAGCCTGCAACTTCAATCCAAACCAAACACAATGCAATTGAAACAAGCCAGAAGCTCAAATCAGTGCACAACAACGACTACACTAAAATCGAGTTCAGGCCAGGTCTAAGACATTAATGTGCACAGGTCAGGGAAGAAATAAGTGTACAGCGACAATAACCAGGGCACCAAGGAATTTCAATATGATACATGTGAATAGAACAATGAACTACATGACATGAACCATGCAACTGATCAGAAAATATCAACAACTCAAATGAACACAGAGAAATGCACAGAGATCAGATGAAAATAACAACAAGTACATGCTGCAACATAATGCACCAAAAGCAAGCCGAGAATGTATGCATACACATATATGAGGGCCACAAAATCAAAGCCGAGGTAAACAAGTCAATGTCAACGAAGCAGCCGAAGCAAGCAAGTGCACAGTTTCAATCAGTATCTAGAAGTTTTCTAAAATCAAGTTAGGTAATGCCAAAATGAAGTCAGAGAATAAAGTCAACAGTAAAAATGATCAGAGCCAAAGCCGTGGATAGCAAGAATATGATAAACAAGTCAAAATCGAGGTAGCAAAGGTAATTGACCAAGTTAAAAATCAAGTCGTGGTCATCAGGATATCAAATCAACGTCGTGACCATCAAGTAACAAAAAATATACGTTTTTGAACAAGTCAAAATCATCTCAATCATCAATACAAAATCATACGGCCGAGATAAAGAAATTGACAGTTTCAAATAAATTATCAAACGAAGTCGTATATGAAATACGAACGAAAATTCGGGGCATTGAACCCTATATAAACCATTCAACATCATCGGCAAGAGACAAGAGTTCGAATACAAAAATAAAAAAAAGCATCAGAGCAAAAATTCTTACCGAACCAATAATCGAACTCATCGAAGCAACGGAAGAAAGCAACGTGAAATCGATCGAGCCAGGCTAAATCGCACACAACCAACAACGATCAAATTAGTATCGGAGCTTCGCAAAAGCCCTAATTTGGAACAAAGAGCGCAAGGAGCAGAAGCCCTAATTTGCACAGACGAATACAAGCCGCCATCATCTCAAAAAGGAACGAGCCGATGATAATAAGAAGATAAAGAGAAAAGAAAGCATGGGCCGACCTTAATTTAGATTTGGGGTTTTAAAATTTATAATAAGGGTTTTATTTTAAAATTAGGGTTATTTTATTTTACATTGCTTTTAATTTGTATTTCATTTTTTAAACCGTTTATTTTTCTAGTCGTTTGACTAGGGGACAAACTACGTGGTGTAGTTTGAGAATTCGCAACTCCGTGGTTGAGTTGTGGCAAGGTTTTGAGCGTAGAGTTAGATTAGTCAATGGCGGGTATAGCTAGTTTACGTGTGTAAGCGAGGGACTATCTAATTTCTAGTAGAAACCTTGCGGGCAGCACGTAGGCAGGGTTTTGCCGAAGCTGGGTAAATTCTGTGTCGTTCTATTTCTGCATTTATTCTGCTATTATCTGTGCTGCTATTGTTCTGTGATCTGTGTTGAAATTATTTTATAAGCTTCCGCAATTAATTTTATAATTTATACTATCACCCTTTTCACCCCCCCCTTCTAGGGTGAAATCGATCCTATAGTGATTTATTTTCATTAAAGAAATCGGCAGTAAAGGTATAAATAAAGAGATTATATTACACATGGAATTTACCTAGTATTATCATGTTGTTCGTAACAGGATCCAAGTGTACATACTGATGATGTATATAATATATATTTCCAATAGTAACAGCGTCAAATTATATTTTCTTAACAAAAACACTGAAAATATAAAAATGCACATGAAATTTCAAATAGCAACCCACATTTCTTTATAAGATACTTCTGCTACTAAGCTTCAAGTAGTAGTAAATTTGAAACTTTTTTTCCAGGGATTTCTACTCAGTTTGTGCAAGTTTATAATTTGAGAAGCACACTCCATAGAACTCATTTTATCGCCTCTTTCAAATTTCACTAAGCAAATGCTACAGACCCATATACAAAGTTATAAAAACAAATCCTTTAAAAATCTTCCAATCGTTTCTTGTTTTAAAATAAGACTATATTCAAAATAGTCTAAATTATATCATTCTTACTTTTATAAATTCAAAATTAAATTTCAGTTTGAATCTATTCCAAACTTACCTTTATTTAAAGTTTTTAAAGAATTTAATTTCAGAGCTCAAATTATAGAATTTCGTTTCAATCAATTTACTTTTAATTTGTTTGTATTTCTGTTACCTCTTAATTAAATTTCAATTCAAGATTTCAATTTGGTTGTATTATATTACTGCTTAATTTAATTCCAATAATTTAACAACCAATCTCCTTAATATTTATTAGAAGGAAATATTTCTTTACATATCAAAATATATTTTTATATAAAATCATCTAAAACCTTTATATAAGAAAATAACAAGTACGCTCTCATATATATACACTCAACTCATTCTAGAGTACTTCGAACTCTATTTAATGAGTAATCCCACTAGAGCCAAGGTTCTCGCTTAACCTTTAAGCTCTGATACCACTGTAACGACCCGGGATTTTTGAACTCGAAAAATCCAGATAGTTATGAATAAGAAGAAGAAGAGATAGAAGAAGAAGAAGAACAGAAATAATGAACAACTCACATTCGCAGTGGATAAAATATAATAATAAATAATAACAGTTTACAAAAGAATACCATATCTGTCGATTACATTTAATATACATCATAGTTTCACATATATACAGTCACTGAATATATACAATTATCATGTCTCGGATTAACAATAATATAAATACAGCGGAAATACTCTATACGCTATTGCCATTCAGCTTGCCTCCTGAGCTCCAGAACGTACCTACCTAAAAATCTGTAATACTCGGTCTGACCCGAGCATTACACCAAAGTAACACCCGGGTCAGGCTGGAAACCGGCGTGAGTAAACCCAACTATCATGGAATACCAATGCAAACAACTTATATAAACCCGGAGTAACTAATATCAATTTAACCAATTCACAATTTGCTATAGACAACACTTATTTCACATATCAATTTCTAAGTACTAAACTTAGATAAAATAATCCAATTCACTAAAGTCATTTCATCCCAGCCTATTGATTTCACAAATCAGTTTATAAAAATTCGAAGTGGTTTCGGGTATTTCATAATACCCGACCCCGGTCTCTTCGAAATCCAAACACCCTCTAAAAGGTCAAGTTGTTTAAGGTTTAATCAATTTAATTCAATACTTCGAATTCATTCATCACAGATAAATATCACCTATTTATTACAGATATGTCCAATATCACCCCACAGAATACCACAAATTTCCATACAATAGATATCAAACAATCAATAGATTCTACTCAAACAATCATTCAGAAACATGAATTATTAATCCATATTATAATTAATTTTAATTAATCTTCAATTAAATTAACAACTTAAGAATCTACCACTTAATCATGCTTAACCCATCATAAATTATTTATGAATCATTTAGTTAATTAATCATCCTTTAATTATCTATTTAAAATTAATTATCCATAATTACTTTGATTAAGTAATTATCCATTGATTATTCATATTAATCAATCAGCCCTTATTTATTTCATTAAGTGATTAATTTTTTATAAATTTCGTATCTTTAATTTATCACAACCTTAATTGAACAAAGATAAATTCTTATTTGAACTAAATACTTAATTTCATCATTATTCTTTGTTTGAGAATCATTTAGGAATTAGTTTCATAATTATATCTGATATAATTAATTTTAAACAACTACTCTGAGGATATACTAAATCAAAACAATTTAAAACTTAAGACCTATATTTTAGAGTTTGTAACCCGCTTGATATTTATCTATGATATTTTAAGAATATAAATTAACTCAGAAAAACTTCCATCTCTATGTTTTTTTTCGTGAATCGTTTATGTGAACCAATAGATCGAACTCTCATATACAAAGGAATTAATGCATGTCAATAAAGAGGCCGAAAAATGCAGGCTAAAACAAAGCACAAGCAATGGCACACACAGTAGGACTTAAAGATAAAAACTGTGAGAGTGAACACACCACCAAAATCGAAATCACCCCACCCTCGATCGTCTCGACGAGGGCCGTTATGCCCATCCACCTCGAATGCGAAACCATAATTGGCTCGATCGCAAGCCACTCGCCAATCCCCCTTTTACAACTGAAATCGGCATCGAGCAACAGCCTAGACAGCACGCAACTTCACCTCGAGTTCAAGCCTTGCGACATCGAGTCGTGATGTCGTCTCACCTTTGATTCCTCCATCGTCACTGTGTCCACCCATCATCGCGACACACCTCTGTCTCGCATGTGCCCACCTCCCCATCGCAAGCTCCCAACTCCTCGACCCCAACATGAGGGAGGTATAGATAGCAAGGAGCTATGCTTCGATCCGTCGATTAGGTCAGGGAATGATGAATCGCGATGGAATAATTTCGCGAACTGAAAGGGAGAAGAAGGAGATGCCATTCTTTTCATATGTTTTGTTCGAATTGATTTTTACTGAAGAAATAAAAGGGGAGGCTTGATTTTTGGACGATAAAAGAGAGATCGTGTGATTAAAGGAAAAACAGGCATATTCGAGAAGGAACCATAGTTGACTTGGTCTATATTTATTTCATTTTTATCGATTAGTTTTTAGTACTGGAGAGAAACTCGGCCCATGATCTTGAACGAATGAATTAGAGGAGAGAGGACAGGGAAAATAGTCGCCATTTCTATTTATTTTCTTAAGCTCGGCTTTGATTTTCAGAGAAGAAAGACGCGTGGTTTAAACGAAAAGGATAAAATATCTCTACGCGTTCAGAAGGTAGGGTGGCTGAAGGAGACGCTATAGGCTTTGACCGTTTATTATTATTTATTTATTTATTTAACAGGTTTAAAACTCCAGATTCAACATTTTAACCAACTTCAAATTATAAAATCCAATAATTTAATTATCAAATAATATTAATATTTGGAATTCAAATTAAAATTAACTTTTATATATTTTAAAATCAATTAACTATTCAAATTTAAATTGTTAGAAATTACGGGTCGTCACAGTTGTAGAAAGAAAGAATCAAACGTTAGAGGATGCTAGGACTCTGCTTAGTGGTAGTCAACTACCAAAACAATTCCGGACAGAAGTCGTGTCTACTACATGTTACATCTTAAGTCATGCCACTAGTCGAAACTTAAATAAACATACACCATACGAACTTTTCAACGGTAGAAAACCAAATATATCAAATCTAATAATTTTTTGGATCAAAATGTAATATTTTAAATAAAAAAGATCAATTAGGAAAATTTGATCCGAAATCCATGAAGGAATATTTATTGTATATTCGAAAGAGGCAAAGCATATAAAATATATAATAAACACTTAAAACCTATATAGGAAACTTTGCACATATCATTTGACAAATATTTCAATAATCACAAAAATAATGAAGAAAATGTTATAGAGCAACAAGTTATACAAGATCGACCTTAAAATATTACACCTCAAAATGAAGAACAAAACATAGAAAATCGAATTGAAAATGAACTTAGAACTCCGCCACAAATTTTAAAGAATCGTCTAATTGAAATATATTTGTATGTAAATACAAATTTCAAAACTAGACATCGATAAAATCAAATGGGTCATATTGCCTTTATATCTAATATAGTACCTAAAAATCCTAAAGAAGCTTCAACCGACGACTATTGGATTTTAGCTATGCGAGAAGAGTTAAATCAATTCGAACGTACTGATGTTTGGAAATTCATTCCAAGACCAAATGATTGAACAGTCACAGGTACGAAACGGGATTGTAAAAAAAAAGCTGATGATAATGGTAATTTAACTTTAAATAAGGCCAGATTAGTTGCATAGGATATAATCAAGAAGAAAGGATAGAATATAAAGAAACGTGTGCTCTTGTTGCAAAACTTGAAGTAATATGAATCTTACTAGCCTTCACTTGTCATCATAACTTTAAATTTTATCATATGGATGTTAAAAGTGCATTCTGAATGGTTTTATAAAAGAAACTGTTTTTGTAGAACACCTATGTTTAAACATGAAAAATTTCTTGATCACGTTTATTAACTTAAGAAAGCTTTTTACGGTTTGAAACAAGCACCTCGTGCTTGGTATGAATGATTAAAAGGTTATCTTATACATTATGGATTTGAGATTGGAAAAGTTGATCAAACTTTGTTGATTAAACGAGACAAGAAAGATAAATTAATTTTACAAATTTATGTAGATGATATTATATTCAGATCAACAAATGACAATTTATGCAATGAGTTTTCAAAAATAGTGAAAAGTGAATTTGAGATGTCTCATATGGGAGAGCTCTCATATTTTATGGGTTCGCAAATTAAACAACAAGCAATGATATTTTTATTAATCAAGAATAATATTGTATTGGTTTAATAAAACATTTTGGAATGCAAAACACATCTGGTAAACTGACAACTATGAGTACGACGGTTCATCTTACTAAAGATGAAAACATAAAAAGTATGAATCAAAAATTGTGTCGAAGCATGATTGGATCTTTGCTTTATTTAAGCGATGGTCGCTATGATATCATGATGAGTGTGCATTTGTGTGCACGATTCCAAGAAAATCCCAAAGAATCACATTTGTAAGCCGTAAAATGAACTCTGCATTACTTAATCAACACTAGAGACTATGGCCTCTTCTATTTGAAAGAACCTCCTTTCAAACTTGTGTCATGCGGCGATGCTGATTTCGGAGGATGTCGAATGGATTGAAAGAGTACGTGCGGTACTTTTCGCTTCATCGGACAATCTCTAGTGCTGTGGTCTAATAATAAGCAAAACTATGTTTCACTATCGACATGTGAAGCAGAATATATATCTGCAGCTTTGGCATATGAGAATGTGATATACATGCAACAAATACTTAATGATTTTTGGATATATGTAAATAAATCTCCAATGTACCGTGATAATACAAGTACTATTAATCCATCAAAGATTCCAATAAATCATTCTCGTACCAAACACATTGATATTCGTCATCACTTTCTACGTGATAACATAGAAAAAGACATAATATCACTTGAGTTTACCATAAATCGTAGACAATTTCTGAAATCCACTAAATGAAAATTCATTTATTAAGATGATACATGAACTAGGTGTTGTATCACTACATGAGTTACAATAGTTACCTCAACATAATGAAGTTTTTAATCACTTGGTCACAAAGAAGTAAATAGTTTATACATATTTTGTTCCAAGATAATATAAGACCAAAATACATAAATAAAGATTTGTGCAGCCATAAAATTGTCTAAATGTTAACTATTAAAACCAAATAAGGAAAACTAAAACTTAGGAAACAAAAAATAATGGTCGAATATAAGATTAAAACTATTCTCAACACATAAAAATAAACTCTAAATTTAACAATATATTCTATATATAAACAATAGTGTTTATATGTCCAAGCTCAAATACACACACACACACACACTATAAAAAATTAATTCTCTAATGGATTCCGGATATGACTCAACTTACTCCACAATCGACTATAGTTCACCATCCTCTACGTGCTCTCATTCAACTCCAACTAAAATATCTCCACCATCAAATATACCATCTCTAGTACAAATTACTCCATCACTTAAGAATCACACTGGCTACTCCCTAAAAGAGAAGAAAGTTAAATAGTCTATCAATCTTGAATCATCGTCTACTAATACCTAAATTGATGAACATACTATTTTTAACAAGAAATGATGGGGGTTCAAAAAGAGATGTATTACGAGCAATGAAGACAAGAAGCATATCTAAATTTCTTGAAAGATTTTTTTTGACTATATATGGGCATTCACCAACGAAAGATACCATACGGAAAAATTCTCCATGACTTATCGAAACATTAGAAAATAAATACAACATAACTCCAGGAAACTCTTGGGAAACAGGACCATCAAACGAAGATGAGCACCAGACTCTAGTTATAACAAATATATGGTCTCCACTTAAATCTTTAAAAGAGCAAACTAAGGTCGAACCAAACTCATGGGAACGCTATCCTTCGGAGGAGTCAAGTGAAGAGAAATAAAACCATACATACATACATACATACATACATACATACATACATACATACATACATACATACATACATACAAACATATATATAATTCTTTACTTATATATATTGTTATAATGTCTATACTTTCTATTATATATTCATAAAATACATTGTCTTGTATCTCAAAATGATTATATACAAATAATATAAAAGAAATAAAATTCTTTTAGAAATTCATATGATAGGTTTGGTTGATTGAATGTCCTAGTTCAGTCGACTGAATAAACAAAAATAAAGTTTTGATTGACTATACATTAGTCGACTGACTTCATCAATTCAACCAACTGAAATGCCTTTATTTTTTAACTATTTCCTTTTGATCCTTTTTCCAAAAATAGTCGATTGAACTAAATTTCCAATTGACTAACCATAGCAAAATTTTATTTCCATCGACTGAATCCCCCTATTCAGTCAACTGAAATAGCCAAAAAAATTACTATGTCCTTTCTATTTTTAATTTCCAACAGTTCAGTCAGCTGAACCTACTTTTCAGTCGACTGGTCCTGATTTCTACTTTATTTTATGTAAGAAAACCTATTCAACTGGGCACATCTTTCCATACACCTACCTATTCAATGATCTAACAGCTATTCCCCTCTTTATCTTTCTAAAAATCATAATCTATGTTCGCTTTACCTTCTTTATCAACTAAAACCCAATTTCTTTCAAAACCCTAGTTCTTAAACTCAAATGGCCCTAGAATGATCAAGGTCTACTACTTCTTTCGCTTGTCCCTCTAGCACTCAAATCAGGGATTGGCTTCAGAACGACACAGTCGTAAAAAGGTTCAATAGCATGAAGGATACACAAATCTTCGAGAGATCATTCATAGAATTAATTGATAGTTATGATATCCACGAACTAGCCGAAGTCAACCATATTGACTCTCTTCTAAGGTTCATGCCAATAACGTAAAAGTCTACAAACTATTGGTAAAACACTTTTACACAAACTTGAATTTAGATCATATGAATCCACATAACAAAGAGGATTATGAAGATGCCAAAGAATTATGTAGATGCTCTCATGCTCGCATACACCGACAAATATAAGGATTGCCTTAAATTTAGCTTTCCTTCACTTGATCCGGCCTTAGCCGAAAGAGTGATGGGAAAAATCAACAGCTGAAGTAAGGCAATGAACTCGAGGATGAGGAAGAAATTAATGCAGCCAAAGTCCTCTCTTTTGATACTCCCTCCTTCGAAATCAAATCTGACTCTGAGGAGGAGAGTGACACTTATGATGCTAAAGAGGAAAAGGATGATGATGGTGATGAAGTCGGTGATAATGATAATGATGACGATGACAATGATGATGATGTTAGGAACTGGAGACAGTGGTTTTGATGACAACAACCTTTGTAACTTATTTTATTATATCTTCTATACTAATACTATTGTCTAGATATATATAAATGATATTATGCAGGATATATATAAGGCAGGTATTGATTATTAAAGACTGTATAATATAAAGATCAAGAATGACGAAATCAAGTTTGAAGGCTCAAGAGTATCAAGATCAAGATTGCAAGATACGTGTCTACTTTTTGTTAAAACTTCATAATAGCATGGAAATCTTCATTTCGAATTTCATTTCGTATGGAACCCATTTCTACCTTCTTAGTGGCTTACAGACCCACGACAAGTAGCTTACAAACCTATGACAAGTGGCTTACAAACCCACGAACATCCTGGTTTTGTATAAGTTCTCGATTTCTGTTGTGATGAGATATTCTACAGGAAGAAGCTTGCAAAACTACTTCAAAATGGTTTTTCAAAACGATTTTCAAAACTGCTTTTAAAGATGTTTTAGCCTTAAAACTATCTTTTCAAATGATTTTCAAAAAGATGTTTTAGCCTCAAAATATTCTTTGTTTTTGTATTTTAAAACATAGTAAAATTAGTTTATTTTACTCCAGAGTCATTTCATTTTGTTTTCATTTCAATACCATTTTCAAATCAAAGTTTTTCATTTTTTTGACAAGAGGATGTCGACATCATGGGATAACCCATGTCGACATGGTGGCCGTTGAATTCAAATGTTTTAATTTTCAAAAGAAGTGTCTATTCGTTTAAATCTCTTCACGAATGGTTATGACTGTTGGTGCTTTATAAATAGCCTTCTCAAACGAATTTTTTAATATACAATTCTCATATTTTCTTCACTTCTTCTTCTCCATAAATCCAAGTTTTATAATTATCATATTTTTAAGATCATGTCGAAATTCTACCGAATTCTCAAGTGAATCAAATTAGAATTTCATTCTTGTTTGATTCTCTGTCCTCTCTCGAAGATCAAAGTTCTATTCAGATTATAGGATCAATTTGTAATCAAAAGTTTATCGAGTCTCTCTATAAGGTGTGGCTGTGCCTGGGAATCAATTGGGTCATCTTGTGGCTCGTAAATCAAGAGAGTTTGCCTCTGACTCATGAGACAGAAGGGTACCTCAAGGCCTTTATAAATTGAGGCGTGTAATCTAGACACTGGTTTAATAAAAATCTATATGAGGTGGTTTGCCTTGGCACAGGACTGGATGAAGGGTAACTCCAAACCAGCATAAAATTCGGTGTGTTCTTTCCCTTTACTGCTTCTTATTTACTTTCTGCATCTGTGTTTGATTCTGTAATTTTTCTGTGATTAAGTTCTGCATTTGTTTGTGTCATAATTTCAATTTAGTTCATATAAGTCCTAGAATTCATTAAATACTATTCACCCCCCCTCTAGTATTAAATTAGCCTTAAGATCCTTGATCCACTGTCCCTTTCAATTGGTATCAGAGCATAGGTTTTCATAGTTTTCATAATTTGAAATTTGAAAAGCTAAAAATGGCATTTTTAGAAAATTTTGTTAACACTAGTTTGAATTTATGCATTTCATCAAAGTATCATAAGTCTGCATATAGTTTTTATGAAAAATTATGTTATCTACCGAATTGGTTTGTTATGTAGGAACAAACATGTTACATGGCTTTTGGAGAACCAACGGCCAATGGACAAACTGTGCGAATTGACAAAAGATAAATGGATACTTGATAGTGGCTGTTCAAGGCATATGATTGGAAATCCTGAAATACTCAATTGCATTATATATCAAGATGGTGGATTGGTCAACTTTGGAGATAACTCAAAAGGATATGTGATTAGCATCGACAATGTCGGTAATTTTAAAACTCCTCTTATTTCTGATATTTTGCTAGTTAGGAATTTAAAACATAATCTGCTTAGTATAAGTCAACTATGTGACAAAGGATTTAAAATTAAATTTGGAAAAGATAAGTGTCATATCGAAGATAATAAGTCAAATACTATCATTGAAGGAATTAGGAAGAAAAACGTTTACATTCTTAGTATGAAAGTTACAAATGATAACTTATGTCTTTTCGCTAATACAAGTGACCCTTGGATTTGGCATAAAAGATTTGGTCATTTCAATTTCAAACTATTATCTAGGTTATCAAAACTTGACTTAGTTAAAGGTCTTTCCGAGTTAAACTTTAAAGTAGATAGTATAAGTGATGCTTGCCAATTAGCAAAACTTAAGAAAAGTTCATTTAAATTAAAAGATATGGTTTCTACTTCTAAACCTCTAGAATTACTTCATTTAGATTTATTTGGTCCATCTCAAGTTCAATTAATTAATCACAATAAATATGTTTTTGTAATTGTAAATGATTATTCTAGATATACTTGGACAATTTTTCTTAAACTTAAAAGTGATGCTTTTGAATTATTTAAGAATTTCGCTTAAAGAATTCAAAATCAACTCTCTTTAAAAATAAAAACTATTCGTAGTGATCACGGTTGAGAATTTGAAAATGAAAATTTTGAGAATTTCTGTAATCAAAAAGGAATTACGCATAATTTCCCTTTTTTAAGAACTCCACAACAAAACGGAGTGGTAGAACATAAGAATAGAACGATTCAAGAGTGTACTAGAATAATGCGTTCTGATAGTAACTTACCTAAAAAATTTTGGGCTGAAGCAGTTGCTACAGCTTGTTATATATTAAATAGGATTTTAATTAGACCATTAACTAATAAAACACCATATGAATTACTTTACAATAAGAAACCCATAGTAACTTGTTTTAAAGTTTTTGGTAGTAAGTGTTTTATTCTTAATACAAAAGATAATTTAGATAAATTTGAACCTAAATCCAATAAAGGTATCTTCATCGGATATTCTAATAGAAGTAAAGCATTTAGAGTTTATAATTTGAGAATTAACACTATTGAAGAAATAATGCATGTATCTTTTGATGAAAATTTTAAAGATACTATAGAAATAGAAGATAAAGAAGATTTTGTAACTTTAAATAATGAATCTAATGAAATTAATTGTGAACTTATTCAACCTAATAAAAGAATTAGGCTATTAAAAGATCATCCTGTAGAAAATATACTAGGAAATATTGAATCTATAGTTAAAACAAGAAATCAAATAAATAATATGAGTAATATAGCTTTTATATCAACTATTGAACCTAAAAATCCATAGGAAGCATCATCTGATGATTCATGGATTCTTGCTGTGCAAGAAGAATTGAATCAGTTCACCAGAAATGATGTTTGGGAACTTGTTCCTAGACCCGAGGATAAAAGTATAATTGGAAAAAAATGGGTTTATAAAAATAAATGAACGAACTTGGTGAGGTCATGAGAAATAAAGCTCGTTTAGTCGCGCAATGTTATTGTCAAGAAGAAGGAATTGATTATGACGAAACCTTTGCACCCGTAGCAAGACTAGGAGCTATCCGAATTCTACTTGCTTTCACAAACTACAATAATTTCAAGTTATATCAAATGGATGCTAAAAGTGCTTTTCTAAATGGTTTTGTAAAAGAAGATGTTTATGTAGAATAACCTCCACTTTTTGAAGATAATAAATTTCCAAATCATGTATATAAATTAAAGAAAGCTTTATATGGTTTGAAACAAGCTCCTAGAGTCTGGTATGAAAGGCTAAGATCTTATTTACTACAATCTAGTTTTGAAATTGGTATAATAGATAAAACTCTTTTCATTAAAAGAAACAAAAATGATATTCAATTAATATAAATATATGTAGATGACATAATATATGGGTCAAATAATAACATAATGAATAAAGACTTTTCAGATATAATGAATAAAGAATTTGAAATGAGTCATATGGTAGAACTAAGTTTCTTCTTAGGACTTCAAATCAAATAATTAGATAAAGGAATTTTCATTAGTCAAGAAAAATATGCTAAAGATTTAATTAGTAAATTTGGATTGACCACTTCCGGTGGGAAACCAACTCCATTGGCAACTAATGCAGCTTTAAGTAAAGAAAATAAATCAAAAGATGTTGATCAAATATTATATAGGAGAATGATTGGTTCACTGCTTTATATAATAGCAAGTCATCCTGACATCATGATTAATGTCTGTCCCTGTGCAAGATACCGATCTCAACCTAAAGAAAATCACCTAAAAGCGGTTAAGAGAATTTTAAGATATGTAAAACATGCTTTAGATTATGGTTTATTTTATCATAAAAACGATGTATTCAATTTAATTTGATACTGTTATGCTGATTATGCTGGTTGTAAATCAAACCGAAAAAGTACAAGTGGAACTTGTCACTTTCTAGGATATTCTCTGGTTTCCAGGTTTAGTAAGAAGCAAAACGCTGTATCCTTGTCAACAACTGAAGCAGAATAATATCCGCTGCTTTATCTTGTTCTCAAGTTATATATATGCAACAAACTTTAAAAGATTTTGGATTAACTATAACTAAATCACCAATTTATTATGATAATACCAGTGCAATATACTTATCTAAGAATCCAAATCATCATGCTAGAACAAAACATATTGATATTAGATATCATTTTCTTAAAGATAATATTAATAAAGAAACCATAACCCTTGAATATATTAATACTGAAAAACAAATTGCTGATATATTAAACAAACCATTAAATGAACAAAACTTTACTAAACTTGAAAGAGAATTAGGTATATGTTCATTAACTGAAATATAAATTATAAATAATACAAGTATAGTTAATAATTAATATAAATAAAAAATTTCTCAAAAATTGAACAGGGCATGTCGACATGACCCATCCCCCTCTAATAATGAACCTTCTTCCGCCACTTCTCCTCATTCTACCCCTTTTCAACGTTTCACACACGTACGAGTCATCAAACTATAAGAGAAGATGAAAGATTTACTTCAAATGATGGTGGAAATTCAAGTAAGTCGACTGCGAATGGCTAGAGAACAAGATAGGCAAGGCAAAAGTCTTAGGAATTTACAAAAATTCCTTATGGATAACCATACCAATCCCATTGTCATCGAAGAATCATCACAAGCTATGAACTCTAAAGAAGTAGAGCCTCTAGAAGAACCACAAGAGGATCAAGAAGAAGAACATCCTCTGCCGAATCTTGACGTTCATATGGATGAAGACGATGGCATGATTTGTGTTGGAGAGGTCCTTTTAGACGTTAATGGGAACTTTGTCGAACAACGTGGAAACTTTTGTCTTCACTATCCAAATTGTTCGGTCCATAAATCACTGATAGTTAAGGGTCCTCGTTAGGCCTTTTTTTTCATTTTCTTGCTTGTATTTTAGTTTGTACATTTGTATATAATTAGTATATTAATCAATGTTCTTCTAACAATTGTTGGTATATAAAATTTTAAATTCCATTTGAACTTAGGATTCTTTATTTCACTCATACATACCTATTATTCTTATGTCATATGTTTGTTTATCACCTTTTCAATTAATTTCAAGGTTTATAGGTTATTTTTGTTGATGACAAAAGGGGGAGATTAGTTATATAAAATTGTAGGCTTGGAGTAAGGGGGAGTTATGGTATGATCGAAGTGGTAAGTATATTTTATACGGTTGTCATCATCAAAAAGGGGGAGATTGTTAGGAACTTAAGATAGTGGTTTTGATGACAACAACCTTTGTAACTTATTTTATTATAACTTATATACTAACACTACTTCCTAGATATATATGAATGATATTATGGAGGATATATATAAGGCAGTTACCGTTTATTGAAGACTGTATAGTATAAAGATCAAGAATGAAGAAGTCAAGTTTGAAGACTCATGAGTATCAAGATCAAGATTGCAATATATGTATCTAGTTTTTGTTAAAACTTCATAATAGCATGGAAATCTTCATTCCAAATTTCATTTGGGATGGAACCCATTTCTACTTCTTAGTGGCTTACATACCCAGGGCAAGTAGCTTACAAACCTACGACAATTGGCTTACAAACCCACGAACATCCTGGTTTTATACAAATTCTTGAGTCCTGATGTAATGAGATATTCTGCAGGAAGAAGCTTGCGAAACTACTTCAAAATGGTTTTTCAAAACGATTTTCAAAACTGCTTTTAAAGATGTTTTAGCCTTAAAACTATCTTTTCAAATGATTTTCAAAAAGATGTTTTAGCCTTAAAAGTTCTTTGTTTTTATGTTTTAAAAATAGTAAAATTAGTTTATTTTACTCTAGAGTCATTTCATTTTGTTTTCATTTCAATACTATTTCCAAAACAAAGTTTTTCGTTTTTTAACAAGGGGATGTCGACATCATGGGATACCCCATGTCGACATGGTGGCCGTTGAATTCAAAAATTTCAATTTTCAAAAGAAGCGTCTATTCATTTAAATCTCTTCACGAATGGTTATGAGTGTTGGTGCTTTATAAATAGTCTTCTCAGACGAATTTTTTAATATACAATTCTCATATTTTCTTCACTTCTTCTTCTCCACAAATCCATGTTCTATAATTATCATATTTTTAAGATCGTGCCGAAATTCTACCTAATTCTCAAATGAATCAAATTAAAATTTCATTCTTGTTTGATTCTCTGTCCTCTCTCAAAGATCAAAGTGCTATTTAGAGTTATAGGATCAATTTGTAATCAAAAGTTTATCGAGTCTCTCTATAAGGTGTGGTTGTGCCTGGAAATCAATTAGGTAATCTTGTGGCCCGTAGGTCAAGAGAGTTTTGCCCAAACTCGTGAGACAGGAGGCTACATCAAGGCCTTTATAAATTGAGGAGTGTAATCTCAACACTGGTTTAATAAAAATAATGTTGAGGTGGTTTAACCCCTTCGGAGACCATATAAATAAAAATAATCTCAACACTGGTTTAATAAAAATAATGTCTCCGAAGGGTCTAATAAAAATAATAGTATCAGATGACCCCTTCGGAGACCAAGGCTTGGGTGGAGACAAAGGGTGGGATTCTGGCATTTCTAAAAAGGATGGTGGTTATTAAGCCGAATTTCATGAGAAAGAACCATCCCTTCAAAAAGATATTCCACCTGCTTCTCCCAGGTCTTCTGCTGCTCTAGAAGGTGAGCTTGCTTATGTCCAAATTGAGGATCCAAAAGAGAAAGAGTAGGCCCCTAATGCTTCAGTTCCAATTTCCTAGGTATGGAATTCCCTGTTTTAACACCTTTCTCTTCAAAGATAAAAATTAGTGTAAAATCATTCATTTTAAATAAGGAGGAAGTCTCAGTTTCCCTATAAAACAAAACTTGAAAGGAAACAAGCACAAATTAATAAGTTATATAAAGAGTTAGATAGATATATAAAGGAGCATAACACTCTCTCTGAAAAGTACCACTGTCTTGACTGGAGTTCCTCTGTCCTTGCATTTTTCAAAAATCAAAGAACTGCCACGTTAGAGAGCGTGTCTCTGATATGACGCTCTCTTAAAGGAGAATCGAGAGTTGCTTACTTTATTTTGTATGATGATCGAAGAGAGGGATATTTTAGTTAATTTCTTGTATAAAGCTTGCTATAGACATTCAATAATAGATTTTTCGTACTTAGGTGAATTCAGCATGGGTTACTCGGGTATTTCCATAAAAGATACTTAGATGAATTCGGATCTGACCCGCATCCCGAAGCTTGTTGGAACTTCCTAAGGGTCAAATCGATTCCTCAAAATCCCCTTCCCTAGAGAAGCTTAAGTACTTTAGAGATATATTTGTTTCTGAGTTTTTCTTCAAATCTATTTTGAATGAACCATATGAATGATTGAATATGTAACAATTAATTTATGTATGAATATATGTTTTAGCTCAGTTTTCTTTATGCTTAGCTTCTCTTTACTATACTATTATAGAATGACAGTTCTCTAAGTCAACTCATCCATAGAGACCACTTA
The DNA here is from genome assembly GCA_030765085.1 of Allium cepa. NCBI lineage: Eukaryota > Viridiplantae > Streptophyta > Magnoliopsida > Asparagales > Amaryllidaceae > Allium > Allium cepa. Next base: position 945,115,187 of record CM060941.1, on the reverse strand, counting down.
AGCCAATATGTTAAATTAAGAAGGTTTTACTCTGAAAATGCAACAATTTTAAAGACTTCGAAATTAGCAAGATATTGCTTTCTTCGAGATTTACAAAAATTGTACTTGGAATACCCTCGCCTTCATTTTGACTTCCTGGTCGATGAGAAGGAAACTTACCTTAAAGAGATCAGAATATTTCACTCTAAATTAATTTGCAGTCGAGAGAGTCCCCCAGCCGGAAAATGGGACTATAGCAAATGCCTGTTGGTCATAATCCTTGAAGGAGTCACTATGCCTTTTGATTCGAAAGTTATGCTTTCAACTAATTCTTTAGATAAAGTTATCTCCCAACTTTAAATGTAACTAAGTTGTTTGTTATATCTTTTAATATTGTTGTTGATTTAGTTGTAATTCACTATCACGATAATAAAGATATTTTTATCATGATCTTGACTTTTTATCTTATATCCTTTGCTTAAATAGGGGCTATGATTGTTTGCAACTTCTCTTCCTTATAATTAGTCGTCATGTGTTGACGCTCTTAGAGAGAAGTTGTTGCAAAAAAGTGTAGGAATCATGTCTAGCGACGACATTTTATTAGAACGTTTTGGAGGTAATATTGAGGTCGTGAAATGGCACAAAAGATACATCATTCGAAAAAGCATCGCTACCAGCCAAAAAGGTCACATCAATCACCTCGAGGCTAAAGTTAAAGACAAATATGAAATAATTTCTACGCTTAAGCGACAAGCCAAAGTAAATCCCACAATCGACTTATATCAAAAGATGTCTGAACTTATTCAGCAAATAAATGGCTTGGAGTTGAAACTAAGAGATAGTAAGGCATAATGTGCCTCTCTGGAATTCATCCTGGGGAACAAGACTTCAAGTATTGACCTGTAGGTCCCTCACTCTACTCCTACAGTCACCATACCCACCACGTCGAAACTTCTTAGGGCTGAAAAATTCCCTACTATGCTCAACCTTGCCCCGGGCTTGGACAGGAATGCGGTGGACCACTAGTGTAGGAGAGTAAAATTAGAAATAACCAAATATTTTGATGAGCAGCAGAAAGTGAAGTACTCCCAGACTATTAATGAGCAAGCTGCCAAGAATCAGAAGTTAGAGCACGACAACCGCTTGCTTCTCAAGCACATCGCAGAGTTGGAAAGAGAGAATAAAACAATCAGAGCTGTAAACGGAGCTTTTAATCATGCCCCGAAGACCAACATTGATGTGATCGAGGATGGGAAAAACATAAGGAGAAAGGAAAAGAAACTTAAGAAAGTTCTCTGTGTCGCAATTTGTCACATTGTAGACCCTACAGTTGCGGAATCTCTCGATAAAGCTGCTCAAGATTTGTAATTCATTTACTTGTTCGATTATGTAAATCTATCTTGTATATATGTAAATAATTTGTAGTCTTGTAAAAAATTTCATAACTTATGTAAATTGCGTAAAATTTGTAAATATCACTTGATTTGCAGTCCTTTTTGGTAGTGTTACTTTTGACATGTCTTTGAATTGCTCACTCAATGATTTTTGGACTTGCTGAATCTTTTGCCATTCCTTGTTGTTTTGATTTTCCTAAAAAGCATGTAGCATATAGTTTTTCTAATTGTTAACTTAAAATCAACATATTTGTCTATGTATGTCATTTGTTTAGTTTAACAAATCATTATGTTAATTGTATAACAAATAGCTTATACTTAAATGTTAAAATCTCATCTTTAACCACGATGAGAGGTGATCAAGAATGTAACTCCTGTGAGAAATGCGGATTACAGATCTTAAGGCTAGAGTTAACACAATAAGGGGTGAATAGTGTTTATAAAGAGTTACTAAATTTTTTGAGTTTATGTTGATTTATACACAGATGTATGCATTACATGTATAGATATGTTCAAAAAACAAACACAGATGCAGAAATAAAATAAAAAGCAGTAAAGGAAAGAACACACCGGATTTTATACTCGTTCGGAGTTACCCTACGTCTAGTCCCGCAACACAAGTACGGATTTCCTTTAAAAAGCAATTGTATAATTACACCCTCGATTTCAACGCTACGAGGTACACCCTCCAGAATTACAATCCTCTAGGTAGAGATACTTGATTTTTCGGGCAACAAGTTCACCCACTTGATTTTATGGGCAACAAGCTCACCCAATTGATTTTCCAAGGCTACAATCACACCTTATCTCACTTGATTGATTTTCAAGGCTACATCACACCTTTCCTCGCTAAGTTGATTACAAAAAGCCTATAACTATGAATAGCACTAAGGATCTTGTTGAGAGAGTCATAGAGAATCAAACTACAAATGATCGAGTTCGATTCAATGTTGATTTCGGCAGAGTAATGGTAAGAATAGTATTAATAAAAGTGGAAGAAGAAGAGGAGTGAAAAACCAGAAAATCTAATATAAAATTCATTGAAACTGACCCTTATTTATAGAAGAACAGCAGTTACGTCCATTCGTGAAGAGTTATGACGAATAGACACTTCTTTTGAAATTTAAATTTTAAACTCAGCTGACACCATGTCGACATGGGGTACTTGGGCATGTCGACATCCCAAAGGATTTTTTGGTGTTTGGATTTTCTTTGGAAATAACTTTTATTTTATATTAAAACTATTTTAAACTTTATAAATATACTTGACTATAGTTAAAATTTATAAGTAAATATAGAGAATAATATATATAGAATTTATCTATAATTTTGCATTTAAATCTATGTATACTTATTTAAAAGTTAAATTATTATATTAAAAAATAGTTTAAAATCAGGAGTATTTTGACTTTGAAATTAATGATGATTTTGAGGCTAAAATTGTTTAAAATCAGGATTGAGGTTTTTGATGCTTTTATAAGGAAGGTTTTGAAATCATTTTGAAAATAGGATATAATTTTGAAAAATCATTTTGAATAAAAAGTTAGCGGATGCAAAACAATGTTCCACTAGATTTTTCGTAGGTTCCATCCTACTTAGGATTACATCCCTTTAACAGTCTCGAAGTGGATTCCATTCCACGAATAAATTGGATTTTAAGATGCCAGTGCTTTTTTATGAGTTTTAACACAATTTCCAATTAAAGAATAAATTACTTGAATTCTTGAACTCTTGATAATCTTGATACTCATGAGTCTTCAATCTTGATATCTTGAATCTCTATACTGTACAGTCTTCATTCTTGTTACCTGCATGGTTAAATCCTACATATACATATATATCTAAACTTATAATGTTAGTATTTATATTTTATAATCTATTCTAAGGTTGTTGTCATCAAAACCATCACCTCACGGACTAACAATCTCCCCCTTTTTGATGATGACAACCTTTGTTTATACAATATTACTTCTATCCTAATAGTTCCCCCTGAAACTAATAACTCCCCCTTAATTTATGCCTAATTACCCTATTTTATACTTCTTCCCCTTTGTCATCAACAAGAAAAACTAACCCCCCCTCATTCGTGGACTAGAGTACATGCATTAATAAGCTATACAATGGAATATATAATAGATAGATTAAGAAATAATTATCCTTATGAACATGATAATTAATCAAGGATTATATACATTTCAATGTATATATATATACATGTTTTATGTAGCAAATATCAAACCAACTTAAGAAATCAATCCACAACGAGTGTTAATCCAAACCAACTCAAATTATTTCAAACAAACAATTCAAACAAAGAAAACGAATACAATCAAACGTTACGTGGAACTTCCACCTATCCTTCTTCTCCAAAGATTGGGTCTACCTTAATAGCATTCCAATTTTCATTGTCGTTGGTGAGATAGACTGGAGGATGTGCTTCGTTATCATCCGAGGAAATCATCCATCATATTGCATCGAAACGCCTTTCTTGCTCCTTGATCATCTGCAATTGACTCAATTCTAAGTGTCGCTGGTTACGAAGAATGAACGAGAGAATATTCTTGAACGAATTAAGAGTTTCATCAAGATTTTCGGATAAATTGTGAATTGGATTAGCCATAGTTGAATTTGTGAAAGAAATGAAGAATTAGAAGATAGGAAATAATTTTCAGTGAAGAATTCTGGAAGAAATAGGTATATATAGGTGTAGAAATTCATTTGAAATGAACAGACATATGGTTGTTATTCAAATTTCAAATTCAATATGAATTGTCATTTCTGACCAGTACATGTCGACATGGTCATAGGGGGTATGTCGACATGGGTTAGTGAAAAAATATGACCAGTTAGATTTTTTGAATAATTGTGTGTGTGTATATATATATATTTATATAATATAGTATCATTTATTCTGGAGATAAGATAAACTAGATAACAGAAAGGAAATTTCATTTCATTGCATACTAAGATGATACAATGATTAAACATATGAAACTACATGAACTTCGAATTAAAACAAGCTAAAACACATATAACAAGATACGAAAAGATAAAACTAGTTAGAGGATGATGATGATGAAGAAAGTCCAAGTTTCTTGCTGACATTGGAAATGAACTTGTTCATCTTGGATGAAATTTTGTCCAACTTCTTACTAACGGATCGTTTAAGAATCCGTTGATTCTCAACAATCGTCTTTTGGTTTTAGAGAAGGGTTTTGGTGGATGGATTAGGAGGATAGTCGATGCTTTCCAAAGAGGTTTCACCTTCTTCTTCTTCAATTTCCATCTCATCCCCTTCTTCTTCTTCTTCCTCTTCATCTTCTTCCATTTCCTCATGAGCCAAACGCTTTTCCTTTTCGGCAAGGGTCTCATAAGGTTGAAAAACAACTGGAATTTTCATAAGCGAAATGTTGGAATGATTGAAAACTTTTCTAGAAAAAAATTCTTCACCTTTGAAATCCACTCCAAAATAGTTAAAAATCCGAGTGAGATAAATTCCATGATGCAAAGTATTCTCACCCATTTCAAGATTTTTAGGATGAAGTTCATCCAAAATAACTTACGCCCAATTTATGTCATAATTTTCAAAAATAGCAAAAAGTGTTTTGCAAACTTTTGAAGTAGGAATTTTTAAAATTCCCCGATCTTGGGGTCAAATTATGTTGCAAAGGAAGATCGACAATTCTTTCCTTTGGTCGAAGATTTCGATTTTTAAATTCAAAATTATCATTCCCTTCGAAAATTTGATGAAATGTCTCACGATCATTTTCATCGATTTTAAAACTAGAAAGATCCATTCCCATACACTTGCAATTGAGAATGGTACCCAAAAGATCACAATTCAAAACAATTCTTGTGCCTTTGACACTACTCCAAATTTCATCCTCATTTCCATGATAAAATCCACGGTTTAAATTAGCATAGAAATTTTTGACAAGATTTGGATAGCAAACAAAATCATTTTGAGAAGCATCAATAAGACTAAGAACTCCATTGTTTGCAAAAAGAGAATCAAGTTCATAAGAAGAGAAATCTTAAAAAATAGCAAATTTTTCGAGATGGACTTTGGCATAACTAGCATAATTGATGTATGCTTTTATTGCCTCCAGATCATTGAATAGTTGCTCTTTTATTTTTCTGGAAATTCTCATGGTGGAGGGGTTACTTGAAGAAGCCATTAAAGTAGAAAGTAGAGAGCTTGAAGTTATGAAGAGAGAGTTTGAATTTGAAAATGAGAGTGAAAAGATATGATAAAGGATAGTGAATAAATAGATTCTCAAAGGACATATTCTCTGGTCAAAAGATAGCTTTTCAGAGAATTGAATGAAGTGAAAAGATAGAGGGAAATTCAAACATTTGAATTTAAATTTTGAAATTCAAATTCCGGTACCCATGTCGACATCATGGTAGGGACCATGTCAACATGTGACAGTGAATTTTCATGAATTATTATTTTTTAAGTTCTCTAATAAATATATGTACTTTATTATATATTTCTAAAATATTATTGGACTAATAATATATTTCAGAAAGTATTATTATACTATTAAAAATTAATGAAAAATAAATAAAAAATAATAAAATAATAAAAAATAGAAAATAAAATTTTAAAATTCAAACAACACACCAATACAAAATCAACCAATCAAGCAATCAAACATCTGATTCTAAGCAAGCAATTTCAACCAATTATATTGTAAATGTTTACCTTTTTTGAGTCTGTTTCTCTGAATTCGTCGAAGTCGTGAACTGCTGTAAAACACAAATTCGAATTATCTATCTTCTAGTCATCATCATTTGAGGAAGAGTCTGAGTCATCTAGAGTAGCAGTAAATGAACAGTTCTGTTTCTTTGCTGGATCATTGTTCATAGGAGGATTTTGCTTATCTGGATAAGGACAGTCTCTTTTGATGTGGCCTAGTTCATCACAATTGAAACATTTGACATTGTTTGGCACTATATTATAATTTCCAGAGTTCTTATAGTTGTTTTTCTTGAGATTATTCATCTTTCTGTGTTTCAAGAATTTCCTAAAATTTCTGGTTATCAAGGCTATCTCTTCATCATTATCGCTGTTTGAATCTGATCTATCAGTCAATGCATTGAATGCCATTGATTTCTTTTCAGATGTTTTTCTTTCTCTTCAGATGTTTTGCTTTCTCTTCTCCCGATCATTTGAACTTCATACGACATTAGATTTCCAATTAATTCTTCTATCTTTAAAGTACTGATGTCATTTGCCTCTTCGATAGTAAGTGTCTTTTGATCTCATTCTGGAGTAAGAGAATTTAAAATCTTTCTGACTTGATCTTCTTCAGAAAATTCCTTTCCCAAAGATATTAGAGAATGCACAATATCCTGAAATCTACGGTACATATCTGAAATAGACTCATTAGGATTCATTTTAAATAATTGAAACTGATTTGTGAGCATGGAAATTTTGGTCTGTTTAACTTTGCTTGTTCCTTCGTGAGTAACTTGCAAAGTTTTCCATATTTCATATGCAGACTTACAAACTGACACTCTGTTGAATTCATTTCTATCTAGTGAAAAAAAAAATATTCATTGCCTTAGAATTATTTTATGCAACAGTCTTTTGCTCAGCAGTCCACTGTGCAAAATAAGTTGTGGGTTCAAAATATTCAGTTTGTGTAATATTGCAAGTATCTAATCCTATAGATTGTAAATATATTTTCATCCTACATGCCCAATATGCATAGTTACTGCCATTAAAAAGTGGCGGTCTGACAGTAGACTGACCTTCTACAAATAAATTAGTGACAGGAATACTAGTGTTAGTAACAGCACCAGTGTTGGTAGCCATTTTGCAAATTTTTCAAAAATCAGATTATGAAACTTTGAAAACCTTGCTCTGATACCAATTGTGAGAAATGCAGATTACGGATCTTAAAGCTAGAGTTAACATTAGAAGGGGGTGAATAGTGTTTATAAAGAATTACTAAATCTTTTTGAGTTTATGTTGATTTATACACGGATGTATGCAATATACAAGTATAGATATGATCGAAAAAACAAACACAGATGCAGAAATAAAATTAAAAGCAGTAAAGGAAAGAACACACCGGATTTTATACTGGTTCGGAGTTACCCTACTTCCAGTCCCGCAACACAAGTACGAATTTTCTTTCAAAACCAATTGTACAATTACACCCTCGATTTCAACGCTACAAGGTACACCCTCCAGAATCACAATCCTCTGGGTAGAGATACTTGATTTTTCGGGCAACAAGTTCAACCACTTGATTTTACGAGCAACAAGCTCACCCAATTGATTTCCCAAGGCTACAATCACACCTTATCTCACTTGATTGATTTTCAAGGCTGCAATCACACCTTTTCTCGTTAAGTTGATTACAAAAAGCCTATAACTCTGAGTAGCACTGAGGATCTTGTTGAGAGAATGATAGAGAATCAAACCATAAATGATCGAGTTCGATTCAATATTGATTTCGGCAGAGTAATGGTAAGAATATATATTAAGAAAAGTGGAAGAATAAGAGGAGTGAAAAACCAGAAAATCTGATATAAAATTCGTTGAAACTGACCCCTATTTATAGAAGAACAACAGTCATGTACATTTGTGAAGAGTTATGACGAATAGTCACTTTTCTTGAAATTTAAATTTTAAACTCAACTAACGCCATGTCGACATGGGATACTTGGGCATGTCGACTTCCCAAAGGATTTTTTGGTGTTTTGATTTTCTTTGAAAATAACTTTTGTTTTATATTAAAACTATTTTAAACTTTATAAATATACTTGACTATAGTTAAAATTTATAAGTGAATACAGAGAATAATATATATATATAATTTAACTATAATTTTATATTTAAATCTAAGTATAAATATTTAAAAGTTAAATATATTATATTAAAAGATAGTTTAAAATCAGGAGTATTTTGACTTTGAAATTAAAGATGATTTTGAGGCTAAAATTGTTTAAAATCAGGATAAAGGTTTTTGATGCTTTTGAAAGGAAGGTTTTGAAATCATTTTGAAAACAAGATATAATTTTGCAAAATCATTTTGAATAAAAATTTAGCGGATACAAAACAATGTTCCACTAGATTTTTCGTAGGTTCCATCCTACTTAGGGTTCCATCCCTTTAACAGGCTCGAAGTGGATTACATTCCACGAATAAATTGGATTTTAAGATGCCAGTGCTTTTCTATATGTTTTAACAAAATTTCTAATTAAAGAATAAATTACTTGAATTCTTGAACTCTTGATAATCTTGATACTCATGAGTCTTCAATCTTGATATCTTGAATCTTTATACTATACAGTCTTCATTCTTGTTACCTGCATGGTTAAATCCTTCATATACATATATATCTAAACTTATAATTTCAGTATTTTATTTTATAATCTGTTCTATGGTTGTTGTCATCAAAACCATCATCTCACGGACTAACAACTCCTTCCACTTGGCTGGAAAGTTTGAAATTTGCTGATAAAAAATTCCACTTTATCATAGGTGTATAAACATTAGAATGTACCTTTATTTAATAAAGAACCTAATTTAGAAATCAACATTTGAATTTTTGAAGTAGTGACCTTTGACCCATTCCTCAACATTAATGGGATTTAAAAAAGTTATAAAACCGAAGCTCCCACTTGAAAAATCTTAACAGCGATACTTATGATGATATTCTTTAGCCCAGGTTCGGGCATTTGGGATGAACAGAAATCCATTGATCTTGCACCAAGAACAGGGTTTACATAAGCAGTAGTCTTGATACCCAGATTTAGTTATAACAAGTCAATGATTGATAAAGACCCGAAACCCTGATTTGTGCGTTAGATGATGGAATGCATATAAGAAATACTTGAAATCCTCATTCCGGTATTAATAACTGATATTTAGAAATGGAACTCCTGAAACCCTGATTCAGGTAATAATAAGCAGAGTTCTTTCCCACTTCTTTGCTCCTATCTTCTTTGATGTATATTAACCCTTCAGGTTTTGAATATATATATATATATATATATATATATATATATATATATATATATATATAATCTGATTGGGTACCTCTTGAGCTAGGACGTCTTAGACCATGATTGGACATGCTTGGACTTCTTGGTTCATGATTTGATGAGCCTCTTCTCGAGCTTGGACTTCTTAGTCCATTATTTTATGAGCCTCTTCTTGGGCATGGACATCTTGGTCCATTATTTGATGAGTCTATTCTTGGGCCTGGACGTCTTAGTCCATTGTTGCCCGGTGCTCTTGGTTAGCTTATCTTAGAGTCTAGAACTAAGGACTTTCCCGATCTCCCTTCAGGAGGCACCCTGCCCAGGCCCTTTTGCGGCAAGGACAGAGGCTTATTCGATGCTTTACCATGGCCATCTTATGGCCCGGATAAAGGCCTACTTCGTCCTTCCTCCAGGAGGTGTCTTACCCAGACACTTTTGCGGCATGGATAAGAGCTTATTCGGTGCTTTATCCTGGCCATCTTATGGCGTGGATAAAGGCTTACTCTGTGCTCCCTCCAGCATATGCCTTGACCCTACCAGAGGCACAACCAAAGGGATGTACGGTGCTTTAACCTGGTCATCTTATGGCACGGCTAAAGGCTTACCCACCCTCACTCTAAGAGGTGCTCTGCCTTAGCCATCACGGCGCAGATAAAGGCTTTTCTACCATCATAGGTAGACTACCATCTTAGGTAGTATTCAAATATAAGGAACATTTCACTTCCTACCATGTAGATTTTCTCTTTATTGATTTTATCTCAAACTCATTTTACAAACTCATGGATTTTTCCTTGCCGAAATAAGTTTATGATCATTCCCTCTAAGGCTCTGCAATGGTTTTTTTCATGACCATTCATTATATGATAGTGGTAGTAGGATCCTTCCAAATTCCTTCCATGTTTTGGCTTATTTTTCTGTGATGGAATATAATTGAGCTCATCCTTTATTACCAAGTAGATGTCCTCAATTGATGTTGTTAAGTCGCACTCCTTTGGAAGTTTAGACTTGAGGATTGATTCTCACGGATGGCTTATTGACTTTTGTTCCTTGGCTCTGTATTCTCATGCCCCTCAATTGCTTTTCTTTTTAGCACTCTTTGTAAATCTTGTTTATAAGTGATGTCTTTTCAATTTGTTGTTGCCGTTTATTTGCAAAGACGTTGTAATCAGTCATTATTTCTTTCTCAAAGATTGTGTCTTTTGAATAATGTTGAATGGTTCTTCTCATTTGATTAAAGACATTGTCGCTTCCATTTATCCTTTTTCCACGTGCAAAGATATGGGTAGGACCAACATGAAAAGGATTAAACTCCATTTCTCTATATCATAAACTAATCTTGATTGGAATTCTTGATAATTATTTGGGGGAACCTTATCAAATGTGGTTTCAGAGGAACCTTGCTCTGATCACTTAATTCTTGTACCCATGATTCACCAATGCAGATAAACTTAGTGGAATCGACTTAAGTAGGGTTAGAGAATAGTGATGTTGGGGGTTTAACCACAAAGTCGGAGTTTCGAGCCCTCCTTCTGGCGCTAAAAATGTTAACAAGTTTTGTTGTCAACACCCCAAAGTGATGCTAAGAAAGATGAATAATCCTTTGTACAAACAGTGGATGTGATTCCCTTAAGAATTGCCTCTTGATTTGGCTCTATTTATTGATATCTCTCAAATCAGATCTTTTGACGTCATCGAAATGTATGGATTATGGGTTAGGTGGCCTTTCGATATTAAAGATTTACGGTGAATGCTCCTTCAAAAGCCTTCCTTTTGATCAGACTGAAATTCCCCGAGTTAAGTCTTTTTAGGTAGGTTTCGACCTTGTTGGAACCTTGGGTGTTAGTTTCCTTTAAGTTTAGGCAAGAAGTCTTATTCTAAAGTGGATTTGGAATGGGCTTCAACCTTGACGAAAGCTATGGGAATGACTTCCTTTGGAATGAATCTATTAGCCCAAGTTTTAGTATTTGGAGAACAGGTTTCGACCTTGTCGAAAGATTTAGTCAACAAAGTTGATGGCTTCATAAGGTTACAGAGAATGTTAGGTTCAGAAGAGTCATCGACCTTGTGGATCAGTAACTTTCGATGTGATTAAACCTGAAACACAGTGGTTAATCCAACAAAAACTTAAGTAAACAGCAAAAAGAGATCAATAATGCTCAAGACTTTCCTTTTTCTATCTAAAGAAATTTTATTTCATTAAATCCCCAAATGATCATCCGACTAGGGTTACAATGACTTGATAAAGAAAATACAAGTTTAGAATGAGAGAAATCAGATCCCCTAAATGTGACCCCTTGGATCTTATTTATAGATGCAAGCAACCTCCCTTCCGCGTAATTGCTTTCGACAATGTCAGAAGGTCCCCCATTTATATGCTATTGTGAACCTTTCGACCTGGTCGAAAGCTAATCCTCCTTTCGATGTTGTCGGAAGCTTTGTTTTCCTTAAATGTTGTCGAAGGCTCTACTTCCTTTCAATGTTGTCGAAGGCTATGCTTCCCTTTAATGATTTCAAAGGCTATGCTTCCCTTTAACGTTGTCGAAGGCTATACTTTCTTTTGACGTTGTCGAAAGGTGTCCTTTTTCTTTAGTCATGCACTAGTGATTCCTTCATTCTCTCTTATCCTTTCGACTTGGTCAAAAGCCATACCTCCTTTCGATGTTGTCGAAACGCTTTTATCATTCTTTCCCCTTTGCTGGCTTCTAAGTGTGGCTTTCTACATAGCTCCTTTCAATGTTGTCGAAAGGTGTCTTGGATGGATTTTTGTCTCCTTGTTGCTTGTGGAAATGAGTTTGAAGCCTTCGACATGGTCGATAGGTTGACTTCTTTGGTTTCGAAGAGATTCAACTGTCATTGGTTTAGAATGATTCGAAAGGCTTACTACAACTTTCGAAGGTGTTGCTAACTTCTTGTAACATCCCGAAATTTTGTTAAATTGTTTGAACTTTTAGAAATTTAATGTGAGAATTCCAAAAGAAATAAAAATTGTTGATATTAATATTACACATTTATATAGAATTAAATAAAAAGAAATATTGATGGTTAAGTTAAAATAATAATAATAATAACTAAAACAACTTTTTCTATATTTAGCAAAGTAACTAAAACAAGTTTGCAAGAAAATATACAAACCAGGCCTATACAAGTAGTCATATAAATAAGAAAATGAAACAAAAAAACACTTAACAAAAGATCAAACAACAAGATAACAAAAGAGTATGAAAAGAAAAAAATATATAAATTGTAAAGGAAACAAGACTTAGTCTTGCGACAAAAATAATAATAAAACAGCCGCCATTAAAAATGAAATGTGCTTATAATAATCAAATGTACTTATAATAATCAAATTAAACATAACCTGCTGTAAGTATATAAGATAAAAGTATCACAAAACATACTTGCATTAAATGCAAGCCTCCATAAAACAAAAACAGCCACCATTAAGATTAAAATAAAGAAAAATAAAAATAAAATGTACTTATAACAATCAAATTAAAAATGACGAGCTGAAAGTATACAAAGCAACATACTTGCATTAAATGCATTTACTCTTCATAAACAAGATCTGCCAAACAAAGCAAGCTTGTACTCGCAAGAATTTAAAGTAAATACTGCTGTAAACATGCTTTCATTAAATGCCGTTACTCCTCAGCCACCCTTGAAGAAAGGAGAAAAGTATGGGTTGTACAAAGCCTGTAGAAAATAATTATACAACACCATGATGCTCTGTACTCTACATGAGCCTGCGTTGTCCCCTTTATATACATGAGATTTGTCTCAGTTCATTCTTTCAAAAACTCTTAGCAAAAAACAGAACATAAAAAGCAAACCTCACTTTATATTGCAAGATTGAAAACAAATTTGTTGAAAGAAAAAAAAAACAAAACAGAGAGGAGATTCAAACTGAAATTTTAAAACCAGAATCTTTGTTCATCAATATATTCAGGTGAATAAACATACTTCTTGGATTTTAAAAATATGTGTATTAGATTTGTGAACAAGTTGCTTAGCTAAGTATGTTTTAAAAAATAACTCTGCATATGTTTGTGATACCTGTTCTTCCTATTTTTGGTTTCAAAACAAAGTGAAGTGGAAAAAAGAAAATCAAAACATTTCCATACGAACATTTTTAGCTTAGGATTCTTAAACAAAACAAGTTTGTTTCAACTGGAATCATAGCCTAGGATTTTTATTAAGTTTGATTATGAAGAGTTAACCCTGTAACTAAAATTTCACAGTAAAAACAAAACTTTATGATAAATTCAACTGTCTTAAATCGTTGTTCCGATTATACAACCTGAATAAACACACAAAGAGATGATTTTTAAAATCAATATGGTGATTTTTATTTAAGTGTTTCGAGAGCAATTCACAGTTGAACAAATTTTTTTCTTTTCCCTTTTGCCAATGATCGATTGAATGTAAATTAATGAAAATTTGTTTGAAGCAAGCTTGGACACCAGGGATCTCGAGAAAATTATTAGAAATTTTTTTTTCATTGTGTAGATTGATGAATCGAATCGAAGTTAGGGTTTAAGCTCAATGTTTGCAGTGGAAAAAGAAACGAGGTGATTTCATCACCTTGGAGGCATCGAGCTTCGTGTGGTTCTAGGGGATGATGACTTGGGGTGACGACGTGCTATGGCCGAAAGCATGGATTTTTCTGGTGGTTGGTGACGTGATCGCGAGGAGGTTTTCGTTGGAGTTTTGGTTCAGGTTTTTCGACCGAGAGACGAAATTTAGATCTGAAATTTTAGACTTCAAGTTGAATATTGCAATCGAGCTTAGAGATGATTTGTGACGTGCCGGAGGAGGCGAGGTTCGCTAGGGAGTCGCCGCGATGGTGTGCACGTGCACGCCATCACTTTGGTGTCAGGGTGTTGTAAATGGTCAACACGAGATGAGATGCGAGAAAAGGGAGTTACTTCGGGTTTGTATTCGTGTTCGAGCGAGTTTTTCCTGATGCTATTTTACTTAGTTTAAAATTAAAACTTATTGAAAGGAAAAAAACAAGAAGGAAGAAGAAGTTGCACAGGAACTCAGGGAAGAAGACGAGGAGGACTCGAGTTTTGGCTCGAGTGGAAAGCGTGTTTTATTAGGGTTTTAATTTAATGCTGAAAAGCTAACATTTTAATAAAAACAGTTTTGTTTAAATGCAAGATGCAAGCTTTGATTTAAATAAATGGCAAGATGATTGAGAGTATGTAAAGCAATTTAAGATTTGAAATTTAAGATCAAATAAATTAGTAGTTAAGAATTTTATTTATAATTGAATGATTAATAGTTTCGTAATTAAGAAAAAAAATTTTAAAAATAATTTAAAGTTAATTCATAATTAGGAGTTAACTAATTGAAAAACTTAAAGTAAGAAATATTAACTAATGGGTTAAGTAAAAAATTAAGTTAATCAAATAAATCTAATTTACATTAAAATTTTCAATGTAACAATAAATTGATTTCTAAAGTGTAAAACAGATTTTCAAATGATAATTAAGGTAATTAATTTGTACTAATAAATGATTTTAAAATTAAGAATGATAAACAATTTGAAATTAAAATTGATTGATAAACAATTAAGCGTTCAAATTAAATTGTAAATTAAGAATTGGTCATTCAGATATATTAAAGTCGACAAATAAAAAATTAGCGGTTAATTAAAATAACTAATTTTGAAACAATAAATCGAGTTAAACAAGGTTTAATTTACTTTTATCTAAATTCTTATCATTGATTTTAAAAAAAAAATTGTGGTAAATTTATTTAAACCCCATTTGAAAATAAATTAACTATCGTTGTGCACTATAGTGATATTTCTGTTCTGTTTATGATGCTATGTGATGTGAATTACCATGTACTGCACTGTGATTGCGATTTGTTCTGTATTGATGTGAAACCCCTATTTGCCTGTAAAACGGCATTTAAACTTCGATGCGACAGGGAATCGGATTTCAGTTTGTTATCCGAAACCCACATTGAACCTGTGAATTTTTGTGAACGACATATCCACATGTTTTTAAAATTTACGCTCACTATTCGGTTTAGCCGGAAAAGGACCTTTGTGTCGTATAACCCATTTCGAATATGTGATTCGACGTTATGGATAGCATTTGAAGATCGGTGTTGAAGACCGAGTATTTGCGAGAGCGATAGGATAACCTGTCGAATGACTCTGCATCGAGTTGTTCCGGTATAGAGTTCTCCATATGTGATGGGGAATCCGATCGGGATTGTGGATATCCGGATTGCAAGGACTTCTTTGGAAGTGCCTTCGGTTCTGTTCGAACCTAGAACAGACTTGTATGGATTGTATGTCCGACATTACAAATTGAGATATAAAGCAGATTTCTTTCAAATATATTTCCGTTGGTGGCGGAGAATTTATTCTCTTAGCTTAACACCCTTATAGGTTATGTAGTTGAAGGTCATCAGCGATATATTCTCAATTTGGTAATGTGGCATGCTGAGTGTTGCTGATCATTTGTTGATCGAAGCATCGCTTTGAGAAAAGCGTAGCTTTGTTGACGAGACTTCGTCGAGCCTCACACCCTGGAATGGTCGAAACAGGAAAGATGCGGCAAGGTTATTGGGGGGAGCACCCCTTAGGGTATCTGCATTTCCTTCTGGATGAAGTGGTATCATGGTATGGAGCCCAGATACTTAACTTATGTTGATATCGCAGATATATATATGTATTACTTTGTGATTTGTTGCTGGGGCCTCGATTAAAGGTTGGTTACAACCGAGAAATGGCATACTCGTGTCAGTAGTTACCCAGTTAGGGGTAACCCGGCCTTGTGTTGGCAGAGATCCGGTTAGGTTCTCGGGTTGTCCCTCCAGAGGCGTACCCATGTGGCCCAGGAAGTTCCTTAGCCTGACCATTATTGGAAACCAAAAGAAACAATACGAACCCAGTACGGTTTTAGTTGTATAACCTGCCATTTAATATGGTAGCTATAGTAGGCATAATATAATGGTACCTATGCTGGCTAAGATTGATATTCTACTTCCGAAATAATTTTACACTACGCCCTAGCAATAATATCAAAGAAATTCTTTTCACGTTAAGCATATTTAACTATCATAAGGAGAAATCTCCCCCAAGTGTGTGATTGCATTGTGTGTGCGCCGGGAGGCCTTATGATAGTTCCATTTTTAAAAGCATACCAAAATTTCTTTTATAAATCTGGTTTCTTTAAAAGTAACATATTGTTTTTGTTTACTCATACCAGTCCCTTGACTGATCCGGAGTTCATTGTTTATTTCCTAAACTCTGGGTGCCCATTATTTCCACACGGGCAGCCTAGTAGCAGGTTTCTGTATTTTGGAGTAGCAGTATTTTGGAGCTCTTATCTTGGAGATATCTGGGAGCTTTAGGAGATTTCAGGTGTTTAGCTTTTGGGAGTTCGTTATCACCTCTCTCATTTGAGGACTTTTGGATATATGATCACTGTTGTATTATCATGATGTTGTATTTGGAGTTGTGGGGTATGTATTATATACTCTGTTGTAGTATGGATATTATGTTGATGTTGTAAATGTGATGATATTTATGATATTGATTATGTCCCGTTGTTTTATATTCATCTAATTATTGTTATAAGCTCCGACGATGCAAATTAGATGTCATTTATCGGACATCGAGTTTGGGTCGTCACAAGTGGTGTCAGAGCTGTTGGTTGAGTAAGAACTTTAGCTACGGAGTATAACTCATTAGATGGCTCATTAGAGATAGGTTGAAGTATACCCTAGAATGAGCATAACCAAGACTAAAACTCTAAATTTTATTAGTTTATTTCTTGTACTGCTGATATTCTTTAAGATATTTCGTTTGTGTATTTAAATCAATTTTCTTACTAATGACAGATAGTAAGAAATGAGCGCACGAAGGGGAAGAGTTAGGGGTCAAGGAGGTTCCACAGCACCTGATCAAGATCCCCCAACGGCAACAGCGGTAGCTCAGCAATAGCCGAATCTAGCTGACTCATATAAGAATTTCTCGAGACTTGGTGGTAAGCCGTTCAACGGCAAGGAGTCGATTGTTGAGGCTCAAGCCTGGATAAGGTCGTGTGAGAAAATCTTCAGAGGGCTAAAATTGGAAGACGATCGAAAGTGACTCATAGCTTCTTGGCAACTTCAAGATGAAGCTTCGGCCTGGTGGGAGACAATCATGGTAGATAAGCCAGAAGACGAGTTTTCTTGGGAAAATTTCAAAGAAATGTTTGAGAAGCGATATCTGCCATCAGTCGGAATTTCTCGAATGTATCAGGAATTTATGGACCTGAAGCAGGGAAGTTTATCGTTCGAAGAGTATCTGAACAGGCTTAATGAATTGTCTCGTTTTGGTCCCGGATTGGTGAATACGCCTCTAAAGATGAACGAAAGATTCATTCGCGGGATGAATAAGAAATTCCACGAAAGAATGACGGACCACGTTAAGGAATCTTTTTCGGATTTAGTTGATATGGGGTACAGATACGCTACCCTTGATATACAAGAAGCCCCGGTGGAGAGAGGAAATTCGGGCAATCAAAATTGGAAGAAACGGAAATTTAGAGGCAAGAAACCATGGCACGACAACTAGAAAAAGAGGAGCATTCAGGGAAGCATGGCAGAAAATGTCACTTGTTACAACTGCAAAGAGAAGGGCCATTATTCAAACAGCTGCCCATAACCGAAGAAGCAGGTTTAGAAGGTAGAAACTGTTAGAGGAGCAAAAGAATGTTATAATTGTCACAAGCCTGGACATGTTGTTAAGGATTTCCCAGTGATGAAGCCAGCATAGGTGGCAAATGTTTATGCGATAAAGAAAAACCCTTCAACTTCGAAAGTTGATAAAGGAAAAGGTGTTTTGGAAGGTAACCTTACTATTTATAATAGAACTGTTAGAGTTTTATTTGACACAGGAGCTTCACATAGCTTTATCTCTCAACAAACCGTAAATGAATTAGAACTTGAAACTAAATTTGTTAACGATCCTATTTGCGTGAAAAATCCGGTTGGAGGTCCCGAAAATCTTTGTTTGTATTGTAAGAGAGTTCCTATTTCATATGCTAGCTATCGATTTCCTATCAACCTTTTTGTCCTCGAATTTAATGAATTTTAAATCTTACTCGACATGAACTGGTTATCGAGATACGAAGCTATATTGGATTGTAATAATCGGACAGTTTTAGTCAAAACAAGTTTTGAAAATTTTATGGAAATCTCTTGTGAGGATCTGAGTCCAAGGAGAGATAGATTGATGTATACCTTGGGATACCTTGAACCCACTTTGCAGTCTATACCTGTTGTTCGGGAATTTTCCGACATATTTGAAGAAGTGAAATCTTTACCTCCTCACCGAGAAATAGAATTCCGAATTGACCTTATACCCAATGCTCGTCATGTTGTTCACGCAAGTTGCAGGATGGCACCCAGTGAAAAGATTGAATTGGTTCATCAAACTGATGAGCTACGAGCAAAAGGATTAATTCGACCCAATGTTTCTGAATGGGGCTCAGCCGTCGTATTTGTTGCTAAATCGGACGGATCTTTGAGATTGTGTGTAGATTACCGCGATCTAAATAAACAAACTCTCAAGAACAAATTCCCTCTACCAAGAATTGACGATCTATTCGACCAACTTCGTAGCGCTCGTTTCTTTTCAAAAATGGATCTAGCCCAAGGATTCCATCAACTACGAATCGCCGAAGATTGTGTCCATTTAACTGCCTTTAAAGGTCCTGATATGTTCTATGAATGGTTAGTTATGCCTTTCGGGCTAACCAATGCTCCACCATACTTCATAGATCTTATGACTCGTGTGTTTCGGGAAGTATTGAATAAATTTGTGCTTGTATTCATTGATGATATTTTGATCTATTGTAAGACTAAAGAAGAGCATGCCGAACATCTTAGAATCGTATTGGAAATTTTGAGGAGGAATATTTTATTTGCAAAATTTTCCAAATGCCACTTCTGGGTCAAAGAAATCAAATTCCTTGGCCATATTGTTAATGAAGAAGGAATTTCGGTAGATCCTAGCAAAATTTCCGCTATTCTTGACTAGAAACGACCCACTACTCCAAAAGAAGTTTGAAGCTTTTTGGGTTTAGCAGGCTATTACCGGAAATTCGTTCATGATTTTTCTAAGTTGGCTAGCCCATTGACTAAGCTAACGATGAAAAATGCAAAGTTCATTTGGACTCCAAAATGTGAAGAAGTTTTTCAGGAGTTGAAAAAGAGATTGACCACTGCTCTTGTTCTCACTATTGTTAACGGGAACCAAGGCTTATCTGTCTATACTGATGCATGTGGTGATGGGGTAGGTGAAGTATTAATGCAAAATGGAAAGGTAGTTGCCTACGCGAGTAGACAATTACGTCCGCATGAGAAAAACTACCCAACACACGATTTGGAACTTTGGCTGTTGTTTTCGCCTTAAAAATCTGGCGACATTATCTTCTGGGTAAAAATCTTTTCAGCTTTCTTAACAATTTATGAAACTAACTTAACTAAAGAAATATACTTAATAAACTCTCTTTGTTTTAGGTTAAAAATTCGAATTATTCACCGACCATAAATCTTTGAAATATCTGTTCACCCAGAAAGATCTAAATTTGCGACAACAACGTTGGTTGGAATTTCTGGCATCGTATGACCTGGATATTCTGTATACGCCAGCAAAAGCCAATGTAGTTGCAGACGCCTTAAGTAGGAAGCACACTATTCTCGCATATCTTGTTATCACTCCTACTCTCATTGAAAAAATCGCCAACAAGCAAACAGAAGACCAGTTTCTTCAGGAAATATATGGGAGGATTCGTCGAGGTGAAGATTCCAGTTTTGCAGTTGATAATAAAGGGGTTATAGTTTAAAAGGCAGGATTTGTGTCCCTGACATCCCAAAACTGAAACGTGAAGTATTGGACGAATGCCACAAGTCCAAACTCAGTATCCATCCAGGAGTCAACAAAATGTATCGTGATATTAAAAGAACTTTCTGGTGGAAGACGATGAAAAGAGACATATCAATTTATGTGAGTCGCTGTGCTACTTGTCAGCAAATCAAAAGCGATCAAATGAAAGTGGCCGGTTTACTTCAACCTTTGGAAGTACCGAAATGGAAGTGGGATCATGTATCGATGGATTTCATCGACGGGTTGCCACGAACCAGGAAGGGAAATGAAGCAATTTGGGTTATAGTGGACCGTCTAACCAAAACTGCTCACTTTATTCTAGTGAAATCCACTCGGACTGCAGCAAGCTTGGCAGGTATATATATAAAGGAAATTGTTCGCCTCCGTGGTATTCCCAGCAGTATATTGAGTGATCGTGATCCGATCTTCACTAGTAGATTTTGGGAGGCGTTTCAGGATGCATTGGGAACGAAATTAAATTTCAGCACTGCTTATCATCCACAATCTGATGGGCAGACCGAGAGGGTCAACCGAATTCTAGAAGACCTACTGCATGCTTGCGTTCATGATTTTGGTGGTTCTTGGGAGGACCATTTGCATCTGGTTGAATTCTCATATAATAACAGTTATCAAGACAGTATAGAAATGGCTCCTTTCGAAGCTTTATATGGTCGTCCGTGTCGATCACCTACATGCTGGATCGAATCAGGTGACAGACTCGTCCTTGGACCAGACGTGATCAAAGAAGCCACGGAGAAGTTAGATTTTATTCGAAAGAAGTTATTAACTGCCCAAAGCCGTCAGAAGAGCTATTATGACCGCCGAAGAAGAAATTTGGAATTTCAAGTTGGAGTTTCTGTATTTCCGAAAGTATCTCCGATGCGGGATGTATTAAGATTCGGGAAAACTGGAAAGCTAGCACCGCGTTATATTGGTCCTTTTCCTATTCTGGAAAGGATTGGTCCTCTAGCATATCGAGTGCAGTTACCCAGCTGGTTGTCTGGCATACATGATGTGTTCCACATTTGTAATCTTCGGAAATATGTGCACGATCCAGATGATATTATTGAAGAAGCTGCTTAGCACGATCTAGAGATTACTCCAAATTTGGCAGTTAAAAGAGAGCCGATAAAAATTGTAGATCGTGATGAGAAGCAATTGAGAAACAAAATTGTGAAGCTGGTCAAAGTTCAATGGAGTGGCGATCCAAAGGACTGTACTTGGGAGACTGAAGATAATATGAAGAAATCATATCCCAATTGCGGAATAGACATTTCATCTTAATATGTAAGTCATTTCCTTAATTTTTTGAATTCGTATATTCTTTGTTTGCGTTTCTCCCTTTTTCAATTTCGAGGACAAAATTTTCTTAAGGAGGGGATATTGTAACATCCCGAAATTTTGTTAAATTAAATTCGTTGAATTGTTTGAACTTTTAAAATTTTAATTTGAGAATTCCAAAAGAAATAAAAATTATTGATATTAATATCACACATTTATATAGAATTAAATAAAAAGAAATATTGATGGTTAAGTTAAAATAATAATAATAGCTAAAACAACTTTTTCTATATTTAGCAAAGTAACTAAAACAAGTTTGCAAGAAAATGTACAAACCAGGCCTATACAAGTAGTCATATAAATAAGAAAATGAAACAAAACAACACTTAACGAAAGATCAAACAACAAGATAACAAAGGAGTATGAAAAGAGAAAAAAAAAAGTATAAACTGTAAGGAAACAAAACTTAGTCTTGCAACAAAAATAATAATAAAACAGTCACCATTAAAAATAAAAATAAAATATACTTATAATAATCAAATTAAACATAACTTACTGTAAGTATACAAGATAGAAGTATCACAAAACATACTTGCATTAAATGCAAGCCTCCATAAAACAAAAACAGCCACCATTAAGATTGAAATAAAGAAAAATAAAAATAAAATGTAGTTATAATAATCAAATTAAAAATGACATGCTGAAAGTATACAAAGCAACATACTTGCATTAAATGCATTTACTCTTTATAAACAAGATCTGCCAAACAAAGCAAACTTGTACTCGCAAGAATTTAAAGTAAATACTGCTGTAAACATGCTTTCATTAAATGCCGTTACTCCTCAGCGACCCTTGAAGAAAGGAGAAAAGTATGGGTTGTACAAAGCCTGTAGAAAATAATTATAGAACACCATGATGCTCTGTACTCTACATGAGCCTGCATGTCCCCTTTATATACATGAGATTTGTCTCAGTTCATTCTTTCAAAAACTCTTAGCAAAGAACAGAACATAAAAAGCAAACCTCACTTTATATTGCAAGATTGAAAACAAATTTGTTGAAGAAAAAAAAAACAAAACAGAGAGGAGATTCAAACTGAAGTTTTAAAACCAGAGTCTTTGTTCATCAATATATTCAGGTGAATAAACTTACTGCTTGGATATTAAAAATATGTGTATTAGATTTGTGAAAAAGTTTCGTAGCTAAGTATGTTTTAAAAAATAACTCTGCATATGTTTGTGATACCTGTTCTTCCTATTTTTGGTTTCAAAACAAAGTGAAGTGGAAAAAAGAAAATCAAAACATTTCCATACGAACATTATTATTTCTTCAACAAAACAAGTTTGTTTCAACTAGAATCATAGCCTAGGATTTTTATTAAGTTTGATTATGAAGAGTTAACCCTGTAACTAAAATTTCACAGTAAAAACAAAACTTTATGATAAATTCAACTGTCTTAAATCGTTGTTATGATTATACAACCTGAATAAACACATAAAGAGACGATTTTTAAATTCAATATGGTGATTTTTATTTAAGTGTTTCGAGAGCAATTCACAGTTGAACAAATTTTTTTCTTTTCCCTTTTGCCAACGATCGATTGAATGTAAATTAATGAAAATTTGTTTGAAGTAAGCTTGGACACCACGGATCTCGAGAAAATTGTCAGATTTTTTTTTTCATTGTGTAGATTGATGAATCGAATCGAAGTTAGGGTTTAAGCTCAATGTTTGCAGTGGAAAAATAAACGAGGTGATTTCATCACCTTGGAGGCGTCGAGCTTGTGTGGTTCTAAGGGATGATGACTTGGGGTGACGACGTGCTATGGCCAAAAGCATGGATTTTTCTCGTGGTTGGTGACGTGATCGCGAGGAGGTTTTGGTTGGAGTTTTGGTTCAGGTTTTTCGATCGAGAGATGAAATTTAATTCTGAATTTTAGACTTCATGTTGAATATTGCAATCGAGCTTAGAGATGATTCGTTACGTGCCGGAGGGGGCGAGGTTCGCCAGTGCGTCGCCGCGATGATGTGCACATGCACGCCATCACTTTGGTGTCAGGGTGTTGTAAATGGTCAACATGAGATGAAACGCGAGGAAAGGGAGTTACTTCGGGTTTGTATTCGTGTTCGAGCGAGTTTTTCCTGATGCTATTTTACTTAGTTTAAAATTAAAACTTATTAAAAGGAAAAAAAACAAGAAGGAAGAAGAAGTTGCACAGGAACTCAGGGAAGAAGACGAGGAGGACTCGAGTTTTGGCTTAAGTGGAAATTGTGTTTTATTAGGGTTTTAATTTAATGCTGAAAAGCTAACATTTTAATAAAAACAGTTTTGTTTAAATGCAAGATGCAAGCTTTGATTTAAATAAATGGCAAGATGATTGAGAGTCTGTAAAGCAATTTAAGATTTGAAATTTAAGATCAAATAAATTAGTAATTAATAATTTTATTTATAATTGAATGGTTAATAGTTTTGTAATTAAGAAAAAAAAAATTAAAAAAAATTTAAAGTTAATTCATAATTAAGAGTTAACTAATTGAAAAACTTACAGTAAGAAATATTAACTATTGGGTTAAGTAATAAATTAAGTTAATCAAATAAATCTAATTTACATTAAAATTTTCAATGTAACAATAAATTGATTTCTAAAGTGTAAAATAGATTTTTCAAATGATAATTAAGGTAATTAATTTGTACTAATAAATGATTTTAAAATTAAGAATGATAAACAATTTGAAATTAAAATTGATTGATAAACAATTAAGCGTTCGAACTAAATTGTAAATTAAGAATTGGTTATTCAGATATATTAAAGTCGCAAATAAAAAATTAGCGGTTAATTAAAATAACTAATTTTGAAACAATAAATCGAGTTAAACAGGGTTTAATTTACTTTTATCCAAATTCTTATCATTTATTTTTAAAAAAAAAATTGTGGTAAATTTATTTAAAACCCTTTTGAAAATAAATTAACTATTGTTGTGCACTATTGTGATATTTCTGTTCTGTTTATGATGCTATTTGATGTAAATTGCCATGTACTGCACTGTGATTGCGATTTGTTCTGTATTGATGCAAAACCCCTATTTGCCCGTAAAACGACATTTAAACTTCGATGCGATAGGGAATCGGATTTCAGTTTGTTACCCAAAACCTACATCGAACCTGTGAATTTTTGTGAACGACATATCCACATGTTTTTAAAATTGACGCTCACTATTCGGTTTAGCCGGGAAAGGACCTTTGTGTCGTATAACCCATTTTGAATTTGTGATTCGACGTTATGGATAGCATTTGAAGACCGGTGTTGAAGATCGGGTATTTGCGAGAGCGATAGGATAACCTGTCGATTGACTCTGCACTGAGTTGCTTCGGTATAGAGTTCTCCATATCTGATGGGGAATCCGATCGGGATTGTGGATATCCGGATTGCAAGGACTTCTTTGGAAGTGCCTTCGGTTCTGTTCGAACCCAGAACAGAATTGTATGGATTGTATGTCCGTCATTACAAATTGAGATATAAAGCAGATTTCTTTCAAATATATTTCCGTTGGTGGCGGAGAATTTATTCTCTTAGCTTAACACCCTTAGAGGTTATGTAGTTGAAGGTTATCAGCGATATATTCCCAATTTGGTAATGTGGCATGCTGAGTGTTGCTGATCATTTGTTGATCGAAGCATGGCTTTGAGAAAAGCATAGCTTTGTGGACGAGACTTCGTCGAGCTTCACACCCCGAAATAGTCGAAACAGGAAAGATGTGGCAAGGTTATTGGGGGTAGCACCCCTTAGGGTATGTGCATTTCCTTCTGGATAGAAGTGGTATCATGGTATGGAGCCTAGATACTTAACTTATGTTGATATCGCAGATATATATATGTATTGCTTTGTGATTTGTTGCTGGGGCCCCGGTTAAAGGTTGGTTACAACCGGGAAATGGCATACTCGTGTCAGTAGTTACCCAGTTAGGGGTAAACTGGCCCTGTGTTGGCAGAGATCCGGTTAGGTTCTCGGGTCGTCCCTCCAGAGGCGTACCCATGTGGCCCAGGAAGTTCCTTAGCCTGACCATTGTTGGAAATCCAAAGAAACAATACGAACCCAGTACGGTTTTAGTTGTAGAACCTGCCATTTAATATGGTAGCTATAGTAGGCATAATATAATGGTACCTATGCTGGCTAAGATTGATATTCTACTTCCGAAATAATTTCACACTACGCACTAGCAATAATATCAAAGAAATTCTTTTCGTATTAAGCATATTTAACTATCATAAGGAGAAATCTCCCCCAAGTGTGCGATTGCATTGTGTGTGTGCCGGCCTTATGGTAGTTCCATTTTTAAAAGCATACCGAAATTTATTTTATAAATCTGGTTTCTTTAAAAGTAACTGCTGTTTTTTTTTACTCATACCAGTCTCATGACTGATCCGGAGTTTATTGTTTATTTCCTAAACCCTGGGTGTCCATTATTTCCACACGGGTAGCCTAGTAGCAGGTTTCTGTATTTTGGAGTAGCGGTATTTTGGAGCTCTTATCTTGGAGATTTCTTGGGAGCTTTAGGAGATTTCAAGTGTTTAACTTTTGGGAGTTCGTTATCACCTCTCTCATTTGAGGACTTTTGGATATATGATCACTGTTGTATTATAATGATGTTGTATTTGGAGTTGTGGTGTATGTATTATATACTCTGTTGTAGTATGGATATTATGTTGATGTTGTAACTGTATTTATGATATTGATTCTGTTCCGCTGTTTTATATTCATCTAATTGTTGTTATAAGCTCCGGCGATGCGAATTTGATGTCGTTTATCAGACATCGAGTTTGGGTCGTCACACTTCTGCTTCGACTTCTTTAACTTTTTCAAAAGGTCTTAAAGCAGTTGAACTTTGAAGGCAGCATCCCTTCGACTCCTTCGAAAGGTTTGGTCTGTACTCTTCTTTTATTTGTCCTTGTTTATGGTCCTTTCGACTTAGTCTAAAGGTGGATCTTTTTGCTGTAACAAACTTTAACTTTGTGACTTGATCTATCTTGCTAGGTCCAATAAAATTATAATCAGATTCAACTTGTAATTGCAGTCAGTAAGTTACAAAAGTTATAAAGTGGATGTAGGCTTCGTTTGAAGCCTAACCACTATAGAAGTCTCTTGTCTCTTTATCTTACTTGCAAGTTATTAGTCCTTGTTTCTATTTTGTTTGTCCTGATAAACATGGCTGGTGCTTTCACACTAAATCTATGGTATTGATCCATTTTTTAGGTTAACATTTTGGTGCTTTCACTGGGAACCTAACTCAAGATTAGATCTACCTATCTACTTTGGATTAGATAGGTTCAGAAGTTAGATCCTCAATCTCTGCTTAGATGATTTTCTATTTAGAATCTATGGCCTCGGGAAGAAAGAGAATTACCTCTAGAAGATCCATTGGAGCTATCATTGATAGAGAATTACCTGTTGTTAGGAGCCAACTCTGGAGATTAGGTTCCAGGATCCTCCACATAGCATGAAGTTGCGACTAAGGGAGAGTTGAACAAGATGGTTGATGCAATTAACCATAAAATGGCAAATTGTCAAAAGGAACTTACGAAAAAGTTAGACGCTCTCTTAGTGCTCCAATCACTAACTACTCCCTAAATAGTTCCTAAAGCAATGGCTGCTATGGAGCAAGTGCATTCTTCTATTTCTGGCTTGAATAGAAGAAACGGAACGCAAAATCAAAAGGAAGCAATAGGCAAAGCGCCAATAATCATGAAGGAAGAAAACGTTAACGCTACACCTAGTGCAAAAGCACCTGCTACAAATGTAAACGTAGGGGTAAGAACCCCCGGGAGGATATAACGATGGCTCTCTCTGGCACTAAAGATGAAAAAAAATTTGAGGAAGACTAGAAGAAGCTCTAAATCCCGTGCCACAACGCAGCGCTAATGGGGAACTGCTACTTAAATGGTACTTCTAGAGGCAGGGGAACCAAGAAGATATGATACAAATCGAGATCGATTACAAGGCCAAGCTCCCCTAGTATATGTCAGCACTCCCAAATGATGAGCTTCTAATCCATCATGGAGCTTCCATCGTCAAATTACGTATGGTCATCGACGAAAATCATCAAAAATCATCAAAATGGTCGTTGAAAAACTCACTTCAGGATTGACTTGAAGTCGAACTCGGCTAATCACCTATATGACTCGAAGCAGATTCTGGAAGGCCCAACCCTAAGTTAAACATGGGTAATCACCCATTTGACTTGAAGTAAACCTAGGAAATTCTAGCCCGAAATCAGACTAGGGTAAAACCAAGATGTTCTCCAAATAATCATGCATATAGCTCCAAGCAACGTTTGTCACCAACCCAGCACTTCAAATTATATGACTCCAAGCGAACCATTTGCTGACTCCAAGCAAATGGCAAATTTTCTTGGGTCGGACTCTAAGTAAAATACCACCGATCCATCAATGCCAATCCATTTTCTTTTGCCAATAACTTGAACATGCAAACTCCAAATGACTTGAAATTTGGAATGCAACCCTATAGGGCCTTCTTTGTCACCCCAGACCGATCGTACCAACTTTGAAAAATATTAGGATCTTCACTGATCCACGACACGATCATAAGTGATTTGTCATTCAATTGGCATTTCCAATCATTCAAGCTAAAACAATCATGCATATATCATTCTCAAGCATTATGAACAGTCGTAATTTAAAAACAAACCAGTCTGACAATTATTAGAGCGTTTACCTAATCGAAACTCATTTATCGAAGCCATTCAACATGCAAAATATCCAAAGAAGTATGACTAGTATATGGACGAAGCAAAGACGACAGATGCAGTCTACTGCATTTCCCTTAGGAATCATTAAAGGACGAAACAACCTACTACCCTAGAAAAATTCTGTGGGAAGGCAAACTGATTCTAAAGACTAGAGGTAGTGCACTTAGTAGAAGTCCAAAAACGGCAATTTGCTAAAGAACATACCAAACATTGAAGGAGCTACAAGACCTTAGGGACCTTCTGCCTAAGCAGGGCTACTAAGACCCAGTAGTAAAGCGCCCTAGCTAACTAACAAAATCAGACGAAAGGATAATTATCAAATAACACCCTAGCTGGGCAGCAACTAAGGAATGGGGCAGCAACCTAAAGCGATGCCTTCTCATCCATCCTTGTCTACTTCACGTTCCTAAATGAGCTGTACCGAGTCATTAGAGGCATTGCAGACAGCACAGTGAAAGAAATGCTTATATGCCCTCGACGAGTCATGTCGATCCCCTTCTGAGAACCGACATTGCTCTGGTAGCATCGAGAAGTGTTGTCCAAAGGATCATTAAACAAACAGATCTAACACCTTAGTCTCCAAGAACCAATAAACTATGTTCCCACAAGCTGAATCCTAAAAATTCCTCTTGATGTCGTTGAATCATCACTTTAATACCATTAGACCATTGGACACATGGCCCAAAACCCTTCTTGGAATCGATGAATTATTGTTCCAAGGCTGTCTAGACATTGGACATCCAACCAAAATTTCTGTTGAAGTCGATGAATCATCGCTTTAAGACCGTCGGTTGTTGAGCACATAACCTAAAACTCTTCCTGGAGTCAATGAATTATCACTCCAAGCCAGCCTGGTCATCAGACATCCAACCAAGATTCCTCTCGAAATCGATAAATCATCATTCCAAGGTTGTTTGGTCGTCGGACATCTGACCACAAAAACTCCTTCACAAACTAAAGCATCATGAAGGTCTTTCATGAACTAAAGCATAGTGAAGTTGAACAGGTAGATCAACTGTCATCCGATCCAACAGACCCTTCACGAATACGAAGATATTTTACAAATTAAAGTGTCGTGAAGGTGAACTGGTAGATCAACAGTCATCTGATCCAAAAAAATCCATTCAGAACGTGAAGGTCTTTCACGAACTAAAGTGTCGTGAAGGCGAACCGGTAGATCAGTGGTCATCTGATCCATAAAACCCTTCGCAAACGTGAAGGTCTTTCATGAACTAAGGTGTCATAAAGGTGAACCGGTAGATCAGCGATCATCTGATGCAAAATACCCTTCGTAAACATGAAGGTCTTTCACGAACTAAAGCATACTGAAGGTAAACCGGTAGATCATCGGTCATATGATCTAAAAAACCTTTCGCGAATGGCAAGGTATTTCATGAACTAAATCATCGTGAAGGTGAACTGGTAGATCAGAAAAATTTATGTACGATTGATACCATGAAGGTGAACTGGAAGATCAGCAGGCTTCTAAGACAGAGCCCTTTGAAGTCAACGAAGTCATGCTTCGGGACCACAAATCGACAATCATATCAGTTTCTCCACATAATTAATGTATTAACTTCCAACGACCGATAAAGCAAATAGTGCTGAACTCTAGAGCTTCAAAGTCACTCAAAGGAACTAAGCCAAAACTGAACCGATCTTGTGGTTAATTAGAGGCTGACTTAGATCAAGCCAAGACTTAAAACTCGGGATAATCACACGCACTGGACTGGGGGCATCCAAACGATTATGGAGAGACACTAGGTACAATTAAAGTGCACCAACATCCCTATGGTGTAGGGGCACCACAACCCTTAATTAGCCAAAAGAGAGGCCGAGACTAATCATACCATAGTTCTGTTATGCCCAATCAAAAATTCTGGCATTCTAACAACTACGGACTTAACGACCTAGCTAGCGCAACAAACGAAATAGAAGCATAATACTTGCTTTTTCTCAAATCCTCCTTTACCACCCTTCGTGACCAGTTCCTTTTCCTTTTAGACCGTGTGCCAGTTGAAGACCAATTCTAGACTGAGAGTCTTGCCTCGAACTTCCATAAGCTCTTTCTTTATAACCATCTCCATGTGGTCGGCTATATAAACCGTAGCTGCTTGGCCATGCACATCTTCCTAAAATACGAGAGGATAATCCAAGCCACAGTTACTCTATCCAAAAACCAATTGTCTCCTAGAACTGATGAAATCGTGTTCCAGCGAAGTCAAATTGCGAGATTGATGGGAATACTTGATCCTTATTTTCTAAGAACTACTATCGTTCCTCCAACACTAGGAAGACCCAAACCATTGTTCGCATCCCGTAAGTCGCACTCTGCCATGCATCACTTCTTGCGTCGTGGAACCATGCTCTCGAAGTACGAACTCCTCGCATTACTAGAAGATAGGTAACGTCAAGAAGTTCTAAACCGTTCGGGATCGACGGGTCATATCGATCTCATGAGTCCTGCACTACGATAAGATACACAACACTTCTTGAGCCATGGAATCACGCTTACGAAGCACAAACTCTACCCGAAGATTAGTAACATCAAAAAGTTCCAAACCATTCTGGATTGATGTGTCGTATCGATCTCATAAGCCGCGCACTCCCATAAGCCATGCATCACTTCTTGAGCCGTGGAACTACACTCTCGAAGCACGAACTCCTCATGTTACCCAAAGATTGGTAATGTCAAGAAGTTCCAAACCATTCCGGATCAATGATTCATATCGATCCCAAAATCCGTGAATTTCATAAGTCACGCACTCTTAAAAGCAGTGCATTTTATAAGCCGCGTAGCCTCAAAAGCCGTGCATTTCATAAGCCGCTCATTTCCTAAGCCTCGCACTCTTAAAAGCCACGCATTTCGTAAGCCATGCACTATTAAAAGCCATGCATTTCATAAGCCATGCAAGCACTGCTTGATGTTTCTCCGACATCATTGGCAAAACGTTAAAATTTTATAAGTACCAGTGTTGTTCCGAAAACACCGAGTGACTTGTCTATTGAAGGATTAATAGGGATGAACTCCCACTACACGAAGAACCAACATTGCTCCGGTTGTGCCATAAAGTTCACAAACCAAGATGTTGACAAAGAATTCTGACCTTTGACCAATGTCAATGTAACAAAATGTCTAAATTCAAGACATCCAAGTCACAAGTTCGCAAAGATAGGAGCTGCAACGTACCTTTGACTGGGGGCATACATGGAGCTTCCCAAAAACATTAAGTCTCACATCAATTGTTCAGAATAATTAGCCCTATGGACTGAGGGGCACATAACACATTAATACTTGGTCAGGATAGAAAATCGCTCCAACTTGCAATAAAAGAAGAAATTACCATCATCCAAAGGAAGACGACGATGGAAGGCATTTTCAAAATCAAATCATCAATGCACAAGTTTCCAATGGCAGAAGCAGGTGCTCAACTGAGGTGTCTAACCCCAGCTTGTAGAAAACTAATTATTATTCAAACATAGAAAATGGCAAGGAGAGAACACTCAAAATCGAGTAGCTAAACCATTGATTCCCGAATATTGAAACCGACGAATAAGGTTGATATCCATAATAATGCTATGCGCCCAACATAATGCATATGGCCTGAAAAAAGTAAGGTTAAGCGTCATAGATTCAAGACAAACACTACCGAACTCTATCGGTCCTTGACCAGGATATGAAAGAGCATGATCGTACTGAGGGCAATGTGATGACTCACTCCACAATTCTAATTTTTTTATAAGAACCTGGAATTTGACACCTAGAAACGAAGGGTTCCGCCTAGAAATGAAGGGTTTGGTAGATAGAAGTCAGATCATAACAAAAGCCGGTTGGAGAAAATCCGATTTTCCGTGAATAAGAATAACAATGGAATTGGTTAAGAAACAAGCCTGCATTTTCAAGGGTGACGCTTGACTGTGATAAACAAGGCTTGGCAAAGGAAATGCCTGGGACTTCCATCCTTCCAGAACATAGCGTATCCCGAAGTTAAGCAACATTGAGAAAAGCAGGCACATTAGGTTAATAGGGATCTACTCAACTATACAAGATCAAGTGAGTGATTCAACCCTAACCAATGACTTTAACATTGCCCAAAGACAGCTAGCACTAAGAATATACTTCTATAATCCAATCATTGAAGTGTAAGTTTTCGAAGACCGAAACATGTGCCCACTTGAATTAAAAGCATTGCCAGACCGGTAGGGAAAATTGACCCCAACCTCCTGAGGGTTATTGTTGCCCCAGCTAAGGCCTTTTCTCATTTCCTATGTACCGGTGTTGCCCTAGCAATGTCGAGAAACTTTCTATTTCGTAAGTATTCCTCCAGTAATGTTGGGAAACCCTCTATTTCTTACGTACCGAAATTGCCCTGGCAATGCCAAAAAATTTGCTATTCACCGTGTATCGGTATTTCCTTGGCCATGCTAGAAAAACATTAATCTACAGGTTCGATGAGAAATACTCATTATAGTAAACCATCAATGCACTAGATTTTAGGGATATAAGTTGGTCCTCAATTGAGATTCTAGCCTTGTCTTCAAAAAACTACCGTTATCCAAAAATGGGCAACAACTGGAAGACATAACCTTTCATAGGTCAGCCGAATGGTTTGACCTTTCGTCACAGAAATCAGCCACTACATAGGAATAAAGCAGCATCGAAAGGAAATCCTAGCATTGAATTGCTCATGTGCTAATTTATAGGGATCAAAGTTGGTGCACAACCGAATTTCCTGAATTCATTTAAAAAGGAATTTAGATACAACTAAAAGATAGGTAGCCTCGTGGAAGTGTTGCTTGGAACTAAGCAGCTAGGTTATCAATTCTCGAAGATAGGAATTGACACATGAACATAACTTCCGTGACGACAACAATCAAGCAAAGAAGAACAGCTAAGGACATGTAGGGATAATCATAAAAGGTCAAAACTAAAACCATCGTACTTCCTCGATCCTAGAATACAATTGAGAACAAGACTAGGGGTAATTGAATCATTTGTCCCAAACCATTCCATCTCTTACAATCACCCAAATATAGGCATTCGAAATAGCTAATCCCCCAAGCAAGGATAGAAATACAGACAATTGATCGAAAGAAATGTTGCAAATTCCAGACATGAATAACCATAAGGTTGATTATATAATGGTTATATATTACAAAATAGAGCATTTTGGGAACAAAATCATCCACAAAGGAAGTGAACGATTAATTAGAAACGAACCGTCACTCGCAGTCTGGCGATAACGAGAAGGATCGATGACCTACTTATGGTCTAACTAGATCATTTTCCAACTTGTAGAAATATGCCATTACCCAAAGTTTGATGATGCTAAGAAGAAACCCGTAGAATGAAACTATCGATACTTCGGATTTCAAAAACAGAAGCAAAAGTTTGAATGAATCTTCTGCATACCTTCTGGAATCTCATGCTATATGAAGATTCACAACATCAAGAAAAAATCCATAGAGTTGAGTCATCCACACACGAGTTCTTGAAGATAGAAATTGATACAAGATTAGGATCTCAACACTGGACTTGGAAGAATTCACTCTAACAAAAGATGAGGGTGACGTGTATTTCTAGAACATCTACCCAGAATGACATTGGATGACAATGTCAACTTGGAGGAATTTAATTACAGTTAGGAAACAGACATCGTTGAAAAAAATCAAAGCTTGAAATCAAGAAGCAAATTTCCTAGTTCTTGGTAATCGAAAATATTGCCCATGTGACCTAGTCTCCCAAAAACATGTAGACCAAGTATTCAAAGAAATCGTCCCTATGGACTATGGCAGATGCACCATTAATTTATTGAAACGAACTTAATTGAGCATGAGTAGGGATTAGGTACAGAACTGGCTAGCCAAGCTACCACATAGTTCTGAACAAAGCTATGAAATAGAATATTTCGAAATGACCATAAAAGTATTACTTACGTGTATAGAATTATAGTAAACTAGTATGTTGCATGTGAACACAAGAGGCGCAACAATGAGAAAAGGCAATGTTCGGAATAGAGCAATTAAACCAATAGTCCTTGAAGATGGAGGTTGGTGTGCAGATTGAATTCCGAAAAATGCAAAGGAAGGATAATCACAATCGAACAAGTCATGTGCTAGTTTCCAAAGACTGAAATTGTGCTCTATCAAACTTCAACTACAACTCTCCTAGAGCAGTTGTGCCTTATAATTTAACTATAAACAATCATATTAATATGAAAGGAATAATAAGTGAAGCCAAAGTTGCAAAGGACCCAGATTATGGAGAGTGGAAGTCCCTCTGCCAGACTAAAGATCGGATGATCGAAAAGTCATTTTCAACAATACAACTTGGCATTCAACCGTATGGGGTATGTCTTACTTTAAATAACATCCTCGTATAACCAACGCCAAAAATCCAAGGGAAGTTGGCATATGTTGACCTATCTGGTTCTGAGTGTTGATCGGGGCAGATGCAATGTGTTATCTACGTGAGAAGAGTCTAGTATCCCGAATACTGCAAACGAACAATCTATTTTAGACAGCTTGCTTGCATTTGAAAAACAATCCATATCATCCTTTGAAATTATCTTTTCCACACTTACCCATTGTCGATCAACGATTGATAACGGAGCCGCTGCCCGAAGCGACGCGGGAAGCTTTTCTTTTCATAATAATTGGAGCATAGAAATGAGAAGAGTGATTCAATTGAATCATCCACTATATCCAATTTTGGAATAAATCATCACACTAGAATTCAAAACGAACAGCTATCAAAAGTCAGTCAATTTAAAACAACATATTGAGATGGAATATGACGATTCACATTGAAAATTCAACAGACGATTGAATAGTCAAGGCTGAATTTGCATGGAAAC
Source organism: Allium cepa (assembly GCA_030765085.1). NCBI lineage: Eukaryota > Viridiplantae > Streptophyta > Magnoliopsida > Asparagales > Amaryllidaceae > Allium > Allium cepa. The sequence goes on along the minus strand of CM060941.1, from coordinate 945,080,011 downwards.
CTCGAAACGATCAACTGAATTTCGCAAAATAGAAACTCAAAAGCAGTTACTTCCATAGCATACCTTGTTTCCAAGAATGAATACTCTAGGGGGCAAATGTTAAACGGGTTTTTACCTAAGGAGGAATCCAAATGAGTTAGAACAACTAGGCAAAGCTAAAATAACTCAAGACTCAACCAAAAGTATTAGAGGAATAGATCAAGAGGGACTTATGAAGAATTACCTAAAAATCCCCTATGGAGATGGATCGTTAGAAATACATAAGGAAGCTTCATGGGCCATTCTAGTTTCTTGCAACATGAACCAATATCTTTTCTAGAGATGTTTGCCAAGTTTCATAGTATTCGAAGCAACCTAATTTGAGAAGCAAAGACCCATTTGATTCAAGTCATAGATCAATCTAACTCATGTATGAATCGTAGTCAAAACAAGGAAACTAGCTACAAAATCACATGGAGAGCTCCTACATAAGATAAGGAGTGCAATCCAAAGGAAGAAGTCCAAAATTCCCCTAAGTACATGGATTGCAAGCGATCCATGTACTATAGGTCGCTAGCGATCCATAGGATTATCTTGGATTGCTATGAAATTTTTGAAAAGGATAAAGCAAAAATACTCCAAGAAATTGGATCATTAGTAATCAAAAACCTATGGATCGCTAGCGATCCATCAACTATGGATCGCTAGCGATCCATCAGGTTAGCTTGGGTCATCATGAAACTCTCTGAACTTCTTCGTGGCATCATATGCAGACTTTTGGCAAAACGGCCTAGACTAATAGCTCTTCAGCCCCTATAAATACCATCCTACTTAAAAATATTAACAGAATCTTCTGGACTGACTACTGGAACTTTGTATAAACTATTCTTCACTCTTCCCCTCGCACACAATGTCATCTAAAGGGTTCGCTATGATTCTCCAGTGAGCTCTAGCACTATTGACTTGATCTAACCTACTTGATCCAATCAAATTATAATCAGCATTAACTTGTAACTGTAGTCGATCAATAATAAAAGTTATAAAGTGGACGTAGGCTTCGTTAATAGCTGCACCAATATAAAAATCTCTTGTCTCTTTACCTTACTTGCAAGTTATTACTCTTTGTTTCTATTTTGTTTGTTTTGATAAACAGGGCTGGAGTTTCCCACTCAATCCGTGACGTTGGTCCATTTTTTGGGTTAATAATGACACTTAATAATTTATTCAATAACAACTCAGTTGTAATATTTTTGTCAGAGACAAAATCTTATTTAACTTACATAATGCATTCTTGTATATATACCAATTATACGAAGCAGGATTCATAACTTCCTGTTAGAAGTAATAAATAAATGAGCTCAGAATGTTAAATTCATAATAACTTAAAACATAATATACCATCAATGATGGTATCCGATAATGCCTATTTTTTCGTCATGTTCATTAAATGCCTTTAAGGGGCAATCCTTTCGTCATTGGATTAATAACCATAACGTTTGTGCAAATATATTTGATTAACACTCTTTAGTTCTGATCTTCATTGTTAACAACAAAGTATTTCAATTCCATATGCTTAGCACCTTTCAAATACTTGTCATTTTTTGAAAAGAAGCCTGCAATAGAGTTGTCACACTAAATTTTCAACTTCTTGGCAATAGTGTCGACAATTCATAGTCCTGAAATGAAGTTCTACAGCCATAAACCATGAACCGTGGCCTCAAAGCATGCCACAAACCCAACCTTCATAGTGGATGCTGCAATGACAGACTACTTTACACTATTTCATGAAATTGCTCCCCGGACTAATAGTAATAAATAGCCGAATTTTAATTTTCTGGTATCTACATAACTAAAAAAATATGAATCTAAATAACCAATCACCTTAAGATGATCAAATCTCTTACAAATGAGTATATGATCTTTCGTTTCTCGTAGATACCTGAACACTTTCTTTACTACTTTCTAATGATCTATTCCTGGATTACATTGATACCTGCCCAGCATTTTGACAACAACAATGATGTTTAGTCTAGTATAAGTTTGAGCATACATCAAGCTTTCAACAATAGATGCATAAGGAATGTGTTCCATTTGACCTCGTTCCAATTCATTCTTTTGATAATCCTTGAGACTAAGTTTATCTCCATTTTGAATTGGAATGATATTTGTGGAGCACTTTCCATCCTGAATCTCTCTAAAACTTTATTAATGTATGCTTTATAAGAAAATCCCAACCATCCTTGTGATATATGATGAAATATTTCAATTCCAATCACATAGGATGCCTCGCCCATATCTTTCATTTCAAAGTTCTTAGAGAGAAATTCCTTAGTTAGATGTATTGAACCAAGATCATTAGTAGCTAGAAAAATGTCATCAGCATATAGAATCAGAGTTATAAACTTACTCCCGGTGATCTTTAGATATATACATCGAGCAACGATGTTTTCGATAAATCCAGAAGATGTGATGGTATTATTGAACTTAAGATACCATTGTCGGGAGGCTTGTTTATGTCTATATATTGATTTATTAAGTCTACACACCACATATTCTTTTTCGTCAACCATAAAACCATCAAGTTGATCCATAAAAAGCTCTTTAACTAAATTCTCATTTAGAAAGGATGTTTTCACATCTCTAAATCGCATTGAGATAACATTTCTATAGTAATTCTTAAGGAGTCCTTTTTAGAGACAAGAGAAAATTCTCTTTCTAATCAACACCATTTTTCTAAGTAAAATCTTTGGCAACAAGTCTGGCCTTATGACGTTCGATACTATCATTTTAGGCACGCTTGGTCTCAATAACCCATCTACACCCACCTCTTTTACACCCTTCTGGAAATTTAGCAGGGTCACAAACTTTATTGTAATCCATTGATTTAAGCTCTTCTTTCATGGCGTTTAACCATTTCATAAAACTATCGCTTTCTATAACTTTTAGAAACGAAACCTGATCATCATCAATTCCTAGTTCAAATTCCGACTCTTGTAGGTAAACCACATAATCATTAGAAATAGAAGAACTTAACTGCCTATCAGAAATCCTTATTAATATTTCTTGTGGTTCATTTATAAGTGGTTCATTCATGATAACTTCATTTGCGGTATTGGACCATCAACCTATTGTTCTTGCAAATCATTAACATGATCAACATGTAGAGAAACAAAAACTTGAGAAGAAGCTACAAGCAAAGGAAGTTGCACTCTAATTTTTTGAATTTCCACTTGGCATGGTTCTAAACTCCGACTAACTTCACCATTCTCAATGAACCTAGCTTTCATGTTTCAACAAATCTTACACTATGGTTAGGACGATAAAATCGATACCCTTTATATTTTTCTGGATAGCCAATGAAGAAACCACCGATTGTTCTTCAATCCACTTTCTTTTCTTATTAGTTATAGACTCTTAATTTCACTGGGCAACCCCGATCATATAGATGCCATAAATTGGATTTCCTTTCTGTCCATAGTTCAAAGAGTCATTGAAACTACCTTATATAGGAACCCTATTCAACAAATACACAACGATCTTTAAAGCATGCATCCGCAATGATTTGGATAAAGTTGAATCACTTAACATAATTCTAACCATATCAATAAAAGTACGATTGCATGTTTCTGCAACACCATTTTGTTGTGGTGTTCTTGACATTGCGTATTGAGCACATATGTTATGACTTTGTAGAAATTTGGCAAATGGACCACACTGTCCACTTTCATCATACCTTCTTAAATATTCACTACCTCTATGAAATCTAACAATTTTCACCTTTCTATTTGATTGCCTATCAACTTCATTGATAAACACCTCTAGGATGTTTACCAATTCCGACTTTTCATGTAACTAATAGACATATACATAACGCAAAAATCATCAATAAATGTGATAAAATACCTTTCTCCACCAAGAGAAGAAATATCAGAAGGCTCATATATATCAGAGTGAATATTTTAAGAAGTTGTGTGCTTTCTGTGTTTGCTTTCTTAGCAATGTGTCTTGTGTGCTTTCTCTTAATACATTCCATACAAATTCCAAGATCAGTAAAATCCAAATCAGCTAGGATTCCATTCTTTACTAATCTTTCAATTCTTTCTTTGGATTTGTTAACTAAACATTTATGCCATAAGTAGTTGATTATTCATCAATCAAATCATGCTCAGTACCAATATAACGACCCACTATTTTGAACCGTTTAAATCAACAATTATCCACACATGTCAGACTTGAATTGCACAAACAATAGATTGTTAATTTATTTTTGGCAAAACTAAGCATATTGTAACAATACGGATTTTTCGCGTTCAAAAATCGACATCCATACTTTTACATCGTACTCGAATGCCGCAGATTCGACCGTTCAAATCCGAGTCGTCGGAGCTTGTAACACAATTAAGTATAACAACACAGCGGAAGAAAAATGAATATCATATACAATTCCAATAAATACAATATCCAAATATGGAACAAAACTGATACAATATGATACAGAATATCAGAGACACAAGATAGCAACGCTACAGCAGAATAACAATACCATATAGCAGTTGAAAAACAAAGATTCCAGAGATAACTCCAATCAAATGCTCCAAAGCAAAGCTCCAAACGCCAAGCTCGAACCACCATCTCGTTTCATCGAGCTAAGCAAGTCTGGTCTACGAATCCAAAGACTCCAAAGGATTCCAAAGAGAAAGCTGACGGGTATCAAATCGATATCTACTATCTACAATCTGAAAAACCCAACTCTAGACTGCCCGTGTGGAAAATTGTGGGCAACCAGAGTTTAGGAAGGAACAATAAACTCCGAGTCAGTCATGGGACTGGTATGAGCAAACAAAAACAGTTTTATCTTTAAAACAAACAAAAGAAATTAAATTTGAAATCCACAATGCGTTTTAGAAAATGAAACTACCATAAGCCCTTTCGCCACACACAGAATGCAAATGCAGACTTGGAGGAGATTTCTCCTTATGATAGTCAAATATGTTTGATACAAGAAAACATTTGATATTATTATTATAAGTGCATAGTGTAGAAAACCCTTTCGAACGTATAATATTAATCTTAGCAAGCATATGTACCATTATAGTATGCCTACTATAGCTACCATATTAGATGGCAGGTTCTACAACTAAAACCGTACAAGGAGCGTATTGGTCGATTGGATTTCCAACAAATGGTCAGGCCAAGGAACTTCCCATTGCCACATGGGTACACCTATGGAGGGACGCCTCGAGAACCTACCCGGCTCTCTGCTAACAGAAGGCCAGCTACCCCCTTCCCGGGGAATAAAACCTAAGATATGCCACCCCCGGTCCTTTGGGACCTTTCATCCGAGGGCCCTCCAACAACAACATCACACGGTAATAAATATACAATGTCCACACGAGTAAGTATCTGGGCTCCATACCATGATACTACCCTTTTCCAGAAGGAATAGTCATACCCTAGGGGCGCTACCCCTGAAACCTTGTTGCATTCTTCCTGTTTTGACCATTCCGGGGTGTGAGGCTCAATGAAGTCTCATCCGCAAAGCTACGCTTTTCACAAAATCCATGTTTTGATCAACAAATGATCAGCAGCACTTCGTATGCCACGTTACCAAATTGGGAATGTATCACTAGTAACCATCAACTACATAACCTCTGAGCTCGTACGTCTCAGAGAAGGGTGTTAAGCTAAGAGAATAAATCTCCGCCACCAAACAGAAATGTATTTGATAGAAACCGGTTTTACAACTCAAAGTGTAATGTCAGACACACATCCATACAAGTCTATTCCGGGTCCGAACAGAACCGAAGGCACTTCCAAAGAAGCCCTTGCAATCCGGATAATTTCTAATCACGTCCGGACTTCCCATCACAATGGGTGATCAAATCTCTATACCAGGGCCATTCGGTGCAGAGACATTCGACAGGTCATCCTTTCGCTTTTGAAAGTATCCGTTCTTCACCACCAGTCTTCAAATGCTATCCATAACGCCGTATCACTATTCGGAATAGGTTGTATGACACAAGGTCCTCTCCCATCTAACCCGAATAACGAGCGCAATATTTAAAAATATATGGATAATGGGATTTTAGTTAAGTCACAACTTTAAAGCCCAAAACCTTTCATTTAAATGGTTAAAACAAATTACCATTTCAAATCTTTTAAACAAAAAGGTTTACTTCCATAAACCTTTCAATGGTTTAAACAATTTCCACACTTTAATCTTTTAAACAACAGATTTATTTTTAATACCCCTTTTCAATTTAAAATCAGGTTCACAAATCTTTTAACAAAGATTCATTCATAGCCTTTCAAAACAATTCCATTTTAAATTGGATTAACTCAGCGGGTCTTTAAACCAAAGATTCATTTCATAGCTTTCAAAATAGTTTCCAAAGATTCATTCATAACTTGGAAAACTATTTCAATTCAAACTTAAAGTTCCTTACGAATTGGAAATTCATTACTCATGTGAAAGCTTTTATCTTTGAAAACAAACAGTTTTACTTCAGGAAAAACCCGATCTCATTTATACAAGTCAAAATCTTGGGGTTAATTCAAATTCCCACAATAATACTTTAAAAATGGTTTAAAACCCATATAAGCTTGTATAATCCCTTTTAAATCATAAATACTAAATATAGAATTCAATTTCAAGTTTTGAATTCAAATTTTAATCAAATTTGAAAACTAAATTAAGTTATTCAAAAATAGCTTTTATATTTAAAAATTCTTTTTCAAAGACTTTTCAAATTCAACCCAATTTCATTTCCAAAATTATTTGAATTTAAAAAAAATCAAATTTTAAAACCATTTCATTAAATTCAAATATCTGTGACTTAACTGATTTCCTCGTGAAATCCATATTTGTGTGTGTATAGTGTAGTCCAGGGGTTATACACACAACAGTGCAACAACAATCATCACATCACAGATTCAAACACAGAAATATCAATAAGCGGTATAATCTATAACACTTATCTTCATTTACAGATCATGGATGAATAATATAAGTTCATCATAGGTAGTAATTTACATCACAGATAAATAAATTACATCATAGATCACAGCACAAATCAGAATAATTCATAAAGAAAAGCATTATATGTCAGGGGTATCAAACAATTTAATCATCCAATTCAAACATCCAGAGGTAATATCAATTAATTACCTGATTTATTTAAATCAGATTAGTCATTAACCTTGGTTAATTAATGTTAATTAATTACAAACCATTTAATTAATTATTCTTAATTAATTACAAAAATTTATTAAGCCTTAATTAATAATCATTCCTTAATTGCCTTCATTAATCAATTAACCTTGAATTAATTTATCACATAAATTAATTAATCCTAATTAATTTAAAAAAAAGTAATTATCCTTAATTACTTAATTAACTGCTATCATTAATTGATTACTTTTATTAATTAACTAACCTTTAATTAATTAATTAATTACCTTAATTACAATTAATTAATTATCCCTAATTAATTAACCTCTAAACGCTTGATTAAATTAATCTTTAATCATCAATTATCAATCCTTAATTACTTTCATTAAGTAATTTATTTAATTATTCATTAATTACTTGATATCAATTAATTAATCTCAAATTAAAAATCCTTAATTGCAAATTATTTATCCTTTATTACAAATTAATTATCCTTAATTAATTAATCTTAAAACCTTAATTAATTAACCAATTTAAACCTTTAATTACTTATTTAATTAATTCAAATCATAATAAATTAAGTAAATTAATTCTCCATTTTAATTAATTTAATAATTCAAATCATTTAACCTTCATTTACTTAAAGATAAAAACATTACCTATTAATGATCAAATTATCATTATCAAAAGTATTTGAAAACAATTTATTTTAAACTTTTCTTTTAAATTTCATTTCAAATTTTAAAATTTAAAATGAAAAACAATTTTAACTTAACAAAGTTTAAAGTCATTTACAAACTTTAAAAATCATATGTTGAAGAAATACTCATCTTATAAAAGAATTTTAAGAATTTAAACCCAATTTACTTTTAAATTTCTTACCCTTTAAAATACATGTTAAACAATTTAAAGTTGTTTAAAACAATTTAATTTATAAAACTTTCTTTTATTTCAAAAGCTCTTATGCAGATTTAAATTTGATTCCATATTAAACTCAGATTTAAAACTCATTTACATTTTAAACCTTCATTTTTTTAAAATTCAAATTACTTAAACAATTTAATATCTAGTTGATTCATTTAAAATAAAACTCGGGCCCAACCCTATTTCTCTCGGGCCAACACTCGAGATGTTTCACGAAACCAACCTCATATTCCTCTGCTTTGAATCCCCTTCTTCTTCCCTTTTTTTTACTTTGCTTAGGTTTTTAAATCTATTAAACAACACACACGCTAGCTTTTATCACCAACCCGAGCCATACGAGACTTTTCTCGTTTCTAGCTTCGAGAAAAATGGGCTTCGAGAAATCCCCAAAAACAGCTCGTGTCAAACTAGAGGAACTTCATCGTTCCCAAACCAAAAAAACCTAGCGACGTGAAAATTGTATACGTGCACGTGTACAGATGATCAGAACCATTTCGATCATCGTCGTGACGATCAACACTTCATCAAACACCTACCTTAACGGCCTGATCACCCAGAACTCAAAATCCATCCTCGAATCAAAATTTAGCAATCGAGCATCACCTGTAAACCCAAACCATCGACCCAATATCGCCTTGTGTTGCTAATTCCAGCCACCAGAGGTCGCATGCTTCTTGCCACGTCCTCGTCAAACCCCAAGCCAACACCCCATTGAATATCATCGAACTCGATCCATTACTTACTCCTCACGAGCACAAGAACTAAGTCGACCAAATACTGCATTCTAAACCCTAATTCCATGTCGCGACACTCCTATGATCATTTAAAAATTATCCAACCATTTTTTTCCTTAAGTCTACATCTCCTCAGCTTCCTTCAGATTCAATTTCATAACTTAATTTTTCTTTGATCGATGGGAATTTACAAAAACCCCAATTTAGATCAATTAACAATTTCTCACACATTATAGTTTTTAAAATCTTGGATTTGCTACTAAAATTCATGTCTTTCAAAATTGAACTAAATGATGTAAGTGAGTTTTGAAACATTGATACTTAATTTTCCTGATATAAGGGTGTTGCATCTGTAATTTCCAATTTCTAAGTTGTATACACAGTAAGTATACTTGAAAAAAATTTGAAACTTCACATTTCATAGTGATTACCACTTTTCATTTAGAAATCGAAACCTAAAATCACTTGGATAAGAAGATTTAATTTTTTTCTCTAACAGGTTTACAATTCGTGTAACAAGAACAGGGATTTCTGTTTGTTTTTTTTCTTTTCTAAATTTTCCAGAAAGTTTATAAACAACATATTTAACAGTTCCTAGATTTTAGTTTATGTTTAACAACGTAACTTGTTCAAATGCTAAAGATTATCAGAGAATATTCAAAGAAAACTTGAGTTTTCTTGGATCTATTTGAAAATGTAACTTGGTATCAAAAATATATCTCTATACTCAGATATATAAACACCAATGCACATCATAAGACACAACAAACCCAAAGATCATCACAAGTAGATCAGATATATACACTTAAAGGTTTTATAAAAGTGGTTTTCTCACCTTGGATCAAAGCAGAGACGGGCTTTTTTGAAAACTGGGGATGATTTGGAAATTTTTATTTTGTTCTTGAAGCTTTGAATTTGCATTTGATTTTCAGGGCTTTAAATTCTTGCTTTGACCTTCATTTCAATTTCCAGCTTTCTGATATTAAGTTTGAGTCCACCCTTTCCAGATTGAATCCATCCCCAGTGAGCCAAATGCAGACATAGTTTCCAGATTTTAAACTTGCATGCTTTTGCTTGATGTTTTCTTTCCAGATTTTTTTTCTTGTTCCTTATTTTCAGATTTTCTAGATTTTGAAATGCATTGCATGTTGATTCAATTCCAGGTTTGTATTTTGATTTTGCAATTTGTTTTTTTGTTTCAGGTATGAAACTTTGCTGGTTCTTTATTTCCAGATTTTCATTTTCTTTGATATTTACATTTTATAGCATGAACACTTGTTAAATTCAAAACTTAATTGTAAACACTTGTTATTACATGGTTTTTCTTGGTTACATTTGTCATAACTAACAAAATTATATCTAAATCCTTTTCTTAAATTTATTTAAAATTTGTGTTTAAACCCCTACTTCAATTAAATTTATGAAACATGTTTTTTCTAATATTTTTAACCTTGTTTTATTTTAATTTACAACTTTGTTTACATATCTAAATTTATGTTTTTGTCCCTTTATTACTAGTTTACAAATTTTGAAACAATTATTTAATACCTTCTTATGTTTATTTTTATATACTTTTACAAATTAAATTTTAAATCTTATTTTAAATTAATTCATGCATTTGCATTTAAACTTTATTTTATTTTTATTTTATTTACAAATCATGTTTTAACTTAAATTATGAATTTATATCTTCACTCTATCATAATTATGTGATATGTAAATATTCTTTTACATTTTACATTCATGAATATACAACTATTTTTTTTATATATTCCAATGTTTTAAATCTTTTTTATCAAATCTAATTCTACATTTTTTTTATCCAAATTCAAAATTTAATATATAATCAATTTGTACTTATAAATGAATAAATAATCAAATATATTTTTTGTATAAATATATCTTTATATTCCATTTAATTTCAAATCAATAAATTTTATTTACAATCTCTTGATATATTTATTCATTCAAACTTTCAAATAAATTAGATTCCAATATATTAACATTTGAACTTCAAATCCACATTTTCAAATTATATTTAAAATTAATATCTATAAACAATTAATATTTATTTTGAAAAACTCTATTAAATTCACAAATTAATTTCAAAAATTAATTCAATTATCAAATTAGACTGGGCTAAAATTCAGGTATGTTACACATATACAGTAAATAAATCAGTCACGGAATCACAGACACAGAGTAATATAACAATAAGCAGTGGAAATAGATAAATAGTAGTCATTAAGCTATTACAGAACATTAGAGTTTGAAATATATATAACTGAAAATCCACGTACAAAGAAGTCTCAAATACAAAGGCAACAGACAAGTATGAACATAAACAACTGGAAATAGCTGAAAGCTAAATATATATAGATGGATCTGCAAGCGAAGCTCCAAGGTGAGTCTCAAATGTTGTGATACTCAGTCTGACTAGAGTATAAAAAAAATCGAGTCAGGATTAACATTCTTATAGTAAATCAACTAAAGTGAAATGTTAAGTGAAATGCAATATAATTTAAAGGATGTTGGGATTCCATCCCTTAAGGATCCATGGAACAGTCTAAATACATAGTACAATATGCTACATATATAATGTCTATAGTAAAGTAAAATATTAAAATAGCATAGGCGTTACCTATATCCCCCTTAACATATTTTTACATATTCCCATAATCTATACAGATACTGTAGCTCCCTAAAATGGGATGTTTACTCAAGGAGCACTCCATGCGTACGGTACAAACCAAACTAGTAGTGGGCGCGATAATGCATGTGACAAGGCACACGAGGCAATGCCTAGGGTAGGATACTACCGTTTTGCAGATCTGGACTAGTGGTAACGCATAACAGCTACTAGTGCTCACCTCGAGATACACTTCCAAATCAAAGGTGCACCCAATCAAATCATAAAGTAATAGAATGGTATCGAAGAAATGTGCCCGATCGGAGGTGAGACCTCACTTGGTCCGGTATGGCTCCTGTTTTAGCCACATGAAGATTACTCGAGGAAGTCAAGGCTATTTTAATACCTCATATAGAATCGTTTGCCAAACCATTCTACTTTTTTCTGGAATCTCCACGACGTGCACTATTGTTAAAGTGGTTTTCGGTATTGGCAGAGAGTGTGACAATATCTGATCCTTGTCTTTTTAACAACCAAATGCTTATTCCACATCGTACCGTGATCATTTATTTCAAACGATTCATACTTCATATCAAAATATCATATTTGTTTTCGAAATCATATCACTTTAAATCATATTCATTTTTGAAATCATTATATCAAAGTATTCGCATTTATATCCATTAAATCTAAATCATAATAGTTCCATCTTAAATAGTTTAAATATTGTAAATAGTTTTTATATATTAAAATAGTAATAAATTAAAATAGTTTATATATTTGAAAATATGTTATAGATTAAAATAGTTTATATATTAAAAATAATTTATACATTAAAAGACTTTATATCGAAAATACATTCAAATTAGATTTTTTTTCCAATTTCACAAATCAATTCAGATTCTCATTAAACCATTTTAATTTACATCGATTTCAAATCCAGGTTTAGATTATAAATATAGACCACTTCTAATTCAATAAATATTCAAACAATTTGCGGTAACCCAATTTGACAAATTTTTTTGTATTCCATAGTTCAACTTTAATTTTTTTCGCACTTAAAAATATTCATTTAATCATTTTAATAACATTTAAATAAAATATCAAATAATTAAGTATCTAACTTCAATTATATCTAATTCTAAAATATTCACGTAATTATTCTTTATAAGCATTTAAATAAAATCTCAAATTATAAATTTAAATCAAAATTAATCATTTAATTTTATTTAAATTTAAAAATATTCATTTAATCACCTTGAAACGAAAATTAAGTTATCAAGTTATGAAATTGTACATTTAAAATCTCAAATCAATAAATTTTCAAATCAATTTATTTTAAGTTCAGTTCTTAAATAAATTAAATTACTACTCAACTTAATTTAACTTCCCACTTTTAATTATTAAAATTAATACAAAGATCTATTTAAAAATAGTAAAATAAATTTAAATACTTTAAAACATATTATATATATATATATTTAGTTAAATTAATTTTTTATTATATTGTAGTATATTAAATTTTATTAAATTGAATCTTATTTTTATACATTTAAAATAGTAAAATTATAAGTAAAATCTTTAAATATACATTTTTCAAAACTTGACTTATAAATCAAAATTTTCAAAACATACAATTTAAAAATCTAAATTTTGCACACATTTATTAAAATAAAATCTCTAGATTATATTTAAAATCAATATTCATAAAACCCATATATTTCCTTCCAAAACTTTGGAAATCATTTAAAAAAAATAGACCAACGATGTCTGTTCATAATTTCTATCTTATGGTCATGGGGTACATATATTTATCATTTCAATCCGCAATAATTTAATATTTACGAGTATATATCATTTGAACCCGCAATCCCAAAATTCAATATCAATGAAAATCACTTGGTTTTATCATTTCAACCAATAACGATTTTCCCCTAATCTATAAAATCGTTCAAGTATGTATCATTTCAACCCGTAAGGATTTTCTAAACTAACAGGGAACTTGCAGTGTGAGAACAATAACATAATAATATAAAATAACATAACATATCAACATAAGCATATATCATAATTAACAAATTTAAATACCTATACAATATTATGGTGTCATATATCAATCAGTCATAGGTTAACAAATGCAGATAATAACATGTCTTATTTAACTATTTAGATTTCTAACCAATTCAAAATTTAACAACATATTTCAATTATCATTTCATGTGAACTAAATTCACTAAATATAAGAATATTAATCATGAGTGATTGCTCGCCTTTCGAGGCTAGAGAAACAACTAGAACAGGATGTGACATTCCAAGCACAAATTCGAAAGCACGATATGATGAACATGAATTCATCGAGCAAAGTTGATAGCTTGAAATTGATGTAATCAAATCAAAACTAGCTTGATATAAACTGTAACAAGATACACACACACACACACACACACACATATATTGCCTTATTTTTTTCTAAAAATCAATATTCATTTTTAAAAAACATAATAAAATAAAATCTTTATATATTATATTTCAAAGTCATTACTATATATATATATATATATATATATATATATATATTTCAATTATCATTTCATGTGAACTAAATTCACTAAATATAAGAATATTAATCATGAGTGATTGCTCGCCTTTCGAGGCTAGAGAAACAACTAGAACAGGATGTGACATTCCAAGCACAAATTCGAAAGCACGATATGATGAACATGAATTCATCGAGCAAAGTTGATAGCTTGAAATTGATGTAATCAAATCAAAACTAGCTTGATATAAACTGAAACAAGATACACACACACACACACATATATTGCCTTATTTTTTTCTAAAAATCAATATTCATTTTTAAAAAACATAATAAAATAAAATCTTTATATATTATATTTCAAAGTCATTACTATATATATATATATATATATATATATATATATATATATATATAAAACAAGGCAGCCACTATGCAAAATAATTTGGAAAACATATATATATAATTACTTTATTATTATTATTATTACAAACACACACACACATATAAAACAAGACAGCATAAACAAATCAACTATGATTCACTGAAGTAATATAAAGTACACTGGATCAATGTATATAAATACCTTTGTATATATAAGCTTCAGAAAAAAAAAGTAGCTTATCAGATTGAAAACAAACTTATATAAAACGAACCTTATTGTTTATTTAATAAGTATTTATAATAAAGAAATATGGGCTGCGTGCAACTGGGAAGATGCATAGGCGGTAAGGTGAAGCAAGTGTGTGGCGAAGAGAGGAGGGACGGGTTAGGTCGGGTGGGTGAACTGTTGGTGGAGGGTTAGGAAGGCGGGCTATCTCGTGTTGCGTGCTGGGTAGGTTGCATTTGGATGTGGCTTCGGGATCAGGGGCTGTGTGTGGCAAAGGACAGAGCAAGGTCGAGGGGGAAATATGGTGGGTTATTGGGTTGAGAGGCGGGTCTGGCAGGTCAGGTTTTGATGGCTGGTGGCATGAGGCAAAGGCGGAGGCTCATTGGTGATGGGAGGAGAGTTGATGGGTTATTGGGTATGTGAGAAGGTTGCAGGCGGATATGGTTGTGATATGAGGTGAGTATGCAGCAAAGTACGGAGAGGAAGCGTGATGTGGCTGTGGGAGTTGAAAGCCGTGGTAGGAAGTTGGATGTGGTTGTGTGCATAGAAGGTAATGAAAAGGTGTGAGGCGATGTACCACGTGGAGGTGAAAGGTGGCCAAAAGATGCTTTTTTCGATGGAGGGCTGATGAGGTGAGTAGTGGCATTGCGGTGGATGGCCTGGCAAGTAAGCATGGAGGAAATCTGGTCGGATCTAGTGGTAGCACGATGGGCGTGAGCGTGAGGTAAAGAGACATGCTCGGGATCTAGGTCGAGCAGGTTGAACAACAAATAGACGAGCACTGTTTTATATGGCTATATATTTTATATGCAAAAGAAAATGAATAGTAGGAGATGCAAGCTATCAGATATATTTATTTTATATTTAATTTTTCTGACAAGCAAGAAACAGAGCAAAGAGAAAGTGGAGATAGTGAAAGGTTGAATGACAATATATATTGAAAATTGGGAATAGTCAAAGACATCGGTTGAATTCAGAAATTATTAAAAGATAGTGGCTATTTGTTTCAGCTGAGGGACAACGAATGGACAAATTGAAACCAAATGCGTACCAATACGGCAAATCATTTCATCGCCACCGAATGGTTCAAAGGACCTATTCCAAAATGACGACATACAAGGGCAAAAATCATCTCAAAAGATTTTGCACGTGCTATTTTTTTTTTGCCGAGTACTGTTTCACATAATAGGTATCTCGCCGAAAGGCAAACGTCAAAAGACATATACGCCGCAAAGGCAAATACGCCGCAATGGCAAACGTCCGAAGACAAATACGCCGCAATGGCAATTGACCCGAAGGTCCAGTACTGGCACGTCAACAGGCAAATGTGTCACAAACTCTCGGAAAGGAACCCGAAAAGTGTTAACGTGTGTCCCATACCACCCGTTCGCACTAAACGGTTTACTAACCGCTAGTAAATTAAATAAATATAATGCGGAGATCACCACGACGAGATGAACAAAATGTGTAACGACCCGAAATTTTCGAACCCGAAAATTCCAGATAGTTAGAAGAGGAAGAAAGAGATAGAAGAAGAAGAAACAGAAACGCAACACAGATTCTCACATTCGCAGCGGATCAAAATATAATATCAAATAATAATAGTTTACAAAAGAATACAGTATCTGTCAATTACATTTTATTACATCAGAGTTACACTCATACACAATAATTGGACATACAAATCAACATGTCCCGGATAAGCAGAAATTATATATCACAGCGGAAATACTCCATACGTGCCTGCCATCTAGCTTGCCTCCTGAGCTCCATAACATCCTTACCTGAAAATCTGTAATACTCGGTCCGACCCGAGCATTACATCAAAGTAACACCCGGGTCAGGCTGGAAACCAGCGTCAGTAAACCCATCTAACATGAATTACAAAAGCATACACTTTTATGTAACCCGGGTAACTTGTATCAATTACAAATTCACAAATTGTTATAGACATCACTTATTTCACTCAACAATTTCTAAGTACCAAAACTTAGTTTAAATGGTCCAATTTACTTAAATCATTCAATTCCAGTCTATTGATTTCACATATTAATCTATAAAGAATCGAAGTGGTTTCGGGTATTAACTAATACCCGACTCCGGTCTCCTTGAATCCAACCTTGACCCAAATTATTCATGTGAATACAATTTACGTTTAAATACTGGATGTCACTTTACACATCATTTCATCATAGATAACCACATTATCACTATTCAACCCAACATATCATATATCATATTACAGAAACATTTCATTTCACATAGCATCACGATCACATACCAGAGATAACAAATAATCTAAGAAATTAAATATCATTCAATCATCCATAAGCAAGATAAATTAGTTATACCATTTCTAATTAATTTATTTAACTACCAATGAATTAAATTAATTACTTATTACTTATAAATCTTGCTTATTTAACAATAATTAATTATATTCAATTAATTAATCATCCCTTAATTATTCATGTTAATTAATCATCCTTGATTAATCATTCTTTAATAACATTAAGTAATTTGCCTTTAAATTAATTACACAAATTAATTATTCACAAACCCACGACATTACTTAACCTTTAATTATCATCTTAATTAATCATCCAAATTAATTATCCGACAATCACATTGATTAATTATTCTTTAATTAATACACACTCATTAATTAACTAATCCTTAATAAATTTCCTTAATTAATCAATCCTTTAATTAATTACACTAAGTAATTAATTCTTAATTACATCCCTTAAGTAATTGACCTTTAATTACTCTCATTAGTTAATTAATTACATTAATCCTTAATTAGTTACCCTAATTAATTTTTCTATAATCATTTACATTAATTAATTATTCTTTGATTAAACACATTAATTAACCAACCCTTTAATTAATCTCCTTAATTATTCAATCCTTAATTAATAAATTAATCACATTTAGTAATTTATACTTTTATTCCTTACCTTACTTACTTCTTCATTACATCCTCTTATTATATTTAAAACACTTAGGGATAAATTACAAAAAATTTCTAATATGTATTTCTTTAAACAAACAATTTCTAAACATCAAATTTAGCATTTAAAATCCTTGAATCTAGTTCTTGCTTTATATTTTGAAAATCCAAAACTTACTTCACATTACAAATTCTGCCAACCCGAGCCAATACCTTTTTTTTCGAGTTAATCCCGATTCATTTCTCTTCTATATTTTTACAAAACTTATCCCTGGAAACAATCATATATACAACACAATCACATGCTCGAGTAATAACTTCTTCCTCCCGAGATCGTACCCGGGCTTCTATTCTTCTTCCAGATTCCTTCCCTCATCACCTTATTTCTTCTTCTTCTCCTAACTTTGTCCTGACACACACAATCACCACCTCATGCACATGCACACAGCTCTGCCTCACTGGAATACATCGCCGACGCTATCCACAAACCATCTCCGACCTCCTAAATCACCTAATCCCCTCAACACCCCACAACGATTCCAGCATTGAAATTCGAATATCCGAAACCCCTTTACAGGAGCAAGAACCCATCAGTATTGCCTCGTTCTTCCTTTCATGGCCACCGGAATCTCCAAAAATTCGCCAGTGCCTTCGCCATCATCTCCTTATCCTCTTTCCCCCATACCGCATACTTAACCAGCCACCTCGATGCCGCAATTTGATGAGTAACTGACCTCAACCAAAACCATTGCTAAACACTAATTAGCTTCACCGCATCAACCACGGCAAATTATAAAATCATTCGCCATTTTTCCCTCCATCACTAACCCACTAGCCATCTCTGACCCCAACCCCGACCACCCCTGATTCGTAGATCATCGGAAATTGACCAAACCCATTATCTGATCAATTTCGAATTTCTCTCACGATCCCAATCTAAAAAATTTTGATTTAACTTTTAAAAATCATGATTTCAGCTAGGGATTCAGATTATATAAATAAAACAATGGATTGTGATGACTAAAATTTACATATTTTAGTTTTCCCACTATTTTTCCTAATTCCCAGATAGTTTTCAAACTTAATTTGCTTAATTATATTTTTAAAACTTCGATTATGTGTAAACACACATATCTTACTTGAATCTCACAGCCTAAAGGAGATTACTAGATGTTGGGCGGATTTTCACCCAGAAGATCTCAAGACCAAGAAGCCGCAGTTTCACCCGGGCTCGCGAGCAACCTCTACTTTGTTATCCCGTTTTTTGGTCAAAACTGGAATATCAATGTCGAGCGCGTCTCCACCACGATCAAGCTAAGAAGAAGCAACCAGCAAGCGTATGTAAGCCCAGAGTTCCACTCAAAATCCAAATACAAAGTCCATTCGGCCTTATACTCTCATGTTCATTCGGCTATGCAAGCATACAGTCCCATTCGGCATTCACATGCGCAAGTTCATTCGGCATAAGCTACCGAACCAACTCCCTGCTACCCCATGCCGAACCAACTCCCTGCTACCCCATGCCGAACCAACTCCCTGCTACCCCATGCCGAACCAACTCCCTGCTGCCCCATGCCGAACCAACCACGAGAACTCACCATCAACCGAACCAAGTAACCACCGAATCAAACCCAAGGTGGCACCGAACCACACTCCTCTCCTCTACCACCGAACCAAGCTTCGCCGAACCAGAAAGCTGCCAGTCCAGATTGCTTCAGCCCAAGCCCACCTGCAGCTATATACTTCCAAGACCCCTGCCCCCTACCTCACTCTATAAATAGAGGGGCAGGGGTACAACAATGGAGGACAATTTTTGGAGACAAGTTTGAGAGCTCAAGCAAGGAAGGAACTTTCAAACTACTTTCATACACTTGTATACAACGCATTGTACTTGTAACCTGAAAGAAAGAAGATAATAACATATAAAGTGGACGTAGGCACATTCTGGCCGAACCACTATAAATCTGCGTGTCTTTTACATTTCAGCCCTTACTTTTCTCATATTTACATACTCATCTAAAATCATTGAAAATCACATATAATCAACTAAATAATACGACTTGGAGGTGTTTGTCCATTTTTTGTGCAAACATTTTTGGTGCTTTCACTGAGAGCTGAACTCAAACTTCATCTTCTCCCACTCAACCTTTTTCCTAACGACATCACTCGTTGCTTAGAAATCATGCCTTCCCAAACAGAGAAGGGATGTTAACAAAGGAAAGAACATCGCAACTAGCAGCCTTCCAGATCCAGCAATCACAGATCAGCCCACTTCAACAGCAGTACCAGATGAAAATCAGGAAAATCCAACTGGTCCCGCAACGGAACAACCAATCACTAGGGCAGATCTGGACAGGGTTGTGGCTGAAGTAACTAACCGCTTCACATCCCAACAAGAAACTTTGGTGGACCAACTCATGACACGCTTAAGGGACGCTGAAGAGTCCAACCGCAACACTGAATCATGGGGTGAATCCCAATCCGGAGGATCCCGGAGGCAACAAAGGTCTTCACTCTTCGAACAAGCTATCAACAGGAAAAACAATGATAGGGGCCGCGCCCGGACTCAGCCCGAATTCCGACTCGAGGAAGCCCTTGGAACCGAACCTAGCGGGGGAGGCACCAGGCGAGGGTCGGATGTAGCTGAGCCAGTCATGCCACCTAATCATAGAAACCCCGCTGAACGGAGCCGAGCTAGAACCCAGCCCGAAGTTGACCCCATGGATGTGCTCGAAACAGAACCCCACAGGGGAAGATCAAGGCAGGGGGCAACTGTAGCTGGTCCTAGCGTGCATCCAAGCAGCCAAAGACAACCACTGGATAATGCTAGAGGTGATAGACTGTACCATCCCTACAGGTCATCTGGACGAGATAGATCCCGCAGGGAAGAACCGAGCTCATTTTTGTCCGCTCCAAGTTCTGACGAGCGGATGGCACGATTATTCAGAGAATGTGTCCAACGGGAGCAAAGGGACCGGGGAATAGGCGCTAGGGTCACCAGTCCCTTTACCCGAAATATCGAAACTGCCATCACTCCCCGGGAATGGAAAATGCCAACCATGGAACCTTACAAAGGAACTTCCGACCCCATCGTACACCTGCAGAGATACACCCAGCATATGCTCATGAGTGGAGCAACAGAAGGAGTATTATGTAAATGCTTTCCGCTATTCCTATCAGATCTAGCTACCTCCTGGTTCTGCCATCTACCCCAAGGATCCATCAACTCATGGGAGATGTTAAAAGAAAGGTTTATTAGCCAGTTCCGCATCCATGTGGAACAACCCAGGGATGCTTATTCTCTATCCAATGTCAAACAGAAAACCGGAGAGACGCTACAACAATATCTAACACGGTTCAACGCCGCAGCGACAGCAGTTCAAGATGCCGATGAAAAACTCACTCTAATGGCCCTCTGTAGTGGTGTGCATCCAGACACCAAGTTTGCCAGAAGATTAACTAAGGAAAAACCAGTTACCTTGCCTGATTTCTTCCATGAAGCTGGAAAGTATATGAGACTTGAAGACGCTGCTACGGAGAGGCAGCCAGGGCAACAAGGCAAGATAATTCAGGACAAGGTTCCCACTGCAGCTAAGGACGCTCGAAGAAATGAATCTAGAGACAATGCTGGGGGCAGAAAGGGTGAGAAGCGCCAATATCGACCAGGGCCAAGATTTGACTCCTACACTCCTTTGAATGAAACAATCGAAAACATCTACCTAGCCACTCAGGGCGAACTCGGATACAAGCGCCCCCCGCACAAGAAAGAATCAGATAACGCACTCAAGTCCGGAAAGTTCTGTCGCTTCCACGAATCCCACGGACATGACACCAATGAATGCCACCATCTTCGGGACTTGATCGAAGAACACATTAGAAGAAGAAGACTGGAACGTTATGTGAAAAGTCAGAACAGGACTCCAACTCCTGCCAATGAGAACTCAAAGCAACCCCTCCCAGAAGTAGGCGGAGGGAGTCGCAACAATCACAACACCAGTGGCTCTAGTCAAGAGAAGATAGTAGTCCTTACCATCTCAGGAGGACCACACATTGCCGACAGAAGTTGGGCAGAGATGGAAAGGTACGGCAAGTCGCTTAGAAATGCCGAAGGATATGTTAACTCCATTACGGAGGAACGCCACCCGAAACGAAAAGAAAACGACGACATCATATTCAGTAGGCGTGATTTGGAAGGAAGACAGTACCCACATATGGATCCTATGGTCATCTCTGCCTGGTTCGGTCCAGCTAAAGTTTTTCGGATTCTAATAGACACAGGAAGCTCCGTTAATATCCTGTTCAAACATGCTTTCGACAAAATGAAGTTATCAATGAAGGATGTATCCCCCTGTGACAAACCACTGCACGGTTTCACTGGAGATGCAAAAATGCCCCTCGGGCAACTTGACCTCTTCGTCGAAATAGGAAGTCATCCCCGCTCCGTTGTGCGAAAACAAACGTTCGTACTAATAGAAAACCACTCGGCTTACAACGCTTTCTTGGGAAGACCAGCCTTGTCTGACTTTCAGATTGTATTAGCCCCCTGGTGCCTGAAAATGAAATTTCCAACAGACAACGGAGTAGGAGAAGTAGAAGGAGATCAAGGTGCTGCCCGAGACTGCTACGTAACTGAACTTCGCAATAACCGCAGAAAGAATAAAGGAAAAGATGCAGAGACTACTCTCTGCATGAAAAGCTTGGAGGCATAGCAACTAAAGAAAGCCCCTCCTCTTCGATACACAAGCGATCCCTTCAATGAACTAGACCCCAGGGATAAAGAGGAGGAGGCTACCGCCGAGCCTGCAGAGGCTATGGAATTCGTATCGGTAGATAAGCATGATTCAAGTAGACTATTAAAAATCGGATCTCAGCTGAAAACGGAATTGAAGGATCGACTCATTGACTTTCTCCGCCACAACTTAGATGTATTTGCGTGGACCCATGCCGATATGACAGGAATCTCCCCAGACGTAGCATGCCACATGTTGAACATCGATCCCACCAAGGTACCAGTGAAGCAGAAAAAGAGGAGCATGGGGGCAGAGCGATCAGCAGCCCTTGATGAGGAAGTAAAAAATCTACTTGCTAATGACTTCATACGGGAAGCCATCTACCCAGAATGGATCGCTAACCCAGTGCTAGTAAAAAAGGCCAATGGAAAGTGGCGAACATGTATTGACTTCTCCAATCTGAATGACGCTTGCCCGAAAGACTGCTTCCCACTTCCCCGAATTGACCAACTCGTGGACAGCACAGCTGGGCACGAACTCCTATCTTTTATGGATGCATACTCAGGATATAACCAGATCCCCATGCACGCTCCCGATCAGGACCACACTAGCTTCATCACCGACCGCGGATTATATTGTTACAAAGTCATGCCTTTTGGACTCAAAAATGCTGGAGCTACCTATCAACGCCTCGTCAACAAAATGTTCGCAGAACTGATAGGATGTACTATGGAAGTATATGTGGATGACATGTTGGTGAAGTCCAGGAAAGCCAACGACCATGTAAGCCATCTGGACGATATGTTTCGGGTACTTCGCCGATATGGAATGAAGCTGAATCCTCTAAAGTGCTCCTTCGGAGTATCATCGGGAAAATTCTTAGGATTCATCGTCCACGCCAGAGGAATCGAAGCAAACCCTGAACAAATCCGAGCTTTAAAAGAAATAAGGATACCTTCCACTCGAAAAGAAATGCAGAGCCTAAACGGAAAGGTGGCCGCCCTAAGCAGATTCATTTCCAAGGCAACTGACAAGTGTGTCCCTTTCTTCGAAGCACTCAAGAAAGACAAAGGGAGGTTCGAGTGGACCGACGAATGCTTAAAAGCCTTCCTCAACCTAATCGAACACCTTCAGAGACCACCAGTACTCTCAACTCCAAATGAAGGTGAAGTGTTATACCTATACCTCGCTGTATCATCTCATGCTCTAAGCGCCGCCTTGGTAAGAGAAGAAGACCGCACACAACGTCCGGTTTACTTTGTAAGCAAGAGATTTACGGGGGCAGAAGCCAGATATCCTAAACTTGAGAAGTTAGCATATTGTTTATTGATCGCGTCACGGAAACTGCGACATTACTTCCAGTCTCACTCCATCAGGGTTCTAACCGATCAACCACTAAGGCAAGTGCTCCATCGTCCTGACACTTCTGGGCGACTCCTCAAATGGTGCATCGAACTAAGTCAGTATGATATCACCTACCATCCCCGCACCGCTATCAAAGGACAAGCCATGGCTGATTTCATTGCCGAATTCACTACCAACGAAGGCAAGGAACAATCCGAAGTAGCAAAAAACATCAAGTGGAACCTCTTTGTAGACGGAGCATCGAACGAACAAGGCTCGGGGGCAGGTATTGTGATCGTCACCCCCAGGGGAAGAAAGTTGTACTATGCATTAAGATTGGAGTTCACGGCCACTAACAACGATGCTGAATATGAAGCAGTAATAGCGGGATTGGAACTGGCCCTAGAAATTGGGATCAATTCCTTATGTATTCATAGTGATTCTCAGCTTATCGTAAACCAGGTACTAGGAGAATTCCAGACTCGAGGAGAACGGCTCACAGCATACCTAAAGAAAACCAGACTGCTGCTCGATCGATTGGACCATTATCTAATCAAACACATTCCTCGAGAAGAAAACCAAGAGGCAGATGAACTTGCAAAGCAAGCTAGTATGAAGGACAGCACCATTCCCGGAGCACTAGTAATCTCAAGGCAGCTAGCCCCAAGTTTCGAACAAGTAAATCTGATAACTGCAATCGAAGAAGGAACCTGGATGACTCCTATCCGGAAATATTTGCAAGATGGCATACTACCCGACAGGCGTGACGAAGCCAAGAAGATCTTGAGAAAAGTTCCCCACTACACAATACAAGAAGGCATCCTCTACCGGCGTGGCTTCTCTAGCCCCTTATTAAGATGCGTCGCCGGAAGGGAAGCCAAGGAGATATTAACAAACATCCATCAGGGAGGATGCGGAGATCACACTGGAGGACAGACTTTGGCAAGAAAGATACTCCGATATGGATATTACTGGCCCACACTAAACAAAGATACCCTAGACTTCGTTAAGAAATGCGACAGATGTCAGAAGTTCGCCAAGATCCCTCGACTGCCCACAAACGAAATTACTCAAATGACCAGCCCTTGGCCCTTTGCTGTATGGGGAATTGACTTAATTGGCGAACTGCCAACGGGCCGAGGCGGAGCCAAATATGCTATAGTGGCAGTCGATTATTTCACCAAATGGGTGGAAGCGGAACCTTTAAATAAAATATCTTCAGCAAAAATTATTAACTTCTTGATCAAAAACATTCTGTGCAGGTATGGAGTCCCCCTCAAGATCGTATCAGACAACGGACTCCAATTTGACAGCGAAGAATTTGCCGACTGGTGCCAAGAGCATGGAATTCATAAAAGCTTCTCATCAGTAGCTTACCCTCAGGCAAACGGACAAGTTGAAGCTGTCAACAAAATTCTCAAAACCCTAATCAAGAAGAAACTTGAAAAGTCAAAAGGCGCTTGGGTGGACGAACTTCCTACGGCACTATGGGCATACCGCACATCTTTCAGAACATCAACGGGACATACTCCTTTCTCTTTGGCATATGGATCGGAGGCAATGCTCCCAGTTGAGACTATTGTGCCTTCCCACCGTAGGATCCACTACAACCCAGAAGAAAACAAAGAACTCCTCCTCATGTCTTTGGAACTGATTGAGGAAAGGAGAAACGATGCAGCACTCAAAGCAGCAGCTCACAAACAAAAAGTGGCAGCACTATACAATTCCAAAGTCAAGCATCGCAGCTTACAAGAAGGAGATCTTGTCCTCAGGCGAATCTTTCCGCGCCCCGGGGCACTGGACCCCATCTGGGACGGACCATATGTAATTCACAAAGATCTCCACAACGGAGCTTACATTTTGTCAACAGTGGACGGAGAGGTGTTCCATAGGGCATGGAACATCCGACACCTCCGTCGATACTTTTCTTAACTTGTACTGCCCATATGAAGTGAATTAACAAAGAGAACCAGTGGACGTAGGCATTTTCGTGCCGAACCACTTTAAAAAATCTTGTCTCTTTTTAACTTGTTCCTTTATGTCTTGGCTACTTGTTAAGTTTTATCCCTTTCTGTTGAACAAAATCCTATGGCATCTCCACTCAAGACGCACCGCGGCCTCATCTAGACTAGGCCTAACAGGTACGCCACGATTCTATGCACTCGCCAATGAGACTCTTTTGCTCCAGCATCCCTCTGCTGCGGGTTAACTCATTGCGCGCCTGCCCTCAAAGCCAACTGTAATGAGCCGATTATAAGTCATCATAAAGGCCGACTATAGCCGATGGCAGCTCATTACGGCGTTCGGCTCGTCGGTAACCGTGAACCTACTTTAAGCCCCAACATAAGGTGTGGCCAGCCAGGGGTAGTTCACGGCCAACGGCACCCACGCTAGCCGGCCACGGTAAATCGAATAATACCCACGATTACGGACCATAACGGTTCGGGTAGTTACCGTGCGCGATCTCGGCTCCGATGTGTCTTAAGTGCGGCTGTGGTAAAAAAGAAAACTCCCCGCGGAGGCGTAAGATGGGTGACAAATGTCTCCAAGACCCACAGCTAGGGAAAGTGACTACAAAACCCGTTTGCCACGAACTTAAGCACATCGACGGCCTTCCGTGACTGGAAGTTTTACTTTTACTATATTTCCATTTCATTTAAATATTTTTCTCCTATCCTGTATAACAAACTCTAAAGTACAGGAAACCAAATAGGAAGCATTCACTCATGAGGCTCTAAGCCTGCGTGCTGGGTAGCAGGGCGCTCTGCTATACCCGTGAACAGTTACACAAGACACTCAAAGCTACCGCCTGCGAATAAAACATAAAGGGCGGTACTCTCTTCTCTTGTACATAAATGCGTAACTATAACTTATTCATACACTGACATTGCAAAACGTGAAATTATATTTCAAGCAAAAACTTAACATCAAACACAAGTGGAATCACAGGCATATACATAATTATACTTCTCACACAGCGCATAAAGATAGCAACAACATTTAAACATGACAAAATCAGCTTATATTATAAGATCACACGAAGTTATTCTTTGCAAATAATTTTATTACAGTTGCATATCAAAGACTAACATGAACAGTGATAAAAAAGAAACAAAAAGATGGCAGATGCATCCACACTCCATCACCAACTCCCCCAGCCTACTTAGCCGCAGGATCGGAGCCCCCAGCATGTGGATCTGAAGTCCCACCTGTCCAGATCAGAAGAGGAATTCATTAAACGAACGATCAAGTTATGAAAACACGAAAAGAAAAGAAAGGGAAAAGAATAACTCACCAGCATCCGCCGCTTGATCCTCATCATCCAACTGCACGCCCGCTTCCTCTGCAGCGAGTAGCCGCATCCCCTCCTTCACCGCCGCTTGCTCCTCCTTTGAGAACTGAGCAGTAACCGCGCTCAAGTTGAAAGCCTCTCCGCCTTCCTTACCCGCATTCACCCTGGCCTCCTCTAAAGCCTGGAGATACACCTTGGCCATGACCCGAGGGTAATCGTCCATCCAAGACAAGCCGCCCTCCTTCCAAGTGTGGAAGTACATATCCTGCAACATCTCATCCATCATCCCCTCGTTTTCCTCAAACTCCCTCACCCGGGCCTCGGAAGCTTGCAACTTGGTGATGGCGACGTCCCTCTCTGATTGGTATCTCAAGCAGTCAGCCTGGAGTGACCTCCTCATTTCCTCTTCCTTCAACTTGAGGGACCTCCTCATCTCCTCCATCTCCTCCTTCAACTCGGCCTGGGCCATCTCCGCAGCCTCGAGCCTCCCGGACAACTCCTCTACCCGCTCGAGATCCGCATTTCGAACCTCATCCACCGTTGTAATAGCCATGTTAATCCGCTCCCTGCAGGTGACCTCCATTTTCCGTAACTCCGCCCTACTTGCCTTCTCCATGGTCTCTTTCAGACGCTGGGAAGCTTCCTCATGCTGGGAGATCTGGATGGCTTGGTCGGCAAGCTGCTTGGCCTGATCGGCAACCTTTAGCCTTAACCGAATGTTAGCACTCCCAATCTCCTCCCCGGCCTTGACCAATCGAGCATGATGCTCCATTAACTTCTTAGTCTCTTCGGCCACCCGATCAATATTAGCCTTGGCCTCGTCCCCCATAGTAACTACTCGGGTAGTAAGCAGATCAAGATCTAGGGACTTGGCCTCATCCAGCACTCTTACCATGGGGTTGCGGGGAAGAAGGTGCTCGCCCGTGGCCTCATCAAATGAAATGTCTTGAGAGCTTGGGTCTAAATCAGGATGGCCGGCAAAAGGGTCACGAGGCACGGGGCGAGGCACATCGGGACGCCTTATATGAATGACAGTAGAACTCTTGGAAGGAGGAGGAGGGGGGCAGGGCTCCGTGCTCTCCTCCGTAGTATCACGAGGAGGCTGAGTAGGGGGAGACAGAGTAGGAAGCTGCGAAGCAGAAGAAGACTCAAATAAGGAACGGCTCCGCTTCCTTTTCTGAATGCCCTCTTCGATGACCCCAAGAAGAGGGCGGTACTTGACTACGTCCCCAGTGCGATCAGTAGAAGGTTTCGCGGAAGCTCTCCTCGACTTAAATTGTTCAAGGCGGTGTCGAACATCCGACGTTTTACCCGCCTGGCCTGCCCCTGGAATAAAGAACAAGTGTTACGAACATACAATAATCCGCAATTCAAAAAATGTGCTAAGTTAAAAAGAAAGAAAAGTGAGGAGACACATCTGTTATACAAACCCGGCGGAGGAGTGGGATACTGCAATAAGTCCTGGATCTCATTCCAGGACGGAAGTGAACCGTAAAAAATTTCTAAGTCCCTATCGAAAATGGAATCGGCAGAAGACAAAAGTTCACCTTGCATCGCCGGGGTCACCCTAGCTGAGGAACCCTTAGAGGATGGGTCAGTGCTAACCACAGCTTTGCCGGTTTCCTCTGCCTTCTCCGTTTCCTTCTCTGTTTCCGACTCCCCCTCTGACTCCCCGAAGGCCCGACGGAGAGCCTCATCCAGTTCGAGGTCCTGCTCAGAGGTTAGAGCAGCAACACCGCTACCACCCTGACCATCGCCATCTCCTCCACCCTCCGACCCTTCTCCAACTTCACCTCCTTCCTCCTCTTCTACACCTTCCTCCTCCGGGACATCCGGGCAAGTACTTGGAGAAGGGCCATCGGACTCCTTGAGCTTCTTACCTCCTACGACTGGACGTTGTGCAAAGGGCTTCCTCTTGCCACCCTTCGCTGTCACCCCACCTTTAGGCTGGGCAGCCTTCTCTTCTGCCGTGTCCCTCTGTTTGACTACGGACTGATGTGGGAGGATCAAATTATACGACAAGAGCCTGGCATTCCTAATCAGATAAGCAGCCGATCTGTCTCTCCCGGAAATAGCTTCAATTTCTGCTGCCATCCGAACCAAGCGATCATCTTCCACAACCGCAAAACCACCTGTCGCTAGCAAGAAATAAAAGCGCATAAGAGAGTGAATTACAGCCAAGACAGGAATTATGAGTAGAGTTTTTACTTACATCCGGAGGTAAATCGGCGAATAGAGACGGAGTCATCCCTGACAAAGAACCATTCCTTCTTGAACATGCTATACTTCGAGTATAAATCCAAAACAGGCTTGAAGGAAACGGCTGACTCCAAGCTAATATATGGGGACCCCTTCCTGTACCCCCTCAGATTGTACAGATATCGTATTTCCCGGTTGGAGGGGGCGCGCCCATATCTCTTCTGGAAGATAGCATATAAGCATACCAGAATGGCATAAGAGTTGGGCTGAAGCTGGAATGGAGCCACCTTCAGATAAGTGACGAAGCTTAGTATCCAGGCGTTGATTGGAGGAATAGCCCCGCACATGCAATGGTACCGGCTATAAGCGAAGTACCCCTCAGGGGGATCATATGGCATGACCCCTTCCCCCGGTAACAACATAAGAGCCCTGTCTATCCCAAAGGAACGGGATATAACGTCAAGTTGCTCCTCCTTTAAGGAGCTTGGGAAGCAGTCAGAGGGAGAGTTCAAAAGTTCCTGTGGACCACATCCGTCCACTAGAGACTTCGGAATAGGTCGGTGTTGCCCGGATCCTGATTGGACTGGGGGCGAGGAAGAAGAAGGCTCTCCTGTGCCTCTAGACTTCTTTCTGTCTGATCGTGTTTCCGCTTTGCGAGACATTTTCTGCAGCACAAGAAAAACCTAATATTAGAACAAGGAAAATAGAAAAGTAAACAAACAAGTGCGTGCAAGTGTGGAATTTCATTCGCAAGCTGAAGTCTTCCAGATCACAAGTTCATTCGGCTTCCAAGTTCATTCGGTTTCCAAGTTCATTCGGTTTCCAAGTTCATTCGGTTTCCATGTTCATTCGGCTTCCAAGTTCATTCGGTTTCCAAGTTCATTCGGTTTCCAAGTTCATTCGGTTTCAACCCCATTCGGTTTTCATCTCATTCGGCTCCAAGGCAGTAGTCCCATTCGGTGAAGCAAGGACATACGTGTGTATTCGGTAATAAGTATATACCTGGTTCGGTATAAGGTTGGTTCGGCAAACACTTGATTCGGCAATGGAGTGATTCGGCTCTACTCGTTCGGTAAAGAAAAACAAGGGGGGTACGGCCTCTATATATAGGCAAACTCACAACCACCGAACCAGATGTCTCGCCCAACCGGACCAATGATACCGGACCACCAGAAGCCGGATGAGAATAGCCGGACCAACCAAGAACCGAATGGAACCCTCTATCTACCGTCCAAGACCAGGAACTGGGGGCACGCAGGGCGCTTCACTCAGATAAGTGCCGAACTCTAAGAGCTTACTAATAAAATAAAAAATATGATAACAATGGATAAGTCGTGAATCTCTCACTAACATGGATTAATCATTTACACGTGCACGCGACCACGAACGGTCCATAGGCACGCTCTGAATGGCTATTAACCCTATCGTCATGAGAATTTATACTTTGACATCCCTTTTTAAGCTCATCAGTCAAATGGATATTTGATAATTATGAAATGGCTAAGCTACTTACACATGTACGGGGTCGAGAACAACCCCTAGGCATGCTCTGAGCTAGCGATAAACCACCTTGACAAACGATCCAGGGAACCACTCTAACGTGAACCTGGCATCGATAACCCCCTCGGGGTACACTAACTCGCCTCGAACGGCGCAATTCACTTGATCACAAATATTTCGACCCCGAACGGTCGTTATTTGAAACCACACTAAAACTATAAATCTCTTTGCAGGACATCCACAAGATATAAACATCCAGCCCATGACATTACAAGACGAGTCTTCCCACCAACAAGAAACAAAGCGCGACACGTGCAAGCACGTGCCCCACTTTGGGGGGCAAATGTTGGGCGGATTTTCACCCAGAAGATCTCAAGACCAAGAAGCCGCAGTTTCACCCGGGCTCGCGAGCAACCTCTACTTTGTTATCCCGTTTTTTGGTCAAAACTGGAATATCAATGTCGAGCGCGTCTCCACCACGATCAAGCTAAGAAGAAGCAACCAGCAAGCGTATGTAAGCCCAGAGTTCCACTCAAAATCCAAATACAAAGTCCATTCGGCCTTATACTCTCATGTTCATTCGGCTATGCAAGCATACAGTCCCATTCGGCATTCACATGCGCAAGTTCATTCGGCATAAGCTACCGAACCAACTCCCTGCTACCCCATGCCGAACCAACTCCCTGCTACCCCATGCCGAACCAACTCCCTGCTACCCCATGCCGAACCAACTCCCTGCTGCCCCATGCCGAACCAACCACGAGAACTCACCATCAACCGAACCAAGTAACCACCGAATCAAACCCAAGGTGGCACCGAACCACACTCCTCTCCTCTACCACCGAACCAAGCTTCGCCGAACCAGAAAGCTGCCAGTCCAGATTGCTTCAGCCCAAGCCCACCTGCAGCTATATACTTCCAAGACCCCTGCCCCCTACCTCACTCTATAAATAGAGGGGCAGGGGTACAACAATGGAGGACAATTTTTGGAGACAAGTTTGAGAGCTCAAGCAAGGAAGGAACTTTCAAACTACTTTCATACACTTGTATACAACGCATTGTACTTGTAACCTGAAAGAAAGAAGATAATAACATATAAAGTGGACGTAGGCACATTCTGGCCGAACCACTATAAATCTGCGTGTCTTTTACATTTCAGCCCTTACTTTTCTCATATTTACATACTCATCTAAAATCATTGAAAATCACATATAATCAACTAAATAATACGACTTGGAGGTGTTTGTCCATTTTTTGTGCAAACACTAGAGAAGATTTGAATTTGTTTTAGATCTAAATCTTAAATATGTAAAGAAGAACAGAGGGTACATCTATACATACAGACCTACACACTATATTTTTTTCATATTTATTTTATGCAAGTCAATTTTCACTCATGCAAACAATTTACCATAACATTTTCATAAGATCATCACATACACTAGTTAAACCAGATGTTGCTATGTTTACTCACCTCTTTGAAAGGAGAACAGAGGAGCCTGTAAGCTTTTAAAATCTAGAAATTTAGTTGAGACGATCTACATGCTTTGATTTGCTTTTAAACTGGAAAACTAGTTTGAGAAATTTGGTTACAGGTTTCTTTTGATTTTGACCTTCCAGGTTCCAAATTTTCAACGTTTGATCTCTAAACTGAAATCCTTTGAGATGGTCTAGGCTTAGAAACTGAAATTCTTTAACTTGATTTTCAGATTGAATATAGTTAATTGTTGAAAAGAGTTTCCTCGTTTGAATTTTTTTTTCAGGCTTTGTCTTTGAGAAAGAAGGTAAAAGAAAAGAGAGTGTAGATGTAATAGTTTGTTAATATTTTTTTTCAAAGATGAAATAAAATGACATTTGTTCAAAATCATTACACTTGTTAAAAATACTCATTATATGAACAACACTTGTATTATCACTTGTTACGTGCTTAACACTTGTATTTATTTATGAGTTAAATACTTTTAAATTAACCTATATCATGTTTACTTTATTTTATAAATACATTTCCTATTTATTTTACATACAAATTTAAAGAAAAAATGTTTTAGAACTAATTTTACATTAAATAAATTACATATTTATGATTTCAAATGTAAATCATTTTTCTAAGACTTTTATTTTAATTTCAAATTCAAATTTCAATTATAATCCATATATATATATATATATATGATTCAACACTTATTTTGTTTGTTGGTAAAATTCCCAAATTGATTTCAATTTAATTCCCAAAAATTCAAATTATTTACAAATTTTAAATTGATAAAATTGGGGATGTTACAGATATTATATTAACATATGCTTTAAATGTTTTATCTCTAATTTATTAATATATATGTATTAAAACTTTTCATTAAACCTTGTTTTCTATATTTATATTTTAATATTTATCATAGTTTCAAATTCATCCATATATCAGAATTTGATCTGTTCAACTGAATAAAACCAATTAATTATCCAATTATCAGATTTCAAAAATCTGGGTTGCCACATTCCTCCCCCATTTGAATCTTTTCATCCTCGAAAAGGAACGAAGCCAAAATTTATTAAATACTTAAAATTGGATAAATTGTCCTTTGATCATTTTTGAAACACTTTAAAATCTATATAGTATTACAAAAATAGTTTTTTATAAAAATACTATTATAACTCGATGTTTCGATAAGTCCATCCTTGTGCTCACAGAAATTCGGTCATATGTTGATCAGGCATAGGACTAAAAATCTATAAGTACTTGGTAAACTCGTTTCAACACCCATTGAAAATACTTTGGAAAATAATTTTATTGAAAATATAGAAATCATTTTGAAATAGAGAAAATATCTTTGGTGAGAATGCTTTGGAAATCATCATCAACATCCATGGTCGTAGTTACCTCCTGGGTTACGTTGCGCAGCAAAAGTTCATGTAGCTGTAAGCATTCCGCGCCCCTTGATTACGCCATGGAACCTACAATAGATCGTAGTTACATTCTAGGGTTATGTTACCATCACAGCAAAAGTCCATGTAACTGTAGGCATCAGCGCTCTCGATTTTCGCTGCCAAAAATGAAACTTCACCACTTCCACATAGGTCGCAGTCTACCGATGTAAAATCAAACGCAGAGTGTTGGCTCTCAGTAGCACACACGACTTTTGCTATGTTACCATAGGTCACATTCTATCAATATAAAATCAAACGTAGACTGTTGCCTCTCAGCAGCACACACGACTTTCGCTATGGTCTGTAGTAGATCGCAGTGACATCGAGTTACACTGTCGTCACAGCATAACCCAAATGCCTCTGTAGGCCTCATTGCCCTTGACTTTCGCTACACACTAGACAAAATCATCAGGAACTAGTTTTGTCCTGACTCCTCACAGGATCAACTTTAGAACCCCCCTTTGGGTTCAAGGCAGTACCACCCTGTGGCACTCCTGAGAAGTTTATTACAAGGGAGCGCCTTTTCCCCAGAGCCAACCTCAAAATTCTTTATACTATACACATAGTATTTTCCAAATCATACACCTAGTATGAATCTCATATAAATCTCCCTTCTCAAAATCGATTCCCAAAATCGATAATTCTCAAGCTAGGCTTTCCAAATACAATATTGATTTTACCCAAAAATCAAAAGCCTTTACAAATCCAAAGGTTCGAAAAACCTTTTCCCAAAATCCTCATAAGATCCTTTAAATATGTAGATATATATAATTTTTTAAAACTTTGGATCATTTCAAACTTGTATAAAACTCCTTTTATACTTCAAATATTTTTAAAACCCTTTCTTCTGGCTTTAGATTCAACAAGGGAAGATTTACCTTATATAACAAAGATATATAACTTTGTTTATTCCAAATCAAATATTCAAATCTGATTTCTCATTTCTTTTCTTTACAAAGTGAACCTTTAATCATAGAAATATCTGATTTTCATTTTACTTCATTGTATATTTCACAAAATATACTTTCATTTCAAAAACCATTTCACAATTACTATCCACAAATTCCCGGTAACAATTTCATTCAAACCCATACGATGTACATATATCATCCGTATGCTATACCAATCTGATCGCTCACTCGATCACACAATTTCACTTCCGAAGTAGTATCGTCCACCCGACTTCCTAGCGCGGACTCAGATCTGGTTTCTTGATCAGAAACCGTCATTCTCCTTGCATAATCATGACTATGGTAGAGAATATCCAGAGCCAATCAACAATCCATATCCAGGTTCGTCGTCGAAAATCGAGTGAAAAATCCCTACTGGGATCGATATATTATCTCCAAATTCTATGCTCGAATCTGAATCAAATCACTATGCGAATAGAATAATATACGTATATCCTACGTATTTATCTTTATTGGTTATTAGCCAAATCAATTCTCCTTTCTATTCACATTCACTTTAATTTCTATCCACTTACTCACATTTGTTTCAATCCCATTTGGATTATCACTTTAATCCTTACCTCAATTGGTAATTAATCATAAATAGTTTACACTCTGACCGGCTTAAACTTAGAAAATAATTTGAAAAGTTTAAAATAGATAAGTAGTTGAAAAATAATTATTAATGGTAAAATAGCTGTAAAATAGTTAAGTAACTGTAAAATACTTAGAAAATAGTTATAAAATAATTGCAAAATAGTTGTAAAATAGAAATTAGTTATAAAGTAGTTGAAAAACAGTAATTAGCTTATAAAACAGTTGAAAAATTGTTAAATAGTTTCAAAAATAATTGTAAAACAAGTACAAGGTAGTTTTAGGTTTAAAAAGAAAAGTTGTATAGTAAATAGTTTGAAAAGAATAGATTTATATTAAAACAATTTATTTTGAAAATAGTCCAAAGTCAAACTGTTCGATTCCCAATCTCCAATCCCATCAATTCAATTTAAATTTCCACTTCCAATTAAATTGACTCAATTCCAATTTAAATAACTTCAATTTCCATTGAAATTGATTTATTCCCAATTCAAGTTGAGTTAATTCTCAATTTCTTTCCAATTTCAAATCAAATTCCAGTTGAATTTCAAACCTATTCAGCCTTAATCACAATTCCAAATTATTTAAATCAATTTGGACTAATTTCAAATTGAACCCATTTCGATTTTGAATCAATTCCAGTTTGAATTAATCCCACTTCCCATTTGAATTTGAACTCATTCAACCTCGGTTTCATTTCAAATTTTCCATCTGAATTTTTGAACTTATGCATCTTCAATCATATTTCCAATTAATTCAAATCAAATCCAATTTGAACTAATTTAATTTAAATCTCAACTTTAAACCATCTCGAATTATATAAATTCGAGTTAAATTTCCAAATGTTGATTTAATCCTTTAAATCAAATCAACTTATATCTTTAAACCATTCAATTCTGAATCCAAATTCCATTTTATCTTAATCATGGATATATTACCACACCCCATTTCTTCATTCATTTAAACAAATCCAATTTCAGCTTAAAGAATATTAATAACAACAGGATGGTGTCATTCAAATTATTTTAACATCCATCCGTTCTCAATTTCCAGATCTCAAACCCATTTTGAGATCACACTAACTTCCAATTCAAATTAACCATTTAACTTTCCAAATTAAATCCCAATTTTATCTTGAAATTTCCAATTTAGGTTGTTTGTTAAATTACTTAACTTTCCCAAAGTTAAATTCAGTTTACTTAATCCAGCAAACCTTACTCAATATGAATTCCCATTTCAAATTCTAAACTTTAGATTAATAATCTTTCCACTTAAGTTTAAAAACTTACTTCACTTTGGGTTTCACATCACATTCCAAGAAAAATTCAAAACTCAACCTTAGAATTTATTTCAAATATACATATTTATTTTTCTTTACATATCAAGTTATCCTTAAATTTTAAACCACCTTTGGTTTTTAAATTCAAAATAAATTCCTTTAAATTTTAAACAACTTTTCTATAAAAGAGGACCCTTCATTCAAATACATTAAATAACATTTCTTTATCTCTTTGAAACAATTTTCATATCATGGATCCTAATTTAAAACTTCACAATTCAGATCATTTTCAATTCCAATTTATAAGTCATACTTACCTAAATGTTTTACTTCCCTAAAGATTTCATTTTGCTTACTCATTAATACACACTTTATTATTAAACACAACAATTATTTATGATAATAACCAAGATTATCATATTTGAAAGCCAATTCATTATTATCTTATTTTGAAACTCTTCCCCAAATTCAAGATTTAAATTTTAGTTTGAATCTATTTCAAACTTATCTTTATTTAATTTCAATTTGGTTGTATTTCTATTACC
The DNA here is from genome assembly GCA_030765085.1 of Allium cepa. Taxonomy (NCBI): domain Eukaryota; kingdom Viridiplantae; phylum Streptophyta; class Magnoliopsida; order Asparagales; family Amaryllidaceae; genus Allium; species Allium cepa. The sequence goes on along the minus strand of CM060941.1, from coordinate 945,043,120 downwards.
ACTTAATTTAATTCCAACAATTTAACAACCAAATCACCTTAATATTATTAGAAAGAAATATTGCTTCATATATCAAAATATATTCTTATATAAAATCATTTAAAATATTTATAGAAGAAAATAACAAGTACGCACACATACATATATATATACACACTCAACTCATTCTAGGGTACCATTAACACTATCCTAAATGAGTATCCCACCAGAGCCAAGGTTCTCGCTTAACCTAGCTCTGATACCAAATGTAACGACCCAGAATTTTCAAACCCGAAAATTCTAGATAGTTAGAAGAGGAAGAAAGAGATAGAAGAAGAAGAAACAGAAACACAACATAGATTCTCACATTCGTAGCGGATCAAAATATAACATCAAATAATAATAGTTTACAAAAGAATACAGTATCTGTCAATTACATTTTAATACATCAGAGTTACACTCATATACAATCACTGGACATATACAAATCAACATGCCCCAAATAAACAGAAATAATATATCACAGCGGAAACACTCCATATGTTCCTGCCATCTAGCTCGCCTCCTGAGCTCCAGAACATCCTTACCTGAAAATCTGTAATACTTCGTCTGACCCGAGCATTACATCAAAGTAACACCAGAGTCAGGCTGGAAACCAGCGTCAGTAAACCCATCTAACATGAATTACAAAATCATACACTTTTATATAACCCGGGTAACTGTATCGATTACAAATTCACAAATTGTTATAGACATCACTTATTTCACTCACCAATTTCTAAGTACCAAAACTTAGATTAAATGGTCCAATTCACTTAAATCATTCCATTCCAGTCTATTGATTTCACATATTAATCTATAAAGGATCGAAGTGGTTTCAGGTATTAACTAATACCCAACTCCGATCTCTTCGAATCCAACCTTGACCCAAATTATTCATGTGAATATAGTTTACGTTTAAATATTGGATGTCACTTTACATAGCATTTCATCATAGATAACCACATTATCACTGTTCAACCCAACATATCATATTATAGAAACATTGCATATCACATAGCATCACGATCACATACCAGGGATAACAAATAATCCAAGGCATTAAATATCATTCAATCATCCATAAGCAAGATAAATTAGTCATACCATTTCTAGTTAATTTATTTAACTACCAATGAATTAAATTAATTACTTACTAATTATAAATCTTGCTTATTTAACAATAATTAATTATATTCAATTAATTAATCATCCCTTAATTATTCGTGTTGATTAATCATCCTTGATTAATCATTCTTTAATTACATTAAGTAATTTGCCTTTAAATTAGTTACACAAATTAATTATTCTCAAACCCATCACATTACTTAATCTTTAGTTATCGTCTTAATTAATCACCCAAATTAATTGTCCGACAATCACATTGTTTAATTATTCTTTAATTAATACACACTCATTAATTAACTAATCCTTAATAAATTTCCTTAATTAATCAAACCTTTGATTAATTACACGAAGTAATTAATTCTTAATTACTTCCCTGAAGTAATTAACCTTTAATTACTCTCATTAGTTAACTAATTACATTAATCCTTAATTAGTTACCCTAATTAATTTTTCTATAATCATTTACATTGACTAATTATTCTTTGATTAATCACATTAATTAACCAACCCTTTAATTAATCTCCTTAATAATTCAATCCTTAATTAATAAATTAATCACATTTAGTAATCTATCCTTTTATTCCTTACCTTACTTACTTCTTTATTACATCCTTTTATTATATTTAAAACACTTAGGGATAAATTACAAAATTTGTCAAATATGTATTTCTTTGAACAAGCAATTTTTAAACATCAAATTGAGCATTTAAAATCCTTGAATCTATTTCTTGCTTTATATTTTAAAAAATCCAAAACTTACTTCACATTATAAATTCTGCTAGCCCGAGCCAATACCTATTTTTTTGAGTTAATCCCGATTCATTTCTTGTGATGTCTCAGAATTTTGAGCAATACTTATTTGATAACTTCCATTTAAAATTTATTTTAAATATGTAATATTGATTTAATAATATAATTTAACCAAATGTTATATTTTCAAAACTAATAATTAATCTAATTTAACAAATGTTATCTTTTCAAAACATAATAATAATTTAATTTGGAAATTTTTATTCTTTTCAAAAGTTAATATATATATATATATAATTGATAATAATTAATCTTTCTAAGCTAAATAAAAATATTCTTTTTATAATGTATATATGTATATACATTGTGAAAAGAAAATTGGTTTCAATTTAAATTCAACAAAAATGTTTTCAAATTATAAGATATATGTTTATATATATATTGTGATTTGAAGTTCTGTTTTAAAATTCAAATACTTTCTGAAGCTAATATTTAAAATGTTCGATTTATAATGTATATATATTTGTATATATATATTGTAAATAGAAAAGTATTGGATTAATCTTAATTAGAAAACGTGTTTTCAAATTTAGTGTGTGTGTGTGTATACATGAATATGTATATATTGTGATTTGGTAGATAATGTTTGAATTTAGTATAATGCTTTTCAAAAGCTATTTAAAATTAATCTTATATTTTCAAAACACTTAAAGAAAAATTTATTTTGTTAAAAGTATAATAGCTTAAAAATAGAATATTATTATAAAACATAATTTGTCTTCTTTTAAATTTGTTTTTGAAATTAAATTAAATTTATATATATATGATATCAATGTTAGATATAATAACTTAAGTTTAAACTTTTAAATAAAATTTAAATAAATGTTTATTTTCTTTCTTTTAAACTTATCCTTGGAAAATGGATTTTTAAATATAAATAAATAAAACATAAAGATATAAATACATTTCATATTTTATATTAAACATAAGTATTTAGGAAAGCATTTAATTAAGATTTAAATCATTTAAAGTAAATAATTTAAAAAGATAAAATTTACACTTGTAACACAAGTAATAAATTAAAAGGGAGGTTTTACATTTGTCTTTCACTTAAATGAATTAAAATACACTTGTAAATACAATTGTCACTTAAGTAACATGCATTATAACAAGTGGCCCCACCTTGTTTAAAGAAAATTTTGTTCGTAACTAATGTGTTTAAAGAAAAAGTCTATTATTTCTCTTCAGCTCAAAACTTTCTTTAGTTTTCTTCATCTACAAAAATATAGAAATAGAAAACCAAAAGCAAAATTCAAAACTGTAATCAAATCTGAAGCCATTTACAACTTCAGATCCAATGTATTCAATCTGAAGAACATGCAATACTATATGAAGAATCAACTCCTATAATAATCGACTTCAGCAAGCAAACTCAAACAACAAATTTCAACAAATAAGATTTCAACACCAGCATACCAAATCAACTCCAACAACAGATTTAAAAAAAATGTCTGTCAAAAGAAAAATCAAGTTCCAAGAAAACTAAGTAATATGGTGTTTTCTGTTCTTCTAGTTCTAGTGAGTAAACACCTTTTAAAAACAGTTTTAAATTCTTCATATGATTTTTCTATGAGATGAATGTTATAGTAAACATGGCATAAATATTTGCATGCATAAATTGAATATGAATGTGTATGTATATAGCAGTGTGACTGTGAATGTCTGTAGATATGCAAATTTTAAGCTCTGTTTTTAGTTCATGTTCCCAATTTATAAAAAACATCCTATCTTCCAAGTTAATCACTATTGATCCTTGATCATTGAAAGGAAATGGATTGTAATAGTGAAATCTTGTTATTAAAAATAAATTTAAGTACTTATATTTAACAAAAATTCTATAAATTTAAGATTTGCAGTAAAATCAAAATTTAGTTAAAAATGCAATGTCAATAATTTAATCTCTGGATTTTAGAACTTGATTCGTGTGGGTGAATCATGAATTTTATAGTAAATTTTGTAATTTTTAATTGGGTATGTGACGTGAATTCGAAAATGGTTTGAATTTTGGTCCTTGGTCGATTGACGTTGATCTGCGTCGAAGGGGTGGTTGAATTTCGGCATGGAGGTGGCCGTGGTGTCAGGGGACATGAGAAAAATGGTGATGGATGTCATGGATGGCCGTAGTGATCGTTGTATGTCGAAGTAGGGTTCGATGTACTTTTTTGACTGCGTTGGAACTGGGATTATCGCGGCTCGCTTTGGAATGAATCGTAGGTAGGGGATGGTTTCGTGTGTTCAAGGCGCATCTCTGGTGAAGGTGGCAGATCATCTAGTGGTTGGGTTCGTCGTCGGTAGGCAGTTTCGTCGATTGTATTTCTGGAGGCTTTGGGTTGAATTTCTCGTTTCTATTTCTCCGGTGATATCGACTAGCTGAGTGGGTTTGAGGGATGAGGAGAGTATCGACGACGTGGTAAGAACCGTGGCCATGGCCAGAATCGATCAACTGCGTCGTGCATATGCACGGTGTCAGGTCTGTGCATCAGAGTGATTGGGTTTGGGAAGAAAGAGTTTGGCAAGAGTTTTATTCATTGTTTTCTCAAAGCTTGTCTCGTGTTTGTATCGGGGGTGACTCAGGGTTTCGTGTTTGCTGTCTCGTATATAGCCTGTTCTAGATTAAAGCTTGACCAGTAATTAGTGAATGAAATTTAAAGCAAAATTTTTAATGAAGTTTGTTCCAAAATTCAAATTTGTCCAGTTTTAAATTTGAAAATGAATTTCAAATTTTTTAAGGAAAAGCTAAATTTTAAAACAAAGTTTTTAGTTAGTTTTTAAAATGTATGAAATGATTAATTTAAAGTTTGATGTTAAAATAATTTTTGTTTTAAAGTTTTTTTTTTTCAAAGTTCAAACTTTTGTTTAAAATAGTTTTGGTTATAAATATTGCTTTAGTTAAATTATGAAACAAACCCCTAAATGTTTTCAAATAAAATATTGTTGATGTAACTGTATGTGATATAGTAAAGGTATTTAACTTAAATAAATTTAAAGATGATGATTTTATGTAAACCAAACTCAAGCTTTTAAATTTAAAAAATTAATTTTGAAATGATAGATAAGAGTTAATGTAATGTATGGTTTATCTTAATTTAACCAAGTTTTATTTATAAAGGTAATTAAAGTATAATTACTTAATTAACTTAAATGATTAATGTGGGTAATAAAATTAAGGTAAATTAGTTTGTGTAATTAATTAAGTGTAATTAGTTACTTAATTAAGAATCAATTAATCAAGGTTAATTAATTAAGAAATAATTAATTAATAAGTAATTAAGAAGTTAATTACTTAATGTTAAGAAGATTTATTAAAGATAATTACTTAATAAAGTAATTTAAGATAATTGATCACTTAGTGTAATTAATTAAGTCAATATGTTAATTTTAATTAATTAATTAAATTTAATTAATTAAAATAATTATTTAATGATGGGATTAAGTATAATTACTTAATGTAATAAAAGAGGTGTGATTACTTAGTGAAGTAATTAATGAATAATTACTGCATGTAATTAATTAAGGGAAATTACTTGATGGATAGTTGTTAAAGGATAATTACTTAGAGGAAGTAATTAAGTGATAATTACTCAATGTAATTGAAGGATAAATTAATGTAATTAATTAAGGAGTTGGTTTAATTAATAAAGTAATTAAGGGAAATTAATTACTGATTGCGATTAATCAGGTTTGATTAATAAATGTAATTAAGTTTATAATTAATTATTAAATGTAATTAAAGGAATAATTAATTAATGAAAGTAATTAGAGTGTCATTAATTAATGTAATTAATGAATAATTAAAGGTTTAAATTGATTAATAAATGTGATTAATTTTAAGATAATTAATCGATGAAGTGATTAAAGTATAATTAATTAATTTAATTGATTATGGATTAATGTAATTAATTATAGTTAATTAATTAAATTAAAATAATAATTAAGATTAATTAATGATTAAAGATTAATTAATTTGTGTAATTGATTTAAAGGCTAATTACTTAGTGTAATTAAAGAATAATTAATCTAGGGTGATTAATTAAGAGTATGATTAAAGGATAATTAATCTATAATTAAAGATTAATCAATTGGGTTATGAAGGTGATTAAAGAGTGATTAATTAATTAATTGTAATTAATTAATGATTGTTTAAGCAAGATTAGTTGTTTAATTCTCAAGTAATTAATTTAATTTAAGTTGATTAAATTAATTATAAAAGGGTTAACGTTCCTGTTTGTGGATGATTGTTTGTAGAATATATGGATTGGTTGACATCTATTGGATGATATGTTGTGATATGCTATGATATGATACTTGATATGTCAGTGATAAATGTGTGATATTTATCTGTGAATGATGCTGTGTGAATTCAATATTTGTAATTGAATTAAATTGTTTAAACTTAAATCAGTTGGACATTAAGATGGCATTTTGGATTCGATGAGACCGGGATCGGATTTCCAAATTTGGAATTTTGAAAACCACATCGATCCAAATTAAACGTTAGGTCGTGAATCTCAAGTGGAAGAGTGAAGACTCGAGGTGTAAGGACTATTGTCGTTAATACTCTGAGGGTGATTCCAATATGAGTTTAACGGTAGTAGTACTTTCAGATTCGAGATGAAGATGAAGATTCAGAGTGCAAGGGGTATTGTCGTTAACTCTGAAGATGATTCCAAAATGAGTATAATGAGATAGTGCCTTCGGTTTCGTTCAAACCCGGAACGAACTTGTATGGATTGAATGCTTTCAAAACATCGTCAGGTGGACGATGAGCATTCTAAGATAGATATGTTCTATAAGGTAATCGTAGCCTCAAGCCTCATCAACAAGGAATGGCTAAAACAGGGGAGGTGCAGTAAGGTTGAGTGGGTAGCACCCAAGTAGGACGAGATATACCCCAGTCTATAGGTCCCTTTTATTTCGGCTGTGTGGGCGGTTGATCATGACAACTGCAGGGTTTGTCTTGTTCGGGACTGTCAGTAAGGGATGGTTCCAGCCTTGCGTTGCAGAGGATTTAGGGTGGATCCTCGGTACGGTGATCTAGGCCATGTACTGTGACGGACGGTACCCTAGTAGCCCTGCCATTGATGGAAACCCATTCTTCCTACGTGCCCGTACGATTTTGATTGTATTACCCACTTTTGTGGGTAGTATCTGGAACTTAATGAATGTAACAATTTCGGCTATTTTCTATTTACTTGAAAACCCTATTATAATATCACTGGATTTCCTATCAAATATTTTGCTTAGCGTAAGGTAAAAACTTACCCCTGTTCATTTGTGGGAAGTCTTCCGTGATACCTTTGTTTTCAAAGGATTTTCACAGTTAAGCAACTTTAACCTGTTTACTCACACCAGACCCATGTCTGACCTAAGTGTTTATTTTCTTTTTTATTAAACTCTTGGGTACTCCTATTATGTATGAGTAGTCGAGGGATTCAGGTTAGCTTTGACGAGTTTCGGGAGGAGATATGGAGCAGGAGGCTTCAGCGTGTAGATATATGTATAGTGCTCTACTATGTTAGAATTGTATTTGTATCTTTGTGTTGTACTTGAGTTGTAATAACTAGATAGGTGTTTATAACTGTCTAGTTTGAGTTGTTTGAGCTGTGTAACTCTGATGTATATGATACTATGTAATATTTTATGTGGTAAATATAATTTATTCGTTCCGCTGTTAGATTCTGATGTTGTTTGTTTCTTTCTTTTCTATCTTTTCTATCCCTTTCTTTCTTCTTATTGATGTGTCTTTCTACAGAATGAAAGTTGGGTCGTTACATTGTGGTACCAGAGCGCTAGGTTGAGTGAATACCTAGGCTTTGGAGTGATTTCTTTCCGAGCGAGCGTACTCGTATTTTTATTTTATATATATATATATATATATATATATATATATATATATATATACCTACCTATTTGTTAGGTTACCTGTTCGGGTTTTCCAATATATTTCTAGGGGTAGAAGAGGTAGTGGTGCGTATAGCACGACTACCACTAGTGGAAGAAGCCTGAGTAATAGAGGTTGGAAGAATATCTGCCTGGGCAGTTTTGGGCATCTTGAGTAAGCTTGGCAGCTTGGTGTATGGATCTCACCAATCTATGAAGGAAACCTTTTCAAGGTTCGGAATCCATCTTTGGAGTATAAGTTTGGATTGCACTCGTGCGAGCGGATTTTTCTAGAGTTTGGATCAGTTGGAGGTACTGAAGCAAGTGATGGTATCTTGGTTACCATTGGAAGAAGTTTTGTCTATTTTGGAGTGGGAGACTCGGTTCAGTAAGGCGTTTGTGCTTGGTTTAGAGCCCGAGTTTCTCGAGAGGTTTCTGCCTTCTCGAAGACTCTTTTGTGGAGTCAGTTGATATCGCTTTATGATTTGGTAGCTCGGAGGTGTTGAATGTGCTGTCAGGAAGGTCCCTTGGCTTAGCAGTATTTTAGAGGTGGAGGCCGGAGGCAGTTGAGTAGTCCGCTTCTTTGATAATTCAGGAGTCTTTGTGATTCTTCTGTCAGTAGCTCGGATAAATGGTGAAGGCTTGTTGATTTCTTCTGGAAGCTCAGCAGGGTATGATGTTTGTGGTTGAGGAAGGACCATTAGTTTCTTCTTTTGAAGGGCTTAAGCTGTTCTGATTTTAGGAGAGAGAACAATTTCTTTGGAGTCTGAACTGGGTAGTATCGCAAAAGTGACTTGCGATGGTTCGGTAGTTTTCTTAGTAATCTTTGCTTGGGATTTAGGCATCTTTAAAGAATGTGGGAGCTATAGAAGCGGTTTGGGATTTTCCAGATATATTCGAAGAAGTCAAGGTTTGCATCTACATCAGGAGATTAAGTTCTGTATTGACTTGCTTCTTGAGGCTCTACCGGTGGTTCATAATAGTAAGAGGAAAGTTTTTGTGAAGCAGTCAGGATTGATCAGATCTTGTTTTCTGGATGGATTTTTGCTGTAGAGTTTGTGACCAAATCAGATAGATCTCTAAGATTTTATGAAATTTGATGGACAATGTTTCCAGATAAGTTGATAAAGTCTGTGCTTGGGTTTATCAACAGTATTCTCATCTTCCTCTGATTTAGAGTTGTGCAGCGGAAGCTAGGTGGTAGCTATTTTGAAATAGAAGCATCCTCGGATTCCTTGAAAGTTTGTGGTTGTTTTGGATTAAAGGATTCTTACAGGAAGTTCTTTGGGGATTTGAAGGCTTGGTTGTTGAGAGCATCTGTTCTGTTTTCCGGATTAGAGAAGTAAGTTTGAGGTCTTTTGATGTTTATATAGTAGAATTGTATTTTCGATTTCAATGGATCATAGGAGAAACATCTTGTTGAGTAGAATCCGGAGATCATCTTATTCTTGATCCAGTTTGATTCTTGAGGCATCTGTGAAGGTTTGGTTGATCAAGAAGGTTGAAGGCAACGCACGATCAGCAGAAGAGTGTGTGGATAAGAGATGAAGAGATTCAGAATTTGAAAACGGAGATTTAATTTTGGATAAGTTTTCTCTGATCATAAAAGCGATGAGATTGGTAAGACTGGATGCTAGCTCAGAAGCGTAGTGGATCTTTCTGAATTCTCTTAAGGATAATTGTTTGATCTACAGGATTGAGTTGCCAGTTCTGATGATTGGGATTCGTAAGTTATTTCACGTATCTCTGAGGAAGTACGTGTTTGATCCATCGCTGGTTTTAGAGTCAACAGTTCTAGGGAGATTTGGAAGTTATACAGGACTTATCTGTGGTCCAGTATCCTGTTCAGATTGTAGATCTAGATATATAACAGTTTTGGATCTGAGTGGTATGGCTAGTTTAGATTCTGTAGAGCGAGTATTTTGGTGTTTGTACCTGGGAAACTCTAGGAAATTCTGTCCAGAATTTTGACTGGATAGTTAGAATTGTTTGTTTGAATTGGTTACTATGGTTTCTAGTATATGGTTGATAGCATATGTTGCTATTTTAAAATTAAAATCTGTATAGGATTATTAAATTATCTTTGCTTTTAATTTCGGGGACGAAATATTTTAAGGGGGGAGGAATGTGATGTCCCGGAATTTTGAGCAATACTTATTTGATAATTTCCATTTAAAATTTATTTTAAATATGTAATATTGATTTAATAATCTAATTTAACCAATGTTATATTTTCAAAACTAATGATTAATCTAATTTAACAAATGTTATTTTTTTCAAAACTTAACAATAATAATAATTTAATTTGGAAATTTTTATTCTTTTCAAAAGTTAAAATATATATATATATATGTACATAATTGATAATAATTAATCTTTCTAAGCTAACAAAAATATTTTATTTATAATGTATGTATGTATATACATTGTGAAAAGGAAATTGGTTTCAATTTAAATTCAACAAAAATGTTTTCAAATTATAATATATATGTTTATATATATTGTGATTTGAAGTATTGTTTTAAAATTCATATAATTTCTGAAGCTAATATTTAAAATGTTCTATTTATAATGTATATATATTTGTACATATATTGTAAATAGAAAAGTATTGGATTAAACTTAATTAGAAAATGTCTTTTCAAATTTAGTGTGTATATATATATATATGAATATGTATATATTGTGATTTGGTAGATAATGTTTGATTAATAAAATGCTTTTCAAAAGCTATTTAAAATTAATCTTATATTTTCAAAACACTTAAAGAAAAATTTATTTTGTTAAAAGTATAATGCTTAAAAATAGTATGTTATTATAAAAGCTTAATATGTTTTCTTTTAAATTGGTTTTTGAAATTAAATTTAGTTTATATATATATATACATGATATAAATGTTGGATATAATTACTTAAGTTTAAACTTTTAAATAAATTTTAAATAAATGTTCATTTTCTTTCTTTTAAACTTATCCTTGGAAAATGGATTTTTAAATATAAATAAATAAAACATAAAGATATAAATACATTTCATAGTTTATATTAAACATAAGTATTTAGGAAAGCATTTAATTAAGATTTAAATCATTTAAAGTAAATAATTTAAAAAGATAAATTTACACTTGTAACATAAGTAATAAATTAAAAGGGAGGTTTTACATTTGTCTTTCACTTAAATGAATTAAAATACACTTGTAAATACAATTGTCACTTAAGTAACATGCATTATAACAAGTGGCCTCACCTTGTTTAAAGAAAATTTTGTTTGTAACTAATGTGTTTAAAGAAAAAGTCTATTATTTTTCTTCAGCTCAAAACTTTCTTTAGTTTTCTTCAGCTACAAAAATATAGAAACAGAAAACCAAAAGCAAAATTCAAAACTGTAATCAAATCTGAAGCCATTTACAACTTCAGATCCAAAGTATTCAAACTGAAGAACATGCAATACTATATGAAGAATCAACTCCTACAATAATTGACTTCAGCAAGCAAACTCAAACAGCAAATTTCAACAAATAAGATTTCAATACCAGCATACCAAATCAACTCCAACAACATATTTAAAAAAATGCCTGTCAAAAAAAAAAAAATCAAGTTCCAAGAAAACTAAGAAATATGGTGTTCTTTGTTCTTCTAGTTTTGGTGAGTAAACATTTTTAAAAACAGTTTTAAATCCTTCATATGATTTTACTGTGAGATGAATGTTATAGTAAACATGGTATAAATGTTTGCATGCATGATTTGAATATGAATGCGTACGTATAGCAGTGTGACTGTGAATGTCTATGGATATGCAAATTTTAAGCACTGTTTTTAGTCCATGTTCCAGATTTATATTAAAAAAAATTCCTATCTTCCAAGTTAATCACTATTGATCCTTGATCATTGAAAGGAAATGGATTGTAATAGTGAAATCTTGTTATTAAAAATAAATTTAAGTATTTATATTTAACAAAAATTCTGTAAATTTAAGATTTACAGTAAAACCAAAATTTAGTTAAAAATTCAATGTCAATAATTTAATCTCTGGATTTTAGAACTTGATTCGTGTGGGTGAATCATGAATTTTAAAGTAAATTTTGTAATTTTTAATTGGGTATGTGACGTGAATTCGAAAATGGTTTGAATTTGGGTCCTTGGTCGATTGACGTTGATCTGCGTCGAAGGGGTGGTCGAGTTTCTACATGGAGGTGGCCGTGGTGTTAGGGGACATGGAAAAACGGTGATGGATGTCATTGATGGCTGTGGCAATCATTGTATGGCGAAGTAGGGTTCGATGTACTTTTTGTGACTGCGTTGGAACTGGGACGATCGCAGCGTCGTTTACGCTACGGGACGAATCACAGGTAGGGGGATGGTTTCGTGTTTTCGAGGCGCATCTCTGGTGAAGGTGGCAGATCGTCTAGTGGTTGGGCTCATCATCGGTAGGCGGTTTCATCGATTGTATTTCTGGAGGCTTTGGGTTGAATTGCTCGTATCTATTTCTCTGGTGATATCGACTAACTGAGTGGGTTCGAAGGATGAGGAGAGTATCGGCGACGTGGTGAGAGTCGTGGCGATGGCCTAAATCGATCAACTGCATCGTGCATATGCACGGTGTCAGTTCTGTGCATCAGAGTGATTGGATTTGAGAAGAAAGAGTTTGGCCAGGGTTTTATTCGTTGTTTTCTTGAAGCTTGTCTTGTGTTCGTATCGGGGGTGACTCAAGGTTTCGTGTGTGCTGTCTCGTGTATAGCTTGTTCCACATTAAAGCTTGACCAGTTATTAGTGAATGAAATTTAAAGCAAATTTTTTACTGAAGTTTGTTCCAAAATTCAAATTCTTTCCAGTTTTAAATTTGAAAATGAATTTCAAATTTTTTAAGCCAAAGCTAAATTTTAAAACAAAGTTTTTAGTTAGTTTTTAAAACGTATGAAATGATTAATTTAAAGTCTAATGTTAAAAGAAATTTTGTTTTAAAGTTACTTTTAAAAGTTCAAACTTTTGTTTAAAATAGTTTTGGTTATAAATATTACTTTAGTTAAATTATGAAATAAACCTCTAAATGTTTTCAAATAAAATATTATTGATGTAATTGAATGTGATATAGCAAAGGTATTTAACTTGAATAAATTTAAAGATGATGATTTTGTGTAAACCAAACTCAAGCTTTTAAATTTAAAAATTTAATTTTAAAATGATAGATAAGAGTGTATGTAATGTATGGTTTATCTTAATTTAATCAAGTTTTATTTATAAAGGTAATAAAAGTATAATTACTTAATTAACTTAAATGATTAATGTGGGTAATTAAATTAAGGTAAATTAGTTTATGTAATTAATTAAGTGTAATTAGTTACTTAATTAAGAATTAATTAATCAAGGTTAGTTAATTAAGGAATAATTAAGTAATAAGTAATTAAGAAGTTTACTTAATGTTAAGAAGATTTATTAAAGATAATTACTTAATAAAGTAATTTAAGATAATTGATCACCTAGTGTAATTAATTAAGTTAATATGGTTAATTTTAATTAATTAATTAAATTTAACTAATTAAAATAATTATTTAATGATGGGATTAAGTATAATTACTTAATGTAATTAAAGAAGTGTAATTACTTAGTGAAGTAATTAATGAATAGTTACTGGATGTAATTAATTAAGAGAAATTACTTGATGGATAGTAATTAAAGGATAATTACTTAGAGGAAGTAATTAAGTGATAATTATTCAGTGTAACTGAAGGATTAATTAATGTAATTAATCGAGGAGTTGGTTTAATTAATGAAGTAATTAAGGGAAATTAATTACTGATTGTGATTATTCAGGTTTGATTAATAAATGTAATTAAGTTTATAATTAATTATTAAATGTAATTAAAGGAATAATTAATTTTTGAAAGTAATAAGAGAGTCATTAATTAATGCAATTAATGAATAATTAAAGGTTTAAATTGATTAATAAATGTGATTAATTTTTAGATAATTAATCAATGAAGTGATTAAAGTATAATTACTTAATTTAATTAATTAAGGATTAATGTATTAATTTGTGTAATTAATTTAAAGGCTAATTACTTAGTGTAATTAAAGAATAATTAATCTAGGGTGATTAATTAAGAGCATGCTTAAAGGACAATTAATCTATAATTAAAGATTAATTAATTGGATTATAAAGGTGATTAAAGAATGATTAATCAATTAAATGTAATTAATTAATGATTGTTTAAGCCGGATTAGTTGTTTAATTCTGAAGTAATTAATTTAATTTAAGTTGATTAAATTAATTATAAAAGGGTTAATGATTCTTGTTTGTGGATGATTGTTTGTAGAATATATAGATTGGTTGATATCTATTGGATGATATGCTGTGATATGCTATGATATGATATTTGATATATTAGTGATAAATGTGTGATATTTATCTGTTAATGATGCTGTGTGAATTCAATATTTGTAATTGAATTAAATTGTTCAAACTTAAATCACTTGGACATTAAGATGGCGATTTGGATTCGATGAGACCGTGATCGGGTTTCCAAATTTGGAATTTCGAAAACCATATCGATCCAAATTAAACGTCAGATCGTGAATCTCAAGTGGAAGAGTGAACATTCGAGGTGTAAGGACTATTGTCGTTAATATTCTAAGGGTGATTCCATTACGAGTTTAACCGGAGTAGTACTTTCAGATTCGAGATGAAGATTCAGAGTGCAAGGGCTACTGAAGTTAACTCTGAGGGTGATTCCAAAATGAGTGTAGCGAGATAGTACCTTCGGTTTCATTCGAACCCGGAACGAACTTGTATGAATTGAATGCTTTCAGAAAATCGTCAGGTGGACGATGAACATTCTAAGATAGATGTGTTCTATAAGGTAATCATAGCCTCAAGCCTCATCAACCGGGAATGGATAAAACAAGGGACGTGCAGCAAGGCTAAGTGGGTAGCACCCAAGTAGGACGAGATATACCCCTGTCTAGAGATCCCTTTTATTTCGGTTGTGTGGGCGGTTGATCATGACAACTGCCGGGGTTGTCTTGTTCGGGACTGTCCAGTAAGGGATGGTTCCGGCCTTGTGTTGCAGGGGATTTAGGGTGGATCCTCGGTACGGTGATCTAGGCCATGTACTGTGACGGCCGGTACCCCAGTAGCCCTGCCATTGATGGAAACCCATTCTTCCTACGTGCCCGTACAGTTTTGATTGTATTATCCACTTTTGTGGCTAGTAGCTGGAATTTAATGAATGTAACAATTTCAGTTATTTTCTATTTACTTGAAAACCGTAGACCCTATTATAATATCACCGTATTTCCTATCAAATGTTTTGGTTAGCGTAAGGTAAAAGCTTATCCATGTTTATTTGTGGGAAGTCTTACGTGATACCTTTGTTTTCAAAGGATTTTCGAAGTTAAGCAACTTTAACCTGTTTACTCACACTAGACCCATGTCTGACCAAAGTGTTTATTTTCTATTTTATTAAACTCTTGGGCACTCATATTATGTATGAGTAGTCAGAGGATTCAGGTTAGCTTTGACGAGTTTCTGAAGGAGATATGGAGCAGGAGGCTTCAACGTGTAGAGATATGTATAGTGCTCTACTATGTTAGAATTGTATCTGTATCTTTGTGTTGTACTTGAGTTGTAATAACTAGAAATGTATTTATAACTATCTAGTTTGATTTGTTTGAGCTGTACATCTCTGATGTATATGATACTATGTAATATTTTATATGATAGATATAGTTTATTCGTTTCGCTGTGAGATTCTGATGTTGTTTCTTTCTTTCTTTTCTATCTTTTCCCTTTTCTATCCCTTTCTTTCTTCTTAATGATGCGTCTTTCTATGGAATGAAAGATGATACGTTACATTTCTCTTCTCTATTTTTACAAAACTTATCCTTGGAAACAAACATACGTACAACACGATCACATGCTCGAGTAATAACTTCTTCCTCCCGAGATCGTACCCGCGCTTCTATTCTTCTTCCAGATTCCTTCCCTCATCACCTTATTTCTTCTTATTCTCCTAACTTTGCCCTGACACACACAATCACCACCTCGTGCACATGCACACAACTCCGCCTCACTGGAATACATCGCCGACCCTATCCACAAACCATCTCCGACCTCCTAAATCACGTAATCACCTCCACACCCCACAACGATTCCAGCATTGAAATTCGAACACCCGAAACCCCTTTATAGGAGCAAGAACCCATCATTATTGCCTCGTTCTTCCTTTTCTGGCCATCGGAATCTCCCAAAATTCGCCATCGCCATCGTCTCCTTATCCTCTTTCCCACATACCGCATACTTAACCAGCCACCTCGACAACGCAATTTGACGAGTAACTGACCTCGACCAAAACCATTGCTAAATCCTTATTAGCTTCACCGCATCAACCATGGAAAATTATAAAATCATTCTCCATTTTTCCCTCCATCACCGACCTACTAGCCATCTCTGATCCGAACCCCGACCACCCCTGATTCGTAGATCATCGAAAATTGACCAAAACCCATTATCTGATCAATTTCGAATTTCTCTCACAATCCCAATCTAAAAAATTTGATTTAACTTTTAAAAATAATGATTTCAGCTAGGGATTCAGATTATATAAATAAAACAATGGATTGTAATGATTGAAATTTACATATTTTAGTTTTTCCCACTATTTTTCCTCAATTCCCAAATAGTTTTCAAACTTAATTTGCTTAATTATATTTTTAAAACTGCGATTATGTATAAACACACATATCTTATTTGAATCTCACAGCCTAAAGGAGATTACCAGAGGAGATTTGATTTTTTTAGTTCTAAATCTTAAACCTGTAAAAAAGAACAGAGGGTATATCCATACAAACATACCTGCACACTATATTGTTTCATATTTATTTTATGCAGGTTAATTTTCACTCATGCAAACAATTCACCACAACATTTTCATAAGATCATCACATACACTAGTTAAAACCATATGTTGCTATGTTTACTCACCTCTTTGAAAGGAGAACAGAGGAGCCTGGAAGCTTTTAAAATCTGGAACTTTAGTTGAGACGATCTGTATGCTTTGATTTGCTTTTAAACTGGAAAACTGGTTTGAGAAATTTAATTACAGGTTTCTTTTGATTTTGAACTTCCAGGTTCTAATTTTTCAACGTTTGATCTCTAAACTGAAATCCTTTGAGATGGTCTAGGCTTAGAAACTGAAATTCTTTAACTTGATTTTCAGATTGAATATAGTTAATTGTTGAAAAGAGTTTCCTCGTTTGAAATTTTTGTTTTAGGCTTTGTCTTTGAGAAAGAAGGTAAAAGAAAAGAGAGTGTAGATGTAATAGTTTATAAAAAAAAATTCAATTTTTTTTTCAAAGATGAAATAGAACGACATTTGTTCAAAATCATTACACTTGTTAAAAATAATCATTATATGAACAACACTTGTATTATCACTTGTTACATGCTTAACACTTGTATTTATTTATGAATTGAATACTTTTAAAGAAACTTATATCATGTTTACTTTATTTTATAAATACATTTCCTATTTATTTTACATACAAATTAAAAAAATGTTTTAGAACTAATTTTACATTAAATAAATTACATATTTATGATTTCAAATGTAAATCATTTTTCTAAGACTTTTATTTAAATTTCAAATTTGATTTTGAATTATATTCCATATATATATATATATGATTCGACACTTATTTTATTTGTCGTTAAAATTCTCAAATTGATCTCAATTTAATTCCTAGAAATTCAAATTATTTATAAATTTTAAATTGATAAAATTGGGGATGTTACAGATATTATATTACCATATGCTTTAAAAGTTTTATCTCTAAGTTTACTAATATATATGTATTAAAACTTTTCATTAAAGCTTTTTTTCTATATTTATATTTTAATATTTATTATAGTTTCAAATTCATCCAAATATCAGAATTTGATCTGTTCAACTGAATAAAACCAATTAATTATCCAATTATCAAATATCAAAAATCCGGGTTGTCACAAAATGGTACGCAGATATCAGTGATATGATCATCCTATCAAAACTCGATATTTCGCTGCCAAACTACTGCTAATTCGTTGAAAATAAGACAAACAGTGCTATAGCAGTCCAAATTTGGCGAAGTGAAATATGACGTCTCGCTCGAAAAATGATTTACAATTTTATTATATAAAATTCTTTAAATTTCGAAAATATTTTATTCTCATTAACTTAACTAATATTTAAACTTAAATAAATTGAAATTCCACAACAAAACAAACTTTTATGTTTTCTGATGAAAATCTGATACTTGCTATGTTTAAATAGATGCATACCAAATATCAAGTTTTCATTATCAAATTTTATTATTAGATTTTCAAGAAAAATTTAGTTAATTACGTTATTAAAATCGTTAAAATTCTTGGGTCGTTATTACCAACATTATAATGCAAGCTTAAAATTTAGTAAAGAGAGTATCAAACCTTAATTTGTGCAAACCGTTATAAAGAATACCCAAACCAATAAAAAGATTTTTTAAACAAACTTAAACATCCATTCCCTAATTTAAAAGATTATATGGCAGTATAAGTTTAGACAAAGAAATCAAATTTCAAAAAAAGAAGGGAAATAAAAGGTCACAAAATGATATAAATGATGTCCAATGTGTAAAATTAAAAGATAGGTTCCAATGGATTTCACTGGAGCTTTGACTCGATTTCCTACAAAGATAAAATTTTCATTTGGGTTATGGTTTAGATTGTAAGAAATCCCTGCATGTATTTGGAATATAAGTAGTATATCTTAAATAAATCCACCAAGTGTTATAAGGAACTTCGGCCAAATTTGATTCAAAACATACTAAAGCACCAGGCTTACCTTTTCTTTGGAACCATGTCCTACATTTCAGACAATCTTACCAGTAATTTCCAGTCTTTCCATAGAAATGAAACTTATCATTTGTTTGTTCCTTCTTATTAATTTGGATAGATGACTAATTTAACTTTGATAGTCCTTGCTTGCCTTTTCCAAGATTCTTTCTTGGTTACTTTATAGCTCCTTTCTGACCCATTAGATTTTCTGGATGAATTTCTGATTTCTTAAACCTTGCTTCCCCTTGAACGAGCATACTTTGAAATTCATGCATATTCCATTTATCCTTTAGAGTATTATAGTTCATATGAAATGGACCATACTCATAAGGTTAGGAGTTAAGGATGAACATCACTAAGAAGTTTTCATTCACTTCCATTCCTATGGTATTCATATTTGCTGTTATATTCTCATTTCAATGATATGCTCATGCATAGTACGAGAACTATCAAACATAATTATGCTTAAGGTACTCATTAGCATCACAACTAAAGACTTATTAGTAAACTCAAATTAGGAGCATTCTTCCGCAAACTCCATAAATTCCTTAGCATTTTTAGTTTTCTAAATTGTGGACTTGATATTGTTTTCTATAATCATTTGCATAAACATTCAGCTCAGTCTGTTAGATCTTTCCTAAGCTCCATAGAAAGATCTCTGTCTAGTGCTACTAGTAGTAGTGGTAATTGCAGTTGGTTTCTCACTTTAGAGTGCCAAATCAAGATCTAGAACATCAAGCTGAAACTAAATTTGTTCGGACCGTTAAAAAAAATTAAGTCCATTAAACTTAATAACAGACGTGGCTTGCGAATGAAGAGAAACATGAACAAATACTGCAAAAATATATAAAATGCGCTCACGTATTAATGCTTTGAGTAATAAACTTAAATCTATAACACAAATTTAGATTCAGCCAATAAACACTTCTCCTTTTGGTGATAAACAATATGCAATAAAATAAACATATTTGATGATCAATAAAATTTCACCTAATTAGCAATTAACTTGCTCCAGTTAGATATGTTTGTTATCTTTGGACATACAAAACATACCTAACCAAGCACTTCATTATACCTCGATAATGTTCATAGATTATAATATAAGTGGTCAACCTTTGGGTAATTCAAAACATTTTTATGTGACGATCCGAAATTTCTAGATATTTGAAATTGAAATATTTAATTTATTTTAAATATTTGAAAGGTAATTTAACTTGAATTTCAAATATCACTATTTATTTGGCAATCAATTTTTTTATTTTCATAATTGAAAATTGGTTAAAATGTGGAATCTTGGGTTTTTAGCTAGTTGAAAATATTTCAAAGGCTTGGGAAATTTATATTTATAATACTGGAGATAATAGAAGTTTTAAATTTTGAATTTTGGAATGTTTTGTTCAGTTTTAAAAATATATAGTTTAAATTGAATTTAAAAATAGCCTTCCGAGGCATAACCTTGGATTTCGACGAAACTAGTTCCATTAGATCCGTAATAGTGTATTATTACCGAATTTAAATTTTGGTAGCATTCGGAGTTGTCGTGTGATCATACGGTAGTTAAACGCGCTAAAATTTATATCGAAATTCAATTTAATAACTGGGTCCAAAAGCTATCTTCTCCATACGACCGAATTAGGACTCGAAACCTTTTTCATTGTGTTCGGAATAGGAGTTTAACATTGTAAACTCCTGGTGGCACGACTTGATAGGATATCCAGATTTTTATCTCAATTTCAATACGTTTGAAATTCAAATTTAAATTAAATTTGTATATTGTGACCTGTCAAAACTGTAGCCTATGATTCAACATGTTTCTTGCCTCTTCAAGCATGTGTTCAACTAGGGTAACTCGCATCCTAAAAAAATGTGTCGAATATCTTGTTCATAAAAGAATAAAATGAACAAAACCATTTTTTCTTTTAAAATATAAGCAGGTAGCTTCAAAAATATATGGCCAATCTACTTAACCCATCTCCCTTCTTTCTTTTGAGCAGCTTCTTTTCAAATCGAAGCCCTTACCATTCCGTTCAAATCCATACTCACTCTTTCCCCTCTCTTCAGCTATTCGCAATCAATGAAAATCGATTTCAAAAAAAAGAGGAAAGGAGAGCATCGCGTCGCCAGGGCACGCGATCGATAAAGGCGAGTCGAAATCATTGATACGCCGACCTAGAGTGATCGTGACATGGAATTCGAAATTGTTGGGGTTAGGGTTCCGTGTTCGTGGGCTTTGGGGAGGCGATTGATGAAGTGAAGGCGAAGTTTGGATCTGGAGGTGATGAAGCGCACGCGTGGTTTGGTTGTTCGCATGCGGTGGCGTTTCAAGGCAGAGGCTGGCCAGGGTTGGGTCGTGTTGTGCGGTGGTGTTGCTGTATTCATTGGCGTGGCAGAGGGACTAGCCGATTGTTGGTCAGGCATCTTGTACGGTGGAGATGGCAGCTAGCAGAGAGGTAGTTTATTTATATATTTATTTATTTATAGAATATGTATATAGATGGAAGATAAAAATATATAAGGTTTGAACAGAAGCTTTAAAAGTTTTGATTTAGAAAAAAAGAATATATATATATATATATATATATACACAGGAAGATTTTGAAATTTTATATATAATAGGAATTTTAAAATGTAGTAGAATTATAAATTTAATTTTTAAATGTATATAGGCTATTTTTAGTATACTTGGTTTCAAAAGAAAACAGTTTTTAAATATACATATACATACATATATATATAAAAATTATTTTATATAGATAAGAGTTTGAAAAGAAGAAGGGATTTTAAAATATTGTAGAGTCTATAAAAAAATAAAGATACATGTTCTCAATCACTAGTCTATATTATAATAACGTATTATGAAGATTAATCTATTTAATTGTTTTAGTTACTAAGAATTATTGATTATAGGAATCAGTTTAAAACCAAATTATTAGTTTACATTAAATAAATAGTAATTAATTGTTTGATTTATTAAAATAGTAATAAACCGTACAAATGATGATACAAGGTTAAAATTTTAAGAAGAGCCGAATTTGAAGTGGATTGCAAATTTTAGAAAAAGTAAAGGTGAGTTAATCTCACTCATCTGGATAATTATTTAAATTTAAATAGTTAAATTTAAATGATTTGTTGAATGATTGAATTGTCTGGATGTGGTACATTATATAGTAGTATATATAGTATATATTGGAGTGATTGATTTCCCGCATTATATAGTGGGTGATACTCTATGCGCCCCGCATAATAGCGGATGAGCCCATGTACCGCGATATCCCATCTTGAAGTGGGATTGGTATTTTTATATTGTGCTAACATCTGTGGATGCAGGAAAACAGGTTGGAGGGATCCAACTGGATTCCTCATAATATTTAGATTGTTTTAATTTTCCGTGATATGATTTATTTGATTTGATAAGCTGGGATAGATTATATTGCTGATTGAAAATATTGATTGCCATGGTTTGATTGAATATATTTGGGTATATTGAGTTATCAAAGATAAAGATTGAATTTTTAAAGGAAAAAAGGTATTTTTAAGTAAAATAATTATACAGAATTCGGATAAATTGAAGAATGAATTGGAAAAGGATAAAAGTTGATTTTTAAATTCTAATAAATAAATCCCAAGTGTGGGAAAGAAGATTTTTGAATAAATAGGAATGAATGGATTCTTAAACTCAAGTGATAATAAAGATTTATTTTTAAATTCGGAATTTAAATGGTTTAGGAAGGAATAAAAGAAGAATTTTGAAATAAATATGAAATTGGTATTTTCAGTTAAAATAAGATTTTAAATCATAATAAGAAGTTAAATCTGAAATTAATGGGTTTTGAAATAAAAATTGAGTAAGTAAAGGAATTTATTTTAAAATGGAGTAAAATCTGAAAATCGATTTGGAAATTGACTTAGAGTATGAAATTGTGTTTTAAAAGAAGATGAGACTATGGAATTTATAAAACTGGGTTTATCAAGTGAAATAAGATATCAGTGGATATTTGGAAGTATAAATTCACGATGGAAATTTATAAAGGAATGGGTAAATTGTTCTAAAAATAAATAGTGGTTTATTTTTAAAGGTACGAAAGAAAAGTGTATTCACTGAAAAACCAGGTACGTTTTCAAAGCAGATATTTTAAATAAGTTAAAAGTTTTAAAGTTTTTTAAAGGAATGCTTTTAAGAAAATTATTATTAAGTTGTTAAAATTTTAAAGCTAAATATTTATTAAATTAGTTATAGCAGTAATTATTTTAAAAGGTTAATTGGTATTATGTTTTAAAAATAATTATTAATATTAATATTTTATAAAATAGTTTTATTTTAAAGATAGTTTGGTTAAAGTTTTATTTGAAAACTTGTATAGAATTTCATAACTCTTATTTTAAAATTTAGTATAGCTTAACTTTTATTTTAAAAGTTAGTTTTATATTTTATAAAGTAGTTTTGATTTTAAACATTTTTGAATAAAGTGTTTAATAAGTTTTAATTTAAATGTTTTAAAGTATATTTTAGAATAAAGTGATTTAAATTATTCTAAAATCTAAAGTATTTGGACTTGGTAATTTTTTAGTGGAAATAAACAATATATGAGAAATTTACTCCGTGAGAGAAAGGTGGTTTGAAACTATTTTCAAAGGATTGAAGTGTGGAAAGTAGCTTGCGAAGTTATTTTGAAATAAATAGTTTGGAAATTATTTAAATCTGATGGTTGTTGTGAATGTTATTTGATAGTTAAATAACCGACTATCGATATTGCCAATGCGCTAATTGTTTCAAAGAGACCGAGATCGGGATTTATTTTCGAAAACCACTTCGATCCGGTTTGAACGTTTTCGTGAGGAAGACAGGAGCTTAAAGTCGAAGATGGAGCGGTGAAGTGCAAGGGCTAATCGCTACTAATCTTGAGGGTGATTCCAAAATGGATGTAGTAGGAGTAGCGCCTTTGGTTCCGTTCGAACCCGGGGCAGAATTGTATGGACGAATGCCATCACATCATCGTCAGGAGGACGAAGAGAATTCTAAGTGAATGTGTGCTTAAAAGGTAACGCTTAACCTCGAGCCTCATCAACCGGGAATGGCTAATACATGGGAGGTGCACACAAAGCTAAGTGGCCAGTAACCTATTAGGGTAAGGTCATCCTTGTCTAGAGGTTCCTTTATTTCGGCTGTGTGGGCGGTTGCTAATCCCAACCGCAAGGTGGTCTTATTCGGACTATCCAGTAAGGGGCAACTCCGGTCTTGTGATGCAAGGGATCAGGGTGGATCCTCAGTATGGTGATCTAGACCACATACTGTGATGGACGGTATCCCAGTAGCCCTGCCATTGTATGGAATCCAATCTCTAATAAGAGCATGTACGGTTTTAATTGTGCCCAACTATGCTAAAACGTGAGATGCAAGCATTTCATTTAGATTCTATTTTACTTTCTATAGACACTATTATAATATCAAACGGATTTGATAAATATGTTTTGGTTATCGTAAGGTAAAACACCGACATGTTTATTTGTGGCGTGGTCTTACGAGATACCTTTGATTTCAAAGGATTTTGAAAACTTTAATAATCCAATTGAGTGTGTTTTCTCGTGCTGGTTTTCTAGACTGACTCGGGTGTTATTTAACTATAATGCTCGGGGTCAGACCAGTATTATAGAGTACAGATTCTGGATAGATTGCTGCGGAGCTTAGGAGACGAGCTGGATGACGAGGCGTATTTCCATAGATTTATATTTCTGTCGTGCTGTGTAAGCTGTATATTCAGCTTTGGAGGGACGAGATATTATAATCGTCCTGAATTGTTTTGTTGATTGTATTATACTCTGATGATGTAAAATATATAACAGATATAGTTTCTTTTTGAGTAAAGACCAGTTATTATCTATTATATTTATTTCCGCTGCGATGTTAAGATTCTATTGTTGTTTGTTTCTATTTCTTCTTCTACATCCTTCTTCTTTAACCCTGATGGTTCGGTTTTCCAGCATTCAATTGTTCGACATTTGATACAGTGGACGTATTGATGTCGATTTTCGGATGTCGAAAAATCAGGTCGTTACATTTTATAACTATGAACTGGATATACTCATGACAAATCTTTAAAATTATACATGAACCATAACATCATTCATTTATAAGCATTACACACATATGAGTAATGAATTTCTTTTAACTTGACATTTAAAAACTTTCTAATTTGACTACTTTAGTGACTAACAAATTACACATAATATAAATATCCAATTAAAATGTCATAATACAATTCATATCCATAATTGATCACTTGGTGACCAACAACATACAATATAATCACTTTGATTTAAATAGCATATTAATAAGACTTTAATTTGAATGGTAGTATATGTGTATTGTGAATATAATCGTTAGACATATATAATCCATATATATATATATATATATTAATCATTTACAATATTGTTCCTTAACCCAAAACATTATATACAAGCGGAAATTTTTGTAGAAATAAAATAACATACTCTTTCATTATGTGGACAGAACCAAGCATAAATGCTAACATATATAACATAATCCAAAACTTTACAATTAAGTTATTAATTAGACCTATGCAAAGTTTCAAAGCTTAATTCATACACACACACACACACACATCATAAATTTCAAAAAAGTACAAATGGACAATGATAAAGAAAAACAAACATTAATTGAAAAATACAATAATATATCATATTTTGATAATTTTATAGTGTCCGCAGTGGAGAAAACAAAATATACCATTCATGGAAAATCATTGATTTCTCAACCTAAGCTCTGATAACACATGTTAAATTTTTAATATTTCGACCAACAAAAAGATAACCGATTTTACATAAATCATAATAGGCTAGATCTAAATCATAATATGCTAAATATTTGAACAAAATGATTTTCACAATCACATAATAGATTAAGAAATCATACTTTAATTCATAGTAAAAATAATTAATTTCCAGTGAATAATTGCCTAGGATTGTATCTCTCCCACTTGACCCTTTTAGTTTGGCAAGTTTACATGACGGAGAGGAAAACTAGATGAGTGGATAAAGAGTGAGCCAATGCGATTAGGGTTTTCTATTCTTTATATACACCTAACACCAAGGTGTTAATAGGAAATTATTTTTTATCCACTAATAGGATTCGTTCTCTTTATTTATTAAACCCTATTTGGTACATTTAACTTGGGCTATTTAATTACTCACTTGGCTTGTATATGGACTTGTGGGTATGTCCAACATTCAACATATTATATCATCAACATTTTTAACATTCACAGATTCTTACAACTTTTTCTCCACTAAAAACTGCTACCACATTTTGTCTCTATTATTTAATTATTTGAATTTTATGTCACAACACCTGATAGATTCGATACTTTTGCATGTCTAAGTTTGAATTGTTCTTGATAAATGCAATATTATTTTATCACTGTACTTTTGTTTGTAAAAGGGTTGAAGTTCTTCTTTTTATTGTGTTAAAGCAAGTGCTGTCCATTTTGATGAACATGGCGAAGGGTGATACAAAATCAAAAGTGTTGTTCATTATCACCTATGTTGGGTATCCTCTTACTAGAATGAAGAAAACATGATATTATCACAATCAAAGTGATGAAAATAATGCATATGTTCCTTTTCTTTTCTATAATAATTAAGGTTTATCAAAACCCATAAATCAATTCTTTATGGAAAAATTCATCATAATAAAAACGTGTAACTGCAGTAGAAAAAGTCTATGGTTTCCTTAACCATAGAGGAAATCCAGAATTCTCCAAAACTTCTCCAAACATTCCTAAAACATCAGTAAAAGGAAGACCATCTGGTTCGAAATAAAATCGTCGCATCAAAAAGCCATTAGGGTGTGTCTCATTGACGGAGATGGGTTTCAATTGGCGCAAAAACAGAGCCCGTAAAAGGAAAGAATTCAAGAAAAATGCTTAGGAGTTGCCGCCGGCTCCTATTGGAAAGGTTAATGTGAAAAGAAACGGAATCAAAGAAATCCTTTTCCTCCCTGTAATGGGATAAGACTAGATTTGGGCACCAACAAGAGACTGGCTATTGTCTTGCTGAATTGAGTGCAAAAGCTAAAATAATGGATGGAAAGTATTATGGAAGAACTAGTTGAAGAAAACTGTAATCTTGAATACATACCACTAACAAAGATCAATGATAAAAACTAAGGTGTAACAAAGGAGACAGTTTGTAAAAGAAGGAAGAGTGCTCAGTTATTTCATTCTTTGTATATGTAGTGGGTACTAAACCATAGTTTATGTACTTTAAATCATAAATTCAAAAAGTATGGAAACCACTCGGTGATTTTAATACGTATTCAAGAGAAAACGGCTTCTTTCTTGTAAAGTTTAAAAATGGGCCATGTTTCTATCATGGCTAAGTAATCATCATGAGGAGATAGTCTAACTCTTGAAATTAGACTGGGATTTGTTAACATCAAAGATAATATAGATTAGGTTACCCATTTTGATTTAAAGTTATGGGATCATGAGGTGTTTAACGCCATAGAGAGTATTAATGGAAAACCCATGATAATGGATGCTACTGCAGCAACGAAAATGAGATTGAATTATGTTCGCCTTCTAGTCGAAATGTCCATAGATGAAAAATTCCTGGAAGAAATATATTTAACACTATATAATGGTGAAAATTAGTGGAAAATGTAGAATATGAGTGGGTTCCCCTAAAATATGTATTTTGTAATGCTTTGGGAATATAAAAGTGCAGTGTAATTCAAAAAAAAGCATGGGTACAAAAGACAGGTAATCAAAAAATCAAGATACCGCACAAAGTAGAAAAACTAATACTAGCGAGTAGCAAAGTGAAGATCTTCAGACAAATGAAGAAAACAGAGAAACGGGTGATGCATCTAAAAAAGTTTGATATTCAACAAGAAGTCATCATTACTAATCAAGGACTCAAAGATTCTAAGTAACTCATTGACCAAGAAGATCAAAACATGGTTGAAGAATCATAAGAAATGGAAATCAATCAACAAAACAATGGTTCAGTAAGCATACAAAGCACAACAAAGGGGGGCAAAAACAACAAATAGGTCCTAGAGACTGGATCTAAAGCCTTATTTAATTACATCAAGTAGCAGTGCATATATAAACGAAGATGTACAATAAAATAATGATGATATAAATGAAGCAATGAGATAGTCCCTCAATCAGATGGTGCTGCAAAAACCGAGGAAAGTGGTGGCATTGACCTAACATTTCCCCGCACATCTGAGCAAATTGGCATATCTCAATTGCAATGTACAAAGAAATAGGTTAGAGGTAGGCAAAAAGAGAAAACATGTTTTAAGAAAAAAAATATTTTAGAAAATCCAAATTAGGATGAAATGACTACAAAGCTTAAAGCAAAGGGAATAACATGCAAGAAGAGGAGCAGACGTATGTCTGTGTCAGGAGTGAAGACTAAAACTCATTTTAGTTCACTCTTAGGGCAACTCCAATGGTTACATTACTTACTGAATATCACCAAAATAATTTTCCAGTCGTCGAATTAAGGTTCGAAATTCAGTTGAATGTTCAGGATCCAATTCAGGATCCTGAACTGGGCTTGGGCGCCCATTTAATGAGCGCCCAAGCCTTGGCGCTCATTTAATGGACGCCAGGCTTCTGGCGCCCATTAAATGGGCGCCCAAGCCCCCCAATTGTGGAGGGCTTCAGGCTCCCATTAAATGGGAGCCTGACTTTAGGCGCCCATTTAATGGGCGCCTGGAGTCAGGCGCCCATTAAATGGGCGCCTGACCCCTGGAATTCTCAGCCCACTTCAAGGCTGAATATTCAGGGGTCTGAATATTCAGCCCTGAATGGACTAGAGATGCCCTTATATAAAGGTCTATATTACCATGGAATGTGAGGGGGATGAACTCCCCATCTGAACAGGATATATGGTACATGATAAGTGAAAATAAACTAATAATTATAGCTTTAACTAAAAATATAATGAATGATTTGAATATAGAGAAATTCTGTATTAAACTATCAGGTAATTGGAAAATTGTAAATGATTATGGGGGTAATTGGAGAATTCTAGTAATATAGGATTTAAATATTTAGGAAGACAAAAATATTAATAAGGATATTCAATACATTGATTGTATAATACAAATGACTATTGTGTATGGGAGTAACTTTGGAATGGACAGAAATGAATTATGGTGTAAAATTAAAAGTATAAATATTGAATATAAAATACCATGGTCAATAATAGGTGTTTTTAATACCGCAATGCATTCTTTTGGAAAGTTTAGGGGTAATATTATTCCACAAAATAGTCTTGATAGAATAAATAAATTTTCATTAGAAACCGGTCTCATAAAACCAATAATAAATGGAAAAAAGCACACCCTAAGATCAGGAATTTAGAAGGCTATTCGTTGTAAATTAGATAGAATATAAATTTTTTCTATAAAATTCCCAATTTATGTGTTGTACATTAGAAAAAAGTATAGGTGATCAGACCCCTATTAATTAAAGTATTACATAAAGAAGGTGATATAGATAAAATAAATATACCATCTAGATATAAAAATGGGTGGGTGTTTGATTCTATATATGAGAAAGTAATATATAGCTATTTATATTTTTAATGTTATAGCACTAGCCAATTTCAATTTTGTATGGTTTTAAAGAACATCAAATTTAATTATAAAAAAGTAGCAGAGAACAAATCCAAATTAAAAGAGGTACAAAGTTCTTAAGAAAGGAAGGAAAGGTTTTGCAAGACTTAATTTATAAGAAGCCAAATGATACAGGAAAAAATAAGAATTTTTTTAATCAAATTAATCTATTAAAAGAACTACATATTAATACGATTAATTTAAATCAAAAGTAGACTGGTTGACATAAGGAGATGACTGCGCACAAAATAATTATGCAAAGGTGAACGGTAGAAAATATGTAAATAATATTAATGATGTGTTTAATTGTGAAGGTAAAGTAACCAACGAGCATAATAGAATTGCAGATGAAGCATTAAATATTTTATAAATGTATATAATTCTAACTGACAAGAATTGCATTCCCCAAATGTAATATGCAAAATTACGCTGAATCCTATAGCAGAATAAATTTTATTAGCACCAGCTAAGGAAGAGAAAATAATACATGTCATTTTTAATGATGGGGATAACAAAATTTCAGGATTAGATGGGTTTAACGATAAATTTTATAAAACACATTGGACAAGATTAAAAATCAAATACCCAATGTAGCAAAACAATTTTTTAGAGGTGGTTAAATGTTAAAAAGTATAAACCAAACTTTTATTTCTTTGATTCCTAAAAATAAAACGTCTTCAAACATTTGAGATTATAGACCAATTTCATATCGCAACTTCATTTATATAAAATAATAACAATAGTGCTAATTAACAGAATTAAATATTCTCTACATTTTTTAATACTTGAAAATCAAAGTGCTTTTATTCTAGGGAGATTAATATATGAAAACTCCTTATCAACACATGAAATGATTTGAAATTTTAATAGTCAATTGGGTGATAACGTATGTTCAAAAATAGATGTAATGATCCGCCTTTTTTATTCCGATAGACAGGTCATTAAGGGTAAAAGAAAAGGAAAGATAAGAAGAAAAGGAACTAAACAACATGGAATCCCACAACGCAACAGAAAAATGCATATTACTCAACATAATATATTACAAAGTGATTTCAAAATGTTATAACAAAGTCATTCTGAAACTAACCGAATTTCAGCAGTCCGAATTTTTCGCAAGAATGCTAAAACCCAACCCCACCGAAGCACTAGTTTGGTATCTGGTATCCCGCAAATAGGCAAAGATAAATATATTAGAGCTCAATTAATTATCTCACAGCGGAATTGGCTAAAATATAATAGTAAATACTCACCCAAATAATAACACTTTCTAAGTAAGTGACATGAAGCTGTGAAGTCTCTGTCATCTACCTAACCTGTAGGATGTTATGAGGAGGGGGTCAGAACAAAATTTCTGGTGAATGAATAAATTATATACTTCTAGGCTTAATTCTACATATAAAATTTTATTTACATTTATTCTTATATTAGATTCATTAGGTTACAATACACTCACCCCTGCCTATGAACCGTGCCCATCTACTCCATAGTAGATAAAAACCTAATAACTAGTATATACATATATGTAGCTGTATGCCCAATGACCATATTGGTCCTAGGTACCACCTATGGTACCTTACATATCCTCCTCGAAAAGAACTCCATCGTCTAGCTTGGAGAGTGTTTTGAAATTTTCGTATGTAAAGGACCACTTCATAAGACCTATAGATACTCCACTACTTACTTTGAAAACATAAATTGTATCCGCACTAGTCTATACTAGTGCTTGGACATCCAAATGTACCACCCAGTGCGTACATTGAGGACTACGTTATTGTTCTGTCCACTATCTGAGTTCCACCTACATGGCCTACCTTGTACGGAACACAGTCGGGGATTTTCCGTATCTATAAAGGATTGCTTTGTCAGGCTTAATATTATAGTTGGTCTAACCCTTTCTCTTCATGGCTATGGCCCCACACAACCACCCCTCAACTAATCGAAAGGCTTCTAAAAAGTTAAGTGGTTATAACCCACTACAAACAATCTAACATCTAATTGGCTGTTCCACTCCATCCAATGTCTCGATAGTGAAAGTATCACTGGACTGTCGGTTTAACTCTAATCTTTCCCGAACTCGCTCTTGGTCTTGATGCCCGCCGATATCCGCATGCGACTATCCTTAACGTTACTTGCAAGTACTGGACATACGAATACCCTACTCCAAACATCAAGCCATTTTGACTGCCTACAAAGGATCCACTTCGTTAAGCCTACAATGCAAATACAGTCAATGCATACTATTTTGATGGAACACCTATAGACCTTCCTCCGGGTTGCGGCTTTATTATGCCTGCCCAGAGGGCCATCCTAGAGTATCATCACGTCCCATTGAAGTTTCGTACTTCCCTCTAGCCCAAAATCACTATGCTGGACATGCTTCTCCATTTTTGAAATCCGTGATAAACTGCTTCGTTAGGCGCTTTATCCTTTGGGCTGCTCCAAATGCATTTCGATTCATTTATTAGACCTTAAGTCTAATCTTTTAATTTGTGTTTAGTTTGCTTTCTTATTCTGTTGGCTACCTATTTTAATTTAATTAGCATATTCTTGGCCCCGTCTAATAGGGAATGCTATTAGCATGAGCCACATTACCTATCTTGTTTATTTAACTTAATATATAAATTCTCAAGTTCCTTAAAATAAGCCTCTTTTGTTATTTCTGTTTTATTTGCTTATTAACTTAATACAAGTTGTTTAAATAAGCTTCTATCATTATTCTTTACTATCGTCGCTTACCAATTTGTTCTAAATTTCACGATAAGCTTTTCCGTTCTTATTTCATAATTATAATCTATGTTATAATTCTACTTGGAATTGTTACTTTTTCTTCTTTTATAGTCCGTTATATAATTACAACCGTTTCTTTCCTAGTCTGCCTTCTTTTACTACGATATAGAATTTTCTTTAATTCCTTGATATTACCTGATTCACTTATTATAATAATTGCCTAGTTAAAAACCCTTTGCAGTAAATGCAGACTTAGGTTCCTTAAATTTTTTCATACCCTCAAATTCTTAAATTGATAATTTTCTTGTTTCAAATCATACTTTACTTTTATAACGACCCGGAATTTTGGGCAATAAGAATTTAATAATCTGTATTAATAATTGAATTGGTTTGATAAATTTTCTTTATAATTTTAGTTTGAATTGGATAATTTAATCTTTTAAAAGTTAATGAATTTATAATCTGGAAATAAAATTGATAAGATTGTTTTTCAAAGGCTAATAAAATTTTATTCTATTTATAATATATATGTTTGATATATATTGTGAATAGAAACATCATTTGTTTTAATTAAAGGTGAATTTTCAAATTGTAATATATATGTACGTATATGTTATAATTTGATGTTACTTTGAAATGTAATATAATCTATTGATAATTTGAATATGTATGAAATTATAATTTAAAGCTTTGTTTAAAAATTGATATTTTTCAAAAGTTAAAGATTAATTCAATTTGTTTTCAAATATAAGATAATTGCTTATTTTAAATATGGTAGTTTATATAGGATTTAATCAAAGTTTTGTTTTATTTTCATTTTAAAGTATTTCATAATTAAAATGGTTGTATAAATATAGATGTTTAGATTTTAAATTACATATATAAGATTTATTTGTATTGTGATTTGTTTTACAATACTTTCTTTAAAGCAAATTTATATTTACACATATAAGTTACTTAAAAAAAAAGTAAGATATATTTATATTACAATTTGTTTAGAACATTTTCTTATAAAGGAGAATTTACATTCACATATGTAAGTATTAATTAATAAAGTAAATTAAATATGTTAGTTTATATTTACATATGTAAGTACTCATTTATAAAGTAAAATAAAAATGTAAGTTTATATTTACATTTACATTAAATAAAAGTTTATAAACACTTAAAGACAAATGTTAACATGTGTTGTTTAATTAAATATCATAGTTGACAAATGTAAATTCTTAAGACAAGTGGCATTATTCTCATTTTTATTTTTATTAAAGTTTTAAGAAGAAAATTTGTTTTCTAAGAACATTTTTTTTTTAGTTCTTTCAATAATGGCAACTACTCTTCATAACCTGAAATTATTCTCAAACCTGAAAATGAAAACCAAAAACAAATCAAAAACTTAAAATCTGCAATGATCAAAACCTGCATATGAAAATGAAGATCAAATCTGCAACTTCAATCTGCTTTTCAAATGGAAGTTTCAACCTGCAATTTTCAAGCCTGCAAATCTTTAAGGCTGCATTTCAAATGTTCAACAGCAAGTTTAGTTCGACATGCAATTCAACTTTGAAGTTCAACATTTTTCATCAACTAAAGCATACAGTAGGATATTATCTGCAAGTTTCAACATTTAAACAATAGATTGTAAGCATGCATGGATTCAACTTCATCAGCAATTAAAAGCTTTTCAAAATTAAGATTCAATGCCTGGAAATTAAGAAGAACTGCTCTGCATTTTTATCAGGTGAGTAAATGTTTTTAAAAAGCAGCTTTAGCTTAATCTATGGTCAAATAATGTTGCATGCAAATGAGTTGTTGCTCTGATAATAAATATTTGTTTATGAATGCATGATTTTTTTTCCACAAGTACTTACTGCCTGTATATTTATTCACCCTGTTTCTACTTCAGACCAGGATCTGTTTCAAAAATTTTAAATTCCCAATAACATCATCAATTATCTTCGATGATTATATGAATGAAAGATCGTATGTTGATATTGAGGAAGATTGTAAAATAGTTTCTGGAAATTTTAAAAGTTCAAATAGCTTAAAAATGGGAAGAAAACACAGTAAATCTCTAATGCATGATAAAATCAATGAATTCAGTTTATAGTTTAGATAGTATAAATGGATTTGTGTTTGTAAATCATGAATTTTAACACAAGTTTCATGATTTTTAGTTTAAGGAATTAAGAGAATTTTGAGTTTGAACAGTTTTGGGATTTTCTTGAACTGCAGATTGAATGCATAATAATTTGATTTGATTCTTGGGTCGTAGCTTGAATGTAAGCTATAGATCATGGAAAAAATGCAAATTAATTTTTCAAATGAGTAAATTGAGTGAATTGGATTAAATTAGGGTTATAGATGGGTTTCGGTTCGACTTGTCTGTAATGTCAATTTCGACATGAATGTTGAATCGAGCTTGATCGCATTTTGGAATTATT
Organism: Allium cepa; assembly: GCA_030765085.1. NCBI lineage: Eukaryota > Viridiplantae > Streptophyta > Magnoliopsida > Asparagales > Amaryllidaceae > Allium > Allium cepa. Next base: position 945,008,617 of record CM060941.1, on the reverse strand, counting down.
GGAGCTTGAGATCTTGGCTTTCGATGGTGGTGTCGGCAAGGTGTATCGGTGGCGAGTTCGTCAACGGCAATGGGATTTTTGCGTTCGAGTTTTGCTGTAGCTTTGAGGCGTAAGTTCGAATTTCGATTCGAGCAAAAGTTTGGGAATCTGGGTTCACATTCGCGCTCGCGAATGGATTTAGAATTAGGGCGGACCGTCGCGATGGTCAATGGGAGGTGGCGGTGGAGGTGCATGTGCACCATGTCTCGTGCACAGTTGGGGTTGGCGAAAGGAATTGGGGAAGAAGGTTTCACGGGTTTGCTCTCAAGTTTCATCAGGGACGACTCGAAGTTGCTCTCGCGATTTTTAGTGTTCGACTCGAAGTGGATGTGTCAGAGTGTTGTCTCGGGGCAATGTCGGGTTGTCTGAGTGAGTTTCTCGAGTTTGTTGGGTTTGGATCTGTATCAAGTTAAGAGTAGATTTAACTTACTGATGGATATGAAATCAAGCTTTAAGTTTAAACCAAGTTATGAAGGAGACAATTTGTAAAGGCTAAACATGTTCCTTGATGTAAAAGTAAATCAACCTTTAAAAGGGATAATTGAATTAAATTTCATTTTTAAAATTTACGTAAGATGATTATTTTTAATTTAGAATTGGATTTCTAAAGTTCCTATTTCCAAATAAGTTATTGTTGTAATTTTGAAATCAAAATAGAATAAAATTGATTTTAAGCTATTAAAATTTGATGAATTCGAATAATTCAATGATAAAGATATATAGGGTCAATTTATCTTTGTTATTGACTTGAGAATACTTGATTTAATAAGTTTGTAATTTAGTAAAGGATTAATTAAGATTTCTTAATAAATTGAGGATTTTTAAATATAAGATGTTAATTAATTAATTGTTTAATTAATTTTAAATAATTAATTAATTGTTTATTTAATCACTTAATTATTGATTAATTAAGTGTGATTACTTGATGAAGTAATCAATGAGGAATTTTGGAGAGTAATTAAGAATGATAATTACTTATGGAAGTAATTAAGGATAATTACTCATGGAATAATTAGTTGAAGTGATTATTGGTTAATCACTTAATGATATCAATTTAAGAATTGATTAATATAAATGTTTTAGAGATAATTAATTATGAAGTAATTAATTAAAGGGTTAAGGATTGTTTAATGATGGAATTAATTATTAATTAAGAGATTAATTAAGGTTTATTAATGAAGTAATTAGAAATAATTACTCATGTAAGTAACTAAGAGTTAATTACTTAATTATGAATAAGATTAATTTAAGATTAATTAGTAAGTGTAATTAATTATAATTGTAATTAATTAATTCAGTAATTAATTAAGGATCGATTTATTAATTTAATTGTTTAATAATTACTTGAGGAAGTAATTAAAGATTAATTAATTGGATTAATTAATCAAAGATTAATATAATTAAATTAGAATTTAATTAATTAAGATAAGTAATTACAGATTGTAATTACTAATTATGATTAATGAGTTGATTAATTATAACTTAATTAGTTAATTAAAGTATCAATAAGGATCATTAATGAATGTGATTAATGATATTAATCAAGGTTGATTAATATAAGTAATTAATTTAAATGTGATTGATTAATTGTAATTAATTAAGAATTAATGTAATTAATTATAGTTCATTAATTAATGAATGATCATTAATTATTGTAATTAATGATAGTAATTAAGAGCTAATTACTGAATATGGTTAAAGATAATTACTTGAATGTAATTCAATATAATTAATCAAGGAAGATTAATTAGTGAAGATCATTAGAGATGATTTATTTTATTTGGAATAATAATTAATGAAGAAGGATTTTAGTAATCCAATTGATTAGGAGATAATCAAATTTGTTTTGGATGATTGATTAATATGGATTGATTGATTAATATTGGTTAAATTGATTGATATTGGATTATCAATATTTGGATATTTGTATTAGATGATTGGTTGGTATTGGATGTTTGATATTGGTTTGATACTGGATGATTGGATATATCTGTTTTGTGATGTGCTGCTTTGTGTAGATGGATATTGTTATGAATTATCCATTATGATAAATGATTCATCTATCTGTTTATTTCATACTGTATATAAGTTTTAAACTGTTTAAACCCTTAAGTACAACTTGGACATTAAAATGGCGTTTGGTTTTGGTGAGACTGGGATCGGGTTTCCATATTTGGATATCCGAAAACCACATCGATTCCAATTAAACGTTAGGTCGTGAACCCAAGTGGAGCAAGTGAAGACTCGAGGTGTAAGGGCTATACGTCAGTATAACTCTGTGGGTGATTCCGTAATGAGTTGACGGAATAGTGCTTATAGGTTCGAGATGGTGAATTAGAGTGCAAGGGCTATGGTCGTTGACTCTGAGGGTGATTCCAATAATGAGTGCAACGAGATAGTGCCTTCGGTTTCGTTCGAACGCAGAACGAACTTGTATGGATTGAATGCTTTCAGCACATCGTCAGGTGGACGATGAGCATTCTAAGATAAGGGAGTTCTATAAAGGTAATCGTAACCTCAAGCCTCATCAACCGGGAATGGCTAAAACAGGGGAGGTGCAGCAAGGCTTCATGGGTAGCTCCCACTGGAGAGCAAGATACATCCCTGTCTAGAGGTCCCTTTCTATTTCGGCTTAGTGTGTGGTTGGTCGCGCCAACTACGGGGTGGTCTTGTTCGGGACTGTCCAGTAAGGGATGGTTCCGGCCTTGTGTTGCAGGGGAGTTAGGGTGGCTCCTCGGTACGTTGATCTAGGCCACGTACTGTTACCCCAGTAGCCCTGCCGTTGATGGAAACCCATTTTCCCTACGAGACCCTACGGTTTTGTTTGTATTGCCCACTTTTGTGGCTAGTAGCTGGAATTTAATAGATATAACAATTTCGGCTATTTCTTATTTACTTGAAAACCCTTGACACTATTATAATATCACTGGATTTCCTATCAAATGTTTTGGTTAGCGTAAGGTAAAAACTTTTCCATGTTTATGTGTGGGAAGTCTTACGTGATACCCTTTTCTTTTCAAAGGTTTTCTAAAGTTAAGCAATTTTAACCCGTTTACTCACACCAGACCCCTGTCTGACCCGAGTGTTTATTTTCTGTTTTATTAAACTCTTGGGTACTCATATTATGTATGAGTATTCAAGTGGATCAGGTTAGCTTGACAAATTCTGGAGGAGTAATGGAGCAGGAGGCTTCGACGTGTAGTTATATATTGGTTCCGCTGTGTTTGTTTGGTATCTGTTTTCTTCTGTTGTACTTGAGTTGTATGAATTAGGCAGATGTTATAACTGTCTAATATGTGTTGTATAGTTGTGTAGTCTGATGTAATGAGGTACTATGTAATATTTTATGTTAATTATTATATTTTATTCGTTCCGCTGTGAGTTCTCTGATGTTGTTTGTATTCTTCTTTCTCTTTCTTTCTTCTTCTATCCCTTTCTTTCTTCAAGATGACGCGATTTTCTGGGAGTAGAAAGTCGGGCCGTCACAACTTTTTTGTCCGATATTTTAGGAAGCAATTCTATTTCATAGGTTCGTTATAAAGACTATATAATCCATTTTCATATTTTAATGTTGAATAACACTATAAACAATAACCCGTAACTACAAGGTGTCTCTTTTACTATTTTGGAGTAGTGTAAAATACAGTGGTTTCTCTATTTAAAACCAATTTCCCTTTTTAATTTCTATTATTCTGGCAGTTACACTATTGTTATCTTTTAGCTATTAAATTATGGAAATGTATCCTATCTTCTAACCAACCAATTAATCTAATAATACTCCCAAATTAACTTTTCCTATTTCAATGCAATTTATTACAGTAATTTTATCTCTCAACTTTTATTATTTTACATCTATTTTCTTTCATTTCAGCTTTCTTATTTATATAATCCATATTTGCATTTTATCTATTCTAATCCAAACTCGAAGAAAGAAAAGAAGGGATGGAAGAAAACTATCGCTTGCATAAAATCCAAAATGTACAACAAAAGATGTAAATAAGGCATAGAAATTTGTGTTTAAATACTTTAAATAAAATGCAACTTTTCTTGTAGTTTATCCTAATTTAATTAATATGATTAAATATCAAATAAAATTTTCTAAACGGGAATCTATTTATAATATTTTTTTAAACTTAATAGGTATATAAATAAATCCACTCACCCGTCGTCCTTAGTTTCACTTGTGCTCCGCCTGGTTCCACAGTCCTTCTGGATCCCCTTCTTCCAATGCATAAAATATTTTAATTCAGAAGATATTCTCCTTAGAAATTATTTTCTATTTAGGGTTCAGCCTTAAGCAATGAACCCATTGGGAAAAATCTAATTGTGAGACGGTAGCTAAGCCTAGGATCCTATTTATATTAGAGTTTGGGGATCTTAGACCTTCAGATTCATGGATTGAACCTGGAGCCACCATGTCACAGGGTTGTTTGGAGCCGTAGGATTGAAGAACATATGGCTTAAATCGCACAAAAGGCAGACAACAGGTCACGGTATAAATCTGGATGAATTCTCGTCTAGATTACGCATGGTTCGACCGGGCAGTCGACCGCCCTTAGCAAAAGGTCGACCATTGCGACCATTTGGTGACCTACAGGTCGGCCTATATCCGTTTTATTATATATATATATATGTATATATATTCTATTACTTATTTTTTTTCGTTATTAACTCCTTCATATTGTTTTGGTTTTAGACAAGTTATATATGTAAACTGATCGGAAAATTACCCTAGACGCAATGGTACAAGTTCCGGAGCCGTATCCCGACAATTCCCAAATTATTTATTTTCATTACTTATCATTATATGCTACGTTTTAACTATATTAAAATGTGAGGTGTTACGTTCTCCCACCTTTAGGAAATTTCATCCTGCAAATTTGATAATGGTAAAAATTTATGTAATCTGTTGCATTAATTACAACCATTTTGTGTACATCCAATTTTGCAACCATCCGTTCTTTTGTGCAAAAGTGCTTCTCAAGCCAAAGTATATGCATGTACATAAATCTCTGAGCGATACCTCCTACATGAATGCTTTTTATTTTAAAAGTTTACTTTTAAGACATGATGCACACAACCTAAATATACTTGCAATTTCTACATGAATGCAACTTTATGAAAAATTGAAAAAAAATTATCCAATTTTTTACCACACTCCTATTTAATAGGGGTGTCGTTCAACAAATTTTCATCCAAATCCTAAACACAACATTTTATATTCGAATTTCAAAAAAATCTTATTTTCTGAATTCGAGTTCTTATGTTAGAAAGAAGACAGAAAACAAGAAACTTCATTTTTTCCCTCCGATTTTCCTTTTCGTACCTCTTTCGCCGTACTTGGAATTTTGGGTTGTTATGCTATAAAACCACCTTTTTAATTTTTTCCCAAGCATGATTTACATAAGAAAATAGCTTTTTTTAATCTTTAGTTGACGTTTCCATCGCCTCTTTAATTTGTTGTTTCCTTTTTGTTATTTTTATAATGTTCTTATTTCCTTATTTTCTCTTGTGAATATCACAAAAATAAAGAGAAGAAGTATCGATATTGGTATACTAGCATAGAATTTTAAAGGCATACTTACGAGTATAAATTTTATAACTAAAAGTTAAAATAAACCCTACTACAATACGATACTAGATAGATGACATACGTAGGCTAACTTAACTATCATCTTAGGCTAAAGGGAATATGCCCCTGTCCGTCCTGACACAGGAAAGCTCTCAAAAAGGAATCCAAATAGCTAAGGCGTTCCTCCTAGCGCCTAGTGCTCGCCTCAACCTCACGTTGGGACCTAGCTAACTCATCCTGTCTCCTAATCATCTCTTGTTGTCCCTAAAGAATCTCTACGTGCTCCTTAGCGAGCCTCTCTTGCCTCTCGGCAAGGGTCCTAAACTGATCCTCGTAGCTCATTAGTAGAGGAGGCTAATAGGGTCCTGCTCCCTCTCCCAAAGACCCATATCCAAGTCCATATTCCTACGTACTCCATGCCATGGGCTATAATGGCCAAGCGGGCCATGGAGACTCGGTATGTCCTATGCCGGTGGCGTAGGAAAGTGCTGATGATCATGAAAGTACTAGGGCGCCAGCCAATGTGGTAAGGACTGTGGTGATGGCTACTGCTCGTGCTCCCGCTCCTCCTACGGAGCTTGAATCTGGGCCTATCCTATATGCATCCTCCTTAAAGTGGATGAATCTATCATGGGATGATCCTACTCACCATAAGTCTCTCTCTCCATCTCCACCCCAGCCCACCTAAAGACCCATGTCCAAAGGTGATAGTATATCATAGTGGATTGGTGAAGTCCGGTCGCTGTTATATGCTGGGCCATAATCATCCTAGCCCAGTTCACCTGTAATCCTCCAAATATAGCATAGGTGGCCTGCCTAGAAGTAGGATATGTCTGATCAAAACTCTTCGTCTTGGGGAAAAGCTTATGCTGTAGAATGTGGATAACTAAGCTAGCTAAACGGGGTCAACTGACCAACGCTCCAGTCGAGGTGCTGAGGTCTAAAAGAATCTGCTGCAAAATAGCCATGTTCGTCATCTCAACCTGCCCTACCTCTAAGCCTTACCCCCTAAAATCTAAAATACTAGCCAACTGAGACTCGGTGAAAACTTTCCTAATTCTCTTGACCTCCGATTGGAAGGCCAACTCCTCATCCTCATTACTAGTACGTAAGTTAGCATCAAAAAGACGTACTAACCTAGGATACGCTCGCTGCTCGAACAACTCATGGCTAAGAATATGTTGCAGCTCTATTTCCAAGAAGAGCGGCTCTAAATGTGTGCCAAGAAAATTAGCAAACTTCACTGGCCTTCCTTGCAGAAATTGGTACGTGGCTGTATCAGAGTAAGACTGTACTATACACCTATCACTTTGACACCAAGCTATCTCCTGTAGTGTGAGTTGGGAAAGAGGTGAACTAGAGAGGGTCTTGGAGGCATGGTGGAAAACTCTCAGATCTGCGTTACAAGGGTATGCATCCATGTAGATCTCGTGATGCGCTTTGATTTGGCACTAACGGTGAGTCAAACGGTGGAGTTTTGGAAGAATTTGGGTGGTTGGAAGGGGGTATTTTTGGGTGCGGCAGCTGTCTTCAGGGAGGAAGCAAAAATGATAAAGGGGTGAAAAAATGAGCAGGAAAGGGGTAAAGCACGTGTAAATATGTGTGCAATTTGTAAGCGACCGGTCGATCGCACGGTCGACAGGGCGGTCGACCACTTGGTCGACCTAGTTGGTATGTGCCGTATTTATCTATATTTTTTTCGTCTCGTCCTCCTCCCCTTGACTAATCGAAGCCTATGCAAATTCAACCCACTACCGGGCTATCTGAGTCGTGGTTGCAACTTTGGAAAAATATCCCTGTCTACTTTCCATCCTCCAAGTGGAGTCTTGACGTCTTCTATACTTCAATTAAACCTACAGTAATATCCATAAGCTTGCTCCAACCACTTAAATCGTCTAACCCATAAAATTCTTTTTCAAAACAACTTAACATTCTTTATAGCTAGAATTATTTACGTACTTATAAACCATTTCATACTTAAATAAGGATTTCAAAATACGTTTTTACTCGGCTAAGACAGATTTTGCGTAAAACATCATCACAACAGCCCAAAATGCTAGTTTTCAATTAAAGTCAACAATACTTATATTTTTTTTCTAACTGTATATCTTCACTTTCGGATTCAAAAATGCTTTTAAAATTGTTTTTCCCTTATTTAAACCAATAAAATCATAAAGCTGTAAACTTCTAAAGTTAGAACTTGAAAATATTTCAAAACTTTTCAAATTCCTAAGAGTAATTGCTGGGCTAGACTAAAAATTGGCTTTTTAATTTGCTTTCACCTTTCCAAATATCCCTTACTGAACCCAAAAATCTTTTCCATATGAGGTCTTTTAGCTTTTGGAATTTCCTTATACCAAATTTTGATATACATAATTGTTTTCAAACTTCCTCCAACTATTGATTTAATTAAAAGAATGGACTTTACTTTGTGGTTTTAAGAGTGTGAGTGTATTTATAATAAAATATAAATACGTTTACTCACTATCTACCTAGGAAATCTAAACCTCGCTCTGATACCAAATGTAACAACCCGAATTCCAGCGGTCCAGATTTTTTACAAGAATGCTAAAACCCAAGCCCATCGAAGACCAAGTTGGGCATCTGGATCCTGCAAATGGAAAAAGATAACTATATTATAGCTCAATTAATTATCTCACAGCGGAATTGGCTAAAATATAATAGTAAATACTCACCCAAATAATAACACTTTCTAAGCAAGTGTCATAAAGCTGAGAAGTCTCTACCATCTACCTAACCTGTAGGATGTTATGAGGAGGGGGTCAAAACAAAAGTTCCAGTGAATGAATAAATTATATACTTCTAGGCTTAATTCTACATACACCACTATATTTCCATTTATTCTTATATTAGATTCATTAGGTTACAATACTCTCACCCCTGCTCGTGAACCATGCCCATCTACTCCATAGTAGATAAAAACCTAACAACTAATATATAGATATATGTAGCAATATGCCCAATGACCATATTGGTCCTAGATACCACCCATGGTACCTTCCGTATCCTCCTTGAAAAGAACTCCATCATCTAGCTTCGAGAGCATTCTGTAATTTTCATCTGTAAAGGTCCGCTTTGTAAGACCTACAGATGCTCCACTACTTACTACGAAAACATAAATTGTATCCGCACTAGTCTATACTAATGCTCGGACATCCACAATGTACGACCCAGTGCATACATTGAGGACTACGTAATCGTTCTGTCTACTATTCGAGTTCCGCCTACAAGGTCAACCTTGTACGGAACTCAATCGGCGATTTTCTATATCTATAAAGGATTGCTTCGTTAGGCTTATAATATAGGTATTCTAGTTGGTATGTCCCTTTCTCTTTGTAGCTATGGCCCCACAGAGCCACCCCTCAGCTAATCGAAAGACTTCTAAAGAGTTAAGTGGTCGTGCCCTACTGTAAACAATCTAACATCCAATTGGCGGTGCCCCTTCATCCAGTGTCTCGATAGTGAAAGTATCATTGGACTGTTGGCTTAACTCTAGTCTATCTAGAACTCGCTTTTGGTCTTGATGCTGGCCGATACCCGCCTGCGACTATCCTTAACCTTACTTGCAAGTGCTGGACATACAAATACCCTACTCTGAACACCAAGCCTTTCTGACTGCTTACAAAGGATCCGCTTTGCCAGGCCTACATTGCAAATGCAGTCCAGGCAACTCTTTTGATGGAACACCTATAGACCTCCCTCCAGGGATGCAGCTTCGTTAGGCCTACCTAGAGGGCCATCCTAGAGTATCCTCATATCCCGTTGAAGTCTCGTGCTTCCCTCCAGCCCAAAGTAACTAAGTTGGATGTGCTCCTCCATTTCTAAAATCCGTGGTGAACTGCTTCGTTAGGCGCTTCATCCTTTGGGCTGCACCAAACACAATTCAATTCTTTTATTAGACCCTAAGTATAATCTTTTATGCGTTTAGTTTGCTTTCTTATTCTGTTGGCTACCTATTTTAATTTAATTAGCATATTCTTGCCCCCGTCTAATAGGGAATGCTGTTAGTATAGCCACATTTACTATCTTGCTTATTTAACTAAATATATAAATTCTTAAGTTCCTTAAAAATAAGCCTCTTTTTTTATTTCTGTTTTATTTGCTTATTAACTTAATATAAGTTGTTTAGATAAGCTTGTATCATTATTCTCTACTATCATCACTTACCAATTTGTTCTAAATTTCACGATAAGCTTTTCCGTTCTTATTTCATAATTATAACCTATGTTATAATTCTACTTCGAATTGTTACTTTTTCTTCTTTTATGGTCCGTTATACAATTTAAGCGTTTCTTGCCTAGTTTGCCTTCTTTTATTACAATATAGAATTTTCTTTAATTTCTTAATATTACCTGATTCACTTTTCATAATAATTGCCTAATTAAGTAGCCTGCGCAGTAAATGCAGACTTAGATTCCTTACATTTCTTCATAGCCTCAAAATTTTAAATTAATAATTTTCTTGTTTCAAATCATACTTTAATTTATTGTCCGATATTTAGGAAGTAATTCTATTTTATTCGGTTGGTTATGAAGACTATATAGTCCATTTTCATATTTTATTGTTGAATAACACTATAAGCAATAATCCGTAACTGCAAGGTGTCTCTTTTACTATTTTGGAGTAGTGTAAAATACAGTGGTTTCTCTATGTTACACTAATTTTCCCTTTTTATTTCATTTGTTCTGCCAGTTACGTTTATCGTTATCTTTTAGCTATTAAATTATGGAAATGTATCCCATCTTCAAACCAACCAATTAATCTAATAATTACCCCCAAATTAACTTTTCTCGTTTCAATTTAATTTATTACAGTTATTTTATCTCTCAACTTTTATTATTTTACATCTATTTTCTTTCATTTTAGCTTTCTTATTTGTATAATCCATATTCACGTTTTATTTATTCTAATCCATACGTGAAGAAAGAAATGAAGGGATGGAAGAAAACTATTGCCTGCATAAAAATCCAAAACGTGGAACAAAAGATGTAAATAAGGCATAGAAATTTGGGGTTAAACACTGTAAATAAGTTGCAAGTTTTCTTATAGTTTATCCTAATTTACTTAATATGATTAATCATCAAATAAAATTTTCTAAATGGGAATCTAACGATAACATATCTTAAACTTAAAAGATATATAAATAAATCCACTCACTTGTCGTCCTTAGCTTTGCTTGTGCTCTGCCAGGTACCACAATCCTTCTGGATCCCTTCTTCTAGTGCGTATAATATTTTAATTCAAATGATCTTCTCCCTAGAAATTATTTTCTATTTAGGGTTCAGCCTTAGGACATGAAACAATAGGGGAAAATCTAATTGTGAGAAGATAGCTAGGCCTAGGATCCTATTTATATTGGAGTTTGGGGATCTCAGACCGTCGGATTTTTGGATTGAATTTGGAGCCACCATGTCACAGGGTCATTCGGAGCCATAGGATTGAAAAACATATGGCTCAGATCGCACAAAAAGGAGAAAACACGTCACGGTATAAATTTGGACGAATCCTCATCCAGATTGCGCATGGGTCGACCAAGCAGTTGACCGCCCTTTGCAAGCTGTCGACCATTGCGACCATTGGGTCGACCTACCGGTCGGTCCATATCCGTCTTATTATATATATATATATATTCAAATCGATTACTTATTATGTTTCTTTCTTAACTCCTTCATATTGGTTCGGTTTTAGATAAGTTATATATGGAAACTGATTAGAAAATTACCTTAGACGCAATGGTACTAGTTCCAGAGCCATATTCCAACAATTTCAAAATTATTTATTTTCATACTTATCGTTATACGTTACATTTTAACTATATAAAAATGTGGGGTGTTACACATTCTAATACAAATTCTATCCTAGGATAGTTATAACAGCCTGTCCCAAACTAACAAATACAACACACATATAATACAACATAAAATAAGGTAATAATTAGCTATCGATGAAGCCACCTCCTCTAAGCTCCTCCAAATGAATTTGTGGAAAAACCTTAACTACTTGGCTGCCTATTCAAAATTGAGAACTTAAGAGTTTAGGAAAAGAAAATAAACTCTGGATCAGACATGGGTCTGGTGTGAGTAAAGCATATATTTTAACTTTATAAAACCTTTAAATCAAAGGCATCATGTAAGATCACGTCGCATATAAACATGGACAGGTTTCTACCGTACGATAACCAAAACATTTTCTATACAAAATCTATTGATATTATAATAATGTCTAGGGGTCAAAGTAGAATATGAATATAGCTGAAATGCCTACATCTCACATTTTAACATAGTTGGGCACAACTAAATCTGTACGGCGCTTATTGGGGAATGGATTCCATACAATGACTAGGTTACTAGGGTACCACCCATCATGGTGCATCTCCAGATAAAATGACACTGAGGTCGAAGCTATCGACCCCTGCTAACATAGGACTGACACACCCTTTACTGGATAGTACTGAATATGATCACCCCTCCGTTAATGGGCCCTAAAGCATACAAATGTGAGATAATATCGACTATAGATAGGGATGATCATAGCCTACTTAGGAGAGACCCACTTAGACCTGTTGCATCTTCCATGTTTTAGTCATTCCCGATTGATGAGGCTTGATGCTACGTCTTACCTTTCAAATACTTTTCCTACTTGGAATGCTAACACTATCCTTCATGCAATAATACAATGCCAGCATTCATCCATACAATTTCATTCTTGGACTGATTGAAACGCTTGAGAGCTTCATCTTCAAGATGACTTCATTTTAAAACACTAGAGTTGGATCGAAGTGGTTTTCAGAAAACATATCCGATCCAAATCTCTTCTAAACAACTTCCAATAATTTGCGGTAAACTCAACTCTGGTTCTTTAGGAAATATAAAGTCAAAGATAAGAGCAGAGGTCACCTTCTAAATGTTAGTGGATGGATTTTCTTATCATTTTCTATAGGAGAGGGAAACGAGATTTATACGCACAGTGCAACATCATCGGAGATGACTGGGCTATGTAACGCACGGGTTTCTCCCAGATATTTCCAAAGGTACGTTTTGGGTCTATATTTAATAGTCAGTTATTTAACTATCAAATAAATAAACAATAACCTATTCCCTTTAAGATTTATTTATCCATAGCAAACCACTAAGCCTCAAAAAAAATTTACTTAATAAATCTCTTTTTAAAAACATTTGTCCAAAACATTCATATACCTATCTCTTTGACATAAGTGTACTTACAAAAATATTTGCAAATAACTTCTTATTTCCAAATCATGTTAAAAAGGATTAAACATGTGTTTTTTAAATTGGAGGTAAGGATAACCTAAAACACTGTTTCCTCGGTTTTGTAACAACCCACGCTTTAATAACAAATAAAATCAATTGAATTAACATAATTACAAAATGGTGAAAAATATAAATGTCAAATATATGCATTTAAAAAAAAACTAAAAGGTTACATACATATATGCAACCTATGAGTGTGGGATTAGTTGATGCATTAATCAATTAAAAGAGGAATTAATTCAGAGACACAGAGGCGTCAATTAGTCAGAGAATATGTCACTTTTATAACATTAATTAATTAAGGAGTTTCTAATAATGGGAAATGTATGTAGGGAATAAATTAAATGGTAACATACATATATTAATTTATAATTGATGAAATCAATTAATTAAGAAATTAATTAAAGACATTACGTAAGCGTCAATTAATAAAAGAGGGAAAACTTATATATCAATTAATTGGGTACTAAATTGGAGGTTTAAATATTTACAACTAATAAATGTATGACTGAGTGACGCATAGGAATTAATTTGGATATTGATTAAAATGGAAAAACATGTCAATTAATTAACTGGCAATTAGTTGGGCATTTTAAAAAGAGTGTCAATTAATCGAAGAATATGCCATTTTTTATAATAACAAAGAATAAAAATTAATTAGTTAGAAGAAAACGCCAGTTATAATATTATTTATTTCCAAGTTAAAATTGGAACGCGTACAAAAATCAAATAAAGCAATTAGGTTTATGTTGAAGGTAAATTAATAAGAATATTTTAAAAAGCATAACTTATATATGAATTCAATTAAATAGAGATATTAATTGACGTGTTCAAATAGGTAAGAAATTATAACGTATAAGAATCAATTATTATTGGATATATATGTATGTATGGATGGATGTATGTATGTATGATCTAATTAATTGGATAATTCATGGGAGAATCTTATTTAGAAGGACACGTGAATTAATAGAGCCGTGTAACAAAGGAACAAATGAATAATGTTGGAGAGTTATACGTTATAAGATAACGTAAACAAATCAACTTTTGATGGTGAGGATTGTTTTTAGGGTTAATCGGATGGTTCCTAGTTGTTCACTACACCTATAAATTGAACGTAACTTAACCCTAGCCCACACTATTTTCTTTGAATCAGCTGCTGTCGTTTACATCAAACTTCTCTTCTCCTATGCCTCTTCCTTTCTCCTCTGTTAATCAAATCTTTCCCCAAACTAAAAATAAAATTATGTAAGAAAATACATACAAACAAATCATAGAATTGCACAAACAAATCAGATAATTTACAATGAATCATAAAGGGGAAAAAGCGTAGCAAATTAAAAGGGATGGAGATTGAAACTAAGGACGACATGTGAGTGGATTTAATTATATATCTTTTATTCTTATGATATATTATTGTTAGATTCCTGTTAAATAATTTAGTTCAGTATTTATTACAATAATAATCCTATCAATTAGAATGCTGAGACTATAAATTGTATAAGAGAGCTTATATTTAATTATTATTTATACAGAAAAAAGGAAAATGGTAATCTACTAAATATGAATAATATTAGGCTTGACAGTTAGAGAAAGGCATAAGCCTAAAAGTAAGACATTTACAGTTATTCACTATTTTAAAAGTTGAAATTTAGTCTATAAATGTTAGTTTCTTTTTATTCCTTTTTACGCGAATAAAATAGTAAAGAGAAGAATTCGCAAATACAGACTGAAATAAAAGAACACTAGATTTATAGAAATTAGTTATAAAATAAGAAAAGCTGGAATAAAAAGAGAAAAATAGAATTTTGCAGTAAATTATGCTACAATGGGGAAAACAAGTAAAAAGAGAAAATCTATAGCTTGATTTAGAAGTAAGTGATAGATTAATTGGTTGGTTTAGAAAAGAGAATACATTTCCATAGTTTAATATTTAAAATATAACGATAAACGTAAGTGCAAGAATAAAAGGGAATTGGTGTAAAATAGAGAAACTACTATATTTTGCATTATCCAAAAAGTAAAAGAAATAATAAAAGAAATATTTTGCAGTTATAGATTATTATTTATAGCATTGTTTAGTATTAAAACATGGAAATGGAATTTTAGCACAGTTTTTTAACCAACCAAATAGAATAGAACTACTTTCTAGAATATAAGAAAATAAAGTGAAGAACTATAGGAAGTAAAGATGAAATCAAGTTAATTATTAGACAAGACTAGAAGCAATTAAAAGAAATATACCAAGATCTGCAATTACTACGCAGATAATAAAATAAAGACAAAGTAGTTATTATGATAAGTAAATTTGTGACAGTCGGACGTAGTCCCAAGCCAAGATTGCCATATAATAAAAGAATTAAAGAGAATTCAGTATCATAATAAAAGAAGACGAACTAGAATAGAAAAGAGACACTTGTAATTATAGTTATAATATATAGATTATAAAAGAATATAGAAGTGACAATTACAAGTAAAATTATAACATAGTTTATAATTAAGCAGAAATAAAAGAGAAGATTTATTCTAAGACTTAAATTAAGTTAATAAACAAATAGAGCAGAACTAGCAGAAGAGGCTTATTTTAATAAACCTAGATCTTGGATTAAGTTAATAAGCAAGATAATAGAAGCGGCTTATACCAACAACATTCCCTTTCAGTCAGGATTTGATGGTCTCACAATAGTTAGGTGAGGCTAAGACAAGATTATGCTAATTAGGGTAAGTAAGTAGCCAATGGAATAAGAAAATTAAACTAAACGCATAATAAAAGATAAGACATATGGTCTAATAAAATAGTAAGATGCGTTTGGAGCAGCCTAAAGGATGAAGAGCCTAACGAAGCAGTTCGTCACAAATTTCAGCATAGAAGGAGCACATCCAACTTAGATATTTTGAGCTAGTGGAAGTATGAGACTTCAACGAGACGTGAGGGTACTCTAGGATGGCCATCTAGGTTAGGCATAATGGAGCAGTCCCCTGGAGTCAGGTCTGTATGTGTTCCATCAAAAGGGTATGCCTTGGCTTCTTTTTGCATGGGGGGACCATTGTAGGTAGTCGAAAGGGTTGATGTTTGGAGTAGGATATTCATATGTCCCAGTACTCGAGATCATGCAGTGGGCAGAACCCAAAAGGATAGTCGCGTGCGGATGTCGGGCTAGCATCAAAACCAAGAAGCGAGTTTTGGAAATAATAGATTTAAACCAATAGTCCAATGGTTCTTTCACTATCAAGATATTGGATGTGGGGCGTAGCCAATTGGATGTTTAAATTGTTTACAGTAGGGCACAACCGCTTAGCTCTTTAGAGGTCTTTCGATTTGTTGAGCGGTGGCTGAGTGGGGCCATAGCCACGATAAGAAAAGGGACAGACCAAGTAGAATATCTGTATTGTAGGCCTAACAAGGCAGTCCTTTATAGAAATAGAAAACCCCCGACTGAGTTTTGTACAAGACAGACCTTGTTAAGCGGGATTCAGGGAGTAGACAGAATGATTATGTATATTCCTCAAGGTATGCACTGGGTGGTACATTGTGGATGTCCGACTGTTAGTATAGGTTAGTGCGGACGCAGTTTTAAGTTTTCATAGTAGACGATGGAACATCTGTATTGTACTCCTTACAAGGCAGTACTTTATAGATGTAGTCACAACATGCCTTAGAAGCGAGAAGATGGAGTGCTTTTCGAGGAGGATTGAAAGGTACTAAGGGTAGTACCTAGGACCGATACGATTATTGTGCATAAAGCTACATATATATTAGTTATTAGGTTTTGATCTACTAGGGAGTAGTTGGGCACGATTCACGCATAGAGGCAAGAGCATTATAAACCCAATGAACCAAATATAATAGTAAATGGAAATAAAACAGTGTATGTAGAATTAAGGTTAGAAGTGTGTAATTTGTTTACTCACTAGAACTTTAGTTCTGACCCCCTCCTCATAAAATCCTATAGGTTTGGTAGATGACAGAGACTTTCCAGCTGCGTGACACTTATTTAGAAAGTGTTATTATATTATTGAGTATTTACTTACTATTATATTATTGAGTATTTACTTACTATTATATTTTAGTCAGTTCTGCCGTGAGATATTTATTTGAGCTCTGATATATTTGTCTTTACCTATTTGCAGGATACCAAATACCCAACTCGGGCTTCAGTGGGCTTGGGTTTTAACATTTTTGCAGAAAATCCAAACCGACTGGAATTCAGGTTGTTACATTTGGTATCAGAGTGTAGGTTTAGGATTCCTAGTTAGATAATGAGTGAACGTATTTGTATTTTTGAATAAAATACAAATATATTATGTCCTAAAATCCAAATAGTTCCCAATTCTATATTTTAACATATGGAAACCT
Organism: Allium cepa; assembly: GCA_030765085.1. Taxonomy (NCBI): domain Eukaryota; kingdom Viridiplantae; phylum Streptophyta; class Magnoliopsida; order Asparagales; family Amaryllidaceae; genus Allium; species Allium cepa. Next base: position 944,991,357 of record CM060941.1, on the reverse strand, counting down.
TTTAGAAGAACATTTATGCATAGTTTACTAGTTGGGTTTGGCTTGACCCAAGTATGTTGAGCCGTATCAATTTATAACGTACAAATAAGCCATGTTTTGAGAGAAGATTGGTACCCATATGTTATAGAAAGTAGGGAAATTCCTTAGGGATAGTAGGGGGAGTGTTTTTATTTTGGAAGGAGTAAGAGGTTTTAACAAGAAGAAAATTCACTTTATGTCTAGCCTAATAAAATGAAACTTCTGAAATTGGAAAGTTGAAAATATAATTTTTAAGGAAGTAAATATTGGGTTATTGAAAAAAAATAAGTGGTACGAAATTTAAATTTGTTTTTATATGATGTAAGTTTTTTAAAAAGAGAAATCCCTTTTGAAGAATTATAGATCATGTATCGCTTGCTAGCTTCTTTCTAGGTAAACAAAGATTTAAAAAAAAACATAGAGCGTGTTAAGTATTGAAAATGTAGGTTACAACATTTATTGTTGTAATAGATGTTTTCGATAAAAATAAAGGAAGCATAGACTATGACATTATTGTTATAGTAGGTGACTCTCAAAGAAAATGTTTTTACACAGCAGATGAGATTTATTAATACTTATTTTAATTAAATCCATATATATATTTTTTGGTTGTAGTAACGGTGTTTTACGCAACATCTGTTTTGATCCAAATGTGTTTTAGAGATAATTTCTAAAGTAGTGTGTATGTACACTTATTATTTAAATAAGTATATGAAAATATTAAAGCAGTTTTGTAAATGAGTTCTTCTAAAAAATAATATACGTTTAATTAATGGATTTAGTAGGAAATATCTTATGTAGGTGAATATAGAGTAAACATACTTTAATCAATTGGAATGAAATGGATAATGATATGATTTTCTATAAATTACAAATAAAGATGTATTGTGCAAGTTATAAGGAATATTTGAAAGAGACGTACAAGGTATGGAAAACATCATATTTTGTATAGCCTATTTTGAAAAAATTATAAAATAAATTCCTTACTATTTCACGTAAATACGAAATCCTCCTTTAAAGGATTCGTAGAAGGTTTTAACGTTAATGGTTTCTCATAAGAGAAAGTAATTCCAATACATTAAGGGATTTTTGATAAAATAATTGGTCTTACATACTCCAGTTTTAGTAAATTTCAAGATCTATGAAAAGAAGATATTTTGAAAGCATGTGATGACATTATTTTAGTCAAAAAAGAAAAATAAAAATGTTTTAAGAACAAGCAAGACAAGTTTTAAAGGAAAAAAGGTTTGGTGGAAAGTAAATAAGTTTTCGGAAAGATAAAATTTTAGGTAACCAACTACCTTTGAATTTAACAGAAAACTTAGAAATAACACTTTCTAAGGCAAGAATTTTGGAATTTGATGTTTCAAAAATTTAGAAGCTTTAATTTTTGAAGTAAAATGATAAATACCAAACCAAACCGGACTTTTAAATATGGAGTACATATGAATCATTTTCTAGGTGTAATGGGAAAAGTGTAAGGCTATAGCACTAATTACTCCCAGTAGTAATAATAAAAGTTCCCATAAGGTGTATAGGACACTAGTGAAAACCTAGAAATGTTGCTTCATATGTGTATATTATAGTAGTGAAGTGATAGTAGTAAGATAGTAAGACACATGTGGTTGGGAAAAGTAGACCTTAGGTGGGGAAAAACGAATGGTAAAGAGAAAATTTCCCAAGCTTAGTTATCCTTTTAGATAGAGACTGCATAGATTCAAAACCTTATCCATTGCAATAATTGAGACTTAAAATAACAGAGATGAATTGATCTTGCTCATCATGAGTAACACAACGTAAGTTGGTAACAAGTAATAGGCGGAAGGAGGGGCATACGAGTTACTTGGATTCCTAAAGTTAGACCTTTTTGTGTCAGAGTGGACATAGTCCTAGACCTCCTTGCCCTAAATGATAGCTGTGTTTAGTTGCTATATTAAAAGAAGATAAAAAGCAAATAGAAGGTAACTAAAATAAAAAACAGTAAGATGTAAAGAAAGCAACATAAACATCAATAGAAACAAAAGAGAATTGCATAAGAAAAATACATCTTTCCTATAAATTAAGCTTGGAAAAAAGTTTGAAAAGAAAAATCTTTCTTATGTAAACCGTGCTTGGAAAAGAAAATGGAGATTTTATAAGATGGCGACATAAGTTCCAAGTACGGAAAGAGGGGTACGCAAAAGTAAAACGGAGAAATGTTAATTTTTTCCGTTTTCTAACTTCTTTCTAACATAAGAAATCGAGTTCGGAAAATTAGATGTTTCTGAAATTCGAGTATTAAAATTTGTGTGATAGGATTTAGAAAAATTCGCTGAATTACACCCTATACAGTAGGAGTGTGGGAAAATTGGATGAAAAATGTTTTGAGTTTTCAAGAGATTTCATTCATATAGAAATTGCATGTATATTTAAGATGTGTGCATCATGTTTTAAAAGGAATTTCTAAAAGAAAACGCATTCATATATGAGTTACATCTTAGAAATTCTTGTACATGCATATATGTTATGATGTATTGCACTTTGCACTATGCATGGATTGTTGCAAAATTGGTTTTACACTAAATGGCTGTTAGTGTAAAATGGATGCACGAAGGTTCATATGATGAACCCTTATCAAATTTTGGGGATGAAATTTCCTAAGGGTAGGCAAATGTTACACCCTGCGCACTAATGACAAATAAAATAAATTGAATTAACATAATTGCAAAATGGTAAAAAAATATAAATGTCAAATATATGCATTTAAAAAATAATAATAAGTTACATAGATATATACAACCAATGAGTGTGGGATTAATTGGCACATCAATCAATTAAAAGAGGAATTAATCATAGAGGGGTCAATTAGTCAGAGAATATTTCACTTTTATAACATTAATTAATTAAGAGATCTTCTAATAAAGGGAAATGTATGTGGGGAATTAATTAAATGATAACATACGTATATTAATTTATAATTAACGCAATCAATTAATTGAGAAATTAATTAAAGAAATTAAGTAAGCGTCAATTACTAAAAGAGAGAAAACTTATATGTCAATTAATTAGGTAATGAATTGGTGGTTTATATATATACAACTAATAAATGTGTGATTGAGTGACACATAGTAATTAATTTGAATGTTGATTAAAATGAAAAAACGTGTCAATTAATTAATTGGCAGTTAGTTGAGCATTTTAAAAGGGGTGTGAACTAATCAAGGAACATGCCATTTTTTACAGTAGGAAATAATATAAATTAATTAGCTAGAAGAAAAAGACAGTTATAGGATTATTTGTTTCCAATTTAAAAAATTGGAATGCATACAAAAAATTAACAGTGTGATTAGGTTTATAATTAAGGTAAATTAATAAAAGTAATTAAAAAATATAACTTTTATATTCATTCAATTAATAGAGGTATTGATTGACGTGTTCAAATAGGTAAGAAATTATAACGTATAATAATCAATTAATATTGGATATATATGTATGTATGTATGTATGATCTAATTAATTGGATAATTAAAGGGAGAATCTTATTTAAAAGGAAACGTGAATTAATAGGGTCATATAACAAAGGAACAAACGAATAACGTTGAAGAGTTCTACGTTATAAGCTAACGTAAATAAACCACGTTCTGATGGTGATGATTGTTTTTACGGTTAATCGGATGGTTGCTAGTTATTCACCACACCTATAAATTGAACGGTACTTAGCCCTAGCCCACACTATTTTCTTTGAATCAGCTGCTGTCGTTTATAGTAAACTCCTCTTCTCCTCTTCCTCTTCCTTTCTCCTCTGTTAATCAAATATTTCTCCAAATTAAAAATAAAATTAAGCAAGGAAATACATACAAACAAATTAGAGAATTATGCAAACAAATCAGGGAATTTACAACGAATCAAAAAGTGGAAAAAGTAGAGAAAAGCGTAGCAAATTAAAAGGGACAGAGATTGAATCTAAGGACGACATATGAGTGGATTTAATTACATATCTTTTAAGTTTATGATATATTATCGTTAGATTCCCATTAAGTAATTTTATTCAGTATGTATTTCAGCAACTAATCCTATTAACTAGCATGTTGAGACTGTAAATTATATAAGGGAGCTTATATTTGATTATTATTTATACAGAAAAAAGGAAAATAGTAATACACTAAATATGAATAATATTAGGCTTGACAGTTAGAGAAAAGCATAAGTGTGAAGACCCGACTTTCAATGACCAGAAAGTCACATCATTTTAAAGAAAGAAAGGGATAGAAAAGAGAAAAATAGATAAGAAAGAAGAGAAAACACAACACATAGAACACACAGCGGAAACTATATATCTAACGCCGAAGCCTCCTGCTCCATTGCTCCTCCATAATTCGTCAAAGCTAACCTGAATCCCATGGCTACTCATAAAAATTTGAGTACCCAAGAGTTTAAGAAAAACAGAAATAAACTCTGGGTTAGACATGGGTCCGGTGTGAGTAACAAATTAAGGTTGCTTAACTTTGAAAAACCTTTGGAAAGAAAGGTATCACATATGACTTACCACACTTAAACATGGAAAAGTTTTTACCTTACGCTAAACAAAACATTTGATAGGAGGTCTAGGGTTTTCAAGTAAATAGAAAATAGCCGAAATTGTTACATTCATTAAATTCCAGCTACTAGCCACTAAAGTGGGTAATACAATCAAAACCAATGGCAATTATTGGATTTTGGATTCCATACAATGGCAGGGCTACCGGGGTACCGCCCGTCACAGTACGTGGCCTAGATCAACATACCAAGGATTACTCCCAATCCCCTGCAACACAAAGCCGGAACCATTCCTTACTGAACAGTTCCGAACAAGGCCACTACGCAGTTGTGATCAGCAACTGCACCACACAGCCGAAATAGAAGGGACATCTAGACAGGGGTAAATATCGTCCTACTTGGGCATGACCTACTTAGCCTTGCTGCACCTCCCATGTTTTAGCCATTCCCAGTTGATGAGGCTTGACGCTACGATTACCTTTATAAAACACATCTATCTTAGAATTCTCATTGTCCACCTGACGATGTTCTGAAAGCATTCAATCCATACAAGTTCGTTCCGGGTTCGAATGAAACCGAAGGCATTATCACGTTACACTCATTTTGGAATCAACCTCAGAGTTAACCACGATAACCCTTGTACTCTGAATCTTCATCTTCACTTCAGATTCACGACCTATCGTTAATTTGGTTCGATGTGGTTTTGGGATATCCAAATCTGGAAACCCGATCCCGGTCTCATCGAAATCCAAAACGTATCTTTTTGGTCCAAGTGGTTTTAAAGTTAAAACAATTCAATTCAATATTATCTATATACAAACAGATAGATAATTCACCATATCACATTAGATAATCAACATTATCATCATAAACAGATAATCCACATTATCATCACAAATAAATAATTCATATTATCATCATACTTTAACCAAATCATCCATATCACACAGCATCACTTAACTCATATCTGAGATTTTAAACCATTCAAGTCAATCAATACTATCCATCAAACATAAGCAATGATCTAATGATCACACCATCTATAATTAATTTAAAGTGAATTAAATTAATAATTTTATCTCTAATTAATTTAAAACGAATTAAATTAATTACTTCATTTCTAATTAGTTTAAAAAAAATTAAATTAATTACTTCATCATTATAATCCTGCTTAACTTAACCATTAATTAATTACAAATTAATTAATTAATCACCATCTCATTATCCATTTCAATTAATCATTCCTGATTAACAATTTTTAATTACAATAAGTAATTAGCCTTTAAATTAATTACATGAGTTAATTATACTTAACCCTTTACAATAATTTACTTTTAATTACTTAATCAATTAATTAACTAAAATTAATTACATTAATCGTTTATTAATTATTCATTAATTAATCAATTCTAAATTTACATCATTAATTTTATTAATTAATGATTTCTAATTACATTTTTAATTAATCTCTCTATTTAAATTAATTGCGTTAAGTAATTAATCTTCAATTAAACCACATATATTAATCACCCTAGATTAATAACATCCAGTAATTAACTACCCATAATTACTTCATTAAATAAATAACTCCTTAATTTATTCTCTAATTAATCCCTTGATTAATCCATTCAGTAATTAACTACCCTTAATTACTTCATAAAATAAATTACTCCTTAATTCATTATCTTTAATTAATCTCTTGATTAATTCCATTCAGTAATTAACTACCCTTAATTACTTCATAAAATACATCCAGTAATTACCCATTAATTACTTCTCTAAGTAATTAAACTACATTAATTACATTAAGCAATTACTTTAACAAATCATCCGGTGATTATTCTAAATTAATTAAACTAAATTAATTAACTTAACAAATCACATTTAAACTAAATTAATTACAAATGAGTAATTAATTCCTTATCACTTTCATTAAGTAATTTTACTTTATTAAATAATTATACTTATCAAATCATCAAGTGATTTGTTTAAATTAATTAAACTTATAACTTAAACTAATCAAATTTATTTAATTAATTACCTTATGTAATTAATTCCTTTAATCACTTTCATTAAGTAATTATACTTAACTAATTCCATATATGATTATTCTTTAATTAATTAATCTAATTAATTGCTAAAATTAATCACATTAATTAATTACTTAATAAATTCCAAGTTAAAGATCTTCATTAACTATTTATAACTCTTTAATTACTTCTCTAAGTAATTAAGCTTAATCAAACTTTATTAATTTCAACTTAATTAATTCGAAATTTACAAATTAATTTATCCTAAATTAATTAACTTAACTAATCACATTTAACTAAATTAATCACAAGTGAGTAATTAATTCCTTATTACTTTCATTAAGTAATTTTTCTTAAACAACTTCATAATTGATTATCTTTTAATTAATTAATCTAACTGATTACTAAAATTAATCACATTAATTAATTATTAAATAATCTTAGTTAATGACCTTCATTAACAATTTACAATTCATTAATTACTTTCCTTAAGTAATTAAACTTACTTTTATTATTATTAATTTCAAATTAATTAATCTTTAATAATCCATTAATTAACCCTAATTATTTAATTAATTAAGTGTTAACTGTAACTTGATTAATTCTTAATTACTTAATTAATTAGTCCCTAATTATTAATTAATATTCTAATTAATAATCCTTAATTACAAATTAATTACCCTTATTTAATTAATCTTAAGCCTTAACTAATTAATTTAATTACTTAATTAATCATCCGTATCATTAATTAATTAATGAATTAATTATCCATTTTGACTAAGTTAGTAATTTAATGAATTATAAATCGTTAAATTCTAATTTAATTTAAGAAAAACATTTCTTACTTAATCAAAGCATTTAAAACAATTTGCTTTCAAATTTACCTTAAATTTCATTTTAATTGAATACAAGTTTATCTAACAAAGTTTAAAAACAGTTCAAAACCTTTTTATCTCACAAGTTAAAGAAATATTCATTTTATAAAAGAAGTTTAAAAGAATTTAAAACCAAACTTATTTTTAAATTCAAATCAATTTAAAAATATACTTTAACAAACAAGATTTGTTTAAATCATTTTATATTTAAAAATTTCCATTTATTTCAAAACTGGAATACATATTAAAATTAGATTCCAGATTACTTAGATTCAAAAACTTACTTACATTTTAAACTTCATTTTAAAATTCAAATCATTTAACCATTTTTTAAAGTAGTTAAAACAATTTAAATTTAAACTTTATTTTATTTTAAAAACTGAAAATCAAACCAAAATTCCAAATTTTAAAACTCAGATTTAAAGTTATTTTAAATTTTTATTTTACAATTTAAATTTTTCAGTTTAAATTCAAACCAAATTCACTTAAACACTTAAAAGTTGTTAAAACCAAATTTAAATTTCAAAATTTAAATCATTTCAAAACTAGGATTCAAACTACTTGAATTCAGATTCAAACTCGGGTTTTAAACTTATTTTAAATTTCAATTTACATTTTAAATTTTACTTTTAAATCAAAAAAACAGAACAGGCTTCTGTTTTTAAAACCTGTAAAATACATTTACTTGAGCAAACCCTAAAATGACTTCGAGTCACTAACCAAAATTCTCGAGCCAGACACTTGAACTACTCCATCAAAACTCGAGCAACCCTCTGCTCAAACCCAAAACAACCAACCTCACAAGAAAATGATGCACAATGCACATGCACCGGCCATCCACCTATCTCCGACCAACCCTGGTGACTTAAAGAAGTCATCGATCACCAATGTACCCCATATCAATCACCAGAACCTTGATTCCCCCTCGAAATCAAAATCCAAACTTCAAACCCAAACTGGAACCACCATCCAAAACCTGGAACGACCCTCGTCCTTCCACTGCCGATCACCAGAACTCCAAAGGCTCCGGCCATAGCTTCGTCCATGCCCTAGCCACCATTACCCAAACTTGGTAGCCCTCGATCCACCAGAGGATGATTGCTGAAGCAATTACCAACATCCACCAAAACTAGGTTTAGAAAACCTTCTGGCCAACCACCATCGCCACAACCCTCTGATCATCATTCAGATTATTTTCCTCCAATCTCCGGTCATACTTCTTCCTCCAGAAAGAAACCCGACCTCCCAATTAACTGAGATCACCAGAGAATCCCCAAAACTCCAAATCTGATCAAACCCAAACTGCTCTTCCAATCTATTGCTAAAATTTGTGATTTTAGGTTTAGAATTCATGATTTCAGATAAGAATTCAAGTTATAAACCTGAATTAATGTTTTAAGATGATTGAGATTTTGCTTATTTTAAATAATTATTGTTCTTGTAGTTATACAAAGACAACCGGATTTTATTATATCTTAATTATAATTTATAAACATAAGTCCATATTAAACAAACAACTTTTGTTTAAATCATAATTCCTAACTAAGATCAGATCAAGTGGTAAAGGATTTTTTATCAAAATCTTAGTTTTAAAAGCCAGAATATGTAAACAGGTACATAGCAACACATATATATACACAGAAGATTTCATCACAATATAAACATTGAAAGCATACTCATTTCTATTTATCCACATGCAAACAGATATTTCATACTTAAGCTTTTTAAATGTGACGTTACTCACCTTAACATAAGACAGAGCACCAGATTTGAAAAGCCTTTTGAAGATCTTTTGAAAACTTGCTTTAAAGACTTGAGTTGTTGAATGCCTTTGTTTTATAAATTGCATGTAGAGATGAGTTCCAGATTTGAAAAGAAAATGCTTTAGTTTTGAAAATATGCTGGCATCAGGTTTCACAGAAATACACAGGCTTGATTCCAGTTTTTGCTTATCTTAATTTGCATGTGAACAGAAACTGGGAATACTTTGGTGCTTGATTTGAAAATATTTTGAACTAAAAATGAAGTTGTATGCAGAAATCAATTCCAGGTTGAAAAAATGATGCACATGCTTCAATTTTGAGGAGAATTAATGCAGGCTTGCTTTGAAAATAAGTTTAGAGGGAATTGATTTGTATTTTGATATGGAAAGATTACAGATTTTGGAGGAATATGGTTTTTGGTTCTCAGATTTACTTTTGATTTGAGGTTTGGTTTAAAGTAATAAGTTTTCAGCTGAAATTTTTTCTTTACTATGAAATGAAAATGAGAAAAGAAAAAGGAAGGAAGAAGGCAAGTGTTAATAAACTAAATTCATGATTAATTAAAAATCAAATAAAATAAAAATACAATTTGACACTTGTCTTAAATATTAACACTTGTTGATTTCCTTGTTTGTTCACTTAACACATGTTATTAGAAGCCTTAGGAAAACAACACTTGTTCTTTAAGTAATTTAGTATTTATTTTAAATGTAAATAAAAGCTTTTAACTTAATTAATTTGTTTTTTTTAAATACTTAGTTATATATATAGCTAATGTTAAAGAAATAAAACCAAGTATAATTATAAATAAAAACAATTCAAATATCTATTATTTGAAAATAACATTTTTGATCATTTTAAATAAATTTATAAAAGAGGTTATAAATTACTTATTATTTAAATGAATTAACGTTTCATTTATTAGATGTATTTTAAACTTTCATATCTAATTACAAATCATATTTATTAAACAATATTTAAAAAGAAATAAAACAAATCTTATTATTAACCTTATTTAAACTTTAAGCTAAAACCTTTTAAATAATTAAACGTTTATTTTATGTATTTAAAATCATATAGTTATTTATAAAATAGCTTTGAAAAGTTATATTAGATTAAATCAAATTTCCAAATTACTTAAATGTATATTAGAATTTGAAAACAAGATTTATCTATTTACAATATATACCAAATATTTGCATTATAAGTAGAAACCAATTTATTAGCTTTTAAAAGATAAATTCACTAATCAAAAATATATTAAAGTAATATTATTAAATCAATTCAATTTATTTACAAAAATTATGAAATCAGTTTAATTTTAAATACAGATTATTAAATTGATATTGCCAAAAATTCCGGGATATCACATTCTTCCCCCCTTAAAAGAATTTCGTCCCCGAAATTTAAAACAAAAGTAATCTAATAATATCATTAAAGATTTAATTTTAAAACACAAGCATATATCAATCATATGCTAACAACCATAGCAACCAATTTACAAAATCAAACAAATCTAATTATCCAGACAAAATTCTAGATAGAACTTCCTCGAGTTTCCCCAGTATAAATATCGGGATACTCGCTCTATAGAATCCAAACAATCAGTACTACTAAGCTACAGAGCTCTTACTTATCTGGATCTACAAAACTAAACAACATATCAGACTGCAGACAAGTCTGATTCAACAATCAAACCTCCTGAACTGCTGGTTCCAAAACCAAAGATAGATCATACACATACTCCTTTAGAGATACGTGAAACACATCAAATCCCAGTTATCCACACTGGCAATTCAATCCTGAAAACCAAACACTTATCCTCACAAGAACACAAACTCTACTCCTCAAACAACAGAAGACTGAACTTACTTCTCCTTATTCGGAAAAGAAAAGCAGATGCACTCCCAAACTGCTTCCGCTGCTCAACTCTGATCTGGAATAGAAGAAAATGTTGATGAAGAACACGAGCAAAGACTAGACAACACATCCCAATTGGTTCAACAGATCCATAAAGAAAACTCAGAAATTCCTCCAAAACATGAGTTGCTTCACCAAACTCTATCTCTAGGTACCATCCTTCTATTAACTGAACCACCAGTACCAATCCTGGAATCCAAATCAATAAGAAAACTCGATCTCCAGATGCGGACAAACCTCCGGCTTTCCCAAGAGAACACTCAAACTACCGCAAGTCACTTTTGCGATCAACCCAGATCAATTTCCAAAGAAATTGTTCTCTCTTTACTAATCAGAACAGCTTACGCTGGCCCAGCCAGAAGACCTCCTGCCAACACGAAACACTCCAAGCTGCACTGCTAACACCAATGCCAAAGAATTACTACTCCAAAGCTCTTCGAGAAACTCGGACCTCAAAGCAAACAGAAACACCCTGTTCGACTTAGCCACATCACCGAAACAGATATAATTCCTTACTCTTGTTCCCACGAAACATCTTCAGACACATCCATAATCATTGCATCTTATCACGCAGCTACTACTTCTTGAGGTATCAAGATCCATCACCCACTTCTGCCGAACCGACAGATCCAAACTCTACTCATCCAACTTCAAAGATAGACTCCGAACCTTAACAGGTTTCCTTCAGAGATCGATGAAATCCCTACACCAAGCAAAGCTCATTTGAGACGGTATTAGGTCTACAGTCTCGACAGATCCACTTCCAACCTCATCACTCAAATTCCAACCAATGGTAGTAGTCGTATTACACACCCCACTACCTTATCTACCTTTATAACTTATATTGGAAAACCCGAACAGGTAACCCAAATAGGTAGAAATAATTATATATATATATATATATATATATATATATATTATAATTACAAATACGATCTCTCAAGATAGACACCACTCTAGAGCCTAGGTATTCGCTCAACCTAGTGCTCTGATACCAAATGTGAAGACCCGACTTTCAACGACCAGAAAGTCGCATCATCTTAAAGAAAGAAAGGGATAGAAAAGAGAAAAATAGATAAGAAAGAAGAGAAAACACAATAAAGAGAACACACATCGGAAACTATATATCTAACACCAAAATCCTGCTCCATTGCTCCCCCATAATTCGTCAAAGCTAACCTGAATCCCTTGGCTACTCGTAAAAATTTGAGTACCCAAGAGTTTAAGAAAAACAGAAATAAACTCCGGGTCAGACATGGGTATGGTGTGAGTAACAGGTTAAGGTTGCTTAACTTTGAAAAATCTTTGGAAAGAAAGGTATCACGTAAGACTTCCCACACATAAGCATGGAAAAGTTTTTACCTTACGCTAACCAAAACATTTAATAGGAAATCTTATAATATTATAAATGGTCTAGGGTTTTCAAGTAAATAGAAAATAGCCGAAATTGTTACATTCATTAAATTCTAGCTACTAGCCAAAAAAGTGGGTAATACAATCAAAACCGATGGCACTTATTGGATTTCGGATTCCATACAATGGCAAGGCTACTGGGGTACCGCCCGTCACAGTACGTGGCCTAGATCAACGTACCAAGGATTACTTCCAATCACCTGCAACACAAAGCCAGAACCATTCCTTACTGAACAGTTCCGAACAAGACCACCCCGCAGTTGTGATCGGCAACCACACCACACAACCGAAATAGAAGGGACATCTAGACAGGGGTAAATCTCGTTCTACTTGGGCATGACCCACTTAGCCTTGCTGCACCTCCCATGTTTTAGCCATTCCCAGTTGATGAGGCTTGAGGCTACGATTACCTTTATAGAACACATCTATCTTACAATGCTCATCGTCTACCTGACGATGTTCTAAAAGCATTCAATCCATACAAGTTCATTCCGGTTCGAACGAAACCGAAGGCATGATCACTTTACACTCATTTTGGAATCACTCTCGGAGTTAACGATGATAACCCTTGCACTCTGAATCTTCATCTTCGCTTCAGATTCACGACCTATCATTAATTTGGATCGATGTGGTTTTCTGATATCCAAATCTAGAAACCCGATCACGGTCTCATCGAAATCCAAAACGTATCTTTTAGGTCCAAGTTGTTTTAAAGTTAAAACAATTCAATTCAATATTATCTATATACACACAGATAGATAATTCACCATATCAAATTAAATAATCAACATTATCATCACAAACAGATAATCCACATTATCATCACAAATAGATAATTCATATTATCATCATACTTTAACCAAATCATCCATATCACACAGCATCACTTAACTCATATCTAAGATTTTAAACCAATCAAGTCAATCATTACCATCCATCAAACATAAGCAATGATCTAATGATCACACCATCTATAATTAATTTAAAGTGAATTAAATTAATTACTTTATCTCTAATTAATTTAAAATAAATTAAATTAATTACTTCATCATTATAATCTTGCTTAACTTAACCATTAATTAATTACAGATTAATTAATTAATCACCATCTCATTATTCATTTCAATTAATCATTTCTGATTAACAATTTTTTAATAACAATAAGTAATTAGCCTTTAAATTAATTACACAAGTTAATTATACTTAACCCTTTACAATAATTAACTTTTAATTAATCAACTAATTAACTAAAATTAATTACATTAATCCTTTATTAATTAATTACTTCATTTATTAATTATTCCTTAATTAATCAATTCTAAATTTGCATCATTAATTTTATTAATTAACGATTTCTAATTACATTTTTAATTAATCTCTCTATTTATATTAATTACATTAAGTAATTAATATTCAATTAAACCACATATATTAATCACCCTTGATTACTAACATCCAGTAATTAACTACCCTTAATTACTTCATTAAATAAATTACTCCTTAATTTATTCTCTAATTAATCCCTTGATTAATCTCATTCAGTAATTAGCTACCCTTAATTACTTCATAAAATAAATTACTCCTTAATTCATTATCTTTAATTAATCTCTTGATTAATTACATTCAGTAATTAACAACACTTAATTACTTCATAAAGTACATCGACTAATTACCCATTAATTACTTCTCTATGTAATTAAACTACATTAATTACATTAAGTAATTACTTTAACAAATCATCTAGTGATTATTCTTAATTAATTAAACTAAATTAATTAACTTAACTAATCACATTGAAACTAAATTTATTACAAATAAGTAATTAATTCCTTATTACTTTCATTAAGTAATTTTACTTTATTAAATAATTATACTTATCAAATCATCAAGTGATTTGTTTAAATTAATTAAACTTAATTAATTAACTTAAACTAATCAAATTTATTTAATTAATTGCCTTAAGTAGTTAATTCCTTTAATCACTTTCATTAAGTAATTATACTTAACTAATTCCATATATGATTATTCTTTAATTAATTAATCTAATTAATTGTTAAAATTAATCACATTAATTAATTACTTAATAAATTCCAAGTTAATGATCTTCATTAACTATTTTTAACTCTTTAATTACTTCTCTAAGTAATTAAGCTTAATCGGACATTATTAATTTCAAATTAATTAATTCTAAATTTACAAATTAATCTATCCTAAATTAATTAACTTAACTAATCACATTTAACTAAATTAATGATAAATGTGTGATTAATTCCTTATTACTTTCAATAAGTAAGTTTTCTTAAACAACTTGACGCAGCGGATTAATCAAACAAAACTTAAATCGGTGAAATGTAGCAATCGGTGAGTTGAAGATACCAAAATGCCCAAATTCGTTGATCCGAAGATACCGAATTCTAGCTATCTCAAACACGTTGATAGCGCACTATACCGTGTTCAAAGATCTACGATTCTTCGTACGTTGATCTAGCGCACTAGATACCGTGAATCGGCTTCAGCAAACGTGGATTCGAGCGCACTCGAATGACGTAAGTGGAGATAGGAGATTACACTCAACTACCAATTGGAGAAGAAAGCACAAAGTAATCAACAAGAAATTTTATTTCCAAAATCAACCACTTCAAATGTACAACACACGCCCCTATTTATAGAGTTTTCGACCCAGTCCCTAAGTCGTTGCCGACCTACGACCCAACTTAAGTCGTGACCGACCTAACACACGCGACTCAACCCCTTTACAATACAGCCCAATGTAAACGACTCAACCCCTGGCCGACTTAACAAGTACGACCAACTCACCTGACTCAACACGACCGACTCATCATAGGTCGTACGCGACCTAACACTTCCCATTCATGACCGAGTTAAGCAATACAACACACAACATATGTACACGACTTAACTCGTTACCGACTTAACATATAAAGACTCAAAGATTCACGATTTAACACCCAACACAACCCATAGGTCGGTAACGACCTAAAATACAACACGACCCAATCCCCTACGACCTATAATTGAAGGCAGTTCAGCTTGCTTAGATCGGAACTCGGCGAAGTTATCTTGTTCAATATCATTAGGTCGGAGCTTATTAGGTCGGAATGCTTCTTCCTGTGTTTTCTTAGGTCGGAGTCGACCCAAAACTCCGTTGTTAGGTCGTGACCATGCTTTCTTAGGTCGGACTACCTTCCCCTTTGGCTTGTTGACTCGTGGCCCTCCTTCCTTAGCTCGGCAACGACTCATGCCTTCCCTGAGTCGTGAATGACTCATCACACTACACCACAAACTCATGTTTTCAGGAATTATAGTTTGCACAACTTCTTCTTTGGCCTTAGCTGCATTATCCTCCCCTGGTTGAGAAAAATTCGTCCTCGAATTTGCAAATTCTTTCTCATCAAAATCTCCATAATATGGCACAAGATGCTTAATATTGAATACATCAGAAGTGTAAATATCCTCTGGCAGCTTCAACTTATAAGCATTGTTATTAATTCGTTTCACAATTTCGACAGGACCAATTTTCCTGGCTTTCAACTTATTATAAGCACCTACCGGAAAACGATCCTTCGTTAATACAGCATAAACTAAATCACCTTCTTTAAATTCAACATTTCGTCGTTTCGAATCTGCAAACTTCTTATATTTCTTATTCGATTTCTCCAATCGTTCCTGAATGATCTTATGACATTCAGTCAGCTCATCAACAAAATCAACAGCTCGTTTAACTGTCCCCTTCGACTGTGGTACTATTGCCAAATCCAACGGTCCCCTGGGTAAATTTGAATAAACAATCTGAAACGGACTGAATCCCGTGCTACGATTCACTGCATGATTATGCGCAAATTCAGCTTGGCATAACTTCATGTCCCAACTTTTCAAATTATCCTGTACAAGACATCGCAACAAATTTCCCAATGTCCTGTTAACAACTTCTGTCTGTCCGTCAGTTTGTGGATGATAAGCACTACTAAAATTCAGCTTCGTTCCGACCATCTTCCACAAACTCAACCAAAAGTGACTCAGAAAACGAGTATCTCGATCAGAAACAATAGATTCTGGTAAACCATGCAATCGATATACCTCCTTAAAGAATAATTGTGCCACTCGAACTGCATCCGCTGTCTTCTTGCAGGCAATAAAATGTGCCATCTTCGAAAACCTGTCCACCACAACAAATATTGAATCATTTCCCCTTTGAGTTCTAGGCAAACCCAAAACGAAATCCATGCTAATATCAACCCATGGCTTAGATGGTACTGGTAATGGCATATACAACCCTGCATTCGTTGCTGTTCCTTTAGAAACCTGGCAAATATGACATCTCTCCACGAACCTTTCAACCTCTTTTCTCATCGACGGCCAAAAGTAAGACTGTGAAATCAACTGTAAAGTACGATCACGGCCCACATGCCCTTCCTCGTGCAACTCCTTAATAATTTTCAATCTCAAACTACAATCTGGAATGCATAATTGATTTCCTTTGAACAAGAATCCATCAACCAACATAAATTCATCGGTACTCCCATCCTTCACTGTCTCAACATATTTCACAAAGTAAGGATCTTCTTCAATCATCTCTGGCAACATTTCAAACCCCGTCACTTCAACTTTCATTGTCGTTAATAAATGACTCCTCCTACTCAAAGCATCAGCTACCCGATTTGTCACCCCTGATTTGTGCTTAACGACAAAAGTAAACTGCTGTAAATAAGCAATCCATGATGCATGTCTCGCTGAGATTTCATCCTGCCCCTGTAAATGCTTCAATGCTTCATGATCAGTATAAAGAACAAATTCTTTCTGAAACAGATAATGCCTCCAATGCTTGATAGCTTGCACAACAGCATAAAACTCAACGTCATATGTACTGTATCTTATCTTTGCCCCTGACAACTTTTCGCTGAAATAAGCAACTGGCTTCCCATTCTGACTCAGAACTCCTCCAATACCAACCTTCGAAGCATCAGTATGCAATTCAAACAATAACTGAAAATTAGGTAGAACAAGAATTGGTGCAGACGTCAACAATTCCTTGACCTTCTCAAAGGCAACCCCCGCTTCTTCTGACCATACAAATTGTTTACCTTTCATGCAATCAGTCACTGGAGCCATCACGCTACTGAAGTGTGGAATGAACCTTCGGTAGAATGATGCCAATCCATGAAAACTTCTAACTTCAGTGATAGTTCTCGGCTGTGGCCAATTTCTAATAGCTTCAACTTTACTCTGGTCAACTTGAATACCTTCACCTGAAACAACATACCCAAGAAATAAAACAGTATGCGTCATAAACACACATTTCTTTGTAGCAGCATAAAATTGTTCTTCACGCAGAATAATCAACACTTCCCTTAAATGTAGAACATGCTCCTCCATACTTCTGCTGTAAATCAGAATATCATCGAAATAAACCACAACGAACTTCCCAATGAATGGTCTAAAGATTTGATTCATCACCCGCATGAATGTACTAGGTGCATTCGACAAACCAAATGGCATAACCAACCATTCATATAACCCCTCTCTCGTCTTGAAAGCT
Organism: Allium cepa; assembly: GCA_030765085.1. NCBI lineage: Eukaryota > Viridiplantae > Streptophyta > Magnoliopsida > Asparagales > Amaryllidaceae > Allium > Allium cepa. Next base: position 944,973,266 of record CM060941.1, on the reverse strand, counting down.
GTCTTCCATTCGTCTCCAGGTCTGATTCGAATTTGATGATAACCACTCTTCAAATCAATCTTCGAAAATATAGTTGCCTCACTCAACTGATCCAGTAAGTCATCCAACCTTGGCATAGGAAATCTATAACGAACAGTAATCTTGTTCAAAGCTCGACTGTCAGTACACATCCTCCAAGTTCCGTCCTTCTTTGGTACTAACAATGCTGGCACGGCACAAGGACTCAAGCTTTCCTGAACACGTCCCTGTTCCAACAACTCTTCCACCTGCCTTCGTAACTCCTCATGTTCCTTCGGACTCATTCGGTAATGTGGTCGATGTGGTAACACTGCTCCCGGAACAAGATCAATTTGATGTTGAATGTCTCTAAGTGGCGGTAACTCCTTAGGCAACTCCTCTGGAAAGACATCTTCAAATTCTTTCAAAATTGGGTTTGCTGCTTCTGGTATTTCAACTTCTTCACTACCCTCTCTCCCAATCAACAAAAATACTTCAGGCTCCTCTTCAACTTCCTTAACAAACTCTTTCAAAGTCAACAGAGTTTTCAATTCCTCAATTTCCTCCAGCTTGCTCTCCTTCTGCTGTTGCTTCTTAGGAACCAAAGTGATTTTCGTACCCTCGAACATGAAACTGTAACTATTGGCACGACCATCATGCTGAACTGCTCTATCAAACTGCCACGGTCTGCCCAGCAACAAATGACAAACATCCATATCCACAACATCACACCAAATTTCATCTTTGTACTTCTTCCCAATAGAAAAATTAACACAAGCTCTTCGACACACTTTCACTTCACCACCCTTCCTTAACCATGCTAGCTTGTACGGTTTAGGATGCTTCTCAGTCTTCAAGTTCAATTTCCTCACTGCCTCTGTAGAAATAATATTATCACAACTTCCCGCATCAATAACGAACTTGCAAACTTTCCCCAGAATAGTGCATGTCGACTGAAAAATATTGCTTCTCAACCAACTAGAATCCTCTTCTTGCTTTGGTGTCAAACAACTTCTTCTCATCATAAGATTACAACCTTCATCTCCAAACAATTCTTCTTCCTTTTCAACATAAGGTGTATTTGAACATTCTGCCTCCTCACCATCATCCTCCTCAACTTCTGCAACCATGGTTCTCTTCTTCGGCTTCGGACATTCGTTGCTTTGGTGACCCAACTCCTGACAATTATAACACTTGAACCCACTGCTAACCTTCGCCTTCTCAGCCTCCTTCACCACTGGCTTTGAAACAGGTTTAGGAACATTAGAACTTCCACCAACACCCCTTGCTTGATTATTGGAATTAGTAAATACACCACCTCCACGCCTTCCTTGTTTCTTCCAAGCCAACGCTTTCTGATGTGCCTCTGCAACTGATCTAGGATCGAACATATTAACCATATCCTGGATCTGCATTCTCAATCCCCCAATGAATCTAGCAGTTAGCTGTTCCTCCGTTTCCATAATATCATTTCTGGCAATGAGTTGGTAAAATTCATCAGCATAATCACTAACAGACTTCGTCCCTTGCCTCAGATTCTGCAACCTTTGGTACATAAGCGATTGGTAATTATAAGGTAAGGAAGTAGATCTCATCAACTTCTTCATCTTATCACATGATTCTATCTTTGACTTTCCCATTCTCTCCCTAGTAAGTTTAGTTTGTTGCCACCACGCCAAAGCTCTCCCCCTCAACCTAGTAGCAACCAACTTCACCCTTCGATTCTCCGGGACCTCCTTGAAATCAAAGATTTCCTCCACATTAGACAACCAATCTAAGAACTCTTCAGCAACCATCCCGCCTTTAAATTCCGGAATCTCCATCTTCATACCCGATTCCCATCGACGATCATCTTCAACATCCCGATAAGAATTTCGAACTTGGTCTCGATCTCGATAATGGATACTAGCTCTATCACCTTCTTCAACAAAATCAAAAGTACGTCTACATCGATCTCGACCATTATCATCCCTTCGCTCATGCATACTTCTTTGACTATGTCTCTCTTCATCTCTATATGCTTCATGTTCAAATTCACGTTGACTTCTTCTCTCTTCATGTGCATAGTCATGATGATCTCTTCGTGATGAAATTGATGTTTCTCTTCTATCTCTACAAGAATGTGGCGATACCCTCCTCGCTTCCGTAACCGATGGCAAAACTCGGTTTCCTACATGGTTCGAGTTTGGTGATCTCCTCCTTTGATTTAAATCATTCATCAATTTCTCCAATTTACCAATGCCTTCATCAAATTTCTCATTAATACGTTGTTCCATAAGCTCGGCTTCTTCTCTACGATACAAAGCTTCAACGTTTTGATGACGATTAGCTCTCCTTGGTGGCATGATTGAAAAACTTCTCAAACTTCAACAATTCAAACACAAAACTTCAAAGCTTTCACAAACAACACTTTCACAAGGCTCGGCCTTGAACTTAACTCGGCAACACTTAGATCGGCTCAACAATTCACGGCTCGACCTTACTGTTGAATATGCGCTTTGCGCTATATGATTTTTGTTTGATGATAATAAACATATATACATTCATATAAATGTATTTGGTAATGTACTATTTTATTTTTCATAGTTTAAATAAATATTTGTTAAATAAAATTAAATTTCACAGAATTTGAATTTGAATTCAAACAAAACAAGTTAAACAGATTTTGAATTCAAACAGAAATTTTATTCAAACAAATATTTTGTATAGTATGTATTTGGTTAGATAAATATCTGTTGAATAAAATAAATTACACGGAATTTGAATTTGAATTCAAACAGAACAAGTTACACAGTTTTTTGAATTCAAACGAATATTTTATTCAAACGAATATTTATTACAAACTTGAATAGTACAAATTCATGCTCTCACTATACATATACATTTTTGATTACAATCACATCACATTTACATTGATAACCTCACTACATATCACTCACACTCGTATTTTTGTCTTCAACTGCATTCCGGTTTGAATCCAGCATCTGAGCAATCTGCAAAAATATAAACTAACGCAGTAAAATTGAAAAAGAAATATTTTTGCAATTCAAAAATAAAATATGGTTTTTGAAAATAATATTTGCCTCAGTTATTTGGATTGTTCGTCATCATTTAAATTTGAATTCATCATACACGAACAACTTGTGACATACACAGTGTATCACTGTATATGCCACAAGGCCGTGCACACCGATATATACACTTGATAGATATTAGAGGGACAGGTAACCATAAGTGGCTGCAATACACACGTGTACATTCATACACGTGTGCACTGCCTCGCCAACTCATGTGCGTGGCCAACAAGAGCAAGTGTGCAAGTGCAAAAAGAAAGTCAATGATCAAGCAAGTCCAATTCGAATTCATGATAGAAGACAACTAAAATTCCAAATGCATCTGTACATGAATACAGCTCGACTACAACAGCCAGTCAAATGATTAAATAAACAAATGAATGAATGCAAAAGCAAACAGTTCAAAGCTTCAAACTGCATCAGTGACCAACTACAGGAACAGCAAGGTGATCAAACAAACAAAGACCAAAGCTACAACCTCACATGAAGACCAAATGTCCAGACAACATCATAATGCAACATGAAGTCAATGAAGACCAAATACAACATGACCAAGAGTGTATGCAAACAGTCAGAGAAATGTACAGAGACCAGGTACAAATAACAACAAGTCAAGGCCGCAACTAACATATCCAACTAGAAGAACAACTACAAAACCATAAAGCTACAGCATCAAGCAGACTGCAACTTCACAGCAATCATAACACAAGCCAGAGTGAATGCAGACAAACACATGAATACATAAAGCTATAAGTGATGCAGCATCAATCAAAAAGTGACATGGTGAAGTAGTACAAAAGAGCAAGTGCAATTCAAACCAACATGATGACAATGCAAGCAAGAACAACAGAGTTTCAAAAATCCAATGCTCAACATCATATGAACCCAAATCAACTCTACTGGACAATACAAGGAAATGAAAAGACTGAGCAATGCTCAAGATCAACACAAGACAGAGTAAATGTACATGCTACAGCAACAATGGACCCAACATCAAAGACACGGCAGTAACAAGATCAAGTCCAGCTTCACACAAGGAATGAACACAAACAACTACAAAATCATCAAGCTACAGACTCAAGCGAATGCAACAACATGTCAACTGCAATGACACAACAACTACAGGCAGTGAGTGAAGAGTAGTCAACAGGTGAAAGTGATTGAACAAGAGAACATTGTTGTACAAGGCAACCAGAGTAGACGCATATATGCAACGTGAACATTTAAATGAATACATGAACCAGAATACACAGTGGCAACCACAAGATGAAGAAAAACTAAAACAATGAAACTGACTCAAAGCACAAAAGTGCACAGCAACCATCAAGTACAAGCAGTGGCACATGGATACAGCAATATGCAGAAGCAAGAACACTTGCAACAGTGATGCAGTGGCACATGACTATCACTGACTCCATTAATCAAGACACAGCAGTGATCAGATGAATCATGAAATGCAACATGTATGCACCAGTAAACCGAGCTAAATGCAAAACAGTGACAACTACCTAATGCTCAACTGGAAAGTACTATCAAAAACGAACAGAGGCATCAATATGGCAACACAGCAGCAACATGCACCAGTAAACCAAGTATCAACAATATTATGGAGTGTAGGCAACATGATGAAGTAGTGCAGTGAAGAATCCCAAGTCAAGGCAACTAGTTCGAACCAAAAATGCCAGCAAAAATCAATGTTGAACAAGTCAACAAAGTAAAAATTCACGAAATCAGTATTGTCAAAGTCAATCAAGCGTTCACCGTGATAACCAAGCAAATTGAACAAGTCGCAGTTTAAAACCGTATTATTCAAGTAAATATGAACAAGTCAAAGATCAATCTTAGCATCAAAGTGAAATCAAACGGCCGAAGACGAATTCAATCAAAAATATACGAACGCAAAAATAGGAAATCAAATCCTATATATAACCCAATCATCATCGGCAATCAAAGTATCGAATTCCAGAAAGCACAAAATCAGTAAAAGCAAAAGCATTACATACCGAGCAAGAAAGGAATTCGATCAACGAGCAAGCCGAACAATTCACAATTTCAAAGTTAACCACAATCGAATATCAGAGAACAAGCGACGCAAACCATCAAATCAGAGAATCGAGCATCAGAACGAAGCCCTAATTCGAGAAAGAGCCGAAGCCCTAATTCAACAAAGAGAGGCCGCCATTGTTTCTCACGAACAAATAGAAGGGAACGGGTTGAAAGAATAGTGGGCCGGCTTAATTATTAAAGGGGGTTTAGCTTTTAAAGTTTTTATTTAGGGTCTAAGTAAAAATGGGGGTTTTTGTTTTGGGCTTTTATTAATATTGTTTTTTTTAGGGTTATTGTTTTTAATTTATTGTTTTTTATTTTACGAACCAAAAAGTTAGTAAATCACCACCTAGGTTAGGTAGTGTCAGATTGTCTATTTTGAATTAGTTCAGTGAGCAGGGAGTGCGAGTTTGCAAAGCTCGATAGGCGGGAGCAGTGTTTGCGAGTGAGCGAAACTCTATAGGCGGGAGCAGGGTGTGCGAGTCTAGTAGAGTGTTTGTGAGCGGGAGCAAAAGGGTCTGCAAGTCTAGTAGAGTTGTTGTAAGCGTGATACTGTTTAATTCTAATAGAAATCTGTGAATGCAGCAGTAGGCAGGGGTTGCCGAAGCTGGGTAAATTTTGTGTGTGATTTACTTTTCAGCATATTTATTTCTGCAGTTTATTTCTGTGTTTAAATCGAGAAAATTTGCTATAACCCTATTCACCCCCCTCCTCTAGGGTTAATCTAGATCCTACAAGTGGTATCAGAGCCCGTTATATATTTTTTAACTCTAGAGTCACGAGTCTACAAAATAATGCTTTTTCTGAGGGGCAATCTATTGCTAGGCCACCCATGTTTAACGGGAACGATTATGCTTATCGGAAAGTTAGGATGAGTATTTATCTTAGTTCCGTTGATTATGATGTTTGGAATATGATTGAAACTGGCTATAAACCTCCCGCTATAATTGTTAGTGGTACTGAGATTCCTAAACCTAAGGATAGGTGGGATGCAAACGATAAGAAATTGAAAACGACAAATGCTAAAGCCATGAATGCTTTGATATGTGCTCTTGATAAAAATGAATTTAATAGAATTTCTCATTGTACAACAGCACAGGAAATATGGCATACTTTGGAGGTGAAACACGAAGGAACTTCTCAAGTCAAGGAGTCTCGGCTAGCCCTATTCAGCAATGAATACGAAAACTTTGTGATGGACAAAGACGAGAGCATAAAGGATATGTTTGGACGTTTTTCAACCTTGGTATACAATGCTAGAGCGCTTGGGAAGGTATTCACTGAGGTAGAGCTTGTGCGGAAGATACTACGAGTTTTACCAATGAACTTTGAGGCAAAAGTCACAGCAATCCAAGAATCGAAAGATCTGAGCAAACTAAGCATGGAGGAGTTGATTGGCAACTTGATGACATATGAGCTTGAGTTAAAAGCAAAGGAAGAACGCAACAACTCTGAACCAAAGAAGAAGACGATTGCCTTAAAAATTAAAGAAGAAAGCGATGAAGAAGATCCAATTGAAGAGCTTGCAATGGCTGTCAATAATCTTAGAAGATGGTCTAGATTCAAGCCACGCAAGAAGAAAACAAAGGGCAATAGGTCAAAAGATTCCGAAAATTCTGATAATGAACTGATATGTTATAACTGCAACAAGCCTCGCCACATCAAACCAAAATGCCCACTTCTCAAAAACAACAAAGAAAAGAAAAAGGCGAAGAAGGTATTTGCAGCGACTTGGGATGATGAAGAAGGAGAGGAAGCTTCGGATAGCAGTCCAGAGGAAGCTAACTTGTGTTGCATGGCAAAATCAGAATCAGAAGCAACCTCCGACGAATCTAGTGAGGCAGGTGAGTTTTCTTATAAAGAACTTGTTTTTATGTGTTCTGATCTTACTAAGGTAGTGGATACTCTTGAATCTAAAATTGAAAAACTGAAATCTGATAGGAGAGAGTTTGCTCGTGAAAATTTTAGGTTAAAAACTGAACTTGAAAATATTCAAAACCTAGAATGTAACCAATGTAAAATTTTAGATTCGGAACTATCAAAAATTAGGAATAACTCTGAGAATCTTGAAAAAGAAAACTTGAGTCTTAAAGAAAACATTGACACTAGAAAAAAGGACTTTATAAATCGATGCACCTCACTTGTCGCTGAAAATACAACATTAAAAACCAAAGTCCAAAATCTTGAGAAATCTTTGAATAACTTTTCAAGAGGCAAAATCTTTCAACATGCTATTGGGAAATCAAATTTTTGCTAACAATAGAAAAGGACTAGGTTTTGGAAAATCATAAGATGATGATAAAGGTAAAAGTGCTGCTCGATCTGAAATAATTGGAAATCATGTTGAAAATCATAGTCATAGGAACACAAAATTTAATCAAGTCAATTTAATGAGCACGTTCTGTAGAGAATTTGGACATAATCGAAATAATTGTTGGTATAAACCCAAACACGTGAAAACTATACCAATTTGGGTTCCAAAAGGCACAAATATAAAATCTTTGAAAGTCAAACAAATTTGGGTGCCAAAAGGAACATGTATAAATAGTTTTGAGTCTCCAAAAACAGATTTTTCATATTCTGCCACTAACAACAATGGACCTATAAAAACAAATAGGTCACATAAATCTTTTATCGTGTAGGTGTGGTGGCAGGCTAAGGAACAACAACAGTGTTCTCTGGATTTCGGCTGTTCCAGAAGCACAACGGGCGACAAAACAAAGTTCCTTAGCCTAGTATAAAGGTGACAGAATCACAATGGGCAATCACGAAAAATTATCGTAAAGGTAAAACAGGTAATTGTTTTTTAAATGTGATTATCTGCACCATACTCTAAATTAAAATCAGCAAATATTGAGATGAACAAAAGATGATGATTTTGATGCTATTATTTTTTTTTAAAAAAAATAATGACTAACCATCTTTAAATAAGAATTACTTGGAGTAATTATGATGGTTGACTGATTCGGATTTAATTGATATGATTTTTTGACTTGTTCTTATTTATGACATTAATTTGTGCTTAATTGATGACCAACCAGATTTTAAATTTTTGAACTAATTTATATAAATTTGTTCAGTCAAATGCTGGTTACTCATGCTACACGTAGATATATTGGTTCTGACATTTTGATCACTGCTTGTAAATTTGCACGATTTCAAATTCATGAGAAAAAGGATTTTAAGAAATTGTTTTTGAAATAATTATGATGTTGATTGACTGTTGATTACTCATGAAAATAATTGTTTATCCTCTGGTTTCTGAATTTATCATCATGATATTTATTTTGAGTGTTAACACGGCTTAAATTCAAAATTCAAAAGAATGATGTTTTGAAATTTTTGGTGCACATCTCATGGTTTGATTCAACAAGTGAATATTGAGTGAAATTTAAATTCAGATGCGGATTACACTGGTAATATAGTTGATAGAAAAATTATTAGTGTAACGTGATTAATTTGTGAAACATTTATTTGCTGCATCGTTTTTTTTAAAGAAAATATCTGCATATTTTTCACTTGAAATAATTTTCAAATAGCAGAAAATTTTCTTATAAAACTTCCTCAAGAAATCATGTTTGACCATATTTACAGCTTAATTATTTTTGAAAAAATTGATTTTATAATTTTTAATTTGATTTTAAATGACAAGTTTGACTAATCTGACTCCCTTTGATTATCGAAAAGATAAATAGTGATTGAAAAAGAGATAAGTGTTGATATTTATCATATATTATAACTCGAGAAAGTATAATTAAAAATTTCTTTAGAATTTCATAACAAGAGTTATAAAAACTTTTTGTTGGATAATAATTCCATGACCATTTCTATTTCTATCATCTTTCTATCGAACATCACTCATCAAAATCATATTTAATATGTAAATTTGTGGTAGTTTACAAAGGAAATCATTTGTTCTTCAATATCTTTAAATCGGTGAAGGAAATTATTTGTGCTTCAATTTCTTATATTCAGCAATTAAAAATAAATATCCAAAGTATTCACTCTCATTTAAAAGTCCTCACGGTCATGCATGGGTGAATTACTTGATTTTTTGATTATGTGCTTCCATGCTCATTTAAAAGTCCTCACGGTTATGCATGTATGGAACGCATATTAAAAATAATTGATTTAATAGACAAGTTGATTCTAATCCCATTTAAAAGTCCTCACGGTCATGCGTGGTTAGAAGATACTTGATTTCATTTTTTAAAATTAAATTGGAATACTACTAATCTCATTTAAAAGTCCTAACGGTTATGCATGGTTAGTAGATATTCAAATTTCCAGAAATAAATATACCACAAATAGACATATCTATATGAATTTTTGATGATTCTATCTCCATCACTTCTGAAAGTGGAATATGCGTTTGACAAGGGTAATTATGATTTTTGTTTGAGTTTTATTGAAATTTGATATTTATATTTAATTGAGTTAAATGTTTGATTCATGTCTATCACTTCATCCCTATTTTTATAACACTGTTATTCTTTTGCTGATAACAAAAGGGGGAGAGAAAAGTTAAGATTTTGTCAAATAGAATCAAGCAAAGGTCAAATAACTTTCAATTTGCATATAGGCTCATTTACATATTTTTATTTGTATGCATATATATAGGGGGAGCCATATATGTAGGGGGAGTATCACATATAAAGGAAGCATTCAAATAGGGGGAGTAAATGAAATTATCAAATACATTTAATATATTCAAAATCTTAAATATATGTTTGTTATCATCAAAAGGGGGAGATTGTTGAATATGCGCTTTGCGCTATATGATTTTTGTTTGATGATAATAAACATATATACATTCATATAAATGTATTTGGTAATGTACTATTTTATTTTTCATAGTTTAAATAAATATTTGTAGAATAAAATTAAATTTCACAGAATTTGAATTTGAATTCAAACAAAACAAGTTAAACAGATTTTGAATTCAAACAGAAATTTTATTCAAACAAATATTTTGTATAGTATGTATTTGGTTAGATAAATATCTGTTGAATAAAATAAATTACATGGAATTTGAATTTGAATTCAAACAGAACAAGTTACACAGTTTTTTGAATTCAAACGAATATTTTATTCAAACGAATATTTATTACAAACTTGAATAGTACAAATTCATGCTCTCACTATACATATACATTTTTGATTACAATCACATCACATTTACATTGATAACCTCACTACATATCACTCACACTCGTATTTTTGTCTTCAACTGCATTCCGGTTTGAATCCAGCATCTGAGCAATCTGCAAAAATATAAACTAACGCAGTAAAATTGAAAAAGAAATATTTTTGCAATTCAAAAATAAAATATGGTTTTTGAAAATAATATTTGCCTCAGTTATTTGGGTTGTTCGTCATCATTTAAATTTGAATTCATCATACACGAACAACTTGTGACATACACAGTGTATCACTGTATATGCCACAAGGCCGTGCACACCGATATATACACTTGATAGATATTACAGGGACAGGTAACCATAAGTGGCTGCAATACACACTTGTACATTCATACACGTGTGCACTGCCTTGCCAACTCATGTGCGTGGCCAACAAGAGCAAGTGTGCAAGTGCAAAAAGAAAGTCAATGATCAAGCAAGTCCAATTCGAATTCATGATAGCAGACAACTAAAATTCCAAATGCATCTGTACATGAATACAGCTCGACTACAACAGCCAGTCAAATGATTAAATAAACAAATGAATGAATGCAAAAGCAAACAGTTCAAAGCTTCAAACTGCATCAGTGACCAACTACAGGAACAGCAAGGTGATCAAACAAACAAAGACCAAAGCTACAACCTCACATGAAGACCAAATGTCCAGACAACATCATAATGCAACATGAAGTCAATGAAGACCAAATACAACATGACCAAGAGTGTATGCAAACAGTCAGAGAAATGTACAGAGACCAGGTACAAATAACAACAAGTCAAGGCCGCAACTAACATATCCAACTAGAAGAACAACTACAAAACCATAAAGCTACAGCATCAAGCAGACTGCAACTTCACAGCAATCATAACACAAGCCAGAGTGAATGCAGACAAACACATGAATACATAAAGCTATAAGTGATGCAGCATCAATCAAAAAGTGACATGGTGAAGTAGTACAAAATAGCAAGTGCAATTCAAACCAACATGATGACAATGCAAGCAAGAACAACAGAGTTTCAAAAATCCAATGCTCAACATCATATGAACCCAAATCAACTCTACTGGACAATACAAGGAAATGAAAAGACTGAGCAATGCTCAAGATCAACACAAGACAGAGTAAATGTACATGCTACAGCAACAATGGACCCAACATCAAAGGCACGGCAGTAACAAGATCAAGTCCAGCTTCACACAAGGAATGAACACAAACAACTACAAAATCATCAAGCTACAGACTCAAGCAAATGCAACAACATGTCAACTGCAATGACACAACAACTACAGGCAGTGAATGAAGAGTAGTCAACAGGTGAAAGTGATTGAACAAGAGAACATTGTTGTACAAGGCAACCAGAGTAGACGCATATATGCAACGTGAACATTTAAATGAATACACGAACCAGAATACACAGTGGCAACCACAAGATGAAGAAAAACTAAAACAATGAAACTGACTCAAAGCACAAAAGTGCACAGCAACCATCAAGTACAAGCAGTGGCACATGGATACAGCAATATGCAGAAGCAAGAACACTTGCAACAGTGATGCAGTGGCACATGACTATCACTGACTCCATTAATCAAGACACAGCAGTGATCAGATGAATCATGAAATGCAACATGTATGCACCAGTAAACCGAGCTAAATGCAAAACAGTGACAACTACCTAATGCTCAACTGGAAAGTACTATCAAAAACGAACAGAGGCATCAATATGGCAACACAGCAGCAACATGCACCAGTAAACCAAGTATCAACAATATTATGGAGTGTAGGCAACATGATGAAGTAGTGCAGTGAAGAATCCCAAGTCAAGGCAACTAGTTCGAACCAAAAATGCCAGCAAAAATCAATGTTGAACAAGTCAACAAAGTAAAAATTCACGAAATCAGTATTGTCAAAGTCAATCAAGCGTTCACCGTGATAACCAAGCAAATTGAACAAGTCGCAGTTTAAAACCGTATTATTCAAGTAAATATGAACAAGTCAAAGATCAATCTTAGCATCAAAGTGAAATCAAACGGCCGAAGACGAATTCAATCAAAAATATACGAACGCAAAAATAGGAAATCAAATCCTATATATAACCCAATCATCATCGGCAATCAAAGTATCGAATTCCAGAAAGCACAAAATCAGTAAAAGCAAAAGCATTACATACCGAGCAAGAAAGGAATTCGATCAACGAGCAAGCCGAACAATTCACAATTTCAAAGTTAACCACAATCGAATATCAGAGAACAAGCGACGCAAGCCATCAAATCAGAGAATCGAGCATCAGAACGAAGCCCTAATTCGAGAAAGAGCCGAAGCCCTAATTCAACAAAGAGAGGCCGCCATTGTTTCTCACGAACAAATAGAAGGGAACGGGTTGAAAGAATAGTGGGCCGGCTTAATTATTAAAGGGGGTTTAGCTTTTAAAGTTTTTATTTAGGGTCTAAGTAAAAAAGGGGGTTTTTGTTTTGGGCTTTTATTAATATTGTTTTTTTTAGGGTTATTGTTTTTAATTTATTGTTTTTTATTTTACGAACCAAAAAGTTAGTAAATCACCACCTAGGTTAGGTAGTGTCAGATTGTCTATTTTGAATTAGTTCAGTGAGCAGGGAGTGCGAGTTTGCAAAGCTCGATAGGCGGGAGCAGTGTTTGCGAGTGAGCGAAACTCTATAGGCGGGAGCAGGGTGTGCGAGTCTAGTAGAGTGTTTGTGAGCGGGAGCAAAAGGGTCTGCAAGTCTAGTAGAGTTGTTGTAAGCGTGATACTGTTTAATTCTAATAGAAATCTGTGAATGCAGCAGTAGGCAGGGGTTGCCGAAGCTGGGTAAATTTTGTGTGTGATTTACTTTTCAGCATATTTATTTCTGCAGTTTATTTCTGTGTTTAAATCGAGAAAATTTGCTATAACCCTATTCACCCCCCCCCTCTAGTTTTAATCTAGATCCTACACTTACTACAACCCTTCAAGGCTTTAGCTCGGCAATGGTTTTACACGGCTCCACACTTCAAATCTTGGCGCGCAAAATTCCAAGACAAAATCCAAACAATATCCAACTCCTCGATCCAAAATGAAATGGATCAAACACTCCAAACTGGATGCAACTTCAATATGAACACGATGAACAACTTCAAACTTCAAAAACTTGGCTCCAAGAATCAACTTAGCTATGATTGGCTAAGTATGGCTCCGATACCAATAATGACGCAGCGGATTAATCAAACAAAACTTAAATCGGTGAAATGTAGCAATCGGTGAGTTGAAGATACCAAAATGCCCAAATTCGTTGATCCGAAGATACCGAATTCTAGCTATCTCAAACACGTTGATAGCGCACTATACCGTGTTCAAAGATCTACGATTCTTCGTACGTTGATCTAGCGCACTAGATACCGTGAATCGGCTTCAGCAAACGTGGATTCGAGCGCACTCGAATGACGTAAGTGGAGATAGGAGATTACACTCAACTACCAATTGGAGAAGAAAGCACAAAGCAATCAACAAGAAATTTTATTTCCAAAATCAACTACTTCAAATGTACAACACACGCCCCTATTTATAGAGTTTTCGACCCAGTCCCTAAGTCGTTGCCGACCTACGACCCAACTTAAGTCGTGACCGACCTAACACACGCGACTCAACCCCTTTACAATACAGCCCAATGTAAACGACTCAACCCCTGGCCGACTTAACAAGTACGACCAACTCACCTGACTCAACACGACCGACTCATCATAGGTCGTACGCGACCTAACACTTCCCATTCATGACCGAGTTAAGCAATACAACACACAACATATGTACACGACTTAACTCGTTACCGACTTAACATATAACGACTCAAAGATTCACGATTTAACACCCAACACAACCCATAGGTCGGTAACGACCTAAAATACAACACGACCCAATCCCCTACGACCTAAAATTGAAGGCAGTTCAGCTTGCTTAGATCGGAACTCGGCGAAGTTATCTTGTTCAATATCATTAGGTCGGAGCTTGTTAGGTCGGAATGCTTCTTCCTGTGTTTTCTTAGGTCGGAGTCGACCCAAAACTCCGTTGTTAGGTCGTGACCATGCTTTCTTAGGTCGGACTACCTTCCCCTTTGGCTTGTTGACTCGTGGCCCTCCTTCCTTAGCTCGGCAACGACTCATGCCTTCCCTGAGTCGTGAATGACTCATCACACTACACCACAAACTCATGTTTTCAGGAATTATAGTTTGCACAACTTCTTCTTTGGCCTTAGCTGCATTACAACTTCACAATTGATTATCTTTTAATTAATTAATCTAATTGATTATTAAAATTAATCACATTAATTAATTTTTAAATAATCTTAGTTAATGACCTTCATTAACAATTTACAATTCTTTAATTACTTTCCTTAAGTAATTAAACTTACTTTTATTGTTATTAATTTCAAATTAATTAATCTTTAATAATCCATTAATTAATCCTAATTATTTAATTAATTAACTGTTAACTGTAACTTGATTAATTCTTAATTACTTAATTAATTAGTCCCTAATTATTAATTAATATTCTAATTAATAATACTTAATTACAAATTAATTACCCATAATTAATTAATCTTAAGCCTTAACTATTTAATTTAATTACTTAATTAATCGTCCATATCATTAATTAATTAAATAATTAATTATCCATTTTAACTAACTTAATAATTTAATGAATTACAAATCATTAAATTCTAAATTAATTTAAGAAAAACATTTCTTACTTAATCAAAGCATTTAAAACAATTTGCTTTCAAATTTACCTTAAATTTCATTTTAAATTTCATTTTAAATTTCATTTTAAATGAATACAAATTTATCTAACAAAGTTTAAGAACAATTCAAAACCTTTTTATCACACAGGTTAAAGAAATATTCATTTTATAAAAGAAGTTTAAAAGAATTTAAAACAAAACTTATTTTTAAATTCAAATCAATTTAAAAATATACTTTAGCAAACAAGGTTTGTTTAAATCATTTTATATTTAAAAATTTCCATTTATTTCAAAACTGGAATACATATTAAAATTTGATTCCAAATTACTTAGATTCAAAAACTTACTTACATTTTAAACTTCATGTTAAAATTCAAATCATTTAACCATTTTTTAAAGTAGTTAAAACAATTTAAATTTAAACTTTATTTTATTTTAAAAACTGAAATTCAAACCCAAATTCCAGATTTTAAAACCCAGATTTAAAGTTATTTTAAAATTCTATTTTACAATTTAAAATTTTCAGTTTAAATTCAAACCAAATTCACTTAAACACTTAAAAGTTGTTAAAACCAAATTTAAATTTCAAAATTTAAATCATTTCAAAACTAAGATTCAAACTACTTGAATTCATATTCAAACTCAGGTTTAAACTTATTTTAAATTTTAGTTTACATTTTATATTTTACTTTTAAATCAAAAAAAAAAAAAGAACAGGCTTCTGTTTTTAAAACCTGTAAACAACATTTACCCGAGCGAACCCTAAAATGACTTCGAGTCACTAACCAAAATTCTCGAGCCAGACACTTGAACGACTCGAGTAAAACTCGAACAACCCTCTGCTCAAATCCAAAACAACCAACCTCACCAGAAAATGATGCACAGTGCACATGCACCGGCCATCCACCTATCTTCGACCAACCCTGATGGCTTAAACAAGTCATCGATCACCAATGTACCCCATATCACTGTTTTAAGATGATTGATATTTTAAGATGATTGATGTTTTAAGATGATTGATATTTTTCTTATTTTAAACAATTACTGTTCTTGTAGTTATACAAAGACAACCAGATTTTATTATATCTTAATTATAATTTATAAACATAAATCTATATTAAACAAACAACTTTTGTTTAAATCTTAATTCCTAACTAAGATCAGATCAAGTGGTAAAGGATTTTCTATCAAAATCTTAGTTTAAAAAACCAGAACAGGTAAACAGGTACATAGTAACACATATATATACACAGAAGATTTCATCACAATATAAACATTCAAAGCATACTCATTTCTATTTATCCACATGAAAACAAATATTTCATACTAAGCTTTTTAAATGTGAAGTTACTCACCTTAACATAAGGCAGAGCACCAGATTTGAAAAGCCTTTTGAAGTTCTTCTGAAAACTTGCTTTAAAAACTTGAGTTGTTAAATGCCTTTGTTTTATAAATTGCATGCAGAGATGAGTTCCAGATTTGAAAAGAAAATGCTTTAGTTTTGAAAAGATGATGGCATCAGGTCTTGCAGAAATACACAGGCTTGATTCCAATTTTTGCTTATCTTAATTTGCATGTGAACAGAAACTGGGAATACTTTGGTGCTTGATTTGAAAATGTTTTGAACTAAAAATGAAGTTGTATGCAGAAATCAATTCTAGGTTGAAAAAATGATGTACAGGCTTCAATTTTGAGGAGAATGAATGCAGGCTTGCTTTGAAAATAAGTTTACAGGGAATTGATTTGTATTTTGATATGGAAAGATTACAGATTTTGGAGGAAAATGGTTTCTGATTCTCATATTTACTTTTGATTTGAGGATTGTTTTAAAGTAATAAGTTTTCAGCTGAAATTTTTTCTGTACCATGAAATGGAAATGAGGAAAGAAAAAGGAAAGGAAGAAGGCAAGTGTCTATAAACTAAATTCATGATTTTTTAAAAATCAAAGAAAAATAAAAATACAATTTGACACTTGTCTTAAATATTAACACTTGTTAATTTCCTTGTTTGTTCACTTAACACATGTTATTAGAAGCCTTAGGAAAACAAAACATGTTCTTTAAGTAATTTAGTATTTAATTTAAATGTAAATAAAAGCTTTTAACTTGATTAATTTGTTTTTTTAAATACTTATTTATATATATAGCTAATTTTGAAGAAATAAAACCAAGTATAATTATAAATAAAAACAATACATATATCTATTATTTGAAAATAACATTTTTGATCATTTTAAATAAATTTATAAAAGAGGTTATAAATTACTTATTATTTAAATGAATTAACGTTTCATTTATTAGTTGCATTTTAAACTTCCATATTTAATTACAAATCACATTTATCAAACAATATTTAAAAAGAAATAAAACAAATCTTATTATTAATCTTATTTAAACTTTAAGCTAAAATCCTTTTTAAATAATTAAACATTTATTTTATGTATTTAAAATCATATAGTTATTTAAAAAATAGCTTTGAAAAGTTATATTAGATTAAATCAAATTTCTAAATTACTAAAATGTATATTTGAATTTGAAAACAAGCTTTATCTATTTACAATATATACCAAATATTTACATTATAAATAGAAACCAATTTATTAGCTTTTAAAAGATAAATTCACTAATTAAATATTTATTAAAGTAAAATTATTAAATCAATTCAAATTTATTTACAAAAATTATCAAATCAGTTTAATTTTAAATACAGATTATCAAATTGATATTGCCAAAAATTCCGGGATATCACATTCTTCCCCCCTTAAAAGAATTTCGTCCCCGAAAATTAAAACAAAGGTAATTTAATAATCCCATTAAAGATTTATTTTTAAAACACAAGCATATATCAATCATATGCTAACAACTATAGCAACCAATTCAAAAAATTAAACAAATCTGATTATCCAGACAAAATTCTAGATAGAACTTCCTCGAGTTTCCCTGGTATTAATATCGAGATACTCGCTCTATAGAATCCAAACAATCAATATTACTAAGCTACAGAGCTCTTACTTATCTAGATCTACTAAACTAGATAACATATCAGACTACAGACAAGTCTGATTCAACAATCAAACCTCCTGAACTGCTGGTTCCAAAACCAGAGATAGATCGTACACGTACTCCATCAGAGATACGTGAAACACATCGAATCCCAGTTATCCACACTGGCAATTCAATCCTGAAAACCAAAAACTTATCCTCACAAGAACACAAACTCTACTCCTCAAACAACAGAAGACTGAACTTACTTCTCCTTATCCGGAAAAGAAAAGTAAATGCACTCACAAACTGCTTCCGCTGCTCAACTCTAATCTGGAATAGAAGAAAATGCTGATGAAGAACACGAGCACAGACTAGACGACACATCCCAATTGGTTTAACAGATCCATAAAGAAAACTCAGAAATTCCTCCAAAACCTGAGTTGCTTCACCTAACTCTATCTCTAGGTACCATCCTTCTATTAACTGAACCACCAATACCAATCCTGGAGTCCAAATCAATAAGAAAACTCGATCTCCAGATGCGGACAAACCTCCGGCTTTCCCAAGAGAACACTCAAACTACCGCAAGTCACTTTTGCGATCAACCCAGATCAATTTCCAAAGAAATTTTTATCTCTTTACTAATCAGAACAGCTTACGCTGGTCTAGCCAGAAGACCTCCTACCAACACGAAACACTCCGAGCTGCACTGCTAACACCAATGCCAAAGAATTCCTACTCCAAAGCTCTTTGAGAAACTCGGACCTCAAAGCAAACAGAAACACCCTGCTGGACTCAGCCACATCACCGAAACAGACATACTTCCTTACTCTTGTTCCCAAGAAACATTTTCAGACACATTCATAATCATTGCATCTCATCACGCAGCTACTACTTCTTGAGGTATCAAGATCCATCACTCTCTTCTGCCAAACCGATAGATCCAAACTCTACTCATCCAACTTCAAAGATAGACTCCGAACCTTAACAGGTTTCCTTCAGAGATCGATGAAATCCCTACACCAAGCAAAGATCACTCGAGACGGTATTAGATCTACAGTCTCGACAGATCCACTTCCAACCTCATCACTCAAACTCCAACCAATGGTAGTAGTCGTGTTACACACCCCACTGCCTTATCTACCTTTATAACTTATATTGGAAAACCCGAACAGGTAACCCAAGTAGGTAGAAATAATTATAATTATATATATATATATATATATATTAAAATTACAAATACGCTCTCTCAAGATAGACACCACTCCAGAGCCTAGGTATTCGCTCAACCTAGTGCTCTGATACCAAATGTGAAGACCCGACTTTCAATGACCAGAAAGTCGTATCATCTTAATGAAAGAAAGGGATTGAAAAGAGAAAAATAGAGAAGAAAGAAAAGAAAACGCAACACAGAGAACACACAACGGAAACTATATATCTAACGCCGAAACCTCCTACTCCATTGCTCCTCCATAATTCGTCAAAGCTAACTGAATCCCTTGGCTACTCGTAAAAATTTGAGTACCCAAGAGTTTAAGAAAAACAGAAATAAACTCTGGGCCAGACATGGGTCTGGTGTGAGTAACAGGTTAAAGTTGCTTAACTTTGAAAAACCTTTGGAAAGAAAGGTATCACGTAAGACTTCTCACACATAGACATGGAAAAGATTTTACCTTACGCTAACCAAAACATTTGATAGGAAATCCTGTGATATTATAATAGGTCTAGGGTTTTCAAGTAAATAGAAAATAGCCGAAATTGTTACATTCATTAAATTCTAGCTACTAGCCACAAAAGTGGGTAATACAATCAAAACCGATGGCACTTATTGGATTTTGGATTCCATACAATGGCAAGGCTACCAGGGTACCGCCCGTCACAGTACGTGGCCTAGATCAACGTACCAAGGATTACTCTCAATCCTCTGCAACACAAAGCCGGAACCATTCCTTATTGAACAGTTACGAACAAGACCACCCCGCAGTTGTGATCAGCAACCGCACCACACAACCAAAATAGAAGGGACATCTAGACAGGGGTAAATCTCATCCTACTTGGGCATGACCCACTTAGCCTTGCTGACCTCTCCTATTTTAGCCATTCCCGGTTGAAGAGGCTTGACGCTACGATTACCTTTATAGAACACATCTATCTTAGAATGCTCATTGTCCAGCTGACGATGTTCTGAAAGCATTCAATCCATACAAGTTCGTTCCGGGTTCGAACGAAACCGAAGGCATTATCACGTTACACTCATTTTGGAATCACCCTCAGAGTTAACCACGATAACCCTTGTACCCTGAATCTTCATCTTCACTTCAGATTCACGACCTATCGTTAATTTGGTTCGATGTGGTTTTGGGATATCCAAATCTGGAAACCCGATCCCGGTCTCACCGAAATCCAAAACGTATCTTTTTGGTCCAAGTTCTTTTAAAGTTAAAACAATTCAATTCAATATTATCTATATACACACAGATAGGTAATTCACCATATCACATTAGATAATCAACATTATCATCATAAACAGATAATCCACATTATCATCACAAATAGATAATTCATATTATCATCATACTTTAATCAAATCATCCATATCACACGGCGTCACTTAACTCATATCTGAGATTTTAAACCATTCAAGTCAATCGATACCATCCTTGAAACATAAGCAATGATCTAATGAACGCGCCATCTATAATTAATTTAAAGTGACTTAAATTAATTACTTTATCTTTAATTAATTTAAAATGAATTAAATTAATTATTTCATCTCTAATTAAAATAAATTAAATTAATTACTTCATCATTATAATCCTGCTTAAGTTAACCATTAATTAATTACAAATTAATTAATTAATCACCATCTCATTATTCATTTCAATTAATCATTCCTGATTAACGTTTTTTAATTACAATAAGTAATTAGCCTTTAAATTAATTACACAAGTTAATTATACTTAACCATTTACAATAATTACTTTTAATTACTTAATCAATTAATTAACTAAAAACAATTACATTAATCCTTTATTAATTAATTACTTCATTTATTAATTATTCCTTAATTAATCAATTCTAAATTTACATCATTAAATTTATTAATTAATAATTTCTAATTACATTTTTAATTAATCTCTCTATTTATATTAATTACATTAAGTAATTAATCTTCAATTAAACCACATATATTTATCACCCTTGATTAATAACATCCAGTAATTAACTACCCTTAATTACTCCATTAAATAAATTACTCCTTAATTTATTCTCTAATTAATCCCTTGATTAATCTCATTCAGTAATTAGCTACCCTTAATTACTTCATAAAATAAATTACTCCTTAATTCATTATCTTTAATTAATCTCTTGATTAATTCCATTCAGTAATTAACTACCCTTAATTACTTCATATAATACATCCAGTAATTACCCATTAATTACTTCTCTAAGTAATTAAACTACATTAATTACATTAAGTATTTACTTTAACAAATCATCCAGTGACTATTCTAAATTAATTAATCTAAATTAATTAACTTAACTAATCACATTTAAACTAAATTAATTACAAATGAGTAATTAATTCCTTATTATTTTCATTAAGTAATTTTACTTTATTAAATAATTATACTTATCAAATCATCAAGTGATTTGTATAAATTAATTAAACTCAATTAGTTAACTTAAACTAATCAATTTTTTTTAATTCATTTCCTTAAGTAATTAATTACTTTAATCACTTTCATTAAGTAATTATACTTAACTAATTCCATATATGATTATTCTTTAACTAATTAATCTAATTAATCGTTAAAATTAATCACATTAATAAATTACTTAATAAATTCCAACTTAATGATCTTCGTTAACTATTTATAACTCTTTAATTACTTCTCTAAGTAATTAAGCTTAATCGAACATTATTAATTTCAAATTAATTAATTCTAAATTTACAAATTAATTTATCCTAAATTAATTAACTTAACTAATCACATTTAACTAAATTAATTACAAATAGTAATTAATTCCTTATTACTTTCAATAAGTAATTTTTCTTAAACAACTTCGCAATTGATTATCTTTTAATTAATTAATCTAATTTATTATTAAAATCAATCCATTGATTAATTATTAAATAATCTTAATTATTGACCTTCATTAACAATTTACAATTCTTTAATTACTTTCCTTAAGTAAGTAAACTTACTTATATTATTATTAATTTCAAATTAATTAATCTTTAATAATCCATTAATTAATCCTAATTATTTAATTAATTAAGTGTTAATTGTAACTTGATTAATTCTTAATTACTTAATTAATTAGCCCCTAATTATTAATTAATATTCTAATTAACAATACTTAATTACAAATTAATTACCCTTAATTAATTAATCTTAAGCCTTAACTAATTAATTTAATTACTTAATTAATCATCATATCATTAATTAATTAAATAATTAATTATCCATTTTAACTAAATTAATAATTTAATGAATTACAAATCATTAAATTCTAATTTAATTTAAGTAAAACATTTCTTACTTAATCAAAGCATTTAAAACAGTTTGCTTTCAAATTTACCTTAAATTTCGTTTTAAATTTCATTTTAAATTTTATTTTAAATGATTACAAATTTATCTAACAAAGTTTAAAAACAATTTAAAACCTTTTTATCGCACAAGTTAAAGAAATATTCATTTTATAAAAGAAGTTTAAAAGAATTTAAAACCAAACTTATTTTTAAATTCAAATCAATTTAAAAATATACTTTAACAAACAAGGTTTGTTTAAATCATTTTATATTTAAAAATTTCCATTTATTTCAAAACTGGAATACATATTAAAATTTGATTCCAGATTACTTAGATTCAAAAACTTACTTACATTTTAAACTTCATTTTAAAATTCAAATCATTTAACCATTTTTTAAAGTAGTTAAAACAATTTAAATTTAAACTTTATTTTATTTTAAAAACTGAAATTCAAACCCAAATTCCAGATTTTAAAACTCAGATTTAAAGTTATTTTAAATTTCTATTTTACAATCTAAATTTTTCAGTTTAAATTCAAACCACATTCACTTAAACACTTAAAAGTTGTTAAAACCAAATTTAAATTTCAAAATTTAAATCATTTCAAAACTAAGATTCAAACTATTTGAATTCAGATTCAAACTATTTGAATTTAGATTCAAACTCAGGTTTTAAATTATTTTAAATTTTAGTTTACATTTTAAATTTTACTTTTAAATCAAAAAAACAGAACAGGCTTCTGTTTTTAAAACCTATAAACAAAATTTACCCGAGGTAACCCTAAAATGACTTCGAGTCACTAACCAAAATTCTCGAGCCAGACACTTGAACTACTCGAGTAAAACTCGAGCAACCGTCTGCTCAACCCCAAAACAACCAACCTCACCAGAAAATGATGCACATGCACCGGCCATCCACCTATCTCCGACCAACCCTGGTGACTTAAAGAAGTCATCGATCACCAATGTACCCCATATCAATCACCAGAACCTTGATTCCCCCTCGAAATCAAAATCCAAACTTCAAACCCAAACTAGAACCACCATCCAAAACCTGGAACGACCCTCATCCTTCCACTGCCGATCACCAGAACTCCAAAGGCTCCGGCCATAGCTTCGTCCATGCCCTAGCCACCATTACCCAAACTTGGTAGCCCTCGATCCACCAGAGGATGATTGCTGAAGCAATTACCAACATCCACCAAAACTAGGTTTAGAAAACCTTCTGGACAACCACCATCGCCACAGCCCTCTGATCATCATTCAGATTATTTTCCTCCAATCTCCGGTCATACTTCTTTCTCCAGAAAGAAATCCGACCTCCCAATTAACTGAGATCACTAGAGAATCCCCAAAACACCAAATCCGATCAAACGCAAACCGCTCTTCCAATCTATTACTAAAGTTTGTGATTTTAGGTTTAAAATTCATGATTTCAGATAAGAATTCAAATTATAAACCTGAATTGATGTTTTAAAATGATTGAGATTTTGCTTATTTTAAACAATTACTGTTCTTGCAGTTATACAGAGGCAACCATATTTTATTTTATCTTAATTATAATTTATAAACATAAATCCATATTAAACAAACAACTTTTGTTTAAATCATAATTCCTAACTAAGATCAGATCAAGTGGTAAAGGAATTTTTTATAAAAATCTTAGTTTTAAAAACCAGAATAGGTAAACAGGTACATAGCAACACATATATATAAACAGAAGATTTCATCACAATATAAACATTCAAAGCATACTCATTTCTATTTAACCACATGCAAACAGATATTTCATACTTAAGCTTTTTAAATGTGAAGTTACTCACCTTAACAGAAGATAGAGCACCAGATTTGAAAAGCCTTTTGAAGATCTTTTGAAAACTTGCTTTAAAAATTTGAGTTGTTGAATGCGTTTGTTTTAAAAATTGCTTGCAAAGATGAGTTCCAGATTTGAAAAGAAAATGCTTTAGTTTTGAAAAGATGTTGGCATCAGGTCTTGCAGAAATACACGGGCTTGATTCCAGTTTTTGCTTATCTTAATTTGCATGTGAACAGAAACTGGGAATACTTTGGTGCTTGATTTGAAAATGTTTTGAACTAAAAATGAAGTTGTATGCAGAAATCAATTCCAGGTTGAAAAATTACTTATTATTTAACTGAATTAATGTTTCATTTATTAGTTGTATTTTAAACTTTCATATCTAATTACAAATCATATTTATTAAACAATATTAAAAAGAAATAAAATAAAATCTTATTATTAATCTTATTTAAACTTTAAGCTAAAATCCTTTTTAAATAATTAAACATTTATTTTATGTATTTAAAATCATATAGTTATTTATAAAATAGCTTTGAAAAGTTATATTAGATTAAATCAAATTTCCAAATTACTAAAATGTATATTAGAATTTGAAAACAAGATTTATCTATTTACAATATATACCAAATATTTACATTATAAATAGGAACCTATTTCTTAGCTTTTAAAAGATAAATTCACTAATTAAATATTTATTAAAGTAAAATTATTAAATCAATTTAAATTTATTTACAAAAATTATCAAATCAATTTAATTTTAAATACAGATTATTAAACTGATATTGCCAAAAATTCCGGGATATCACAATAAGCCAAAAAGTAAGAAATTTATAGTTATTTACAACTATTTTTAAAGTTGAAATTTTGCCTGTAAATATTAGTTTCATTTTATTCCTTTTTACACGAATAAAATATTAAAGAGAAGAATTCGCAAATACAGACTAAAATAAAAGAACACTTGATTTACAGATATTAGATATAAAATAAGAAAAGCCGGAATAAAAAGAGAAAAAAGATTTTTATAGTAAATTATGCTAAAACAGGGAAAAATAAATAAAAAGGAAAAATCTAATAACTTGATTTAGAAGTAAGTGAAGATTAATTGGTTGGATTAGAAAAGAGAATACATTTCCATAGTTTAATATTTAAAATATAATGATAAAAGTAATTGCAAGATTAAAAGAAAGAAAAAGGGAATTAGGGTAAAATAGAGAAACTACTGTATTTTGCATTATTCAAAAAGTAAAAGAAATAATAAAAGAAATATCTTTCAGTTACAGATTATTATTTATAACATTGTCTAGAATTAAAACATGGAAATGGAATTTTAAAACATTTTTTGTAACCAACAAAATAGAATAGAACTACTTCCTATGATATAAGAAAATAAAGTAAAGAATTACAAAAAGTAAAGAAGGAAGCAAATTAATTATTAGACAAGACTAGAAGCAATTAAAAGAAATATGCCTAGATCTGAAATTGCCATAGATAATGGAATAAAGCAAAGTAGTTATTATGATAAGTAAATTTGTGACAGTCAGAAGTAGTCCCAAGCCAAGATTGTCGTACAATAAGAGAATTAAAGAGAATTCAATATCATAATAAAAGAAGACGGACTAGAATAGAAAATAGACACTTGTAATATATATATATATATATATAATATATATAAGTGACAATTACAAGTAAAATTATAACATAGATTATAATTAAGCAAGAAGAAAAGAAAAGGCTTATTTTCAGACTTAAATTAAGTTAATAAACAAATAGAGTAGAAATAACACAAGATGCTTATTTTAATAAACTTAGATGTTAGATTAAGTTAATAAGAAAGGTAATAGAAGTGGCCCATACCTACAGCATTCTCTTTCAGTCAGGAACTGATGGTCTCACAATAGTTAGGAGAGGCTAGGACAAGATTATGCTAATTAGGTTAAATAATTAGCCAATGGAATAAGAAAATTAAACTAGACGTATAATAAAAGATTAGACATATGGTCTAATAAAACAGTAAGATGCGTTTGGAGCAGCCCAAAGGATGAAGAGCCTAATGAAGCAGTTCATCACAAATTTCAGCATAGAAGGTGTACATCCAACTTAGATATTTTGAGCTAGAGGAAGTACGAGACTTCAACGAGACATGAGGGTACTCTAGGATGGCCCAATGGGGTAGGCATAACAGAGCAGTCCCCTAGAGACAGGTCTGTAGGTTTTCCATGAAAAGAGTATGCCTTGACTGCTATTTGCGTGGGAGGACAATTGTAGGTAGTTAAAAGGTCTGTAGGTTTGGAGTAGGATATTCATATGCCCCAGTGCTCGAGATCGCGCGGTGGGAAGAACCCAAAAGGATAGTTGCATGCGGATATTAGACCTGCATCAAAACCAAGAAGCTAGTTCGTGAAAGACTAGAGTTAAACCAACAGTAATGGTTCTTTCACTATCAAGACATTGGATGTGGGGCGCTGCCAACTGGATGTTTAGATTGTTTGCAACAGGGCACAACCACTTAGCTCTTTAGAGGTCTTTCGATTAGTTGAAGGGTGGCTGCGTAGGGCCATAGCCATGATAAGGAAAGGGACAGACCAAGTAGAATATCAGTTTTGTAGGCCTAACAAGGCAATCCTTTACAGCAATAGAAAATCTTTGACTAGGTTCCGTAAAAGGTAGACCTTGTTAAGCAGGATTCAGGGAGTAGACAGAACGATTATGTATAGTCCTTAGGTTACGCACTGGGTGGTACATTATGGATGTTGGAGCATTAATATAGGCTAGTGCGGACGCAGTTTTACATTTTCTTAGCAGACGACGGAACATCTTTATCGTAGGCCTTACGAGGCCGTCCTTTACGGATGTAGTCACAACATGCCCTAGCAGCGAGACGATGGAGTCCTTCTCGAGGAGGATACGGAAGGTACTAAGGGTAGTACCTCAGACCGATATAGTCATTGGGCATATAGCTACATATATATTAGTTATTAGATTTTGATCTACTAGGGAGTAGATGGTCACGACTCACGGACAAAGACGAGAGTATTATAAACCCAAAGAACTTAATATAACGGTAAATGGAAATAAAATGGTATATTTAGAATTAATCTAAGAAGTGTATAGTTTTTCCATTCACTGGAAATTTAGTTCTGACCCCCTCCTCATAATATCCTACAGGTTAGGTAGACGACCGAGACTTTTCAGCTGTATGACACTATTTTAGAAAGTGTTATTATATTGGTGAGTATTTACTTACTATTATATTTTAGTCAGTTCCGCAATGAGATATTTATTTGAGCTCTGATATATTTGTCTTTGCCTATTTGTAGGATACCAGATACCCAATTCAGGCTTTGGTGGGCTTGGCTTTAGCATTTTTGGAAAAAATCATGATCCACTAGAATTCGGGTTGTTACCAGTGTTAAGTAGGGAATGAACATTCCATACTACCTTTTTTAAAATGTCAGTTTAGAGAAAACCTGATCTCAAATTCTTTTTATACTTCTTTTCATAAATCCTTTTTAATCAAATCTATTTCATTTAGGAAATCTCTTTTTCATGAAATCCAAATCCATTTCAAAATGCTTTCCAAACTCCTAAATTCATTTATAAAACCCTTTTATAAATATTCAAAATCGTTTATATAATTAGCTTTTATAAATATACAAACTTGTTATATAAATTTCTTATAAATATCCAAATCATTTTCTAAAACTTCTTCTATAAATACAACAAAATCTTTTGTAGAAACTCCTTCATAAACCTTTCATGGTTAAACAACGTCCTAATATAACCTTAAATCAAAATAGCTTCCTTCAATAAGCAAATCCATTTTATAAATCTCCCTTATTTATGAAACCTTCTTTGCTTAAAAACTCAAATCCATTTACCTAAAACACTTTATATACTGCCAAATTCCTTTATAAAATTCTTTATTAAAACTTATTTTTATAATGTGGAAAACCATTCCCGTTAGTTAAAAACATCTTTAATAATACCATTTGTCAAATCATTCTTAAATAACTTGTTCAAAGTGCAACAACTTCAAAACCATTTCAAAAAAAAATGAAATATTTAGCCTTTAAAAATCAAATAGAGGCTTAGCGACCACAATGATACTTTTGATTTGTTTTTCCTTATCCATTTTAACATAGCATCACGTAGCAACAGGTATATAAAGGATCAACACATAACAATCAATCAACTTAAGTAAATGTCCAAGTTAATTATAATAGCAGAATGGTGTTTTGTTCTGCTAATAGATGCCATTTATTTTTCCTAGACATATGGGGTTACTTAAGAATAAGTGACATAGAAAAACCCTTGATTTAAAAAAAATCGAAAAGAAAATAGTTTAAAACAAAACTAAATACTTAATCTCAAAGCAATTTTAAAATAAATTAAAACCCTTATACATGAGAATCTAATATTTGTTAAATAATAATTAAACTTTAATAAGGTAATTAAACCCTATTAAAACATAAGATTAATTAAATAAAACCTCTTTTAAAATAATATTTAATTAATAACTATCTTAAATAAATAATTAAATATTAATTAATTAACCCTGATTAATGATAATAAACTATAATTAAGTAACAAATCATGATTAACTTAATTGATTAACACTTAAATTTAAAAATCATTATTAATAAATGATTAAGTACTAGTTACATTAATTAGTTATTAAAAATCATTAACTAATTAAATAATTAAATAATTAAATAATTGTTCTCTAATAACTTAATTAAAGTTAGAAAACATTTTCAAAAAGATTTCTAAGTGAAAACAAGTTTGGAATAAACAAATAGTTAGATTTTCCGAACTGCATATAGCAACTATCGATATACGGACCCATAATTTCACTTTTTGAAATTTGAATTCCTAAGCTTTAAAAACTTCAGCTTTGACTCTTGTCTTCTTTAAAACATGAAAAAAAACCATTGAAAACCAAAATCAATGTTTTAAACCTGAAAAATTTTCACTTTGAAACGAAAATCAAATTTCAACAAAAAGCGAATTTCTACATCACTTTTGGTTAGCGAATCACTATCTTTGAGTCATGAACCCACATACAGCAAATACAACATTCACACATAATATCATATCACAATATTATAGCACCATCATAAACAAATTATTAATTCACAATACTAACTAACTTTTCAAATATTCAAGGCAAAATTTTTATCGCCTACTTAAATTATGGCATAAGCAATCAACACCAAATCGACATATGTGCGTATGTACAAAACATATAACATTACTACATACTCAAGAAACATTTTAACTCACAAATTTTACAACTTCAAAATGTTAGGAACTTGAGTTTTAAAATCATGAACTTTACTCACCAAACTTTCACTAAATCAAACTAAACTTGCTCTACCAAGCTCACTTGCTCCTAGCTCAATAAAGTGAAGATGTGGACCTTTAGAAGACTAAATGGGCTTGGCCTTGGATCTATTTTACTCGGCCATGGATAGAACAAGGCTCGCCCTTGGTAGTATTTGGTGGATATAGGTTTTGTTTAGTAGAGAATGGATTTGGAAGTGAAATGGAGGAGTTTAGTTATATTTTTACACTGTTTTCTCAATCTTTTCTTCTAGGAATTTGGATATGGAAACCATTGAAATACATGAAAATAAGAAGTGGGTTTTGATGTTAGAATGTAAATGAAAACAAAGAAGATGA
Source organism: Allium cepa (assembly GCA_030765085.1). NCBI lineage: Eukaryota > Viridiplantae > Streptophyta > Magnoliopsida > Asparagales > Amaryllidaceae > Allium > Allium cepa. Next base: position 944,943,219 of record CM060941.1, on the reverse strand, counting down.
CGTGGGAATGTGAGGGGTATTTATAGGCATAGAAATTTATTAAAATATGTAAAGTGACTTGTTAAAATAATACATGCATGCATGCACCCATACCTTACCTTTCCCTCACATATACACGTTACCCTCCCCCTAGGCCATGTTGTAGGTGTGAGAAATGCGGAATACGGATCTTAAGGTAGGATAAACATTAGAGGGGGATGGTCAATAGTGTTTAAAGAAATTACTAAATCTTTTTGAGTTTTTGTTAATTTGAACACAGATGAATGCAATATTCAGACGTAGATATGATCACGGAATCAAACATAGATGCAAATATAAAGTAAAAGCAGTAAAGGAAAGAGCACACTGGATTTTATACTGGTTCGGAGTTACCCTACATCCAGTCCCGCACACAAGTACGGATTTCCTTTTAAAAGCAATCTTTACAATTACACCTTCGATTTCAAGGCCACGAGGTACACCCTCTAGATTCAAAATCCTGTGGGTAGACATACTTGATTTCCCGGGCAACAAGTTCACCCAATTGATTTCCACGGCTACAATCACATCTTTTCTCGCTTGATTGATTTTCAAGGCTACATTCACACCTTTTCTCGTTTAATTGAATACAAAGAAGTCTATAATTCTGAATTGCACTGAGGATCTTGTTGAGACAGTCATAGAGAATCAAACCAGAAATAATCCAGTTACATTCAATGTTGATTTCGGTAGAGTAACGGTAAGAATGTGTATAAAGAAATGTGGAAGAATAAGAGGAGTGAAAACCAAAAAAATATGAATGAAAATTCTTTGAAAACAGCTCCTATTTATAGAAGAACAACAACCTTGTCCATTCGTGAAGAGATATGACGAATAGACACTTCTTTTGAAAATTAAATTTTGATGTTAACTGAAACTATGTCGACATGGGTACATTGAGTATGTCTACATCCCAAAGGAAATTTTGGTAGTGTGTTTTTCTTTGAAAATAACTTTTATCTTGTATTAAAACTGTTTTAAGCTTTTATAAATATACTTAAATATAGTTAAAATATATAAATAAATATAGTTAAAATATATAAATAAATATAGAGAACAATATTTTGGTGTATATATATAATTTTACTATAATTTTATGTTTAAATCTAAGTATAAATATTAAAAGTAAAATATATTATTGTTAAAGATTATTTAAAACTAAGGATAATTTGATTATGAAATTAAAGATTATTTTGAGGCTAAAAGTATTTAAAATCGGGATAGATGTTTTTGATTCTTTTAAAAGGAAGGTTTTGAAATCATTTTGAAAACAATATATAATTTTGAAAACATTTGAATAAAAGTGAGCGGATACAAAACAATGTTCCACTAGATTTTTCGTAAGTTCCATCCTACTTTGGGTTCCATCCCTTTAACGGGCTCGAAGTGGATTCCATTTCACGAATAAATTGGATTTTAAGATGCCGGTGCTTTTCTAGGAATTTTAACAAAATTCCTAATTAAAATTACTTATTCTTGAAATCTTGATATTCTTGATACTCATGAGTCTTCAATCTTGATATCTTGAATCTCTATACTGTACAGCCTTCATTCTTGGTACCTGCATGGTTAAATCATTCATATACATATATTTCTAACTATAATGTTAGTATTTATATTTTATAATCCTATTCTAAGGTTGTTGTCATCAAAACCATCATCTCAAGGACTAACAATCTCCTCTTTTTTATGATGACAACCTTTGTTACAAAATATTACTTCTATCTTAATAGCTCCCCCTTAATCTATGCCTAACTATCCTATTTTATACTTCTCCCCCTTTGCCATCAACAAAAACTAACTCCAAACTATATAACCCCCCTCATTCTCCTACTAAAGTACCTACATTAATAAACTATGCAATGGAGTATATAATAGATAGATTAAGAGATAATCATACTGATAGACATGATAATTAATTAAAGATCATATACATGTCAAAGTGTATTTGTACATGTTTTATACAACAAACATCAAACCAAATTAAAACATCAATCCACACAAAATATCAATTTATATCAATCCAAATTAAAACAAATGAAATCAAATCAATCAAAGCAAACAATTCAAACAATGCAATCAAATAAAATAAAACATTAAGAGGAACATCCACCCAACCTTCTTCTCCAAATATAAGGTCTACTGTAATGGCATCTCAATTTTCATTATCATTTGTGAGAGAGACTGGAGGATATTCTTCGTTATCATCCTTGTGAAGGGAGGATGTGACGCCCCACCTCTATACCCACGCTAGCCAAGGACACTACAGGGTAATGCCGTCAACTAACACGGAGAATAAGGCTGGTTAGGAGCGACCATCTATAGCCTTGCTCTAACTATCTATTGAATACATCGACAATATACATACCAAGAAGGTCGACCTACCCAATGAATACTTAAAACAAAACCATAGGTGGTTGAAGGATCTATCAGAACAGAATACAACAACTCAAATGTAATATACATCACAGAACAGTAGATCATCATATACACATATATTGATACATAACAGAGTTTACAAAATAATACATGTCAAGTGGTATAGCAAACCACAATATACAGACGAGTCAAAAGAATACATATATCAGAGTTACAATAAAAGGACTACACAAAAAGCTTTAACAAAAAGGAACAAGCTGAATAGTCCATGTGGAAGGAAAAGAGGCTAAGTCCAAAAGCACCTAACCTGAAACATCTCGGTCTGACCCGAGTATAAAATACACGGTTCAGTCTAGCTAAACAAATCAGTTAGATAAACTGAAAAACAATAAACCTGCAAGGTTACAAGGTATAACAAATATCGCTAAAAGAGATAACACAATCATCTAACAAAAGATGAATCATACCATAACAAGACTCATATCATCGACAACTCAGAGAAACAAAGGATAGGAATATCCCAAAGCAAGCCATAAAGGCAAATAACAAATTCCAATGAAGGTAACACAAGTTCCACAAGGTAATCGCTACATATCATGCGGCTCAAAAAGACCAACACTGAAGGGCGATACTTAGGGAATATACATATGAATGAAACATCAGAAAATTTGCTCGAGCTCAGTACTGTACAAACAAGGATCCATGAGCCCGAAGACTCCAAACCCAATATCACCCATGCGGATCATAACGACCAACATCGGAAGCGATACTAAAGGGCAACCCAATATCACCCATGCGGCTCATAACGACCAACATCGGAAGCGATACTAAAGGGCAACAAACCCGAAGGCACAAACTCGAAGGCAGATACCCGAAGGCTACAAACCGTAGTGGTGAAGGTCGAAGACCCAGTACTGGACACCACTAACTGGCGGAATGTGTCATAACTCTCAAAAAGGAATCCGAAAAGTGGTAACATGAGTCCCATAACCATCGTTCGCACTAAACAGTTTACTATCCGTTAGTTAATTTCACACTCAAAGCAGTACAAAGTTAACCTCATATCATCGGTAAACCAAGCCCGAAGGTCAAAACGATCAATTGAATAGGTCGGGAATTAATCGGAAGGATAAACGCACAGATTCATGGTCCGTGTTTTTCCCAACCATTTAATCACCCTTCCACTTCGCTCGAAGTGTGAAATTGTGCGTGTGTTTTAAATAGAATTTATAAATCGGAGAAGCAAGGTTTTAATGCGATATGAAGAAATCATTTATAAAAGCCCGTGAATTAATTCAAAAAGGAATCATCAAGGTCAAATATGCATAAACAACTAATTGGAATCAATACGCATCGATTAAATTTGGAAAACTAAGCGAACAAGGCAAATTGGAAAAAGACAGTAGATTCAGACGTCTGAAAGAAGGGATTCAGACGTCTGAATCTGGAAATTTATTTGTTTTCCAGAACAGAATTCAGACGTCTGAATCTAAACTTTCAGACGTCTGAAATAGGCAATATTTGGCCTATTTCCTTTCTGGTCAAAATTACACTTTCAGACGTCTGGAATATAAATTCAGACGTCTGAATCTGGGGATGGAAATGTTCCCCAGAACAATATTCAGACGTCTGAAATTATAGTTTCAGATGTCTGAAACATTATGTTCAGGCATTTCCTGAACCTAGGCCATTTAAGACCAAACAAATCGAAAGCAGTCGGATGTGTGTTGATTATGGGCTTACGTCAAATGACTACCCAACCTTAACGACACACCCAAACACTCCGATCAACAAAAACATCAACCATATAAGGTTTTACATGGATTTGGCTTCAAAAATCATAATTTGGCAATTTCACCAAAACAAATCAAATCGAAAACAAATGAACATATGAACAATATCTAGGAATTCATACCCAACATCAATGAAATCAAGAGAAGTAGATGTGAGTTCAAAACTCACCTTCTTACACCCAAACAAAGATACATATATATAAGCATAGACGTGGGATAAAAAATCTCACCTTATATCATAAAACAAAGAAGAAGATGCTACACAAGAAGGAGACTAACTACTCTTCACTTCAACACAACAAGCTTCAATCTAAGATCAAAACAAGTATTTTCCTAAGTTCAGGTTTAGGAATTTTCTGAGATTGAAGAGAGAAAGAGATAGAGAAGATAAAGAGGAGGCTTACCTATAACTTCTCTTTGATTTTTTTAGCAAGATTCAAGTTTGCAAGGAGAAACTAGGGCTTGCAAATTCTATTTCCTCTTCCCTTCCACCATTTTCAGTTTTTCTTAAGTTTAGAAGAGTGGAATGAGAGAATGGAGAGGGGAGGGACTGAGTTAGGTTATTAAACTAACAACTTGGCTGAACCCAACCCAAACCCAACTAGAAAAAGTTGCAAAATTCAACTTACTCCAAACATATCAAAGCTCATACTCAAACAGGTCGCAAACGCCATTTTGGAACCAATGAAACTAGTTTCGAGTTCCAATTCGGCCATTTGCAAAAAGTAACATTTCGGGCCAAAATCCGACTAACGACGCTATATTTAAATAAAACATTTAAATATATAATCGTTGAATATGCGGGTTGTTACAGATCTCCCCTCCTAACAAAATTGCGTCTCCGCAATTCCTAGAGACGATACTAGTAACAACTACATACTAACAACATTCAAAAAGAAAAGAAAATAAGCTTGAGATGAAAAGATATACTCACCGTTCCCAAGCAAAGATAGAAAACCCGGATAAGATCGCTCAATAAATTCTCTGGTTTCCCAAGTACAGTCATTGGAACTAGCAGACCATTGAACTTTAACGAGCGGCACGTCCTTGTTCCGAAGGTGTCGCACCTCCATGTCAAGTACACGAATAGGCTGTTGTACAATAGATAAGTCCGGTGAGACCTCAAGCTCAAGCAAATCAGGAGAATCAATAACAGAATCCGATTCCTGAAGACACTTCCGAAGTTGAGAGACATGAAACAGTCATGAATGCCAGATAAATGAGCAGGAAGTGAAACTCTATAAGCCACAGGGCCAATACGTTCAATAATAGAAAATGGTCCTATAAAGCGAGGAGCCAATTTCCCAGTCGTACTGAAACGCATAACCCCTTTCAAAGGAGAAACACGAATAAAAACAAGGTCACCAATCGAGAACTCGAGAGGCTTCCTACGGCTATCCGCGTAGGATTTCTGGCGACTCTGTGCCTCTTTCATTCTCAACTGGATAAGATCAATCTTCTCGGAAGAATCACGAACAAAATCTGGACCAAGAATAAGCTTCTCCCCAGATTCCAACCAACAAGAAGGTGATCGACATGGCCTTTCGTATAAGGCTTCGAAAGGAGCCATACCGATACTAGACTGAAAACTATTATTGTAAGAGAACTCTACAAAAGTAGGTGATCCTCCCAACTACCACCGAAATCAAAAATACAAATACGGAGAAGATCTTCCAAGATACGATTCACCCGTTCAGTCTGTCCGTCAGACTGCGGATGATAAGCTGTACTAAAATTAAGCTTTGTTCCCAAAGCTTGCTGAAGACTCTTCCAAAAATGACTCGTGAACAAAGGATCACGATCACTCACAATAGAACTAGGAACACCGTGAAGTCTCACGATTTCCTTAACATACAACTTAGCCAAAAGCGAAGCAGTCCTATAAGACTTAATAGGGACAAAATGAGCAGACTTAGTGAGGCGATCAACAATAACCCAAATGCTAGAATGGCCCGATCTCGAACGAGGTAGGCCGTCAATGAAATCCATAGAAATATGATCCCATTTCGACAATGGAATCTCTAGAGGCTGAAGAAGACCTGAAGGACGTTGATGTTCGGCCTTAAAACGCTAACAAGTTATGCAATTACTCACATAACTCACCACATCGCGCTTCATGCCTTCCCAATAATAAAGACGACGCATATCGGCATACATCTTACTACAGGATGAATGGTATACTTAGAACGATGACAATCATCAAGAATGTCATGCCTAAGTGCAAAATCAGAAGGCACAAAAAGACGGTTCTTCTTGCGAAGACACCCATGAGAATCAATGCTGAAATCCCGCAACGCCTCATCACAGGATCCAGACTCACAAAGCTGAATAAGATGCAACAAATCAGGATCATGCCGCTGAGCATCGGCAATATGACCCAACAAAATAGGTCAAGCTCCCAAACTAAATAATACAACAGGAGAATCAGAAGATGAACCTCGATCACGAATTTCACAAAAAGATAGAGTCTCAAGAATATCCCATTCGGCAAACATCATAGAAATAACAGCCGAATGTTTACGACTAAGCGCATCAGCAACACGATTACCCTTACCAGGGGTATACTGGATATCAAAGTCATAGGAAGCAAGAAACTCGAGCCAACGCTGTTGTCTCATATTGAGTTCCTTCTGAGTAAACAAATACTTCAAAGATTTATGATCAGTATAGAGAATGAAGCGCTCGCCCAATAAATAGTGTCGCCAAATCTTCAAGACAAAGACAATGGCGGCTAACTCAAGATCATGAGTGGCATAGCGAACTTCATTCGGACGCAGTTTCCTAGAAGCATAAGAAACTACTCGATCCTTCTGCATAAGAACAGCACCGAGACCACTACCACAAGCATCGGTGTAGACAACAAGATCATGATTCCCCTCGGGAACCACAAGAATAGGAGCATTAGTGAGAAGTTCCTTTAATGACAGAAAGGAAGCTTCACACTTGTCGGACCAAATAAAACGAATTCCTTTCCGAGTAAGGCCGGTGAGAGGAAGCACGACACGGGAAAAATCCTTAATGAACCGACGGTAATAACCCGCCAATCCAAGAAAACTACGAATCTCATGCACATTCTCAGGCCTCTTCCAATTCTGGATGGCTTCGATCTTTGAGGGATCGACAGAAATGCCATCGGAAGTTACAATATGGCCTAAGAACTTAACCTTGTTCTCCCAAAAATGGCACTTGGAGAATTTGGCTCTAAGCTGATGATGACGGAGGGTACTCAAGACAATTCTAAAGTGATTAGCATGCTCGGCTTCAGACTTAGAATAAATAAGCATATCATCGATGAAGACAAGGACGAACTTATCGAGATATTCCCGGAATACTCGATTCATGAGATCAACAAAGAAAGCAGGAGCGTTCGTCAACCCGAATGGCATAACGAGCCACTCAAAAGAGCCATAACGAGTGCGGAAAGCAGTAAGAGGTATGCTATCCTCCGCGACTCATAACTGATGAAAACTTGTGGCAAGGTCTAGCTGAGAAAAGATCTTAGCACCACTTAATAGATCGAACATATCATCGATCCTAGGCAATGGATACCTATTCCTAATGGTCAACTCGTTAAGCTTGCGATAATCAATGCAAAGCCTAAGAGTTCCATCAGACTTCTTCACGAAGACGATTGCGGATCCCCACGGAGAAAAACTGGACTGAATCAACTGCTTGGACTCAAGCTCTAAAAGATGCTTCTTGAGTTCCTCATTTTCCCTTGTAGACATCCTCGTGGGAGGACGACTAACTGGCTGCGCGCCTGGAATGAGATCAATGCGGAACTCAATTGCCCGCTTAGGTGGCAAACCCGAGACAGGCTCAAAAACATCAGAAAAGTCACAAGCAATAGGAATACGAGATATATCATCATCATCTCGCGAATCAAGAGAATATAAAGCCATTTCGGAATTATCCACATCCCGAAGAATAAGAGATAGCTGAGTAGGCGAATCCGGATGTCAAAGATACAAAATTCTCTCCGAACAAATAATCCTGGCATCATATCTTACTAGCTTGTCCATACCCAAAATCATATCAAATCCCAGACAAGAAATAACGTGCAGACTCGCACGAAAAGAAAAGCCACATAAAACCATCTCAACATCATCACAAAGCAAGCTAAGGGTCGCGGATCCCCCAATTGGATTCGCAATCCTTAAAGAAGTAACCAAACAAAAAACATCCAAAGATAAAACATCAACGAGCTTTTTCGATACGAAGGAATGTGAAGCACCCGTATCGAAAAGAACTCGTATACAATGATCATAAAATAAAATAGAACCTTCCAAAATAGATGGAGATATACCTTTGGGATGAGAGAGACCTTCAGAAGCCTTAGCAGCATAAAGCTTGCTAGACTAGGCACCAGCCGAAACAGTAGGGCAAGCAGAAACATGATGACCTTCCTTGCAATAGCGACAGAAGAGAGGCTTAGGACAAGCTTGAATAATATGATCAGGCGAACCACAATTGAAACACTTCCGAATGAAAGGTGTTCCAACAGACTGAGGCTGAGAGCTAGAACTACCAGTCTTCTTCTTCTTTGAAGGAAAATACCTGGACTTCTGAAATGGAAATGGCCTCTTGTTGGGGTTCTTGGAAACCTCAACATCAACATCACCATCACACTCCTTCTCGACGGTCTCGAGATGAAGTGCCGAATCAACCAACTCCTCAAAAGAAAGCTAAAGCTGGAGCAACATTGATTTCTTAAGATATTTCCTAAGACCAGAAACGAACTTCAAATTCTTCTTATAAGAAGTGCTAATGAATTCAAGACCATACTTAGATAAAGCCTCGAATAATGCAACATACTCAGAAACAGAAGATTTCCCTTGCTTCAACTCAAGGAAGCGACGGGTCAATAAAACTTTTTTAGATTCAGGAACGAACTGGAGTTCAAATCGCTCCCGAAACTGAGTCCAAGAAAGAGTAGACTCATCAATCTCGGGTACAAGAAGCTCATACCAATCAAGAGCACGCTCTTGTAATAAGCTAGAAGTTACAAGAACTCTATGATGGTCAGAAAGATCCATACGAGAGAAGGTACGCTCGCACGTGCGAAACCAAGCTCGGACTTCAAGAACAGACTCGGAGCCTTTAAACGGCTTTCCCTCAAGATGAGCAAAATCACTGCACTGGCGTGCAAAGGCAGACTTACGAGGTGGAGAAACTCGAGGAGGAACTGGTGGCTGAGTGCTCCTAAACAATTCCAAAAACTGATCAGCAGACATATAAACGCCTTCCGGATGTGAGCCACTAGATCGCCCAGCATCCGAACGTCGTCCCCTGCCTCTTCCAGCCATACGCTCAAAGTAAGATAAGAACAAGATTAATCACAAGGTAGATACTCAATATGGAATACTACGGAATAAAATGCATTCATAGACGTATTCCCCAAATTCTATCTAACCTTTGATGGTAGAAGGAATAGAAAGGAACGATAATTCAAAGATTTGTATCACTTATACACTTTGATGTACCGTAGTATGTGCATCTATTCTGTGTTTATCATACTTTGTTCTGAACCTTAGCTCTGATAGCACGCTGTGACGCCCCACCTCTATACCCACGCTAGCCAAGGACACTACATGGTAATGCCGTCAACTAACACGGAGAATAAGGCTGGTTAGGAGAGACCATCTATAGCCTTGCTCCAACTATCTATTGAATACATCGACAATATACATACCAAGCAGGTCGACCTACCCAATGAACACTTAAAACAAAACCATAGGTGGTTGAAGGATCTATCAGAACAGAATATAACAACTCAAATGTAATATACATCACAGAACAGTAGATCATCATATACACATATATTGATACATAACAGAGTTTACAAAATAATACATGTCAAGTGGTATAGCAAACCACAATATACAGACGAGTCAAAAGAATACATATATCAGAGTTACAATAAAAGGACTACACGAAAAGCTTTAACAAAAAGGAACAAGCTGAATAGTCCATGCGGAAGCAAAAGAGGCTAAGTCCAAAAGCACCTAACCTGAAACATCTCGGTCTGACCCGAGTATAAAATACACGGGTCAGTCTAGCTAAGCAAATCAGTTAGATAAACTGAACAACAGTAAACCTCCAAGGTTACAAGGTATAACAAATATCTCTAAAAGAGATAACACAATCATCTAACAAAAGATGAATCATATCATAACAAGCCTCATATCATCGGCAACTCAGAGAAACAAAGGATAGAAATATCCCAAAGCAAGCCATAAAGGCAAATAACAAATACCAATGAAGGTAACACAAGTTCCATAAGGTAATCGCTACATATCATGCGGCTCTAAAAGACCAACACCGAAGGGCGATACCTAGGGAATATACATACGAATGAAACATCAAAAAATTTGCTCGAGCTCAGTACTGTACAAACAAGGATCCATGAGCCCGAAGACTCCAAACCCAGTATCACCCATGCGGCTCATAACGACCAACATCGGAAGCGATACTAAAGGGCAACCCAATATCACCCATGCGGCTCATAACGACCAACATCGAAAGCGATACTAAAGGGCAACAAACCTGAAGGCACAAACCCGAAGGCACATACCCGAAGGCAACAAACCGTAGTGGTGAAGGTCGAAGACCCAGTACTGGACACCACTAACTGGCGGAATGTGTCATAACTCTCAAAAAGGAATCCGAAAAGTGGTTACGTGAGTCCCATAACCACACGTTCGCACTAAACGGTTTACTATCCGTTAGTTAATTTCACACTCAAAGCAGTTCAAAGTTCACCTCATATCATCGGTAAACAAAACCCGAAGGTCAAAACGATCAATTGAATAGGTCGGGAATTAATCGGAAGGATAGACGCACAGATTCATGTTCCGTGTTTTGCCCAACCATTTAATCACCCTTCCACTTCGCTCGAAGTGCGAAATTGTGCGTGTGTTTTAAATAGAATTTATAAATCGGAGAAGCAAGGTTTTAATGCGATATGAAGAAATCATTTATAAAAGCCCGTGAATAAATTCAAAAAGGAATCATCAAGGTCAAATATGCACAAACAACTAATTGGAATCAATATGCATCGATTAAATTTGGAAAACTAAGCGAACAAGGCAAATTGGAAAAAGACACTAGATTCAGACGTCTGAAAGAAGGGATTCAGACGTCTGAATCTGGAAATTTATTTGTTTTCCTGAACAGAATTCAGACGTCTGAATCCAAACTTTCAGACGTCTGAAATAGGCAATATTTGGCCTATTTCCTTTCTGGTCGAAATAAGCACTTTCAGACGTCTGGAATATAAATTCAGACGTCTGAATTTGGGGATGGAAATGTTCCCCAGAACAATATTCAGACGTCTGAAATTATGGTTTCTGACGTCTGAAACATGATGTTCAGGCATTTCCTAAACCTAGGCCATTTAAGGCCAAACAAATCGAAAGCAATCAGATGCGTGTTGATTATGGGCTTACGTCAAATGACTACCCAACCTTAACGATACACCCAAACACTCCGAACAACAAAAACATCAACCATATAAGGTTTTACATAGATTTGGCTTCAAAAATCATAATTTGGCAATTTCACCAAAACAAACCAAATCGAAAACAAATGAACATATGAACAATTGCTAGGAATTCATACCCAACATCAATGAAATCAAGAGAAGTAGATGTGAGTTTAAAACTCACCTTCTTACACCAAAACAAAGATACGTATATATAAGCATAGATGTGAGATAAAAAATCTCACCTTATATCACAAAACAAAGAAGAAGATGCTCAAACACAAGAAGGAGACTAACTAATCTTCACTTCAACACAACAAGCTTCAATATAAGATCAAAACAAGTATTTTCCTAAGTTTAGGTTTAGGTATTTTCTGAGATTGAAGAGAGAAAGAGATAGAGAAGATAAAGAGGAGGCTTACCTATAGCTTCTCTTTGATTTTTGGAGCAAGATTCAAGTTTGCAAGGAGAAACTAGGGCTTGCAAATTCGATTTCCTCTTCCCTTCCACCATTTTCAGTTTTTCTTAAGTTTAGAAGAGTGGAATGAGAGAATGGAGAGGAGAGGGACTGAGTTAGGTTATTAAACTAACAAATTGGCTGAACCCAACCCAAACCCAACTAGAAAAAGTTGCAAAATTCAACTTACTCCAAACATATCAAAGCTCATACTCAAAAAGGTTGCAAACGCCATTTTGGAACCAATGGAAATGGTTTCGAGTTCCAATTCGGCCCTTTGCTAAAAGTAACATTTCGGATCAAAATCCGACTAACAACGCTATATTTAAATAAAATATTTAAATATATAATCGTTAAATATGCGGGTTGTTACAGAGGAAATCATCCATCGTATCGCATCGAATATCTTTCTTGCTACTTGATCATCTACATTTGACTCAACTCTAAGTGTCGTTGGTTACGAAGAATGAATGAACGAATATTCTTGAAAGAATTAAGACTTTCTTCAAGATTTTCGGATAAATTATGAATTGGATTGGCCATATTTGAGTTTGTGAGAAGAATGAGAGACAAAGTAGATAGGAAATAATATTGAGTGATGAGTTCTGGAAGAAATAGGTATTTATATGTGTAGAAATTCGTTTGAAATGAATAGACATACGGTAACTATTCAAATTTCAAATTCAAAATGAAATGCCATTTCTAACTAGTACATTCGATATGGTCATAGGGGGATGTCGACACGGTCCAGTGAATTTTGAAGACTTATTTTGATTTTGTGAATAATTGTGTGTGTGTGTATAATATACTAACATTTATTCTGGAGATAAGATAAGCTAGATAATAGAAAGGAAATTCCATTTCATTTCATACTAAGACGATACAACGATTAAACATAAAGAACTACATGAACTTTCAAATTAAAAACAAATTAAAACTAATACAACATGAAATGAAATTGTAAAACTAGTTAGAGGATGATGAAGATGAAGATAGTCCAAGCTTCTTGCTGACTTTGGAAATAAGCTTATTCATCTTGGATGAAATTTTGTCCAACTTCTTACTAACGGATCATTTAAGAATCCGCTGATTCTCAACAATGGTCTTTTGGTTTTCGAGAAGGGTTTTGTTGAATGGATTAGGAGGATAATCGATGCTTTCCAACGAAGTTTCACCTTCTTCTTCTTCTTCAATTTCCATTTCATCCCCTTCTTCTTCTTCTTCCTCTTCCTCTTCTTCCATCTCCTCATGAGCCAAACGCTCTTCCTTTTCGGCAAGAGTCACTTAAGGTTGAAAAACAAATGGAATTTTCATAAGTGAAATGTTGGAATGATTGAAAACTTTTCTAGAAACAAATTCTTCTCCTTTGAAATCCACTCCAAAATAGTTAAAAATTCGAGTGAGATAAATTCCATGATACAAAGTATTCTCACCCATTTCAAGATTTTTGGGATGAAGTTCCTCCAAAATAACTTACGCCCAATTAACCTCATAATTTCCAAAAATAGAAAAAAGTGCTTTGCAAACTTTTGAAGTAGGATTGTTAAAATTCCCCGATCTTGGGGTCAAAGTATGTTGCAAAAGAAGATTGACAATTCTAGCTTTTGGTCGAAAGTTTCGATTTTTGAATTCAAAATCATCATTTCCTTCAAAAATGTGATGAAACTTCTCACGATCATTTTCATCAGTATTAAAACTAGAAAGATCCATTCCCGTATTCTTGCAATTGAGAATGGCACCCAAAAGATCACAATTCAAAACAATTCTAGTGCCTTTGACACTACTCCAAATTTCATCATTATTTCCATTATAAAATCCACGATTAAAATTTGCATAAAAGATTTTAACAAGATTTGGATAGCAAACAAAATCATTTTGAGAAGCATCAATAAGACTAAGAATACGATTGTTTGCAAAAAGTTAATCAATTTCATAAGTAAAAAAAATCTTGAAATAGAGAAAACTATCCGGGATGGACTTTACCGTAGTTAGCATAGTTGATATGTAACGACCCGTATTTTACGTGTCGATAGATCGTAGAATTTGCAGGTCGATGGTGTTGTTTGTGTTGTCTCTAGCCTGAGTCGTTTAGAAAGTTAACTCGTGTGTTTAGTGATGAGTCGTGACCGACTCATGGGCATGGCCGAGTTAAGGCTTGAGTCGTGACCGACTCATAGGGGTTAGCGAGTTAGTATGCTACGACCTAAGGAGTTGAAGGGTTAACATGTTGCCGAGATAACTAGTGGCCGAGTTATGAGAATTAGCGAGTCAATGTGTTAAAGGATTGAGTCTTGACCGAGTTAGCAGGTTGACCGACCTAAGGGTGTTGCCGAGTTAAGGTTTGGACCGACTCAAGGGATAGGGCTTGGGTCGGCAGGAGGATGAGTCGTTACCGGGTTAGTGGCTTAAGACTTAGGTGTGTCGGCATCGTAGTTGAGTCGGCTAGGAGTTAGGTCGGTGGGCCGACTTAGTGTTGAGACGTTGGGATCTTAGGTCGGTAGGAAGTAGGTCGACACTTGTTTGAGTCGTAAGTCGGCATCTTGGTTAGTGATAAGTCGGCAGTATATGTTGAGGCTTAGGTCGGTGGGCCGACTTAGTGGATAAGTCGTTGGGGACTTAGGCTTTTGAGTCATGTCTCGTGGGATAAGGATTAGGCTTTGGTCGGCAGGGATAAGTCGTGTGTGTCTTAAGTCGTGTGACCTTCTTGCTGTGTTGAGTCGTTAGGTCTTTGAGTCGGTGAGGCTAGTTAGGTCGGTGACCTGGTAAGTCTTGAGTCGTGAGTCGGCTCTAGTATTAAGTCGTAGGTCGGCCTGGGTTGTTGAGTCGTGATAGTGGCTTGTGTTAGGTCGGCAAAGCAATGAGTCATGAACGACTCATAGTGAGTCGGCTGTGTTGAGTCGGCAAGGGGATGAGTCGGGGGCGACTCAGGAGTTGGGTCGGCGGCGACTTAGAACGGCCGAGACATGGGTTTTTCCAGCCTATAAATAGAGGTGTTCGGCTCACTTTTTGGCACCGGTTTTTGAAGCGACGAAGTGCTGCCATTTTGAAGACTCGTCTACAACATTTCTTCAACTTCTTTTCTTCATTCCAATCTAGATCTAACATCCATCCAACATCGAAGATCGAGATCGAAGATCCAAGTGTCCAAGTTGAAGATCTTCGTCCGTTTGAGCTAGATTTCATCGTTTCAAGTGAGATTTTGCCGGATTGGTCCTTGATCTCCGCTGTCCAGATCTGAAGTGTTTAGATTTAGAGGTGTTTGGGTGATTTGGTGAGTGGTAGTTATCTCTCACGCGGATCCAAGGGAGTATATGGGATTGGTGGCTAGTTTATGTGTTTAAGATAGTGTTTTATCTCATTTTCCTAAAGTCTGCATGTAGATCCACCATTTGTGAAGATGTTTACTTATGCAAGTTCATTTAATAAGTATTAGAAACAAAACCCATGTTTTAGATTTGATAGATCTATGCTAAAAACCATGATTTCACATATGTTGGACTTTTGCTCATTTAATTACGAAACTGCCATTATAGTTAATATTGCTTGTTAGATCTTGTTTGAATGCTTGATTGTTTGTATTGATGGTTGATTTAGATTGTTTCAAGTTAGCTAATGGTGAATTTGGAACAAGTTAATTCGAGATGATTCAAAAGCTAAGTGGAAAGGCTCTTGAATGGTGAAAGCTGCCTGTAGCATATGAAGCGGATGTGGAAGCTCATATGGATGGATTCGAGGATGTGGGATCTTGCCATGATGCGGGAAGGCAAAGCATGATTGAGTTGGGACTTTGCTATGATGTGATGAGGCAAGGCTTATGTTGAGATGGGACGGGTCATGATGACGTTCCAAGATGAGGGACTTTGCTATGATGTGATGAGGCAAGGCTTATGTTGAGATGGGACGGGTCATGATGACGTTCCAAGATGAGGGACTTTGCTATGATGTGATGAGGCAAGACATATGTTGTGATGGGATGGGTCACGAAGACGTTCCAAGCACGGGTCATGATGACGTGCAAAGTTATAACTCGGTGATGCGGTCCGGGTTGGGGTGGATAATGGTTAGCTTGAGAGGCGCTTGAGCTAGTATGGATGGTCGTCGAGGAGGATGACTAGGAGGCTAAGATCTCATCGTTGTTGAAGGTTCTAGCATACTCAAAGCAAGGGTACGTTGGAACGGGTCACGATGACGTTCCAGGCACGGGTCATGATGACGTGCTAGTACTCTGGGCTGATGCGTTCGGCTTAGGCACGGGTCACGATGACGTGCGGAGTTATGGCTAAACCGGGGTTACCATTAGCCCTTGACGGATGGTCATTCAACTAACGGTGAAATCAAGGCAATGATGCAGTGATAGCCAGAGTCATGGATGTTTGGTTGTATTATCATTCGGCTTCAAGAGCGGTGTTTTCTGGGTGCTTATCTGATCTTGGTTTAGGCCTTGGGGGTTTGTGTTCGGAAAACATCGTCCTTGACTCGAGTGGTTATTGCTTTACCTTAATTGTCTATATTGTTATGTTTGATTCTCCTTAGTGTGTGTCTGGGGGCTATCACTGTGAGATGTGGTGGAGTGGGATGGTTTGGTTCCTATTCCTTTTATTCCTTATGCTCTTTGGTATGTTTGATAGTTAATTTACTGCTCACTAAGACTTTGTCTGACTCAAGGTTTTATGTCTCCTCTTATTACCTTGGGCTGTTCATCCATGTTGGGATGGGCAGACTAGGTAAGCAGGTGACAGGTGCTGTGCTAGGAGTTCTACGCTGAAGATGACGAAGACGAGCAGGAGGCTTTGCATATTTGTTTTCTTACTATATGTACTGGGTTCCGCTGTTGTATCTGATTGAGTGTTGTAGTGAGGCTCTGATGTATGGATGATTCATTTGATTGTATAAACTGCTATGTTGCTTATACGATGATGTTGTGTTCTATTGAGCTTCACTATATTATAATTCTCTATTGTATTTTATCCATGCGCTGTGAGTTACGATAGAGATTCTGCGAATTTTATTTTACCCTGACTATCGTCCATGGCTGCCTGGCACACCTTTCAGCGCACTATTCCCTTGTTTTGGTGCGGGAGTCATGGGCGGTCGTCACATTTGGTATCAGAGCTTTGGTTAATCGATTTCAGCCAACGCTCGCTGACGTAACTACGTATGAGAGACGTAATTGTATTTTGATGGGTGATTACTATATATAATATAGTAGCCTAGAAGGATTTGAACTCCTTATGCAGTTGTTTCTTAAGGTGTTCTAATCATTCTTATTACAGATATTAAGGATGAGTCGAAGAGGGAGACCAGCTGCAAGGGAAAGCCGTGCTGATGAAGGAGCTGTTGATTATGGAACTATGTTCGAAGCGATGATGACTTCGATCATGAGAAGGATACCAGCTTCAGGATCATCAGTGGATGTGGGAGTTCAAGTTCAAGCTCCAAGACCGGTGGATTTTGCTAAGCTTTGCAAGGATTATACTTCTCTTGGAGGAAAAGCTTTCTTGGGGACGGAGTCGACTATTGAGGTGCAGAGATGGATTGATGCATGTCGAAGGATCTTTGGTGACTTAGGGATTGAGGATGCAACTAAGAGAAAGCTTGCATCGAGACAGCTTCAGGGAAGAGCTGCTGATTGGTGGAATTCTATCACCATTGATACCCCAGAAGAAGAGATTACTTGGGAGCAATTCCAAGTTAGATTTGAAGCCAAGTTCATCTCTACGGCTCAGAAGTCTGTTTTGTTCAAGAGGTTTGTAGAGCTCAAGCAAGGTGGGAGACCAGTTCTTGAGTATATTTCTGAGTTTGAAGCTTTGTCCAAGTATGCCAGATCGTACATTGATTCTCCCTACCAGAAGAATGAAAAGTTTGTGACTGGTCTGGATGCTTATCTAGGAAGGCAGTTAGTGGATCATCTGGACGATCCATTTGAGAAGCTGGTGGAGAAAGCTCTGAGGCATGAGAATTTGTTTCCTAGGGAAAGTTCTGTTGTTGCTGTAACCAGGGAAGGATCTAAACCACAGCAGAGTGGGAATAGGAAGAGGAAGCAGCAGCAGCAGCAGAAGGGTAAGGATGGTCAGAAGAAGCCTAAGGGCGAAGTGACTTGTTATAACTGCCGTCAGAAGGGTCATCTTTCTCGGGATTGCAAGAATCCGAAGGTGCAGTTGAAGTGTTACAACTGTGATAAGCTGGGACACATTAAGAAGGACTGTCCAGAGCCAAGGAGGGATAGGCAGATTGTGCAAGCTTATGCTTTGGAAGCTGTGCCGTCGTCTTCAAAGACTCCTACTGCTGAAGAGAAGGGGAAGAGTGTGGTGGTTCAAGGTACTCTTTCCATCTGTGGTGTTCCAGTTAGAGTGTTGTTTGACACTGGAGCGTCGCATTCTTTTGTTTGTGATGATTTGGTAGGCCGGTTAGGTTTGAAACCGGACATTGTTGATAGGCCATTGGTTGTGACTAATCCAGTTGGGGGTTCGTCATGTTTGTGTATGATATGCCGTGGTCTAGTTGTGTCGAGTCATGATTGCTCGTTTGTTTGTGATTGCTTTGTTCTGAACTTTGCGGGGTTCGGAATTATTTTGGGTATGGACTGGCTTAGGAAGTATGCGGCTAGGATTGATTGTGAGAGGCTGGAGGTGACAGTCGGGAATGTGGAAGGGCGAAAGGTTGTGATACGATGTAAGCATGAGGAAGGCGTCTTCATGAGCTTCATGTATTCGCTGGTTGTTCCACGAGATGGACTGTCATCGGTGCCTATTGTGAATGGATTTGAGGATGTCTTTGACGAAGTCAAAGGGTTGCCGCCGCATAGGGAGATCGAGTTTCGTATCGATCTAGTTGAGGGAGCCAGACCTGTTGTGATGCCTCTTAGGCGGATGGCACCGAGGGAGCAGCAAGAGCTGAAGGTGCAAGTTGATGACCTTTTACGGAAAGGATTCATTCGGAGAAGTGTGTCCGAATGGGGTGCGCCCGTTGTGTTCGCAACCAAAGCGGATGGATCGTTGAGGTTGTGTGTTGATTATCGTGAACTGAATAAGGTGACTAAGAAGAACAAGTATCCATTGCCGAGAATAGATGACTTGTTTGATCAGCTTCACGAGGCTAAGGTGTTTTCTCAGATGGATTTGGCAACGGGATTTCACCAATTGAGAGTGGCGAAGGATAGTGTGCCGAAGACTGCTTTCAGGACACCATCCGGGTTTTATGAGTGGCTGGTAATGCCGTTTGGGTTGACTAACGCGCCAGCATATTTTGTGGATCTTATGAATAGAGTATTCAGAGATCAGTTGAATAAGTTCGTGCTTGTGTTCGTGGATGATATTTTGGTTTATTCCAGAACCAAGGAAGAGCACAAGACGCACTTGAGGATTGTTTTGGATATACTGCGGAAACATCAGCTGAAGGCTAAGTTTTCGAAGTGTCACTTCTGGAAGAGTGAAGTGAGGTTCTTAGGCCATGTTATCTCTGGAAGTGGAATAGCGGTTGATCCCGCTAAGGTGGCAGCAATCCAGGATTGGGTTAGACCTAAGAATGCATCTGATGTGAGAAGTTTTCTTGGATTAGCCGGGTATTATCGTCGGTTTATTAAAGACTTTTCCAAGATAGCTGCACCGTTGACAGGATTGACGAAGAAGAACCAAGTGTTCAGATGGGATGACAAGTGTGAGCAAGCTTTCGTAATCCTGAAAGAGCGATTGACGAGTGCTCCTGTATTGACTATTCCGAGTGGGAATGATGAGATGGTGGTTTACACCGATGCATGTGGCACTGGACTGGGAGCGGTGCTAATGCAGAAGGATAAAGTTGTTGCGTATGCTAGTCGACAACTGAAGCCGCATGAAAGGAACTATCCAACTCATGATTTGGAGTTAGCGGCGATTGTGTTTGCTTTGAAGATGTGGAGACACTACCTATTGGGAGTTAGATTCGAGTTGTTTACAGATCATAAGTCGTTGAAGTATCTGTTTTCCCAAAAGGATTTGAATCTTCGACAGCAACGGTGGTTAGAGTTTCTAGCATCTTATGATTTTGGTATAGCCTATACTCCGGGAAAAGGAAACGCAGTGGCTGATGCGTTAAGTCGAAGACATGCAGGTTTGGGAGCCATGTTTTCGGAGTGGAAGAGTCTCGAGTATTTGGCTGGATTTGATTTCAGGCCTAGATGCGAGTTGGAACCTGAGATGTTGGCAAACTTATCAATAAGGCCTACTCTAGTGGAAAGGATTGGCGAAAGCCAAAAGAGAGACGATAAGCTTGTCATGATTATCCGTGATTTGGAATCCGGATTGGATCCGGAAAAGGATAAAGGATTTGAAGTCGATCGAGAGGGTTGGCTTCGAAAGCAAGGGCGACTAGTTGTTCCCGATGTAGATGGATTGAGAGATGAAGTTCTGAGGGAGAGTCATCACTCGAAGTTGACAATTCATCCAGGTGGAAATAAGATGTATCGGGATATGAAGAGAACCTACTACTGGGAAGGTATGAAGAAGGATGTTGGAAATTTTATTTCCAAATGTATGAATTGCCAGTTGGTGAAAGCTGAGCAGAAGAAGCCCAGTGGATTGCTTCAGCCATTAGAGGTTCCTACATGGAAGTGGGAGCAGGTGTCGATGGATTTTATCGGTGGTCTACCTAGGACAAGAGCAGGGAATGAAGGGATTTGGGTCATCGTAGATCGTTTGACCAAGAGTGCAAGATTCATTCCTGTTCGATCGACTAGGACTGCATCGAAGTTGGCTGAATTATATGTGAAGTGGATAGTTCGTTTCCATGGTGTTCCGAAGAGTATAGTGAGCGATCGAGATCCATTGTTCACCAGTAGATTTTGGAAGAGCTTCCAGGAAGTTTTGGGAACTGAGTTGTGTTTGAGTACAGCTTATCACCCTCAAACAGATGGTCAGACTGAGAGAGTCAACCGAGTTTTGGAAGATCTTCTTAGAGCATGTGTTTTGGACTTCGGAGGATCATGGGAAGATCACCTTCATTTGGTGGAGTTTGCTTATAATAACAGTTATCAGTCGAGTATTGGTATGGCACCATATGAGGCATTATATGGAAGACCGTGTAACTCTCCGACATGTTGGTTGGAAACTGGAGAAAAGCTGATACTTGGGCCAGAGATGATTCGACAGACTTCGGATTGTATAGAGATCATTCGACAAAGAATGAAGGCAGCCCAGGATCGTCAGAAAAGTTATGCAGATAATCGTCGGAAGGATTTGGAATTCGACGTAGGTGATATGGTTTTTGTGAAGATTTCTCCATTAAAGAATGCTATAAGGTTTGGGAAGAAAGGAAAGTTGACTCCGAGATTTGTTGGACCATTCCCGATTATCGAGCGTATTGGAAAGCTCGCTTATAGATTGGAGTTACCGGAAAAGATGGCGGGTGTGCACAATGTTTTTCATGTATCTTATCTACGGAAGTATGTGCACGACCCAACTACGGTGGTTTCTGCTGATAGCTGTGAAGACTTGGAGGTTGATCCTGTTGTTTCGAGACCTCGTAAGCCGCTTCGTATTGTTGAAACCGATACGAAACAGCTTAGGAGGAAGACGATTACGTTGCTCAAGGTACAATGGAGTGATGATGTTAACGACTGTACATGGGAGGAGGAAGAGAGGATGAAGGCAGCTCATCCAGAACTCTTCGAGGTATGGCCCTAAAGTGTCGTGACATCTCATGAATTTGTAGCTTGTTCTAAGTCTTAGAATTCTGCATGCTAGGTTAGAATTGGACGCATGATCTGTTGATTGCTATGGATGGTAGGCATGCGGAATATCTTTGATTGCTGTTGTTTGCTTGGAATTTCGGGGGCGGAATTCCTAAGGGGGAGAGAATGTAACGACCCGTATTTTACGTGTCGATAGATCGTAGAATTTGCAGGTCGATGGTGTTGTTTGTGTTGTCTCTAGCCTGAGTCGTTTAGAAAGTTAACTCGTGTGTTTAGTGATGAGTCGTGACCGACTCATGGGCATGGCCGAGTTAAGGCTTGAGTCGTGACCGACTCATAGGGGTTAGCGAGTTAGTATGCTACGACCTAAGGAGTTGAAGGGTTAACATGTTGCCGAGATAACTAGTGGCCGAGTTATGAGAATTAGCGAGTCAATGTGTTAAAGGATTGAGTCTTGACCGAGTTAGCAGGTTGACCGACCTAAGGGTGTTGCCGAGTTAAGGTTTGGACCGACTCAAGGGATAGGGCTTGGGTCGGCAGGAGGATGAGTCGTTACCGGGTTAGTGGCTTAAGACTTAGGTGTGTCGGCATCGTAGTTGAGTCGGCTAGGAGTTAGGTCGGTGGGCCGACTTAGTGTTGAGACGTTGGGATCTTAGGTCGGTAGGAAGTAGGTCGACACTTGTTTGAGTCGTAAGTCGGCATCTTGGTTAGTGATAAGTCGGCAGTATATGTTGAGGCTTAGGTCGGTGGGCCGACTTAGTGGATAAGTCGTTGGGGACTTAGGCTTTTGAGTCATGTCTCGTGGGATAAGGATTAGGCTTTGGTCGGCAGGGATAAGTCGTGTGTGTCTTAAGTCGTGTGACCTTCTTGCTGTGTTGAGTCGTTAGGTCTTTGAGTCGGTGAGGCTAGTTAGGTCGGTGACCTGGTAAGTCTTGAGTCGTGAGTCGGCTCTAGTATTAAGTCGTAGGTCGGCCTGGGTTGTTGAGTCGTGATAGTGGCTTGTGTTAGGTCGGCAAAGCAATGAGTCATGAACGACTCATAGTGAGTCGGCTGTGTTGAGTCGGCAAGGGGATGAGTCGGGGGCGACTCAGGAGTTGGGTCGGCGGCGACTTAGAACGGCCGAGACATGGGTTTTTCCAGCCTATAAATAGAGGTGTTCGGCTCACTTTTTGGCACCGGTTTTTGAAGCGACGAAGTGCTGCCATTTTGAAGACTCGTCTACAACATTTCTTCAACTTCTTTTCTTCATTCCAATCTAGATCTAACATCCATCCAACATCGAAGATCGAGATCGAAGATCCAAGTGTCCAAGTTGAAGATCTTCGTCCGTTTGAGCTAGATTTCATCGTTTCAAGTGAGATTTTGCCGGATTGGTCCTTGATCTCCGCTGTCCAGATCTGAAGTGTTTAGATTTAGAGGTGTTTGGGTGATTTGGTGAGTGGTAGTTATCTCTCACGCGGATCCAAGGGAGTATATGGGATTGGTGGCTAGTTTATGTGTTTAAGATAGTGTTTTATCTCATTTTCCTAAAGTCTGCATGTAGATCCACCATTTGTGAAGATGTTTACTTATGCAAGTTCATTTAATAAGTATTAGAAACAAAACCCATGTTTTAGATTTGATAGATCTATGCTAAAAACCATGATTTCACATATGTTGGACTTTTGCTCATTTAATTACGAAACTGCCATTATAGTTAATATTGCTTGTTAGATCTTGTTTGAATGCTTGATTGTTTGTATTGATGGTTGATTTAGATTGTTTCAAGTTAGCTAATGGTTAATTTGGAACAAGTTAATTCGAGATGATTCAAAAGCTAAGTGGAAAGGCTCTTGAATGGTGAAAGCTGCCTGTAGCATATGAAGCGGATGTGGAAGCTCATATGGATGGATTCGAGGATGTGGGATCTTGCCATGATGCGGGAAGGCAAAGCATGATTGAGTTGGGACTTTGCTATGATGTGATGAGGCAAGGCTTATGTTGAGATGGGACGGGTCATGATGACGTTCCAAGATGAGGGACTTTGCTATGATGTGATGAGGCAAGGCTTATGTTGAGATGGGACGGGTCATGATGACGTTCCAAGATGAGGGACTTTGCTATGATGTGATGAGGCAAGACATATGTTGTGATGGGATGGGTCACGAAGACGTTCCAAGCACGGGTCATGATGACGTGCAAAGTTATAACTCGGTGATGCGGTCCGGGTTGGGGTGGATAATGGTTAGCTTGAGAGGCGCTTGAGCTAGTATGGATGGTCGTCGAGGAGGATGACTAGGAGGCTAAGATCTCATCGTTGTTGAAGGTTCTAGCATACTCAAAGCAAGGGTACGTTGGAACGGGTCACGATGACGTTCCAGGCACGGGTCATGATGACGTGCTAGTACTCTGGGCTGATGCGTTCGGCTTAGGCACGGGTCACGATGACGTGCGGAGTTATGGCTAAACCGGGGTTACCATTAGCCCTTGACGGATGGTCATTCAACTAACGGTGAAATCAAGGCAATGATGCAGTGATAGCCAGAGTCATGGATGTTTGGTTGTATTATCATTCGGCTTCAAGAGCGGTGTTTTCTGGGTGCTTATCTGATCTTGGTTTAGGCCTTGGGGGTTTGTGTTCGGAAAACATCGTCCTTGACTCGAGTGGTTATTGCTTTACCTTAATTGTCTATATTGTTATGTTTGATTCTCCTTAGTGTGTGTCTGGGGGCTATCACTGTGAGATGTGGTGGAGTGGGATGGTTTGGTTCCTATTCCTTTTATTCCTTATGCTCTTTGGTATGTTTGATAGTTAATTTACTGCTCACTAAGACTTTGTCTGACTCAAGGTTTTATGTCTCCTCTTATTACCTTGGGCTGTTCATCCATGTTGGGATGGGCAGACTAGGTAAGCAGGTGACAGGTGCTGTGCTAGGAGTTCTACGCTGAAGATGACGAAGACGAGCAGGAGGCTTTGCATATTTGTTTTCTTACTATATGTACTGGGTTCCGCTGTTGTATCTGATTGAGTGTTGTAGTGAGGCTCTGATGTATGGATGATTCATTTGATTGTATAAACTGCTATGTTGCTTATACGATGATGTTGTGTTCTATTGAGCTTCACTATATTATAATTCTCTATTGTATTTTATCCATGCGCTGTGAGTTACGATAGAGATTCTGCGAATTTTATTTTACCCTGACTATCGTCCATGGCTGCCTGGCACACCTTTCAGCGCACTATTCCCTTGTTTTGGTGCGGGAGTCATGGGCGGTCGTCACATGATATATGCTTTTATAGCTTCCAGATCCTTGTGGAGTTGCTCTTTTATCTTTCTGGAAATTCTCACGGTGGAGGGATTGCTTGAAGAAGCCATTAGAGTAGAGAGCAGTGAGCTTGAAGTTGTGAAGAGAGAGTTTGAATTTGAAAACGAGAGTGAAAAGATGTGATAAAAGATAGTGAATAAATAGATTCTCAAAGGACATGTTCTCTGGTCAAAAGATGCCTTTTCAGAGAATTGAATGAAGTGAAAAGGGGGAGGGAAATTCAACCATTTGAATTCAAATTTTGAATTTCAAATTCTGTACCCATGTCGACATCATGGTAGGGACCACGTCGACATATGCCTGTGAATTTCTATGATTTATTTTTCGTAAGTACTCTAATATATATATATATATGTATACTTATTATTTTTAATGTCTATATACATCTGGAATATTATTAGAATTATAGTATATTCCATAAAATTTATACTATTAAACATAATAATAAAAATAATAATAAAATAATAAAATAATAGTAAAAATTTAAATAACACACCAATTCAAAATCAATCAATCAAGCAATCTAGCATCTAATTCTAAGCATGCAATTTCAACCAATTATATTGTAAATGTGTACCTTTTTCGTCGGAGTCGTGAACTGCCGTGAAACACAAATTTGAATTATCTATCTTCTGATCATCATCACTTGAGGACGAGTCTGAGTCATCTAGGGTAGCAGTAAATGCACGCTTCCGTTTCTTTACTGAATCGTTGTTTATAGGAGGATTTTGCCTATTTGGATATAGACAGTCTCTTTTGATATGGCCTGGTTCATCACAGTTGAAACATTTGACATTGTTTGGCGCTACATTCTGATTTCCAGAGTTATTATAGTTGTTTCTCTTGAGATTGTTCATCTTTCTATCCTTCAGAAAATTCCGAAAATTCTTGGTCATAAAGGCTATCTCTTCATCATTATCGATGTTTGAGTCTGATCCATCAGTCAATGCGTTAAATGCCATTGATTTCTTTTTAGATGCCTTGTTTTCTCTTCTCTCGATCATTTGGACTTCAAATGACATTAGATTTCCAATTAATTCTTCTACCTTTAAGGTACCGATGTCATTTGCCTCTTCGATCGCAAGTGCCTTTTGATCCCATTCTGGAGTAAGAGAATTCAAAAATTTTCTGACTTGATCTTCTTCCGAAAATTCCTTTCCCAAGGATATTAGAGAATGCACAATATCCTGCAATCTACTATACATATCTGAAATAGACTCATTAGAATTCATTTTAAATAATTGAAACTGATTTGTGAGCATGGAAATTTTAGTCTGTTTAATTTGCCTGTTCCTTCGTGAGTAACTTGCAAAATTTCCAGATTTCATATGCAGACTTACAAAATGACACTCTATAAAATTCATTCCTATCAAGTGAACAAAACAGAATATTCATTTCTTTAGACTTATTTTGTGCAACGGTCCTTTGCTCAACGACCCACTATGCAAAATCAGTTGTGGGTTCAGAATATTCAGTCTGTGTGATATTCCAAGTGTCTAATCCTTTTACAAATGAACTAGTGACAGGGATACTAGTGTTAGTAACAGTTCCAGGTTTGGTAGCCATTTTGAAAACTTTTCAAAATTCAAATTATGGAACTTTGAAAACCTTACCCCGATACCAAATGTGAGAAATGCGAAATATGGATCTTAAGGCTAGGATTAACACTAAAGGGGAGGTGAATAGTGTTTAAAGAAATTACTAAATCTTTTTGAGTTTTTGTAATTTGAACACAGATGTATGAAATATTCAAACACCGATAAGATCACAGAATCAAGCACAGATGCAAATATACACTAAAAGCAGTAAAAGAAATAACACACCAGATTTTATACTGGTTTGGAGTTACCTACATCCAGTCCCGCACACAAGTACGAATTTCCTTTCAAAAACAATCTGTACAATTACACCCTCGATTTCAAGGCCACGAGGTACACCCTCCAGATTCACAATTCTCTGGGTAGAGATACTTGATTTCCCAGGTAACAAGTTCACCCAATTTATTTCCAAGGCCACAATCACACCTTTTCTCGCTTGATTAATTTCGAAGGCTACAATCACACCTTTTCTTGCTTAATTGACTACAAAGAAGTCTATAACTCTGAATAGCACTGAGGATCTTGTTGAGATAGTGATAAAGAATTAAGCCGGAAATGATCTAGTTAGATTAAATATTGATTTTGGCAGAGTAATGGTAAGAATGTGTATAAAGAAATGTGGAAGAATAAGAGGAGTGAAAACCAGAAATATATGAATGAAAAATCGTTGAAAACAGCCCCTATTTATAGAAGAACAAGAGCCATGTCCATTCGTGAAGAGATATGACGAATAGACACTTCTTTTTAAATTTAAATTTGAAGTTAACCAACACTATGTCGACATGGGTACATTGAGTATGTCGACATTCCAAAGGAAATTTTGGTAGTTTGTTTTTCTTTGAAAATAACTTTTATCTTGTATTAAAACTATTTTAAACTTTTATAAATATACTTAAATATAGTTAAAATATATAAATAAATATAAAGAATAATATTGTGGTATATATATAATTTTACTATAATTTTATATTTAAATCTAGGTATAAATATTAAAAGGTAAATATATTAGTGTTAAAGATAATTTAAAACTAAGGATAATTTGATTTTGAAATTAAAGAT
This sequence comes from Allium cepa, assembly GCA_030765085.1. Classification (NCBI taxonomy): domain Eukaryota; kingdom Viridiplantae; phylum Streptophyta; class Magnoliopsida; order Asparagales; family Amaryllidaceae; genus Allium; species Allium cepa. Next base: position 944,915,459 of record CM060941.1, on the reverse strand, counting down.
TATTTTGAGGCTAAAAGTATTTAGAATCAAGACAGATGTTTTTGATTCTTTTAAAAGGAAGGTTTTGAAATCATTTTGATAACAAGATATAATTTTGAAAACATTTGAATAAAATTTAGAGGATACAAAACAATGTTACACTAGATTTTTCATAGGTTCCATCCTACTTAGGGTTCCATCCATTTAACGGGCTCGAAGTGGATTCCATTCCATGGATAAATTGGATTTTAAGATGCCAGTGCTTTTCTACGAGTTTTAACAAAATTACTAATTACAATTACTTATTCTTGAAATCTTGATATTCTTGATACTCATGAGTCTTCAATCTTGATATCTTGGATCTCTATATTGTACAGTCTTTATTCTTGGTACCTGCATGGTTAAATCCTTCATATACATATATTTCTAAACTATAATGTTAGTATTTATATTTTATAATCCTATTCTAAGGTTATTGTCATCAAAACGATCATCTCAAGGACTAATAGTAGGGTGCTTAAGATATGGCATAGGATTTGTATGTATAAGTGTGTTATATGTGTGTGTATATGTCTTTTATAACATAATCCGTCAGATCCATTTTATGCTTAGTTAAATACGTGTTAGTATGTAAATAAGTGTTTTATTATTATTAATACTATCATATATATGTATGCATGATGCACTGAGTGTGCACAATGTTTTCGATAACTTTCGGTTGTCGAAAAGTCAAGTTTTTGAAAAACCTTCTTTGGTCACATTTTCAATTTTTATTTGAACTATCTATATTGGTAAAAAAAATTTGAATTTTTTTTAGCATTATTATAAAATATTAAAAATAGGTTTGTTTGCTAATAAAATTCCACTTATTGCCTATATAAAATATACTTAAATAACCTATTTCAAAGTGGAAAAATCCTAGGTTGTTACAAATCTATTTTAACATCATTTTTTATTATTTAAATGAGTTTATTATATTATTTTTTAATTATAAAACCTATTATTTGAATATTAAAAATTTGTTAAATATTTTCAAATCAAGGTGATAAAATTACGGGTCAATACAATAGATTTACAATAGGCATATGATAAAGCGAATAGAAAATTCATAATTTGAAAATTATGGGTTTTTCTAATAAATTTTATGATTTTATTTTTAAATGTATTAATGCCCCGACATTCTCTATTTTAATACAAGGTAAACCAGAGGGTTACATATATAGCAATAAGGGTTATTAAGCAAGGCGATCCTCTATCCCCATACTTATTCACTATGGTTATGGAATTCTTTTCAATTCAGATTGAAATAAAATAAGGTTCACCTAGGTATAACACACATGATTTATTTTGAAGATTTATTGTTATTCATTAAAAGAAAATAGATATAATGCTCTTGCAATTAAAGATATTTTTGGGTGTCTATGTAAGTTTGCAAAATTGTAGATTAATGAGTATAAAATTTAAGTGTATTTAAGAAGGAATAGAGATTATAGATAGGAAGTATTGAATATACTGCAAATAGCATAAGGAACTTTACCAATAAAGTGTCACAGCCTACCAATATCAGTGAACCAAATTAAGGATAGTGTGTAGTACTAGTGGAAAAAGTATAGGAGAGAATGAAAATATAGTCAAGTAAATTACTATCAAAGCAGGCAGAATGGAGCTAATTGAAACATTTGTTTATGCAATAATAATCTATTAGTTGCAAACTTTTCACATCCATGTGGCATCGGTTAGAAAGTTAGAAAGGTGGTGCATTGAATTTATATGGAGAGGGGTATCTCATAAAGTGTGCTCAAAAAACCTTTACATGCCAAAAATGGAAGGGCGCATTGGAATTAGAAATGTGAGTGACTTGTGTTTAACTTGTCATTTAAAATTATTTTGGAAGTTCATAAATGGCGAATCAGTGTGAGCTAAATGGATGAGAGACAAGTATTTGAAAATAGGTAATTTTTAGAGAATATTAACAAAAAATAACCGGTCAAATATTTGGAAAAAAATTCCTAAAGGCAGAGAACAAGGCAATTTACTTATGGCAAGAAATTTCAAAATGGCTTGTGAGATAAGGTTATGGTTTGATCCATGGTCTAAACATGAGTCCTTTATCAATAAGGTGGGGTGGAACAATTTACTACTTTGGAGGTTTTGATACTATGGTTTCTATGATTATTAAAGAAAATCAATGGCAAGTGCAGTTACTCCTATCATTAACCCACACAAAGAAAATATTAGAAAACTTTCATTAGACAATACTACAAAAACAGATTATTGGGAGTGGATTGCTGTAACAACCCCATTTTCTACGATGTATAAAGAAATAAATTTAATTAAAATAATTTTTTTTGAATTTTATATTTGATAATTATTATTTTTAAAAGAAAACATTCGTTTAATTTACGGCTATTAATAAAAGATTTTGTTCAAATAATTTGAATTAAACTAATAAATTCCTTTCGAATAATATACTAAAATTTTAGTAAAATTGCCAGTTATCGAAATGTAGTTTGCAGAAAGAATTGTTAATTATATTATATTGGGAGGAAATTTGTTTACAAATAAATACATAAATTAATTAAAAGGAAATAAAAGAGATGTGAATAAAAGTTAAATTAATGGGCCAAGATCAAATAATAGTCCAAGACCAAACCTTTCTTCCCATTCTATAATACTCCGCTCTATCCAATACCCAAGCCCACGTTAACCTATTTCGATTGCTAGCCTAATCCCTGAAAGAAATTGCGATGCAGATAAAATCGATAAAAAAATAAGAAATGGCCATGCGTAATGGCCGTAGTCCTGGGCAGGTGACGACACTCATGTTTGAAGTGGGAAGCGACGTTGCTGGCATGTGAGACGATGTGAGCAAGGGTAGGTCACGAGCTTCTTGGCACATGGGACCTGATGTGCATGTGAATGGAGGTGATGGCTGCAGCATGGATGAGGTGGCTAGTGATGGGGTTTCAAGTAATAATGATGCTCATCCTAGCAAAGTTTTAGCAGTAGTCGTTCATTGTGTTGTAGCTATTTGGTAGTTCATGCGTCGTGTAATGACCGGCCTTTTCGACTCTTAAAAGTCAATGCTAATACATCCACGATATTCATGTGCCAAGCATCCAAGAGCTGGAAGGATAGGTTGTTGGGGTGAAAGAAAGAAGAGATAGAACAGAAAATCACATTAGGACGAGTAATATATAATATACAACAGATCTTTACAAAAGAAAATTGCAATATATGTACATCAATCAGTGTCAACTAACCAATCGTTAGCATGGACAGTTATAAAAATCTATCCTTATAATTACTGATAAAAACAAATAACAAATGTGACAGAAATAAATACGTGAATACATCTTGGAGGCATCTAACTCTTCTCTTGAAGCTCCAAAGAAACCATACAAAATTTTTATAAATATGCTCAAGCTGACCCAGGCATTATAAGAAAATAACGCGTAGATCAATATGGTAAACCAGCATGAGAAACATAGATCAAATGGATTTTTAATATTACAAAACCTTTCAAAAATAAAGGTATCTTGTATGACCATGCTGTACACAAACACAGATGAGTTTTCAACTTACGATAACCAAACCATTTCAAATAGAAAATTCAATGATATTATAACAATGTCTAAGGTTTAAAATAAATATATAATATAGTTGGAATGCTTGCATCTTACGTTCCAGCATAGTAGGCACAACTAAGTCCGAAAGATACTTATTGGAGAGTGGATCCAATACAATGATAACGCATCGTGATAACACATGTCGCATTTAACCTCTAAAAAATATACCGAGTTCACAAAAATATTTTACGCCCTTGCCAACACAAAACTGGCTTAGCCCTTCCTGGATAGTACCCAAAATGTCATCACCCCGATTGCTTTGTAACCTTTTCCTCGAGCTCGCAACATACATAAATTCATAGATAGTGATCTAGAATGGAGACGACATACCCAAATGGGTGCACCCAACATAGCCCTATTGCATCTCCCTTAGTTTTAGTCATTACCAGGTTGTGAGGCTTGAAGCTACGTTTTAACTTTTTAGAAAATCCCACTTGGAATGCTAACACTTCCATCTAGGCAATAATGTAACTCCAGCAGTCATCCATACCAGCTATTCTAGGACCAAACAACCCAAAGGCACTGCTTCTACTATATCCATTTTGGAATCACCCTCAGGATTAGTAGCAAGTAGTCCTTGTATTTCAGAGAACTCCATCTTTGATTCCAGCATCTTTAAGATGTCTCCAGTTCAAACACTTATGCCGGTTTGAATTGGTTTTCAGATAAATTATCTGATCTCGGTCTCTTCTAACCAACAACCGATATTTTTCATTTGACTCAAAACCAGTTCTTTCAAAAGTAAGTGGATTATATGGAAGTCCCAAGGAGATGTCCTATATTCCCCTTAAATCTAGACATGATTCACCGAAATGAGTTCTCTTGAGGAATCTTAAATCATATGAACACGCAAAGCTTATATATACTTCCCAAGTCAAAAATGCCCAAGATTTGATAGTCGGTTATTTAACTATCAAATAAATGAACAATAAATCTAAAGATTTAGTTACATATGGAAACCAAGCATGTTAAGCACATAATACATAATCAAGTCACATAAACAACTTTTAATCCCCTTTTTTATTTAATTAATCCTTTGTTATTTAAAACTCTTTTATTAGTAAAACTCCTTATATCTAATAAAACTTCTTTCATTAATCAAAACTTCTAATTAATTAAAACATACTATATTAATCAAACTCCTTTTTTATTAGTTAATACTTTTTATTAATTAAAACTTCCTTTATAAACTTGTATATAAATACATAAAAATATGTACTAGTATTTTATTATTCTACTATTCATTTATAATCTTTTTAATGCTTCACAAAGTATTCATATACTTATCTCAATGGTATAAGTATATTCATGAATCACTTCACTTTAGATATTTATATATCATTTACATACACTCATAAAATGGTATAGGTATATTCACAAATCTTAAAGGAAATTTCATGTCTCTAAAACCATATTTGAAAAGGGTAAAAAAACAATGTCATTTAAAACATTGTTTACTAACCAAAACACTTTACGCTTAATTGTCATCTTTAAAAATTCTTTTAAAATATTATTACTTTTCAAAAGTAAAATTTAATGCATAAAAACAAATGTCACTTAATCATCACTATTATAAGCCCAAAATCACTTTCATACTTGTCGTTACTTAAAAACATCCCCATTTAAAGCTCTAAGTATTTTAATTCTTATTAAACAAAGTAATATACCTTTTGATTAAATTTATAAAACCATTAATTATAACGTAACTATTATACTCTAAAATCATCCTCTTTTAACCCGTTTACAAAATGCTTAACTTCTTCCCAAACTTGTAAATGTACAAAATATATTCAATATGTTTTAAACATTTATTACGAATATACCTTAAAATATCTATCATAAAACCTATAAAAATTGTTTTTATGATTTAAAATCTCACTTAACCATTCATAAATGATTATCAAATTAATATCATATTTTGGTATTTTTCCCAAACCAATTTCCTTTTGTCAAACACGCTAAAACTTGGTAAACACAACCAAATATATATTTTCACATTATATTCACATTTCAACTAATTTAACCATGATTAAATACAAGGGATTTCAAAGTTAATTTATAACGCTAGTTTCACTTCAACCAATCACAATGTAATATCAAACATGTAAATAACAAGTCCTGGCCACGATATATGTTCTAAAGGATTTATAAAAGAGATTATACTACGAATAATGTTGTCACTTGCTTTCCAAGGCAATAAGCAGTCCAAAAGGGTAAAGTTGCAATGTTCTGTATTCTAATTTATATTAACACAACAAACAGTTATACCACAACAAACACAAATAAACTGCTGAATAAACTCACCTCCAAACTCCTCCCACATGTTCCCCTTCTCAAGAGAAACTCAATGCCCCCACCGCTATGTCCTATCTCCACCCTTAGCTCCTCCACTACCAAGACCTAGGCATGGCTGCTCAAGATGAGCACAAACAACTACGACCGCATAAAAATTGACATATATTGAATCTACACCTCACTTGCACGATCTCAGTGGAACCAAAATCATTGAATTCCTATGCTTCTAACTCCGGATTTAATTGATTTAAGAGGTTGTGGCAACTTTATTTAGTTTTAGAAGATAAAGAAAGAAAGAAAGAAGAGTGAGATTAGGAAATAGGTCAAGTATATGGGTTATTATAGGCTTATGATTAGGAAGCTTATGGTGTAAGCATTGGAATAAGTTAAAATATAATAATTATTTGTATAAGAATGAAAAGTGTGGTCCAATAGAAGAAGGAAGCTTGGATGTTAAGTAATAGATATAAGTTAAAATACAATAATTACACGGATAGGTATAAAGATAGAAAGATTCCACTTTTCTTCTAATAATTAAAAAATATATTATATGGATAATTATAAAGATAGAAAGATCCCACTTTTCTTCTTATAAGTTAAAATGTAATACACTAAGGATAAGTATAAAGATAGAAAGATTCCACTTTTCTTCTTATAAGTTAAAATATAATATTATATGGATAGACTTGAATGAGAATCATTATGTTATTTTATTTTATATTATTATTTTATTAGGCAAGTAATTATACCATTTTGTTTTATTAGGCAAGCTATTATGTTATTTTATTTTATTAGGCTGGTCATTATACTATTTTTTTATTAGACATGTTATTATACTATTTTGTTTTATTAGTAGGTTATTATACTATTTTGATGCTATTTTTCTTTATTAGGTAGGTTAATATGCTACTTTTTTTAATTAAGTAATATTTTTTTTAAATCTCTTAGATTAATCATCGAATATTTCGAGCTCGCATGACCACACAACACATCCGTCATGAAATTAGTTAGCATATATCACCTCATTATTCCGGTTCGAATGGCATTAGTTTTGCCAAAATCCGAGATAGTGCTCCAGGATGATAACTTCACGCATTTCAAGATCATTTTGACCACTGAATCGTTTGATTTCAAATATAACAATCTTATACTCATTTCGATTCGCAACATCGATTTGGACTCAATGGATGTGGTCTTGATTCCTATTTCAATCGTATGCAAAAAGCCATATTTTTGGACCTTCAATTCAACAACGATTCAATATTTAAACTAGTTATATAAATATCAAATCTGTTAAAAACACGGATCGTACATTCTTCCCCATTAAAAGGATTTCGTCCCCGAAATACCGACACAAGTATGAAAAACGACAACTACACAACAATACATAACAGTATTGTACAAGCCATGGTTTGCTCAGGTTCACAATCCTTTCATCACCCAAAAATGATAAATAATCTACTAAGCGTACCTTGCACTCAACAGCCTCGGGTGGATCACCCATACCCATCCATGGTTTTTAGGGCAGCTATATCTGGCACTGCTAATGGCATAGAATTCAAAAATTCACTAACATAGGATCCACTTATGGATCTAGGAGAGTTTTACCATGAGGCAAAAAGTATTCTGCGATTGGAAGATGTGAAAGCTGAAAGAGAGGAAGGAGAAGAAGTTGAAGTTTGTGCAGTCAAAGGCGAAGATTCGCCCAGGAAAGATTCGAACAAGGATAAAGGTGAACGAAAAGAAAAGAATGGCTTTGATGAACCGAGGCGGCCACGAAAGGAACCGAGATTCACCTCTTATACGGAGTTGAATGAGATTTTAGAATGAATATACTATGACACTAGGGGGCAGATTCCCTATCGAAGGCCAATCAGGAGGGAGCCCACCAATAATGAAAGGAAATCAGATAAATACTGCCTATTCCATCAGCTAGGCAGCCATAGTAGAAACAATTACGAGCACTTGAAGGATGAGATCGAAGGACATATTCGGAACGACATGCTGTTACAATGCATGAAAAGGCGAGCAGCGACGATGGAACAAGAGCGACCGCCATCTACATAAAACGAAGACGGCCCCGAATCGACGCGTCAACTTATCATCTATTGATCGAAATGGTGAAGAATTAGTAGTAAACTCCATAATAAAATGGTTAAGTCACTTACACATGTACAGGATCACGAATGGTCCTTTAGCATGCTTTGAGATAACGATGAACTATCGTAGTGGAGATGCATGCACTTTGATGTTTTATTTTTTTTATTCTCTTTTATGTATCTGGACAAGGTTTTATTAGACTCACTCAAATATGAAATCTGATATTTATGATTCCAAATCCCAACCTCGAACGGTCACAGTTCGCCTCGAACGAACCCCGACCACAAACGGTCACAATTGCGTCGAACGGCACCCGATCTTGAACGGTCACAATTCGCCTCGAACGGCACCCGACCACGAACGGTCACAATTCGCCTCGAATGGCAACCGACCATGAATGGTCACAATTCGTCTCGAATGACATCCGACCATGAACGGTCACGGTCACAATTTGTCTCGAACGGAACCCAACCACGAACGGTTACAATTCGCCTCCAACGGTACACGACAATGAATGGTCACATCTCGCTTCGAACGGCACCTGGCCTCGAATGGTCACATATTGCCTCGTATAGCATACTATCCCGAACGATCTTATTCATAATCAGGTAAGATCATCAATCTCTTCATAGGTCATCAACAGGTTCTGAACATCAGGCTTAAGGCATTACAATACATACCTTCCTATCGCATGGCATGTTTTAGGGGGCAAAGTGTTAAACTGCCTTTTGGCAAAGTAACATACAGGCGGATTTAACCATGTCGACTACATGGTTATCGAGGCTAGAATACTATCGGTTTGATTCGACTGGATGAATGGATGACCGTTCATGGATAATAAACATGATTATAAGACCAGGATACAACATAATCGATGGACAAACATTGTAGGATACTCGAGTATGGATTTTTGACAAAGGTCGGGTTGCTCCAGGATGTCCATGGGTTTACTTCAGGTTTTCACAAGGCTTGCTTTGAGTTAGAGGAATGGTTTCTTTGGGTAAGTGTTCGCTGCTTGGGATTGGAAAAGGGAGGGGTTGGCATTCATGGATTTTCACGTCGACATTCATGGATCTTCGAGTTGGCATACTGAAGCACTAGGTGGCAAAGAAGGAGCAAGTAGGGGTCGGAAATGAGTTGTCTTTGGGTCGGCATCCATAATTCTTCGGGTCGGTGCTGGTGGTTCCTTAGGTCTGCATTGGATCAGTTCGACATCATCTTGGGATCGGCATAAGGAAGGAGATGTGGTCGGTAGAAGCCTTGCTTCGGGTTGGCATTTATGGGAATTTGGGTCAGCAGGCAGGAGTCGGCATGTGGTGGAGGTCAACACTTCTAGTGATCAGCATTTTTAGTTTACTGCAGGTCGGTTATGATTATTATTTAGGTCGGCTATAGAGCAGAGGCTCAGCATGTTTTCAAGGGATCGTTATGGTGCTACTTCGAGTCAATATGGCAATCGCTTTGGGTAGTTGCTGGGAACGCTTCGGGTTAGCAAGGCTTTAACATGGTTGGCATAGAGGAAATGGTAAGAGGTGGGCATTGAATGAACTTCGGGTCGGTTACGTGTTTACTTCAGGTCACTTGTATGCTTGCTTCGAGTCATCCCTAGGGCAACAAAATGTCGGCGTATTATCAACATGGGGTCAACGGTGATGAAGGATACGGGCTCGACTATGTTTTTGGTAGGCCCATGTCAGCGAGGAAGCCCGACAACCGGAGTTTTGCCTATAAATACAACAAGTAGATGCTTTAAGAAAGGGATTATGCTTCTCTTCATCTTCTTCTACAAAAAGCTATCTATCATTTTTAGTTTCAAAAATTCTAGATTGTAGCTATAATCAGTTCTTTGATAATAAAAAGGAAATTTCTAGAGTGGACGTAGGCTGGAGTTTGCCGAACCACTATAAATCTTATCTTCTTTTGCTGCTTTCGTTTTAATTTTTGTTATTCTTTATATTATTTCCACTACATATACTCCATCTGAAATCCACGACTGGATGTTGGTGCTTTCACTTGCATTTGGGTGTTTGTGACCATTTTTGGTGCTTTCACTAAGAAAGCTAGCACTTAAGGATTTTAAAACCTGGATTTTGGATTTGAAAGCTTAGTAACTCAGATTCAGGAAGCTATGGTTAGGCAAGTAACAAGGAGACAAATGACAAAGAGGATTCATCATGAAGGAAGTCAGGAGGCCTCCTCGAGAGCTTATCAAACCTCGATCTATATTAGTAAAGACAAGATGGAAATAATGCTAACAAGGCAAGAGGATATGATACAAAACCTAGTCCGACGGGATGGACAAGCTGGAGTGCAAAATCAATAGAATGGAGCGGTAGGAACAGAGGAAGTCTGAAACCAGAACCAAGGAAACGTAGCAACCAGGATACTGGATAGAGTGGGTCCATCAGGAATATCCCATGAACTAGTGGGCACGCCTTCGAATCATGTTGGCTCAATTCTAGACAGGATACCGACGGTGTTGTTCAATTTGGCATTGAAAGGGAAATGAATGCTTGTCTAGGAGAGTAGATTTCAAGATTCCCTCGCGAAATCGAGGGGCAGGTTCAGAGGTATTGGACAAAGACTATCGCTTGGTGACAATTATAGATTGGTAGAAATAGTCAAAAGGACCATGAAAGGAGGATTGGTGAATAAAGATTTGGAGGACGTGCAAAGGAGCCCCTTTTCTCCTATAATTAGGCAGGCTAGGAATGTACCAGAATTCAAGCTACCAATGCTGGAGACTTATGGTGGAAGAATGGATCCAATTGTTCATCTAACAAGGTATATGAGGCATGTGGAAGTATTGAGGGCATCATAGGAGGTCATGGCACAGTGTTTCCCTTTGTATTTGATGGATATAGCAGCACTGTGGTTCAAGAAATTGGAAAGCGGCTCTATTGGAACATGGACATAATTGATTGAAAGGTTTATGGTACAGTTTAGAGTTCACATCTCAAGACCCAAGAATGTGATGAGTTTGATGACACATAAATAGAGGACCGGTGAGTCTTTGAGGAGTTTTCTAACGCGATTTAATACACTGGCAGCTTCGGTGGATCGCCCAAATCCATCCAGGGTTTTGATGGCAGCTGTATCAGGCGTTGTTGATGGTAAAAAATTCAAGAATTCACTAACATGGAATCCACCTATAGATCTAGGATAGTTTTACCATGAGGCAAGAAGTTTCTGCGATAGGAAGACACAAAAGCTGAAAGAGAGGAAGGAGAAGAAGTTGAAGTTTATGCAGTCAAAGACGAAAATTCGCCGAGGAAAGATTCGAACAAGGATGAAGGAAAATTAAAAGCAGAGAATAGCTTTGATGAACTGAGGTGGCCATGAAAGGAACCGAGATTCACCTCTTACATGGAGTTGAGTGAGACTTTAGAACTAATATACCATGACACTAGGGGGCAGGTTCCCTACCGAAGGCCAATCAGGAGGGAGCACACCAATTATGAAAGGAAATCAGACAAATACTGCCAGTTCCACGAGCCAGGCAGACATATTACAAACAATTGCAGGCACTTGAAGGATGAGATTGAAGGACATATCCGGAATGGCATGCTGTTACAATAGGTGAAATGGCGAGCTGCGACGGTGGAACATGAGGGACCGCCATCTACATCAAACGAAAATGGCCATGGATTGAGGCGTCAACTTATCATTAATTAATCGAAATGGTGAAGAATAAGTAAAGTCCACGATAAAATGGTTAAGTCACTTACATGTACGGGATCACGAATGGTCCTTAGGCATGCTTTGAGATGACGATGAACCGTCACAGTGGAGACGCATACATTTTGATGTTTTAGTTTCACTTTTGTTTCTCTTTTATGTATCTGGACTTGATTTTGTTAGTTAGATATTTCAATTATTAGACTCACTTGAATATGAAGTTTGATATTTATAACTTCAAATCCCGACCTCGAACGGTCACAATTCGCCTTAAATGGCACCCGACCACGAACAGTCACAATTCGCCTCGAACGGCACCGAACCTCGAATTGTCACAATTCACCTCGAACGGTGCTAGATCTAAAACGGTCACAATTTGCCTCGAATGGCACCTGACCTCGAGGGTGAAAATTCTCCTCGAATGTCACCCGATCATGAATGGTCACATCTCGCCTCGAACGGCACCCGACCTTGATCGATCACATATCGCCTCAAATGACATACTATCCCGAACGATCGCTATTCACAATCAGGTAAGATCATCAAACTCTTCACAAGTCATCAACGGGTTACGAACATCAGGATTATGGCACTACAAAACACACCTTCCTATCGCAAGGCATGTTTTGGGGGGACAAAGTGTTAACCCGCTTTTTAGCAAGGCAAGGCAACATATAGGTGTTCGGTTATGATTGTTATATGGGTCAGCAATAAAAGCAGGAGGTCGGCATGTTTTCCAGGAATCGAATATGGTGCTACTTCAAGTCAATATGGCAATCTCTTTAAGTCGATGCCGGGAACACTTTGGGTTGGCAAGGCTTTAGCATGGGGTCGGCATATAGGAGAAGGCGAGGGGTCGGCATTGAATGAACTTCGAGTCGGTTTCGTGTTTACTTCGAGTCACCTATATGCTTGCTTTGAATCATCCCCATAGGCAACTTCAGGTCGTCATATTATCAACTTGGGTTGGCAGTGATGAAGGATATGGGATCGACTATATTTTTGGTAGGCCCATGTCAATGAGGAAGCCAGGCAACTAGAGTTTTGCCTATAAATACAGTAGGTAAGGGCTTCAAGAAAGGGCTTCTACTTCTCTTCATCTTCTACTACAAAATCTATCTACCATTTTTAGTATAAAAAACTTCAGATTGTAACTATAATCAGTTCTTTGATAATAGAAAGGAAATTTCTGGAGTAGACGTAGGCCGGAGTTAGCCGAACCACTATAAATCTTGTCTTCTTTGCTGCTTTCTTTTTAACTTTTGTTATTCTTCATATTATTTCCACTACATATACTCTATCTGAAATCTACGACTTGATATTGGTGCTTTCACTTGCTTTTTGGTGTTTGTGATCATTTTAGGTGCAAATGGGTATGATATAAGATCATACCCTACAAAAACACGGACGTGTTTTTACCTTGCGATAACTAAACCATTTCAAATAAAAAATCCAATGATGTTGTAAGAATATCTAGGGTTTAAAATAAATAATAATATAGTTGGAATGCTTGCATCTCACGTTCCAGTATAGTTGGGCACAACTAAGTCTGTAAAGCACTTATTGGAGAATGGATTCCATATAATGACAAGGTACTAGGGTACCAACTGTCATAGTATACTCTAGAAAATGTACCAAGGTCGCATAAACATTTTGCATCCCTACCAACACAAAACCGACCTAGCCCTTCTTAGTTAGTACCGAATACGTCATCGCCATGGTTGATATGCAATCTTTTCCTCGAGCTTGAAACTTATGTAAATTCATAAATAGTGATCTAGAAGGGTAAAGACATAGCTTAATAAGTGCGACCTACATAGCCCTACAGCATCTCCCTACTCTTAATCATTACCGGATTGTGAAGCTTGAGGCTGCTTTTTATTTGTTTGGCAAATCCCACTTGGAATGCTCACACTGCCTTCCAAGCAATAATGTAATATGGGCATTCATCTATACCAATTGTTCTAGTACTAAATAACCTGAAGACTCTACTTCTACTACATTCGTTTTGGAATCGCCCTCAGATTTAGTAGCAAGTAGCCATTGCAATTCAAATAACTCTATCTTCAATTCTATCATCTTTAAAATGTCTCCAATTCGAACGCTTATACCAGTTCGAAGTGGTTTTCAGATAACTTATCTGATCTTAGTCTCTCTGAACCAACAACTAATAGTTTTTAGTTGACTCAATTTCGATTCTTTTAAATATGAGTGGACTATATAAGAGTGCGAAGGGGGATCTCCCATATGCCTCTTGAAGCTAGAGCCATTTCACTAAAATGAGTTCTCCCGAGGGATCTCAAACCATATGAATATGTGAAGCTCATATATAATACCCAACTAAAAACTGGCCAAGATTTGATAGTCAGTTATTTAAATATCAATTAAACAAACAATTAATCCAGGGATTCAACTTCATATGGAAACCAAGCATTATTAAGCACACAAAGTACGATCAAGTCAAATGAACGACTTTTAATCCTTTTTTTAATTTAATTAGTCCTTTGTTAATTAAACTTCTTTTATTAGTAAAACTCCTTTTATCTAATAAAACTTCTTTCATCAATCAAAACTTGTAATTGATTAAAACATCCCTTATTAATTGAACTCCTTTTTATTAATCAATACTCTTTATTAATTAAAACTTCCTTTATAAACTTGTATATATTTACATAAAAATATATACTAGTATTACATTATTGCACTATTCATTTATACTCTTTTCACTACTTCAAAAAGTATTCATGTACTTATCTCAATAGTAAAAGTATATTCACAAATCACTTCACTTCCAATACTTAGAAAACATTTCCATATACTCTTACAATGGTATAAGAACATTCACAAACCTTAGGGAAAATTTCATGTTTCCAAAACCATATTTGAAAATGGTAAAAAACAATGTCATTTCAGACATTATTTACTAACCAAAACACCTCACGGTTAATCGCCATCTTTAAAACTTCTTTAAAGATCTTATTGATTTTTAAAAGAAAAACTTATTGGGTAAAAACAAATGTTGCTTAAACATCGTTAATATAAACCCAAAATCATTTTCATACCTATCGTTACTTTAAAACATCCCCATTTAAACCTCTACATATTTCGACCCTTTTACTTTACAAAACCATTAAATGTAACACAAGTGTTATAATCTAAAGCTTACATTTTTATCCTTTTTTACAAAATGCTTAACTTCTTCCAAACTTCTCAATATACACAAATACTTTTAACATGATTTAAGCAGTTATTTTATATATTCCTTAAAATGTATCTTTAAACCCATCAAAGCTTGTTTTTATGATTTACCTTACTTAACTATTCATAAATTATTATAAAAATAATCTCATACTTTAGTATTTTTCCAAACCAATTTCCTTTTGTCAAATACAGCAAAACTATGCAGACACAACTAAATATATATTTCACGTTATATTCACAATTCAAACAATTTTACTTTTATTAAATACGTATGATTTCAAAGTGGGTTTATTGCCATAATTTTACTTCAACCGATCACAACACAATATCAAACATGTAAACAACAATTCCAAGCCACGATACATGTTTTAAAGGATTTGTAAGAGAGATTATACTACAAATAATGTTGTCACTTTCTTCCCAAAGTAAGAAGAGGTCTAAAAGTGTTAACTTGCACTGTTCTCAATCTAATTTATATTTAACACAGCAAACAATTATACCACAACAAACATAAATAAACAGGTGAGCAATCATACCTCCAAACTCCTCCCGCATGTTTTCCTTTACTAGAGAAACTCAACGCCCCTGACGCTATGGCCTATCTCCACCCTTTGCTTCTCCATGACCATGTCATAGGCATGGCTGCTCAAGAGGAGCGTAACCAACCATCTTAGCCATAAATTGACACATACAAAATCGACGCCCTCACTTATACGATCCCAATAGATCCAAAATCATCAAATTCTTATGCCACTAGTTTCGAATTTAATTGATTGAAGGTATTTTGCTAGTTTATTTTTTAGAACATAAATAAAGAAGAGTGAGATTAGGAAAGAGGTTAAGTATAGGAGGTATATATAGGTTTAGGATTAGGAAGCTTATAGTGTAAGCATTGGAATAAGTTAAAATATAATAATTATTTAGATAAGAATGAAAATCGTAGTCCAATAGGAGAAGGAGGCTTAAATGTTAAGTGATATATACACACACACATAAGTTAAAATATAATAATTATGGATAAGTATAAAGATAGAAAGACTACACTTTTCTTCTTATAAGTTAAAATATAGTATTATATGGATAAGTAAGAAGATAAAAAGATTCCACTTTTCTTCTTATAGGTTAAAATATAACATGATATGGATAGATTTGAATGAGAATCATTATGCTATTTTGTTTCATATTATTGTTTTATTAGGCAAGTAATTATCCTGTTTTGTTTTATTAGGCAGGTCATTATCCTATTTTATTTTATTAGGAATGTTATTATACTATTTTGATGTTATTTTGTTTTATTAGGCATGTTATTATGCTATTATTTTTATCAGGGTTATTATACTATTTTGTTTTATTAAGCAAGGGATTATACTATTTTGTTTTATTAGGCAAGTTATTATATTATTTTTGTTTTATTTATAATTTAATTCTCTAAGGTTAATCATCAAATGTTTCAAACTCGCATGACCACGCAACACGCCCAGTTGTCATGAAATTTGTCGGCACATATCACCTCATTATTTCGATTCCGATGGAATTAGTTTTGTCAAAATCCAAGATAGTGCTTCGAGATTATAATTTCAAGCTTTCCGAGATCGTTTTGGCCATCAGATTATCTGATTCCAAATATAGTGATCCACTTACTCATTTCGATTTGCGTTGTCGATCCGGACTAAATAATGTGGTCTCGAGTCCAATTTAGATCGTACGTAAAAAGTCATATTTTTGGACCTTTAATTCAATGACGATTCACTATGTTTGCACCAAAATTAGTCACAACACTCTTCGGAAGTTTTTGAAGAGATAATAATGAAGAATATAAATTGAAAATGAGGGTTATCTAACAAATACTCCAAATAATAGAAAAGTAAAAGCATAGGCAAGCGATTTAAAGTGGTTCGGCGTGTTGCCTACGTCCACTGTGAAGTTTTTGCAACTTTATTGATTCTCTTTCAATGATTACAAGCAAATACAGCAATCAACAGCAGATTACAACTGGAAATTCGAAATTGACAGCAAGAATATGGTGTAGGATGATGGAGATCTCGATCCGGCAGAGTCTGGGCGCTTGAGAGTCAAAAGATCCTTTTTCTGT
Organism: Allium cepa; assembly: GCA_030765085.1. NCBI lineage: Eukaryota > Viridiplantae > Streptophyta > Magnoliopsida > Asparagales > Amaryllidaceae > Allium > Allium cepa. Next base: position 944,898,485 of record CM060941.1, on the reverse strand, counting down.
AGGCCCCGGGGCTCTATTTATAGGAGTAGGAGGCTGATATTTCACTCAAACTTCGGGAGACTCGTTCTGGCACGTGAGTGGACCCACGCGACCAACCTCAAGAAGTTTCGACTCGATCGATGATCGATACGAAGTCATTTCATATCAATCAAGATGACGTCCAATCGAGCTGAAAATTAGGTGGAGACATTCCTCATCATGTACGCGAGCTCCTGTGAAAATTTCATGGCATTTGGATCAGTGGACCATGAGTTATCGTCGATATGAAATGGGGTTTCTCAGTGGCTGATTGGTTCGAATCCACCATTTTGAATCGATCCCACCATTTTAAATCGATCCCTTCGACTCCATCAACTCACGTGGTCTTGTGATGATGTGGCACGTATACTTCGCCTCGATCCGGTCTTTGCTCTGAGTTGACCACATCGACTCCATAAATCTCGCCTTTTTCGTATTAAGGGATGACACGTCACCATAGCCTATTGACTCGATGTATTCGAATAAGGCTCACTGATGGATTCGAACTACTGATATTCAATGGTTACGAACAAGTCTTTCCTTGATGGACACGAAATCAATCGTTGCGAACTGGAACCTTTCGATGGATACGAAATAGGATAACCTGATGGATACGAAGTAGGAAAATCTGATGGATATGAAATGCCCTGCCCATGATGGGTTCGAAGAGATGTTTCCATGATGGATACGAAGTAGTTACTATTTCCTCAGTTGATGGATGCGAAATGCTCTATCTGCCGATGGATACGAAGTAGGGAGATGCCAATGGATTCGAATAAGGAAATGCTGACCGATAAATAGCGCGACTTTATGATGGGTACGAAGTCCATCGATACGAACTCGATGGATTCGAACACAACCAAGTTAATCGATACGAACCGATGCTCTTCGATGGATACGAAACCGCTGGACCCATGATCGATACGAAATCGATCGATACGAAATGGAGCTTGATGATCGATACGAAACCGAAGCTTTTCCCTTCAACTTACATCCATCATAACTTGAGCATACGAACTCGGATTGACTTGAAATTTGGAATAATGGTTCTTATGATCTTGCTTGTCATGTCCTATCAATTGTAGCCTGATCCGGGATCGGACAAAATTAAGCGATGTCCATAGTGAAACAAAGTATAACCAATCTTTGAGACGAACTGTCTTTTGTTTTCGATCAATCTTTTGGTATCACGGCTTTGCCAAAAAGCGGGATAACATTTGCCCCCCAAAGTACGAAGGTTGTAACCTTGCGTTGATATTACTGATCGCTGTATGATAGTGCTTAACCATTTGTCGTTGTAATCGTGATCGAACGAGTATTCGACCCCTGTGAATAGTGAAAATCGAATGTTAGTCCGACATATATGCATATATGTTAACTTGACTTAGTTAACGTTGAGTGTTCACGAGTCATTGTCAGTTTAGTTTGTTATCGAATTTCGTATCGATCCTCTCCCGAATCAAAGCGAAATTTGAGTTGCAACAACGTTTGATAGTTGTTTTTGTGGAGTTCCTTCGTATCGATCCTCTCCTTAATCGATGTAGAAGGCTGAAAAGTAGTCTTTCATATCGATGCGGGTTGAATTGATGGATACGAAAGGACCATTCGTATCGATGATTTACGATGGATACGAAATATCCATTCGTATTGATGATTTTTGATGGAAACGAAATTGCTGTTCGTATCGATGAGCTTTGGTGGATTCGAAATTGCTGTTCGTATCGATATGCAGTGGATGGAGTTGCGAACTTGTTGATGCGAACAGGGGCTTCGAGTCGATGGGCTCCATCGTCTTCAGCCATTCTTGCCATGCGCTTCGCATCGATGGATTCACCGTTCATTTCGAACCGATAGAAATTCTCAATCAAATGGAGTCGAATAGGGCGTTCGACTCAACTCGGGTTTTGACCGGTTGCGACCGGTCAAGTGAACTGGGATTCGAATCGACTCGGTCCTTTCCTAAGTTCCACATAAATGGCTAGGACTAAGCCATTTTTCACTTTTTTACTTTTCACTGCCGTCTCTAATCTTTGTATCGATTCGAAACATCGGAAAAAATAGAACTGCATCACGCCTTCGATTCGACAAGATTCATCCTTTAAATTCTTCGAATCCCACTTTCAAATTAGGTAACCAAACATGAATCCAAGCAACGAAACTATTCCAATTCTACTCTTCCTTCATTGATTATTCATTCGGGTAATATATAAAGCCAGATCTAGTTTGGAGAAGAAAGAGTGGGGAGGACAAAATCGAATCGATCTGGGGACTCGTGTTCGAATTGATGAAGGCAGCCATATTTTTCTTTGGATTTCGCATCAATCCCTGGGATGCTCTCATGGAGATGGTGCAGTTCGTACCGATAATTATGGTGATGGATCGTATCGATACGAAACGATCGATACGAAAAAATAGGTTGACAGTCGATTCAAAGTCCTTTACTTTAGATCTATACGAAACACATCTCTATGATCGATACGAAAAGTATCGACTCGAACGTGATCGATCTTAAGTTGAGGCCTTCTTGATCGGCATGAACTAGGCAACCAAGGATCGATTCGAAGTCACCTCACCTTGATCGATACGAAATCGGTCCTTGACCATCGATTCGAAACGTGCCCCCTTGTATCGATTCGAAGTGATATCCCGATGGATTCGAACAAGCTTCCTGTGATCGATTCGAACCTTTCCTTTGATGGATACGAAATTTTTAGCAATCGATAGCATGATTCCGACGAGCTTCATCCTTGCATATCTGGGTTTAACTATTAAACTGCACACTTGACTATCCTTTCGAAGCTCGTCGATGGAACTATAACTTAACACCGTGATAACGAACTTTAACTCGAATCGCTTACCAACATATTGATGATACGGTTGTGACGGTCAGCGATGACGGTCACTCCTACTGGACTCTGATTATCTTTGTTGCCTGCAAGTTTTCTTTAATTCTACAAAATCTTTTCCAGTAATGCACAGCACTGCACAACACACACTCTTACACGTGGGGAACACACGGGTTCTTTATCGCCTAACGATAATTTCTCATAAGTTAGCCAGTTATGGAACCATCAAGTTCGCTGCCGCAAGAAATCCAAAGTACAATTCCTCTGAGACTCGAAATTCCGGACATTGAGCCCGAAGTCATTGGTCCAGCCCCGTATGAATTACCTGATGCATCTTTCATTACCAATCCATCGGACTCCGTTCGATCCAACATCTCTGAAGATATGCTAGGGAGAATATTCTTAAGGCATGAACTATCAATGGATGACGTGTTATTGCCGGGACCAAATGACAGACCACGCAATCCGCTAGAGGGATACACCGCATTCAATCGTCACACGTGTGCAGCCGGAACGCACCCTCAGTTAAATGAGTATATAAGAGAAGTATTGTCGTTTTTGGGGATCGCCCCATCTCAGCTACATCCAAATGGATATGCTTCAGTGAATAGCTTGTTCATCGTCTTTATGGAGTATCTTCATCGACCACCGATCCCGGTTGAGATCAGATATCTGTTCAACTTCAAAAGCCGAAATGATAACCCATCCTTTACATTCTTGGAGGCAGTAAGGAACTGTCAAGTGGTCACCGGGTCCTGGACCAGGCTAAGCTACTTCAAGACGGAGTGGTTTTACGTTAGATGCCCCCCAGGGTTCGCCCGGCGATGGTTATTCAGACATGAGTATACCTGAGTTCTCAAATAATTATTGAGGCGATTGCAGTTGAAGTGAAACTTATATTCTTTCTTTTTTATAGCAATAATTCAGCGACCCGAAGGTGGATACTTCAAGGAGATAGTATGGGTGCTTCAGGAAGTCCCGAGTGAAGATAGGAATATTGAATTGCTCTTGACGGATAGAAATCTTAGAATTCTTGGGTTGATGGTGTGGAGACAAAGTATAGTGATCGACGGCGCATTAAAAACTGCCTCAAGAGAGCGAGTTAAACGAAAAAAGCCTAAAATTGTCATAATCGAGGAGGATGATTCCGAGAGAACTCATACTGATGAGGAACCCCTGGGCGAACCTGCTAATGTAGCCCAGGACACTGAAGAACAGAGAAAAGGCAAGGCAGCCGTTTTTAAGTCGCCTAAAAAAGGGAGATGGAAATCCGTCGTCACGTCCTAGCCTGTTTCTGGAATTAGAATTTCGGAGGTGTCTCCCCCAAGAACAGAAAGTCTTTACGAAGGGCTTGCCGATCTTCCAATCTCGGATGATGTGTCTTTCCAACATGATGCCGGGTTGGAGGAATTCCACCATACCTTAGAATTGAGCGAGCCTTTTCCTATTAGCGTGGTCGACACTTCCGATTGGTCAGGGGTTGCACATTCATACACATTTCACGGCACTACACAACCTTTAACCGCAGGTCATCTGTTTCGAAAAGCCACTAACTCTATTTTCATTTTGTTTCGTAGATACTATGACAGGACGAGGTTCGATGCTGGGAAGTCTCCGACAGGCTCGTAGATCTTCCACATATAACGAGTCGCAAAGAAGGGAAGGGGATAGAGATTACGACCGTGGATACTCTGGATATTCTAGCCAAGAAAGATATGATAGAGATAGGGGTTACAGACGTCGATCTCCATCTCGCACTCCTCCTCCCAGAGCTCCTGTACAACCTTCCGTCTATGTTTCTCGTCCTTCCGAATCTTCGCGGCACAAGTCAGCTTCCCAGTCTTCCAGGTCCGAGCCCCATCGTCCCAGATCTGAGGCAATAACCCCAGTAGTTGCGGAACAGCCTCCTATGGAAATTTCGGGGGAAGGAGCGATCAAGCTTGCTCAGTTAAAGAAGGACTTCTCGAACATTTTTTTTGATAACTACATTCTCCCTCCTTATTTGAAAAGAATCCCGAAGGAGGCTGAGCAGGTGGCGCACGATTATGTGCATGACTTCTATGCCCAGTATAAGGCGTGGGCTAAAGCGGCTGAGAAAGCATCATCATTAGCCTTTGAACGAGCGACCACCATCGAGAAACTACAAGCCGAGCTAGCTCAAAAGGACCGTATTGTACAAGTGTTGAACACTAAAGCCGAGTCGTCTCGGAAGTCAGAGATGGAGGCCTTTAAGAAGGCTGATGAAGCTCAAGCAGCTATGGACAGAATGAAGAAAGAGCATTATGTTACGGTGGAAGACATGGGCCACCGAAACACCATTGTAACCGCCGAGCGGGATGTGGCCTTGAAGGAACTAAATGAGCTTAAGGCCAAAGTTTCGGAAATCATGAAGGAGAGGGATACCTCCAATATTTCTGCACAGAAGGCATGTGATCAGGCGGTAGAATTTCGAACCGAGCGAGACGCGGCGGTTGGCTAAAGTACTGGAGGTCGAAGCCGAAGTTGACAGAAAAATTGAGATTGCCGAGTCCAAGATGAAGGCCGACATCGAAGACCTTCTCATCACTTATAATGCTAATGTGTTAAAGCATAGGAATTTGGCTTGGCTCGAGAATTATTCGGTACATCTTCACAGCACTTGGGGCCGGTTGATTGAGGAGGAGAAAGCAGCGCATCCGGATGAGTCAATCGACCAATTTGAGCTTGAAAATCGGTTGCTGACCGAAGATGAAAAGAAAGTCCTTCATGACGCCATAATTTCTTATGAGAAGGAGATGGTCGGCGCACGACATCAGGAGGTCAGGGAAGGTTCAGGTGTTGAACACCAGGCTACAGTTCTTGAGATCACTGCTCCACCCCTGTCAGAACCTACATCTACGGTTGATTCACAGTCTGTCCCAACCTATAACCCGGAACAACCGCAGCTATCTCTTATCCGGGAGCATATTTCTAAAGCCGCTCAGTCATCAGCAGGCCAAGTTGAGGAAGGTACTCCGAACGTATCTCAAGTGTGTTCCAAATAGGGAGTTTGCTATGAAGCGATTATTAACAACTTCTTATCTTTGCTCAGTGACTGGAATTGCGCCGATTTCTACGACTCAAGAATCAAGTCAAGGGCAGAAGGCCATCACTACCGAGACGACTGTCGTGACAACAACAGTGTCAATTAAGATGCCGCAGGGAAGCACACTTTCTCTTGATGAGCAAATGGTGAGCGAGCTACTCGGCCAACATGGTGGCTCCTTCACAGACTTGTCATTCATCATTAGTGGACTCCCGCCAGCCACCAGCTCTTCAGTGCAGAGTACGGATGGCCCCAGCCAAGCCCAAGCAATTCGTGATGAAGAAATTCTGGTCTAGATTAATGCTAAATTAGAGGCTGCGGGGCAAGGTGGTAATGTAGGTTGTGATACGGCGGTGCACAGCCCAGCGCCTTTAAGGATAATATCACCGGGTGGTACTGTTGTTGATACCCGGGTTTCTGTCCCATCTTCCGTTGCAGATCCAGTCCCTCCAACTCCTCTGGTAGGTAGTATACACCTGGAATCAAGCTCAGAGGAGGATGTTGACATTATGCCCCCAGCTGGAGAGCAACCATCGGAGGGGAAAAGCTCAAAATGGAAGATCTCTAGTGAGTCTGAGGGTTCTCCGTTGAAGAGAAGATCGACGAAGAAGAAATAGATCAGCCACTTAAGCAAAGTTTTGTTAGATAGGAACTTGTTTTTGCTTCTCATTAGTAGGTCGTGTATAGATGCGGGTTCGGCCCCTGCTGGTAGGAATTTTTTGGAAGGATTTTGCATATAAGCTCTCGCTTCCAGTTAGTTGAAATAAAATTTAGCTTTCTTCGTTTCAACTGTTTTTCTTGCTTTACCTGTTTAAGTATTGTGATGATTAGCTCATGACCGCACTTATTACAGATCTTGAGCACACGTCTGCGCTCCGGGGACTTAGAATAATTTGCAAGTGATAATTTGGTTCGCGTTCTGGGAATCCGATAATTATCGATGTCTATGGCACAATTCGCACTCCGGGAACTTCGAGTTGATACTTACACTTCAATTCGCACTCTGGGAATTTGGAGTTAGCGTTTACATTTTGGTTCGCTCTACGGGAACCTAAAGTCGATTTTTGTACCCCAATTCACACTTTGGGAATTTGGGGTTAGTGTTTATACTCCGGTTCGCACTCCGGGAACCTAGAGTTGGCCGACAGATGGTCAGTCACATCTGTTTAGGATTTTTAGGAATTCGTTCACACTCCAAGAACGACGGATTTATTGGGATCGTGGATGGTCGAGTCACATCCACCCCTAGTCGACAAGTGAGGTTTCCATCCTCCTCGAACTTGTTTAAGATACGGTCGAAGTCGTTGGGCGGACGGATCCACCCTCTTCGAAGCCGTATTTATAAGCTTTTATACTCCAACTTACACTCTGGGAGTTTGAAGTTAGCATCTATGCTCCGGTTTGCACTTCGGGAACCTAGAGCTGAGGTTTATACTCCAATTCGCACTCTGAGAATTTGGAGTTAATGTTTATACTCCAGTTCGCACTCTGGGACTCTGGAGTTAATGGAAGGATTGTCGTGTATCAATCCTTTTAGACATTGGTGTGGTGACATGCCCCCGAGCTCAGGTTTCACTTAGTGAGTGACCGGTCGTATCTCAATCACTCCCTATTTGAATAAGTCCCACCGTATGATGGAACTTAGCTCACCGTGCATCATGATGTTGTATGTCATATTCAATAAATCATAGCTCTGGCTCGAAGAGATAGCATTTTATTGCTGAAATTAGAAGATATGGCAAAGTCAGTTGCCTTATTACAAATTCAAATCTCGAAATGCAAAAATAAAATGCAAAAGAAGAAATAGACTAAAGTAAATAAAGCCCGTCATATGTAGTAGCGACGGAGGCTTTCACTATTCCAGGCTCTTGGCAAAGCAAGACCATCAACGGTCGACAACTTGAATGTGCCGTCTCCGAGCTTTTGAATGATCACATATGGCCCTTCCCAATTTGGCTTCATATGCGAAGGGATCAGATATACTCTTTTCAGAATGACATCGCCAAGTTCGAAGGTCCGTGGTCGGACCTTGGCATTATATAATCGGGCGACTCGATTTTGATATGCGGCTGCCCTCAAATCAGTCTCTTCGCGTTTCTTATCCAGTAAGTCCAAAGATTCAACAAGTAATATGGCATTCGTTTTCGGATCATAGTAGCCACACGATGAGAAGACACTTCCATCTCGACTGGAATAACGGCTTCCGAGCCATAAGATAGAGAAAATGGAGTGTGTCTGGTTGCAGTCTTGTGGGTTGTTCGGTAAGCCCATAAAGCCATAGGAAGTTCATCAACCCATTTGCCCTCGGCCTTTTCCAGTCGTTTCTTCAGAATAGATTTGCTAACCTTATTAACAGCTTCGACTTGGCCATTCGGTTGAGGGTGTGCAACTGCATAGAATTTCTTATGGACATGGAATCGTTGACAGAAATTCTTGAATTCAACGCTGTCGAACTGGGCTCCGTTATAGGTGATAATAGTATGCGGGAGACCAAACCGACATATAATGTCGCGTACTACGAAGTTGATTACTTTCTTCGTCGTGATTGTTGCAAGAGGTTCAACTTCAGCCCATTTGGTGAAGTAATCAACTGCGACGATGGCGTACTTCGCGCCACCTTTAGCCAAAGGCAATGTACCAATTATGTCAATGCCCCATACTGTAAACGGCCAAGGACTGACCATTTGGGTTATCTCAGTAGGTGGGGCTCTAGGAATCCGAGCATGTTTTTGGCATTTATCACATTTTCTGGCATAGTCTGCTGCGTCACAATTAATAGTGGGCCAGTAATACCCATACCGGAGTAGTTTCTTGGCGAATGCTTGCCCCCCAGTGTGATCGCCACATTCTCCTTCGTGCACATCATGTAACACTCGTTTGATTTCGTCGTGCGCGATACACCGGAGGAGAGGAACGGAATATCCTCTTTGATACATAACTCCGTTTTGAATGATGAACCGCGAGGCTTTTCGAAGAATCTGTCTCTTCTCACTCCTGCGCTTAGGCAATGTCCCATGCTCAATATAATCTCGATAAGGGGTCATCCATGACTCCCTACTGGAAGTAGTCTCAAAGGTGAAGTCAGTCTCCATTTGATCAATGCTCGAAGAGGATAGAGTTTCAACGGGGACGAGCCCTAACTGCTGAGCTTCGCCCATACTTGCTAATTTTGCCACGAATCGGCTTTCTGATTATGCTCTCGGGGTATGTATAAAATGGAATAGTAATCAAACTGACCAAGCACTTCTCGGATCCGGGTTAGATAAGCTGCTAGCCTTCGATCTTTCGCTTGATATTCACCCCGGACCTGGCACACGACTAGTTGGGAGTCACAATAGATTTCCACAGCGGTAATTTTTAGATCACGAGCTAGCTTCAACCCAGCAAGTAAAGCTTCATATTCGGCTTCATTATTGGTCGCACGGAACACGAATTTTAAAGCATAGCATATGGATCGGCCCTCGGGGGTTCAAGTACTACTCCAGCGCCCGAGCACCGATCGTTAGATGCACCATCAGTCTGTAACTTCCAGATGTACTCAGGAGGTTAGCTGGTCTCAGGCATTTCTTCAGGAACAGTAAACTCGGCTATAAAATCTGCTAGGACTTGACCATGAATAGCTCTCCTCGGAGTGTAAGTGATATCGAATTAACTCAGTTCGATGTTCCATTTGAGCAACCTACCAGACGTCTCAAGCCGCGTGAGGACCTGTCGTAACGACTGATCGGTGTACACAGTGATGGGGTGAGCCTGAAAGTATGGGCGGAGCTTCCTCGAGGCAATGACTAAGCAGTAGGCTAATTTCTCCCGTTTCCGATAGTTTCTCTCAGCTCCGGTGAGTCGTTTGCCAACATAATAGACCGGTTTCTGAACTCGGTCTTCCTCCCGAACAAGGGCAGCGCTAATTGCATTTTCTGATACTGCCAGGTAAAGATACAACTGTTCGTGATTGACAGGCTTTGAAAGAATCAATGGTGTGGAAAGATGTTGAACCAATGATTGGAATGCGCCCTCGGACTCCCCCATTCGAAGTTCCGCTTCCCTTTTCGGATCAAATCGAAGAAGGGGATGCACTTATCGGTGGACTTTGATATAAACCTACTTAACGCTGCTACCTTTCCGTTGAGACTCTAGACTTTCTTTATAGTTCTTGGAGTTTGTAAATTTCTGATAGCCCGGATCTTTTCGGAATTGACTTCTATTCCTCTGGCGTTGACGATGAACCCAAGGAATTTTCCGGATGCGACTCCAAAATGACACTTAAGCAGATTGAGCTTCATCCTGTATCTCCGAAGGATATTGAACATTGACTCCAAGTCTCTAATGTGGTCAATGGAGTATGGTGATTTCACCAACATGTCGTCCACATAAACCTCCATGGTCTTTCCGATCTGGTCAGCGAACATCCAGTTAACTAAGCGTTGGTAAGTTGCTCCGGCGTTCTTCAATCCGAAGGGCATGACTTTGTAGCAGTATAGTCCCAGATCGGTTACGAAGCTTGTATGCTCTTGGTCGGGCACATGCATGGGTATTTGATTGTAGCCCGAGTAAGCATCCACAAAAGATAATAATTCATGTCCGGCCGTTGAATCTACGAGTTGATCAATTCGAGGAAGTGGAAAGCTGTCTTTCGGACAGGCTTTGTTTAAGTCAGAATAATCAATGCACGTTCTCCATTTCCCATTTGGTTTTCGGATAAGTACAGGGTTGGATACCCACTCCGGGTATAGAGAATCCTGGATAAACCCATTGGCTTTCAGCTTATCAACTTCTTCTTTAAGGGCGGCAGATCTCTCTGGATCCATACCGCGCCTTTTCTGCTTGACCGGGATAAACCGCGGGTCAATATTCAGGGTGTGGCTCGCGATGTACGGCGAGATCCCACACATATCAGAGTGCGTCCAGGCGAATACGTCGAGATTCCCCCGGAGAAAATCAAAGAATTCTGTTGCATTTCTTGGCTCAACAGAGACCCAACCTTCAACATTCTCGAATCATCATCATCATCACCATCGATTGGAACATCAATCGTCAGCTCAGCCGGGGAAGCATGACTTTCAATAGATTCTTCCTTGTTTTCATTGTCTCTCGGGTCAAGATCCCTGTGGAATTGGTTGTGGTGCCCGGGCCGAGGCCCAGGCACCAATTGTCAATTGTTTGTAAAACGGACGCAGAGAGATTCCTCTATGCCCTTTCCTTTCTCTCATCGCTACGCCTCGCACAGCTCAGCCACGTAACAGGCTCTTCCAGCAGCCTGATCTCCCTGTATAACTCCAATCCCACGATCAGTGGGGAACTTCAAGGTCAAACACCATGCGGCAATTGCTGCCCTGAACTCAGCAAGGGCCGGTCGGCCCAAAAAAGCATTGTATGGGGATTAAATATCCAAAACAACAAACTATAAAATCCAAACTCTTCAGCACTCTCCAACTCCTAACTCCACTGGCAACTCTACCACCCCAGTGGGTATATTAGGACTCCCATCGAAGCCATGAATTCTAGATTGACAAGGCTTTGAATCTTTGGCTTCCACTTTCATCTGGTCGTATACTCTCTTAAACAAAATATTTACTGAACTCCCACTGTCTACCAGGATCCTCTTCATCCAAGAAGGACCAACCTGGGCAGATATGACAAGTGGGTCAATAGTTGGGGCTTAAACCCTATCAGCATCTTGGCTCCTGAATACGATGTCATCCGTCATCGTCTTTTGTAGTTTGGCTGGAGCCCCTTCATCGAAATTACTGCAACACTCAAAGTCCACATGCCTGATAGAATTGGCATATGACTCTATTTCCCTCCAGCTTCAGTCAGCAGGATGGGGACCACCACTGACTGTATTAATAACTAACCTCCCGCCTGTACGAGCAGGTTCCTCCTGTCTTTCTTCAGTTTGCACACGGTTTTGATTGGATGGGTCCGCACCACCAGACTGCGGCGCCCGAATGAACTGATCTAGCTTTCTCTCTCTGATCAACTTCTCAATGAGGTCTTGCAAATGTCTACACTCATTGGTATTATGTCCATAACTCTCATGGAATCTACAGTACTTTCCTGTTTGAATCTGCCTCTCCGACGATGGCTTCGGAGCAGGCTTCTTATATTGAATAGCATTGCAATTCTGTAGATACATGTTCTCCAGCGACGTGTTCACTGGTGTATAATTGTCGAACATTGGAGCCCTACGTCACGGTCCACGGTTTTGATCCCGTCTCTTGTTCTGATTTCCATTATTCCTTGGTTGAGATTGCTTGTTCTGTATGTTCAACTGCACTTTCCCATAACTCTCACCCGATTGCTTAACTGCCACATTACTCTAAATCCCCTCATTACTGGGTCCTACATCGTCCTGTTTCCTAGACTGTTTTGCATCCTCATGCCTCAAGAACTGAGCGGCTTTGGAATAGAGACGGTCCAACGATGCGGGAGGCTTCCCAGCTAACCAGTTTCCAAAATCGGAATCGGGGTCAATCCCCTTAGTTAATGCCATTAAGATCGAATTATCGTTGGGGTTACTGATCTCTGCGCAAGCGGCATTGAACATTTCCAAATATCGCCTAAGTGTTTCTCCGGGAGCCTGAGTGACACTGGATAAAGTATTAACGTCTTTAGGCCTGACGACGTGCATACGAAACTGCTCGACAAACTTAGTAGCCAACTGGTCGAACGAGGAGATTGATCGAGGAGGCAATCGTGTAAACCACATCGTTGCGATGCCCCATAAAGAAATGGGAAAACTACGGCACTTTACTGCATCATCAGCTCTTGCAGCACTCATCGACCATTCATATTTCAGGATATGTTGATTGGGGTCAGAATTCCCTTCATACATTGGCAGAGTCAGCATTCTGAATCGCCGAGGGGGTTCAACGTATAATATTTCATCCGTGAACGAAGTATGACTTCGGGAGATTCCCCAATCGTCATTTGTCAAGTCCCGACTCTCGCGAATCATTTGGCGTATCATGGCTGAAAGATCTGGTATCGGAGCATTTTGCGCACGTTAGGCCAAAGTGTGGTCGGGTTCCACATCGTGAGGTTGGACCGGGCGCTGTCGACGGTCCATGTCTCGCCTCCTTGGCTCAACGCTTTCTGGAACGTGCGGTTGAGGAGTACGCCCTTGTTGGTTACGGGTATCAATCCCTACATCAGCCGTGGTAGTGGTGGCACGGTTATCTGTGGTGTATTATGGAACAGTGCCTCCTCGGGAGGAGGGTCCAGTATTAAAACTAGCAGAAGGGCCAACTCTTAACTGCCCAATGGTCAATGCTGGCTGGTGATCAATTGCCTGTGCATAATTTCCGTCTAGCCTGGGGCGGGTAGATCTGTGATTGTAATCGGATGAAGCAGAACTTTCAGTGGAAGAGCGAGACGCATGATCCCTTCTGGATCTTCTACGCCCTTTGGCGGTCTAGTTGATTAGCTAATTCAGCATTAACGCGCAACTGCTCAGTTAGCTGTTGCCGGCTTTGAGTCAGTTCTTGGAGCAATGTCTGGAACTCTTGTCTAGTAACCGGACCCGATGGATCGGAATGCCCAGTAGCATCTTGATTAGATGGAGGTATTTGTGTGGGATTCTGTCTATCCCGGCCTTCTTGATCAGCGGCGGTAGAAGCGGTTCTTGCGCTAACCATCTTGAGAAGTGGAATCCTTTCCCTAGATTTTTTGCAAATCTGAATAGAACGGAAGGAATCTGAAATTGAAATCTAGATCTCTCTCTTAGATTTATGCAATCCGGTATCGATGATAGGTCCAACGAGCAGGAGAAAATCTGTGTTTTCTCAGTGAAAGCACCAAAGTGTTTGCACCAAAATTGGTCACAACACTCTTCGGAAGTTTTTGAAGAGATAATAATGAAGAATGTAAATTGAAAATGAGGATTATCTAACAAAAACTCCAAATAATAGAAAAGTAAAAGCGCAGGCAAGCGATTCAAAGTGGTTCGGTGTGTTGCCTACGTTCACTGTGAAGTTTTTGCAACTTTATTGATTCTCTTTCAATGATTACAAGCAAATACAGCAATCAACAGCAGATTACAACTGGAAATTCGAAATTGACAGCAAGAATATGGTGTAGGATGATGGAGATCTCGATCCGGTAGAGTCTGGACGGTTGAGAGTCAAAAGATCCTTTTTCTGTAGGCCTTGGGGCTCTATTTATAGGCATATGAGGCTGATATTTCGCTCAAACTTCGGGAGACTCGTTCTGGCACGTGAGTGGGCCCACGCGACCAACCTCAGGAAGTTTCGACTCGATCGATACGAAGTCATTTCATATCGATTAAGATGACGTCCAATCGAGCTGAAATTTGGTGGAGACATTCCTCATCATGTACACGAGCTCCTGTGAAAATTTCATGGCATTTGGATCAGTGGATCATGAGTTATCGTCGATACGAAATGGGGTTTCTCGATGGCTGATTGGTTCGAATCCACCATTTCGAATCGATCCCTTCGAATCCATCAACTCACATGGTCTTGTGATGATGTGGCACGTATACTTCGCTTCGATCCGGTCTTTTCTCCGAGTTGACCGCATCGACTCCATAAATCTCGCCTCGTTCGTATCGAGGGATGACACGTCACCCTGGTCTATTGACTCGATGGATTCGAATAAGGCTCACTGATGGATTCGAACTATTGATATTCAATGGTTACGAACAAGTCTTTCCTTGATGGACACAAAACCAATCGTTGCGAACTGGAACCTTTTGATGGATACGAAATAGGATAACCTGATGGATACGAAGTAGGACAATCTGATGGATACGAAATGCCCTGCCCATGATGGGTTCGAAGAGAGGTTTCCACGATGGATACGAAGTAGTGACTTATTCCTCACTTGATGGATGCGAAATGCTCTATCGGCCGATGTATACGAAGTAGGGAGATGCCAATGGATTCGAATAAGGAAGTGCTGACCGATACGAAGCACGGCTTTATGATGGGTACGTAGTCCATCGATACGAACTCGATGGATTCGAATATAGCCAAGTTCATCAATACGAACCGATGCTCTTCGATGGATACGAAACCGCTGGACCCATGATCGATACCAAATCGATCGATACGAAACGGAGCTTGATGATCGATACGAAACTGGAGCTTTTCCCTTCAACTTACATCCATCATAACATGAGCATACGAACTCGGATTGACTTGAAATTTGGAATGCTGGTTCTTATGATCTTGCTTGTCATGTCCTATCAATTGTAGCCTGATCTGGGCTCGGACAAAATTAAGCGATATCCATAGTGAAGCAAAGTATAACCAATCTTTGAGACGAACTGTCTTTTGTTTTCGATCGATCTTTTGGTTTCATGACTTTGCCAAAAAGCGGGATAACACACTATTTAAATTAATTATTTAAATTTTGTATCTTTAAAAATATAGGTCGTTACACATCATCTCAATGAGTTTTTTCACTCACAACTACATTTATTTCCACTCACATCTTGCACGTATATTATTGTTTGAGCTTTGGTCAATTGGGAATATTGAATTCTTGGCTGGGATAAATTGTTTGTTAGGTATATCCGATTGGTTGTTATGATATTAGATTTTGTTTAGCATTTCATACTGGAGTTTTGTGTTTGTTTGATGCCCGAAATGCAAAGAAGATGTTGTACATTGGCATTTCAAGTTGTGTAATTTATTTACACTATGTGTACAATGTAATGATTATCAAAATTCGATGGAATTCGACTTAGCCACACGATAAAATTTATATTGACGATTTGTTGTTGATTTTGGAGAAATTTGCTCTTTGGTTTATTTTAGACAGTTTATTGATTTTTCCCTTTTAAATATTTTGGAAAACCTTAGGATATTTGTAATGGATTTTAAAATTTTATTTGAATTGAATTTATAAATAAATAAATGTGAATGGTAAACAAAATGAGTTGTTCGAAATTGTTTAGAAAGAAATGTTGTTTTGAAAATGAAATAGAGATTTTCAAAGGTAACTAAGTAAATGAAATTAGTTATTTTATGATTTTGTGTAATTAAATGGTACTAATAATATTTTCCAAAAGAAATTTATTTTGTATAATGTATGTTTAAATAAATTGGATTTGAGAGATATTTTTAAAAAGGGATTTTTTTAGCATATGAGGCGATTTTGAAGATAAACCAATTTTGAGATATTTTTAGGTTTTTAATATATTATAATATAAATTCCTTCTCATGTATATATATATTTTGGTGGTTTGAAATTAATTTATTGATATTATGTGAAATTATATATGATACGAATGTTTTGATTTATAAATTATGGTTAGAAATGGAGATAATTATCTATGGGGTATATAAATTTATTCTAAATTATTACTTATTTATAGAAAATTTATGAAATAGATTCCTAAAGCACCCCATACCCTTTAGTATACCCAAAGAGGACACATTAAAGGATATGGTGCATTATAGGTATAGCTAAAGCATCATAGAGACTAAGATTTACAAGACAAATAAATAAAACAGTAGAAATATTTAAATGGTAATTCATTATTCAATATAAAACTTCATAAATAAGTCTGAAAGATCTCACATGTCTCAAATACTAAATAAACTTGTTTTACGAAAAACAGATCTCAGTCTCATAAAATCAAAGTATAATAAAAATAATCATCTCTCTCAGAAGTACCAGTAAATCAAAATCCAAATGAAATGAAAACCAAAAAGAAGAAGAATACATGAAGAATCTCCAAGAATATCTTTCCAAGAAAGCTGAAAATCTTCCGCCCTTGCCTTTATTGGCCTATGGGGGGAAAAGGTGAAATAGAGGAGTGGGTGATACTAAAAGTCTGGTGAATGAAAGTAATTACTAGTAATTTTAAGCAAGATAAAAGTAATAGACTTGACAACAGTTCTAGTATAAAAGGAAATAAAGGAAAAGATAAAGCTGGAATAAAATACTGTTTAACTGTTTGCTTTTATAGTGATTGATTGCACTTGTCTTAGATAGCTGCTTTGATTAGGCTGAAATCCTAATCCTATTTTAATTAGGTTGAAGTCCCAATTCTACCCTTTAATCGGCCTTCTATCCTTGTTGTGTTACTGTGAGCTAGTCCCATATCCTATGGATCCCACAGCAAAAAGACACATGTTTAGCACTTTGAAATTGAATAGCGACTTATCTCCCTACTTCGAGACCGCACACTCGGTCACTACCGGTTCGCATTATCAGTTCCTCCTTGTTTTGACCTCTTATCTATCTACTTCAGCATAAGCGTCCCCTACCTCACCTAATCTGTTGTGAGGCCATCAGTCCTAGTATGATAGGGTCCTGCCCAGTCCACCTAAGTGCTTGTGAGACCATCAGTCTTAGTCTGAAAAGGAATGCTGCCAATACGGGTCCTAACAAATAAAATCTAGTTGCACCCCTTGCCCAAATCACATGATTTGAGCTTCTATTTATTACCCACTTATCTACCCTAGATCAGCATAAGCGTGTCCCAGCCTCACCTATTCTATTGTGAGAACACCATTCCTGACTGAAAGGGAATGATGCCGGTATAGGCCCTATTTCTATCTTTGCTTATTAACTCGGTGCAAGTCCTTAAAATAAGCCTCTTCTATTAATTCTACTATATTTTCTTATTAAATTATTCTAAGTCTTAAAATAAGCCCCTTTTGTTATTTCTATTTAATTATAACATATGTTATAGTTAGTCTTCAATTCTGTCCTTTTAGTTATAACTACTAATTATAAGATTGATAGCAAATGTCTTGAACTTGACTATTTCAGTCTATTTTCCTTTCACTATAGTTCTTTTTATTTTACATCCAATTTCCATAAATTTAGTGTTCTTATATTTTAGTCCATATTAGCGAATTATTCTCTTTTTATTAATTTGTTTACGTAAAAAGGAATAAAAAGAAACTAACATTTACATGCTAAATTCTAATGCAAAACAGATGTAAATAAAATGAAAATAACTGTAAATAATTGTAAATAATTGTAAATAAATGAATAAAATAGCTATAGCTGAATAAAATAGACTGAAAAGAACTTTAAAAATTGTCTATAAACAACTTATATAAAATCTGTCTCAAAATTGCAGAAAAACTACAACTATTGAGAACTCTATTATTTTAAATTACTTAAAAATCTAAATTAATTACTTGAACACTCACCCGTAGTCCTAAGCTCTAGTCCTTGGTCTTCCTTGATCCTCTCCTAGAGCGTAAATATTTTTTCAAAAAGATTCTCTCCTTAGAAAAAAATTATTTCTTGGGTCCAGCCTCTGGCAATGAACCCGAATAAGAGAAAATCTAAATGAGAAAAATATCTAAGCCTAGGGGTTTATTTATAGGGTTACTTAGGGATCTCATACCATTGGATTTGAAGATTAAATCTAGAGCAACCATGTCATAGGCTCGCTGGGAACCGTGGGATGGAAGCACGGACACACAAGATCAGATAAAAATAGAAAAACACGTCATCTTTTTAATCTGGAAGAAAGCTTATCCAAATGCATAAGCGGGTGGACCGCCAGGTTATGTATGGTAGGGATTGAGCTATAGGTCGACCTAGCTATGGGGATGGTCGACTTTATGGTCGACCTGACCTTATACATATTTTTTTTATTTTCTAAATTCTAGTTTAATTCACATCTTCTTCGTTTTAGTTTA
The DNA here is from genome assembly GCA_030765085.1 of Allium cepa. NCBI lineage: Eukaryota > Viridiplantae > Streptophyta > Magnoliopsida > Asparagales > Amaryllidaceae > Allium > Allium cepa. The sequence goes on along the minus strand of CM060941.1, from coordinate 944,879,925 downwards.
CAATCTATATATGGAAATTGAGCAGAAAATCACCACGAACATTGTGTTGCAACTTCTGTGGCTTAATTCTGATAATTTCTCAAATTTATTTTATTAATTAATTAATTAATTAATTATTATAACTTAAATTTTGGGTTGTTTCATTCTCCCCTCCTCAAGGGATTTCGTTCTCGAAATCTCCAAGGATAGAAGAATGAAATAAATGTTTTCATCCAAGTTGTACAACCAACTACTCAACCATCATCCATTACATCCATTGTCCTTAAGTTGTTCTAATGCAATTCATGATATATATTTGCGGATAGTGTAGTGTCAATGTTCCTAACTAATGCAAAAGATCTGGCGGTCTACTAATTCAATCGACCTCCTTTTTATGCAATCATGTTCGTGCTATGAATCCAAATGAATGCAAATTTCCTAATGATAACTGATAGTTCTATATGCATGCTATAATCATCATCCAAATGCAACAATCATATGATAATCATCCCTTGATAGCAACCATGGAATAAAATAAAAAGAAAATGTGCACACATCCATATACACATGCTTTAGTGACCTAATTAGGCCGATCCCTAAGAGATAATAGTGCCTAATGTGTGTATATGTGTCCATTAGCATCCACTAGTAAACACTTGCAACCACTAGCATCCATCATACATAACACATTCTAGTAACATGTTTACATTCAGCCTGCCATCCATATGTTAAGTCCTAAGATCTACTCTCCCAAAGGATAATAAAGGAAAGAACCTATTCAAAACTAAAGATGGAAATAGAAAATTCTAAAACTTACTATCAAAGAGATGTGAATAAGAGGTACGAATCTTCTCCTCAGCCACCCACGTAGTATCTTCAACATCATCTCCCCACTGCACCTTTACTAACGGGACATCTTTACTCCTAAGCTTCTTGATGTCACGTCCAATGATCATGGTAGGAATATGATGAACTGATGCTTCTCTCTCCACTTTAACTTCCTCCAGTTGACTAGGCTCAACAACCACTGTTGTGTCATGTAAGCACTTTCTCAGGTGTGAAACATTAAAAACATCATGCACACCTGCGAGCCTCTCTGGTAGCTTTACTCGCATCTTCCCTACTCTTTCTACAATAGGGAATGGTCCTACGAATCTGGGAGCTAGTTTCCCACTCGATCCAAATCTCGCCACACTCCTTAGCGAGGACACTTTAATGAAAACTAAATCTCCTACCTCGAAATCAATGTCCCTTCTCCGCTTGCCTACATAAGATTTCTATCTGTCTTGGGTTGTCTTCATCCTCCTAATCAAATCCATCTTCTCTGAAGTCTCCCTAACCATGTTGGGACCAAGTAGCAACCTCTCCGTTGACTCCAACCAACATAAAGGTGACTTGCACGGTCTTCAATAAGGAGTCTCAAAAGGTGCCATCTCGATGCTAGCCTAAAAATTATTTTTACAAGCGAATTCCACTAGATGAAGAAGCTCCTCCCAAGTCCATCCAAAATCAAGAATGCACATCCTTAACAAATCCTCAAGCACTCTATTAACTCTCTCTGTTTGGCCATATGTCTGAGGATGATAGGCCGTACTCAATCTAAGTTGCGTCCCTAAAGCCTCTTGCAAGCTTCTTCAAAACTTGCTAGTAAAGATAGAGTCTCTATCGCTCACTATGCTAGAGGGAATTCCATGAAGTCAGGCTATCTAACGAACATATAAGGATGCCAAATAAGGTGTTGCCCTCTTACTCAAGTGGTCGAACTTAGTCAAATGATCTACAATCACCTAAATATTGGTATTCCCCTTCCTAGATCGAGGTAAACCATCTATGAAGTCCATCGAAACACTATCCCACTTCCATTCGGGTACATCCAATGGCTGAAGTAATCCATTGCACTTCTGTTGCTCCGCCTTAACTCTTTGGCATACAAGACACTTAGCTACAAATTCTACCACATCCTTCTTAATACCGCTTCATTAAAACACTCTCTTCATGTCCCTGTACATCTTATCACCACCCAAATGAATTGTCATTCGAGAATGATGTGCCTCTACTAGAACTACTCTCATCAAATCTCTAAGGCTGGAGACACAAAGTCTTCCATCTCTCCTTAGCCACCCTTTACTATCAACGAAATAGCGTTGAGATGTCTAGAGACCTCTCCTCTACTAATCCACTCTAGAATATCCATAAGCTCTAAATCCTCTCGCTGCCTCAAGCCAAACTGATCTACAAGGGTTGGCTTAACCTCAAGTGCTCCCAATAATCCCAGGGCAATGTCCGTAATGGGCTTAAAATCAAAGGTGGAAATAAACTCTAGGCTTTTCCACTCCACGAACATTGGACTAAGGGTTGCTCTTTTCCTACTCAATGCATCTGCCACTACATTTCCCTTTTCAGGGTATAAGCTATCTCAAAGTCATATGATGCTAAAAAAAATCCATTCAACGCTGATGCCTCAAGTTTAAATCCTTTTATGAGAATAGGTACTTCAATGATTTATGGTCAGTGAAAAGCTGGAACCTCTCTCCTGGCAAGTAATGTCTCCAAGACTTGAGTGCAAAAGCAATAGCAGCTAGCTCCAAATCATGGGTGGGGTAGTTCTTCTCATGAGTCTTCAACTGTCTACTTCCATAGCATGCTACCCTCCCTTCTTGCATCAATACAGCTCCAATACCCATCTTACATGCATCAATGTGTATATTAAAAGGCTTAGCCCGGTCGAGTAAAACTAACGCTGGTGCACTAGTAAGGGCTCTCTTTAGCATTGTGAAGGAATCCTCACAATCCACGTCCCACACGAATGCCGCATTCTTCATAGTGAGGCGAGTAAGCATTGCTGAAACCTTAGCAAAATCTCTAATAAGATTCCTATAATAACCAGCCAAACATAGGAAGCTCCCAACTTCGGTAACGTTTTTGAGGGCCTTCCAATCTTGCACTGCTATTACCTTAGCGGGATTAATAGCTAAACCCTCTCTTGAGACTACATGCCCAAAGAAACGCACCTCCACATGCCAAAAGTGACACTTTGGTAACTATGCCTTCAACTGATGAACACGATGTGTACAAAGAACCTCCTATAGATGAATAGCATGCTCCTCCATACTCTTGGAAAACACAAAAATGTCGTCTATGAATACTACTATGAACTTATTTAGAACATCTCAAAAAACAAAGCTCATAAATCTATGAAATAGGCCGCGGCATTGGTCAGCCCACACGGCATAACCAACCACTCAACGAATCCATCGGGTGTCCTAAATGCTGTCTTATCAATGCAATCGTCAACGACCCTAAGCTGTTGAAATCCAGTAGCTAAATCAAGCTAAAAAAATACTAAAGAGCCAACCAACTGATCGAAAAGATCATCTATCATAGGAAGTGGGTAATGGTTCTTCTTAGTGAGCTTGTTAACTCTCTATAGTCTATGCAAAGTCGAAGGGAACCATCCGCCTTTGTAGCGAAGACAACTGGCGCTCCCCACTCAGATAAGCTCCGTTTGATGAAGCCTTTCTCCAATAGCTCACCGATCTTCTTGCTTAGCTCTTTCCTCCCCCTAGGAGCCATATGTCTCATGGAAAATGCCACTGGATTAGCATTATCACTAAGACAGATCCTAAAGTTGATCACACTCTTAGAGGGCAGTCCCCTAACCTCAACAAAGACATTTGGGAAATCTCTTACAAATGGAACTAAATCTAACTCTTCTGGTGATGAATAGAGGGAATAAAGGAAGCTCAGCATGACTAACCCCTATGGGTTGCAAGAAACCTTGAGAGTCCTACTACTGCATGTCTCTAGTCTAACAACTCTTCTCTCGCAGTCCAATATCACTCCATAAGTGGATAACCAATCCATCCCCAAAATCATCCCATACCCCAAAATCCCAGTACATAGGCGTCACAGTCAAACTCTACGCCTAGGAAAAAAATTTTCAAACCTCTACAAATCATGGATAAATGTGCTGATCCTCCTATGGTGTTTGAAACAACTACGGGGCCTACTACTAAAGAGATATCTAAGTGCAAACAATCAACCAAGGAAGTATAAATGAAAGAGTGTGATGATACAGAATCTAAAAGAGTCCAAATGGGAAAAATCCAAAATAGAGATCAAACCTTCCACGATGACTTTCCTACCTCTATCTGGTTTACTGCTAGAAGGTGCTACATCCAAGGCCTGTACCAGTGCTACAGGTGTGCCCATTCCCTACCTCATCTTCTAAGGACAAAATCTACTAAGGTGACCGGTCTGTCAACAACTATAACACTTTCGCTTCATTTTATCCTTCTTGCAGTCTTTTGCGTAATGACCAACCAATCCACATCTATTGCACTTCTCTTCTTTTTTAATCTACTTTTGAGGTCCTTCTTTCTTCTTATCCTTGTTGCTCTTCCACCACTTCTTTTTAGAATTCTCTGAACTAGGGACCACCTTAGACTCCCCTTCCTTAGTGCATCAGATATGAGGGCCATCTCGACCAGTGACTCATATATAGCTCCCATTGGTACATGCATCGATGCCAACACTTGAAGGGGATGGTTCAATCCCTTAACAAACTTCATGGCCTTCTTGTGCAGTGTATTGAAAAGCTCCATCCCAAACCGCGACAACTCATTAAATTGGTTGATATACTCCTCTGCTGAAAGACTTCCTTGCTACAAACTAATAAACCTTTCCAACTACATACTTTCTTCTACTTGTGACAAAAACTTCCTCTCAAACCTTTCACGAAATCCATTCCAACAAATGTCTCTCCCTTCGAACTCAACAATCTCCCACAAATAAGAAGCTTCTCCTTTCAGCTGCCAAGATGCAAGCTGAACTCTCTGTCGGTCCTCCAATCCTAGCAGCCCAAATATCTGGTCTGTATTCTTTAACCAAGCTCTTGCCTCCATGAAATCCTCTGTGGCAAAAAAATGTCTTGCCTCCTAGATTAGCGAAGCCGTTACAAAGCTTGGAGAAATTGGCTGCTACAGGTGGATTTATGGGATTTCCACCCACTGGTTCTTTGTCGCTCGCTTGCCCTTGCACCTGTGGTATCGTCGCTTGGAGTATCTACGAAACTAGCCTAGACTTGGATACCCTCTAGAAGATCAGGGGCATCTACCATTCTATGCAAAGAAAAGAGAATTTAGGCTCATAAGAATCGAAAGAAGATTGAACTGGACTTTGAGGGGATTTTTATAAAACCTCTCTTATACTTGAAAAATAATTTCTATAATAAGAGTTTCTTTCTGAAAAATACTTTGAAAAAATAGGTTAATTTTTGAAAAATACTTTACTTTTAAAATAACTTTTTAGGAATCCTGTAACGTTAGGCTTTGATGCCAAGTGAAACACCCCACACGCCTTAGTATACCCAAAAAGGACACACTAAAGGATATGGCGCATTATAGGTATAGCTAAAGCATCACAGAGATTAAGATTCACAAGATATATAGATAAAACAGCAGAGACCTTTAAATGGCGATTCATTATTCAAAAAAAACTTCATAAATAAGTCTGAAAAACCTCACGTCTCAAATACCAAATACATATGTCTTATGAAAAATAGATCTCAGTCTGATAAAATCAGTACAATAAAAATAATCATCCCTCTCAAACGTACCAGTACATCAAAATCCAAATGAAATGAAAACTGAAATAAATATGAATACATGTGAATATCTCTCCAAGAAAGTTGAAAATCTACTGCCCTTTCTCTGCTCGCCTATGGGGGTAAAGGGGGAAATAAAGGTGTGGGTCAGACTAAAAGTCCGGTGAGTGAAAGTAATTACTAATATTTTTAAGCAAGATAAAAGTAATAGAATTGACAACAGTTTTAGTATAAAAGGAAATAAATGAAAAGATAAAGCTGGAATAAAATACTATTTAATTGTTTGCTTTGATAGTGATTTGCAGTTGTCTTAGATAGCTGCTTTGATTAGGCTAAAATCCTAATCCTCTTTTAATTAGGCTGAAGTCCTAATTCTATCCATTGATCGACCTTCCATCCCTGTTGTGTCACTATGATCTAGTCCCACCCAATGGGTCACACAGCAAAAGGATACATATTCAGCGCTTTGGAATTCAATAGATACTTCCCAACTTCGAGACCGCACGCTCGGTCATCGCCGGTTCGCACTATCTGCTGCTCCTTCTTTTGACCTATTATCTATATACTTCAACATAAGCATGCCCAGCCTCACCTCATCTGTTGTGAGACCATCAGTCCTAGTCTGACAGTGTCCTGCCCAGCCTCACCTAAGTGTTTGTGAGACCATCGGTTCTAGTATGAAAAGAGAATGCTGCCAGTATGGGTCCTAACAAACAAAATCTAGTTGCGCCTCTTGCCTAAATCTCTTGATTTGAGCTTCTATGTATTTACCACTTATCTACCTTAGATCAGCATAAGCGCGTCCCAGCCTCACCTATTCTATCAGTGCCCGAATGAAGGGGAATGCCACCTGTAAGGGCCCTACTTCTATCTTTGCTTATTAACTCAGCGTAAGTCTTTAAAATAAGCTTCTTTTGTTAATACTGCTCAATTTGCTTATTACCTATTCTAAGTCTTAAAATAAGCCTCTTCTATTCTTTCGATTTGATTATAACCTATGTTATAATTGTTCTTTTATTTTGTCCTTTTAGTAATAACTGCTATTTATAAACTTGCTTGCAAATGTCTTCAATTTGCCTATTTCAGTCTACTTTCTTTTTATTATAGTTCTTCTTATTTTACATCCAATTTCTATAAATTTAGTGTTCTTATATTTTAGTCCATATTAGTGAATTATTCTCTTTTTTCGCATAAAAGGTAAAAAAAAAGGACACTAAATTTACAGGCTAAATTATAACGTAAAACAAATGTAAATAAATTGTAAATAACTATAAATATATGAATAAAATAGCCAAATAAAATAGACTAAAAAAACTTTAAAAATTGATTGTAAACAACTTATATAAAAACTGTCTCAAAACTGCAGAAAAACTACAACAATTGAGAACTCTATTATTTTAAATTACTTAAAAATCTAGAATAATTACTTAAACACTCACATTTGGTCCTCAGCTCTAGTCCTTGGTCTTCCTTCATCCCCTCCTAGTGCGTAAATATTTTTTCAAAAAGATTCTCTCCTTAGAAATTTTTTATTTCTAGGGTCCAACCTTTGGCAATGAACCCGAATAGGAGAAAATCTGAACGAGAAAAACATCTATGCCTAGGGGTCAATTTATAGGGTTACTTGGGGATCTCAGATCGTTGGATTTGAAGATTAAATCTGGTGCAACCACGTCATAGGCTTGCTGTGAACCGTCGAGTAGAAGCACGAACGCATAGGATCAAATAAAAATAGAAAGCATGTCATCTTTTTAATCTTGACGAAAGCTTGTCCAAATGCATAGGCGGGACGACCGCTAGGTCGACCTATATGGTAGGGAACAGCCTATAGGTTGATCTAGCTATGGAGTTGGTCGACCTGACCTTATACATATTTTTTTTCTTTTCTGAATTCTAGTTTAATTCATATCTTCTTCGTTTTAGCTCGGATTTTGACAATCTATATATGAAAATTGACCAGAAAAGTACCACGGGCACAGTGGTGCAACTTTCGTGGCTCAATTCTAATAATTTAAAAAACTTATTTTATTATTTAATTAATTCATTAATTAATTATTATAGCTTAAATTTTAGGTTGTTACAATTCCATGATTATTTTGATTTTTAAAACAATTTTAGAAATTTGAAAAAAATACGAATAAAAGGATTTGAAGTGAATTACCGTGTTTGAATATTTTTTCGAGATTAAATGATTAAAATGAATATATTATTCTATATATATATATATATATATATATATATATATCTCTATATATATTGAGCTGTATTATACGAGTGATTCACCATATCTATTTTGGTTAGTTAGTGTTGATGTGATTTCATATGACGATGACATCTTTTTATATGATTTTGTATTAGTTTCTATTCTACATGAGAAGGATTCTGAGTAAATGGTATTATAATACCATATGTATGGGACTTTTAGTTATATTTCTCTAGTTATTCTTTGGACTCATTATATAGAATATTGAAGAAGCAAGTGAAATATGTGAACAATGCATAAATAGACTAGTAAAAGGCGGTGGTATGAGATGCCTTTGTGTTATTTAGTTGGTTATTTTGTGCTTGTAGATGACACTCATATGGGATTTTTTATGTATGATGGGCTCGTTGTAATGAGTCACATATTTAGTCGTGTGTCAGCATATATCGTGCTATATGTCGGCACGAACATGTAGCTATGTGTCAATTATTATGTTATATGTATTTTGTATTTGTCTATTCACTATTCGACTTCATCTATATGGCGGTAGTTGAACTAGATTGGCTAGTGTCCATCCTAGGGACCTAATCTCGATGGTCCTGCTCTGGATCCATGACACCCCACTACCATGTGCTGATAATATTTATAGACGTGTGTCGACGATCGTCTCGAGACATGTGTCGGCAATAGTATAGCCTCTATGTATCGCCTAGGCCAGTAGTCTGCTATGATTTAGAGGCACATGTAGGTTCGTGACAGATCCATAATGTAGTCATGCAACATGTTAGTGGCATGCAATGGACATGAGTCATAATATCTATCAGAATAAGCATGACTATAGGAGCCGTGTTGGTAGAATATGCGTGTCGTGTCTGCCAATCACATGTGTAGTCTGTTGAAGCAAGTATGTCTATCAGTCTCCCTTCTGGTTTTGGTATGTGTGATATAGACATGTATTATGTATATGTATATATGTATGTATTCGAGATGATAAGTTATGATAATGCATGTGACAGTGTCCGAAGTATGACTAAAACCGGTATCCTCCTTTGGTGTGTGTCGCTTATTATCCATCTTCGGCATGTGTAGCCAACTACTATTTATTTTTATTTAGTGTTTATTATATTTCATTAGTGTGGGTCACCAACTACTATTCACTAATATGTGCTACCATTTTTCTTTTATGTTTCCTATTTACTGTCGTAGGCGCTATGCATTGCCAAATATGCCATTCACTTGCATGTGTCACCATTTTAGTGATTTTGTTTATTGATGAATAATTATATTGAGACTGAATGATATATTTGGACAAACTATAGCTTAGCCTGATTATACATGGTGATATCTCCTTATAAATGTTTTTTGGATTTAGATGATGATTTTTGGATACGGATGATTTAACCATTTGTTGTTATTTCATGGTTTTTGATTTGATGAATTTTATATGGGTAATGACATCTTTATGTTGGGTTTTGTGATGTTCTACGTTATAATTTATTTAGGGTTGTTTGAGGTTATCATATTAACACCCAGCATATATTAGGTTCCATATGTATATTGACCATGGATCTAGATAAAGGATGACCTATTTATTATTTATAATACTCGAGTCAGTCCAAGATATTTCAGATATAGGGATGATGACAACAGCTTGTGTTTACTAGGTTTAATGGAGGCTAGTTATATAGTTTAGTTACATGTTATTACATACAACATACATCATGGATGTATATTCTTGAGGTGTATTTTGGACAGGCATTGTATATTGTATATTATATATTATCGCTGCGATTGACTCTATGATCTTTGGGATTTACTATATATTATTGTTACCCGACACTTTGGCCTGGCTACAAGATGATAGCTGCAGAGGTGATAATTGGCACCATATAAAATTCTGACCATAGAAAGGATAGATATATAAGGGTTTAGTGCAATCGATAAGATTCTGCGTCTATGAATGGCTCGGTCGAGGTAATTCAGAATGCATGGCTCGATAAGATTTGTTTGGAACACATGGCTCGGTCAAGGCTGTCGAAGAACATGGCTCGGTCAAGTCTGTCGAAGAATATGGCTTGGCCAGATTGGATTGGAACACGTAGCTCGACCAAAGATATAGGACACATGTGGCTCGGTCTAGACGGGTTAGCAGGTATTGCCCGTAAAATGGGAGCTGGCACCGTTCGGTCAGAGGTGGTTTGGCATGTGTGGACGGTGTATCTAGTTCGGTGCACAATGAGGAGGTTAGCCTAAACGTGGGAACAACAATGAAGTAAAGAAGCCGATGCTGCTTTACTTAGAAATCCACCATGAGTTGCCCCGGAATCCTTCAAGAATTCTCTTCGAGTCAATTGCTCTATGGCTGCTGATCAGCCATATTGGGTCGGCATTAGTCGATCGACCGTACAGGGTCAGCCTCGGTCGACCGGCCGAAGGTCGCTTGGTATACCTGGGTCGGTCAACTCGAGATTCCCATATATGGCTGAGATACCTTGGTTTTGGGCCCGCACAGGATATCTAACCTATTTTCGTCTATAAATAGTGGGGTAGAGGTACAGTTGAGGGGACCTTTTTCGAGAACTCTGAAGACACTCTGCCATTTTCTGCACTAGCTTTCTTTCAGTTCAAACTTGTATTTGAGATATTTGTTTACGGATTGTATCTGTATCCAAGTATTTGAGGAAAGTAATAAATATTATATTAACAGTGGACGTAGGTAGTTATGTTGAACCACTATAATTCTGTTGTTCTTATTTCTACAGTAAGTTTTGCATACATACCTTTGTTTTAGTTTACTTTCTTCATTAATCTCTCTACATAATACTACTCAAGGGTGTTAGTGGCCAATTTTAGTGCTAACAATTTGGTGCTTTCATTAAGAATAGCATTCTCAGGTTGTTAGGATCCACATTGTCGCTACTGGATTGAAGAAATCCCCCAAAGAAGATCCAAGTTCATTCATAAAAAGTTCATAGATTCTACTTAGAGTTTCGATCAATAACTCTACAATGGAAAGACCGCGTACCAGATCGGCCTCCCAAAACTCGGATGTCAATGAAATCGCTAACGTCCAGCAAGTAGGACCCAGCAATCAACAAGCTAATCCAGGTGCAGTGACCACCACCATCCTAAACCAAACTGAAGTTGTCGCTAGAACCGAGTTCAACGAGTTGATGAGAGAACTCGTGGAAAGCCGGAGACAGCTTAATGAGCAAATTCAAGCTAACGCCAATCTCACGACCCAGTTTACTTAACAACAGCATCAAAATGCTGGAGGATGTCCCACCACCTACTCATCATCTGATAGCTCCGTTTCGTCGGATGAACTTCCTAGGCGTAGACACTATAGAATTAAAACAACGCAAATAGGTGCAATAGATCAATCCAACAGGAATGGTCCAAATTCCCTACCTTGAGGCATAGCCCCTCACTTGCACCTGGGAAACCACTCTCAAGCTGGAATGGAAAAATTAGGATCTATAGCACGAGTGGAAGCTGGCCGAACGGCTCACTAGGGATGCAATGAAGTAGGTCCTTAGGATGCTTGCTTGGAAGATCACTAATCAAGGAGGCACTAGCCAGGACGGTCATGCAGGATGGAGTCCAACTTGCCACCCCATATCCAAACACCGGATTTGTCAACAATGGTCAGACAGCTGATGAGGCAAAATCAAAGCTTATCCAACGATGATTGGGGCATAGATAGAAGTAATACTCCACCCATAGATGCTATCCTACAGGCTGAATACCCCCGAAACTTTGGTATGCCAACTATTCCAGCTTATGAGGGGAAGACTGATCCTCGACAGCATGTAATGAGATATGAGTGGATGATGACATGGCTATGGCGAATGATCTGACTAAGTGTAGATGTTTCCCAATAACCTTATCTGGAATTGCTACCATGTGGTTCACCAGACTTCCTCTACGATCGATCTCTAAATTTGATGAATTAGTTAAGAAATTTGTGGAGTAGTTCAGAATTCATACCACTTGTCCAAAGGACATGATGCCTTTATCTAGTGCAATTCAAGCCCCAACGGAGTCCTTAAAGGAATATTTGCAAATATTTCACGTTGCAGCTACTGAAGTTAGCAATCCAAATGACCACGCTATTCTCATGGCCATGATGCGAGAGTAGATACAGACTCAGAGTTTGGTGATTGGCTAGAAGGAAAGCCTCCAACTATCCTAAAACATTTTTATTCAAAGGTACACCAGTTCATGAGAGGGAAGGAAGCCAGGTGGACGAGGCGAGGCAGTGCGCCAGGGCCTGACAAAGAGACGGTGCAAAGTAACATTGTAATAAAACAGGCTGGTGAAAATTCTAGAAAGGTCAAGGTTAATGTTCAAAACAAGCCCGAGCAGTTTAAAGCATATAGAAGGGAAAATTTCGAAAGAAAGAGGGAAGCCGGAAAGTGGAAGTCAAGGATCCAGACCTACAACGAATACACACCTCTACACGCATCTTTGGAGAATATTTATTTGTCAACTTGTAACACCTTCCAATACCAAAAGCCGCGCCTAAAGGAATCCATTGACGAACAAAAACAGACTGGGAAGCATTGGAAATTTTACGAGACCTACTGTCACAACACTAAGGTATGTAGACACCTCCATGACTCTATAGAGAAACTGACTCAGCAAAAGAAGTTGCAACAGTTTGTTAAGAATCCACAGGAAGGGGGACAAGGAACGTCAGACCAGGTCGTAGGCAAGCTCCACGTCATCCTGAGGAACCTGCTCGGACTGTATGTAGACTAATCATAAACATGATAGTCGGTGGGCCTAATCTAGTAGACAAGAGTTGGCAAGAAATGGAATTCTATTCTAGTTCCTTGAAACACGCGAACTTTGAATGCTGCTCGAACTTGGAAGATGGGATTCCAGCGAAAGAGCAGCGAATAATAACTAATGATATAGTGTTCAGAAGTAGAGATGCTAATTGGGTGGAGGCACCTACCATTGACCTGATGGTCATCTTGCAACGATTGGGCCAACATTTGTGAGAAGGATATTGATTGATTGTGGGAGTTCTTTCAACATTATATTCAAAAAGGCTTACGACCAAATGAAGATGGAGGCAAAAGATCTAAAACCATCTAAAGCCCGCATTTACGGTTTTAATGGTGCGGCCACTGACACAATAGGTTTTGTTGAATTACCAGTTGAATTAGGAGAAGGTGAACATAGGACGGTACAGATCCGACCGTTCATTATGTTGGATGTTGATTCCCCATATAATGTTTTTATGGACCGACTGGCCCTGGCGTAGTTTTGGGCAGCTTTGGCCCCATGGTATTTGACTTTGAAGTTTCTGATGGATAGAGGAGTACATGGCAACCAGGCGATAGGTCGTGCATGTTATGTGGCTGAGCTGAGAGAGGCCCAGTGGAGAGAGAAGGGAAAGGTTGTGGACAACTTTGTCCGCGTCCAGGTGGTGCAGAATTGACAAGTAGCGTCCGGGCCTTGGCTCGGGCAGTAGGGCCGGAACTACAGAGACATAGATCCGAGAGACGATGATAAAGAACCTAATGAGCCTAAAGCTACATCGGTTGAACTAACAATTGACATTTCAGTCAGCCACGATGACCCGACACGGGTGCTTAAGTTTGGATCACAACTCACTCCCTCGATGACTGAGGACCTAACTGATTTCCTCCGAGCAAATTTGGATGTTTTCGCTTGGACCCACTCTGATATGTGTGGGATTTCACCCACCATCGCAAGTCATATGTTGAACATTGACCCAAAATATGTACCAGTGAAATAGAAAATGAGAGTTATGGACCCGGAGAGGTTTGCTGCTCTAAGAGAGGAGGTGGAAAAACTCAAAGACAATGGGTTCATACGCGACGCCCTCTACCCTGAATGGGTTTCTAACCTTGTACTAGTGAGAAAAGCAAATGGGAAATGGAGGACCTGTGTTGATTATTCAGACCTGAACAAGGCATGCCCTAGGGATAGTTTCCCTTTACCAGAATTGATCAACTGGTGGACTCAACTGCCAGACACGAGTTATTGTCATTTATGGATGCGTATTCGGGATACAATCAAATCCCAATGCACATTCCAGATTAGGAACACACTAGTTTTGTCACGGATGTCAGACTGTATTGTTATGTGGTGCTGCCTTTTGGGTTGAAAAACGTAGGTTCGACTTATCAGTGCTTGGTAAATCGGATGTTTAAAGACCAAATTGGTAGAACAATGGAAGTCTATGTGGATGACATGCTCATGAAGTCATGACAGTCAAATGACCACATTCGAGACTTAGCGGAGATGTTTGATATACTTAGATACTACGGAATGAAAATCAATCCACTAAAGTGTTCCTTTGGTGTTGCATCGGGAAACTTTCTGGTTTATTGTCAATGCACGGGGAATTGAAGCTAATTCAAAAAAGATTCAGGCTATTCGAGACATACAAGCGCCCAGAACTATAAAGCAAGTATAAAGCCTGAATGAAAAGGTCGTCGTGTTGAGTCGGTTCATATCTAGAGCGACCGTTAAATGTATTCCCTTCTTTGATGTGATAAAAAAAGGGAAGAGAAATTTTGAATGGACACCCGACTGTATGGATGCCTTCCGAGCTCTGGTGAGACATTTGGAAAGTCCCCCAGTTTTGTCAAAGCCTGTAGACCATGAAGTGTTATATGCATAACTGGCCATATCTCAGCATGCCACAAGTACGGCCTTGGTTCATGTGGAGGACTGAATTTAAAAGCCAGTGTATTATGTTAGTAAACATCTAACGGGGGCGGAGAGGAATTATACTAAGATTGAGAAGCTAGCCTACTGCTTGGTGATTGCATCACACAAGCTCCGTCCATATTTTCAGGCACATCCGATTAGTGTTTATACCGATCAACCTCTGCGATAGGTGCTCCAACGACCCAAAACTTCTGGAAGGTTGTCGAAGTGGAACATTGAGTTGAGTAAATTCGATATCACCTACCTTCCATGGAGGGCTATCCAAGGGCAGACGCTAGCGGACTTCAATGCAGAATTCACCATATCAGACGAGCCAAGCCGTGAGGATGTTATTCCCTCTATTCAATAGAAACTGTACACCGATGGGGCATCCAACGACCGTTGTTCCGAGGCTGATGTAATTCTTGTAACTCCTAAAAACCAATCAATTTGTTATGCTTCGATGCACGATTTCCCAGCTACAAATAACGAAGCCGAGTATGAAGCATTGATTGCTGGCTTGAAACTTATCAGGGAACTTGGAGTAAAATCGTTTGAAATCTTTTGTGACTCACAATTGGTGGTGTACCAGGTGCGGGGAGACTATCAAGCAAAGGGACAGAGACTTTCCCCATACCTTGCTCGGGTTCAAGAGCTGTTGGAAGACCTTGAATATCACGATATTTCACACATCCCACATGAACAAAAGGGAGAAGCCAATTCATTGGCAAAATTTGCAAATACTGGTGATGCACAGCAGATGGGATTGGTTCCTGTCGAAATCTTACATGCTTTGAGTATAAATGAGACGGAAGTTGATTTTGTGTTAGAAACAGAAATCGAGAATGAGTCATGGATAACCCCATTTAAGAAATACCTACAACACGGGGTTTTGTTGAAAGAAAGAACGAAAGACGACAAGTCATTCGCAAGGCTTCACGATATATAATGCAGAACGGAATAATGTATAGGAAGGGATTCTCGATCCCCTTACTTCGATGCATTGCCCATGATGAGATAAAACGGGTCCTAAAAGAAGTTCATGAAGGATAATGTAGCGACCACACTAGGGGGCAAACATTAGCGAAAAAGATCCTCTGCTATGGATACTATTGGCCAACCGTGAATCGGGACGCCGCAGACTATGTGCAAAGATGCGATAAATGCCAAAAAATATGCGAAAATCCTGAGAGCTCCGCCGGCAGAACTCACAAAAATGGTTAGCCCTTGGCCATTTGTAATATGGCGAATCGATATAATCGGCTCCTTGCCTATCTCTAAAGGTGATGCCAAATATGCAATAGTTGCAGTCGATTACTTTACCAAGTGGGCGGAAGCAGAGCCCTTAGCTACAATCACTACCAAAAAGGTCATTAATTTCATTGTGCGAAACATCATATGCCGTTTTGGCCTCTCGCAAACAATTATTACGGACAATTGAACTTAGTTAAAAGGTAGGAGTTCAAAGAATTTTATCAAAAGTATGGCATTGAGAAAAGGTTTGCAGCAGTTTCTCATCCAAAGGCCAATGGACAAGTAGAAGCCGTAAACAAAATAATCAAATCCATATTGGAAAAAAGTTTGGAGAAGGCTGTAGGCAAGTGGGTGGATGAGCTTCTGATAGCACTCTGGGCTTACAGAATCACCTACAAGTCCGTGTCTGGCCACACTCCATTCACATTGGCATATGGCACAGAAGCTGTTATACCCGTGGAACTTGAAGATCCTTCACATCGGGTAACACATTACGATCCTAAGACGAATCAGGATCTCTTACTAGAATCACTGGACTTGTGACGACCTGACTTTCTTACCACAGAAAATCGCATCATCTTTAAGAAAGAAAGGGATAGAAAGAGAAAAGAAAGAAGAGAAAGAAGAAACAACAACATAATCTCAACAGCGGAACGAATAAATTATATTAATAACATAAATACTATATAGTATACAACAACTATCAGAGTTACACAGACAATACAACACGTACTAGACAGTTATAAATACCTATCTAGTTATTACAACTCAATACAATACAGATAAACACTCAGAGATACCAACACAGCGGAAAACTATATAACTACATGCAGAAGCCTCCCGCTCCATTGCTCCTCCATAGTTCGTCAAAGCTAACCTGAATCCCTTGTCTACTCATAATAATTTGAGTATCCAAGAGTTTAAGAAAAACAGAAATAAACTCCGGGTCAAACATGGGTCTGGTGTGAGTAACATGTAAAAGTTGCTTAACTTTGAAAAACCTTTTGAAAGAAAAGGTATCACGTAAGACTTCCCACACATAAACATGGAAAAGTTTTTACCTTACGCTAACCAAAACATTTGATAGGAAATCCGATGATATTATTATAGGTCTACGGTTTTCAAGTAAATAAGAAATAGCCGAAATTGTTACATCTATTAAATTCCAGCTACTAGCCACAAAAGTGGGTAATACAATCAAAACCGTTGGCACTTATTGGATTTTGGATTCCATACAATAACAGGGCTACCGGAGTACCGCCCATCACAGTACGTGGCCTAGATCACCGTACTGAGAAGTACGCCCGCTCCCCTGCAATACAAAGCCGGAACCATTCCTTATTGAACAGTTCCGAACAAGACCACCCCGCGGTTGTGATCAACAACCGCACCACAAAGCCGAAAATAAAAGGGACATCTAGACAGGGGCAAATCTTGTCCTACTTGGGCATGACCCACTTAGCCTTGTTGTACCTCCCATGTTTTAGCCATTCCTGGTTGATGAGGCTTGAGGCTATAATTACCTTTAAAGGACGTATCACATAGAAGGCTCATCGTCCACCTAACGATGTTCTGAAAGCATTCAATCCATACAAGTTCGTTCCGGGTTCGAACGAAACCGAAGGCATTATCTCGTTACACAGATAGATAATTCACAGATTCATAATAGATAATCAACATTATCATCAACAGATAATCCGTATCATCATCACAATGCAACTAATGCATCCATATCATATATCATTACTCATCTCATGGCTGAGATTACAAACCATACAAGGCAACCAATATCAATCATTCATACATAAGCAATGATCTAATGATCGCACCATCTATAATTAATTTAAAATGAATTAAATTAATTACTTAATCTCTAATTAATTTAAAATGAATTAAATTAGTTACTTCATCATTATAATCCTGCTTAACTTAGCCATTAATTGATTACAAATCAATTAAATAATCACCAACTCATTATTCATTTCAATTAATCATTACTGATTAATAATTCCCTAATTACAATAAGTAATTAGCCTTTTAAATTAATTACACAAGTTAATTATACTTAGCTCTTATAATAATCAACTTTTAATTACTTAATCAATTAATTAACTCAAATTAATTACATTAATCCTTCATTAATTACTTCTTTATTAATTATTCCTTAATTAATCCATTCTAAATTTGCATCATTAATTTTATTAATTAATGATTTCTAATTACAATTTAATTAATCTCTCTATATAAATTAATTAGCTTAAGTAATTAATATGCAATTAAACCACATATATATTAACCACCTTTGATTAATAACAATCCAGTAATTAACTTCCCTTAATTACTCATTCCATAAATTAATTACTCTTAATTAATTATCTCAATTAATCCCTTGATTGGTTTGAAAGTAATTTAATCTAAATTACTTTCATCATTAAACATCTTTAATTACATTCAGTAATTATCAATTAATTACTTCCCTAAGTAATTGCAATCCCCTTAATTACATAAAGTAATTATTCATCAAATCATCAAATGTTTAAATTAATTAAATTTAATTAATTAATCTAAACTAATCACATTAACGCAATTAATTACATTAAGTAATTAATTTCTTAATTACTTTTATTAAGTAATTAACATAAACAATTATATAAATGATTATTATTAATTAATTAATCTAATTAATCATTGAAAATTAATCACATTAATTAAATGTTAAATAATCTTAAGTTAATGACCTTCATTAACAATTCTTAATTACTTTATTAAGAAATTAATTCAGATAAACAATTATCAATTACAAATTAATTAATATTTAATTACAATTTAATTAATCTCTAATTATTAATTAATTAAGTATTAATCACAAATCTTAATTAATCCTTAATTACTTGATTAATTAATTCTTTAATCATTAATTAAAATTTAATCAATATTCCTTAATTACAAATTAATTAACCTTAATTAATTAATCTTAAGTCTTTAATAAATCAATTTAAAAATTCTTAATTACTTAATTAACCATCCATATTATTAATTAATTAAATAATTAATTATTCATTTTAAATTAACTTAATTATTTAATGAATCCAATTCATCAAATTTCATTTATCTTTTAGATAAACATTTCTTACTTAATTAAGCATTTAAAAACTATTTTTTTTAAATTTACTTTAAATTCCATTTAAACTTCATTTTAAAATTTGAGATTTTAAAATGAATACAAATTTTAACTTAAACATGGTTTTTTAAAAACAATTCAAAACCTTTATCTCATATGTTTAAAAAAACATCCACTTTATAAAATAAGTTTTAAAGAATTTAAATCCCAATTCAATTTAAATTCAAATCAAAAAAGCACACTTAACATTCTAGGTTATTTAAATCAAATTTAAAAATTTACTCTTAATTTCAATATGAAATACAGCTTGAATCTCATTCCAGATTCAAACTAAAATTTTAAAAAAAACTTTACTTACATTCTACATCTTTATTTTAAAATTCAAAGTCATTTAACCATTTCTAAAATAGTTAAAACAAATTAAATTTAAAAACTGAAATTCAATACCAAATCCCAGATTTTAAAATCTCAGGTTCAAACTTATTTTAAATTTTATATTTTTCAATTTATACATCCAGTTTAAATCCAAACTAAATACCTTTTTAAACTTAAAAGTATTTTTTAAAAAAAAACTAACTTAAATTTCAAACTTAAATTATTTAAAAACTCAAATTCAAACTAATTTTAAATCAGGTTCAACTCAGGTTTAACTTAGTTTAAATTTTTAGTTTACATTTTAAAACCTGCTTTTAAAACTTAAAAACAAAAACTGGTTTTCTGTTTTATTTAAACCAAACTTAAATTTTGAAAATTCAAATTATTACAAAAAACTAGAATTCAAACTATTTGAATTCATATTTAAATTCAGGTTTTAAATCCTAAGTTAAAATTTTAGTTTATATTTAAACTTGCTTTTTAAAACTTAAAACAGAACAGGTTTTCTGTTTTATTATTAAAACCTGAAACACAGTTATACTCGGGCCTCCCCTACAATACTTCGAGTTATAACTATTACAGCTTCGAGTTAAATTTAGATTTACCCTAGACAATCCTGAGGCCATCAAACCTGCAACATTACCCTTAAAACACATTTTCATCCTCAACTTAGTTAATTAGTTTAAACTTAGTTAAATAGTTTTAATACTATGTTTCTAAGATACTTCTTTATTAAAAACTTGCATAAATGAATAATTTCTTAATTAACTGATGTTTATATAGTAGCTTTATGAACTACTATTTATCTATTCTGCTGTTTGTTGTTACATTACTCCATGTATGTGATTCTGTGAATGATTTATTTACTGTATATGCTAAGTTTTACCAATTATAAATTAATAATCTATTGTTTTGAGCAATTCAAGTCTGACATGAGCGGATGCGAATGGTTCGAAATAAGGGGTCATTATAATAGGAAATACATATGAAAATATACAGATAATTTATGCAAGTTTTTGATAGTAATTTGAAAATTTAAAGCAATTGAAACTCGATTTCGACAAAATGAAAAATGCAGTAGAGATTAGAATTCAGTCCAGTATCATATAAAAAGAATAAAATTTAAAATTTAAATTTTCAACCAAAATTCAAACTTTGACTAAATTTGACCAAAATTTGACTTTTCATGAAATTTTCCATTTGAATGTTGGTTATGAATAAGATTTGAATAATTACATTTTCAAAACTACAATTTTCATTTGAATATAAATGATTGTAAATTAAATTTAAAACTGAAATAAAATTCAAATTCCACAACAACAAATTTAGTTTGTATTATTCATAAAAAAATGTTAAATCATTTAACTTCAGTTTAATGTTATCCAATGTTTATTGTTACAATCACTTTGTACTGACTATTTCCGCTCTTTAACATATGTAACTTTTGTTTGAATTCAAGTCTCCTATTCTTATAAAATTACACTGAAAAAACATTCATTTATATTTTTTTTTTATCACAACTTTGTTATGTTTCCATTACGATGTTTAAATCTAATTTAACACAAATGGATGATGCTCATATTGCATTAATTTACCATTAGTTTCTCTTTATTTTACTTTAAAGGTTTCCAATAATTTCAAAATGAACACGAATATACAACAACTGTTTTCTTTACATTTATACATTCCAACATTTATTAGTTTATTTCATACAACAAATACACGCATTAATTATCAAATAAATGTTTCTTATCAACTTCTCTCATTAATTTTTTTCTTATTAGAGGTCAACTTATCATATACAATTTAATAAATTAATTCAAGTTTCTCTTAATAAATGTCATTCATTTTATTATTTATTCACATTGACCCTTAATTATTTCCTATAGATTAATACATTGAATCACATTCCAATAATTGTTACCCACTCCTCAAATCACAATTTTTCATTTAAGAATTTGTTTTAACTTCATATCCAATGAATTTACATTAATATATTATTAAATTTGTTTCTACCCATTTTTATTCAAGAATTTGATTTAATAAATTAGGTTAAAATATGGGTCGTTAAATTGTCCCTCACTCATAAATTTTCATCCCTGAAAAGGAACGAGAAAGGAGGATATAAGCAAATATAAAGATAAGATAGATTCGAAATGTATAGTACCAGATATAAAAAATTAATTCAAAACCATATAAATTTCATTTTCGAATGTTAACATTATACATTTCCATTACTTATTAACATCATTTATCATTATTATTCTAATTAGCTCCCTTTCAATTTAGTTTATATTCTATTCAATTGTTTCAATTGCTAAACATTAATTTCGTTGACACTTGATATATTCAATTTAAATTTACGACCTAAGTTCCTTTTTGTTTTCTTAAATCAAAACCCATTTAACTCATTTCATAAATTCACTTCATTAGCTTATTTCATTTATTCATTTCCAATAACTCTACTGAGTTAAATTTTTATTTCATAATTTGACTTCAAACTTTCTATTCTTCACATTCATATTCAACCAATTTTAAATTTTGTTTTTCTTGTATTTACCAGATCTGTAAGTTCTAAAACTTTAAATTCTACATTTTCAAACATTTAAATCATAATATTCGTATTCCATTTTTGTATTGACATTATAAATTTTAAATCACTGTCACTTTCATTCTTACTTTAGTTAATATAGTTTCATTTAGCATAACAAATTCAGGTATTATTTCGCTTAGCGAAAATGTTTAACCATTTTAGATTTGGTTTTAAGTTCTATTTCTCTTCAATTTCAAGTTATACAACTCATACGTTTTTACTTAAGTTTCTTTACAACTTAATTTAAAATTTCATTTTCACATTTTATTTAAAACTCTTATTCTTTTATACATCTTTATACAAGTTTACAAATCTACACTTAATTTATAAACATTCCTTACAATTTTAATTATTTATTTTCCTATTTGATTTACAATAGTTTACAGGATATGGTTTATAGTTTAGTTTACTTCTTAAGTTCACATTCAGCCACTTAAAAGAATTCCACTCTTAATCATTAACTAACTGCATATCCTTTTATTGTAACACTTAATTTATACTTAGATTATAATATTTACACGACTTTATTCAAGTTTAATTATTTCGAATGTTATAAATTTTTATCTAATGACATTCTTTGTAATTGTGCTTTCTCATTGTAATATCCCGGAATTTCACACCGAATTTAAATATGATAATCTATATAATAAAATAATTTAAATTGATAAATGTTGCTATTTTATTCAACAACAAATAAATGAACTGTAAATATAAATTTATTTCAATTAAAAACTAGTACATATATAAGGAATTGAATGTGTTAAGATTTTATTCATACCAAATTTGAACTTGAATTGGATTTTTAGAATTCAATTTGTGTTTGAATAGATATATTAAAAGATTTAAACTATGTTAATTTTTATTCTAAAATTATACTTGGAGTACTAAGTTATATCCTCATAATTTTAATTATGTTATAACATTGGTTTTATATTTATTATTTAAAAGGGAAATTGATTTCTCTAAGGATTTAATTATAAACATATATAAGAAAATCAATTAAGTAAATATTTAAATTTCATTTTTGCATGAGATAAACACATGTTAACATTTAAGCTTATTAATAAAACATGTGTTAGGAATTTAACCATTAATTTGACAAGTGTCATAATATAGTTTTTCTTTTCTTTAAATTTTATAAAACAAATCATTCATGCCTACTCTCTCATTTTTTAAAAGAAATTTTACATTCTTCTCTCCAAAAATCTGAACTTCTTCACATCTTCAACTAAATTCTGCAACAATCACAAAGTTTTAGCATCAACTTATTCAAGATTAAAAGCATCAACAATCA
Organism: Allium cepa; assembly: GCA_030765085.1. NCBI lineage: Eukaryota > Viridiplantae > Streptophyta > Magnoliopsida > Asparagales > Amaryllidaceae > Allium > Allium cepa. The sequence goes on along the minus strand of CM060941.1, from coordinate 944,856,808 downwards.
AGTCATCTCAGTTTTTAGAAGTCTGCAGTTCACAAATTTTGTCTCTGCAAATTTGAATCTTCATCAGAAAAAATAAGGTGAGTAAATCTTTAAATTAAAATCTTAAGTATAAAAGTTGTATGCTAAATGTTAGTAATGAATGCTTGCATGTTAACTGATTTGTGAGATGTTGCTTACAGTCTCAATTATTTGACTGTGCATGTTAATGAAATTGTGATCCTCTGTCGCTTCAAGATCAAAACAAATTATCTTATCTAACTTTAAATTAAAATATGGTATGGTGATGTTGGATACATATCTTCAAATATATACATAAGTTAGAGTCAGTATGATTAAAAATAGATATATTGATAATATTGTAAACTGTAGAAAGCAAGCATATGCAGTAAAACAAAGAAAATCATAGCATGTAAATCATGTTAATTTTTGATGAATCAAATATATATGTTGAATATATAATGCATGTTATGAATTTTCAAAGTGGAATCAGAATTTATAACTTGATATTGAATTCAAATTTTAAAGATTACTGTATTTGGGGCTTTTGTAAAATTCTCGAGCCTGGATTAATTTTAGCTTTTGAAATTTAAATTGAAGCTTTGTTAGATGTTGTATAACACTAGAAAAATACAAATCGAATTTATTTTGCAACATAGAAATTGGAATTTGGGTTTGTAGGGTTTTGAGTACTGTTTTTGGGAGCTTCAGTATTTCGATCGCGAGTTTTATAGAAGGGACCGAGCTTCGTATGGTTTGAGGAGGAGTGACGTGTGGTTGTTGTGCGCGCATGGCCGGAGTTTGGTGCCGAAACGAGGTACGGTGGTCGTGGTTGTTGGGTTTTCTCGTTGCGTCTGCAGTTTCGAATTTTGGTTCAAGCATTCGATTTTTGTTTGAGTTCGAGTTGTTGATTTCTGGGTTGAGATTCTGGAAAAGGGGACGAAGTGTGGTTTGCGCGAGTGGCCAGCGGTCGCGATGGTGGCACGGTGGCACTGTGCAGGTGCACGTCGAGGCCATGTATGTATGTGTCAGGGGAGAGTTTGTGTGCGAGGGAGAAGCTCGAAGTCGCGCTCGAGTTAGACTCCTGTTTGGGTCACGTGATTGTCGTGTGTGGCTCGGGTTGAGGGGCGAGTTGTTGCGTGGTTGGAGTGTTGGGTTCAGGGAAGCATGGTGAGAAGTAGGAAGGAGATGGAGTTGGGTCTGTGTAGTGATATTGGGCCGGGCTTTAAGCTAATTTATGAAGACAAGTTTAAACTTGTTTTTAAAACTTTAATTTTGTTTTAAGTTTAAGTCTATTTTGAATACTAAAATAGGTAGGGGTTTTAAAGAGGAATGAACATTAATTTGTTGAAGTTAATTAGATTTTGAAATTTAAGTTTACTTAAATTAAATAGTAATTTAGTGATGGAACTAATTAGTTAATTTTGGTTAATTAATTGTTAAGATTAAATTAATCACTTATGAATTATTTAATGGATAATTAAGAATTAAATTTAATAACAATTAATTAATTTATTAATTAATTTAAGGTTAATTCTTAAGTAATTAATAATTGATTAATAAATTGATTAATGATTAATAATTTAGTGATTAAGAAATTAATTAATTAATGGATTAAGGGTTAATTAATTAAGTAATTAAACATTACTTAATTTATAATTAATAGTAAATTAATTAATGATTAAGTCTTAATTAATTAAATAATTAAGGTTAATTAAGGAATAACTAATCTAGTAATTAAGATAAATTAATTTGTAATTAATTAAGAATTAATTAAGGTAATTAAGAATTAATTAAGGTTAATTAATTATAAATTAAGGATTAATTAATAACCAATTAAGGAATGATTAATTTTTAATCGAAGTTTAATTAATAAATAATTAAAGTAATTAATTGATAATTAAATAAAGATTATTAATTAGTTAAGTAGTAATTAACTAATAATGAGATAATTAAGAGGTGATTAATTAATTAAATGATTGTGATTAATTAATTAATGTTTGTTAAGCAAGATTAATTGATAAATTCTTAAGTAATTAATTTAATTTAATTTAATTTAATTTAATTAATTATGATATGAATTAAGTAGTGCTTGCTTGTGGATGATAGTTTGTATTGATATCTGTATATGGTTGATATCTGTTGGATGATAGTTGAGTTATATTCTGTGGTGAGATGTTATATATCAGTGATAAATATTGGTTATTATCTATCGATAATGTTATGTGATGCTATGTTTAAATTCTGAATTGAATTGTTTAAACCTTTAAAACAACTTGGACCTAAAAGACACGCTTTGGATTTCGATGAGACCGGAATCGGATTTCCATATTTGGAATATCCGAAAACCACATCGATTCCAAATAACGTTAGGTCGTGAATGTTAAGTAAAGAGTGAAGACTCGAGGTGTAAGGGCTATACGTCAGTATAACTCTGTGGGTGATTCAGTAATGAGTTTGACGGAATAGTACTTATAGATTCAAGATGGAGAATCAGATTGCAAGGGTTATCGTCGTTAACTCTGAGGGTGATTCCAAAATGAGTGTAACGAGATAATGCCTTCGGTTTAGTTCGAACCCGGAATGAACTTGTATGGATTGAATGCTTTCAGATCATCGTCAGGTGGACAATGAGCATTCTAAGAGATGAGTTCTTTATAAAGGTAATCGTAACCTCAAGCCTCATCAACCGGGAATGGCTAAAACAGGGAAGGTGCAGCAAGGCTTCGTGGGTAGCCCCCACTTGAGGGTGAGATTTACCCCTGTCTAGAAGTCCCTTATTATTTATTCGACTGTGTGGGCAGTTGTTGGCCACAACTGCGGGGTTGTCTTGTTCGAAACTATCCAGCAAGGGATGGGTCCGGCCTTGTGTTGTAGGGGAGTTAGGGTGGCTCCTCGGTACGGTGATCTAGGCCCCGTACTGTGACGGGCGGTACCCCAGTAGCCCTGCCATTGTATGGAATCCAATCTCCAATAAGTGCCGTACGATTTGATTGTGCCCAACTATATTGGAATGTGAGATGTAAGCATTTCAGCTATTTCTGTATTTTATTTTAAAACCCTAGTCCCTATTATAATATCACTAAATTTCCTATCAAATGTTTTGGTTAGCGTAAGGTAAAAACTTACCCGTGTTTATTTGTGGGAAGTCTTACGTGATACCTTTTGTTTCAAATAATTTTAAAAGTTAAGCAACTTTAACTGATTTACTCACACCAGACCCATGTCTGACCCGGAGTTTATTGTTTTTCATAAACTCTTGGGTACTCAAATTTTTATGAGTAGCCAAGTGATTAGGTTTGGATTAGCATATATTTTGGAGGCTGGAGCTGGAGTCCAGACGTACTATCTATCTATCTATATCCGCTGTAGGGGCATTTTGTTGTTATGTTTTGAGTTGTATGGGTTGGGAAACTCTTATGAATGGCTGATGTAATGGAATAGTATTATTTTGTGAACTCTGATATGTAAATTATGTAAGGGATATATGTAATATTATATTTTGTTTGTTTCCGCTATGAGATTCTGATGATTGTTGTTTCTTTTCTTTCTATCTTTCTATTTCTATCTCTTTCTTTTCTTATTGATGATACATTTTTCTGTGGAATGAAAGACGGGTCGTCACCTTTGGTATCAGAGCAATGGTTGAGAAACACCTAGGCTCTGAAGTAGTATCTATCTTGAGAGTGCGTATTTGTAATTTTCTTACATAACTATATCCCTATCTAAATTGATTGGATTACCTGTTCAGGTAGCCAATATGAGTTCACGAGGCCGAAGGGGAAGAGTTGTTGGGAGTGGATCAACCGGTAACAGAAGAGAGCAGACTGATGATGAGACTGTTAATCCAGTTACGTCTTCAGCCAGTTTTGCTGCCTTATCCAAGGATTTTGTTCATCTAGGAGGGAAACCATTTCAAGGATCAGAAACTATAATAGAAGTTCAAGAATGGATTCGCTCATGTGAGAAGATTTTTAAGAGCATGAGGTTATCAGATGAGCAGAAAAGAATAATGGCTACGTGGCAATTGCAGAATGGTGCTGCAGTATGGTGGAATTCAGTGATTGCTAATATCTCGGAGGATGGTATGTCTTGGGAAGAATTTAAGGAGAGGCTTGAGGAAAAGTATATGCCAGCTGCAGGAAGAACTCGGCTTTATCAAGATTTTCTGAATCTGAAACAAGGGAATATGTCCATAGCCGAATACGAGACAAAGTTCAACGAGTTATCTTGCTACGGACCAGGACTTATAGACACACCTCTTAAGAAGAACGAGATGTTTGTCCAAGGGTTGAGGCCTGAGTATCATGAGAGAATGACTGCACATCTGAAAGGGTCTTTTGTGGAGCCTATTGATATGGCATTAAAGTATGAAGACTTGATGAAGAAGAGGTCAGTGGCACAAGTTGCAGCATCAGGAGAGAATTCTTCTAACCAGAATAAGAGGAAATTCAATCCTAACCGGAAGAAGAAAAATAAGAAGAAATCTGGGAACAATGATGGACCCCGGAAATGTTATAATTGTAATCAAGTGGGACATTTGGCAAATCACTGTCCTCAAGAAAGGAAGCAACAGCAGCAGCAACAGCAGTATAGTGGACCAGGGTCGGCTTTAGTTCAGAAGTCGCTTTGCTTTAACTGTCACCAACTGGGACACATGATTAGAGACTGTCCGCTCCTTCATAAGGTTCAACAGAACAAAGTATTTGCTTTGGAAGGCGCACCATCAAAATCATCGAAGGCAAGTGAGTTTTAGAAGGTACTTTACTTTTAAATGGAAAGTATATTAAAGTCTTATTTTATTCTGGTGCTTCTTTAAGTTTTATTTCCCTGGGAACTGTAGAGAATTTCTTACTTACTCCTAGTATCGTAGACAATCCCATTTGTGTATCAAATCCTATAGGAGGGGTAACCAAATTGGATAGGATTTGTAAAGATTTGAGAATCTCCTATCTATCTCATAGTTTTTCCTGTGATCCTTATGTATTGGATTTTCAAGGTTTCGACCTTATTTTGGGAATGGATTGGCTTAACAAATATAAAGCTATCTTAAATTGTGATGAATGAACAGTTTCGTTGGAAACTGATCCGGGTATGATTGCCAGAGTAATGTGTGATAACTTTGGAATCCACTTGAGTAGTCTTTTACATGGAGTGGAGACTTCTCAAGAGGAGGTTGTAGATATTGAAGTAATCCGGGATTTCTCCGACGTATTTGAGGAAGTTAAATGTTTGCCTCCGCATCGGGAAAAAGAGTTTCGTATAGATTTGGTTCCTGGTGCAGTACCTGTAATTCAACCTAGTAGGAGGATGGCTCCAAGAGAGAGGGAGGAATTAGTGAAGCAAACTCAAGATTTGTTGGAGAAGGGTTTGATTAGACCAAGTTTTTCTTGCTGGGGTTCTGCTGCAGTTTTTGTCACTAAATCGGATGGGTCGCTAAGGTTCTGTGTAGACTACCGTGAATTGAACAAGGTGACCATTCGGAATAAGTATCCTCTTCCTCGCATTGATGATCTCTTCGACCAGCTTCATGGTGCATCTGTCTTTTCTCAGTTAGATCTAGCCTCAGGTTTCCATCAGTTAAGGGTAGCTGAAGACAGTATTCCCTTAACTGCATTTAGGGGACCTAATTGTTTCTATGAGTGGTTGGCTATGCCTTTCGGGTTAACCAACGCTCCTGCTTATTTTGTTGATCTGATGAACCGAGTCTTTAGAGATGTTCTGAATAAGTTTGTTTTGGTCTTCATCGATGATATTTTGGTTTATTCTAAATCGGAAGAAGAGCACAAGCAGCACTTGGGAATAGTTTTGGAAACTTTGAGAAGGCATGTGCTGAAGGCGAAGTTCTCTAAGTGTCATTTTTGGAAATCAGAAGTAAAATTTTTGGGCCACATTGTTTCTGATGAGGGAATCTCTGTAGATCCAGCTAAAGTTGAGACTATTTTGGAATGGAAGCAGCCTCGGACTCCTAGGAAGTTCGCAGTTTTCTAGGATTGGCCGGTTACTACAGGAAGTTTATTAAGGATTATTCTAAGATCTCTTCTCATCTAACGAAGCTGACAAGGAAGGGAGCTAAATTCAAGTGGACACCGGAGTGTGAGGAAGCTTTCCAGAAACTAAAGGCAAAGTTGACAAGTGCTCCTGTATTGGCTATTCCTGAGGGTAAGAGTAAGTTTGAAGTGTATACTGATGCCTGTATTGTTGGATTGGGAGTTGTGCTTATGCAGAATGGTAGAGTTATTGCATATGCGAGTCGGCAATTGAAGCCACATGAAAGAAACTACGCTACGCATGATCTAGAGCTGTTGGCTATTGTTTTTGCTCTTAAAATATGGAGGCATTATCTTTTAGGAGAAAAGTTTGAGTTATTCAAGGACCATAAACCGTTGAAATATCTTTTCTCTCAGAAAGATCTTAATCTAAGACAACATCGATGGGTTGAATTCTTGGCATCATACGATTTGGATATTCTGTATACTCCAGGGAAGGCGAACGTCGTGGCAGACGCTCTTAGCAGGAATGCGGTTCTTTCTCTTTTGGAAGCTGTTCCGTCTCTCTAAGAAAGAATAATAAGCAAGCAAATGGAGGATAGGTCTTTTGAAGAATTGATTCTTGGAACCCAGGATGGTCGATATTCGGATTTCAAGATAGACAATCGAGGAGCATTGAGAATTAATGGTCGATTGTGTGTACCAGACATAGATGGATTGAGAGAAGAAGTATTGTCTGAAAGTCATCGCTCCAGATTGAATATTCATCCAGGAATCTCGAAGATATACAAGGATATAAAGAGAGTTTTCTGGTGGCCGGGCATGAAGAAGGATGTAGCCAAATTCGTCAATAGTTGTGCAATCTGCCAGCAAGTGAAAGGAGATCAGCAGAAGCAAGCCGGTTTGTTGCAATCTTTGGAGGTCCCGACATGGAAATGGGAGATGATTGCGATGGACTTCATCGACGGATTGCCTAGAACTAAGAAAGGGAATGAAGGAATATGGGTAATTGTGGATCGTCTTACCAAGAGCGCCCATTTTATACCAGTTAAAGCAAACCGTACTGCAGTTTCTTTGGCTGAAATTTCTTGAAGGAGATTGTGAGATTGCATGGTGTTCCAATCAGCATTATAAGTGACCGAGATCCGATTTTCACCAGCAAATTATGGGAGGCATTGCAATCAGCTTTGGGAACTAATTTGAGATTGATCACAGCATATCATCCACAAACTGATGGGAAAACGGAAAGGCTTAACCGAATTCTAGAAGATATGCTGAGAGCCTGTGTATTAGATTTTGGAGGATCATGGGAGGATCATCTACATCTAGTGGAGTTCTCGTATAATAACAGATATCAAGCAAGTATCAAGATGTCTCCTTATGAAGCATTGTATGGAAGTCCGTGTAGATCTCCAGCTTGTTGGATAGAGTCGAAGGATCGTATTGTGCTTGGACCAGATTTGATCCGGGAAGCATCTGCTAAAGTCGAGCTGATCAAGAAAAGAATGAGGGCTGCTCAGGATCGACAAAAGAAATATGCTGATAAGATACGAAGACAATTGGAATTCGAGATTGGTGATTTAGTCTTTGTCAAAGTTTCCCCTATTAAAGGAGCTGTAAGATTTGGAAAGACAGGGAAACTCGCTCCGAGATTCATTAGTCCATTCAGAGTTCTCGAGAGGATTGGTGCTGTAGCATACAGGATTGAATTGCCAGTCCGGATGGCTGGGATTCATAATGTTTTCCATGTATCTCATCTACGGAAATATGTGCACGATCCATCTCTTATTGTGGAGCCAGCTGTGCAGGAGGAATTGGAGGTTGAGCCGGACTTGTCAGTTGTCCGACATCCTGTTCAAATTGTTGATCAAGATGAGAGACAGCTCAGAAGCAAGATTGTGAAGCTTGTTAAAGTCCAGTGGAGTGATGATCCCAGAGATTGTACTTGGGAGACTTTGGATAGTATTAGGAGGGCTTATCCGGATATGTGTCCGGATAGCTAGTGGTGTTTGTATTGGATGTATGTTTGTTTGGATGTTTGTTTGATGGTTGCTTATGTATGGATGTTATGTATGTTTGAAGTGTTGAATAAAATGAAAATTTTTGGATTATCTTTTGTTTAAATTTCAAGGACGAAATTCTTTTAAGGGGGGGAGGATTGTAATATCCCGGAATTTCACACCGAATTTCAATATGATAATCTATATAATAAAATAATTTAAATTGATAAATGTTGTTATTTTATTCAACAACAAATAAATGAATTGTAAATATAAATTTATTTCAATTAAAAACTAGTACATATATAAGGAATTGAATGTGTTAAGATTTTATTCATACCAAATTCGATCTTGAATCGGATTTTTAGAATTCAATTTGTGTTTGAATTGATATATTAAAAGATTTAAACTATGTTAATTTTTATTCTAAAATTATACTTGGAGTACTAAGTTATATCCTCATAATTTTAATTATGTTATAACATTGGTTTTATATTTATTATTTAAAAGGGAAATTGATTTCTCTAAGGATTTAAATATAAACATATATAAGAAAATCAATTAAGTAAATATTTAAATTTCATTTTTGCATGAGATAAACACATGTTAACATCTAAGCTTATTAATAAAACATGTGTTAGGAATTTAACCATTAATTTGACAAGTGTCATAATATAGTTTTTCTTTTCTTTAAATTTTATAAAACAAATCATTCATGCCTACTCTCTCATTTTTTAAAAGAAATTTTACATTCTTCTCTCCAAAAATCTAAACTTCTTCACATCTTCAACTAAATTCTGCAACAATCACAAAGTTTTAGCATCAACTTATTCAAGATTAAAAGCATCAACAATCCTCATCTCAGTTTTTAGAAGTCTGCAGTTCACAAATTTTGTCTCTGCAAATTTGAATCTTCGTCGGAAAAAATAAGGTGAGTAAATCTTTAAATTAAAATCTTAAGTATAAAAGTTGTATGTTGAATGTTAGTAATGAATGCTTGCATGTTAACTGATTTGTGAGATGTTGCTTACAGTCTCAATTATTTGACTGTGCATGTTAATGAAATTGTGATCCTCTGTCGCTTCAAGATCAAAACAAATTATCTTAGCTAACTTCAAATTAAAATATGGTATGGTGATGTTGGATACATATCTTCAAATATATACATAAGTTAGAGTCAGTGTGATTAAAAATAGATATATTGATAATACTGTAAACTGCAGAAAGCAAGCATATGCAGTAAAATAAAGAAAATCATAGCATGTAAATCATGTTAATTTTTGATGATTCAAATATATATGTTGAATATATAATGCATGTTATGAATTTTCAAAGTGGAATCAGAATTTATAACTTGATATTGAATTCAAATTTTAAAGATTACTGTATTTGGAGCATTTGTAAAATTCTCGAGCCTGGATTAATTTTAGCTTTTGAAATTTAAATTGAAGCTTTGTTAGATGTTGTATGACGCTAGAAAAATACAAATCGAATTTATTTTGCAACATAGAAATTGGAATTTGGGTTTGTAGGGTTTTGAGTACTGTTTTTGGGAGCTTCGGTATTTCGATCGCGAATTTTATAGAAGGGACCGAGCTTCGTATGGTTTGAGGAGGAGTGACGTGTGGTTGTTGTGCGCGCGTGGCCGGAGTTTGGTGCCGAAACGAGGTACGGTGGTCGTGGTTGTCGGGTTTTCTCGTTGCGTCTGCAGTTTCGAATTTTGGTTCAAGCATTCGATTTTTGTTTGAGTTCGAGTTGTTGATTTATGGGTTGAGATTCTGGAACAGGGGACGAAGTGTGGTTTGCCCGAGTGGCCAGCGGTGGCACTGTGCAGGTGCACGTCGAGGCCGTGTATGTATGTGTCAAGGGAGAGTTTGTGTGCGAGGGAGAAGCTCGAAGTTGCGTTCGAGTTAGACTCGTGTTTGGGTCGCGTGATTGTCGTGTGTGGCTCGGGTTGAGGGGTGAGTTGTTGCGTGGTTGGAGTGTTGGGTTCAGGGAAGCATGGTGAGAAGTAGGAAGGAGATGGAGTTGGGTCTGTGTAGTGATATTGGGCCGGGCTTTACGCTAATTTATGAAGATAAGTTTAAACTTGTTTTTAAAACTTTAATTTTGTTTTAAGTTTAAGTCTATTTTGAATACTAAAATAGGTAGGGGTTTTAAAGAGGAATGAACATTAATTTGTTGAAGTTAATTAGATTTTGAAATTTAAGTTTACTTAAATTAAATAGTAATTTAGTGATGGAATTAATTAGTTAATTTTGGTTAATTAATTGTTAAGATTAAATTAATAACTTATGAATTATTTAATGGATAATTAAGAATTAAATTTAATAACAATTAATTAATTTATTAATTAATTTAAGGTTAATTCTTAAGTAATTAATAATTGATTAATAAATTGATTAATGATTAATAATTTAGTGATTAAGAAATTAATTAATTAATGGATTAAGGGTTAATTAATTAAGTAATCAAACATTACTTAATTTATAATTAATAGTAAATTAATTAATGATTAAGTCTTAATTAATTAAATAATTAAGGTTAATTAAGGAATAACTAATCTAGTAATTAAGATAAATTAATTTGTAATTAATTAAGAATTAATTAAGGTAATTAAGAATTAATTAAGGTTAATTAATTATAAATTAAGGATTAATTAATAACCAATTAAGGAATGATTAATTTTTAATCGAAGTTTAATTAATAAATAATTAAAGTAATTAATTGATAATTAAATAAAGATTATTAATTAGTTAAGTAGTAATTAACTACTAATGAGATAATTAAGAGGTGATTAATTAATTAAATGATTGTGATTAATTAATTAATGTTTGTTAAGCAAGATTAATTGATAAATTCTTAAGTAATTAATTTAATTTAATTTAAATTAATTAAATTAATTATGATATGAATTAAGTAGTGCTTGCTTGTGGATGATAGTTTGTATTGATATCTGTATATGGTTGATAGCTGTTGGATGATAGTTGAGTTATATTCTGTGATGAGATGTTATATATCAGTGATAGATATTGGTTATTATATATCGATAATGTTATGTGATGCTATGTTTAAATTCTGAATTGAATTGTTTAAACCTTTAAAACAACTTGGACCTCAAAAGACACGCTTTGGATTTCGATGAGACAGGAATCGGATTTCCATATTTGAAATATCCGAAAACCACATCGATTCCAAATAACGTTAGGTCGTGAATGTTAAGTGAAGAGTGAAGACTCGAGGTGTAAGGACTATACGTCAGTATAACTCTGTGTGTGATTCCGTAATGAGTTTGACGGAATAGTACTTATAGATTCGAGATGGAGAATCAGATTGCAAGGGTTATCGTCATTAACTCTGAGGGTGATTCCAAAATGAGTGTAACGAGATAATGCCTTCGGTTTCTTTCGAACCCGGAACGAACTTGTATGGATTGAATGCTTTCAGATCATCGTTAGGTGGACGATGAGCATTCTAAGAGATGAGTTCTTTATAAAGGTAATCGTAACCTCAAGCCTCATCAACCGGGAATGGCTAAAACAGGGGAGGTGCAGCAAGGCTTCGTGGGTAGCCCCCACTTGAGGGTGAGATTTACCCCTGTCTAGAAGTCCCTTATTATTTATTCGGCTGTTTGGGCAGTTGTTGGCCACAACTGCGGGGTTGTCTTGTTCGGAACTATCCAGTAAGGGATGGGTCCGGCCTTGTGTTGCATGGGAGTTAGGGTGGCTCCTCGATACGGTGATCTAGGCCCCGTACTGTGACGGGCGGTACCCCAGTAGCCTTGCCATTGTATGGAATCCAATCTCAAATAAGTGTCGTACGTTTTGATTGTGCCCAACTATGTTGGAATGTGAGATGTAAGCATTTCAGCTATTTCTGTATTTTATTTTAAAACCCTAGTCCCTATTATAATATCACTAAATTTCCTATCAAATGTTTTGGTTAGCGTAAGGTAAAAACTTACCCGTGTTTATTTGTGGGAAGTCTTACGTGATACCTTTTGTTTCAAATAATTTTAAAAGTTAAGCAACTTTAACTGATTTACTCACACCAGACCCATGTCTGACCCGGAGTTTATTTTGTTTTTCATAAACTCTTGGGTACTCAAATTTTTATGAGTAGCCAAGTGATTAGGTTTGGATTAGCATATATTTTGGAGGCTGGAGCTGGAGTCCAGACGTACTATCTATCTATATCCGCTGTAGGGGCATTTTGGTGTTATCTTTTGAGTTGTATGGGTTGGGAAACTCTTATGAATGGCTGATGTAATGGAATAGTATTATTTTGTGAACTCTGATATGTAAATTATGTAAGGGATATATGTAATATTATATTTTGTTCGTTTCCGCTGTGAGATTCTGATGATTGTTTTTTTTCTTTCTATCTTTCTATTTCTATCTCTTTCTTTTCTTATTGATGACACGTTTTTCTGTGGAATGAAAGACAGATCGTCACACTCATATATTCAATTGACTTTCATTCAATTATTAAAATTGATTTTATTTAAATTTATGTTTCATACAATTCATTATTCATTCAGTTGGTTAACGTTCACTTTATTTTTATATTAAGTTCATTTAATTTCAAATCAAATTTATTTCATTCAACTCATTTTGTTAATTATTTTATTAACACTTCTTAAGTTCGATTTTTAACTCATTACGCTACTAAACAACATTCCAACTATATTCAATTTATAAATTTTCTTTATTAGTTTACTCAGTTAATTCATTTTATTAACATATTTCATTAATTTAATTCGTTTAACTCTACTTAAGTTAAAATCTATCTTATTGCCCAATCATTAATTCCATTTCAGTTAGAACTGAATTTCACTTTTATAACTCAAGTTCTTTGTTCATTCACTCAAATAGTGTCACTCTTTACGCTTAAAATTATCCATTAAACATTTTGTTAAAATTTACTTTCAATTTCAATTGGAATTATTTCATTTAACTTTATCACCTAAGGTCATTTGTCATTTACTTAAATGATATTCTTCCTTTTTGTATTCAGTTTATTTATAAATCAATTCATACATATTAACATGTTATACACTTAAATTTATATTTATAAACATTTCCTCAATGAAATAAATGATAATACTCGAACGTTATCACATTAGACAAACTACACATCAAAATCAACGATATAAATTATCAAAAATAATACTCTTATATATATAATATAATCCTAATTAACAAAATAAACAACACAATATAAAACAATTCTTATAACACTAACAAATGCGCTCTCTCATAAGATGATTAAAGAATTGATTTTAGAACAAAGATAGAGATCCAAATTTTAAAGGAATCCTAATCAAGAAGAATTCTAACTAAGAAGATAGGCTCGAAAGGAAGGATGATTTTGTAATTGTTTCTACTCATTCTAGGGTATTTCTATCCTATCTCTAATGAGTTTTTACCCCATAGGCTAAGGTTTTCCAAAACCAAAGCTCCAATACCAACTGTAACGACCAACTATTTCGAACCATTCAAACCGACTATAATCCATACATATCAGACTTGAATTGCTCAAAACAATATATTGTTATATAAATTTGGGGTAAATAAGAAATAATCACAGAATCATAGACATAGAATATTACAACAATAAGCAGCAAAATAAACAAACATAGTAGTTCATGAAGCTATTACAACATCAGAGTCTAAAGCAAATGCAACATAAATCCCAAATACATAGAAGTTTGTTAATACATAAGCAAATGACAAAGTCTAAAATAGAAATAACCGAAGTAACTGAAATAGAAAAGATGACTGAAATAGTTAAGCAAATGATAGAAAGATCCCCAACTAGTCTCCAGCTCTAAAAGATAAAATTTAGAATGCTACATTACTTAGGCTGACCCGAGCATAAAGCAGAACAAAACCCTCGAGTAAGGATTAACATTCTTTTGTAAGTAAATCAACTCAAGTGAAATATACAAGTGAAATGCAATAATAACTTAAGGATGTTTGAGATTTCCATCCTTTAAGGATTCGTCAAACTATCTACATACATAATACAATACGCTACATAGATAATGTTTACAATAAAGTAAAATATTAGAGTAGAATTAAGGCGTTACCCATAACCCCCTTAACTAATTTTATATAAATATCATATTCTATACAGATACTGTACGCTCCACCAAACCAGTGGTTTACTCATTGAGCACTCCATAGGTACGATACAAACCAAAGTCGTAGTGGGTTCGATCAGGATAAATATGACAAGGCACGCTTCACAATGCCCATGATAGGATACTACCATTTTGCACTCCCAAGGCTAGTGGTAATGCATAGGAGCTACTACCTCCCACCTTGAGACACACTCTCATAATCAAAGGTGCACCCAATCAAATCACAAAGCAATATATATGGTTTTGAAGGAACATGCTCGATAGGGGGAGCGACCCCGCTTGGCCTGGTATAGCTCCTGTTTTAGTAAATTTTACTAAATTAACCTTTTAAACAAATCCTTTAAAACTATATTAATTATTTTACTAAATTATATTTTGAAAATGTTTTATTTTACATTTTACCGATTAAATATTAAATTATATATTTTAAATTTTTAACTAAATTATCAGTAAAAAATTTGAAATTTAACTTTTAAAACCCTAACTTATAAATTAACTTTAAAACATATAATATAAATTTATATTTTATTTTATTTTCAAAAATATAATTTTAAATCGATTTATTTAATCAAAACCTATTTTTAAAATTCAGAAAACATTTTAAAATAGACCAACGACGTCCGTATATAGTTTTCTACTCTATGATCAAGTGATTATATATCATTTTAACCCAAATTTATAAATTTTCAGGTATATGTAACATTTCAACCCGTATCCTAAATTTATAGTTTCAAATCAGTAAAATCACTTGGGCCTATCATTTCAACGAAAAATTGTTTTTCCTAATCTGTAAGATCGTTTTGGTATATATCATTTCAATCCACAGGGATTTCTAACGTACAAAGAGAACTTGCGGTGTGATTTGCATAAACAAATAAATAACACAACATTTCACTTGCATAACATATCATACATATCATAACATATATCATAGCGTAACACATATTTTACCTAAAATTTAACATAACATAAATATAAAGGTGACATATCATATTATGTAACACATATCATTTGACATATGCAACATATAATTTAACATAACATATTATGAAATGTGAATTAAAATAACATATGTGACATATAAATTAACATAACATACATGAAAATATGAATTAACCTAACATATGTGACAATAAATTAACCTAACATATATGAAAATAAATTAGCACAACATATTCCTAACTAAAATAGCAATTCACACGTCATTTCGTACGATTCCATTTACTATTATATAAGAATATTGATCGTGAGTGAAGTGCTCACCTTTTGTGGTAAATGAAGGTGATAAATACAACCCGATGGAGATGGCGACTAAAGCAACAAACACCAATCCAAAGCTATCCAAACTCGAATACAACAATCACCAAAATATTTTCTTCTTCCTTTTTTTATTTTTTTCACCTTTTCTTTTCTCTTATTTTTCACTCTTTTTTAATGTAGGAAGGGTTCGACCTTGTCTTTGGGCTCAGCTTAGGGCTTGACCAAGGGGCTAGGTGGTCGAGTTTCGGTGCTAGGGTGCTGCAAGGCTAGGGGAGGGGAGAGGTCGAGGCAAAGGGAAAGGAAAAGGAAGGAAAGGGAAGAGAAAGGAGGGGAAAGGAAGGGAAAAAGGAAGGGAAGATGAGGAAAGTAGGGCTAAGGCTAGGGGGTGGTTTGGTTATTGGTTGTGGCCTTAGGTGGAGGTGATGGCGGCCATGGAAGATGGGGAAAAGCGGCAAGGAGAGAAGGAGGAAAGGAAAGGAAGAGAGGGGGAGGAAAGGAGGAATAAGGAAGAGGGAAATGGATTGGAGATTGGATTTTTTTTCCTATTGATTTAGGTTTACGAATTTAGGAAGAGGAGACGAGGGAGAAGAAGATACAGAAGTTCAGAAAGAGGAAATGAGAAAGAATAGTTTCTGTTTTCTTTCTGAGTAGTAACTGTTCGGTGAATAGGAAGTCTGTTAGGGGTGTTGAGGAGTTATTTGAAGCCCATAGTCAAAAGGAACCCAAAAGACCATATACTATCCAAATACACAATATATACTATGTAAATACTATAGGAAATACATATGAAAATATACAGATAATTTATGCAAGTTTTTATAGTAAATTGAAAATTTTAAACCAATTAGAATCTGATTTTGACGAAATGAGAAATAGAGTGGAGATTAGAATTCAGTCTAGTATTATATAAAAAGGAAAAAATTTCAAATTTCAAATTTAAATTTTCAACCAAAGATCAAACTTTGACTAAATTTAACCAAAATTGACTTTTCACGAAATTTTCAATCTAAATGTTGGTTACACACTTGAATCAGATTTGAATCATTACTTTTTCAAAACCAACTTTTTTTGTTTGAATATAAATGAATGTAGATTAAATATGAAACTGAAATAAATTTCAAATTCCCTAACAACAAATTAATTTTGCGTTATTCATAAAAAAATGTTAAATCATTCAACTTCAGTTTAATGGTATTCAACTTTTACTATTACAATCACTTCGTACTGACTATTTTCGGTATTTAACAAATGTAACTTTTATTTGAATTCAAGTCTCATATTCTTGTAAAATTACACTAAAAAAACATTCATTTATATTTTTTTATTACAACTTTTTTTGTTTCTGTTACGATCTTTAGATCTAATTTAACACAAATGGACGATGCTCATACTGCATTAATTTACTATTAATTTTTCTTTATTTTAATTAAAAGGTTTCCAATAATTTCAGCTGTAATAAGTTCAATATTAAATTTCAAAATGAACACAAATAATACAACCAAATTTTCTTTACATTTTATATATTCCAACATTTATTAATTTGTTTCATACAACAAATAAGCACAATAATTATCAAATAAATGTTTCTTATCAACTTCTCTCATTAAATGTTTTCTTATTAGAGGTCAACTTATCATATACAATTTAATAAATAAATTTGGGTTTCTCCTATTAAATAGAATTCATTTTATTATTTATTCACATTTATCCTTATAGTTCAGTTGCTGTTAATTATTACCTACAGATTAATATCATTGAATCGCATTTCAATAATTGTTAATCACTCCTCATATCATAATTTTTCATTTAAGAATTCATTTTAACTTCATATCCAATGAGTTTACATTAATAGATCGTTAAATTTATTTCTACCCATCTTTGTTTAGGAATTTTATTTAATTTAATAAATTCTAACAAGTTAAAGTATGAGTCATTACATGTCCTGTGCAAATATCAAATTATTGTAATATTTCATCATATTCCTAGCACATTAAATATGCCTATAGATGAAATAGTTGACAATTTTCACAAGTGTCAACCCTTTTGAGTGCGACTGCTAAAATTAACATATGCGTTTGCGGTACCACCTAACCATCAAATTCCCATAATTCCCTTAAAAGAAGCCCAAGTTATTTTCCTATATCAACATGCCTAAATAAGTGATTCCCACTTTTAATACAAGGGAATAAACAAATCTACATTCTGACACTAAAGGAATATAATTTGGCTTGTATATTAACGACATTATTATACATAACAATATATAATTAATGTGTGTAAATATATACAAATACGTATGCAGATACACACACGGATATATATATATATATATATAAGGTTTGGAATTTGAATTAGAATAGTCTCATATTGCTAAATAATTTGAAGAAGTAGTGTATAAATATGAGTTAATAAGCATGTCACATTAGGGATAACTTTAGTTATAATTAAGTATGTGCCACTTCATATGCATACGCCATGTGTTGAAGATGGGAAGGTTGGTCAAACTTCCGTTACATAACAAGTGGTATTAGAGCCTAAGGTTGCATATTGGCCATGCAAACAAAACAATGCTTTCAAAGTACTCCAAGAGGATGCAAGTCAGGGGGGAGATTGTTAGGGTTGCCTCACATTTGGCAAGGAAGAATAATGGTTAGGAATTGGAAAAGTCCTATAGTACTAAATAACTTAGAGAAGTAGTGTATAGATATGAGTTGGTAGGCATGTAACACTATAGATTCCTTTTGTTAAAAAAATTATGTGCCAACTCATATGCGTATGCAACATGTTGATGGGAGATTGGCCTTAATCGCTATTGCATAACACCACATATATACATACATACACATATACATATATGTGTGTGTCTATGTTGGAAATGGCTCATTTGGTAGCATGTGAATGTTAGTAACATGAGTATTGATTCTAATGACAACATCAATATAAATATTACAACTAATATTTCTCTGAGTTGTGCAGTATTTGAAGACATATTATGGAGACATTTTATAGAAATAACCAAAAAATCAGTGGAAGTAAATAAATTTTATATATGAAAGTTTACTAAAGCAAATGGAAGAACAAAACTGACTCAAGATAAATGGAACACAAGTACTTTATTGATGGACATATTGGAAGTGTTTAGTAAGTCTGTCTGTGTCTTAGAATTTATGTTAAAGACCTCACAGTAATGATCTTTGATTTTTTTTTTGTTAAACTATATTTTAATCCCTCGTATCTTTCTATAAAAATACATTAATAGTTTTTAAAGTTATAATGATCAATTTTTTTATAAAATGATTTTCAAAATTGACTGCAACATATCGACATATCCTGAAATAATATATTGACATAGAGATGGATATGTCGACATACTCTAAAATCAAATGTCAAAATACTTGTTGTTGGATAGCTTTTCTAATCTAATCGAATGGACACTTCTCTTTATGCTAATTCATGTTTTTTCATTCTCTACGTTAAGGCTCTAGGTTATGAATTTTTACATACAGTTCTCTCATTTTCTTTTACTCTTTCATTTACATCTTTATGAGATAAAATCTATTAAATATTCTTTCACTCTCTTTTACAATAAATACGCTTTCGCTCCTATTATTAAAGGATTTGCAAACCACACAATATTAAAGAGTTTGTACTTAAACTCTCAATCATTCCTTTTGATTTCATCCTATTCCACAAAGATTTCAAAGATATATTATTATTGGTGTTCTAAATGAACACTGTACAGAATTTGCAAAAACAACATTAAAGATATAACTACTTTCCTTAATCAATGGTTGATTTTTAAGATATGTGTTCTTTCCACTAGAGGATGCTAAGAGAATGGTGTATCTTGCCTTTTGAGAAAAGCTAAGATTGTAAAAGTGTACGTACCATATGTGGAAAGGACGTTCATATATTGAAATTCTATACAGCGAGTACAAAACTGGATGTAGAATTCGGAATTCGAACCAATATATAAATTCTTGGTCTCATTTACTTTACTTCTCTTACTCACTCTTACCTATGAAAATTATTTTTACTTTACTCTATATTTTCTCTGCGATCATTTACCGAGGCTGTGATTTTTTTACAGATTCCCAAGTTAAACTTTTGACATAAATTATTCACTGCCATTTATTAATAGCATTAAGACCCATTCTACAAAATTGTTTTAGGATAACTTACACATCCCACATTTTGTGTGTTTCAATATTCCTTATAAAGGGGCCCACATTTAAAGAAATTTTCATTGTATCAGAGCGTACAAGTTTTAAAATTTTGTTATTTGTTTTTGAAAAATTAAATGACTAATAACACTAGTAACACACTGTAACATTTTTAAAGAATGACAATCCGTTACTAAACCGCCATTATTTAATGGCAGTAATCATGCATATTGATCTTTTAGAATAATCTTTCATTTACAATATAATTATATAAATATTTTGATTGTCATACAAACTGAGTACATTGAGCCCAAAATAAATTATATACAATGGACTAATGTACAAAAGACACACACACTCAATAATTCAAAGGCTATGAATATTTTATTATCTACCTACGATAAAAGTAAGTTCAATAGTGTCTATTTGTAAAAGAGCATGTGAAATTTGGTGGACTTTACAAGCCACACACGAAGGCACTAGTGAAGTAAATAAACTAAATATCTATGCTGACTAACCAGTTTCAACTTTTTAAAATGAAACAAAATGAATCTATATCTGATATGTATTCTAGATTTCAAGATATTTTACGTGTACAAGTATTATTAAGGAAGACTATTTCTGAAGAGGACCAACTTAGAAAGGTCACAAATTAACTCACTAGTGAATGTGATCGAATGACATTGACCATTGAAGAAGCCAATGATATTAGTATCAAGACATAGAGGAATTAGTAGAAAATGTTATGTCCTATAAAGTACAATTGCAGGCTAGATAGGTAGTTGAGCAAATGAGAAGAAATCATTGGCATATACCACTACAAACAACAATCATGAGTCAAATGATGATGAGGAAATCGATTCATGATTAGGAATTTCTAGAAATCTTGAAATATGGGAGAACGAATGAACTTTAGAAGACTGGCAACTATACAGAAAACAGAAATGTTGTTACATGTTTATTATGTAATAAAATAGGTCATTTAAAAAGAGATTTCCCTAAACTGAAGTAATCAAAGTACTCTGCGAATATTGAAACATTTAATAAGAAGAGGTAGTGAGTTTACAATGTCATATGAGATGATTCAAACACATTAACAAGTGATAGTGAGACAGAAATAAAAACAACATGTGCATTATGGCAAATAATAACCAGTTGTGACAACTGCCCAGTACCTCTATTGCCTTATATACCTATATTGCACGCTCTAGTGGTAGCAGACTGATGTAAAGCGATCCCCAAGGTTGTATGGTGACCAAACAATCACATAATGTGCCAAATATCTCACATTTCAAGGATAAAATATAATAGTTGTAATCACGGATATAAACAAGCGAGACATAAGTATAAACATATGAACCATCACAGAGTCAAAGCATAGGTTCAGTACAGCTATTTAAAATATTAATAGAGTTTATACAACTCAAAATAAACTCCAAATATCCATTTTTAGATAAAATATAGCACCAATAAAGCTCCATAGTATTGCACAACAGAATAAAAAGTAAAACTCAATAAATAAGTATATATGATAGTTCCAGCCTCCTGCCCCTCCTCTAAATAGTAATAATCAATGCAACTCTGATCACTACCGCATCACTTCATTCGTATTCAAGCAACATAGAAGTTTATTCACCATCATCAATGCTGACACTATTTATCTGTTAACTAGTCCCTATTCACTACCTCCCTCAATAACTTATTGTTCACATGAAATCAAATACATATAAAGAAGGTAGAGATAAGGGATATATATGGTTGGAAAATAACAAATACGTTCCCCTAGATGATTGCCCCAGTAATCATTGTATACTCCTACTATCACTTATCTATAAACAATAATCTACCATACACCCAGAGGGACAAGGACTCTAAGTCTCGTCTAAGGCCAAGACTCATCTCCTTTATAGCACCCTTACCTTTATACCAATACTATCCAAGAGTTCTATAGAGTAATATTATCGGATAATATGGAGAATCAGGCGATATGGGACATACATGTGAAAATTCCCTTAGGCTAATACTTATTTAAACATTGAATAATTCATCGACAAACGTACCAAGTATTGATAAAAAGATGCAAACACGTTAGCACCAAAATTGGTCACTAACACCCTTGCGTAGTATTATATAGAGAGATTAATGAATAAAGTAAATTAAAACCGAGGGATGTATGCAAAACTAACTGTAGAAACAAGAATACCAGAATTATAGTGGTTCGGCATAACTGCCTACGTCCATTGTCAATATAATCTTTTTTTCTTTCCTCAAAGACTCGGATACAGATACAATCCGTAAATAAAATAGCTCTAATACAAGTTTGAACTGAAAGAAAGCTAGTGCAGAAAATGGCAGAGTGTCTTCAGAGTTCTCGAAAAAGGTCTCCTCAACTGTACCTCTGCCCCTATATTTATAGAAGGAGACAGGTTAGATATTCTGTGCGGGAACAAAACCAAGGTATCTCAGCCCATATATGGGAATCTCGCATTGAACGACCCAGGTATACCGAAAGACCTTCGGCCGTTCGACAAAGGCCGACCTTGTACGGCCGATCAAAAAATGCCGACCCAGTATGGCTTATCGGTAGCCATTGAGCAATTGACTCAAAGCGAACTCTTGAAGGACTCGGGGCAACTCGCGGTGGATTTCGAAGCAAAACAGCGCCACCTTCCTTACTTCAATGTTGATCCCACGTACAGGCTAACCTCCTTATTGTGCACCGAACCAGATACACCGTCCACACATGCTGAACCACCTCTGACCGAGCAGCGCCAACTCCCCTTTTACAAGCAATACTTACTAACCCATCTAGGATGAGCCACATGTGTCCTACGCCTTTGGTCGAGCTACGCGTTCTAATCCAATTTGACCAAGACCGACCCATGTTCTTCGACAGACTTGACCGACCCATGTTCTTCAACAGCCTTGACCGAGCCACGTGTTCCAACCCAATCTGACCGAGCCATGTGTTCTGAGCTGCCTCGACTAAGCCATGCATAAATGCATAATCATATCGATTGCACCATACCCTTATATGTCTATCCTTTCCTTGGTCAGAATTTTGTATAGTGCAACTATCACCTCTGCAGCTATCGTCTTGTAGCCAAGCCAAGGTGTCAGGTAACATTTGCCCCCTAAAGTGTGTCGTGTGGAACAAATCGACACGCTTTGAATCGGTAATCGGTTCTTGCTTTCAAAAGCTGAACGTATACAACCTTATGAAGGCCAAAACATGACGGACCTTTCTGGCATCTTGTACATTTTTGATTTTATTTTCTTTTCTTCTCTCTCTCTATTCTTTTTAAGCACGAATGGCAGGTCAGCTTATGAAGGCTGAACCATGCAGTCGGTTTACTTGAGATGGGGTAAGCACGTCGAGTAGCCAACTTCTCCAAGCGCAACGACCGGGTCTACAGGATATAGCCCGTTCACCTCCCCTCTCCAATATAAATCCTAGCCTTCACCCTTCTTTCTTTTTCCTTTCCTTATTTCTTATTCTACCCTCACAAGCCCTTACTCTTTCTATCTTCCCAAGCCTAACCACTTGTTTTTCACCGAACATCATATTTATCCCCTCGTGATTCCAACTGTTCCCGAATTCAATCAATTCCTCAATACAACATCTGGAATCTGTCGTAAATCCCAAGCCTTCTTCATATACATGAACCTCTTATTAGCACTCGAGATGGCATATGAAGTGTCATTACTCAAGTTGGTGGCTTTTCCCTTTTTCATGGGTTATCGGAATGGGTAGAGGACAACTGAGGAGAGAGGGAAAGATAAACCATGAAGAAAGCCGGCCTCTAAGTTAGAGTTTCGACTCCCGTAGATGGTTGTCGAATTAGTCGCTCAGTAATCGTAGTGTCCAAAATTCGAAAGTTACTACTTATGTGGAAGAGGGAAAGTGTTTCACGATGAATGACTCAAGAGTAAACGTGGGTCTGTCACGTTGCAAGATGAGAGTGTGAGTCAGTCGGAGTCCAGAGGAGCAGTTAGGCATCCCGATCGAGGAAGTCGCTCTACCTCGAAGGAGAGCACGGTTCGGTAGGAAGTTAGGTTGGTGGGTCGGTAGGAGTCCAAGTGTGGTTGTTCGGCAATTAGAGCGGATGATGGTAACTTCGCGTTTCGTTATTGGTCGGTCGAAATCTGGTGGAGTGGTTTGGTATCTTGAATAAGGAAGTCCCACAGTACTGAGTGGGAGAGTGTGGGTCAATGGGGACTTAGGAGAGTGGATAGGTGATTAGAGAGTGGAAGAGAGTAAGTGGCTCGGTGCTTTTGGTCTAGAGTGTCATTCGCTAGTTCGTAGGTGAGAGGTTCGGTATGTATGCTTTGAGTGTCGATCGGCTTCAGGCCTTTGGGTCGGCATTGACAATCAAAATCGCCCTAACTTGAACACAACATATGCCAAGTCCACTTACCCCACACCTGATCATAGGACAATGAATAAGGATAAGAACTTAAGCACATAAGCATATGGAACTGGTTTGGACAAATAACTCCATAGTTTTAAAAACTAAAAACGTGAGTTCAACTTAACAAAAAAAACAAACAACAGCGTTCAGCATACAATGTCAATGTCTGATTTCAAGACCCCCAATACCGAACATTGGTCAATCTCTCAGAGATGGTTAGCCATGACGATCTTTGAGCATGAGAGTTTAATGCTCAGCCGCATTTCATCGGTCTATAAACCTGTAATTCTTTTATACTCATACTTAAATGATCTCACTAGCCCACACACCACACAGGGGGAAATTTTTTTGTTATATCTAACATTGATTTTCTTTCAAGTATCGTCCAAACAGGTATCTACCCATATTCGACGCTCATTGAAGATAAAGTCGAGCTCCGCCACAGTTTCAGATAAACCTGAGACAAGTTCTCGGCAGGAAGTAGTAGGAACTTCGAATCCATCGAAAACTCCTACGCAGGATATCCCAAACCCATCAGCGGTAGTTATTGATCCGAATCCCGATGCTATAAACGGAGCAATCATCCTAGATGATCCTATTGATTCATAAGCTTCAAAAATCTATGAAGCCAATCTTCATTAGTTGTGTACAATTCATGGAATACCTTTCAATGACGTATTAGTTCCATCGGGGCAAGATCGGCCTCACCTGCCCTCATCTGGATATACAGCTTCCAATAAATTCATGTGTTGGGTTGGTAACGTGCCATCTTTCAACTCCTTTCTTCGTAAAGTGTTACAGTATATCTCAAGATCGCCTCGGCACAGCTACATCCCAATAGTCGTGCGTTCATCTATGGCACTTGTATTCTCTTTACGAGCATCTTATTCAGGCTCCCCACTCCCGGTGATATCCGCTATATCTATCTTTTCAAAAGATGGTCCGACAGTCAATCTTTCATATTTCTTGAGCCATACTCCAAGTGTCAGATCTTGATGGGGGCATGGAGTAAATTTTCGCAGTATAAGAAAGAATGGTTCCATGTATGCTGTCCCACTAGCTTAACAAGGAAATGGTTGGAAGGGAGTAATTTTCGTTTCTGAACTAATATTTTTCTATGGCACAAAGTGCATTCTTTCTAAACTCTTTCTGACTTCTATAGGTATCATCCCACGTCCTGAAGGCACCGAGTATTCTGAGGCCGTCGAGGCCATTCGAGCTGTTCTTGTGGGAGATTGGGAAATCAAATCCATCATTTCCTATGAATTGCTTTTAAAGTTCGGATTGTTGGCGGAAGGTCATCGAACAAATCTCTCTCAAGCGCCACTACAACCTGACCGACCTCAGAAAAAGGCAAAAGGCAAGCTGGCCCTTCGATGCCTTCAACAAAAGGGACCCCCGATGTATCTGAAGAAGGTGAAATAAAGGAGGCCAAGGCGCCAAAAACGACGATGATAACTTAGGCCCTAATATTACGCCTATAACTGACGTACCTGACGTCACCAAATCACCTTCCCCCTTCGAAGAGGCAAAAAAGCTTAGCCTATAAATTAAAGAAGAAAACAGTTGGCGGGACCGCTAAAGCTACCATCACTCCAATCGAGAAAATATCGTCTCCCCCACATCTAGAGGGTTCACTAAAAGGTCTTTCAGACCTGGCCATCCCCATTTACTTGCCGAATTATGGTTTTAACAACCCAGGAGACATCGGGCTTAATTCGCCCACGAGAGGCGATGTAGGCGATTCGGCCAGTCGACGTGGAGAGTCAATCCCAATTAGTAAAGAAGGTCCGTCGGGGGGAATCACTAGGACACACACGAACACTTACACTTCATCCGACACTTAAAATTCAGTCGTCATGTTATTCCAGCTAACTTGTCCTCACTTAATTTCTGTGAAGGTGATATGGGGCGCACTCACGGGTTCGACCGCCTTCATGCGTCTTCCATCTTTCATCACTCTAGCCGAGACTCGGGGTCTGGTGGACGCAGAGATAGACACGACAATAGCAACAGAGACTATCATCCTCGAGATTCATCGTTGTCTCAAAGGAAAACTTACAGCCATTTTTCGTACCCCAATGATCCTCTTCCTCAACCAGAACAAAGTAGGGAGAAATCTGCTCAAAGAGGATCTTAATCTAAAGCTCCTCGTGAACAACACTCTGGTTCATCAAGCACCAGGCAATCTCGCGAGCCTCACAAGAAGTCCTTGGTTTCGGCTAAACAAACTTCCTCAGCCACTGCACAAGATCCATCGATAGCAGAAAAGCTAGCTGAGCTTAAAGCTACATTTCCAAAAATATGCTTTGGTGGATTAAAATTTCTTCCTGCAATTCATCCTATTCCAGAGCATGTCAAAAAAAGTGCCATTACTTGCAATAATGATGTCTAGGTCCAACATAATGCATTCGTTCACTTGGCGGAAAAAGTTTCTGAAGTTTCTATGGAACATCAATATGAAATCGATCGCCTGAAACTTGAGGCTATCCACGATAAAGATATCATCAAAGCCCGGGATGAAGAGCTTTCCTTGTATAAATCTCGGCTTGAGGCCGCCCAGAAGAATGCTAAGGATATTGCTGAGGCAGTCAATCGCCTTGAGGTCACACACAAAAAGGAAATTGATAAGGCGGTACAACGCTATGGTGCTTTAGCCTTAGAAAGGACCCCATCCAAAAAGAAAAGGATGTCCTCGCTCAGCGAGTTATGGAATTAGAGGAGCTAGTCCTTAAAGAAAAAGAAGAAAAAACTGATGCTTAAGAGGAGTCATAATGATATTGTCGTTGCATGACTTCTAAAAACAAAGCATGATGAGGAGCTCTCCAAAGCTAAAGCGCTGAAGGACGCAGCCCGTGAGGAAGGTAAAAGAATGGCGCTCTCGGAAATCGATTCTCGCCTCGAGGCTGCTGCTGAGGCTGGTAAGGAGGAAGTTAAGTGCCTGTTTGATCCACTCATTGCTAAATACAATGCTTTGGGTTCTTATGCACCGAGATCTATCTTTTTTGGGCGAGGGTTACCTCGAATCATTGGCCGAGGCATGGGACACCTTGATAAAAAACAAACGAGTAGAGCTGGGCACCGAGGAGGTTGATAAGGATTCTCTTGTGAAGGAAGTGCTGCGAGAAAACGAGCCTTTCATCTTATCTATAGCCAAAGCCCTTTATAGAAGAGATTTCTCCTTATCAAAACGGAAGGATGAAGTTGCTAGTCCATCTGGGATTGAATCTCAAGTTCTTCCCTCTATTCAGCCAATCGATCGCTCTCCAATCGATCCTTTTGAACAGCCTGTTGGTTATGATCCAAAGAAACCCAGGCTTGATATCCACATTTTGTCCTCTATCCTAGAGGGTGAGACTTCCAAAACAGTTGAGAGTCAGCCAGTGGCTGGTACTTAACCTTTCTTTCTAAAGTTCAAATAATCATCGCTTCTTAACGGGCAGTAAATGTATTCTAATATTTGTCTTTTATAACTTCGTGTAGTCCATTCTGACCTCGAACCAACTCCAAGGAGCGATGCTGCCACGAAGAAGGAAGAGAAATTGGGAGAGGCATCTCACACTAGAAACGCCCCTGAACCCGATGCTCAAATGATCGAGGTGCTCGATGAGGACAAACTCGAGAACCCCTCACCTACAGAAGGATGTGATGAAGTTGAAATCACGGGCGCCTCCCAGCATACTTCAAAACCGAGCATGGAGGAATAAATCATTGAAGAGGGTAAGAGGAAAGCTGAAATTAAGGCTAAGCCCCAAGCGGTGGAACTGGATGATCCCTTGAACAGGCCCTTGAAGGTATTCTCCCTTGCGGGACCAGGCCACTGGAAGTTCCTCCTCCTTCCCCAGGTGCCATCTCACTAGGAAGTAAAGCATCAAAGAGGAAATGCTTAGGTGAGGAGCCTTCGGAGAAGCCGAGGAAGGAAATCAAAAAATTAGCCATTCGATCGCGCCTTATCCAATCTGAATAAGTCTGAATTATGTAGTTATTTCTATTTAGTTGTTATAAATAGATTTTTTGGCACCAAGTTTAGGAGAAATTGTAGTGGAACTTTATCTTGGATTAATGAATAAAACTTTGTTTCTTTATTTTGGACAATTTTTGTTGTTCAACTTACTATATAACTTGTAGAAGAAATTCGAAATCTTGTGAGTTACACAGGCTCAAGTTCACTTCATTATAACTCAAACTTTTTTGGAATCGTAAATCCTCTAATCCACACTCTAGGGACTTAGAATACTTTAAGTCCGTTCTCCAGGGACTTAGATATTTTTTGAATCATTTATACTCTAGTTTGCACTCTGCGGACTTAAGGATTTTAAATCGTTTACACTCTAGTCCACGCTCCGGGGACTTTGAAAATTTTAAATCGTTTGTACTCCAGTCTGCATTTTGGGGACTCGGTGTACTCTAGTCCGCACTTTGGAAACTTAGGGAATTTTAAGTCGTTTATGTTATAGTCCGCACTCTGGGGAATCAAAGTACTCTAGTCCGCACTTTGGGGACTTAGAGATTTTTAAATCGTTTATACTCTAGTCCGCACTCTGGGGACTCAGAGTACTCTAGTTCGCACTATGGGGAATTAGAGATTTTTAAATCATTTATACTTTAGTCTAAGTATAAATTAAGTGTTACAATAAAAGGATATACAGTTAGTTAATGATTAAAAGTGGAATTCTTTTAAGTGGCTGAATATGAACTTAAGAAGTAAACTAAACTATAAACCATATCCTGTAACTATTGTAAATTAAATAGGAAAATAAATGATAAAAGGATATACAGTTAGTTAATGATTAAGAGTGGAATTCTTTTAAGTGGCTGAATGTGAACTTAAGAAGTAAACTAAACTATAAACCATATCCTGTAAACTATTGTAAATTAAATAGGAAAATAAATGATTAAAATTGTATGGAATGTTTATAAATTAAGTGTAGATTTGTAAACTTGTATAAAGATGTATAAAAGAACAAGAGTTTTAAATAAAATGTGAAAATGAAATTTTAAATTAAGTTGTAAAGAAACTTAAGTAAAAACGTAAGAGTTGTATAACTTGAAATTTAAGAGAAATAGAACTTAAAACCAAATCTAAAATGGTTAAACATTTTGGCTAAGCAAAATAATACCTGAATTTGTTATGCTAAATGAAACTATATTAACTAAAGTAAGAATGAAAGTGACAGTGATTTAAAATTTATAATGTCAATACAAAAATGGAATATGAATATTATGATTTAAATGTTTGAAAATGTAGAATTTAAAGTTTTAGAACTTACAGATCTGGTAAATACAAGAAAAACAAAATTTAAAATTGGTTGAATATGAATGTGAAGAATAGAAAGTTTGAAGTCAAATTATGAAATAAAAATTTAACTCAGTAGAGTTATTGGAAATGAATAAATGAAATAAGCTAATGAAGTGAATTTATGAAATGAGTTAAATGGGTTTTGATTTAAGAAAACAAAAAGGAACTTAGGTCGTAAATTTAAATTGAATATATCAAGTGTCAACGAAATTAATGTTTAGCAATTGAAACAATTGAATAGAATATAAACTAAATTGAAAGGGAGCTAATTAGAATAGTAATGATAAATGATGTTAATAAGTAATGGAAATGTATAATGTTAACATTCGAAAATGAAATTTATATGGTTTTGAATTAATTTTTTATATCTGGTACTATACATTTCGAATCTATCTTATCTTTATATTTGCTTATATTCTCCTTTCTCGTTCCTTTTCAGGGATGAAAATTTATGAGTGAGGGAAAATTTAACGACCCATATTTTAACCTACTAGAATTTATTAAATAAAATTCTTGAATAAAAATG
This sequence comes from Allium cepa, assembly GCA_030765085.1. NCBI lineage: Eukaryota > Viridiplantae > Streptophyta > Magnoliopsida > Asparagales > Amaryllidaceae > Allium > Allium cepa. The sequence continues at coordinate 944,827,016 of CM060941.1, read as the reverse complement.
GGAACAAATTTAATGATATATTAATGTAAATTCATTGGATATGAAGTTAAAACGAATCCTTAAATGAAAAATTGTGATTTGAGGAGTGGGTAACAATTATTGGAATGTGATTCAATGTATTAATCTATAGGAAATAATTAAGGGTCAATGTGAAAAAATAATAAAATGAATGACATTTATTAAGAGAAACTTGAATTTATTTATTAAATTGTATATGATAAGTTGACCTCTAATAAGAAAAAAATTAATGAGAGAAGTTGATAAGAAACATTTATTTGATAATTAATGCATGTATTTGTTGTATGAAATAAACCAATAAATGTTGGAATGTATAAATGTAAAGAAAACAGTTGTTGTATATTTGTGTTCATTTTGAAATTATTGGAAACCTTTAAATTAAAATAAAGAGAAACTAATGGTAAATTAATGCAATATGAGCATCATCCATTTGTGTTAAATTAGATTTAAACATCGTAATGGAAACATAACAAAGTTGTGATAAAAAATATATATAAATGAATGTTTTTTCAGTGTAATTTTATAAGAATAGGAGACTTGAACTCAAACAAAAGTTACATATGTTAAATAGCGGAAATAGTCAGTACAAAGTGATTGTAACAGTAAACATTGGATACCATTAAACTGAAGTTAAATGATTTAACATTTTTTTATGAATAATACAAACTAAATTTGTTGTTGTGGAATTTGAATTTTATTTCAGTTTTAAATTTAATTTACAATCATTTATATTCAAATGAAAATTGTAGTTTTGAAAATGTAATTATTCAAATCTTATTCATAACCAACATTCAAATGGAAAATTTCATGAAAAGTCAAATTTTGGTCAAATTTAGTCAAAGTTTGAATTTTGGTTGAAAATTTAAATTTTAAATTTTATTCTTTTTATATGATACTAGACTGAATTCTAATCTCTACTGCATTTTTCATTTTGTCGAAATCGAGTTTCAATTGCTTTAAATTTTCAAATTACTATCAAAAACTTGCATAAATTATCTGTATATTTTCATATGTATTTCCTATTATAATGACCCCCTATTTCGAACCATTCGCATCCGCTCATGTCAGACTTGAATTGCTCAAAACAACAGATTGTTAATTTATAATTGGTAAAACTTAGCATATACAGTAAATAAATCAATCACAGAATCACATACATGGAGTAATGTAACAACAAACAGCAGAATAGATAAATAGTAGTTCATAAAGCTACTATATAAACATCAGTTAATTAAGAAATTATTCATTTATGCAAGTTTTTAATAAAGAAGTATCTTAGAAACATAGTATTAAAACTATTTAACTAAGTTTAAACTTATTAACTAATTAACTAAATTTACCCTCAAATAATAACTAAGTATTAAAACTAATTAACTAAGTTTAAACTTTCATTAACCTTAATCATAAATACTAATTAACTTAAGGGACAAATGTAAGTATCTTAGAAACATAGTTTAACATGTGTTGAGTGATTAAATAAGTAAATTAACAAGTGTAAGATTTAAGCCATGTGTCAATTTTTATTTTTCTTTGATTTTAAGATAAATCATAAATATGGATATATAAACTTGCATTTTCCCATTTCTCTCTTTTTCTCATTTTCATTCTCAACAAAGAAATTTTCTTTCAGCTGAAAACAATCCTCAAATCATATTCAATCTGAAAATCAAAATTTCTTACATTTTCATCCTCAAAAACTGCAAATCAACTACCTGTTTAAATGCATATCAAATTCCTGTAAACCAATATGAATTCACTCTCCCCAAAAAGAAAATCTGCATTCCATTTTCAAGCAAGCAACCTGCATTTCTTTTAAATCTGGAAATAATGCAAGCTAACCTGCATGAAACAAATCCCTTCAAAAATCTGGGAAGTGGCCTCTGCATACATAAATCTTTCAACAAGCAAGCATTCAAGTTTAAAACTTTTAAAAGCAAATCTGCATGCATGTTAACAACATTCAAACAACTCAAGTCTTAAAGCTGTTTTCAAACATGTTTGCAAAGGATTCAGAAGCTTTTCAAAAACTGTGCTTTGTCTGCATGTTTAAATCAGGTGAGTAACTCAATTTTTAAAAATCAATTAAGTAGGTAAAAGTTGGGTTGCATGTTGATTTATTTGAGAGGAAGTTTATATTGTGTTTATATATCTTTGGAGAAAAAATTCCTGTATATGCATGAATGAATAAGTGATTTGCGGTTGATATTGCTTTTCCCTGTTCTTAGTTAAAGTTAGATTCTAAACAAAAGAATCCAATATCTTTCGATTTGTTTGCTGTTATGAATTAATCTTTGAATGAAAATTTTTATTACAAGATAAAGTAAGTTTCAAAACTTTATATAAGTTAAATAAAATTGTGTCTTACCTGGAAATTAAATTAACAGAGCAATAAATTGTTTAAGTGAAAAATTCAAATATTACAAATCATTGTTTCAGGTTTGTATATCAAAACTTCATGCAAAATTATGATTTTTAAAAGCAAAACTACAATTTTTAATGCTTAAACCAAAGAGCAGTTCAAACTTCACTGTGTATTACATATTGGGTTAGCATTGTTGATTTATATGTTCGATTGAGTTGAATCTGCTCCTGGAGATGGTGGAGATTATAGGGATGTTGAGAAAATTCTTAGATTAGGTTGCAATTCATTTTTGAAGTTGTGGTTGTGATTTGTGGTGTAGAACCCTAGTTTTCTGGGCTAGGAAAGAATTGATCTTATCGGCAAGTATTGTTGATCGAGTTCAACTATCCTTTGGGCATTGGAAGATGTTGGGATGTCGAGGCCTTCGCTAGAGTTTTAAGGGCAATGGTGGCCAGAGGCGCATCAACGAGGCGTTGACAGATTGGGGATTGAAGGGGGTACTACTGTTCCTGGTTTTAAAACTGTGTCTTGATCTTGATTTCGAGTATTAGTTGATGTAATGGGTGTATGGATGGTCTGTGGAGTTGAATGTCGACTGTGGGGGTGGTCGTGTGGTTGGCCAGCGATGGCCGGAGGCGATGTACATGTGCACGGTGCCTTATATTTTTCTGATGTGCTTGGTGTTGTTAGTTGTAATGTTGCAGGTTTGATGGCCTCGGGATTGTCTAGGGTAAATCTAAATTTAACTCGAAGCTGTAATAGTTATGACTCAAAGTATTGTAGGGGAGGCCTGAGTATAACTGCGTTTCAGGTTTTAATAATAAAACAGAAAACCTGTTCTGTTTTAAGTTTTAAAAAGCAAGTTTAAATATAAGCTAAAATTTTAACTTAGGATTTAAAACCTGAATTTAAATATGAATTCAAATAGTTTGAATTCTGGTTTTTGTAATAATTTGAATTTTCAAAATTTAAGTTTGGTTTAAATAAAACAGAAAACCAGTTTTTGTTTTTAAGTTTTAAAAGCAGGTTTTAAAATGTAAACTAAAAATTTAAACTAAGTTAAACCTGAGTTGAACCTGATTTAAAATCAGTTTGAATTTGAGTTTTTAAATAATTTAAGTTTGAAATTAAAGTTAGTTTTTTTAAAAAAATACTTTTAAGTTTAAAAAGGTATTTAGTTTGGATTTAAACTGGAAGTATAAATTGAAAAATATAAAATTTAAAATAAGTTTGAACCTAAGATTTTAAAATCTGGGATTTGGTATTGAATTTCAGTTTTCAAAATAAAATAAGTTTTTAAATTTAATTTGTTTTAACTATTTTAGAAATGGTTAAATGACTTTGAATTTTAAAATAAAGATGTAGAATGTAAGTAAGGTTTTTTTTAAAATTTAAGTTTGAATCTGGAATGAAGATTCAAGCTGTATTTCAGATTGAAATTAAGAGTGAATTTTTAAATTTGATTTAAATAACCTGGAATGTTAAGTGTGTTTTTTTATTTGAATTTAAATTGAATTGGGATTTAAATTCTTTAAAACTTATTTTATAAAGTGGATGTTTCTTTTAACATATGAGATAAAGTTTTGAATTGTTTTTAAAAAACCTTGGTTAAGTTAAAATTTGTATTCATTTTAAAATCTCAAATTTTAGAATGAAGTTTAAATGGAATTTAAAGTAAATTTAAAAACAATTTGTTTTTAAATGCTTAATTAAGTAAGAAATGTTTATCTAAAAGATAAATGAAATTTGATGAATTGAATTCATTAAATAACTAAGTTAATTTAAAATGAATAATTAATTATTTAATTAATTAATAATATGGATGGTTAATTAAGTAATTTATAATTTTTAAATTGATTTATTAAAGACTTATGATTAATTAATTAAGGTTAATTAATCTGTAATTAAGGAATATTGATTAGATTTTAATTAATGATTAAAGAATTAATTAATCAAGTAATTAAGGATTAATTAAGATTTATAATTAATAATTAATTAATTAATAATTAAAGATTAATTAAATTGTAATTAAATATTAATTAATTTGTAATTAATAATGGTTTATCTGAATTAATTTCTTAATAAAGTAATTAAGAATTGTTAATGAAGGTCATTAACTTTAGATTATTTAACAGTTAATTAATGTGATTAATTTTAAATGATTAATTAGATTAATTGATTAATAATAATCATTTATGTAATTGTTTATGTTAATTACTTAATAAAAGTAATCAAGAAATTAATTACTTAATGTAATTAATTGGGTTAATGTCATTAGTTTAGTTTAATTAATTAAGTTTAATTAATTTAAACACTTGACGATTTGATAAATAATTACTTTATGTAATTAATGGGATTGCAATTACTTAGGAAAGTAATTAATTGATAATTACTGAATTTAATTAAAGATGCTTAATGATGAAAGTAATTTAGATAAAATTACTTTGAAATTAATCAAGGGATTAATTGAGATAATTAATTAAGAGTAATTAATTTATGGAATGAGTAATTAAGGGAAGTTAATTACTGGATTGTTATTAATCAAAGGTGATTAATATATGTGGTTTAATTGCAGATTAATTACTTAAGGTAATTAATTTATATAGAGAGATTAATTAAATTGTAATTAGAAATCATTAATTAATAAAATTAATGATGTAAATTTAGAATGGATTAATTAAGGAATAATTAACAAAGAAGTAATTAATAAAGGATTAATGTAAATAATTTGAGTTAATTAAGAAATTATTCATTTTTTTTAAAAGTGTGTTATATATAGATAATCTATTTGATAAATAGATTTTTCCTTTTAAAACTTACTTAAAAATTTCTAAAAATTGTTTAAAAATCCTGTTTTCTCTATAAAATGTTTCTAGATATATTATAGCCTAGTTAGATGATTTTCGACGTATAAGAATGAAAATTAGAGTGGAGGGTTCGGTTGCGGTGGCACAAGTGGAGGCAGAGAACAAGGCTAAGAAACCTATTAGGCTTTGGTGATGGAAAGGAGGTCGACGCACCGATGGCGAGGTGTTTCGGCTCTTGGTGCTGAGTGGAGGCTGGGTGGATTCCAACAGCGGAATGGAGGAAGGCGATGGGCGGAGGTTGTTTGTGTGCTTTGGTTGACGCAACATGGGGGAAGTCAAGAAAGTTTGGTCGTTGGAGGAGATGTAACGACCCGGGATTTCGGCAATATTATTTTAATAAGTATTTAATCTAATTTAAATAAAATACAAGCCTATCATTTTAAAAACAAATAAGACTTTGGACATTTTTTAGTTATATATATATATGTATGTATGTATGTATGTAATTTGGTAGAAACTTTGATTTGAAAATTTAAAATAAAATCAATCCTATCAATATTATATATAAGTATAAAATATAAGTATAAAACATGTGAATATAATGTTTGGATAGTTAAACTTTAAATAGAAATAAAAACTATGTTAGTAATAAATTATATGGTATATGGAAACATGAGATAATTCTAGAAATATATGTAAAACTATGTAATAGTTATATGATGTATTATATTTTGTTCCGTTTCCGCTGTGAGATTCTGATGTTGTTATTCTTTCTTTCTATCTTTTCTTTTTCTATCTCTTTCTTTTCTTATTGATGATACGTCTTTCAGTGGTTAGAAAGACGGGTCGTCACAGTTGGTATCAGAGCCTAGGTAACTATAACAGCCCGCAAATCTGTACCCCTTGAGTCAACATTATTCTACATCAATCAACTCAAGATGAACAGAAATACGAACCATTTGGGTTAAAGAAGAAGAGGTACAAGAAGAAGATAGAAAACAACATCAGAATCTAACCATCGCAGCGGAATAAAATATAATAGATAATCAATGATTTTTACACAAAAGAAAACTATATCTGTTTATACATACATCATCAGAGGACATCATCAGAGTTCAAGAACATCAATAACATATAACTGGATACACAGCGGAACAATAATCAAGTACGAAGTACATATCGCCATCCAGCCCGTCTCCTGAGCTCCACAGCATCCTTTCCTGTAATCTATAATACTCGGTCTGACCAGAGCATTACAGTTAAATAGCACCCGAGTCAGTCTGTAAAACCAGCATGAGAAATCACACTCAAATTGGTTATTAATGTTTCAAAATCCTTTGAAAACAAAAGCATCTCGTAAGACCACGCCACAAATAAACATGTCGGGTTTTTACCTTATGATAGCTAAAACACTTTTTATTAAAATCCTCAGATATTATAATAGGGTCTATTTACAAATACTTTTTAAAATAGCCGAAATTGTTACGTGATTAAATTCCAGCAACTAGCCACAAAGTGGGTAATACAAAAAAAAATCGTAAAAGGCACGTAGGGAGAATGGATTTCCAACTAATGACCAGGCATTGGGGTACCACCTGTCACGGTACCTGGTCTAGATCAGTATACCGAGGATCACTCCCGACCCCCTGCAACACAAGATCGGGACTACCCCTTACTGGATAATCCCGAGTAAGATCACCCCACGGTTGGGATCAGCAACCGCACCACTAAGCCGAATAAAAGGGACGTCTAGAGAGGGATGACCTCACCCTAAATGGGTGCTACCTATCTAGCCTTGCTGCATAACCCCTGATTTTCAGTCATTCCCGGTTGATGAGGCTTGAGGCTAAGCGTTACCTTTAGAAAACTCATCTCTTAGAATGCTCATCGTCCACCTGGCGATGTTCTGAAAGCATTCATCTACACAAGTCCGTCCTGGGTTCGAACGGAACCGAAGGCACTACTCCTACTACATCCATTTTGGAATCATCCTCAGGATTAGTAGCGACTAGACCTTGCACTTCACTGCTCCATCTTCGACTCCGAACTCGTTTTCCACGAAAACGTACAAACCAGATCGAAGTGGTTTTCGAGAAATTAATCGCGATCCTGGTCCCTTCGAAACGATCAACGCATTGGCCAATATTGATAGTCGGTTATTTAACTATCAATTAACATTCACAACAACCATCAAACAATAAATAATTTCTCCAAATTATTTATTGTTCCCAAAATATCTTCGCAAGATATATTTCCACTTCCAACCCATTTGAAACAGTTTCAAACCACACTTTTGACATGAAATAAATTCCCAAATATTTATTTCCACTAAAAACACCAAGCACCAAAACTTTAGATTTTTAAAATAATTTAAAAAAACTTTATTATAAAATAAATTTTAACATTTAAATCGAAAACTACTTCAATACTTTATTAAAAATATATTCTTCAGGAATATTTAAAATAAGGTTACTTTATAAAATATAAAACTAGATTTTCTCTTTTTAAAACAAAATACCAAGTCACCTCTTAAATAATTACTATGATAATATATTATAAAAATGTTTACTTTAGAATTTAAACATCTAGAAATAATAAATTTCCCAAAACATGTTTTTTTAAACAACATTAAAACTTTTTAATTTATATTTAAAAATTTGCTTTGAAAACGTACTTGGTTATCTATGGAAATACTCTTCTTTTTACATCCTTTAAAAATAAATCACTATTTATTTTTAAACAAATTTTCTCATCCCTTTAATAACTTTCCATCGTGAATTTATTCCTCCAAATATCCACTGATATATTGCTTCACTTTTATAAACCTACTTTATAAATTTCATAGTCACATTCTTCTTTAAATTTACAATTTCAAACACTTAAATCAATTTCCTAATTGATTTCCAATTTACTCCATTTTAAAATAAATTCCTTAACTTACTCATTTTTTTCAAAATCCATTAATTTAAGATTTTATTTCTTCGTTTTGATTTTAAATCTTTCAACTAAAACATACCAATTTCAGATTTTTCAATTTTCTTCTTTATCCTTTTTAAATAAATTCAAATCTTGAATTTTTAAATAAATTCTTTATTTTTGGAAATAATATCACTTGAGTTTAAAATTCATTATTTCTCTGTTTATTCAAAATCCCTTTTTCATACCCAGAATTTATTAGGATTTAAAAATCACTTTTATTCCTTCTCAATTCATTCTTATTTTTATTCAAATTCTTTATAATTATTTTACTTAAAAATTTACTCTTTTATTTTCTTTCCAAAAATCCAATTCTATATATTTTGATAAGTCAGTGTACCGAAATATATTCGAGCAAACCATAGCATTCAATATTCAAATATAATTCATCACAGAATATCAAATAATCATAACAGAGAATATTAAATAATCTAATTAAATGTTGAGGAATCCAGTTGGATCCCTACAACCTGTCTCCCTACATCCACAGATGTTAGCACAATACCAATTCCACTTCGAGGTGGAATATCGCGGTATATGGGATTAATATAATATCATCCGCTATTATGTGGCGCATAGGGTCTCATTTGCTATATAATGCAGGAAATCAATCATTCCAAGATATATTATATACTACTATATATAATATTGCACATCAAAATAATTCAATCATTCAATCAATTATTTAAATTTAACTATTAAAATCTAAACAACCCATATGAGTGAGATTAACTCACCTTTAACGTTTTGCAGTCCTTACAACTTGTTCTTCACGATCATTGACCTTGTATAACATTGTATGATTTATTAATATTTGAACGATCGAACAATAAATTTCCAGCTAATGAATTTTATTAGCTAATGGTTTAATCTTTAATTAATAATTTTCCTTTAATACAACCATGTAGTAACTAAAATCATTTAATAAGTTAATAAAACAGGTTTAGAGATCTACTTTTTATATGGGTCCTATCCTTTTCCCAAAATCTATAAGTAATTTCTGTTTTCTATACATATTTAAATTAAATTCAATTTTCCTTAAAATTTAAAGAAACTGCTTAACAAGTAAAATTTTCTTTTTACTGATAACAACATATTTTTCTTCTTAAAATTAATTATGCAATAATAATATAGGCTAAAGATTACCTCATAACCTTACCAGCCTCTGCCTCACGAACGTCAGGAATCACCTCCCCTCCGATCGCCACGCATAACAGTCACGGCCATCCCCTACTTCTCGTGAGTGCACGCACACGAGCTTCGTTTACGCGATGCCGACAAGCCATGCTCGAGCTCGATGCCTCCTCTTCCAAACATTCGAACCTTCGACTTTGCAACCCCTTCCTCGCTAGTAGCATCACACGCGAGCCCAACTCATTCGCAACTTCATCGCAAATCTTCCTCCTCCAACGATCGATAACACCTCGTCGCCTCGTTCTCCCCTAAATCGACTCGAATCCAAAGCTGGACGCGATGTCATCGCTTGCGATTCGATCGCGTATGAACCTCATATCATTACAGACTTCAATTGATTTTTTTTGAGAAAGAGGCAGACATTAGTTTGATTTTCGAACGATGGTTTTAGAAAATAAAATGAAATGTTTCGGCTATCATTTTATATACGAACGATTTCGTGTTTTGCTTTGAAATGTTGAACCACCGACTTGTATTATTAAAAAGAAAAGAAATGAGAATGAAGCGCGTAGGGGAAGACAAATGAAAACATTCAGCCTTCAAAAAGGTGGCTGCTAGATCATATATATATATATATATATATATATATATATATATATATATATATATATATATATATATATATATATTTAAATCGTCTCAATAAAAGCAACTTCCAATCGCGAACTCCTATCAAGGCGTGCTACTAGGCGTTTATAATGTTCAAGCCCTATTCCGAATGCAATGGAAAAGGTTCCGATTCCTAATTCGATCGTATGGAGAAGATAGCTTTTTGGACCCAGTTATTATATAAAAATTTTGATATAAATTTCAGCGCGTTTACATATCATACGCTCACACTACAACTCCAAACATTACGAAAATTGAAATCCGATAATAATACAATATTATGGATCCAATGGAACTAGTTTCGTCAAAATCCAAGACTGTGCCTCGGAAGGCTATTTTTAAATTCAATTTAAACGATAAATTTATAAAACTAAACAAATCACTATTAAATTCAATTTTAAAACTTCTATTATCCTTAGAACTATCAATATAAATTTTACAGGCCTTCATATTATTTTTAACAGGCTTAAAACTCCAGATTCAACATTTTACCCAACTTCAAATTATTTAATTTAATCATTAAATTACCCAATAAGTGGTGACATTTGAATTCAAGTTAAAAATTAAATTTTAAATATTTAAAATCAATTAAATTTTCCAATTTCAAATGCTCAAAAATTCCGAGTCGTCACATTTCTCCCCCTTAAAAGAATTTCGTCCCCGAAATTACTAGCTAGGAAGAATGGTCCAATACCCGTTTACTTTTTCCAAAACCAACAATTCAACATCCTACCAACTATCTTTTTATAAAAGACCCATTATCTTTCTTACTAACTTCCCAAACTCTCCCATAGTTTTCAAACGATATTATTTGCTTAATCATTCAAATTTCAATTTAAAACCAAATTTTGAATTATCAAAATTTTCTAAATAATTTTCTAACTCACTAAATTTCCGTAAAATTTCGCGAGCGTCTCCTTTGCGCGGCTAGCTCGGTTCAACTACAAAATGCCTCTACGGGATCCCAAATTCCAAAACGAAACAAAAGGCCAAGTGGCTAAATCAAAAACCTAATCAAATTTCATATAGAAATTTAAACACATACCTTTTTGTCGAGCAATTCAAATTTATCATTTGAAATCAAAACCAATTTTCCTTTCCCTTTATAATACCTGCATATCCTATTCAGGAATCCTGTTGAGAGTGCGTATTTGTATTTTCATTTAATTATATACCTATCTAAATTTGTTGAGTTGCCTGTCTAGATTACCAACATGAGTTTCGGAAGGAGAGGTAGAGGTAGGGGCAGTACCTTGACTGATAATGGACGGTCAAAATGCTAGTGAGGCTGTAGATCCAGTACCGTCTCAGGTTAGTTTTTCTGCTTTATGCAAAGACTTCACCAACCTTGGAGGTAAACCATTTAAAGGGTCAGAATCGATAATTGAGGTACAAGCTTGGCTAGCTCATGTGAGCGGATCTTTAAGAGTATGAAGTTGTCTGATGAGCGGAAAAGGGAAATGGCTTCATGGCAATTACAGGAAGGCGCTGCAGCCTGGTGGGACGCAACAGTAGAAAATATTTCTGAGGACGACATTTCTTGGAAAGATTTAAAGAGTTATTTGAGGAGAAATTCATGCCAACAGCAGGAAAAACTCGTATGTACGGGATTTTCTGAATTTGAAGCAGGGAAGCATGTCTATATCTGAGTATGAGACCAAATTCAATGAATCTTGCTATGGATCAGGGCTCATTGATACTCCCCTCAAAAGAACGAAATGTTTGTGCAAGGATTGAGGCCGGAATTTCATGAAAAATGACGGCGCATTTGAAAGGATCATTTATTGAGTAAATTAATATGTATCTGAGATATGAGGGTTTGATGAACAAGAAATTAGTGGCACCAGTAACAGCAGCGGGAAGGAATTTTGCTAATCCAAATAAGAGGAAATTCAATCCCAGTTGCTCACATTGTCACGACCCGATTTTTCGATGCTCGAAAAACCGAGCCACGAGGGTTAAAGAAGAAGAGGTAGAAGAAGAAAATAGAAAACAACAGAATCTAACCATCGTAGCAGAATAAAATATAATATATAATAACTAATGTTTATACAAAATCAAATATATCTGTTTATACATTATATCACCAGAGTACACCATCAGAGTTCAACAACATCAATAACATACTACTGGACAGTCATATTCACTTATCCCCTAAACTGAATAAACAGCGGAACAATAATCAAGTACGGAATTACGTATTGCCATCCAGCTCGTCTCCTGAGTTCCACAGCATCCTTTCCTATATCCTATAATACTCGGTCTAACCTGTGCATTATAGTTAAATAATGCCCGAGTCATTCTGGGATACCAGCATGAGAAAACCACACTCAAATTGATTATTAAAGTTTCAAAATCATTTGAAAATCAAAAGCATCTGTTAAGACCACACCACAAATAAACATGTCGGGTTTTTACCTTACGATAGCTAAAAAACTTTTTATCAAAATCCTCTAATATTATAATAGGGTCTGTTTACAAATACTTATTGAAATAGCTGAAATTGTTATATGATTAAATTCCAGCTACTAGCCACAAATTGGGTAATACAGACAAAAATCGTAAAGGCGTGTAGGGAGAATGGATTTCCAACTAATGACTAGGCACTGAGGTACCACCTGTCACAGTACGTGGCCTAGATCACCGTACCGAGGATTACTCCCAATCCCCTGCAACACAAGACCAGGACTACCCTTTACTGGATAATCCCGAGTAAGATCACCTCACGGTTGGGATCAGCAACCGCACCACTAAGCTGAAATAAAAGGGACATCTAGACAGGGATGACCTCACCCTAAATGGGCACTACCTACCTAGTCTTAATGCATAACCCTTGATTTTCAGTCATTCTCGGTTGATGCGGCTTGAGGCTAAGCATTACCTTTTTAGAACGTTTCACTTATAATGCTCATCGCCCACCTGACGATGTTCTGAAAGCATTCATCCATACAAGTCCGTCCCATGTTCGAACGGAACCAAAGGCACTACTCCGACTACATCCATTTTGGAATCATCCTCAGGATTAGTAGCGAATAGCCCTTGCACTTCACTGCTCCATCTTCGACTCCGAATTCGTTTTTCCATGAAAACATACAAACCGAATCGAAGTGGTTTTCGAGAAATTAATCACGATCCCGGTCTCTTCGAAACGATTAGCGCATTAGCCAATATTGATAGTCGGTTATTTAACTATCAATTAACATTCACAAACATCCATCAAACATAAATAATTTCTCTTGAATCATTTATTAACCTCAAAATATCTTCGCAAGATATATTTCTATTTTCAACCCCCTTTGAAAACAATTTCAAACTACACTTCCTTAGGGAATGAATTTCCCAAATATTTATTTCCACTGAAAACACCAAGCATAGAACTTTAGATTTTTAAAATAATTTAAAACTTTATTATAAAATATACTTTAAAACATTTAAATTTCAAAATTATTTTAGTACTTATTCAAAATATATATTTAAGAATATTAAGAATAAAACTACTTGTACAATATAAAACTAAATTTCTAACTTTTAAAACATAATACCAAGCCACCTTTAAAATAATTACTACGATAATGGATTTGAAAATATATTTACTTTGAAGTTTAAACATTCAGAAATAATAAATTTTCTAAAACATACTTTTTTAAAAATAACTTTAACTTTTAACTTATATTTGTAAATTTGTTTTGAAAACGTACTTGGCTATCCAGGGAAATACGCTTCTCTTTCACAGCTTTCAAAAATAAACAACTATTTATTTCTAAACAAATTTACCCATTCCTTTAATAAATTCCAACCGTGAATTTATTCTTTCAAATATCCACTGATATATTACTTCACTTTAATAAACCCAGTTTATAAATTTCAACGTCTCACTTCTCTTTTAAAATTCTGATTCCAAACACTTAGATCAATTTCCAAATTGATTCCCAATTTCTCCATTTGAAATAAATTTCTTTACTTACTCAATTCATTTCAAAATCCATTAATTTTAGACTTTATTCCTTAATTATGATTTAAAATCTTTTAACTGAAAACACCAATTTCAGATTTTCCCAAATTCCTTCTTTTTTTTTTCCAATAATTTAAATTTTAAATTTAAAATAAATGCTTTATTCTTTAAAATAATAACACTTAAGTTTAAAATTCATTATCTTCCTGTTTATTCAAATCCCCTTTTTATACACGGAATTTATTTATTAAAATTTTAAAACCACAATTATTCTTATCCAGATCTTTCTTAAATTTATTTAAATTCTCTATATTTATTTCACTTACAGATTCTCTTCTTTTATTTTCTTTTCAAAAAAATCCAATTCTATATATTTTGATAACTCATTGTACCGAGATATATTCGAGTAAACCATAGCATTCAATATTCCAATTATCAATAATACTCATCATAGAATATCGAATATTCATAACACAGAATATTAAACGATCTAAATGATTTTGAGGAATCCAGTTGGATCCCTCCAACCTGTTTCCCTGCATCCACAGACGTTAGCTCAAAATAAAATACCAATTCCACTTCGAGGTGGAATACGCGGTACATGGGATTTATAAAATATCATCCGCTATTATGCGGGGCATAGGGTCACATCCGCTATATAATGCGGTAAATCAATCACTCCAATATATACTTTATATACTACTATATATATAATATAGCACATCCAATCAAACCAATCAATCAACCAATTATTTAAATTTAACCATTTAAATTTAAATAGAAATCCAGAAGAGTGAGATTAACTCACCTTTGCCTTTAATTTGTAATCCGATCCAAACTGGCTTGTTTCCATGGTTTAAAACCTTGTATAAACATTATACAATTTATTAATATTCTGAATTAACTTAATAATCAATTTCCATATAATAATTTTAATTCACAATATCCAATGATTTAAATTTTTAATGAATAATTAAACTCAAAGTAATTTCCTTTAATAATCTTTTGGTGACCAAAATAATTTAAACATATGTGTTACTTTAATATTAATCTAGTAAATGAAATACGTATGTAGATATATATTTTATTTCTTATTTCCAAAATAAATTAAATAGGTTTAGAAATCCAATTTAACATTTTAAAATTCACACTTTATCAATACAAAATAATTTATATTACCATTTAAATTTTCTATTTTCTTAAATCTTATCCTAATATATTTGTCATTGTATTTATACATACAAAATTTGTCCTTACTGTTTATTTTAAACTTAACAAAATTCTATTTTTAAGAAATACCATTATTTACTAAATCACTTAATTTAATTTAATCTAAATAATTGTTAATTACTTACTTCACGGAAACCAAAACCCGAACAGACCTAAGCCTTCGCCGTGCTCTACCATCTCCCAACGTCCACTGACTGCCACGACCACCCAGCAACCCTTGTCTCCATCAATCATTGCAGCACTTCCAATCGAAACAACTCCATGCGAAAACCTCCATCGTCGCGACCCAGACGATCGCCTGCTGCTCTAGATCGACGTCACACGCCCAAATCGAGATGCCGAGCCACTCTAGTCGCCAACCCCTCCAAGATTGGCTTGCACCCCACGTGCTTGCGTACGCTAGCTCTGGCCTAACGTCTATCGACGTGAGCCTCCCCCATCTCGATTTCGCCGATGTGCCCTCCATCGCCATCGTGATTTTGTTTATACATGATTTTTTTTAATTTTTAATTTTTTTTGAAGGAAGATGGCTGTTTTGAACCGCTTTGAATTGGGAGAAGGACATGATTAAATGATAAGAAGGTGGCGTGCATAGAAAGGAAAAGAAGTTGACTAGCCAATTTATAAATTAAAATTTTCCAAAATATTTCGATATAAATTCAGCGTGTTTACATACCGTACGCTCACACAACAACTCCAAACACTACGAAAATTGAAATCTGATAATAATATAATATTCCGGATTCAAGGGGACTGGTTTCGTCAAAATCCGAGATTGTGCCTCCGAAGAATATTTTTAAACGTCAATTTAAATGATAAAATTTCAAAACTTAACAAAACACTTTCAAATTCAATTTCAACACTTTTACCGCCTTCAGCGCTATCGATATAAATTTTGCAAGCCTTCAAATTATTTTTAACAAGCTTAAAACTCTAGATTCAACATTTTACCCAGCTTCAAATTATTTAATTCAATAATTTAATTATCAAATAAATAGTGATTTTTGAATTCAAGTTAAAAATTAACTTTTAAATATTTAAAATCAATTTGAATATTCCAATTGGAAACATCCAAAAATTCCAGGTCGTCACATTCCTCCCCCTTAAAAGAATTTCGTCCCAAAATTACTAGTTAAGAAGAATGATCCAATACCCATTACTATTTTTCAAAACCAAACAGTTTTTAGCAACAACCCAACAATCTTTATTAAAGACACACTATCCATCTTGCTAACTTTTCGAACTTTTCCATAGTTCCCAAACAACTTTATTTATTCAACCATTCAAATTATAATTCAAAACCATGTTTTAAATTTTCAAAATTTCTCAAAAATTTTCTAACTCCCTAAATTTTTGAAAAATTTCGCCAGTGTCTTCTTTGCACGGCTAGCTCGGTACAACTACAAAATGCCTCTACAGTCCCCCAAATTCCAAAAGAAAACAAAAAGGCCAAGTGGCTAGATCAAAAACCCAATCAAATTTCATATAGAAATTTAAACGCATACCTTTTTGTCGAGCAGTTCAAATTTATCTTCTGAAATCAAAACCAATTTTCCTTTCCCTTTATAATACCTGCATATCCTACTTAGCAACAATATCCAACCATAGCTTTTAAAATCATTTTATACATTTCCTTACAGAAGTTTTCATACCTACTTCTATTAAAATAAGTTTTCCCATTTCCATATGAATTCAATTTATCTTCAACTCTGAATATTAAATTTTATCTTCCATTTATAACTGACTCATATCATTATTTTAAATTAGTTTCAATTTTCATTTTCAAAATTCCTTATTTCAATTTCAATTTGAAATCGTTTTGTCGCTAACAAAAAATTTTCAAAAGTTTTCTAACTTCCAAAATTTTTGAAATTTTTTGGCAGAGTCTCCTCTGTACGGAGTAGCTATTGTAATTTGACAAAAGATATAAATATGTATACATCGACCCACATGGTCGGAAAAACAAAAACAGTTCATATTTTCTATTTTTATTACGTAGGCGTACCTTTATTTAGCATTTTAAGAAAGCGGCTTATTTAATTAGCAATTTGCGAAATTAAATCCAGCCAAACGGTTTCCTGGTACCTATACTTACTCAGTTCAAAATGTAAGTACTAAATATACGAAATTCATTAACATTTACTTACTTTCATTAGCTAAACACATGCATATTTCATAAGCAACATACACCAAACACTTTTCATGAGCAATTTATATGATTTCCAAACTAATTCAATTGCTTTCAACCAATTCATATACCAGTTCATCTATTTTAATGGTTTTCAATTCAATTTCTTACATTCAACTTATTTTTTATCCAAACAAGCTCATTATTCAATTCAATTGACTTCAAAATCAATTTTATTCACTTCTATCAATTCACAGAATTTTATTTAATCTCGTTTTCGTCAATCGACAATTTATTTCTACAAATTTCAACTATATTTGTGTGAACGAATAATTATTTAAGATTATAACCCTTTTAAATTGATTCCAACTCAAGTTATATTTAGTTTCTTCCATTTTAATTCATTCACTACCATTTTATTTAGCTCAACACATTCCATGCTTGAATGCTACTAACCATTCCCAAATTAATTCAACCCAAGCTTTTATTTAATGGACTTCCATTCTTACTCGAAGTCGAGCTTCTAATTATTTTTAACTTAAGTTAATTTACTTCAATTTATCCCCACTTCAAACTTATGTTCACTTTTATTTAATTTGACTCTCATCTAATCAAATTCCATTTAATTCGGTTAGCCCAACCATTTTAATTTTAATTCTTATTCACATTATCAATTTATCAAAATAATATCCAAGCACATATTTAGCTTTAACTAGGTATTATATATATTTATTTAGCAAAGTATATTTTTATTCAATGGGTTTCAATTCTTTTATAAGCTATCGGAATTTATTTACTCCAGTTTAATTTCTTATTCAACTTATTTTCACTAAATGTCATCAACATCTAAATGTATTTCGTTTCAATACGATTTCAACATAATTCGAATACAATTGGATTTTGTTTGTCATAAGAAATGGTAACTTTGCAAAATTGTTGGCTATAAATCTCTACAGCGTTTTGTCCCTGAGGCAACCAATCTATAAGAGCTACATTTACAGCTTCAGCACAGTTGAATCCACAACTGAAACCTGAACGATATGCCTTGGGAAATGTCACCACTTTCAAATGCAACCATGGAACCAAAAGTCTTGGCAAGTTTTTTAAATTCTACCCAGACTTCACATATGGATCCTCTAAACTAGTACATGCTTTGTCGAATGAAGCTGTAGGAAACCCACTTCCGAATCCTTTAGTTTCCACATCAGAACCGCATAGGACCTCGATCTCTCCAGTTGGACGCTTTATTCACCTTCAATTTCTTCAGCTGAAGGTTCTCCACCTCTTGTTTGAAAATACTACTCCTTGAAATTATTTGCATATTTTTCAAATGATTCTAAAGTGAAATCTGGACCACACTCAAACCAAAATTGTCGTGGTATCCAAATAAATTTGTTTTTACGCTGCCATCATAACTATTTTTAAGAACTTCAGCTTCTAAAAGCTTTCGCTATTTCCTCTTTCTTAATTTAAAATCACTACAATTTTTCTTGTAAGATTCACGGTTTTGAAACATGTTAATTTTTTGGGACTCTTGTTGCAAATTTTGAATTCACCCATGCTTTTTTTGTTTAAGGGGGCATGATGGCTGCCAGGACGGAGGAGGAATAATACGACATATTCCATAAGGTTCTTCCTTTGGACGGATGCTTGCTATATACTTTAGAGTATCCTTAAACTCCTCTTCACTCGGATAGAATACATGTACTCCATCAAGAACGGGCCTGCAAGCATCCTTTGGACGCCATTGTGTTGTGACTGTTTGACAATTTGTGCATGTGGAACAACCATGATTTACACCTTTTGGTAACCTTTGTACTGCCAGTATATCACGATAAAATTCATTACTAACTGGTTCAACTAATTCAGTGTCAGACTCCTCATCGTATGAGCTATTGTCAAGCTTATAATTTATCCACGGTTTATGCCCAAATGACTTTTTCAACATCCCTTTGTTGCTTGAAGTACGATCAACATTTCTTGAAATTTGCGTTGCATCTGAAGTATTGTTTTGCATCTTTTGTAAAGTAAATGTTGTTAGTGGTGCCCGAAATCCTGTTCAGATTTCCCAAATCCCTTTATAATACCTCCATGACCCATCACTAGTTGTAGAACCGAGAGTCCATGAAGATCTGGAGGTCGAGCCAAACTTGACTGTGGTCAGGAATTCTGTTCAGATTGTTGATCAAGATGAGAGGCAACTCAGGAGTAAGGTAGTGAAGCTTGTTAAAGTACAGTGGAGCGAGGATCCCAGAGATTGTACCTGGGAAACTCTGAATAGTTTTAGGAAAGCCTATCCGGATTTGTGTCCGGATAGCTAGTGATGTTTGTTAGGATAGACTGTTTGGTTGATTGTTAATGTATGGATGATATGTATGCTTGGATTGTTGATATAAAAGCTTTTGAATTAACTTTTGTTTTAAATTTCGAGGACGAAATTCTTTTAAGGAGGGAGGAATGTAATGACCTGGGATTTCGGGAACATTATTTTAATAAGTATTTAATCTAATTTAAATAAAATACAAGCCTATCATTTTAAAAACAAATAAGACTTTGGACATTTTCTAGTTATATATATATATATATGTATGTATGTATGTATGTATGTATTTTGGAAGAAACTTTGATTTGAAAATTTAAAATAAAATCAATCCTATCAATATTAAATATAAATATAAAATATAAGCATAAAACATGTGAATATAATGTTTGGATAGATAAACTTTAAATAGAAATAAAAACTAAGGATTTACGTTAGTAATAAATTATATGGTTATATGGAAACATGAGATAATTCTAGAAATATATGTAAAACTATGTAATGTTATATGATGTATTATATTTTGTTCTATTTCCGCTGTGAGATTCTGATGTTGTTATTCTTTCTTTCTATCTTTTCTATTTCTATCTCTTTCTTTTCTTATTGATGATACATCTTTCTGTGGTTAGAAAGACGGGTCGTCAAAGGAGACGAGCAAGGAGATCTCGAGGCAAGTAGGTTTTCAAAACGAAAATGCAAATGGGAAGAAGAAATCAAGCTTTCAGGCAATATATATGTTTTGTATTATAAATAATTTTTTTAATGAAAGGTCAGAATGAACAGACGTTACAGAACTAAAAGAAAAGGGCAGAGGAAAAAATGGAAGGGAGGAATCGAACCAAATATAAATATAAATTAAAATTTATAGGATTGGTGATAGCCTAGAGAATAGTTAAAATGAACAGCAGGACTCTAGAAACTATTAATGTCAAACAGCTATTTATTTTCATCCGTTAGATAGATGAAAGGTCATGGGATACCCAAAAGTTCAAATATGGAATCGATATGACAAATCATTTTGTCAATTTCACCGCGTATCAGTCACTGAAATGCACAAATGATTATAATGCGGAGATCAGCACGATGAGACGATCAAAATGGTATATAGATATCAATGATACGATCATCCTATCAAAAGTCAATATTCACTGCCAAACTGCTGCAAATTCGCTAAAAATAAGATAAATGAAGCTAGAAAATTCCAAATTTGACGAAATGAAAGACGTCTCACTTAGAAAATATTAAAAAAATTTCTTATATAAAAATATTTAGATTTTGAAAACATTTTATTTTCATCTAATAAACTGATTTTAAATTGAAATTGAAAATTACACAATAGAATTAACTTTCATATCTTCTAATGAAAATTTATCATTTGCTATGTCTAAATAGACATATTTCAAATATCTAATTTTCATTGCTAAAGTTAAATTTTTTTAAAGAAAAAATTCAGTTAATTACGTTATTTAATCGTTAAAATTTACGGGTCGTTACACTCTCCCCCACATAAACTTTTCGTCCTCAAAATGGAACGAGGTAGGAGAATAGGAACAACTAGAGAGAAAAGATAGATTGCGATACAAAATACAACAATTAAATCAAAACCATATAAATTTCACTAGTTTTAAATTGATTAATATTCAAAAAAATTGGCTTCAATCCATTTTATTCAATCAATAAATCTTCAATGTATTCATATTTGGTTGACTACAATTCCATGCATTTTCATTCAATTGATTTGCCTTCAATTTATTAACATTTGTTACAAAAAAAATTCCATCAAAACAAAATTTATTTTATTCAGCTCGTTTATTTATTCCATTTGATTTCACTTAAATTAATTCCTCATATAATTCTATTTCAACTATTATTTATAATTTACCATTTATTTACAAAGATATGAATTCTTTTATTAACTGTTTAGTTTCTTAAGTTTACATTTATTTACTCATTCTCCATTTGTTATCCAATTTGTTTCAATTTACATTTCTTATAACATAAATTAAGTGTATAACATTCATTATAACAACACAATTCTTATCTATAAATTCCCTTATCAGAATTTATTTTTGCACCTTTTATTTCTTACATTTTATATTGTATACCGTTCAACTACATATTCTTATCACATTTTAAATTTTGAATATTTCAGGTAAGTTTTATTAATGTTTCATATGTAATCGAGCACTATACCCATTTACTTGCTATTTATAATATTTTTACTAAGCAAAAGAAATTAATTTGAACAATCTATTGCCTAAATTTTTTCTTATATAACATTCAATTGCAAATTCATCTTAACATTTTAGGTTTTTAAATAATTCAGGTAAGTTATACATGTTTATTAGAATGCAATTGAATATTATATAAATAATTTTATCCTAGATCAACTATTCCAAGTTATTTTAAATTTCAATTTAAGTTTTAAACACTTCATATATTTCACAATTTTTGATTTATTACAATAATTAAAAGTTGTAACTTAACAAGAATTTAAGAATCAAAATTTCCAGTTTCACTTCCCACCATTTTGAAATAAATATACATGCATATATATTTTGTGAATCAAATCATATTCAAGAAATTCAAATCAAATTCCTTTCTAAAACAAAACTATAGCAAAGCTACTAAGTGGTCTCTCTACTTTGAGACTCGAAAATGAATGTCAATGATGCTGCAGTCATTGCCGAAATTATTTTCCAACGACAATGGAGGAGAGCACAACTTACTTCTTTTTAACATTCTTTGGAAACAATTTCCATTCAAAGATACTTTCAAATAATATATATCAAAACTTTGAAAACCAAAATTTGAAAAGCACAGGGAATTTAATTCTCAAATCCTTAATTTTAAATTCACTTCAATTCCAAATCAATTTATAAACCATTTTTTATAATTTCATTTATTAATATCATGTTGCAATAGTAAATGGCTTACAAAACAATAAATGATAATCAAATATTATCATTTCTAACAACCGTAACTATTTAATTTCAGAAAATTTTACTTACATATGTAAATTATAATCATACAAAAAAAATATTTCATTTAGAAATTTCGAAAACAACATTATGTCAGTTTGCTCTGTTCAAGTGTTTTGGAATTCCTGTCGATAGCATTAGCCAGACGAATCGATCAAAACCCCAAATCAACCTTAACAACTCAAACAACACAATATAAAACATTTTAATATCAATTACAAATACACTCCCTCACACGATAATTCAAGAATGGATTATAAAAAAGAATAGGAACTCAAATATAGAGGGACCTATATCAAAGAAAATTCTAACTAAGATTGATAGGCTCAAAAGTGAGATAAGATAGATAGATTACAAAAGAGAAAAGATGGATAGACTTATATAAATCGCGGGTTACCTTAACCAGGTCAACCGAGACTTAGAGAAGGCGAGAATATCATCAGCGAGAACTAGGACAACAAGTCAAGCTCTAGGGATAAGGTCGATGTGGAATTAAATTTCTCGCTGAGGAGGTGGAGAAGTGACTTCACCTAGTATCAGGATAATCTCTGATTATCGGAGTGGAGTCAAGTTTACAAGGGAATTACTTTGATCATCTACTAGAGATGATTCGGGCTTTGCAAGAAATAATAGCATCTAAACTGAGGATGTAGAAATCTTCGGTGAATCGACGCCTAATGTAAAAGAGTTTCACCCCTTTACAAATCATACTGGTGGGACCGCCAATGGGATTGGTCACACCCACAAGGACGAAGCTGCCAATTGAGATGGTAGGATGAGCTCAAATTATTATAGGGATCAACAGAAATGGAGCTATGGGAGGGTCCAATATCAAAGAATGCGAACAGGAGAAGACACGAATGAATTTTTAGAACGAGGGGGAAGGTTCCAAAATTCGGAAGAAACTTTAATTCAGGAGGATCCTAACAAAGAATTTCAAACTCGAACGATGATGATTCTGCAATTAATTTTTACTCCATATGCTAAGTTTTGCCTAAACCAGAGCTTTGATACCACTTGTAAAGACCCGCTATTTCGAACCATTTGCATCCGAACATGTCTGACTTGAATTGCTCAAAACAACAGAATGTTAATTTATAATTGGCAAAACTTAGCATATACAGCAAGTAAATCAATTACAGAATCACAACTGAGTAATGTAACAATAAGCAGTGGAAGAGATAAATAGTAGTTCAAGAAGCTACTATATAAACGTTAGAGTCTGAAACAAAATAAAGCAGAATCTCAAATACAAATGAATCTCTAATACACAAACAAATGACGTGTTTGAAGATAAATGACTAGAATAAATTGAAATAACTGAAAGTTGGATAGATATATCTTCAAACAAAGCTATAATCACCAAAGGTGAGTCTCAAATGCTGTGACACTCAGTCTGACCCGAGCATAAAGCAACACAAAACACTTGAGTCGATTAACATTGTTATATAGTAAATTCAACTCAAGTGAAATATCAACCGAAATATAAGCAACTTAAAGAATGTTTGGGATGGCCATCCTCTAAGGATCCGTGGAACTATCTACTATGTAATAATATACGCTATTATACTATGTCTATAGTAAAGTAAACTATTAAAATAACATTTAGGCGTTACTCATATCCCCCTTAACACATTTTATATAATGTCGTAGTCTATACGTATACGCTAAACTCCACTCGCAAGTGGACTATCAGGGAGCACACCATAGGTACGACACAAAATAAACTCGTAAAAGGCGCAATAGAGCATATGACAAGGCACGCGAGGCAATGCCAAGGTAGATATACCGTTTGCTTATCCAGACTGGTGGTAGCACATAGCAGTTACTACCACCCACCTCAAGACACACTCCAAAATCAAAGGAGCACCCGACCAAAACGCAAAAGCAATAGAACGGTGTCGAAGAAAAGTGTCCGATAGGAGGAATGACCTCACTTGCCTGGTGTGGATTCTGTTTTAGCCACATCAAGCTGACTCACGGGAATCAGGGTTTCGTAAATACCACACAGAATCATTCGCTAAACCATCTAACTTCATTCTGCAATCTTCACCACGTACACAGTTGTCAAAGTGGGTTTCGGTGTTGGAAGAGAGTATGACAATATCCGATCTCGGTCTCTTTAACAACCAAACGCTTATTTCACACCGTGGCCATTTCATTTCAAATAGTTCATACTTCACATTAAAATATCATATTCTTTTCAAAACTATATCAAATTCGATATCACTATTCACTTTAAATCATATTCATTTCCAGAATTGTACCACTTTAAAATTTATAACACTTTCGAAATCATTACGCTTTTGAAATCATAACACTCTGAAAATCATAACACTTTGAAATCATAAAACTTTGAAATCATAACACTTTGGAAATGATAACACTGCGACTTAAAACAGTTTAGATATTGAAAATAGTATGTATGATAAATAGTTAAAAACTAAAATAGTTTATATATTAAAATAATTTATATATTAAAACAATTTATATATTAAAATACTTTATATAATAAAAATGGTTTCCTTGAATTTTGCAAATAGATTCAATTCATCTTGAATTCTAAAATTCAATTTGAATCAATACTTGTTTAACCATTTCAATTTAAAGTTCAAAGATTCAAATTTTAAAACATTTACAGTATATAAATTTCATTTATATTTCAACATTTAACTTTAATTTTTATTCAAATTTGAAAATAATTCACTTAATCATTTTAATAACAAATAAATAAAATCTCAATTTATATATTTAAATCAATATTAAATATTCGGTCTCAAAAATTTTCTTTAAATTTGAGAATATTCATTTAATCACTTCTTATCAAATTAAGTTATAAATAATAAAATTTCAAAATCTCAAAAAATCAATAAGTTCAAATAAATTATTATTTAAATTCAATTACTTACCAATTTAAATTCCAAGTCAACATTTATTTATCTTCTTAACCTTTATTATTAAAGTTATAAAAATCTATTTTCAAATATTAATATAAACTTTTAAATAAATATTTAAGCATATATATGTATACTAATTAATTAAATTTTATTCAAATAAATTATATCAAATTAAATCTTATTAATAAATCTATTTTAAATCTTATTTTATATTTTTAAAAATAATATAACTATAAGTAAACCTTAGATTTTATATTTTCAAAACTAACTTATAAATTTAAAATTCCAAACATATAATTTAAAAGTCTAATTTTACAAGTGAAATATATTTATATTATATTCAAAAATAAATGTTTAATAAAATCCCTCGAAAACTTTGGAAATCATTTCAAAATATAGACCAACGGTGTCCATATATAATTTTCTATCCTATGGTCAAGTGATATGGATATTTATCATTTCAATCCGCAATTTAAATATCTACGGGTATATATCATTTCAACACGCAATCCCAAAATTCAAAATCAATGAAAATCGCTTGGGTTTATCATTTCAACCCGTAACGATTTTTCCTTAATCTATAATATCGTTCGGGCATGTATCATTTCAACCTATAGGGAATCCTAAGCTAACAGGGAACTTGCAGAGGGAGAACAAATATGATAATAATACAACATATCAACAACATGCATGTTTCACCAATAAAAAAATTAATTATAATATAAATTACAGATTATGGTGTCAGATGTCACAGGTGAATAATTACAGATAGTTGCATATCATATATAATAATTAAATAATTAACAGTTCAAATTTAACAACACATTTCAATTGTCATTTCAATGTGAATTAAATTTATTAAATATAAGAATGTTAATCATGAGTGATTGCTTACCTTTTGAGGATAGAGAAAATAGATAACACTACAAGCTAAGATTTGAATCATGATTTAGACAATCGACCAATCCAATAACAAATCTCAAAGCGAAGTAAGCTGAACATGGATTTGATGGACAAAGCTGATAAATAGGAATCGATGAGAACAAATCTAATTAGCTTGGTATGAACTGAAACAAAAGGATATATATATATATATATATATATATATATATATATATATTGTTGTGCAAAAATTGCACAAATGTGAAAAAACAATAAACAGGATCTAGATTTTCAATTTGAACATCACTCAATCTAGCAACAATTATTCTGTTACTCCAAATATATAGTAAATAACTATAAAGAAGGAAAGAGACGCACAATATTTATACTGGTTCCACTATCATCAAGATAGTGTACGTCCAGTCCAATGAAGAGAGATTTTGTTATACATGAGAGAATTACAAGAGATTACAAGATAAGAGTTTACATACCAAAGCACTAAATTAGGGTTAATAAGAAGAGACGCTCCATTTGCGGATCACTAGCTAAATACCAAGATAGGTACAGTGTAGTCTACCCTGAATATATAG
Organism: Allium cepa; assembly: GCA_030765085.1. Classification (NCBI taxonomy): domain Eukaryota; kingdom Viridiplantae; phylum Streptophyta; class Magnoliopsida; order Asparagales; family Amaryllidaceae; genus Allium; species Allium cepa. The sequence goes on along the minus strand of CM060941.1, from coordinate 944,800,070 downwards.
CCAAGGTAAATTCATGTGAGTCATGAATCAAATTACCAGGATATGGTAAGAAGATACAGGAGGAAAATTACAGTGGCAACAAATCACGCAAACATATCATGTAATTCACTCATTTCAAAGATGGAAGAAAATATTTCCAAAGCAATGCTATTACAAAGAAAGAAATAATATGCATATCTTTTTGCATATATATTATTCCATAATGTGCGCATGCGTATATTTCCTTGCCATCTCATTCAAATGAAATCCAATAATTTATGCATTTCCATAATAAACAAATGTGAATACTTTCCTTCCTACATATTTGTTTTCTTCTATTTGTGATTTTGTATCACCAAAATTTAACACTTCACCTTGATGCAAAATCACATATCTCTAACACCCCACCTCGACTCAAGTTCTCTTCTCAACATAAAACTCTTAAAAATGAACTCCACCTTCAACCAAAATTTCTTAACGAGATACAGATCAAAAATGAATATTTACCTAATGAGTTTAGACAAGGCCACCCCCCATCACACCTTGCTAACGAGCTCATACTATGTCCCCGCCCACTAACAAAATTTTGCAAATATCCAAAACAAAAGAAGGTAGATACCAAAATAATCTCTAAGCCACCAAGGCCAAAAAATTCTATCAATCACCAATCCAAATACAGAGCCAAAACACAAAAGCCACTGGACATAACAAGGCTAGTCCAAATCTCTGTATGCAAGACAAATATCTCCCCTCCCACATACCTTATCTGCCAAACAACAAATTTTCCATGGAAATCGACATAAGACTCTCACATCAACATTTAGCCATGAAGCAAATACAGGTTCCCAAATCCAGATGTCTCTTCAACATAGTAAACTCCTTATCACCAAATTTCCAAGGATGGAACGCGCTTCTCTCTCAACATAATCTCCTTCGTCTTTATCTTCAATATTGCACAAAATCTCTTTTTCCATCCAAATAAGTAATATCATAATCACCACCAGATCTACCGCTCTTTCTAGAAGCCATTGATGCATAAATTTGAACAAATCACCTTGCTCTGATACCAATCTGTTGTCCAAAAATTACACAAATGCGGAAAAAAATTAAACATGATCTAGATTTTTCAATTTGAACATCACTCAATCTAGCAACAATTATTTTGTTACTCCAAATATATAGTAAATAACTATAAAGATGGAAAGAGACGCACAATATTTATATTGGTTCCACCATCATCAAGATAGTGTATATCCAGTCCAATGAAGAGATATTTTATTACACATGAGAGAATTACAAGAAATTACAAGATAAAATTTTACATACCAAAGCATTAAATTAGGGTTAATAAGAAGAGACGCTCCATTTGCGGATCACTGGTTGAATACCAAGATGGGTTTATAGTGAAGTCTACCCTGAATATATAGCCAATGTAAGTTCATGCGATTCATCAATCAAATTACCAAGATATGGTAAGAAGATAATGGAGGGAAATTACAGTGGTAACAAATCGCACAAACATAGCAAGTAATTCACTCATTCCAAAGATGGAAGAAAATAATCCCAAAGCAATGCGATTACGAAGAAAGAAATAGTATGCATATCCTTTTGTGTATATATTATTCCATAATGTGCGCATGCATATATTTCCTTGTCATCTCATTCAAATGAAATCCAATAATTTATGCATTTCCATAATGAACAAACGTGATTACTTTCCTTCTTGCATATTTGTTTCCTTCTATTTGTGATTTTGTATCACCAAAATTTAACACACACACACACACACACACACACACACACACACACACACACACATATATATATATATATATATCTTGAAACCAATATTCAGTTTAGAAATACATATTTAGAATATCATCTACATATTATATTTAAAAATCAAGATTAAAAATCAAGATGTCTATATACATTTCTAAAAATCAAAATACCCATATATATTACATATATTAAAGCTTATATATATAAAATCTGAATCTACATATATTTTAAAACCATACTCAAAATAGAGTCATTTTCATATTATGTTTTGAAGTCATAAATTTATGTGCAACTGCAATACAAACTTTACATATACTAGTTGTTACAAAAAATCTACTTTAAAATAATGTTAAACATTATAATTAAACATTCAAAACGCGTAGTATATGACATATAGGATGATTGTTTAGAACATATGCCATATAATATAATTACTTTAGAAAAGAACAAATAATAATAATAAATATTACTGCAAATACATATAAAGCACGGCTGCTATCATGCAACACTATGGAAAACGTATGTATATAACTTACATATCATTATTACCATAAATTTCTATTATAAACATATGTATGTATGTATGTATGTATGTATGTATGTATGTATGTATGTATGTATGTATGTATTACATTTTAAAACAATATATATAAAATAAATATCCTCAAAATCAATGCTCTTTCAAATATATACATAGTATATATGTAACGACTAACATATAATCATTATTTTACTTAAAATAAAAACATAAATAAAATAATATATATATATATATATATATATATATATATATATTATAGTAGAACTTATAGGGATGGTTGCAGCTAGTCTCGAGCAGACAGAGACAGATAACAATCCATCTTTTATATATATATATATATGCATATGTATATATATATATAACAGTCTCATGAAAATATATATAAACAGACTTTATATATATCACCGCATAATATATTTCATATGCAAAAATAGGAGAAAGGTGCAAGCATTGGCCATGGCGGGTCCACTGCACTTGGGTGTGGGGTTGAGTAGTGAACGACGGAGGCTGGGTCAACTGGAGGAAGGTGGTCGGCCGGAGAAGTTGTGCATGATGGTGTCATGTTGTTGCTCATATGAGGTGGCATTGCTAGGGAGAAGGGCAGAGGTGGTAGAGGCCGATGGAAGGGGTTACGTGCGTGGGAGTTGGGTTGTTTGCACAGGCGATTGTGGGTCAGGCGATGTTGGAGATGGGTTCACATGGGTGGCCGAGTGGCAGAAGTGGCTACTCGGGGTGATGGGGTGGTTAGCGTTAATGGTGATAGTGCTAGGCGATGGAGTGGAGGGTTCGGTTATCATGGCACAAGTGGAGGCAGGGAACTAGGCGAGGAAGGCTAGTTAGCTTCGGTGATGGAAAGGAGGTCGACGCACTGATGGCGAGGTGTTTCAGCTCTTGGTGCTGAGTGGAGGCTGGGTCGATTCTAACAGGGGAATGGAGGAAGGTGGTGGGCGGAGGTTGTTTGTGTGCTTTGGTTGACGCAACATAGGGGAGGTCAAGAAAGTTCGATGGTTGGAGGCGACGAGCAAGCACATCTCGAGGCAATTAGGTTTTCAAAACGAAAATGCAAATGGGAAGAAGAAATCAAGCTTTTAGGAAATATATATGTTTTGTATTAGAAATATTTTTTTTATGAAAGGTCAGAATGAAAAGACGTTACAGAACTAAAAGAACAGGGCAGAGAAAAAAATGGAAGGGAGGAATCAAACCAAAAATAAATATAAATTAATGGGAATAATGAAAGCCTGGAGAATAGTTAAAATCAAAAGTTGGATTCCAAAAATTATTAATGTCAAACAACTATTTGATTTCATCCATTAGATAGATGAAATGTCATAGGAAACCCAAATGTTCAAATACAGAATCGATACGACAAATCATTTTATCGATTTCACCTCGTATCAATCACCGAAATTCACAAACGAATATACTGCGTAGATCAGCACGATGAGACGATCAAAAGGGTACACAAATATCAACGATACGATCATCTTATCAAAAGTCAATATTCGCTGCCAAACTACTGCAAATTTGCTAAAAATAAGATAAACGAAGCTAGAGAATTCCAAATTTGACGAAACGAAAGATGACGTCACAGTTATAAAGTATTAAATATTTTTCTTATATAAAAATATTTAGATTTCAAAAACATTTTATTTTCATCTAATTTACTGATTTTAAATTGAAATTGAAAATTACACAGTAGAATTAACTTTCATGTCTTTCAATGAAATTTTACCATTTGCTATGTCTAAATAGACGTATTTCAAATATCTAATTTTCATTGCAAAATTTTAAAAAAAAATCAAGCAAAAATTCAGTTAATTAAGTTATTTAAAGCGTTCAAATTTACGAGTCATTGCATCTATAGTATTTACATAGTATATATTGTGTATTTGGATGGTATATGGTCTTTTGGGTTCCTTTTGGCTTTTTAGCTTCAAATGATTCCTCAATACCCCCAACAAAATTCCTATTCACCGAACAGTCACTACTCAAAAAGAAAAATACGTATAGAAACTATTCATTCTCATTTCTTCTTTCTAAACTTCTATACCTTCTTATTCCTCATCTCCTCTTCCTAAATTCCAAAACATAAATCAATAGAAAGAAATCCAATCTCCAATTCATTTCCCTCTTCCTTATTTCTCCTTTCCTCCTCCCTTTCTTCCCTTCCCTTTCCTTCTTCTCTCCTTGTGGCCTTGCCCCGCCTTCCAACTCCGCCATCACCTCCACCCAAGGCCACAACCCACGACAAAGCACCATCTAGCCTTGGCCCCACTTTCCTCCTCTTTCCTTCCTTTTTCCCTTCCTTTTCCCTCATTTCTCTTATCTTTCCTTCCTTTTTCCCTTCCTTTTCCCTCATTTCTCTTCTCTTTCCTTCCTTTTCCTTCCCGTTTGCCTTGGCCTCTCCCCTAGCCTTGCCCCGCTCTGGTACCCAAACTCGACCACCTAGCCCCTTGGTCAAGCCCTAGGCCGAGCCCAAAGCCAAGGCTGAACCCTCCTTACATAAAAAAGAGTGAAAAAAGGAGAAGAAAAGGAGAAAAAACGAAAAAAGAAGAAGAAAATATTTTGGTGATTGTTGTATTCGAGTTTGGATAGCTTTGGGTTGGTCTTTCTTGCTTTAGTCTCCATCTCCATCATGTTGTGTTTATCACCTTCATTTACCATAAAAGATGAGCATGTCACTCACGATTAATATTCTTATGTATTAGTAAATGGAATCGTACGAAATGACATGTGAGTTATTGTTTTAGTTAGGAATATGTTATGTTAATTGATTGTCACATATGTTATTTTAATTTATTATCACATATGTTATGTTAATTTATATTGTCACGTATGTTATGTTAATTTTTATGTCACGTATCTTATGTTAATTCACATATCATAATATGTTATGTTAAATTATATGTTGTATATGTCACATGATATGTGTTATATAATAGGATATGTCACCTTTATTTCTATGTTATGTTAAATTTTAGGTTAGATATGTGTTATGCTATATGTAACGATCTAGGTATTCGACCCTCGAAAATCGACACTTTCATGTATAGAATGGCAAGCAATCGAGTGCCGGAAATACCAGATCATTATGGTTTAAGAAGAAGAAATAGAAACAACAACACAGAATCTCATAATTGCAGCGGAAAAAATTATAATATATAATAACAGATTTTCATACAAGAAAACAGTAACTTTTAATATACATATTATCAGAGTACAACTATCAACATAGAAATCTGGACGATTATAATAACTTATCCTCACAAATGTTGAATATACAGCCTACAATACATAGCGGAATATAATCAAGTACGCGTAATATGCCTCTGCCATCCAGCCCATCTCCTAGGCTCCAAAGCATCCTAACATGAATCTGTAATACTCGGTCAGACCCGAGCATTACAATATAGTAACTCCCAAGTCAAGCTAGAAACCAGCGTGAGTGAACGCACTTAATTTGAAATACTTAAGTTATCAAAATCCTTCGAAATAAGACAATCTCGTTAGACCGCTACATATATAAATATGGTGTGTTTTCCCTTACGATAACAAAAACACTTTTATAGAAATCCATCGATATTATAATAGTGTCTAGGTACAATACTTATTTAACATAGTCGAATTTGTTAAATTAATTAAATTCCAACATATTAGACTCTAAAATTAAAACCATAAAGGTTCGTGGTGGTTATTGGATCGAAGTGGTCTCAGATAATGCTGATATCTAATCTCGGTCTCATCAAGCTTAAAAATGGTAAATTTTGAAAAAGCCATGTTGTTTTAAAATAAACAATTCTACAATTAGGGTGTCAATATTTACATACGAAAATTTATTACATATGTTAATTCAAATAAAACGTATCAACATCATATTCTAACCTGTTTAATATGTTTGGCTACTTATTGGTGCAGACAACGGACAATGGAAATAAATATCCAACGGTAATAAAGCCAAAGCATAGATCATTAACTAAATCAATGGTTAATAATTAATATTATTAAATTCATGAATCAGAATTTAATTAATTTCATCTAACTGAATCCATTCATGTTTTTAATCCAAATTATTTATAAATTAAAGAAATTATAAAAAAGATTTATTATTTGTTAATTAAAATTAAACAATCGATTTAATAACTAATATACTAATTAACATAAGATTAAATCAAATAGGACTTTAATTATTTATTCACTTTAATTATTATAATTAATTTAATTTTATATTACCGAAATTAACATATTAATTTAGCTTTAAAAATACTAGGTGATAGGGTAACAATGCAAAAATTTCCATGTCTATTGGATTTTAAATGAAAGAGAAAAATGTTTTTAAAGTTTAAAAGGGTCATTAACATAAGATTATCTAAATTACTTTATTATTACTTTTATAAAATGAAGCCTACCATGTTCGACCAACGACAAAGAAAACCCAGGCTCCATTCTTTCTTCCTCCCTCCCTTCACATTTTCCTTCACTTGCCCATTTCTTCCTTTTTTTCATTCGATAAACCCAGCCGTGCATCCAAGCGTGCATATGCACACTTGCCTCTGGTTAACCATCTCACCATCGACCATCGCCCTAAGTCGCCCATGCCTCCAGCGTCTCGTCCATCTACCCAGAGGTCACGGCCAACCTCCAGTTCAAAAAATCGAACTCCAAATCAAGTCCTAGAACAAAAAACCTCCCATTCAATCACCTCGCCACATCAATTTCGACCATCATCAACTACCCAACCTCGTCCAGAGCATCGCAACGACCTCCTTTTCCTCTTGGACTGCACCTTCCCTTTCGCCTCTTGCCGTGGCCATTTGCATCAAACTGAAACCATACACCAAAATGCCTAAAACACTAAATCTTTTGCGACCCAATGCCACACACTTCTAGAAATTGCCGTTATATTTTTCCTAGCTCCACCATCACCTAAGCTACCTCCACAACCAAAGACAAGCCATCACGTCACCACGACCGCCGAAAATCGACAAAAACCCATTTCTTGATCATCTCTCTCTATCTTACTTGGTGCTCAACTAAAAATCTCCGATTCACTTTCAAATATCATCATTTTTGATAACAAACACATTCATGTAATCAAAAGATTAAATTATGATATTAGAATTCCATAAATTTTTAAGTAAATCACTATAATATATCTTTTCTTCCTCTATATTTAATGATATCGAATGAAATAATTTGTAGATTAATCTACAGTCAAAAAACCGACTTTCTTTTGGAATCATAATCTAAAATTAACTAGATGTAGGGATAATGATTATTGAAGTTACAAGATCTTAGCTTTTTCAAGAAACAGAGGTGATATTCATGTCTTTTCGAGTTATAGGGTGTTCAACGTGATTTAAAACAAATATATACAGCATAGAAAACTCATTAACATATGAATACTTGCCAAATTACAAGAGTTCATTCAAATTTTCAAGTGTTCAAATGCATACAGAAGTTTAGTAAACAAAAGTTTAAATTCTACTCACCAGCTTTTATGAAGATAACACATTGGCTTTGAAAAGAAAGATACTGCTGCTCTTCCTCCTTGTAGCTTGAATACTTTGTTTCTTAAGGTTTTTAAAATGGAAGTTTGTTCTTCCTTTTTTCCTTTTATATTTTAAGCTAGAATGGTATACGTGAATACATAGTGGTATATACAAAGAAAGAGAGTGGGCATAAGAAAGCCGAAGCCTTTGTTCATGTACAAGACTTCACCTTTTCCTTTTATTCTATTTTTTCTAATATGATTTGAAATATGTGATTTGATTTGATAAATTGTGTTGATTTGAAAATTTGAGTGATTTGATTTATTTTGTGGATAAGATTTTATATGTGACTTGATTTTGCGTTTTGTTACTTGATTTAAAGTCTTGCCATGATGATGTTTTCATGTATGTATATATAGCATACATGTACATGCATTTACCATAGTCATATTTATCTTGTCATATTTACATATACATATTCATAGATATACATATACATATACATATATATTTACATATTTACATATATATATTTATCATCATAAACTTGTATATATTATACATATACATATATATATACATATATGGATATTCTATCTGAAATTCTTAATTGGTGGAATTTATATAAATATATCTATAAAATTTATTATATTCACTGATTTATATTTTAAAATTAAATATAGTTTAATAAATTTATAGATTCAGATATTTCAAATATCAGAAAATTTATCTATTCGACGTATAAAATTTAATATTTCAATATTTAAAATTAGTTAATATTTTTTTTTGATATCAAATTTTGTTATTTAAAATTTTATCTAAGTTCATATCCAATAAATTACTATAATAAATCATTAAATTTTATTTTTACCATTTTAATTCAAAATTTTAATAATTTAAAATAGTTAAAATTACGGGTCGTTACACTATGATATCTGTTATGATATGTATGATATGTTATGCAAGTGAAATGTTGTGTTATTTTTTATTTATGCAAATCACACTACAAGTTCCCTTTGTATGTTAGTTAGAAAATCCCTTGGGTTAAAATGATATATACCTGAACGATCTTATAGATTGGAAAAAACCATTATGGGTTGAAATGATGGACCCAAGCGATTTTATTGATTTGAAACTATAAATTTTAGATACGGGTTAAAATTTTATATATATACTCGAAAATTTATAAATTTGGGTTGAAATGATATATACCTTAATCACTTGACCATAGGGTAAAAAACTATATACGGACACTGTTGGTCTATTTCAAAGTGTTTTCTGAATTTTAAAAATAGGTTTTGGTTAAATAAATTGATTTAAAATTATATTTTAAGAATAAAATAAAATATAAATTAAATGTTTTAAAGTTAATTTATAAGTTAGGGTTTTAAAAATTAAATTTCAAATTTTTGACTAATAATTTAGTTAAAATTTTAAAATAAATAATAGTAAAATGTAAAATAAAACATTTTAAAAATATAATTTAGTAAAATAATTAAAATAGTTTTAAGGGATTCATTTAAAAAGTTAATTTAATATAATTAATTTTATTGATTTTATAACAACTTTAATAAATAAAATAAGGAAAGAGAAATCAAGGTTAAATTGTAAATTTATTCTAATTAAATGAATTAAAATCAAATAGGATTATTTAATCTACTTAGTTATGGAATTTCCAATGGTATGATTTTGAAACGTAGATAATTTAATATGATATAAATTGTAAGTAAAATGTTCTAAAGCTAAAATATAATTGAAGTTAGTATTTAAGTAATTGATTTAAATAATAACTTAAGATTTTTATTATTTAAATGTTTATAAAAATGACCACGGTGTGAAGTAAGCGTTTGGTTGTTAAATAGATCGGATCGGAAATCCCAAACATCCTTTAAGTTATTATTGCATTTCACTTGTACGTTTCACTTAAGTTGATTAACTTACATAAGAATGTTATTCCTGACTCAAGTGTTTTGTTTTTCTTTATGCTCTGGTTAGCCTGAGTAATATAGCATTTTAGATTTGACCTTTTGGAGCTGGAGACTAGTTGGGGATATTTCTATCTATCTGCTTAGCTATTTCAGTCATCTTTGCTATTTCAGTTATTTCAGTTATATCTATTTCAGACTTTGTTATTTGCCTATGTATTAGCAAACTTCTATGTTGTAATGCCCTTAAATATTAATTAACATTATTCGGGAATTTAATTGGATAAATTAAATAGAATAATGTAAATAATTAAGGTGATGAGATTAATAAATCCAATGGTCGTGTCTTAATGAATGAACTAAAATAAGACTTAACTAAATTAAGAAGGAGGAATTTCCTAAGGAATAAACTTGGAAATGGGGCTACATTTTTTAGTACAAATCTCTTCCTCCACTTTAATAGATTTTCACTTTCTCATTCATAACTCCTCAACAACTTTCGACCGGCCATTAAAAGCTCCAGGAAGAGCAAAAAATTAAAGAAAGAGCTAAGGAATAAAAGTTAGAAAATTTTCTCATTCTCCAATTAACTAATCAAGGTGAATAATCATGTTTATCATCTCATTTTTTTGTGTTTGGATTGGTTTTGGGCTATACCCAATTCATGTTTGTGGTTTTGGTTAGGATATAACCATTTAAACCTTTGTTTGGATAAGACATAGGTGTTTTAAATGTTAATGGGCTAATTAACATGTTTTTATTCGGTTTTGGTTGAATTCTGGGTTTTTTTTATCCTCATATGCCATGAAATTTTAATATGTTGAAGTATATGATTATCTGAATTTTGGTGATTTTTGGGGATTTTTCTTATTGATTTACTAAGGTAATTAAATTATTTAAGCTTAAAGGCTGAACTACAAAATTGCCTTCGAATTAGTCAATTCGGAGGGAAGGCTGTAATTCGAAAATTTAATTAGGGAAGAAGAATAGTGTTTTAAGAAAAAGATTAACTTTCCTATACAATTTACTATTTGGAAGTACAGCGGAAAGCTCCTCGGCCAATCAAAATTAGACAAGCAAGATAAAACATCACTTTAGTCGGTCCAGTTCTGCCTTCGACTACAACAAGCCTGCTTTTACCCTTTTAACGAAGTCGAAAGGTACCTTTCGTTTAAGATGGAAGGTAAATAATTACCCTCTGCCTAAGTCGAAAGGTAGGCATGGTGTCAAAAGGAAGATGGGTGAAGGGAAGGGGAGGTTGCTTCCTCTGCTTTTGAATAGAAACATAATTGCTTTCGAATAAGATGAAGGGGGATCCTTCGACTCTATCATTTTATAAAAGGCCAAAATTTTTATATATTCAAGAGGGGGTTTCGAAGGGGATTTTTGAAAGTTTAAACCCTCAAGAGAATTGTTTTAAATTATTTTCTAAAAAGGTGATTTAATATTTTTTACTAAGTCGAAGGGATGCCTTTGACATAGCCGAAGGGATAGAAGGGGAAGAAGAAGGGATTACTTCTGAACTTCCCACTATTTTTAAAGTACAAGTTTTAATACCTTTCGACAAAGTCGAAAGCTAAACCTTCCAACAAGGTCGAAAGTATACTTTTCAAGGGTTGATTCCGACACCAACACTTAATTGTTTTTAAATGGTTTCGAAAGGTTTGATTTCGAAAGTTTTTGAAGGGGTTACCTTCATTGATTGCGAAAGGTTTTAAGTTTCAGTTATTTCGAAAGATTTTGAGTTTCATTGCTTTCAAAAGGTTTATAAATGGTTTCATAAGGGGGATACCCTAGGCTTTTGACAAGGTTGAAAAGAAACCTTCCGATAGGGTCGAAAGGTAGGACCTTTCGACAAGGTCAAAAGATATGATTTTTTGATGCTTTCAAAAGAAAGGTTTCCAAAAGGGCTAAATTTGGATGTTTATTTTCTTTCTAGTGGAACTTCACTCGAAGGGGTTTAAAAGGTTGTTTTTAGCCATTTTTCCTTAAGTAAAATTTTGCTAACTTGAAGGGGTTACTTTGAAGGGTTATAGCATAAAATACTTATTTTTTTTGAATATGTAAGGGGGATCCTTATATAAATTTGATGTTATTAAAGCTTGGAGACACCAGGGTGGGTTTTATGTTTTCGATACGTAGTTTGGGGATATAAACAGAAATAGGCTTTCGAAAATATACAATGGGCTCTTAATGTGGTTTTATTTAATTTAACCTAATTGGGGATACCAATGGGAATAGGTTAAACGGGTGGTATATTTGGGGAAAATAAGTAATCACGAGGATCATGAATTTTTATAAATAATCATGGGGATCATGATGTTTTAAGTGGCCAAGTGATGGGTTCTTGGTTAACCTAGAAAAACCATGGAATGTGCGGTGGATAGCCCACATCAAATTTCTAAAGTAAATAATTTCATGCTAAAGGTGTTTATCCTCGGGATTTGGCACCAAAGATTCATAGTCATTTTAGGAAAACTATGAAATGTGCACTGGATAGCCCACACCAACTTTTATAAAACAATGTATGATGGATAATCTGCATTTATTTTTAATGGATTTGGGATGGATAGTCCTATTAAATTATGATGGATAGTCATTTTAAAGATTTTGGGGGGGAACTCTAATAAATTGATTCTAGATGGAAAATGTAATAAATTTCTTTTAGATGGGATATCAAGTAAATGGGTGGTTGGGATATCCAATGCATATGATTTATGGCTTTATTTCATCTTTTGTCAAGACTAATCATTTTGGGTGCAGGGGCATAGTAAATCATTTGCATGTTTTGTTTTGGGTATTGGTAAGGGGAAAACCTGTTCGACTAGCGGCGTGGCTCACTAGATATCTATTATGATAAGAGACGATAGGAGATTATTCATACCAGACTTATTGTCTGGCTCGAAGTTTATGTTTCTTCACAAACTCTCTGGTACTCAAATTAATTTGAGTGCTCTAAAATTTTTTGGACGTGAAGGAGGCAGTGTTAGCTATATAGGAGCTATTTTGTGTATTCCGCTGTGATGTACTAAGAACTGTAAAGTTTATATTATTAGTTCTCTGATCATTATAAGGGGACATCTTCATATGTCGCTTTTATCGTATTTTGTACATGTATATGTGATCTGAACGTGGTTAACGTCTAGGATTATGTATTAAATTTGAATATTATTCACAATAAATGAGAAATTCTATTTTTTTGAAGTTTAAATTTTTTTCATATTCTTGTGTTATTGTGTATCAATATTAACTATACCGAATTCGGTAGTCGAGAAATAACAACTATCGATGACTGCAACATCAGTAGCCGTTAGTTATAGGCCTTAGAAGGCGCGATGTTACAAGTTGGTATCAGAGCAAGGTTTCTGCACTTAAAAGGAATTTAAACCTTAAATGATTTTAAAAGCATAATCTAATGAATCAAAAATGCGGTTGGGCTTAAGCATTATAGTAACGTATGTGTACTTTGCTATAAATACCCAAGTATGTATTCCCCACTCTTTTAGACCGTTCCTTTGTATCTTACCAAGATTGGATTTCAAGTAGTAGGGAAGTAAGATATGGAGGCAGGAAGGGAAGAGTGAATCAAGGTGGGAGACGAACTGCAATAAGTGGAAATGTTCGACTCAATACTAAAGGTCAACAGGCAAATGCAAACCCAGATGCAAATGCTAATGTTGGTGTTGAGATTTCATCGGTTGATATAGGGATAGTGTATCGATTTTCCATGAATATGATGAAAGCTGGAGCAGATGCGGGAGTGGCTGTAGGGAATGTTGGAGGAGCTAATCCGATGGCCCCAGTTGGCAATAATTATGCCAAGCTGAACATGGATTACGCTAATCTTAGAGGAAAGCTTTTCTAGAAACTGAGGATGAAGTAGCAATGGAGAACTGGATATTGCATTGTGAAAGGATATTTTTAGATCTCGGTTTGACGGATATGCAGAAGAGGACCTGCTTCAAGGAAATTGCAGGGAGCGACATTGTTTTGGTGGAAAGGAGTTACCGTAGGGGAGCTAGAGGAAGACCTGACTTGGGCTGAATTTCAAAAAAGGTTCAAAGAAAGATTTTAATCAAAGATTGCCGAGTCAGCATTGTTCAGGAAGTTTACGAATTTAGTCCAAGGGGATAGATCGGTGATTGAGTATGCTGCAAAGTTTGATGGGCTATCTTGTTACGGATATGCTACTATGGATATTATCATTCGGAGGAAGGATAAGTTTATCCAGAAGTTGAATCCTGAGATCGCCAGAGCAACCATGCCAAACCTCTGGGATCTGTGTTATATTGTTGTTGAGACGACTTTTAGGAATGAAGAGATGCTTTCTACTTTTAGAAAAGGAAAACCAGTTGAGGTTCAAAATTTTCAGAGTAAGAAGCGAAAGTTCTTCAAGAAGAAAGATGCCTAGTCGGGGGTAACAGCTAAGAAGAGCAAGGCTGATATAGTTTGTTGCAAATGTGACAAGAAGGGGAACTATGCTAAAAAGTGTTGCTCAAGTGATGGAAGAGCAATTGTAGTGAGGTCGAATGTGAAGTGCTACAACTGTGGCCAGATGGGGCATTATAAGGACAAGTGTCCCTAGGCTGCCAAAGCTGGAAAGGGAAAGGTCTTTGCGTTGGAACCATCATCCTCTAGATCAACGGCTGCTGAGAAAGAAAAAGCTGTAATGGAAGGTATGCTTATGATTCATAGTACTCCAGTTCGGATACTATTAGATACAGGTGCATCACACTCATTTATATCTCAATATTTGGTAGATTTCTTATGTTGGAACCTTTATACCTTATTACTCCTTTAAGGGTTGCGAATATGAAACTTTGGGAAAGAGATATAACCAGTTAGAAATGATTTATTGGGTCATATGCTTGCGTGCATTTTATATGTCTTTTATTTCGTGGCTTTCAGGATCATATTAGGTATGGATTGGTTAGATAGATATGATGGTAGGATATTTTTCCAAAAGGGAGAAATATCATTGAGACACACTAATAGCCGTAACCGAGTTATTTACTCGATAAGGAGTTCGGACGGAAATGCTTATGCATTATTGGGTGCCATGGGAATGGAAGAAGAGTTAAAGCGGGTTTATGCTGCAAGAGAGTTTGCGGATGTGTCTTAACTAGTTTCAGGCTTGCCGTCGAAAAGAGCAATCGAGTTTCGAATAGATCTCGTACCAGGATCTGAACCCGTAAATGGACCACCTAGTTGGATGTCACCAACCGAGATGAAGGAATTGAAGGTGAAGCTAGTGGAATTGGAAGGAAAGAATTTCATTCGGCCATGCAGTTCGCCTTGGGGAACAACCGCGGTATTCGTGAAGAAGCCAGATGGATCGTTAAGGATATGTATCAACTATCGTATGTTGAATGAGAGGACAATCAAAAATAGGTATCCATTGCTGAGGATCGACGAGTTATTTGATCAGTTGAGTGGAGCCAGAGTGTTTTCCCAGCTAGATTTGGC
This sequence comes from Allium cepa, assembly GCA_030765085.1. Classification (NCBI taxonomy): domain Eukaryota; kingdom Viridiplantae; phylum Streptophyta; class Magnoliopsida; order Asparagales; family Amaryllidaceae; genus Allium; species Allium cepa. The sequence goes on along the minus strand of CM060941.1, from coordinate 944,784,885 downwards.
GATAGGTTTCCATCAGCTAAGAGTGGCAGAAGATAGTATTCCTTTGACGGCATTTAGGAGCAGATATGGGTCTTACGTGTGGTTGGTTATGCCATTCGAGCATACCAATGCACCATCTTTTTTCGTGGATTTGATGAACCGGGTTTTCCGAGAGCATGTGGATAGGTTCATGTTGGTTTTTATTAATGACATTTTGGTATATTGTAAGAATGAGAAGGATCATGCAGATCATCTTAGAATAGTGTTGGAGATTCTAAGTCAACATCAGCTAAAAGCAAAGTTCTCCAAGTGTTATTTCTAGAAGAAAGAAGTGAAGTTCCTTGGTCATGTAGTTTCTGAGGAAGGGTTAGCAGTTGGTCCAGATAAGATCGAAGCTGTTAACAATTGGAAAAGACCAAAGATAGTAAGCGAGATTAGAAGTTTTATTGGTCTTGCAGGATACTACCGAAGGTTCATTAAGAATTTCTCGCGGATAGCGACATCCTGGAATATGCTAACCAGGAAAGACGTGAAGTTTGTTTGGTCTGACAAATGTGAGAAAGCATTCCTTAGATTGAAACATTTGTTAACCAATGCGCCCATGTTAGTAGTTCCAGAAGGGAATCAGGGGTTGGCAGTTTAACTGATGCATGTGGTATTGGGTTAGGTGCTATGCTAATGTAGAATGGAAAGGTTATTTCCTACGCTTCTAGATTACTTAGACCGCAGGAAGTGAGATACCCGACTCATGATTTGGAGTTGGCAGCGGTAATCTTCGTATTGAAGGTGTGGAGGCAATATCTTTTGGGAGAAAGGTTTGAGCTATTTACGGATCATAAGTCTCTATGATATTTATTCTCTCAGAAGGAGCTGAACATGAGACAGCAAAGATGGCTGGAGTTTGTTGCAGCTTATGATTTTAGCATCGACTGTACACTGGGAAAAGGAAATAAGGTGGCGGATGCACTTAGCAGGAAACATCAGAATGTGGTATTAGCCATGTTGGAGGAATGGAAAGACTTGGAAGAACTGGCTGCTTATAATGTGTAGTTGAGGTCAATCATTGGATCTAGTCAGAATATCACCATGATGTCTTGTTTGGAAGTTTGACTAGTTTTGGTTGAAAAAATTACTTCTAAGCAGAAAGAGGATCTAGTCCTAGCCGAGAGGACTAGAAGGTTAGAAGTTGGAACCGAGATTGATGATTTAAAGGATTTTATTCTTGACCGCAGGGGTATGTTGGGAAAGAAGGAACAGTTATGTGTTTCGGATGTTGGAAACCTTAGAAACGAAGTTCTTAGGTAATGTCATCAATTGAAGTTTATGATCATCCTGGAGGAACCAAGATGTAGAAGGATATGGAGAGAAATTTCTTCTGGGAAGGAATGAAGAGAGATGTTGGCTTATGGGTAAAACAGTGTTTGAACCGTCAGCAAGTAATAGCCAAACAGTAGAAGCCAAGTGGTTTGCTTAAGCCTTCGAATGTTCTAGTTTGGAAGTGGGACTCAATATCCATGGATTTTATTGATGGGTTTCCAAGGTCAAACTGGGGTAATGGAAGTATATGGATCATAGTGGACAGATTGTCCAAGAGTGCCCATTTCATTCCGGTAAGGTCAACTAGAACGACACCTATTTTGGCTAAGTTGTTCATGAAGAACATCGTTAGACTGCATGGAATTCCTAGAAGTATCGTTAGTGATAGAGATGCTTTGTTTACTAGCAAGTTCTGGAATAGCTTGTAGAGTGTGTTAGGAACTAAGCTTAAGATGAGTACCGCATATCATCCTCAGACGGATGGGCGGACAAAGAGAGTCAATAAGGTACTAGAAGATCTGTTGAGGGCTTATGTGCTGGATTTTAGTGGTTTTTGGGAAGATCACTTGCACTTAGTGGAGTTTTCCTATAATAATAGTTATCTAACTGATGTATAAATGGTCCTTTTGAAGCTTTGGATGGAAGGTCATGAAAATCACCAGCATGTTGGTTAGAGACCGAAGATAGATTGGTCCTTAGTCCAAATTTGGTGACAGAGGCGATGGAAAAGATCGAGTTGATACGAGAAAGAATGAAGGAAGCTTAGTCTAGGCAGAAGAGTTACGCAGACAAAAGGCGTAAGGACCTAGAATTCTCAGTTGGAGATAGAGTTTACATCAAGGTATCTCCAATGAGAGGTATGGTTCGGTTCGGGAAGATCGGGAAGCTAGCACCGAGATATGTTGGACCATTTCCTATATCAGAGAGGATTGGGAGGCTCGCATACCTAGTAGATTTACCGAGCAGTTTGGCTGAGGTTCATAATGTGTTTCATGTTTCTTATCTTATGAAGTGTGTTCGTGATCCAGAAACTACCATTGCTCCAAAGGCACTAGAGGACTTAGGGGTGGAACTGAATATGACTTTTGTGAGGCAACCAGTTCGCGTTGTGGCAAAATATGAGAAGAAGTTAAGGAACAAGACAATCAGGTTGGTGAAAATTCAATGGATCGAAACGTGAATGACTGTACTTGGGAGACAGAAGACATGATTAATGCTACTTGTAACGACCCAGAATTTTTAATAATTTAAATTTGAATATTTAATTTATTTTAAATATTTATAAGTGAATTTATAAGTCAAATAAATTTTTATTTGAATTATTGGATTTAATTGGATTATTAAATTGATAATTTAATATGTGAAATTATGGAAATAATTGAAAATTGAGTTAAATATGATAGAAAATGATTTGTAAAATTTTATTTTATCATACTGGAGTTATAGAAATATTTTAGAACTTTTAAAATCGAATTAGAAATTAATTTGTGAAAATTGAATATTTTAATATTTAGTAATCAACTGTAAAATAGTCAATTTTTGGACAGTCTCAGAATTGAACGAAACCAGTTCCATTGGATCCGTAATAGTTAGTTATTACCGGATTTCAAATCTCGTGTCAATCGGAGCTATCGTTTGATCGTGGCAGCTCGAAACGCATCTAATTATTTTTAATTTAAATTTGGCGAGTCAAAATAGCCATTTTTCAAAAAGTCTCGGATTTCGACGAAACCAGTTTCATCGGATCTGTAATGTGATATTATTGTAAGGTTTCAAATTTCAAGTCGTTTGGATTTACCGTTTGTCCGGTACGAATTAAAACGCCTAGAAATCGACTTAAATCGGTTTAATTCAAATTGAGCGTTTACAGCCATAACTCGCACATACTTCCGAATTAGCTTCCGAAACCTGTTCCATTGTGTCCGGAACGCGGGATAAACCCTAGGTACGCTGGTTACGGCGTCTAAATCGGAGTTCGGAAAATCCGGGATGAATAGTGTCGCTCGTTCCTTATAAATAGACCACCATCTTCATAAATTTGATAAAAATATAAACCCTAACCCTAATAATTTGCTGTAGCCGCCACCTACAATTGAATGGCCAGAAAATCATCAACTTCCTCCCTCAAAATCTCTCAATCCGTTCATCGATTCACGAAGCCATCAACTACAAAGTTATAGAGCTTCGCAAGATCTTGAAATCCATACGGATTTGATGATGTTTGGAGCTGTGTGGTGGTCGTGGGGGAGCCACGAAGGCAGGCCGTTCGGCCTCGTAGTGCGTGCTAGGGGGGTGACCGAGTTCTATGGCTTTAGGGCCGAGTGTAGAGGAAGCCAAGGCGCTTCGATTGGTGGAGGAGTGATGAGCTCTAGCTCGTCGTAGGTGATGCATAATTAAACCCTAGCATGGATGGAATGGGTTCTTGAGTCGGCCTTGCTTCCTGTAGGTTACGTGAGAGGGAAGAAGCAAAGAGGGACGGTCCAGATGTTGTGATGAAGGATCTTGTGGCTTGGATTTGCTGTGGGTTTAAAATAGTTAGTTTATATGTTGATTTGTGTATATAAATCGTGTACGAACTTCAATAATTCATAACTTTTTCATACGAGGTCGAAAAAATGCAAATCCAGTTGCGTTGGAATCGTATGGACGAGCACTACGCGATGGAGTTGGTTTGGAGTCGTTTGGAGTTAGTGAGAATTTCGGGTAAAATTAAACGCGCGTTTAATTTTATTCGAAATTAAAGCTTAAACGGAAATTAAAACCAAGGTGAGAACTTCTCACTCAATCGAATAGATTTCGATTTTATTTTAATTAGTTAGATTTAAAATATTTGAATGCATGTTTGAATGATGACTGTAAATTATTGATTGTTAAAATAGACATTATGCGCCGTTAGTAAGCGGATGTTATTTATAAAAACATATACCGCGAATATTTCATAAACAGTGAAATTGGTATTATATATAATATCAATATATATATATTGGCATATGTATATATTGCAGTTGGTTGATTTCCCGTATTTTTTTGCGGATGAGACCCTATTACGCCGTTATTAAGCGGATAATATTTATTAAGAACATATACCGCGATAATTTCGTACTGGAGCGAAATTGGTATTGTGCTAATGTTTTTGGATGCAGGAAACAGGTTGGAGGGATCCAACTGGATTCCTCAACAGTATTTATTTTATTTCAGATATTTTGATATTTGATGGATTATCATATCGATATATGATATCGTTGTTGTCGTGATTGACTATTTGGTGTGTAGCATCATTGGACCCAGATTTTGGGATTTTAAAATGATCTTTAAAAGTGATTTTGAAAATATACTATATTTTTGGAATTGATCCATTATAAATAAATAAACGTTATAATTTTTAAAGTTATAAAAATTATGGTTTTTGTGAAATATAGTTAAAAAGCTGATTTTTAGAAATACGATTAAAAGTCGATTTTTGAGAAATATGAACTAATGATTTTTATAAAATAATTTAGATTGGATTTTTGAATATATGATAAAAGTTTAAATATAGGATTTATAAAATTTGATTATTTTATAAATCGAAATGATGAAATTATAAAGGAATTTAAAGACGTTTTAGAATAATAATATAAACTGATTTATATTAAGAGATTTATAAATGGATATTTATAAATTGAAATATAGACATTATAAAACGAGTTTTTATAAGTGTTTGAATGTAGTGAAAATGAATTTCCTAAATGAATGAAATTTATGAAATTATAAACTGTGAAGTTATAAATGAAATTTTATAAGCAATAGGTTTATAAAAATTTATAAAGTTATCGAAAGAATGAATTTTGGATAAATAAACAATCTTATAAGTTAAGATTAATAATTTGGGAAGTTAAATGAACGATTTTGTAAAATAATCGTTTTATAAGTAATTAACTTATAATATGAACGTTTAGTTTATAATTGAGTTATAAACTGGGATAGGTTAATAAAGAAATTTATAAAAAGGAAGTTTTTATAAATAAATAGAAATGGAATTTATAAACGTTGTTTTATAAATTCGCAAACGACTTATTTTGATAAGTTAATTGTTATAACTTAGAAATAGAGTTATATTCACGTTTTAGACAGTGAATAATCCTTAGAGTAAAATGAATAGAAAAGATGAAGTTTGTTAACGGAGTTTATTCACGTTTTTGAATAGTGAATAACACGTTAAAGAAATTGTTTAGAATGTGAATGTTTTAAATAGAATTAAAACGATCTAACGATGTTTTAAAAGGGATTGAGATTCGAAACCATAGATTTCAACATTTATTGTTGAAATAGACGTTTTCGAGAAATAAAAGGAAATGGTGGACTATAACACTGTAGTTATAGTAAATGATTTCCGAAAGGAAATGTTTTGTATAATATTGGGATTTATATATCTATTTTAAATTCGAATCCCTATACTAGTGATTTTGGGTTGTCGTAACGATGTTTTACGCAACATTCGTTTTGGCCCAAATAAATATGTTAAGTGAATGATTTCCTTAAAGAATGAAATATATACTTAATTCGATTTAAGTATATTGAATATTTTCTAAGTGTTGAAAATAAATGATTGTGAATTACTTATTAAATAAGTATGGAAATATTTTCCAATATGAAGTGAATATTTAGAATTTATCTTTTTGAAGATAAATTGGAAATGAATAATTGAAATCGTATATGCATGAATATTTTGGAATATAAATTCACTAAGGAATTTATATGTGAAAGTGAAACTTGTTAAAAATAAATATTGATTTATTTTTGAAGTGTTGAAATTATATATCTAGTAAAGATATTTTGGAAAATAAATAATTTGGAAAATTATTTGGAATCTGGTGATGTGTGCATATCCAGTGATAGTTCAATAACCGACTATCAGTATTTCCCTTTGAATGGGTATTTGATGTGAATTGGTTGAATTTGAATGCACACTTATTTTTGAATAAGCGCTCACTATTCGGGTTAACCGGGAAAGGACCATGGGGTCGTATAACCCATTCCGAATATGTGATACGTCGTTGTGAATTGCATTGAAGATCGGTGTTGAAGACCGAGTATTTGTGAAAGCGATAGGATGACCTATCGATTGTCTCTGCACTGGGTAGCTCCTGGTATAGAGATCTCCTAAGTGATGGGAAATTCGATCGGGATTGTGAATACCCGTATTTCAAGGGCTTCGTAAGAAGTGCCTTCGGTTCTGTTCGAGCCCGGAACAGACTTGTATGGATTGTATGCCTGACATTACAATTTGAGATATAAAGCCGATTTCTTTCAAATATATTTCTGTTGGTGGCGGAGAATTTATTCTTTGCCTAACACCCTTCTTTGAGACGTACGAGCTCAAAGGTTATATAGTTGAAGTTATCAGCGATATATTCCCAGTTTGGTAATGTGACATGCTGAGTGATGCTGAAATGATCATTGTGTTGATTATTGTGATAGGATCATTTATTTGATCGTCTATCTTAGTGATCATTGTGTTGATCATTTGTTGACCCAAAGCACGGCTTTTTGTACAAAGTGTGTTTTTGTGGACGTGACTTCGTCGAGCCTCACATCCCGTGAAATGGTCAAAACAGGAAAGAAGCAGCAAGGTTATGAGGGGTAGCACCCTTTAGGATATGTCCATTTCCTTCTGGAAAAGGGTGGTATCATGGTATGGAGCCCAGATACTTACTCATGTTGAAACACTTTGTTTTTATGATTGTGTGAATTGATTAGAGAGCTCTCGGATAAAGGTCCCAAAGGACCGGGGGATGGCATATTCGGTCAGTTGTTACTCAGTTAGGAGTAACCCGGCCTTGTGTTGGTTGAGATCCGGTTTGGTTCTCGGGGATGTCCATCCAGAGGCATTCTCAGTGGCAATGGGAAGTTCCTTGGCCTGATCATTTGTTGGAAATCCAATCCCCAATACGAAACTTGTACGGTATTAGTTGTAGAACCTGCTATTCACTTATGGTGGTCACCACTGTTTGGATAGTAGCTATAGTAGGCATAGTTCGAAATGTCTATGTCGGCTAAGATTTATATCTTTATTTTCGAAATGATTTGTTATACATTATGCACTAATAATAATATCAAATGTCTTTTAAATGCGTATCAAGCATCTTTGGCTATCATAAGGAGAAATCTCCTCCGATTCTGCGTTTGCATGTGTGTGTGTGCGGGAGGCCTTATGGTAGTCTCATTTTTAAAAGCATTGCGAATTGATTAAAAATATTCCTCTATTTTGATTTTAAAGTTAAATAAACTGTTTTGAGTTCTCACACCAGTCTTGTTAAGCTATCGGGCTATGTGATGGGGGGTTCTCGCTTCGCGGTTAGGTGGCGAACGGGAGACTCTTACTCCCACACATCCTCTTTTAGGGGGTTGGTTAGGCGTAAGCTGTGACAGTCGAAAGGCTGGCCGTAAAAGCAAGTTTGGGATATCAGTGTAAGCCACGGTGGGGCTGGGATGGTTGAAAAGCCTACCGGTTGTGACTGCTGTCGACGGTTGAAAAGCCTAGACGTTACATTTGGTATCAGAGCTCTGATGGTTAAGCGACAACCATGGTTCTGTTGGGTATAATTCATTAGAGATAGAGTCAGCAGTACTCTAGAATGAGTTTGAGTGTAATAATAGCTATGAGAGAGTATTTGTTAGTGAATATAAAATTGTTTTATATTGTGATGATTGGTTTATTGATTGGTATATGAACTTTCGTCAGCGTGGTCCGCAAGACTATGCCGAAGGGGTTTCTAAACACTTGAATAGAACAATTCGGCACAGTATTGTTTTAATTGGGTAAATGAAATAATTTTGCCTTGATTATATTTTATATATAAGAAATAATTTTTCAAAATTATTAAATTGTATGTAAGTTGATTGTTAGGTTGTTTGAATAATCTAAATTAAAGAATAATTGTATAAGCAAATGAATTATAAGAATTGAGTTATAATTAAAGTGATGTACAATTGTGAAATAAACTTATATATATAAGAAGTGAAACTATATTAATATGAGTTGTAAATAAAAGTGAATTTTAAAGTTAAATGGAAGTATAACTTAAGTGTTGTTGGATGGAATTGATTTTGGTATCGAAGTAAATAATCAAGTGGATTAAATGAATATGAACTTGAGGTATGTAATAGAATTCAACTTTAGAATTGAATTGAATTAATGAATCGATTAAATGTTAAAACAATTGAATGTAATTTAAATTGATATGAAATAATGAATGAAAGTGTTAATTCATTAAAATCTAATGTTATTAGAAGTTGAATAAAGCAAAGGAATTTAGTTGTAAATTAATAAACGTTGGTTGTTATATGATTGTTAGTTGATTGTATAAAATTCATTAAGTATTAATGAAATTGGAAGCTATGTAATTGAATTCAAATTAGAAGTAAATAAATTTGAATAGAATTGAATGTGAATTAGATTTAATTAGTAAATGTAAACTAATTGAATTGAGAATGAATGTTGATAAAATCCAATGTAAACAAATCAAATGTGATTTAAAGTGAAAACCCAAATTCATTGAATATGAAGGAGAATATAAATGAATATTGATTGGTTATGGATGTAATTGGTTGATGGTTGAATATATATTGCTTTAGTTGCATTTGCTATGTGACATATGTAGTAGTTATGTTGATATATGTTGTATATCGATACTATGCTTTATATACATGATTCTCATGTTGTTTGTTGAGTGTTTAGTAGGTGCGGATCGCGTTTGCTTCGCATTTGGAGCTCGCTTTTGCGCTATATTAGCCGTATATGCTTGCTAATAAAGTATAAGGTACATATCTCGGATTAAATATCGTACTTTTACACTTTTTTCCCTTCGGGATGCCTCATTACTTGATGAGATGTATATTTGTGATATATATACTGTCATTTTTTTTTCGGATCGAGCCGCGCAAAGGAGACATGGCGAATTTTTCCGGAAATTTAAGGCGTTAGAAAATTTTTGAGAAAATTGGGAAAATTTTGGAAAACTTTAACTTTGTTTTAGAGTTGAAAGTTAAATGATATAGTTTGTTTTGAAAAGATAACTAAGTATGATTTGAAAACTTAGTAAAGTATGGTAATAAGTTTAATTATAAATTTTGGGAAAATTAATAGATTCTGTAACTTTTCTTACTTGTAATTTCGAGGACGAAATTCTTTTAAGTGGGGAAGATTGTAACGACCCAGAATTTTTAATAATTTAAATTTGAATATTTAATTTATTTTAAATATTTATAAGTGAATTTATAAGTCAAATAAATTTTTATTTGAATTATTGGATTTAATTGGATTATTAAATTGATAATTTAATATGTGAAATTATGGAAATAATTGAAAATTGAGTTAAATATGATAGAAAATGATTTGTAAAATTTTATTTTATCATACTGGAGTTATAGAAATATTTTAGAACTTTTAAAATCGAATTAGAAATTAATTTGTGAAAATTGAATATTTTAATATTTAGTAATCAACTGTAAAATAGTCAATTTTTGGACAGTCTCAGAATTGAACGAAACCAGTTCCATTGGATCCGTAATAGTTAGTTATTACCGGATTTCAAATCTCGTGTCAATCGGAGCTATCGTTTGATCGTGGCAGCTCGAAACGCATCTAATTATTTTTAATTTAAATTTGGCGAGTCAAAATAGCCATTTTTCAAAAAGTCTCGGATTTCGACGAAACCAGTTTCATCGGATCTGTAATGTGATATTATTGTAAGGTTTCAAATTTCAAGTCGTTTGGATTTACCGTTTGTCCGGTACGAATTAAAACGCCTAGAAATCGACTTAAATCGGTTTAATTCAAATTGAGCGTTTACAGCCATAACTCGCACATACTTCCGAATTAGCTTCCGAAACCTGTTCCATTGTGTCCGGAACGCGGGATAAACCCTAGGTACACTGGTTACGGCGTCTAAATCGGAGTTCGGAAAATCCGGGATGAATAGTGTCGCTCGTTCCTTATAAATAGACCACCATCTTCATAAATTTGATAAAAATATAAACCCTAACCCTAATAATTTGCTGTAGCCGCCACCTACAATTGAATGGCCAGAAAATCATCAACTTCCTCCCTCAAAATCTCTCAATCCGTTCATCGATTCACGAAGCCATCAACTACAAAGTTATAGAGCTTCGCAAGATCTTGAAATCCATACGGATTTGATGATGTTTGGAGCTGTGTGGTGGTCGTGGGGGAGCCACGAAGGCAGGCCGTTCGGCCTCGTAGTGCGTGCTAGGGGGGTGACCGAGTTCTATGGCTTTAGGGCCGAGTGTAGAGGAAGCCAAGGCGCTTCGATTGGTGGAGGAGTGATGAGCTCTAGCTCGTCGTAGGTGATGCATAATTAAACCCTAGCATGGATGGAATGGGTTCTTGAGTCGGCCTTGCTTCCTGTAGGTTACGTGAGAGGGAAGAAGCAAAGAGGGACGGTCCAGATGTTGTGATGAAGGATCTTGTGGCTTGGATTTGCTGTGGGTTTAAAATAGTTAGTTTATATGTTGATTTGTGTATATAAATCGTGTACGAACTTCAATAATTCATAACTTTTTCATACGAGGTCGAAAAAATGCAAATCCAGTTGCGTTGGAATCGTATGGACGAGCACTACGCGATGGAGTTGGTTTGGAGTCGTTTGGAGTTAGTGAGAATTTCGGGTAAAATTAAACGCGCGTTTAATTTTATTCGAAATTAAAGCTTAAACGGAAATTAAAACCAAGGTGAGAACTTCTCACTCAATCGAATAGATTTCGATTTTATTTTAATTAGTTAGATTTAAAATATTTGAATGCATGTTTGAATGATGACTGTAAATTATTGATTGTTAAAATAGACATTATGCGCCGTTAGTAAGCGGATGTTATTTATAAAAACATATACCGCGAATATTTCATAAACAGTGAAATTGGTATTATATATAATATCAATATATATATATTGGCATATGTATATATTGCAGTTGGTTGATTTCCCGTATTTTTTTGCGGATGAGACCCTATTACGCCGTTATTAAGCGGATAATATTTATTAAGAACATATACCGCGATAATTTCGTACTGGAGCGAAATTGGTATTGTGCTAATGTTTTTGGATGCAGGAAACAGGTTGGAGGGATCCAACTGGATTCCTCAACAGTATTTATTTTATTTCAGATATTTTGATATTTGATGGATTATCATATCGATATATGATATCGTTGTTGTCGTGATTGACTATTTGGTGTGTAGCATCATTGGACCCAGATTTTGGGATTTTAAAATGATCTTTAAAAGTGATTTTGAAAATATACTATATTTTTGGAATTGATCCATTATAAATAAATAAACGTTATAATTTTTAAAGTTATAAAAATTATGGTTTTTGTGAAATATAGTTAAAAAGCTGATTTTTAGAAATACGATTAAAAGTCGATTTTTGAGAAATATGAACTAATGATTTTTATAAAATAATTTAGATTGGATTTTTGAATATATGATAAAAGTTTAAATATAGGATTTATAAAATTTGATTATTTTATAAATCGAAATGATGAAATTATGAAGGAATTTAAAGACGTTTTAGAATAATAATATAAACTGATTTATATTAAGAGATTTATAAATGGATATTTATAAATTGAAATATAGACATTATAAAACGAGTTTTTATAAGTGTTTGAATGTAGTGAAAATGAATTTCCTAAATGAATGAAATTTATGAAATTATAAACTGTGAAGTTATAAATGAAATTTTATAAGCAATAGGTTTATAAAAATTTATAAAGTTATCGAAAGAATGAATTTTGGATAAATAAACAATCTTATAAGTTAAGATTAATAATTTGGGAAGTTAAATGAACGATTTTGTAAAATAATCGTTTTATAAGTAATTAACTTATAATATGAACGTTTAGTTTATAATTGAGTTATAAACTGGGATAGGTTAATAAAGAAATTTATAAAAAGGAAGTTTTTATAAATAAATAGAAATGGAATTTATAAACGTTGTTTTATAAATTCGCAAACGACTTATTTTGATAAGTTAATTGTTATAACTTAGAAATAGAGTTATATTCACGTTTTAGACAGTGAATAATCCTTAGAGTAAAATGAATAGAAAAGATGAAGTTTGTTAACGGAGTTTATTCACGTTTTTGAATAGTGAATAACACGTTAAAGAAATTGTTTAGAATGTGAATGTTTTAAATAGAATTAAAACGATCTAACGATGTTTTAAAAGGGATTGAGATTCGAAACCATAGATTTCAACATTTATTGTTGAAATAGACGTTTTCGAGAAATAAAAGGAAATGGTGGACTATAACACTGTAGTTATAGTAAATGATTTCCGAAAGGAAATGTTTTGTATAATATTGGGATTTATATATCTATTTTAAATTCGAATCCCTATACTAGTGATTTTGGGTTGTCGTAACGATGTTTTACGCAACATTCGTTTTGGCCCAAATAAATATGTTAAGTGAATGATTTCCTTAAAGAATGAAATATATACTTAATTCGATTTAAGTATATTGAATATTTTCTAAGTGTTGAAAATAAATGATTGTGAATTACTTATTAAATAAGTATGGAAATATTTTCCAATATGAAGTGAATATTTAGAATTTATCTTTTTGAAGATAAATTGGAAATGAATAATTGAAATCGTATATGCATGAATATTTTGGAATATAAATTCACTAAGGAATTTATATGTGAAAGTGAAACTTGTTAAAAATAAATATTGATTTATTTTTGAAGTGTTGAAATTATATATCTAGTAAAGATATTTTGGAAAATAAATAATTTGGAAAATTATTTGGAATCTGGTGATGTGTGCATATCCAGTGATAGTTCAATAACCGACTATCAGTATTTCCCTTTGAATGGGTATTTGATGTGAATTGGTTGAATTTGAATGCACACTTATTTTTGAATAAGCGCTCACTATTCGGGTTAACCGGGAAAGGACCATGGGGTCGTATAACCCATTCCGAATATGTGATACGTCGTTGTGAATTGCATTGAAGATCGGTGTTGAAGACCGAGTATTTGTGAAAGCGATAGGATGACCTATCGATTGTCTCTGCACTGGGTAGCTCCTGGTATAGAGATCTCCTAAGTGATGGGAAATTCGATCGGGATTGTGAATACCCGTATTTCAAGGGCTTCGTAAGAAGTGCCTTCGGTTCTGTTCGAGCCCGGAACAGACTTGTATGGATTGTATGCCTGACATTACAATTTGAGATATAAAGCCGATTTCTTTCAAATATATTTCTGTTGGTGGCGGAGAATTTATTCTTTGCTTAACACCCTTCTTTGAGACGTACGAGCTCAAAGGTTATATAGTTGAAGTTATCAGCGATATATTCCCAGTTTGGTAATGTGACATGCTGAGTGATGCTGAAATGATCATTGTGTTGATTATTGTGATAGGATCATTTATTTGATCGTCTATCTTAGTGATCATTGTGTTGATCATTTGTTGACCCAAAGCACGGCTTTTTGTACAAAGTGTGTTTTTGTGGACGTGACTTCGTCGAGCCTCACATCCCGTGAAATGGTCAAAACAGGAAAGAAGCAGCAAGGTTATGAGGGGTAGCACCCTTTAGGATATGTCCATTTCCTTCTGGAAAAGGGTGGTATCATGGTATGGAGCCCAGATACTTACTCATGTTGAAACACTTTGTTTTTATGATTGTGTGAATTGATTAGAGAGCTCTCGGATAAAGGTCCCAAAGGACCGGGGGATGGCATATTCGGTCAGTTGTTACTCAGTTAGGAGTAACCCGGCCTTGTGTTGGTTGAGATACGGTTTGGTTCTCGGGGATGTCCATCCAGAGGCATTCTCAGTGGCAATGGGAAGTTCCTTGGCCTGATCATTTGTTGGAAATCCAATTCCCAATACGAAACTTGTACGGTATTAGTTGTAGAACCTGCTATTCACTTATGGTGGTCACCACTGTTTGGATAGTAGCTATAGTAGGCATAGTTCGAAATGTCTATGTCGGCTAAGATTTATATCTTTATTTTCGAAATGATTTGTTATACATTATGCACTAATAATAATATCAAATGTCTTTTAAATGCGTATCAAGCATCTTTGGCTATCATAAGGAGAAATCTCCTCCGATTCTGCGTTTGCATGTGTGTGTGTGCGGGAGGCCTTATGGTAGTCTCATTTTTAAAAGCATTGCGAATTGATTAAAAATATTCCTCTATTTTGATTTTAAAGTTAAATAAACTGTTTTGAGTTCTCACACCAGTCACATGACTGACTCGGAGTTTATTGTTTTCCTTCCTAAACTCTGGGTGCCCACCAATTTCCACACGGGCAGTTAAGAGTTAGGTTTATCAGGATATTCTGGATATTCTGGAGTTGCTGGAGGCAAGCTGGATGGCATGGCGTATTACTAGTTTATATAGTATTTCTTTTTCCGCTGCACTGTTTATTGTTGTATGTTGTTGTACACTATGATGATATGATGTAATAAAATGTGATGTAATGTAATAACTGATATAGTTCTTTGTTTAAAGATTATTCATTTATTATTATATGTTGTTCCGCTGCGAATTGTGAGATTCTGTTGTTGTTCTGTTGTTTTCTGTCCGTTCTATTTTTAAAATTCTTCTATCTTCTATTTTTCAAAATTCTCTGTTTTCTAAAAATTGTCTATCTTCTTTTCCCTCTATTTTTCTTTTTCTTTCTTCTTTTTTTTCTCTCTTCTTTCTTTTCTTTTCTTTTTAAAACCCATAACATCTCGGTTTTCGGCCTTTGATTTCTCGGCAGTCGATAAAGTGAGTGTCGATGTCGAATTTTCGGAGAACGAAAATCGCGACGTTACACTACTTTTCCTAGGCTATTTCAGATGCAAAATTCTATATAGGGTTTATATAGAATTTGGCTGGTACGTTATACTAGCTTTGCTTGCATGAGCTATATGCTTGTTGTTTCGTACTTACTGTAATTTCAAGGACGAAATTCTTTAAGGGGGGAGTCTGTAATGCCCCTAAATTTTAATTAACATTATTCGAGATATTTAATTGGATAAATTAAATAGAGTAATGTGAATAATTAGGGAGATGAGATTCATAAATCCAATGGTCGTGTCTTAATGAATGAACTAAAATAAGATTTAACTAAATTAAAGAGGAATTTCTTAAGGGGTAAAATTGAAAATAGAGCTACATTTCTTAGTATAAATCTCTTCCTCCACTTTAATAAAATTTCACTTTCTTATTCATAACTCCTCACCAACTTTCAGTCGGCTAATAAATGCTACAGGAAGAGCAATAAATTGAAGAAAAAGCTAAGGAATTAAAGCTAGAAAAATTTCTCATTCTTCAATTAACTAATCAAGGCGAATAATCATGTTTATCATCTCATTTTTCTGTGTTTGGAACGGTTATGGACTATACCTTATTCATGTTTATGGTTTTGGTTAGGATATCACCACTTAAACCTTTGTTTGGATAAGACATGGGTATTTTAATTGTTAATGGGCTAATTAACACGTTTTTATTCGGTTTTGGTTAGTTATTTTGATCTTCGTATGCTTTGAAATTTTAATATGTTGAAGTATATGATTTACCAGATTTTTGATGATTTTTGGGGATTTTCCTTAGTGATTTACTAAGGTAATTTAATTATTTAAGATTAAGAGCTAAACTACAAAATTGCCTTCGAATTATTCAATTCGCAGGGAAGGCTGCAATTCGAAAATTTAATTTGGGAAGAAGAACAATGTTTTAAGAAAAAGATTAACTTTCCTATACAATTTACTATTTGGAAGTACAGCGGAAAGCTCCTCGGCCAATCAAAATTAGACAAGCAAGATGAAACATCACTTTAGTCGGTCCAGTTCTGCCTTCGACTACAACAAGCCTGCTTTTACCCTTTTAACGAAGTCGAAAGGTACCTTTCGTTTAAGATGGAAGGTAAATAATTACCCTCTGCCTAAGTCGAAAGGTAGGCATGGTTTCGAAAGGAAGAGGGGTGAAGGGATGGGAAGGCTGCTTCCTTTGCTTTCGAATAAAAGCATAATTGCTTTCCAATAAGTTGAAGGGGGATACTTCGACTCTATCATTTTATAAAATACTAAAAAAAATTATATATTGAAAAAGGGGCTTCGAAGGGGATCTTCTAAAGTTCAAACCTTTAAGAGAATTGTTTTAAAATGTTTTCTAAACAGGTGTATTAATCTTTTCGACTATGTCGAAGGGATGCCTTTGACAAAGCTGAAAGGGAAGAAGGGAAAGAAGAAGGGGTTACTTCTGAACGTCCCATTGTTTTTAAAGTAAAAGTTTTAATACCTTTCGAAAAAGTCGAAAGGTAAACCTTCCAACAAGGTCGAAAGTATACTTTCGAAGGGTTGGTTCCAACACCAATACTTATAGTTTTTGAATGGTTTCTAAAGGTTTGATTTTGAAAGGTTTTGAAGGGGCTACCTTCAATGATTGCGAAAGGTTTTGAGTTTCAATGATTCCAAAAGGTTTTGAGTTTCACTGCTTTCAAAAGGTTTATAAATGGTTTTATAAGGGGGGATACCCCAGGCTTTCGACAAGATTGAAAGGTAGAACCTTTTGACTAGGTCGAAAATAAACCTACCGACAGGGTCGAAAGGTAGGACCTTTCGACAAGGTCGAAAGGTATGATTTTTTAATGCTTTCAAAAGAAAGGTTTTCAAAGGGCTAACTTTGGATGTTTATTTTCTTTCTAATGGTACTTTATTCGAAGTGGTTTAAAGGGCTGCTTTTTGCCATTTTTCCTTAAGTAAAATTTTGCTAACGTGATTGTATTACGTCGAAAGGTTATAGCATAAAATACTTATTTTGTTTGAATATGTAAGGGGGATCCTTATATAAATTTGATGTTATTAAACCTTAGGGACACCAGGATGGGTTTTATGTTTTCGAGGCATATTTTTGGGGTTACAAACGGAAATATGCTTTCAAAAATATGCATTGGCACTGTCAACGTGTTTTTATTTAATTTAACCTAATTGGGGTTACCAATGGGAATAAGTCAAACAGGTGGTATACCTGCGGAAAATAAGTAATCATGGGGATCATGAATTTTCGTAAATAATCATAGGGATCATGATGTTTTAATTGGCTAAGTGAAGGGTTCTTGGTTAACCTAGGAAATCCATGGAATGTGGGGTGGATAGCCCACATCAAATTTCTAAAGTAAAGAATGTTTTGCTAGAGGTGGTTATCCTCAGGATTTGGCACCCAAGGGTTCATAGTCATCCTAGGAAAACTATGGAATGTGCAGTGGATAGCCCACACCACCTTTTATAAAAAAAATGTACGATGGATAATCTGCATTTATTTCAAATGGAATTGGGATGGATAGTCCTATTAAATTATGATGTATAGTCATTTTAAGGATTATAAAGGGGAACTCTAATAAATTGATTTTAGATGGAAAATCGAATAAATTGCTTTTAGATGGGATATCTAATAAATGGGTGGATGAGATATCCAATACATATGATTTATGGCTTTATTTCATATTATGTTAAGACTAATCATTTTAGTTGCAGGGGCGTAGTAAATGATTTGCATGTTTTGTTTTGGATACTAGCGAGGGAAAACCAGTTACGCTAAGCGGTGTGATCTCAATAGATATCTATTTATGATAAGAGATGATAGGGGATTATTTTTACAAGACTAATTGTCTGATTCGAAGTTTGTGTTTCTCCATAATCTCTCGGATACTCAAAATTAATTTAAGTACTCTAAGAGTGGGAGACATTCAAGTTTTGGACGAATAAGCTTCTAGAGACATGCAGGAGGCAGTGTTAGCTATATATGAGCTATTTTGTGTATTACGCTGTGATGTACTAAGAACTGTAAAGTTCATATTATTAGTTCTTTGATCATCATAAGGGGACATCTTCATATGTCGCTTTTATCGTATTTTGTACATGCATATGTGATCTGAACATGGTTAACGTCTGAGATTATGTAATTAAATCTGAATATTCATAAGTACTGAGAAATTCTTTTTTTTTAAGTTTAATTTGTTTTCGTATTCTTGTGTTCTTGTGTATCAATATTAACTATGTCGCATTCTTTCGCCAAGAAATAATAATTACGGATGACTGCAGCATCAGTAACGGTTAGTTTTAGGCCTTAGAAGGCATGATATTACATATGTATTGGGATTTCTATTGTATTTTCTTTAGACATTGATGTTGTAGTAGCTTCATGACCTACTATGTTTTTTAATTCCGTTGCTTATTGTTTTAAAATTCTGTGTCTGTAATTCTGTGATTATTTCTTACTTACCCTAAATTGTGTAACAATCTATTATTTTAGGCAATTCAAGTCCGACACGTGTGGATTATTGTCGATTTGAATGGTTCGAAATAGTGGGTCGTTACATGACATTATAATGCGTATTCATAAGGACACTTCCCTTGCTTTTAAGGTATGTCCTTACAAAGGACCCAACAATACCTATATCTATTTTCTGTAGTCAGGAATTTCTCATTAACTTATCTTAAATTTTCATGTATAAACGACCTCCTTTGTTTAACACCTACTGATCAATTGCTGAAAATTCATTTACAACCGCTATGAGAGAACTTCCCCTTGAAAGCAATAAGAAATTTTCATGGATTTTTCCTTGAGAAACTCAACTAACACTCTAGCATGATACTTATAAATAACTTATAATTTTGGAATAGAGTGGAATTGAAGGGATAGTCAATCATACATAAAAAATTTATTCTACTGACAAAGACTTTATAGCTTCCAACTTATTTCTTGAAATTTTAGGCAGGCTCATTTCTTTAAGAACACCACATTTTTTGGTGGTACGTGGACCATTTTTCCTTATTAATAAAGAGGTGGATATTGTCTAGGGGTTTTTCAGCATATGAGTTTTTCTTTTCGAGTATTGGATAGATTTAGTCCTATGTTAATGCATGCCTCGGCCTTAATGTTGTTGGTGCTGAGTCAGAAGCTATATATTTGTTTTCTGGTCTTGCTTGCTAATTTAATTTGGACTTGCTTATGTTGATTGTGATGCTATTTTTGGTTGATGTTGTTGTTATGATCTTGTTATGAATCTAGTATAATAGGATTTATGCTGATCTTTTTTTGTTTATTTATATAAACTCTACTTGCTGGTGATATTGTCACTAAGTACCAAAAAATCCAAAACCCATCCACACCGTATCCAAAAACAGGAAAGCGGTTACGGATACAGATACAAATATAATAGTACCCGCGTTTGAGAATTCTCCATCCGACTTTAATAAAGATAGCAGTTGTGCATATTTTAGTATATAACATGATTGTTATCTATTGTTTTATTGTGGTAATATTTTATATTATGCATATATAAATGAATATTTGTTAGCTAAAAGTATTTATTATTATTGTATTTTTGTATTTCTTGTACTTAGGTTAACACTAACCTTAAAAAGGATTTGCGTTGAACCAATAAATTTCAGTTATTCTGTTGACTTTACAAAAAATGAGCAGAATGGATAAATATATAATATCCATTTGTATATGCTAATATAGATAACTGATATCCGAAAATGATTACACATGAAGATGCACATATATCAGCATTCTAGTCAAAAATATCCACTTACAGGCCTAGCTACTAGATTTCTAGGGGGTGGGGGTTTAATTTATTTATTATTTTGCTGTAATGGTTTTTACGGAAGAGTTGCCTACCATGTTTGTTGGAAGCACCTTATTTCGATCATAGAATAAAATTACATAAGTGCTCTCTACGTAAAAGGACTACTTGTTTTCTTATAAATAAATAAATAAGGACAATGTATTAAAATATACCTTTTAAAAATAGTAGTGCAAAACATATGCGCTTTTCAAAAACCATATGTAAGAAATGTAAACTAAAAGCAGTTGATAAAACCATGATCATACAACATTTGGAACAAAAAATCTACAAAACTGAAAATTTATAGTTTTTTTGAAGTAATGCAACTATTATAACATTTCGAAAATAAAACATAACATGTTAAAGATCAAAGTTTTAGCTTTAATTTGAATATGAGTACAAATCCAAATCTTAGAAACACATAAAACATAACAATGAACAAAAAATACTTTTATTAAAATGCAGATATTATTCACTTAGGTTGCCAAGAATGCTAGTTAGCTCCTTTTCAAGGCAATTTTGGGCTTGCGTTGCTGGTATTTTTGGTGATTTCTCTTGCCACTTCAGTATGTAGTGATTTGGGAATTCTTCATTACTACTATTACAACAACTTCCCTACACCACCTGCAACCAATATAACTAAATAATGCGCGGGTGACGTGCCCAACCGATGTAGAATGATTGTCAAGATTTAAAAGAAATAAAACATCATAGAACCTATCGTATATCTCACAGCATATGGAATAAAATATGATATACATCATTGATATGAAACATGAGAGACGGTAAAAACTAAGTGATCAAATATCAAAGTGTAAATCAATAGAGTTATACGACATAATAATAGAGTTCATACAAAGTGGAATAAAATGAAATAAACTGTCTTATAGAAATAGAGCAAACACTACCTAGGCTCCACGGTGTTGCACAACGAATAAGCATAATATCCATATACAATACAAAAAGCTCCATCTGCCTCATCCTTTGCACTACACTACGTATACCTAGACCTGCTATCTAGTATACTCATTTAAGAGTACCCAAGATAATAAGAAGTAAAGCATAAAACCTTGAGTCAGACAACATTCTGGTGTGAGGGATAAATGAATCTCAAAATACTCTACAAGTTGATAGAGCAAGGAATGAAAGGTATAAGAGTCATACCTGACCTGTCCCTGCATCCAAACAGTTATCACATAACATCTATAATATGCTACTCTATTATCATCATTAAAAAGAGCTACGTCCTAAGTACGGTGTCCGGTATCTAAGTATCCAAGTCCTAAATACCTACACTAGGTGACATCCCTAATATGATAGACGACAGGAGGAATAGTCAAAACAAACATAACACCCATCAAACAATCCTCACTATCACTCAATGTGCTGGATATAAGACTACTCATATGGAACAATCATAAATCAGAGACCCAATCAAACTCGGTTTCACGGTGCTAAATCCATGCCACTTCGTAAGGCCAAGTCTAGTGTAATCTACGTTCATAAGACTGGACACAGTCGTAATCCAGGTGGGCTTCCCTACATACCCCATCTACATGAGCAATAGGAAACCTCTGAGGGTCAACGTTCTCGTAATGACCCATATTTTTTACCATTTAATAATATGTAATTTAATATAAATTTGGAATAAAAATGGTTAAAAATAAAAATATGTATTTATTTATGTAATTATTTAATATGAACTTGAATATAATTTTCAAATAACCAGTTTTGAAGTTTTAGGAAATAACAAGTATCGAAATGAAATTCTATCTATTGAATGTAATTACAATCAATAACTGGAATTGAATAATAAACGTTAAATTATTTAGTTGAAAATAAAATAGCTGTTTGATAATAGAAATTGAAATAATCAATGTTAAGTTAATAAAGAATCGAATGAATGTTTATTAAAAGTAAAAGCATAAGTTTATTTACGTGAAACTGTATTTTTCATAAATATAAATTTCGTAAATAAGAAAACATTTATTTGGTTAGAAATGAATAGCTTTTTTGTATAAAATAATTGAAATGTTAAATTACTATAAAATGGAAGTAGTTATTTTATTATTTGAATTCATTTTAAAAGTTAAATTTTATAAGCTAAATAACTTATATTTCAAATATAGTGATTTATTTGATAATTTAGTTATTATACTTAATATTTGAAATTATTCATGAATGAAAGTGATTTTGAAATCCTATTTGAATTTTAGTTAACCAAGAATGAAGATAGTTAAATTTTAAAATTGGATTTAAAGCTGATTAAACTGATTTTGGAAATTACTCATTTTAATTAACGTGTAAAAATAGTCTTGTTGGGCACAGTTTCAGATTTCGACAAAACCAATTTCATCTGATCCATAATAATGTGTTATTATATGATTTGAAGTTTCGTAGCGAATGGACTTATTGTTTGGCCATGCGAGCTAGAAACACGTAGAATTTATTTTCAGAACTTTAGTTAAAATAATTTGATTTAAAATAGCTATCTTATATATATGACGGAATTGGCATTCGATATATTCCATTGTGTTTGGAATATGAGTATAACATATTGAATGCTAGGCGGCACGCTTCGTTCGGAGATCGAAACTTTTACAGATGAATATTGTCGAGTTAATTTTCTATAAATAGTCCTTAACTTACTTCCATTTGCAAAGCCTAAACGTAAATCTATTTCAGCCGCCATTAAAAACATTTTCATTCAACGATCCATAACGATCGGAGCCTCTAGAGCCCGAATTAGCCAAAGACTTCAACTAGGAAAATGTAGAGGATGACCATAAGAGCTTGTTCAAAGGTTGGATCGACGAATCGTCGACCAAGACAATCAGAATTCGCTCACGTTCGTGAGCAGAAAAATGTGTTCGGTCGTGGGTTGTAGCGCGTACGCATGCGTGAGGCGCGGTGGATGGCGGTGGCCCGCTAGGGGGTGGTACGCGATGACATCGATGGTAGCATGTCTGGTGGCGGGGCGCGATTGTTTAAGAAAAACAGAAAAAAAATGCGGCCTGGTATGAAGCATGCACGATCCTGGGAAGGGAGATAGGAGGAAAAGGTTAATTTAAATTAATTAAGTTAATTATGTTTTTAATTATATTGAATATTGTTTGATCTGTTACTTTTTCATACAAGGTCGGATTTGAACAAAACAAGTAGCGTTGGGTTCGTATCGACATCGTCTACGACATGGATCTGGATTGGAATTTAATTGACTCTAGAATATTATCAGTTCCAAATAAAGGTGAGTGGCTAAACCCATTCACGAAGTACTAAATTCCTACCGTTAGTTAAATTAATTAGCGAAGTAATAAATTTATGTTGATTGCTATCTAAAAATTTAATTTAGTGAATTTGAACTGACTGTTTTTAGATCGACATTCAAATTTGATCGTAAAATTAATAGTTAAATTTGTTAGTTAAATTTTTTAGTCAAATTTTACCATAAAATTGACAATAGGAATTGATAGTAAATCTGATAATTAAATTTGTGACATTAAAAGTGATATTTAAACTGATAGTCAAATTGACATTTAGCTTGATATTTAGTTCGATGTTGATAATTGAAATTTCATATCACTTTTAAACACCTGACATTGATAGCGATAGACTGCTGTGGTATGGGTGAGTTGGTTGCTTTAGAGTTGGTTGATATTTCGATGGATGATATTTGTGATTGGCTGTTATGTGTTTAGTGATCTCGACATACCTATATTATCACCCTGTTATTATCACTACTTATATAATTGATCGTCTGTACATTTGATTTTGATATAGACCTGGGATATTCTATTTGACTTGTGCTTTAGTGAATGCATTGTTGACTGCTTTGGCTGGATGGTGATTGTAGTGATCACATCGTCGTCCGGCGGAATTTCTAGATTTTTGATAAACTGGAATTTAGTTTCTGAAAGTAATTTGAAATCCATTTATAAAATTTAATTTACTATTAATAATAATATGTATTTTTCCTAAGAGCAAAAAAAAGGTTTACAATTTTTTCTATAACTTTAAACAATAAAAGGAAGTGTCTGTGAGAAGGCCAATGTACGGAATCCAAGCATTAAATTATTTTGATACATGATACTTTTGAATGGGATTATCGAATTTTGAAAATCTGTAATGTGTTATAACATCCTCTGAAACTGAAATAAATTATTTGAACAATATTTGATATAGGAAATCTGAATTTATTTCAATGAATTAAAATAATTCGAAATATTTAAACATTGAAGTTTGTTTAAACTGTTAGATATATTGAATCGATTTGTAGTTGATTAACTTATTTAAAACTCTATAGTGAAAATTTAAAATGGTGAAACCTTCGGAAAGTTGAAACAAATGAAGTTGTTGCAGATATGTAACACCTGATTTTGGTTTGACTTACATGAGGATTTTTTTTGCCCTGACTCGAGTGTTTTGTCTTTTCATTACGCTCGGCTCAGACCAAGTTTTTCGGTTATCGTAAACAGTTATTCTAGAGAACGATGACGGAGATTTGGTATACCATATTTTCTAGTATTTATTCCATTACACTATTTCATTCTATCTATTAAAATTGAATAACTCTGATAATTTTGTACAACTCTGATTTATGTTGTAAGCTGAATTGAGTAGATATTGTTAAAAAGCTTCATGAATTGTTTATATGACTATTGTATTTTATCATTCCATTACGAGATTCTGTTGTTGTTTTCTTCTTTCCTTTGTTATTTCTTTAAAATAAACCCACTGATAATCTGTCTTTTAAACGGTTTGAGTTGAACATGTGTGGTTTATTGCCGACTTGAACTGTACAAAAAGGTGGGTCGTCATAGTTGGTATCAGAGCTAGGTTTAGCGTAACCTATACAAGTAGGATAAGCTCATTGAGTGTGTGTATGTGTGTGTGTGTGTGAAAAAAGTGATATAAAAATATTTTGAAATTAATATATGAAATGATTTTGACCTAGATTATATTTAGAATATAAAAGTGAATTCTATAAACTGATAAATTCATTTGTGACTGTTTGATGATGATT
The DNA here is from genome assembly GCA_030765085.1 of Allium cepa. Classification (NCBI taxonomy): domain Eukaryota; kingdom Viridiplantae; phylum Streptophyta; class Magnoliopsida; order Asparagales; family Amaryllidaceae; genus Allium; species Allium cepa. The sequence goes on along the minus strand of CM060941.1, from coordinate 944,759,929 downwards.
GGATGTTATCACTATGCTGGTTGATTGATCAATTGATATGGTTGAGCATATTATCATTTACTGGTTAGTTTGTTGTGCTCGACCAGTTGATGAGCATTTGACTTTTTTGTTGACTTTCGAATAGTGCATAACCAGTTGTAAGTAACTTTCCTTTTCATGCATGGGAGGGTAGTAATTGTAATCTTATGGAAATGTTGAAACGAATACCTTATGAATTAAGTTTCACAATTTGACTATAAGGCATTCGGCGAAAATGTTGGGTTAAAATTGATTGTTTAGATTAAATTTATTTATTTTAATCCAAACTAGCAATTATAAATTTTAAAATGGGATAATGACTCATACAATATGATTTATGACTAAAAAAATCCAAACTGAAAACTTCTGGGAGTTTTTGAATTTGGTTTTTAAGATTTTGGAAATATATCATAGCATAATTTTGGAAATATTTTTCAATAGAAATGTTTATAAATGATTTCAAAGGGGATTTTCAAAAGATATAAAAGTCCGAAACTCACTTTTGTCACTAGAAAATAATTTTTGATGATAATCACGACATCGTCGACGTTCATTTTCGAGTTTCAAAGTGGGGTGGCCACTTTAGTAGCTTCGCCACTCGATTTTTTAATGAAATAGATTTGATTCAAATCCCTGAAGTATGATTTGATATTCGAAAGAGATATGAATATATTTATTTCAAACAATTTGAAATAAAACCCAGTGTTCAATTCTCGAGTTTTCTATTGAATAATATTATGAACACATATATCGTATGCATTAGGATTGATTGATGATTGTGCATCTTGTTGAGATGATTAATTGCTGATTTCCAATTTTGAATTGTAATTTGATTTTTCTGATTATTCTGTATAGTCGAACACTATCTAATTGAGAATTAATTTTCAATGCTAAGTATTTTGGAAAGTATATAAAATTTAGTTTTGAAAATTTGAAAATAAAGACTAATAGAAGTTGAACAAGTTTTAAAATGTTAAATATTTTGATAAGTTATTTGTATAAGTTTATATGGAATTATACAAGTATGAAATTTAGTTTTGAGATATTTTAAATAAAAAGAGTTTAAGAATTGTTTTGAACATAGGAAATATCTATAAATACTTATTTTGGCAATTTGATTTTTTTAAGTAGTTTTAGCTTCGTATAAAAATGAAAAATAGTCTTGAAAGGTTTATAATGGAATTTTTTTGAAAACACAATTTGAATCTAGTAAATTTTTATAAACAAAGATTTTGAAAAGTATTTGATTTGGAAAGAAATTTGAATTTATCTGAATTTGATATAAATATAAAACAGAAGTTGTGAAAAACTACTGATTTGAAATTTAGAAAATTTTGAATTTGAATGATATGTGATTTGAGAAGAAAAAAATGATTGTTGAAACCTATAATAATTTGAAATGATCTTCTATTCGAAATTAATTGATTTCGAGGACCTTTAACACTATAAAAATATTTGATTTGAAAGTTCTTGACCCTTATATGAAAATGATTTGTATAAGTATGAGGTTATTTTCGAAACTATTGATTTTGAATGGTACTTGATTTTAAAAGCAATAATCATGTATATAATGAAATTTATATAAGAATGACATGTTATATTCAAGGCTATTGACTTTGGAAAATAATCTATTTAAAAATGAAATCTTATATAAATGGAATTTATATAAATGCGATATTTGAAGCTATGATTTGGAAAGGGTACTATATATTGTATGATATATTTTGAAGTAAAAGATATGGAGAAGCACCCTCGGTAAAGAAGTATAGGATAATATGCTTCAAACCCTAATGGACTTAGGTGAATCCAGAAACGGATTCGACCGATAACCCTAATGGACTTGGGTGAATCCAGAAATGGATTCGAACCAATATAAGTTGTCTGGACTTAAACTCATGAGTTCCTCGATTTCTTTTCTAGGGTAGATGTTTCTTTAGTTTACCCGATGGATACGCTTTCGATCCTGGTATCTATTATTTATGGATCTTTCGGAAAGAAAGTGCAACTATTGCGTAAATCATTGAATCAGTGGCATACTACTACATCAGGGTCGATGGCCTTGTTTGCAAAATGCTATGATATTTTTCTAGAATACTGAAGGTAGATGGATCTTCTGGAAGGAATTGTATCCATTGCGTAAACAATTGAATCAATGGTGGGCCACTGCTAACCGATTATCATCATTTTACATTAGATTATTAAGCGGTACTTTCCATATCTATTTTAAAGGTTTTCCAAGTATATTCACTTGATGTTGAAACAGATCTACTATGTACTTAGAGATTTTAGTCCTGCACCTGATCAACGTGTGGCTAAAATGTGTAAGAATGAGGATAAACCTATTAAGACATCGATTTATAAAAGGTATTTTGATATACAACTTATAACATTTTCTAAATCATTTGACCAAAATTGCTTGGAAATGTTCTAAAAAGGTTCTTTATATATAATATAATGTTTTATGCTCAATTTAAATGTTTATAAATATTATTTTAGCAAAATGTTTAAATGGTAATTGCTACTAGCATGTTCTACGTTATCTAATTTATATCCTAAATATTGCTTAAAGTAAATAATTATTATAATGTTTTGAAATTAATTGTTATCATTTATTTAAAATATTTATAAGTAAATTACTACGATTATAATAATGTTTAGAGACTGATTATTAGTGTTTATAAATACTGCTTGAAAAGTATTTTGTAACAACCCGTATATTTGGACCATTTAAATTGACAATAATCCTCACATGTCAATTTAAATAATACAAAACACGAATCATTACGGGATTATAAATACATAAATGTAAATGAGAATCAATACGACATCACAGTCACAGAACAGTCACAGAATAATGCAGCGGAAATACATCGTCATAATAGCAGTTCAGGAAGCTACTACATATAGTACAACAATGTCTATACAAAAGGTGACTGCAAGGAAATACATAAATGTCCAACAGACACGGACATCAAAATAGACAGATAAAGATAAATACTAAGTCTTCAGCATCTTCAACCCACCTTGATCAGCAAACTGGATAGCTTTAGACTGACCCGAGCATATACAAAAAGAAACACTCGAGTCAGGACTCAAAATCTTATGCAGGATAATCAATGCAGGAAATAAAGTTCATAACTCAAAGATGAATAAAATAACATCTCTAAGGATCCGATAAACTATCTATATATACAATAGAGTACGGTATGTAGGTAATGTCTATTCAGTAAAATAGAATATTAAAATAGCGTTAAGGCGTTACCATAATTCCCCTTAACACATTTTATATTCCCAAAAACATATACAAGACCGTAGTTTCCCCAAAACCAGAAGTCACCAGAGGGCAATCCATATACTCAAGGTACAAATCAAAACGTAGTGGTCGCGAATAGGATAATCAGTATGACAAGGTACATGAGGCAATACCAACTAGGATACTAGTAGTTGCGTGATCCGGACTGATGTTGAGCATAGTAGCTACTATCTCAACACCGCGAAACGACACTCCCAAATCAAGGGTGCACCCAAATCGAATCACAAAAGTAATAGATATGGTATCGAAGAAGTGTGTCCGCTAGAGGTGGCGATCCTCAATGGCCCGGCGCGGCTCCTGTTTTAGTCATGTCAGGGGTAATCCAATATCGTTCTCTTTCTTTAGTCAACGCGTTCTCCAAACCATCACTTCATTCCGGATCAACACTACGCGCATAATAGTTATTAAAGTGGTTTCGGTATCGACAGAGAGTATGTCCATTCCCGATCCCGGTCTCTTTAATAACTACGTATTTATTACCCGATGGTCGGTTAAATTTACGTTTTAACAAATCAAAGTCCAAAAGTCAAGGTGCAAATTTGACTTCCAAAATTCGACAATTCACGATTCAGTTTATTTTAGATATTTTAAAACATATTTTCAAATACGATCTTAAGTTCAAACATTAGGGTTAATGATAAAATTAAGTATTCAAGTTCAATTTAATAAGGTCTAAAAGTCGCTTATTAAGTTTAATTCAAAAACAACGAATTCAATATAATGCTAAACTTAGTTTAAATTATTAAATCAAATTCTATTCATGTCACTTATGTTTATATCCATAGTTATCATAACTTCGATTAAATCAACTTTATTTAACTAAATTCCCCTTTTCAAAACTTCATTTGTTTCGTTTACCGATTCAATTAAATTTCTAATCAAAGAAGTCTATTTCCATTTGCAATGTCCTAATTTGATTAATTCGTTAAATTTAAAATCATTTTAAATTTAAATTATGCCTAATTCAAATTCATTAAATTAGTAAGTCAAGTTTCCTAAATCGCAATTTAACTTATAACAAGTTCAAATCTATTTAATTAAAGCCTGAGTTTAAAACTAGAGCTAACAAATCTTTAAATCTTTAAATTATTAAATTTTAAAACTTACTTGCTCCTAAATCTTATTTCAATAAAATTTCAATTCATTTTATCCAATTGGGTAAGTTTATTAATCCGTTTCAAATTTTAAATCCATTGATTTATTTCAACTTAAATCCCTTAAGTTCGTTATTTAAATTTCCAACAAATTGTTAAGTTCATCCCTTAATTAAAAATATATTTCAATTTCGAAAATTGTTTATTGACCAATCGGGTTTCTTACTTTTATTTTCTATCCTAGGCCAAGTTGTTTAAATGGGTATTTATCATTTCAACCCAATATCATTCAATATAAAACAAAGCATAGCAAAGGGAACTTGCAGTGTGATAACTGGGATGGTGTCAAAGTAAATAAACAAGCAATAGCAACCATACATAACAATTTAACAGTTTATTAAATAATCCCGAAATAATCGTATTAACTTACATTTGTTATTTATGCAAATTAATATAATTATTCCTAGAATCCGCACTATCATTTCATGCGAATTAAAGATTATTCCATTTTATGTCACTTGGTGTCTACATACATCCAATAGTTCAAATGAGGTTAACTCTATTCTAGGCGTTGATTTAGTTAACGTTTAAGGGTCAAAATTCAATAATATTTAACACATTTAAATTGTTTAACTATCCTACCAAATTCAACTTCATATTACCTATCGCTTATATTAACGACCAAATTACATAGCAAATTTAGTGTCACAACTATTAACCATAAATCAACATTTATCACAATTTTTCACATTTAAACCTTTAAACAATACATGGCGTCAATTTAGAATTTTTAAATTCTAACAATATTAAATTTTAACTTATATATACTATTTACAGTTTAATTCAACAATTTTTAACAATCAATGATTCAACATCCAAATTTATAATAACAATTTATCACTTAATTATCATTGCATAATAGATTGAGTCGTGAATAAAATATTCACCTTGCGTGGTTGAAGAAGATGATGGCGAAGCACGAAGACGAATAGACAGAATAGGCCCTAATAAGCACGACGCAAAGGAACACAACTGCAATCACAAATAATTAATCAACAATTTGTTTATTGCAATATATATATTGATTGAATATATATAAACCATACCAAACGACGAAGCAAAATAGATTCGATAAGCGGGGTAGAAATAGCCTATGTTTCCGGATCAATAGCGGAAGCTGGAAGAAACGCAGCAAAGTTCATTAAAACACTTGCACTGCTTCTACAATATATATACTGCTAAAGTTTGCTGTATATTTATAACTATTACGCACAATTCTAAAACAAAGTCAGAAATGCTGGTAAAATTATGAAACAAAATTTATGCAACAGTTCCCTACCCAAAACCTATACACTACTGGCGCATAAAACTACACATGTTTATATTGTAACTTTTTACTGTACCTTAACTCATATAATATAACAACTCATATATAAAGTTCATAAAGTTTATACTGTACCCGCAAACCAACTAACCAACAGCCGAAGCCAACTAAACATGTACACTATATTTTCAACTGAACTCTCATATGTGCCTTAATCTAACTAAATATCTATATAATAAACACTTACACTACTGATTTATAAAGTAACTTATACACATACTATACATAAAACTTGGTAAACTAAACTAATATCACTGCCTTTACATATATTTGACTTATTTTTTTATTTTTATTTTCCAAACGACTGTATATAATTAAAGAGCAAAGTGGTCGGCTCGGTGGAGTGTGGATGGGCAGTGCTGCAGGGGACGGTGGGCTGTGTACGCGGGGAGGCGGAGTGGTGCATGTGGCTGATGGGGACGTTTGTGGGTTTCTGGTGGTGGGGTGGCCGAGGGGCGTGGGCGGCTGGTAGGGACGGCCGTGTGGTGTGAGCGGAGCTGCTGGGGTGGGCTGTGTGGTGTGGGCGGAGCTTGCAGGGAAGGGGAGGCGGAGGGCTTCAGTGGCGGCTGTTAGGGGGAAGAAAAGTAGGGTGGTGGTTGCAGGTAGGTGAGTCGGGTCAGTGGTTGCGCGGGCGTAGGCTGTGGGCGCGTGAGGTGGATGTGGGCTGTAGGCGTGGAGGGGAGAGGTGGTCTTGGCCGTGGGCTGGGCGTTTGGAGGAGAGAGGTGTGTATGTGGAGGTGGCTGCATGGGGGAGGACGAGCTGTGCAATAGCGTGGGAAGGGGGGTTGGGCGGTGGCCGTGGGGTGTGGGAGGAGGCGGGGATGTTGCATGGTGGAGCAGTGGGGTCGAGTGGTCAGTGGGCGGAACTTGGGGGGGGTTTGCATGGGAAGCTTTGCAAAATAGGAGAGAAAGAAGGAAAAAAAAAAAAAAAACACAAAAGAAATAAATGCAGAGAGGGGAGGAAGAGGAGCTGAGGGGGGAAATGGAAGTTGTCTCATATTACAGTGAACGTGAAAAACAAAGGAAAAGAAAAACCAAAGAGAAAGAAGAGTGGGGAGAGGAAAATATAAAGAGAAAAGAAACAAAGTGAATAAGGAGAACGTACCAGATTTGCAAATGGAGAATGAAGTGAACCGGTATAAATTAAATAGTGGAAGAATATGGGGAAAGAAAGAGAATAGAATTATACAGAGGAGAGGACAGAGCTAGTGCGTAGGGCAGAATGAAGTGAAACAACGTAATAAATGCAACAGAATGTATGCAGAGAGTTCAGCGCGCACAGTATATGAAATGATGATATTTTTTTGGTGGCTATTTGGGTTTCCAAGGCAGCTGAAAGGCTCCAAATTTTAAAATGTTGAAATGTTGTGCACCGGTTTGTGCTGCGTTACAATTTATCGTTTGCAATGCCGAACTCCGATTGACACAAATAAATATACCGTTTTGATCAGCGCGGCGAGACGGACACAACGGTATAAAAATATCTATGGTTTGACAATTTCGCCAAGTGACAATCCTTATTTAACCATTTGCCCGAGTGCATATTTTACTAGCAATTAAAAGCGAAATTTGACGAAACGAAATGCGCCGTCAAGTTCAGAATATTTTTCTTATGCAACCCTGAGAAAATATTTGAATTCGGACGATAGGAATTTTATACGTAAGATTTAAACTGATATGTAAACGCGACGCGCGAAATTTATTTCAATATTTTGCAACGAAATTTGGCGCACGCCTATGTCTACCTAGACGTATTCCAAATGTGAAGTTTGGTTGGCAACGGACGTTGTTTGTGAAAATTCGAATTTTTACATAAAATAAGCGGTTTTAAAATTTTTAACTGGGTCCGAATTTCAGGGTCGTTACATTCTCCCCTACTCAAAACTTTTCGTCCCCGAAAAGGAACAAAGGAGAGAGTGGAAGAACAATAAAAGAGGTACGAAAGATATAGAATAGATTATCGAATAAAGTAAAGAATATAGAATGGAATTTACCTTGAACAAACAATTCTGGATTTGAATCTCGGATACTCTCCTCGGTTTCCCAAGTACAATCACGATCATCGGGACTCCATTGGACTTTGACTAGGCTAACAGACTTCCTTCTAAGCTGCTTCGTATCCCTATCGACAATACGAAGTGGTCTCCTCTCTATAGTCAAATCCGGCTCAATATCAACCTCATCCAACTGAGCAATAGGAATGGTCATGGATGGGTCATGTACAACCTTCCGAAGATGTGAAACATGGAATACGTTGTGCACGCCCTCAAACTTCTCCGGCAGCGCAACTCTGTAGGCTAGTGTACCAATCCTCTCAGTGATAGGGAATGGTCCAACAAATCTAGGAGCGAGCTTCCCTCTACGACCAAATCGAATAACATTTTTTAAAGGTGATACTTTAAGAAATACCTCATCTCCAACCTGGAATTTTAACTCTCTTCTACGCCTATCGGCATAGCTCTTCTGCCTATCCTGTGCGGTCTTCATCTTCCTTCTGATCTCATTGACCTTCTCGGATGCTTCCATAATCATCTCTGGGCCAAGAACTAATCGGTCACCAGGCTCAATCCAACAAGCTGGCGATTTGCATGGCCGTCCATATAAAGCTTCGAACGGTGCCATATCAATACTCGCCTGATTATAAAGATAGTTATATTTCAATTCAAATTTTACTTATTCAAATTTGAAAATTTTGGATTACCTGATAGCTGTTATTATAAGTGAATTCAACCAAATGAAGGTGGTCTTCCCAAGATCCACCGAAATCAATGATGCAAGCTCGGAGTAGATCTTCCAAAATCTGATTTACCCTCTCAGTTTGGCCATCTATTTGAGGATGATAGGCCGTGCTCAGATTCAGTTTAGTGCCTAAGACGTCCTGAAATGCCTTCCAGAATTTACTAGTGAATAAAGGATCTCTATCGCATACAATACTAGATGGAACTCCATGAAGTCTGACAATCTCTCTCATATAAATCTCGGCCAAACTCGAAGCAGTACGAGTGGTCTTTACAGGAATAAAGTGAGCAGATTTTGTCAACCTATCAACAATCACCCATATACTCTCGTTCCCTTTTCTGGTCCTTGGTAATCCGTCAACGAAGTCCATAGAAATTTGGTCCCATTTCCAACACGGAATCTCTAGGGGTTGAAGTAATCCCGCCGTCTTCAGGTGATCGGCCTTGACTTGCTGGCAAGTGGTGCATCTACTGACATATATGGAAATATCTCTCTTCATCCCACTCCACCAATATAAACGTTTCATATTTCGATACATCTTGGTGACACCAGGATGGAATGAAAGTGATGATTGATGGTTCTCCCTAAGCACTTCTTGTCTCAATCCATCAACATTAGGAACACAAATACGGTTGTCAATCTTCAGAACTCCATTACTATCTATCTGTGCTCCCACTTTGCTGTCAGCATTTCCGACTCTACCAAGAACTAACTCCTTCATGCGATAGAGCAAGGTGTCCTCATATTGCTTAGCTTTGATGCGATCCAAAAGAGATGGGGAGATAACAAGCTGAAAAAGCATGCTTTCTACAAGGTTACAACATGACAATGCTTTGCTACGGCTCAAAGCATCAGCTACAACATTTGCTTTTCCAGGGGTGTAATTGATGTCGAGATCGTATGCGGCTAAGAATTCAAGCCATCGGACTTGTCTCTGGTTCAAGTCCTTCTGAGAGAAAATATACCGCAAGGACTTATGATCTGTGAATAATTCAAATTTTGTCCCCAAAAGATGGTGCCTCCATAATTTCAAAGCAAATACAACTGCGAGAAGCTCTAAATCATGAGTTGCATAATTTACTTCATGAGTCTTTAACTGACGACCTGCATAAGCAATAACCTTTCCATTTTGCATAAGGACAGCACCCAAACCTTCTCGACATGCATCAGTATAGACAGTCAATCCTTCACTCCCGTCAATTACCGCAAGAACTGGGGCTGAAGTTAACTTACGCTTCAACTCATTAAAAGATGATTCACACTTCTCACTCCAAATAAACTTGACATCCTTTCGAGTTAAAGCAGTGAGTGGGGCAGAAATCCGGGCAAAGCGCTCAATGAATCTGCGATAATAACCGGCTAGGCCCAAGAAGCTACGGATATCAGTAGGAGTTTTAGGGGTCTCCCAATCCTGTAGATAAATTTCAAATTAGAAAGGAATAAGATGGATCGAATGGAATTTATGAATAGAATAGAACTTACATTGATTACGGCGATCTTAGCTGGATCGACCGAAATCCCGTTTTCAGAAACAATATGGCCAAGGAATCGTACTTCGTCTCGCCAGAAGTGGCATTTAGAGAACTTGGCTTTAAGCTGATGGTTTCGGAGAGTTCCCAGAACATAAGCGAGATGGGTTTCATGCTCTTTCTCATCTTTGGAGAAGACGAGAATATCATCAATGAAGACAAGAACAAACTTGTTAAGGACATCACGGAAGACTCTATTCATTAAGTCGACGAAATAAGCAGGTGCGTTAGTCAAACCAAATGGCATAACCAACCATTCATAGAATCCATCCTCGGTACGAAAAGCTGTTTTATGAATACTATCCTCTGCTACTCTGAGTTGATGGAACCCAGTGGCTAGATCAAGTTGTGAGAAAACTTTAGCTCCATGGAGCTGATCGAATAAATCATTGATGCGAGGCATCGGATAGCGGTTCTTGAGAGTGCGCTTGTTTAATTCTCGGTAATCAACACACATGCGAAGAGATCCATCCGATTTGGTGACAAAGACGACTGCGGCGCCCCATTCAGAACAACTTCTCCTGATCAAACCCTTAGTAAATAGATCATCAATTTGGGTTTTAAGTTCAGCTTTTTCTTTAGGAGCCATCCTTCTGTGAGGGAGAACTACGGGAGTAGCTCCGGGAATAAGGTCAATGCGGAAATCGATCTCTCGCCTTGGTGGTAGAGAGTCGACCTCTCCAAATACATCGGGAAATTTCTGAACAACAGGAGTAGTACTAAGGTCATCCGGGTGAGCATCAAGAGAAAATATGAAGCTTCCGGCATATTTCTGAGGTGATTTGCATTCGATGACAAGCGGTAGATCCTTGTCATTGACCAGAGAAATAGATCGAGCTTTGCAAGAAATAATAGCATTGAATTTTCTTAACCAATCAGCACCCAACAAAATGTCAAATGCTTCGAAGCCAAGCACATAAAAATCCCAAGTGAATCGATATCTTCCATACAAAAGCGCAACCTCTTTACAAATTCTACTAAGGTTGGCAAGTCCTCCAATAGGGTTGGAGACACATAAGGAAGTAGTAGCAAGAGTAGGCTCTAATTTGAGCTTATTACAAAGATCAATAGATATGAAGCTATGAGATGCACCAGTATCGAATAATACCCGAACAGGTAAATTATGAAATGTAAAAGTACTTCGTAAGGTACCTCGGTCATCCTGAGCAGGTAGTGGAGGTGGTGCAGGAGTGGTGACAGCATATACTCCTGATGGTGTGCCTTTCTTCCTTAATGGGCAATCTCTCTTGAAGTGACCTGGCTGGAGGCAAACATGGCATAAATCATTCCTCATCTGAGAAGGTGGTGGAATAGCAGCTCCGGTGGATGGACAACTATTTGCATAATGGCCCTTCTTATCGCATTTGAAGCAAGTGATCTTAGCAAGGTCGATTGGGCTTTTCTGGGCATATCCTAATCCTGTAGTCTTTTGCCAAGCTTTCTTTTGCTGATCGAAGTTCATCTTCCTCTTTCCGAGCTGGCTGGAAGAGGGCTGAGTAGGAGTGGCCTTAGCAGTAGGTCCCCTAGGCTTTGCCTCATATCTAAGAGCATAGTCGACAAGCTCGGTGAAGGTGCAGTGAGTGTGGCCAGTAAGCAAGTCATAATACTCTGGTCTAGCTCCCATAATGAACTTCTCGTTCTTTAGAAGTGGTGTGTCGATCAATCCCGGGCCAAATTTGGACAGTTCGTTGAATTTCCTCTCGTACTCAGAAATAGTCATACTGCCTTGCTTAAGATCCATAAAAGCTCTATAAAGTTGGGTTTTCCCAGCAGAGGGCATCCACTGTGCCGAGAAGGTATCCCTAATCGAAAGATAGACTAGATGAGTAACATTTTAAAGATTGAAAGAAGAATTAGTCTACGAAATCCAAATAAATTTATACCTAAACTGGGCCCAAGTGATGGTGTTCTCCTCGATACGGGAAGTAACCGATTCCCACCAATCTTGCGCGGCATCTTGAAGTTGCCACGCAGCAAGCTGACGCTTCTGAGCATCAGTGATCTCCAATCCAGAAAATATCTTCTCCAAGCCTTTGAGCCATTGCTGAGCCTCAATAATTCCCTCGGATCCAGAAAACTTAGTACCACCAAGCTGTGTATACTCCTTGCTAAGAGTGGTGAATTTGACTGGAGCTGGGACGGCAGGTGCATCCCGGGCAGGACCATGACCTCTTCCTCCTCTATTGTTTCTTCCGGTGCTCATCCTGAAACATCGAAAGAGATTTAGAACCAAGGATAGAAAATCATACAGCTGGAAGAAAACTAATGAACGAATCAAGGAAGTTTGAATTTTAAAGGATCGGGATATTGAATTGATTCTCCTCATTATAGGGTATTGCTACCCTATTTCTAATGAGTTTATATAATCCCAAACTAAGGTTTTTAGGGAAACCAAAGCTCTGATACCAACTGTAACAACCCGTATATTTGGACCATTTAAATTGACAATAATCCTCACATGTCAATTTAAATAATACAAAACACGAATCATTATGGGATTATAAATACATAAATGTAAATGAGAATCAATACGACATCACAGTCACAGAACAGTCACAGAATAATGCAGCGGAAATACATCGTCATAATAGCAGTTCATGAAGCTACTACATATAGTACAACAATGTCTATACAAAAGGTGACTGCAAGGAAATACATAAATGTCCAACAGACACGGACATCAAAATAGACAGATAAAGATAAATACTAAGTCTTCAGCATCTTCAACCCACCTTGATCAGCAAACTGGATAGCTTTAGACTGACCCGAGCATATACAAAAAGAAACACTCGAGTCAGGACTCAAAATCTTATGCAGGATAATCAATGCAGGAAATAAAGTTCATAACTCAAAGATGAATAAAATAACATCTCTAAGGATCCGATAAACTATCTATATATACAATAGAGTACGGTATGTAGGTAATGTCTATTCAGTAAAATAGAATATTAAAATAGCGTTAAGGCGTTACCATAATTCCCCTTAACACATTTTATATTCCCAAAAACATATACAAGACCGTAGTTTCCCCAAAACCAGAAGTCACCAGAGGGCAATCCATATACTCAAGGTACAAATCAAAACGTAGTGGTCGCGAATAGGATAATCAGTATGACAAGGTACATGAGGCAATACCAACTAGGATACTAGTAGTTGCGTGATCCGGACTGATGTTGAGCATAGTAGCTACTATCTCAACACCGCGAAACGACACTCCCAAATCAAGGGTGCACCCAAATCGAATCACAAAAGTAATAGATATGGTATCGAAGAAGTGTGTCCGCTAGAGGTGGCGATCCTCAATGGCCCGGCGCGGCTCCTGTTTTAGTCATGTCAGGGGTAATCCAATATCGTTCTCTTTCTTTAGTCAACGCGTTCTCCAAACCATCACTTCATTCCGGATCAACACTACGCGCATAATAGTTATTAAAGTGGTTTCGGTATCGACAGAGAGTATGTCCATTCCCGATCCCGGTCTCTTTAATAACTACGTATTTATTACCCGATGGTCGGTTAAATTTACGTTTTAACAAATCAAAGTCCAAAAGTCAAGGTGCAAATTTGACTTCCAAAATTCGACAATTCACGATTCAGTTTATTTTAGATATTTTAAAACATATTTTCAAATACGATCTTAAGTTCAAACATTAGGGTTAATGATAAAATTAAGTATTCAAGTTCAATTTAATAAGGTCTAAAAGTCGCTTATTAAGTTTAATTCAAAAACAACGAATTCAATATAATGCTAAACTTAGTTTAAATTATTAAATCAAATTCTATTCATGTCACTTATGTTTATATCCATAGTTATCATAACTTCGATTAAATCAACTTTATTTAACTAAATTCCCCTTTTCAAAACTTCATTTGTTTCGTTTACCGATTCAATTAAATTTCTAATCAAAGAAGTCTATTTCCATTTGCAATGTCCTAATTTGATTAATTCGTTAAATTTAAAATCATTTTAAATTTAAATTATCCCTAATTCAAATTCATTAAATTAGTAAGTCAAGTTTCCTAAATCGCAATTTAACTTATAACAAGTTCAAATCTATTTAATTAAAGCCTGAGTTTAAAACTAGAGCTAACAAATCTTTAAATCTTTAAATTATTAAATTTTAAAACTTACTTGCTCCTAAATCTTATTTCAATAAAATTTCAATTCATTTTATCCAATTGGGTAAGTTTATTAATCCGTTTCAAATTTTAAATCCATTGATTTATTTCAACTTAAATCCCTTAAGTTCGTTATTTAAATTTCCAACAAATTGTTAAGTTCATCCCTTAATTAAAAATATATTTCAATTTCGAAAATTGTTTATTGACCAATCGGGTTTCTTACTTTTATTTTCTATCCTAGGCCAAGTTGTTTAAATGGGTATTTATCATTTCAACCCAATATCATTCAATATAAAACAAAGCATAGCAAAGGGAACTTGCAGTGTGATAACTGGGATGGTGTCAAAGTAAATAAACAAGCAATAGCAACCATACATAACAATTTAACAGTTTATTAAATAATCCCGAAATAATCGTATTAACTTACATTTGTTATTTATGCAAATTAATATAATTATTCCTAGAATCCGCACTATCATTTCATGCGAATTAAAGATTATTCCATTTTATGTCACTTGGTGTCTACATACATCCAATAGTTCAAATGAGGTTAACTCTATTCTAGGCGTTGATTTAGTTAACGTTTAAGGGTCAAAATTCAATAATATTTAACACATTTAAATTGTTTAACTATCCTACCAAATTCAACTTCATATTACCTATCGCTTATATTAACGACCAAATTACATAGCAAATTTAGTGTCACAACTATTAACCATAAATCAACATTTATCACAATTTTTCACATTTAAACCTTTAAACAATACATGGTGTCAATTTAGAATTTTTAAATTCTAACAATATTAAATTTTAACTTATATATACTATTTACAGTTTAATTCAACAATTTTTAACAATCAATGATTCAACATCCAAATTTATAATAACAATTTATCACTTAATTATCATTGCATAATAGATTGAGTCGTGAATAAAATATTCACCTTGCGTGGTTGAAGAAGATGATGGCGAAGCACGAAGACGAATAGACAGAATAGGCCCTAATAAGCACGACGCAAAGGAACACAACTGCAATCACAAATAATTAATCAACAATTTGTTTATTGCAATATATATATTGATTGAATATATATAAACCATACCAAACGACGAAGCAAAATAGATTCGATAAGCGGGGTAGAAATAGCCTATGTTTCCGGATCAATAGCGGAAGCTGGAAGAAACGCAGCAAAGTTCATTAAAACACTTGCACTGCTTCTACAATATATATACTGCTAAAGTTTGCTGTATATTTATAACTATTACGCACAATTCTAAAACAAAGTCAGAAATGCTGGTAAAATTATGAAACAAAATTTATGCAACAGTTCCCTACCCAAAACCTATACACTACTGGCGCATAAAACTACACATGTTTATATTGTAACTTTTTACTGTACCTTAACTCATATAATATAACAACTCATATATAAAGTTCATAAAGTTTATACTGTACCCGCAAACCAACTAACCAACAGCCGAAGCCAACTAAACATGTACACTATATTTTCAACTGAACTCTCATATGTGCCTTAATCTAACTAAATATCTATATAATAAACATTTACACTACTGATTTATAAAGTAACTTATACACATACTATACATAAAACTTGGTAAACTAAACTAATATCACTGCCTTTACATATATTTGACTTATTATTTTTTTTTTCCAAACGACTGTATATAATTAAAGAGCAAAGTGGTCGGCTCGGTGGAGTGTGGATGGGCAGTGCTGCAGGGGACGGTGGGCTGTGTACGCGGGGAGGCGGAGTGGTGCATGTGGCTGATGGGGACGTTTGTGGGTTTCTGGTGGTGGGGTGGCCGAGGGGCGTGGGCGGCTGGTAGGGACGGCCGTGTGGTGTGAGCGGAGCTGCTGGGGTGGGCTGTGTGGTGTGGGCGGAGCTTGCAGGGAAGGGGAGGCGGTAGGGCTTCAGTGGCGGCTGTTAGGGGGAAGAAAAGTAGGGTGGTGGTTGCAGGTAGGTGAGTCGGGTCAGTGGTTGCGCGGGCGTAGGCTGTGGGCGCGTGAGGTGGATGTGGGCTGTAGGCGTGGAGGGGAGAGGTGGTCTTGGCCGTGGGCTGGGCGTTTGGAGGAGAGAGGTGTGTATGTGGAGGTGGCTGCATGGGGGAGGACGAGCTGTGCAATAGCGTGGGAAGGGGGGTTGGGCGGTGGCCGTGGGGTGTGGGAGGAGGCGGGGATGTTGCATGGTGGAGCAGTGGGGTCGAGTGGTCAGTGGGCGGAACTTGGGGGGGTTTGCATGGGAAGCTTTGCAAAATAGGAGAGAAAGAAGGAAAAAAAAAAAAAAAACACAAAAGAAATAAATGCAGAGAGGGGAGGAAGAGGAGCTGAGGGGGGAAATGGAAGTTGTCTCATATTACAGTGAACGTGAAAAACAAAGGAAAAGAAAAACCAAAGAGAAAGAAGAGTGGGGAGAGGAAAATATAAAGAGAAAAGAAACAAAGTGAATTAGGAGAACGTACCAGATTTGCAAATGGAGAATGAAGTGAACCGGTATAAATTAAATAGTGGAAGAATATGGGGAAAGAAAGAGAATAGAATTATACAGAGGAGAGGACAGAGCTAGTGCGTAGGGCAGAATGAAGTGAAACAACGTAATAAATGCAACAGAATGTATGCAGAGAGTTCAGCGCGCACAGTATATGAAATGATGATATTTTTTTGGTGGCTATTTGGGTTTCCAAGGCAGCTGAAAGGCTCCAAATTTTAAAATGTTGAAATGTTGTGCACCGGTTTGTGCTGCGTTACAATTTATCGTTTGCAATGCCGAACTCCGATTGACACAAATAAATATACCGTTTTGATCAGCGCGGCGAGACGGACACAACGGTATAAAAATATCTATGGTTTGACAATTTCGCCAAGTGACAATCCTTATTTAACCATTTGCCCGAGTGCATATTTTACTAGCAATTAAAAGCGAAATTTAACGAAACGAAATGCGCCGTCAAGTTCAGAATATTTTTCTTATGCAACCCTGAGAAAATATTTGAATTCGGACGATAGGAATTTTATACGTAAGATTTAAACTGATATGTAAACGCGACGCGCGAAATTTATTTCAATATTTTGCAACGAAATTTGGCGCACGCCTATGTCTACCTAGACGTATTCCAAATGTGAAGTTTGGTTGGCAACGGACGTTGTTTGTGAAAATTCGAATTTTTACATAAAATAAGCGGTTTTAAAATTTTTAACTGGGTCCGAATTTCAGGGTCGTTACATATTTTGATATTAAAACTCGAAACTTGTAAGCAATGAATTTAAAATTTTAAATAGCTTCCATCTAAATATAAGTAATAATGTTGATGATTATTTTCAAATAGTTTACATAGAACACCCGGCACCCCTTAGTATTCTCGAAAAGGTCACACCAAAAGAAGTGGTTCATTATATGTATAGCTAAAGCATCATAGAGACTAAGATTCACAAGACAAATAAGTAAAAACGGCGGAAACATTTAAATAATAACTTATCATTCAAAATCAAAATTTATTTCAAAATAAGACATAAAAACATAACATGTCTCAAAAACTCAAAATATCTCAAATTTGTGTCTCATGAAAAATACACCTCAGTCTTACATAATCAGGGTGCAAAAGTAACAACAATAATAATAATCCCTCTCACAAGTGCCAATCCATAAATGAAAAAGATGAAAAATAGAAGAATACATCTGAAACGAGAGAACTCCGAGAATGGATCTCCAAGCAACCTGAATCAACTCAACTCTGCTGGCCAATTGGAGGGGAAAAGGGGGGAATAGAGGAGTGGGTTAGATGATAATTCTGGTGAGTGAAAGCAATTACTAGCATTTCTAAGCAAGATAAAAATAATAGACTAAGCAATAGTTGTAGTATGAAAGGAAAATAAGGGAAAGATAAAACTCGCATAAAGTGTTGTTTGACTGTTTGCTTTGATTGTTTCGATCGTTTGCACTTGTCTTAAACTACTTTGATTAGGCTGAAATCCTAATTCTACCCATTGATTGGCCTATTCTATCTCTATTGTGCCACTATAAGCTAATCCAATCCTGTTCATTCCATTGCAAAAGACACTTCTTTAGCGCTTAGGATGCAGAAGCGAATTATTTACCCTAATTGATGTCGTACGCTCGGTCACACCGGTACACACTAACTGTCGCCCCTATTTGATCCTTTATTTACCCTAATCAGCATAAGCGTGCCCAGCCTCACCTACATGTGAGACCATCAGTCCTTGACCTGAAAGGAAATGCTGCCGGTACTGGTCCTAACAAACAAATCTAAGTTTTAAAAATATACTCTTCTGTTATTTTTGCTATATTTGCTTATTAACTTAATCCAAGATCTAAGTTTTAAAACAAGCTTCTTCTATCATTTCTTTCTTTCTAATTATAATCTTTGTTATAATTGTTCTTGCAGCAGTTATTCTTCTATTTTCTCATTTCAGTTGTAACCATTTGTTATAATTATGCTTGCAAATATCTTAAATGTTTCTATTTCAGTACATTTCTATTTTTATTTGATTTTTTCTTATTTTACATCTGATTCTGTAAATTTAGTGTTCCATTTTAATCCACATTTGTGAATTGTTCTCTTATTAATATTCTATTGCGCAAAAAAGGATTAAATCTTTATAAAAAGAAACTAACACTTACAGGCTAAATTCCAACTTATAACAGATGTAAACGACTGTAAATAACTGAAATAAATAACTAAATAAAAACAAACTGAAAAGAACTTCTGAAATTTACTTAAAAACTGAATGTAAATAAACTTATAAAAACTGTTTCAAAATTATAGAAAAACTACAACTATTGAGAAGCTTATTATTTTAAATTGCTTACAAATTTAAACTAATTACCAAACACTCACCTATGGTCCTTAGGTCTATTTCTGGGCCTTCCCGGATCCAATTCTAAGGTGTAGAATATTTTGATTAAAATGATCTCTCCCTAGATAAATTTTCTATTTTGGGTTCAGCCTCAGGCAATGAACCTAATTGGGTGAAAATATGAATGAGAAAAATAGCCAGGGTCTTCTTTATAGTGTGGTTTAGAGATCTTAAGCCATTGAATTTGAAGATTAAATCCGGTGCAACCACGTCATAGGCTCTCTAGGAATCGTTAGATGGAAGCACGAACGAACAGGATTGAACAAAAATGGAATTATGAGGTGTTTGCTTTGTACTGGACGAAATAACGTCCAAGAACTAAGGCGGGTCGACCTAGCTTCCGTAGGGGTTGATCCTAAGGTTGACCTGACCCCTTTGGGGTTGACCTATAGGTTGACCTTACGCAAATATTGGTCGACCTATGCCATTGTAATATATTTTTTTCTTTCTGGTTTCTTATTTCTCTCATAATTTCTCCATACTGACTCTGATTTCGACAAGTTATGTATGAAAATTGATCAGAAAATCGCCACGGACCCAATGATCCAACTCCCATAGCTTGATTCTAAAAAATTCACATATTTATTTTATTATTTAATTAATTTGTTAACTAACTGTTATAGCTCAAATTTTGGGTTGTTACATTCTCCCCTCCTTAAAGGATTTCGTCCCCAAAATCTCCAAGGACAAAAGAATGAAATAAATATTTTCATCCAAATTCTACAACCACATATTCAACCATCATCCATTACATACATTGTCCTTTAGCTTTCTAATGCAACTTATGTTATATGCAATAGTGTAGTGTTAATGTTCCTAACTAATGCAAAAGATTAAGCGGTCTACTGATTCAGTCGACTTCCTTTTATGTAATCATGTTCGTGTCATGTATCCAAATGAATGCAAATTCTTTAATAACAACCAATACTTCTATATGCGTGCTACAATCATCATCCAATTGCAACAATCATATGTTAATCACTCATTATAGCAACCATGAAATAAAAATAAAAATAAAAATGCAAATGCACACATCCATATGCATATTCTTTAGTGACCTAGTTAGGCCGATCTCTAAGAGATAATAGTGCCTAGTGTGTGTATATGCGTCTATTAACATCCACTAGCAAACACTTGCAACCACTAGCATCCATCATACATAACATGTTCTAGTAACATGTTTACATTCAGTCATACCATCCATAGGTTGAATCCTAAGATCTACTCTTCCAAGGTTACTAGTGGAAAGAAACTATTCAAAACTAAAAATGGAAATAGGAAATTCAAGACGTAGCATTGAAAAGATGTGGATAAGAGGTACGTATTTTCTCCTCAGCCTCCCACGTAGCGTCCTCAATACTATCTTCCCACTACACCTTAACCAATGGAACTTCCTTATTCCTAAGCCTGTTGATATCATACCCAATGATTTTGGTAGGAATGCGATGAGACAATGCTTCTCTCTCTACTTCAACTTCCTCAAGTTGGCTAAGTTTCACCACCTCTGCTAATTCATGTATGCACTTTCTCAAGTGCGAAACATGAAAAACATCTTAAACTCCCACGAGCCTCTATGGTAGCTTTATCTGATACGCCATCTTCCCCACCCTTTCCACAATGGGGAACTGTCCTACGAATCTTGGAGAAAGTTCCCACTTGATCCAAACCTCACTACCTTTCTTAGCGGAGACACCTTAACGAAAACCAAATCTCCTACCTCGAACTCAATATCCCTTCTTCGCTTATATGCATAGGATTTCTATCTATCTTGGGCCATCTTCATTCTTCTTCTGATAAAATCAATCTTTTCCAAAGTCTCTCTAACCATGTCGGGACCAAGTAGTAATCTTTCCATAGACTCCAATCAACACAAAGCTGACTTGCAAGGTCTTCCATAAAGGGCTTCAAAAGAAGACATCCCAATGCTAGCCTGAAAACTATTATTATAAATGAATTCCACTAAAGGAAGGTGCTCCTCCCAGGTTTCTCCAAAATCAAGAATGCACATCCTCAACAAATCCCCAAGAACTCTAACTCCCTCCGTTTGGCCATCCGTTTTGAGCGTGATAGGCTGTACTCAATCTAAGTTATGTCCCTAATTATATCCTCTGGAAGACTTGGATACCCTCTGGAAGATTTGTGGCGTCCGCCATACTATGCATAGAAAAGAAAATTTTAGGCTCGAAAGAATCGAAAGAAGGTTGAACTGTACTTCGAGGGGATTTTTATAAAAACTCTCTTATACTTGAAAACTATTTCTATAATAAGAGTTTCTTTTTGAAAAATACTTTTAGTTTGAAGAGATGTTACCTTTTAAAAATATTTTATTTTTAAAACAAGTTTTTAGGAATCCTGTAACCTTAGGCTATGATACCAAATGAAACACCCCACACACCTTAGTATTCGCAAAAAGGGCATACCGAAGTTGTGGTGCATTATAGGTATAGCTAAAGCATCACGGAGACTAAGATTCATAAGACAGATAAGTAAAAACAGCAAAAACATTTAAATAATAACTTATCATTCAAAATCAAACTTTATTTCAAAATAAGTCATAAGAACATAACATGTCACATTCGCAGCGGATAAAATATAACAACAGATAATAACAGTCTACAAAAGAATATTATATATGTCGATTACATTTTAATACGTCAGAGTTTCACATATACACAATCACTAAATATACACAATTATCATATCACAGATTTACAATAATATAACACAGCGGAAATACTCTATACGTTCCTGCCATCTGGCTCGCCTCCTGAGCTCCAGAACGTCCTTACCTGAAAATCTGTAATACTCGGTCTGAACCGAGCATTACACCAAAGTAACACCCGGGTCAGGCTGGAAACCAGCGTGAGTAAACCCAACTAACATGAAATACAAAGTATACAACTCATATAAACCCGGGTAACTTAAATCAATTCACAAGCCGCAAATTATTATAGACAACACTTAGCCCACATATAAGTTTCTAAATACCAAAGATTTAGATTTTAAAACAGTCCAATACCTCCAAATCACTTCATTCCAACATATAGATTTTATATATCAATCTACAAACATTCGAAGTGGTTTCGGGTATTTCCTTAATACCCGACCCTGGTCTCTTCGAATCTCATATTATCCTATTCCAAGTTATCCAAATTAAATACTCAACATTTCATATCAGAGTTATCAACTCCTTCAAATCATCCAATACCATTCAATCATTCAGAAGCAAAGCTTAATCACATACACATCATTTCTATTGATTCTAGTTGAATTTCAAACCTTAATCACTTAGATTCTTTCATTAATTAATTCCAAATTAATTAATCAACCCTTCCTTATTCATCTTAATTAATCACCCTGGATTAATTATCTTCCAATTCCATTCAAGTAATTATCTTTAATTAATTTGACGACATTAATTATTCTTACCAAATCAATGAGTAATCTTTAATTACTTCACAAATTAATTAACTATAATCAATTACACTAATTCTTAATTACTTATATTAATTAATTTCTCATGAGTCACTTATGATAAATTCATCTTAATTAATCAATCTTTAATTACATCATTAATTTTATAAATTTAAGATTTCCAATTATATATTAATTTATCCTAATCTAAATTAATTACTTAAACCACAATATTAATCATTCTCGATAAATATCATCATTCAATTAACTATCGTTTGTTTACGTCATTAAATAAATTAACTACTCGTTTTATAATAGAAGCTTAAAGGAATTTAAAACCAAATTTGTTTTTTTTAAATCAAGTCAATTTACAATTACACATTAACATTCAAGTTGTTAAAACACTTAATATTTAAAAACTTAATTTGTTAGATCTAACTTTGATATAGAATCTCGTTTTAAATCTCTACTTTACAATTTTAACTTCAGTTTTTAAATATCATTTTCATTTCTTTGTAGGTCATTCTTATTTTTTATTCTACAATTATTTCACTTTCAAAATTCACCCTTATATTCCTTACAAAAAATCCAATTTATATATTTCGATAACTTAGGGTACCAAAATATTCAAGCAACTCACAACATTCAGTATTCCAATTGCCAGTAATAATCATCCCAGACTACCAATCATTCCAATATATACTAGGTATTACTATATAATATAGCATATCAATTCAATTCAACCATTCAACCAATCATTAAAACCTAACCATTTAAATTTAAATAAAAATCCAGAAGCGTGAGGTTTACTCACCTTTGATTTTCGATTTGCAATCCATTCTCATCACGATTAATTCCTCCACAATTGTACCTTGTATAACAATTTACAATTTATTAATATCTTAAATAACCGAACAATCATTTTCCATTTTATAATTTAATTAATTAATAATTCAATTCTAAGCTAATAATTTTTTTCCTCTCTGATGTAGATAGATTAAATTTAAATTGGAAAAAAATGAGGATACCTCACCGTCGTTACTGATTTGCAGCAATCCAAAACTTCGGCATCTCGTACAACACCCACACTGCATGCATCCATACGAACTGCTACTGCCAAGCTCGAGCCAAAGCCCTATCCCCAAATCGTGAATCCTTCTAACGAACCCCCAGTTCCACCTTGCCGCGCACCACTCCTCACGCTACTTCGTCATTACCATTGGCATCGCGACTTTGATAATCATGCCACCGCAACTCGCAGACAAGAAACCCCCCCTCAAATCGATCACGATAAAGCACTCCTCCCCAAATCCCTGCGAACGAGTCGCCCTCCCTCATCTTCGATCTGGAGTGAGCACGTAGGGTTTCAGAGGCGAGGTTAAAGAATCGATTTGTTTTAAAGCGAGCACGAACGAATTCGATCGTTCGACTCTACAAGTTGGAGGAAGCCGCGATTCAATTGAAATTCCCTCCTTTTCGATTTGCTTTAGACCTAGCGGCCCTTTTTTTTTATATACGAGTTCGATCCGCTTCTCAAAATAACGAGGGGGACGGAAGTGAGATATATGATGGTGTAAGGCTTCTCGAGTACGCGTTGTAATGAAAATATCTTTGACTGATTGACCATAAATTTATTATATTATAAAACTTTCAAACGTCTCGCTAATAGCCCTTTTAAAATTTTGAACTCCACTTAAGGAATGTCGCAAGGCGATTATAAGGTTTTATCCGCGTTCCGAACACAATGGAACGTGTTTCAGAAGCTAATTCAATCACATGCGTGAGTTACGGAAGTAAACGATAAATTTTAATTTAAATCGATTAAAATAGTTTCTAAGCGTTTTGAGCTGCCATGGTCAAACAACAACTCCGATTGCTACGAAAATTGAAATCCGATAATAACTAACTATTACGTATCCAATGGAACTGGTTTCGTCGAATTCCGAGACTGTGCCTCGGAAGAGTATTTTTAAATTCAATTTAAACGATATGATTTCAAAACTGAACAAATCACCTTCAAATTAAATTTCAACCATTCTAATAACTTCAATATCATCGTTATAAATTTTATAAGCCTTCAAATTATTTAAACAGGCTTAGAAATTTGAGATTCAACAATTTACCCAATTTCAATTATTAAATTCAATATTTAAAATATATAATTCAATGATTTAATTATCAAGTAAATATTGCTATCCTGAATTCAAGTAAAAATCAACTTTTAAATATTTTAAAATCAAATAATTATTCCAATTCAAATTGTTAAAAATTTCGGGTCGTCACATTCCTACCCCTTAAAAGAATTTCGTCCCTGAAATTACTAGTTAGGAAGAATGGACTAATACCTGTTTACCATTCCCCCAAAACCAACAGTTTTATCAACATCCTACCAATTGTCTTTTATAAAAGACTTCTCATCCTTCTTACTAACTTCCCAAACTCTCCCACAGTTTTCAATAATCCCATTTTACTCAATCATTCAAATTCCAATTTAAAACCAAATTTGGAATTATCAAAATTTTCTCAAAAATTTTCTAGCTCTCTAAATTCCCGAAAATTTTTGTCAGCGTCTTCTTTGCGCGGCAAGCTCATACTACTACAAAATGCCCTACGGGCTTCCAAATTCCAAAAGAAAACAAAAGCCAAGTGGCTAGATCAAAAATTCAATCCAATTTCATACAGAAATTTCAAATACATACCTTTTTGTCGTGCAATTCAAATTGATCTTCTGAAATCACAAACCATTTCCTTTCCCTTTATACTACCTGCATATCTTACTTAGCAATAATATTCAATCGTAACCCTTCAAATCATTTTGTACATTTTCTTACAGAAATTTTCACATCTACTTTATGCAAATTAGTTTTCCCCGTTTTCATATGAATTTAATTTATTCTCACTTCTAAGTATTAAATTTTATCTTTCATTTATAACTGATTCATATTAGTTTCACCTACTAATTTACTTTTGATTTCCAATTTGAAATCACTTTGTCGTTAACAAATATTTTCCCAAAAATTTTCTAAATCCCAAAATTTCCAAGTTTTTTTGGCAGAGTCTCCTTTGTACGGAGGAGCTTTTGCAATTTGACAATAGATATAAATATATATGCATCGACCCACACGGTCAGAAAAAGCAAAAACAGTTCATATTTCCTATTTTTATTGCGTAGGCGTATTTTCTTAAGCATTTTTAAGCATGCGGCTTATTTATTTTAGCAATTAGTGCATCCAAATCCAGCCAAACGGCCTTCAGGTACATGTACTTACTCAATTTAAACATATAAGCATTATATATATGATGAATTTTATAACATTTCTCTTACTAAAACAACTATAACACTTCACTTCTAAAAGAAATGCATTCAAAATAACTTCCACGAGCAATTTATATGATTTCAAACCTAATTCAATTGCTTTCAACCAATTTATATACCATTTCCTTCGATTTTAATGTTACGCAACCCAATTTCTTACATTCAGTTGATTTTTAATCCAATCAAGCTCATATTCACTTCAAATGATTAAAAATCAATTTTATTTAATCTCTATCAACTCATAGAATTTTAATTACTTTTATTCATGCCAAACGACAACTATTTTTATGCAATTTCGACGATATTCTCTTAACAGAGTATTCATTTTTAGTTTATAACTACTTTAAATTAATTTCAACTCATTCTATATGTAATTCCATTACAAATTTATTCACTAACCATAAACATGCATTTTATTTCATCTCCGATCGTTTTCATTTTTAAAACTACTCCATTGAGCTCGACAATACTCATTTCCTATATTAATATCCATTTTCCAAATATATTTAACCCAAATCCTTCTTTAATGGTCTACTATTCTCACTGGAAACCAGGCTTTTATTTAAGTAATTTTGCTTCAAATTAATTCGCCTCATAACTTAAGTCCATTCTGATAATCCAATTCCAATTAAAACTTTGATTCGATTTTTTTTATTTTTTTATTTTAGACTTCATCCATTAATTATTTAATTCAATTAACCAATTTATCCATCCCATATTAAAATTTTTAATTCGCTTACTTAATTCATTTTCGAATTTATTTTATTAATACAAAGCCATTCTCAATTTATTTCTATTCACTTGGGTTTTGTTTACAGCTCAAACCATTTCTATTATAATTCACCTTCATTTCATTCGACCACACTTCCATTATATCTAATTTACTTGCAATTTACGTTTAATATTATTTATAACACACTTGAATTTTATTTGTAATTCAAACCATCACTATTTCGATCCAACTCTATTTATTTTTACAATATTTCTACTTATTTTAATTCATCATCAAATCCAAGTGAAATTCTATTTACCATTCGAATTCAATTCCAAACTCCATTATTAACTTATGATTCATTTGTTTAACCGAGTTAAATTTCATCAATATATTTTATCCAATAGTTTATTTAATTGATTAGCTTATTTCCAACTTTTAAATCAATGTTTGATTTTATTGCAAAAACCACTTCATTAAAGTTTCCTGAATTCAAACATTTTCATACTTCCAGTTTGGATTTCTTTCATTTCCCCAAAATTCCAACACTTTTATTTAAAAATTTAAAAATACCTTTAAATTCAGATAATACTATTAAAATCCTTTTCTAAAAATACTTTTTATAACTTGATGTCTCAACCAGTCCATCCTTGCTCACAAAGAAATTCAATCATACATTGATCAGGCGTAGGACTAAAAATCTATAAGTACTTGGTAAACTCGTTTTCAACATCTAGTGAAAATACTTGGAAAATAGTTTTATTGAAAATATCGAAAACAGTTTTTGAAAATAGAGGAAATATCTTTGGTGAGAATGCTCTGGAAATCATCACTCCTATCCATAGTCGCAGTTACATTCCAGGGTTACGTTGCCATCGCAGCAAAAGTCTATGTAACTGCAGGCTTTCCGCGGCCTCTCGATTACGCCATGGAACCCACGACAGATCGCAGTTACATACCAGGGTTACGTTGCCATCACAGCAAAACTCCATGTAACTATTGGCTCTCAGCAGCACACATGATTTACGCCGTCAAAATGAAACTTCTCCACTCCTACATAGGTCGCAGTCTACCGATGTAAAATCAAACGCAGACTGTTGGCTCTCAGCGGCACACACGACTTTTGCTATGTTACCATAGGTCGTAGTCTACCGATATAAAATCAAACGTAGACCGTTGGCTCTCAGCAGCACACACGAATTTCTCTATGGTATACACTACTCATAATCCCCAAGAACTAGTTTTGTCCGGGCTCCTCACACGATCAACTTTAGAACCCCCTTGAGCTCAAGGCAGCACCACCCGATGGTGCTCCTGAGAAGTTCATTTTAAGGGAGCGTCTTTTTTCCAGAGCCATCGTCAAAACACCTTATACTATACATATATAGTATCTTTCAAATCATACACCTAGTATGATCTCATATAAAGCTCCTTTACAAAAAATCAATTATCCCAAAATCGATAATTCTTAAACTAAGCTTTTCAAATTTCAATATTGATTTTACCCAAAAATCATAAGCCTTTCCAAATCCAAAGGTTCCTAAAACCTTTTTCCAAAATCCTCATAAGATCCTTTATATATATATATATATATATATATTCAAAAATATATATAATTTTTAAAACTTTGAATCGTTTCAAACTTGTATAAAATTCCTTTTTTACTTCAAACACTTTCAAGAATCCTTTTCTTCCAGCAATAGATTCAACAAGGGGAGATTTATCTTATATAACAAAGATATATAACTTTTTTTATTCAAAATCAATCATTCCAATTTGATTACTCTTTTCAATATCAATTTCATTCAAATCCGTACGATGTATACATATCATTCGTACGCTATACCAATCTAATCACTCACGCGATCACACAATTTCACTTTCGAACTAGTATCGTCCACCTGACTTCCGAGCGCGGACACAGATCTGATTTCTTCATTAGAAATCGTTATTCTCCTTGCATATCCATAACTATGATAGAGACTATCCAGAACCAATCAACAATCCATATCCAGGTTCGCCGTCGAAAATCGAGTGAAAAATCCCAACCCGGATCGATATAACTATCTCGAAATTCTGTGCTCGAATCTGGATCAAATCAGTATGCGAACAGAATAATATACGTATATCCTACGTATTTAACTTCATTGATTATTAGCCAAATAAATTTCCTTTCTATTCACATTCCTTTAATTCACATTCACTTATTTACAATTGCCTTAATCCCCATTTGGATTATCACTTCAATTCTTATCTAAGTTGGGTCTTTAATCAATAACAGTTTGGGCTCCGACCAGTTTATTTTTAGAAAATAGCTTGAAAATTTTAAAAATAGATAAGTAGTTGAAAAATAATTATTAGTTTGCAAAATAGCTATAAAATTGTTAATTAATTATAACATAGTTGAGAAATAGCTAAATAGTTTCAGAAATTTTAGATAATTGCAAAATAGTTTATAAAATAGTTGAAAAATAGTAATTAGTTTATAAAACAGTTGAAAAAATGTTAAATAGTTCCAAAAATAATTGTAAAACAATATCAAATAGTTTTTGGTTTTAAAAGAAAAATTGTATAGTAAAAATAGATTTATATTAAAATAATTTATTTTGAAAATAGTCCAGAGTCAAAACTGTTCACTACCCCAACAATTCAATTTAAATTCCCATTTAAATTGACCCAATTCCAATTCAAATAACTCTAAATTCCATTGGACTTGATTTATTCCCAATTCAGGTTGAATTAATTCTCAATTTCTTTCCAACTTCAAATCAAATTCCATTTGATTCTTACTTATTCAACTCTATTTACAGTTCCAAATTATTCAAATAAATTTGGACCAATTTCAAATTGAATCCACTTCAATTTCATATCATGTCAATTCCTGCTTGAATTAAATCCCAATTCCCCTTTCAAATTTTAAACCTTCAGATTAATACCCTTTCCACTTAAGCTTAAAATTTGCTTTACTTTAGGTTTCACATCATACCACATTCCAAAGAAAATTCAAAACTCAATCTTAGAGTTAATTTCATATTTATTTCCTTTACACACCAGGCTACTTTTAAATTTTTAAACCATCCTTGGTTTTAATTTCAAAACAAATCCCTTAAAAATCTTCCAACATTTCTTGTTTTAAAATAAGACTATATTCAAAATAGTTTGAATTATATTATTTGTTATTTTCTTTAATTCTTTGAAACAATTGATTAATTCAAGACTTAGGTTTTTAAACTTCACAATTTTAAAACCTACTTAAATTTAGAAGTTATACTCATCTTATAAATTTACTTCATTTGGCTTAGTTAATAACAAATATATCATTATTGATCACAAAAACTATTTATGGTAATACCCAATGTTATCATATCTAGATACCATTTCCTTTTTATATTATTCTTTCTTCTATAAATTCAAGATTAAATTTTAGTTTGAATCCATTTCAAATTTACCTTTATTTAAAGCTTTTAAACAATTTAATTTATGAGCTCAAATTCTAGAATTTCATTTAAATCAGTTTAAATTTAATTTGGTTGTATTTCTGTTACCACTTAATTTAATTCCAATTCAAGATTTCAGTTATGTTGTATTTTATTACTTTTTAATTTTAATTTCAATAATTAATAACCGTCACCTTAATGTTTATTAAAAATATTTATTAGAAGGAAATTTTGCTTTATATATCAAAATATATTTGTATATAAAATCATTTAAAACCTTTATATAAGAAAATAACAAGTACGCTTGTATATATATAAATATATATATATACACACACACACAACTCATTCTAGAGTACTACGGACTCAACTAAATGAGTAATCCCCACCAGAGCCAAGGTTCTCGCTTAACCTCGCTCTGATACCAAATGTAACGACCCAAAACTTTTGATACCGAAAATTCCAGATAGTTATGGAAAAGAAGAAGAGATAGAAGAAGTAGAAAATCAAAAACATCAAACGTCTAACATTCGCAGCGGATAAAATATAATAATAGATAATAACAGTCTACAAAAGAATATTATATCTGTCGATTATATTTTAATACATCAGAGTTTCACATATACACAGTCACTGAATATACACAATTATCATATCACAGATTTACAATAATATAACACAGCGGAAATACTCTATACGTTCCTGCCATCCGGCTCGCCTCCTGAGCTCCAAAATGTCATTACCTGAAAATCTGTAATACTCGGTCTGACCCGAGCATTACACCAAAGTAACACCCGGGTCAGGCTGGAAACCAGCGTGAGTAAACCCAACAAAACATGAAATACAAAGTATACAACTCATATAAACCCGGGTAACTTAAATCAATTCACAAGCCGTAAATTATTATAGACAACACTTAGCCCACATATAAGTTTCTAAATACCAAGATTTAGGTTTTAAAATAGTCCAATACCTCCACATCACTTCATTCCAGCATATAGATTTTATATATCAATCTACAAACATTCGAAGTGGTTTCGGGAATTTCCCCAATACCCAACCCCGGTCTCTTCGAATCTCATATCATCCTATTCCAAGTTATCCAAATGAAATACACAACATTTCATATCAGAGTTACCAACTCCTTCAAATCATCCAATACCATTCAATCATTCAGAAGCAAAGCTTAATCACATACAAATCATTTCTATTGATTCTAATTGAATTTCAAACCTTAATCACTTATATTCTTTCATTAATTAATTCCAAATTAATTAATCAGCCCTTCCTTATTCATCTTAATTAATCACCCTAGATTAATTATCTTCCAATTCCATTCAAGTAATTATCTTTAATTAATTTCACGACATTAATTATTCTTACCAAATCATTGAGTAATATTTAGTTACTTCACAAATTAATTAACTATAATCAATTAAACTAATTCTTAATTACTTATATTAATTAGTTTTTCATGAGTCACTTATGATAAATTCATCTTAATTAATCAATCTTTAATTACATCATTAATTTTATAAATTTAAGATTTCCAATTATATTTTAATTTATCCTAATCTAAATTAATTACTTAAACCACAATATTAATCATTCTCGATAAATCTCATCATTCAGTTAACTATCGTTTATTTACGTCATTAAATAAATTAACTACTCATTTTATAATAGAAGCTTAAAGGAATTTAAAACCAAATTTGTTTTTTTAATTCAAGTCAATTTACAATTACACTTTAACATTCAAGTTGTTAAAACACTTAATATTTAAAAACTTAATTTGTTAGATTTAACTTTGATATAGAATCTCGTTTTAAATCTCTACTTTACAATTTTAACTTCAGATTTTAAATATCATTTTCATTACTTTCCAGTTCATTCTTATTTTTTATTCTACAATTATTTCACTTTCAAAATTCACCCTTATATTCCTTACAAAAAATCCAATTTATATATTTCGATAACTCAGGGCACCGAAATATTCAAGCAACTCACAGCATTCATTATTCCAATTGCCAGTAATAATCATCCCAAACTACCAATCATTCCAATATATACTAGATACTACTATATAATATAGCATATCAATTCAATTCAACCATTCAACCAATCATTAAAACCTAACCATTTAAATTTAAATAAAAATCCAGAAGCGTGAGGTTTACTCTCCTTCGATTTTCGATTTGTAATCCATTCACATCACGATTAATTCCTCCACAATTGGACCTTGTATAACAATTCACAATTTATTAATATCTGAAATAACCGAACAATCATTTTCCATTTTATAATTTAATTAATTAATAATTCAATTCTAAACTAATAAAAAAAATCCTCTCTGTTGTAGACAAATTAAATTTAAATTGGAAAAAAATGAGGATATCTCACTATCGTTGCTGATTTGCAGCAATCCAAAACTTCGGCATCTCGTACAACACCCACACTGCATGCATCCATATGAACTGCTACTGCCAAGCTCGAGCCGAAACCCTATCCCCAAATCGCGAATCCTTCCAACGAACCCCCAGTTCCACCTTGCCGCGCACCACTCCTCACGCTACTTCGTCGTTACCATTGGCATTGCGACTTTGATAATCATGCCACCGCAACTCGCAGACAAGACAACCCCCCCTAAATCGATCACGACAAAGCACTCCTCCCCAAATCCCCGCGAACGAGTCGCCCTCCCTCATCTTTGATCTAGAGTGAGCACGTAGGTTTCGGAGGCGAGGTTAAAGAATCGATTTGTTTTAAAGCGAGCATGAACGAATTCGATCGTTCGACTATTCAAGCTGGAGGAAGCCGCGAATCAATTGAAATTCCCTCTTTTTCAATTTGATTTAGCCTAGCGGCCCTTTCTTTTTTTTCTTTTTTTTATATACGAGTTCGATCCGCTTCTCAAAATAACGAGGGGGCGGAAGTGAGATATATGATGGTGTAAGGCTTCTCGAGTAAGCGTTGTAATGAAAATATCTTTGACTGATTGACCATAAATTTATTATATTATAAAACTTTCAAACGTCTCGCTAATAGCCCTTTTAAAATTTTGAACTCCACTTAAGGAATGCCGCAAGACGATTATAAGGTTTTACCTGCGTTTCGAACACATGGAACGTGTTTCGGAAGCTAATTCGATCACATGCGCGAGTTACAGAAGTAAATGATAAATTTTAATTTAAATCAATTAAAATAGTTTCTAAGCGTTTTGAGCTGCCAGGGTCAAACAACAACTCCGATTGCTACGAAAATTGAAATCCGATAATAACTAACTATTACGGATCCAACGGAACTGGTTTCGTCGAATTCCGAGACTATGCCTCGGAAGAATATTTTTAAAATCAACTTTTAAATATTTTAAAATCAATTAATTATTCCAATTCAAATTGTTAAAAATTCCGGGTCGTCACAACTTGTTATAATTATGCTTGCAAATATCATAAATTTGCCTATTTCAGTCCATTTCTATTTTTATTTTAGTTTTTCTTATTTTATATCTGATTTTGTAAATTTAATTTTTTTTCTATTTTATTCCATATTTGTGAATTCTTCCCTTTTTAATTTCCTATTCGCATAAAAAAAGGATTAAATCTTTATAAAAAGAAACTAACACTTACAAACTAAATTCAAACTTAAAATAGATGTAAATAACTGTAAATAAATGAAATAAATAACTGAATAAAAATAGACTGAAAAGAACTTCTAAAATTTACTTAAAAGCTTACTGTAAATAAACTTATAAAAACTGTCTCAAAATTGTAGAAAAACTACAACTATTAAGAGCCCTATTATTTTAAATTACCTACAAGATTAAAATAATTGCAAAACACTCACCTACGGTCCTTAGCTTTATTCTTAAGCCTTCCTGGGTCCACTTCTTGGGTGTAGAATATTTTTATTAAAAAGATCTTCTCCCTAGATAAATTTTCTATTTAGGTTTCGCCCTCAGGCAATGAACCCAATTGGGAGAAAATCCAAATGAGAAAAATAGTCAGGTCTAGGGTCTTATTTATAGTGTGGTTTAGGTATCTCAGGCCGTTGGATTTGAAAATTAAATTTGGTGCAACCACATCACATGATCTCTAGAAACCGTCGGATGGAAACACGAACGCACAGGATTGAACGAAAGTGGAATTATGAGGTGTTCGCTTTATACTAGACGAAATAACTTCCAAGAACTAAGGCGGGTCGACCTAGCTTCCATGGGGGTCGAACCTAAGGTCGACCTGACCCTTTTGGAGGTCAACTTATGCCTTTGTAATATATATATTTTTTCGTTCTAATTTCTTATTTCTCTCATAACTTCTCCATACTGACTAGGATTTCGACAAGTTATGTATGGAAATTGATCAAAAAATCACCACGGACCCAACGGTGCAACTCCCATAGATCGATTTTGAAAATTCACAATTTATTTTTATTTAATTAATTAATTCATTAATTAATTATTATAGCTTAAATTTTGAGTCGTTACATTACACATTTTATAAGGATGTCTATTTTGAATTTTTAAATGAGGTTACTTTATATTAAGTAAGAAATTTTACATTGAATTTTGGTAAAAGTATTAATATATCAGAGTTAGTGATTTTTCAAATGGATTTTCAAATGAAATATTTTTGAACGAGATTCATATAAATTTCTTGAAAAATTTCAGTTTAGAGATATTATATAACTATACTATGTGTATATATATATATATATATATATATATATGTATGTATGTATAATTTTATGTTTTAAAATTTTATGGAACAAATGATTTAGGAAGTTCTATTTATATTATTATAAGTTGAAAAAAACAAAAAAAAAAGTTGAATATTTATTTTGAAAGAAAGGTACTAAATTTTTTATACTCTTGATTTGAAAATTTATATGAAATCTGTGAGTTTTACACTATTTAGATTTTATATAAACCTAAGCACATGTTTTCATGATTTAAAAAAAAATATTTTAAAATAAGTATTTTATAAATTAACTATAAAGATATGGAATTTTATACTTTGATTCGAAGTAGAAATTTAATATAAAATGTAAGTATATTATTTATTTTAGTTCAATAATCTTTAATTTTGTACTCATTCTAAATAATGCATTTAATGATAAAACTAGTGGATTTAAGGAACCCTTTTTTAAAGTTTGGTTAAATGATTTGATATGAATTTATAATTGTCTTTCAAGCTTTTGGAAAATCTTTGCATAATACAATAGGGATATTTAAATATATCTTATATTTTACTAAGCAAATAAGTTTAAAATGTCATAGTTGAATTTTAAGATATATTAAAATACTTCTTTCCGCTTCAAAGCCGAGTATCAAAGCTTAAAATTCTATTGTAAATGGGAAAAGTTATGAAATAATTGGATGAATATCATTTGCTGAATGGTTTCCTCTATTGTCAATCATTTTTATAAATGTTTTGGTTACATATGAATATTATATCGTGAATTAGTGTTTATGCTTATGGTTTAGATTAAGAATTCATATTATATAGTTCTATCACACTCATGCATGCTTTCTATATCATTCTATAAGCAATTAATATTCAAAATTGAGCTGAGATAGGTACATATGAAGCCGTTTGGACATATATGCAATTCGATAGGCTTTTGCTCGCTTTAATATGAGCGAAGTCGCTCATATTAATAATAATAAGGTACATATCGCGGATTACATACCGTACTTTTATCTTTTTCCCTGTGGGATGCCTTATCATTGAGATGAGATGTATATTTGTTATATATGTGTGTATTGTAAATTTTTACGATCGAATCGTGCAAATGAGACACTATTGAAATTTTCCACAAATTCGGGTGTTAGAAAATTTTGAGACTTCAAAATTTTATAACTTGTTTATAATAAGCTAATATCAGAGTGGCATAGCGGAAGCGTGGTAAAGGTTTGCTAATAAGATTTTAATGCCTTATAAGATGATTATTTTGAGAAAAACATATAAAAGTTTTGATTCTTCACTCAATTCCTTTTCGGGGACAAAAAGTTTTGAGTTCTCCATTAATGATTAGGCCCAAACTTAGAAATGGACCTCTCAACAAAATCTATTTCTGAGTCAATCTGGGGAGATTGTAACGTCCTGTATTTTTTACCATTTAATAATATTTAATTTTACATAAATTTTGAATAAAAATGGTTGAAAATAAAAATATGTGCTTATTTATGTAGTTTATTTAATATGAACTTGAATAAAATTTTGAAATAACCGATTTCGAAGATTTAGGCAATAATAAGTATTGAAACGAAATTCTATGTATTGAATGTGTTTATAATCAATAACTAGAACTGAATAATAAATATTGAATTATTTAGTTGAAAATAAAATAATTATTGATGACAGAAATTGAAATAATCAATTATAAGTTAATAAAGAATCGAATGAATTTTTAGTAAAAGCAAAAGCATAAGTTTATTTATATGAAATTGTATTTTTGATAAATATAAATTTTAGAAATAAGAAAACATTTATTGGTAGGAAATGAATAACTTTTGCTGTATACAATAAATGCGAAGATGTTGAATTACTGTAAATTTGAAGTAGTTATTTTATTACTTGAATTCGTTTTAAAGGTTAAATTATATAAGTTAAATAACTTATATTTCAAATATAATGATTATTTGACAATTTAATTGTTATATTTAATATTTGAATTTATTTAAATAATTGAATCTCGAATTTAATATGATTGAAAATGATTTTGAAAGCCTTTTTAAATTTTATTTAAACAAGAATGAAGATTGTTAACTTTTAAAAT
This sequence comes from Allium cepa, assembly GCA_030765085.1. NCBI lineage: Eukaryota > Viridiplantae > Streptophyta > Magnoliopsida > Asparagales > Amaryllidaceae > Allium > Allium cepa. Next base: position 944,723,183 of record CM060941.1, on the reverse strand, counting down.
TGGATTTAAAGTGATTAAATTGATTTTGGAAATTACTCGTTCTATTAACATGAAAAAAATAGTCTTTTTGGGCACTATCTCGAAATTTGACGAAACCAATTCCATCGGATCTGTAATAGTGAGTTATAATAGGATTTCAAGTCTCGTAGCAATCTGACTTATCGTTTGGCTTTATGAGTTAGAAACGTGTAGAATTTACTTTAAGAACTTTAATCAAAATAATTTGATTTTGACTAGCTATCTTTTGTATATGGTGGAATTGGCATCCGAGTCGTTTGGAATATGGGTATAACATGTAGAACGCAAGGCAGCACGCTTCATTTGGAGTCCAAAATTTTCACTGATAAATAGTGCTGACTTAATTTTCTATAAATAACCCTTAACTTTCTTTCATTTGCAAACCTAAACCCTAAATCTATTTCATCCACCATTATAAACATTTCCATCCAACGATCGATATCGATCGGAGCCCCTAGGGCCTGAATTAGCCAACGACTTCAATTAGGAAAATGTAGAGCATGACCATATGAGCTTGTTCAGTGGTGGATCGACGAATTGTTGACCTAGGCGATGGGAATTTTCTTGCGTTCGCGAGAAGTAAAATGGGTTTGATCGTGGTACGTAATGCATACGCATGCGCGAGGAGCGACGGAGGGTAGTTGCTCGCTGGAGGGGTGGCGTGCGATGGCATCGGCGACGAAATGTCTGGTGGCGAGGTGCGTTTGTTAGAGCGAAATGGAAAAAAATGCAGCCTGGGAAGAAGCGTGCATGAGTCTGGCTTGGGAGATAGGAGGAGAAGGTTAATTTAAATTAATTAAGCTAATTATGTTTCTAATTATATTGAATATTATTTAATCCATAACTTTTCATATGAGGTCGGATTCGAACGAAACAACTTGCTTTGGGTTCGTAAAGACATCGTCTATGATATGGAGCTAGATTGGAATTTATTTGAGTCTAGAATATTTTCAATTTCAAATAAAGGTGAGTGGTTAAACACATTCGTGAAGAACTAAATTCCTACTGCTAGCTAAACCAATTACCGAAGTAATAAATTTATGTTGATTGCTATCTGATAATTTAATTGACTAAAAATTTAATTTATTGAATTTGAATTGACTGAATTTAGATAAACATTTAAATTTGACCTTTAAATTGATACTTAAATGTGTTTGTTAAATTTGATCGTAAAATTGACAACAAGAATTGATAGTAAATCTGATAGTTAAATTTGTGGCATTAGATGTGACATTTAACTTGATATTTATTTCAACGTTGATAATTGAAATTTCATATTACTTTTAAACACCCGACATTGATAGTGATTAACTACTGTAGTATGATGAATTGGTTGCTTTGGATGTTGGTTGATATTGCTATGGATGATTTTTGTTATTGGCTGTTATATGTTTAGTGATCTTGACATATGTAACGACCGCGGTTTTCGATCCTCGAAAATAGACACTAATACATCCACTATATTTCATGCCGAGAAATCGAATGCCGGAAAATCGCATGGTTAGAGGAAAGAAGAAGGAAGAAGATAAGAAGAAAACTAAACAACTTAGAATCTCATGTGGAAAGAATAATGTATAATATACCATAAATCATTACACAAAACAAAACTATAATAGATGTATATATAGACATCAATCAGAGTGTACTAATCTATTTCAGCTGGGACAGTTATAACAGTCTCCTCACAATTGCTGAAACACACCAATGAATATAGCAGAAAACATAACAATCTATGTGAATACATCTCTAGGCCTTCAACTCCTCTCCTGAAGCTCCAAGCATCCAAACCAATCTATGATATACTCGGTCTGACCCGAGCATTATAATAAAATAACACCCGAGTCGGTATGGAAAATCGGCGTGAGAAAGCACACTCAATTTGAGTTTAATTATTTTCAAATCCTTTTGAGAAACATAGGTTTCTCGTAAGACCAAACCACACATAAACACGACGGGTTTTTACCTTTGATAACCAAAACACTTTTATATATAAAATTCTGCGATATTATAATAGTGTCTAAGTGCAAATATTTATTAAAATGGCTGAAATGCTTGCATCTCACATTTCAACATAGTTGGGCATAATTAAAACTTATGGCATTTATTGGAGAATGGATTCCATACAATGACTAGGCACTAGGATACCATCTATCGCAGTACACATCTAGAAAATATACCGAGATCGAACCTATCGGTCCCTCCCAACACAAGACTGGCCTACCCCTTACTAGATAGTACCGGATATGTTATCGCCCTGGTTGCTTTGCAATCCTTTTGAGATCTCATGCACAACCAATTCATAAATATGTAAATGTAGGGTAATCTAGAAAGGTGACAACATACCCTGATGGGTGCGACCCACTTAGCCTTACTTCATCTCCCTTGATTTTCAGTCATTCCTGGTTGATGAGATTTGAGGCTACGTTTTACCTCAAGAATAGCATTCATGCTTGGAATGCTGACACTGTCTTTCAGGCAACAATCAATGATAACATTCATCCATATGATTTGTTCTTGGTCTGAACAAACCGAATCTTCAAAATCACCATCTTTACTATCTTCACGATATCACAATTCGCAACGCTCAAATCAGATCAAAGTGGTTTTCGGATAATTATATCTGATCCCGGCCTCCTCGAAACAATCGACGAATTTGACCATATTTGATAGTCGGTTACTTAACTACCAAATTACACCCATAGGCAGTTACTAGGCTCATATTATAAATCTCTCAACATTTATCTCAAAATATCTTTACAAAGATATACATTCAATTTCTTTCAATATTTCAATACATGAAAACAATTTCAAATACCTTATCCATAACATTATATTTCCAAACCATATCATCACTTAGAAATAATTATAATTTCAATTTATAATCCATTACTCAGAAAAATATTTCTATATAAATCCTTTTATAGTTAATATACTTCCAAAACCTCCCAGTCCAATGCATAGGAAAATATTACAAGTTTATTTTCCAAAACCATTTCTAATATCAACACTTAGGAAGTTTTCATAGCTTATCTTGATTGTATGAGTATAATTACATAGAAAAGAGGATTTTCCCTTTTACCGACTTAATAAACATTTACAAATTTCATATGCGAATTCTCAACCCATTATAGCTCATTTTATAAATTCCTAGAATCCATCTCAAATTTTCAAAGAAATTATCGATTACACTTATTTATGATCAATTAACAATTTACAACTCCTTTTTGAATTCAGATTGATTTTCCAAAGTTCTCGTATCTGACATTTTGGAAATTTCCTCTAGCTTCCAGGATTCCACTATAAGATTTCCTCTTATAAATCACATCCATTAAATACAACCACATTTACAAATCTCGAGAGTATTTATAAATAACTTCAAACAATTTCAAAAACTCTTGTATTTATAAAATAACTATTTTAAATAATAAAAATAATGTTTTTAAACACATTTAAGTAATTATTTAAAATATCAACCCCGTTGGAATAAACAACGATAATAAATTTTCAATGCATTCATAAATAGAAACCATCGATTTTCAAAGCTTGTTACAAAAATTAGACAATTCATTTCAATAAATATTAAATATTGAATAACCAACCTCCCAAAATAATTCAAATATAAATAACAGTTTTTAAAGTACAATATTTAAATAATAAGATCCCCTTTCAAAACAATCCTTAATCTCTCACTACTACAAAATAGGCCATTTGCATCGGTTGTTTACCCCTCTTTTGCATTAGTTCAACAACCGATGCATATGCAACCGATGCAACAGGCTTAACACTTTTGCATCAGTTCTGAAACCGATGCAAAAAGGTCCTTTTTGCATCGGTTGTTACTAACAACTGATGCAAAATGTCATGGTTGGTTGCTTGAACACAGCCCCCATGTTGCATCGGTTGTAATGAAAACCGATGCAACAAAGGAACTTGTTGCATAGGTTGTTGTTGAAAACCGATGCAAACTAATCCCTCTATTGCACCGGTTTTTTATAACAACCGATGCAAACTAATCCCTCTATTGCATCTGCTATTTTTACCTGATGCAAAGAAGCCACTCTCAGAAATCATTATTATAGACAATATATATATATATATATATATATATATATATATTATAATAAATAATTATTGCATACCATATTACAATCATTCAATATATTTCATTATAAAACATATACAAACAACCAAACTGATCAATAACAGAAGTTGAATTTGCTTTGCAACCGGTCTAAAACATGTATTTAACAGCATAACCATACTACAACCAAAATATAGTTTAAGACAAAAAAATATTTAACAGCATAACCATACTACTACCATCACTTCTACTGTTCCGTCACAGCACCACATTTGCCAAAACTCCACTGTTCCAACCGACTGAACTGTGCATCTACATATTATGGTGATATATACTATCAAAGAAAATTTGATACTAATCTAATGAACTTTCAAGATACATGATCAAACAATATAACAAAAATGAAATGAGTTAACCATAACTCACCTAATAAAGCCTTGCCGAGTTCATTCAGCCCTGGAATAGCCCTCAAAAGTAGCGTGTTCTGTACAATGAACCATGATGAAAATGAAAAATCAATGCATACGCCAAATTAATTGAAAAAAAATTCAGAAAAAAAAGTAAAAAATTAAGTACCTGTTTGTCAAGAGGGTGCCTAAAGTCATTAGCATCAATATTGTATAGCTCGCTAAAGCAAGTCATTCGAACTGGCTTCAACTGAAAATCATCAGCGCCTTCTTCCAAGCATCTAACATTTCAAAAATTAAGCTAGACTGCAATGTTTCTGAATTTCTTCAAGTATTCATTATATTGCATGGTATCATAATCAGAGCTGCCATATGTAGAGCCATCAGCTGTGCTATGACCAGGTCTTAATTATTAAATATTTTCGATTAATCAAATACTAAATGTTAAACATTAATCACTAAATAATTATTATTAATTATTATTTAATGAAAAAAATTGGCAAAGTCAACGGGGTTAAAAGGACCCCTACCTTTATTTATACCACGTAATAAAACATTACAAGTTTAAATAGATGATACAGAGAAAAACAAGGAAAGAAGAAAATCTGAAAAAAGACACGGCAAAACAAAATGACCAACAAGCAAAACATTAAGCTTGGCAGCAAAAACTCCAAGCATCCAACAAATGATACAAAACAAAAACCAAAAACCATAAGGAAACCACGGGGAGGACACCAAAAGCACCATAATAACATCCCAGCATCCCAGGATAGCAGATTTACATAAATGCACGAACAACACACATCAAGACCATAACAATCACGGACAGTAATCAAGCAACGAACTATGGAGGATGAAATAACCTGACTAAGGCACGAAAGAGATTATATTTAGAGGAATTTTTTCCTGAAAACACACGAGAATTTCTTTCAGCGCAAATCATGTGAACACGGCTTTTAACCAATCTGAGAAGCAACAAAGCCTTACTAGTCTTCCATCGGGTAGCTATGAAGATTGTATACCATGCAATGCTAGAATTAGAGTGAGGGATATGCAGCTCACAATGATGTAGAATTCTCTTCCAAATGAAGAAAGAACACTAGCAAGAGAAGAATAAATGATCTATATTTTCAGGGTACAAACCACATAGCAAACAGCATAGTGTATGAACTATGAAGCATTCCTTTCGACACTAACTTGTCCTACGTGTGTGGGCAATTCTTAACAACTTTCCATAAAAGAAAGTTTTCTTTAGGAGCTCCCAAATACGTTCCGTCATTGTCAAAAGGGGCCAAAGTTGACAAGGCAATGAGAGATGATTTAACTGCAGAAGGGAACCCAATAATTAAAATTTTAGACTTGTTAGTATTAATTTTAAGACTAGACATGGCACCGAAGGTACCAAGAACCTCCAAAACAGCAACAATGGATTTAATATTAAGCTTGGTGAAGAACATTAAATCATCAACAAACAACAAGGAAGATACTCGGGGATTTTTACACATAGGATGCAAATCAATCAATCTCCTGGAAATTGCCTTATTGAATATAGAAGTCGGCATTTCCAACACACATATAAAAAGGTAAGGGGGATATAGTTTCCCTGCTTATGCCTTGAGACCCCTCAAAATATTCAAATTGAGATCTATTAATGCTAATGGAATATTTAACGGTTGAGATGCAAGTATACACCCAATCTAAGAATGGTTGGGGAAAATTCATGATATGAAGAACATAAATAATGGTCTTCCACTGGACAGAATCATAAGCCTTAAGAATATTAAGTTTCAATACACATCTAGGAGAGATGTTTTGCCTATTGTAGCCCTTCAATAATTCAGTAGACCACATAATATTATCCAGAATATTCCTTTTAGGGAGGAATGCATTTTGGTTATTAGAAATAACAGGAGAAATTGCAAGCTTCATCCTGGCAGCCATGATTTTAGACGTACATTTATGGATGACATTGCAACAAGCTATGGGCCTAAATTGAGTTACTGAGGAAGAGTTATTGATTTTAGGAATTAAGACAAGTTTAGTAGCATTTATGTCAGAGAGAATTTAATTGCTTTTAAAAAAAAATTAACAGCCTTAACATCACTACCAATAATGTTACGGCAAGATTTAAAGAAATGAGCATTATAACCATCTGGTCCAGGGGAACTAGAAGAATTCATGATAAAGATAGTGTGCTTAATTTCATCAATAGATACCTCCTTAACCAAAGCATTAATGTCTACATCATGGATCTTTGGCAGATCAAGAACAGTGAAAGGAATCAATTATAGGTCATAAGAAATGGGACTGGCCAATAAGTTAGTGAAATACTCTAGGAAAGCCTTTTGAATAGAATTAGAAGTAGAGCATAGAATCCCATCCTTATGATGAATGCTAGCAATAATGGAAGAAGCATGTTTAATTTTCATAGTGTCATTAAACAAAGAAGTGTTTTATCACATTGCACATGCCATTTGATTTTAGCTTTTTAATATATATAAAAAATTAACATTGATCAGCATTCTGAATATATAACATTGATCAGCATTCTGAATATATATAAAAAATGTATACCCTATACAAAAATTAGCATCATATGATAAAAAGAGATGAATGGTTTTGGTATATCTTACCTTAGTGTAGTATTTGCAGCCTTTTTCACCAAGAGTAATCAACATAAGCTTAAAAGTAGGTCTCCACAATGTCAATGCGACTTCATCTTCAACATAGTCTTTCCCAGTAAGAAACTCGAGCTCGACATCGCTCACTTTGATGACGTCCGCTTGGTCCCATATGCTCATTATCTGCTCCTTTGCTTCCTATGCTGATTTCCACAGTGGAAGTCGAAGGTTCGGATCGTATGAGAGTAAAGCTCCTGCTTCTTTGGCAGCTTCCATTGCTTTTAAATGTACTGTTCTGCATGGCTCTGTTATCAAGCTTATTGATCCATAGTGGAAAACTGAAGCCTGTGGTCAAATACAAAAATATTCATGTTATCCAAGTACAAATGCTTCATAAACTAAGTTATGATTGCTCAAGAAAATAAATGTAGACATTAGAGGAAAGTGATATCATAAGATAGAAGAAAAGAAGAGTATTACTATATCACAATAGACTTTTGAGGTAACATTATAAACTTATTAAGATTTACCCTGCTATTACTTTAAAAGTTCATATTTACCAAGTTGGTGTTGGATAAGGGTACCATTCTTTTGAGTTTTGAGGACGGCAACATTTAGGGGTTTCTCGAGGGAAAATTTCGGATGGCTGTGTCTGAAAATAAGAATTACATTTACTCTAATTTCGGATGGCTGTGTCTGAAAAAAAATAAAAATTGTATTTATTTTTATCTAGCATCCTAAAGTTAAGCAGATTTTTGAATGTTATATTCTAATAAACTAGAATACGCAATAACAAACTTATACCGTGGCACAAAAAATCACCTAATAATAATTTCATAGCTCAAAGGAAGCAACTGCATTAAGACATATTTTGGTAACAAGGAAAACAATAAAAAGATGACTTACTCTAAAAATCAATCGAAACTACAATCACTTACAGGCTTCTGCACCTCTGTCTTCCAATCACAGCACCAATTCACATTCATACTGCCTTCAAAACAACAGCCTGCTACTTCATTCAACATGACACTATTGCCCACCACCATCACTTCTGCCTGACCATCAAATACCACAGCAATCTACACATTCTATCACCCGACCTGAAAACTGCTGGGACTCCACTTCCAGCCATACTTCTGTTGCTGCCATCTCTGAAGCTGTATTTCCAGGTAGGAGGTCTGTTCCTGATTCTTTGTACTTGGTTGCTACGTACCGACATATAGCACGTGATTCTGCACATTTTCACTTTCATCTAAATAAAAAAGCTTTATAACTACTCGCTTTATTTAATACAATAATTGTTCATATATGAATACAGCCTAATAGTAAATAGCTGTGGATTATGGAACAAGCAAATCTGTAGCCTTGACTTCAGGCAGTATTGCTATGAACTACTGTTAACAAGATATTTTCTTGTTTAAATGAATGTTAGAGGAGGGGCCAATCGATGAAAACTACATGTTCACCTACTTATTGTGTTTATGATATTAAAATACATTTGAAATGGCCTAGTTTGAATATGTATGTGAAATGAGACTGTTGAATTCTTTGAAATATTAAGACATAATTTAATACAAGGCTAGTTTAAAGAGAAATCCTACTTCAATTGACTGCCTATTGGGTTACTGATATTTAAATTCACAGCGTAGAAATCCAAGATTTCCACATACGAGTAACATAATGGAGTCTTAGGTATGCCAAAGAAACAAAAAATTATATGTAAAAAAATATTAGAAGAAAATACAGCTTAAAGTTATGGGTCAACATGATGAAAATAAAATTCAACAAAATTTAATCTTATCGCCTTCTTCAGATTTAAAGCCAACTAACCCTTAAAGTATTCTTCAAAATTGACAACCAACTCTTACTGGCTGCTAATTATGGATCACTTTTGTAAATGTTGATTATCAACGGAAATATGCTTATAGAGTGTTTCTTTGAAGCATGATAAGCATTAACAAATAATTAGCCAAAAATTTTGATCACCTTAAGTGCTTATATGATGCCTTCACAAACATGATATGCATAACCCAAGTGCATATAGCTATCATCAAATTCAAAGAAGAAAAAAAATTACCAAACAATTTGATATCGCCATCTTCAAGTGCAGGAACCTGACCAAACGGCTAAAAATCAAATAAAAAAATGAAATCAGCACAAGAAAAACCGCATAAAATACAGATATAATACAAGTACAGTAAAAAGAAAAATTGGGTGAGAAAAATACATTAATCTGAAGGAAGTCGGGTTTCTTATGATCACTAGATATCACATCAACATGAATTATCTCAAAATCGAGATCCTTTTCATTTAAAACTGTAATCACTCTCACGACGTTTGGACAATGTATCTAGCTAAAACGGTTATTTTCGAGAAACATTTTTTTATCTCCAATAAAAAGAAATATTAATACGAAAAGTAGGTTAAATAAAATGAGTAAGTAAAATTTATTTTGAGGCATGCTGGAGTAGTAGACAATCAGAGCTCCATTCATAACTCCTATGCATCTACAAACATTTTGGATAATGTTCGGAAGCTCGGTTTAAATCTTACAGAGAGCTTGAAAAGTTAGGCATGCATTTAGGAAAATCAACTATATGTAAAGTTAGGCAACACTAACCTGGCTTCACAAAATCTGACAAGCCAAAATCTATTGCTTTCAAGGTAGAATTATCGTCCTTGGAAGTGAAAAGAAAGTTCTGTACAAAAAAAAAAGAAACAATGTAAGAATAATTTGAAGAGCTTATTTGATACCTTTGTGATTGTTAATCACCTCTAGCTTGAGATCTCGATGAACAACACCTTGAAGATGACAGAAAGATACGACACTTAAAATTTGAATCATGACAGCCTTTGCATGCTCTTCGGAGTATTTACCTCCTCTGTAAATAAATATGTAGTAATTTATTTGCATATTAAGCAAACTTCATTCATTGCTATTATTATATTCAAATTTAAATAGGTTGGCTGAGAATGTTTTTTGAGATCAAGTTTTAGGAGTAATTCAATGACAAATTTCCGATTTCACTCTAGGGATTGTCAATATTCAGTTACTTAGAAGTCATTATCTCCACACTGATATAGTGACCGTGCAGCGGGGAAGCAAACTGTATTTAAGTACTATAAAGTTTCAAAAGACCAAAACAGTGCACTCCTTCACATAAGAATTGTGATGTCCTAAAGTACAAAGCTTGTTTCCTGAATTGACATAAACCATGCTAATGAGGATACACTATAAAAGGACTGCATAAGAATTGGAAACATTAGAAACCAACATGGATATATGAGCTAATGAAGTGAGAGAGAAGGAAACAACCTTCCAGTAAATACATGGCCCAATACACCAAGAGCTGAAGGTCATCGATTACGATTAAAAGTTGTACTGTAATATAAAAGTCCATCAAGTACCACTGCAAACCTCCTTCACATCCCTCAATACCACTGTTACACACTACTTCATCACCTGAAAGTTACATCATCCCTCAATACCACCCTCAGCTGCAACAAACTTCTGCAAACCAGCCAGTCAAATCACTCGTAACATTGACATCCTCCATAACACAGACGACAACCATACTCAACTCCACAAGAAACTGGCACCATCACCGAATTCAACCAAAAAAAAAAACTGCCTTTCACATACCATTTACAAGTGCACCCGTGAATCATCACTACCTCTGCGTCCAAACTGCATCACGACTTCTCTAGTCACACACCTGAATCACCAGAAGCCCTAATTCAACAGCCGCAACTTGTTCGCAACTCCACGTCCTCTGCTCCACCATCCATCGCCTTCGAACAAGCCGCAATATGATGGACCTTAAACAACCGCAGTGACTTGAAACATTGGAAAGCAACTTCATTTGATATTTTGATTTGGGAAGTATTTGCAAAAATTTGATTAGGGAATAGTAAATGAATCGCAGGTATTAGCTGAAGCGGTTTGGGGAAGTAAAGTCGAAACTCGGCACTCGAAATCAACCGATCGCTTAACGATGATTTTAGGGTTTTTTTTCTTTGAAGCACGCGAATAATTTGGGAAAAGAATGGGAGCGGGAAAAAAAGAATTGGAAACGCGGGATGTAAACGATTAACCTAATTTTGAAATTGCATCGCGTACCTAAGGGGACCGATGCGAAAAGTATTATGTTGGACAAAGTTGCATCGGTTGACTTTAAAACCGATGCGACTAAAATTATTTGCATCGACGTATTTGCATCAGTTGTTGGTGACAACTGATGCAAATTTGACTTTTTTATTATCTATTGTTTTCCACGTACCAATTGCATCGGTTATTAAGACAGAACTGATGCAAATAGTTCTATTTGCATCAGTTTTTACTTAAACCGATTCAAATGAGGCGATGCAAATGGCCTGTTTTGTAGTGGTGTCTAGATAAAACTATTTTTAAATTCAACCTAATCATTTTTATGTTTATAACCCTCTCTTGATTTATCACAATTTGATTCTCATTTCCAATTCCATAACTATTTCCAAATTCCAAAATAGAATTTAATATTTCTTCCTAAACCAATTTCCATATCTCATTTTAAATTCACACCATGAATTTATATTTATAATTTATCATATGATAATCCTTTCACTTATATATAAACATCGTTTATAAATTTCATAATTCATTCCCAGTTTATACAGGTTTATATTACAAAAATCTATTTATAGATCGATTTCAAATTAAAATTTCATTTATAAATCTATTTCTTAAAATTCCATTCAAATCTCGATTTCGACTTCCAACTCATATTTTTAAGAATCTTATTTAAAATCCATTGTTTATAAACTCGCAATTTAAAATTCTCTATTTGAAACCATTTTACAAAGTAGCTAAATAAATATCTAAAGTCAAATTTATTTATTTTATCCATTCAATTCTTTTTTTAAATAATCCCAAAATTCAATATACATATTTCACATCAAAATTGTCCTTTTAATTTCTTTTCAAATTCAAAAATAATATTTTATAATTCTAAAATTAAGGCCAGTGCTACTATTTCATCCAATAGATCAAATCATATCATATTCTATTACAGATTATTCAAACACATCACTTATCACTATATATGAAATTAAAATCAACATTTTTAAGGAATCCAGTTGGATCCCTCCAACCTGTTTCCCTACAACCATAGATGTTATATAATCACAAAAATATATTCACCGCTTCAAGGTGGGATATCGCAATAAAAAGGGTCATCCGCTATTATGCGGGATACATAGTGTCTCATCCGCTCCAAGCGGCCGGAATATTAAATCCAACTACTAATATATATACTAATATATATAATATAACATCCAGTTGATAATCATTTATCAATCCATTCTATCAACCAATAAATAATTTTCATTATTTAAAGTAAAACCAATTGTCCAAGATGAGTGAGATTTACTCACATTTGTCCTTTGCTGTCGTCGAAGTGTTCCGGTTTGGAACTAAAACCATACGACGCCCAATTTCAGCCCAAATTTCGACAGTCTCCAAATCCACCCAGACCAGTTTCGATGCGAAGCTCTTGTCATCACGAACGCAATGCGTAAAGTTTCATCCTAATCAGACCTCGTATGAGGGACTTATGTAATTTTATAAATTATCAATAATTTTTTAAATAAAAAATTAAATAAACCAATATATAACCTTTTGTAAAATACAAATCAGCCATTATCTTCCCCAAACTCATGAATACTCGTATGTACATGTTTTTGCACAACATTGCCATGCACTGAACTCCGATGACAAGGAGCTCTTCAACACGAAACAAAAATCTGACGACACTACCAGCTTTATCTTCTCGAACTCTACGTGCCCATCTCCTTTCAACCCTCCTCGACTCTCCGACAAAAATGCGACCTGATCCTCCTCAATGGTACTGTAGCACTATCGCTTAACTCTAACTTCGATCACACATCACCTTCTTCGACCTATAAGTGCTAAAACCCCTGCTAAACTCGATTATAACATCCATATCTCGAGTCGATGATCAAAACATTCAAAATCCCAAACCCTAGTCTAGAGCTCCAAGTCATCGCCACTGTCGCTTACTAGAATTTGCTTGCAACTTTCAAAAACAATACAGAATCGAAGACCTAGCTAAGATGAACTCCATAAAACAAATTTACAGATTTTTAGATAGTTATAACATTTTTATTTTATTTTATTTTTAAAATCATCCTTTCTCTCTTTTACACTATATATGTGATTAAATAAGAAGGTGGGAGTGATAGGGTGGCTCATAGGTGGCTGGAATGAAAAAAATAGAGTGGTTGAAAAGAAAGGATGGAGGTTGAGGTCAAATCAATATATATATATATATATATATATATATATATAATTTAAACTCAAAAATATCCAGATATTAATTCCGAACCCCAATCAAGGCGTGCCTCTTGGAGTTTCTAATGTTATACCCCTATTCCGAAAGCAATGGAACAAGTTTCGAGACCTAATTCGATAGTATGTAGAAGATAGCTTTTTGAACCCAATTAAAATATTAAATTTCCGATATCAATTTCAACTCGTTTTTACCCCGTATGACAAAATGGTAATTCTAAACACTACAAAATTTGAAATCTAATAATAATACACTATTATGGATCCAGTGGAACTGGTTTCGTCATATTCCGAGATTATGCCCCGAAAGGCTATTTTTACTCGTTAATTAAAATGAGTCATTTTCAAAATTGAGCCAATCACCTTTAAATCCAATTTAAAGGTTTTATTGTCTTCGTTTTTATTAACCAAAATTTAAATATGCTTTGATATTATTTTTATCTAGCTTAAAACTCAAAATTTCATTATTTAACCGATTTCAATTATTAAATTTAACAATTAAATTATCCAACAAATCGATATATTTGAAATTAAAGTTATATAGTTAACTTTAAACATTTAAAATCAACTAAATGTTCCAATTTCAAATAACAAAAATTTTAGGTCTTTACATTTTTCTCCCTTAAAAGAATTTTGTCCCGGAAATTGCCAAGATAGGAAAAATGCCCAAAGCCATTTCTTTTCTAAAACAAATTAGTTGAAATAACTTCTGTAACGACCTAGAATTTTTGTCATTTGAAATTCGTTTATTTAATTGATTTTAAATATGCACAAGTAAATTTAATAATCTGAATAAATAATATTTCGAATATAGTAATTAAATTGGATAACTAAATTGTTAATTTAATATTTGAAATTGTGTAAATAATTTGAATTTGGATTTGAAGTGAATAAAAATGATTTATAAAGTTGTATTAAATTCTATTTGAATTAGAATGATGTTAGAGAACTTTTAAAAATTGAATTAAAAGTTAATTTGTATAAATTGAATATTTTAATATTTAACTAACGAGTAAAAATAGCCATTTTTCAAACAGTCTCTGATTTTGCGAAACTAGTTTCATCAGATCCGTAATGTTATATTATTTTAATACTTCAAATTTTCTGTCAATCGGATTCACTGTTTGTCCGAGCCAAGCTAAAACGCGTAGAAAACTGTTTAAGTGAATTTTAAATTTAAATTAGTCGATTCGAAAACCTATCTTCCAAATACGATCGAATTGGCTCCCGATATATATTCCATTGTGTTCGAAATAGGGGTAAAACATTATAAACGCCTGGTGGCATGCTTCGTTTCGAGTTCGGAAAATTTTCGGGTGAATAGTGCACGAATATTTTCTATAAAAGCCCCTAACTTTCTTCATTTTTCACCAAACCCTAACTAGCAAGGGCTACCCGCCACCAATGTTCCAATGGCCAGAAAATAGTCGTCGTCCCTCCTCTATTTCTTCCAATCCATGAAATATTTCAACAAACTTCCAACTACAAAAACATAGGGGACGACGAGTGCTTTTAGATCAACGGCTGTGATCTGATTTGGAGTGTCGTGGTGGTCGCTAGGGGCTGCATTCGCCTACCATTCGTGCACAAATTTCCATGCCTATGGACAACCAAGCTCTGCCGCGTTCAAGGTGAAGGAGGGGTGGGCGATGAGCTTTCAAATAGCATTGGCCGATCGTCGTCTCGACGAGTATAGAGGTCGCAAAAATTCAAAGTTTGACGGCGGCTCGATGGGTTTGATGCATGCGGACTTTAACTGGGAGAAGAAGAAGCGACATTCGGCCAAGATTTTCAGGAGAAAAAGGAACGTCCTAGATTGATTCTAGGTTAAGAGTATAAAAATACTAAATTAATTTATATAATTCGTATAATCTTTCAAACTGTGTAACTTGTTAATACGAGGTCCGTTTCGCACGAAACAAATTGCGTTGGAACCGTATTCACGAACATTACGTGATGGAGATGGTTTGGAGTTGATTGGAGCTAGTGTGAATTTTGGATAAAATTAAACGGTCGTTTAATTTTATTCGGAATAAAACACTGCAGTTGCGATTGGAATCAATGTGAGTACAACTCACTCTTTCTGACCCACTGATATGTTTATATAAGTGAGAATGAATTTATTATATGATGATTGATGATTGTCTGGATGATATATGATATATTGGTTGATAATTGGATATATTACCTGCCTAGTGGAGCAGATGACCCTATACGTTCTCGTGTATGAGCGGATGACCCTTTTGTACGTGCGTTTGCCTCGAAGCGGACAATATTGTACACATATTCTAATACGTATATTTGTTATAGGTGACAGGTTAGAGGGATCTAACTGGATTCCTCACCCGTATTGATTTATTTAGAAATATTGATATATATTCTGTTATCATATTATATATGATATTTTGGATGTCGTGATTGTTGTATTTAGTATTGTTGCAGCATTGGGCCTATTTGGATAGTTTAAAAATGTTAAAGTGGTGACTTCCAAATTTAAAAGGATTTTAAGGTGATTTTGAAAATAATTATTTTATTGAGTTTTTGAATCGTTAAGAATTGATTTATTTGGAATAAATAAATGTGATAATTTTTATGTTATAAAAATTATGTTTTTTTGTGAAATAAAACCAGAATATGATATTTGGAATGTGAAGTTAACTGTTTTGTAAAATGGTTTAAATTGTGATTTTTGACTAATATAAATGGTTTATAAAGAAGATTTATAAAATTGAATTTTTACAAGTCAGAATAATTGAGTTATAATGGAGTTTTTATAACTGTTAAAATGATGTTATAAATGGTTTTTATAAGTAAATAAGATTTACAGTTTCATAATTGATGAAGTTACAAAAGAATGAATTTTGTAAATAAGAGATTTATAAGTAAATTTACTTATAAATTGGATTTGGCATATAAATGAGATAAATGGAATTGGTTAATAAGAAGATTTATAAATTAAAGTTTTTATAAAATATAAATGGAATTTATAAACATTGTTATATAAATCCAAATAAATTGAATTTGATAAGTAAATTATTACATTTTACTAAAGGAGATATATCCACGATTTTGGACAGTGGATAATCCTTTAAATTAAATGTTGAAATAATAATAAACATGGGTTGAGAAGTATATCCACGATTTTGGACAGTGGATAAATCTTTGAAATAAATGTGTAGAAATGTTGAATATGGTAAACGGTTTGTATTCACGATTTTGGAGAGCGAATAATATATTAAATAAAATGGATATTTTGGGAAGTGATATTTTAAATGGAGTAAAATGGTCTAAAGATATTTTAAAATGTGTTAAGGATCGAAACTATAGATTTCAACTTTCATTGTCGAAATAGACGTTTTTGAAAGTATAAGGAAATGATGGACTATAACACTGTTGTTATAGTAAATGATTTTTGAAAGGAAATGATTTTGTATAGTATTGGGATTTATATATATCTATCTTATTTTTGAATCCCTATATTATTGATTTTGGGTTGTCGTGACGATGTTTTACGCAACATTCGTTTTGACCCGAATAAATGTGTTCAAAGAGAATGTTTTCCTTAAAGAATAAAATATACACTTAATCGTGATTTAAGTATATCTAATATTTTCTAAGTGTTGAAAATAAATTGATTTGTGAATTACTTATTATTAAATAAGTATTTGGAAATGTTTTCCAACATGAAGTGAAATGTTTTGTGATTATATCTTTTAAAGACAAAATGGAAGTGAATATTTGGCAAGTAATTTAATTAATAAAAAGATTAAACTAAAAGGGCCTAGTGATTGTTATGGTGCTGAATATTTGTTTGTTTTCTTTGATAGTTAAATAACCGACTATCAAATTGGCCAAAATTTTAGTTCCTCGACTTGATGTGGGAACTATTTATTCGTACACTTAGTACGTTGCCTTCTATGTAAGCTTGATTATCATTTGTGTTGAGGATGTTGATTCGTATAGTGCGGAGTATTATTCCAATCTATCGAGCTTCCTTCTTGGCCCGAAGGATAGAAAGTTGAAAGTTGGAGACGTGATAATTCTAAGAGACTTAGTTTCTGTGTGAGGTTGAGAAACGCATTTGCGTTGTTGGTGCGAAGAGACCGGGATCAGATTTATCTGAAAACCACTTCGGACCAACGTATATGCGACGATTGTGCAGGTTTTTTGTGATGATATTGATATTTCGGATTTCCATAATGGGGGACTGCTTGTTGATCGTTTGTGGTTAAAATCCCAATATACATCCAGTACCAGTGGTCACTTCATTATGAAATATCCAATGCGAGGACTATGCGCTACTAATCCTAGGGATTTTTCGACATGTTGTGGTAGGAAAGTACCTTCGAATTGTCCTGTTTCTGGACAACTTGTATGGATGTTTGTCTGACATTGCATTTCTACGGATTACGTATATTGGTTTTTACAAATGTACATCAGTGGTGGCGGAGAAGGAAACTTCTCTTAGCTTAACACCCTCCATGAGACGTATGAGCTTAAGGGTTGTATTTTTGTGGAAGGCAATTAGTAGTCAACAGAAATGGCCGTGTGGTATTCAAAGTGATGTGATATGTGATTGTGAAAGGTAATCGTTACCTCTTCAGGTCTCGTCAACTGGAAACGACCAAAATAGGGTTAGATGCGGCAAGGCTAAGTGGGTCATTCCCAAGTAGGATATGATCATCCTCTTCTATATATATCTTTACACGCTATGACGTCGTGTATCTGATTATGTGGTTTGTATGCTTAGAGGGCCCTCGGTAAAGGTGGGTAAGGACCGAAGGATAACATATTCGGTACTATCCAGTTATAGAGGTGGGCGGGTCTTGTGTTGGTAAAGAAACTTTGTGATGGTTTCTCGGTACATTCTTCTAGAGATGTACTGCAAGAAGGTAGTCCCTTCACCTGGTCATTTGTACGGAAATCCAAACTCCACTACGTACCTTCCATTTTATTTGTAGAGCCTAATATGCTGGAATTTAATAATGGTATCAATTTCGGCTATTTTGAATATTATTTGTATACTAGACACTAGTATAATATCACATGAGTTTGATATGAAATGTTTTAGTTATCGTAAGGTAAAAACATGTCCGTGTTTATGTGTGGACTTGTCTTATGAGATAATTTTGTTTTGATAAAGAAAAAGTTTGGTAATTTAATAAATTCAGTTGAGTGTGTTTCTCACGTTGGTTTACCAGACTGACCTGAACGTTCTTCCCTTTCAATGCTCAGGTCAGACTTAGTATATTTATAGGTTCGGATTTGGTGCTTTTTGAGCTACAGCAGGAGAGCTGGAGATCTTCATTTCGTATACGCGTATCTATTTTGATTATTGATTATCCGCTGTGCTTAGTTGTTTAAATTATCGGCATTTGTGAGGACAGGTTATTATAACTGTTCAAGCTGATAACTATTGATTCCTTGTTGAACTCTGATTGATGTGTGTATATATACAGTTTCTATTCTGTAAAAATCATTGATATGATATTATATATTTTCCGTTGCGATCTGAGATTCTGTATTGTTCAGTTTGGTTCTATCTTCTCTCTTTCTTCTCTTCTCTTCTTCTCTCCTCTTTTCTTCCTCTTGACTTTGTACGAATATGCGCTTATATGTTTTTGTTTGATGATAATAAACATATATATATTCATTTAAATGTATTTGGTAGTGTACTATTCTATTTTTCATAGATTAAATAAATATTTGTTGAGTAAAATAAATTACACAGAATTTGAATAGAATTTGAATTCAAACAGAAATTTTATTCAAACAAATATTTATTACAATATTGAATAGTACAAATTCATGCTCTCACTATACATATACATTTTTGATTACATCACAATTGTTTTTACATTAATAACGCCACTACATATTCACTCACACTCGTATTTTGTCTTCAACTGCATTCCAGTTTGAATCTAGCATCTGAGTAATCTGCAAAAATATTCACTAACGCAGTAAAATTGAAAAAGAAATATTTTTGCAATATAAAATGAAACATGACTTTTGAAAATATGATTTGCCTCAGTTATTTGGTTTGTTCGTCATCATTTACATTTAAATTCACCATACAAGAACAGTGTGACATGCACAGTGTATTACTGTACATGCCACTAGGCCGTGCACATCGATATACACTTGATCGATTTACAGGGACAGGTAATCACAAGTGGCTGCAATACACACGTGTCCATTCATACACGTGTGCACTGCCTCGCCAACTCGTGTGCGTAGCCAAAGAGCAAGTGTGCAAGTGTAAATCACAAAGACCACAAAGAAATGCTCAAGCCACTAAGAATCAGTACACAATGACAAGAATGGCAGTGAAACTCAACCAGTGAATCAAGGCAATGCACCAATGCAAGTGACACATGCAACATGACAAGTAATCAGTGAAGCCACAATGAAACTACAGTGGATAGGTATACAACAACAAGCATGAAGTATGCAAGCTCGACTAACGGCAAGACCAAACTGCATAAGTGACCACAAAGACAACAGCTAGTGCCAACAAATGTCCAGAGACCAAGTTCATATGCAAAGTGCAGAACAATCAAAGACAAAGTACACAAATGCAAGACCAAATATATGTATCAAGTGATGCATTTGTGTCAAAGGCATAGCAACCACAAGATACTGCAACAAACAACTTCAACAAGGCAGATTCAAGTGAATGAAAACTGTATGCAGACTAAACAAGAACCAGAAGTACAAGATGCAGCATACAGAGGTGCAAACAACTCAAGTGCTCAGTCATCAAGCATACAACACAGTAGTGTACATGAATACATGGAGACAAGATATACAAGTTCACATGTATGCAAATACCAGTGATGCAAATGCAAGCAGTGGAAACAATTACAAAGAATTGATGCAGATTACAAGACAGTTTGCAAGCAAATTCAAAGTGGAAGCACCACCAAAGACTCAACAGTGAACACATGACTGAGAAACAAAATCAAGATCAACAGAACATGAAGCAGTTCAAATCCAAGTATAAACCCAAGAATATATGCATACACACATACATATGTATGTATGCACATATATAGTAAACAGGTGAATGTGCAGCAGGGAACACAAGACAGTGGCAAGTGCATATATATATCAGAGTGAATTATGAAAATCAACAAGTAAGCCGAGCAACAGAAAATCAAAGCATCATAAATATACAATGCAGACACAAGTCAGTGCAGCAATGAAACATACAAAATGCTCAAGTCACGTTCATGTTAAACCGACCAAAGAAAATGGCCAGAGACGAAGCTCACAAGGGCCAGAGAATCAATGCCGTATAAAGTCAAAAGCAACAGTGGATGAACGAGATTCAATAGTGCAGAAATCAAGCCGAAGTCAAAGAAAATCAAATACGTATCTTTGAAAAAGTCACGAAGTAAAACCAGAAAGTTTCTGCCTTTTTAATCAAGAAAAATCGAACACGTGAAAATCAAAGCCGTGAGTATCAAGTCGAGAAATTATATTAGCAAAGCCGTGTGCATCAGGAAATCGAATTTCAGGAAAGTATCGAATTAATTAGGGTATTCGAATTCATATAAATACCAAACACCACCATCATCATCGGCATAGAGAAGAAAACCGAATTCAAGCAATCTATACAGATAACAAAAGGATAAAATCACATACCAGAGAGAATTCGAATTAAAAGCATCTCAAAGCAATCAAGCCGTTTACATCAAAAACCCTAAGTTCGCAGAGTGATCAAGAGAAGCAGCAGAGTGCAACTCAAAAGAGCCATCATCGACAGAGCAAGGCGCAAGATCGAACGAAGAAGCGAAACCCTAATTTTTGCAAGGGAACAAAAGCCCCAAATCAACAGAGCCGACATTTTTTCACGAGTAACAAAGAAGGATCGGGTTAAAGAAACAATAGTGGGCCAGCCTTGTTTTATGAAAAAGGCTTTGTTAAGAGGGTTTTAGTTTATAAGGTTTTAATTTGTTTTTAATTTGTTTTGTTTTTAAATTTAAATTTTTTTTTAAGGCTGTCATACCTTGGTAAATAACCACCTAGGTTGTAGGTAGTGTCAGATTGTCTAGTTAGAATTAGTTCAGTGAGCAGGGTGTGCGAGTTTGTAAAACTCTATAGGCGGTAGCAGGGTGTGTGAGTCTGTTAGAGTGTTTGTAAGCGGGAAACTGTTTAATTCTAATAGAAATCTGGGAATGCAGCAGTAGGCAGGGGTTGCCGAAGTTGGGTAAATTTTGTGTGTGATCTACTTTTCAGCATATTTATTTTTGCAATTTGTTTCTGTGTTTAAGTCAAGAAAATTTGCTATAACCCTATTCACCCCCCCCCCCCCAGGGTTAATCTAGATCCTACAAGTGGTATCAAAGCCTGGTATTTTTATTTAACTCTAGAGTCATGAATCCACCAAATAATGCTTTTTCTGAGGGGCAATCTATTGCTAGGCCACCCATGTTTAACGGGAATGATTATGCGTATTGGAAAGTTAGGATGAGTATTTATCTTAGTTCCGTTGATTATGATGTTTGGGATATTATTGAAACTGGTTATAAATCTCCCACTATAGCTGTTGGTGATACTGAGATTCCTAAACCTAAGGATAGGTGGGATGCTAACGATAAGAAATTAAAAACTACAAATGCCAAAGCAATGAACGCTTTGATCTGTGCTCTTGATAAAAATGAACTTAATAGAATTTCTTATTGTACAACAACACAGGAAATTTGGCACACTTTGGAGGTGACACACGAAGGAACTTCTCAAGTCAAGGAGTCTCGTCTAGCCCTATTCAGCAATGAATACGAAAACTTTGTGATGGACAAAGGCGAGAGCATAAAGGATATGTTTGGACGTTTTTCAACTTTGGTGTACAATGCTAGAGCGCTTGGGAAGGTCTTTACTGAGGTAGAGCTTGTGCGGAATATACTACGAGTCTTACCGATGAACTTTAAGGCAAAAGTCATGGCAATACAAGAATCGAAAGATCTGAGTAAACTAAGCATGGAGGAGTTGATTGGCAACTTGATGACATATGAGCTTGAGCTAAAAGAAAAGGAAGAACGCAACAACTCCGAATCAAAGAAGAAAACGATTGCCTTAAAGAGCAGAGAAGAGAGCGATGAAGATGAAGAAGATCCGATTGAAGAGCTTGCAATGGCTGTCAATAATCTTAGAAAATGGTCAAGATTCAAACCACACAAGAAGAAAACATCTAGTAATAGGCCAAGAGAGTCTAACAATTCCGATAATGAATCGACGTGCTATAACTGCAACAAGCCTGGCCACTTCAAACAAAAATGCCCACTTCTCAAAAAAAACAAAGAAAAGAAAAGGAAGAAGAAGGCATTTGCAGCGACTTGGGATGATGAAGAAGGAGAGGAAGTTTTAAATAATAGCTCATAGGAGGCTAAGTTGTGTCTTATGGCAAAATCAGATTCAGAAGCAAGCTCAGAGGAATCTAGTGAGGTAGGTGACTATTCTTATAAAGATCTTGTTTTTATGTGTCTTGATCTTACTAAAGTAGTTGATACTCTTGAATCTAATATTGAAAAACTGAAATCTGATAGGAGAGAACTTGCTCGTGAAAATTTTAGGTTAGAAAGTGAACTTGAAAACATTCAAAACCTAGAATGTAAAAAATGTAAAATTTTAGATTCAGAATTATCAAGACTTAAGAATAGCTTTGAGAATCTTGAAAAAGAAAAATTGAGTCTTAAGGAAATCATTGACACTAGGAAAAAGGATTTTAAAAATAGATGCACCTCACTTGTCATTGAAAACACAACACTAAAAACCAAAGTCCAAAATCTTGAGAAATCTCTGAATAACTTTTCAAGAGGCGAAAAATCTTTCAACATGCTATTGGGAAATCAAATTTTTGCTAACAACAGAAAGGGACTAGGTTTTGGGAAAACACAAGTTGAGGATGATGCAAAAGATAAGAGTGTCTTTGATAGATCTGAAATAATTGGACATCGTATTGAAAATTGTAGTCATAGGAACAAGAACACAAAATTTATACAAGTTTGGGTTCCTAAGAACTCTACAAACAAATTTCATGTCTATTGGAACAAGAATAAAAGGACAAAACAAGATTGGGTTCCAAAGGGACTATTTATTCACAATGCTTCAGTCACTAATATCATTGGACCTAAGAGTTTCTCTAGGTCATTCTCCTCTCTCTCTCTATGTAGGTCTGTTGGCGAGCTAAGGAACAACAAGAATGGTTTCTAGATTCAGGTTGTTCTAGACATATGACAGGTGACAAATCGAAGTTCCTTAGCCTAGAGAATTTTAAAGGAGGAAATGTGATCATGGGGGACAATAGCAAATGTAAGATTATTGGTAAAGGTGAAGTAGGTAATGGTATTTTTTTTCCTTGACTAATGTTTTATATGTTGATAATTTGCGATGCAGTCTCATTTCTATTAGCCAGCTATGTGACAAAGGTGATCAACTTGGAAAATTTGAATCAAAAGCCGATGAGGGAATTCTCATGGGCTATTCAACAAGGAGCAAGGCTTACAGAATATACAACAAACGAACAAAGACAATTGTTGAATCAATCAATGTGAAATTTGATGAATCTGAGCTGGAAAAGACGATCGATGATGGGGTAGATCATGAAGTCATTGAAGAAGGAACATCTAGTAAGAAAGCTGAAAATAGGGCTGTTGATCCTGATAGATTGAAGTTCAAATCCAATCACCGACCTGAATTGGTTATAGGTGATCCTACGGAAGGTATACGCACTCGCTCTTCGTTTGATAAAAATTTGTGTGCATTTTGTTGTCACAGTGGTTTTATTTCTGAAATTGAACTTGATTATGTTGAAGTGGCTCTTAGTGATGAAAGTTGGATTTTAGAAATGCAGGATGAAGTTAATCAATTTGAAAGAAATAAAGTTTGGAAATTAGTTCCTAGGCCTAATGACTATCCAATTGTTGGAACTAAATGGGTGTTCAAAAACAAACTTGATGAATCAGGAAATGTAATTAGAAACAAAGCTAGGTTGTTCGCTAAAGGATATAACCAAATAGAAGGCATAGATTTTGATGAAACATTCGCTCCAGTAGCTAGGTTAGAAGCCATTAGGATTTTGCTAAGTTTTGCATGTTATAAGGGTTTCAAACTTAAACAAATGGATGTAAAAAGTTCCTTTCTAAATGGTGATTTGAAAGAAGAAGTTTTTGTGGAACAACCCCCTGGTTTTGAAAATCATGATTTTCCAAATCTGTGTAAACTAGAAAAAGCATTATATGGTCTTAAGCAAGCTCCTAGAGCTTGGTATGACTGCCTTTGTACATATCTTTTGGAAAATGGTTTTAAAAAGGGGAGTGCTGACACAACACTGTTTCTATTACATAATGGAAGTGAATTTTTGATTGTTCAGATTTATGTGGATGATATTATTTATGGTGCTACTAATGAACTCTTGTGCGAGAAATTTGAACAAGTCATGCACGCTAAATTCGAGATGAGCTTGGTTGGAGAATTGAAATATTTTCTTGGATTCCAAATCAATCAAAGCAGAGGTGGTATTTTTATCTCATGATCCAAGTATGTATTGGAACTGTTGAAGAAATTTGGAGTTGAGAACTCCAAACCATTGAGAACTCCTATGAGTCCATCAACGAAGTTGGACAAAGACAAGAAAGGAATTGCTGTTGATCAGAAAAAATATCGAGGGATAATTGGTTCACTTCTCTATCTTACTGCTTCTAGACCTGATATTATGTTTTTTGTGTGTTTGTGTGCACATTTTCAATCTAATCCTAAAGAATCTCATTTGAAAGCCACTAAACGAATTTTGAGATATCTTTCACACACACACAAATTTGGATTATGGTACCCTTCTTGTGAAAATTTTGATTTAGTTGGTTATTCTGATGCTGATTATGCTGGTTCATTGGCTGATAGGAAAAGCACTAGTGGGACATGTTTCATGCTAGGACATTCATTAGTTTCATGGTCAAGTCGAAAACAGAATTGTGTTGCATTATCCACCACTGAAGCAGAATATATTGCTTTAGGAAGTTGTTGTGCTCAAATTTTATGGATGATGCAAACTCTTTCTGATTTTGGCTTAGTTTATAAATAAGTTCCATTAAAATGTGATAGTAAAAGTGCAATAGACTTGTCAAATAATCCCGTTCATCATTCACGCACAAAACACATTGATGTGAGACACCACTTTCTTAGAGATCACATTGCTAAGGAAGACATTTGCATTGAATATATTTCAACTGAGGCTCAGCTTGCTGATATTTTCACAAAACCCCTCCCCGAAGACAGATTTTCCAGATTACGTTTGGATTTGAGGATTATAGAAATTGAGTGATAACTTTCAATTTTTAGTTGAAATATTCTTGGATATATACTTTCAACTTCAATTTCAATCTGGGAATTACTTCATACACATTTTTTTGAATTAAACATTGTGTTTTGTTGGATACATTTGGTCATAATTCGGCTAACTCTATATTCTCAGTTTCTGACTATTTACGTGGCTTCAATTCAAATTTAAAGAATGTCATTCAAATTGTTGCTAAAATTGGGTTTGAAATTTTTGATGCATACTTCATTGTCTGGATTATCAATTTTAGTTAGTGATATTTCAGATTGAAAGAGAAACTCAGATGCAGATTATACCGGTAATCTAGTTGATAGAAAAATTACTAGTTGAACGTGATTTTTGAGACATTTTGTAACTGCATCGTTTTTCATAAGAAAATATCTGCATATTGTTCATTTTAAATAATTTTTTTCATTTAGCGGAATTTTTTCTCTCATATAACCCCTTCGAGAAAATAATTGTTTCACCATATTTTCAGATTAGTCATCTTATTTGATTTTAAATGACAAATTTTGACTAATCTGACTCCCTACTAATTATCAAAAAGATAAATAGTGATTGAAAAGGTGACGAGTGTTGATATTTAACATACATTACTCAAAGAGAGTATATTTGGAAAATTTCTTTAGGAATTAAAACAAGAATTATAAAACTTTTTGTTGGGTAAAGATTCCATGACCATTTCTATATCTATTATTATTTCTATCGACCATGGTTTATCAAATATTCAATATAGTTTGTCGATATGTGGTACTATATTCAGGGATTGTTTGTTTTTCATTTCACTTTTTTTGTAAAAAATAAATAAATGTCCAAAGCATTCACTCTCATTTAAAAGTCCTCATGGTTATGCATGGGTGAATTACTTGGATTTTTGATTATGTGCTTCCATGCTCATTTAAAAGTCCTTACGGTTATGCATGTATGGAACGCATATTAAAATTAATTGATTAAATAGACAAGTTGATTCTAATCCCATTTAAAAGTCCTCACGGTCATGCGTGGTTAAAAGATACTTGATTTCATTTTTAAAATTAAATTGGAATATTACTAATCTCATTTAAAAGTCCTAACGGTTATGCATGATTAGTACATATTCAAAGTTCCTGATATAAGTGTACCACAAGAAGATTCAACTGTATGATTTTATATTATAACATCATTTCCATTCTTTCTAAAAGTGGAATATGCGCCTAACAAGGGTAGTTATGATTTTTGTTTGATTCTTATTGAAGTTTAATATTTATATTCAATTTGAGTTTAATGTTAGATTAATAACGATCACTCTATCTCTATTTTCTCTAACACTATTATTCTTTTGCTGATAACAAAAGGGGGAGAGAAAAGTTAAGATTTTGTCAAATAGAATCAAGCAAAGGTCAAATAATTTTCAAATAATTTTCCATTTGCATCTAGGCTCATTTATATATTTCTATTTGTATGCATATATGTAGGGGGAGCATCGTGTAGAGTGGAAGAATTTAAATAGGGGGAGCAATTAGAGTATATAATTGGTCAAATACATTTACCTCGGTCAAAATCTTAAATATATGTTTGTTATCATCAAAAGGGGGAGATTGTATGAATATGCGCTTATATGTTTTTGTTTGATGATAATAAACATACATATTCATTTAAATGTATTTGGTAATGTACTATTCTATTTTTCATAGATTAAATAAATATTTGTTGAATAAAATAAATTACACAGAATTTGAATAGAATTTGAATTCAAACAGAAATTTTATTCAAACAAATATTTATTACAATCTTGAATAGCACAAATTCATGCTCTCACTATACATATACATTTTTGATTACATCACAATTGTTTTTACATAAATAACCTCACTACATATTCACTCACACTCGTATTTTGTCTTCAACTGCATTCCAGTTTGAATCCAGCATTTGAGCAATCTGCAAAAATATTCACTAACGCAGTAAAATTGAAAAAGAAATATTTTTGCAATATAAAATGAAACATGACTTTTGAAAATATGATTTTCCTAAGTTATTTGGGTTGTTCGTCGTCATTTACATTTGAATTCACCATACACGAACAGTGTGACATGCACAGTGTATTACTGTACATGCCACTAGGCCGTGCACATCGATATACACTTGATCGATTTACAGGGACAGGTAATCATAAGTGGCTGCAATACACACGTGTACATTCATACACGTGTGCACTGCCTCGCCAACTCGTGTGCGCAGCCAACAAGAGCAAGTGTGCAAGTGCAAATCTCAAAGACCACAAAGAAATGCTCAAGCCACTAAGAATCAGTACACAATGACAAGAATGGCAGTGAAACTCAACCAGTGAATCAAGGCAATGCACCAATGCAAGTGACACATGCAACATGACAAGTAATCAGTGAAGCCACAATGAAACTAAAGTGGATAGGTATACAACAACAAGCATGAAGTATGCAAGCTCGACTAACGGCAAGACCAAACTGCATAAGTGACCACAAAGACAACAGCTAGTGCCAACAAATGTCCAGAGACCAAGTTCATATGCAAAGTGCAGAACAATCAAAGACAAAGTACACAAATGAAAGACCAAATATATGTATCAAGTGATGCATTTGTGTCAAAGGCATAGCAACCACAAGATACTGCAACAAACAACTTCAACAACGCAGATTCAAGTGAATGAAAACTGTATGCAGACTAAACAAGAACCAGAAGTACAAGATGCAGCATACAGAGGTGCAAACAACTCAAGTGCTCAGTCATCAAGCATACAACACAGTAGTGTACATGAATACATGGAGACAAGATATACAAGTTCACATGTATGCAAATACCAGTGATGCAAATGCAAGCAGTGGAAACAATTACAAAGAATGGATGCAGATTACAAGACAGTTTGCAAGCAAATTCAAAGTGGAAGCACCACCAAAGACTCAACAGTGAACACATGACTGAGAAACAAAATCAAGATCAACAGAACATGAAGCAGTTCAAATCCAAGTACAAACCCAAGAATATATGCATACACACATACATATGTATGTATGCACATATATAGTAAACAGGTGAATGTGCAGCAGGGAACACAAGACAGTGGCAAGTGCATATATATCAGAGTGAACTATGAAAATCAACAAGTAAGCCGAGCAACAGAAAATCAAAGCATCATAAATATACAATGCAGACACAAGTCAGTGCAGCAATGAAACATACAAAATGCTCAAGTCACGTTCATGTTAAACCGACCAAAGAAAATGGCCAGAGACGAAGCTCACAGGGGCCAGAGAATCAATGCCGTGTAAAGTCGAAAGCAACAGTGGATGAATGAGATTCAACAGTGCAAAAATCAAGCCGAAGTCAAAGAAAATCAAATACGTATCTTTGAAAAAGTCACGAAGTAAAACCAGAAAGTTTCTGCCTTTTTAATCAAGAAAAATCGAGCACGTGAAAATCAAAGCCGTGAGTATCAAGTCGAGAAATTATATCAGGAAAGCCGTGTGCATCAGGAAATCGAATTTCAGGAAAGTATCGAATTAATTAGGGTATTCGAATTCATATAAATACCAAACACCATCATCATCATCGGCATAGAGAAGAAAACTGAATTCAAGCAATCTATACAGATAACAAAAGGATAAAATCACATACCAGAGAGAATTAAAAGCATCTCAAAGCAATCAAGCCGTTTACATCAAAAACCCTAAGTTCACAGAGTGATCAAGAGAAGCAGCCGAGTGCAACTCAAAAGAGCCATCGATCGACAGAGCAAGGCGCAAGATCGAACGAAGAAGCGAAACCCTAATTTTCGCAAGGGAAAAAAAGCCCCAAATCAACAGAGCCGACATTTTTTCACGAGTCACAAAGAAGGATCGGGTTAAAGAAACAATAGTGGGCCGGCCTTGTTTTATGAAAAAGGCTTTGTTAAGAGGGTTTTAGTTTATAGGGTTTTAATTTTTTTTGTTTTTAAATTTGTTTTTAAATTTAAATTTTTTTTAAGGTTGTCAAACCTTGGTAAATCACCACCTAGATTGTAGGTAGTGTCAGATTGTCTAGTTAGAATTAGTTCAGTGAGCAGGGTGTGCGAGTTTGTAAAACTCTATAGGCGGTAGCAGGGTGTGCGAGTCTGTTAGAGTGTTTGGAAGTGGGAAACTGTTTAATTCTAATAGAAATCTGGGAATGCAGCAGTGGGCAGGGGTTGCCGAAGCTGGGTAAATTTTGTGTGTGATTTACTTTTCAGCATATTTACTTTTGCAGTTTGTTTCTGTGTTTAAGTCAAGAAAATTTGCTATAACCCTATTCACCCCCCCTCTAGGGTTAATCTAGATCCTACAGACTTTCCATCGGTTTGTGCTTTTTTGGTCGTACATGTGTGGATTATTGTCGATCAAAGGGTACAGATTCGCGGGTCGTCACATTTGATATCAGAGCTTAGATTTTGTATATTCCTAAGCTTTGATGTGTATTCAGTATAGATAGGGACAGTAGCACCCTAGATTGAGTTTGAGTGTATTATATATATATGAGCGTGTATTTGTTAGTGAATATAAAATGTTTTATATTGTGTTTGCTTATCCGTTGAGCTATTTGTGAATTTTGGCTGGTATTTGGGACACCATGTTATCGATAGGGATTTCCAAACACTTAAACGAGGCAAGTTGACATAGTATTAATTTAAACTGGGTAAATGAAGTAATTTTATCTCGATATATTTTATATGTAAAGGTTTATTTTCCACAAATTATTAACGTGTATATAAACTAATTGTTTGAATAATCAAAATAAAAGCAACAATTATAAGAGAATAAATTGTATAAGCAAATGAATTATAACGTATGGAATTATAATTAATATTATTTACAATTGTGAAATAATCTTATATATAAGAAATGGAACAACTTGAATATGTTTATAAATATGAGTTATAAATAAAATGGATTTAGACTAATTATTTGAAAATTTGAATCCCTTTATTTTGGTAGTTATTTTTCAAAGATTAAAGATGTTATACTATTATAAATCTTAATAAGATAAAAGAATTTGAAATGATCATATGTAAGTAAAGTGAAATAGTGAAATTAAATAAGTAGAATATTTATAAATGTGATTTGTAAATATAAACGAATGTAAAGCACTGAATTCACTACTGTTGCTGGAAAATAAGGGTGATGACTGCAACATCATCAGTATTATTTTCGAGTTTCTGTATGATGGATTTGCTACCAATAGTAAATTGAAATTGAAGTTTTGTTGTGATAAACAAATTCGGTTTAAAGTCCAAGTTGAAATTGATAGATATAAGTAAAACGAGTTTTGGACTTACAATATGAAGTAAGAATTTACTTTAGTAAAGTTAAAGGAATTTGAGTTTGCATAATAAATATACGATTTGAAATTTAACTGAAAGGAAGTTAAATAAATTGAATTGAATTTCAACTGGATTAGATAAGTTATTGAAATAGAAATTAAACTTAAGATGGTAAGTGATTATAATATGAATTCGGAAGTTTAAGTAAACATAAATGTAAAGTGATTATATAGCCATGAAAACTATAAAAATGTGAATGGAAGTATACTTAGGTAAATGTTTATGGAAGTTGAATAAATAAGTTAAATAACTTATGAAATGAGATAATGTAAGTAAAACAAAATCTATGTTTGAATAGTGATATGAATTTGACTTATGTAGAGTTAAATAAAATAGAATTTGAATTAAATTAGAAGTGAACTTATGTTGTATAGTGAAAGTGAAGGTAAATGAAATTGAAGTGAAGCATAACTTAAGTGATGTTGAATGAAATTGATTTTGGTTTCGAAGTAAATTAATAAAGTGAATTAAATGAATGTGAATTTGAGTTATGTAAAGAAATTCAACTTTATTTGTAGATTGAATTAGCAATTGAAATAATGAAGTATGGATTGAATGTAATTCAATCGAATGTAATTAATTGATAAGGAATAGTAGATGTAAGTGTTAATTCATTAAAAAGCTAATGAAGTTGAGAATTGAATAATTGAATGAAAGTCATTTGAATGTTAAACCAAATGAAATTAAAAGTGATGAACCAAATTGAATGTAAGTAAAGTAAATTAATTTGGTAATGTTGGATATACATTGGTTGTTAGATGGATGTTAATTGATTGTATAGATAATCCATATGAAATTGAAAGCTAAATAATTGAATTCAAATGGGAAGTTAAGTGAATTTAAATATAATTGATTTGATTTAAATTGAAAATGAACAAACTTGAATGTAAATCAGTGAATGTAAGCTAATTGAAAATGAATAAATGAATGTTAATAAAATCCAATGTCAATGAATCAAATGTGATTTAAATTGAAAACCAATTCAATGAATGTTAATGAGAAAATGAGTTTATATTGATTTGGTTATGGATTGATGGATGTAGATTTTGGTTTGTTGGATGATAGTTGTTTGATAGTTGGATTTGTTGCATTTGCTATATTAGCATATATAGTTGTTGTATTGATATATGTTGTATAATGATATTACTTTCATATAAACATGTTTCTCATTGTTTGTTGAGTGTATAGTAGGTGCGAATGGTGCTTGCTTCGCATTTGGAGCTCGCATTCGCGCTATATTAGCCGTATATGCTCACTAATAATGTATAAGGTACATATCTTGGATTACGTATCGTACTTTTACACTTTTTTCCCTGCGGGATGCCTCATCCTCGATGATGAGATGTATATTTGTGATATATACATTGTTATTTTTTTTCAGATCAAACCGCGCAAAGGAGATGCTGGCGAAATTTTTTGACAATTTGAGGCGTTAGAAATTTTTTGAGAGAATGGGAATTTTTTTTGATATTTTGTTCAAAAGTTAAATGATATTAGTTGGTTTTGAAAAGATAACTATATATGGATTAGAAAACTTAGAAAAGTTTTTGTAAGATTAACTATTGGATTTTGATAAATCTAAATTGAACGAATTGTTTCGAAAAGTTAATGGATTTTGTGACTTTTTCTTAGTTAGTAATTTCGAGGATGAATTTATTTTAAGTAGGAGAGAATGTAACGACGCAGAATTTTAGTCATTTGAAATTAGTTTATTTAATTTATTTTAAATATGCACAAGTAAATTTAATAAGCTGAACAAATAATATTTCGAATATAGTAACTAAATTGGATAATTAAATTGTTAATTTAATATTTGAAATTGTGTAAATAATTTGAATTTGGATTTAAAGTGAATAAAATTAATTTATAAAGTTGTATTAAATTCTATTTGAGTTAGAATGATGACAGAGAACTTTTAAAAATAGAACTAAAAGTTAATTTGTAGAAATTGAATATTTTAATATTTAATTGACGGGTAAATATAGCCATTTTTCAAATAGTCTCGGATTTCAACGAAACCAGTGTCATCGGAACCGTAATGTTATGTTATTGTAATATTTCAAATTTCGTGTCAATCAGATTTACGGTTAGTCCGGGACAAGCTAAAACGCGTAGAAAACTGTTTAAGTGAATTTTAAATTTAAATTAGTCGATTCGAAAATCTATCTTCCAAATACAATTGAATTGGCTCCCGATATATAGTCCATTGCGTTCGGAATAGGGATAAAACATTATAAATGCCTGGCGGCACGCTTTATTTCGAGTTTGGAAAATTTTCGGGTGAATAGTGCACGAATATTTTCTATAAAAGCCCATAACTTTCTTCATTTTTCACCAAACACTAACTAGCTAGGGCTAGCCGCCACCAATATTCCAATGGCCAGAAAATAGTTATCTTCCCTCCTCAATATCTTGCAATCCGTGAAATATTTCGACAAACTTCCAACTACAAAAACGTAGGAGACGACGAGAGCTTTTAGATCAACGGCTGTGATCTGATTTGGAGCGTCGTGCTGGTCGCTAAAGGGCCGTGTTCGCCTATCGATCGCACACGAATTTCCATGCCTATAGAAAACCGAGCTCTGCCGCGTTCAAGGTGAAGGAGGGGTGGGTGATGAGCTTTCAAATAGCGTTGGTCGATCGTCGTCTCGACGAGTATTGAGGTCGCAAAAATTCAAAGTTTGAAGGCGGCTCTATGGATTTGATGCGCACGAACTTTAACTGGGAGAAGAAGAAGCAACGTTCGGCCAAGATTTTTCAGGAGAAAAAGGAACGGCCTGGATTGATTCTGGGTGAAGAAAATAAAAATAAAAATAGTAAATTAATTTATATAATTCGTATAATCTTTAAAACTGTGTAACTTGTTGATACGAGGTCTGTTTCGAGCGAAACAATTTGCATTAGAACCGTATTCGCGAACACTACGCCTTGGAGCTGATTTGGAGTTGATTGGAGCTGGTGTGAATTTTGGGTAATTAAACGGTCTTTCAATTTTATTCGGAATGAAACACTACAACTGCGATTGGAATCAATGTGAGTACAACTCACTCTTTCTGACTCACTGATATTTTTATATAAGTGAGAATAAATTTATTACATGATGATTGATGATTGTTTGGATGATATATGATATATTGGTTGATATTTCGATATATTACCTGCCTAGTGGAGCAGATGACCCTATACATTCCCGTGTATGAGCGGATGACCCTTTGTACGCGCGTCTGCCTCGAAGCGAACATTGTACACATATTCTAATATGTATATTTGTTGCAGGTGACAGGTTAGAGGGATCCAACTGGATTCCTCACCCGTATTGATTTATTTACAGATATTGATATATATTCTGTTATCATATTATATATGATATTTTGGTTGCCTTGATTGTTGTATTTAGTGTTGTTGCAGCATTGGGCCTATTTTGATAATTTTAAAATGTTAAAGTGATGATTTCCAAATTTAAAAGGATCTTAAAGTGATTTTGGAAATAATGCTTTATTGATTTTTTGAATCGTTAAGAATTGATTTATTTTGAATAAATAAATGTGATAATTTTTATGTTATAAAAATTAGGGTTTTTGTGAAATAAAACCAGAATATGATATTTGGAATGTGAAGTTAACTGTTTTGTAAAATGGTTTAAATTGAGATTTTTGACTAATGTAAATGGTTTATAAAGAAGATTTATAAAATTGAATTTTTATAAGTCAGAATAATTGAGTTATAAAGGAGTTTTTATAACTGTTAAAATGATGTTATAAATGGGTTTTATAAGTAAATAAGATTTACAGATTTATAATTGATGAAGTTATAAAAGAATGAATTTTGTAAAT
Organism: Allium cepa; assembly: GCA_030765085.1. Taxonomy (NCBI): domain Eukaryota; kingdom Viridiplantae; phylum Streptophyta; class Magnoliopsida; order Asparagales; family Amaryllidaceae; genus Allium; species Allium cepa. The sequence goes on along the minus strand of CM060941.1, from coordinate 944,688,190 downwards.
AAGAGATTTATAAGTAAATTTACTTATAAATTGGATTTGGCATATAAATGAGATAAATGGAATTGGTTATTAAGGAGATTTATAAATTAAAGTTTTTATAAATTATAAATGGAATTTGTAAACATTGTTTTATAAATCTAAATCAATTGAATTTGATAAGTAAATTATTATAGTTTATTAAAGGAGATATATCCACAATTTTGGACAGTGGATAATCCTTTAAATTAAATATAGAAATAATAATGAATTTGGGTTGAGAAGTATATCCACGATTTTGGACAGTGAATAAATCTTTAAAATAAATGTGTAGAAATGTTGAATTTGGTAAACGGTTTGTATTCACAATTTTAGACAGCGAATAATATATTAAATAAAATGGATATTTTTGGGAAGTGATATTTTAAATGGAGTAAAATGGTTTAAAGATATTTTAAAATGTGTTAAGGATCGAAACCATAGATTTCAACATTCATTTTTGAAATAGAGTTTTCGAAAAGTATAACGAAATGATGGACTATAACACTGTTGTTATAGTAAATGATTTTCGAAAGGAAATGTTTTTGTATAGTATTGGGATTTATATATATCTATCTTATTTTTGAATCCCTATATTAGTGATTTTGGGTTGTCTTAACGATGTTTTATGCAACATTCGTTTTGACCCGAATAAATGTGTTTAAAGAGAATGTTTTCCTTAAAGAACAAAATATATACTTAATCGTGATTTAAGTATATGTAATATTTTCTAAGTGTTGAAAATAAATTGATTTGTGAATTGCTTATTGTTAAATAACTATTTGGAAATGTTATCCAATATGAAGTGAAATGTTTTGTGATTATATCTTTTAAAGATAAAATGGAAGAATGTTTGGCAAGTAATTTAATTAATAAAAGATTAAATTAAAAGGGCGTAGTGATTGTTATGGTGTTGAATATTTATTTGTTTTCTTTGATCGTTAAATAACCGACTATCAAATTGGCCAAAATTTTAGTTCCTCGACTTGATGTGGGAACTATTTAGTCGTACACTTAGTACGCTGCCTTCTATGTAGGCTTGATTGTCGTTTTTGTTGAGGATGTTGATTCGTATAGTGCGGAGTATTACTCCAATCTATTGAGCTTCCTTCTTGGCCCGAAGGATAGCAAGTTGAAAGTTGGAGATGTGATAAGTCTATGAGACTTAGTTTCTATGCGAGGTTGAGAAATGCTTTTGCGTTGTTAGTACGAAGAGACCGGGATCAATTTATCTGAAAACCACTACGGACCAACATTTATGCGACGATTGTGCAGGTTTCTTGTGATGATATTGATATTTCAGATCTTTATAATGGGGGACTGCTAGTTGATCGTTTGGGGTTAAAACCCCAATATACATCCAGTGGCAGTGGTCTCTTCATTATGAAATATCCAATGCGAGGACTGTTTGCTACTAATCCTAGGGATTTTCCGACAGGATGTGGTAGGAAAGTACCTTCTGTTTGTCCTATTCCTGGACAACTTGTATGGATGTTTTTCTGACATTGCATTCCTACGGATTACGTATATTGGTTTTTACAAATGTACATCAGTGGTGGCGGAGAAGGCAACTTCTCTTAGCTTAACACCCTCCTTGAGACGTATGAGCTTAAGGATTGTATTTTTGTCGAAGGCGATTAGTAGTCAATGGAAATGGCCGTGTGGCATTCAAAGTGATGTGATATGTGATCATGAAAGGTAATCGTTATATCGTCAGGCCTCATCAACCGGAAATGACCAAAACAGGGTTAGATGCGGCAAGGCTAAGTGGGTCATTCCCAAGTAGGATATGATCATCCTCTTCTAGATATATCTTTGAACGCTATGAAATCATGTATTTGATTATGTGGTTTGTATGCTTAGAGGGCCCTCGGTAAAGGTCGGTAACGACTGGAGGATGACATATTCGGTACCATCTAGTTATATAGGTGGGCCGGTCTTTTGTTGGTAGGGAAACTTTGTGATGGTTTCTCGATACATTCTTCTTGAGATATACTGCCGGAAGGTAGCCCCGTCACCTGGTCATTTGTATGGAAATCTAAACTCCACTACGTACCTGCCATTTTATTTGTAGAGCCTAGCATGCTGAAATTTAATAATGGTAACAATTTCGGCTATTTTGAATATTATTTGTATACTAGACACTAGTATAATATCACATGAGTTTGATATGAAATGTTTTAGTTACCGTAAGGTAAAAACATGTCAGTGTTTATGTGTGGACTTGTCTTACGAGATACTTTTGTTTTGATAAAGGAAAAGTTTGGTAATTTAATAAATTCAGTTGTGTGTGTTTCTCACGCTGGTTTACCAGACTGATCTGTACGTTCTTCCCTTTCAATGCTCGGGTCAGACCGAGTATATTTACAGGTTCAGATTTGTGTGCTTTTGGAGCTTCAGTGGGAGAGCTGGAGATCTTCATTCCATATACGCTTATCTGTTTTGATTATTGATTATCCGATGTGCTTAATTGTTTAAATTATCGGCATTTGTGAGGACAGGTTATTATAACTGTTCAAGTTGATAACTATTGATTGCTTGTTGAACTCTGATTGATGTGTATATATATACAGTTTCTGTTTTGTAAAGATCATTGATATGAGATTATATATTTTCCGCTGCGATGTGAGATTCTGTATTGTTCTGTTTGGTTTTATCTTCTCTCTTTCTTCTCTTCTCTTCTTTTCTCTTCTTTTCTTTCTCTTGAATTTCCGTCAGGCTTTTTAGGTCATACATGTGTGGATTATTGCCGATACAAAGGGTACGGGTTTACGGTCGTCACAACTTCCCAAAATCAATTTGTTGAAACATTGTTATTACTTTCACTAAGTTTCCAAATTCATTCATAAGTTCCAGCTAATACTATCCATTCAACCATTTCAGGTCATAACTAAAAAATCAATTTTTAGTTATCAATATTTCCTTCAAAATTTTTAACTCTTTAAATTTTCGAAATTTTTTGCCAGCGTCTCCTTCGCGCGGCTAGATCGAAACAACTACAAATCGCCACACAGGGCCCAAACCAGCAAAGTAAAACAAAATCCCAAATGGCTCAATCATAAAACCATCAAATCAACCAACATTTAAACATGACCTTTTAGTCGAGCATCCCAATGTTCTTATGAAATCAAATGCATCAAATTTACTCTTGCTTTTATATACCTACACTTGTGTACTAGTGATATCCAAACATATAATACCAAATCATATTATTCTACATTTTCAATTTTCAATATCTTCTTTACTAAAACCGTACAATGTATATATATTATCCGTATGCGATATCAAATCTGATCAGTTACTCGATCACATAATTCCACTTCTGAACTAGTATCGTTCACACGACCCTCTAGTGCGGACTCAGACCCGGTTCCTTTAACAGAAACCGTTATTCTCCTTGCATAGCCATATACTATGATAGAGAATTCCAGAATCAATCAGAAGTCCATATCTAGTGTTCGTCGTTGAGAATCGAGTGAAAAATCCTAACTCGGGTCGATGAAAATCATCTCGAAATTATGTACTCAAATCTAGATCAAATCATCATACGAATAAAATAATGTACATTCAACTTATGTATTTATTTCTATTGATTCTTAGCTATCCCACTTTCTCTTCTTTACATTAAATTCATTTACAATCAATTTTTCACTTTAAGTTATTCACATTTATTTGATCTACATTCAATTATCCACATTGATTTTTCACACTTCCTTATTTACTTAGTATATTCCTTTCAATAAGAATATCATTTAAGAATTATCCTACAAAATTTTGTGTTCAACACATTTCACTTCCTACTTCATTTATGAATTATTCATAAAACTTCTTAAGTTTATAAACATTTTATACAAACATCCTATGGTTATTACCACTTTACACTTAAGTCCTTATCCATTTCTAACCAAATTCAATCTCATTTTCCAATTTCAACACTTAATTTTATCAATCAACATTCCAAACCATATCCAAATAACGAATTAATTTAATTAGCTCATTTTATTAATGTATTTCAAATCTCAATCAATTCCATTTTCAAGAATTATTTCATTTAGCCTATCTTAGGTCAAATTTTCAAAATTCACTTTATTTAACTTAATTTAAGTTAAATTTCATTCCATAGTCAAATTTCAAAATTTTACATTTCTTGCATTCACATTCAACAATTTTAAACATTGCTTTAACTTGCAATTTACAAATTTTATAAGTCATCAAATTTACTCATATTCAAATAAACATTTTAAATGAAAATCCCAAAGTTTAAACACTTTGTTCTAAAGTATCTCAAATCATTTTGAAATCACATATATACAAAATTCCTTGGTATATCAAATCATTCATTTGGATTTTCAAAATCAAAACCAGTTTTACTAAACAAAACTCTAATGGCGGCAATTTCCCTCTTAGAAACTCGAAAATGAATGTCGATGATGCTGCAGTCATCATCGAAAATATTTTCCAACGACTGAATTGAGTGCAGTGCTTTCTATCCCTTTAAAATCCTTTTAAAATATTTCCATTATTTCCATTCAAAAATATTTTCCATAATAATATCACTATTAGTTTTCGAAACTTTTAAAAACCATTTTCAAAACCAATGGAATTTAAATCCCTAAACTTCCAGCCTTTAAACTCTTTTTATAAATCATATTTATAATATACTTCTGAAATTTTATTTCCCTTCAATTTATAAATACTTTTATAGACTATATATAATCCCAGTTTGGTTATATCATTTCTTAACTGTTAATCTTGTTTGCATAATAGTATCAACCTTTATTCGATCACAAATCAATAATCAACAAATGATAATAATCAAATATTATCATTCTCTAACAACCAAGCACACCATATATACCATAATAATTTATGAAAACTACTCCTTTATATATATAAATAATTAAGGTAAAATTATTTCATTTACCCAATTATAAAACAATACCATGTTGTGTTGCTCTATTCAAGTGTCTAGAGATCCCTTCAATAACGTTAATTACTCGTATTGACTAGAATCTATAAGTCACTCAATAGATCAACCAACTCAATATAAAACAATTTATATTCACAAACAAATACGTGCTCCTATCTATTATTACACTCAAACTCATTCTGGGGTACTACTATCCCTATCTCTAATGGGTTACCCCATCAAAGCCAAGGTTATCGCTTAACCTTCAGCTCTGATACCAAATGTAATGGTCGGGATTTTCGATCCTCGAAAATCGATACTAATACGTCCACTGTATTACGAGAAATCGAACGCTAGAAAACCCGATGGTTAGGCGAAAGAAGAAGGAAGAAGATAATAAAAAATCTAAACAACACAGAATCTGACAGCGGAACTAATAATCTATAATATACCATAAATCTTTACACAAAAAAGAACTATAATAAATGTATATACAGGCATCAATTAGAGTATACTAACCAATTTTAGCCTGGACAGTTATAACAGTCTGTCCTCACAATTGCTGAAACACACCAATGAATACAGCGGAAAATATAACCATCTATGTGAATACGTCTCTGGGCCTCCAATTCATCTCTTGAAGCTCCAAGCATCTAAACCAATCTGTAATGTACTCGGTCTGACCCAAGCATTAAAATAAAATAACACCCAAGTCAGTCTAGAAAACCAGCATGAGAAAACACATTCAACTTGAATTTAATTATTTTCAAAGTCCTTTTGAAAAACAAGGTATCACGTAAGACCACGCCACACATAAACACGGCGGGTTTTTCCTTACGATAACCGAAACAGTGTTATATAAAAAACCTATGATATTATAATAGTGTCTAAGTACAAAAAATTATTAAAATAGCTGAAATGCTTGCATCTCACATTTCAACAAAGTTGAGCACAATCAAAATCGTACGATGCTTATTGGGGAATGGATTCCATACAACGACTAGGCACTGGGGTACCCCCTATCGCAGTACACGTCTAGAAAATGTTCCAAGTCGATCCCTACAAACACAAGACCGGCCTACTCCTTACTGGATAATACTGGATATGTTATCACCCCGGTTTCTTTGCAACCCTTTTAAGATCTCATGCACAACCAATCCATACATATGTAAATGTAGGTTAATCTAGAAAGGTGACGTGGGACGTACTTAACCTTGCTACATCTCCCTGATTTCCAGTCATTCCCGATTGATGAGACTTGAGGCTACATTTTACCTTAAGAATAGCATTCATATTTGAAATGCTAAGACTGTTATCGAAGAAACAATGAAATGATTGCATTCATCCATACAAGTTGGTATGGGTCTGAAAAAACCTAATCTTCAAAATCACGGTCTTCACTATCTTCACAATATCACAATTTGCAATGCTCAAATCGACCTGAAGTGGTTTTCGAATAATTAAATCTGATCCCGATCTCTTTGAAACAATCAACGAATTTGGCAAGATTTGATAGTCGGTTATTTAACTATCAAATTACACACATAGGTAGTCGGTAGGACCATATTATAAATCTCTCAACATTTATCTCAAAATATCTTTACAAAGATATATATTCAATTTCTTTCAATATTTCAATATTTGAATATTATTTCAAATACCTTATCCATAATATGATATTTCAAAACCATTCCAATTTCAATTTATAATCCAATACTCAGAAAAATATTTCTATATAAATCCTGTCGTAGTTAATATTCTTCCAAAACCTTCCACTCCAATGCTTAGGAAAATATCACAAGTTTATTTTCCAAAACCATTTCTAATATCAACACTTAGGAGATTTTCATAGCTTATCTCGGTATGAGTATAATTACATATAAAAGAGGATTTTCCCATTTACCTACATAATAAACGTTTACAAATTTCATTGGCGAATTCTCAATCCATTATAACTCATTTTATAAATTCAAAGAAATTATCAATTATACTTATTTATGATTGTACCAAAAATGGGCACAACACTCTTCATACGTATTTGAATAGATTAGAATGAAGAGTTTAAATGTAAAAAGTGGCTAATCTAACAAACATGCCAATTCAAGCAAATAAAAATAGAAAAAGGCAGAGATTTATAGTGGTTCGGCGTTGTTGCCTACATCCACTTTGAATAATTTGTTGTTTATTTCTGATTGAAAACTGATTACAATAGTGAAATACTCTAACACTCAAGTTACAATAAAGTTGTTGTAGAGTAACAGCGTAGTAGAGTGCAAAGTCCTTTTTCTGTTGTCATTGGATTGCTATTTATAGGTGTAGTTTTGAAATATCTGCCTTTGAACTCGAAATAGTCCTTCTCACATGTGGATGGGCCTACCAGATAGATCCAGGGTCACTTGGGATCGATCGGGATCGATCCACATCTCCTTCGTATCGATCAAGCTCGTGTCCTTTTGGGATATGATCGATCAGATGTGTTCTTGGTATTGTAAGCAAGCTCCTGTGAAAATTAGAATGCATTTGGAGCTGTAAATTTTGAGTTATGACTGATCCAAAATTGACTTTGCAGGTAGGTTGTTGGTTGCATATCGATCATTGCGTATCGATCAATGTTCATATCGATCTTCCACGTATCGATCAGGTGTGAAGTGGTGATGTGGAGCGATAGTTCAGGGGAGATCCGAGTATTATGCTAGGAGACCACTTCCTCTGTTTGACCGCACCTTCTTCGTATCGACCCTGGGGATTTCTCTTCGTATCGATGCTTTACATGTTGTTTTGTATCGATGCATCTATATGCTCTTCGTATCGATCTTTGGTTGTAACGATCAAATGAGTGATCGATACGGATCATGGCGCTTTTGTACGATGGATACGAACTGATGGGCCTTGATAGATAGAAATGAATCGATGTTTGTAGGCCGATGGATACAAAGAGGATTGACTTTGATGGATACTAAGCTGGATGGATACGAAATGAGGTCTTCTTTCTTGAGTTTGATCGATCCATAACTTGAGCATACAAAATCTGATTGACCCGAAATTTGGAATGTTGGCTTTCATAGCTTTGCTTGTCATACCATGTTAATTGTAGCTCGATTTGAACTCAGGACAAATTTGCCAGTATCCATAGTGAACATGTGTATAACCAATTTTCAGGACGAATTTTCCTTGGTTTCTAGTCAAGTCTTTTGTATCAGGGCCTTGCCAATAGGTGGGATAACATTTGCCCTCCAATGTACATCTTGTGTGAACATGACGTGCTTTGAAAAACTGCATTCTTTATTCTGAAAAAGCTCTATCTGATTCGTTGAATAGTCGTTGCCTTTTCATCAAGAGATGTAACCTTTGATTGATTTCCGGCATTATAAATGTTGCACTATTGACTGACAATGATTTTGCAGTGTTCAGTTGCAGCTGAAAGTTGAGTGCTAGCAATTAATCATTCACCGTTTTGGTCATCATCAGGTGAGCATTCAATCCTTGTTAATTTTAAAAATTGAATGTTATTGTGTTATACATGCACGTATGTTAACTTGACTCCTATTCACGTTTGCACGTCCACTGGTCGTTGTCAAGTCCTTTAGTTTTTTGTTTTTTTTTTGTTTGGATCGAGTTTTGTATCGGTCCTCTCCTGGATCGATGTGAAATTCGAGTCGTAACGACATTTAATGGTTGTTTTAAGGCACCCCTTCGTATCGATCCTCTCCTAGATCGATCTAAGAAGTTATAATGCATGTTTCATATCGATGGCTATCGATACGAAGTAGGTAGTTCTTGGAGGCGCTTCATATTAATGGGCATGAAGCTTAGGGTCTCCGAATGGTGGATACGAAATTGACACTTCATGCCAATGGAGTTGAGTAGTGCACATGAGACTTTATTGAATATTTCATATCTTTGAGATTCGAATTGATGGATACGGAGCAGCTAGTAACTCGTTGATGGATACAAAACATTAATCCTTAGACTACCCTGGGTTGATGGATAAGAAGTTGCATCATCATATCGATAATGTCGACCATCCTAGGTTGGTTTGCACGGCAACTTTCCTATTGTTGGGTCCTTGACCGCTTCAACCAGTGCTTTGTTAGTCCTTGAGATTATGGTTTTGATGACAACAACCATAGAATAAGATTATAAAATATAAATACTAACAATATAGTTTAGATATATATGTATATGCAGGATTCAACCATGCAGTTACCAAGAATGAAGACTGTACAGTATAGAGATCCAAGATATCAAGATTGAAGACTCATGAGTATCAATATTATCAAGAGTTCAAGATTTCAATAATAAGTAATTTAATTAGGAATTTTGTTAAAACTTCTAGAAAAGCACTGGCATCTTAAAATCCAATTTATTCGTGGAATGAAATCCATTTCGAGCCTGTTAAAGGGATGGAACCCTAAGTAGGATGGAACCTATGAAAAATCTAGTGGAACATTGTTTTGTATCCACTAACTTTTATTCAAATGTTTTTTTACAAAATTATATTTTGTTTCCAAAATGATTTCAAAACCTTCCTTTTTAAAGAATCAAAAACATCTATCCTGGTTTTAATACTTTTAGCCTCAAAATAATCTTTATTTTCAAAATCAAATTATCCTTGGTTTTAAACTATCTTTTAATAATAATATATTTAACTTTTAATATTTATACATAGATTTAAATATAAAATTATAGTAAAAATTTATATGTATCAAAATATTATTCTCTATATTTATTTATGTATTTTAACTATAGTTAAGTACATTTATAAAGTTTAAAATAGTTTTAATATAAGATAGTAGTTATTTTCAAAGAACAACAAATTACCAAAAATTTCTTAGGCATGTCGACAACCCCTAGGACCCCTTGTCGACAAGGTAGCAGTTGATTTCAAAATTTTGAATTTCAAAAGAAGTTTCTATTCGTCATATCCTTTTACGAATGGACATGGCTGTTGTTCTAATATAAATAGGGGCTGTTTTAAACGAATTTTTGTTCATATTTTTTCTGATTTCACTCCTCTTCTTCTTCCACGTTTCTTTATATATATTTTTACCATTACTTTACTGAAATCAACATTGAATCTAACTAGATCATCTCTGGTTTTATTCTTTATCACTATCTTAACAAGATATCAATGCTATTCAGAGTTATAGGCTTCTTTGTAATAAACTAAACGAGGAAAGGTGTGATTGTAGCCTATGAAATCAATCAAGCGAGAAAAGGTATGATTGTAGCCTTGGAAATCAATTGGGTGAACTTATTGCCCGTAAAATCAAGTATCTCTACCCAGAGGATTGTGAATCAGGAGTGGTGTACCTCGTGGCCTTGAAATCGAGGATGTAATTGTAACAATTGCTTTTGAAAGGAAATCCGTACTTATATGAGGGACTGGATGTAGGATAACTCCGAACCAGTATAAAATCTAGTGTGTTCTTTCCTTTATTGCTTTTACTTTATTTTCTACATCTGCATTTGATTCTGTGCTCATATATGTGTTTGAATATTTCATACATTTGTGTTCAAATTAACATAAACTCAAAAAGATTTAGTAGTTTCTTAAAACACTATTCACCCCATATAGTGTTAATTCTAGCCTCAAGATCCATAATCTGCATTTCTCACATGCTTGTTACTGGGATACGAAGCGTTTCTTGCCTAGAAACGAATGCATATAAATACCATTTGTACTAGAAAAATTTCACTTGCTCTCTATTTTCATACATGTCTTCGTATCCATAGAGAACTCAAGAAAGAGGAACTGTCTTCATCCCCAAATCAAATTAACCCCTTAATCTCTTAAACTGATCCCTTAAATTAGATAATTAACCAATTAAATCAACTTTAAAATGATGAGACTCAATTTTAATGCCAATTCATTTAAAGTTGCGGCCGATTCTAGCGTTGTTGACGCTAGAGTTGGGTCAGAGTGAGGTCGAGGGAGGAGCAATGGCGTTCAAGCAGCTTTGGGAAAAAAACCTACTGATGGATACAAAGCAGTCATGGGAAGAATCATTGGCTTCTATCTCGTATCGATGAAGGATGGAGGAAGCACCTTTTGCATCAATCAAGATAGGAGAACTCATAACGATCTGGAACCGATGGATGGAGGAAGGAGCTTCGTATTGGTTTGGAATGGTTGAAGTTCGTATCGATCCAGAGCGATCGATACAAAGCCTTGGCTGTATGATCGATACAAAGTCAAGGATCTGGTGATCAATACGGAGCTTTTCGATGTTGATCAATACGAATGCAGGCTTTTGGAGGAGCGATCCATGTTGAACCTTGATGGATACGAAATTCTTGTATACTTGAACATTTGACTCCGACGAGATTTTGCCCTGCATAATTGGACTTAATTATTTAACTACATATTTGACTATCTTTCGAAGCTCGTCGATGGAACTGTAATTTAACAAACTTAACGAACTCCAACATGGATCATCCTCTAATATCAGGATGGCATAGTTATGACGATCAATGATGACAGTCACTCCGGTTGAATCTCGAAGTCTTTTCGTTTAAAAATCTTTGAAAATCGAAGAAATTTAAAGCATTATATAGCACTGCATTGCATAACATGATCGCTTACTTCAGAATCACGGGGGGAACACGGGTTTCTTGCCACCTAATAATGTTTTTGACTGAGTTCAATAGTTGTGGATCCTGGAAGTTCCGAATCGTAGGATATCCAAAGTCCTCCACTTCCAGTTATAGAGATGCCGGAGATTACTGCTGAAGTAATAAGTCCCGCTACAAACGAGATGCTAGGTGCAGCTATTATTATGGATCCAGATGATTCGGTCTGCCCTAAAGTCTCTAAAGACATGTTGGGCAAGATCTGCTTAAGGCATGGACTTTCTCTAGATGTTGTCTTATTACCGGGAGCAAAAGATAGATCCCACAACCCCTCGGAGGGGTATACTACATGCAACAGGTTCATGTATGCAGCTGGTACATTGCCTCCTTTCAATCAGTTCATTCGAGAAGTGTTGTTCTTGAGGATTCCTCCATCTCAGTTACATCCGAATGGATATGCTCTACTCAACAGCTTGTTCATTATCTACATGGAAAATCTTTTCCGGCCTCCAAGAGTTAATGAAATCAGACATCTATTCAATATTAATAGTTCGTGGAGACAACCCACCTTTCAACATTGTGGAAGCAGTTAGAAATTGCCAAGTATTGGCGGGACCTGGAGCAAGTTAAGCTACTTTAAAATCGAATGGTTCTTCGTTCGATATCCATTAGGATTTGCCAAATAGTGGCTAGTTAGACGTAAGTGTTCTAACTTCTTTGTCGATTAATCGAGTAATTTAAGTTGATGTTGAATCTAATACTTTTCTTCTTTTACAGCTTCGATTATGCGGCCCGAAGGAACTTAATTCAAAGATATTGTAAGGATCTCCAATCCGTATCGGCCACTCTTAGAGAAATTGACGAAGTCCTCACCGATGCAAACTTGATCACTGTAGGGCTTGTTGAGAGAGGCCAAAGCATTGGAACAGCAGGAGTTCTCGGAGTGGATATGGTGAGGCATGGCAAAAGAAGAGCTCCCAGAGTCACAATCACCGAATAGGGCGATGATGAGGTCGTATCCACGAGAGATGAGCCTGCAGTTGTGCCTCCATAGAGTCTTCGATCCTCAGGGTTGAAAAGAAAAGGCAAGACTATTGCCTAGAAATCCACAAGACATAAAACTTTCATGATATCTCTGCCTGTAACAGCTGTTATAAGTCTGGAGGCTCCTTCTCTGCAAATGGAAAGTTCACTGAAGGGATTGGCGGACATCACTATTCTAGATGAGTTAACTTCATTTCAAGATTATGGACTAAAGGGGCTTCAAAGTGCATTAGATATAGGCGAACCAACTCCTACAAGCACGGCTACCATAACCGGTTGGTTGGGTGGTTTGCACATGCATGCACACACTTCGTAGCACCACACAACTTCTAATCACATGTTTCTCAATCTTTGGAGAATGCTAATTCTGTTTCTTCTTTTATTTTATAGATATGATGGTAAAGCAAGGATCGATGCTCGGTAGTCTGTGTTCCAAACCCCATTCTTCTAGCTCTTATTCTGTGTGTCACAGATGCGAATCTGAACGAGATTATGATCGTGGCCACCCCAGCCAAGAGCAGGAGCATTATGAAAGGGAGAGGGAGAGGCAATATCAAAGTAGGTGCTGCTCCCGATCACGATTGCCACCACCCAAAGGTTCCTCTAAACCCTCAGGCTTTGGAAGACAAGCTTTAGAAACTTCTCATCAAATAGTACCTCCTAAATCTTTGAGACCTTACGAGAAATGTCGGGAGGATAGAGGCTAAAACTCCCATTATTACTAAACAGGCTGCTTCAAAACCTACTAGGGAGGGAGCGATCAGAATCGCTAAGCTGAAAAAGGATTTTCCAAATATTTTCTTTGATGTCTTCATACTACCTTCGAACTTGAAGCGGATCCCCAATGACATAGAAAGAATGGTACACGATTACGTACATGATGCCTACAATCGGTACCGAGAGTGGGTGAAAACAACAGAGAAAGCTTCGACGGTGGCCTTCGAGTGAGCCAAGACAATTGAGAAAGAGGAAACTGATCTCGCTCATAAGAACCGTATAGTAGAATTGCTTGACAACGAGTCTGAATCTACATGGAAGTTGGAAATGGAGACCCAAAAGAAAGACGATGAGGCAAGTCAATCTATGGAAAAAATGCGACAAACGCATTTGGCCTTGGTCGAGGAAATGGGCTATAGAAATACTACTGTCATGGCAGAAAGAGATGTGGCACTCAAGGAGCTTGAGGAGCTAAAAGCGAAATTTTCTAAAGTCATCATGGAAAAAGACGATGCTAATAAAGCTACGAAAGAGGCACGTGAGCAGGCGGTCTCGCTTAAGGAGGAAAGGGACGCAGCGAACATGAAGGTTCAGGAAAAAAAGCCTAAATTGAAAGTGAAGTTAGAGCGGAAGAGGCCAGGATGTAAAACGAGTTCGATGATCTCTTGGTCGCATATAATGTCAATGTTCTGGAAAAAAACAATTTGGCTTGGCTCGATGAAAACTACCCTTTTCAACTGTATAGGGCTTGGAACCGTCTGGTGGAGGACGAGAAGGTGGCCCATAACACTTCAACTATTGATGACTTTGAGCTGGAAAACCAGATATTAGTTGGAGACAAGGCTAATGTTCTTTATGAAACTATCGTTGCCCTTAAAAAGGAGAAACTTGCAGCTAAGTACCCAGACGTTGGAGAAGGATCCAGAGTTGAACACCATGTGGTAGGATCCAAAGCACTCCCAGTTCTCTACTTGAACCTACTCCATCTATTGATCCTCCAACAGTTCTGGGGCATGACCCTGACCAACTGCACCTGTCTCTAATATATGAACATGGTTCTGAAAGCGCATCGACCCAACGTGTGAGCCAATCTAAGGAAGGTATTCTGATCACTTCTTTCATTTATCTAAAGGTAGGAGGATTGTCAGAAGACATCACTAATATCTTCTCTTACCTTTATTCAATTATAGATTCTGCACCGACTGATCCTCTTGCAACTCAAGAATTGCATCATGAGCAGGAGGCTATTATGACGGAGGCAATAACCATAACGGCCACTACATCAACTGGGGAGGTGCAAGAGAGCGGTTGCGTGCTCGATGGGCAAATGTTGGAAGCGCTCTTTGGCTATCAAAGTGACCCGATCACAGAAATGCCTTTCATCATTGATGGTGATGTGATGATTACAAGCTCCTCGAGCTCGACTAGTAGCATGCCAATGGGGATTCGAGCAGATCAGACTGAGGAGATAATGGCAGAAATCAAGGATGAGATAGAGCGAGCCAAGCAAGCTAGCAGTGTTGGTGGTGGCATGGCAGGTCCCGGCCCAGTCTCGATATCTTTTATTTGTCCCTACGACACTATCATCAATAATGGTGTGCCTCCTTTCTCCAATGTTAAAAGTGGTAGCATCTCTCCGGTCTTGCACGTAGAGGACGTTCCAGTCCGTGTGAGCTTTGAGGAGGAGATAACTGCTCCCCTGGCCGAAGACCAACCAGCTAAAGTAGGCTGGGGAGGTAAAGGCTCGAAGAGACATCCGAGCGGCAGTTTTAGTGGGTCAATGCCGAGGAAAAAGAAAAGGTCAAAGGCGCATACGTGCCCTTTTGTTTCCTCTTTGGTAGATCGATAGGATATAATTTCCTTTTGCATTTTGTAGGCCGTGTATAGATGCAGGTTCGGCCCCTACTTTTAGGATTTCTTCGAATAAGTTCTGCACTTATATTTTTTCAAACAATAGTGGAAATGAAATTTCATTTTGTTTTTCAGCATAACTTTGTGTTTGTTTACTTAAATATTTCAGCACTCGTGTTTCCATTCAATGTACTTGTGTGGCTTTTAGTTTTTGAGTCGAACTTGAGTCTAGTTGTTAAGTCCCGAAGTCATGGCTTCAGACCATAACCAAACATCGAATCGAGTCTCAATGTTGCGCCGTCTTGGTCATCGGCTAGTACTCGAGTTATGCCCACAATCCTGGGCAGAATTGAAGTAGTCATCTAGCGGTCATTTTCCTCCTTCATAGATTTTAACTTAACCTAGTCGGAACAAATTTAAAGGGAGGTGAGTTTAAGTGGTCGAATCACACTCACTCATTTGCTTGTATCGATATCCACATTCTGGGGATTGGTCTTGCATTCTGACGGTCAGTCACGCCTGCATAATGCTCGAAATTATGTCCACACTCTAGGAACATAAGTTAATTTACAGGCGGTCAGTCATACTCGTTTGGTATTTATTCTCCAGCCTACGCTTTCGAGACCAGAGTTAGTCGATGGGTGCTCAATCACACCCATTTAACATCTAGGACTATGTCCGCACTCTAGGGGCATAGGTTGTTTTACGAGTGGTTAGTCACACCCATTTAATGCTTATGATCAGGTCCGCATTCTCGATACCAGAGTTAGTTGATGGGTGGTCAGTTACCCCCATTTGGTGTTTATACTCCAGTCCACGCTCTCGGGACCAAAGCTAGTCGATGGGTGGTTAGTCACACCTATTTGGTGTTTATACTCCAGTCTACGATCTCAGGACCAGAGTTAGTTGATGGGTGGTCAGTCACACCCATTTGCATTTGTACTCTCTACGATCTCAGGACCAGAGTTAGTTGATGGGTGGTCAGTCACACCCATTTGCATATGTACTCGCACTTCAGGAATCTGGAGTTTGTCGGCAGATGGTCAGTCACATCTATTTAAGTATTAGGATCATACTCTAGGAACAAGGAGTTGATCAAGGTTGCGGACGATCGAATCACATCCACCTTGATTTTGAAACCAAAGTCATGGATGGACAGATCCATCCTCTTCAAGTTTGGATTTGGAGTTTGTACTATAGTTCGCACTCCGTAAGCTAGAGTTCGTTAGAGGATTGTCGTGTTTCAATTCCTCTTTTCTTTAGCATTGTTTTCCCCCGAGCTTGGAGTTTCACTTAGCGAGTAACAAGTTGAATAAGCCCCACCTTAAGAGGGAACTTAGCTTCTCGTACATCGTGGCGGTCGTGCGATGCATTTTACAGATTGCTTATCTATCTTGATGAGTCAACATTTTATTACTGAAATAAGAAACTATACAAAGTCGGTTGCCTTATTACAAGTTCAAATTTTGAAATGCATAAACAAATTTCAAAGGAAAAGGCGGACTGAATGAATAAAAGCTTGTTATATGTAATAGCGATGGAGACATTCCTATTCCATGCTCTTGGTAAAGTGAGACCATCAACAGTTGATAGTTTGAATGTGTTGTCTCCAAGCCTCCTCTCGATGGCATGTGGTCCTTCCCATGTCGATTCATGTGCAAAGGAACCAGATAATTTCATTTGGGTATGAGATCGCCAACTTCGAAGGTTTTGGGTCAGACCTTAGCATTGTATAATCGGACGACTTGACTATGGTGTGCGGCTACCCTCAAATCAACCTCTTCACGCTTCTCATCTAGTAAATCTAGAGATTCTGCAAGTAGCATGGCATTTGTATTTGGATCATAATATGTCACACGTTGAGAAGGTATCTCTAATTCAACTGGAATAACGGCTTCAAAGCTGTAGGAGAGTGAAAACGGAGTATGGTCGGTAGCGGATTTGTAGGTAGTTCGATAGGCCCATAGGGCTATTGAAAGCTCATCGACCCACTTGCCTCTAGCCTTCTCTAGTCGTTTCTTCAGAATAAACTTGATAACTTTTTCGACAGCTTTGACTTGTCCATTCACTTGAGGGTGAGCAACTGCCGAGAACATTTTCTAGATGTGGTAACGTTGACAGAAATTCTTGAACTTAACACAATCGAATTGGGCTCCATTATCAGTGATAATCATTTATGGGAGGTCAAAATGACAGATAATGTTGCGGACAACAAAGTCGATTACTTTCTTCGTTGTGATGGTAGCAAGTGGCTCGGCTTCTTCCCATTTAGTAAAGTAGTCAACTGCAACGATGGTGCTTTTTGCACCACCTTTGGCCAAAGAAAAAGTCCCTATTATATCAATGCCCCATATAGCAAACGGCCGTGGAATGACCATTTGAGTGATTTTGGTAGGCAGGGCTCTTGCAATCCTTGCATGTTTTGGCACCTATCACATATCTTGGCATACTATGATGCATCTCAGTTCACTGTCGGCCAGTACTATCCATATCTAAGTATCTTTTTAGCAAGGGCTTGCCCCCCGGTGTGGTCGCTGTTTGCACCAAAATTGGTCACAAACACCCAATAGCCGTTGAAAGCACCCGTTCGCAATCACAAGTCACAAATAACAAATTTGTAAATAACTAAAATGATGAACATTCAACAGAAACAGCAGAAAACAAGTAAACGATACAGGTTTTATAGTGGTTCGGCGATCTTGCCAACGTCCACTCTGAAGTTTATATCTTTATTGATATTCTTTTGATGATTCCAAACGATTACGGCGGATTACAATTGATGATAGCTTTCAAATCTGATTACAACAGCGATAATGAAGTAGTGAATTGAATCCGGTAGAGTCTTGGAGCTTCAGAATTCCGATCCCCCTTTTCTGAATGACCTGGGGCACTATTTATAGGTGTAGGAGGCTGATATTTCGCCTAAATTTAGGGAGACCACTTCTGGCACGTGAGGGGGCCCACACGCCCGACCTCTAGAAATTTGGGCCCACTTTGGGATCGATTCGAACTCCCTTCGAATCGATCAAGAAATCATCCAACCGAGATGAAATTTGGTGTGGACATTCTTCAACATGTAAGCAAACTCCTGTAATAATTTCATGGCATTTGGACTTGTAGATCTCGAGTTATGATCGATTCAAGATTGCATTTCCGGTTAATGTGCTCCGTTCGAATCGACCCCCTTCGAATCGATAGGGTTGAATCGATGGCTTTGCACATGGTGTTGTTGACGTGGCGCGCTTTCTTCGTATCGATCCGCCTTTCACTCCGAGTTGACTGGGTCGAATCCGCGATTTTCGTCACCCTCGAGCTAATGGATTCGAAGGCCTTGTCCACAAAGGGATTCGAATGGATGCTCGTTCGTATCCATCACGGTGAGCCTTGGTTGATCGATACGAAGCTATTGTAGTAAGATGGATTCGAACGTACTGTCATTCGTGGAGTCGAAGCAGGGGTGTCTTGGATGGATGCGAAGTTCAGCAACACCTATGGATTCGAAGCAGGGGGAACATGATGGATTCGATCATGTGTTACAGCGATGGATTCGAAGCAGAGGGAAACTTGACGGTTTCGAACATGTGTTACAGCGATGGATTCGAAGCAGAGGGGAACTTGATGGATTCGATCAGGAGCTCTGCCCATGGATTCGAACTTAGGGCCATTTACTCCAACTTGCACCGATGATAACTTGAGCGTATGAACTCGGATTGACTTGAGATTTGGAAGGTTGGCTTTTATGGCTTTGCTTGTCATGTTCTATCGATCGTGGCCTGATCTGGGCTCGGTCAAAATTCATCGATATCCATAGTGAAGCAGCGTATAACCAATCTTTGAGGTGAATTATCTTCGGTTTTTCGATCAATCTTTTGGTATCACCGCCTTGCCAAAAGGCGGGATAACATTTGCCCCCCAAAATATGCCTTGCGGTAGGAAGGAGTGTTTTGTGATGCCATGAGCTGGATGTTCATATCCTGTTGATGTCCTACAAATGAATTTACAGTTTTATGTGACCTCAAATGACGACTGTTCGGGATCGAGATATTTGAGATGAAGTGTGACCGTCCATGGTCAAGCGCCTAACTTCAAATGACGATCGTTGGGGATCGAGTCATTTGAGGTGAAGTTTGACCGTGCGCAGTCAAGCGCTTAACTTAATATAACGACCGTTCAGGATCGAGCCATGTGAGATGAAATGTGTCCGTTCACGATCAAGCGCCTTACTTCAAATGACGATCGTTCGGGATCGAGACGTTTGTGGTAAAGTGCGACCGTGTGCGGTCAGGTAGTGGACCTCAAATGACGACCGTTCGTGATCGAGCCATTTAAGTTGAGATGAGTTGTGCCGTTCGGGGCGAGTTGTGTCGTTCGAGGCATGTTGTGCCATTCGAGGCGAGTTGTGCCGTTCGAGGCGAGTTGTGCCGTTCGAGGCGAGTTGTGCCGTTCGAGGCGAGTTGTGCCGTTCGAGGCGAGTTGTGACCATTCGCGGTCGGGTGCCGTTCGAGGCGAGTTGTGACCATTCGCGGTCGGGTGCCGTTCGAGGCGAGAAAGTGTGCCCGGGAGGGCTTGGTATTATCGATGCTAGGGTCACGTTCGGGTGAGTTCCTGAATCGTTTGTGTGCCTATTGGAGGCGAATAAGTGTGCACGGGGGGGCTTGGTATTGTTGATACCAGGTTCACGTTCGAGTGGGTCCCTGGATCGTTTGTCAGGGCGGCATATCGCCATCTCAGAGCATGCTTAAGGACCGTTCGCGACCCCGTACATGTGTAAGTAGCTTAGCCATTTCAAAATTATCCGAACCAAATATCCATTCAACCGATGAGTTTTAAAATAGAAATGTCCAAACAAACAAAGTCTAAATGTCCAAATCAAAACGAAACAAAAGCAAAGCAAGGATGTCAAAGTGTAAATTTTCACAACGATAGGGTTAATAGCCATTCAGAGCATGCCTGTGGACCGTTCGTGATCTCGTACATGTGTAAATGGTTAACCCACGTTAGTGAGAGGTTTACTACTTATTCATCGTTATTTCAATTAATTGATAACCATACGATGTCCTGGTTCAGGGTCAACCCTAGCTGATGTAGACGGTGGCCGCTCTGGCTCTACCGCTGGAGCTCGTCTCCTCACATACTGAAGCAGCATACCATTCCTGATGTGCCCTTCTACCTCATCCTTTAGATGCCTACAGTCGTTAGTGTTATGACCGTTCAGTTCGTGGAATAAGCAATATCTGTCTGATTTTCTCTCGTCAACAGTGGGGTCCCTTCGTATTGGCCTACGGTATGGAACTTGCTCTCGTGTATCTCGGTAGATTTTCTCCAAACTCTCATTCAGCTCTGAATAGGAGGTGAATCGTGCCTCTCTCCGCAGTCGCTTTGACCCATCACCACTATCATCAGCCTTTCGTTTTCCTTTATCCTTGCCTGAGTCCTTTTCGAGAGGCTTTTTGTCTTTAAGCACATAAACTTCTATTCCCTCTCCTTCTTCTCTTTCTGCATTCGCATCCTCTAATCGTAAAAACTTTTCTGCATCGTCGTAGAATTCCCCTAGATCCACAGGCGGATCTTTAGTTAATGAATTTTTGAACTCTGTGCCGTCGGCTACTCCGGACACAACTGCCATCACCACCATAGATGGATCTGCTCGATCCACCGAAGCTGCTGCTGCATTGAATCGCGTTAGATAACTCCTCAAAGTCTCTCCGGGTTTCTGCTTTAGGGTTGCCAAAGTCATCACATTCTTGGGTCTTGTAATGTGAACCCTGAATTGCCTCATAAATTTTTCAGTTAGATCATTCCATGTTTCGGTAGATCCACTCTCTAGTTGTCTAAACCACAATGCTGCAATATCCGCCAGGTACAACGGAAAGCACCGGGCCATAACCTCTTCCGATTCCCCCAGCACTTCCATATGCCTCATATATTTCGTCAGATGAACTGCAGGGTCTGTCCTCCCATTATAAATGTCCAACGACGGTAATTTGAAATCCGGTGGGTTCCTAGCTCGTCTGATTGCTGGAGTAAAAGGACTCCTATTAACATCCTCCAAATCTTTGTTTACCAAACTGCCTCTCATAGCTCTTCTAACCATCTCCGTCAATCTGTCATTGTCTCCGAGATGCAATCTTCGTTCACCACTTTCAACCTGCCCCCCGAGTTCATGAGGGAACTCTGGGATCTGCCCCCTTGACTGAGCGTTCACTCCTCTGCTACACCCAGGTTGTGCAGATGCTCCTCTCTCTCTCTCTCTCTGAGATTGGATCAACATGCTCTAAGTGTGTGCCCCCCCCCCCAGTTCTGGCGCTACGCCAGATGGTCCTGCTCTGTTCTGAACTCCGGTTACTTCTTGATTCTATGCTCCAAGTTGCCCAATCTGTTGAAGCAAATTCTGGATCATCTCTTCCTATCTCTTCATCGTTGTCTCCATCTCATCCCTGGTGATGAAGAATGAAGCTTGGTTTTCTCCTGAGGAAGCCTCTTGACTCCCTTCATGCTGACTTCGCTCTGGCCTTGGCCTTTTGCTCGATTGTCTCGTCATAATTTCTCAAATCTAAACTTTCAAACTCTCTCTGAATCAACTCTCAATTGATAGATCTCCTGAATTAGCCCTCTCAGTGAAAGCACTAAAATGTTTGCACCAAAATTGGTCACAAACACCCAATAGCCGTTGAAAGCACCCGTTCGCAATCACAAGTCACAAATAACAAATTTGTAAATAACAAAAATGATGAACATTCAACAGAAACAGCAGAAAACAAGTAAACAACACAGGTTTTATAGTGGTTCGGCGATCTTGCCTACGTCCACTCTGAAGTTTATATCTTTATTGATATTCTTTTGATGATTCCAATCGATTACAGCGGATTACAATTGATGATAGCTTTCAAATCTGATTACAACAGCGATAATGAAGTAGGGAAATGAATCCGGTAGAGTCTTTGTGCTTCAGAATTCCGATCCCCCTTTTTTGAATGACCTGGGGCTATATTTATAGGTGTAGGAGGCTGATATTTCGCCTAAATTTAGGGAGACCACTTCTGGCACGTGAGGGGGCCCACATGCCTGGCCTTTGGAAATTTGGGCCCACTTTGGGATCGATTCGAACTCCCTTCGAATCGATCAAGAAATCATCCAATCGAGATGAAATTTGGTGCGGACATTCTTCAACATGTAAGCAAACTCCTGTAAAAATTTCATAGCATTTGGACTTGTAGATCTCGAGTTATGATCGATTCAAGATTGCATTTCCGGTTAATGTGCTCCATTCGAATCGACCCCCTTCGAATCGATAGGGTCGAATCAATGGCTTTGCGTGTGGTGTTGTTGACGTGGCGCGCTTTCTTCGTATCGATCCGCCTTTCACTTCGAGTTGACTGGGTCGAATCCGCGATTTTCGTCACCCTCGAAATAATGGATTCAAAGGCCTTGTCCACAAAGGGATTCGAATGGATGCTCGTTCGTATCCATCACGGTGAGCCTTGGTCGATCGATACGAAGCTATTGTAGTAAGATGGATTCGAACGTACTGTCATTCATGGAGTCGAAGCAGGGGTGTCTTGGATGGATGCGAAGTTCAGCAACACCTATGGATTCGAAGCAGGGGGAACATGATGGATTCGATCATGTGTTACGGCGATGGATTCGAAGCAGAGGGAAACTTGACGGTTTCGAACATGTGTTACAACGATGGATTCGAAGCAGAGGGGAACTTGATGGATTCGATCAGGAGCTCTGCCCATGGATTCGAACTCAGGGCCATTTCCTCCAACATGCACCGATGATAACTTGAGCGTACGAACTCGGATTGACTTGAGATTTAGAACGTTGGCTTTTATGGCTTTGCTTGTCATGTTCTATCGATCGTGGCCCGATCTGGGCTCGATCAAAATTCATCGATATCCATAGTGAAGCAGCGTATAACCAATCTTTGAGGTGAATTATCTTCGGTTTTCCGATCAATCTTTTGGTATCACAGCCTTGCCAAAAGGCGGGATAACAGTCGCCACACTCTCCTTCGTGCATGTCATGTAACACTCATTTAATTTCATCGTGGGTGATACACTGGAGTAAAGGAACAGAGTATCCTCTTCTGTACATGACTCCATTCTGGATAATAAATCGTGGAGCTTTACGGAGAATCTGTCTTTTCTCACTTCTATGCTCGGGTAACATTCCATACTCAAGATAGTTTCTAAATGGATTCATCCATGACTCCTTCTCAGGCATGGTCTCATGCACCCAGTTTGTCTCCATCTGGTCAATAATCGGTGGTAAGCAACTCGACGGGGATGAGTGCAATTTATTATGCTTCGCAAGTGCTAGAAAACTTCACGAAATAATCAGCCTTCTGATTTTGTTCTCGGGTATACAATGGATGGTATGGTAGTTGAATTAATTCAACACTTCCTGAACCCGAGCAAGATATGTGGCCAATCTCCAGTCTCTGTCTTGATATTCTCCTCGAACTTCGCATACGACCAATTGTGAATCACAGTAAATCTCCACAGCAATAATTCCCAAGTCTTTGGCAAGTCTGATTCCAATAAGTAGAGTTTCCTACTCATCTTTGTTATTAGTTGCGCGAAAGTCAAACTTCAAAGCATAGCATACGGATCGACCTTTTAGGGTTTCAAGTACCACTTCAGCGCCTGAGCAGTGGTCGTTCGATGCACCATCAGTGTATAGCTTCCATATGTGCTTTGGAGATTCACTGGCTTTGTCCAAGTCTTCTTGTATGGTGAATTCCGCTACGAAGTCTGCCAGAACTTGTCTTTAGATGGCTCGCCTTAGTGTATAAGTGATGTCAAATTGACTCAACTCGATGTTCCACTTGATCAATCTATCAGACGTTTCAGGTCATGTTAGGATATGTTGTAACGGTTGGTCGATGTAGACAATGATCGAATGAGCCTGGAAAAATGGACAGAGCTTTCTCGAGGCTATGACGAGACTATAAGCTAGCTTTTCCACCTTTGGGTAGTTTCTTTCCGCCCTAGTTAACCTTTTGCAGATGTAGTAGACCGGTCATTGGATTCAATCTTCTTCCCGAATCAACACAGAACTGATCGCATTTGTTGAAACCGCCAAATAGATATATAATCTTTCATGATCAACTGGCTTCGATAGAATAGGTGGCATTGCCAGATGTTGCACCAATACTTGGATTGCGCCTTCGCACTCCTTCATCCATTCGAAATTTTGCTTTCCTTTCATGATCAGGTCGAAGAAGGGAATGCACTTGTATGTGGATTTGGAAATGAATCTACTCAAGGCTGCCACCTTCTTGTTGAGGCTCTACACTTGTTTTATAGTTCTGGGGGTCTCGAGATTCGAAATCACCCAGATTTTCTCAGGATTGGCCTCAATTCCTCGAGCATTGACAACGAATCCAAGGAACTTTTTGAAGGCGACTCTAAAGTGACACTTCAATGGGTTAAGTTTCATTCAGTACTTTCGGAGGATGTTGAACATTGTTTCCAAGTCTTTGACATGGTTGATGGACAGTTGTGAGTTTACGAGCATATCATCCATGTACACATCCATGGTCTTTCCGATCTGGTTGGCGAACATTCGGTTCACAAGCCTCTGATAAGTTGATCCAGCGTTTTTAAGTCTAAATGGCATCACTTTGTAGCAATAGGGTTCCAGATCAATAACGAGGCTAGTGTGTTCCTGATTAGGTAGGTGCATCAGTAGTTGATTGTAGCCAGAATATGCGTCCATACAAGATAAGAGCTCGTGTCCAGCCATTGAATCCATAAGTTGATCGATTCTGCGAAGTGGAAACTGTCCTTACGGAAGGCCTTATTCAAATCTGAGTAATCCACATACGTTCTCTATTTCTCATTCGATTTTCTAACAAGCACTGGGTTGGATACTCACTCTAGGTATAAACCATCTCGGATGAACCCATTTGACTTGAGTTTATCTACCTCTTCCTTAAGGACGGTAGATCTCTCTAGATCCATACCACGCCTTTTTTTGACCGGGACATGAGGTGGGTCAATGTTTAATGCATGGCTCACGATGTCTGGTGAGATCCCACACATGTTCGAGTGAGTCCAGGCAAGCACGTCAAGGTTTTCCCAGAGAAAATCAACCAATTCATGTCTCATCTGGTGGCTAAATTGAGATCCGACGTTTATCATTCTGGAGTCACCATTGTCAATGATAGGAACATCGATCGTCAACTCTACCAGGGAAGCCTGATTGTCTTTGACTTCCCCTTCATTATCATTATCTTGTGGATCAAGATCTTTAAGAAACTAGTTGTGGTGCTCGGGACTAGGCCCAGGCGTTAGTTATCAATTCTTGGAAAAACGAACGCATAGAGATTCCTCTATGCCCTTTCCCTTCTCCTTACGATGTGCGTCCTACAGCTCAGTAACATAATAGGCACGTCTAAACGCCTGATCTCTATGAATTACTCCAATCCCGTTATCAGTGGAGAACTTCAAAGTCAAACACCATGGGGAAATCGCTGCCCTGAATTCAGCGAGGGCTGATCGCCCCAAGAAAGCATTATAGGGGGAATTAAAGTCTAGCACAACAAAGTGCAGCGTCCGGACTCTCCGGCAATATTCAATACCTAACTCAACTGACAACTCCACTATGCCTACTGGAATGGTTGCACTCCCATTAAAACCATGTATGCGGACTGACACGGTTTCAAATCTTTTGCCTCCATTTTGATTTGGTCGTAAGATCGCTTAAAGAGAATGTTCATGGAGCTTCCGCTATCTACTAAGATCCTCTTCATCCATGCAGGACCTATTTGGGCTGATATAACCAACGGAACGATAGTGGTAGCCTCGACTCTATCAGCATCTCGATTCCTGAAAATGATGTCGTCTGTCATCGTTCTCTGTTGTTTCGCCAGGGCCCCATCATCAGAATTACTACAACACTCGAAGTCCACATGCTTAATCGAGCTGGCATATGACTCCATTTCCTTCCAGCTCCAATCAGCTAAATGAGGACCACCACTCACTGTGCTTATAACTAACCTCCCACCAGTATGCGTGGGTTCTTTGGGCCTAGCCTGACCTTGACCTTGATTCAGGTTAGATGGGCCTGCACCTCCATCCTACGTCGCCCGAACAAAATGTTCCAACTTCCTTTCTCTAATCAACTTCTCAATGATGTCTTGTAAATGACGGCACTCATTGGTGTTATCGCCGTAGAAATAGTGGAATCTTTCCAGACAGAATTTGTTTCTCCGATGACAGTTTCAAAGCTGGCCTCTTATATTGTCCGGTATTACAAGTCTGAAGATAAACATTTTCCAATGATGTGTTTAGCAGAGTATATTGGCCGAACATGGGAGCTCTGCTTCGCGGTCCGCGATTTGGGTCTCTCTTCTTTCCCTGATCTACGTTACCCTTTTGTTGCCTTGCTTAATCTAAATATTCAATTGCACGTTGTCGGAGTTCTCACCGGTCTATTTCATAGCAACATTACTTTGAACACCTTCACCACTAGGCCCCGCATCGTCTTGCTTCCTAGATCGTATAGCGTCTTCTTTCCTTAAAAACTGGGTTTCCTTAGCATAAAAATGATCCAATGAAGCAAGGGGTTTTCCAGCCAACCAATTTCCAAACTCGGAATTGGGATTGATCCCTTTAGTTAATGCCATCAAAATAGAACTACCATTGGGGTTGCTGACCTCGGCATAGGTAGCATGAAACCTTTCCAGATAACGCGTAAGAGTTTTTCTAGGAGCTTGAGTGGCACTAGACAAGGTGTTGACATCCTTCGGTCTCATGACATGTATACGGAATTGTTCAACGAACTTTGTAGCCAACTGATCAAAACATGAAATTGATCTAGGTGGTAGACGAGTGAACCACATAGTGGCGATGCCCCTTAAGGAAATAGGAAAGCTTCCACACATAACCGCATCATCAGCTGGAGCGGCGTTCATGAGCCATTCGTACTTTAAGATATGCTGGTTAGGATCTGAACTCCCTTCATACATGGGCAAGGTAGGCATCCAGAATCGACGAGGTGGTTCAGCATAAAGAACGCCATTAGTAAATGGAATATGACTTCGGGAGATTACCCAATCGTCATTAGTAAGGCCTTGACTTTCTCGGATCATTTGGCGGATCATAGTTAGAATGTCAGGCATTTGGATGTTCGGGGCCAAAGCACTGCCGGGTTACGTGTTGTGGGGACGGTCCGTTCCTCGCCTCCTTGGCTCCCAGTCTTCGGGAACGTAGTGTTCATGAGCATGGATTCATTGATGAAGGGTCGGATCTGCTCGGTTCTGAACCTCAACATCCAATCTATAGTGGCGGAAGTTGCATGGTCATCCATAGCATAATAAGGGAGTGCCCCTCCTTGGGAGGAGGGTCCAGCTTGGCGTCCTGTAAAAGGACCAACCATGGCTTGTCCGAGATTCATGGCACACTCATGTCCGGTGGCTTGTGCATAATTTCCATCCAACTGTTGCCGTGTAGATCTATGATTGAAATCAAAAGAAGCCAAATTTTCGGTTGATGAATAAGAAGTGCGATCCCTCCTAGATCTCCTTCATCTTTCCTCGTTTAGCTGGTTTACGAGCTCCGTATTGGCACGGATCTACTGAGTGAGTTGCTATCGGCTATGAGTTAGGTCTTGCATTAGGATCTGGAACTCCTCCCTAGTCATGGAACCTTGTGGATCTGGAGCTCCGGTTGATGCTTGACCTGCTGCGTTTAGCTGCGTGTGATTCTGCCTATCCCTTCCTTCTGGATTTGCAGCAGTTGAAGTAGTTCTGGTTGTAACCATGCTGGACGTAGCTCTTTCCTAGATCTAGAGCAATCTGAATAGAGTGGAAGGAACTACTGGATGACAGATCTGGATCTCCTCCTTAGATTTTAGCAATCCACCGACGGTAGTAGATCCAATGAGCAGGAGATAAAAAGGGCCCCCCTCAGTGAAAACACCAAAGTGTTTGTGCCAAAATTAGGCACAACGCTCTTCGGACGTATTTGAAGAGATTAGAATGAAGAGTTTAAATTGAAAAAGAGGCTAATCTAAACAACACGCCAATTCAAGCAAACATAAATAGAAAAAGACAAAGATTTATAGTGGTTCGACGTTGTTGCCTACGTCCATTTTGAATAATTTGTTGTTTATTGCTGATTAATAACAGATTACAATAGTGAAATACGCTAACACTCAAGTTACAATGGAGTTGCAGCAGAGTAATGGTGTAGCAGAGTGAAGAGATCCTTCTCTGATGGCATTGGAGTGCTATTTATAGGTGTAGATTTGAATCTGACTTTGAACTCGGAATACTCCTTCTCACATGTGGGTGGGCCCACCTGATCGATCCGGGGTCCTTTGGGATCGATTGGGATCAATCCTCATCTCCTCTGTATCGATCAAGATCGTGTCCATTTAGGCTACGATCGATCGGAGGAGTTCTTGATGTTTTAAGCAAGCTCCTATGAAAATTTGAAGGCATTTAGACTTTTAGATTTTGAGTTATGATCGATCCAAGATTAGCTTTTGCAGGTATGCTGATGGTTGCTTATCAATCATTTCATATCGATCAATATTTGTATCGATCTTCAATGTATCAATCAGGTGTGTACTGGTAATATGAAGCGTTAGTTTAGGGGAGATCCGTGTATTACGCTAGCAGACCTCTTCCTTTGTTTGACTATGCCTTCTTCATGTCGACCCTGGGGATTGCTCTTCATATCGATGGTTTGCATGCTGCTTCATATCGATGCTTGTATATGCTCTTCGCATCGATCATTGGCTGTATCGATCAAATGAGTGATAGATACGAATCATGCTGCTTTTGTATGATGGATATGAACTGACGGGCCTTGATAAATGGATATAAACCGATGCTTGTGGCTGATGGATACGAAAAGGATTGACTTTGATGTATACGAAGCTGAATGGATATGAAATGAGGTCTTCTTTCTTGATTTTGATCGATCCATAACTTGAGCATATGAACTCCAATTGACCCGAAATTTGAAAGTTGGCTTTCATAGTTTTTCTTGTTGTACCATGTTAATTGTAGCTCGATCCAGATGCGAGCCAAATTTGCCGGTATCCATATTGAACCTGTGTATAATCGATCTTCAGGACGAATTGTCCTTGATTTTTGGTCAAGTCTTTTGTATCATGGCCTTGCCAAAAAGAAGGATAACAATGATCAACTAACAATTTACAACTCCTTTTTGAATTTAGATTCATTTTCCAAATTTCTTGTATCTGGCATTTTGGAAATTTCCTTAAGTTTCCAGGATTCCACTATAAGATTTCCTCTTATAAATCACATCCATTAAATACAACCCCATTTACAAATCTCGAGAGTATTTAAAAAAAATTTCAAACAATTTCCAAAACTCTATATTTATAAAATAAGTATTTTAAAGAATAAAAACAATCTTTTTTAACACATTTAAGTAATTATTTAAAATATTAATCATGTTTGAATAAACAACGATAACAAATTTTCAACTCGTACATAAATAACAATCTACGATTTTCAAAGCTTATTATATAAATTAGAATTCATTTAAACAAATATTAAATATTGAATAACCAATTTCCCAAAATAATTTAGATATAAATAACAGTTTTTAAAACTAAAATATTTAAATAATAAAATCCACTTTAAAAAAACCTTAATCTCTTGATAAAACTATTTTTAAAATTCAACCTAACCATTTTTATGTTTGTAACCCTCTCTCGGTTTATCATAATTCGATTCTCATTTCCAATTTCACAACTATTCCCAAATGACAAAATAGAATTTACGGTTTCTTCCAAAACCTATTTTCATACCTCATTTTAAATTCACACCGTGAATTTATATTTTCAATTTATCAAATAATAACGCTTTCACTTATTTATATACACCTTTTATAAATTTCATAAAATCATTCCCAGTTTATACAAGTTTATATTACAAAAATCTATTTGTAGCTCGATTTCTAATAAAAATTCCATTTATAAATCAATTTCTTAAATAACCCAAACTATATTCCAAAACCATTCAAATCTCGATTTCAACTTCCAATTCGTATTTTTAAGAATCTTATTTAAAATCCATTGTTTAAAAATCACCAATTTAAAATTCTCTATTTGAAACCGTTTTATGAAATAGCTAAATAAACATCTAAAATCAAACTTATTTATTTTATCCATTCAATTCTTTTTTTAAATAATCGCAAAATTCAATATACATATTTCACATCCAAAATTGTCCTTTTAATTTATTTTCAAATTCAAAATTAATATTTTTAAAATACTAAAATTAAGGCCGGTTCTACTATAACATCCAATATATCAAATCATATCACAACCTATTACAGATTATTCAAACAGATCATCTATCACTATATATGAAATTAAAATCAATATTTTTATGGAATCCAGTTGGATCTCTCCAACCTGTTTCCCTGCAACCACGGATGTTATATAATCACAAAAATAAAATCATAGCTTCAAGGTGAAAGGGTCATCCGCTATTATGCGGGGCGCATAGTGTCTCATCTGCTCTAATCGGTGAGAATATTCAATCCAGCTACTAATATATATACTAGTATGTCTAATATAAAATTCAACTGATAATCATTTATCAATCCATTCAACCAACCAAAAAATAACTTCAACTATTTAAAATAAAACCAATTATCCAAGATGAGTGAGATTGACCCACATTTATCCTTTATTATCGCCGAACCGTTCCGGTTTGGAACTAAAACTAGACGACGTCCGATTTTACCCCAAATTTCAACAGTCTCCAAATCTGTCCAAACCAGTTTCATTTTGAAGCTCTCGTCATCATGATCCCAGTGCAAAAAGTTTCGTCCTAAGCGGACCTCGTTTGAGAGAGATATGAATTTTTATAAGTTATCGATATTTTTTTAAATAAATCAATATATAACCTTTTGTAAATTACAAATCTGCCATCATCTTCCCTCGTCTCACGAATACCCGCCTGTACATGTTTTTGCATGCCATTACTGTGCACTGACCTCCGACGACACGAAGCTCTTCAACACGAAACAAAAATCCGACGACACCGCAGCTTTCTCATCCCGAACTCTATGCATCCATCTCCTTTTCAACTCTCCTCGACTCTCTGACCAGAATGCGACTTGACCCTCCTTAATGTTATTGTAGCACTATCGCTTCCCGCTAACTTCGACCGCACATCACCTACTTCAACCTATAAGTGCTAAAACCCCTGCTAAACTTGATTATAACATCCATATCTCGAACCAATGATTAAAACGTTCAGAATCCCAAACCCTAGTCTACAGCTCCAACTTATGGCCATTGTCGTTTACTAGTATTCGCATACAACTCTAAAAAAAATACAGAATCAAAGATCTAGCTATGATGAACTCTTTAAAACAAGTTTGCAGATTTTTAGATAGCTGCAACATTTTAATTTTATTTTATTTTTAAAATCTTCCTTTCTCTCATTTACATTGTATCTGCATTTAAATAAGAAGGTGGGAGTGATAAGGTGGCTTATAGGTGGCTGGAAAGAAAAAAATAGAGTGGCTGAAAAGAAAGGATGGAGGCTGAGGTCAAATCAATATATATATATATTATTTAAACTCAAAAGTACCTAGATATTAATTTCGAACTCCGATAGAGGCTTGTCGCCTGACGTACCTAATGTTATACCTCTATTTCGAACGCAATGGAACAAGTTTCGAGACCTAATTCGATCATATGCAGAAGAAAGCTTTTTGAACCGAATTAAAATATTAAATTTCCATATTAATTTCAACTCGTTTCCATCCTATACGAGCAAACGATAACTCTAAATGCTGTGAAATTTGAAATTCAATAATAATACACTATTATGGATACAATGGACCTGATTTCCTCAAATTCCCAGACTATGCCCCCAAAAGGCTATTTTACTCATTAATTATAACGAGTCATTTTCAAAATTGAGCAAATCACCTTTAAATCCAATTTAAAGGTTTTATTGTCGTCATTTTATTAACTAGAATTTAAATAAGCTTTGAAATTATTTTATCTAGCTTAAAACTCAAAATTCCATTATTGCACCAATTTCAATTATTAAATTTAACAATTGAATTATCCAATAAATCATTATATTTGAAATTCCATTTATAAATTAGCTTTTAAATATTTAAAATCAATTAAATATTCCAATTACAAATAACCAAAATTCTTGGTCGTTACAACATACCCATATTATCACATTGTTATTGTCACTACTGATTGATTGATCGTCTATATATTTGATTTTGATATGGACCTAGGACATTCTATTTGACTTGTGATTTATTGGATGCACTGTTGACTGCTTTGGCTAGATGTTGAAAGTTGTGATTATATCGTCGTTCGACGAAATTAGAAGATTTTTGATAAAATGGAATTTAATTTCTGAAAATAACTTGAAATTCATTTATAAAATTTAAATTCTAATTTTAATAATAATATGTATTTTTCCTAAGAGCGATAAAAAGGTTTACAAATTTTTCTATAACTTTAAAGAATAAAAGGAAATGTTTGTGAGAGGGCTAATGTTTGGAATCCAACCATTAAACAGTTTTGATACGTGATACGTTTAAATGGATTTATCAAATTTTGAAAATTTGTAAAGTGTTGTAAAATCCTCTGAAATTGAGATAAACTATTTGAATAATATTCGATGTAGGAAATCTGAATTTATTTCAATGATTTAAAATAATTCGAAATATTTAAATATTGAAGTTTGTTTAAACTGTGAAATATATTTAATCGATTTGCAGTTGATTAACTTATTGAAGACTCTGTAGTGAAAATTTAAAATGATGAAACCTTTAAGGAAAGTTGAAAGAAATGAAGTTGTTGCAAATATGTTCTACCTGATTTCGATTTGACTTGCATGAGGATTTTTTTTAAGTCCTGACTCGAGTGTTTTGTCTTTTCATTACGCTCAGGTCATACCGAGTTTTTTAATTATCGTAGATAGTTATTCTACAGAACAAAGACGAAGATTTGGCATATCAAATTTTCTAATATTTATTCCGTTATACTATTTCATTCTTTGTATTAAAATTGTATAACTCTGATAATGTTACATAACTCTGATTTATGTTGTAAATTGAATTGAGTGGATACTGGTAAACAGCTTCATGAACTGTTTATGTGATTATTGTATTTTATCATTCCGCTACGAGATTCTGTTGTTTTTCTCTTCTTACTTTTTTATTTCCTTAAAATAAAACCACTGATAATCTATCTTTTAAATGGTTTGAGTTGAACATATGTTGTTTATTGTCGTCTTGAACTATCCAAAAAGGTTGGTCGTCACAGTTCTCTTCATATATGCCTTCATAATGGAACACGGTAATTATTACATCATATTTATATCCATAACAGAACATGGTCATAATTCCACTCACGAGTTTTGCTCATTGAACCAGCCATTTGGATCATCACTTCGGCTCCAGTCATTAAGCCACTATCATCGGAACCTAACTCCATCCACTATCGACTTACCATCATTGCTTTTCCCATAATACCACATCTAAGCGCTGCCATATTGCTTTATTTATTAACCATCAGTCTTCATCGCACTATCTCATCACCATTGAATGAAAAACAAACATATTAACACCTCTAGCATGTCCTATAGAGCTAACACTTACCTCCTGGAAGTTCCACCCCAAACTGATCAATAACTATAGCTTGGTGCAGACCAAAACTACTCGGCATTGATTGGAATACTTAGCTAAATTTTGGGTCTCTCTGCTTCCTAAAGACCCTCAACTCCAAAGCTCCAACTTCCAAGCCACTAGACCATACCATTCATCAAGGAAGGTACTCGGTATCGAGAAAAATAGTTGGTAACGAGTCCTTTACTTAGCTAAATTTTGGCTTCACTTGAACCCCAAGCCTTCTCCTTCATACCCGAAGTCGGCCCCAAGCTCTCCACCTAGTTACTTGAAGCATGACCCAAAGCCGAACTCTACCTACCTAAAGATCCATCATCGACCATAATCGTTGCGACTACTTTCCACCGATCAAAATTTTATGTGACTTGAACCACAGGCTCCTCCATGCCCCAAAGCCCCTCCTCAAAGTTTCATCCAATTCCCACCATTTTTTCCTTCAATTTGCCCAATTCGACCACCTCTTTCCTAAGTACCTAAAAGTACTTGCAAACCATATCAAAGCTCAACATGAAAATTTTAAATATCATGAATATGCTACAATACACACATACGATTGATCAAAACATGATAATCATACAAGTTCTACCATGATTCTATCTTTTATACCGGTATGTAGATGTAATTAAAAGGAGTTGCAAAACCATTGAAAAGCCATTTTATATTACTTTAACTTTAACCATAAATAATTTCATCAGAATCATGTTAAAAACATCAAATTTAACTATATTAATATGTATAAGATACTGAAAAGTCAAGAACCATTCACAAATACCTAAAATAACAATCTTTCCTCTAGATCTTAAATGAACAATAAAGGAGAACAGATTCAAATCAGCCACAAATGATAATATCCAATCCCTCTATGCTAATTACACTTCTAATGATAATTAGGCCAAGATTAGTAAGAAAGAGGAAACTTTTTGGTAGAATTGGGTTTGATGGTGGTTTAAAAATATTTTGGGAAAGTGGTAAATGACTTAGAATCATTCCATCGCTCCTCCTTAGGTTCTATTTCCAAAGTGGGTTTATGATGTAATGGCCTAGCTTTTTGGATGGTTTAAATCGACAATAAACCACACATGTCGATTCCAAACCAGTCAAATGGGAGGATTGTTATGGGATAAATAAGAAAAGAAGATAATAGAAAGAAACAAAATAAAGAATCTCACGATGGAATGATAAAATATAATAATCAAATAAACAGTTCATGAAGCTGTTTTACAAATACATTTGATTACGCTTTACAATATAATCAGAGTTATACATACAATAGGAATAAATAATTAATGCATCGGAACAACATGATGCAGTGGGATAAATAAAATAAATAGTAGACTAATCTCCGTCTTCGTCCTCCAATAAAATGGTCTTCAATAAACTGAAAGGCTCAAACTGACCCGAGCATAATGAAAAGACAAAACACTCGAGTCAGAAAGATCTTATGTTAGTTAAATCAACAGTAAATAAATATGAGTGCAATGGCTTCAGATATATTTATGGGGTTTTACATCTCCTACCTAGTGCCAAACATGCGTGCAATAACTTAAGAGATGTTCGAGATTGCATCTCCTAAGAATCTGTTAAACTATCTACTATGTAATAATATACGCTATTATAATAGGTCTATTAGTAAAGTAAAGTATTAAAATAGAGTTAAGGTGTTACACATATCTCCCTTAACCCATTTTTATATATTCCTGTAGTCTATACAGATACTATAAGCTCCACCAAACTGGTAGTTTATTCAATGAGCACTGCATAGGTACGGTACAAACCAAACTCGTAATGGGAATGATAAGGCATGTGACAAGGAACGCGAGGCAATGCCAGGGTACGATTCTACCGTTTGTACTCCCGGACTAGTGGTAATGCATAGCAGCTACTGCAGCCCATCTTGGAACATACTCCCAAAATCAAATCGAGGGGTGGCCACCAAATCAATCACGAAGTCATAATATGGTATCGATGAAATGTGCCTGATAGGGGGTGCGACCTCACTTGGTCCGGCAAAACTCCTGTTTTAGCCACATCAAGCTAACTCGAGGTAGTCAGGGCTACCTTAATACCTCATACAAAATGGTTTTCCAAACTATCCTACTTTATTCTGGAATCTCCACCACGTACACAGTTATTAAAGTGGTTTTCGGTATTGGCAAAGACTATGACAATATCCGATCCTCGTCTCTTTAACAACCAAATGCTTATTTCACACTGGATGGTTCTTTTACATTTTCAAAACTGATTCATAATTGATATCAAAATATCCTATTCACTTAAATCATATTACTTTCGAAATTATATTCACTTTCGAAACCATATTCACAAAATAGGTTAAAACCTCATTTCAAAATCATCATATTTACTCAAATATGTCATTTCACTAGAAAATACCATTTCAAATTCCAACGTAGGTTATAAAATCATTTAACCGTATTTGCTTTAAATCAAGGATTTAAATATAAACAATTTAACCTTGCACGATTAAATTTTTTGAAAATAGTTTTAAAATGGTTTAAATGGTTTAAATATTTAACTTATATTAAAATAGCTTAAAATATATTTAAATAGCTTAAATAGTTTAAAATTGATTAAAATGGTTTAAAATAGCTTAAAATAGTTTAAATAGATCAAAATAGATTAAATGGTTTAAAATAGATTAAATATAATTTTAATAGTTTAATATAAAATGGTTTGATTATTGAAATGGTTTGATTATTGAAATGGTTTATATAGTAAATATTTTGAAAATCTATATAAATCTGAATTTAAAATAATATATCTTTAAATAGTTTATATTAAAATAATCGATTTGGAAATAATATCGAATTAAACTATTTCTTCCATTCCAACAAATCTAGAATATATCTAGATTTTCAAATCAACAAAACTCCATTTTTATTTCAATTTAAATTCCCATTAAAATCATTTAAATTTACATCAATTTCAAGTCCATGTTTGAACTACAAATTCTAAACCACTTCAAATTTGATAGATTTCAAAACTTAATATTTAAACGTTTACAATAACTCAAATTTTGATAAATTCCATTTATTTTTCAAAATTCAGCTTAAAATTTCAATTTCAATTCTTTAAACAATTCCTTTAAACCAATTCCAATTTCAACATTTGCAGCTTGGATTTTCAAAAATTCAGTTTATATAAATCAAATTTTATTACATAATATTCAATTTATATAAATCAAATTTTATTAAATAATATCATTTAACTGGATTGAAAAATTACAGATTTAAAATCATTTAATTTAACCAATCCGGTGTCTCTTAATAATATTCTACCCTATGGTCAAGTTATGCGGATATATATCATTTCAACCCGCAATAATCTATATTTACATATATATATCATTTCAACCCGTAATCTCGAATAAAATTCAAAATCCATAAAATCGCTCGAGTTTGTCATTTCAACCTAACGATTTTTCCCTAATCTATAGATCGTTTGGGTATGTATCATTTCAACCTATAGTGATTTACTAACAATTAACTAAGGGAACTTGTAGTTTTATAACAAAATATAAGAATATACATAACACCCTGTCATCCAATATCAACAATTAAACATCCATCACAATCATCATTCAAATCAACAAATAAATAACAACAATTTACTGATTACCATTAACAGGTGTATAACTGATAATTTAAATTCAATATTAGATTAATTGGCGATTAAATTCAATAAAAGTCAGATTTAACTGGAATAACAAATTAAATTTACCAAATAGCAGCTAATCAATTTCTAAAAAAAATAATAAATTTAATTTAACTAACATTAGATAGTTTAGTAATCGTGAGTGGGTTAAAAAAATCACCTTAGATTTTCAATCGATTTAAAATCCAAATGAAGGCCCAAATTTGAACAGTTTCAAAATTTGACCAATTCAGTTCTATAATGTCCGGAATTTCGATACGATCCCAACGGAACAAACCATGCATGAATCCGAGCTAGTATGCAAAAGATATAATAATTAGAACTATTTGAAATTCAAATTTTAAAACAAATAAATAATAATATAATATATACCATGTCACCTCGTTTCTCACGCATGTGACAAACTCGCTTGCATAACAACCATGCTCGAACCTTAGGCCGCCTCCGTTCGTGGCACTTTGCTGCCGCTTGGAGCATATCCACGCTGATCCACTCACGCCACACGACAACTCAACCAGGCCACCCCTATGGCCAATAAAACGGCACCTCCGGCCATCATTTTTTAGCCGCCGCCGCCTTGATTTGGAGCCATTTTGTAGTGAACTGATGCAACCAGGAGATGAGCTAACCACAGATCCGAGGCCTACTCGACACCATCTTCCCAACGCCACCTTTCGATCGTCGATTGGATGAAGATCCACTGTTGGATCGCGAAAACCTAATTTCGACGACCGAGGTTCATCCTCGATTTCTAATCAAACTGTGGAGCCAAACGAAAAATGAATTGCTACAGTGGATTACACTCATCGAGATCTTTCCAATGATGTACAATATGACATAGTTCTGAGAAATTTGATTTTCGATTTGAATTTGAAATTGAATTAGGGTTTTGGATCTGCAGCTATTGGAAGGAAGAAGAAGTAGATAGATGGATTAGATAAATATGTATAGAGACAAGAAATAAAAAGGCTACTAGGGTTTAGAAAATCTATTTATATAGACAAGGTCCGATAAGAATGAATAACATATTGAATTGGATCGAAACGACAATAACGACCCAAAAAACCCGTTCCGCTTCCGAAACGAAAGAAGGTCATTCATATATCAAAATAGATGTTTATGACATTTTTAAATTCAATGGAATAGGTTTCAAACCCAAATTCCATTGTATACAGAAGTTATTTTTTAAAATAAGCTTATTTTAAATTGAATTCATTAAATTGATTTCTAAGCGTTTCGAGCCGGCACGATCAAACGATAAGTCTGATCGCTACAAAACTTGAAATTCTACAATAACTCATCGTTATGAATCCGATGAAACTAGTTTCATCGAAATCTAAGACAATGGCCAAAATGGCTATTTCCACGTTAATTAAATAAATTATTATTAAATTAATCTAATCACTTCTCAATTCATATTCAAGAGTTAGCCAATTTTTATCATTTTTGATTACCTAGTAATTTATAATCTTTTAAAATAAATTTCAATGTCAAAACCAATGTTAAATATTGCACTAATGACGGTGTTCAATTTCAATTGCAATAAATTCATTAATTATAATTTAAAATCCTACAAATTCGTTTATTTTGTTTTTCATCTTATTATTCAATCAACTTTCAACTTATGGATATAATTACATTAGTTTACATATCATTACATTAATATTCTACAGTTATCATCTTAAATCATATCCAAATTTAGTTAGATTAAATGCAATTTATTTCCAATTTAATTTGAAAAGATTAAACAAATAGGTGATAAGTAACAATTGTTACCTTTTACTTAATTTAATCACATTTATAAGTTTATTATCTACAAACAAATGTTATAACCACTTGCACAACACTGATTATATTCAATTTCAGTTAACTACATATCATTTTACCATTTAAATATAACATTTGGTTAAATTCCTTATTTATGATTTTTAACCAAATTAACTTTACAATTATTTCAATTATTAGAAGTTAGATTAAAATAGTTGTCACTAACATTCAAACAACTTCATTAAATCGTGTTTTAACTAATTTCCTGTTAATAAATCATAAATTTAAATTTATTACAATATTAAATTTCCACAATCTTGTTTAATTTAATATTTTAATCATCGAAAAATACGGGTCGTTACACTTTCCCCCACTCAAATTTTTTTGTCATGGAAAAGGAAGGAGGAAGAATTAAGGAGTTAATTTACTTTATTTAAAATATTTTATTTATAAAAAAATAATTTACAAAATTAAATATTTAAATAAAATATACCAATTTATAACTGTTAAATCTTCATATTCAAGTTTAATAAATATTTCCACTTTCACAAAATTTCTAAGTCGAGAATTCATGGAAAATTTCTGCAGTCTCTTTTGTACGAAGAGGTCCGGGAGAAATAATATATATATATATATACGTATGTATGTATGTATGTATGTATCATACTTCAATAATAAAATACCCCAAACTGCGGGAAAACAATAAAATATCACTATAAAAGCGTAATCCGAAAACGTACCTATTTTCGGGCAAACAACGCCTTATTTATGAAAGCAAAAGCAATAGCTATTGCTTCCAGAACCTGCATTTCACTTATATAATCCAAAGAAGTTAATAATTATGTAAAATAGAAATACTTAGGTTTTTTGAATTGATTATATAAGCAACACAGCATCACAACAGTCATTTGCAAACAAAACAGTACAACTTGTATGCAACAAAGAAACCAACCATACATCCATGACAACCAACTAAAGATTTGTTTAGGTTCAGAAACCTTTAATCATATAAAGTGATAAATAACTATCAAGTGTATCCTACACTCAACAGCCTTAGATAATTACTTAATAGATTATTTATACATTCTTATACAGTTAGAAGTATCATTCCCCAAACATCCCATAAGCTAAAACTACCAACAATTTCAAATACCATTTAAGTTTATTCTTATTAATTCCCTTTCACATCATTTACTATTCATCTATTTTCATTCATTCATACGATGCAATTTTTCCATTAATTTACATTCGTTTACTTACATAAGTTATTTCCATTCAATTATTTGGATCATCCAAAATCAATTTCTTAAAGTATTATGTAAATCTCTTTGCAAAATTTTATTCACAGCTATCATTTACTTTGATTTCCTTTTTATATCATTATTCATGTGTGAATCAACTCATACTTATATTTTTTACTCTTTTTTTTTCTTTTCACATTTATTTCTTTCATATATACATTATTGAATATTAAATCTAATTCTGAATGATTTCACATTTTCTGAAGTTATAATCATTTACTTTATAAGTATTCACTTTTACTACACATTTTTAATTATAAATGGCTTCAATCATTAACTTAAGTTTATAATTATTTACTTACAGTATTCACTTTTCTATTAAATTTAATTACTAGCATCTCAAATTATTAACTTATGTTTGTAACATTTTTGTAATATCAAAGTTCTTACTTACAGAAATAATTCCATTCGAACACATTCATTACTTAAGTTTTATCTGTATAATATTCTATTACATATTCTTATTTAACATTACAACTCTTATAAGTTATATATATGTCTTTTAGAATATAAATAAACGTTACACAAGTTTATCTTATTCATTTTAGTTAACAAAAATGTTCGATAATTATATCTTTTAAATTTTCAT
This sequence comes from Allium cepa, assembly GCA_030765085.1. Classification (NCBI taxonomy): domain Eukaryota; kingdom Viridiplantae; phylum Streptophyta; class Magnoliopsida; order Asparagales; family Amaryllidaceae; genus Allium; species Allium cepa. The sequence continues at coordinate 944,647,084 of CM060941.1, read as the reverse complement.
ATTTACAAGTTACAAAGTTTCAATTTCTTGTATTTTTCATTAACCACTTAGTACCTAATTCTTATGTTCCATTTTAGAAGTTTCCAATTATTAGAAAGTTATGATTTCATTCATTATAATAATTAAAATTTCTAATTTACAGAAACTTAAGAACTAAATACCGGTTCTATTTTCAATTCATCTTAAAATAATATAGATACTCATATCTTTTATATATCAGTCATGTTTAGGAATTAAACTTAAGATTTTTTTTCAAAAAAATTGTGAAGTAAAACTACTACAACAGTCTTTCTACTTTGAAACTAAAATATGAACGTCGATGATGCGTGCACTCATCACCGAAATTATTTTCCAGCGATGGAGAGGGGAGTATATAATTTATTTCCTTTAAAAAAAATTAAAACATTTTTTCAAATCACATCGAAATACTATGTTCAAAAATACTTCCAAATAATAGTAACATTATATTACAAATTCTTTGAAAACAAATTTCAAGACCTGGAACTTAAGTTCTAATAATTTCAGTTCTTATTTACTTTACTTGTAAATCTTAGTTTACAATTTAATATTTACAGAATTTCTCTTCCTAACAAAAAAAAATATCACAAACCAATACATCATTTATATAATTGATTCTTTTATCTACAAAACATAATACTAGGTAAAATTATTTCATTTACCTATATTTCAAAACGATATTGTGTCGGTGTACCCTATTAAGTGTTTAGAAATCTCTATCGATGTCATAGCGTCCTATGTACCGACCAGAATTTATAAACATTAAACATAACAAATTAACACAATATAAAACATTTTATAACACTAATAAATATGCTCTCTCTCACACACACACACACACACACTCAATGACTCCTAATGAGCTAGACCCCACAAAGCTAAGGCTATCGCTAAACCAAAGCTCTAATACCAAATGTAATGGCCCACCTTTTTGGACTATTTAAATCGACAATCAACCACACATGTCGATTCCAAATCATTCAAAAGGAAAGATTATTATGGGGTAAATAAGAAAATAAGAGAAAAGAAAAAAATAGAATCTCATAGGGGTATGACAAAATATAATAATCAAATAAATTGTTCATGAAGCTGTTTTACAAATACATTTGATTACACTTTACAATACAATTAGAGTTATACGTACAACAGGAATAAATAATGCAGCGGAACAACATGATGCAATGGGATAAATAAAATAAATAGTAGATAAATCTCCGTCTTCATCCTCTAATAAAATGGTCTTCAATATACTGAAAATCTCAGGCTGACCCGAACGTAATGAAAAGACAAAACAGTCGGGTCAAAAAAAGATCTTATGTAAGTTAAAACAACAGTAAATACATATGAGTGCAACGACTTCAGAGATGTTTATGGGTTTTACATCTCCTATCCATTGTCAAACGTGCGTGAAATAACCTAAGAGATGTTCGGGATTCCATCTCCTAAGGATCCGTTAAATTATCTACTATGTAGTAATATACGCTATTATAATATGTCTTTCAGTAAAGTAAATTACTAAAATAGCATTAAGGCGTTACTCATATCCTCCTTAACACATTTCTATACATTCTTGTAGTCTATACAAATATTGTAAGCTCCACCAAACTGATGGTTTACTCAGTGAGCACTCCATAGGTACGTTACAAACCAAACTTGTAATGGGCGCGATAAGGCATGTGACAAGGCACGCGAGGCAATGCCAGGGTAGGATTCTACCGTTTGCACTCTCGGACTGGTGGTAACGCAAAGCAGCTACTACCGCCCACCTTGGAATACACTCTCAAAATCAAATCGAGGGTGGCTACCAAATCAATCACAAAGTCATAATATGGTATCGAAAAAATGTGCCTGATAGGAGGAGCAACCTCACTTGGCCTTGTATAGCTCTTGTTTTAGCCACATCAAGCTGAATCGACGGAGTCGGAGCTACGTTAATACCTCATACAGAATCGTTCGCCAAACCATCCTACTATGTTTTGGAATCTCCACCACGTACATAGCTGTTAAAGTGGTTTTTGGTATTGGCAGAGAGTATGACAATATCTGATCTCAGTCTTTTAACAACCAAACGCTTATTTCACACCGAATGTTTTTACATTTTCAAAACTGATTCATACTTGATATCAAAATATCATATTCACTTAAGTTATATTACTTTTGAAATCATGTTCGTTTCGGAACCATATTCACAAAATAGGTTAAACTCTCATTTTAAAATCATCATATTTACTCAAATATGTCATTTCACTAGAAAATATCATTTCAAATTCCAACGTAGGTTATAACATCATTTAACCATATTTACTTTAAATTAAGGATTTAAATATAGGCAATTCAACCTTGCGGCATTTAAATTTTTGAAAATAGTTTTAGAATAGTTTTAAAGTAGTTCAAAATACTTTAAAATAGTTTAAATGGTTTAAATAGGTTAAATTAGATTAAAATATTTTTAAATAGATTAACATAGTTTAAAATAGATTAAATAGTTTAAAATGGTTTAAATAGATAAAAATAGATTAAATAGTTTAAAATAGATTAAATAGTTTAAAATAGATTAAATAGTTTAAAATAGATTAAATATAGTTTTAATAGTTTATATAAAATGGCTTGATTATTGAAATGGTTTATATAGTTAATATTATGAAAATTTAAATAAATCTGAATTTAAAACAATATATCTTTAAATAGTTCATATTAAAATAATCAATTTGGAAATAATATCAAATTAAACTATTTCTTCCATTCCAACAAATCTAGACTATATTTATCATTTAAGTACAACATTTGGTTAAATACCTTACTTACGATTTCTTACCAAATTAACTTTACAATTATTTCAATTACTAGAAATTAGATTAAAATAGTTGTCACTAACATTCAAACAACTTTATTAAATCGTGTTTTAATTAATTTCCTGTTAATAAATCATAAATTTAAATTCCTTACAATATTAAATTTCCACAATCTTATTTAATTTAATATTTTAATTATCGAAAAATACAGGTCGTTACAAGTGACCCTAAGTGTGATTAATTTAATTACCCAATAATGCAAGCCAGCAGCCCCAGAAACTTGAAATAGCCGAAGCTTAAGTTAAGTCCTTTTTGCTATTATGACCACTCAATGCAATAGGATTTCATCATCATGAAGCAATGGATGTGGTTTCAGACTCTAACTCGACTACTATCAAAAGTTATAGTCCATACAATATTTTCAAGGTTAAAATGGTCACATAGAATATCGAAATAAATCATAGATGTGGAAAATGTCTTTAAGAATATATTTTTTCAAAATTTTAGAGTCATACGACCTAATATAAATAAAATAAAAATATTTTACGATCCTCCGATACGTAAAATACGGGTCGTTACTGTTGTGCTAGTTTTTGGTTGGGATCTCCACCTGTTTCTTTCTCTTTAGGGCGTCCCGGAGATTGCTTGGGAGGTGCTTTTATCGTTGATGCCTGAAGATTTTGGAGTTGTTGTTGTTGGCTGGTTGCCCCTACCTCTTACGGTGTGCCTCACTACCCTTTTTTGTTGTAATAGTGGATGACCACTGTAAACCGGCTTAGTTGCTAAGGCATCTTTGCATCGGTCGTATAATAATTACTATAAAATTGTATGATCGCCATAAATCTGGTTTGCCTTTACAAAATAATAATATTTTGTTCCGTTTGAAAAAATAAAAATACAAAATACAAAAGGAAAAAATGTCAAAAAATGTAATAAAATAAATAAACTAAAGGGTAGAATATATGCACTTATCCAGTTACACAAATAAACTTTTGGCAACTAAAAATGCAAAATTAAAAGTAAAATAGGAAAATACAAGTATGATGCATGCTCGGATTTTTAGAAATTGCATAAAGCTAAATGAAATTCTTTAGATACACATAGATCTCAATTTTGTCAAGATTTTCGTAATTTTCTTGATTAAAAACTTCCAAATTTGGTAAATTTAGAGTGAAAACTGGGACTTGCTAGGATTTAAATGTTGTTGGTTACATTTTAAAAAAAAAAATTGATCCTTCTACTGTATTTTTATATTATTGAGTTCATTTCCCTACAACCGACACTATTTTCTTCATTCCTATATATTTAAAAAAACAAGAAAATAGACACAGAGAAAAAGTTGCAAAAATATTTAGTCTCAAGAACAACAGGTTTGTTTTTAGTCTGAATGGTACTTTTTAGTGCAAACAGAAAATGATAGTTACAACTATCATTCTGTGATTTACACTAAAAAGTGTCTTTCAACCTAAAAAACAAACTTGTTGCCCATAAGACTAAAATTTTTTGCAACTTTTTCCTTCAGCTTAAAAACCCCTTATAAAAATATGCTTTGAAATCGTGCGAGAGTGACAGTAATCAATTGCAGCGGCACACATTAAATGATTCAATTGTGTCACCATTAAAACTAAACAAATTCGATACTATTCAATACTATTTTCCCTTGTGCTGATCCATCTAATGTTTTTAATCGTATCCTTTCTGGGATGGAGACATGTTTCCGTTTTATGACATTTTTACTAGCCATTGCCATTTTAGGAACTGGGCAGTGCTATTGACGCAGCGGGTAATGACGATGACGACGAGATGAGAATTTCGTGTCAAACTAATCGATCAATCGATTAGATGAAACAAGATAAATCGATGGATTGAAAATACCGAACGCCCAAATTCGTTGATCTCGAGAGATACCGAATTCTAGCTATCTCCAACACGTTGATCGCGCACGATACCATGTTAAAAGATCTACGACTCTTCTACGTTGATCTCGCGCACGAGGTTCCGTGAATTGGCTTCAAATCCGTTGATTCGAGCGCACTCGAATAACCGAAAATGGAGAAAGGAGCTCACACTCAACTTCCAATTTCAAAGAGGCACAAAGCACTCAAACAAAGTTTTATTCAAAATCAACCCAGATTAAAAATGACACAACCCCCCATATTTATAGGCAGTTTACAACTCAACACTGTTCACCGACCTAACATATCTGTGACCTACGACTTAACTTAGGTCGTTAACTACCCAACAGTACGCGACTCAACACACAGCTTAAGAAAACACAAATACAACATATTAAGCGACTCAACGACTTAAAAACAAACGAGTTAACAACATACAAACGACTTATCAACCCATGCGACCTAAACAAACCCGGTATAAGATCTGAGCGACCTAACAAATCAGCGGCTTAAGCTTCAGAGATATCTTCCTGCGACCTAACTTTGAGCGACCTACTGGTAAGCGCGATCCAAGGCTTAGATCGCTAGGTCGTAAACCACTAGGTCGTTGGCAACTTAAAACATGTGAACCATGATGCGCTGCTTCACTAGGTCGTTCGCGGCCTATCTTTGCATCACTAGGTCGCTTGAATGCCTTGGTGCCTGATGTGTTCCCTTGCGAGCGACCTTCACTAGGTCATGAGCGACCTAAGGCCTTTGAGCAATTCAACTCCATTGAGTTTGTAGATTGCGCTGCATCATCCTCCCCTGGTTGACAAGAATTCGACCTCGAATTTGCACCTTCCTCTTCCACAACAGGCTCATTCCTATGATACGGAATCAAGTATTTGACATTGAAAACATCAGAGGTATGAACATTATCCGGCAATCTCAACTGATAAGCATTCTCATTGATTTTCTTGACAATCTATAAAGGACCAATCTTTCTAGCGGCTAGCTTGTTGTAAGTTCCAACAGGAAAACGATCTTTCGTCAAAATGACGTAAACCAAATCACCTTCTCTGAAGTTCACACTCCTTCGCTTCTTATCCGCCAATTGTTTATACTTCTCATTTGATGCAAGAAATCGTTCATGAACCGTTCTGTGACACTCCTGCATCTCATTCACAAAATCACAATCTCATTTAACAACTCCTTTCTGAGATGGCACTGTCGTCAAATCCAACGGTCCCTTCGGGATCGCTGAGTATACAACTTGAAATGGACTGAATCCAGTACTTCGATTAACATCGTGATTATGTCAAAATTCCGCCTGGCATAACTTCATATCCCATCTCTTCAAATTATCTTTCACAAGGCATCTCAACAAGTTTTCCAATGATCTATTCACCACTTCCGTTTGCCCATTTGTTTGCGGATGATAGACGCTACTAAACTTCAGCTTCGTTCCAGCCATCTTCGACAAACTCAACCAAAAATAGCTTATAAATCTAGTATCCCGATCAGAAACAATAGATTTAGGTAGCCCATGCAATCGATACACCTCTTTAGAGAACAATTGCGCAACTCGGACGGCATCAGCTGTCTTCTTACAAGCTATGAAATGTGCCATTTTTGAAAACCTGTCCACCACCACAAATATAGAATCATTTCCTCGCTGAGTTCTTGGCAAACCCAAAACAAAATCCATGCTGATATCAACCCATGGTCTAGTAGGCACAGGTAATGGCATATATAATCCCGCATTCGTAGTTGTTCCCTCCGAAATTTGACAGATATGACATCTCTCCACAAATCTTTCAACTTCTTTTCTCATGGAAGGCCAAAAATATGATTGAGAAATCAACTGCAAAGTACGATCTCTACCCATATGGCCTTCTTCATGTAACTCCTTTACAATCTTCATTCGCAAACTTCCCTCGGGAATACATAATTGATTTCCCTTGAACAGAAAACCATCCACCAAAATATACTCATCCATCTTCCCCTTCGTGACTTCATCCATAACCTTATCAAAGTAAGGATCATCCACAAGCAATTATGGCAACACATCAAACCCGGTCACTTCAACTTTCATTGTAGTCAGTAAATAATTTCTCCTCCTCAATGTATCTGCCACGCGATTCGTAATTCCCGACTTATGTTTCACTACAAATGTAAATTGCTGCAAGTATGCAATCTACGAGGCATGCCTAGCTACAATCTTGTCTTGTCCTTGCAAATGCATCAAGGCTTCATGATCAGTATAAAGAACAAACTCCTTCTGAAACAGATAATGTCTCCAGTGCTTCACAGCTTGAACAATCGCGTAAAACTCCACATCATATGTATTATATCTCATCTTTGCTCCCGAAAGCTTCTCACTGAAATAAGCAATAGGATGTCCCTTCTGACTAAACAGCCCTCCAATCCCAACCTTCGATGCATCAGCATGTAACTCAAACAACAACTGAAAATCCGGCAAAACTAGAATTGGTGCTGTCGTCAAAATTTCCTTGATTCGCTCAAAAGCAAATCCTGCTTCCTCTGTCCGTGAAAATTGCTTCCCCTTCATACAATCAGTAACTGGTTCCATCACGCTACTGAAGTGTGGAATGAATCTTCGGTAGAATGATGCTAGCCCATGAAAACTTCTCACTTCAGTTATGGTTCCGGGTTGTGGCTGATTTCTGATTGCTTCAACTTTACTTTGGTCCACCTGGATACCCTCTTTAGACAGAACATATCCCAGAAACAAAATACTGTGTGTCATGAACATGCACTTCTTTGCTGCTGCATAGAATTGCTCCTCTCGTCGAATAAACGGCACTTTTCGCAAATGCTGGATATGCTCTTCCATACTCCCACTATAGATCAAGATGTCGTCAAAGTAAACTACTACGAACTTCCCAATAAATGGTCTGAAAATCTGGTTCATCACTCTCATAAAAGCACTAGGAGCATTTGACAAGCCAAACGGCATAACCAGCCATTTGTATAGACCTTCCCTAGTTTTAAAAGCAGTCTTCCAATCATCAACTGGTCTAATACGAATCTGATGATATCCACTCTTCAAGTCAATCTTTGAGAACACAACAGCCCCACTCAACTGATCAATCAAATCATCAAACCTCGGCATAGGAAACTTGTATCTCACAGTGATCTTGTTTAGAGCCCGACTGTCCGTACACATCCTCCACGAACCATATTTCTTCGGTACCAATAAGGCTGGCACTGCACAAGGACTCAAGCTCTTCTGAACACGCCCTTGTTCTAACAACTCCTCCACCTGCCTTCTCAGTTCCTCATGCTCCTTAGGACTCATCCTGTAATGTGGCCTGTGAGGTAATACCGCCTCTGGCACAAGATCAATCTGGTGTTGTATGTCCCTCAACGGTGGTAACTCCGTTAGCAGCTCTTTCAGAAATACATCTTCAAATTCTTCCAGTACTGGCTTTACTTCCTCAGGAATTTCAACCACTTCATTACTCTCACATCCAATCAACAAAAATACTTCAGGCTCATCTTCCACTTCCTTAACAAACTCCTTCGAAAATAGCAAAGTTTTCAGCTCTTCAATCTCCTCTGACTTGCTTTCTTCTTGTTGTCGTTTCTTAGGAACCAAAGTGATTTTAGTGCCCTCGAACATGAAACTGTAGCTGTTGGTACGACCATCATGTTGTACAGCTCTATCATATTGCCACGGTCTTCCCAACAACAGATGACATACATCCATATCAACAACATCACACCAAATTTCATCTTTATATTTCTTCCCAATTGAAAAAGTTACACAAGCTCTTCGATTAACCTTCACTTCTCCACCTTTCCTCAACCAAGCTAACTTGTAAGGTTTAGGATGCTTCTCAGTCTTTAATTCCAACTTCTTTATAGTTTCTGTAGAGATGATATTGTCACAACTTCCCGCATCAATAACAAACTTGCACACCCTTCCCAAGATAGTACACGTTGACTGAAAGATGTTACTCCTCAACCAACTTGAATCATCCTCTTGCTTTGGTGTCAAACAAGATCTCCTCATCATCAAATTACGTCCCTCGTCTCCCGACAATAATTCTTCCTCCTCAGCTTGTGGCGAATTGGAACATTCTACTTCTGTATCCTCATCCTCAACCTCAGCAACGATCGCTCGCTTCTTTGGCTTCGTACATTCATTGCTCTTGTGACCAAACTCCTGACAATTAAAGCATTTGATACCACTATTGACCTTGGTCTTAGCAACTTCATTGACAACTGGTTTCGCAACAGCCTTGGAAACATTCGCATTACTACTAGCCCCTTTCACTTGATTGCTGGAATTTGTAAACACATCACCTCCTCTTCTGCCTTGCTTCTCCCAAGCTAGCGCCTTCTGGTGTGCTTCTACAATAGATCTAGGATCAAACATATTCACCATATCTTGAATCTGCATCCTCAACCCACCAACAAATCTAGCAGTTAGCTGTTCCTCCGTCTCCATGATATCATTCCTGGCAATCAGTTGATAAAATTCATCCGCATAATCATTCATTGACTTTGTTCCCTGCCTCAAGTTCTGCAATCGTTGATACATAAGAGAATGATAATTATAAGGCAAGAACATAGCCTTCATCAAATTCTTCATCTTCTCCCATGATTCAGTCTTTGACTTCCCCATTCTCTCCCGTGTAAGTTTAGTTTGCTGCCACCATGCCGTAGCTCTCCCCCTCAATCTTGTAGCAACTAACTTAACTCTTCAATGCTCAGAAACTTCTTTGAAGTCAAAATTTTCTTCAACATTAGATAACCAATCCAGAAATTCTTCCGCAATCATTCCACCTTTGAATTCTGAAATTTCAGTCTTCATCCCCGACTCCCATTTACGATCATCTTCTACCTCCCGATAGTGATTTCGTACTTGTTCTCGATTTCGATAATGAACACTACATCTATCACCATCTTCATCAAAATCAAATGTACTTTGATATCGATCTCGACCATCAACATCTCTATGATCAAGCATATCTCTTCTACTATGTCTTTCAGCATTACGATATGGCTCATCTCCAAACTCACGTGGAGTTCTTCTCTCTTCGTTTCTATACTCATGGTGATCTCTTCTCGTTGAAACTGATGATTCTCTTTGATCTCGATGGGATTGTGGTGACACCCTCCTCGCTTCCGTAACCGATGGCGAAACTCTGTTTCCTCCATGGTTCGAGACTGGCGACCTTCTCCTTTGACTTTGATTCATGTCAATCATCAATTTCTCTAACTTCCCAATACCTTCATCAAATTTTTCATTGATGCGTTGTTCCATTTGCTCAGCTTCTTCTCTTCTATACAACGCTTCAACATTTTGATGGCGATTAGCTCTTCTCGGCGGCATTGTCGAATCTTCAAACACACTTCAACTAAACTGATACCAAAACTGACTTTCGGTCTTGATCTACACAAGTGATACACGCCTCCACTTATAGCTCGGATCTACCTTCTCTACTTGCTCTCAGCTTGAACAAATCTCCCATAAACTTGAACAAGCTCGGCTCTACTCTTCAAACTCTTCTCTTTGGCTCCAATGACTCGGCTTAGCTATGATTGGCTAAGTCTAGCTCTGATATCAAAACTGACGCAGCGGATAATGACGATGGCGACGAAATGAGAATTTCGTGTCAAACTAATCGATGAAATGATTAGATGAAATAAGATAAATCGATGAATTGAAAATACCGAACGTCCAAATTCGTTGATCTCGAGAGATACCGAATTCTAGCTATCTCCAACACGTTGATCGCGCACGATGCCGTGTTAAAAGATCTACGACTCTTCTACGTTGATCTCGCGCACGAGATTCCATGAATCGGCTTCAAATCCGTTGATTCGAGCGCACTCGAATAACCGAAAATGGAGAAAGGAGCTCACACTCAAATTCCAATTTCAAAGAGGCACAAAGCACTCAAACAAAGTTTTATTCAAAATCAATCCAGTTTACAAATAACACAACCTCCCATTTTTATAGGCAGTTTACAACTCAACACTGTTCACCGACCTAACATATTTGCGACCTACGACTTAACTTAGGTCGTTAACGACCCAACAGTACGCGACTCAACATACAGCTTAAGAAAACACAAATACAACATATTAAGCGACTCAACGACTTAAAAACAAACGAGTTAACAACATACAAACGACTTATCAACACATGCGACCTAAACAAACCCGGTATAAGATCTGAGCGACCTAACAAATCAACGGCTTAAGCTTCAGATATATCTTCCTGCGACCTAACTTTGAGCGACCTATCGGTAAGCGCGATCCAAGGCTTAGGTCGCTAGGTCGTAAACCACTAGGTCGTTGGCAACTTAAAACATGTGAACCATGATGCGCTGCTTCACTAGGTCGTTCGCGACCTATCTTTGCATCACTAGGTCGCTTGAATGCCTTGGTGCCTGATGTGTTCCCTTGCGAGCGACCTTCACTAGGTCGTGAGCGACCTAAGGCCTTTGAGCAATTCAACTCCATTGAGTTTGTAGATTGCGCTGCATCAGCTATTTCAGCAACGCTATGTAATCATCCCAACTCTTTCAGTAAACGAGGTCAACGTCATTTTTACCCATTTAACCCACACTGCCATGGTAATGTCATTATACCCGATAACACGCAGAATCCAAAACGTGTGTTTTCAACACATGGTACCATTAGCATTTTTACCATTCACGGCATCTTCCGACCTTTTCTCCACAAAAAACGTCAACCACATTCTGTCTCTGTTATTTAACTTTTTGAATTTTATGTTCTGATACCTGATAGATCCGATACTTTTTTACAACTGTATGAACTTCTGTTTCTCTAGGTATGAAGTTGTTCTTGATAAATCCAATACTGTTTTATCACTGTGCTTGTGTTTGTCTAAGGTTGAAGTTCTTCTTCTTCGTTTTACTATGTTGAAGCATATTTAAGTGCTGTCCATTTTGATGAACAGGGAGAAGGGCCGGGTGTGACACAGATTCATAAGTGCTGTTCACCACATCCCGTATGTTGGGTATCCTCTTGCTAGAATGAAAAGGACACGAGAATACAATCAAAATGATGTAAATAATGCATGTAGTCCTTTTCTTTTCTATAATGGTTATGGTTTATCAGAACCTACTAATTTCTTTATGGAAAAATTCATCATAATAAAAACGAGTAGTTGTAAGAAAGCTATATGTGTTGAATTCCCTTTTGAAGACCACTACTACACGACTCTAAAAAAATTTCGTTAAAGATTTCATTTTTCCGTATATTGTTTCAATTTAAATGAGCGTTACATCGCAACTTTAATCTGAGCAAACATCCAAAAAAAATCGATATTTTTACGAAAATTTGTTGTTATAGTGTATATATTGGTAAAAATATATTTGCAACACTGTCCAGATATTATACAATCGAGTTAGTTGAGAGGAATAAATTTAGGTTGGATGCTTGGTTTATTTGGTTGTGAGAGACCCTGAGCTATGCCAGAAGGCTTATTACTTAGTATATGATTGGCCTAAATAAGCCTTTGATGTAATATGGCTGAAGATTTATTTATGACTGCCAGATTGAAAACTTGTTAGACAACACATTTTGATATTGTTCGATATGTTGATATCCTATTTTATATTTTGATGTTAGTTAGCGCTATGGTAGAAAATGTGAATTTTTTTGACAGTATCATGAGATGTTACAAAAGCATTCATCTTTTAAATAGAATGATTTTCTTTTCTGTAAGAAAGATTTCGAAATTACTTTTGTATTCACACAGCAACTAGATACTTTAAAGACTCGGCTTGCGAATTGAGATGAAAACCATGCATTAATCTATTTTCTTATATGTAGATTATTTTGAGAATTGAAAGAAAAAGGGTTAAAGTTAAAAGAAGGAAAGATTAAGAAGCAAAGCAGTTGTTCAAACCTACAAAAATCATGATTAAAAAATGGAGAGCATAACAAATTTCATGCCGAAATTATTGGTGAGGTCGTTCAAACAAAGTAGGAAAAGAATATATTACTATTTACTACTATAGAAACCTTGAAAAATACTTAAATATACATTTTTTAAGCCAAAGTTCATAAATACGATTATAAAAAAAATAGTGGAAATTAGCCACAATGGCCTCTTTAGCAAATGCAATTAGTTTCTACGACACACAACTAAAATAATTACTTTTAAGGACAAAATACAAAATAATTAGTTTCTAAGGCTTAAAAACCTATGTAATTATGTCCTTGAAAGTAATTGCACTGCTGACTTTGTTCTTAAAAGTAATTGTTCTGTTGACGTTGGCCTTGAAATTAATTTTCGTGGATGTGTGCTAAAAACTAATTGGACTGCAAAGTTTGTCCTTCTAGTGAAATGCCCCATTATAATATATAAAACGGGCCTTATGGCTAATTAAGTTTTAAAGTTGCTTCTAGCTTGGAAAACTGCTTTACGGCCAGTCATCATTTGTTAGTTGCCCCCTTGTTACGTGTTATTGAGTTGAGTGCATAGTTGAATGAAAGTGGTCTGAATTCGGTTCACATATACATCCCTGGAAATCCGTTTTAAAATCGTACGAAATCATGATTAGTTAGTTATAAAAAGACATTTTACATAACTTTACCAGGAAAATATTTTTCAGTACAAAATTCAAAGCTTCTTTCTTTAATTTTTCTTCAATCTCATTCTCTTTTTCACGCGCATTCACATTTAAAATCGCTTCTTCATTCTTTTTTATTTCGATTCTCGTGTTTTTCCTTCGATACTAGAAATTTTTAGATTTATGTATGCTTCTATTTTATTTTATTTTCATTTTTCTTATATTAGAGTTTTAATTTGGCTATTTTTAATATTCTCTTGTTTTTCTTTTAAAAAATTGAAGTCGTTTTTGTAACAATCTGAAATTTATGTTGTAATAATTAATTAACGAATTAATTGAATAATAAAATAAGTTTGTGAAATTGTCAGAATTGAGCTACGAGGGTTGCACCATTGTGTCCGTGGCAATTTTCTGATCAATTTTCATACAAAGTTTGTCAAAATTCGAGTTAATATGAAGAAGATACGAAATAAACAAGAAAACAGAAATTAAAAGAAAATAATAATAATAATAAACATGGGTCAGGCCGATCCAGAACAAGGCCAGGTCAACCCTAGGGTTGACCTCCAAAGGCCAAGGTCGACCCTCACTAGTTATAGGTCAACCCGCTTTTGTTTATTTGACGTATATTTTTCCAGTACGAAGCGAACGCATCATTTTGCAACTTTTCTTCAAGCCTGTGCATTTGTCCTTCCATTTGACGGTCCCCAGTGAGTCTATGATGTGGTTGAACTAGATTTTATCTTCAAATCCAACGGCGTAAGATCCCTAGACTACACTATAAATAAGACTCTAGACCTAGCTTATTTTCTCATTCAGATTTCATCCTATTTGGTTTCACTGTCAGAGGTTGGACCCTTAATAGAAAAATTTTCTAAGCAGGAAATCATTTTGATAAAAATATTCTACGCTCTAGAAGGATTCAAGGAAGACCAAGTACTAGAGCTAAGGACCACGGGTGAATGTTTTGTAATTATTTTAGATTTTTGAGTAATTTAAAATAATAGGGTTCTCAATAGTTATAGTTTTTCTGAAATTTTAAGACAATTTCTATATAAGTTATTTAAAACTAGTTTTTAAAGTTTTTTTCAGCCTATTTTGTTTAGTTATTTTTATCTATTTACATCCGTTTTACGTTAAAATGCAGCTTGTAAATTTTAGTTTCTTTTTATTCCTTTTTGCACGAATAAAACATAAGAATATAAAAAAAGTATAATTCACAAATATGGATTAAAATACAAAACACTAAATTTACAGAAATCGGATGTAAAAAAAGAAGAATTGTAACAAAAAGAAGATAGACTGAAATAGGAAAATTTGAGACATTTGCAAGCATTTTATAAGTAGTGGTTATAACTAAAAAAAAGAACAGAAGGGTAACAATTATAACGTAGGTTATAATTAAGGAAAAAAACATTAAAGGCATATTTTAAAGACTTAGATTAAGTTAATAAGCAAATAGAGAAGAAATAACAGAAGAGGGTTATTTTAAGAACTTACACTAAGTTAATAAGCAAAACATAGAAGTAGAGCTCGTACCAACAGCATTTCCTTTCATACTAGGACTGATGGTCTTATAATAGATTAGGTGAGGCTAGGAAGGACCCTTTCAGACCAGGAATGATGGTCTCACAATAGTTAGGTGAGGCTAGAACACAGAGTTAATAAGTGGCCAATAAATAGAAGCTCAAATCGGGAGATTTGGACAAGGGTCGCAACTTGATTTTGTTTGTTAGGACTCGTACGGGCAGCATTCCCTTTCAAACTAGGAATGATGGTCTCCAAGACACTTAAGTGAGGCTGGACAGGACCCTTTCAGACTAGGACTGATGGTCTCATAAGAGATTAGGTAAGGCTGGACACGCTAATGCTAATTTGGGTAAGTAAGAGGTCACAAGAGGGGGCGACAGTTAGCGTGTACCGGCAATGACCATACATGCGGCCTTGATTAGGGTAAGTAAATCGCTACCGCCTTCCACGCACTAAACAGGTGTCTTTTGCTATGGGACCCACAGGATGGGACTACCTCATAGTGGCGCAACAGAGATAAAAGGCCGATCAAAGGGTAGAATTAGGATTTCAACCTAATTAAAATAGGATTAGGATTTCAGCCTAATCACAACAATCTAAGACAAGCGCAAACAACCACTATCAAAGCAAATGATCAAACAGAATCAGTTAAACAGTATTTTATTCCAACTTTATTTTTTCTCTATTTCCTTTTTATACTACAACTATTACTAAGTTTATTATCTTTATCTTGCATAAAAATACTAGTAGTTACTTTCACTCACCAGACTTATAGTCTGACCCACTCCTCTATTTCCCCTTTCCCTCATGGGCCAGCAAAGGCAAGGACAATAGATTTAGATTTCTTGGAGATTCATTCCCGGAGTTCTTCATGTATTCTTCTTCTTTTTAGTTTTATTTTCATATGGCTTTTGATGTACTGGTACTTATGAGTGGGGTGATTATTTTTATTATACTCTGATTTTATGAGACCGAGATGCATTTTTCATAAGACATGTGTATTTGGTATTTGAGACATGTGATGTTTTTCAGACTTATTTATGAAGTTTTATTTTGACTAATAAGTTACCATTTAAATGTTGCCGCTTGTTTTGACTTATTAATTTTGTGAATCTTAGTCTCTGTAATGTTTTAGCTATACCTATAACGCACCATATCCTTCAGCGTGCTTTTTGGGTATGTTAAGGGGTGTGGGGTGTTTCGGTTTTGTTTCTCTATTTTCTTCTTTCATATTCTATGACAAATTTGGACATTAGCGGCAGGTATGTGTTTTGTTATCTTTTTTACATAGCAATGTTTTCTTATTTGTTTTAAATTGAATGTTATTTGATTTTTTGTTCACTGATGCATATCTTAGATCCAATGAACTCTGTTTGATTGTCATTTTTGTTATTAATTTGAGGACTAGATATTAGGTATCAGTTTTAGATTCTGTTGGTATCATTTCTGAAAAAAAATTGTTACTTTTTTATTTCTGATTTTTTGTATAAAGATCATACTATAATAAAATGACAATCTTAAGCAAACAATTTTTTTAATTGATGTTCTTTTCTTGCATTCATATTGGTTTGATTGATAATATATTGCTGTATTGAGTTTACTGAGTATCATTTTTGTTTTTTTCGAGTATCATTTTTTGTAACAATGTAGCATGGAAGTTTTTGTTACTCTTTTATTTGTTTAAGTATGTAAAAAATGAATTTGTTACAAAATAAATATAATGATCATTGAGTTGAATTAGTATTTTGTTAGTATCAAATTTTCTAATGAATTTTGTTTGAGTGTTAGATTTACTATTAATTTGAGGATCGGTTTTAGATATCAGTTTCAGTGGTAGTAGGTATCATTTTTTGTAAAAACTGTTTTGTTTTTGGTTTTTGTTTTCCTGCTTTATAAAAAAAATTACTATACTAGAATAAAACGACGCTCTAAACGAAACATTATTTTGTTGATTTTTTTTGTAGAGGTGACAATAGCCTACTTGTTTTGTTTGTACTCGGCCATAGTACTTTCAGCACTCGGTTGTCCGTTGAACGTTCTTTTCACGATTTGAAGAACGAAATTTGTCATTAGCGGTCTCAATTAACTCCTTTGTCCATTTAAATTTCTTACATGCTTAAGAATAAAATTATTGTGGTTGATGCCGATTCCGATCTTCAAAGTATAATTTTTTTTATTTATATAAGAAGAGTGCATTCTTTCCTTTTTCCATTAAGATCAAGGGTTCTCAATTTTGGAAAATGATGATGGTGGTTCTATTTCGATTTGATCCAATCCTCCTACTTATTCATCTTCTAGTGGATCTTTATGTTCAAATGTTGTTGTTTAAAGTAAAAGTTATTTGAAGGATATGTTGAAGAGAGGTTCAAAATTATTCATTTCTGATTTTGTTGGTTTTTGTTTTGGAGGAGCTAATGATTTTAGGGAAATTTTGATGGCATGCCAAATGCAAAATGGATATGAATTGGTTTATTTTTGAAGAACTGTTCTACAAGAATTCCTGCTGTTTGCTCTTCATCTACGAATGGATGTCCTTTTAAAGTGCATGTTTCTTATGTTTCTTGATAACTTAATAGGTTTTTCATTAGAAGTTTGGTTAGCGATCATTCTTTTGGGGCTGGCCTTAAAAATTTGAATAATCCACATCTTTCTAGCGCCTTTATTAAATCATTTATTATTGATGAGATTCATGATTGTCTTGGTAAAAATCCTAAAGACATAATAGGTGATTTTAGAAGAGAATAATATCTCGACTTGTCTTGCTCTTTTGCTTATTCCGAAAAACAACTTGCTTTGATGGAATTGCATGGTAATGATGCTATGTCCTACAATGATTTAAATTGGTAGTTAGAAGCATTGAAGAAGCATAATCCATGCAATTATGTCGATATGGATGTTAATGTTTGTACTAATCAATTTGAGCGAGTGTTTATTAGTTTGGTGCTTGTTTACTTAGTTTTAAGCATTGTCGAGCTATGATAGTTTTAGGTGCTACTCATTTAAGGGGATGGCCAGTTTTTTTGATGGATGCCACTGCAAAAAATGGTAATTAAGGTATGTTTTTATTTTATGTGTTTTTAAGTTATGTGGTGATGTTGTGTCAGTGTTGTGAAAAATAACCAGTATCAGTTTCTATTCCTATTAGTATCATTTTTTACTTTCGATAACTGTTATTTTAAGTTTTTTTAGTATCATTTTTAGCTAAGTATCAATTTCTGCTAGTTTTTGTTAGTACTGGTATTAGATTCTTGTAGCATCCTTTCGTTTGTATCATTTTTTGTTGAGTTTTTGCTATTTTTAGTTTCAGTAAGTGGTATATTGTAGTGTTGTAGTTTGGGCTTTGATGTGTATTAAAATAGTGCTTATTATCATTTTTAGGTATCATAATTTTAAAATGCGTTAATGTACAATATCAGAATATAGTTATTCATTTTTTACGTACCAGTTTTTAGTTATCAGTAATAGTTTTTAGGTATTATTTTTTAAGTTACAGTTGATTGCATTTTATTTTATTATTCCTTTAAAATTATTATTTGCAGGTTTTTCCCTTTAGTATGGGAATGGTTTATAAAATGTGATAATTGAAGATGGTTTTGAATCATTTAAAACAAATGCTTCAAGAAGACCATGATTTGGTTTTTATGTCAGACCATCATCAAGGTTTAATTTTAAGTGCTCATAAAAAAATTTCTTCCGTCTTTCATAGTTATTACTATCTTCAAATGGAACAGAAACTACTTTCAGTAGTAAAGACGAAGAATTCAAATATGCATATCATTGATTTGTTTAAGATATGTTCTAGAGCTAATACGTATGAATGTGAAGAAGCATAATCTAAATTTTGTGAAGTTGATGGTGTTGCTGTTGTTGTTGCTGTTGCTGTTGTGAATTTCTTGAAGGATAAGCCTTTTGATAAGTGGGCTGATTTGTTTTTTTGGAGTAAATGTTATAGTGAATATAGTTCAAATGTTGCCAAAAGTTATAATGATTGAATTTTGAATGAACGAGCCTTACCTATTATCCCATTCTTAGATGGAATTCGAGTTAAAGTTATGGAACAAATGGCTAGAAAGAGAGGCAATTGTCGATTGTGGAATACTTCTCTTTGTCCTTCTATCGAGTCTTGTTTAAGTGAATTGATTAGGAAGGATTCGAATGGGATGTACATATATAAGTCTTTAGAGTTAATTTTTGAAGTGAAATCGTCAAACTCTCATTGTGTTGATCTTAAAGAGTGGAGTTGTAGTTGCAACTAATGGAAAGTTATTGGATTTCCTTGTGCTCATGCTATTAAGTGCATGAACAAGTCAAAATTTTCCGTTTATGATTTTGCTGAGTACTATTTCACCGTGGATGCTTATCATTCTTCTTATGCTAATGCTATTGACCTTATTCCGAATTTTGATAAGCCAATTTTTGATGCAAGTGTTGAAGATGTTATTAAGACACTTAATAAGAAATGAGGTGCCGGTAGACCTTCTATAAAACGGAAATGAGGATTTTCATATTTTCAAAATAAGCAAAATAGATGTGGTATATGCAAGGAATATAATCACAATAAGTGTAGTTATCAATCTTCTAAGAAGATATAATTTGATTTCCATGTTTTTATGAATTTGTTCAGATTTATACAGTTGTATGCCTTTTTTGGCAATTTTATATAACTGAAACATGTTATATAAGTATATTGGTATTTCATATATTAAATTTGACATTGACATGCTCTTTGTAGATGAACTTTGTTATATAGTATCAATTTTAGTTAACTTTTGTAACGACCCGTATTTTTGAACGGTTAATAAATAAATATTGGAATTATTTGAATATTTAATTCTTGGATTTAATGTGAATAAAAATAAATTTGAAAGCTTATTTAAATTCAGTTTAAATAATAATGATAATAACAAACTTTTAATTTAGAATTAAAAGTAATTAAATTGGTTTTAATAATAATTCATTTTAATTAACGTATGAAATTATTATTCGGGGTATTATCTCAGATTTTGATAAAACCAGTGACACTGGATCCGAAATAATTAATTATTATGTGCTAATGAGTTTCATGATGATGAGACATACTGTATGGTCATGCGGGCTCGAAATGCGTAGCATCTAAATTTAAGAGAATAAAATATAATATAATTTTCCTATAAATACTCATCAATATTCAACCTAAATTCTCGTTCCTTTTTCTTTCATCAGTTCTCATAGCAACCAACATAATCTTTCTTCCATCAATTAAATCGAGAGAATTAGGCAACATAATCAGTTACTGTTGGATTCGTTGGCTTCATAGAGGCGAGGGCTTCATTGTGGTATGTGTAGTTTTATGTGCTGTGATGACATAATGTGCTCGGCATTATACAGTCGCGAGCTAGGGTTCGACGCGGGGAGAGATTAAGGCAACGAGAGGAAAATTGGAGAGCAACATTGTGCTTCTTGTTCGAAAGGGCTCCGGCCGTGGTAATTTGGTGAGCTCTGGTGCTCTTTAGTGAAAACCGACATCATGGTTGTTGCGATGTGGCCTCTAGTCTCTTTTAGTATGGTGAATTTGGACGTATGTTGGTAGTGACCATCACAGAGAGGGCATGAAGAGGAACACAAAGGAGAAAACGGAGTTTGGTTTCGTAGAAGGTTAAGAGAGAGAGATTGTAGAGAGAAAGGGGTGACATGGTAGGTTTGGATACTGAAATAGGAGTTTGAATTTAGAAGGTTGGGAAAAGATAATTAAGGTAACAAGGCAATTATAAGTGATGTTAGTTAATTTATTAATTAAGTTTTAGTATCAAATCTTTTTTAAATCGTATCATGTTCATACAAAGTCGAATTTGGACATGAACAGTTGCGTCAAACTCGTAGCAATGATGTCTACGCATTGGAGTTGAGTTCGTCGAGTTCAAACTTGATAGAATTTTAGTCAAAATCAAACGGTGTTTGATTTTGGACCATTTGAAAATGCATAAGCATTAGTTGGAACTTGGATGAGATTTTCTCACCAGTTATTTATTTATTATTATGATATTTGTTATTGTGAAAAATATAAATAAAAATCAATAACAATGCAAGTTATTACATTTAAACACCTAGTTGCTTATAAACGCAAATAAAAACAATAGTGTAATCTCTCTCTTAAATCCTTACTAACATGTACCGTGGCCTAGACTTGTTTACATATTTAATATTGCTATTTGATTAGATCGAAAATACATCATAATATTTGAAGTGTTATGGTCATTATAATCGTGCTTTGAAATCCCTGTTATTTAGCGAATGTTTAATTGGCTTACTTGTGATATAGAGGAAATATTCACACACATACACACATATACATACATACACACATACACACATACATATATTGGGTTGTTCTACACACGTTTTGGTGTGTTTGACATGAATGGATGGTTTTGGAAAGTTTTATAAATTAGGAAACAAAGTTGGGTTTAAATTCTTAGTTTTAGTAAAGTATAAAAGGATTTTACTTTAAATATTCTTTCAAATCTTTTTAAAGTAGTCGGTGAAAATTTGTTAAAGAGTTTTAATAAAGGAGTTTTGAAGTTTAAAAATGTTTAATAATTATTTCTGAATTTTAAAGTAAATGATTTTATATTATAAAACATGTTTTTATGGATTTTATAAATTATGAAATAAATATTTTAAGAAACATTTAGTGTAATTGTTCTAAATCATAATATAATAGTTCTGAAGTATTTCTAAGTACATTATAGTTCTAAATAGAATTTCTAAGTATATATTCGTTTTCAGAAGTATTTCTATGTATATAATAGTTTTAAAATATTTCTAAGTATATAAAAGTTTATAAAAGTATTTCTATGTATATATAATTTTTAATAGAATTAGTTAAATATTATACTAAAGTAAATAAAAGCATATGTTATATAATATCCTTTTATATTGTTCTTACTGCTAAATGTTTTATCTTATAAATAATTTAGTATATATAACGACCTGTAATTTTCGATAATTAAATTTATTAATAAAATAAGTTTTGGAATTTGGTGTTGTGAAAAATGAAGAATTTAAGATTTATTAATGAGAAAAATAAGTAGAATGAAATGTAATAGTGTTAATTTGAGGTAATTGGTAACTACTTTAATGCAATTTTAATTAATTGAAATGATTGTAAGAATAAAATTGGTTATGATTTGTAGATAAGGAAATAAGCAAAATGTTGTGTTTAATGGTTAACTTTTATGTAATTAAGTGAAATTGGTTAATATAGAACAATTAATCAGCATGTGAATTTATTAGTTTTGATTTGTTAACAATAAACATAGAAATCAGTTTGCAATCATAACTTGTAACAATTGTTTAATTATCATTTAACTGTTTAATCTTTTGAAATTTAATTGGAAATCAATTGCAATTAATATATTTAAATATTGTAGTTAATGTGAATTAAGATGGTAACTGTAGAATATTGATGTAATAAATGGTAAACCAATGTTAACCATGTCCACAAAATAATGATTGATTGAATAAAAAGATTGAAATCAAAATAAATTAATTTATTGGGTTTTAAATTATAATTAAAGAATTTATTGCAATTGAAATTGAATGCTGTAAATTGTGCAATATTTAATATTGAATTTGGCATGGGAAATTTGTTTTATAAGATTATTTGATTTCTGTATGATTGGAAATGATAAAAATTGTTAGTTATAAAAATTTAAGTTTAAAGGTGATTAAACTAATATAATAAATTTATTTAATTAGCATGAAAATAGCCATTTTGGCCACTGTCTCGGATTCGAAGAAACGGTTTCATCGGATCCGTAATGGCGAACTATTGTAGGATTTCAAGTTTCATAGCAATCAGACTTATCGTTTGATCAGCAGGCTCGAAACGCATAGAAATCGATTTAATAAAATCAATTTGAAATAAGCTGACTTCTTCATACAATGGAATTAGACTAGAAACCTGTTCCATTGAATTTGAAAATATCAAAAACATCTATTTTGATATATTGGATGACATACTTTCGTTTTGGAAAAGGAACGGGCTTTTCGGGTCGTTATTGTCATTTCAAATTGATTCGATATGTTCATTCTTTCTTATCGGGCATTGTTTATATAAATATATTTTCGTTTCTCAAACCGTAGCAGGCATTCAGTTATTTTATATGTACAATTCTATCTGCCTATTACTTTCTTTCAATAACAAAACAAAATTCAAATTGCAAACCCTAATTCAATTCCAAAATCAAATTGAAATATTAAAACTCCTCAAACTATATTGAATTATATATCGTTGGAAAGCTCTCGACGAGCACAATCCACTGCAATGATTTTTTTTTCAACTGGATGCGCCATTTGACCAGAAATCAAGGTTAAAGCTCAGCCGTTGAAATTAGATTTTTGCGATCCAATGGTGGATCATCACCCCATCGACGATCGGAAGGTGGCGTTGGGAAGGTAGTGTCGAGCTGGTCATAGATTTGGGGTTTGTTTGTCGTGATGATTGTCGATGCGCGGCAGATTATCCTTAGTGAACCGGAGGTGGCGGCGACTTCGGCGTGGGTTGCAAGGTGGTGAAGCCTGATCAAAGGTCAGGCGTGTAGATGGACATGCAGCGACGAGTCACAGGGTGGTAGTTGCATCGAGATGGTCGCGATGTTTTGTGCGAGGCGCGAGGGTTTCGAACTTAATGAGGTAACATGTCCTCTTTTCTTTATTATTTATTTTATTAAATCATATAGCTTCTAATTGTTATAACTTTTACGTATGAGGCCGGATTTACACGCGGTTTGTTTCACTGCGATCGTATAAATTCTTAACTTTATGGAACTGTTTGGAAGAATTCTGAGACTATTGAAATTTAGGCCTTCATTTGGATTTTAAATTGATTTGAAATCAAAGGTGAGTGTTTTAACCCACTCCCAGCTACAAAATTATCTTATGTTAGGTAAATTGAATTTATGAGGTGATTAAAAATTGATTGGTTGATGTTTGATATAATTAAATTACCATTCCAAATAAATATGGATTTTGTTGCATTTAATGTCATTTAGTTTAATATTGAAATTTAATTGTCAATTGAATACCCGTTGATGATAATCAGTCAATTGATGTATTTATTGGCTAATTGAATGGTGATTGTGATGGATGTTTAATTGTTGGTATTGGATGACTGAATGCTATATTTATACTATTATAGCACTGTAGGTTACCTTAGTTTATTGTTAGATACCCGAACGATCTATAGATTAGGAAAAATCATTATGGTTTGAAATCATAAACCCGAGCGATTTTATGGACTTTGAATTTCAATTCAGGATTGTGGGTTGAAATGATATATATCCGTAAATATAAAATATTTGCGGATTGAATTGATAAATATCCGTATCACTTGACCATCAGGTAGAAAATTATATACGGACACCGGATTAGTTAAATTAAATGATTTTAATCCGTAAATTTTAAATTCAGTTAAATGATATTTTGAAATAAAATTTGATTTACATAAACTGAATTACTATCGAAAATCCTAGCTTTAAATGTTAACATTGGAGTTGGTTTAATGAATTGTTTAAAGAATAAAAATGGAAATTTCAAAGTTGAAATTTGAAATATAAATAAAATTTATCAAAATTGATTTATTGAAAATGTTTGAATATTTAAACTTTGAAATCTATGCAATTGAAGAGCTTTAAAATTGTTGTTCAAACATGAGTTTGAAATCAATATAAATTGAAATGATTTTTATGAGAATTTAAATTGAAAGAAAATTTAGTTTTGATGAAATGTGGATATGGTCCCGGTTTGTTGAAATGGAAGATATAGTCTAAATTTGATATTAATTTCGAATTAATTATTTCAATATAAACTATTTAGAGATATATTATAATAAATTCAAATTTATTTATATTCAATTAAACTATTTAATCTATTTTAAGCTACTTAATCTATTTTTAAAGTATTTTAAACCATTAAAACGTTTTACAACTATTTTAAAGTATTTTAAGCCGTTTTAACTATTAAAAACTATTTTAATCTATTTTAAAACTATTTTAATCCATTAAACTATTTTAAAGTATTTAAACTATTTTAAACTGATTGAATTATTTTAAACTATTTTAACCATTTATGACTATCTAAAGACTGTGAAAAGTTGAAGTGATTATATTTAAATCCTTGATTTAGAAGTGAATACGGTTAAATGATGTTATAACCTAAGTCGGGATTTGAAATGATATTTTTTGCGAAATAACATATTCTGAGTAAATATGATGATTTTGAAATGAAGGTTTAACCTGTATTGGATGTATGATCTCGTAAGTAAATACGATTTCGAAAATGATATGATTTCAATGCGAATATGATTTTGAAAGTAAATATGATTTCGAAAGTGATATGGTCTAAATTGAGCATGATATTTTGATATCACTTAGGAATCGATTTTTGAAATGTAAAAGAACCACCCGGTGTGAAATAAGCGTTTGGTTATTAAAGAGACCGGGATCAGATATTGTCATACTCTCTGCCAATACCCAAAACCACTTTAAAAACTATGTACATGGTGGAGATTCCAGAATGAAGTAGGAAGGTTTGGCAGACGGTTTTGTATGAGGTATTTACATAGCTCTGACTCTCGTGAGTCAAATTGATGTGGCTAAAACAGAAGCTATACCGGGCCAAGTGAGGTTGATCCTCCTATCGGGCACATTTCTTCGATACCCTATTATGACTTTGTGATTGACTTGGTGGCCACCCCTCGATTTGATTATGGGAGTGTGTTCCAAGGTGGGCGGTAGTAGCTACCAGCCATTACCACTAGTTCAGGAGTGAAAATGGTAGTAACCTACCCTGGCATTACCTTGCGTGCCTTGTCACATGCCTTATCATGCCAACTACGAGTTTGTTTTGTACCGTACCTATGAAGTGCTCCTTGAGTATCCAATAAGTTCGGTGGGGCTTACACTATCTAATCGACTACGGCGATATATAAAAATGTGTTAAGAGTGTAACGACCTAGAATTTTGGTTATTTGAAATTGGAATATTTAATTTATTTCAAATATTTAAAAGTTAATTTTTAACTTGAATTTCAAATATAATGATTTATTGGATAATTTAATAATTTGAATTTACTCAAATAATTTGATATTGAGTTTTTAAGCTTGTTAGAAATAGTTTAAAGGCTTATTAAGTTTATATTAATAAGAATGAAGATAATAATTTTTTTAAATAGGATTTGTAAGTAGCTTACTCGATTTTAAAGTTAACTTGTTTAAATTGACGAATAAAAATAGCTTTCCAAGGCATAGTCTTGGATTTTGACGAAATTGGTCCCATTGGATCTGTTATAGTGTATTATTATTGGATTTCTAATTTCGTAGCATTTGGAGTTATCGTTTGGTCGTACGGGATAGAAACGCTTGAAAATAGTATCGAAAATTCAATATAATAATTGGGTTCAAAAAGCTATCTTCTCCATACGATCGAATTAGGATTTGAAACCTTTTCCATTGCATTCGAAATAGGGGTATAACATTAAAACCCTAGCGGCACGCCTCGAATGAGTTCGAGATTTTAAGTTACGTAAATCGAGACATTTTGAGAATAAATTGATATATTGTCAAGTCAATTTCTTTTCAACCGCATATTCTATCCTACCATTATTACTGCCACTTTCCATTCATGTTTCCCTCCCTCCTTCTTTTAAATCATGTCATCCTTCTTCATTTTAAACAACACACAGAGTCACAGCAAAGAAAAAACATAAATCAAACTTAAATTCTTTTCTCACAATCCACTGAACAAAATGATTTGAAACCACTTCCTAAAATCACATTTATGCGTAAGCTTCGATCCAGTATAAAATTTGTGGGGTGTGATTGGAATTTGACCAAGTCAATAGTGGGTTTGTGTTCGGCTAAAGCTAGGGTTATGTTTTTCTTGAAATTCTAGCATAGATTCAAGATTTGGAGAGTGGAATCGAATTCTTAGTAGCAAGGCGCATCTCTGGTCATGATTTGGAGGCATGTGATCTGGCGTGGGATGGTGCGACTGTCAGGGGTCGCAAGTGATTCACTTTGGGTTGTGGTATCGTAAGCTCGACTGAGCTTATAGTTGATGTGCCTAACGCATGGAGATCGCGAAATAGAAGAGGTAGGCGTTATCAGGGGACGAAATCATGGAAGGCGGTCGAGTGTTACGTGCATGTACAGGGAGGGCATGGCACGGTGGACATGTACATGCGAAGTATAGAGAGTGTAGGGAAGAAGAAGCATGCCTTTTCTTGTGTTGGGCTAGGCCAGCTTTACACAGAAAAAGAAGAATAAAAAAAGAGGTCGTGGATGGGCCGAGCAATAGTAGGCCAGGCTTGGGATGGTTAAGGTAGTTAGTTTTTATTTGTTTGAGTTTTCAGAAGGTTGTTACTAATTTACTTTTATCTTTTGGCTTTGGTTATGAAATTATAAATTCATCTTCATACACACACACACGCATATATATATATATATATATGTGTGTGTGTGTGTGTGTATGATTGTATAAGAACTGGATTAGATTAGAAAAGATAATTACTTATGTAGTTAACGTTAAGTATAGAAATTAGTTAATGAATTTGTAATTAGAATGTTAGTTATAAATTTAAAATTGATAGCTTATAAAATCATAACCCTCTCATATTACGTTTAAATTGAATTCGAGTTGTCTCATTATGTTCGTAGTAACTAGATCTTCGCAATGGGAAAAGTGAAAACTGGAACAATTAGAAAAATAAAAATTACTGTAGTTAATTTTAAATGATTAAAATTAATTATTAGATGATCTGTTGAATCGATATGTTTATCAGTTGGATGTTATAACATATATAGTAGTATATATGTTAGTAGTTGGGTTGATTATTCCCACATATTAGAGCGGATGAGACCATATGCGCCCTGCATAATAGCGGATGTTACCGCGATATCCCATCTCGAAGCGGCATTGGTAATTTTATGTTGTATTAACATCTGTGGTTGCAGTAAATAGGCAAGAGGGATCCAACTAGATTCCTTAAAAATGTTGAATTTATTTTCATATTCAGTGATATATGATATGTTTGAATAATCTGCGATAGATTATAGTGTGATTAAATTTATTGAATATTACGGTGGCAGTGGCCTAGATTTTGGTATTATAAAATACCATAATTATATTTATTGAAATTTGAAAGAAATTGAAAAAGGATTTTGAAATTGAAATATTTAAAAAGAGTTTTTGGATTAATTAAAAGAAATTGATTGGATAAAATAATTGGTTTTTGAATTTGTACTTAACTATTTCAGGATATTGTAAATAGGGAAATATAAAAAAAAGTTTGATAAATCGAGATTTTAAATAGATGGGAAGAATAGAAGGGAATTTGGAAATAAGTATAAAATTTGTTATAATGGATCTTAAATAATATTTCTAAATTAAGAAATGGAAGTAGAATCGAGATTTAGTTGAGTTGGGAATATATTTTGGATTAATCAAGGAATTGATTTACAAATGTAATTTAAATTAGAAATCGATTTAAAAAGGGAATTTAAGTGAGGTAAAGACGGTCGTAAACTAGAAATGAGACTATGGGATTTATAAACAATGTTTATAAATAAAGTGAAATGATTTTCAGTTGATAAATTGAAGTTATAAATTTACGGTGAGAATTTATAATGAAATGGGTAAATCAGTTTAAAAAGGAATGATAGATTTTTCTTTTACAGATTTTATGAAATTAAGGACATAAATATATTGGTGACGAATCTCGAGAGAGATTATAAATATTAAATTGGTTATATTGGAATTGAAAAATATATTTTTGTCGAGTAGTTGAGTTTGTTTAAAAGAGGATTTTTAATTATTGAACTAGGAAATCTTAAAAAGGTTTAGCATAGAAAATTGGTGTTTCAAAGATAAGTAATAATTTTAAATGGTTTAAAAGTATATCTAATTATTAATTAAAGTTATTTATAATGATTTGTTTTAAAGTTAATTATTATTTAAGAATTAATCAGTATTATTATTTTAAAAGGAACCTGATCGGAGTTTGCACTAGAGATGTAACAACCCGGATTTTTCAATGTTGAATCTGGAATATTTAAATGGTTTTAAATATAGAAATCGAATTTTAAATTCGTTTGAATATGGAAAACTTGGATTTATCTATTCAGAATGTAGATACAACAATTTGTTGAATAATATAATTATTCAATAATTGAAGATTGAGTAAAATATTTAGTTTCGAGCTTGTTAAAAATATTTTAAAGGCTTGTAAAATTTATATTGATAGTACTGAAGATAGTACAAGTGTTAAAATTGAATTTGGAAGTGTTTTGTTCAGTTTTGAAAATATATCGTTTAAATTGATATTTAAAAATAGCCTTCCGTGGCATAGTCTCGGATTTCAACAAAATCAGTTCCCTTGGGTCCGTAATATTGTATTATTATCCGATTTCAATTTTCGTAATGTTTGGAGTTGTTGTGTGAGCGTACGATATATAAACGCGCTGAAATTATATCGAAGATTTGATATAATAACTGGGTTCAAAAAGCTATCTTCTGCATACGATTGAATTAGGACTCGAAACCTTTTCTATTGCGTTCGGAATAGGGGTATAACATTATAAATGCCTAGCGGCATGCCTCGATAGGATGTGAAGATTTTAAGCTATGAATTCAAGGCAATTTAAATTTAAAATTTGAATATAATATATTGTTGACCAAGTCAAATTTCCTTTAGCTGAAATTCTTTCCCATCATAACTTTTTCAAAATCACTATAGCCTGCAACTCCACAGGGCAGCGTCATATCATGTTCCCTATTCCCTACCCAACACGCAATATTTCAGAGCACGCTTCTTGTCTCCCCCATCTTCTTTTTAAAATAACGCACGCATCAGATTAAATTTTAAACGATGAAAAGCTTTAAAGAAAGATTTATGGTCGATACTTCAATATTTATCCCTCTCCCTTTTTAGTTTTTCCAAATCGTGAAAAAAAAAATTTAAATCAATGGCCGAGCCTTTTTGAAATCAAAACCCTAGCTCCTTCTCTTCTTCATTTTTAAATTGAAATCGAAACTCACGGTGTGATGGGAGGCTTAGTCGACGAGTATGGAAGGCGCAACTAGGGTTTGGTGGTTCTGGATTCGCGACTTGGTCGCGTGAGATGGGGCCGCATGCGATTTTGCCGATCGAGGTGGCGCTTGGAGGGTCGCGATGTGTATCTCGTGCTCAAATGGCAAGGCGACGAAATGGATGAGCTCGGCTAGGGCAACGCGAGGCATGGCGCCGCGTTCGATCTAGAGGGTGGTCGCGTGCAGCGGCAGCGTGGGCCGGAGGCAAGGCTGGGTCGGGATGGTGATTTCGAATTCGAGCTTTAATGATGTCATGCCATAGGTATATTATCTTCTTCTAGTTGGTTTAATTTCAGCTTGTAGTTAATTTAATTTATAATTAGAATGAGGAGGAAATAAATATAGAAAACTGGAAATTTTTTGTAAACTTCATGAAGGCAGCAATTTTAAATTGAATTGAACTGAAAATATATAAAACTTAGATTTTAGAAACTATATAAATTATTTTATATAGAAAATGTGTTTTTTAAAACGGAAATAAACATACTTATACACATTTTTAATTTACTAGTTATTTTTAAAATAATGGATTTGGTGAAAAATTGTTTAACTAACTTATTTAATTTATTTTAGTTACCAAAAGATTTTTAAAGGGAAAACTATTGGTTTAAAATAAATTATTAGTTAATTAAATTACAAATTTGCAATTGATTGTTCGATTATCTCAAATATTAATAAACCGTATAAATGTTTATACAAGGTCAAAAATCGGGAAACCAAGGCAAGATTGAAGTGGATTGCAAATAAAATCAAAGGTGGGTTAATCTCACTCTTCTGGATTGCTATTTAAATTTAAATGGTTAAATTTAAATATTTGGTTGAATGATTGAATTGGTTGGATGTGGTATATTATATAGTATTATATATATATTTGGAGTGATTGATTTCCCGCACTTTATAGTAGATGAGACCCTCTACGCCGCATAATAGCGGATGATATTATATTTAAAACCCATATACCACGATATTCCACCTCAAAGTAGAATTGGTATTTTATTGTGCTAACATCTGTGCGAAGCATAATTTTCTGAAATAAAGGTGTTAAACATAATTTTCCTAAAAGAATTTGTTGAATAGAATTTCCTGAACAGAATAACCCAGTAGAATATGTCAACTGGAATGTATTAGAGTTATAAATAACCTCTAACATCACTTATAATGGGATGAATTTTTAAAAGCCTTTATATCCTACCAGGTAGATCCTAATTACACCTACAGCACTATCAAATAGCAAGGGATCATCAAGAAATGCAAGTACGAATCCATAATTGGGCCTACATGATTCATCACCTGAGCTAGAATTCTGGTTATAAACCACCATGATTCTAACCTTAAGCCATAAATAATTCTAATTATAAAACCTCAGAATTGCCAACCTTAACATAAATGAAAAACATTAATACTCTGTTTTCCATCTAACTTATTAGAATTAAAAAGGGCAGAATAATAAGGTATGTTTGCATAAATTTTAAACAATACTACTCGTACTCTTATGGCCATAAGGTCTGTGATGCACTCTTTTCTATTAGTTTTTATTTTTTGAACTGCCAGCATTTCTCATTGTGCAACAAAATACTATAAGTCCAAATTTTGGCGTTATACCAAGTTGTAAAATTATATGATGTACTAAAAAATAATATTTACTAGAACCTGATTCTCCAATGACATATGCTGCACTACCAAAGGCATATTCCGTGTATGTACACTCCAATGTATGTCTCCATCGTTTCCTAGTGGGACATAATAAACCATCATTGTTGGATCAGTTGAAGCGATGGTTCCTTCATCCACTACTTGTCACATTTCACCCACATCAATCAACTTGCATCTATTATTTGGTGTCAGATTTGCACTCCGTTGGATAAGCAAATTAGTAATCTTTCTTACGCGATGAATTATTGAGCAAGCATCATCTTATTTAGAAAATGTGTTCATATAAATAATATATGTTGAAACATGCTTTTTTTTGCAAACAAATGTGTGAACTAGCATGTAAAGAATAAAATAAGTTATAAGAAAATGTATGATTTTTTTTAAACAAACGTGTAAACTAGTGAAATAAATTTTCAAATTGCATCAAAATAAAAGGATGACTTCTAAAATATTATTTTACAACTAAATTTTTATAAAAAAGATATTTAAAACACAAAAAGTTACCTGAGGATTTGCTTTAGCCTTTGAAGTCGAATGTTTGCTCTAGCCTTGCAAGAATAAGTCAAAACACTTGTTTTTTCAGCTACAACTTTTGATTTCGGCCATGCTATTTTCCTACCAATGGCATCTTCAATGCATGACATATCAATAGTGGGTCGCCACAAGATTACATCTCCTTTTTTTGCATAGTCTACCGAAACCACAACGGCTAATGGACCACGTAGAATACCATTCATGATCATTTTTGAATCATGGAGCATAATCTTCCTTCAGCAACCAAAACTTCACCCTCATTCCAAACATAAATCTTGCACTTTTTTTTTGTGCTACAAGATTACTCTAAAAAGAAAAATATATTTAATGCTAAAAGTATGTAGAAAACTACAAATAGTTACCGTGAATTATAAATTTTACCATAATGTCTTCCTCCAGGTATCCTCGTACCACAACAACACAATTAGAGGGCCATGCTACTAAATTATTCTTGGCTTCTCGTAATAGGGACAAACTAGGTGTAGGCCACCATAAATAAACATCTGCTTTCTTTACATGATCTATAATGATTTTCATAGCATTTGGTCCAATACGAATGTCGTCGGCAACCTCATTTGGATCGGCGGACACAACTCTCCCTTCGGTAACAATTTCATCCATTCTATCCCAATTCAACCAAAAATTATCTTGATACTGGATTAAAAACTAAAATCCAAATGATGTTATATATATAAAGAATAATATAAGTGATTTCTATCCCTCTTTCGAACATTCTTTACCCTACCAAAGCAAAACTAGCAGCAGTAGTTAAATATCAAAAATAGTTAAAAGTAGTAGGAGCAGCAGGTAATTGATTATTAGTTACATATTATCATATATATATATATATATATATATATATATATATATTACCTGCTTATTCATTAACACGTGCACCATACTCTCTAATTCTGAAATTCTTTTTTGACAATTAGTTATTTGATTATCTTTAGACTATGCCAAATTAACTCAGTTTCGATGTATCCCCTTCCTAGTGCTTTTAATCGTCCTGGTTTATCTTGTCCCAATACTTGTGCAATTGCATCTTCTCTGACCTTACTTATCGAGTTGGAATGTTTATCATAATTAAATTTTTTAGTCTCCTCTTACATAAATTAATATACATGCAGGTTACGTACGATGATAAAAAAATTAGTGTTTAATTACTAACAAAATCAAATATTCTTACAATAACAGTTGCAACTTCCATGTTCACCGGTTCATCGTTTTTTAGTGCAAGATTTAACCCAAATACCAGCTCTTGATATGGATGATGAATCTTGATTCTTTTTTTCAACATTTAGAAAGACATTAAAAAAATCATTCGATAGTTAATTAACTAGATAGGTAAATAATGCTACAGTTAATTAACTAATCACATCGTCAGTCAATCTAGCCATTCATCTACGTCTAGTTGTGTGCAGTAATTGTTTTTGCCTAATGGTTCTAAACTTCTCACTTCATGCTTGAAAGAAACTAAATAACGCATAGGGCATCATCATCTTTTTTTATGAGTGCAAATAAACAAACTAAAACATATGCCAATACTCGAAAATAAAGATGGAAATAGTATAGTCATTCAGATTCAACCAACGAACTGCAATCTTTTTTATACGTAAAAGGAGCAAAAGGTTTTTTCGTTATCTTTCTTCCTCTTTACAAATTTGAAGTTTAGTCTGATCCTAGAGTTTGCATGATTGGTTGTGATAACCCAAATTTTGGTCATCTGATAATTGAATAATTATTTGATTTTATTTGATAAATAAAAGGAATTCTGATAAATATCTAGATATGTATATATAAATAGATATTTGAAACTATAAAAAAATATTGAAAATAAATCTCTGGATGAATGTGTATATATATATATTGTAGATAGAATTTTGGTTTGAAAATCATTAAATATATGGAAAACAAATTTGATTTTTACTTTGGAATTAATATAGAAATTAGGATTTTTCTAAATCGTTTCCTTTATAAGTTATGCAAGTATAAATAATAGTTTGAAAATGTATAAATATGATTCATAAAATTAAAAAAATAAGGGTTAAAACATAATTTATAAATAAATTGGAGAAAGGGGCTTAAACATAAATTTAGATATTTTTAACAAGTGTAAATTATTTCTACAAGTGTCATTATCTTCTTTTATTTCTTTTAAAATTAACTAATAAAATAAGAATAGGTTATATAATCATATCCATCCATCTCTTTCATTTCTTTTATCAGCTCATTTCCTAAATCAAAACAAAGAAATCAGATCAAAGGAAGACAAAACTGTAACATAAAAACAGAAGAGAACAAGTCAGACTCAACCCAGAGATTAATTCGAACAGTAATCAAACCCAGCAACAATTTTTTTCAACTATTACAAATCTGAAACCAAGCTTAGCAAATGACTTAAAGCAATGGTTCAAGTTCAAGATCAACAAATCAAGATGAGCAAGCCTGTTGTTTCAATTTCAAGTACAGTTTTAACTTCGAAGGCTTCTGTGTTTCTGTATTCCACAATCAAGTGAGTAAATCTGCCTTCTTAAAGCCCAAATTTCTGTTTATAACTGTTTGCGATTGATGGTCGAAAAGTGTCTCGATATATTTGCTTGCATGGTTTGCCTGGGTATATAGTTTGTGCTGTAAGTACTCTTGTGCATGTCTCTGTCTGGTCTTAACAGACCCAATTAACATTTTAATTCAATTTCTCTTTAACTAAGCATATCTGGGTTATAGCGTATAAGAGTCAGATTAAAACAAAACCCTAGATCAAAGCTTTTTCTTCAGCTCTCTGCTCATCATCAAACAAGTGAGTAAAAAATTCAAATCTATTTTAATCCTTGTTGCATGTAGTAAATTTCAAGAAAATTTTAAAAAGTGTTTGTTTGATTGATTTATATGAATTCATATGCATGTATATTATGAGTATATGTTTGAGTGCCTGTCTATTCTAAGGTGTTTTGTTCTGTTCTTCACTTACAGTGCAATAGGATTCAAGTAAAAAAATTACTATTTTGTATCTGATATTCTTGAAACTTCAACATATAAAAGAAATTTGTTAGTTATATTAAGATTATAAATTTCAAAAATGTTTCCAGATTAAATATGGAGCTAGCTAAAAAAAGGAAGAAGAACAGTAAAAATTAAAAGAGATTAAGATCTCAATATTAATCTTTGGATGATTCAAGTTTATGATCTGATGAGTTATTGAAATTTATGATTTTTAAAATTAAAATCATGATTTTTAGACTTTTAAATCAAGGGAAAATTGGGTTTTGAGTATTCTCTGGTGATCGATGGAGTTTGGGGTTCCAAGTTTGTGGCTGGAGTTGCCCTAGAGCTGGACGGAGTTAGCAAAATTGGTCGCTAATTTTTCCAATCACGGTGGTGGCCGGTCGAATGAATTTTAAGTTTAACAATCCATTTAGTCGACGATGTGGACGTGAAGAATTTGTCGTCGAGGGTGAGCTAGAGGTGACCGGTCGTGGGGGAACGAAGCGAGGGCTCGTGGCGAGGCTGTGGCTGGATTGGCGAAGCCTTCAGTGGTCATAGTGTTCATCGGCAAGTCGAGATTGTCGAAGAAGATGGCTCCAGTTTGGGTTCATTTTTGCTAGAATTTTTTTTCGAGTTCGAATCATCAATCTAGTGGTCGAGATTGAGAGGGATAGTCATCGGTGACTGTTCAGCGATGGTAATGGTGGCCGGACTACCTGCGTTGAATTATGCACGTGCATAGGGATCAACCCATGTCAGCTGGTGTCACTGTGTTGTATGCTTCGAGATGAAGGACGTTTTACTCGGGGTGAACTCGAGTTTTGATTGGTTGAGTATTGAGTTGATTGGATCGGGAAGAAGCAGATGTGGGAAACTCGAGTTTGGGTTCGATGAAGTTGTATGATGGCTCGGGTTTTGAGGTAGCAGGTTAATGAAGAAGGATATAGCAAGTTTTAAAGTTCAAAATTTGATCTAGTAGTAACAATTTTTCAATCCTTTCAATTTAAAATAATTAAGGGTTATTCCAAGTTGAAAAATTATTTCAAGTTTGAGAACAGAATTATTTTGGGTTTAAAGAATTTCAATATTTATAACCTTTTAAAGAGTTTATTTTAAATAAACTTGATAATGTATTTAGATTAATTTAAGGAAATTAAGTATAATTAATTAGTTTAATTAATTATAAAGGATTAATTAAGAAAATAATTAAGGGTAATTAATTTACTGGATTTATAAATGATTAAGGACTAAAGGTTAATTAATTTAAGGGTTAATTAATTTGTAATTAAGATCATTAATTAGATAATGAAGATTATTAATTAATGATTAGAGATTGATAAATTAAGCAATCAAGTGTAATTAAGAATTAGTTAATTTAGTAATTAAAGATGAATTGATTGGTAAATAAGAATTAATTACTTTGAAATTAATAATGGTTAATTTAAACTTTAATTACTTAGAGAAGTAATTGGAGAATAGTTAATAGTTAATGAAGATCATTAACTAGGGATTGTGAAATGGTAAATTAATGTGATTAATTTAAGATAATTAATTGATAATTAATAAAGGATAATCATTTGTGGAATTGGTTAAGGATAATTACTTCATGGAAGTAATTAAGAACTAATTACTTAGTGTAATTAATTAAGGAGTAATTGATTAAGAAAACTAAATAAGGTTTAGTTAATTCATGAGTGTGATTAATTATAAGATAATTAATCAATGTAAGTGATGGTAGGATGATTAATTTGTGTAATTAATTAAGAGTCAATTATTTATTGTAATAATTAGTCAAGGGTGATTAATTAAGAAGGATAACTAAAGGATGATTGATTAATTGGTTTATAATTAATCAATATTAAGTAAAGGTAATATAGATGATTAAGATTAGTAATTAATTTAATTAGAGATAAATTAAATTAATTTTTTGTAGTGATCAATCTTGTTTATGGGTGATTGAATGATGTTAAAAACCTTGAATTGATTGATATCTCTTATATGAAGTACTTTGTGATATGATATGTTTTGGGTGAACAATGATAAAGTGGTTATCTATTGATGATAAATTGCTGTGTAAAAGTGACATCTTTTATTTAAAGTTGAATTGTATTTTACTTAAATAACTTGGGTTAAGATGGTATTGAATTCGAAGAAACCGGAGTCGGGAATTAGAAAATACCCGAAACCACTTTGATTCTTTGTAAATTGATATGTGAAATCAATAAGCTGAGGTGGAATGATTTAAGCGAATTGCACCATTTAATCTAAGTTTTGGCACCTAGAAATTGATGTGTGAAATAAGTGATTTCTATATCAACTTGTGAAGTTTTAAATTGATATATGTTACCCCAGGTTTATATAAGTTGTATGCTTTTGAATTCCATGTTAGATGGGTTTACTCACGCTGGTTTCCAGCCTGACCCGAGTGTTACTTTGATGTAATGCTCGGGTCAGACCGAGTATTACAGCTTTCAAGTAAGGACGTTCTAGAGCTCAGGAGGCGAGCTGGATGGCAGGAATGTTTGGATAGTATTCCGCTATGTATATTGTAGATTGTCTGGAACATGTAATATCAACTGTATAGTGTTTGTGTAAATATTGAAAACTCTGATGTATTAAGTGTAAATTTATTGATATAGCTTCTTTGTATTAAATTTATTTTAAGATAATATTTTGATCCGCTGCGAATGTGAGGTTCCGTGTTTGTTTTCTGTTTTCTTCTTCTATCTCTTTTCTTCTTTTCCTAACTATCTAGAATTTTCGGTATCGAAATTTCTGGGTCGTTACATTTGGTATCAGAGCCAGGTTAAGCGAGAACCTCGGCTCTGGTGGGATTACTTATTAAGGATGAGTTAAGAGTGTGTGTGTGTATGAGAGCATACTTATTATTTTCATATGTAAAGATTTTAAATGATTTTATATAAGAATATATTTTGATATATAAAGCAATATTTCTTTCTAATAAATATTAAGGTAATTGGTTGTTAAATTATTGGAATTAAATTAATGGTAATAGAAATACAACCAAATTGAAATTAAATAAAGATAAGTTGGAAAAGGATTCAAATTGAAATTTAAATCTTGAATTTGGGAAGGAGTTTTAGAATAAGATAATAATGAATTGGTTTTCAGATATGATAATCTTGGTTATTATCATAAATGATTGTTGCCTTTAATAATGAAGTGTTTTAGGGAAGTAAAACATTTAAGTAAGTATGACTTTTAAAGTGGAACAGAAAATGATCTAAATTATAAATTTTTAAATCTAGGTCCAGAAATTTGAAAATTGTTTCAAAGTTATAAAGAAATAATAAATAATATTATTTACTTTGAATGAAAGGGTCCTATTTCAAACAAGAGTTGTTTGAAAATTTAAAGAAATTTGTTTTGAATTAAAAACCAAAGGTGGTTTAAAATTTAAGGATTGGTATGTAAAGGAAATAATATGTATATGTGGGAAATATACATAATATCAAAGATGGTTTGAAATAAAATCTAAATGTTGAGTTTTAAATTTGGAATGAGATATGATACCCAAAGTGATAAGTTTTTAAACTTATAAGTGGAAAGATTATTAATGTGAAGTTTAGAATTTGAAATGGGAATTCAAATTGGGTAAGGTTGTCTGAATTAAGTAAATTGAATTTATCTTTGGAAAAGTTAAATAATTTAACAAGCAACTTGAATTGGGAATTTCAAGATGAAATTGGGATTTAATTTGGGAAGTTAAATGGTTAATTTGAATTGGGAGTTTGTGTGATCTCAAAATGGTTCGAGATCTAGAAATTGAAATGAATGGATGTTTAAAAATAATTTGAATGATATCATCCTGTTGTTATTAATAATCTTTAAGCTAAAATTGGATTTGTTTAATTGAATGAAGAAATGAGGTGTGGTAGTATATCCATTATTAAGATAAAATGGAATCATTTTGGATTTAAGGTTTGAATGTTTAAGATAAAACTTCAAAGGTTAGGTTTGAAAATTGAAATTTGGTGATAAATTAAATTTCAAAGATTTAGTTGTTTAAAAAGGGTTTGAATTATCATTTGAACTTTGAAATAGGTTAAAAATGAATTCAGAATTAAATGGTATAAAGATATAAGTTGATTTGATTTAAAGGATTAAATCAACATCTAAAAATTTAACTCGAATTTATATAATTTGGAATGGTTTAAATTTGAAATTTGAATTGAATTGAGTTAGTTCAAATTGAATTTTATTTGAATAATTTGGAATTGTGATTAAAGTTGAATAGGTTTAAATTCAACTGGAATTTGATTTGAAAATTGGAAAGAAATTAAGAATTAATTCAACTTGAATTGGGGATAAATAAATTTCAATGAAAATTGAAGTTATTTAAATTGAAATTGAGTCAATTTAAATGGAAGTGGAAATTTAAATTGAGTTGATAAAAATGGAGGTTGGGAATTGAACAGTTTGACTCTGGACTATTTTCAAAATAAATTGTTTTAATATAATTCTATTTTTTCAAACTATTTACTATACAACTTTTCTTTTTAAACCTAAACTATCTTATAATTGTTTTACGATTATTTTTGGAACTATTTAACAATTTTTCAACTATTTTATAAACTAATTACTGTTTTTCAATTACTTTATAACTAATTACTATTTTCCAGCTACTTTATAATTAGTTACCTATTTTCCAACTATTTTACAATTACTTAACTATTTTATAGCTATTTTACAAACTAATAATTATATTTCAACTACTTATCTATTTAAAAAAAATTCAAGCTATTTTCTAAATTTAAACTGGATAGAGTTCGAACTATTTATGATTAAATGCCCAATTGAGATAAGAATCGATGTGATAATCTAAATGGGGTCGAAACAACTGTGAATAGGTGAATAGAAATTAAAGTGAATGTGAATAGAAAAGAAGGTTGATTTGGCTAATAATCAATAAAGATAATACATAGGTTGTACGTATATTATTCTATTTGCATAATGATTTGATCCAGTTTTAAACATAGAATTTCGAGATAGTTATATCAATCCGAATTGGGATTTTCCACTCGATTTTCGACAGCGAACCTGGATATGGATTGTTGATTGGTTTTGGATATTCTCTATCATAGTTATGGCTATGCAAGGAGAATGATGGTTTCTGATCAAGAAACCAGATCTGAGTCCGCACTAGGAAGTCGGGTGGACGATACAAGTTCGGAAGTGAAATTGTGTGATCGAGTGAGCGATCAAATTGGTATAGCGTACGGACGATATGTGTACATCGTACGGGTTTGAATGAAATTAATATTGAAAATTTGTGAATAAGAAATGTGAAATGATTTTTGAAATGGAATATATATTTTGTGAAATATATGATGAAATAAAGTGGAAATTGGATATATCTATGGTAGAAATTCTCTTTATGGAAGTAGGTAATATGGTTAATAATTTTATAAAGGAATAATCAAATTTGAATATTTGATTTAGAGTAAACAAAGTTATGTATCTTTGTTATATAAGGTAAATCTCCCCTTGTTGAATCTTCTGCCGAAAGAAAAGGTTTTTGAAAGTATTTGAAGTATAAAAGAGAATTTATACAAGAATGAAGTGATCTAAAGTTTTTAAAAATTATATATATCTATATCTATATATATATATATATATATATATATAAAGGATCTTATGAGGATTTTGAGAAAAGGTTTTTGGAACCTATGGACTTTGGAAATGCTTTTGATTTTTGGGAAAAATCAATATTGGAATTTGGAAAGCCTAATTTGAGAAATATCGATTTTGGAATAATCGATTTTGAGAAAGGAGATTTATGTGGGATTCATACTAGGTGTATGATTTGAAAAATACTATATGTGTATAGCATAAAGTGTTTTGAAAATGGCTCTGGAGAAAAAGACGCTCCCTTGAATGAACTTCTCAGGAGTACCATAGGTTGGTACTGCCTTGAGCCTCAAAGAGGGGGAGGCTCTAAAGTTGATCCTGTGAGGAGTCCGGAAAAACTAGTTCCTGAGGATTATGTGTAGTGTGCAGCGGAAGTCGAGGGCGCTGATGCCTACAGAGGCATTTGGGTTATGCTGTGACGATAGTGTAACTCGATGTCACTGCGATCTACTACAGACCATAGCGAAAGTCGTGTGTGCCGCTGAGAGCCAACAATCTACGTTTGATTTTATATCGGTAGACTGCGACCTATGGTGACATTGCGAAAGTCGTGTGTGCTGCTGAGAGCCAACAGTCTACGTTTGATTTTATATCGGTAGATTGCGACCTTTGTGGAAGTGGAGAAGTTCCATTCTTTTGGCAGTGAAATTCGAGGACGTTGAGGCCTACAGTTACACGGACTTTTGTTGTGATGGCAGCGTAACCCTGGATGTAACTGCGGTCTGTAGCGGGTTCCATGGCGTAATCGAGGGGCGCGGAAGCCTACAGTTATCTATGGATTTTGCTGGGACGGCAACGTAACCATCGGGTTAACTGCGACTGTGGATGGGTGTGATGATTTCCAGAGCATTCCCACTAAAGATATTTCCTCAATTTCATAAATGTTTTCCATATTTTCAATAAACTAATTTTCCAAGTATTTTCACTGGGTGTTGAAAATGGGTCTGCTAAGTACTAATAGATTTTCAGTCTTACGCCTGATTAACGTATGACCAAATTTCTATGAGAATAATGATGGACTTGTTGAAACATCGAGTTATAAAAAGTATTTTCATAAAAACTATTTTAGTGATATTATATAGATTTATAAATGTGTTTTAAAAATGATCAAAGAATAATTTATCTGATATAAGTATTTTTATAAATTCTGGCTTCATTCCTTTTCGAGGACGAAAAGATTTTGAGGGGGAGGAATGTGATAACCCAGATTTTGGTTTTCTGATAATTGAATAATTATCTGATTTTATTTGATAAATAAAAGGAATTCGGATAAATATCTGGATATGTATATATAAATAGATAGTTGAAACTATAAAAAAATATTGAAAAATATATCTCTAGATGATTGTGTGTGTGTGTGTGTGTGTGTGTGTATATATATATATATATTGTAGAAAGAATTTTGGATTGAAAATCATTAAATATATGGAAAATAAATTTGATTTTTACTTTGGAATTGATATAGAAATTAGTTTTTTTTAAATCATTTCCTTTACAAGTTATGCAAGTATAAATAATAGTTTGAAAATGTATGAATGTGATTCACAAAATTCAAAAAAAAAGAAAAGGGTTAAAACATAATTTATAAATAAATTAGAGAAAATGGCTTAAACATAAATTTAGATATTTTTAACAAGTGTAAATTATTTCTACAAGTGTCATTATCTTCTTTTATTTCTTTTAAAATTAATTAATAAAAATAGAATAGGTTATATAATCATCTCCATCCATCTCTTTCATTTCTTTTATCAGCTCGTTTCCTAAATCAAAACAAAGAAATCAGATCAAAGGAAAACAAACCAGTAACATAAAAACAGAAGAGAACAAGTCAGTAGAACAAACTCAACCCAGAGATTAATTCAGACAGTAATCAAACCCAGCAACAATTTTTCAACTATTACAAATCTGAAACCAAGCTTAGCAAAAGACTTAAAGCAATGGTTCAAGTTCAAGATCAACAAATCAAGATGAGCAAGCCTGCTGTTTCAATTTCAAGCACAGTTTTAACTTCAAAGGCTTCTGTGTTTCTCTATTCCCTAAACAGGTGAGTAAATCTGCCTTCTTAAAGCCTAAATTTCCAGTTTATAATTGTTTGCAATTGATGGTCGAAAAGTTTCTTGATATATTTGCTTGCATGGATTGCCTGGCTATATAGTTTGATTTTGTTGTAAGTACTCTTGTGCATGTCTCTGTCTGGTCTTAACAGACTCAATTAACATTTTAATTCAAATTCTCTTTAACGAAGCATATCTGGGTTATAACGTATAAGAGTCAGATTAAAAAAAAACCTCAAATCAAAGCTTTTTCTTCAGCTCTCTGTTCATCATCAAACAAGTGAGTAACACATTCAATTCTGTTATAAACCTTGTTGCATGCAGTAAATTTTAAGCAAATTTTAAAAAGTGTTTGTTTGATTGATTTATATGAATTCATATGTATGTATATTATGAGTACATGTTTGAGTGCCTGTCTGTTCTAAGGTGTTTTGTTATGTTCTTCACTTACAGCGCAATAGGTTTCAAGAATTTTTTTTAAACTATTCTGTATCTAATATTCTTGAAACTTCAATATATAAAATAAATTTGTTTGTTATATTAAAATTATAAATTTCAAAAATGTTTCTAGATTAAATCTAAAGCTAGCTAAAAAAAAGGAAGAAGAACAGTAAAAATTAAAACAGATCAAGATCTCAATATTAATCTTTGGATGATTCAAGTTTATGATCTGATGAGTTATTGAAATTTATGATTTTTAAAACTAAAATCATGATTTTTAGACTTTTAAATCAAGCGAAATTGCATGTTAGTCAAAAATTGGGTTTCGAGTATTCTCTGGTGATCGGCGAAGTTTGGGGTTCCAAGATTGTGGCTGGGGTTGCCCAGGAGGTGGACGGATCTGGCAAAATTGGTCGCTGATTTTTCCAGTCACGGTGGTGGCCGGTCGAATGAATTTTAGGGTTTAACAATCCATTTAGTCGACGGTGTGGACGTGACGAATTCGTCGTCGAGGGTGAGCTAGATGTGACCGGTCGTGGGGAAACGAAACGAGGTCTCGTGGCGAGGCTGTAGCTGGATTGGCGAATCCTCCGGTGGTCGAAGTGGTCATCGGCAAGTCGAGATTGTCGAAGAAGATGGTTCCATTTTGGGTTCATTTTTGCTAGAATTGGTTTTCGAGTTCGAATCATCAATACGGTGGTCGAGATTGAGAGGGGTGGTCATCGGTGACTATTCGACGATGGTAATGGTGGTCGGAGCACCTGGTTGACTTGTGCACGTGCACAGGGATCAACCCATGTCAGCCGGTGTCGCTGTGTTGTTTGCTTCGGGATGAAGGACGTTTTACTCGAGGTGAACTCGAGTTTTGATCAGTTGAGTTTTGAGTTGATTGGATTGGGAAGAAGTAGATGTGGGAAAATCGAGTTTGGGTTCGATGAAGTTGTATAATGGCTCGGGTTTTAAGGTAGCAGGTTATTGAAGAAGGATATAGTAAGTTTTTAAGTTCAAAAATTTGATCTGGTAGTAACAATTTTTCAATCCTTTCAATTTAAAATAATTAAGGTTATTTCAAGTTGAAAATTTATTTAAGGTTTGAGAACAGAATTATTTTAGGTTTAAAGTATTTCAATATTTATAACCTTTTAAAGAGTTTATTTTAAATAAGCTTGATAATGTAATTAGACTAATTTATAGAAATTAAGTATAATTAATTAGTTTAATTAATTATAAAGGATTAATTAAGGGTAATTAATTTACTGGATTTATAAATGATTAAGGATTAAAAGTTAATTAATTTAAGGGTTAATTAATTTGTAATTAAGATCATTAATTAGATAATATAGATTATTAATTAATGATTAAAGATTGATAAATTAAGCGATCCAGTGTAATTAAGAATTAGTTAATTCAGTAATTAAAGACGAATTGATTGGTAAATAAGAATTAATTACTTTGAAATTAATAATGGTTAATTTAAACTTTAATTACTTAGAGAAGTAATTAGAGAATAGTTAATAGTTAATGAAGATCA
Source organism: Allium cepa (assembly GCA_030765085.1). NCBI lineage: Eukaryota > Viridiplantae > Streptophyta > Magnoliopsida > Asparagales > Amaryllidaceae > Allium > Allium cepa. Next base: position 944,602,310 of record CM060941.1, on the reverse strand, counting down.
TTAACTAGGGATTGTGAAATGGTAAATTAACATGATTAATTTAAGATAATTAATTGGATAATTAATTAAGGATAATCATTTGTGGAATTGGTTAAGGATAATTGCTTAACGGAAGTAATTAAGAATTAATTACTTAGTGTAATTAATTAAGGATTAATTAAGGTTTAGTTAATTAATGAGTGTGATTAATTATAAGATAATTAATCAGTGTAAGTGAAGTAGGATGATTAATTTGTGTAATTAATTAAGAGTTAATTACTTATTTTAATAATTAGTCAAGGGTGATTAATTAAGAAGGATAATTAAAGGATGATTGATTAATTGGTTTATAACTAATTAATATTAAGTAAAGGTAATCTTCGTGATTAAAATTAGTAATTAATTTAATTAGAGACAAAGTAAATTAACTTTTGGAAGTGATCAATCTTGTTTATGAGTGATTGAATGATGTTAAAAGCCTTGAATTGATTGATATCTCTTATATGAAATGCTTTGTGATATGATATGTTTAGGGTGAATAATGATAATGTGGTTATCTATTGATGATAAATTATTGTGCAAAAGTGACATCTTTTATTTAAAGTTGAATTGTATTTTACTTGAATAACTTGGGTTAAGATGGTTGTGACGACCCAGAATTTTCAAGCATTTAAAATCGGGATATTTAATTGATTTTAAATACTCAATATAATAATTTTAATTGGAATTACAAATATCGTTATTTGTTTGATAATTAATTAATAATTTAATTATTAGAAGTTGAGTAAATTGTTGAATCTCGAATTTTAAACCTGTTGGATAAAATTTGAAGACTTGAAAAATTTATATGGATAGTACAGAGGATAATAGAAGTTGTAAAATTAAAATTAGCAGTGATTCGTTCAGTTTTGAAATTTATATCGTTTAAGTTGAATTGAAAATAGTCTTCCGAGGCACAGTCTCGGATTTCGATGAAACTAGTTCCATTGAGTCCGTAATATTAAATTATTATCGGATTTCAAATTTCGTATTGATCGGAGTTGTTGTGTGAGCATACGATAAGTAAACGCGTTGACATTTATATCGAATTCAATAAGAAAATAATAATAATCATAATAAATAAATAAAAACCAAATCAAGAAAATTTACATCTGCAACCCTAACTTCAACTAGGCCGAGCTATTTTCTGAGACAAGCCACCCTATACTCTGAAGACATCACGTCTTGCCTCCTCTCCTTCTTCGATTTCACGCTTCCTTTGCCTTCTCGAATACGCTTACCTCTTTTATTTTCGTCCTTATTTATTTTCAGAGGATACAGCCGAGCTCACCTATCTTCTTCAAATTCAGTTGACTCGAAATCAAATTCATGGTCGCAGCCTTCTGTTTAAAAGAAATCGAAATACTTTCTATTCGAAATCAAAGTCTCATACAAAAAAAAAGGGGCAGCCGCTTAGAAATCAAATCGATTCAGCTCGAAGGGGAATCACGCGATTCGCGTATCGCGATCGAAGTGACTGGATTTTGTCAACGAGTGGGGTTGAGCGTGGAAGAACCCGATCTATTGGAAGACTTCTCACATCATCGCTTCTACTTCGACGCCCGCGTGTGATGGCTTCAGGGCGGAGCCGTGTCGGAGTTGACTGGGGTTCGATCGCTTTAGGGAGGTCGAGTACGTCTCGGTTTGTGGCAAGTAAGCTCGCGAGTTCTGGTCAAGTAGGGTTTTGCGAACAGAAGAGGAGGTGAAGGTTCGATCGATGCTTGGGTTTTGAAGTCGCGATTAGGCACCGATATGAGGCAGCGAGGTATAACAGTCTGGTTTTTTTTTTGAAATTTAATTTCATGAATTTATAGATTTGAGTAGGAAAAAAAAATATATAAAGGCACACATTTTAAACTGGCCAGTCAATGTTTAAATGGGTATAAAGCAATTTTATTTTAATATAATAAAATAAAATATTTTCAATAAAGGAAATCTGAAATTTTTATTATACACAATAAATTTGGTAATTTCGGGAGTTTTAAGAATAAGGTAGGATTTTTATGTTAGATTTTGGAAATGTCTTGACTAGGAAGTATTATTTAAAAGTTAGATTTTGGGAATTTTACAGATTGTTTATTTTTGTATAACATACTTTCAAAACAAACATATATACATGTTTTCATGTACTAGTTAGTTTTAAAATGATGTATTATGAAGATTTATTTCTTAAGTAAACTTATTTAATTCTTTTAGCTACACAAAATATATTAGAAAAAGAAAATTAAGTTAAATTTAAACTATTAGTTCAAAAGAACATTTGTTGGTTTAAATTAAATGAATAAATATTAATAAATCATAAATTATTTATTCAAGGTCAAAAATCGAGAAAACAAGGAAATATTGAAGCGATGGCAATTGCAAAATCAAAGGTGAGTTAATCTCACTCAGTTGAATTTAAATTTAAATGATTAAATTTAAATAATTGTTGGATGGTTGAATTGATTGATGCGATATAGTATGATATTTTGGAATTGGTGTATTATGTTGTGCTAACATCTGTGGATGCAGGGAAAACAGGTTGGAGGGATCCAACTGGACCCCTCACATTTATTTAAATTATTCAATATTCTCTGCTGTAATTATTTGATATTCTATTATGAGTTATATTGGGATATTGAATGTTATGGTTTGATTGGATATTTGGGTATAATGAATTACCAAAATATATAAACTGGATTGTTGAAAAGAAATTAAGAGGAAGTAAATTTGTAAGCGAAATAATTATAGAAAGTTTGAATAACTTAAGAATGAAGTGAAAGGAAATAGAAGTAATATGAAAATAATAATAAATAACTTCGAATCCGGGACGGACTTGTATGGATGAATGCTTGCGAGACATCGTCAGATGGACAATGGGCATTCTAAAAGATATGTTCTAAAAAGGTAACGCTTAGCCTTAAGCCTCATCAAATGGGAATGACTGAAAATCAGGGGTTATGCCGCGAGGCTAGGTGGGTAGCACCCAAGCAGGGTGATGTCATTCCAGTCTAGATGTCCCTTTTTACTTCGGCTTAGTGGGCGGTTGTTGATCCTAACCGCGGGGTGACCTCACTCGGGATTATCCCGTAAGGGGTAGTCCCGGCCTTGTGTTGCAAGGGAGCGGGCGTACACCTCAGTACGGTGATTTAGGCCCCGTACTGTGACAGGTGGTACCTCAGTGCCTACTTATTAGTTGGAAATCCATTCTCCCTACGAGCCTTGTACGAGTTTTGTTTGTATTACCCACTCTGTGGCTAGTAGCTGGAATTTAATGAATGTAACAATTTCGGCTATTTTACAAGTATTTGTAAATAGACCCTATTATAATATCTGAGGATTTCTATAAAAAGTGTTTTAGCTATCGTAAGGTAAAAACCCGACATGTTTATTTGTGGCGTGGTCTTACGAGATGCTTTTGTTTTCAAAGGATTTTTGAAACTTTAATAATCAATTGGGTGTGATTTTGTCACGCTGGTATTCCAGACTGACTCGGGTATTATTTAACTGTAATGCTCGGGTCAGACCGAGTATTATAGAATACAGGACATGATGCTATGGAGCTCAGGAGACGAGCTGGATGACGACACGTACTCTTGTACTTGTATATATATATGTTCCGCTGTGTTGAGTTGTTGTGTATCCATGTGTATGTTATTGATGTTGAGCTGTGATTGATGTACTCTGATGATGTAAAATATGTAAACAGATATATTTAATTTTGAGTAAAGATCATATATTATCTATTATATTTTATTCTGCTGCGATGGTTAGATTCTGTTGTTGTTTTCTATTTTCTTCTTCTACCTCTTCTTCTTTAACCCAAATGGTTCGTATTTCTATGCAACTTCAGTTGATTGTTGTAGAATAGGGTTGACTCAAGGAGTACGGATTTTACGGGCTGTTCACTTGGTATCAGAGCTTAGGTTGGAGATAACCTTGGCTCTGGTGGGAATTATTCATTTAAATTAGAGTCTATAGTACTCTAAAATGAGTTTGAGCGTATTAATAGATATGAGCGCGTATTTGTTAGTGAATATAAATTGTTTTAATATTGTGTTGATTGATTTATTGAGTGGCATATGAACCTTCGTCGGCACAGTCTGGACAACTGTATCGAAAGGGTTTCTAAACACTTGAATAGAACAATTGACACGGTATTGTTTTAAATATATGTGAATGAAATAATTTTACCCAAAAATATATTTTTGATATAAAGAAAGTTTTTGGTAAACTATATAGCTATTATATGGCTGCTTGGATGTTAGAAATGATAATATTAAATTATTATCATTATTAAATAAAAATTTAACTAGAAATTGTAAATATAACCCAAATTTAAGGGAATAAATTCATTATAAAATGAAATTTATAAATATGAATTATAAATGTAAATTATAAATCGAAAAATAATAATTAATTGGGAATTTGTATAAGCATAAATTATACAAATGCATTTTAGTTAAAATTTGAATTAAAATAGAATTTGAAAACTTTAAAACCCTGGAGATTTTGGAAGTATTTTGGAGGTAAATAGTATTATTGTTGTTTTTGGGGTATTTCTGAAAAGAAATTGTTTCAAATAAATTTTGAAAGTGATATAGCATTGAAATCACTTGGATTATTGGAAAATAATTCTGATGATGACGGCCGCATCATCAGTATTCATTTTCGAATTTCTAAGTGAAGAATTGCTACCAAATTGATTTGTTTAGAAAAGCAAGTTGTTTTTGAAGATTTCAAAGGAAATTTGTTGGAAAATAAAAGCCAGGATTGGTTTAATTTTTTTGAGAAATGTGGTTTGAGATGTTGGAGATTTCAAAATGATTTGAAACCAAAGCCGGGAGTTTAAAAAAAATCCTGATAGGATGGGTTATAAGCTTATACATTAAGATGATTTTTAAATCAGGAATGGAATATAAGCTTTGAGGGTTGGAATTTAAATTTAAAGAGAAAAGTTGAAAATGAAATTAACTTGGATTTGAAAATAAAAATTTGACTGGATTGAAATTAATTGAATAAGCTGAAAGAATATCCAGTTGTATTCGAATTGAGTTGAAATCGAATTGAGTTAAATAAATCCGAGTTAAAGTAAAATTGAGTTAGGATGAGAATTCAATTGGATTAATGAATGGAATTAAATTCCTAGCTGAACGAATGGGAAATAAATTGAATAAGGATTGGAAATTGAAGTAAATAAATTAGAATAACTTATAAAAGAATTTAAATGCATGTATAAAATATGCTTGGGTTATAAAGAAGCATAAGGCTTGAGTTAAAATAAAAGAAGAATATATTCAAGCTTATGATGAATGGAATTGTATAAAACAATAAGTTGTGACTTATTAAATTGAAAATGGAATACAAAATCCAAAATAAATATTGTTTGATGTTTTGGATAAAGAAATGAAAATCCAAACTTGAATTATAAACTAAATTGGACTAAAGAAAAAATTAAATGGAGTGATATTTGGAATTAAAATTCAAGTGATGGATTATAAATAAGGGAAGAACTAATTGATAATAAATTAGTTAATCAAATGTGTAAATGGGAACGTAATATAGTTTGATATAAACTGAATTGTGAGTTTATGATGAAGTTTGGAAATAAACTCAAGTTATTAATTAAAATTTAATGTGAAGTGTTAACAAATTAAATATAATTGGGAATGTATCGAATAAATGTAAATGGATTAAAATAGCAATGGTATGAATTGCAAATAAAAATCCGAATAAGTGAAAATAAATTGGAAATGGCATTGTAATAAATTGAACGAGTTAAATCTGGAAAGTTAAATTTTATAATAACTAATCAAATAAATTTGTAGTTTGAAATGAGATTGGATTGAGATAGAATCAAATTAAATTGAAAAGAGAAATTTATTTGCAAAATGAAATGAGTTTAAGAATAGAAGAAAAAAAAAGGGATTTACTTGAAAATAAAATGGGCTTAAGTATAAAATTGGAGTGAATAAACTTAAGCAAAAAAAAGGAAATGAGTTGAATTGCAATCAACTTAAAATTTAGTTTAATAAAAATGGAATGAAAATGCTTAAATAAATAATTGTAAACCATTTAAATTATTAAGGGACTGAAATAACTTGAGACAATAAGGAAAATGAATGTTTCAAGTTTATTAGAATGGTTTAAGTGAATGTGGATAAACTAATTAAATTGAATAAATAAATGATAGAATAAATAAGTATCAAATGAAATGTGGTTTAAACAAGTTGAGTAATGGTTATAAAATGAAATAACTTGGATTGTCTTCGAGCTAAATAAAATAGTTTGGAATAAACAAATTTGGAAATGGAATGTAAATAAATGGATTGTAAATGAAATTTAAATGGAGTATGTCGAGCTAAATAAATGCTTGTGAATGGATTAAAATAAAAAGGAAATTTAATTGGTAATGGAGATGGAACCTAAGTTGTTAATGGTTTTGAATGGACTAGTTTGGTTAATAAAATTGAAATGCAATAAAACATAAAATATATGGATTGTGAATAAATCCGAAATGGAATTGAATTAAGTGTAAGTTGAGTTGGAGTCAATTTAAATTGATTATAAAACTCAAGTGCTTATTTATTCACATAAATCTCGTCAAATTGCAAATAATAAATTGTTATTGAATGTAAATAGAAGTTATTAAGATGCCTTGGATGGATAGGAATAAAATAAATTGGGTTTGAAAGCAATTGGATTAAATATGAGTTCAGTTTGCTTAAAAATAAATTAAATGTAGGCAATTGAGGTTTAAACCATTCAAATTAATGAAGTTATATACGAATGGATTTAAAACCATTCACATTGGATGGGAATGGTTTATAAATTAATTGAAACAGATAAATTGGTATGAAAACTATATAAATTGCTTACGGAAAAATGTTTGGAATGAGTTTCTTTTAGGATTCATATGTTTTAACTATTGCAACTAAGTGTATTGTAGTTAAACTTCATTTATATGACACTTACATGTTTAAATTGAGTAAGTACAGGTACCTGGGAGCTGTGTGGCTGGATGTGGTTGTGCTATTTGCTAAAAATAATAAGTCGTTTGCTTAAAATGCTAAATAAGGTACGCCTACGCAATTAAAATAGGAAATATGAACTGTTTTTGGTTTTTCCGACCGTGTGGGTCGATGTATATATATTTATATCTTTTGTCAAATTGCAAAAGCTCCTCCGTACAAGGAGACTCTGCCAAAAATTTTCAGACATTTTGGGAGTTAGAAATTTTTTGAAAGATTTTGGAAAATTTGCTAACGACAAAACAATTTTAAACTGGAAATTGAAATAAGTTAGTGAATGAAACTAATTAAAATAATGATATGAATTAGTAATAAATGACAAATAAAATTTATATATTTAGAGTTGAAAAATAAATTGAATTCATATAGAAATGGAGATAAATCAATGTGGATAGAAATGGATATAAATTGAAGTGGTAAGACAGAGATAAATAAAGAAACATATAAATGCTTATGTTAACTTAAGTAAGGAATGGTTAATTCTTTATTGGAAATTGAATATTGCAAATATATTCTAAGTTGATATTTGGATGAATATTGGCATTTGGTAAGGGAGTCGATAAAATGTTTTGGGAATATTGTGATTGGATATTAGTGCTAAGCAGGATATGCAGGTAATATAAAGGGAAAAGAATTGATTTTCATTTCAGAAGATAAATATGAGTTGCCCATCAAAAGGTATGTACTTAAATTTTGGTATGAAATTGGATTGGGATTTTGGATTGAGCCACTTGGCTTTTTGTTTTCTTTTTGGATTTGGGAGGCCGTAGAGCCATTTTGTAGTTGTACCGAGCTAGCCACGCAAAGGAGACGCTGGTGAAATTTTTCGGGAATTTAGGGAGTTAGAAAAATTTTGAGAAAATTTTCGACAATCCAAAATATGGTTTTGAATTATAACTTGAATGATTATATAAGTAAAGTTATTAGGAAACTAAGGGAAAGGTTGGGAAGTTAGTAAGAATTGTAGTGGGCCTTCTATTTAAAAGATAAGAGGTAAGATGTTGAATTGTTAAGAACTGATTGGTTTTGGGAAAAGTAAACGGGTATTGGACCATTCTTCCTAACTTGTAATTTCGGGGACAAAATTCTTTTAAGGGTGGAGGAATGTGACGACCCGGAGTTTTCAAGCATTTAAAATCAGGATATTTAATTGATTTTAAATATTCAATATAATAATTTTAACTAGAATTACCAATATCGTTATTTGTTTGATAATTAATTAATAGAATTTAATTATTAGAAGTTGAGTAAATTGTTGAATCTCGAATTTTAAACCTGTTGGATAAAATTTGAAGACTTGAAAAATTTATATGGATAGTACAGAGGATAATAGAAGTTGTAAAAATAAAATTAGCAGTGATTCGTTCAGTTTTGAAATTTATATCGTTTAGGTTGAATTGAAAATAGTCTTCCGAGGCACAGTCTCGGATTTCGATGAAACCTGTTCCATTGGGTCCGTAATATTAAATTATTATCGAATTTCAAATTTCGTATTGATTGGAGTTGTGTGAGCGTACGATAAATAAACGCGTTGAAATTTATATCGAATTCAATAAGAAAATAATAATAATCATAATAAATAAATAAAAATCAAATCAAGAAAATTTACATCTGCAACCCTAACTTCAACTAGGCCGAGCTATTTTCTGAGACAAGCCACCCTATACTCTGAAGACATCACTTCTTGCCTCCTCTCCTTCTTCGATTTCACGCTTCCTTTGCCTTCTGGAATACGCTTACCTCTTTTATTTTTGTCCTTATTTATTTTCAGAGGATACAGCCGAGCTCACCTACCTTCTTCAAATTCAGTTGACTCGAAATCAAATTCATTGCCGCAGCCTTCTGTTTAAAAGAAATCGAAATACTTTCTGTTCGAAATCAAAGTCTCATACAAAAAAAAAGGGGCAGCCGCTTAGAAATCAAATCGATTCAGCTCGAAGGGGAATCACGCGATTCGCGTATCGCGGTCGAAGTGACTGGATTTTGTCGACGAGTGGGTTGAGCGTGGAAGAACCCGATCTATTGGAAGACTTCTTACATCACCGCTTCTACTTCGACGCTCGCGTGCGATGGCTTCAGGGCGGAGCCGTGTGGGAGTTGACTGGGGTTCGATCGCTTTAGGGAGGTCGAGTACGTCTCGGTTTGTGGCGAGTAGGCTCGCGAGTTCTGGTCAAGTAGGGTTTTGCGAACAGCAGAGGAGGTGAAGGTTCGATCGATGTTTGGGTTTTGAAGTCGCGATTAGGCACCGATATGAGGCAGCGAGGTATAACAGTCTTGTTTTTTTTTAAAATTTAATTTAATGAATTTATAGATTTGAGTAGGAAAAAAATATATATAAAGGCACACATTTTAAACTGGCCAGTCAATGTTTAAATGGGTATAAAGCAATTTTATTTTAATCTAATAAAATAAAATATTTTTCAATAAAGGAAATCTGAAATTTTTATTATACACAATAAATTTGGTAATTTCGGGAGTTTTAAGAATACGGTAGGATTTTTATGCTAGATTTTGGAAATGTCTTGACTAGGAAGTATTATTTAAAAGTTAGATTCTGGGAATTTTACATATTGATTATTTTTGTATAACATACTTTCAAAACAAACATATATACATGTTTTCATGTACTAGTTAGTTTTAAAATGATGTATTATGAAGATTTATTTCTTAAGTAAACTTATTTAATTCTTTTAGCCACACAAAATATATTAGAAAAGGAAAATTAAGTTAAATTTAAACTATTAGTTCAAAAGAACATTTGTTGGTTTAAATTAAATGAATAAATATTAATAAATCATAAATTATTTATTCAAGGTCAAAAATCGAGAAAACAAGGAAATATTGAAGCGATGGCAATTGCAAAATCAAAGGTGAGTTAATCTCACTCAGTTGAATTTAAATTTAAATGATTAAATTTAAATAATTGTTGGATGGTTGAATTGATTGATGCGATATAGTATGATATTTTGGAATTGGTGTATTATGTTGTGCTAACATCTGTGGATGCAGGGAAAACAGGTTGGAGGGATCCAACCGGACCCCTCACATTTATTTAAATTATTCAATATTCTCTGCTGTAATTATTTGATATCCTATTATGAGTTATATTGGAATATTGAATGTTATGGTTTGATTGGATATTTGGGTATAATGAATTACCAAAATATATAAACTGGATTGTTGAAAAGAAATTAAGAGGAAGTAAATTTGTAAGCGAAATAATTATAGAAAGTTTGAATAACTTAAGAATGAAGTGAAAGGAAATAGAAGTAATATGAAAATAATAATAAATAACTTCGAGTATGAAGAGAAATGGAATTTTGAATAAAATGAAATTGATGAATTGTAAACTTAAGTTATATCAATTAAAGAAATAAAAATTATTTTAAAATTCAAAGTTTAAATTTATTTAAAAGAATAAAGAAGTAATTGAGAAATCTAAAAATTTGGAATTTTTTGTTAAAGTGTTTTTAAAATCATAATCAAGAAATGAGATCTGAAATTAATAGATTCTGAATTAAAGGGGATAAATTGGAAATCAATTTGGGAAATTGATTTAAGTGATTGAAGTTGGGATTTTTCTCTGGATAACCAAGTACATTTTTAAAGTAAATTCTTAAATAAATTTAAAGGTTTTAAAGTTGTTGAAAGAAAAAACGAGTTTTAGAAAATTTATTATTTCTAATATTTAAATTCAATAGTAAGTATTTTCCCAAATCTATTATAGTAATAATTACTTAAAAAGTGACCTAGTATTTTGTTTTCAAAAGTGAAAATCTAGTTTTATATTCTATTAAGTAATTTTATTTTCAAATACTCATATAGTATGTATTTTTACAAAATATTGAAGTAATTTAACTTAAATGTTTAAAAGTATATTTTCAAAGTAAAGTGTTTTAAATTATTTTAAAAATCTAGTTTTATGCTTGGTGATTTCAGAGGAGATAGAAAGTATTGGGAAAGTTTATTCTGAAAAGAAAGATGATTTTGAAACTGTTTTCAAAGGATTGAAAATAGAAATATATCTTGTAAAGATATTTTGAGGTTAATAAATAATTTGGGCAACTATTTATTGTGGATGGATGTTGTGAATATTAATTGATAGTTAAATCACAGACTATCAATATTGAACAACAACGTTGATCGTTTCGAAGAGACCGGGATCGAGGTTTATTTCTCGAAAACCACTTCGATCCGGTTTGTACATTTCGAGAAAAACGATTTTGGATTTGAAGATGGAGCAATGACTGCAAGGGCTAGTCGCTACTAATCCTGAGGATATTTCCAAAATGGATGTAGTAGGAATAGTGCCTTCGGTTCCGTTCGAATCCGGGACGGACTTGTATGGATGAATGCTTGCGAGACATCGTCAGATGGACAATGGGCATTCTAAAAGATATGTTCTAAAAAGGTAACGCTTAGCCTTAAGCCTCATCAAATGGGAATGACTGAAAATCAGGGGTTATGCAGCGAGGCTAGGTGGGTAGCACCCAAGCAGGGTGATGTCATTCCAGTCTAGATGTCCCTTTTTACTTCGGCTTAGTGGGCGGTTGCTGATCCTAACCGCGGGGTGACCTCACTCGGGATTATCCAGTAAGGGGTAGTCCCGGCCTTGTGTTGCAGGGGAGCGGGCGTACACCTCGGTACGGTGATTTAGGCCCCGTACTGTGACAGGTGGTACCTCAGTGCCTAGTTATTAGTTGGAAATCCATTCTTCCTAGGAGCCTTGTACGAGTTTTGTTTGTATTACCCACTCTGTGGCTAGTAGCTGGAATTTAATGAATGTAACAATTTCGGCTATTTTATAAGTATTTGTAAATAGACCCTATTATAATATCAGAGGATTTCTATAAAAATTGTTTTAGCTATCGTAAGGTAAAAACCCGACATGTTTATTTGTGGCGTGGTCTTACGAGATGCTTTTGTTTTCAAAGGATTTTTGAATCTTTAATAATCAATTGAGTGTGATTTTGTCACGCTGGTATTCCAGAATGACTCGGGTATTATTTAACTGTAATGCTCGGGTCAGACCGAGTATTATAGAATACAGGACATGATGCTATGGAGCTCAGGAGACGAGCTGGATGACGATGCGTACTCTTGTACTTGTATGTATGTATATATATATATATATATATATATATATATATATATATATATATATATATATATTCCGCTGTGTTGAGTTGTTGTGTATCCATGTGTATGTTATTGATGTTGAGTTGTGATTGATGTACTCCGATGATGTAAAATATGTAAACAGATATATTTGATTTTGAGTAAAAATCATATATTATCTATTATATTTTATTCCGCTGCGATGGTTAGATTCTGTTGTTGTTTTCTATTTTCTTCTTCTACCTCTTCTTCTTTAACCCAAATGGTTTGTATTTCTGTGCAACTTCAGTTGATTGTTGTAGAATAGGGTTGACTCAAGGAGCACGGATTTTACGGGCTGTTACAATGGTATTGAATTCGAAGAAACCGGAGTCGGGTATTAGAAAATACCCGAAACCACTTCGATTCTTTGTAAATTGATATGTGAAATATATAGGATGAAGTGGAATGATTTAAGTGAATTGGACCATTTAATCTAAGTTTTGGCACTTAGAAATTGATGTGTGAATTAAGTGATTTCTATAACAACTTGTGAAGTTGTAAATTGATATAAGTTACTCCGGGTTTATGTAAATTGTATGCTTTTGAATTCCATGTTAGATGGGTTTACTCACGTTGGTTTTACAGCCTGACCCGGGTGTTATTTTGATGTCATGCTTGGGTCAGACCGAGTATTACAGTTTTCAGGTAAGGACGTTCTGGTGCTCAGGAGGCGAGCTGCATGGCAGGAACGTTTGGACAGTGTTCCGCTGTGTATATTGTAGATTGTCTGGAATATGTAATATTAACTGTGTGGTGTTTGTGTAAATATTGAAAAATCTGATGTATTAAATGTAAATTTACCGATACAGCTTCTTTGTATTAAAGTTATTTTATGATATTAATTTTGATCCGCTGCGAATGTGAGGTTCTGTGTCTGTTTTCTGTTTTCTTCTTCTATCTCTTTTCTTTTTTTCCTTCCTATCTAGAATTTTCGGGTCGTTACATTGGTCTTCAATTTTGTACAACTGAGAAACTATTCTATCAGAGGCTTCACTTGGGCTGCATTACTCTACACGTACCATATCTTTTGATCTAGCATCTAGTCGCGAATCGTCAATTGTGTCATTGTGTCCATTTTACCTTTTATGGTATCACCTATTTTGTTTTAAACATTCAGAAACATCAGCTTAGAGCTCTGCTTTGCTAGTTGTCAACAAAACTTATACGCTTGATGCAAGTTCAAAATAAATGATGTGTATTTCTTCATATGATAAAAGTTGGTTTAGTTTTGAAGTCAATATTGTCTAATGTCATCTAGTGAAAATTCCATTGAATATGAATGTTTTTTTGCATGCTCAAAAACGTGTCATGAATGAAATAAATGCACTAATTTTAACTTCAAATCATATACTTCAAATTCCAGGATGTCCTTAATCATTGACATTAGTATATTAAAATACATTTAAATGAAATAACATTTCCACTACCTAAAAACGTAGAATTCATGGACAGAAAGTGTTGTGCTGCCTTACTGGCTGCAGCTACAGAGCAGTGGCACGTTTTTTTTAAACGAGCGGCACGTTATTTAAAAAAATTTAAAGAATTGGGGAAATATGCATCATTTGATAACTTAGTAAACAGAGATTTGTTAATGCAATTTCATAAATTGAAGGATAAATTTTCATGTTAAAGAATTTTTTTTGCAAACGTTAAAAAAGTAAGATTATCTCTACCTGCTACTGCAGCGGGGCCGCTGCTGCTAGCAGCCTGACTATTGTTGTTGCGAAAAGAGGAAGAAAAATCAATGATGGCATCAATGAACTAATAGAAACCAACCATGAACTAAGAGTGGAAGTACACAAAACTCATTGACAATAATAAATGCATGAAACTAAAGGAACCTGAAATCTTAGAGAAGAGTTCATGCTACAATTTATCACAGCCATCATAGAATTACAAACTATTGACCGACATTGAGGATCTCATTTCCAGTATGATTTAATGGAATGGTTTTTACCCAGTCTAACTATTTTATCTTTGGTGAACCCCTGTATATTTTTTAACGAAACAATTTCTATTTTGTTAAGTATCTCTATGAAGAAGTTAATGATAACAAATTACCTTAAACTCCAAACTTGTTTTTGCTCTTACAAACTTTCTCCACTCCTTCACATATTTTACATTGTACGGTTTTAAACCAAGTCTTTCCTCTTCAGTTGTTTCATTTATTATTTTTCGAACCAATTTTCTTTTTAAGGATCTTCAAATAGTTCCTATTTGTTGAAATATGGATTTTTTTTGTCATTCATCCACTTTGAATCTAGCATATAAACAAAAAAAATGTTATTTCATATTAAAATGGTTTTGAAAAGACAATCTGTTAAGTAGATTATTTTTGTACACAAATCTATTGTTATACTACAAAAAAAGTAATTTTTCCATACCTCAATTGACCCTCACAAGACAGCTTTTAATTCACCACTTGGAAGCCTCCAATTGCAAGCATAACCTGTCTCGTACAAACAGTCCAAGATAAGAAGATAAGTGTACCGAGCCTTCTCTTAGCGGTATGGTTGCCTCATTGAATTCAACTTCAATTCGACTCTCAATATTTAACGAGAATCTTTTTACTTTTGCTGGACCTCTACCACGTTTTTTTACATTTGTATTTGCTGTTTCGACTTCACATGGTCTTTCGATTTCCATCTCGGCATCAACATTTTCTTCATAAGGCGTTTCATCTTCTTCACGCAATTCATTTTCTTCACGGGGCATTTCAATTTCTTCATGCATTTCATTTACTTCACAAGGCATTCCATTTTCTTCGGATGACATTTGTATTGTCTCATGCACTAATTCTTGTTACTTGTCGACATTGCAAGCTTCACCGGTTGGCTCACTATATTTGACCTTTGGCTTATACTTCCGCGATTTCTCATTCTTCAATTGATGACGAATACATACAAAGTTCGTATACATAACCTTTTTCTATGAAAACACAATAATCGTGCATATCATCGTTATGAAAAGCACAACAATACTATATATGTAATTGACAGTATGAAACAACAAAACTTAACTTTCATGGTCAATCGTATAATGATAAAAACACAACAATCGTGTATCATAGCTTATTTATGTCATATCCAGGTAGTTTTGCATTTTTTTAAACATCATGGTATTAGCTCCTTTAGCCTTTTCATAACCTTTCGTATTCTATGAAATGATATTCTTAAAGGTCCAAACAGGTAAACGTGATAAATTTTTTCATCATATATGATTATTTCTTCAATCGTTAAATTATAACTTCAGGTATTTTTCCCATCCCTTTCAATTTTTCGTTTTTTAATTTAACGACTCGTAATTTATCCGAATTCTCTTTTTCAATCAGGTACAATGTATATAATTTTCATTTTTCTCTTGTTAAGTTTGTGTTAAAATCAGGTACATCGAATAATTGGGATAAACAAGTCATGTACATTTAAAGTGCGCTTTTTAATTATAAAATCAAATATTAGCATAAATGCATCATTATGTCTTAAATTATATGTTAATCAAATGTGTATATGGCCGTAGAAAAGAAGAATGAAGTCAACAAATTGTTATCTGCTTAAGATATTTAGCTGTTTGTTGGGAAAGTTCAAAAGCATCACATGTAAGCTGGTGGTATGGTTGTAGTTCCAACTAATATTCTAATATAAAATGGCAGCAATAACAAATAACTGCAAAGATTCAAGAACATGATTTTGTTGCTCATATCTAATAAACTACAATAATGGGCATTATTATTCATTTACGCATATTCTTCTTTTTATTTTACATTGAATCTAGTAGATAATTGATCATGAAAGAGCAAGAACTCATTGTAGTTGGTTATACCGACCCGGACAATTATTTTAGCAAAGTCACTCTGTAGACTATCCAAAGACAGGTTATGTATTACAATAATATCATAATAAATCACCTCAAAATGGTAATAATTACAATAATGAGATGTGGTATAGAAGCACATGCAAACTGAAATTAGTGAGATATGATGATAATAAAAGTTAATGGAACGGTTAAAAGGAAGAATTAATTTTAACTCCTTTGTTTTATAGTTATATCATTTTCTAAACCACCATAGTGGATATTTTCCATGTCAAATGCATAAAATTATTAGCAACGAGCGCCAGAATGTTTAAAAAATATGCATACCTAGGTTACCAGCAGCTCAACTAATATTGGATGAAATGACTGTGTCCTCTTATTTATGTCAGTATATCATAAGTAGTATTAGACAAAATGACCTTTACCATTTCCTCTTATATGCAAAATGAACCATAAGAAATTGCTTTAAAAATTCATGGAAAACATATAAAAAAATTGCTTATAATTAAGTGCATTGCTGTTAAACAGAAGCGCACAACTACGCTAAACAATTGCGCGAGCGACCGCGTAAAGTGCGTTATTAATAAAAAGCAATGCTGGTAAACATAAGCACACAACTGCGCAGCAGCGCACAAGTGCATTACTGGCTTAACAGCAGTGCAATTGTGCGCTTTTGTTTACCAACTCTTCAGAAATTGAAACTAGTACTACAAAACTATATCCATTTAAAAAACGGAAATTAAAACTTAGTTATCATGGCAAAGACTTCACATTGTTTTAAATGTGCAACTAGTATCTAATATTTAATACATATTTAAAGGAAGAATATATTAATTAATTTTTGGGTCATTACCCCAAGAATTATGTTTCATGTGGAAGGAGATGTAGGAGCTATGAACAAACTAAAGTAGGTTTCAAGGGTTAAGATAGGAAAGTAATATGAAGTTATAAACATGCATAAACTGCTTCCCCCACTATATTCAACAGAAGTGCAGCCTTTCATGGTGAAGACTAGTTACGCCTTCAAGTATGTAGATCTCTACGATAGTTAATAACTCAATACCTATATATATGAAATATTAATTAATTATCAAACATATTAATTATATTTGACTAATTTAGACATAAATAATAATTACATTTACCTTAATTTCAACATCATCTCTTATAAACCAATCATTGATCTTATGAGAAAATAATGGAAAAACAAATTTTTTTTGCATATCCATGTACTCAAAAATAATTCCCATAATCCATAGTATTTAAACTACTCAAGTATGCCTTCGCAATCTTCCCTAACATACCTAACATCTTCAACATCCATATTGGTTACGTCACAATTTTCCCCAACATTGATAGCTTCTTCTACATAATTATTTGTCGTTAAATCATGAAAACCTCTTAGTGCTGCTTTCATTACAATGTATCAATTCGAAAAATCATTTTCCCTTGAATAAAATACTTATTTAGCTTGAGATGCAAGGATATATGGATCTTTTAAAAACGATGCTTGTTTTTATGTAAATTGACAAGAGTGAAACCATCTTCAACAACCTTTACTGCATTTCGAATGTGTGCCAAATGGCACTAAAAAAAGGAATATAAAACATATGATAATCTAATAAAATTATATCAGTCAATATTAATTATGTAATAAGTGACAACATCCACTACTTGAGAAATATCTTTCACACTTTCTCTACACATAGTGGTCGCATCATAAATTACTTCGCTATTTTGAGTGTCTCTCCATGCATCTTTTATGTGAAATCATTGTCCATTGATGATATACCCTTTGTAAGATAAAGCATCATTCTTTGGGCCATATGCAATCCACTTTGGCATTTAGATCATTGGAGTTAATAAATATCTGTAAAAAATATGATTTACAATGGTTATTTTGAAATAATATTTTTAAGAAAATGAGAGTATAATTAAAAAAATCATTTAACCTTTTTTTTAATCCAATCAGCAAAATATTTTGTATGTGTTTTCCAAAGAAATGTTAAATTTCTTTCCATGCGCTTGCTTGAATTTTTTAATTCCTGTAAATGCAAACCAGTATAAAACAAGGCATATTAAGTTACATTTATCAGTAGAAACATATAAAATAATTGAAATATAACATAACATATACTTACTTCAAAAATGGTTCTACTATGGTCATATTCATTAACTCGGCTAAATGAGCACTTTCTTTCTCATTGGAGG
Source organism: Allium cepa (assembly GCA_030765085.1). Lineage (NCBI taxonomy): Eukaryota > Viridiplantae > Streptophyta > Magnoliopsida > Asparagales > Amaryllidaceae > Allium > Allium cepa. The sequence goes on along the minus strand of CM060941.1, from coordinate 944,584,101 downwards.
ATAATGTAACTGTCTTAGGCATTGCAATTGGACATCCTTCGAGTATTACAATGCTTTTATAATCTTCATTTCGAGCCCTGTCACCTCAATGCGTCCTAATTTTTTCAAAAATTCACTAAAAAAATCTCATGCGTTCGTCTGTAAGATAATATTCTGCAATACATCTCTCAAATCATGAATAGTTTTTTACATAATCGTTAAGTGTCTTCAAATATCTTTCAACAGAATACATCCAACGAAATTGAACAAGTCCACATATTAATCTTCTCTACCGAGATGTATTGAAAAATGTACCACTATGACAAAAAATGATGGCGGTGTTACAAATATATGTAAATCATAAAATGAATATGCTTTTATGTTCTTTTGTTTAGTCCCACATCGTGGAATAGGTTAAATCCTTTGCTTTGAAGCCTCTATATAAAGGTGGCTATGTAATGTAAATACTTGTCTAATTCTTATGAATGAATAATATATCTTCTTCCTCTCTCTCTAATGGCTTCTTATTTCTTCATTTCATAACACGTTATCAGCACGATCTTTTTCTCGAATGTATTGGATATTCTAATCCAGAAGATTAGATTCGTTTTTTTCTTCATGTAGGTACATCTCTTTCTCTTATTCAGTTAATGAAATCAGATCTATCTCTTCCTCTTATTCAACCATTGAAATCAGGTTTGAAATTTTCTAGATATGCTTTTCTAGATTTAAGTATTCTTGTTTCACAATTCTATATCTATTTTCTAATTTTTAAGATTTGGATAGAAGTTTTAATATATCTTATCTTTTCAAGATCTTATTTTGTTATAGATCTAAATTTATAGATCTTATTCCACTGCACGTGTATTTTTTTTCATTATATTTCAGATCTCATCCTACAATAGATCCGATTTTTTTTGTTCTTATTTTTCTGATATCATTATAGTATAGATCTCAAAATCACACTCAAATAATATATCGTTGAGATCAGTACATTTTTTAAAAATAAAATGTTTTGTTTTTTTGAATTTGGATTTAAATTGATTTCAAACTTTCTTATTATTGCATTTTTTTTTGAGTTCATTATTTTGGAAAGCAAGTTTTGAATTTGACAATTTCTGTTGTTGATTCAAATAAATTTATTGATCTTGATTACATTTTGGTTTGTGATATAGATCTAAGTAATATATACATGTTTGATAAATGAAGTTTTCATTTTGAAAACTCTTTGATTTGGATTTTGATTTTGGAAATTATTTTGATATATATTGTTTATATTTCCAGAAGAAATATTTTATTATTTCCTAGAGAAACTATATAAGAATAATGCATCTTTAGAAGATCATATTAGTTTAGATCCAATATTAATATTGATTTAGTACACCAGAAGTGAATGGAAACGTTAATGAAAATATATACGGTAAACTTTATTTCTAGCATTTGAAATAAAAGTTGAGAACCTGCAGTTCCTATAATACTAAAAGCTTGAGTTTCCATAAATTATTAAATTTCAAGTTTTCTTATAATAAAGAATCAGAAGTTTCAATAAAAGAGCAGAAACTTGAATTATATATATATATAAAAAAAAGGATATATACATATATATATATATATATATATATATGTATGTATGTATGTATATACATACATATATATGTATGTATATATAAGAGTTATTTTAGTTATTTTAGAAATTTTGACTGTTAAGAAATAAAGTTTCTCCTATGGTATTCATTTAATTTTATTATTGAGTATGTTAAACTTAGCTTTGAGATTATATTTTGCTAACTACGGTTAGTTAGATTGATTTATTTGTTTGTAAAGAAATCAATTCATTGTGATAATATTTTATGCCACAATAACGTAAATTGCACTCTTTTTTTAATCATAAATACATACAATGTTTTCGTCATGGTAATAAATTAAACATATCATTATAAATGCACTGGCTACAACAAATTAAATGATGTTGTATTTTTATGTTTGGAATAAGAACAGACATATGGTTTATTATATGGTGTATTCATTTTGGCAAACAATGCTCGATATAATGAAAGAATTAAGTTTGAACAACAACCTGAAGTTGTGCAAAGATTTTTTTTTCAACCGGAAGTTGTATAACTAAAGTCCAAGACCTGAAGTCTTGAATTATGAAAAGATTTTTTGATAAACTTTACAAGCTCGAATTCTTGTCAGTATTTTTTTTAATTTGTCAAAATGTACAAGTCTTGAAATAAGAATAGACTTTTATTTTGTAACAATATGATACAAAAAAAGGGGGAGAAGTTTACACAAAATTTAAGAACCTGAAGTTCATAACAAATTAATGAACTTGGAGTTCATGAATTAGAAGCCCGAAGCTCTATTGAAATTATGTAAAATGATAAGGTTGTACTTCCTGAAGAAGTTAAAGAAAATTAATAAATAATCATATGAGAAAATGATGCTGCATTCGAGAGATTACAAAAATCTCCAAATGAGTTATACCTTACCTTATATCTTAACATTTACACTATATTAACTAAATATCCTGAAGATATTACGTTATATGATATTTCAAACATCATTGGATGTGTGTGTGTGTGTGTGTATTAGTCTCTTGAAAAGATATTTTAGAGATTTATTTATATTTATATTGCAAAATCTAACATCCCAGAAGAGATGTTATAGGAATTTTATTTTTGTTACATTGCAATTCCTTAAAAGGAAATACTGTATTCCCTGAAGGTATAATGATATAATTTTTTTTGAGTAATAACAATAATTTATGCAAAAACAAATGATATTATATACCAATGTTACACTACAGAAGTAGTGGTTTTATCTCTTCGCATCTTACTTTCATTTGGTACATCTAATTTTGTTACTATATTTAAAGTTTGATATGTCATTTCAAACATAGTTACAACAAAAATCTCCAGTAGGGATGTTTTATGTTATTGTAAAGATAGTAATTATGTAATTTCTATAAACAGAAACATTGTACATTGATATGACATTCCAATAGTACATATATGTATATATATATATATATAGAAGAGATAAATTCACTCCAGAAGTAGTGATAATAAAATATCCCTAAAAGAGACTAATAAATTAGGAAATGAAAACATATCCCTAGAAGAGATTTGCTTATATATTTGGTATTTTTATTAAACCAAATAAATGCATAAAAATTTGATTATAAAGTATCCTAATTTAGTTTAGATTAGATCCTAAAAGTTTGAGAGCTATACATATGGTCCTGAGGAAATCTGTATCTGTAACATTCCAAGTATCCAGAAGATACTATTATTATTTTTGCTGTAATTTTTTTACAGAACTCTCAATAGAGATGTGTAGAAATGTCTATATGAAATTAAAAATTATTCCTTGATAAGTAATCATAATTAGGTTCAAAACTGATATTTGAGATATAATTGAGGAATAAAACTTAACAACTTGAAGTTGTGTGTATATTTTATTCGAACCAGAAGTTCGATATGGTTTCAAACCAAATGTTTTGAAAATTATCATGCGGTTTTGACAGGTTTGCATTGACATTGATTTATAAATAGAAATTAATAGTTTGGATCCTTGTAATAGTTTATTCTAAAAATCACTAATTCAAATGAGAAAGAATATGAAAATTTTATAATATATGTGATACACGGACGCATGTATACATCCATATATGTAAATATTTAGCTAACAACCTGAAGTTTGTTATAAGCTCATCTTATAGATTATGCATACACATTATTTAGTGATTTAAAATTCAATCAACATAAATGTTGAATGACCTGAAGCCATGTATGTATTCAATTGATCTACACAATAAGTAAATTCCTCCAATCGCTTAGATCAATGAATGAGAATAAACTCTAATAATCAATATCAATTGAATGCATCTTATAAAAGAATTATCCTCCTATTATTAATACGTATGATATATTTGCTAGTAGCAATATCATAATGGATCAAAATAAGAGTCCAAAAATGATTATTATTTAATGTGACAATGTTTGTCAACATTGAGGGGGAGGATAAACGGATACAAGCTCATTTTGATCATCAGCGTTAAATATTTAAATATACAATGATGCAAAATATTATCAATATTATCCCTAGTAGACTTTCTCCAGTATAGATTTGAATCCCTGAAGGATCAAAATTTGTAAGCCACATCTGAAATATGGTTCAAAAGTCAGTTTAAAATATTTTTGATGTAAGTAATAAAGATGCCAAATAAAGGAGGTGGGTGTTCTTGAAGAAACACCTATGGATGCTTTGAAAGAGATCCATGAAATGATTGTCAAATTACCCAGAAGTGGTTTAGGTACCTAAAACATGATAATTAAAGAGATCTCAATAAATCATGTCTAAAACTGACAAGAAATAATCATCGATGATAAATTTGTAAATAATAAAGCGTTTATATTTATAAATAGATTAAGAATCTTGAATTAGGGGAAAACATGACTGGCCATCATGAATCCTTTAATTGTAGAGAAATATGGACATGTAGTCCGCAAAGTACCAAAAGTACTTGAAATGCTTAATATACCCTGAAGGTATAAATGTGGTTTAAAATCATATTAAATAATGAAAGTATACAAATTCCTGAAGAATATAAATAACTTTCGTTGTTATAAAGAATGCGAAGAACAATGAGAGTAGATTTCAACCTACTTTTAAGTATTGTTGTAATGAAAATCTTGATATAATTCATGATAAGTAGATTACTTCCTATTTTTAAGTATCGTTGTAATGAAACTCCTAATATCCATTGAAGTGATAGTTGCGATATGCAAATACTTATTAAAGTATACAAATTTCTGAAGAATATATAATTTTTGTAGTTATAAAGAATGAAAAAGACATGAAGTGTAGATTACAAATTTCTTCTAAGTATTGTTGTAATGAAAATCTTGATACATCAAGATGAGTAGATTACTTCCTGTTTTCTAGTAATGTTGTAATGAAGTTTTTAATATTCATGAAAGATGTATAGTTGCAATGCGCAAAACTAATTTGAAGCATAAAAATGAAAGCACATGAAGTGTTTTTCATAAAAGTAGCATACAAATTGTATAAAATGCAAATTATATTTGAAAGAAACAATCTTAGAAAATTTGATTGTATTGAACGAAACTATTAATAAATTGTATTATTAATGAGGCAACAAACAATATCTATACCGACTGAATCGATACATGCAAGCAAGATAATAATGAGGGGGAGCAATCATCATACATGTTTCGAAATGGAAAATTTCAAGTTATCAGAGCATTCAAGATTTTGAAGACGCATATTCAAGGGGGAGTGTTACAAATATATGTAAATCATAAAATGAATATGCTTTTATGTTCTTTTGTTTAGTCCCACATCGTGAAATAGGTTAAATCCTTTGCTCTGAAGCCTCTATATAAAGGTGGTTATGTAATGTAAATACTTGTCTAATTCTTATGAATGAATAATATATCTTCTTCCTCTCTCTCTAATTATTTCTTCATTTCATAACAGGCTGTAACGACCCGCTATTTTGGACTATTCGCATCCGCACATGTCGGACTTGAATAATTCAAAATACCGAATTATTAATTTAAATTTGGCAAAACTCAGATATACAGTAAATAAATAATCACAGAATCACAGACACAGAGTAATAATATGCAGCGGAAGTAAAAGAGATAGTAGTTCATGAAGCTACTATATAAATATATAAGATACATCAGAGTTTACAACAAAAGAGAAATACGATACATCAAGTACAAATCAGAATACATCACTGGAATCATCGAATACCGAAAGCTGGATAGATGGATGGATCTCCAAGCAAAGCTCCAACTCCAAAGGTGAGTCTCACAAGCTGAACCACTCAGTCTGACCCGAGCGTAAAGCAAAACACAAAACACTCGAGTCAGGATTAATATTCTCATATAAATAAATCTAACTCAAGTGAAATAGCAATCGAAATACAAGTAACTCAAAGGATGTTGGAATCACTATCCTCTAAGGATCCGTTAAACTATCTATTATGTAGTAGTGTACGCTAAATAGATAATGTCTATCAGTAATATAAAGTATCAAAATAGTGTTAAGGCGTTACCATTATCCCCCTTAACACATTTTATATAAGCGTTATAGTCCATACAGCACTGTAAACTCCACCGTAAACTGGTGGGATATCAGGGAGTACTCCATAGGTATAACACAAAACAAATTCGTAGTGGTCGCGTATACAGGGATACAAGTATGACAAGGCACATGAGGCAATACCCAAGGTAGTGAAACTACCGTTTGCCTGATCCGGACTGGTGAGAACGCATCGCCGCAGCGATCGCAACACCGCGAAACAACACTCCTGAAATTCCGAGGGTGCACCAATCAATAACAAGTAGTGAGTAGTAGTTACGAAGAAGTGTGTTCGCTCGAGGTGGCTAACCCCATTTGGCCCGGCACGGCTCCTGATTTTAGTCATTTCCAATTTGACACAAGTGTCAAGGCTATCCATTATCGTTCTCTTTCTTCAGTCATCACGTACATCATTCCAACCACTTCATTCTGGATCATCACTCCACGTATAGTTATTAAAGTGGTTTTCGGTTTAGATAAAGAGTATATCCATAACCGATTCCGGCCTCTTTAATAACTTTCGTAATTATCACACTGGTTGGTCATTTAGTAAATTTCAAAACCAAATCAATTTCATTTTCAATTAGAATTTATAATCAACATTTCATTTGTCTTTCGCCATCAATTTCCAAAATTTACGTTTCAAAACTACCAAATAACCATTTCAAAGTCTTACAATTCAATTTCAATTTTTATTTAAACAATTCAAATATTGATTCAAGTTCGTATATAGGTTTCATTCCAAAATCATTTAAATTGTTTAATTTTCATTCAAATCAATTTAAATTCATTTATCGATTTCACTCAATATTCGCTAAGCTAATTTATCATTTAAAACAATTTTAAATTTCCAATTCATTAAATCGATTTCTTAAGTTCAACTTTATTATATCAAACTTCAAATTGAATTAAAGTAGATTCGTCAATCAATTCTTTAAATTACAAGTCTTACGTTAATTTCAATAAATCTCATCCATTTCAATAAATCATATTTTATTTCTTATTAAAGAAATTCGACTTCAATTATTTACTTACTTTCTTAGTTACAAATTTCAACTCAAATGATAAAGAAACTAAATTTCACATATTCAAAAAGTTCAATTTCACTTATTAATTTACTTAAATAATTTTTCCAAAAATTAATAAATAAAGAAACCCAATTTAATTTATTAACGAAGTTCAAATTCACTTAATCAAAAGTTCAATTTCTCTTATCAAAGAATTCAAGATTTATTCAATTATCAATAATTCAATCTTATTCAATTACTAATTAATTTCAACTTAATTCATACTAATGTCAAAACTTAATAATTTCAACTTAATTATAAATTCAAGCTTAATTATTAAATCATTTCAAACTTAATTAAATGAATAATTCCAAATTTAATTGTTAAATAATTCATTTCAAACAACGTTCTTTCATCAGTTATTACTTAATATTTTGTTTCAGATTCCAACATTAACATTTTCCTTTCATCGAAATTTACGTTCCAATTTTATTTCAAAACCTTATTATTCAAATAAAATTTATTTCGAATCAAATTATTGACCAATCGGGTTTATTTAATTCTCTATCCTAAGTCAAGTTCATTTTTGGGTATCTATCATTTCAACCCGATTCCAATTCCAATTCAAAAATCAAAACATAAAAAAGGGAACTTGCATTGTGATAACTAGGATGGTGTCAAAGTAAATAAACAAGCAATAACAACAATCAAACACAGTCCAATAATCAATTCGAATAATCCCAAAATAATCGTATTAATTCACATTGTGGTTTGTGCGAATTAATATAATTATTTCTAGAATCTACACTATCATTTCATATAGATTAAAGATTATTACATTAATATTTATACGGTTCTTCACGATATTTATTATTCAATTTCAAACTACGTCAATTTATACAACATACATTTAAATGGTTCAAGGTGTCGTTAACACTATTTCTACGTGTCAATTTTATTTAACATTCAAAGGAGTCATATCATACAAATTTAACTAATCAAATTTAACACATATCAATTTCAAATTGTTAACTATCCTACGTCAATTTCAATTTCAATTTATTTATTACTTACTACATTAACAATTTAATGTCCAATTTCAACATCAAACATTCAATCATTTATCAACCAATAGTAGATTATCATCGCATAAATAATTACCAGATAATGGTGTCAGATGTCATAGGTGAACAGATACAGGTAATAGCATATATAACAGTATAAATAACTAACAGCAGCATATTTCAATTGTCGTTTCAATTGAAATCAAATTTAATAAATAAAAGAACATTAATCGTGAGTGATTCCTCACCTTTCGAGGCTAGAACGAACGAGAATGAGATGAGTTACGTACCCCAACACGAATTTCAAAGCAAAGCTGAATTGGCACGAATTCGACGAACATGGCTGATGACAGGAAATTGATAAAACGAATCAGGAAAAATCTTGATATAACTGAAGCAGATATATGCTATAATTTCTCTCTAAACAAATTTTCAAACATATATATATTATATTTAATTTCAACTAAATATCTTTTTAAAACTTATAACTTTGAAATCAATAATTCGCAACGGTGTTACAAATTTTGAATTTAATTATTCTTTAAAACAACCAAATTGGTGTATAGAGAACCTTAAAATTTTATAACTTCAAAACTGTACAACAGAGGACCTATATGTATACTTAGCTTATACAATCAAACTATATACATAAACTTTGATTTATAAACAAACATAGAAAATACTTATATACAAAAACACTTGGCCCACTAAAATCACATATGAGCTTTTATGTACTGGCAACACAAAATTTAGTTGAAACAGAGCTTACCCCATATATATAGATAAACCAACACTGTATACTTTCATAGAACAACATATATATACACTTTCTTTTTCTTTTTCTTTTTTTTTTTAGAAAAAAAATAACATGAACAACATGTACCACCCAACCCATATATGCGTACACTATGTGTACATATAACACAAACAGATATCATATTTTTATAGCTCAAACTACTAACTTTATAATTCAAATAATACAAAACATACGCACATATTTGCCTGAAATTCATTCACATATCTTAGTTCCTCCCCCCCTTTTTATATAAGAGAAGATGTAAGCAACAATTTATGATTCATGTATATGTTTATTAAAAATAAAAGCATGCAACATCCCTGAAACAAAGCACCAAGTAGTGTCAGGCACAATTTAAAAGCAAATTATATTGTGTACAGGCCTAAATTAAGCATGCAAAAGTGAATATAACAGACCATACACTTATCTTATTTCATAGTAAAGAAGTGAATCACGGCCCGGCTGTTCAAAGAGAGGCTGGTCAGCATGGGCGGTGTATGGTCAGGTGGCGGTTGCAGTCATGGACGCTGGCGAGTTTGATAGTCTCGGGTTGGGGAGCTTGCACACGGCTGTGCAGGAGACGCGGAGAGAGGGGAAGGGCAGGTGGTGATGCGGCTGATGGTGAATGGGTGAGACAGGAGAGAGAGAGAGAGGTCGAAGTGGAAGGGATGCACGGGGCGTACGGTGGTGTGGCGTCGGGGTTAGGTCGACCATTCGGGAAGATGGGCTTCGGGTGTTCGGGTGGTGGTGATGTGAAGGGCAGAGGCCGACGCAAGCTTGTTGGGTAGTTGGGTTTCATCAGAGAAAAATGAAAGAAGATCTTGTTTTATATATAGATGAACACATGCATCATATTAATGTTTGCTATGAATACTCAGAAAGTAAGGAAGTTGGAAGAGCAAGGCTAGCAGGTAGAAGATAACAAGTTGTAAAGTAAAAAGGTACTGGAATAAAAATTTAATGAACATGGTGGGAATCATAAAGGTTGAACGGTGGAAATAAAAGTTGTTGATGGCGTTTGATTACAAGGTGGGTATTCATTTTTATATGGTGGGAAATTTTGAACGGTCATAGGAACTAATGGACTCGGACGCGGATGACCGAGCTGGCTGACCGTTTCACCGTTTCCGTCGCGTACCGAATCACAAAATACTGAAATGAATATATTACAGAGAACGGCACGTCGAGACGACAAAAATGGTATACATATATTAGTCGTTCGATTGAATTATAAAAATTCGAAATTTCTACCAGCGGAAAATGCGTAAAAATCACAGGAAATTAAGATCGACAGAGCCAAAGATGTCCGAATTTGAAAAAAAGACAAACTGACGTCTTGCTCAGAAGATGGTTTATTATTTTTCTATATAAAAATATTTTGGTTTTGAAAACGTTTTATTTTCATCGCTTTTTAACTAATTAAATTGAAGTAAATTTACGCGCGAAATTAACTTTCGTATTTTTGGACGGAAATTAACCGGTTGCTATGTTTAACTAGACATATTCCAAATATCAAATTTATATTTCAAAATTTTATCGTTTAAAATTCCAAAAATTCAATTAGTAACGTTATTAAAACTGGTTAAATTTACGGGTCGTTACACAGGCGGAAAATATTTTTCAAGCTCGCATAGAATTTCAATAATCTCAACATTGATTTGTTGCAACTTCTCTCTATCAAGGACACGTTGACATAATTTGTTGAAAAATGAACATAAGTGAATTATTGTTTTTGTTTCCTTCTTTGACAATAATCCTCTTATTGCTACAGGCAATAAGTTTTCCATTAAGACATGGTAATCATGTGATTTTAAACCACTAATTTTACAACCCCCCAACGATATACGATTTTTCAAATTTGAACAGTAACCATTGGGTTCTTTGAAATCATACAATCTTTTGCAAAATATTGCTTTCTCGAAATTTGACAATGTATAAGGAGCCGACAAAAGATATGTTCTGTTCCCACGAGGTTGTGCATAAAATTCATGACGAATTTCTCAATCCTCTAGAACCTTTCTTGAGTTGGTTCTATCTTTTGATTTGTTATCATGCAACATTGTGCCCAATATGCTTTCACCGATGTATTTCTCTATATGCATTAGATCCAAATTATGACGTACGGAAGTTCCTATAAAAATCAACAGGCAACGTATGATTATATTATTTTTAATTGTTAAAAAATAAAAAATAAATAACCACTAACCTCCCAATATGGCAAATCAAAAAATCCGATCTCTTTTTCCACCTTGATAGCTCCAATTTTTTAGGATCATTATCTTCATTGTTTTCATCTTCCATGTCATGGGCGCTCTTCTTCTTCCTTTTTTTCATGTTAATGGATTTTATCTTAATTGTCATTTTCTTATTATTTCTCTTCTTCTTTTTATTATTTTTCTTCGCTTTCCCAAAATCATTTGGAAATTTTTTTAAATGCAAAAATATTTCTTCCGGTTAAAATTCTAGGAGCATTACCTTTCTCCCTGGTTTTATCAAAACAAGCCTTTTGTTTCCTCCATGAATCCGACATATGTAAATACCTTCTATGACCCATGTAGACATTCTTTCGACTATAATTCAACCAACGATGATAAGTATTAACACCACACAATGGATAACCTTTTTCTCCCTTCACATAGCACCCAACAAGATTTCCATAAGCTGGAAATTCATTGATTGTCCATAGCAAGATCACTTTCATTTTAAACAATGTTTTACTAAATGCATCATCATCAAAAGCGCCAAATATACATCAATGTCATTTCCGGGCTATTTTGGACTGCGAATAACTAATGTTAACATAATATTTTCCTTCATACACAACATAGGTGAGAGATTGTATGTCACAAGCATTATCGACCAACAACTATATTTTGAACTCAACATAGAAAATGGATTCAATCTATCCATAACAAGACCAAGTCTAAGATTGTGTGGATTGGACGAAAAATATTTCCATTGTTCGTCCACTATATTCCATGCCATAGAAACCATAGGATGACGCATCTTTCCATCATTGCTTCTATTATTGAAATGGTATCCTAAATCTTCAGCCATCTTCTGAGATCTAAACATCTTTCTAAATCTTGTAATTATTGGAAAATATCTCAACATTTTAACTAGAACACCTTGTATAATCTCCTTGGTATCTTGATTTATCTTCCATCTTGAAGGACCACATTTTGGACAAGTATTTAAATCTTTGTATTCTTTTTTGAAAAGGCAGAAGCCATTCTCACAAGCATGTATCTTTTCAAAGCCCATGTCAAAAAATTTAAGAAATCTCTTTACTTCGTATAAAGTTTTAGGAAGTATGTTATCTTTTGGCAAAAACAATTGTTACAAATTTAAAAGCTTGTCAAACCCACTATCAAACAAGCCAGCCTCACATTTAAGATTATGGAAGACGGTGATGGAAGATAATTTTGTATGAGTTGTACAACTAGGACACAGTGGAGTTTTCGCATCTTTGAAATTCTTAAGTAACTCATCTTCTCTTCCTTAGGAATCAACATTATCCTTATCATCATGAAAAAAAATCATGATTCATAAAATCTTCATCTCATAATGAATCATCTTGAATAAGTCATATGTGTCAAATGACTTTGTTTTTTATCCATATTATTTGCTCGCCATGCTATACCATTTACTTCTCCTATATTTAGGATCTATTCCTTTTATAATTAAATGCTAAACGATGATGTGGTCATCCTGACGACTAAGATTTTGAAAACTTGTGCATGGACATAAAATTTTCTCCACGTTTCTCAAATTTCTCTTTGCCACGTGCACAAAATACAAAACTCCTTGTCGATACTCTGTACTAGTCCTATGACAAAAATTAAACACATAAAAAAATTGAGTTTTAATATTGACATAATCTCATTAAAAAATTTGGAAGCATTCTCAACTCTATGCATGCTTGTATCCAGAGGTTCATTTATCTTCGTATAAGTAGCTATAGTTAACCTGACATGCATTTTATCGGCATCAAATATTGCTTGTTATATCACACTGAGACATAATGCTTACATACGACAGGACATTAGAACGGCTGCATGCGAATATTTTGCTTTATGTCTCAATGTAATGTGCATCAGTGCATTACATTTTTCCCTTCAGTAAACATGGTTAGCATTTAGCATTAAGATCAAAAAATTTATGGACATAAATATACATCAATCATTCATTTGATACTTATTTTATTTGTTGAGAGCTATAACTTCACATCTACAGGCATTTCAACACAATCAGTTATAAATATATTATGTCCTAAAATCAACAATTGACCTTGAGTATGTAAGTTATATTTTACCGTTAACTGTGAAGTATATTCTCCATATGTATTAGTTAACAGTTGACAAATATTTGTTATTATTACTTTTTTGTGCTTGGGACAATTGACCTTGGAACTTTTAATGATGGTTTGTTATTAGTGGAGTTGTATCATTAGGTTTATGTTACTGACGTATACATATGGTTTTAAATACATATGTTACATATACATGGAAGGACTTTTGGGCTTTAACATAACCCAACCCCAAAAGGGTTAAACACCATATGTATATAAAACGCGGAAGGACTTTTATAATTATTTCGAAAATACCTAATAAAGATTTATGTAAATGGAACAAACATATGTATAGTCTCCATATGGAGAAAGCAAGTAATGACACCAAAACGCCTAAAAATCAACCCAACACCAAAACGCCTAAAAATCGAAAAAAAATCGAAACTACAACACCAAAAGCAATACTCAAACAACATAGCACATAACAACCTAATTAGAAATTAATACAAGTAGGTTAATAATTAATTAAGAGGGCAAACCTATCCAGGAGGAGGGTCCTTGCCATAAGTGACCAGAACTTTTAGACTCAAAGGAATGAAAACATCAAGATTAAGAACTCTCAACTTAATTGCAGTGCACAAGCAAACTGTAGCTTTAAGTTCCGACAACCCTTGTCATGAACACACAATTTAAAATTGAAAAACAACAAACAATTTACGTACCTTGAATCAGCTGTACAAAAGCAAATCTTTAGAGCAAAGGGTATCGACGATGCCAAGATGCGGAGATGTAGATCTGATTTGTTAAGGAGCGAAGGCGGAAATTTTGTCAAAGCTAAGGGTATCGACGATGTAGAGCTGAGATCTGAAAAATGAGCGTTAATGGAAATTTTGTCTCTAAGCGAGGCGAAAATTCTGTTAAGGAGCGAAGGCGAAGGAAGCTAAAGCGAGGGAGGGAAATTTTGTTGAAGGTGGAAGAATTAAGTCAGTGGAGGGAAGGCTTGAAAAATAAATGTAACGAGTGGCAATGTTTCATAAAAATTAGAATAGAACGTAACCAAGCCCCCCAAAAAAAAGTAAAGATGATATTGGTTGCACTCACACCGCAAACGCTACTAATTAATGCAACTAAATGTAAGTTTTCTTGTAGTGAAGAGGGAGACGTTATGCTTTTTGTTCGAAGGGACTTCGGCTGCGGTAATTTAGTGAGCTCTGGTGCTCTTTCGTAAAAGCGGCATAATGGTTGTCGCGATGCAGGCTCCATTCGCTTTTAGTATGGCGACTTCGGACATATTTTGGTGGTGATAGTCGTGGAGAGGGCATAAAGAGAATACGATGGAGAAAGTGATGCTTGGTCTCGTTGAAAGTTGAGAAAGAGACTGTAAAGAGAAGGGGGCTACATGGTGGGTTTAGACACTGGAGTGGAAGTTTGAATTTAGGAGGGAGGAGAAGATAATTAAGGTAAAAGGGTAATTATAGTTGAAGTTAATTAATGTAACGACCCGTAAATATAGTGGATTAAATTTGGTTAAAATTAATAAGTTTTGTAATTTAATTTAGTAGAAACTTTAAATTATAAACAAATATTGAAATAAACGCTAAATTAAATTATATAAGCGGTGGCTTAAAACCTATTTATAGAAATTCGAATTTAATGCAAATGAATTGAAGTAGTGAAAAGATTTTACCTGTATATAAATTTAATATGAGAAATTAAAGGAAATATTTTATTGATTTAAGGTAATAAAACATTGTTAAACAGTAATTGGAATAAATTAAGGAATTTTGTTAACGCAAGTAATGATCTATAAACTTGAATGAACATTTAAATTTGATAAATTACTTTAAACGATATGACTTAGTATAAATGAAATAATTGGGTCAATTGGTATTTGATGAAATATTACATTGATTGTAATAGACTTAATTTAAAGGGAGTGAATTGAATAAATCCTATTTATTGGAACCTTATTTATTTATATGAAAAGTATGGTATATGAGTTATTGCAAGAAATGGAAAGTTGAATAGAATTCTAATGAATGATAATAATGGAAAACGTATACAATCAATGTAGGTAATTAGTAATTACAATGTTGTTGAAATTAATAAACGTTTCTTTGTTGATAATTAATAACATAACGGAAAGAGTAAATATACTCAATAGAATATTAATTGCAATTGGATAGGGATTTTAAGTAACAATGTTAATGCAAGGTAATTTATGCTAAATTTAAAGTCAATAATAATGAATAGTGATTAATTCCAAATTTGTAAGATATTATAAATTACCTGCTTATTTGTTAATGGAATTAGAAATTGTAATAAGTAATAATAAAATGAATGAATGTTACACTAATGGAAAATGAAATAACCTTTGTTTAAATGTTGAGTAATTACAGGATCGTATTTATTATAAGCGTTACTTTAAGAATTATGATTAATTGAGAAACTAATACAGGAAGTATGTAAGTAATAACTAGGGAAGTAACACGTTATAAATTAATTATGACCTAAACTTAAGTGTTAGTTACAGGTTGAAATTGAATCTAATCTGTTTAATTTGAAACTTATTAAAATAAATGGGATTAAATTTATAATAAAGGGGTTATTTTAAGAAATTGAAAAAATTCTATAATGTGGGAATTAATATTTGTTTATTTAATTAGATTTAAATTTGGAAAATTTGATCATTGCAATTTATTGAGATTAAATGTTAAATACTACGTTAATTTAAGGGTTAGGTTAAATTTTGAGAATATTAAGGTAATAACTTTGAACCCAATGTTAGTCTCATCCATTCGACCATGATAAATTGAATAAAAAAGGTGAATGGTGAATTCAGTGTAATTATTGAAAATATAATTTATAATTGATGAATATAATGAAAATTGAATTTTCGTTGAAACATATGATTGAATCAACATTTAATTTGACATCTAACTTTGTTTAAAATCATTGTAAATATTTGAGTAATATAAAGATTATAGGATTGTCAATTTTAGAATTTAAAATATAAAGTTGGATTTAATCAATTTAATTAATATAAAAATAGCCATTTTTGCCACTGACTCGGATTTTGACGAAACCAGTTTCATCAGATCCGTAACGGTGAATTATAATAATGTTTCAAGTTTCGTAGCGATCAGACTTGTCGTTTGATCGTACGGACTCGAAACGCCTTGAAATTTATGCAATTGAAATCAACTGAAATCAGTTTGAAAATATTAATTTTAGCATAACTTCTTCATACGATGGAATTTGGATGTGAAAATTTTTCCATCGCGTTCAGAATATTTCAAAACACCTATTTTGATATATGGGTTTACCCAATTTCGTTCCGGGTTCAGAACGGGCTTTTTGGGCCACGTTAGCGGTAGCACGTATATCCAACCCGATCTATCTATTCAAATCTCTAACCTACCTATATAAACCCAATTATAAACCCTAGCCTCCATCTATCCTCATTTCTTTGTGCGTTCATTTTTCCCCAACTCCTCCTTTCCAATGGCTGCAAACCCTAGATCCAATTTCAATCCAAATCAAAAGTCAAAAATTCAAAGTCCTCAGAAAAATCTCAAAAAAATATATGTTGATGCTCTCGACGAGCAAAATTCAATGGTGTAATTCGTTTTTCGATTCGGGTTGTGGTTTGACCAGAAATTGGGCGTTTTGTTTCGGCCGTTCATCATCGCCGCGATAAATTTCGTCGGATCGGGAAACGGTTTTTGGGTTTTGTGGAGATTGGCGAGCGTAGTCCATCGGTGGTATTCACAAGGTGTTTCGATGGTCAGATCGTCGCAAAATTGCGATCTAGGGTTTCAATTGGATGGCGGCTGCTGTTTGTTTGGCGGGTCGCGACTGGTGGCTTGGGGTCGGCGTGCTTAGGGGAGGTCACGGGAGTCTCTGGCGCGGCAATTGGTGGCGAGATGAACGAGCTAAGGGCGGTCAAAGTTGGGCGTTTGGTGGCTTCGTCGTTCGTGCTGTAGCCTTTCAATGCGCATGCAAATTTGAGATGTGGGTTGCGTACAGGAAACGATGATGAGGTGGCAAGTAATTGTTTTCCATTTTTCTTTTTTTTTTATGATAAATTCAATCGCATTTATCATCATAAATTTTGCATACGATATCCGATTTAGGCGCGGTTTCTTTTGTTAGGATCGTATTAAAATTATGGACTTGATGAAGCTGGTTTGTTCGAATTCTGAGATGGTCAAATTTTTGGGTTTAAATTGGATTTAAATTCAATTTAAATTCAAAAGGTGAGTGTTTTAACCCACTCACAATTTCTAAAAAAATTTATGTTTGTTAAATTGATATCTGATGTGTTTAAAATTTTATTTATAGTTGTTTGGCATATATTTCATCATTTTCTTAGTTAAATTGCATTCAGTTAATTTACGCGTTATTTAATTCATTTTTGCATTTAAAACTGCTAGTTAATTGTTAATTTATTTATTTATTGCATTTAAACTGCCATTAAAAATGCTAGTCAAATTTATTTATTATTGCATATAAACTACAGTTGAACAGTTATTTAATTCATTTTTGAAAAATTAACTGTTAGTAATTAATTATTATTTATTGATGTGATTGTTTGAATTGGATGATGAATTGATAAATGTTGATGATTGATATGATGGATGAATGGATGCTTTATTTACATTCTATAAACTGCAAGTTATTATGCATTCTCATTTCATTCGGGATTGCGGTTTGAAATGATATACAACCGCATTTTTTATTTTTAAATTGCGGATTGAAATGATAATATCCGTACCACTTGACCATAGGATAGAAAATTATATACAGGCACCACGATATATATGTAATTATTTTTGAAATGATTTCTATGGTTTGGATAGGATGTAGTTAAATAAATATTAATTTTGATCTTATATAAAATCTTATTTTATATATACATATATTGTTAAATTATTGAATTTAAGCTATGTATGAATTGGTTGAATGGAAATAAATAAGTTGAAAATTGGAGTTTGATAATTTATATTTATGATTAAGTACAGGTTTAAGATATTGTGTATATATAGAGTTTTAAATAGTTCAAATCAATTAAGATTGGAAATTTAATTGGAAATTTATTTGGAATTGGGCTTATTTAAAAATTAAACTCCACAAGTTGGTGTAAACTTATTAATCTTGGAAATTTTAAAGGTATGATATTTATGACTGGATTTTTATTCAAGATAAATTAAATGAATAATTCTAGTATAAATAAATGGAAGAAAATATTTAGTGTTAATAAATTAGGTTTTATTTTAAATGGTTATGGATCTATTATGTAAACGTTTCAAAACTAAATAATAGGACAATGAATTGTTGAATAGAAATTCCCAACCTTAGTTTTGAAAGTTATTAAATACTCAAAATTTGAAAATATTGAAATCGAAGTGTTTTTATTCAAACTGAAAGTGAATTTAAAGGTTATGGGTTTAGATTGAATATAAAGTAAATAAAATTGTAAAGGCGTGGAAATTATTTACTTTATAAAGAAATTTTAAATTCAACTGTTTTATTTTATATACTGTCGAATATCCAAACCAATTAAGTTTTGAAAGTTATGGTTTTAAAACTATGGATTTCGAAGTATTATGTTGAAAGTTAAATTTCAAATATTTGGTTTCGAGGTATTATAAATCTTAAAAGTGGCATGATTTTGGAAAAGAAATATATTTGAAATAAAATGATATCATATTTATTTGGGTTTTAAAAGGAAATCATATCGTATTTATAGGTTTTGAAATGGATAATTATATTCTGGTTTTAAAAGTAATTATTTTTAAATGACCGCGGTGTTATAATAACGTTTGGTTGTTGAAGAGACCGGGATCGGAAGTTGTCATACTCTCTGCCAACTCAGAAAACCACTTTAACAACTGTGTACGCGGTGGAGATTCCAGAATGAAGTAGGTTGGTGGCGGCGTTTCCTTTAAGGTAAATACGTGGACCCGACTCCCGTGAGTTGGCATAAGGTGGCTAAAACAGGAGCGATTCTCGAGCCAAGGGGGTTAGCGCCCTTTATCGGACACTCCTCTTCGATACTATACTCTGACTTTGGATTGATTCGGTGGCCACCTTTACTTTTGATTTTAGGGGGAGTTTGTTCGAGGTGGGCGGTAGCTGCGGCTATGCGTTGCCACCGGCCCGGATGCGTAATTGGTATATCTACCCTGGCATTGCCTGGTTGTGCCGTGTCACCTACCCTATCGCGCCTTATACGATTTTGGTTTTGTACCATACCTATGGAGTGCCCTCTGACGACGCCCAGTACGGGGGAGATTACGGTACTGTATAGACTATGAGAATATATTATGTGTTAAGGTGGAAAATGTAAAGCATTAACGCTATTTAAAAGTAAGTTTATTTTACAATTAGACACTATTATAATAGCGCAATATACTACATAGTAAATAGTTTAACAGATCCTTAGGAGATGTAAATCCCGAGCATCTCTTGAGTTACTGCACTCATATTTATTTCTGTTAATTTAACTCACATAAGATCTTTTAGTTCTGACTCGAGTGTTTTTGTCTTTTCAAATTCGCTCGGGTCAGTCCGAGCGTTTCAGGATTGGAAGATTTAGCTTTGGAGGACGAAGACGAAGATTTGTAGTATTTCTATCTACTATATTAACTACACCATTAAATTCCGCTGCATAAATTATTATTCTCTGGTATGTGTACTCTGATATGTATTGTATGAATAAAATCAAAATTTTGTGAAACAACTTCATGAACTGTATATTTGATTATTATATTTTATCCTTCCGCTGTGAGATTCTATTTTGTTTTATTTCTTTTCTGTTTTTTTTATTTACCCCATAACAATCCGCCCTTCCGGATGGTTTGAATCGGCATGTGTGTCGATTTGAAGCGTGCGAAAAGGCGGGACGTTACAATTAACTTATTAATTAAGTTCTAATCTCAAATCTTTTTTTAAATCATATCATGTTCATACGAGGTCGGATTTGGAAGTGAACAGCTACATTGGACTCGTAGCATTGATATCTACGCATTGTAGTTGGATTCATCGAGTTTGGAGCTTGTTGGAATTTTATTCAATTAAATGGCATTTGACTTTAGACTATTTAGAAATGCGCAAGCGTTAGCTGGTATTTGGGCGAGATTTTCTCACTGGTTAATTGTTTATTATTATGATAATTTTTGTTGTGAAAAATATAAATAAAAATTGATAACAATGCAAGTTATTATATTTGAACCCCTCGTTGCTTATAAAAGCAAATAACAACAAATGAGACATAAAGACTTTCTTCGATAATATTTGTTTGTTTATTAAAAATTCTATATGTTTTGCTTCGATATGAATAGCCAACAGAAATTTCTTCATCGGCTTTAGAATCAAATTTCCCTAGGTTATCTTTAGTGTTTAATATGAAGCATTTTGACCCAAATAAATGAAAATATTATACTTTTGGTTTCTTGCTAAAAAAT
Organism: Allium cepa; assembly: GCA_030765085.1. Lineage (NCBI taxonomy): Eukaryota > Viridiplantae > Streptophyta > Magnoliopsida > Asparagales > Amaryllidaceae > Allium > Allium cepa. The sequence goes on along the minus strand of CM060941.1, from coordinate 944,563,378 downwards.
ATTCCATAGCATGTGTTTTTAATCATTGGTCTAAGTGTTACATAGTTTAATACATAACAAGCTGTAGCAACGGCTTCGGTCCAAAAATTCTTTCGTAAGTTACTACTATTTAGTAGAGTTCATGCACATTCTTGTAAAATTCGATTTTTCCTTTCTACAACACGTTTTGTTGTGGTGTTCGAGGAATTGAAAAACTATGAATAATTCCCTTTTACTTACAAAAGTTGGTAAATAGTTCATTTTCAAATTCACCTCCGTATCACTCCGTATATTTTTTATTTTTTATTCATTAAATTTTTTATTCGTTTAGCAAAAAATTTGAACATTTCAAAAGCGTCACTTTTATGGTTTAGAAATAATGTCCAATTATATCTTGAAAAATCATCAGTAATTACAAAAACGTTTTATTATGATTTATTAAACGTACTTGAGTTGGTCTAAATAAATCTAGATGGAGTAATTCAAGAGGTTGTTTTGTGTAAATTTCCTTTTTAGATTTGAAGGAATTTTTCTTTAATTTGCCAAATTGACATACGTCACATAGGTTTTTAACCTTGTAGTTGATTTTAGGTAATCCTCTAACTAATTCATTTTTAGTAGTTTTTTGATATTCTTAAAATTTATATGACAAAAACGTTTGTGCCATAACCAAGGATCATCATGATTCATGGCTAAGCATAAATTTGTATTGTTTTCGACATTCATGTTTAAGACATATATGTTCCGATTTCTAAATCCTTCAAAATTTAAATTTTTGATGAAAAATATAACATTTATTTTTCTTGAAGTCAATTTTAAATCCTTTATCACATAAGTGACTTATACTTAATAAGTTATGTTTAAATTTTCTACCAATAAAACATTAGTAATTATAGGAGAATTAGAAATACCGATATTGATGACGTCTCCAATGCCGATGACAAATCTTTCTGAGTTATCTCCAAATGTTACAGTGCTACCATCGATATATGTCATATTTGATGACATATTAGCATTTCCAGTCATGTGCTTAGAACAACCGTTTTCGAATATCCATTTCTTTTTATTTTTTATTTTTATTTGAGGTACTCGCAAAATAAGAAGATTTTATTTGGTACCCACCTTCTTTGATTATGGTCCTATGTGTTAGTGGATGTAGGTAGCCATATCCATGAGGATTCTGTTCTCTTAGAAATGTAATTTTTGTAATATACAACTTTTTGTAAATATTCATCAATATATTTTTGGCTAATTAGTTTGTAACATTCCGCCTATTCGCACGCTTTAAATCGACACACGTGCCAATTCAAACCATATGAAAGGGCGGATTGTTATGGGGTAAATCAAAAAAACAAGAAGAAATAAAACAAAATAGAATCTCACAGTGGAAGGATAAAATATAATAATCAAATATACAGTTTATAAAGCCGTTTTACAAAATATTCAATGATACTTACAACATTTATCAGAGTTACACATACCAATAACAATGCAGCGGAACAGTATGAGTATGGTGGACTAATAATAATAATAATAATAATAATAATAATAATAATAATAATAATAATAAAAAAAAATCTCCGTCTTCGTCCTCCAGAGCTAAGGTCTTCGAAATCCTGAAACGCTCGGACTGACCCGAGGGAATTGAAAAGACAAAACACTCGAGTCAGAACTAAAAGATCTTATGTAAGTTAAATCAACAGAAGTAAATATGAGTGCAATAACTCAAGAGATGCTCGGGATTTACACCTCCTAAGGATACGTTAAACTATTTACTATGTAGTATATCTCGCTATTATAATAGTGTCTAATTGTAAAATAAACTTACTTTTAAGTAGCGTTAAGGTGTTACCCATAGAGCCCTTAACACAAAATATATTCCCATAGCCTATACAGTACCGTAATCTCTCCCGTACTGGGCGTCGTCAGAGGGCACTCCATAGGTATGGTACAAAACAAAATCGTATAAGGCACGCTAGGGTAGGTGACACGGCACAACTAGGCAATGCCAGGGTAGATATACCAATTACTATCCGGGCTGGTGGTAACGCATAGCAGCTACTATCGTCCACCTCGGACAACACCCCCAAAATCAAAATCAAAAGTGGCCACCGAATCAATCCAAAAGTCGGAGTATAATATCGAAGGAGTGCATTCGATCAGAGGAATGACCTCATTGGCCCGAGAATCGCTCCTGTTTTAGCCACCTTATGCCAACCCACGAGAGTCGGGTCCACGTATTTACCTCAAAGGAAACGCCGCCACCATCCTACTTCATTCTGGAATCTCCACTGCATACATGGTTGTTAAAGTGGTTTTCGGGGTTGGCAGAGAGTAGGACAACTTCCGATCCCGGTCTCTTCAACAACCAATCGTTATTATAACACCGCGATTGTTTCAAAATAATTTATACTTTAAAACTAGGATATAATATCTCTTTCAAACCATATAAATATGATATCATTTATATTTTTAAAACCCAAATCAATATGATATCATTTTATTTTATAAATATCCCTTTCCCAAAATCATAATATTTTCAAATATATATACCTTGAAACCATAACTTTGAAACATAACTTTTAATACTTAATGGTTCAATTACTATATTACTTTATAAAATCAACAGCTTCTTCAAATTTCACAATAAATTCCAATATCAATTTGAACCACCAAATAAACCATTTTAATTCCCATATATTTCACAGCTTGAATATTCTATATTTCAAAACTTTATAGTTCATATATTTCAATCTTTAAATATTCCACTATTTCAAAATGGATTCTTTGAAAATTTAATATATATCAAATCCAATTCCTATTATTTCGATTTGAAATATTTACTTAATAAATCAATATTATTTAAGTAAAACCCATAAACTTCAATAACAGAATATTCTTTTAATTAAATTATCTTGAAAATATTCTTTTAATAAATTTAATATTCGTTTAAATCCTCTAATCAAAAATCAAGCTATAAGATCATGCCCTTTAAATATTAATTTATTTACATTTCAAAACAAATTTTTCGAGGAAAATTCTTAGATACTTTAATTCAAATCATATTCACATTTATCTTAAATCTTACTTTTATCGAGTTATTATAAACTCTATATATAATAGAATTTCAAATATATTCTTAATCACATTATATAAATGAAATCAACTTCATTATTTAGCTTATTTAAAATTCGAAACAAATTTTACATAGCTAAATTCAAGAATTTTTTTTACTATATATATATATCAAGATTTAATATTTATTATACCGTATTCTTTCCAAAACCATAGAAAAACATTTCAAAAATAATTTTATATATATACATATATACCACGATGCCTGTATATAATTTTCTATCCTATGGTCAAGTGATACAGATATTTATCATTTCAATCCGCAATTTAAAATAAAAATTGCGGTTGTATATCATTTCAAGCCGCAATCCCGAATGAAATGAAAATGCATAATAACTTGCAGTTTATACAATATAAATATAGCATCCATTCATCCATCATATCAATCATCAAACATTTATCAATTTATCATCCAATTCAAACAATCCCATCAATAAATAATAGTTAATTACTGACAGTTAATTTTCAATAATAAATTAAATAACTGTTTAACTGTAGTTTATATGCAATAATACATAAATTTAACTAGCAGTTTATATGCAAAATAAAGTTAACTAAAATTTTAACTGACAGTTTATATGCAAAAATGAATTAAATAACAAGTAAATTATATGAATGCAAATTAACAGAGATGATGATGAAATATATGCCAAACAACTATAAATAAATTCCTAAACACATCATAAATCAATTTAACAAACATAAGAAATTTTAGAAATTGTGAATGGGTTAAAACACTCACCTTTTGAATTTAAATTGAATTTAAATCCAATTTAAACTAAAAAATTTGACCGTCTCCACATCCGTCCAAACCAGCATCAAAATGTCCGGAATCCCAATACGAACCTAGCGGAGAAAACCACGCATGAATTTGAGTTCGTATGTAGAAGTTATTTGAATTAAACGATTTTGAAATCAAAAATAAAATAAATAAAACAAATTTTGCAATACCCTCCTTCAGGCCACGTCACCTTCGAATGTTTCACGCGGCTACAGGTTAATTTCGCTCGCTCGACCACATGAAACTCCGCCTCTAGAATCTCGGTCGCCGCCTCGGAACCTTGCAACTACAGTCGCCAGGAGCACCGCGCCCAACTCCACTCTAGCCGATGTTCATCCAAGGCCACGCGGCGGCTCCAAACGATCATGGAAGCAACAGCCTCCATCCCCATATATTAACCCTAATCCAAAAATCTCCATCGATCTGACTGTCAAATCGACAAACCAAATATATAGATGTGATCCCCTCGGCTTCTTCTCCAAAACCAATAAAGGGTTTCTCGATCCGACGAATTTTATCGCGGCGATGATGAACGGCCATGGATAAACCTTAAATTTCATAGAAAATGATAACTCAAATTGAAAAACGAATTGCACCAGCAGATTACGCATTTCGAGAGCTTCAACATATATTTTTTCTGAATTTTTCTGAGGAATTTGCATTTTTGACTTTGATTTTGGATTGTAATTGGATCTAGGGTTTGCATCTATTGAAGAAGAAGAGAAGCTGATGAAATTTTACGCGTAGATAAACGAGAATAGGCGGAGGCTAGGGTTTAGTAGGGTATTTATAGATAAAGTTAGAAAAGAATGGACTGGATCCGAATTATAAACATGCTAAACGATAATTGGCCCAAAAAGCCCGTTCTGACTCCGGAACGAAATTGGGTCAACCCATATATCAAAATAGGTGTTTTAAAATATTCTAAACGCAATGGAAAAGGTTTCGCATCCAAATTATGAAGATCGTATGAAGAAGTTATGCTGAAATCAATATTTTCAAATTGATTTCAGTTGATTTCAATTTCGTTTATTTCAAGGCGTTTCGAGTCCGTACGATCAAACAACAAGTCCGATCGCTACGAAACTTGAAATCTTACAATAATTCACCGTTACGGATCCGATGAAACTGGTTTCGTCGAAATCCGAGTCAGTGGCCAAAATGGCTATTTTTATATTAATTAAATAAATTTAAAATAAATTTAATTAAATCAAATTTCCTATTTAAATTCTGAAATTGACAATCTTTGACACATTTATTTTCTTAATCATTCACATTAATTAAGCCAAATCTAGATGTCAATTTAGAGTTAACAAATTTAGTCATCATCGTCAAATTTCAATTTCATTATATTCACAAATTAAATTAAATTTGCAAAAATTCCCTTAATTGACCTTCATTCAATTATTAAATCTGTTAGTATCCAATAGATGAGACTACCATTGGATTCATACTCTATTACGTAAATATCTCCAAATTTCATCTAAATTTATATTTACATAATATCTAAATATTAAATTTCATTTTATTGCAATTAAATCCAATTATTATCATTCGAATCTCAATCATTTGTAAATCTTTATTTCCATTCTTATATTCAACGTACTTCCTTTAATACACCTGATGAAATCAATATTTGATTCAAAATCTATTATAACAATATCCTCCCATTACATCTAGTTCCAATTAACATAGTAATAAATGTTGAATTTCATTTATTTGCAATAAATTCAATTTATTGAATTTTACACTTCAATCCAAATAATAAATCTTTCTTCCAAATATTTAAATCAACAAACTTCATAAAGTATATAGGCTTATCATAAATTACAAATTTACCATCTTCAATGACGAATCAAATCTACCCTAACTGCATAATTTAAGTCAATAAATTATAATTGATTCCACATTAAATGTTACTAATTATAAATTGAAACCTCAATAAATTCGTTTATTGATTTAAAATCTTGCTATTCAGTAAATAGACATTTTATGGGTATAAATAACATTGAATTATAATACATTTCATTAATGCACGCTTCATTTCATATAAATTCCCTTCTATTAACTAAATCACAATAACAAAACAAAATAATTAATTTAGATTTATTGCAATTGATTGCCATTTCTAACTTAATATACTAAATAAATGGTCAATCTAAATAATTGTTACCTTTTAACATTTAAATTCACTTACAACTATCATTAACAACAATGTTGCCATTGATTTAGATTTAATTAAATAAATTAGATGAATGGGTAAAATTTTATAATTATCACTAATGCCAAATTTACTCACATTCATACTTAATTACCAACTACAATTTATTATAATTACTTAATTTGCATTGATTTAATCAAATTGTAATTTAATATGTATAATTTCCTTAATTAATATAACCTTTGAAATAAATTCCCAGTTCTCCAATTTACCACCTTAAAATAAGTTTACGTTTCTATTAATTTCCATTTCCACTTCCGTTATTTTATATTACAATCATTAAAGTAACGTTTAACATCAACACAACCATTATGAATACTTATCAACCTGCATTATATTTATTACATTAATTTACGTTTTATCCCATTTTAAAATAATTCGTATATTAATTAATCATATTTTCATCACTTCCGTAAACAAATTTTGTAACCAAGGTATACCATTTACATTTCTTTCTTACTTTGATTAATTACCAAATATCTCTATCTACACTCAATTATAACTTTGTAATCTTAACAAATCCATAAATTGTCAATTGCCTAATATATACGTTGATTAATATTAAGTGTTTTCCATAAATTTATTTGGTTTCAAACTTTTTATTCATTCCTGTATAACGCCTATCATATTTCTTATTAACATTAATTTCATCAAATTTCAGTTTATCCCATATTATTACAATCATTTACTGTAACAACGTGTTCTTACATTAACTTATTCAATGCCTACCATATACTCTTCATATTCAATTATATCCAGATATAATACTTACGCTATTTCATTAATTGGAATTTTATTCAATTCACTGATAAATAAGTTTTTATTACCCTTGCTACATTTTAATTTAGTGTTCATTTCAATACTAATTTATCACCTTTACTATTTCTGCAAAAATTTAATTACAAAATCTCATTAACTAACCAAATTTATTTACCAAAATATATGGTTACACTCTCCCCCACTCAAAACTTTTCGTCCCCGAAAAGGAAAGAAGGGAAAGAAGAATTAAAAAAAATCAATATATCTTATTTTAAAATATTAAATTTTATAAACAATAAGTCTACATATTTAATTAATTTAGATAAAATATATAAATTTATAACCATTAAATCTTTTTATACTTAAATTATTAAAGTTTGGAAATCATTTTCAAAAATTTCTAAGTCCAAAATTTTCGAAAAATTTCGGCAGTCTCCTTTGTAGGGAGAGGCTCGTGAGAAAATATAATATCAAAATAACAATATATAACATTAGGTTCTTATTAATAATAGCAATTTATTGAACACTTCATTACATACTCCTATTTGTAAAATTTCAATTACATTTTCTTATTAAACATTTCAACTTTTAATATTTCGTAAGTTATATATATGATTTAAGGATGTAATTTGAAAGTTATACAAATTTATTCTATTTCTTTAAATTAATTTATTGTTCAATAGTAATCCTTTGTTTTATATGTTACAAATTTCAAATTTCCTTTAATTTCATTTATAACTAGGCATTTAATCTCTTATTTATTTAAAGATTCCAATTATTACTTAACTACCATTTCACTATCCTAATTAAAACTATTAATTATCAAAAATTCAAGAATTAAATACCGGGTTTAGATTCCAATTCATTTTAAAATAATAGATAAATATAAACAAATAATTTATATATCCAAGTAGATTTAAAACAAATTAAAATTCACTTTTGTTTATCAAAATCATTTTGTAGTCGAACTGCTACAGTGGCCTTCCCACTTCGAAACTCGAAAATGAATGTCGATGATGCGTGCACTCATCACCGAAATTATTTCCAGCGACAAAGAGGGTAGTACGGAAATTTTTTTCTTTTTAACATTTCTTTTAAATAATTCTTTCCAATTATAACCAAATATTTATATCTGAACATACTTCTAAATTATTATTATCATATTCCAAAATCATTCAAAAGAAAGTTTCAAAAACCCCGGAACTTAAGTCATAAATTCCCAATTTGAATTATTTTTATTTCAAATCTTATTTCAACTATTATTTAAAATTTTATTACCTAACAACCAATATATTGCAACCAAATATATATATACCATTTTAAAAATTTATTTTATATATAGAAACTATAATAGGCAAAATTATTTCATTCACCTATATTAAAAACAAATATTGTGCCGGTCTGTCCTATTAAGTGTTTAGAAACCCATATTGATGTCACAACGTCCCATGCACCAATCAGAGTTTATAAATACAAAACGGAACAAAGCAACACAATATCAAAACCTTTTTATAACACTAACAAATACGCTCTCTCATATATATACAATTAGCGACTCTCATAGGGTATTATTACCCTATTAGTAAGGAGTTAAACCCCACAAAGCTAAGGTTTATCGCTAAACCAAAGCTCTGATACCACATTGTAACAACCCGCCTTTTCGCACGCTTTAAATCGACACACGTGCCAATTCGAACCATACGAAAGGGCGGATTGTTATGGGGTAAATTAGAAAAATAAGAAGAAATAAAACAAAATAGAATCTCACAGCGGAAAGATAAAATATAATAATCAAATATACAGTTTATAAAGCTGTTTTACAAAATATTCGATGATACTTACAACATTTATCAGAGTTACATATAACAATAACAATGCAGCAGAACAGTATGAGTATGGTGGACTAATAATAATAATAATAATAATAATAATAATAATAATAATAATAATAAATCTCCCTCTTCGTCCTCCAGAGCTAAGGTCTTCGAAATTCTGAAGTGCTCGGACCGACCCGAGCGAATTGAAAAGGCAAAACACTCGAGTCAGAACTAAAAGATCTTATGTAAGTTAAATCAACAGAAGTAAATATGAGTGCAATAACTCAAGAGATGCTCGGGATTTACATCTCCTAAGGATCCGTTAAACTATTTACTATGTGGTATATCTCGCTATTATAATAGTGTCTAATTGTAAAATAAACTTACTTTTAAATAGCGTTAAGGGGTTACCCATATAGCCCTTAACGCAAAATATATTCCCATAGTCTATACAGTACCGTAATCTCCCCTGTACTGGGCATCGTCAGAGGGCACTCCATAGGTATGGTACAAAACAAAGTCATATAAGGCGCGCTAGGGTAGGTGACATGGCACAACTAGGCACTACCATGGTAGATATACGGTTTGGTGGTAACGGGTAGCAGCTACTACCGCCCACCTCGAACAACACCCCGAAATCAAAATCAAAAGTGGCTACCGAATCAATCCAAAAGTCAGAGTATAATATTGAAGGAGTGCGTTCGATTAGAGGAATGACCTCATTGGTCTGAGAATCGCTCCTGTTTTAGCCACCTTATGCCAACTCACGGGAGTCGGGTCCACGTATTTACCTCAAAGGAAACGCCGCCACCATCCTACTTCATTCTAGAATCTCCACCGCGTACACGGTTGTTAAAGTGGTTTTGGGGGTTGGCAGAGAGTATGACAACTTCTGATCTCGGTCTCTTCAATAACCAATCGTTATTATAACACCGCGGTTGTTTCAAAATAATTTATACTTTAAAACTAGTGTATAATATCTCTTTCAAACCATATAAATACCATATCATTTATATTTTTAAAACCCAAATCAATATGATATCATTCTATTTTATGAATATCCCTTTCCCAAAATCATAATATTTTCAAATATATATACCTTGAAACCATAACTTTGAAACATAACTTTTAATACTTAATGGTTCAAATACGATATTACTTTATAAAATCAACAGCTTCTTCAAATTTCACAATAAATTCCAATATCAATTTGAACCCTCAAATAAACCATTTTAATTCCCATATATTTCACAGCTTAAATAATCTATATTTCAAAACTTTATAGTTCTATATTTCAATCTTTAAATATTCCACTATTTCAAAATGGATTCTTTGAAAAATTAATATATATCAAATCCAATTCCTATTATTTCGATTTGAAATATTTACTTAATAAATCAATATTATTTAAGTAAAACCCATAAACTTCAATAACAGGATATTTTTTAATTAAATTATCTCGAAAATATTCTTTAAATAAATTTGATATTCGTTTAAATCCTCTAATCAAAAATCAAGTTATAAGATCATACCCTTTAAATCTTAATTTATTTACATTTCAAAACAAATTTTTCGAGGAAAATTCTTAGATACTTTAATTCAAATCATATTCACATTTATCTTCAATCTTACTTTTATTTGAGTTATTATAAACTCTATATACAATAGAATTTCAAATATATTCTTAATCATATTATATAAACGAAATCAACTTCATTATTTAGCTTATTTTAAAATTCGAAACAAATTTTACACAGCTAAATTCAAGATTTCTTTTCTTACTATATATATATATCAAAATTTAATATTTATTAAACCGTATTCTTTCCAAAACCATAGAAAAACATTTCAAAAATAATTTTATATATATACCGCAGTGCTTGTATATAATTTCTATCCTATGGTCAAGTGATACAGATATTTATCATTTCAATCCGCAATTTAAAATAAAAATTGCGGTTGTATATCATTTCAAACCGCAATCCCGAATGAAATGAAAATGCGTAATAACTTGCAGTTTATACAATATAAATACAGCATCCATTCATCCATCATATCAATCATCAAACATTTATCAATTTATCATCCAATTCAAACAATCCCATCAATAAATAATAGTTAATTACTGACAGTTAATTTTCAATAATAAATTAAATAACTGTTTAACTGTAGTTTATATGCAGTAATAAATAAATTTAACTAGCAGTTTATATGCAAAATAAAGTTAACTAAAATTTTAACTAATAGTTTAGATGCAAAAATGAATTAAATAACAAGTAAATTATATGAATGCAAATTAACTGAGATAATGATGAAATATATGCCAAACAACTATAAATAAATTTCTAAACACATCATAAATCAATTTAACAAACATAAGAAATTTTAGAAATTGTGAGTTGGTTAAAACACTCATCTTTTGAATTTAAATTGAATTTAAATCCAATTTAAACTCAAAAATTTGACCGTCTCCAAATCCATCCAAACCAGCGTCAAAATGTCCGAAATCCCAATACGAACCTAGCGGAGAAAACCGCGCGTGAATTTTAATTCGTATGTAGAAGTTATTTGAATTAAACGATTTTGAAATCAAAAATAAAATAAATAAAACAAAATTTGCAATACCCTCCTTCAGGCCACGTCACCTTCGAATGTTTCACGCGGCTACAGGTTAATTTCACTCGCTCGACCACAGGAAACTCCGCCTCTAGAATCTCGGTCGCCGCCTTCGAACCTCGCAACTACAGTCGCCAGGAGCACCACGCCCAACTCCACTCTAGCCGACGTTCATCCAAGGCCACGCGGCGGCTCCAAACGATCATGGAAGCAACAGCCACCGTCCCCATATATTAACCCTAATCCAAAAATCTCCGTCGATCTGACTGTCGAATCGACAAACCAAATGTATAGATGTGATCCCCTCGGCTTCCTCTCCAAAACCCAGAAAGGGTTTCTCGATCCGACGAATTTTATCACGGTGATGATGAACGGCCGTGGATACACCTTAAATTTCAGAGCAAATGATAACTCGAATTGAAAAACGAATTGCACCAGCAGATTACGCATTTCGAGAGCTTCAACGTATATTTTTTCTGAATTTTTCTAAGGACTTCGAATTTTTGACTTTGATTTTGGATTGTATTTGGATCTAGGGTTTGCATCTATTGAAGAAGAAGTGAAGCTGATGAAATTTTACGCGTAGATAAATGAGAATAGGCGGAGGCTAGGGTTTAGCAGCGTATTTATAGATAAATTTGGAAAAGAATGGACTGGATCCGAATTATAATTGGCCCAAAAAGCCCGTTCTGACTCCGAAACGAAATTGGGTCCACCCACATATCAAAATAGGCGTTTTAAAATATTATAAACGCAATGGAAAAGGTTTCATGTCCAAATTACATCGTATAAAGAAGTTATGCTGAAATCAATATTTTCAAATTGATTTCAATTGATTCCAATTTTGTTTATTTCTTGGCGTTTCGAGTCCGTACGATCAAACGACAAGTCCGATCGCTACGAAACTTGAAATCCTACAATAATTCACCGTTAAGGATCCAATGAAACTGGTTTCGTCGAAATCCGAGTCAGTGCTCAAAATGGCTATTTTTATATTAATTAATTAAATTTAAAATAAATTATATTAAATCAAATTTCCTATTTAAATTCTGAAATTGACAATCTTTAACACTTTTATTTTCTTAATCATTCACATTAATTATACCAAATCTAGATATCAATTTAGAGTTAACAAATTTATTCATTTCATCGTTAAATTTCAATTTCATTATATTTACAAATTATAAATTAAATTTGCAAAAATTCCCTTTAATAGACCTTCATTCAAATATTAAATCTATTAGTATCCAATAGATGAGACTTCCAACTGATTCATACTCTATTACGTAAATATCTCCAAATTTCATCTAAATTTATATTTACATAATATCTAAATATTAAATTTCATTTTATTGCAATTAAATCCAATTATTATAGTTCGAATCTCAATCATTTGTAAATCTTTATTTCCATTCTTGTATTCAACGTACTTCCTTTAATACACCTGATGAAATCAATATTTGATTCAAAATCTATTATAACAGTATCCTCCCATTACATCTAGTTCCAATTAACGTAACAAAAAATGTTGAATTTCATTTATTTGCAATAAATTCAATTTATTCAATTTTACACTTCAATCCAAATAATAAATCTTGCTTCCAAATCTTTAAATCAACAAACTTCATAAAGTATATAGGCTTATCATAAATTACATCTTATAAATTTACCATCTTCAATGACAAATCAAATCTACCCTAACAGCATAATTTAAGTCAATCAATTTTAATTGATTCCACATTAAATGTTCTTAATTAAAAATTGAAACCTCAATAAATTCGTTTATTGATTTAAAATCTTGCTATTCAGTAAATAGACATTTTATGGGTATAAATAACATTGAATTATAATACATTTCATTAATGCACGCTTCATTTCATATAAATTCCCCTTTATTAACTAAATCACAATAACAAAACAAAATAATTAATTTAGATTTATTGCAATCGATTGTCGTTCCAAATTTAATATACTAAATAAATGGTCAATCTAAATAATTGTTACCTTTTAACATTTAAATTCACTTACAACTGTCATTAACAACAATGTTTCCATTGATTTAGATTTAATTAAATAAATTAGATGAATGGGTAAAATTTTATAATTATCACTAATGCCAAATTTACTCACATTCATACTTAATTACCAACTACAATTTATTATAATTACTTAATTTTCATTGATTTGATCAAATTGTAATTTAATATGTATAATTTCTTTAATTAATATAACCTTTGAAATAAATTCCCAGTTCTCCAATTTACCACCTTAAAATAAGTTTACGTTTCTATTAATTTCCATTTCCACTTCCGTTATTTTATATTACAACCATTAAAGTAACGTTTAATATCAACACAACCATTATGAATACCTATCAACCTGCATTATATTTATTACATTAATTTACATTTTATCCCATTATAAAATAATTCGTACATTAATTAATTCATATTTTCATCACTTCCGTAAATAAATTTTGTAACCAAGGTATACCATTTACATTTCTTTCTTACTTTAATTGATTACCAAATATCCCTATCTACACTCAATTATTACTTTGTAATCTTAACAAATCCATAAATTTTCCATTGCCTAATATATGCATTTATTACTATTAAATGTTTTCCATAAATTTATTTGGTTTCAAACTTTTTATTCATTCCTGTATAACGCCCATCATATTTCTTATTAACATTAATTTTATCAAATTTCAGTTTATCCCATATTATTACAATCAATTACCGTAACAGCATGTTCTTACATTAACTAATTCAATGCCTACCCCATACTCTTCATATTCAATTATATCCAGATATAATACTTATGCTATTTCATTAATTGGAATTTTATTCAGTTTACTAATAAATAAGTTTTAATTACCCTTGCTATATTTTAATTTAGTGTTCATTCCAATACTAATTTATCACCTTTATTATTTCTATAAAAATTTAATTACAAAATCTCATTAATTAACCAAATTTATTTACCAAAATATACGGGTCGATACATAGTTTGTTGTTTGTTTTTGGAATCCATATGTGGACCGTATTTGTATATGAATTCTTAACCTTAGTTTTTAACTTTGGTCTTTTAAAGTTTGTGTATAGTGTGCTATATTGCTTTGGCCTTTGGTTTTTTAAAACCTAATCCGTTTTGATTTCCATATGGCTTAGATAATCAAATTTTCTAAATTTTGTTTTCCTTTAATGGATTTTGTCACATTATTTGTTATTTTTTCTAATTTAGTTTTAAAATCACAAATTTCGAAGTTTCTAGAATCTAAATTTTCTTGTAAATCTAGTTTTTCTTTATCCAGGTTAACATTTTCTGACTTATAATTTTCTGAATCATTTAATAACTTGTCATTTGGAGATAATAATGTTGCATACTTCTTCTGAACAATTTCTAATTATTCTTCTAAGATAGTTTTTTCATCTTTTAGTAATCTAATTTCTAATTCTGATCTAGTTAACTTTCCAACATATTCCTTATTTAATCTTTTTGTTTCTCTATATTTATCACCTAATCCAATACTTGTTTCCATTAAGTCATGATAAGTATATTCAGGACGTACCTCATCAGTGTTAGCCATAAAACACACATTTGGTTGTTCTAAGTAGCTTTCATTATCACTATCAGAAGAAGAAGATGAATCTAAATCATCCTATGTTACTTGAAATTCTCTTTTCTTTTCCTTGAATTCTCAAACTTGCTTTTCTTTTTATCGTTATTGAGCTGTGGATAGTCCTTCTTTATGTGGCCATATTTCTCACATTCATAGCATTTGATCGATGTTTGATTTGAAGAGTTGGTTTGCCTCTACTTTGAAATTTGGTCATCTTCTTGAACTTATTGAATTTATTGTAATTTTGTCAATAAAGACAATCTCCTCTTCATCCAAGTCTGATCCATCGTTACTTGCTTGGAATGTTTTTTTCTTTTCATGTTTTTGATGCTTTCTAGCCTGAAGGATAGCTTCGTGTGGCATCAAATTTCCTATTATCTCTTCGATTTTAAGTTGAGAAAGATCATTAGCCTCTTCAATGGCTAAAACCTTTCTTTCCCAGTCTTTTGTCAATGAGTTCAAAAATCATGTGACTAAATTGAAATCTATGAATTTGACTCCAAGTTCTATTAGATTGTGTTGACTTGTTTGAAATCTTGCATACATATCAATAATTGATTAACTTGTTTTCATTTTGAAAGATGATAATTGGTTTTGTAAAGTCGAAATTTTAGTCTGCTTGACTTTATTTGTTCTTTCATCTGTGACTTATAAAGTGCACCATATATCATATGCAATCTAGTAGAGCATGACATGTGAAAACTCATTTTTTTTTTCAAGTGAGCAAAATAATACATTAATAGTTTTGCCATTGTTAGTGCCTCTGCTTTTTATGCATCTGTCCACGTGCCAATGTTAGTGTCAGATGCTTCATATTTGCTTTGAGTTACTAGCCATATTTCTAACCTCTTTGCTTCCATAAAATGTGGCATGTGTTTTGACCAATAAGCATAATTAGAACATTTAAATAGTGAAAGATGGACAGTTGATTGACCTTCTTGAAATATACTTGCCATTTTATTGATTTCAATTACGTGTTATTTATATTGAAATGATCTTGCTCTAATACCAAATGAAAGTGTATAGGATCTTTATAATGGAACTTATATATATGTATTTGTATATTACTAACTATGATGAGCCGAGTATAATAAGATAAATAATAAAAATGATCACACCGGATATTTTATACTAGTTCAGACATCTTGTCCTACGTCCAGTCCCGAAGCTCCCCTTTGGTATTTCCTTTAACCAACAGACCCTCGTTTCGCCTAGAGCAATAGGCTAATACAAAAGTATATCTCTAACAATCTTGTGTTCCAAATAACATGATTTTTGACTGATAGTACAAATCTTCCTATGATCTCCTTTGAGTATGTAAATGTGATTGCTCTGAGTTGTAAGAAGTGGTTTACCCAAAATTATATTTTGGTTATAATAGATTGAGAGTATGTAAGAAATGTATGCACAAGTTAATATTAAGAAATCAAGAGAAAAAAGATTTAATTAATTCAAGTTCTTTAATTTTTACAACTCAATCAAAGTGGTATTTATAAATTCAGAAGGATGCAGATGAAGAGTTATCGCTATTAGAAAAGTTCTATTCACTTTAATGACTGCAACCTTTCGATGAAGGGTAATTTATTTTTTTCTCAATAGAAATGTCTATTAAGAATTGTGGTGACCCACCTTCTTGACCCTTAGAAATCGACATTAATACATCCTCGGTATTCACGTGCCGCAAATCCAAGTGCCGAAGAGGCAAATTATCATAGGGTAAAAAAAATAAAGATAGAAGATAAAATAATAACAAAATCTCACATCATATTTAACAAGTGGAAATCATAAAGGTAGTATGTATAATCACTCTTAAAGTGAGATATCAGAGTCATGATAAGTACTAACCCAGTTGGGATAGTTATAACGGCCGATCCCTATAGGTGTTGGTAGATACATATACATAAAATATAATGAAAAGTGGTGGCAATAATAAAAAAATCCAAATGGCTCCGTGCTTCAGGCTTCATACTCCATATGCTCCAAATAGTCCAAAATGCTCCAAAATGCTCCTAATCAGCAAATTATTATGTTACCTAGGAAAAATTAGGGCATCTAGAGTTTAAGGGTAAAGAAAAATAAACCCGGGTTGGTCATGGGACTGGTGTGAGAAACTCAAAATAGGCATTTTGAAAACAAAAGGCATCTCATAAGACCACGCCGCACATAAAAACGGAATGGTAGGTAAGGGACTTCCTTCTGTACAGTACATCTCTAGAGAAATGTACCGAGGATACACAAACAATACTCTGCATCTGGCAAGACTGACATATACCTATTTGGCACTCATACATGGCCTAGGTAGAACCAAATATGTCATCATCCCGGTAGTAATCGGCCTATCTACGATCCCATAACATACACCACATACTCAACATATAGATAGTAATCTAAAACCACATAGCCTTCGACGTACCTTGTTTAAGCCGTTACCGATTGATGAGGCCTAAGGTGGCGATTACCTTTCACAAAGCACATTTCACTTTGAATGCCACATTGCCATTCCGTATTCACACAACTGATTTCTACAAACATATAACTGCTGAGCTCATATGTCTCAAGAAAGGGTGTTAAGCTAAGAGAAGTTGCCTTCTCCGCCACCAAACAGATACTACATTCATAGAGATCAATTTATGTAACTAGAAATGCAATGTCAGACATTCGTCCATACAAATTATCTAGGAACATGACAAACCGAAGGCGCTCTCCTACCACATCCCATTAGGAATTCCCCTAGGATTGGTAGTGAGAAGTCCTTACATCGAAGATCTTAAATGAAGAACTACTGCTACATAATATGATATGGGAAATTTCCCCGGAGGGTCAGTGACAAGTAGCCCTACATTCCATCTTCCAAATCATATTCATGTCTTTAATTCGAATACGTAAATTTATTTGAAGTGGCCTTCAAATAGGAATTACCTAAATCCGACCCCGGTTCGTTTGAACTAATCATGATAAAAGAGGTCAAGTAAATAGGTGAATATTATTTGATTAATTCATTCTTTTTATCAAAAATATCTTTTAGAGACGTATAACTTTAAAACGTTTCTTTCCAGTATATATGGAATCATTAAACCTATCTTATCATATAATCTGATTACTTAAAACCTTTTTAAACTTGGAACAATTTGAAATCATTTCTTTTTTCACCTAGGAAAATATTCCAAATCATTCCATTTAAATCTTAACATAGATTTCTTAATTCGAACCTAAAATTTTTGTTGAGCTAAAACTATGTTATTAAGGATGTTAATCCAAAACTAGTAAATATTATGTAAGCAGAATATATAGAAATTATCTAATTCTACTGAATATCAATTCTCGTATTCAACAAGTACTATGGGTGGAATAAAGCTGAGATCACCCTTTAAATTCCATGAATAGTAAGAGTTCCCTCTTCGGGCTTTAACACTGAGTATAAAAAGATTATCTCCATAAAATTTAGGTTATTTATATTCAGAAAATCATATCCTTTATACTTTGAAAACTTTGGATCGAAATAAATCAAATTTACTATCCTATCCGTCGAGCCAGTCTGGATAGCGGGGAGAGCAGAAAACTGGTTTTCAAAACTCAAGCCTACACACTATCTCTCTGGCACCTATAAGGCGGTCAAGTTATTTGATCGATTCTTAATCATTTAACATATAATCATTCCATAAATCTTTCAAATGATCTTTAAAATACTTTAAAAATTATTTGAAAACATTTACAAAAGATTTGGGAAAGAGCGGTTGCGTAGAAAACTGTATTTCAAAAGTTACAAAAGGTGTTGCGGAAAAGTGCTACGGAAAGTGCCTTTTAAGCTATATTGATCAAAACGACTTTTTATCATTTGAAATTTCATTTTTATAACTCAATTCACTTTTAAAACCATTTATAATATTTTTAGATTTTATTTCATATTTTTAAACAATTTTAAAATATCATTTTCAAAAAAATCTGTTATGGATTCCAAACTACAAAACCTCGATTTTTCTAAAGTTTTACTCTTTCAAAATTTACTTATCGAAATCCCTATTTTAATTCTTTGTTTAAAAACTATGGATATGGTGGTTTGGAAAATCCTTATCTCGAAGAATTCTGAGCTATATTCAATTCTTTATACTCATTTGACTTTTATGGTGCAAAATCGTGAACTGCCGTTACACGATGAGCTTAATTTTGACTAAATTTTCAATTACTGTTCAAACTTCACCAAAACACTTATATATGTTTATAAAACATTTCGAACTCATTTTTAAACCTTTTTAAAGAGGCTTAACATTCCATATACACAAATTCATTCAATAAAGGAACGTGATTTCCTTTGTGCTTATCGACGTGTATTTTCGTGACTTGCATATATATTCAACATTTAAAAAACCATCATCAATTATCAAAATCAAAAATATATAACATTAAATAGCATATAATACTATATTTTAGGAGTTTCTCGCTTTGGGATTAAATGATTAACTAAAAATTGGCTATAGCTTCGCAATTTGGATTTTAAAGCTCACGATCACTTGGGAACTTGACTTTGGAGGGCTCGACCTTGACTAGGAGGCTCACAGCCTTGGTTGTAGGGGAGGGATGGCTTGGCCATAAATGGAAGATGGAGGTGGCAATGAAATATAGGGAAGAAGTGTGGAGTTTGGAATCGTTTTGAGGTGCTTAAGTGTATCATATATTATAATTTTAAATTCTTTGTGGAATAAAATTTTCCATAATTTCTTTTAGGGTGGAAGCCATTAAAGAGGAGGATAAAAGCTTAGAAAATGAAGAAGAAAGCCTAAGAAAATGTAGAGGAGAAGGGGGTATTTATAGGAAAATAAGAGGAGAAAAATATCTAAGATATTTTACACATATGCATCATTACCCATCACCTCAACATGCGCCATCTTCATCACCATTATGGCCGAAATGACCACCGCCCATATGCATACTTGAGTGCTTGCATTATGGCGTGCATATATGAATGATCATGTACATGAGAATATATCTTCATGTATATTGCATATATAACTCCACAACGTTCTACAACTTCAATGCGTTATATCGTTACAAATCCTTATTTCAATTTCCGATCATATTTTTATTTTTTAATTAATATACATATATTTGTAAAAAAATTGAAAATAATTTTCTTATCATTTTTAACTAATTAAAAAAAACTATTAATAAAACCATATAAATTAATATTGATAATTATTTACAAAAATTGTTATCATACCGATAAAGGGAAACGAATTCCTTTTTTCCTTATGGTTTTAAATCAAGTGTATATATTTATAAAATTAGTGATAAATTATTACTTTATAACTGTTTAAAATGAGTTATCAAAATCATTAAAATAATCATTAAATCTTTTTAATCTCAAATAAGTTTATTAAAGTGATACATTTGTGGGTCGTTGTAGACTTCAACCTTAAAAGAATTTCGTCCTAGAAATTAAGCATAAGAAGAAGATAACTTGGAAAAATATATTTATATAACGAAGTGATACATATGTATAAGATATAGCTAGTGACTACATCACAAGCCGGTGAGTACAATATACAACATACGACTATATATCTATTCTTAACTCAGGATAGGCATTACGCATTCTCTCCTCCGTCTCCCATGTACAGTCTGCTGCATCACCATTCCATTGGACTTTAACTAATCTTACGGTTTTCCTCCTTAATCGCTTCTCATCGCGATCCAATTCGGATAGGTTTTCAGATAACGGCCAAATTAGGCTCAACTTCCAAATCCTCTTGGGACGCTGTTTCTATAATCTGCTCTGGATCATGCACATATTTTCATAGGTGAGATACATGAAAGGCAGTATTAACACCCGACAACATTTCAGGAAATTCTACATAATAGGCCAATGGGCCAATCCACTCGAGAATGGGAAAAGGTCCAATATATCGAAGGGCTAATTTTTCAATTCTCCAAAATCTCACCACTCCTATCATTGCGGAAACCTTTAGTAGTACATAATATCCTACCGAGAATTACATATTTCTATGCCTCCTGTCAGCCTAACTTTTTTGCCTACTCTAGGATTCTCTCATCTTTTTCGGATCAGGTCAACCTTTTTTGAAGCTTCTCTAATCATGTTAGGGCCTAGTACCAATCGATCTCCGGTCTAGATCCAACATACTGGGGATCTACACAGACGACCATATAAAGCTTCGTATAGGGCCATGCCAATACTAACCTGATAAATGTTATTGCAAGAGAATTCTATAAGATGAATGTATCTTTCTTATGAACCACCGAAATATAAGTTGCAAGCTCTTAAAAGGTCCTCCAATACATGATTTACCCTTTTTATTTGTTCATTGGTCTAGGGGTGATATGTTGTACTAATATTTAGCTTTGTTCCCAAAGCTGTCTAAAATGCCTCCCAGAACTGATTGGTAAAGATAGGGTCTCGATCACCAACTATTCTTCTTAGGACACCATGCAATCGAACTATTTCTCTTATGTACCGTAAGGCTTATAGCATTTCATGTTGACTTACAGGGATGAAGTGCACGCTTTTGGTTAGTTGATTTATGATGTTCCAAATGCCTTCATTCCCTTTTCTTAATCGAGGAAAACCGTCGATGAAATCCATCGATATTTGGTCCCATTTTCAAGGGAATTCCAAGAGGTCAGGTCTAGCAATCTTTTGTTGATCACTCTTTATTTGTTGACAATTCACACACCTGCTAACATGGATTGAGATATCCCTCTTCATACTCTTCCATCAAAATGTATGTTTTACATCCTTATACATTTTGTTGGCTCCTAGGTGGATATTAAGTTTAGATTGATGGAATTATGCCAATACTTCTTGCCTTAAGTTGTCAACCTCCGGGACGCAAATTCTCCCCTTTAACCATATTATCCCATGGTTGTCGATTTCAGAGCTTGAATTTGCTCTTGGTGTACTCTTTTGAAATCCTCCTTAGTCATTGATCTTTATTTTTCTTATTGGCAATTTTCTCTAGAAGGGTCGGGGTAACTGCAAGATAAGCTATAATGACAAGCTTCCTACTCAATGCATCTGCTACCACGTTGCCTTCTCGGGTGCATATAAGATATGAAGATCATATGAAGCGAGAAATTATAACCAACATTGCTGTCTCATATGTAAATCCTTTTGAGTTAAAAGATATTTCAAAGATTTGTGGTCTGTGAGGAGCTCAAACTTTTCACCTATTTAAAGAACAAAATTATTTACTGAGGTCAATCAAAGTCTATTTAAAATAAACTATAATGAATTCTTACCCAGTAGATAATGTCTCCACAATTTTCATGCGAACACAACAGCTAATAATTCCAAGTCATGTGTTGCATAATTTCTCTCCTGGATCTTCAGTTGTCTACTTGCATAAGCAATGACATTCCCATGCTGCATTAAAATAGCACCCAGTCCTTTTCCACTTGCATCTGTATATACAGTAAATCCGCCATTTTCATCCGCTGTTGCTAATATGGGAGCAGTGGTTAATCTTTTATTGAGCTTTTGAAAAGCTTCTTCACATTTTTGTGTCCACTAAAACTTCACATCTTTCACGGTCAGCTTTTTTAAGTGAGAGGAAATCTTGGAGAAGTCTTGAATAAATTTCGATAGTATCTTGCTAATCCCAAGAAACTGCGAATGTCCTTGGGAGTTTGGGATCATTCCTAGTCTAGAATAGCCATAATTTTTTCCGGGTCAACTGCAATTCCTTCTCCTGACACCACTTGTCCACGGAATCTTACTTCGTTTTCCCATAAATGGCATTTTGAGAATTTGGCTTTCAGCACATTTCTCCTCAATATTTCTAATACGATTTCAAGATGTCATTCATGTTCTTCCTCATTCTTTGAATATTTCAAAATGACATTGACAAAGACTAATACAAATTTATTGAGTACTTCTCTAAATACCCTATTCATAAGGTCAACAAATAGGCGGGGGCATTTGTTAGCCCAAAGGGAATAACTAGCCATTCGTAGAATTCATTTGAGCTTCTGAATGCGGTTAAAGGAATGCAATCTTCTGCTATCCATAGCTGATGGAATCCGGTGGCTAAGTCCATTTTTAAGAATACCCTAGCCCCGTGTACTTGGTCATAATTATCATCTATGCGGGGTAAAAGATACTTGTTTTTTATTGTTTATTTGTTTAGATCTCTATAGTCCATAAACAACCTTAACGAGCCATCAGACTTTGCAACAAAGACCACTATTGCCCCCCTAAACTAGAGCGACTAGGTCTTATCAATCCCTTCTTCAACAGCTCAACAGTTTGTTTTCTTAATTCTTCCCTCTCTTTATGAGCCATCTTCCAAATTGGGTGAACAATTGGACTTGTGTTGGGAAGTAAATCTATGCAAAATTCAATTTCTCGATAGGGTGGTAGGCATTTTACTTCTTAAAAAACTCGAAAAATTCCTTTACTATGGGTATTTCTTTTAGATGTTTTTGGAATAAGTTAAGCGCGTATATATAATTCTCTATTATTAGACTAAGGTTCTTGCATTTTATCACAAAAGGTATACCTCTTCTATTTCACAATAGTACTGTCCATTTATTACAATCAAGAATAGCTTTATATTTGGACAACCAATCCATACCGAGTAAATCCGTACCGAGTAAAATGGCATGGAAAAATCTAGGATAGGTAGGTAACTTGTATTCCCTCACAAATCATAACGAGATTAGCCTTTTTGCCTACTGGGCTAGACACACACATGGGAATATCTAATATTTTTTGTTTAATTCCATCAGCTAGTTTCTTGAAAACAAAGCTACAGGAATCCCCGGTGTCAAACAATACTCTAACTAATATGTCATTAATATCAATTTTACCTTCCAGTACTCCCTTTCCCTTTACATATGTTGAGGTTGAAGGTTCGTCTTTAATAACAAACACTCTTGCTTGCTCTCCTTTCTTTATTTAGGGACATTCCATTATCCTGTGTCCTGGCTTATGGTAGTTGTGGCAGGTTCCCCTTTGCGTCTTAGGATTTTTGCAGGTTCTGGAATGATGACTTTTTGCTGGCAATTATAACAAGTTACATCTTTCAAATGATCTACCTCTAGCTTGGCTTGCTCTGGTTTCTTCCTTTGCTGGTTAAATTATCTTTTCTTCTAATAGTTGTTGCCACCAAATCCATGAAAGTCCCATTCACATGTGCCGTTATTCTATCTTGATATTGTTTCTTCATTCCAGAAATAAACATTTCATTCTTTTTTAGAGGAGTATCAATTAGACCAGGTCCAAATCATGATAATTCATTGAATTTGTTAGTATATTATTCTACTGACATTTACCCCTATTTCAAATCCATAAAGCTTTGGTAAAGGCGTACTTTTCTAAACGCAAGCATATATTTCTCTTCCAATACCTCCTTGAATCGTGCCTAAGAAAAATTGCCTTCTGATTCAGTTATAGTAATGGACTCCTACCAAACGAGGGCTCCTTCCTGCAATTGCCAAGAGGCCAAGAATCTCTTCTACTCGTCTGTAATATTTATCCCTTTGAAAACCTTTAACACGAACGGATCCATGCTTGAACTTCGATGATGGATTCTGTTCCCTTCAATGGTTTTCCTCCCAAACTGGCATAGTTCTTGCATAAAGTGGCAAAGTTGATTTGGGGTTTTACTTGAATTATTGCTTCCTCAATTATTGTGACTGCGGGAGTTCGACCAATTGGATTTGTGGTACTACTACCTCCTCTTCCCCTACCTCGTCCTCTTCTTCCGCTCATTTCCTACTATCTGCATATAGTAAGGAAATATCTTTTTAGAATATATAGAAGAGATATCTTGGGAAATTGTCGTAAAGTTTGAGTATACTTTTTTTGATAAAAAAATTTAAGTGTGCGCTCTCTCGGGATAAACTAATTCTAGAATATTACTAACCCTATCTCTAATGAGTTCACCCCATTAAGGCTTAGGCATTCACTCAGCCATAAGCTCTGATACCAGATGTGACGACTCACCTCCTCGACCTTTAGAAATCGACACTAATACATCCTCGGTATTCATGTGGCGCAAACCCAAGTGCTGGAGAGGCGGATTATCATGGGGTAAAAAAAATAAAGATAGAAGATAGAACAATAACAGAATCTTACATCATATTTAACAAGTGGAAATAATAAGGTAGTACATATAATAACTCTCGAAGTGAAATATCAAAGTCATGATAAGTACTAACCCAGCAGGGGTAGTTATAACGGCCTATCCCTATAGGTGCTGGTAGATACATATACATAAAACATAGCAGAAAGTTGTGGTAGTAACAAAAAAAATCCAAATCGCTCCATGCTGCAGGCTTCATGCTCCATATGGTCCAAATACTCCAAAATGGTCCTAATCAGCTAACTACCAGGCCGTCTGGGGAAAATTAGAGTACCTAGAGTTTAAGGGGAAAGAAAAATAAACTTCGGGTCAGTCATGAGACTAGTGCGAGAAACTCAAAATACGCATTTTGAAAACAAAAGGTATCTCATAAGACCATGCAACACATAAACACGGAATATGTTTTAACCTTATGATAATCAAAATATTTCCTCTGGAAAAAATCATTTGATATTATTTTTAATGACATTCCTTTGAAAATATTTGCAAGTAAATTTATAAACCTTAGCCGAAATTGTAATCATTATCAAATTATAGATATGTTAGGCTCTACAAACAAAATTCTTACAAGGCTTGATCGGAGAATGGATTTCCATACAACGGTAGGTATGGGACTACTTTCTGTACAGTACATCTCTAGAGGAATATATAGAGGATATACAAACAATCCTCCGCGTCTGACAAGTCTGGTCTATCCCTATTTGGCACTCATACATGACCTGGATAGAACCGAATATGACATCACCCTGGATGTAGCCGACCTATTCGGGATCCCATAGCATACACCAAATACTCGACATATATAGAGTAATCTAGAAAGGTGATACCTATACCCTAATGGTTGCGAACCATATAGCCTTAAAGCGTACCCTGTTTAAGCCATTACCGGATGATGACGCCTGAGGTAACGATTACCTTTCACATAGCACATTCCACTTTGAATGCCACATTGTCATTCCATAGTCACACAACTGATTTCTTCAAACGTATAAGTCTTGAGCTCGTACGTCTTTGGAAATGATGTTAAGCTAAGAGAAGTTGCCTTCTCTGCCACCAAACAGATACTATGTTCATAAAGATTAATTTATGTAACTAGAAATGCAACGTCAAACATTCATCCATATAAGTTATCCAGGGATAGGACAAACCGTAGGCACTCTCCTACCACATCCCGTCGAGAATTACCCCTAGGATTGGTAGCGACAAGTCCTTGCATCAAATATCTTAAATGAAGAACTACTGCCACATAATATGATATGGGAAATTTCCCACGAAGGTCAGTGACAAGCAGCCCTACATTCCATCGTCCAAATCTTATCCATGTCTTTACTTTGAATACTAAATTGATTCGAAGTGGTGCTCGGATAGGAATTACCCGAATCCTACCGAAGTTCCTTTGAGCCAATCATCAATAAAAGAGGTCAAGTAAATAGATGAATAGTAATTGATAAATTCGTTCTTTTTATCAAAAATATCTTTTAGAGATATATAATAAAACGTATCTTTCCAATATATACGGAATCATTAAACCACTCTTATATTTTCCTTTGATTATATAGAAATTTTTTAAACTTGGAACAATTCGAAATCATTTCATTTTTCACTTAGGAAAATATTTCCAAATCATTTCATTTAACTCTTAACATAGATTTCTTAATTCATAACCCAAAATACTTTTTGAGTTAAAACAATGTTATCAGGGATGTCGATCCAAAACCAGTAAATATTAAGTGAGCAGAATATATATAAATTATCTAATTCTACTCAATGTCAATTCCCATGTTCAACAAGTACTATGGGTGGAATAACGGAGAGATCACCTTTTAAATTCCATGAATAATACGAGTTCTCTCTTCGGGATTTAACACCGAGTATAAGAAGATTATGTCCGTAAAATCTAGGTTATTTATATTCGAAAAATCATATCCTTTATACTTTGGAAAATTTTGATCGAAGTAAATAAAATTTACTATCCGATCAATCGAGCCAGTCCAGATAGCCAGGGAGAGCAAGAAATTGGTTTTCAAAACTCAAGCCTACACATTATCTCTTTGACACCCATAAGGTGGTCAAGTTATTTGGTCAACTCTAAATCATTTAACATATAACCACTCCATATGTAACGACCCTGAATTTTCGAGCCAATTTAAAATTTTTAATTCATCGTTTTAGTATAAAATTTTTGAAATTTATAAACGATCTCAATTAACGTCCAAACTTTATGTATGACATGCGTCTAGTTAGATATGAATATAGAAAAGTTTCATCGCAAAACATTACGGTAAATTTCGTTCGCGTTTTACTGTATATCGGTTCATATAAAGCTGCATAAAATTTATCTTTCAAATCCAAATATTTTTACACAGTTATGTTTTAAAAATTATTCTGATCAAGATGATGTAGTTCTTTTCGTCAAAAACTGTCATCGCCTGCTTCGTTTAAATTGTTTTGCAAATCGAACAATTTAAGCGGCGTAAATTCGAATCTTTATAAAACTACCGTATCACAATTATCTGTGTACCGTTGGAAGCGCATCGTCGCACTGATCAAAATGGTATATTTATTCGTGCAAATCGAAGCCCGATGAAAACCGTCGCGTTAATTTAATCGTTTCATACGTACCGGTTAAATAAAATCTCAGCCCAAATTTCTTCAGCTCGTTTACAAATGAAATTTTGAAAATAAATCTCAGCCGTGTATTTAATGAAGTAGTTGGGAGCTAGTGAGTGACTAGGGAATAGGAGTGGACGTTTGAAAATTTGGGGAGAAATTTGGAATTCACGAGGAACTTGGAAATTAAAAACAATTTATTACGGTCACTAAGTTTCAAAAGATAAAACATCTGTACTCCACTTATTCACGTTCACCGCTCATTCATAGCTTCAGGAATTTTTTCTTCTCCCTCATATTTTCTTCTCCTTCTTCATATTCTTTCTTTTGTTTAATAATAAAAGATGAAATCCGAAAAGGAAGCGCCCATGCACATTTGCCTCACCCCTCTCCACTCACTTCCTCCCTTCCTCACGTCACATATCAAAATTACACAGCGCCTTCCCCTTTTGCTGAGAACATAAATGCCGAAACCACTCACCCACCTCATGCCATAGCCGAACAACTCACTTGAATGCCACCGTGCGAGACCGCCTCCTCCCTGCCGACGTAAAGCCTTCACCTGAAATGACCCAGTCGCCTCAGCCTTCGCGCCTCACCGGACCACCCTCATTTCACCTCCACTCGCCACCTACCTGAAGCCGATCCACTCCATCATGTGCTGGCCTACCCACCTCCACGCACATATAACCGAGATGCGCCATACTCTTTTTCCCTTCCCTTTTGTTCGTCGCCCATATCTATGTGTATACACGCTGCATGTACTCGAGTGTATTCATGCAATTCATTTGTAGAAAGTAACAGCCTTGTATTCATGTGATGCTTTTTTTCATGCGAGGGTACATGAGTCCAAAGGAAGAGCTGTGTACGGGTGCGTGTATGTTGGGTGTGTACGTGCATAGCTGTATGCAAATAAGTAATAAAAGAGAAAATGTGTGTGTAGGCAGGGTTGCAGTAGGTATGAATGTGTGAGTGATTTGTTTATAACTTTCAGTTGTAAAATAAAAAAAGGAAGGAAAGATGGAGGAGGAATGGAGTAAAGACAGTTGCGTGTGTGTTGATGCATGTACTGTGCATGTGTTGTGTGTGCAATGTTCTAGTACCATGTGTGTGCGTGAGTCTCGGTCATTAAAAAAATGTGTGTTGTGTGCGCGTATGAAAAGAAAAAGAAAAATAATAATTGAACAATGGCACTATTGTTCAGATACTGCAGAAAGATTGTACGCAAATGTCTATTTTTGGTTGTTGAAAATAGTAACCACTTTTCTCTTTTATTGTGTGCAGAAGCGACCGATGAGCTTCTTTTTGCGGCAACATCGATTTTCAGCTTTCTCTTCTTTCTCTGTCATCAGTGAATGAATCTATAATTTATAAATTATTAGAACGCTCATTGAATTAATATCGTCTTCCTTTTGTCGATATTTACAGTGTCCGTTTGTTTGTATTGTACCAACACTATTCTTGCTACTTCGTGCTTCGCCGTCAATTTCTTTACCCATGAAAGGTGAATTAATTTTCACGACTATATTGTTATGCAAGTTTGGATTGATGAATGTTTGTTATGTGATGTTGAATTGGATGTTAATTGTTATTGTTAAGTGATAAATAATATGCAAGTTGAAATCGATATAGGATAGTTAACAATTTAAAAATGGATTATATATATTGAATATTGATTTGTTAAACTTGACCCCTTCATATGTTAAATATTGATTAGTTAAACTTGGCCCTTTTAATTGTTAATTAAATTGACACGTAGAGTTTGATAAATTACACTTTGAACCTTTGAATGTATATTGGATTAATTATTGTAGTATTGAACTTGAAATTGAAATTGAACGATAAGTGAAAAACCGTAATGTAATAATCTTTAATCTACATGAAATGATAGTGTAGATTCTAGAAATAATTATAAATAACAAATGAAAATTAATACGATTATTTCGGGATTATTTAAATAAATCATTGAATTGTTATGTATGGATGCTATTGCTTTTTTATTTACTTTGACACCATCCCAGTTATCACACTGCAAGTTCCCTTTGTATGCTTTGATTGTTGATGAAATGGAATCGGGTTGAAATGATAGATACCTAAATAACTTTGACTTAGGATAGAAAATTAAATTAAACCCGATTGGTCAATGTTTTGATTTAAAATAAAATAAAGTTTTATTTGACTAATAACAAAGTTTCGAATAAAATTGGAATTCAAATTTGAATGAATATAAATGTGAATATTTGAATTTGAAACAAATATTAACGTCGTAATTGACAAAAGAACATTGTTTAAATTTAAATTGAATTGGATTTTCTTATTAAGTGAAATTGAATTTCTTGAATAAGTGAAACTGAATCCCTTTATTAACTGAGTTTGGAATGTAACTAAGGTATAAGTAAATGAATTTGAATTTCTTTAATAATAAATAAAAATGCGTTTTATCGAAACAAATGGAAGACTTGAAATTTAAAAAATTGGATTTGACAGATTTAATTAAATTAAATTTGTAAGCTTTGATAATGAAGTTGAACTTAAGAAGTAAATTTAATGAATTAGAAATTTAACGAAAATTGTTTAAATGATGACTAAATTAATGAATATCGAATGAAATCGATAATTGAGTTTAAATCGATTTGAATGTTAAATCAAGTTAAATGATTATGGAATGAACTTATATACGAAATTAAATGAATATTTGAATCACTTTAAAACTGAACTTTGAAATTGAATTACAGAAATTTTGAAATGAAATTGTGAATTCATGAAACATAAATTTTGGAATTTGATTTAGAAGGACTAACGAAATGTTGATTTAAGAATTCTAATTGAATTGAAATTTGATTCCGTTTTGAAATATATTAAGCGACCAATCGGTAAATTAATTACGAAGGTTATTAAAGGAACCAGAATCGGTTAGGGACATACTCACTGTGTAAACCGAAAACCACTTTAATAACTATACGCGAAGTGTGATCCAGAATGAAGTGGTTGGATTGACGTACGCGATGACTGAAGAAAGTGAACGATAATGGATAGCCTTGACACTTGTGTCAAATTGAAAATGACTAAAACAGGAGCCATGCCGGGCCAAATGGGGTTAGCTACCTCGAGCGAACACACTTCTTCATAAACTACTCGTTTACTTTGTGATTGATTAGTGCGCACCCTTGAATTTGGAGTGTTGTTTCGCAGTGTTGCGATCGTTGCGATGATGCGTTCTCACCAGTCTGGATCAGGCAAACGGTAGTTTCACTACCTTGGGTATTGCCTCATGTTCCTTGTCATACTTGTATTCCCATATACGCGACCACTACGATTTTGTTTTGTATTATACCTATGGAGTACTCCCTGATATCCCACTAGTTTACGGTGGAGTTTACAGTGTTGTATAGTCTATAATGCTATATGAAACGTGTTAAGGGGGACAATGGTAACGCCTTAACACTATTTTGATATTTTACTTTACTGTTAGACATTATCTATATACCGTACACTATTATGTATAAATAGTTTAACGGATCCTTAAAGATGTTATTCCATTCGTCTTTGAGTTATTGTTATTTTGAATTTGAATCATATTATCTGTATAAGAATATATGTCCTGATTCAAGTGTTTGTTTATGCTTATGCTCGGATCAGACTGAGGATTGTTGTTGCTGTTCTACTTGGAGCTGAAGACCGAAGACTATCTTATCTTATCAGTATTGCTCTTTCTATTTGAACTATTGGACAACTATGTTGTTCTATTCTATTTTATCTGAGACATTGTTGTATTTATGGGTAGCTTATGAACTACTCTTATGACTATGTTGTATTTCCGCTGCACTATTCTGTGATGTTATATTTCTGTGATTCTGTGATGATTCTCATTTATACACACACACACACACACACACACACACACACACACACTCCATTAATGATTCATGTTTTGTGTTATTTAGGTTGCCAAGTGGAATATCGTCAATTTAAATGGTACAAATATACGGGTTGTTACAGTTGGTATCAAAGCTTTGGTTCCCGATAACTTAGCCTGTGGAGTTTAAAGCTCATTAGAGATACGGTAAATATACCCTAGAATGAGGAGAATCATTTCAGAATCCACATCCTTTGATTCATCCTTCTTGTTGAATTCGTTTGAATAGAATTTCCTTAAGTTCTATAAATTCCTATCTTTGTTCTGAATCACTTTTGGTATTCCAGGATGGCTACCATAAGAAATGCTAGAGGCAGGGGTAGGGGAAACGCTCCCAAACCACATGCCCCAGTTCCCGCAGTTAGATTCTCCACTCTTAGCAAGGAGTACACTCAGCTTGGCGGGGTCAAATTTACTGGCTCCGAGAGTATTATCGAAGCACAGCAATGGCTAAAGAGTTTGGAGAGGATCTTTACTGGCTTGGAGATCACAGACACTCAGAAGCGTAAGTTGGCCGCTTGGCAGCTTCAGGATGCTGCACAGGATTGGTGGGAGTCAGTCACTTCTCATACTGACGAGGAAACCATCACTTGGGCCAAGTTTGGGTAGTAATCTATCTAAATTTATCTAAATAAAATTTCTTCTATCTCGTTAAATTTTGACTCGTTTTCATATCGCCTGTAAATAGGGATTCCTTTACGGCTCAGTGGATGCCAGCTGCTGGGAAGGCCCAACTCTATCGGTCTTTTATGGATCTCAAGCAAGGAAACATGACCTTCACTGAGTATGAAAGGAAGTTTAACGAACTATCTAAGTTTGGACCCGGTTTGATCGACATACCTCTACTTAAGAATGAGAAGTTCATACATGGCGCACGCCCTGAGTATTACGAGCTCCTCACCGCTCATGTCCATGGAACTTTCACTGAGCTGTTAGATTTTACTCTTCGATATAAGGGAAAGCCAAAGGGAACATCAGTCACTAAGGCTCCAGCTACTCAGCTATCCTCTAGTCAGACTGGGAAGAGGAAGCCGAATTTTGAGCAATAGAAGAAGAACTGGCAGAAGAAATCCGGGCTTGGCTATTCTCAGAAGAAGCCCATAGACAACTCCTCTATCACCTTCTTTAACTGCAACCAGAAAGGTCACTATGCCAGTAGTTGCCCAGCCCCAAAGGGTGTAGCTATTCCGCCACCGGCTCAGATGGCCAAGAGAGATGTCAGCCACATCTGCTTACAGCTAGGACACTTTAAGAAAGACTGCCCAACTCAGAAGAGAGGTACCCCATCTGTAGTTTTTGCTATTTCCACACCTGTCTCGAAAGTTCCTGATAATCAAGGTACTTTACAGAGTACTTTTATGTTGCATTCTTCACCTGTTAGAGTTCTATTTGACACCGGAGCTACACATAGTTTCATATCTATTGATTTATGTAACAAACTTGGATTGGAACCTATTTTTGCATCTTTCTTCTTATGTGTATCTAACCCTATTGGAGGGCCCGCTAACCTCAAAAGGGTTTGCTAATATGCCACACTTATGTATGGCATGCATCGTTTTACTTGGGATTTCTTTGTGGTTGGATTCGAGGCATACGACATCCTATTAGGTATTGATTGGCTACGAAAGTTTGAAGTCGTTATCTCATGCAAAGCTCGAACTGTCTCTCTTATCGACGACAAGAGCTTACCTTTAGTTATTAAAGGCAAATCGCCTCAAGAATGTGCTAGGAGTTTTATATTCTCTCTTGACTCTCATCCAAGTGAACTTAGCTCCACTCCAGTTGCTCAATTCTTTTCTGATTTGTATGGAGAAGTCAGTTCTCTACCACCTCCATGGGAAATCGAATTCCGCATTGACCTTATTCCTGGTGCACGACCAGTAGTTCTCCCTCCCAAGAGAATGGCTCCTAAAGAAAAGGCAGAGTTGAATGTTCAAATCGAAGATTTATTTTCTAAAAGCTTGATTCGGCGCAGTCATTCAGAATGGGGCGCCGCAGTTGTATTTGTCACAATATCTGATGGCTCTCTCAGAATGTGTGTAGA
Organism: Allium cepa; assembly: GCA_030765085.1. Lineage (NCBI taxonomy): Eukaryota > Viridiplantae > Streptophyta > Magnoliopsida > Asparagales > Amaryllidaceae > Allium > Allium cepa. The sequence goes on along the minus strand of CM060941.1, from coordinate 944,529,778 downwards.
CTATAGAGAGCTAAACAAGCCCACACACAAGAATAGGTATCCGATGCCCCGCATCAACGACCTATTCGATCAGCTTCATGGAGCTAAAGTCTTCTTCCAACTTGATTTGGCTACCAGCTTTCATCAACTCAGAATCGCTAAGGATAGTATTCCTAAAACAGCATTTCGTACTGAAAATGGATTCTATGAATGGCTAGTTATGCCGTTCGGCCTCACTAATGCTCCATCTTATTTCTTCGACTTGATGAATAGAGTTTTCCGGGATGTTCTTAACAAGTTTGTTCTTGTTTTCATCGATGATATCTCGTCTTCTCCAAAGATGAGAAGGAGCATAGGTCACATTTGGCTTTTGTTCTTGAAACTCTTCGCAAACACCAACTTAAAGCCCAGTTTTCAAAATGCCAATTTTGGAGAGATGAAGTTCGTTTCCTTGGTCATATTGTTTCGGAGAATGGGATTTCGGTTGATCCAACTAAGATCGCCGTAATCAATGTAAGTTCTATCATTACTTGTCAATTCTATTTAAACAACTTATCAATATCTAAATTCGAATCTTTGGAATTTGCAGGACTAGGAGACTCCCAAAACTCCTACAGATATCCATAATTTCTTGGGCTTGGCGGGATATTATCACAGATTTATAGAAAACTTCGCTCGTATTGCTGCCCAACTTACCACATTGACCAGAAAGAATGTGAAATTTATTTGGAGTGAAAAGTGCGAAGCAGCTTTCAATGAGATGAAGCGAAGGTTGACATATGCCCCAGTTCTTACAGTTATTGACGGTAGTGAAGGATTGACCGTCTATACCGATGCCTGTCGTGATGGATTAGGAGCAGTTTTATGCAGAAAGGAAAAGTTATTGCCTATGCCGGTCATCAGTAAAGACCCATGAAGCAAATTACGCAACTCACGATTTAGAGCTTCTTGCGGTTGTATTTGCTCTTAAGCTATGGAGGAACTACCTACTGGGAACTAAATTCGAGTTATTCACTGACCACAGGTCATTGAGATATATTTTCTCGCAAAAGGATTTGAATCGGAGACAAGTCCGATGGCTCGAATTTTTAGCTGCATATGATCTTGATATAAATTACACTCCAGGGAAAGCAAATGCCGTAGCCGATGCTTTGAGCAGAAATCAAGCAATGGCACGTTGTAATCTTGTTGAAGGAATGTTATTCCAGCTTTCCATCTCCCCAGCTCTTATGGATCGTATTATAGCCAAGTAATACGAGGACACTTTGCTTTATCGCATCAAAGAAATAGTTCCCAGAAGAGTTGGAAATGCTGACCATAAATTGGATGCACATGTTGATAGTAACGGAGTCTTGAAAATTGATAATCGCATTTGTGTCCCTAATGTTGATGGTCTTAGACAGGACGTGTTAAGAGAAAACCATAAATCTTCGCTTTCATTTCATCCCGGTGTCACTAAAATGTACCAGAATATGAAGAAGTTATATTGGTGGAGTGGGATGAAGCGCGATATTTCTACCTATGTTAGCAGATGCACAACTTGCCAACAAGTTAAAGCTGACCACAGAAAGACGGCTGGTTTGCTCCAACCACTAGAGATTCCAGGATGGAAGTGGTAACAGATTTCTATGGACTTTATTGATGGGCTGCCAAGGACTAGCAAGGGTAACGAAAGCATTTGGGTAATTGTCGATAGATTGACGAAATCCGCTCACTTTATTCCAGTCAAGCCCACTTGTACAGCTTCGAGTTTGGCCGAGATATACATGAGCGAAGTTGTTAAACTTCATGGTGTACCATCCAGTATAATATGCGATCGAGATCCTATTTTCACCAGCGAATTCTGGAAAGCATTTCAGGATACTTTGGGCACCAAATTGAATCTGAGCACAGCTTACCACCCTCAGACAGACGGCCAAACTGAGAGAGTGAATCAGATTTTGGAAGACCTTCTCCGAGTTTGTATTATTGGCTTTGGTGGATCCTGGGAAGACCATCTTCACTTGGTTGAATTCACTTATAATAATAGTTACCAGATAAAGAATTTGAATTTCAAATTTGAATAAGTATATTTGAATTTGAATTAATCATCCTTTATAAATCAGGCAAGCATTGGTATGGCACCGTTCGAAGCCTTATATGGACGGCTGTGCAAATCGCCAGCTTGCTGGATTGAGTCTAGAGATCAATTAGTGCTTGGTCCAGAAATAATTATGGAAGCTTCTGAAAAAGTCGAAGAAATCAAGAAGAAGATAAAGACGGAACATTATAGACAGAAGAGCTACGCTGACAAAAGGAGAAGAGAGCTCGAATTCAGTGTAGGAGACGAAGTGTTTCTGAAAGTGTCGCATTTGGAGAATATTGTTCGATTTGGAAGGAAAGGGAAGCTAGCTCCTAGATTTGTTGGCCCGTTTGAGATTACGGAAAGAGTTGGAACATTGGCCTATAGAGTTGCATTACCAGAGAAGTTTGCCGGTGTACACAATGTGTTTCACGTCTCACACCTTCGCAAAGTTGTGCACGATCCATCTATGACCATTCCCACTGCTTAGTTGGAAGAGATAGTTATAGAGCCTGACTTGACTATTGAGTGAAAGCCGCTTCGGATAGTCGATCGTGAGACAAAGCAACTTAGAAGGAAGTCGGTAAATCTCATCAAAGTCCAATGGAGTGCAGATGAGCGAGATTGCACATGAGAGACTGAGGATAGTATTCGGGATTCAAACCCTGAATTACTAATTTCAGGTATGATTCAAATTTCTCAAAATCTATCTTGACTTTTCTGCTTACTTCATTCCTACTTCACTCGTCTCGTTCTTTTTCGAGGACAAAAAGTTTTGAGTGGGGGAGATTGTAACGACCCTAAATTTCCGACCCAATTTAAATGTTTTAATTCATCGTTTCAGTATAAAAAATTTGAAATTTACAAACGATCTCAATTAACGTCCAAACTTTATTTATGACATACGTCTAGTTAGATATGAATATAGAAAAAATTTCTTCGCAAAACATTACGGTAAATTTCGTTCGCGTTTACTGTATATCAGTTCATATAAAGCTGCGTAAAATTTATCTTTCAAATCCAAATATTTTTACACAGTTATGTTGTAAAAATGATTCTGATCAAGATGATGTAGTTCGTTTCATCAAAAACTGTCATCGCTTGATCCGTTTAAATTGTTTTGCAAATCGAACAATTTAAGTGGCGTAAATTTGAATCTTTATAAAACTATCGTATCAAAATTATCTGTGTACCGTTGGAAGCATATCGTCGCACTGATCAAAACGGTATATTTATTCATGCAAATCGGAGCCCGATGAAAACCATCGCGTTAATTTAATCGTTCCGGACGGACCAGTTAAATAAAATCTCAGCCCAAATTTCTTCAGCTCGTTTACAAAAGAGATTTTGAAAATAAATCTCAGCCATGTATTTAATGAAGTAGTTGGGAGCTAGTGGGTGACTGGGGAATAGGAGTGGACGTTTGGAAATTTGGGGAGAAATTTGGAATTCATGAGGAACTTGGAAATTAAAAACAATTTAGTACAGTCACTAAGTTTCAAAAGATAAAACATATGTACTCCACTTATTCATGTTCACTGCTCATTCATAGCTTCAGGTATTTTTTTCTTCTTCCTCGTATTTTCTTCTCCTTCTTCATATTCTTTCTTTTGTTTAATATTAAAAGATGAAAGCCGAAAAGGAAGCACCCATGCACATTTGCCTCACCCCTCTCCATTCACTTCCTCCCTTCCGCACTTCACATATCAAAAGTACACAGCACCTTCCCCTTCTCCTGAGAACATAAATGCCGAAACCACTCACCCACCTCATGCCATAGCCGAACAACTCACCTGAACGCCACCGCGCCAGACTGCCTCCTCCCTGCCGACGCAAAGCCTTCACCTGAAACGACCCACTCCCCTCAGCCTTCGCGCCTCACCGGACCACCCTCATTTCGCCTCCACTCGCCACCTACCTGAAGCCGATCCACTCCATCATGTGCCGGCCTACCCACCTCCACGCACGTATAACCGAGCTGCGCCATATTCTTTTTCCCTTCCCTTTTGTTCACCACCCAGATCTATGTGTATACATGATGCATGTACTAGAGTGTATTCATGCAATTTATTTGTAGAAAGTAACAGCCTTGTATTCGTGTGATGCTTGTTTTCATGCGAGGGTACACAAGTCCAAAGGAAGAGCTGTGTACAGGTGCGTGTATGTTGGGTGTGTACGTGTGTAGCTGTATGCAAATAAGTAATAAAAGAGAAAATGTGCGTGTAGGCAGGATTGCAGTAGGTATGAATGTGTGGTGATTTGTTTACAACTTTCAGTTGTAAAGTAAAAAAAGGAAGGAAAGGTGGAGAAGGAATGAAGTAAAGGCAGTTGCGTGTGTGTTGGTGCATGTACTGTGCATGTGTTGTATGTGCAGTGTTCTAGTGTCATGTGTGTGCGTGAGTCTCGGTCATTAAAAAAATGTGTGTTATGTGCACGTATGAAAAGAAAAAGAAAAAATAATAATTGAACAATGGAACTGTTGTTTAGATACTGCAGAAAGATTGTACGCAAATGTCTATTTTTGATTGCTGAAAATAGTAACCACTTTTCTCTTTTGTTGTGTGCAGAAGCGACCGATTGAGCTTCTTTTTGCAGCAGCATCGATTTTCAGCTTTCTCTTCTTTCTCCGTCATCGGTAAGCGAATCTATAATTTATAAATTATTAGAACGCTCATTGAATTAATATCGTCTTCCTTTTGTCGATATTTATAGTGTCCGTTTGTTCGTATTGTACCGATGCTATTCTTGCTTCTTCGTGCTTCGCCGTCAATTTCTTTATCCACGAAAGGTGAATTAATTTTCACGACTATATTCTTATGCAAGTTTGGTTTGATGAATGTTTATTATGTGACGTTGAATTAGATGTTAATTGTTATTGTTAAGTGATAAATAATATGCAAGTTGAAATCGATATAGGATAGTTAACAATTTAAAAATGGATTATATATATTGAATATTGATTTGTTAAACTTGACCCCTTCATAGTTGAATATTGATTAGCTAAACATGGCCCTTTTAATTGTTAATTAAATTGACACGTAGAATTTGATAAATTACACTTTGAACCTTTGAATGTATATTGGATTAATTGTTGTAGTATTAATCTTGAAATTGAAATTGAACGTTAAGTGAAAAACCGTAATGTAATAATCTTTAATCTACATGAAATGATAGTTTAGATTCTAGAAATAATTATAAACAAAAAATGCAAATTAATACGATTATTTCAGGATTATTTAAATAATTTGTTGAATTGTTATGTATGAATGCTATTGCTTGTTTATTTACTTTGACACCATCCCAGTTATCACACTGCAAGTTCCCATTGTATGCTTTGATTGTTAAATTGAAATGGAATCGGGTTGAAATGATAGCTACCCAAATAACTTTGACTTAGGATGGAAAATTAAATTAAACCCGATTGGTCAATGTTTTTATTTAAAATAAAATAAAGTTTTATTTGACTAATAACAAGGTTTCGAATAAAATTGGAATTTAAATTTGAATGAATGTAAATGTGAATATTTGAATTTAAAACAAATATTAACGTCGTAATTGACCAAAGAACATGTTTAAATTTAAATTGAATTGAATTTTCTTATTAAGTGAAATTGAATTTCTTGAATAAGTGAAACTGAATCCCTTTATTAACTGAGTTTGGAATGTAACTAAGGTATAAGTAAATGAATTTGAATTTCTTTAACAATAAATAAAAATGCGTTTTATCGAAACAAATGGAAGACTTGAAATTTAAAAAATTGGATTTGACAGATTTAATTAAATTAAATTTGTAAGCTTTGATAATGAAGTTGAACTTAAGAAGTAAATTTAATGAATTAGAAATTTAACGAAAATTGCTTAAATGATGACTAAATTAATGAATATCGAACGAAATCGATAATTGAGTTTAAATCGATTTGAACGTTAAATCAAGTTAAATGATTATGGAATAAACTTAAATATGAAATTAAATGAATATTTGAATCGTTTTAAAACTGAACTTTGACATTGAATTATAGAAATTTTGAAATGAAATTGTGAATTTATGAAACATAAATTTTGGAATTTGATTTAGAAAGACTAACGAAATGTTGATTTAAGAATTCTAATTGAAATTGAAATTTGATTCCGTTTTGAAATATATTAAGCGACCAATCGGTAAATTAATTACGAAGGTTACTAAAGGAACCGGAATCGGTTAGGGACATACTCACCGACTAAACCGAAAACCACTTTAATAACTATACGCGGAGTGTGATCCAGAATGAAGTGGTTGGATTGACGTACGCGATGACTGAAGAAAGTGAACGATAATGGATAGCCTTGACACTTGTGTCAAATTGGAAATGACTAAAACAAGAGCCGTGCCGGGTCTAATAGGGTTAGCTACCTCAAGAGAACACACTTCTTCGTAAACTACTCATTTACTTTGTGATTGATTGGTGCGCACCCTTGAATTTGGAGTGTTATTTCGCGGTGTTGCGATCGTTGCGAACTGCAATCATTTTCAAAGATATCCTATTATGAATTCCGAACTACAAAACCATGATTTTTTCTAGAAACTTGTTTTACTCATATTTCAAATTTTACTTATCAAAATCTCTATTTTCTATCTTTGTTTAAAAAATATAAATAAAATAGTTCGAAAAATTCTTATCTCGAAGTAAGGAAAGGAGAAATATCTTGAATATTTTACACATATATGTTTTTATATTCATATGTATATGTGTGTATATATGAATGGTCATGTACATGAGAATATATCTTCATGTATGCTCATGTATATGTGCACATGTATCTCCACAACAATTTACAACTTCTACATGTTGTATCGTTACAAATCCTGATTTCAATTTCCAGTCATATTTTCACTTTCTAGTTAATATGCATATATTTGTACAAAAAAATTGAAAATAAATTTCTTATCATTTTTAACTAATTAAAATTATCTTATTTTATTAATAAAACCATATAAATTAATATTAATAATTATTTGTAAAAATTGTTATCATGCCGATAAAGTGAAAAGAATTCCTTGTTTTTTCCTTATGATTTCAAATCAAGTGTGTGTGTGTGTGTGTGTATTTATAAAATTAATGATAAATTATTACTTTATAACTATTTAAGATGAGTTATCAAAATCATTAAAATAATTATTAAATCTTTTTAATCTCAAATAAGTTTATTAATATGATATATTTGTGGGTTGTTATTAGAATTTGCATTTTTTCATACGATAGACGTCCGTGGTAGAACCTCAGATGTCTGTGGTAAAACCTCATACGTCTGTGACTTCAGAAAATAATTTTTCGAGGATTGTCACAAATGTCTATGATTTTACCTCAGACGTCTATGAGTGGTAAAAACAGTTTTTCAGCTTAATTTCAGTGCATATGAAATAGTGTGTGATTGTGTATGCATATAGACTCAAGGAGACCTTAACGATATTTTATCTAAGACTCTTTTACAGTAGAATAGCCTTACTAACTATAGTATGGTCGATATATCTTCATTTCTCTTTGAGTTTCAATAGCTTCGAGCATGGTGTCTTCTTGTAGCATATACCTGTAATCTTAGTAAAGTGTGTATATATAAGTACGATTGTATATTTTTTTATCACATATGATTGTATATTTTTTATCATTGAAACATATACTAGAGGTTCTAACAGTAATCACTCTTTTAAATCCTGTGTAACATGTATCATGGTCCAGAATTGTTTACATGTTTGATATAGCCAAATGAATTAAAGTAGTGATTATAAAATGTTGACATGTTTTATAGAAAGTGAGTGACTTGTGTTTAGCACAAATTTCGAATATCGGTAACGTGATAGACATAAGGTAGTTAATTTCAATAAGCGGGTCATGATAACTTAAGCGTATGGAATACACTTCTATATGTAAAGAATTTACACCCGATAATGTATGTATTTATATTTGTAATTGGACATCTACTTATGATGGGTTGTATGTTATGTGTGAATCCCTTACATATCTAATGTTAGGCAATACCCATGATATAACTTGGATAAGTAAACCCAAATTTAATGATCCATTATAGTCATTAAACCTCCGTTTGGTTTTGGAAAGTTAATATTTCATTTTCTATTAAAATGGTCTTCAAGTTATTCTATTTTGAACAAGATATTTGAAGAAGGATTTGATAATTGTTTAAATATTATATAGAGAAGTTTATGAATAATTTTGGGTTATTCATAAAAGAAGTTTTAGAACTAGTTTTGAATGTATATAAAAAGATTTTGTAAATGGGTTTGGTAATCTATAAAGGGAAACTTTATACAAGGTTTGAAAGCTTAAAAATAATTTTATATAACCGGATTTGAATATTTATAAAGAGTCTCATAAATGAGTATGGAAGTTGATAAATGTTTTGTAAATGGGTTTGGGTTAAAGCAAAGAGGATTTTGTGGATAATGAAATTTAGAAAAGAATTTATTGAAAATAATTACAGTAGAAATTCGACGTTTAAGTTTATCGAGAATAACCTTTTTAAGAATAGTGCCATGGAACATCCGTTCCGCATTTTACACCAAAGGAACAGTGCTTAGAGTTATCCTTTTCTCCAATCTAATTAATATAGTTAAATTATTTTTAGATATTTGGTAATGGAAAATCTTATAAATGTTTTGTGAATATACTTATGTCAGAAAGATAATTATATGAATGCTTTTGAAAGAGACTAATTAAACAAAGATATGTTTTGAGGCTTAGTGGTTGCTATGGATAAATAAATTTGAAATGAAATTGGTTGTTGTTTGTTTATTTGATGGTTAAATAACCTACTATCAAGTTTGACCCAAATTGACTTACGAAGTATGAATGTAAATTCAAGTTCCTCGATGAAGAGTCGGATAGTAACTTCCAAAAGAACCAGGAATGAGTCAACGGAAAATTATCAGTTGTCGGTATGGAGAGAGCGGAATCGGATTTATATATCCGAAAACCTCTTCAAACCAACATGTATGTTCGAGTGGAAGACATCTTGATAAGATTGAAGACGGTACTCTTTGAAATGCAAGGGATATTCCTACTAATCCTGAGGGTGATTCCAAAGTGGATGTAGTAGAGTTAGTGCCTTCGGTTTCGTTCGGATCCAAAATGAACTTGTATGGATAAATACTAGCATTGCATTGATGCCTTGAGGGCGGTGTTAGCATTCCATGAAAGATTGCTATTCCGAAAGGTAAAATGTAGCCTCAAGCCTCTTCAATCGGGAATGACTAAAACAGGTGATATGCAACAGAGCTACGTGGGTGGCACCCATTAGGGTACGTCATTACCCTTCTAGATATATACACAATCATCAGCAAATTCGTGTATGTGGTAGCGATCTGTTAAAGATCGCAAAGAAACCGAGGTAATGATATATTCGGTACTATCCAGCAAGGGGTAGGCCGGTCCTGTGTTGGCAGGGGTCATTAGGTACAACTTCGGTATATTTTTCTAGAGGTGTACTATGGCGGGCAATACTCCAGTAGCCTAGTCATTAGTTGGAATTCATTTTCCATATGTATCTTACGTTTTCAATTGTAGAGCCTGGTATGTTGAAATGTGAGATGCAAGCATTTCAGCTATTTTGTCTATTTACTTTAAACCTAGACACTATGATAATATCACTGGATTTTGATATAAAATATTTTGGTTATCGTAAGGTAAAAACATGTCCGTTTTTACGTGTGGTGTGGTCTTACCAGATACCTTTGTTGAAAAGTTTGAAATGTAGAAATCGGTTTAGTTGTTACTTATTATCGTGTTTTAATCACGCTTGTTTACCAGACTGACCCGGGCATTATTCCATGTAATGCTCGGGGCAGACCAAGCATGTTTTCCCAGATTTAGCTGGATACTTTGGAGTTGGAGAAGAGTTGGATGGTCAAGACGTATTTACCAATATTTTTCTTTCACTTTCTTGTAGAGTCTATATGTTTGTCAATGAAAGGACAGGTTTCTATAACTGTACAAATTTAGGATAAATCTAATGTACTCTGATGTTGTATATATGACTAACGATGTTTCCTTTTTTAAAGATCATTGTTATATTATATATTATTCGCTGCGCTGTGAGATTCTATGTTGTTTAATTTTCTTTTATCTTCTACCTTCTTCTTTCATCCTAACATATCCATATTTCCGGCACTTGAATGTTCGACATGTGATATAGTGGACGTATAAATGTAGATTTTCTAGGGTCGAAAATCCGGTTCATCGCATTTGGTATAAGAGTTGAAGGTTAAATGAGAACCTTGGCCCTGGTAGGCCATACTCATTTGGAATTGGGTAAGTAAGACCCTAGAATGAGCCTGAGTGTATTATAAATATGAGTGTGTATTTGGTAATGAGTAAAAATGTTTTATATTGTGTTGTTTGATCTGCTGAGTGGCTTAAGAATTCTGGTCGATGCGTTTGGCCAACGTTATCAATAGGGATTTCCTAAACACTTGAACAAGTCCGTTTGACATTATTTTTCATTTTAAAATTGGTAATTAAAATAATTACCTAAAATATATTTTATATATAAAGGAATGGTTTTCAAAAGTCTATATAGTTATCATGAGCTGTAGGGTTAAAATTGGATTTCAAATATAATGTGTTAAGTTAAAGAAAATCTTTAGATGACCTTTTAAAAATGAAAAGGATTGTGAGAATATCAAATCCCGGTGGCTTTGATAAATTTTTAAATGATTGTGCAAAAGTTGAAATAATTGTACCTAAAGAGATTCTAAGATATAAATATTTTAAAATGGATTTAAAAGTAAAGTTTTCATTGGATAGTTCGGGAAGGAGTTTCGATCTATTTTGTGATAATCGGAATAATCTTCTAAGTGAAAATCGAATGTTTCTTAGGTAGATATGATAGTACACTTAGTAAATTATCCTCTTTGTCATTGTACAATCGAAACGTGTTAGAATCCGAATGAATCCAAAGTTAGCGGATGCTTTTATTAAAGGAACTATTTCTCTACTATAAATAGTATTGTTTCAAAAGGGAATTTGTGAAGAATGAAATATTTTTATGATTAACTAGTTCGAATGTCTTAGGAATGACTAAAAATGGATAATAGATGTGTTCGAATGGTAAACACTTCTCTTGAGTATTCCCCTACTTAGTAAAAGAGATATATAATACTATTTGGTAGCGCCCAGTTTCTTAATATCATTTTGGAGTTACTCGGGTTATGTATTATGTTATGTTCTTAATTGAAATGGTGATTCTTTAAAAAAGAGTAATTATAATCTTGGGAAGTAGGAACTAACGGCATTAGTACGTAGGTTGTACGTAGATCACTTCTCCTTTTCACATAGTTCTTGATCCAAGATTCGAGTACATGACTAGAAGTGTTTCACTCCATTCCGATTAGGGATTTATGTCCCCATTTTGGACCGCTAGCATTGATGAGGGTTCTAATATGGAACCAAAGGTTGTCTATCGTAGTTTATGGCAATGCAAGGAGAACAGAGGTTTCTCGTTAGGAAGCCTGATCAAAGTCAGCACTAGGAGGTCAAGTGGGTGATACTAATTCAGAAATGAAGCTATGTATTCGAGTGAGTGATCGATCAAGATTTTTACATAGGAATGATCTATGTACATCATATGAATTGATGAGTAGTTTTAAGTATTTCTGAAAATATGGTTGTGGTATAATTTCGGGGCAAAATTCTTTTAAGGGGGAAGAATGTAAGGACCTGCAAATTTATCACTTGGACAAATTGTATTTATTTTTAAAATATTTAGATATGGATTAAACTAAGAAATAATCATGTTTTAAGTGGTAAATAATTATTATTATTTTGTTTGGGAAAAATATTTGTGAATAAATTACCTAGGTAAAATATTGAAAATTTATAAATATCGTCTTAAGTAAAATATAGATAAAACAGCCGGAAATCATTTTATCAATAAAACTGCATTTAAAAAATAAGGATCATGCATGGCTTGGGTTCATACACTAATATATGTATATATACAAGATTATGGAATAAAATAATTTATTTTATTTTGGGAAAATAAAATGTATTTATAACATCGACGATTGATATCATCAGTTTTATATTTTTCTTCAAAAATTCAAGTCAAGTTCAAATATTAAATAAATGGCTTTTTATTTACAAATAAACCTATTTTAAAAACACAATAATGATGGTAAAATAGTTTTTTAAATTTTTTTACCAAAATAGATAGTTCGTAGAAAAATAGAAAATGTGATCGAAGAACGTTCTCCGAAATTTTGACTTTTCGACATCAAAAAGTTGTCGGGAATGTTGTTCGTCTTTGTGTACTATACATATACATATATAAGAATTAATTAACCAAATAATAATAATACACTAATAGAATATAATCTTATGTTAATTATGTTTAGCAAGTGATGTAGCAAGTCATGGTTTTAAAAATAATAACTTATATATATAAGTATATATAATTATCTCTTGTCATATCTTAGCATTATCATCATTATCAATCATGACCTAGAGGATGTGACTAGAGAGGGAGGGATGTGACATATGAAGGAGTGGAAGATAGTGATGTGACTTGTCAAAATAATGACATGTTAAAATATTTTAAAACTAAGGTTAAAATGGTAAGTTTCCTACTTTTTTCATCTGTAAATACACATCCCCTTCACCATATTTTTATTTAACTCTTCATTTTCATTTCCCTAAAGCTTTCTTCATGTTTTATGGCTTCTTATGGAAGTTTAAATCTTTTTTAATAAAGAGAATTAAATTGTTCTAAAGATGCTAACTTGTTTTTAAACTCTTTCTTCCCCATTTTTTCCCCTAATTTATTCGGCCAAAACTTCCTCTATTTTCTATCAAATTAAGATTTTATTTTTTTCAAATCATATAAAATTTTATTATCTACAAGTTTCTTTTCACCACTTTTTCTAATTTCAAGCTTAGGTTTGTCCAAATCTCATTTCTTTACGGTGTATTTTTAAACTTAGAAATTTAGGTCCGAAAATAACTCTTCTTCTTTTGACCATATCTATCTCAATCATAATCTGATTTAAGTGATTCTTTTTTTATATTGTGTAGAAAATAATTTTCTAAAACTTTTCTTTTGATCACTTTTCAAAAGTCCGAGCGTAATATGTCCAAAAATTAAGTGGAAATTGACATATTTTTTGGATGATTTTGGTGCATCTAAGACATTTCAGGTTTCAAAAGATTTTCGGTAAGTAAAAATACTATGTTTTGGGAAATTTTTTGACTTTATTATGATGCATTATTATGGTGATGATATGATGATAAAATTGAATGTTCATTATGTTGGTCGATGGTGATTTCATGGATGTTATGTTTGGTTGAATTGAGATTTAAATGTGATGTTGTCGAGTAAATAACCATGTAACCTTATGTTTATGTGTATGTTTCATTGTGATGTTAAGAGTATGGTATTATGTATGTATGGTTATGATTTAACAATCAAGTATGTTGAGTTGAAATAAAGTTAACAACTATGTGTTATGACGGACGTGAGATCCGATTTGAAATCAAAACTAAGATTTCTAGTTTCAAAGTTTGGAAATGGTTTTAAGTTTTAACTTGTTTTAAGGTTTCAAAAACTTTCTAAATATTATTTCATAGCATCTAGGAGCAAAAAATTTAGTGAAGTGTTTCACTTAAAATAAGATAGAGCGAACTGCGCTTATAATGATAGTCACTATGAATGCCGTGCGATAAAAAATTCACGATTTCCATCTTTATGTGATTCATTTTGGAATTGTTTTGCAAAAATTTTCCAAAATTAATTAGTAATATAGGAAGAGATTAAGTTTAGATTATTTAATACTTTTTTATTTAATAAAATAATTAAAGGTAATTAGCACTCAACTAGTAATTAAGTAAGTGACTAAGGTTAAGTAACACTTAAGGAAGGTTAATAACTAATTATTGATTAATAAGGTTTTATTAGTGATTAGTGAAGATAAGAAGTAATTAAATGGTTAATTATTATTTAATTAAGTTAAGCAGGTTAATTAAGTTATTATTTAATTAATTTTTAATTAATTACGGTTTAACTAGTAATGAATTGTTTAAACCTTAACTAAGATACACTAGAAACTTAACAAAGTCCATTAAGTTAATTAAAGTTTAATTATGAATAAATCTTGATCTAATTAAGATATAATTAGGGTTTAATCTAATAGAATATACTTAACCATTTCAAAGCTATTTTAAACTTAATCGGTTATATTTAAATCAATTTTCTTTTTAAGAGTAGTTAATTTTTAATCAAAGGATCTCATGTCTGGACCATTAAGTAGACAAATGAAATAAAGTAGTGATTATAAAATGTTGGCGCGTTTTATGGGAAGTAAGTGACATGTGTTTAGCACAAATTCCGAATATCGGTAACGTGGTAGACATAAGGAAGTTAATTTCAATAAGCGGGTCATGATAACTTAAGCGCATGGAATATACTTCTATATGTAAAAAAATTACACTCGATAATGGAGGTATTTATATTAGTAACTTGGACATCTACCTATGCTTGATTGTATGATATGTGTGAACCCCTTAAATATCTGATGTTAGGCAATACCCATGATATAACTTGGATAAGTAAACCCAAATTTAATGATCAATTATAGTCATTAAGCCTCCTCTTAGTTTTGGAAAGTTAACATTCCATTTTCTTTTAAAATGGCCTTCAAGGTTATTCTATTTTGAACAAGATATTTGAAGAAGGTTTAGATAACTGTTTTAAATTTCATACAATGAAGTTTATGAATAATTTTGGGTTATTTGTAGAAGGATATTTATAAATTGTTTTGAATTTTTACAATTTTTTTTATAAATTAGCAGATGTCTGTGTAGGGAAGTTTTATACAAGGTTTGAAAGTTTATAAAGAAGTTTATATAACCGTGTTTTAATATTTATAAAGAGTCTCATAAATGAGTATGGAAGTTGATAAATGTTTTGTTAACGGGTTTGGGTTAAAGAAAAGAGGATTTCATGGGTAAAGAAATTTGTAAAAGAACTTATTGAAAATAATTACAATAGGAATTTGAGGTTTACGTTTCTCAAGGCTGACCTTTTAAAAATTCGTGGTATGGAACTTCCGTTCCACACTTTATACCAAAGGAATAGTGCTTAGAGTTATCCTTTTCTCTAATTTAAATAATGTAGTTAAATCCTTTTTTGAGATTTGGTAATGGTAAATCTTACAAATGTTTTGAGCAACATACTTATGTCAGAAAGATAAGTATATGAATGTTTTTGAAAGAGATTTATTAAACAAAGATATGTTATGAGGTACAGAGGTTGTTATGGATAAATAAATCTCAAATGGAATTGGATGTTGTTTGTTTATTTGATAGTTAAATAACTTATTATCAACTTTGACCCACTTTGACTTAGGAAGTATGAATGTAAATTCGAGTTCCCCGATGAAGACTCGGATACTTACTTCTAAAAGAATAGGGAATGAGTCAACCAGAAATTATCGATTGTTGGTATGAAGGGATCGGGATCAGATTTATACATCCGAAAACCAGTCCGAACCAACACGTACGTTCAAGTGGAAGGCATCTTGATGATGATTGAAGATGGTGCTCTTTGAAGTGCAAGGGCTGTTGCTACTAATCCTGAGGGTGATTCCAAATTAGATGTTGTAGAGTTTGGGCCTTCGGTTTCGTTCAACCTGTATGGATGAATATTGACATTCATTGACGCCTAGAGGGCAATGTTGGCATTCCAGGATGGATTTCTATTCAGAAAGATAAAACGTATCCTCAAACCTCATCAACCAGGAATGACTAAAATGGAGGATATGCAACAGGGCTATATGGGTCATACCCAATAGGGTATATCATCACCCTTCTAGATATATGCACAATCATCAACGAATTCATGTACGTGGGAGCGCTCGGTTAAAGATTGCAAAGCAATTGGGGTAATGATATATTCGATATTGTCCACCAAGTGTTAGGCCGGTCCTGTGTTGGCAATGGTAGTTAGGTATGACCTCGGTACATTTTTCTAAAGGTGTACTATAGGGGGCGGTACCCCAGTTGTGACGTCCGATCTTTTTGGACGGTTTCAATTGACAATACTCTACACATGTGCAACTCAATCCATTTAAAAGGGTAGATTGCCAATGTGGTAAATAAGAAAATAAGAGGAAAGATGGAAAAATAAACACTAAATCTCACAACGGAATAACAAAATATAATAATCAAATGAACAGTTCGCGAAGCTGTTTTACAATATACATTTGATTACAAAAATTATACAACATAATCAGAGTACAATCAACAAACATACCAAAGTGACGCAGCGGAAAATTACTAATAATATAATATACCAAACTCCATCTTCTTCCTCCAGAATAATGTCTTCAAAGACTGAAATGCTTAAGCTGACCCGAGCGTAATGAAAAGACAAAACACTCGAGTCAGAACTAAAGATTCTTATGTAAGTTAAATCAATAACAAGTAAATATTAGTGTAATAGCTTCAGATATGTTTACGGGATTTTACATCTCCTATCCAATGTATAATATGCACGCAATAAAAAAAGAGATGTTATGGGATTTTCCAACTCCTAAGGATCCGTTAAAATATTTATATTTAGTAAAATACACCATATATATAGTGACTATCGGTAATGTAAAGTATTAAAATAGCGTTAACGCTTTACGTTGATCCCTCTTAATACATTTTTAAGCAAGTAGTCAATGCAGGTCCTGTAACACAACCAGTAACTGCGGTAGCCAGTGTGTCCCCTTTAGGTATCATACTAAAACAAAATCGTAGCGGGCACGAATAGGGATAAAGAATACGACAAGGCGCGTGAGGCAATTCCCACGGTAGGATACTACCAGTTCGGGTAGCAGGGCTGGTGGTAACGTATCATAGCTACGATCGTCCGCCGCGTCCAACATCCGCAAAATCAAATCAAGATGCACCGATCAAGCCAACATCAATGTAGTAATACGAAGAGGTGTGTCCTCTAGGGGTAGCCAGGCAACATAGCCCTGACAAGCCATACTATTTTAGTTATTTCAAATTAGAACAAGTGTCAGGGTCGTCCGTCATCGTTCTCTTTCTTCAAATTCAACAAACGTTCGTCAAGTCCAACCACTTCATTCTGGTGTTAGCTCCTGAGATGATGGTTTTGATGACAACAAGCTTAGGATTTGTTATAAAATATAAATACTGATATTCTTGGTCTAGATATATATGTATTTGCAGGATATATGTATGTATGTATGTATGTATGTATGTATGTATGTATGTATATGTATATACAAGTATTGAGAATGAAGACTGTATAGTATACAGATTCAAGACTGAGTATAAAGATTCAAGACTGAGTATAAAGACTCAAGACTGAGTATAAAGATTCAAGACTGACGAATTGAAGATTTAAGAAATCAAGACTGAAGACTCATGAGTATCAAGAGTTCAAGATATCAAGATAAGTAATAGAGTCTAGATTTATGTTAAAACTTCACAATGGCACTAAAATCTTTATTCTGATTATAATTGTGGAATGGAATCCACCTTCTCGCTTTAATAGTGGGATGGAATCCACGACCTCTTTAGATGGATGGAACCCACGACGTTCCCTAGTGGAATGGAATCACAAAATTTTCAAAATGATTTATTTTTTCAAAACTATCTTTTTAAAGTCATCTCTATCAATTTAAATATCTTATCCTTAATCCAAAAAATATTTTTAATCGTATTAATTTCAAAAACATCTCTTGTTTTTTAAACTATCTCTTGATTTTAATATTTTAGCTTTAATATATTTTAAAGAAAACTATATTTATATTTCAATATTAATTTTATATTATAGATTATATATTTTAAGTTTACTTTCTAAAACTCTTTCATAAGTTTAAACCATATTCCAAATGGTTTACAAAGTATAGAAATTATTTTGACAAGTTCTAGAATAGAAATCATTTTAAAGAAAAAATCTATTTTCAAAAATAACATAGGCATGTCGACATCCCTCATCCCCCCTTATCGACATGGTAGCCGTAGAATTTAAAATTCAAATTTTCAAAAGAAGTGTCTATTCATCATAACCTTTCACGAATGGACATGATCGTTGTTCTTCTATAAATACCAGTTGTTTTCAACGAATTTTAAGTTAGTCTTTCTTCATTTCTTCATTCCTTCTTCTCCACTCAAATATTCTCTTATATATCAAATTCTTTAACAAAACTCTTTCGAAATCCTAAGCAAATCAAACCCGATCGTCTCTAGTTTGATTCTCTACCACACTCTCTCAAAGATCTCGGTGCTATTTAGAGTTATAGGATCACTTGTAATCAAAGAAGTGTATCGAGTCTCTCTCTATCAAAGTGTGATCGGAAATGGTGTGATTATGTCCCATAAATCAATTGGGTGTGATCATAATCCGTAAATCAATTAGGTGATCTTATAGGCTGGTTAAATCAAGAGAGCTTTTCCTGGACTCGGAGATAGGAGGGTGTATCTCATGGCCTTGAAATCAAGGTTGTACTATCGACATTATATTTGAAAAGAAATCTGAATAAGAAATTGTGTGATACTGGATGTAAGGTAACTCAAACCAGTATAAAATTCTGGTATGTTCTTTCCTTTACTGGTTTTATTTACTATTTGCATCTATGTCTGATTCTGTGATTGTCT
This sequence comes from Allium cepa, assembly GCA_030765085.1. Taxonomy (NCBI): domain Eukaryota; kingdom Viridiplantae; phylum Streptophyta; class Magnoliopsida; order Asparagales; family Amaryllidaceae; genus Allium; species Allium cepa. The sequence continues at coordinate 944,511,079 of CM060941.1, read as the reverse complement.
CTATGTTTTTGAAATGCATCGTATCTGTTTAATTTAAAAAGATTTCAAATATTCCATAAAATCCATTAAACATATTCACCCCCTCTCTAGTGTTAATCCAGCCTTAAGATTCGTAATCTGCATTTCCTACATTTGGTATTAGAGCATTGGTTTTCAAAGTTTTCATAATCTGATTTTTGAAAAGTTTTCAAATGGTTGCCAACACTGCTAATGTCAACGCTATCACTAGTTCATTTCTAGAGGACCAGTCTACTGCTAGACCACCACTTTTTAATGGCAGTAACTATGCATATTGGGTATGTAGGATGAAAATCTATTTACAATCGATAGGATTAGAAACTTGGAATATCATACAAACAGAGTACATTGAACCTACAACTAATTTTGCACAGTGGACTGCTGAGCAAAAGACTGTTGCACAAAATAATTCTAAAGCCATGAATATTCTATTCTGTTCACTTGATAGGAATGAGTTTAATAGAGTGTATGTATGTGAGTCTGCATATGAGATCTGAAAAACTTTGCAAGTTACTCAAGAAGGAACAAGAAAAGTTAAAAAGACCAAAATATCTATGTTGACCAATTAGTTTCAATTATTCAAGATGAGTCCAAATGAGTCCATTTCAGACATGTACAGTAGATTTCAAGACATTGTGCACTCACTAATTACATTAGGAAAAAACTTTTTCTAAGAAGATCAAGTTAGAAAAATTCTGAATTCACTCACTTCAGAATGGGATCAAAAGACTCTAGCAATTAAAGAGGCTAATGATATTAGTACTCTAAAAATTGAAGAATTGATTGGGAATTTAATGGCGTTTTAAGTACAAATGCAAGGGAGAAGAGAAAGCAAGGCCTCGGAAAAGAAGTCAATAGCGCTCAATGCAATAACAGATGGTTCCGACTCAAAAAGTGACGATGATGAAGAAATAGCCTTGATGACAAGAAATTATAGAAAGTTTCTAAAATAAAGAAAGATGAAAAATTACAAGAGAAATAATCACAAGAATTCTGGAAAATATATTCAAACTCAAAACAATGATAGATGTTATAGTTGTGATGAGCCACGCCACTTAAAAAGAGATTGTCCACATCCTATAAATAGAAATTTTCTCCAAGTAATGATTCATTAAAGAAAAGAAAGAGAGCATATACTGCTACACTGGATGATTCAGACTCATCCTTTAATGACGAAGATCAAGAGACGGAAATTTAAACATGTGCTTTACAGCTACTCATGATTCTAATGATCTCGGAAATATGGATCTAAAAATAGGTACGCATTTAAATTATATTGATTAAAATTGCTTGTTTGTATGTTTGATCGTTTGCAAGTTTTGAAATTGCTTGTTATTTGAATTTAAATTTTTTGATTTTCAAAGTAATATTATTTAATAATATTTTAAATTAAAATATTAATATTAAAATGTTATTATATTTAATATTATTTCAGATAAAATATAAATTATATTATAGGATATATATATATTAAATAAAATAAGAAAAATAAGTCACATGATTTAAGGTATCCATGTTGACATGACCCTAACCCCCATGTAGGTATCCCTCCAGAAATTTGAAATTCAAATTTGAATTCAAAGCTATGAAATTACCTCCACCTTTTATCCAACTCCAAAGATTTGAAAAGGTATCTCTTGACCAGAGAACAAGGCACTTAGATATCTATTTATCTTCTTTAATTTATCCTATCTTTTCACTTTAATTTCAAAATTCAAACTCTCTTTCAAACTCTCAAGCTCTCTAGTTTCTTCAAAAATGGCTTCCTCAAGCACTCCATCCACCATTAAACTATCCAAGGCCACCAAAGAGTTTCTGTACAATGATTCGAAAGCTATCAAGGCTTACATAAACTATGGAAACGTCCATACAGGAAAATTTGCTATCTTTAATGATTTTTCTTCCTATGAAATCAATGTTCTTTTTGAAGAGAATCAAATTCTTAGCTTAATTGATAATTCTCAAAATGATTTTATTAGTTATCTGAATCTTATCAAAAAGTTTTATGCAAATTTGAATCTTGGTTTTTATGAAGGAAATGAAGGAGAATTGTGGAGTAGCATTAAAGGAACGTGTATTATTTTAAATAGTGAGATTTTGGATAACATTCTTGGTTGTAAGTATATGGGAATGGATCTTTTGGATTTTCAAATTGACGAATATGATCGTGATATATTTCATCACATTTTTGAAGGAGATGATAACTATGAGTTTATAAACCGAATTTTTCTTCCTAAAGCTAGAATTGTAAACCTTCTTTTGCAACATACCAAAACTCCAAGATAAGGAAATTTCAATCATCCTACTTAAAAGTTTGTAAGGCTCTTTTTGCTATTTATGGGCACTGTGACATTAGTTGGGCGCAAGTGATTTTGTATAAACTTCAAAATAATTACTTTAGGTGAGAACGCTTTATATCATAGGATTTATCTCACTTAGATTTTTAACTACTTTGGTGTTGATTATAAGAAGGAGGAGTTCGTTTCTCGAAAGTGTTTAACCATGCTAACATCTCTCTCATGAAAATTCTGTTTATGTTTCAACCATATGAAACATTTCCCAAAAAGGATGAGAGATTGGCTCATGAATAGATGGAAGAAGAAGAGGAGGAGAGGAAGAAGGGGAGGAGCTGGAAATTGAAAAATAAGGAGAGGAGGAGGAAAAGACTTCATTGGAAAGCATTGAATACCCTATCACTCCAAACAATGCATCCAACAAAACGCTTCTCAAGAATAAAAAATTATCCTGGAAAACCAAAGGATTCTCAAAAGATCCGTTAGTAAAAAGTTGGGCAAGATTTCCACCAAAATGAACAAGTTCTTTGGAAAAGTGAGTCGCAAGCTTGGATTATCATCGTCTTCATCATCCTCTTACTAATACTTGTTTTATTTCTTGGTGTATTAGTTTGTATCTCTCTTTAGTTAATGTTATGTATCGTTTATGTAATATTAACTAAATTTATCAATGAAAATCTATTATTTCTGCTTATTATCTCTATAATATCTTTGGAATGCTTGTTATTATATTATATAAATTTATATATATAGACTTGTAGATAATATAAAGAAATAAAGAAAATTTCCAAGATTAACAGGGGCATATGTCGATATCCCCCTACCCCCCATATCGACATATAACGCCACACAATGGTTTTTGTTTTGAAATTAACATAGTTACCTTGTTTTTTTTCATTTCAAAGGACTTTTAACTCTTTAAATACCTATTTATTCTAGAAAGATGCATACTTTCAATTCTTTTTATTTTCTATTGAATTTCTTCATATTTTATCAAAAATTGGCCTCTCTTATTCATAATCTATGAGAATCTTGAAGAAACTCTCAATTTCTTCAAGAACATACTTACTTTTACCATCGTAGTCAACATCACTTAGAATTAAGCCAAATACAGGTGATAAAAGAGCAAGAAAGGCATTTTGATGTCATTCATGGATGATCTCAGCCCTTAACAAAGAAGAACTTGAAGCGAAACCAGAAGGAGCTCTAAACAAAAATAATGAAGAATGAGATGCTAAGATAGAGCCTATCTTCGATGAAGAAGGATGGCTTCAAGTTCCAAGAAACGTTTGATTTGACATATGTGGTTTGATTTAATTTGATTTGGCTTGAATTGTTTGGTTTGATTCGATTTGATTTGGTATGGTTTGGATTGAATTGAATATGATGTGTAATATATGATTGAACATGGTTTAGTTTGATATGAACATGATGTATATATTGATTGATTATGTTTGAAATTTTCATATCTCTTGCATTTACCTTACTATATTTTATTCATGTATATTATCTGTCTCGTTTATATTCTACTATATTGTGTTATAGTATAAGATTTAGGGGGAGTTATGTAGTTTAGGATTAGTTTTTGTTGATGACAAAGGGGGATAATTATAAAATAGGTCACTCAGGCTTAGATTAAGGGGGAATTAGTAGATTAAGGGGGAGTTGTTGGAATAAGGGGGAGTTAGAGTAGAATCATAGTTTGGTGGAGTATATTTTATAACATAGGTTGTCAGCATCAAAAACAGGGAGATTGTTAGTTCCTGAGATGATCGTTTTGATGATAACAACCTTAGGACTTGTTATAAAATATAAATACTAATATTCTTGTCTAGATAAATATTTATATGCATGATATATATGTGCAGGTACTGAGAATGAAGACTGTATAGTATAAAGATTCAAGATCAAGTATAAAGATTCAAGACCGATGAATTCAAGATTGAAGAAATCAAGACTGAAGGCTCATGAGTATCAAAAGTTCATGAGTTCAAGATAAGTAATAGAGTCTAGATCTATGATAAAACTTCATAATAGCACTAAAATCTTTATTCTGGTTTTAATTGTGCAATGGAATCCACCTTCTCGCTTTAATAGGGGGTGGAACCCACGACCTCTTTAGTGAGATGGAACCCATGACCTTCTCTAGTGGAATAGAATCCATGAAATTTTCAAAATGATTTATTTTTTAAAAACTATGTTTTACAAGTCGTCTCTATCAATTTAAATATTTTAGCTTTAATTCAAAAACTATTTTTAATCATATAAATTTCAAAATCACCTCTTGTTTTTTAAACATCTCTTAATTTTAATATTTTAGATTTAATATATCTTAAAGAAATCTATATTTAGTTTTTAATATTTCTTTTATATTATAGATTATATATTTTAAGTTTACTTTCTAAAACTCTTTTATAAGTTTAAACTATATTCAAAATGGTTTACAAAGTTTAGAAATTGTTTTGACAAGTTTTAGAATAGAAATCATTTTAAAGCAAAATCTATTTTCAAAAATAACATAGGCATGTCGACGTTCCTCATCCCTCCATGTTGACATGGTAGCGTTAGAATTTAAAATTCAAACCAAAGAAGTGTCTATTCGTCATAACCTTTAATGAATGGACATAACCATTGTTCTCCTATAAATACCAGTTGTTATCAATGAATTTTAAGTTAGCTTTTCTTCATTTCTTCACTCCTTCTTCTCCACTCAAATATTCTCTTATATTTCAAATGCTTTAACAAAACTCTACCGAATTCCTAAGTGAATCAAACTCGATCATCTCTAGTTTGACTCTCTACCACTCTCTCTCAAAGATCTCAATGCCATTAGAAGTTATAGGATCATTTGTAATAAAAGAAGTGTATCGAGTCTCTCTCTATCAAAGTTTGATTGGAAACGGTGTGACTGTAGCACACCATAAATCAATTGGGTGTGATTGTAGCCCGTAAATTAATTAGGTGATCCTAGCCTGGTTAAATCAAGAGAATTTGCCTTGGATCGTAAACAATATGGTGTATCTCGTGGCCTTGAAATCGTGCTTGTAATATCGACATTATGTTTAAATAGAAATCTACACAAGAAATTGTGTGGGACTAGATGTAGGGCAACACCGAACCAATATAAAATTCCGATGTATTCTTTCCTTTACTGCATTTATTTACTATTAACATATGTGCATGATTCTGTGATTATCTCTATGTTTGTGAAATTGCATCTGCATGTGTTTAATTTGAAAAAAATTTCAAAAATTCCATAAAATCAATTAAACACTACTCACCCCCTCCCCCCTTTAGTGTTAATCCAGCCTTAAGATCCGTAATCCGCATTTCCTACATCTGAATTATCCACCATGTACATAGTTGTTAAAGGGGTTCCAATATTGACAGAGGGTATGCTAATAAGAGGACCCGGTCTCTTAAACAACCAAACGTCTTTTTTCACACCGGTTGGTTCTTTTACATTTCGAAAACGGTTCACATTTGATATCAAAATATCATATTCACTTCAAAATATCTTTCTTTTCAAAATCTCATATTTACTCAAAATATGTTATTTCCGCTTGAAAACATCGTTTCAAATTCCGACTTAGGTTATACTCTCATTAACCGCATTCACATTTAAATCAATGATTTAAATATAAATGTTCCAACTTGCACAGTTTGAAATTTTCAGAAAGTATTTTGATTAGTTATAAATAGTTTAAATAGTTTAGAGATTTAGAACAGTTTGATATAAAATGGTTTGAATATTGAAAATAGTTTATATAATAAAATAGTTTGGAAAATCTAAATAATTTGAAGATTAAAAGATAGATTTCAAACAGTTTATATTAAAATAAATTATTTTGAAAATAATATCAAATCAAACTATTTCCTTCCATTTCACAAATATGAAACCATGCCCAATTTCAAATCAACAAACTCAATTTCTAATCTTTCAATTCAATCGACTCAGTTTTAATTTAGCTTCAAATCTACTTGATTTTAATTTCAATTTGAATTAACTTCAGTTTTCAAACGTTCAATTTTAACTTCAAATTCGATTCAACAAGTCCATTTAATGATTTAAATTTCAATCCAATTCTTAACTTAAACCATTTCAATTCATATCAATTTTAGGTCTAATTTCAATTTACTGATTTCAAGCACTTAAATCAAATTAAACATCATTGTTTAATTTTAAGGTTCAAATCATTAAAATAAACTAATTTTTCGAATTAAAGTCGCATATCGATTATACTTCATGTCTCCAATTCCATTATTTAAAATAATTTCTTTTAATCAATTTCAGTTTAACTTTTCAAAGCTTGAATTAGAAATAATTCAATTCATATAAATGCACAATTTATTTTCTTTAAAGCGATGTCATTTAATCAAAATCCAAATTCAAGATTTTAAAACCATTTAATTTAACCAATCCGGTGTCCGTATATAATTTTCTACCATATGGCCAAATAATTAGTTATTTCAATTTTAATTATAATGATGGATATATATATATATATATATATATTCAATCAAAATCAAAATGTTATAGGTATATATCATTTCAACCTGTTTTTTAATTTATTCGAAATAATTTAAATAACATTTCATATGCTTTCAATTAAAATACAGAGTGATAACGGGGATAAAAATAAATAAATAAACATCCAATCATCCAATATGTCAACAAATAGACATCTATCATAATCAACATCCAAATCAGCCAATAATTCACAACAGTTTACCGATTATCAATATCAGGTATTTAAGCAATTAAATCCAATATTAATTTAATTGTCAATTTAATTCAATATAAAATTCAATTATGATTAACATGCCAATTTAAACTACCAAATAGTAACCAATAAAATTCTTATCATATCATAAAATTAATTCAACTAACATAAGCAGGTTTAGTATTTGTGAGTGGGTTAAATCACCCACTTTTGATTTATAGTCGATTTAAAATCCAATAAAAGCCTAAAATTTGAATAGTCTTCAAATTCAACCAAACCTATTCCATATTGTTTGGAATTTCGATATGATCCCAATGGAAGAAACCATGCATCAATCCGAGTTCGTATGCAAAAGTTATTAGCGTTGGAAGTTAGAAAACCTAAATTTAACAAAATAAAAGAAAGGGCAAAATTGTAATTATATTTACCTCTCAAACCCTACAACGCTACGCTCTCTCGTCTGCTGAACCCAAAGCCACCATCCTACCTCAACCAAACGCCATGCCTACGGCCAGCTTCAACCTAATCCAGCCACACCATCGCCGCCGCCACCGTCCCTACGCCGAGCTTGCAGCTCACCACGCCACCGCCGAGAGACCCACGACCTTGACCAACCGTGCCACCTTCTCACAACGACACGGGAGAACCCAAGCACTGATGACACACCTAAACCCATGGATTGACTCTGCTAATCATCCTCTGTTGAATATGCGAGTATATGATTTTTGTTTGATGATAATAAACATATATATATTCGTGTAATTGTATTTGGTAATGTACTATTTTATTTTTCATAGATTAAATAAATATTTGCCGAATAAAAATTAATAACATAGAATTTGAATTCAAACGGATATTTTATTCAAACAAATATTTATTAAAATTTTGAATAGTACAAATTCAAGATCTCATTATACATATACAACTTTGATTACAATACAAATTCAATTACATCACAAATTCACTTTTACATCTGACCACACTACATATCACTCATTCACTCAACCTGTATTTTATCTTCAACTTCATTCCAAATTGAATCCAACATCTGAGCAATCTGCAAAAATAAATATTGACGCAGTAAAATTGAAAAGGAAATATTTTTGCAGTATAAAATAAAATGTGAATTTGAAAATAATATTTGCCTCGGTTATTTGGGTTGTTCGTCATCATTTAATTTTGAATCCATCATACACGAACAACTTGTGACATATACAGTATATCACTATATATGCCACAAGGCCATGCACAACGAAATATACACTTGATTGGTTTACAGGGACAAGTGAGCACAGGTCAAATCCAATATACCGGATTTAACTCAAGTGCAACAAAATAATGTCACAACTTTAAGCACAAGGTCAAATCCGAGCTACAAGCTGGATTCAACTCTGGTGTAATTCGAAAAACAAATCCAAATGCAATAAAATGGTCAGAGCATCATCAATGCAACATGACAATACAGTCTCAAGTGAAAATGCTCGATCAAGTCAGTGACACTGCTTCAACTGTCAATACATAAGCACATGCACCAGTAATGCCAGCGAAGACCGCAAGTTAATCCTAACAACTACTACAATGAACCAGTAGTATGAAAAAGGGCAGTGGACAGGACAAGTGCAAGTATCATACTCGAGAACAAAGGCAATAGTACAACTCAATTCAACTGTAAGCACAGTCTCAAACTAGAATAGCATATACAGGACTGCAACAGGTCAAGGATGTGTACCAAACAAACGCAACAACCAAATGAAAACAACAAGTACAACTGAAATGCAAACTATATCAAACATGATACAGTGATAATGTGGATGCAATAGATGCATGGTGCAATGCGCAAGCAAGGCTAAGGCATAGTTTACCAAAAGGAATAGCAACAATGCACAAAGGCTACAGCAACTTGAAACAGTTCAAAGTTAAAGTGAAGCAATACAAGATGAATCAGACCAGGCAGCAAGCATACATGAAGACATAAATGGAACCTGACTCAATATAACCAGATGAACAAGACACAGCAGAATCCAAGTAAACAAACAGTGGCAAATGCATATACATCAATGTGAACACATGAACTACAAGATAGCATATCAAGATTCAGATGGTATACAAGTGGTGCAGAATATTAAACAGTGAAGTAAATGCATGCACACTTGTATACACATATACAAGAAACAATGCATGTGAACTCAGGACAAAGCATAACCGAAGCCACAAACGTATAAAACAATGGATCCAACATATGCAAACTTCAAAAGGTATCAGAATCGAACCAGAGACAAGTACACAAAGAATCCAAGTTTATATGCATTTCAAACATTGAAGTGCCAGACAGTATCAAGTACGAGACAATACCAACCAGATGAAACTGCAACAGCAAGTAAAATCGAACAAGGTCGAAAGTGCTACCAGAGACAGTGAATAGCGCGGAAAAAGTCGAACAAGACCAATACTTACTCTTTTCATCACAAAATCAAGTGTACAGTTCGAACAATATCACCAGAATTTTAAGAAATCAAATCTGCCGAAGTAAACACGATCAGTGTCAAGGCCGATGTCATCAGAAAAATGGAAGACAAAGTCAAAATTGAAGCAGTGTTAACCAAGCCAAAAATATACAAATTGAAAAAGTCAAAAATCAAATCCAAAATAAAATAGGAAAGTTACTACCGTAACGATCAAGGAAGGATCGAATGGTTTCAAACTAAAACCATGATAGTGAAGAAAAGGAAACATATGATATGAACAAGTCAGAACATATCCATAGCATTAAAACAAAATCAAATGGCCGAGAATACTCAAGTGACGAATTCAATCAAATGGATACGAACAAAAATTCAAGGGCATCGAATTATATATAAGCAACATCATCGGCAGTTTCAAGATCATCGAGTTCAAGCATTAAAAACCAGAAATCAAACGCAAAAATCACGTACCTGAATCAAAGCAGAGACGAACTCAATCAAGCGGCCGAAAGCATATCAAGAGACGATCAACTACAAAGCAAGGAAATCAAGTTGAATCGAGCATTTGTAATCGGCATCAACGAATTAACGAAAAACCCTAATTTCTTAAGAGAAGAATGAGCGCAGCCATTATCTCAAAAAGGGGAACGGGCCAAAGAAATTAAAAGGGAGAGGTATGCCAAACTTGAATCATAAAAAGAGATTAGGTTTGGATTATTTATTAATTTATTTGTTTAATAAAATAACTAAAGGTAATTAGCTCTTAATTAGTAATTGACTGATTAAAGTTAAGTAACACTTAAGGAAGGTTAATGATTAATTATTGATTAATAAGGTTTTAATTAGTGATTAGTGAAGGTAAGAAGTAATTAAATGGTTAATTATCATTTAATTAATTTAAATAGGTTAATTAATTATTATTTAATTAAGTGATTATTGAATTAATTTTTAATTATTTAGGGTTTAACTAATAATGAATTGTTTAAACCTTAACTAAGATACATTAGGAAGTTAATTAGGACTTAACCAGGTCCCTTAAGTTAATTAAAGTTTAATTATGAATTAATCTTGATTTAATTAAGATATTATTAGGGTCTAAGCTGATTGAATATACTTTAACCTTTTCAAAGCTATTTTTAAACTTAACCGCTTTATAAATCAATTTTCTTTTAAGATTAGTTGATTTTAAATCAAAGGATCTCATGTCTGGACCATAAAGTAGCCAAATGAATTAAAGTAGTGGTTATAAAACATTGACATATTTTGTGGTAAGTAAGTGACCAGTGTTTAGCACAAATGTCAAATATTGGTAACATGATAGACACAAGGAAGTTAATTTCAATAAGTAGGTCATGATAACTTAAGCGTATGGAATTTACTTCTATATGCAAAAAAATTACACCCAATAATGGATGTACCCATACATGTGACTTGGATATCTACCTATGATTGATTGTATGTTATGTGTGAATCGCTTACATATCTGATGTTACATATCTGATGTTAGGCAACACCCATGATATAACTTAGATAAGTAAACCTAAATTTAATGATTCATTGTAGTCAATAAGCCTCTGTTAGGTTTTGGAAAGTTAATATTTCATTTTCATTTAAAATGGTCTTTAAGGTTATTCTATTTTGAACAAGATATTTGAATAAGGATTTGACAATTGTTTTGAATATTATGTGAAGAAGTTTACGAATAATTTTGGGTTATTCATAAAAGGCGTTTTAAAATTAGTTTTGAATGTTTATAAAAAGATTTTATAAATGGGTTTGGATATCTATAAAGGGAGGTTTTGTACAAGGTTTGAAAGTTTACAAAGAAGTTTACATAATCGGGTTTGAATATTTATCAAGAGTCTCATGAATGAGTATGGAAGTTGATAAATGTTTTAGAAATGAATTTGGCTTAAAGAAAAAAGGAATTCATGGATAAAGAAATTTATAGAAGGATTTATTGAACATAATTACAACTGGAATTCGAGGTTTGTGTTTCTCGAGGCAGACCTTTTAAAAATTCGTGACATGGAACATCCGTTCTATAATTTACACCAAATGAATAGTGCTTAGAGTTATCTTCTTCTCCAATTTACATAACGTAGTTAAATCCTTTTTTGAGATTTGGTAATGGGAAATCTTACAGATGTTTAATGAATATAATTATGTCAGAAAGATGAGTATATGAATGTTTTTGAAAGAGATTTATTACACAAAGATATGTTTTGAGGCTTTATGGTTGCTATGGATTAATAAATCTCAGATGGAATTGGTTGTTGCTTGTTTATTTGATTGTTAAATAATCGACTATCAAGTTTGACCCAACTTGACTTGGGAAGTATAAATGTAAATTCGAGTTCCCCGATGAAGAATCGTATACTTCCAAAAAAATCTGGAATGAGTCAACCGAAAATTATCAGTTGTTGGTACGGAGAGACCGGGATCGAATTTATATATCTGAAAACCACTTTGAACCCACATGTACGTTAGAGTAAAAGGCATCCTGATGATGATTGAAGATGGCGCTATTTGAAGTGCAAGGGTTATTGCTACTAATCCTGAAGGTATTCCAAAATGGATGTAGTAGAGTTAGTGCCTTCAGTTTCATTCAGACCCAAAATCAGCTTGTATGGATGAATGTTGGCATTAAATTGGTGCCTGGGGGGCAGTGTTAGCATTCGAAGATGGATTTCTATTTAGAAAGGTAAAACATAGCCTCAAGCCTCATCAATTGGGAATGACTAAAATATGAGATATGCAGCAAGGCTATGTGGTTCGCACCCATTAGGTTATAGTCTCACCATTCTAGATACATACACAATCATCAAGGAATTCATGTACGTGGGGCGCTTGGATAAAGGTTGCCAAGTGTTTGTGCCAAAATTGATCACAAAGCCTAGAAGCAGTGAAAGCACTAGTGTATATGCATAGATTCGCAAAATTCCAATACAGATCTTAGATCCACATAAAGTAGAGAATAAAGATGATGAAAAGTAAAGTTAAAATGGAAGACAGTAGGAAAGAGCACAAGGTTTGTAGTGGTTCGGCAATCCGGCCTACGTCCACTATGAATCAATCCTTTTTATTCCCTTTGTACTCTAGTTACAATTACAAACCTTCGGTATTAATTACAAAAATGGAAGAGCTTCCGCATTCGAGAAGGAGAAGATCCTCTTTTAGTTGCCATAGCACTGCTATTTATAAGTGTAGATTCGAAAATATCCGCCTCAAAACCTAGAATACCTTTTCTCCTAAACAGATTGGCCCGTCACATCGATCTGTGGCGATTTTGGATCGATGTATGTTCAATTCGCATCGATCCAAAAGTCCATTCAAGTTGATATCAATCATAGAAGTTCTCGAGTGCATCAGGAAGCTCCTCTCAAAATTTCATAGCATTTGAACTTATAGATTATGAGTTACGATCGATACAAGTTTGTGTTTACCAGTCAGCCGCCGTGTTTGTATCGATCCCAAGCTCCATATTCTCTTCTCTTCACTTCGATATAGTTTGCATCGATGACGTGCCTCGAAGATCTAGGAAAGATCCACCTTTCATGCCGTTCAACCGAGTCATCCTCTTATTTGTATCCCATTCGTATCCAACGGTATGCGTTATTCGTATCCATCGACCAACCCTTCTTTGCATCCATGCCGTTCATATCGATCCAAGATGTTGTTATAGATCTATACGAACAAGACCGATACAAACTCTGCCTTGTTATCCATCTTGATCGATATGAAATCTTCGATTCGAAGCGTGCAGCTATTTCCATCCCGATTGATACGCACTACCACCGATCCAAGGCTACGTGTGCTATCCATATTCGCATCCATCTACTAACACTCCTCGATCAATACGAACCGTATCGATACGAACGACATCCATTGATCCGAAGTAACCCACGTTGATCGATACGAACTGTGTCGATTCGAACCATATCGATACGAAGGTATCGATGCGAACCATTTCTCACCAATATTGGTCCATTCATATCCCGAGCATATGAACTCTGATTGACCTAAAATTTGAAATGTGGCTTTCCTAGCCTTGTCCATCATTCCCAATCGGTCTCATCTTGGTTGGAGTTTGGTCAAATTTTGACGATGTCGATCATAACCTTGTTTTTAGTCGATTTCCAATTCTAATATCCATCCTTTTCATCCAATTTGTTGATATGCCAGCCTTGACCAAAAGGCGGGGTAACATTTGCCCCCAAAAACATGCCTTGTAGTGAGAAGGCATGTTTTGAATAGCTTCGAATCCGACACCTGAAATCATAATCCATCCATATCTATACCATCTGATCCAAAATCTAATCCATTACCAACCCATCCTATCCGAGAGACACATCCATATCCTTATCCACATCCTCAATTGCTCCTAGTTGATGTCTGATTCCAAATCCTATAACCAAATCCTTAGCCAATCCCATAGCCATCTAAACACGTCAACCGAGTTTTAATCCATCCATATCCAATAACTAATAACCGAATCCAGGACCTCTCCGGGTCGATATCCAAATCCGGGACCACTCTGGCCCTTTAGCCGAATCTTTAGCTATTCATGTCCAATATCTAAATCCATAGCCTCTACGGGTTCTTGTCAAGCGCAATCCACACTTGACGACCTGTATTAAGCAATGCCTTGGTGTTCTTGGTTCAGTGTCCCTGAATTTGAGCAATGCTATGGCTTAAGCCCTAAGCCGAATCCTCGTCACTCCAGACCCTTGTCGAGCATATCCATACTCGACGATCTGAAATAGTAGTCGATAATATAGGGCCTAAGTCCTAGGCCGAATCCTGGTCTCTTTGAACTCTTACCAAGCATAATTCGTACTCGATGACCTGAATAAGTCGATTCGCCATGCTCAGAAAAAGCGACTTACCCCTTGCCAGGCATAATCCATACTCGACGATCATTTACCAAAAGCCAGATAAAAAATCAAATCAAAATCCAATCCAAATCAAATCGAAAAATCAAAAATCCATACTAGAAATCCAAACCAACATCCAAACCAAAAAATAAGCATCTAGACTAAAGCCAAAACCAGAAAATAAACAAAACCAGGAGTTCAAACCAAATTCCAAAACCAAACCTGAAAAATGAAAATGTCCAAACCAAAAAAGAAAAAACAGATTTCACAAACTATAGCGTTAAGTTCATCATCATCTCAGAGCATGCCTAGGGGCTATCTCCATCCCCGTACTTAAGTAAGTGACTAGGCCATTTGGCCAGAGTTTGTTACTTATTTCATATCATTCCTTTCAGTTGATAACCAATCGGCCGTCATTCCTGGACCTCGTGCCATTGTCGTTTGAGGTAGATAGTGGCTGCTCCTATTCCACCACTACATTTCGAGCTCCGACATATTATCGCAACTGACCAGTCCTTACATTCCTCTCGATGATATCCTTTAAATTCCTACATCTATTGGTATCATGCCCGTCCATGTCGTGAAAAATAGAGTGCCTTACGGATGCCCTCTGGCATTCCGAGGGTTCCCTCCTTGCCAGCCTTCGATAAGGAAGGTGATCCCGAGTCTCCAGGGATATCCATTCTAACGGCTCGCTTAATCCTGTGTAAGTGGAGAATTTCGACTCTCTCCACCGCTTCCTTGCTTTCCCAGATTCGCATTCCAACTTCCTCTTTCCTTTATCTTTATCTTTACCCAAGCTGTCCTCGGATGGTCCTCCATCCTTAACAACATTCCCTTCCTTTGGCATCTGATCCAAATTCACGTCCTCCTATCGAAGAAACCTTTCAGCCTCGTGAAAGAATTCCCCGAGATCCATTGGCGGGTCCCGTATTAGTGATACTTTGAAATCTAAATTATCTCTGAGTCCTGACACTACTGCCATTAAAACCATTGATGGATCCAGCCGATCCACCGAAGCAACTTCTGCATTGAACCGAGTTAAGAAAGCCCTAAGCGATTCTCCTATCATTTGTTTTACCGATGTTAGCGTCATTATGTTCTTTGGCTTTCCGGTATGAACCCGAAACTGCTTCAAAACTTGTCCACCAATTCTGTCCATGTCCTGATAGATCCCTCTTCCAACTGCATGAACCACATAGCAGCTATATCCGTCAAGTACAAGGGGAAACATCAGGCCATCGCTTCCTTTGATGCCCTTAGCACTTCCATGTGTCTCATGTACCTCATCGAGTGATCAGTAGGATCAGCCTTGCCATTGTATACCCCCAGAGTAGGTGGCTTGAACTCTGGTGGGTTCCAAGCCATTCTAATATCATGGGTAAACGGACTCCTGTTTACTCCTTTCAGATCTCTATTTGTGAAACCTCTGCGCATAGTTCGCCTGATAATCACAGCCAATCCAGCATTGTTCACCAAGGGTTGCCTCTCGGGTCCCTGAGGAAATTCCAGCACATACTCTTCATTACGTACTCTTGTACTTCTGTTAGTATCTTGTTGTGTGGTGTCACCAAGAATCCCTCCATGAATCGGTCCACCGTTGCAAGGTGGTGTGTCTCTGAGCATGGATCCATCCAAATTAGCAGTTGTGTCCTGATTTGGGGCTGCGCCCTGTTGAGCTGCTCCGTCTGATTTCCTATTAGGTCCTTCTATTCCAGCTCCACGGATCTAAACTCCAGCAATTCCAGCTATTCCTTCCTGTCCAAACTGTCTGATAAGGTTCTGCATCATTTCTTCTTGTCTTTTTAGATGCTCTTCATGCATATCTCCCATCATCATCTCGTCTTTGTGATGAAGACTAAGGCCTGATTTATTCCTAAGGAAGCCTCCTGACTCCCATCGTGATGACTCCTTTCAGTCCTTTGTCTTCTTGTCGATTGTATTGTCATAGTCCCCTTAGATCTGATCCTGTAGCCCTCTAAATCTGAACTCTAAATTTGTTAAAGCGGGTGCTAGTCTTTCTCAGTGAAAGCATCAAAGTGTTTGCGCCAAAATGGGTCACAAACCCCAGAAGTAGTGAAGGCGCCAGTGTATATGCACAGATTCACAATATTCCAACACAGATCTCAGATCCAGATGAATTAGAGAATAAAGATGAAGGAACAGTAAAGTTAAAATGGAAGAAAGCAGGAAAGAACACAAGGTTTACAGTGATTCGGCAATCCGGACAACGTCCACATTGAATCAATCCTTTTTATTCCCTTTGTACTGTAGTTACAATTACAAGCCTTTAGTATCAATTACAAAAATGGCAGAGCTGCCGCATTCGAGAAAGAGAAGGTCCTCTTTTAGTTGCTGTTATCCCACTTTTTGGCAAAGCCATGATACCAAAAGATCGATTGAAAACATAGGACAATTCATCTCAAAGATTGGTCATACTATGCTTCACTATGGATATCGATGACTTTTGACTGAGCCCAATCGGGCCACGATCAATAGAACATGACAAGTAAAGCCATAAAAGCCAACATTCCAAATCTCGAGTCAATCCGAGTTCGTACGCTCAAGTTATCATCGATGCAAGTTGGAGGAAATGGCCCTTAGTTCGAATCCATGGGAAGAGCTCCTGACCGAATCCATCGAGTTCCCTTCTGCTTCGAATCCATCGCTGCAACACATGTTCGAATCCATCATGTTCTCCCTGCTTCGAATCCATCGCTGCAACACATGATCGAATCCATCATGTTCTCCCTGCTTCGAATCCATAGGTGTTTCTGAGCTTCGCATCCATCCAAGACACCCCTGCTTCGACTCCACGAATGACAGTACGTTCGAATCCATCTTACTACAATTGCTTCGTATCGATCGACCAAGGCTCACTTTGATGGATACGAACGAGCATCCATTCGAATACCTTTGTGGACAAGGCCTTCGAATCCATTAGCTTGAGGGTGACGAAAATCGTGGATTCGACCCAGTCAACTCGAAGTGAGAGGCGGATCGATACGAAGAAAGCGCGCTACATCAACAACACCACGCACAAAGCCATCGATTCGACCCTATCGATTCGAAGGGGGTCGATTCGAACGGAGCGCATCACCCGGAAATGCAATCTTGAATCGATCATAACTCGAGATCTACAAGTCCAAATGCTATGAAATTTTCACAGGAGATTGCATGCATGTTGAATAATGTCCACACCAAATTTCACCTCGATTGGACTCTTTTTTGATCGACTCGGACTAGAGTTCGAATCGATCCTAAAGTGGGCCCGGATTTCCTGAGGCCGGGCATGTGGGCCCCCCTCACGTGCCAGAAGCGGTCTCCCCGAATTTCAGGCGAAATATTAGCCTCCTACACCTATAAATAGAGCCCCTGGACATTCAGAAAGGGGATCGGAGAATTTCTAGAGAAAAAGCACGCCCGGACGCTGCCAGAATCACTCCATATCATCTTCACTATTGCTGATTTCGAATTTAAGTCTATTATCTGCTGTACTTCGCTCTAAAACACTTGTAATCTTCAAGTATTAAGCAATAAAGTGATAAAACTTCATAGTGGACGTAGGCAAAACGCCGAACCACTCTAAATTACTGTCTTCCGTGCAATTTACTTTTCTGTGATTTGGAGTTTTTGTTAGATAATCCTCATTTTCAATTTAGTTTCTTCATTTATTATCTCTTTAAAAAACTTTCGAAGGGTGTTGCCCAATTTTGGTGCAAACACTTTGGTGCTTTCACTGAGAAAACCCAGGTTTTCTTTTGCTCATTGGATCTGTCATCGATATCGGATTGCATAAATCTAAGAGAGAGATCCAAATTTCAATTTCAGACTCCTTCCATACTATTCAGATTTACCAAAATCTAGGAAAGGATTCTACACCTCAAGATGGTTAGCACGAGAACCACTTCTACTGCCGCTGGCCAAGAAGGCCGAGATAGACAAAATCCCACGCAACTGCCTCCACCAAATCAAGATGATACCGAGCATGCAGATCCATCAGGTCCGGTCACTCGACAAGAGTTGCAGACATTACTCCAGGAACTAACCCAAAGTCGACAACAGCTGACTGAACAACTACGTGTCAATGTTGAGTTGACTAATGAACTAAACCGCCGAAGGCGTAGAAGATCCAGAAGGGACCACGCCCCCCATTCCTCCACTGAAAGCTCTGCCTCGTCTGATTACAGCGGCAGATCTACTCGTCCTAGGCTGGACGGAAGTCCTGCGCATGCTGCTGGTCACCCGCAAGCGTTAACTGTTGGGCAGATAAGAGTTGGCCCTTCTGCCAGTTTTCATACAGGACCCTCCTCATGAGGAGGCACTGTTCCACAACATACTATGGATAACCAAGCCACCGCCACTGCAGTTGACATAGGAGTTAATACCCGAAATCACTCCAATCAAAACTACCATCAGCAGGAACATACTCCGGGGCCATATATCCCAAAAGACACCGAGCCAAGGAGGCGAGATACGGATCGTCGACAGCGCCCGATCCAACCTCGCACTGTGGAACCCGACCACACTTTGGCTCGCCACCCTCCAAATATAGTAACACCTGAACTCTCAGCTATGATACGCCAAATGATCCACGAAAGTCGGGGCTTAACAAATGACGATTGGGGAATCTCCCGAAGTCATACTCCGTTCACTGATGACATATTATATGCTGAACCTCCTCGGCGATTCAGGATGCCGACTCTCCCCATGTATGAAGGAAATTCCGACCCTAACCAACATATTCTGAAATACGAATGGTCGATGACTGTTGCATGAGCTGATGACGTAGTAAAACGCCGTAGTTTTCCCATTTCTTTAGGGGGAATTGCCACAATGTGGTTTACACGATTACCACCACGATCTATCTCTTCATTTGACCAATTAGCTACTAAATTTGTTGAACAGTTCCGTATGCACATTGCCAGGCCTAAAGACGTAAATACTTTATCTAGTGTCACTCAAGCTTCAGGAGAGATACTCAGACGATATTTGGAAAGATTCAATGCCGCTTGTGCAGAGATCACTAACCCCAATGATAATTCAATCCTGATGGCCTTGACTAAGGGGATTGACGCAGACTTTGAATTTGGAAATTGGCTAGCTGGGAAACCTCCCGCATCGTTGGATCGTTTCTACTCCAAAGCCGCCCAATTCTTAAGGCGTAAGAATGCGAAACAATCTAGGAAGCAGGACGATGCGAGACCCAGCAATGAAGGAATTCAAAGCAATGTGGCAGTTAAACAGTCAGGGGAGAGTTCTGGAAAAGTACAATTGAATATTCAAAACAAGCAAACCCAGCAGAGGAATGGCGATAATAGAAATAAGAAGCAAGATCAGAATCGTGGCACGCGGCATAGGGTCAAATGTTTGAAAGCTATATACCACTGAATACGTCACTGGAAAACGTGTATCTACAAACTTGTAATGCGATGCAATATAAGAAGCCAACTCCGAAGCCGTCGTCGGAGAGACAGATTCAAATGGGGAAGTTCTGTAGATTCCACGAAAGTAACGGACACAATACCAATGATTGCAGGCATTTGCAAGATATTATTGAAAAATTGATCAGGGAAAGGAAGTTAGATCAATTCGTGCGGACACCGCAGGCTGGTGGTGTGGGCCGGTCGAACCAAAGTCGCGCATAAAACCAAGAGAGACAGGAGGAGCCCGCTCGTACAGGCGGGAGATTAGTCATAAATACAATTAGTGGTGGTCCTCATCCAGCGGACCGAAGCTGGAGGGAAATGGAATCATACGCCAATTCGATCAGGCATGTGAATTTCGAGAGTTGCAGTACATTTGATGAAGGGGCTCCGGCCAAACAACAGAGGACGATGACAAATGACATCGTATTTAGAAACCGAGATGCTGATAAGGTCGAAGCCCCAACTATAGACCCACTAGTCATATCTGCCCAGGTTGGTCCTGCTTGGATGAAGAGGATCCTAGTGGACAGTGGGAGTTCAGTAAATATCTTGTTTAAGAGAGCATATGATCAAATGAAGATGGAAGCCAAAGATTTAAAGCCTTGTCAATATAGAATCCATGGCTTCGATGGAAGTGCTAATATACCCACTGGAGTGGTGGAGTTGCTGGAGTTGGGAGTTGGAGAACACCGAAGAGTCCGAATGTTACAATTTGTTGTACTAGATATCCACTCTCCATACAATGCTTTTTTGGGCCGACCGGCCCTTGCCGAATTCAGGGCAGCGATTGCCCCATGGTGTTTAACTTTGAAATTTCCCACTGATTGTGGGATTGGGGTCATTCAGGGAGATCAGGCTGCTGGGAGAGCCTGCTATGTTGCCGAACTGCGAGAAGCACAGAGAAAGGAGAAAGGAAAGGGCGTGGAGGAATCTCTCTGCGTCCGTTTCGCCGATGATTGACAATTAGTGCCTGGGCCTCGGCCCGGGCACCACGACCAATTCCAGAAAGATCTAGACCCCAGAGACACTGAGGTAATGATGAATCTAAAGAAAGTCAAGCTTCCCCCGCCGAGCTGACAATTGCATTCCAGTTAATGATGATGATTCAAAAATGTTGAAAATTGGGTCTCAACTAAACCCACAAGTGCAATGGGAATTGGTCGAATTTCTCCAAGAAAATCTAGACGTATTCGCTTGGACGCACTCTGATATGTGTGGAATCTCGTCGGATATCACGAACCACACCTTGAATATTGACCGAC
The DNA here is from genome assembly GCA_030765085.1 of Allium cepa. Taxonomy (NCBI): domain Eukaryota; kingdom Viridiplantae; phylum Streptophyta; class Magnoliopsida; order Asparagales; family Amaryllidaceae; genus Allium; species Allium cepa. The sequence goes on along the minus strand of CM060941.1, from coordinate 944,490,013 downwards.
GGTATATCCTGGTTAAACAAAAAAGACACGGTATGGATCCAGAGAGATCTGCCGCCCTCAAAGAAGAAGTTGATAAGCTAAGAGCGAACGGGTTTATTCGGGATGCTTTGTACCCGGAGTGGGTATCCAACCCTGTACTTGTCCGAAAACCAAATGGGAAATGGAGAACGTGCATCGATTACTCTGACTTAAATAAGGCTTGTCCGTAAGACAGCTTTCCACTTCCTCGAATCGATCAACTTGTGGATTCAACGGCCGGGCACGAATTATTATCTTTCATGGATGCTTATTCTGGTTACAATCAGATACCCATGCATGTGCCCGATCAAGAACATAGGAGCTTCGTAACTGACCTGGGACTATACTGCTACAAGGTCATGCCTTTTGGGTTAAAAAATGGCGGAGGGACTTACCAACACTTAGTCAATCGAATGTTTGCCGACCAGATCGGGAAAACTATGGAAGTTTATGTAGATGATATGTTGGTAAAATCTCGATACTCCACTGATCACGTCAAAGACTTAGAGTCAATGTTCAATGTCCTCCGGAGATACAGGATGAAGCTTAATCCGCTAAAATGTCATTTTGGAGTCGCATCCGGAAAATTCCTCGGGTTCATCGTCAACGCCCGAGGAATAGAGGCCAACCCCGAAAAGATTTGGGCGATCAGGAATCTTCAAACTCCAAGGACCATAAAACAGGTTCAGAGCCTTAATGGAAAGGTTGCAGCACTGAGCAGGTTTATCTCGAAATCAACTGACAAATGCATACCTTCTTCGACCTGATCCGAAAAGGGAAACGAAACTTCGAATGGACTACAAAATGTGAGGGCGCGTTTCAATCACTAATTCAGCATCTTTCCACACAGCCGATTCTTTCAAAACCTGTTGATCATGAACAGTTATACCTCTATCTGGCCGTATCTGAAAACGCAATCAGTGCTGCGTTAGTTCGGGAGGAAGACCGAGTACAGAAACCAGTCTATTATGTTAGCAAACGGTTAACCGAAGCTGAGAGAAATTATCCAAGGTTAGAAAAATTGGCATACTGCCTAGTCATCGCCTCGAGGAAGCTCCATCCATATTTTCAGGCTCATCCCATCACCGTGTACACCGATCAGCCGTTAGGACAAGTCCTCACACAACCTGAGACGTCTGGCAGGTTACTAAAATGGAACATTGAACTGAGTCAATTCGACATCACCTATACTCCGAGACAAGCCATGCACGATCAAGTCCTTGCAGATTTCATTGCCGAATTCACTACTCCTGAAGACTTGCCTGAAACTAGTAAATCCCCCGAATACATATCGAAGCTATATACCGATGGTGCATCCAACGATCGGTGCTCGGGCACAGGGATAGTGCTTGAAACTCCCGAGGGCCGATCCATATGCTACGCTTTAAGGTTTGATTTCCGTGCAACCAACAATGAAGCCGAATATGAAGCTTTGCTTACTGGGTTGAAGTTGGCCCGTGACCTAAGAATTATTGCTGTGGAAATCTACTACGATTCCCAGTTAGTTGATAGTATGCCAAGTTCGGGGTGAATACCAGGCCAAAATCGAAGATTAGCCGCTTCTCTAGCCCGAGTCCGAGAAATACTTGATCAGTTCGATTATTATACCATTTTCTACGTACCCCGAGAGCACAATCAGAAAGCCGATTCGTTGGCAAAGTTGGCAAGTACAGGCAAGCTCAACACTTGGGACCCGTTCCTGTCGAGACTTTATCCTCTCCAAGCATTGATCGAGCAGAGAATGAATTCACATTTGAAGCTACTTCCAGCAGGGAATCGTGGATGACCCCCTACCGGGTTTACATTGAGCGCGGCATATTACCCGAGCGTCGAAGTGAGAAAAGACAAATTCTTCGAAAAGCTTCACGATTTTTTATTCAGAATGGAGTTATGTATAGAAGGGGATATTATGTTCCTCTTCTCCGGTGTATCTCACACGACGAAGTCAAACGAGTGTTACACGATGTGCACGAAGGAGAATGTGGCGATCACATTGGGGGGCAAGCACTTGCCAAGAAAATACTCCGATATGGATATTATTGGCCTACCGTAAATCGCGATGCTATGGACTATGCCAAAAAGTGTGATAAATGCCAAAAACACGCTCGAATTCCCAGAGCTCCACCTACTGAGATAACCCAAATGGTCAGCCCATGGCCATTTGCAATATGGGGAGTTGATATAATTGGTGCATTGCCTTTAGCTAAAGGTGGCACGAAGTACGCCATCGTCGCAGTTGATTACTTCACCAAATGGGATGAAGCTGAACCTCTTGCAACAATTACGACAAAGAAAGTGATCAACTTCGTGGTACGCAACATCATCTGTCGGTTTGGTCTCCCGCATACTATTATCACCGATAATGGAGCCCAATTCGACAGTGTTGAATTCAATAACTTCTGTCAACGATTTCACATCCACAAGAAATTCTCTGCAGTAGCACACCCTCAAGCAAATGGTCAAGTTGAAGCCGTCAATAAGGTTATCAAGTCTATTTTGAAGAAACGACTAGAAAAAGCCGGGGGCAAGTGGGTTGATGAACTGCCTATGGCTCTATGGGCTTACCGAACAACTCAGAAGACTACAACCAGACACACTCCATTTTCTCTATCCTATGGCTCTGAAGCCGTTATTCCAGTCGAATTGGAAGTTCACTCTCATCGTGTGACATATTATGATCCGAAAACGAATGTCATATTACTTGCTGAATCTCTGGATCTACTTAATGAAAAGCGTGAAGAAGCTGATTTGAGGGCAGCCGCATATCGGGGTCGAGTCGCTCGAATATACAATGCCAAGGTCCGCCCGCGAACCTTTGAACCCAGCGATCTCGTACTCAAGAGAATTTATCCGGTCCCTTCACACATGAAGCCAAATTGGGAAGGGCCATATGTGATTTCACAAAAGCTCGAAGATGAGACGTTCAAGTTGTCAACCATTGACGTTCTTACTTTACCAAGAGCTTGGAATAGCGAAAGTCTCCGTCGCTACTACACATGACAGGCTTTATTTATCTATTTTTAGTCAATTTCTTTCTTAGCATTTTATTTTTGCATTTCGAAGTTTGAACTTGTAATAAGGCAACTGATTTTGCCATATTTCTTTTATTTCAGCAATAAAATACCATCTTTTCGAGCCAAAAGTTGTGATTCACTGAAAATGACGTATAATATCACGATGCACGTAGAGCTAAGTTCCATCACGCGGTGGGATTTATTCAAATAGGGAGTGACTGTGATACGACCGGTCACTCACTAAGTGAAACCCGAGCTCGGGGGCAGAACACTACACCAGCAATTACAAGGATTGATACACGACAATCCTTTTACGGACACCAAATTCCCAGAGTGTGAATTGGAGCATAAACATTCAACAACTCGTTCCCGGAGTGCGAACGGACTCCAACTTCCCAGAATGCGAATTGGAGTATAAACATTCAATAACTTGTTCCAAGAGCGCGAACGGACTCCAAATTCCCAGAGTGCGAATTGGAGTATAAACATTCAATAACTTGTTCCCGGAGCGCGAACGGACTCCAAATTCCCAGAGTGCGGATTGGAGTATAAACATTCAATAACTCGTTTCCAGAGCGCGAACGGACTCCAACTTCCCAGATTGCGAATTGGAGTATAAACATTCAATAACTCATTCCCAGAGCGCGAACGGACTCCAACTTCCCAAAGTGCGAATTGGAGTATAAACATTCAATAACTCGTTCCCAGAGCGCGAACGGACTCCAAATTCCCAGAGTGTGAATTGGAGTATAAACATTCAACAACTCGTTCCCGGAGTGCGAACGGACTCCGACTTCCCAGAGTGTGAATTGGAGTATAAACATCCAGCAACTCGTTCCCGGAGTGCGAACGGACTCCAACTTCCCAGAGTGTGAATTGGAGTATAAACATCCAACAACTCGTTCCCGAAGTGCGAACGGACTCCAAATTCCCAAAGTGTGAATCGGAGTATAAACATCCAGCAACTCGTTCCCGAAGTGCGAACGGACTCCAACTTCCCAGAGTGCGAATTGGAGTATAAACATCTAGTAACTCGTTCCCGGAGTGTGAACGGCTCCAAATTCCCAGAGCACGAATTGGAGTATAAACATCAATTCCAGGTTCTCGGAGCGCGAACCGTGTTACAAATATCGATAACTCTCAAATTCCCGGAGTGCGAACCGGATTATCGATCTCAAATTATCCTAAGTCCCCAGAATGTGGGCATGTGCTTAAGATTTGCAATAAATGCAATCAACCACCAAAATACAAATGTTGTTCCCCGAGACTAGGGGGCAAAAAAGCTAAGTGTTAATCACTAACCAAAGTGATATATGACCAGAGTTCAACTCATTCATCAAATCATGACACGAAATTATGTTTTCATACTTGGCAGATAAAAAAAACAAACACTGCAAAACACTTAAGTAAAAGATAAGAGCAACTTTCCATTCCATCAACCAACAAAAACAGGTTTGATTACATGGCAAATCAAAAGGTTTCAATTAGGTGGAGGCCGAATCCACACATATACACGACTCTAAAAGAACAAAAGAAGAGGTAAAAGAATTGTTATTCACAACCACATGAAAAAACAAGAAGCTCACTCCTTCTTCTTCAGGGGCTTCTTCTTCGGAGTCAAGCCGCTGGACCCACTACCCGGCTTCCTACGAGACTTTTTGCCCTTCTTTGGAACATGCTCCGGATCTGGCATAATATCAACGTCTTCCTCAGAGCTGGAAGGGATAGAGATCCTTTTGTGAGGACGAACTGAAGGCATGGGAGCGGTGACAGGTGTTTGTTCAGCAACGCTCGAGACAGTAACCGTGCCACCAGGAGAGATCACCATTAAAGAAGATAAGCTTGAAGGGGCAGTGTCGCTACCAGGACCACCAACCGTTACCATCGTGGCCATCTCAGCACTTATCTCAGCTAAAATCTCTTCTTCTCGAGACAACTGAGCTGCGTTGGATACGCTAGTGGTCGTCACGATAGAACTGAAAACTGGAGAAGCTCCACTCATCGCGAATGAAGGATCAGGAATAGGGTCAAGAGAGTGACCAAGTAGCTCTTCAATCATTTGAGCATCGAATGACATCGAGCCTCCCTCTCCAATATCACCGGCCATGGCAGCAGTTGAAATCGCCTCGGTGACAATAACTCCATGCGTAGGATATAGAACCGGAGGAACTGGGGGCACGAATGCGGCACTCTCAGTCACTGAACAAAGGAGAACAAAGATAATCAGTCCAGTAAACTCTCTCAAAAAATCGTTACTTTAAGACAGGAGGGAAATAATCAAAGTACCTTCCTCACCTTGCCTTGGAGCTTGAACAGGCTCGGAGACAGTAGTCTTGCTAGAAGATAACCCCGGTTGGTCCGGGTTGTAAGCAGGAATGACTTGTGGGTCAACCACGGCAATAACTTCGGACGAAACCGGGATAAAGGCTTCGATATTCTCACTATGATGCGCGACGCCCGAGCCTTCGCCGATCTCCGTTTAATGGATGCCAAGTTTTTTTTTCTCAATCGAAATTATCGCATTGTGAAGAGTTCTCCTCTCATCCTCGCTAAGCAGACGTGACTCGAGCTCAAACTCATCTAATACTCCATCCTGGCAAGACATCCTCTTGTTCTCCACTAATTTCTTCCAGGCATTGTAGAGAAGCATCGAGTAATCTCCTAGCCAGGAGAGATTTCTATGCTCTAACATGTTAGCATTATATGTGTCCAAGAGTTCGTCAAATTCGGCCTCCATCTTGAACCTCTCTGCCTGGACTCTCTCCTCCACTTCCATTTCAACCTCCTTAACCCTTGCAACTGCCGCATCACGCTCAGCTCGGAAAGACACAGCTTGCTCACACGCTTCTTGTGCGGCCGTATTAGCATCGTCTTTTTCCTTATTTTTATCGGCAAACTTAGCCTTTAATTCCTCTAGTTCTTTGACTGCCGCATCCCGCTCGGCCTCAATATTTTTGTATCGATGGCCCAAGTCTTCAACTAAAGTGCAATGTGCTTGTTGCATCTATTCCATCTCAACTAATGTCTCATCAACCTTTTCTAGCGACTCAACTTCGGCCTTACAGAAGGATTCCGCCTCAGATTGAAGTATATCAACAATACGGTTCTTCTGAGCCAAGTCGGCTTCCAGTTTCTCGATAATTTTGGCCCGATCGAAGGCTACTTTTGAAGCTTTAACAGCCGCCTTATACCATTCTTTGTACTGAGCATAGAAATCGCGGGTATAGCTAAGTGCTGTGGTCACGGCGTCTTCGGGAATTCTTTTAAGATTAGGAGGAAAAATACAAGCATCGAAGCAAATCTCCGGGAAGTCCCTCTTCAATTGAGCAAGTCTGATAGCCCCTTCACCAGATGGTTCAATAGGGGCCTCCTCCACAGCCGTGGTCGTAACAACCTCAGTTTTAAATGATGTGGCTCGAGCCTCAAAACCTGCAAAGAAGGCTGATGTCGCAGAGGCTCCGATACCTGAATATGGCTTCGGGGTGGCGAAGGAGAACGAGAAGGGGAGCGGTATCTCCGATCTCTATCTGATTGCTCCTGACTAGAGTAACTACGATGATGATCCCTTGCATAATATTCCTGGCCATGATGCTTCCGTTCACGATCGCGATCGGAGTCTCCACGTCGAGATTCGTAATAAGACGAAGGGTGATGCACTCTTCGGAGTTTGTCTTGTGTAGATTGACGGCCAGACATAGCACCTGAAAAAGAGAAGCAATTCAGTTAAATACCAGGGAAAGCAATATGATTTGTGCGGAAGTCGTGTAGTGTTATGAAAGTGTATGCAAATGTGCAAAACCCCCGACCAACCAGAAGTGTCGACTGCACTAACAGGTAAAGGCTCGCTTATTTCTAACGCTTCCCAGAGTTCATCCAACCCGGACTCGTGGTGGAGAGATACGTATTCCGGGATGGGAATGCATCCAGTCCTATAAAAATGTTTCCTGATTGACAAGGAGCAGCGTCAGAGGTAGTAATTCCGGGGATCAAACGAGATACGACTACAGACTTCCGTCTCTTAAGTTTAGGGACAACAGCCTTGCCTTTCTGCTTTTCTTCTATTCAGGAAAGATCAGCCGCTAACTCGGTATCAGTGGGCGTCCTCTCATCATCGCTCATTTCTCTTATCACTATGCCGGGTTTTCTTTTCACCGTCTTCTTCTTTGTCTTCGAAGCCGGTTTCGCCAACCCCTCGATAACAATACTCTGGTTCATATCAATTAAACCCAGCGTCCTTAAGTTATCATCAGTTAACACTGAGTCGATGTGCCACAAATCACTTGGGGCCGCTTGTAAACTTCGGACAATGCCTTTGTAGTGTCCACCGTCAGGCCTTGAGATGATAGCTGCAAGAAAAACGCCTGATATTAGTTCGAGTGTTGATAACGACTGTTAAAGAAGGCTTGTGTGATTTACGACACTTACGTCTAGACAGCCATCGCCTAGCGAACCCTGGGGGGCATCGAACAAAAAACCATTCATTTTTAAAATAACTGAGTCCGGTCCAGGCTCCCGTCACAATCTGGCAGTTTCTAACTGCTTCCAAAATGGTGAAAGATGGGCTATTGCCCCTGCTCTTGAAGTTGAATATGTGTCTAATCTCGGTTGGCCTTGGCGGACGAAAGAGATGATCCATAAATAGAACAAAAACATTGTTCAGCAATGCGTCCATTGGGATGAAGTTGTGAGGGGGCGATTCCAATGAACGATAACATCTCCCTGATATATTGGTTAAATGGAGGGAGAGTTCCAGCCGCACAGGCGTGGCGATAGAAAGCAGTGTACCCCGCGGGCGGGTTGTGAGGTCTGTCATCAACGCCCGGTAGCAAAACGTCGTCGGGGATAAGTTATGTTTCAAGCAGATCCGGCCCAGTAAGGCTTCAGAAATACTGGACGAAACGGAGTCGATAGGATCATCGATAAATATGGCTTCCGGCACTTCGTCCGGAGCCGGACTAACTACTTCGGTAGGAACGTTATGGATTTCAAGTATTTCTAGAGGAGGCGAACTCTGTACTTCTTGTTGTTGAGAGCTCGAAGATTCCATAACTTACTAACTCATCAGAAAGTAACATTAAGTACATAAAAAAACATGTTCATTCCCAGTGTAAAGTGTGTGAGGTGCAGTGCAGTGTTGTGCATTACTTGGAAAAATTCTACAGAGTTAGAGAAAATTTGCAGACAGCGAAGACATCAAAGATCCGGTCAAGATGGCCGTCGTCGCTGACCGCCATCACCGAACCATCCCGATATTGACAGTTGATTCAAGTTAAAGTTTGTTGTCACAGTGTTAAGTTATAGTTCCATCGACGAGCTTCGAAGGGCAGTCAAGTATGAACAATAAAAGTTCAGTCCAGATATGCAGAGATAAAGCTCGTCGGAATCATGCCGCTAAATATGCGAAAGTTATGTATCCATATAAGTCACTTCGAATCGATCGAAGAGATAATACTTCGAATCGATCGAAAAGATAATCCTTCGAATCGATCAGGGCCAGATTTCAATTGTTCAATCGACCGAAGAGACGAAACTTCGAATCGACTCCGTTCGAATCGATACGATTCGAATCGATAGTAACCGGAACCCATCGTATCGATCAGCAACTCATGCATCGCATCCATCATCAATGGAGGCATCGAATCGATCACCAGCAGCAAAAGACAGATGAGAGACTTAAGCTTCGTATCGATCGCATAGGCAAGATGTTCGAATCGATTGCAGAGGATCGATACGAAGGACCCATCCGTGTTCCTTCTCCGGCCTGCCAAGATCGAAACGAACGAAACACGATGGAAAAGTTTGTTTTTTAAAATCTTCGAATCAAAGAAATTTCATCTACCTGAATGTATAACTCGATTCGAAAGAAATTGGATATCGCCTCGACTCGAAGGAAGGAGAATAGTTCAACCTGGTTCCTGAAAGATCGAGATGGGTTCGAAGACACAGGAAGACGAAGATAAAAATTAAAAAGTGAAAAGTGAATGAGGCCTCAGTATTTATAAGGGTACTGTGGCGATTCGTATCCCGGTGAGTATAACCGGTAGCAACAGGTGAAGCCATCGGAGCGATTCGAAGCAGCGAGTTCGAAACCATAAGCTAGAGTACTGGAATCGATTCGAACTCCAGCTTGCATTGATACAGAGTCCAACTTCGAATCCATTCCCTCAAGTCCATCAAAAATGATTCGAAGCATGGTGTTAGTAAGACCTAAGGAGCGTTCGACTCCACCGATTCGAAGTGTTCATCGACTCACAGTGATGTGCGGCCAATCGATACGAACGATCATCTCGTGTCAATTGATTATTATCGATACAAACCCGGGCCCACCATCACATCGAGTCGAAGGATGCTTTCGAATCCATCGTCAAAGAGTTCCATCGATTCGAAGCTTTTGTTCGATTCCACCCACTGCATATCAATACGAGAAAGCGTTTCATATCCACTGAATTCTAAATTCACCAGTACGATGTCGGTCCTTCAACCTTCTATATCGGTTCAGGAGAGGATCGATACGTAGGGGCTTTTCAAGACAACCATAAAGCGTTATCTCAACTCAAATTTCCAAATCGGTTTAGGAGAGAATCGATACGAATTCAATATCGGACAGAACTGACATCGACTCGTGGACACACGACATTAACAAGAGTCAATCTAACATATGTGCATATATGTCGGACTAACATTCGGTTTTAAACATTCACAGGGATCGAATACTAATCTGATTACGATTACAGCGACCAGCGGCCAGGTACTATCCTGCAGCAATCAATCATATCAAAGCAAGGTTACAACCTTCGACAAAAGAGAAATGATTGTTAAGAGAGAAATCACAGCTTTTCAAAGCACGTCATGTTCCACAAGACGTACTTTGGGGGGCAGATGTTATCCCGCTTTTTGGCAAAGCCATGATACCAAAAGATCGATTGAAAACATAGGACAATTCATCTCAAAGATTGGTCATACTATGCTTCACTATGGATATCGATGACTTCTGACCGAGCCCAAATCGGGCCACGATCGATAGAACATGACAAGCAAAGCCATAAAATCCAACGTTCCAAATCTCGAGTCAATTCGAGTTCGTACGCTCAAGTTATCATCGATGCAAGTTGGAGGAAATGGCCCTGAGTTCGAATCCATGGTCAGAGCTCCTGACCGAATCCATCGAGTTCCCCTTTGCTTCGAATCCATCTCTGCAACACATGTTCGAATCCATTATTTTCTCCCTGCTTTAAATCCATCGCTGCAACACATGTTCGAATCCATCATGTTCTCCCTGCTTCGAATCCATCGCTGCAACACATGATCGAATCCATCATGTTCTCCCTGCTTCGAATCCATAGGTGTTGCTAAGCTTCGCATCCATCCAAGACACCCCTGCTTCGACTCCACGAATGACAGTACATTCGAATCCATGTTACTACAATAGCTTCGTATCGATCGACCAAGGCTCACCGTGATGGATACGAACGAGCATCCATTCGAATCCCTTTGTGGACAAGGCCTTCGAATCCATTAGCTTGAGGGTGACGAAAATCGTGGATTCGACCCAGTCAACTCGGAGTGAGAGGCGGATCGATACGAAGAAAGCGCGCCACATCAACAACACCACGCACAAAGCCATCGATTCGACCCTATCGATTCGAAGGGGGTCGATTCGAACAGAGCGCATCAACCGAAAATGCAATCTTGAATCGATCATCACTCGAGATCTACAAGTCCAAATGCTATGAAATTTTCACAGGAGCTTGCATGCATGTTGAAGAATGTCCACACCAAATTTCACCTCGATTGGACACTTTTTTGATCGACTCGAACTAGAGTTCGAATCGATCCTAAAGTGGGCCCGGATTTCCTGAGGCCGGGCATGTGGGCCCCCTCACGTGCCAGAAGCGGTCTCCCCAGATTTTAGGCGAAATATTAGCCTCCTACACCTATAAATAGAGCCCCTGGACATTCAGAAAGGGTATCGGAGAATTTCTAGAGAAAAAGCACGCCCGGACGCTGCCAGAATCACTCAATATCGTCTTCACTGTTGCTGATTTCGAATTTAAGTCTATTATCGGCTGTACTTCGCTCTAAAACACTTGTAATCTTCAAGTATTAAGCAATAAAGTGATAAAACTTCATAGTGGACGTAGGCAAAACGCCGAACCACTCTAAATTACCGTCTTCCGTGCAATTTACTTTTATGTGATTTGGAGTTTTTGTTAGATAATCCTCATTTTCAATTTAGTTTCTTCATTTATTATCTCTTCAAAAAACTTCCGAAGGGTGTTGCCCAATTTTGGTGCAAACAGTTGCCATAGCATTGCTATTTAAAAGTAAAGATCCGAAAATATCCACCTTCAAACCTAGAACACCTTTACTCCTGCGCAGGTGGGCGCGTCACATCGATCTGTAGCGATTTTGGATCGATGCGCGTTCAATCTGTATCGGTCCAAAACTGGTCTAATCAAGTTAAGATAGATCATAGATGTAACATTCCTGTTTTTAAATCCAATTTAAATTGGTAACTAATTTAATTTTTGAAATTAATTATGAATTTGTTTTGTATTTTCCAAATTAAATAGATAGATCTTTATTTATTGATCATAATGTGTATAAATATAATTTAAAAATAAGATTTCTAATTGGAAATTCAGAAATAAATATTTTGAATAATATATTAATTATAAATTTAATTGTTGATTCATTTGAAAATGGGAATAAAAATATATATAAGATTTTAAATAAAGGATTTGATTGGAAATCTAAACATTTTATAAATAGATTATAATTGAAATTCAAATAAAAATATGTTAAAATTAAATATTTGGAAAATAAATAAATTATGATTCCAATAAAATTTATAATTATTAAAAGATATTTGTTTGCTCATTTATAAATACAAATTGATTGTATATTAATTTTGGAAATTGAAATTTAAAAATAAAAGTTTTGAATATATATTGGATTTGGAAAAATCTATAATTTTGTAGTGAGAAAACTTGTTTTTGATTTATAATATAATGATTTGAAAATTTTATTCTGGAATTGATATAAGTATAATTTGCTTAAATTAATAAAAAGTTTAAAATACTTTTCTTTTATACTTGAAATAAATTAGTTTTGTACATGTTTAAACTAAATAGAAAATGTATTACATAAACATAAGTAAATATAAAGATTAAGTAATTTGTAAAAGAAAGGGTTTAAAATATAAATTAAAATAAAGTAAGGTTTAAAACATAATTTTTAGATAAATTAAAACAAAGGGGCTAAATATAAATTTATTTGTATTAAACAAGTGTAAGTGTTTTAAAAATATATTAAGACATTTGTAACAATATTACAAAGTGAATTAACAAGTGTTAATACAAATAGACAAGTGGCAAGATAGATTTTTCTTTTAATTTGAAAATTTATATTAAGATGTATTGAAAGAAAAGAAAAGAAACTACGATTCTCTCAAGTTTTTAAAATCAACCTAAAATAAAAATTCAAAATGAATCAAGGAATCAAAACCTTAAAGGGTTCAAACCTGAAAACAATGAAAAGATCAAAACTAGAAAGAAATTTGAAACCTAGGAATAAAATGAAGATTTCAGTTCAAATTCTTCAAGATAAATCAGTAATCAGTTAAGTAAAGCAACTTAAAGATCAAAGCTTCAGTTTTCAAGTCTGGAAATTCAAAACAAAAAGAACCAATGCAAATATCAAAGTTCAGATAAGATCATCTCAGCAAATTTAAATCTTCAACCTGGAAATTTAAAAAAAAAAATCAAATCTGGGCAAATATGCGAACCTGAAGCATCTCAAATTCAAGCCAGGTATTCAACTTAAAAACATCAAGCTTCAGGAAACTCAAAAATCAAGCAAAAGTAAATGCAAATCAACATCAATAAATCGCAGATAACAATTCAAAGATCAAAGCAATCCTCTTATTCCAGTTTCAAATAAACAGGTTCCTGATCACAGTCCTCTGTCTTCAATCGAAGGTGAGCAAACCTTTAATTTAAAACCTTGAATCTATGAATTAATGTTAACGGTTGCATGAATGTGAATGTGTTTATATATGTGTATATATACATATGAAGTAGTTGTGTGTTTGTGTGTGTGTGTGTGTATATATATATGTTATTCTACTTTTAGTTTACAGGGTAATGATCAACTTCAAAAATTCAAAACTCATTCCCCAAACCTTTTTAGGATTTGACTTCTGAGAGTAAAATGTTTGTATATATGTAACATCAACTTCAAGTATCTAAACTAAGTTAGTTACTTCAAAAATAATTAATTACAAAGATGATTTTATTAAGTCAAAAATCAACGGTTTCAATTCCATGTTTTGACTTCATAAACTGATTCGTAATACAAAATAATGAATTTAGGTAATAAATTCATGATTTTTAAGTTGATAATTGTGGGGATATTTTAAGTTGATCGGAAAGGAAGTTTACGTCAATTGTCGATGATCGGAGGGTCCAGGTTCATCGTGGTTAATGTCAAAGGTCGATTGGAGGATGTAGATTGTTGGAAAAATAGTGGATGATTTTGTAATGTGTTGTGGTGATCGATTGATGGCAATTTAGGGGTTAGTGAACAGTTTTGGACATGGCTGAAGTCGATGCCTTTTCGTGGTCGTGGGTGAACCGGAGTGGCTCGGAGGTGGTGGAATCGAAGCATCATGTCGTGATGCATCTCGGGTTGGGTGGACGAGATTCCAGCTGATCGGAGAAGGTGATGTAAGATGATTTGGTAGCTGGGTTTTGTTCAAGGAAGTGGTCGTAGAACTCAATTTCGATTACGAGTGCGATTCAAAATGCGGATGGTCGGGATCGATGGAGGAAGTCGTAGGCAACTTGTTGGCATCAGCGATGACGATCGGAACGACGACAGTCAAGTGTGCACATGCACAGCCTGTAGTTTGCGTCAGTGGAGAAGAGTTGGGGAAGAAGGATTTGATCTCGAAGCAAAGGTCAAGGGGATAAGGTGGATGGCTCGAATACTGGCTTGTGTATTTTTTTATGGTACCGCGTAATAAAAACTTAAACAAAATTTTTAGTTTTAAAACTGAGTTTTTGGGAGGCACTCGGGTTGTTTAGGCGAAAACTCGAAGTAATTAGGGTTTTATCTCGGGAAGCTTTTGGGGGAGTCTCGGGTGTTATGATTTCTGGTTTTAAAACTTTAACAATTTAAGTTAGATTTATTTCTAAATTTATTCTTTTAAAAATGATGATTATTTGTTAAGTAGGAATAGTAGTTAAAGGTTTTGAAATAAAATATTTTAAAATTAGTTAAGTTTAAAATGTTTTAAACATATATTTTAAAAGAGTTTATTTTAAATAAAACTTAATAATATAATTAAGGAGTTAATCAAATGTTTTCTTAATGGTTAACTTAAAAGTTAAGTTAATTTATATTGTTAATGATAATTAACTAATTAAGGATTTTAATTACTTAATAATAATAAAATGATTTATTTAAAGAATAATTAATTATTAATTAAAAGGTTAATTAATTTATAATTAAGGATTAATTAATTAAGGTAATCAATTAAGGGTTGATTAATTAATTAGAGGATAATTAAATAATTTAAGGTTAATTATTTAAATAATTAAAGGTTGATTTATTTGTAAAATCAAGGTTGATTAATTGATGATTAAAGGTTAATTAATTAATGAAGGTGATTAAGGAATGTTAATTAATTAAGCAGTAATTAATTAATTTAATTAATTAAGGACAATTAATTAAATGGTAATTAATCAAAGGTTCATTAATTAATTAAGAGTAAATAATTAGGGGTTAATTATTTAATGATTAGAGATTGATTAATTTATTAATTAAAGTTGATTTATTTATAATTAAGGGTTAACTAATTTATTATTAATGGTTAAAGGTTAATTAAATAAAACATTTTGTAATCAATTAATGTTAATTAACCAGGATTAGTAATTAATCGAATTTTAATTAATCAGATTATTAGGTAATCTTGCTTATGGATATTTGGATTCTTTTGAATGTTGAATTATTTGTTGTCCCTGATTGGTGCTGCTTTGTGATATGAATTGAATTGATTTGAGATGTGATGAATGTAATTTATTTGTGACGAACGTAATTTATTTATCTGTGATAAATTTATGTTATATATATCTGTAAATCTGTGAATAAAGATAAGCGTTATAGATTATACCGCTTATCGATATTGATGTGATTGAATTTGTGATTGATTGATGTTGTTGCAATATTGCGTAAAACCCTGGACTACACCTTACACACAAATATGGATTGTACGAGGAAATTGGTTAAGTCACGGATTTTTGAAATGGTTTTAAAAATTGAATTTTTAATCTAAATAGTTTTGGAAATGGAATTGGATTAAATGTGAAAAGCTTTTGAAAAGGAGTTTAAAGACAAACGTTATTTTAATAACTTGATAAAGTTTGAAATATAAATAACTTGATTTAAATTTAAATTCAAGATTTGAATTGAATTCTATATTTGGAAATTATGGTTTAAAAATGTTATACAAGTTATAAATGTGTTTATATGTGTTTGTAAACCATCTTAAAAAGTATTGTTTTGAGAATTTGAATTTTACCCAAATTTTATACTTGAAGAGCTTTAACTCGTGCAAATGTAATTGGATTTTTCCGAAACGAAAACTATCTGTTTTCAAATAATAATAGTTTTCATATAAAAAAGGGTTTCCAATTTGTGTTGAAAATTTTCAAGTTTGAGATGGAATTGAAAATTTGTTTTAAAAGCTATGAATGAATCATTGTGAAAGATTGTTAAACTTTGTTTTGAAATCGAAGAGGATTTTAAATGGTGTATCTTTTATATATAAAAGATTTGAAATGGGAGTTGTTTTGAAAGTTATGAATGGATCTTTGGAAATAGTTTTGAAAGCTATAAATTGAGTGTTTGATTTAATAATTGGATGATATAATCCAATTTGAAAAGGAAATTGTTTTGAAAAGCTGTGAATGAATCTTTGTGAAATATTGGTGAACTTTGTGAAGTGAATCTTTTTGTTTAAAGATTTGTAAATGGTAATATGTTTAAACCATTTGAAGAAAGGTTTTGGGTTTTTAAGTTGTGACTTAACTGAGATCCCAATATCCATATGTTTTTAAAATACTGCGCTCATTATCGGTATAGTCGGGAGAGTAAACCAAGAGAGGACCTTGTCTCATATAACCCATTCTGAATAGTGATATGACGTTATGGATAGCATTTGAAGACCGGTGGTGAAGACCGGATATTTTTGAAAGCGGAAGGATAACTCGTCGAATGTCTCTGCACCGGCTGATTCCCAGTATAGAGATTTGATCATCCTTTGTGATGGGAAGTCCGGATGTGATTAGTGATTATCTGGATTTGCAAGGGCTTCTTTTGAAGTGCCTTCGGTTCTGTTCGAACCCGGAATAGACTTGTATGGATGTGTGTCTGACATTACACTTTGAGATGTAAAACCAGTTTCTATCAGATACATTTCTGTTTGGTGGTGGAGATTTATTCTCTTAGGTTAACACCCTTTTATGAGACTATGAGCTCAGAGGTTATGTAGTTGATGGTTACTAGTGATACATTCCCAATTTTGTGTTGTGGCATACAAAGTGTTGTTGATCATTTGTTGATCAAAGCATGGCTTTGTGAAAAATGTAGCTTTGTGGACGTGACTTCGTCGAGCCTTACAACCCGGTAATGGTTGAAACAGGAATCGTGGCGGCAAGTTTATTTAGGGGTAGCACCCCCTTAAGGGTATGTCATTTCCTTCTGGATTATAAGCGGTGTCATGACATGGATCCCAGATACTTAACTTTTTGGTTGCTGCAAAAATTATTGCTTTGTGGTTGTTGGTTGATAGGCGCCTCGGATAAAGGTTGGTAACGACCGGGGGTGGCATACTCGTGTCAGTAGTTACCTAGTTACAGACGTAACCCGACCTTGTGTTGTAGAGATCCAGTTATGTTCGCGAGGACGTCCCTCAAGAGGAATTCCATTTGATGTGGGAAGTTCCTTTGCCTGACCATTTGTTGGAAATCCAAACAAAACAATACGAGCCCTGTACATTTTAGTTGTATAACCTGCCAAGGAATGGGGTGGTAACCTGCTATTGAACATGGTAGCTATAATAGGCATAGGTGCGAAATGTCTATGCTAGCTAAGATTAATATTATACTTTCGAAAGGTTTCCTTCACTATGCACTAATAATAATATCAAAAGGTTTTTGCGTATCAAGCATGTTTGACTATCATAAGGAGAAATCTCCTCCAATTCTGCATTTCCATTGTGTGTGCGGTGGGAAGCCTTATGGTAGTTTCATTTTCCAAAAAGCATTGCGGATTTAAATTTTAAATCCTTTCGTTGTTTGTTTTAAGGATAAACTATTTTTGTTTGCTCACATCAGTCCCATGACTGACCCGGAGTTTATTGTTTCCTTCGTAAACTCTGGGTGCCCACAATTTCCCACACGGACAGTCCAGGGTTGGAATTTTCAGATAATCAAATAGTAGGTGTAGATTTGATAGCATTCAATCTCTGGATATTGGGAATCGCATTTGGATCGAGTTGTTCACTTCAGTATTGATGGTGGTTCGAGCTTTTGGTTAAAGCTATCTTTGGTTTGTAGTTTTGCAGTATGGAGTTGGATTCTTTGGAGACTCTTCTGTCTTATGGTGATATTGTTCCGTTGTGTTATTATCTTTCCGCTATTGTATCTCTGATATTGATATTCAATTGTATCATTTTTGTATCGAATATTTTGTATTAAGGATATTATTCTCTCTGTTCCGCTGTGTTGTTTACTTAATGTGTTATAAGCTCTAGCATGAGTCGAATTTCAATGGTCGAATCTACGGCATTCGAGTACAAGTGAAGCATGGGTATCGATTTTCGAATGTTGAAATTTGGACCGCGACAACTTGGTATCAGAGCTTAAGGTTGAGTAAAAACTTTAGCTCAGGAGTATAACACATTAGGTTACTCATTAGAGATAGGGTGAAATATACCCTAGAATGAGTATATTCCTAAGATATCCGTTTGTATGCCTCTGTAAATTATCGTACTATCCACTGATAGTGAGCATGAGTGCAAGAAGAGGATGAGGTAAGGGACAGGGGAGTACCACTACAAATGGTCAATACTCTGTAACAACAACGGAAACAACATCTCTTCTCAATCTCCTTTGATCCAATTTCAATTCTTTGATGTCTTTTTGCCAGCTCAAGGGAGGAGCTTTGGTGTGATGGTGGCACTGCGAATCGTTATAGATAAGTCCTTAATTCGTATTCTCGTTATCATCTTTTCGTTTTAAACTTTAATAAATTGGAAATTTTAAATTGAAATAAATTAAACTAAAATATGAAGTTAAATTGGATTGTATCGATAGAACAATTTCGTCAAAACAAAATTTGAAATTTTTCTGTAATTTCTTGTGAGAATCGAAGTCCGAAGAGGGAAAAGTTGGTGTATACTTTGGAATAATCCAATTGGAATTGTGTATCCATCGTTTGTTCTGTTGGGTCCAGATATATTATACGAACGGTTAGTTATCCCTTCAGACTAACCAATGCCCTGTATATCTTCATAGATCAGGTGACCCAAGCATCTTGTGAAGTATTGAATGAGTTCGTTCTCATAATTATTGGTGATGTTCTGATTGGTAAGCCAAATGCAGAATAAATATTCAGTTTGATCTGGAAGAACATTTCTTATCTATTCTCTGTTGTCTCCCTAGCAAATTTCAAGGACAAAATTTTCTTAAGGGGCGAATCCGCAACATTCCTGTTTTTAAATCAAATTTAAATTGGTAATTAATTTAATTTTTGAAATTAAATTATGAATTTATTTTTTATTTTCCAAATTAAATAGATATTTGTTTTTTTATTAATAATAATGTATATAAATATGATTTAAAAATAAGATTTCAAATTGGAAATTCAACAATAAATATTTTGAATAATATATTAATTATAAATTTAATTGTGGATTCATTTGAAAATGGGAATAAAAATATATATAAGATTTTAAATAAAGGATTTGATTTGGAAATCTAAACATTTTATAAATAGATTATAGTTTGGAATTTGAATTTGAAATTCAAATAAATATATGTTGAAATTAAAGATTTGGAAATAAAATAAATTATGATTGGAAAAAAAATTATAATCATTAAAAGATATTTGTTTGCTCATTTATAAATACAAATTGATTGTATATTAATTTTTGAAATTGAAATTTAAAAATAAAAGTTTTGAATATATATTGGATTTGGAAAAATCTATAATTTTATAATAGGAAAACTTGTTTTGTATTTATAATATAATGATTTGAAAATTTTATCATGGAATTAATATAAGTATAATTCTCTTAAATTAATAAAAAGTTTAAAATACTTTTCTTTTATACTTGAAATAAATTAGTTTTGTACATATTTAAACTAAATAGAAAATGTATTACATAAACATATGTAAATATAACGATTAAGTAATCTATAAAAGAAAGGGTTTAAAATATAAATTAAAATAAAGTAAGGTTTAAGACATAATTTTTAAATAAATTAAAACAAAGGGGATAAACATAAATTTATTTATATTAAATAAGTGTAAGTGTTTTAAAAAATATTAAGACATTTGTAACATTATTACAAAGTGAATTAACAAGTGTTAATACAAATAGACAAGTGGCAAGGTAGATTTTTCTTTTAATTTGAAAATTTATATTAAGATGTATTAAAAGAAAAGAAAAGAAACTACTATTCTCTCAAGTTTTTAATATCAACCTAAAAAAAATAAAAATGAATCAAGGAATCAAAACC
Organism: Allium cepa; assembly: GCA_030765085.1. NCBI lineage: Eukaryota > Viridiplantae > Streptophyta > Magnoliopsida > Asparagales > Amaryllidaceae > Allium > Allium cepa. The sequence goes on along the minus strand of CM060941.1, from coordinate 944,470,173 downwards.
TAAAAAGCTTCAAACTTGAAAACAAAGAAAAGATCAAAACCAGAAAGAAATTTGAAACCTGGGAATAAAATGAAGGTTTCAGTTCAAATTCTTCAAGGTAAATTAGTAATCTATTTAGTAAAGCAACTTAATGATCAAAGCTACAGTTTTCAAGTGTGGAAATTCAAAACAAAACGAACCAATGCAAAGATCCGAGCTCAGAAAGATCATCTCAGCAAATTTAAATCTACAACTTGGAAATTAAAAAAACAAATCAAATCTGGGCAAATATGCAAATCTAAATCATCTCAAATTCAAGCCAGGATTCAACTTAAAAACATCAAGCTTCAGGCAACTCAAAGATCGAGCAAAAGTAAATGCAAATCAACATCAACAAATCGCAGATAATAATTCAAAGATCAAAGCAATCCTCTGATTCTAATTTCAAATAAACATGTTCCTGACCACTTTCCTCTGTCTTCAATCCAACGTGAGCAAAACTTTAATTTAAAACCTTGAATCTATGAATTAATGTTAATGGTTGCATGAATGCGAATGTGTTTATATATGTATGTATATATATATGAAATAGTTGTGTGTCTGAGTGTGTATATGTGTGTGTGTGTGTGTGTGTGTGAATTTGCTTTTAGTTTACAAGGTAATGATCAACTTCAAAAATTCAAAACTCATTCCCCAATCCTTTTTAGGATTTGATTTCTGAAAGTAAAATGTTTGTATATATGTAACATCATTTTTAAAATTAAATTCAACTATTTAAATTAAGTAATTTACTTCAAAAATAATTAATTACAGAGATGATTTTATTAAGTCAAAAGTCAACGATTTCAATTCCATGTTATGACTTCATAAACTGATTCGTAATACAAAATAATGAATTTAGGTAATAAATTCATGATTTTTATGTTGATAATTGTAGGAATATTTTAAGTTCAACAGAAAAGATGTTTACATCAACTGCCGATGATCGGCGGATCTAGGTTCATCATGTTAATGTCAAAGGTCGATTGAAGGATGTAGATTGTTGGAAAAATAGTGGATGATTTTGAAATGTGCTATGGTGATCGATCGATGGCAATTTAGGGTTTAGTGAACGGTTTTGGACATTGTTGAAGTCGAGGCCTTTTCGTGGTCGTGGGTGAACCGGAGTGGCTCGAAAGTGGTGGAATCGAAGCATCATGTCGTGATGCATCTCGGTTTTGGTGGACGAGATTCCAGGTGATCGGAGAAGTTGATGTGAGATGATTTGGTGGTTGGGTTCTGTTCCAGGAAGTGGTCGTAAAACTCGATTTTGATTTTGAGCACGATTCAAAACATGGACGGTCGGGATCGATGGAGGAAGTCGTAGGCAACTTGTTGGCATCGGCGATGATGATCGGAACGACGACAGTCAAATGTACACGTGCACAGCCTGTAGTTTGTGTCGGTGGAGAAGAGTTGGGGAGGAAGGGTTTGATCTCGAAGCAAAGGTCGGGGGGATAAGGTGGATGGCTCGAATGCTGGCTCATGTATTTTTTTATGGTATTGAGTAATAAAAACTTAAACAAAATTTTTAGTTTTAAAACTGAATTTTTGGGAGGCACTCGGGTTGTTTGGGCGAAAACTCGAAGTAATTAGGGTTTTATCTCGTGAAGCTTTCGGGGGAGTCTCGGGTGTTATGATTTCTGGTTTTAAAACTTTAACAATTTAAGTTAAATTTATTTCTAAATTTATTCTTTTAAAAATGATGATTATTTGTTAAGTAGGAATGGTAGTTAAAGGTTTTGAAATAAATTTTTTTTTAAATTAGTTAAGTTTAAAATGTTTTAAACTTATATTTTAAAAGAGATTATTTTAAATAAAACTTAATAATATAATTAAGGAGTTAATCAAATGTTTTCTTAATGGTTAACTTAAAAGTTAAGTTAATTTATATTGTTAATGAAAATTAATTAATTAAGGATTTTATTACTTAATAATAAAAAATGATTTATTTAAAGAATAAATAATTATTAATTAAAAGGTTAGTTAACTTATAATTAGGGATTAATTAATTAAGGTAATTAATTAAGGGTTGATTAATTAATTAATTAGAGGATAATTAAATAATTTAAGGTTAATTATTTAAATAATTTAAGGTTGATTTATTTATAAAATCAAGGTTGGTTAATTGATGATTAAAGGTTAATTAATGAATGAAGGTGATTAAGGAATGATAATTAATTAAGGAGTAATTAATTCATTTAATTAGTTAAGGATAATTAATTAAATGGTAATTAAGTAAAGGTTCATTAATTAATTAAGAGTAAATAATTAGGGGTTAATTATTTAATGATTAGAGATTGATTAATTTATTAATTAAAGTTGATTTATTTATATTAAGTGTTAATTAATTTATTATTAATGGTTAAAGGTTAATTAATTAAAATAATTTGTAATCAATTAATGTTAATTAACTAGGATTAGTAACTAACCGGATTTAAATTAATCAAATGATTAGTTAATCTTGCTTATGGATATTTGGATTCTATTGAATATTGAATTGTTTGCCCTGATTGATGCTGCCTTATGATATGAATTGAATTGATTTGAGATGTGATGAAAGTAATTTATCTGTGACGAATGTAATTTATTTATCTGTGATAAATTTATATTATATATATCTGCAAATTTGTGAATAAAGTTAAGCGTTATAGGTTATACCGCTTATCAATATTAATATGATTGAATCTGTGATTGATTGATGTTGTTGCACTATTATTTAAAACACCTGGATTACACCTTACACACACAAATATGGATTGCACGAGGAAATTGCTTAAGTCGCAGATTTTTGAAATGGTTTTAAGAATTAAATTTTGAATCCAAATAGTTTGGGAAATGGAATTGGGTTAAATGTGAAAAGCTTTTGAAAAGGAGTTTTAAAGACAAAAGTTATTTGAATAACTTGATAAAGTTTGGAATTTAAATAATTTGATTAAAATTTAAATTCAAGATTTGAATTGAAATCTATATTTGGAAACTATGGTTTAAAAAGGTTATAGAAGTTATAAATGTGTTTATATGGGTTTTTAAACCATTTAAAAAGTATTATTTTAAGAATTTGAATTTAACCCAATTTTTATACTTGAAGAGCTTTTAACTCGTGCAAATGTAATTGGATTTTTCTAAAACGAAAACTATTTGTTTTCAAATAATAATAGCTTTCAAGCAAAGAAAGGATTTCCAATTTGTGTTGAAAAATTTCAAGTTTGAGACGGAACTGAAAAATAGTTTTGAAAGCTGTGAATGAATCTTTGTGAAAGATTGTTAAACTTTGTTTTGAAATTGAAGAGGATTTTAAATGGTGTATCTTTTGTATATAAAAGATTTTAAATGGGAGTTGTTTTGAAAGTTATGAATAGATCTTTGGAAATAGTTTTGAAAGCTATAAATTGAGTTTTGATTTAATAGTTGAATGAGATAATCCAATTTGAAAAGGAAATTGTTCTAAAAAGCTGTGAATGAATCTTTGTGAAATATTGGTGAACTTTGTGAAGTGAATCCTTTTGTTTAAATATTTGTAAATGGTAATTTGTTTAAACCATTTGAAGAAAGGTTTTTGATTTTTAAATTGTGACTTAACTAGGATCCCAATATCCATGTGTTTTTAAAATATTGCGCTCATTATTCAGTTTAGCCGGGGGAGGACCTTGTGTCATATTACCCATTCCGAATAGTGATACGACGTTATGGATAGCATTTGAAGACCGGTGGTGAAGACCAGATATTTTCAAAATCGGTAGGATAACTGATCGAATGTCTCTGCATCGGATGATCCCTAGTATAGAGATTTGATCATCCTTTGTGATGGGAAGTCCGGACTTGATTAGAGATTATCCGGATTTGCAGGGGCTTCTTTTGAAGTGCCTTCGGTTCTGTTCGAACTCGGAACAGACTTGTATGGATATGTATCTGACATTACACTTTGAGATGTAAAACCGGTTTCTATCAAATACATTTCTGTTTGGTGGCGGAAATTTATTCTCTTAGCTTAACACCCTTCTATGAGACGTACGAGCTCAGAGGTAATGTATTTGATGGTTACTAGTGATACATTTCCAATTTGGTAATGTGGCATACGAAGTGTTGCTGATCATTTGTTGATCAAAGCATGGCTTTGTGAAAAGTGTAGCTTTATGGACGAGACTTCGTCGAGCCTCACAACCCGGTAATGGTCGAAATAGGAATCGTGGCAGTAAGGTTAATTGGGGGTAGCTCCCCTTGAGGGTATGTCATTTCCTTCTGGATTATAAGTGGTAACATGGTATGGAGCCCAGATACTTAACTTTGTGGTTGTTGGTTGATAGTCGCCTCGGATAAAGGTTGGTAACGATCGAGGGGTGGCATACTCGTGTCAGTAGTTACCTAGTTACAAAGGTAACCCGACCTTGTGTAGCAGAGATCCGGGTAGGTTCTCGGGGTCGTCCCTCCAGAGGCGTTCTATTTGATGTGGGAAGTTCCTTTGCCTGACCATTTGTTGGAAATCCAAACAAAACAATACGAGCCCTGTACGGTTTTTGCTGTATAACCTGCCATGGAATGTGGCGGTAACCTTCTGTTGAACATGGTAGATATAGTAGGCATAAGTGCGAAATGTCTATGCTAGCTAGGATTAATATTATACTTTCGAAAGGTTTTCTTCACTATGCACTAATAATAATATCAAAAGATTTTTGCATATCAAGCATATTTGACTATCATAAGAAGAAATCTCCTCCAATTCTGCGTTTGCATTTTGTGTGTGCAGTGGAAGGCCTTATGGTAGTTTCATTTTCCAAAAAGCATTGCGGATTTCAATTTTAAATCCTTTTGTTGTTTGTTTTAAAGATAAACTGTTTTTGTTTGCTCACATCAGTCCCATGACTGACCCGAAGTTTATTATTCCTCTCTTAAACTCTGGGTGCCCACAATTTTCCACATGGAAAATCTAGAGTTGGGATTTTTAGATAATCAAATAGTAGGTGTAGATTCGATAGCATTCAATCTCTGGATGTTGGCAATCGCATTTGGATCGAGTTGCTTCACTTCAGTGTTGATGGTGGTTCGAGCTTTTGGTTCGAGCTATATTTGGTTTGGAGTTTTGTAGTTTGGAGTTGGATTCTTTGGAGACACTTCTTCCTTTTGGTGATATTGTTCCGTTGTACTATTATCTTTCCGTTGTTGTATCTCTGATATTGATATTCAATTGTATCATTGTTGTATCGAATATTGTGTATAAATGATATTATTCTTTTTCTTCCGCCGTGTTGTTATACTTAATGTGTTATAAGCTCCGGCACGAGTCGAATTTCAACGGTCGATTCGCGGCATTCGAGTACAAATGAAGTACGGGTGTCGATTTTCGAACATTGAAATTTGGACCGTGACAATAGAGGTTCTCGAGTGCATCAGAAAGATCCTGTAACATCCCACCTTTTCGCATGCTTTAAATCGACGATAAACCACACAAGTCAGACTTAAAACATTCAAAAGGGCGGATTGTTATGGGGTAAATAAGAAAAGCAGAGAAGAAAAACAAAACAGAATCTTGCAGCGGAATGATAAAATATAATAATCAATATACAGTTATAAAACTGTTTTGCAAAACATTTGATTTTTCTTTATACAATAAATATCAGAGTTCACATACCAAAGGATAATAAAAATGCAGCGGAATAAAATGGTATAGTGGACTAATATTGTAGATAATTGTAATATAAATCTTCGTCCTCGTCCTCTAGAGCTGAAGTCTTCGAATCCTGAAATGCTCAGGCAGACCCGAGCGAATTGGAAAGACAAAACACTCGAGTCAGAACTAAAATATCTTATGCGAGTTAAATTAACAGAAATAAATATGAGTGTAGTAACTTAAGAGATGCTTGGGATTCACATCTCCTAAGGATCCATTAAACTATTTACTATGTAGTAATATTTCGCTATTATAATAGTGTCTAATAGTAAAATAAACTTACTTTTTTCTTAGCATTAACGAGTTACCCATAGAGCCCTTAACACATAATAGTCCCAGTAGTCCATCCAATATCATGGTCCCTCCTAATCCGGAACCCACCAGAGGATACCACACGGGCTACGAGAGAAATCCAAACTCGTACAAGGCGCGATAGGGTAGGTGACACGGCACAACTAGGCAATGCCAGGGTAGATATACCAATTACGCATCCGGGCTGGTGGTAACGTGTAGCCGCAGCTACCGCCCACCTCGAGCCACACTCTAAAATAAAAAAAATCAAAAGTGGCCACCTAATCAATCCAAAAATCAAAGTATAATATCGAAGGGATGTGTCTGATCAAACGTGCTACCTCATTGGCCCGAGAATCACTCCTGTTTTAGCCACCTTATGCCAACTCATGGGAGTTGGGTCCACGTATTTACCTCAGAGGAAACGCCGCCACCATCCTACTTCATTCTGGAACCTCCACCGCGTACACAGTTTCAAAGTGGTTTTGGGGTTAGCAGAGAGTAAGACAACTTCCAATCCCGGTCTCTTTAACAACCAAACATTATTATAACACCGATGTCTTTTCAAAATAGTTTATACTTGTAACGACCCAGGATTTTTCGTAATTTAAATTTGAATATTTAATTTATTTTAAATATTAATAAGTGAATTTATAAGTCAAATAAATTTTATTTTGAATTTATTGGATTTAATTGGATAATTAAATCGATAATTTAATATGTTAGATTATGGAAATAATTGAAAATTGGGTTAAATATGATTGAAAATGATTTGTAAAATTTTATTTTATCATATTGAAGTTAGAACGATATTTTAGAACTTTTAAAATCGAATTAAAAGTTAATTTCTGAAAATTGAATATTTTAATATTTAAAATCGACTAGTGAAAATAGCCAATTTTTGAACAGTCTCAGAATTGAACGAAACCAGTTCCATTAGATCCGTAATAGTTAGCTATTACCGGATTTCAAATTTCGTGTCAATCGGAGCTATCGTTTGCTCGTGGCAGCTCGAAACGCATCGATTTATTTTTAATTTTAATTTGGCGAGTTAAAATAGCCATTTTTCAAAAAGTCTCGGATTTCGACGAAACTAGTTTCATCGGATCCGTAATGTGATATTATTGTAAGGTTTCAAATTTCAAGTCAATTGGATTTACCGTTTGTCCGATACGAATTAAAACGCCTAGAAATCGATTTAAATCGGTTTAATTTAAATTGAACGTTTATAGCCATAACTCGCACAGATGTCCGAATTAGCTTTCAAAACCTGTTCCATTGTGTCCGGAACGCGGGGTAAACCCTAGGAACGCTGGTTACGGCGCGTAAATCGGAGTTTGGAATTTCCGGATGAATAGTGTTCGATTTTTTCTCTATAAATAGCCCTCACTCTAAATAAAAAAAAATATATATACAAAACCCTAATTCACGTTGTAGCCGCCAGTTACAAATGGAGGGCTGAAAATTGTCGTCGTTCTTCTCTTAATTTCATCAAATCCATCAACAATTAGCCTTAGGTTTCAACTAGAGAATGGAAGAGCACGACGAGATCTTTCAATCCATACGGATATGATAAGGTTTGGCGTCGCGTGGAGGTGACAAAATGGCCGCGTCCTCCATGACTTGCGCACGCATTTCATGACGAAATGGGGGGCCTCACATGGTCGTTCTTGGGCCGTGCATAGGTGGTGGAAGGGGCTTCCTATTGCAAGTGGTTTGATCGAGTTTCATCGAGTATTGATGGAGTATAATTAAACCCTAATCATGGAATATGGGTTCGGTTTCTTCGTTGTTGCCTGGGAGCAAATATGCGTTGGGGAAGAAATAGAGGGGGACGGTCCAGATGAGGAGAAGTTGGATCTAAGGGCTGTGGATGGTTAGGTTTAAAATAATTATAAATTTTGTTGTAAATTCATAGTTAAAAATCGTGTAAACTTGTAAAATCATAACTTTTTTATACGAGGTCGAAAACGCGCGAAACCAGTTGCGTTGGAATCGTATCGTCGAGCACTACGCGATGGAGTTGGATTGGAGTCGTTTGAAGTTAGTGAGAATTTTGGGTAAAATTAAACGTCCGTTTAATTTTATTCGAAATAAATCGCTAAAACGGAAATAAAATCAAGGTGAGAACTTCTCACTCAATCGAATCAGTTTCGATTTTATTTTAAATAGTTAGATTTAAAATATTTGAATGCATGTTTGAATGTTGATTGATATCTATTGATTGTTAAAATAGACATTATACGCCGTTAGTAAGCGGATGTTATTTAATAAAAACATATACCGCGAATATTTCATAAACAGTGAAATTGGTATTATATATAATAGCAATATATATATATTGGCATATGTATATATTGGAGTTATTGATTTTCCGCATTTTTTGTTTAGCGGATGAGACCCTATTGCGCCGTTATTAAGCGGATAATATTTAAAATCCCATATACCGCGATAATTTCGTACTGGAGCGAAATTGGTATTGTGCTAATGTTTGTGGATGCAGGAAAACAGGTTGGAGGGATCCAACTGGATTCCTCAACAGTATTTATTTGATTATGGATATTTTGATATTCGTTGATTATCATGTACGATATATGATATCGTTGTTGTCGTGATTGACTATTTGGTGTGTAGCATCATTGGACCAAATTTGGAATTTTAAAATGATTTCAAAGTGATTTTTGAAAGTATACGTTTATAAAATATTTTTGGAAATTGATTTATTTTAAATAAATAAACGTTATAATTTTTAATGTTATAAAAATTATGATTTTTAAGAAATATAGTTAAAAGCTGATTTTTTGAAAATAAGGAATTAATGACTTTATAAAATGGTTAAATTGGGATTTCTGAAATAATTGTGAAAAGTTTAAATATAGGATTTATAAAATTTAATTATTTTATGAATCAAAATGGTGAAATAATAAAGGAGATTAAAGACGTTTTAAAAGGATAATATAAATTGATTTATATTAAGAGATTTATAAATGGATATTTATAAATTGAAATATGGACATTATAAAACGAGTTTTTATAAGTGTTTGAATGAAGTGGAAATGAATTTCATAATTGAATGGAATTTATAGAATTTTAAACAGTGAAGTTATAAATGGAATTTTATAAACAGTAGGTTTATAAGATTTATAAAGTTATTGAAAGAATGAATTTTGGATAAATAAACAATCTTATAAGTTATAAGATTTATAATTTGGGAAGTTAAAAGAACGATTCTGTAAAATAATCGTTTTATAAGTATTTAACTTATAATATGAACTTTTAGTTTATAATTGAGTTATAAACTGGAATAGGTTGATAAAAGAATTTATAAAAAGGAAGTTTTTATAAATAAATAGAAATGGAATTTATAAACGTTGTTTTATAAATTCGCAAATGACTTATTTTGACAAGAAAATTTGTTGAAACCTATAAATGGAGTTATATTCACATTTTTGAATAGTGAATAATCCTTTGAATTAAAATGAATAAAAGGATGAAATTGTTAATGAAGTATATTCACGTTTTTGAATAGTGAATAACACGTTAAAGAAATTGTTTTGGATTTGGATGTTTTAAATAGAATTAAAACGATCGAACAATGTTTTAAAATGTGTTGAGATTCGAAACCATAGATTTCAACATTTATTGTTGAAATAGACATTTTCGAGAAATAGAAGGAGATGATGGACTATAACACTGTTGTTATAGTAAATGATTTCCGAAAGGAAATGTTTTGCATAGTATTGGGATTTATATATCTATTTTAATTTCGAATCCCTATACTAGTGATTTTGGGTTGTCGTAACGATGTTTTACGCAACATTCGTTTTGGCCCAAATAAATATGTTGAAGAGAATGATTTCCTTAATAGAATGAAATATATACTAAATTTCGATTTAAGTATATTGAATATTTTCCAAGGGTGAAAATAAATAAAATTTGTGAATTACTTATGAATAAATAAGTATGGAAATGTTTTTCCAATGTGAAATGAAACGTTTTGAGAATTTATCTTTTTGAAGATAAATTGAAATGAATTATTGAAATCATATGCATGGATATTTTGAAAGGTAAATTCACTAAGGAATTTATAAAAGAAAGTGGGATTGGTTTAGAAAAATAAATATTGATTTATTTTTGAAGTGTGAAATCTTATATCTTGTAAAGATATTTTGGAAAATAAATAATTTGGAAAATTATTTGGAATCTGGTGATGTTGTGCATATCTATTGATAGTTCAATAACCGACTATCAATATTTCCCTTTGAATGGGTATTTGATGTGATTTGTTTGAATGTGAATGCTACACTTATTTTTGAATAAGCGCTCACTATTCGGGTTAACGGGGAAAGGACCATGGGGTCGTATAACCCATTCCGAATATGTGATACGTCGTTATGAATTGCATTGAAGATCGGTGTTGAAGACCCGGTATTTGCGAGAGCGATAGGATGACCTGTCGATTTACTCTGCACCGAGTTGCTCCGGTATAGAGTTCTCCATATGTGATGGTGAATCCGATCAGGATTGTGAATATCCGGATTGCAAGGACTTCTTTGTAAGTGCCTTCGGTTTTGTTCGAGCCCGGAACAGACTTGTATGGATTGTATGTCTGACATTACAAGTTGAGATATAAAGCCGATTTCATTCAAATGTATTTCTGTTGGTGGCGGAGAATTTATTCTTTTAGCTTAACACCCTTCTCTGAGACGTACGAGCTCAGAGGTTATATAGTTGAAGTTATCAGCGATATATTCCCAATTTGGTAATGTGACATGCTGAGTGTTGCTGTAAATGATCATTGTGTTGATTATTTGTGATACGATCATTTATTTGATCGTCTATCTTGGTGATCATTGTGTTGATCATTTGTTGACCCAAAGCATGGCTTTTGTATAAAGTATGTTTTTGTGGACGTGACTTCGTCGAGCCTCACACCCCGGAAATGGTCAAAACAGGAAAGATGCGGCAAGGTTATGAGGGGTAGCTCCATTTAGGGTATGTACATTTCCTTCTGGATAGAGGTGGTATCATGGTATGGAGCCCAGATATTTAACCTATGTGGTTACCGCGAATTTATTACTTTGTGGTTGTTGGTTATCGGGATCCCGTGAGAAAGGTCGTTTACGATCGGGGAATGGCGTGCTCATGTCAGTAGTTACCCAGTTAGGGGTAACCCGGCCTTGTGTTGGCAGAGTTCCGGTTTGGTTCTCGGGGATGTCTTTCCAGAGGCATTCTCATGTGGCAATGGGAAGTTCCTTGGCCTGACCATTTGTTGGAAATCCAAAGAAACAATACGAAACTTGTACGGTATTAGTTGTAGAACCTATCATTCACTTATGGTGTCGCAACACTGTTTGGATGGTAGCTATAGTAGGCATAGTTCGAAATGTCTATGTTGGCTAAGATTTATATTCTACTTTCGAAATGATTTTCCCTACACTATACACTAATAATAATATGAAATGTTCTTTTAATGCGTATCAAGCATCTTTGACTATCATAAGGAGAAATCTCCTCCGATTCTGCGTTTGCATTGTGTGTGTGTGCGGGAGGCCTTATGGTAGTCTCATTTTTAAAAGCATTGCGAATTGACTTTAAAAATATTCTTCTATTTTGATTTTAAAGATAAATAAACTGTTTTGAGTTCTCACACCAGTCACATGACTGACTCGGAGTTTATTGTTTTCCTTCCTAAACTCTGGGTGCCCACCAATTTCCACACGGGCAGTCAAGAGTAAGGCTTATCAGGATATTCTGGATATTCAGGAATTGCTGGAGGCAAGCTGGATGGCATGGCGTATTACTAGTATATAGTATTTCTTTTTCCGCTGCACTGTTTGTTGTTGTTGTTATACACTCTGATGATGATATGATGTAATGAAATGTGATGTAATGTAATAACTGATATAGTTCTTTGTTTAAAGATTATTCATTTATTATTATATGTTGTTCCACTGCGAATTGTGAGATTCTGATATTGTTCTGTTGTTTTTCTATTCCGTTCTATTTTCCATTTTCTTTCTCTCTTTTCTTTCTATTTTAAAATGATCTATTTTCTTTCCTCTCCATCTTCTTCTTTTTCTCTTCTTCTTTCTTTTTCTTTTCTTAAATTCTTTTTCTTAAACCATAACATTTCGGGTTTTCGGCCTTCGATTTCTCGGCAGTCGATAAAGTGAGTATCGATGTTGAATTTTCGAAAGTCGAAAATTTTCGGGGCGTTGCAATACTTTTAAACTAGAATAAAGTATCCATTCCAAAACCATATAAATACAATATCATTTCTATTTAAAACCCCAAATCAAAATGATATCATTTTTTTATTTCAAATATATCCTTTTCCAAAATCATATCATCTCCAAATCTATATACCTTGAAATCTATAGCTTTGAAACATAACTTAATATACTTAAATGGTTCAAATATTAAATCACTTTATAAAATAAAATAGATTCTTTAATTTCATAAATCGATTCCAAAACAGATTAGAACCCCCAAAACCATTTCAATTTCCCTATATTTCAAACCTTTAAATATTCCACCATTTCAAAACTAATTCTTTGATAATTCCATATATATCAAATTTAATTACTATTATTTAGGTTTGAAATGTTTACTAAATAAATCCAATAAAGTTTAAATAAAACCTTTAAACTTCAATTAACTAGATTTTTTTCAACTTATTTAACTTGATATATTCATTTAAATCAACTGGATATTCATTTAAATCAACTTTATATTCATTTAGATCACTCTAAACCCAAACATGTTATAAGAATCATGCCCTTTAAATCTCGATTTTATTTAAATTTCAAATCAAATTAATTCAAGTACAATTCTTAAATAATTCAATTTAACCCAATTTCATATTTATCTTCCAACTTAAATTTCATTTCAGTCATTTAAAACTCTATATATATAATACCTTAAATAGGTACTTACCCATATAATATAAACCATCAAACTCCATTATTAAACTCATTTTTATTAAACAATTTTATACATAGCTTAAATTCAAGAATTTAACTATATATATAATAATAATATATAAAACATCAAAATTTATCTTTAATAAACCGTATATTCCTTTCCAAAACCATAGAAATCATTTAAAAATATATTTTTAATAGACCACGTGTTTGTATAAAATTTTCTATCCTATGGTCAAGTGATAAAGATATTTATCATTTCAATCCACAATTTAAAAATAAAAACTACGGTTATATATCATTTCAAACCGTAATCCCGATAAGATAAGAATGCATAATAACTTGTAGTTTATACAATATAAAATACAGCATCCATTCATCCAATATCAACCATCAATCATTTATCACATTCATCATCAAATTCAATCAATAGCATCAATATAGAACGGATAATAAACAGCAGGTATTAAATATCAGTTTATATTCAAAAATAAATTTAATAACTATTTAACTGGCAGTTTATATACAACGAATAATTAATTAATAATTTAACTGGCAGTTTAAATGCAATGAATAAATTAAATAGCAATTTAATTTAAATAAATGAAATTAATTGAGATGATGATTAAAAATATGCCAAACAACCATAATTAAATTTTAAATCACATCACATATCAATTTAACAAACATAAGAAATCTTAGACGTTGTGAGTGGGTTAAAACACTCACCTTTTGAATTTAAATTGAATTCAAATCCAATTTAAACACAAAAATTCAACAGCCTCAAAATCTATCCAAACTAGCGCCAAAATCTCCGGAATTTAAATACGATCCTAACACAAGAAACCGCGTGTAAATTCGAGGTCGTATGAGAAGTTATTAAGATTTTAACATTCGAAATTAAAATTAAATTAAACTAAACAACACTTACTCTCTTAGACACGTTATCTGCTACAATGTTGTGCTACAGGAAATCAAAACGCATGCACGGCATCGTTCCAGTCGCCACGAAACACAGCTACCCCGGCCACCATCTCGTCGATCACCACTCATCTGAGCGCCGCACCACGCGTCCATGCCACGCGAAGCCCCTCCGCCCACGCGACTGCCTCACGTTCGCCCAGAATCAACATGCAGCCGCCAATCTCGTTTAACCCTGATCGAAATTTCCCAACGATCCAACCGTAAATCCGGCAAACGAATCACTCCGATGACATCTCCTCAGTCTCCTCTACAAAACCTAGAAAGGGTTTCCCGATCCATCGACATTGATTACGACCCCATTAAACGACCGAGAATTAAAACACAGTTTCTGATCAAACGATAATCTAAAATGAAAAACAAGCACCACCAATGAAATGTGCTAGTCGAGAGCTTCAACATATATTTTTTCCAAATTTTCCTGAGAAGTCTGAAAATTTAGCTTTGGATTTGATTTGCAATTGGATCTGGAAATATAGAATTTTGTCTTGCCATTGAGGAAGAGGAGCACAGAAATTCTGTACGTATAGAAATGAGGAAACGATCCTGCTAGGGTTTATAATTGGATATTTATAGACAAAGTTGAAATAGGATGGATCGGATAAGATCGATGTACTCGTTAACGACAAAGTGGCCCAAAAAGCCCATTTCGACTCCGGAATGAAATTGGGTCCACCCATATATCAAAATAGGTGCTTTAAAATCTTTTAAACGTGATGGAATAGGTTTCACGTTCAAATTGCATCGTATGAAGAAGTTATGCTAAAATCAATATTTTCAAATTGATTTCAATTGATCGATTTCAAGGCGTTTCGAGTCCGTACGATCAAACGACAAGTCTGATCGATACGAAACTTGAAATCCAACAATAATTCAGTGTTTCGGATCCGATGAAACTTGTTTCGTCGAAATCCAAGTCAGTGGCCAAAATGGCTATTTTTATATTAATTAAATAAATTTAAAATCAATCAGAAAAAATCCAATTTTTAATTTCACTTCTAAAATCGACAATTTTATCACCTTTATATTTCTTAATCATCTAAAAAATTTAAACAAGTTTAGATGTCCATATAAAGTTGATTATTCTATCAATTGCAGTGTCAAATCTTCAATTTCATTATATTCAAAATTATACATTAAATTTCCAAAAATTCTATTAAATTAAACCCATCAGTAATTATTCCATTCATTATTGTTAAATAGATGACTTAAATATTGGATTTAAAACTATTACATTAATTTTTCTCATATTATCTTTATTTCAAATAATGTAGTAATTAATTTCATTCACAATGCATCCAATGAATTATAATTTATTTCAATAAATAAACTTGATTTAACTCCAAATCCTTTTTATTTCATAAATAGTTATTCAGTAAACAAAGGTACCTTTGTTTACCCTATTATACATTAATAAGTCCAAATTTTCATCTTTCCTCCGTACTAATTACCCTATTTTCATTTTATTACATTTCTACGAATATACACGCTAATTGCGTTTTACATTCTAAATAAATTCATTTACTTAGGTTCATACTTTCCACTATATCGATTGCTAAAATACGCATAAATTTACAATTCCAATTATTCCATTATTACATTTACGCCTTCCGTTATTATATTAATAATCACTAAGTAACGTTTATTATCAACTATAAATATTATAACTACTTAACGGACATTGATTTTATAAATTTACAATTTATTGCATATTCTTCATTAGTTAACATAATTTTTAATTCCTTTCCCAATTTACTAATTTCAATCAATCCTAACTTTACCATCTGTTTCAATTAATAGGGTGTGCGCTCATTTAGTTATTGCGTTAATTCATATTAATATAACATTAAGGTTCCTTTACTCTAATTGATTTCGAATTTTATTATAAACGAAATAAATAGGTAACCTTACAATACATTAAGGTTTATTATTTCCAACAAATTATCATAGTTACCTACATAATATTTACTCCAATATTTACACCCAACCGTTACTATTTTCATATGCCAAATCCTTATACAATGGTCATTTTATTTTTTATTTATTATAACATTTATAACTTAAATGTTTGCCTTGGTTTTCTTACATTAATAGGGTTTTTATTTCTTAAAATATCAATGTTACCATTTATTCTATTATTTCACCCATTATTTAATTAAAGTATTAATTAAATTTATTTATCTAGATTTCACTCTTTTATTACATCATTTATTACTTTACAAAATAAACAAACATTTAAACTCATAAAAGTAATACCAAATTTTATTTTAAATCCAATAGATTTCCAAATCAAAGTTTATACCTATTTCAACAACTATTATAATTACTCCCAGAACATTGGTTTTATTAAATGACCATTTATTAATATTTTAATTTCCTTAATTTAATTCAATAAATGTAACAATGTGTTCTTTCATTAACTAATTCAATACCTAATTTATATTTTTATATTCAATTTACATCCAGGTATAACGCTTACACTATCTCATTTTTTGTAGTTTCATTTAATCTATAACAATTTTAGCTTTAATAATCGTTGTTACACTTCATCATAGTTATTATTTCATTATTCATTTACAAATTTTATTTGTTTCAATATTATTCCTTTATACATTATAAGGTTTTTATTTCTATCTAAATTTAATTACAAAATCTCATTAATTCAACCAAATTTATTTACCAAAATTTACGGGTCATTACAGATCCTCTCAAAATTTCATAGCATTTGAATTTGTAGATTGTGAGTTATGATCGATGCAAGTTTGTGTTCACCAGTTGACCGCCGCGTTCGTATCGATCCCAAGCTCCACATTCTCCCCTCTTCATATTGATATAGTTCACATCGATGACGTGTCTCGAAGATCCAGGAAAGATCCACCTTTCGTGTCGTTCGATCGAGTCATCCTCTTATTTGTATCCCAATTGTATCCATCGGCATGCATTGTTCGTATCCATCGACTAGCCCTTCTTCACATCCATGTCGTTCGTATCGATCCAAAGTGTTGTTATGGATCGATATGAACATGACCGATATGAACTCTGCCTTTGTATCCATCCTGATCAATACAAAATCTTTGATTCGAAGCGTGTTGTATTTCCATCCCGATCGATACGAAATACCACCGATCCAAGGCCATATATATGCAATCCAGATTCGCATTCATCTGCTGATACTCCTCGATCGATACGAACTGTATCGATACGAACGACATATATCAATCTGAAGTAACCCAAGTTGATTGATACGAACAGTATTGATTCGAACCATATCGATACGAAGGTATCGATGCGAACCATTTCTCACCAATATTGATCCATTCATATCCCGAGCATACGAACTCCGATTGACCTGAAATTAGAAACGTGGCTTTTCCTAGCCTTGTCCATCATTCCCAATCGGTCTCGTCTTGATTGGAGTTCGGCCAAATTTCGACAATATCGATCATAACCTTATTTCCAGTCGATCTCCAATCCTTATATCCATCCTTTCCATCCAATTTATTGATATCCTAGCCTTGACCAAAAGGAGGGGTAACACCAAGCAATTGGGGTAATGATATATTCAGTACTATCCAGCAAGGTGTAGGCCGATCCTGTGTTGGCAAGGGTCGTTAAGTATGACCTTGGTATATTTTTCTAGAGGTGTGCTGTGGTAGGCGGTACCCCTGTAATTTTTATAGAGCTAGAACCCTTTCTCCAATACGTGCCTTAATTTTTCGGTTGTAAAGCCTAGTATGTTGGAATGTGAGATGCAAGAATTTCAGATATTTTGTCGATTTACTTTAAATGTAATGACCCGTAATTTAACCTCTTTAAAAATGAATATTTAATATATTTTTATATAATTAACTAATAGATATATAACTAAAATAAAACACTTTAAAATAATGGCCAGTGATGTTTAAAGGATTTTCAAAATTTGTTTACAAAAATATTTAGTTCGAAGAAAAATAAAAAAAATATGACCGGAAATCATTTTTCGAATTATAAACTTTACATCGTCTAAAAGTCGTCCGAAACTTTGTAAACATTTTATTATACATAAAAACAAATATTTACAAAACAAATTAGGATTTAGGATTTAAAATAAATATTTATTTATAATTCAAGAATATATAAAAAAAGGTGATGTGACAATTTCCGAAGTTTAAAATTAAAACAAAAACAAATGTCACATCAAATTAAACATATTTAGACATGATTTGACATTTTGGCAACTTGAGTTTTAAATGCATGTTAGTAAGGGGGAGGAAAGCATTGTGAAGTGGCAACCATGGATAGGAGGGTATAAGTGGAAATAGCCACTTTGCATGAGATTATAAATAGTAACTTCATGCTCTCATTTTCATTTGCTTTCCAAATTTTATCTCCTATTATCAGGGCCATAACTCGCTCAAAAATACTCCAATTAAAGAAATTCTTCTTTTCGAATTCAAGAGAATCAATTTGGCTACAATTTTCATTTACAACATTTCTTCAATTTCTGAGTGTTGTTGTGAAAAAAATTCATTTCTTTGTAGAGCATTTTAGAACCAGATTTTCAAGTCCGAAAATAATTCTTCTTATGACTATATTTCCCTCAAAAAAATCAAAATTGAATCATTCTTTTTTTAAATCATAGAGAAAATAATTTCTAAGAACTTTCTTTTTGTTGACTTCTTCAAATTCCAAGAGTAACATAGCCAAAATTCATGAGAAGATGACTAAATTCTAGGTTGTTTGGTTAGCTTTTAGGTGAGTAAAGCTCGTTTTTTTAACTAAAGTTTTGGACTTTATTTCCTTCATATTATTATAACTATTTAAGTCACTTGATTACGTATGTTTGGTTGTAATTATTGTTATTTGGTTTGCATGTTAAAAAGTCGACACCTTGAGTAGATAGTAAGTAATCAAAACTAGTTTTGTAGTTCGAAGTAAATTTGTATAAGTGATGCCTTCTTTTTGTTCATAAATATTATTTACTTTGTTATATGCCATGTTTATATTATGTGATGTCGGGCTTGGATGAAAATCATTATGACATGAAAGTAGTTCTCGAAGTGTTTGTATAGCGACTATTGCTATATCGACACTTTCGGAAAATACTAACTCTTCGACATCTTTTGTTTTACTTTCAAGCTTGGGTTTTACTTTACAAAATTAATCAAGTTTTTGAATAACGATGAATTTAAAATTAATTACCTAATTTAATAATGATTTAAAATTTAATTAATTATTTTAATTAATGAGGATTAAGAATAATTAATTATCTTAATAATGATGTGTTTAAAATTAATTCATTACTTTGTTAATGATGTTTAAAATTAATTAACCATTTTATCTAATGGTGATTAAGTTTAATTAATCTCTTAAATAATTATTGATTAAAGTTAATTAATTGTTTTCATTAATGGTGTTTAAAAATTAATTAATCATTTTTAATTAGTTACCATTAAAGTTAATTAATTAGTTTAAATTTAATTAATCTTTATTAATGATATTTTAAATTAGTTAATCCTTTTTAGTAAATGATGTTTTAAAATTAATTTATCAACTAAATTAATGAGATTTGAAATTAATTAATTAATTTAATTAATGATGTATTAAAATGATTAATCTTTTTAATTATAGGTATTTAAAGTTAATTAATCAAATTAATTACCGAATTTTAAAGATAATTAATCATTCTTATTAATGTTAATAAAAAAAATTAACCTATTTAATAAAGATGTTTTAAGTTATTAAATCTTTTTGATAATGGTGTTTTAAAGTTAATAAACCATTTTCACAGAGTTGTTTAAAGTTAAAAACTTGTAATGAGAAGCCCAAGCACTAGTTTGGTTTAAAAATGTAAAAGTTTGATTCGGTTATGGAAAAGAAATTTTCATAAACGATATTAATTATATGGAAAGAATTAGTCATACTCTTGGCACTAAACGTCGAGGTATGAAAACTTATCACTATCTTGAAAGTTAAAATTATCATTAAGGCAATGCCTAGAGGTGACACTACCTTCACTTGCCCAACTTCATTTTTAACCAAGAAATAGCACAAGTTTGAAATCGACGAGTAGTGGTAGGAATATGAGGTTTATTGTCCATATACGATCATTTTGATATCTTTGATAGTTGGTTTGTCAACTATCGATTACCTCAGCCTTCTTTGCATTTCGTCATTCTAAGACGATGTGTTGCTCACTTGAGCTTTGTTATCCTTTTTTGGAAATGGCTAAACCCAAAGAGCGAGTGAAAGCCAATCTATGTGGGGTTGCTTCCATTAGGGTATTATCACATCTACTCTAGAATTGGTTTGGACATTTTTGCACCAAGGTGTGAATTACTCAAATTCTCGGTAACCATTGGCGGGGTCCGGCTTGGACGTGTCTGAGAGTCATTGGATTTCTCAAGTATTTATTCTAGAGGTATACTTTTGGTAAGGTGGGTGGCCCTCCTAGTCATTGTTAGTAAACTTCCCTTCCCATGTTGATTCAAACCTTCAAATTTGTTTTACTTAATTGCATCGGGAAGATTATAGCACTCTTCGTGATGTTAATTATTTGTATCCATTCTTTACATTTGGATGTTGTTCTTGTGGTGGAAACCCGTTCCGCGTTTGGCGATGTGGTCTCACATGTTGTTGTTTAATTACACTTGTTATTTAGAGTTTTACTCATAACAAAATATTATCTAACCCGACTTGTTTGTTTTCACTAAACTCTCAGGTACTCGATTATAGTTAGTAGTCCGAGAGTAGCAGGTCTTCTACGGGCCATTTTGAAGACGGTGTTTAAGCAGGAGGCCTTTATCTATTTAGTCGTATGTTTCTGCTATTTGTTTAGTTCTTGTAAGTGTATTTTGTTTCAGCATATGTAAAGCAGCTTGTTATAACTGCCTGAGCTGATTGTAGTACTTTTTTGTAACTCTAATAGCTCTAAGTTAGGGAGTAGCCTTATGTACTATATTACATTTATGTTCTATTTAACAGTTTAATTGTGAGATTTTTGTTCTTTATTTTACCCCACGACAATTCATCTTTCAGATGCTTGGGCAATGGCACACAAATACTATGGATGTATTAAGTGTCATTCCTAAAGGTCAGAAAGGTGGGTGGTCACAGTTGGTATCAGAGCTTTAGTTGAGCGAACATCTTAGCCTGATTGGGGTACAACTTATTAGAGATAGGCTGAGAAAAGCCCTAAAATGAGTTAATCTCGAGAGAGCGTTTTTTTATCACCCATCCTTATGATTTGTTTTAGATCCTTTAGAGTTGTTTCCTTTAAGCAATTTTGATCATATCTTTGTATTCTAATAGTACATATCATTGTTCAAGTAATTGAAAATAGGTACAAGAAAAAGAAGAGGAAGAAGATCTAGAACCAACACGGCTACAAATGGCAGAACTCCTATAAATAGGCCAGTTGTAGAGCTGGTGGAAGAAGTAGTAGTGCAAGATTAATCGCCTCGGAACTTTTCTACTCTGTGCAAAAGATATACTGCTTTGGGTGGTAAACAATTCTTTGGAACTGAAGATATTGCGGAAGTTTAGACATGGCTCCGCTCTTGTGAAAGGACATTCGGGGATCTTCAATAGGAGGATGCAAGGAAGCGATTGCTAGCATTGTGACAGCCCCAAAAGTCAACCATGGATTGGTAGGATTCAGTGACAGTTAATAACCTAGAGGAAGATTTTACATGGGTTCAATTTAAGGAAGTCTTCGAATCTTAGTTTATTCCTGAGGCGGGGGGGACTCGGTTGTTCATGAGTTTCTTGGATTTGAAGCATGGAGATATGACAATGGCATAGTATGAGCATTGATTCAATGCGTTGTCTGGCTTTGGACCAGGATCGATAGACGCTCCACTTAAAAAGAATGAGATGTTCGTTGAAGGTCTGAGGCAAGAATTCCATCGTGAAAGACCAATCATGTTAATGGTAAATTTACCAATTTGATCAGCATTGCCTTGAGGTTTGAAGCTTTGGATATTAAGCAAGGAGTTCAAAAAGGTGTAGTACCAGTAGTTAATTACCAACCTTTATCGGTTATCCTTGTTGCAAACGAGCCGAATTTTAAATGCAAAGGAAAGAAGTGGTGGTCAGGAAAGAATCAGTGGTCAGGAAAGATACCTGGAGGTAGAACTCTAAATCAAAAGAAACAGCCTAACTTGGCCAATGATCTGTGTTTCAAGTGCAACAAGCTGGGCCATTTTGCAAATCAGTGTCAAAGTGTCTCCTGTTACAACTATGGTCAGCTGGAAGACATGAAGAGTGAGCGACATTTCCCAAAGAAGAGAGCGCAAGGACAAGCTTTTGCTATTAAGGAAATACCATCTACTTCTACGGATCAAAAGGGAAAGCTGGTGCTGCAAGGTAAATTATCCATTTATGATATAACCATTAGAGTATTACTCGACACGGGTGCTTCACATAGTTCTATTTCAGTTGATTTTATTGATAAATTTAACATTAAACCCATCTTTCTAAATAATCCTCTTTGCATGTCGAATCCAATTGGGGATCCTAAAGACCTTTAATGTGTTTGAATGTTCCTATTTCTTATTTAGATCGAGACTTCTTTTCAAACTTGTTCGTCCTCGGGTTTATTGGTTTTGGGGTATTATTGGGTATGGATTGGTTATCTAAGTTTGAAGCCATCTCAGATTGTGTTAGTAGAGTGGTCATAGTAAAGGATGCAGTAGGTAGAAGCATTGATATCGGTTGTAAGGGGCGTAATGAACTTTCGAATAGTTTTCTCTATTCACTTGAAGTGGCTAAAGAGGAGATAAAAGATATACCGATTGTTTAGGACTTTAAGGATGTTTCCGATGAAGTGCAAGGTTTACCTCCTCATCATGAAGTGGAGTTCCGTATTGACTTGATTCCAGGAATGACAC
Organism: Allium cepa; assembly: GCA_030765085.1. Lineage (NCBI taxonomy): Eukaryota > Viridiplantae > Streptophyta > Magnoliopsida > Asparagales > Amaryllidaceae > Allium > Allium cepa. The sequence goes on along the minus strand of CM060941.1, from coordinate 944,447,419 downwards.
CAATCGTACAACCTCCTCGAAGGTTTACCCCAAAAGAAAGAAGGGAATTAAAGAAGCAGACATTTGACTTATTGCAGAAAGATTTGATCTGATGTAGCATATCAAGTTGAGGATCGTCAGTAGTTTTCATTACAAAGGCGGATAGTTCTCTTAGGTTATGTGTAGATTACCCGGATTTGAATAAGTGGACTATCAAAAATGAGTATCCTTTACCTAGGATCAGTGACATGTTTGATCAACTCCATAGAGCTCGGGTATTTTCTCAACTGGATCTTGCTACTGGTTTTTAGCAACTAAGGGTAGCAGAGGAGAGTATGCCCTTAACAGCTTTTCGTACCCCTGATAGTTTTTACAAGTGGTAAGTCATGCCATTACGAATGACTTATGAACTTGCTTATTTGTGGACTTAATGAATCGAGTGTTTTGAGATTTTCTTATGAAGTTCTTTCTCGTCTTCATTTATGACATTCTTGTTCATTCTAAGATGGAGGAAGAGCACAAGTATCACCTTCAAGTCATTGTAAATACTTTAAGAAGTCATGCATTGAAAGCAAAGTTTTCTAAGTTCCATTTCTAGAAATCCGAAGTTAGGTTTTTGGGGCATGTAGTTTCGGGAGTAGGCATATCAGCGGACCCAGCTAAAGTAGTTACGGTTCAAGGCAGGAAGAAGCCCGAAAATGCGATAGAGGTCCGAAGTTTCTTAGGATTGGCTGGTTTTTATAAAAGATTCATCAAAAATTTCTCAAAAATTGCTTCTTATTTGACAAAGTTGATGAAGAAAGATGCTAAATTTGTGTGGACACCTAAGTGCAATCAAGCATTCAATGAACTGAACGAGAAATTGACCAGTGCTCCTATTTTGACTATTCCAAATAGGAATGAAGGGTTAACTATATACACAGATGCTTGCGGAACCAGATTGGGAGCAGTTTTGATGCAACATGGAAAAGCTATTGCATATGCAAGTCAATAGCTGAAACCACATGAGAAGAATTATGCTATGCATGACTTCGAGCTCTTGGCAGCTGTTTTTGCATTAAAGATATGGACGCAAAAAGTTCGAGTTACATAAGGATCACAAATCTTTAAAGTATCTCTTTACTCAGAAGGACTTAAACTTAAGGCAACAACGTTGGCTACAGTTTCTAACGGCTTATGATCTTGGGATTTTGTATACACCAGGAAAAGCTATTGTTGTAGATGATGCGTTGAGTAGGAATTATGCAGTTTTGGCTAATATGGAAGTTCATCTGACTTTTATCCAACGTATGGAAAATAATCAACAGAGGGACGTTCGTCTTTCTCAGATAGCTAGAGTTATTGGTGAAAATGTTTCACTAGAGAAGTAGCCAGGATTCATGGTAGATGACTGTGGCATTCTAAGGATGAATGGTTGGTTGTATGTCCCGGATGTGGATGGAATTAGACAGGAAGTTCTGACGATTATTGGATGCCTGAGATTATTGGATGCCGGTTGAAATTATAAATTATTATTAGTTTGGATGTTAAATATATATAGTAGTATATATATGCATTAGTAGTTGGATATATTTTCCCGTCGATTGGAGACGATGAGACCCTATGCGCCCCGCATAACAGCGAATGACCCTATATATCGCGGTATCCCCCTCGAAGTGGGAGTGGTATTTTATGTTGTATTAACTTCTATGGATGTAAGGAAAATAGGTTGGAGGGATCCAGCAGGATTCCTCAACAATTTTGATTTTAAATTCATATATAATGATATATGAAGTGTTAGAATAATATGTTATAGATTATTGTTGTGATTTGAATAATTGGATGCTAACATAGCACTGGCCTGAATTTTGGTATTTTAAATACCATAATATTATTTTTGGAATTTGAAGGGATTTAAAGGAGATTTTAGATGTTAAAATATTATATCGAAGTTTGGATTATTTCAAAAGAAATTGATTTGGGTAAAACGATAAATTGATTTTTGGGTTGTACTTAACTATTAGGGAAATTATATTTTTAATACGGATTTAGATATAATTTATATAGAAGACTTTTAACAATGGATTTTTAAATGATGTCTTGGGAAATATGAAAAGAAGTTAAAAATCGATATTGAAAATAGATTTGAAAAGTAAATGGAATTTATAAGGAAATGGATTTATAGAATGGGATTTTATAAATAAGATTTGATTTTTATAAACAAGTAAAACCAAGGGAGTTTATAAATTTATAAACGATGCTTATGAATAGGGGAAAAGATATTAGTGATAAATTGGAAATATAAATTTCACAATGTGAATTTATATCAAGATATGAAAATAGTTTTTGGGAAAAATAGTAGAGTTTATTTTTGGAAAGTGAATTGGAAAAGGAATTGGAAAGGAAATCGATGTGTTACGAATCAAAAGGAATTTATAAATTGAAATTGGTTATTGAAATTTTAATATATATATATATATATATATATATATATTTAGGATTTAATTTGTTTTAAAAAAGGAAATTTTTTTATTAAACTATGAAATTTTAAAACTAGTTAGTATTGGAATATTTCAGAAAGTGGGTTATTCAAATGTTTTATATTAGTGAAAGAAAATTTAAGTTTTATTAATAAGCTTGTAAACGAGTTGGTTTACTTAAAATGAACTGGAAATGAGGTATCAATACTTAATTAAAGGTGCTTTGATATTTTAAGAGTACTTAACCATACTTGATTTCAGGAGACAAGCTGGATGACAAAGACGTATTTCCATACTTGATTTATATTTCCGTTGTATGAGGACAATTTATTAAACTATTCAGATTGATTATTGTTTATTGTCTTCTGATAATGGCATGTATATTAACAGTTCGGTTCTTGTATTTAAAATTTTATTTATATATTATATTTTTTTCCACTACGGTTGTGAGATTATGTGTTACTGTTTCTATTTGCTTCTACCTTTTTCTTCTTCAACCGTTAAGAATTCGTATTTCCATTCAATTTGAGTTGAACTGATGTGAATTATGGTCGACTCAAAGGGTATAGAGATATAGGCCTTTACATGACCGCTTACCAGTCAATACTTCTCTTTCAGAAAAATATAACAAAATTAAAATAAATTAAAATAAAATATGTATAATATAAACATAATAATAATAATATCATAGTATGCTATATTTATACTTAGTTATGAATATAATTTAAGATGATTTATAATTTAACTAAGTTGTTTAATCACATTATATTAATGAGTTATTATAATGACATAATAAATTATTATTTTAATAATTATCAAATGTTCTAATAATATTTTTTAATGATTATAAACCTTATACTGTGGACCTATAAAGGAATTCTATATTTCTTAATAGTTATTTGGATATTATTTTATATAATATAATTTAATATTGTATTTTCATTATAGAAAATGTTATTTATGCTTCCAAATATCGTATATATATTTGTAAAATACTCTGATTATTATATATGTGTTTTATTTCTATGTAAAATATCCAAAATGACTGAATTAGTGATACTATTTGGTATGGAACTTTTGGCAACACCTTTTTGGTTATTTATCGGACTTGTTTCATAAAGACATAGTGTGGTTTGAGTGTAGTCTATGGGCATTGAATAAAAGAACTAGTAACACACCGTGGTATGGGAGGCCGATGTGATACTTATTCAGTCATTCAGTGCAAGTAGATGACAAACATACGTTGGGAAAAATGATGATGGTTTTATACTTAAGTGAGGTGATGCTCATGGGTGTTGAGTAGAACTCATGGTTGTTGAGTTAGGGGATGCCCATATATATTCATAAATATGATCTAGTAGACTCACGATGTACTCCTGGATATGTGTTGGAGTTAGGCGAACTAGATTAAGCCAATATCCACCCTAGCGGCCTGATCATGTGGTCGAGCCCCAGATCTGTGACATCTTTTTGATGTTTGTGATAGGGTTGTGAACCTTTAGTCTCAGTGTTACCTAGACCGGCAGTCTGTTACCTTAGTGGAAAGTTCAGGGTCATGACTGTAAGTCCTCGCATTGACGAACACACTGGTAGGTAGTTTCACGATTATTGTGGAGGTAACAGAAGATTGTTCCAGTGGATCCAGATGGGTAACAGGCGGTTAGCTATCAGACTCCAGTTTGGTTCTACATGGAATGGTAGATAAGTACATACTATTTATACATACATTAGTATTGGACATTGTCGTTTGACTCTACCTAGTACCTTGTGTTTATTATATAGTCGATTCTCGTCACCATTGGTTTTGATATACATTTATATATATTTATATGGATATATGATTAGGATTCTTGGATGGATTGATGGATGTTTATTATATTACATTATGGTTGTTTAGACGATTAATTTATACACTTTTCTAGAGAATTATTATTATAATCTATCATCTTAATACATCATTGTAGACATAGTCTGACCCGAGTGTTATTTTTAATACTCGGGTCAGTCCGAGAGATTCTAGACGTAGGTTCTTAGTGATTTCAGAGCTTGGTGGAATTTTTGTAGAGGCTAGTAGTAGTTATAGGATGATACATACCATATACATTATTGTTCGTGCCAAAATTGGTCACAAACCCCAAGTATCGTGAAAGCACCAAGTTATTAATATAGATCAGCAATATTCCAAACACAAGTCTCACATCTAAGCAATAACAAATAGCAATTTAGAAATAATGAACAGGAATGCAAGATTTATAGTGGTTCGGCTATTCTCCGGCCTACGTCCACTTCAAAGGTTTGTCTTTTATTGATGTTCTTCACTGATTACAGATGGTTACAATAGTTACAATGAAGGCATTCGAATATAACAGCAATGGTGAGATATAGAATTGAATCCAGCAGAGTCTGGACGTCCAATAGCCAAAAGATCCTTTTTCTGTAGGCTTCAAAGGGCTATTTATAGGTGTAGGAGGCTGATATCGCACTCAAACTTCGGGAGACTCCTTTTGGCACGTGAGTGGGCCCACGCGACCGTTCTTGGAAAGTTTTGACTCGATTCGTGATCGATACGAACCAATTTCGTATCAATCAAAAAATGATCCAACCGAGCTGAAACTTGGTAGAAATGTTCTTTAGCTTGTACGTAAGCTCCGTGAAAATTTCGTAGCATTTGGACCTGTGATTTAGGAGATATGATCGATGCAAGATTGCATTTTCGTGAACATTGTCGGGTTCGAATCCATGTTTCGTATCCATCCCGTTCGACTCGATTGAGGCATGTGTGTGTGATGTGATGTGGTGCGAGATTTTCGGATCGCTCCATTTTTTTTGCCGAGTCGACCGAGTCGTTAGTAGTTGAACTCCACCCAGATCCATCCACGTCTTTTCATTCACATTTATCTACCTCGACCCCTATTCGCAATTTCGGTGCATGTCCATCGTTTCGTATCGATGCCTGTAGCACGTTTCGCACCGATCTTATACATGCTGATCGATCCGAAGCGGCCTTGGATGATGCGTGAAGGATCGATACGAGGGTGGTGTAAGCCGATGGATACGAAGTGGGGCACGGATACGAATAAGGTCGATTGTTGAATACGAACGCAACCTTACCTGGTGGATACGACAGAGGTCTGTAGAGTCGATGGGTTCGAACTATTCACCGAACAAGATCGATTCGAAGCATGATGGACACGAATAGTTCCACACTGATCGACACAAACCTGATGGATTCGAATAGCACGGCCAAGGTTTGACTCGAAGCCGATCTATTCGAACAGATCGTTATCATGCTGTTGATCGAGTCAAACTTGATCGATTCGAAATTCATCCGGCCTCTATGGATACGAACATTGTGTTCTTTTTCTAACTTGCATCGATCATATCTCATTCATACGAACTCCAATTAACCTGAAATTTGAAACGTTGGCTTTTATAGCTTTGCTTTCCATTTCTTACCAATTGTAGCCCGATCCGGGCTCGAACAAAATTCATTGATATCCACAGTGAGCCTGCGATGCATAATCGACATTCATGACTAGTAATCATTAGTTTTCAGTTAATTTTTGAGTATCTCGACTTTGCCAAAAGATGGGATAACAATTATAGCCTCATTGTATCTATTATGTAGTATTTGATGATGTATTGTATAGTGGGCTAGAGACTATCATTTGGTAGCCCTCTGGACTAATGTATTACGTTGTACATTATATTCTACCTGTTGCGTTCTGACTATGTGTACTCAGATTTATTCTCTGTGATTATGTATTATTCTGTCCTGAAGACACATGTATTTATTGTTTTGTACTAGGGCCGCGTACATTTATGGTGAGTATTATATGATTTGAGATATGTACCAATGTTATTCTAAGGGAATATTCATGTGTGTACCCCATTTTTCTCATTCTCTATATTATTCGGCAATATTACTCAGTAATACTCATGGACGGTATGGATAGAGCGGTGTGGGTGTTTACAAAATACGAATACCTTTCATTATAGCTTTCGAATATGATCGTCAAACGTTTTACTACAACCTTCATTTCAATAGCATACTTTAATCCTCTACATCATAGTGGAGGATTGATCCACCCAAATAAATTGTAGTGTATGTGAACAAGGGTAGTTTTTGATGCAACATATAACATGAACATATATAAAATTAATTTCTTGCATTTTTTTTCCAAACAACAACATCACACTCATATTCACGGTAACAAATATAATATGAAGGGAGGGGTACTCTCCTAACATAATGCTTTTCTCTATTTCACCATGATGGCATTAGCATTTTTTCTTTGATTAAACAACTCAATATCATTGCAACCCCATTTTCGTGATTTACGACTAAATGATAATATATCAACATGAACTTCTTTGCTCATTCACATGATTAAAGTCAATACATATCTCTTTCCCCGGTCTTTGAAAAGCCAAGCCTGTAGAAGTTACGGAAAACTGTATTTTTAGAACAAAATCACTGTCGATGCAAATTTGTGTCATCGGAATAAAACATCCTCTTAAAATTTCATCAGTGCGGCGTCATTTTTAGTTTTCCATGTTAATTAGTCTATATGCGATGTAATTGTGTGATTATTACTCAACCAAATACAGATGATTATAAATCTAACAAAATATGATATTGGTAAACCAAACATTCGACATTGATCTTAGAACACTTTTAAGTGTAAATATATTAGAAATAGCAAAAGTCTAGGTTTTAATAATATAAATTTCAATTTGGGAGTAGATACTTAAATTAATAATCCTTGAAATGCCCCAGAAGGCTATCAGGGTGGAAGGGCTCCTCCTTGATGAGAGCTGGTAGGCTTACCCTGGTAAACTCAGTCCTTTCCTCTCTTCCTACTTACCGGTTCTCATTCTACAAAGCTCCAAACTGGATTGTTAAGAAAATAGACTCCATAAGGCATGCCTTCTTATGGAAGGGATCCCCATCCATCACTTCTGCTAACTGCCTCATAGCTTGGGATAAGGTTCGCCTTCCTAAAAAATATGGTGGTTTGGGGTTATCAACCTCTTGCAATTTAACAAGGCACTTCTAAGTAAATTGGGCTAGAATTTGCTTTTAGGTTTCTCAAAGCCTTAGGCAGCATGGATCAAAGCCTACTTCTATAATGGAAAGCACTATGGTGCATATACTTTGGCCAAATCATCCAATTTCTAGAAAAACATTGCCTCTTCCTGTAGCGAGCTGCATATCAGCACAACCATTGTGTCGGTAATGGAAAACGAACTGCTTTCTGGGAAGACACCTGGATTGGTGGTATTGCTCTTCGATCTCTGTTTCTAGACTTATATTCCATTGCATCAGGCAAAGACATTTGTTTGCACCAATTATTAAGTACAGGCAACTGAAATATTAGCTTTAATGAGGTTCAGCTGCGAGACTACTGGTAATAGCTAGTCAGGTTCAGCTGAACCATGACAGTGAATCCTATAGATGGGGACCATCTGCAACCGGCGTTTACATGGTGAAATCTCAATATCGATTTTACAACTTCCTTGGTAAGTATTCTAACTTTAGTCACGTTTGGCGTTTGCATGCTTGACCAAAATACAAATTGCATATGTGGCTTGTTATGATGAATAAGCTAAACACAACGCATGCACTTGCTACTAAGAACATTTCATCTACTCACTCCTACTTCCTTTGTCATAACAATTGGACTCCTGCACAAACATTTTCTTCGACTGTGATTTCTCCTTTCTGGTTTAGTCGATCTACATTACTAACTTGTATATCACTGGCCTGAATTTGAAGCCGCATTGGCTTTGTCTCTAGGAGTCTGCTGCTCTAGACTCCCTTATAGTTTTGGTTGCCTTGGCATTTGCCTGGGCACGTTCGGTTGAGAGAAATGACGTGTGTTTCAATAATAACATGCATTCTTATTTATCGATAGCTAGCAAGGTATTAACTACATATTCCCTTTGGATAGGAACATCTTTCAATCCCTTTCGTTTCTTCCTGACTAGCGCAGAGGCATGTGAATCTATAAGGAGCAATAGCTCTATGGCTTGAGTTTCAGCAGTGATGCTATCTACTGCTTACTTCTTTTGGTATTTTCTATAACTATGCGATGTATGTATATTTTGCTACTTGCTATGGTGGTTGAATTGCGTTAAGTATTATGCTCTGGGATGATTATGATTATGTATGCTACAACTATTTTAGCTACTGATTAGGCCCGTTGGTCTGGTATTTATATTATTATACGATAGTACGGCTGTGCAACCCAGGTCGCATATCTTTTATTTAAAAAAAAATCCTTAAAATAATATATTAATGATATTTTTAGTTGACGTACTTTAATATGCGAAAATGAAACGGTGCTAAGTGAAAATTGGGTTGAAGAGAAAGATAAAAATGTGAGAAGAATGATATAAAGGTAAAGTAGTATTATATGTGTTGATGTATTTAACACACCAACATACATAGGTCAATGCATTGTCACAATATCCCTTATAGACTGTAAAAGGAATATATGCCAAGACATACTTTGTAAGCGCACGTAGGGAGTTTGGTCCATACAGCATTAGCTAGCCAAATGTCTAAATTTATAATATGTTTTAAATAAACTGATTGTGTAATATGGTTATGAAAATGACCTAAATTAATTAAAATTTTGAGCATTGTTGTTAGGACCATAAAAAATACTAACTATTATTGAATCTTTATATTATCAAATAACACTTAAACATATCTTTACTCAACACCAAACCTTAAACATGATCTTGTTAAATTTAATGATACAAAATCACGTTTAGAAGAGAAGATGAATATACAAAGGAAGGAAAGAGTAAATTTTAATTTTCTCTAATTAATAGTCATATGTGGATATGAATGTTTCTCTTTCTAATTTGATAATCAATTTTTTTGTCATATATAAATTAGCTTGGGCATTAAATAATTGATTATTATAAATATAGCCTGAAGGAGATAGGAGAAAAGTGTGAAAAAGTATTTGGTGTTCTCTTTCTTTCATATTTGTTCTTCTTCGAACACTAAGAAGTCATTACCATAGAGATTAAGACTTTGTTCTTAATTTGGTTATTGATTATATTTTCTATTTTGTTTATTTTTATTTCATAGAATAATTGTAATCAATTGTTTTTTAGAATCAATAAAAAGGATTGTTGGGTGGAACCTTGTGTGTTGGTTCCTTTTTTATCTCTTTATGTTTGGGAACTATAATCGCTATTGTTTGTGTTCAAATATCATTATATTTATCCAATACTATCCCTTTGTGACTGGATGGTATAAGATTTTAAGAGAGACCTCCGCAACAATTTTATCATTTGTTAGGTTTTATGCAACAAAATTCCAAACAAATTGGTATAAGAGCTAGACCATCCCAAGACTTAGGATAATTTTTAGTTTAGATAATTGTTGAGATGTCAAACTTAATTTCCTTCTTAAATGTTTTTCTTTGGTGTGGAAAAAATTAGGGTGTTTAGAAGCCTAAGGTGGAGGATATTTTATATCTCAATGATCTTCATAAGCCGATTGAAGGTGATAGAAAGCGACCCTCAAATATAGAAGAGGGTAAATGGAAGAAGATGGGTATAAAGACGATTGCATTGATTCGCCAGTACCTTAATGATTCAATTTTCCACCATGTGGTAGTCGTAAATCCACGAAGGCTTTGTGGGACAAGTAGGTATCTTTATATGAGTCTAAAAGTGCTAATAGTAAAGCTTGTCTTATTCGAAGGTTGGTTCAATTGAGGCTCTAAGGAGAGAAGTTGGTGGCAGAGCATTTGAACGAATTTCAAGATGTAATAAATTAGTTGACAAATATGGATGTCAGACTTGATGATGAGTTACATGCTTTTTGTTGATGAGTTCACTTTCATAGATTTCGAAAACCTAAGTTATTTCATTGAGTTACTCCAATGCTAATGGAAATATTTCATTGAATATTGTTCGAATTAGTCTCTTTAATGAAGAGATTAGAAGGAAAGGACCAATCTATAGATTAGTTCCAAATGAGGCTATGGTAGCAAGGGTAAATGGGACATAAAATTGAAGAGAAAGGCCATTAATGCTAAACGTAACGTTTGTTATTATTGTCATAAAAAAGATCACACTCACAACAAGTGTGAAGCATGTAAGACAGATCAAAAGAAGGTTGTACATAGTGATAGTGATAGCGATACGCAGGCTGGCATAGTTGAAGGTAGTCATAGTGATACTTCCTATGATGTCCTCATTGGTGATGTTAAACCTTGCAAAATGGATTCAAGTGCTAGTTTTCACTTATGCAGTGATGTGTGGTATATTTCTTCTTTTAAGAAGGCCGTCAACATGATTAGGACTGCCAGTGGAGTAGAGCTACCAGTTTTGGATCTATTTGGTTTCGTATGCATGATGGTGTGGTTAGAGAGGTCTCGGGCATGAGGCATGTACCAACTATTTTGCATAATCTCATTCATCTTGGTTGGTTAGACCGCTATGGTTGCACTTATAAGACTTAAGGTGGAGTTTGTGGGGTGATGGAGGGTGGCCATATTGTGATGAGCGGGGTATTAAGTGATGGAAATCTTTATAGATTGGTTAGTCTTGTTGTCGATAATAAGAAGCGGGTGGCAATTGTAGAACCTAGTCCATAGGTAGATGGAGTGGTGAATGTGTGCGCTACTTTTGATGGTCGTGCTGATGATCATATTTTTGGCAGGGGTCATCATGTTGATGTGCTCGAGGTGATGATCATATAGAGAGCTTAGGTCAAGTGGTGGACGGTGTTGAATTGGAAAATTCACAAAGACTTTGTGAAGGTCTTTGTGGTATTACAAATGCTTTTGAGGCCAAGTGATATGTTGTATCTCATGGTGAGAGATGCATCACTTGCAGACAGTGGTAGCAATTTGTGTTTTGTCGTGTTTGAAAAAAGGGAGTTATGATTGGTCTAAAGATGGTATGTTTATATGTTTTATTTGATGGGGTCACCATCTCGTTTTTCGCATTGAAGAGGCGATTAGGTTGGAGGTGAAGATCATGTGTATAGTGGAGAAATGTGATATTGCACTAAGGTGGAGTGTTTATTTTAGGTGATACAAAATCACATTTAGAAGAAAAAATAAATATACAAAAGAAGAAAAGAGTAAATTTAAATTTTCCCTATGCATGTTTCTCCCTCTAATTTGATTATCAATTTATTGTTTTCCATATACATATTAACTTACGAATTAAGTAACCGCCTAAAGGAGAAATTGGAAAAGTATGGAAAAATATTTGGTGTTTCTCTTGTTATTCTAAAAATACAAAGAAGCCATTACCATAGAGATCAAAACTCCGTTCGTGATTAGGTTATTGATTATAGTTTTTATTTTGTTTACTTTTATTTGGTAGATTAAATATAAACAATTGTTTTTTGAGAATCTGGTTCTTTTTTATTTCTTTATGTTTTGAAACTATCATCACCATTGTTTATGTTTAAATATCATTATATCTATCCAATATTATCCCTTTGTGACTTGGGTGATATAAAATCCAAGAAGAGATCTCCGCGACAATTTTATCCTTTATTAGGTTTTTACGCAACAAAAATCCTAACATATATTTCCCTTCGTTCATATTCTCCCCTCTCAAAACTTTAACCGCAATGAAATAAATTGGAATAAACTCTTGGGAATGAAGATAAAGATGAAAAAATTGGTAAAGAGATCATTATTGCATGTATGAAACAGAAAAGTGGTATATTTTGTAAAAATGAATTCATTTTCACTAAAATTTTGAAACTCTGCTAGTACCTTTAAGGTTGCAAAAATGATAGATGTTTATGTAGATGGGTTAAAAAAAATTAAACATGGTTAACATATTAGGTGATCGTTGAATTTTTATGATTTATTTGGAATGGCAGTGGGCTGCCATAAAAAGTTCGGTTACATGTTCGGTATCTGATCATAGAGTTTACTCTAAAATCTAATGTCGATCAATGCCTTTTATGAAAAAGCAAAGCCTATTTCAAACCACGGTTTCTTGCCATCTATATTTAGGGTTGACATATTTTAAAATGCTACTTAAAATAGTGATTAATTTTTTTATTTTTGCACTATAAGGTTTATATTTATAGAAAAAATATTAACATACTTTTTACTTTGTTGTTGGTAGAATGAATGGTTGCATCACTACGTTGGCTTTTGTGGCACAATTGGACAAATCAATGGGAAAGAGGATTAAAGAGGTAGAGAAGATGAACGCTTTTTATCTAATTCAAATATTAACTTTGGGTATGAACAAATCAATGGGAAAGAGGATTAAAGAGGTAGAGAAGATGAACGCTTTTTATCTAATTCAAATATTAACTTTGGGTATGAATAAGAAAAAATTGAGGCAAGCATTAATCGTCCTTCATTTTCAATTGCAAATGCTAAGATGAAAGAGGTGGTGGTACGGAATTTGTCGTTTTCATAGGGTTTCAAATATCATATAGCGTGTTCTATTTAGTCCATTAAGTCTTTAAGTATTAATTCTATTAATTTTAAGATTTTGTGTAACGACCTAGAATTTCTGTCATTTGAAATTATATTTAATTGATTTTAAATATTAACAAGTAAAATTTATAAGTCGAATAAATTTTATTTCGAATATCTAGATTTAATTGGATAATTAAATCGATAATTTAATATTTAAAATTACAGAAATAATTAGAAATTGGGTTTAATGCGATTAAAAATGATTTATAAAATTAAATTTAATCATATTGGAGTTAGAATGATGTTATAGAACTTTTAAAATTGAATTAAAAGTTAATTTGTAGAAATTGAATATTTTAATATTTAATTAACGAGTAAAAATAGTCATTTTTCAAAATGTCTCGGATTTTGACGAAACCAGTTTCAACGGATCCGTAATATTATATTATTGCAAGATTTCAAATTTCGTGTTAATCGGATTTACGGTTTGTCCGGGACAAGCTAAAACGCACTGAAATCGGTTTAAGTGAATTTTAAATTTAAATAGTCGATTTGAAAACCTATCTTTCAAATATGATCGAATTGGCTCCCGATATATATTCCATTGCGTTCAAAATAGGGGTAAAACATTATAAACGCCAGGTTAGACGCTTCAATTGGAGTCCGGAAATTTGGAGATGAATAGTGTTTTGGAGATTTTTCTATAAATGGACCTAACTTTCTTCATTTTACACAAACCCTAGAGAACTTAGGTCAGCCGCCATTTAAAGTTTTAATGACCGAAAACTTGTCTCGTTCTTCCTCAATTTCTGGCAAATCCATTGAAAATTAAACAAAACCTCCAACTACAAACTTGTAGAAAACGTTGAGTACTTCGTGTTCAACGGTCACGATCGTTTTTAGAGCTTTGGATCATCGGCAATTCTTGTTCAAAGGCCAGTGTTTCATCAACGTTTTTCAAGAGCATGGTGAGGCCGAGCTTCGAGATGTTTGGGGAGTGGGTGAAGGCAGCGTAGGGCTACTCAGTGGTGGTCCTTGATCACGTTCGAGGGGAGTATAGGCGGCCGCGTCATACAATTTGTAGCGCGTGCTTTTGGGTTTCGTACGCGGCATTTACTTGGGGAAGAAGAAGCAATATGCGCGGCCCTAATTGGATGAAAGGAAACGAACGGCCAGATTGTGCAAGGTTTATAAAAATATAAATAAAATTGTAAATAATTATATAGTTAAATTCGTATAATGTTTAAAAATGTATAACCTTTTCATACGAGGTCCGTTTCGCATGAAACGAATTGCGTCGGGTTCTATGCGATGGAGCTGGACTAGGATTGATTGGAGCTAGTGTGAATTTTGGGTAAAATTAAATGCGTGTTTAATTTTATTCGAAATAAAACACTGCAAATGTTATTGGAAGCAAGGTGAGAACTTCTCACTCAATCGAATTGTATTTCGATTTAAATTTTAAATAGTTAAATTTAAAATTGCTTGATTATGTTGATTGTGTGATTGAACGATAAATTGATATCTGTTGTATTAAAATAGACCCTATACGCCGCATATTAAGCGAAGGTTATTATATTAAACACATATACCGCGATATTCCACCTTGAAGTAGAATTGTTATTATATATGTATTTGGAGTTGATTTCCCGCATTATATAGCGGATGAGACCATATTGCGCCGCATAATAGCGGATGATATTTTATATAAACCCATGTACTGCGATATCCCGTCTTGAAACGGGATTGGTATTGTGCTAACATCTGTGTATGTAGGGAAACAGGTTGGAGGAATCCAACTGGATTCCTCAAATAATTGGATTTGTTTCAAAGTTGTGTGTTGATTATTTATAATCTCTGTGTGATTATCTTTATGATTGAACTCGTTGAAGGCTAAAATTTAGTCGAATATAATTTTGGTATCGTTAGATACCGGAAATAAATAAATATTTAATTTTTTGAAAATTTAGGTTGAAAATTTATATTAAAATTTTTGATGTTTTGAGAAATATAGTTGAAAGGATATTTTTGGAAATATGAAATAGATTATTTTATCAAATAATTTAAATGGTAATTTTTGAATTTAATATAAAAGCTTTATATATAAGATTTATAAAAAATGGATTTTTATAAATCAAAGTGATGGAATTATAAAGGAGTTTTAAAGACGTTTTAAAATGATGTTATAAATGGATTTTATAAATGAATAGAATCTACGATTTGTGAAGTTATAAAATAAATGAATTTATAAATAGAGAATTATAAGTAATTTGCTTATAATATGGATTTTGGCGTGTAAATGGGATATGGATAGAATTTGTTAATAAAGTGATTTTTATAAGTTGAAGTTGTTATAAAATATAAATGGAATTTAGAAACATTGTTTTATAAATCTGAAATCGACTTATTTTGATAAGTTAATCATTATAGCTTATTAAGGGAGATACATCCATGATTTTGGACAGTAGATAATCATTTAAAATAAAATGTGTAGAAATGTTGAATTTGGTTAACGAAGTATATTCACGATTTTGGACGGTGAATAATATATTAAAGAAATATTTTGGGGAAGTGATATTTTAAATAGAATTAAAACGATTTAAAGGTGTTTTAAAAATGTATTAAGTATCGAAACCATAGATTTCAACATTCATTATTTAAATAGACGTTTTTCGAGAAATAAAAAAGGAAGGGTGGACTATAACACTATTGTTATAGTAAATGATTTTCGAAAGAAAATGTTTTATATGGTATTGTAATTTATATATCTATCTTAATTTCGAATCCCTATACTAGTGATTTTGGATCGTCGTAACGATGTTTTACGCAACATTCATTTTGACTCAAATAAATATGTTTAAGAGAATGTTTTCCTTAAAGAATAAAATATATACTTAATTTTGATTTAAGTATATTGAATATTTTCCAAATGTTGAAAATAAATAGATTTGTGAATTACTTATTATTAAATAAGTATGAAAATGTTTTCCAATATGAAGTGAAATGTTTTGAGATTATATCTTTTAAAGATAAATTGAAAGTGAATAATTGAAATCGATTTGAAAATCGTATATCAATAGATATTTTGGAAATGTGAATTCACATGGAATTTATAAAGAAAAGGGAAATTTGTTTAAAAATAAACATTGATTTATTTTTGAAGCGTGGAAATAAATTTACGGATTTGGAACGTTAATTTAAAATAAATCGGTAAGGATTTATTTAATTGGTTTAAATGAACCATTTTGAAATGAAAGTGTATTCCCCCTGGAAAGCCGAATAAAATTTCTGAATAGTTTTGAAAGATATATATATATATATATATATATATATATATATATATATATAAAATTCTAGAATTGGTTTTGAAAGGGATACTTTGGAGAAATTAATTTCTTAAATTGTTTTGAATCCTTTAAGTAAAAATTTATTAAGTTGATATAGAAATGATTATTTCTAAGATTTAATCAATAATTGTTTTAGAAAATAGTTATTTAAATAGTTATACTCTATCTACTAATTTTTATTTTGAAAATTAGTTTAGACTTAAGTTATATGTAATATCGGAATAATATTTTTATAACTAATATTTTAAGTAAAGTGTTTAAAGAAAAATAGTTTATTTCAAAGTGTTTTCCCGTTATATTTTGGATAAGTGTTATAAGTTATTTAAAGTATTTGAACTCGGCAGAATTCCAGTGAAATGAATAAATATTTGAAAGTGTTTCCGCGTAAGGAAAATGATTTGAATTTTTTTTTCAAAAGTTGTAAAGGTGAAAAGTGATTTGAAATTTATTTTCAAATGGTTGAAGTGTGGAAAAAAAAATATCTTGTAAAGATATTTTTGGAAAATAAATAATTTGGGAAATTATTTGGAATCTGGTAATGTTGTGCATATCTATTGATAGTTAAATAACCGACTATCAATATTTACCTTTAAATGGGTATTTGTTGTGATTCGCTTGAATTTGAATGCTACACTTATTTTAAAAATAAGCGCTCGTTATTCGGTTTAGCCGGAGAAGACCTTTGGGTCATGAATCCCATTCCTAATAGTAATACGTCGTAATGGATAGCATTTGAAGACCGGTATTGAAGACCGGATATTTTCGAAAACGGAAGGATTACAGTCGAATGTCTCTGCATCAGCTGATCTCCAATATAGAGATTTTATCACCCTTTGTGATGGGAATTCCGGACGTGATTAGTGAATATCCGGATTGCAAGGGCTTCTTTGGAAGTGCCTTCGGTTCCGTTCGATCCCGAAACGGACTTGTATGGATGTGTGTCTGATGTTACAATTTGAGATGTAAAGCTGGTTTCTATCAAATACATTTCTCTTAGTGGCGGAGAATTTATTCTCTTAGCTTAACACCCTTCTCTGAGACGTACGAGCTCAGAGGTTATGTAGTTGATGGTTACTAGTGATACTTTCTCAATTGGGTAATGTGGCATACGAAGTGTTGTTGATCATTTGTTGATCAAAGCATAGCTTTTGTGAAAAGCGTAGCTTTATGGACGAGACTTCGTCGGACCTCACAACCCGATAATGGTCAAAACAGGAAAGATGCAGTATGGTTATAGGGAGTAGCGCCCCTTAGGGTATGTGCATTTCCTTCTGGACAGAAGTGGTACCATGATATGGAGCCCAGATACTTAACTTATGTGGATATCGCAAATATATATGACTTTGTGATTGTTGTTGGTTGAGGATCCTCGGATAAAGGTTTTTACAACCGGGGGATGGCATACTCGTGTCAGTAGTTACCTACTTTTGTAGAGGTAACCCGGCCTTGTGTTGGCAGAGATCCGCTTAGGTTCTCGGGACGTCTTTCCAGAGGCATACCCATGTGGCAATGGGAAGTTCCTTGACCTGGCCATTTGTTGAAAAATCCAAAGAAACAATACGAGCCATGTACGGTTTTAGTTGTATAACCTGCCATGGAATGTGGCGGTAACCTGCTATTGAACATGGTAGCTATGGTAGGCATAAGTGCGGAATGTCTGTGCTGGCTAAGATTTATATTACATTTTCGAAATGTTTTCCTACACTTTGCACTTATGGTAATAATATCAAAGAAATTTGCGTATCAAGCATGTTTGACTATCATAAGGAGAAATCTTCTCTGATTTTGCGTTTGCATTGTGTGTGTGTGTGTGCGGAGGCCTTATGGTAGTTTCATTTTCCAAAAGCATTGCGAATCTATTTTAAAATACCTCTTTGTTTATTTTAAAAGATAAACTGTTTTAAGTTCTCACACCAGTCCCATGACTGACCTGGAGTTTATTGTTCCCTTTCTAAACTCTAGGTGCCCACCAATTTCCACACGGGCAGTCAAGAGTCAGGTTATCAGGTCATTCTGGAATTTAGGAGTTATTGTGGAGATCTAGAGGCAAGTTGGATGGTATGGCATATCAACTAGTATATAGTATTTATTTTCCGCTATTTGTTGTTGTAAACTCTGATAATGTAATATGATGTGATGTAATTTATAAAATGTACGGTTCTTTTGATTTAAAGATTTTTCATTTATCTATTATACGTTGTTCCGCTGCGACTGTGAGATTCTGATATTGTTTTTGCTGCTTTTTCTTTCTTACTTACTTCTTCTATCTTTCTCTTCTTCTTAAACCCTAAGGATTCGGTTTTCTGGCATTCGATTGTTCGGCAGTTGATACAGTGGACGTATTAATGTCAAGTTTCGTGAGTCGAAAATCCTTAACCTTTACATCTGGTATCAGAATTTCTGTCATTTGAAATTCGTATATTTAATTGATTTTAAATATTACAAGTAAAATTTGTAAGTCGAATAAATTTTATTTCGAATATCTAGATTTAATTGGATAATTAAATCGATAATTTAATATTTGAAATTATAGAAATAATTGGAAATTGGGTTTAATGTGATTAAAAATGATTTATAAAGTTGTATTTAATCATATTGGAGTTAGAATGACGTTATAGAACTTTTAAAATTGAATTAAAAGTTAATTTGTAGAAATTGAATATTTTGATATTTAATTGACGAGTAAAAATAGTCATTTTTCAAACAGTCTCGGATTTCGACGAAACCAGTTTCATCGGATCCTAATGTTATATTATTGCAGGATTTCAAATTTCGTGTCAATCGGATTTACGGTTTGTCCGAGACAAGCTAAAACACACTGAAATCGGTTTAAGTGAATTTTAAATTTAAATAGTCGATTTGAAAACCTATCTTTCAAATATGATCGAATTGGCTCCCGATATATATTCCATTGCGTTCGGAATAGGGGTAAAACATTATAAACGTCAGGCGGCACGCTTCGTTTGAAGTCCGGAAATTTGGAGATGAATGGTGTTTTGGAGATTTTTCTATAAAAGGACCTAACTTTCTTCAATTTACACAAACCCTACAGAATTTAGGTCAGCCGCCACTTAAAGTTTTAATGGCCGAAAACTTGTCTCGTTCTTCCTCAATTTCTGGCAAATCCATTGACAATTAAACAAAAACCCCAACTACAACTTGTAGAGAACGTTGAGTACTTCGTGTTCAACGGTCACGATCGTTTTTAGAGCTTTGGATCATCGACAATTCTTGTTCAAAGGCCGGCGTTTCATCCATGTTTTTCAAGAGTATGGTGAGGCCGAGCTTCGAGACGTTTAGGGCGTGGGTGAAGGCGGCGTAGGGCTACTCGGTGGTGGTCCTTGATCACGTTCTAGGGGAGTATAGGTGGCAGCGTCGTTCAATTTGTAGCGCGTGCTTTTGGGATTCGTACGCGACATTTACCTGGGGAAGAAGAAGCAATATGCGCCGGCCTGATTGGATAAAAGGAAACGAACGGCCAGATTGCACAAGGTTTATAAAAATATAAATAAAAGTGTAAATAATTATATGGTTAAATTCGTATAATGTTTAAAAATGTATAACTTTTTCATACGAGGTCTGTTTCGTACGAAACGAACTGCTTCGGGTTCGTATTGACGAGCACTACGCGATGGAGCTGGATTGGGATTGATTGGAGCTAGTATAAATGTTGGGTAAAATTAAACGCGCATTTAATTTTATTCGAAATAAAACACTGCAAATGTTATTGGAAGCAAGGTGAGAACTTCTCACTCAATCGAATTGTGTTTCGATTTAAATTTTAAATAGTTAAATTTAAAATTGCTTGATTGTGTGATTGCACGATAAATTGGTATCTGTGGTATTGAAATAGACCCTATACGCCGCATATTAAGCGGAGGTTATTATATTAAACACATATACCGCGATATTCCACCTTGAAGTGAAATTGGTATTATATGTATTTGGAGTTGATTTCCCGCATCATATAGCGGATGAGACCCTATTGCGCCGCATAATGGCGGATGATATTTTATATAAACTCATGTACCGCAATATCCCATCTTGAAACGGGATTGGTATTGTGCTAACATCTGTGGATGCAGGGAAACAGGTTGGAGGCATCCAACTGGATTTCTCAAATAATTGAATTTGTTTCAAAGTTGTGTGTTGATTATTTATAACCTCTATGTGATTATCTTTGTGATTGAAATCGTTGAAGGCTAAAATTTAGCCGAATATAATTTTGGTATCGTTAGATACTGGAAATAAATAAATATTTAATTTTTTGAAAATTTAGGTTGAAAATTTATATTAAAATTTTTGATGTTTTGAGAAATATTGTTGAAAGGATATTTTTGGAAATATGAAGTTGATTATTTAATCAAATAATTTAAATGGTGATTTTTGAATTTATTATAAAAGCTTTATATATAAGATTTAAAAAAAATTAGATTTTTATAAATCAAAGTGATGGAATTATAAAGGAGTTTAAAAGACATTTTAAAATGATGTTATAAATGGATTTTATAAAAGAATAGAATCTACGATTTGTGAAGTTATAAAATGAATGAATTTGTAAATAGAAAATTATAAGTAATTTGCTTATAATTTGGATTTTGGCGTGTAAACGGGATATGGATAGAATTTGTTAATAAAGTGATTTTTATAAGTTAAAGTTGTTATAAAATATAAATGGAATTTAGAAACATTGTTTTATAAATCCGAAATCGACTTATTTTGATAAGTTAATTATTATAGCTTATTAAAGGAGATATATCCACGATTTTGGATAGTGGATAATCCTTTAAAATAAAATGTGTAGAAATGTTGAATTTGGTTAACGAAGTATATTTACGATTTTGAACGGTGAATAATATATTAAAGAAATGTTTTGGGGAAGTGATATTTTAAATAGAATTAAAACGATTTAAAGGTGTTTTAAAAATGTATTAAGTATCGAAACCATAGATTTCAACATTCATTGTTGAAATAGATGTTTTTCGAGAAATAAAAAGGGAAGGGTGGACTATAACACTATTGTTATAGTAATGATTTTCGAAAGGAAATGTTTTATATAGTATTGGGATTTATATATCTATCTTAATTTCGAATCACTATACTAGTGATTTTGGGTTGTCGTAACGAAGTTTTACGCAACATTCGTTTTGACTCAAAAAATGTGTTTAAGAGAATGTTTTCCTTAAAGAATAAAATATATACTTAATTGTGATTTAAGTATATTGAATATTTTCCAAATGTTGAAAATAAATAGATTTGTGAATTACTTATTATTAAATAAGTATGGAAATGTTTTCCAATATGAAGTGAAATGTTTGAGATTATATCTTTTAAAGATAAATTAAAAGTGAATAATTGAAATCGATTTGAAAATCGTATATCAATAGATATTTTGGAAATGTGAATTCACATGGAATTTATAAAGAAAAGGAAAATTTGTTTAAAAATAAACACTGATTTACTTTTGAAGCATGGAAATAAATTTACGAATTTGTAACGTAAATTTAAAATAAAATGAACCATTCTGAAATGAAAGTGTATTCTCCCTGGAAAGCCGAATAAAATTTCTGAATAGATTTGAAAGATATATATATATATATATATATATATATATATAATTCTAGAATTGGTTTTGAAAGGGATACTTTGGAGAAATTAATTTCTTAAATTGTTTTGAATCCTTTAAGTAAAAATTTATTAAGTTGATGTAGAAAGGATTATTTCTAAGATTTAATCAATAATTGTTTTAGAAAATAGTTATTTAAATAGTTATACTCTATCTACTAATTATTATTTTTAAAATTAGTTTGGACTTAAGTTATATGTAATATCGGTATAATATTTTTTATAACTAATATTTTAAGTAAAGTGTCTAAAGAAAAATAGTTTATTTCAAAGTGTTTTCCCATTATATTTTGGATAAGTGTTTTAAATTATTTTAAAGTATTTGAACTGGCCAGAATTCCAGTGAAATGAATAAATATTTGGAAGTGTTTCCGCGTAAGGAAAATGATTTGAAATTTGGTTTCAGAAGTTGTAAAGGTGAAAAGTGATTTGAAATTTATTTTCAAATGGTTGAAGTGTGGAAAAAAATATATCTTGTAAAGATATTTTTGGAAAATAAATAATTTGGGAAATTATTTGGAATCTGGTAATGTTGTGCATATCTATTGATAGTTAAATAACCGATTATCAATATTTACCTTTAAATGGGTATTTGTTGTGATTCGCTTGAATTTGAAGGCTACACTTATTTTAAAAATAAGCGCTCGTTATTCGGTTTAGCCGGAGAAGACCTTTGGGTCATGAATCCCATTCCTAATAGTAATACGTCGTAATGGATAGCATTTGAAGACCGGTATTGAAGACCGGATATTTTCGAAAACGGAAGGATTACAGTCGAATGTCTCTGCATCAGCTGATCTCCAATATAGAGATTTTATCACCCTTTGTGATGGGAATTCCGGACGTGATTAGTGAATATCCGGATTGCAAGGGCTTCTTTGGAAGTGCCTTCGGTTCCGTTCGATCCCGAAACGGACTTGTATGGATGTGTGTCTGATGTTACAATTTGAGATGTAAAGCTGGTTTCTATCAAATACATTTCTGTTGGCGGTGGAGAATTTATTCTCTTAGCTTAACACCCTTCTCTGAGACGTACGAGCTCAAAGGTTATGTAGTTGATGGTTACTAGTGATACATTCCCAATTTGGTAACGTGGCATACGAAGTGCTGCTGATCATTTGTGGATCAAAGCATAGATTTTTTGAAAAGCGTGGCTTTGTGGACGAGACTTCGTCGGACCTCACAACCCGGTAATGGTCAAAATAGGAAAGATGCAGCAAGGTTATAAGGAGTAGCGCCCCTTAGGGTATGTGCATTTCCTTCTGGATAGAAGTGGTATCATGGTATGGAGCCCAGATACTTAACTTATGTGGATGTCGCAAATGTATATGACTTTGTGATTGTTGTTGGTTGAGGATCCTTTGATAAAAGTTGTTTACAACCGGGGGATGGCATACTCGTGTCAGTAGTTACCTACTTTTGCAGAGGTAACCCGGCCTTGTGTTGGCAGAGATCCGGTTAGGTTCTCGGGGAGTCTTTCCAGAGGCGTACCCATGTGGCAATGGGAAGTTCCTTGGCCTAGCCATTTGTTGGAAAATCCAAAGAAACAATACGAGTCCTGTACGGTTTTAGTTGTATAACCTGCCATAGAATGTGACGGTAACCTGCTATTGAACATGGTAGCTATAGTAGGCATAAGTGCGGAATGTCTATGCTGGATAAGATTTATATTATATTTTCGAAATGTTTTCCTACACTTTGCACTTATAGTAATAATATCAAAGAAATTTGCGTATCAAGCATGTTTGACTATCATAAGGAGAAATCTCGTACGATTATGCGTTTGCATTATGTGTATGTGCGGGAGGCCTTATAGTAGTTTCATTTTCCAAAAGCATTGCGGATCTATTTTAAAATATAATTTTAAAATATCTCTTTGTTTATTTTAAAAGATAAACTGTTTTAAGTTCTCACACCAGTCCCATGACTGACCTGGAGTTTATTGTTCCCTTCCTAAACTCTGGGTGCCTACCAATTTCCACACGGGCAGTCTAGAGTCAGGTATCAGGTCATTATGGAATTCAGGAGTTTCTGTGGGGATCTGGAGGAAAGCTGAATGGCATGGCATATCAACTAGTATATAGTATTTCTTTTCCGCTGTTTGTTGTTGTAAACTCTGATAATGTAATGTAATGTGATGTAATGCATAAAATGTACAGTTCTTTTGATTTAAAGATTTTTCATTTATCTATTATATGTTGTTCCGCTGCGACTGTGAGATTCTGATGTTGTTTTTGTTGCTTTTTCTTTCTTTCTTATTTCTTCAATTTTTTTCTTCTTCTTATACCCTAAGGGTTCGGTTTTCCGGCATTCGATTGTTCGACAGATGATACAGTGGACGTATTAATGTCAACTTTCGTGAGTCGAAAATCCTTAACCTTTACATTGTGGATTTATGTTTCTTAATGATGACAAAGTACATTTACTTTTTGCATGTTCTATTTATAAGAACATGGACCGTTGAAATGCATTTCTTGCTTTTATGAGTTTATACAATAGATTCTTGAAAACTAAGCTAGTGAAGTAGTTAAAAAATTTAAGTAGTGCTTTCATGAAGAATTGAACTCAAGGAAGATAATTTAATAACCACTATTTGACCATTAAACCTTGTAAATGGGTCGATCAAAAATAGAAGGTTCGATTCAAGTGTAAGGGGAAACTATGCAGCGTAAAACCTCAAGGAAAAAAAAACGTGATTCTTCAATTCAACATAAGAACATCAAGATAGGTTGAGTATCAAAACTTTTGGAAACATCTAAGGAAGAAAATGACCTTTCGACCATGAAAAGACAACTTCAAATTAAGCATGAACTAATCAAGATACTTGTCTCTAAAAAAAATTGAGAACGTCGTGAAGAAACGAACGAAAAACGAAGAGGATGAGGATGAATCTCCTCGAAGGGAATTTGAAGGTTCAATTATAAGAAGTAAGAATGTTAGAAAGAGAAATCTAGGACCACAAATAAAAGATGAAAATCATCCAACTCAAAAACCAAATAAAGAGTCAAAATTCCCACCAGTACAATCTATAAACTCTTCTTCACAAAAGAATATAAGCGGAAATGAAGAGACTATAAAATGATGAAGTATATTTAAAAGACTTGGCCAATAAGATGGTAAGAGACATAGCAGACCTGCAAGGGAAAAGAACCATGAACCCAAGGAAAATAATAACTTTAGGGCAGCCCCGTTCATCAAAGTGATTATGATGGTCCCATTGCCATCATATGTAAAAATCCAATTAATCAAATATAATTAAACAACTTATCCTAGTGACCGTTTGATGGCTTTCAAAAAGCCAGATGGATTTGTATGATGCCGTTGAGAAAATGAGATTTGGACTATTCCCGATCACTTTCTTTGGTGCAGCTGCAAAGTGGTATTGACGTTATCACAAGAAAACTATTTACTTATGAGAGAAATTTGCTTACAAATTCTCACTCAATTCTACACCTTTAAGGAGGATGCTATCAAAACAAGTGTGTTAGACAACATAAAATAAATACAGGGGGAATTGTTGAGGGATTATCTGAATGGATTCAATGCGAAAGCAAATAAGGCAGAAAGAGTGAGTGATCGAGAAAAGTTAATAATACCAAAGTATGGTTTGATTGAAAACACCTTTTTTGGAAAGAGCTATATGTTTATAGTTGCAAAGATTTGAAAGACTTTAACTTCCAAGCAGATAAATTCGTTCGAATGGACGAAATTTTCCATAACAAGAGGAATCAAAGAGAGAGAGGAGGCTTTATGGCCCTAAACAGAAAAGGGAAATGGGATGAAATCGCTAAATCTAATTTTGTTGAAATAAACCAACGCTCTTAAATATACGTTATGATTAAAGTCGAGCTTGAGCAACCTCGTCATTTAAGTCGAGGACAAATCTTGAACCAAACAAGCTTATTGCTCTTTTCATAAATAAATGGATATAAGACTGATGATTGTTGAGTTCTAGATGATATGATTAAAAGAGAAGTGCTTAAAGAGTTTGTTAGAATTGATCAGAAAGTTCCTTGTAATGAGATACCTCTCGCTAATAACACCAGCATCATAGAAGGTAAGCTTCCTTGGGATCTATTGCAACCAATTAAATATATTGACATAATTTATAGAGAGCAACGTATTGTCGAAATGAGTAAAGGAGTAAGAAACAAGTATTTGAATAATGCCAATAAAGGAATCTATTTGATAAGCGAGGAACCACCGTCAAAAACTTTCAAAAGTTCTATTCAAGTGCTCGATCTGGTAATAGCTCCAAGGGAATGGAGAGGAGTTATGCATCCATATGATGATCACTGCTCATGATAACTGCCTAAATCATACTTTCTCTTGTGTCAAAAATATTAGTTGACTGTAGGAATATAGTTAATGTAAATTTTAAAACTGCATTTGATCAAATGAGAAATCCAAAAGAGAAGCTTGAGCTAAGTTTGGAACCAATCTTTGGATTCAACAACAAAGGCTCCACACCAGTAGGGTAAATCAAACTGTTTGTTCAAATTGAAACTCCACCTATACGAGGATTTTGAAACTTTATTTATCGCGGTGAACCAGCCATCTTACTACAATGCGTTCTTCGGAAGACATGCGTTGGATGACATTGACGCCTTTATCTCCCAAAAACATTTAATTATGGTGTTCCTTTGTAAGGCAGGATAGATGACAGTACATAGAAAACAATTTAGTTCTGGTTAAATTTATTTCACCATAGCTGAGAAGTATAATAAAGTGGGTGAACTTGTTATGGTCCCACCTTAAATATACAAAACAAAATCAAAACTCCTATGCCCTTGCATATCGGTCCTCAAGCACTGATATCTAAGGTAACAAACAAATTCTTCCAACAAATATGCACCAAATGTGTAGTAAGAAGGTCAATTCAGAAGGCATAAAGAGGAAGTATATGGGGATTGAATCAAATTGCTCAAAGATAAGAATGAAGTTTTAAAGGAGACAGTATCGGGTATAGGTTCCAAAGACGATCGAGAAAATGCACAATCCATGGAAGACCTGGAAGAAACAAGTCTAGATCATCAAGACTGTACCAAGGTGGTAAAGATAGGAAGGAGAATGGATGGGAACATAAGAAAGGAACTAATATTGTTTCTACAATCCAGCAAATACGTCTTCGCTTGGACTCGTGCCGATGTGGAAGGAATTGGCCCATAATAATGTGCCATGCACTTAATATTGATCCAATGTTTACTCCAGTGAGGCAAAAGAAGATGCAATTTGATAAAATTCGCATTTTGGCACTACAAAAGGAAATAAAAAAAGCTATTGGAAAATGGGTTCTTCAAAGAAGTGTTTTATGCAAAATGGCTAGGAAATCTAGTCTTGGCCAAAAGGTCCAATAGCAAGGGGAGAATGTGTGTTAACTATGTGCTCAAATAAAGCATGCCCAAAGGACTGGTACTTGCTTTCTAGGATTGACAAGTTAGTCGACTCTACAAGCGGTCATAAGTTGTTATCATTCATGGATGCATATTTAGGCTAATCAAATTTCTATGTTCAAACCTAATGGAGAACGCACAAAATTTACAACTGAATATGGAATTTATTATTACAAGGTAATGCCATTTGGATTAAAAAATGCAAGAGCCACGTACCAACGACTTGTAAATGGAACGTTCAAAGGCCAAATTGGGAAGAACGAGGAAGTATATGTGAATAATATTTTAGTAAAATATAAGAAGGAGACAAATCATATAGAGATTTAAGTGAAATGTTTGGAATATTAAGAAAGTACAAAATGAAACTAAAACTGCAAAAGTTCTCTTTCGGTATCCAATCTGGTAAATTCTTGGGATACATCATAAGCATGCGAGGAATAGAAGTGAACCCTAATCTGATCAAAGCAAGTATAAACATGTAGAATCCAAAAATGAGTAAAGAAGTAATGGGATTGAATGGACAACTCGCAGCACTCTACAAATTCATATCAGGGGAAACTAATAAATGCATTCCTTTTTTGATAAGATTAAAAAGCAAAAATCCTTGAATGGACAAAAGAGTTCTAGAAAGCTTTCCAATGGCTAAAATATCATTTAGAAAAGCTATTGATACTTTATGGCCCCATCAAGGGAGAATAGTTGCCTTTGTATATGGCAGTATTAGAACATATAATTAGCTCAGTCTTATTAAGGGAAGAGAATAGAATTCAATACCTGGTATACTACACGAGCAAGAGGTTAAAGGATACCAATACTGGATATCCAGTTATAGAGAATTAGCCTATTGTTTATTACTAACAACATGTAAATTAAGATCTTATTTCCAAGCCCACAAATCAAAGTGTTAACCAAATACCCATTAAGCCAAGTCCTCAATAAGACTGAAACTTAAGGAAGATTAATATGGGGAATGTAGTTAAGTCATTATGACATTAAGTGACTACCTCGAATATCAATTAAAGGGAAAGCTCTAGCCGACTTCATAGTAGAACTTACAAGTTTCATTATAGAGCAATTAGAAAAGGAAAAGAAGCTTGAACCAAAATGACAGCTATACTTAGATGGGCTTCAAATGAATAAGGAGCAGGGGCCGATTATGTGATAATTACACCCGATGGACATAGACTGCATTACAGAATGAATTTGGGATTTTCTTCAATAAATAATGCGGTCGAGTACAAATCCATGATAGTGGGGTTAGCTTTAGCTTGATAATTAAAAATCATAAGGATTGAAATATTTAGCGATTCACAATTAATGGTAAACCAATTATGAAAGGTATTTCAAACCAAAGGTAGTCAATTGGCCAAGTACATGAAAAGGATTCATGAAATGCTAGTATAGTTTGAAGACTCTTCTATTCATTAAATACGAAAAGAATGCACAAGAACATTTTTTAGCAAAATTAGCAAGCTCCTGAGAGGCATCGGAAGTTAAAATCGTTCATGTTGGATTCCAACATAACCTTAAGATTGAATTAGGAAAAGAAGTGTCAAATGACGAAATTTTGGAAGGGGGACCAAATTAGGAGGCTTTAGCTCTAACTCGATCCCAATCTCAGCAACCACAATGACGAAGAAGGCCCTCGAGGAGGGAGTAGTCAAGAGAGTGCTCCCATGAGAATAGGAAAAGGCACTTATAAGGATCAATATGCTAAAAATTGGATGATGCCCTTAATCGAATACTTGGAAAAAGGGATATTTCCTAAGGGGAAAAATGAGTCACAAAAGTTGAAATACCAAGCCCCTTTATATATACCCTACTCGATTGGATATTTTATGGAAAGGGGTAATCAATACCTTACCTACGATGCATTACACCAGAAATAAGGCCAAGACTATTGAAAGAAACCAATGAGGGATTCTTTAGGAATTACTCTAATGGGATAAAACTATAAAAGCAAGTAATGGGTCAAAGATATTATTGGTCTCGTATGACCGAGGATGCACTGTCCTATGTTAAAAGTTGTGATAAATGCAAAAAGTTTCTAGGATTTTGTGGTTACTTCCAAATGAGTTGAATACCATTACAAGCCCAAGGCCTTTTGATGTGTGTGGAAATAATTTGATTGGACCTCTTTCGATCTCAAAAGGAGGAGCAAAATTTTCCATAGTAGCTATCGATTACTTTACTAAATGGATAGAAGAAGAGCCTTTGTCAAACATCAACATAGGAAAGATCTGGAAATTTGTCATAAAGAATATAGTTACTAGATTTAGACTATCAAATAAGATTATTTCTGACAATGGGACTCAATTTGAAAGGAAAGAATTCACCTATTTTTGTGAAAAGAATAGAAGAGTAAAAATCTTTCTATCAATAGCTCATCCAAAGGCTAATGGGGCAATAGAGGCAGCAACTAAAACCATAAAAAAATATCTTAAAGCAACATTTAGGTAAGTGAAAAGGAAATTGGATGGAAGAACTCCTCATCGCTTCATGGTCATATAGAACTTCTATAAGGACAGCTATTGGACATACCTCATATTCTTTAACCTACAGGTTTAAAACCATGCTGCCAGTCGATGTCAAAGCTCCTTTGTGCCGAAGAATTGCATATACTTATGAATCAAATCAAGAAATATAGAAAGAGTCTTTCAAATTACTTAACAAATTAAGAGTTCAAGCTACTGTATGAACCTCTGAATACCAGTGAAGAATCTTTCTTTACCTAATAAGGTTAGCGAGACTCATTAGGCAGAAGCACGCCTTTTATTCGAAAGAGTATAACTAAGTCTTTGATCCCATTGCAAGGCCTAGTCGAAGCAACCATCCAAAGAGTGTGATCAATTAAGCCTTTGATCCCACCGCCGAGTTGGTCAAAGTATACAACCAAGGAAGATGAACGAAAAGCCTTCGATCCTATCGCAATTCCTGGTGTAAGTATCCATCCAAACAATGATGACCAATTAAGCCTTTGACCCCACCGCTTGGCTTAGTCAAAGCACCGATTCAGAGAAGATGGATGAGAAGCCTTCGGTCCAGCCGCAAGGAGCGGCTGAAGCAACCATCCAAAGAGTGATGGTCAATTAAGCCTTTGATCCCATTATCGGGCCTGGTCGAAGCACCCATCCAAGGAAGATGCACGAGAAGCCTTCGGTCCCACTGCAAGGCCTGACCAAAGCAACCATTCAAAGAGTGATGGTTAATTAAGCCTTTGATCCTTCCGTCGGGCCTGGTTAAAACACCCATCCAGGGAAGATGGGCGAGAAGCCTTCAGTCAAGCCGTAAGGCCTGACCAGAGTGACCATCGAAGAGTGATGGTCAATTAAGCCTTGATTTCACGATCATGCTTGGTCAAAGCACCCATCGGAGAGAGATAAACAAGATGCCTTCGGTCCAGCCACAAAGTTTGGCCAAAGCAACCATCCAAAGAGCGATAGACAATTAAACCTTTGGTCCCACCGCTAGACCTAACCAAAGCTTCCATTCGAGGACAGTAGTTAGTAAAACCTTAAATGATCGATAAAGCCTGTGGAATTAATCATCCAAATCCATAATAGGAAAAGTATAGGGTATTCCTTCAAGATCACAAGAAATTCCCACTTTACGATAACAACGATTAGCTTTTGATAAATTATTTCCAAAAGGTTTTTTATTTTCGAATATTTCATTGTACTTTGATGGATAAATAATAACATTTACATTAAGAGATTTATAAACAAATTATGAAATGTCTCCGACCAAACCTATTACAGTTTTCACCAAAAAGAATTTCTCCAATAATGTGACTATTGTCAAAAGATTTCCAAAGTCTTTCTTCTTTTCAAAAGATATTTTGAATAAAATAATTTATTGGAAAATCAAATGGGACAAGCAATTAATAAAAAAAAGTAAGGTAATAAGGAACGATAGAAGTTTAGTTAAGCTAAAGTATAAGAAAGCTTCTTATGGGGGAGGGCAAGTATTAACCCAAATTTTTTTCAAAAATTGGAAGTGTTATACCCAAGATGCTAACTATCACAAATTGATCATAGAAAGAGCCTTTACAAGTTGATAGTTAATAAAGTTGTTGCAAAAATAATGGCAAAAGCAAGCTATCAAAGGTTGATGTTTCCAAATCCATCGCATGTTAATCAGATGAGCTATCGAAGGTATATGTCCCTAAATCCATCACATGTGTTGATCAGATGAGCTATTGAAGGTTAATGTTTCCAAAGCCATCGCATGTTGATCAGATGAACTATTAAAGGTTGATTTTTCCAAAGCCATGGCACATTAACTACTTAATCTATCAAAGGATGGTATCCCCAAAGCTAGCATATGTAGACTATTGAAGCTATAGAAGGTTGACAATTCAAAGTCATCACATATTAAAGACTTAGGAAAGCTATCGCTAATTAAGGAGCTGTAGCATATTTACAACCAGGGCTTTCGCATGTTGAAAAACACAACACCAAAATGAATATTAAATGATCATGTGGCATTCTACCATTGGATTGACTATGCCACGCCTTCATAAAGGGGTTAAAGAAGGACTATGCCACATGTCATCTCAAGCATGTGCCACTTCAACAAATCATGACCGTCTATTCTCGCAGATGACACATGTCATAAATCTTGGATTAAGAAATTAATGGCCACTTCGACTAATTTGACTTTGTGACTTTTGAATCAAGGACTCTAACAAAGAACTATTTGTATAATGACCTCCTTTGGTCTTAATTCTAGGGCGCTTGATTAAGTATTTCATTTTACTCAAGTCTCATTGGCTCCTTGTGATCAGTATGTGGATTCAAGAGCACAACATCCATTGGACTTATTTGACTTGTAGGTTTGTAGGGACCAGTTGTAGATTTGTGGAGAGCGGTATGTGGATTCAAGAGCTCAACAACCGTTGAATGCCTATTTTATGCAATAATATTATTGTATGCTTTGACGTTGTTGGACCACACGATCATGATCGTATAGTGATATTTTCAGTTTTTTCGAAATATTTATAAAGAGTCAATGCTTCATGGTTCTTATGTAGACATAACAACGTTAGTCAATATTTATTCCATGTCTTCTTTGTTAAATCCAAAAAAGATCTAAAGCATACATAGACACTCTAAATCAAAGCTCTTAAACAATGAGATTTGATAGTTACGTCAAAT
Source organism: Allium cepa (assembly GCA_030765085.1). Taxonomy (NCBI): domain Eukaryota; kingdom Viridiplantae; phylum Streptophyta; class Magnoliopsida; order Asparagales; family Amaryllidaceae; genus Allium; species Allium cepa. The sequence continues at coordinate 944,415,027 of CM060941.1, read as the reverse complement.
GGAACTCGGACTTTGCTCAGAAGTTGCTTTGATTTTAGTTTGATGAAGTAATAATAAATTTTCCATCCAAAGCCATATCACGTTAAATGACAAGTGTTGAGTACAAATATGTCGTTTTATGCTAGAATGCATGGCCTCCACCCTTTTTGACATTCAATTACCTCAATGTTTTACTTTGTTTGTCCAAGCATAAACAACGTATATTTTTATGGGCATCCATATGTATTAGTGTGGCAGTAGCCTTTGGATAACCTTTCCAGTTTTCAATAAAATGAGCCAAAGACTCTTCAAATTCTACTTGGAAGGTGCTCGGATAACATACATTCAATCAACTACAAACATTTTTGCAAGCTCTTCTGTTTAAACCATATAGTGCGATTTTGAACCATGTTCCTTCACATGTGATATTCACACTTTAGACAACTAGTAGAAGGAATCTTGTTTAAGTTCATTAAGGACTGAAACTTGTTTACACATCACAACAACATTAAGAGATTGATTGGGATTGTACTAATATTATAAAATTTTAATAGCCCGTTTATAATTATCTTCTCTTTCATGAGACAAAAAACAATGAGCTATCGAAAATGTTTATATGTCGACATCATTTCAAGCAACGACATCTCAAACCTATTAGTCTTATATGTATAACTAAGGAGTAAAATTGAAAGAAAACACTTGCACAATGCACTCGAATTTGGATGCCAACATATAACATTCAACATCTTTTTAGTCGTCGTCTCATCTCTAGTATACCAAAATACATAATGTTTTACTTTTAACATTTCCATCAAATATTGCATTGTCGATCAACGTTCCATTTCACTAACTTTTATTTAGGTTTTGGCATAATAAATAGTCTTCAATGTAGACTTATTTTCAAGAAATTCCTTGATTTCAATAAGTGCATCTCTAGATGTTGCAATCATCGTCATGTTTTTTAAGAATTGTTTTCTCCTTTGTGGTGATTCTAGCAAAAAATGGATGTTGGTAATCAAAGATATTTCTATAAAGATTATTACCATGTGAAATTGGATCTCATTAATTTAGAAATTTTCTAAAGATTATCACCATGTGAAATCTAATTTCATATTTTTGAAAAGAGCATCAAATGAAACTGAAATCCCCGATTCTTGTTACTGACTGTAAAAATAAACTTCAACCACAAATTCGTGCTAAAATCTAGTCTCAAACTATGCGCCATTCAACTATTTAAATCAAAGATAGAAAATTCAAGCGTCAAAAGTTAATTAAGATAAGTTTTTCACATCACCACCTTACATATTATAATCCACGACGTTTGCTATTCCATGCTAACATAAAACACGACGAATGTTGATACATGATTCTATTTTGTATGTGAAATATCGCAACCAAATGAAACATAATTTTAAGTCTCAATTCTGATAAATGAATGATTATTACGCAGTCCTGATAAGAAACATAATCGTAGCTGAAAACTTAACATGGCTCTATAACTCACTATAATTTAGTTGTATACAACAAAAAAATAAATATAACTATGGAAAAAACAAAGAATTACAGCCTAATGTTCTCTCACTATTCCATTAATACCACCCCGGACACCAACTTATGTAGTTTTACTTCTGTAAATAAATGGGGGAGAAATTGTAAAATAAATATATTTCACAAAATTAGAAAAAGTTTGCATCCTTTGCAACTGCAGCTGCACCTTTTAGGCGGTGTCTCCTTGAACCCGGTTTCTTTTCTTTTTTACGCCTGGATGATGATTGTCTTCGAGGTTGAATTTGCTTTGTTTCTGGAATATCATGAATCAAGTCAAATCTTGATTTTCTTGATCTAGAAGAGTCTGGAATCACGTTGGACTGTTGCTTCCTTGTAAATTCTTTATTTGAACTACGTTGTGTACCAATGTTTTGGGTAGCTAGTTTTTGTTCTAATATGTCTCTGTGGTATGCCTGTTCAAGAGCATATACCGTTAAAAATTGACATATATATGTGTTTTCTAATTTAATAGTAAAACAGACCAAAATCCTTTGAAAATATACACTGATTCCATAATACTTATTCCAAAGTTTGAGGGATTTACCCCCATCACAGTGATTCAAATTGTCCCTTTATTTGGAATCTCAAATTTTTGTTATAATTTATTACTTATTTGAAATTACAACAGCCTATGGGTACTAAACCCTGGTGTCAGTATCCAATTCCTTTTGGTTCGCATAAACTATCAAGAAAATCACATTTATCAGCAACTTACCAGCACTTAGTCTAATTACTAAGTTGAGGCTGTATCAAATATTGGCTAATGCACCTGAATTAAAACCTACGACGGTATCTAATTCTAGAACATAGAATTATTTCCTCACATGTAAACAAGTTATGGCAAAACTACGAATTTTAACATTCTAAATATGTGCTAGCACAGATGATAGATATAGAGATGGTTGCTTCATTAAAATGACTGTATTAGACATTAGCAGCAACTACAGCCCAAGCTATAATCATGTAGTGAGAACAAGCAGGATTTCAAAAATCCAGTATATAAAGTAAATGCAAACAGATATAAGCTAGGGCAGCTGTAATGAGAAGGGGAAAAATAGAATGGATGTAGAAAAGGAGACATTACCTGAACAACAAAATTACGTCTCTCACAATCCATAAACATGCTAACAGTCCAATTTACTCTGGACATTATTTTATCTCTTACAGTGCTGAAACTTAGTTGATCTCTCGAAGTAAATCTATCAACTTCGTTAAACCAGAGGCAGGTGAAGAGGTTTGTAATAGGAATATGCTCTCTAATAATCACACAGCCTTCAGGCACATCTATCAGTCAGAAAAAGATGCACACATAAATGCACATTTAGTAATAAAGTTGAATAACAAATTGATAACGTGCAATTTTATACTCACCACTTGTGATAGGGTACTTGACTGGAGAAAAATGAGTCAACCCCTCCTTTCTATAGAAATCAATTTGTTTATCTATGGAGGCATTGTCATATTTCCCAGCAGCTTTGTTAGCTTCTGCTTCCTCAAATACGTCGAAGCGTCTATAATGCCTTGAAATAGCAAAGGTAGCATTATTGCGCCACAAAAACCTGAAGAATCAACGGAGATTCTATTTAGATGAAAATGGTATGACAACACCACGTATCATGTAATATTCCAGACAAGGAGGAAGACAACGCAAACAGGTTGAACAGTTTTAAAATTTAAAGCAAACTTTAAAAGTAAAATAATAAGGAAAGTAAACAATATGATACTACAATAAATTAATTATGATGATTGATAGCAAATACATAAAATAAATACCTCTCTAGAATTTGATAGGGATCCACCACAAGCTCCAGTTTCCCATCGATCCAAAGAGAATACCGAACATTGGGGAAAATTCTATGGAGTAATAGTTTTGGAACCTGCCAATGACCAGTGTATTAAGGATCTGTTTGTGTGCGTCTCTTTATGTGTGCGTGTGACATAGTTGAAAATTTTACAAAGAGGTTTAGGACAGGAGACAAAAAATAATCTCAAGTCAGGTAAGAAAAGCCAGCTAACCAAAAGATGTGAAATTTTTTTTAGTTAAGAGTGGTACTTTATTCGATAAAGTACATTTTTTTATGTCTCGAAGGTCCAAACTCATAACCTTTAGAACCTATGTCTAGAACGTCATATCACTAACCAATTGAGCTAGTGGTCCTTGATGTGAATAAATATAATTTTGTTGTAACATTTTTATTTGGCAAGCCGTAATTTTACTAACTACAAAATATATGTGTGTTTTTATTGATACAATGACAAACAGCAGGGAAAAAAACAAAGCAAAATGAACAAAATGCTAAGTCTTCTAAACCTTACCAAGCTTTACCGATCAAGGACACTATGTAGACCATTAAGAATATTAACTTACCTGTCTTCGATGCATTACCATTTCACCATTTCCATGTACATGTATTTATTCAGTTTATATATAAACGTAATTTACTAGGGGTTTGATCATCCAGTTGCAACAGACTTATTCTGAAATTCTGTAAAGTTTGTTCATTGTTTCACCATATAGTATCAGGGTAAAGATTTGTGGTTCATGTCTGATTAAGAATTTGTGATTCCCAAGTTCAAGTTATGTTTTGTCTGCATCCTATGTCCAAACATTAGTGTTAAACTGTCTTTTTGAATTTTGACGAGACAATTATATATCTCTATGCAATTGTAGAAGTTGATCTTTACAGGATATTGACTAAGCAGACTGCCTGTTGTGCTCAAGCAATGAAGACCATAGTTTAGATGAGTCGTCGTTTTGTTAGTCTAGAAAACTAGTACAATATCATTTGATAACACAAACAAATATTTAAATCGAGTTTAAAATGGATTTTCAACTAAAAAAATTCAAAAGGATAAATTTCCAAACTAGCCAGGAGTCCGACGTCTGATTCAAAAATTCAGACGTCTGATTCAAAAATTCAGACGTCTGAATCAAGCTCAAAAACAACTGTTTCCTCTTTGAAAATTGTCTAGACGTCTAAGGAATATAATCAGACGTCTGAGTAAATTTTAACAAGTTTTTTTTTATATATATGACCAGACGCCCGAACCATTAATCCATACGTCTGAATCTAGGTGAAAAAGAAGATATTCTTTTTGGATGATGCTCAGACGCTGAGGGTTTTAGTCAGACCTCTGAGAAGTTATTTTAACATGTTTTTTAATAAAAGGATCAAACGTCTGAGTTGCCCAGCCGGGTGCCTGAGATAATGGTGAGGGGTTGTCTCAGTTTACTTAAAAGATGCAATTCCTTAAACAGCCGTAGCTTTTCATTGAAGCTTTACTAACATTATAAATAGAGACCAAATTCACATTTTTGAAAAAAATATCTTGCTCTTTGATTTCTATTCTCTAATATTGTCTTGATATCAAAAGCATTCAAAATCAATTTCTTAATTTCTAGACTCTGCAAGTTCACTTCAATATCATCAAATGATATCATAGGAAGAGTGTACTGAAAAGAGACTTATCTGTGTTGGTAGGAACACATCAAAGTCCAAATTAGAATTTACTCTATCATAGTGCAGTCGTGTTGGTGATCTTCAGACAAGATGTTGAAATTCTGTTCGGTTATTCAGACGGTCTTGCATAGTTCTTCGGGTGAAGTGATGATTGTTTAGTGAAATTCCAAAAAAAAAAAAAAAAACTGGGATCGAACGTAGGACGGGAAGTCCGAACCAGTATAAAAATCGCTGGTGCAATCACTTATTTACCGTTTCATTTAGCTTGCTTATGTTATTAGCTTAATTTATATTTTGCAATATTATATATCATTCCACGTTTTGCATATAAATCGCATCACGTAGCGAATTTCATTTGTTATCAGAGCAAGACATTTCAAAAATGGTAAAATCATTTTTGAAAATAATATGGCATCAAGTTTCACTATTTTTCAAGAAGGTCAATCGATCGCACGACCCCTGCTTTTTACTGGCACTAACTATGCTTTTTGATCTGCTAGAATGTGAATATATACAGTCTAATAGTTATTTGATTTGGAACATGGCTTAAGTTGAGTATAAAGCACCCACTGCTTATTTTAGTACATGGACAACTCAACAAGTTACTTTAGCCGAAAATAACTCTAAAGCGATGAATATTTAATTTTGTTCGTGGGATAGGAATGAATTTAATAGAGTTGGTATACATAAGTCAGTGTATGAAATATGGAAAACAATGCACATTACACATAAACGCACAAACAAAGTTAAACAAAACAAGATTTCAATATTGAAAAATCAATTACAGCTTTATAAAATGAAGGACAATGAGCCAATTTCGGATGTGTTCACAAGATATTACACGTGCTCTTATGCAATTAGGAGAAAATATACCCAAATTTGATCTAATTTCAAAAAAATTAAACACTTTAACAAATAAGTGGGAAAGAAAAGTGTTTGCTATTGAAGAAGCAAACGACCTTTCCAAACTCAAGGTTGAAGAGTTTATCAATAATCTCATGTCCTATAAAGTAAATTTGCAGGTTAGAAAGCAACAAGAAAGAAAAAGAAATCACTGCATTTCGAGTTGAAGACGATTCAGATATTGATCAAAATGAATTGGCCTACCATGAAAGGGTTTCAAAACGCACTTGAAATCCAAGATGGCATCAAGCAACTTTAATAACAACTCATCAACTATAAATAACTTTGAGGTGATAACACGGACCACAGGAAAAGGGACTGTCCAAAGCTAAATAATGAAAACAAGTCTAAGAAGCAACAAGAAGCAAAACCAAAGAAAAATGCATTTCAAATCGCTTGGGACGACTTTGATTCTCTTCATACGACGAGGAAAATGACACCAAGCAAGCAAATCTTTGTTTATGGCATTCAATGATGAGAGTCGTCAAACTTACTCTTATGATGATGTACTTAAAATTAATATATGAATCTTAGAAGAAAAGAAAATTGAAAAGAAATTGAGAAAAGAAGCTTATGCAAAACTAGGTAGAGTAAATTTGAACAAAAACGTTAAAAGATGAGAAAATAACTCTTGAAGAAGAATTACGTAAAGCACAAGAAACTAATGAAAATTTAACAACTCAAATTCAAATTTTGCAAGAAGAACTAACAATCTACCGAGATGAGAATGTCAAACTTTCAAAAGATAATTGTGTTTACTATCATCATCTTCTGATATATCTTAAAAATCAACTTACTAATTTAGAATATAAAATTAATAATTTATCACAAAATATTTCAAATTTTAATAAAAGCAAAAGGAGTTTAATAAATTTGATAAATATTTCAAAACCCTGCTTTTAAAAAAGATGGTTTGGGATTTCAAACTTCCAAAATTAGTAATTCTGGTTTAATAAATTTGATAAATATTTCAAAACCCTGCTTTTAATAAAGATGGTTTGGGATTTTAAACTTCCAAAATTAGTAATTCTGGTTCTAAAAAGAAATATGCATCTTTGTATACCAATTTTAGAAAACCCAAAATTATTAAAAGTCAAATAAAATCAGAAAATTCTAAGACCATCAGCATTTGGATTCCTAAAACCAATCATACACTTATTAGAAATACATAAATAATTTTATTTCTGAAGTACATTTAAGTTCAAATTACGTTTTCAAAAGTTCAACCAAACCCTCTTGGGTATGGTTATCATCAACTTAATTTCTCGGACTCCAACGTAGAAAGTGGGTACCATAGTTTTTTCTTATTTTTTGCAGCCACACCACGTATTGAGGGGGAGATGGATTTCGAATTTTCCGATGCATATGGAAATGGAGCTAAAATTGAGAAAAATCCAAAAAAATTGTAATCTTATCTTTGAATATATAATATGGTTTTATGCAAAAAATATTATTTTTAAAGCTATTACTTATTTTTTGACAAATAATTTGAAAAGATATAAATATGTAATTTTATTTTTACATGTTTTTTTTAATAAAAGGATCAAACATTTGAGTTGCCTAGTCAAACGTCTTAGATACTGATAACGGCTATAATTTGAACGAAGAGTTTTAATGGTGAAGGGTTATCATTGTTTACTTAAAAGATGCAACACTTTAAACAGTCGTAACTTTTCATAGAAGCTTTTCTAACATTATAAATAGAGACCAGATTAACACTTTAAAGACAAAATATATATCTTGGTCTCTAATTTCTATTCTTCAATATTTTTTTGAAATCAAAAGCCTTCAAAATCAATTTCTTACTTCTTAAATTCTGCATGTTCACTCTAATATCATCAAAGGATATTACAAGAAGAGAATACTGAAAAGAGATTTATCCGTGTTGTCAAGAATACATCAAGTCCAAATCATAATTTACTCTGTCTTAGTGAAGACTTGTTGGTGGTCTTTAAGCAAGATGTTGAAGTCATGTTCGGTTGTTCGGACGGTCTTGTAAAAACTTGTTTCTCGAATGAAATGGAGATTGTTTAATGAAATTGCACAAGGGGTCTAGGAATTAACATAAGACGGAAAGTCTAAACCAGTATAAAACTCGCTGGTGCAAACATTTCCTTAGTGCGTTCTTCTAGCCTGCTTATATTATTAGCTTAAGTTATATTTTGCTATATTATAGATCATTCCACATTTTGCATATAAGTCACATCACGTAACGAATTTCAATTAGTTCAAGTCCTTGCCCATATTTCAACAATTCACGTAGCCAAATCATACCGCATCCCGTCTTCCCTAAACCTCGATTACATCCACCTCATCAACCAAACCTTTCTTCGATCCTCAGCCTTTACCCTCACATCAACAGATATCAAAATCATCACCCAATTATCTCCACCAAATAAATATCAAAATCATCGCCCAATTATCACCACCAAATCAAATACCACGGTGATTTCAGATCCCTTGACCGATTTAACACCGTCACCGTCGATCGGATTGCAACTTTAGAACCCTCGACCCTTCACCAATACGCTGCCGCTATGCCAAATTCAAAACCAGAACATCCCATCCACGATACCTCTCTCCTACATCAGCATATCGCAATTTGAAATTTGAGATTCATTGGAGCTGTAATTTTTTTTCAATACCCTTTTTTATTCTTTTATCCCCTTTTTGTACTCCCAACTTAATATTACTGAAGGTTGTGTTTTTTTAAAGACTGTGCAAGTTGTGGTTTGCGGAACAAAAACAATGGTAAAATGGTGCAGACTTTCATTAAGATAAAGCCTGATGAGGTTTCAAAGAGGATTGGTTAAACAGATCATTAGCCGACTGGAGAAAAATGTTTTTTATTTGAAAGCTATGAAGCTTATCACAGTCAAGAGATATTTTAATGAGTAGCAATACGAAGACATTTCTTCAAAACACTTATTCAATAGTTTTGTTGATTACATTATTTCTGGTTCAGTTTTTGCAATGGTATGGAAAGACAAAACTGTTGTATTAACTTGGCGTAAAATTACAGGTGCAATCAACCCAACAATTTCTGCATCCGAAACTATTCATGGGGATTATTCCATCATGGTTGGTGGACATCATTCATGGAGTTGTTGTAGAGAGCGCAAGGAAGAAATGTGCCAAAATAGAAAAGTACCAAAAACATGTAGGATAATATTCTTAAACATTTCATTGAGATATATTTATAGCACTTGTCAAAATGCTTCAAATGCTTCAGATGTGATATGGGCAATCTAAGATATTTGTTGGGGATTGAAATAGCCCATCACCTAGAGGTTATTTTCTTTCTAAATCAAAATACGTTGTCCAAATTCTTAGGAATGCTAGACTTGTTGGTAATAAGACTGTACACACCATCACTGCAGTTAGCATAAAGTATTCTTCTTCAGATGGTACAACCTTTCAAATCCTACATTATATCGTACTGTTATTGGAAACTCGATTTAACTTGCAATTATTTATCCAGACATTTCGTATGTTATTCATGTTGTTAGTCTATTTGTAGCATCTTCAACAATTCATTGTGCTATTGTTCTTCGTATCATGAGGTATCTTCCAAGTATTATTTTTCAAAGCCTTCTGCCTCCATTTGCTTTTTCATTGGAGATGCGTACCTAATCCAATCTAATGTTGATTATGGTAGCGATCTCATAGATCGCAAATTGATTACAAGTTTTTGTTTCTTTTTGGGTGATTATCAAATATCATAGAAGTGCAAAGAACGAAATGTTGTTTCTTATTCTTCGACTGAAGCAGAGTATCACTATGGCATCTACCACTATTAAAGGATTGTTTGGCTGCATTGTGTTTGTCCCAAGAATGGTCACAAACCCCGAATTTAATGAAAACACCAGTGTTTACACATAAATCCTCAATATCCAAACACAGATTACAGATCCAGGTAATGTAGAGAGTAAAAGAGAAGAAATAGCAAATGTAAAATGAGCAAGAAGGTAAAAAAACACAAAAAATTTCTAATGGTTCGGCTATCTCTGATCTACGTCCATTTTGAGTTGATCCCTTTATTTCATTTATACTGTGATTACAGTTACAATCCTTTGAACATCAATGGTCAAAAATGGTAGAGTCTAGCCAAAAGGGAATAAGATCAAGAGGAGCCGAGAGAAAAGGTCCCCTTTTAGTTGTAATTTAGTTGTAATGGAGGCGTTATTTATAGGCGTGGAGCTGGAAATATCTGCCTTGAATCTCGAAATACTCCTTCTCAAGTCCAGATGGGCCTACATGATCGATCTGGAGTCATTTGAGATCAATCCTTGATCGATCCATAGTGAGTTCGTATTAACCATAAACTGCTCCAATTGAGCTGCGATCGATCATGGATGTTCCCTATGTGTTGTGCAACTTGTTGTGAAAATCTCATTGCATTTAGAGTTGTAGATTGTGAGATATGATCGATCCAAGATCGAGTTTGCAAATGTAGGGTGATGATTTCGTATCCATAGATTTGCATCCATCATTTCGTATCCATAGATAATGCGCTCCTTAGTTCTCGTATCGATCTAAGTCTTGTACTGTGATCCATGTTTTGCGCTCATCCGTTGACCGCTTCTTTCATATCGATCGATACGAATGATTGATACGAAATATGCCTCTGAATCCATCCAGTGCCTCATCCTTCGTATCAATCTCATGCTTGCTCGATCGATACAAAATGTATCGAGACAAAGTTTGAACGATCCAAACCAAAAGTGCAGTGCATTATCCAAACCATATCTATCCTGGAGTTGCCAGATCAATACGAATTGTATCAATACGAGATGTATCGATATGAATATCGATCGATCTAAACCAAATGTCACAGTGATCGATACGAAAGTATCGATATGAATCTATTTTTCATGAATATTGATCCATCCATAACTTGAATGTACGAACTCCGATTAACCTGAAATTCGAAGTGTAGCCTCATCAGGCCTTGCGTATCATTCCTTATCAATCTCCCTCGATTAGAGCTCGGTCCAACTTTGAGGGTATCGATCATAGCTTGGTTTTTGATCGATCTCCGATCCTGATAACCATCAATTTGCTGATATCCTGGCTTTGACCAAAAAGCAGGATAACATTTGCCCCCCAAAACATGTCTTGCAGTAGGAAGGCGTGTTTTGAATAACTGTAAACATGTGACCTGCAATTCACTTCATTGATTCTCAACATCATCATTCTTGGTCGTTCAAGACCGTTGGTTAAAAATGAGGCCGTTCAAGGCAGGGTTTTTATTACAAGATGAGCGGTGGCCGTCGCGACTGATAACCTTCCAAGACGGACGAGGGCCATGCATGATCGAGTGTCATTCAAGACGAGGTGAGATCTTTCAAGATCGCACGCGTCGTTCAAGGCGTGACATAATCGTTCAAGATCAAATGTTGTTCGAAGCACAATATGATCGTCCGAGATCGGATGTCGTTCAAAACGTAAAATGATCGTTCGAGATCGAGGATTGTTCAAAGCAGATGACGATCGTTCGAGATCGAGGATTGTTCAAAGCAGATGACGATTGTTCATGATCGAGTGTTGTTCAAAGCAGATGACGATCGTTCGTGATCGAGTGTCGTTCATGGCTTTAGATAGACCCAATCCACTCGTTGTTTCTGACGAAGGGGCTTACTTACATTGTTCTATCTCTCCTCTCAGGGTGAGATTTTGGGATTATCATTATCAAATTCCACGTTTGAGTGGGTTCACAATCAAATAAATAGAGTTCAGAATATCCACAGAAAATAAAGAAAACAAATGTCAAAACAGTGTAGTGTGCGCCTTTCGGGGCGTGACGGTTTGTTGTCATCTCAGAGCATGCCTAGAGACTGTTCGTAATCACGTACATGTGTAAGTGATTTAGCTATTTTATTGAAGAAGCATGATGGAAAAGCCTGATATGTGGTCAAGGTTCAAGTCCTGAACCTGGCCATTATCATTACGTTCAACTGATGACGAGGCGTCATCCCGATCCAGGGTTATTCTTGTTTTCTGATGGTGCAAGCGGGGATTGCACATGTTCTGCCTCTGCTTCCGGGCTCTTACGTGCTGTGATAGCCAGCCATTCCTGACATGACCTTCAAGTACATTTTTCAGATGCTGCAATCATTTGTATTGTGCCCATTTAACTCATGGAACACACAATATCTTCCCGATCTCCTTTCGCTATCAGTGGGCTCTCGCCTCATCGACTTACGGTAGGGAACCTGCCCTCGGGTTTTCAAATATATTCGTTCGGGAGTTTGGATCAGTTCAACGTAGGAGGAGAATCTCGGTACCCTCTTAGGTTGTCTTGGTACATCGGAGCTATCAACAGCTTTTCTCTTTCTGTGTTTGCCTTGGACCCTCCTCCAAATGGTCCCTCATCTTGAGTAACATTTACATCATGCTTTTTGGCCCGTGCATCTTCTTGCCGCAAGAACCTGTCCACCTCGTGGTAAAATTCCCCAAGGTTCTGTGGTAGATCATGTGCTAATGAATCCTTGAATTCTGTATTGTCAGTTATTCCTGGTATAGCCACCGTCAATACCATGGATGGATCTGATCGATCCACCGATGTCGCTGCTACATTAAATCTGGTCAGAAAATCTCTCAAAGACTCTCCGATCATCTGCTTTAGTGCCGCCAACATTTTTGAATCTTGTGATGTGGACCCTGAATTGCCTCATGAACCGTCCAACAAGCTCGTTCCATGTCCTTATAGATGCATTATCCAGCTGCCTGAACCAAAGTGCAGCCAAGTGAGTTAGATATCATGGAAAACATATTGCCATTACCTCATTGGATGCCCACAAAACTTCCATGTGCCGGATGTATCTCATCATATGTGTGGTTGGATCTAGTGTTTCAAATCTCAGATATTTCGGTCGAGATCTCGGTTGAAGGCTTCCACGAAACGAAACATAAGATATGGGTTGATTTCTTATTTCTAATATATCGGCCGATATTTACATATATCGGCCGATATTTAGACCGAGACAATATTCCGACATATCGGTCGATTTATTTTTTATTTTTTTCAAACAAAAAAATTGAACCCATCTTGCAAGTACATTTTGCATGTACATTTAGCAAGTGAATGGCCTACGCATTTTGCAAGTGAACGGCATGAGCATTATTTGTGAGTGAACGCATGGACATTCACATTTTTTTAGAATGTCTGCCCACATTTTTTATGCCTGCACTTTTTGTTAGTAAATTAGAATGCATGCACACATTTTTACACACTAATATTAGAATGCTTGAGCATAATATGTTGTCTTTGTGAGTGAATGCATGTCCACTTGTACCATTTTTTATTCACATGAACATTTGAACTGTACATTCACATTATAACTTACAAATAAAAGATAGCATTTTTATACACATTACAATGTCTGCACATTTACATTGCATGTACGTTTTATACACATCGCATGTACCATTTTATACACGTTGCTTTCTTTTTATACACATTGCTTGTTCATTCACATTACAACGTGCAAATAATAAGTAGTTATTCACTCGCCTGTAACTTTACAATAATCAATATTTATATACGCATTACTCGCTCTATTAATTTACTTTTTATCCAAGATAGAAATGACATATGTTCTTTCGAGCAATCAATGACAATAGTATATGGTGTGATTTTACAAATGTAGCAAACTTAATTTTTTATTTATTCTAGTATATGTAAATATTATTGTGTCATCAAATTAATTTTAAACATAAAATATACTCCGAAATGGTCCCGAGATGAATTTTTGGCACCGAGATGTAAATCCGATATTGGCACCGAGATGCACTAGTCTCGTCCGAGATTTCATCCGATACGATACCGAGTCACTAAAATCTCCGAGACGAAACATGACCGATATCCGAGATTTAAAATATTGGTTGGATCTAACTTTCCGTCGTACATATCCAATGTAGGTAGCATGAAGTCTGACGGGTTCCTTGTGTTTCTAATGTTGATCGGGCTTCTATTCACATCCTCTAAATCCTTATTCGACGATCCTCCATGCATGGTTTGTCTGATTGATCTCTGTCAATCTGTCATTGTCATTCAGGGGCAGTCCCGCATTCCCTTCAGCTTCCCTCCCAAGTCCACAAGGAAAATCTGACACATACTCTTCATGTTGTGTTGTCTCCATGGAAGGTTCAGCATTACACGAGAGTGCACCCCTGAGTCTAGATCTATCCAAATTGGTAGTTGTTTGCTGATTGGGGAGCTGCCTCTGTTGGACCGCTCCATCTGATTGTCTATTGAGTCCTTCTGATCCAGCTCCGTGGATCTATGCTCCAGTAGCTCCTGCTGCTCCTGCCTATCCAAACTGTCTGAGAAGATTATGCATCATCTCCTCCTGCCTTTTCAGCAATCATTCCTGCATAGAATCCATCATAGTCTGCATCTCATCCTTTGTGATATAGATGGATGTCTGCTCTACTCTAGCTCCAGAGGAAGCCTCTTGACTTCCCTTTTGATGGATCCTTTCTAGTAATGTCTTTCTAGCCGATTGTCTAACCATAGCTTCAGATCCAATCCTTTCAAGTAGTGGGAGTTGGTTCTTCTCAGTGAAAGCATCAAAGTGTTTGCGCTAAAAATGATCACAAACCCAGATTGTAATGAAAGCACCGGTGTTTACACACAAATCCACAATATCTAAACACAGATTACATATCCAAATAATCTTAGAGAGTAAAAGTGAAATAACAAATGTAAAATGAGCAAGAAAACAAAGAACACAAGAAATTTATAGTGATTCGGCTATCTCCGGTCTACGTCCACTTTGAATTGATCCTTTTATTTCTTTTATACTGTGATTACAGTTACAATCATTTGAATATCAATAGTCAAAAATGGCAAAGTCTAGCCACGAGAAGAAGATCAAGAGGAGCCGAGAGAAAAGACCCGCTTTTAGTTGCAATCGAGGTGTTATTTATAGGTGTGGAGCTGGAAATATTTGCCTTGAATCTCAAAATACTCCTTCTCAAGTCCAGATGGGCCCACATGATCGATCTGGAGTCATTTGTGATCGATTCTTGATCGATCCATAGTGAGTTCGTATCGATCATAAACTGCTCCAATTGAGCTACAATCGATCATGGATGTTCCCCCTATGTGTTGTGCAACTAGCTGTGAAAATCTCATTGCATTTGGAGTTGTAGATTATGAGATATGATCGATCCAAGATCGAGTTTGCAAGTGTAGGCTGATGATTTCATATCCATCATTTCGTATCCATAGATAATGCGCTCCTTAATTCTCGCATCGATCCGAGTTTTGTGTTGTGATCCATGTTTTGCGCTCCATCCCTTGACCGCTTTTTTCGTATCGATCGATACGAAATATGCCTCCAAACCCATCCAGTGCCCTATCCTTCGTATCGATCCCATGTTTGCTCGATCAATACGAAATGTATCGAGACGAAGTTTGATTGATCAAAACAAAGTGCGGTGCATTATCCAAACCATATCAATCCTGGCATTACCAGATTGATACGAATTGTATCGATGCGAGATGTGTCAGTACGAATATCAATCGATCTAAACCAAATGCCACGGTGATCGATACGAAAGTATCGATATGAATCCATTTTTCACAAATATTGATCCATCCATAACTTGAACGTACGAACTCTGATTGACCTGAAATTCGAAGTGTAGCATCATCGGGCCTTGTGTATCATTCTTTGTCGATCTAGCCTCGACTGGAGCTCGGTCCAACTTTGGCGTTATCGATCATAGCTCGGTTTTTGATCGATCTATGACCCTGATAACCATCAATTTGTTGATATCCTGACTTTGACCAAAAAGCAGGATAACACATTGGTTACAGACGTATACAGGAATTTCTCTTTCCGGTCCTATTCTTATATATTGTGACAATAAGAACGTTGTTCAGATTGCTCGCAAATCAATTTTTCATGATTGGACCAAATATATTGATAACGATTGTCACATTACCCATTATCATTTTAAGAAAGGCATCATCACTATGCATTATGTACCTTTTTCCATGCGCATATAAAATCACATTCAGATTCTTGTGTTGGATTTTGGTTAGCAAACTCTCGATATTTATAGTTGTTGCATCGTGAGTTTGACGAAGGATGTTCAGAATATTACCCAATTGTTTTCAAGTACTTTCATATTTACCACTTTTTCTTTATATGTATCTATTCAAACTGTAAATAAGGGTGAATTGCTATGGGTTTGATCATCCAATTGTAAAAGACTACTATTTCGCAATTCAATAAGTTTGTTTTTTGTTCCACCATAGGCCTGGTAAAACACAAATCACATTCTCTAAGGCTATGACAAGATCGACATAACTTGTGATTTTGATTCTGTTTTGTTAGAAAGCTGCAACAGACCTTCCATAGAAACTATCATGAAGATATCACAGGGTTGGTCAAAAAGTGACAGATGACAGATCACGTAGCATAGTACAAGCATATCTAGAAGAAGCTAGTGAAATATATCAAGGACCACTATCTGAAATCATTTCAGTTTGCAGCATTAGAGTTTTTACGCTTCTACTAAGTGTTATTAACAGTAATCACAAAGCTGCAACACTGCATTGCTCCACAATGTGATCAATAGTTATTCTTACAAATTAAGGCCATCTCAGACAGTTTCACGCAACCTCTAAGATAAAATGATTCATGTTGTGCTTCAAATTACTGACAATTTCATGGCTACAGTATTACAGACATAAACTAATAAAGCTATAATGTCAGCAGATGGCACAAAAACCATTTGAAAGCAAGTAAAAAATAGCACCTTTCCATTCCGTCTTGCATCCGCATAAGGTAGGTTTCGAACAACTACCATTCTCCATAAACCAACTTTATTTGCATTGTCTACGGTACTGGAGTTCTTTATGGAAGTTTCAGTTTCTTGGTCCACAAACATATAGAAACAAACAGTGCTCCTTGAAAATTCACTGATATTTTTTGGTTGTTGCATAATATCATAATTTCCTGTCATACAAGACAGACTTCAATGGGATCATCCAATGAGACTTCACAAAAGAAAAACATATGGTAAAGCAATCTAAACACCAGTAGCTAACAATTACTATATACCAAATATAGCTGATGCTACAACCACTCCACGACACTGCTCCATCTCAAAGAGGTCAGCCCTGTCTATGTCAAACCCAGTCCCTAGACCAGGTTTCTTTCCAATAACAAATCTGTATTAACAAAAACTGTACATTATTTAACTCGGGAAATAACATCAGCTAATTGTATATTGAATCATAGATACATTTGTTCCTTCTTTTGACGGCTAAGGGACACGAGCGTAGTTGACTAGCTACAGAAGAGTGGAAGTACACCACTCGACTCTCATATATTGCAAATTACTGAAGCTGAGAGATTTTGATCCCCCAACCTTCATTAGAAGAAGGCTACAGTCATTTACCAACCCCACTGACTCGGTGTAAGTGAAGTGGGAGCGAAGCTCAGGGAAGAAAATCAAAGGAACTATTATGATATAACCATACCCACAGTGCACAGTCATCGACTCCTTTATATCATAAGACAGTTCACGCTGAACCAAAGATGGATGTCCTCCAAAAATAGAGCCTTCATTAGACTCATTTGGCATAACATTCTCTTCTGCAACGTAATTCAAATTCCTTAGAATAGGTGATACAGATGGAAACACAGGCATATATCCCATGGCTATGTCCTCAGGTACATAACACACATCACAAGCTACAGACAGAAGAACAAACATGCATAAAAACATAAGATTTTATAAAAGTTTAACATGAATCAAGTAGATAGCAGAAGTAAAGTTATGCATCCCACCCTCATCACATTATACGACTCGCAGTGATATCATCCTGTTGCTTTAAGTGCCTTAATGTTTCTCAATTTGCAGCTCAAAACTTTGATATTGGAAGCTTTAAATGTAAATTAACAGAGCGATAGGACATTACAGTAGGACGTGAAACATTAAGGAACCATTGTAACAGGACAATAGTACTGTAATGCAATAGAGGACTAAAAATTGGGAGATCTTTTCTGCTATGTAGCCTGTAATTCATAATGTGCAATATGTAAAACCCAAACTTACGGCGTGGACCAGTACGCTTAGGATTAACAATTGGAGGAGGAAGTGAAAACTTTTCACAAGGATGAACTGATGGAATCTTTATTGAATGCACAAATGGAAGAGGAAGCTGAGTTTCATTATTGGCAATGAAGTTCTGTATACTGGACTGTGAAATAGTTTGATTGAAGAAATCTTCAGAAAATGTTGCTGGTTGGTTGAGAAAAGTTGATGATTTTGCATTAGGATTTACAAGATTCCAGATGTGATCTGAATAGCCTATAACACTATCAGGGCCTACAGGTTGGTCTACATCTGTACAAAACAGTTGAAGAAAAATAAAATGCATTAGTAGGCAAAACATGAAGGTATTGTAAGATAAATAAGATTTTACCTCATGGTATCAATTACACGAAGACTATGCTATATTAAGAAAAGGATGGATGAAATGAGGTAATAAGCCCCTCGTCCAACTTAATGAGAACAAATGTTACAAGTGGCCAAGTTTTGAAACTTTAAATATGCATTTAACATCTGATCTTACATTTTATGCATGAAAAACAATTCCAGGATATTTGATAAAGCGCGGAAAAATAATCACAAATTCACAACTTCAATCTACATTTCAAATTTTAAAGCTATAATTTAGGGATTGAACTTTAAACTGTTAAGAAAACCGCACAGCATAAATATAATAGTTGGGCATGAATATTGTTTTTAGAGTGTAGATCAAGCATACTATATGATTTAATTTCTTCTTTTGTTTAAAATCAATATATAAGCTGAAAAACAATATTGAAAAATTTACACCATCAATCTATTTTAAATTTTAAACATCTTACATTTTATTAATGAAAAAAATATTTAAAAATTCAACATGGAACAAAATTATAGACTGAATGTGAACATAACAAACTAAACATGGATCGATCTTTCATTTCGCGTAGTGAACGTTTATGAAAAATGAAACACAATTAATATATTTTTCAATTTGAACCTTTATTCACCCCGGTAAATACAAAATATATTTTTGGACACAAATACCCATTCATGAAATTATACAGCTGATGTTTGCCTGCATGTTTTGAGATCATATCAGATAGTCAGTCTTCCTACTCAATCACCAAAGATATGCAAATTTTCAAACATACTATATCTATAATCAAAATCATATTATTACCATGATTCAACAAAATCAAAACCCGAGTTCAAGCATTTAAGCGAACATAACAAAATATTTTATTTTTGAGAAATTAAATTTAACAAAATATCAATGTAAATATGACATAATGTGAAATTTAGCTTTAATGATTTTTTTTTTGGAAAAGTGTAAAAATCTTGAAAAATAAAGTAGATAAGTTATCTAAGCTAAATTCAAAATCTTGAGTGAAAATAAAAATTATGTTATACTATATGTTCGAATTTTTTAGAAAATTTTCAAGTAAAAATCTGGAAAGAGGAACTAATGAATGATAGAGGAAGATTTAACTATGAAGCTAAAGGGTAGAATGGTAATAAATGGGGGGTTAATAGACATTTGTGGGGTTTACCTTTTTAATTGAATTATGTGGGGGGTGTAGAGCAATAACTGGGGTATTAATAGCCGTATCCTAGTACTTCTCTTTGTAATTTTAAACTCGAAATAAAAGAAGGGTGAAACAAGCCAGAAATAATTAGATTGTATAGTAAGTTCAAATGAGGTATATCGGATTGTACAAGGAATTGCCAAATCATACAAGAAAAAGTTGAATCGTACAAATAAAGATAAAGTAATAAGAAAATATAGATCGGTCGATGAAAAGAAAAAAAGCAGTGATCAAACATGCACTACAAAATTAAATATCTATATACAGACAGACTAATCCCATCGGAAACTAATTTTAATTGGAATAAAGGAAGATCCCAGAAGCTCCAGTCATCCAGAAATAGAAATATGTTTCTTTTCCATCTAGCCACCTCAGTTTGGTTATAACTAGTACATGTAGACTAGTTCAACTTTAAGCTTAAAGTTGAACACAAAATTATAGCTGAAACAATACCAATACAAATACATTTTCATAACTGAGACAAACACAAGTTCTACCATACGTAGATGGAACCAATTCCACAACCCGAAGAAAGGAATGTACTTCATCATGCACCCAGTTTGTTAGTAGAATTTCGGAACCACAAAATGCAATATCAAGCATGAATACAAATCAAATCAGATTGATTCATTATTTTTATGTTCATATGATGCCTTAAATATTTTCATGTCTCGATGAAATTTATGGAACCACAAATCCAATGCAATATCAAGCATTAAAATATATCAAATTAGATCGCTTTTTTCGAATAAATATTGAAATGTTTTTTCTCACTCTTTCCTCAAGAAAAATATTGAAATGTTTTCAAGTCTTTATGAAATCTAACTATTCAATTTGAATTACATTTTACGAAGTATTGTGCATGCGTATTTGAGAAGAAGAATATGAATCCACTAATCAATTTTGATTTTACAGGATTTAGTTTACCTGAATGCTGATTTTACATTTCTTTTACTGTTTCACCCTTTTCAACTAATTTTCCAAGAAAACTTCTTAAAGGCTGTGTTTTACCCATAAATTTAAGAACTTGAAGACCCAAGAAACCGAGATTTGCTCGTAAACCTAAACGATATATGTTCCTGAAAAAATATCCAGAGAATCTAAGGTGTTTATAACATGACTGGGCTAAACATTGCACCTTCCAATTCTTAGCTCGGCCCTTAGACACTAATCGGTAGACAGTAATTGTAAACAGTTTCTACCATTAGTGCATCTTCAATGGTGGGTGAATGTAGATAGAAGTTGCAATATAGCACATTATAATTGGTACGTCTTCCCAATGGAAAACTAAAGTATGTGCATGTTAAACAAGTGTCCAGTATCCCGTAGAAATTATAAAGGTCTAAGCGTCTGTTTAACATGCGTCTAAACTCCACAACTCAAAAGCTGAGGATCCGTTGCACGAGGGAGCAAAAATTGTAAGTCTATTAAGCAAGCATCTAAAAACTAAAAGCCTAAACAAGCATCCAATAACGGTTCAGTACTCTGAACCGTTAAGCTGAATGTTAAGGGTAATTACATTTCGTAAATGAATGTTGAAGATTATATGAAGGTCTGATTTTTAACAATTATAATTTGTGCACCCACTGTCAGAGATGCTCTTATTTTAACAAGAACACTGAATTCATTTTTTATCTTTACTGGTTTACCTTTGTAAGACAAGCAAACAAACAAGCTTATGTTTGTACAACATAGGAAGAATGCACCGAACTCAAAAACACATTTCTCAAATAAAGCATAGAATGTTATGTTTGTCGCCATTATCAAAACTCGATCTCCTGATTTCTTGTCATCCAGATTCATATGTTACCACCATGGCCACCCATGTTAGGTTTACTTAACCATTATTTTAGTGAAATCACAAATAACATCTAATTAAAAAACATGTTGAATAGTAACCTGTTAGCATCTTGATATTTTTATGGAATAAAGAGTATCTTTTATGCTGGATGTGTTATTCATCAACCAAATGGTGGGGCGGTCAAAGGATCTTTTGGAATCAATCAACCATAGCTAGAACTATTCGACAAATGAAGGAAATATCGCACAATGTTTAATAAATCAATTTGGCTTATACTTTGTGACTTTGGCAACCTTTGCTGTTTGCATTAAGAAGATTCTGCTTAAGGTGGAATCCTAGGGAAACAGTAGTCCCATAAACAAATTAACACTATATATTGATCTATAAATGGTAACTTTTGTTTTCAGCGGATATTGATGTCTTTCGTGGAGAAAAAAAACTTTAACTTGGTCCTTGTGGCTTTAACTATTCCCTTGAATAAAAAATTGTGTTATATAAGATGTAGTGAAACACAACAGTATTATAGCATGTAGTGAAACACAACAGTATTATAGCATGTTCTCAGCTGAAACTGTGATTACAACATGTCATCGTTAATGAACTTAGACGAGTGTCATGTAAATAGAAGGTTTAAAGTAAAACATAACAGTATTATGGCATGTTCTCGGCTGAAACTGCGATCACAACATGTCATCGTTAATGGACTTAGACGAGTGTCATGTAAATAGAGGGTTTAAAATATATCTTCAAGTAAATGGGTAACTTATATGTCCAACTAAAAAGACATTATTACATACTAGATATTCACATAAGCTCGTTAATTTATCATAGTATAAAGCGGATCACTGTTGTTTAATTGTTTTGAAATGTGACTTTACTTTGTTAATTTGACACACCTTTCAATCACTCACTTCCTCCTGTATTTTTTAATTTTTTACTTTTTTTAAAATGATAAAGTTCTATAGAATCATAGACATAGACATAGTGCATAAAAAAAATTTAATTTTTTACTTTTTTTAAAATTTTTTACTTTTTATGATCACTATTGTTTACTTTTTAAATGATCACTATTTTTTTTTTACTTTTTATGAGCTTTCTAACATAGACATAGTGCATAAAAAATCATCACTGTCATACATTCAATAGGCAATGAAACTACCTTTTTCTCAAAAGATGGTTAAGCTGCCTTTTTATTCAAAAACATCCAACCTGCTATTTTGCTCAAAAAAAAAAGCTTTTTCTTGAAAGTCGGCTAAACTGCATTTATAAATAAAAGACAATTTACTTCATTTCCCCAAAAACACCATTTACATACCTTTCTGCTAAAAATGAGTATTTACTTGAAAGATGTTTGAATGATCTTTTTGCTCAAAAGGTGATTAAACTATTTTTTACTCAAAAAGTAGAGATAATACCTTTAAGCCCAAAATGCGATCAAGTACATTTTAGTTCAAAAGCAGTTAAATTGCCTGTTATCTAGAAGACGTTTAAACTGCCTTCTGTTGAGAAGGTGGTAAAACTGCCTTTTGTTCAAAAGACGGTAAAACTAACTTATTACTCAAAAAATTTGAAAAATCTGTTTCTTAAAAAATGGTTAAACTACCATTCAGCTCATATAAAATGTGTTAAAACCTTCTTATTGCTAAAAATTTCTTTTGCACAAATGCAGTTAAACCACCTTTTGCTCAAACTATGTTGAAATTGCCCTTTGAACCAAAAATAGTTAAACTACACTTATTTTAAAGATAAATTTCTACTTTTCAATCAAACTTTATGATTTTATGGTGAAAAGAAAATTTCTAAGATGACATTTCCATACATACTTACAGGCTTATAGCATTTTAACGAGTCATGTTTTAAAGATAAGTGTGAATAACATGTATCATAAAAGAATTATAAAGCTGACGAATCTAAGTTTGCGATGAGTGTTCTGCTCATATTTTCTCTACAACAATAAGTTAACAACCGCACATATCCAATTTCAATCGCGGCCCTTTGAAAGTACATTGTCCCTCATACAATGCAGTCATAATTACATCAATGCAACGGAAAAAGCATCGTTGATGAATGGATAAATGGAGGAGACTTGTGGTGTCCCTCAAGATCTTTCTAGAGTATGCTACCTATATACCGTATCGTCGTCACCTACATGGAGGCATGCTTGCAGAATAACAGTGGCATAGATAAGTGTGTTTCTGTCTTGGGAAGCAGGTAAGGAAGGACCCTTGTGTTTTTGACAATGAATAGTTTGTCATTTGGTATCTCTATTGTGAAATTCTATATTTAATAGTATGATTCAGAATAGATCTTCTGTAATCTTTTTGATATGAAAGGAATGTGGCTGTTTGTGATAATTAGCTATCAATTCACTCGTCCAATTTTTGTCTACTTCATTGCTCTTAATATAAAGTCAATAAATAACTTTGTTATTAGAGAATTTATGTTTTTAGTTGTCCAGTATAATTGATTATTCTAAAAAAATTGTTAATATCCATAGTCTTTTGATTATTGTTTATTCATCACTTTCTTCGTCCAATTAAGTCAATTTTGTTATATTTTTTAATTTACTTCTTCAAAATGTACAAAACTGTTTGGAAACCTTTTTATTATGTTTTCTCAATGCATATGGATAGTTTTCAACCCTTTGGCTTAGAAATTAACGTAATCCACTTGGTGGCTTGCTAGTTGGATAGCATTTCTCATATTATATCGAGGTTGAATATAATTTCTAATCTCTTCCCTCTTTCTTTTATCCTCTAATTTTACATTTTAAAATTATCACGGTATCTTGGCCACGTGTTTTCTAACATTGTGTCATATCATTTCGCCTTTGAGCCCTTTATTTTCGAATTGTCATTAAAAAATGTCTCAAGCCTTTGCTTTGTAGCTTTCATTTTACTTATTAACATTTTAACATTTTTACCATTTCAGCAATGCTCTTATGTATTTTAATGTTCTAATTATGTTTCTTCCTTGTTTAAATTTATTTACTGATTTCGTGTAACATTGTGTTCCAACTAATGAGATAAACAAAATTTTATAAAGGCAAAGAAATAAATCTATAAATGTTAGGATTAGGGTTGGCCTGAGAGTTTGAGAGAGAGCCATGTTGCAGTTTTCTGTACTACTATTAAACAACGATATAATGTTTCCTGGATGGTAATGTAAATTTCTGTTCCTCTTTGGAGCAACAATGTAATTAAGTAGGATCACAGTTGAGATTAAGGTTTTTCAATTATTGAAAGTAAAGATGTATGTAGGATCTTTTTTGTTTTCCCTTCTAAGTAAAGATTATGCATTATTTTGCTTCACAGGAGCTTCAAATTTATTGGAGATTACTTTTCTTTTTACTTCAAAGTATATACATATGCTTTTACACAACATGCAATGTTCTGCTTTCTCATTTGTAACTTCGTAAATCATAGTCTTCATTTTCCTTTTTTTCTCAATTCACTGTTTGATTAAATGTCATGGAAACAATGTAAGATGATTTTAAGTCATATTTACTCTCTGACAAATTGAATGCATACGTTTACTGATGAAAAAAGTGTCATAACATTCATTTGGCAAAAATTATAACACTATCTCAAAATATAAAAATGTGTAATAGTTGTCGTCGTCATCCTTGCATTTTTTCCTAATGACTAGGGATAAGAGATACGTTGTTGAACGGATGTTAATTCAAATTATTTAGCAACAGCTGGATTTTATCTCGGAGTAAACCTTTGAGTGTTACAGATGCCGCTATTTTCATAGTGTATACTGAATTTAACGAATGAGTATTGGCAGCGCATAGCACGTGCAGATATGTTAGTGACTAATAAGAGGGACATAATGCTCCTTACCCCTATAATATATGTAACTCACTGAAGATTCGAACTTAAAAGTCCTGTTCGTATGGCTTGGACCAACAAAAGCATAGCCCGTTTATTAAATTTTTGGAAAAAAAATAATCACATTGACAAATAAACACTGTATTGGTATATGAACTTCTTTTGGACAACACGAAAAAAGGAAAAAAAATTCTTCTTTTTTGAATAAAAAGCAAACGACTTGTATTGACACATGTAGCATCCAATGAATCATAAACCAGGTTGAATCAACACCCCAATTTTTTCCTTCACTAAAAAAATGAATTCCAAAAGTACCCTTCGACATCAAGACAGCAGTAAAGATGTTCTTTTCCTCCTCCTCCTCCTTCCCCCACCTCCATTCTTTGATCTCAAATTGGAGGATTGAAGACAATTACATATTTATATCTAATTTCATACTAACTCCACTCAATTAACAAAAAATCATAGAAATTTTCAATCGCATTTAGCAAGTTTCAAATATATTTTAACCAACTTCACAAAATACCCAAATTGTAACCCTAATATTTATATGAAGAGCAAATATACCTTTTAAAAAAAAATAGAGTAAGTTTTTCTTTTTTGTTCATTTTTAACAAATATTGATGATAAAAGTTGCAAACCAGTAGACCATAATTTTAGATGTCATGAATTTGACAATTTAAGAAGATGAAGAGTGGAAATTAAATGAAAAAGAAATTAAAAATAGAAGGGTAAAATTGATATAATATGGGATGAGAAAAGAAATACATGGGGTGTAATGTTTTTAACAAAACAGCAAGGTGTGAAAGGAAAATCATGGAGTGCTAATAGCGTCAGCCCAAACCTAATTGCTATTGTGCCAATACTAGTTCATTAACCAAGTATCTCAACAACAACCAGATTCCACATTGCCCCAATCATCATACAAACTTCGTGTGCTCGCATAAACAAATATCTCTACATTTCTTAAGATCTCAAAAACTTCATCTCTTGCTACGTTATGATCACAACAAAACCCCCAGTTCCCAGTGTTAAACTTAACTTCATGAACTCAAACCAAAATTATATAATAATAATAATGATAATGATAGTAATAGTAAAGCAAGATAGAACCTCTACTGATTGCGAAGAAACAGGAAAGCAAAACAGCAGCAGAAGCAATGAAAAGCAAAAGGGTGCCAATCTTCCTCCTGCTCGCAACTTTCCAAACCGAACTCAATCGCCTCTCTTTCTCCCTTGATCCAACCAGCAGCGTCTTCGAGTTAAGTTTCCGACTATTCGGCGCCGTTGATCCCGGCACCGAGTTGTTATGCAGTAATGCGGGCGAATTATTGTACAACTGCAGCGATCCATAACTCGATGAAGATCGAAGTCCCAATGACCCTCCAGTCATTGGAATCTCTTCTCTCTCATCAAAGCTTTTTATTTTTGTGAAGAGAAAAGACTCGATTGGATCCTAGATCTCAAAATTTCAATGTATATGCATCGGATCTGCGAAGATCTGAGTGAATTATCCTTCTGTAGTAAGTGACGGTTAAGATTGAAAGAAGAAGCAATTATTATGTCAAGAGAAGAAGGCTGACAATGGGACCCGGAGACAGAAAACCATGCCTTTATCCGGAAAAATTAAAGGGTTTTGTTGAAGCAATAAAGCTATTTATCCAAACCTAACTGCGCACGCATTTATGTTGGGGTAAAATAGTAATGGATGAACTTTATTTCCTTTAAAATTTACGGTTTGCCTTGCTCATGTTTGCCTCAAAAAAAAAAAAAAAATTTCTCGCAAGCCGCGTTAATTTAGTTTCCTCACATTTATTGTATTTGCATACGATTATCTAATGTGTGTCATACTCTTTAACTACTACAACTGCACAGAACGACGAGTAAACCGACCGTTTAACCGTCTGATTTTAAAACAAAACATATGTAACAACATAAATTTTGAAATATAATGTTTTAATTGTATTGAGTTACTTTTACAGTGATTTGACGAATGTGACGGTGTAGCCGTCAATGTGTTGTATGGACTACTGGAGAAAAATATCCATATTTACACCATCGAAGTTGTATTATAAGTATGATGATATATGGCGGTGCACTTTTGGGTGATGAAAATAACGAAATGTCGAAATTTATTATATGTGATAAAGTTATTTTATTAAGTGGTTAATACAAATTGGAATTGTTCTAGGCATTTTCACTCACGTCACGATGGATACAAAAAGACGTCAAAAGATACAGAAATAGATTGAAGGTCTGATAAGATTGCTATCACGGATCGAAGGGGTAAACCAAAAAAGGCATCAGTATCGAAAGTTAGCTCAAAGAAAAACAAAAGAAGAAACCAAATTTTGCTAAGTGAAGGAAATGGTTCAGTATAAATGGTGACAATCAACACAAAAGAGTTCAATAGTTATCAGCTGCTAAATGGTAAAACGGTCCGATAATTTTCAACTACCGAAAAGGAAAACAGATCGGTAGTTTTGACCGCTGAACAAGAAAAACGATTTGATTAACATCTTGCCGAACAAAATATTTGTCGAACCAATAATTGACAAGCAAAACAAGTTGAACATAGAAAATACATATTCTATAAAGAATATTAAATCGATTTTTTCACAACTCATATCTATAAATGCCTCATAGAAGAACAGTTATAACATATAAGTTTGAGAGCTCAAAAACAACCGAATGGTAGAATTTTTGGAGCTGTATATTTCTTCCCTTCCAATTAATAAATGATCGTATCTTTTATTTATGCACTCTATTCGAAATCTATATAAGAAAAGGAATGATATTAACAATGGACCTAGACAATTTTCAATTAAACCACTATAAATTTTGTGTGTATTTTACTTTCTATATTATTTAATTTGTTGTCTAGTTTTGATCTTCTCTCGATAAAACATTATTTCACATATAATTAGTAGTTGTAGAATACATTTTGTGCCAGTAGTTCCACAAATTTCTTTGGAGGTGTTTACACATTTTTTGAGTAAACATTTTTACTGTTTCCACCGAAATAGTTCTCAAATTCCTCCAAAATAAAATAACAGAGTTGGTGCCACCAACAGGGAAGCTGGGAACACCAGTGCACCTAACCTACTTGTAGTCGAGCAAGGTGAACATTCGATCGGCACTCCTACGCTATGCAGGACACTTCAACCACTAAGTTTTTTCAATTTAGCGCTACCGAATAGTAGATTTTCTTACAGCCTTGCTATTTTTCGCTACACCCACTAAATCGGGTGTTTTTAACACCAGCTCTAACAACTTTAACAGAAAGATGTTAACTATACTAGTTCTGTTATAAACCAGATCAACAAATTTAGGATATAAGTCTAAGTTCAAGTCCTAAGCGCTCAAAATAAATTAGAACTTTATTCTATCCACCAAATTTGAACAACATGGATCATGATATTTTTTGGTTTTATTATGTAGGAGCGAATGATATTTTTGTTTCTACACAACTGGTGTGGGAATAAGAATAAATCAATTTTGGAAAATTTATTTCATCTTCAATAATATTTTTACATCTTCGTTATTTTCAGATGTATCCCCGCTTTATCCTCGCTATAGTTTTTTGCACGTCCAGCACTATGAAATCGATTAGTGCTTTAACTACACAGCTCTACAGTAGCCGATGCAATTACTAGAAGAAACTTAGATAAAGTCATAGCTAAACTAGATGAACAATTCACCGTCTAACAACAAGCAATGTAGACCAACTTCTGACATGCTTAGGGCAATAATAAATAGTCGTTCATGATAGTGTTGAACAAAAAAGATCTCGATCTAGGGAATGAGGAATTAGAAGGAGATGGCATTATGGTAGCGAATTTGGTCGTGATAGCCGAAGAACAAGCAAAGGGAAGTTAGAGAAGATACAAAATAAGCAAGAGTTTAGCCCAAAGCTTGGCCCAAGGCATGATTTGGTTCCGAATCAAATCTGTTTGGTGCCGAACAAGGACTAACTATGGCTAACGCTTCTTATGTCAGCACTATCATATTCATATTTGACCTGCTACTAATAAAGGACGTAGGGACCAACAGGAGCGGTCTAAGAGCTATGACCATGTTCGAGGATGACATTCAAGTTAGTATAGAGAAGAACGAAGGGACGATCCACTCGGAGAGAAAGGATGGAAGATCATTCCCGCCGACAACCTCATGAGCTAGAAGACAGGATGACCATATGGTTAGGGAGTACATTAATTGAGAACAAGTAGAGTCCATCATTGATCTCAAGTGACTAGTCCATTTACATTTGAGAGAGTGACTGTTGGAAACTCAAAGGATTTTCGAATGTCGGTTATGGTTATAAGGGACTGTCAGACCCTTTACATATCTATAACACTATACTCAACACATTCTAATGAATGGGACTATAAAAGAATTTTTGTGAAAGTGATTTCCATTAATCCAGTGAGGACCTAACAACTATGTGGTATTTTCTCCTGCAACTAGGATCGATAAGTTTGTGAGTGATGTTGAAAGAGAAATTCATTAATCAATTATGTATGCATATGGAGTAGCCCAAGTACGCATACTCGCTTAAGCGAAGGAATGATGAGCCTCTATGATAATTCCTTATCCATTTTAACGTCGCAGCTGCAAACATGCAAGGAAGTCGGTCCTAATGGATTATGGGGTAGAGTACATCCAGATACGAAGTTCTTGTGAAAATTAAAAAAGGAGAAGCCAAACACTCTTTAGGAGTTTTAATATGAAGCAATAAAGTACGTGAGTTTGGAGGATGTTGCTTCTGAAAGACAAGCTAGCAGACCAACGCAAATCGAAGTCATTTAGTGTTAACATGACAATGAAAGGAGGTGGAAATAATTTTGCTGAAAAGAAGAATGGTTACTAGTATGAACATGGTTGAATTAAGCAGAATGCAAAAGGTGGAAGCTAATGGCTAGATTTGATGCTTATATGGATCTTAATGGTATCATGAAAAATTATTTATCTGGCCATGCAAGGGAAATCTAAATACGAGCAGTCTCCACCAAATAAGGAGAAAGAATCAGACTTGAATTCTATGAAGTATTGGTGCTTCCATGAGAAGCATGAGCATAACACGAATGATTGTCATCACCTACATGACATCATTAAGGATTATATTAGGAAGAAGATGTTGCAACAATATGTTAAGGACTCAAATATTGCTCCAATCCTATATGCCCACCAGCAAGGCAACTTCCGCATGGTGATAGCAGGGAAGGCACCAATACTTATTGGATCATATGCATCGAACAGCGGGATAAAAAAGGAAAACTTAAAAAAAAAACCATTTTTAATTCACATGCACCATATCTTTTATAATGTTATCATGAATAATGTCATCAACATTAAATTATATTTAATGTTCACATTAGATGGTCTTGATTTGAATTTTAATGGATAATTAAATTTATCGTATTAACATTATTATTATTATTTTGAGGGAAAGTAAGAATCATACATCCATGGGACACACATAGAGATACATACACACACGCATGGTGAAAAAAATATGGCGACATTAAGCCCGCCCGCCAACAAAGTAGCCAACAAGCCTAGCTACATGTAACGACCGCCTATACCTATGATGCATAATGGTTGTCAAAGGAAAGAAAAGAAGTAAAGATGGGGAAATGGGAGAGAAGAGAATTAAAAAGAAGAAAAAGAAAATATCAAATATCTAGTCGTATATCTCATATCGCATCAGATAAAATGTAATAATCAATACAGATATAAAATAGTCGAGACAATAATAACAACATGAACTTATCATCATATTATAAGATCCATAGAATTATATAACATAGTAATAGAGTTTATACAACGAAAAATAAACACAACTGATAGACTATCTCTAATAATAACAAGTCAAACACGGTCAAGACTCTATGGTGTCACATAGTGGAATATACAATAACGATTCACATATAATTATGAGTAAACACCACCTTCTGCTAATTCATCTACAGAACTCCATATACCATTCATACCTAATCTACTCATTTAAGAGTACTCAAGATAATAAGAAGCAAAACATAAAACTTTGGGTCAAACAACAGTCTGGTGTAAGCCATAAATGATCTTAAAACACTATAAAAGTCGATATAGTAATGGAACAAAGGGTGTACGAACCATACCTGACATCTCCAGCAACCAAAGAGTCATCATATAACATCAATAATATGCTACTCTATAACATCATAAAGAGGTACTCCATACTCGGTAACTGTTGGGATGCCTAGATATCTCCATCCACAATACCTACTCCATACCGAGTAAAGTCGGGGTGTCTACGTTTCTCTATGCACAATACTTACCTCGTGTGACATCCCTAGGATGACAAGTGACTAGTGAAGCAACCATAACAAATGTAGCACCCACCAAATAATACTATCACCCATGTTCTCTAGAATATGATAACTTGTATGGCTCTCATGCCAAAGACTAGTGGAAATCCCGGTTCTCCGTTGTACTCTCGTATCTCGCAGCCCAAAGTTAGATACGTCTCTCACAGCCCAAAGCTGAACACTAGACCCGAAGGGTTCAGGGTATATAGATCCCAACATGAACCGGGCATCCCCACTATACAACACCTTTTCTTCGAGTACAATAGAAAACATTCTGATTCATCAATGATTCCTTAGCACATGCACATCCATCCGAGCCCTGCTAGCTCAATACAATTTCCATTAGGAACCTGCCACATTCCTCCACTCCATGACTCCCACCACAAGCCTCTACGTTACCTACTCCCTACTCGAGTGTAACATCCCGTATTTTTTAAGCCATTAAATTTGAACATTTAATTCGTTTTAAATGTTTAATGTGGATTCTTAATTGATTTTGAAATGAATGAATTCAGGTTCAATTAGTGAAATAAGCTATAATTTTTAATTATAGCAATTCCGGTTGAATTTGAATAATGGAAAAATAATAATTTAAATATTCGGAATTGAAATAAAAGTAAATCTGGATATAAATAGTGATAAAAATGGTTTTAGAAATTATGTTGAGTTATTTGAGTGTAAATAGCGCGGTGGGAATTTTAGATGAATTTTAAAGTTGATAAATTAATATTTGGGATTTTATATTAATTTAAAAGTGAATTTAATATTATTAAAATGAAATTTAATCACATTTTAGTCCGAAATGAGCCAAAATGATTTTTAATGTGAATATAAATTTTATACGAGCTATAATAAAGTTAATAAAGTTTTAAAAGCGAAATTTTAAGCGTTTTCGTCAATTTTGAAAATCGCCCGATTAAATAGACGAGTTAAAATAGCCTTTCGGGGAACAGTCTCGGAATTCAACGAAACCAGTTCCATTGGATCCGTAATAGCTATTTATTATCGGATTTCAATTTTCGTAGCAATCGGAGTTGTCGTTTGACCGTGGCAGCTCGAAACGCATAGAAATCGATTTAACCGATTTAAATTTTAAATTGATCGTTTAATTCCGTAACTCGCACATACGACCGAATTAGCCTACACCTATTCCATTGTGTCCGGAATGCGGAAAAACCCTAGGAACGCCTGTTGGTACGTGAGAATTGGAGTTCGTTTGCATAGAGCATTAAAATGTGAAGAACGAGATTAAAATAATATTAAATAATTATATATATATATATATTAACATTATCGTTCAAAACCCTAGCTAAAAAGAGGCCGTCGTCGTTCTCTCCTCCTATGGCCGAAAATTACCCACCTTCTTCCCCAATTATCGATCAATCCACTCATTATTTGTCAAAACTTTCAACTGAGATATCGTAGATCTCGTCGAGCACATCGAATCCAACGGCTGTGATTGATTTTTACGTAGCGTGGAGGGAGAGATTTTGTCGCGTGCGTTGGCCGTTGTCTTCATGTCGCGCACCAAGTGGGGCCACCGAGTTTCGTGAAGCTCTGGCCGATGGTGGAGGTTGAGGAGCTCTTCGATATCATAAGCTCCGATCGCTTTCTCGTGCAGTGTGGTGGTCGCAGTTCGCAACCCTAGGAAGCGATTGTTGGGTTTCTTGTTCGCGTTGTGTCCTAGAGCTTGCGTACGCGATGGAGAAGATGGGGTATGCCGTGTTATTTTGGAAAAAAAAAGAAAAGAAAAGAAAAGAAAAGAAATTGTTTTGAATTTAAATTCAAATCTTTAAAATTGAATAACTTTTCCGTATGACATCAGATTCGTACGAAATTCGTGGTGTCGGGATCGCAGAAAAGAATGCTACGCAGTGATGCAGTTCGGGAATCATTCCGGGCAAGTAGAAATTTGAGTTAAATCGAACGTTGTTCGATTTAATTTAAAATTCGAACGCTCGCCGAAACCCAAGGTGAGTTAATCT
This sequence comes from Allium cepa, assembly GCA_030765085.1. Lineage (NCBI taxonomy): Eukaryota > Viridiplantae > Streptophyta > Magnoliopsida > Asparagales > Amaryllidaceae > Allium > Allium cepa. Next base: position 944,381,524 of record CM060941.1, on the reverse strand, counting down.
CACTCACATCTGGAATGTTAGCTGATTTAAATAGTTAATATTTCAAATATCTATGTGATTGGTTGAAATGTTTATTTATATCAGCCTGGATTGATATATATTTATAGTGTTGTGCTAATATTTGTGGATGCAGGAAAAACAGGTTGGAGGGATCCAACTGGATTCCTCACAATGTAGTAATTATTTTTTTATAATTGATGATGATGCTTGTTTATATATTGTGATTGATAAATTTGCAATTAAATTGTATTGTGATATTGTGGTGTAAACTACAAACCCAGAATGTTAATTATAAAGAAATTTGGAGTTTTAAATTATAAAGAAATTAAATTAGGTTTTCAAAAGAAATTAAGAAATTAATAATTAAGGAATTTAAAGGAATATAAGAATTAGAATCTGTTTGGATGGAAAACTGAAATAAGATTGTATTGGAATATTGCTGGGTAAATTATAAATCCATAATTAATTATAAATGGATAAATTGAATTTTAGAGAAATAAAAGATATTTTTAAATAATGAATTTAAAGGAATTAAAATTTGAAATCTATTTGGAATGAACATTGAAATTTGGTAAATCTGGAATGATAAACAAAGAGAAACGTTATCAGTTGATAAATGTGAAAGTAAATTATGTTATTAAACTTAAACCTGAATCTAAATAAATTGACAGAATTTATAAGAAGGATTTTTGGGATATTTGAGTAGGAATGAGTTTCCCTGGGAAACACCAAGTTTGAGTTTTAGACAGATTTTTATTAAAAGTGAATTTAAGTTTAAAACTTGTTATAAATGAGTTTTTGGAAAATTATTGCTTTAAAAGCTAATTAATAAGGTAACAATAGTGGTTATTTTCGATTACATTAGTAATTAATTTTATAAATGGATTGTTTTAAAAAGTCTAGTTTTGACCTAAATTATTTGCAATTAGTATTGAGCTTTTACAACTCTATTTTTAAATTTAGTTTAACTAAAACCTTATTTTAAATCAAGTTATATCTTATAAAATATCTGAAATTGTATTTTTGAGTAATAACTAATAGTACATTTCTATATTTTAAAGTATATTGCAGAATAAAGTGTTTTAAATTGCTTTTAAATATAAATGTTTGAACTTGGTTATTTCCTATGGGAATATAGGGTAAAGGATTTACCTTGTAAAGAAAGCACTTTGGGAATTGTTTTCGAATGGGTTTTGGAAATTTGAAAATATATCCTTTAAAGATATTTGAGGCAAATAAATAATGTGGGAATTATTTATTGTGTGATGGATGCTTATGGATGTTTATGAATATAAATTGATAGTTAAATCACCGACTATCAATATTGGACAAATGCGTTGATCGTTTCGAAGAGACCGGGATCGAGATTTATTTCTCGAAAACCACTTCGATCCGATTTGTACGTTTCGTGCGAAAAACGTGTTCGGAGTCGAAGATGGAGCAGTGAAGTGCAAGGGATGGTCGCTACTAATCCTGAGGATATTTCCAAAAGGATGTAGTAGGAGTAGTGCCTTTGGTTCCGTTCGAACCCGGGACGGACTTGTATGGACGAATGCTTGCGAAACATCGTCAGGTGGACGATGGGCATTCTAAGTGAAAACGTTCTAAAGGTAACGCTTAGCCTCAAGCCTCATCAACCGGGAATGACTGAAAATCAGGGGATATGCAGCAAGGTTAGGTGGGTCATGCCCAAGCAGGATAAGATATTTCCCCTGTCTAGATGTCCCTTATATATTTCGGCTTAGTGCGTGGTTGGTCGCGCCAACCACGGGGTTTATCTTGTTCGGGACTGTTCAGTAAGGAATGGTTCCAGCCTTGTGTTGCAGGGGATGAAGGGAGTAATCCTCGGTACGGTGATCTAGGCCCCGTACTGTGACAGGTGGTACCCCAGTGCCTAGTCATTGTTGGAAATCCATTTTCCCTACGAGCCTTGTACGAGTTTTGTTTGTATTACCCACTTTTGTGGCTAGTAGCTGGAATTTAATCATGTAACAATTTCGGCTATTTTATAAGTATTTGTAAATAGACCCTATTATAATATCAGAGGATTCCTATAAAGAGAGTTTTAGCTATCGTAAGGTAAAAACCCGACATGTTTATTTGTGGCGTGGTCTTACGAGATGCTTTTGTTTTTCAAAGGATTTTTGAAACTTTAATAATCAATTTGGATGCATTAGTATCAGCTGGTATTCCAGACTGACTCGGGTGTTATTTTATTATAATGCTCGAGTCAGACCGAGTATTATATGTTGAGGACAGGTTGCTATGGAGCAGGAGAGGAGCTGGAGTCCGAGACGTATTATATGTACCTACATATATCCGCTGCTATGATTGTATGGTATGTCTGATTTGTGATTGTTGATGTATGAGACACTCTGATGATATGATGTATAAAAGTGATACAGTTTTCATTTTGGGTAAAGATCTATATTTACTATTATATTTTATTTCGCTGCGACTGTGAGATTCTGATATTGTTTAGTTTCTTCTTCTTCTATCTCTTCTTCTTTAACCCTAAATGGTTCGTATTTCTGTGCCACTTGAGTCAATTTGTATAGAATAGTGTTGATTCAAGGGGTATGGATATGCGGGCCGTCACACTTGGTATCAGAGCTTAGGTTGGCGACAACCTAGGCTTTGGTGGGGAAATTTCTCATTTAACAGAGTCAATAGTACTCTATAATGAGTTGAGCGTATTAATAGATATGAGAGCGTACTTGTTAGTGGATATAAAATTATTTTTGTACTGTGTTGACTTATCGGTCGAGTGTTTATGAATTCTGGTCGGTACGGGAAGTACAACCGTATCGATAGGGGTTTGTAAACTCTTAAACAAGATAAACTGACATAGTATTGTTTTTAAAGTGGGTAAATGAAATAATTTTACCCAAAATTATATTTTGATATAAAAGAAATATTTTTCTAAAATATTATATATGTTTGGATGATTGGATGTTAATAGTACAATCAAATAAAAATTTAAATGAGAGTGGTTTATAACCAAATAAATTCCATGAGTATAAAGTATACAAAAGAGAATAACTAATTTAAACCCAGCCAGAATTTAAATCCCGGAAGTTTTGGAAAGGATTTTAAATAAAATAAAAATAAAAGTTTGGAAATTTAAAATACTGGGAAAGTTTGAAATGTTTGTTGAGATTTGAAGGTGTTTGAAGGCAATGTTGGAATATTGTTTTGCGAAATATTTTTAAATGGAAACTGTTTTGAAATAAATTTGGGAAAGTAAGAAGCATTGAACTCACTTCAGTCGCTGGAAAATAATCCTGATGATGCTGGCCACATCATTAGAATTTATTTTCGAGTTTCTAAAGTGATGGATTGCTTCCCTAATATTTGGTTATGGTATTGTTTGGGGCTTGTTGGATATAACAAGTGTTTTGGAAAATTCACAATGGAGAAATTGTTTTGATACAACTAAGTTGTTTAGAGATCTGGAAATTTGATTTAAATATCAAATGGGAATGTGTTGATTTTTGTTTCAAAATGGTTTTGAAATAAAAACCGGGTAAAATGAATTCTGGGAAAATTCTAATTAAATAATGTGTAAAATTTAAATTAATTAACTATTGAACTTATTAAATGAAGTAGATATTAATAAGAAGGAGAAATGAAAATTTTAATCTTGGGATTACAAATTTAACTTGAGTAATTGGGAATGAATAAAATATATTAAAGTGAATTGGAAATTTGAATTTAACTTGAATAAGTTAAATAAATTGGACTTAGAATTAAATTGATTTGGGTTGAATTAAAATGTAAGTGACTTTGAAATTATGGGTCATTGTGTAATGGATTGTACCCATAAGCTATTAAGTGCTATACTTATAATCTGAAATGTGAATTTAAAATTTGCAAAGGATTAAGATTGAAAAATTATAACTTTGAAATTGTGATTATATGCTGTAAATGGATTCAAATGAGCAATATGAGCTTTAAAATAAATAAGTTGGTGAACTTATATAAATAAGAATGAAATTATAATCATAATTGGGAAATAGTTGAATGGTATGGTGAGTCCAAACTAAACTCAAATGAAATGTGAATTGAGATAAGGTAAAGTGAGATATAAAGGAAATGAATGAACTTAAATTAGTAAACAAGTTTTGAACTTGTATATGGAGATTAAAATTGAGAATTTGAATTGAATATGAGGTGGAATGTAAATTGCTTAGAATTGCATAATGAAGTTCATATTCTTAAGTTATTAAGTGTTACAATTTGAATTTGTGAATGTAAAATGGAAATGGACTTAAGTAAGCAATCTAAACTCTGAATGGAAGTGAAATTGTAATTCATTAATAGAAAGAGTTGATTGGTGTGGCAAAATTCAAAACTTGACCATAAATGAAATGTGAAGTGTAATGAAGCAAGTCAGAATATAAAGGTGAATGTTCTTAAGTTAGCAAATAAGTCTTGAACTTATGTATAGGGAAAATGAAAGTTGTTGTGATAATGACATTGTAATTAAATTTCAGTTGTGTAATAAATAATGTTAGAAGGAATTTAAATTCTATTTAAAAGAGTGAAAAGGAAGGTAGAAAATTTAAATTTACTAAATGACATAATTGGAAAAAAATTGTCATATTATAAAAAAATGAAATAATTGTAAAATAGCCATATTATAAATAAATTCAGAGTGAATTGAGGAAGTGAATTAGAACCTAATATGGATTAGGTTAGAGACTAATTGAATTACAATTAAATGGAATTTGTTTATTGTAATGAATAGAATTTTGATAATTGATCAAAATTTGGAAAGTAAATGGGAATCCAACTGTAGTATGGGATTTAAATTTGTGGTAACAAATAATGAAGTGTGAATGAAAAATGGAATTGAATTATAATAATGATGGTTTGAATTGTAAATAAATTCAACTGAGTGAAATAATTTAAAGTGGTTTCTTTGCTAATAAAATAAGTCTAAAATGGATTTAATAAATAGGCAAAGTGCATTAAAGTTTGTTAATGAATTGGAATTTGATTTGGATGAGAATCAAATGAAAATAAAAATTTAATTTATAAGAAGATAATGGAAGTATTGTAAAGAAAGCTTAAGCAAATTAAATAATTGTGGTTAAGCTGAATGTTTAGGCTAGTGGGATTGTAAATGGTTTGATTGGTAAGAATCAATTAAAATGGAAACAAATTGAGATATTATGGAATTGAAATCATTTAAGAGAATGATGAGATGGTTATTTTAAGCTTATGAAAATAGCTTAAAATGAAATGTGTTTGCAAAATAAAATTTGAATGCAAGCAAATGACTTTTAAGATTGTAATTGTGAGGAAGAAAGAATATGAGTTGTAAATAAGAATAGAATGATGTATATAACTTTAAAATAATAATAATAATAATAATAATAATAATAATATAAAAAAATATAAACTTAAGATGATTAATAAATTTGAAAAGTGAGAATAAGGATTGAGTTAATAATTGAAATGGAAAAAGCATGCTTGGATTATGAACTATGCAGAATTGAAAAAAAAATTAATATAAATCTAAACTAGAATTAATTTTAATGGTTGTGAGTTTAAGTGATGATTAGTTTTGGCTTGAATGACATGAATATTTGCATGTATTTAGAATTTAGTTGTTTAAACAACAAATGGATTGGTTTTGAATAAATTGGAATGGATTGAAATGTTATTAAGTAATTTTTGCATCAGAATGAAAATGAATTATAAAAGAAATGAAAATGCTTTAAAATTTAAAATAAAATTGGTTTGTAAATCAATTTGGAATTGAATTGAAATAGATTGATGTTAGTGAAGCATATATTAATCATATTGAAATAGAAATGAATTGGTTTTGATTAATATAAATGGTATATAAGGAACTTGAATGTAAATCATTCAAGTGAAATAAATGAAGTTAGTTGGATGAAATTAGAATGGGTTAAAAATCTTGGATTTGAGTATAAATGTAAGTGAATCATAATAGAAATCCAAATGTAGCAAATTGAAGTAAAACTTGCTTGGTGAATCAATTCGAAATTTGGTGAAGTATGAATTGGAATGGCAAAACTTGTTTGTAAATCTTTTGTGTGAAATAAAATGGAATTTGGTATTAGAAAAGGAACTTGTGCATGTTGTAAAATATGGTTTATTTATGGAATCATGCAAATTGTTGAATGGATTATGAAATTGATATGTTGGCTTACATTATATTGGAAATATTGTTATAATGTTCAAATCTTTGAAAACTAATGTGTTTGTTGAGTATAGTACAGGTGCGGCAGGCGTTCGAGAGAGTTGGAGCGCGTATATGCGGTATATTAGCTACTTGCTATTAAAGTTTGCTAAAAAGGTACGCCTACGCAAATAAAATTGGAAAATGATACATATATTGTGATATATTTTGGTTTTCGACCGTGTGGGTCGATGTATATATATTTATCTGTATCGCGATATCACGAAAGCTCCTCCGTACAGGGGAGACTCTGCCAAAAATTTTCGGAAATTTTGGGAGTTAGAAAATTTTTGGGAATTTTGAAAATTTATAATTAACTTGGAAAGTTATAAGTTAAAATTAAAGCTTTAGAATAAGTAAAGCAAATGAGTTTGGGAATTGAGCTAAAGGATTTTGGGAAGAGTATATAAGCTTTTAACTAAGCTAATTGGGTAAGTAAATGGGTTGGAGGGTATTTTCTACCTTAGCAAATTTCGGGGACGAAATTTTTATAAGGGGGGAGGAATGTAACATCCCGTATTTTTTAAGCCATTAAATTTGAACATTTAATTCGTTTTAAATGTTTAATGTGGATTCTTAATTGATTTTGAAATGAATGGATTCAGGTTCAATCAGTGAAATAAGCTATAATTTTTAATTATAGCAATTCCGGTTGAATTTGAATAATGGGAAAATAATAATTTAAATATTCAGAATTGAAATAAAAGTAAATCTGGATATAAATAGTGATAAAAATGGTTTTAGAAATTATGTTGAGTTATTTGAGTGTAAATAGCGCGGTGGGAATTTTAGATGAATTTTAAAGTTGATAAATTAATATTTGGGATTTTATATTAATTTAAAAGTGAATTTAATATTATTAAAATGCAATTTAATCACATTTTAGTCCGAAATGAGCCAAAATGATTTTTAATGTGAATATAAATTTTATACGAGCTATAATAAAGTTAATAAAGTTTTAAAAGCGAAATTTTAAGCGTTTTCGTCAATTTTGAAAATCGCCCGATTAAATAGACGAGTTAAAATAGCCTTCCGGGGCACAGTCTCGGAATTCAACGAAACCAGTTCCATTGGATCCGTAATAGCTAGTTATTATCGGATTTCAATTTTCGTAGCAATCGGAGTTGTCGTTTGACCGTGGCAGCTCGAAACGCATAGAAATCGATTTCACCGATTTAAATTTTAAATCGATCGTTTAATTCCGTAACTCGCACATACGACCGAATTAGCCTACGAAACCTATTCCATTGTGTCCGGAATGCGGAAAGACCCTAGGAACGCCTGTTGGTACGTGAGAATTGGAGTTCGTTTGCATAGGGCATTAAAATGTGAAGAACGAGATTAAAATAATATTAAATAATTATATATATATATATTAACATTATCGTTCAAAACCCTAGCTAAAATGAGGCCGCCGTTGTTCTCTCCTCCTATGGCCGAAAATTACCCACCTTCTTCCCCAATTATCGATCAATCCACTCATTATTTGTCAAAACTTTCAACTGAGATATCGTAGATCTCGTCGAGCACATCGTATCCAACGGCTGTGATTGATTTTTACGTAGCGTGAAGGGAGAGATTTTGTCGCGTGCGTTGGACGTTGTCTTCGTGTCGCGCACCAAGTGGGGCCACCGAGTTTCGTGAAGCTCTGGCCGATGGTGGAGGTTGAGGAGCTCTTCGATATCATAAGCTCCGATCGCTTTCTCGTGCAGTGTGGTGGTCGCAGTTCGCAACCCTAGGAAGCGATGTTGGGTTTCTTGTTCGCGTTGTGTCCTGGAGCTTGCGTACGCAATGGGGAAGATGGGGTATGCCTTGTTATTTTGGAAAAAAAAGAAAAAGAAAAGAAATTGTTTTGAATTTAAATTCAAATCTTTAAAATTGAATAACTTTTCCGTATGACATCAGATTCGTACGAAATTCATGGTGTCTGGATCGCAGAAAAGAATGCTACGCAGTGATGCAGTTCGGGAATCATTCCGGGAAAGTAGAAATTTGAGTTAAATCGAACGTTGTTCGGTTTAATTTAAAATTCGAACGCTCGCCGAAACCCAAGGTGAGTTAATCTCACTCACATCTGGAATGTTAGCTGATTTAAATAGTTAATATTTTAAATATCTGTGTGATTGGTTGAAATGTTTATTTATATAAGCCTAGATTGATATATATTTATAGTGTTGTACTAATATTTGTGGATGCAGAAAAAACAGGTTGGAGGGATCCAACTGGATTCCTCACAATGTAGTAATTATTTTTTTATAATTGATGATGATGCCTGTTTATACATTGTGATTGATAAATTTGGAATTAAATTGTATTGTGATATTGTGGTGTAAACTACAAACCCAGAATGTTAATTATAAAGAAATTTGGAGTTTTAAATTATAAAGTAATTAAATTGGGTTTTCAAAAGAAATTAAGAAATTAATAATTAAGGAATTTAAAGGAATATAAGAATTAGAATCTGTTTGGATGGAAAACTGAAATAAGATTGTATTGGAATATTGCTGGGTAAATTATAAATCCATAATTAATTATAAATGGATAAATTGAATTTTAGAGAAATAAAAGATATTTTTAAATAATGAATTTAAAGGAATTAAAATTTGAAATCTATTTGGAATGAACATTGAAATTTGGTAAATCTGGAATGATAAACAAAGAGAAACGTTATCAGTTGATAAATGTGAAAGTAAATTTATGTTATTAAACTTAAACCTGAATCTAAATAAATTGACAGAATTTATAAGAAGGATTTTTGGGATATTTGAGTAGGAATGAGTTTCCCTGGGAAACACCAAGTTTGAGTTTTAAACAGATTTTTATTAAAAGTGAATTTAAGTTTAAAACTTGTTATAAATGAGTTTTTGGAAAATTATTGTTTTAAAAGCTAATTAATAAGGTAACAATAGTGGTTATTTTCGATTACATTAGTAATTAATTTTATAAATGGATTGTTTTAAAAAGTCTAGTTTTGACCTAAATTATTTGCAATTAGTATTAAGCTTTTACAACTCTATTTTTAAATTTAGTTTAACTAAAACCTTATTTTAAATCAAGTTATATCTTATAAAATATCTGAAATTGTATTTTTGAGTAATAACTAATAGTACATTTCTATATTTTAAAGTATATTGCAGAATAAAGTGTTTTAAATTGCTTTTAAATATAAATGTTTGAACTTGGTTATTTCCTATGGGAATATAGGGTAAAGGATTTACCTTGTAAAGAAAGCACTTTGGGAATTATTTTCGAATGGGTTTTGGAAATTTGAAAATATATCCTTTAAAGATATTTGAGGCAAATAAATAATGTGGGAATTATTTATTGTGTGATGGATGCTTATGGATGTTTATGAATATAAATTGATAGTTAAATCACCGACTATCAATATTGGACAAATGCGTTGATCGTTTCGAAGAGATCGGGATCGAGATTTATTTCTCGAAAACCACTTCGATCCGATTTGTACGTTTCGTGCGAAAAACGGGTTCGGAGTCGAAGATGGAGCAGTGAAGTGCAAGGGCTAGTCGCTACTAATCCTGAGGATATTTCCAAAAGGATGTAGTAGGAGTAGTGCCTTTGGTTCCGTTCGAACCCGGGACGGACTTGTATGGACGAATGCTTGCGAAACATCGTCAGGTGGACGATGGGCATTCTAAGTGAAAACGTTCTAAAGGTAACGCTTAGCCTCAAGCCTCATCAACCGGGAATGACTGAAAATCAGGGGATATGCAGCAAGGTTAGGTGGGTCATGCCCAAGCAGGACAAAATATTTCCCCTGTCTAGATGTCCCTTATATATTTCGGCTTAGTGCGTGGTTAGTCGTGCCAACCACGGGGTTTATCTTGTTCGGGACTATTCAGTAAGGAATGGTTCCGGCCTTGTGTTGCAGGGGATGAAGGGAGTAATCATCGGTACGGTGATCTAGGCCCCGTACTGTGACAGGTGGTACCCCAGTGCCTAGTCATTGTTGGAAATCCATTTTCCCTACGAGCCTTGTACAAGTTTTATTTGTATTACCCACTTTTGTGGCTAGTAGCTGGAATTTAATCATGTAACAATTTCGGCTATTTTATAAGTATTTGTAAATAGACCCTATTATAATATCAGAGGATTCCTATAAAGAGAGTTTTAGCTATCGTAAGGTAAAAACCCGACATGTTTATTTGTGGCGTGGTCTTACGAGATGCTTTTATTTTTCAAAGGATTTTTGAAACTTTAATAATCAATTTGGATGCATTAGTATCAGCTGGTATTCCAGACTGACTCGGGTGTTATTTTATTATAATTCTCGGGTCAGACCGAGTATTATATGTTCAGGATAGGTTGCTATGGAGCAGGAGAGGAGCTGGAGTCCGAGACGTATTATATGTACCTACATATATCCGCTGCTATGATTGTATGGTATGTCTGATTTGTGATTGTTGATGTATGAGACACTCTGATGATATGATGTATAAAAGTGATACAGTTTTCATTTTGGGTAAAGATCTATATTTACTATTATATTTTATTTCGCTGCGACTGTGAGATTCTGATATTGTTTAGTTTCTTCTTCTTCTATCTCTTCTTCTTTAACCCTAAATGGTTCGTATTTCTGTGCCACTTGAGTCAATTTGTATAGAATAGTGTTGATTTAAGGGGTATGGATATGCGGGCCGTCACATCGAGTCACAAATCGAAGATAGAAAGTGTCTAATCTTCAATACCTACTACCACCACGAGCTACAAACCAAAGATATAAGGCTTTCCATCATGTTGTACAACGCCATCCCCTATGATGCGAATGAGCCAATGCCTCAGGCATGATCTACAGAAACCTGAAACTATCAACCTTGGAACTTGCTCGATACACCATCGAGTCATAATCCAAAGTACTAACTCTCATGTCGAAGCGCCACATCATTATCTCACCATCTAAATCGCTCGTCGTAGAGCAATCCCATCAAGACTCCAAGTCAATCAGATGAAAAAACCATTAAATCGCACACAATGAAATTTCCTCAATGTCCAAGCAAAAAATCATCCAAATAGCCGATCAACAATGGTGATGGAATTGACCACTCTACAGTGGTTGATACCAACCACTTTAGTTTTGTTCTTAACCAAAACAGATAAGTACAAACCAAACGAAAACGTCCGACATCCATCCCGAAGTCGATGGAAAACATGTGATATTCGATATAAATCATTTTAAAATAATTTTATTTTATAAAAATTTAGAAGGTGTATAAGTATAGGAAAATCACATTTTAAAACCAAAAATCATACCATAATGTCGATCTAATACAATACAACCAATCATAGTATGGTGAGAGACAATATCACCCACCTTATCTAAACTACTGCCGAAACATAGATCTCTCCATCATGAGTGCAATGTGAGAAACTGCATCGAAAACGGACCTCGTATGCAAAAGATATGTATTAAATACGATTCGAGATTAATAGGATAATTAATTAACTAAAAAAATTAAATACCTTGATTAACACTATTTCTTCTTCTCTCTCACATAGCCTATATAGGGACGAGATATGCACACCGGTCCCTTTTTCTTCTCTCTTTGATTTCTCTTTAATTGCTCAATGAAATCACGATCTGTTTTCACCTGCGAGTCTCTCTATGTGTGCTCTCCACCTTGGGATCAAAAAGAAGAAGCTCGGCCCTATATATAGAATCGCTACCTGAAGCCTCGAGTTCGACCTGGCCATGGACTCATTTCGCAATCCTTGACCGCGATCGATGAAACTTGTTAGAATAGTGAGCGTCGTCGAGAGAAGTACAACAATGATCTCTGATCCGACTATCATCGCCCCAATCTCCAGGTAGACCTAACCCTAGATTGGCCATGGATGATGGATCTCGACCAATCACAGTTGATCCAAGTTCCACCAAGTCATCGCGAAGCTCTCATCCGTACAATCTCAATGGATCAGGTTTTGTGATTTTTAGTGGAGCGAACCAATGGATTTTGATTTTTGGAGTGAAATATGAGGAGCGCCATTACCAAGCAATGCAATAGTAAAATGGAAACGAGATTAACAACGGATGGATTTGGGGATATTTATATCAATATAATATTCTTTGTTTATTTGATTCCCTAAATAAACGGTCATATGTTTCAAGTACGTACGATCACATGACGCATCCAATTGCAACGAAACCTGTCTGTATACATCGTCTTATTTTCTGGATCTAACGGTATAAATCTCGTCGCTATTTGAGACTATGTCCCGAGATGCTAATTTCATGAATTTCAAGATCATTTCGGCCATCGAATCGTCCAATCTCCAAATATAGCAAAGCTTATACTCATTTTAATTCGCAACATCAATTCGAACTAAGCGAAAGTGGTCTCGAGCCCTTATTCGACTGTAGGAGAGAAATCATATTTTTGAGCCTTCTTTTAATTAGTGATTAAATTTTAAATCAATCATTTAAATATGATATCGTTAAAAATATGAGTCGTTATATTCTTCCCTCCTTGCGGGATTTCGACCTCAAAATCATAGAGTAGATAGAAGTCTTCTCACCTATAGGCCATCAAAAGCCTCTCGAATTCCAGAAAAATTCCGCAACACTTTCTTTGCATGGCTAGGTTCGGGAAAAATCCCAATACAACGAAGATATATACACATCGTATATTTAAATATACTTGGACATATATAGCAATCATCTCAAATAAGTATGCTATAATCAAACACAGCTATCAAGACTAACAATCGTGCAAGCATAGGCTATCATATCAAACACTAGCAATCAACATCAAACATGCATACATAAGATCAACCATCAAAAAGTAACATCCGTTCCTAACCTAGCATGCAGGATATTAAACTATCTAGTATAAAACATAAAATATAATATTCCATATGAAAGCTGATAATAAAATTGAAATCATACCAAGTGAAGAGCTTCAGATAATTGATCCTCATGCTCTTCTCAGTTCTCATATCCTATCACCTTCACTTTCATTCCACTGACCTCTACTACTCCATTGTCCTAATCCTAACCTATTTCGTATCTTATCTAATGGTGCAAATTGGCCTACGAAGTCTCGAAGTCCCTGGTCCAATCTCAATATCATATAATCGATTTAGTGCCAAATATCCAAATGTATCTTGTAAGTTCTTCCAAAACCCACTATCGAACAATGAGTTTCGGCCACTTACAATCACTACCACAGAAAAGGCCTTTCGCAGCATTGAAAAAACGCTGCCAAAACGTTTAGTAACATTTCAGTAAACTGCGCGATACGACATATCACTACAACAAACAGGACCTTTAACAGCATTTTAAAAACGCTATAAAAGCTTTTAACAGCGTTTTTACGTATGCTGTATATCGACATGCAGTTATAAGTCTGGTATATACAATGACAGGAAATAAACGCTGTTAAAAGTACTTTTTAACAGCGTTTCAGTGGTGCCATGAAAGCTTTTAACAACATTTGGTCAGGTGCAGTTATAGCTCTTTCTTAGCGTTTGTTTCGTGCTAAGATAAGATTTTATAGTGTTTTTCCATTGCCGTGATATTTATTTACAGCGTTTCACTATTGTCATAAATCACACTTTATGTTTTTAGATACAATTTAACAGCAATTTTCAAATGCTGTTAAAACTTTCAATGGCTTTATTAAAAACGTTTTGGAGTGTTTTAATTGCTTTTAAAAGCTGTCGAATGTTTTAACAGCGGTTTAAAAATGTTGTTGAATGTTTTAACGACATTTTAAAAACGCTATGGAAAGTTTTAACAGCGTTTTAAAAACGCTGTTGAATGTTTTAATTTCATTTCAGGAAGCATACATACCACATTTCAAAATTAGCATATTATATCAATATCACATTTCAAAATCAACATATTATATCAATACCACATTTTGGACACATTTGATAACCAACGTATGAAATTTCATAATCAAATACACAATATTGTTACACCAAACATAAATAGTTTGTCTCATCAATAGTTCAGAAACAAAATATAGAATAAGTAGCAATAGCAAAACAACATCAAGTAGTACATACATTAAAACCAAAAAGTAGTTCTAGCAGCAAAAATAATTTCGATCCATAACTCGTTGCAAACTTCTTTTGCATCACAGTCCTCTATCTACCTGCAAAGTAAAAAATTGAAAGAACAAAATTAATTTTGCCGAGAACTGAAAAGCTGAATAAATGAAATTATGAAATGTTAGGACATCCAATTAATATAAATATATATGCAAATATATGATTACAAAGTTTTTATTGGAACTCTATATTTTTATGCAAATATATTTTTGTGCAAATAAATGAAATTATGAAATGTTAGGCATGCATGGTATGGTATCATGTTATTAGCTAGTTTTCACTGCTTTGACGGCTTATTTATTGTAGGCAACTATAAAAGAAAAAGAGTACGAGTTTGAGATTATAGCCATATACAAAACTTCTATTCTATTTCAGTCCATATCCGCGATTGGCCTTAAACAGTTTGACTCTGCTCACTAACAGATGGATTCATTTTGACTCACTAACACAAACAAGCATAACTTGAGCGTAGTTAGGAGCTTGATAAACTTGACAAGAGCTGAAATTTAGATAGCACTGACAAGTTCATTAATAGCTCAAGTTATTTTGTCAGTTAGTTATACACAAAATTACATTTTCTTACATATGGTTAGTTTTATTTTGGGCACGATTTGCTCCATTTTCCTATTTTTCAAAAAAATATTTTTCCAGTTTAAGTGATCAGTAAATATATTATTTATTATACAGTGCATTGACTGACTAAGTTACCAACAAATATATTATAGAGCTCATCTTTTATATTGTGCTCCTAACAAAATTTTCATTATATGTGTGGATGAAACTTGTGCTATTATCGGTTTGTATCATTTGGTAAATCTATAGCTAAATATTTTCTCATGTAAAGATTGAGAAAATGCAGGGAGGTGAGGCTAAGTTACTTTTACAGACGTTATAATTATGTTACGCAGCTAAAAGAAGTTAATACGAACGTTTCAGAATGATTATTAGTAGCGCTTTTCTGGACGATTATAACTTATGCTTCTGTTTCTGTCAGATTTTATATCGGACTGCTATGATATATTTTCAAGCATAAGTAGCCCTTGCCAGAACCTTCTGAAGAACAAGGTACTAAATTACTTTCTTTTCTTTTATGAAATTATGAAATGTTAGGACATCCAATTAATTTAAATATACCAGTACGTATGGCACGTCCGTTGAACGTATACAAAGAATTACGTACGTTAACTACTTTCTGGTACAACATAGCAAATGTTCATTTCCTCAAAAAATACAGACCAGCTAAAATCAATGTAATTGTGTTTCAGTAGACACAGTTATTCCTATTTATCTATAATATCAGTAAGGATCATATTATAAGTTCATGTTACCAAATATCCCTCATGATGCTTATACTAATTTAAATCATCAATAAACAACCAAGATGCAGCTAACTTATAATCATTTAACTAAGCTTTCAGTCATCAAGCAAGCCAAAATCAAACCCAAGGAGATTCATATGTACTATAGAACTTATTAATTTCCGATTTCTAAGAATAGCAGTTTACAGCAATGTTTCTACATAATTTCTC
This sequence comes from Allium cepa, assembly GCA_030765085.1. Classification (NCBI taxonomy): domain Eukaryota; kingdom Viridiplantae; phylum Streptophyta; class Magnoliopsida; order Asparagales; family Amaryllidaceae; genus Allium; species Allium cepa. Next base: position 944,365,708 of record CM060941.1, on the reverse strand, counting down.
AACATAGATGTCATAAAGTTAGGTAGCACGGAAAGGTGAAAGAACTCTCTGATTACCTATCACTACAAAGTGACTAGGATTATTTATCAAAAAATTAGCTTGTTACCTAAGAAAATTTCAGTATGATTCTATTTATATCTCTTCAATGATACACGATTGGAAATGTTGCAAAGGTGAATATATGAAAAGCCTATGGTACATATGTTTAAAGCATTGGAAAGCTTATGTTCACTTAAAAGCATTGGAAAGATTATGTTCACGTGATATAAAGAGAAATTTGGTGACCGACAATTAAGAACAAGATCATTAATCTAACTAAGGACAAGATCATGAATCTAATTATGATTCTTGTATTCCTAAATAACAACATACTTAACACTAAAAGTATAAGAACTAGAACCTGGTGCACAAATCCATGCCAAATGTCACAAATCTTATGTGTATTCACCTTTTCCTTTATCAGTCTAATAAACTGGATATTGCATTCAGAATATGTGACATGTGCCTCACTGACAAATCATGCAGAGCCTGTCAAATAAAGATGATTTGTGAAGTTAAACACCCCACCTACATATGCAGATACATCGAACATAACTAGAATGTAGTGCCGACTTACCGGAACTTGTATCTGTTATAACTTTATCAGCAGGCCAAGCAATTGTAGTGCCGACTGCATCTTCAATATTTTGTAAGTCGGATGTTGGTCTCCATAGACATGCATTTGGAGCATTTGCAACATCAACCCAAACCTTAACTGCATTTATCCCTAGAGGAACAAAATGAACCAATACTTTTGGATCAAATGAAGAGACACGTCCTTCAGCTACAATTTCTTCCTTTCGATCCAAATCGATCAACTTGCACTTGTTATTTATCATTGAATTCGTACCCTGTCAATTAAGAATATACTATTTTATCATATGATTAAATACTTAGTAAGACGAATAAATGAGTTAATTCAATAAGTAAGTTAACCTTTCCGACAACTACAGTAGGAACAGTATGAGTAGAAGACGCTACAATATTAACCTGCTCCACAACCACCCTCGATTCAGGCTAAGTCACTTTCTTACCATTAGCTTCTCCAACTCGTGTCAAACAACTGTCGGTCTCCATAAATAAGCGTCTCGTTTTTTTGGATTATCTATCCAAACTGCCATTGCAGATGGTCCAAGAGGAAGATCGTTCACAAGTTCTGTTGGATTAGTCGAATGCAGCCGTCCTTCAGCAACTATTTCTTTGGTCCCGGCCCAATCATACAACTTGCATTTATGATCAGTGCTACTAGGTTTACTCTATTAAAGAAAAATTATTATATTAATGAATTAGTATTATTATTTTATGTAATCAGATTAAATGTTAGTTGCGAAATAATTTAAAGTTACCTCATTGTCTTCTTTCTCCAAATGGTCTACGTTGTGCAAAACAACTCTGGTAACTGGCCATGCTACTATCTCGCCTTCAACTTCTCCAATACGTGTCAAACGAAGTGTGGGCCTCCATAAAAAAGCATCTGGTTTTGTCGAAATTTCTATAATAATTTTCATAGCATCTGGCCCTAAAGGACTTAGTTGGACAAGCTCATTTGGATCACTTGATATAACTCTTCCTTCGGCAACAATTTCATCTGTCCCACACCAATCCAATAATTCACATTTATCATGTTTGTTGTCATGATTGCCCTACAATTGACCGATAGCAAAATATACTGGTTATAGAATTAATTACCCAAATTTAAATGATATCACAATATTAATGCAATTTATTTTACCTTTTGATGTGTGCTTGCTTCTCCCCAACTTTTTTTACTCTGTCAAAATAGATTAATACAATATTATAATTATATATTCTAAACATGCATATTGCGGGAAACTAAAATATTACCTGATTTTTCATTAGCCCTTGAACCATCGCCTTTAATTCTAAAATTTGGTTTCGCATTTGGATTGTTTGTTTATCCCTAATATGTGACCAAATTGCCTTGGTGGCGGTCATACCCCTTCCCATTCCTCTCAATCTTCCTGGTTTATCACGTCCTAACATTTGCGACAATGCGTCATCTTTGTAACCGTTTATTGAACCCGAATGAGATCCAACGACAACGTTTTTAATTTTTTCCTACAAAGGTTAACATTGATATTATACACTAATTTTAAACTATCACGGTATTAAAAAAACTTACAATAGTATCTGCAACAGCCGCGTTAACTGGTTTGCCATCTTTCCTAATATGAGATTTGACCCAAACATCAACTCTAGGAACGGGAGTGTAATCATTACTCTTCTCTTTCTACATTCAAACGATCATTAAAACAACAAAGTGTGTCAACTAACTAGTCAATAAATATTATGGTATATAAATTAACTTTTTACCATATCATCAGCCAATCGAGCCATGCCTCTACGGTTGTATGTATGTGGCATCTGATTTTGTCTAATAGCTCTTAATCTATCACTTACCATCTGCAGTATTCAAAAAATACAAAAGGAGAAACTTCTCAATTTTTGTATACATTTTAATTTTCAACATTCGACGATAGAAACCGCGCCATTCTTTATCTGAAGGTACAAAAACAAAGCTTAACTAATTTTCTATACAACTTGGCAGTCAATTGACCCAAAAAAGGGTTTTTGTACAAGATTCTTCATTTATTTGGATTACAACAGATACATAAAGGACAGTTCAAGCTTCCCAGATGGATTTCTACTGGAGCATCAAAGTTGATTCGCAGAATTCTTGACCCAAATCTTAAAACCTGAATCAGTATAGAAGAAATTAAAAGGAACGAATGGTTTAAACAGGATTATATCCCTGCAGTTCCATTGGACAATGACTGTATGAGTTTTAATGATACATCTTTAGCGCTTAAAGAGGGATAAATTGTAAATTTCATGTTATACAAGGAATCAATAGCATTATGCTCAAATTCATTAGTTTCCTTTTCCTCCAAAGCCCCATAAATCAGATGACAGTGGGAACAAACTCCCAGAGACGTTAAATGCTTTTCAGATTATTGGAATGTCTCCAGCACTAGACCTTTCTGGTTTTTTCGTAAAAGAGGTGAACTTCTGTCTTTTCCTATATTGTTATGTGTATGTTTAAGTTTATGTCAAGGTAAATTGTATAATATCAAAAGGTGTAATCATCTGGCACTCGTTTTTCAGTAAAATGAGGTATTGTTTGCAACGATGACTAGTTGATGAAAAATATAATAGAATTGATCGTTAAATTGCAGTCGGTTGCCGAAAGGAATATCAGGTTCACTTCAAGTTATTCAACGAAAGATTTATTTGAAAAGCTTGAAAACATTGGTGCAAATATGGGTTTTCAGGTCCAAAAGGCAAATGGTAAGGTCAGTGCATATCAATACATGTTATGCAATCTTTATGTGAACACCTTTAGCATAACTTTATTTCTTCAGAAATAGAAGAAATGAAGCAAAAATGATAATTACTTCATTGATCAACCTTTTATTCCATGACATATTTGCAGTTTAAAATCATCCAACAAAACAGAGGCTCTTTAAGTTCAGGCTGCCTTTCAGCTGTTGCTGAGGTAATTATTTTGCATTCTGGTAAAAGATTAATTTTACACCCTTGTGCATTACTCAAGCAGCGTTTTTTTAAAACCAGGTATTCAATATCAGTTCATCTCTTCATGTAGTGGAGTTAAGAAAAGTGCATGGTGATTTGTCACTATATAAACATGTATGATTTGTACACAATGTCGTAGAACCAACATTACATAATTTTTGAATTAATTAATTTGTTTGTTTTTCTTCTTTACACAGTTATGTTTAAAGTTATCTGAAGATTTAGGAGTCGGAGATTGAAGGTTTTAGAAAGCTTAAAGAAGGAAATTTCTTTAGAATGTAAATATGGCAAAGTTTTGCTCATTGATGAGCAATGAAATATGCCCAAATAGCGAATGGCATTGTAAATATGAACTACCAGAACATCAAATGGAAGAAAGACCATTTTTTTACTTTCTTCTACTTGATGTAATGGTATATCTATGTGTTTTGATTATGAACTGAAGCCTTAGTTTAGATCAATCGTATATCTTTGCACCAAATGGAATAACTTTGCATCTTTTATTGTTGATCCAATCATTGGTTTCCAATGTGGAATATGTTACATGCTGTCTTCAGTGATCTTTCGCGTATCAGTGTTACAGAAAATAAACATGTTACAGAAAATAAACATGGCACAGAAAATAAACCATTAATGTGTTATAAATGATTTACCTTAAAGTCCGGATTTGTTTTCGACTTAATAAACTTCTTCTACTCCGTCATGGTTTTGATGTTATCTGGTTTTAGTTGAAGTCTCTCTTCTTCGTTATTTGCATTTACTATTTTGCGAACTAGTATGCTTTTTGAAGATCTAAAAATGCATCCCATTTGCTGAAATATAGGCACTTTTTGCCATTCCTCGTCTAATTTAAATCTAGCCTGCAATATTTTTTTAAATCAACTTAATAACACAGAGGATACAATTGGGAATATATGATATACATGAATCAACTGTTCCTCAAGGTGTTGTATTATCTAATCCTACTCAATCTAATTTAATTTGTTTGTTTCTTACCTGAATGGATTCCCAAAGAATGGCTTTTAATTCATTGCTGAGATGCTTCCAATTATCCAGTGTAACCGGAACATGCTCGCGTACAAGTGGGCATAAATAAGAAGACAACTTGACCGATCCATCTCCTACTGGTTCACCTTCCCCATTAAACTCAACTTCAATTCGACTTAAAACGTTTGCAGGAAGTCTTTTGACTTTTGTTCGGCTTCTAGTTCCTTTTTTCACAATTGGATTAACATTGAAATTGTCATTTCTCTCGCTTGCTTCAACAACTTCAACATTTCCTTCTTGTTGCATTGCAGTATCGTTGACGACTTGTGGAATTTCTTGAATTGGAGCATCATTATTTTCTAAATTGCATTCATTTTGAGTATTGTTGTTAATCACGGTCCTCTTTCTTTTCGTATTTTTACCCATTTTCTGCAACTAAAAGTACATGTAAACAATCACTTTAGTATTCATGCATAGCTAATAAAAGTACATATAAACAAACACTACGATATACATAGCTAATAAAAGTAAATTTATAACAAGGGTAACACTAAAATATACATAGCCTTATGTTGATGGTGGATGCGTGCAATTAAATATACTGGATAGCCTACTGGATGTTTTAATTTCAGCATAAATCATATACTGGATAGCCTACTGGATGCGTGCAAGTAAACACAAGTTAAAAAGTATTTCAGCATAAATCATATACAACATGATAGCCTACTGGATTCTTTAATTTCTATTTCACACAATCAAGGCAAAGACAGACAACAGCAGAACATATTCGATGCTTGTTTAGTTGCAACTATATGGCATATATGGTGTGAAAGGTGAAATCAATAGTTTAATAAGCGGGAAATGCCTCATTAGACCAAAAGGAGGAGGAATGTAAACTTGAATGCAGTTGGATTATGCTATAATGCAGTTGGATTATGCTGCACTTGAAATAACATAATATATACTTTGATTAAAAATATTTGAATGTAAACTATCATAGCATCTAAACATACAGCATATTTTGCACTATGATTAAACTATACTGCATAATAAATATACTGATATTTCATATGAACATAAAGCTTTTGATCATGTATAAATCAGCTACAAAATCTACAGTGTCTAACATATCTTCTCGCATACTTATGCAAAGTTATGATTGATAAACTTTATAATAAAAAATTTGACAACATAGCTATTATATTTAACAAAATGGATAATCCTAACAAGTTAGGTAACAAAATTTGATTGCCAAGTGTCTAACCCAAACTATGGTGTAATCAATAGTTTAATAAGCTGGAAATGCCTCATTAGACCAAATCTTATCTTATCAAACAAGATGTTATAATTTTATTGACTAAATCGAAGAATCGGTAGCTATCAGCTAATTTTACAGAGCCAACATCTACATATACACAAAATGGAATGCATATTTGGTTTCCTGAGACATATTAATTTAAATAGATTACCCAAACTATGATATTATTGCCTTTACATTTTATTCCTAATTTCATTTTCAATGTTCAAAAATTTTCATTACAGAGTTTAGTTACTGGTTTAGTAGTCTTCCACCGTGATTACAAGAGATGTCAATTGATTAACTGGTTTAATACATAGTTCAGTTACTAGTTTATTAACTTATACTATGCTTTATTTCTAAGTAGATGTCAGTGATAACATTAAAGGTAGTGACTATATGTCAGTAATTTCCATTTCAAATTTAGTTCTTATCGAAATCAGTGAAAAAGGATTTTGTATTAAAAAACAATAATAACAACCAACTTTACTCAGCAATACCAGACAGATACCAAATAGACAGAGATGTATATATGCATTCCCAACACTGTATTTCATGTCATAATATTATGCTTGTACACACACACACACACACACACACACACACACACACTAAAACGAAGTTACTTAACTTTGGTTAATTTATGCATTCCCAATCTATTAAGCAACTTTGGTTAATTAAGCAACTTACTGAAACTACTCAAGTATGCCTTCACAATCCTCTCTAACGTAGATAGCATCCTCCATGAATCACCATCCCTATCGTTTTCTTCGTATTCTTCTCTAACAAAACTTATATCAAGAATAGACTCATCTGTCTCTAATTCATGATACCCTCGCGGTGGTGCCTTCAATACAACATACCAATTAGAAGAATCGTTTTCCCTTAAATAATTGATTTGTTTCGCTTGAGACACAAGAATATACGGATCTCTTGAAAATAAGGCTTGATGTTGATGTAAATTAACAAGAGTAAATCCGTCTTCAACTTTCACTCCATGTCCTTTGTTTTCCCAATTGCACTTAAAAACAGGAATATAAAAGACATGGTAGTCTAACAAAATCATGTCAGTTAAAATCCCGTAATATGTGACCACGTCAACCACTTGAGAGGTATCCTTTGCACTTGCTCTGCACATAGTAGTGGCATCATAAGTCACCCCGCAATTTTGAGTTTCTCTCTCAACATCTTGCGTGTGAAAACGTTGTCCGTTTATAATATATCCATTGCATGACAATGCATTAGTACTTGGACCATATGCAATCCATTTTAACAACGTATCATGATCCTTCGATTCAATAGATATCTAGAAAAAATCAATGTATTTACCAAAGATTTTGAAAATATTATTTTGAAGTCAATTAAAGAGTATTTACAATAACCTTTTTTTTAATCCAATTAGCGAAGTTTTTTGTATGATTGTTCCAAAGCAATGTCGCATTTTTTTTCATACGTTGGTCTGAATTTTCCAACTCCTCAAGATGCAAACTAGCATAAAAGAAAAAAATGTAAGTTATACATGTTGTTATACACATCAAAACAAAACAAAATAGAATGCAATATTTACTCACTCTAAAAAAGGTTCCACTATAACCATATTCATTAGGACAGCCAAATGGGCACTTTCTTTCTCGTTAAATGACAATGTAATTGTCTCAAGCTTTGAAATTGGACGGCCTTCGAGTATTGCGTGATTTTCATAATATTCATTTTGACCTTGTTTCTCCTCTATTAGTGATGATTTTTTTAAAAATTCACCAAAAAATCTCATAGATTCTTCTGCAAGGTAGGACTCTGCAATACATCCTTCAGCTCGTGCATAGTTTCTTACATAATCTTTAAGAGTCTTCATATACCTTTCAAAGGGGTACATCCAACGAAAATGAACCGGTCCACACAATCGAGCTTCTCTTCTGAGATGAATTGTTAAATATATCATTATATCGAAAAAAGAAGGTGGAAAATATCTTTCAAGATGCATAAAATTGTAACGATCTCATCATCGAGTTGTTGTAGCTTTTCTTTATCAAGAACACGTTGACATATTTTATTGAAAAATGAACACAAACGGATTATTGTTTTCCTCGGTTTTTTTGGCAACAATCCTCTTATTGCAACTGACAATATTTGCTGCATCAACACATGATAATCATGAAACTTAAAGCCACTAACTTTGCAATCCTCTAATGATATACATCTTTTAAAATTTGAGCAATAACCATCAAACCCTTTGAAATCATATAATCTCTTGCAGAAATTATTTTTTCCACAACTTGACAGTGTGTACGGGGCCGGTGGAAGATATGTTTTCTTTCCACGAGGTTGTGCAAAAAGACTATGTCGAATTCCCCGGTCCTCTAAATCTTTTCTAGAATTAGTTCCATCTTTTGATTTGCTATCATGTAATATTGTGCCTAACAAACTTTCTCCAACATTTTTCTCGACGTGCATTACATCTAAATTATGTCGCAATGGAAGTTCCAGTAACAATCAAGAATATAACATTTTAGTATTATACATTTTTTCTGTTTAATCAACATAGGGAAAAAAATAAACAGTAACCTCCCAATATGGTAAATCAAAGAAAATTGATCTTTTTTTCCACCTTGATAACTCTTTTTTTTACAGGGTTATCATTCTCATTATGTTCATCTTCTTTGCTGTGAACACGCTTCCTTTTTTTGTCCATTATCTTTTTTTTCCCTTCTTATCTAGTATTTTCTTCTTTATCTTTTTTATTTTTTTATTTCTTCTTTCTTATCTTTTCCAAAATCAGTAGGAAAATCTTGAAGCATAGCAGAAATGTTTCTACCTGTCAAAATCCTAGGCTTGGTGTCTTTCTCCACCTTATTATCATACCAAGTCTTCTGTTTTTTCAATGAGTCTAAAGGAGGTAAAATCTTCTATGACCCATATACACAATCTTTCGACTATGATTTAACCATCGACTATGAGTGTTAACACCGCATAATGGACAAGCTTTTTTACCTTTTACACAACATCCAACAAGATTTCCATAAGCCAGAAAATCATTTATCGTCCATAATAAGATTGCTTTTAAATTAAAAAGTGTTTTACTAAATGCATCGTAAATATCAACACCTTTATGCCACAAATGATGTAAATCTTCTACAAGTGGTGCCATATATATATATATATATATATATATATATATATATCAATATCATTTCCCGGTTGCTTTGGACCAGGAATCACCAATGTTAACATAATATTTTCTTCTTTCATACACAACATAGGTGGAAGATTATATGTCACTAGCATTACTGGCCAGCAACTATATTTAGAACTTTTAATGGTAAATGGATTGAAACCATCTGTAGCTAGACCAAGTCTGAGATTGCATGGATCGGCTGAAAATGATTTATATTTCTCATCCACTACATTCCAAGTCACAGAATCCACAGGATGACGTATTTTTCCATCATTGCTTTTATTACTATAATGCCATCTTAGATCTTCTGCCATTTTTTTGGATCTAAACATTCTCTTGAATCTTGGAATGATTGGAAAATATCTCAACACTTTGATAGAGATGCCTTGCATGATCTCTTTTGTACTCTTATTTATCTTCCATCTTGAAAAACCACACTTTGGACAACTATTCAAATCTTTGTATTCTTTTCTAAAAAGACAACAATCGTTCTTACAAGCATGAATCTTCTCGAAACTCATATCAAATATTTTAAGAATTTTTTTTACTTCATATATAGTCTTGGGAAGTACATTATCCTTCGGCAATAATACATGTACCATATTTAATAGCTTATCAAAACCAGTATCGGATAAACCGCACTCACATTTAAGATTATATAAAGCGGTGATAGCAGATAATTTTGTCTGATCTGCACAATCGGGATACAATGGGCTTTCTGCATCTTCCAATTTTTTTATCAAATCATCTTCTCGTCTTTGTGCATCAACAGTATCTTTATCGTAGGCAAAAAAGGTATGATCGACAAAATCTTCATCTTCATAGTGAACGACTTTGAATAAATCATATGTGTCATTCAAATCCATTTCTTCAACTATATTTAGTTGTTCACCATGATTATACCACCTACTGCATTTTTACTTAGGATCCATTCCTTTTATAACCAAATACTGAAACACAATCTTGTCATGATGATGAGTAAGATTTCGACAATCTATGCAAGGACATAATTTTTTTTCTGCAACTGCTAAATTTTTCTTCGCGGATTGCACAAAATTCCATGCTCCTTGTTGGTACTGTAATCTATATCTTGCGAATAACATAAACCCTAAGATCTAGAATTACATGATTATCACATATGTAAAGAATTAATAAAACATACCTCCAGACATATTGTATACGAATCAGCAATGGATGTTGTCGAATGCTGTTTCAATTGAGAAAGAAAATGGTTTCTCTCTCTTTTCCTATATGTTTCTTTATGTGTTTTCTGTATATCCTTTGTGATGGGCAAAGGTTAATATTTATAGGTAGAGAGAGGACCAAATTTCCAGATTTGTAGACTTAATCTTGATCGTCCATCAAGATCAAGATAAGAGAAATTAACGCTCTAGATTATAACCGTTTTATTTATTTAGCATATTAATAGGAAAAACCTTTTAGATTCTATTGACCACATAATGAGGAAGGAAACGTTTGAGAAAAGAAACGGTCCATTAGTGTACCACATAATGAGGAAGGAAACAGTCCATTAATGTACCACATAAATTTCCTTACAAAATGATCAAATTTTCTTACAGTCTCCCACTTGGTCAATAGTAAAATCTATTAATGTTTTCATATTAAGGTCATAAGGCGCGCATGATATGCTAAATTTTTCTTTAGTCGGTTATCATAAGTGTCTTGGCTAATCTAGTGGTTAATGAAAGTCATGACGTGTACACGTTATTTTGCAACATGCTTACTTCCATGTACTATGACATTGACAACTTTCATAGCTAGACCGTAGATGAGCATAACTTAATGGTCACATAATTTCTTGAAGCAAAAGACTATTTCTGTTATCATTTATCTAAATATAAATGTGTACACATTATAAAACAGAAATAAAAGATGTCCAAATTATTAAGAGCTCAATAATTTTCTTTAGTTTAACATCTTGCTTCAGTAGTAGGTATTTAAGGTCCATGTGTTTGGAACCTTTGGTTATCCTATCATGCTTGGAGAAAAAGGTTGCAGCTTCATTGTCGCAGTAAACAGTTAGTGGCTTAGAGATAAAACTTAAAGTGCCAAATTGTGAGACAAAATTACGTAGCCATGTTTCCTGAATTGAAGCCTCATAACATGCTACGTATTCAGCCATCATGGTGGATTCGAAAAGCATCTCAGATTTCTGGCTTCTCCATGATATTGCACCTCCACATAAGAGGTACACATAGCCAAGAGTGCAGATCCTAGTGTCAGGACATCCAGCAAGGTCTGAATCAGAATAACCAGTTACCTGTAGGTAACTTGATTTTCTATAGGTGAGCATGTAATTCCTTCAGATTCTATTGGATAAAGTATATAATCATCAGGAATAGCTGATCTTCTTTGTCTTTGAGATCTTCTTAATGCTAGTTCCTGCGGTACTTCATCAACATTATGATTGGTGATAATTTCATTATGGAGTTGTTGATCATTTATTGGGTTTTCCTCATTGTGAACATGTTCAACAATAGGATGATTCCCAATATCTTTCGAAATAGAGGGTAAGATAATGGGTACCCTTACTTCATTAATGAACACTTCTTGTTGTTTTGTACTCCCACTGAATTCACCATTCTCATAGAATTTGGCATTTCCGGTTTCAACAATTCTTGTACTATGGTTAGGACAATAAAATCTATATCCTTTAGATTTTTCTGGGTAACCTATAAAGTAACCACTGACTGTCTTAAAATCCAATTTCTTTTCATTTGGATTGTACAGTCTAGCTTCAGCTGGGCAACCCCAAATTTGGAGATGTCTTAAACTAGGTTTCCATCCTTTCCAAAGTTCAAAAGGAGTCTTTGGAACGGCCTTACTTGAAACTCTATTTAAGATGTAGACAGCTGTTCGTAATGCATCCATCCATAATGATATAGGTAAATTTGCATGACTCATCATGGATCTAACCATTTCCATGTATGTACGATTTCGCCTTTCAGCTACACCATTCTGCCATGGAGATCCAGGCGTTGTGTATTGTGCAACAATTCCAAGTTTTTGAAGAAGTCTAGCAAAAGGTCCAGGATGTTGTCCCATTTCATCATACCTTCCATAGAATTCACCACCCCTATCTGACCTAATGATTTTCACTTTTCTTTCTAATTGCCTTTCGACTTCAGTAATGAACACTTGTACAGCGTCCACTGACTGAGATTTTTCATGCAACAAATAAAGAAAGCAATAACGTGAAAAATCATCGATAAAAGTGGTGAAATATTTCTCTCCACCAAAAGTTGGAACATCAAAAGGTTTGAGTGCATTGCAACTTAAGATATAAAAGAAATGTAGGCTTCTTTATTAGAATAAAACACATGTCATAATAAGAGGTTAGGTTTAGCGCCTCCTGTGGGTAGGCAGTAGAACCATGCTATTGAAAGAATGATAAACATTAATGTTTCATGCGTTATTGTGCAAGCAGCAGCCGCCTGTGGACGGGACTTCATGCAACAGACTAGAGGAAACAAGGAATTTAAGCACGGAAGCGTAAAATAAAACAAGAGATAAACATTAATGTTTTTTTTCATAAACATTTGTCATTCTTTCAAGTAATCCACAGCAAGGATAATTAATGTCTAGTAACTCCAAGTAAATTCCATACATGAATTTAACATATAAATAATTATTTTGCAAATCATATATAGACAATTATCTTGCAAGTTCCAGGTCATGAATTTAATGTCAAACTAGAAAACAATTGTTTTCAATATGTATACTTTCTGAAAAGTATTCGCATACAATAAGTTGTTCCATATTATACAGTATGTCAAATATTAAAGTAGAAAAAAAAATCAACTTTTGCGGAAATATAAACTTTCCAGATCCAGATTTAAGAATACAATAAATAGAACAATATTGATAATCATGATTACTGTAGTAACTTAAATAATACGAATATTAAACTTGAATCATATTAACATTAATAATTATTATCATTACATAGTAAAATTACAAACATCATATCAAAGATCTATGGTAGTTTCGTTTTACATATTGATGGATAATCATGAATTCTAAAACCATGCTCCGATACCACATGTAATCTATATCTTGCGAATAACATAAACCCTAAGATCTAGAATTACATGATTATCACATATGTAAAGAATTAATAAAACATACCTCCAGACATATTGTATACGAATCAGTAATGGATGTTGTCGAATGCTGTTTCAATTGAGAAAGAAAATGGTTTCTCTCTCTTTTCCTATATGTTTCTTTATGTGTTTTCTGTATATCCTTTGTGATGGGCAAAGGTTAATATTTATAGGTAGAGAGAGGACCAAATTTCCAGATTTGTAGACTTAATCTTGATCGTCCATCAAGATCAAGATAAGAGAAATTAACGCTCTAGATTATAACCGTTTTATTTATTTAGCATATTAATAGGAAAAACCTTTTAGATTCTATTGACCACATAATGAGGAAGGAAACGTTTGAGAAAAGAAATGGTCCATTAATGTACCACATAATGAGGAAGGAAACGGTCCATTAATGTACCACATAAATTTCCTTACAAAACGATCAAATTTCCTTACAGGTACTCTATACTAGTTCTATGATGAAAAATAGACAACACAAATATTAATTGTAATATTAAAATTTTAAAATTTTCGATGTGTATTTAGTTGTATATTATCCTATTACCTGTGTGAATGCAACCAGTCTTTCTCCATCATGAATATACACTGTAATTCCAAGAAAGTATACACTGTAATGCACATCACAACATTATTGTTAAAAAGAAACATAGATTTGTTATGATTCATTCAAATCATTTCAAATATTCCTCGGAAGAACACAATTTCTAATTTGATAACTATGACATCATACTATTTCTTTTAAGTATGTTGGATAGTTAATTTGCTGACATGATAGACCAAACTGCGGTGAAATTTCTTTTGTTACATTCTTTAAATATACTTCATTCGGTACACTGCCTTTAGTTCTTTCTTTACCATTCAATAATGTAATCATTTTATCTTAATTTCTATACTTTTCTAAATCATTTTCGAATTCGTGGAAAAGTTTAATTAGTTCATTTGGGATATAATGACAGAAAACAGGAGTTTCTCTTTTCTGAAAACGTAACTGATATTTATGTGCATTCATGTGTGATAGACGCCCGATATTTACGTGTTGATTAAGATAAGTAGTAAGTATAAACCATATGCAAGAACTAATCCAATAAGCTAACATTATGGTAAATACTGCCCATAAATTGAGGTACCCAAAACCTTATAATACGTGAAGACTGAAGAGTCCTTAAAGCGTAGAAGGTTGACATAACTTGTTGAAATTGACACACGAGATGCTTGACCTGAAGCTAAAAGTCTATTTAAGAATTAAAAACAGAAGTAATTTTTCTTTGACTTAAAAAGTCTTCTGCTTCTAGAAACACACAAAATTTCTAAAAACAATTTGGAAGTGTAGAAATTAAAAAACAATGATTAAGGAAACAGTTTTAGTCTAAAAACAGTTTTAGTTTAAAAAACTTGTTTAAAAATTTGGAAGGATAATTAAAAAAAAATTGTATATGTATTTCAGGTAAACATATTTAGTCTAAAAATAAACCGCCTCTGTCATCAAAAACAACATTAAGGTAGCAAGCAAATCTGGTAGAAAAAACACCTGATTTTTATAGGCTATTGCAGATAGTTTGAACGGAGTGAATAAAATTTTCCACAGCCCAACCCAAACAGTTCGTTGGCTCTGCTCTCTTAACAAACCAAATGCTTCGGGTGAATGGTTGAAAACTAAATCATTGTTGACAACTTGCTATGCTCCTGGAATAACAAACATCAAAAAAAAAAAAAAATGAAGGTAGCGGCTGTTAGAAAAATAGAACATATGTAAACTTCATTCCCTTGATAATGATTAACAAATTTGCAATAGACAACTAGTTTCTTCTTTATATTCACAGATACAAAATTTTATAGAAAGATTCTAGAACACAGAATTGCTCTATCAACCCAAATTATAAGATGATGTAGGGATCCAATCATCCGTACAACTTGTTCTTATCAAATTCTTCACATTTCAACCAGTCTATGTATATCCATCTTCACTTAAGGAGATGATTTTGATCAAAACAGAAGAACTATACATAATTCTAAAGTTGCACTTGAACATTCAATCAAGGATAGAGAACATTTTCCAAGAAGTTGGGCTTATGTGATTGTCATACTTAGTTTTGTATCTTATTAACTGTGTGTTTCATTGACAATATGATTTTTTAGATTGAAACTTTGAGGACAACTTACTTTGAAACTTTGAGGACAAAGGGCTGCTGGCGATGATGGCTACCAATTCGCGTTCGCTGACTGCAGCGGGAACTAGGGCAGTCGCTTCCACTAACGAGCATGCAACGGAGATGGGGACGAGCCTGCAATGGGGGCACAATGGGGATAGGGACCCGAGAACGAGCCTGCAAGGGATATGCATATTAGTCCATTTAAAAGAGCCTGCACGGGGAAGACTACATCATGGTAAGTACTTAAAAGATACTTCCAAATAAAAAACTTCAACCTCATTTAAATATACATTTGAAATAAAGGCATCATGCATTGACATATTTATGCACTGACATATTCATGCACTGACATTTGAAATAAACTGCAGAATAAAGTACATAATAAACTACGTTATGTACCAAATTTCAAAAGTAATGTATAGACATGTTGGCTATAGCGAACACAAAGGTAATAATGTAACTCGATCAACTAATATAACTCGATCAACAAACCATTAACACGGTACATATTACTAGAGTCTTTGGAGAAAAATTTAGAGCTTATGTGCTAATGTGTAACCACATAATCTCATATCAACCAAAGATAGCAAACATTTGAACATGCCTCAACAATTTGATTTGCGTCAGCAAGAGGAAAAGAACGAAAGATTCAAGCAATTTGAGTAAAGTGTTTATTTCTTTCTAAAATACAATAACTTAAAAACTATCTATACATACTTTTATCTAATGTAAATTATCAGTCAATGCAGGCTTAAGATATATTGTATGATGCATCTAAAAATTTCTCAAATGAGCCATGAACCATGAACGAAAGTAATTTAATAAATCAAAACTACAAACCTAAACTGAAGCCATAGCATGATAAGGGAGACTTAGCAACCAATTTTTCTCCTAAATTCAAAGGAAAAAAAGATTTTCTGCTACAAAAGAAAATTCAAGTAAGGGAAGCTTTACCGTTAAACCCAATAGCAATCGTGTAAAATCAAGAGAGATAAGGCCGAGACTGTAAAATCAAGAAAGGGAAGATTGAGAAATAATGTTTTGGCCCAGTGATTTCGAGGTTGGGTAGGAGATAAAGGAGGAATTTAGGATTTTCTCAAGGAAGCCGATGGAAAAGAGGGCTAAGCCGGGAAAGGTTAGAATAAGATATTGGAGGGAAGTGAAATGTTTACCGCCTAGTCTCTCCTTTCATTGTTGTAGTAAGGGGCATGTAATCAACAGCATGTGTACGTTTTTATATTTATGTTTTACCGACTGTTGACAGCTTTATGGTTTCCAACGCTGTTTTGTCTTGCAATTAATGATGAAGTTTGTTGTAGTGCATGCGACTAAAAGTCTGAAACTTTTTGTAGCATTATAGAAAAAGCTATCAAAATTGACATATTGTTGGATTTTTGAAATGCTATAAAAAAATGCGGACTTTTAGTAGCATGTCGTATCGTAATATTTACCGAAACGCTACTAAAAGTTTTGTTAGCGTATTTGAAACGCTACTAAAAGTCGTATTTAGCTGTTTACATTTATTTCCATAGCGTTTTTAAAATGCTACTAAAAGTTATTAACTGTTTTGTACTATACTATACACGCTACCATTTCTTGTTAATGGCTTATTAAAACCAGCAATCAATCACATAATCGTCATATTCAAACCAACAATAAATCAATTACATAATCATCATATTCAAACAATTGAAAAAACACATTAATCACATCAAATATAATATCTATAACCATTTCGATAATAGTTTCTCGACGGAATGAGCAAATTCACATAAAATTCATAACCATTCAGAAACAAGTTTACATGAGTATTAACGAAATGTTATAGTATATACAACAATTAAAGTCATATTCATTACTTGATTACCCACAATTCTTTCCTACAGCCGATCTTTAGTCTGAAAAGGCTAATCACCTGTTGAAAGGTTTTTAATCAACAAATGATTATGGAAGTGCTTTACATATTTAAAGTATGTCAACCATCCTTAGTTAAACTTTTTCTTAAAATTTAAATAATTTTAATAAAACTTAGCTAACTTGGTTAATTATTTTTAAAATTTTGTTAATTTTTATGATAAACTTGTTTAATTTTATAAAACATAGTTAAATTATATTAAAACTTAATTAATTTGCATAAATTTAGTTATTCTTTATAAAACTTAGTTAAATTATATAAAACTTAGTTAACTTATTATTATTATTGTAAACTTAGTTAATTTTTATCAAACTATAATTTATTATTATTATTATTATATATTTTTTGAAAAAAATTATTATTATTATAAAATTAGTTATTTTTTTATCAAACTTAGCTTATTATTATTATAAACTTTTTAATTTTATAGCATTTTTTTATTTTTTATAAACATATTTAATTTTACAAAGCTTAGTTAATGTATTCAAACTATTGTTTAATAATAATACTATTATCAATATTAAACTTATAAATTACATTAATTGCTAAAACTTAAAATGTCATAACTTACAATTTAATTAACTTAAACTTATAAAATGTCTCAAACTTAAACTCTATTAACTTGGTTAATTTTTATAAATTATCTCAAACTTATAAATTTTCATAAACTTAGTTAATTTATTATTATTATTATTGAAAACTTAGTTAATTTATTATTATTAATATTATTATCATTATTATAAACTTATTTAATTTTTATAAACTTAGTTTTTTTTAATATTATTTACATTATCAGTAATAATAATTATAAAACTTAGTTGGCTGGATTAATTTAGCTAATTTTTTTTTCAAACTATAGTTTATTGTTATTGTTACTGTTGTTATTGTTATTATTATCATTATAAACTTAGTTAAAATTTTTATCAAACTTACTTTATTATTATTATTATAACCTTGTTAATTTTTATGATACTTGGTTAATTTTTATTAACGTATTTAATTTTTATAAAACTTAGTTAATTTATTCAAAGTATTGTTTATTATTGTTATTATTGAAATATAACAAAATTGAAGAGACCAAAGTTAAAGAACTCGTATAGATGCAAGTGTAATTTGTGTTTATTCAGCAAACGACGTATAGAGAAGAAAAAAAACTCAACACCCGAGCTCCAAAATCCGATGGTACTTGAATTTGCAAATGAAAAAATCTGGTGATAGAAGGTAATTCGAACAATTAGATTCCTGAAAATTTCTAACCTGAACTGAATTTGTACTAAGAAGAAGAAACTCAGCAGCATCAACACCAGTTTCTACACCCTCAATCCTAGAATGTAATGTATCCCCATAGACAAAATCTTCTTTGATCATTCTTGCATCGTTGTTCTAGGGCCTGATATATTTATAAAACCATAGTTTTTAGACAATTCTTAAAAGGAAGAAAACATGTATAAAACTCATTCAATAGCACAACATCGGAAATAACATTAACTCCTTCCCACTACCAGACTTCATCACATAGACCCAAACACCAAACAGCTAAAGCTACTCCAACCATCTCCTTAACCTATTCCTCCTCCACGAAACAGCATACACACGATTACACTATCATCTCCACAATTACACTTCACCACAATCCACCACTGGCAACCAAACTACAACCTAAAACAGTTCAAAATCACCAAAAAGCAACCACCTTTTCGCTGCCATCTAAACCATCCTCTGCAATCTTTAGAACAAGCACCGGTTCAACATGAACATACCCTCCATAAAACTACCTAAAACCATCGAGCTACAGAACTGAAGTCCGAACTATCCTCCACCACCACGAAACGACCATCAACTTGCAAAACAATCAACTAGAGCACTGCAGCTCAATCATGTCACCAACCACAACACCACTGCTATATTAACCATTAACCATAGCCAGCCTTACATTCAAAACTACCACATACAAACTTGCTACACTCCTTCCATTCCCATCGCGACAGCACCTCCGTGCCACTGCCATTGGTTATCAATCAACCTTCATCATCGCCTAACACTCCCTCTATGCTTCAGTCACTCAATTCCACTCCCTCTCACTGCCTTCAACTACCTTCCCCATCAATCTTCACTAACAAACACAAACCACACTTTAGTCGAGCCACTGCAACTTCACAGCAAGCTCCAATCTTCATTTTCAAATTGCCAACATCTCCTTCCTCTACAAACATACACTGCAAAACCCTCATTCCATGTATTTATTTTAATTAGCTTAATCTGCTTCTTAACTATAACAAAAATAAGTGTATTTATTTATTATTTTATTAAGAGAAAAAAAGCTCCATGTATGTACTACCTACCAATATGGTTTGTAGTAGCATAAGCCTATTATAAATCGTACAAAGTTGATGCTAATAAAGTGAGTTGTAACAGTTTCAAACATCTAAGTAATGAAAAAAATGCATATGAATCACGATCCAATTCGTGTATATCATTTATGTAATTAAATCATGAATATAATTTTAAAGCTTGTAATGAGAATAACGCTTGAAGAGGACAAGCACCTATAGGTAAAATGCAATTAACAACCACATCTAACAAATGAACTATTTATTTAATTTAGAAATCCCTTAAAATCATTTATATTAGTTTAAATTTACGAAAGTGTTGAATATTTTCAGTTATATATAATATATGTTTGATGATATCACCACGTCTGTATCATATAATTTTCGCTGTAGTATAAATTCTCTAACCTCATCTCATCCTTTTATGTTATGTTATTAATGCAGAATACCCAACAATTTTTCCCGTTAGACACTGACAAAGTATGAGTACAAATATAATCTTGTAACTAAGGACTAAATAACTAACCTGGAAAAATCAGCTAGAAATGTTACATATAGGAAAGGAAGGTAAAGTGCATGATAGTTCACAGTCGTCAAATCTAACAACCTACAAGAATGGAACATAAGCATCAAATTTTAACACAGTAACCATGATTTTGCAACTGCTCACTCAAAGGAAAAAAATATACCAGAATCCAAGCCCAGCTCCATTTTCAACAAGTAGCAATGCAAAAAGTGCTATACAATTTAATACCAACATCGCAGATATGTAGTTTAGACATGGGAGTGTTTACGCCCACAGAACAAATTTCCCTATTAGTTTACACCTACAGTAAATCTCACGAAGACTAACAGAACAAATTTCCCTATATAGCACATAAAACTCATAAGGGAAAAAATCTTAGAAAGGTGGGACTGATATATAGGTTTAGTCATGGAAGTGTACGTGCTAATATATGCACCAAGCTGGTCAAAGTAAATTGGGAAAACTTAAAGAGAATTAATTGCAGTTAAATCCCAATAATAAATCAGAAGGGTAGTCAAGATTAAACCTGGTAACCTATCTCTCCATTTAGAGTGATGCATGAACAAAATGATGCCCTATATAGCACAAAGAAGAAGACTGTGGACAATCCATAAACCCCATTTCATCCCATTTGTCTCATGGCCATCTATGAAAAAGGGGATCCCAAAACCATATATACACACACAGAGCCTGAGATAATAAATTACAGAAAATGAGCACTAACTACGCCAGATGTTTTATACCATTGTCGAACAAACACCCTTTTTAGTTCAAAAGGTGCACCTAAATGCATATAGGTTCTGCATAATGCTTTGATATAATAGGAAGTATGAAATTTAAAATGACAGATATAACAAAAATAAAATTATGAAGGGCAATTTATAATCATAAGAACAAATATTTCACTTCAGAGCCTAATTCGTTGTGTGAATTATCCACTTTTCATTATGGTTGGACTTTCATGTTATTCAAGCAAGTGTTTATACATTTTGTTTCCTTTCAGTTTTTTTTCAGGCCTCCAGTGGAATTGTAAAAGTGAGAGCCAATTCTTCCATTCTAGCCTAATCATTGACCTCATCTCTGAAATTAACCAACCCATACAAGATAGAAGTTTTCCTTTTTTTTCTAAATGCAACAATTAGTTTATATACATATTACAGTGAAATCTTTGGTCAAGCTATCGAATTATACACAAAACAATCATTACATCTGATCAGCCTAGTTTCAAAAAAATGGACTGTAATTATGTTCCATGATTTGTTTAATAAGAATTCTCAAATGAAAGGCCAACAAGAAAAACAAATATTTCATATTTCCAACAGTACCTCTTGTGAAAAAACACAAATAATCCCTTTCAGCTCTCTATATATTTCAACCAATGTTTCAAGTAATTATAACCATAAAACCAACTATTCACTCTCTCCCTCTTTTCATTCACTATAGAAACACACCCATGATCGTAGCTTCAATGAATAATCAAACAAAAAATGAAATCTCAATTGTTGATGTAAGCTTGAATAGACAACATGTATTGAAGCTCATTGTAAATGCTTGTGAAAAATATGGGTTCTTTATGGTGATCAACCATGGTGTACCCTAAAGCATCATTTCAAAAATGGAGGCTATCGGGTCGGAATTCTTCTCCCTGCCCGCGTCCATTAAGCAATGGGAAGTCCCACCAAAACCACATGGGTATGCGTTTAAGAGCATTGGTTAGAAAGGTGACATTAGCCAAATAGAGTATCTACTACTTCAAGCAAAACCATTTTATATAAATTTGAGGGCGAAAACAATTTACAAAAAGTATCCAACAAATCTCAGGTGCAACTAACCTTGTCCACTGTTTTGAGATGATATGAATTTTTGATATCAGCACTCCTTGCTTTGAAACAGTGCTTAAAATCAAATATGAAACCATGAATGAAATCAATATAAAACTAGCTAAGTTGCATGTTATTGCTTAAATTATGAAAAGGAAGGAAAATGCCAAACATAAGAAATATACCCTTCCAAGTTGTAGTTATAATAAGAAAAGTAGTTGTTGTTTATGAAAACGATAAAATCATTGATGAAAATGATTAGTCTAATCAAATACAAAGTCACTGTTGCACCAGTACCACAAACATATAATAGTCCACCTAAAATTAGAGTGTAGTTGGGAATAATTTTATTTCGAAACTACTTGAAATTAATAAAAATATCAAGTTTTGCTGATCTTGAATTCAAAATAAAAATAAAAATTAGAACATTTACCTTTTTAGCATGGTGCCGGTTACTCCTAACAAACATTGAGGAATCCTAAGTAATCAACGAGAAATCCTAAGGAGACTCAATGGGAGGTATGTATGGCTTTGCCACCGATAGCTCAAGTGAAGTGGATGGACGAGAGTTGGTCTTTCTGTATTTGCTGCTGTGATGAGAACAATGATGAGATGACGAATTCTTGAGTGGTGGGGAGGGAGATGATAAACCCTGGCTTTCTTTTCCAAGTAAAGAGATAGCACGACGAAGAGGAAAGGAAGAGATGTAATGAAGTGTTTGTGCAACACATGTTTTTTCCTCCTGAAATTATAGACAGATTGGGCAGCAAACGAGTTAGTAGAAGATGGGGAAAAAGCTATATTGGTTGCACATTTGAAGGAAACGCTAGCAATTGGTACTGTTTTTTTTGAAACAGGGAGAAAATAAAAACTAGATTTTCTTGTAATGTCATTTTCTTAGGAAAAATGCTTTATGTAACAGATTCCTACAGATTATTCAAACGTGAACTGTAGTAAAAGACTATGAAATACGTTCATTATTAATAAACTTCACATAACTCAATCAAAGAGGAAGAAGATGTAGATTTATAACACGTACCCATTTTCAGAATCAGATTTACTTTCAGCACAGAGAAGATCGCCAACATTGAGATGGGTAAATCTAAAATATTGGACAATATTGAATACCTTTTCCAATCTTAGGACCTCCGGTACACATTGCGTACATCACAAATGCAAAGTAACAGGAAAAACATAACTAGTTTTACTTGTAATTAAGTTTGAATGTGTAATACCTATAGCTAGCAGCAGGACACTCAAATATTTTACTTCGCATTACGATGTTAGTTGCAATCATTTCATTGTATACATACATGGTAATAAGGAATTATATCGGGCATGCATATTATTATTTGCTTTGCTTTGTTATTGGGCTAGGCTTCTTGTCCAGTCTCTATTTTCTTGCTTCTCAGCATGTATAAATAGTGAAAGTAGTAGTGTATCTGTATGTAACGAAATACTATGAGATTAATAAAACCCATATTCCATTTTATGGTATCAGAGCTAGTATAGCCGAAAGGCAATTATCAATAAAAAAAAAGGTGTTTTTTATCCTTCTCCCCTCAGAGCATTATCATCACAGGGGTGTATACCAATCTCCTGATCATCCAAATATCAAATTCTTACCAATTCTTGCAAACTTTGTCATCCAAGAAGAGGATCAGATTAGAGATCTTCATCTCCTCATCTGGTTGCACTGATCTTGATCACCAGAGCCCACTTTGGCTGCAGTATTATCACTGCCTTGCCAAAAACATCGTCTTCTTGATCAAGACCTTCTCACCTGATTGCCCTGCATCCATAACTGTTGGCTGCAGAATTATCATTGTCTCGCCAAGGTGCTGTTTCACTCATCAAGATTTCAGATAACAGGATTCTTGACCCATCTCTATCAATACAGGAAACAGGTCCAGAAATGGTCAGAGTACTGATCCAATCTTGATCAGACCTAAAAATCAAGCAATTGACACACCATTAGATGAAGAGAACTATATAACATGGAAATATCAGATTGAAATTGCATTGAGAGGTTATGATCTGCAAGGTTATGTAAAAGGAACCAAGGTAATTCCACCAATTAACATTACTGATGATACAGGGAAATTAGTCAACAACCCAGATTACATTCAATATCAAAAGCAAGATAATCTGCTTGCATCTTGGCTTTTATCTTCAATTAGTCAAAGCCTAGTGTCACAACTTGTTGGATGTTACACTTCATATGAAATATGGTCAGCTATTGAAAGAATTTTTAGTTCACAATCAGCAGCTAGAATTATGCATTATAGAAGAGAGCTACAAAATGCAAGAAAGAATGATACAAGTATGAGAGAGTATCTTGCCAAAATCAAGAATCTTTGTGACAAATTGAAATCAGTTGGTCAAGAAATATCTAACAGTGAGCAGATTCTGATTATTACAAATGGTTTAGATCAAGAATATGAATCTTTAGTGACTTTTCTTGCCACCCAGCCAACACTGCCAGATTTAGAGTATGTACACTCAGCACTGCTTGCTCATGAAGGCAGAGTTGAACAAAGAAAAATCATGCAAAAAGATTATTCAGCCAATTATGCCTCCTCTACAAGGAACAAGAATCAGAAACAAAGCCAAAATAAACAAGAAAACCAAAATTTAAGAGGAAACAACAGTCAAAGGGGAAGAGGCAGAGGAAGATTCACTAACAATCACAGAGTCAAATGTCAGATCTGTGAGAAGTTTGGCCACATGGCAAGTAAGTGCTATTTTAGATTCAAGGAAGATTACAACCCTGCACAACAAAGTCAAGCAAGCAGAGGACCAATAGCAAACATGGGGCAAATCAGCAATCAGTCCAGAAATAGTACAGACAACTCAACTAATGATGTAACAAGGTCAGAAGATGTTAATATAGAAGAATGGTTCCCAGATTCAGGGATCACTAATCATATAACTAACAATCTGCAAAATCTAAACCTGGGGAATAAAAGCTGCACAGGTAAACACTCTGTTGCAATGGAAAATGGTGAAACAATAAATATATCTCATGTGGGAACAGGCACTGTAGAAGGTATAAGGTTACTCTATTTTAATAATTTATTAAGAGTACCAAGTATCAAAAAGAATTTAATAAGTGTCTCACAATTTGCTAAAGAAAACAATGTATATTTTGAGTTTCATCCCGATTTTTGTTTTGTCAGGGATATGCTAAATAAAAATATACTGTTACAGGGTAAGCTGGATCATGGTTTATACAAGTTCAGCAATATGAAAAAAGGATCCCTTTGTAACAATGCAGCGTGGTGTAATAATGTTAATGCTCATGATGACAAAGAGAATAACATTCTTGATGTATGGCATTGTAAGCTAGGGCACCCCAGTTTTGATGTAGTTAAACAAGTACTGAATGATAATAAAATTTCTTTTTCAAAACCATGCACTTCCAATATATGCACACACTGCCAGATTGGAAAGAGTCATAAATTACCTTTTCAATATTCTAAAACTATATATGAAAGGCCTCTTGAGCTAGTGGCAGCTGACTTGTGGGGGACATCTCCACATAATTCAACTCAAGGAGACATGTATTACCTATCACTTGTTGATGCTCGTAGTAGATATATATGGATATATTTTTTAAAGGCAAAATCAGACACATGCAATCCTATGAAACATTTCATCAGTTGCATTGAAAAGCAGTTGAACAGCAATGTCAAAGTAATACAAACAGATGGTGGGAGTGAATTCAGACCCCTTAAGGATTTCTTTGCTATAAAAGGAATTATACATAGAATGACATGCCCACACACATCTGAACAAATTGGTTTGGTGGAGAGAAAACACAGACACATAGTAGAAACTGGTTTAACACTTATGTCAAAAGCATGTCTTCCCATGAAATACTGGAGAGAGGCATTTGCCACAGCAGTATATCTCATCAATAGAGTGCTAACAAAGGTTTTAAATAATATAAGTCCTTTTGAAAGGCTTTTCAGTGTTAAACCAGATTATAAGTATTTAAAAAATTTTGGGTGCCTGTGTTTTCCTTGTCTCAGACCATACAATAGACATAAATTGAGCCTGAGGTCTAGTAAATGTACTTTTCTGGGATATGCAGTTAATCAGAAAGGCTACAAATGCTTAGACAATCAAGGCAGAGTCTATATTTCAAGACATGTTGTGTTTAATGATAATGTTTTTCCTTTTGCAGAGAAGGAAAAGCACAAACAAGAAGTGGATATCAACAATACAGGCACAGTCCATATACCAGATCTGTCTAATTGGATCAGCAATGAAAATAAAGCAAACCATGAATCAACAAAGAGTGCTCATATAGATATTTCAGAACAAGGTGCAGTGGACAGCTCATAGTGTAATGAACAACAGCAAATAAATATGCAAGAAAATCAAAGCAATGAAAACACGACAAATGAAGCTACTAATCACTACACTGCTGAACATCAAATGCCACAATCAACCATCAGTCAACACCCCATGACCACTAGATCCAAAAGTGGTATCTTTAAACCCAAGATATTTAACACTCAAATTAATGAAGTTGAGCCAACATCATATGAATCAGCTGTTAAAGAAAAAAGGCGGAGAATGGCCATGGATGAAGAATACAATGCACTGATTAAAAACAGGACTTGGACCTTAGTTGACCCACCAAAACATAAAAACATAGTTGGAAGCAAGTGGACTTATAAAATCAAAAGAGATCCAGATGGCCAAATAATCAAGTATAAAGCAAGACTCGTGGAAAAAGGTTATACTCAACAGTATGGTTATGATTTCAATGAGACCTTCTCTCCAGTAATTAAACCAGCCACTATCAGAATCATAATAACTGTAGCTCTATACAAACAGTGGGAGATAAGACAGTTAGATGTGCATAATGCATTCTTAAATAGAGACTTAGTGGAAGATGTGTATATGCAACAACCAAAGGGTTATGTTTCTAATGACAACAACAATCAAGTATGCAAACTACACAAGGCCATATATGGGCTAAAACAGGCATCAAGGGCCTGGTATGAAAAACTGAAAACCACTTTAGTCAGAATGGGATTCATAGCCACAAAATCAGACAACTCATTCTACATAAAGAGACAGAGAGATAATTGCATATATATATATATATATATATATTGGTATATGTTGATGACATCCTCATTACTGGAGACAGTAAGCATGAAATTGGAACTATGATTAAGCATCTAGACAGACAATTTTCCATTAAGGACTTGGGGGCAGCAAACTATTTTCTGGGGATTCATATTCAGAAAAATGCAGACTCAAGCATCAATTTGTCACAAAAGCAATACATATCAGATATTTTGGTAAGAACAAATATGGACAGTGCCAAAGCTCTACCCACACCCATGACAAGCAACCTCAAACTGTCCAAAGACATGGGAGATCCGATCGAAAATGTCAAGCAATATAGGAGTGTTGTTGGGGCACTCCAATATGCGACCATTTCCAGACCCGATATTTGCTTTAGCGTTAGTAAGGTGTGTCAATACATGCAAGCACCAACTAATGAGCACTGGCACGCAGTTAAACGCATACTCAGATATCTTAAGGGAACGATTAACTATGGATTAAGACTAGTACCATGCAAAAACATCACCTTACAAGCTTACAGTGAGTCAGATTGGGCCAACGATTTAGATGACAAAAGATCTACCACAGGGCACTGTGTTTATCTCGGGAACAACCCCGTTTCATGGTGCACAAAGAAGCAATCCACTGTTTCCAGGTCGAGCACGGAAGCGGAATATAGGGCCATCGCTAGTGTCACCGCCGAAATCACACGGACCGAAGCCCTTCTCAGAGAATTGGGTTTCGAACTTAAACAAGCGCCAATTATCTGGGTAGATAATTTGAGAGCCATATCCCTTTCTATGAACCCAATTCAGCACTCGAGAACAAAGCATCTAGAAGTGGATTTACATTTCGTCAGAGAGCGAACTGGAAGTGGAAAGCTCTAGATTCGGCACATTCCTTCCTTCTACCAGCGTGCCGATGTTTTAACAAAGGCAATTTCTTCGAAAAATTTCATTCGACTTAGAGAAGAACTTCGTGTTCTCCCAACTGCATTAGATAATGAAGAGAAGAGATGAAAGGGTGAAAACACTAGTTTAGTTTGCGGAGGAGTAATAAGGAATTATATCGGGCCTGCATATTATTATTTGCTTTGCTTTGTTATTGGGCTGGGCTTCTTGTCCAGTCTCTATTTTCTTGCTTCTCAGTATGTATAAACAGTGAAAGCAGTACTGTATCTGTATGTAACGAAATACTATGAGATTAATAAAACTCATCTTCCATTTTACATGGGCAGTAAATGCCATTGGACCTAACTTAATATTGGCGCTAATAGAACAATTGCTAAGGTTATCAGTCCATGAAAATAGGTAAATAGAAGTGAAAATATTTGTTATCTCTATAGTGATAAAAATGTAGATTACATGCTGAAAATAAACAACTATTAGCGAACCCAGTAAACATTTCTATGCCTAATCTATGTGCCATGACAAATATCCAATTAAATAACTTTCCTTGGGTCCCTAATATTTTGATGATGCATCTTCTTAGCATTATGTTTTATTGCCGAGATCTTTAGGAATTTCCATTCTTTACACATTGATCACCTGTAATTTAGGCTGACTATAGGAGAATTTATTTATGTAGAGTTTATCTTTGCAAAGGCTATTTACATAGGAGAATTTTTATTATTTTTTCCAATAAAAATGATCGTCTACAAGGATGTGTCTGGTTATCCAATGTCAGTAAGTGATAGGAAAAGTTACCTTCTTAAATGATCTTGTTGAGTATCGAGGCGAGAGCTGATTAATCCCTCGGATGCATATTCTTGTAACAAGGGCTTATATATTGAACAAAATGATTGAACACTACCTTAAGAAGCAATCTTTTTGACCTATAGTGTAAAAGAAGCAATAAAATGTTAGCTTCCATTTAATTATGAAAAATCATTTAAATAAATTTGATTAGTACAATCATAAACATTTTGCAATCAATTTGGGTTCATGTGCTTGCTTCAACTCATGCAATAGCCTCCACAAAATCTTAGTCCAGCCAGCACAGTTTTCATGCTAGGTTCCATGTTGTGTTCTCACTTCAGGTACATGTTTCACGTGGCAGTTTGCTTCAATACGTACTCATGTATGCTTCTACTTGCTTCAAACCTCAATATTTTTCCACCGGCACTTACAACATGCCCGCATGTATGTCTCATACCAGCTTCAGTATATAAGTTTTATGTAAGCAATGCCTTTCAACTCTATTTAAGCTTCACTTAGCATCATGAAATATGTAGTACTAGCATGTAACGAACCTCTATTTTGGACCATTCAAATTGACAGTAAAACCACATACGCCGGACTTGAATAATTCAAAATACTAGATTGTTAATTTAAATTTGGCAAAACTCAGAATATACAGTAAATAAATCACAGATCACAGACACAGAGTAACATAATAATGCAGCGGAAGCAAAGAGATAGTAGTTCATGAAGCTACTACTATATATATATACATCAGAGTTAAACCAGATACAACAGGAGTAACAAGATACAACAGAAGCCTCAATATGATAATCAAGTACAAATCTGAATACATCACCGGAATCAACTGGATAACTGAAAGCGAAATAGATAGCTGGGTCTTCAAGCAAAGCTCCAACTCCGAAGGTGAGTCTCGGATGTTGTATCACTCAGTCTGACCCGAGCATAAAGCAAAACACAAAACACTCGAGTCAGGAAATACATACTTATACAATGTAAACCAACTCAAGTGATCTGTAATAGAAGTGTACAAGTAACTAAACGATGCTTAGGACCGTCCATCCTTTAAGGATCCGTTAAACTATTTACAACGTAGTAATATATGCTATTATAACAATGTCTACAATAAAACAAACTTACTTTAAAATAGCATTAAGGCTTTACATTTTCCACCTTAACACATACATAGTTCCTGTTTTCTATCCAGTATCATAGTCCCTCTTGATCGAGAAGCCACCAGAGGATACTCCATAGGCTATGGCACAAAACCAAAATCCTATAAGACGTGCTAGGGTAGGTGACACGACACAACTAGGCAATACCAAGGTAGATATACCAATTGCACTTTCGGAGCAGTGGTAACGCGTAGCAGCTACTACCACCCACCTTGAACCACACTCCCAAAAATCAAAGGTGCGCACCAGTCAATCACAAAGTAGTAGAATGGCATACGAAGAAATGTGTCCGATAAGAGGAGCGACCACATTAGCCCAACGATTGCTCTTGTTTTAGCCACCTTATGCCAACTCATGGGAGATGGGTCCACCTTCATACCTCAAAGGACGTTGCCCCCAGCCTCCTTCATTCTGCAATCTCCACCGCGTACACGGTTGTTAAAGTGGTTTTCGGTATCAACAGAGAGTATGCCCATATCCGATCCCGGTCTTTTTAACAACCAACCATTATTATAACCCATGGATATTTATTTCAAAATCATTTATACTCCAAAACAAAAATATCATATCCATTTCAAAACTATGTCAACACGATATCATTTCCATTTTAAAAACCAACAAAAATATATCGTTTCCATTTCAAAACCAAATCAATATGATGTCATTTAAATAAAACCCAAATTTTCAAATCACTGAATATTTCCTTCAATTTATTTAAACTTGAAATATTCCTTTTTAAATCATCTTAAACAAAACCATGTTATAAAGTTATATTCTTAAATCTTCAGTTCCAGTAGGTTCAAATCGATATATTTCAAGACAATTCTTAATTTAGTACAATTTTAAATAAATTCATTTCCAAAACCGTAGTAATTTCAAAGTTATAACAACTTCGAAACCAAACACTTTGAAACTATAATACTTTGAAATCATAACACTTGGAAATGTTATCCTTTGAAAATCATAATATTTAGAAAATCATAACAACTTTAAAATGCTATTCATTGCCAAAGTTGTAGCGTTTTTAAGTTCATTCGTTCAATTATACAATTTCCAAAACATTGTATTTTTCAGCAACAGCAGCACTTATAAAATGTTGCGGTAGATTTAGTAATATTTCAAAACATTGTCATTTTCAAAAACAGCAGTACTTATAAAGTGTTGCAGTAGGTATTAGTATTTCAAACAGTTCAGTTTCAGAAACAGGAACACTTATCAAGTGTTACAATAGGTATTAGTATTCAAGACTGTTTAACTTCAAAAACTGCAGCACTTAAAAAATGCTACTGTAGGTATATTTAGTATATTTCCAAACAGTTCAAATTCAGAAACTACAGCATTTTAAAAATGCTACTGTAGGTATATTAGTATATTCAAAACAGTTCAATTTTAGAAACTGTAGCACTTTTAAAATGTTAGTGTAGGTATATTTAGTATTTCAGAACATAGTTATATTTCAGAAATGGTAGCACTTAGCAAATTCTACCTTAAAACCATAGCATTCTGGAAATGCTACCAAAAAAAAAATTCCAGCTTTATTAATACATTTCAGAAACATTAAACTCCCAATTTTAGCCATTTTTAACTTATAAAAACATATCTCACGTTTCAGAAAGTATTCATTTGGGTATCATTTAATTGATGATTAAATAAAATAAAATTTTCATAAATAAAATATCCAAATAAAACTGTAAAACCTTTATTTAGTCAAAGTACATTATTTCACTTAACTTTTTATTTTTAACAAATAACTTAATACTTTATTCTAAAATACCCACTTCATAAATAAAATATTCTTTTAATAAGTCAAGCTTTATATTTCCATTTGAAAACCAAATTTCCAATTATCAGGTTAAGTCAAAATTTAAGATACATTTCACCACCTAAATCATCATTATTTATTTTACAAAACATATCCATTTCATAAAATAAAATCTATTACAATCACTAGGTTAGATTTAAAATTCCATATCAAAAAAAAATTAATTATTAAGTTATTTATCATAAATAAAATCTTTAAATTCAACTTAAAACCAATAATTGACTTATAAAATTTTACATCATAGAAAACCAATATCTCCTTTTATTTTAAATCATTAAATCGAATCTTTAAGCTAAACTTTCATATATCTTAAAACTCAAAAATACTTAAAAAAATTTAGGAAATATTATTTAAAATTTAACCATGGGTCTGTGTAAAATTTTCTAACCTAGGTCAGGTGATACGGATATATATCATTTCAATCCATAAATTAAAATAAAAATCTGGGTTCTATCATTTAAAACCAGTAATCCCAAGTCCAATAAAATAAACAAAAATCGCTTGAGCCTATCAATTCAGCTCATAACGATTTTTCCTTATTATAAGGTATGTTCGGGTATGTATCATTTCAATCCATAGTGATTCTATTCTACAGGGAACTTGCAGTGTGAGAAACAGTAAATAAGATAAACAACATAATATGACATATCATAGCAGGTGATGTAACAGGTATGAAATTAATTATAACATCATATAATCATATCACAGGCATGTATGAACATTTCATCATAACATATCAATTATTACACACCCACTTGTCAACGTTTCATAATTATATAAGTACGAATGTCGAGAGTGATAGACTCACCTTTTAAAGTTAGAGATCAAATTCAAAACACAAATCTAAACTCCGAAAGCACGACAAAGCACGAACAAGATTTTTGAGTGAATGAAGAGTCGTGACCCAAATCTTGTACACAAACAAATACCAAACATATATAAGCATATGATTCAACACAAAAGGATATAAACCAAAACAATGTAAATATATGAATTAAAATGACATAACTTTTGTTTACTCAAGCAAGTGGACTCGGCCATGGTCTTAATGAGCTCGGACACATTAACACATGGCTCGGCCATGATGCTTTGAGGCACGAAGACTCGGTTATGGTGGTCTATGAGGCAACAAATATACGGCTAGGTAAGATAATGAAGAAGAGTGTCAAGTTACAAGTGATGGAAGGCAAAAAGCCATGCACATGAAAGGTCAAGTGTACATATGGGTTCGGCCATAGCTTGTGTGGCTTGGTCAAGTGGTGCATTAGGTCTAGGCACATCAATTCACGGCTAGAGGAAGAGGTGATGGTCACGGCTAGGGGTGGAGATGGTGTGGTTTTTGTGTTGTGGCCGAGCAAACAAATAGGAGGAGGTGGATGAATACATAAGCTCGGTTTGGTTTAAATCATGGAGTGGTGACGGGGTTTTTCATCTATGGGTCATGGTTTGGAGGTGAGGAGGAGGTGATGTAGTCGGTTATGGTGGTGGTGAGGTAGGCTAGGAGATGCATGGCCAAGCTATGCTTAAGTAAAAAAAAAAAAATAGAAAAAAAGGAGAAGTGGAAGGAGAAGCCATGAGAACTTATGCATTTTTTGAGGAGAATGAAATGAGGAATAGTGCGTGAATGAGATGTGGAGTTTTTGCACAGCTATGGGAGGGAATGAACGGCTAGCAAATGAAAAGGCTAGGAAAGGAAAAGGCATTGCAATAAAACAAGTAACTTAAGACTCTTTGAATTTCCTAAGCCAATTATAAAAAATGAACAATTTAAAAATCCAATAAATAAAATCAAAGCATAAAAAAATAAAACAGAGAAATGAAATAGAGAAATGAGCATAGGAAATAGAAAATAAAAGTACATAAAATAATTGCGTGTAAAACGCTGTTAAAAAGTATAAAACAGAACTTGACGAAACGAAAAGCAAAACGAATATCAGAATTATATTCTGCTTCAAAGAAAAAGATTTGAAATTAAAAATTCAAATTTAAAAATCTCAACTGAAAGTCAAAGTTTGACCAAAGTTGATCAAAATATAAAATTTGAAGAAAATATTTATTTTATTAAATTTGGAAAATAAATTACAAACAAAATCCAAATTTACATTAGAAAATTCCAAAATTCAATTTTAAATGATTTAAAATTAGAGTTTCCAAATAAAATTTAGTAAAAAAATATTTACAAAATTATGGATTGTTACACTCTCCCTCACTCAAAACTTTCATGCTCGAAAAGGAACGAGGCACGGAAAACAGAGAAATCAAGATAGAATGAGATAGGATTAAGACAAGATGAAAAGAAGATTGGAATTATACCTGATAACTGTTGTTATAGGTAAATTCAACAAGATAGAGATGATTTTCCCGAGATCCCCATAATCAAAACACAAGTACGAAGAAGATCCTCGAGAATCTGATTCACTCTTTTCGTTTGACCGTCGGTCTATGGATGGTAAGAAGTGCTCAGATTCAGGTGAGCATCCAAAGATCCTTGAAAAGTTTCTAAAACAGACTGGTATAAGCAATAGCCTTCACATTCTGCAGCAAGACAGGGAGAAATTCCATTATTAGAAACAATCTGTCTGAGAGATCGGACTTCATCCTTCTAGAAATAGCATTTCGAAAATTTAGCTTTC
The DNA here is from genome assembly GCA_030765085.1 of Allium cepa. Classification (NCBI taxonomy): domain Eukaryota; kingdom Viridiplantae; phylum Streptophyta; class Magnoliopsida; order Asparagales; family Amaryllidaceae; genus Allium; species Allium cepa. The sequence goes on along the minus strand of CM060941.1, from coordinate 944,331,369 downwards.
AATGATGACCCTAAGAGTCTCTAGAACAAAGCTCAAATGGTATTCATGCTCCTCCCCGGACTTGGAGAAGACAAGAATATCATCAACAAAAGATCAGATTTGTTAAGCACATCACAAAAAACACAATTCATCAAATCAATAAAGAAAGCTGGGCATCAGTCAAACCAAAAGAACATGACTAACCATTCATAGAAATCATTCTGAGTATGGAAAGCAGTCTTGGGAATACTTTCCTCAGCAACATTGAGCTGGTGAAAACTTGTGGCAAGATCAAGCCGAGAGAAAGTAGTAGCTCCAGGAATAAGATCAATTTGAAATTCGATCGCCCGCTTAGGAGGTAGCAGAATAGGGATAACCCAAAGAAATAGACTGGAACATAAAAGAGGATGATAAATTTAAACCCATGAAAATTTCAACTTAAATTAATAATTGATATCATTCATCTAATTTCTCCTAAGTTAAATAAATCTTAACTATTTCAAATTTCATTATCTTATCATCCTCTTAAATTAACAATTTCTAAAATCATAGATTTGAAAATCATTTATTATACTCATAATTTATTCAATGAATTTAATTCTTCTTTATTCCAATTATTATTAAATTTATTTCACTTAATATATCTAATCACATATATTAAGTATATTTACTCCTATTATAACTACTCCAATTTGTTTATAAATTCCTTTAACACCATTTTATACTGTAAATTATTCAATTACATTGTTAACTTCTAATAATTAGGGTAAGTTATATAGGAATGCAATTGAGTATTATACAAATAAAACTTTCTAATTTAGTTATCTCAAGCTTAAATATTTATTAAAACTTTTGATTTCCCTTTTATACTTGAAATTATCCTTTAAGAAAAATTTAAGAATTAAATTTCCAATTAACTTCAAACTACTTTAGAGGAAAATAAATATACAATTTGTTAAATCAACTCTATAATCATATATGTTTGCGCCAAAATTGGTCACAAACACTCGATAGTTGATAATTCACAATCATAGATCTCAGATAAACAACAAGTACGAAGATCACTTAGAAAATTCATGGAAAAGCAGTAAACAACACAGAATTTATAGTGGTTCGGCGATCTGGCCTACGTCCACTCTGAATTTTATGATTTTATTGATTCACTTGATGGTTTCAGTCAGTTACAACAGGTTACGGTTGATAATAGCTCTCATGTTCGAATACAATGATAGCAGTGAATTGCAGAATTGAATCTGGCAGAGTGTCAATGTTCCCAAACTGAAAGATCCCTTTTCTGAAGGTTCCATGGGGCTATTTATAGGTGTAGGAGGCTGACATCGCGTTTAAACTTTGGGAGACTTCTTCTTGTATGTGAGTGGGCCCACGCGACCAATCCCACCAAGTTTCGACTCGATGTGTGATCGATACGAATCAATTTCGTATCGATCAGAAAATGATCCAATTGAGCTGAAACTTGGCAGGAATGTCTTTGGCTTGTACGTAAGCTCCTGTGAAAATTTAGTAGCATTTGAATTTGTAGATCGTGAGATATGATCGATGCAAGATTGCGTTTTCGAGAGTGCTGCCACGTTCATATCCATCCTCCGCATCACTCCATTTCGAATCGACCTAAGCACGTGAGTGCGTGGTGACGTGGCGCGCGACTCTTGGATCGCTCCACCTTTTGTGCCGAGTTGATCGAGTCATTCCTGGGCTTTCGCCTCGTTTGTATCAACACGCTCGCATCTTATGGATCATGCTCTGCTTCGTATCGATGAAGCTCTGTTTGCCTCGATGACTATCGATATTTAGGGTGCCCTTTCACATCGATCACTAAAGGGGGCACTGCTCATATCGATTGGCTTTATCTTTGCTCGTATCTATCGGCTGATCGGTACGAACTAAAGGTTCCTATTGATCGATACGAACAGTGATTCATGATTTGTTCGAATCTAGGATCGATGCGAACAAGACTCTCACGAGATCGATCCGAACAGATGGTCTTGATCGATTCGAACATGGGGATACAAATAGGATGAGGTTCACTCTGATCGATGCGAACCTGATGGATTCGAACAGGGCAAGGCGAAGTCATTCTGATGGGTACGAACAGAGTTGTGGTGAGGTCTCTTTGATCGATTCATAACCGATCAATTCGAACAAGCCGATGTCATGATACCCTGATGGATGACGGATACGAACCGATCAATCAGATGGATACGAATAACATATTTTCTCCAACTTGCATCGATCATATTTCATTCATATGAACTCCGGTTAACCTGAAATTTGAAACGCTGGCTTTTATGGCTTTCCTTGTCATGTCTGGTCAATTGTCGCCTGATCCGGACTCGGACAAAATTCATCGATATCCATAACATGCCTTGCGATATAAAGGTGTGTTTTGTAATGCTATAAGCTGGATGTTCATATCCTATAAAGAACTTGATAGTTTCATATGACCTCAAATGATGATCGTTCGGGACCGTATGTCATTTGAGGTGAAACGTGACCGTTCGCGGCAAATGGTGGAATGGGACCGTTCGCGGTCGGATGCTGCTTCAAACGAAGGGTGGCTGTTTGAGGTTGGACGTCGTTCTAGACGATTTATGATCGTTCGCGATCGGGCGTCGTTCTTGTCGAATAGTGACCGTTCGCTGTTGGATATCATACTGGGTGAATTATGATCGTTCGCGGTCGGGTGCCGTACGAGGCAGAGTGTGATCATTCGCGATCGAATGCCGCACGAGGCACAAGGTGATCGTTCGTGATCGAATGCCACACGAGGCAGAATGTGATCGTTCGTGATCGAATATGGAGGGGGACTTGGCATTACTAGAATTAGACATCACGTTCGGGTGAATTTCTGAATGAGCGATTTTGGCAGTTTGTCGCCATGCAAAGTGCGCCTGTGGACCGTTCGCGACCCAACGACTATACAAGTAACTTATTTTACCGAATTGCAAATATCAAATTTATGCTCATATGAATTCTCTAACTGAAATGTCCGGATAAACCAAATCCAAATGTTCAAATCAAAACTAAACAGAAGCAATACAAGGATGTCAAAGTGCAAATTCTTACTACGATACGGTCAATAGTCATTCAGAGCATGCATGTGGATCGTTCGCGATCCCGTACATATATAAATGGTTTAACCGCGTTAGTGAGAAATTTACAACTTGTTCATCTTTATTTCAATCAATTGATAACCATCCGGTGTCCAGGTTCAGGGTCACCCCTAGCTGACGTAGACGGTGATCGTTCTGGCTCCACCGCTGGAGCTTGCCTCCTCTCCTGATATTCCCTTCCACCTCATCCTTTAGATGTCTACAGTCGTTTGTGTTATGGCCGTTCAGTTCATGGAATAAGCAATATTTGTCTGATTTCCTCTCGTCAACAGTTGGATCCCTTCACATTGGTCTACGATAGGGAACTTGCTCTCTGGTGTCTTGGTAGATTCGCTCCAAACTTTCATTCAGCTCCGAATAAGTGGTGAATCGCGGCTCCCTCCGCAGCCGCTTTGACCTGTCATCATTATCCTCGGCCTTTTGTTTCCCTTTATCAATCTCTACACCTTTTCCAGATGGGTTTCCACCCTGACAACATAAACATCGATTCCCTCTTCTCTTTCTGCGCTAGCATTCTCCAATCGTAAAAACTTTTCGGCCTCATGATAGAATTCTCCCAGATCCATAGGAGGATCTTTAGTTATCGAATTTTTAAACTCTGTGCCATCAGCTATTCCGGATACTACCGCCATATTTACCATGGATGGATCTGGTCGATCCACTGATGCTGCTGCCGCATTGAATCGTGTCAGAAAACTCCTCAGAGACTCTCCGGCTTTTTTCTTTAAAGCTGCCAAACTCATCACATTCTTGGGTCTTGCAATGTGAACGCTAAATTGCCTCATGAATTTCTCCGCTAAATCAGCCCACGTTCCTATGGAGTCGCTCTCCAACTGCTTAAACCATAGTGCTGCGATATCTGTCAGATATAATGGAAAGCACCGGGCCATGCCCCCAGCACTTCCATGTGCCTCATATACTTTCTTAGATGGACCGTGGGGTCTGTCCTCCCATCGTACATCTCCACTGATGGTAACTTGAATTTTGGTGGATTCCTAGCCATCCTAATCGTAGGAGAAAAGGGACTCATGTTTACATCTTCAAGATCTCTATTTACTAATCCGCCCCTCATGGCTCGTCCGACCATCTCTGCCAATCTATCATTGTCTCCAAGCCGTAGTCCTCGTTCACTGCCTTCGATCTGCCCCCCGAGTCTGTGTGAGCCTTCAGGAATCTACCCCCTAGCTGAGCGTTCGTCCCTCTACCACCACCAGGTTTCTCGGATTCCCCTGTCTCTCTCCCCGGGATTGGATCAACATGCTCTAAGTGTGTGCCCCCTAGTCCTGGTGCTACGCCGTATGGTCCTGCTCCATTTCGAACTCCATCCACTCCTCGATTCTGTGCTCCAAGTTGTCCAATCTGTCGAAACAAATTCTGGATCATTTCTTCTTGTCTTCTTTTCATCGTCCCCATCTCATCCCTGGTGATGAAGATCGATGCTGATTTGCACCTGAAGAAGCCTCTTGACTCCCTTCATGTTGACTTCTCTCTAGTCTTTGCCTTCTACTTGATTGCCTTGTCATAGCTTTTTATATCTGAATCTCTAAGCCTTCAAATTAACTTTCAAATGATAGAATTCCTTAGTTAGCATTCTCAGTGAAAGCATCAACATGTTTGCGCCAAAATTGGTCACAAACACCCGATAGTTGATAATTCACAATCACAGATCTCAGATAAATGACAAGTACGAAGATCACTCAGAAAATTCAAAGAAAAGCAGGCCTACGTCCACTCTAAATTTTATGATTTTATTGATCCACTTGATGGTTTCAGTCAGTTACAGCAGATTACGGTTGGTAATAGCTCTGATGTTCAAATACAATGATAGTAGTGAATTACAAAATTGAATCCGACAGAGTGTCGACGTTCCCAAACTGAAAGATCCCTTTTCTAATGGTTCCAGGGGGCTATTTATAGGCGTAGGAGGTTGATATCATGCTCAAACTTCGGGAAACTTCTTCTGGCACGTGAGTGGGCCAACGCGACTGACCCCACCAAGTATCGACTCGATCTGTGATCGATACGAATCAATTTCGTATCGATCAGAAAATGATCCAATCGAGCTGAAACTTGGCAGGAATGTTCTTTGGCTTGTACGTAAGCTCCTGTGAAAATTTCATAGCATTTGGATTTGTAGATCATGAGATATGATCGATGCAAGATTGCGTTTTCGTGAGTGCTACCGCGTTCGTATCCATCCTCCGCATCACTCCATTTCGAATCGACCTAGGCACGTGAGTGCATGGTGACGTGGCGCGCGACTCTTGGATTGCTCCACCTTTTATGCCAAGTTGATCGAGGTCGTTCCTGGCTTTCGCCTCGTTTGTATCGACACGCTCGCATCTTATGGATCATGCTCTGCTTCGTATCGATGAAGCTCTGTTCGCGTCGATGACTGTATCGATATTCGGGGTGCCCTTTCGCATCGATTTCTAGAGGGGCACTGCTCGTATCGGTTGGCTTTACCTTTGCTCGTATCTATCGGCTGATCGATACAAACTAAAGGTTCTTATCGATGATACGAACAATGATTCGCGATTTGTGGGGATCGGTACGAAAGGTGAATCTCTTACGAAAGGTGAATCTCGGATCGATGCGAACAAGACTCTCACGAGATCGATACGAACAGATGGTCTTGATCGATTGGAACATAGGGATACGAACATGATGAGGTTCACTCTGATCGATGCGAACCTGATGGATTCAAACAGGGCGAGGCGAAGTCATTCTGATGGGTACGAACAGAGCTGAGGTCTCTCTGATCGATTCGAAACTGATCGATTCGAAAAAGCCGATGTCCTGATACTCTGATGGATATGAATATGACGGATTCGAACCGATCAATCATATGGATACGAACATCATATTTTCTCTAACTTGCATCGATCATATTTCATTCATACGAACTCCGATTAACCTGAAATTTGAAACGCTGGCTTTTATGGCTTTTCTTGTCATGTCTGGTCAATTGTGGCCCGATCCGGACTCGGACAAAATTCATCGATATCCATAGCGAAGCAGTGTATAACTGTTCATCGACGGAAATTCTATCGGTTTAGAAAACCGTCGAACGAATTTATAATAGAATTTATACCGCAAGCGCACGGTGTACGAATGTAGCACGCGGCGAACACGGGCTGATCCACAGGGAATTGATAATTTTAAAATTCTATTCAATCAAATTATACCGAAGTCGAGAGTGAATATCTAGAAATGTAAGAAACTAAAAAAACTAGCAAAAGAAAATGATAAAAATATGAGAGTTAAAAGAACAATTTAGAGATAAATCCACTCTCCAGATCATATAAATCAACAAAATGAAGTTATGATCTCTCTTTTCTTATCATTAGTTAATTAGTTGATGTGCTTATCATAAGTATGGTATATTTGTGCCATTAATTAGCTCAATATAAACCATCAAACTATAACACAACCACTAATGCACATTTAACTCTCATGAAATATGACAACAAAGTTGAAATAAAAATCTATTTTAAGCATAGCCTATTAACTATTGTTTAGAAATATAGGCTATCAAATTTCAGTTTCAACATTCACTTCTTTGCCATAATCATATTTTGATGAAGATGCAATTTGTGTTATGTTTGTTTAAGCATAGCCTATTTGTTATGAACAACATAGACTATCAAATTCAAAGCTAAACAACATCATTAAACCACTTCAAATGTTTCCATTAAAGCACAAAAAGAGAGCATAAACATCAAAATGTTGCATCTACATACTAGAGAGCTTCATTATCCTTAAATTGTATGGATTAAGCTCTCATATTTGTTAACAAATCAACAAATGTAGAAAGCAACATGAAAGCAAAAAGAAAGGAAAATGAAAGCTAATGGAAAAGACAACTATTCTAATTGCATAAAGGAAAATCTACACTACTTGCATAAAAGGAAATGAACATGTAATTAAAAAGAAACAATAATTAACATTGCATAGAAAAAAGAATTACATAAGAGAAGAAATTGTTAAGTAGCCATGGAAAGAAAGAGAGCTTTGATTTATTTTCTAAACTAAAACTAACTAAGAGGAAGATGGCTACATGAAACATAAGGGGTATTTATACAAGTTAGAAACCCTAATTCACTTTTTGGGGAATGCCCAAAATGCTCCTTAGGAAGTGTGGAGGCCAAGTAACCATTAACATGTCTTAATCCTCCATTAAGTGTACATGAAACCATTAACTTCATAAGCATGTGCATTAGCCTTCAATTTGTACATTAAGGTAGGTGGGTAGGTGGGGTCCTCCATGATCTTCACTTTGAATTATTTCCATCTTCATTCCTTTATATTCTTTGTGCATGCATATTTCTTCATGAAACCACTCCTATTTGAGACCATTTTCCTACAAAAATATATATAAATTTCCAATCAATTTTTCTCAAAGAAATATATGCACTTAAATGACCGTTTTGCCCATATATGAAGATGAATATGTGAAAATTTGGAATTAATATGAATTTTGGTTAAAACAGGTTAAATACCCAATATGATCGTTTATTTAATTTAAATAGAATAAATATGGTGGTAAAAATATGCACATTTACGTGCATATCAAATACCCCCACACTTATCTTTTTATTCGTCCTCGAATAAAGAAAAACTAAGATAAATCCGTTTTTGTAGGGAGCACGATTGCATTGAGCGTATGCAACAAGCCGTTAAACCTCTGGGTGTCCCCAGTAGGACGAGTGTTGTCTCATGAGGGTTTTCAGCGGATACTACCCACAAAATCCAAATGCATGATGAAAATATTTACAAAATGTAAGATTTATTTACAAAGAGAATAATGCAAGTTTTTGAAATATTTACAAATGAAGGATTTATTTTTAAATCGACACGAATAAGTTAAATATAGGTTTTGGTTATTATCTTGAAAATTTATGTCATTTACTCGTCAATATTTCAAATAAAAACGAAGTTATCATAACACATAGACATAGTTTAATTTGTTGTTTCGGTTGATAACAAAGTGTAATTATAAAATGGATCCTTAGTTGATTATCAAAGTTTATCAAAGTGGTATTTTCATTTCTTTTTAATAACAAATCAAATCAAATAAGTAAAAATAGTGTTAGGATTTCAATTTCTTGCTCTCTCATTATTTGCAAGAAAAATTACACACCTAGCTCAGGTAAACTGAGGCCAGATATACCACCCATGCACCGCCTTTCGGGCTTATGTGAGGGGAGCACAAAGCATGGCGAGTGCACACACTTTCATGCATACACTATCGACTGTAGGTGGTTTTTATTAAGTCTTTTTTTTACATGTGTTCCATACATCATAACTGTGAGGACTTTTAAATGAGAGTGAACTTTGCATGTATTTTTTTTTTATAATTTTTTTTAAGAGAGAGAGTTTTGCAAAATCATCTTAGCACTATTTAACTTAGAAGACAAAAAAATTGTTATATCCTTTACTTTAAATTCACCACTTTTAAAACAAAGATTTTCAATTAGGATGTATTTCATAATTAATACGTATGAATCTTCCTATATACTAGTTAAACCATTGTTATTTATAATCAAACTTCATTTTTATTTTTGTTAAGACAAATAAATTTTCAATAATTTCAATTTAATAAACCAAAACCATATGTTTATCCTGTAGTGTTTCTTTAAAAATAAATCAAAAACACTAAAAATATATTCTTCTTTTGTTTTTGGATTTTTTTTTGAGTTTTTGAAAGAAAAATGAAAAATTAATCCTGAAAAATTCAAGAAGAAGATGAGTCTCCCCCCAAACTTGATTTTGACTGTTTCCCCACAGTCAACCCAAGTGAAAGGGATGTTTATTATTATTTACATGAAAACGAACGGTATTTACACGAGATCAGAAAGTATATTGTCAAAAAGTAAATGAAACGGTCTTCCAAAAACCGATTCATTTGTCTCGTCGAGTATACGAGACACGGCTTAAGCTCGAAAACCAAACCGTAAAAGATTTTGAAGTCGAATGTGGATTTGGAGAAACGAATGTCGTTTTATTGAAAATTGAATGAGTTATTTTGTTTTCGATGATTTTTGGGGCAGATAAAACAAGTGATTGAAATTCAAGTTTACTTTCACCAAATTGAAATTCAAGTTTGTCAATGAAAAATTCTTCAAAATTATTGATTTCAAAATCAAAATGGTGATGTAAATCTTCCCCTTCATAATTTAACAACTCATTTTCGAGAAGTCCAAAGAATTCATGTTCATTAAATTCGTCTTCCTTTGTTGAATTGTCAACAACTTCATCGCATATATCCATTTCAAAATCCAAAGTTGTTGTATTCAAATTTTCAGAAAAAGGAAGATCGAAATTTAAATCGAGTTTCTCGCCCTCAAAAGAATTGAAATCCAACTCAATTACCGTGTTTTCAACAACTTTATTAAGATTGTTATTTTCAATTTCAAAAGTTGTTGTTTGAAAATCGTCAATTATGGTAAAAGATGGATTTTCACATGACTCGTCACACGTTGAGATTTGATTTTGTTGTTCACGTTGTTTCATATAAGTTTCAAACAACAAATCCGTGTGATCATCGTAAATTTCATTCATTTTTTTCAACAAAATCCAAATTGTAGTTATTAAATTGAGAATTTTCGATTTGGATTTGTTGAGAACAAAAATTTTCACTCGTAACATGGTTAAGATTATTCCCATTGCCAAATTCATTTGAAAAGTTGTTTCCATTTTCATGTTGAGTTTGAAATTCATTTTGGTGCTCGAAATTAAATTGGCATGGGTTATAATCGTAATCGTTTGAATTTTGAATTGAATTCAAATTTTGAAATCCTTAACTCGAGTTATTACACAAATAAGAATTACATAAATCATTTATCTCTTGATTTTGTCGTGTAGAATGTTCGAGTAAAGATGAACCCATTTCAATGCTATTTTCAAGAGTCGAAGGTTGGTCATTGTTTTGAAAATTTTGTTGTTCGAAATTTGAATTATTTACACAATAGTTGTTGTTAAAATATCCATACGAATTTGGACTGAAATCATATGGATTATATTGATTTTCACAACTATTGTAAAATTCAAGTGAATATGGAAATTTTGACATTTTCAAGAATGTTTTTTTATAAGCAAAAAATATTTACAAAGAGAATTTATTTTTCAAAAGGGAAATCTATTTTTGTTTTGTTTTTTATTTTTCAAATTTTTTTTGTTGAATTTTGGTTTTTCTAATTTTGTTTTTTGAAATTTGAAAGAAAAGGATTTAAAAATTTCAAAGGAAAAGGAACGTTTACAATTTTTTTTAGTTTTGGATTTTGAATATTTTTGTTTTTTTTATATATGCATGAAATAATGCAACTAAATGAATGCAAGGGTTAATTACAAATGATTTATCCTAAGTTAACCCAAAATTGTATAATCACAAATTGTCTTAGATAAACAAGATAGTTCTCAGCCAGGTAACGGACAGGGGTTATCGGTGCACCACGAATCACCGTAGCAGTGCAGCCGAAGTTTTAAGTACCTTCAGAGGAACAACTACTATAATATTTACGAATCACCGTAATATTTATAAATGGTTATTACTCTGTCGTAGCCTAGACACCAATAAATTAAATTGTTCAAAGAAGACAAAGTGTCAATATACAATTAAGTGTTATTGATTTCTAACCGTTATTATTAGTCAAAATCTAAGATGAAATGCAAAGCAGAAAATAAACGTGTATTAACAATGCAATTACGAATGTAATTTTTTTTTTTGAATTTTTTTTAAATATATATATGCAAATGCAAGCAATCAACAATGCAACTATAATAAAAACAAGAGATATATACAATGCAAGGCAAATAAAAATAATAGATAAATCAAGCAAGCAGTTTTTTTTCTTTTTATAAAGCAAAGCGAAGCATTGGCAGCAGTTCCTCTCCTTTGAATTCTGCTTTTGCAACCTGAAATTAAAAACAAAACATATACAATTTTTTTTTGAAAGGAAACTTAAAAGTAGGGTTTTACTTAAAAAAAAGTTTTTTTTAAATATGAACCCAAAACAACCTTTTTTTTAAAGGATGTAACCAAAGACAAATGGAATCAAATTAAATTAAACAAAAACAAACTAAATGAAAAGGGAAAAAAAAATTTAGGCAAAAGATTTTTTTTTAACAAACTAAACTTTAAAAAAACTAAGGTTTAAAAAGGAAAAATTCACTCGGGCCCAAAATGAAGTCAAGACCCCAAAATAAAAATTAGCTGCTCAAATTCTCAACCAAACTACAGGCAAAAAAATTTCAATCGCAACAATTTCATCTCATTTCGATTCACCATTCAATTTTCTTAAATTCTCAAATTAACAACCACATTCAAATTCTCAAATCCACAGCCATTCGATTCGCAGCAGGCGATTCGATTCAAAAGTTCGATCCACGGCAAGCGATTTAATTCACCATTCAATCTACCAATTAACAGGCGATCTGATGTTTGAATTTGAGATTGGAAGGTTCGAATTGCAAAGAGGGTGGCGATGATGGAATTTGGTTCGCGGGTCGTGTTCTAGTTGGCTGCAGAGGTGGTTTTGCGATTTGGGAATTAGGAGGAGGTGGCGATTGGGCAAGGTTGTGTGGAATCACGATGTTAGCAGAGGATGGAGACGTTGCTGTTCTGGTTGTCACGACTTCGAGGGGATTGGTGAAGTGATTTCAGTGGTCAGTGAGGTGCTGCAGTTCGACTTTGGTTTGCAGAACTTTGAGTTGGCCGCGACTTGCGTTCGAGAGTGGATTGAGGTGAATAAGGTCACAGTGGTTCTTAATTGTTGGTGCTGCGGGTTGCTGTGCTCGAATTTGAGGCGATGGAATTGGCAGTTGAAGTTGTAGCGTGGATTGTATTTGACAGCAGTGGATTCGATTGTTTTTTTTTCGATTGTTTTTGAAGTTGCTTGGTTCTGGTGGGATGATGTTATGTGAAGGAGACAATTGTGAAGGCCGTGGTCTTTGGGTGTAGTGACTTTCTGGAAGATGGTTGGTGATTGGTGGATAAGGAAGTAGAATTGGAGGTGCTGGAATTTGGTGGTTGTTTTTCTTTTGGACGAGGAAAATTTGGTGTATGTTGTTTTGGATGAAGGGGAAGTTGGAGTGCGGAATGTATGAGAAGAAGTGGTAGAAATGCAGGGGATTGATGTTAATGATTGTGGTAGGATGAAATAGTGAACTGTGATGGAGAGGTTGGTAGAAAACAGTTCAGGCAGAAGCAATGCAGTGGAGGTTAGCAATGAGATATGTGAATGTTGTATGGGTTGAAAGCAGTTGAAAGGCAAGTGGTGGATGTTGAGTCAAGCAACAATGATGTAGTGGTTTCAGGCAGATGGTCAAGGAGAAGTAGTGGAAGTGTGGACGCTGAACAGTTGATGTTTGTGGGTATGTAGGCAGATGGTAGTGAGTTTTGAGAATCTGGCGGATATGTGGATGAAATGTGAAAGGAAGTCGTTGATGGTATATTTGTTGCTGAAAGGGACAAGAGTGCTACAGTTTGATATTGTGCATGGCCGTTTGAATGACTGGAGATAGGAGTGTAATTGTTGTATGAGAATGGAGATGTAGTCACAGGGATGTTGTGTGTTGGTTGAGTCAGTTAGCTATTGAGGAAGTGATGGACTGTGGTGGGTGGTTTGTTTGCAATTGTGTAGAATGAAGTGGTTTGGCAGAGGAAATTGTGTTGTGAAAGGAGTGAATGGTGACTGGAAGAGATGGAAGTGGTGTATGCAATCTTGTCAGGGTATGACAGTAGGATGGTGAGGTTGAATGATGAAACGCTGTTGAGGGAAAGGGTGTTATGCAAACTGAAATTGATGAAGGCAGTGAGCAAATTGGTCAGGGGGTGTGATGGAAGTAGTTAGAAGATATGAAGGAAGGAAGTGGTGGTTGTCTTGTTGTCGTGTGGCTGTTGTAGTTTTGTTGCAAGTAATATGGTGTCTGGTAAGTGATGTTCGAGGCAGTGGAAGTTGGAGGAAGCAGATGTGGAATGGCAGAGGGGAGGGCTGATTAGTTGATGATGACGCTGTTAGAACAGTGGGAAGTTGTTGTTTTGGATGACTGGAGTGGTAATGTGCACTGGGGAAGTAAGGTAACAGTGTGTATGGCGGCCGCGAGTTGAGAGTATGATGGCTGCAAGGCAGTTTCAGGTGGTTGAATTGGAGAAAGCAATGTTGTATACGTGAATGATGTTGTGGTATGAAGACGGAACAGAAGTGTGGTTGGTTTTGATGGTGGAAATGAGGTTGTTGTGTGCTTGTGACTGGTGGTCAGGGGATTGTATGTATGATGGCAGTGGAAAATGTTGGTGGTTGTTGTTTTGTTGAGTGCAGTTGCTATGAAGTTTTGGCAGTAGAGGATGGTTACTGAAGTGTAATTGAGCAATTTGAAGTAGAAAGATAGTGGGGAGGAGGAGAGAAGTTGACAGTGAGGAAAGAAACAATGAAACAGTGTGCAGTTCAATGTAAACAGTGTAATAATTTTTTTTGTTTATAGAAATGCCAATGTAAATGAAAATGAAAAGCAATAAACTATTTTTTTTTGAATTGTGTATGTGCTTTTTTTTTTCTAGAGATGCAAATGGAAAATGAAACTAGAAAATAAGTAATGAACACAAACAAATGCAAACAAAAAAAATCAAACAACAAACACACAACACGATTTTTTTTTGAATGCAAACAAACACACAAATTAAAACATAACAAAAATCAAACAGAAAATAATTTGAAGAATAGAAAATCAAAATCAAAACAACTCCCCGGCAACGGCGCCAAAAACTTGTTCGTCGACGGAAATTCTATCTGTTTAGAAAACCGTCGAACGAATTAATAATAAAATTTATACCGCAAGCGCACGGTGTACGAATGTAGCACGCGGCGAATACGGGTCGATCCACAGGGAATTGATGATTTTAAAATTCTATTCAATCAAATTATACCGAAGTCGAGAGTGAATAGCTAGAAATGTAAGAAACTAACAAAAACTAGCAAAAGAAAATGATAAAAATATGAGAGTTAAAAGAACAATTTAGAGATAAATCCACTCTCTAGATCATATAAATCAACAAAATGAAGTTATGATCTCTCTTTTCTTGTCATTAGTGAATTAGTTGATGTGCTTATCATAAGTATGGTATATTTGTGCTATTAATTAGCTCAATATAAACCATCAAACTATAACACAACCACTAATACACATTTAACTCTCATGAAATATGACAACAAAGTTGAAATAAAAATCTATTTTAAGCATAACCTATTAACTATTGTTTAAAAATATAGGCTATCAAATTTCAGTTTCAACATTCACTTCTTTGCCATAATCATATTTAGATGAAGAGGCAATTTGTGTTATGATTGTTTAAGCATAGCCTATTTGTTATGAACAACATAGACTATCAAATTCAAAGCTAAACAACATCATTAAACCACTTCAAGTGTTTCCATTAAAGCACAAAAAGAAAGCATAAACATCAAAATGTTGCATCTACATACTAGAGAGCTTCATTACCCCTAAATTGTAGGGATTAAGCTCTCATATTTGTTATCAAATCAACAAATGTAGAAAGCAACATGAAAGCAAAAAGAAAGGAAAATGAAAGCTAATGGAAAAGACAACTATTCTAATTGCATAAAGGAAAATCTACACTACTTGCATAAAAGGAAATGAACATGTAATTAAAAAGAAACAATAATTAACATTGCATAAAAAAAAATTACATAAGAGAAGAAATGGTTAAGTAGCCACGGAAAGAAAGAGAGTTTTGATTTATTTTCTAAACTAAAACTAACTAACTAAGAGGAAGATGGCTACGTGAAACATAAGGGGTATTTATACAAGTTAGAAACCCTAATTCACTTTTTGGGGAATGCCCAAAATGCCCTTTAGGAAGTGTGGAGGCCAAGTAACCATTAACATGTCTTAATCCTCCATTAAGTGTACATGAAACCATTAACTTCATAAGCATGTGCATTAGCCTTCAATTCGAACATTAAGGTAGGTGGGTAGGTGGGGTCCTCCATGATCTTCACTTTGAATTATTTCCATCTTCATTCCTTTATATTCTTTGTGCATGCATATTTCTTCATGAAACCACTCCTATTTGAGACCATTTTCCTACAAAAATATATAAAAATTTCCAACCAAATTTTCTCAAAGAAATATATGCACTTAAATGACCGTTTTGCCCCTATATGAAGATGAATATGTGAAAATTTGGAATTAATATGAATTTTGGTTAAAACAAGTTAAAATACCCAATATGATCGTTTATTTAATTTAAATAGAATAAATATGGTGGTAAAAATATGCATATTTACGTGCACATCAATAACCGCTTCGGGACGAACTGTCTTTGGCTTTCGATCAATCTTTTGGTGTCACGGCCATGCCGAAAGGAGGGATAACAATATACTTATAAATTATCAATCAAGTCATATTTTAGAAATTCAAATCAATTTAATTCTCCATAGCAAGACTGTAGCAAAACTACAGGATGGTCTCTTCACTTCGAAACCCGAAAATGAATGTCGATGATGTTGCAGTCATCGCAAAATCATTTTCCTGCGATAAAAAAAGTGCACTAATTTACAAATTAAAAATTCTTTGAAATAGTTTCTACTTGAAATACTTTAACTAATACACCCTTTAAAACTTTAAACACAAAGTTTGAAGCCGTCGGAAATTAAATTCCTAGTTTCTTGTCTTAAATTCATTTAAATTTCCAAATTGATTTATAGCCATGTTTTAAAATTCAGTTATTTATATATGAAACAAAAGCTAATGGTTACAAGCTATATATATAGAGTCAAATACTATTTCTCAACATCCAATTCAATTAACTATCAAAATTCAGAAAATTATACTTATATACATATGCAATATAATTATACCAAATTTATTTCATTTACTACATTTGAAAACTATATTGTGTCGGTTTGCTCTGTTCAAGTGTTTTGGAGATCCTATCGATAACTTTGATCAGACGAATCGATCGAAAACCCAAATCAACATCAACAACTCAAACAACACAATATATAAAATATTTAAATAAAGATTTACAAATACACTATACAGGAATAGATTTTCAAAGCAAGGATAGAGATTCAAATTTGATTAACTCAAATCAAAGGAAATTTTGATTTGAGGATAAGTTGGAGCAAAAGATAAGATGATTAAATAACCGAAAAAGGAAATGGATAAGTTTATTAAATCGCGGGCAACCTTAACCGGGTCGACCGTGACTTCAAGAATAGGATCGACGCAGAATTCCATGGCAAATCTACATTCGATCGCAAAAGATAGAATTTAGACATAGCAGGAGATAGATTGCATGGTAAACCAAGGATATAGAAATCTACGGTAAATCAATGCCAATTGTAAAGGAATTTCACTCCTTTACAAATCATTCAAAGATTTGCGAGACCACCAAGTTATTATAGAGATCATTCAAAGTGGAGTTATGGGATACTCCAGAATCAAAAGAAAATGGATAGTGAGGGACAAGAATGGATTTAGGAACTAAGGGAACGTTCCAAAATTCAAAGGGAATATAGTCAAAGAGAAAGAGATTCAAGCTCGGACGAAAGTGATTCTATAAATAAATTTACCATATATGCTAAGCTTTTCTAGAGCCAAAGCTCTGATACCACCTATAACGACCCGCTATTTTGGACCATTCAAATTGACAGTAAAACCACATATGCCGGACTTGAATAATTCAAAATACCAGATTGTTAATTTAAATTTGGCAAAACTCAAAATAAACAGTAAATAAATCACAGATCACAGACACAGAGTAACATAATAATGCAACGGAAGCAAAGAGATAGTAGTTCATGAAGCTACTACTATATATATACACATCAGAGTTAAACCAGATACAACAGGAGTAACAAGATACAACAGAAGCCTCAATATGATAATCAAGTACAAATCTGAATACATCACTGGAATCAACTGGATAACTGAAAGCGAAATAGATAGCTGGATCTTCAAGCAAAGCTCCAACTCTGAAGGTGAGTCTCGGATGCTGTATCACTCAGTCTGACCCCGAGCGTAAAGCAAAACACAAAACACTCGAGTAAGGACTTACATACTTATACAATGTAAACCAACTCAAGTGAACTGTAATAGAAATGTATAAGTAACTTAAAGGATGCTTAGGACTGCCCATCCTTTAAGGATCCGTTAAACAATTTACTATGTTGTAACATACGCTATTATAATAATGTCTATAGTAAAATAAACTTATTTTAAAATAGCATTAAGGCTTTACATTTTGCACCTTAACACATACATAGTCCTAGTAATCTATCCAGTATCATAGTCCCTCCTGATCAGAAAGCCACCAGAGGATACTCCATAGGTTATGGCACAAAACCAAAATCGTATAAGACGCGCTAGGGTAGGTGACACGGCACAATTAGGCAATGCCCAGGGTAGATATACCAATTGCACTTCCGGACCGTTGGTAACGCGTAGCAGCTACTACCACCCACCTCGAACCACACTCTCAAAAATCAAAGGCGCGCACCAATCAATCACAAAGTAATAGAATGGCATACGAAGAAGTGTGTCCGATAAAAGGAGCGAGCTCATTAGCCCTTCGATTGCTCCTGTTTTAGCCACCTTATGCCAACTTACAAGAGTCGAGTCCATGTTCATACCACAGAGGACGTCGCCACCATCCTACTTCATTTTGGAATCTCAACCGTGTACACGGTT
This sequence comes from Allium cepa, assembly GCA_030765085.1. Classification (NCBI taxonomy): domain Eukaryota; kingdom Viridiplantae; phylum Streptophyta; class Magnoliopsida; order Asparagales; family Amaryllidaceae; genus Allium; species Allium cepa. The sequence goes on along the minus strand of CM060941.1, from coordinate 944,313,544 downwards.
GTTAAAGTGGTTTCGGTATCGACAGAGAGTATGCCCATATCCGATTCCGGTCTCTTTAACAACCAACCGTTATTATAACCCATGGATATTTACTTCAAAATCATTTATACTTCAAAACTAAAATATCATATCCATTTCAAAACTATGTCAATACGATATCATTTCCATTTCAAAAACCAACAAAAATATGATATCGTTTCCACTTCAAAACCAAATCAATATGATGTCATTTAAACCCATTTCCAAATCACTGAATATTTCCTTCAATTTATTTAAACATGAAATATTCCTTTTTAAATCATCTTAAACAAAACCATGTTATGAAGTCATATTCTTAAATCTTTAGTTCCAATAGGTTCAAATCGATATATTTCAAGACAATTCTTAATTTAACACAATTTTAAATAAATTCATTTCAAAACCATAGTAATTTCAAGGTTATAACAACTTCGAAACCAAACACTTTGAAACCATAATACTTTGAAATCATAACACTTGGAAATGTTATCCTTTGAAAATCATAATATTTAGAAAATCATAACACCTTTAAAATACTATTCATTGCCAAAGTTGTAGCATTTCTAAGTTCATTCGTTTAATTATACAATTTCCAAAACATTGTATTTTTCAGCAACAACAACACTTATAAAATGTTACGTAGGTATAGTAATATTTCAAAACATTGTCATTTTCAGTAATAGCAGCACTTATAAAGTGTTACAGTAGGTATTAGTATTTCAAACAGTTCAGTTTCAGAAACGGCAGAACTTTGAAGTGTTACAGTAGGTTTTAGTATTCAAAATAGTTCAAATTCAAAAACTGTAGCACTTTAAAAATGCTATTGAGGTATATTTAATATATTCCCAAACAGTTCAAATTCAGAAACTACAGCACTTTGAAAATGCTACTGTAGGCATATTAGTATATTCAAAACAGCTTAATTTCAGAAACTACAGCACTTTTAAAATGCTATTGTAGGTATATTTAGTATTTCAGAACATAGTTTATTTCAGAAATGGTAGCATTTAGCAAATGCTACCTTAAAACCACAGCATTTTGGAAATGCTACCAAAACAAATTCCAGCTTTTTATAACTTTTTAGAAACATTAAATTCTCAATTTTAGCCATTTTTAACTTATAAAAACATATCTCACATTTCAGAAAGTATTCATTTGGATATCATTTAATTGATGATTAAATAAAATAAAATTTCATAAATAAAATATCCAAATTAAACTATAATACCTTTATTAAGTCAAAAGTACATTATTTCACTTAACTTTTTATTTTTAACAAATAACTTAACACTTTATTCTAAAATACCCATTTCATAAATAAAATATTCTTTTAATAAGTCAAACTTTATATTTCCATTTGAAAACCAAATTTCCAATTATCATGTTAAGTCAAAATTTAAGATACATTTTACCATCTAAATCATAATTATTTATTTTACAAAACATATCCATTTCATAAAATAAAATCTATTACAATCACTAGGTTAGATTTAAAATTCCATATCAAAACAAATTTAATTATTAAGTTATTTATCATAAATAAAATCTTTAAATTCATCTTAAAACCAATAATTGACTTATAAAATTTTACCTCATAGAAAACCAATATCTCCTTTTATTTTAAATCATTAAATCAAATCTTTAAGCTAAACTTTTATATATCTTAAAACTCAAAAATACTTAAAAAAATTAGGAAATATTTTAACCATGGGTCTATATAAAATTTTCTAACCTAGGTCAAGTGATACAGATATGTATCATTTCAATCCGTAATTTAAAATAAAAATCCGGTTCTATCATTTCAAACCCGCAATCCCAAGTCAAATAAAATAAATAAAAATCACTTGAGCCTATCATTTTAGCTCATAACGATTTTTCGTTGTTCTAATATCGGTTCGTATATGTACCATTTCAACCCATAATGATTCTGTTCTACAGGGAACTTGCAGTGTGAGAAACAGTAAATAAAATAAATAGTATAGTATGACATATCATATCAGGTGATGTAACAGGTATGAAATCAGGTTATAACATCATATAATCATATCACATGCATGTATGAACATTTCATCATAACATACCAATTATTACACATCCACTTGTCATCGTTTCACAATTATATAAGTACGAATATCAGGAGAAATAGACTCACCTTTTAAAGCTAGAGATCAAATTCAGAACACAAATCCAAACTCCGAAAAGCACGACAAAGTACGAACAAGATTTTTGAGTGAATGAAGAGTCATGATCCAAATCTTGTACACAAACAAATACCAAACATATATAAGCATATGATTCAACACGAAAGGATATAAATCAAAGCAATGTAAATATATGAATTAAAATGACATAACTTTGGTTTACTTAAGCAAGTGGGATCGGCTATGGTCTCAATGGGCTCGGCCACATCAACACATGGCTCAGCCATGAATTTTCGAGGCATGAAGGCTCGGTTATGGTAGTCTATGAGGCAATAAATACACGGCTAGGTAAGGTAATGAAGAGGAGTGGCAAGTTACAAGTGGTGGAAGGCAAAAAGCCATGCACATGAAAGGTCAAGAGTACATATGGGTTCAGCCATGGCTTGTGTGGCTTGGTCAAGTGGTGCATTAGGTCTAGGCACATCAATTCATGGCTAGAGGAAGAGGTGGTGGTCATGGCTAGGGGTGGGATGGTGTGGTTTTTCTGTTGTGGCCGAGCAAACAAATAGAAGGAGGTATATGAATACATAGGCTTGGTTTGGTTTTAATCATGGAGTGGTGATGGGGTTTTTCATCTGTGGGTCACGACCTTGGTTTGGTGGTAAGGAGGAGGTGACGTGGTCGGTCATGGTGATGGTAGAGTGGTGGTAAGGTCGGCTAGGAGATGCATGGCCAAGCTATGCTTAAGCAAAACAAAAGAGAAAAAGAAAATAGAGAAAAAAGGAGAAGAGGAAAGAGAAGCCATGAGAACTTATGCATTTTTTTCCACGAGAATGAAATGAGGAACAGTACGTGAATGAGATGAGGAGTTTTACACGGCTATAGGAGGGAATGAACTGCTAGCAAATGAAAAGGCTAGGAAAGGAAAAGGCATTGCAATAAAACAAGTAACCTAAGGCTCTTTGAATTTCCTAAGCCAATTATCAAAATTGAACAAGTTAAAAATCCAATAAATAAAATCAAAGTATAAACAAAATAAAATAGAGAAATGAGCATAGGAAGTAGAAAATAAAATTACAGAAAATATTGTGTGTAAAACGCTATATTAATCAAATTTAAAAAGTATAAAATAGAATTTGATGAAACGAAAAGCAAAACAAATATCAGAATTATATTCTGCTTCAAAGAAAAAGATTTGAAATTAAAAATTCAAATTTAAAAATCTCAACTAAGTCAAAATTTGACCAAAGTTGACCAAAATATAAAATTTGTAGAAAATATTTATTTTATTATATTTTAAAAATAAATTACAAACAAAATCCAAATTTACATTGAAAATTCCAAAATTCAATTATAAATGATTTAAAATTAAAGTTTCCAAATAAAATTTAATAAAAAAATATTTACAAAATTATGGTACACTGCATGCACAAACTGGCTCTAATCTAGCATCATGTCTGTCATATTAATTGCCTACACACTCCATAATGCTTACATGTTTCAATTATATTCAGCAGCAGTCATTTCTGTGTAATATGACATGTATCAGTACCTTAAAACTGCAGCACCAGGAAAGATAAAAGACATGGACATAGTAGTAGTTGATCCAATGACTGTTCGGTGAAAATTGGTAGGAACCCGGTGCCATTGTTGTGCCATTGAAGAGTGCATACAAAGCCATTGCAGAACTTAGTAATACAAAAACCACGGCAAGGAGAATGAATATGGCTGATGTGTACTTTGATGAATCTGCATGCATTTATGGAAAAAGTTTAAGAATTTTTTGCTATTTTAATGGCTAGAATGAAAAAGAAATAAAAGTGACTCAAATGTAACCTAGGATTGTCAGGATAGCTTTATGTATATACATGCTTATTGCTAGGTTAGCTTTATGAATCTGAAAGTTCTAGAAAGATATTTGTAGTTAACTTATAATGAGTAATACATGCCCTAATATTAAGATCGGTTCTTAAGGACTATGCAATCAGTGGTTTCACGTAACTAAATCTGTCTTGCACTATGAAAGGTATGTATAAATCTGCACCATCACTATATAAATGTTATCTTTAAAAGAATTAATTACTACAAAACTATGTAAATAATAAACATTGTAACAAAATCTTTAAAAATTCACAATTTCGTAAAGATTAAATCTTAATAAGAAAGGAACATTCTTTAAGAAAATGAAATATCATTAAGTTGATTATAAATAAATAATAGCAACAAAAATCTACCACAACAATGAAATAAGTGACTTATTATTATTAATTATTAAAATTAACCTTATAGTTCAATTATAGGTTCAATCATAAACTCATCAATAACATAAATTATCTTAATTACCTTAACACTTGTTTACATTATGCCCCAATTTGGCATTCGTCGGTTTACTCTACACCACCATGGAATCAATCATAAGCTAACTGGCTCCAGTCCTCTTTCCCATATAAGATTGCTCCAAACACCCGTTTACCATTGAAATCCATCCTCATTCCACTCACCAAATCATCAAACATCTGCTTTATTTCCTCAAAGCTCTCCATAGGCTGATAAAAAATAAATATACTAACATTAACATTGAAAATTTTCAACTTACTTTAAACATCCAATATTCAAATCAGCAAATCAATGATCTCACCTCTGATTTTACCCCTTCGACAACACTCATAAAATCCTTCATTAATTCTCCCAAATCCTAACAATCCAAATTAATAATTAACGATTAAGACCCGGTATTCAAGTAATTACAATTGCAAAACAATTATTTATCTAAAAAATAACAAAGAGAGCAAGTTGACCTCTTCCTTGTTAATTCGAATTCTAAATTCTAATTTCTTTCAAATGCGAACAAAGTTGAAAAACTAACGAATCTTTAAAAAGTTCACCGAAGCATGGCGTGGGAAGCTGAGAAGTGAAGTGATGTTGGGAAGGCGGTAGGCTGACTGAATACTCTGATGGGATGAGGCCCAAACCTGAAGACGAAGGAGGTCTGTGTTTTTTTTTGAATTACATTTAAGAGATTTTTGTTGTTTCCTATTGAGAGAAGTTTAATTTAGGGATTTTGATGATTTTCACTAACGATGAGTTAACGAAAGAATAAAAAGGAAAGGGGGAAGGAGAAAGATTTTGTGCCAATTAAAAATGTTTGGGGGATTAAATTTTAGCAGCGTTGATTTTTTTTATTTTTTATTTTTATGTTTTATTTTTACAAATGGATGCACTTAATTATTAAATGCTTCTATATATTGCTACCAGTGACATATTTTCTTGTAGTGAATGCTCTTGGAACACAATGGAATCACATTATCCATCCCATCTATAACTCGACAAATTTGGATGTCATTCCACTGGACTTAAGGACAATAAATCTAGCATTCTTGTCATACAATTTACTGTGATTCAAATGCCACAATACCGTCCTCAATCCTTGGCGATCCATTGATGCAACCTATAGATATTTGTTCCCACTACTCGAGAAAAAAGAATCTCTCATCCCTGCCAAACCAATAGTCTCGGTCGGATCCGCACCGCATCACCTCTGTAGACACTGCTCATTCTTCTAATTTAGCCATGATCTCCACTAGTCTAGCTCACGCTCTAACTAGTACCGATCCGCTATATCAAAGTAGGTCTGATGGTCAAACTAGCCATCACCTTTGGCCGTAGCTCATTGAGTTCTAAAGTCATAACCAGTGATAAACTCAAGCAATGCCCACTCTACGAATATTGCTCCCAAACTGGTATACCTTATACTCAAAGCATCAGCAACTAAATATTAGTTATGAACATATAGGAAATGTCAAATTCATAGGAGGATAAAATCTCTAATCATCGCTATCGGCGAAGGTAATTATCCTTATCAGAGAAGAGATACTCTAATGAAGTGGAATCATTGAACAATTGAATCTCTCTTCTAGTAGACAATGCCTCCTAATCCCCAAAGCAAACTCTATCGCCTCCAACTCTGAACCAAGAGTCGGATACTTTCTCTCATGCGGTTTCAGTTGTCAACTAGCATACAACAACCTTATCTTTTATATAAATACTGCATCCAATTAAGTACCACATGCATGTGTTTACTATCGTCTCCTCATTCCCGCTCGAAATGACTAACATCGTTGCACTCGTCAACCTCTTGATCAGTATCACTAACGCATGTCCGCATCTCGTGTCTCAAATAAAAGTCTAATTCTCTCCTATCTAGTAGGCTAACAATACCGCTACCCTAGGTTTATCCAAATTTTGGACTGCCATGGTCTTTGTTGGATCTGTAGCGATGTCCTACTCTGAAACAACATGATCCAAGCATGTAATGACCCGCTATTTCGAACCATTTAAATTGACAATGATCCACACATATCAGACTTTAATTGCTCAAAACAACATATTTTTAATTATATTTTTAGCAAAACTTAGCATATACAGTATATAAATCAATCATAGAATCACAAACATAAAGTAATATAACAATAAGTAGTGGAATAGATAAATAGTAATTCATGAAGCTACTACACAACATCAGAGTCTAAAGCAAATACAACAGAAATGCCAAATACATAGAAGTCTCAATACATAAGCATGTGACAAGTCTGAACATAAACAACTGGAAATGACTGAAATAACTGAAAGCTGAATGGATAAAAGATTGATCTCCAAGCAAAGCTCCAAGCTCCAAAGGTGTGTCTCAAATGCTGTGACACTCAGGCTGACAACTCGAGAATAAGCAAAACATAAAATACTCGAGTTAGGATTAACATGCTTATGTAAGTAAATCAACTCAAGTGAAATGCAATATAACTTAAAGGATGTTGGGATTCCATCCTTTAAGGGTCTGTGGAACTATCTATATACGTAGTTAAAGTACGTTATATTAGATAATGTCTATAGTAAAGTAAACTATTAAAATAATGTTAGGGCGCTACCTATATCCCCCTTAACACATTTTTATATAAATGTCGTAGTCTATACAGTACTATAAACTCCACCAAACCGGTGGGCTATTAGGAAGCACTCCATTGGTACGACACAAAACAAACTCGTAATGGACGCGATAAGGCATATGACAAGGAGCGCGAGGAAATGCCTAAGGTAGGATACTCGGATCCAGACTGGTGGTAATGCATAGCAGTTTTTACCGCCTACCTTGAGACACACTCCCATAATAAAAGGTGCATCCAATCTAGTCACAAAGTAATATATATGGTTTCGAAGAAGCATGCTCGATCGGAGGTCTGACATCACTTGGCACGGCGTGCCTCCTGCTTTAGTTATATCAAGTTGACCCGAGGGGATCAGGGCTGCGTTCATACCTCATACAGACGTTCGCCAAACCATCCTACTTCACTCTGGATTCTCCACCACGTGCACAGTTGTCAAAGTGATTTTCGGTATTGGCAGAGAGTATAACAATGTTCGATCCCGATCTCTTTAACAACCAAATGCTTATTTCACACCGTGATCATTTTCATTTCAAGTATTTCATACTTCATATCATAATATCATATTCATAATAAAATCACATCGCTTTTGAAATAATATTCACTTTCGAATCATATCACTTTTGAAATCACTATTCAATTAACATCATAACAGTTCGAACTTAAATAGTTTGAATATTGAAAGTAGTTTATATATTGGAATAGTTATACTTAAAAAATAGTTTATATTTAAAAATAGGTTATATATTAAAATAGTTATTAAAAATAGTTTATATATTAAAAATAATTTATATCAGAAATAGTTTCAAATTAGAATTGTTTCTTCCAATTTCACAAAACAATTCAAGTCAACTTTAGTTCCAAAATTCAATTTAAATCAGTCTCAGTTCAACAATTTCAATTAAAAGGTTAAAGGTTCAATTCAAATTCTTAATAAAACCATTTTAACTTATATTGATTTCAAATCCAGGTTTGAACTACAAATTCAAACCACTTCCAAAGTTTAAATATTCAAACTTTTTATAATAAGTTAATCTGATAAACTTTTATTATATTTCAAAATTCAACTTTAAATTGAAATTTGAAATTATTCACTTGATCATATTTAATAACATTTAAATAAAATCTCAAGTTACAAATTTAAATCAATATTAAATATTCAATTTTAGTTTTATTTAAATTCAAAAATATTCATCTAATCATCTTTAATCAAAATCCAGTTATCAACTTATAAAATCGTATCTTTAGAATCTCGAATAGTAAGTTTCAAATCAATTTTTATTCAAATATAATTCTTAAACAAATAAAATTTCAAATCAATTTCAATTTATATTTCTAACCCTAATTTGTTAAAGTTATTACAAAATATTTTTTTAAAATATTAATATAATTTTAAGTAAATACTTAGACATATTATATGTACGAATTAAATTAAATTTTATTATATTAAATTTCATTAAATTAAATCTTATTATTAAATTTATTTTATATTCAATCTTATTTTATATATTTAAAATAATAAAATTGTAAGTAAAATCTTAAAATTTACATTTTCAAAGTTAATTTATAAATTTAAAATTTACAAATATATAATTTAAAGTCTAAATTTTACATATATTAAAATAAAATATCTTATATTATATTTTAAAAATCAAAACTCATATATTCCTTTTCTCAAAAATTTGGAACGTATATAGTTTTCTATCATATGGTCAAGCGATACAGACATTTATTATTTCAATCCGCAATAATCGAATATTTGCGGTTATATATCATTTGAACCCGTAATCCCGAAATTTCAAAATCAATAAAATCACTTGGGTTTATCATTTCAAACCATAATATTTTCCCTAATCTATAAGATCGTTTGGGTACGTATCATTTCAACCCATAGTGATTTCCTAAACTAATAGGAAATTTGCAGTGTGAGAACAATAAAATTATAATATAAAATGATATACATATCAATTGCAATCATGGATCATAACTAACAATTTAAATATACAATATATACACACACACACACAACATGTTCTGGTGTCATATGTCAATTTACACAGGTTAACAAATGCAGATAATAACATATTATTCTTAACAATTTAATTTCTAACTAATTCAAAATTTAATAACATATTTCAATCGTCTTTTCATGTGAATTAAATTTACTAAATATAAGAATGTTAATCGTGAGTGATCGCTCATCTTTCGACGCTGTGGAACAACGCTGGTGAAGAAGGTGACACGGATATGCACATGATACGCAACCAATGACCACACAGATACGAACAATCAACGGGACAACGAAGAATGACAAGCTGCTACTGTATGGATCCCGACAGTGGCAAAGCAAGGCATCACAATCTGGAATTAGAAGAAGGCTAGGAAGAGGTTTTGCCAAAGGGTGGCTGCTGTGCTCGGAGTTTGGCTATGACAAGGCGGAAGAGTGGTGCACGGTAGTGGGGTTCAAGGCGGAGGAGGTTGCGTATGCTTCGATTAGAAGATGGCAGAGAGCTGGATAATGGCCGGAGGGCTTGATGCAGTGGCAGGTTTCTTGGTTGCGGTCAGGGGACAGGGCAGCAATGTGGAGGCTGCTGCAGAGAAATAGGCAGAGGGATGGTGTTTGGCTTTATGGCAGCAGGTGAAGGTGAGGCTGCACCGATGGGATGCATTCGGCTGAGAGAGGGGAGGAGATGCGGTGAGTTGTGTGAGCTGTGGGCGTTCATGCTCGGCTAGGGAGAGAAGCAATGGGAAGGTGGCTGAGAGGAAGGCTGTGGCTCAAGTAGCTATTGCTTGGCCGAGGGCGGTTGTTGTGTTGTGATACGGGGGCAGAGGATTAGGCGGCTGTCAGGGTTGTGGAGGGGGAACTGCAAGGCTTAGGTGGTGGATGGCGGTAGGATTTAGAGGGTGACGAAGATTTGGCAAAGGACGGAGGTGGGTTTTGGCGTGCGACTATAGCTTCTATAGGTGAAAGGCTATGGTGGAGAGATGGGTTTCGCATGTGGTTGCTGGGTCTCGGTAAGGAGATGGGAAGCGGGTTTGGTCAGCGTTTGGGTGGAAGTATAGGAGGGAACTATAGGCGGTTGATGGTTAGAAAGAGGACGAACACGGCAAGAAGATGATATGTCTCAGGCAAATAGAAGAAGGGTTTTCGGAATATCACTTATATTGTATTTTTTTGTAAGGACAGTAATGAAAGAGAAAAGGGAGAGCTTGGCAAGAAGATGATCAGTGTTTGAAGTAAAAAGAAGCAGGTTTCACAAAGAAAATAAAATATACGAACTACATTTTTTCATTTATCAAAACGAAGAATGGAAGGGGAAGAGACCGAAAGTAAATAACGAACCAACATATAATAAATCGAAATAGAGAATACAAAAGTCAGAGGTTATTTCTGGGAATATTAAAAGTTAATGTCCGTTAGTTTTACTTGGTGGACAGATGAAAGGACAAAGACAGCCCAAAAGGCCCAAAGTGGGTACCGACACGGTTAATCGTTTCGCAGATTTCACCGCGTACTGGACGTCGAAACACACAAATGAATAAACTACGGAGATCAGCACTATGAAACAAACAAAATGGTACACATATATAAGTGACACGACCCTCCTATCAAAACTCGATATTCGTTGCCGAAAATGCTGCTAAAACACCAAAAATAATATGAACGGAGCTAGAACAGTCCAATTTTGACGAAATGGAATATGACGTCTTGCTTAGAGAATGATTTACATTTTTATTATGTAAAAAATGTTTAGATTCAGAAATATTTATTTCCATCAAATTTAACTGATTTTAAATTTTAAATTGAAATTTTCTAACCAAACAAACTTTCATATTTTCCAATGAAAATCTAACACTTACTACGTTTAAACAGACGTATCCAAATATTAAATTTTCATTGCTAAAATTTAACTGTTTATTTTCATGAAAATTTAGTTAATTACGTTATTTAAATCATTAAAATTCTTGGGTCGTTACACTCTCCCCTATTTAAAACTTTTCGTCCTCGAAATGGAATGAGATAGGAGAATAGAAGTAAACAGAAAGGAAAGATAAATTCAAAATACATAGTACCAAATTCAACAATTAATTCAAAACCATATAAATTTCATTTTCGAGTGTAAATATTTTACGTCTCATTACTTATTAACATCCCTTTATTATTATCATTCTAATTAACTCACTTTCAATTAATTTACATTCCTATCCAATTTATTTCACTTTATTTACTTAAATAGTATTCTCTTTTTATTATTCGATTTATTTCACTTAACATATCTTGCAACATAGATTAAGTGTATAAACATTTATTATAACCACTCAAATTTTATTTATAAATTTCCTTAACAAAATTTCATTTTTGGACATCTTATTACTTATATTTATTTGTATATTATTCAATTTCATTTTCTCATTACATTCAAACCTTTTCCATGCAAGTTTTATTAGTATTTCCAAATGTGACTGGGCACTATACAAATTTACCTTTTATTTACAACATTTCTATTAAGCAAAATTTAGTTTGAACGTTTTATTACTTAAATTTTCTCTTGTATAACCTTCAATTACATATTGACATTACATTTTAAAATTTTGAATATTTTAGGTAAGTTACATATGTTTTAGAATGTAATTGAGTATTATGCAAATTAATTTTATCCTAGTTTAACCGTTTCAAGTTGTTTTAGTTTCATTTCTTATTTTAGACACCCTAATTATTCAAAAAATTTGCTTCGTTTCAATAATTGAAAGCCATTACTTAACATAAAACTTAAGAGTTAAATTTTCGGTTTCACATCAAACCATTTTGAAATAAATATATACATATGCATGCATACATACATACATACATATGTACGTACATATATATATATATATATATATATATATATATATTATACATCAAATCATGCTCAAGAAATTCAGATCAAATCCATTTTCCAAAATAAAAGTGTAGCAAAGCTACTAATTGGTCTCCCCACTTTAAGACTCGAAAATGAATGTTGATGATGCTGCAATCATCGTCGAAATTATTTTCCAGCGACATAAGAGGAGAGTAATGACTTACTTCTTTTAAAATTCTTTGAAACAATTTCCATTCGAAAATGCTTTTAAATAATATATTTTTCAAAACTTTGAAAACCAAATTTTAAAAAGCACTAAAAATGTAGTTCTCGAATCCTTAATTTAAATTCATTTCATTTGCAAATCATATTTATAAACCATGTTTATAAAATTTCATGTCTTATAACATACAACAATAGTTATTGGTTTAAGAATGCTGACAAAATAATAATGATAATCTAGTGCTATCATTTCTAACAACCAATTCATTTGTCTACCTAATTTCAAAATTTTTTACTTTTATATATAAGTATAATCATACATAAAATTACTTCATTTACCAATTTCGAAAACAATATTGTGCTAATTTTCACTGCTTAAGTGTTTTGGAATTTCTATCGATAGCGTTAGCTAGACGAATCGATCAAAACCCAAAATTCAAACTTAACAACTCAAACAACACAATATAAAACATTTCTATAAATTACAAATACCTTCTCTCATAGGATGATTTAAGAATGGATTTTAGAACAAGGATAGAGATTCAAATTTAGAGGGACCCTAATCAGAGAGAATTCTAACTAAGAAGATAGGATCGAAAGGAAGATAAGAAAATTAAATTACAAAAGAGGAAAGATGGATAGACTTATATTATTGCGGCGACCGTAACCGGGTCAACCGAGACTCCATTTTCAGAAATAGCGTGCCAAGGAATTGGACTTCGTCCCTCCAGAAAATGGAATTTAGAAAATGTAACAACCCGCATATTTATCGATTTTATATTTAAATATTTTATTTAAATATTTCATCGTTAGTCGGATTTTAGTCCGAAAAGCTACGTTTTGCATACGGTCGAATTAGGACTCGGGACCACTCCCATTGAGTTTAAATGCCGTTTGCGACCTTTTTGAGTATAAGCTTCGATATGTTTGGAGAAAGTTGATTTTTGCTACTTTTCACTTTGGGTTTGAGTTTGGGTTCAGCCATTAGCCAACTTATACTTAAAAACTGAACCCCTCCTCCCCATTCTCCCTCACTTCTTTCTCTTTTCAGTTTTTATAGCATTAATGGTGGGAGAGATTGGAAATTAAAAATCTAAAACCCTAGTTCCTCTTGCAACTTCAATTTCCTAGCTCCAAATTCAAGAGAACCCATTGGTAAGCATTCTCTTCTTCTTCTCCAACTTATTCTCTTACCAATTTCAGAAATTCCTAAACCTAATTTTGGGAATGATCCTGTTTTGAGCATAGATTCAAGCTCATTTGGGTTGTGTTGAAGAGAGGTTGATTCTCCATTTGCTTTCAAGCTTCTTCTTGTTTGATTTTGTGAAAAGGTGAGATTTTTAATCTCACATCTAAGTCTATGAATTATCTTCGATTGTTAGGTATAAATTCCTAACACTTATTCTTGTGCAATTGCTTGTGATTTGGATTGTTTTTGAGAATATTCCAATTTTAGTGTTTGAAAGCCAAATCCTTAAAAATCATAGCTTTGAGGTTCAAATGTGTTTTTGGTGATGCATCGAGGAGCCAATAGGGCCGGGTAGCCGTTAGGCATAATTCCCTAGCGTCCATGCTCGTTCGGTTGCGAATTGGTGGAGGTTGCACATCAATTTATGGGCATCAAATTGTAGAGTATCAGGTTCGGTCAACCGACCCCCCTGGTCCGGTCGACCGACCTGCTAATAAAAGTGCAGTTGCACTTCTCTGTTTCTGGTTCGGCCACCCCTCTGGCACGGTCGACCGACCTGATGCCCGAGAAGTTTTTTTAAAACAAGGTTCGGTCGACCGAGCCATGAGGTCGGCCGACCGACCTGATGTTATTTTGCCTATTTCGCCTATTTTGTGTGGTTTCCAACTTTAATCGATTCGTGTTGTTTCCTATGTCTTGTTATCATTTGTTATGACTTTGATGACTCCTTTTTAGGGATTTTTGAGTATCCATTTTGATGGATTCTTTATCGGTTTCGTTGGATTTTTATTCACATCTTCGTATGTGAATTTTAGTGATTGATTGTTCCTACAATCTTCTTTATGTTTTGTCACTTTAAAAATATAAAGGTTTTCTATACTAGTAGTAAATATCAAAACTCTTTCCTCAAACGATTTCAATACTATTTTAATCCAAATTCGTTTATAAAACCGTTTTCCAATCTATTAGTATATATAAACCTTTACCTCGCTCGTATGAGAAATCTAATTAAACGACTTAGTAAAACAAGTGATATAAAACGCTTGCGTTCACTTTGTCAGTTAATTCTTGGACTTGTTCGATTGAATCTCTTGTGACAATTTTACAGTGGAGATCTACAGTTTGTTCGTAAATATTTAAGTTAAGCAAGTGGTTATGGGACATGAAGCTAAACTCATATATTTACTAGCTTAGTGTAATTGACACTTCTCGTTGATCATGACGATCATTTTTGTGATTTAGACCAGCAATGTGCGATGTCTCTTTGTCTGCGATGGAGACTAAACCCCGTTTTGTGGAGTTTCGACTCAATTTGGTGGGGTAGCAACCCATGGTCTTCGGGCCGTTTGTGGAGCTTCGGCTCAATTTGTGATGGTTAGCAACCATGGAATTAGCGTTCCGTTTGTGATACACGTGTTCGCGAGCTTTATGCTCCCGTTTGTGATAGGCCTCCCCCCCTTTGTGATTTCTGGATTTCTTGTGTAGATTTCTAGAATTTGTGTTTCACCAATTTTCGTGATTTCCATTGATAAGTTTTATCAATATTTGTGCATTGGTGAATTTGTGCGTCATTGACTTTTGTGATTTCTAGATTTCGCGTATTGAATTCTTGAATTTGTGTGTCATTGACTTTTGTGATTGACATTGATATTGTTGTCAATATTTGTGCATTGGTGAATTTGTGTGTCATTGACTTTTGTGATTGACATTAATATAATCGTCAATATTTGTGATTTGATGAACGAAATAAGGAGTATGGCATTTCTTTGATTCTTGTGTAGATTTGGTGATATTGATTAATCTCTCGTTGATTTTTCAATTACTTATATATATCACATCTTGGAATTGTGATTATTATGTGTTTAGTCATATCTCTTATTCTATATCGTTTCATCTGATATCTATAGTAAGACTGATCCGTTTATTATTTTCTTATTAAATAATACTCGGGTCAGACCGAGATGTTACAGGTGCTTCTGCTTGACTTCTCTCTTGGGATTGATTTCTCTGACTTTTGGTTAACTACTTAGATTAGTAGTTTTTGTTGTATACATTTGAGATATAGACTCCACAATGTATACTTATTCTTTTGTGTAGTTCATGTAACTATTCTTTTGTGATATTGTGGATCTTTTTAGACCACTACTCTGATGTACACTTCCTAGTGTAATATTCATATCTATTTCCGCCTTTGTGATATTAATTGTCTGTGACTGATTTATGTTATGTTTATTTCTATATTTGTTTCCGAAGATATTATAGCCACTGTGTAGTAGCTTTGAGTTTGTGTCGGTATGTTGGATTTCCCTCTTGATAAAGAAATGCATGTTATACTATCTGACATATCGATGCTCGCGCAAAGCAATTACACGGATGGTCGCTCCTCAACAGCCTTATTCTCCGTGCTAGTTGACAGCATTCTCCGTAATGTTCTTGGCTAGCGTGGGTATAGAGGTGGGGCGTCACAGCTTGGTATCGGAGCCAAATTTGGAACAATACGGAGTATTATAACAAGGATCATCGTCCTAAGTCCATCTTAGGAGTCGTGCTTTAGGATTTAATTCGAGTCTTCGTACCGATTCATCCTATTTTCCTTATGATTCCTTGTTTATCTATCAAGATTGCTTGATATTCAATTCGGTGAATAATCTTCTTCTTGCTCTTCTTTCTTTCCAAGGAAGAGGAATGTCTAGACCAGGCCGTCCCAGAGCTGGACCATCTAGTGTTCCACCCTAAGATGGAGTTTTTATGACTGCTCAACAGCTTCTTGATTTAGTGACAAATGCTCAAGCAGCTGGAGCTAACCCGGAACCTACTCACCCAAAGTCGGGATTTGCACGCTTGTGCAGCGATTACACTAATTTGGGTGGGGAGCCATTCAAAGGTTCCGAAACTGTTATTGAGGTACAGGCTTGGCTAAAGTCATGCGATCGAATCTTTTCTCGCATGAATCTTATTGACCTTCACCGAGTTCAGGTGGCCTCTAGTATGCTCCGAGAAAGAGCATTGGACTGGTACGAGCTTCTTATTTCTGAGATTAATGAAGCGGACCTCACCTGGGAGAAATTCCGGGAACGCTTCGAGTTGAAATTTGTACCGGAAGCAGAGAAAGTGACATTGACTCGACGATTTATAGGCCTTGTTCAAGGTGAGTCCTCCGTGACTGATTACGTCGCCTCCTTCGAGTCGCTTTCCAAATATGGGTTGAATACATCAACACCCCTTTAAAGAAGAACCAGAGATTCGTCTATGGCTTAAACAAAAATCTCAAGAAGCCATTACTTCTAAAATTAGAAGTTTCTTTTGACCAACTCGTTGATATCGCTCTTCGTCTTGAAGAGGCAGATAGGGAGAATGATGTTGAAGTGGTGGGTTCCAAACCAAACTTCAACAACAAGAAGAGGCCAAATAAATTCAAAGGACCTTATCCTAATAAGAAAGGGAAGCAAGCAACCTCCGTGGCAAATACTTCTTCCTTTGGCCGTGGGGAATGCTATAATTGTGGTTCGAAGGACCATTATGCGAACAAGTGCCCAGGGTCTCTCTCTTGTCGCTACTGCAAAGTTCCCGGTCATGTTATATCTTCATGCCCCAAGCTTCAGGGCAAGAAGGAGGGAAAGTTAAATATTGCTCAAGCCCCTGGCAACACATCTCGTGGCCAAGGTATTTCTCATTCTATTCTGGATGGAATTATTTTATTTCGTGATCATCCTATTCGAGTTCTTTTTGATACGGGTGCGTCCCATTCTTTTATATCAAAAGAACTTGTTGATACTTTTTCTTTGGATGTTTTGTGTTTAATGACTTCTTTGAGAATTGCGAATCCGGTTGGTGGATCTGCGACAATCAGTTTATTGTGTAAAGATGTCGAGATTATTTTGTGTGATTTTTCTTTCCGAGCCGATTTGCATGTCATGCGTTATTTAGGCTTTGGAATGATTTTGGGAATGGATTGGCTTAACCGTTATGAATCCCATATCCTATGTCCTGAGCGGACTATTCATCTTCGACATCCTCAATCTGTTAAGCAGATTTCTATTAATCTTAATGATTCAGATTCCAGTTTGGTTGCATCTTTATATTATTTAAATCCTCGTGATGACGATGATGACGATGAGGGTGATATTATTTCTCTTATTCACGTCGTTTGTGAATTTTCCGACTTATTCGAGCCCGTTTTAGGATTACCACCTAAGCGAGCAATTGAGTTCAGAATTAATCTTATTCCTGGAGCCCAACCTATCACTCGTCCTCCGTATCGTATGTCCAATAAAGAAAACGAGGAGATGCGTAAACAATTATCTGAATTGGAGACGAAGCAATTTATTCGCTCTAGTTCCTCGCCTTGGGGAGCTTCGGCTATTTTCGTGAAGAAATTCGATGGAACACTTAGGCTTTGCGTTGACTACCGCAAGCTTAATGATCTTACTATCAAAAATAAATATCCTTTACCTCGGATTGATGATCTATTCGATCAACTTAGTGGTGCTAGAGTCTTTTCACAATTAGACTTAGCTACTGGATTTCATCAGCTTCGTATTGCAGAGGATAGTATTCCTTTGACATCGTTCCGTACTCGTTATGGATCTTATGAATGGCTTGTTATGCCATTTGGTCTAGCGAATGCTCCGGCGTATTTCATTGACCTTATGAATAGAGTTTTCAAAGACTTCCTCGACTGGTTTGTTCTCATCTTTATCGATGATATTCTTGTGTATTCTAAAACCGAGGAGGAGCATGAAAAACATCTTCGGATTGTGCTGGAAACTCTTAGGAGTAATCAATTAAAGGCAAAATTTTCTAAATGCCACTTTTGGCAATCTCGTGTGAAGTTTCTCGGTCATATTATTTCCGAATCCGGAATTTCCATGGATCCTTCAAAGATTGAAGCGATTCAAGATTGGAAGAGACCGGAAAGTGTGACAGAGATTCGTAGTTTTCTCGGATTGGCGGGCTATTACCGTCGTTTTATCAAAGACTTTTCTAAGATTGCCGTGCCTCTCACTAGCTTGACTAAGAAAGGTGTTAAATACATTTGGTCGGACAAATGTGAAGCTTCTTTTCAGAAATTAAAAGAACTCCTTTCTGATACTCCTATTCTTGTTATTCCCGAGGGGAATCAAGATTTCGTTGTTTATACCGATGCTAGTCGCGTTGGTTTGGGTGCCGTTCTTATGCAAAGAGAACGTGTTATTGCTTATGCTTCTAGGCAATTGAAGCCTGCTGAGACTAGATATGCCACTCATGATTTAGAACTCGCGGCTATTGTTTTCGCTCTTCGGATTTGGCGTCATTATCTTTTAGGAGAGAAATTTGCTTTATATGGATCATAAGTCTTTGAAATATTTATTTTCTCAAAAGGAACTTAATTTGCGACAACAACGTTGGCTCGAGTTCCTTGCTCCTTATGATCTTGATATTCTTTATACACTCGGTAAGGGTAATCGTGTCGCCGATGCTCTTAGCCGTAAACAACAAGCTGTTGTTTCTATGATGATATCCGAATGGAATGATCTCGAGATCTTATCCACTTGTGAGATTCGAGACCGCGTATCTGATTTATGCTCATCATTTGTTTTATGTAGCCTTGAGGCTCATCCTTCTCTTTTGGACTGCATTCTTGAAGCCCAAAGGCTAGATCCCGAATTGGCTCTTCTTGGCCAAAATATTAAGGATAAAATTGATATTGAAGGTTTGAAAGACTTTGATATCGATTCTCGTGGCGTCATTCGGAGATTTGGTAGACTTATCGTACCAAATATTAGTGATCTTCGTAAAGATATTTTAGAAGATTCTCATCGTTCTAAATTTACCGTTCATCCCGGTAGTAGTAAAATGTACGCGGATATGAAGCGGCTTTATTATTGGGAGGGAATGAAACTTGACATCGCTAACTTCGTTAAGCGTTGCATGACTTGCCAACTCGTTAAGGCCGAACATCAAAGGCCCGATGGGTTATTGCAACCTTTAGAAATTCCAATTTGGAAGTGGGACCAAATTTCCATGGATTTTATAGATGGCCTTCCCCGTTCTGGTTCGGGTCATGATAGCTTATGGGTGATCGTTGATAGACTTACTAAATCCGCCCATTTTATTCCCGTTCGGTCTAACCGAACCATTCCTCTTTTGGCCAAGCTCTTTATCAAAGAGATTGTTAAATTTCATGGAGTTCCTACTTCTATTGTTAGTGATCGTGATCCATTGTTTACTAGTGGATTTTGGAAGAGTCTTCAAAAAGCTTTGGGAACGAAGCTTAATTTTAGCACCGCTTATCATCCCCAGTCCGATGGACAAACTGAGCGTGTGAATCAAACTCTTGAAGATCTTCTTCATTCTTGTGTGCTTGATTTTGGTGGAAGTTAAGAAGATCATATTTCACTTGTTGAATTTTCCTATAATAATAGCTTCCAATCTAGTATTGGTATGGCACCTTTTGAGGCACTCTACGGAAGGCCATGCCGATCCCCTTCTTGTTGGCTTGAGACCGGTGAGAAGCTGGTTTTAGGTCCAGATTTTATTCGTGATTCCACAGAAAAGATTGACCTTATTCGTCATAGGATGAAAGAAGCCCAGAGTAGACAAAAATCCTATGCCGATAACCGGAGAAGGAAGTTAGAATTTTCTGTGGGAGATCCTGTGTTCATTCTTGTTTCACCTATGAAAGGTGTTGTACGTTTCAGTCGATCGGGAAAACTAGCGCCTCGATATATTGGGCCATTTCGTATCACCGAACGTCTTGGTTCCATGGCTTATCGCCTTTTATTACCGGCTCAATTTTCTGCTATCCATGACGTGTTTCACGTTTCTCAACTTCGGAAATGTCTTCGAGATTCCGATTCTATTCTTGAGCCCGGTGTTGTGGAAGAGATTGAAGTTTCGCCTAATTTAACTTATGAGCAACATCCTATTCGTATCATTGCTTCGGAGGTCAAACGACTTCGAAATAAAGATGTTCCGCTTGTTAAAGTTCAATGGTCTTCAAATCCTAAGGATTGTTCTTGGGAATCTAGAGAGTACATCGAGCAAACACATCCGGACTTACTTTCTCGTGCTCTTTGAGGTGAACTTCTTATTTCAAACTTCTTTTGTGTTGAATATGCTTTTATGGTTGTTACTATATATCTTCTTCTTAAAATATTGCGAGGATGCAATTTCTTTAAGGAGGAGAGTCTGTAACAACCCGCATATTTATCGATTTTATATTTAAATATTTTATTTAAATATTTCATCGTTAGTCGGATTTTAGTCCGAAAAGCTACTTTTTGCATACGGTCGAATTAGGACTCGGGACCACTTCCATTGAGTTTAAAATGCCGTTTGCGACCTTTTTGAGTATAAGCTTCGATATGTTTGGAGAAAGTTGATTTTTGCTACTTTTCACTTTGGGTTTGAGTTTGGGTTCAGCCATTAGCCAACTTATACTTAAAAACTGAACCCCTCCTCCCCATTCTCCCTCAATTCTTTCTCTTTTCAATTTTTATAGCATTAATGGTGGGAGAGATTGGAAATTAAAACTCTAAAACCCTAGTTCCTCTTGCAACTTCAATTTCCTAGCTCCAAATTCAAGAGAACCGATTGGTAAGCATTCTCTTCTTCTTCTCCAACTTATTCTCTTACCAATTTCAGAAATTTCTAAACCTAATTTTGGGAATGATCTTGTTTTGAGCAAAGATTCAAGCTCATTTGGGTTGTGTTGAAGAGAGGTTGATTCTCCATTTGCTTTCAAGCTTCTTCTTATTTGATTTTGTGAAAAGGTGAGATTTTTAATCTCACATCTAAGTCTATGAATTATCTTCGATTGTTAGGTATAAATTCCTAACACTTATTCTTGTGCAATTGCTTGTGATTTGGATTGTTTTTGAGAATATTCCAATTTTAGTGTTTGAAAGCCAAATCCTTAAAAATCATAGCTTTGAGGTTCAAATGTGTTTTTGGTGATGCATCGAGGAGCCAATAGGGTCGGGTAGCCGTTAGGCATAATTCCCTAGCGTCCGTGCTCGTTCGGTTGCGAATTGGTGGAGGTTGCACATCAATTTATGGGCATCAAATTGCAGAGTATCAGGTTCGGTCGACCGACCCCCTTGGTCCGGTCGACCGACCTGCAAATAAAAGTGCAGTTGCACTTCTCTGTTTCTGGTTCGGCCGACCGACCCGTCTGGCTCGGTTGACCGACCTGATGCCCGAGAAGTTTTTTTAAAACAAGGTTCGGTCGACCGAGCCATGAGGCCGGCCGACCGA
Organism: Allium cepa; assembly: GCA_030765085.1. Lineage (NCBI taxonomy): Eukaryota > Viridiplantae > Streptophyta > Magnoliopsida > Asparagales > Amaryllidaceae > Allium > Allium cepa. Next base: position 944,291,955 of record CM060941.1, on the reverse strand, counting down.
CCTGATGTTATTTTTCCTATTTCGCCTATTTTGTGTGGTTTCCAACTTTAATCGATTCGTGTTGTTTCCTATGTCTTGTTATCATTTGTTATGACTTTGATGACTCATTTTTAGGGATTTTTGAGTATCCATTTTGATGGATTCTTTATCGGTTTCGTTGGATTTTTATTCACATCTTCGTATGTGAATTTTAGTGATTGATTGTTCCTACAATCTTCTTTGTGTTTTGTCACTTCAAAAATATAAAGGTTTTCTATACTAGTAGTAAATATCAAAACTCTTTCCTCAAACGATTTCAATACTATTTTAATACCAAATTCGTTTATAAAACCGTTTTCCAATCTATTAGCATATATAAACCTTTACCTTACTCGTATGAGAAATCTAATTAAACGACTTAGTAAAACAAGTGATATAAAACGCTTGCGTTCACTTTGTCAGTTAATTCTTGGACTTGTTCGATTGAATCTCTTGTGACAATTTTACAGTGGAGATCTACAGTTTGTTCGTAAATATTTAAGTTAAGCAAGTGGTTATGGGACATGAAGCTAAACTCACATATTTACTAGCTTAGTGTAATTGACACTTCTCGTTGATCATGACGATCATTTTTGTGATTTAGACTAGCAATGTGCGATGTCTCTTTGTCTGCGAGGGAGACTAAACCCCGTTTTGTGGAGTTTCGACTCAATTTGGTGGGGTAGCAACCCATGGTTTTCGGGCCGTTTGTGGAGCTTCGGCTCAATTTGTGATGGTTAGCAACCATGGAATTAGCGTTCCGTTTGTGATACACGTGTTGGCGAGCTTTATGCTCCCATTTGTGATAGGCCTCCCCCCTTTGTGATTTCTGGATTTCTTGTGTAGATTTCTAGAATTTGTGTTTCACCAATTTTCGTGATTTCCATTGATAAGTTTTATCAATATTTGTGCATTGGTGAATTTGTGCGTCATTGACTTTTGTGATTTCGGGATTTCGCGTATTGAATTATGGAATTTGTGTGTCATTGACTTTTGTGATTGACATTGATATTATTGTCAATATTTGTGCATTAGTGAATTTGTGTGTCATTGACTTTTGTGATTGACATTAATATAATCGTCAATATTTGTGGTTTGATGAACGAAATAAGGAGTATGGCATTTCTTTGATTCTTGTGTAGATTTGGTGATATTGATTAATCTCTCGTTGATTTTTCAATTACTTATATATATCACAGCTTGGAATTGTGATTATTATGTGTTTAGTTATATCTCTTATTCTATATCGTTTCATCTGATATCTATAGTTAGACTGATCCGTTTATTATTTTCTTATTAAATAATACTCGGGTCAGACCGAGATGTTACAGGTGCTTCTGCTTGACTTCTCTCTTGGGATTGATTTCTCTGACTTTTGGTTAACTACTTAGATTAGTAGTTTTTGTTGTATACATTTGAGATATAGACTCCATAATGTATACTTATTCTTTTGTGTAGTTCATGTAACTATTCTTTTGTGATATTGTGGATCTTTTTAGACCACTACTCTGATGTACACTTCCTAGTGTAATATTCATATCTATTTCCGCCTTTGTGATATGAATTGTTTGTGACTGATTTATGTTATGTTTATTTCTATATTTTTTTCCGAAGATATTATAGCCGCTGTGTAGTAGCTTTGAGTTTGTGTCGGTATGTCGGATTTCCCTCTTGATAAAGAAATGCATGTTATACTATCTGACATATCGATGCTCGCGCAAAGCAATTACACGGATGGTCGCTCCTCAACAGCCTTATTCTCCGTGCTAGTTGACAGCATTCTCTGTAATGTTCTTGGCTAGCGTGGGTATAGAGGTGGGGCATCGCAGAAAATTTGGCTTTCAACTGATGACTCCAAAGAGTTTCCAGCACATAGCTCAAATGAAATTCATGCTTCTTCTCTCACTTAGAAAAACGAGAATATCATTAACGAAAAGCAGGAAAAACTTGTTGAGAACATCATGGAAAAAGCGATTCATGAGATCGAAGAAGAAGGCAGGAGCATTGGTTAATCCAAAGGGCATGACTAACAATTCATAGAAACCATTCTCCGTTCAGAAAGCTGTCTTGGGAATGCTCTCCTTGGCTACACGAGCTGGTGAAAACCGGTAGCAAGATCTGGCTGAGAGAATACTTTTGCTCCGTAGAACAACAGGTCGAGTTCCAAGAATAAGATCGATGCAGAATTCAATTTCCCACTTAGGAGCTAGAGAAGTGACTTCATCAAAGACATCCAGAAAGAGTTGGACAACAGGGGTGAGTCAAGATCATTAGGCTGAGAATCAAGCGGAAAGATAAAACTACCTGGATAATTCCGAGGCATTCAACATTCGATCACAAGAGAATTACCCTGGTCGTCTACTAGGGAAATGGTTCGGGCTTTGCAAGAAATGATAACATTATAACGCTTTAACCAATCGCCTTCAAGTAAGATATCAAATGCATCAAAACCGAGGGCACAAAAATCTTTGGTGAATCGACACCTGTTGTAAAGGAGTTTCACCCCTTTACAAATCATACTAAGATTGAAAGACCGCCGATGGGATTAGTCACATATAAGGATGAAGTTGCCAACTGAGGTTGCAAGATATGCTCAAACTTATTACAGAGATCGACATAAATTGAGATATGGGATGCTGTAGTATCAAAAAGAATACGAATGGGAAAAGACAAGAATCGATTTTAGAACAGAGGTAAAGTTCCATAATTCAAAAGAAATCCAAATCAAAGAGGATCCCAACAAAGAATTTCAAGCTTGAACGAAGATGATTCTGTAATTAATTTTACTCGTTCTAGGGTATTACTACCCTACCTCTAATATGTTTTTTTACTCCATATGCTAAGTTTTGCCTAAACCTAGCTCCGATGCCAATAGTAATGACCCTCTATTTCGAACCATTCAAATCGACATTGATCCACACATGTCAGACTTGAATTGCTCAAAAAGACAGATTGTTAATTATATTGTTGGCAAAACTAAGCACATGCAGTAAATAAATCAATCACAAAATCACATGCAACAGCCCGAAGTTTTAACAAGTATTTTTCACTTTTAATTATAAAACTTTGTGGGTTTATTATATAAAAATCTAAATTTTGAATTGATTAAAACATTGCCTAAATTTTTAAATAAAAGATAAGATTTCTGAAATTTTTACTTAACTTTAATTGGAAATTTGGTTTATTTTGTTGAAATGGTAAATAACTTAATTTTAAGCAAAATCATGTTTAATTAAGAAATAAAATCTTTGCATATTTTCTTTTGCTTAAATAAATTTTAAATTGGAATAAAATACTAATTTCCTTGACATTCAAAATTCACATATAGCATTTTCATTCGCGTATAACCTCCCACTTTCCTTTACTTCAATTTGTTTAATATGTATATAATCATTTTGACTCTTCCAGAGAGCCGTTAAGTTTCATTTAAAGCTTGATTGAAATTTGCACGTAAACATTCCACCTTCCTTTTTGCTCTCCTAATTTAATAGAAACATTATCCAAAAATTTCACAACCGTTCACATTTAATTCTTGCCATTGTTCCCAAATCAACGAAAGTTTTTATTTATAAACGCGTTCAAAAAAATTCACGTATTTCATATGATTCGCGTGTAACTATGGAACAAAATTTTCGAAATTTCCTCTGGCGATTTATAAATTATTCTTTGCTATTTTATTTCACCTAAATTCCCGTAAACATATGCAAAACTTCCCTATTTAAATATAAACCCGTGCACCCCTTTAATAATGAAAGAAATCATTTTCCTTTAACGTTCAAAATTTTGAATCCGGGCTTGCCTTAAATTACGCACGCATTTAATTGTGCTTACCCACTTTAGCAACCTGAAGTTCACATATAGAAACCTTTGATTCACGTAGCCGTTCCAACAAATTATTTTCCATGCCAAAATTTTCCTCCTTGATTTAAGTTTAGCTCATTTATTCCTTGTCTTTATAACGCAATTACATAAACTCAAAACACGCATAATTTCGTGACCGTTTCAAAGTAATTGCTTGCCTATTCTTTTACCCCAAATCATCGCAAGTTTCCATCTTTTAAATTAAACATGTTCAAAATTTCATGTTCCTTGCCATTTAAACATATTGTGCTTCCCGTTTCTTTCCCCTTAATTCATGCAATCTCCACTAATTAAATTTATGTCCACTGCAAATATTGCTCCAATCAAATCAACGCATTTTCTTCCTTAATTTAACATGTACGAATGTTTACCAATAAAAAAAATTAGTGTATAAATACGCTTTATAAAAAGGCGCGTTTTAATTTGCACATTTATACCCGTTTTGATTAATTTGGTGGTATAAGTAGTATGTATTTTTTAAACATATATTTTCTAATATAAATACCAAATAAATAAGAAAACGTATAAAATTTGAATACGTTATTTTCATTATATTTTGGGCATAAATTTTTGTGTCTTTAGTACGCATTTTTAAAATTCGTACCGCAGATATAAATAAATAATTAGACCAGTATGCATGCAATTCAGTGGTAAATGAATAATTTTCCTAGCCATATAATGTCGTTTAATAGTTTGCCCTGAATTTGCGTAAATTTTACACACTTTTTTTTTGCTTCAAATATTTTAAAATTGGTATAACGTTATAAATTTTTTTCCCAAGGAGGAACTTGCGCTGATTTAAGAAAATAAGGCAAGCCAAAATGAGATGCAAATTAATTGTTGTGACGTGTTAGAGTATTTCCTGGGCAGCTGCATTGATTATACTCAAAAAGTAATGATACAACGGGTTATTTATGCTGTTACACTATTTATTTATGTACTGTTTATCACTGCTAGTTCCCTGTTGAAAAAAAATCGTTACGGGCTGAAATGATAGGCCTAAACGATATTTATTTTTTTAGTCATTTATTTAACTTGGGATTGCGGGTTCGAAATGATAGAACCCGGTTTTCCTTGTAAATTACGGATTGAAATGATATATTATCCGTATCACTTGACCTAGGTCAGAAAATATTATACAGATCCGTGGTTATATATATATATTCTGGAAATATTAAATATTTTTAAATTAGAATGTTATAATATTTTGTTTAAAATTTTGATTAAAATGATTCTTATAAGTGTAGTGATATTATACAAGTTAAAGATGTAAATAAATAAATGTTAAGGATTTAAAGTATGAATTTACTTTGTAAAGTTTGATTTGTGAAATAAAAATGGAATGCTAGCTGAGTAATAAAATATGATGCTTTGGTAAAAATTTAAATATAAGTAAATTAATAAAGGGTTAAGCTATGAATTAAATAGTTAAATAAAGTGAATACTTAGAATGGAAATTGGAATATAGCTAAATTTTGAATATAAAGTGGTAAGTTAAGAAATTGATTAGAAATTTAGTTTACTTTGAAGTGGTAATTGAACTTAATTATTAAGTAAAATATTATAGGAAATTTTGCACTTGATTTTAATAAGTAAAGCATAGAGAGGTTAGATATATATTTGTAAAATGTACTTTGTAAAAATCAAAATTTATTGAGTAAATTTAAATGACTATTTAAAGTTGGAATATGATTAATTGGTTCAATTATTTTGAAACTATATTGAAGTTTAAAATTTAGTTTACCCAAATCTGTGTAAAGGATATTACCGCACTGCGCAAGTGGTAACTAAACATAATTATTAAGTAAAATATTATAGGAAAATTTACACGTAAAGCATAGAGAGGTTAGATATATATATTTGCAAAATGTACTTTATAAAAATCATAATTTATTGAGTAAATTTAAATGACTATTTATAGTTGGAATATGATTAATTGGTTTAATTATTGTTGAAACTATATTGAAGTTTAAAATTTAATTTACTCAAACCTGTGTAAAGGATATTACCGCACTGCGAAAGTGCTGTAGTTGATAAAAATGAACTAAGACATAACCTGTGGGATGTATATTGGATTTTATAAGAATTATAGCTTCACTTTTAAATAGTTTAAATTGAAGTATTTGATTTAAAAATATAAATTATTTTGGAATTTATAACCACGGGTAATAATAACGTTGATTGTTAAAGAGACCGGGATCGGATATGGGCATAATAGTTTTGAACTATTCAAGCTTGACATGTTTTAAATTATTGTTGAATAGTGCATAATAGTGGGTCGTTACATTTGGTATCAGAGCTTTGGCTCTAGGCAAAACTTAGAATGTATGGTAAATTTGATTTACAGAATCACTTTCATTCAATCTCTTCCTTTTGATTCGATTTCCTTTGAATTTTGGAACGTTCCATGCGTTTCCAAAGTTCATTCGTGTCCCTCACTATTCACCTTCTTTCGATTCTGGAGTATCCCACAACTCCACTTCGCATGATCTTTATAGTGAATTGGCGGTGTCGCCAATATTCTAATAAAGGGTTGAAACTCCTTTATAATTAGCATTGATTCACAAGAGATTTATATTTATCCTCGGTTTAGATGATAGTATCTTTGGTTATTCCGAACTCTATCACTTCAGATCGAATATAGATTTACCCCAGAAAATCCACATTGATCTTACTCTTTAAGTCACGGTTGACCCGGTTAAGGTTGCCCGCGATTTATATGAACTTATCCAGTTCCTTATTCTGTTGTTTAGTCATCGGATCTTCTAATTCCAACTTATCTTTAAATCAAAATTCTCTTTGATTTGAGTCCATCAGATTTGAATCTCTATCCTTGTTTTGAAAAATTTATTCCTATATTTGAAAAAAAATCTAATATTATATATAAGTATAAATTTTCAGAATTTTATAATTAATATAACTAGTTGTCAAGAGATAATAGTCTTTGATTTTATTTATGGTTTTGTAAACCATGGGTTTCGTCTCATATAAATAATTGAATATAAACAATGGTTATAAATTAATTTGGAAACAGACATGAATTTAAAACAAGAACTTGAGAAATCAATTTCCGATGGTTTCAAACCTTGTGTTTTAAGTTTTAAAAGGATATATTATTTAAATTATTTTCGAATAGAAATTTGTTTCCAAAGAATTTTAAAGGTTTAAAAATTAGTGCTTTTCTCATGCCGCTGGGAAATAATTTCGGTGATGACTGCAACATCATCGACATTCATTTTCGAGTTTCGAAATGAAGAGATCATTCTGTAGTCTGGCTACAGTGTTACCTTGAGAATTTAGTTGATTTGAATCTCTAAAATATGACTTGATTTATAATATATAGATATATGATTTAAATTTGATTTGACATATTATGTACATATATTTATTTATCTCTAAATGGTTTGAAGGGAATCAGAAATTTAATTCTTAAATTTTATCTTGAGGAATAATTTCAATTATAGAAAAAGAAAATCAAATTTTTGAATAAATGATTCCAACTTGAGATAATTGAATTTGAAAGTTTTATTTGTATAATACTCAGTTGCATTTCAATATAACTTACCTTGATTTTCAGAAGTTAACAATGTAATTGGATAATATACAATACAAAAAGATTTTATGAATAAAATTTGAGTGGTTATAATAAATGTTATACACTTAAATTCTAGTTATAAAAAGATTAACATAGATAATGGAATAATTTACAATATAAAATGATGTTAAAGGGACTAAGAATAAATTTAAGCAGTTGTAATAAGTGTAAACATATTTAACATGGATGATAAAAATATACTGAGAGAAATAAATCTAGTTATAATTAGGAATGAAAAAAGATATTAATTTATTGAACACATTTTTGAGTATAACAAATGATTTTCAAACTTATGATTTTAGAAATTTTTATTTTAAGATAATTGAAAGATGAAATAATGAAATTTGAATAGTAAAATTTAACTTAAGCGAAATTAAATAGATGAAATCAATTATTAATTTAAAATTTAATTTGTATGGTTTAGATTAATGATTCTATTTTGAGTTTCAATTTAGTTTTCTTTTAGGTTGTTTCTATGCGCCTACCTTCTTTCTTTTCGAGGGCGAAAAGTTCTGAGTGGGGGAGAGTGTAACAGCTCGAAGTTTTAACAAGTATTTTTCACTTTTGATTATAAAAATTTATGGGTTTATTATATAAAAATCTAAATTTTGAATTTATTAAAACATTGCTCAAATTTTTAAATAAAAGATAAGATTTCTGAAATTTTGACTTAACTTTAACTGGAAATTTGGTTTATTTTGTTGAAATGATAAATAACTTAATTTTAAGCAAAATCATGTTTAATTAAGAAATAAAATCTTCGCATACTTTTCTTTTGCTTAAATAAATTTTAAATTGGAATAAAATACTAATTTCCTTGACATTCAAAATTCACGTATAGCATTTTCATTCGCCTATAACTTTCCACTTTCCTTTACTTCAATATGTTTAATATGTATATAATCTTTTTGACTCTTCCAAAGAGCCGTTAAATTTCATTTAAAGCTCGATTGAAATTAGCGCGTAGAAATTCCACCTTCCTTTTTGCTCTCCTAATTTAATAGAAACGCTATACAAAAATTTCATAACCGTTCATATTTAATTCTTGCCGTTGTTCCCAAATCAACGGAAGTTTTTATTTATAAAACACGTTCAAAATAATTCACGTATTTCCTTTGGTTCGCGTGTAACTATGGAATAAATTCTTCGAAATTTCCTCTGACGATTTATAAATTATTCTTTGCTATTTTATTTCACCTAAATTCCCGTAAACATATACAAAACTTTCCTATTTAAATATAAACCCTCGCAACCCTTTAATAAGAAAGAAATCATTTTCCTTTAACGTTCAAAATTTTGAATCCAGACTTGCCTTAAATTACGCACGCATTTAATTGTGCTTACCCACATTAGCAACCTGAAGTTCACATATAAAAACCTTTGATTCACGTAGCCGTTCCAACAAATTATTTTCCTTGCCAAAATTTTCCTCCCTGATTTAAGTTTAGCCCATTTATTCCTTGCCTTTATAACGCAATTACATAAACTCAAAACATCGCACAATTTCCTTACCGTTTCAAAGTATTGCTTGCCTATTCTTTCACCCCAAATGATCGCAAGTTTCCATCTTTTAAATTAAACACGTTCAAAATTTCATGCTCCTTGCCGTTTAAACATATTGTGCTTGCCGTTTCTTTCCCCTTAATTCACGCAATCTCCACTGATTAAATTTATGTCCACTGCAAATATTCCTCCAATCAAATAAATGCATTTTCTTCCTTAATTTAACACGTACCAATGTTTACCAATAAAAAAAATTAGTGTATAAATAAGCTTTATAAAAAGGCGCGTTTTACTTTGTATATTTATACCCGTTTTAATTAATTTGGTGGTATAAATAGTTGGTCGTAAATATTTGTGTCTGTGGTACGCATTTTTAAAATTCGTACCGCATATATAAATAAATAATTAGATCAGTATGCGTGCAATTCAGTGGTAAATGAATAATTTTCCTAGCCATTTAATGTTGTTTAATAGTTTGCCCTGAATTCGCGTAAATTTTACACACTTTTCTTTTGCTTCAAATTATTTTAAAATTGGTATAAAATCTTTGAAAGTTATAACGTTTGAATACTTTTATTTCTTGCATTCCTTGGATTAAATCATCAATGAAATTACCTTCTTATAAATTCTTAGCATCACGTTTTTTTCATACCTTTCATAATTTAAGATTTCTTCCCATTTTATCTCGCATGCCATAACTTACGCTTACCTGTTGTATCATTACTTTTTGAGTATAATCAACGTAGCTGCTCCGGAAATACTCTAACACGTCACAAACAATTAATTTGCATCTCATTTGGCTTGCCTTATTTTCTTAAATCAGCGCAAGTTCCTCCTTGGGAAAAAAATTTATAACGTTCAAAATTTTTCCATTTACCTCTGGTTTATAATAGGAATAAATGTTTTCTTGATCGTTTCTAGAATCATCTATTGCCTTTTCCCTTCACAAAAAAAAAAATCAACGCAACGGGTATAATTGTTTTAAATTAATGCTTGCCTATAATCTCTCATCTAAATCAACGCACCACTGGTAAATGAACAACTCACGTATCATGGTTCCTTGACGTTTCAAGCAAAGTTATTTCTTGCCTTTATCTAACGAGATTACATAAGCTCAAACATAATGAAATTTCCTGATCGTTCAGAATATAATTTGCCTATTTTCTCACCTCTATTAACGCAAGCTTTATCTTTAAATACCAAACACGTTTGCATAAATTCCATCATTCACTGCATTTGGTTTCTCCTCTTCTTCCTTGCGTGCGTGAGAATCAGTAGCATCAGGTAATGGCTACAACTTTATTTCCTTCTTTTGTTTTTTCCCTTTGTTCTGTTCAAACTGTTCCATCGCATGACAAACGCCTAACTTCCTTCCCCTCCTCTCCGATCTGGACGTGCATTGCCAAGCATCTCTGATGCAGTTTTATCCTAGCACTTGAACATTTAAAATACGCTATATAGATAATGTATATACTATAGTAAACTATTAAAATAGCGTTAAGGCGTTACCCATATCCTCTTAACACATTTTTATATAAATGCCATAGTCTATATAGTACTGTAAACACCACCAAGTCGGTGGGCTATTAGGGAGCACTCCATAGGTAGGACACAAAACAAACTCATAATGGGCACGATAAGGCATATGACAAGGCACACGAGGAAATGCCCAGTGTATGATACTACCATTTTACGGATCCAGATTGGTGGTAACGCATAACAGCTACTACTGCCCACTTCAAGACACACTCTCATAATCAAAGGGCACCCAATCAAATCACAAAGTAATAGATATGGTTTTAGAGAAGAATGCTCGATCGGAGGTGCGACCTCACTTGGCCCGATGTGGCTTCTGTTTTAGTCATATCAAGCTGACCCGAGGGGGTCAGGGCTTCGTTCGTACCTCATACAGACGTTCACCAAACCACCCTACTTCGTTCTGGATTCTCTACCAGGTGCACAGTTGTCATGTGGTTTTCGATATTGGCAGAGAGTACGATAATATCTGATCCCGGTTTCTTTAACAACCAAATGCTTATTTCACACCGTGGTCATTTTCATACTTCATATCAAAATATCATATTCATTTCAAAATCACGCCACTTTCAAAATCATATTCACTTTCAAATCATATCACTTTCGAAATCATTATTCACTAAAAATCATAACAGTTCCAACTTAAACAGTTTGAATATTGAAAGTAGTTTATATATTGGAATAGTTATACATTATAATAGCTTATATTTAAAAATAGGTTATAGATTAAAATAGTTTGTATATTAAAAATAGTTTATATATTAAAAAGAGTTTATATAAAAAATAATTTCAAGTTAGAATTGTTTCCTCCAATTTCACAAATCAATTCAAATCAACTTCAGTTCCAAAATTCAATTTAAATCAGTCTCAATTCAACAATTTCAATTAAAAAGGTTAAATATGCAATTCAAATTCTCATTAAAACCATTTTTAATATATATCGATTTCAAATCCATGTTTAAACTACAAATTTAAACCACTTCTAATTCATTAGGTTTCAAAGTTTAAATATTCAAACAGTTTACAATAACTCAATTCGATAAATTTCATTTATATTTCAAAATTCAACTTTAATTTTAAATTTGAAATTATTCACTTAATCATTTTTAATAATATTCGAATAAAATCTCAAATTACAAATTTAAATCAATATTAAATTCAATTTCAACTTTATTTAATTTTGAAGATGTTCATTTAATCACCTTCAATCAAAATCCAGTTATCAAGTTATAAAATCATATTTTTAAAATTCCAAAATTAATAAATATCAAATTAATTATTTCTTAAATACAATTCTTAAACCAATAAAATTTCAAATCAATTTCAATTTATAATTCCAACCTTAATTTATTAAAGTTATTGCAAAATCTATTTTCAGAATAGTAATATAATTTTAAATAAATATTTAAACATATAATGTATACTAATTAAATTAAATTAAATTTTATTAAATTAAATCTTATTATTAAATTTATTTTATATTCAATCTTATTTTATATATTTAAAAATAATAAAATCATAAGTAAAATCTTAAAATTTACATTTTCAAAACATAACTTGTAAATTTAAAATTTACAAATATATAATTTAAAATCTAAATTTTACACGTATTAAAATAAAATATCTTATATTATATTTTGAAAATCAAAACTCATATATTCCTTTTCTCAAAAATTTGGAACGTAAAAATAGACCAATGGTGTCCTTACATAGTTTTTTATCCTATGGTCAAGTGATACTGATATTTATCATTTCAATCCGCAATAATTTAATATTTACAGGTATATATCATTTCAACCCATAATCCCATAATTTTAAAATCAATAAAATCGCTTGGTTTTATCATTTCAACCCATAATGATTTTCCCTAATCTATAAGATCGTTCGGGTATGTATCATTTAAACCCACGGTGATTTCCTAAACTAGCACGGAACTTGTAGTATGAGAACAGTAAAATAATAATATAAAATGACATACATATCAATTACAATCATGGATCATAACTAACAATTTAAATATATAATATAAATATATACAACATGTTATGGTGTCATATGTCAATTTACATAAGTTAACGAATGCAGATAATAACATATTATTCATAACAATTTAATTTTTAACCAATTCAAAATTTAACAACATATTTCAATTGTCTTTTCATGTGAATTAAATTTACTAAATATAAGATGTTAATCGTGAGTGATCGCTCACCTTTCGAGGCTATGGAAAAATAATGGCAAAGAAGGTGACACAGACATGCACATGGACATGCAACCAATCACCAAACGGATATGAACAAGAAACGGGATAGCGAAGAACGATAAGCTGCTGTTTTATGGATCCTGACAGCGGAAAGCAAAGCAGCACGATCTTGAATTCGAAGAAAACAAATATATATGTATATATAGAATATATATATTTCCTCCTTTTTTTTTGAAGAGAAGGCTAGGAAGATGTTTCAGCCAAGGGAAAGGAAAGGTGGCTACTGCGCTCGGAGTTTGGCTGTGACAAGGCGGAAGAGTGGTACATGGCAGTGGGGGTTCAAGGAGGGGGAGGCTGTGTGTGCTTCGGCTAGAAGATGGCAAAGTGCTGGATAATGGCCAGAGGGCTTGATGCGGTGGCAGGTTGCTTGGTTGCGGCCAGGGGACAAGGCAGCGATGTGGAGGCTGCCGTAGAGAAATGGGCGGTGGGATGATGTTTGGCTTTGCGACGACAGGTGAAGGTGAGGTTGCACCGATACGTTGTACTTGGCTGAGAGAGGGGAGGAGATGCGGTGAGTTGTGTGAGCTGTGGGCGTTCGTGCTCGGCTAGGGAGAGAAGCAGTGGGAAGGTGGCTCGGAGGAAGTCTGTGGCTTAGGTGGCTATTGCTTGATCGAGGGCGGTTGTTGTGCTGTGATAGGAGGCAGAGGGTTAGGTGGCTGTCAGGATGGTGGAGGGGGAACTGCGAGGCTCAATTGGTGGATAACAGCAGGAGTTAGAGGGTGGCGAAGATTTGGCGAAGGGCGGAGGTGGATTTTGACGTGTGGCTACAGCTGCTATAAGTGGAAGTTGTGGTGGAGAGATGGGTTTCGCGTGTGGTTGCTAGGTTTTGGTGGAGAGACGGTAAATGGGCTTGGTCAGCGTTTGGGTGGAAGTATGGAAAGGGGAAAGATGGGTGGCCGATGTTTGGAAGGAGGACGAACACGGCAAGAAGATGACAAGTCTTCAGGCAAATAGAAGAAGGGTTTCAAAATATAACTTATATTGTATTTTTTTTGTAAGGACAGAAATAAAGAGAAAGGGGGGAACAAGGAAAGAAGATAGGCAGTGTTTGAAGCAAAAGGAAGCAGGTTTCACAAATAAAATAAAATATATGAACTATATATTTTCTTTTATGAGAACGAAGAATGGAACGGGAAGAGACCGAAAGTAAATAACGAACCAGCATATGATAAATTGAAATAGGAAATAGAAAAGTTAGAGGTTATTTATGGAAATATTAAAATCTAACGTCCATTAGCTTTACCCAATGGAAAAATGAAAGGACAAAGACAACCCAAAAGGCCCAAAATGAATACCGATACGGCTAATTGTTTTGAAGATTTCGCTGTGTACCGAACGCCGAAACACACGAATGAATATACTGTGGAGATCAGCACAATGAGGCAAACAGAATGGTCCATAGATATGAGTGACACAATCCTCCTATCAAAACTCGATATTCGTTGCCGAAAGTGCTGCTAATACGTCAAAAATAATATAAATGGAACTGGAGTAGTCCAAATTTGACGAAACGAAATATGACGTCTCACTTAGAAAATGATTTACATTTTTCGTATGTAAAAAATATTCAAATTTCAAAAATATTTATTTCCATCAAATTAAACCGATTTTAAATTTTAAATTGAAATTTCCCAACCAAATAAACTTTCATATTTTCCAATGAAAATCTGACACTTGCTACGTTTAAATAAACGTATGCTAAGTATAAAATTTTCATTGCTAAAATTTAATTGTTTATTTTCATGAAAATTTAGTAAATTACGTTATTTAAATCGTTAAAATTCTTGGGTCATTACAAAGCATCTCACTTTCCACCTTTAGAAGTGATACCTCAAAATCCCTTTATCAATCGTTGTCTTCTCAACACCTACGAGATAATCATCAATCTCGCTTTATGCTCTTCTTTCATCCATGAGTAGAAGAAAGTATCATCAACGGGGGTAAGCATAACCAACCAATCAAAAATCAAGGTAGAGTAGAAAATGCTATAAACAACCCACTCTCTCAAAATACTCTCAGTTGGTGAAACCTCATCGCAAGGTCCAACTAAGAGAACACCCTCGAACTAAGAGCTGATCGAAAAAGCTATCAATAACAAGATTGGATACTTGTTCTTCATCTTATTTATCTCACGACAACCAACAAACAATCCCAAAGAGCCATCCGCCATAGTGGTGAATACTACAAGTGCGTCCTACCCAAATATGCTCCTACGAATGAACTATCAACTCAATAGGTCATCCGCTCACACCTTTAACTTCCACTGCTCTTTGGACATTATATGCCTTAAAGGCACAACTACTAGTCTAGCTCCTCTGAAACAGATCGATACAGAACTCAATCCCCAAGTGGTGGTAATCCGGTCTCCTTGTCGAATATGTTCAAACACTCTAGATACAGGCACAGATGATAACTCATCATGTGGAATATCAAGCGAATATAGAAAGCTAGCCATAACCATTCTTTGTAGGCAACCAATCACTACCGTTCGCTCCTCCACAATCCCAATCGTCGCCAACGGATTCTCACAATCCACCATTATTCCGTACCCCCTTCATCTAGTCCACTCTCAAACTATAATATCTAACCCAACTAAACCGGAAACAATCAATAGCAAACAAACAAATAACATCCATGGCTCAATAAGACAAAGTCTTGATAAACCATGTATACGCTGGCCAATCCCCTAACTAGGTCTGTCACAATTAAAGATAGGTTCGAGTCTCAATCCAGTTTCTCAAATCTAGATGCAAAGGAATATAAAACCTCGATGTCAAATAAAACACGTTTGAAAACACCATAGTGGAAAGCATACCCCGAGTGGTAATACCATTTCCCTTCTCTTTCGTCGATGGAGCACTCGATGAAATCAGAATGACAATTAACACATATGCTTCCACTATCTATCCATACTCGGCTGGTTTAGGACAACCTTCTACACTGGGTATAGGCTCTTACATCATAAAGCCTTCTCGATCACCTTCTTGAAGTTCTCGTCAATACGACCAATCAATCGCTTCCCAAGATGATCACTCAACCCAATGTTAAAATTTCCATTCTTTTTATGTGGGGGTATAAAAGGAAAATAGACCGTGCTTCGATAGCACATCGAATTCGGTCGCATGCTCCGACATAGACATATCGCCTTACTTCAAATCGACGAACTCCCTAACCAACACCGACTTTGAAAAAGTCGAGGTAAATCTTCTTCGAAGCAAACTATAAACAAATCCCAAGTAAATCGATCATTGGAAACCGAACCAACAGAAGCACTCCAAAAGTTTGTTGTTCATCCCTGGAGTTATCTGAAGGTTAACTTTTACCTATTGCATCTCTAACTCCAAGTCATCAAAGATCCTCTTGCAAGTAACCGGCCAATCTTGTATCTCAACAGCCAACTCCATTCTGCCTCCTAGACTCCCTAGTCTTTATATAGCTTGGAAAAGCAACCCTAACCATTTGCTTTTGAGCGCCATAATCATCCAAAACAACTTGAGCATTCTAGGAAATTATTCACACCATCTTGGTGAACATATCCTATCAATTAGGGTTAGTGACCTTAATCCTGCCCACTCCTCAACTCTGAAGATAGAATCAATAGCAGTATTTCTCATATGCCAAATCATTCCTATTCTATAATCAGGATGATCGGTCTCTCAAAAAGAAACTGCATCAATAGTGCTCGTGTGTGCAATACAGCTTGTATACTATATATACTACCGTATGGTTTTGAAAACCAAAATATATAACAAACACAAACTCTCTTGTATACATATACTCTAAATCCGGTCTAAGGCAATAACTCCTACCCTATCTCCACTAGGTATCAAGTTGGGTTAATCATGTAACTTAAGCTTTGATACCACATGTAGCCACCTTGGTACCAAATGTAATGACCGCCCTACACCTAGGTGCAGAATGTTTGTTGTAGGAAAGAAAAGAAGTAAAAAATAGGGAATATAAGAGAAAAGAATGGAAAATAAGAAAAAGGAAACATCAAATTACCTGTCGCATATCTCACATTGCATCAGGCAAAATATAATTGTCAATACAGATATAAAACAGTCGAAACAGTAATAACAATGTAAACTGATCATCAGAGTATAAGATCCAAAAAGTTATACAACATAGTAATGCAACTGGAAAATAAACTCAACTAATAAATTCTCTAATAATAATAAGTCAAACACTATCAAGGCTCCATAATGTCATAGAGCGAAATATACAATAACAATTCAAATATGAGTAAATGCCACCTCATGCTAATCCATTTGCAGAACTCTATATGCCATCCGTACCCGCTCTCTAATCTACTCATTTAAGAGTATCCGAGATAATAAGAAGTAAAATATAAAATCTCAGGTTAGACTACAGTCTGGTGTGAGCGATAAAAAATCTCAAAGTACTATAAAAGCAGACATAGAATAGGAAACAGAGGGTATACAAATCATACCTAACATGTCCCTGCAACCAAAGAGTCAGCACATGACATCGATAATATGCTACTCTGTAACATCATAAAGGGATACTCTATACTCAGTAAACTGTTGGGGTGCCTAGATATCTCCATCCACAATACAAACTCCATACTAAGTAAAGTTGGAGTGTCTAGGTATCTCTATGCACAATACCTACCTCATGTAACATCCCTAGGGTGACATGTGGCTAGTGAAGCAACCATAACAAACTTAGCATCCATGAAAAGATACTAATTGTCATCCAGTGTGCTCTAGATATATGATAACTCATATGGCCCTCATGCTAGAGATTAGTGGAAATCCTAGTTCTCCATTGTACTTCCTTATCTAGCAGCCCAAAACTGAATACTATACCAATGGGTCCAGTGCATACATATCCAAACATAATCTATGGGAATCCAAGCTATACTAGCTCAATACAATTTCCACTATTTGTAACCCACCGCTTACCTCCACTCCACGACTCCCACCATGAGCCTCTCTGGTACCTATTCCCTGCTCGAGTCATAAACCAAAGATACAGAGTGTCAAATCTTTGGTACCTACTACCTCTACAAGTCACAAACCCAAGATAAAGGCTTTTCATCATGTTGTACATCACGATCCCTCATGATGCGAACAAGCCAACAACTCCAGCATGATTTACGGAGTCTCGAAACTATCAACCTCAAAACCTATTTCATAAACTGTCGAGTCATAATCCAAAGTACCAACTCTCATGTCGAAGCACCACATCATCATCTCATCGTCTAAAGCGCTCAACGTAGAGCAATCACATCAAGAATCTAAATCGATCACATGAACAAACCATCAAATTATGCACCACGAAATATACTTAACTTCAAAGCCAAAAGATTGGCCAAATCGCCAATCAACAATAATGATGGACATTAACTGCTCTACAGTGGTCAATACTAACCACTTTGGTCTTATACTTAACCAAAACGAATAAGTACGAACCAAACAAAAATTTCCAGCATCCGTCCTAAAGTCTGAAGCCTTGTCTTCCACCTTCAGATCCATCGGCATATATCCTAACCCTCCTCTATAACTTATCTCGTTCGTTGGACTTTCACGTGTATGAAATCCTAACACACAAGATATTGTCTAATACTCAAAAGCCGCTAAATTGGTGTTTTTAACCAAAAACAACCATATAAGCCAAACAACCAAACAAGCAACCATGTAACTTGCAACCATACATACATCCAAAATAGCACATATACAACATGTATAATACATCCATATCAACTAATGGGGAAATCATGTCAAAAATAGCCCAAATATAATAATTCCCTAAAAATGACATGTCGATAGAAAATACGTGATATTCGATAAATCAATCAAAAACGATTTTATTTTCTTTTATAAAAATCTAGTAGGTGTACAAGTATAGGAAAATAAAATTTTAAAATCAAAAATCATTCTAGAATGTCGATCTAATACTATACAACCAATCATAGTATGGTGAGGGACAATATCACCCACCTTAACAAATGTTGTCCAAACCACTTCCATAACGTAGATCTCTTCATCACGAGCACAACGTAAGAATCTGCATCCAAAATGGTCCATATATGAAAACGATATGGATTAAATATAATTCGAGATTAATAAGATAATTAATTAACTAAATCAAATAATTAATTATCTTAATTAACTCTAATTCTTCTCCCTCACACAGCCTGTACACACATGAGATATGCACACCAATCCCTCTTCCTTCTCTCTTCGATTTCTCTTTGATTACTCGACGAATTCATGATCTATTTTCGCCTGCAAGTTTCTCTAGGCGTGCTCTCCACCCTACGATCAAAAGAAAAAGCTTGACCTTGTACATAGAATCGTGACCTGAAGCTCCGAGTTCGACATGGCCATCGACACGTTTCGCAATTCTTGGACGCAATCGATGAAACTTGATAGAATGGTGCATGTTATCGAGAGAAGTACAACGATGATCTCCGATCCGTCTATTGTCGTACCAATCTCCAGCTAGACCTAACCCTAGATCGACCACGGATGATGGATCTTGGCCAGTTACGATCGATCCAAAATTTGTCGTGGTCACCGCGAAGCTTTCAGCCATACGATCTCAACGGATCTGATTTCGCGATTTTTAGTGGAGCGGATCAATGGATTTTGATTTTTGAAGTGAAATATGAGGAGTGGCCATTACTAGGCTATGCAATAGTAAAATGGAAATGAGATCGGGGTAGGATTACTTTTGGGGATATTTATATTAATATAATATTATTTGTTTATTTGATTTCTCAAATAAGTGATCATACGTTTCGAGTCTGTATGATCACACGATGCATCCAATCGCAACGAAACTCGTTTATGCACATCACCTCATTTTTTCGAATCCAACGGTATAAATCTCGTCGCTATTTGAGACTGCATCCCAGGATGCTAATTTCGCGCATTTCGAAATCGTTTTGGCCATCGGGTTGTCCGTTTTCCAAATATAGCAAAGCTTATACTCATTTTAATTCGTAACGTCAATCCACACTCAACGGAAATGGTCTCGAGTCCTGATCCAACCATATGCGAAAAATCATATTTTTAGGCCTTCATTTAATTAATGATTAAATATTTAAATCAATTATTTAAATATCTTGTCATTAAAAATATGGGTCGTTACACTATATAACTAAACACCTAAATATAAGTACAAAGAGACCAACATGCCTGCCCAAACAGCATAAGTGAAATGCTAATATCATTAGCCGTGAAGGAGTAAACCTTTTATGCTTACTATATAGAGGAAGATAGTAAAATAAATAGCAAAGACGATCTAGGAAAATAAACATATCCATTCAAAAGCCAGATGCATCTTCCAAACCATCCAATGAGCTTGGGTACTATCTCAAATTGTGAAGTGACAAAATGTACTTACAACCTCAGTCCATCACAACTAGAACTTCCTCATTATTAGTGCTATATTCACCAAGACTACATAAGGCTAGCTCGTTGTCACAACTAGAACTTCCTCATTATCAATGCCCTATTCACCATCATTACATAAGATTAGCTCGTTGTCGTGAAACCCGTAGAAAACTTATCTTTTATCGTTTTAATCCTCCAAGTCCCACTTTAAAAAGATTTCCTTTTGCATGGAAGTAGAGGCCACACTTGAGATGGTTCTAAGTTCTGGCTCCAACTAAGTGGAATCCCGTCAAAGAGAATGTCGGCCAACTCTTGGGCAAGCCTCCCAACACTTGAAGTGGCAGATTAAAGGGAAACTATAGGGCATTTCTTAATACAGGATTATAGTGTCAGCATGAGAAACATGCTCATGAGGAGCATGAGGGGAGGTCGATTAGAAGGTCCTTCAAAGGTGAGATGTAGGAAGGGGAAAGTAATCTACAATGTTATAATTATTCAAAATATTAATTAGATAATTGAATGTCAAATTAAATAACATTTATCCAAAGGTAAATTTAATAGTAACAACTAGGATTCAGTAAAAATTAAGATTACCTACAAATTATTAAGAAATCAGTAAAAATAGTATTATGTTCGGTAAAAATAGTATGTTTGTAAAATTAAGATTTTTAATCCAGAGTTAACCATAAAAATAGCAAAATAGATTATTCGCCAGCCGATATTAAAGAATTTAAATTACACATAAATGAAATGTTAAACCAAAATTTGATAAGACGATCAGAATCAAAACATAGATCGGCACCATTCATTGTTAGAAACCATTCTGAACAAAAACGAGGTAAACCTAGAATCGTTTATAACTACAAACGACTTAATGACAATACTGAAGACAACGGGTACAACATACCCAGTAAAGACACTCTTATTAATCTCATTCAAAATAAACAAGTCTTTAGTAAATTTAATTTAAAAAGAGGTTATAATCAATTAAAGTTAGAAGAAGACTTTAAACCATGGACATCGTCTATGTGTTCAGAAGGACATTTTGAATGGAATGTTCTTAGTTTTGGATTAAAAACGGCACCTTCCTTATTTCAACGTTTTATGGACAATATCTCTATGTTTTCTGCTTCTTTACTTTTTCCTGGTTCGTGCAAAGAATAATCATTTTGTTTTTCTTTAATTTGTTTTATATCCACTTTAATCATTTCTAATTCTAATTGTCACAGTTTAATTTGAGCATCTTGTTTTTTATGCTTTCTTGAAATATTGTTTTTTCATTTGCATTTTGTTTTTTGATAACTAAGTCTAATTCAAAATATTTCTTACCACAGAGAAAACATATTTCTATGAAGCAGAAATCACACTGAAAAGTTTATTAATTTCTGGATATCTAGTACAGAAATAACAAGGGACATGGTTATTTCCTCGTCCTTGTATCCAATTATGATTACATTCTATTTCTTTATCTTTATCATTAGTGTATATGTGATATTATTTAAAGAAATTCCTTTTTCATTGTCTGTTACAACAATATAAACTGATTCATTATCTTTAAAATATTCTTCACAGACTGATTCTATTTCGTATTCACCTATCTCATCGACTAAGTTTGATTGTTTCCTATTATTCTGTCTATTAGGACATCTATTGGCTAAATGGTTTGGATCGCCACAAATAAAACAATGGCATTTTCTATTACGTTTTCTTCATTTTATATACCTATCTTTTTTATATGTGTTAAACTTTTTTGATTTTCTTAAATATTTACGTGGTTTATGTTCTCCATAGGCTTAAGGAGTATAGATGGCAGTTCTACGAATGCCCAAGCTTGTCTTTTAATTTGTTCTTGTAGAGTGGCTTCTCTACAACGTTTTTCTAATTCATCGAATACAAACATAATTCGTGGACCTATACCTAATTTTGGTATTTTACCATATAGTTCTTCCTAATTTTATGTAATTGTCTTCCTAAGTCTCCGGGTAATTTTGTAAAATATTTGTTGCATAATTCTTCGTCTCTAGCTTTCCCTGTTTGAGCTATCATTGTTGCAAAGTGTTGGGAAAATTCTTTTATATATTTAAAATCTTTTATACTTAATTGTTCTAAATTTCTTAATGCTATTTCTTGTAAGGTTGTTTGACCCTTTCCTGGATCTGTTCCTATTAACTGTAGTCTTATGAAACTGGTGAAATTATAGGGATTATTTCCTAATTTCTTTTGTTCTGTTATTGTTTCTGGACTATCCTTCTTTACTGATAAATAGATTCCTAATGCTAGTGGTCCTAATGTTGTTTCTAATACAGCCCACATGTCTATATCAGGTTTTTTTGTTCTTTATCAATATCGTACTACATTTTGTTCCCATACTAAATTTTCTTCTGGCTATAATTGTGGTGACTGGTTTTCTAATAAAAGCATGTCTCTACTGTAAAGTGTTCCGTATGGTTTTCTCGTTCCTTTACCTATATATGGACTTTCTTGATATTGCCAATCGTCTACTGTTTTCCATATTTCTCTTTCTAAGGGTCCTTCTCTGTATTTACCAAAGTCTATGGGATCATTATCTAATCAGTTTCGTTTATTAACTGGGACCATTGCGTTATCTGTCATATAATTTGTATCTAAAAAGAAATCACTTAATGGTATATTTTGGCTGGCTATATCATTTATTAGGGGCATATTAAAGTATTTGCTTAACGTTGTGAAAGATTCTTCATAGTCCATATTCAGACCTTGCATACAGGTTATGATCGTGTTATCTGATTCTTCTCTAATGTTTTCTACGGTAATCTTTCTGTTGATTATTTCTGGGAGTGTTTTCTTAGATTCTATTTCAAAATTTTGTACTTCTAAATTTTTATCTTCTTCATATTCTTCGTCACCTACAAGATAACCCAGAATGTCTTCTTCTTCATTTATATTTATTTGTTCTAAAACTTCTGTTTCTAATTCTGGTTCAGAATCGTAAATAGGACCATCTCCCAATTCATGTTATTAGCTTGTTCTAATGGTTCTTCTGAAATTATTTCATTAAAATTGTGTCTAATTGATCCTTCTAATTCGGATTCTGTATCTGTTTCTTCTTCATTTTGTTTAAATTTATAACTTCCAAATCTTAAGCTAGGTTTACCAAATTGATTATTATAAATAACATGGCTTTCTGGTATTAAAATGCCTTTTTCATTTGTAATAAAGTCTTCGAGTATCCATTCAAGACCAGCTAGATCTTGTGGATCAAACCTACGTGGTTCTATCATCTTAATTCCTTTGGATGAAATGTTTGAACAATTCCTTCTAAATTTATTTTAAATTTCATACCAGATCAGTTGCTAGTCTTTCCTAAAATTCCTATGCTTATAATTAAATTATTTCCTATATAATTTTCAAATCCATTCGTTGAAAATCATAATTTAAATTTTTTAAATCTTTAATGGACTTTAAAATGTCTGGCATGCATTAAACTAATGCAAATTTATCGTTTAAATCTATTTCCATTCCTGATAGTAATGCTTTTTCTATATTTACGGTCCAACTTTTATCTAAAACTAGTATTAACAATTTTGTACCTGCTCCCCTTCTTGTAAATACTTTAATACCTATTACAATCAATCCTAGATGAAAAAAAAAAATCTTTTTCCAGTATTTTAAAGCTTTTGAATAGTTTTCGGGCTTAAAATATCTATGTTACGCTGTTATTGATAACTCTGATTTCTTCTTGACGTACACTTCTTATTAACGTTGTATTAATATTCGTTATTCCTTTCTGATATAGTATCCGTGGATTTAATAGGTCTAACTGATTGTTATTATAAAGTTCTAAATTTCTATCTAATCTACTTCTTCATCTAGCTGAATTATTTGTTTATCGTAGTTTTGTCTGGTAAATTACTTTTTAGCTTTAATAACGTCTGTAAAATTTGTTCGATTTGTAATTTGACGTAATCAAAGTTTTCTAATAGCTATTTAAGAATTCTATTTTTCTCTCCTATGGTTCTAGCAATCGTTTCTATAGATTTTCTAACTAAATTATCACACTGTTCTAAATTATAACCTAGACTTAGAATGAAATCTGTTAAACTATTCAACTGTTTATTTTCTCCGCGCAAAATATGTTTATATTCTTTATCGAATCTACAAATAAATTTATAGTTGTCGATGCTAATTATACTACGATCTTGAAAACTATAGCTTAAATCTAAAAATTCAAGTTTTTTAAGAGTAGAAGAATCGATTTTGAAAAGTTTATAAAATTTTTGAGAATATTTCATTTGTCCAATAGTGTCTTTTCTTTTCCATAACAATAATTTTTCTTTTGAGAGATATAATTATTTCGATATAAAATAGATTAACAAATTCTACATACTACTAATATAAGTGCATGATTACTAAATTTTTTATAGGTTCATCATGTTTGATAAAGAAATGGGATTTACGCACCTATGTAACCCTAAATATCAACTTAGAGGATTACTTTCTACTTAAGTTTTAGTAATACTAAGTTTAACCATGCTCTGATACCATTTTTTTAATTTATATCCATATTTTATTAAATAGTATTCTATTATTACACTAGTAATATAACTACCAAATATATATCCTACTAAAAACTTAAAAACATAAAGTAAGGTAGGAAAATTCATACCTCAAGAATTAAAACTGGAGTTTGGATGCTGCAGTGCGGATTTTCCTTCCTTTTTTTTATAATAAGAATCTCTCAAAATATTAAGTTCTTGGGAAAGAAGAAGAGCAGCTACATACAAATGATGAAAATAATTTAAGCTTCCATTGATTTGCTAAAGGATTACAATTTTCTTAGACAATATGAGCTTACATATTGCATACATATTTATAGGAAACCTTAGCCGGTATTCCAAGTAATAAAAACTTACATATGGCGGTAAGGTTCCGCACTCACACTTAATAAGATAAAGTAGCATAAAATATTAAAAGTAGTACATTATTATAAATAAATTGTCTGCCATTAATATAAAGCTGATATGACTCCTCTTTATGTGCTGGCAGATTCATTGCTTTAATAATATTATTCGAGCATATCTTCATCATTGCTAAGATGCTTCTGGGTCTATATCTTCAATTATTGCTTTTCCTTTTATATTAATTTTTCATCTAAACGTTTTTCTTCTTCATCTCTGCTAATATCACTAGATAATTCACCATATTTTAGTACATCATCGTTAAAATGGAAAGTATCTTCTGCTCCTTGTAAAGGTATTTGGATCTTAACATCTAACGGGCCCCAAATTGGCATTTTTTAAGATTCTGTCATCAGCACTAATTCTTTCCACATTACTGGTGGATTTTGTGGATTTAAAGTCTCAATTGACTGATGAAATTTCCAAGGTTTATTAGCACCGAACCCAATGGGTTTTCCTTCATAAGGTTGATAAATAGTTTGAACTTTCCTTCTCTTATGGACAATCATGGAAATATAATGCTTTACTGGCCTGATGTCGTGATTTTCATTAAATGTATACTGAGGTGTAGTGGAGTTGATACAAACTATCACTACATCATAAAACTTTAAAAGTGTAGATAAGCAAAGTTGGAATTTTTTACCAAAGCGTAGAATTGTTACTTCGTTGGTAGTGCCTTTGTTGAATTTAATTCTGCTAAGCATCCCATTGTCATATAGTTTGATTATAGCATCCTAATCAATCATGAGTCCCTTATCATCAAGTCTGGCTCTTAGCATATTACTTCGTCTATCTTGAACTATCTTGAACCATCCACTCATTTTACTGTAACGTTTTAATAATTCTTGTAATTATGAAAGTTCTTTTTCCCAACACTGCCATACCATCTTATCTATTTTTAATCGTATATCTGGTCCTGAATACTTGTAAAGGGATTCCAGTGTCTTGCAAGTTCTCAGCTTTAGGTGATTTTTAAGCTGTTCGTTGGATAGGTTAGTTGGTTGATTGGGGAGTTGTGCTAAAGCATCGTCTCGCTCTTGAACTAATCTCTTTATCCGTTCTTCATATAGCTTAATGGTCTTTTCTGTATATTCTGTCCTTTTTTTATACTCTTCTGACTGCTGTAGTTGTCCTCTAAGTTCTTGAATCTTTTGAATGAAATTCTGCACTTGGATTTGACTAGTCTGATATAATTGCGGAAGATCATTCAATTGACTTGCTTGGATATTTATGAGATCGTTTGGGCTTTGTGGAGTGGAAGAGGCTGTTTGAGCATAACTCTGATGACAATCTGGATTAACATAATAATTTGGACCGAAAATTTGCCTTGCTTCATTTAAAGCATCGTTTAAATTATAAAAACCTCTAAATATTGGATTTTGAAAATTATTTATAGCCATTTGAACTTAGCTATATGTTTTGAAAACTCGTGTGAAATTTCCTTTAAAACCAATGTAACAAAAGAAATTTTTGGATAATGGTTTTTGTTGAATTTTTAAAATAAAAAGCAAAAGCGTTTCCAAGTTTTTGTTTATTTCGCCTTTCGGGCTCAATAGTTTTTAAATTCCATAAGTGATCAAGTAAACATTGTTGAGAAGGGTCGTTTATACGAACAAGGGGTTTGAACCTTGTGACGACCCGGAATTTTTAACAATTTAAATAGGAATAATTAATTGATTTTAAATGTTTAAAGGTTAATTTTAACTTGAATTCAAGATATCAGTATTTACTTGATAATTTAATTATTGAATTATATAATTCGAAATTAGGTAAGATATTGAATATGGAATTTTATGTCTGTTAAAAATAATTTGAAGGCTTATAAAATTTAAAATGATGATACTGAAGATAATAGAATGGTAGAAATTTAATTTAAAGGTAATTTGTCCAGTTTTAATAATATATCGTTTAAATTGACGTTTAGAAATAACCTTCAGAGGCATAGTCTCGGAATTAGACGAAACCAGTTCCATTGGATCCGTAATAGTTAGTTATAATCAGATTTCAATTTTGATACCGTTTGGATTTACTGTTTGCTCATACTGGGTGAGAAGCGCGTTGAAATTAAAATCAATAATTTAATATTTTAAATCGATTTATAAAGATAACTTCCACATACGATTAAATTAGCTTCCGAAACATGTTCCATCGTGTTCGGAACGCGGGTAAAACCTTATAAACGCCTATCGGCATGTCTGATTTGGGGTTCGGGATTTCGCATTATGCAACACGAGACGTTTGAAGTTTTACAATATAATAAAAAAATTTAAAACAAATACTCGTATTCAAGAAGCTATCCCAAACCTATATCTATCCCCGTTCCCTTCTCTAATCTTAAAGCAGAAGATCAAATTCATTTACCAAACGCAAACCATTTTCGTTCGAAATCAAAATAATGGCGATACTACCCCTTCCTCTTTTAAGTTCGGATAGAATGAAATTCTCTAAAAAAATTTCAAATCGAAATCAATCGCATTCTCTCTCTCTCTCTCTCTCTCTCATCTACAGTCGAACAGGTCGATGCATGCTGAGGGATTCGATCAGAATCGAAGCAAATAAAAGAGGGTGCCAAGCTAAACAATGGCGAGCTTAGAGTGTTATACCGCAGCCTTCTTTCTCTGAGCGAAATCAAGTTCGTTCAACACTGGCGCGCGAGGGGGAAGGAGGGTGGTCGGGATGGTGGTGAATCGAAGGGCTAGAAAAGCTCGGCTAGGGCATCGTGAAGGCGGTATCTAGGAAGGGCGAATTTGGGCTTCGATTTTGGCTTGGAGTAGAGCGTGAGACTGGACCGTGGGTCGCGATGATCATGGGAGGCACATCGCATCTGATGGTTTCGCGATCTGGTTCACATCGTCCCTCGTATGAAATTGGATGGTCGATCGAGCCGTGTGATGTCGCAAGCTAGGAGTTTGGTGTGGAAGCGAAAGCCCGCTGAATCTATGATATCGACAGTGAAGGCCGATAGTGGTTCGTTCGTCGCGATTTAGCCTTGTCGATTCGCGAATTCGAGACGATGCTTGCAGGTGAGCAGTAAGGTAATCTTGCCATTTATTCAGTTTAATTTCTGGAAATTGGGGGTTTTGAAAGGTTTGTGTTAAAATAAAAGAAAATTTTGATTACATATACCCGTCTTAGATGATCTTATATATAGAAATGAACTTATGAAAATTTAGGATTGTTGTGATAGACTTGTGTAAAACAGAAAGAAATAATATAGGAGTTTAGATATTGAAACATCTATACGAAGTTAGTTTAAAATTTTAATTATTAGATAAATTAAATTTTAGTTTAAAATAATTCATTGGCAAGTCAAATTTATAAATGGTAATATAATTGTTCGATTTTGTAAAATATTAATAAATCGTATGACTGTTTATACAAAGTCTAAATCTGAAGGAAAAAATCGAGATCAGATTTGGATTGCAAAATCAAAGGTGAGTAAATCTCACTCTCTTGGATTTATATTTAAATTTAAATGGTTAAATTTAAATAATTGGTTGCATGAATAAATTGATTGGATGTGTACTGATGATGATGTGACTTTGGTTTCGGTTGGATCTCGAGTTAATTGTGGGTTGACTCGAAGTATTCGGGTTTTTAAATTGTTTTAGATTTAAAGTTATAAATAAGGAAATGTTTTCATTCTAATGTTGTTAAGGGCTTAATGATTTCTGATTCATCAAGTTAGTAGGGTAATTAAAATAGATAATTAATTCAATTAATTAATGATATGGGTTGATTAATTTTGTAATTAAGGATTTGAATTAATTAATTAATTACTGAAGGTTTAAGTTCATTTATTAAGTTTAATTAATGCAGAATGATCAATGGATGGTTTGATAGGTTATTACTTAATGTAATTAACAAAATATAATTACTTTGTAAAATTAATTAAGAGATTAATCAAGATAATTAATTATGTAATAATTAATTTATTTAATGAAGTAAATAACAAGGTAGATAATTACCGGTTGAGGTAAATCAAAAGTGCTTAATATGTGTGGTTTAATAAATGATTAATTATTTAATGTAATTAAATTAGATTAGGGTAAATTGAAATGTAAACGGAAAATCGTTAATTTATATAATCAATGACGTAATAAAAGATTGATTAATTTAGATTAATAAATCAAAAATAAGTGACTTGTGAGAATTTAATCAATATAAGTAATTAAGGATAGATGAAATTAATATAGCTAATTAATTTATGAGGTAATTAAAGATTACTTATTGA
This sequence comes from Allium cepa, assembly GCA_030765085.1. NCBI lineage: Eukaryota > Viridiplantae > Streptophyta > Magnoliopsida > Asparagales > Amaryllidaceae > Allium > Allium cepa. Next base: position 944,262,641 of record CM060941.1, on the reverse strand, counting down.
TTTTGGTTAAAGATAATATTGTGAAATTAATTAAAGGTAATTACTTGAATGTAATTGAAAGATAATTAATCCAAGGTGATTATTAAGATAAATAAGGAAGGGATGATTGATTAATTGATTTGAAATTAATTAATGTTAACAAAGAAATCTAAGTGGTTGAGGTTAGTAATTCAATCAGGATTAATTAAATTTATATGTGATTAAGCTTTGCTTATGGATGATTTAATGGAATCGGATGCTTTGAAATGATTTGATATCTCTGATATGAAATGTTGTGTATTTCATTTGGATAACTTGGATTAGGATGACATGAGACTCGAAGAGACCGGGTTCGGGTATTAGGAAATACCCGAAACCACTTCGAATTTTTATAGATTGATATGTAAAATATATATGCTGGTGTGAAGTGATTTGGAGGAATTGGACTATTTTAAATCTAAATCTTGGGTATTTAGAAACTCAAATGTGAAATAAGTGATGTCTAAAATAAATTGTGGCTTTGTGAATTGATATGAGTTACCCGGGTTTTATATAAGCTGTATGCTTTGTATTCCATGTTAGTTGGGTTTACTCACGCTGGTTTCCAGCCTGACCTGGGTGTTACTTTGGTGTAATGCTCGGATCAGACCGAGTATTACAGATTTTCAGGTAAGGACGTTCTGGAGCTCAGGAGTCGAGCGGGATGGCAGGAACGTATAGAATATTTCCGCTGTATTATATTATCGTATATCTGAGATACGGTGATTGTGTATATTTAGTGTCTGTATATATGTGTAACTTTGACGTATAAAAATGTAATCGACAGGATATTATTCTTTTGTAAACTATTATTGTTTATTATTATATTTTATCCGCTGCGAATGTGAGATGTTTGGTCTTTCTGTTCTTCTTCTTCTTCTATCTCTTTCTTCTTTTTCATAACTATTTGGAATTTTCGAGTTCGAAAATTCTAGTCATTACAATTGGTATCACAGCTGAAAGGTAAGCGAGAATCTTGGCTCACGTGGCGATTACTCATTAAATATAGTACGTAGTATTCTAGAATGAGTTGAGTGTGTGTGTGTGTGTGTGTGTGTATATATATAACGCGTACTTGTTATTTTCTTATATAAATATTTTAAATGACTTTATATAAAAATATATTTTGGTATATAAAGTAATGTTTCCTTCTAATAAATATTAAGGTAATTAGATGTAAAATTAATGGAATTAAATTAAGAAGTAATATAATACTACCAAATTGAATTAGTTCAAAATTGAATTTGGTTCGAATTAATTGGATTTGTGATTGAAGATGTATAGGTTTAAAAATTTTAATGGGAAATTGAATTAGATTAAGTTGAAATGATTTGAATTTGAATGGGTTCAATTGATAATAATGCAAATTGATTGGAATAATTTGAAATTATAACTAAAGTGAACAGGATTAAAATCAAATGGAATTTTATTTAAATTGGGAAAGAAAGCAGGATTGATTCAACTTGAATTGGGATTGAATCAAGTCCAACGGAAATTGGAGTTATTTAAATTGGAATTGGGTCAATTTAAATGGAAGTGGAAATTTAAATTGAATTGTTGGGGGAAGTGAACAGTTTGACTCTGGATTATTTTAAATATAAATTGTTTTAATATAAATTTATCCTTCCAAGCTATTTAATAAATACAACCTTTATTTTAAAGCCAAATTATTTTATATTTGTTTTACGATTATTTTTTGAACTATTTAACAAATTTTCAACTGTTTTATAAACTAATTACTACTTTTCAACTATTTCACAAACAAATTTCTATTTTACAACTATTTTGCAATTATTTAAAATTTCTAAAACTATTTAAATATTTTCCGACTATTTTACAATTAGTTAACTATTTTACAGCTATTTTGCAAACTAATAATTATTTTTCAACTACTTATCTATAGTTAAAATTTTCAAGCTATTTTCTAAAAATAAACAGCTCAGAGTTTAAACTGTTATTGATTAAATACCCAACTGAGATAAGAATTGAAGTGATAATCCAAATGGGGATTAAGGCAAATGTGAATAAGTGAGTGAAAATTCAATTGAATGTGAATAGAAAGGAAATTGGTATGATTAATAATCAATGAAAAACAAATACGTAGGATGCACATATATTATCCTATTCGCATAGTGACTTGATCCAAATTCGAGCATAGATTTTCGAGATAGTTTATCGATATGGGATTTTTCGCTCGATTTTCGACGGCGAACAGGATATGGATTGTTGATTGGTTCTGAATATTCTCTATTATAGTTATGGCTATGCAAGGAGAATGACGGTTTCTAATCAAGAAACTAGATCTGTGTTCGCTCTAGGAAGTCGGGTGGATGATACTAGTTCAGAAGTGAAATTGTGTGATCGAGCAAGCGATCAGATTTGTATAGCGTACAGATGATAAGTGTATATCGTACGGTTTTGAATGAAATTGATGTTGGAAAAAGTAATAAAATTTGAATATTTGATTTTGAATAAACAAAGTTATATATCTTTGTTATATGTAAGATGAAACTCCCCTTGTTGAATCTATTGCCAGAAGAAAATGGATTTTTGGAATTAATTGAAGTATAAAAGTAGGTTTATACAAGTTTGAAATGATCCAAAGTTTTAAAATTATATATATTTGTGTATGTATGTATATATATATAAAAAGGATCTTATGAGGATTATGGAAAAAGGTTTTGGGAACCTTTGGATTTGGAAAGGCTTTTGATTTTTGGGTAAAATCAATATTGAAATTTGGAAAGCCTAGTTTGAGAATTATCGATTTTGGGATAATCGATTTTGTGTAAAGGAGCTTTGTATGAGATCATACTAGGTGTATGATTTGAAAGATACTATATGTGTATAGTATAAAGTGTTTTGACGATGGCTCTGGGAAAAAAGGCGCTCCCTTGAAATGAACTTCTCAGGAGTGCCACCGGGTGGTGCTGCCTTGAGCCCCAAAGGGGGAGGGGGTTCTAAAGTTGATCCTGTGAGGTGTCCGGACAAAACTAGTTCCTGAGGATTACGAGTAGAGTATACCATAGCGAAAGTCATGTGTGCCGCTGAGAGCCAACAGTTACATGGACTTTTTGCTGCCATGGCAACGTAACCCAAGATGTAACTGCGACCTATGGTAACATAGAGAAAGTCGTGTGTGCCGCTTAGAGACAACAATCTGCGTGTGATTTTATATCGGCAGACTATGACCTATATAGGAGTGGAGAAGTTTCATTTTGACAGCGAAAATTGTGTGTGCCGCTGAGAGCCCACAATTACATGGACTTTTGCTGCGATAGCAACGTAACCCTGGAATGTAACTGCGATCTGTTGTGGGTTCCATGGCGTAATCGAGGGGCGCGGAGTGCCTACAGTTACATGGACTTTTGCTGCGATGGCAACGTAACCTAGGATGTAACTGCGACCATGCATGGGGGTGATGATTTCCAGAGCATTCTCACAAAGATATTTCCTCTATTTTCAAAAACTGTTTTCTATATTTTCAATAAAATTATTTTCCAAGTATTTTCACTGGATGTTGAAAACGGGTTTACCAAGTACTTGTAGATTTTCAGTCCTACGCCTGATCAACGTATGACTGAATTTCTGTGAGAACAAGGATGGACAGGTTGAGACATCGAGTTATAAGAAGTATTTTTATAAAAAGCTATTTTAATAGTATTATCTGAATTTAGAAGTATTTATAAATTTTTAAAATAAAAGTGTTGGAATTTTGGGGAAATAAAAGAAAATCCAAACTGGAAATATGAAAAAACAAAATTTGAACTCAGGAAAATTTAATGAAGTGTTTTTGTAAATAAATCGAATATTGAATTAAAAATTGGAAGTAAGCCAATTAATTAAATAATTATTTGGTAAAGCATGTCAATATAATTTAACTCGGTTAAGCAAATGGATCGTAAGTTAATAATGGAGTTTGGAAATGAATTCGAATTGTAAATAGAATTCGACTTGGATTTGATAATGAATTAAATATGTGGAGATGCTATAAAGAATAGAAATAAAATAGAGTGGGATCGAAATATTGATGGGATGAATTACAAACAAAATTCAAGTGTGATATGAATAATATTTAATGAAATTTGCAAGAAGATAGATATAATTGAAGTGTTGCCGAATGAAATGAAAGTGAATTATAATAGAAATTGTTTGAGTGTCAACAAAACCCAGGTAAGTAGAAATAAATTGAGAATGGCTTTGTATGAATAAAATAAATTCGCAAATGAATTAAGTAAGTGAATTAAAAATATAAAATGGGTTAATGGGATTAAATAATAAATGGATGAAGTCTGACGAATAAAAATTGAATCAAAGTTTTAATTGGAATTAGATTATCAGATTGGACTTAAGTTATGAGGCGAATTAATTTGAAGAAAAATTACTTAAATAAAAGCTTGGTTCTGAGTGAGAATAGTAGACCATTAAATAAGGATTTCGGTTAAATTTATCTGGAAATGGATATTAATATAAGAAATGAGTATTGTCAGGCTCAATGGAATAGTTTTAAAATGGAAACGATGCAGAGATGAAATGAAATGCACATATAGAATGAGTTAAAATTAATTTAAAGTAATTATAAACTAAAATGAATACTCAATTAAGTGGATATCGCCGAATTTACATATAAATAGTTGTCGTTTGACGTAAAAAAGGTAATTAAAATTCTATAAATTGATAGAGATTTAGTAAATTGATTTTTGAATAATTTGAAGTAAAAATGAGCTTGTTCGGATTAAAAATAAATTGAATATAAGAAATTGAGTTGTAAACCATTAAAATTTAAATGAAACAGCTTATGAATTGGTTGAAAGCAATTGAATTAGCTTTAAATCATATAGATCGTTTATGGGAAGCGTTTGGTGCTTGTTGTTTATGTAATGCATGTGTTTAGTTATTGAAAGTAAGTGGAATGCAAATAAGTTTTCTATATATGACACTTAGATATTTAAATTGAGTAAGTACAGGTACCGGGAAGCCGTTTGGTTGGATTTGGTTGCACTAATTGCTAAAATAAATAAGCCACTTGCTTAAAATGCTAAATAAAGGTACGCCTGTGCAATAAAAATAGGAAATATGAACTGTTTTGCTTTTTTCGACCGTGTGGGTCGATGTATATATATTTATCTCTTGTCAAATTGCAAAAGCTCCTCCGTACAAAGGAGACTCTGCCAAAATTTTCTGAAAATTTTGGGTGTTGGAAATTTTTTGGGAAATTTTTTGTTAACGACAAAACGATTTAAAATTGGAAATTTAAGTAAACTAGTAGATGAGACTAATATGAATCAGTTATAAATGGAAGATAAATTCATTATTCGGAATTGAAGGCAAAAATGAATCCATATGGAAATGGGAAAAGCTAATTTGAATGGAAGTGGGTATGAAACTTGTGTAAGGAAATGTATGCAATGAATTGAAAGGTTGTGATTGGATATTATTGCTAAGTAAGATATGCAGGTATTATAAGGGGAAGAGCAAATTGGTTTTGATTTCAGAAGAGAAATTTGAATTGCCCGACTAAAAGATATGTATTTAAATTTCTGTATGAAAATTGGATTGGGTTTTGGATATAGCCACTTGGCTTTTGTTTTCTTTTGGAATTTGGGAGCCCGTAGAGGCATTTTGTAGTAGTACCGAGCTAGCCGCACAAAGGAGACGCTGGCAAATTTTTTTGAAAATTTAGAGTGCTAGAATTTTTTTGAGAAAGTTGTAATAGTTTAAATTTGAATAAGTGGAGTAAATAATGTTGTTGGAAACTATAGAAGGTTTTGAGAAGTTGGTTGAGGTGATAGTGGGTCTTTAATAAAAGACAGTTGGTAGGATGTTGAATTGTGGATTTTGGGAAAAGGTAAACGGTTATTGGACCATTCTTCCTGACTAGTAATTTCGGGGACGAAATTCTTTTAAGGGGGAGGAATGTGACGACCTGGAATTTTTAACAATTTAAAATGGAATAATTAATTGATTTTAAATGTTTAAAGGTTAATTTTAACTTGAATTCAAGATATCAATATTTACTTGATAATTAAATTATTGAATTAGTTAATTCGAAATTGGGTAAGATATTGAATATGGAATTTTAAACATGTTAAAAATAATTTGAAGGCTTATAAAATTTAAAATGATGATATTGAAGATAATAGAATGGTTGAAATTTAATTTAAAGGTAATTTGTCCAGTTTTAATAATATATTGTTTAAATTGATGTTTAGAAATAGCCTTCCGAGGCACAGTCTCGGAATTAGACGAAACCAGTTCCATTGGATCCATAATAGTTAGTTATTATCGGATTTCAATTTTCTTAGCGTTTGGATTTACTGTTTGCTCGTACCGGGTGAGAAACGCGTTGAAATTAAAATCGATAATTTAATATTTTAAATCGATTTATAAATCTAACTTCCACATACGATTAAATTAGCTTTCGAAACACGTTCCATCGTGTTCGGAACGCGGGTAAAACCTTATAAACGCCTATCAGCATGTCTGATTTGGGGTTCGGGATTTCGCGTTATGCAACACGAGACGTTTGAAGTTTTATAATATAATAAAATAAAATTAAAACAAATACTCGTATCAAGAAGCTATTCCAAACCTATATCTATCCCCGTTCCTTTCTCTAATCTTAAAGAAGACGATCAAATTCATTTACCAAATGCAAACCATTTTCGTTCGAAATCAAAATAATGGCGATACTACCCCTTCCTCTTTTAAGTTCGAACAGAACGAAATTCTCTAAAAAAAATCAAATCGAAATCAATCGCGTTCTCTCTCTCTCATCTACAGTCGAACAGGTCAACGCATGCTGAGGGATTCGATCGGAATAGAAGCAAATAAAAGAGGGTGCCAAGCTAAGCAATGACGAGCTTAGAGTGTTATCGCCGCATCCTTCTTTCTCTGAGCGAAATCAAATTCGTTCAACACTGGCGCGCGAGGGGGAAGGAGGGTGGTCAAGATGGTGGTGAATCGAAGGGCTAGAAAAGCTTAGCTAGGGCATCGTGAAGGCGGTATCTAGGAAGGGGAATTTGGGCTTCGATTTTAGCTTGGAGTAGAGCGTGAGACTGGACCGTGGGTCGCGATGATCGTGGGAGGGCATCGCATCTAGTGGTTTCGCGATCTGGTTCTCGTCGTCGCTCGCATGAAATTGGATGGTCGATCAAGCCGTGTGATGTCGCAAGCTTGGAGTTTGGTGTAGAAGCGAAAGCTCGCTGAGTCTATGATATCGACAGTAAAGGCCGATTGTGGTGCGTTCGTCGCGATTTAGCCTTGCCGATTCACGAATTCGAGACGATGCTTGTAGGTGAGCAGTAAGGTAATCTTGCCATTTATTCAGTTTAATTTCTAGAAATTGGGGGTTTTGAAAGGTTTGAGTTAAAGTAAAAGAAAATTTTGAAGACACATACCCATCTTAGTTGATTTTATATATAGAAATGAACTTATGAAAATTTAGGGTTGTTGTGATAGACTTGTGTAAAAAAGAAAGAAATAATATAGGAGTTTAGATATTGAAACATCTATACGAAGTTAGTTTAAAATTTTAATTATTAGATAAATCAAATTTTAGTTTAAAATAATTCATTGGTAAGTCAAATTTTATAAATGGTAATATAATTGTTCAATTTTGTAAAATATTAATAAATCGTATGACTATTTATACAAGGTCTAAATCTGAAGGAAACAAATCGTGATCGGATTTGGATTGCAAAATCAAAGGTGAGTAAATCTCACTCTGTTGGATTTATATTTGAATTTAAATGGTTAAATTTAAATAACTGGTTAGATGAATAAATTGATTGGATGTGTACTGATGATGATGTGACTTTGGTTTTGGTTGGATCTCGAGTTATTTGTGGGTTGACTCGAAGTATACGGGTTTTTAAATTGTTTTAGATTTAAAGTTATAAATAAGGAAATGTTTTCATTCTACTATTGTTAAGGGCTTAATGATTTTTGATTCATCAAGTTAGTAGGGTAGTTAAAATAGATAATTAATTCAATTAATTAATGATTTGGGTGATTAATTTAGTAATTAAGGATTTGAATTAATTAATTAATTACTGAAGGTTTAAGTTCATTTATTAAGTTTAATTAATATAGAATGATTAATGGATGGTTTGATAGGTTATTACATAATGTAATTAACAAAATATAATTACTTTGTGAAATTAATTAAGAGATTAATCAAGATAATTAATTATGGAATACTTAATTTATTTAATGAAGTAAATAACAAGGTAGATAATTACCGGTTGAGGTAAATCAAAAGTGATTAATATGTGTGGTTTAACAAAATGATTAATTATTTAATGTAATTAAATTAGATTAGGGTAAATTGAAATGTAAATGGAAAATCATTATTTTATATAATCAAGGACGTAATATAAGATTTATTAATTAAGATTGATAAATAAAAAATAAGTGACTTATGAGAATTTAGTCAATATAAGTAATTAAGGATAAATGAAATTAATACAGTTACTTAATTTATGAGGTAATGAAAGATTACTTATTGATTTTGGTTAAAGATAACTAATATCGTGAAATTAACTAAAGATAATTACTTGAATGTAATTGAAAGATAATTAATCCAAGGTGATTAATAAAGATAAATAAGGAAGGGATGATTGATTAACTGATTTGAAATTAATTAATGTTAACAAAGAAATCTAAATGGTTGAGGCTAGTAATTCAATCAGGATTAATTAAATTTAATTTATATGTGATTAAGCTTTGCTTATGGATGATTTAATGGAAATGGATGCTTTGAAACGAGTTGATATCTCCGATATGAAATGTTGTGTATTTCATTTGGATAACTTGGATTAGGATGACATGAGACTCGAAGAGACCGGGTTCGGGTATTAGGAAATACCCTAAACCACTTCGAATTTTCATAGATTGATATGTAAAATCTATATGCTGGTGTGAAGTGATTTGGAGGAATTGGACTATTTTAAATCTAAATCTTGGGTATTTAGAAACTTATATGTGAAATAAGTGATGTCTAAAATAAATTGTGGCATTGTGAATTGATATGAGTTACCCGAGTTTTATATAAGTTGTATGCTTTGTATTCCATGTTAGTTGGGTTTACTCACGCTGGTTTCCAGCCTGAACCGGGTGTTACTTTGGTGTAATGCTTGGGTCAGACCGAGTATTACAGATTTTCAGGTAAGGATGTTCTGGAGCTCAGGAGTCGAGCGAGATGGAAGGAATGTATAGAATATTTCAGCTGTATTATATTATTGTATATCTGAGATATGGTGATTGTGTGTATTCAGTGTCTATATATATGTGTAACTCTGATGTATAAAAATGTAATCGACGGGATATTATTCTTTTGTAAACTGTTATTGTTTATTATTATATTTTATCCGCTGCGAATGTGAGATGTTTGGTGTTTCTGTTCTTCTTCCTCTTCTATCTCTTTCTTCTTTTTCATAACTACCTGGAATTTTCGAGTTCGAAAATTCCGGGTCGTTACAAACCTCCTTGGATCGTTGTTTTTGAAAATAACAAGGGATTGCTGACCAAAGGTCATGCACCGGATATTACTCGCCGCCGTTTGATTATATATTGGCGATATAACTGGACTTGCAGCTGGAGATACTATTGGGGAATTAGCACCCATCGTTTTATTATCCGATGAGTTACTTGATGATGCTTCAACCTTAACTGGTAGGAGTAAGGTTTTAACATCCACAACCGTTTTGCTATCTTTCATTTCTACTAGAGGCTCTTTGCCTTTATTCATTTGTTGAGGCATTTGACTTGGCTGTTTGCCTTATTCCTGATTCATAAGACAAACATTACTAGAAACATCAAAATAGATAATAACTTTCTTGAAAGCATATTTGCTAAATGATTATTTTTACCTTTGATATGTTCGAAATGAATACTATATCTATTTCATAGAATTAAGTTTTGAAGGTTTAACCATATAGTTTTATTAACCTTTTTCGAATTTTCATTCGAAATGAATTTAACTATTGCCTCACAATCTGTTCTAACAGTAAAATCTTTATTAGGAAGATTTTGAATTTATCTAAAGAAATAATTAAAGCTTGGATTTCATAATCTAGTGAAGTCCAACTGGAGACTGAGTTAAAATTGCCACCAGCAGCTATTTTTTCTGTTGATTTATACGAATATTTAGATGGTTTTTATTTAAGGACGGCTCCCCATCCTTTTTTGCATCCATCACATTCTATAATAATATAATCTGTGGATAATGGTTATTCTAATGGCTGGATTTTTCTAACTTCTTCTTTTATTTTCTGAATTAATTTAGTATCTTCTGTATTAAATTTACTTTCTCCGTTTTTTGAAATTTTTTCGTAAATAGGACCAACTAATTTGGCCAAATTTGGTACAAATTTTCTTGCATAATTTACTAGTCCTAGAAAGGCTTGAATCTTTTTCTTATTATCTAATTTGTCTGGGAATTCTATTATTTTTTGTGAAATATGTGGTTGTCGTTCTATTTTTCCCTTTCCAATTTCTAGACCTAAAAAAGAAATTTTCTGTTTGTACAATTCCATCTCTTTCTTTGAAATAACTAAACCATTTTTCTCAATTTCATTAAAAACTATTTTTAAATGACTTTCATGTTGTTTTATATTATCAGTAGCAATTAAAATGTCATCAATATATACTAAACAAAAATCATATTTTTAAAAAATATTGTCCATAAAACGTTGAAAAAAGGAAGGTGCCGTTCTTAATCCAAAACTAAGAACATTCCATTCAAAATGTCCTTCTGAACACATAAACGCTGTCCATGGTTTACAGTCTTCTTCTTACTTTAATTGATTATAACCGCTTTTTAAATCAAATTTACTAAAGACTTGTTTATTTTGAATGAGATTAATAAGAGTGTCTTTATTGGGTATGTTGTACCCGTCGTCTTCAGTATTGTCATTAAGTCGTTTGTAGTTATAAACGATTCTAGGTTTACCTCGTTTTTGATCAAAATGGTTTCTAACAATGAATGCTGCCGATCTATGTTTTGATTCTGATCGTCTTATCAAATTTTGGTTTAACATTTCATTTATGTATAATTTAAATTCTTTAATATCGGCTGGCGAATAATCTATTTCGCTATTTTTATGGTTAACTCTGGATTAAAAATCTTAATTTTACAAACATACCTAACTTTGTTTTTGGTAATGTCATTTCCTATGAATCCTAGTTTTTCTAATCGTGATATAATTTGATAAGGAATAAATTTTACTTCCTTACCTTTCTCTAAGTCTCTAATCGTTTCAAAAGAAAGTGTTGCTAATGTTGATTTATGTTCTTTATTTTGATTTTGCGCAGGTTGTTGTTTTAAGAAATCTAATTCTCCTTGTCCACCACGCTTTCGAGCGAACTCTGATGTATAGTTGTTATAATTTGTAGGTAATGTATAATTATTTTTACTGAACGTAATACTATTTTTATTGATTGTGATTGCTCCTCTATAATTTAAAATAAAATTTAACCCTAGAAGAAATTCGGTGCTTTTAATTTCTTTTGGAGAAATAGTACATTGCCCCAACTCATATTTACTGCTGTAATTTCCACTAAAGTCCTTAAATTGTATTGTGGAGTTACCAGGAATTTTAAGAGTCATTTACATAAAACTCTGATTTGCCGTTTTGCTAGTAATAACATATGTTAAGAGGATTTGGTGTTGTAAAGGCACTAAAGAGTGTCCTAATAAACTTTTAGTACTACCTGTATCTACTATGGCTTTTGTTTCTACAAAATTATTATTATTGAATCATATTTTACATGTTAATGTAAGAAGGTTTGTATTATATTTGTTCATATTTGCTGTAAATATTTCTTGTATTTCATTATCAAAATTCTCTAAGTTTTCTGTTTCTTTACTTGCTCCTGGTCCGTGCAAAGAATAATCATTTTGTTTTTCTTTAATTTGTTTTATATCCATTTTAATCATTTCTAATTCTAAGTGTAACAGTTTAATTTGAGCATCATGTTTTTCTATGCTTTCTTGAAATATTATTTTTCATTTGCATTTTGTTTTTTGATAATTAAGTCTAATTCAAAATATTTCTTACCACAGAGAAAACATATTTCTATGAAGCAGAATCACATTGAAAACGTTTACTAATTTATGGATATCTAGCAGAAATAACAAGGAACATGGTTATTTCCTCGTCCTTGTGTCCAATTATGATTACATTTTATTTCTTTATCTTTATTCATTAGTGTATAAGTGATATTATTTAAAGAACTTCCTTCTTCATTGTCTGTTACAATACAATAAACTGATTCATTATCGTTAAAATCTTCTTCATTGACTGATTCTATCTCGTATTCACCTATCTCATCGACTAAGTATGATCGTTGCCTATTATTCTGTCTATTAGGACATCTATTGGCCAAATGGTTTGGATCGTCACAAATAAAACAATGGCATTTTCTATTGGGTTTTCTTCATTTTATTTACCTATCTTTTTTATATGTGTTAAACTTTTTTGATTTTCTTAAATAGTTATGTGGTTTACGATATCCATAGGCTTGAGGAGTATAGATGGCAGTTCTACAAAATGCACAAGCTTTCCTTTTAATTTGTTCTTGTAGAGTGGCTTCTCTACAACGTTTTTCTAATTCATCGAATACAAACATAATTCGTGGACCTATACCTAATTTTGGTATTTTACCGTATAGTTCTTCCCAATTTTTATGTAATTGTCTTCCTAAGTCTCCTAGTAATTTTGTAAAATATCTGTTGCATAATTCTTCGTCTCTAGCTTTCCCTGTTTGAGCTATCATTGTTGCAAAGTCTTGGGAATTTTTTTATATATTTAAAATATTTTATACTTAATTGTTCTAAATTTCTTAATGCTATTTCTTGTAAGGTTGTTTGACCCTTTCCTTGATCTGTTCCTATTAACTGTAGTCTCATGAAACTGGTGAAATTATGGGGATTATTTCCTAATTGCTTTTGTTCTGTTATTGTTTTTGGACTATCCTTCTTTAGTGATAAATAGATTCCTAATGTTAGTGGTCCTAATGTTGTTTCTAATACAACCCACATGTCCATATCAGGTTTTTCGTTCGTTTCCCAATATCGTACTACATTTTGTTCCCATACTAAAATTTCTTTTGGCCATAATTGTGGTGATTGGTTTTCTGTGACACCCCACCTCTATAGCCACGCTAGCCAAGAACACTACGGTGTAGTGCTGTCAACTAGCACGGAGAATAAGGCTGTTGAGGAGCGACCATCCATGTGATTGCTTATCACACGGTGTCTATAAATAATCTTCGGAAACAAACATAGAAATAAGCATAACACAAATCAGTCACAGACATCCATATCACAAAGACGGAAGAAGATATGAATATATAACTAACACATGAAAGTGTACATCAGAATAGTGGTCAAAAAGATCCACAATAATACAAAAGAATAGCAACACGTGCTATACAAAAGAATACAACTATGAGTCTATATCTCAAGTGTATACAACAAAAACTGCTAATCTAAATAGTTAGCCAAAAGTCAGAGTAGCAAATCCCGGGTAGAAGTTAAGCAGAAGTACCTGTAACATTTCGGTCTGACCCGAGTATTATTTAAGAAAATAATAAACGGATCGGTCTAGCTATAAATATCAGATGACATGGTATAAAATAAAAGATATGGCATAAACATAAAATATCCATACTGACATACTACTATAGGTATGCAAATGATGATCAACAGAAGATCAATCAATAAGAGATAAATCGATATCACAAGAATTTTCTCAAAGATCCAAAGAGGGCATCATACCCTAAACTTGTACTCATAACAAGTCAATGACAAAAATTCCAGAAATCAACACAAGAAATCCAGAAATCACAGAAAAAGGGAAAGAGGCCTAGCACATGACGGTCCGAAGACCATGGGGAGCTACCCCATATGGTTGAGTCGGAATCACCCAGATGAGGTCTAGGCTAACCAAAAAGCAAAAAGGTATGTATGAGTGGAATCACACAAATGGTGTCTAGCCTAACCTCGCAACAAAAAGGTATGTGTGAGTGGAATCACACAAATGGTGTCTAGACTAACCTTGCGGACAAAGTGATATGTGTGAGTCGGAATCACACCCATGAGGTCTAGTCTAACCTTGCAAACAAAGAGATATCGCACAATTGCTAGTCTAAATCATAAAATGATCGTTATGACCAACGAGAAGTGTCAATTACACTAAGCTAGTAAATATAAAAATTTATCTTTGTGTCCCATTACCACTTGCTTAACTTAAATATTTGCGAACAAACTTTAAATCTTCACTAGAAAATTGTCACGAGAGGTTCAATCGAACAAGTCCAAGAATTAACCGACGAAGTGAACGCAAGCGTTTCATACCACTTGTTTTACTAAGCCGTTTAATTAGATTTCTCATCCGAGTGAGGTAAAGCTTTGTATATACTAATAGATTGGAAAACAGTTTAAGAAGAGAGCTTTGTTATTGAAAATAGAGTTGAAATCATTTTGTTGAAAGAGTTTTGATATTTACTACTAGTATTGAAACCTTCATATTTCTAAAGTTGTTATCCCGCCTTTTTAGCAAGGCCGTGATACCATAAAATCGACCGAGAAGCCCAAGATAGTTTGTCTCGAAGAATGGTCAACTCAACATCTCAAAAAAGCAAGTTCTGTTGAATGTTTTGCAGATAAGATCTCCTACGGAGGGGGTCGGGGGGGGGGGGGGGGGTGGCAACCCCCCAAGGTGGGGATGCGGGGGCAACACCCCCGCTCCGGGGTTCGACCTTCCCGGTCAGGCCGTGGGGGTCCAGGGGGCAGCGCCCCCGGCGTGGTGCGGGGCAGCGCCCCGTCCAAAATGGTACGACCTAGTGAAGACCTAAGGGAGAATAGAACCGAGCGACCTAGGGGTCTAAGGGGTCAAGCTACCTAGTGGTTGTGACCTAGAGGTGTTCGCGAGTTAGCAGAAGTGAGCGATCTAATAGAGGCGAGCGACCTAAGGGACTCGCGACCTAACAAGGTAATAAGGTCGAGCGACCTACGACCTAACGAGGTAAAGGCCTAATGGCCTAGTGAAACACGCGACCTAAAATGTACGCGACCTAATGCGGCTGAGTGGTTTAAGGTCGGAGACGGCCTACGACTTATAAAGGTTGATCGACCTAGCGAGGCTCGCGACCTAATGACCTAATGGTGAAAAAGGCCGAGCGACCTAACGTGTGAACGAGCCGAACGACCCAAGGGATAAAAAGGCGAGTGACCTAACGTCTTAACAAAGTCGTGCGACCTAACGCTATAAGGCCAAGCGACCTAGATCCAAGCGACCTAATACCGAGGTAACGTTTTCAACAGAGGGAGCGACCTAAGGCCTAATGACTTACGACCAAGCGGCCCACGACCTACGACCAACGACCTAGCGGCCCACGACCTACGACCTACGACCTAATTCCGAGGCGAACGACCTAAAGCATGCGAACAAGTTTAAGGCCAGAAACGAACTATGTGGTACCGAGAATTTTCCACGCAAACGACCTAGCATAGGCAGAACGACCTAAGTGCAGAATTTTACCAAAAACACTAAAAATTGGAGTTTTTCGCCAATCCAAACCAAATGCAAATGCACATGCTAAAGTGATGGGAATTCATTTCCAACAGTCCAAGATAGTTATAGACAAGAATGTGAGATAAAAGTCTCACCTTTGCACAAATTCAATGAAGAAGAAGCTTGAAGTCAATAGAGAAGCAACTACAAGCTTGAATCCAATGTCTTTACTTTGATTTTGGAGTTGGATGTTGAATTTGCTGATGAACTTGGGCTTGGAATTTTAATTTCCCTTTTCACTCACCATTAATGCTAAAACTAGAGTTAGGTAGGAATTTATGAAGAGATGAGGAGAAGGGGTTGGAACTTAGGTTTAATAGGCTAAACCAACCCAAAGTCCAAAGCGGGAAAAGTTAGTGAAATTCCACTAACCCCAAACATATCAAAGTTTATACTTAAAAAGATTGTAAATGGCGTTTCAAACTCGATGGAAGTGGTCTCGAATCCTAATTCGACCGTTTGCAAAAGTAGATTTTCAGACCAATATCCGAATAATGACAAAATATTTAAACAAAATATTTAAATATATAATCGATAAATATGCGGGTTGTTACATTTTCTAATAAAAGCATGTCTCTACTATAAAGTCTTCCGTATGGTTTTCTCGTTCCTTTACCTATATATGGACTTCCTTGATATTACCACTTGTCTACTGTTTCCCATATTTCTCTTTCTAAGGGTACTTCTCTGTATTTACCAAAGTCTATGGGATCATTATCTAGTCGGTTTCGTTTATTAACTGGGACCATTGTTTTATTTGTCATATAATTTGTATCTGAAAATAAATCACTAAATGGTATATTTTGGCTGGCTATATCATTTATTGGGGGCATATTAAAGTATTTGCTTAACGTTGTGAAAGATTCTTCATAGTCCATATTCAAATTTGCATACAGGCATACAGGCTATGATCATGTTATCTGATTCTTCACTAATGTTTTCTACGGTAATCTTTCTATTGATTATTTCTGGGAGTATTTTCTTAGATTCTATTTCAAAATTTTGTACTTCTAAATTTTTATCTTCTTTATATTCTTCATCATCTACAAGATAACCCAGAATGTTTTCTTCTTCATTTATATTTAATTGTTCTAAAACTTCTGTTTCTAATTCTGGTTCAGAATCGTAAATAGGACCATCATCCCAATTCATGTTATTAGCTTGTTCTAATGGTTCTTCTGAAATTATTTCATTAAAATTGCGTCTAATTGATCCTTCTAATTCGGATTCTGTATCTGTTTCTTCTTTATTTAGTTTAAATTTATAATATTAAATCTTAAGCTAGGTTTACCAAATTGATTATTGTAAATAACATGGCTTTCTGGTATTAAAATGCCTTTATCATTTGTAACAAAGTCTTCGAGATTCCATTCAAGACCAGCTAGATCTTGTGGATCAAACCTACGTGGTTCTATCATCTTAGTTCCTTTGGATGAAATGTTTTGAACAATTCCTTCTAAAGTTATTTTAAATTTCATACCAGATCTGTTGCTAGCCTTTCCTAAAATTCCTATGCTTATAATTAAATTATTTCCTATATAATTTTCAAATCCATTCGTTGAAATTCCTAATTTTAAATTTTTAAATCTTTAATGGACTTTAAAATGTCTGGCACGCAATAAACTAATGCAGATTTATCGTTTAAATCTATTTCCATTCTTGTTAGTAATGCTTTTTCTATATTTACGGTTCAACTTTTATCTATAACTAGTGTTAACAATTTTGTACTTGTTCCCCTTCGTGTAAGTACTTTAATACCTATTACAATCAATCCTAGATGAAAAAATCTTTTTCCAGTATTTTTAAGCTTTTGAATAGTTTCTGAGCTTAAAAAAACTAATGCTACGCTGTTATTAATAACTCTGATTTCTTCTTCACGTACACTTCTTATTAACGTTGTATTAATATTCGTTATTCCTATCTGATATAGTATTCATGGATTTAATTGGTCTATCTGATTGTTATTATAATGTTCTAAATTTCTATCTAAATCTACTTCTTCATCTAGCTGAATTATTTGCTCATCTTTCCTGGATTTAATTTTGGATAAAACACTGGATATTTCATCCTTTGGCTTACTTCTGGACGTACTACTTTTTGCTAATGTCCTACTAGGGCCTGAAAATGAGTTTCTTGGGTTTAAAATTATTTTCTAGGGATCCAAAACTTATATACTTCGGGTGTTTTCTTTATAGGCTCAACTGGTTTTGCTAAAGATAAATTTGTTAATTGTTCTGAAAGCTTGTCTAATTCTTTATCAAATTTCTATTTAGTATCTAACTCTTCTAGTTTTTCCATAATTTGCAAGTTTAGGCTTATTAATATATTAAATAAATTTGGGTATTCTTTATCTGATGAACTATTTCCTGAAAATGTAGTAAAGCCTTGTTCGGGTACTAATTTTGTTGCGTATTTATTAGATTCTTCTATTACTTTTTGTAAAAATCTATTCATAAAATTCTTAGGCAACCAAATGTTTAACTTCGTTAACTACCTGCTCTATTTTTTTAATTTTAGCCTCAAAATCAAGATTTCTAATTTTAAGGTCTTCTAAAACCTTTTTGGATTCAAGTTCAATAGCCTTTGGTTTATTTGTTTCTAAATGAAATTTCAATTCGTTTATCGTAGTTTTGTCTGGTAAATTGCTTTTTAGCTTTAATAACGTCTGTAAAATTTGTTCGTTTTGTAATTTGGCGTAATCAAAGTTTTCTACTAAATGTTTAAGAATTCTATTTTTCGCTCCTATGGATCTAGCAATCGTTTCTATAGATTTCCTAACTAAATTATCACACTGTTCTAAATTATACCCTAAACTTAGAATGAAATCTATTAAACTGTTCAACTGTTTATTTTCTCTGTGCAAAAAATGTTTATATTCTTTATCGAATCTACAAATAAATTTATAGTTGTCGATGCTAATTATACTACGATCTTGAAACCTATAGCTTAAAGCTAAAATTTCAAGTTTTTTAAGAGTAGAACAATCGATTTTGAAAAGTGTACAGAGATGTTTGAGAATATTTTATTCCTCCAATAGTGTCTTTTCTTTCCATAACAATAATTTTTCTTATGAGAGATATAATTATTTTGATACAAAATAGATTAACAAAATCTACATACTACTGATATAAGTGCATGATTATTTGTGACGACCCGCTCTTCTCGACCCTCGAAAATCGACATAAAATATACCACAGAATAATATGCCGACGCTCAAGTTCCGAAAAAGATGGATTGTTGAGGAAAAAGAAAGAAGATAGAAGAGAGAAGGAACTAAATAATATCAGAATCTCACAATCACAGCGGAACAAAATATAATATATAATATCAGATCTTTACACAAAATGAAACTATATCTGTTTTATACAATATATCATTAGAGTATCACAAACAAACAACATTTACCAGTCTGACAATCTCAAACGAGCGCAGCAGCGGATATAAACAAGTATGGATAATACATCTCGGACTCCAGCTCCTCTCCTGCTCCATAACATCCTATCCTGAACATATAACACTCGGTCTGACCCGAGCTATAATGAAATAACACCCGAGTCAGTCTGGAATACCAGTTGATAAAAATACACCCAAATTTATTATTAAAGTTTCAAAAATCCTTTTGAAAACAAAAGCATCTCGTAAGACCACGCCACAAATAAACATGTGGGGTTTACCTCATGGTAGCTAAAACACTTTTTATAAAAATCCTCTGATATTATAATAGGGTCTATATATAAGTACTTATTAAAATAGCCGAATTTGATACATTATTAAATTCCAGCTACTAGCCACAATCGTGGGTAATACAAACAAAACTCATAAAAGGCGCGTAAGGAGAATGGATTTCCAACTAATGACTAGGCATTAGGGTACCACCTGTCACAGTACGTGGCCTAGATCACCGTACCGAGGATAACTCCCAAACCCCCGCAAAATAAGGCCGGGACTGCCCTTACTAGACAATCCCGAGTAAGATCACCCCAGATTGGGATCAGCAACCGCACCACTAAGCCGAATAAAAAGGGACATCTAGACAGGGATGACCTCACCTAGAAATGGGTGCAAACCACCTAGCCTTGCGGCATGTCCCATGATTTTTAGTCATTCCTGATTGATGAGGCTTGAGGCTAAGCGTTACCTTTTTAGAACATTTCACTTAGAATGCCCATCGCCCACCTGACGATGTTCCGAAAGCATTCATCCATACAAGTCCGTCCCGTGTTCGAACGGAACCGAAGGCACTACTCCTACTACATCCATTTTGGAAATATCCCCAGGGTTAGTAGCGACTAGTCCTTGCACTTCACCGCTACATCTTCGACTCCGAACTCGTTTTTCCCACGAAAATGTACAAATCCCCCAATCATGCTGTAATATAGCAAACCCGATCCCGGTCTCTTCGAAACGATCACTGCATTGGCCAATATTGATAGTCGGTGATTTAACTATCAATTAACATTCACAAACATCCATCAAACATAAACAATTTTCCCAAATTACTCATTATCCTCAAAAATATCTTTGCAAAATATATTTCCATTTTCAACCCTTTTTGAAAACAGTTTTCAAAACTCAACTCTTCTCATGGAATAAATTCCCAAATCTTTACTTCCTCTGAAAACATCCAAGTACCAATACTTAAGGTTTAAAATAATTTAAATCCTTTATTCTTGAAAATACATTAAAACATTTAAATTACTTAAATACTTTATTTAAATATATGTACTTTTAAAAATATTTCAAATAAAATACTTTATAAAATATAAACTATTTTCTTTAAAGTAAAGTTAAGCTAACTAAATTTTTGACAATAGGAGTTGTGAAATTCTATTCAAGTTCCAAATAATACTCTAACTAAACTTACTCTTAAAATCAAACAATTCTATATTTATAAATATTAAAAATTATCTTTAAACATAATATCCATGAACCTTTTAAAATAATTACTACTATAACTATTTCAATAATATTTACTTTTAAACTTAATAACTTAAATAATTTCATAAAAACATTCCTTTAAAAAAACAAATTTAAAACATTTAACTTTCACTTAAAAATCTGCTTTTAAACGTACTTGGCTTTTCAGGGAAATACACTTCCATTTCAGAATAATCCAAAGAATTCTTTTTATAAATCCTTCTTGATTTATCTCAATTCAAACTTATGTTTAATCCCATAAATTCCTTTCCACTCTTTACAAATAAAATCCTTTTATTTTTAAACACATTTCTATTTCCTGGAAATCACTTTCAAAATGTACTTAAATTATTTAAAATATGATTACTAAATTCTTTATCCGAATTATACTTTTGAAAGTCTACAAAAGTTTCTTAAGTAACTTACATCAAATATTTTCTTTTTATATAAAGTTATTGTATCAAATACTTATGATAAAATTTCCTTTGGAAAGCATGATACTAGTTTACCTTTAAATAATTAAATATCATAATTACTTAATAAATACTTTTTTCACTTAAAAGTAATTAAAGTTAATAATTTTTTCTAAAACATTATAAAAACACATTTTTAAACGTTCTAGTTTATACTTTGAAAGTTCTCTTTGAAACATACTTCGTTTCCCAGAAAAATACCCTTTCCATTCTTTTAAAATAAGCTCAGTATTATTTTTAAACAATTTGCACCTTCTCATAGAAATTCCTACTGGAAATCTATACTTTCAAATTTATTCCCCAATAAATACCCCATTTCATTTATAAACCCAGTTTATAAATTTCTATTTCTCATTTCCTTTTAAATCACAATTTCAAAACACTTCAAAATCCAACTAATTCTTGGATTTAATTTCCTTCAACTCATTTCTCAAAGTTCCTTTCAATTCCCTTTTAATCCCAATTTATTTTATTTATATTTAAAAATATCAGATTTATATTTATCCAACCACACACAGCATAACAACATTCCAAATCATCCAATCACAGGATGTAAATGAAATATATCACAGATTGAACATAATTTTTATATTGCGAGGAATCCAGTTGGATCCCTCCAACCTGTTTCCTTGCATCCACAAATGTTATCACAAAAAATAAATATAAATCCATTCTGATAATAATTATCACATTCAATTAATCAACCAATCAGCCATTTAAATATTAACTATTTAAATTAAATGTTATCCAGATATGAGTGAGGTTAACTCACCTTGAGTTTCGTCCACCGTTTAAATTTTAAATTAAATCGAACCGTTCGATTTAATCCAAAAATTTTGCTTGTTCCAAATGTCTACGGATCTGCTTCAGCGCGTAGATCGTGTCGCTGTGATTCTGGTGCTTCTTTTTTCGTTGAATTCTGATACAGTATGTGAAAGATATGTTATTTTAAACATTTAGTATAATTTATAAAACAATTTCTTTTTTATTTTTACCCAGAACGAATCACGGCCATCCAGACGAATCAAAAGATCAAGGCCGCCCGTTCTATCTTCTTCCCTCCCATCTACGAACGTTTCCAGGCCGATCAGCCCAATACCGCCTCCAAACCCTAATCGCCGCTCCTTCGATGCTTGCCAATAAGTCGATCAGAGACCACCACTACATAGTCCATCGCGACACGCTTCCCTAGCCAGAGCGAGGTGATGCTTGGTTCACCATAGGCTGTGGAAAACTCCCCCAAACAATCAGCGTACACGGCTCCTTCTAGCCTCCTTACCCAATCGATCTAGATCTCCACTGTTCAACTTGATGAGCTCGGCGAGCTCGTCATCTTCGTAGTTGGAAGATTTCGCTATAACATGATGGATTGCTTGATAATTAGAGGTGAATGACAAAGCTTCTCAGCCATTAAAACATAAGTAAACGGCGGCTCCATAACTCTAGGTTTTCGGCCCAAAGAAAGCGTGTATATATACACGTATAACCCAATTATATTATTATTTAATTCACTTTTTAAACAACGTCCTCAAACGATCTCCAAACAACGCATGCCGACAGGCGATCATAATGTTTTACTCGCATTCCAAATACAATGGAACATGTTTCAGGGGCTAATTCGATCATATGAGTGAGTTACGGAAATAAACACTCAATTTTAAATTAAATCGATTAAAATAGTTTCTATGCGTTTTGAGCTGCCAAGGTCAAACGATAACTCCGATTGCTACGAAAATTGAAATCCGATAATAACTAACTATTATGGATCCAATGGAATTGGATTCATCGAATTCCAAGACTGTGCCTCGAAAGGCTATTTTAACTCGTCGATAAATTCGAGCGATTTCCGAAATTGTCGAAATCACTTAAAATTTCACTTTTAGAATTTTACTAACTTAATTGTAAATCAAATGGAATTTATATTCACATTAGAAATCACAATCTGATTATTTGCATTATTATAATATAAAATCCCATTATTAAATTAATACAAAAATTCCAAATATTAATCTGTTATTCAAATTTTAATTGAATTTCCATATTGAAAATTACAACTAAATTCTATTGATTTAATGAAATCCTTATTTCAAAATCAATTCAAAATCCACATTTAACATTTAAAATGAATAAAATGTTCAAAATTAACGAATAGAAATTCTGGGTCGTTACATTCCTTCCCCCTTACAAAAATTTCATCCTCGAAATTTGCTAAGGTAGAAAGAATGCTCCAAACCCTATAGCAAAACCCACACGGTGAAAATTCATATTCACTTTGCCTAAATTCTTTAGTTTCAAATCAAAACTACTAGTTTCAATTCCTATTCCAAAATCCTTTTATTTTAATTTTAATTTGAAATCAATTTGTCGTTAACGAAACGTTTCAAAATTTTCAAATTTTTTCTAACTTCCAAAATTTTCGAAATTTTTTGGCAGAGTCTTCCTTGTACAGAGGAGTTTTGCAATATCACAATAGATATAATTATATATACATCGACCCACATGGTCGGAAAACCAAATATATCACAATATATATATATATATATATATATATATATATGTATGTATGTATCATTTTCCCAATTTTATTGCGTAGGCGTACCTTTTATTAGCATTTTAAAAGCAAGCGGCTAAATAATATTGCATATATGCGCTCCAACTCTGTCGATTGGCTCCCGTACCTGTACTTACTTAAACAAACACGTTAGTTTTCAATAGTATGAGAATTTATTAACATTCTATTCATTAAACTAGCCAAACACATCAATTACATAGTTTTAACAAATAAACTTCAAAATTTAACATGTTAACCATATTTTATCAGCAATCCAAAGATTTCAATCACCATTCTAATTTTCTGACAAATCCAAACTTCAATTTTTAATCCCCTTGAATGAATTAAATTCAAGTTTACTTTTTAAAATTCATATTCGCTACAACCAAATCACTCTCTCTTCAACATGATTAACATATGCTTTACTTACATCATTTTATTCTAATCCAATTCCAAATTGATTCACAATCAAATTCTTATTTTCAATTTGATACCTTTGCATTTCTTTTATGACCTACTTTCATTTTTATGCAAAACCACTTAATTATAATACACTTATTCCAATTGAGTCAAAACCAACTTTATTTGCTTATTCAAATCAATCCACTTTCGTTTACAACAAACGACCAATTTCTATGCAAATTTAAAGTTATCCAAGCAAATAACCATCATTTAAGCTTATAAACATTTAAAATTAATTCCAACTTAGATTTATATTAATATCATCCCATTCTGTAATATTGACAACTCATACATTCTTATTTCATCACAATAATTAATTAAAATCCTTTCACTTGCATTTCAATTTTATTTTCTAAACAAATTTCATTCAAGACCCCTTATAAAGCTTGACCTCAATTATTTTCCAATTTTCTTAAGTTCTTTCAATTTCACAATATTTCCATTTCTTTTTATATCAATTTTATTTTATTTCAATTTGATTTTCATCCAATCGAATTCCAATTCATTTACAAATTTTAATTTAATTTGTTTACTTATTCAATCCATTTTAAATTTTAATTCATCTCCTTGATTCATTTTGAATTTTATTAATAATATGAGCATTTTCAATTATCTTATAGCCAAACTGAATTTTACTTGCATTTTGGACCATATCCATTTTAAATTGTTTTTTTTATTCAATCCAATACAATTTCCATTTAATTTAGCTTACACTAAATTCATTTCTAAATAATCCTTTTTGAATTTAGTTGAGTAAGAATCGAATTCATTCAATATCATTCTTACTTAATTTAAATTCCATTTAATTCAATTCTTTTCCCAAATTTAATTCAAGTTTAACTAAATTTTATTTAGCCAACTTAAATTCATTCCACTTCCTTTACTACTTAAATAAGAATTTAATTCCATTCAATATTATTTATAATGAAACTGAATTTTGAATTTCAATTCAATCCAAATTTAACTCAATTTCTCTTAGTTTAAGTTAAATTCAATCCGATCCAATTTATTTCTCCTTTAATATAAGTTCAAGCCTTATTTACTGACTTAAGTCCATTCACCTTTTATCTTTTATATTTCCTTCACTTATTTCAATTTACATTTCATTTAGGATTTAAATTTTGAATTTCCCATAAAGTACCAACCATTTTATTTTGGTTTTATAATTTCCATTTCCTAATCTTAAGTTCACCAACTCATTTATTTAAAAGCTTATATTGCTCATTTTAATACATTTACATCTTATAATCACAATTCCAAATTATATATATATATATATATATATATATATATATATCACTGAATTGTTAAGGATACAAATTTCCTTTCAATTTAATTCTTTGCACAATTTTAAATCCACAATTTCAGATTATAAGTATAACACTTAATAGCTTATAGGTACAATTCATTACATAATGACCCACAATTACAAAGTCATTTTACATTTCAATTTAATCCAAATCAATTTAATTCTAAGTCCAATTTATTTAACTTACCCCAAGTTAAATTCAAATTTTCTATTTACTTCCATATACTTAAATTAAATTTCAATTCCAGGATTAAAATTTTCATTTCCTTCTTATTAATATCAACTTCACTTAATAAGTTCAATAGTTGATTCATTTTAACTTTACACATTATTTAAATAGAATTTTCCAGAATTCAATTGCCCGGTTTTATTCCAAAACCATTTTGAAATAATAATCAACTCATACCTACTTGGTATATCAAATCAAATCTTCGGATTCCAAAATACTTGGTTTTACCAAACAAATTTCCCTTTCGAAATTTCTAAAACCACTTTTATGCCCAACAAGTCCAAACAAATATCATAGCCAATCACCACGGAAGCAATTCCTCACTTAAGAAACTCAAAAATGAATTCTAATGATGTGGCCATCATCATCAGGATTATTTTCCAGCAACTGAAGTGAGTTCAGTGCTTCCTTACTTTCCCAAATTCATTTCAAAACAATTCTCTTTCAAAAATACTTCATCATTGCCTTCAAACACTTTGGAAAACATTTCAAACATTCCCAAGATTGTAAATTTTCAAACTTTTGTTTTCATTACATTTAAAATCCTTTCCAAAATTTTCGGGATTTATATTCTGGTTTAATTTAAATTTAGTTATTCTTCTTTTGAATAAATCATAGTCATAGAATTCTATTTGGTTATAACCATTTCAAAATTTAGATTCTTATATTTGATTTTTATTATTAACAACCAAACATCCAAATATATATAATAATTTCAGAAAATTATTCCTTTTTATATCAAAATATAATTTTGGGTAAAATTATTTCATTTACCCACTTTTAAAAACAATACTATGTCGGTTTATCTTGTTTAAGATTTTAGAAACCCCTATCGATACGGTTGTACTTCCCGCACCGACCAGAATTTATAAACACTCAACCGATAAGTCAACACAGTATAAAAACAATTTTATATTCATTAAAAAATACGCTCTCATAGCTATTAATACACTCAACTCATTATAGAGTACTATTGACTCTATTCTAATGAGTAATTTTCCCCACCAAAGCATTGGTTGTCGCCAGCCTAAGCTCTGATACCAAAGGTGACGACCCGCTCTTCTCGACCCTCGAAAATCGACATAAAATATACCACAGAATAATATGCCGACGCTCGAGCGTTGGGAAAGACTGATTGTTGAGGGAAAAGAAAGAAGATAGAAGAGAGAAGGAACTAAACAATATTAGAATCTCACAATCGCAGCGGAACAAAATATAATATATAATATCAGATCTTTACACAAAATGAAAACTATATTTGTTTTATACAATATATCATCAGAGTATCACAAACAAACAACATTTACCAGTCTGACAATCTCAAACGAGCGCAGCAGCGGATATAAACAAGTACGGATAATACGTCTCGGACTCCAGCTCCTCTCCTGCTCCATAGCATCCTATAATGAACATATAATACTCGGTCTGACCCGAGCATTATAATGAAATAACACCTGAGTCAGTCTGGAATATCAACTGATAAATACACCCAAATTGACTATTAAAGTTTCAAAAGTCCTTTTGAAAACAAAAGCATCTCATAAGATCATGCCACAAATAAACATGTGGGGTTTTTACCTTACGATAGCTAAAACACTTTTTATAAAAATCCTCTGATATTATAATAGGGTCTATATACAAATACTTATTAAAATAGCCAAAATTGTTACATTATTAAATTCTGACTACTAGCCACAATCGTCGGTAATACAAACAAAACTCGTAAAAGGCGCGTAGGGAGAATGGATTTCCAACTAATGACTAGGCACTGGGGTACCATCTTTCACAGTACGTGGCCTAGATCACCGTACCGAGGATTACTCCCAATCCCCTGCAACACAAGGCCGGGACTGCCCCTTACTGGATAATCCCGAGTAAGATCACCCCACGGTTGGGATTAGCAACTGCACCACAAAGCCGAATAAAAAGGGACATCTAGGAAGGGATGACCTCACCCTGAAATGAGTGCTATCCACCTAGCCTTGCTGCATATTCCCTAATTTTCATTCATTCCCGGTTGATGAGGCTTGAGCTAAGCTTTACCTTTTTGGAACGTTTCACTTAGAATGCCCATCGCCCACCTGACGATGTTACGAAAGCATTCATCCATACAAGTCCATCCCGGGTTTGAATGGAACCGAAGGCACTACTCCTCTACATTCATTTTGCAAATATCCTCAAAATTAGTAGAGACTAGCCCTTGCACTTCACTGCTCCATCTTCGACTCCGAACTCGTTTTTCCACGAAAACGTACAAATCCCTCTATCATGATGTAATATAGCAAACTTGATCCCCTTCTCTTCGAAACGTCAGCACATTGGCCAATATTGATAGTCGGTGATTTAACTATCAATTAACATTCACAAACATCCATCAAACATAAACAATTTTTTCCAAATTACTCATTATCCTCAAAAATATCTTTGCAAGATATATTTCCATTTTCAACCCTTTTTGAAAATAGTTTTCAAAACCCAACTCTTCTCATGGAATAAATTTCCAAATCTTTACTTCCTCTGAAAACATCCTAGTACCAATACTTAAGATTTAAAATAATTTAAATCCTTTATTCTTGAAAATACATTAAAACATTTAAATTACTTACATACTTTATTTAAATATATGTACTTTTAAAAATATTTCAAATAAAACTACTTTATAAAATATAAACTATTTTCTTTAAGGTAACGTTAAGCTAACTAAATTTTTGACAATAGGAGTTATGAAATTCTATTCAAGTTCCAAATAATACTCTAACTAAACTTACTCTTAAAATCAAACTATTCTATATTTATAAATATTAAAAATTATCTTTAAACATAATATCCATGAACCTTTTAAAATAATTACTACTATAACTATTTCAATAATATTTACTTTTAAACTTAACAACTTAAATAATTTCATAAAAACATTCCTTTAAAAAAAAAAATTCGAAACTTTTAACTTTCACTTAAAAATCTGCTTTGAAACGTACTTGGATTTTTAGGGAAATACACTTCCATTTCAGAATAATCCAAAGAATTCTTTTTATAAATCCTGCTTGATTTATCTTAATTCAAACTTACGTTTAATCCCATAAATTCCTTTCCACTCTTTACAAATAAACTCCTTTTATTTTTAAACACATTTCTATTTCCTGGAAATCACTTTCAAAATGTACTTAAAGTATTAAAAATATGATTACTAAATTTTTTATCCAAATTATACTTTTGAAAGTCTATAAAAGTTTCTTAAGTAACTTACATCAAATATTTTCTTTTTATATAAAGTTATTGTATCAAATACTTATGATAAAATTTCCTTTAGAAAGCATGATGCTAATTTACCATTAAATAATTAAATATCATAATTACTTAATAAATACTTATTTTTCACTTAAAAGTAATTAAAGTTAATAATTTTTTCTAAAATATTCTAAAAACACATTTTTAAACTTTCTAGTTTATACTTTGAAAGTTCTCTTTGAAACATACTTCATTTCCCAGAAAAATACCATTTCCATTCTTTTAAAATAAGCTCACTATTATTTTTAAACAATGTGCACCTTCTCTTAGAAATTCCTATAGGAAATCTATACTTTCAAATATATTTCCCAATAAATATCCCATTTCATTTATAAACCCAGTTTATAAATTTCTATTTCTCATTTCCTTTTAAATCATAATTTCAAAACACTTCAAAATCCAACTAATTCTGGGATTTAATTTCCTTAAACTCATTTCTCAAAGTTCCTTTCAATTCCCTTTTAATCCCAATTTATTTTATTTATATTAAAAAATACCAGATTTACATTTATCCAACCATACACCGCATAACAACATTCCAAATCATTCTATCACAGGATATAAATGAAATATACACAGATTACGAATATAATTTTTATATTGCGAGGAACCCAGTTGGATCCCTCCAACCTGTTTCCCTGCATCCACAAATGTTAGCACAACAGATAAATATAAATCCAATCTGATAATAATTATCACATTCAATTAATCAACCAATCAGCCATTTAAATATTAACTATTTAAACTAAATGGTATCCAGATGTGAGTGAGGTTAACTTACCTTGAGTTTCGTTGACCGTTTAAATTTAAATCAAATCGAACCGTTCGATTTAATTCAAATTTTTTTGCTTGTACCAAATGTCTACTGATCTGCTTCAGTGCGTAGATCGCGTCGCTGTGATTCCGGGGCTACTTGTTTCGTTGAATTCTGATACGGTGTGTGAAGATATGTTATTTTAAACATCTAGTAAAATTTATAAAATATTTTCTTTTTAATTTTCACCCAGAACGAATCACGACCATCCAGATGAATCAGAAGATCAAGGCCACCCGTTCCATCTTTGTCCCCCCATCTATGAACATTTCCAGGCCGATCGACCCAATACCGCCTCCAAACCCTAATCGCGCGCCCCCGATGCTTGCCAATAAGTCGATCAGAGGCCTTGACTACGTAGTCCATCGCGACACGCTTCCTTTGCCAGAGCTAGGTGAAGCTCGGTTCACCATAGGCTATGGAAAACACCCCCAAATGGCTAGCGTACGTGACTCCTTCTAGGCCTCCACACCCCATCGATCTAGATCTCCACCGTTCAACTTGAAGAGCACGGCGAGCTCGTCATCTTCGTAATTGGAAGATTTTGCTATAACTTGATGGATTGCTCGATAATTAGAGGTGAATGATAAAGCTTCTCAGCCATTAAAACATAAGCAAACGGCAGCTCTAGAACTCTAGGGTTTCGGCCCAAAGAAAGCGTGTATATTTATACGTATAACCCAATTATATTACTATTTAGTTCACTTTTTAAACAACTTTCTCAAACGATCTCCAAACAACGTGTGCCGGCAGACGATTATAATGTTTTACCCGCATTCCGAACACAATAGAATGTGTTTCGGAGGCTAATTCGATCATATGCGTGAGTTACAGAAAAAACACTCAATTTTAAATTAAATTGATTAAAATAATTTCTATGCGTTTTGAGCTACCAGAGTCAAACGACAACTCCGATTGCTACGAAAATTGAAATCCGATAATAACTAACTATTACGGATCCAATGGAACTAGTTTCATCGAATTCCGAGACTGTGCCCCGGAAGGCTATTTTAACTCGTCGATAAATTCGAGTGATTTCCGAAATTGTCGAAATCACTTATAATTTCACTTTTAAAATTTTACTAACATAATTGTAAATTAAATAGAATTTATATTCACATTAGAAATCATTCTGATTCATTTCGAATCAAAATCTGATTATTTATATAATTATAATATTAAATCCCATTATTAAATTAATATAAAAATTCCAAATATTAAACTGTTATTCAAATTTTAGTTGAATTTCCATATTGAAAATTACAATTAAATTCTATTGATTTAACAAAATCCTTATTTCAAAATCAATTCAAAGTCCAAATTCAACATTTATAATGAATTGCGAAATTAACGACTAGAAATTCTGGGTCGTTACATTATTGCCCTGATTACTAAATTTTTAATAGATTCATCATGTTTGATAAAGAAATGGGATTTACGCGCCTGTGCAACCCTATATATCAACTCATAGGATTACTTTCTACTTAAGTTTTAGTAATACTAGGATTAACCATGCTCTTATTAGATAAAAGAAGTAAGGTAGGAAAATTCATACCTCAAGAATTAAAACTGGAGTTTGGATGCTGCAGAGCGGATTTTCCTTCCTTTTTGTTATAATAAGAATCTTTCAAAATATTAATTTCTTGGGAAGAAGAAGAGAAGCTACAAACAAATAACGAGAATAATTTAAGCTTCCATCGATTCGCTAAAGGCTTACAATTTTCTCAGATAATCTGAGCTTACATATTGCATACATATTTATAGGAAACCTTAGCCGGTGTTTCAAGTAATACCAACTTACGTATGGCGGTAAGCTTCCGCACTCACACTTGATAAGATAATGATAGCATAAAATATTAGAAGTAGTATATGATTATAGATAAGTTGTCTGCCATTAATAGAAAGTTTATATGACTTCTCTTTATGTGCTGGCAGATTCGTTGCTTTAATAATATTATTCGAGCATATCTTCATCATTGCTACCCAAATAAGATGCTTCTGGATCTATGTCTTCAATTATTGCTTTTCCTTTTATATTAATTTTTTCAACTAAACGTTTTTCTTCTTCTTCTCCGCTAATGTCACTAGATAACCCATCATATTTTAGTACATCATCGTTAAAATGGAAAGTATCTTCTGCTCCTTTTAAAGGTATTTGGATCTTAACATCCAACGGACCCAAAATTTGCATTCTTAAAGATTCTGTCATTAGCACAAATTCTTTCCATATTACCGGTGGATTTTGTGGATTTAAATTCTCAATTGACTGATGAAATTCCCAAGGTTTATTAGCACTAAACCAAATGGGTTGTCCTCCATAGGGTTGATAATAGTTTGAATTTTCCTTCTCTCATGGACAATCATGGAAATATAATGCTTTACTGGCCCGATGTCGTGGTTTTTAATAGATGTATGCTGAGGTGTAGTGGAGTTGATACAAACTGTCATTGCATCATAAAACTTTAAAAGTGTAGATAAACAAAGTTGGAATTTTTTACCGAAGCGTAGAATTGTTTCTTCGTTGGTAGTACCTTTGTTGAATTTAATCCTGCTAAGCATCCCATTGTCATATAGTTTGATTATAGTATCCCAATCAATCATGAGTTACTTATCATCATGTTTGGCTCTTAGCATATTACTTCGTCTATCTTGAACTATCTTGAACTATCCACTCATTTTACTGTAATGTTTTAATAATTCTTGTAGTTCTGAATGTTCTTTTTCCCAACTCTGCCATACCATCTTATCTATTTTTAATCGTATATCTGGTCTTGAATACTTGTAGAGGGATTCAAGTGTCTTGTAAGTTCTCAACTTTAGGTGATTTTTAAGATGTTCGTTGGATAAATTAGTTGGTTGATTGGGCAGTTGTGCTAAAGCATCGTCTTGCTCTTGAACTAATCTCTCGATCCGTTCTTTATATAGCTTAATGGTCTTTTCTGTATATTCTGTCCTTTTTTATACTCTTCTAACTGTTGCAGTTGTCCTCTAAGTTCTTGAATTTGTTGAATGAAATTCTGGACTTGGATTTGACTAGTCTGATATAAATGCCGAAGATCATTCAATTGACTTGCTTGGGTATTTATGAGATCGTTTGGGCTTTGTGGAATGGAAGAGGCTGTTTGAGCATAACTCTGATGACAATCTGGATCAACATAATAATTTGGACCGAAAAATTGCCTTGCTTCGTTTAAAGCATCGTTTAAGTTATTAAAACCTCTAAATATTAGATTTTGAAAATTATTTATAGCACTACACAACAAAAGGCTTTTAACAGCGTTTGATAAACGCTGTAATATGATACAACAGCGTTATTAGAAACGCTGTATAACGACATGCTGTCGTATATACATAACTTACAACAGCGTTTCTATAAACGCTGTTGAAATATCTCTGTGACAGCGTTTATTACGAGCTGTCAATAATGTTTTCAACAGCGTTTATAACGTGCTGTATTATGTTTTCTAAACGCTGTTATTAAATCATCAACTATTTTCGACAGCATGTAAAAACGCTGTTATTGACAATTTCAAGATAATTACAACACAAATTAAACGCTGTTGTTTCTTCATTGACAACATTAATCAAACGCTGTCTTCTATTTATATAACAGCTTTAATATTCCACTCTATTTTTGAATATTCCAGAATTATATTTTGAGTATATTGAAGCAACTAGCATATATAACATGTTCTAATAACTATTAATCAGATACATAAACGTTTACATGATATATACGTTCAGTATATTACAATTACAAATATATACATTCAGTATAACAACCCTTCAAACATATCACCTTCAACTGTTCGCATATAAGCATATCAGACAACACATATCCGACAACACATATCACCTTCAACTGTCCACACAACTGTGTGCATCTCCATCACCATACAACTGCCCAACAAACCGCTGCCATCAGCCTGAACAACAACCACCCACCTGCCACTGACTTTTCCAACGCATCTGCCACCATCCTCACATAACCTTGTTCAACTTCACACTCACAACTGTAGTTCAACTTCATTCTCACCCCTCCTCCAACTTGCTACCACCAGCCATACATACAACACAGTTCATCAATATCACTAAACCATCTTCTTCCTTATCCAACTGATCTACTCTGCAAATATCCATATACATCTCTGCCCATTCATTCCACCTGAACTCCATAACTCCACTGTCATCAATATCAACACCTCCACTGTCAAACCCATATTCACAACAACAAACATCATCATCCACTCCTACATCCACTCCGCACCACTTGAAAACCAATCCAACCACCAGTCTACTTCACACAGTCCAACTTCTCTCACTGCTGCTCTACGGCATCCAATACCCACAACCCCTTCATCAAACAACCACAGCAGTTCTTCTCCTATTCACCAGAAACTTGCCTTACAATCTAGTACACACCCTATCCACTGTTGTACTTCACTGCAATTCACCCGTGACCTCATCGACTTCATTTCCCTACCGCAAAAATCAAACCTTTAATTCGAAACCACCTCGAACTCCTCCTAGCACGAACCACGTCATCCTCCAACTCATTGCCGCGATCTCCACTGATATAGCAAAACTGCACTTTCCAGTTTGATGGAGTTTTCCAATTAAACTTTTGTCCACAAAGTCTTCTCAACCTGTGATGAATTGAATGACAAATTAATATGTATGTAGTTATATACATCACACTTATTCTTAACCAAATTAAGAAAATACCAATTAGAAAATCCACCTATATA
This sequence comes from Allium cepa, assembly GCA_030765085.1. NCBI lineage: Eukaryota > Viridiplantae > Streptophyta > Magnoliopsida > Asparagales > Amaryllidaceae > Allium > Allium cepa. The sequence goes on along the minus strand of CM060941.1, from coordinate 944,228,251 downwards.
CTCATGGATCCGATCAGATATTAACAAATTTCTCAAAACCCTATATCATATCATGCATTATAGAAACCCAGAATAAAGACATGTGCCTGCAATTTTTGGTTTAACACCTGATGAAACTTACAAATGGTGCATCTCTTTCATTTTCTGAAGTGGTGGAAAATTTGTGAACCCTCTCATATCACTGACTCTCCTATATTTCATCAAAAAAAACATAAAAAAAAAATAAAAAGAAGAAGAAAAGGTAGTATAAAAAGGACAGTTTGTTATAACTACAGAATTCAAGTCATTTTCAAACGAACGGTCTTACAGTTCATCGACTGAGCTCAAGTTAGCAAAAATAGGAGGAAATGGGCCTTCCAAGGATGTTCCTTGCATATCTCTGTAAATAGGTTGCAAAAGTTAAAGTATAAGTTGAGAATTATAGTCTTCTAGAATGAAATTAATTATAATGGAGAAAGTCTACATGAAGTAACGATTTACACTCACAATCGCTTGAGTTGGGTCCAATTACCGATAAAATCAGGAATTTTTCCAGAGATTGGATTTCCATCCATAATACTGCAGATTAATTTATAAATAAATAAAGTTAAATAAAGTTATTAACATGTAGCAACAACATTATTACATTAATAAGAAAGGTGTAAGCACATAACAGCATTTTCCATTACATACAAGTTTTATATATAATATCAATATGCATATATTTGGAAAGGCTTGAAACGAGATGAAAACAAATTAGTAGGTTTCCACCAGTTGTGAATTTAAATCCTAAGCACACCCACTCGTGGATATTTTAAGCTATATTAAAAATACTGAACACCAAACTATGCCTTGGACAACCATTTTAACATGCGTATCAGCAATACCAACCAGTGGATCAATGATGCAATGTATAAATAGTGAATCCATAAATAAATAAAAATACCAAAAATACAATATACTTGTTAACTTACAAGGTGGACAATTTCTTAAGATTCCCCAGTGACTCTGGTAACTCACCAGAGAAATTATTGGAAGCAATATACCTATATGAATAGTATGATAAAAGCCTGAATGCAACCACAATCAATAATATTTCACATTATTGGAATAAAATTTTCTTTACGGTATATTGACAGTCGAGTTAACTTGGTAAGTTTGCCCAGAGTTACGGGAATTGGACCTTCTAATTGGTTTTCTTTGATCACACTGTCATAATCAAGTGGTATTACTAAGAAAAAGAAACTAAAGAAAGTTTAACAAAATGAAAAGGCACCGTGACTATTTTTTTAAATGAAATGCAAGAAGTGAAGTGAAGTGAAATGAATATAGACAAGGATACAATTATAAGAGTGTGTGAATAGTTGTCACCCTCATTTCTCAATAAGGAATAAGGAAAAGTACAAGCAGCGTAATGGACTGAATAAAACTTTGGTATAAGAGAATTACAGAGATTGTAGAGTTGATATGTTTCCTATTTCATCTGGTATTCTTCCATAAAGACGATTCCTAGAAAGTGACCTGCCAGCAATAATCAATTAAAATTTTGCAATTCAAATAAATTGAATTCTTTAAATCATCATGAAGAGTGGAAGAAACCTGTAAATATATATTCTCCCCTAGCAACTAGATGTCAAGATCTGCTTATTTTAGCAACCTTTCCAATTAAACTTTTGTCCAAAAAGTCTTCTCAACCTGTGATGAATTGAATGACAAATTAATATGTATGTAGTTATATACATCACACTTATTCTTAACCAAATTAAGAAAATACCAATGAAACAAATCCAATTAAACAATAAAGAATAGTGCATAAATAAAGATGCATACCAATATTGTCTTCCACTTTTTGTATAACATCCAAACCACCATCTTTTGCCTTTTGAATCAGATTAGTCCACATCTGGAAAAAAAACGTCCATTCAATCAAAATCGGTTATTGGTCACAATAATTACATAAATGAGCCTTCTGCATTTTGCAATTACAACCATTATCAAATCTCTACAGTTCAAATAGCCTACTCACCAAACAATTACAACCATTCAAATAGCCTACTCACCAAACAATTACAACCATTATTAAATCTCTACAGTTCCTTCATTCTCCTTCAACCATATTGCACTGTCGAACACTCCTCACTGAATCACAGAACAGTGCCTTGTTCTGCATATTCCACCATAGCCTTTGTTACCACTGCACATAGGCTGCCCTTCAACAATCTACCAGACTTCTTCACATTCAAACTGCCTTCTGCATTTTGCAAACTTCCACGTCACTTCCCTTCTGCTGCCATTACTACATCATCCACCACCAAACCACAAACACCCAACCTTATGTTACACTGCAATACCCCCACCACCAACAAACTCATCCTCTATCTCTTTGTTTACTGCACCTGCATACTTCATTGAAATAAAATATAAACACTTAGATGATATACCTGGAGAACTTCAAGATCCTTCTTCAACTCAGGAGTCATAGTCGGAGCAGGCATGTCAAACCTGTGTACAAAATAATTTGCATCACATAACAAAAAGATGCAAATGCAAAAGAATCAACCTTATCTTTCCCTTTCTCTGAGCTCTTTTCTGCATCAGTTAGCATGGGAGGTAATTTTGGAGCCCAAGAAAGTCCAATTGTTGACTTAGTTTCCATTTCTATCAGTAAAAACATATTTGGATGAGTACTAATAAGTGAGAATAAAATCTACGGAGAGAGTAGTTGAGCTGTAAAAAGAAGTATGGCCAATATGTGCTTACAAATCATGCGTTGTAACCAAATGGAAAGTGAAATACCAACTAACCATTAGATCTGTACTATATGTAACAAGACTGGCCCATATTTATCAAGTAGTAAATCAATTAACCAACTATCAAGTATCAAGTATATGCTAATTACTACATACAAGAGTTAATTATTGTTGAACTACTTTCTGGGAAATAACGGGAAATAGTATAATAAATATTTCAAACAGGCGACTTATGCCACCACCTGTTTTGGTTGGATATTTTAAAGGGAAAAGAGAGAGAGAGAATACAACCAATAACTGTTATCAAGTTTACAGGTTTCCTATCATTTTTTTCCTTATGATTTTACAGGTTTCCTATGCATAGGGTTCGCTAAACAAAATTGATGGTGTAAATAGTTTTACAGTTATCAGCTTAACATCCATTAGTTTAGTTTCAAATTTCACCCAAATAATAATAATTTACCTGTTTCTCAAAGGTTTAGTAAACCCTAGTGCCTTTGAAGTCATGAAACGGTCAATAGGAAGACCACTTTCTGCCAAGCACATGCAGCAAGAGGACAATAATTCAATTGATTCTTGCAATCAAGAAAGCAGCAATATCATGTTCAAGCTATAAGAAATGCAAATCCATATGTCAAACATCAGGTCTGTTTTTATAAATCAAAATAACCTCAAATAGAAAAAACATTCAAGCAGAAAAGGAAAGACAAACAGGAAAGTTCCAGGTACCATGCATTACGCCCTTTAAGCAAGGTAACATAAGTGTCTGCTAGCAGTGGTCCTGCTAGTTTCTCTGGCTCTTCTGTCAACAAGTGTGTGATGAATATCATTTCTGAAGTGCAATGCGCAAAGTACACTGATTTGCTTGTGGCACTCTCGTTTGTTAGAGCAGCCACCATACCTGCATAGCTGAATTAAACAACAAAGTTATCATGAATGCAAACAGCATAGACACCTTTGTACTTAGACTAAATGAATATCATGAAAAAACAGCAAGTTGATAAGTTGATAATCCGCATATTTTATCATACATAGACTAAATGAAATGGTACTGCAGCTAGAGCAACTAAAAATATGTGAGACCGGAAAGAGTTGTACTTCCATTTTATGTCCTTGTATAAATTTATAAATACACACAAAATGTGCGCACACGTGTGTATATAATAAAAGAATATGAATCTAGCATGACTGTACATGCAAAAGGATGTTAATTCAACAACTTGAACAATTTGAATGATCAAATCACTTAAAAGGCTTAATTATTTTGATCATACAGATGCTCAAAATATTATTACGATTCCATCCACTGTGCTTTACTGTGATTGCATTCCTATCAACTCCACTCTAACTCTACTGATATCAGATTTGATTATCACTTACTATTTTTTTAATTCAAGTTTTTTTACAACATAAATTGAAAAAAAAAGATTTGAATCTGTAGAGTTCCAATTTGACCAAAATTCCAACTAGAATTTTATAGAAGCTTTATAGAGTTCTGATTCGATATCAATTCTATGTTTGTTAGAGTTTGTTTCAGGAGACAAACTTACAATGCCAACTTATAGAAAATAGTGCAAACTTTAACATGATGTTGGCAGTTAGCAGTTCTTTAAGATAGTGCAAACTTATTGTTTGGGGAGATGTTTAAATTGATAATATTCACTATTAACCAACAAATTGATAATATTCAATGTGCTGCTTTTTCCACTGCTGTATTTGCAAGCCAAAGTATGCTTAAATTAAATCAAAAAAGAGAGGTTTGTTAGACTCACTGTTAACCAAATGATCTCACCATTAGATTAGGAACAGTATGCTTCAGAAATAATCAGGTATATAACATAAAGGAAATTACTTGCTGAAAATAACTAAATAATATTATTAGTTACCTTTGCGTGATGAGAATTTAGGTTACCTTTGTGCCATCACAGCATGAACCGGAGTCCCACACATAGGGTGAAGCAACACATCCAGCCCAGTAAAGGAGCTTAACCAAAGTCCAGAATCTTCAGATTACCTATGATATTGATAAGGCAAGAGCTAAATAGCATAAAATTTAGGAATCTTCCCAATTTTTATGCTATTCAACTATGCCTCATCAATATCATTTAGACCTTATACGATAGTGACAACATCTATATCATCCTGTTGACTGCTCTGGCTGAACCCAAACTGTATAAATTACACATGTATAAATGTCACGCTCATTAAACTGAAAAGAATTTTCAAGATGACCATAATGACCAAGATTTAGAAATAAATTAAAACAGATACTGATACTATGGAAGATTGTGACACAAAAAATTCTATATATTACAAAAATAAACTATTAGAAGAATCTAGTGATTGATTCATTTATATATTATGGAAGATTGTGTGGTTTGATATTGAAGCAAACATGTTTGTGAATAATACCCAAAGTTCAAAGTGTAATGATTCAATTTAAGAAAACACCTTTGGCATAAATTATTATAAATTTGGAAATCAGAAAATAAATACTTTTAACATTATTTTTTGTTTTATTTAAATAAATCTTTTTATGAGCATATATAACATATGGTTTTTTGGTTGCTTTGCTATATTAAATTTCAAGAAAAAAGCAAGTGTTTTCACTTTTTTGATCAAATCTACCCTGATTGTGACGCCTATATGCAAGTTAGTTTCTACTATGCACAAATTTATAAATTTATTATTTGTAAGAGTAACATATTTGCAGCAAGGAAAAAAATATAAACAGAGGTTCATTGGTATATTTAGTTTCTATGAAAGATTATTGTAATCTAGTTAGCATAAAGCTTCTTTTAATCACACAAAGAATGTGAGGGTATAATTTTGCTCCTCTTATTATTCCTTCACTCGATTTGTATTGGCATTAATTGGAAAACAAACTCCAGCTTTCTTATGACCTATAATCAAAGTACTAAATCATGTTAAAAAAAATTATAAACTGTCAGGTAAACAAACTTTGACATAATCTAGCTACAGTAGAAATGGTTAAATTTATTTAACCTGGACAACATTATATGAAGGACTGTAAACAAAAACCAAAAACATATACTGTACTAAGCCTATTTAGAATCATTACACTTTAATGTTTGGTGTTAGAAGTATTCTGTTTTTTGTTGAAGCTAAAGCTATTAACATATGAAGACACAGATGGGATAGGATATGTATGCTGTTAGCACTATAACCACTGATCAAATATCTATTGATAAAATCGTCTGAATAACAAAGAATGGACACATATTGGAATGAAACGGTGATGGACGATCGGAGGAAATCATTATTGTTTTTGTTTTTTTGACTGGGAGCATGAGTACTTTAGCCTTTATTAAATGAAGAGAAAATATATTAAAACCAGCTAGCACACACTACAAATACAGGAACAATTATTTAGTATTATCGCAATCTTCCACCCTCGGTTAACCATCATAATTCATCATACTTCTATACTGTAACTATAACAACAACCCCTTGACATCCTCACTTGCTACATACCATTCTGCATCAAACCACCTCTTATAACATCTACCCATTTCTTTCCATCCCACACATACATCCCAAACCACTGCCTCATCCCATAAAAAATTCACCAATCCTTCCTCTGCCTTAACTGCCTCCAGCCTCCTCGCTGGTCACCACCAGCCTGCACATCCATCCCCAACTGCAACTACTAACCAACCATTATACAACAAGTTTACTACTTCACATTCAACTGCATTACCTCTGCCTTAATATTAATCATATTTTTCTAATTCGCTTAATGTGAAGCAAATCTGGTGTAGCAAATCTTAGTTACAGCAATAAAAATAACTTTAAAATATTGAACATTTAAAATTAAAAATACCTTAAAAAAAGCACGGCAACGACGTTAGAGATTACTAGAAAGGCTTGTCATTCGGTGTTGTTGGTGGCGTCAGGGTCAGATGAAAAAGAAGGAGCCAGGCGGCAATGATTTGATGGGGTGGGAGGAGGATGGTGCGGAAGCGACAATTGGGACTGTGGCGATTTAATGGGATGGGTCGGCTGAGTGTTTTTATTGTAATAGAGGAATTAGGTTTTTATGAAACGAAATGAAGGGAGGGAAACGAAATGAAGGGAGGGAAACGAAACGAAGGGAGGGAATGGAACTAGGTTTTAGACAGCGGTTTAACAAATTGTTTTACACTAATTAAGTTGTAAAATACAGAAAAGACAGCGGATTATAGTCAAACGCTGAGATTAAGAGCTGTTAATGACCATTTTTCTTGTAGTGTAGCCATTTGAACTTAGCTATATGTTTTGAAAACTCCTGTGAAATTTCCTCTAAAAACATTGTAACAAAAGAAATTTTTGGATAATGGTTTTTGTTGAATTTTTGAAAAATAAAAAGCAACAGCTTTCCAAGTTTTTGTTTATTTCACCTTTCGGGCTCAATAGTTTTTAAATTCCATAAGTGATCAAATAAACATTGTTGAGAAGGGTTATTTATACGAACAAGGGGTTTGAACCTCCTTGGATCGTCGTTTATGAAAATAATAAGGGATTGCTGACCAAAGGTCATGCATGGGATGTTACTCGCCGCCGTTTGATTATATATTGGCGATCGAACTGGACTTGCAGGTGGAGATACCATTGGGGAATCATCACATATCATTTTATTATCCGTTGAGTTACTTGATGGTGCTTCAACCTTAACTGGTAACAGTAAGGTTTTAACATCCATAACCGTTTTGCTATCTTTCGTTTCTATTAGAGGCTCTTTGCCATTATTCATTTGTTGAGGCGTTTGACTTGGCTATTTTCCTAATTCCTGATTCATAAGACAAACATTATTAGAAACATCAAAAATAGATAATAACTTTCTTGAAAGCATATCTGCTAAATGATTATTTTTACGTTTGATATGTTTGAAATGAATACTATATCCATCTCCTTGAATTAAGTTCTGAAGGTTTAACCATCTAGTTTTATTAATCTTTTTCGAATTTTCATTCGAAATGAATTTAACTATTGCCTCACAATCCGTTCTAACAGTAAAATCTTTATTTAGGAAGATTTTGAATTTATCTAAAGAATTAATTAAAGCTTGGATTTCATAATCTAATGAAGTCCAACTGGAGGCTGAGTTAAAACTGCCGCTGGCATAACAGCTATTTTTTCTGGTGATTTATCTGAATATTTAAATGGTTTACATTTAAGGACGGCTCCCCATCCTTCTTTGCATCCTTCACATTCTATAATAATATAATCCGTGGATAATGGTAATTGTAGTGGCTAGATTTTTCTAACTTCTTCTTTTATTTTGTGAATTAATTTAATATCTTCTGTATTAAATCTATTTTCTCCGTTTTTTGAAATTTTTCCATAAAGAGGACCCACTAATTTGGCCAAATTTGGCCAAATTTGGCACAAATTTTCTTGTATAATGTACTAGTCCTAAAAAGGCTTGAATCTTTATCATGTTATCTAATTTGTCTGGGAATTCTATTATTTTTTGTGAAATATGTGGTTGTAGTTCTATTTTTCCCTTTCCAATTTCTAGACCTAAAAAGAAATTTTCTATTCGTACAATTCCATCTTTTTCTTTGAAATAACTAGACCATTTTTCTCAATTTCATTAAAAACTATTTTTAAATGACATTCATGTTGTTTTATATTATCAGTAACAACTAAAATGCCATCAATACATACTAAACAAAAATCATATTTTTTTTTTAAAAATATTGTCCATAAAACGTTGAAACAAGGAAGGTGCTGTTTTTAATCCAAAGATAAGAACATTCCATTCAAAATGTCCTTCTGAACACATAAACGTTGTCCATGGTTTAATGTCTTCTTCTAACTTTAATTGGTTATAACCGCTTTTTAAATAAAATTTACCAAAGATTTGTTTACTTTGAATGAGATTAATAAGAGTGTCTTTATTGGGTATGTTGTACCCGTCGTCTTCAGTATTGTCATTAAGTCGTTTGTAGTTATAAACGATTACCTCGTTTTTGTTCAGAATGGTTTTTAACAATGAATGCTGCCGATCTATGTTTTGATTCTGATCGTCTTATCAAATTTTGGTTTAACATTTCATTTATTTGTAATTTAAATTCTTTAATATCGACTGGCGAACAATCTATGTTTGCTGTTTTTATGGTTAACTCTAGATTAATAATCTTAATTTTACAAACATACCCAACATTGTTTTTGGTAACGTCATCTTCTATGAATCCTAGTTTTTCTAATTGTGATATAATTTGATAAAGAATAAATTTTACTTCCTTACCTTTCTCTAAGTCTCTTATCGTTTCAAAAGCAAGTGTTGCTTATGCTGATTTATGTTCTTTATTTTGGTTTTGCGTAGGTTGTTGTTTTAAGAAATCTAAATCTCCTTGTCCACCACGCTTTCGAGCGAACTATGATGTATAGTTGTTATAAAGGTAATGTATAATTATTTTTACTGAACGTAATACTATTTTTACTGATTGTGATTTCACCCCTATAATTTAAAATAAAATTTTACCCTAGAAGAAATTCAGTGCTTTTAATTTCTTTTGGAGAAATAGTATATTGCCCCAACTCATATTTACTGCTATAATTTCCACTAAATTCCTTAAATTGTATTGTGGAGTTATCGGGAATTTTATGAGTCATTTTCATAAAACTCTGCTTTGCCGTTTTGCTAGTAATAACATATGTTAAGGGTACACACTAAAGAGTGTCCTATTAAACTTTTAGTACAACCTGTATCTACTATGGCTATTGTTTCTACAAAATTATTATTATCGAACCATATTTTACATGTTAATGTAAGAAGGTTTGTATTATATTTGTTAATATTTGATGTAAATATTTCTTGTATTTCGTTATTAAAAGTCTCTATGTTTTCTGTTTCTTTAATTTCTCCTTGTTCGTGCAAAGAATGATTTTTTTTATTTTTCTTTAATTTGTTTTATATCCATTTTAATCATTTCTAATTGTAACAGCTCAATTTGAGCATCATGTTTTTCTATGCTTTTTTGAAGTACTATATTTTTCATTTGCATTTTGTTTTTTGATAACTAAGTCTAATTCAAAATATTTCTTACCACAGAGAATTCATATTTCTATGAAGCAGAAATCACATTGAAAACGTTTATTAATTTCTGGATATCTAGTACAGAAATAACAAGGAACATGGTTATTTCCTCGTCCTTGTATCCAATTATGATTACATTATATTTCTTTATCTTTATTCATTAGTGTATATGTAATATTATTTAAAGAACTTCCTTCTTCATTGTCTGTTACATTACTATAAACTAAGTCATTATCGTTAAAATCTTCTTCATGGACTGATTCTATCTCGTATTCACCTATCTCATCGACTAAGTTTGATCGTTGCTATTATTCTGTCTATTAGGACATCTATTGGCTAAATGGTTTGGATTGCCACAAATAAAACAATGTATTTTCTATTGGGTTTTCTTCGTTTTATATACCTATCTTTTTTATATGCGTTAAACTTTTTTGATTTTCTTAAATATTTACGTGGTTTATAGTATCCATAGGCTTGAGGAGTATAGATGGCAGTTCTACAAAATGCCCAAGCTTGTTTATAATTTGTTCTTGTAGAGTGGCTTCTCTACAATGTTTTTCTAATTCATCGAATACAAACATAATTCATGGACCTATACCTAATTTTGGTACCTTACCGTATAGTTCTTCCCAATTTTTATTCAATTGTCTTCCTATGTCTCCTGGTAATTTTGTAAAATATCTATGGCATAATTCTTCGTCTCTAGCTTTCCTTATTTGAGCTATCATTGTTGCAAAGTCTTGGGAAAATTCTTTTATATATTTAAAATATTTTATACTTAATTGTTCTAAATTTCTTAATGCTATTTCTTGTAAGGTTGTTTGACTCTTTCCTGGATCAGTTCCTATTAACTGCAGTCTCACGAAACTGGTGAAATTATAGGGATTATTTCCTAATTGCTTTTTTCTGTTATTGTTTCTGGACTATCCTTCTTCACTGATAAATAGATTCCTAATGCTAGTGGTCTTAATGTTGTTTCTAGTACAGCCCACATGTCCATATCAAGTTTTATATTCGTTTCCCAATATCGTACTACATTTTGTTCCCATACTAAAATTTCTTCTGGCCATAATTGTGGCGAATGGTTTTCTAATAAAAGCATGTCTCTACTGTAAAGTCTTCCGTATAGTTTTCTCGTTCCTTTACCTGTATATGGACTTTCTTGATATTGCCAATCGTCTTCTGTTTCCCATATTTCTCTTTCTAAGGGTCCTTCTCTTTATTTATCAAAGTCTATGGGATCATTATCTAGTTGGTTTCGTTTATTAACAGGGACCATGGCTTTATCTTTCATATAATTTGTATCTAAAAAGAAATCACTTAATGATATAATTTGGCTGGCTATATCATTTATTAGGGGCATATTAAAGTATTTGCTTAACGTTGTGAAACATTCTTGATAGTCCATATTCAAATCTCGCATACAGGCTATGATCATGTTATCTGATTCTTCTCTAATGTTTTCTACGGTAATCTTTCTATTGATTATTTCCGGGAGTGTTTTCTTAGATTCTATTTCAAAATTTTGTACTTCTAAAATTTCATCCTCTTCATATTCTTCATCATCTACAAGATAACCCAGAATGTCTTCTTCTTCATTTATATTTAATTGTTCTAAAACTTCTGTTTCTAGTTTTGGTTTAGAATCGTAAATAGGACCATCATCCCAATTCATGTTATTAGCTTTTTCTAATGGTTCTTCTGAAATTATTTCGTTAAAATTGTGTCTAATTGATCCTTCTAATCCGGATTATGTATCTGTTTCTTCTTCATTTTGTTTAAATTTATAACTTTCAAATCTTAAGCTAGGTTTACCAAATTGATTATTGTAAATAACATGGCTTTCTGGTATTAAAATGCCTTTTTCATTTGTAACAAAGTCTTCGAGATTCCATTCAAGACCAGCTAGATCTTGTGGATCAAACCTATGTGGTTCTATCATCTTAGTTCCTTTAGATGAAATGTTTTGAACAATTCCTTCTAAATTTATTTTAAATTTCATACCAAATCTGTTGCTAGCCTTTCCTAAAATTCCTATGCTTATAATTAAATTATTTCCTATATAATTTTCAAATCCATTCGTTGAAAATCCTAATTTTAAATTTTTTAACTCTTTAATGGACTTTAAAATGTCTGGCATGCAATAAAATAATGCAGATTTATCGTTTAAATCTATTTCCATTCCCGATAGTAATGCTTTTTCTATATTTACGGTCCAACTTTTATCTAAAACTAGTGCTAACAATTTTGTGCCTGTTCCCCTTCGTGTAAGTACTTTAGTACCTATTACAATCTATCCTACATGAAAAAAATCTTTTTCTAGTATTTTTAAGCTTTTGAATAGTTCATGGGCTTAAAATATCTAATGTTACGCTGTTATTAATAACTCCGATTTCTTCTTCACGTACACTTCTTATTAACATTGTATTAATATTCGTTATTCCTGTCTGATATAGTATTCGTGGATTTAATTGGTCTAACTGATTGTTATTATAAAGTTCTAAATTTCTATCTAAATCTACTTCTTCATCTAGCTGAATTATTTGTTTATTTTTCCTGGATTTAATTTTGGATAGAACACTGGATATTTCATCCTTTGGCTTATTTCTGGACGTACTACTTTCTGCTAATGTCCTACTAGGGCCTGAAAATGAGTTTCTTGGGTTTAACATTATTTTCTAGGGATCCAAAATTTATATACTTCTGGTGTTTTCTTTATAGGCTCAACTGGTTTTCCTATAGATAAATTTGTTAATTGTTCTGAAAGCATGTCTAATTCTTTATCAAATTTCTGTTTAGTATCTAACTCTTCCAGTTTTTCCAAAATTTGCAAGTTTAGGCTTATTAATATATTAAATAAATTTGGGTATTCTTTATCTGATGAACTATTTCCTGAAAATGTAGTAAAGCTTTGTTCGGGTACTGGTTTTGTTGCGTATTTATTAGATTCTTCTATTGTTTTTTGTAAAAATCTGTTCATAAAATTCTTAGGCAACCAAATGTTTAACTTCGTTAACTACCTGCTCTATTTATTTTATTTTAGCCTCAAAATCAAGAATTCTAATTTTAAGGTCTTCTACAACCTTTTTGGATTCAAGTTCAATAGCCTTTGGTTTATTTGTTTCTAAAAGAAATTTCAATTCGTTTATCGTAGTTTTGTCTGGTAAATTACTTTTTAGCTTTAATAACGTCTGTAAAATTTGTACGTTTTGTAATTTGACGTAATCAAAGTTTTCTACTAGCTCTTGAAGAATTTTGTTTTTCTCTCCTATGGATCTAGCAAACGTTTCTATAGATTTCCTAGCTAAATTATGACACTGTTCTAAATTATAACCTAAACTTAAAATGAAATTTGTTAAACTGTTCAATTGTTTATTTTCTCCGTGCAAAATATGTTTATATTCTTTGTCGAATCTACAAATAAATTTGTAGTTGTCGATGCTAATTATACCATGATCTTGAAAACTATAGCTTAAATCTAAAAATTCAAGTTTTTTAAGAGTAGAAGAATCAATTTTGAAAAGTTCACCGAGATGTTTGAGAATATTTCATTTTTCCAATAGTGTCTTTTCTTTCCATAATAATAATTTTTCTTTTGAGAGATATAATTATTTCGACATAAAATAGATTAATAAAATCTACATACTACTGATATATGCTTGATTATTGCCCTGATTACTAAATTTTTAAATGATTCATCATGTTTGATAAAGAAATGGGATTTACGCACCTATGCAACCCTAAATATCAACTCAGAGGGTTACTTTCTACTTAAGTGATGGCCATTGTTTCTACAAATTATTATTATCGAACCATATTTTACATGTTACTGTTAGAAGGTTTGTATTATATTTGTTAATATTTGCTGTAAATATTTCTTGTATTTCATTATTATAATTCTCTATGTTTTCTATTTCTTTACTTTCTCCTAGTTCGTGCAAAGAATAATCCTTTTGTTTTTCTTTAATTTGTTTTATATCCATTTTAATCATTTCTAATTCAAATCGTAATAGTTTAATTTGAGCTTCATGTTTTTCTATGCTTTCTTGAAATATTGTTTTCTCATTAGCATTTTGTTTTTTGATAACTAAGTCTAATTCAAAATATTTCTTACCACGGAGAAAACATATTTCCATGAAGCAGAAATCACATTGAAAATGTTTATTAATTTCTGGAAATCTAGTACTGAAATAACAAGGAACATGGTTATTTCCTCGTCCATGTCTCCAATTATGATTACATTCTATTTCTTTATCTTTATTCATTAGTGTATATGTGATATTATTTAAAGAACTTCCTTTTTCATTGTCTGTTATAATACTATAAACTGATTCATTATCGTTAAAATCTTCTTCATGAACTGATTCTATCTCGTATTCACCTATCTCATCGACTAAGTTTGATCGTTGCCTATTATTCTGTCTATTAGGACATCTATTGGCTAAATGGTTTGAATCTCCACAAATAAAACAATGGCAATTTATATTGGGTTTTCTTTGTTTTATATACCTGACTTTTTTATATGTGTTAAACTTTTTTTATTTTATTAAATATTTACGTGGTTTATGGTATCCATAGGCTTGAGGAGTATAGATGGCAGTTCTACAAAATGCGCAAGCTTGTCTTTTAATTTGTTCTTGTAGAGTGGCTTCTGTACAAGGTTTTTCTAATTCATCGAATACAAACATAATTCGTGGGCCTAAACCTAATTTTGGTATTTTACCATATAGTTCTTCCTAATTTTTATGTAATTGTCTTCCTAAGTCTCCTGGTAATTTTGTAAAATATCTATTGCATAATTCTTCGTCTCTAGCTTTCTGTGTTTAAGCTATCATTGTTGCAAAGTCTTGGGAAAATTCTTTTATATATTTAAAATCTTTTATACTTAATTGTTCTAAATTTCTTAATGCTATTTCTTGTAAGGTTGTTTGACCCTTTCCTGGATCTGTTCCTATTAACTGTAGTCTCATGAAACTGGTGAAATTGTAGGGATTATTTCCTAATTGCTTTTGTTCTGTTATTGTTTCTGGACTATCCTTCTTTACTGACAAATAGATTCCTAATGCTTGTGGTCCTAATGTTGTTTCTAATACAGCCCACATGTCCATATCAGGTTTTTTTGTTCGTTTCCGGATATCGTACTTCATTTTGTTCCCACACTAAAATTTCTTTTGGCCATAATTGTGGTGATTGGTTTTCTAATAAAAGCATGTCTCTACTGTAGAGTCTTTCGTATGGTTTTCTCGTTCCTTTACCTATATATGGACTTTCTTGATATTGCCAATTGTCTATTGTTTCCCATATTTCTTTTTCTAAGGGTCCTTCTCTTTATTTACCAAAGTCCATGGGATCATTATCTAGTCGGTTTCGTTTATTAGCTGGGACCATTGCTTTATCTGTCATATAATTTGTATCTAAAAAGAAATCGCTTAATGGTATATTTTGGCTGGCTATATCATTTATTAGGGGCATATTAAAGTATTTTCTTAACGTTGTGAAAGATTCTTTATAGTCCATATTTAAATCTTGCATACATGCTATGATCATGTTATCTGATTTTTCTCTAATGATTTCTACGGTAATCTTTCTATTGATTATTTCTGGGAGTGTTTTCTTAGATTCTATTTAAAAAATTTGTACTTCTAAATTTTCTTCTTCTTCATATTCTTCATCATCTACAAGATAATCCAGAATGTCTTCTTCATCATTTATATTTAATTGTTCTAAAACTTCTGTTTCTAATTCTCGTTCAGAATCGTAAATAGGACCATCATCCCAATTCATGTAATTAGCTTGTTCTAATGGTTCTTCTGAAATTATTTCATTAAAATTGTGTCTAATTGATCCTTCTAATTTCGGATTCTGTATCTGTTTCTTCTTCATTTTGTTTAAATTTATAACTTCCAAATCTTAAGCTAGGTTTACCAAATTGATTATTGTAAATAACATGGCTTTCTGGTATTAAAATGTCATTTTCATTTGTAACAAGCCTTCGAGATTCCATTCAAGACCAGCTAGATCTTGTGGGTCAAACCTACGTGGTTCTATTATCTTAATTCCTTTGGATGAAATGTTTTGAACAATTCCTTCTAAATTTATTTTAAATTTCATACCAGATCTGTTGCTAGCCTTTCCTAAAATTCCTATGCTTATAACTAAATTATTTCCTACATAATTTTCAAATCCTTTCATTGAAAATCCTAATTTTAAATTTTTTAAATCTTTAATGGATTTTAAAATGTCTGGACGCAATAAACTAATGCAGATTTATCGTTTAAATCTATTTCTATTCCTGATAGTAATGCTTTTTCTATATTTACGGTCCAACTTTTATCTAAAACTAGTGTTAACAATTTTGTGCATGTTCCCCTTCATGCAAGTACTTTAATACCTATTACAAGCAATCCTAGATGAAAAAATCTTTTTCCAGTATTTTTAAGCTTTTGAATAGTTTCTGGGCTTAAAATATCTAATGTTACGCCGTTATTAATAACTCTGATTTCTTCTTCACATACACTTCTTATTAACGTTGTATTAATATTCGTTATTCCTATCTGACATAGTATTCGTGGATTTAATACGTCTAACTGATTATTATTATAAAGTTCTAAATTTCTATCTAAATATACTTCTTCATCTAGCTGAATTATTTGTTTTTCTTTCCTAGATTTAATTTTGGATAGAGCACTGGATATTTCATCCTTTGGCTTACTTCTGGACGTACTACTTTCTGCTAATGTCCTACTAGGCCCTGAAAATGAGTTTCTTGGGTTTAACATTATTTTTTGGGGATCCAAAATTTATATACTTTTGGTGTTTTGTTTATAGGCTCAACTAGTTTTCCTAAATATAAATTTGTTAATTGTTCTGAAAGCTTGTCTAATTCTTTATCAAATTTCTGTTTAGTATCTAACTCTTCTAGTTTTTCCAAAATGTGCAAGTTTAGGCTTATTAATATATTAAATAAATTTGGGTATTCTTTATCTGATGAACTATTTCCTGAAAATGTAGTAAAGCCTTGTTCGGGTACTAGTTTTGTTGCGTATTTATTAGATTCTTCTATTGCTTTTTGTAAAAATCTATTCATAAAATTCTTAGGCAACTAAATGTTTAACATCGTTAACTAAACATTTAAATCAACCAAGTCATATATTACAATGTTAACTCAATAGATATTTAAATTTAATTAAATATTATGGTATATATTTTATTACGTGAGTTATATTAAGTGCTAGTAGCCTTTCCACAAAGCTTTCTTCCTCCCTTCTTTACTTCCTTTTTTTTCTCGTGTGCATGAGATGTATACATATTTCTTTATTTCCTTGGCCACCTCATCACTTCCTCTTTTCTCTTCTTTTCTATTTTTTTCATATGCATGAAACTAGGGGTGGGCATGGAGAATTTCCTTACTAACCATAGCGTTTTCCATTTCTTTCAGTCGTTGATGGAAAAAAAATATTTATCTAGGGTTTCATTCCAATAACTTAGAATTCCACAAGTTTGGAAATCATGAAAACTAGAACAGAACATGGAAATTCCTCTTCTTCGATAAAATGAAAATATACAATTTTGGAGAGAATTTTGATGTTGGTGATTTTACGATGAGGTATGAATCTGTAGCCATCATTTTGTAATTTCACCAATGATGTAGCCTTTAAACTTTAACTAGGTAAATTTGAACTTGACTTCTAGATATAAAGTTAGATTCCAATACTATAAAGTGTGAGTAAATTTGGAAATCAAAGATGCAGACTTGTGCATTTAGACTTTAATTATGAATAGCGTTAACTTTATATACAAATGACGTCAGTAAATGTTATAAGAGTCAAGTTTATTCACGAATATGCACAACAAATGTCACAAAATGTTACAAAAACATCAGTAACTAAATATATAATAGTATGCAAATAACTTCAGTAAATGTTATCAAAATTTATATATTAGTAACTAAATATACGAATGACACCAGTAAATTTTACAAGAATTAAATGACATGTAGTAATATCAAAAGAATATTTAAAATGCCTCAATTTGTGATGCAAAATATACATGAGCCAAATTAATTTTTTAATCTAAAAATACTAATACAATACACAATATTAAGGATTTTAACATGATTCATTTTGGGAATATTACAAAGTGCACTAAATATCGAAAATGTATAAAAAGTAGGATTATTTAAGTAACCTATATCTTTGTCTAACCAAGAGTTTGTCCTTTTAAGGCCAGCTTCTCTAATATGCCAATTTCATATATGATACTAGTAAACTAACCTGAAGATAATAAGAAGTTACGTGATTTTATATTTGATATCGATGGAATAACAATAAAGAAATGGGAAACTAAACAATTTTGTACATGATATCAATTAACTAACATGAAGAGGATGATAATTTGAAATTTTTTATATATGATTTAAATTAAGATAAAAGGGAACGAGAAATTAAAGAACTAATGCATGATATCGATTGATAGGGAATGGGAATGATGGGATAATTTCATTATCTTTAGCGTAAATCATGCGTTCATAGTAGGATTAATTGTAAAAATCAATCACCTTTATATGGAAACTAAAATTACTTGTAACAATAATTTCTTATGGTCTCTATAACGAGGGAAGGACGAAGCAATGAAGAGGTTGCTAAAGTATTTTCTACATATGCATATGTGTTCATATGTCCTAGTTTTACACACTTGCCTCCACCACAATATGCCCATATAAATGCTTTTGTACAACATTAAACTTGAATTTAGATATTGTAATACACAAGAATGAACCTAGAAGAAAATCTGCAAGTGATTTCACTAAGCAAAGTGATTGCATGAGATGGTTAGCTCTAGAGTAGGTACTTTGTAATGCTAAATCAATAAAGAAAATAGGTATGTAATCAATACCTCCAAGGCGCGTTCGTATATGGATTATTTTCTATAGAGATGCCTCCAGTAAACTAAAGCGGATCTCCATGACAAGGATTAGGAACTTCCTACCGAGCATCGTATATCTGTAGTTAGGATTTATCTAAGGTGAATACAACTGGCCAATGATGAACTGCGTGGCACAAGTACCAATAACTCCCGTGCATAACATATCGATAATCATAATCTAGATCTGGAGTTGATATACCCTCATGGTTAACCTAAACCCGAGATTGTGCATCTTACTCTGGTTTTAGTCATTTCCAATGTTAAGGTTATGTTCGACATCTTTCAAACTAGTCCTGATCACTCGAACAGCCTACGAATCCCCAATTGGATTCCTTCATCTCGAATTGATCATGAATCGTTACATGGACTCGAGTATCTCAAAGAAATCTCAAACTTCCACATAGGTTCCCTACATAAGTCCTCTAATGAATGCAAACGTTGTCCTCTCTCTTGAATAATCCTCAAGGTAGACAGTCCCCTACAATACCATCATTCAAAAGGCAAACCTGACCTTTCCCTTGGACTTAATCTTAGGATAGTTAGTTCGACTCTTTAACATTCCACTTTACAATCGCTTCCAGAACATTGATCGCATATATGAGTTTGAAGTGATTACGAGTTTGAGTCATTTCATATAAATACACTCTTCCCACTTACCAGACTTTCCAAAACCAATCAATGAATTTCCGTTTAACTCAATTTTAGGTCTCTTAGAAGCAAGCGAAAGCTAAAGACGTTTTGTACCAGTACTCCTCCCCAGGGGTTCTCATTGGTATAAAATTGCGATGCCTTTCGGTAACTTTTTAAGTCAATATTCTGTTAGTTCGATAATCAACTAATCGATTATCTAGTCATAAAAATTGCTTATGCAAATCAATATTCATACGCTTAACTCTTTTCGACATTCCAAATTATACTATTCCTTGTCCAAGAATGAAGCCAGGTAAGTTAGAGCACTGGTTTCATCAAAGCTTTGCCTAGACACTTCATTCTTGAATCTCACGGATATATAAGTCTACCTCGTCGGCTTTTAATGTTACGTATAGTATTAATGACTTCCATAAACAAGTAAGAAATCAACATGAATAACACGTTTCTGACATTTTATAACTTACTATTCCTTAGTCAAGAGGGTTGTCGGTAGGTTAGAGCTCTATCCCTACTTAAACATCAATCTTAACTCTCACAAATAGATAAGATTTACTTTGTCGGCTTTTAATGTTAAGCATAGTTAGTTACTTTTCAAATAAGTAATTAAACAACTAACTATTTGCCATTAAGCAATTATAATCTCTTTTTGAAAATATTTGTATATACTTTTAAATACTTGAAAATTCTCTTAATAGGTTTTAAAACATTTATCCAAAATATTACTTCAAAATAACAAGTTTATAAAATTCTTTAAAACTCGAAAAGAACACGTTTTCTATATATTTTTACAAAATATCCCTTCTTTAAAAATCCACAACTAATTCTTTGTAATGACCCGTAAATTTAGACAATTTAAGTTGATTAATTTAATTAAGATTTTGTAATTTAATTTAAAAAGAGATGAAATATAAAGGGTAAATAAAACTAAATATTAGTATAGGGAATAAATCCTAATAAAGGTAGTAGTGAGAGCGTACACTTTGAATTTTTTTTATATATGAAAGGTAAGCAGTAAAATTATCCAATGCAATATTCGATTTATTAAAAGTAACTGCATGAAAATCTTGACGGTAAAGTTAATCTAGCTGAATTTGTATGAATTGAATGAAATAGGTTTAATATGAATGGTATATTAGGTTATAAAATCAAATGAGAAAAGCAAGTGTAATTATTTGATTTATCTAATGAATTAAACATGTTGAATAGTAACTGAATGTTAATAAATGGAAAAATATACAATTTTGTTAGATGATTTGGTCATAATGTTTAATAATTGATTAAATAATAACGGAAGTATGTATGCAAGTTTAATAGAAACATGAATAGCATGAATATAATTAAATGAAACCATACAATAATGTGGTAAATGATGGCATTTATGAATGGAATAAGATTTGTAGGTAATTTGAATTTAATTCTAAAATGTGTAAACTGAATGTAAATTTAATGTAATAAGGAGTGCAATAACAATTGATTGGGATTCAAATTCATCTTAAATAAAATTTCTATATTAATTGAAATTTACTATTTTGCGATTTAGGTGAGAAATAAAGTTTTAATGAAATTAAGGAATGTAATCTAATTCCATGTAAAGAGTCAATATCTATAATAGCAAGGTTTTAATTAAATAAATAGTTTTATGTAGATTTCAACTGATAATTTATGAAGTCTAATGTGAGATCATATTTGCAATTAATTTTCTTAAGTTATGTAGTAAGGTAGGTTAATTTGTCAATAAAGATAGTTGATTCTATAAGATGAAATATAGGTTAGTATTAATTATAATATGAAGATTTTTGATAACGTTATTTGGGGTTGAGGGATAAGTTGAAATTTGATAAAATATAACTGAATAGAAATTTTAATTTTCTCAATCCTTTTTATTTACTATTAGAAGATGTTAATTAATTTAACAGTGAAATTTGAAAATAAATTCAAATTGTATGTTAAATAATAAATTGCAATAATTAAAGTTAGTAATAAATGGAAAACGGAATACCAATTTATTTATGAAGTGGATATAAGGGAATGTAACAAATTTGAATAAGGAATGCTAATTGTGCATTAAGTGAAGGAATGGAGCATAGATGGAATAATTAAAAGGGATTTAGAATTTTTAATTTGTATATATGCATTTATGAATGAATATAGAAATATATTGCAAATAAAATAGGAAGCGAGATATATGCATTAATGAATGAATATAGAAATATATTGCAAATAAAATAGGAAGTGAGGTATATGCATTAATGAATGAATATAGAAATATATTACAAATAAAATAGGAAGTAAGCGAAGATATGCATTAATGAATGAATATAGAAATATATTACAAATAAAATAGGAAGTGAGTGAAGATATGCATTAATGAATGAATATAGAAATATATTGCAATAAAATAGGAAGTGAGTGAAGATATGCATTAATGAATGAGTATAGAAATATGTTTCAATAAAATAGGAATAAGTGAGAATCGATTGAAATATAAAATGATATTGGGTATTACAAGTATGAGTTTAGAAAATAATTACAAGATATAAGTGAAATAAGATGCATAGAAAAGTTGGTTAATTGTTTAGTGATGAATGATGTAATAAAGGAATGAAATCCAGATAAATTAACCTAATTGGGACCTTAATTAATGATTTTAAAAAAAAGATGACTGACTAATAGAATAACTTACAATCTAAGGAAATCAAGTAGTACGTTAACTTGAAATAAATTTATAAATTCATTTATGGAATGGAATATAATTCAATGCTAAATGTCAATTTATTTAATAGTAAGATTGTAAATCAATAAACGAAGTTATGAAGATTTCAAATTTTATTTATAACAATTTATGGGAAATCAATTACAATTAATTGACTTGGATTGTGCATTTAGCGTAGACTTTGTTTGTAATTGAAGGAGGTTAATTTTATAAGATAAAATTTTGCTAATTCTATATAAAATAGGAGCACTGGTTGATTTATAGTATAGAAAGCAAGATGTATAAATTTAATTAAAGTATCAAAATTCAACAATTGTAATTATTGCAAATTAAAATGGAATTTGAGGATAATAAGGTGAAACCATGAACAAATGTTAGTGCATCCTTATTATTGGTAAAAGATGAGAATATAAAAGTTTGAAAATAAAAAAAAATAGGTTTTTGAAAATTTAATTTATAATTTCTAAATATAAGGAAGTGGAGAAATTAACACTGCAATGGATAGACTTATCAGCTTTTAATTTACATCTAAATTTGTTTAGATCAATTTGGAAATTAATAAAATTGTGGATATATTTTGAAACGTAAATGAAACGTCTAGATTTACATTTGTAAATACGTTTAAAATAAAATGTAAATGATAAGGAATTTATTTATTTCCTAAATCCGTAACGTGTGTAATTAATATTATTTATCTTTTGGGACCACCTCCGTTTGCACGTTAAAATTCGTGCACACCTATTCTTTTGCGATCTATCTATAAATAGGCGGTGAAACCCTAGCCTCCATCTTCATTCCTTTGTATAGTCTCTTCTTCAACTTCTTCTCTTCTTCAATGGCAACAGACAATTTCTAGATCCAGTTTCAATCCAAATAAAGTCAAAATTCAAACTCCTCTAAAAATTCCAGAAAAATTATATGTTGGAGTTCTCAGAATACGCAATCTACTGGTGGTGTTCGTTTTGGGTTCGGTCTGGAAACATATTCGCATGCTCCTATAGCCAAAGCGCGTGGAAGACGATTGTGACGTGGCGAGTATTTAATTAAGGTTTGTTTTGTTTCATAATTTATTTTGATTTTCAAACGTTTAAATCGCATAACTTTTTCATACGACCTCGGATTCACGCGAAACGTTTTTTGTTAGGATCGTAATTAAATTCCGGACAGTTTGGAACTAGTTTGGACCAATTCGGAAACCATCGAATTTTTGAGTTTAAATTGAATTTAAATTCGATTTAAATTCAAAAGGTGAGTGTTTTAACCCACTCACAACTTCTAAAATATTTTATGTTTGTTAAATTGATTTTTAGATATGAGTAGAAATTTATATATGATTCGTTTGGCATGTTTTATTCATCTTCTCAGTTAATTCGCATTTTTATTTATTTAACTGTTTATTATTTTAATTATTGCATATAAATTTACAGTTAGAATTTATTTTGCATATAAACTGCTAGTTAACAGTTATTAAATTTATTATTGAATATAAAATGTTATTTATTACCTGTATAATTTATATGCTCTATATCGATGACTGTTTAAATTGGACGATGATTGCAAATAATGGTTGATGATTGATATTTGGATGAATGGATGCTATATTTATATTGTATAAACTGCAAGTCATCATGCATTTTCATTTCATTCGGGATTGCGGTTTGAAATGATATACAACTGCATTTTTTTTAAATTGTGGATTGAAATGATAAACATCCGTATCACTTGACCATAGGATAGAAAATTTTATACAGGCACCGCGGTAAATATATAAAATTATTTTTAATGTTTTACTATGGTTTTGTAAAGCTATACATATATATATGGTATATGGGTTTTGATTTGATCATTAATAAAAGCTATATATATATATATATATATATATATATATATATATATATAGAAAATTTTCGGTTTTAGGCTTTGTATAAAAATTGATTTGAAGTATAAACCGAAGTTTGATTTTAAGATCAAATACGATTAAGCATTTAATTAAAATTTAATTTCTGGTAGTTCTATTGACTTAAATGAGAATAAAATTGGAAGTTGAATATTAAGTTAAATCGGAATTTAAATAAAAGTTAAATTTTTAAAGGATATGATTTATAACTTGATTTTGTGTAAAGTGATTTAAATGAGTATCAGGTTGTTTTAAATGAATATATCAAGTTAAATAAATTGAAAAAATTTCGAGTTATGTGAAGCTAAAGGTTTACTTAAATTTTATTGAATTCAATAAGTAAACATTTCAAGTCTAAATAATAAGTAATTGGATTTGATACATATGGGTTTGTCAAATAAGTTTGTTTTTGAAATGGTGAAATATTTAAAGCTTTTAACTATAAGAATTGAAATGCTATTTGGAAGTTTAAAACGATATTTAGAGTTGATTTGTGAAATCTAAAGAAGCAATTGTGTTTTATAAAAGTAGTTAAATATTTAACCATTTAAGAGATGGAAATTTGTTTCAAAGCTATGTTTTTTCAAGGTAGTATAAGTTGGAAATATTATATTCAAGAGTTTTGATTTCTAAATACTTTGGAAACCCTATGATTTGGGAAATAATTTATATTAGAAAATAAAATGATATCGTATTGATTTGGGGTTTTAAGAATAAAAATGATATCGTTTTTATATGGGCTTTAAATGGATATTTTATTTTTAAAAGTATAATTATTTTTAAATGACCGCGGTGTTATAATAACGATTGGTTGGCAAAGAGACCGGGATCGGATATGGACATACTCTCTGTCGATACCGAAAACCACTTTGACTAACCGTGTACGCGGTGGAGATTCCAGAATGAAGTAGGTTGGTGGCAGCGTTTCCTGTAAGGTAAATACGTGGACCCGACTCCCGTGAGTTGGCATAAGGTGGCTAAAACAGGAGCGATTGACGGGTTAATGAGGTAGCACCTCTGATCGGACACTTCTCTTCGATACTATACTCTGATTTTGGATTGATTCGGTGGCCACCTTCATTTTTGATTTCTTTGATGTGGGGAGTTTGTTCGAGGTGGGCGGCAGCTGCGCGCTACGCGTTTCCATCGGCCCGGAAGCGTAATTGGTATATCTACCCTGGCATTGCCTAGTTGTGCCGTGTCACCTACCCTATCGCGCCTTTACTATGAGTTTCTATTTGTGTCGTACCTATGGAGTATCCTCTGGTAGCCTCCCGATCAGGAGGTATTACGGTACTGTATAGACTATTGGCATTATTTGTGTTAAGGGCTATATGGGTAACCCCTTAACGCTATTAAAAAGTAAGTTTATTTTACAAATAGACACTATTATAATAGCGCAATATACTATATAGTAAATAGCTTAACGGATCCTTAGGAGATGTAAATCCAGAGCATCTCTTGAGTTACTGCACTCATATTTATTCTGTTAATTTAACTTACATAAGATCTTTTAGTTCTGACTCGAGTGTTTTGTCTTTTCAATTCGCTCGGGTCAGTCCGAGCGTTTCAAGATTTGAAGATTTAGCTCTGGAGGACGAAGACGAAGACGTATATTATTATTATTATTTATACTAGTGCACTACACACTGTTTCGCTGCATTGTTGTTGGTATGTGTAACTCTGATATGTATTATATGAATGTTTTGTAAATAGATTTATAAACTGTATATTTTATTATTATATTTTATCCTTCCGCTGCGAGATTCTGTTTTCTTTTATTTCTTTCTTGTTTTTCTTATCTACCCCATAACAATCTGCCCTTCCGTATGGTTTGAATCGGCACGTGTGTTTGTTTAAACCGTGCGAAAAGGCAGGATGTTACATTCTTAAAAATTCATAAAGATCTGGAACCACTTTTAAAATGCTCTAATAAGAGCCAGAAAACCAAATAATGAAACAAAATACTTAAATTTAAATATCTTTTCAAACCTTTTAAGTCAAGAAATCAAGTCCAAATGGGGCAGTTGTGCATAAGTAAAGTTTTGGCCATTTTCAAGATGTTACTTAACTTTCTATTATCCAATTTTTAATAGCAACAATCATATATAAGACATTATAAACATGGCAAGAAACCTATAAGGGTCTCTTTACAAATTTCCATAACAATCGCCAATGACAAGGTAATTCACAACGACATTTATGGTGACTATCACTATAAGTGCACTTCCAAATCTGACTCCAATCCAAACCAAAGTCCGTCTACGACTAATGTGCTTTGTTCAAGGCCTAGTCATATGTTATGAAAGTCCATTCCAATTTCATTCAAGTTCATATATAGGGATCGCCTATGTCAATTATTTTCAAAGCAAGAATCCAAAACAATGTTTTAAAATATGTCAACAACAATTCAAACACAATCGAAATACAACACACACACATATGTAAATTCCATTCAAACCGAGGTGTTCACTCACCTTTAACCTAACAACAACCAAGATCCAAGCTAACAAAATCCAAGCCCAGCATTGCAATCACCTTTCCCTTTTTCTTCTTCCTTGCTTTTTCCTTCCCAAACCCTTTATAGCTCATGACTATTCCAAGTGAGGAGTGCATGGTTTTACTTCTTCAAACTTTTGGCATGGTGGAAATGTTCTAAAATTGTACCATGGCTTATGAAAAATTTGAAGTGATTTGGGGTTGATTTGCAACTATTTCATTCATAATATAAGAGAGAAAGAAGAAGATGAAGCCATTACCAAAACTTGCTTTTTGCTTAGAAAATTTGTGATTTATTCCTATGGATATGCCCCCTCCTTTTATAGGATTCATAAGGTGTTCTTCAAGCTTGCACTCACCTCCATCACCATGCCATAGAAGCTTCGCCTCCCATCATTCCTCCTTTACATCACTTATTCTTTATGCTAATTGCCATCA
Organism: Allium cepa; assembly: GCA_030765085.1. Lineage (NCBI taxonomy): Eukaryota > Viridiplantae > Streptophyta > Magnoliopsida > Asparagales > Amaryllidaceae > Allium > Allium cepa. Next base: position 944,201,354 of record CM060941.1, on the reverse strand, counting down.
TACCCCTCTCATAATAATATCTCTTATCCATATGGAACCTTTTATAACCTTCCATGATTTATGTGTTAATTAGTTTCTAATGTGTTTATTTGATCATTAGACAAGTGCACAAGAGTTAGAAGGACTTATATCGATCGAAAAGCTGTTTATCGATAATCAATTTTCGGCCATATTATCGATTTTTCTTTAAAGAATATACTTTTGTAAAAAATTTCAAAAACAAGTTTATTACCAATATTTATCAATTAAATGTTGTCTAACATGGTTATAAAATCATATTTATAACACTTAATTATACTTCTAAATGTTTCGATATCCGAAGACGAAATATTCGAATTTTCGGGTCACTACGTTCTCCCCCACTTAGAACATTTCTTCCTCAAAATTCAAACAACAACGATAATTAAAGGAAATAGACGAAACAATATATATATTTATATATATAGTACTATTGAAACTTTATACAAACTAAATCGCAAACTGAAATTAAATGCATATAATCGACTCTACCTCAAGTGGTGAGTGCAGTGCGAAAGATACATGATATTAAGATACGAAGGAATCCCAGTCTATAAGCAACCCTAGATGAATCTCCTACGAGCTATCCTTTGTCTTCTTTGTATCACCCTGGGCAGCCTCGCTCGATAGTACTTCTAACCTTAATAAATGAACATGCACTCATATACTCAAATAGTATTCATAATCACTAGAAACCAATGCTCATGGTTCACTCAGGTTCAAAACTCACCCATTGTCCAAGGACGATAAATAATCTACTAATCATACCTTAAATTCAACAACCTCAGTTTATTACTTGGACAGTTGTTCATGCTACCTCATAGTAAATTGAAGAGCCATTCCTTAAACTATTCATAAGCCAACATAACATATCATACAAATGTACTAAAGCCTGTTCGATGCACATATATCATTCGTACATAATGTGTGATCTAATCACTTGCTTGATCGCATAAGTTTCACTTTCAGACTAGTATAGACCACTTGACCTCTTTAGTATGGACTCTGATTTTGTTTCTCGATTTAAAACCTCCATTCTTCTGGCATAGCCAAGTACTATGATAAAAAACGTTGGGATCATATCACAAATCCGTAACAAGTGTCCACCATTAAGAATCGAGTAAGAAAATCCTTGTTTGGACCTGTAACATCCCCCATCTAGAGGTCCAAACCTAAGCGCTACAGATGCTATATTCATCCATAATATTAACTACCAATGACTAAATATGGCTATGACAATGGTATCCATAATATTAGAAGCACTTGAATCTGAAACAAAATCACAGATTTCAAAAACAACATTTTAGTGACTACATTTCAAAACACACATTTCACATTCATAATCCCATAATTGTTTTCCAGGTTTAGATAAAATATAATTATTACATAAATATGCCAAGAGTGACATATGATGGTGCCCCTTTGATTGACTAGAGTACTATATAGACATAATTGTTTTAAATACAACATAGAGGAATAAAACAAAACAACAACTCATAAATAGCTATACATCGCCACCTGCTCGTCTTCGGAAGTTTTACTCGTCAACGTACTAAAACCTGTAAAAACTCAACCCTTATCCTACTTAAATCAATTTTTAGCACATGAAAGTTTAAGGAGAAAACACAAATTTCGAGTCAGACATAAAGCTTGGTGTGAATAATATTATACATCTCGGTTATTTGATATTAAGTGAGACCACACTACTTAGCGGAACGTGTTTCCCTTCACTAATATCCTTTTTAAAACATATTTTTTTTTTCAAATTTTCATCCTGCAACCAAAACTAGTTAAAACTGTAAAGTATTATTACGTAAACATACATATCAAATAAAAATGAACTATTTGTCCGAAAACTATAGTTTTGTTTGGCTAACTACTAATCTTTGGTTAACTCGGGTCTACAAGATAATATAATCAAAATAATCTAACACCTGTTAGACACTTCTCTTCTGAATGGTATTCCCTAACTAAATGTTAAATATTCCTCTTTTGGATGGTCTGTCCTTAACATCTCTCAGGGTCAACCGATCCTAATGGTTTTGTCGGCTCACCAAATGCCTACTTGTACAAAAATATATATTCCCTTCTGTGTGTAATCATAATTTTAGTCTTACCTGTGACAAAGCCCTACACACTTGAATTTTAGACTAAATTAGCTGGGGTTAATAGCTACTGTATAGGGCGCAACCCTATACTAGTCCCATCTGGCATTTTAATATCCGAGTCATTTTACTTAGGGTAATCTTCCCTTAAATTTTCCTTGGAAACCTTTTCACCTCAAATTGATTTAAAACCTTTAAACCAAACTTAAACAAGAAAAATATATACTCTATGCTTTACTCAAAATCACCTTGCCATGTATATTTATATACTTTACTCAAATCTTTGTTGATGAAAACATTTAAACCTTTGAAAGTATCCCTTTCGAATCCATTGAAAGTACTCATTTCAAAACCAAGTAAATCCTTCTTTCACCTAGGCCGAAAGGCCAAAACATTCCTTTCGATAGCATTCATAATCTTCCTTTCGAAAACGTTGAAAAACCATTCCTTCGAAAGCATTAAAACCTAAGACATCCTTCTTCAAAACCTTTAAACATTACCTTTCGAATACATTGGAAAACCTTTCCTTGCAAACCTTTCGAAACCATTGGGGAAGAACCCCTTCGAAACCATTCTTTAAAACCTCTCGAAAGCAATAAAACATAAAACCTTTCAAAGCCTTTGGATTTAAGTAAAATATGTGGAAACACCGTTCGAAACCATTAAAAGTTAACTCCTTCGAAAGTATTTGGGTTCTACCTTCAACAAAGCAAAAGGGTCATATAACATTTACATCGAAAGCATTTCCTAAGCAAATAAGTGATGGTGTCGAAACCAACCTTTCGAAAGCATTGGAGAACCGGCTAAGTTTTAAAAGCAAAGTATACCTTCCGAAACCATTGGCATCAAAAGAAAGAAAATCGACAGCTAAGGGCTTCGACCTAGTCGAGAGCATATACTTAAACAAAGGCGCAACCTCTTTAAAACCATTATTTTAAACCATTGACCTATTCGAAAGCAAACCAAGTCGAAAGCTATACTGTTGAAAGCAAAGCAGTCGCATTTTTATTTAAAACAAAGCAGCACTTCGGCCCCTTCGATAACCCTGGTTTCGACCTCTTACCTTCCGCCTTCTTTCGAATTCACTGCTCACTAAGTCTTTGAAGGCATGCGCATTGGTGTCGATGGTGATGGAGGTGAAGGAACTAAGTCGAAAGCCATCTAAGTTGGAAGTAGGGTGATGAAAGTGGCGAAACATGTTAAAAGCTTGTAAAAACTAATTTTTACTTTAAAAAGAATTTCTTTTCAACTAACCTGCTTTATTTGTCAAAATATTATTGGTTGCTAATTTTCATTTCTAAAAGTGTTGCCAGTATTTCAGAAATAAATAAATAATTTATTTATAATATACCCCTTCTCCTTTTATAAATATATAAAACATTTAAGTCCCATACCTTAAATAATTTTACATATCTATCAAAACACTTAGGAAAATTCTACAAAAATTCCAGAAAATCATTTTATTATGTTTTCTAACATATTAATTCTAGACCCAAAATATTAATTATTTAGCCGTAAATAATTTAAAACCTAAATAATCATTTTCTACACTAGAAAATTAATATAAAATCCACATTAATTAAAAAAATTATGAAAATTGAAACCCGTGTATCTATCTAAAATCGCAAGGCATGTGGATGTCATTAAATATGGTTTTCACATTTAAACATATCATAAAACCTATACAATTAAGCGTAAATAATCAACAACCATATATAAACATTTAATCACTCAGAAACATGGCATAATCATGCAAAATACTTCGGATTATCCTTAAAACCAAAAAAAATTAGAATAATGAGATGTATTCATTATTCACCTTAGCTTTTGAGACCGAGGATTTAAGATTTGATCTTGACTAAGTTGCTTAAGCTTTTCCTTTCGAAGTCTTCTCTTTTCTTTTCCTAATGGTGGCCGACCTTAGTTTATATTGTTGTTTGTGAATTATGAATGAACGTGAGAATGAAAGCTTAAGGGGTTTAGGGGTATGAGAATGTATTTATTCCTGTATTACCCCTTATCTATCATACTTAACCATTTTATTTTAGTTCACTTGTTATCAAGGCATGGCCACCCCTTGTTAATTACAAATCTCAATCCCCTAATCATCACATTTTTTATATAATTTAGCTAATTATATATTCTAAATAATATTACTAAAATTATGGTGTGTTATAATCTTCCCTCTAAGAATTTCGTCCTCGAAATTATGATAAGATACACAATAAATCGAACATAAAGGTAAAACATACCATCACACAAATTAGGATAAGCGTCGTTAATTCTGCTCTCAGTCTCTCAAGTATAGTCTCTCTCATCGTCTCTCCAATAGACTTTCACTAATATGACTGTCTTGTTCCTTAGGCTCTTCTCATCTCTCGCGACTATACAAATCAGCTTTCTATAGTCAAGTCTGGTTCTACTTCTAAGTCATCTAACACAGTTGGTGCTATAGTAGAGTCCGGATCTCTGAGACACTTTTTTAGCTGAGAAACATGAAAAACATTGTGGACTTCTACCAAGCTGCTCGGTAACTTAACTCTATATGCGAGTTTTCCGATCCTCTCTATAGTAGGAAATGGTCCTACGAATCTCGATGCCAACTTTCCTCACTTCCCGAATCTAATTACACCCTTCATCAGTGACACCTTAATAAACACATGCTCACCAACAGAGAACTCCAAGTCTTTCCGTCTTTTATCTGCTAAACTCTTCTATCTAGATTTAGCTTCCGCCATCCTAGCTCGAATCAACTCAACCTTTTCTATAGCTTCTCTAACCAAATCCGGATCAAGAACCAACCTATCCTTGGTCTCTAACTAAAAAACCGGTGATTTGCACGGCCTTCCGTACAAAGCTTCAAACGGTGCCATCCCTATAGTAGTCTGATAACGTTGGCATATGAAAACTCGACTAAGTGTAGATTTGGGAATCTAAATAACCATTGGTATACTAGTCTGATAACCATGGTCTTTCCATGATCCTCCAAAATATAACACACAAGCCCTTAATAAATCTTTCAAGTCTTGTTAACTCTTTCCGTTTTCCCATTAATTTGTGGATGGTAAGCAGTGCTCATCTTGAGCCTGGTTCCTAAAATCTCCTATAACTCTTCCAGAACTTGCTAGTGTACAAGGAATCTCTATCACTTACTATACTACTAGGAATTCCATGAAGTCTAACTATATTATTCCTAAATAACTTCGCTAAAATAAGTGCCGTCCTAGTTGACTTAACTAGAATGAAATGGGCACTCTTGGTCAGTCTATCCACTATGACCATGTACATTCATTACCTCTACTAGATCTTGGAAACCCATCAATAAAATCGACAGAAATAGAATCCCACTTCCGCATCGTAATATCCAATGGCTGTAGCAACCCACTTGGCTTCTGATGTTCGGCTTTTACATGTTGACAGTTCAAACACTGCTTCACCCATAAGCCTACATTCCTCTTCATACCCTCCTAGAAAAAACTCTGCTTCATATCCTGATACATCTTAGTTCCTCCTGATTAAATAATGAACTTTGAATGATGGCATTCCTCCAAAAATTCCTTCCTTATTCTCCCACATTCAGAACATATAACCTTCCTTTCTTTCTCAACCACCATTCTGGTTAAGACTAAAATCCTTCAAGTCATTACTCTCCATTCCATCCTTCAACTTCTTCATCCGTTCAGCCAATATTGGATCCTCCTCCTGTTTAGAAGAAATCATTTCAATCATTTCTGGTCGAACTTCTAAACAAGATAACACAGTAGTTCCTTTACTGAATCCGACCTCTGATCTCCAATGAACTCTACAATCGACAACATTTTTAAATCTTTCCACTATGTTATCATTGTCAACAATGCATTCTGATGCTTTCTGCTAAGTGCGTTTGCAATTTTGTTGCCTTTTCCTAGTGTGTACTCAATACCAAATACATAAGTGGCTAAAAACTCTAACCACCTCTGTTGTCTCATATTCAGCTCCTTCTGAGAGAATAAATACTTTGATGACTTATGATCTGTATAAAGCTCAAACCTCTTTGCCAAAAGGTAATGTCTCCACAACTTCAAAGAAAAAATCACTGCAACCAACTCCAAATCATGTGTTGGATAACTAACATCATACATTCTAAGCTGTCGAGAAGCATAGGCAATCACTTTACCTCTCTGTATTAACACAACTCCTAATCCAGTTCCACATGCATCTCTATAAATTACCAAATCTCGATTTCCCTCTGGAACAACTAATACAAGTGCATGGGTCAATATGTGTTTCAAGCTCTGGAATGCTTCCTCACACTTATCGATCCACACAAACTTCACATCCTTTCGCGTTAGCTTGGTCATCAGTGTTGCTATTCGCGAAAACTCCTTAATGATTCTCCGATAATATCCAGCCAGTCCAAGAATCTAATCTCAATCACCATCTCTGGTCTCTTCCATTTACTAACAACTTCGATCTTATCTAGATCGACTAACAATCCCTTCTCTAAAACCACGTGACCAAGAAACTTCACATCCTTCTTCCAAAAATGACACTTTGAAAATTTTGCCTTCAGCTGATTCTGCCTTAGCGTCTCAAGCACAACTCTAAGATGAAATTCATGCTCCCTTTCATTCTTAGAGTATATCAAAATATCATCTATAAAAACCAACATAAACCTATCCAAGTACTCTCGGAAAATTCAATTCATCGTATCCACAAAGAATCCCGGTGCGTTAGTTAGTCTGGAGGCATCACTAACCATTCGTACGATCCATATCTAGTTCTAAACTCCATCAAAGGAATACTATCCTCTGCTGCTCTAAGCTGATGGAAACCTGCTGCTAAATCCAACTGAGAAAATACCTTGGCTCCACTCAGTTGATCGACCAAATCGTCAACTCTAGGCAATAGATATCGATTCTTTATCTCTTCTCATTCAACTTACGATAATCGATACATAACCTCAATGATTCATCCGGCTTCTTAGCAAACACTACAGCTGCTCCCCAAGGAGAACTATTTGGCCTAATAAAACTCTTGCTATCCAAATCTACCAACTGGACCTTCAAATCCCTCATCTCTGTAGGTGTCATCCTACTTAGCGGTCTACTCACCGGTTTTGCTCCAGGCACCAAATCTATCTGAAACTCAATGGATCGTTTTGGTGGCAATCCTACTATAGGCTCGAGGACATCCGTGAATTCTCTAACCACGGAAACAAGATTTAACCCATCTTCCAATTGCACTACACCTAACAAAGCATTCACCTCACATTAGGGCTTTCTACTGTATATACAATCTGATTACTATAGTCAGGGTGTCTAAGCGATATCTTCTTATCATGGCAAAATATCCCAGCATCGTACTTACTTAATCAGTCCATACCCAATATAATTTTGAACCCTATAAAGTCAAACAAATGCAAACCGCGAACAAAGTTATGACCTAGCAAATCAAACTCTAAGTGGTCACACTTCATCCCAAGTGTCGCATACCCTCTATCGGATTTGTAAGCCTTAAGGAAGGAACTAAGTATAAGATTTTCTACTAAATAATGAGATATAAAAAAAAGCGATGCACCAATATCAAACAGAACATTAACAGACATACCATGAATGTGAAGCGTACTTCCCAACACTTCCTTTCTTTCTCTTGCGCTATTGGTCCTCATGTAGTAGGCTCCAATGCAAATACCTTGCCTCTTCCATCCTTAGCGGGCATTTTGCATGATTCTTATAGTGCCCAATCTGATCGTAGTTAAAACATCTGATGTTCTTCTTCCCGATCACTTGCTTCGCCTTTCCAGTACGACATTCATTTACAAAATGCCCTTTCTTGTTGCATCTGAAGCACACAACCTCAGACTTTTCCTTCTTTGTCGCTCCACTTTTCTGAGCGCCCTTTTTATGAAAGAACTCCTCTTCTGGCCTTGCCCAACCTTGACCTCCTTCGCCTTACTCTTCTCTAGACAAGCAAGCATCTCCTCGAGCATCTCTACAACCACATCGCAAGGGTCTCTGATATGAGGTAATGTAGCCCTCGCCAAATAAGGCTTCAACCTCCTTGTGAACTTCTCACTCCTTTTCAACACAATATCCATAGCAACATACCCATACCTAGCTAACTTCTAAAATCTTCTAGCATACTCCAAAACAGACATCTCCCCTTGCTTCAATTCAGCAAACTTCTTGAGCAAAGAAGACTGCACCATCACAGACATGAACCTCTCCTGAAACCATCCCCTAAACTCAGTCCATGTCTTCTTCTCTTCATTTACCCCAGCCGTCACACTATTCCACCAAAACAATGCCGCTCCCTGAAGCTGTCTCGAAGCAAGCCTCCTCTTCTGCTCATCATTGAGCCTCATGTTTGTAAAGATCCTCTCATAATGCGGCAACCAGTTCTCCACTTCTATATCATCCTTAGCTCCAATAAAGGGCTTCCCTCCAAGCCTAGCATAATCTCTGCTCAAGATAGCACAATGGTTGGCCACCTGAGCTTCCTGAACTCCTACTCCAGCATTTCCTCCAACCATTCCAGCAGCAACACCCTCCTACTCATATTCACGACAAACTAATAAATAGCTCCCATATCCACTTGTGGGACTCCAACACTAACATTCCCTGCTTGTGCCTAACCTTGGTTTCTCCTGGTATTCGATCTGGCATTTCCATTTTTGGTGGTGCTTCCTCTAAGATTCATTCTTCCACTTCTAACGTCCATATCTGTATTAAAGCCTCCTGAGATACAGAATAATAACCTAAGGGAGATAGGAAACTAAAGATATAGCGCATACTTATATATAAGTACGTTACTATAGTGTTATCCTATACCCCAATCTTACTATAATTCCTTAGGATTATGTTTCCAAATATCATTTTTAGTTAAAGTTTTTAATAAACCTATGCTTTGATAACAATTTGTAACATCCCCTATCTAAAGGCCCAAAGCTAAGCGCTACAGGTGCCGTTGTCATCCATAGTATTAACTTTCGACAACTAAATATAGCTATGTTAATGGTATCCATAATATCAAAAGCACTTGAATATGAACAAAAATCATATATTTCAAAAACAACATTTTACCGATTGCATTTCAAAACAAATGTTTCACATTCAAATTACGTAATCCTATAATCGTCGCCTAGGTTCAGATAAAATATGATTATTACATAAATATGCCAAGAGCGACATATGATGATGCTCCATTTGTTGACCAGAGTACTTTATAGACGTATCCGTCTTAAATACAACACGGCAGAATAAACAAAACAAAATAGCAACTCCTAAATAGCTATCGTCAACCCCCTGCTCTCAAAATCTTTATTCATTAGCCCACTAAAACCTTAACCCTCAGCCTACTCAAATCAATTTTGAGCACCTGAGGGTTTAAGGGGAAAACATAAAGACATAAAGCCTGGTGCGAATAACTATACATCTTGGTTATTTGATATTAAGTGAGACCATGCCGCTTAGCGGAACGGGTTTCCCCTCACTAATATCCTTCGTAAAACATAACTTTCGTAAACCTTTATCCTGCAACCAAAGCTGGTTAAAACTGTAAAGCATTATTATGTAAACATACATATCACGTAATAAATGAACTATTTGTCCGAACACTGTAGTCTTGTTTGACTAACTACTAACCTTTGGCTGATTCAGGCCTACCAGACAATATAATCAAAATAATCTAACACCTGTTAGACACTCCTCTTTTGGATGGTCTGTCCCTAATTATTTATTAAATACTCCTCTTTTAGGCAGTCTGTCCATAACTTAACATCTCCCAGGGTCACCAGATCCTAATGGTTTTGCGGGCTCACCAATAACCTATCTATATACAAATATATATTCCCTTCTATGTGTAATCATAATTTTAGTCATACCTGTGAAAAATCTCTACACACTGAAATTTTTGGACTAGATTAGCTGGGACTAATATGTACTGTATAAGGCGTGATTCTATACCAGTCCCATTTAGTATTTTAATCTGAGCCATTTTACGTAGGGTAATCTTCCCTTAAATTTTCCTTGAAAACATTTTGACCTCAAATTTATTTAAAACCTTTAAACCAAACTTAAACAAAGAACATATATACTCTATGCTTTACTCAAAATCATCTTGCTATGATATATGTATATATACTTTACTCAAATATTTGTTGATGAAAACATTAAACCTTTGAAAGTATCCCTTTCGAATCCATTGAAAGTACCTCATTACCAAGTAAAACCCTTCTTTCACCTAGGCCGAAGGGCCAAAACATTCCTTTTGAAACCATTCATCCTTTTGAAAACACTGGAAAACCTTTCCTTCTAAAGCATTAAAACCTTAAACATCCTTCTTCAAAACCTTTAAACATTACCTTTTGAATACATTTGAAAACTTTTCCTTTTAAACCTTTTGAAACCATTGGGGAACCACCCTTAGAAAACATTATATAAAACCTTTCAAAAGAAATAAAACATCAAACCTTTCGAAAGCCTTTAGGTTCAAGTAAAACATGTGGAATCACCTTTCGAAATCATTAAAATTGAAATCTTTTGAAACCATTTGGGTTCTACCTTCAACAAACCAAAAGGGTCATAAAAAATTTAAGTCGAAAGCACTCTTTCGAAAGCATTTCCTAAGAAAAGAAGTGGTGGTGTCAAAACTAACCTTCCGAAAGCATTGGAGAAGCAGCTAAGTTTTAAAAGCAAAGTATACCTTTCAAAACCATTGGTGTCAAAAGGAAGAAAGTCAGCAGCTAAGGGCTTCGACCTAGTCGAAAGCATATCCTTAAAAGCAAAGGCGTAACCTCTTTAAAACCGTTAACCTAGTCGAAAGCAAACTAAGTCAAAAGCTATAGCGTCGAAAGCAAAGTAGGTGCTTTTTTATTTAAAACAAAGCAGCGCTTTGGCCCTTTCGAAACCCTGATTTTGACCTCATACCTTCTGCCTTCTTTCCAATTCGCTGCGCACCAAGTCTTTGATGCCATGCACATTGGTTTCGATGGTGATAGAGGCAGAGGAATTAAGTCGAAAGCCATCTAAGTTGGAAGCAGGGTGCCGAAAGTGGCGAAACATACTAAAAACGTGTACAAATTGATTTTTGCTTTAAAAATTATTTCTTTTCGACTAAGCTGTCTTGTTTGTCAAAATATTATCGTTGCTAATTTTCTTTACTAAAAGTGCTATCAATATTTTAGAAACAAAACAATTTAATTTATTTATAAAATACCCCTTCTCCTTTTATAAATATATAAAACATTTAAGTCCCATATCTTAAATAATTTTATATACCTATCAAAATATTTAGCAAAATTCTACAAAAATTTCAGAAAATCATTTTTAATATGTTTTCTAACATATATTAATTCCAGACCCAAAATATTAATTATTTAGCCGTAAATAATTAAAACCCAAATAACCATTTTCTACACTATAAAATTAATATAAAATCCACAGTAATTCAGAAAATTATGAAAATTTAAACCCATCTCAAAATATCATTTCTAATCTATTTCTAAATTGCAAGGCATTTGGATGTCATTAAATATGGTTTTCACATTTAAACATGTCATAAAACCAATATGATTAAGCATAAATCATCAACAAGCATATATAAACATTTAATCATTTAGAAACATAGCATAATCATGCAAAATACTTCGTATTGTCCTTAAAACCGATTTTTTTTTTTGAAAAATGAGATGTATTTATTATTTACCTTAGCCTTTGAGATTGAGGATTTGAGATTTGATCTTGACTAAGTTGCTTAAGCTTTTCCTAATAGTGGCTGGCCTTAATTTATATTTTTGTTTGTAAATTATGAATGAACGTGAGAATTAGGGCTTAAGGGTTTAGGGTATAAGAATATATCTATTCCTATATTACCTCTTATCTATCATACTAAACCATTTTATTTTAGTTTATTTGTTATCAAGGCAAGACCTCCCCTTGTTAATTACAAATCCCAATCCCCTAATCATCACACTATTTTATATAATTTAGCTAATTAAATACTCTAAATAATGTTACTAAAAATATGGTGTTACAGGACCGGTGTAAACCACCTCAAAAACATGTACTCGAATACTGGATCAAGAACAGTCATGTGAATAATGATGTATGTACAACTTACGTATCTATCCTATTAGTTTCTTAACTACACCAATTCCTTGTTGATCACATTCGTTTGTACAATTAGTACGTCTTCAACACTAAAACCATTTATTAATCATTTCATATTACATAACTTCAAGTTCATCCACATTTTGTAACTTAAGTCCATACTTGTATAATACTCCATTACATCCTATGAGTATATACAAACATCAAATTTGTTTTACCTAACAAGGATGATCTACAATTTAAAATTGTTTCAACTTACTACCTTATCAATTAAAGTGTTATATAAACTCAACTTTATATTTAAAAATTACTTAGTTTCAAGTTCTATAACAATTTGGAAGTTCCTGAATATCTAAAACTGCTGAAAAATTCCATTTCATTTTAACAATTGAAAACTATCAAACAACATACCTTTCATGATGCAGATACCATACTTTCCTAATGCATAAGCTACATGTGTCCATGAAATAACTAAACAAGAGAGCTTTAGAACTAAACACCGATTTTTCATTTCAAATTATTTTGAAATAATATACACATATAACTTTTGTATATCAAAATTTATTTGGGATTAAATCATAATCCATTTTACCAAACAACTTTGTAGCATCCCACACTTAAAAGCCCAAAAATGAATGCTGATGATGCTAGCCATCACCGAAAATATTTTCAAGCGAAGTGAGTTCCGTACACCCAAACTATACTCTTGGTGCTCAACCAAAGTTGTTTTAAAGTGGTATCAAATACTTCGTATAATAATACTAAGTATCATGATCTCAATTTCCTAAACCAATTTCCCAAAAATTTACTTTCAAATAATAGTATTACTATTTTCTCCATAATCTTGAAAACATTTTCGGAGACTCCAGGATTTAATTTATCACATTCTTTGTTTGAATCCTTTTTATTTATAAACCACTTTTTATAAATCATACTTATATAGAATTACTTTTTAGTATAAATCTTTTCATAAATATTTATTCCCAAAATATTCTATCTTTCTATTTTGATTATAATAAACATCTTTTACTAAATTTTAACTTCTAACCCAATATTATCACCTAAAGTCTTATAGTCAAAGCGTGAAACTTAATCTGTAAGGTGTTCGTTTCAATGTACCCACAATTACTGTCTACCTAACTCATGACATAGAAAGGTAAAACAGGTCATAAACTGGTCAAGCACAAATCAATAATGAATAATACTCAATGTTCCTAACACGCCAGGCATGATTAAATGATCAAGATTACGGGATATTAAATTATGAGAAGCACTAGAGTCAAAACAATGCGAATAGGCAAACCATAAATAGATAGTATACCCTTAAGAAGCTGCTTCCCCTTCTCGGTTGTAGAAATAGCAAAGACCCTAAGCTGTTCCCCTTTTTTGAGCATAGGCCAATCTCTGGCAATATGACCAGGTTGGTGGCAATTATAACAAGCCTCTAGTGCAGGTTGTGCACCAAGCTTCGATGCCTTAGCAATCGGTGCCTCCAACAATGGCGCCTTCGCCACATGTCTTCGCCCTCCAACTAACACTTATTAGAAAAATGACCATTCTTCCACACTTGCGGTAGAAGAGGTTAGACCTATTCTTTAGCGATTGAAACTTACGTTTATTATCCCCTCCGATGTAGAAATAGAGGGCATCGAAGCCAAGCTCTCAAACCTTAGAGCCATGTTCGCCAAACATACAAAGACCACATGACATGATTAGTCATGTTCCTTTGGAACTCAGTATGCATACCTGCGATGAACATCATGTTATTCTTTAGTGGCATATCTACTAATCCCAACCCAAACTGAGACAATGCATTGAACTGATTCTCATACTCCGTCGCGGTTATGGCCTCCTGTTTTAGATCCAAGAAGCTCCTCAACAGCATAGTCTTTTCGGCTTTCTGAACAAACTTCGTCTCAAACTCATCTTTGAATTGGGTCTAAGAGAAGTCATTCTTTTGGATATCTGTTGAAATAGAACTCCACCAATCTATGGATGCATTCGTCAGATGTCGCGATGCCAACTTATGATTTATTGTGTCATCTATCTCCATATCTCCAAATATACAATCACATAATCTGAGCCAAGACTGGACTTCTATAATAGTCTCTGTGCCATGAACCTCTCATCCTCTAGTCTCTCATAATCACAGCGAAGCGAAGCAAAACTCATATGAGGCCTGACCTGCATGATCTCCTCTACGACATTCACTCTTGGTTCGTCAACTGGAGCAACATTCCTTGATGCTTGATTCCCGCCATTTGTGACAATACTGCTCCGACAACCTCTAACATTAGCAGCTACTTTACTCATAGTCCTTACTACCTAATCAAAGCAAAACAGCTTTACGAAACTAAAGATAGAGTTACTTCAAAAAAAGGGTTACGAAGAAAGATACATTCCTAAGGAACAATTTTAAAAGTCTAGTTTTCAAAGTACAAATATGCTCTTATATATATAGTATGCTCGAATCATTCTAGGGTGTCGCTTGCACTATCTCTAATGTGCCACACTAAACCAAAGCCAATGTATTCGCTCAACCTTGGTTCTGATACCAGATGTAAAAACCCGACTTTTTGACCCTCAAATATTGATACTAAATACATCCACGGTATGTACCGAATATCCAAATTCTGAAAAGACAGAAAGATAGAGTAAAAAAATAATAGAATAGGAAAGAAAGAACGCAACATCAGAATCTCACCATAGAACAATAATATATAATATCAAAGGAACATTACAAATGGTTGCTCTGCGTATAGAAATTTCAGAATTATTAAAACCTAAGTACAATCATAAGCCTGGACGGTTATAACCGCCTTTACTTACAATGCCAATATATACAATACAGAAATACAGTAGAACTAAGTATATTATGAAAGGTAATCATCCAGCTCTTTTCCATATGCTCCAAAGCACCCGTAGCTAAATCTGGAAACATGCATGGGGCTGACCTGAGCATTATAAGAAAATAACACTCAGATCAGTCTGGTAAACCAGCAAGGAAAACTCAAGAAATAAGAGTGACATATAATAGCACCTTGTTAAGACCATATGGATTACCTTAACGGTTTCCGTCCCAAATGAAACCAACCATTCATTTTTTTAACATATAGTAATATGATATATAATGTCTACTGTGTATCACATAAATCATATCAAATAGCTAATATATAAGCGCTACAACTGTAATAGGTATACAGTCAATACCACTAAGGCACATTCGTATATGGATGGTTTTACCCAAAGATGCCTCCAGGAAACTGAAGTGGATCTCCATGACAAGGATCAAAAACTTTCTTCCAAGCATCGTATATCCCTAGATAGGATATACTCTAAGGTGAACACAACTGGCCCAACGATAAACCATATGACACTAAGTATCAACAACTCCCGCTCATAACATATTGATAAGCATACTCTAGATCTAGAGTTAACATACCCTTATAGGTAAGCTAAACTTGAAATTGTGCATCTTACTCTAATTTTATTCATTCCCGAAGTCGAGACTACATTCGGCATCTTTCACACTAGTCTTCATCACTTAAACAGTCTATGAATCTCCCATTGGATTCCTTTGTCTTGAACAGATCAGAATCGCTACATGGACTCGAGCATCTAGAATAGAAATTGAACCTCCAAATGGGTTACCCGTGTAATTCCTCTGACAAACGCTAGCACTGTCTTATCTCTTGGAATACTCCTCAAGATTGATAGTCCCCTATGATAGCATCGTACGAAATGTTTACGCCGACCTTTTCCTGAGACTTAACCTAGGATAGATAGTTCAAATCTATAACATTCCACTTCACAATCGCTTTCAAAGTATAGATCACATATATGATTTAGAAGTGATTACGGGTTTGATTCATCTCATATAAGTACACTCTTCTTGCTTATCGGACTTTAATCGCTGAATTTTCGGTTAACTCAATTCTGGTTCTCCCAGATGTAAGCGAAAGCTACAGACGTTTCATACAATACTCCTTCCTGGAGGCTCTCATTGGTATGAAACTGCGAAGCCTTTCAACAACTTCTTAAGTCAATATTAGGTCAAGTTTGATAATCGACTAATCGATTATCTAGTCACAACAATTGCTAATACAAATCAATACTCATATGCATAACTCATTTCCAACATTCCAACTTATGCTATTCCTCATCAAAGAGTGAAGCCAGGTATATTAGAGCATTGGTTGCATCAAAGCCTTTCCTAGACACTTCATTCTTGAATCTCACAAATAGATCGGCTTTTAGTATTAAGTATAGCACTAATAATTTCCATAAACAAGTAGGAAATCAACATGATTAACATGTTTTCGACATTTTCCAACTTACTATTCCTCAGTCAAGAGGGATGCTGGTAGGCTAGAGCTCTGCTCCATCCCTACTCAAACATTAATCTTAACTCTTACAAATTGATAAGCATTGCTACGTCGACTTTTAGTGTTAAGCATGGTTAGTTACTTTTCAAACAAGTAATTAAACAATTAATCATTTGGTCATTAAGAAATTCTAACCCCCTTTTGGAAAAATTTATATATACTTTTAAAATATTTGAAAATACTTATAATAGATGTTAGAATATTTATCCAAAATATTACTTTAACACAACAAGTTTATAAAATTCTTTAAAACTCGAAAAGAAGCCGTTCTCTATATATTTTAACAAAATATCCCTTCTTTAAAAATCTACAACTAGTTATTAAAAATTCATAAAGATATCAAATAACAATTAAAACTCTGATAAGAGTTGGCAAACACTTATAAAAATAATGTAATAAAATACTTAAATTTAGATATCTTTTCAAATCTTCTAAGTAAAAAAATCAATTCTAAAAGGGGTAGTTTTGCAAAAGTGAAGTATTGGCCATTTTCGAGATGTTACTTAACTTTTTACCATCTAAGCTTTTGATAGCAACAAACATATATATAAGACATTATAAATATGGCGGGAAACCCCTAAGTATCTGTAACCACCCGTATTTTAACTTATCGGAGGATCATGAAATATTATTTCTAAATCCATATGAGTTCCTATGACTCTATAACTTAGGAAAATGCCTATTAGTAACATTTCCTATCTTTGGAATTTTTTGGATGATTTTACCCTTGTAAATTTGTATCGTCCATAAAATTTGATAAGAACCGAATCGGCATTCGAGACTACTTCCATTGAAAAGATATGATGGTTTCCATTTCTGTAGAGTGGTCATAATTGCGATTTGGACTTTCTAGCTAGGAGATATGACTGTTTGAAGATCGATAGTTTTTAGAACAGCTTATTGGGTAATTAGTGAGTCAAGGGCAAACCTATTAACCCATTTCAGGTTTGAAGACCTTACATGGCTCAACCATCATCACCAAATCACTTTTACACCTTCTTCCATAGATCCAAGCTTTCATTTACCCATTCTTCATCCAAAACCTTCTCGTTCCTCCTCCAAATGAAGTCAAAATCATATATCCGTGATTGATTAGCAAGTGGATTCATTAGAGATCAACAAATCTACATTTTTGGGAAGGGAGATTCTTCGATTTGCCTTGATTTTCATGCAATTCTCCACTTTTTAAGGTTTTGATGAGTGATTTATCACATCTCACCTTACTATATGTATATCTGTAGTTTTCAAATGTTTTAAACTCATCTTTAAAGTCAAAATTATTTTATGGGACTGTTTTCTAAGTCAAACACAAAGTAAAACGAATTTAAAATGTTTTTAAGTATTTTAATCATGCTAATTTGATGTATGATTGCATTAATGTGTGTTGGGCTATATTAGATCCATATTATATGATGATTGGCAATGGATTATCGTATCTTTGCATGCTTAAAGGGTTGAATAATAGTTGGTGCATATATGGTATTTGCTTGAATGCTCGTATGGTTAAAATGCTTATCAAAGCGACTTAGAGTTAGGATCCATGAAACCGAGCTTTGATGCACTGGCTCTAGGGCGTTTGGACTTACGTTGTTGCATAGGCAATGCATGAAAGCTAAGGTATTAAGTGTAGTGAGGGATTCAACGTGATTTGGAGTGTTATAATTGCTATAGCGATTCGAGTCTGTAGGTGGCTTGGTCTGTGACCGAGCGTCGAAACAGGGTCAGCATATGGAGTGGATCAGTGACCAAGCATCAAAAAAGGGTTGGCATATGGGTGGATCGGTGACCGAGTGCCGAAACGGGGTTGATATTTGGGTGGATTGATGGCCAAGAGCTATAATAAAGCCAGTATATAGGGTGGATCGGTGATCAGGCATTGCAACAGGGTCGATGGTCGAGTGGTTAAACTAGATCGATGGTTTGGCACGGAGCATGGTTCAGCATTGGTGGTTGGTGCTTAACTCGGCAATTGTGTTCTGCTTGGTTTTGTCGTAGGATGGACCAAAAGGAGTAGATTATGGTGTTTAGCTTTGGACTTAGGGAAAGACTCGGGTGGCTTTGTTGTCTAGGTAGTTAGTTTAGGGTAAGGGTGGATGACCTCGGGATGGCTCTAGATGACCTTGGGACATCAATCAACAAAGTGTGATGACTTCGACGACTTAATGTGGCGAGTGACTATGGCATCTAGTGGTGGACCAAAATAAAGAGTTCTATGTGATAGCTCATAGTGTGGAACATGAGGTTGCGATGCTCGTGAGTAGGACACGGTAATCTATGTGTACTCATATGTTTGGATGTCTATATGTGTCTAGTCCTTACCCATCTACATGGGCAAGAGTGAAAAGCCTTCTAGAACTGAATGGTAAAGATAGCGTCAAGATCACAAACAATACTGACAGGAACACCATGGAGACGAACAATCTCTCTCATGTAGATCTCAGATAAGCTAGAAGCAGAACGAGTAAACTTGACCAAAATAAAATGAGCGGACTTGGTCAGTCTATCCACAATAACCCAGATACTCTCATTACCCTTCCGAGTCCTCGGTAAACCATCGATGAAATCCATGGAAACCTGTTCCCACTTCCAGTTGGGAATCTCAAGGGGCTGCAACAAACCAGGGTTCTTCTGGTGATCGGCTTTGACTTGGTGACAAGTCGCATACCGACTAACAAAGATAGAGATATCCCTCTTCATCCCCTTCCACCAATAAAGCTTCTTTATATCCTGATACATCTTCGACACACCAGCATGAATAGAAAGTCTGGATCGATGATTCTCCTGAAGCAACTCCTACCTTAAACTATCAACCTTCGGAACACAAATCCTGCCATTAATCCTCAAAATCCCCCTGTCATCAATCTGAGCTCCACTACTGCTACCACTACTACCACCAACTCTGCTACAAACACTCTCCTTCATCAATCTAAGCATCTCATCCTTATCCTGCTTAGCCATAATCCGATCCAGAAGAGGAGAAGAAGAAACAACAAGCTAACACAACAAACCCTTCTTCCGACTCAGAGCATCAGCCACAACATTAGCTTTACCGGGAGTATAACTAATATCATGGTCGTAAGAAGCCAGAAACTCAAGCCAACGAACTTGCCTCTATTTCAAATCCTTCTGGAAGAAGATATATCTCAGAGACTGATAATCTGTGAAAAGCGCAAACTTGGTTCCAAGAAGATGATGTCTCCAAAGTTTCAAAACAAAGACAGCAGCAAGTAACTCTAAATCATGAGCAACATAATTTGCCTCATGGGTTTTCAACTGACGGCTGGCATAGGCAATGATCCTACCATTCTGCATGAGAACAGCACCCAAACCCTCACGACTAGCATCAGTATAAACTGTCAATCCCTCACTTCCATTTGGAACAGTAAAAACAGGTGCGGAAGTTAGCTTGCTCCTCAACTCACTGAACAGCCCTACACTGATCACTCCAGACAAACTTAGCATTCTTTCGAGTCAAAGCTGTGAGAGGTGCAGCAATCCGAGCAAAATTCTTAATGAATCTCCGGTAGTAACCGGCAAGGCCCAGAAAACTACGAATATTTGATGGAGTCTTTGGAGTTTCCCAATCCTGAAACAGAATAGAGGGAAAAATAAGGACAACAGGAAAGATAGAATTATTAAGATGATAGAGAAAAGAGAAGAAAGAAAGACTTACATTGAACGCAGCGATTTTGACTAGATCAACAGAAACTCCATTACTAGAAACAATATGCCCGAGATATCGGATTTCATCCTTCCAGAAATGGCATTTAGAAAATTTAGCCTTTAACTGATGATTTCTGAGAGTCTAAAGAACATATTTCAAATGCAACTCATGCTCTTCCTGGGTCTTAGAGAAGACCAGGATATCATCAACAAAGACTAGCACAAATTTATTAAGCACATCACGAAAAACACGATTCATCAAATCAACAAAGAAAGCAGGAGCATTAGTCAAACCGAAAGGCATGACTAACCACTCATAAAACCCATTCTCAGTGTGGAAAGCAGTCTTGGAAATGCTATCCTCAGCAACCCTGAGCTGATGAAAACCTGCAGCAAGATCAAGCTGAGAGAAAATAGTGGCACCATAAAGCTGATCAAACATATCATTTATACGAGGCATTGGATATCTGTTTTTCATAGTGAGCTTGTTCAGCTCCCTATAATCAACACACATCCGAAGTGAACCATCAGATTTGGTGAAAAAAACCATCGCAGCCCATTCAGAAAAAATAGGCCTAATCAGACATTTGGAAGATAAGTCCTCAATTTGCTTTCCCATCTCAACCTTCTCGCGGGGTGCCATTCTTCTAGGAGGAAGAACAATAGGTCGAGCACCAGAAATAAGATCAATCCGAAAATCAATTTCCCGCTTTGGAGGTAAAGAAGCGACTTCACCAAATACATCGGGATATAGTCTAACCACAGGAGTAGAACCAAGATCACTGGAAGAAGAATCCAAAGAATAAATAAAGTTTCCAGCAAAATCCTAAGGCATGCGACACTAAATAATTAAGGAATTCCCATGATCATAAAAGAGACAAACAGACCGGGCTTTACAAGAGATATGAGCATCATGATTCACTAACCAATCCTGACCAAGCAATAAATCAAAAGCATCGAAGCCTAGAATATAAAAATCACCACAAAAGCGATGATCAAAATGGAGAAGTTTCACTTCTCGACAAATCCAATTAAGGTTAGCAGGACCCCCAATAGGATTTGAACACATAATGGAACAAAAGTATACTCAGGAGAAAGGAGATGCTCAAATTTATTACACAAATCAACAGAAATAAAACTGTGTGAAGCACCAGTATCGAACAACACACGAACATGATGATGAAATAAAGTAAATGAACCCTGAAGTGTACCTTGGTCATCACTAGGAGCAGAAGCAGTTGGAGGAACTGGAGACGAGGCAGAAGTGGCAGCAAATATACCAGAAGGAGTACCCCTCTATTGGGTAGGGCAATCCTTCTTAAAATGACCGGGCTGGAGACAGATATGACAGAGATCATGTCTAACTGACTGAGCAGGTGGAGGAACAGAAGCACCAGATAATGTGGGACAGCTATTGGCATAGTGTCCTCTCTGATTACACCTAAAGCAAGTGATGGAGGAGAGATCAACTGGTTGCCTTTGAGGAGGAGAAAATGATGAAGATCCTAAACCAGGATGCTTAGCCAATTCTTCTTCTGCTGGAGGAAATTTGGCTTACGCTTCTTGGAATTAGCAGAGGATGACTGAGCTAGAGAAGGACCAGAAGCAGCAGGACCTTTAGATGTGAGATTCTCATAGCGAATAGCCATATCCATAAGCTGGGTGAAAGAACCATGAACATGAGAAATAAGGCGACTATAATACTCTGGACGAGCACCAGCAACAAATTTCTCATTCTTCTTAAGAGGAGTATCAATAAGGCTAGGACCGAATTTGGAAAGTTCATTGAACTTCCTCTCATACTCAGCAAAAGACATGGTACCCTGCTTCAAATCCATAAACTCATGATAAAGCTGAGATTTTCCGGCTTCTGGCATCCATTTTGCCACAAAAGCCTCCTTGGAAAAGGATACAGAAAACAAGCTTAAGATAAATTCAAAGAAAGAAAAAATAGGAACAAAATTAAGATAACACAAAGGATACCTAAACTGCTCCCAAGTGAGATCAGCCTCGACGGTGTTAGCCGTAACGGACTCCCACCAATCTAAAGCAGAATCATGCAACTAGCAAGCTGCTAACTGACACTGCTGGGCATCAGTAATATCAAGACCGGTAAATATCCTCTCAAGACTCCGCAACCACTGCTGAGCCTCAATGATAGTCTCTGAACTGATGAATGGGGTTCCACCTAGTTGAGAGAATTCCTTACAAAGAACCGTGAACCTGACTGGAGCAACAGGTTGAGGAGTTGGGGCAATACCACGACCCCTAACTCTAGAATTTCCTCGATTCATCCCGAAAAATATCAAGAATGAATTTAGGACAAGAATAAAGACAAGCCAAAGATAAATTTAGATAAGACAAGATGATACATTTGGATGAATATCTTAAAGAAAGAAAAATCCTAACAAGGTAGATACGAAAGAAAGGAAGGTTAGAAAATATTTGATAATCCTTTAAAAGCAAGAAAAATTTATATATCAAAATAATCTTTGAAAACATTTTGAAAAATCATTTTATACTTTAAAAATACGTCTCTCACAAAGATATGATTCTGAGATTGATTTCACTCATTCTAGGGTAGAAATACCCTATTTCTAATGACTTTTTGCTCCACTGAGGCAATGGTTTGCCAAAACCAAAGCTCTGATACCAACTGTAACAACCCCAATTTCGTGCCATTCAAATCGACAATAATCCACGCATGTCAGACTTGAATGATGCGAAATAACAGATTGTAAATAAATTTGGAGCAAATAAAATCAAATATACAGAATCACAGACACAGAACAAACAGAATAACTCGCAACGGAATATAAAAATACATAGTAGTTCATGAAGCTACTACAACAGAGTCTCAAACCAAATATATAATGCAGTCTGAAAACAACATAATAGAAATCCCAAATACATAGAAGTTCACTAATACATGAGATAAACTAGAACGGCTGAAACAGAAGTAGATAAATATGTAGATAAACAGAAACTCCAGCAAAGACCAGCTCTAGAAAGAGAATCCAAAGCTGTAAACACTCAGGCTGACCCGAGCGTAAAGCAAAACACAAACACTCGAGTCAGGACAATATATACTTATATAATGTAAACCAACTCAAGTGAACTGTAATAAAGATACAAGTAACTTAAAGGATGCCTGGGACCCATCCTCTAAGGATCCGTTAAACTATTTACTATATAGTAATATTTTGCTAATATAATAATGTCTACAGTAAAATAAACATACTTTTAAATAGCGTTCCGGGCAACCCATATCACCCTTCACACATAATAGTCCCAGTAGTTCATCCACTATCAGCATATCTCCGAAAGACTATCCTAAATACTCCATGGGCTACGGGAGAAAAACGAACTCGTAGTAAAGGCTCGATATGGTTGGTGACACGGCACACAAGGCAATGCCAGGGTAGATATACCAATTACGCGCACGGGCTGGCGGTAACGTAGCAGCCACTACGCCCACCCAGAACAACACTCCAAAATCAAGGGGTGCACCCAATCAATCACAACAGTAATAGAATGGTATCGAAGAAGTGTGTCCAGTCCAGAGGTGCTACCTCCTTTGACCCGAGATCGCTCTTGTTTTAGCCACCTTAAGCTAACTTACGGGAGTTAGGTCCACGTAAAGTACCTTAGGAACATTGTCACCATCTTACTTCATTCTGGAATCTCCACCGCGTACACAGTTGTTAAAGTGGTTTTCGGTATCGACAGAGAGTATGTCCATATCGAATCCCGGTCTCTTTAACAACCCATCGTTATTATAACCCATACTTATAATTTAAAAATGGTATTTATTTCTCAAAATCCAATACCATTTCAAATCCATTTCAAAATATCAAACTTATCATCAAATCCATTTCAAAATATCAAACTTATCATCAAATCCATTTCAAAATATCAAACTTATTATTTCATTTGAAAAACATATTCATTTTTTTTCAATTTAAAAATACAATTTCCATTCACATTTCAAAATAGTTCAATTCCAAACAAATTACTTCATTAAAATCATTTAAAAAAAATGAAGTTATTACATATAAAAATTAAATTGTTAAATTTAAAAAATTTCAACTTTCAAAGTTCATTTATTCACTTAATTTTATCAAAACAGTGAAAATTCAACTTTCGCAGCATTTGGAAAATGCTACAGAAAGTTATATTCAAAACAGTTCAATTTAACAAAAGACAGCGTTTAAAATGCTGTAATAGAGTTACATTAGTTTCAAAGAAAACTTAGTTTATTCCAACAATTATAGCATTTAAAAAATGCTATAATAGCCTTAAATTCAATTTAGCTATTTAGTTCACTTATCAACTACAGCATTTACAGATGTTGTATTATCATTTACCTTAGATATAATAGCATTTCAAAAATGCAGTTAATTAACTTCAAATTTTCAATATAATTTCACAACAATTATATTTTTCTTTAAATCACTTTTAACTTATAAAATCACACATTTTTACTTTTATAAACACCATTTAATTTTCCTTAATTTCATGATATCATGAAGTTAAATTTCCATTAAAAATTAATATTTAATACTAATTCACTTATTAAATTGCAACATTCAATTTTAAATTCATTACATTAAATTTCAACTTAACACTTAAGTTCAAATTCTCAAATATAACTTTTATTTTTATTTACTTAACTAAAAATTCACTTTTAAGTCAATTTCATAAATTTCCAATTTTAGTTATATTTCAAAATTTCAACTTAAATATTCATTCATTTCCCATTTGAACTTTATTAAAAATCATTAATATGATATAAAATTACTTTAAATTCATTTAAATTCAAATTATCATAAGTTTATCACAATTTCATATTCAATTTAATGTCCAATTATAATTAAATCAAATTTTCCAAAATAACTTACATTCAAAATTTTCTAACTTTTTCATTAATTTATTTCACTTATAATTATTCAAAAAATAAATAATATTTTAGGAAAATCATTTTTAATTAGATTTAAATAAAATTATTTTAATATTTACATTTCTAAAATAATTTTAAATTTTTTAGAAAAACACATATTAACTACGGGTCTGTATGTAATTTTTTACACTAGGAAAAGTGATACGGGTAATATATCATTTCAACCCGTAATTTACAAAGAAAATCCGTGTTTTATCATTTCAATCACGCAGTCGCAAGTAAATGAAATAAATTGAAAATCGTTCAGGCTTATCATTTCAGCCCATAACGATTTTTCCTTATTCTAAAGTCCGTTCGGGTATGTATCATTTTAACCCATAGTGATTCTAATCTAAAGGGAACTTGCAGTGGGATAAAGTGATAAAAATGACAGAACAACATAATGTAACAGTAACAAATGTAATAACAGGTGTTTAAGTATGGGTGAACATCATATAATCATAATATAGCAGATATAACATGATAATGCATTTTACAGATTCACGAGGGGTCAATTCACTAGTTATATATGTATATAATGTCTGGTGAGAATAACTCACCTGTTCAAAGCTGGAGATTGACAATAAACACACGATACTTAAAAAAATGAAGACACGACAACACAAAAGCGATTCGGAGTGGAGAGCCAAAGCTATACACCTTGAATTTATTTTCATAAAACAATTACAAACAACATAAGATTTCAATCCAAAATTCAATAAACAATGCTAGAAACAATTGTAAAAAACCAATCCAAAATCATTGCACTTGCTTTCAACCTCCTATACTTCAGCTATAGGTATAAAATGTACTGGTAAGGGTTGAATTTGGATCTGGTCTTGAGTCCATATGGTCAGCCTAACATGGTTTAAAAGATGGTGCAAGATGTATGTGTTTGGATCTACGACTACAAGGCACTATCAAGGCAAATACATCATTTCTTTGCTAAAGCTTGGTTCGGCCAGAGGCTATGGGGCATGGCCAGAGGCTCCAGGTGATGGTGAGTGATGCGGCAGAGGGTGGTGATCAGATTTGGGCTGGTGGTGGTGATGGTGGTGGTGGCAAAAGGAAGGTGGAGGTGGTTGGAACAAACTAGGCTAGATTTGAGCACAAAGGTGATGGTTTGTGACCTTTGGTGGTGGCTCTCATTTCAAGGGGTGCTCGGCCTGCCATAGTGGTGATATAGGGTGGTTGATGGTCTGTCTAAGAGGTGGTGTGGTCGGCCTAGCTGCTGGAGGAGGTGGGGCCGGTCACATCTAGTTGAAAGCAAATGCAAAAATCAATAGAAAAACAATGTAAACAATATAATAGAACATTTACCCTTTTTTTTTGATCAAAGGAGAAGGCTTGGCCGAAATTTTCAGTTTGAGCGATGAAAAAATATTGTACGTGAATGAGAATAAGGTTGGTCGGCTGAAAGAAGTGAATAATAAAAGCTAATTGATGACAAAAGTAAGTTACGGATGTGAAAGGTTGGAAAATAAAGGGCCATTTGAAAAACAAAAGTCAAAACCCTTTCACATTTCTTTTAATTTATTTATATAAGATTAAATTACTGAAACTAATAATCATTTCAGTTAAAATTTCGAAAATTTAAAAATATATATATATATATATATATATAAATATTTATTAATTATATAAGGTAAAATAAGAAAATAGCTTAAAAATGCAAACTAGTCTAGAAAAATTTGAAAATAATAGAATAAATTTTAGAAAAATTATATGGACTTGGAAAAATAATTATAACAAACATAATAACATAAAAATAAAAATTAATTCACAAAATAGATAAATATAATTTAATTAAATATAATTTATATGAAGAAAATAGCAGAAAATTAGAAAACAGCCTTTAAAAATAGGAAATAAATATAGTAAATTTTGAAAAAAATCTATTATCATTTTAAAAATATTTATAAATGAAATCTTACAAATAAAAAGAAATTAAAAATAATTTTAAACAAAAATAAA
This sequence comes from Allium cepa, assembly GCA_030765085.1. Classification (NCBI taxonomy): domain Eukaryota; kingdom Viridiplantae; phylum Streptophyta; class Magnoliopsida; order Asparagales; family Amaryllidaceae; genus Allium; species Allium cepa. The sequence goes on along the minus strand of CM060941.1, from coordinate 944,174,179 downwards.
GTCAAATTCAAATTTATAGTCAAAAATCTAGGGTTGTTACAGTTGTTGAAAAATTTGAAGTGATTTGGTGTTGATTTGCAACTATTTCATTTCGAACACAAGAGAGAAAGAAGAAGATAAAGCCATTACAAAAGATTGTTTTTTTGCTTAGGAAATTTGTGATTTATTCCTAAGGGTGTGCCCCTCCTTTTATAGGCTTGATAATTGTTCTTTAAGCTTGCAGTCACCCCTACCATGCCATGGAAGCTTCACCTTTCATCACTTCTCTTTTACATCACTTCTACTTTATGCTAATTACCATAATACCCTCTCATTATTATATCACTTATCCATATAGAAGCTTCTAGTGCCTTCCATGATTTATGAAGAGAAAAGTGTGTTAATTAGTTGTTCATGTGTTCACACAATCATTTAACAAGTACACAAGAGTTCAAACAACTTATATTGATTGAACAGTTGTTTACCGTTAAACGATTTTCGGTCACATTATCGATTTTTCTTTGAAGAATACATTTTTACAAAAAAATTCATAAACAAGTTACTTATCATTATTTATCAATTAAATGATGTATAACTTGGTTATAAAATCATATTTGTAACACTTAATTATATTTCAAAACGTTTCGATATTTGAAGACGAAGCATTCGAATTTCCAAGTCGCTACATTTTGGGTTCATATCTTTGCTTTATAGCAATTATTTGGTGAAAAATTATTACTTTTAAAGTAAATAAATAAATTTTAACGTTATTACAAAGATTCCATCCTGATTTACGATAACTACATTTTTTACTTACGACAGCTTCCTAAAGTTATGTTAGTGCATAATTTCGTCTACACCAACACCTTGAGGTATGAAGGCCTAGCTCTGTACGTTGGTTTGATCTTAGGTTTCAGATATAAGAATACTGAAACAAGATGTTTATTACTGGAACTATTATATGTTGGACTACTTAATTGAGATAAGGAATGGGAAGGAAGTAAAGTGCCGAAAGTAAATAAATTGAGACTTTTTACAATGGTTCGGACCAAAAGTCCCTAGTACACTAGTCTTTCCTTATTTAGTTACCCTTATATAGATGAAGGGATTATTACATTGAATTTAAATGTTGCTACCATTTATGAGGTTTTGATTAGAGCTCTAATATAGGAAAGTACTATTTAGTTCATTTTTTATTTTGCATCAGAAGATCCTCTATGCCTTGGAATTGCCACCTATTTATATTCAACATGACATGATGCCATTGGTTGAGCGCCTTCTCTTTGGATTAATGATCTAGCTGACTTTGAGTAGTTTTAATTCGAATGCGTGCCATCATTTGGTTGAGTATAACTTGATATGGATTGCTGATATGATGCTTTTATATATATCTTTTGGATATCTTTCATTCGTCTCGACCGTTAGTCTCAGCCTTGGCTATCTAAACCGTTGATTGTTGTTGTTTTTTGAATTGTTGTAGGGTTTAGCAATTGATGCTCTCGGTCATGCTTTTTACCTCAGCTAAATTATGATCTCGACCTTGGTTGACACATTAGCTCATGCTCTTTCATTGCATATTTTGTTAGAAACTGAAACATAGGTCTCAAAATTACAAGCCAAGGAACTTTTCTTTTGAATATTAGCAATTTGTACCTTGCCGAACTTCAGGTGTAGCACATGCCACTTAAATTTCACCTCATATGATCGATATGGGGTAGACTTTGAAAAGAGTAGCATCGTATTTGGTTTAATCATTGGCTTGTTAATTTCATTTCCATCACGATTCTAATTCCGAGCTTTCGGGAATGTTACACTATAATTTATGTAAAATGCAAATTTCTAATATTCAAAAGGAGAGCTCCTTAGCTTGTAATTATGAGACCTATCTTTCGGTTACTAATGGAAATATGCAATCCGAGAGCATGAACCAATGTGTCAACCAAGGCCGAGATCATAATTCAGTTGAGGTAAGAAGCCTGACTAGGAGCATCAGTTGTTGAAGCCTAAAATAACTTAACGAACAACAACAATCAATGACTTAGATAGTCCAAGCCGCGATCAATGGTCAAGATAAATGAAAGATATCCCAAAGATATATATAAAAGCATCATGACAACAATCCACGTCAAGTGACACTTAACCAAATGATGATACATGTTTGAATCAAGATCGCTCATAGTCAGGCAGATCATTAATCCAAAGAGAAGATGCTCGACCAATGGCATCACGACATGCTGGCTATAAATAGGTAGCAATCACAAGAAACAAAGGAGCTTCTGGTTCATAACAAATAGGAACTAGATAGTACTTTTCTATATTAGAGCTCTATCAAAAACTCAATAATGGTAGAAATGCTTAGACTCTAATGTAATAAGCCTATCAGCTATATAAGAATAGCTAAATAATTAGAGGACAGTGGATGTAGGGATTTTCAATCCGAATCACTATAAAAGTCCTGGTGCTATTTACTTTCATCACTATACATCCTTCTCATTCCTCATCTCAATTCAGAAGTTCATAGTATAGTGTTTCAGCAATACTCGTCTCGGTATTCCTATATCTGAGGTCTACAATCGAACCAATGTCCAGAGCTAGCCCTTCAGACCTCGGGATGTTGGTGTAGGCGAAATTCTGTGCTAACTATTTTGGTGCTAGAAGGAGGGCCAAAACCTCCATCATTGTTTCTTCTCGGTAGGTCCAGTGACATCATCTTTCCAACTATGACCCACCAAGGGAATGAGAAACTGACTTCGGAGCTACCCTTTAACCTTTGTATTCAGCTTAGTGGAGAAGACAATAATGAAGATTAGTCACCCTTGTTTTGGAGAAAGAGAATAGTTAGGAATATAATCTCATTTATTAACTTCAAGCTCTCTAGATTAAGCAGCTTTTAGAGTATCTCCAAGAATCCCTCCAAGAATCTTCTCAACTTAGAAGAATGATTAAAGTCATGGCAAACAAAATCAAAGATTTAAATATCACGGTAATGAAAAATAAAGGTTCATCCCTCCCAATTAAAGGAACCTCCTTAGTTTTCCTTGCTCTTCTACCTCGAAGGAAGATCAAATGAGACCAAATCTTTACTCCACTTAATCAAAGCCTACCTTTGATTTTTCTAGAAACTAGTAGAAAGCTTCACTACCCAGATTATCCCCCATTCACTCAGGAAAACCTAAAGGAAAGGATTGTTGTGTTTAGCATCAAGTGAATAAACATGAAATAGATGGGCGAAGGAGGCTTTCTCAAGTTATAGAGAAATTCATACGAGAAAGGAGATTGACTAAGTTTATTAAACAATTAATTTAACATTTTGTCGTTATAGGTATCCAACTTTATTTCTGCGTTTCAGGAGAAGTTCGTGTAATGAAAGCCCATTCGATCCAAACATATCTACATGCACTTTTGAAGAGAATGAGCCATTATATTTAAGGAAGTCTCTTATCTCGCTGGATCACTTCTTTCAAGGTCAGCTCTTTCCTTTTTCAGTAAGTACGATCCAATCATGTACTCACAAAATTATACTTAGTATATTTTACTTTTAGTTCCTAAATGTTGTGTCTATATTAAAAGTCCTAAGTCCAAAACTCTCTTACTGATCTAATAAGATCAATAAAGGGTTTCAATTTTTTCTTAAAAATATTAATTCTAAATATGTCTCCTACCAAATCATAGACACCGCCAATTATTCGATTTCAAAATTCTCTTGCGAATCCAAGATCATTTTTTTCAAGGAATTTATATTTTCTTTGTCAAATTAAAAATAACATCTAAATATAAGTATAACTATTAACTTAAGATAAGTTAGATGACTGACGCCTGCCAAAAGGGGCTGTAAATGGTCGATGCCGAACAAAAAGGGGTTGTAGATGGCCGTCACTAGCCATAAGTGGTTGTAGATTGGGACCTAATGATAAAATTAGTAGACCTCTCCATAAGAGCACCATCATAATAATGCACCACAAAGAGTGAAGCCATATCACCTTGGTTTAAAAATACATCAAAAAGAAGAATGCGTGTTAATAGTGAGCCATGGTCAATGTAACCATGCAATTGGTAGATTCCCGTATAATGTATATTTGGGTAGATTCCCAATTAGAATAAAGAAACGAGTAGATTCTCATATAACTTAGAGTTGGGTAGATTCCCAATTAGAATAGGGAAATGGGTAGATTCTCATATAGATTAGAATAGGGCAGATACCTAATTACAATAGAGAAATAGAAAGATTCACGCATAGATTAGAATTGGGTAGATTCCCAATTAGAATAGTAAAGCGAGTAGATTCATAGTTAGAATGGAGAAACGGGTAGATTCCCAATTAGAATAGAGAAACGGGTAGATTACCGTATAGAGTAGAATTGGGTAGATTCTTAATTAGAATAGAGAAATGGGCAGATTCCTATATATATTAGAATTGGGTACATTTCCAATTACAATAGAGAAACAAGTAGATTCCCTATAGATTAGATTTGGTTAGATTCCCAATTAGAATAAATAAACGGGTAAATTCCCATATAGATTAGAATTAGATAAATTCCGAACTAAAGTAGAGAAACGGGGAGGTTCCCGTACAAATTAGAATGATGAGTAGATTCTTAATAGTATCGGGATCTTAAGAGGAAAAATTCCAAAGATAAGTTTAAGCATCAAGTAAGAATTCAATCAGGACTGAAAGGATGGCATCAAGATCAGTGAATAATAATACCACTAATATTGATATACAGAGGTATCAAGGGGGATAAAGCACCCCAAGATGGAAATAAGAGAGCAAGTAAGGTAGCCTAAATTGAAAGATTAAGTCAATCAAAAGGATAAGAGGACATAAAATTTATTAATAAATATCTATCCAAGCAATTATCAGAATATTCAGAATATAATATGTGTAGAAAGAAGAGATAGGTTTCATAATCCTTTATACAGTCTTCTAGTCCTAGTTTCGGCCCCTTCCACAGCCTTCTCCTTAATAAGTTCAATGTATTTCTTTAGCTTATCACATGTCATGGATACATATTCCTTCTTACATTCTCTGAATGAAATCATTTGACCCTCTTAAGTACAAACAAGAACATTTGATGCAGTGGGTACTGAAGGTGATAGGGAATCCCTCTTGAGTAGAGAACGAGGACTGAAAGGAACAATGGCAGCTCTATGGGAAGAAGGATGTCCTATAACAATGCGAGTTCTACGTCTACCCCTTCCACATAAAGCAACTGTAACTTCGTTTTTATGTGTTTTCTCAGTTTCGAGCTCTCGAAGTTTGAACACTGAAATTTCTGGGTGAGCTTCCTCCAACTATCGTCTAAGGTCAGCGATCGACTTCCATAGCCTCAAAAATATTGATTCAGACACATGACCAATGACCGACATTACTTCCAAGATAGTGGACATCTTTTTGGATAGATCTTCTAGAGTTCACTTTAATGATTTATTATTCCTCAAAACAGCGTGAACGTTAGTGTTCAGTTCAATATTACCTTTGCTCAACTCGGCTATCTTATCATTAGGACTCCATTGCATGGAGGCATGGTCTCTCTCTAACTTTAACCAGTTGGTACATGACTGCCCCTATAGAGGAATTTAAGTTAAAATTAGAAAAGTCAGATAACCATAAAAGTAATTATACTTCATTCCACACTAAAATCAATATGGATAGTAAGTAAAGTAAAAAAGGAATGCAAAGCGATTGGTCCTTGGAAGTAAGTAAACTTCTACTTAGTAGCTAAAATAATCTTAAAACCTCTACTTCTGGTATCGGCAAATAATCCCGAGGGTCTTGCCCTGTTAGAAAAGATAACGTCCTTTCAAAGCCACCTTTTGGTACATAAAGTTCCAGGGGAGAAGAATATATTAAGGTCAGCCTCTAAAATGTACCGAGGGACGTATTTCAAAAACTTGTTGACTTTCAGGAGTCCTTCCTTCGGTAATAGCTAAGGGAGATGAAGATACACTCTAGAAACCAAGAAGAACCTCCGGAATTAATGTTAGGCTTGGATTATAGAGTAAAGATAACCTTTTGTTCTTCAACCATAGGTCTCTCGATTGCAGTTTAGAAAGTTGAGAAAATTCTTGAAAGACTTCGTCTCGGTCTCCTAAAGCAAGTTTTAATTGACCCTTAAGATCTATGACTTGATTAGCTAAATTGGTACACCTAAGTCTAAGGGACTTAATGGATTTGGCACAAATTTTTTCATGAGTTTCCCATACCTCTTTGATCGTATTAGATAACTCTACATTCCTGAATCTACGGGATTTTAGTTGGGTCTTAATGGTGCCTGTGGTTGTTAGCTGTTTCAAAGCCCTAGTTTGACTCCTCTTCCAGAATACTTCATAATGAGAAGTGAAGTTGGATTTCCTCTGTTTAAACATGGTTAAGGGTAAAGTATTTCAGAATAGACACCATGAAGAAAGCAAGGAAGGAATTGAACAAAAGCTCAAATGAGAAAACCACCAAAGTCATAAACCATCACAAACAAAATGTAACGATCCGTAATTTTACCACTTTGAAAATGGAAAATTCGAACCTAAATAACCATATTTCATGTGACAAATAAGAGGTGAACGTATTTTTAGAATTAAATAAAGATTTTGAACTTTTACCATAACATTGACAAAATTGACAAAAGCCGGTTTTGGATAAAATTGAATTACAGACATATAATTGTTTTAGAAGATGAACAACTCCTTTTAAAATCATTATATAAAGATAATAACTACTTGATAAAAGTTTTATAATTGTATATATATACATTTATGTTATAGTGATTGACAAATTTCATCGTGCATTGACAAAATCGATGTCGTATATTTGCAAATGAATTTGGATACTATTTTATAAGTCAAATATACTTGTTTTAATTATTTAAAAATGATAAGGAATTCATTCTAAAGTTTGTTTTACATGAATAAATAGTTTAACAAATCGTCAAAATGTGACAGTAAAACATTTTGTCGAAAATCAACGTTTTGTCAAATAAAAGTTACCGCGGTGTTGTTGCACCTTTGTTAACATATTTTAACATATATATTACATATTTTAATAACTAAACATGTTTACTTTTGCTAATTATGATTAGGAAACTTCTAGAATATAATTAATAAAAGTAAGTAAAAAAGAAAAATCAAAAAAGTAAACATCACGTCAAAATCAAACAAATCTTCTCTTTAGCCACTTTTCTATCCAAATACATTTTCTTAGCTCTTAAGTGACTATGACATAAAGTAAGAAGTGATAAGTGATGGTAAATGTCGAAAAAGTAAGGTTGCTTTAAAGTTAAGTAAGGTTATTTTGGTAATTTAGTAAAGGGATATTTTAGTAACTTACCACATCATTTTTTTCCTATAAATACACATTCACCCTTCTCATTTTCTTACACAAATCATTCTTTTCTCCTTCTTCATTTGAGCTATGTTAATGGCTTCTTCTTCTCTTCTTTTCTTTATTAACTTTTCTTAAAATATATCATACTAACTCCAAACTCCATCAAACTTTGCCAAGGTTCTTATATCATCATTAAAACATGGTTTAGCATCTAAGAAGCGAAGAAATATTAAAGGAAGAGGTGGAATAGAGGGGGGCCTAACCTATTGAGGAGGGAGGAGCAAGTTAGAAAGCTCTGGTGCAAGAAAAAGAGAAGGAAGTGCCGCCCATTTCATTTCATGAAAATATGAGGAAGTTTAAAGTACCACGGAAGCTCTATCGAATTTTCAAGAGTTTGGAAGAAGTGATTAATAGCATAAAGCAAAGAGGGATAAAGTAGAAGTTGATTAGTTAAAGTTAACAATAGTTTTAGTGAAGTGTTGTTGATAGGAATGTTGGTAGAAAGTTAATCGATTTGGTTAAAGGTGATAACTCCAAAGCCACTATATTATCTTTTTAATGATGATATGATGTTTTTAATGGATGTTTATTATGTTTTGATCATCAAATCTGGTTGTTTTCATATGAATGTTGAAATTATATGCAAGTCACGAGTATACACGTCAATAAGCACAAAGGAAATCACTTTCCTTGAATTAATGAAATGGTGTATATGGAAGTGTTAAACATCTTAAAAATGGTTTAAAATATACTTTAAATAATTTATAAATAGCTGAAAGTGTTTTTGGTGAAGTTTGAAAAGAAATGGAAAATTTAGTTAAAAATAAGCGCGTCGTGTAACGACAGTTCGCGCTATAAAAGTCAAACAAGTATAAAAGTTGGAATATGACTCGAAATTCTTCAAGATAAGAATTTTCAAAACTATTATATCTACAATTTTTCAAAGAAGAAAGAAAATTGATATTCCAATAAGTATATTTTGAAATATGAGTGAAACAAGTTTTGGAAAAAAAAAATCTTGATTTTGCAGTTCGGAATCCAAAACTGGATTTCTTTATAAACGATGTTTTACAATTGTTTAAAAATGTGAAATAAATATTATAAATCTTTTACAATGTTTTGAATGTGATTTGAATAATAAAAATGGATTTTCAAATAACAATAAGTCGTTTGGATCAATATAGCTTAAAAGGCACTTTCCGCGGCACTTTCCCACAGCACTTTTTTATAACTTTTGAAATATAGTTTTAAACACAACCGTTCTTTCCCAAATCTTTTTAAATGTTTTTAAATGGTTAATAAAGTGTTTTGAAGGTAATTTGAAGGATTTATGATGATTAAAGGTTTAATGGTTTAAAGTCGATCAAATAACTTGACCGCGTTATGGATGTCAGAGAGATAGTGTATAAGCTTAGGTTTGGAAAACCAGTTTTCTGCTCTCCCTGGCTTTCTGAATATGCCCGACAGAGGAGATAGTAAATTTGATTTACACGAATCAAAATTTCAAAATGTAAAGAAAAAATATTTTCCAGATCAAAACAATTTGGATTTTATGAAGATGAACTTCTTGTACTCGCTGTTAAATCCCGAAGAGGGAACTCGTACTATTCATGGAATTTAAAAGGTGATTTTGCCATTATTCCACCCATAGTATTTGTTGAATATGGGGATTGATATTGAGTAGAATTAGATGATTTCTATAGATTCTGCTCATTTAATATTTACTGGTTTTGGATTAACATCTTAGATAACATGGTTTTAACTCAATCAAAATTATGAGTTTTGAATTATGAAATATTTGTTAAGATTTGAATGAAATGATTTGGAAATATTTTTCTATGTGAAAAATGAAATTATTTCAAATTATTCCAAGTTTAAAATCATTAAAAATATTATTTTCCAAATTTATAAGTGGGTTTGCATAGAAATGATTTGGAAATGTTTTCCTAAATAGAAGATGAAATGATTTCGAATTATTCCAACTTTAAAAAAGGGTTTAAGTTGACCAATGGATTTGATAAGAGAAGTTTAATGATTCCATATATATTGGAAGGAATGTTTTAGAAATATATATCTCCAAATGAGATTTTGATAAAAAGAACTTAATCAATTAAAAATTGATATCCTATTCACAAAACATCTTTTTATCCATGATTGGTTCGAAGGAACTAGGTTCGAATTTGGGTAATTTCTATTCGAAGACCACTTGAACCAATTGATGTATTCGAAGTGAAGATATGGTTATGATTTGGAAGATGGAATGTAGGACTGCTTGTCTGACCCTCGGTGGAAATTTCCTGTATCATATTTTGTGACAGTAGTTCTTCATTTAAGATCTTCGATGCAGGGACTTATCGCTACTAAACCTAGGGGTAACTCTCGACCGGATGTGGTAAGAGAATACCTTCGGTTTGTCCTATTCTTGGACAACTTATATGGATGAATGTCTGACATTGTATTTCTAATAACATTGATTAATCTCTATAAACGTATCATCTATTTGTTGGCGGAGAAGACAACTTCTCTTAGTTTAACACCCTTTCCTGAGACGTACAAGCTTTAGAGTTATACGTTTGTAGAAATCGTTTGTGTGATCATGGAATGGCAGTGTGGCATTTAAAGTGGAATGTGCTATGTAAAAGGTAAAATGTTATGTCAAGCCTCATCAACTAGAAATGGAAAAACACAAGGTAGATGCGACAGGGCTAAGTGGGGTCACTCCCAGTAGGAGATGGTCATCACCATTTTAGATAATCCTTTATATATCGGGTATGTTGTGTGTGCTAGGAGACGTCTCGGATAGGTCGATAACGACCGAGTTGATGTCATATTCAGTACTATCCAAATAAAAGGGGTAGGCCGGTTCTGTGTTGGTACAAGAATTCAGTATCTGGACCCTAGGTACATCCCTCTAGAGGTGTACTGTATGGAAGGTAATCCCTCATGTGGTTATTTTTATGAAAATCCATTCTCCAATAGGTGCCTTCAGACTTTACTGTAAATCTATTATGCCGTCAAATTTAACCAATGTAACAATTTCATCTATTTGAATATATTTACTTGAAAAGTGTTTTCAAAGATATGTCATTAAAAATAATATCAAGTATTTTGATGTAGAATGATTTGGTTATCATAAGGTAAAAAATCGTTCCATATTTATATGCGGCATGGTCTTATGAGATACCTTTTTGTTTTCAAACACTGCATTTTGAGTTCTCACACCAGTCCTATGACTGATCCGGAGTTTATTTTCCTTTTCCCTTAAACTTTGGGTTCCCTAATTTCCACGGGCAGTCTAGTAGTCAGGTTTAGTTAGAAGAATTCTAGAAGAGCTCAGAGCATGGAGTTAGAAGATTCTTCTAAAGATTTTTATCCATTTCCACCACACTCATGTGCTATTGTATTCTGCATTTTTAAGGACAGATATTTATAGCTGTCCATGTTTAACTATGATAAATGTATTTAAATTTTTTGGTGACATGTGAGATTCTGTTCTATCTTTATTTTATTTCTTACCCTTAACGATCGGTTTCGGGCACATGGATTTACGATATGTGAATACCGAGGAATATTAGTGTCAATTTTCGAGGGTCGAAAATCTGGTTCGTCAGACAACAACAGAGGGAAATTATATTGAAGTTATTACAAATCAGAATTCAAGCATCATGAATAGGAGATTCTTGATGTTTAGATCCACAACTTACCTCTCCATCTTTGTCACTTTCTCTACCAGGACCGATTGCTCAATATTTACCGAGGTTCGTGCTTTCTCATATTTCAAGGAGAAGTTTTCATCGATCATTTTATTGTTAGGATTGAAGTTTATGGAGATGGTTGTGCCTTGTCCAGATTGTACTCATAGGCATTATAATGGATCTTGAAGGCTTCAACAGCGACAAAAAATCGGCCTCCTCCTTAGAAATTAAACCCATGTTCTCCTTCTTAACCTTTGCAAGTTTATTCTCATCCATTTTATACTTAGCCTCCAAATCATTCAAGACATTTACCAGAACGGCAACTCTTCGAAGACTTTTCTCCCTTTTGTCCTGAGCTTCCTTCTTAACTCAGCGAACACATTCTTTGTGGCATAAATCTTCTCTACTTCCCCTTTTAGCTTTTCAAACCCATGGTGAAAAGCCGAGAAGTTAGCCAATACCCAAAGGAAAGAAAATATTATGGAAACTAAAAGAATAAATACTTCATCAGTAAAAATACTCTACCCTGAGCTGGTCTCGAAGCTGCCCATATCGTCAACTATCTCCACTCAGGAGCTTCCTACAACCACATATAGGTGAGCATCAATAGTGGAGCAATTCACTACAACCACCCAATCTACCTAGTCCTTTGAAGAGGAAGCTAATACAAGGGCACCCGTTGCAGACATGGTTGTGGCAGAAGTAATTGTTAGCACTAAAATTGGTCACTAACACCCAAAGAAAGATTTGTGTAGAGGGATTAATGAAGATAGAAAATTAAAATAGAGGAATATATGCAGAGTCAATTGCAAAAAATAGAACATCAGATTTATAGTGGTTTGGCGTATCTGCCTACATCCACTTTGAGTTTAATCTTTATTGCTTTTTCAAACAATTGAATACAAATACAATCCATACACCAACAATTTGAATACAAGTTCTAACTGAAAAATAATGAGTCTTAAAAATGGTAGAGTCTCCCCAGTGTTCTCAAAAAAGGTCCCCTTTCACTGCGTCCCTGCCTCTCTATTTATAGGTGAAGGTAGGCTAGACTTCCTTCATGATCCCAGGAACAAGGTATCTCGGCCCATAGTAGGCGACTTCGGCACAACGAGCCAGGCATGTCTAACGAGACAGGCCGATCGAGAAATGCCGTACGACAATTGGCTGATCCAGGAACTACAAGCCATCGTGGCCGACTGATGATCATCTTAACAAGTGGCTCGAATTAAGGCCTCAAAGTACTCGAAGCAAATGGTGGGTTGACTCGAAGCGAAATCATGCCGATCACCTCACTTTGTTTTAGTCCTGAAAACCTACCAACTTCTCTAGAATGCACCAGGCAATGTGTGCCGAACGTTCCACGCCGAGCGACATGCGCCGACCATCTAGGCCGAGCGACATGTGTCTGTGCTTTCTCGACCGAACCACCCATGCCGAGCCGTCCTTCCTCGAGCATCCAGACCGAGCCGTATCATCTTTAACTTTACTGGCTGAAAGGTGATTGCCGAACGGTATCGGCCGAGCGATGAATCCCTCTCCAAGACCGAGCGTTGATCTCCCTATCAAGGCTGAGCGAGAGGTCACCGAACCATGCAGGCTTCCTCACCGAGCCACGTAACCGTCTCCTTATGGCCAAGTGGTATGTGACTAAAGCATTTATGCCAAATGACCAAATGCCGAGCCACCCTAACCGAGCGACATTGGTCGACTGAAGGATGCCCAGTGGTGCATTTAGGCCGAACGAGACTTATGTATCAAACGGTGCATTCAGGTCAAACTTTTACTAGTTCTAGTCTCACTTAGGTCCAATCCAAGTCCTTGAAATAATCAGTATCCCGTACCCAAGACAAGTAACTAGGTAACTTTTCCCCTCCAAAATGTGTCGTGTGAGGCAACACGACACGCTTTGAGCCAGTAACCATTCTTACTGCCAAAAGTTGAATGTGTCTAATGAAGGTCAATACACGGCAGTCCTCCCTAGTATCTTGTATAGTTTCGAGTCTATTCTCTCCCCTCCTTCCCTTTATACATAAACAAGGGGTCGTTTGTCATATAGATACCGAGCCACTCGTTCGACAAGTTTAATGCCGCTCAGCACAATTTCTTATCGACCCATTGGGAGTGCCTGTTCACCTCCCCTTCTTCATATTTAAAAGCCATCACTTCTCTTCTTTTTCTCTTTACCTTCACTTCGACTTTACAAGACCTCACAACTTACCTTCCTCCAAACTTCAGCTACCTCTTCGATCTTCCTCTCTCATTTTAAGCCTAGTACATTTGCTTCACAACTTCCCCACTAACGAATCTAACGAACTTCAATCCTAAATCCAACAGCTCCCTAAGATTTGATTCGTTCTCTTAGGTACGAATTCTTCATCCACCTGACATTTTCGAATTAGGGGTTTTGCATGAAGCTCGAGTTCGCGAGTATTTCTCAGTAGGAATTGTTTTGGACGAGGGAGGTCAGATTGGTTATAGGTTCTTGTTAAGCCACCGAGTGAGGGGGAGTGGTTGCTAGGTTTGTGACATAGGGCTAGATGTGTGATTGAAGCTGCTTAGTAATCAGGAAGCGAGAGAGAAGAGAGGACGAGCGGGTCGGTATTAGCATTTTTGGTGGATGTCTATCGTTCAGTCATCCCTTTGTGGTGTACTGCTAAGGAGGTAGAGAAATGGGATGTCATTCAGTCTAGGGAGAGAATGTTGAGGCGATGTGAGGAAGTGAGATAGAGTTGAGTGAGTGGGTTAGTGTCTCCAGTCCAAAGCGTCGTTCGGTTCTTAGAGAGATAAGAAGTGAGTGGGTCGATCGGCATGGATGGTTTCAGTAGTTAGGGTTAACGGCTCGGCTTTATTCGGTGTTGAGAGTGCATCGGTGAGGAGAGTGAGTGGGTCGGCATCTCTGGTTTAGAGGGTTGTTCGGTCGTATGCTTTGAGAGTCGCTCGACATTGAGTCTTGAAGTAGGAAATGACGGTCAAAATCGTTCCAACTTGAACACAACACATGTCAAGTTCACTTACTCCTATGCCTAATCATAGGAACAAGGACAAGAACTTAAGCAAACAAGCATATCGAACTGATTCGGATTGATAACTCCTCAGTTTCAACAACTATAAACCATCATAGGGTAAGCTCTCTGAGACGGTCATCGACGACGGTCTTCGAAGATGACAGTTCAATACTTTACTTTATCAGCTTTATGACTTTTAGTTCTTTTACACTTATATTCGAACAATTGCACTAGTCCACACACCATACAGGGGTAGAACATTTGTTGTTATGTCTAATATTGATTATCTTTCAAGTATAGTTCAAACAGGTGTTTATCCAAATTCGACGCTCATTGAAGATGTCTAGAAAGTCGAGCTCTGCTACAGTCTCAGACAAACCTGAGCCAAGCTCTCAACAGGAAGTAGTGAAACTTCGAATCCATTGACAGCTCCTGCACAGAATATTCTGACTATGCCTATTCACCTGGCTCCTGATGCCATATATGGTGTAATCATCTTAGACAATCTGGCTGATTCTCAAGCTTCGAGAATCAATGGAAGCGCTCTTCGCCGACTATGCTCGATCCATGGAATTCCTTTTGACGATGTACTGGTTCCATCGGGACAAGATCGTCCTCACCTGCCCCCAGCTCGATATACTGCCTGCAACAAATTCATGTGCTGGGTTGGCAGCGTGCCACCATTAAACTCCTTCCTGCCGATGTGTTGCAGTATATTGAGATCGCCCCAGCACAGTTACATCCCAACAATCATGCGTTCATATAGCACGTGTATTCTTTTCATGACCATTCTGTTCAGGCTTCCAACTCCCCATGACATCTGCCATATTTATCGTTTCAAGAGACGATCCGATAGCCCATCTTTCATATTTCTTGAGCCATATAACAAGTGCCAAATTCTGACGGGGGCATGGAGCAAATTCGTCCAATAAAAGCAAGAATGATTCTACATGCGCTGTCCCCCTAGCTTTGCGAGGAGATAGCTAGAAGGGAGTAAGTTCCTTTTCTGGATCAATGTCTGGATACGGCAGAAAGTGAATTCTTTCTAAATCTTTTCACGATTTTTATAGGTATCAGCCCACGTCCCAAAGGCTCCGGGTACTCTAAGGCCATCAAAGCTATTCACGCCGTTCCTACGGGATACCAGGACATCATAACCATCAATTCCAATGAATCGCTTTCAAAATTTGGTTTGTTAGCAGAAGGTCGTCGAATAAGTCTCCCTTACGGTGCCACTACAACTAAACTTGCCTTAGAAAAAGGCAAAAGGCAGGCTGGGCCTTCGATGCCTTTGACACGTGGTGCCCACGATACACCCGAGGAGGGCGAGATTAGACAAACAGGGGTGTCAGAAGCACCGGGTGAGAATGTAAGTCCTGCTCCAGAACCGGTGGTTGAGGCACATGCCACTGATGAACCACCTCCCTCTTTGAAGGGAAAAAAGAAATTGGCTTACAAACTGAGGAAAAAGACGGTGGGCGGAACCTCAAAGGTCACAATTACCCCGATGGAGAAAGAGCCTTCTCTACAACACTTAGAGGGTTTGCTGAAAGGTTTAAAGCTAAGAAATTGGTCCGTCGAGGGAAACACCGGGACACATACATTAACACTTACATCTCATCTTGCACTTAAACTTCAGCCATCATGTTATTCTTGCTCACTCATGCCCACTTAATTTCTGTGCATGTGATACGGGACGCTCTCAAGGATTCGACTGCCTTCGCGGGTCCTTTATTTTCCATCCTTCTAGTTAGAATTCGAGGTCCGGCAAGCGCCGAGATAGACACGATGATAGCGAGAGAGACTAATGCCCTCGGGACTCATCGTCTCGAAGAAAATTTACAGGCACTCTTTATACCCTTACGATCCTCTCTCTCAATCAGAGCCAAGCAGGGAGAAATCTGCTAATAAGGAGTCCCAGTCTGAGACTCACCACGACCAACACTCCGGTTCATCTAGTACCAGGCAATCCCGAGAACCTCACAAGAAATCCATAGTCTCTACACAAACTTCTTATGCTCCCACACATGATCCATCGATAGCGGAATAGCTAGCTTAAGGCCATGTTCCAAAAAATATTCTTCGAAGGTCTGGAGTTTCTTCCATCGATTCATCCTATTTCGGGCATGTTAAACAGAGTGCCATCGCTTGCAATAATGATGTATATGTCCAACATGACGCATTCGTTTATTTGGCAGAAAAAGTTTCGGAAGTTTCCATCGAACGCCGGCATGAAATCGATCATTTGAAACTTGAAGCCATCCATGACAAAGACATTATTAAAGCCTGGGATGAAGATCTTTCCTTATATGTGTCTCATCTTGAAGCCGCTCAGAAAAATGCTAAAGACACAACTGAAGCAGTTAATCATCTGGAAGCCGCACACAAAAAGGAAATTGATGAAGCGGTTCAACGTTGTGGCGCCTTAGCTTTAGAGAAAGACTCCGTTCAAAAGGAGAGAGATGCGCTTGCTCAGTGGGTCATAGAGTTGGAAGAACTAATTTTCAAAGAAAAGGAAGAAAAGTTGCTGCTAAAGAGGAGTCGCAACGATACTATGACGAGATTGTTACTACACGACTCCTAAAAACAAAGCTCGACGAAGAACTCTGCAAGGCTGAAGCGTTGAAGGATAAAGCCCATGAGGAGGGAAAGAGAATAGCACTCATTGAAATTGATTCTCTCCTTGAGGCGGCTACTGAGGCTAGAAGAGAGGAAATCAAGTGCATGTTTGATCCACTCATAGCTGAGTACAATGCTCGAGTACTCATGCACCGCGACCGAACATTTCTTGGCGAGGGTTACCTCGATTCTCTGGCTAAAGCATGTGATACTTTAATAAAAATCAAAAAGTTGAGTCGGGAACCGAAGAGGTCGACGAAGAAGCTTTAGTGAACGAATTTCTCCGAGGGAATGAGCCTTCGGACTTGTTTGCAGCAAAGGCTCTTTATAGCAGAGACTCCTCCTCGACATAAGGAAAGAATGACATTGCCGGTCCGTCGGAACCGAGTTTCCCGTTCCTTCCCCTATTCAGCCGACTGGTCGCCATCACTTGACCCCTTAGAGCAGCACATTGGCTACGGCCCAGAAGACTTTTCCCTTGATATTCATGTTCTATCTCCTATTCCAGAGGGTGAAACTCCCCGGACAGTTGAGAGTCAGCCAGAAACCAGTACATAACTTTTCTTCTCAAAGTTCAAAGGGCCGTCGTTTTCGGCGAGTAGTTAATGTATTCTAACATTTGTCTCTTATGATTTTGTGCAGGCCGTTCTGATCTCGAGCCAACTACAAGGAGCGATGTCACCACGGAGAAGAAGGAGGAAACGAGAGAGGTAATTCAAACGGGAGAGACTCTCGGACCTGACGCTCAAGTGATCAAGGTGCTTCAACGAAGACAAATCTGAAGATCCATCGCCCGTCGAAGAACGCGATGAGGTTAAGATTACGGAAGCCTACGGACACACTTAAAAATTGAGCATGGAGGAGAAACTTATGGAAGAGAAGAAGAAGAAAGTTGAAATCAAGATCGAGCCCCAAGTAGTGGAACTAGATGATCCTTTGAACAGACCTTTGAAAGTCATTCTCCCTAGTGGGTCCAGGCCATTGGAAGTTCCCCTTCCTTCCTCGGACACCACTTACCTAGCAAGCAAGGGTTCTAAGAGAAAACGCGTGTGGGAGGAGTCGTTTGAGAAACCGAGGAAGGAGAAAGTCAAAGAAGTAGCTATCATGCCTCGTTCAACGGGAATAAGCTTAGATTATGTAATTATTTCTTTTTAATTCTATAGTCGATGTACATAGATTTTTGACTCCGAGTTTAGGAGGAATTGTAGTGGAACTTTATTTTGGGATTAGTGAATAAAACTTCATTTCTTTGTCATTGATGACTTTTGATTTTCAGCTTATTATCTAACATGTAGTCGAAACCCAAAACCTTGTGAGCTACATAAGTCCCATTTCACTTCCTTATAACTCGAAAATTCTTAAAATCGTTGATACTCGATTTCCTGCTTTGGGTACTTAGAATACTTTTAGTCCACGCCCTAGGGACATTGAGATTTGAAGTCGCTTATACTATAGTCTGCATTCTTGGGACTCGGAGTACTCCAGTCCGCACTCTGGGGACTTGGATATTTTTAGTCGTTTATACTCTAGTCCTCACCCTGGGGACTTAGAGTACTCCAGTCCGCACTTTGGGGACTTGGAGATTTTTCATTTGTTTATACTCTAGTCCACACTCTGGGGACTTAGAGTACTCCAGTCTGCACTATAGGGACTTGGAGATTTTAAGCCGTTTATACTCTACTCCGCACTCTGGGGACTCAGAGTGCTCCGGTCCGCGCTTCGGGGACTTAGAGATTTTTAAGTCATTTATACCCTAGTCCACACTCTGGGGACTCAGAGTACCCCAGTCCTTACTCTTGGGACTTGGAGATTTTTTAGTCATTTATACTTCAATCCGCACTCTGGAGACTCAGAGTACTCTAGTCCGCACTCTGGGGACTTGGAGATTTTAAGTCGTTTATACTCTAGTCTGCAATCTAGGGACTCAAAGTACTCCGGTCCGCACTCTGGGGACATGGAAATTTTTGAGTCGTTTATACTTTAGTCCACACTCTAAGGACTCAGAGTACTCCTGTCCGCACTCTGGAGACTTAGAGATTTTAAGTCGTTTATACTCTAGTCCGCACTCCGGGGACTTAGAGTACTCCGGTCCGCACTTTGGGGACTTAGAGATTTTTGAGTCATTTGTACTCTAGTCCGCACTCTGGAGACTCAAAGTACTCCAGGCTCACTCTGGGAACTTGGAGATTTTTGAGTCGTTCATACTCTAGTCCGCACTCTGGGGACTCAGAGTACTCCAGTCCGCACTCTGGGGACTTGGAGATTCTAATTTTTTATGCGTGTTCATATGCCAGACATAATAGTGTAACTTTAATTTTTGCTATAGAATTGCAACACACAGTAACATCAATAGTTCATGGAAAAGATGGCTTCGAGCCTTTATTAATGAAAACGAACTAAATTGTCTTATTACGTACCTAAAACTAAGAATCAACGAAATAAAAAATACATTGGAAGTAATTCAACTAAAATGCGAAAGAAATAGACTAAGTATAATAACATCGCAAATGCTCGCTATTTCATGCTCGGGGGAGTGTCGCACCATCAACGGTCGCTAGCTTGAAAATTCCCTCTCCAAGCCTCTATGGACCTTCCCGTGTGGGATTCATATGCGATGGGACCAGGAACACTCGTTCGAGATCGCCCACATCAAAAATTCTCGGTCGTACTTTTTCATTATAATAGCGAGCGACTCGGTGCCTATATGCGGTTGCCCTTAAATCAGCTTCTTTACGTTTTTCGTCAACAAAGTCCAGTGATTCCACAAAAGATCCTGATTCATCTTAGGGTCATAATAAGTTACCCGATGTGAAGGAACTTCAAGTTCCACCGGTATAACGGCTTCTGTGCCATATGCCAATGTGAATGGAGTGTGGACAGTCGCGGACTTGTGGGTGGTTCAAAAAGCCTAAAGTGATGTTGGAAGCTCATCCACTCACTTGCCTTTAGTCTTTTCCAAACATTTTTTCAGTATGGATTTGATTATTTTGTTCACGACTTCTACTTGTCCATTGGGTTTTGGATGAGAAACTGCTTCAAACCTTTTCTCAATGCCATACTTTTGACAAAATTATTTGAACTCCCTACTTTCGAACCGAGTTCCGTTGTTCGTAATGATAGTTCGGGGAGGCCAAAAACGGCATATGATGTTTCGTACAATGAAATTAATGACCTTTTTGGTGGTGATTGTAGCTAAGGGCTCTTCTTCCGCCCACTTGGTAAAGTAATTGACCGTAACTATTGCATATTTTGCACCACCTTTGGAGATAAGTAAGGAACCAATTATATCGATTCACTATGTTGCAAATGGCTAGGGACTAACAATTTCTATGAGTTCCTTTGGTAGAGCTCTAAGGATTCTAGTATACTTTTGACATTTGTCACATCTCCTTACGTAGTCCGCATCATCTCGATTTATAGTTGGCCAATAGTATCCATAGCGGAGGATCTTTTTTGCTAGTGTCTGCCCCCCTGTATGGTCACCACATTCTCCTTCATGAACTTCTTTCAGGACTCACTATACCTCATCGTAGGCAATGCACCGAAGTAAGGGGACCGAGAATCCCTTACGATACATTATTTCGTCCTACATTACATATCGTGAAGCTTTGCGAGGTGTTGCTTGAATGGGGTTATCCATGAATCCTTCTCAATTTCTGTTTCTAACACGAAGTCTAACTCCATCTCATTTATACTCGGAGCATGTAAGGTTTCTACGAAAATCAATCCCATTTGCTATGCATCGCCAGTACTTGCAAATTTTGCTAATGAATCGGCTTCTCTGTTTTGTTCACGCTGGACATGCGATATATCGTAATTTTCGAGATTTGCTAATAGCTCTTGAACCCAAGCAAGGTATGGGGCAAGTCTCTGCCCCTTTGCTTGATAGTCCCCCGGCACCCGGTACACCACCAATTGTGAGTCACAAAAGATTTCAACCAATTTTACTCCAAGTTCCTTGATAAGTTTCAAGCCAGTAATCAATGCTTCATACTCGGCTTCGTTATATGTAGCTGGGAAATTGAGCTTCAAAGCGTAACAAATTGACTAGTTTTTCGGAGTCATAAGAATTATACCATCCCCATAAAAATGGTTGTTGGATGCCCCATCGATGTACAGTTTCCATCGAATGGGGGGAATGGCATTATGACTGTTTGGTTCGTCTGACACGGTAAATTCTGCAATAAACTCTGCTAGCGCTTGCCCCTGTATGGCCCTTTGTGGTAGGTAGGTAATATCGAACTGACTCAACTTGATATTCCATTTTAACATCCTTCTAGAAGTTTCTGGTTGTTGGAGTACCTATCGCAAGGGTTGATCGGTATAAACACTGATCGAGTGTGCCTGAAAGTACGGTCGAAGCTTGCATGATGCAATCATCAAGCAATAGGCTAGCTTCTCAATTTTAGGATAATTTCTTCTGCTGCCATCAGAAGTTTGCTGAAATTTTACACCGGCTTTTGAACTTGTTCCTCCTCACGAACAAAAGCCGTACTAATGGCATGTTGAGATAGGCCAAGTATACATACAACACTTCATAGTCTACAGGCTTCGATGGCACCGGAGGGTTTTCCAAATGCCTTACCAGAGCTCGGAATGCATCCTTATAGTTGGGCGTCCATTAGAAATTTCTCTTTCATTTCTTTATTACATCGAAGAAGGGAATACACTTATCTATGGCTCTGGATATGAATCGACTCAGCACGGCCACTTTTCCGTTCAGGCTTTGTACTTGCTTTATAGTTCTGGGGACTTTTACTTCTCGAATAGCCTGAATCTTTTCTGGGTTAGCTTCAATTCCCCGTGCATTAACAATGAAACCCAAGAACTTCCCCGATGCAATGCCAAAGGAACACTTCAGATGATTGATTTTCATTCCATAATATCTGAGTATATCAAATATTTCCGCTAAGTCTCGAATGTGGTCGTTTGACTGCCGTGACTTTACGAGCATGTCATCCACATAGACTTCCATTGTTCTACCAATCTGGTCTTTAAACATCAGATTCACCGGACGCTAATAAGTTTCTCCTGCATTTTTCAATCTGAAAGGCAACGCTATGTAACAATACAGCCTAACGTCTGTGACAAAACTAGCGTGTTCTTGGTCTGGAATGTGCATCGGGATTTGATTATACCCCGAGTATTCATCCATGGCAATAACTCGTGTCCTGCCGTTGAGTCGACCAGCTGATCAATTCTGGATAAAGGAAAATTATCCCTAGGGCATGCTTTTTTCAGATCCGAGTAATCTACGTAGGTCCTCCATTTCCCATTTGCTTTCCTTACTAGCACGGGGTTAGACACCCATTCAGGGTAGAGGGCATCGCGGACGAACCCATTGGCTTTGAGTTTGTCCACCTCCTCTCTGAGAGCAATGGACCTCTCCGGGTTCATGCCTCTCCCTTTTTGTTTTACTGGTACGTACCTCAGGTCTATGTTCAATATATGACTTGTAATTGCGGGAGAAATCTTGCACATATCGCAATGTGTCCAAGCGAAAACTTTCAGATTTGCTTGGAGGAAATCAGTAAGATCCTCGGTCATTAAGGGGTTGGGCTGTGACACAATCTTAAGTACTCGCAATGGGTCATCTCGGCTGACTGGAATGTCAATCGTTTGTTCAACCGGTGCTGCTTTTGCCTCCTTGGGTTCCTCATCACCATCTCTTGGATCTATTTCTCTATAGATCCGATCATGTTGCCTGAGAAAGGGCTCAGGCACTACTTGTCAATTTTCAGTGACTCGGGTGCGGACGGAGCTGTCCACAACCTTTCCTTTCTCTCTTCACTAGGCCTCTCTCAGCTCAGCCACATAACACGCACGACTAGTCACCTGATCGTCATGCACAACACCGACTCCTTTGTCTGTTGGTAATTTCAAGGTTAAACACCACCGGGCTAAAGCTGCCCTAAACTCTGCCAGGGCCGGTCGACCCAGAAACAAATTTACGGAGAATCGACATCCAAAACGATGAAAGGTAGGATTTGCACCCTCCTACTTTCACCTCGTCCAAGTTCAACTGGCAATTCAACAAAACCCACTGCATCAGTAGCTGCACCATTAAAGCCATGGGTACGTACTTTAGATGGTTTCAGATTCTTTGCCTCCATCTTCATCTGGTCATATGTTTGTTGAAGATGATGTTAGCAGAACTTCCTAAATCAATCAAAATCCTTTTCACAAATGGTGGCCCGATCATTGCGGAGATGACCATCGAGTCAACGGTAGGAGCCTCCATCTGATCAACATCTCTGCTCTTGAACACTATATCGTCCATCATCATTCGTTGCTGTTTAGCCAGGGACCCATCCTCCGTATTTGAGCAACATTAAAAATCTGCATGCTTTAAGGAACTCGCATACCTCTCCATCTCTTGCCAATTCTTATCTACAGGGTGAGGCCCACTGACTACCGTGTTTATGATTAGTCTTCCTACAGTCCGGGCAGGTTCCTCTAGATGGAGTGGGGTGTACCCGCGACCGGTGTCCGATGTTCCTTGTCTCCCTTTCCATGGATTCTCGACAAACTCCTGTACCTTTTCTGTCGAATCAACTTTTCTATAGCATTACGGAAGTGCCTACACTCCTCGGTATTGTTCCTGTAAGTCTCATGGAAGCAGCAATACTTCCCAGTCCACTTCTATTCCTCGGTGGACTCTTTTGGGCATGGCTTTCGATACTGAAAAGTATTGCAAGTCGATAGGTAGATATTTTCCAGAGATGCATTCAGAGGAGTGTATTCTTTGTAAGTTGGAATCGTTGGTTTCCCCTTCTCTGCTTCTCTTTTCTTTCTGGGATTTCCTCCTTCAGATCTTTTAGATTGCCCTGGCTTGTTCTGGACACTGACCTCGACCTTTCCTAAGTTATCACCAGAATGTTTTACAACAATGTTGCCCTTCACATTCTCCTTGCCAGGCCCTAGTGCAATGTCTTGCCTCATCCACTGGCTTCCTCTCTTCTTATGAATTGATGCGCCATTGAATAAAAATGCTCTAGTGTAGTCGAAGGCTTTCCTGCCTACCAATCGCCAAACCCCGATTTCGGATCCACTCCTTGCATCACAGCCATCAGAATGGCATGGTCATTTGGGTTGCTAACTTCAGTAGCCACAACGTGAAACTCTGTTAGTACTTCTTTAACGACTCCCCTGGAACCTGAATCACACTGGATAACGACATCATGTCCTTGGGACGAGTGGCAGGAATCCTGAATTGACCCACAAATTTCATTGCTAATTCACCAAAGTTGGAGATAGACAGCGGAGGAAGTCGGGTGAACCACATGGTAGCGGTTCCAGATAAATTTATTAGGAAGCATCTACACTTTGTTGCATCAAGTGCTCGAGCTGAATCCATTATCCATTCATATCTCATCACATGCTGTCGGGGATCAGTCTTCCCTTCGTAGGCTGGAATAGTCGGCATGTTAAACTTCCTAGGGTACTCATTGTGTCTGTGAATGAAGTGTGACTCATGAATATCCCCCAATCATCATTAGTCAAGCCTTGATTTTCTCTCATCAGTTGTCTGACCAAAGCCGATAGGTCTGAGGTTTGTACGGAAGATGGCAGATTGGGATCTGTTCTACGAGACCGTTCTGGTTGGTGTCACTTCTGTTGCTGATCTACCAAACGTATATTCTGGGGACCAGCTACATTAGGACCTTGGTGAGCCGGCTGTCCATCTTCCACTTGTGCTCCAGATCCTAAGTTTCCTATTCCATCTTGGGTGCGATTTCCTTGGTGTAAGTGAGGGGACATGGCTCTAGGTAGGGAGCGTGGACCATCCCTGGTCGGTCGGTCAGCAACACCTGTTTGCGTTGTTTCAGTTCGACGGCGTCTACGCCTGGGAGGTTCATCGGACGAAGCAGTGATGTCGGATGAAGAGTAAGAAATGGGGCTTCCACCAGCATTCCGATGCTGTTGTTGAGTGAGCTGAGTCATGAGGTTGGCGTTAGCTTGAATCTGCTCGTTAAGTTGTCTCTTGCTTTTTATGAGTTCTCTCATTAGCTCGTTGAACTCTATTCTAGTGACAACTTCCATCTAGTTTAGGGTGGTGACAGTCCCTGCGCCTGGGTTAACTTATTGATTGCTGGGTCCTACTTGTTGGACATTAGCAGTCTCGTTGACGTCCGCATTGTGTGAGGCGGACCTGGTATGAGGCCTTCCCATTGTAGAGTTATTGGTAGAAACTCTGAGTAGAATTAAATGACTTCCTGTGAATGACGTAGATCTCCTTCGAGGGATTTCTTCAGTCCAGTAGCAACAAAGTAGATCCTAATAACTCGAGAATGCGATTCTCAGTGAAAACACCAAAATGTTAACAGCAAAATTGGTTACTAGCACCCAAAGAAATATTTGTGAGAGGGATTAATGAAGATAGAAAATTAAAATGGAGGAATATATGTAGAGTCAATTGCAAAAACTAGAACACTAGATTTATAGTGGTTCGACGTAACTGCCTACGTCCACTTTGAATTTAATCTTTATTGCTTTTGTAAATAATTGAATACAGATATAATCCATACACCAATAATCTGAATACAAGTTCCAACTAAAAAAGAATGAGTCTTAAAAAATGGCAGAGTCTCTCCAATGTTCTCGAAAAAAGGTCCCCTTTCACTGTGCCTCTGCCTCTCTATTTATAGGCGAAGGTAAGTTGGACTTCCTTCACGAGCCTAGGAATAAGGTATCTCAGCCCATAGTAGGTGACTTCTGTGCACCGAGCCAAGAGTGCTGAACGAGACAGGCCAATCAAGAAATGTCGAACGACAATCGACCGATCCAGAGCCATCGTGGCCGACCGGTGATCATCTTAGCAAGTGACTCGAAGTAAGGCCTCAAAGTACTCGAAGCAAATGGCAGGTCGAATCAAATCGAAATCATGCCGATCACCTCACTTTTTTGTAGTCCTGCTAACCTACCAACTTCTCTAAAATGCACCGGGCGATGTGCGCCGAACGTTCCACACCCAGCGACATGCGTCGACCATCTAGGTCGAGCAACATGTTTCTGTGCTTCCTCGACCGAACCACCCATGCCAAGCTGTCCTTCCCTAAGCATCTAGACCAAGCCATATCGTCTTTAATTTTACTGGCTGAACGGTGATTGTCGAACGGTATCGGCCGAACAATGACTTCCTCTCCAAGACCGAGCGTCGATCTCCCCATCAAGGCCGAGCGAGAGGTCACTGAACTATGCGGTCTTCCTCACCGAGCCACCTAATCATCTCTTTATGGCTGAGCGGTACACGAATAAAGCATTTATGCCAAACGATCAAATGTCGAGTCACCCTAGCCGAGCGACAATGGTCGACTGAAGGATGCCGAAAGGTGCATTTAGGCCAAACGAGACTTATGTGTCAAACGGTGCATTCAGGTCAACCTTTTACTAGTCCCAATCTCACTTAGGTCCAATCCAAGACCCTGCAATAATCAGTATCTCATACCCAAGACAAGTAACTTGGTAATAGTAATGTGCATCTTAGGTTTCTTGATTATGATTGGATCCTTTAGAAGTGGCTTTGGTCGAATAGAGACAGGAGCAGAAGATGACTTGTTCAAGTGCATCTCTCCTATCGAAAACATATCATCGAAGCCACTATGACATAACAAGGAAACTGGTCAGTTAATTAAGTTTTTATTCTATGAAAATGAAACCCTAGAATATATGCTATTAGATATTTGGAACAAGACCTACCCTTAGAAGCAACATCTTTCCTTTTGACCTCAACAGTTTTAGGTTAGATCCTGTGGTTTTGTCAAGTTGACTTAGATCAATCACCTTCGAAGGTATAATCTCAACCAAAGGAAGATCATATATAAGAAATTTGGCCAAAGGTTACAATAACCCACAAGTCCTAAGATTAGCATTGGTAAGGACTATATATCTAATCCCCTCAATCTCTAGTATTTTCATTACCTCCTCGTATCGATAATCGAAGAAGTCCTTGAGGGCTGGAGCCTTATCCCTTCCAGAGAATATCAAATAAAGACGGGACAAAAAATGGGAGAGCCTTCTAAGACAAAAATAGTTTGAAATGCTTACAACCTTTCAAAAGATCAACAACAATTCGGGAAACCTTTGCCTTTACAAAAGAATCAGTGTGTAAGAGTAACCTTGCTAAGTGGTTTAACTAGAAGCATCTTTTTCCAAAACCGAAGGAAATATAAAGGAAGCCTACACTACTTGCTGACCTATACAAGTTATATAGATAGTGAATTTCAAAGGCAGTCATATTCTGATAACCTTTATTTCGATGTAAGATTTCCAAGGAAGTACTATATAAAACCATCCCAAGTTGGATTGAGTTACAACCATAGAATTCCAAGATCTCAATAAGCAGAGGGGCAAGGGGAAGTGATATCCAGTTTGCCAGATACTCCAACGTCTAAGTGAAGAACCCTCTATGGGGTTCACTCCAGTCATCTTCATGATTAGGAGCCTTAACCTCAACCCCTTCAATCCTATAATAACTAATCCAATCATTAGCTCCCCCGGTAAGTTATTGGATTGTCAATTGAAATGCCTAAAAGAACATATATTGAGCTAGCTATTCAACAAGCATCCCAAGAATCCCTACTAGAAAAGTTTAATACCTTATGATCCAAAAAAGGATTCGAATCCAAATTTAGAATTTATAGCCCAAGCTCAAAGACCCAAGATTCTCTCAAAGAATCAAACAGTTATCGACTTAGGGTAATGAAAACTTAAACTAAGGACGAAAACCCTAATCTATGAGGTAATAGACGTAATGGATTAGATAGTCGAACAGTACCAAAAAATCGAGGTCAATCATTGATACCATAATAATCAAAATCAAATTTTTATAAGAAGAACGCCTGCAAAATACTAAAAGCAATAATGAAAACTAATAAAGCTATAGGAAAAATTAAGAACTTACCATTTTAATCGAAATTTTACAGTAAGTTGTAAAGGTTTCTTAGCTCTAATGGGGATCACAACTATTGCTAATATTGTAAGTAAGAAGAAAGAGGAGAAAGAAAAGGTTTGTTTAAACCCTGGAACCAATGGTGGAGATTATTTAGTCACCAAGAATCTAACCGTAGTTGAAAGTAGTTTTAGAATATGAATCATTCTAAAGCAGAGAAAAGGAGTGCGTTTTCAGAAAGGCCAATGAAATTGATACAATTAGCAAAAGCATTTAATGCAAAAGCCCATCCTTTCAAGATCAACATCTTGACTTTCATTTAGATTTCGCAAGTCAAGAATCTCCTAGACCTCATGGTCCCAAATTAGACTTGGCCTTTCGACACAATAACAACTTCATTTACCCCTTAGCCTAGATGGCTTCAAATGACAAGCATAATTTTCGGAAAAGATTTGACCTCATGGTCACAAATTAGACTTTGCCTTTCGGTATCGTAACTGTTTCGCTTACCACTTAGCCTAGATGACTTCAAGTGGCAAGCATAATTTTTGAAAAAAGTTTGAACTCCACAGTCCCAAATTAGACTTTGCCTTTCGGCAGCCTAATTGTTTCATTTACGACTTAGCCTAAATGGCTTCAAGTGACATGCATAATTTTCGAAAAAGGTTTTAAACTCATTGTCACAAATTAGACTTTTCCATTTGGCACCACAACAATTTTACTTACCAATTAGCCTAGACAGCTTCAAGTGACAAGCATAATTTTCGAACAAAAATTTAACCCTAGTTCCTAAATTAGTCATTTCCATTCGACACCGAAATAGTTTTGCTTACAATTTAGCCTAAATTGCTTCAAGTGACAAGCATAATTTTTGAAAACTGTTTTGGCCCCACGGTCGCAAATTAGACTTTGCATTTCGGCACCGTAGTAGTTTCTCCTACCACTTAACCTGGACGATTTCAAGTGACAAGCACAATTTTTGAAAAGTTTTGACCTCACGTTTCCAAATTAGACTTTGCCTTTCGGCATCGACACACTTTCGCTTACTACTTAGCCCAGATGGCTTTAAAATGATAAGCTTAATTTTCAAAAAAATTTGACCTCGCGGTCATAAATTAGCTTTTTCGATTTGGCACCAAAACATTTTGCTCCTCACTTAGTCTAGATGACTTCAAGTGTCAAACATGATTCCCAAAAGGATTTGACCTTACGATCCTAAGTTATTTTTTTCCTGTCGATACCAAAATAGTCTCACCTCCTACTTAGTCCAAATGACTTCAAATAAAAAGCACGATTTTCAAAAGTTTTGACCTTATTGGTACCGATTTAGATTTCACCTTTTAGCATCCAAGTAATTTCACTTATCATCTAGTCTAGATAACTTCAAGTGGGAAATATGATTTCAAAAGTTTTTCACCTCATGGTCCAAGTTAAAATTTCACCCCTTTAGTTTTAAAAACCATCAATCAACCAAGCCTTCACATTTATACACTGATTTATAATTGTTTTAAAAGCCTTCTCGGTAAGGTTAGATCTTTATAAGTTGCATAAGTGGTGCAATGTTCCCGAAAACTCAGAATCAACTTCATAATGGGAACTGAACAAACAAGCCAAGGATTAAACCCAACACTACTATTTCAATAGTCCACCCCATATCGATCACATAAGGTGAACTTTAGGGAGGCATGTGCTACACTATTATTTCCACAGAATACAAATTGCTAATATTGGAAAGGAGAGCTCCTTAGCTTGTAATTCCAAGATCTATCTTTCGGTTTCTAACAAAAGTATGCAATCTGAGAGCATGAACCAATGTGTCAACCAAGTCTGAGATCCCAATTTAGTTGAGGTAAGAAGCCCGACCAAGAGCATCATTTATCGATCCTAGAATAACTTAACAAATAACAACAATCAATGACTTCGATAGCCCAAGATGAGATTAACTATCAAGATAAATGAAAGATATCCAAATATATAAAAGCGTCACAATAACAATCTGTGTCAAGTCAAACTCAACAAGATGACAACACACATTCGAATCAAGACCACTCATAGTCAGCCAGATCATTAATCTAAAGAGAAGATGGTCGACCAATGGCATCATGACATGCTGGCTATAAATAGGTGGTAATCCCTAGGCATGAGGAAGTTTCTAGCACATAACAAATAAGAATTAGATAGCACTTTCCTATATTAGAGTTCTAATCGAATGTTCATTAATGGTGGAAATGCTTAGACTCAATGTAATAAGCCTCTCGACTATATAAGAGTAACTAAATAAGGAAAGGACAGTAAACGTAGGGACTTTTGACCCAAACCACTATAAAGTCTCGGTGTTATTTACTTTCGGTACTTTACTTCCTTCCCATTCCTCGCCTCAATTTAGTAGTTTAACGAATAATGGTTCCAATAATACAACATCTTGTCTCGGTATTTGTATATCCGAAATTTACAATCAAACGAACGTCCGAAGCTGGGCATTCGCACCCTGGGTTGTTGGTGTAGATGAAATTCTACACTAACAAGGGACATTGCTCCACTTATGCAACTCATAAAGATATAGCCTTATTAAGATGGTTTTGAAAACAATTTAAAATCAGTACATAGAGGCAAAGGCTTGGCTGGTTAATCGGTTTTGAAAACTGAAGGGGTGAAATTTTAACTTAGATCATGAGGTCAAAAACTTTTGAAATCATATTTGACACCTGAAGCTATCCAGACTAGATGATAAGTGAAATTGCTTGGATATTGAAGGGTGAAATCTAAATCGGGACCATAAGGTTAAATTTTTTGAAAATCTACACTTTCCATTTGAAGTTTCTCATACTAAATGGTAGGCGAAATTGTTTTAGTGCTAAGAGGAAAAATTGTTTTACCGCCAAAAGGAAAAATCTAACTTGTGACCGAGATGCCAAAACTTTTGAAAATGATGCTTGTGACTTGAAGCCATCTAGACTAAATGGTAAGTGAGATTGTTATGGCGCCGAAAGGAAAAATCTAACTTAAGACCGGGAGGTTCAAACTTTTAAAAATGATTTTTGTCACTTAAAGCCATCTAGGCTAAGTGGTAAGCAAAACTATCACAGTGCCAAAATGCAAAATCTAACTTGAGACTGGGAGGTCAAATCTTTTGAAAACGATGCTTGTCACTTAAAGCCATCTAGGCTAAGTAGTAAGCGAAACTATTACGGTGACGAAATGCAAAACCTAACTTAAGATTGAGAGGTCAAAACTTTTAAAAATGATGCTTGTTACTTGAAGCCATCTAGGCTAAGTGGTAAGCAGAACTATTACGGTGCCAAAAGACACAATCTAACTTGAGACTGAGAGGTCAAAGCTTTTGAAAACGATGTTTTCACTTGAAGCCATCTGGTAAGCAAAACAACTATGATGCCGAATAGCAAAATCTAACTTGAGATCAAGAGGTCAAAACTTTTGAAAATGATGCTTCTCACTTGAAGCCATCTAGCTAAGTGGTAAGCGAAACTATTACAGTGCTGAAAGGCAAATTTAACTTGAGATCGAGAGGTCAAAAGTTTTGAAAACGATGCTTGTCACTTAAAGCCATCTAGGCTAAGTGGTAAGTGGAACTGTTGTGGTGCCAAAAGGCACAACCTAACTTGGGACCAGGAGGTTAAAGCTTTGTTTGTTGTATGAACTCATAAGCGATCATTTGGGGTTGGACCTTTGAAGGGATGGGTTTTGGTTTTACATTTAATGTTGGCCTAGACGTTGGCAGTTAATTGGTCACTTTCAAAAAGTCTCTCTCTTTTCCTGTGCAAGGGTGACTTGGCATCCGATGGGGAGACCTTTTGATATTCTTTGTCAAACGAAATCCATGGCGGAAAAAAATCTCTTTCTGCAATTTATATCGTTCCTTTTAATATGAACACTCCTCTCCCTTTTATTTTCTCTTTTCATTTGTTCAAATTACAAAAACGCCATTAAAATTCTCAAGCTTTCTTTGATTCGTCTTTCGATACCTGTTCACAAGCAAGTAAGTCCTTTTAATTTTATAATTTTTATTGTGATTATCGATATAGCCACTGATATTTTTCCTTTCATTGATTATCCAAGAGTTCAATTCTCTTAATATTTATCCTAGAAATAATGCCGATTCTTCCTTTTTCAATTGAGCATTTTTCTTCTTTTTCTTTAAGCTTGAAAAGGACGCTCCTGTTGTAGAACAATATATTCTTAATGCAATTTTGTCTTCCTATGGAATTACTGGAGTCGAGACGCTTTCTCCATGGGCCATATTGTAATTTAGTGATCCTCCAAAAGTGTATTTTGTATGGTCCATAGAGCATTTGGAACATGGGAATTTCTTTCCCCTTGCTCCTATATTTATTGATGTCTTAGAGTTTTATAACCTCGGTCCTTTCTAACTTCTAGCTACCTCTTACTCAACTCTATCTGCTATGGTGATCTTATGTTTTGAAAAGGGTTACCAAAACATATATGTTGTCGCGATCAATTATATGTTCAATTTGCAGGAGTCTAAGACTTTTGGGGAATTTCCAATATGTTTTCTCAAGTTCTTAAGGAAGTCTCCTTGGAGGATCCTTTTAGCAAAATAACACCATGCTAGTGGTTTCTGGTAAAAGCTTTCTCTAACCTAGTCATCACTTCTTTCAATAATGCTAGTATATCCTCTCTCTTTTCTTAATCTTATTCATATTCTATACTGTGTTGTTTTATTTTGTCAAAACTTATTTAGGGAGATCCCAAAAGAGCAGAGATTTAACACATATTAGTCAGTTTAAAGATAAGTATAAAGAAGTTATGAAGATTCCATTCCCTCGGCGATATCGACAATCAGTTCTTACCAAGAGCAAGCTGAAAGCCACGGGTCTTTTACCCCCTTATGCTAATTTTACTGGATTCAAGCCTTCTAAAATGTATGTTAAAGCTTCTACTATAATCGTCCGCAGTGGAGATGAAGTCAAATCTGATCCTAGAGAAGGTGAGGCTGAGGGTTTCGCTATGTACCCATTAGATTTGCTTACTTAATGTTCTTAATCATAACCTTTAGTCTCAATCTTAATTTTAAACTTATCTTCTTTTCCTTGTTATAAGGCTTTCCAAGAAAGCTGCTCACAAGATAAGGGAAAAGAGATCAAGATAAAGGCAAGGTTGCTATCTTCTGACGAAGAGGCTCTTCACTTGAAGTAACAAAAGGTCTCTAAACCTTCCTAGGCTGAAGGCTACAAAAAAGTTGCAGGTCTGCTTTCTGAGAAGAAAAAGCAAGCCATAGAGATTATAAGGGCTGCTTTTGAAGGCGGTCTTTCTTCTACCATCATTGAAGTGCATGCTAGGCTTCCAACTTCTGTTTATGGCGCCCGAAAGGCGATCAAATATGGCCTCTTGGAGAGTTTCAAGGAAATATAGATGTTCTTAAAAAAGGTTTATAATTTCATTTTTTGTCTTTACTCTATTTACCTTTTTCTATACGGTAGCGAAATTCTTTGTTCTTCAACATGGGTGGTTAAAGGTTGAGGAAACAGTGGTTGCTGCCAAAGTGATAAAAAAAGAAGTTTACGGAGTTCAGATCTAAGGTTCAAGAGGTGGCTACTCAAGTTGAGGAATCGGGTAGGACTGTGAGAGAGAAGGATCATAATCGAGACTCTTGAGAAAGCCCTGAAGGAAAAAAATGAGAGGTTGAAAAAAGCCGAGGCTGGGGTAACTTGCAAAGGATGTTACATTGCTAGAGAAGGCATGAGAAGGAAGCTAGTAGGTGAGCCTTTCAAGTTCTATTTGATGCTTATGACAACCACCGAGATCAAGACATGCCTTTCTTTATCTGTCTCTATCTCTCTCTTATCTCGAGAATAATGCAGCCATTGTTGAGACCAATTTGGCTAGGAATATAAGGAACACTAAGGAGAGAAGGATACGACTCTCTTGAAGCTAAGATTCCAATAGGGAGGAGGAAGCCGAAAGCTTAGTAAAGGAGGGAGAAGAAACTACTACTGATGAGGAGTATAAGAGGATTCCCTTGATAACACTTTTAATGGAGGAGAGATGTTGTAACTTGTCTTTGTAGTGACCTTTGTAACTCTCGTCTTGTATAATTTATCTTTTTTGTTGAGTGAAACTCTTTTGATGACTTGAGTATATTTGAATTCTCATTCAACCTTGATGCGATTATTATATGCTATCTTAAACTAGGGTAACTGATATGGAGTCCTCTCTTACTTTACATCTTTTATCTCTACTAATCTTAAGCCGACGTTTCTTAAGGAATATGCTACCTAAAAATTTAAGGATCCAGCAAAACTATGCTTCTCTTACCAATCTTATGAGGACAAGGTAGCCGAGCTCCAAAAGTTGAAAGTAACCCTTACGGCTTTTGAGTTTAAGAGAAATTTTCTTTAGTCAAAGCTAGGTCTAAAAACTAAGAGCTAGATTATCTTGGAGAAAAGTAAGCCTCAAATCAATATTTGGTCTTGGGAGATGACACGGTAGTTCCTTTTAAACGAAGAGAGGAAAGGAGTTTGAGGATGATCGTGCTAATAGGTTCCTTTCGAGACCAAGAATATCCAAATTGTTTTGGAGTGTCTTGATTTATCATCTCATTTTGCCTAGCTGGGGGAGGATATCACCTTTTGCCTTTACACCTTACATATGGATGTTTTGATTTAGTAATATAGTCTTTGTAATACTGTTTATTTTGATATTTTTTCGACCCATCCTTGTAATAGTTGCTTGAATAAACTATATGTGAAGAATCTCTATCACATTGGATTTTATTTCTTATGCTGTCGCTTTGCTTGAGTGAGCTTCATTTTTTAAACTTTCCTTCCATAGGGTATTTTTTTGCCCTCGGGCATATTTCCATTAAGATAAGGTTTTGGGCCCTACCATCTTTTATAGTTGGGTTCTTGTTCGGAGCCAACCAAGTAACACATTCAAGAGATTTGTCATATTCTGATTCTATGTTCACCCTTCTTTTCGATTTACCAAGAATATACCTGATGTCTTGAATTAGGAACTTCTCCCAACATTCTATCCGTATCGAGAATCTACTCATCCTTTTAATCTAAGTACGTATCCACCTAACATTCTAATTTAATTAGGAATTTACCCATCATTTTGATATAATTATGAATCCACCGATGATTCTAATCTAATTGGGAATCTACCCAATTCTAATTTATACGGGACCCTGCCTGTTTTTAATCTAATTGGAATCTACCCATTTCTAATCTATACAGGTATCTACCGACTCTAATCTATTCGGCACCGTACTCGTTTCTAACTATACAGGAATCTATCCATTTATAATTGATACAGGACTCTATCCAACTTTAACCTATATGGGACTCTACTTGTTTCTAATTTATATGGGAATCTACCCATTGCATGGTTACACTAACCATGGCTCGCTCTTATCGTGCATTCTGATTTCGGCGTCCTTTTAAACCCATGTGATATGGCTTTACTCTTTGTGTCGCACCACTGTGTTCGTGCTCTTATGGCGAGGTCTACCAACTTCTTGTTGAGTACAAAATCCTTAGCCACTTTTGACTAGCATCGGCCATCTACAACCACTTACTAGCTGACATCGACCATCTACAACCATTTTTAGCTAGTATCGACTGTTTAAAATACATTTTCGAGTTGATAGTTATGCTAATTATTACTTAGTAAAGAGAAGCATGTGTTCTTTGAAAAGGAGTAGTTTTGGAATATATTTTTAAGAAGATCCTTAAGGTCGCATAATTTATAAATTACCTTGTTTTCCAAAGAGTTTAAAGGCAAAGATTAAACTTGATGAATAAAGATATAAATTAGAGTGTGTGCGCGTGTGTGTGTTATTTGAGTTTCAGAAAAGAGACTAGACTTAGTCAAGTGAAAACCTTCCATTAATCTCGACAGACTAGCAGGAGGGCTTCAATTAAATTAAGTAAACCGAAACTCTACACTGATCTCATCAGCTTAATGATAAAGTTTCAATTTCTAAATTCTAAGCATAAATATGGTACGTAAAAGTTCTTAAGAAGAGAGAACACACCAAAAGAGATACTGTGAATGCTAAGATATGGGTGCACTTCTTAGGAGAAGACTTAGTGAACTGAATTGCACTAAAGAAAAATTTCACCAAAAGAGGATGTCCGAGACCCGTCAATCAAATCTTCAAGATTTCTGAAACCATAAAACACTTAGCAGGAGAGGATGTAATTGGGAGATGCATTTCCATCTTTTGCAGAAAAGTGCTATATGAATTCATTTGGAGGAGTTACATGAACTTGTCCTAGAGTCATGGAAACATAGCAAGGTAATAAAGGTTCCAAAATAAGATATTTAACTTAATGTTTGACAAAATCCAGTCAATTTCCCTTTCTTTGTAAATTTCTCAACTACGTAAGAGAGGTTTCAACACTTATATGTTTCATGTCCATTTACTCGATGATGGATTTAGTAGTTCTTTCCTTTTGGATCTTTTGTGTTGGAAGGGGGATAGTTGGGATAATGAATCGTAGAATGATCCAAGATAGGTTCTAGTTGAGGGGAGTAAGAACTTGATCACGTTTTTATTTCTTTCGAGAATTACCACCTTGAGTGTTATGGGTGGTCCTTTTATTAGAGGAACCCAAAAATTCATATTTTAGCAAGTTAGCGGAAAGATCTTTAACTTCATCATGCAGGCCTTTAACAATTTTTCGGAGTTGGGAAGATGCACAAAAGCATTCTTGAAGATATCCCAAAGCTTACTTGATCTGGGAAGCTTGGAATTCATTGGCAGGATCATATTCTTGACCACTTTCCTTCTACGAAATGAGATTGACCAGTCTTTCATTGTTGTCTTCTTCAATGGGTTGAATGCGAAGATTGAGAGGTAGTTTCGAGGTGGCTCTTTTTTAAGGACTAGACATAACTACTTGAAAGGCTCTGTTGGATCTACGAAAGGAAAAAAATGTGGAGGTTCGACCCTCCTTCTAGCGCAAAAAATGCTAGTGCAGAATTTTGTTTACATCATTGCCTCGAGATCTGAGAGCCTAGCTTCGGACTTTGGTTTGGTTATTAGTTCCGGATATAAGAATACCAAGAGAGATGTTGTATTGCTGGAACCACTATACATTGGACTACTAGATTGAGACGATGAATGGGAAGGAAGTAAATTGCTGAAAATAAATAACACCGAGACTTTTATAATGGTTCAAGCCGAAAGTCCCTACATCCACTGTCCTTTCCTTATTTAGTTACCTTATATAGCGGAGAGGGTTATTACATTGAAACTAAGCATTTTCGCTATCAATGAGTTTTTGATTAGAGATATAATATAAGAAAGTACTATCTAGTTATTTTTTTGTTATGTTTTAGAAGATCCCGTGTGCCTTGGAATTGCCGCCTATTTACAGTCATCATATTGTAACGTTATTAGTTGAGCACCTTATCTTTTGATTGATGATCTGGCTGACTTTGAGTGGTCTTGATTTGAACATGTACCATCATCTAGTAGAGTATGACTTGATGTGAATTGCCGACATAATGCTTTTATATATAGCTTTTGGATATTTTTCATTCATCTCAACCGTTGATCTCGGCCTAGGCTATCTAAGTCGTTGTTGCTGTTGTTTGTTGAATTGTTATAGGCTTCAACAACTAATGCTCTTGGTCAAACTTCTTACCTCAACTGAATTATGATCCTGGCCTTGGTTGACACATCGGTTCATGCTCTCGGAC
This sequence comes from Allium cepa, assembly GCA_030765085.1. Taxonomy (NCBI): domain Eukaryota; kingdom Viridiplantae; phylum Streptophyta; class Magnoliopsida; order Asparagales; family Amaryllidaceae; genus Allium; species Allium cepa. The sequence goes on along the minus strand of CM060941.1, from coordinate 944,136,979 downwards.
TGCAAATTTTGGTAGAAACTGAAATATAGGTCTCGGAATTACAAGCCAAGGAGCTTTCCTTTCGAATATTTGCAATTTGTACTTCGCAGAACTTGGCAACAAGTTATATGTGTGGTCGTGCTGTATTTTTAAGCTTACGATAGCTCTAAAGCTTATATTTACAATAGCTATTATTCTTGATTTACGATAACTTGTATTCTTGATTTATGATAGCTATTATTTTAAGATTTACAATAACTATTATTTGAGGCCTATGATAGCTTTGAGCTCTTGATTTTCATATTTGATTTACAATAGCTATATAGTTTAAAACTTACACCAGCTACCAATTTCTCGTCTACGATAGCTATTGGTTTTTAATCTATGGTAGGTACTAGTTCTTGATTTATGATAGCTATGTTTTATACTTACAATAACTTCTAAAAGTTATAATTGTAATTGCACTGTATTTTTAAACTTATGATGGCTCTAAAGCTTAAATATATGGTGGCTATTATTCTTGATTTATGATAATTATTATTTTAAGATTTATGATAAATATTGTTTGAGACTTATGATAGCTGTGTCTATCTTGATTTACGATTGCTTTGGTTTCAAAGGTGCAATAACAAAAAGTTCTATACTTATGATAGCCAAGTATTTTATAGGTGCGATAACATAGCACAAGTTTTAAAAGTGCGATAACATTATCGCTAAAAGAAAATTAGTTATTTGTAGCAAAAAATAGCAGCGTTTAATAACTTAGTGTGACCACTGACATAAAAGATGAAAAAAAGAAATCAACGCTACTAATCTAATCCCGCATTAGAAACGGTGAATCTTTTTCCTTCCCATTTTCTTTTTTTAATTATTTCGATTTCCTACCCAAAACCGTAAAATAAACTTCTCCTGAGCGTGAAACAAAAAATTTCTTTTATTCATAAAAAGTATACCTCCTTTGTTTCAGCTTAGAACCTCATCCATTCCACTTGAGTACCTAGTCAACCGAATGCCTCCATAACATTGCTTCATTTCTCAGCCTTCCATGCGACATTGGTGAGCATTTAATAGATTCATTGATTTATCAAATTCGTTCAAATTTGAATGAGTTTTGAGTTCATAATTTCGATTTGATGCATCTTGATTTATTTTTACTTGTTATAAGGTTCGATCCAACTTTCCCTACTATAAGGTCAGAATTTAAATTAAGTTCAATTACCTATTCAAAGATTAGTTAGGATTGATCTTCATTTCATATTTCTGTACATGGATGAGAATATTGATTTCTGGTTAATGGGTTTTTATAGATCTTTTCATGAATTTTTAGCTATAGAGCTTTCGTTGAGGATGAAGGAATTAAAGTTGTCGGAATCAAGTAAAGCTTCATTATTTTTTTAATGCCCGATGACTTAGAAAGATTATATTGTGAGATACATTTGTTGAAAACTTTGAAAAAAAGTATTATGAAATTTGAGTAGCATTAGTCTTAAACCTTTTGAATGGATTTGCAAAAGTACTTAGATCTTTAAATGGATATTTTAAAGGAAATTATAAGTATGGAATCTTTTGAAAAAAGATTGAAGTTTGTTCGGTAAAAGAAGTTTTCTAATAAAGAAGTTTTTAATTAATAAAAGACTAAATAAACAAAAGGGATTAGGAGTTGCTTGAGTAGCGTAACAAACCTACGGTATAGTTATCTTTAGAGATGCTATACTCTACGTATAAACTCGTCTTGATCTTTTAAGACAAATGATAAGGATATTTGTCCACTTAAACAGGTAGGAGGTGATCTCTGCTTTATGTATTTTCTATTTATTTCCAAAAGAATTGGGGTTGAGTTTACCAGGAAGTCATCGATTATTTTTTAGAGAGTATGGTAAGTGGGAAGAACATACTTATATGAGATGACTCGAATCGAAAACCACTTCAAAACCATGTACGCAATCTATGTTTTGGAAGCAGTTGTGAAGTGAAATTTCATAGAGTTGAACTGTCAATCTTAAGGTTAAATCCAAGAGGAGGTTAGCATTAACATTTCAAATAATGCTATTGTGTGAGACTGTCTATCTTGAGGAGTACTCCCAGAGAGAGGACAATGTTAGCATTCGTCGGAGAACTTATGCGGGGAACTTATATGGAGGTTTGAGATCTATTCAAGATGCTCGAATCCATGTAGTGATTCATGATATGTTCAGGGTGAAGGAATCTAGTTGGGGACTCGTGAGTTGGAACGTCAAAAAACGTTTTTTGTATGAATCATAATTTCTATAAGCAATCATTTGTAGAACTTCAGAGTTAACTTGTCAAATGCCGAACTTGACCCAATATGAACTTGGATCTTTAAAACAAATATTTCAAGAATAATACAAGTATGGAATGGTTTTGGGTTTGTTGTGATAATATGTTAATAGCATTAATCTTTAACCTTTTTATTATACTTATCGATGTAATTAAATCTTTAAATATCAATTAAATCTTTAAATAATCACTTCTATAACTAATTAAATAAATCTTTTACTTTAAAGATTTAAAAACAACTTAAGAAATAATTTCTCCACAAACATCCTTTTTAAAACCAACTTCAAATCTTTTAATTTTAAAAGCTAATTTAAAAACATACTCAGCTTTCTAGGGAAAATACACCTTCCATTTCAAAATGGACCATTTAAATCAATAAATAAATTCTTCTTGATTTATCTCAATTTATATTCCAAATCCGCAAATTTCTTTCCACACTTTAAAAATAAATCAATATTTATTTTTAAAACAAATTTCCCTTTCCTTTTAAAATTCCCGTTGTGAATTTAAATTTTCCAAATATCTACCGAGATGCGATTTCCAAATTGATTTCAAAATTCATTTCCAAACACCAAATTAATTTCCAAATTGATTTCAAAATTTATTTTAAACAACAAATCAAATTTCAAATTTATTTCTAAATTTATTTCAAACATCAAATCGATTTTCATATTAATTTCTCAAAGATTTTTTAACACCAAATCAATTTCTGAATTTATTTTTAAAATAAATTCCTTTATGTCTTCCAAACTATTTAAAATCCGTGTTTTAAAATAAATTCTTCAACTTTTGAATAATACTACTTGAAATCCATTTATTAAAATCCTTTCCCATATTTTTGGAATTTATTCAATAGGGTTCAAAAATAATGCTTTATCCTTTTAAAATTCCTTCTTTTAAATTTATCCAATCCTCAAAAATAAATTTTACTATAAACTTTCTACTTGAATTTCATTAAAAATCAAATTTTATTTATTTCTGGTATCCTACGATACCAAAAATATATTTGGCTAAACTATAGCCTTCAACGATTTCAATCACAAATATAATCACACACAGATCTTAAATAAATCGACACACAACATATGAAACAAATTCAAATGTTTGAGGATGATTTAAAGATAAGCATCAGAAAAATGGTTTTGGGCTTATAGTGACACTGTTTGAGTAACATCAGTCTTAAACCTTTTGAATGGATTTGCAAAAGTACTTAGATCCTTAAAATGGATATTTTCAAGGAAATTATAAGTATGGAATCTTTTGGAAAATATAGAAGTTTATTAGGTAAAAGAAGTTTACTAATAAAGGAGTTTTTAATTAATAAAAGGACTAATTAAAAAAAGGGATTGGGAGTTGCTTAAGTTGCTTAACCAGACCTTGTGTGGCATGAGCATACTTTATGTGACTTGATAGTATTTTGTATGTTCATTTGTTTATGTAATGTATACTAGACATGGTGTCCATTTATAAACAAACATCTTATACCTGATAGTCGATTATTCGACTATCGAAATTGTCCAAATATGACTTTGGGAATATATAGAAGAAACATGAGTGCTATATGATACAATTATCTTCAGAGATGACATACTACAAGTATAAACTTGTCTTGCTCTTCTGGGACAAATGATAAAGAAATATGTCCGCTTAAAAAGTAAGGAGGTAACCTTCGCTCTTATGCATTGTTTGTTTATTTTCAAAGAACCGGGGTTGAGTTTACCAGGAATTCATCGATTGGTTTTGGACAGTTCAATAAGTGGGAAGAGTATATTTATATGAGATGACTCAAACCTGAAACCACTTCAAAACCATATAGGTGATCTATATTTTGGAAGTGGTTGTGATGTGAAATGTTATAGAGTTGAACTGTGAATCCTAGGGTTAAGTCCAAGGGAGAGGTCGGCGTTAACATTTCAAATGATGTTATCATGTTGGACTACAAGAGTATTCCAAGAGAGAGGACATCGTCAGCATTTGTCGAAGGACTTATGCAAGTAACCTATGTGGAGGCTCGAGATCTGTTCAAGATGATCAAATCCATGTAGTGATTCATGATCTTCTCAGGATGAAGGAATCCAGCTAGAGATTTGTGTCTTGATCGAGTGATGAAGACTCGCGTGAAAGATGTCAAATGTATCCTCGGCATCGAAAATGACTAAAACTGGAGTAGGGTGCATAATCTTGGGTTTAGCTTACCCATGACGGTATATCAGCTCCAGATCTAGAGTATGATTATTGATATGTTGCACGCAGGAGTTGTTGATACTTTGTGCCACACAATTAATCATTGGGCTAGTTAAGTTTACCTTTGTAGTATATTCAATGTAGAGATATATGATGCTTGGAAGGAAGTTTTTGATGCTATTCATGGTGTTCGGTTTCAGCTAGATTCGAGGAGAGCTCCACGGAAATCCTTACACCTATGCGAACGCGCCTTAGAGATATTGATTGTATACCTATTATTGTTATGGCATTCACACAGCAGCTATTTGATACGATTTATGAGCTATACTCTAGACATTATCTATCACATCACTAAATGTTAAAACAAATTAATGGTTGGTTTCTTTGAGGAGATAACCAGTTCAAAGATACATACGGCCTCAATAATTACTGTTATATGTCACTCATATTTCTTGAGTTTCTCACGCTGGTTTACCAAACTGATTCTGGTATTGTTTTCTTATAATGCTCAGGTCAGCCCCATGTATGTTTCTAGATTTAGCCGTTGATGCTTTGGAGCTTCTGGAGATGAGTTGGATGATTTCCTACAGTAGAATTTATTTCTGTTGCATTGCTTTGTGCGCATGTATCAACGTTTGTGAGAACATTTTATTATAATTGTCCAGGCTGATTATTTTAACTCTAAAAAACTTTGAGTCTTAGAATGATAGTTTATACTGTCTTTTGATATTATATATGATTGTTCCAATTTGAGATTCTGATATTGTGTTCCTCTTTCCTTGTTCTATTTTGTTTTCTTTTATTTAACCCTAACAATTTGAATTTCCGTCACTTGGATGCTCGGCATGTGAGTACTGTAGATGTATTAGTGTCATTATTTAGGGGTCGAAAAGGTGAGTCATTGAGCTAGTATCAGAGTTGAAGGTTAAGCAAGAACCTTTGTTTTGGTTAGGTATGACTCATTTAGAGATAGGCTAATGAAATGCCCTAGCATGAATGTACTATACATATGAGGGCATATTTGTTAGTACTATAAAAATGTTTTATATTGTGTTTATTGATCTGTTAAGTGGTTAATGAATTTGGTCAGTACATTGGATGCCATAGTATTGATAGAGATTTGTAAACACTTGAACAGAGCAAACCAACAAAATATTGTTTTCAAAATTAGTAAATGAAATGTTTTTAAATAGTGTTATATTTTATACAAAAATATACAATTTTCACAAATTGATATGGTTATTTATGATGTGTTTGTCGTTAAAAAATGATAATGTTCAGTTATAATCGTTTGTAGTTTGATTAGTTGTGCTCGGTCTCTTTATGAGCATTTACTATAATTTTTTGGTTTATAAGAAATTTACCTTCTTACAACAAGGGTTAGGTAGATAGTAATTTATGGGAACATCAAATACGAACACCTTATGAATTAAGTTTCATGGTTTGACTTTAAGGCGTTCAATGATAAAGTTGGGTTAAAATTTGAATTTTAACAAGAGTTGTTTATTATAATCTAAATAAAGATGTACATTTGTTAAATGATTTAGATAAGAAAGTATGGTTTATAAAACATCGTTTATAAACAAAAAGGATTTAAATGGAGAATTTGAGGACTTAAATCTCGGTATCTTTGGAAATGTTTTTCAAAATTTTGGAGAAAATAATAGTAGTATTATTTGAAAGTAAGTGTTTGGGAAATTGGTTTAAGAAATTGGGAACATGGTACTTAGTAACATTTGCGAAATTGATACCGTTTTGAAATGATTTTGGTTAATCCCACAAACCATCAATTGGAAGTACTGAACTTACTCCCACCGTTTGATAATAATTTGGATGATCATTTCAAGATCATCGGCATTCATTTTCAGGTTTCTAAGTGTGGATGATACAAAGTTCTTTTGGTAAAATAAATTTTGATTTACCCCGAAGTAAGATTTGATATACGAAAGAAATAGGTATTTATTATTTTAAAATTATTTGAAATAAAAAATGGTGTTTAGTTCTTAAGTTTCTTGTTAAGTTATTTCATGGAAGCATGTAGCTTGTGCATTAGAAAAGTATGGATGTGCGTCATGACATGATATGTTGTTTGATAGTTTACATTTGTTACAATGAAATGGGATTCTCGACGATTTTGGATAGTTAGGAACTGTCGTATTGTTATAGATCTTGTAATTAAGTGTTTTAACGGTATAAAGTTAAGTTTATATATAACACTAGAACTAAGAAGGTAGTAAGTTAAAAGGACTTTAAATTTGTTGAACGTACTTGTTAAGTAAAACAAATTTGGTGCTTCTATGCATTCCTAAAATGTAATGGAGTATTATATGAGTATGAACTTAAGTTATAAAATGTTTATAGACTTGATGTTTGGTTTTTACGAAATGATTCATAAATTATTTTAGTATTCAACGACATACTAATTGGATAAATGAATGTGATTAAAAAGGATTTGGGTTATTTAAGAAACCAATAGAATAAATACATAAGTTGTGCATAGATCATTTTATTCACATAACTATTCTTGATCCATTATTTGAATACATATTTTCGAGGTGGTTTACATCGATCCAAACAAGGATTTTTCACTCGACTCTTAATGGAAAACACTTGATACGGATCCTTGATAAGATTCCAAAGTTTTCTATTAAGGTGTATGGCTATTGAAGGAGAACAAGAGTTTCAAATCAAGGAACCTGATCGGAGTCCACGCTAGAAATTACAAACAAAAGGTTTAGAAAGGGATTAGTAATTTCTTAATGCCCAAATGGATAAAATGTTTAATTACTTATTTGAAAAGTAATTAACTATACTTAACACTAAAATTCAATGTGATGGACTTATTTATTTGTGAGATTCAAGAAAGAAGCGTCTAGGCAAGGCTTGATGCAATCGGTGCTCAGAATTACCAGGCTTCAATCTTGGGTGAGGAATAATTGAATTGGAATGTCGGAGAAGAGTTAAGCGTGCGAATCGTGATTTCTATAAGCAATCATTTTTAGAACTTCAGAGTTAACTTGTCAAATGCTAAATTTGACCAAGTATGAACCTAGATCTTTAAAACAATTGCTTTAAGAATAATACAAGTATGGAATGGTTTTGGGTTTTTTGTGATAATGTATTAATAACATTCATCTTTAACCTTTTTTTATTATACTTACGAATGTAAATAGATCTCTATAAGAATTATTTAAAGATAAGCACAAGCAAAATGGTTTTGGGCTTGTAGTGACAATGTTTGAATAACATTAGTCATAAACCATTTGAACGGATTTGCGTAAGTATTTAGATCCCTAATTTGAAAATTTTAAGGAAATTATAAGTATGGAATCTTTTGGAAAAGGTAGAACGCTACAAGAAAAACAGTCTTTTATAGCGGCATATAGCCGCTATTAAACACAACTATAGCGGTTTGATAAACGTTGTATATCGACATGTTATAAAAAAGAATTGCACATTTATAACACACAAAAAACCGCCATGAAAGAGCATGAGTTCATAGCATATGTATACCGCTATAAAATGTACAGATACAATAACGCCTATTTGCTGCTATCTTTGACAGTAACCTCATACATTGCATTATCTTTTTATAGCACTTGTGTCATATTGTTATAACACTTTTTTAGGAGCTATGCTTTATTTTACTATACATTTGATGCACCCCACTATTACATTTTAATAATAACAATCAAAATGAATCTTCTTTAAATAGATAACAATTTGAACAATGTATGAATGAAAAAATATAATAATCAACAAATGTAACGCAGATTTATGATAACTAAATAAAGTATTAACTAACAAAAAATAAGTTTAATACATGAGCTACCAAATTTAATACATATTCATGATAACAAAAGACAACATAGTTCAAAGTTAACGTCTACAAGTACCAAATGCATCACTAAGAACTTGAACTGCTCAAAGCCTTTCTTCATCCATGTCTTCGGTCATTGGTAGTACTTCTTGAAAATTCAAAGCAATTTGAAAATAATTCTATAAAACTATGATGAAAATTACAGGTTAATGGTGATACCCTAAATTTGTTTGTGCAAGACTCATGTTCAGTTGTTAATGATTTAATTCCTATACACATCCCTCCATGTTCATTATGAATATGGATGTGAATATCATGACTCAGAATGTAAAGATACACTAACAAAATCCTTTTTGCATATTTATTATGTAAAATTGTATCAACTAAATTGGTATTTCTGATCGTTCTTTTAAACTGGTGACTAATGTTAAGGTTTTTAAAATGATGAAAGGAGAATGTGGACGGTGCAATGTCATAGGAATATTCCTGCTACTCATGAATTAATGTTCTTTTCATCCTTTAGAAACTTCATTAGAAGAAAGAATTAACATCACCTATTAAATATAGAAGAAAAACTACTCTATAAACTCTACCATGTCACCCTTTTTTGTTCAGTGGATGAACTACAACTCTACACTCACAATTTCAATTGCCAATTTTTTTCTAAATCTGGTCATCACACAAACTAATCAAGTTTCTGCCTATCCAAACAACATCACTCAAACACATCAACATTATGTATCAAACACAATTTTACTTCAGCAACATAATCACTCAGACAGCTCGACTGTGTACATCACAAAATCAGGACATTCAAATAGTCATACCAGTGCAATACTAACCAAACAACCGAAGGAATGATACCAATGAAATACTTATGAAGTAATAGAATTATAGAAGGTCGTACCAGAGCAACAATAACGAAATCACCACGACACAAAAGCTAGCCACACATCACTCCAATGCATTTTCACCTTCAGGCCATCACTTCTTTGCAAACAATAGCACACCAGGGAACAACAACTCATCACTGCAGCCATACCACTTGAAGTCAGCAAAACTTTATCCTAAATCAATCTGGGTAGCAAAATTCCAGAATTCAAGGCAGAGTTCAGGCACGTAGATCAAAAAACGACAACACCGTCACCTTGCGCTTAAGATCGACCGTGTCTCTAAAATCCCAGACAGCACAAATAAAAAACTTCTCCAGATAAAAACACATAAGTGTGGAACTTATAACATAGATATGATCTAACGTAAAAACTTATCAAAGCAAACATAACCAGCTAAATTTCAATCATGCTCAAACATTTCATAGATGCACCTAAGCAGATCGTTGAAAAAGTCAAAAGGCTTTTTAGACCGAATGAAGTTTCGACGTACATCATCATTGAGCAGTACTTTAGATCTGATAACAGTTAACAATCTAGAAGAATACAAATCCGATAAAAATAGAATTAACGATGCATTAAACATGAAAAAGACGTTGTTAACTATGAAATTAAAACTGAAGTCATGTCCACGGTCAATTACTCTTACAAGTATTTACAATACATATAGGCCTAGCTTATGAAATTAAATCTAAAGTCAAGTCAGTGATTTTTTAAGGAGCTGCCATTGCCATGTCTACTGCCTATTTGTTTTTCTTTTTGATTCTTTTCTTGTATTTTGATCATCCATGCGATGATCCCTAATTTCCATTTGTATAATTTGATGTACCATATATATTAATAATATTTATCAAAAAGTGCTCTCCCTTTTTTGAGGACCACTCTTTCATATAAAAAAATGAAGTTGATATCTAGCACTACATAAGTTTTATCACTTAATTTCTTTAAGAAGTGCATATGTCGTGTGGTGATGGTTGTTTGTCTCATATCGAAGACTTGGTTCGGATTTTAGATAAATAAACTTCAATATATATTAGAATTGTTAATTTTTATTTTTCTTAATTTACAGTTTATATATATGTTATTGCTAATCATCAGAAAGCATTTTCGCAATTTTTGTGTAACTAAGTTCATTTCTATAAACTTAGTTCATTTTTTATTATTCTAAACTTAGTTAATTTGTTGTTGTTATTATTATTATGTTGAAGATTAAAAAATGTAAAAAAGATTGATAATAATAATAAGAATATGCTAGTATCAGTCTAAGCTAAAGGTCCCAATTAAACTAGAAATCAGTATCAGTTAAATACTACTCTAAATTTTGATTGTTCTCATTACCTTTACAAGCTAACAATTATTGGTTCACTTAAAACTTAGAGTTTCGATACTGTTCCTTCTAGGATTTCAACATAGACTGAGCAGATTCCACTTCATCTTCTTTAGGAAGCCATTGGGAAAAAGGGCAAAACGTGAGAGGTAGTATGTATCAATCGGTAATTTTTTAAATCCTTCTTTCTATACCACATAATTTAAAAGTGATAAATAAACTTGTAATAATGGATTAAGGACATAACCTATTATCTGGGTATCCAGATAACATATGCACCAAAAGTTGCAAGTTTGATTCCAAGTATCATCAATATTTTTTCGAGTCTGTTATCTTTTACCATCTCGTCAAAGTGAAAAATCATTTACAATTTCATCTTTAAACTTGTAATAGTCTGCCAAAATTTAAAACAAAATGACAAATATTTGACTTGTTTAACCAAATATTCCTTCGCTAGATAAAGATTGAGGACGTGGAACGATAAATTTCCTAATAGCGGTTAATCTATACTATAATATTATTATTGAGTTAGATTTCAAGAGCACATAGGCCTCCTTCATATGTTGGGAAATGAACAGTCACGTTTTTCGTTTCTTTCTATTCCAATCCTTGAAATATGATAACTTTTTCTACATTAATTGGATATAAGAATCGATTTCACTATTAAATCTCAAATTTAATATGCTTTCTAATGATATCCATTGTTGATAGCTAAAAATAAGTTTTTTTAAATCATTGTTTTTAGGATTATTCATATTATGAAAGTTATTAAATATATTTGACTTTATTTCTTTTAACTAATCTATGTCGTTGATTCTTTTGAAAATTTTCAGCCACTGATTCTACTTTCACAAATTGCAATCAAGTCTGGTGAAATCCAACATTACCAAAATACAGCAACAATGTTAGATGGAATTAGAAATGGAACCAGAAAGCTCAAAAGCATTAAATACAATTATATGTTTCTTATTATATTGAATTTTCTTTGACTGTAAAAGAAATACAATGATATTCTTCACAATAAAATAAATATTGTTGAATAATGGTTGTTAGTTCCAACACTTCAGATATAAAATATGTATGCTTTAGATTTAGCATATTTTTCACATGAATCGTTCTAAACAGAAATAAATCTCTTTATCCTCTAATCTCATCATTCTACAATAATACGATGCTGCATAATGTGTTCCTAGACATAGTCAGTTATGGGATCATCATCAACACTTGCATTCTCATGAATAGTGTCAACGTTGCTTTTGGCATTTTTGGATCAATGGTCAAGTGTAAACCAAATGTTGTTACCTGCACTGCTCTTATGGATAGTTAATACTGAAGTAGCAAATGGAATCAGTGACATCAAGTATTAAAGGAAATTATTGATAAAGGTATCTCACCAAATGAAGTTACATATGATACGGCTGATGCATGGAGCAATAGCTGATGCCATATGTGTATTATGTGGAAATTTTATCTTTGAAATCATTTTTGCTCGATATTTTGCAATTGTTTATCAAGCACCAGTACTATTTGCATTACTGTTTTCAAAGATTTATACACAAGTTTAGACAAAATGCAAACTTATTTGAAAATTGATAAAAAAAGATCACTATTTCTTAATCAATGAACCATATAAATCATTTAAACATGTTATGAAGATAAGAGGTAGAGTGCGGCCCGTATGTGAAGCATGGGTTCGCACTAGTGTTGATAGAATAAAGTAACGATGAAAATGGAATTCTATGTGATTTTCCATTATGATAGAAAAAACTACAGAACGGAAAAGTAAAGGCAGGATATGCACCACTCCAAAAAAATTCAACAAAGATCATTAATGGTGATGCATAATTGGTATGTGAAAAGATAATGGTACTGCAGTGACCAGTATAAAGGAGCGAATGATTATTTATTATTATTATGATTATTGTTGTTGTTATTGTCCTTAGTTATTATTATAAACTTAGTTAATGTTCATAAACATTAGTTAAATTATTATTATTATCACGTCATCCTCATCAACTTATTTAATTTTTATAAGCTTATTAATTTTTATAAGCTTATTTAATTTTTATATAACTTAATAAATGAAATATTTTTTATAATTCTATTTAATTTATTGTTGTTATTGTTATACAAGTTTAGTTATTTTTTATAAAACTTAATTAACTTGGTTAATATTTTATAATTCATTATAGTTATTATTCGAAATTTTGGTAACAAACTTGGTTAAATTTAAAAATTTAGTTATATTATTATTTTTATTATCAACTTGGTTAATTTATATAAGCTTATCTAATTTTTATTAAACTTAATTAACGAAATTAATTTCTATAATCATAGTTAATTTTAGTGTGATTATTTTGATTATTTAAAATCTATTGTTATGTTTAGTTAATTTATTATTATGATTGTTTAACAAAAATTATAACATTTTATTGTAACTATTGTGATTATTGTTGTTGTTATTACTGCTGTTATTATTAGTATTATTATTATAAACTTAATTAATTTTTATAAATTTAGTTAATTTATTATTATTATTATATAAACTTGTTATTTTTTATACAAATTAGTTAAGTTGGTCAATAATTTATTACTATTATTATAAAGATATTTAATTTATTATTATTATTATTATTATTATTATTATTATATAAACTTGGTTGATTTTTATAAAAGTTAGTTAACTAAGTTAATTTTTTGAACATAGTTAATTTATATTATTGTTATATACAAGTTTAATTAAATTTTATAAAACTTAGTTATATTGGTTAATCTTTATAATTTATTATTAATCTAATATTACTTTTATTAGTATCCTAAACTTAGTTAATTGTTATGAAACTTAGTTAATTTTTCTAAACTTAGTTATTTATTATTATTATTGCTATTATGATTATTATTGTTATTGTTGGTATTATTATTATAAACATGATTATGTTTCATAAAAATTACTCAAATTATTATTATTATTATTATTATTATAAGCTTAGTTAATTTTTATAAACTTGCTTAATTTTAAAAAACTTAATCAACGAAGTTAATTTTTATAGTCATAGTTAATTTGTTTTGACTTTGACTATTATTATACATATTTAGTTAATATGTATAAAATTTAGTAACTTAGTTAATATTTTATAATTTATTATTATTATTATTATTATGCACTTATTTAGTTTTTATAAACTTATATTTAATTTATTATTATTGTTATTACTATATGAACTTGGTTATACTTTATAAAATTAGTTAACTTGGTTAAATTATTATTATTATTATTATTATAAACTTAGTTAATTTTCATAAGCCTTATTAATATTATTTTCATTATTATAAACTTATTTAATTTTTATAAATGTTACTTATCAAACAAGGAAAGTAGCAGCTTCCTAAATCAAATTCATTTTAATAGTAGCAATTGATTATACTATACAGCTCATAATAATAGAAAGGAAAAAATTAAAAAATAATACCTCAATTGATACCACATCCTATAAATCATCACTTGCAAGAATGAAGTACTCGAGTGATCCATCAACCATCCCCTCCTACATTAGTAGAATAAAAGTCGTTCACTCATAGAAATTGCTCGATAATAAGCAGTATATGCGCTTCAATTGCAAAAATGTGCATAACTGGATAAGCATTTGATTGTCTTCTGTTTGACAAATATGATTTCGAGAGACAACCATGCAAGCCATGGCATGGCATAAACTTGTTAGTTTTCCTAATTAATTACTTGTAAGTCCAGATTCATTGTAACAACTGGATTACAAAGTGTTGGTATATGCAGACCTTCGGGAATATATTTTCTAACCAGGCACGAAAACCTCATACATATGATGTATAAAAGTTGACAATTGCAATTTAGGAACAAAAATAAATACCTCTCTACTTGCAAAAAATGAACATTTCACTGATGTTGTAGGAAACAATCATTGATCCATATATAGAAAAATGAGTGATTAAAATCACCATATGTATTTTGCATGTACAACATCCTATGAGAAAACAAAACATGGGAAGTTTCCCACTTCCCCTTTACATGACAATACCATTGAATTAGTGTTTTTCTTAGCTATATGAATTAGTGTTTTTCTTAGCTATAGCTTTGAACTAGTTCAATCTTTTTTTTTCAAGCTCCAAATAATAAGCAAATCATGAAAAAAGAACCGCAGAATTTTAAATTATCGAATTTCGAAAAATCATAGGGTTTATGGATTTGTTTTCATTTTGAAGTCGCATGTGAAAATGATAAAGAAGATGGAACGGAGATGTGGTTTACTGATCTAAAAAAGGGATATGAAATAAAAAGGTGGGAAGTGAGATATTTATAAAATATATTGGGTGGAAAGGTAAACTAGAATCTAAATAGCATTGACTTTCTATTCCTTTCAACCTTTAATTATATTATTTTCCACTGGCACTGGGTTACATAAACACAGTGAGTACCATTAGATAGTTTAATGTTAAGTAGAACAGGATTGCAAATATACTTCAGCATAAAACGCATAACATAAATAACTAAAAAAGTTTCAAATCATTACCGCTAAAGTATCTACCAATTACGCCTCTAAAAGTTCCTCTCTGGTAGCCTTATCCAAATTGTTGGATGAAATTTTCTTAACTTCAGCTTTTAGATTATTCAAATAGTACTTGTACTCTCTTAGCTTCGTTAGCAATACTGCTTTAATGCTTGGTTGCAAACGTCTTGCCTCAAGATCCATTTTTTTAATCTGAGCAGATAAAAATAGAGATCGCTCTTTGGTAAATAACAAACTTAATTGAATGAATAAACCTCTTTTGTTTTACATAAATTGGATGCTTAAAAGGCCTATGCTTTTATCATATATGTTTTTTTTTTCTTTTTCGACGTAACAATATAGTAAATCAAACATCCCATACTTTATGATTTATCTTAGTAGTTATAGAGATAATGCCTTAATGTAAATTTAATATAATTTATCTTAGTACTTCAGTTAACTTTGATAGTTAAGGGAATGATTTACGCCAATGGAACTACACACACACACACACAGATATATATATATATATATATATATATATATCATGTTTTAGGCTCGGTACGATACTATTAATTTAAATTGGATGCTTAATCAACATGTGAATATCCATATAGTTTAACATTGAGCATATGTATAGGTTTAATTTCCTACATATATCATTTTCTATTGACATCACATAAGTACACACATGCATAAATTTTATGCATGATCATGTAACAATCACTATAGTTAAAGCGCAAATCTAGCTGCTTGCCCAAAAAATAAAAATTCAATAAATCTAAATTATCAATCAAGTGCACGAATCAAATATAAGACAACACAAAGAGTAGCTAATGAAGGTTTATATCTAAAAATACAGTTGCCGATGTAATGATCATATCCATTTTCTATCAAGAAACGGAGGAATTAATGTACAGATCTAAAGGTTCAATTTTTGACATAATTACTTTATATTAATTATCATAAACCGTTTAAGTGCTAAAATGTCACTTTCAGTTAAATGACCTTATTATATCTACTCGAATAATGAATACAAATTCCAAATATTCCACTAACTTTGGGCAATGAATTCTTGAAAGTAACAACACACTTACCATTAAGCAAACGATCTTGAATTCATGAGGTGCTCTTTCGATAACTACAAATAGTAAATAGATAACTAAAATAGCGGAACAATAAGTCATAATAATATTGCTATTAGGCATTAGACGAATATTCAAAGAAAATGTTAGCACCAAAGTTGGTCACTAATACCCAAATCCAGATGAAAGCACCAAATCACAATCACAGATCACAGATAGAATGTATATAGAGAGTATAAAAATGAATAATGGTAAAAATTAAAGGGAAAGAAGTAAAGACACAAGGTTTAAAGTGGCTCAGCTAACTCCGGCCTACGTCCACTCCATAAATTTCCGTTTTATTGATGTTAGAATCGATTATAGTTACAATCCAGAGTTCTTAGAACAACAATGGCAGAACAACCTTAGTGTAGAAGACGAAGAGGAACTCAAACCAAACCCCTTTTCTGAAACCCTGCATGTTGTATTTATAGACGAAGATAGCTAGTTCCCCTATGCAGACCCATGACCACGTTAGCTCGGCCCATAATTGTTAATACAAGCGACCGAACTAGGCAAGCCGAATCGCAGCCATCGACCCACACAGACATGCCGAACCACATATGTTCTCTCACTATAGCTAACCCGTAGTCTTCTTCCTACCCATCCGAAGCTCCCTTATGTGCAACCCGAAGTAGCCCTATGCTTTACTCGAAGTACTTTATTCTGTAGCCCGAAGTAAGATTGCACCGACCCCATACTTGCCGAACCACCACAGACCGAACCACATGGCCTGATAGCTCCGAAGCTAGTCCCTTCCAAACCGAATCACCAATGCCGACTGACCCATGACTCCCATACCGAACATCCAATGACGACCGACCCATGACTCCCGGACCGTACGACCAATGCCGACCAACCCATGCATCCCAGACCAAATGACCAATGCCGACCGACCCATGCATCCCAGAATGAACGTCCAATGTCGACCGATCCATGACTCCCAAACCGAACGACCATTGACAACCGACCAATGCATGGTCTCCATTCCTCGACCGAGCCATATATGACCGAGCCTCCTGGATCGAACTACCGACCTACATGGCCGAACCATGTCATGCCGAACCCTAGCTCTGTAATCATATGTATATCATCCTTGATTGATCGTCCATCCATCCAATTGACTCAAACCCATAGTACCCAGCCTCGGCCAACGGGCAATCGATTTAGTTAAATCCGCCTATCCACGGCCTTGCCAAAAAGCGGGTTAGCATTTGCCTCCCAAAACATGCCCTGCTATTGGAAGGCGTGTTTTGAATAGCCTTAAATCCGATATCCGAAGTTCATATGTTATCCATAGCCATACTTTCTGATTCATAATCCAATCCAGTTTACCCAAGTGTCATTGCCATATCCTTATCCGAATCTACGACTGCTCTAAGTCGATATCCAGTCCCTATCCAGTAAGAAAATCCTCATCCAATTCCACATCCATTCGAAATTGACTAACCGTATCCACGATCTCTCTGTATCATTTTATCCGAGTCCGGGACCTCTCCGGGTTTAACTTCGAATCCACAGACCTCGTCGGGTCGCGTTATCATGTTCCAGCCTCGACTCTTCAAGGGCTTGTATGTTCTCCAGCCTCTGCTCTCCGACTGAGGACTTTTATATTTACTGGCCTCGGCTCTTTGGTCGAGAACTTTTATATTCTCCATCTTAGCTCTCTGGTCGTGGACTTTTATATTCTTCAGCCTCGGCTGTCCGGCCGAGGACTTTCATATTCTGTGGCATCGGCTCTTCGGCCGAGGACTTTGATATTCTCTGGCCTTGGCTCTTCGGTCGAAGACTTTTATATTGTGTTCGAGTTCATTCCATCGCCCTTTGGCGAAAGGGCTCATAACTCGCGGTCACTGCCCTGTCTCTCCGGTCGGGACCATGATCGCGAGACTTGTAATATTTATTACATTGATCCAAATCCAATCATTCAAAATAATAGTTTTTATAGCCAGGGAAAACCAAATAAACGTCTGTACATCCAAGGAAGAAACCAAAGTTTTCAGGAAACGAAAAAGAAAAACATGATTTCACAGACTCGAGCAACACGGTTTATCATCCTCTCAAAGCATGCCTAGGGACAATCCTCGATCCCGTAAATGTGTAAGTGATTTAGTCATATTACTTCGAGTTCTATTACTTATTAAAAGCCATCAATCTATTTGGTTGATAACAAGATGACGTTGCCTAGGTCAAGTGCCGTGTTTGTTTAAGGTGGAC
Source organism: Allium cepa (assembly GCA_030765085.1). NCBI lineage: Eukaryota > Viridiplantae > Streptophyta > Magnoliopsida > Asparagales > Amaryllidaceae > Allium > Allium cepa. Next base: position 944,118,620 of record CM060941.1, on the reverse strand, counting down.
GGTGGCCGCTTCTGTCCTACTGCTACAGTTTGATTCCTTACATACTGTCGTAGATGACCATTTCTTACACGCTCCTCAACGATATCTTTCAAATGCCTGCAATCGTTTGTGTCATGCCCATCTAGCTCATGGAATAGGCAACGCTTTGTCGATGCCCGCTCGTATTCGAATGTTCCCTCCTTACTGGCCTTCGATACTAGAGGGCCCCGTGAGTATCCAAGTGAATCCTTTTTAGAGTCTCAGTTTACTCTGTGTAAGAAGAAAACTTTGACTCACACCGAGGCCTTTTCGAAGTGCTACTGTTGTCATTCATTTTCCGGTTTCCTTTATCATATTTATTTGGATCCTCCCTGGGTGGACCTTCATCCCTTACTGCATAAGCTTCAACCTCTCTCCCTTCTCTCTCATCCTTCACATCTTCCTGCCTTAGGAACCTTTTCGCCTCATGGTAGATTTCCCCGAGATCCCTTGGTGGGTCCCATTCCAATGATATCTTGAAATCCGAATTATCTGCAATTCCTAAAACGGCCGCCATCAAAACCATCGATGGATCGGGCCGATCCACCGAAGCCGCCGCCGCATTGAATCTAGTTAAGAAATCCCTAAGCGACTCTCCTTTCCACTGTTTCATTGATATTAAAGTCATCACATTCTTGGGTCTGTCTAGGTGGACCCGAAACTGTCTCATAAACTTATCAATTAACACTGTCCATATGCCGATAGAGCCTGTCTCCAGCTGTCTGAACCATAATGCTGCAATATCGGTCAAATACAAAGGGAAACATCGTGCCATGACTTCCTCTAATTCCCCCAGCACTTCCATATGCGTCATGTACCTCGTCAAGTGAATTGTGGGGTCCGCTTTCCTATCATACATCTCCAATATTGGTACTCTGAAATCTAGCGGGTTTCTAGCTTGCTAGATCGCAAGAGCAAAGGGACTCATATTCACATCTTCCAGGTTTCTATTTACCAATCCGCCTCTCATGGATCGCCTAACCATCTCCGCTAACCTATCACTGTCGCCAAGCTGTAGTCCTTGTCCGTTGCCTCCAATCTGCCCCTCGAGTTCACGAGGGAATCCTGCGACCTGCTCTCCTAGATGAGCATCCATTCCTCTACCGACACCATGTTGTACATCTCCATTTGGTACTCCGCCCGGGATTGGATCAACATTCCTTGAGGGAGTGCCCCCTAGTCTTGGTGCTGCTCCTAATGGTCCTGGTCCATTCTCAATTCTGGTTGTTCCATGGTTCTGACCCCTAATTTTAGCATCTCCTGAAGTTGCCAAACCTTGACTCTACACTCTAACTTTTGCAACTTGTCGAAGTAGGATCTGCATCATCTCCTTTTGTCTTTTCAGCATCGCTTCCATCTCATCTCTGGTGATGAAAATCGAGGCCTGATTAGCTCCCGAGGAAGCCTCCTAACTTCCAACATGCTGACTCCTTTCTGTCCTCTGTCTCCTAGTTGATTGCTTTGTCACTGTTTCTAGAATCCCAGTTTCTAAGCCTTTAAATCCAAAATTCAAGCTTCTAAATCCCTGAGTGCTTGCTTTCTCAGTGAAAGCACCAAATTGTTAGCGTGAAAATTGATCATCAACACCCAATTTTAGATGAAAGCACCAAATCACAGTCACAGATCACTGATAGAATGCATGTAGAGAGTATAAATATGAAGAACGGTAAAAACTAAAGAGAAAGCGGTAAAGACACAAGGTTTATAGTGGTTCGGGTAACACCGGCGTACAATTCAGAGTTCTTGGAACAGCAATGGCAGAGCAGCCTTAGTGTAGAAGACGAAGGGGAACTCAATCCAGTCCCCTTTTCTAAAACCCCACATGCTATATTTATAGACGAAGATAGGCTAGTTCCTTTGTGCAGGCTCATGGCCAAGTTAGCTCGCCCATAAGTGTTAATCCAAGCGACCGAACTAGGCAAGCCGAACCGCAACCACCGACCCACACAGACATGCCGAACCATATATATTTTCTCACCATAGCTAACCCGGAGTCTTCTTCCTATCGATCCAAAGCTCCCTTGAGTGCGACCCAAAGTAGCCCTATGCTTTACTCGAAGTAGATTGTTCCGTAGCCCGAAGTAAGACTGCACCGACCTCATACATGTCGAACCACCACAGACCGAACCACATGACATGATCCCTCCGAAGCCAGTCCCTTCTAAACCGAACCACCAATGCCGGCCGACCCATGAATCCCAGACCGAACGTCCAATGACGACCGACCCATGACTCCCAGACCGAATGACCAATGCCGACCGACCCATGCGTCCCAGACCGATCGACCAATGCCGATTGACCCATGTATCCCACACCGAACGACTAATGCCGACCGACCCATGACTCCCAGACTGAACGACCAATGTTGGCCGAACCATGCATGGTCTCCACTCCTCGACCGAGCTATATATGACCGAGCCACCTGGACTAAATGGCCGACCTACATAGCTGAACCATGTCATTTCGAACCCCATCTCTGTAGTCACATGTATATCATTTGTGATTGATCTTCTATCCATCAACTTGACTCAAACCCAGTATCCCAGCCTCGACCAAGGAGCAGTCGATTTAGTTAAATCCGCTTGTCCATGGCCTTGCCAAAAGGCGAGTTAACAGAAAATAAATAAAGTTAGTACATGCAATTTGTATAGATATCACATTTGCTACAACCAAGAGTTAATGATTTTATTGGCATCAAAGTTTAACCTAGCTGGATAAATGAAATAATAAAGTATCTTACACTGAGCATTGGATACCGGCATATTTATCCAAAAAGCAATGTCTTCTAGACACTCATATTATGTACACCCTGCTAATTCTCCAGAGTATACTGGTTTTGCTTTTCAATAATGTTTGGTACACAACTCTTAAACAACTATATAGAAACATGTAGATAGATCTTACACTTACATGGCTCAGTAAAAGAAACTTCACTTTGCAAATAATTGAAAGACTGAATTATTCCTTCAGCATAATAAAAGAAAATACTTCTATAATACCAAATTAATTCTTCATATCGAAAAGTTAACGAAACATTAATGCCAACAACATTCATTCCGCGAGGGAAGAATATGAGAAAATATGATACTAGATTTTTTTCCATTGTTCTATCACAGAAGTTATAATATATGCATAACAATATCATCAAATTTAAGCCCAAATCAATGCTGATCCACTCAATAAAATGGACAGGAGCAAAGAAACAGCAACCGATCAAGTAATTCAAAATATAACCAGAGATGTGCTAATATGCCGCCGCCGCCTTGCTTAAGCAAGCTGAAAACTTCCTTTAACTCGGAGTTTTGGTCGTCAGGAAGCTGGTCCAACATGGTGAGAGCTTCAGCTTACTTTACTTGAAATTACGCGGGAGAAACCAAATCACGAATCACTTCAAAATTGGGGAACAAAGAGATAGGAGCAACGGTGATAGTTGAACTTCCAAGCGACGTCGACTTACTCCAATATCAGATCTTGATTTTGGGTGCTTAACTCACAAAGAAGATGTAAAAAGATTAGGGATTTTTTACTTTAAGCGAAGTTATTTGGCTATGAGCAGAAGACACATGAGAATTTGAGGAAGAGGGAAATAATTAAAAATGAGGCGGCAACGGAAATATTTAGGAAGAGCCTGCATTAAAAAGCGTTACTTAGTTAATGTCTTTTCTGAGTAAAACAAATTAAACTAAATAATAACTCTATGGAATAACGTGTTATATAATGGTGTTATAAAAAGTAATTTTTCTTATAGTGGAAGTTTATTGGGTAAAAGAAATTTACTAATAAAGGAGTTTTTAATTAATAGAAGGACTAATTAAATAAAAGGGATCAGAAGTTGCTTAAGTAGCTTAACCAAACCTTATGTGGCTTGATCGTACTTTGTGTGACTTGATAGTGCTTTTTATGTTCATTTTTTTTATGGAATGTATACTAGACATTGTGTCCAAACATCTTGTACTTGATATTCGATTAGTCGCCTATCGAAATTATCCAAATATAACTTTCAGAACATTTAGAAGAAACATGAGTGTTATATGATACACTTCGAAGATACTATACTGTAAGTATAAATTTGTCTTGATTTTCTAGGATAAATGATAAAGAAATCCATCCGCTTAAATGAGTAGAAGGTAATCTCCGCTCTTATGTGTTGTCTGTTTATTTTCTAAAGAACCGGGTTTGAGTTTACCAGGAATTCATCAATTGGTTTTGAAAAGTCCGGCAAGCTAGAAGAGTATACTTATATGAGATGATCCAAACCCGAAACCACCTCAAAACCACATAGATGATCTATATTTTGGAAGCAGTTGTGAGGTGAAATGTTATAGAGCCAAGGGATAGGTCAGTGTCAACATTTCAAATGATGTTATCATCTTGGACTGCAAGAGTATTCTAAGAGGGAGAATAGTGTCAGCATTCGTCGGAGGACTTATGCGAGGAACCTACGTGGAGGTTTGAGATTTGTTCAAGATGCTCGAATCCATGTAATGATTCATGATCTATTCGATATGAAGGAATCCAGCTAGGATTAGTGTGTTGATTGAGTGATGAAGACTCATGTGAAAGATGTTGAATGTAGGCTCGACATTGGAAATGACTAAAACTGGAGTAGGTTGCATAATCTCGGGTTTCGCTTACCCGTGAGGGTATATTAACGCCACATCTAGAGCATGCTTATTGATATGTTGCATGCAGGAGTTGTTGACACTTTGTGCCATGCGATTAATCGTTGGGCCAGTGGTGTTTACCTTAGAGTATATTCAATGTAGAGTTATATGATGCACAGAAGGAAGTTTTTGAGACTGGTCATGTAGTTTGGTTTCAGCTAGATCCAAGGAGAGCTCCATGGAATTCCTTACACCTATGCGAACGCGCCTTAGCGATATTGATTGTATACCTATTACTGTTGTGCCATTCACACAACAGCTATTGGATATGATTTATGTACTACACACTAGACAATATCTATCATACCACTATATGCTAAAACAAATGAATGGTTGGTTTCTTTGAGGGGAAAGCTGGTTGGGAAATACATACGCCTCAATAGTTATTGTTATATGTCACTCATATTTCTTGAGTTTCTTACACTAGTTTACAAAAATTGATTCGAGTATTGTTTCTTATAATGCTCGGGTCAGCCTCATGTATGTTTCCAAATTTAGCCGTGGATGCTTTGGGGCTTTTGAAAACGAGTTGGATGATTTCTTATCGTAGTATTTTATTTCTGCTGCATTGCTTTGTGTGTATGTATTGACATTTGTAAGGACATGTTATTATAACCATCTAGGCTGATTACTGTAACTCTAAAAAACTTTGAGTCTTTGAATGACAGTTTATACTGTCTTTTGATATTATATATGATTGTTCAGTTGTGAGATTATGATATTATGTTCCTCCTTCCTTGTTCCATTTCCTTTTCTTTTATTTAACCCTAGCAATTCGTCTTTCCATCGCTTGGGTTCTCAACATGTGAATACCGTAGATGTATTAGTGTCAATATTTAAGGGTCGAAATGGCGAGTCGTTATAGCTGGTATCAGAGCTGAAGGTTAAGCAAGAACCTTGACTTTGGTCGGGTATGACTCATTAAGAGATAGGGTAACGGAATGCCCTAGCATGAGTTGAGTGTACTATACATATGAGGGCATATTTGTTAGTACTATAAAAATGTTTTATATTGTGTTTATTGATCTGTTAAGTGGTTAATGAATTTGGTCAGTACATTGGATGCCATCGTAATGATAGTGATTTGTAAACACTTGAACAGAGCAAACCAACAAAATAATATTTTCAAAATTAGTAAATGAAATATTTTTACACAGTGTTATATTTTATACAAAAATATACAATTTTCACAAATTAATATGGTTATTTATGATGTGTTTATCATTAAAAATGATAATATTCAATTATAATCGTTTGTTGTTTGATTAGTTATGCTTGGCCTGTTTATGAGCATTTACTACAGTGTGTTGGTTTATAAGAAACTAGTGCGTGCCCCGTGCTACGCACACGGGTAGATGTTGAAGTTTGAAGTTTGTGTTCATTATATGATTAATTTATCTCATTCTTCCATTAGTAAAATTTATATGTAAATGTTGTTAATGTTATTTTTAGAATGTTATATTTGCTCAAAGTATTGTAGGACTTCCCATTTCACGTAATCAAAGCAATATTTAAAATTTGTCTTAATTAACATTTTATTTTGACCGCTATGTATTGGAAAATAATAGGGAAGTAATTATTTTTTAAAAAAATGCATTGACTACCGCCGTACAGTAATTAATTCAAGCAGTTGATCTTGAATGGATGAAATTTTATAAAAGCATGAGGATGGGTAAATTTTGATTTCAGAAAGAAATGAGTAGGCAGCTCACGTATTTGCACATAATGAATCAGCCTGCCCAACCGAATTATTCAACCAAAGTAAAGTTGTTGGTTACAACATACTTGAAAAGTAGTAAATATTCCTTAGGAAAAAAATAACCTAACTGAGTATTATATTAATGTCAGTTCCGTATGTTGTAAAAACGGAAGAATATGTAGCTCGGTCGCAGTAGCATTTTGGCGAAATGCATTAGCACAAACAGATCATGGTACATATGTAGGTTGACCAAACTGAAAGTAAAAAGAAAATAGGAAAGTACACTGTAGCAGCTATTTTTTAACAACAATGACAACCATACTAAAATAAATTTACAAACCAACAAAGTACAAACAGGTCAAACAGTAACGAACCATACTTGCTGAAATGAAACTACATGTTGTAATATAAATACAAAACAGACAGCAAGAGCTGGGAAGTGGGTCAAAATAAGCAGCACGTCATCCTAAAGAATTTCCACAGCCTCCCTACCATAAGATCTGCATACATGTCCAATATTCCATGTCCAGCATGTTTCTCATCGGGCTAAACCTGGAATAAGGAATATCATTTCATACAATAGGATTTATTTATCTATCTTACCATGTTTTCATAGATTCTAAAACATGTTAATATAGTCAGCAACATAAACAAAAATGATAGCATACCCTTCTTATCTTTCTGACCTCCTTGTGTCAGCAAGATATCCTTGATGACTTCGATTGGTGTGGTCTTGTATGGAAAAAGTGATGGTGACCTTCAAAAGGTGAGTGGGTATTAGAGTCATAGCCATGACATGTACAATTTGGCCACTATAAACCAATGTTCTACCATGCCTATTTTGCAGTTCATGTGGATCGTATAAACTATTTCCTATAAATATAAAAACATAGAAAACCATCATTAATTACATATCCATAAAATTACTTTGTTAGTTTTACTAAACATAGTTACTTTTAGGAAATTACAGTTTTATTAAACTTATATAATTTTCAATAACATTTTATTTCAAAATTAATCAGAATACAATCAGTAGAAAAAATATTTTTCTTTGGCCCAGACTCTCTTGACTTTAAGTTTTTTATGTACATATTAGAAGAGCAACTAAAAGCTAAAAAATAAATCAACTAATGAAACATATATTGAACATTTTGGTCTAGCTTCTTCAAAACTAAACATCTCATTTGTATCTGTTTCATGAAGATCTAAATTCTTGTTCACAAGTGCACTAAAGAAAACGGTGGACAAATTTACAAAAAAAACTTTTTAATCAAACTCATGCTTACTCATCAATTGTGGCACACAGAGCACCCATCCACAGTATCTTTAACCATGCCAATTAACATCAAAATTGCATAATAAAGACAAAATATAAAAATGCCTAAACATATAACTTTTAAAATTACTCAGATACAATAAAGTCCAATTAATGAATTTGCACATGAGATTAGAAAATTTTGTATCATAGTATATCATTCTAGTAATAAATCAAGTCATCCTTACTTGTGCTTAGTGTTTCTTTTCCCATGAGTAACCTCCATCCTAACTTCATCATTTACTGCTTTACTGATGATTGATTAGTTTAAAAAAAGCGATGAGTTCGTGGGTTTTCTAAATAACAAATGAAAAGGAAGAAAATGGGAAATGGTGGAATATAGAGGTAGTAAGAAATTATTTTGTTGTTGTATGCATTCAATAGTTGTACATGTACTCGTAGTAATATAAGGTCATATATAATACTTAGAAACCATAAATCACAAAACATACACTAATCCTTTTCATGAGTTGAAATTGCATCAGAGAGCCAAAAACCCAAAAATCAAACACAAAAACCGACAAAACCTCTATAAATCCAAAGTCTACATAAAATCAGCAGAAGTTGCAGCGAAATCAATAGGCTCAAAAAAATAAATGCTAAAATATCTGTCTGCAAGATTATCTTCATTTCAGATATTTTATGCACCAACATCTATTAACATGAATCATCATTTTGAGAAGCTAAATACACATTGCACTAAGTACTTGGATTTTTCTTCTTTTATAAATTTAAGAAAAAAGTATTTAGATTCATAACACTTGGAAACAGTATATCGAGTTTAAAGTCTTTTCCAAGCAATTAGTAAGTAAGAAAAGTATTAAAGTCAATGTTTAACATAAATTTTATTCATTTGCATCTTTCATTATTGTTTTGAAACAATTGTAAAATATAAATGTAGAGATCAAGTAATCAAGCAATTTAAGCTAGATTTTTCACCTTATATAAAGAGAACTATTCAATACATAGCCTAAGTTCGGCAACCTATAATATGTATGGTACAACAAATAAAAATGAATTCACATTTAGAGTACAAACCACAACGACTATGCTTAAAAGTGTTTATTGATGTTTAGCTTGGAAATATACTAATATCAAAATGTAAGATTGGAGCCAACAGGGTTGGCGCAGTTGGTTGATGGTCCGGACTGCGTGATCGAAGGTCACGAGTTCAAGCCCCGAAACTGACAACCCTGTAACAAGTACCCGAAGTATGTGTTTGGCAGGCACATACTTCCCTAGAGTTTACAAGCGAAGCTTGGTTCTCTAGGTAATTCAAAAAAAAATGTAAGATTGGTATGGTAACAACGTACTGAGTAAAATATATGAATAAGCAAAGTTGCATTATATATGGTTGTTATGAATGACTCAATCAATACCTTTACAGAATGCAACTTGAAAATTTTTCATTCCGTCTCCAACCATTACATCTTTGTTCGAACTTTAGTTGTTTAGAGCGAACATTTTTCCTTCTATTTCAGTCTTCTTATTTTAACGTTTTCTTCTTCCTCTCCACCTAAAGCAAGACAAATCATATTTGTATTTTATGACCTCAAATTAATCTATATTATTATCAACTAAACTGAGCAAGTGATAAAAGATTGAGAAAAGGTTACAGGTGCAACAAAAGTTGCCTCTTAGTAGCATCCTTCTTGTTGATTCCACCTCAGTATTGCCTCTCTCCACACTTAGTTTTTTTTTTTGCTTTTCCAATTATTGAGGTTCCACCTAATATTGGAAGAAAAAACGGTGAATCGATTCTAAAGCTAACTACATCGTAAAATATTGGCAGTCTGTAGCAAAAGTTTGATTCAAGCAAATACCAAAGATTTTTCTTTAAAACAGAAAGTAAATACTTTAGCAAATATCTTTATTGAGGTTTTGTTTTATGAACCTGCAAAAATTCGAGAATGCATATTTTGGTCATGACAACAATGAGTATTTGGGAAGAATGAATGCTTTCTTTCTTTCATTGAATGTGGAGATAGTGGGATATTAGATTGACTGAATTGCCCTCGCTTGGATAAATTAGAGATACTTTGCAATATGGACGTTTTGGGCAATTTGAAAAAAGGCTTCATTTTGACTTGTTAACCAGATGTTTTGTTTTTTAATACATAAGACACAGGCACACATATATTGTTTAGAATATGAGATACCTTCATCATTTCCATATGTTTTCGCTTTGAGTGAAATCATGAGATTAGGGAGTTTTATTTAAAAATATATGGTTTAAAAAATATGATTATCTATGACATGCTTTGAGAATAAATATTATTTGAAGCTCCTATAATAATAGAGGTTTGTATATTATAGAGAATAAGCATGGCACAGACATTTGCTGATGTAATCCTTTTTTTCGTATATATGAAATTGTAGTATGTAGTACGTAAATTTTATATCAAATGTTGAATTTAGTATAGCAATGGAACATCAACATGCATTTTACCCAAGCTCATTCTATACACATACAATTGTAAAACAAACTAAACCAGTCAAAATATTCAAACAGAAAAGGCACAATTTTTACTTTTTAGCGAGTGAACTGCACATAATAATCGTTGTCAAGACTTTTCACAATTTTTATATCATATATTTGTTATAACTCGTAAAAAATGTACTACTTAATAATAATAAATTCTTACCTTGAATAAATAGTCCAAGAAGATGTGTCATAACAAAGCTACTGTCACCAACAATAGACACTATTTCCTGTATAGAAATATTGCAAGAAATATAGTCAGATTGTTCATTTATTAAAGTCGATTCATCATCCTAAAATAAAAGGTACCATGAAAATAATTATTTCAATTTCTAAATATGTAAAATCCGTTGAATAGTCCCAATGTTAAGAGTGTAAGTACTTATAATTTTCTTTATTGCTAGAACTATACACATTAATTTATGTATTATACCGCAATTTCTGTAAACTCCAGTAAAGCATCGTTTGAAAATGCTATGATTGGAAAACCACATGCCTTTTGTATCTTAACGAATAAAACATTTTAGAACCCTTCTTGGAGTTGAAGAATTTTTTGAACATCGGCTTAAATTTGTGTAATGCTGCACAATATAAGAAAAGTGTTAAAAATTATCCCACTTAAGTAAATGTCTAGTGAAACATATTACTGGCCTAATGAGTTTAAAAAGTTATTATACTCTAACCATAGCCAACTTTTTTCATAGATATTCACTTTTTCTTTCTTTAAATTTCCATCATCTCTAAATGCTTCTCTATACGGATATGAAATAGCATACAACTTGAAAAATCTATTTCGGATTAATGTTTAGCTAAACGCGGGAGAGAAAGAAAATGAATACGCATGCTTCAAAAGATAAGTAACAACACCAAATGAATAACAACATTTATAGTGCACTTTTGTTTCCCATGTAGGGACCCACACAAAGTGTACATGACAGTACTACAGTAATGAAGTTGGAAATATAAAATTAATATCATCTTGTAAAATAATACATATTAGATGTAACCAAACCCAGAACATATGCAGTGATATACCGTACTGCCTTTACCTATTGTTAACATTATGGACAATATAAATAGAAACTGTAGTCTAACTTTGCATTACATTTAAAGAGAGATATTTTATATGGTAACACCGAGAGGAGAAAGAAAAATAGATGATGCTTACCTGTCTACTATTTGCATTTAATTAAAATCAATAAAATAGTCAAATATATTTTAAAACATCTTCGGTATATCCAGTAATATAATATGTTTCAATTATCTAAGCATCGATACTTGATTATATTGGTTTGCATATGAATTTTAATGAACTTTTAGGATGTAAGAGAGAATAAAATTGTAATAAAAGAAATTACATGGTGACATGACGATGAAAAAAGACACTGTTTAATTTCCTGTTAATTTTAATAGAACGAAATAAATTAAAATAGTGCATTAGGTGGAGAATATCTTATAATTAGAAGGGTGTTAATAATTGTTGCATAAACAGAGATAATGGGATCAAACAAAATGAAAGGCAATGGAGGGAATTGTATCAGCATTTATTATCTATGCCACATCATTTGAAGTCATCATTCAAGCCAGCAAGCAAATTGCGTTCCTACTTTCCCATTTAACTAATAGTTTAGCCAATAATAAATAAAAGCACCATTTAAGTATTAACTACCCACTCATATATTACTTTCTTTCAGCATTATGAATCCCTTATATGATTATATTTTTCTGATGCAAAAGTCGGTATGAACATTTATTAGTGAATTTTGAATCATGAATGAATAGTCAGAGACTCAGAGCATCAAAGTAAATTTAGAAGTTTTCTGTATGCATACATTTCAAAGAACTCATTAATAACAGTACACAGTAGTAACACCATTTAAATAGATAAGCTTTTCTGGAAGAAACTCATGAGTTAAACATGATGAAACAGTATACGGTTAAAATGTAAATGTATTTGTGTCGACTCATAAAAAGATATATTGAAACTACGAATGCAAGCATAATACTATGAAAAGTAATACAAATAACACCAAATCTAATAATTTTGGACAACATAGAATATTTCAGTTCAAACAATTCCTTCTCCTAGTAAGAAAATAAATAGGAAATACGTGAATTTTACTCCTCTTTTTCACAATTAGTTGCATTTGAAGAATTGAAACACAGTTAATCATCACCCTCCTTAAAATCAATCATGACCGAATAATCACAGTTGAAACTACTGGGGAAAATACGTAAATCATTCTGTAATTTTAACAATACAGAGTAATAACAAATAGCGTTATCATTATATCTTCAAAATCTAAATTTAATCAGATTAAACAACTACTAATCAAATTGAACAACTACTGAATTATGTCAACAAATGATCCGGTTAGTTTATGTGCGAATCAATAGTAAGTAGTCGTGAATTCCAAAGAAATAAGTAAAATAAACAAATGGAAGAAAAAATTGAGAAAATCACTACCTTGGAAAGGAGAAATGAGATTTACCAGTATGAATTAAGATACAAAGGACACATGGATTTATTTCTTTCACTATGTTTGTAATTGGTAGAGAAATAGTAAGGTTTGGTGGGAGGTAATAGAGGATCCGCCATTACGGACTGTGTAAGGTTTGGTGGGAGGAAATCGAAGCGGGTTTGTTTTGACAAAGAAGAAAGGGCGACGAAATGTGATTTAGGAAATGGAAACAACTGCGGTTAGGGATTTGGAAACGTGAGAAGTGAACCGGTTTGAGATGCCATATCTGATTGCCACATCGTATGGGATAGGTGTCGTCCAAATAAACAACTGGTTTCTGTTTTCCTTTATATGTAATTGATTTACCTTCTTACAACAAGGGTTGGGTAGATAGTAATTTATGGAAACATCAAATATGAACACCTTATGAGTTAAGTTTCATGATTTGACTTTAAGGCATTCAATGATAAAGTTGGGTTAAAATTTGAAACAAGAGTTGTTTATTATAATCTAAATAAAGATATACATTTGTGAAATGATTTAGATAAGAAAGTATGGTTCGTGAAATATGGTTTATAAACGAAAGGGATTTAAATAGAGAATTTGAGGATTTAAATCTCGGTATCTTTGGAAATGTTTTTCAAGATTTTGTAGAAAATAATAGTAGTATTATTTGAAAGCAAGTGTTTGGGAGAGTGGTTTATGAAATTGAGATCATGGTATTTAGTAACATTTGCGAAGTATTTGATACCATTTTGAAATGATTTTGGTCAAGCCCCAAGCATCAATTAGAAGTACTGAACTCACTCCCGTCACTTGGAAATAATTCGGATGATGCTTTCAACATCATCGGCATTCATTTTCAGGTTTCTAAGTGTGGGATGATACAAAATTCTTTTGGTAAAACAAATTTTAATTTAACCCCAAAGTAAGATTTAATATACAAAAGACATATGTATATATTATTTCAAAATGATTTGAAATAAAAACCAGTGTTTAATTTTGAAGTTTTTTTAAAGTTATTTCATGGACACATATAGCTTATGCATTAGGAAAGTATGGATGTGCATCATGACATGATATGTTGTTTGATAGTTTGCGGTTGTTAAAACGAAATGGGATTTTCGATGATTTTGGATAGTTGGGAATTTTTGGATTGTTATAGAACTTATAATTAAGTGTTTTAAAGGTATCAAGTTAAGTTTATATATAACACTTGAACAAAGAAGGTAGTAAGTTAAAAAACCTTAAATTTGTTGAACATAATTGTTAAGTAAAACAAATTTGATGCTTCTATGCACTCTTAGGATGAATGGAGTATTATATGAGTATGAACTTAAGTTATAAAATGCTTATAAACTTGAAGTTTTGTTTTTATGAAATAATTCATAAATGATTTTAGTACCGAATGACATACTAATTGGATAAATGAATGTGATTAAAAAGGATTTGGTGTAGTTAAGAAACCAATGGAATAAATACATAAGTTGTATGTAGATAATTTTGTTCGCATAACTGTTCTTAATCCAGTACTTGAATACATATTTTGGAGGTGGTTTACACTGATGCGAACAAGAATTTTTCACTCGATTCTTAATGGATACACTTGATAAAGGTTCTTGATAAGATTCCAAAGTTTTTTTATCATGGTGTATGGCTATGTAAGGAGAATAAAGGTTTCCAATCAAGGAACCTGATCGGAATCTGCACTAGAAAGTACAAACAAAAGGTTTAGAAAGGGACTTGTAATGCTTAATGCCCAAACGGTTAAAATGTTTGATTACTTATTTGAATACTTAACCCCAAAAGCGGATGTGGTAGACTTAATTATTTGTGAGATTCAAGAAAAAAGTGACTAGGCAAGGCTTGATGCAATCAGTGCTTAGACTTACCGGGCTTCACTCTTGGGAAAGGAATAGTTGAATTGGAATGTCGGAAAAGAGTTAAGCGTACGAATCATGATTTCTATAAGCAATCATTTTTAGAAGTTTGGAGTTAACTTATCAAATGTTGAACTTGACCGAACATGAACTTAGATCTTTAAAACAGATGTTTTAAGAATAATACGAGTATGGAATGATTTTGGGTTTGTTGTGATAAAGTGTTAATAACATTCTTCTTTAACCGTTTTTTATTATACTTAAGGATGTAAATAGATCTTTAAAAGAACGATTTAAAGATAAGCATAAGAAAAATGGTTTTGGACTTGAAGTGGCAATGTTTGAATAACATTAGTCTTAAACCTTTTGAATGGATTTGCGGAAGTACTTAGGTCCTTAAGATGGATGTTCTGAAGGAAATTATAAGTAGGGAATCTTTTGGAAAAAGATAGAAGTTTATTAGGTAAAAGAAGTTTACTAGTAAATGAGTTTTTAATTAATAAAAGGACTAATTAAATAAAAGGGATCAGGAGTTACTTATGTAGCCTTACCAAATTTTGTATGGCTTAATCGTACTTTGTGTGACATGATTGTGTTTCGTATGTTCATTTGTTTGTGGAATGTATACTAGACATGGTATCTATTTATAAACAAACATCTTGTACTAGATAGTCAATAAGTCGCCAATCGAAATTGTCCAGATATAGCTTTGAGAATATCTAGAAGATACAGTAGTGCTATATGTGCAGTTATCTTCGAAGATGCTGTATTGTAAGTATAAAATTGTCTTACTGTTTTAAGACAAATGATAAAGAAATCTGTCCGCTTAAACGATTAGGTGGTAACCTTTGCTCTTATGTACTATCTTTTTTATTTCCAAAAGAACTGGGGTTGATTTTTCTAGGAGTTCATGGATTGGTTTGGAGAGTCTGGTAAGCGGGAAGAGTATACTTATATGAGATGACACGAACCTGAAACCACTTCAAAACCATATAGGTTATCTATGTTTTAGAGTGGTTGTGAGGTGAAATTCTATAGAGTTGAACTGTCAATCCAAGGGTTAAGTCCAAAGGAGAGGTCGGCATTAACATTTCAAAAGATGCTATCATGTTCGACTATAAGAGTATTCCAAGAGAGAGGACAACGTCAGCATTCGTCGGAGGACTTATGTGGGGAACCTATATGTAGGTTTAAGATCTATTCAAGATGCTCGAATCCATGTAGTGATTTGTGATATGTTCAAGATGATGGAATTCAACCGGGGATTCGTGCATTGATTGAGTGATGAAGACTCGTGTGAAAGATGTGGAATGTAGGCTCGATAGTGGAAATGAGTAAAACTGGAGTAGGGTGCATAATCTTGGGTTTAGCATACCCGTGAGGGTGTATCAACTCCACATCTAGAGTACGCCTATCGATGTATTGCACGCACGAGTTGTTGATACTTTGTGCCACGCGATTAATCGTTGGGCCAGTGGTGTTTACCTTATAGTATATTCAATGTAGAGATGTACGATGCTCGAAAGGAAATTTTTGATACTAGTCATGGAGTTCGGATTCAGCTAGATCCGACAAAAATTCTTACACTTATGCAAATGCGTCTTAGTGATATTGAATGTATACCTATTATTGTTGTGGCATTCACACTCAGCTATTAGATATGGTTTATGTGCTACACTATAGACATTATCTATTATATTACGATACATTAAAACGAATGAATGGTTGCTTTCTTTATGGGGAAAACCGGTTCGGAAAGACATACAGCCTTAATAGTTATTGTTATATGTCACTCATATTTCTTGAGTTTCTCACGCTGGTTTACCAATTGACTCAGGTGTTGTTTTCTTGTAATGCTCGGGTCAGCCTCGTGTGTGATGACCTACATTTCTGAAGTTTTAAATTGAAATAATCCATACATGTCCAACTCAAACAATTCAAAACACAGATAATCAATGGGGCTAATTAAGAAAAATAAAAGAAGAAGAAAACAAACATAGAATCCTGCAGCGGAATGATAAAATATAATAATCAAATAAACAGTTCATGAAGTTGTTCATACTACACATTTGATTAAAATTTTACAACATTGGTCAGAGTTACATATACAACAGAACAATAGAATAATGCAACAAAAAAACATGATGTAGGGGAATAATACCAGTAATAATAATATATCAAATCTTCGTCTTCGTCCTCCAGAAAATACGATCTTCAATCTGCTAAAAACTCAGGGCTGATCCGAGCGTAATGAAAAATCAAAACACTCGAGTCAGAACTAAAATATCCTTATATGAGTCAAATCAGTATCACATATAATATGAGTGTAATAGCGTCAAAGATGTTTAGGGGTTTTACATCTCCTATCCAGTGTATAACATGCGTGCAATAACTCAAGAGATGTTACGGGATTTTCCATCTCTTAAGGATCCGTCAAAATATCTATATAGTAGAATACGCTACATATGTAATGTCTAATCAGTAAAATAAATATTTTTCTTAGCTTAAGGCTTTACATTAATCCTTCGTAACGCGTTTTTAAGCATCGTCGTACAGTTTGCATATAATGCCCCAGTAGCTCGGGGGATATGGATGTTCCGTGATACGACAACACTAAACCAAATGCATAGTGGTTTCGTATAAGGATAAAAGTGTGACAAGGCACTTTAGGCAATGCCTAAGGTAAGATACTATCAGTTCAGGTCGTAGGGCTAGTGGTAACGCATCGAAGCCATGACCGCCCACCACTTCATCCATCCCATATCGAGTCAAAGGGAGGTCATCCCAAATCAAGGTGCACCAGTCGAAACCAATGTCAAAAGTAATAGTATAGACCAAGTCCAAGAAGAAAAATCGAATAATGGATGTCCGCTAGGGGTAGATAGCCCACTTGGCCCTGCCAAGCCGACCTATTTTAGTCATTTCAAATTGGCACAAATGTCGGGGTCTATCCATCATCGTTCTCTTTCTTCAAATCCAGCAAACGTACACCATATCCAACCACTTCATTTTGAAGTCTCCTCTGTGTACACGGTTGTTAAAGTGGTTCCAATATTGACATAGAGTATGTCCGTAAGAGGCTACGGTCTATTTAACAACCAAATATTGTTTTACACACGGGTTGGTATTTTTACCTTTCGAATATGATTTATACTTGATACTAAAATATCATATTTTCTTCAAAAGTGTCATTCATTCCAAAATATCGTATTTCCTTAATATATGCTATTTCACTTCAAAAATCATTTTCTCCTCAATATCTAAATTTAACTTCCAAAATCATCTCGAATTTTCATTTAGGTAATAACTTCATTTTAACCCAATTTGCATTTAAATCAACGATTTAAATATAAACATTCCAACCTTGACCGTTTTGAATTTTTTTAGAAAATAGTTTTAAATTTTTAAATAGTTTAAAAAGTTAAAATAGTTTGATATAAAATGGTTTGACTATTGAAAATGGTTAATGTAGTAAAATAGTTTAGAAAATCAAAATAATTTTAATATTTAAAAAGATAGATTTTTGAACAGTTCATATTAAAATAATTTATTTTGAAAATAATTCAAATCAAACTATTTCTTGCATTTCAATAAATATGGACCCAGGTCCAAATTTCAATCAAATCGATTCAATTTCAAATCTTTCAGTTCAAAATCATCTTCAATCTCAAATCAATTCAAATCGACTCAATTTCAATTTACTTTCAAATCAACTTAATTTCGATTTCAATTCGAATTAACTTCAATTTTGAAACATTCATTTTAACTTCAAACTCGATTCAACGATTCAATACAGTGGTTTAAATTCCAATTCGATTCTTGTTTTAAACCATTTCAATTTACATCAATTTCGAGTTCGATTTTAAAATATTGATTTAAATCACTTAAGTCAATTTAAACTTAAATATTTAATTTGTGGTTCAAATCTTTTAAAATAATTCAATTCTGAGCTCAAATTTGGAATATCCATTTAAATTACCTTTACTCAAATAACTTCAAATTTCAAGTACAAGTTCAAACCTTTAAAACAGTTTCAATTTTCTCAATTCAAGTCATATGTCGATTTTACTTCACAATTCAAAATAAATTCCTTTAACCAATTTCGATTTCAACATTTCAAAGCTCAAATTTGGAAATAATTCAATCTTTATAAATTTGATTTTTATTTTTTAAATCATAATCATTTAAATAAATTCAAATTCAAGAATTTAAAACCATTTAATTTAACCAATTAGGTGTCCGTATATAATTTTCTATCCTATGGCCAAGTGCTCGGTTATTTCAATTTAATTTCAAGGATGGATTTATATCATTTCAATCCAAATCAAAGTGTCGTAGGTATATATCATTTCAACCTATTTCTTAATTTATTCGTAATAATTCAAATAACAGTTTATATACCATCCAATAATACGCAGGTTGATAACAGGATATATATATAAATAAATAAACATCCAATCATCCAAAATATCAACCAACAGCCATCCATCACAATCAACATCCAAAACAGTCGGCATACCACAACAATTAACCAATTATCAATAGTCAGGAATTTAAATAGCAATTTAATTCCAATTTCAATGTAACCGTTCATTCACAATTTCTAACATACAAATTCTTATGTCAATTTCCATGTCAGTTAAATTATCAAACAACAATCAATAAAATTAAATCACTCCATGGTATCAATTTAACGAACACAAAAATATTTTAGTCTTCGTGAGCAGTTTAAAACATCCACCATTATTTGAAACTAGAAAATTTTCAACTTTAAATAAATTATAATTTGATTCCATGTCGTAGCCTCTATCGATACTATTCCAACATGACTTACTTCACTCGAATCCGACCTTGTATAAGAAAGTTATGATTTTATTAGCATAATGATAATTAAATTAAAATTAATTTAATTACAATTATTAAAATAATAATCCAAACCTACCCTCTCTGCTTATTGGTCACAGGCAAATGTGCACTCGCGTGTCTCTTCTTTCCCAAGCAACTCATGATTTTTTTTACATATACATGAACGATTTGCCTCCGTCCAGAGCCGCCGCACCGCCATCTCATGCCCCACCTCCTCTTGTGCTCCACCTCTCCAGCCACGAATGCGAATCAAGAAATACCACTAGTCTTCATCCCTCATCTTGGTGAATTCGTGGTGATTCACCTTGATCCAACCGCACAAGATGTAGACCCCGATGAGATCTACACTTTTCCATTTGGTGGCATTTGATTTTGTTGAGTGGATTGAAAGAAATCAAGGGAGAAAGATAATGAATTTTCGGCCATTAATCGTGTATGAAGCGGCACTGAACAAAAATGGTTACTGTTTGATGAAATGAGATAAAGGATGGCCAATTATATAAATATCCAACACTATTCACACGTAAATTTTTCGAACTCCAAACGAAGTGTGCCATCTGGCATTTTATATGTTATATCCCCATTCTGAATACAATGAACTAATCTTGGGAGCCAATCCCATCATATTCAGAAGATAGCTTTTCAAAATCAAATTATTTTAATTAAATTCCTTTAATTAATTTTTACACGTTTCAAGCTTGCATGGCCAAACGATAAGTCTGGCCGGTACGAAACTTTAAATCCTATAATAATTCACGATTACAAATTCGATGAATTTAGTTTCGTTGTAATCCAAGACAGTGCCCAAAAAGACTATTTTTTACATGTTAATTAAGACAAGTAATTTCAAAAATCAATTTAATCACTTTAAATTCAATTTTAAAAGTTAACAATCTTCATTCTCGTTTGAATAAATTTGAATCAACTTTCAAAATCATTTTCATTATATTAAATTTAGGATTTAATTATTTAAATAATTTCCAATATTAAATTTAAACAATTTAATTATCCAATAAATTGCTATATTTGAAATATAAGTTATTTAAATTATAAATTTTAACTTATAAAATGAATACAAATAACTAAATAACTACTACATTCTTTATAAAATTATAATCATAGTCAAATAAGACGTACTCACATAAATTATTTTCAAATATCATTCTATAAATAAACTCCATAAGAAATCCAACCATTACTTATCAAAATTTTACCTATCAGTATATATGGGTAGGTAAAGATAACCTTTATCTACCAATATTTAATGGTAAGATTTATTGGTAGGTAAATATTGCCATTATTATAACATTTTTGGAAGGATGATTATCTGCCAATAAATATGAGTAAGTAAAAATGTTACGTACGCATATACTGGAGGGAATTTTTTTTGCAATTGGCGCTTATATTTCCTTCCTATCATTTTAACGTTTTATTAAAAATAACGCTGAGTTGTGTGATGATGTATCAAAAAAACCCTATCCTAGCAATTTCGTTTTTGGAATGAAGATTCTTTTGCATATCCTAGCAATGTTCCTTGCAAAATCACTTATTTATTAATTATTATTTTGAAATATGATAATTAGCAATTATTAATTAATAAATAGAAATTAAATTTTAAATAATTAATATTAAATATTAAATAATCATTTATTAATTACTTTCATATATTGCAATTTTTTTCTTCAAACAATTAACTATTAAATGTAAGTTTGCAATTTTTCTAAAAAGTTTCACAATTTCATACCAATATATCACATCCAAAATGGCTAAAACACATTCTTCCCAATTTATCAAAGAAACACAATCCATCCATCCCCTCCAATCATAGATCTAACCATTTATTTAAATCAAATCTAACGGTACAAATCTCAATCCGCGTACACTACCAAAATTAAGAGTATAAGAGGCACTAATTAAATGCAAAATAAGATGATTGCCTCTAATAATGTAACTTTAGAGGCAAAATAAGATAATCCATTCTAATATATATAAAATTGAATGTTTGACCTTTTGTATTCTCCATTCTCAATTAATCTCAGTTGAAATATACTCTCTCATTGATTTGAGCTACATTTTTGAAGTTGCCCCCCTAAATTTTTATTCAGCCGCTCTATTATCGCCAAACCCTTCCCCTTCTTTTCTAAACTTCTTTGGGTTTCTTTCCCTAATCGTTTATTTCTTTCCCTAATCATTTGTTCATTTCTTTCCCTAGTCGTTTGTTTCTTTCCCTAGTCGTTTGTTTCTTCATTTTCAAAACAAGCGTTAATACAACCATATTATCTCTTATTCATTATTTTCCTTTTATTTTTCTTTCATATTATATTGTTTCTCTTCATCTCCTCCGTAATATTTCATGTCGCTTATCAACCATCAGTTCTCCTCCACCATTTTAGCTCCATTAATGAAAACTAATTCACCTTTCATATCCTCTCATCAAGGCCATTCCCAAATTATTATACCCTTTCAACTAAGATCACTAAATTATATTTTACTATTGCCCTAGATCTATTTTCAAACATAGAGCTTCATCCATTCAGTACAGTCCATAAGGTATATTTTTCCAATTCATTTGGATTACATTATTTAATTGAATCAAACTTTATTCTTAGGTTTTAGTTTTCAAATTTTTTGTTGTATATTAGATTATATGTTTATTATCAAAACTAATTATGTGTAATTCTTTCTTTAGTTTCCTTTCAAATTGTTATTTTAGACAAATAACGTAATTTAATTCAGACTTTTTCGCTGATAGAATAAGTTGTATCCTCCATTCTCAATTAAGCTCAGTTGAAATACTACTCTGTCATTGATTTGAGTTACAATTTTGCAGTTGTCCCCTTTAATTTTTATTCAGCCACTTTATTATCGTCAAACCCTTCCCCTTCTTTTCTAAACTTCTTCAGGTTTCTTTTCCAAATCGTTTGTTTCTTTCCCCAATCGTTTATTTATTTCTTTCCCTAATTGTTTGTTTATTTCTTTCCATAATCGTTTGTTTCTTTCCCTAATTGTATATCCCTTCATTTTCAAAACCAACGTTAATACAACCGCATTATCTGTTGTCCATTATTGTCCTTTTATTTTTCTTTCATGCTATACTTTTTCTCTTTACCTCCTCCGTAATATTTCATGTTGCCTATCAACCATTAGTTTTACTCCTTCAATTTTGGTCATGAAAACTAATTTCCCATTCGTATCGTCTCATTAAGGCCAGTCTCAAATTATTATATCCTTTCAACCCGAGATCACTGAACTCTATTTCGCAGTTACCCCAGATATATTTTCAAACCTAGAGCTTTATCCATTCAGTACACTCCATAAGGTATATTTTTCCAATTCATTTGGAATAAAATATTTAATTGAATCAAACTTTATTCTTAGGTTTTAGTTTTCAAGTTTTTTGTTGTATATTAGATTATATGTTTATTATCAAAACTAATTATGTGTAATTGTTTCTTTAGGTTCCTTTCTAGTTGCTATTTTAGACAAATAACATAATTTAATTATATACTTTTTCACTGATAGAATAAATTCTTTGTTTTATTCTTTTATATTTTCATATAAGGTGAAGAAAAGTTGAAGAGTACCTAACGGCTTAATGAAATTAATTTGAGCAGTGCGATGGAACGAAACCAATCATATTCTGTAGAATAGTTTAGGGTTAATCATCTTTATTATTTTATTCAATGTCTTATGTAGGCACATTGAATGCTTCTCCATATGGACTTTAGGAAAAGTTGATCGAAAATAAGTAAAATTAACAAATATTGATGGTTTTGAAATTTTTTGTAGCATTGGAAGTCAACGTGACCGATTTAGAAAATATATTCTAGCGCTCAAGTTAATGCAACATAGTAGGACATTCTGAAATGAGAATATAGCACATGAACATGGATGATGATGAAGTTCCATTTATTTGTAAGAATTTTAATAGGAAAGCTTTGGCTTCTCTAACAAGAAAATTTCATAATTTGGCCTTTATGATTTTTTGAATGTAAGGTATTTAAGTCAGTTTGGGTAAGTATTAATCACTTGAATATTTTTCACTCTATACATAAATGTAACAATTAGCCTTTTCTCTAATGTGGCATGTAAGTTGAAAAAAATGCATGAGGACTAACTATTGATATATGGGTGGCAAGAATATTAAGGAACTCTATTGTCTTATGCTCTAATTTGATATGGTGTATTTATTGAAGCAAATATAGGAGGTGATGAAGGAAAAAGGAGAGCCGCAAGTATACAAATACCATAAAGCGACTTTAGCGATTAATTAGATGTGAAATTTTGGTCTGTTATTCTTACCATCTCCTTCAAGTAAGTCCAAAAAATCACATAATTATCATGTGTTTACTTACGTGTTTCAATCAATTTTCAGTTTTTAGATTAGTATTTCTTTGTATGATTATGATCGCACATTTGAAAGTCCATGACTTGCGTATATTAGCACAAAAGTGGATGTTGAGGTTAAATTCAACATTAACGTGTTGAATAATAGGACCGACCATTTGATATTTGAATAGAAAAGTACTCACATGTTTTTTTTGTTTTTTTCGTCCAAGTTTTATTATCAACTTGAAGTACTTGCAAATTTTATATTTAATTTACTAAATGTTCGAGAGCTTTATCATTTGAAATATAATTATTCGTCCGTCTTGTTTCATAAAAAAATGTTTGTTAGTAATCGAAGTAATCAATGTACTGACTTTATGTGTAGCATTCTTTGTTTTCTAAATGATTTAAACTTAAGAACAAATAATCCAATTTATATAATGGGAAATTCTATTGGAACATAGTTTGTGACATAGTTGATGACAAAACAAATAAGAACCATTGGATTCCCTTCTAAATTAAACCATTTCTGTAAACACATAGAGATCTGATAGTTAAGGTATGTAATGTCAGATTCTGTGTTAGATTTTATGTTTGAATAGTCGCTATAGTATTAGGTACACTTAATTACTAGATAATTAGGTCTTGCTTTAGAATATACCAATTTATCACAACTATATGTAAGTGTCAAATACATATTGGATAAAATTGCACTGAAGTTTTAATACATATATAATCAAATACAAAAATGCAACTTGAAACAACTGCGCTTCAGTAATGCTTATATATATGTACTTAGCATTCATGGTACATGACAAATGGATCATAAGATGGACTACATAGTGTATTGCACCGACCATTTTAAATTATTAAAACTCTATAAAAGTCATCGTATCACCTTAACTGTAATTATAAATGTTAAAATATTTTAAAATAATATCATATGAATAAGGAAATCAAACTAATAGAAACAAAAATAATATTAACATAACAATATGTAGACACATAATACATTCAATTTTAAGACGTAACATTCTTACAATCGTTGCACAATTGACCACTAATCGATGTCCTTACTAGTCTTTTGAGCGGAAGACTAGTTAAAGAGAAGATAGGACCTGCAGTACAAAGTCAGGTAACATACATAATCATTATATAATAGACTGATATTTCATAAAACTGAAATTGATATTTAGATCATATATATGTTCCGTGTAGACGAATGCAGTAGACTCCCCAGTATCAAATTCCTCGACATATTCAATACAGAAGGCATAAAAGGCATGTCATAAGACACAATTGATAAAATTGGAACAATTAATATATCAATGGAGAATAGTTCTTATGCATCAGAGTCAGTATGCTGCTCAATTTTCATTCAGGTATGACTTTTATCGTAAAATATTTACTAGATATGTTAAGCCTAATTATTAATTGATGATCAACAAAGTATTCGATTTTTTTGCATGATTTTGAAATCAAGGAAAGCACAAGGAGTCTATCAATGTAAATATATTTTCACGTGCAGTGTATCGATAGCTGGCTCATCAGGCATGCTTCATGTCAATTGTGTAGGAGAGACATCTAATTTTTCAAGTTATTTTCTGTAAATTATATATACATGGGCATCAGTTGTTTGTACATATATAAGTGTTGTTAACCAAATTTATGGTCAATACCCCAAAGAATCCAAGTAGGTGGACTTACTGGAAAATGATGGAAAGCAAAATCTTTAAGAAAATCAGTAAATGTCTTGTTGATACCCTAACGTTACTCCAAATGATGGAGTTGAGTTGAACGATACCGAAGGATTGAAAATTTATAGGCTTATCTTTATATCTCTCCTTATAGGTAACTTTCGAATCAGACCTTCCTTATGGGCTTATCATTATTTCCTTAGTTCATCCTCTAAAAAGGGGTAATCTTGATCTTATCGAAAGGTTGAGGCGAATATCCTTCTTTTTCTTAGATAAAGTATGGTATACCTTATGGATGTGAAATAAATGTCAGCCTTGTCGAAAGGCTTGGAAACTACTTATTTGGATTTAGAAGGTCATTAAGGTAGTTATAATATGAAAGATTGTGAAACCTATTAAAGGGTTTAGCCATAGCACTAATGATTTCAGAGAGTTGTTATGAATGCTGATTCAGATAAGTGGATCCTTTTTGGTCAAAGGGTTTAGGTTGAAGAATGGAGAACTTCGATGGGATATATGGATTATCTATAAAAGGAATGCTATCATCTTTGTCGACAAGAACCTTCCTGGTTGATTAAGGTTGGAAATACAAGTCAATCTAGCAAAGGATATAGTAAATAATAAAGGAACTAACAGAATTAAGGACTCCCCTGCGTACCCAAGAAAAGTCTTCCTTTTTATTAAATTTCCCAAATCACAATCTGTTTAGGGTTACAACTCTTTGATTAAGAAGTTACAAGATTAAAAAGAGGAAAATTCCGCCCCAAAACAGGACCCCTTAGGTTTTATTGATAGATGCTGACGACTATGCTTTCGCCCTCGTGCCTTTGATCAGGTCGGAGGGTTCACCTTTTATATGCAGTTGCTAACCTTTCGACTTCGTCGAAAGATTTTCATTTCGCATGCCATCGTGGATCTTTGAGCATTTCCGAAGGGTATACTCTTCTATTTGCTTTTGAGGACTTTTCCCTTGTCAAACTGTCTGACATCTATAGCACATGTGAACTCTTAGACCATGTCGGAGGGTTTCTCTCTTACTCGACTATTGTGAAGCCTTCGACCTTGTCGAAAGGCTTCTTTTTACTTGAATGCCGACGAGAGTCGTACTTTCCTTGAATGTTGTCGGAAGGCGGTCGTTCATTCTTTGCTCACTTATGAATGTTGCCTTTATCATAAACCTTTTGATGCCATCGAAAGGTATTTAGTAGATGTTCTAACTGGCCCGAAAGACTTATTATGCTTTCGAAAAGGTTGTCCGGAGTCGCATGCCCTTTCCCTGACTTCTTTGCCCTCTTCGGAAGGAAAGAGCTTCTTGAATACTATGGAATGAAACCCTCCATACCCTCCAAAAGGTTTTGAATTGTTTCGTATTGTTGACTGCATCCCTTCGACTTATTCGAGAGGTCTGATCTGAATTCCTTTCCTTTTGTCCTTTGCTTAAAGACCTTCTAACTTAGGCGGAAGGTGGAATTTTTGGGTAACATTTTCCCCCTCATGCGAAGAGATGCTCTCGACTTTCTAAATCATCTTCTCTGAAATTCCAGCCCCTTTTTCCTACAAACATAATTACCAAATACAAGTAAAAGAATTCTCTCAAACAGCTTGACTACTCTTGAAAAAAAGAGGTCACTTTTCAAATTCAATTTAAAATTTTAGATTAGCCTTCCGCCTCGCTCATCTTTTAGGTAGGATTTAAAAACTGTATCTTGCATAGGGTTATGATTTAGTTAGACAGAATAGGACAGCTTGGAACTCATTTAGGTATAATTTTGGTAAATTAAAACGACCTTTCCACCCCTTCGAAGGAGATTAAGGTGAAAATTATGGATTTACCCCCTTTTAACCTTTCAACAAGGTTGGAAAGTATTCCGACTCTCACTATTTCCTTCTTATCGAAAGTGTTCTATAGGAGGGTTTCAAACCTTTCGATTTCTTCCTATAGAACAAAATACCATATAACAGAATATTAATCAATTAAATACATTCTCAGTTGCGCAACGTCATTCCAAGAATATAACCAAACTAACATATCAAAATATTTACTCATATATATTGTTATATGTTACATTTTTAGAACAACTACCCAATATATACATATTAAAAATGGTGCCAATATCTCGGGACCGAACATCAGAGACGATTGACAAAAAAGGAACGATGATTTCCTAATCATAGTTCGTTTGCAAAAGGAAGCAAGTCTGGAGCCAAATGCACTGGGTTGACAATCATCGGTTCAAACTAGACTGGCTGATAAGGCAAATACATCATCAGCGCCAGGTCTTCACTCGAAGCATCCCAGATGGCCAAATCCATCTAGAACGTATTTGTAGCCAAATCATAAAGCATGGAGTATGTTGTTATTACGTGATGACTAAAGACATTAACTTGTAGATGAATCATGTTGCTAGACTGCGCACTGTTTACTTCCTCTACTTCTTGTGGTTGATTCAAAAATCCTAATGCATAGCAGCAATAACAATGTGGCGCTTCGACGCCGACAAAATTAAGGTGAATTTGGTAGAGGTTATAGGCTTCCATTGATGTTTTTCTTTTTTTTTCTTTTTTTTAAAGAGAGAGGGTGTCACGACCCGTCTTCCACTAGTCAGAAAGACGTATCATGAATTAAGAAAGAAAGAGACAGAAAGAGAAGAAAGAAGAAACAACAACAGAATCCCAACAGCGGAACGAATAATTTATATTAATAACAAAAGTATTGCATGGATATACAACAACAATCAGAGTTACACAGATTATACATCTCATACTAGACAGTTATAAACACATGTCTAGTTATTACAACACAGTACAAAACAACTCAAACAAACGACTTAGAGATACCAACACAGCGGAATACTAGATAACTATAACGCAGAAGCCTCCTGCTCCATTTGCTCCTCCATAACTCGTCAAAGCTAACCTGAATCCCTTGGCTACTCGTAAAAATTTGAGTACCCAATAGTTTAAGAAAAACAGAAATAAACTCCGGGTCAGACATGGGTCTGGTGTGAGTAACAGGTTAAAGTTTCTTAACTTTTGAAAAACCTTTAAAAAGAAAGGTATCACGTAAGACTTCCCACACATAAACATGGAAAAGTTTTTACCTTACGCTAATCAAAACATTAGATAGGAAATCCGGTGATATTATAATAGTGTCTAGGGTTTTCAAGTAAAATACAGAAATAGCTGGAATGCTTACATTTCATGTTCCAACATAGTTGGACACAACTATTACGTACGGCACTTATTGGATTTTGGATTCCATACAATGGCAGGGCTACCGAGGTACCACCCGTCACAGTACAAGGCCTAGATTGCCGTACCGAGGATCACTCCTAATTCCCTGCAACACAAGGCCGTAACCATCCCTTACTGGACAGTCCCGAACAAGACAACCCCGTAGTTGGTCGTGACCCAACCGACCACACAGCCGAATAAAAAGGGACCTCTAGACAGGGGAAAATCTCGTCCTACTTGGGCATGACCCGCTTAGCCTTGCTGCACCTCCCCTATTTTAGCCATTCCCAGTTGATGAGGCTTGAGGCTATGATTAACTTTAGAGAATACATCTCTTAGAATGCTCATCGTCCACCTGACGAGGTTCTGGAAGCATTCAGTCCATACAAGTTCGTTCCGGGTTTGAACGAAACCGAAGGCATTATCTCGTTACACTCATTTTGGAATCACCCTCAGAGTTAACGACGATAATCCTTGCACTCTGAATCTTCATCTTCACTTGACATTCATGACCTATCGTTAATTTTGGATCGATGTGGTTTTCGGATATCCAAATATGGAAATCCGATCCCGGTCTCATCGAATCCAAAACGCTATTTTCAGGTCCAAGTTGTTTTAAGTTTAAAACAATCCAATTAAATTATCTATTTACACACAGATAGGGAATAAGCGTCCTTGGGTTGTTCCACATGAATGCGGAACTGGCTGATGAACTTTTCTTTCAACATTTCCCATGAGCTAATGGATCCTTGGGGTAGATGGCAGAACCAGAAGGTAGCTAGATCTGCCAAGAATAGTGGGAAGCATTTACACAACACTCCCTTTGTTGCTCCGCTCATGGGCATATGCTGTGTGTATCTCTGCAAGTGTACAACGGGGTCAGATGTTCCCTTGTAAGGTTCCATTGTTGGCATTTTCCATTCCCGGAGGGTGATGGCAATTTCGATATTGCGGGTGAAGGGGCTGGTTACCCTAGCGCCTATCCCCTGATCCCTTTGGTCCCGTTGGACGCACTCTCTGAAAAATCGCGCCATCCTTTCATCAGAACTTGGAGCGGATAGAAATGAGTTTGGTTCTTCTCCGCGGGATTGATTCCGTCCAGATAACCTGTAGGGATGGTATCGTCTATTACTCCTAACATTTTTCGGTGGCTGTCTTCGACCTTCTGGGAGCATGCTGGGGTCAGCTACAGTTGGCCCTTGCCTCGATCTTCCCCTGCTAGGCTCTGTTCTAAGCATTCCCTCGGGTCCAACTTCGGGTTGGACTCCAGTTCGGCCCCGTCCATTGGTGTTCCCATGGTTAGGTAGCATGACAGGCTCAGCCATATCCGTCCCCTCCCTGGTACCTCCCCCGTTGGGTTCGGTTCCAAGTGTTTCCTCGAGTCGGAATTCGGGCTGAGTCTGGGCTCAGCTCCTACCATTGCTGTTTCTGTTGTTAGCCTCTTCGAAGAAGAAAGATCTTTGTCGCCTCCCAGATCCTCCAGACTGGGACTCACCCCATGATTCGGTGTTGCGGTTGGATTCTTCAGCATCCCTTAAGCCTGACATGAGTTGGTCCACCAAGGCTTCTTGTTGAGATGCGAAGCGGTTAGTTACTTCAGCCACAACCCTGTCCAGATCTGCCCTAGTAATTGGTTGTTCCGTAGTAGGGGATGTCGCATTTGCCTAATTTCCATTTGTTGTTGGAACATGACGATTCTCTTGATCTCTGATCACTGGATCTGGGATACTGCTAGTTGCGATGTTCTTTCCTTTGCTAGCATCTTTCCTCTGCCTGGGAGGCATGTTTTCCAAGCAATGAGCGATGCTGTTGGGAAGAAGGTTGAGTGGGAGAAGCTGAAGCTTCTAACTCGAGTTCTCGGTGAAAGCACCAAAAATGTTTGCATAAAAAATGGGCAAACACTTCCAAGTCGTATGATTTAGTCGATTTTATATTGTTCTTAGCGATTTGGGTGAATTACAAAAATATGTAAAAATCAGGGACTAAACTGTAAAAGACACACAGATTTATAGTGGTTCGGTCAGAATGTGCCTACGTCCACTTTATATGTTATTCTCCTTTACTGATCAGATTACAAGTACAACGCTTTGATCACAAGTATATGAAAGTTGTTTGAAAGTTCTATCCGTGCTTGAGCTCTCAAACTTGTCCACCATTGTTGTACCCCTACCCCTCTATTTATAGAGTGAGGCTGGGGGTAGGGGTCTTGGATGTATATAGCTGTTGGTGGGCCTGGGCTGATGTAATCTGGCCTGGCAATGTTGGTTCGGTGATGCCTTGGTCCGGGGAAGGTAGGAGTGGCCTTCGGTCCGGTATTGGTTGGAGTGGCTTTGGTTTGGCGGTGCTTGGTCCGGCGATGGGTTGGTAGTGGGTGGAGAGTTGATTGGTTCGGAAGTAGGTGGAGAGTGTATTGGTTCGGCAGGGACAAGGGAAGTGGGTTGGTTCGGCAGTAGGTGGACAGTGGATTGGTTCGGCAGGGACATGGGAAGTGGGTTGGTTCGGCAGTAGGTGGAGAGTGGATTGGTTCGGCTTCGGTAGGTTGGTTGGTTCGGTGAAGGGTGGGAACGCACCCAACATGTTGATACTCTTGATCTGATTGACTATGTCCGGAATATCTAGAAAAGCCTTGTTCGGGAACTGGTCGTAAGTTATTTTCTGCTTTAAATTCGTCCGCTTTCTTTTTTGCTTCTATTAGTTCTTTGTTCATTAACATGCTACTACCTTTTTTATTTCGTCGATTACTTGTTCTACCTTTTTAATTTTATGATCAAACTTAACTGTTTGTTTTTGTAATTCTTCTAATATTCTTTTTGATTCTGTCTCTAAATATTTTGGTTTATTAGTTTCTAGCAAGAACTTAGTTTGGGTTATTTCTTCTTTAGTAGGTATATTCTTTTTAATATGAACTAGCTGGTTTTGAATACTATTATTTTGATCTTTAAGAAAGTCTAGATTGGAACTAATCTGTTTTAAAATTTTGTTTTTCTCTTTAGTAGTTTCTGTTAGGTTATTTATTGCCCTAGTTATTGTGTTATTATGGGTTTCTAGATTACTTGCCTGACTGATTAAAAAGTCTACAATACTTATTTATTTTAGTGTTATTACCATGCAACCGATGACTAAATTATTGTTCAAAATAACAAGGAAACTTATATTTGTCTAGACTGACAATATTTCATTCTTTGAAAGAGTATTCTAGATTTAAATATTGCAAACGTTTGACTGAGTGTTGAAAATTTATTTTGAAAAGATCACCTTCTTTACTTCATAAATTAATTACTCGTTCCTCAATTTTCTAAACTAATTAAACTTTAAAAGCCAATCAACATATTTTAAAATAAGCAACTAACTATGTTTTGATTATGAGCTTGATTTTTACCTTTGGGTAAGCAAAGTGTTATATTAGCCTTTATCTAACCTAACTAGGTTTTACGCTCTTCCTGGCTACCTGAGTTAGAGTTATTAGCAATACAAAACTTGTATTACTGTTTAAGGATAAACCATGCTCCGATACCAAAACGAGGGGTAGGAGCCGATACTTTTTGACCTCGGTTAGTATTTTTTTATTTATGATTTTTGTAGGTCATATAGCAATAATAGTTCTTCAATCATATTTACGAATAGAACGAAAACATAACCAGCTATATAAAATATAATTACTCGAAGTACAGAAATCAAGAAATATACCAAGCCAAGGACATCCATACCTGGTGTTTTCCTTGTTCGAACAGAGTCGAGAAAGCCTTGGCTTCTATGTGGCGGAGCGGAGTAGTACTGAAGACGCGTGGTGGATGCGGAAGCACTTAGATTATATATATATATATATATATATATATATATATATATATATATATATATATATTAGGAGGAACAAGTTTTTAATTTAGAGGAAGTATAGAAGATGAACAGAAGGTTTTTAAGCTGCCATTAATTTGCAGAAAGCTTAAAGATTTTATATACTCACTTCGATGATTACAACCGTATTACATAACTGCCTTATATAGGCTATTGGCTGGTAGATCCGGTCGTTTAATTACTTATGCCTATTAACTTTTACAGGACACTTAAATTTATAAAAGTACAAAGCTGGCATAAAAAATTATAAAGCAGGCCGACAGGTGTTAACTTTATTTTAGTGCTGGAATCTTCTTTTGGTGGTATGCGTGTGCTGGATTTAATGTAGAGACTTCTAATGCTTTATGCGGCCCTATGGGTGGATGGTATTGACAAGTCATCAGAGTCGTCATCCATGATGTCACTTATGTCTTCCATTGCTTCTAGATCACTGTCTTCTGCAAATCTAATTACATGTCTGTGTAGATCAAAGCTGTCAATAGGATAGAATGGTAGTAAATATTTAAAACCTATAGAGCCCCATATTTGCTTTGTGGTGGTTTCTGCATAGAAATAAAGTTCACGCCAATGGGGTGGTGGTGATAATAATTCTTCTCTTTGGTGAAACTCCCATGGTCCATGACTGTGAAACCAGATTGGCTTTCGTTCATATATCTGTGCTCCTTGAGGAACTGCATAGGGATGTTAATTTTTATTAACAAAAACAGAAATTCTGTGTTTAGCTGGTCTTTCAGTGTTTTTATTATGGAACAAAAACTTTAGGCAAGTGGAATTAATACACAATGTGACTGGATTTCCGAATGAGAGCATACTGTGAAGAATTAGGCTTAGCTTCCATCCAAACATGTCCAAGTATTCTGTATTGCAGTCTATGTTCAGTTTAAGTCTTAAGAGCATACCGTGGTCGAATAATGCTATTTTACCATTTCCAATTTCTAATCCTAAAAAAGAAATCTTTCTTTTAAATAATTCCATTTTCTTTCTTGAAATTACTATTCTATTTTTTAATATTTCATCAAAGATTGTTTTTAAATGGGATTAATGTTCATGGCTTGTATTACTAGCTACTAAGATGTCGTCAATATAAACTAAACAAAAGTCATATTTTTTAAATATACTGTCCATAAATCTTTGAAAAACCGTTGTGGCTGTTTTTAATCCGAAGCTCGAGACATTCCATTCGAAATGTCCTTCTGAACATGTAAATGCAGTCCATGGTTTAAAGGTTTCTTCTAACTGCAGCTGATTATATCCTGATTTTTAATCGAATTTGCTAAAAATCTTCTTGTTTCGAATTAGATTTATTAATGTGTCTTATTTGGGATATTATAGCCATCATCTTCTGTATTATCATTAAGTCTTTTATAATTATATACTATTCGGGTTTTCCTCTGCTAACTTCAGTATGATTTCTAACAATAAAAGCAGCCGATCTGTGTGGACTTTTTGATTTTCTGATTAAGTTATGCTTTAGCATTTCTTGTATTTGGAGTTTAAATTCTGCAACATCTACAGGTGAATATTCTATATTTGCTGTTCTTATTGTTATGTCTGGGTTTTTTATTTTTATTTTTTCTATGTACTGTATTTTACTTTTGGTAATGTCATCGCCTATAAGGCCTATTTTTTCTAATTTTTGAATCAATGGATAATTAATTGAGTCAAAAATGTATGGTCCTTTTTCTAATGTTTTTTCTTTATCTTGTGCTAGCAGACTAAACGCTTCTAGTTTTTCGTCATCTGACAGGAATTTTTGGTGTTTAGGCTGTTTGAAAAAATCTAATTCAGGGGTACCACCATGTTTCTGCAGCAACTCTAATTTTGTTTGCTAAAAGTTGGTGGGTGAAGTATATGTATTTTTATTAAAGGTAATGATATTTTTACTAATGGAAATACTGCCATTAAGGTTTAATATGAAATTTAGACCTAATAAAAACTCAGAACTATTAATTTCAGGTGGTGTAATATTTGTTTGTCCTAAATCATATTTACTACTGTAATTACCAGAAAAGTCTTTAAATTGGATTTGCGTATGATCAGGTAATTTATATTTTAATTGCATAATTCGTTGTTCAGCTGTTTTAGAGAATAGCTTATATGTTAAAGGTACTTGGAATTCTTTAGGAATTAGTTTATGTGCTATTAGGCTTTTTGTACCACCGGTGTCAATTATAGCTGCTGTGGTTATAAAGTTCTTGTTATCAAACCATAGTTTACATTCTAGTGTTAGTAAGGTTGTTGAAAATTCTTTTACTTGAATTATTTCTGTTGTTTGTTGGAAGTTTTCCTCATTTACCTCAGTTATTACTTCTTTTCCTGTATCTTTCCTTTTTTGTTTTAAGTTTGCTAATTCTTGTTTTATTTCATTTAATTCGTACTGGAGTAATCTTAGTTGAACTTCATGCTTGTCTACTCTTTCTTGTAAGAAACTGTTTCTCGGTGTTTCTATTTATTTTTTGGTTAATTCTATATTAAATATTTGTTTTGCGCATAAAAAACATATTTCTTTGTAATATTCACTACATTGGAATCGTTTATTAATTGCTAGGTATCTATGGCAGTTGTAGCAGGGTATGTGATCACTTCCTTTATTTTGTATCCATTCATGTGAACAGTTTTCTTGATTCATTAGGGTATAAGTTATGGGGTCAGGATGGTCATTATCTTCTTCTGAAACTATATTGTAAATAGATTCATTGTCAGAATTATCGTTTACACTCTGTAGATCGTATTCTCCCACTTCGTCTACTATATTGGCTCTATACTGATTATTTGCTCGATTTGGACATTTATTGGCTAAATGATTTAGATCGCCACATATATAGCAGGTACATTTTTTATTATATGGTCTTTGTTTTTTAACATATTTATTGTGTTTGTGCTTATCATATTTTACTGATTTTCTCAAAAACTTTTTTCGCTTTTTGTATCCATAGGCTTGAGGTGTATATATTGTTGTTTTACAAAATGCCCATGCTTGCCTTTTAATCTGTTCTTGCATAGTGGCTTCTTTACATAGTTCTTCTAATTTTCGGAAAACAAAAGTAATTCTAATTCCTATACCTAATTCGTGTTCTGTTCCGTGATTATCTTTCCATTCTTTATGTATATTTCGTCCTAGATCTCCTGGTAATTTTGTAAAATATCTACCACATAATTCGTCATCAAAAGCTTTACCTGTTTGCGCTATCATTGTTGCAAAATCTTGGCTAAATTATTTAATGTATTTAAAATCACTAATGCTTAATTGTTCTACATTTCTTATAGCTGTATCTTGTAATGTTGTATTTCCTTTAGCTGGATCCATACCAAGTATTATCGTTCGAATCATTGATGTGAAATCATATGAATTTTCTCCTAATGATTTTTTTCTAATTATTTCTTCTGGATTTACTGCTTTAAAACTCTGATATATTCCTAAAGCCATTGGACCTAAAGTGGTTTCTTGTACTGCAAACGTATCCATATCTCCTCGTTTATTAACTTCCTAGTAGCGTATGACATTCCCAATAACAAGAAAAGATCACCTTCGTCTATTGGTAAGTATCCGATTACGTCTTCTAGTTCATCATAATCTATTCCTTGTTCGTCTATTGGTAAGTAGTGTTTAAGTTTATCTAATTATTTTTGTTAATAAAGTCATTCTAGTTATAGATCCGGTCATTTAATTATTATTTTATGAATTACTTATCACTAATCTAACTTATTTAAATGCATAAATGTTTTAATATATAAATGGTAATTTAAATTTCCGTATATAATTCCAAATTATAATTATTAAGCCATATTCAAAAAGGAGATAAAATAAACTTTTGATTATCTTATTAAAATTTGAGCTATGCCTTAAAATATTTTTAAACAATTTAAAACATTTTCTTTAAGTATCTTAAAACCAAATAGTTATTACAGAAATAGTTTTTGAATAGTTATATATTAAATAAAATAATAAATTCCAATTTATCAAAATGAATTATTAGAATTTAAAAACAAGATTTTATTTGTTTATTAAACTTCAAATCAAAACTTATCTATCTACAATATATATAAATATATATATATATACACAATATAAATAGAAAGCATTTTATTAGCTTTTAAAAGATAAAATTCACGAATTAAACATTTTTTTAATTGGATTATTAAATCAAGTTAATTTTTACTAACAGAATTTATCAAATCCATTTAACTTTAAATACAGATTATTAAATTGATATTGCCAAAATTTCCGGGATATCACATTCCTCCCCCCTTAAAAGAATTTCGTGCTCGAAATTTAAAAGCAAAGGTTATTTAATAATCCCATTAAAGATTTAATTCAAACACAAGCATATATCAATCATATGCTAACAACCAATGCAACCAATTTATCCTATCAAATAAATTTAATTATCCAGACAAAATTCTGGATAAAATTTCCTCGAGTTTCCCCAAGTATATATATACCGGGATACTCGCTCTACAGAATCCAAACAATCTAAACTACGAAGCTACAGAGCCCCTTCTTATCTAGATCTATAAAACTAGACAAAATATCAGACTACAGACGAGTTTGACTCAACAACCAAACCTTCCTGAAAAGCTGGTACCACTACTAGAGATAACTCATACATGCACTCCCTTAGAGATACGTGAATCTCATTAAATCCAATTATCCAACAGGCAATTCAACTCTACTCTTCAAACATCAGAAGAGCAAACTCACTTCTTCTAGGAAAAGACAAAACAGAAAAACTCCCAAACTGCTTTCGCTGCACAACTCTGATCTGGAAAAGAAGAAAAATGCCGATGATGAACACGAGCACAATCTGGACAACAATCCCAGAATATGATTCAACAGATCCATAAAAGAAAACTCAGAAGTTTCACCAAACCTGAGCTGCTTCACCAACCCTTATCTCGAGAAACCATCCTTCTACTAGCTGACCCACCGGTAGCACTCCTGGAATCTGGTTGATAAGAAAACTCAATCTCCAGATACAGACAAACCTCTGACTTCTCAGAAGACACCCAGAAAATCTTTGATAACCCAAGAGAACACTCAACTATCGCAAGTCACTTTTGCGATAAATCCAGACCAATTCCCAAAAAAAACTATTCTCTCTTTACCAAACAGAACAGCTTACTCTTAACTAGCCAATCCACCGAAGAAACGGGTCTATTCTGCTGCTTCTGAACTCCACCTTCAGAAAACTGCTAAGCCAGAAAACTTCCTACCAACACAGAACACTCCGAGCTGCATCGCTGACACTGATGCCAAAAACTGCCTATTCCAAAGCTCTTCGAGAAACTCGGACCTCAAAGCCAAACACAAATAACCAGCTGAACTTTGCCACATCACCGAAACAGACACACTTCCTAAAACTTGTTCCAAAGCAAACTTCTTCGAAGACATCCATACTCACTGCATCTCATCACGCAGCTACTACTTCCTAAGGTATCAAAATACCATTACACACTTCTTCCAAACCGACAGATCCAAATTCAACTCATTCAATTTCAAAGATAGACTCCGAGCCTTAACAGGTTACCTTCAGAGATCGATGAAATCCTTACACCAAGCTACAAAACTTACTCGAGACAGTATTAGGTCTACAGTCTCGTTAGATACACTTCCAACCTCAAACATTCAAACTCCGATCAATGGTAGTAGTCGTGTTACGCACACCACTACCTTGTCTACCTTTATAACCTATATTGGATAAACCCGAACAGGTAACCCAACAGATAGGTAGAAATAGCTTTATATATATATATATATATATATAATTACAAATACGCTCCCTCAAGATAGACAATACTCCAGAGCCTAGGTATTCACTCAACCTAATGCTCTGATACCAACTGTCACGACCCGTCTTCCACTAGCCAGAAAGACGTATGATGAATTAAGAAAGAAAGAGATAGAAAGAGAAAGAAATAGAAGAAAGAAGAAACAACAACAGAATCCCAATAGTGGAACGAATAATTTATATTAATAACAAAAGTATTACATAGATATACAACAACTATCAGAGTTACACAGATTATACATCTCATATTAGACAGTTATAAACAACTGTCTAGTTATTACAACACAGTACAAAACAACTCAAACAACTGACTTAGAGATACCAACACAGCGGAATACTAGATAACTATAACGCAGAAGCCTCCTGCTCCATTTGCTCCTCCATAACTCGTCAAAGCTAACCTGAATCTCTTGGCTACTCGTAAAAATTTGAGTACCCAAGAGTTTAAGAAAAACAGAAATAAACTCCGGGTCAGACATGGGTCTGGTGTGAGTAACAGGTTAAAGTTGCTTAACTTTTGAAAAACCTTTAAAAAGAAAGGTATCACGTAAGACTTCCCATACATAAACATGGAAAAGTTTTTACCTTACGCTAACCAAAACATTTGATAGGAAATCCGGTGATATTATAATAGTGTCTAGGGTTTTCAAGTAAAATAATGAAATAGCTGGAATGCTTACATCTCACATTCCAACATAGTTGGGCACAACTAATACGTACGGCATTTATTGGATTTTGGATTCCATAAAATGGCAGGGCTGCCGGGTACCGCTCGTCACAGTATGGGGCCTAGATCGCTGTACCGAGGATCACTCCCAATCCCCTGCAACACAAGGCCGGAACCATCCCTTACTGGACAGTCCCGAACAAGACAACCCCGCAGTTGGCCGCGACCCAACCGCCCACACAAACGAATAAAAAGGGACCTCTAGACAGGGGAAAATCACGTCCTACTTGGGCAAGACCCACTTAGCCTTGCTGCACCTCCCCTGTTTTAGCCATTCTCGGTTGATGAGGCTTGAGACTACAATTACCTTTGGATAACACATCTCTTAGAATGCTCATCGTCCACTTAATGAGGTTCTGAAAGCATTCAGTCCATACAAGTTCGTTTCGGGTTCAAACGAAACGAAGGCATTATCTCGTTACACTCATTTTGGAATCACCCTCAGAGTTAACGACGATAACCCTTGCACTCTGAATCTTCACCTTTACCTGAGATTCACGACCTACCGTTAATTTTGGATCGATGTGGTTTTCGGATTTCCAAATATGGAAACCCGATCTCGGTCTCATCGAACCAAAACGCCATTTTTAGGTCCAAGTTGTTTTAAGTTTAAAACAGTCCAATTAAATTATCTATATACACACAGATAGATAATTCACATCATCACAGTAGATAATCATCACCACAGATAATCCATATTATCATTATCAGAAGATAATCCAAATCATCGTCACAATATCAGAAGATAATCCAAATCATCATCACAATGCATCCATATCACACAACATTACTAATCTCATATCTGAGATTCAAACCATTCAAGGAAATCTATATCATCCATATATAAACAAGGATTAATAATCTCACCATATATAATTAATTTAAAATGAACTAAATTAATTACATCATCTCTAATTAATTTAAAGTAAATTAAATTAATTACTTCACTCTATAAATCCTGCTTATATAACCATTTATTACAAACCAATCAACTAATTAATTAACCACTAATTAATTCCCTTGATTTATTACCCTTGATTAATCATCCTTTAATTACATTCAAGTAATTAATTTCACAAATTAATTATTCTTAATCAAATACAGTAATTAACCATTAATTACTTCATTAATTAATTAATTATAATTAATTACATTAATCCTTAATTAATTACATTAATTACTTTAATCACTTATCAATTGATTAATTAATCTCAAATAATTAATCTTAATTACATCATTAATTATATTAATTAATGATTCCTAATTACATTTAAATTAACTAACTTCATTAAGTAATTAACCTTAATTATTAATCACCTTTGGTTAATTAACTTCAGTAATTAACTATTCTTAATTACTTCATTGAATAAATTGATTACCCCTAAATTAATTATATT
The DNA here is from genome assembly GCA_030765085.1 of Allium cepa. NCBI lineage: Eukaryota > Viridiplantae > Streptophyta > Magnoliopsida > Asparagales > Amaryllidaceae > Allium > Allium cepa. Next base: position 944,078,206 of record CM060941.1, on the reverse strand, counting down.
TAATAATTAATTATATTTATTAGTCATCCTTGATCAATTTTATTAGTAATTAATTACCCATAATTAATTACATTACTTAATTATTTTTCCAAATGACTTAATCAATCAATGCTTAAATTAATTACACCAAGTAATTAATTATTAATTACTTTCACAAAGTAATTATCTTCCATAATAATTACACAAGCAATTAACCCCAAACTCTTCTATACTTCAATAAGTTACATTCAGTAATTACTAATCTTAATTACTTCTCTAAGAAATTATCCTTCATTAATTACTTATCAACCCATCAAATTATTATTCTAAATTAATTAAACTTAATTAATTAATTTAAACTGATCCAATTAATTAATTAATTACAATGAGTAATTAATACTTTTAATTGCTTTCATAAAGTAATCATACTTAACCAAATTCCATAATGATTCTCTAATTTAATTAATCTAATTAATTATCAAAATTAATCACTTTAATTAATTAATAAATAATCCCAAGTTAATGACCTTTATTAACTTATCGATAATTTCCTTAATTACCTTCATTAAGCAATTAACTTAAATTAATCATTATTAATTACAAATTTATTAATCTTTAATAATCATTTAATTAATCATTAATTGTTTAATTAATTAAGTTTTAACTTAATTAATCTTAATTTCTTGATAAATTAATTTTTAATCATTAATTAAAATCATAACTTATTTAATTAATGATCCTATTTCCAAATTAATTCATCTTAACAAATTAACTTCAACCTTAATTAATTAATTCAAAATCCTTACTTAATTAATTAAATAAATTAATTAATTAACCATCTAATTACCTTACTAATTTACTAAATCAAAATTATTAAATCTTTGATTTATTTTAAATAAAACATTTCTTATTAATGAATACATTATCATTAACAAAGCAAATTTAAAACAACTTACTTTAAAATTTGTTTCCAAATTACATTTTAAATTTAAAATTTAAAATGAAACCAAACTTAACTTTGACAAAGTTTTAAAAACATTTTAAAACCTTTTTAAACTTATACAAAAGAATTTCCTATTTTATAAAAGATGTGAAAGGAATTTATACCAAATTCATTTTAAGATATAAATCATGTTTAGAATATGTTTTCAACATCCAAAGTTGTTTAAACATTTAAAATTTTTATAACTTCCTTTATTTTCAAAACATGATTCAAATTGGATTTTGATTCCAGATTTAAAACTTATGTTTACATCTTCTACTCTTTATTTTAAAACTTAACCTTTAAATTCAATTTATTTAAACTCTTTTGAAGTTGTTTAAACATTTTAATTTATAAAGTTTTAAATTAAATTTTAAAACTTGGATTCAAACTTAGTTTGAAAACCATACTTTAAATTTAAGTTTTAAATTCTGTTTAAAACCTGCTTCAGATTTTAAAACCAATTTTGAATTAAAATTATACAGGTTTCAAAGAAACCTGTAACCATCAAAAAAATACCCGAGCCTCCCCTTCTTTGGCTTCGAGTAAAAACTTGAATAACTTCGAGCAAAAACTTGAATTACTCGAGTGTGACCGGAGTCCAACATATTCTGCAAAACCCAAACCTTCCCCTGACATTCCCCTGCACCGTGCATGTGCACGGTGGTTCTGGCCGCCTCCGGTCACCACCAAGTTGACGAACATGCCGACGCTTACCCACAGATCCATCCACGATCATCCAAAACTCAACTTCTACTCGAAATCAAATTCGAGTTTCCAAACCCAAAACCTGGAAGAAGAAACTGGAACCACTATCACCTCAAAACCCAAAACCTGTAAATGCGATGCCAACCAATTTTCGATCACCGTGACAACTGCAACTCCGGCCGTGAGAACGTTGATGCTCCAGCTACTATCTCCTGGAATTCCAACGCACTTGATCCACTGTAGCCACCATGCCGATTAAAACACTGCACTGCCCAGAAACTAGGTTTAGAAATCAATTCGAACAATCACCATTACCACGGTGATCTTCCACCACCACCATTTTTCTCATCACCACTAATCACCCATCCATCACCAGAAGAAAGCCCGACCTTCTAGATACTCGGGATCATCAAACTTTCCTCCATTTACATTTTCCAGTAAAAACAGCAATGCTCTTAAACCCCAATACTAAAAATTGTAATTTTGGTTTCAAAAATCACATTTAAGTTTTAGCATTTGATTCTTGCACTCGAAACTAAGAAACAATCAAATTGAGTTTTACCTGTTTTTAGTTTACTCTATTGTTTCCTTCTTTTCCAGTAAAACTGCAGGACTTTTTAACTTGAACAAAAAACTTAAACTATAATTTATGATAAATTAAACATACATTGTTCAAGATTCATATACTTTGAAGATTGATTCAAGAGCACTTGATTTTTACTAAATTTGGGACCTGGAACTTAGAAAAACCGTAATAACATAAAACAGTAATCTATACTCATATACACAATACAATCTTTATCACAAGAAACAAGCATGCACTTCATAACCATGCTTAAGTTTTTAAATTAATGAGGTTACTCACAAACATACTTGTTTTACATAGATGATTTGGCAACAAAAGTATTTACTTAAATTTCATACTGTAATGTTACTCACAAACATACTAATCAACATGCAACCAGGTAAACATACACAAAACATACCTTTTTTCAGACATCAATCAAGCAACAGATTATACTTAATTTTTTTTTTAAAAAGTTACTCACTTGATATGGCACGAAACAGAGCACAAGATTTGAAGTTGCTTTTACTTCCTAGTTATAAACTGAGTTGCAGATTTAATTTGAAGTTGAGTTGCAGGCTTATGAAACTCTATTGAAGACAAACCCAGATACATTTTACTTAAACTTGAATTACAAATTCCTCCATATATTCCCAGGTTGAAAGACGCATGCAGGCTTAACCTTTGCTTTTGCATTTGAAAATGATTTTACAGAGGATTGCAGGCTTTTCATTTTGCTTTTGAAAGGAATTACAGGTTTGTTTTGAAGCAAGTTTTTTTTTGAAGATTTCAGATTTGATTTTGAAAATGAATTATAGGATATTGATTTTGGTTTTTTTGAGAATTTGGAAACAAATTTGTTTTCAGCAGAAATTTTCTCTTCTTAACTTTGAAAAAATGGAGATTAGAAAAGGAAAGATTGAAGAAAACATGTTTATATAAGTGTAATTGATTTATTTAAAAATTAAAGAAAAATTAAAAATAAAAGGACACATGTAAAAAAAAAACTAACACTTGTTACATTAATCATTTAATTTAACTACACTTATCATTATACCGCTTAATATAATAACATGTGTCTTATAAGTAATTTTATTTATTTTTATTTATTTTAAAAGTAAATGAAACCCTTCTTTCTTTATTTATTAAACACACACACACAAATATATATATATATAATATTTTCATAAGTAAATGTATATGCATTTCTTTTTAAGGAAAATGAAATGAAACAAATTATAGAAAAAATGAAAGCTTACTTATATAATTTAGATATGTTTATTCTTTTGAAACTTCAAAATTAACTCAAATTCAAACGCTATAAATTTTAAAAATCCAATTTAAAACTAATTTATATTAACATATTTAATTTAACAATAACAATATTGTCTTTTAAAATCTATCTATATTTATACATTTATTATTATTTAAAAATAACATATTTATTAATTAAAATAATTTATAAAAGAAATTATGAATTACTTATCACTAATCTAACTTATTTAAATGCATAAATGTTTTAATATATAAATGGTATTTTAAATTTCCATATATAATTCCAAATTATAATTATTAAGCTATATTCAAAAAGGAGATAAAATAAACTTTTGTTTATCTTATTAAAATTTAAACTATGCTTTAAAATATTTTTAAACAATTTAAAACATTCTCTTTAAGTATCTTAAAACCAAATAGTTATTGCAGAAATAGTTTTTGAATAGTTATATATTAAATAAAATGATAAATTCCAATTTATCAAAATGAATTATTAGAATTTAAAAACAAGATTTTATTTATTTATTAAACTTCAAATCAAAACTTATCTATCTACAATATATATATATATATACACATTATAAATAGAAAGCATTTTATTAGCTTTTAAAAGATAAAATTCATCAATTAAACATTTATTTAATTGGATTATTAAATCAAGTTAATTTTTATTAACAGAATTTATCAAATCCATTTAACTTTAAATATAGATTATTAAATTGATATTGCCAAAATTTCCAGGATATCACAGAGGGAAGAAGGAAAATGTATTCTAATCGGGATCTTGGTGGGAAAATTGGGACATTCTCTCTTGTATTTCTAAAGATTGTCATTAAATGATTTTGTCATTTGGTATGATTATAGTTTTCGCTTTGATTTGAAAGCAAATGGTGGCCAAGAATTATCTGGTGAGGTTTTGCATAAGACAACTTTTTTTTAGAGAAAGAGTGCCTTTGATACGACGTTTTCTTGAAAGAGAATAGTGAGTTTCCAACCCTATTCTGGATCGTAGGTAGAGAGAACATTTTGATTAATTTTGTATAAAGTGTATTACTGACACTTAGTCATGGAATTTTTATATTAGGTGAATTCATTGGACGTTTACTTAGGTGTTTCTATATTTATACCAATAAGGACCTAGCCTAAATCCTGGGGTATTATAATTTACTTTGAATCAGATTGATTTCTCAAAAAAATTCCCTTAAATGGTTCAAGCATTATAGGTACAGATCTATTTTTGAGTTCTTCTCTAAGTCTATTTTGTATGAATCTGGAGGAGTGATCATAAATAAGCAACAAGCAATTATATTATGAATATATGTTTTTTGTTACATATTTTACGTTTAGCTTGTCTTTACTATGTTATTTCATACTATCTATTCTGTAACGACTGGCGATTTTTCGTCCACGAAAACCAACATCAATACGTCCACTGTATCAACTGCCGAGCAATCGAAGGCCGGAAAACCGTACCGTTATGATTGAAGAAGAAGAAAAGATAGAAGAAGAGAGAAAAAGGTAGAACAGAACAGAAAGAAATAACAGAACAACATCAGAATCTCACAATTCGCAGCGGAACAACATATAATAGATAAATGAATAATCTTTAAACAAAGAACTATATCAGTTATTACATTACATCATATTACATTACATTACATCAAAGTGTACAACAACAAATGACATCAACAGCGGAAAAGAAATACTATATACTAGTAATACGCCATGCCATCCAGCTTGCCTCCAGCAACTCTTGAATATCCTGATAAACCTTAACTCTTGACTGCCCGTGTGGAAATAGGTGGGCACCCAGAGTTTAGGAAGGAAAACAATAAACTCCGAGTCAGTCATGTGACTGGTGTGAGAACTCAAAATAGTTTATCTTTAAAATCAAAATAGAGGAATATTTTAAAGTCAATTCGCAATGCTTTTAAAAATGAGACTACCATAAGGCCTCCCGCACACACACACAATGCAAACGCAGAATCGGAGGAGATTTCTCCTTATGATAGTCAAAGATGCTTGATACACATTAAATGAAACATTTGATATTATTACAAGCGCATAGTGTAGGAAAAATTCATTTCGAAAGTAAAGATATAAATCTTAGCCAGCATAGACATTTCTCACTTATGCCTACTATAGCTACCATGTTCAATAGCAGGTTACCGCCACATTCCATGGCAGGTTATACAACTAAAACCGTACAAGATCGTATTGTTTCTTTGGATTTCCAACAAATGGTCAGGCCAAGGAACTTCCCATTGCCACATGGAAACACCTCTGGAAAGACGTCCCGAGAACCAAACCGGATCTCTGCCAACACAAGGTCGGGTTACCCCTAACTAGGTAACTACTGACACGAATATGTCATCCCCCGATCGTAACCGATCTATCCGAGGATCCTCGATTTCCAACAACCACAAAATATGCAGCAACAACATAGGTTAAATATCTGGGCTCCATACCATGATACCACCTCTATCCAGAAGGAATGACATACACTAAAGGGGCGCTACCCCCTAATAACCTTGCTGCATCGTTCCTGTTTTGACCATTTCCGGGGTGTGAGGTCCGACGAAGTCTCGTCCACAAAGCCACGCTTTATACAAAAGCCGTGCTTTAGGTCAACAAATGATCATAGAAATGATCACCAAGACAAATGGTCAAATAATGATCCTATCACAAATGATCAAACAATGATCATTTCACAGCAACACTCAGTATGCCACACTACCAAATTGGGAGTATATCACTAATAACCTTCAACTATAAAACCTCTGAGCTCGTACGTCTCAGAGAAGGGTGTTAAGCTAAGAGAATAAATTCTCCGCCACCAACAGAAATATATTTGAAAGAAATCAGCTTTATATCTCAATTTGTAATGTCAGACATACAATCTATACAAGTCTGTTCCGGGATCGAACAGAACCGAAGGCACTTACAAAGAAGTCCTTGCAATCCGGATATTCACTAATCACGACCGGACTTCCCGTCACTAAGGGTGATAAAACCTCTATATCAGAGATCAACCGAGGTAGAGTAACTCGACGGTAATCCTTCCATTTTCACAAACATCCGATCTTCAACACCGGTCATCAAATGCAATCCATAACGACGTATCACATATTCGGAATGGGATATACGACCCCAAGGTCCTTTCCCGGCTAACCCGAATAGCGAGCGCTTATTCAAAAATAAGTGTGGCATTCAAATTCAAACAAATCACAACAAATACCTATTTAAAGGTAAATATTGATAGTCGGATTATTTAACTATCAATAGGCATGCTCAACATCACCAAATTCCAAATAATTTTCCAAATTATTTACTTTCCAAAATATCTTTACTAGATATAAAATTTCCCACACTTCAAACATTTGAAAACTAATTTTCAAATCACTTTTCAATCCTTTATCATTTTCGAAAACAAATTTCAATCATTTTCCTTTCTCGGAAATACTTTCATTTCAAAATGGTTTATTTAAACCGATTAAATAGATCCTTAACGATTTACTTTATATTTACGTTCCAAATCCGTAAATTAATTCCCATAATTTCAAAAATAAATCAACATTTATTTTAAACAAATTCCCCTTTTTATTTATAAATTCCATAGTGAATTTACATTCCAAAATATTTATGAATATACGATTTCAATTATTCATTTTCAATTTATCTTCAAAAAGATAAATTCTCAAAACATTTCATTTCACATTGGAAAAACATTCCCATACTTATTTAATCATAAGTAATTCACAAATCCATTCAATTTCAACACTTGGAATTTAATATACTTAAATCGAAAATTAAGTATATATTTCATTCTTTAAGAAATCATTCTCTTAAACACATTTGATTGGGCCAAAACGAATGTTGCGTAAAACATTGTTACGACGACCCAAAATCACTAGTATAGGGATTCAAATTTAAAATAGATATATAAATCCCAATACTATACACAAACATTTCCTTTTGTAAATCATTTACTATAACAATAGTGTTCTAGTCCACCATTTCCTTCTTTCTCGAAAACGCCTATTTCAGCAATGAATGTTGAAATCTATGTATTCGATACTTAATGCATTTTAAAATGTCTTTAAATCATTAACTTCATTTCATAATATTCCTTCCCCAAAACATATCCATTTCATTTAATAATATATTCACTGTCCAAAATCGTGAATATACTTCGTTAACCAATTTCAACATTTCTACATATTTAATTAAAGGATTATCCACTGTCCAAAATCGTGAATATAATTCTTTTCATATATTCCTATATCCAACTTATCAAATTCAATTGATTTCGGATTTATAAACAACGTTTATAAACTCCATTTATATTTTTATAAACTTCTATTTATAAAAATCCTTTTTATATCTCATTTTAAATGCCAAAATCCGATTTATAAGTTGATTACTTATAAATCTTATATTTTACAAAATCTATCCATTTTATATCTTCATATTTCATAAATTTATAAATTTCAATTTACCTATGGAATCCATTTTTATTTCACTTTATTACTTATAAAAACTCGTTTAATAATTCCAGTATTTTTAATTTATAAATATCAATTTTATAATTTTTTTATATAAACCGTTTATAATAATTCAAAAATCCCAATTTAAACCAATTTATAAATTAATTAACTATTTATTTCCAAAAATCTCATTTCGGTTATATTTTACAAAAACGGTAATTTTTATAACATAAAAATTTATAACGTTTTAATCATTTAAAATGAATCAACCCGAAATTTTATAAAAACATATACTTTGAAAAATCACTTTAAAATTCTTTTTAAAACCAAAAATCATTATTTTAAAACTTCAGAAATGGATCCGATGATGCAGCATCACCAAATAGTCAATCACGACATCCAATTATCATATATCGATATGATAATCAACAAATATCAAAATATCTGTAAATAAATCAATACAGTTGAGGAATCCAGTTGGATCCCTCCAACCTGTTTCCCTGCATCCACAAACATTAGCACAATACCAATTCCGTTCCAGTACGGAATTATCGCGGTATATGGGATTTATAAAATATTATCCGCTTAATAGACGGCGCAATAGGGACTCATCCGCTATATAATGCGAGAAATCAACAACTGCAATATATACATATGCCAATATATATATATATATATATATATATATATATATATTCCTATAATATATAATACCAATTTCACTGTTTATGAAATATTCGCGGTATATGTTTTTAATAAATAACATCCGCTTACTAACGGCGCATAATGTCTATTTTAACAATTAATAGATAACAATCATCATTCAAACATACATTCAAGAATTTTAAATCTAACTATTTAAAATTAAAATCGAAACCGATTCGATTGAGTGAGAAGTTCTCACCTTGATTTCAATTTCGTTTTCAGCGATTTATTTCGAATAAAATTAAACGGACGTTTAATTTTACCCGAAACTCTCACTAACTCCAAACGACTCCAATCCAATTCCATCGCGTAGTGCTTGTCCGTACGATTCCAACGCAACTGGTTTCGCGCGTTTTCGACCTCGTATGAAAAAGATATGAATTTTTGAAAATACACGAATTTATAATATAAAATTACAACATAATTTCTTTCATTTTTAAACCTAACCCTATCATCCACCATTTAGATCCAAGCTTTCTGCATCCAGCCGTCCCTTGCTTTCTTGTTCATTCACACGCAACCATCTACAGGTTATTATACACGCACAAACCCATATAGCTCCAAACTAGGGTTCCACCTTGCGGCCACCACGATCACTCTTGCATCGATCAAACAACTTCATTGCGAAGCTTATCACACTAGCTCCTCACGGCCAGACCACAGTTGAACTCGGCCTCATATAGCTTCTCGATTCACGTGCGCAACCTGCAGGCGTCGGCCCCCATTTTCTCCCTCCACGTCGCTCCAATTTCGATCAACTCCGTATAGATTCGAAGCTCTCTTCATGCTCTACAAGTTTCATGTTGAACACTTCGCGTAATTGTTGATGGATTGAGAGTAATTGAGGAGAAAAGAAAACAAAATTCTGGCCATTGGAAGTTGTAAGTGCCGGCTGTAGAAGGAAATGGGCTAGGGTTTTATTTTCTTGTAAATGAAGAGAACTAGGGTCCTTTTATAGAAAATTGCCCAAATTACTATTCAACGAAATTTTTCGAACTCCAAACGAAGCGTGCCGGTTGGCGTTTCTAAGATTTACCCCGCATTCTGAACACAATGGAACATGTTTCGGGAGCTAATTCGGTCATCTGTGCGAGTTATGGCAATAAACGTTCAATTTAAAATTAAACCGATTAAACGATTTTCTAGGCGTTTTAGCTTGCACCGGACAAACGGTAAATCCAATTGACACGAAATTTGAAACCATACAATAATATCACATTACGGATCCGATGAAACTAGTTTCATCGAAATCCGACACTGTTTGAAAAATGGCTATTTTAACTCGCCAAATTAATATTAAAACAATTTCGATGCGTTTCGAGCTGCCACGATCAAACGATAACTCTGATTGCTACGAAAATTAAAATCCGATAATAACTAACTATTACAGATCCAATGGAACTAGTTTCGTCCAATTCTGAAACTGTTCGAAAATTGGCTAATTTCACTAGTCGGTTTAATATTAAAATATTCAATTTTCACAAATAAACTTTTAATTCGATTTTAAAAGTTCTAAAATATCATTCTAACTTCAATATGATAAAATAAAATTTTACAAATCTTTTTAACCATATTTAACCCAATTTTCAATTATTTCTGGAATTTCAACTATTAAATAATCGTATTAAATAATCGATTTAATTATTCAATCAAATCCAATTATTCGAAATAAATTTATTCGACTTATAAATTTCACTTATTAATAATTAAAATAAATTAAATATTCAAATTTTAATTATCAAAAATTTTGGGTCGTTACAATCTTCCCCCCTTAAAAGAATTTCGTCCTCGAAATTACCAAGTAAGAAAAGTTACAGAATCTATTAACTTTCCCAAGATCCATAGTTAAACTTCTTACAATACTTTACTAAGTTTCCAAATCATACTTAGTTATCTTTTCAAAACCAAACTATATCGTTTAATTTCCAATTCCAAAACCAAAATTATAATTTTCACAAATTTCCAAAATTTTCTCAAAAATTTTCTAACGCCTTAAATTTTCGGAAAATTCGCCATAGTCTCCTTTGCGCGGCTCGAGCCGAAAAAAAAAATGACAGTATATATATCACAAATATACATCTCATCAAGTGATGAGGCATCCCGCAGGGAAAAAAGTGTAAAAGTACAGTATGTAATCCGAGATATGTACCTTATTTATTATAAGCGAGCATATACGGCTAATATAGCGCGAAAGCGAGCTCCAAATGCGAAGCAACGCCATCCGCACCTGCTAAACACTCAACAAACAACATGAGAATCATGCATATATGAAAATAGTATCAATATACAACATATAGCAACATTTATATATGCCAATATAGCAAATGCAACTAAAGCAACAAATGAAACCATCAACCAACTAAATATTCATTCATATTCTCATTAATATTCAATGAATTGGTTTTCAATTTAAATCTCATTTGATTCGTTTACATTGGATTTACTAACATTCATTCATATTCAATTTTAATTAGTTTGCATTCACTAATTAAATCCAATTCACATTCAATTCTATTCAAATTTACATATTATCCGTTTGAATTTAATTACATAGCTTCCAATTTCGCTAATTCACTTTCATTAACACTTAATGAATTTATATACAATCAATCAACAATCAAATAACAACCAATGTTTATTCAATACAACCAAATTTATTCACTTTTCATTCAATTTGGTTCAACACTTTTCATTCCATTTGGATCATATTAAATTGACTTCCATTCAATTTATTCAACTTCCAATAACATCAGCTTTTAATGAATTATCACTTACATTCATTATTTCATATCAATTATTTATATTTAATTGATTAACATTCAATTCATTTATCAATTCAATTGCTAATTCCTTTATCCATATAAAGTTGAATTTCATTCATATAACTCAAGTTCAAATGCTTAATGACTTCACTTCATTAATTCACTTATTAATTTACTTCGACACCAAAAATCAACTTTATTCAACATTATTTAACTCATGTTCCATTTCAAACATCTTATCAAATCCAAATCAAATCCAAATTTTCCAAACAACTTTCTTTTAAACAATTTGGCACCAATCCCTCTTTTGGAAACCCGAAAATGAACACCAATGATGTCGCGATCATCATCGGAATTATTTTCCAGCGACCGAAAAGAGTTTAGAGCTTTAATTTCTCTTCAAAACAATTTCCCAAAATATCCAATCCTTTCAAAATACTTCTTTGGAATTTCATTTCAGATTATAAATCACATTTACAAACCTTTTACTTATATAATTTCACTTCTTATATATAAGGTTATTTCACAAGTGTAAATTATTTTAATTATAATTCCATACTTATAATTCATTTGCTTATACAAATTTTCTTTTACAATTGTTGTTTTTATTTAACTTATTCAACAACCAACAATCAATTCATATACACTTTAATAATTATGAAAAATTATTTCCTTTATATACAGAATATAATCAAGGTAAAAGTATTTCATTTACCCAATTTAAAACAATATCATGTCGAATTGTTCTATTCAAGTGTTTAGAGATCCCTATCAACAACGTTAATTACTCGTGTTGACCAAAATCCATATACCACTCAACAAACCAATCATCACAATATAAAACAATTTATATTCACTAACAAATACGTGCTCGTATCTATTATTACACTCAAACTCATTCTAGAGTACCACTGACTCCATCTCTAATGAGAAATACCCAACAGAGCCATGGTTGTCGCTTAACCATAAGCTCTGATACCAAATGTAACGACTGGCGATTTTTCGTCCATGAAAACCGACATCAATACGTCCATTGTATCAACTGCCGAGCAATCGAAGGCCGGAAAACCGTACCGTTATGATTTAAGAAGAAGAAAAGATAGAAGAAGAGAGAAAAAGGTAGAACAGAACAGAAAGAAATAATAGAACAACATCAGAATCTCACAATTCGCAGCGGAACAACATATAATAGATAAATGAATAATCTTTAAACAAAGAACTATATCAGTTATTACATTACATCATATTACATTACATTACATCAAAGTGTACAACAACAAATGACATCAACAGCGGAAAAGAAATACTATATACTAGTAATACGCCATGCCATCCAGCTTGCCTCCAGCAACTCCTGAATATCCTGATAAACCTTAACTCTTGACTGCCCGTGTGGAAATTGGTGGGCACCCAGAGTTTAGGAAGGAAAACAATAAACTCCGAGTCAGTCATGTGACTAGTGTGAGAACTCAAAACAGTTTATCTTTAAAATCAAAATAGAGGAATATTTTAAAGTCAATTCGCAATGCTTTTAAAAATGAGACTACCATAAGGCCTCCCGCACACACACACAATGCAAACGCAGAATCGGAGGAGATTTCTCCTTATGATAGTCAAAGATGCTTGATACGCATTAAAAGAAACATTTGATATTATTACTAGTGCATAGTGTAGGAAAAATTCATTTCGAAAGTAAAGATATAAATCTTAGCCAGCATTGACATTTCGCACTTATGCCTACTATAGCTACCATGTTCAATAGCAGGTTACCGCCACATTCCATTGCAGGTTATACAACTAAAACCGTACAAGATCGTATTGTTTCTTTGGATTTCCAACAAATGGTCAAGCCAAGGAACTTTCCAATGCCACATGGAAACGCCTCTGGAAAGACGTCCCGAGAACCAAACCGGATCTCTGCCAACACAAGGCCGGGTTACCCTAACTGGGTAACTATTGACACGAATATGTCATCCCCCGATCGTAACCGATCTATCCGAGGATCCTCGATTTCCAACAACCACAAAATATGCAGCAACAACATAGGTAAAATATCTAGGCTCCATACCATGATACCACCTCTATCCAGAAGGAATGACATACACTAAAGGGGCGCTACCCCCTAATAACCTTGCTGCATCCTTCCTGTTTTGACCAATTCCGGGATGTGAGGTCCGACGAAGTCTCGTCCACAAAGCCACGCTTTATACAAAAGTCGTGCTTTAGGTCAACAAATGATCATAGAAATGATCACCAAGATAAATGATCAAATAAATGATCCTTTCACAAATGATCAAACAATGATCATTTCACAGCAACACTCAGCATGCCACACTACCAAATTGGGAGTATATCACTAATAACCTTCAACTATAAAACCTCTGAGCTCGTACGTCTCAGAGAAGGGTGTTAAGCTAAGAGAATAAATTCTCCGCCACCAACAGAAATATATTTGAAAGAAATCAGCTTTATATCTCAATTTGTAATGTCAGACATACAATCTATACAAGTCTGTTCCGGGATCGAACAGAACCGAAGACACTTACAAAGAAGTCCTTGCAATCCGGATATTCACTAATCACGACCGGACTTCCCGTCACTAAGGGTGATAAAACCTCTATATCGGAGATCAGCCGATGTAGAGTAACTCGACGGTAATCCTTCCGTTTTCACAAACATCCGGTCTTCAACACCGGTCATCAAATGCAATCCATAACGACGTATCACATATTCGGAATGGGTTATACGACCCCAAGGTCCTTTCCTGGCTAACCCGAATAGTGAGCGCTTATTCAAAAATAAGTGTGGCATTCAAATTCAAACAAATCACAACAAATACCTATTTAAAGGTAAATATTGATAGTCGGATTATTTAACTATCAATAGGCATGCTCAACATCACCAAATTCCAAATAATTTCCCAAATTATTTACTTTCCAAAATATCTTTACTAGATATAAAATTCCCCACACTTCAAACATTTGAAAACTAATTTTCAAATCACTTTTCAATCCTTTACCATTTTCGAAAACAAATTTCAATCATTTTCCTTTCTCGGAAATACTTTCATTTCAAAATGGTTTATTTAAACCGATTAAATAGATCCTTAACGATTTACTTTATATTTACGTTCCAAATCCGTAAATTAATTCCCATAATTTCAAAAATAAATCAACATTTATTTTTAAACAAATTCCCCTTTTTATTTATAAATTCCATAGTGAATTTACATTCCAAAATATTTATGAATATACGATTTCAATTATTCATTTTCAATTTATCTTCAAAAAGATAAATTCTCAAAACATTTCATTTCACATTGGAAAAACGTTCCCATACTTATTTATTCATAAGTAATTCACAAATCCATTCAATTTCAACACTTGGAATTTAATATACTAAAATCTAAAATTAAGTATATATTTCATTCTTTAAGAAATCATTCTCTTAAACACATTTGATTGGGGCAAAACAAATATTGCGTAAAACATTGTTACGACGACCCAAAATCACTAGTATAGGGATTCAAATTTAAAATAGATATATAAATCCCAATACTATACAAAAACATTTCCTTTCGGAAATCATTTACTATAACAATAGTGTTATAGTCCACCATTTCCTTCTTTCTCGAAAACGTCTATTTGAACAATGAATGTTGAAATCTATGTATTCGATACTTAATGCATTTTAAAACGTCTTTAAAATCATTAACTTCATTTCATAATATTCCTTCCCCAAAACATATCCATTTCATTTAATAATATATTCACTGTCCAAAATCGTGAATATACTTCGTTAACCAATTTCAACATTTCTATATATTTATTTAAAGGATTATCCACTGTCCAAAATCGTGAATATAATACCTTTCATATATATCTATATCCAACTTATCAAATTCAATTGATTCCGGATTTATAAACAACGTTTATAAACTCCATTTATATTTTTATAAACTTCTATTTATAAAAATCCTTTTTATATCTCATTTTAAATGCCAAAATCCGATTTATAAGTTGATTACTTATAAATCTTATATTTTACAAAATCTATCCATTTTATATCTTCATATTTCATAAATTTATAAATTTCAATTTACCTATGGAATCCATTTTTATTTCACTTTATTACTTATAAAAACTCGTTTAATAATTCCAGTATTTTTAATTTATAAATATCAATTTTATAAATCTTTTATATAAACCATTTATAATAATTCAAAAATCCCAATTTAAACCAATTTATAAATTAATTAACTATTTATTTCAAAAAATCTCATTTCGGTTATATTTTACAAAAACAATAATTTTTATAACATAAAAATTTATAACGTTTTAATTATTTAAAATGAATCAACCCGAAATTTTATAAAAACATATACTTTGAAAAATCACTATAAAATTCTTTTTAAAACAAAAAATCATTATTTTAAAACTTCAGAAATGGATCCGATGATGCAGCAGCACCAAATAGTCAATCACGACATCCAATTATCATATATTGATATGATAATCAACAAATATCAAAATATCTGTAAATAAATCAATACAGTTGAGGAATCCAGTTGGATCCCTCCAACCTGTTTCCCTGCATCCACAAACATTAGCACAGTACCAATTTCGTTCCAGTACGGAATTATCGCGGTATATGGGATTTATAAAATATTATCTGCTTAATAGACGGCGCAATAGGGACTCATCCGCTATATAATGCGGGAAATCAACAACTGCAATATATACATATGCCAATATATATATATATTGCTATAATATATAATACCAATTTCACTGTTTATGAAATATTCACGGTATATGTTTTTAATAAATAACCTCCGCTTACTAACGGCGCATAATGTCTATTTTAACAATTAATAGATAACAATCATCATTCAAACATTCATTCAAGAATTTTAAATCTAACTATTTAAAATTAAAATCGAAACCGATTCGATTGAGTGAGAAGTTCTCACCTTGATTTCAATTTCGTTTTCAGCGATTTATTTCGAATAAAATTAAACGGACATTTAATTTTACCTGAAATTCTCACTAACTCCAAACGACTCCAATCCAATTCCATCGCGTAGTGCTCGTCCATACGATTCCAACGCAACTGGTTTCGCGCGTTTACGACCTCGTATGAAAAAGATATGAATTTTTGAAAATACACAAATTTATAATATAAAATTACAACATAATGTCTTTCATTTTTAAACCTAACCCTGTCATCCACCGTTCAGATCCAAGCTTTATGCATCCAGCCGTCCCTTGCTTTCTTCTTCATTCACGCGCAACCATCTACAGGTTATTATACACGCACAAACCCATATAGCTCCAAACTAGGGTTCTAATTTGTGGCCACCACGATCACTCTTGCATCGATCAAACAACTTCATTGCGAAGCTTATCACACTAGCTCCTCACGGCCAGACCACAGTTGAAATCGGCCTCATATAGCTTCTCGATTCGCGTGCGCAACCTGCAGGCGTCGGCCCCCTTTTCTCCCTCCACGTCGCTCCAATTTCGATCAACTCCGTATAGATTCGAAGATCTCTTCATGCTCTACAAGTTTCATGTTGAACACTTTGCGTAATTGTTGATGGATTGAGAGTAATTGAGGAGAAAAGGAAAAAAAAAATCTGGCCATTGGAAGTTGTAAGTGGCGGCTGTAGAAGGAAATGGGCTAGGGTTTTATTTTCTTGTAAATGAAGAGAACTAGGGTCCTTTTATAGAAAATTGCCCAAATTACTATTCATCGAAATTTTTCGAACTCCAAACGAAGCGTGCCGGTTGGCGTTTCTAAGGTTTACCCCGCGTTCCGAACATAATGGAATAGGTTTCGGGAGCTAATTCGGTCATCTGTGCGAGTTATGGCAATAAACGTTCAATTTAAAATTAAACCGATTAAACGATTTTCTAGGCGTTTTAGCTTGCACCGGACAAACGGTAAATCCAATTGACACGAAATTTGAAACCATATAATAATATCATATTACAGATCAGATGAAACTGGTTTCGTCGAAATCCGACACTGTTTGAAAAATGGCTATTTTAACTCGCCAAATTAATATTAAAATAATTTCGATGCGTTTCGAGCTGCCACGATCAAACGATAACTCCGATTGCTACGAAAATTGAAATCCGATAATAACTAACTATTACGGATCCAATGAAACTAGTTTCGTCAAATTCTGAAACTGTTCGAAAATTGGCTAATTTTACTAGTCGATTTAATATTAAAATATTCAATTTTCACAAATAAACTTTTAATTCGATTTTAAAAGTTCTAAAATATCATTCTAACTTCAATATGATAAAATAAAATTTTACAAATCATTTTTAATCATATTTAACCCAATTTTCAATTATTTCTGGAATTTCAACTATTAAATAATCGATTTAATTATTCAATCAAATCCAATTATTCGAAATAAATTTATTCGACTTATAAATTTCACTTATTAATAATTAAAATAAATTAAATATTCAAATTTTAATTATCAAAAATTCTGGGTCGTTACATGTTCCTAGATCGTGTCTTCCTAGGAGACCAACTAAGCTAATATGCTATATAGAGGAAGTCTTTCTTCAAAAACGACTCAATGTTGAAGATCTTGAGGTTAATATTTTTTACATGGAAAACCCTAGCTTCCCATTCGGCTTCCTCGGAGAGTAGAAGGAAAATTTCTTTTAAATGAAACTAGAATATTCTATTCAACATTCATTGGTGGCTATGTTACGATAATCTTCTAGCCAAGAATGGGATTATAGTAAATATACGCTAATTATCATTCTGAATGGGGTTATTGTATCTTATTAGCAACAGCACGTCCCAACAAGAAACACATTTTAATATGTATCCTTATTGTTGAAATGAAGAAATTTGATTTTCTGTTTTGTTTGTTTATATAAGAGACTCGAGCAAGATTAGTTTTACTTCCGAAGCCTTTATTTTGGATAATGTAATGATCAAGGATAGGTTTAAAGTGGAGCTCAAACTAAGTTAATTTCACAAAGATTCTTTTATTTCTAAGCTCTTTGATAGCATTGTTGCTAAGGAGTAGAATAAAAGGTATCTCTTCCAATGCTACATTATTTAAGAATTTTCCAAGAAATTGAGAATTTAAAGTTAAAAACTTTAAGGAAGGGGACCGAGATACTGAAGTTTTAAAACATTCTGTTGGTGGAGATACTTATATCAATCTCGACTCGAAATGACAGGATTGATGACTTGGAAATAAAATAAAAAGGTAGTCAGGCACTATGCAAATCTTCGGAATCCATATTTGGGAACTCGATTTTGAGGGTTGATCCTATAATATCCATGGCTTTAGCAAGAATGGTTTATCAAGTCACAAGAATCTCAATATATATAGGATATATTTTCCATACCTTAGTAATACTATGTAGCTTAATGCAATGCATTATTTATAATTTGTAAATACTACTTGTTTTGTTGCCTTTCTTTGCACCTTATTTGTCTTTTCATCTGGATGTGTCTCCTAAAGACTGATGCACTTCTAGACTTTCTGTCTTAGATCATGACTCCTCTCTTGATTAAGTGAATCTAGATTTTCATCATTCTGACTTTTTTGAGAAACATGTAGCAAACAGTATTCTTAATTGTTAGCTCGGAATTGACATATTAATCTAAACATATCATTTGCCTAGATTAGCAAATCATTTCTCTAATTGTATGAAAAGTAATTCATTTAAAATGTAAGATCCATCTTTATCCGTGATTAGGGTTGATCGTGGATGTAGCTCCTTCCACTTGCTTGGCATGCCTAAAATCAGTAAGTAATAAGCAGGGCCCGAGGACCTACCCGACCTCCCTCCAGAAGGTGCCTTAATCTGGCCAAAGTGTGACACGGTTAAGGGCTTGTTTGGTACCTTGGCCAGGCCATAGCATGGTGGGACCATGGGATTACCCGTCCTTCCTCTAGGAGATGCCATATCCTGGCAATAGCGTGACAAGGATAAGGGCTTGTGCTGCTTTAACCCGGCCATTTCTAACTTTGGTGTGGATAAAGTCTTACGCCCTCCCTCCAGGAGGTGCCTTGACCTGGCCATCTTGGCGCGACCAAGGGCTTTCTACCATTATTGGTAGTCTATCGTTTTAGGTAGTTCAAGTTTCAGGAGAGTTTTACTTCCGACCATGTAGACTCTTATTTGTGAATAGAGTAATTACTCCACAATTTCCTCTTTCGCTTACAAATTGCTTCAGTTTTTCCTGTCTTAGAAAGTGTAGGATCATTTTCCCAAATATCATACATTATTTGTATCATGTCCATTAATGAGATAAAAGTTGCAATATGATCCCTTAGTTCTTCTTTCAAACCCTGGCTTTTTCTTCTGAGAAGGCCAATAATTTAGTTCCTCTTTGGTTCTAATATAGATGTCCTCGATTGATGTTGTAAGATTATACTCTCCAAGAAGTCTTGACTTTCGAGTCGTCTTTGACTGGCGTCCAATTCTTTTGTAGCTTGGTTCAAACCTTCTTTTTGAGGAGTTAGTTTCCTTTTATTGCTTGTTGATCTTCTTTCAGGATCCTTTTTCAGTCTTAAGGTTTCGTTTGGAAATTTCTACGTAACTTTTATACTTCAACTTGATAGTTCCTTTATCATCCTTATTTCTTCAGTCATGGATTTGCCATGCATCCGTAGACCTCCCTTGAATGATGAGCCTCATTTATAATCTTACTCCATTTATATGTGAAACTATCATAATCCTTTATCATTTCTTTTTCAAAGATAGTACTTTGGGAATATGACTGAATAGTTCTTCTCATTTGGTTAAAAATGTTGTCACTTCCACTTATTCTTTTTCCAAGGGAAAAAATTGGGGTCGGTCCCACATGAAAGGGGTTTAATCTCCATTTCTTAGGGTCATAAGATTCTTTCTTCTTTCTGTTTATAATCTTCAAGGTTTCGAGCCTTAATTTTTGTTTCTCATCGTAATTGAAGTTTTTGATGTTTGCTTGGGAGTATTTTGCAAATGTGGTGCGGAAGACCCTTGTTCGGACTTTTAAATCTTTTGGCCATGATCAAACCAAAATAAATGAACTTGATGTGGAGCTAATTCAATGGGGGTAGGGAATAGTAGTGTTAGGGAGTTAACTAAATTTATGGTCAACACCCTAAAGAATCCAAGTAGGTGGACTTAGTAGAAAATGATGGAAAGTAGAATCTTTAAGAAAAATGGTAAATGTCTTGTTGATACCCCAAAGTTACTCCAAATAATGGAGTTGAGTTAAACGGTACTAAGGGATTAAGAATTTATGGGTTATATTTATATCTCTCCTTATTGGTAACTTTCGAATCAGACCTTTCGACGTGGTTGAAAGGCTTAGATGTAGGATTAGGGAAACCTTTCGACTTTGTTAGCTTGGTATACGATGATCTTTGTATTAGTTAATCCTTTGTAAGACCTCCTGCTGAAATTATCCTCTTGATTGAGACGGGATTTCCTTAGTTCGTTCTCTATAAAAGGGTAATCTTGATCTTATCGGAAGGTTGAGCGAATATCCTTCTTTTTCTTACATAAGGTATGGTATACTTTATGGATGTGAAATAAATGTCAGTCTTGCCGAAAGGTTTGGCAACTACTTATTTGGATTCGGATGGTCATTCAGGTATTTAGAATATGAGAGATTGTGAACCTTATTGAAGGGTTTAAGCATAGCACTAGTGATTCGGAGGGTTGTTATGAATACTGATTCAGATAAGTCGCTCTTGTTTGGTCGAAGGGTTTAGGTTGAAGAGTGGAGAACTTCGATGGGATATATGGATTATCTATAAAAGGAATGTTATCATCTTTGTCGACAAGAACCTTCCTGATTGATTAAGCCTGGAAATGCAAGTCAATCTAGCTAAGGATAAAGTAAATAATAAAGGAACTAACAGAATTAAGGACACCCCTGCGTATCCAAGAAAAGTCTTCAAATTTATTAAATTTCCCAAATCACAATCAATTTAGGGTTACAACTCTTTGATTAAGAATTCCCAAGATTAGAATAAGAAATATTCTGCCCCAAAATAGGACCCCTTGTGTCTTATTTATATATGCTGGTAGCTATGCTTTACCCTTTATACCTTCGACTGGGTCGGAGGTTCCCCTTTTAAATGCAGTTGCTAACCTTTCGACTTTGTCGAAAGGTTTTCCTTTCGCTTGCCATCGTGGATCTTTGAGCATTGTCGGAAAGTCCGTCATCTATAGGATATGTGAACCCTTCGACTGGGTCAAAGGGTTTCTCTCTTATTCGACTATTGTGAGCCCTTCGATCTTCTCGGAAGGTTGCTTTTTTACTTGAATGCTGACAAAAGCCGTACTTTCCTTGAATATTGTCGGAAGGTGGTCTTTCATTCTTTGTTGACTTATGAATGTTGCATTTATCATAAACCTTTTGATGATGTTCCAACCAGCCCGAAAGGGTTATTATGTTTTTGAAAAGGTTGTCATAGAGTCGCATGCCCTTGCCCTGACTTCTTTGCCCTCTTCGAAAGGTAAGATCTTCTTGAATAATGTGGAATGAAACCCTCTGTCCCCTCAAAAAATCTTGAATTATTTCATATTGTCAACTGCATCCCTCCGACTTCTTCAAAAGGTCTAATCTAAACCCCTTTCCTTTTATCCTTTGCTTAAAGACCTTCTAACTTAGGCGAAAGGTGGATTTTTTTAGTAATAAGTGTGAATTTTGTCCACACTACATATACATTTGATTGAATATCACAATGACTACAACTGTTGTGATTTGGTTATTTGGGTTGTCGATATATTAGTTTTGTAGATAATAATAATGTATGTTTTTTCTAGTTTATTTCTAATATAGAACATTTATAAACAACTGTTGTTATCTTTTACCTACACATAACCATTAAATTTGACTAAAATATGAATTGTGTAATAGACCAATAAAATGATGCCATGCGGGTGAATAAAATAACGCCACATGGTCCAATAATATTGTGCAACATAGGCCAATAAACTAATGTCACATGGACTAATGAATTGGTGCCACATGGCCTTAGAAAAATGATGCCAATGTACTAATCAAATGATGGCATGTGGACAAATTATTGTTTGACACATTGACCAACCATAAGATGCCAAGTGGCGGCATTCATGTATGCTACTATTGCAACCATGTCAGCAGCCACGTAGGATGACACATCATCAAACACATCAGCCAATGACTTATCATTTGTTCACAACTTAGTAGGGTCCACAGATTCTTTTACCTACCAGTATTAATAAGTGTAGGTAAAGACACTTTCCCTACTAAACTTTACTTACCAATGTCTACCAATTTAATATTGGTAGCTGCTAGTTTTACCTACACTTACAATTGGTAGGTAAAAGACCCCTTTTTTTGTAGTGAAAATGTTCGTTCTTATTCAACACACAAATATTTTTATATTAAATACAAAGATTACACTATGGTACACTCGTTTATTTAAAGTATTCCAAAAATCCAATTTCGATGAATTCCAATATTAGAATTTCAAATGAATTTTAGTTATCAAATAATTATATTAGTTATCAAATATGAAGATCATGAAAATCTGGAGAAGGAAGGATAAAGATCAAGAAATTCTTAAAGATTGCAATAATTTGAATATGAAATCTAATAATCTTTTATCTAATATTGGGGAGAAGAATTTGGATCAAAATATGAAAGTCCAAAAGGAAACAGAGTCATATATACAACAGTATTTCAGGTTTTAGTAATGTGAAAATCAGTTTGGATGAATTGGGATATAAGGAGAATATTACAACTTTAAATTCTTTTTTGGTATTGTCAGATATTGGTGAAGTAACTAATAATAATGAGTTAATAAAAGAAAATGATACCTCTAACTCACAATCTAGAAACAATCAGGAAACTGTTGATTCAACTGAAAACCATGACACTGTTGCTGTTAACATGTTTGATAGAAGTTCTGTTGTAAAGAATCCTACTAATGCAATTGAGATATTGGTACACAAAGATATTTTGGTTGAGAGCTCAGATGTAAATAAGGAGTGTCATAATCTTAAGGAAGCAGCAAATTCTAAAAATGATAAGGCTTTGGAATTACCTATTTTGTTAAAGCCAGGAAATTATGCAAATGATATTAACTCTGTGTCTTTGAAAAACTGTAATGATGTTATCACTAAGCAATCTTCTCCATATATCAATATTACTCCTCCTAACGATCTGATCTTACCACCTCCTTGTAATTCAAAGGAAAATAAAGTGGAACAGGTTTTATCTAATAAAAAAGGAAAAGGAGGTAAAAAGAAAGTTTCCTTTAATGAATTAGCTGATGACCTTAATAATGGGAACAACTACAAAATTGATGAAAAATAGCCAAGAAGTAATAATGAATCTGCAATATCATATAAAGAAACTTCCTCTTAGTCAAGTGGTATTAGACATACAAGAAAGCACCCTACAATTCTCATATCTCCCAAACTATTATGATGATGAACAATAATATAGCATATTGGAATATCAAAGGAGGGCATCTATCATAAAAGCAATCTAAAGTGAAGAAATTGATTAAAGAAAAAAAATACAACTTATTGCTATCAGTGAAACAAAGTTAAATAAAACAAAGGCTGGTTTAGCTTGTAAAAATATTGCTTCGGATTGGTCATATGAAGATAATTTACAAAGTGCTCTATATGGAAAAATTTTGATTTTATGGAATTCAGATGTTTTCAAAATGACAAAGTTACAGGAGGATGATCAAATCATCCATTTCAGTGTTATATCCTTACCTTCGAATACATCTTTTCTGATTCCCTTTGTCTATGCTTAAAATAATCTAGATAGAATACTCTCTTTCCTCTCTAATCTCACTTCTCTTGCTCATCCAAATTTACCTTGGCTAATTCTTGGTGACTTTAATTGTATGTATTCCTCTGACCATAAAATTAGAGGAAACCCTCTCTCTTTGAAAGATATATCCCCTTTAAAGCAAGCCCTTATCAATTCATCTCTTAGTCATATCCCATTTATTGGAGCTGAATATACGTGGAATAACAAAAATAAAAATGGTCCTAGAACATTCTGTAAACTTGACCATGCTTTTCATAATATCCATTCTACAAACTTATGGCCTAATCTTCTTTGCAAATTCTTAAATCCCTCTATATCTGATCACTCTCCTACCATTCTATCTTGGGAGAGAATGCAATAAGAAGGAATCCATCTTTTAAATTTTATAAATCACGGACTAATCATAAAAATTTCCTTAGCATTGTTATGTAAGTTTGGCAAGAGTTAATTTTTGGATATCCTCTATATATTTTAAAGACAAAGCTTCAAAAGTTGAAGGCAAAACTTAAAATCTGGGAAAAGGAAATTTTTGGAGAAGGATCTAAAGTCTCTGATGGAATAAGAGAGAAACTATTTTATATACAATAGCAACTACAAAATAATCCATTGAATTCATTATTGGCTAGACAAGAAGCAGATTTATCTAAAGATTTACTTGAGGCATTGGAGTTTGAAGCATTGATGAGGAAAGAAGTTCTGCATGATATTATTGATAAGCAAGGTGATAGGAATACAAGATATTATCATAACACAATCAAGATTAAACAGGGAAAAGAAAGAATTTTGGGTATCGATGATATGAATGGAGTAATACAAGATAATGATGGTTCCATTTCTAAGGCTTTCATTGATTATTTATCTGCTCTACTTGCTAATCCAACTCCAATGACACCAAATCTGGTCCCCTTTTTTTAAAATGCAAGTACCATTCCTTAACAAAAAGCAGGTAAGTGATCTGATAAGAGAAGTTTTACGTGAGGAGATTAAAAGAGCAGTTTTCTCATTAAAATCTGATAGTAGTAGTGGCCCTGATGGTTTTAATGCTTTTTTCTACCAGCATACATGGAAAATTATTAAGCATGATGTTAACAAAGCAATACAATATTTTTTTGTCATAACAAATTGCCAATTGGTGTAAATGCAACAAATATAGCTCTTGTGCCAAAATGTCCAAATGCAATCAGTGTTTCTGATTTTAGACATGTTTCATGTTGCAATGTTCTTTACAAAATCATATCTAAGATAATAGCAAATAGACCTCAAAGTGTATTGCCTTTAATTATATCTAGCAATCAAGTTGCTTTCATGCCTCACAGAAATATCAGTGATAATATTTTGCTAACACAAGAGCTTATAAGAGGATATAGTATTGGGAATATATCACCTACATGTATGTTGAAACTTGACATACAAAAAGCTTTTGATTCGATTACTTGGAGTCTATTATAGCAATTCTTTCAAGGATGAATTTTCCTAAACCAATGCTAGCATGGATTTATACTTGTATTACTACAACTCACTTCTCCATACTCAGAAATTGATGTTCTAGAGTATTCTTCAAAGGAACTCAAGGGGCATGGCAAGGTGATCCAGTATCTGCTTATTTGTTCATTATTGTAATGGAAGTTCTAAATTCTTTGATAATTGAACAGGTGAAAGCTAAGAAGATAGAGCTGCATCCAAAATGCAAGGAACGACACAGAACCCATCTACTATTTGCTGATGATCTTGCATTTTTACTAGACCAACTATATCAAATATTACCACTATTTTTGAGGTATTGGATCAATTCTATGAAATCACTGGGTTAAAGATAAATTTTAATAAATCACATATACTAATAGCTGGTCTTAATGATGGTTTGAAGGCTGATATTATTACACACTCTGGTCTTAATGAGATGCAACACAATACCAAATATCTTAGATTACCACTTATTTCTGCAAGAATCACAAAATCTGACTGTTTTCCCCTTTATGAAAGAATTACTGATAAGCTAACCATTTGGCCTAACACAGCTAATTCAAGCAGAAAGATTAGTCATTGTTTAGAGTATTGCTACTGCTATGGTTAATTATTGGATGTGACACTACATTCTTCCATGTAAACTTGTATCAATGATTAATAGTGCTCTGAATAGATTTCTATGGCACGGTGATCCATTTTCAAAAAAGTTAATTCCAATATCATTTAAGAAGATTCAATTGCCAAAGGATAGAGGTGGTTTGGGAATAACTAATATAAAGTTTTGGAACATTGCAGCTATCTCATTATATTATGACAAAATAATATCAAGAAGTCAAGACCTCTGGACATAGTGGATACTAAAGAATTTATTAAAAGGTAAGGATTTCTGATCTATGAATATTCCAAACTTAAGGAGCTAGAGTTGGCGAAATATTCTGAAACTAAGAACTACTTTTCTGCCAACCATACAATGCAATCCACTAGAGAACAATGAACTATATTTCTGGTCATTTCCATGGGCTAGACCTGGTTTGACTATTCAAGAAATTCTTCCATACTCCTTAAAAATGCAGTCTGGCATTCCTATTAATGCTAAAGTTACTTCCTATATTAATGATGGCTCAATTGATTTACCTTATTGTAGTTCTAACCAAGTGAGAAATTTATGGCAATATATATCATCTTTGCCTCTTCCATCTTCAAACCTTAAAGTCCTTTGGACTAATAATGGAAAGAAACATACAATTTCTCGAGTATACAAGGCTTTGTTAAATAATGCTAATTTAGAGAGTTTCCCTTGGGCAACAAGAATTCGGATGGAAAAATCACCTACTGAAGAAAATTTATTATTGTGGAAAATTATGGCAAATGCACTTAATACTAAGCAGAAATTAACAAGACTTTGTGTAATAAGCAATGAAGATTGTGTTTTCTGTCAAAAGCATCCTGAAACAAATACTCATTTATTTTTTGAGTGCAACTACACTTTTGGAATATGGTGCAGATTACTTGCAAATGGAAACTATCACAAACCTGTTAAAAGCTCGAGAATGGAATGGTTTAATATATTCAAGGCAACAAGGTGGAAATCTTCGAAGACAGAAATACTTATGATAATTTTAAAGATTTTTGCATATGAGATATGGAATGAAAGGAATAGAAGAATCTTTGATCTAAAAATGGAAACTGCAGATACCATATATAGTATAATGGATAAGAGAATTCGCAAAAGATTGAATAGGCTAAATTGAATGATGTGATGTTATTGATGTATTTTAGTTGCTATGTCTTTGATATGAATATGTTACATAGTGTACATGTATTTCCTGTTATAAGGCTGTAAATTCGCATGTAATTCATTTCTGAGTAATAAAATATATTAGGCAGGGCTTCCTTAGCCCATTTCTTTTCAAAAAAACACAACATTTATTATTCAGTTCTTGCTATTGATTATAACACATTCAATATATTGAACTTCATTCTAATACAAATAATTTCCTTAAATCTTATCGAAATTTTTATTTAAATTTTTTGTTCAAGTTCTTATTAAATAAACTACATTAATAAATCATTAAATTTTTATTTCTAACCATTTTTGTTCAATAATTTTGTTAAATTGATCATTTAAAGTAGTTAAAAATACGAGTCATTACAATCTCCCCCACTCAAAACTTTTCATCCTTGAAAAGGGGTTTAGGTAAGGAATCTAACATTTAATATATTGTACTCAAAATAATGAATTTATAAAACATTAAAATCTGATTAGAACACCTTTACTACGCTTCTACTATGCCACTCCGATACCAGTTTTACGGAAATTACAACTTAATTGTAAAAACAAATTTTAAAATCTCAAAAAAATTCCAACACCCAGATTTATAGAAAATTTTGGTAGCATCTCATTTGTACGGCATGATCGTAAAATTTTACGGTACAATATATATATATATATATATATATATATATATATATATATATATATATATATATATATATATATATATATATATATATATCCCATCACAATAATGAGGCATCTCATAGGGAAAAATATAATAGTACGGTATGTAATCCGAGATATGTACCTTATTATTATTAATATGAGCGAGTTCGCTTATATTAAAGCGAGCAAAAGCGAATCAAACAGTGTATATATCCAAACGGTCTTCGCATGTACCTATCTCAACTTAAGTTAGAATAATAGTCACTTATAAAAAGATAAAGAAACATGTATGAACTTAATAGAACTATATAATATGAACGACTATAATTAGGTCGAGTGGAAGCATTGGAAGTAAAACACTATTCAAGAGAGGATTCATCTCCTCAGTTATATGAGGTTAGTGTCACCGTCAACTGAAGTGAATTCAAAGTCAAAGTTTCTGGCCTGAGCATTTCATTTAATAATAAGTATTACTATTAAACCGAGGAGTTTGTGTTTAGACTACAGATTTGAATATGGATGATATTGGAAGCTTGACCATTAGCAAATTCCATAAGTCTAAAGTGATATAATTTTGATGAAGAGAATTAGCATAAATAATTGTCATGATCAGCTAATGCTTAATAAAGTAAAATTGGATTTTACTGAAACTAAATAAGCGATAAATTTGATCATAATGTTGCATCACATGCTACGTGATATGTGAATGGTACTAATCGAATTGTTCAGTATTAATCGCTGACCAAATTTTAACCTAAGAGTCACACGGCCGAAACGATAAATGGTCCTTTTATCGCTTGATTTAACTTATTTGTAATTTAATTAATGTAATAATTTAATAACTATTATGAAATATTAATTACAATTTTTTTGTATGATGTGTTGAACGATGTTAAACGGTGTATTATAATAGTTATAAATATATTAATTGATATAGAATATCGGTACGCATTTAAATTTTGGATTTAAATGGAATGGACATTGTTCGGGCTGGAATTGGCTTTGAGGCCCATATGGGGGATGCAAATTTTGGTCAAAATAGCTTAGATAGGTCAGCCAAATGTTGGAAAAAAGGGAAGCTTTTGAATGATTAAAAAAGTGGAACTGGTAAGAGAGATAAGAATAAGATCCATTTTCTCTCCATTTGACTTCCAATTTATATACCACTCTCCATACCATTATTTTTGATACTTTTCTCCCTTTTCCCTTAGTGAATTTCCATCGGCAAACCCCATTTACACCCAAATAAATCCAAGCTCAAGTCACATCAAAATTCTCCGATTCGATCATCGGTGGTAAAGCAGTTCTTGAGTCAATAACTCTATAATTTGGAATTTTGTTCAAGGAGCCATTTAATCATTCCAAAGTGAGATCTCTTGGCCTTGGTTAAAGGTAGTCAACATATTTACTAACTCATTTAATATTATTTCCTATTATTGTAATATATTATAGGTTATCAGATTATATTACAAATCTAGTATATCGATGTTCTATCACATATTAGATGGTTAAATATATTAGCGCATCTACTTAATTATATATTAAAAAAATCTGTATACAAACTAGCATTAAACTCCTGACCTAAAATTAAAAAAACATTAATTAAATAATATTATATTTATGATTTTATTAATTAATATATTATATCTTAAAGATAAAAGTCATACAGTAAACATTTTAATAGTTATAGAAAATTTTGTACAATATTAATTCAATAACAACGAATATTCAATTTTAATATATTTTATGTTCAACTAACAATATAACTATTTATTTAACTGGAAATCGATTATGTATATATAAATATATAAGTATATTTAATATAGTTTGAAATTATTTATAAAATTTTAAATAAAAATATTACGTAAATTTTAGCATTCAGAAATGATTTTTTTATAAGTTTAATTAATTTAGTTAAATTAGTTTTAAAATGATTTTATAATTGTTTACTTAAAAAATCATTTTAAAATCCAAGGAAAAGATTAAACTTCCTATCGAACCTTAAAGTTAGGGATTACAAAAAATATTATATATATATGTGTATGTATGTATGTATGCGCACATATGTATATATTCATAAATATTAAAAATTAAAAATTAAAACAAATATTTTGTACACAAATTTACAATTGCAAATAAAACTAAAAAATTAAACTATTTTATATGAATTATTATTTTGGCAAAGCCAGCGGGGTTAACTGGGCCCCTACAAGTTTTATTGCGACACAATAAAAGAGTACAATCTTGCCTGAACCAAGCAAAAAGGAAAATGGGAAGAAATAAATAGAATAAAAACAAACAGGGAAAAATAATAATCGAAGAGACAACAAAAAAATCAAGCCCAACCTAGAAACAAATAATCAGGGTAAGGTCTGTTGCTATTCTTCAATTGCCTGACAGTGCCAGTCTTAACTTTATGCCAAAGTACCTCTAATTTCTTTCTTTGATTTTCAAAAACTATGGCATTCTTTTCCCTCCATATAACACTCAAGTAAATTTTAATGCAAACAGCTAATGCTCTAGAACCATCATTTCTCCATCTAGTGGCTTTATAAATAACACTCCAGACCATGTTTGAGTTACCAGATGACAAGTTAATCCCAGTGATGCCACTGATTCTGATCATCATGAAATTTAAAGCACGACGGTCAAAATAGAGGCGCTCAGAAGTTTCCTCATGCAACTCACAAAACAGACACAGTGGAGAGCAAGCCAATCCATACTTGATCAAAACACTTCTAGTTAGTAATGCATGATTAATTACCTTCCACAACATCAAGTTATGAGAAGGAACAAAATCCCTGGTCCAAATAACAGAGTACCACCTAGAAGCAGGCAGAGGAGCATCAACAGATACCAGGCTGTATACACCTTTAACAGTGTGTGGCTTCATGTCCCAAAAAACTGATTCCTTTCGATTTGCAGAGTAGAAATTATGTTGAATATCACTCCACAACTGCCTGAGCAACTGATTACTATTGTATGGCAGCTGCATTTTTCCTCCATGTAAAAATTCATTAGCCTTTGCATCAAAGTGTATTCCAGATTGTAATATCTGAGAGTAGTCACACACTTTAGATAGGATTAGACCCTTACTAACCCAAGGTTCATGCCAGAAGCTAACAACAGAATTAACATTAACTTGATATTGAATCATAGGGAGATAAACTTGTCTTAGTTTCATCATATTTCTCCAAATCCAGCTGCAGTTTTGAGGGATATCCATACACCAAAAATATTTAGTCTTTATATTGTGATGCCATGTCCAATTAACCCATAAACTACCTCTCTTATTGATGAGGTCATCAAAATGTTTACTAATCGCTGCAATATTCCACTTCCTAGCATTAATAACTCCAAGCCCTCCCATTCTCATTGAAGTTTCAAATTTAGTAAATGAACACGGCATTAATAAACTTGATATTTTATATTAATTATTAAATGATTTGTTATATTATAATATGAATAAACATTTGTTAAATATATTTTAAAATGTTGTATAAAAATATTTGAATTATATATATGAATCTATTTTACTTAAGTATAATTTCACATGATATATGTACATATATATAGTTTTCAATGCATGTGTGTGTATAATATATTTATTTAGACAGCTCATAGAATACTGGAGGGGCTAACATGTCCGTTGGAGTGTAAATCTCAATACTTATACACGAGCATGTCAAACCATGCAAACTTATTATTGTGTTTCACATGCACATACACATATATGTTTATATCATATGCATATTCAATGATAATACAAACAATATAAATTAAACATTATTTATAAAATAAAATAATGATTTTATTTAAAAGAAATTTAGAAAAGTTCTAAATGAATTAGACTTCATAGACCCAATAAAGATCCAAAATGGTTTAAAAAGTTGAAATTCATCCATTTCTTTCACCACGGTCTAGTCCAGTTTCAATAATGGTATCAGAGCCCAATAGCTTATTCGGTCTAGATTTGTCATACTAGGGCTAACTAATTAAGCTTACAACCTAGTTAATATTGTGACGCCCCACCTCTATACCCACGATAGCCAAGGACACTACGGTGTAATGTCGTCAATTAGCGCGGAGAATAAGGCTGTTGAGGAGCGACCATCCATGTAATTGCTTTGTGCGAGCACCGATATGCCAGATAGAAAAACATAACTTTCATCTCAAAAGGAAATCCGATATACCGACACAAACTCGAAGCTACTACACAGTGGCTATATAAATTCTTCGGAACCAAATATAGAAATAAGCACAACACAAATCAGTCACAGATAATTCATATCACAAAGGCGAAAATAGATATGAATGTAACACATGAAAGTGTACATCAGAGTAGTGGTCAAACAAGATCCACAATATCAAAAAGAATAGATACAAGTGCTAGACAAAAGAATAAGTATACATCATAGAGTCTGTATCTCAAATGTATACAACAAAAACTACTAATCTAAGTAGTTAGCCAAAAGTCAGATGATGGTTCCAGATAGGAAGTCAAGAGGAAGCACCTGTAGAATCTCAGTCTGACCCGAGTATTATTTATAAGAAGAAAATAATAAACGGATCAGTCTAGCTATAAATATCAGATGAAATGATATAGAATAAGAGATATGACTAAACGTATGATAATCACAATGCCAAGCTGTGATAAATAAATAATTGAAAAATCAATAAGAGATTAATCAATATCGCAAAGATCTTCTCAAAGATAAAAAAGGAATGTCATACTCCTAATTTCCTTCACCGAGCCACAATAAATGACATATATATCAATGCCAATCGTAAAAGTTGGTGAAACATAAATTCCAGAAATCAACACAAGAAATCCAGAAATCAAATAATTCGAAGCATCGACGTCGTACAGCGTGACATCCGATGAATCAAATCACAATCAAAAGGGAACAACGACGTCGTACAGCGTGAGTTCCGATGAACCAAATCACAATCAAAAGGGAACAACGACGTCGTACATCGTGACACCCGATGAACCAAATCACAATCAAAGGGAACAACGACGTCGTACAGCGTGACATCCGATGAACCAAATCACAATCAAAGGGGAACAACGATGTCGTACAGCGTGACATCCGATGAACCAAATCACAATCAAAGGGGAACAACGACGTCGTACAGCGTGACATCCGATGAACCAAATCACAATCAAAGGGAACAACGACGTCGTTCAGCATGACATCCGATGAACCAAATCACAATCAAAGGGAACAACGACGTCGTACAGCGTGACATCCGATGAACCAAATCACAATCAAAGGGAACAACGACGTCGTACAGCGTGACATCCGATGAACCAAATCAAAAAGACATCGCACAATGCTAGTCTAAAACATAAAATAATCGTCATGATCAAAGAGAAGTATCAATTACAGTAAGCTAGTAAATATATGAGCTTAGCTTCATGTCCCATAACCACTAGCTTAACTTAAATATTTACGAACAAATTGTAGATCTCCACTAGAAAATTGTCACAAGAGATTCAATCGAGCAAGTCCAAAAATTAACGGCCGAAGTAAACGCAAGCGTTTCATACCACTTGTTTTACTAAGTCGTTTAATTAGTTTTCTCATACGAGTGAGGTAAAGGCTTGTATATACTAGTAGATTGGAAAACGGTTTTATAAACGAGTTTGGTATTGAAAATAGAGTTGAAATCGTTTTGAGGAAAGAGTTTTGATATTTACTACTAGTATAGAAAACCTTTATATTTTAAAGTGACAAATCATAGAATTGATTGTAGAAATAATCAATCATAAAGATTCACATTCGAAGACGTGAATAAAATCCAAAGAAATCGATACTGAATCCATTAAAATGGATATTCCCAAAAATCACGATGAAAATGTCATCAAAGTCCATAATAAATGATAGAAACAAAAAGGGAATCAACACAAATCGATTAAAGTTGGAAATATACTCAAAAATAGCCAAAATAGGCAAATTAAACAGTTCCAGACGTCTGGTAGGTGTTCCCAGACGTCTGGCCCTAGTATCTGGAAGTATAAGTGTTTTCTCCCTTCTATTTTAAATTCCAGGGCCATTTCAGACGTCTGAAATTTTCAACCAGACGTCTGAATTTGATTTCAGACGTCTGGAATTTGTTTCAGATGTCTGGATTTAGTCTCTGC
The DNA here is from genome assembly GCA_030765085.1 of Allium cepa. Lineage (NCBI taxonomy): Eukaryota > Viridiplantae > Streptophyta > Magnoliopsida > Asparagales > Amaryllidaceae > Allium > Allium cepa. The sequence continues at coordinate 944,043,860 of CM060941.1, read as the reverse complement.
CTTTTCCAGACCCCTTTCTAGACGTCTGGATTTTTCAACCAGACGTTTGGATTTGGTTTCAGACGTCTGAAATTAATTTCAGACGTCTGAAATCTTCTGCTAGGCAAAAAACCAGCCTAGACCGAAAATGGCAAATCCAAAGCGAAATGCGATCGAACGTGCGACGAAGACTAGGGATTTATGCCAAGCGACAACCCAGCCTTACAAGCTCTTCAATCAACCACAAAACTGTTGAATATGCGCTTATAAGATTTTTGTTTGATGATAATAAACATATATACATTCGTTTAAATGTATTTGTTAATATACTATTCTATTTTTCACAGATTAAATAAATATTTGTTAAATAAAATAAATTACAGAGAATTTGAATCCAAACAGATATTTTATTCAAACAAATATTTATTACAATTTTGAATAGTATACAAATTCAAGCTCTCACTATTCACTATACAACTTTGATACAAATTCAATTACATCACTATTTTATAAATCATCACCTCACTACATATCACTCACACTCATATTTATCTTCAACTGCATTCCAGTTTGAATCCAGCATCTGAGCAATCTGCAAAAATATAAACTAACGCAGTAAAATTGAAATAAAATATTTTTGCAATATAAAATAAAAGATGAATTTTGAAAATAATATTTGCCTCAGTTATTTGGGTTGTTCGTCATAATTTAAATTTGAATTCATCATACACGAACAACTTGTGACATACACAGTGTATTACTGTATATGCCACAAGGCCGTACTCGCCGATATATACACTTGATTGTTTTACAGGGACAGGTACGCACAGGTCAAACCCAAATGAAAAACCGGGTTCAACTCACGTGCAATAACATTGAAAATCACGACACGAGCACAAGGTCAAACCCGAGTTGTGAAACTGGATTCAACACAGGTGCAAATTCAAAAATAAATTCGAATGCAATAAAATGGTCGGGAGTACACATGCCCAGACTCAAGCCAACATGAAACAAGACTGAATCAAAATGCAACGACCAAAATCATCAATGAACAAAGACTCCAAGCCTACAAAACTGCATGCACATGGCAGCTACAAAGTGCAAAGGCCATGATCAAGCCAACACAGCAACCATTAACTGCAACAAGGTGATATGCAAACTACAACAGGCCAGAGGTGAAAGCAATACATGACTGAAGTGATGAAGAGAATGTAAACAAGTCGCAACCACTACAACAGGCCATCAGTGAAACCAAGATGCTACAGATTTCAGCAACATCAACTAGACTCGAAAATGAACCAGAATGCATATGTAACCAGCAGCCCCAAAACCAAGACAGTAGTGTGCAACTCGAGTTTCAAAAGAATCAAAGTATGCCACAATAAAGACAGTAAAATGAACAATGCAAAGAAGGCTGCAGTGAAGCATGTACATGAGTGGACAGGACTACAACAGCCAGTACCAACATGAATCAGAGATTACAAACTCGAGTGTGCAAGTGAACATGACAGGAAACAGTTCAATATGAACTGATGAAGCAGTACCAATGAACATGCAGTCAAACTCAGTATCAAATGAACCAGTGACAGTTCAAGTGAATCAAGTTCAAGACAGACCAACACAACAGCCCCAAAACCAAAGATGCAACAGATAATGATGCAGGGAAGACTCGAATGACCAAGTGCACCACTGACAATATCAACAACTCAAATATCAAGCACATGAATTCGCAAATAAATTTCAGACTCAAAGAATCAACTACAAGCCCAATTGGCAACACAGCAGCAACATGTACACAGTAAACAAAGACCAAAGTGCATGAACAAAGTGAAGACCACAAAGGCAGTGCAACAGTGGTGATGCAGTGGCACATGACTATCATCGTACATTTCAAGTTCATCAGTATATGAAGCAACAAGAGACAACATCACACAATCGAAGATAACTACAGTACAAAATCAAATACCAACTATCCAAGTACAACATGAACACTATAGGCCGAGGTGAACAATGTAAGGGACGAAGCCGTGGAAGTATAGGAAAGCCAAAAATCGTCACAGTCAATATGAACAAGTCAACATCAAAGCCGTGGGACGCAAGAAATGAAATTATACGCATATGAAAAAGTCAGAATCAATCTCAATCATTCAAGCATCATCAAGTGGCCGAAGTGAATCAGTTGACGAATTCAATTAGAAAATATACGACGCAAATCTAGGGTTACAAACCCTATATAAATTGACATCATCATCGGCAATTTTAGCATCAAGTTCAAGCAAGTCAAAACCAGAAAAAGCAAAAGCTAACATACCAATTATAATTCGAACTTGATCGAATTGAAGTAGCTGTCTGCAATTCAAAGTAACATCTGATCGAACAAGCTAGCATCGAAAATAATCATCTGCTTCGATCGAACATATTGAAGCAGCGCTTCAATTAAAAACCCTAAATTGGAACGAAGAAGGGACAAATCCCTAATTCAATTTCACGAAAAGCCGAAGCCCTAAGTCAAATCTCTCGAGAGCAAATTTTACACAGCAGCCATTGATTAGAGAAGAGAAGGAGTCGAGAATAATAAAAGGATACGGGTTAAGGAAATCAAGCACTTGGGCCGGCCTTGTTTACGCAAAGGGATAAGAATTTTAAAAATAGGGTTTTTTATTTTTAATTTGTTTTTGTTCTGTATTTTCTTTTTTAAACCGTTTCAATTTCTAGTCGTGTGACTAGGGGACAAGCTATGTGGCGTAGCTTGAGAATTCGCAACTCGGTAGTTGAGTTGTGGCAGGGTTTTGAGCGTAGAGTTAGATTAGTCAATAGCGGGTATAGCGAGTTTACGTGTGTAAGCGAGGGACTATCTAATTTCTAGTAGAAACCTTGGGGGCAGCATGTAGGCAGGGTTTTGCCGAAGCTGGGTAAATTCTGTGTTGTTCTGTTTTTTCTGTTATTTATATTCTGCAATATCTGTGCTGCTATTCTGTGATCTGAATTGAAATTAATTAATAAGCTTCCGCGATTAATTTTTATAATTTACACCATCACCCTATTCACCCCCCCTCTAGGGTGAAATCGATCCTACAAGTGGTATCAGAGCTAGGAACAAAAGCCGTTTTTGTTTTAAAAATTTGATTTTACAAAAACCAATTTTTGTTTTAAAAATTCGTGTTTCAAAAATCAATTTTTTGTTTTAAAAATTCATGTTTTAAAAAAAAAATCGGTTTTTGTTTTAAAAATTTGAATTTTTAAAATGGCTTCTTTTAATAATGCTTTTGCAGAAGGTCAATCCATAGTTAGACCACCAATGTTCAATGGTGAATATGCTTATTGGAAAAATAGAATGCAAATTTTTCTGAAAACCATTGACGCTTGGAATATTGTTGAGACAGGTTATAGAATACCAACTATAACTGTAGATAATCAGGAAATAGAGAAACCAAAGGAACAATGGACAGAACTAGAAAATAAATTACAAAATACTAATGCCAAAGCTATGAATTCTATTATCTGTTCATTGGATCAATTTGAATTTAATCGTGTCTCACATTGTCTAACTGCGCAGGAAATATGGCACATACTAGAAGTGACTCACGAAGGAACATCTCAAGTCAAAGAATCTCGCCTTGCAATGCTAAGCAGCGAATACGAGAACTTCAAAATGGCGAAGGAAGAAAATGTCAAAGAGATGTACGGACGACTCTCCAATATCGTATACAAATCAAAAGCTCTCGGAAAAACATACACCGAATTAGAAAGAGTCCGGAAAATCCTCAGAGTCCTTCCACGAAGCTTTGAAGCAAAAGTAACTGCCATACAAGAATCGAAAGATTTAAAACAACTTAAAGTTGAGGAACTCATCGGAAATCTCACCACCTATGAGCTAGAAATGAAATTCAAAGAAGAGCGTGAAGGAGGTGACACTCAAAAGAAATCAATAGCTCTCAAAGGAACAACCGAAAGTGATGATGATAACGATGAAGATGATGGAGCAGCAGAATTGGAGCTGTTAATAAGGAAATTCAAAAAATGGAATCAAAAACATGGAAATTCAGCTCGAAATCAAAAGGCAAAAAGCAGAATAGCCAAAGCACTAGACTACTCAGAAGAACAAAAGTTTATTTGTTATAATTGCAACAAACCCGGCCATATCAAGCCCGATTGTCCACAAATTAAATCCAGCCATGGAAAGAAACAGAAAAAGAAAAGTTTTGCAGCCACTTGGGATGAAATAGACGAGAATGATCAAAGCACTGGCAGTGAAAGCGAAAAGGCAGAATTGTGTCTTCGAGGTGATACAACTGACAGTGACGATGACGGGCCAAGTGAGGTATCAAAACCTACCCATTCTGAGTTGCTTATATATTTTCATGAAGTAAACGGTTGTTTAGAACGACTTAGGGAAAAATACGCCAAACTTGAATCTCAAAAAGATACTTTGATAGAATGTAATAAACAACTTGATCAATTAGTTAAAACCTATCAACGTAGAATCCCTAAGTGTGATAAGTGTCCAACATTCGGAGAAGAAATTAAAAAATCAGAAATCAATATAAAATCACTTGAAAATGAAATTCTGATTTTAAAAGAGAATGAAAATACTAGGAGAGAGAATTCTATTAAAAGGTGCACACAATTGTTAAACGAAAATGAATCTCTCAAAACACAAGTCCAACAATTGTCAACGACTTTGGATAAATTTTCAAAAAGTGAAAAATCGTTGAATATGCTATTAGGAAAGCAAACTGTTAATACGGTTAAATAAGGACTTGGATATAATAGTTCGAAAATTATTGAAAACAAGATTAATCAAGAAAATTCAATGTGCACGATTTGTAGAAAATATGGACACAATCACAATAATTGTTGGTATAGACCCAAACATGTGAAAACTATACCGATTTGGGTTCCAAAAGGCACAAATATAAAATCTCTCGAAGTTAAACAAATTTGGGTGCCAAAGGGAACAATTATAAATAGTTTTGGGTCTACACAAAATTATTTTTCAAAATTTTCTGCCACTAACAACCATGGACCTATAAAAACAAATAAGTCACATAAATCCTTTTCCGTGTAGGTGGGTGGCTGGCTAAGGAACAACAATAGTGTTCTCTGGATTTTTTGGCTGTTCCAGAAACACAACGGGCGACAAAGCAAAGTTTCTTAGCCTAGTATAAAGGTGACAGAATCACAATGGACAACAACGAAAAATATCGTAAAGGTAAAACTGGTATGGTATGTTTTAAACGATATATTAAATGTGATAATCTGCACCGTATTTTGAATTAAATCAGCCAATATTGAGATTGATGAAAAGATGATGATTTTGATTCTGACTTATTCCACATAGTTGGCCAATTATATTCTTATGCCAAAAACACTATAAAAATCTCTAGATTCTTTGAATTACTTCATATATATCATTTTGGATTAAAAATAGTGTTTTGTTGGATAATAATACACTTGGTTATAATTCGGCTAACTCTATATTCACGGTTTTCGATTATTTACACGGTTTCATTTCAAATTCAAAAGAATGTCATTTAAATTGTTGTTAAAATTGAATTTGAAAGTTTTGGTGCACACTTCATGTTTTGGTCAATCAAATTCAATTGATGATAATTTTTGAGTGAAAGAGAAATTCAGATGCAGATTACACTGGTAATCTAGTTGATAAAAAAAATTACTAGTGAAACGTAATTTTTGAGACATTTAGTAACTGCATCGTTTTTCAAAGAAAATATCTGCATATTCTTCATTTCAAATAATTTTCAAATAGCAGGAAATTTTCTTTTAAAACCCCCTGGAGAAAATCATGTTTGACCATAATTTCAGATTAGTCATTTTTTTTGAAAAATTAATTTCATAATTATTTTTGAATTTGATTTTAAATGACTATTCTTGACTAATCTGACTCCCTAATGTTTATTGAAAAGAAAAATAGTGATGAAAAAGTGATGAGTGTTAATGTTGATCAAATATTATGACTTGAGACGGTATAATTAATAAATTTCTTTAGAAATTTAAACAAGAGTTATAAAACTTTTTGTTGGTAAAAATTCCATGACCATCTCTATCTCTATCATATTTCTAACAACCATCACTCATAAAAAATTCTATATAGTTTGTCGATATGAGGTATTTTAAACAGGAATCGTTCGTTTTTCATTTCCACATTTTAAAAAAAAAAAAATTAATTAATAATAATAATAAATAAATACCAAAGTATTCACTCTCATTTAAAAGTCCTCACGGTTATGCATGGGTGAATTACTTGGAATTTGTTATGTGCTTCCATGCTCATTTAAAAGTCCTCACGGTTATGCATGTATGGAACGCATATCAAAAGTTGATTTTTTTTAAAATAAACAAGTTGATTCTAATCCCATTTAAAAGTCCTCACGGTTATGCGTGGTTAGAAGATACTTGAATTCATTTTTTTAAAAAATAAAATTGGAATACTACTAATCTCATTTAAAAGTCCTAACGGTTATGCTTGGTTAGTAGTTATTCAAATTCCTGATATAAATATACCACAAATAGACACAACTGTATGGTTTTATATGATGATATCATTCCTATCATTCTAAAAGTGGAATATGCGCCTAACAAAATATTTATGATTTTTGTTTGATTTTTTTATTGAAATTTAATATTTATATTCAATTGAGTTTTAATGTTGGATTAATATCAATTACTTTATCTCTATTTTCCCTAACACTATTATTCTTTTGCTGATAACAAAAGGGGGAGAGAAAAGTTAAGATTTTGTCAAATAAAATCAAGCAAAGGTCAAATAATTTTCTATTTGCATATAATTTTCTATTTGCATCTAGACTCATTTTCATATTTTTATTTGTACGCATATATGTAGGGGGAGTTTTATGTAGAAAGGAAGCATTTAAATAGGGGGAGCAATTAGGATATATCAATGATCAAATACATTTAACATATTCAAAATCTTAAATATATGTTTGTTATCATCAAAAGGGGGAGATTGTTGAATATGCGCTTATAAGATTTTTGTTTGATGATAATAAACATATATACATTCGTTTAAATGTATTTGTTAATATACTATTCTATTTTTCACAGATTAAATAAATATTTGTTAAATAAAATAAATTACAGAGAATTTGAATTCAAACAGATATTTTATTCAAACAAATATTTATTACAATTTTGAATAGTATACAAATTCAAGCTCTCACTATTCACTATACAACTTTGATACAAATTCAATTACATCACTATTTTACATATCATCACCTCACTACATATCACTCACACTCATATTTATCTTCAACTGCATTCCAGTTTGAATCCAGCATCTGAGCAATCTGCAAAAATATAAACTAACGCAGTAAAATTGAAATAAAATATTTTTGCAATATAAAATAAAAGATGAATTTTGAAAATAATATTTGCCTCAGTTATTTGGGTTGTTCGTCATAATTTAAATTTGAATTCATCATACACGAACAACTTGTGACATACACAGTGTATTACTGTATATGCCACAAGGCCGTGCTCGCCGATATATAAACTTGATTGTTTTACAGGGACAGGTACGCACAGGTCAAACCCAAATGAAAAACCGGGTTCAACTCACGTGCAATAACATTGAAAATCACGACACGAGCACAAGTTCAAACCCGAGTTGTGAAACTGGATTCAACACAGGTGCAAATTCAAAAATAAATTCGAATGCAATAAAATGGTCGGGAGTACACATGCCCAGACTCAAGCCAACATGAAACAAGACTGAATCAAAATGCAACGACCAAAATCATCAATGAACAAAGACTCCAAGCCTACAAAACTGCATACACATGGCAGCTACAAAGTGCAAAGGCCATGATCAAGCCAACACAGCAACCATTAACTGCAACAAGGTGATATGCAAACTACAACAGGCCAGAGGTGAAAGCAATACACGACTGAAGTGATGAAGAGAATGTAAACAAGTCGCAACCACTACAACAGGCCATCAGTGAAACCAAGATGCTACAGATTTCAGCAACATCAACTAGACTCGAAAATGAACCAGAATGCATATGTAACCAGCAGCCCCAAAACCAAGACAGTAGTGTGCAACTCGAGTTTCAAAAGAATCAAAGTATGCCACAATAAAGACAGTAAAATGAACAATGCAAAGAAGGCTGCAGTGAAGCATGTACATGAGTGGACAGGACTACAACAGCCAGTACCAACATGAATCAGAGATTACAAACTCGAGTGTGCAAGTGAACATGACAGGAAACAGTTAGATATGAACTGATGAAGCAGTACCAATGAACATGCAGTCAAACTCAGTATCAAATGAACCAGTGACAGTTCAAGTGAATCAAGTTCAAGACAGACCAACACCACAGCCCCAAAACCAAAGATGCAACAGATAATGATGCAGGGAAGACTCGAATGACCAAGTGCACCACTGACAATATCAACAACTCAAATATCAAGCACATGAATTCGCAAATAAATTTCAGACTCAAAGAATCAACTACAAGCCCAATTGGCAACACAGCAGCAACATGTACACAGTAAACAAAGACCAAAGTGCATGAACAAAGTGAAGACCACAAAGGCAGTGCAACAGTGGTGATGCAGTGGCACATGACTATCATCGTACATTTCAAGTTCATCAGTATATGACAGCAACCAGAGACAACATCACACAATCGAAGATAACTACAGTACAAAATCAAATACCAACTATCCAAGTACAACATGAACACTATAGGCCGAGGTGAACAATGTAAGGGACGAAGCCGTGGAAGCATAGGAAAGCCAAAAATCGTCACAGTCAATATGAACAAGTCAACATCAAAGCCGTGGGACGCAAGAAATGAAATTATACGCATATGAAAAAGTCAGAATCAATCTCAATCATTCAAGCATCATCAAGTGGCTAAAGTGAATCAGTTGACGAATTCAATTAGAAAATATACGACGCAAATCTAGGGTTACAAACCCTATATAAATTGACATCATCATCGGCAATTTTAGCATCAAGTTCAAGCAAGTCAAAACCAGAAAAAGAAAAAGCTAACATACCAATTATAATTCGAACTTGATCGAATTGAAGTAGCTGTCTGCAATTCAAAGTAACATCTGATCGAACAAGCTAGCATCGAAAATAATCATCTGCTTCGATCGAACATCTTGAAGCAGCGCTTCAATTAAAAACCCTAAATTGGAACGAAGAAGGGACAAATCCCTAATTCAATTTCACGAAAAGCCGAAGCCCTAAGTCAAATCTCTCGAGAGCAAATTTTACACAGCAGCCATTGATTAGAAAAGAGAAGGAGTCGAGAATAATAAAAGGATACGGGTTAAGGAAATCAAGCACTTGGGCCGGCCTTGTTTACGCAAAGGGATAAGAATTTTAAAAATAGGGTTTTTTATTTTTAATTTGTTTTTGTTTTGTATTTTCTTTTTTAAACCGTTTCAATTTCTAGTCGTGTGACTAGGGGACAAGCTACGTGGCGTAGCTTGAGAATTCGCAACTCGGTAGTTGAGTTGTGGCAGGGTTTTGAGCGTAGAGTTAGATTAGTCAATAGCGGGTATAGCGAGTTTACGTGCGTAAGCGAGGGACTATCTAATTTCTAGTAGAAACCTTGGGGGCAGCACGTAGGCAGAGTTTTGCCGAAGTTGGGTAAATTCTGTGTTGTTCTGTTTTTTCTTTTATTTATATTCTGCAATATCTGTGCTGCTATTCTGTGATCTGAATTGAAATTAATTAATAAGCTTCCGCGATTAATTTTTATAATTTACACCATCACCCTATTCACCCCCCCTCTAGGGTGAAATCGATCCTACAAAAACAAGTCTAAACATCCAAGATAGCATTTTTAATGATTTTGACTTCAAAACACCAAAATTGGAAAATTCATAAAATCAACTCAAATCAAAAGCAAATGAACATAAATAAGTGTTAGGAATTCATACCCAACAATCAAAGATAGATATAGACATAGACGTGAGATAAAAATCTCACCTTTTACCCGAAAACAATGATGGAGAAGCTTTTAAAACAATCTAAGATCAATTCCTCTTCAATAACAACTCAAGAAGCTTCAATCTAAGCTTACAAGTAAAATATTTTCTAAGTTAGGTTTAGGAAATTCTGAAATTGAAAGGAGAATGAGTTGCTTACCAAAGCTTCTACTATGAATTTGGAGCTAGAATTTGAATTTGCAAATGGAAACTAGGGCTTAGGATTTCCTAATTCTTTTTCTCTTCCCCCATTTTTGATGAAGCTTGAATGTATTAGGAAATGAAAGTGAAGTAATGAAGAGGAGAGGGGGTGGAATAATGATATAACCAGAGTTGGGCTAGTGGGCTGAACCCAAACCCAAACCTAAAGCCCTAAGTGAAAAATAGCAAAATTCGACTATCTCCAAACATATCGAAGTTTATACTCAAAAAGGTCGCAAACATCATTTTGAACTCAATGGGGGTGGTCTCGAGTGCCAATTCGACTATTTGCAAAAAGTAGCTTTTCGGACCAAAATCCGACGAACGGTGAAATATTTAAATAAAATATTTAAATATAAAATGGATCGATATGTGGGTTGTTACAGACTCCCCTCCTTAAAGAAATTGCGTCCTCGCAATACTTAAGAAGAAAATAAATAGTAACAACCATAAAAGTATATTAACACAAAAGAATTTTGAAATAAAAAGTTCACCATAAAGAGCACGAAGGAGTAAAAACGAAAGTTTTCGTTCGATGAATTCTCAAGATTTCTCAAGAGCAATCCTTAGGATTTGAGAACCATTGAACTTTTACCAAAAAGAATATCTTTATATCGAAGGCGCTCAACCTCCGAAGCAATGATGCGAATAGAATGTTGCTCAAAAGTCAAATTTGGTGAAACTTCAATCCCCTCAATAACACCGGGCTCAAGAATAAAAATCGGAATCCCTAAAGCATTTCCGTAGTAGAAAGACGTGAGAAAACGTCATGAATATCAGAAAATTAAGCTGGTGCAACGACGTAGTATAATAACAGTACGCCCGATAAACTAGAAACTCATATAATTGGGAACATCAGCGTAGTACAAAAACGGTACGCCCAATGAACCAAAGCCCGAATAATTTCAGAACACCGACGTAGTACAAAAACGGTACGTCCAATGAACCGATAAACCGGAACAACGATGTAGTATAATAATTTGTACATCCATTGATCCAGATAAGACGGAACATCGATGTAGTATAATAACAGTACATCCGATGAACCGAACACCATAAAAGAACATCGGACGCTAGTCCATAAAAAATATGAGATAAAGCTCAATAAAACGAAGTATATCAAAACGTTCGATGAACTTGATAAAAATATAATTCCATTCAGACAACATCAAAGAATCAACAACTTGTTGCCTACGACAAAGCGCGTTGGCAACACGATTTCCAGAATATCAAGATCATACGATGCCAGGAACTCGAGTCGACATGAAGTTCCTTATGAGAAAATAAATATTCCAAAGATTTATGATCGAGGTAGAGAACAAATTTCTCATCCAAATATGATGATGCCAAATTCCAAAAGTAAAAACAATAGCCGCGAGCACTAGATCATGAGTGACATATCTAGTCTCGATAAGCTATAATGATTTAGAAGCTCAAGTGATAGCACGTTCTCCTTTGCAAGAGAATGGCATCCAAACCAATATGACTAGTATCGGTACAAATAGCAAAGTCTTGGTTCCCCTTCAGGAATCACAAGAATAAGAGTATCGAAAGGAAGAGTTCTTTTAAATAATCCTCTTTCCTGAAAAGTTAAAACTTTCAAAATTACATTTTTATTTTTATGTAATAATTTTTCTACAAAAATTTACATTTTTACACGTCAATATATCGTGTCTGACTGTCTCATCAAAGCGTTTAGGAGATTCTTATCGATAACGTTGATCAAGCGCATCGACCAGAATTCTTAAACACTAAATGGGCAATACAATCACAAAATCATATTCTATAGGATAAGTAAGTTTCTCAAAAACTTCTAAGAATATTCTTTGTTCATTTTAAGAATAAAAATCCAGTTATACTTCTAAATAAATCTTATGAAAAAGATTTTGCAAAATTTTAAATTGCTATTTTCATCCAAAATCAATAAATGCAAAAAATTGAATCATTGAGATATTCGATAGAATGCTCGATACCTAAAATGGATGAAATAAGCTGGACAAACTGAATGACGTAATAATTCATTCATAGGAATCATAACAAGTGCGGAATGCGGTAAGTGGAATGCTAACTTCCGCAACTCGTAGCAAATGAAAACCGGTGGTAAGGTCAAACTGAAAAGACCTTAGCACCACACAAAAGATTACTTAGGTGATAATCCTAAGACAAGCTCAAAAATACCAGAAAATTTCTCAAACTACATGAATGAGAGAAATAACACTTTCCTTATAAGTGGGCTTAAGGAATAAAATGATGCCATCAAGTTGGAATCAAAATCATAAAGGAAAAATAGAAATCTGCTTAACAGATTGAAAATATCAAAGATGAATAGTCCACACGGGAAAAAGGATATGGCTTCGTAATGAAAAAGCCAATCCTTTAACACAAATCAATTCCAAAGCCTAAGTAAAAAAATATCGGCTCGGAAAGAAAAATCACATAAAATAATTTCGACATCAATAGAAAGCAAATTGAGTGTTGCAGATCTACCATCCGGATTCGCAATTCTCAAAGAAGTCATCAAGCCCAAAATGTTTAAAGAAAAAGAATCAACAAGTTCTTTTGATATTAAATAGTGAGATGGAACCCATATCAAAAAGAACACGAACAAGATAATCACAAAGCAAATGTCATCAAGGATTGAATGAGAAATACCTTGACCACGAGAAGTGTTACCAGGAGCTTGCACAATATTCAGCTCTCCCTCTCTCCTACTTTGAAGAATGGGACAAGTAGATATAAGATGACCCGAACCTTTGCAATAACGACAAAAGAGGGCTTTCGAACACTCCCTTGCATAGTGGTCCGTGGAACCACAATTATAGCATCGTCCACGACTAGAGATAGGAGACTTTGCTACCGGAGTTTGTTGCTTCCCTTTCTTGATGGAATTAGGGCCTTCGAATTTAATAGGCCTCTTCATGTTGTTGTTGAAGTTCTGTTTGGCATGCACAACTTCAATATCGCTTTCTCTATCAGCCTCTTCAAGACGAAGAGCGATATCAATAAGCTGATCAAATGAAACCTCAAGTTTCAAAAGCAATTGCTTCTTTAGATTCTTATTCAAGCCATAGACAAATCTCTGATTTTTCTTCATTGGGGTATTAATATACTCAACCCCGTATTTAGAAAGAGATTCGAAAGATGTGACATAGTCTGTCACAGAAGATTCACCTTGAACAAGGTCAATAAAGCGCGGGGCCAAAGTTACTTTTTCAGCCTCTTGCACGAATTTCAATTCGAATCTTTCTCGGAATTGCTCTCAAGTGAGATCCGCTTCAATGATTTCAGAAATTAAAAGCTCATACCAATCTAACGCTCTTTCTTGGAGCATGCTAGAAGCCACTTGGACTCGATGAAGGTCAATAAGGTTCATGCGAGAAAAGATGCGATCGCATGATTTGAGCCAAGCTTGAATTTCTATAACACACTCGGATCCTTTGAATGGCCTTCCACCCAAATCGGTATAGTCTCTGCACAAGCGTGCAAAACCGGATCTAGGATGAGTAGGCTATGGAATGGGTCCTGCAGCTTGAGCATTCTTCACGAGATCTAAAAGCTGCTGAGCAGACATGAATACTCCATCTTGGGGAGTAGCACTAGATTGACCGGCGCTGGGACGGCCTGGTCTAACCATTTCTCTTCCTTTAGAAAGAAAGAAAGAAGAAAAAGGTTATTCACCAAATGAGTATCAAGCAATCTTGATAGATAAAACAAGGAATCATAAAGAAAATAGGATGAATCGGTACGAAGACTCGAATTAAATCCTAAGGCACAACTCCTAAGAAAGACTTAGGACATGATCCTTGCTAGATTATTCTACATTGTTCCAAAGTTTGGCTCTGATACCAATCTATGACGCCCCACCTCTATACCCACGATAGCCAAGGACACTACGGTGTAATGCCGTCAATTAGCGCGGAGAATAAGGCTGTTGAGGAGCGACCATCCATGTAATTGCTTTGTGCGAGCACCGATATGCCAGATAGAAAAACATAACTTTCATCTCAAGAGGAAATCCGACATACCGACACAAACTCAAAGCTACTACATAGTGGCTATGTAAATTCTTCGGAAACAAATATAGAAATAAGCACAACACAAATCAGTCACAGATAATTCATATCACAAAGGCGGAAATAGATATGAATGTAACACATGAAAGTGTACATCAGAGTAGTGGTCAAACAAGATCCACAATATCAAAAAGAATAGATACAAGTGCTAGACAAAAGAATAAGTATACATCATAGAGTCTGTATCTCAAATGTATACAACAAAAACTACTAATCTAAGTAGTTAGCCAAAAGTCGGATGATGGTTCCAGATAGGAAGTCAAGAGGAAGCACCTGTAGAATCTCAGTCTGACCCGAGTATTATTTATAAGAAGAAAATAATAAACGGATCAGTCTAGCTATAAATATCAGATGAAATGATACAGAATAAGAGATATGACTAAACGCATGATAATCACAATGCCAAGATGTGATAAATAAATAATTGAATAATCAATAAAAGATTAATCAATATCGCAAAGATCTTCTCAAAGATAAAAAGGAATGTCACACTCCTGATTTCCTTCACCGTGCCACAATAAATGGCATATATATCAATGCCAATCGTAAAAGTTGGTAAAACATAAATTCCAGAAATCAACACAAGAAATCCAGAAATCAAATAATTCGGAGCATCGACGTCGTACAGCGTGACATCCGATGAACCAAATCACAATCAAAAAAGAACAACGACGTCGTACAGCGTGACATCCGATGAACCAAATCACAATCAAAAGGGAACAACGACGTCATACAGCGTGACATCCGATGAACCAAATCACAATCAAAGGGAACAACGACGTCGTACAGCGTGACATCCGATGAACCAAATCACAATCAAAAGGGAACAACGACGTCGTACAGCGTGACGTCCGATGAACCAAATCACAATCAAAGGGAACAACGACGCCGTTTAGCATGACATCCAATGAACCAAATCACAATCAAAGGGAACAACGACGTCGTACAGCGTGACATCCGATGAATCAAATCACAATCAAAGGGAACAACGACGTCGTACAGCGTGACATCCAATGAACCAAATCACAATCAAAGGGAACAATGACGTCGTACAGCGTGACATCCGATGAACCAAATCAAAAAGACATCGCACAATGCTAGTCTAAAACATAAAATGATCATCATGATCAAAGAGAAGTGTCAACTACAGTAAGCTAGTAAATATATGAGCTTAGATTCATGTCCCATAACCACTAGCTTAACTTAAATATTTACGAACAAATTGTAGATCTCCACTAGAAAATTGTCACAAGAGATTCAATCGAGCAAGTCTAAGAATTAACCGACGAAGTAAACGCAAGCATTTCATACCACTTGTTTTACTAAGTCGTTTAATTAGATTTCTCATACGAGTGAGGTAAAGGCTTGTATATACTAGTAGATTGGAAAACGGTTTTATAAACGAGTTTGGTGATATTTACTACTAGTATAGAAAACCTTTATATTTTAAAGTGACAAATCATAGAATTGATTGTAGAAACAATCAATCATAAAAATTCACATTCGAAGACGTGAATAAAATCCAAAGAAATCGATACCGAATCCATCAAAATGGATATTCCCAAAAATCACGATGAAAATGTCATCAAAGTCCATAATAAATGATAGAAACAAAAAGGGAATCAACACGAATCGATTAAAGTTGGAAATATACTTAAAAATAGCCAAAATAGGCAAATTAAACAGTTCCAGACGTCTGGTAGGTGTTCCCAGACGTCTGGCCCTAGTATCTGGGAGTATATGTGTTTTCTCCCTTCTATTTTAAATTCCAGGGCCATTTCAGACGTCTGAAATTTTCAACCAGACGTCTGAATTTGATTTTAGACGTCTGGAATTTGTTTCAGACGTCTGGATTTAGTCTCTGCCTTTTCCAGACCCCTTTCCAGACGTCTGGATTTTTCAACCAGACGTTTGGATTTGGTTTCAGACGTCTGAAATTAATTTCAGACGTCTGAAATCTTCTGCTAGGCAAAAAAACAGCCTAGACCAAAAATGGCAAATCCAAAGCGAAATGTGATCGAACGTGCGACGAAGACTAGGGATTCATGCCAACCGACAACCCAGCCTTACAAGCTCTTCAATCAACCACAAAATAAGTCCAAACATCCAAGATAGCATTTTTAATGATTTTGACTTCAAAACACCAAAATTGGAAAATTGAAAAAATCAACTCAAATCAAAAGCAAATGAACATAAATAAGTGTTAGGAATTCATACCCAACAATCGAAGATAGATATAGACATAGATGTGAGATAAAAATCTCACCTTTTACCCGAAAACAATGATGGAGAAGCTTTTAAAACAATCTAAGATCAATTCCTCTTCAATAACAACTCAAGAAGCTTCAATCTAAGCTTACAAGTAAAATATTTCCTAAGTTAGGTTTAGGAAATTCTGAAATTGAAAGGAGAATGAGTTGGAGAAGAAGAAGGAGTTGCTTACCAAAGCTTTTACTATGAATTTGGAGCTAGAACTTGAATTTGCAAATGGAAACTAGGGCTTAGGATTTCCTAATTCTTTTTCTCTTCCCCATTTTTGATGAAGCTTGAATGTATTAGGAAATGAAAGTGAAGTAATGAAGAGGACGGGGGGTGGAATAATGATATAACCAGAGTTGGGCTAGTGGGCTGAACCCAAACCCAAACCTAAAGCCCTAAGTGAAAAATAGCAAAATTCGACTATCTCCAAACATATCGAAGTTTATACTCAAAAAGGTCGCAAACGTCATTTTGAACTCAAAGGGGGTGGTCTCGAGTCCCAATTCGACTGTTTGCAAAAAGTAGCTTTTCGGACCAAAATCCGACGAACGGTGAAATATTTAAATATAAAATCGATCAATATGCGGGTTGTTACAAATATGGTGACTAACAAAGGTCGTATCTATGCTGGATTGTTGGGTAATCAATTACCATATCCTACTTGGCTACCGGCCTGGCCCGAATAGTTATGTGACCCCAAAGGTTGCTCCTAATAGAAAAGGCCTAATTTGAATTGGGACCTGGGCTAATTTCAAACTTTTTTGAAATTAAAAGTAAGAGATTTAAATTATTAAAAGTTAAATTTGAAATAAGAAAACAATTATAAATTTTATAATATATATTTTCAAATCATTTTGAAAATTAGAATAAAAATTTTATATTTAGAATGAAACATATATTAGTATAGTTATAATATAATTTTATAAAATATTTTAATATGTAACAAAATTAATTTTGAAAATATTATTTACTAAAATTAACATGATTAATAAAGTAAAAGAATTAATTAAATAAATAAACTATATATATGTACATGTATAGTATATATAATGATATTATTATGTGGTCTTGAATTGTTTAAGAAAATATAAGCGTACATGTGTGTGTAAAAGAACTTTCAAACCTAATAAAATTTAATAAAAATTATTTAATTAAATAAGTTAATTAAAAATTAATTAAAAATTAAAACACACACGCACACACACATATATATAACATATATGTGTATTACTATTAAGGTTATTATATATATTCAATATAATATGTTATAGTAATATAGTAATTAATTAAAGTGTTAATTAATTAGATTAATCAAATAAGATTTAATTAATATAATGTTATACATAAAATATTATATAAGTTAACTAAAGTATAAAAGTTATATAATAATAAAACTTATATAATGTAAACATATAAATTAACTGTTGAATAGTAAGAAACCCAATTAGACGTAAGAAATAAATACATATGTAAAAGTACGTATACCATGATTTCTAATGTGCCTGACACTTCAAGCACAAAAGTATTTTATAAGAAATACAATATTCCATAATTTAATATCAGTCAGTTAAATCTATAAAAAATTATGAATCTTCAATATATGTGTTGTCCTCTACCATTTTTATATTAATAAATTACTTCCATACTCTCTAGTTGTTGAGAAAACTCAAGCTAGAAATGTTATGTGTTGTTTTGTTAACATCTTGATAAGAGGAGGTAAGATAACTATACGCATTTGTTGAGCAAACTCAAGGTACATATTTTATATATACTTAGGCCGTCGCGAATGGTAGGTACGAGCGAATAAATTCTTTCAATTTATTTAGCAAACGCAAGTTCGAAATAAGATTAACCAAGGTTTATAAGTTATATATGATATAACTACTAAGGACTTATCCATTGTTATGGAGCTATGACTTACCGAGCAAACTCAAGGTTAGAATCCCAAGATAGACGAGTCATGACACCCACTAGTGAAATCGAAAGACTTTTATGTTTCATCTTATGGTTTGCAAAAATATAAAAGACTAGTGGGAGCCTGTGACGACCCACCTTTTTGGATGATTAAAGTCAATAATAAACCACACGTGTCTAACTCAAACCATTCAAAAGGGAGGATTGTCAGTGAGTTCTAATAAGAAAATAAGAGAAAAGAAGAAAAACAAAATACAGAATCTCGCAACGGAATGATAAAATATAATAATAAAATAAACAGTTCATGAAGCTATTTTACAATATACATTTGATTACACAAATTTCACAACAAAATCAGAGTACAATCAACAAACATACCAAAATAATTCAACGGAATAATAGTAGTAAATATGGTCTAGCAACTCCATCTTCATCTTCAGGCATCTTCAACATTGAAATACTTAGGCTGACCCGAGTGTAATGAAAAGACAAAACACTCGAGTCAGAACTAAAGTTCTTATGTAAGTCAAATCAATAACAAGTAATATGAGTGTAATAGCTTCAGAGATGTTTACGAGATTTTCCATCTCCTACCAAGTGTACAACGTGAGTGCAATAACTTAAGAGATGTTACAGGATTTTCCATCTTCTAAGGATCTATTAAACTATCTATATGTAGTAAGATACGCTATATATGTAGTGTCTATTAATAAATAAATATTTTTCCTAGCATTAAGGCTTTACATTAATCCCTCTTAACACATTTTGAAGCAAGTAGTCTAATTAGGTACTCTGACACCAACCAGTAACGTCAGTAGCCAGTGGGGGCGTATAAGGATAAAAGTATGGCAAGGCACGTGAGGCAATGCCCAAGGTAGAATACTACCAATTCAAGCCCCATGACTTGTGGGAACCCCTAACAGCCCACCGCGAACATCCATCCCATAATCAAATCAAGGTGCACCAATCGAGTCAAAATCAATATAGTGATACAAAGAACAGATGTCGCTAGTGGTAGCTAGCCTCAATGGTCAAGACAAGTCGTCCTGTTTTAGTCGTTTCCAATTTACACAAGTGTCGGGGTCTATCCATCGTCGTTCTCTTTCTTCAAATCCAGCAAACATACACCATATCTAACCACTTCATTCTGGAATCTCCTCCATATACACAGTCGTTAAAGTGGTTCCAATATTGATAGAAAGTATGCTAACTAGAGACCCCGGTCTCTTTAACAATCAAACGTTGGTACTTTATCATTTCGAAAACGATTCATACTTGATATCAAAATATCATATTCGCTTCAAAAATATCATTTCATTTCAAAATACCATATTACTCAAAATTTGTCAATTTGAAATGAAATCATTCGCTCCAACATTTAAATTTCACTTCCAAATTGTTTCGAATTTCCATTTATGTTATAACTCCATTGTAACCCAATTCATATTTAAATTCATGATTTAAATATAAATATTCCAACCTTGTCCAGTTTGAATTTTTAGAAAATAGTTTAAATTTTTTTATATAGTTTAATAGTTTGATATAAAGTGGTTTGAGTATTAAAAATGGTTTATATAGTAAAATAGCTTGCAAAATCAAAATAATTTGAATATTTAAAAAAGATATATTTTAAACAGATTACATTAAAATAATTTATTTTGAAATAATTTCAAATCAAACTGTCTCTTTCCATTTCAACAAACCTGGACCTAAGTTCAAATTCCAATCAAACTGATTCAATTTCAAATCTTTCAATTCAGATCATCTTAAATCTCAAATCAATTCAAATCGACTCATTTTTGAGTTCAATTTAAATCAATTCCAGTTTCAATTTTAGTTCAA
Source organism: Allium cepa (assembly GCA_030765085.1). Taxonomy (NCBI): domain Eukaryota; kingdom Viridiplantae; phylum Streptophyta; class Magnoliopsida; order Asparagales; family Amaryllidaceae; genus Allium; species Allium cepa. The sequence goes on along the minus strand of CM060941.1, from coordinate 944,023,599 downwards.
ATTTATTTCGATTTCAATTCCAATCAACAATTTGATTCAACGGTTTAAATTTCAATTCAATTCTTATTTTCAAACCATTTCAATTTATATCGATTTCGAGTTCAATTTCAAAGTACCGTTTAAATCACTTAAATCAATTTAAGTTTCAATATTCAATTTAAGGTTCAAATCTTTTAAAATAATTTGATTGCGGGCTCAAATTTGAAATATCCATTTAAATTACTTTTACTTGGCAATATTTCAAAGTTCGAATAAAACTTCAAATCATTTAAACAAATCAATTTCCATCATCCAAATGATTTCTCAATTATAACCTCTAAATTTCAAATTCGATTCTTTGAACAATTCCTGTCAACAAATTTCAATTTCAACATTTAAAAGGTTGAATATAGAAAATAATTTAATTCGTATAAATCTAATTTTTTTTCTTTAAAATAATGTCATTTAAACGAATTTAAATTCAAGATTTTGAAATCATTTAATTTAACCAATCCAGTGTTCGAATATAATTTTCTACCCTATGGTCAAATGATCAGTCAATTCGGTTTTAGTTACATGGATGATATATATCATTTCAATCCAAAATTAAATGACACAAGTATATATCATTTCAATCTATTTTTTAGTTTATTCGAGATAATTTAGATGACAATTTATAGGGTGTTAAATAATAAATGGTGTAATAACATGAATATATCAAAACAACCGTACATCCAACATCGATCAATGAACATCCAATTGCAATCAACATCCAAATTAACCAATATCACAACAGTTACTAATTACCCATTGTTGGTGTTTAACTAGCAATTAATTTTCAATATTAATTTAAATGTCAATTTAATTCAATATAACATACAAATTATTTAAATGTCAATTTAAACTATCAAACAGAAACCAGTAAAATTTTACCATTTCATAATTTCAATTTAACTAATATCAGAAAATTTAGTATTGCGTGAGAGGTTTAAATCACCCACCTTTGATTTATAGCCCTTAAATATCCAATAAAAATCCAAAATTTCTGCTGTCTCCACAATTAACCAAACTCATTCCTCGTTGTTTGGAATTTCGATAAAACCCAATGGAAGAAATTGCTCGTCAATCGGAGTTTGTATGCAAAAGTTATGAAGGTGAGAACATTTGAATAATAAAATTAAATTAAAACATACACGGGGGCAAAATGGTAATTACTATTACCTTCTCTAAACCCTACCACTCACGTATCAACCAAACCAATAGCAGCCGTTACCTTTTTACTGTCAGATGCAACCCTAGGCCACCGCGCCAAGATTAGAATCCACCACCATCACCGCACCCCCGCCTTTGACCTTCGTCCCAGACGCCGCCAACACTTATACTGGCAATCTCGTCCACATCCAAGTCAATCCAACCGTTGGATGTGAAGAGCTCATCGAGTTCTACAACTTTCCTTTTAGGGTTGAGCGATTTCATTGAGAGATGAGAAAGATCAAAGAGGAAGAAGGTGGAGCAATTTCGACCGTAGATGGTGGCGGCAATGAAAATTAGGGTTTTGCATATATTTTAATAATATATATTCTTGATTTGTGTGCATATTTATAGCGTAAGGTCCAAAAACCCGAACTCTAATTGAGGCATGCTGATCAGCAATCTATATGTAAAAGGGCCCTCTGAACACAGTGCAACTAGTTTTGAGACCTAATTCCATCGTATACAAAAGTTAACATTTTTTGTGACGATCCACCTTTCATTCCACAGAAAGACACATCATCAATAAGAAAGGGATAGAAAAGATAATATATAGAAACGAAAGAACTAAACAATATCAGAATCTCACAGTGGAACGAATAAAATATATTAGTCACATAATTATTACATAATATACAACAACTATCAGAGTTACACAGCTTATACATCACATATTAGACAGTCATGAAAACCTGTCCATCATACAGCTTAGAATCCATTACAATTCATCAACACAGCGGAAACATTATATCTATATACGTTGAAGCCTCCTGCTCCAAATCTCCTCCAGAATTCATCAATGCTAACCCGAATCCCTTGGCTACTCGTAAAAATTTGAGTACCCAAGAGTTCAAGAAAACAGAAAATAAACTCTCGGTCAGACATGGGTCTGGTGTGAGTAAACGGGTTAATGTTTTTTAACTTTGAAAATCATTTGAAATCAAAGGTATCGTAAGACCACGCCACAAATAAACATGTCGGGTTTTTACCTTACGATAACCAAAACATTTGATAGAAAATCCAGTGATATTATAATAGTGTCTAGGGTTTTATAGTAAAATAGAAAAATAGCTGGAATGCTTACATCTCACGTTCCAACGTAGATGGGCACAATCAAAACGTACGACACTTATTGGAGATTGGATTCCATATAATGGCAGAGCTACTGGTGTATCGCCCGTCATAGTACCTGGTCTAGATCAGAGTACCGAGAATCCACCCTGATCCCTTGCAACACAAGACCGAAACCATCCCATATAGGATAATCCCGAATAAGATAACCCCGCAGTTGGCGCAACCAATCGGCCACATAGCCGAGTAAAAGGGACCTCTAGACAGGGGAAATCTTATCCTACTTGGGTACTACCCACTTAGCCTTGCTGCACCTCCCTTATTTTAGCCATTCCCGATTGATGAGGCTTGAGGCTACGATTATCTTTTTAGAACACATATCTTGGAATGCTCATCGTCCTCCAGTGACGATGGTTTGATAGCATTCATCCATACAAGTCCGGATAGCATTCATCAATACAAGTCCGTTCCGGGTTCGAACGAAACCGAAGGCACTATCTCGCTACACTCATTTTGGAATCACCCTCAGAGTTAACGACAATAGCCCTTGCACTTCGAGTCTTCATCTCGAAACAGAAAACACTATCTCCACTACACTCGTTTTGGAATCACCCTCAGAGTTAACAACAAATAGCCCTTACATTTTGAGTCTTCATCTTTAGCTTCACTTGAGATTTCATGAGCTGTCGCTTAATTTGGATCGATGTGGTTTTCGGATATCCAATTTGAAAATCCGATCCCGGTCTCATCGATATCCAAACGCCGTTTTAATGTCCAAGTTGTTTAATTTAAAAACTATTTAATTTATATTTAGAGTAACATATTCACACAAATAGATAATTCATATTATCACAAATAGATAATCTATTTTTCACAATTCAACCAAAGTATCTCATATCACAGAGCAGCACATATCACATATCAGAGATATCAAATAATCCAAGGCATTCAATATCATTTAATCATCCATAAGCAAGATTAATTAGTCACACAATTTCTAACTAATTTATATAAATTAAATTAATTACTTCAATCACTTTCAAATCCTGCTTACTTAACATTAATTAATTACAAACCAATTAATTAATCATCCTCTAATTATCATCTTAATTAATTATCCTTAGTTAATTATTCTTTAATTACATTAAGTAATTAGCCTTTAATTAATTGCACAAATTAATTATCCTTTAACCATTCACATAAATTAACCTTTAATTACATTAATTAATTAATCAACTATAACTAATTACATCAATTGTAATGACCCATAAAATTTCGATAATTAAATTTGTTAATTTAATTGAATCTTATTATTTAATATTGCAAGAAATCAAGATATTAATTTATTGGAATTTAAATTATAATAATTATATTAATTGCAATAAAATAAATTTAAAAACCGTATTTGGTAAATTGATTTAACTTTGAAATTTATATCTGAACTTGTTTAAAATTTTGTGAATGTTTAAGAAATCTAAAATGGTAAAATTTGTTAATCATAGAGTTTAAACTGAAATTTGGTTTAATTAATTAAATATTAATTTAATTAACTAGAAAATAGCCATTTTAACCACTATTTCGGATTTTGACGAAACTAGTTTCAACGGATCCGTAACAGTGAATTATTGTAGGATTTCAAGTTTCGTAATGATTGGGCTTGTCGTTTGAACGTACGGGCTCGAAATGCCTTGAAATCAATTTAATTGCAATCAATTGAAATCAATTTAATTGCAATCAATTGAAATCAATTTGAAATAACTTGATTTTATCATAACTTCTTCATGCGATAGAATTTGGACTTGAAACCTGTTTCATTGCGTTTACAATATTTTAAAACATCTATTTTGATATATGGGTTGACCCATTTTCGTTTTGGAATCAGAACGGACTTTTCGGGCCATTTATCGTCCAACTTTCAAAAACCAATCAAGCCCATTTGTTCCTATTTCCAATCCGCCTATATATATCCAATTATAAACCCTAGCAGCCTTTCTATTCTCATTTCGGTACGTACAGAAATTTTCGTTGCTCCTCTTTCTCAGTGGCAGACAAACCCTAAATTCCAATTGCAATTTCAAATAAAATTCAAAGCCAAAAATTCAAACTCCACAAATAATATTGAATTATATATCGATCTGAAGCTCTCAATGAGCGTAATCCTTTGCAATGATTCGTTTTTCAATTTGAATCATCGGTTGTCCAGAAATTCAAGTTGAACCTCAGCCGTCCATGGACTAGGGTTTTGATCCAACGGCAGATTCGCGATGATATGACGATCGGGGGGCGGCAATTGGAAGATGTCGTCAAGCAGCACACATCTATATGGTTGAATTATCAAGATGGCCATCGATTTTGGCGTGAATTGGTGATGAACGGCTGGATTTTCACCTCGTCCTGGAAAATTTGACTTCGTCATGACACTCGACGTGGGTCCGGTCTTGGGCGACTCGGCGAGGGGAGCATGGTGGCGAGGTCTGGTCCTCATGGAAATGCACAGGGTGGTCGGAAAATTTCACAAACTATGGCGGGTCGGTAAGGTTTCTGGAGGATGGGGTTACGTGGGAGAGCCTGTGCGTGTGCTGACATGTTAGCATAGGTGACGTGTTGTATTTCTTTTATTTATTTTAATTTAAATTTCGATCGTTCTAACTTTAATAACTTTTACATACGAGGTCCATTTCACGTGCGGGTTTTTCCCCTAGGATCGTATTAAAATTGCAGACATTTTGGCGCAAGTTTGGACAAATTTTGAGGCTGTTCAAATTTTAGGTTTAAATTGAATTTAAATTCAAAGGTGAGTGTTTTAACCCTCTCACAACTTCTAAAATTTCTTATGTTTCTTAAATTGACTTATGATGTGATTAGGAATTTATTTATGACTGTTTGGCATATTTTTAATCATCATCCATGTTAAATTGAATTTATTTGAATTAAATTGTTATTTAATTTATTATTGCATACAAACTACCAGTTAAATAATTATTTAATTTATAATTGAGTATAAACTGCCAGTAAATACCTGTTATTTAATATCTGTTCTATGTTGGTGTTATTGATTGAATTGGATGATGATTGTGATAAATGTTTGATGATTGACATTGGATGAATGGATGTTGTATTTTATATTGTAATAAACTACAAGTTGTTGTAGATTTTTATTACATTCGGGATTGTGGTTTGAAATGATATATAGCCGTATTGATATTTTAAATTACGGATTGAAATGATAAATATCCGTATCACTTGACCATAGGATAGAAAATTACATACAGACACCATGGTATATATATAACTATTTTGAAATGATTTCTATGGTTTTGTAAAGAAATATATGAGTTATATAAATATTGATTTTAGATGTTATATAAATGTTATTTTATTTTTAATTTTAGCTATGTATAAATTTGTTTTGAAATATAAAATAAGTTAAATAATAAAGTTTGATTGTTTTTATATAATATGGTTAAGTATCTGTTTAAATTATATTGTATATAGAGTTTATAATGACTTAAATAAAATTAAAGTTAGAAGATAAATATGAAATTGATTTGAATCAAATTATTTAAGAATTATACTCGAATAAATTTGATTTGAAATTTAAATAAAATTGAAACTTTAAATTTATGATTTTATAACTTGATTTTGGTTTAGAGTGATTTAAATGAATATCAAGTTGATTTAAATGAATATATCAAGTTAAATAAATTGAAAAAATATCCAATTATTTGAAGTTTAAAAGTTTTACTTAAATTATATTGGATTTATTAAGTAAACATTTCAAATCTAAATAATAGTAATTGAATTTGATATATATGGAATTATCAAAGAATTAGTTTTGAAATGGTGGAATATTTTAAGCTTTGAAATATATGGAAATTGAAATGGTTTATTTGGGGGGTCAAATCTGTATTTGGAATTGATTTTTGAAATTAAAGAAGCTATTTTATTATATAAAGTAATTTAATATTTAAACCATTTAAGTATTGAAAATTATGTTTCAAAATTATGGGTTTTAAGGTATTATGATTTGAAAGTGCTATGATTTTGGGAAAAGAATATATTTGGAAAAAAAATGATATTATATTGATTTGGGTTTTTATTAAAATGATATCATATTGATTTGGTTTTTGAAATGGAAGTGATATCGTATTTATATGATTTTTAAATGGATATTATATTCTGATTTTGAAGTATAATTATTTTGAAATGATCGCGGTCTTATAATAACGTTTGGTTGTTAAAGAGACCAAGATCGGAAGTTGTCATACTCTCTGCCAACTCCGAAAACCACTTTAACAACCGTGTACGCGGTGGAGATTCCAGAATGAAGTAGGATGGTGGCGGCATTTCCATTGAGGTATATACGTGGACCCAACTCCCATGAGTTGACATAAGGTGGCTAAAACAGGAGCGAGTGACGGGATAAGAAGGTAGCACCTTTTATCGGACACCCTCCTTCAATACTGTTCTATTGATTTGTGATTGATTTGGGTCCCATTTGATGTTGGGGGTGTGGCTCGAAGTGGGCGGTAGTAGTTGTTACGCTATACCGCCGGTCTGGAAGCGTAATTGGTATATCTACCCTGACATTGCCTAGTTGTGCCGTGTCACATACCCTAGCGAGCCTTGTGCGAGTTTGGTTTTCTCTCGTAGCCCGTGTGGTATCCTCTGGTGGCTTCCCAATCAGGAGGAATGTGACGACCCAGAATTTTTGAATGTTTGAAATCGGGATATTTAATTGATTTTAAGTATTTAAAAGTTAATTCTTAACTTGAATTCAAATATCACTATTTATTGGGTAATTTAATTTTTAAATTAAATAATTTGAAGTTGGGTAAAATGTTGAATCTGGAGTTTTAAGCCTGTTAAAAATAATTTGAAGGCTTGTAAAATTTATATTGATAGTGCTGAGGATAATAAAAGTTTTAAAATTGAATTTAACAGTGATTTGTTCAGTTTTGAAATTATATCGTTTAAATTGAATTTAAAAATAGCCTTCCAAGGGACAATCTCGGAATTCAATGAAACCAGTTCCATTGGATCGGTAATATTGTATTATTATCGGATTTCAGTTTTCATAGCTTTTAGAGTTGTTTTTTGAGCAAACGGTAAGTAAACACGCTGAATTTATATCGAGAATCAATATAATAACCGGGTTCCAAAAAGTTATCTTCTCCATACGATCGAATTAGGACTTGAAACCTTTTCCATTGTGTTCGGAATAGGGGTTTAATATTATGAACGCCTGGCGGGACATCGCGGTAAGAAGTCAGGATTTTAAGTTACGAATTCAAATCAATTTAAATTTGAATTTAAAATTGATATATATACTGTTGACCAGTCAAAAATAAATAAATAAATGTAATAAAGATCTGTCTCGTCTATCTCCTTTCAGTCGAAAATCCATCCTCTCAGTGTTTCCCATCCAACACGCCTAAAATCACGCCCATCTTTTTCATAAAATTCAATATCTTTTCAATGTCGCCTATCTTCTGAAGCAAGCCTCTACCCTATTTTATAAATCGCGACTCCACCTATCTCCCCTCTAGTTCGAACGAGAACTATCTCATCTTCTTTTTATCGCCTTCTACCCTTCTTCAATTCGTATATAAAAAAAATTCTTGAATTCACGAAAAATCACAGCTTCTTCTAATTGAATCGAACAATTCAAATTGTCTATTCTTTCCCTTCTTCTTTCGAATCTATGAAATCAATGGAACCGATTTCGATTCAGGTCGTAAGGGCCGAAGTCTTGGTTGGGGAATCGAGCGTGCGTATGCTTGGTAGGCAGTGGTGAGGGAGTTGGGTTCATGGATGTCGATTTTAGTTCAGCATGGCAAGGGGAAGCGATAGGAAAAATGAGGTGGAGGTCGGTGGTCTTTAGAGAGGGTTGTGCGATCAGCGAAGTCGAGAGGGGAAGAAGCGATATGTGGTGGCTAGGCATAGTCGAGGCGAGTGTTTATTGGGGACTCGAACTCGAGTTCGAGTTTGATGGAGTGGTACTCATATTTCAGGAAGTCAGACATCGAGTAAAGATTATACATACAAGAGTGATGAGTGCATGTGTAAAGGATGGGATGTTAAACTTCATTGTCAGGTTTCCATATTTGGACTCTTAAAGTTCGATGTCGTGATTGCTAGTTCACTAGTTGATGCCTACGCGAAGGTGGAGTCTTCAAGTTCGAGAGTTTTTCTGAGCTGTAAGGGATATTCTTTTTCAATTAAATTATAAAAAGAAAATTGCAGATAGGTTATAGTAAATGTAAGCAGTTGTGTTTTTGAATTTAATCTGGTATAAGATATACAGACCTTAACTTGTTGACTAATTTAAACATTTACACAAATATTTTTAGTTTATTATTTAATTTGAAATAATAATAATAATTATAAAGTGTTATATATATATATTGAAAAATATTTGGAACGATATGTACAAGTTTACACTTGTAATGCAACGGAAAATTTATCTTAAGCATTTTTTTAATTTGATAGTACTCAAGTCTAAAGCCTGAGTTAATCAGTTGATTTTTGGAAATTTATTTTTTTATAAGATTTGAGAAATATAGAGATTTTAAATGTTTGAGGAATTGGTAAAAGATAGACTTTTTAAATCTATAGTTTATTTTTTATAAGAATAATTGTGGTTTCCATTTAAAAATAAAATAGGGTGAAAAAATAATAATAATAATAATAAAGAAATATTTATTTAGTTAAAATGGAATGGTAAACAGTAAATGTATATATGGGAATAGGATTTTGAAGGCAGAATTTTAATAAAAAATGTGTGTGTTTGGAAATTTATATGAAATAGATTTTTATGAAGCCTATATAGATTATTTTACAAATATATAGTTCATGAAAAAAATAAATATAACTCGACTAATTTATTTTATAATAACGTATTATGGAAATTAAATTGTGTGAATTGACCTATCTAAACTATTTTTGTTACTAAAAGATTTAATAAAGGCAAATTAGTTCAAAATTTAATTGAATTATAAAATGGTAATTAAGGGTCGATTTATATTTCGAATATTAATATATCATATAAATTATTATTCAAGGTCAACATTTGGCCGGATGGAAATGGATTGCCAAACAAAAATCAAAGGTGAGTTAATCTCACTCATCTGGTTGCTATTTAAATTTAAATGGTTAAATTTAAATATTGATTGAATTGATTGAATGTGATATCATATATAGTAGTATATAGTATATATTGGAATGATTGATTTCCTGCATTATATAGCGGATGAGACCCTATGCGCCGCATAATAGCGGATGATATTATATAAATCCCAAATACCGCGATATTCCACCTCGAAGTGGACTTGGTATTTTATATTGTGCTAACATCTGTGGATGCAGGGAAACAGGTTGGAGGGATCCAACTGTATTCTTCAAAATTATCTAGATTATTTAATATTCTGTGTTGTGAATATTTGATATTCTGTGATGAATTATATTGATAATTGGAGTATTGAATGCCATAGTTTGCTTGAATATATTTCGGTACATTGGGTTATCAAAATATATAGAATTGGATTTTTGAAAGAAAATAAAAGAGTGAATTTTTAAGTAAAATAATCGTTGAGAATTTGAATAAATTTAAGAATGAACTGGATAAGAATAAAGGTGATTTTAAATATCCTAATAAATAATTCCGAGTATGGAAAAAGGGGATTTTGAATAAATAGAAAATAATGAATTTTAAAAATTAAGTGATATTATTTAAAGGAATAAAGAATTTACTTTAAAATTCAAGGTTTGAATTTGTTTAAAAGGATAAAGAAGGAATTTTGGAAATCTGAATTGGTATTTTTCATTTAAACATTTTAAGTCATAATGAAGAAATAAAATCTAAAATTAATGGATTTTGAAATAAATAAGCAAGTAAAGTGATTTATTTCAAAATGGAGTAACTTGGAAATCAATTTGGAAATTGATTTAAGTATTTGAAATTGGAAATTTAAAGGAGAATGTGACTATGGAATTTATAAAAGTAAAGTAATATATCAGTGGATATTTGGAAGAATAAATTCACAATGGGAATTTATTAAAGAAATGGAAAATTTGTTTAAAGATAAATAGTGACTTATTTTTAATGAATGTGAAGATAAATATATTTCCCTGGATAGCCAAGTACATTTTCAAAGTAAATTTTTAAATATAAGTTAAAGGCTTTAATGTTGTTTTAAAAAAAGCTTGTTTTAGAAAATTTATTATTTCTAAATTCTAAAGTAAGTATTTTTCAAATCTATTATAGCAGTAATTATTTAAACGTGACTTGGTATGTTGTTTTAAAAAAAAAATCTAATTTCATATTTTGTAAAGTAACCTCATTTTAAATATTCCTAAAGTATATATTTTAATAAAGCATTAAAGTAGTTTCAATTTAAATGTTAAAGTATATTTAATAATAAAGTGTTTTTAAATTATTTTAAAAATCTAAAGTTTTGTGCTTGGTGTTTTCAGTGGAAATAAATATTTGGGAATTCATTCCATGAGAAGAGTGTGGTTTGAAAACTATTTTCAAAAAGGTTTGAAAGGTGAAAATATATCTTGTGAAGATATTTTGAGGATTAATGAATAATTTGGTGAAATTATTTATTGTTTGATGGTTGTCTGTGAATGTTAATTGATAGTTAAATAACCGACTATCAATATTGGCCAATGCACTGATCGTTTTCGAAGAGGCCGGGATCGGGGTTTATTTCTCGAAAACCACTTTGATCTGGTTTGTACGTTTTCGTGAGGAAGACAAGTTTGGATTCGAAGATAGAGCAGTGAAGTGCAAGGGCTAGTCTCTACTAATCCTGAGGAGATTCCAAAATGGATGTAGTAGGAGTAGTGCCTTCGGTTCCGTTCGAACCCGGGACGGACTTGTATGGATGAATGCTTTCGGAACATCGTCAGGTGGACGATGGGCATTCTAAGTGAAACAATCTAAAAAGGTAACGCTTAGCCTCAAGCCTCATGAACCAGGAATGACTGAAAAGCTTGGGTTATGCAGCAAGGCTAGGTGGGTAGCGCCCATTAGGGTGAGGTCATCTCTGTCTAGATGTCCCTTTTTATTCAGCTTAGTGGCGCGGTTGTTGATCCCAACCGTGGGGTGATCTTACTCGGGATTATCCAGTAAGGGGTAGTTCCGGTCTTGTATTGCAGGGGATTGGGAGTAATCCTCGATATAGTGATCTAGGACACGTACTGTGACAGGTGGTACCCCAGTGCCTAGTCATTAGATGGAAATCCATTCTCCCTACATGCCTTTTACGGTTTTTGTTTGTATTACCCACGACTGTGGCTAGTAGCTGGAATTTAATAAATGTAACAACTTCGGCTATTTTAATAAGTATTTGTATATATAAACTATTATAATATCAGAGGATTTTGACATAAAAAAAGTGTTTTGGCTATCGTAAGGTAAAAACCCGACATGTTTATTTGTGGCATGGTCTTACGAGAACCTTTTGTTTTTCAAAGGATTTTGAAACTTTAATGATCAATTTGAGTGTGATTTCTCACGCTGGTATTCCAGACTGACTCGGGTGTTATTTAAATATAATGCTCGGGGCAGACCGAGTATTATAGAATACAGGATATGTTGTTGTGGAGCTCTAGAGATGGGCTAGATGGCGATATGTACTGCCGTACTTGATTACTATTCCGTTGTGTATTCAGTTTTGAGGACAAGTTTATATGACTGTCCAGTTGTATGTTATTGATATTGTTGAAGTCTGATGATGTATTCTGGTGATGTATGAGTAAAACAGATATAGTTTTCTTTTGTGTAAAGAACTGTTATTATCTATTATATTTTATTCCGCTGCGATAGTTAGATTCTGATGTTGTTTCTATCTTCTTCTTCTACCTCTTCTTCTTTAACCCAAATGGTTCGTATTTCCGTTCATCTTGAGTTGATTGATGGACAATAGTGTCGACTCAAGGGGTATGGAATTGCGGGTCGTTCACTTGGTGTCAGAGCAGAAGGTTAAGCGAGAACCTTGGCTTTGGTGGGGATTACTCATTAAATAGAGTCTGTAGTACTCTAGAATGAGTTTGAGTGTATTAATAAATATGAGCGCGTATTTGTTAGTGAATATAAAGATTGTTTTATATTGTGTTGACTTATCGGTTGAGTGTTTATGGATTCTGGTCGATATGTGGGACGCCATGTCATCGATCGGGATTTCTAAACTCTTGAACAAGATAAACTGACACAGTATTGTTATAAATAGGGTAAATGAAATAATTTTACCCAAATTATTTTTGTATATAAGGGAAATAATTTTTTGTAAATTATTATAGTTATATATGGATGCTTGGTTATTAGGAATAATAATATTAAATCATTATCATTAATTTGTAAAATTGAAAAAGAAACTGAAATATTAACAAAAGATTAAGGAATAAATTAAAATAAATGGGATTTGAAAATGTGAATTATAAATGTGATTTCTAATTTTGAAATAGAATTCCAGAGAAATATTGAAAATATTTCTGAAAGAATTTAGGATTTGAAATTTTTTTTAGAAATTTAAATTCCTTTGAATTTGTAAATGGTTTTCAAAAGTTTTGGAGAAGTAATAGTGGTAGTATTCAAAGATACTTTTGAATTGGATTTGAAATCTGGTGAGATTTGGGATTTAAAAATATTTGAAGGGATTTTAAAGTGATAAAAGTATTGAACTCTTTTCGGCCGCTGGGAAATAATTCCGATGGTGATCGCGACACCATAGGTGTTCATTTTCGAGTTTCCAAGGAGGAATTGCTGCTTGAATGTTTAAAATGGGAAATGTTTGCGAATACTAGGTTTGGTTTTGAAATTCAAAGAGATAATTGAATTTACCAAGGGATTTTGGATATAATTGATTTCAAATGATTTTTAAAATACTTAAGTGATTATTGAAGGCTATGGAATTAGTTTAAAATGAATTCAGGGTGTTATTGATAATATAAAATAAAATAAAAATTTTACTTAAATAAATGGAAGTAAGTTGAATTGAAGTTTATGAAATAAAATGCATGCTTGGCTAAATAAGTGTATAATCTAGAGTAAAAATGAAAATGAATATAGTCAAGCTTAAAATGGGTAGAAGTATGAAAAATATAAGTGTGAGACTTGTAAGAGAAAAAAAATGGTGAAGTAAAATAGTAAGCCAAAATAAAATTGTTTTGTATTTTGGAAATAAAGTAGAAATCTAATTCAAGTGTAAATGAGTTAAATATAAACTTGGATACTATTTTAACAAACTAAGAATGGGACTAAAATTTAAATGGATAAAAAGAATGGAGTAACTGAATTTGATGAGAATCAAATTAAATAGAAATAAACTTAAGTTATGAAGTTGAAAAAGTTTGAAGAAAGTAAATTAACTTAAGTTTAAAAATAATAGAAGCTTGGCTTCGAGTAAGGGTGAAAGCCCATTAAATAAAAGTTTGGGTTAAATTAATTTGGGAAATGGTTATTTATATTAGCATGGAATGTTGTCAAGCTTAATGGAATGGGTTTAAAAGAAACCAACGCGGGAATGAATGAAATGCAAGTGAATGGTTTGAAAATAGGTTAGAATGGAATAAAATCTAATATAAATTGTATTGGAATCAATTTAAAATGATTATAAGCTTAAGTAATTGTTTATTCGCATTAATATCACTGAATTTGCATAGAAATAATTGTCGTTTGACGAAAATGAGATTAAATAAAATTCTATGAATTGGTAGAGGTAAATAAAATCGACTTTTGGAATCAATTGAAATAAATGTGAGTTGTTTGGGTTGAAAATGAATTGATTTGAGTTGCAAACCATTTAAATTGAATGAAGTGTATACGAATTGGGTGTAAACAATTAAAATTAATGTTAGAACCCAATAAGTTGCTTATAAATATTGTTTAACCTGCATTGCTTATAGAAACTCGTATGTTTGCTAGTTAAATATGTTAAATGTTGTTAAATTACATGATTTTGGCACTTACATATTTAAATGAAGTAAGTACAGGTATCGGGAAGCCGTTTGGCTGGATTTGGACGCGCTAGTTGCTAAAATGATAAGCCGCTCACTTAAAAATGCTAAATAAAGGTACGCCTACGCAATAAAAATAGGAAATATGAACTGTTTTTGTTTTTACGACCGTGTGGGTCGATGTATATATATTTATATCTCTTGTCAAATTGTAAAAGCTCCTCCGTACAAAGAAGACTCTGCCAGAAAATTTCCAAACTAAAGTGGTGAAGTGAAAATAAATGTAAGAAGCGAATAAAATGCTTATATTGAACTTAAGACAAAATGGTAGGATTCTTAAGTAATATGGGTGTCGGGAGGATATATTGAATAAGCATTTGAGTGAAGGTTTAATAAAAATATGTAAACTGGCATTGATAAGTGAATAGAAATCAAAATGAATGTGAATAAAAGAGAATGGATATAAATACGTAAGATGTACGTATATTATTTTTATTCGCATGGCAATTTGATACAGATTCGAGCACAGAATTTTGAGATAGCTATATCGATCCGAGTTAGGATTTTTCACTCGATTTTCGACGGCGGACCCTGGATATGGATTTTGATCGACTCTGGAAATTCTCTATCATAGTTATGAATACGCAAGGAGAATGACGGTTTTTGATCCAGAAACCAAATCTGAGTCCGCACTAGGAAGTCAGGTAGACGATACTAGTTCGGAAGTGAAATTGTGTGATCGAATAAGTGATCGAATTCGGTATTGCGTACGAATGATATAGGTACATCGTACGGGTTTGAATGAATAGATATTGAAATTTTGTAAGGAAGTCAATAAAATGTTTTTGAATGTTGTGATTGGATATTATTGCTATATAGGCTATACAGATATTATAAAGGAAAATTGGTTTTGATTTCAGAAAATAAATTTGAATTGCTCGACAAAAAGGTATGTGTTTAAATTCTGTATGAAATTTGATGGGTTTTTTTTTATCTAGCCACTTGGCTTTTTGTTTTCTTTTGGAATTTGGGAGCCCGTAGAGGCATTTTGTAGTTGTACTGAGCTAGCCGCGCAAAGGAGACGCTGGCGAATTTTTCGGAAATTTAGGGAGTTAGAAAATTTTTGAGAAAATTTTGATAATTCAAAATTTGGTTTAAAATTGAAATTTGAATGATTGAGCAAATGGTATTGTTTGAAAACTGTGGGAGAAGTTTGGAAAGTTAGTAAGGTTGATGATGTTCTTAAGATGATTTTGGGTATTATTAAAAACTGTTCGGATTGGGTAGTTGTTGAAACCAGATTGATTAAGAAAATAGTAATGGGGTATGGACCATTTCTCTTAATTAGTAATTTCGGGGACGAAATTCTTTTAAGGGGAGAAATGTGGCGACCCGGAATTTTTGAATGTTTGAAATCAGAATATCTAATTGATTTTAAATATTTAAAAGTTAATTCTTAACTTGAATTCAAATATCACTATTTATTGGGTAATATAATTATTAAATTAAATAATTTGAGTTGAGTAAAATGCTGAATCAGGATTTTTAAGCCTTTTAAAAATAATTTGAAGGCTTGTAAAATTTATATTGATAGTGCCGAGGATAATAAAAGTTTTAAAATTGAATTTAACAGTGGTTTGTTCAGTTTCGAAATTATATCGTTTAAATTGAATTTAAAAATAGCCTTTCGAGGGACAGTCTCGGAGTTCAACGAAACTAGTTCCATCGGATCCGTAATATTGTATTATTATCGAATTTCAATTTTCGTAGCTTTTAGAGTTGTTTTGTGAGCCCATGGTAAGTAAACGCGCTGAATTTATATCAGGAATCAATATAATAACCGGGTTCCACAAAGCTGTCTTCCCCATACGATCGAATTAGGACTCGAAACCTTTTCTATTGTGTTCGGAATAGGGGTTTAACATTATGAATGCCTGGCGGCACACCGCGGTAAGATGTCAGGATTTTAAGTTACGAATTCAAATCAATTTAAATTTGAATTTAAAATTGATATATATATATATATGCTTGTTGACCAGTCAAAAATAAAAACAATCAAATATAACAAAGATCTGTTTCGTCTATCTCCTTTCAGTCGAAAATCCATCCTCTCAATGTTTCCCATTCAACACGCCTAAAATCACGCCCATCTTTTTTATACAGTTCAATATCTTTTCAATGTCGCTATGTTCTGAAGCAAGCCTCTACCCTATTTTATAAATTGCGACTCCACCTATCCCCCCTCCAGTTCGAACGAGAACCATCTCATCTTCTTTTTATCGCCTTCTACCCTTCTTCAATTCGTATAAAAAATTCTTGAATTCACGAAAAATCGCAGCTCCTTCTAATTGAATCGAACAATTCGAATAGTCTATTCTTTCCCTTCTTCTTTCGAATCCACGAAATCAAAGAAACCGATTTCGATTCAAGTCGCAAGGGCCAAAGTCTTGGTAGGGCAATCGGGCGTGCGTATGCTTGGTGGGCAGTGGTGAGGGAGTTGGGTTCATGGATGTCGATTTTATTTCAACATGTCAAGGGGCAGCGATAGGCAAAATGAGGTAGAGGTCGGTGGTCTTTAGAGCGGGTTGTGCGATCAGGGAAGTCGAGAGGGGAAGAAGCGATTCGCGGTGGCTAGGCATAGTCAAGGCGAGTGTTTGCTGGGGACTTGAACTCGAGTTCGAGTTCGATGGAGTGGGACTCATATTTCAAGAAGTCAGACATCGAGTAACGATTATATATACAGGAGTGATGAGTGCATGTGTAAAGGATGGGATGTTAAACTTCATTGTCAGGTTTCCGTATTTGGACTCTTGAAGTTCGATGTCGTGATTTCTAGTTCACTGGTTGATGCTTACTCGAAGATGGAGTCTTCGAGTTCGAGGGTTTTTCTGAGTTGTAAGGTATATTCTTTTTCAATTAAATTATAAAAAGAAAAACGCGGATAGGTTATAGTAAATGTAAGCAGTTGTGTTTTTGAATTTAATCTGGTATAAGATATACAGACCTTAACTTACTGATTAATTTAAATATTTATACAAATATTTTTAGATTATTATTTAATCTGAAATAATAATAATAATAGAGTGTTATATATATTGAAAAATATTTGGAACGATATATACAAGTTTATAATTGTAATGCAACGGAAAATTTATCTTGAGCATTTTTTTAATTTGATAGTACTCAAGTCTAAAGCCTGAGTTAATCAGTTGATTTTTAGAAATTTATTTTTTTATAAGATTTGAGAAATATAGAGATTTTAAATGCTTAAGGAATTGGTAAATGATAGATTTTTGAAATCTATAGTTTATTTTTTTGATAAGAATAATTGTGATTTCCATTTAAAAATAAAATAGGGTGAAAATAATAATAATAATAATAATAATAATAATAATAAATATTTATTTAGTTAAAATGGAATAGTAAACAGTAAATATATATATGGGAATAGGATTTTGAGGGCAGAATTTTAATTAAGAAAAATGTGTGTGTTTGGAAATTTATATGAAATAGATTTTTATGAAGCCTATATAGATTATTTTACAAATATATAGTTCATGAATAAAATAAATATAACTTAACTAATTTATTTTATAATAACGTATTATGGAAATTAAATTGTGTAAATTGACCTATCTAAACTATTTTTGTTACTAAAAGATTTAATAAAGGTAAATTAGTTCAAAATTTAATTGAATTATAAAATGGTAATTAAGGGTCGATTTATATTTCGAATATTAATAAATCATATAAATTATTATTCAAGGTCAACATCTGAAAGGAAGTAATCCGGATGGAAATGGATTGCCGAACAAAAATCAAAGGTGAGTTAATCCCACTCATCTGGTTGCTATTTAAATTTAAATGGTTAAATTAATTATTTGATTGAACTGATTGAATGTGATATATTATATAGTAGTATATAGTATATATTGGAATGATTGGTTCTCGCAATATATAGCGGATGAGACCCTATGCGCCGCATAATAGCGGATGATATTATATAAATCCCATATACCGCGATATTCCACCTCGAAGTGGAATTGGTATTTTATATTGTGCTAACATCTGTGGATGCATGGAAATAGGTTGGAGGGATCCAATTGGATTCCTCAAAATTATCTAGATTATTTAATATTATGTGTTGTGAATATTTGATATTCTGTGATGAATTATATTGATAATTGGAGTATTGAATGCCATAGTTTGCTTGAATATATTTCGGTACACTGAGTTATCAAAATATATAGAATTGGATTTTGGAAAGAAAATAAAAGAGTGGATTTTTAAGTAAAATAATCGTTGAGAATTTGAATAAATTTAAGAATAAACTGGATAAGAATAAAGGTGATTTTAAATATCCTAATAAATAATTCCGAGTATGGAAAAGGGGGATTTTGAATAAATAGAAAATAATGAATTTTAAAACCTAAGTGATATTATTTAAAGGAATAAAGAATTTACTTTAAAATTCAAGGTTTGAATTTGTTTAAAAGGATAAAGAAGGAATTTTGGAAATCTGAATTGGTATTTTTTCGTTTAAAGATTTTAAGTCATAATGAAGAAATAAAGTCTAAAATTAATGGATTTTGAAATAAATAAGTAAGTAAAGAGATTTATTTCAAAATGGAGTAAATTGGAAATCAATTTGGAAATTGATTTAAGTGTTTGAAATTGAAAATTTAAAGGAGAATGTGACTATGGAATTTATAAAAGTAAAGTAATATATCAGTGGATATTTGGAAGAATAAATTCACAATGAGAATTTATTAAAGAAATGGAAAATTTGTTTAAAGATAAAAGTGACTTATTTTTAAAGAATGTGAAGATAAATATATTTCCCTGGATAGCCAAGTACATTTTCAAAGTAAATTTTTAAACATAAGTTAAAGGCTTTAATGTTGTTTTAAAAAAGCATGTTTTAGAAAATTTATTATTTCTAAATGTTTAAATTCTAAAGTAAGTATTTTTCAAATCTATTATAGCAGTAATTATTTAAAGGTGACTTGGTATGTTGTTTTAATAAAAGAGAAAATATAATTTTATATTTTATAAAGTAACCTCATTTTAAATATTCCTAAAGTATATATTTTAATAAAGCATTGAAGTAGTTTTCAATTTAAATGTTAAAGTATATTTTATAATAAAGTGTTTTTAAATTATTTTCAAAATCTAAAGTTTTGTGCTTGGTGTTTTCAGTGGAAATAAATATTTGGGGATTCATTCCATGAGAAGAGTGTGGTTTGAAAACTGTTTTCAAAAAGGTTTGAAAGGTGGAAATATATCTTGTGAAGATATTTTGAGGATTAATGAATAATTTGGTGAAATTATTTATTGTTTGATGGTTGTTTGTGAATGTTAATTGATAGTTAAATAACTGACTATCAATATTGGCCAATGCACTGATCGTTTTCGAAGAGACCGAGATCGGGATTTATTTCTCGAAAACCACTTTGATCTGGTTTGTACGTTTTCATGAGGAATACAAGTTTGGATTCGAAGATGGAGCAGTGAAGTGCAAGGGATAGTCGCTACTAATCCTGAGGAGATTCCAAAATGGATGTAGTAGGAGTAGTGCCTTCAGTTCCGTTCGAACCCGGGATGGACTTGTATGGATGAATGCTTTCGGAACATCGTCAGGTGGACGATGGGCATTCTAAGTGAAACGATCTAAAAGGGTAACGCTTAGCCTCAGGCCTCATCAACCAGGAATGACTGAAAATCAGGGGTTATGCAGCAAGGCTAGGTGGGTAGCGTCCATTAGGGTGAGGTCATCCCTTTCTAGATGTCCCTTTTTATTCGGCTTAGTGGCGCGGTTGCTGATCCCAACCGTGGGGTGATCTTACTCAGAATTATCCAGTAAGGGGTAGTTCCGGTCTTGTATTGCAGAGGATTGGGAGTAATCTTCGATATAGTGATCTAGGCCACGTACTGTGATAGGTGGTACCCCAGTGCCTAATCATTAGTTGGAAATCCATTCTCCCTATGCGCATTTTACGGTTTTTGTTTGTATCACCCACGACTGTGGCTAGTAGCTGGAATTTATTAAATGTAACTATTTCAGCTATTTTAATAAGTATTTGTATATAGACACTATTATAATATCAGAGGATTTTGATAAAAAAAAAGTGTTTTGGCTTTCGTATGGTAAAAACCCGACATGTTTATTTGTGGCGTGGTCTTACGAGATGCTTTTGTTTTTCAAATGATTTTGATTCTTTAATAATCAATTTGAGTGTTATTTCTCATGCAGCTATTCCAGACTGACTTGGGTTTTATTTAATTATAATGCTCGGGTCAGACCGAGTATTATAGAATACATGATATGTTATTGTGGAGCTCAGAAGACGAGCTGGATGGCGATACGTACTGCCGTACTTGATTATTATTCCGCTGTGTATTCAATTTTGAGGATAAGTTTATATGACTGTCCAGTTGTATTTTGTTGATATTGTTGAACTCTGATGATGTATTCTGGTTATGTATGAGTAAAACAGATATAGTTTTCTTTTGTGTAAAGATCTGTTATTATCTATTATATTTTATTTCGCCGCGATGGTTAGATTCTGATGTTGTTTCCTATTTTCTTCTTCTACTTCTTCTTCTTTAACACAAATGGTTCGTATTTCCGTTCATCTTGAGTTGATTGATGGAGAACAGTGTCGACTCAAGGGGTATGGATTGCGGGTTGTTAGAAGGAACCATGATACCGGATGTACTTGGGACTATTACATGGTAAGGGCTATATGGGTAACCCCTTAACGCTATTTAAAAATAAGTTTATTTTACTATAGACATTTTTATAATAGCGAAATATTACTACATAGTAAAAAGTTTACCGGATCCTTAGGAGATGTGAATCTCGAGCACCTCTTAAGTTACTGCACTCACATTAGACAATGGATAGGAGATGTCAAATCCCGTAAACATCTCAAACGCCGTTCCACTCATATCATTTACAGTTGATTTGACTTACATAAGATCTTTTAGTTCTGACTCGATTATTTTGTCTTTTCAATTCGCTCGGGTCGGTCTGAGAAATTTAGGACTCAAAAACTTTATTTCTGGAGGACGAAGATTGTATTACTATTACTTATTATTATTATCCGACCACATTCATACTATTCCGCTGCATTATTTATTATTCTCTGGTATGTGTAACTCTGATATGTGTTGTATAAGTATAATCAAATGTTTTGTAAAACAGCTTCATGAACTGTTATTTGATTATTATATTTTGTCATTCCGTTATGAGATTTTGTTTTGTTTTCTTTCTTTCTTCCTTCCTCTTATTCACCCCAATAACAATCCGCCCTTTTGTATGTCCTAGTCCCTGAGAAGTTGGTTTTGATGACAACAACCTTAGAATAAGATTATAAAATATAAATACCAACAATATTGTTTAGATATATATGTATATGCAGTATATATATACATGTACCAAAGAATGAAGACTGTACAGTATAGAGATTCAAGAACTGATATACTCAAGATCGAAGATATCAAGATTTAAGACTCATGAGTATCAAGATGATCAAGCTTTCAATATAAATAATTTAGTTAGGAATTTTGTTAAAACTCCTAGAAAAGCACTGACATCTTAAAATCCATTTTATTCGTGGAATGGAATCCACTTCGAGCCCGTTAAAGGGATGGAACCCTAAGTAGGATGGAACCTACGAAAAATCTAATGGAACGTTGTTTTGTATCCACTAACTTTTATGCAAATGTTTTACAAAATTATATCTTGTTTTCAAAATGATTTTAAAATCTTCCTTTTTAAATCAAAAACATCCATCCTGGATTTAAAATACTTTTAGCCTCAAAATAATATTTATTTTCAATATCAAATTATCCTTGGTTTTAAACTATCTTTTAATTATAATATATTTAACTTTTAATATTTATACTTAGATTTAAATATAAAATTATAGTAAAATTTTAAATATACCAAAATATTATTCTCTACACTTATTTATGTATTTTGACTATAGTTAAGTATGTTTATAAAATTTATAATAGTTTTAATACAAGATAGAAGTTATTTTCAAAGAAAATCAAAATACCAAAAATAACTTAGGCCTGTCACAACCCCAAGGAACCCTTGTCGACAAGGTGACAGTTTATTTCAAAAGTTTGAATTTCAAAGGAACTGTCTTTTCGTCGTATCCTTCCACAAATGGACATGGTTGTTGTTTTACTATAAATAGGGGTTGTTTTAAATGAATTTATATTCATATATATTCTCTGATTTCACTCCTCTTCTTCTTCCACATTTCTTTATATGCATTTTTACCATTACTCTGTCAAAATCGCCATTGAATCTAACTAGATCGTCTCTGGTTCAATTCTCTATCACTATCTCAAAAAGATCCCAGTGCTATTCAGAGATATAGACTTCTTTTAATCAATCAAACGAGAAAATGTATGATTGTAGCCTGGAAAATCAATCGAGAGAGAAAAGGTGTGATTGTAGCCTGGAAAGTCAATCGGATGAACTTGTTACCCGAAAAATCAAGTATCTCTACCCAAAGAATTGTGAATCTGGAGCGGTGTACCTCGTGGCCTTGAAATCGAGGGTGTAATTGTAAGAATTGATTTTGAAAGGAAATACGTACTTGTGTTGCGGGACTGGATGTAGGGTAACTCTGAACCAGTATAAAATTCAGTGTGCTCTTTCCTTTAATGCTTTTACTTCATATCTGCATCCGTGCCTGATTCTGTGATCATATCTGTGTCTGAATATTTCATACATTTGTGTTCAAATTAATATAAACTCAAAAAAATTTAGTAATTCCTTAAAACACTATACACCCCCCCCTCTAGTGTTATTTCTAGCCTTAAGATCCATAATCCACATTTCTCACATTTGGTATCAGAGCAAGGTTTTCAAAGTTTCATAATATGAATTTTGAAAAAGCTTTTAAAATGGCAATGTTTAAAAAACTTGTTAATACTAGTTTAGAAATATTCAGATCATCATTATCTCATGAGTCTGCATATAATCAATATTTAAATTCAAATTGTCTACCAAAATTGTATGATGTGCAGGAAACATGTTATATGGGTGTTGAGGAATCAATCCACAATGGACAAATTGTGCAGATCAAAAAGAATAAATGGATACTCGATAGTGGATGCTCTGGACACATGATTGGTAATCCGGATATGCTGAATGATATAATATACAAAGACGGAGGACTGGTTAACTTTGGAGACAACTCAAAAGGATATGTGATTGGCATCGGCAATGTCGGTAACTCTGAAACTCCTATTATTACTAATGTTTTTCTAGTTAAGAATCTGAAACATAGTCTTCTAAGTATTAGTCAGCTTTGCGATAAAGGATATAAAATTAAATTTGAAAAACATAAGTGTCACATTGAAGATAATAATTCAACCATAACATTTGAGTGAACTAGGAAAAAGAATATTTATATTCTTAATATGATAGGTTTAAATGATAACCTGTGTCTTTTGGCAAATACAAGTGGCCCTTGGATTTTGCATAAGAGATTTGGACATTTGAATTTCAAATTCTTATC
This sequence comes from Allium cepa, assembly GCA_030765085.1. NCBI lineage: Eukaryota > Viridiplantae > Streptophyta > Magnoliopsida > Asparagales > Amaryllidaceae > Allium > Allium cepa. The sequence continues at coordinate 943,999,789 of CM060941.1, read as the reverse complement.
TAGACTGTCAAAACATGATCTAGTAAGAGGTCTCCTTAAAATGAATTTTAAAGTGGATAGTTTATGTGATGTATGTCAATTAGGAAACCTTAGAAAAAGTTCCTTTAAATTAAAATATATGATTTCAACTTCAAAACCTCTTGAATTACTTCATCTTGATTTATTTGGTCCATCTCAAATTCAGTCAATAAATCATAGTAAATATGTTTTTGTAATTGTAAATGATTATTCTGTTAGTCCGAGAGATGATGGTTTTGATGACAACAAACTTAGAATAGATTATAAAATATAAATACTAACAGTGTAAGTTTAGATGTATATGTATATGCAGGATTTAACCATGCAGGTAACAAGAATGAAGACTGTATAGTATAGAGATTCAAGATATCAAGATTGAAGACTCATGAGTATCAAGATTATCAAGAGTTTAAGAGTTCAAGTAATTTATTTTTTGATTATAAATTTTATTAAAACTCCTAGAAAAGCACTGGCATCTTAAAATCCAATTTATTCGTGGAATGGAATCCACTTCGAACCTGTTAAAGGGATGGAACCCTAAGTAGGATGGAGCCTACAAAAAATCTAGTGGAACATTGTTCTGTATCCGCTAACTTTTATTCAAAATGATTTTTCAATATTATATCGTGTTTTAAAAATGATTTCAAAACTTTCCTTTTAAAAAAACGAAAAACATCTATCCTGATTTCAAATACTTTTAGCCTCAAAATAATCTTGAATTTCAAAATCAAATTATCCTTGGTTTTAAACTATCTTTTAAAATAAAAGTATATTTAATTTTTTAATATTTATATATTTAGATTTAAATATAAAATTATAGTAAAATTTTATATACACCAAAATATTATTCTATATATTTATTTATGTATTTCAACTATATTTAAGTATATTAATAAAAGTTTAAAATATTTTTAAAATAAGAATAAAGTTATTTTCAAAGAAAAACAAAACATCAAAAATTCCGTTGGGATGTCGACATGCCCAAGTACCCCATGTCGACATAATGTCAGTTGATTTCAAAATTTAAATTTCAAAAGAAGTGTCTATTCGTCATAACTCTTCACAAATGGACGTGGCTGTTGTTCCTCTATAAATAGGGGTTGGTTTCAACGAATTTCAATATATTTTTTCTGGTTTTTCACTCCTCTTCTTCTTCCACATTTCTATATACAAATTCTAACCATTACTCTGCCGAAATCAACATTGAATCTAACTAGATTATCTCTGGTTTGATTCTCTATTACTATCTCAACAAGATCCTCAGTGCTATTCAGAGTTATAGGCTTTTTGTAATTAACTTAGCGAGAAAAGGTGTGATTGTAGCCTTGGAAATCAATCAAGCGAGATAAGGTGTGATTGTAGCCTGGGAAATCAATTGGGTGAACTTATTTCCCGGGAAATCAAGTATCTCTACCCAGAGGATTGTGATTTTGGAGGGTGTACCTCGTTGCCTTGAAATCGAGGGTGTAATTGTAAAGATTGTTTTTTGAAAGGAAATCCGCACTTGTGTGCGGGACTGGATGTAGGGTAACTTCGAACCGTTATAAAATCCGGTGTGTTCTTTCCTTTACTGCTTTTACTTTATATTTGCATCCGTGTTTGATTCTTTGATCATATCTGTGTTTGAATATTGCATACATTTGAGTTTAAATTAACAAAACTCAAAAAGATTTATCTCTAAAACACTTCCCCCCTCTAGTATTTATCATAGTCTTAAGATCCTTAATTCGCATTTCTCGCATATTCTAGATTTACATAGACAATATTGTTGAAACATAAAAGTGATACTTTTGAATGTTTTAAGAACTTTACAAAAAGGATTCAAAATCAACTTTCTGTAAAAAAAAATTATAACCATCCGTAGTGATCACGGTGGTGAATTTGAAAATGAAAAGTTTGAGGAATTCCGCAATAAAAAGGGAATAACTCATAATTTTTCATTTTCAAGAACTCCACAACAAAACGGAGTAGTAGAACGTAAAAATAGGATGATTCAAGAGTGTGCGACAACTATGCTTTCAGATAGTAAATTACCAAAACATTTTTGAGCAGAAGCAGTTGCTACCGCCTGTTATATTTTAAATAGAATTTTAATTAGACCTTTAACTGATAAGACATCTTATGAACTTCTTCACATAAAGAAAACTAAGGCATCTTATTTTAGAATTTTTGGAAGTAAATGTTTTATTTTAAATACAAAAGATAACTTAGATAAATTTGATCCTAAATTCGACAAGATATTCTAATAGAAGTAAAGCATACAGAGTGTTTAATTTAAGAATTAACACCATCGAAGAACCAATGCATGTTTCATTCGATGAAAGTCTCAAAAATTTTGAAGATACAAATGATGAAGAGATTTAATCACTCAAAATCAAGAGTCAACTGAAACTAATAATGAAATTAATCATCCTAATAAAAAGATTAAACTTTCAAAAGATCATCCTATAAAAAGTATACTAGGAGATATGCAATATGTTGTTACAACTAGAAATCAACTAAGTAAAACGAGCAATGTAGCCTTTATATCAACTATTGAACCCAAAAATCCAAAAAGAAGCATCAACTGATGATTCATGGGTTTTGGCCATGCAAGAAGAACTAAATCAATTCACTAGAAATGATGTTTGGGAACTTGTTCCTAGACCTGAAAATAAAACTATAATTGGAACTAAATGGGTTTATAAAAATAAAATGAATGAACAAGGTGAGGTTGTTAGAAATAAAGCCCGGTTAGTCGCTCAAGGTTATTGTCAAGAAGAAGGAATAGATTGTGATAAAACCTTTGCGTCCATAGCAAGATTAGAAGCCTTTAGGATTCTACTTGCTTTTGCAAATCATAATAATTTCAAATTATTTCAAATGGATGTTAAAAGTACCTTTTTAAATGGATTTGTAAAAGATAAAGTATACATTGAACAACCACCACTTTTTGAAAATGAAAAATTACCAAATCATGTTTACAAACTTAAGAAAACCCTATATGGTCTAAAACAAGCTCCTAGAGCCTGGTATGATAGACTAAGATCTTACTTATTACAATCAAACTTTGAAATTGGTAAAGTAGATAATACTCTTTTTACTAAAAGAAATAAAAATGATATTCAACAAGTACAAGTTTACGTAGATGATACCATTTTCGGATCAACTAATGTTGAAATGAATAAAGAATTTTCAGAAATAATGACAAAAGAGTTTGAGATGAGTCATATGTTGAATTAAACTTCTTTCTAGGATTGCAAATAAAACAAATAGATAATGGTATCTTTATCAGTCGAGAAAAATATGCTAAAGACCTAGTTGGTAAATTTGGTTTGACTACTGCAAATGGAAAACCCACTCCTATGGCAACCAATGAGTACCTAAGTAAAGAAGATCTCTCAAAAGATGCAGATAAAAAATTATACAGAGGAATGATTGGATCGCTACACTATATCACTGCTAGTAGACCTGATATCATGCATAGTGTTTGTCTCTGTGCAAGATATCAATCCCAACCTAAAGAGACCCACTTAAAAGCTGTAAAAAGTATCAAAAGATAGGTTAAACACACCTTTGATTATGGCTTATTCTATCCTAAAAATGATTATTTTGAATTAATATCTTACAGTCATGCTGATTATGCTGGTTGTAAATCAGACCAAAAAAGTACAAGTGGAACTTTTCACTTTTTGGGGCATTCTCTGATTTTCTGGTTTAGTAAAAAGCAAAACACGGTTTCTTTATCAACAACCTATCAGAGTATGTTTCGGCTGCTTTGGCTTGTTCTCAAGTAATATATATGCAACAAACTTTAAAAGATTTTGTTTTAAATATCTCAAAATCATCAATTTATTTTGATAATACTAGTGCAATAAATTTATCCAAAAATCCAACTAATCATGCTCGAACTAAACATATTGATATCAGACATCATTTTCTCAGAGATAATATAAGTAAGGAAGTAACTACTCTCAATTATATCAAATCCGAGAACCAAATTGCTGATATCTTAACAAAACCCTTAAACGAATCTATATTTACTAAATTAAGAAGAGAATTAGGTATTTGTTTAATAATTGAATATAGAATATAAATAACAAGTATAATTAAAAATTAAATAAAAATAAATCAAATAGCAAAAATATAAGTACCTTGTCGGCAACCCTCATTTACCCTTATAGACATATAACGAACTTTTCTTTTGAAATTTTCCCACCAAAATTCAAATGGATGGTTATATATTCTTCTTATTTCAAAATTTTGTTCATTCATTCTGTTCTTTCTCTGATCAAACTTTTGAAAATAATAAAACAATGGCCTACTCCTCCAAATCAAATAAAAATTCAAACTTTTCGTTCCCTTTTCCTTCTACTCGACCATTTCAACGAACTATGCTTGCAAGATTGATAAAAATGGAGGTTTCCTTGAAGGATGCACCGCAACTTATGACTGAAATTCAAGTAGTGCAAATAAGAATAGTCAAAAAACGAGAATGGCAAGGAAAAATCCTTAGAAACTTGCAAAAGTTTCTAATGGACAATCACGCCAATCCCATCTTGATTGATGAAGAATCTTCAGATGTTCAAGTGCAAGAGGACGGCGAGGAAGAAGAAGAAGCCCTCATAGAAGAAGAGAACGCTGAAGATAACGACAAAGTTGTTTGCATTGGTGAAGTGTGCTTTGACAAGGATGGAAATCTAGTCGAACAATGTGGAAATTTCTGTTTCCACCACCCAAATTGCTCGGTTCATAGATCTTCCATTATCAAGGATACACATTAGTTTCTTTTCTCTCTTTTTTATCGTTATATGATCTTACTTACGTTTTCTACGCAAATGTAAATTTAACAACATATAATTAATAAATGATATGTGTTCTTATATTTGAATTCTCACGTTACCACTATTATAAGTATTATCATATATGGATTCTTAGTTAGGATAGTTAGTAATTAAGGGCTAAGTTTTAGTTTTAGAATTAAGTGTTGATTATTTATGATAACGCTATCATTATAATCACATGTCATATAGTATTAGATTAAAGGGGAGTTGTATAGATTTAAACTTTGTTTTTTTGTCGATGACAAAGGGGAAGAAGTATAAAATAAGATAGTTAGGCATAGATTAAGGAGGAGTTATTAGTTTTAGGGGGAGTTATTAGGATAGAAGTAATATTTTATAAACAATGGTTGTCATAATCAAAAAGGGGGATATTGTTAGTCCCTGAGAAGTTGGTTTTAAAGACAACAACCTTAGAGTAAGATTATAAAATATAAATACTAATATTTTGTTTAGATATATATGTATATGCAGGATATATATAAAGGTAACAAAGAATGAAGACTGTACGGTATAGAGATTCAAGAACTGATAATCTCAAGATCGAAGATATCAAAATTCAAGACTCATGAGTATCAAGATTATCAAGAGTTCAAGATTTCAATATAAGTAATTTGGTTAGGAATTTTGTTAAAACTCCTAGAAAAGCACTGACATCTTAAAATCCATTTTATTCGTGGAATGGAATCCACTTCGAGCTCGTTAAAGGGATGGAACCCTAAGTAGGATGGAATCTACGAAAAATATAGTGGAACATTGTTCTGTATCCACTAACTTTTATTCAAATGTTTTACAAAATTATATCTTCTTTTCAAAATGATTTCAAAATATTCTTTTTTAAATCAAATACATCCATCCGGGTTTAAAATACTTTTAGCCTCAAATAAATCTTTATTTTCAATATCAAATTATCCTTGGTTTCAAAATATATTTTAATAATAATATATTTAACTTTTAATGTTTATACTTAGATTTAAGTATAAAATTATAGTAAAATTTTATATGTACCAAAATATTATTCCATATACCTATTTATGTATTTTAACTATAGTTAAGTATATTTATAAAGTTTAAAATAGTTTAAATACAAGATAGAAGTTATTTTCAAGGAAAAACAAATTACCAAAAATAACTTAGGCCTTTCGACAACCCCAAGGAACCCTTGTCGACAAGGTGATAGTTTATTTCAAAAGTTTGAATTCCAAAGGAAGTATCTGTTCATCATATCCTTTCACGAATGGGCATGGCTATTGTTCTACTATAAATAGGGGTTGTTTTAAATGAATTTATATTCATATATATTCTCTGATTTCACTCCTCTTCTTCTTCCATATTTCTTTATATACATTTTTACCATTACTCTGCCGAAATCACCATTGAATCTAACTAGATCATCTCTGGTTTGATTCTCTATCACTACCTCAACGAGATCCGAGTGCTATTCAGAGTTATTGACTTCTTTGTAATCAATCGAGCGAGAAAAGGTGTGATTGTAGCCTAGAAAATCAATCGAGCGAGAAAAGGTGTGATTGTAGCCTGGAAAATCAATCGGGTGAACTTGTTGCCCGTAAAATCAAGTATCTCTACCCAGAGGATTGTGAATCTAGAGCAGTGTACCTCGTGGCCTTGAAATCGAGGGTGTAATTGTAAGAAATGATTTTGAAAGGAAATTCGTACTTGTGTTGCGGGACTGGATGTAGGGTAACTCCGAACCAGTATAAAATTCGGTGTGTTCTTTTCTTTATTGCTTTTACTTTATATCTGCATTTGTGTTTGATTCTGTGATTATATCTGTGTCTGAATATTGCATACATTTGTGTTCAAATTAATATAAATTCAAAAAGAATTGGTAATTCCTTAAAACATTATTCACCCCCCTCTAGTGTTAATTCTAGCCTTAAGATCCCTAACCGCATTTCTCGCATTTAGTATCAGAGCAAGCTTTTCAAAGTTTCATAATATGAATTTTGAAAAAGATTTTAAAATGGCTATGTATAAAAAACCTTAATACTAGTTTAGAAATATTCAGAACATCATTGTCTCATGAGTCTTCATATAATCAACATTCAAATTCAAGTTGTCTACCAAAATTGTATGATGTGCAGAAAACATGTTTTATTTGTGTTGAGGAATCAATCCACAATGGAAAATTTGTGCAGATCAAAAAGAATAAATGGATACTCGATAGTGGATACTCTAGACACATGACTGGTAATCCGGATATGTTGAATGATATAATATACAAAGACGAAGGACTGGTTAACTTTGGAGACAACTGAAAAGGATATCTGATTGGCATCGGCAATGTCGATAACTTTGAAACTCCTATTATTACTAATATTTTGCTAGTTAAGAATCTGAAACTTAATCTGCTAAGTATTAGTCAGCTTTGCGATAAAGGATATAAAATTAAATTTGAAAAAGATAAGTGTTACATTAAAGATAATAATTCAACCATAATATTTGAGGGAATTAGGAAAATGAATATTTATATTCTTAGTATGAAAGTTTCAAATGATAACCTGTGTCTTTTAGCAAATACAAGTGACCCTTGGATTTGGCGTAAGAGATATGGACATTTGAATTTCAAAATCTTATCTAGACTGTCAAAACATGATCTAGTAAGAGGTCTCCCTAAAATGAATTTTAAAGTAGATAGTTTATGTGATGCATGTCATTTAGGAAAACTTAGAAAAAGTTGCTTTAAATTAAAGGATATGATTTCAACTTCAAAACCTCTTGAATTACTTCATTTTGACATATTTGGTCCATCTCAAATTCAGCAATAAATCACAGTAAATATGTTTTTGTAATTGTAGATGATTATTCTAGATTTACATGGACAATATTTTTAAAACATAAAAGTGATACTTTTGAATGTTTTAAGAAATTTACAAAAAAGATTCAAAATCAACTTTCTGTAAAAATTATAACCATCCGTAGTGATCACGGTGGTGAATTTGAAAATGAAAATTTTGAGGAATTCTGCAATAAAAAAGGAATAACTCATAATTTTTCATCATGAACTCCATAACAAAATGGAGTAGTAGAACGTAAAAATAGGACGATTCAAAACTGTGCGAGAACTATGCTTTCAGATAGTAAATTACCAAAACATTTTTGGGCAGAAGCAGTTACTGCCGCCTGTTATATTTTAAATAGAATTTTAATTAGACCTTTAACTGATAAGACATCTTACGAACTTCTTCACATAAAGAAACCTAAGGTATCTTATTTTAGAATTTTTGAAAGTAAATGTTTTATTTTAAATACAAAAGATAACTTAGATAAATGTTATCCTAAATCCACAAAGGTATCTTTATCGGATATTCTAATAGAAGTAAAGCATACAAAGTGTTTAATTTAAGAACTAACACCATCGAAGAAACAATGCATGTTTCATTCGATGAAAATCTCAAAATTTTTGAAGATACAAATGATGAAGAGGATTTAATCACTCAAAATCAAGAGTCAATTGAAACTAATAATGAAATTAACCATCCTAATAAAAAGATTAAACTTTTAAAAGATCATCCTATAGAAAATATACTAAGAGATATGCAATCTGTTGTTACAACTGGAAATCAACTAAGTAAAATGAGCAATGTAGCCTTTGTATCAACTATTGAACCCAAAAATCCAAAAGAAGCATCAATTGATGATTCATGGATTTTGGCTATGCAAGAAGAACTAAATCAATTCACTAGAAATGATGTTTGGGAACTTGTTCCTAGACCTGAAAAAAAAACTATAATTGGAACTAAATGGGTTTATAAAAATAAAATGAATGAACAAGGTGAGGTTGTTAGAAATAAAGCCCGGTTAGTCGCTCAAGGTTATTGTCAAGAAGAAGGAATAGATTGTAATGAAACTTTTACTCCCGTAGCAAGATTAGAAGCCATTAGGATTCTACTTGCTTTTGCAAATAATTTCAAATTATTTCAAATGGATGTTAAAAGTGCCTTTTTAAACGGATTTGTAAAAGAGGAAGTATATGTTGAACAACCACCACTTTTTGAAAATGAAAAATTACCAAATCACGTTTACAAACTTAAGAAAGCTCTATATGGTATAAAACAAGCTCCTAGAGCCTGGTATGATAGACTAAGATCTTACTTATTACAATCAAACTTTGAAATTGGTAAAGTAGATAATACTCTTTTTACTAAAAGAAATAAAAATGATATTCAACTAGCACAACTTTACGTAGATGATATCATTTTCGGATCGACTAATCTTGAAATGAATAAAGAATTTTCTGAAATAATGACAAAAGAGTTTGAGATGAGTCATATGGGTGAATTAAACTTCTTTCTAGGATTGCAAATAAAACAATTAGATAATGGTATCTTTATCAGTCAAGAAAAATGTGCTAAAGACCTAGTTGGTAAATTTGATTTGACTACTGCAAATGGAAAACCCATTCCCATGGAAACCAATGAGTACCTAAGTAAAAAGATCTCTCGAAAGACGTAGATCAAAAATTATATAGAGGAATAATTGGATCACTACTCTATATCACTGCTAGTAGATCTGATATCATGCATAGTGTTTGTCTCTTTGCAAGATATCAATCCCAACCTAAAGAGACCCACTTAAAAGCTGTAAAAAGTATCAAAAGATATGTTAAACACACCTTTGATTATGGCTTATTCAATCCTAAAAATGATTCTTTTGAATTAATATCTTACTGTGATGCTGATTATGCTTGTTGTAAATCAGACCGAAAAAGTACAAGTGGAACTTGTCGCTTTTTGGGGGAATTATTTGATTTCCTAGTTTAGTAAAAAGCAAAACATAGTTTCTTTAACAACAACAGAAGCAGAGTATATTTCTGCTGCTTTGGCTTATTCTCAAGTAATATATATGCAACAAAATTTAAAAGATTTTGGTTTAAATATCTCAAAATCACCAATTCATTGTGATAATACTAGTGCAATAAATTTATCTAAAAATCCTACTCATCATGCCCGAACTAAACATATTGATATCAAACATCATTTTCTCAGAGATAATATAAGTAAGGAAGTAATTACTCTCGATTATATCAAATCTGAGAACCAAATTGTTGATATCTTGACAAAACTCTTAAATGAATCTATATTTACTAAATTAAGAAGAGAATTAGGTATTTGTTCAGTAATTGAAATATAGAATATAAATAACAAGTATAATTAAAAATTAAATTAAAATAAATCAAATAGCAAAAATATAAGTACCTTGTTGACAACCCTCCTTTACCCCTGTAGACATATAACGAATTTTTCTTTTGAAATTTTCCCACCAAAATTCAAATGGGTGGTTATATACTCTTCTTATTTTGAAATTTTGTTCATTCCTTCTGTTCTTTCTCTGATCTAACTTCTGAAAACAATAGAACAATGGCTTCCTCCTCCAAATCAAATATCAATTCAATCTTTTCGTTCCCTTTTCCTTCTACTGGACCATTTCAACGAACTACGCTTGCACGAGTGATAAAAATGGAGGTTTCCTTGAAGGATGCACTGCAACTTATGACTGAAATTCAAGTAGTGCAAATCAGAATGGCCAAAAAAAAAGAATGGCAAGGAAAAAACCTTAGAAACTTGCAAAAGTTTCCAATGGACAATCATGCCAATCCCATCTTGATTGATGAAGAATCTTCGGGTGTTCAAGTGCAAGAGGACAGCGAGGAAGAATAAGAAGAATCCCTCATGGAAGAAGAGCACGCTGAAGATGACGACAAAGTTGTTTGCGTTGGCGAAATATGCTTTGACAGGGATGGAAATCTAGTCGAACAACGTAGAAATTTCTGTTTCCACTACCCGAATTGCTCGGTTCGTAGATCTCCCATTGTCAAGGATACACATTAGTTTCTTTTCTCTCTTTCTTATCGTTATATGATCTTACTTACTTTTTCTACGCAAATGTAAATATAACGATGTATAATTAATAAATGATTTGTGTTCTTGTATTTGAATTCTCGAATTATCACTATTATAAGTATTATCATATATGGATTCTTAGTTAGGATAGTTAGTAATTAAGGGCTAAGTTTTAGTTTTAGAATTAAGTGTTGATTATTTATGATAACACTATCATTATAATCACATGTCATATAGTATTAGATTAAGGGGGAGTTGTATAGATTTAAACTTTGTTTTTTTGGTTATGACAAAGGGGGAGAAGTATAAAATGGGATAGTTAGGCATAGATTAAGGAGGAGTTATTAGTTTTAGGGGGAGTTATTAGGATAGAAATAATATTTTATAAACAAAGGTTGTCATCATCAAAAAGGGAGAGATTGTTAGTCCTAGAGAAGTTGGTTTTGATGACAACAACCTTAGAATAAGATTATAAAATATAAATACTAACATTATTGTTTAGGTATATATGTATATGCAAGATATATATACAGGTATCAATGAATGAAGACTGTACAGTATAGAGATTCAAGAACTAATAAACTCAATATCGAAGATATCAAGATTCAAGACTCATGAGTATCAAGATTATCAAGAGTTTAAGATTTCAATACAAGTAATTTAGTTAGAAATTTTTTTAAAACTCCTAGAAAAGCACTGACATCTTAAAATCCATTTTATTCGTGGAATGCAATCTACTTTAAGCCCGTTAAAGGGATGGAACCCTAAGTTGGATGGAACCTATGAAAAATCTAGTGGAACATTGTTTTGTATCCACTAACTTTTATTCAAATGTTTTACAAAATTATATCTTCTTTTCAAAATGATTTCAAAATCTTCTTTTTTAAATCAAAACATCCATCCGGGTTTTAAAATACTTTTAGCCTTAAAATAATCTTTATTCAATATCAAATTATCCTTGATTTTAAACTATCTTTTAATTATAATATATTTAACTTTTAATATTTATACTTAGATTTAAGTATAAAATTATAGTAAAATTTTATATGTACCAAAATATTATTCTCTATACATATTTATGTATTAACTATAGTTAAGTATATTTATAAAGTTTAAAATAGTTTTAATACAAGATAGAAGTTATTTCCATAGAAAAACAAATTACCAATTCAAAAGTTTAAATGTCAAAGGAAGCGTCTATTCATCATATCTTTCACAAATGGACATGGCTATTATTCTACTATAAATAGGAGTTGTTTTAAATGAATTTATATTCATATATATTCTCTGATTTCACTCCTCTTCTTCTTCCACATTTTTTATATACATTTTTACCATTACTCTATCGAAATCACCATTGAACCTAACTAGATCATCTCTGGTTTGATTCTCTATCATTGTCTCAACAAAATCCCAGTGCTATTCAGAGTTATAGACTTCTTTGTAATCAATTGAGCGAGAAAAGGTGTGATTGTAGCCTGGAAAATCAATCGAGCGAGAAAAGAAGTGACTGTAGCTGTCAATCGGGTGAAGTTATTGCCCGTAAAATCAAGTATCTCTATCCAGAGGATTGTGAATCTGGAGCAGTGTACCTCGTGGCCTTGAAATCGAGGGTGTAATTGCAAGAATTGATTTTGAAAGGAAATCTGTTCTTATGTTGCGGGACTGGATGTAAGGTAGCTTCGAACCAGTATAAAATTCGGTGTATTCTTTCATTTATTAATTTTACTTTATATCTGCATTTGTGTTGGATTCTGTGATTATATCTATGTCTAAATATTGCATACATTTGTGTTCAAATTAACATAAACTCAAAAAGAATTAGTAATTCCATAAAACACTATTCACCCCCTCTAGTGTTAACTCTAGCCTTACGATCCGTAATTCGCATTTCTTACAGTATGGTTTGAGTCCGACGTGTGTGCCTGCCTATGCATTCAAAGTGTACAAAAAAGCGGTCCATTACATCTGGTATCAGAGCTTTGGTTAGCGATAAATCTTAGCTTTGTGGGGTCTGACTCTTTATTAATAGGGTAGTAATACCCTATGATGAGTTGCTGAGAGTATATATATGAGAGAGCGTATCTGTCAGTGTATAAAAAGTTTTATATTGTGTTAATTTGTTCCGTTTTGTATTTATAAATTCTGGTTGATGCATAGGATGCTATGACATCGATAGAGATTTCTAAACACTTAATAGGGCAAACCGACACAATATTTGTTTTGAATATAGGTGAATGAAATAATTTTGCCTATTATATTTTCTATATATCAAATAATTTTTATGAATGATACATATTTGGTTGTAATATATTGGCTGTTAGGTAGTGAAATTTATAAATATTGGTTGAAAATAAGATTTAAAATAAAATAATTGAAAATTGGAAATTTTAGAATTAAATTTTGGGATTTTGAAAATTTCTTTCAAAAGAATTTTGGGATATAATAATATTGTTTATAAGTATTTTCTGATATAAATATTTCAACATAATTTGATAGAATTGTTTTAAAGGAACTTTGGAAAGAAATAAGTTCTATACTCCCATCTCTGTCGCTAGAAAATAATTTCGGTGATGAGTGCACGCATCATCGACACTCATTTTCGAATTTTGAAGTGGGAAGACCACTGTAGTAGTTTTACTACAGATTTATTTGGATAAACAAATATAAATTTCAAATTGTTTTAAATCTAATTGGATATATAATTGCAAGTATATACGTTTATCTATTAAAATGATTTTGGAATTTAACCCGGTATTTAGTTCTTAAGTTTCTGTTAATAAATAGTTTCAATTATTGTAGTGAAATAGAATGTAACTAATTAATAATTGGAACCTTTAATTAAAATAAGAAAATTAAATGCTAGGTTATGAATGGACTTACAAGAAAGTTGAAAATGGTCACATATAAAACAAAAGATATGATTATTGAACATTAAATTAATTTAAAAGAAATGAGAAAAACTTGTATAACTTTCAATTACATTCTTTAAGCATATATATAAGTTACCAAATATTAAAAGTTGAATGTTTAATAAGAAAATGTAATGGAAATTGTACGAGTAAATTTATATTATGAAGGTGTTCAATGAATTGTTTATATTAAAAAGAATTGATGTTATAATTGTTATATACTTAAGTTGCAATTTGGAAGGTTATTGTAATTAAATGTGATAGAAAAAGGGATCGTTGTAAGTAAAAGATTATAAACTTAAGTTAATGAAATTGTATGCCAAGTTACTAAATTGAATATGAATATTTTTAATAAATGAAATGAAGTTAGTAAGTAATGAATGAAATAAATGAAGATAAGTATTAAATAAATGAAAAGGAAATCAAACAACAAATATTATGAAATGAAAGAATGAACTTGATCTATTATTGGAATTGTTGTTTGTTTGGTCTATGGTTGTTTGGGCAAGGATACTTTAAAATTGTTTGGATGTACGAATAATCTATTTAATTCCATCTAAGACTATTGAGTAAATGATGCACTTAATAGTTTATTTTCCATTCTGTATAATTTAAAGTTTTGAACCCGAACAACTATTTGTTTTGTTGATATGAATGGATAATTGATTTGTGTTGATTTTATGTTATGGTTGTATGCTTTGCTGCAAGTGATTGTTGTTTATATTGATTTGTTTGTTAGTGGTTGAAACAACTTTAAATATTTCATTTTATATAATGATTAACTCTTTTTGGATTATATAAGTAAAATACAGGTTATGGAAGCAATTGCTGCTACTTTTGGTTTCATAAAATAAGCGTAAATTGCCCGACAAATAGGTGCATTGTCGAATTACGGTTTTATAGCATTATTATATTTATTTTCCCGTTTTTGGGATATATTATTTTGAGATATTGTGATATATATTGTTATAATTGATATTATATTTTCTTCCGAGCCTCTCCGGACAAAGGAGACTCTGTCGAAATTTTTCGTGAATATTGGACTTAGAAATTTTTTGAAAATGTTTTCCAAACTTTATTAATTTAAGTATAAAAAGATTTAATGGTTATAAATTGGTATATTTTATCTAAATTAATTAATTTTATAAATTTATTTGTTTATAAATTTGATATTTTAAGTAAGATATATTGATTTCTTAATTCTTCTTTTCCCTTCTTTTTCCTTTTCGGGGACGAAAAGTTTTGAGTGGGGAGTGTAACGACTCGTAAAACATCGATAATTAAATTTGTTAATTTAATGAATCTTGTTATTAATATTGGAAGAAATGAAGATATTAATTTATTGAAATTAAATTATAATAATTGGATTAATTGTAATAAAATAAATTTAAAAACTGTATTTGGTAAATTGATTTAACTTTGAAGCTTATATCTGAACTTTTTTAAAATTTTGTGAATGTTTAAGATATCTAAAATGGTAAAATTTGTTAATCATAGAATTTGAATTGAAATTTGATTTAATTAATTTAATATTAATTTATTTAATTAACTAGAAAATAGGCATTTTGACCGCTGTCCTAGATTTCGACGAACCCTATTTCATCGAATCCGTAACAGTGAATTATTATAGGATTTCATGTTTCGTAACGATCGGGCTTGTCGTTTGATCGTACGGGTTCGAAACGTCTTGAAATCAATTTAATTGAAATTAATTGAAATCAATTTGAAATAACTTGATTTTAGCATAACTTCTTCATACAATGGAATTTGGACTTGAAACTTGTTCCATTGCGTTTAAAATATTTAAAAACATCTATTTTGATATAATGGGTTGACCCATTTTCGTTCCGAAGTCAGAACGGCTTTTCGGTCCATTTATCGTCCAACTTTCTAAAACCAATCAAGCCCATTTGTTCCTATTTCCAATCTGCCCATATATATCCAGTTATAAACCCTAGCGGCCTTTCTATTTCTCATTTTGGTACGTATAGAAATTTCTGTTGCTCCTCTTTCTCAATGGCAGACAAACCCTAAATTCCAATTGCAATTTCAAATAAAATTCAGAGCCAAAATTCAAACTCCACTAATAATATTGAATTATATATTGTGTTGAAGCTCTCAACGAGCATAATCCTCTACAATGATTCGTTTTTCAATTTGATTCATCGGTTGTCCAGGTATTAAAGTTGAACCTCAATCGTCCATGGACTAGGGTTTTGATCCAACGGTAGATTCGCGATGATATGACAATCGAGGCGGCAATTGGAAGATGTCGTCAAGCAGCACACATCTATATGGTTGGAGTATCGAGATGGCCATCAATTTTAGTGCAAGTTGGTGATGAACGGACGGATTTTCGCCTCGGCCTGAAGAATTTGGACTTCGTCGCGACACTCGGAGTGGGTCCGGTCTAGGGCGACTCGGCGAGGGGAGCATGATGGCGAGGTCTGATCCTCGTGGAAATGCACAGGGTGGTTGGAAAAATTCGTAAACTATGGCGGTTCGATAGGTTTGGAGGATGGGGTTGCATGGGGAGCCTATGCGTTTGCTGACGTGTTAGCATAGGTGACGTGTTGTATTTCTTTTATTTATTTTAATTTAAATTTCAATCGTTCTAACTTTAATAACTTTTACATACGAGGTCCATTTCACGTGCGGGTTTTTCCGCTAGGATCGTATTAAAATTCCAGACCTTTTGGCGCTAGTTTGGACAAATTCTGAGGCTGTTCAAATTTTGGATTTAAATTGAATTTAAATTCAACTTAAATTCAAAGGTGAGTGTTTTAACCCACTTACAACTTCTAAAAAAATTTATGTTTGTTAAATTGATTTATTATGTGATTAGGAATTGATTTATGACTATTAGGCATATTTTTAATCATCATCCCAGTTAAATTGAATTTATTTGAATTAAATTGTTATTTAATTTATTATTGCATACAAACTGCCAGTTAAATAGTTATTTAATTCATTACTGAATATAAATTGCCAGTAAATACCTGTTATTTAATATATGTTCTATGTTGGTGTTATTGATTGAGTTGGATGATGATTGAGATAAATCTTTGATGATTGACATTGGATGAATGGATGTTGTATTTTATGTTGTTATGAACTGCAAGTTGTTGTGGATTTTTATTTCATTCAGGATTGCAGTTTGAAATGATATATAACCGTATTGACATTTTAAATTACGGATTGAAATGATAAATATCTATATCTCGTGACCATAGTATAGAAAATTATATATAGACACCGTGGTCTATATATAAATATTTTGAAATGATTTCTATGGTTTTGTAAAAAATATGGTTATATAAATATCGATTTTAGATGTTATATAAATGTTATTTGATTTTTGATTTTTAGCTATGTATAAATTTGTTTTGAAATATAAAATAAGTTGAATAATAAAGTTTGATTATTTTTATATAACATGGTTAAGTATCTGTTTAAATTGTATTGTATATAGAGTTTATAATGACTTAAATAAAATTAAGGTTAAAATATAAATATGAAATTGATTTGAATTAAATTATTTAAGAATTATACTCGAATAAATTTTATTTGAAATTTAAATAAAATTGAGATTTTAAAGTGTATGATTTTATAACTTGATTTTGGTTTAGAGTGATTTAAATGAAAATAAAGTTGATTTAAATGAATATATCAAGTTAAATAAATTGAAAGAATGTCCATTCATTTGAAGTTTAAAATTTTTACTTAAATTATATTAGATTTATTAAGTAAACATTTCAAATATAAATAATAGTACTTGAATTTGATATATATGGAATTATCAAAGAATTAGTTTTGAAATGGTGGAATATTTAAAGCTTTGAAATATATGGAAATTGAAAGGGTTTATTTGGGGGTTCAAATCTGTATTTGGAATTGATTTGCGAAATTAATGAAGCTATTTTATTATATAAAGTAATTTAATATTTAAACCATTTAAGTATTGGAAGTTATGTTTCAAAGTTATGGGTTTCAAGGTATTATGATTTGAAAGTGCTATGATTTTGGAAAAAGGATATATTTGAAATAAAAATAATATTATATTGATTTGGGTTTTTATAAAAATGATATCATATTGATTTGGTTTTTGACATGGAAATGATATCGTATTTATATGGTTTTGAAATGGATATTATATTCTGGTTTTGAAGTACAATTATTTTGAAATGACCGTGGTGTTATAATAACATTTGGTTGTTAAAGATACCGGGATCGGAAGTTGTCATACTCTCTGCCAACTCCGAAAACCACTTTAATAACCGTGTACGTGGTGGAGATTCCAAAATGTAGTAGGATGGTGGCGGCGTTTCTTTTGAGGTATATACGTGGACCCGACTTCCGTGTGTTGGCATAAGGTGGCTAAAACAAGAGCAATTGACGGGCTAAGAAGTAGCACATTTTATCGGACACACTCCTTTGATACCATTTTATTACTTTGTGATTGATTTGGGCCCTTTTGATGTTGGGGGTGTGGCTCGAGGTGGGAGGTAGTAGCTGTTATGCGTTACTACTGGTCCAAAAGCGTAATTGGTATATCTACCATAGCATTGCCTAGTTGTGTCGTGTCACCTACCCTTGCGAGCCTTGTACGAGTTTGATTTTCTCCCATAGCCCGTGTGGTATCCTCTGGTGGCTTCTCGATCAGGAGGAACCATGATACTGGATGGAATACTGGGACTATTACGTGGTAAGGGCTATTTGGGTAACCCCTCAATGCTATTTAAAAGTAAGTTTATTTTACTATAGACATTATTATAATAGCGAAATATTACTACATAGTAAATAGTTTAACGGATCCTTAGAAGATGTGAATCCCGAGCACCTCTTAAGTTACTGCACTCACGTTAGACACTGGATAGGAGATGTCAAATCCCATAAAAATCTCTGACGCCGTTCCACTCATATTATTTACAGTTGATTTAACTTACATAAGGTCTTTTAGTTTCGACTCGAGTGTTTTGTTTTTTCAATTCGCTCGGGTCAGTCTGAGTATTTCAGGATTCGAAGACTTTATTTCTGGAGTACGAAGACGAAGATTGTATTACTATTACTTATTATTATTATCCCACTACATTCATATTGTTCCGTTGCATTATTTATTATTCTCTGGTATGTGTAACTCTAATATGTGTTGTATAAGTATAATCAAATGTTTTGTAAAACAACTTCATGAACTATTATTTGATTATTATATTTTTTCATTCCTCTGTGAGATTATGTTTTTTTTTATTTCTTTCTTTCTTTTTCTTATTCACCCCAATAACAATCCGCCCTTTTGTATGGTTTGAGTCCAACGTGTGTGTCTGCCTATGCACTTAAAGCAACAAAAAGGCGGGATGTTACATTGATCCTTAATTAATTTAATTAATTATTCTATAATCACTGACATTGATTAATTATCTTTTAATTAATTACATTCATTAATTAACTAACCCTTAAATTTATTACCTTAATTAACCAATCCTTTAATTAATTACACTAAGTAATTAATTCTTAATTACTTCCATTAAGTAATTTCCCTTTAATTAATTACATTTAGTAATTATCCATTAATTACTTAAACTAAGTAATTACACATTATTATACATTAAGTAAATCAATTTCATTAAGTAATTATCCTTAATTAATTAAACTAATTAATTATCCTAAATTAATTACATTAATTAATTACCTCTTAATCACTAGTTAATGATCCTTAAATTAATAACATTCATTAACTGTCCATTCATTACTTTCATTAAGTAATTACCATTTGATTATTAACATAAATTAATTAATCCTTATTAATTTCATTAAGGGATTAGCCTTTAATTAATTTCACTAATTAATTATCTTTAATTAACCACAACCTTAATTAATTAAAGATAAATTCTTTATCCTAATTAATTACTCATTTAAATCTTATTTAATTTAAATGCTTAAAATTAATTTGTACAAAAATCATTTGAAACTCTTGATCAATTAAAATAGATACACTTTACTTAACCAATTCTTAATTACATCATTAAACTTCATTTGAAAAACATTTAGGAATTAATTACATAATTAACCTAATATAATTACCTTTAAACAAACAAATTTTAAACATGTACTTTAACATTTTAAATCTTGAAAACTTGTTTTAAAAACTTATTGTAATAAATTATTTTGGAACCTAGTTATTAATCCTTTGAAAACATTTTCATTTTCTTTAAAACTCTAAAACTTGTTAACTAAGTTCATATTTATTTTACCTTTAAACTTAATTAACTCATACCTTGAAAACTTGTTAATTTAATTTAATTTTTGCTTTGAAAACTAATTCTTTTTAAATATACTTTTAAAACTGGGCTAAACTAAATCATTTTATTAATTATTAAAAACTAAACTTGTTTAAAACATTTTGCTTTTATAAAACTGTTCATGTTTTACATATATTTCTTATAAAACCCGGTTAACAACAAACGACCCGAGCCAAAACACAAAATTCCCGAGTCAACCTTGAGCTATCCCCGTGACATTTACGTACTCACTCTACTTCGAGACAAACAACCTTCAACCCTGAGCCTGACCCGAGCGTCATCTTTCTACCCTTATCCCTCAACAACATCCAGATACAAACGTGCACGCGTGCATGTACACCACCCATCCGATCCTCGCCGAGACCACACACAAATCGTTGATCACCTCCTCCAATGAATCGACCCTTTATCACCATTGGTTCAACTGGAAACAAAAATCGAACTAGTCGATCAAACTAGAACCTAACCCATCGGTGGAAAAACGCCTCATGCCACCAAATACGATCACCAGAAACCCTATCGTTCCACCCAGAGACACGTCATGAACCCAATCGACGATCCCCTGGCCCGATCAATCACGATGCTCCAACGACGATGCAGGAACCTCGACAATCTCCTCGTCCAAAACTGCACCGCTAATCCTAAATCAACTCCAATGAGCTGGCTCGACCATCGAAAAATTTTACACCCATTTTTCCTATGATCTACGACACACCAGCCACCTCCAGGCCCAAACTCAACAAACATCATCGCGCGGATCGTCATTAATCAAGGAAAGTACCAAAAAATTCAATTCTTGAATTCTCGATAATCCCAAACCTAAAAATCTTGAAACCACTATCAAAAATCATTGTTTCCTATCATGAATCAATTCATGAAAACCAAAAATGAAATCGAAATAATTGATTTTTTACTTATATAAAAATTTTACTGTAATTTCTTATTTTTGAATTAATTACTAAATTAATATACTTGAAACTATTTTTAAAATTGATATTACACTATTATAATCATATTTCACTTATAAATCATAGCCTAAGTTAGAAGATATGAATTTTTGAAGGTAGTTCTTGAGCCTGTGAAACAACAGAGGCCAATATATAATATATACACAAATATACCCAAACATATCACTATATATACATGCATCCACATTCATTTCATACATGCGAACTTCATTCACTGCATAACTACAAGATTCTATCACATGAATCAAAGATAAAAACATATTAAGTTTAAAAAAACCAATGGTTTGTTTAGTTTTAAAAACTTTTCATTGTTCAAGGATAATAAATAAACTACCAAGTGTGCCTTACGCTCAAATGCCTTAGATAATACAACCTCAAACAAATTGAAGTATCATTCCCTAAACATCCCATAAGCCAAACAACAAAGAATTTAAATATTATTTAAGTTCATACAATGTACATACATTATTCGTACACAATATCAAGTCTGATCGTTTGTTTGAATACATATATTTCACTTTCGAACTAGTATTGTTAACTCGACTACTCTGGTGCAGATTTTGATCCAATTTCTTGACTAGAAATCTAAGTTTTCCTTGCATAGCTATAAACTATGATAGAAAACTTCAACTTCATATCAAAAATCCGTATCAAACTTTCGCCGTCAAGAAATGTGGGAAAAATCCTAATTCAAACTGGTGTGAATTTCCATAATCATGTATCCGAATCTAGATCAGAATTGTTATGCAAATAAAATGATCTAGGCACAACTTACATATTTTATTTTATTGTTTCTTTAACACATCGTTTCCCTTTCATTTATTTTAATTGTCATTCAATCATACAAGAACATCTTTTATTAATTCACATTCATTTAATTACATAAATTATTTCCCACTCAATATTTAAAATCATCAATGAATAAATTCTTAAAATATTACATATGTTTCTTTGCAGTTTAATTTACATTTACTAGTACTTATATAACTTGATTTCCAATTAATATTCAATAATGAATCATTTCATACTTTAGTTTTTCTACCTTTTAATTCACGTTTATTCCTTCATATATAGTACCATTTAATATTAAATCTATTTTTGAATCACTTCAACGTCTTCTTAAGTTTATAATTGTAACGACCCAGAGTTTTGGTCATTAGTTTTAAACATTTAACTAATTTTTAAATGTTGAATTTGAATTATTTATTGATTTTGAATATGGAAGGATTCCTGAAATGGTTTAAAATTCTAAATATAATGATTAATTGGATTTGGTAAATATAAATTTAATATTGGAAATGGGGATAATATGTGAATTTGGAGATAAATGGACATGGAAATGATTCCTAAAATTTATTTAAATTCTACTTGGATTAGAATTATAATATGGACTTTTAAATAGGATTTTAAAAGTCGATAAATTTGAAATTGGAAATTTATATGTTAATTTAATAGTGGAATTAATATATACTAATAGTGTAAATAATGGAATTTGATTTAATATAAATCAGAATGATTTCTAAAGTGAATATAAATTCCACGTGGTTTTTAATGGAGTAAATAAGTTTTAAAAATTGAAAATTTCAAACAATTTTGATGATTTTGAAAACCGCTCAATTTAATCGACGATTTAAAATAGCCTTCTTGGGCACAGTCTTATAATTCGACAAAACTAGTTCCATTGGATCCGTAATAGTTTATTATCATCGGATTTCAAATTTCACAGCGTTTGGAGTTACTGTTTGGTCGTATGGAATATAAACGTGTTGAAATAAATATCGAAAATTTAATATTTTAGTTCGATTCGAAAAGCTATCTTCCACATACAATCGAATTAGTCCCTAAAACACATTCCATTATGTTTGAAATATGGGAAAAACATTATAAACGCCAGGCAGCACGGCTCGTTTGAAGTTCGTTTGAAAAGCACGTCAATTTTGGAAATAATATTAAAATTATATAAATATACGTGTATATACATTGTTACAGTAAAACCTTAGCATCTATTTTCGCGGCCGCCAGTTAACATTGTAATGGCCGAAATGTAGTCTCCTTCTTCCCTAAATCTCTCCCCATCCATCAATTTTTAGCCAAAGTTTCCAACTAGAGAAACATGGAGATAGATGAGAGCTCCCTATTCATACGGCCATGATCGAAAATAGTGTGGTGGATCGCCAAAATTCACATCGAAGTCCTGGCATTCGAGTGCATTTTCCTAGGTGTTGGGACGAGAGAGTGGAGCACGATGCTGGCCATAGGCGAGGTGCAGGGTGGACGTCATGGTGGGAGCGTCTGATCGAAGCCCACTTGAGTCATGGAGGCGTGGTGATGGAAGGAAGATGATTGGCTTATGGGTCTTGGAGCATATGAAGCCTAGAACGATGAAGGTGAAAGATGCGGCCTTGATCTCATTCCTTAACCAACGGCCAGATCTCGTTTAGGTTAAAAAAAGTAATTTATTTTTATAAATTATATCCAAATCTTTAAAAACTAGTATCTTTGTCATGCGAGGTCGAAATCGGATGACACAAGTGGCACGAGAATTGCAACGACGAGCACTATGCGCTTAAGCAAATATGGAGTCTATTGGAACAAGTTAAAATTATGGGTTAAATCAGACGTGTTCGATTTAATTTAAAATAGGAACATTCGGTGAATTAAAACTCAGGTGAGTTAATCTCACTCAATTTTGGACTGCTGGCTTTAATTTTAAATAGTTAAAATTAGTTAATGATTGATTGGTTAAATTGATGCATTTTAATTAGTTGGATGTGATATTATATAGAGTAGTATATCTAAATTGGAATGATTGATATTCCCGCATATATAAATAGCGGATGACCTTATATACCATGATATTCCACCTCGAAGCAGAATTGGTATTTTTTTGTTGTGCTAACATCTATGGATGTAGGGAAACATGTTGGAGGAATCCAACTGGATTCCTCAAAAATGTTAAATTTAATTGCATATATAGTGATATATGTTTTGTTGAATAATATGTGACAACTTTTTGTGTGATTTGAATTGATTGGATGTTATGGGAGTTAATCTGGATTTTTATTGTTTTTAAATACCAATAAAATATGGTTTGAATTCGTAACGAATTGTAAACTGGGATTTTTAGAGTAAAAATATATAAAAGGATTTTTAAATAATAAATCCTTAAATGGTACTTGTTTAAAAATAAAACATTTTAAAAATCAAGATTTTAAATATTTTTGAAGGATAGGAACGAATTTGGAAACACGTATAAAGTTGGTTATATTGAAGTTCGAGTAAGGTTTCTAAATTAACGAAATGAAATAGGAATCGAGAAATTGGACTTGTTTTAAAAAGAGAATTTTTAATTATTAATATGAAATTTTTTAAAAGTGTTAAAATTATTCTAGAAATTAGTTATTTAATTATTTTAAATTGTTTAAAGCATACCTAATTATATATTAGTAACCTTATAATGATTGTTAAAGATTTATCATTATTTAATAACTAATAGGCATTTGTGTTTTTCAAAAGATAATTATTAAATAGTAACATGGCTTTGTATAATAACTTTTATTTAAGCATATTTGACTAGATTTAACTTGAAAAATTATTTTAGAACTTATAAGCATTATTTGAGGTAATTTTAAATAAAGTTTTCGGGAAGTAATGGTATACGCACATCTCGTAAATCGGAGGCAGTGAGTGCCCGTAGTTAAGTTTTTGATTTCTCTAGGATAGAGATGTAACCATTGAGCTGTGATCCATGGTTTGATACTGTAGTGGTACTTTCCATATTAATTTAAAAGGGTTTTCGGATAATTTTGAAAGGATAATTTGTAAATTTACTAAATTCGATAAGATAAGTATGTATAATTTGGATAAACGAATTTTTTTATTTTAAATTAAATTAAAAAGAGACTTAGTGTTTTTAGTGTAAAATGAAGTATTTGGTTGAATTGATTGTTTATTTGATAGTTAAATAACCAACTATCAAAACTGGGCCAAAATATAACTTTGGGAATATCTAGAAGAAGTACGGGAATTATATTGTGTAGTTACCGTTCAAGGTGTTATACTGCAGGTATAAATTCGTTACGTTCTTCTAGGACGTTGATAAGGAAATTCGTCCAATAACGGTTAGGAGGTGATCTTCGATCTTACTCCATTTGTTTATTTCCTAAAGAACCGGGGTTGAGTTTACTGGAAATACCGAACATTGTTTTGAAGAGATCGGGATCGCATTAGTTATTCGAAAACCACTTTGATCCAACGAGTTTTCAAAATGAAGACAAGAGCATGGAGTCGAAGATGGAGCAGTGAAGTGCAAGGGATAATCGCTACTAATCCTAAGGGTGATTCCCAAATGGATGTAGTAGGAATAGTGCCTTTGGATCTGTTTGGACCCGAAACGGACTTGTATGGATGAATGCTATCAGTACATCATCATTGGAAGACAATGAGCATTCTAAGTGAATATTTCTAAAAAGGTAATCGTAGCCTCTAGCCTCATCAACCGGGATTCACTGAAAATCAGGGGGATGCAGCAAGGCTAAGTGTGTCGCACCCAAGTAGGGTACGTTTATCACCTTTCTAGATACCCTCAGATATTATTACTATGATTTATGGACGGAGCTCGAAAAGGGTGGGAACACCCGGGTAATAGCATACTCGGTCTATTCAGGATAGGGATAGTCCGGTCTTGTGTTGTAGGGGATCCTGGCATGGTCCTCGGTACACTGTCTTAGACGTTTACTGTGGTAGGTGGTACCCCAATGCCTAGTCATTTGTATGGAATCCATTCTCCAATACGTGCCTTTACGGTTTTGATTGTAGGGCCTAGTATGCAGGAATTTAATTAATGTAACAATTTCACCTATTTGAATAAGTATTTGTACTTAGACACTGTTATAATATCTGAGGATTTGATATGAAATGTTTTGGTTATCGTAAGGTAAAACCCCATCGTCTTTATTTGTGGCGTGGGCTTATAAGATACCTTTGGTTTTCAAAGGATTTTAAAACTTTAATAATTCAAATTGAGTGTGTTTTCTCACGGTGGTTTTCCAGACCGACTTAGGTGTTATTTTATTATAATGCTCGGGTCAGACCGAGTATTTCAGGTTCAGGTTAGGATGCTATAGAGCTTAGGACATAAGCTAGAGACTGAGTCGTATTCTCGTACTTGTTTATTTCCGCTGCAATGTTTCGGTTGAAATAACTAGCCGTTGTGAGGGCAGGTTGTGATAACTGTTCATCCTGGTAATTATTTATTTGTGTACTCTGATGTGAGATATATATATAGCAGTGCAAAGAACTATCCACGTTATATGTGTTCAGTCCGCTGTGAGATTCTATTTGGTTAGTTTTCTTCTTCTGCCTACTTTCTTTCCCTCAACAATTTGTCTTTCCAGCACTTGATCGTTCGACATGTTATACAATGAGCATATATATGTAGATTTTCAAGGGTCGAAAGGATGAGTCGTTACATTGTGGTATCAGAGCTTAGGTTGGCGATATAGCTAGGCTTTGGTAGGGGTTACTCATTAGAGATAGAGTTATTAATACTCTAGAATGAGTTTGAGTGTATTAATAGATATAAGCATGTAATTGTTGGTGACTATCAAATGTTTTCATATTGTGTTGACTTACGGTTGAGTATTTATGAATTTTGGTCGGTACGGGAAGTACAACCGTACCGATAGGTGTTTCAAAACTCTTAAACAAGGCAAACCGACATAGTATTGTTTTAAAGCGGGTAAATGAAATAATTTTACCAAAAATTATTTTTTGATATAAAAGGAAATAATTTTCTGAAATTATTATAGTTTATATGCTTGGAATGTTTAGTTGTCGATATTATAATCAAAACAGATTATGAAATTTGAAATGGTTGTATATATAACCAAAGAGAATTTATAAGTATGACTTATACAAAGGGATATAACTGAAATTTGATTTAAACCAGAATTTAAATCCTGGAATTTATGGAAAAAGGGTTAAAATGAATTTGAACCAAGTGTTGGAGCTTTAAAATCTTGAGAACTTTGGAAAATGATTTAAATTGGGTTTGAACTAAAATTTGAGAAATTTTTAAATCTTAGAGATTTTTGAAAATGTTTTTAGAATGGAAATTGTTATAAAATGAATTTTGGGAGTAAGAAAGAACTGAACTCACTTCAGTCACTGGAAAATAATTCTGGTGATGATGGCCACATCATTAGTATTCTTTTTTGAGTTTCTAAGTGATGGATTGCTACCATAGTGATTGGCTATACTATTTGTTTTGGACTTGTTGGATAAGCAAGTTCGCTTTAGAAATTTCCAAAGGGGAACTGTTTTGGGAAAAAACCAAACGGCTTTAGGATTTCAACAGTATGATTTGACATACCAAGGGAATATACGTATATTTATAATTTTAAGATAGTTTTGAATAAAACCGAGTAATTGAATTCTAGGATTTTTACTTAAAAGGTTTGTAAAGTTTAGAGAATCAGTTATTGAACTTATAAATTGATGTTGTTGTAGCTAATAAAGAAAAATGAAAATTTTAAATTCTGAATTAAAATTAACTTGAGTAAATTAAAGTGAACAAGAGAGGTTGTAATTTAACTTAAGATAAGTTAAATAAAATTGAAGTTGGGTATAAATTGAATGGAATATAAAGTTGAAATGTGAGATGATTTTATAACTGTAAGTTATAATTATTGAATGAAATGGATATACTTAAGGTATTAAGTGATATATATAATCTAGAGTTATGATTATAAGATGTGAATGGACTCAAGTAAGTAAAATAGGATTTTAAGTAAATAAGTTTTTTAACTTATGGATTGAGAAATGAAATGGTAAATACTAAATGAAAATGGTGATATTATAGTAAAGAATGGAAATTCAAAATTTTGAAATTTTAATTGAAGGGTGAATTGAAATGGGGTAAACTGAAAGTAAAGATGAATGGTGAAGTGATTATATAACTATATATTATAAATATTGAATGTGAGTGGATTTAAGTGGAAAAATTCAGGAAAGTGTGAGTAGATAAGTGGTATAACTAATTAAACTGAGAAAAAGGAATAAAGTATAACCAAGTTAAAAGGTTAAGTATTGATACAAGAATGAATTCAATTTAAAAGTAAATGAATTGATTATGTTTTGGAATATGGATTAGATAAGTTTGAGTGTGAACGTAATTTTTGAAAGCTGGATATAACTTGAGTAACGATGTGGAATGTTTATAATAAACTTAGAAATAATTTTATGAAAAGGATTACAAATGAAATTAGCTTATGATGAAATGTCGTTCACTATAAAATAAAGTCAATAAATTTATGTGAATTAAATGAAGTGAATGGAAAAGATGTAAAATAAGTTGGAGGTAAAGCTAATAGATGTGCAAGTGTAGTAACCATGTTACGATATAATAAATTGTTTGAGAATTTATTAACATGAAATGATTCCCCCATGATATAATATAAATTGGATATACTAAGTATACGAAAGCAAATAAATTGAATGAGATCAATTTAAAATGAAATAGAGTTTGGTTGAAATGGAAGTTTAAGTTAAGTGATTATTTGTGAAATAAATTCATAAATAAATTAATAAGGATTGAAATCTGTTTGATACAACATGAAGCAACAAATTTTGGTAGATAGCTTGAATAGGAACCAAAGGAAAATAGATGAATTGATTTAAAATCAATTTAAATAAATCAACTGAGGCTAAATAAGATGGATATGAATCTAATAAGTGTGAATGTGAATAGAATGAGATTGAATGGATTTCCAGTCAAGTTAAAATTGAATAAATGGTATGGAAATTAGATAAATTGATTTAGAGTCAATTCAAAAAAGAATAAATTGAAGTTTAGTAAAATGGATTTGCATATAATGGAAGTGAATAGTAAATGGAATGAAATTAAAATGGATTGTGAATCAATTTGAAATTGGATAGAAGTGAATTTATGCAAGTAAGGCCTATATAAATCAACTTGGATTGGATATGAATTTGTTTGTTGTAAATACGAATTAAATACAATAAATTTGGTTGTAAGACATTTTGAATTGAATGAAATGATATACGGTCCATGAGAAGGAAATTAAATTAGTGTTGGAACCTTAGAGTTGCTTGTAACATATGATTGGCATGTTTGGGTTATGAAGGTTATGTGTTTGGCTAGTTAAATAAATGAAATGTTATAAAATTTCATTTTTATGAAACTTATGTGCTTGTTTGACTAAGTATAGGTACATGGAGCTATTTGGATAGTTTTGAGTAGCGAAACTGCATATAAAATAAGTCGCTAGCTTAATAGCACTAAATAAAGGTACGCCTACGTAATAAAATAAATAAATGATATATATTGTTATATATTTTGTTTTTCCGACTGTATGGGTCAACGTATATTTATTTATCTCTCTTGTAATATTGTAAAAGGATCTCCGTACAAAAGAGACGCTATCAAAATTGTTTGGAAATTTAGGGTGTTACAAAAATTTTGAAATTTTTTGTTGACTAGGAAAAGTGGGTTTTTTAATTGAAGTTGAAAAAAGGGTTTTGAGTTAGAAGTGAAAGAAAATTATTTTGGATAAAACTAAAAGGGTTTAGAGAAGTAAATGTAGGATTCTAACTAAGTGGGATTTAGAAAACTAAATGGGTTTAGGAGCACTTTTCCTACCTTAGCGAATTTCGAGGACGAAAATTTAATAAGGGTGGAGGAATGTAACGACCCGGAATTTTGGTCGTTAGTTTTGAACATTTTATTTATTTTTAAATGTTGAATTTGAATTATTTATTGATTTTGAATATGGAAGGATTTCTGAAATGGTTTAAACTTCCAAACATAGCGATTAATTGGATTTGGTAAATATAAATTTAAAATATAAATTTAATATTGGAAATGGGGATAATATGTGAATCTGGAGATAAATGGACATGGAAATGATTCCTAAAATTTATTTAAATTCTACTTGGATTAGAATTATAATATGGTCTTTTGAATGGGATTTTAAAAGTCGATAAATTTAAAATTGGATATTTATATATTAATTTAATAATGGAATTAATATATATTAATAGTGTAAATAATGGAATTTTGATTTAATATAAATCAGAATGATTTCTAAGGTGAATATAAATTCCATGTGGTTTTTAATGGAGTTAGTAAGTTTAAAAATTGAAAATTTCAAACAATTTTGAAAGTCGTTCGATTTAATCGACGAGTTAAAATAGCCTTCAGGAGCACAGTTTTGGAATTCGACAAAACTAGTTGCATTGGATCCGAAATTTTTTATTATTGTCGGATTTTAAATTTCGTAGCACTTGGAGTTACTGTTTGGTCATACGGAATAGAAACGCATTGAAATAAATATCGAAAATTTAATATTTTAATTCGATTCGAAAAGCTATCTTCCATATACGATCGAATTGGACCCTAGAACACGTTCCATTGTGTTCGAAATATAGATAAAACATTCTAAACGCCAGGCGGCACGGCTCGTTTGGAGTTTTTTGGAAAGCACGTTAATTTTAGAAATAATATTAAAATTATATAAATATACGTGTGTATATACGATGTTATAGTAAAACCCTAGCATCTATTTTCACGGCCGCTAGTTAAAATTTTAACAGCCGAAACATATCTCCTTCTTCCCTAAATCTCTCACCATCCATCAATTTTTAGCCAAAGTTTCCAACTAGATAAACGTGGAGATTGACATCAGCTCCGCATCTATAGGCCATGATTGAAAATGGTGTGGCGAATCGCCAAAATTCTTGCCGTGAAGTCCTAGCATTCAAGCGCATTTTCCTAGGTGTAGGGACGACTCAGTGGAGCACGACGCTGGCCATGGGTGAGGTGGAGGGTGGATGTCATGGTGGGAGTGTCTGAACGAAGCCTGGTTGAGTCGTGGAGGCGTGGTGATGGGAGGAAGATGATCGGCGTATGGGTCTTGGAGCGTATGAAGCCTGGAACGAAGAAGGTGAAAGATGCGGCCCTGATCTCATTCCTTAACCAACGGCCAGATCTCGTTTAGGTCAAAAAAAGAAATTTATTTTTATAAATTATATCCAAATATTTAAAAACTCGTATCTTTGTCATGCAAGGTCGAAATCAGACGAAACAAACGGTGACAGAATCTTAACGATGAGCACTATGCGCTACAGTAGAAGTGAAGTCGACTGGAACGAGTTAAAATTTTGGGTTAAATCGGACATGTTCGATTTAATTTAAAATTGGAACATTTGGCGAGTTAAAACTCAGGTGAGTTAATCTCACTCAATTTTGGACTGCCGGCTTTGATTATAAATAGTTAAAATTAATTAATGATTGATTGGGTAAATTGATGCATTTTAATTAGTTGGATGTGATATTATATATAATAGTATATATAAATTGGGGTGATTGATATTCTGGCATAAATAGCGGATGACCCTATATACCGCGATATTCCGCCTCGAAGCGTAATTGGTATTTTAATGTTGCGTTAACATCTGTGGATGCAGGGGAACAGGTTAGTGGGATTCATCTGGATTCCTCAAAAATGTTGAATTTAATTGCATATATAGTGATATAAGTTTTGTTAAATAATATGTGACAGTTTATTGTGTGATTTGAAGAAGTAGTAGACAAACAAAAAGTTTTAGAGGGGAGTCATTCATTGAGTAAACGGAGCTTCTTCTTCTATTATTAAATTAACTTCCACTTTTAATTTATATTATTTATTTTTCAATATTACTAAAAA
The DNA here is from genome assembly GCA_030765085.1 of Allium cepa. Taxonomy (NCBI): domain Eukaryota; kingdom Viridiplantae; phylum Streptophyta; class Magnoliopsida; order Asparagales; family Amaryllidaceae; genus Allium; species Allium cepa. Next base: position 943,968,181 of record CM060941.1, on the reverse strand, counting down.
TTTACTTGTTTCATTGAAAAGCAGCGCAGATTAGAATCTATTTTTACGCATATCTAAATGCTTATTTTTTATTTTATCTTTTTTTTCTATTTTATATACAATAAGTTTTTATTTATTTACTTTAATTGAGGTAATTTTCAAATAAAGTTTTCGTGAAGTAATGGTATACTAGAACGGAGTAAATCAGAGGCAGTGAATGCCTGCAATTAAGTTTTGAATTTCTCTGCAATAGAGATGTAACCATTGAGCTGTGATCCATGGTTTGATACCCCAGTGGTATTTTCCATATTAATTTAAAAGGATTTTCAAATAATTTTGAAAAGATAAGTTGTAAATTTACTAAATTCGATAAGATAAGTATGTATAATTTGGATAAAGAAATAAATTTATTTAAAATTAAATTAAAAAGAGATTTAGTGTTTTTAGAGTAAAAAGAAGTATTTGGTTGAATTGATTGTTTATTTAATAGTTAAATAACCACTATCAAATGTGGACCAAAATATAACTTTGGGAATATCTAGAAGAAGTACGGGAATTATATGGTATAGTTACAGTTCGAGGTGCTATACTTTAGTTATAAATTCGTTTCGTTCTTCTAGGACGTTGATAAGGAAATCTATCCAATGACGGTTAGGAGGGGATCTCCTTCTTACTTCGCCTGTTTATTTCCTAAAAACCCAGGATTGAGCTTACCAGAAATAGCGACGTTGTTTCGAAGAGACCGGGATCAGATTTGTTATCCGAAAACCACTTTGATCCAACGAGTATGTTTTCGAAATGAAGACAAAAGCATGGAGTCGAAGATGGAGCAGTGAAGTGCAAGGGCTAATCGCTACTAATCCGGAGGGTGATTCCAAAATGGATGTAGTAGGAATAGTGCCTTCGGATCCGTTTGGACCTGGAACGGACTTGTATGAATGAATGCTATCAGTATATCGTCATCGGAGGACAATGAGCATTCTAAGTGGATCGCAGCAAGGCTAAGTGGGTCGCACCCAAGTAGGGTATGTTTATCACATTTCTAGATACCCTCGGATATTATTACCACGATCTATGGATGGAGCTCGAAAAGGGTGGGAACACCTAGGGTGATAGCATACTCGGTCTATCCAGGTTAGGAATAGTCCGGTCTTGTGTTTTAGGGGATCTCGACGTGGTCCTCGGTACGCTGTTCTAGACGTGTACTGTGGCAGGTGGTACCCAAGTTCCTAGTAATTCGTATGGAATAGACTCTCTAATATGTATCTTTACGGTTTTGATTGTAGAGCCTAGTATGCTGAAATTTAATTATGTAAAAATTTCAGCTATTTGAATAAGTATTTGTACTTAGAAACTATTATAATATTAGAGGATTTGATATGAAATGTTTTGGTTATCGTAAGGTAAAAACCCATCGTGTTTATTTGTGGCGTGGTCTTACGAGATATCTTTGGTTTTTGAAGGATTTTGAAACTTTAAAAATTCAAATTAAGTGTGTTTTCTCGCGTTGGTTTTCCAGACTGACTCGGATGTTATTTTATTATAATGCTTGAGTCGGTCTGAGTATTTTAAGTTGAGGTTAGGATCCTATGGTGCTTAGGAGACGAGCTAGAGATCGAGACGTATTCTTGTACTTGTTTATTTCCACTGCAGTGTTTCGGTTGAAATTACCAGCAGTTGTGTAGGCAGATTGTTATAACTGTCCAGGCTGGTAATTATTAATTTCTGTATTCTGATGTAAGATATGTATATTATAGTTTTGGTTTGTGTAAATAACTATCTATATTATATGTGTTCAGTCCACTGTGAGATTCTGTTTTGTTAGTTTTCTTCTTCTACCTACTTTCTTTCCCTCAACAAGCTGTCTTTCCGGCATTCGATCGTTTGGCATGTTATACAACGAGCGTATTTATGTCGATTTTCAAAGGTCGAAAGGGAGATTCGTGACAGTAATCATTTACTTAAATAGTATTCTATTTTTACCATTCAATTTAATTATTAAGCATTTCAAAACATTAACTTACGTTTATAACATTTCGTGTAACATCTTAATTCGTTATTTGTAGACGTATGTTCATTTTGAAACATTTTTTTATTACTTAAGTTTTTACCTGTATGATATTCTATTATCATTCAATTTACAAGTTACACAACTTCAAGTTCTTTTTAATAGTTTCATTAACATTTAGCTTTTAGTTTCATATTTCAATTTGGAGGTTTTGACCATTTAAACCGTCGAAAATTCCATTTCATTCCAATGACCAAAAATCACTAATTACTAGAAAACTCAAGAACTAAATATCGGGTTTCATTTCAAATCACCTTGAAATAATATATATTTATATTGTTTTATATCAAATCGTATATAGGAAATTTATATCAAAATTTGTTTATCAACCAACGTGTAGCAAAGCACTATAGTAGTATTCCCACTTTGAAACTCCAAAATGAATGTCGCTGATGCCACGGTCATCACCCAAATTATTTTCCAATGCCAGAAGAGGGGAGCACAAAACTTATTTTCTTTAAAATTACTTTAAAAAAATTCCTTTCAAATCCCATTGAAAATATTTCTATCCGAAAACACTTCCAAATAATACTATTTTTTTTTTAAATCTTTGAAAACCAATTTCAAAACACCAGGACTTATGTTCTTAAATATTCGATGTACATTCATTTTATTTGTAAATCCTATTTTATAGATCCTATTTATAAAATTACATTTTCTTATAAGCTACAATAGTTAATAGTTTTAAGGGACTTGACAAATCAACAATAATGACAATAATCAAATATTATCGTTCTAGAACAAAACATAACAAAAATAACAATATCAATTTATGAAGAATTATTCTTTTAAATAAAAAATAAAATAAAATATTAGGTAAAATTATTTCATTTAGCACTTTTTAAAAACAATATTGTGTCTATCTACCATGTTCAAATATTTAGAAATCCCTATTGATGCCATAGCGTCCTATGTACCAACTGGAATTCATAAATACTCAACAAAACAAATTAACATAATACAAAACAATTTTATAACACTAACAAATATGATCTCTTGTATACATATATTCTCAGACTCATTCTAGGGTATTACCAACCCTACCTCTAATGAGTTAACCCACATCAAGCTAAGGTATCTCTAAATTAAAGCTTTGATACCAACTGTCATTACCCACCTTTTTGGACGATTAAAGTCGACAATAAACCATACATGTCTAACTAAAACCATTCAAAATGGAGGATTTTCAATAGGTTCTAATAAAAATAAAGAGAAAAGAATGAAAACAAAACACATAATCTCACAGCGAAATGACAAAATATAATAATCAAATAAATAGTTCATGAAGTAGTTTTACAATATGCATTTGATTACACAAATTTTACAACAAAATTAGAGTACAATCAGCAAACATAGAATAATAATGCAGCGGAATAATAATAGTTAATATGGTCTAGCAACTCCGTCTTCATCTATAAGGAATAACGTCTTCAACACTGAAATACTCAGGCTGACCTGAGTGTAATGAAAAGACAAAACACTCGAGTCAGAACTAAAAGTTCTTATGTAAGTTAAATCGATAACAAGTAATATGAGTGTAATAGCTTCATAGATGTTTACGGGATTTTCCATCTCCTATTAAGTGTACAACGTGAGTGCAATAACTTAAAAGATGTTACGGGATTTCCATCTTCCAAGGATCCGTTAAACTATCTATATGTAGTAAGATGCGCTATATATGTAGTGTCTATTAATAAATCAAATAATTTTTAAGCATTAAGGCTTTACATTAATCCCTTTTAACACATTTTTAAGCAGGTAGTCTATGCAGGTACTGCAACACAACCAGTATGAGTCCCCTTTAGGTACACTCGAGTCTCATTACTTTTTTTCCACATTATTTAGTGTTCCTCTTCCTTTGTTCATACAATGCTTGTTTAATTTATTTACATTTATCACTTACAAAATTCATTTCCATTCATTTATACAATACCATTTTTCTTTTCATTATACTACATTCATTGGTTACATAAGTTATTTTCATTTCAATTATTGGATTATCCATTATTAGGTAAGTTTCTTTAAAATTTAATTTGCTAATATTAGTGCTAGCACCAGAATTGGTCACTAACACCCTTAAGAGTGATTGTGTAGAGAGATTAATGAAGAAAGTAAAGTTAAACAGAGGATAATATGCTGAATTAAACGCAAAAAATAAGAATACCGGATTTATAGTGGTTCGGCATGACTGCCTACGTCCACTTTAAGGTTAATCTTTATTTCTTTTCTCTATAATCGATTACAGATGCAATCCGTATCTCAACTATTTGATTACAATTGTTGAGCAAAAAAGATAAGTCTTAAATGAGTCGGAGTCTCCCTAGTGTTCTCGAAAAAAGGTCACTTTCACTGTGCCCCTGCCTCTCTATTTATAGACGAAGATGGGTTGGACTTTCCTGGTGGGCTAGGTAGCTAAGTAGCTTGGCCCAAAAAGAGTGATCTCTGTGTGCCGATCCATAGATGTCGAACGGCAAAATGCCGAACAAGGCATGAATGCCAAACGATATCCTCATGCCGACCGAAGTGATGCCGAACACTCTGAATGCCGAATGAAGTGATGCCGAACACTCTGAATGCGGAACAAGGTTTGGATGCCGAGCAGTATGGAATGCCAAATGATTCTACCATGCCGAACGACCATAGATATCGAACGATATACAATACCGAACAGCTCTCAATACCAAACGCTCTTGCATGCCGATCGTCCCATAGATGCCGATCGAATTTGAGTGCTGAACGAACCATTTGTGCCGGACGACTCTGAAAGCCGAGCGCTTTCTAATGTCGAACGCTCCTAAATGCCACGAGTTCCTGGATGCCGAGCGCTCTCTAGTGCCGAACGCTCCTGAGTGCCGAGCGCTCTCTAATGCCAAACGATCTGGATGTCGAATGGCGCATAAATGTCGACCAGTATGCAAATGCCGAGTGCTTAGTTGCCTGGTCAAACCTTCAGGTAACACTTGCCCCCTCCCAAAGTGCATCATGTGGTCGAAGGTGATGTGCTTTGAATCATGAGTCCACGGTGCTTTGCTTCAAGCTGTGGCTTAATTTCGTCGATGGTGAGTTACCTTAATTACCAAGTGAGGCGATGTGTGTCGAACGTCATGCAAATGATGAATAGTACAGCCGAAGCCGAACGTTCCATGTATGCCGAACGAATTTGAATGTTGATGCCGAACGATGTCATTTTGATCGGTTCTACCGGTCATTGTCCCTTCGGCTCCCTCTCTTCCCCTATAAAGTTCGACACTTTCCTCCTTCCTCCCTTCTTCACTTTCACCTCAGTATCTTGTACCCACGAACTTCGCCTTTTAACAAACTCCAAAAATTTAACAACCCATCCCTCTTCTTGCATCATACATTGCCTCACTTCCTTCCCTAATCATTCGGAATTAATTAAAACCGCACCCTTAACTCCAGAATTCTCCCGAGTTTCGATCCCTTTACTAGGTATCGACCTCTCTTTTTAAATGCTCTCCCTTGACTTAATAGTTTTAATACGAGACTCAAATTCACAAATTTTGGTAGAACCGTAGCAAATAGGTGTTGCGTGGATGAAAGAATCGAAGTGGGATTAGGATATGTTCTAAGGTTAAATGATATGGATGAAAGGAGAAGTGGTCAGAGGTAAGCACGTGAGGGAGTTGTTGGGAGATGCACTATGGTTCGGTATGGTTCTCCCATGCCGAACGAGATTGTAGGGAAGAGTAGAGAAGGAGAAGGAATTAGCTAGAATGCCATGGTTCGCCACATGCCGAGCAGTGAAATGGAAAAATTGGAAGGAAGTACGAATTGGATAGGATACCGAATGACATGGCTCGGCATGACTTGCCGAATGTCTCGGCCATGCCGATCGGGAGAGAGGAGGGGAAAAAGGCAGATAATGTTAAGGGCAGAATGCCAAGCGGTATGGCTCGGCGCAAACACGGTTCGGCATGATTTGCCGCGTGCCGAACGGCCTAGAAGAAGGGTTGAAAGAGTGATACTTATGTCGAACGATGCTTGTATTTACGCCGAGTAGAATGAAGGCCGATCAATATTTAGGCCGAGTGCGCTTAGGCCGAACGACATGAATGCCGACCGATACTTAGGCCGAACGATATTTCGGCCGAACGATACTTAGGCCGATCAATATTTTGGCCGAACGATATTTAGGTCGAACAACTATTCACTTTGCCTAATCTTATGACAAAAACATGGACAAGGACCTAAGCAAACTAGCATATCGAACTAATCTGGACTGATAACTTCCTAGTTTCAGTAATCACAAGCCTGAACTTAAATCGACAAAAACGGATAATCTCCTTTAACATATAGCGCCAATGTCTGAGCCCGAAATTGAAAACATCATAGGGCAGGCTTTTGGAGACGGTCGGCAATGACGGTCTTCGAAGGCGACAATTCAAAGCTCGACTATATACCATCAACTCTGTGACTTTCAATTTCTCAGCACTTATATTTGAATTGTCACACTAGTCCACACACCACATAGGGGGAATACTTGTGTTGTTAAGTCTAACGTCGATTGTTTTTTTAGTATAGTTCAAACAGGTGCTCTGTTAGATTCAATCCCTATTAAAGATGTCTAGGTAATATAGCTCCGCTACGATCTCAGACAGACCTGAGCCGTCTTCTAGACAAGAAGTCGCAGATACTTCAAACACCTCGATTTCCCCTGCTCATAACTTAGCTCCTAAAGCCCTGGAGGCATCAATATTCTTGGACAACCCGGTCAATCACAGGCTTCGAAGATTAATGAAAGTGCACTCCGTCGGTTATGCTCTGTCCACGGAATCCCCTTCGACGACGTGTTAGTTCCATCGGGGCACGATCGTCCACACTTGCCCCCAGTCGGATACACAGCTTGTAATAAGTTCATATGCTAGGTTGGCAGCGTGCCACCGTTCAATACATTTCTTCAGGACGTGCTGCAATACATCGACATTTCCCCGTCGCAACTGCACCCGAATGGTCACACCTTCATCTATAGTACCTACATCCTCTTCATGAATGTCCTCTCTAGGCCTCCAACCCCGGGTGACATTAGATATATATATATATATATCATCAAGAAGCGGAGAGATAACCCCTCTTTCATGTTTCTCGAGCCGCACAACAAATGCCAGATCTTGATTGGGGCATATAGTGAGTTTGCCATGTACAAACAGGAATGGTTTTATGTGCGTTGCCCTTCTGGTTTCGCGAGGAGATGGATGGAAGGAAGTAAGTCTTTTCTTTGGATCGATATTCATGCTTGGCCAAAGCCGTGCCTTTTCTAACTCTTTTTTCCATCGTTTCAGGTATCAATCCACGTCCTGAAGGCTGTGGATATTATGAAGCTGTCGAAGCTATTAGAGCCCTTCCTGCCGAAGAACGGGACATCCGAACTCTCATTTCGAATGAGTCACTTACAACGTTTGGACTGTTGGCAGAAGGCCGTCGGATAAGCCTTCCTCAGGGCGTTACCATACCCAGGCTCACCTCTGGCAAAGGAAAAAACAAGCTGAGTCTTCAGCACGTAACGCTCCTGGCGCACTAGAGAAGGAGTGATCAAGGAAACCGAAACACCCGAAGCACAAGATGAGAACGTTGGTCCTACTCGAGACCCAATAGTCGAAGTTCACGACATCGAAATATCATCTTCCCCTTTGAAGGCGAAAAAGAAACTGACGTACTAGATAAAGAGGGAAAAAGTTGGTGCAACCTCTAAAGTTACTCTTATTCCAACAGATAAAGAGGCTTCCTCACAATGTTTAGAAAGTTCTTTAAAGGGCATCTCGAACCTCTCCATACCTGATGATCTACTTAACTATGATTTTGACGATCTGGAGGCACTTAAACTTCACTCGCCCATCAGAGGCGATGCAGGCATTCAAGCCCAAACTCAGGGAGAAAAAATTCCCATTAGTAAAGAAACTGGTCCGTCGGGGGGAAACACAAGGACATACACAAACACATGCACTCCACCTTGCACTTAAATTTCCGTCTTCACACTACTCTTTGCTAATTCATTGTTATTTAAATTCTGTGTAGGTGACATGGGGCATACACACGGAATTGATCGTCTTCGTGGGTCATCTATCTTCCATCATTCTGGACGGGACTCGGGTTTCGGAAGATGTCGGGACAAAGACGGTGATGGCGATAGGGATTATCATTCCTGGGACTCATCATCTCGGAAGAAAACATATTATCAGCCCAAATACCACCAACGTCCCTCTTCTCACTCGGAGCAAAGTAAAGATAAGCATGGCCATAAGGGGTCGCAATCCGATGTTCCCCGTGATCAACACTCTGATTCCTCTTCCACACGACAGTCCCGGGATCCTCACAGGAGAGCTGAACTTTCAAAGCCGTCTACTTCTGTTCCTGTAACAAATCCAACAGTATCGGAGAGACTGGCCGAGCTTAAAGTTAAATTTCCAAAAATCTGCTTTGATGGTCTGAAGTTTCTCTCGATGATCCATCATATTCCTGGAGATGTCAAGCAGAGCTTTATCGCCTGCACCAATGACGTCTATGTTCAGCATGACGCGTTCGCTCATCTTGCTGAGAAAGTGTCAGAAGTCTCCATAGAACGCAAACATGAGATTGATCGCCTGAAGCTTGAGGCTATTCATGACAAAGACATTATCAAAGCTCAGGACAAAGAGATTGCGCCTTACAAATCTCAGCTTGAGGCCACCCAGCAGAGCACCAAAGATACCACCAAAGCCGTTACACGTTTGGAATCAACTCACAAAAAAGAAATCGACGAGGCAGTACAACGCTGTGGAGCTTTAGCTTTGGAGAAAGTCTCGGTGCAAAAAGAGAGGGATGAATTCTGCCTTCGAGTTAAAGAACTTTAGGAGCGACTCCGCAAAGAGCAAGAAGAGAATATTGATGCCCAAGAAGAGTTGCAACGGTATTGCGACGAGATCATTGCAACGCGACTCCTAAAGGCGAAACTTGACGGCGAGCTTTCTAAAGTTGAGGCGTTGAAGAATGAAGCCCGCGAAGAGGGCAAAACGATAGCATCTGTGGAAATCGACTCCCATCTTGAGGCGGCCAAGGAAGAAGGTAGAGAAGAGGTCAAAAGCATGTTCGACCCGCTTATTGCCGAATTCAATGCCCGCGTTCTCATGCATCGGGACTTAACTTTTCTAGGCGAGGGCTATCTCGAATCTTTAGCCGAAGCGTGGGAGACCCTAATAGAAATCAAGAAGGCCGAACATGGTATCGAGGAGAATGATGAGGGGGCTTTGATAAAAGAATTCCTCAAGGGAAACGAGCATTCGGACCTGTCAGCGGCTAAAGCCCTTTATTGCAAAGGCCCCCCTCAACGAAAGGGAAAGAAGTTATCGCCGATCCATCCAGGATCGAGCCTCCAGTTCATGTGCCGACCCAGCCGGCCGATCGGCCGATACTCAATCCTTTTAAACAGCACATCGGCTATGACCCGGAGGACCCTGGCCTTGGCGTTTACGTTTTGTCCCCTATTCCAAAGGGTGAGACCCCCTTGACGGGTGAGAGCCAGCCAAAACCTGGTAGGAAACTCTTTTGCTTTAACATTCCAAGAGTTTTCATTTTTCACCAGAAGCTATCGCATTTTAATACTTGCTTTTCGTGATTTTGTGCAGGCCATTCTGATCTTGAGCCCACTCGGAGGAGCGATGTCGCCAAGGAGGTGAGGGGAAAAACGAGTGAAGCCACTCACGTAGGAGAGGCTCTTGGTCCAGATGCTCAGGTGATCAGAGCGCTTGATGAGGACAAATCTGAGACTTCCTCTCCCATCGATGGGAGTTATGAAGTTGAAATTACAGGTGCCTCTGAGCACACATCCGAACTGAGCATGAAGGAGCAGCTTGAGAAAGAGAAGGAAAAGACGGTCAAGATTAAGGTCGTACCTCAAGCTGTGGACCTGGACGATCCTTTGAACAAGCCGTTAAAGGTCATCCTCCTAGGCAGGTCCAAACCCATGGATGTTCCTCGTACTTCTTCAGCTGTCACTCCCCCGTCAAGGAAAGCTATCAAGGGTAAAAACACTGGGGAGGAGTCATCTGGCCAAAAGTCAAAGAAGTAGTCTTCGCTCTCGTACAACAAGAGCTAGTTTAGATTATGTAATTATTTTTGTTTTCATAGTTCATGTAAATAAAATTATTTGTGATGAATAAAACTTAGTTCTTTTCCCTCTCAGAGGACTATTGTTGTTTGGTTTTTTGTATAACCATGGTCAAAACCCGAGCTACTGCGAATTACGTGAACTTTTCGATTCATCTTCAAAGAAGTTGATAATTTTTTTTGGTATTTCACATTCTTTTATCCCATGCTCTGGGGACTTAGAATATTTTCCAATCTGTACGCCAAGGGATCGATGACTTCAAGTCATTTGTATCCAGTCCGCCCTTAGGGGATTTGGACATTTAAATCGCTTATACTCTGGTCCGCACTCCGGGGACTCAGAGTACTCCAGTCCGCACTCCGGGGTCTTGGAGATTTTCAGTCGTTTATACTCGAGTCCGCACTCTGGGGACTTAGAGTACTCCAGTCAGCACTCCGGGGACTTGGAGATTTTGAGTCGTTTATACTCGAGTCCGCACTCTGGGGACTTAGAGTACTCCAGTCCGCACTCCGGGGACTTGGAGATTTTGAGTCGTTTATACTCGAATCCGCACTCTGGGACTTAGAGTACTCCAGTCCGCACTCCGGGGACCTGGAGATTTTGAGTCATTTATACTCGAGTCCGCACTTTGGGGACTTAGAGTACTCCAGTCCGCACTCCGGAGATTGGAGATTTTGAGTTGTTTACACTCGAGTCCGCACTCTGGGGACTTAGAGTACTCCAGTCCGCACTCCGGGGACTTGGAGATTTTGAGTCGTTTATACTCGAGTCCGCACTCTGGGGACTTAGAGTAATCCAGTCTGCACTCTCGGGACTTGGAGATTTTGAGTCGTTTATACTCGAGTCCGCACTCTGGGGACTTAGAGTACTCCAGTCCGCACTCCGAGGACTTGGAGATTTTGAGTTGTTTATACTCGAGTCCGCACTCTGGGGACTTAGAGTGCTCCAGTCCGCACTCCGGAGACCTAGAGATTTTTGGGTCGTTTATACTCGAGTCCGCACTCTGGAGACTTAGCGTACTCCAGTCTGCACTCCGGGGACTTGGAGATTTTGAGTTGTTTATACTCGAGTCCGCACTCTGGGGACTTAGAGTACTCCAGTCCGCACTCCAGGGACATGGAGATTTTGAGTCATTTATACTCGAGTCCGCACTCTGGGGACATAGAGTACTCTAGTCCGCACTCCGTAGACCTAGAGATTTTGAGTCGTTTATTCGAGTCCGCACTCTGGGGACTTAGAGTACTCCAGTCCGCACTTTGGGGACTTGGATATTTTGAGTTGTTTATTCGAGTCCGCACTCTGGGGACTTAGAGTACTCCAGTCCACACTCCGGGGACTTGGAGACTTTGATTCGTTTATACTCGAGTCCGCACTCTGGGTACTTAGAGTACTCCAGTCCGCACCCCGGGGACTTAGAGATTTTGAGTCGTTTGTACGTGTTCATACGTCAGACAGAGTAATGTATCTCTTAGTCATTTGGTACAACGTTATCATACACAGAAACATTGACAATTCATGGGAAAAAGAAATGGCTTCAAGCCTTTATTAATGCAAATAAGCTAAACTGTCTTTTTACATGCCGTAAACTAGGAATAAAAACTTGCTGGAAATAAATGCAACTAAAATATGATAGAAATGAACTAAGTGTAATAATATTACAAATGTACACCATTCCATGCTCGGGGGAGTGTCGCACCATCAACGGTCGCTAGCTTGAAAGTTCCTTCTCCAAGCTTCCGTTCAATGACATATGGGCCTTCCCCTGCGGGGCTCATGTGTGATGGAACTGGGAAAACTCGTTTCAAAACGAGATCACCCACGCTAAAGATTCTTGGTCGGATTTTTTCATTATAATATCGAGCAACTCGGTGCCTGTATGAGGCCGCTCTTAAATTAGCTTGTTCGTGTTTTTCATCAATGAAGTCCAATGATTCCAGCAAGAGATCTTGATTTGACTCGGGGTCATAATAAGTTACCCGATGTGATGGAACTTCAAATTCCACGGGTATGACAGCTTCCATGCTGTATGCTAATGCGAATGGAGTGTGGCCAGTCGTGGACTTGTGGGTGGTTCTGTAAGCCCAAAGTGTTGTCGTAAGCTCATCCACCCGCTTTCCTCTAGCCTTTTCCAAACGTTTTTTCAATATGGATTTGATTATCTTGTTTACGGCTTCCACTTGTCCATTAGCTTGCGGGTGAGCAACTGCTGCAAACTTCTTCTCAATACCATATTTTTGGCAAAATTCCTTGAACTCTTTGCTTTCAAACTGAGTTTCGTTTTCTGTGATGATGGTTTTTGGAAGGCCAAAACAGCATATAATATTTCGTACAACGAAATTAATGACCTTTTTGGTGGTGATAGTGGCCAAAGGTTCTTCTTATGCCCACTTGGTAAAGCAATCGATCGCACTATCGCGTATTTTGCGCCATCTTTGGACAGAGGTAAGGAATTGATTATGTCGATTCCCCACATTGCAAATGGCCAAGGACTAACCATTTGTGTGAGTTCCATTGGCGAAGCTCTTGGGATTTTCACATACTTATGATATTTGTCACACCTTCTCACATAGTCTGCGGCATCCCGATTTACAGTTGGCCAATAGTATCCATAGCGGAGGATTTTCTTTGCTAACGTCTACCCCCCGATATGGTCGCCACATTCACCTTCATGGACTTCCTTCAAGACTCGTTTTATCTCATCATGGGAAATGCACCGGAGTAATAGGTTCGAGAATCCCTTTCGATACATTATTCCCTCCTGCATTACATAACGAGAAGCCTTACGAATGACTTGTCGTATTTCGCTCCTTCTTTCGGGCACGGCCCCGTGTAACAAGTACTGCTTGAATGGGGTCATCCATGACTCCTTCTCGATTTCTGTTCTAACATGAAATCTACCTCCATCATATTTATGGTCGGAACATGTAAGGTTTCAACGAGAAACAACCCCATCTGCTGCGCATCGCCAGTGCTTGCAAATTTTTCCAATGAATCAACTGCTCTGTTTTATTCACGCGGAACATGTGAAATATCATAATACTCGAGATTCTCTAGCAGCTCCTGAACTTGGGCCAAATACAGGGAAAGTCTCTGCCCCCTTGCTTGGTAGTCTCCACGCACTTGATACACCACCAATTGCAAGTCGCAAAAAATTTCAATCGATCTTATTCTCGGTTCTTTTACGAGTCTTAAGCCAACAATCAATGCTTCATACTCGGCTTCGTTATTCGTTGCTATGAATTTGAGCTTCAAAGCGTAGCAAACTGATCGATTTTCAGGAGTTACAAGAACTATGCCAACCCTCGAACAACAGTCGTTAGATGCCCCATCGGTGTACATCTTCCATCAGATGGAAGGTATGACATTACGGTCGTTTGATTCGTCTGTCATGGTGAATTCAGCGATGAAATCTGCTAGCGCTTGTCCCTGTATGGCCTTTCGCGGCAGGTAAGTAATATCGAACTGACTCAGCTCAATATTCCATTTTAACATTCTTCCAGAAGTTTCTGGTCGTTGGAGTACCTGACGCAAGGGTTGATCAGTGTAAACACTGATTGGGTATGCCTGAAAATATGGCGAAGCTTGCGTGATGCAATCACCAAGCAATAAGCAAATTTCTCGATCTTGGGATAGTTTCTTTCTGCCCCCGTCAGACGTTTACTAACATAGTAAACTGGCTTTTGAACTCAGTCCTCTTCACGAACCAAAGCAGCACTGATAGCATGTTGGGGCACTACCAAGTACACGTACAACATTTCATGGTCTATTGGTTTCGATAGCACCGGAGGGCTCTCCAAATGCCTTACCAGAGCACGGAATGCTTCCTCGTAGTCGGATGTCCGCTCGAAATTCCTTTTTCCCTTCTTTATCACATCAAAGAAAGGAATGCACTTATCCATGGCTCTGGATATGAATCGGCTCAACGCTGCTACCTTTCCGTTCAAGCTTTGTACTTGTTTTATAGTTCTGGGCACTTGTATGTCCCTAATAGCCTGAATGTTTTTCGGGTTAGCTTCAATTCCACGTGCATTCACAATGAAACCTAAGAACTTTCCTGATGCCACGCCAAAAGAGCACTTCAAGGGGTTGATCTTCATACCTTAATGTTTGAGTATATCAAACATTTCTGCTAAGTCTCAGATGTGGTCATTTGACTGCCGCGACTTCATGAGCATGTCATCCACATAGACTTCCATCGTTCTACCAATCTGGTCCTTAAACATTTGATTCACCAGACGCTGATAAGTTACTCCCGTGTTTTTCAATCCAAAGGGCATTACTACATAGCAATATAGCCCCATATTTGTGACAAAACTGGTGTGTTCTTGGTTTGGAATGTGCATCAAGATCTGATTGTATCATGAATACGTATCCATAAATGATAATAATTCATGTCCAGCGGTAGAGCCGACGAGCTGGTCGATTCTAAGTAAAGGGAAACTATCCTTCGGGCATGCTTTATTCAGATCCGAGTAATCTACACAAGTACTCCACTTTCCATTAGCTTTCTTCACTGGCACTGGGTTAGATACCCACTCAGGGTAGAGGGCGTCGTGGACGAACCCATTGGCTTTGAGTTTGTCCACCTCCTCTTTGAGAGCCGCGGACCTTTCCGAGTCCATCCTCTCCTTTTCTGTTTTACAGGAACGTGTTTCGGGTCTATGTTAAACATATGACTTGCAATTTCTAGAGAAATCCCGCACATATCTGAGTGTGTCCAAGCGAAAACGTCCAGATTCGCCCAAAGGAAATTAGTAATATCCTCGGCCACTAAAAGGTTGAGTTGTGATCCAATCTTAAGAACTCATGATGGGTCATCCCGGCTGATTGGAATGTCGATCGTTAGCCCAGCCGGTGCTGCATTCATTTCCCTGGTTCCCCATCATCATCTCTCGGGTCTATGTCTCTAAGGATCCGAGAATGCTGCTCGAGCCAGGGCTTGGGCTCTGCTTGTCAATCATGAGTCTTTAGGATGCAGACGAAGCTATCCGCAACCTTTCCCTTCTCTCTCCGCTGAGCTTCTCTCAGTTTCGCCACATAACATGCACGACCGATCTCCTGATCGCCATATGCAACATCGACTCCTTTATCTGTCGGAAATTTTAATGTCAAACACCATGGGGCCAGAGCGGGCCTAAATTCTGCTAGTGCTGGACGACCCAAAAATACGTTGTATGGAGAGTCAACATCCATTACTATGAACGGTAGGACTTGCACTCTCCTACGCTCACCTTCTCCCAGTTCAACTGGTAACTCTATGTACCCCATTGCGTTGGTTGCAGCACCATTAAAGCCATGAATAATGGCTTTGCATGGTTTCATATCTTTTTTCTCCATCTTCATTTGGTCTAAGCCTTCTTGAAGATGATGTTGATAGACCTTCCACAATCAATCAAAATTCTTTCCACGTAAGTTGGCCCGATTGTTGCAGATATAACCATCGGGTCGATAGTAGGAGCCTCCACCTTGTCCGCGTCTTGACTGCTAAACACTATATCGTCATTCATCATGCGTTGTTGTTTTACGGGGGTTCCATCTTCCACATTCGAACAACATTAGTAATCCGCATACCTCAAGTAGGAAGCATATCGTTCCATCTCCTGCCAATTCTTGTCTGCAGGATGAGGTCCTCCGACAATAGTGTTTATGATCAATCTACCCACAGTACGAGCAGGTTGTTCTAGTTGGCGTGGAGCCGGCCCGTGTCCGGGGTTTGAAATTCCTTGCCTTTCATCTTACGGGTTTTTGACATGTTCCTGCAGTTTTATCTGTCTGATCAACTTTTCGATGGCATCATGGAGGTGTCTACACTCCTCAGTATTATGCCCATGGGTCTCATGGAAGCGACAGTACTTCCCTGTCCGTTTCTGTTCTTCAGTGGACTCCTTTAGGAGCAGCTTTATGCATTCAAAGGTGTTGCAGGTAGATAGATAAATGTTTTCAAGAGAAGTATTCAGCAGGGTGTATTCATTGTAGGTCGTAATCGTTGGCTTCCATTTCCCTGCTTCTCTTTTCTTTCCGGGATTTCCACCTCCGGATCCTCTGGACTGCCCAGGCTTGTTCCGGACATTGACTTGAACTTTTCCCGAACTATCGCCGGACTGCTTCACAGCGATGTTACTTTTCACAGTCTCTTGAGCAGGCCCTGGTGCCTTATCTCGTCTCGTCTATCGAGCCTCCTCCCTCCGTATGAACTGATGAGCTTTGGAATAGAATCGTTCCAATGTAGCTGGGGGCTTTCCAGCCAACCAATCTCCAAACTTCGAGTCTGGACCTACACCTCGCATTACCGCCATCAAAATTGCATGGTCGTTAGGATTGCTAACTTCAGTGGCGGAAACATGAAACCTCTGTACAAAGACTCTCCCAGAGCCTGGATTACGCTTGATAATGATATTACATCCTTTGGACGGGTAGCATGTATCCTGAATTATTCAACAAATTTCATCGCTAACTCGTCGAAGCTGGATATAGATCGCGGAGGAAGCCGAGTAAACCACATAGTGGCGATTTCGAACAGAGTGATTGGGAAGCACCTACACTTAGTCGCGTCATTCACCCTTGCCGAATCCATCATCCATTCGTATCTCATCACGTGTTGCCTAGGGTAAGTCTTCCCTTCATAGGTTGTGATAGTCGTCATATTGAATTTCTTGGGGTATTCAGCCTGTAGGATAATATCTGTGAAGGGAGTATGGCACCTGGACACTCCCCAATCTTCGTTGGTCAGGCCTTGGTTCTCTCTCATCAACTGTCTGACCATGGCTGATAAATTTGGAGTTTGTATGGATGGTGGGATGTTGGTTTCCGCTCCACAGGACCGTGCAGGTTGATGTCTCGCCTGCTGACGGTTAGTCAAACATGCATCCTGAAGGCCAGCTTGATTTGGGTCTTGATGAGCCGGGCGCCCGGTCTCTTCACGTGCCTGATCCCTGACAGATCGATCAGTGGCACCTGCCTGTGTAGCCTCTGTCTTGCGGCGTCTATGCCTAGGAGGTTCATGAGCTAAGGTCGAACTATCAGATGAAGAATAAGGAGTAGGACTACTTCCAGCATTCTGATGCTGCTGCTAGGCAAGTTGAGTCATGAGATTAGTATTAGCTTGGATCTGCTCAGCAAGTTGCCTTCTACTTTCTCTGAGTTCTCTTATCAAGTCGTTGAACTATGTTCGAGAAATGACCTCCGCTTGGTTCTGGGTGGAGGTTCCTGCGCCTTGAATTGCTGGTTGGTTGCTAGGTCTTATCTGTTGTACACTAGCAGTTTTATTGACATCTGCATTGTGAGAGGCCGATCTAGTTCGTGGTCTTTCCATGACAGTGTTGTCGGTTGTAACTTTGAGTAGAATCAACAGATGTCTTGCGAATGATTTGGATCTCCTTCGGGGGATTTTTCAATCCAGTAGCTACAAAGTAGATCCTACCGTTCTGAGAATTCGATTCTTGGTGAAAGCATCAAAATGCTAACACCAAAATTGGTCACTAACACCCTTAAGAGAGATTGTGTAGAGAGATTAATGAAGAAGGTAAAGTTAAATAGAGGATAATATGCAGAATTAAACGTAGAAAATAAGAACACCAGATCTACAGTGGTTCTACGTGACTACCTACGTCCACTTTGAGGTTAATCTTTATTGCTTTTCTCTATAATCGATTATAGATGCAATCCATATCTCAACTATTTGATTACAATTGTTGAGCAAAAAGATAAGTCTTGAATGAGTATTGAATGCGGCAGAGTCTCCCTAGTGTTCTCAAAAAAAGATCATTTTCACTGTGCCCCTGCATCTCTATTTATATAGGAAGATGGGTTGGACTTCCATGGTGGGCCAGGTAGCTAAGTAGTTTGGCCCAAAAAGAGTGATCTTTGTGTGCCGATCCATAGATGCCGAACGGCAAAATGCCGAACAAGGCATGAATGTCGAACGATATCCTTATGCCGACCGAAGTGATGCCGAACACCCTAAATGCCAAACGAAGTGATGTCGAACACTCTGAATGCCGAACGAAGTGATGCCGAACACGCTGAATGTCGAACAGGGTTTGGATGACAAGCGGTATGGAATGCCGAATGACTCTGTCATGCCGAACGTCCATAGATGTCGAATGATATACAATACCAAATGGCTCTCAATGCCGAAAGCTCTTGCATGTCGATCGCCCATAGATGTCGATCGAACTTGAGTGCCGAACGAACCATTTGTGTCGGACGACTCTGGAAGCCGAGCGCTTTCTAATGCCGAATGCTTCTAAATGTCGAGCGTTCTTGAATGCCGAGCGCTCTCTAATGTTGAACGCTCCTGAGGGCCGAGCGTTCTCTAATGCCGAACGATCTGGATGCCAAACGGCGCATAAATGTCGACCAGTATGCAAATGCCAAGTACTTAATTGCCTGGTCAAACCTTCAGGTAACAATTAGATATTTCTTTTTCACATTCATTTGTTTCATTTATAATATTATTGAATATTAAATTCATTTTTAAATCATTTCAATGATTTTTGAAGTTATAGTCATTCAGTTAATATGTTACTCACTCAATTATAAATGGCTTCGAGATTAACTTAAGTTTATAATTATTCATTTACAGTATTCATCTTTTCTATTACATTTAATTTGTAGCATTTCAAATTATCAACTTAAGTTTATAACAACTTATAGCATCAAAATTATTATTTATAGAAATAATTCCATATAACACTTTCATTTTTTCAAGTTTTACTTGTATAATATTCTATTACATATTCTTATTAACATTTCAACTTTTAGTAATTTGGTAAGAGATATATATGTCTTTTAGTACGCAATTGAATATTACCCAAGTTTCTCTTATATATTTAGTTAATAAAATATTCAATAGCTACCATTTCTTGTTTCCATTTCCGTTTTATTTACAATTTAACAATTTTCAATTTCTTATCTATTTCATTAATCATTTTAACATCAAATTTCTTATTTTAATTTTAGAAGTTTCCAATTATTAATATAGTCAAGATTTCATTCATTACAACAATTTCAATTTCTAATTTACAGAAACTTAAGAACAAAACAACCAGGTTCCATTTTAATACTTTTAAAATAATATATATATATATATATATACTCATAACCTATATATATATATCAAATTAAACATTAGAAATAAAAATTAAGATTCGTTTATCAAAACGGACGTGCAGTAAAACTACTACAGTAGTCTTCCCACTTTGAAACCCAAAAATGAACGTCGGTGTTGCAGGCACTCATCATCGAAATTATTTTCCAACGACAGAGAGGGGAGTACATAACATATTTCCTCTAAAATTATTTTTAAAATATTTCTTTCAAATCATATTGATAATATATATTCGAAAGTACTTTCAAATAATACTAACATTATATTCCAAAATCTCGGAACTTAAGTTCTGAATTCCTAATTTATATTTACTTTACTTGTAATCCTATTTTAAAATCAACACTTATAAAATTCTACCTAACAAACAACATATTACATCCAACTGTATCATTTATTAAATTTATTGTTTTATATACAAAATATATAATATGTAAAATTATTTTTTGTGTCAGTCTACCCTATTTAGTGTTTAGAAATCTCTATCGATGTCATAGCATCCTATGCACCGACCAGAATTTATAAATACAAACAAAACAAATTAACACAATACAAAAATCTTTAATAACACTAACAAATACGCTATTTTATATATACACACTCAACGACTCACTCTATGGTATTACTATCCTATTTGTAAAGAGTCAAACCATACAAAGCTAAGGTTATTACTAAACCAAAGTTCTGATACCAACTGTAACGACTATCTTTTTAGACAGCTTAAATTGACGATAGAACACACATGTTAGAATCAAACCATTCAAAGGGGAAGATTGTTATGGGGTAAATAAGAAAAAGAAGAGAAAGAAATAAAACAAATATAGATTCTTGAAGAAAATGACAAAATATAATAATCAAATAACAGTTTATGAAGCTGTTTTACAAATACATTTGATTATCCTTTTACAACACAATTTAGAGTTACATATAAAAGGAGTAAATAAATTAATGCAGCTGAACAACATGATGCAGTGGAATACATACAATAAGTAATAATAGTACAAAATCTTCATCTTTATCCTCCAGAAAGTAGTCTACGATAAACTGAAAACCTCAGACTGACCCGAGCGAATCGAAAAAACAAAACAATCGAGTCAGAACTAAAAGATCTTATGTAAGTTAGATCAACAGTAAATAAATATGAGTGTAACGGTATTTGAGATGTTTACGGGGTTTGACATCTCATATCCTGTTTTAATGTGAGTGCAATAACTTAAGAGATGTTCGGGATTACCATGTAAGGATCCGTTAAACAATCTACTATTTAGTACAATACGCTATTACAATAGTGTCTATAGTAACATAAAATATCAAAATAGCGTTAAGGCGTTACCCATATCCCCCTTAACACATTTTATATAACGTCGTAGTCTATACAGATACTGTAAACTCCACCCACATGTAGGCTATCAGGGAGCATTCCATAGGTACGACACAAAACAAACTCGTAGAGATAGGGCATGTGAACATGGAACTCGAGGCAATGCCAGGGTAGATATAACAATTGCGGATCTAGATTGGTGGTAATGCATAAAAGCTACTACCGCCTACCTCGGAACACACTCACATAATCAAAATCGAGGAGCGGCCACCAAATCATCACAAAGTCATAATATGGTATCGAAGAAATGTGTCCGATCGAAGGTGCAACCTCACTTGGCCCGTGTAACGACTTACCTTTTTGGACGTTTTAAGCAGACACACATGCCAGGCTCAAACCATTCAAAAGGGCAGATTGCTTTGGGGTAAATAAGAAAAGAGAAAGAAATAAAAAAAATACAGAATCTCGCAGCAGAATGATAAAGTATAATAATCAAATAACAGTTCATGAAGCTGTTTTATAAATACATTTGATTATCCTTTTACCACACAAAATCAGAGTTACAGAAAACAGGAATAAATATATAAATGTAGTGGAACAACATGATGCGGCGGAATATAATAAATAATACTAGTACAAATCTTTGTCTTCGTCCTTTAGAAATAAGGTCTTCAACCCTGAAATGCTCAGGCTGACTCGAGCGAATTTGAAATGATAAAACACTCATGTCAGAAATAAAAGATCTTACGTAAGTCAAATCAACCGTAAATATGAGTGTGACGGCGCCAAAGATGTTTATGGGGTTTGACATATTCTATCCGATGTCTATCGTGAGTGCTATAACTAAAGAGATGCTTGTGATTGACATCTCCTAAAGATCCATTAAATTATCTGCTATGTAGTACAATACGCTATTATAATATGTCTACAGTAAAATAAAAGTATTAAAATAGCGTTTAGGCATTACTCATATCCCCCTAACACATTTTATATATTCCCATAGTCCATACAGTACTGTACGCTCCTCCGTAAACTGGAGGTTTACCCAAAGGGCAATCCATAGGTATGGTACAAAAAACTCAAAGAAGACGCGCTAGGACAGGCAACATGGCACTCGAGGCAATGCTAGGGTAGATATACCAATTGCGTATCCAGACTGGTGGTAACGCATAGTAGCTACTACCGCCCACCTCAGAACACACTCCCAAATCAAAATCAAGGGGTGGCCACCAAATCATCACAAAGTCATAATATAGTATCGAAGTAATGTGTCCGATCGGAGGTGTTCCTCACGTGGCCAGCGTGGCTCCAATTTAAGCCACATCAAGCTGACTCACGGGTGTTAGGGCTACGTAAATACCTCATACAGAATCGTACGCCAAACCATCCTACTTTATTTTTGGAATCTCCACCATATGCACAGTTGTTAAAGTGGTTTTGGGTATTGGCAGAGAGTATGATAATATCTGATCTCAGTCTCCTTAACAACCAAACGCTTATTTCACATCGGATGGTTCTTTTACATTTCAAAAGTCAGTTCATACTTGATAACAAAATATCATATTTGATTTCAAACATATCACTTTCGAAATCATATTCACCTTAAAAACCATATTCATTCAAATATGTCATTTCACAAAAAGGTATCAATTTTAAATTCCAACTTAAGCTGTATCATCATCAAGGATTTAAATATAAATATTTCACTTTACACCATCTGAAAATTTTAGAAAATAGTTTAGGTAATTATAAATAGTTTATATAGTTTTAAAATAGTTTAAATAGTAAAATATTTTAAATAGATTTAAATTTGATTTAATTAGTTTTAAAATGATTTGAATAGATTAAATATATATTAAATATATTAAAATTATATTAAAAATGTTTTAAATAGATTAATTATAGATTAAATAGAGTTAAATACATTTAAATTATATTAAGTTGATTTTAAATTGATTTAATAAATTTAAAATAGATTAAATAGATTTAAATTATATTAAATAGATTAAGTCAATTTAATTATTTTAAAATAGGTAAAATAGATTAAATTGGATTAAATAGGTTATAATAGATTAAAATAAGTCAAAATATTTTAAAATGATTTAAAATAGATTTCAAAGTTCTAACCAAACAATTTCAATAACTCAATTCAGATACACTTCAACCTTTGAAATTTCAATTTAAATCCTTTGAACAATTGATTAAATCAATTCCGATTTTAGCATTTATGCTTGGACTATCGAAAATAATTCAGTTTATATAAATCAATTTCTATTTCAAAATCCCAGTTAACTGGATTCAAAATTTCAAAGATTCAGAAATCATTTAATTTAACCAATCCAGTGTCCGTATATAAATTTCTACCCTAGGGTCAAGTGATACAGCTATTTATCATTTCAATCCGCAATTTAAGGTTTTATAGTTATATATCATTTCCAACCGCAATCCCGAACTGAATAAAATTCATAAAATCGCTCGAGTCTATCATTTCAACCCATAATGATTTTTCCCTAATCCATAGATCATTCGGGTATGCATCATTCAACCCATAGGGAACTTGCAGTGCTATACAATATAAAATACAACATCCAGTCATTCAATATCATCAATCAAACATCTATCACAATCATCATCCAAATCAACCAATAAACATCAATAAATAACTAATTATCATTAATAGGTATTAAATTGACACTTAAATGCAATATCAAATTAAACGATAATTAAATGCAATAAAATTCAAATTTAACTGGAATGACAATTTAAACCTACCAAACATTAAATAATAAATTTCTAATTACATCATAAATTTAATTTAACTAACATAAGATATTTTAGTAATTGTGAGTAGGTTAAAACACTCACGTTTGATTTTAAATCGGTCTAAAATCCAATTTATGGCCCAAATTCAAATAGCCTCAAAATTCGTCCAAACCAGCGTCAAAATGACTGAAATTTCAGTATGATCCCAGCAGAACAAACCACGCGTGAATCTGACCTCTATGCAAAATTTATTAACATTTGAAGTTATACAATTTAAATTTAAAATTAAAATAAACAAATAAAACAACAGATGCCACGTTACCTATTTCCACGTGCACAAAGCCCTAGCTATAACGTTATGTTTGCAACATCGCCTGAATTTGCCATCGTTCCATCAATTTTCGCCACCACCTGAGGCACTTTGAACACAATCAGAGAATGCCACCTCGAAGGCCATGCAGCGCCACCCCTATGACCTCCGATCGGTCCCCTATGATGTCGATGCCATTCCCTAGGCCGAGAACAAAAATCGGCCACTCATCATTGATTTCTGGTGAATCTTGACCGAATTGGACAACCATCCCATGACCTTTTCTCCAATCTCTTCCCAACGCCGCTTCCCGATCGTCGATTGAACGACGATCCACCGTTAGATTGTCCAAAACCTAGAATGGACAGCTGCGATTCATCTACGATTTATGGACAAATGGTGATTCGAATTGAGAAACAAATTGCAATAGAGGATTATGCTCGTCGAGAGATTTGAATTGATATATAATTTGATATGGTTTGGAGGAGTTAAATTTTGAAATTGAATTTTGAAATTTGATTTAAGGTTTTTGATTTTGGAAATTTGTTTTCTATCATTGACCATCATTTGAGAAAGAGGAGGTAGATAAAATGTACGTACAAATAATAATAAATGGTTGCTAGGGTTAGAACAAAACAACATACACTAACGAAGCCCGATAAGAAATATAAACAATACCCAAATTGATTTGAAACGACAATTACGACCCGAAAAGCCCGTTTCACCTCCAAAACAAAAATAGGCCATCCAATATATCAAAATAGATATTTTTAATAATTCTAAATTCAATGGAACAGGTTTCAAGTCCTAATTCCATTATATGAGGAAGTTAGCTTAAAATCAGTTTATTTCAAATTGATTTCAATTAAATTGATTTCTACGTGTTTCAAGTCCGTACGATCAAACGACAAGTCCGATCGCTACAAACTTGAAATCTTACAATAATGTACCGTTACGGATCCGATGAAACTGGTTTCGTCGAAATCCGAGACAATGGCCAAAATGGCTATTTTTGCCCTAAATTAAATAAATTAATATTGAATTAATTAAATCACTTTTTAATTCATATAAACTAACAATTTCATCATTTTTGATTGCTTGGACCTTTATAATAATTTAAAGTAAATTTACATATCAATTTCGGTGTTTAAAATTTCACTGGTTACGGTGTTCAATTTCAATTGTAATTAAATCCAATTATTTATTTTTTATTCCAATAAATTGATTTGATCCAATTTCAATCTTTTTATTAAATCCATTATTACTCTATAGACCCAGTTAACATTTTTTTACATTTCATTACATTAATACTCTTCCATTTCCATCTTTTGTTTGTATTAATTACTATATTTCAATTATATTGAATTTTGTCAATTTCACACATTAATTAAATTTTAAAATCCCAAATTGATTTACTTATCTTGATTTCACTATTTTATTAAATCAATTATTATCTTATGGATATAATTAACATTTCTATTCATTTTATTACATTCACAATTTACAGTTAACTTACATTAATGTAATATTTAATTTCATTTAATTATAATTGGTTTCCAATTTAATTTAACAGACTAAATAAATAGGTAACATATAATAGTTTGTCACCATTAACATTTAGTCATATTAATAAGTTTATTATATACCAAACGTTATAATTACTAACATAACACTAATTTTATTCAATTACCATTAATTATATATTATTTCATCAATTAATTCAATATTTACTTTTGTTTTCCTATATTCACTTTATAACTAGGTATAACCTTTAAATCATTTTAATTGATTGGAATTCATTCAAATATTAATAATTAACTTAAATTAACATTGCTACATTTCATTATAGTTATTATTTCATTAATGCATCACAATTTTTTTTCAATATTAAATCACAACAATCTTATTAAATTAACTATTTTAATTATCGAAAATTACGGATCGTTACAGCCCGGCATGGCTCCTGTTTTAGTCACATTTAACCTGACTCACAGGAGTCAAGGTCGGGTAAATACCGTCATACAGAATCGCTCGTCAAACCATCCTACTTTATTTTTGGAATCTCCACCACATACATAGTTGTTAAAGTGGTTTTTGGTATAGGTAGAGAGTATGACAATATCTGAAACCGATCTCTTTAACAACTAAATGCTTATTTCACACCAGATGGTTCTTTTACCTTTCTAAAACCATTCCATAATTAATATCGTAATATCATGTTTGATTTCAAACCATGTCACTTTTGGAATCATATTCACTTTCAAAACCATATTCACTTCATAATCATATTCGCTTTTGAAATTATCGACAAGATAGGCTAATTAAATTCTCCTTCCAAAATCATTATTTATTCAAACATTTCATTTACAAAAAGGGTATCAATTCTAAATTCCAACTTAGGTTGTAAATCATCATCAAGGATTTAAATATAAATAATTCAACTTTACACAGTCTGAAATTTTAGAAAATAGTTTAGATAGTCATAAATAGTTTTAATAGTAACAAAAGAAGTTTAAATAGATTAAAATAGTTTAAATAGAAAAAATGGTTTAAATAAGATTTAAATTTTATTTAATTATATTTAAAATGATTTAAATAGGTTAAATATAGATTTAATTAAATTTAAGACGATTTAAATAGATTAAATAAATTTAAAATAGATTAAATAGATTTAAATTATATTAAATAGATTTTAAATAGATTGAATAAATTTGATTAGCTTAAAATAGGTAAAATAGATTAAATTGGATTAAATGGGTTATAATAGATTAAAATAAATTAAAATAGTTAAAGTGATTAAAATAGTTAAATTAATTTAAAAGAGATTTCGAAGTTATATCCAAACATTTTCAATAACTCAATTTTGATAAATTTATTTATATTTGACACTTCAACTTTGAAATTCCAATTAAATCCTTTGAACAATTCATTAAATCAATTCCAATTCCAATACTAACGCTTGGATTATCGAAAATAATTCAGTTTATATAAATAAGTTTTTGTTTCAAAATGCCAGTTAACGGAATTCAAAATTTAAAGAACTAATTATCATTTAATTTAACCAATCTGGTGTCGGTATATAATTTTCCACCCCACGGTCAAGTTATACAGATATTTATCATTTCAATCCGCAATTTAAAATTTTACAGTTATATATTATTTCAAACTACAATCCCGAATTAAATAAAAATCCAAAAAATCGCTCGAGTCTATCATTTCAACCCATAATGATTTTTCTTTAATCTATAGATCGTTCGGGTATGTATCATTCAACCAATAAGGAACTTGCAGTGTTATAACAATATAAAATACAACATCCGGTCATCCAATATCAGCAATCAAACATCCATCGCAATCATCATCCAAAACAACCAATAAACATCAATAGATAACTGATCATCAATAACAGGTATTAATTTGACAATTTAAATTCAACATTAAATTAAACGATGATTAAATGCAATAAAAGTCAAATTTAACTAGAATGACAATTTAAACATACCAATCATCGATTATTTAATTTCTAGTCACATCATAAATTTAATTTAACTAACATAAGATAGTTTAGTAATTGTGAGTGGGTTAAAACACTCTCCTTTGATTTCAAATCGATTTGAAATTCAAAATAGGGCCCAAAATTCAACAGTCTCAGAATTTGTCCAAACTAGTTTCATGATGTCCGAAATTTTGATACAATTCCAATGGAATAAACCACATCAAATCCAAGCTCGTATGAACAAGTTATAGTCACTAGACGGTTCGAAATCGAAATTTAAATAAAATTAATTAAAAGAGGATTACCCAATAACACGCGACCACGTCACCATCTCTTTCATGCGCTCACATGAATCCTAGTCGTTCGAACCCAACCCGAAGCTCCCACGAAGCCCTCCTTGCCGCCGCCACTAGGGCCACCAGGGCCTGCCGCAACTTGCCAAGTGATTGCCCTGACCACCTACGACCACCTCGACCCTCCGATCGCCACCAAAGTCCACGTACGCGAGCGAAAAGAAGTACAGCCACCGCCCATCTTTGAATGCTAGTTGAATTTTAGGCGATGATAAAGCCATTGAACCCGACGAACGACCCTCACCATGCACTCCACTCGCAAATATCCATGCAATGGTACCCTCCAATCGACGATCCATTGAAGTTGATCAATGCGCGATGAACGACCAAGATTAAACCAACCATGTCTGGCCACACGGCAATCCAAATCAAAAAACAAACCACTGATTCGGCTTGCGCTCGTCGAGAGCTTCGTATTGATATATAATTTGATATGGTTTGGAGAAGTTTGATTTTTGAAATTGAATTGGAGTTTGCAAATTTGATTTTGCTTCTGCCATTGAGAAAAAGAAGCAGACAGATGAATCGTACGTACAATCATGAGAAGTAATATAGCTGTTAGGGTTAGAACAGAACAATATATACTAACGAAGCTAGAAAAGAAATGAATAATACCCGAATTGACTTGAAACGACAAATAAGACCTGAAAAGCCCATTCTGCTTCCGGAATGAAAACATGTCATCCATATATCAAAATAGATGTTTTCAATAATTTTAAACTCAATGGAACAGGTTTCAAGTCCTAATCCCATCGTACAAAAAAATTAAGCTTTAAAATCAGCTTATTTCAAATTGATTTCAATTGAATTGAATTAAATTGATTTCTACGCGTTTTGAGTCTGTACGATCAAAGAAAAGTCCGATTGCTACGAAACTTGATAATAATTCACCGTTACAAATCCGATAAAACTAATTTCGTCAAAATCCGAGACAGTTGCCAAAAATAGCTATTTTCACGTTAATTAAATAAATTATCATTATTAAATTATTAATTAAATCGCTTTTTAATTCAAATTATATAATTAGCCAATTTTTCTCATTTTTGATTACTTAGACATTTAAAATAAATTAATACAAATTTTCGCATCAATTTAGTGTTGAATATTACACTGGTTATAACGGTCCATTTCAATTGCAATAAATTCATTAATTATAATCTAAATTCAATTAAATCCTTTTATTTTGATTTCAATCTTTTCATTCAATCAATCTTGACTCTATGGACATAGTTAACATTGATTTATATCCTATTACACTAATATTCTACAATTATCATCTTTTAACATATTAGTTGCAATATTTCAATTACATCAAATTTTTGTCAAATTTATTATAATTTATAATCTCAATAAATCAATTTATCCTTGTTTCGCTCTTTTTATTATATCAATTATTACCTTATAAATGTAACTGACATTTCTGTACATTTTATTGTGTTCGCCTTTTATAATTATTGTCTTAACTCATCTTACGTAATTTTAGTTACATTTAATTATAATTGATTAAATATATTGGTCAAAAATAACAATTGTCACCATTTTTTCATTTAATAACATTTGTAAGTTTATTATCTGCACATAAATGTCATAACTACTACTACAATACTACTTTTATCAATTATAATTTATTACACATTTTCTCATATAATTGATACAACATTTAAATTACCAATTACTTTTTTAATCCAATTATCAATTAATACACACATTATTGCAATTTATTTGCAATATATAACTAATTATAACTTTAATCTTTTTATTAATTGGAATTGTTTTTAAAGCAGTTATCAATTACCTCAATTTAATACCATTACATTTCATTCCAGTTATATTCTTATTATTAAATCACAAATTTTTATTTCTCCCAACATTAAATCACAAAATCTTATTAAATTAACTAATTTTAATTATAGAAAATTACAGGTCGTTACATATTTAATATACATGTAGTATGTCCATGTAAGCTAATAGAGTATAAAATGGAAGTAAATAAAATAAACATGTAGTAAAAATAAAAGGATTTGATTCGATCGAATATACGAGTATGTTGAAAAGAGTTCCAAACGTACCTAAAAATGAATAAAGATTCAACCTCAAAAGTTAATCCTCCTTGTAAAACATAATGATATATCGATAAGGAGTAACCAAACTTTTTTGAATGAAATACGATTAATTGTAAGTGAAGCCGACTTAACTTTTTTATATAAGATTGTGTACTTAAAAGTAGTACACAAAGTTAAAACTAGTTTCATCTAAAGAATGATTTGTAAAATTATACAAGATAAGAGTTTATAAGAAACCCCTTATCGTAGGACAAGCACTTGGCAGGTTATGCGAGTCAAAAGACTATACGTGTGACCTCTTTATGAGTCATTCCATAATTATCAAATGACTATCAGTACGTAACCCCTTTGTGACCCCAACAACTATAAGTAATACACAACCAACATTTGGAGAGCTTTACATACTCTAGTCTCAATGCATGCATTGATCTTCTTTCTCGAAGCATATTGACTAGGAATATTTAAAATAATATGTTATTTTATATTGTGATAATTTTCTCATGGTTACAAGTATTTGTAACTATTATCATATAACACATTAATAAAGGAAATTCTTTTTATATACTTTAAAATAATTACTTCATCAATTATATCGCTATATAACAAAGTATATAAAACTACAAACAAGGTAAAATTAAATATGTGTAACAAATTACATAATTGTTCCTATGCCATACCACTAACTCTCTTAAAGAGTGAACGGACCTCTCTACTTTTTGAATAGATATCAAAAACAAGAATTGTATAATATAAGTAGATACTTAATATGGAATGAGAAATGTGATTTCTATTCCAAATGCATTTATCTTATCGAAAATTATTTTATATGAAAATTATTTTGCTAAGTACGAGGATATTTGATCCAAAAAACATGACTGTAAACTAATTATAATAAATACATAACATAAATAGGCCATAGTAAGCGGTTAAGTTATGCTTATAATAATGGCGAAAACAGTGGAAGCTTGTCATTGACACTTATTACTAGATGCACCAAGATATGAAAATTTGCTTTCATAGAAATCAAAATATTATTTCTGAAATACTAACTATTTTTAGTATTGATTAAAAATAGATATAATTTTATTTTGTTATGAATATTATGAATATTTATTTTACAATAAATCTATAGTATTTGTTTATATAACATAGTGATGCATAACTATAGAAATAAATAAGTATAAATAGAATTCTACAATTATTTTGGAATTATGTACTAAGCCATATTTTTGAGAAATTATTTTTTAACGTATAATTACGAAACATATGGAACTTGTGATTTGTTACTCAAATGATTAAGGGTAAAGCACCCATTTATAGGGAGTGAAAAGGAGTTAATGTACTCTTTAGATTGATGCATATAGATGTATGTAGCCCATGGTCAAATAACACCAAATACATATCCACTTACTTCATTAAATTCAATAATGAATTTTTATAAATATAAACATAAATATCTAATACATAAGTAGTGTTTTTATGATAAGTTCATAGTATAAACGGATGTAGAAAAAATAAGAGTTGATAATAAACCTCTACATATCCTAGGTTGAGGCATTGATAAGTTGTTAGAGTCAAGAGGCTACATGTAATATTTTCTTATGAGGGATCTTGTGTGGACCCCTCCAAAGGAGTTTTGGCCAACCAATATTAAGTGACCAATTTATGTTATGAAAATAAGTTTCGTAAACTCCGAAACAAATCTATTTCATGCATATTTAAAGGTAGTTCATAAAATATTTCTAAATGCTTATTCTGTCGTACTAAGAAACAATTGTTGTTTCAAAAAATGCCATCTTTATGACAAAGGAATTTCTTTTAGAAATTATTGGTAGTAAAATGGTTTTGGATACGATTTAAAGATAAACATATTAAGAAATATGAAATGAAAGTAACTAAGCCTAAATGGACTAATACATTAGAATGTCTATAATAATGGTAGCATGATTAAGAGAAACTACAATTTTCTTAACTATGTCGAGAAAGAATTTCCTTTGTTAATCATAGGTTGAGAGTTAAGCATATGGCCCAAGCGCAATCTATAATTTATAAACTATTAACTTTATAATAAAATCTCATTTAAAATAAAATAGTGTTTATTTTCTATTTATACTTGTTATAATGTGATATGTTAATAAATTAATTGATTTAAGTGTATTATGTGACAATAATTATAATGAGTTGTAATCATGAGAAACTTATTACAATATAAAATAAGAAATTATTTTAAATATTCCTGGTTAGGATGTTTCAAGAAAGGATATTGATACATCTATTGAGACCAGAGTGCAAAACACTATCCAAATGTTGGATAGTGTATTACTCATGACTATTGAGTGCACTAAGAGGTTATGTAATCGTAGTTATTGGATAGCTATGCAATGACTCTTCCAAAGTTTCCTATTGGTGAGTAAAAATTAGGTCAAATAGGAAATCTTAGGTGAAGATGTTACATAATTTCCTCGACTTGAGAACACAGTGGGCCTTCAATGAAGAATACTCTATTTTGATTATAGTTAAATCTTAAATGGCGATCCATCGAGTGGCTAAAATTGGGTCTAAGTTGATTCGGAAGTGAACCATTGTTCATAGTGAATTAGTCTCCTCAGTTGTATGACATTAATATCACTGTTAACTATAGTCACCTCAAAGCTAAGATCTTTAGCTGGAGTAGTATGGTTAATAATAATGTTATTATTGGACCAATGACTTCGTTTTTGGACTAACAGAGTTAAATGTGGATAATATTCAAGTTTTGACCAGTACATGACTCCATACATCCTAATGTGATATAATGTTGACAAAGGAACACGTGTAAACTATTATCACCATCGGTACCACTTAAGATAATATAAAATATAATTCTAATGAAAAACGATAAACAATGACCATCAAACTGTCACACACTAGCTAAGGTAACGTGTGAACTTTAATATTTGAGCCGTTCAATATTAATTACTGACTGAATTCACATCTCTGAATCACATAACCGCATTTGTGAGTTCTCCGAAAAACCATATCATTTAATTATTTTAAAAAGTATTATAAATTGATTAAATTAATTAGTATTTAAGAAATATTAATTATTAATGTTATTTGACGTTTTGGGTGTTGTAAATAATTATTTGGATGTGCATATAATACACACACACATTTATCGATATATGATATTGATATACAGTTGAACGGGCTTTAAAATGTCAATAATTATTTAATGTATTTATGATTTTTTTCTGTAAATGGACCATGCATGGCTGGCCATAGGGGAAGGAGAATGTAACGACCCATAATTTTCGATAATTAACTTTTGTTAATTTAATAAGTTTTGGTAATTTAATTCGAAAAGAAAATAGAAATCTGTAATTTAATAATGAAATCGCTAAAATAATAAGTAATAAGCTGTAATTTGGAAAAATCAATATTAGATAATTAACTGTAATAATTGTTGGTTGATAATAAAGTATAAATAGGATAATGATTGGTTTATTTAAAGCATGGAAATCAAGATTTATTAATTTATTTGAATTTAAATTATAGTAATCGGGTTTGTTGCAAATAAATGGAATTGAATATTTAGGTATTACGTTAATGGGAAATTAAGACGAAATTTGAAGATTTTAATGTAATAAACCGTGAACCAATATTAGTTGCATACTTATTATGATAAAAGATGTGAATAACAAGGTTTAAAAATTTAATAAATGGGTTTTTGGGAATTTTAAATTATAATTTCTCTATTTAATGAAATTGAAATTAAAAACTGAAATTGATAGATTAACAACTTTAATTTGACATCTAAATTTGTTTAAATTTTTTGTGATTGTTTGAGAAATCAAAAAGGATAAGATTTGTTGATTGTAGAATTTAAATTGAAGAATTAATTAATTAATTTAATATTCAATTATTTAATTAACTAGAAAATAGCCATTTTAACCACTGACTCGGATTTCGACGAAACCAGTTTCATCGGATCTGTAACGGTGAATTATTGTAGGATTTCATGTTTCGTAGTGATCGGGCTTGTCGTTTGATCGTACAGACTCGAAACGCCTTGAAATCAATTGAATTGAAATCAATTTGAAATAACTTAATTTTTGCATAACTTCTTCATACGATGGAATTTAGACCCGAAACATATTCCACTGAATTTAAAATATTTTAAAACATCTATTTTGATATATAGGATGACATAATTTCATTTCGGAGTCAGAACGGGTTTTCGGGCGATTTATCATTCAATGGTCCAAACCAATATGATCCGTTCTTTTATTTTCAACCCTGCCTATATGTATCTAGTTATAAACCCTAGTAGCCTGTCTATTTCTCATTTTTGTACGTAAAGAAACTTATGTTACTCCTCTTCCTCAATGGTTGAAAACTCAAAATATTCCAATTCAATTCCAATTCAAAATTCTACTTCAAAATCCAAACTCCTCAAACAGCATATATATCGGTCTGAAGCTCTCGACGAGCACATCTCAAATTTGTAATTCGTTTTTTAATCTGGGTCCCAATGTCGCCAGGAATTGTTGATTTGTTTTCGACCATTCATCGCTCCTTGATGAACCTCAACTGATTGTCAAATCGATGATAATGGGGCATGGAGAGTGGCGAGCGCAGCTCATCGGTGGTGGTCGTTCGTCATTTCAACGGCCGATTGGTCGATTTAATTCGATTGGGGTTTAACCCTTTTTCGACGGCTGTGAAGTTTTGGGTCGTGATCGACGTCGTGGGGGTCGAGTAGGCGGGGCGGAGGCCACCATAGTGGCGGCGAAGCCTGGAGGAGGCCGATCATCTTTGGCGATCGACGTTCGTGCGTTAGGGTTTCGATGGGAGCCGGTTACGTGCGATTGCTTGGTCCCTGTAGTCGTGAGAAGGAAGGTCGACGTGTACAAATGTGAGTGGCTGCTATTTGTTTATTTATAATTTTATCTCTCGAATGTTCTAACTCACACAACTTTTGCATACGAGGTTCGTTTTATGTAGGTTTTCTCCGCTACGATCCTACCGAAATTCTGGAATTTTGGCGCTAATTTGGACGAATTCCGAGACTGTTCAAATTTTGGGTTTAAATTCAATTTAAATTCAAAAAGGTGAGTGTTTTAACCCACTTACAACTTCTAAAATTTCTTATGTTTGTTAAATTGATTTATGATGCGACTACAAAACTTATTTACGACTGTTTGACGTATTTTTAATCATCATCTCGGTTAAATTGAATTTATTGAATTAAGTTGTTATTTAGTTTATTATTGCATATAAACTGCCAGTTAAATTGTTATTTAATTTATTATTACATATAAACTGCCAGTTAAATTGTTATTTCATTTATTATTGAATATAACTGTCAGTAAATACCTGTTATTTATTACCTACTCTATATTGATGTTATTGTTTGAGTTGGATGATGACTATGATAAATGGTTGATGATTGATATTGGATGAATGGATGTTGTATCTTATATTGTTATAAAATTCAAGTTGTTATGGACTTTATTTCATTCGAGATTGCGATTTAAAATGATATACAACCGTAAAATATTAAATTGCGGATTGAAATGATAAATATCCATATCACTTGACAATAGGATAGAAAATTATATACAGACACTGTAGTCTATATATAAAAATATTTTGAAATGATTTCTATGGTTTTGTAAAGAAATATATGGTTTTAGATAAATATTGATTTTAGATATTATATAACTCTCATTTTATCCTTGATTTTGAGCTATGTGTAATTTGTTTTAATATAGGATAAGCTTAATAATAAATAGTTTGATTTTATTGAAGATAATACGGTTAAGTATTTAAATTTTACTTTTTAATATAGAGTTTATAATGATTTAAGTAAATTAAGATTAGAAGATAAATTGGAGATTTATTTAAAATTGAATTTATTTAAGAATTAAACTCAAATAAGTTTGGTGCGAAATTTACTAAATCGAAAATTTTAAAAGGTATGATTTCATAACTTGATCTTTGGGTTAAGGTGAATTAAATGAGTATTTCAAGTATAAATAAATTGAAGGAAATATTTAGTTATTTGTAATTTGAGATTTATTTAAAAGATAATGGATTTACTAAGTAAAATAACTCAAGACTAAATAATAGAAAATTGAATTTGATATGAAATTATCAAACTTAGTTTGAAATTGTTGAATACTTGAAATTGAAATATATTGAATTTGAAATGGTTTATTCTATGGATCAAGTCTGTTTTGAAATCGATAAAATTTGGAATAGTTTATATGGAAACTGAATCATATTGAAATTTATGATTTGGGATTTGGTTGAATTTAAAATTTATAAATTCGATTTGTTCTGGAATTGATTTGTGAAATTGAAATATTTTAAAATTTAAACCATTTAAGTGGTGGAAGTCATATTTTCAAAGTTAGGAGTTTCAAAGTAGTATGATTGAAGGTGTTATATTTCAAGAATTTTGATTTCGAAGTGCTACAATGTTGAAAGCATTATGAGTTTAGAAAAGGATATATTTGAAATAAAATGATATTATATTAATTTGGGTTTGATAAAAATGATATCATATAGGTTCGAATGGAAATGATATCGTATTTATCTATTTTAAAAGGGATATTATATTCTGGTTTTAAAGAATAAATTATTTTCAAATGACCGCGGTGTTATAATAACGTTTGGTTGTTAAAGAGACCAGGATCGGAAGTTGTCATACTCTCTGCCAACTTTGAAAACCACTTTAACAACCATGTATGCGGTGGTGATTCCAGAATGAAGTAGGATGGTGGCGGCGTTCCTTTGAGGTGTATACGTGGACCCGACTCTAGTGAGTTGGCATAAGGTGGCTAAAACAGGAGCGATTGACGGGCTAATGAGGTAGCACCTTTGATCAGACACATCCCTTTGATATTATACTTTGACTTTTGGATTGATTCGGTGGCCACTTTTGATTTTTTTTTTATTTCGGGGTATGGCTCGAGGTGGACGGTAGCTGCGGCTATGCGTTACCACTAGCCCTGAAGCATAATTGGTATATCTACCCTGGCATTGCCTAGTTATGTTGTGTCACCTACCCTAGCGCGCCTTGTACGAGTTTGGTTTTCTCCCTTAGCCCGTGTGGTATCTCTGGTGGCTTCCCGATGAGGAGGAACCATTATACTGGATGGACTACTGAGACTATTACGTGGTAAGGGCTATATGGGTAATCCCTTAACGCTATTTAAAAGTAAGCTTATGTTACTATAGACATTATTATAATAACGAAATATTACTACATAGTAAATAGTTTAACGGATCCTTAGGAGATGTGAATCCCGAGCATCTCTTAAGTTACTGCACTCACGTTGACACTGAATATAAGATGTCAAATCCCGTAAAATCTCTAACGCCATTCCACTCATATAATTTACCATTGATTTAACTTACATAAGATCTTTTAATTCCGACTCGAGTGTTTTGTCTTTTCAATTCGCTCGGGTCGGTCTGAGCATTTCAGGATTCGAAGACATTATTTCTGGAGGACAAAGACGGAGATTGCATTACTATTATTTATTATATTATTCCACTACATGTATACTGTTTCGTTGCGCTGTTATTTATTATTCTATGTTATGTGTAACTCTGATTCAATATTTTATTAGTATAATCAAATTTTTTATAAACAGCTTCATGAACTGTTATTTGATTATCATATTTTGTCATTCCGCTACAAGATTCTGTTTTATTTTTCTTTCTCTGCTTTTCTTGTTCACCCAAATAACAATCCGCTCTTTCGTATGGTTTGAGTCTGACGTGTGTGGTTTATCGTCGATTTAAAGCGTACAAAAAAGCGGGATGTTACATCTAGTATTAGAGCGAGGTTTAGCGATAAACCTTAGCTTTGTGGGATCTGACTCTTTATTAATAGGGTAGTAATACCCTAAGATGAGTTGTTGAGTGTATATATATGAGATAGCATATTTGTTAGTGTTATAAAAGGGTTTTGATATTGTGTTAATTTGTTCCGTTTTGTATTTATAAATTCTAGTTGGTGCATAGGACGCTATGACATCAATAGGGATTTCTAAACACTTAATAGGACTGACCGACACAATATTTGTTTTGAATATAGGTGAATGAAATAATTTTTCCTATTATATTTTCTATGCATATAACAAATTTTATAAAGGTTATATTTGGTTGTAATATATTGGTTGTTAGGTAGTGAAATTTATAAATATTGATTGGGAATTTTAAAACTTAAGTTACGGGATTTTGAAAATTTCATTCAAATGATTTTGGAATATAATAAGAATATTATTTAGAAGTATTTTCTGATATAAATGTTTCAATATAATTTAAAAGAAATGTTATAAAGAAACTTTGAAAATAAATAAGTTCTGTACTCCCCTCTCTGTCGCT
Organism: Allium cepa; assembly: GCA_030765085.1. Lineage (NCBI taxonomy): Eukaryota > Viridiplantae > Streptophyta > Magnoliopsida > Asparagales > Amaryllidaceae > Allium > Allium cepa. The sequence goes on along the minus strand of CM060941.1, from coordinate 943,930,239 downwards.
GGAAAATAATTTCGGTGATTAGTGCACGCACCATCGACATTCATTTTCGAGCTTCGAAGTGGGAAGGCCATTGCAGTAGTTTTACTACAAATTTATTTTGATAAACAAATATAAATTTTAAATTGTTTTAAATATAATTGGATATATAAACTGTAAGTATATACATTTATCTATTATTTTAAAACGGTTTGAAATTAAACCCGGTATTTAGTTCTTAAGTTTCTGATAATAAATAATTTCAATTGTTGTAGTGAAATGGGCTGTATCTAATTAATAATTGGAACCTTTAATTAAAATAAGAGATTAAATGCTAGGTTATAAATGAAATTTCTAGAAAGTTGAAATTATAATCTATAAAAAATGATATGATTATTGAACAGTAAATTAATTAAAAGAAATAAGTTAAACTTGTATTTTCAATTTGCATTCTTTAACATATATATAAAACTTCCAAAAGATGTAAAAAGTTAAAATGTTAATAAAAATGTAATGGATATTATACAAATAAAACTTGAAGCAATGAAAGAATTTCGTTGAATACTTGAAGCAATGTAATAAGAATTTGATGTGCAGATGAAAGGCCACTAATTAAAAATAATAGAAAGACAAGTATTATAAATATATGAAATGAATACTGAATGAATGAATGGAAATATGAAAATTTGCAAGAAATAAATGTAAATTAAAAGATAAATCATTATATGAATGAAAAGGAAATCAAACAACAAATATTATGAAATGAAATTATTAAGAATGAACTTGACCTATTGTTTGAAATTGTTGTTTGTTGGGTTTATGGTTGTTTGGGCAAGGGTACTTTCAAATTGTTTGGATATACAAATAATCTGTTTAGCTTCATCTAAGACTATTGAGTAAATGGTGCACTTAATAGTTTATTGTCCATTCTGTATAATTTAAAGTTTTTGAACCCAAACAACTATTTGTTTTGTTGTTATGGATGGATAATTGAATTGTGTTGATTCTATAGGATGATTGTACACTGGGGTTGCAAGTGATTGTTGTTGTTTGACATTGATTTGTTTGCTAGCGGATGAAACAAAATTAATTTTTCATTCTATATAATTATTAACTCTTTCAGATTATGTAAGTGAAATGCAGGTTATGGAAGAAATTGCTACTGCTTTTGATTTCATAATTAAGCATTAGTTGCCCAACAAATAGGTACGTTTTCGGATTACGGTTTTATAGCGCTATTATATTGTTTTTTCCCGTGTTGGGATATATCTTTTGGAAATGTATGTTATATATTGTTATATTTGATATTTTAATTTCTCCCGAGCCTTCCCGTACAAAGGAGACTCTGCCGAAATTTTCCGCAAATTTTGGACTTAGAAAATTTTGAAAGATGTTTTCCAAAATTTATTAATTTAATTATAAAAAGATTTGATAGTTATAAATTGGTATATTTATTCAAATTTATTTAATTTTGTAAATTTATTTGTTTATAAAGTTAGTATTTTTTGAATAAGATGTATTATTTACTCAATTCTTTCTTCTCCCTTCTTTCCTTTTCGGGGATGAAAAGTTTTGAGTGGGGGAGAGTGCAACGACCCATAATTTTCGATAATTAACTTTTATTAATTTAAGAAGTTTTGGTAATTTAATTCGGAAAGAAAATAGAAATCTGTAATTTAATAATGAAATCACTAAAATAGTAAGTAATAAGCTGTAATTTGGAAAAATCAATATTAGATAATTAATTGTAATAATTGTTAGTTGATAATAAAGTATGAATATGATAATGATTGGTTGATTTAAAGAATGGATATCAAGATTTATTAATTTATTTGAATTTAAATTATAGTAATTGGGTTTATTGCAAATAAATGGAATTGAATATTTAGATATTACGTTAATGGGAAACTAAGATGAAATTTGAAGATTTTAATGTAATAAATCATGAACCAATGTTAGTTGCATACTTATTGTGATAAAAGATGTGAATAACAAGGTTTAAAAATTTAATAAATGGGTTTTTGGGAATTTTAAATTATAATTTCTGTATTTAATGAAATTTAAATTTAAACAGTGAAATTGATAGATTAATCAATTGACATCTAAATTTGTTTAAAGTTTTTGTGATTGTTTAAGAAATAAAAAAGGATAAGATTTGTTGATTGTAGAATTTAAATTGAAGAAGTGATTAATTAATTTAATATTAAATTATTTAATCAACTAGAAAATAGCCATTTGGGCCATTGACTCGGATTTCGACGAAACCAGTTTCATCGGCTCCATAACAGTGAATTATTGTAGGATTTCAAGTTTCGTAGCGATCGGGCTTGTCGTTTGATCGTACAGACTCGAAACACCTTGAAATCAATTGAATTGAAATCAATTTGAAATAACTTGATTTTTGCATAACTACTTCATACGATGGAATATGGAGCTGAAACACATCCCATTGATTTTAAAATACTTTAAAACATCTATTTTGATATATGCGATGACCCAATTTCGTTTCGGAATCAGGACGGGTTTTTCGGGCCATTTATCATTCAACGGTCCAAACCAATCTGATCCATTCTTTTATTTTCAACCCTACTTATATATATATCCAGTTATAAACCCTAGCAGCCTTTTTATTTCTCATTTTTGCACATACAAAAACTTCTGTTGCTTCTCTTCCTCAACAACTGAAAAACCTAAATATTCCAATTCAATTCAAATTCAAAGTTCTACTTCAAAATTCAAACTCTTCAAACAACATCAAATTATATATCAGTCTGAAGCTCTCGACGAGAAAATCTCATATTTTTAATTCGTTTTTCAATCTGGGTTCTGATGTCGCCAAGAATTGTTGATTTTCTTTCGGCGATTCATCACTCGTCGATGAACCTCAATTGACCGTCAAATCGATGATACTAGAGCGTGGAGAGTGGCGAGCGCAGCTCATCGGTGGTGGTCGTTCGTCGTTTCAACAGTCGGATTGGCCGATTTAATTCGATTAGGATTTAACCCTTTTTCAGAGGCTGTGAATTTTTGGGTCGTGATCGACGTCGTGGAGGATCGAGTAGGCGGGGAGGAGACCATGCGTAGTGGCGGCAAAGCCTGGAGGCGGCCGATCATCTCTGGCGATCGAGGTTCATGCTTTAGGGTTTCGATGGGAGCCGGTTACGTGTGATTACTTGGTTCCTGTAGCCGTGAGAAGGAAGGTCGACGTGTACGAATGTGAGTGGCTGCTTATTTATTTATTTATTTAAAATTTTATCTCTTGAATGTTCTAACTCACACAACTTTTCCATACGAGGTCCGCTTTACGCGCGGTTTTCTCCGCTACGATCCTATCGAAATTCCGGACATTTTGGCCCTAGTTTGGATGAATTTTGAGACTGTTCAAATTTTGGGTTTAAATTGGATTTAAATTCAGTTAAAATTCAAAAGGGTGAGCGTTTTAACCCACTTACAACATCTAAAATTTCTTGTGTTTGTTAAATTGATTTATGATGTGATTCGAAATTTATTTATGACTGTTTGACATATTTTTAATCATCATCTCAGTTAATTGAATTTATTGAATTAAATTGTTATTTAGTTTATTATTTCATATAAACTGCCAGTTAAATTGCTATTTAATTTATTATTGCATATCAATTGCTAGTTGAATTGTTATTTAATTTATTATTGAATATAACTGTCAGTAAATATCTGTTATTTATTATCTGTTCTATATTCATGTTATTGTTTGAATTGAATGATGATTGTGATAAATGGTTGATGGTTGATATTGGCTGAATGGATGTTGTATTTTATGTTGTTATAAACTGCAAGTTGTTATGGATTTTTTTTCATTCGGGATTGCGGTTTGAAATGATATACAACCATAAAATATTAAATTGCGGATTGAAATGATAATATCTGTATCACTTGACCATAGGATAGAAAATTATATACAGACACCGTGGTATATATATAAAAATATTTTGAATGATTTCTATGGTTTTGTAAAGAAATATATGGTTTTAGATAAATATTGATTTTAGATATTATATAAATGTCATTTTATCCTTGATTTTGAGCTATGTATAATTTGTTTTAATATAGAATAAGCTTAATAATAAATAGTTTGATTTTATTGAAGATAATACGGTTAAGTATTTAAATTTTATTTTAATATAGAGTTTATAATGATCTAAGTAAATTAAGGTTAGAAGATAAATTGGAGATTTATTTGAAATTGTATTTATTTAAGAATTAAACTCAAATAAGTTTGGTGCGAAATTTATAAATCGAAAATTTTAAAAGGTATGATTTCATAACTTGATCTTTGGGTTAAGGTGAATTAAATGAGTATTTCAAGTATAAATAAATTGAAGGAAATATTTAGTTATTTGTAATTTGAGATTTATTTAAATGATAATGGATTTACTAAGTAAAATAAATCAAAACTAAATAAAAGAAATTGAATTTGATATGAAATTACCAAACTCAGTTTGGAATTGTTAAATACTTAAAGTTGAAATATATTGAATTTGAAATGGTTCATTCTGTGGATCAAGTCTGCTTTGAAATCGATAAAATTTGGAATAGTTTATATGGAAACTGAATCATATTGAATTTATGATTTGGGATTTGGTTGAATTCAAAATTTATAAATTCGTTTTGTTTTGGAATCGATTTGTGAAATTGAAGAAGCTAGTTTATTATATAAAATAATTTAATATTTAAACCATTAAAATGGTGGAAGTTATGTTTTCAAAGCTAGGAGTTTCAAAGTAGTATGATTGAATGTGTTATATTTCAAGGATTTTGATTTCTAAGTGTTACAATGTTGAAAGCGTTATGAGTTTAGAAAAGGATATACTTGAAATAAAATGATATTATATTGATTTGGGTTTAATAAAAATAATATCATATTGGTTCGGTTTTTGAAATGGAAATGATATCGTATTTATCTGTTTTGAAAAGGATATTATATTCTGGTTTTGAAGTATAAATTATTTCCATTGGTTTGAATATAAATTATTTTCAAATGACCGCGGTGTTATAATAACGTTTGGTTGTTAAAGAGACGGGGATCGAAAATTGTCACTCTCTGCCAACTCCGAAATCCACTTTAACAACCGTGTACGCGATGGAGATTCCAGAATGAAGTAGGATGGCGGCGGCGTTCCTTTGAGGTATATACGTGGATCCGACTCCCATGAGTTGACATAAGGTGGCTAAAACAGGAGCGATTGACGGGCAAATGAGGTAGCACCTTTGATCGGACACATCCCTTCGATATTATACTTTGACTTTTGGATTCATTCGGTGGCCACTTTAGATTGTTTTTTGATTTGGGGGTGTGGCTCTAGGTGGGCGGTAGTTGCGACTATGCGTTACCACCGGCCCGAAAGCGTAATTGGTATATCTACCCTGACATTGCCTAGTTTTACCGTGTCACCTACCCTAGCGCGCCTTGTACGAGTTTGGTTTTCTCCCGTAGCTCATGTGGTATCCTCTGGTGGATTCCCAATTAGGAGGAACCATGATACTGGATGGAATACTTGGACTATTACGTAGTAAGGGCTATATGGGTAACCCCTTTAACGCGGTTTAAAGTAAGCTTGTTTTACTATAAACATTATTATCATAGCGAAATATTACTACATAGTAAATAGTTTAACAGATCCTTAGGAGATGTGAATCCCGAGCATCTATTAAGTCACTGCACTCACGTTGACACTGGATATAAGATGTCAAATCCCGTAAACATCTCCGACGCTGTTCCACTCATATAATTTACCATTGAGTTAACTTACATAAGATCTTTTAGTTCTAACTCGAGTGTTTTGTCTTTTCAATTCGCTCGGATCAGTCTGAGCATTTCAGGATTCAAAGACTTTATTTCTGGAGGACGAAGACAGAGATTGCATTACTATTATTTATTATATTATTCCACTACATGTATACTATTCCGCTGTCCTGTTATTTATTATTCTCTGGTATGTGTAACTCTGATTCAATATTGTATTAGTATAATCAAATGTTTTGTAAACAGCTTCATGAACTGTTATTTGATTATTATATTTTATCGTTCCGCTGCAAGATTCTATTTTGTTTTTCTTTCTCTGCTTTTCTTATTCACCCCAATAGCAATCCGTCCTTTTGTATGGTTTAAGTCTGACGTGTATGGTACATCGTCGATTTAAAGCATACAAAAAGGCGGGATGTTACAGAGAATCATTTAGCTATTAGATCTAAAGTTATATGAGATGTAACAGTCTGACTTTTTGACCTCAAATATCGACACTAGTAGATCCACGGTATTCACATGCCGAGCACCGAAGTACCAGAAAGACAGAACATTAGGGTCAAAGAAAAGAAAAGGAAACAGAACAAAAAAGAAGAACACAATATTAGAATATCATATGCGAAACGATGGCATAAAATATCTCAAATGGTCTTTACCAAAAAGAAAACTTTGATATATATATATATATATATATATATATATATACACACACACACACACACATACATACAACCATCAGTGGAAACTAACCTATCATCAGCTTGGACAATTATAATGGCCTTACTCACAAACGCTGACAGATACAGGTCAAGTAATGCAGCGGAAGATTAAGTACGGTAAGAAATCATCTAGCTCCTCTCCAAAAGCTCCAATGAACGACCGCTAAATCTAGAAATATACTCGAGCTGACCCGAACATTATAAGAAAATAACACACGGATCAATCTGGTAAACCAGCGTGAGAAACTCAAATCATATTGATTGCTTTATTTATAAAACCCATCAAATGTAAAGGTACCTCATAAGTTCATGCCACTAATAAACACTTTGACGGGCTTTTATCTTTACGATAACCAAACCATTTCTATTATAAAACCCAGTGACAATATAATTATGTCTAAGGTCTGAAATACAAATAATCACATAGTTGCGGTGCATGTGAGTATATACCACAACAATAATAAGTACACAATCGCAATCACTAAAGTGATTCGCTAATTGTGTAGGATTCCACGGAAATGCACTCGGTACTATGAGAATGATCCTCCTGCACAAGGATCAAAGATATCCTTCCGAGCATCGTATGTCTCTAGATAAAAAATACTATAGGAAAACCGTTGTTGGTCCATGCCCGAACACGTGGCAGCAGGTCATATCACCCTCGCATGCATATCCATAAGTATCACTATAATGGAGTGCATGCACTCTTTAAGCTAAAACCTATAGGCTATGTCTCCTATCTTTGATTTGTGTCATTACCGATGGTAAAGTCACATTCAACATCCTAGCACAGGAGTCGTAACTCGAACAGATCTCGGAACCACTCGTGCATTCCCATATCTCAATAGATCTAGGAATCATACATGGATCTCTCAATAGTTCTCAAAATCACACATGGATTCCCATATCTCAAATGATCTCAGATTCAAACATGGATTCCTATATCTTGAATAGATCACTAACAACTACATGTGTTTAAGCATCTCAAACAGATCTCGAATCCCACATAGACTCTAGCATCTCGAACCAATCACGAACCTCATCCAAAGCATAGAACACACATATGGTTTTGGAGTGGGTATAGTTTTACCAGGTGTTCCTAAACCAATCGATGGATTTCCAGTAAACTCGACCCCGGTTTTGTGGTAAGTAAACAGACAATACATAAGAGCGGAAATCGCCTCCTAACTGTTTAAGCAGTTAGATTTCCTTGTCATTTGTCCTAAAAGAGAAAAATGAGTTTATACTTACCGTATAGCATCAGTGAAGATAACTATACCATATAATTCTCATGTTTCTTCTAGATGTTTCCAGAGTTATATTTTGGTTAGTTCAATAACAATGAGAATAATCGCATACGGGAAACTAAGTCCTATATGTTTCCATAAGCAAGTAACACACAAAGCAAGATCGAAACACACAAGCACGATTAATTCATATAAACGGTTTCTAATCCCATTTTTAAGTAATCTTCCTTTATTAATTAAAAACCCACTTTTATTACTAAAACTCATTTTTGCCCAATAACTCTTGATAAATGAAAATCCACTTTATTAATTAAACTTCACTATTAAATTAAAACTTCCATATTCATTTCTACACACTCTAATACTTCTCAAAAGTATTCATATACTTATCTCAACCATATAAGTATATTCACAAATCAATTTCAAAGGGCTTAAGACAAACGTTACTCAAACATCGTCACTATAAACTCAAAACTATTTAACTTATGATTATCTTTAAAATGTTCTTTTCAAAGATCTATCTACATTCATAAGTATAATTAAAATGGGTTAAAGACGAATGTTATCAAAACATTATCACAGCAAAACCAAAACCAATTCATACTTGTTATTCTCTTTAAAATTACATTAAAGGTCCAAGTATTTTCCAAACTCATGAAAATATTTTACCACTTTAAAATATTATTCAACGGTTTAAAAACAAATGTTACTAAAACATTATTTGTAATAAACCCTAAAACATTTTACTTAATCGTTATCTTTAAAACATTCTTTTCAAAGATATAATCATTTTTCAAAAGTATAGTTAAATGGGTTAAAACAAATGTTGCACAAACACCGTTACTATAAACCCAAAAACACTTTTATATTTGCCATTAACTTAAAACCTTCATTTAATGCTCTAAGTACATCTTAACTTATTAAACAAGGTAATATTCCTTTTTAATCATTAACCTAAAACTCTTTTATAACCTTTTAAACACACTAAACTTTCTTTAAAAAGATATATGCATGCGTATATTAATTTATTTATAAATCTAAGATATTTAATACAATACTATAAACCATTTGTAAGATATTATAATATATAAACTTTTATTTCTTAAATAAATTCTTTAACTAATTTTCGAAAACTATATATACTAAAAATATAATTTTAATATACTTATACTATATTTTAAAACATTAATTTAAAAACCATAAAAAACCTGTTTTATAATTTAAAACCGTTACTTTAGAAACTAATAAATGATTATCAGTAATATATCTAAACCTTTATATTTTTCCAATAATAAGTACACTTGCAGTACTTATTAAAAATGAAGAAGTCCTAGGATTTCATCCAAATTTCACTTTAAAATTTCCAACCACAATGATTTCAAAGTGCATCCATAGTGACATTTTCACTTCTAACATATACAACTTCTAATTCCAATTTCCACAAATGTCCAAACCAATTCCTCTATGTCAAACACACCAAAGCATGTGTATCCAACTATTTATACATATATATTTCCACAATAGATCATAATTTATCCAATTTAACATATGTTAAATATTAAGAATTTCAAAGCACGTTTATAACGACTATATCACTTCAACATTTATAACGCACCATCCAACATGTAAACAAGTAGTATGGGCCATGACACATGTTATAGATGATCAAATGAGATAATATACTCCATAATAATGTTGTCACTTATTTTACAAAATAAGATAGGGTTCAAAAGTAATAACCTACATTGTTCGTTATACTACATAAATTTTAATATAACAATAATTATGTATACAACAATATACAATCAACTGGTGAGTAAACTCACCTAAGCCCTAAATAATTTCTAGACATAGATAATCCAGATATGAGCGCAACGGCAAAGATGATGCCACAATCAGACCTCATACACAAAATTTACGAATTATGTAAGGATTTAAATCATAAAATATAATTAATTAAGGTAATCAAATTGATTAACTTTTTAGTTGCCTTCCTCATCCCTTTCTTTCACCTACGTGCACACTGATACTCCACCCATATACGTCATGCATGATTTTCGGTAACACGGAGCTATACTCTGCTAAATCTAATGCCACTGATTCCATTGATCTCCTCTCTGCCCGCTCGACTCACCGACTCCAACATCCCCAAGCTCGATCGCCTGATTCAAGTTCCAATCGTATATGTACATGCCGATATATGATATCGATATGCATTTTACTACAATTTAAATAACATTGATTGCTAAACAAGTTTGAAGTTTCATTGCCCCATGTAGGCTTATGATATGGCCGGCCTAGGTAGAGAGAGAGAGAAGGCATCTGAATTCTGGATCTAGATTTTAGAACTGATAAAGGTAAAAGGAGGTGAATTTGCCTCCTCCACATTCTCTATTTAAAATTTACCAACCCTTTATTTTTTCTTCTTCATGAACCCTCCTCTAGACCTGGTTAACTCATCTCTAGCCCTACCTCTACAGTAGAGTGTAGCCTAAACACATAGAGTGGCACCCTTACGATTAGGATGCCCCGTGATGGATTCTTTAGGAATCTAGGAGATCTCTTCAAACTAGGTGCAATCAAGGGCTATCCCTTCGAGGTATAATCTATGTTTTATAATTTATATTTAATTTTATTTGCATTTATTGTCTCCTAAATTATCTAACTTTAAAACAGATTAAAATATTTACGTTGATTGATATTTATGCTATTTGCTTGAACTATGTTCAAAATTAATTTTAAAAAAAGTAACTTTGACTATGAATAATTCAACATATTTATTTTATAATTTCAGACATTAAAATTCATTTTTAATTATTTCAAACCATATTACTATTTTAAATCATATATATATTTATGCATCTAGAATGTTTATACATTAAATTATAAAATAGTTTTGTTGTGGCTCTAAAAAAATCATTTTGCCAAATATAATTTTATTATAATATAATTATATTTATATTCGATTAATATTTAAAAATTGTTTGTATTAATATATATATATATAAAATTTATATATTATTATCTTTAAAAAATAGCGACAACCTCTAACCTTGGTAGCGTTAGATCTCAACAAACTAACAGAATCACATAACCTAATCAATTTGATGCAGACAAGGACAATGATGATTGGCAGGAGGTGAAGAGAAATGGGGAGGTGGCAAGGGTTTAAGCAGATCAACTAAGCTATGCTACTGCGATAAAATCGCAAGTATTTTCCAAAGTAGGGGGTAAAAGAAGGGTTAGAGCTATTGAATGTAAATCATAAATTGATGAGAATATAAAATATTATGAGAATGTTGTAGATAATGAAGGAGAATATATGGCAATTGATTAGGAGGATTATGTAGAAGCGAGTAATATGTGGAGAAAATTAATTTACATCTAGCGTGATGGCAAAAGACCTTATTATATACATTTTAATGCTTCCATTAATAGGGATGGAAACCAGAAGGGTAATGGAATATTTATGGCAAAAAATGGATTCTATTTAGTTAGATTTGAATTAGAAAAGTATTGTCAAAAAGTTCTGAACACTGGCCCTTGGTTTATGGATACCAAATTACTATTTGTAAAGAGATGAGAGGCAAATCTAAGTCTAGAACGAGAAATGTTGGATACCCATCCAATATGGATCAGATTGATAAACCTACATTTGGTATTGTGGAGTGTAAGAGGCAAAACAAACTTGCTAGTCTAATTGGCAAACCGATAAAAATGGATGATGATCAAAATACATGAAGGAATTGAGATTTGCAAGAGTTTTGGTTGAGGTTACAACTAAATCTAACCTCCCTACTAAATTTAGGGCCGAAGATAATAGAGGAAAAGAGTACCAATAAGAGATGGAGTATGAATTAGTTCCTCCGAAATGTAACAAGTGTAACTGCTTTGGTCATAATGAATTGCAATATGAAGAGAAAATTACATAGGAATGAGATTCTACTTCAAGCATTCACGTAGTTGATCACGTGCACAATAGAAATGATGCGAGGATTGAGCTTTCAGCCATAACTTTTGTACAGCCTAGTCAGAAAATACCTACTGTTAATATAAACAAAAGCACAACTAACCCTACCTTTATTAATATTACAAACTAAGTCGCTGATTTAGATAGTCAAAATACAATTGATAGTCCAACACTTTCGAATAATTCCCTTGATAATCTGAACCAACGGGAGGAGAAGGACCATGAACTGGAATCCCCATAGATGGAGGTGCAGAAACTAAACCAGCAACAGAAGATACCATCCTTTGGGTTATAGAATAAGAAGATGCAGGAGGAAATACCTGAGAAAGACCAGACTGAAGAGTTACCTAAAAGGCTAAAACAATAGAAGATCTTAAAAAGTTATAAATCAAATTTGATACCAACGGTGAAGATACAAATAGTGAAGAGAATTGAGGACTTACACTAAACCAAACCAGGCCTACAAAGAATAGTTCAATAGCAAAGGTAGTAAGCAAGGACCAAAGAACATTGCTTTTAGGAACTTCAGAAGTAAAAAGACACCACCCTCTAAGTGACAATTATTTGCTGAAATATTAGAGGTCTAAATAACGATGAAAGATAACTAGTCCTGTTTAATTTAAGAAATAAATATAAGCCCGCTATATAATGTGTTTTGGAAAATAAAATGTGGGAAGAGAATATGCTTATGTCCAAAAACTCTTTGGGTATTAACTGGAGTATGATTCATAATAATTCAGACATAAACAAGGGTAGAATTATAGTAGCATGATGTAGTGAAGTATGGAATTGCAATACTGTACCTATGGAAGAACATCAAGCAATAATGAAAGCAAGTAATATTGGGAGCCTTCATGTTATCATTACTTTCATATATGCTAGTAATCCGGCATCTATTAGAACTAAACTCTAGAAGCAACTGATGAATCTAGACTCACAAATTCATAGTGCCTGCTTACCATAGGTGATTACTATGTAGTGCTTAAAATAGAGGAAAAAGTAGGACCACTACAAAAAAAGTTTGTTTTCTTAGCATAACCTTACAGCATTTTTGATTACTTGTCGTTAGTTACAAAAATCAAACGATAATTTATGAGACCTAAACGTTGTGAGCGTTGTGAAAAATTTAAGGCGCTAAATTTCTTTCCTTCCCTCCATTTCTATTTCCTTCCACGTACCCCAAATAAAAGAAATTTCCGAAATTTTAAATCCTCGATTCAAGTTAATTACAAATCTTCCTCCTCCAAAATATATTTTCATCCCCTAGTAGCCTTCATCGCAGTTTGCGGTCATCTTTATTCAATCGCCCCAACTGCCCTCGTCTTTGTTGTAGTCGTCTCATTGGAAGCCAATGGAAGCAAATCAGTAGCCAGTGGAAGAATCTCTGTTGCAGTCGTCGTTAATCCTAGTTCTCTCTGTAGTCGATAGGCTCGTCAGTGGAAGAAAATCGGTAGCCGATTGTTTCAGCGTAAGTTCAGCCTGTATTTTTTGCAACTAGCCGATTGTTTATCTACTTTTTTATATCTATATCTGTAACATTACTTTTTTTTTTGATAAATGGTTAAACATTGGTTCTTGCAAAATTGAACTAGTTTTAATTGAGAAAAGTAGCATAATTAAAATAGAATTATCCTAGTAAAGTTTACCAAGTAATCTTGAATTATTTTATTTTATGTTTTCAAACTTAGAAAATATTCAGTTTAAGTAGCTAAGTAAAAAATAGAGCTATTCAAGTAAAGTTAATTCTGTTGATAATAATTAGGAAAAGTTAAGGAATTTGAAAAGCATATTCACTATTGTCTCATAGCCAAGCCTACAACAGTCAGCTTGCACCAAAAAATTCATAATTGGGTGTGTTTATATATGCGCACACATACAGTCAAGTGATTTACTTAATATTTTTGTCTAAATTGTCGTTTATGAAAAGCATACAAGGAAGCCAATCATAATGCAGCTATTTTCGTTCAGTCACAGGTAATAGTTTTATGAAGCTTTTGATAATGTTTGAATATTGTGAATTGAATTGATTATGATTATTTGATGAGAGCAATTTAACAGAGAAAATGAAAATCAATTGTATTGATGAAAGAACAGAACTAATACAACGTCTCTGATATGCTTTTGTATACAACAGTTTGATATTGGGCTGCATTATGGCCCATGGCCCAAATATATTGTTTTAAGAAAAAACTCTTAGTAACGAAAACGAGAAACTTCTCATTTTCTAACTCGCCCCCTCAAACCAACATTAGGGTTAGCCATGGCGTCTCCTCTTTGTTCCGATTCATCAAATTAGGGATTTTCAAATCAGATCTGTAGTCAAATTGCACAGATCTGAGTTATTCCATCATTGCAGTATGTTCCTTTGAGTAGATTCAAGTCGAATTGATGATCTGAGTACATCAGTTCCTTTTCGGAGGCGATTCAGATGGCAAATTTGTTGTTGTTTGAGCTGAAGCTTTTGACTTTTGTTGATGTAACTCTGCAGTTTCGTTTGGATCAGTTGAGTTGATGAGAGCGACCTTCAAATCTTCTCTGAATCTGACAAAATTTTGCCTTGACAATGCTTTGGTAAGCGTATCTGCCCTCTGGTAAGCCGACGGTATGTGATTCACTAGCAAATTTCCTTTCTGTATCTGTTCTCTAACAAAATACAGATCTATTTCTATGTGTTTTGTCCTTGAATGAAGTATTGGATTTGCTGACATGTATACCGTGCTTTGATTGTCACACGATAATGTTGGTTTATTTTGCGTTTTGATGTTTAGTTCATGTAGTAATGACTGTATCCACATGATCTCTGCAGTTACGCTTGCAACACTTCTATATTCAGCCTCTGTGCTGGATCTTGATATTACTGACTGTTTCTTAGAGCACCATGACACTGGGTTGTCTCCTATGTATATACAGTATCCTGTAGTTGATCTACGATCATCTGGATTAGTTTCCCAATCTGCATCTGTATATCCAGTTATGTTTAGATGGTTGCCTTTTTACATTGATAGTCCATAATCTGCACTTCCCTTTATGTATCTTAGTATTCTTTTAACAGCTTTCCAGTGATCATCCCTTGGTTCCTGCATGAATTGACACACTTTGTTAACACTGAAAGATATACCTGGCCTTGTAATAGTTAAATATTGTAAAGCATCGACAACACTTCCGTATTGTTTAGTGTTTGTTATGTATTCTCTCCTGTTTTTGGATAAATACAGATGGCTTATCATTGGAGTAGGTTGAGGCTTGGCATTGTCCATCTTTGTCCTTTTTAATAGCTTTAGAATATATCTTTTCTGACTGAGGATAATTTCTGACTTTGATTTCCTCTTGACCTCAATGCCTAAAAAATAGTTCAGAGAACCCAAATCTTTGATGGAGAATTTCTTGTCTAAATATTGAGCAAGACATTTGATTTCATTCTCATCATTTCCTGTAATGACAAGATCATCAACATATATTAGAATGTACACACTTGTCTTATTGTTGTTTTTAAATAAGGAGTTATCTGATTTTGTAGATTGAAAGCCAAGATGAGTTAATGTGGCTTTCAATTTGTCAAACCAGACCCTTGGTGCCTGTTTAAGGCCATATATAGCCTTTTTTAGTTTGCACACTAGACTTGTATTTTCTTTGTATCCTTGTGGTTGCTCCATGTATATTTCCTCCTGTAGAGTATCATTTAAGAATGCATTATTGACATCATATTGTCTGATGTTCCATTGATTAAATAGGGCAATACTTAAGATAATTCTTATAATGGCTGGTTTGACCACAGGAGAAAATGTTTCATTGAAATCAGATCCATACTGTTGTGTGTAGCCTTTTGCTACCAGTCTTGCTTTATATCTTGACACTGTTCCATCAGAATTCTTTTTTAACTTGTATGTCCACCTGCATCCTACTATATTTTTGTTGTCTGATGGATGTACAAGTTCCCATGTGTTATTCCTTATCAAGGCATTATACTCTTCATCCATAGCTGTCTTCCAGTTATTGTCCTTTGCAGCTTGCTCAAATGTTTCTGGCTCCTCTAAATTTGATGTTACTGTGTAAACTTTGGGTTTAAAGATTTCACTTTTTGATCTTGTAATCATTGGATGACCAGTCCTGTTCTGTGGTGATGCATCTGGACTTGTTTGATTGTTGTCATTATTTGCTTGTACTTGTATGCTTTCAGGTTCTCTTTCATCAACTGAATCTGTTTGATGTTTTGAATTTGCAGGAATTTGACTGAGATAGCTGGGTGAGTTTGATGATTAGTGACCTGGCTGATCTGGTATTGTGAGTTGTGAATCATCACCCTCAGTAGTCCTTTCAATCACCAAAGGATAAGGGTTATGCTTGTAGACAGGTATACTTTGCACAGAATTCTTTGGATTCTGTATCTTTTGAGTTGTTTTAATGCTTGTACTTCTGAAGGGAAAAACATGTTCACTGAACACAACATGTCTGCTAATTATGATCTTGCCATTTTCATCTAAGCATTTGTATCCTTTTTGATTTGCTACATATCCTATGAAAGTGCATGGTTTTGCCCTGAAACATAATTTACTATTATTGTATGGTCTTGTGTGAGGAAAACATAGACATCCAAAAGTCTTTAAACTTTGATAGTCAGGCTTAACACCTAAAAGTTTTTCTATTGGACCGATTCCTTTAATAATTTTTGTGGGAAGTCTGTTGATCAAATATACAGCAATATTAAAGGAATCATGCCAGAATTTCAATGGTAATGATGCTTAAGCAAGCAGTGTTAGCCCTGTTTCAACTATATGTTTATGCTTTCTCTCTATTAGACCATTTTGTTCAGATGTATAAGGACATGTGGTTCTATGTACAATTCCTTTCTCAGCAAAGTAATTTCTGAGAGGTTTGTACTCACTACCACCATCTGATTGAATGATTTTAAGTTGATTGCCAGTTTGTTTTTCAGCTAGCAAAATAAAGTGTATTATGTTGAATATGCGGTTATATGATTTTTGTTTGATGATAATAAACATATATACATTCATTTAAATGTATTTGTTAATATGCTATTTCTTTTCACAGATTAAATAAATATTTGCTGAATAAAATAAATTACACAGATTTTGAATTCAAACGAATATTTTATTCAAACAAATATTTATTATAATTTTGAATAGTACAAATTCAAGCTCTCACTATACATATACAACTTTAATTACAATATATCACAATTTTCACATTTACATCAGCACCTCACTACATATCACTCACACTCGTATTTATCTTCAATTTCATTCCAGTTTGAATCCAGCATCTGAGCAATCTGCAAAAATATTCACTAACGCAGTAAAATTGAAAATAAAATATTTTTGCAATATAAAATAAAAGATGAATTTTGAAAATAATATTTGTCTCAGTTATTTGGGTTGTTCGTCATCATTTAAATTTGAATTCATCATACACGAACAACTTGTGACATACACAGTGTATCACTGTATATGCCACAAGGCCGTGCACACCGATATATACACTTGATAATGCTACAGGGACAGGTGAGCACATGTCAAACCCAAATGAGAAGCCGGGTTCAACTCACGTGCAATACATTGAAAATCACGACACGAGCACAAGGTCAAACCCGAGTTTTTGAAAAACTGGATTCAACACAGGGCAGGTCACAAGTCAAAGACAGTGCAACAAAACTCAATGAAAGTTCAAGTCAGATCAAACATAATGGACTGCATGCAACAGAACAATGAAGTCGTACAAGTACAGTCAAGTCAAATGGAACTCAACAAAGCAGCTCAAGTAACAAAACTTGAGTGCAGCAATGAAACCACAAGTTACAGAATCAAGTGATCAACACAGCAACATGGATTGCACAAATTTAAAACAGCACCAAAGACAAGCAATGCTCAAGTTCACACAGTGCACATATGTATAGACTGACATCAAAACCAGTTCAACAATTGAGTTCAATATACACAGAAGCAAAATCAAATTAAAATACCAACTGCAAATATCCATGGTCGAGCATTGAACATGACAGCAGACCAAAGTGCAACAAGATGAACCAGACCAGTGTCAACAACCAAGTGAAGAACATGAATGCAACAAGTTTACGAAGATACACATGAACATGAAAGCCAAGCATGATACAATGATACAAATGCAACACAGTGGGAACCACAATGCAAGCCGAGCATCAAGACACTAAGCAACTGGAAACAACAAAAAGATGCAAGCACAATCAAACCAGTAGCATGTACACAATGTCAACCAAAACAGATGAAGACTACACACTTACAAACCACAGATGCAACCGATCAGTTCGACATGTACATGAAGGCAGTAAAACAGTGGCTCAACAAGAACACTTGCAACAATGTTGTTGCAGTGGCAATTACAGAATGCTTGAAACCGAGTACGTACAAATCCAGAGCAAACATGAACACAAGCAACCATACACAACAAAACTAAATGCAATACAGTATGCTCAGTGAAGAGCATCTGAACAAGTGAAGTATTTGTTACGAAGCAAAGTTGAAGTCCATCAGAAAAATTCACAAAGTCATAGTAAAGCCGTGGTCACCACAGAGATGATGGAACTACAGTGGGCCGAGCAGAGGCTTCAAAATCAATGGCCGGGTTCAGGTCAAAGATGGAGTGATAAAGTCGAAGTGTTTTAAAACCAAGTCAAAGCGGGTAAAAATTGAAACATCTCAAAATTCAAAGCTAATGCGGAAAGTCAAAGCCGTAATTCACAGGAAAGCCGTGCGCATCAAGCAAATTGAACAAGTCACAATTCAAAATCGTGGTAGCCAAGCAATTTGAATTAGTCGGTGAAAATCTCAAGCATCAATACCAGATCGAACGGCCAAAGACAAATTCAAATGAACATATACGAACGCAACAATAGGATTTCGAATCCTATATAAGCCCAATCATCATCGGCAATTTATTCATCGAATTCCAGAAAGCATAAAATCAGTAAAGCAAAAGCATATAATTACATACCGAAGCAAGGAAACAATTCGATCAACGAAGCAGCCGAAATGAGCAACAAGGAAAACAATCGATCAAGGCTACACGCGAATAATCATCGAATCGATCAACATAAAGTCGGCACTTCGAAAACCCTAATTTGAATCACGAACGAAAGCCCTAATTTGGATTATTTGTTCAACGAAAGCCCTAATTTGAATCACGAACAGAGCAAATACAAAGAAGAAAATAAGGAACGGGTTAAAGAATAAAAAGTGGGCTGGCCTTGTTTTCTAAAGGCTTTAGTTTATTTTTAATTAGGGTTATTTGTTTAACTGTTTAATTTTTTGTTTTTACTTTACGAATCAAAACTTTGTAAATCACCACCTAGGGATTAGGTAGTGTCAGATTGTCTAGTTAGAATTAGTTCAGTGAGCATGGTGTGCGAGTTTGCAAAGCTCTATAGACGGGAGCAGAGTTTGCGAGTAAGCAAAGCTCTATAGTAGGCGGGAGCAGAGTTTGCGAGTAATCGAAACTCTATAGGCGGGAGCAGGGTGTGCGAGTCTAGTAGAGTGTTTGTGAGCGGGAGCAAATGTTTGCGAGTCTAGTAGAGTGTTTGTGAGCGGGAGCAAATGTTTGCGAGTCTAGTAGAGTGTTTGTAAGCGTGATACTGTTTAATTCTAATAGAAATCTGAGAATGCAGCAGTAGGCAGGGGTAGCCTAAGCTGGGTAAATTTTGTGTGTGATTTACTTTTCAGCATATTTATTTCTGCAGTTTATTTCTGTGTTTAATTCGAGAAAATTTGCTGTAACCCTATTCACCCCCCCTCTAGGGTTAATCTAGATCCTACAAGTGGTATCAGAGCGAGGCATTTTTCTTTAACTCTAGAGTCATGAATCCGTCAAGTAGTGCTTTTTCTGAGGGGCAATCTATTGTTAGGCCATCCATGTTTAACGGGAATGATTATGCTTATTGGAAGGTTAGGATGGGTATTTATCTTAGTTCTGTTGATTATGACGTTTGGGACATTATTGAAACTGGTTATAAATCTCCCACTATAATCGTTGGTGATACTGAGATTCCTAAACCTAAGGATATGTGGGATGCTAACGATAAGAGATTGAAAACTACAAATGCTAAAGCCATGAATGCTTTGATCTGTGCTCTTGATAAAAATGAATTTAATAAAATTTCTCATTGTACAACAGCACAGGAAATTTGGCACACTTTGGAGGTGACACATGAAGGAACTTCCCAAGTCAAGGAGTCTCGTCTAGCCCTATTCAGCAATGAATACGAGAACTTTGTGATGGACAAAGTCGAGAGCATAAAGGACATGTTTGGACGCTTTTCAACTTTGGTGTACAACGCTAGAACGCTTGGGAAGGTATTCACGGAGGTAGAGCTTGTGAGGAAGGTGCTACGAGTTTTACTGATGAACTTTGAGGCAAAAGTCACGGCAATACAAGAATCGAAAGATTTGAGTAAACTAAGCATGGAGGAGTTGATTGGCAACTTGATGACATATGAGCTTGAGCTAAAAGCAAAGGAAGAACGCAATAACTCCGAACCAAAGAAGAAGACGATTGCCTTAAAGAGCAAACAAGAGAGCGATGATGAAGGAGAAGATCCAATTGAAGAGCTTGCAATGGCTGTCAATAATCTTAAAAAATGGTCAATATTCAAGCCACGCAAGAAGAAAACAAATGGCAATAGGTCGAAAGATTCTGACAATTCCGGTAATGAACTGATGTGTTATAACTGCAACAAGCCTGACCACTTCAAACAAGAATGCCCACTTCTCAAAAACGACAAAGGAAAGAAAAAGAAGAAGAAGGCTTTTGCAGCAACTTGGGATGATGAAGAAGGAGAGGAAATTTCGGATAATAGCTCAGAGGAGGCTAATTTATGTTTTATGGCAAAAACAGATTCAGAAGCAAGTTCAGAAGAATCTAATAAAGGAGGTAACTATTCTTATAAAGAACTTGTTTTTATGTGTCTTGATCTTACTAAAATGGTTGATACTCTTGAATCTAAAATTGAAAAATTGAAATCTGATAGGAGAAAACTTGCTCATGAAAATTTTAGGTTAGAAAATGAACTTGAAAATATTCATAACCTAGAATGCAAAAAATGTAAAATTTTAGATTCAGAATTATCAAGACTTAAGAATAGCTTTGAGAATCTTGAAAAAGAAAACTTGAGTCTTATGGAAACCATTGACACTAGGAAAAAGGATTTCATAAATAGATGCACCTCACTTGTAACTGAAAACACGACACTAAAAACCAAAGTCCAAAATCTTGAGAAATCTCTGAATAACTTTTCAAGAGGAGAAAAATCATTCAACATGTTATTGGGAAATCAAATTTTTGCTAACAACAGAAAAGGACTAGGTTTTGGGAAAACACAAGTTGAGGATAATGCAAAAGGTAGGAGTGTCTTTGGTAGATGTGAAATAATTGGACATCATGTTGAAAATTGTAGACATAGGAACAAGAACACAAAATTTATACAAGTTTGGGTTCCTAAGAATTCTACAAACAGATTTCATGTCTATTGGAACAAGAATAAAAGGTCTAAACAAGTTTGGATTACAAAGGGATGGTTTATTCATAATGCTTCAGCCACTAACAACCATGAACCTATAAATAGGTCACATAAATCCTTTCCCGTGTAGGTATGGTGGCAGGCTAAGGAACAACAGCAGTATTCTCTGGATTTTGGCTGTTCCAGAAACACAACGGGCAACAAAGCAAAGTTCCTTAGCCTAGTTCAAAGGTGACAGAATCACAATGGGCAACCACGAAAAATTATCGTAAAGGTAAAACAGGTGAAGGTATATTAAATGTGATATTCTGCACCATATTCTGAATAAAATCAGCCAATTTTTGAGATGCTGAAAAGATGATGTTTTTTCTGACTTGTTCAACATGCTAACTCTATATTCACGGTTTTTCTGATTATTTTCATGGCTTTAATCCAAATTTAAGAAAAGGTCATTTGAAATGCTGTCAAAATTGAGGTTGAGTTTCTTATGCACATTTTCATGGTCTTGTTTATCAAGTTAGTGATATTTTGGAGTGAAAAAGAAATTCAAATGCAGATCATACTAGTAATCTAGTTGAAAGAAAAATTACTAGTGGAACTTGATTAGTTTTTGAAACATTCATTTGCTGCATCGTTTTTCAAAGAAAATATCTGCATATTTTCACTTGAAATAATTTTCAAATAGCAGAATTTTTTTCCATAAAACCCCTTTGAGAAAATCATGTTTGACCATATTTTCAGATTAGTCATTTTCATTTGATTTTAAATGACAAATTTTGACTAATCCGACTCCCTACTAATTATCGAAAAAGATAAATAGTGATTGGAAAAATGATAGGTGTTGATATTTAACATACATTACGCAAGAGAGTATATTTGGAAAATTTCTTTAGGAATTTAAACAAGAATTATAAAACTTTTTGTTGGGT
The DNA here is from genome assembly GCA_030765085.1 of Allium cepa. Lineage (NCBI taxonomy): Eukaryota > Viridiplantae > Streptophyta > Magnoliopsida > Asparagales > Amaryllidaceae > Allium > Allium cepa. The sequence goes on along the minus strand of CM060941.1, from coordinate 943,908,114 downwards.
AAAGATTCCATGACCATTCATATATCTATCATATTTCTATCGACCATTGTCTATCAAATCTTAAATATAGTTTGTCGATATGTGGTACTATAACCAGGGATCATTTGTTTTTCATTTCACATTTTTTTAAAATAAATAAATATCCAAAGTATTCACTCTCATTTAAAAGTCCTCATGGTTATGCATAGGTGAATTACTTGGATTTTTGATTATGTGCTTCCATGCTCATTTAAAAGTCCTCACGGTTATGCATGTATGAAACGCATATCAAAATAAATTGATTAAATAGACGAGTTGATTCTAACCCCATTTAAAAGTCCTCACGGTCACGCGTGGTTAGAAGATACTTGATTTCATTTTTAAAATTAAATTCGAATACTACTAATCTCATTTAAAAGTCCTAACGGTTATGCATGATTAGTAGATATTCAAATTCCTGATATAAATGTACCACAAGTTGATACAATTGTATGATTTTAAATAAACATCATATCCATCATTTCTAAACGTGGAATATGCGCCTAATAAGGGTAGTTATGGTTTTTGTTTGATTCTTATTGGAGTTTAATATTTATATTCAATTTGAGTTTTAATGTTGGATTAATATCGATCACTTTATCTCTATTTTTCTCTCACACTATTATTCTTTTGCTGATAACAAAAGGGGGAGAGAAAAGTTAAGATTTTGTCTAAATGGGGAGAGAAAAGGTCAAAGAATTTTTCATTTGCATCTAGGCTCATTTGCATATTTTTTTTGGATGCATATATGTAGGGAGAGTATTGTGAAGAGAGGGAGCATTTAAATAGGGGGAGCAAATGAAATCATCAAATACATTTAATGTATTCAAAATCTTAAATATATGTTTGTTATCATCAAAAGGGGGAGATTGGTGAATATGCGGTTATATGATTTTTGTTTGATGATAATAAACATATATACATTCATTTAGATGTATTTGTTAATATGCTATTTCTTTTCACAGATTAAATAAATATTTGCTGAATAAAATAAATTACACAGATTTTGAATTCAAACGAATATTTTATTCAAACAAATATTTATTACAATTTTGAATAGTACAAATTCAAGCTCTCACTATACATATACAACTTTAATTACAATATATCACAATTTTCACATTTACATCAGCACCTCACTACATATCACTCACACTCGTATTTATCTTCAATTTCATTTCAGTTTGAATCCAGCATCTGAGCAATCTGCAAAAATATTCACTAACGCAGTAAAATTAAAAATAAAATATTTTTGCAATATAAAATAAAAGATGAATTTTGAAAATAATATTTGCCTCAGTTATTTGGGTTGTTCGTCATCATTTAAATTTGAATTCATCATATACGAACAACTTGTGACATACACAGTGTATCACTGTATATGCCACAAGGCCGTGCACACCGATATATACACTTGATAATGCTACAGGGACAGGTGAGCACAAGTCAAACCCAAATGATAAGCCGGGTTCAACTCACGTGCAATACATTGAAAATCACGACACGAGCACAATGTCAAACCCGAGTTTTTGAAAAACTGGATTCAACACAGGGCAGGTCACAAGTCAAAGACAGTGCAACAAAACTCAATGAAAGTTCAAGTCAGATCAAACATAATGGACTGCATGCAACAGAACAAGGAAGTTGTACAAGTACAGTCAAGTCAAATGGAACTCAACAAAGCAGCTCAAGTAACAAAACTCGAGTGCAACAATGAAACCACAAGTTACGCAATCAAGTGATCAACACAGCAGCATGGACTGCACAAATTTAAGACAGCACCAAAGACAAGCAATGCTCAAGACCACACAGTGCACATATGTATAGACTGACATCAAAACCAGTTCAACAATTGAGTTCAATATGCACAGAAGCAAAATCCAATTAAAATACCAACTGCAAATATCCATGGTCGAGCATTGAACATGACAGCAGACCAAAGTGCAACAAGATGAACCAGACCAGTGTCAACAACCAAGTGAAGAACATGAATGCAACAAGTTTACGAAGATACACATGAACATGAAAGCCAAGCATGATACAGTGATACAAATGCAACACAGTGGGAACCACAATGCAAGCCAAGCATCAAGACACTAAGCAACTGAAAACAACAAAAAGATGCAAGCACAATCAAACCAGTAGCATGTACACAATGTCAACCAAAACAGATGAAGACTACACATTTACAAACCACAGATGCAACCGATCAGTTCGACATGTACATGAAGGCAGCAAAACAGTGGCTCAACAAGAACACTTGCAACAGTGTTGTTGCAGTGGCAATTACAGAATGCTTGAAACCGAGTACGTACAAATCCAGAGCAAACATGAACACAAACAACCATACACAGCAAAACTAAATGCAATACAGTATGCTCAGTGAAGAGCATCTGAACAAGTGAAGTATTTGTGACGAAGCAAAGTTGAAGTCCATCAGAAAAATTCACAAAGTCATAGTAAAGCCGTGGTCACCACAGAGATGATGGAACTACAGTGGGCCGAGCAGAGGCTTCAAAATCAATGGCCGGGTTCAGGTCAAAGATGGAGTGATAAAGTCGAAGTGTTTTAAAACCAAGTCAAAGTGGGTAAAAATCGAAACATCTCGAACGTCAAAGCCGTAATTCACAGGAAAGCCGTGCGCATCAAGCAAATTGAACAAGTCACAATTCAAAATCGTGGTAGCCAAGCAATTTGAATTAGTCAGTGAAAATCTCAAGCATCAATACCAGATCGAACGGCGAAAGACAAATTCAAATGAGCATATACGAACGCAAAAATAGGATTTCGAATCCTATATAAGCCCAATCATCATCGGCAATTTATTCATCGAATTCCAGAAAGCATAAAATCAGTAAAGCAAAAGCATATAATTACATACCGAAGCAAGGAAACAATTCGATCAACGAAGCAGCCGAAGTGAGCAACAAGGAAAATAATCGATCAAGGCTACACGCGAATAATCATCGAATCGATCAACATAAAGTCGGCACTTCGAAAACCCTAATTTGAATCACGAACGAAAGCCCTAATTTGGATTGAAGGACAAAGCCGCCACTATCTCAGAACAACGAACGGAGCAAATACAAAGAAGAAAATAAGGAACGGGTTAAAGAATAAAAAGTGGGCCGGCCTTGTTTTCTAAAGGCTTTAGTTTATTTTTAATTAGGGTTATTTGTTTAACTGTTTAATTTTTTGTTTTTACTTTACGAATCAAAACTTTGTAAATCACCACCTAGGGATTTGGTAGTGTCAGATTGTCTAGTTAGAATTAGTTCAGTGAGCAGGGTGTACGAGTTTGCAAAGCTCTATAGGCGGGAGCAGAGTTTGCGAGTAAGCAAAGCTCTATAGTAGGCGGGAGCAGAGTTTGCGAGTAAACGAAATTCTATAGGCGGGAGCAGGGTGTGCGAGTCTAGTAGAGTGTTTGTGAGCGAGAGCAAATGTTTGCGAGTCTAGTAGAGTGTTTGTGAGCGGGAGCAAATGTTTGCGAGTCTAGTAGAGTGTTTGTAAGCGTGATACTGTTTAATTCTAATAGAAATCTGGGAATACAGCAGTAGGCAGGGGTTGTCGAAGTTGGATAAATTTTGTATGTGATTTACTTTTCAGCATATTTATTTCTGCAGTTTATTTCTGTGTTTAATTCGAGAAAATTTGCTATAACCCTATTCACCCCCCCTCTAGAGTTAATCTAGATCCTACATATTACAGCATTATATACTTCTGATTTAGCTTTAAAAAAAATAAATACATGTATATCTAGAATATGCATCAATGAAAGATATGTAATATTTATAGCCATAATCAGAAAAGATTGGGGCAGGTCTCCATAAGTCAGTTGTTACCAATTCTAAAGGTTTTGAATACTTGGTCAGTGAGTCATTGAAAGGTAGCTTGTGACTTTTACCCATTTGACAGTAAGTACAAACATAAGGTAAAGTAACATCATCAAACACAATTTTATTTTTCTCAAGTACTTGTTTCACAACATTTGTGTTTGGGTGGCCAAGTTTGTAGTGCCACAAATCAAACACACTTCTATTTTCTTTATACTGATCCATTTCACCTATATTACAACATCTCTGATTTCTTTCAGATTTGCAACTGTTTTTAAGATTGAGTCTGTACAGTCCTCTGACTGCATCACCCTGCAAAAGATTTTCATTAGTCGGTATATCTTTAACTAAACAGTAATCTGGATAAAATTCAAAGTATACATTATTGTCTCTTGCAAATTGTGACACACTTAAGAGATTTTTCTTTATTTTGGGGACTCTTAATAAGTTGTTTTAAATATAATTGTCTTTTGCCATTAATACTGGTTCTTCCAGTGTGAGTAATATTAACTAGCTCACCATTCCCCATGCATATAGACTGTTTACCTCTATATTCCTTATTGCCAAGATTCAAGTTGTCTAGATTATTTGTTATATATGATTGGTTGCCCCTGAGTCAGGATATCAGCTTTCATCATGTATATGTTTTGTTGTTGCTATAGTACTTTGATTGACTTCACCATTACTGTTAGTGTTTGATTGAACTTGAGCCATGTTTGCATCAGACTTTACATTTCCTTGATTATTCTGATTTGGTACATAATTGGCATTAAACCTAAAGTAACACTTCACAGCAGTATGATCAATTTTCTCATAAATCTGACACTTGGGCCTATTGGTGTTGTTGTTGTATCTGCCTCTGCCTCTGAATCTGTTAGAATTGCCTCCTCTTTGATAAGTTTGACCTTGTTTGTTTTGATTTTGCCCTTTGTTTCTTAAATTAAAAGTATAATTGATAGATAGATCTGTTTCTTGAGATTTTTTGTGATCTATTCTTGCTTCATGTGCAAGAAGTGTAGCATGAACATACTGTACAGGTGGCAAACTTGGTTGTGATGATACAACTGCAACAACTGCTTCATATTCATCACTAAGTCCATTCAAGATACTTAAAACTTGCTCTATTTCAGACACTTTGTGTCCTGCTGCTTCTAACATATTGCAGATATTATTGACTTGTGACAGATAATCCCTCATTTGCAGATTTCCTTTTGTAATATTCTGCAATTGTCTTTTATAATGCATAATTTTAGCAGCAGACTGAGTGTTGAATATCCTTTCAACAGTAATCCATATATCATTCGATGACTTACATCCTATAACTTGTGGTAGCAATTTTGTGTCAATAGATGATAGAAGCCATGAACTTATCAATCTATCTTGTCTGTAGTATTTTGTGTATTTTTCATTGCTGATCATCTTATTTTGTGAATCAGTGATGTATCTTGGAGGAATGGGAATAGAACCAAGAATGAAGCCTTCTAGCCCATATCCTTGCATTGCTGTTTCAACTTGCAGTTTCCATAAGAGATAATTGTCTTCCTCTAGATGCACAGTGATTAACTGGCTTTGTGAGCTGATAACGGTTTTGATTAGTCTTTCTGTTGCATCAGTAAACTGCTGCGGGTTGTGGGTGCTGTCTGAAGTTGCTGAAGCATTGTCTCCTTCAGCCATGATTAAAGATTCCTTGTTGACAGGGGAGAAAGGAATTCAAGAAGATTGCTGATTCAAGAAAATTCTACTAGAAACAATATGAGGTTAGATGCAGCCAAGACTTTAGATGATGAGATTTCTCTGATAAATCTTGGCACGACAATTGCTTTCTTTGTGTTTCTTGACTGCTTTCTTGAATTGGATTTCTGTCTTTCTGAATTTTCTTGCTATAAATTTGCTTGACTTTGATAAGAGAACTTGTTGCAATCAGAAATCTTAAAGATTTCTTGGTATGATACCTGTTTTCTTAACAAAGTATTGCAAATTTTTTAAGAAACAACCCAAATGATGAGATATCACCTGATGGGTTAATGCCTTCAAATGATGATTTCTACTCTGATGAAGGATTCTGTGATGATCTTATGCTGATAGATCTTTGCCGTTAGGCTCCTAGTGTATGCTTCGAATTATTGAGAACTGATGATGTTGCCGCAAGGCGTTTTCAGCTCTGATACCATATGAAGCTTTTGATAATGTTTGAATATTGTGAATTGAATTGATTATGATTATTTGCTGAGAGCAATTTAACAGAGAAAATGAAAATCAATTGTATTGATGAAAGAACAGAACTAATACAATGTCTCTGATATGCTTTTATATATAACAGTTTGATATTGGGCTGCATTATGGCCCATGGCCCAAATATATTGTTTTAAGAAAAAACTCTCAGTAACGAAAACGAGAAACTTCTCATTTTCTAACTAGTTTGCTTCTGTGCTAAAATTGTTTTGTGTCAATTTGTCAAACCAAGTCATATAACAGTTTTGTGTCCATTTTTTCTCCCAACATATTGTTTACTCGATATGAAAACTAGAAATAATTTTTTCTCCATATATTTTATTCTGATTACTCCATGTATTTCAAGTTTTTGAGAATCCAAACTTAAGTTAGTGTGCATTGGATGAGTAAACGCAATCTATTCTCAACAAATTCCATTTGACATCAAACGGCTTCATGTGTTAAATGGTTTGAAAGTGCAAAATCTACTTATTTTGACAGCTTGTACAGTCCACTATTTTTAGCTACATTTTCTTTATTACTTAAGTGGCATTACATAGTAATACTACAACTAGGTTGTACATATCATGTTGTATGTCAATATATGTTCAAAAGTCGGATCTCCCTACTAAGTTTCAAATTAGTACGTTGTTTTCATATTTCTAAATAATAGAAATTAGTGATGAAGTCAATCATAGATTTAGATATTTCTTTGTACTCCACATTATATGTCCTTCTTGTTAAATTATATGATAACTATATGTCAAATCGAACATGAAAGTTTCAGCTGTGCAATGGTGAATCAGACGTGTTGTTTAGAGTTTTACAAAGTGAAAGATGTGTCTATTTGAAAGAGAGTTGCGCATTAGATTGGTGCAATCAGATGATTTTTTTTCTTTAACTGATATGAATGGTATAATGCAAACAAACCCTTACTATGTTAACAAAGCTTTCATTGAAAATTTCAGTTCAATACTAGCTTCTAGCAGTACATATAAACCTGTCCTCCCCCCTTATTCACTATGCCACTGCCTACCCCCTTTGACCACCAAGCCTCCAACCTTGTTACCCTCATAACTGATGAGGAAATGAAATCAGCATTATTCTCTTTAAATTCATATACTTATGGTGGATCGGATGGTTTCAACTCCATAATTTTCAAGCACTATTGGGATATTGTTTCCAGTAATGTTATTTGTGCTATAAAATATTTCTTTAGGACTAACAATCTTCTAGGGCTTTGAATACCACTAACACTGCCTTGATTCCCAAAAATTGATAGTCCATCACCTGTTTCCCATTTTAGACTCGTTTCTTGTGTTAATGTAGTGCACAAATGCATCTCCAAAGTATTAGCAATTAGGTTACAATTTGTCATACACTCTATTGTTTCCCAAAACATTTATCACATCTTTTGCCTTTTATGCCATTTAGAAAAATCATGCTCCATATAGAAACAAAAAATGAATACATAATATCATTAGATAGTTGTTTATAAGCTTACATGCTTCTAGAGTTGGTATAAGAGAAACCACTTTAAAGATAATACATTGTATGTAGATAATACATTGTAATTGTACATTATAATTTGGTGTTGTGCATAGTGTCAGTCTTTGCTAAAGCATCAAAATAAAATATTTTTGCTATAACAATGCAACAGGAAATAAAATTTCCAGTTAGAAATAAAAAGAATAGTTCTTTTTAAATTTACTGTCCTGATCAGGGTTTTTGTGGTCCTTTAGAACTGAGGATGCAGTGCAGAATTTGCAGGTGGGTTGTGGTGTTTGTTAGCACATGTATTATATAGAACAACTAGCTTTGTAGATAATAAAGAGTATAAGTGCACGAGTTTCACGTGGAAGTATATACATATTTGACCAAAATAGAAATTTAGCCAATTTACGGATTGAAACATAAATGTAAACACTAGGTGTCAAAAAAAGAGTGATGTAAATAAAGCTTATTTCCTACTTCAGTTCAACCTATATCCACACATATTATTGTGTTTGCTCCATTTATCAAATCTTACACACACACATACATACATATATAAGTATATGTATGTATATTTATACGTATGCTATGTATGTTGGTTCGGGATGTCTGTGTGTATAATGTTTTATTTTGTTTTTCGTTTTTCTTTATAAATGGATGCAATGAAGTGCATATTGGGACTCATTTTGCATCAGTCCACCCATTTTTTTATAATAGCAAAAGTGATGGTTGTTTTCTATCATCTTTTCTTCTTGATCTCTCTATCTTCCATAACCTCAAAATAATTTTGTTAGACTATCATATCTTTTATATTTGGGTCACACACTATAGGATTTTAACTGTCATAATTTAATTAGACTATCGTGCCTTTAATATTTCCATTTTTTCTTTGTGCGTTGTTTATGGCTTCTTCTTACTAAGGGGGAGATGCATTTTTTCATGTTGAGTGGGATTGCATCTTCGGTGGTTTTTAAAATACTCAACCCGGAAAATAAACTACTTAAAAATACTGCACAATTTCTCAACCTAGAAAATAAATTCCAAAAAAAAATTTGCTTTTGCGGTTGGTTTCGGGTCATGGTTGTTCAGATTGTGGTTGCGGGTTGAATGAGGAGATTTTAATGAAGTTGCAGATTTGGTAGAGGAAGGGATTTGGGTCGTGGTTGTTCGATCGGTGGTCGGGTTTGCTATTTTTGGATTGGTTGTTGTGGTGATTGTTACTGGAGATGGGAGACGTATTTGGTCGTGTTTGTGTTGCTGTGAGGTTTGGATTTTTTTCAGAGGGAAGGAAGTAGTTTGGCTTATGTTGTTGAATGAAGGTGAGGTTGGTTGGTTAGGTTTTGGACGAGGCGTTTAGTTGCAGGTCGGTGGAGATTGATCGAATTTGGTGATGCTTTGATTCAGTCTTTTCAAGCTGCGGTTGAAGTGTTTTTTGTAGTGGCTTGTTGATGTGGCTGAACTTGTAGTGGTTGGAGGTAGTTGTGATGGTGCGTGAGGGTGATTGGAGAGGTGTATATGCTAAAGTGGTGTATATAAAAAAAATACAGAAATTTTTTTGGTGAAGGGAGAGCTAGCGTTGAAGTCAGTGGGTGGTGATTGATGAAACTGGCAGTTTTGCTAGAGCTACAAGTGTTTTGCTGATTCAGGTTGTAGTGTTTGACTTAGGTTGTGGTACGGTTTGCGGTAGCAGAGAAGAGATGGTCGTGGTGGTAGGTTGGTAAACATCGAATGTTGGTTTTGTTTGTGAGGTGATGGTTAAGTGGTTGGTTGTGGTTTGAGGTTGTAGTTTATTTGATGATGCAGGATAAATGTTACAGTGATTTGGGAGGGCGGCGGCGAGGAACGGTGAATGAATAGGGTTGCGAAATGGGGTAGGGTGATGTTGATGGAGTCTATGTTTCAGGTAGTAGGTAGACTTGCAGTTCTCGTTGCAGTTCTCGAGTGGCAGAGGAAGTGTGAATGTTAATGATCTTGCCGTTTTTGGTTAACTATTTTGTAATATGTATTGTCACAGATGGTTTGAAGGTTTCCATATGTTTTAGGGTGCAAAATTACAAACATAACTAACGAAGAATTTGGATGTGAATCAATGTTAGAATGAAGAGAAAAATAGAAAGTTGATCTTTGTTTATAGATTAGAAGCATATTGATCTATTTTAAAGAATTGTTATCATTAATGTGTAGTGTAGATTTGGTTGTTTTCTAAAAGAAAAGAAAAAAGAAAAATCACTGTAAAGTACACATCTTTGTTAAACAATATTCCATTAATGCTACTACAATAGTTCTATAATTTTGGACTAAGGAGGTATTTTTTTATTGCACATAGATAGCCCTTTAATGAATAGATTATTCTTTACGTGTATGTTTGTCCCTGCTTTTAAGCATACCCAGTGGTTACAGTATGGTAATTTCTCTAACTCTAAAGTAGAATTTGGAGCGTATGAAATTTGTAAAAGATTTAAAGTAAAATATTTGTTTCTTTGTGCTTTTATATACTCGATTTTCCACGTGAACATCATTTACCGATGAATAACTTGCCAGACAAACAGCAAAGGATTGGATCATGGAACTCTAGTTACACACTTGCCTGCACTTGGATTATTTCCCCGCACCATATGTTAGCTTTTTTTTATATTATTTTTGATAGAAGGTGCAACCGTTAAATATTGTTGAAAATCAGACATTTTAAGTATCTCAACTCCCCACTCGCATGATGTATAAATTGCAAAATTTGTTGAAGAACCATTTCATGTTATGTGCTTAATGTCGTATTTAGTTTATGTGCTCTGAAGTATGAAATCTGTTATCGATAATTTCAGATTGTCAGGCATGTGATTGAGTAGTCCTTGATGAACAATGTGATGTCCTCTGGTTACGATCAGGTATATTATATGCCATGAAGTGCTCATTCTCTTTATCTCTTGCATTATTCTCATTCAAATATCAATCAAGTTTAGGTGAATATCCAAATTTAAGTATGCGATCTCTGTGCTGAGGCAGCTGCTTCTTCTTGGAAAACAAACATTATCTTAAGTCTTAACATTTGTGTCATTGCTGTAATGTTTTTTTTATGTGTAGCCAAACTCGTATGTTTGTTGAAACTTGATGCAAGATATAGGTTTTGACCCAAAGATTTATACAAGTGTTAAGTCCGAGATGTTCCTTCCAAATATAGGAACCTACAAGTGTTATTAACTACATAATACAAAACATGAACCATATTTGTGAAGAAGCATGTGAAATTCACTTTACCTATAATTTTTTATATTCTTTTATGAGTGTTATTAACTACACAATACAACACAAATGCAGTATTACGCAATTTCTCAAGTAAAGCTTTCAGTGCAAGTTTACCTTTAGAAAGTCAAGATTTAGATTTTTTCTATTATCCATTATTGATGCAATCTACAAATTCTTGTAACGTGAGCTGCTTTATTTTCAATACTAGGCATCACAAGTTACTATGCAGACTTCTACATTTCTTCTTTGTATTTGACTGTCTGCACCCTATCTGCGCTTTTTGCCCCTATCATTATCCAATTCTACTCCATTTTCCTTTTTACCTCATTATTTTTTCCTTGTATAACTAGTTGACTAAATTTATACTCTTGGGTTGAACTTTGGTTTGATGACCCTTTACACAATCCAACAGTGGACACATATGCTGACAATAATAATCCAAAGAATATTGGATTTTTGTTTCACTAAAGATAAGTTTTAACAACGAGTTATGTGAACAAAGATTCTTAAGAGTCAAAAAGTAAATCATAAAGCATACCTAGTTTGACCATTTTATTAATTGCATTTACCATATGTCTTTTAAAAGGTATAAATGCTAGTTATGTACCTTATTGAACACTAGAATTCATTTTATTTTTTTGAGAATCAAACCAAAGATTAGGAGTGATTAATTTTTTTGAAAGTTCATAAGGATTTGCAGGGAGATTATAAGATGAAGAGAATAGTTTGCCCTTTTTATTATCCTAACTTTTTATAGTCAAGGTTAGTATATAAATATGGATATGTATATGGATCCTAATATCAGCACATCTACCAAAAATTCAGTAGAATGGTCTGTCCGTAGACAAATATTGAACCTGGTACATCACATATCATTCCAATAGCTGGTATGACTTTCCATTCCTGCGTAATTTCCATGATCTATATGTTTTATAGTCAGCTTCCAGATAAATATTTACATAGATATAAATATTAGCAGCCTCAAGATTAAAAAGTCATTTATCCTTGAAGCTATTTTCCGTCCATTTAAATGAAGAAATATATTTAAGAGTTTTGATTAAAAAATCATTTATCCCTAAAGCCATCTTCTGTCCATTTAATTCTATTTGTTTCTTATTGTAAAAGCACTATAAAAAAAGCGAAAGAAGACACAATAATAACTCTATTTGTTCCCCCAAAATTAACATCCTCATACCTCCTACAAAAACAGTGAAAGTAACTTCGGAGAAAATTAGGTGGACTCAACAATAATCTATATTCTATTTATGTTGTGTAGGATCGATTTCATCCTATAGTGGGGGGATATGGTGATGCTATTAATTATAAAAATTTATTACGGAAGCTTATAAAAATATTCAATTTAGATTTCAACACAGTTCACAGCAGAATAATAACAACACAGATATCGCAAAATATAAATAACAGAAACAGGACAACACAAAATTTACCCAGCTTCGGCAAAACCCTGCCTACATGTTGCCCCCAAGATTTCTACTAGAAATTAGTTAGCACACGTAAACTCGCGACACCCGCTATCGACTAAACCTAAATCTACGCTCAAAACCCTGCCACAACTCAGCCACTGAGTTGCGAATTCTCAAACTACGCCACGTAGTTTGTCCCCTAGTCACATGACTAGAAATTACAACGGTTTAAAAAGAAATTACAAATTTAAAACAATTTAAAATAAAATAACCCTATTTAAAAAATTAAAAACCCTTAAATAATAAAAGAGAAAGCTCTTTAAAAAACAGGTCGGCCCTTTTTACAATTTAACCCGTTCCAATTTTATTTGCTTCGTTCCTTTTTGTGAAGATGGCGGTCGTTCCTTTTTGCAACTAAATTAGGGCTTCGGATTTTCGTGAAATTGAATTAGGGCTTTGTTCCTACTTCCTTCTTCGATCCTAACTAGGGTTTTTGATTTAAATTGAAGCGCTGCTTCGAGTTATTCGATCGAAATAGATGATTTAATTCGATGCTTGCTTGTTCGATCAGATGTTACTTTGAATTGTAGACAACTACTTCAATTTTTCAAGTTCGGTTGAATGGTATGGTATGTGATTTCCTTTTTGTTTATTCTTGTTTATATGCTCGAACCTGATTGCCACGTCGATGATGATTCTGTGGGTTTATATATGGATTCGTTCTCCTTTGTTTGCGTTCATCTGATTTGTTCCATATTATGCTTTCGGTCGTTCGATTTTTGTTGAACGTTGATGATTTATTTCTGATCTTTTCAATTTACTTGGATAACACAGTTTAGAACTCCGACTTGTTCATAATCGATTTTGATTCATGAATTTATGTCACTGCTGGCTTCGGCCTTTGGCTTGAGATTTCATGTGCCTGTGTACTTCGGCTTTGGCCATCTTTGTGTTCATCTCTGAACATTTTCGATCTTGTTTTGTTCTTTGTTGTAAGGTTGAATAACTGTCATTTGTTTTCGAGTATGATACTTGCACTGTTTCATGTGTGCTCAATATCACTTGATGTTGGTCGAGTACGATTGATTCTGGTATGTTTCATTTAGAATCTGTTGGTCATGTCACTCCATTCACTTCATGTTGCCTTGACTCTGCATATACTCTCTGAGTTGCTCTGGCCCTGTTGCATACATGTTGCTTGATATGTTGGTTTGATCTTGTACCTGTAGTTGTATTCATGTACACTCTGGTCGGTTGATTGTTGCTTGATTTTCCATGTTCGCTGTGTCACTGAACTTGGTTTTGCTTCATGATAATCTACAGGCTTCTCTTGTATACTTCACTTGATCTATACATTCGAGTCTGCACTGTGCTCATTTCAGTCGTTGCAGTTTATTTGTTGTGGATATTACTGAGTGGTCTGATTCATCATGTTGTCACTTGGGCTTGTAGTTGAATGCAAGTTGTATCATTGTTGTATCTTTGGTGCAGTTGATATGTTGGGTCATTTTTGCATGTTGTCACTGCAACGTGAACTGTTGAGTTACATGCAACAGTTTAGGCATTGCCTCCATGGATTTCATGTAGTATTTGTATCACTTGATAGCGTCAAGCCTGATCTACTGTTGCCTTGAGTCTGTGCATTGATATTGGCTGCGACGAACTTGTAATCTCCTTTGGTTTGTTTGCATTGAAGTTGTATTTTGCTGTGTATGACATGGTTGTTGTTTCTGTCCATTTACCTTTGGTTTGAACCGTGCTTTGATCCACTGTATATTGATTGTGTTGCCATATTTCTGGTGCACTTGGTCAATCGAGCCTTTGCGCTTTGGTGCTGTAGTTGAGTTGAGTCAGTGACTTGACCTTTTGCATTTTGTTTGTGGTTTGGTGCCTTCTTGAATTTGTGCAGTCTTTCGTGAACATGTTGACTTTATAGTTGGACTGTGCATTACACTTGAGTTGAATCCAGCTTGTCGGTCGGATTTGACCTTGTACTGAAGTTTGTGACATTATTTTATCGCACCTGAGTTGAATACAATAATTTGGGTTTGACCTGTGCTCACCTGTCCCTGTAAATTTATCAAGTGTATATATCGGTGTGCACGGCCTTGTGGCATATACAGTGATACACCGTGTATGTCAAAAGCTGTTCATGTATGATGAATTCAAAATTAAATGATGACGGACAACCCAAATAACTGAGGCAAATATTATTTTCAAAATTCACATTTTATTTTATACTGCAAAAATATTTCCTTTTCAATTTTACTGCGTCAATATTTATTTTTGCAGATTGCTCAGATGTTGGATTCAATCTGGAATGAAGTTGAAGATAAATTATGAGTGAATGAGCGATATGTAGTGAGGACATTTGTAAATGTGAAATTGTGATGTAATTGAATTTATATTGTAATCAAAATTGTGTATGTATAATAAGAGCGTGAATTTGTATATTCAAAGATTGTTATAAATATTTGTTTGAATAAAAATTCTGTTTGAATTCAAATTCTGTGTTATTTATTTTTATTCAGCAAATATTTATTTTATCTATGAAAAATAAAATAGTACATTAACAAATACATTTACACGAATATATATATGTTTATTATCATCAAACAAAAATCATATAACCGCATATTCAACAGTCTCCTCCTTTTGATGATAACATATATATTTAAGATTTTGAATATGTTAAATGTATTTGATCATTGATATGCTCTAATTTGCTCCCTCTATTTAAATGCTTCCTCTCTACACAAAGCTCCCCCTACATATATGCATACAAATAAAAATATGCAAATGATTCTAGATGCAAATGGAAAATTATTTGACATTTGCTTGATTTTATTTGACAAAATCTTAACTTTTCTCTCCCCTTTTTGTTATCAGCAAAAGAATAATATTGTTAGAGAAAATAGAGATAAAGTGATCGATATTAATCCAACATTAAAAAATCAATTGAATATAAATATTAAATTTCAATAAAAAATCAAACAAAAATCATAAATATTTTGTTAGGCGCATATTCCACTTTTAGAATGATGGGAATGATGTCATCATATAAAACCATACAGTTGTGTCAATTTGTGGTATATTTATATCAGAAATTTGAATATCTATTAACCATGCATAACCGTTAGGACTTTTAAATGAGATTAGTAGTATTCCAATTTTTTATTTTAAAAAAAACGAATTCAAGTATCTTCTAACCACGCATAGCCGTGAGGACTTTTAAATGGGATTGAATCAACTTGTTTATTTTAAAAATCAACTTTTGGTATGCGTTCCATACATGCATAACCGTGATGACTTTTAAACGAGCATGGAAGCACATAACAAATTCCAAGTAATTCACCTATGCATAACCGTGAGGACTTTTAAATGAGAGTGAATACTTTGGTATTTATTTATTTATTTATTATTATTATTATTTAAAAAAAATATAAAATGAAAAACGAACGATTCCTGTTTAAAGTACCACATATCGACAAACTATATTGAATTTTGATAAGTGATGGTCGTTAGAAATATGATAGAAATAGAGACGGTCATGGAATTTTTACCAACAATTTTTTTTATAAATCTTGTTTAAGTTTCTAAAGAAATTTACTAATTATACCGTATCGATTCATAATATATGATAAATATCAACACTCATCACTTTTTCAATCACTATTTATCTTTTCGATAATTATTAGGGAGTCAGATTAGTCAAAATAGTCATTTAAAATCAAATTCAAAAATAATTATGAAATCAATTTTTCAAAATGACTATTCTGAAAATATGCTCAAAAATGATTTTCTCGAGGGGGTTATATGAGGAAAATTTCTGCTATTTGAAAATTATTTGAAATGAAAAAAATGCAGATATTTTCTTTGAAAAACGATGCAGTTACTAAATGTCTCAACAAAAATCACGTTCAACCAGTAATTTTTCTATCAACTAGATTACCAGTGTAATCTGCATCTGAATTTCTCTTTCACTCAAATCATCATTAATTGAATTTGATCGACCAAACCATGAAGTGTGCACCAAAAATTTCAAACTCAATTTTAACAGCAATTTAAATGACATTCTATTGAATTTGAATTGAAGCCGTGTAAATAATCAGAAAACCGTGAATATAGAGTTAGTCGTATTATAACTAAATGTATTACCATCCAACAAACACTATTTTTAATCCAAACTAATATATATGAAGTAATTCAAAGAATCTAGAGATTTTATAGTGTTTTTGGCATATATAATTGGCCAACAATTTTGAATAAGTCAGAATCAAAATCATCATTATTTCATCATCTTTATTATTGGCTGATTTAATTCAGAATGCGGTGCAGATTATCACATTTAATATATCTTTCAAAATATACCATTACCTGTTTTACCTTTACGATAATTTTTCGTGGTTGTCCATTGTGATTCTGTCACCTTTGTACTAGGCTAAGTAACTTTGCTTTATCGTCCGGTGTGCTCTCGGAACAACCAGAATCCAAGTAGCACTATTGTTGTTTCTTAGTCTGCCACCACACCTACACGGTGAAGGATTTTTGTGACCTATTTGTTTTTATAGGTCCACGATTGTTAGTGGCAGAATATATTGAAAAATAATTTTGTGGATACCCAAAACTATTTATATATGTTCCTTTTGGCACCCAAATTTGTTTAACTTTGAGGGATTTTATATTTGTGCCTTTTGGAACCCAAATCGGTATAGTTTTCACATGTTTGGGTCTATACCAACAACTATTTTGAGTGTGTCCATATTTTCTACAAATCGTGCACATAGAATTAACTTGATTAATATTTCTTTCAACATTTTCAAGATGATTATATCCAAGTCCTTGTCTTACCATATTAACAGTTTGCTTTCCTAATAGCATATTCAACGATTTTTCACTTTTTGAAAATTTATCTAAAGTTATTGACAATTGTTGGACTTGTGTTTTGAGAGACTCATGTTCGTTTAACAATTGTGTGAACTTTTTAATAGAATTCTCTCTGCTAGTATTTTCATTCTCTTTTAAAATCATAATTTCATTTTCAAGTAATTTTATATTATTTTCTGATTTTTAATTTCTTCTTCGAATGTTGGACACTTATCACACTTAGGGATCCTACGTTGATAGTTTTTAACTAATTGGTCAAGTTGTTCATTTAATTCAATCAAAGTATCTTTTTGTGATTCAAGTTTAGCATATCTTTCCTTGAGTCATTCAAAACAGCCGTTTACTTCATGAAAATATATAAGCAACTCTGAATGAGTAAGTTTGATACTTCGCTTGGCTCATCATCGTCACTGTCAGTTATATCACCTCGAAGGCACAAATCTGCTTTTTCGCTCTCACTGCCAGTGCTTTTATCATCCTCATCCATTTCATCCCAAGTGGCTGCAAAACTTTTCTTTTTCTGTTTCTTTCCATGACTGAATTGATTCTGTGGAAAATTGGGCTTGATATGACCGGGTTTATCGCACTTGTGACAGATGATTTTCTGTTCTTCTGAGTAGTCTAGTGCTTTGGCTATTCTGCTTTTCGCCTTTTGAATTCGAGCTGAATTTCCATATTTGTAATTCCATCTTTTGAATTTCTTTATTAATTCTGCTGCTGCATCATCATCACCACCACCATCACTTTCTGTTGTTCCTTTAAGAGCTATTGGTTTCTTTCGAGTATCACTTCCTTCTCCCTCTTCCTTGAATTTCATTTCTAGCTCATAAGTGGTAGATTTCCGATGAGTTCTTCAACTTTAAGTTGTTTCAAAACTTTTGATTCTTGAATGGCAGTCACTTTGGCTTCAAAACTTCGTGGAAGGACTCTGAGGATTTTTCGGACTATCTCCAACTCTGTGTATGATTTTCCAAGAGCTTTTGATTTGTATGTGAAATTGAAAAGTCGTCCATGCATCTCTTTGACATTTTCTTCCTTCGCCATTGTGAAGTTCTCGTATTCGCTGCTTAGCATGGCAATGCGAGATTCTTTGACTTGGGATGTTCCTTCGTGAGTCACTTCTAGTGTGTGCCATATTTCCTGCGCAGTTAGACAATATGAGACACGATTAAATTCAAATTGATCCAATGAACAGATAATAGAATTCATAGCTTTAGCATTAGTATTTTGTAATTTATTTTCTAGTTATGTCATTGTTCCTTTGGTTTATCTATTTCCTGATTATCTACAGTTATAGTTGGTGCTCTATAACCTGTCCCAACAATATTCCAAGCGTCAATGGTTTTCAGAAAAATTTCCATCCTATTTTTTCAATAAGCATATTCACCATTGAACATTGGTGGCCTAACTATGGACTGACCCTCAGCAAAAGCAGTATTAAAAGAAGCCATTTTAAAAAAAAAATCAAATTTTCAAAACAAAAATTGGTTTTTGTAAAATCAAATTTTTAAAACAAAAACGCCTTTTGTTACTAGCTCTGATACCACTTGTAGGATCGATTTCACCCTAGAGGGGGGGGTGAATAGGGTGATGCTATTAATTATAAAAATTTATTGCGGAAGCTTATAAAAATATTCAATTCAGATTTCAACACAGTTCACAGCAGAATAATAGCAGCACAGATATCACAGAATATAAATAACAGAAACAGAACAACACAAAATTTACCCAGCTTCGGCAAAACCCTGCCTACGTGCTGCCCCAAGGTTTCTACTAGAAATTAGTTAGTCAGACGCTTACACACGTAAACTCGCGACACCCGCTATCGACTAAACCTAACTCTACGCTCAAAACCCTGCCATAACTCAGCCATTGAGTTACGAATTCTCAAACTACGCCAAGTAGTTTGTCCCCTAGTCACACGACTAGAAATTACAACGGTTTAAAAAGAAATTACAAATTAAAAACAATTTAAAGTAAAATAACCCTATGTAAAAAATTTAAAACCCTTAAATTATTAAAGAGAAAGCTCTTTAAAAAACAAGCCGACCCCTTTTATAATTTAACCCGTTCCACTTTTATTTGCTCCGTTCCTTTTTGTGAAGACGGCGGCCGTTCCTCTTTGCAACTAAATTGGGGCTTCGGCTTTTCATGAAATTGAATTAGGGCTTTGTTCCTTCTTCGATCCAATCTAGGGTTTTAGATTTAAATTGAAGCGCTGCTTCGAGTTGTTCGATCGAAACAGATGATTTAATTCGATGCTTGCTTGTTCGATCAGATGTTACTTTGAATTACAGACAGCTACTTCAATTTTTCAAGTTCGGTTGAATGATATGGTATGTGATTTCCTTTTTGTTTATTCTTGTTTATATGCTCGAACTTGATTGCCATGCCGATGATGATTCTGTGGGTTTATATATGGATTCGTTCTCCTTTGTTTGCGTTCATCTGATTTGTTCAATATTATGCTTTCGGCCATTCGTTTTTTGTGAACGTTGATGATTTATTTCTGACTTTTTCAATTTACTTGGATAACACGGTTTAGAACTCTGAATTGGTCATAATCGATTTTGATTCGTGAATTTATGTTACTGCTGGCTTCGGCCTTTGGCTTGAGATTTCATGTGCCTGTGTACTTCGGTTCTGGCCATCTTTGTGTTCATCTCTGAGCGTTTTCGATCTTGTCTTGTTCTTTGTTGTAAGGTTGAATCACTGTCATTTTTTTTTCGAGTATGATACTTGCACTGTTTCATGTGTGCTCAATATCACTTGATGTTGGTCGAGTACGATTGATTCTGGTATGTTTCATTTAGAATCTGTTGGTCATGTCACTCCATTCACTTCATGTTGCCTTGACTCTGCATGTACTCTCTGAGTTGCTCTGTCCCTGTTGCATACATGTTGCTTGATATGTTGGTTTGGTCTTGTACCTGTAGTTGTATTCATGTACACTCTGGCCGGTTGACTGTTGCTTGATTTTCCATGTTCGCTGTGTCACTGAACTTGGTTTTGCTTCATGATAGTCTACAGGCTTCTCTTGTATACTTCACTTGATCTATACATTCGAGTCTGCACTGTGCTCATTTCAGCCGTTGCAGTTTATTTGTTGTGGATATTACTGAGTGGTCTGATTCATCATGTTGTCACTTGGGCTTGTAGTTGAATGCAAGTTGTATCATTGTTGTATCTTTGGTGCAGTTGATATGTTGGGTCATTTTTGCATGTTGTCACTGCAACGTGAACTGTTGAGTTACTTGCGACAGTTTGGGCATTGCCTCCATGTATTTCATGTAGTATTTTTATCACTTGATAGCGTCAAGCCTGATCTACTGTTGCCTTGAGTCTGTGCATTGATATTGGCTGCGACGAACTTGTAATCTCCTTTGGTTTGTTTGCATTGAAGTTGCATTTTGTTGTGTATGGCATGGTTGTTGTTTCTGTCCATTTGCCTCTGGTTTGAACTGTTCTTTGATTCACTGTATATTGATTGTGTTGCCATATTACTGGTGCACTTGGTCAATCGAGCCTTTGCGCTTTGGTGCTGCAGTTGAGTTGAGTCAGTGACTTGACCTTTTGCATTTTGTTTGTGGTTTGGTGCCTTCTTGAATTTGTGCAGTCTTTCGTGAGCATGTTGACTTTATAGTTGGACTGTGCATTACACTTGAGTTGAATCCAGCTTGTCGCTCGGATTTGACCTTGTACTGAAGTTTGTAACATTATTTTATCACACCTGAGTTGATTCCAATAATTTGGGTTTGACCTGTGCTCACCTGTCCCTGTAAATTTATCAAGTGTATATATCGGTGTGCATGGGCCTTGTGGCATATACACTGACACACTGTGTATGTCACAAGCTGTTCGTGTATGATGAATTCAAAATTAAATGATGACGAACAACCCAAATAACCGAGGCAAATATTATTTTCAAAATTCACATTTTATTTTATACTGCAAAAATATTTCCTTTTCAATTTTACTGCGTTAATATTTATTTTTGCAGATTGCTCAGATGCTGGATTCAATCTGTAATGAAGTTGAAGATAAATTATGAGTGAATGAGCGATATGAAGCAAGGACATTTGTAAATGTGAAATTGTGATGTAATTGAATTTATATTGTAATCAAAATTGTGTATGTATAGTGAGAGCATGAATTTGTACTATTCAAAGATTGTAATAAATATTTGTTTGAATAAAAATTCTGTTTGAATTCAAATTCTGTGTTATTTATTTTTATTCAGCAAATATTTATTTTATCTATGAAAAATAAAATAGTACATTAACAAATACATTTACACGAATATATATATATGTTTATTATCATCAAACAAAAATCATATAATCGCATATTCAACATGTTGCTTGATTATATTTAGTGCTGTAAGGAAAATGAGACTGGTCATCTTCCTTCTGTATTTTTTAAGACTGTGTTTGCACTTGTATTAGCAACCCTTTTATTTAGTGGTGGTGCTATTAGCAGCCCTTTTATTTAATGTATTTAAACAAAATGAGTTCATAATACCTTTGTTTGCACTTTATTATGAGAAGAATTGAAATTTAAATGTTGTTTTTCTTTTACTTGCTGGAACAACGACAGGTTAATATCTGATAGCTTGGGAATATCCAAAATCTTTTATACTTTTGGCATTGGAAGTCTTTGCTGCGAATTTTTGGTATGACTTTTTGACTCTTTTGTGCATCTTGTCGTTCAATTTAGATTATAAATCATAGTTTTCATGATGGGTATAAATTTCATCAATTGGTTTCACATGAACTAGCACTGGCAGTTGGTTTCATCAATTTGTCATGATGTGTATGTTTGGCACTAGCCAAAATGTTTGACTTTTAGCACTGCCAATCATGCTGCTGGATTAAACCATTGGAACTTCTCATCAATTGGTTTCACATCCTCTTTATGCTTTGCTACTCGATTTTATTTATATCTCATTTTGCTTTAGAAAAGGATCATCATGACTAGGTTGAGAAAATACATATGTTAGACACGTTTGGTTAAAAATGCTAGGTAATCTCATTGTTACTTAAATACACTTATTGTTTGGAGTTATTTTCAGTTTGTGTAGAAATTTAAATATAAGCCAAGAGGATTCTGTTGTGTAAATGTGCACATATGTTAAACATTTTGGTTAAAATTCTAGGTAATTTCATTGATATTTCTTCATTTAAATGGATATAGCCTTCTGAAAAATTCATTTTAAGTTTCAAAAATCTTATAACAAGTTCTTATTTATCTTGCAGCATTAACTATAAAAATGGTTTTTTCTTGAGCAAATACATGCATGTTATATCTGAATCAAATTTGTAATCCTAGTGTTTCTGACATTGGTTAAGCATTGAATTACTTCAAGGATTTACAAGCCCCTAAGGACTAGTAGCATTTATTACTCTGGGAAGCTATTACTGTGTATTACTTGATAAAAATAAAAGCTATTGTTTGTGGAAGGGATTGCATGACTTAACCAGAAAAGTTGCAGTTTAATTTAACATTTTAGACTCTGTGCAAAGAATTCTGATATGTTTTCACACAAAACTTATAATGATATTTTATATGGAGAAAGAAAAGTTTCAAATTCATTCTTTCACATGTTTGCTTCACAAAGCTTAAAATAACTTGAGAACTAGCTACTTAATGTTTTAATATTTTAATTCTAATCAAGTAAGTATAACTACTTTATAGGTAGATAGATATATTTGATGCAAAAAGTAGCAAACTTGCCACAACAAGTTATGGATTTGAAGTTGCTTTTGATGCCATAACTGAATTTTGGTTTGTATTCTTGTATGTATTACAAATATTGGTCACTAGTTGCTACTTGTTCTATATTGTGAAATATTACGGACTCATTATCTGTTTTGATGTAAGAATATTATGTATATTTATTATGTAATGTTACATATTGATTATTAGATGTGTGATTAATATAATATGTTGATTATAAAATATGATTAATATAATAGATGTTCATTATGAAATGTATATGTTTATATAAACTGTGTTATATACAAATTATGGGTGTGTATAGAACCGGAATCTGCTATATACTGATTAGCAAATGGACAAAATATGGCGGCATTTATAAAACACAGTGAAAGTATTTAACAACATTTTCAAATTGCTGTTAAAAGATTCAATAGTGTTTTAAGATAGCGTTTTACAAATTTTATTAAAAGGTTCAGCTTTTACAGCAAGACAATAAGCTGCTATAAAATAGCATCGAAGCATTGCAAAAAACGCTATAAATAAATAGCATAGCAATGGCAGAAATGTTATAAAAAGAAGCCATAGCAATGAGAAGAACGATGTAAAACGTTATTGTAGCATAGTATGACTACTATTAAATATATATCTTAGGGAAAACAAACGCTAAGAAAAGTAATTTTGGTCATCAAGACAAATGTTATAAAATTATTAATGACATCAATTAAATGCTTACGTGCATTCTATAGCACTTTATGTACTGCTTGGGTATATTTTTGATCAATAATGGCATGTTCATATATAGGGTAGTTAAAACACTGTTAAAGGATTTTATTGCATTTTTGAAACGCTGTTATATACCCATTTTGTTGTAGTGAACCCACATTGAAAGTATCCCTGCCAGTATAATTCAATGATTGTGTAATTGTTTCAGGATTCATAGAGGTGTTCTATACAGTGGTGAAATATATACGGAGAAGTGGAGAAGTGAAGAAGCTAAGAAAATCACATGCAAATTAGACATGGTACTAGTTAATGCAAATACAATTAATTTATTCCCCACAATGAAAGTTGTTATTCTCCCTAGTTCTTCAAGTGACCACTCCCCGCTATTAATATAGCTAATTTGTATTGACTAAGAAAATAAAGGAAAACTAATCGGGTATGTTAATTTCTGGTCTTTTTGCAAAGATTATTACTCTGTAGTCAATTTCTTGTAACACCCCTAATTTTAGGTAACACTATTCGGGAGACTTAATTAGATAAATTCAAAAGAATAATGTAGAGAGTAGAATGGTATGGAAATTGAGATTCGAGAACTAATTAGGGTCGTTCCTTAACTAAATGGATTCATAAGAATGGTTTGTAAGTTAAATACTTAAGAGAATAAGGCAACGATAATATGGGAATAGCCGTATACCATAACCCCACAACCCCTTACCTCATTTTCATTCACATTTTCATAAATCAAAAACATAAACAAAGGAGAAATAAGGCAGGCCATAACCCCAGGGAAAGAGGAGCTCAAAATCAATTAGAGACAAAGATTAAAGCTAGGAAGATTAAAGCAACAACCAATCTCAAGTTCCTTATCCAAACAAGGTGAATAGTAATCTAAACCATCTTACATAGGTCTTTTTGAACGTTTAAATTCAATTTTAAGGTTTAAAACCGTTTGGATGGATGAATAATGATATGCTTTGATTTTATGCCATGTTACAAGTTAAACAAGGATTTTGCGGGATGATATGATTCGATTTCAAAGCTAAAATCGTGCAAATTGAGTTTCGAATGCCATGATGTTTGAATATGTTACGTAAAACATTATTTTCGAGATGGGATTTAAATTTTCATAATATTCCAAAATATGGATAATTTATTATGAATTTTGAATAAAAGAAATAGATAATTTTGGGTTTAAATTATTTAAGGCAATCAAGTATTGTTTTCAAGTCAAAAATTTATATATGTTAGAAAACTATTGAAAGTGAATAATTGTGATTTTTGGACATTTTTCCTAAGTGTCTTTCTATGGTTATTAAACTATTTAAGATAAAGGACTTAAATGATTTAAATATTTTGTTGAGGGTGAGGGCTTATTCGTTAAAATGATTTCTTTTGTTAATTATTGTATTCGGTAGCCTTTTAGAAAAGAGTTTCGCTATAGAATTGGAAAACAATCATGTTTTGACAAATTAGGCAAGTTAGGTAAAAAGAAAGGCATAAAAATCTATTTTGTTTGGAATTACAACTTTTCCATTGCCCCATTGCATGCTTTCATCACCATACTACTGCCAATGACCTTCCACACCAACCCAAAACCAATGTATATGGTATCAAGCCATTGATACGAAGTGTATTGGAGAAAGACGGAAGGGACTATGTCGGAAGCATGCTTTCGAATATATTGAAGGCATTCTTATAAGCTTTCGAATCATTACTTGCCTTTGATTTTTATCGAAGTTTTCAAAAGAGTTGCCGCATTATGAACTCATTCGACACCTAGCTATCACATTCATACCTTTCGAATTGGTTAAAGGCCGTTTTCTTTATAGCCTTACAACAATGTATTCGAAAGGGGTGCTTTCCTTCTTTAATTTTAAAGCCGCCTTCCCAATTCCTTCAAAAGGGTCCTTTTAGCCGCTTTTGTATATTGTATCGAAGGAAATGGTTTCGAAAGGGCAGGCTTCAAAGCTGTCCTCTTGCCCAGTTCTTTTTCTTAAGATTATGCTTTTGAATGCAAGCTTTTGCTTTAGTTCTTTTTGACCCAGAAGTTATAATTAATGATAAACCGAATTATTTTGAAAGAGATACTTTCGAACGGTTTTGGAGCTATGCTTTCATAAATTCTACTTGAACCGAATGCCTTCGAAAGGTAAGATTTAAATGTTTCGAAAGCTGTAACTTTAAGTGTTTCAAAAGGAAGGTTTTAATGCTATCGAAAAGTATGTTTTAATGGTTTCACAAGAGAAAGTCTAAGATTTTTAAATAATGCTTTCGAGAGGGAGACTGAGGGAGGGTAACTAATGATGTCACAATGATCCAAAGGATCTAGTAGAAAGCCTTAGTTTTCAAATACGAAACCCAATCTCATTTTTAAAGGTAAAACCCAAGGCAATAAGAAAGAGTTTTGAAATGATATTTAAATATGGAATCTTTGAAGAAGCTTTCCTTGTTAAAGATAGTGGGTTAATGGTTTTAACCATGTTTTAGTAGAATAATAATTACAAGGAATTAAGCCATAGATGTTTATATTATTATGTTTTGATCGGTTATCATGTACGCTTTTGTATACATATTCACTTTATAATTAACTCATAATTGCATTTTGGGGTGTTAAGGCCAGAATAACCAGTTTGGTTTACCTAAATATGAATACACATTGAATTAACTCCTGTGTGAGTATAATTGCATCAAGGTGGTCAAACAAACCAGAATATAGAATGCTCAAAGACTGATCAAAGGATTATTGGTTCAGACCGGTTCTAAGTAAGCCGACGAAAAATATGTATGGAAATTGTAATTTGCAGGGGCCAATATGTTCTTAATGATCCCATGAAACTATGTCCGGAATAAATTATTGAAAGAGATCAATATGTTCTCAGTGATCCTATAAAAACTATGACATAAGAGTTGTTATTGGAGAATCCAATAGGTATATGGTGACCCCATGAAAAATATGATTTGAGGATGTTAATGGTAGGTACCCATAGGTTCTTAGTGATCATATGAAAACTATGAAACCGAACAGATAGGCCATAAGTTTGGAATAGTTTATTAGTCGGCCCATGAAAACTAATAGGTTAAACCCTAGATACTATAACTTGAGACGGATAGTCAGGTATATGGGAAAAGGAAGCATATTGCATGTTTGCATATCATCAAGATACATTTTATTATTTTGTATTTTAACCATTATGGATGCAAGTGCATGGTATATGATTATTATAAATTGGGTTAAGATACTATTGAAGGGAAAACCTGTTCCGCTAAGCGGCGTTTTCTCAATAGATATCTATATGGTTTAAGATGGTAGGTTATTATCCACACTAAACTTTTTATCCGACTCGAAGTTTATGTTTCCCCCTTAAACTCTCAGGTGCTTAATTAATTTTGAGTAGTTTGAGAGTTAAGGTTTTCAGGTTCTCCTTTAGACAAATAACCTTCCAGAGACGTGCATGAGGCATGCTAGCTATTAGGAGTTCTTCTTGTTTGATTCCGCTATGTCTTGGATGTAATTGAAAAGTTGTCTAGTGCTTATATTTAGACTATTATCAACCAACGGAGCATCCTCATATATCGCTCTTGGCGTATGTTGTTATAAATTGTAATTTCTCTGAGCATGTCTTACGTATGAGATTACGTAATGTAACGAATCTGAAATACTATCCGTAATCAAATGAGAATTCTTTTAAATTGAGTTCATTTTTTTTCATATTCATGTGTTTCTGGTATACCAATGTATCTAAGACTACTGTATTTGGTCACCGAGAATTAATAACTATGGATGACTGCAACATCCGTATCGATTAGTTTTGGGCCTCCAAATGGGGGATGTTACAAGTTGGTATCAGAGCATAGGTTTATATGAAATTTGAACCTAAGAGATTTTCAAAATATAAACCAAAGAATCATAAAATGAGATCAGTTATGGGTTAACGCTATAGTAATGTACTTGCATTATATATATATATCTATAAGTATGTATTCCCCTCTCTCGTAGACCGTTCTTATGTATATTACCAAGGCTCGTATGCAGTCTTACGAGAAAGAAAAATATGGAAGCAGGAAACGAAAAATGAAATCTAGGTAGAGGAAGCAGCATAACTAATGGAAATGCTCGACCAAACACCAGGAGGAATTCGAGTGGGCAGGAGAATGCAAATTCCAATGTAGGTCCTGGAACCCCACCAGTAGACATGGGGATGATGTATCAGTTCTTTGTCAATATGATGCAAGCTAGAGGAGCTACAGGAGTAGTTGGGGGTAATCTGATGCTATGAATGTTGGAAGAGCTAATCCCGTGGCCCAAGTTAGCAATAACTATGCCAAGCTGAGTAGGGATTACACTAGTCTAGGTGGAAAGCCATTTTTGAGAACAAAGGATGCTGTTAAAGTAGAAAATTGATTATTGCATCGTGAAAGAATTTTTGCTGGCTTGGGATTAGATGATGAGCAGAAGAGGAGACTTGCTTTACAACAATTTTAGGGAGCAGCACTTTATTAGTGGAATAATGTTACCGTGGGAGTTCTCAAGGAAGAGTTGAGTTAGACAAAATTTTGAAGAACATTCGAAGAGAGGTTCTTATCTGAAGTTACCAAGTCAGTATTGCTGACTTAGTGCAAGGTGAGATGTCGGTGATTGAGTATGCTACAAAGTTTGATGAGTTGTCTAGATATGGACATGCTACTATTGACACTGTCATTAAAGGAACGAGAAGTTTAATCAAGGGTTTAGACCCGAGATTTCTATGGTGCCTATGCCACATCTCCCTGATCAAAGAACAGTTATAGTGGAGATGGAAATCCGTAATGAAGAGATGCTTTCTACTTATGGGAAGGAGAAGCAGGTTAGAACCTAGGATTCTCAACGCAAGAAGAGGAAATTCTTTAAGAAGAAAAGAGCTCAGAAAGGAGGAGCTGCCAAGAAAAGGATGGTCGACGTAGTTTGCTACAAGTGCAACAAGAATGGACATGATGCTGATGAATGTCGAATTGGAAAAGGGAAAAAGGTTGCAGATAAGAAAGGAGTAAAGTGCTTCAACTGTGACCAAATTGGACACTACAAGAACCAGTCTGAGCAAATAAGCGAAAGGTTTTTTCTTTGAGACCATCTTCTTTTAGACCAATCGTTGCTGGGAAGGGAAAGATTGTGATGGAATGTATGATTTTGATTCATAGTATACCAATTAGGGTACTATTTGATAGCATTCATTTATATCTCATTGTTCGGTAGTTAGGTTATGTTTAGAATCCTCATGCATTGTTACTTCCTTAAGGGTTGCAAATTCGATAGGAGGGTACGTAACTCTGGGGATGAGATGTGACCAGTTAGAACTTGAATTGATAAGTCATAGTTTGCATGCAGTTTGTATGTTTTTGATTTCGTAAGCTTCGAGATCATTTTGGGTATGGATTGGTTAGATAAATATGATGCTAGGATATTTTTCCAAGATAGGGAAATATCGCTAAGACACTATAACAGTTATAACCGAATCATATACTCCGTGGAAAAGTTAGACTCATGTGCTTATGCTTTGCTGAATGCAATGGAAGTAGAAGAATAGTTGAATCGGGTCTTAATAGCAAAAGAGTTTGCAGATGTTTTTGAGCCAGTCATAGGACTACCACCGCAGCGAGCCAATGGGTTTCGGATAGATCTTGTGCCAGGAGTAGAACCTGTAAGTAGAGCACATACCAGGATGACACCTATCGAGATGAAGGACTTGAAGGCGTAGCTAGTGGATTTAGAAAGAAAGAATTCATTAGAAAAAGCAGTTCGCCTTGAGGAACGGCCTCGGTGTTCATGAAAAAGCTGGATGGGTGTTAAGGATGTGTATTGACCATCATACGGTGGACGAGAAAACGATCAAGAATAAGTATCATTTGCCGAAAATTGATGATCTATTGCATCAAATGAGTGGAGCCAGAGTATTTTTCCCAATTGGATTTGGTGATAGGTTCCATTAGCTAAGAGTAGCAGAGGATAGTATTCCGTTGACGGCATTCCAGGCTAGATATGGTTCGTACGAGTGGTTAGTGATGCCATTCAGGTTAACAAATGCACCAGATTTCTTCGTGGATTTGATGAACCAAGTTTTCTAAGAGCTCTTGGATAAGTTCGTATTGGTATTCTAGATGACATTTTAATATACTCTAAGGATGAAAGAGAGCATGAAGTTCATCTTAGAATAGCGCTTGAGGCACTGAGGCAGCATCAATTGAAAGTGAAGATTCAAAGTGTCATTTCTGGAAGAAAGAAGTTAAGTTTCTTGGCCATGTGGTTTTAGGGAAGGGTTTGTCAGTTGATCCGGGTAAGATCAAGGCTATTAATAACTAGAAGAGATCGGAGACGGTGACTGAGATCAGAAGTTTTCTTGTACTTGCTAGCTATTGCCAAAGATTCATTAATCACCTTTTGTGGATAGCAGCGCCTTTGACTAAGCTAACCAGAAAGGGCGTGAAGTTTATTTGGTCAGACAAATGTGAAGTGGCATTCCTTGAGTTAAAGAATTTGTTGACCAAGCGCCTGTGTTAGTGGTTCCAGACGGGAATCAAGGATTAGTAGTGTATACTGATGTGGAGCTGGATTAGGGGCAGTTTTGATGCAGAAAGGTAAAGTTATTTCCTATGTTCATGATAGCTTAGACCGTAAGAAGTGATATATGCTACTCATGATCTAGAGTTGGCTACATGATCTTTGCATTGAAAGTATCGAGACATTGTCTCTTGCAGAAGATATTTGAGTTATACACAGATCATAAGTCCTTATGGTATTTATTCTCTCAGAAAGAGTTGAATATGAGACATCAGAGGTGGTTAGAGTTTTTAATAGCTTATGATTTTTGTATAGAATATACAACTGGAAAAGGAAATAAAGTAGTGGATGCTCTTAGAAGAAAACATCAGAATGTGGTGTTAGCTGTGTTAGCAGAGTGGAAGGACTTGGAGGCTTTAACTACTTGCAATGTGCAGTTAAGATCGACTAACAGTTCTAGTCAGAGCACTGCCATGTTATCCTGCTTGGAAGTTCGATAGAGATTGATTGAAAGGATTGTATCTAAGAAGAAAGATGATCCAATGTTAGCTGAAAAGGTTAGAAGGCCAGAGGCCGAAACCGAGACTGATGACCTGAAGGATTTTAGTCTTGATCAGAGGGGATGGTCGAGAAAAAAAGGATGGTTGTGTGTTCTAAATGCAAAAAACCTAAGGAAGGAGGTCCTTAGAGAATGTCAACGATCAAATTTTACGATTCATCTTGGGGGAACGAGGATGTATCAAGACATGAAAAGGAGTTTCTACTGAGAAGTTATAAAGAAGGATGTTGGCTTGTGGGTAAAGCAGTGCGTGAACTGTCAACAGGTGAAGGCCGCACGTAAAAAGCCAAGAGGATTACTTCAACCATTGGAGATATCAGTTTGAAAATGAGATTCGATATCCATGGATTTTATAGATGGGTTGCTAAGGTCAAATCGGGAAAATGTAAGTATATGGGTCATGGTGGACAGGCTGACCAAGAGTGCCCATTTCATTCTAGTTAAGTCAACCAGGCGACGCCTATTTTAGCTATGCTGTTTATACAGTATATAATTAAACTACATGGGATTCATAGTAGTATAGTAAGTGATATAGATACTTTGTTTACTAGCGAGTTCTGAAAGAGTCTACAAGATGTGTTAGGTACCATGCTCAAGATGAGTATTGCTTATCACCCTCAGACAGAGGGGTAGACTGTGAGAGTTAAGAAAGTGCTTGAGGATTTGTTAAGAGCTTGTATGCTAGATTTTGATGGATCTTGGGAAGATCACCTACACTTATTTGAGTTTTCCTATAATAACAGTTACCAGACTAGTATAGAAATGGTGCCTTTCGAATTTTTGTATGGAAAGCCATGCAAGTCACCAACATGTTGGTAGGAAACTGGAGACAGGAGACAGATTAGTCTTAGGTCCAGATCTGGTAAGAGAAGCTACAGAGAGGATTGAGTTGATCCAAGATAGGATGAAGGAAGCTCGGTTTAGGCAAAAGAGTTATGCAGATAAGAAGCGTAAGGATCTAGAGTTCTCAATTGGAGATAGAATTTTCATTAAAGTATCGTCGATGAAGGGTGTAGTACGACCCAAAGAGTTAGGGAATCTAACCTCGAGATATGCTGAACCATTCCAAGTTATAGAGAGGATCAGAACACTCGCATACAAAGTAGATTTGCCGAGCATTTTGGCAGATGTCCATAATGTATTTCATATGTCTCATCTTCATAAGTATGTGCATAATCCAGAGACTACTATTCTTCCAGCTGCATTGGAGGACTTAATAGTAGAACCAGATCTGGCCTTTTTAAGACAACCAGTTCGGGTTATAGCAAGAGATGAGAAGAAGTTAGGAAACAAGACAGTCAAGTTGGTGAAAGTATAGTGGTGCGACAATGAGAGGGACTATACTTGGGAGATAGAAGACAAGATTAGAGGTACTTAGCCTGATCTTCTTTAAGGGTATGTTCTATATTTACTTTATACAAACTGTTTTCTAGTCAGGTAGGCTAGCATGGTAGTGAGGAGATGTTATAAATGATTGCTATGGTTAATATTTAGTCCTTGCTCAATTTCGAGGACGAAATTCTTTAAGAAGGGGAGCCTATAACACCTCCAATTTACTATGATTAGTATTTAGTCATTGCTGAATTTCGAGGACAAAATTCTTTAAGGACCCTAATTTTAAATAGCATTATTCAGGAGAGTTAATTAGATATAATTAAATAGAATAATGTAGAGACTAAAGTGATAAGGGAATTGAGATTGGGGAACTAATTAGGGTCGTGCCTTAACTAAATGGATTCATAAGAATGGTTTATAAGTTAAATACTTAAGAGAATATGACAAGGTTATTATGAGAATAGCCATATACCATAACCCTTAAACCTCTTATCTCATTTTCATTCACATTTCATAAATCAAAAACATAAACAAAGGAGAAACAAGGCCGACCATAACCCTAGGAGAAGAGGAGCTCAATATCAATTAGAGGCTAAGATTCAATCTAGGAAGATTAAAGCAACAAAAATGTCAAGTTAATTATCCAAACAAGGTGAATAATAATCTAAACCATATCATAAAGGTCTTCTTGAATGTTTAAATTTGATTTTAAGGTTTAAAATTGTAACGACCCGTAATTTCGCTACTTCGAAAATGAGAGATTTTGCTTACTTTTAAATTTCAAAGGTTAAAACTTAAATAAATAAGTTATATATAATAAATAATAATAGAGGTATTATTTATTCTTACCATTAAAAAGTACAAAGTTTGGATTTTATGACAAATCAACAAAAGTTAAGTTTTGTTAAAAATAAATAAATGCTTAAATAAGTATATTTAAATATTTGTTTGAAGAGTTAAATTATATTAAAATCACTTAATAAAGATAATGAAAGTATATTAAAGGGTTTAAAAATATGTTTATAACCGTTTTAGAAAAATATTCAAAATTTGTCACATTTTGTCAATGCAACTCCAAAATCAACAAAAATAGTATTTTTAAAAGTATAAATCGATTTGAGAAAGAGAGATTCATGTTAAATAATTTAGTAATGATAATTAAAATCTAATAAGGATTGTGCAACGTAATTTACATTGGTTTACAAAATGTCCAAATTTTTTCATATTTTATCAGTTTTACATACACTGTAAAAATGTAGATTTTGATATTATTTAAATATGGTTTTTTGTAAAATGAATAGACATTTTTAAATTTATTTAAGGAAGCAATAAGTTCATTTTTAAATTTGGTTTGCATCAATATATAGCTTAAAGAACATCAAATTTTGAGTGTGAAACTTGTCAATAATAACGTTGTTTTCAACTGTAACAAGTCGTCGCAAAGTTAAATGATCATATGCACTTTGTAACTTATATAATACAACTTTACAAACTATACAACACTTTCATTTACATCTTATAAAAACAAATGTACTTTGAAAATTCAAAATGTACAAATAATTCGAAAAGTAACATGGTTTGACAATTTATAATTAAAATTAAACTACTAAACAAAATCATTACAAAAAGGACTTAATCTCTCTTTTCTCATTAATGCACAAGTCTTATCCATGTATGGAAAAGGAGAAAAAGTTATTTTAACAGTTTAAAGTTTAAGAAAATAAGGCAAAACTCATTTTTTAAGTACAAATTCAAATCAAACCATCTCTTCCACCATTAATGAGTGTTCTTAAATCAAGGGTAAAAAGATAAATTAAAAGTCAAAAAGTAATGAAGGGTATTTGAGTCATTTTTCCTTCCAAACTCAAGTATAAGTAAGTATGCGCACCTTCCATTCTTTCGCACTTCATTCCTTACTTCCTTCTTCTTCTTCATCTCCATTTCCACGGCTTTCCACCTCTCCATTCTCTTGAAATAATAATAAAACCAACTCCACTTTCCAAAACAACACCCCACTACCTCCTCTCTGAGGTCGTACCCCCACCTGCCCATGGCCTAAGCCCATACCCCCTCCAAAATACCCACGACCCAAATAAAAAAATAAAAAAAGAGAAAAAGAAAGGGAAGAAAGAAAAGAGAGGAATGCACGTTAGCACGTTAGCCGTAAGCATGCCAATTCGCCTAAGATTGACGGAGTGGAAATAAGGTGAGAAATTCTCATCTCTTTTAAAAGATTGTATTTTGATTTCGTTATAATAATCATCTTATGGCATATGTAGGTATACACCCCATTAAAATGTTGTTATGGATGTTTGACTATGCTTGTGTTATGTTTAATAGTAGAAAGTGTTTATGATAGTGATTGAGTGATTGATTGGTTATTTTGGATGTGGTGGTGGTAATTATAAATAATGATTATGTTTATTTCACCCAAGTAATCACCTTTGTTAAATAGGACCCAATTTTGATGATATGAGATACTTCGAAAAAATAAGTCTCTTTTCAAGTGAAACTGAAATTAAAGTTAAGGTTAAATAGAATTTGAATTCAAAAGTGAATGGGATTTGAAATTGAAGTTAAAATGGAAATTAAAATTGAAATTTGAGTTGAAATTAAAGATGGATTTAAAATCAAATTTGAAATCTAAGTTTTAGTTAAGTTTAATTTGAATTCAGAATTGAAATTGAATTGAAGTTGGATTTTAAAATTTAATATTAAAATAATAGGAATATAACTATATGAAAATATGGAAATAGTGAAAATATGTTTTAAATACTTTAGAAAATAGAAATATTGATTTAAAATGATTTGTAATAATTTTATAAGTAATAAATTTCAATTTGAATAAATTATTTCAAGTATTAAAAAATAAGCTATAACTAAGCGCGTCACGCAATAGTAGTTCCCGATTTCGCGCCAAAATGTTCAAATAAGCATATATAGTGGAATATAGCTCGGAATTCTTCAAGATAAGAAAATACCGGACTATTATATCTATATCTTCAAAACGAGAAAGAAAATCGAGATTTCATTAAGTAGATTTTGAAATATGTCCAAATCAATTTTCTAGAAAGTCGTGCTTGTGTAGTTAAGTGACCATAACATAAAATCTGTTTAAATGGACGTTTTTAATTGTGGAACAATATGAAATAAATTTGATAAATCTATTTAAATAGGTTTGAGTTGGAAAATATGAATTTTCAAATACTAAAAGTTGATTTAATAAAATAAGCCATATATAGCACTTTCCACATCACTTTTCTGCTGCGAATTGTATAACTTTTGAAATATGAATTTAAACTTAACTATTTTTCCTAGAATCAATTATGAATGCTTTTGAAGGGAAAACAAAGCATTTAAAAGGTGATTTGGAATCTTTATAATCAATTCCAAAATAAAAGCTAGTAACAGAGTATCCGGAAACGACTAGTACATTTGTTCCGCTTGTGAGATCTGAATGCGGTGTTTAACTGAGGTTAGGAATGGAGCAACCCATGCCTTGAACATACTTTGTCTTATGTTTTCTTAAGCGAGGGGTGGAACAGATCGAAAGAAAAGTCCGGATGGTCTAAAATTTTTTATTAAGTTTTTCTAAAATAAAAGAGAATTACTATTTTCTAGAAGTTAAGTAATTTAAGTATAAAAAGATTAATCTCCAAAATGAATAAACTACAACTTGGATTGCATAGAGATAATATTCTTATACTTGGTGTTAAATCTGAAGAGGGAACTCGTCCTATGCTTAGAATTTAAAAGGCGATCTCACCGTTATTTCGCCCATAACACTTGTTGAATATGAAAATAGATGTTGATTTAAATTAAAATGATTTCTATAATCCTATTTACTCAATAATGTTTTCTAAGATAGATTTAGGGTTTATAGTAATCGATGTCTTAAATAAAATTGATTTTGACCCATTTAAAAGTTAAGGAATTTGGATCGATGATAAGTAAGGAAATTTGAAATATTATCTAAAACAAAAGATTGAATTTACTTAGAATTATTCTAATACAAAAAGAAGAGATTTTTTAACCATCCAAAAAGAATTAAAGTGAAAAGAGACTTAATAAATTCTGTATACACATATTTACTTTTTATCGATGATTGGATTTCGAAGGAACCGGGGTCGGATTTGGGTGATTCCTATCCAAAAACCACTTTGAACCAATTTATGTGTTCAAAAAATGAAGACCTAATAGAGAGAATGAGCAATGAAGACAAAGGATTTTTGGGATGAAGGGATAGCTTGTTGATAATTTTGGTTAGTTCCCAGGTACTAAGTAGCAGTGGGCCTTTCGTTTCTGAAATGCTTTGGGTTGCAAGGACATCTTGCTACTAATCCTAGGGTTAATTCCCGATAGGATGTGGTACGAGAGTACCTTCGGCTTCGTTCGGTCCCATAACAGACTTGTATGGATGGAAGTCTGACAGTGCATTTTCTAAGAATACGTACATTATTTTTTACAAACATACATCTATCATGGCGGAGAAGGCAACTTCTTTTAGCTTAACATCTTGCTTGAGACATACGAGCCTAAGGGTTGTATTTTTGTGATAGGAAATTAGTAGTCAACGGAAATGGCAATGTGGCATTCAGAGATGTGATATGTGCTATGTGAAAAGGTAATCGTTGCCGCAAGCCTCATCAACCGGAAATCACTGAAACAAGGTTAGATGCAGCAAGACTAAGTGGGTCATTCCAAATTAGGGTATGATCATCCCCTTTTAGATATATTTCTTCCTGCTATGACGTTCGGGATGTAAATTAATGTGGTTTGTATGCTTGGGCGCCTGGTTAAAGGTCGATAACGACCGAGGGATAATATATTCAGTACTATCTAGTTATAAATGTAGGCCAGTCTTGTGTTGGTAGAGGAGCTTTATGATGGTTCCTCGGGACATCCATCTAGAGGTGTACCCATCAGAAGGTAAATCCTTCACCTGGTCATTTGTATGAAAATTCATTCTCCAATAAGAACTTGCCATTTTATTTGTCTGGTATAATGAATAAGCCTGAAATGCTATATGGGTAACCATTTCGGCTAAAATTAATAAATTTATTTGCAAATGTTTTCAAAGAATGTCATTAAAAGTAATATCAAATGTTATGATATAAAAGTGTTTTAGTTATCATAAGGTAAAAACTCATTTGTGTTTATGTGTGAGTTTGGTCTTATAAGATACTCTTTCTTTTCAAACAATTTTATTCAAAGGATGATATATGACACTGTCATTTATTATTGAGTTTTTCTTACGCTGGTTTATCAAGCCTGATCCGGGTATTTTCAATACTCGGGTCAGATCCGAGTAGTTTCAGTTTTAGCTGAAGACGATTGGATTTTCTAGTGGAGAGCTGGAGATATTCATCTACATATGGATGTATTCTATTATCCCTTGCTATCTGTTTATTTGATGTTTTTCAGCATTTGTACGGGCGGATGTTTATAACGGTCCAAGTAGAATTTCAGTTAGATTCTAATATATGTATTTTAAATGTTTTCCGCTATAAAGATTATTGTTCAATATTATATGTTATTCCTTTCGCGTGAGATTCTTTTCTATCTATTTTTCCTTAATACCCTTGATAATCCATTCTTTCTTGCAATTTGGGTCGGACATGTGTGGTTTAATGTCGACTCAAAGGGTACAGAATTGTGGGTCGTCACATTTGGTATCAGAGCTTTTGGTGGAGCGAGCACCGAAGCCTGATAGGGGTAAGTCTCATCAGAGATAGGATTAATAATATCCTAGGATGAGTAACTCATTAGAGATGAGGATGGTAATACCCTAGAATGAGTTTTGAGAGTATCATATACGATCGCATATCTGTTAATTTTATAAAAATAATTTTGTTTTAAAAAAAATGGTAAATGAAATAATTTTACTTTGGTTTTATATTTTAATATTAAAAGGGATATTATTATTTTTGGGTTAGAAATTTAGGATTGTTTGTAATTTAGCATAGTAAAACTAAAATATGAATATCCTGTGATTAGAATTTCACGATTTGACTATAAGATATTCCATATAGAATCAATTAGTTGAAAGCTAGAATTTAGAACTTTAATCATATACCCCTAGACATTTGGTTATTAAGAAATAATGATTTAATGATCATCAAAATTGATGGATTTAAAAGCTAAGTACAAATATCTTATGAAGTAACTTTCATGATTTGGCTATATGATATTTGATGGTAATAGTTAAGTTAGAAGCTGTAATTACAGAAAGTAAAAAAGAAAATGCACACTTAGAAAAATTCTTATCAATAAGATAAAAAAAGATAAGCCTAAATTGAGACTTTGGGTAAGTATAATATAAAGGGTAAGTTATGTAACTTAAAAAGGAGATAAAATAATTTGAAATTTCGACACTTTGATTAGGTTAAAATCAAAGTGAAATTTAGGAATAAGAGATACAAGAAATATCATCCTAATATAAAACTTTGAATTAGTGATACATTTAGGGAAACATTTGTAATTCAAAATAAAGTAAGATTAGAAGTGGATAGGCTAGAAAAAGATATAAAAAAGGAAGATTTGAATAATATGGTTAGTTGATTGATGGATGAAAATATTTAAATAACAAATACCATGTGAATTAAGTTTCATAATTTGACTATAAGGTATTTGATGAATTTAATATTAATAATTTTGATTTTGAAATGGATAGTTAAATAAGTTAAGTAGATAATCATAGAATTAGTAAGAAAAAGATGTACACTTAGTAAAGATGACTTATTAATATATGGATAAGATAAATAACACTAGCTAAATTAAGACCTTAGGTAAATAAAATTAAGGATTCAGTTTTATAACTTATTAATTTGACATAATAGTAAAATTCCGTATTTGTTAAAAACCCTAATGAAGTAATAACAGTTTGAAGTTTGGGGATATGTATATATGCTCTTAGGAAGTAAAGGTATATTATACAAGTTTAAGTCATATTTGTATGCTTAAGTAATAATGGATTTAGTAGAAAATAAATGGTTGTAAAATGAACTTGGATTAATAGAAATTTTGAAGAAATATATTAGGTAAAAATGAATGTGAATAAATACATAAGTTATACGTAGATCATTTCGGCACATAAATCTTTGATTTAAGATTTGAGTATAGAACTTTGAGGTGTTTACACTAATCCAAGAAAGGATTTATCATTCGATTCTTGGCGGTGAATATTGATAAAGGTTTATGGTTATGTACTCAAGTTTCTATTATAGTTAAGAGCTATGCAAGGAAAGTAAGGATTTGTGATCAAGAAGTCTGGTCAAAGTCCGCATTAGAAAATCAAGGGATCGATACTAGTTCAGAAGTAAAGTTGTGAATTCGAATAATAGATCGAATCAAATATCACATATAGTATGACATTTTGGGTCTATCTACATGGTAGTTGGATAGTTATCTTAAATAGTAGGCACTAAGATATAGGGGTTAGACTTATGTTTTGATGTATGTGTGTGGATAAACCATAGATGTTTGTATGTATAACCTTAACTACATGATAAGTACTCAGGTTGGTATGTGGAATCTCTGTATGTATGTTCGGTATCATTTATTCAATGTTGTTATGACATCAAACTTCTTTTTATATATGAATTTCTTTCTACTATCAGTATAAATAAATGAAATTTTTTGAGGATACGAGTATGAGATAGATTCCTTTATCTAACTTTCATTTCGAGGACGAAACGCTTTTAAGTAGGGGAGAGATTTTGCTTATTTTTAAATTTAAAAGGTTTAAAACTTAAATAAATAAGTTATATATAATAAATAATAATAGAAGAACTATTTATTCTTATAATTAAAAGGTATAAAGTTTGGATTTTATCACAAATCAACAATAGTTAAGTTTTGTTAAAAATAAATAAATGCTTAAATAAATGTGTTTAAATATTTGTTTAAAAAAAATTAAATTATACTAAAATAACTTAATATAGATAATTAAAGTATATTAAAGGGTTTAAAAATATGTTTATAATCATTTTACAAAAATATTCAAAATTTGTCACATTTTGTCAATGCAACTCCAAAATATATAAAAACGATACTTTTAAATGTATAAATCGATTTGAGAAAGAAAGAGATTCATATTAAAATCAGTTAGCAATGATAATTAAATTCTAATAAGGATTGTGAAATATAATTTAAATTGATTTACAAAATACCTAAATTTTGTCCCATTTTGGCAGTTTTATATACATTGTAAAAATGGAGATTTTGATATTATTTTAATATGGTTTTATAATATGAATAGACGTGTTTAAATTTATTTAAGGAAGTAAGAAGTCCACTTTTAAGTTTGGTTTACATCAATATATAACTAAATAAAAATGTCAATTTTTAACTATAAAATTTGTCAATAACAGTGTTGTTCTCAACTGTAACGAGTCATCGCAAAGTTAAATGACCATATGCACTTTGTAACTTATATAATACTACTTTACAAACTATACAACACTTTCATTTACATCTTATAAAAACAAATGCACTTTGAAAAGTCAAAATTTACAAATAATTCAAAAAGTAACATGATTTGACAATTTATAATTAAAATTAAACTATTGAACATAATCATCACAAAAATGACTTAATCTCTCTTTTCTCATCAATGCACAAGTCTTATCCATGTATGGGAAAGGAGAAAAAGTTATTTAACATTTTAAAGTTTAAGAAAATAAGGAAAATATCATTTTTTAAGTACAAATTCAAATCAAACTATCTCTTCTACCATGAATGCATGTCCTTAAGAGGTTAAATCAATGGTAGAAAGGTAAATTAAAAGTCAAAAAGTATTGAAGGTTATTTGAGTCATTTGCGCTTCCAATCTCAAGTATAAATAAGCATGCATACCTTCCATTCTTTCACACTTCATTTCCTACTTCCTTCTTCACTTTCTTCTTCTTATTCTTCTTCATTTCCATTTCCATGGCTTCCCACCTCTCTATTCTCTTGAAATAATAATAAAACCAACTCCACCTCCCAAAACACCACCCCACCACCTCCTCTCTAAGGTCGTACTCTCCACCTTCCCACGGCACAAGACCATACCCCCTCCAATATACCCACGGCCAAATAAAAAAGAAATAAAAGAAAGGGAAGAAAGAAAAGAGAGAAACGCGCGTTAGTTTGTTAGCCGTAAGCATGCCAATTCGCCTAAAGATTGATGGAGTGGAAATAAAGGCGAGAAATTCTCATCCCTTTTAAAATTTGTATTTTGATTTTGTTATAATAATCATATTATGACATATGCAAATATACACCCTTTTAAAATATTGTTATGGATGTTTGGTTATGCTTGTGTTATGTTTGAATAGTAGCAGTGTTTATGATAGTGATTGGTTATTTTCAATGTGGTGGTGGTAATTATAAATAGCGATTATGTTTATTTCAACCAAGTAATCGCCTTTTAAATAAGACTCAATTTTGATGATATGAGATACTTCGGAAAAATAAGTCTGTTTTTAAGTGAAATTAAAATTAAAGTTAAGGTAAAATAGAATTTGAATTTAAAAGTGAAATGAGATTTGAAATCGAAGTTAAAATGGAAATTGAAATTGAAATTTGAGTTAAAATTAAAGATGGATTTGAAATCAAATTTGAAATATAAGTTTTAATTGAGTTTAATTTGAAGTTAGAATTGAAATTAGATTTTAAAATTTAATATTAAAATAATAGGAATATAATCATATTAAAATATGGGAATAGTGAAAATTTGGTTTTTAAATACTTTAGAAAATGGAAATATTTATTTAAAATGATCTGTAATAATTTTATAAGTAATAAAGTTCACTTTAAATAAATTATTTCATGTATTGAAAAATAAGTTAAAACTAGGCACGTTGCGCGACTGTAGTTCGTGATTTCGCGCCGGAAAGTTCAAACAAGTATACATACGGAATATATCTCGAAATTCTTCGAGATAAGAAAATTCAGGACTATTATTTCCATATCTTCTAAATGGAGAAAGAAAATTGAGATTTCATTAGGTAGATTTTGAAATATGTCCAAATCAATTTTCTAGAAAATCACGCTTGTGAAGTTAAGTGACCATAACATAAAATCTGTTTAAATGGACGTTTTATTATAGAAAAATATGAAATAAATTTGATAAATCTATTTAAATAATTTAAAATGACTTGAATTGAAAAATATGAATTTTCAAATATTAAAAGTTGATTAAATCAAAAAGCCATATATAGCACTTTCCGCAGCACTTTCTGCGAATTCTATATCTTTTAAAATATGTGTTTAAACTTGACGATTTTTCCTAGAATCAATTATGAATCTTTTCAAAGGGAAAATAAAGAGTTTAAAAGATGATTTGGATTCTTTATAATCAATTTCAAAATAAAAGTTAATAACTGAGTATGCTGAAACGACTAGTACATTTTTCCCGCCTGTGAGGTCTGGGAAGATAAAACAAGGTGTTCAACTCAGGTTAGAAATGGAGCAACACGCATCCTGAACTTACATGGTCTATGTTTTCTCTTCTTAGGCGAGGGGAGGAACAGATCGAAAGGAATGCTCGGATGCTTTAAAAAAATTTATTAAGTTTTTCCAAAGTAAAAGAGAATTAGTATTTCGCAGAAGTTAAGCAATTTAAGCATAAAAAGATTAATCTCCAAAATGAATAAACTACAACTTAAATTTCATAGAGATAATCTTCTTATACTTGGTGTTAAATTCCGAAGAGGGAACTTGTCCTATGCATGGAATTTAAAAGGTGATCTCACCGTTATTTCGCCAATAGCACTTGTTGAATACGGAAATCAACGTTGAGTAAAACTAGAACGATTTCGATGGTCCTATTTACTCAATTATGTTTTCTAAGATAGATTTAGGGTTTATAGCAAACGATGTCTTAAATGACATTGTTTTTTTTACCCATTTAAAAGTTAAAGAATTTGAATCGATGATAAGTAAGGAAATCTGAAAAATTATCCAAAGAAAAAGAATGAGTTACCTTAGAATTACTCTAAGACAAAAAGAAGAGATTTTGTAATCATCCAAAAAGAATTAAAGTGAAAAGAGACTTAATAAATCCTGTATACTCATATTCGCCTTTTATCGATGATTGGATTTTGAAGGAACCGGGGTCGAATTTGGGTGATTCCTATCTGAAAACCACTTCGAACCAATTTACGTGTTCAAAAATGAAGACCCGATAGAGAGCATGAAGAATGAAGGCCAGGGATTTTTGGGATGAAAGGACTGCTTGTTGATATTCTGGTAAGCTCTCAAATACTAAGTAGCAGCGATCCTTTTGTTTATGAAATTCTTTGGGTTGTAAGGACTTCTCACTTCTAACCCTAATTTTTGACAGGATGTGGTAGGAGAGTACCTTCGGTTTCGTTCAGTCCCAGAACGAACTTGTATGGATGGTTGTCTGATAATGTATTTTCTAAGATTACATACTTTGGTTTTTACAAACATACATTTGTGGTGACGAAAAAGTCAACTTCTTTTAGCTTAACACCCTCCTTGAGACGTAAGAGCTCAAGGGTGGTATTTTTGTCGAAGGCAATTAGTAGTCAATGGAAATGGCAATGTGACATTCAGAGATGTGATATGTGCTTTGTAAAAAGGTAATTGTTGCCTCAGGCCTCATCAAACGGAAATGATCGAAACAGGGTTAGATACAGCAAGGCTAAGTAGGTCATTCCTAATTAGGGTATGATCATCCCCTTCTAGATATATTTCTTTCTGCTATGACGTTCAACATGTAAATTAATGTGGTTTGTATGCTTGGGCGCCAGTTAAAGGTCGGTAACAACCAGGGATGACATATTCGGTATTATCTAGTTATAGAGGTACGCTGGTCTTGTGTTGGTAGAGGAGCTTTGTGATGGTTTCTCGGTGCATCCATCTAGAGGTGTACCCATCGGAAGATAGATCCTTCACCTGGTCATTTGTATGGAAATCCATTCTCCAATAAGAACTTGCGGTTTTATTTGTCTAACATAATGAATATCCCCGAAATGCTATATGGGTAACCATTTCGGCTAAGATTAATAAGTTTAATTGCAAATGTTTTCAAAGAATGTCATTAAAAATAATATCAAATGTTTTAATATAAAAGTGTTTTAGGTATCATAAGGTAAAAACCCGTCCATGTTTATGTGTGGGTGTGGTCTTATAAGGTACTCTTTCTTTTTAAAAGAATTTTATTCAAAGACTGATATATGATACTGTCATTTATTAGTGAGTTTCTCTCATGCTGGTTTATCAAGTCTGATCCGGGTATTTCCTATACTCGGGTCAGATCCGAGTAGTTTCATGTTTAGTTGAAGACGATCGGAGTTACTAGTGGAGATTTGGAGATATTCATCTAAATATGGACTATTCTATTATCCGGTGCTATCTGTTTGTTTTTGTTTGATGTTTGTCAGCAATTGTAATGGCGGATGTTTATAACTGTCCAAGCTGAATTTAGATTAGACTCTGATATATGTATTTTAAAAGTTTTCCGCTGTAAAGATTAAAGTTCAATATTATATGTTATTCCTTTCGTGTGAGATTCTGTTCTGTCTATTTTTCTTTATTACCCTTGATAATCCATTCTTCCGTGCAATTTGTGTGGGACATGGTTTATTGTCGGCTCAAAGGGTACAAAATTATGGGTCCTCACAAAAACCGTTTGGA
Organism: Allium cepa; assembly: GCA_030765085.1. NCBI lineage: Eukaryota > Viridiplantae > Streptophyta > Magnoliopsida > Asparagales > Amaryllidaceae > Allium > Allium cepa. Next base: position 943,863,492 of record CM060941.1, on the reverse strand, counting down.
TGGACGAATGGTGATGTGCTTTGATTTTATGCCATGTTATAAGTTATACAAGGATTTTTTGGGATGATATAATTCGATTTTAAAGTTAAAATCGTGAAAATTGAGTTTGAATGCCATGATGTTTGAATATGTTATGAAAAACATTATTTTGGAGATGGGTTTAAATTTTCATAATATTTCAAGCTAAGGATAATTTACTACTAAGGGAATCAAGTATCATTTTCGGGTCAAAAATTTATATGTTTGAAAACATACTAAAAGTGAATAATTGTGATTTTTGGGGATTTTTTCAAGAATTCTTCTATGGTTATTAAATTATTTAAGATAAAGGACTTAAATGATTTAAATGTTTTGTTGAGGGGAACGACTTATTTGTTAACATGATTTCTTTTGTTAATTGCTGAATTTGGCAGTCTTTTAGAAAAGAAATTTGAAAAAGAATTGGCAAACAATCATGTTTTGATAAATTAGGCAAGTTAGGTAAAAAGGAATTACTATGAAAGGCATAAAATGAATTACAACTTTACCACTGTCACTTGCTTGCTTCCGTCATTATACTTTCACCAATGACCTTTCACACCTACTCGAAACCATTGCACACGGTATCAAGCCATTGATACATAGTGCATTGGAGAAAGATAGAAGGGACTGTGCGGAAAGCATGCTTTCAATGGGGTTGAAGACATTCTTATAAACTTTCGAATCCATTACTTGTCTTTGTTCTTTAAAGAAGCTTTCAAAAGAGTCGCCGCATTATGAACTAATTTGATACCTAGCTGCCGCATTCATACCTTTCGAATTGGTTAAAGATCGCTTTTCTTTATAGCCTTAAAACAATATATTCAGAAGAGGTGCTTTCGTCTTTTAATTTTAAAGCTGCCTTCCCAATGCTTCCGAAAGGGTCCTTTCAGCCGCTTCTGTGAATGGTATTGGTGGCAATGGTTTTGAAAGAGTTGGTTTCGAAGCTATCCTCTTTCCTAATTCTTTTTCTTAAGATTTATGCATTCGAAAGCAAAGCTTTCGCTTTAGTTCTTTTTAACCCAAAAGTTTTAATTAATATTAAACCCAATGATTTCGAAAGAGATACTTTCAAATGGTTTCAGAGCTATGCTTCCATGAATTCTACTTGAACTAAATGCCTTTGAAAGGTAAGATTTAAATGTTTCGAAAGGTGTATCTTTATGTGGGTTTCAATTCTTTCGAAATGTATGTTTTTAATGGTTCGAAAGAGAAGGTCTAAGATATTAAATAATGCTTTCAAGAGGGAGACCGAAGCAAGGTAACTCATGATGTCACAATGATCCGAAGGATCTAGCCGAAAGCTTTAGTTTTCAAATAAGAAACCCAATCTAATTTTTAAAGGTAAAAACCCAAGACAATAAGAAAGAGTTTTGACATGACATTTAACTTGGGAATCTTTGAAGAAGCTTTCTTTGTTAAAGATAGTGGTTAAGGGTTTTAACCATTTTTTCTTAGAATAATAATTACAAGGAATTAAGTCATAGATGTTCATATTATTATTTTTTAATCAGTTATCATGTATGCTTCTGTAAACTTATTCACTTCATAATCAACCTATAACTGCATTTTTGGGGGTGTTAAGGGTAGAATAACCAGCTAGGTTGACCAAGTTATGAATATACATTGAGTAAACTATTGTGTGAGTAGAATTGCATCTAAGAGGTCAGACATACCAGAATATAGGTTGCCCAAAGAATCAAAGGATTATTGGTTTAGACCGATTCTTAATAAGCTCATGACAACTATGTATGAAAATTGTTATTGGCAGGGGCCAATAGGTTCTTAGTGATCCCATTAAAGCTACGCCCGGAATAAGTTATTGAAAGAGATCAATGGGTTCTTAGTGATCCCATAAAAACTATGAGATGAGGGATGTTATTGGAGAATCTAATAGGTTCATGGTGATCCCATGAAAACTATGATTCGAGGATGTTATTGGTAGATATCAATAGGTTCTTAATGATCCCTTAAAAACTATGAAGCTAAATAGATAGTTCGTAAGTATGGAACAGGTTATTAGTTAGCCCATGAAAACTAATAGGTTAATAGTGACCCTAGAAACTATAACCTGAGGAAGATAGTCAGGTAATGGGGAAGGGAAACCCCGATCATATTGCATGTTTTCGTATCATCAAGATACATATTATGTTGTGTTTTAACCACTGTGGATGCAAGGTGCACAGTATATGGTTATTATAAATAGGATTAAGATACTAGTGAGGGAAAACCCATTCCGCCACGTGGCGCATTCTCACTAGATATCTATATGGTTCGAGATGGTAGGTTGTTTTTCACACTAGACTTTTTTTCTGACTCCAATTTATGTTTTCCTTTTAAACTCTCGAGTGCCCAATTAATTTTGAGTAGCTAAGGTTATCAGGTTCTCATTAGATGAATAAGCCTCCCGAAACGTGCACGAGGCAAGCTAGCTACTAGAAGTTCTGTTTGATTCCACCGTGTCTTGGATGTAATGGCAAAGCTGATTAGTGCCTATATTTAGACTCTAATCAATCAAGGGGCATCTTCATATGTCGCTCTTGGCGTATTTTGTTATAAATTGTAATTTCTCTAAACGTGGTTTACGTACGGGATTATGTAATGAATCTGAAATACTATCTGTAATGAAATGAGAAATTTATTTTAAATTGAGTTTAATTTTTTTTTCATATTCATGTGTTTCTGGTATATCAATATGTCTAACATTACTGCATTTGGTCATCGAGAATTAATAACTATGGATGACTGCAGCATCCATGGCGGTTAGTTTTAGGCCTCCAAACGGGGGTTGTTATATTTCTCTACACTAGATCAATTTGAAGATTAAAATTTTTTTGTGCTAACAATAATTTTGAAGACCATAAAGTTATAAGAATCCGACTTTGCGATCCTCTTAGTTCGACACTAATATATCCACAGTATTCTCATGTCGTACATCCAAGTACAGGAAAGATAGATTATTGGGATGAAAGAAAAGGAAAAGGCAGAGTAGAATCTCATAATGTGGTGAGTAATATATAATATTTCAATGAGCTTTAAAAAAAGAAAAATGAACTTTAATATACGCATATAAAATCAGAGTACGATTATTCTATCATCAAACCCGGGATATTTATAACAACCTGCCCTTACAATTGTTGATAAATACAGACAAGAAACAAATAGCAGAAGATAAAGAAAATATCGGAGTAAGTCTTAGAGGGCATCGAGCTTGTCTCCTGTAGCTCTAAAGTGTCCAACTAAATCTGAAAGAAATGCTTAGGCTGACCTGAGTATTATAAGAAAAATAATGTCCGGATCAGTCTGGTAAAACCAACATGAGAAACACACATCATATTTTAATGTTATAAAACCTTCAAAATAAAGGTATCTCATAAGACATTCCCATACATAAACACGGATCGGATTTTACCTTACAATAACCGAATCATTTTAAAGGAAATCTTCTGATATTATAAGAATATCCAGCGTAAAATAAACATTAATTATAGCTGAAATTTTTACAGTAATTGAATTACAATATAATAGGTTTACAACTAAATCCATAGTGGCACATATTGGAGATTGGATTTCCATCAACGACAAGGCTACTTGGGTACCGCCTGCCACAGTACACCTCTAGAAAAATGTATCGAGGGCCACACGTGGACCCCTTACCAACATAGAGTCTGCTGCCCCTTTAACATGACAGACTATATTACATAATTCTCTAAAACCAAGGCCTCAAAAACAATGTGCACCAGTTATGGCCCTACTTTTGCACGAATACCAAATCCATAAATATTGATTCTAGATCGAGGAATGACTGCTCCTAATGGTATAAAACCACATAGCCCAGTTGTATATGCTCTATTTTAGTCTTTACCGGTTTATGAGGCTTTGGAGGTCACGATTACCTTTTCCTCTCTTAGCAAATCCCATGTAGAATGCTAACACTGCTTTATCGGCATGATGCAATGCCGGCATTCGACCATACAAGTTATTCAAGATAAGAACAAACCGAAGTCACTACTTCTACTGCATCTATTTTTGAATCACCCTTAGGATTAGTCCCAAGTAGCACTTGCACTTCAAATAGCTTCAAGTCCATCATCTTTAAGATGCTTCTAATTCGAACGCTTAAGTTGGTTCGCTGTAGTTTCCGGATAACATATCTGATCCCAGTCACTAATAATTTCTGATAAACTTGACCTCGATTATTTCGGAAATAAATAGACAGTACATAAGAGCAGGGATCGACCCCTAACCGTTTAAGTGGATGGATCTTCTTGTCCTGGACGAACCCAACAAGCTTATACATATTGTATTATCATCTAAGATAACTCTCTATAGTTCCCATGTTTCCTCTAGATACTTTCAAAGTTAAAAAATAGCCAAGATTTGATAGTCGGTTATTAACTATCAAATAAACAACAGTCCAATACAAATTTAATCCCATTGAATCTACCAAGCCTCATTTAATTAATCTTTTATTAATAAATATCTTTAATTACTTACCAAAATATTCATATACCTATCTCACCGGTATAAGTATATTCACAAAACAGTTAAGAAAGATTTCCTCATTTCAAAATCATATTTAAATGGGTCAAAAACAAATGTCTTTTAATATTGTTTACTATAAACCCAAAACACTTATCCTTTGGTGTTAAGTAGGGAAAGAGCATTTTCATACCACCATTATTAAGAAGGATTATTTATTAATCCATAACTTGGCTTTCTTAAATAAAACTAAATTGTATATAGAAATAATATTTAAAATTCGTAAGTTCCATATACAATTCATTTAAGCAAGGTTCTATAAACCCATCTCCTTTTTAAGATTTCAAAATCTCTTTCCAGTTTATAAACTATTTTATCGAATTCCATTTTGAAATCAAGATCATTATTCAAAAACATCATTCTAATTTAATTTATTAACTTAAACTCCATTATTCAATAAGTAAATTAACTTAAGTAAAACGATAAATTAAATTTAGGCATCATCATTGATTAGTTAATCAACTTAAAATACAATTTAATACAATAATTAATTGGTTCAAACCTTGTTAACAAAATAATTAATTTATCTTAATTAACCTTACTTAAATAATTAATTAACTTGCAAAAATCATTAATTTAAATATTAGTTGCTTAAGACGTCATCAAATAATAAATCAACTTTAAAAAACGTTAACAAAAATATAATTAACGTTAAAATATCGTTAATAAAATAATAATTAACTTTAAAACATTAACTCTAAAATAGTTAATAAACTCTAGACATTTTTGACTAAGATAATTAGTAAACTTTAAATATTATTTAGATAAAGGCTTAGCAACCCCAATGGTACTTAAATAAGCTACCATTTTATTAAATTCAACTTCCCAAGTCACATTATTTATATTTACATAAGCAAGAATATATGTAAATAGAATTAACAATTAGCAATCACAAGGTAACCCATCACTTATCCGATATTAATTAATCTATATATTAATTAACTGACAAAAGAATAAATGTCCAAAATAACAAATAACAGAATGGGGATTTATTTTACTAAATAGATGTCTATTCAATTTAAGTGTAGCATAACGATGTTTATTCTGCTAAATAGATGTTCATAGTAATCTATTCCATTTAATTTAACCGAACGGTGTTTTATTTGGCTAAATAGATAACACCAATAAAGGATAATTAATTTAACTATATTATTATTTAGAATAACATAATTATATTCAATCACTATTACTTATCATAAATTATTACATCACCAAATCTATCAACAATTTACACTACAATGTTGTACTTCTCAATACAAGTCCAATGCAAAAATCAATGGGTAAATCGGATCCAAAACGAGCAAGATATCATGTTTAAAACAATCCAACATTTTAATTAATTTAATAAAAATAAAAACTCCCACTCTAACCCTAAATAGGCTCGACCCACAACTAGAAACCCACCCAACCAAAAGCTACAGGAGCTCATCACCTTCCTTCCAACCCGCGCTCTCCAGTATTTGAAAAAACGTAACAACCCTGAGTAAAAACCAAACCCTTGCCACTTTAATCATTCCTGGCCAACATCTCTACCACTGACCTCCTCTCCATCCCAGGCGAACCCCTGGTCAAGCCCAGGCCGAGCTCGGTCGTGTCATTCGCCTTCGACAGGTCGATACCCGAACCCATAAGAAATCCTCCATCGAAATTCTAATTCATCCACCACTGCTGCCACAGAACACTAGAGTCTCTAACCCTAATGCCAAAAGCTTCATCTCACCTTAGTGCTCCTACCCACACTGCACAAGCTCTCCTCGACTCTTAGGTTGTCAGAAAATAATCTATGACCAGAGAACACTCATCTCCTTCCCTACGAAGAAATATACCACTAAAAAACATGAGACTAGTTTTAAAAAAAATCATGTTTTCCTTAGATGATAACAAGCATGAACTCCGCTCATCAATTCGTATGGTTGAAAAATGGTTATCACTCAACCATTTACTATAATCGAGCAATCTCTCTCACCCTGCTTAACAAAATGTCGAACTACTATTTTTCATTTTTTAAAAATTTCTATGGGTTATATTGACTAACTTCGTAGTTGATCACAATGTTTAGTTTCTAAGCATTTTAGAGATATTGATTTTTGACCATTGAGGCGGGTGTGTTCATTCTTTTTGAAATAAAGAATAGAGAATAGCTTGTAATGTTGTAGTGCATATGTCCAGTGTATTTTCTTCATTTATAGTAAGCATACCATTTTACTTTTTATTGAAAAATTTCCTAAACAAGAGTAAATTATTTAAACCAAGCTATTAACAAAAAATATTCAACATCCATCTTAGGAAATATTTTAGATCTAATTATATTTTTCAAAAGTGTAATAAGGGTTAGTAATCTCACCTTTTTCTAATTTTGTTTGAGAATGTAAAAGATATTCAAGCCTTTATCGAAGCAAGCAACCCTACTTAAAACTCACCACTTATCTCAAAACTTAAGCTTTTAAAGAGAATATACTTTTGGAAGAGGTGGAAAAAGAAAGTTAGAAAGTATAGGAATGGGAAAAAAATGAAAATAAGTTTACTTTTGAAAATGAATGAAATGGGTTAAAATATCATACTACCCTTACTTACATTTTTTCCTTTTCAATCATTTCAAAGCCTCCATTATGTCACCCATATGAAAATATAATGGATCATAGGATGATTTATGTACCTTTCCCAACATTAACATTAAAGGCATCAAATCATCTTTTCAAATCCAAATTTGAATATATTTTTTTATTATTTTTATCAATACTAATTATTATTATTCATCTTTACTTTTGCAAAAATATATTTCTTAACTTAAACATTTAAAAGTTGGTTTAAGGTGAAAGAACAGGTATAAAAACTTTTCTATAAGTTGTCATTCGACAAAAAGCTGAAAATTCAAAAAATGGATTTCGTTCACTTTTACAGTTTTCCATCGAATTACATATTTTTATAAACAGAATTCAAAAATGAATTTTCTATTATTAGTTATAAACTAAAAGAGGGTTATTTAATTATTAATACCATTTATTGAATATTTAAAATAAATTAAATATTCACAAATCAAAGCGATAAAATTCCGAGTCATTACATTCTTCTTCCCTTAAAAGAATTTCGATCCATAAATTTCATCTTAGTTAAAACAATGCGGGAGATTACTTAATACAAAGCTTAACCTTTTTATTTTGAATTTATTTCCCTTAAGTAAACTCATGATCCAAATACCCGGTTTTATTTCAAAACCTCTTTTGAAATGATACTATATATTTTAACCATAGAAATATGCATACAGCACGAGTAACATCAAAATGATACTAAGGAACTGGATACTACCAAATAGTATCATACATTCCCTTATGAAGAAGGGTAACACTGAAGAGAAGTGCTTACCATCTGAACACATCTCTTTCTTCTTTTTAGTTATTTTCGAGTCACTCGAACTAGTTTTCTATTTCAAAATTCCACCTTCTGAAACTATACTATAAGTATTCCTTAACAAATAGTTTTAACAAAATATCAATAGTCAACTTACTTTGGGTTCGTTCGGATACGAACTCATTTTGATCGTACAATGATAAAGAGAATAATTTACTGAGTGCATTACCACGTTCGCCTATGCAAACATCTGATTGTCACTTAGAAGATTATTCTGATTATCACAAACATATCCAGGCTCATTCCCCAAACCAATCCAAAAAAAATGCATCTACTTAAAATTTTCTTTCCCAAAATATTTATGTTTAAACAAGAATCTTCCACATGACGGGAACTGACTATACGATAGACTCGAAGTCCCAAGAAGAGCCATCTAAATAACGATGTATAGGTCATCAACCCATATTAATACTATTGTGAGGTGTATCAATTCTATATGCTACTTTACTATTCCATCGGTAACAAAAGAGTGACTGATAGCACTAAGCAAACTATAGAGACACTAAATCTCTATAATCTTTAGTTACCTCAATTGTCATCCTGACATGTATCCACCAATGTGCTCGTCAATGCAAGGGCTCTTATGTCACGACAATACTCTTGCCCTTATAGGTAACATATTACAGGCCTAGGTGACACATAGGAAAATGCACACATAGGAGTAGCACAAAGCTATATAAAATAGTGTCTGAATCTAGGGTATTACCCCACGATCAGGCTGCTAGGGTGGATTCTAGCCACCTGGTCCTCTCCAACAAACATAATAGGAGTATATTGTAATAGTGGCATTTAGAACCAGTACATATAGATACGAAGTCATGGTCATCATTAAGCATGGAGCCATACTTACTAAATATAGGCATAGAGCCATATATCACTACATATCACCTCACACTATCCACTTTATTTCCTCACTTGAGTGTCATCTATTAACAATGAATAACCGAATAAATATCGCAACCATGCCCCATACCACTTGTGATACTTAAGCATTTATTCACCGCTTATAAACTACACTCAATCCTCATAATACTTTATATAACGGTTCCAAAGAATAATTGAAGAAATGTTACTGAATGCCCCATCCCAAATGGTATTTAACTACGTTTATTTAGATTTCTCATCATACAGAATAGAAATCATCGCACAATCATATAGAAGGATGTCATTACCGTATCATATCAAATCACTAAACAAAATTAACACTAACAATGAATCACTCATAAACTCTAATTCAATATAAAAAGAAACTACGAATTGGAAGTAAGATAATACAAATCAATCAAATATATATATATATATATATATATATAAACAACTAAATCATTATTTGATAATAAATTGATCACAACGTATAACTTTTATATAACATAATTAATACTTAGGAATGGATAATAAATAATAAATATACATTCTAGAATTAACCAGATCATTAAATAAACTTAAATATAATTTATTCTATATAAATAATAACTAATTTTCTTAATGTTTTATGAAATTAAGTAATTGTTTTGTATTCACAAATAGCATTAAAAATGTTTTTCTTTCATTGATAAACTAAAAGATGCTGTAAAACTAAATATCACGCTTAATAATAATTCCATAATTTTCTAGAACTAAATTCTATTTATAAATAATTATAAAACATCCAAATCAATTTTATATATTTATAATCAATTAAATAAATTTTATAAACATGATTTATATATTAATAATTCATACTTTGAAAATGCTAAAATATGAATCACAAACCATTCATATTTTCTCATATAAGAATAATACTATTAAATTCACTTTATTTATTTCATAATCTTCAAATTATATTTACATTCATGTACAATACATATATATAAGTATATATTTGTATTAGATATCAAGTGTATTAATTATGTATATTTATTTTATATTTTAATATATATATATATATATATATATATATATATATATATATATATATATATTTCAAAGTTTGTGTATTAGGAACTTATACAAGCATACAAAACAAACAACATTGCTCACCAACACATATTGAATTACACAGCTCACGCACAACATACACACTCACGGCACGCATTACATACACAACACATATAATATAACATAAACTATTAACACATGCACATTAAATTGCATCTACACAACCTTGCATAAAACACAGCCTTGTCCACCCAGTCACAAATACTACACACACACACCCAAACACAGTCTCTCATGCACACCCAAACCCAGCCTCTCATCCCTAAACACAGCAGCACATACCCTCGTATATGCATAGAAAAAACATACACACACAACACACACGAACACATATCATACACACACAAATATACTGGTCCAACACACTATACAGCAGCGGAAAATGCACTCACGCACAAACACACTCATACTTGAAGCTACACACACCAAAATAACACACGCAAACATAAGACAGTGCACACAGAAAGTTCCACTGGTGCACCGGTCATCAATGACCAATCCATCGGTTAGAATTCACCTTGAGCAAACATGCTCCAGGCATGTAATCTTCGATCAATTTCGCCACAACTTCAAGGTATACAAAAATGTATATTCAATGTCTCCATGCATATATATGTAAAATTGTAGGTTTGGACATAAAACTGTGAATCATCACACTCACCTATGTTTATCGTTCGTCATGTTCTTCCCTTCTTCCTATGCATGCATACACACGCACAACAACAACACAAAATCGATTAGCGTCTAACTATAGATGCATTATGATATCGGGAATCATATAGTCAAGTTTGGTAAATTTTGGTAATTTAACTGATTTGCTTTTAATTTTTAAAGTGTTGAGGCTTTGAGTAACCTTTTTTTAAGGAAATGATGAATGAGATAAAATATGTGTGGGAACATTTTACTGATAGAAGAAAACTAGCGAAGGAGTAAAATCTGAAAAATGGATTTTGGGCTTAAAATTTATGGGCTTGACCTTGAAAAAGAAATAATGATTTATATATTTTTTATTTTATTTTTCTACTTTTAAAACCAAATTCTTTATAATTTAAATAAATACTAATTTCTATTTAAATCACTTCTTTTCCCAAACAACATACATTTCTATTATACCACTCTTACAAATATTATTTTCATAATCTTAACTTAATAAAATTTCTTAATAACTTATTTTCATGATTTAAATTTTTTTGTTAAATAATTTATAAACCAATTTATTAAATAAATCTCAATATTCTAATTTAATTAATTAAATTACTATTGTTAACTTAATTTGATTATTACTTAAAAATCGTGTTGTTACACCAGCCTAGGGCCAGATGGGATAAGATCTCATTTCATCATATCCCACTTGGAGGACCTTAAAAAGAAGTTAAGGTCCACTATAACGACCCGCATTTTCATATGGTTTAAGCTGACAATAAACCAGACATGTCCAACTCATATCGAACAAAAAGGCGGATTGTTAGGGGAAAGAAAGAAGAAAGAAGAGAAGAAGAAACTTAACAATATAGAATCTCATAGCGAAAAAATAACCTATAATACAATAATGATCGTTACAAAAGAAAACTGAACTTCAATATACATATAGACATCAAGCAGAGTACAGTAAATAAAATATCAGCACGGACAGTTATAGCAACTTGTCCTCACCATTGCTGACGAATACAACAAATGAGTGCAGTGGAAAATAAATATGTATGTGAATACTTCTCCAGGTCTCCAGCTCATCTCCTTAAGCTGCAAAGCATCTGAATTGAATCTGCAAACATACTCGGTCCGACCTGAGCACTATAATAAAATAATACCCAAGTCTGTCTAGAAAACCAACGTGAGAAAATCACACCCAATTGGATTTTAAAATAAAGAAAAACTTTTAAAATAATAAGTATCTCATAAAACAATGCCACACATAAACATGGACGGGTTTTACCTTACGATAAGCAAACCTTTTGACATGAAATTCTCTGATATTATAATAGTGTCTAAGATACAAATGCTTATTAATCATAGCCGAAATTGTTACATTAATTAAATTCCAGCATAATAGGTATACAACTAAGACAGTAAAGGCTTTTATTGGAGAATAGATTCCATACAATGACTGGGCTACTGGCATACCGCCCGTCACAGAGCATCTCTAGATAAAATAGCGGAGGACCTCGTCGGGATCCCCTACCAACACAGAGCTGGCCTACCACTTGACTAGTTTTACCGACTATGATTACTCCTTAGTAAATGGTCACCGAAGCATACATGCAAGAGATAATATCGACTCTAGATAGGGATGATTATACCCTAATTAGGAGCAACTCACTTAGCCCTATTGCATCTTCCTTTTTTAGTCATTCCTGGTTGAAGAGGCTTGGGGCTATATTTTAACTTTTATGTAGCACTTCCCATTAGGAATGCTAACACTGCCCTCCAGTAGTAGTGCAATGCCAGCATTCATCCATACAAGGTGTTCATGACATGAACAAAGCGAATGCACCACTTCCATCACATCTATTTTGGCATAATCCACAGGATTAATAGCAAGTAGCCCTTGCATTTCAATCGCTCCATCTTCATTTTAACACTATTCAAGATATGTTCAGTTTGAAATGCTTGAGTTGGATCAAAGTGGTTTTCAGATAACATATCCGATCCTGGTCTTTTCAAAAACAATTTTCAATAATTTCCACTAAACTCAACCCCGGTTCTTTAGGAAATAAGCTGACATTGGAGTTCACCTCCTAATCATCGTGGACGAATTTCTTTATCGATTGTCCTAGGAGAATGAAATGAGATTTATGCGTAAGGTATAGCACCACCAAAGGTAACTGTATCATAAAATTTCCATGTTTCTCCTAGATATTTCCAAAGGTATGTTTGGGTCCAAATTTGATAGTCGGTTACTTAACTATCAAATAAACAATCATTCAAGCAGAGATATTATTCCATAAAGAAACAACACTGGTTAAGTACAAAGTAACACTAGCCTTTTAATTTATCCGTTTCAATAATTAAATTCCTCTGCAAAATTCGAGTATCAAAATACTTTTATAAAGGTTTGTTTCCAAATCTGTTATACTCTTTTCAATATCTAAAAATATCGACATATTTATCTCAGCAATATAAGTAAACTCACAAAAGCATTTCACTTTCACTTAGAGAACTTTTCTATATGCTTGTATTCACAATATAAGAATATTCACAAAATCACTTCATTCCGATGTTGAGAAAAATGTACTCATATACTTATCTCACCAGTAAAGTATATTATTACAAATCATAAGAACAATTCCATTTCCAAAATCACACTTAATTGGTTTAAAAACAAATATTAACTTTAACATTTATACCAATAAACCCAAAACATTCCTTTATTTTGTTAAGACTCTTTCCTATTCACTACTCCATTCGTAAATTCCTTTACAACACATTACTTATAAATTTCTTTTGTGAATAAATCATTTATAAGTACCCACTATACAATACCCTTTATAAACTCCACTTATAAATTCGAAGTGTATTTATAATTCTCCCAATTCATTTATAAAACTCTCTTATAAACACATCTCCATTTATAACTCTTTTATAAACTCCAAATGTAATTATAAAATTCTCTTTATAAACTTTCAAAATAAAACTTCCCACTTAAATTCAATCCAAACTCCAAGTATGGTCGAGTCTTAAATATCATTCAGAACTCATTTATTACCGATAACATGATCATTTTATATTTTCAATGAATTCCTAAAATAGAATTTATTTCTCCAATTTATCAAATGATATTGATTTTCTTTTATAAGATATACTTGTAAACCATTCCTTTATTTTATAAAATCCTTCTTTTGTAAATCTATTCTCCACTTATAATATAATACTTATAAATCTACAACATTTTATACAAATAATTAATAAATATTAATTTAAATATTTCTATCTTCTTTGAACCCGCAAAATCCCTTTAAAATAAAAGATAACCCTTTTTAATTTTTCCTTGAAAAATAAATATTTATAATTATAATAATTTCCAAAAACACAATACTTCTAAAAAGATTATTCAAAACATTTACTTGTATAAATATAAATTTAAAAAGAATAAATATGAAATTGAAAATAAAATTGAATGTTTAAAAAAACTCATTTAAATTTAAATATCACGAAAATTCCAAAACAGTCAGATCAAAAATCATTTTCCAAACCAAAATTGCTACCAAACCAAATCAACACTTAATAGTATTCAAAAATGCTATATCGAGGCCAATACTTGCTATAGCACTTAACAAATGCTATACTAACCTTTTACTCCAGAAGGGTTTAAATTTTACATATTTCGGTGTCTAATCTAATAGCCAAACAATCAAATTTCAGCATTTAATAAACTATATCATGGATATATAACTAAAATAAAACAACAGATAAATATCTAAAATTTTAAAAATAACAATATCGAAAAATCGGGATTTCTCAAGAATTTTCCTTGTATTTCAAATTCCGTCAATTTTAAAAGCAGATATATAACTAGATAAGCCAATATTATCAACCAAACTCAAATAGTAAATTCTACTACTACATAACATTACTGGCTAATAAAAGTGTGAGTTTAACTCACCAGAGTTCCTATTGTCACTTTCGCGTTCTGGTTCAGTCTAAAATCAAACAGCATTTGATTTTAGCACAAAATTCCAATAGCACCGAATTCCACGAATCCAATTTCTAAACGTAGTTAACGTCATTACGAACCTAACGCGACTGGCCGCATTCAGTTTGGACCTTTACAAGAAAATTGTACACGTTATAAATTATGGATTATTAAAATATACATTAATTACTTTTATTTAATAACTACCATTATAATGTATTCCTCCTTCTATAATTTAATCACACTCGTTCCAGTATTCCATCCTCCACCACGACAATTTCTTCGACCGTCCGCCACCCCTCCACCACTCTATGATCATCTATATCGCCATCACCATTTACCTCCTCGTTTCGAACTCTAACCTCCCATACCAATGATACAAAGTCCAATCTTCCCCTTGAATTCACAACATCCTAGTACCCAACTTCACCATTGTCGATACTTTGACCACCCAATACTCCGCCTTCTATCGACAAAACCTAAATCCGACACCACCGGGAATCTCCTCCTCGATCTCCATCCACCCATCACTAACATAATAGGCCCGAAACCCCTGAGTGAAATGTGACTTCAACAACCTGATCCACTATCGCGATAATGCCCCCTCAAACGTTGATCAGTCTGCCTAAAAACCTCGACAACGAAGCTCCAAGTCACCATGAATAGAAATATAACCATAACTCTGCACATCGATGACCACATTCTCGAAAATCACCAACCCTGGATCAGTACGTTCACGCCAGACCATTGTCGAGTATCCTAATGATGAACGTAGACTATGATACGAATATGGAATCGAAGGGCTACCCATTTTGAGTTTGAAAGTCCGACCTTTATATTTTTTTGGATTTTATTTCCTTTTGTTTTGATTTTTAAAATGGTCAGCATGTTTTGTTTTAGTAAGAAGAACAAGGCAGACAAGAAAATGTGATTTGATAGAGGAAGACACAATTGTGTGCGCTGTGTACTAGGTTTCTCAAGTTAGGGTTATAATTCCAATTTTTCAACATCTCGCTGCACCGCTTTTCATTTGCGTACGGACTCCAAATTGACAAAACAGAAATATGGTCGCACTTATAACGACGACACGCCAAAACAATAATAATATTCACTAGATATTGAATTCTAAAAAATCACAAAAACACTGCTAGTTGGCGACAAATTGTCAAACGAATTATTTAAATATTTTTCCAAATTAAAAATTATGGAATAATAAAATAAGGTAAATTAAAAATACATCAACAAAAATCGAGTTGTTAAAAAAAATTCTAATTATTTATTTGAACCATTTGTTGGTGCAAATGAATTTACAGAATGAATTCAATGTTTTTATCAATTAATTCAAAAAGAGTTAAATAAAGCAATTTAATCCATTAAATAAATTTTTAATAAAAATCCAACTGGTCGTTATTCAAATATTTATTTCACAATTCAAATGTTTTAAATCAATACTTATATTTGAATTCCATATATTAAATCCCTAGATTTGGAAATTTGAGTTACTTTACTTCTTAACCAATATTTGAATATTTAAGCCAATTAAGTATTCGAAAATTAAATGACCAAAATGCTAGGTCGTTACATTCTTCCCCCTCAAAAGAATTTCATCCTCCGAAATTACAATGGTATGGAAAATACCTCTAAATCCTTAACTTTTCACAATCAATTAGTTGAAAAGAATTGTTAATTTATAACTCTTTTAAATTTACGAATTTTTTTGACAGCGTCCCCTATGCGTGGTTTGATCAGAAAAACTACAAATCACCACTGCGGGTCCAAAACAATTAAAAGAAAAGAAAAGGCCCAGCGGTCTCCTATATTTGGGTCATGAAACCATCAAACCAAATAACAATGTAAACACGTACCTATTTGTCGGCAACCAAACTTTGCTCATGAAACCTGCATCTAATTTACAAATAAAATCCAACCATATAATTTGCATTTCTAATATCAAAGCATGAAATTATTAATGCTCCTTCGATGTACATGTACCATCCAGACACAATATCAAATTTGATCACTTGCCCCTTCACACGATTTCTCTTCCAAACTAGGATCGCCTATCGACTCCTCAGTGTAGACTTCGATCCGGTTCTTTAATTAGAAACTATCATCCTCCTTGCATAGCCATATACTATGATAGAGAACTTCAGGATTGTTATACTGTTTTTTATCTCGGTAGGATCTAACAGGAGACAACACAATCATATGTTATTGGAATGGTTTAGAACTTAACCAGAAAGGCTAAGGCAAGAAGTTAACGAAAGCCAATTTATATCACTAAGGCAATAACTCAAATCAAAGAAATCGAGAGATTAGCATTCCTTCGACCCAATCAGTGGCTGAGCGCAAATAGCTAGTTAATTGTCATTAAAACGAAACCATGACGACTATGGAAACATCTCTAATTTCGAACTCCAGAAGAATCGTAAGTGCTCAGATCATCGACAACCCAAATGTCATTCTCATCGAACAGGAAAACTATCTATTGATGTAATGAAGGAAAGGCCAAGACATTGGCTCGCAAAACGAGCCAAGTCTATGGGTCACCAACGACCCATAGACCATGGGTCGCCAGCGAACCATCGACCATAGTTCGCCAGCGATCCATGGTTTTGCCTCGATTTGCGAGCCAAATACCCCTGGGTCGTTCCCTACCTACGTGCGAGCAAATGGCGAAGTGGCCTGGCCCAGAAGCTCTCTGACCCATATAAATACCATCCTACCTGCAACACAAATGAAATCTTCTCCAGGCTGGTTGGTGAAGCTTTGTTGGAATTATTCTTCACTCTCTACCTCCCTCACAACAATCTTCAAATGAATTCACTGTGATTCTCCAGTAGATTCCAACTCTGGAGATTCAATCCATCGAAAGATAATCAAAGCATTGTAATCAAACATCTCTTATAACTGCAATCAATCTTTAATAAAATTATAAAGTGGACGTAGGCTTCATTAACAGTCGAACCACTATGAAAATTCTCTATTTGCTTTCTTTTACTGTTCTTTTTCTATATCTGTTATCTGTGATATTCCTCTGTCAGAACAAGGCAGGTGCTTTCACTCAAACCAGGGTGTTGGTCCATTTTTTGGGTCAACATTTTGGTGCTTTCACTGAGAATTCCAACTCAGGATCCAGATCTAGCTATCTACTTTGGATTCCATAGTCCATAAGTTAAATCCTTAATCTTTGCTTGAAGAGTCCACTGTCTGGAATCAATGGCTCTTGGAAGAAGAACTGCCTCTGGAAGGTCCATAGGGGTAGTAGTAGTTGGAAAAGATGTTAATCCCTAACATACCGAGGTAAATGGTGCTAACTTAGGGAATCAGGCGCCAGCCTCCTTTAGTCAACATGAAGTTGTTACCAAGGATGTGTTAAATAAAATGGTTAATGAGATCAACCAAAAAATAGAGAGTAGCCAAAAGGCTCTAATGGATAATCTTAATGCTCTCCTAACCCTACAGTCAAATCCCGCCCCAAGAACTATGCCCGAACTCGTGGCTGCTATGGAACAAGAGAATTCCTCTGTTTCTAGTCTACATAGAAGAAACGGAAAACAATCACAAAAAGGGTGACGACAAGACTTAACGTGGATGGAAGTGCAAGTACTCCATTTGCCACAAGGCAACCTATTCTGAATTTGAGTCAAGGGGCAAAGATCTTCATAGAAGACATAGCTATAGATCTTTCTGACCCATAAGACGGAGAGCTAGACGAAAAATTGGAAGAAAACGCCAATGCATTTGATAATGCAAGGAATACCCAAACTGTTCTAGTTAGGCCAACCGTAAGCCAATGGGACCTTGCAAGAGTGGCTCTCCCGAAGACAGGACAGCCTGGGTCTCAGTCCACTCACCAAGACCCTTTGCAAAGTCAAACACTTGGCATAGTGATTGATTGTCATCCTCGGGATTACGGACATTAGAGGCATACATAGCGGAAATGGATAAATGATTAGTGGAGGGAGTAAAGATAGAGGAGATGATGAATGGGAATCTATGCCAAGTCAGACTCCCTTCACCGATCAAATCTTGAATGAGAGATATCCAGAAAAATTCATAATGCCAACTATTCTGTCCTATGACGGGATAAAGGACTCGAAACCTCACTTGTACAAATACAGTTGGTATATAGACGGAGCAAATGCCTCTAAAGCTGTTCGATACAGATGCTTTTCTATCTTTCTCGAAGGGTTGCGTCAATGTAGTTCACTAGGCTTCCAGCAAGATCTATTTATATTTTTGACCAACTAACGAAAAGGTCCCTTGACCAATTCAGGCTCCATACTGCGCAGCCAAAAGATGTCATATGTCGCTATCCGGATTGTTCCAAGGGGGTAACGAATCACTGAAATCTTTCATAAACAACTTCAATACCGCGGTGGCAAAAGTAAGCAACCCTAATGAAGACATGGTTTTTATGGCATTAGTTTGTGCCATTCTCCTAGAAACTGAATTCGAAAAGTAGATTAAGATGAAGCAACCTACCACCAGGAAAAATTTCAATCGTAAAGCAAGTCAGTACCTAAGGTTGGAGGAAGCATAGGAATTGGAAATGAAGTCTACTAGTATACAACCGGCGAAATCGGGCAAAGCGATGTACCAATGAATCAGAATGCGTACACTTCTCGGATTGCTAAAGGAACCACTGGGAAAGACGAGAATTCAAAGAGAAAAGGTCAAAACTCCAATAAGAAGAACAGTAATGACAACAATAAAAAGATCAAAGCGTTTAGGCTCGAAGGCTACTCTTCCCTTAGCGACAATTTGGAAAACATTTTTCTCGCAATTCAAGGGACCGAGGAATGCAAAAGGCTACCCAGGAAGGAGGCAACTGAGCATCAGAAGTGCTCAGGGAAATTCTTCCCCTTCCACGAAACACATGGCCACAATACGAACGAATGCTACCACCTAAAGAATCTCATTGAGGAACTGATCCAAAATAACAAACTCCAGCAGTGCGTAAAATAGCCACAAAACCTCGATCAATCTACGACTCCTCAGCACCTAAAAGAACAAAGGAATCAAGCTGGAACCAGTAAAGAAGGGTCGAAACGAACTGACCAAAGGCTTATTATTGGAATAATATCCTAAGGAACACATCTCGCATAAAGAAGTTGGGGAGAAATGGAGCGATATGCAAATTCGTTGAAGCATGCTTCGAAATAATCATGTTTGGCTGTGGAAGATGAAACTCCAGGATGCAAAGGATCTTGAATGATGAAATTGTGTTTCGAAATCGAGAAACCAAAGAGATCGATGGTCCAGCTTTCGATCCAATGGTGTTGATGGTAGGAATTGGACCTACTGTAGTGGCAGGTGTTGGTTGACGTGGCAGCTCCGTTAACATTCTCTTCAAAAGCTTTTTCGATCAAATGAAGATTGGCATGAAAAGTGCATCTGCATGCCAAATAAAGATTCAGGGGATTACTGGTGAATCGAAACAACCGATGGGAACAATTGACCTACCTATGGAGCATAGAGTGAGACAGCGAAGGGTTACCCTAATTCAGACTTTTGTGATCGTGGATGAAATCTCAGCATATAACGCCTTCTTGGTGTGGCTCGCGTTAGCCGACTTCAAAATAGCACTGGCCCAATGGTGCCTTAAAATGAAGTTCCCTTTAGAACATGGAGTCGGAATCATGAAAGGAGACCATAGCGCTGCCTGGGAATGCTACAATGCATAATTATGTGAGTCAAGAAGAAAGAAAAAAGAAAGGGATGTGGGGAAAACCCTCCACATCCGTGAACCCTTCGAATATCAACTACATAACCTCCCCTGGCTTGAGGATCATAGCCGATTCGATAAGCTCAGAGGAGGATCGGGCAGCATCGCCAAATTGACGGTGTCTGTCCCAGTCTATATGGATGACCCAACAAGGGTCCTGGAAATGGGTCGTGGCTTGGAAACAAGATGCATTCAGAACTAACCAAATTCCTTCCTGCCAATTTGGACTTATTTTCTTGGGCATACTCCGATATGTGTGGGGTATCACCTGAAATTGCCTGCCAAGCTTTCAATATTGACCCCAAATTCACACCGGTAAAGCAAAAAAGGCACAGCTTGGGCGCCAAACAGTCCAAGGCATTGAGAGAGGAGGTTAACAAGTTGATAGCTATCGGCTTCATCTGGGATGCCACGTACCCTGAATGGATATCAAAACCAGTTTTAGCCAAGAATTCTAATGAGAAATGGCGAACTTGTATTCTCGGACCTAAACAAGGCTTGTCCGAAGGATAGCTTCCTGCTCTCTAGAATTGATTAGCTTGTGGACAGAACTTCGGAACATGAACTGTTATCATTCATGGATGCGTACTCGAGCTACAATCAGATCCTCATGCATGAGCCTGACCAAGAGAACACTAGCTTCATCACCAATTTGGGATTATACTGCTACAAGGTAATACCATTCGGCTTGAAAAATGCAAGGGCTACGTATTAATGGCTAGTGAATACTATGTTCAAATGCCAGATTGGAAAGACTATGGAAGTTTACGTGGATGTCATGTTGGTCAAATCTCGAGAAACTACTAACCATCTAGACAATCTCGCTGAAATGTTTGAGATGCTCTGAAAATACGGGATGAAGCTCAACCCACTCAAATGTCACTTCGGAGTAGCCTTTGGGAAATTCTTTAGGTTCATAGTAAGTGCCCGCGGCATCCAAGCGAATTCAGAGCAAATAACAGCGTTACGGGAAGTCCAAGTCCCTAAAAATAAGAAAGAACCTCAAAGCTTGAATGGAAAAGTCACAGCGCTGAGTCGATTCATCTCAAAAGTTAAAGATAAGTACATACTGTTCTTCATGCGTTGAAGAAGGTTTGAATGGAGTGAAGCTTGCAAGACAGCTTTCGAGGAATTTCTATGACACATGGAAGCTCCTCCGATCTTATTAAAGTTGGAGGATGGAGAAGATCTATTCATTCATTTAGCAGTTTCCCCGCATGCACTGAGCGCCGCTCTCGTGTGGGAAAAGGCGAGAATCCGACGACCTGTGTACTACATTAGCAAACGATTCACCAAAGCTGAGAAGAATTACCCAAAACTGGAGAAGCTAGCGTACAGCCTTTGATCATGTCTTGGAAATTATGATTATACTTCAGGCTCATCGAATTAAAGTATTAACTGACCAACCCCTGAAGCAAGTTTTATACCGGCCAGCAACTTTCGAATGACTACTCAAATGCAATATAGAGCTAAGCCAATATGACATCACATATCACCCCAAGAAAGCCATTAATTAGCAGGTGTTGGCCGATTTCATCGTTGAATTTACTATAAGGGATGAAGAGGAAGAAGTCCAGTTAGAAGTAAATGCCTAATGGAAACTCTTCGTTGACGGTGCATCCAACAATTTCTGTTCGAGAGTAGAGGTAGTGCTTGAAACCCCAAGGGGAAAGCATTAGCTATGCTTTGCGCTTGGAATTCCCACCAAAAAATAACGAAGTAGAATACGAAGTACTGATTGTTGGACTGAAGGTCGTGAAGGAACTTAAGATAAAAACAATTCACATATACCGCGACTCTCAGCTGGTTCTCTGTCAAGTGAAAGGGGAGTACCAAGCGTGTGGAGAAATCTTGCCCCATACTTGTCCAAAGTGAAATTGAGCACTACACTATAACTCACATCCTAAGGGAGCAAAACACCAAGGCAGATTACTTGACTAAGCTGGCAAGTCTGTGAGAAGCTCGGTCGTTAGGTTGGTCCCGATTGAAACTCTAACCGACCCAAGCATAGACGAAATGGACGTAGACTGGATCCCGAAACCACTCAAACCAGATACATGGATTACACCGATAAAGGACTATCTACTCACAGGAGCCCTTTCGACTGACTGAAATCAATGGAAGAAGGTCCTTCGGAAGCCGCGACAGTTCATGGTACAAGATGGGATACTCTATCGAAGGGGATACACGACCCATCTTCTTAGGTGTATGATTGATGATGAAACACGACGAATCCTAAAGGAGGTACATGAAGGTGAATATGGAGACCACACTAGGGGGCAGACCCTTGGGAAGAAGGTATGGGTATTTCTGGCCGACGATAAATCGTGACACAGTAAATCATACCAGGAGATGCAATCGCTGCCAAAGGTTTGGCAAAATTAAGAGAGCTCCCTCAACGGAGATAACGTAAGTGGTCAGTCCATGGCTGTTCGTAATATGGGGGATCGACTTGATTGGCGTCATACTAATAGAAAAAGGAAGGGCTAAATATGCAATTGTTGCCGTAGATTATTTCACAAAGTGGACTGAAGCGGAACCGCTGGACACTATAATCGCAAAGAAATTTTTTAACTTTGTTACTAAAAACATCACTTGCAGGTTTGGTATGCCGTAAAAAATCATCACTAACAATGGAACTCAATTCGAAAGTGCGGAGTTCAAACACTTATACAGGCGCTTCCGAATCGAAAAAAGCTTCTCCGCGGTGGCTCATTCGTAAGCAAACGGGCAAGTAGAGGCAATTAACAAGATTATCAAGTCCATTATCAAAAAGCAACTTACAAAACCAAAGGAAACTAGATTGATGAACTTCCCTAGCACTATGGGCTTAAAAACTACTCACAAAGTGGAAACCGGCCACATTCCGCTTGCCCTAGCATATGGTTCAGAAGTAATGATTCTTGTTGAATTCGAAGTCCCCTCGCACCGAAGGTAGAATTTCAACGAAAAGTAAAACAAGCAGCTCCTACTCGAATCGTTGGATATGATTGATGAAAAAAGAGAAGAAGCAGAGCTGAGAACTACCGCCCATCAAAAAAGGGTCGCACATTAATTCAACTCCAAAGTGCACAATCAAATCTTCAAAGTGGGAGATCTTGTGCTCAAGCGAGTTTACCCCGTTCCAGGGGCCTTTGGACCAAATTGGGAGGGCCAAATGTCATTAACCAAAAGCTAAGATATGGGACTTTCAAGCTAGCAACCATCGATGAAGCTCAAGTTCCCATGGCATGGAATAGTGAATCGCTTCGCCATTACTTTGTCTGAAAGCTATCTTATGTATTTTTTATTTTCCAGTAAAAAAGCCATCCCGAGATCCCAGGGCCATTATATATAAGCAAAAACTGCCCTTCTTTCCTTAATAAAGTTTGCTTCTAGAAACAACAAAACGGTGTTCATAATAATAACCACCGGTTTGACGGAAGCAAATTGACCCAAATCGTTAGATCGGGTTCCAAAACCCGGTGTTGCTCCGGCAACATCGAGAGGGCTAAAATCAACACTCCTCTCGTTGCTCAAAGATAGGAAACACCGAGGAGTGCCAAAAGTTGCGCATCCCATAAGCCGCGCACTAAAATAATATCTACTCGCGTTGCCCAAAGATAGGCAACACCGAGAAGTGCCAAAAGCCTCGAATCCCATAAGCGTTGTACTGAAATAATAACTCCTCACATTGACCGAAGATAGGAAACACCGAGGAAAAACAAAAAGCCATGCAACCCATAAGCCGCACACTAAAATAATATCTCCTCACATGCCCGAAGGTAGGCAACACCAAGGAAAAACAAAAAGTCACGCATCCCATAAGCCGCGCACTAAAATAGCAACTCCTCATGTTGCCTGAAGACAGGAAACACCGAGGAAAAATAAAATGCCATGCACTAAAATAATAACTCCTAACTATTCCCAAAGGCAGGCAACATCGAGGAAAAACAAAAGCCGCACATCCCATATGTCGTGCACTAAAATAATTAGTCCTCACGCTGCTCAAAGATAGGCAACACCGAGAAAAACAAAAAGCCACGCATCTTATAAGCCGCGCACTGAAACAATAACTCCTCATGTTGCCCAAAGATAGCAACTTCGAGGAGCATGAAAAATCACGCAGTGCTTCTTAAAACTTAAACTCCTCATCCTGCCCTAAGATAGGCAGCATCAGGGAGAACTAGAACACGCTCCTCACGTGGCCCGAAGATAGGCAGGGCCAAGGAATATCAGAAACCACGCATCTCATAACCAGCCCCAGCTGCTCCCATATTCAGGAATAATGAGCACAACTCCAATAAGATTGGAACGCCACAAACCAAATGAAAAGCCTCAACTAAAGAAACTTGAGGGATAAAATTGCCCTCAATTAACTCATGCACCTTGCGCCATTAAAATGTGTGTGTACTGCATACTTGTTGAAATATCACAAGAAGCTTGGATTATATGCTAAAGTTACAAAACTTTCAAAAAAGGAGAATGAGTTGTAACTTAGCCAAATTTTCAGTAAAGGTTATGTAAACCCGAAGTTACTAATTATCTGAAAATTAATTAAAGTAAACAGCCCTGTGAACTAGGGGCATAAACCGGTACTTGGAAAGAAACACGTTACTTTCTGAAGTTCTAAGAATCTCAAAACAAAATTTTTCCAAATTCTGTTACTTCCTGAAGTTCTATGAATTTCTAAACAAAATTTTTCTAAATTTTGGTAAATTCTAAAGGTTCTATCAACTTCCGAAGTGCTGTTAATATCTAAGTTCTTTTGCTTCGGACGAAGGGTTTGGTTATAATAGTAGAACTAGAAATGTATGAAATAAAACAAGCAGAAGTACACAGAATACAGATGAACTGATAGATAAGAGTGTAGTCAAAATATAAATATATTTCTTATAATTTTTTATAGACAAGGTCAAAATTGGGGTACAACCCACATAACACCATCTAACCAAAAGAAAATATAGACTATACAGTGAAGACGCAAAGTGCAGGCTCTGTACTTGAACTGAATGACTCAAAAAGATACAAAACAAGTAAATTTTTCTGCATGCTGTTGACCAAAATTAAGTTAACC
The DNA here is from genome assembly GCA_030765085.1 of Allium cepa. NCBI lineage: Eukaryota > Viridiplantae > Streptophyta > Magnoliopsida > Asparagales > Amaryllidaceae > Allium > Allium cepa. The sequence continues at coordinate 943,838,130 of CM060941.1, read as the reverse complement.
TTCACACAAGCCACTCAACATTTCTTGTCGTCGCTCCCCTTTTCGCTCTTGATCGACAACTTCTGCTTCTTCTCAGAAGTGGTATCACTACCGGTAATGTCAATGAATAGCTCTGTGGCAATGTCCACATCTTCCTCAGAAGCCTCTTCCTTTGTCTTTCGCCTTTGAGATTTGCAGGAGCTTTTGGAGGCTTTGATCGCTTCGAACTTTTCCCTCTTGACGCTAACCAGCTCGTGTTGAGACTTTTGCAGTGGATCCATCTGAATCTCCTGCTCCTTGGCATCTGTAGTTGTTATATCACCTTCTAAAGACACAGAAGGGTCATCCAGGCTGTGGAGAGCAGCTATCATTTTGGCCTCTGGCTCCTGCTGCGAACTAGACATGGAAGTGGGAGTTGGAGAAGGAACAAAAACCACCATAGAAGATGTGGAAATGGCTGTAGGAGCGGGGGCCGAAGTAGCCGAAACATCAATGGGAAAAGTAGGTGGACCTATAAGATCAAAATTGAAATCATAAAACTCCAAATTCGAAGGAGACAAGGACATTACCCGAGCCAGAGGAATGCTCGAGAATGTCTGTTTCATAGTCACTACCTTCGCCTTCTTTTGATGGCTCTACCACCCGAGGAATAATTTAAAGTCCTAAACTTGTTGGCTGGTCGTGGAGTTTCTTTGATAATTCACCTACGCCGAAAATAGAAGGCTTGGTAAGCACGTCGGTGCCAGTCGTTAAGGCAGCATCAGTGGCCTCCTTCCCTCTTTCAAATGGGAGAATTTCTTGGCCCTCAAGTAATGCCTTCTTGTATTCATCGGTTAAAGAGGCATCTCACAACTCTCGATTGGAATAAATGTCACCGCCATCAGCAAAACGAGATAAGATTTCCTCCCAAACAAGAGCGAGAGTGCGTGGAAACATCGGGCCAAGATAGCTGAGACTTCCTTGATGCAACAGAGAATTGACATAGTAATTCAGAATAGTCGCATCCATCTTCTCCATTTTCCTTTTGAAAGCACTTTGGAGATCCAAGTAATTCGCTTATACAGTAGCTTTCTCAACTTCAGCAGTTTTCTTGTCGGCACCGAGCTGTGCGACCTAGGCCTGTAACTTGGCAATGATCTCGGCCTGGTCGAAAATAATTTTGCTGTGCCCTTCAACGATGAGGTCATGATCAGCGATGATCTTTTGCTGAGCCTTAATTGTTGCGTTCTAGGCATTCACTTCTTGCTTTAACTTCTCCTCCTCCACGTGAGCCTTTTTGATCTCGTCTCCATAGACGATTTCTATTCGGCTGTGGGCTTCTCTCACCTCTTTCAGCATGTCGGCATTTCTCTTATTGTCCTGTAGTGCCGCTGCTTTCTCTTCCTCTAATTGCTTAATCTTGGCGTCATGCTCGGCCATAGCCTTTTCAAAGCCATCTTTCTCCAATTCGACGGAGAGGAACCCTTGATAATTATTTCTATTTGTATCCACTGGTTGTTTATAGAGCTTCTCCCATCGTTCGGCCTGTTCTACGTCGCTCTAGATAGCTTGAAGATGCGGTGTGAAGGAATCCCTACGAATGGGGTGAAGATCAAGGTCAAAGTTGACCCCCTTTAAAACCTAACCAGGAAGTGCTGCCTTAAGTTTAGTGGGGACCCGAAGAATGGACGTAGGCAGGTCTCCGGTGGGGGCGAGGAGCACCCGGGGCAACAATGGCAATAGAAGATGATGATATATGAGTTGAAGGTAGAATTAGAGCAGAAGTAATGGAAATTTCATGGCCATGGAAGAGTGTTTTGTAGCAAGCTCTGAAGAATGAGGGCGATGTTCAAACTTTGACTTTTTCGATGGTTCGTCTCTTTCTTCAAGAGATCTTTTTTTCTTATGTCCACCTTTGTATGATCGAACTTGGTCTCTTTCTTCCTGGCGACATGTTTCATCTTCGAGCTCTTTCCTTTGCCTATATTCCTCCTCCATTTCTCGAGCTTCATGGTAACTAGAGGAGCGCCTGGGATACCACTAAGAGTCGGTGAAGTCTTCGAAGTCGTCATAAAAGTCTTATCCCCTCATCATACCTGGAATGAGATGTACATGAAAAGTTTGAGAAGAATGAAATAAGAACAACAGATACGGAGAGGTAAATGGAAGTAAGTGTAATCCTAATGCAACATGTAGTGTGTTTCTAATATGGGCCTAAAACAGCGTCACGAACCAGAACGAACAGCCGTAGTAGAAGAGATCGGATTGACTTTGGTTTTTGTGGGAAGAACCACGCTAACTGATCGCACAGTGTCACACGAATAGGAAGCTTTATGTCAAATATAAAGTCTCCTTTCATGAGCGCGTCGAAGTCGACAAATACGTAAGCTAAAATCTCCGAACTCCGCTCCGACATCCTTTTTTGGAGAATCTTGATGTCTTCCAGTTTCGGGGACTTTGCCTTCACCACGTGCATCGGGAAGAGGTGAACTAGAGAGAACGGGACTTATTCTCGGAGTTTCATCACAAGATTACGAATCTCCACCGTCAAATTTAGATGAAAAGTAATTACTAGTAGTGGACTCATCACTGCTACTTTCAAATTCTCCCTCTTCCTTTTTTGAATCCATCGCGGCCTTGCCCTCTCTTTGTTTGAATCCTCTTCTACTTCCTCCTGAATTGGAGGCATTCTACCGTGGCTGCTTAATCTATTCGCAACAGCCTCTTTTCTCTCACGGGTTTCGTCGATGAATCCTCCAGACGGGTTTTCTCTCTCTTTAGAAGCACCTTCCTCGGAATCATGGGAGGAGGAAACAGATCTCTATGAACCCTGGATCGAGAAGGAGAGAGAATTTCAACTTGAATGGCAGATCTACCTAGAGCCATTAGTCCATAGTGACACAAGTTTTCACCAGTCGGTGATACTTTAACGTTTCTCTCCACGATATCAATTGCCTTTAAAGTCTCGCAAACTTTGTTGAGTGTTGTGTCTCTGTTCGTCCATGGAATAACCGCAGGAGATAAATGGTTGGTTAGGAACTCCACGAAAACGCATCAAAACCTCAATGAATAAAAAAGAAGCTTACCCTCTGTCGTCCACGGACGATTGAACCCTTCGGGGCAATTGACAAGAAATAACGCGTCTTGAATTGCGATAATTTTCTTTGCAAGCGCTGGATGATTTCTCGATTTCTCTGGGCTTTGATTATAATGTAGGAGGGACAGTCATCTCTCCTCTTAAATGCAAGAAAGTACCACAACTCATCAAAGCTTGGAGCGCGATTGAACGCCCGCATAAAAAGAACATGCAAGCAAGTCAGGATGGCGAAACCATTCCTGTGAAGCTGAAAGGGGGCTATACCCAAGTTTGAGAGAGTCTCACGTAGAAAGTTGTTGAAAGGAGGCACGACTCCATTCAAACACATGTACTGATGGAAAGCGATGTACCCCATGGGAGGCATATAGGCGAATTCGTCCTTCTCTGGCAGACGAACATCCTCTTCGGGAATTCGATGTTGCACACAGATGTTATGAAGCATCTTGGAGAAAACAATCGTTGAAGCTCTCTTGGGCGGTTAAGCAGAACTTGCAAGTTGGGAGGCATACAATCCATGATTGGCCCAACTGGGACTGACTGGCCATATTGAACTTGCGAGTTGGATGATGACTCGCTTTTTAGAGCGCCGGACTTCCCTCGATTGACTTGCGACGCGTGGATGGCTGCTTCATTCTAAATAATAGAACTCTCGTTCGAAAATTGTAATGACCTACAAATCCATACCCCTTGAGTCAACACTATTCTCATTAATCAACTCAAGATGTATGGAAATACAAACCATTTGGGTTAAAGAAGAAGAAGTAGAAGAGAAAACAAAATAACATCAGAATCTAACCATCGCAGCGGAATAAAATATAATAGATGATCACAGATCTTTACACCATAAACAAATGCTATATCAGTTTATACATACATCATCAGAGTACATCATCAGAGTACATCATCAGAGTACAACAACATCAATAAAATGCAACTGGATACACAACGGAATAATAATCAAGTACGGAAGTATGTATCGCCATCCAACTCGTCTCCTGAGCTCCACTGCAACATATCCTGTATTCTATAATACTCGGTCTGACCCGAGCATTATAGTTAAATAACTCCCGAGTCAGTCTGGAAAACCAGTGTGAGAAATCACACTCAAATTGATTATTAAAGTTTCAAAAATCCTTTGAAAACAAAAACATCTCGTAAGACCATGCCACAAATAAACATGTCGGGTTTTTACCTTACGATAGCTAAAACATTTTTATTAAAATCCTCTGATATTATAATAGGGTCTATTTACAAATACTTATTAAAATAGCCGAAATTGTTACATTATTAAATTCCAGCTACTGCCACAGAGTGGGTAATACAAACAAAACTCGTAAAAGGCGTGTAGGGAAAATGGATTTCCAACTAATGACTAGGCACCGGGGTACCACCTGTCACGGTACCTGGTCTAGATCAGTATACCGAGGATCACTCCCGACCCCCTGCAACACAAGACCAGGACCACCCCTTACTGGATAAGCCCGAGTAAGATCACCCCATGGTTGTGATCAGCAACCGCACCACGAAGCTGAAATAAAAAGGGACATCTATACAGGGATGACCTCACCCTGAAGTGGGTGCTACCCACCTAGCCTTGCTGCATAACCCCTAATTTTCAGTCATTCCCGGTTGATGAGGCTTGAGGCTAAGCATAATCTTTTAGAACGTTTCACTTAGAATGCTAATCGTCCACCTAACGATGTTCTGAAAGCATTCATCCATACAAGTCCGTCCCGCGTTCGAACGGAACCGAAGGCACTATTCCTGCTGCATCCATATTGAAAATATCCTCAAGATTAGCAGCGACTAGCCCTAGCACTTCACTGCTCCATCTTTGATATATGAACTCGTTTTTCCATGAAAACGTACAAACCAGATCGAAGTGGTTTTTGAGAAATAAATCCCGATCTCAGTCTCTTCGACACGATCAGCGCATTTGGCCAATATCGATAGTCGGTTATTTAACTATCAATTAACATTCACAACAACCATCAAACAATAAATAATTTCCCAAATTATTTATTTATCTCAAAATATCTTCGCAACATATATTTCTATTTCAACCCTTTTGAAAACAATTTCAAACTACCTTCCTTTTACAGAATAAATTTCCCAAATATTTTTTATTTCCACTGAAATCACCAAGCACAAAACTTTAGATTTTTAAAATAATTTAAAAACACTTTATTGTAAAATATGCTTTAACATTTAAATTTAGAAAAACTACTTTAATACTTAATTAAAAATAATACTTTAGGAATATTTAAAATAAGGTTCCTTAATAAAATATAAAACTAGATTTACTCCTTTAAAAAAAAAAATACTAAGTCCCCTTTTAAATAATTACTATGATAATATATTTGAAAAAAAATACTTACTTTATAATTTAAACCTTTAGCAATAATAAATTTTCTAAAATATGCTTTTTAAAACAACCTTAAAACTTTTATCTCATATTTAAAAATTTACTTTGAAAACATACTTGACTATCCAGGGAAATATACTTCTCTCCACATTCTTTAAAAATAAATCACTGTTTATTTTTGAACAAATTTTCTCATTTCCTTTGATAAATTCCCATCTTGAATTTAGTCTTTCCAAATATCCACTGATATATTTTACTTTACTTGTATAAACCTAGTTTATAAATTCCATAGTCACATTCTCCTTTAAAAATCTCGGTTTTACACACTTAAATCAATTTCCAAATTGATTTCCAATTTACTCCATTTATTCCAAAATCCATTAATTCAAAATTTATTCCTTAATTATGATTTAAAATACTTTTAACTAAAAATACCAATTTTAGAATTCTCAAATTACTTCTTTATCCTTTTAAATAAATTTAAACTTTGAATTTTAAAATAATTCTTTATCCCTTTAAATGATATCACTTAAGTTTACAATTCATTAATTCTGTTAATTCAAAATCCCTTTTTTTCTTTCATGCTCGAAATTATTTATTAGTATTTTAATATCACTTCCATTCCTTTTCAATTCATTCTTAATTTATTCAAATTCTCTATAATTATTTTACGTAAAACTCCACTCTTTTATTTGTCTTTTCGAAAATCCAATTTATATATTTAGGTAACTCGGTGTACCAAAATATATTCAAGCAAACCATAGCATTCAATATTCCAATATAGTTCATCATAGATTATCAAATAATCACAACAGAGAATAGTAAATAATTTAAATAATTGTTGAGGAATCCAGTTGGATCCCTCCAACCTGTTTTCCTGCATCCACAGATGTTAGCACAACATAAAATACCAATTCCATTTCGAGGTGGAATTCGCGGTATATGGGTTTAAATATAATAACATCCGCTATTATGCGGCGCATAGGGTCTCATCCGCTACATAATGTGGGAAATCAATCATTCCAAGATATATTATATACTATAATATAACACATCAAATCAATTCATCCATTTAACCAATTATTTAAATTTAAATTATTACCAGATGAGTGAGATTAACTCACCTTTGATTTATTTTTTTGCAATCCGACCCAATCCAGCTTGATTCTCCAAGATTTTTGACCTTATACAACATTTACACGGTTTACGAATATCCGAACGAATCGAATAGTCAATTACCATTCTATACGTTTATTTATTTTTATTCTTTTTGGAACAAACAGTCTAAAAGTCTTCAAAATTTTTTTCCTAAAATTCATATGATTTCCAAAATCTTATATTTGTACACATATATTTATTACTTGCCAATACACGTATTCATTAAACTCTAATGAAAATAAAATTTCTTCCTAATTTATATATATTTATGTTTTAAACTAAACAGAATTGCCTATAAAAAAAAGTCTGTATACATATATTTCCTATCTGCCTATCTTAACTTGAACCATGTATGAATATGTTTTTTTATAAAACAGGATTGCTTCACCTTATTGAAAAGTAAATTGATGAGCTATATATATACCTATTAAATTGAAACCCGAATTATTTCTATAGTATATGTTAAATTTTAAGTTGAACCATATACCTTACTGGAAAAGGAACTCAGGCTATGAATTTGTAAACCAACTCTTGTATTGGTTGTATCAGCCATGCATGCTTTGTATGCTTGTTACAAACAAACTCTTTCGGACTATCAACTTTTGCTGAACAAGATGAAATGTCATCACCATTCATGTTGCCTAAATTCCCCTGACCATTCCCATTATACTCAAACACTGGGAAAATAAGACCCTGAATCCATGCCCATTCCCTTTGCTATTTGAAGTCAATGCTGCCGCCATTTTTATGCCTTACTATGACTTTCGACTCAATCACAAATCCTAGTAAGTTCAATTCAAAATTGATTCTTGCATCGCAACCTATGGCATCAGCGATGGCAGAGAGGATGTTCTATAGGCTAAAGCAATGGTGTGCTCTGAAATGAGGAGAAAATCACGATGAAGTTGGAGAAGCGACAGATGTGCTGAGGCGTTGCCGAGAAGCAAGTCGCGATGAAGATAGAGAAGTGTCATATGTTGATTTGGGATTTAGGGATTTGGGATCGATGAAAGTAGAGAAGCAAGTCGTGATGAAGTTGAATGAGCGACTTTAAAATGAGAAGTAATTAGGGATTTGAGATTTCTAAAACGAGATCCAAGCCACGATTTGGGAATTAGGGTTCTAATGAAACTTAAACGGGTTGGAAGTGAACTAAGATTAGAAGTTACTCTAAAATTTTAGAATGGCGCCTATTTTTTTTCTTATTCTCTTTTTGGTGTTCTATTTCGGTATGAAGACTAGAGAGGGAGACGAAGATGTAATATAAATTTGGGATGGCTTCTTGAGTACGAGTGTCCAATTATAAAAATATGTTTGACTAGTTGACTTCCAATTTTTATTGTATTATAAAACTTCCAAAATGTCTCGTTATACATACCTTGAAATTTTGAACCCTAACGGAGGCATGCTGCTAGGCATTTATAATATTATACGCATATTCCGGACGCATTGGAAAAGGTTTCGATTCCTAATTCGATCGTATGGAGAAGATAGCTTTTTGGACCCAGTTGTTATATTAAATTTCGATAAAATTTCAGCGTGTTTATCTACCATACGGTCAAACGATCACTCCAAACACTATGAAAATTAAGATCCGATAATAATACAATATTATGGATCCAATGGCACTGGTTTCTTCGAATTCCGAGACTCTGCCGCGGAAGGCTATTTTTAAATATCAATTTAAACTATAAATTTTTTAAAACTGAACAAAACACTTTCAAATTAAATTTAAACACCTAAACTATCTTCAGTTCTATTAATATAAATTTTGTAAGCCTTCAAATTATTTTTAACAGGCTTAAAACTCCAGATTCAACATTTTACCCAACTTCAACTTATTTAATTTAATAATTAAATTACCGAATAATTGGTGATATTTGAATTCAAGTTAGAAAAATAATTATCTTTTAAATATTTAAAATCAATTAAATATTCCGTTTTCAAAGGCTCAAAAATTCCGGGTCGTCACATTCCTCCCTCCTTAAACGAATTTCGTCCACGAAATTACTAGTTAGGAAGAATGATCCAATACCCATTACTATTTTTCAAAACCAAACGGTTTTATCAACTTTCCATAACATATCTTTTATTAAAGACCCACTATTACTTCAACAACTTCCCAAAACCTTCTATAGTTTCCAACAACATTATTTACTCCACTTATTCAAATTTAAATTTAAATCCAAATTTAAATTATCAAAATTTTCTCAAAAATTTTCTAACTCTCTAAATTTCCAAAAAAAATCGCCGGCGTCTCCTTTGCGAGGCTAGCTCGGTACAACTACAAAATGCCTCTACGGGCTCCCAAATTCCAAAAGAAAACAAAAAGCCAAGTGGCAAGATCAAATACCCAATTAAATTTCAAACAGAAATTTAAAAACATACCTTTCTATCTAGCAATTCAAATTTATCTTCTGAAATGAAAACCAATTTTCTTTTCCCTTTATAATACCTGCATATCCTACTTAGTAATAATATCCAATCACAACATTCAAAACATTTCATGACTTCCTTACAAAATATCAATATCTATTCATTCAAATATTAACTTAGAATATATTTGTAATATCAATTTTCAATCAAGAAATCACCATTCCTTTCTTAAGTTTAGTATAAGCATTTAATACGCTTCTTTATTTATTTTTGCTTCACCACTTTAGTTTATATCTACTTCTATTCAAATTGGTTCTCCCATCTTCATATGAATTCAATTTATTTTCAACTCTGAACATTGAATTTCATATTCCATTTATATTGATTCATGTCATTATTTTAAATTAGTTCCATCTCCTAATTTACTTCAATTTCCAATTTGGAATCGTTTGTCGTTAACAAAAATTTTCTAACTCCCAAAATTTTCGATTTTTTTGGCAGAGTCTCCTTTGTACGGAGGAGCTTTTGCAAGTTGACAAGAGATATAAATATATGTATACATCGACCCACCCGGTCGGAAAAACAAAAACAGTTCATATTTCCTATTTTTATTGCGTAGGCGTACCTTTCAGCATTTTTAAGCAGCGGCTTATTATTTTAGCATTTTGCACGATCAAATCCGGCCAGACGGCTTCCCGGTACCTGTACTTACTCAATTTAAACATATAAGTACTAAATATATGCAATTTATTAACATTTCACTTACTTTCAGTAACTAATACATAAATTTCACATATAATGCACGTTATATAATTTCCATAAGCACATATAAGGTTCTGACACTTATTACCATTGCGTACGACCAATTTTTAAACCATTTCATTCAGTTTAAGTGATTTACAACTTACTCGCTTATATCTAATTCATTCTAAGCAAAACAAACTCATATTCATTCCAATTGATTTCAAAATCATCCTATTTCACTTCTAATAACTTATACAATTTTATCTAATCTCGTTTACATCAAAGACCCATTTTCTTATGCAGTTCGACAATATTAATGTGAATAAGTAATTACTTAAGCTTTATAACAAATTAAATTGATTCCAACTCAATTTACACTTGATTCCATCCCATTTTAATTTATTCACAATATTTTCATTGCATTTTCTTTCATATCCAAAAAGTTTGATTCCAAACCATTTTATTAAACTTAACAAACAATATATTAAATAACCATCTCACAATTTACTTTAGTTATTTATTTTCCTCAAACTATTCCACCTAATAACTTATGTTTATTTTATTCAACCAACTTCCACTTAAACCTATGATTCGATTTTTCTTTGATCAAATCCCAACCATTTTACTAATTTATTCAATTATTTTATTCTTTTATCCATTTTTAAATTTTAATTCACATTAACAATTCATTACTGACTTCATTAGTAATAAGGTCATTCAATTTATGCTTGAATTGGATTTGTTTACCACTCATACCAAATCTATTTTAATCCAATTCAATTTCATCGACTACACTTTCAATTTATAATCCCATATTTGATTTTTTTTTCATCTATCTTCAAAATCATTTTATTTAATTTTCTTGAGTTCAATCTAATTTATAATTCGAGATTAGATTTCTATTTCACTTTCCAAAATACCAAATACATTTTATTTTGGCTTACTCCTTCCAATATCCAATTTCAGTTCATTTGCTTACAATTATAAATTCATTTGTTCATTCACAAATTTATTTCCAACCCATAAATTTTATTTCCAAACACTAGTTATTTTTAGACCATTTGAACTAATTCTGCACTTTATTCTACACCATTTTAAATCATACATCATCCAACATTCAATTTCATTTCATCTGCATACCATATAAATCAATCGGTTGCTTACTAATTTTTATTTCAAAACTTTGCTTTATTTAGTCCAAATTGACTAATTTTTCCCATTCAAACTTAAGTTCAACATTCAGTTTCAATTCCCTTTTTTCTTACAAGTTTAAACTCATTACTAAAATGTTCAAAATCCAATTTTGAGAAAATATATATCTAAATCAAACTATTCCTTTGCATTTCAAAATCAAACCAAATTTCACAAACAAACATTAATCAAAACAATCAGGTAGCAATCCCCCTCTTGGAAACTCGAAAATGAACATCGATGATGTCGCGATCATCATCGGAATTATTTTCCAGTGACCGTAAAGAGTTCAATGCTTTTATCTCTATTAAAATCCTTCAAATATTTTTTAATTCCAAATATCTCTATATTTTCAAATCCAATTCAAATTATTTCTCTAATATATATTATTTTTCCCAACTTTTGAGAATCATTTTAAAATTCAAAGGAATTTAAATTTCCAAATTTTCAAATTCCAAATCCTTTAAATTTATATTCAAACATTACTTTGGAATTTCATCTTATTTTAATTATTAATCACACTATAATTCACATTTATAGTTTACATTTACAAATTTCATTTGTATATGAATTGGTTTCTTAGTTTTTTAATTATGATTTCAATATCTTATTCAATTATGAATCACATTTACAAATCCCATTTATTTATTCATTTATTCCTTCATCTTTGGTTATTATTTCAATTTCTTATTCAATTTTCATACAATAATGAAAATAATTTAATATTATCACTTTCTAACAACTAAGCATCCATATATAACTATAATAATTTACGAAAAATCATTCCCTTTATATGAAAATAATTTGGGTAAAAATTATTTTATTTACCCTATTTTAAACAATACCATGTCGATTTATCTTGTTTAAGAGTTTGGGAATCCCTATCGATAACATGGCGTCCTACATATTGACCAGAATCCATAAACACTCGACTGATAAATCAACACAATATAAAACAAATTCTATATTCACTAACAAATACATGCTTATATCTATTAATACACTCAAACTCATTCTAGAGTACTACAGACTCTGTTTAATGAGTAATTCGCACCAGAGCCCAGGTTATCACCAACCTAAGCTCTGATACCAACTGTAACAACCCGCAAATCCGTACCCCTTGAGTCAACACTATTCTCCATCAATCAACTCAAGATGTATGGAAATACGAACCTTTTGGGTTAAAAAAGAAGAGGTAGAAGAAGAGAAAACAAAACAACATCAGAATCTAACCATCGCAGCGGAATAAAATATAATAGATAATCATAGATCTTTACACCAAAAACAAATGCAAAATCAGTTTATACATACATCATCAGAGTACAACAACATCAATAACATGCAACTGGATACACAACGAAATAATAATCAAGTATGGAAGTACGTATCGCCATCCAGCTCGTCTCCTGAGCTCCACGGCATCATATCCTGTATCCTATAATACTCGGTCAGACCCAAGCATTATAGTTAAATAATACCCGAGCCAGTCTGGAAAACCAGCGTGAGAAAGCACACTCAAATTGATTATTAAATTTTCAAAATCCTTTGAAAACAAAAGAACCTCATAAGACCACGTCATAAATAAACATGTTGGGTTTTTACCTTACGATAGCTAAAACATTTTTATTAAAATCCTCTGATATTATAATAGGGTCTATTTACAAATAGTTATTAAAATAGCCGAAATTGTTACATTGTTAAATTCCAGCTACTAGCCACAGAGTGGGTAATACAAACAGAACTCGTAAAAGGCACGTAGGGAAAATGGATTTCCAACTAATGACTAGGCACTGGGGTACCACCTGTCACGGTACCTGGTCTAGATCAGCATACCGAGGATCACTCCCAACCCTCTGCAACACCAGACCGGGACTACCCCTTACTGGATAATCCCAAGTAAGATCACCCCACGGTTGTGATCAACAACCGCACCACTAAGCCGAAATAAAAAGGGACATCTTGACAGGGATGACCTCACCCTGAAGTGGGTGCTACCCACCTAGCCTTGCAACCAACCCCAAAAGGCCTTATACTACCTCCGGGGACAGAGTCTCCCGTTCGCCACCTAACCCAAAGCGAGAACCCCCTATCACGCCGTAATGTAGCAAACCCGATCCCGATCTCTTCGAAACGATCACCGCATTTGGCCAATATTAATAGTCGGTTATTTAACTATCAATTAACATTCACAACAACCATCAAACAATAAATAATTACCCAAATTATTTATTTATCTCAAAATATCTTCGCAAGATATATTTCTATTTCAACCCTTTTGAAAATAGTTTCAAACTACCTTCCTTTTACAGAATAAATTTCCCAAATATTTTTGATTTCCACTGAAATCACCAAGCACAAAACTTTAGATTTTTAAAATAATTTAAAAACACTTTATTATAAAATATGCTTTAACATTTAAATTTAGAAAAACTACTTTAATACTTAATTAAAAATAATACTTTAGGAATATTTAAAATAAGGTTGCTTAATAAAATATAAAACTAGATTTACTCCTTTAAAACAAAATACTAAGTCCCCTTTTAAATAATTACTACGATAATAGATTTGAAAAAAAATACTTACTTTAGAATTTAAACCTTTAGCAATAATAAATTTTCTAAAATATGCTTTTTAAAACAACCTTAAGACTTTTATCTCATATTTAAAAATTTACTTTGAAAATGTACTTGGCTATCCAGGGAAATATACTTCTCTCCACATTCTTTAAAAATAAATCACTGTTTATTTTTAAACAAAATTTCTCATTTCCTTTAATAAATTCTCATCTTGAGTTTAGTCTTCCCAAATATCCACTGATATATTTTACTTTACTTGTATAAACCCAGTTTATAAATTCCATAGTCACATTCTCCTCTAAAAATCCCGGTTTTACACACTTAAATCAGTTTCCAAATTGATTTCCAACTTACTCCGTTTATTCCAAAATCCATTAGTTCAAATTTTATTCCTTAATTACGATTTAAAATACTTTTAACTGAAAATACCAATTTTAGATTTCTCAAATTACTTCTTTATCCTTTTAAATAAATTTAAACTTTGAATTTTAAAATAATTCTTTATTCCTTTAAATGATATCACTTAAGTTTACAATTCATTAATTTCTGTTAATTCAAAATCCTTTTTTCCCCTTTCATACTCGAAATTATTTATTAGTATTTTAATATCACTTCCATTCCTTTTCACTTCATTCTTAATTGATTCAAATTCGATATAATTATTTTACTTAAAGCTCCACTCTTTTGTTTGTCTTTCCAAAAATCCAATTTATATATTCTGGTAATTCAGTGCACCAAAATATATTCAAGCAAACCATAGCATTCAATATTCCAATATAGTTCATCATAGAATATCAAATAATCACAACAGAGAATAGTAAATAATTTAAATAATTGTTGAGGAATCTAGTTGGATCCCTCCAACCTGTTTTCCTGCATCCACAGATGTTAGCACAACATAAAATACCAATTCCACTTCGAGGTGGAATATCGCGGTATATGGGTTTAAATATAATAACGTCCACTATTATAAGGTGCATAGGGTCTCATCTGCTACATAATGCGGGAAATCAATCATTCCAAGATATATTATATACTATAATATAACACATCAAATCAATTCATCCATTCAACCAATTATTTAAATTTAAATTATTACCAGATGAGTGAGATTAACTCACATTTGATTTATTTTTTTGCAATCCAACCCAATCCAGCTTGATTCTCCAAGATTTTTGACCTTATACAACATTACACGGTTTATTAATATTCGAACGAATCGAATAGTCAATTACCATTCTGTACGTTTATTATTTGTATTCTTTTTGGAACCACATAAATGTAAAACAGTCTAAAACTCTTCAAATTTTTTTTCTTCCTAAAATTCCTATGATTTCCAAAATCTTGTACTTATACACATATATTTATTGCTTGCCAATACATGTATTTATTAAACTCTAATGAAAATAAAATTTCTTCCTAATTTATATATTTACGTTTTAAACTAAAAAGAATTGCCTATAAAAAAAAGTCTGTATACATATATTTCCTATCTGCCTGTTTTAACTTGAACCATATATGAATATATTTTTTATAAAACGGGATTGTTTCACCTTATTGAAAAATAAATTGATGAGTTATATATATACCTATTAAATTGAAACCCGAATTATTTCTATAGTATATGTTAAATTTTAAGTTGAACCATATACCTTACTGGAAAAGGAAATCAGGCTATGAATTTGTAAACCAACTCTTGTATTGGTTGTATCTGCCATGTATGCTTTTTATGCTTGTTACAAACAAACTCTTTCGGACTATCAACTTTTGCTGAACAAGATTAAATGTCATCACCATTCACGTTGCCTAAATTCCCCTGACCATTCCCATTATACTCAAACACTAGGAAAATAAAGACCCTGAATCCATGCCCATTCCCTTTGCTATTTGAAGTCAATGTTGTCGCCATTCTTATGCCTTACTATGACTTTCAACTCAATCACAAATCCTAGTAAATTCAATTCAAAATTGATTCTTGCATTGCAACCTATGGCATCAGCGATGGCGGAGAGGATGTTCTATAGGCCAAAGCAATGGTGCGCTCTGAAATGAGGAGAAAGTCACGATGAAGTTGGAGAAGCGACACATGTGTTGAGGCGCTGCCGAGAAGCAAGTCGCGATGAAGATAGAGAAGTGGCATATGTTGATTTGGGATTTAGGGATTTGGGATCGATGAAAGTAGAGAAGCAAGTCGTGATGAAGGTGAATGAGCGGCTTTAAAATGAGAAGCAATTAGGGATTTGAGATTTCTGAAACGAGAAGCAAGCCATGATTTGGGAATTAGGGTTCTAATGAAACTTAAACGGGTTGGAAGTGAACTAAGATTAGAAGGGACTCTAAAATTTTAGAATGGCGCCAATTTTTTTCTTCTCTTTTTCGTGTTCTATTTCGGTATGAAGAGTAGAGAGGAAGACAAAGATGTAATATAAATTGGGGATGGTTTCTTGAGTACGAGTGTCCAATTATAAAAATATATTTGACTAGTTGACTTCCAATTTTTATTATATTATAAAACTTCCAAAATGTCTCGTTATACATATCTTGAAATTTTGAAATCCAAGGGAGGCTTGCTGTTAGGCATTTATAATGTTTACGCCTATTTCGAACGCATTGGAAAAGGTTTCGAGTCATAATTCGACCGTATGTAGAAGATGGCTTTTTGGACCCAGTTGTTATATTAAATTTCGATAAAATTTCAAGGCGTTTATCTACCGTACGGTCAAACGATCACTCCAAACACTACGAAAATTTAGATTCGATAATAATACAATATTACGGATCTAATGGCACTGGTTTCGTCGAATTCCGAGACTGTGCCGCGGAAGGCTATTTTTAAATATCAATTTAAACTATAAAAAATTTTAAACTGAACAAAACACTTCCAAATTAAATTTTAACACCTTTACTATCTTCAGTTCTATCATTATAAATTTTACAAGCCTTCAAATTATTTTTAACATTCTTAAAACTCCATATTCAACATTTTATCCAACTTCAACTTATTTAATTTAATAATTAAATTACCGAATAAATGGTGATATTTGAATTCAAGTTAGAAAAAAATTAGCTTTTAAATATTTAAAATTAATTAAATATTCCTTTCCAAATGCTCAAAAATTCCGGGTCATCACAAAAACGGTCAGTTACGTCTATCCTGAACTAAAAGCTTCCCCTGCCACACTTGAATTCCAAAGAAACAATAACTTGTAATCGCCACATTGGATTTCAAGAGCGGACTCGGGCAAGTGAAGTGTGCAATCTAAGTAGGATGAATTCGATGCTCGATACACTACAAACATCCTATCTCGTATAGATAGTTCGTTCGCGGTGGAAGAAGAAAAGAACTTCTTGTGTCACTTCATTTTCTACTTTTGATCATACTTCCTGTGCACATACGCGTTATCGATCTATGATCGATAACGAATCTTTCGATAACGGACCCTGTCTAAAGCGATGCGGAAAACTCTTCACACTACAAGGAACGTCGAGTGTGCAACATGCAAACAGGATAATTCAAAATTTTGTGAAAGAATCGTGATTGACTGGTGATGTGACGAACAATAACAGCTGCGAAACTGGACGCAAGTCAATTCTGGTCTAATTGATGAAGATAGCAAAACGTGTCAAGTAGTAGGCCGAAGCCCGAATGTTATTTCGGGAAACAATTCGAGACTCGATTTACTATCTTCCTCGATTATACCACAAACAACTCGAACTCCCCACGATCAACATTGCGAATGGGAACTTGTTATCAAACCATTACACAAACACCTAATTAGCAAACCAACTAAGATAACCCACCTCTAACCGAATTCAAAGGCAAAGGAAGAATTGAAAATCAAAATAAGGAACTACGGAATGGATCGGTGGCGAACCAAAGGCAGATCGACAACAAAGTAAGATCGGTGGCGAGTTGGTGGTGAACTAGGATTTTGCTCTGGAATGAGGTAAGAATCACTGCTCTACGATTAGAGATTACGTCCAAGATCTTGGACTAGATGGATTCAAGGAAGTGATTGATCGAATCGAAGACATAAGGATCGGGTCATCTCAGAGCTTCAAGTCATAGGGCTTTGGATCGCATGAGAGTAACTTGGCTCGAACGTAAGTAGAGGAACTAGGTCGGCTCGAATATAAATAGGAGAGCAAAGGAAAGTTTTTTTTTTTTTGGCTAAGTAGTTGGGTCATGCGCGATCCACCATGGATCGCTGGCGACCCACTTTCACAAAGTCAGGTCGTAGGTGACCCATCACACATGGATCGCTAGCGGCCCACAAAAAAAAGAAAGGGGAGGGGGGTAACCCACATTTTCCTTGAATTCGATCTCCTAGGCCTATTCATCGTACCGAGGCATTTCGGGAAACTATGGGAAGAAATTTGATCTGTTGTGACAAGTAATAGTAGTCAGAAGCAAAGCTAAATGACCGACAACATGACTTGCCAATGCATTCATAAATTCTAATCACTTGGAAACCGATGGACATATATTAAGAGCGATAACTTCCAAAGCACGCCTTGTTGACAACGAAGACGCACTCTGGAGGGGCAAATGTTATACGGGTTTTTAGCCTAGCAGGATCTAACATGAGACAACACAATCTGGTGTTATTGTAATGGTTTATAACATAACGAGAAAGCCTAAGGCAACGAGTTAATGAAAGCCAAGTTATATCACTAAGGCAATGACTAGGATCAACAAAACCGAGAGATCAGCATTCTTTCGGCCTAATCAGCGGCTGAGCGCAAATAGCTAATAAATTGTCATTAAACGAAACCATGAAGACTATGGAAACATCTCTAATTCCGAACTCCAAAAGAATCCTAAGTGATTAGATCATCGACAACCCAAACATCATTCTGATCCAACAAAAAAACCACGTAAGGATGCAATGAAAGAAAGGCCAAGACATTGGCTTGCAAAACGGGCCAAGTATATGGGTCGCCAGCGACCCATAGACCATAGGTCGCTAGCGACCCATGGTTTTGCCTCGGTTTGTGAGCCAAATCCCCCTAGGTCGTTCCCTACCTACTTGCGAGCAGATGATGAAGTGGCCTGGCCTAGAAGATCTCCGACTCATATAAATACCATCTTACATGCAACACAAACAAGATCTTCTCCGAACTGGTTGCTAAAGCTCTGTCGAAATTATTCTTCACTCTCTACATCCCTCACAACAATCCCCAAAGGAATTCACTGTGATTCCCCAGTGGATTCTAACTCTAGTGATTCAATCTAACGAAAGATAACCAAAGCTTTGTAATCAAACACTCTTGTAACAACAATCAGTCTTCAATAAAACTATAAAGTGGACGTAGGCTTCATTAACAGTCGAACCATTATAAAATTTCTCTATTTTCTTTCTTTTAATGTTCTTTTTCTATATTTGTTATCTGTGGTATTGCTCTTTCAGAACAGGACTGGTGCTTTTAAATTCAAACCAGGGGTTGGTCCATTTTTTGGATCAATAAAAATCATATCAAAAATCTGTATCCAGTGTTCGTTGTCAAGAATCGGGTGAAAAATCCTAACTTGGATTAGTGTAAATCACCTCAAAACAGTGTACTCGAATTTGGATCAAATAGTTGTGTAAACAAAATGGTCTACGATCAACTTACATATTTATCCAGTTGGTTTCTAATTTATACCAATTTTTTTCTTATTTACATTCAACTTCACATTTAATATATTCCTTTAATACCAAAATTATTTATAAACTATTTCATAAATTTGTTACTTAAGCCATCTTATTTAACTTTGTTTAAATTAAACCTCATTTCATAAATCAATCTCTACACACCCTAATGTTAATCAATCACCCTTAAAGCTCAAATCCATACCAATCCATAAATCCTCAACCTCATCTTTTAGCTCTTTCGTACTTAAGTTTATTGTAAACATTTTCTAAAACACGTTTATGTTTATTATCCACCTTAACTTAAGTACACATTTGTATAATACTCCTTTACGACCTAAGAGTATATTTACAAATTCAGAATTGTCTTTATCAGCCTAAATGTTTGACAAATTCAGAATTTGTTTAAATTGAATCTTCAAATTTATAAGTTACCAAAACTTACATCATTTTTTTTATATATAGTTTTGACAAAACACTTAACTTAATTCCCAATTTTCTTTCAGGATTTTCAATTTATCCAAAATTGTTAAAAATTCCATTTTATTTTCAATAAATAAAAGTTTCCAATTAACATCTCAAACGAGATACACAAACCAAATTATTCAAATGGATAAAATATACGAGTCTATTATGTCACTTAACTGAAAATTTCAGGATTCAAACACCCGGTTTTTATTTCAATCATTTTGAAATATAATAATATACACATTCCCTTTGTATTTCAAAATTATACCTTTTTGAAATCCAAAACCATCTTCGTTTGCCAAAACAAAGCTTTTATAGTAGTCGTCGCTTAGAAACTCAAAAATGAACGCCGATGATGCTGCAGTCATCGCTGGAATTATTTTCCAGCGACTGAAGTGAGTGCAATGCTTTTTATCTCCTTTAAATACTTTTAAACTAATTTTTACTCAAAAATACTTCTAAAATAATACTATTATTATTCTTAAAACTTTGAAAAACAATTTTCAAAATCATTGGGTTTTAAATTCTCAAATTCTCAACTTCTAAATCTCTTCTTCATTATAAACAACACTTTATAAACCACATTTTTTAAATTCTGTTTCTTATATAAGATCACTTCACAATTGGTTATCTTTGTTTAAATTCTAATAAACCTTTATAAGCACAACAACAAACAATAAAAGAGAATAAACGAACATTATCATCTCCTAACAACCAAACACTCCATATTATCTATAATATTTTTTTTTGAAAAATTATCCTTTTATATATAAAATATAATTTAGATAAAATTATTGCACTTACCCATTTTAAAACAATACTATGTCAATCTTTCGTATTCAAGTGTTTAGAAACCTCTATCGAACTGCTGTACACTCTGTATCGACCAAAGTTCATAAGCCACTCAACCGATAAATCAACATAATATAAAACATTTTATAACCACTAGCAAATACGTTCTCATACACACACACACACTCATCTCATTCTAGGGTGCTACTGACCTAATCTCTAATGATTTATTCCAACAAAAGCCAAGATTCTCGCTTAACCTTGCGCTTTGATGCCACATTGTAGCAATTCGTATGTCCGTACGGTTTAATCTGACAATAAACCACACATGTCTAAATCAAATCTAACAGAAGGGCGGATTGTTAGGGAAAAGAAAGAAAAAAGAAGAAAGAAGAAAAGAAGAAACTAAACAATACAGAATCTCACAGCACGACGAATAATCTATAATACAATAATGATCTTTATAGAAGAAAACTAAACTTTAATGTACATGCATACATCAAGCAAAGTATAACAAATAAATATCAACATAGAAATTTATAACAACCTGTCCTCACCATTACTGATGAATACAATCAATGAGTGCAGTGGAAAATAAACATGTATGTGAATACGTCTCTGGGACTCCAGCTCGTCTCCTTAAACTCCAAAGCATCTAAACTGAATCTGTAAACATACTCGGTCAGACCTAAGCATTATAATAAAATAACAGCTAAGTCAGTCTGAAAAACCATCATGAGAAAAACACACCCAACTGGATTTTAAAGTAAATATAAACCTTAAAATCAAAAGTATCTCGTAAGACCACGCCGCATATAAACACAGACGGGTTTTTACCTTACGATAAGTAAACCATTTCATATGAAATTCCCTGATATTATAATAATGTTTAAGATACAAATACTTATTAATCGTAGTCGAAATTGTTACATCAATCAATTTCCAGCATAATAGGTATACAATTGAGACCATAAAGGCTCGTATTAGAGAATGGATTCCATATAATGACTGGACTACCAGGGTCCGTCCGTCACGGTGCATCTCTAGATAAAATAACACCAAGGTCATCGTCGGGATCCCCTGCCAACACAAAATCGGCCTACCACTTGACTAGTAGTACCGAATATGATCACCTCTTAGTTAATAGGCCCCGAAGCATAAGAATGAGAGATAATATCGACTCTATATAGGGATGATCATACTCTAATTGTGAGTGACCCACTTAGACCTGCTGCATCTCACTTGTTTTAGTCATTCTCGGTTGATGAGGCTTAAGGCTGCGTTTAACCTATTATGTAGCACTTCTCACTTGGAATGCTAACACTGCTCTCCAAGCAGCAGTGCAATGCTAGTATTCATCCATACAAGTTGTTCAGGAGATGAACAAACCGAAGGCATCACTTTTACTACATCCATTTTGGGATAATCCTCAAGATTATAGCAAGCAACCATTGCACTTCAATGGCTCCATCTTCAATTCCATGTTTTTCAAGATAACTTCAGTTCGAAACGCTTGAGTTGGATCAAAGTGGTTTACGGATAACATATCCGATCTCGGTCTCTTTGAAAACAACTTTCGATAATTTCCAATAAACTCAACCCCGGTTCTTCGAAAAAACGAGCAAACAAAAGATAAGAGTGGAGTTCACCTCCTAAGCATTGGTGGATGGATTTCCTTATCGTTTGTCCTAGAAGAACGAAATGAGATTTATACGTATGTGTTTGTGCCAAAATTGGACATAACGCTCTTTAATTGAAGAGATTAGAATGAAGAAATAAAATGGAAAATGGGGCTAATCTAAAAATCACACCAAGAAAAATGAGCAATGGTAAAAGAAGACAAGAATTTATAGTGGTTCGACATTGTAGCCTACATCCACTTTGAAGGATTTGCTGTTTATTGCCGATTATAAACTGAATTACAACAGTACAATGACAAACACTCGAGTTACAATGGAGTTTAAGCAGAGCCGCAGCATAAAAAGCCCTTTTTTTAGTTGGCGTGGAAGTGCTATTTATAGGCATAGGGCTGGAAATATCTGCCTCAAATCTTGGAATACCCTTTTTCATGCGTAGGTGGGCCCATACAATCGATCTATATTTACTTGGGATCGATCCTAATCGATCCATGTGGATTTCGTATCACAATTGAGCGGAGATCAATCATGGACGTTCTAGAGTAGATTCGCAAGCTTCTGTAAATTTCATGGCATTTGGATTTGTAGTTTGAGAGATATGATCGATCCAATGTTGAGTTTGCCAGAGAGGCTAAAGATTTCACATCGATAGATTCGTATCGATATTCTTCGTATCGATGAGTGGTACAACTGCTTTGTGAAGATCCAAAATTTCTACATAAAGATCGCTTCCTTTGTTTGACATCTTCTTTTGTATCCAAACACCCAAATACATCACCCGTATTCGAATGCCGCAGATTCAAACGTCGAACCTGGTTCGCTGGAGCTTATAACACATTAAGTACAACAACACAGCGGAAGAAAAAATGAATGATCTAATTTGTAGGATCTAGATTAACCCTAGAGGGGGGTGAATAGGGTTATAGCAAATTTTCTCGATTTAAACACAGAAACAAACTGCAGAAATAAATATGCTGAAAAATAAATCACACACAAAATTTACCCAGCTTCGGCAACCCCTGCCTACTGCTGCATTCCCAGATTTCTATTAGAATTAAACAGTATCCCGCTTACAAACACTCTACTAGACTCGCAAACCTTTTGCTCCCGCTCACAAACACTCTCATAGACTCGCACACCCTGCTCCGCCTATAGAGTTTCGCTTACTCGCAAACTCTGCTCCGCCTATAGAGTTTTGCAAACTCGCACGCCCTGCTCACTGAACTAATTCTAACTAGACAATCTGACACTACCTACAACCTAGGTGGTGATTTACAAATTCTTTTGACTCGAAAAGAAAAACAACTTCAAAAGTAAAAGCAGGAGCAAAAATTAAAATATAAACTTGAAAGCCTAATTTTTGCTCAAATAAAAAAAACAAATTTAAAACTAAAACCCCCTTTACAAACTAAAGCCCTCTTTCATAAACTAGACCGGCCCATTCTTTTGCTTTATCCCGTTCCTCTTTTAGCTTGTGAAATATGGCGGCCTCTGTTGTTTTTTTCGTTCTGAAATTAGGTCTTGCGATTCTAGCGATCCAAATTGGGGCTTTTTCTGAAATTGGAGATTGCGAATGTTTGATTTTCTTGCTCGGTTGGTCGCTCCTTCTCTGATTGATCAATTCATCGGTTTGTGTTGCTTTTTCTCTCTCGATTTTCTGATTTGCGTTGCTTGGGCTCTTTCGTTCTCTGATGATCGAGTTGTTGATTCGGTATGTAATTTTTTTCGTTGCTCGTTTAAATTGCTTGCTTTTTTACTCGATGCCTATGATGATGGTTTGGGTTTGATATTTATATGAATTCGAATACACTTGATTTCTTCGTTTCAATTCGATACTTTCCAAAACTTTTCTATTGCTTGATGCGGGCGGCTTTCCTGATTTACTTTCTGTCTTGATGTTCACGGCTTTGATTTTCACGCGTACGATTTTTCTTGCAAAAACTTTCCCTTTTTCATTGCTGACTTTTTCAAAGATGCGAATTTGATTTTTGAATTCTGACTTCGGCCATCTTCTGTATCACTTGATACTGCTGTGTATTTGCATAGTACCATACTGTTGACTTGACTTGTAGAATTTCACCGTAGCTTCCCTTTTGCTTTGCATTGACCATGGCTTCTCTATTGCACTCGAGTGGTTTCAAACATGAACTTGTTGTTTTCTTGTCGAACTTGCTCATGTGATTCCATATATCACTGCACTGCTTGTTTTTGAACCTGATGGATGTAGCCGAGTCTTTGTCGTCTGCACTTGCATTGCTGTTTGGTCTGACCATCTTGTATTCATGTGCCACTGTTTGTTCACCTTGATTGTGCATCACTTGTAGCTTGCTACTGTGTTGCATTGAGTTGCTTGTATCACTGGTTGGTCTGAATTTTTGCTGCAATCTTCATTGAGCTTGTACACCATGTTGCATACAGTTTTCATTCACTTGAGTCTGCCTTGTTGAGTTCCTGTAGTTGCATTCATTGTTTCTCGGCATTGACTTCTGTATATTTAGGCTTCACTGAATTTGTTATTGCACTTTGTCTTGATAGTTAAGTTGCACTTTGTTACACTGCATAGTGGTCTTCATTGTTGCTGTGTCATTGATGTTGATATGTGCATTGTTCATCTCAACTTGTTCTTGTATTCACTGTCTATCCATACTGTTGACATTTGGGTTTGTTGTGCACTTGTCCTCTGTTCACCTGTATCATGCTTGTGCATTTCTCTTGGACTTGATCATGGCTTCTTCTGTTGTATACATGTCCACTACAGTTTCCTCACTGATGCATTTGGACTTGACTGTGTGTAACCTCCCGCCTTTTTGCACACTTTAAACCGACACACGTGCCAATTCAAAGCATACGCAAGGGCGGATTGTTATGGGGTAAATAAGAAAAACAGAGAAGGAATAAAACAAATAGAATCTCACAGCGGCAGGATAAAATATAATAATAAATATACATTTCAAAACAGTTTACAAAACAGTTATTTCGCTTATACAATGAACATCAGAGTTACACATCCCAATACAACAATGCAGCGGAATATAGAGAGTGTGTGGTGCAATGCTATATATATAAAATAATGCTGAATCTTCGTCTTCGTCCTCCAAAGCTAAACCTGCTATCCTGAAATGCTCGGACTGACCCGAGCGAATTTGAATAGACAAAAACACCCGAGTCAGACTAGAATATCTTATGTGAGTTAAATAAACAGAAATAAATATGAGTACAGTAACTCAAGAGATGTTCGGGATTTACATCTCCTAAGGATCCGTTAAACTATTTACTATGTAGTATATTGCGCTATTATAATAGTGTCTATTTATAAAATAAACTTACTTTTTAATAGCGTTAAGGGGTTACCCATATAGCCCTTAACACGTAATAGTCCCAGTAGTCCATCCAATATCATAGCTCCTCCTACTCGGGAAGCAACTAGAGGATACCACACGGGCTACGGGAGAAAACCAAACTCGTACAAGGCGCGATAGGGTAGGTGACACGGCACAACTAGGCAATGCCAGGGTAGATATACCAATTACGCTTCTGGGCCGATGGTAACGCGAAGCCGCAGCAACCGCCCACCTCGAAACAACTCCCCAAATCAAAAA
This sequence comes from Allium cepa, assembly GCA_030765085.1. NCBI lineage: Eukaryota > Viridiplantae > Streptophyta > Magnoliopsida > Asparagales > Amaryllidaceae > Allium > Allium cepa. The sequence continues at coordinate 943,812,536 of CM060941.1, read as the reverse complement.
AATAGAAGTGGCCACTGAATCAATCCAAAGTCATAGTATAATATCGAAGAGGAGTGTCCGATCAGAGGAATGACCTCATTAACCCGTCGATCGCTCCTGTTTTAGCCACCTTATGCCAACTCACGGGAGTCGGGTCCACGTATTTACCTTACAGGAATCGTCGCCACCAACCTACTTCATTCTGGAATCTCCACCGCGTACACGGTTAGTCAAAGTGGTTTTCGGTATCGACAGAGAGTATGTCCATATCCGATCCCGGTCTCTTTGCCAACCCATCGTTATTATAACACCGCGGTTATTTAAAACAGTTTATACTTTAAAACCAGAATATAATCCATTTCAAAACCATAATATTACGATATCATTCCAAAACCAAAACCATATTTTTCCACTTATTCCAAATATAATTCCTTTCAAAAAAATTAAAAGGCTTTAGCTTCATAATATCTGAAAATCGAATATTTTCAAAGCTTAATATTTTTGGAAATCCATAATTTCAAACCATAACTTTTAAACTCAAATGGTTTGGATATTCAACGGTATGCGAATTAAAAAGGTTTAACTTTACTGTTGCTTTATAAAGAAATAAATTACACGGCTTTCCAAATATTTCTTCTTTTAAAGTTAAACCAAAATCCAAAATATTACCTCAAGTCCCAAAACCATTTCAATTTTATATATATTTATATCCATTTTTGAGCATTAATATTTCAACTAAAGTTGGATTTTTATCCTTTCAAAAATTAATGTTCTATTAATTAATCTTGACCATTCACATAAAATCCATAATTAATAAAACTTCAATTTCTAGTAAAATATATATATAAATTTTCCAATTCAAATTTTTACTAGAATATCCATTTCTATTTATTTTGGGAAAATCCAATTTCAAATATCATATCTTAAAATTTCCAACTTTACATTTAAACATAGGATATAAATTTACCAACTCCATTTTCTAAATTTCTTCCATTTCAATAAAGAAATTTATCCACCTTTTAAATTCCTAAATTTTAACTTCATAGGTATATAAATATGGAATAAAATATTTATACAATATAAAATTTAAGATTTATAAACCGTATTCAATCCAAACCATAGAAATCACATTAAAATAGTTATATATAGACCGCGGTGCCTGTATAAAATTTTCTATCCTATGGTCAAGTGATACGGATATTTATCATTTCAATCCGCAATTTAAAAATAAAACTTTGCGGTTTTATCATTTCAAACCACAATCCCGAAAATGTAAAATGCATGCTAACTGGCAGTTAATGATATCCACATAAATCATCCATTCAACAACACATCCATCACCCAATTTCAACCATCAATCAATATCAATCCATATCAATCAATAACAATATTAGTTCGATAATATGCAACGGGTAATAACTGTCAGTTTATTCAAATTAAATTTCAACTATTAATCTAACCATTTATATTTAGAGATAATTTATATAACTGTTAACTAGCATTTCATATGCAAACAAAATTCCTAACAGCAAATTAATACGCAATTAATCAACTTAATTAACAGCTAAATTCAATAAATGCAATTCAACAGATATGGATGAAATAACATGCCAAAAGCTCATAAATAAATTTCTATTCATTTCTAAAATTTATTGAACAAACATAAAAGCTTCTAGTAATTGTGAGTGGGTTAAAACACTCACCTTTTGAATTTAAATCGAATTTAAATTCGATTTAAACCCAAAAATTCGCCCGTCTCAGAATTCGTCCAAACCAGCGTCATCGAGTCCGGAATTAAATTACGATCCTAACAAAAAAAATTTCGTGTGAATCCGACTTCGTATGAGAAAGATATAGCCAAAAATGGATTTGAATTTCAATATTAAATTAAAACAAAAGAAATCAAAACTCACCCTAACTAATAGGCCACGTCACCCCACAAATTTACGTCATCTCCCTGCACCCTGAAACACACGCGCAAACAACAGGGACGAAACCCTACTTCGCGTACAGCAAAACCACGCCGCCACCAAACTCGAACACGCGCGACCCCCAACGTCCCTCATCATTGATCAGAGCTTGCCGCTGCGTCCCCCAGGCACCGCCGACCTAGGTGGCCCCATGCGCACGATAATCGAGGCCGAGACCTCCTCCGTTGCCGCCGCCTTCTATGGCCAAACGTGGCAAACCTCGGTCACTAGGAGGTGATGTAACCGCATGGATTTGAAGCCCCTGGCTTCCTCTACAGCCTGATGTTCCCCGATCGAGAAATCGTCGCAGATCCACCGTTGGATCGTCAAAGATTCCTTACGAACGGTCAGGAAAGAATTGCAAATTCTGGACAAACGACGCCTCGAAACCAGAAACGAATTCCACCACTGAATTACGCGTATTGAATACTTCAACATATATTTTTTCTGAAATTTTCTGAGGTGTTTGAATTTTTCACTGAATTTTGGATTGAAGCAGATCCAGATTTGCAGCCATTGAGGAGAAAGAGGAGATGAAGAAATATGTACGTATATCCAACTGACAGTAGGAAGGAGGCTAGGGTTTATCATGGTATATTTATAGTTAGGGTTAGGTTAGAGCGTATAGGCTAGAAGAGTGAACGTACGCAACAAACTATGGCCCAAAAGCCCGCTATGCCTCCGGAACCGAATCTATTAAATCTATATATCCAGATAGGTATTTAAAAATATTCTGAACGCAATGGAAAAAAGTCTCACGTCCAAATTTGATCGTATGAAGAAGTTATGCTAAAAACAAGATTTCCAAATTGATTTCAAATTGACTTTAATAAAATTGATTTCAAGGCGTTTCGCGTCCGTACGATCAAACGACAAGTCCGATCGATACGAAATTTGAAACCCTATAATAATTCACCGATACGGATCCGATGAAACTGGTTTCGTCGAAATCCGAGTCCGTGACAAAAATGGCTATTTTTAATATTTATTGAATAAATTAAATAAATTAAAAATCCAATTTCTATATTTCAATTTCTAATATAGGCCCCATTTCATTATTTATATACTTCAATCAATTCTAAATTATTTACCAAGCTTGGATGTGAATTAAAATCTATCAGTATATAAATTTGCAGCTAAATATCTGCACTTCCTTATTATTTAGAGATTATAAATTTTATTCTAAACCCAATTATTAAATCTTATACCTTTATTCTCACCTCTTAAATCAAATTAAATAAATACTTGATTTCCATTTCAACTCATCTTTGGATTGAAATTAACCTTTTTACTATAATTAAATTCCAAATTATCAATAACCCTTATTTTTCTTAACTATTTATTAATTCCAATCCAATTGAATTCAACACTATAAATTTGATTAATTTATTATATTCACTTCCTTTCTATTATTCAAAGTTATTGTTGTAAATACGACGAATACTAACATTAGTTTAAGATTTCACTCAATGTTTACAAATTCCATTTCAATTTAATAACGTAATATTTTACGTTCAATTCTATTTTATTTGTCGTACATACCACTTGTTGAATTAAATACTCAAATCATAAATAAATCTTGCTTCTAAAGTTATACCAACAATGGTCCAGTTAAATTTGAATTAGCTTTACCTTTATTTTATGAAATTAACTATTGCCATAAATCCAAATTAATAAAGAAGGTTAGATTCCTATACTACTTCTTTGGTCTTAATTAACCTTTTATGGCGAGTATGAATTTCAATGTATAATTGAAAACTTTATTTTCATTTAATTTCACTAATTCACCCAATATCTACATATTCTAGCTACATTTCAACTAACGTATAAATTAGCTATTCCTACTTCCTTTAATTGCGATTATCATACTATAGAAATTAAATTTCATTAAACACATAAATAAAGGTTGATCCCCATCTATTTACGACTTAGCTTTGTATAAATGTATGAATGCGGAGTCTTGTCTATTAACGTATTAATTAAGCCTTAAAATCAAGTAATGCCACTTTCTTAGTCTAACCTCTTTTTATCCATATTTATTTTAATGTAACCTTTGAATTCAATCCCCAATCCACCAAATTCAAATAAATTATACTTTACAAACGTGTTTCCAATATATAGGTATTTTATACTAATTGTTATCATACCCATACTTACACGCTTTTACTAAGTCCCACATTTACATAAATTTATTCCATGGTCACTTTTAATTATTAACTATCCATTTTTCAATCCAAATGTAAATCTTTCCCTTTTGAATTCTTATATTAAATGAATTTTATTCTAGGTAATATTTTTACTAATATTTACTGATTCAACATTTATGTTTCTTAAAATTAGCTCCATCTAAATGTGACAATTTACATTTCATTTCTATTCAATATATACTCATTTTATTCCATTCATTTGGGTACTGCGTTGGAATCTATTTATTACTAATACTAACGTTATTATCATTAATTATGATTGGTTTCCAAATTTTTATTCAATCCTTTGAAAAATAACTTACATATAAATCAAATCCTTTTTATACTTAATTCAAATTGGATTATATTCCAATTCCTATAACTAGGTCTTAAGTCACCATTTACATATTTAGCGTTTATATTAAATCTCTGCTTATAAATGTAGAGTTTCTACTGAATTGAATTACACAACTTATGAACTTTAACAAATTAAGTCCACCTAATAAATATTCTAATGTTTATATATATTTGCAATCCAAATTCAGTTATCATTTCATTAATACCCTTTAAAACAACTAATTATAACTAATAACTACCCACTAATTCACGTTAATTCAATCTATGCCACATAAATATTTAATTGTTACCATAAAATTACAATCACTATATCAAATTCCTATATTTACTCAAATAAAATCTTAGGACTTATATTTCCTTCTAAATTAGATTAGAAATTTTATTAAATTTAATTCATTAAATATTATAAATTTAACGGATCGTTACAATCTCCCCACTCAAAACTTTTCGTCCCCGAAAAGGAAAAAGAAGGGAGAAGGAAGAATAAAACAGTACATCTTATTTCAATATTAACTTATATTTTTCTGGATTAATTTCTTTTAATGAAATATACTTGTTTTTTAATCATCATATCCTTTAATACTTGAATTATTAAAGTTGGAAAAATATTTTAACAAAATTTCTAAGTCCAACAATTTCGGAAAATTTTGGCAGAGTCTCCTTTGTACGGAGGGACTCTGGAGAAAATATAATATCCAAATATACAAATATATTACATATATACCCAAAAGAAATATCCCAACCCGGGAAAATATATAAAAGCGCTTTAAACGTAATCCGAAAACGTACCTATTTGTCGGGCAATACGCTTATTATTTTGGAACCAAAAGCAGTAGCAGTTGCTTCCATCACCTGTATTCACTTATATAATCTAAAAGGTTAAATATTTATTTTACAGTGAAATGTTTAGGTGGATTCAATCATTCATGTCCAATCAAATGTAACAACTACATATTTTAATAAACAGCACACACTACAAACAAACAATCATTCACTCAACAAACAATCAGTTGTTCGGGTTCGAATTCTGAAGTTGTACGAATGAAGAATAACTATCAAGTACATCAGTTGCTCAACAGCCCTAGATGGAACAAAATAGATTATTTATTCATCCAACATCTTCAAATTCCCTTACCCGACCAACCATACATCAAACAATAACAATTCAAATCAACAAATCAATCAACTCATTTTAAATTTTCATTTCATACATTAGCTGTTTGATCTTTTCATTCATATAACAGTTTATCTTTTATTTTCATTTATTTCTCTAAGTTATATTTAGAATAACTTCAACCCTTTCCTTAAGTTAAAAATTTTCTTTATTCATACCACCAAAGTTATCCTTTTGTAATTTACATTTATATCTAACAACCTTTAATTTTATTCGCTCAACAGTTGTTGTTTCCTTTATTTTTCTTATTACTTACAGTTATTCATTTTTATTTATTCAGGTCATGTAAGTTCCTTTTTGTTTGTATCACCTTAAATGTACTTCTCAAATTCAATCATTTATTTAATGCTTACATCTATTATATTAATTTACAGTAACTCCTTTTTACTAATTAATGGTTCACCAAACATATATTCGTTTTATAACTACAATCTCAACTTACCCTCAATTTCATTACTTTATTTAATGTTTACGTTTTTATAATATTAATTACAGTAACCCTCTACTTACACTTAACTTATTAACCTTAAAACTTGCATTCCTATAGGTGAAAGATTTTACTTATTCACTATCTATGGATTTCAGTCATTTAAATTTTTCTACTTTCCATCAAAATAGAATAGGGGAAAATTAAAACATACTTAAATTAATAATCCTTCAATCAATTTTTATTTAGGATTCATTTTATATACTTAAGTTCATATCACCTATTTATAATGCTTAACTTTATTTTCAGTAAAATTTCAATTATAACCTAAGTTTATACCATTAAATTCTTATTTATAACAGTAGTTTATTGAATACTTCATTATTTCCTAAATTCCTACTTGTAAAATATTCAATTCTAGTTTCTTATTTAACATTTCAACTTTTTATATTTGGTAAGTTATTTATGTTAAAGAAAATTTCAATTGAACTTATACAAGTTTAATCTCAATTCCTTTAATTCATTCATTCTTCAATAAATCTTTTCCATTATTTATCAGTTAAAACTTTTACTTCCTTATACCTAGCATAAATTTCTTACTTAAATTAAAGGTTTCAATCCATTTATTACTTACTTTATATTTCCCTAAAAATAATTTAAACCCTTAATTAGTGGAAAAATTTAGAATTAAATACCGGGTCAAATTTCAATTTATTTTAAAAATAATAGATAAATGAGTTCTTACAACTTATATCTCAAATTATATTTCAAACAATTAAAAATTCAATCAATTTCAAAAATAAATCTGCAGTAGAGTGTACCACAGTGGCCTTTCCCCTTCGAAACTCGAAAATGAAAGTCGATGATGCGGCCGCCATCACCAAATTTATTTTCCAGCGACAGAGAGGAAAGTACAGAATTTAATTCTTTTCCAAAATCTTCTTTAAAACAATTCTTCAAATTTATACGAAATATTTATATAAGAAAATACTTATAAACCGAACCATTATTTTTCATAAATTCTTTGAAAACATGTTTGGAAAAATCCCGGACTTAAGTTCTAAAGTCTCCAATTTGGTTCATTATAATTTCACTTAGCTTCAGTTATTATAAATATTTTATTTCCTAACACCCAATCTATAGCAACCAAAAAAATATATATATATCTTTATAAAACATTTTTATATATAGAAATATAATAGGCAAAATTATTTCATTCACCTATATTAAAAACAATATTATGTCGGTCTGTCCTATTAAGTGTTTAGAAATCCCTATTGATGACATAGCGTCCCATGCATCAACCAGAATTTATAAATACAAAGCGGACCAGATTAACACAATATCAAAATCTTTTAATAACACTAACAAATACGCTCTCTCATATATATACACTCAGCGACTCCCATAGGATATTACTACCCTATTAACAAAGAGTCAAACCCCACAAAGCCAAGGTTTATCGCTAAACCAAAGCTCTGATACCAACTGTAACCTCCCGCCTTTTTGCACACTTTAAACCGACACACGTGCCAATTCAAAGCATACGCAAGGGCGGATTGTTATGGGGTAAATAAGAAAAACAGAGAAGGAATAAAACAAATAGAATCTCACAGCGGCAGGATAAAATATAATAATAAATATACATTTCAAAACAGTTTACAAAACAGTTATTTCGCTTATACAATGAACATCAGAGTTACACATCCCAATACAACAATGCAGCGGAATATAGAGAGTGTGTGGTGCAATGCTATATATATAAAATAATGCTGAATCTTCGTCTTCGTCCTCCAAAGCTAAACCTGCTATCCTGAAATGCTCGGACTGACCCGAGCGAATTTGAATAGACAAAAACACCCGAGTCAGACTAGAATATCTTATGTGAGTTAAATAAACAGAAATAAATATGAGTACAGTAACTCAAGAGATGTTCGGGATTTACATCTCCTAAGGATCCGTTAAACTATTTACTATGTAGTATATTGCGCTATTATAATAGTGTCTATTTATAAAATAAACTTACTTTTTAATAGCGTTAAGGGGTTACCCATATAGCCCTTAACACGTAATAGTCCCAGTAGTCCATCCAATATCATAGCTCCTCCTACTCGGGAAGCAACTAGAGGATACCACACGGGCTACGGGAGAAAACCAAACTCGTACAAGGCGCGATAGGGTAGGTGACACGGCACAACTAGGCAATGCCAGGGTAGATATACCAATTACGCTTCCGGGCCGATGGTAACGCGAAGCCGCAGCAACCGCCCACCTCGAAACAACTCCCCAAATCAAAAAAATAGAAGTGGCCACTGAATCAATCCAAAGTCATAGTATAATATCGAAGAGGAGTGTCCGATCAGAGGAATGACCTCATTAACCCGTCGATCGCTCCTGTTTTAGCCACCTTATGCCAACTCACGGGAGTCGGGTCCACGTATTTACCTTACAGGAATCGTCGCCACCAACCTACTTCATTCTGGAATCTCCACCGCGTACACGGTTAGTCAAAGTGGTTTTCGGTATCGACAGAGAGTATGTCCATATCCGATCCCGGTCTCTTTGCCAACCCATCGTTATTATAACACCGCGGTTATTTAAAACAGTTTATACTTTAAAACCAGAATATAATCCATTTCAAAACCATAATATTACGATATCATTCCAAAACCAAAACCATATTTTTCCACTTATTCCAAATATAATTCCTTTCAAAAAAATTAAAAGGCTTTAGCTTCATAATATCTGAAAATCGAATATTTTCAAAGCTTAATATTTTTGGAAATCCATAATTTCAAACCATAACTTTTAAACTCAAATGGTTTGGATATTCAACGGTATGCGAATTAAAAAGGTTTAACTTTACTGTTGCTTTATAAAGAAATAAATTACACGGCTTTCCAAATATTTCTTCTTTTAAAGTTAAACCAAAATCCAAAATATTACCTCAAGTCCCAAAACCATTTCAATTTTATATATATTTATATCCATTTTTGAGCATTAATATTTCAACTAAAGTTGGATTTTTATCCTTTCAAAAATTAATGTTCTATTAATTAATCTTGACCATTCACATAAAATCCATAATTAATAAAACTTCAATTTCTAGTAAAATATATATATAAATTTTCCAATTCAAATTTTTACTAGAATATCCATTTCTATTTATTTTGGGAAAATCCAATTTCAAATATCATATCTTAAAATTTCCAACTTTACATTTAAACATAGGATATAAATTTACCAACTCCATTTTCTAAATTTCTTCCATTTCAATAAAGAAATTTATCCACCTTTTAAATTCCTAAATTTTAACTTCATAGGTATATAAATATGGAATAAAATATTTATACAATATAAAATTTAAGATTTATAAACCGTATTCAATCCAAACCATAGAAATCACATTAAAATAGTTATATATAGACCGCGGTGCCTGTATAAAATTTTCTATCCTATGGTCAAGTGATACGGATATTTATCATTTCAATCCGCAATTTAAAAATAAAACTTTGCGGTTTTATCATTTCAAACCACAATCCCGAAAATGTAAAATGCATGCTAACTGGCAGTTAATGATATCCACATAAATCATCCATTCAACAACACATCCATCACCCAATTTCAACCATCAATCAATATCAATCCATATCAATCAATAACAATATTAGTTCGATAATATGCAACGGGTAATAACTGTCAGTTTATTCAAATTAAATTTCAACTATTAATCTAACCATTTATATTTAGAGATAATTTATATAACTGTTAACTAGCATTTCATATGCAAACAAAATTCCTAACAGCAAATTAATACGCAATTAATCAACTTAATTAACAGCTAAATTCAATAAATGCAATTCAACAGATATGGATGAAATAACATGCCAAAAGCTCATAAATAAATTTCTATTCATTTCTAAAATTTATTGAACAAACATAAAAGCTTCTAGTAATTGTGAGTGGGTTAAAACACTCACCTTTTGAATTTAAATCGAATTTAAATTCGATTTAAACCCAAAAATTCGCCCGTCTCAGAATTCGTCCAAACCAGCGTCATCGAGTCCGGAATTAAATTACGATCCTAACAAAAAAAATTTCGTGTGAATCCGACTTCGTATGAGAAAGATATAGCCAAAAATGGATTTGAATTTCAATATTAAATTAAAACAAAAGAAATCAAAACTCACCCTAACTAATAGGCCACGTCACCCCACAAATTTACGTCATCTCCCTGCACCCTGAAACACACGCGCAAACAACAGGGACGAAACCCTACTTCGCGTACAGCAAAACCACGCCGCCACCAAACTCGAACACGCGCGACCCCCAACGTCCCTCATCATTGATCAGAGCTTGCCGCTGCGTCCCCCAGGCACCGCCGACCTAGGTGGCCCCATGCGCACGATAATCGAGGCCGAGACCTCCTCCGTTGCCGCCGCCTTCTATGGCCAAACGTGGCAAACCTCGGTCACTAGGAGGTGATGTAACCGCATGGATTTGAAGCCCCTGGCTTCCTCTACAGCCTGATGTTCCCCGATCGAGAAATCGTCGCAGATCCACCGTTGGATCGTCAAAGATTCCTTACGAACGGTCAGGAAAGAATTGCAAATTCTGGACAAACGACGCCTCGAAACCAGAAACGAATTCCACCACTGAATTATGCGTATTGAATACTTCAACATATATTTTTTCTGAAATTTTCTGAGGTGTTTGAATTTTTCACTGAATTTTGGATTGAAGCAGATCCAGATTTGCAGCCATTGAGGAGAAAGAGGAGATGAAGAAATATGTACGTATATCCAACTGACAGTAGGAAGGAGGCTAGGGTTTATCATGGTATATTTATAGTTAGGGTTAGGTTAGAGCGTATAGGCTAGAAGAGTGAACGTACGCAACAAACTATGGCCCAAAAGCCCGCTATGCCTCCGGAACCGAATCTATTAAATCTATATATCCAGATAGGTATTTAAAAATATTCTGAACGCAATGGAAAAAAGTCTCACGTCCAAATTTGATCGTATGAAGAAGTTATGCTAAAAACAAGATTTCCAAATTGATTTCAAATTGACTTTAATAAAATTGATTTCAAGGCGTTTCGCGTCCGTACGATCAAACGACAAGTCCGATCGATACGAAATTTGAAACCCTATAATAATTCACCGATACGGATCCGATGAAACTGGTTTCGTCGAAATCCGAGTCCGTGACAAAAATGGCTATTTTTAATATTTATTGAATAAATTAAATAAATTAAAAATCCAATTTCTATATTTCAATTTCTAATATAGGCCCCATTTCATTATTTATATACTTCAATCAATTCTAAATTATTTACCAAGCTTGGATGTGAATTAAAATCTATCAGTATATAAATTTGCAGCTAAATATCTGCACTTCCTTATTATTTAGAGATTATAAATTTTATTCTAAACCCAATTATTAAATCTTATACCTTTATTCTCACCTCTTAAATCAAATTAAATAAATACTTGATTTCCATTTCAACTCATCTTTGGATTGAAATTAACCTTTTTACTATAATTAAATTCCAAATTATCAATAACCCTTATTTTTCTTAACTATTTATTAATTCCAATCCAATTGAATTCAACACTATAAATTTGATTAATTTATTATATTCACTTCCTTTCTATTATTCAAAGTTATTGTTGTAAATACGACGAATACTAACATTAGTTTAAGATTTCACTCAATGTTTACAAATTCCATTTCAATTTAATAACGTAATATTTTACGTTCAATTCTATTTTATTTGTCGTACATACCACTTGTTGAATTAAATACTCAAATCATAAATAAATCTTGCTTCTAAAGTTATACCAACAATGGTCCAGTTAAATTTGAATTAGCTTTACCTTTATTTTATGAAATTAACTATTGCCATAAATCCAAATTAATAAAGAAGGTTAGATTCCTATACTACTTCTTTGGTCTTAATTAACCTTTTATGGCGAGTATGAATTTCAATGTATAATTGAAAACTTTATTTTCATTTAATTTCACTAATTCACCCAATATCTACATATTCTAGCTACATTTCAACTAACGTATAAATTAGCTATTCCTACTTCCTTTAATTGCGATTATCATACTATAGAAATTAAATTTCATTAAACACATAAATAAAGGTTGATCCCCATCTATTTACGACTTAGCTTTGTATAAATGTATGAATGCGGAGTCTTGTCTATTAACGTATTAATTAAGCCTTAAAATCAAGTAATGCCACTTTCTTAGTCTAACCTCTTTTTATCCATATTTATTTTAATGTAACCTTTGAATTCAATCCCCAATCCACCAAATTCAAATAAATTATACTTTACAAACGTGTTTCCAATATATAGGTATTTTATACTAATTGTTATCATACCCATACTTACACGCTTTTACTAAGTCCCACATTTACATAAATTTATTCCATGGTCACTTTTAATTAGTAACTATCCATTTTTCAATCCAAATGTAAATCTTTCCCTTTTGAATTCTTATATTAAATGAATTTTATTCTAGGTAATATTTTTACTAATATTTACTGATTCAACATTTATGTTTCTTAAAATTAGCTCCATCTAAATGTGACAATTTACATTTCATTTCTATTCAATATATACTCATTTTATTCCATTCATTTGGGTACTGCGTTGGAATCTATTTATTACTAATACTAACGTTATTATCATTAATTATGATTGGTTTCCAAATTTTTATTCAATCCTTTGAAAAATAACTTACATATAAATCAAATCCTTTTTATACTTAATTCAAATTGGATTATATTCCAATTCCTATAACTAGGTCTTAAGTCACCATTTACATATTTAGCGTTTATATTAAATCTCTGCTTATAAATGTAGAGTTTCTACTGAATTGAATTACACAACTTATGAACTTTAACAAATTAAGTCCACCTAATAAATATTCTAATGTTTATATATATTTGCAATCCAAATTCAGTTATCATTTCATTAATACCCTTTAAAACAACTAATTATAACTAATAACTACCCACTAATTCACGTTAATTCAATCTATGCCACATAAATATTTAATTGTTACCATAAAATTACAATCACTATATCAAATTCCTATATTTACTCAAATAAAATCTTAGGACTTATATTTCCTTCTAAATTAGATTAGAAATTTTATTAAATTTAATTCATTAAATATTATAAATTTAACGGATCGTTACACTGTGTCACCATATGTACACATGCTCATCAATGCATGCTTTGTACTTCATTCAGTCTTCATGCATGTTCTCTGTTCATTGCTTTTGATATCCATGTTACAACTGGTTTGGTAGAGACTTGATTCTTTGTTGGCACTGGACCTGATCTGCATACATGTTCTTTGATGGAGTTTTGATTTGTCGAAGCTTTGCATTCTTCAAGTTGCCTTGTGTTGAATCTGGTTTCAAAACTCGAATTTGACCTTGTGCTCGTGTCGTGATTTTATTTATGTTGCACCTGAGTTGATTCCTGTATTTGGGTTTGACCTGTGCTCACCTGTCCCTGTAATTTTATCAAGTGTATATATCGGTGTGCACGGCCTTGTGGCATATACAGTGTGATACATTGTGTATGTCACAAGTTGTTCGTGTATGATGAATTCAAATTTAAATGATGACGAACAACCCAAATAACCGAGGCAAATATTATTTTCAAAATTCACATTTTATTTTATATTGCAAAAATATTTCTTTTTCAATTTTACTGCGTTAGTGTATATTTTTGCAAATTGCTCAGATGCTGGATTCAAACTGGAATGCACTTGAAGACAAAATACGAGTGTGAGTGATATGTAGTGAGGAAGTTATGTAAACTGAATTGTGATGTAATGTAATCAAAATTGTATATGTATAGTGAGAGCTTGAAATTGTACAATTCAAAATTGTAATAAATATTTGTTTGAATAAAATATTCGTTTGAATTCAAAATCCGTGTTATTTATTTTATTCAGCAAATATTTATTTATTTAGTGAAAATAAATAGTACATTAACAAATACATTTAAATGAATATATATGTTTATTATCATCAAACAAAAATCATATAAGCGCAAAGCGCATATTCAACATTCTCCCCCTTTTGATGATAACAAACATATATTTAATATTTTGACTGTGTTAAATGTATTTGATCAATGATATACTCTAATTGCTCCCCCTATTTAAATGCTTCCTCTCTACATGATGCTCCCCCTACATATATGCATACAAATAGAAATATATAAATGAGCCTAGATGCAAATGTAAAATTATTTGACCTTTGCTTGATTTTATTTGACAAAATCTTAACTTTTCTCTCCCCCTTTTGTTATCACTAAAAGAATAATAGTGTTAGAGAAAAATAGAGATAAAGTGATTAATATTAATCCAACATTAAAACTCAAATTGAATATAAATATTAAACTCCAATAAGAATCAAACAAAAATCATAACTACCCTTGTTAGGAGCATATTCCACTTTTAGAAAGAATGATAGAAATGATGTTATAATATAAAATCATATAATCGTATCAACTTGTGGTACATTTATATCAGGAATTTGAATATCTACTAATCATGCATAACCGTTAGTACTTTTAAATGAGATTAGTAGTATTCCAATTTAATTTTAAAAAAAAAATTAAATCAAGTATCTTCTAACTATGCATGATCGTGAGGACTTTTAAATGAGATTAGAATCAACTTGTCTATTAAATCAATTAATTTTGATATGCGTTCCATACATGCATAACCGTGAGGACTTTAAATGAGCATGGAAGCACATAATCAAAAATCCAAGTAATTCACCCATGCATAACTGTGAGGACTTTTAAATGAGAGTGAATACTTTGGATATTTATTTATTTTTAAAAAAAAGTGAATGAAAAAACAAATGATTCCTGATTATAGTACCACATATCGACAAACTATATTTAAGATTTGATAAACCATGGTCGATAGAAATATGATAGATAAAGAAATGGTCATGGAATCTTTACCCAACAAAAAGTTTTATAACTCTTGTTTGAATTCCTAAAGAAAATTTTCAAATATACTTTCTTGAGTAATGTATGTTAAATATCAACACTTATCATCTTTTCAATCACTATTTATCTTTTTGATAATTAGCAGGGAGTCGGATTAGTCAAAATTTATCATTTAAAATCAAATAAAATGACTAATCTGAAAATATGGTCAAACTATTATTTTCTCGAAGGGGTTATATGAGAAAAAAAATTCTGCTATTTGAAAAATTATTTCAAGTGAAAAATATGCAGATATTTTCTTTGAAAAACGATGCAGTTACAAAATGTCTCAAAAATCACGTTCAACTAGTAATTTTTCTATCAACTAGATTACCAGTGTAATCTGCATCTGAGTTTCTCTTTCAATCCAAAATATCACTAACTAAAATTGATAAACCAGACAATGAAGTGTGCATCAAAAATTTCAAACCCAATTTTAGCAACAATTTAAATGACATTCTTTGAATTTGAATTGAAGCCATGTAAATAGTCAGAAACTGAGAATGTAGAGTTAGCCGAATTATGACCAAATGTATCCAACAAAACACAATGTTTAATCCAAACAAATATGTATGAAGTAATTCAAAAACATGGTGTTTTTGGCATCAATATAATTGGCTAATTATATAGAACAAGTCAGAATCAAAAATCATCTCTTAAACATCACAATATTTGGCTGATTTCATTCAGAATATGGTGCAGATTATCACATTTAATATACCTTTACCTGCTTTAACTTTACGATAATTTTTCGTGGTTGCTCATTGTGATTCAGTCACCTTTGTACTAGGCTAAGGAACTTTGCTTTGTCGCCCGTTGTGTTTCTGGAACAGCCAAAAATCCAGAAAACACTGTTGTTGTTCATTAGCCTGCCACCATATCTACACGGAGAAAGATTTTTGTGACCTATTTGTTTTTATAGGTCCATGATTATTAGTGGCAGAAGCATTATGAATAAACAAACCCTTTGGAACCCAAACTTGTTTAGTCCTTTTATTCTTGTTCCAATAGACATGAAATTTGTTTGTAGAATTCTTAGGAACTCAAACTTGTATAAATTTTGTGTTCTTGTTCCTATGACTACAATTTTCAACACGATGTCCAATTATTTCGCATCTATCAAAGACACTCTTACTTATTGCATTATCCTCAACTTGTGTTTTCCCAAAACCTAGTCCTTTTCTGTTGTTAGCAAAAATTTGATTTCCCAATAGCATGTTGAAAGATTTTTCGCCTCTTGAAAAGTTATTCAAAGATCTCTCAATATTTTGGACTTTGCTTTTTAGTGTTGTGTTTTCAGTGACAAGTGAGGTGCATCGATTTATAAAATCCTTTTTCCTAGTGTCAATGATTTCCTTAAGACTCAAATTTTCTTTTTCAAGATTCTCAAAGCTATTCTTAAGTCTTGTCAATTCTGAATCTAAAATTTTACATTTTTACATTCTAGGTTTTGAATATTTTCAAGTTCGGTTTCTAACCTAAAATTTTCACGAGCAAGTTCTCTCCTATCAAATTTCAGTTTTTCAATTTTAGATTCAAGAGCATCAACTACTTTAGTGAGATCAAGACACATAAAAACAAGATCTCTATAGGAATACTCACCTGCCTTACTAGATTCCTTGGAGCTTGCTTTTGATTCTGATTTTGCCATACAACACAAGTTAGCCCCCTACGAGCCACTATCCGAAACTTCCTCTCCTTCTTCGTCATCCCAAGTCGCTGCAAAAGCCTTCTTCTTCTTTTTCTTTCCTTTGTTGTATTTGAGAAGTGAGCATTCATGTTTAAAGTGGCCAGGCTTGTTGCAATTATGGCAAGTCAGTTCATTATCGGAATTGTCAGAATCTTTTGACCTATCACCCTTTGTTTTCTTCTTGCGTGGCTTGAATCTTGACCATTTTCTAAGATTATTGACAGCCATTGCAAGCTCTTCAATGGGATCTTCTTCATCTTCATCGCTCTCTTCTTTGCTCTTTAAGGCAATCGTTTTCTTCTTTGATTCGGAGTTGTTGCGTTCTTCCTTTGCTTTTAGCTCAAGCTCATATGTCATCAAGTTACCGATCAACTCCTCCATGCTTAGTTTACTCAAATCTTTCGATTCTTGGATTGCCGTGACTTTTGCCTCAAATTTCATTGGTAAAACTCGTAGCACCTTCCTCACAAGCTCTACCTCAGTGAATACCTTCCCAAGCGCTCTAGCGTTGTATACCAAAGTTGAAAAGCGTCCAAACATGTCCTTTATGCTCCCGCCATTGTCCATCACAAAGTTTTCATATTCATTGCTGAATAGGGCTAGACGAGACTCCTTGACTTGAGAAATTCCTTCTGTGTCACCTCCAAAGTGTGCCAAATTTCCTGTGCTGTTGTACAATGAGAAATTCTATTAAATTCATTTTTATCAAGAGCACAGATCAAAGCATTCATGGCTTTAGCATTTGTGGTTTTTAATCTCTTATCGTTAGCATCACACCTATCCTTAGGTTTAGGAATCTCAGTATCACCAACGGTTATAGTGGGAGATTTATAACCAGTTTCAATAATATCCCAAACATCATAATCAACGGAACTAAGATAAATACTCATCCTAACTTTCCAATAAGCATAATCATTCCCGTTAAACATGGGTGGCCTAACAATAGATTGCCCCTCAGAAAAAGCATTATTTGATGAATTCATGACTCTAGAGTTAAAGAAAAATACCGTGCCCTGATACCACTTGTAGGATCTAGATTAACCCTAGAGGGGGGTGTGAATAGGGTTATAGCAAATTTTCTCGATTTAAACACAGAAACAAACTGCAGAAATAAATATGCTGAAAAGTAAATCACACACAAAATTTACCCAGCTTCGGCAACCCCTGTCTACTGCTGCATTCCCAGATTTCTATTAGAATTAAATAGTATCCCGCTTACAAACACTATACTAGACTCGCAAACCTTTTGCTCCCGCTCACAAACACTCTCATAGACTCGCACACCCTGCTCCGCCTATAGAGTTTCGCTTACTCGCAAACTCTGCTCCGCCTATAGAGTTAAACTCGCACACCCTGCTCACTGAACTAATTCTAACTAGACAATCTGACACTACCTACAACCTATGTGGTGATTTACAAATTCTTTTGACTCGAAAAGAAAAACAACTTCAAAAGTAAAAGCAGGAGAAAAAATTAAAATATAAACTTGAATCCCTAATTTTTTCTCAAATAAAAAAACAAATTTAAAACTAAAACCCCCTTTACAAACTAAAGCCCTCTTTCATAAACTAGACCGGCCCATTCTTTTGCTTTATCCCGTTCCTCTTTTGGCTTGTGAAAAATGGCGGCCTCTGTTGTTTTTTTCGTTCTGAAATTAGGGCTTGCGATTCTAGCGATCCAAATTGGGGCTTTTTCTAAAATTGGAGATTGCGACTGTTTGATTTTCTTGCTCGGTTGGTCGCTCCTTCTCTGATTGATCAATTCACTGGTTTGTGTTGCTTTTGCTCTCTCGATTTTCTGATTTGCGTTGCTTGGGCTCTTTCGTTCTTTGATGATCGAGTTGTTGATTCGGTATGTAATTTCTTTCATTGCTCGTTTAAATTGATTGCTTTTTTACTCGATGCCTATGATGATGGTTTGGGTTTGGTATTTATATGAATTCGAATACACTTGATTTCTTCATTTCAATTCGATACTTTCCAAAACTTTTCTATTGCTTGATGCGCACGGCTTTCCTGATTTACTTTCTGTCTTGATGCTCACGTCTTTGATTTTCACGCGTACGATTTTTCTTGCAAAAACTTTCCCTTTTTCATTGCTGACTTTTTCAAAGATGCGAATTTGATTTTTGAATTCTGACTTCGGCCATCTTCTGTATCACTTGATACTGCTGTGTATTTGCATAGTACCATACTGTTGACTTGACTTGTAGAATTTCACCGTAGCTTCCCTTTTGCTTTGCATTGACCATGGCTTCTCTGTTGCACTCGAGTGGTTTCAAACATGAACTTGTTGTTTGCTTGTCGAACTTGCTCTTGTGATTCCATATATCACTGCACTGCTTGTTTTTGAACCTGATGGACGTAGTTTAGTCTTTGTCGTCTGCACTTGCATTGCTGTTTGGTCTGACCATCTTGTATTCATGTGCCACTATTTGTTCACCTTGATTCTGCATCACTTGTAGCTTGCTACTGTGTTGCATTGAGTTTGCTTGTATCACTGGTTGGTCTGAATTTTTGCTGCAATCTTCATTAAGCTTGTACACCATGTAGCATACAGTTTTCATTCACTTGAGTCTGCCTTGTTGAGTTCATGTAGTTGCATTCATTGTTTTTCGGCATTGACTTCTGTATATTTAGGCTTCACTGAATTTGTTATTGCACTTTGTCTTGATAGTTAAGTTGCACTTTGTTGCACTGCATAGTGGTCTTCATTGTTGCTGTGTCATTGCTGTTGACATGTGCATTGTTCATCTCAACTTGTTCTTGTATTCACTGTCTATCCATACTGTTGACATTTGGGTTTGTTGTGCACTTGTCTTCTGTTCACCTGTATCATGCTTGTGCATTTCTCTTGGACTTGATCATGGCTTCTTCTGTTGTATACATGTCCACTGCAGTTTCCTCACTGATGCATTTGGACTTGACTATGTCACCATATGTACACATGTTCATCAATGCATGCTTTGTACTTCATTCAGTCTTCATGCATGTTCTCTGTTCATTGCTTTTGATATCCATGTTACAACTGGTTTGGTCGAGAATTGATTCTTTGTTGGCACTGGACCTGATCTGCATACATGTGCTTTGATGGAGTTTTGATTTGTCGAAGCTTTGCATTCTTCAAGTTGCCTTGTGTTGAATCCAGTTTCAAAACTCGGATTTGACCTTGTGCTCGTGTCGTGATTTTGTTTATGTTGCACCTGAGTTGAATCCTGTATTTGGGTTTGACCTGTGCTCACCTGTCCCTGTAATTTTATCAAGTGTATATATCGGTGCGCACGGCCTTGTGGCATATACAGTGATACACTGTGTATGTCACAAGTTGTTCGTGTATGATGAATTCAAATTTAAATGATGACGAACAACCCAAATAACTGAAGCAAATATTATTTTCAAAATTCACATTTTATTTTTATATTGCAAAAATATTTCTTTTTCAATTTTACTCCGTTATTGTATATTTTTGTAGATTGCTCAGATGTTGGATTCAAACTGGAATGCACTTGAAGACAAAATACGAGTGTGAGTAATATGTAGTGAGGAAATTATGTAAACTAAATTGTGATGTAATGTAATCAAAATTGTATATGTATAGTGAGAGCTTGAAATTGTACTATTCAAAATTGTAATAAATATTTGTTTGAATAAAATATTCGTTTGAATTCAAAATCCGTGTTATTTATTTTATTCAGCAAATATTTATTTAATCTATGAAAATAAATAGTACATCAACAAATACATTTAAATGAATATATATATATATATGTTTATTATCATCAAATAAAAATCATAAAAGCGCAAAGCGCATATTCAACATAATTGATATACAATATTTGATACAACAATTTGATACAAATGATTATCAGTGCATATATCAGAGATAGACAAAAGAGAAAGACAAAATGACAGCAGTGAAGAGATAATGTCTTCAGTGCCAAGCAAGAGAGGAAGAAAATCCGACAATACTGCAACTCCATAGCCAAAACTCAAAAGACTCCAATCCAATAAGCTCGAACCATCATCAAGTTGAAGTGAAGTAACTCTAATCCTAGAGAAACAAACGCGATTGCCAAATCCAAAGGTTGGATGCTATTGAATCTACACCTACTATTTGATTATCTAAGAAACCTAACTCCAGAGGCATACCTATGTGGCCCAGGAAGTTCCTTAGCCTGACCATTTGTTGAAAATCCAAATAAACAATACACGCCCTGTATGGTTTTAGTTGTATAACCTGCCATGGAATGTGGCGGTGACCTGCTATTGAACATGGTAGGTATAATAGGTATACCATAATGGTGGTATGCTGGCTAAGATTAATATTATACTTTAGACATGTTTTCCGCACCATGCACTAATAATAATATCAAAAGGATTTTGCGTGTCAAGCATGTTTGACTATCGTAAGGAGAAATCTCCTCCAATTATGCGCTTGCATTGTGCGTGTGCCGGGAGGCCTTATGGTGGTCTCATTTTCCAAAAAGCATTGCGGATTTCTTTTTAAATAATCGAGGCCATGCTTTTCGTATCGATGCTCCACTCTTTCCTTCGAATCGATCTCTGGCCTCTCTCTTCGTATCGATCAAGTAGCTGATCAATACGAAACATGCAGCTGTTGGCTCAATGAAGTGTGATCGATCCAAGGAATGTTGAAGTCCATCGATACAGGTTCGAACTTGATGGATGCTGAGTGAAGGAGTTATGCTCATTTCGTATCGATCTAGATGGATACGAAATGATGGATATGGGTTGATGGATACGAATGGATATGTTTCACATGGATTTTGATCGATCCATAACTTTTGCATATGAACTCCGATTAACCTGAAATTTGGAATGTTGCATTCCATAGCTTTACTTATCATACCATGCTAATTGTAGAAGGATCCGAACTCATACCAAGTTTTCCTATATCCATCGTGGATATGTAAATAACTAATCTCTGAGGCTGATTGCCTTCAATCTTTAGTCAAGCCCTTGGTGTCATGGCCTTGCCAAAAGGAGGGATAACATTTGTCCCCCAAAGTACGTCACGTGTGAACATGATGTACTTTGAAAAGCTACAATCTTCATTCTGAAAAGATTCTATCCAATTTGCGTAATAGTTGTCCTTTCATCAAGTGATGCGACCTTTGGTAAAATTCTAGTGGTATAAATGTTGAGCCGTAGACTCATTGATCACGCAGTTTTTCGTTGTAACTGAAGGTCTAGTGCTAGCAATTTGTCGTTTATTGTTCTGGCTGTCACTAGGTAAGCATCCAATTCCTATTAACTTTGAAGATCGAATGTTAGTATGGCATACATGCACGTATTTTAACCTGACTCTCATT